>OU342685.1:0-5362500 GCA_910589285.2 Mythimna ferrago
CTAACCTAACCTAACCTAACCTAACCTAACCTAACCTAACCTAACCTAACCTAACCTAACCTAACCTAACCTAACCTAACCTAACCTAACCTAACCTAACCTAACCTAACCTAACCTAACCTAACCTAACCTAACCTAACCTAACCTAACCTAACCTAACCTAACCTAACCTAACCTAACCTAACCTAACCTAACCTAACCTAACCTAACCTAACCTAACCTAACCTAACCTAACCTAACCTAACCTAACCTAACCTAACCTAACCTAACCTAACCTAACCTAACCTAACCTAACCTAACCTAACCTAACCTAACCTAACCTAACCTAACCTAACCTAACCTAACCTAACCTAACCTATATATACTAGCTACAGGGTACTATTATACGTTTTTGGACGCGTCTCTGCGAGACCTATACGATCCTGGTAAAATAATTCAAAGATTTTCACAGGGAAACTTTTTATTCAAGAAAAACCATTTTTCCAAATTTTCATTTATTCAAAACTTTATATCTCGATCCCTGGTTGACGTAGGTCGGTTCTGAGGGTGCCGTCGTACGCGCCTCTGCTCGCCCTACAGGATTCCTGCAAAAAACAAATCAGATTAGACATTTCCTAGAAGAAAATTTTTCGATTTTCGCAAAATATTGACCTTTTTTATTAAAAAATTGACACTTATCTGATAATAACTCCCGTTTTTGTGGTCCGATCGTGACCAAAGTAGTCTCAAAACACGGGCCAGCGCGTCGCCTGTGCGCCCCGACCCTAAAAAATTTGCGTCCCATAGGAAAATTTTACACCCGACAGTAAAAAACCACAAAAACTTCAAATTTTCATACATTTTTTATAGATTATTCCCGTTAATCCAGAGTATTCCTTGATATTCCCGGACAATATTAACACCCCGTGCGCCGAGAGTATATGAGAATCGAATAGAGAAAAAACCAGCCACGAGTCTAGCAGGAGTCAGCGGGAATTCCAAAATCAGTAAAATTTATAGTACTATAGTTATATAGATATACGCTCAAAAGTTTACTAGCCAGAGCGTTGATTTCGAAGGTGTGATCTGATTCCTAACCTATATATACTAGCTACAGGGTACTATTATACGTTTTTGGACGCGTCTCTGCGAGACCTATACGATCCTGGTAAAATAATTCAAAGATTTTCACAGGGAAACTTTTTATTCAAGAAAAACCATTTTTCCAAATTTTCATTTATTCAAAACTTTATATCTCGATCCCTGGTTGACGTAGGTCGATTCTGAGGGTGCCGTCGTACGCGCCTCTGCTCGCCCTACAGGATTCCTGCAAAAAACAAATCAGATTAGACATTTCCTAGAAGAAAATTTTTCGATTTTCGCAAAATATTGACCTTTTTTATTAAAAAATTGACACTTATCTGATAATAACTCCCGTTTTTGTGGTCCGATCGTGACCAAAGTAGTCTCAAAACACGGGCCAGCGCGTCGCCTGTGCGCCCCGACCCTAAAAAATTTGCGTCCCATAGGAAAATTTTACACCCGACAGTAAAAAACCACAAAAACTTCAAATTTTCATACATTTTTTATAGATTATTCCCGTTAATCCAGAGTATTCCTTGATATTCCCGGACAATATTAACACCCCGTGCGCCGAGAGTATATGAGAATCGAATAGAGAAAAAACCAGCCACGAGTCTAGCAGGAGTCAGCGGGAATTCCAAAATCAGTAAAATTTATAGTACTATAGTTATATAGATATACGCTCAAAAGTTTACTAGCCAGAGCGTTGATTTCGAAGGTGTGATCTGATTCCTAACCTATATATACTAGCTACAGGGTACTATTATACGTTTTTGGACGCGTCTCTGCGAGACCTATACGATCCTGGTAAAATAATTCAAAGATTTTCACAGGGAAACTTTTTATTCAAGAAAAACCATTTTTCCAAATTTCCATTTATTCAAAACTTTATATCTCGATCCCTGGTTGACGTAGGTCGATTCTGAGGGTGCCGTCGTACGCGCCTCTGCTCGCCCTACAGGATTCCTGCAAAAAACAAATCAGATTAGACATTTCCTAGAAGAAAATTTTTCGATTTTCGCAAAATATTGACCTTTTTTATTAAAAAATTGACACTTATCTGATAATAACTCCCGTTTTTGTGGTCCGATCGTGACCAAAGTAGTCTCAAAACACGGGCCAGCGCGTCGCCTGTGCGCCCCGACCCTAAAAAATTTGCGTCCCATAGGAAAATTTTACACCCGACAGTAAAAAACCGCAAAAACTTCAAATTTTCCGCCCGCCCACCCACCCTTTGTTTTTATTTATAGGAATAGCAAAATATTTTTAGTGCTTTAAATAATAGGGGGTGGTAAGTCGAGCAAAAATATACATTTGTGGGTTAATTAGTGGCACAACTTGGAAGGTTATTGACTCACTGATCCCCCTTTACAGGAATCAGTTCATACTCCTTAGGTAATTAGACGCTTCTTACTGACACCTCTCTTGAGGAAAAATTATTGACGTGTTTATTGACCTACTGATTCCCTCTTTACAGGAATCAGTACATTAGTTTTAATTTTTTGTTGTACACTGTCTTAATTTAATTGTTTTATTGATACCTCTATTGAGGATAAATATTGACCTAATTTATTGACTTACTGATTCCCTCTCTACAGGAATCAGTCCATTGTTTTAAACATATCCAATTAAGCAATATATTTTAATTATCTATTAATTTTACAATCCCACTCCCTTATAATGTTCCTCTCCAGGACCCCGGCCAAGAAAGCCTCCACAGGACCCCATGTCTCTCCGTCAAACGCGGCACTCTCCATCACCTTTGAGAGGGAGGTTTCCCCTCCCAGTGCTTCGACTCAGGCCTCTAGTGTGAGGCGAAGCATTGGTGAGTGGGAAAACGGGAGCATAGCGGAGTCTCAGCCTCTCCCGTCAGCCGCCGCGAACCCATCAAAGGACGCTGCCCCAACGGTGACGGCTTCCCAGAAGGCCGCAAAGCGCGCCACTTCCCAGCCGGACGGCAAAGCTGTGGCGCGCCGAACCTCTACTGAAACACAGGGAGCGTCACCGGGGACAAGCCAGCTCCAGCCGAGCAAACCCACCGATCGGGTGACCGAGGCTCGAAATTGCCTTCTGCGCGTGAAGTCGCACCTTGGCGACTCGCGCAATCTGAGGGCAGACTTGAGAGTCGGGATCACCCAATCGGTGGAACGGCTGTACCAGCTCGTGAAGGAGGAGGCGGCGGCTGCTGCACAGGTGAAGGGGGCTGAGCTGGAAAGGGAAAAGATTATTAAAGCCACACTTCCGCCAGAGATACCTAAACTCCTCCCGGAGGTTAACTCGCTGCTCGCTTCACTAGCGGAGCATAGCGCGCTGGTGAAGGAGAGCAACGAGAAGGTGGAGATTTTGCGGCGGGTGATGGAAAGGCAGGGGGAAATGTTGGGGAAGACGACTTCCTACGCGAGTGTAGCGGCGAGTAAGCAATATGTGCCACCGCAGCCGCTGCATTCACTTATTATTAGCTCCGAAAACACTGACGACACCAGTAGCAACGTCGTCGATAAAATTAGGATCGCGGTGAATGCAAAGGAGACGGGCATTCGCGTCGACAGAGTACGCAAAGCCAGGGACCAGAAGGTGGTCCTGGGTTGTCAGACCCGCGAGGAACTGGATATGGTAAGGAGCAGACTGGGGGGCTCCGCGACCGGACTTAAAGTTGAGGAGGCTTTAAATAGGGATCCTCTGGTGATGTTGGCGGATGTCTTGTCATACAATACAGACGATGACATCACCAGGGCGATCCTAAAACAAAATCAACATCTCCTGGGCGAGCTGAAGAAGGAGGAGGTGAGGGTTGCCGTAAAATACCGAAAGCGGGCACGAAACCCGCATGAGAGCCACGTGGTGGTGCAGGTCTCACCCCAGGTATGGCGGATCCTGACCAGGGCAGGCCGAGCACATATAGATCTGCAAAGGGTGAGGGTGTTCGATCAAACCCCCCTTGTGCAGTGCACGAAATGCCTTGGTTTTGGCCATGGTAGAAAGCAATGCACTGGGAGTGATGACCTGTGCTCGCATTGCGGCGACACTCACCTAAGAGCGGAATGCCCATCGCGTCTGGCCGGGGGGCCTCCCAGGTGCTGTAATTGTAAGAAGGCGGGTTATGACAACCTAGGACACAATGGGTTCAGTACGGACTGCCCGTTACGCAGACGTTGGGACGCAATAGCGCGATCTACCGTTGCGTATTGCTGAGGGTGCCACCGCGGTCAATATGACGGGAGTACTCCCCCGTGAAGAGGTTAAGAGGCATGGGTTCGTCCAGGCAAACTTGCAAAGAATGCGACTAGCTACGGACGAGCTCATGCTTGTGGCCGCCGGTCACGGAATCTCGGTTGCGCTGCTCCAGGAGCCATACGTAGGCAATATCGGTATGCTCAAGCAGTATAGGGGGGCCAGAATTTTCCAGAATACCAGCCGTGCGGAGGGCACTGTGAAAGCAGCAATCGCCGTCTTTAACAGTGATATAGACGTAATACAGTGCCCAGACTACACGACTAATAACATCGTGGTCGTAAAAATCCGCACAACTGCCTGGGAAGTTACGCTGGCCTCCTTCTATTTCGAGCCAGATACTTCCATAGAGCCATACTTGGAGCAGCTTACGAAAGTGGCGACGGCGAACCCAACAAGACTTCTGATCGGGGGGGACTCTAACGCCAAAAGCGTCTGGTGGAGCAGTGGGACAACAGACCCCAGGGGAGAGAGCCTGGTAGGCGCTCTTGACCAAAATGATCTGCAGGTGCTTAATGTCGGTGACACCCCTACCTTCGAAACCGTGCGGGGGGGAAGAACGTTAACAAGTCATGTCGACATCACCGCGTGCACGACGGACTTACTCGACCTGGTGGGCGACTGGAAGGTGGATCAAAGCCTGACGAACTCGGACCACAACGGCATAACCTTCAATATAAAACTGAAGAGAGGTGAGACCACACACACACAACGGACGACGAGGCTGTACAACACGAAAAAGGCGAACTGGAGTCAGTTTCTTGAGAAACTGGCCCAGTTAAACGCGGAAAATCAAATCAGCCCGTCAGAAGTAACAGCAATCAGCAACACTCAACAACTAGAAGATACAATTAACACATTCACAAACAATATACACAAAGCATGCACTGAACACATACCACGCATAAAGACACACACCAAACTCACCTTGCCGTGGTGGTCTGACGAGTTGGCCACTCTGAAAAAGGAAGTTGCCACCAGGAAGAGGCGTATACGCTGCGCGGCCCCCTCCCGAAAGGCTGGGGTGATAGATAGGTACCTGCAGGCAAAAACGGAGTACCTTGTCAGGACCAGGGAGGCACAGACTAAAAGCTGGAAGGAGTTTTGCGGGAAACAGGACAAGGAAGGGCTTTGGGAAGGTATATACAGGGTGATCGGCCGCACGTCGAAAAGGGAGGAAGACGTCCCCTTAAAGCAAAACGGAAAGTTCCTGAGCCTGAAGGAGTCGACGAGACTGCTCGCTGAAACATTCTACCCGGAGGACCGTGAAAGTGAGGATAATGCTTACCACCAGGCCACTCGACTGCAAGCTGAGTCCGTGAGCGGGGAACATGATGACAACCATGACCCCCCGTTCACGGAACAGGAGCTGAGAGTGGCCGTGGAAAGCTTTAACCCAAAGAAGGCCCCGGGTGCGGATGGTTTCACGGCAGACATCTGCGCGCGAGTGGTCTCGCAGGACCCAGGGACTTTCCTGGCCATCACAAATAAGTGTTTGAAGTTGGGCCACTTCCCAAAGCCCTGGAAAGAAGCGGCCGTCGTTGTCCTGCGAAAGCCCGCCAAGGAGGACTACTTCCAGCCAAAGTCCTACAGGCCAATCGGCCTGCTCCCGGTCTTAGGCAAGGTGCTCGAAAAAATGATCGTGGGGAGGCTAAAATGGCACCTCCTCCCCAATATGAGCGCCCGCCAATATGGATTCGTACCTCAAAGGAGCACAGAGGACTCCCTCTATGACCTAATGGGACACATAAGAAGCAAGCTTAAGCTTAAAAAGCTAATAACTGTGATCTCATTGGACATAGAGGGAGCCTTCGATAGTGCATGGTGGCCGGCCATAAAAGTCAGGCTAGAGGAAGAGGGCTGTCCCGGAAACATACGCAAAATAATAAGCAGCTACCTTCAGGATAGGAGGGTCGAGGTGAGGTATGGTGGGGAGACACACTCCACAAATACAACTAAGGGGTGTGTCCAGGGCTCCATAGGAGGTCCCATTCTATGGAACCTCATCCTGGACCCTCTGCTGAAGGAGCTGACTGCTGAGGGCATCTATTGCCAGGCGTTCGCCGACGACATAATCCTGGTTATCGACGGAGACACTGCGTTGGAGGTTCAAAGACAGGCCAATGCTGCCCTCGCCTATGTTGTGGAGTGGGGAGTTAAAAATAAGCTTAAGTTCGCGCCCCACAAAACGCAAGCGATGGTGGTGACGCGAAAGCTCAAATACGACGAACCACTCCTGAGCATGGGCGGGGTCAGTATTGGCATGTCTAAGGAAATAAAAATCTTGGGCCTAACCATCGACAGCTGCCTGACATTTAACAAACATATTTATAATATATGTAAAAAAGTAGTTGGAATATACGGGCAGCTGTCGAGGGCGGCCAAGATCAGTTGGGGCCTCAACGCAGACGTCATAAGGATCATTTACAATGCAGTCATAGAACCAGTGATTATGTACGCGGCGAGCGCCTGGGCGCCGGCAGTGGGGAAACTGGGAGCTAAAAAACAACTTAACGCCATCCAGCGTGGATTTGCACAGAAGCTCTGCAAAGCCTACCGCACGGTCTCCCTGAACGCAGCGTTGCTTCTCGCGGGGATACTCCCGCTCGATATGCGTATACAAGAGGCAGCCGCCCTATACGAAGCAAAGAGAGGAGTGCCCCGGCCGGATTTGGCGGACAGGGAGGTCGAGCGGCGGGCAGGGCACACCGAAAATGGACACCCGGCGACGCATATGCACCTGGAGTTCAAGAGCCTGATAGACGAAGAAGAGCTGAATGCCAATAGTGACTTTGCCGTTAAAATATACACAGATGGCAGTAGGATTGACGGCAAGGTGGGGGCCGCAATATCTTACTGGGAAGGCGCGGCCGAAACCAAGGCCGTCAAGCTTAAGCTGCCATCTTACGGCACTGTCTATCAGGCGGAACTCCTGGCCATATGCAGAGCCACGGGTGACATCGTTCGAGGTGCTCAGCAGAGCTTTGCAATTTACAGCGACTCTAGGTCTGCGCTGGATACGGTTGTAAATAATGGCTCCCTGCACCCCCTGGCTGTCGAGGCCCGCAAAAACCTCCGGACGGCCTTTGACCAGAGCAAAGCTGTGTCCTTGTTCTGGTTGAAGGCCCACGCGGGGCTTGCGGGCAACGAACGCGCCGACTGCCTGGCAAAAATGGCTGCCCTCACGTTAAAACGCGCGCCTGACTATGATAAGTGCCCGGTTTCATTCGTCAAGGGGCAAATTAGACGGAAGTCTCTTGGCGAATGGAACCGGAGGTATCGGTCAGGGACAACTGCCGGGACGACCAAGGCCTTCTTCCCGGACGCCACCGAGGGGTACAGAATCATAAGGAAAATAAAGCTAGATAGCGTCACGACACAGATATTGACGGGGCACGGTGGGTTCTCCGAGTATCTGACTAGATTCAAGTGCAAAGAGAACCCATCGTGCGCCTGTGCCCATGGGGTCGAGGAATCCGCCCTACATGTCTTGCTCGACTGCCCGATTTTCAGTCGAGCAAGACATGATAGTGAGCAGGAAATGGAAGTAAAAATTTGCACGGAAACATTAAAGGAAATAATGGCTGAAGGAAGGAAGAGGAAAATATTTTTGAATTACGCAAAGAAAGTAGCAGAGGTCGTAATAAAAAGGAACAAATAAGACTTGCAATAAATACGCGAAATTATACATGAATTATAACATATATATACTGATATAAAATAAACTATGTAAAAAGAACCGGACTGATGGATAGATGAAAATTGAAGAAAAGCCTCAAGCAAGCGCAAAATATTGGGAGAACCAAGCGTTTGCGCGACCCTTGAGGAAAGAGAGAAGGAATAACGAATGCAATAAATACATAAATTTATCAATATATCTGTAAAAATTAAAACCATAACAATCTAAATGTTAGAAAGTGAACGAAATATTTAACGTGTCTTATAAATATAATCAATAAAAATTAACGAAATCATATATTATAAAAATATTAAAATATAGAAAAGGATTTAATAAAAACATACCATGACAAATACAAGACATGAATCAATGAAAAACAAAAATACAGTTAATTAAAAATAATAAAGTATTAATACACAAACAAAATAAACAAGGACGAAATCTTCACTAATTAAATGAGAAGATGAGTTTACAACGACCCTGCTCAGGGCTGGGAGTGGCGAAATTAAAAAAAAAAAAAAAAAAAACAAAAAAAAAAAAAAAAAAACCTAACCTAACCTAACCTAACCTAACCTAACCTAACCTAACCTAACCTAACCTAACCTAACCTAACCTAACCTAACCTAACCTAACCTAACCTAACCTAACCTAACCTAACCTAACCTAACCTAACCTAACCTAACCTAACCTAACCTAACCTAACCTAACCTAACCTAACCTAACCTAACCTAACCTAACCTAACCTAACCTAACCTAACCTAACCTAACCTAACCTAACCTAACCTAACCTAACCTAACCTAACCTAACCTAACCTAACCTAACCTAACCTAACCTAACCTAACCTAACCTAACCTAACCTAACCTAACCTAACCTAACCTAACCTAACCTAACCTAACCTAACCTAACCTAACATAACCTAACCTAACCTAACCTAACCTAACCTAACCTAACCTAACCTAACCTAACCTAACCTAACCTAACCTAACCTAACCTAACCTAACCTAACCTAACCTAACCTAACCTAACCTAACCTAACCTAACCTAACCTAACCTAACCTAACCTAACCTAACCTAACCTAACCTAACCTAACCTAACCTAACCTAACCTAACCTAACCTAACCTAACCTAACCTAACCTAACCTAACCTAACCTAACCTAACCTAACCTAACCTAACCTAACCTAACCTAACCTAACCTAACCTAACCTAACCTAACCTAACCTAACCTAACCTAACCTAACCTAACCTAACCTAACCTAACCTAACCTAACCTAACCTAACCTAACCTAACCTAACCTAACCTAACCTAACCTAACCTAACCTAACCTAACCTAACCTAACCTAACCTAACCTAACCTAACCTAACCTAACCTAACCTAACCTAACCTAACCTAACCTAACCTAACCTAACCTAACCTAACCTAACCTAACCTAACCTAACCTAACCTAACCTAACCTAACCTAACCTAACCTAACCTAACCTAACCTAACCTAACCTAACCTAACCTAACCTAACCTAACCTAACCTAACCTAACCTAACCTAACCTAACCTAACCTAACCTAACCTAACCTAACCTAACCTAACCTAACCTAACCTAACCTAACCTAACCTAACCTAACCTAACCTAACCTAACCTAACCTAACCTAACCTAACCTAACCTAACCTAACCTAACCTAACCTAACCTAACCTAACCTAACCTAACCTAACCTAACCTAACCTAACCTAACCTAACCTAACCTAACCTAACCTAACCTAACCTAACCTAACCTAACCTAACCTAACCTAACCTAACCTAACCTAACCTAACCTAACCTAACCTAACCTAACCTAACCTAACCTAACCTAACCTAACCTAACCTAACCTAACCTAACCTAACCTAACCTAACCTAACCTAACCTAACCTAACCTAACCTAACCTAACCTAACCTAACCTAACCTAACCTAACCTAACCTAACCTAACCTAACCTAACCTAACCTAACCTAACCTAACCTAACCTAACCTAACCTAACCTAACCTAACCTAACCTAACCTAACCTAACCTAACCTAACCTAACCTAACCTAACCTAACCTAACCTAACCTAACCTAACCTAACCTAACCTAACCTAACCTAACCTAACCTAACCTAACCTAACCTAACCTAACCTAACCTAACCTAACCTAACCTAACCTAACCTAACCTAACCTAACCTAACCTAACCTAACCTAACCTAACCTAACCTAACCTAACCTAACCTAACCTAACCTAACCTAACCTAACCTAACCTAACCTAACCTAACCTAACCTAACCTAACCTAACCTAACCTAACCTAACCTAACCTAACCTAACCTAACCTAACCTAACCTAACCTAACCTAACCTAACCTAACCTAACCGGCAAGACACCAACCTTCGACACCATCAGGGGGGGCAGATCGTACACCAGCTTCGTTGACATAACGGTCTGCTCCACTGATATGCTAGAACTGGTGGATGATTGGAGAGTTGACAAAGGCATCACGAGCTCGGACCACAACGGTATCGTATTCAAAATTAAACTACAAAAAGCGAAAGGAACAAACATCAGTAGAACAACAAGGATATACAATACAAAAAAAGCAAATTGGAGCCAATTTCATGAGAAATTGGCCCAATTAAAAGCGGACAACAATTTAAATATACAAGAAGTAGGAAAAGTAAGTACCATAATAGATCTGGAAAAAAGTATTAATACATATATAGACATAATAGAAAAATCCTGTAAAGAAGCAATACCTAAAATAAAAAGAAACAACACACTTACCTTGCCGTGGTGGTCCGCCGAGCTCGCTGATGCAAAGAGGATGGTGAACACCAGAAGACGTCGCATCCGATGTGCAGCACCATCTCGAAGACAACTGATCGTTGAAGAGTACCTGCAAGCCAAGGAGGAGTATGAGTCCAAAGCCAAAAAGGCGCAAATTGACAGTTGGAAAGATTTCTGTCACAAACAGGATAAAGAAGGTGTCTGGGAGGGCATTTACAGGGTCATCGGACGGACCACTAAAAGACATGAGGACCTGCCATTGGTTAAGGACGGAGTATCACTCAATCCCCAAAATTCAGCGTTGCTGCTGGCTGAGACATTCTACCCGGAAGACCTGGAAGAAGGGGAAAACGACGACCACCGTCGGAAACGAGAAGCGGCCAGTCGTGTAAACGAGTGGGCGCATGATGAACAACATGACCCGCCGTTTACGCTTCTGGAGCTGAGATCCGCGGTGGACAGTTTTAACCCGAAGAAGGCACCCGGGTCGGATGGTCTCACCGCCGATATATGTGCCCAAGCCATATCCCGGGATCCGGGGGTTTTCCTTGCGTTGGCCAACAAGTGCCTTGAGCAGGGTCACTTCCCACAAGCTTGGAAGGTAGCGACAGTAGTGATGCTCCGTAAACCTGGAAAGGACTCCTACACAGCCCCGAAGTCTTATAGGCCGATCGGCCTCCTGCCAGTCCTGGGCAAAATTCTGGAAAAAATGATGGTAGCTCGTCTTAAGTGGCATCTGATCCCGCGGTTGAGTACTCGCCAGTTTGGCTTTATGCCCCAGAGGAGCACTGAGGACTCCCTCTACAGCATGATACAACATATCAAGATAAAGCTGGATCAAAAGAAGCTGATCACTGTTGTATCACTTGACATAGAGGGAGCCTTTGACAGCGCATGGTGGCCGGCTATCAAGGTCAGACTGGCTGAGGAAAAGTGCCCGGTGAACATTAGACGTATGATAGACAGCTATCTGAAAGACAGAGGTGTCCGGGTCAGGTACGCTGGGGTGGAATGCCATAGAAACACAAATAAGGGGTGTGTACAGGGGTCAATAGGCGGTCCGATCCTTTGGAACTTAGTGCTGGACCCTCTCCTGAAGTGGCTAGAGGAACTTGGATGTCACTGCCAAGCATTTGCCGATGACGTGGTATTGATTTTTGACGGGGAGACAGCCCTAGAAGTTGAAAGGCAGGCCAATGCCGCCCTCGAATGTGTACGAACGTGGGGCATCAGAAACAAGCTGAAGTTCGCACCACATAAAACATGTGCAATGGTTGTGACAAGGAAATTGAAGTACGATGTCCCGCGTTTGAGCATGGGCGGGGTCGGCATTGGCATGTCAGAAGAAATAAAAATACTGGGGCTCACCGTTGACAACAGGCTCACCTTTAACAACCACGCTGCAAATATTTGTAACAAAGCTATTGCTATTTACAAACAGCTTTCAAAAGCAGCCAAGGTGAGCTGGGGTCTGCACCCGGAGGTGATCCGTAGTATCTACACCGCGGCGGTCGAACCGGTGATTTTATATGCGGCCAGTGCATGGGCACCAGCGGCAAGGAAGGTTGGAGTTCGGAAACTCCTTAATTCAGTCCAGCGGGGGTTCGCTCAAAAACTCTGCAGGTCCTACCGCACCGTTTCGCTAAACTCCGCGCTCGTGCTGGCTGGGATACTCCCACTCGACCTCCGAATCCAGGAAGCAGCCGCTCTGTATGAGGCAAAGAGAGGAGTACCCCAGCCACTTCTCGCGGGTCGGGAGGTGGAACGGGTGGTGGATTATGCGGAGACGCCACACCCTGCGAAACATACAGCTATGGGGTTTGTGAGTTTGCCAGATCAGTCACATGTGGAGACCCACAACAGACAGGACATTAGGTTCTTCACCGACGGCAGCAGGATTGCGGGCAAGGTCGGAGCAGCTCTGTCACTATGGGACAGGGAAGCCGAGGTCAAGTCCGTCAAGCTTAGCTTGCCGTCGTGCTGTACTGTCTACCAGGCAGAACTCCTGGCTGTATGCGTAGCAACACGACAGATACTAGGGCGCAGGGAGGAAACCTTCGGTATTTATAGTGACTCAAAAGCAGCACTGGAGACAGTTACAAACCAGGGTTCCCTCCATGCCCTGGCAGTAGAGGCAAGGGCGAATCTAAACGTGGCCTTATCGCGGGGCAAAGATGTAACCTTGTTCTGGATAAAGGCACACGCTGGACTGGAGGGCAATGAACGTGCGGACTACCTGGCGAAGGAAGCGGCAGTGAATCTAAAAAAGAAACCGGATTATGACCTCTGCCCGGTTTCATTCGTTAAGCGGCAGATTCGTATGCAGTCGCTTGACGAATGGAACCGAAGATACAAAGAGAGTGAAACCGCGTCGGTCACAAAAATTTTTCTCCCCGATGCCATCGAAGCTTTTAAAACTGTCTCCAAAATAAAGCCGGCAGGTATTGTTACCCAAATACTGACTGGACATGGTGGGTTCTCTGAATACTTGCATCGTTTCAGGTGTAAAGAGAGCCCATCGTGCATCTGTGAATCGAGCGCTGTGGAATCCGTCCCACATATATTTTTCGACTGCCCTGTCTATAGCAAGGAAAGACAAGAGTTGGAGCAAGAAATAGAGAGCACGATAAATAAAACTAATGTTGGAGAGTTAATAAAGACGAAGAAAACTAGAAAAATAATATTGAATTTCTGTATACAAATAGCCGAAAGAGTAATTAAAAGAAACAAAGAAAGTTAAGCTATGCTTTCCAATGTATAAAAATTATATATTATGAAGAGCATAGAAGAAAGTGATAAAGTAAAATATTAGGAAACAAATCAAAATTCTTGTAAACAAACATTAAAACGCAATAAATTCAATAACATAAAATAAAACAGTACCTACATGTATAAAGAATGCAAACCAAATAACATACAAAAAAGGTCTCTGACGACGTCAGGGGGACACGCGTTAAGATTTAAAAAAAAAAAAAAAAAAAAAAAAAACCTAACCTAACCTAACCTAACCTAACCTAACCTAACCTAACCTAACCTAACCTAACCTAACCTAACCTAACCTAACCTAACCTAACCTAACCTAACCTAACCTAACCTAACCTAACCTAACCTAACCTAACCTAACCTAACCTAACCTAACCTAACCTAACCTAACCTAACCTAACCTAACCTAACCTAACCTAACCTAACCTAACCTAACCTAACCTAACCTAACCTAACCTAACCTAACCTAACCCAGTATCCCCCCAACCCTCGTGGCGGTCGGATCGTTTTCCAAGTCACTCTGCACTAAAAAATCCAAAAAAGTGGTAAAAAGTTATCCGATCTCAGTGAAACTTATGTCGATCGATGCAGAAAGAGCCGGGCCACGCGATAAATTGTGAGTGAAATACCTGGATTGCAGTGAAAAAGCAAGGAAAAGGAAAAACCACTTTAAGGTTATGTTTTCCATAGTGGAATTTTATTAAACTGCTTACGCTGCGAAAACGAAAGCGGTGACCCCCCAATTTTAATTTACCATCACGTGCGGATTAAGAAGATCTACAAGCTGAGTCTACTTCCGAAATTTTTCTCTGGAAAATTTCTGAGAAAACAACGGAAAACCTCAAAGCACATGTGCACGTGGTAGTGGAAGGAGCCGTCGCAGGGACTTCGTTTCTTCGCAGCCGCCTGCTCTACAAGCAGAGAAGACCTCCGGTACCTTCAAAATAATTTTAAGACCAATATTTATTTAGTAATAATAGTTAGAATATCCCAACTTTGACACGGTATACCTCAGAAACCACAGTGAGTACACATACTTTTTAAATTGGAATTTGCTGCGCGCTAAAATTCTTAGTTAGCATCATTTTGAATTTTAATTTTAGCACATCAGGTTCCTGAGATATTCGAAATTAATTTAAAAAACCAGTTTTTATTTAATATACCCCCCAAATATTATTATTTTTTAGTTTTTAATTATATATTCTTAAAGGGACTGAATTTACCTATTTTTAAGATATTTTAGCCAAATTTTATGTTTAATGGTTCCGGAGCTGTGGAATTTTAAAGATTTTTTGCCAAATAATAGGTAAATAACATAAATTTCATGTTTTTTCCACCATAGACGTTCTCAACTAGCTATACACACCTCGTTTGACCGAAATCTCGCGCTCCTAGGTCGACCAGGGCCGAAGTTGCGCGAAAAAAGACGAATTTCGGCCATCTTGGTTTTTTGGTTGAGGACTTTGGAGTTCCATAGCTCCTAAACTAGACGTCCTAGAAGGACCGGATTTTCACAGCTGATACGGGGGTGCTTTGGGAGACACGGTTCTTAGGTTTTCAGGCGATTTGGAGGCCTGAAATTTTTCTGGCCTGAAACTATACTGGGCGGATAGAGGAAGTCGAGCCAAGCATTGTATTGGAAACCGCAGCTCTGTGAGACAAACGGTTGTGGAGTTATAGTCAATTAAAGTAGCCATTTGACAGCTGGGCGGCCATCTTGAAAAAGTTTGGCCCACTATAGCTCCGGATCTGGGGGTCGCAGAGAGTTGCCGACTTCAGAGTGGTGTTTGGGGAGACAAACTCTACCCGATCCATCCGGTTACAGGCGCTTTAGAGCTAAAAATTTTCAGGCACCTGAAAACCGCTTTGCGCGTTGGAGCGGGACGAGCCAAGTCAAACGAGCCCAAACTCGACCATTCTACGACTGGCAGAGGGTAAGCTGCACTGGTTTGGAGACTGACTTTGACAGTTCTTGAACTGTCAGACCAGTTTTCGAACTCGGTTAGCTCCCGGACCAAGGGTCGTGGAGAACTCGGGTTTTCTTCTGGGGCATTGACTGGTCCCTCCCTACCCGACAAGCAACCTTTCAGGAGCTTTCAGGACTTAGGTTTTTTCAGGCCTGAAAATAACACCACTCGATAGATCTTGACAGGCCCATCTTTGGAAGCCCAAGCACGGTGGTATTCGGACATACGGTTCCGGAGAAAACCACCGACAACCGAATACTGGGCGCCATCTTGCTCTGGCAACCAGATATTTGGACTGGGTTTTCTCGGGAACCCTTTGAGCTAGGGTGGCCGTGTTTGGGTTCGTTGGGAGGGGCTTGGTGAGCTCTGTCTAGCTGGAGGTAGAGCGTGACTCTACATAGAGTTTAAAAATTTCGCACTTAAAAAATTTTTCTAATTTGACTAGCCTGGTTCGTGGAAGCCTTCTGACGCCAGATTAGGATCTGTAATCTAAATTAAAACTTAGGTTAAGGACGAGAAACCAGCTCTACATAGAGTTTTGCAAATTTTCCCGTTAAAGCGGCAGTTTTAGACACCTAGAAGCAAGACTTCTTGTATACGTTTAGTGCTTGACCGGTTCTATTGAACCTTAAGACTGACCGTGTAAACTTGTACCGTGGTCTGTTCCACAAAATATTTACGGGAGATCTTAACGATCTTATGCGCACTTTTGTTTCTCTCTTATACACATTTACCTTTTTACACTCTTTTATTTGTTTTACAAATTTTGTTTTGTTTTAATTATTGACGCATATCTCCAACATGCTCGGAATACGGACCCCATTAAAGAAGGTGGACAGTGAAAAATCACCACCAAAACCCCGAACATCACCTCCGACGAGCGTTCGACGCAGTATCGGAGAATGGGAGGCAACTAAGCCTACTAGCACATATCCAGCTCCCCCTCCACCCACCAAGACAATACAGGCTGGCCCTTCAAAAGTAACCCGGAAATCCCTAGAGTCTCAGGAGAGTAAAACTCTCCCAACACACTCGAAAAGGATAGAGGACCATACGCCACCAAAGGTACAGTACGCGGATAGGTCGACAGAAGCTAGGGCCTGCTTGAATAAAGCTAAACTCCATCTTAGTAGTTCAAGGAACACTAAGACAGAAATAAAAAATGGCATCACTGAAGCTCTAGACCGGCTCTATCAACTCGTAAAAGAAGCGGAAAAGGAGGCCAAAGCAAAAAGCGCAGGTGAGGAAAAGGAAAAGACTCTTACCCTTCCCGAGACTGCCACCACTGTCGACGCTACTTTCTCGATTAATGCCGAACAAAGTTTGCTGGTAGCAAAAATCGAGGAACACTCGAAGCTGTTACAGGAAAGCAACAAAAAGATCGAGGAACTAAAAGTTGCAATGGAACAGAAAATGACAACAACGTATGCGAGTGTAACTGCGAATCACAGCGGAAAGGCGAATCCAATGCGAAGTACACTGCACTCTATCGTAGTTACCTCAAAGGACGATACGGAATCAGGGGACGATGTGTTGGACAAAATACGGAAGGCGGTGGATGCAAAGGAGGGCTGGATTAAAGTCGAAAAAATTAGGAAGGCAAAAGATAGAAAAATTATAATGGGTTTTCAGAATAGGGAAGAAAGGAGCAAAATTATACGTAAATTGGAAGAAGAAAGACAGGACCTCAATGTCGAGGAAATGAGAAACAAGGACCCGCTACTGATTCTCAAGAGCGTTCTCTCTGTTAATTCAGATGAGGACGTTCTCAAAGCTGTGAGAAATCAGAACAGGGATGTTTTTCACAACCTCGACAAAGAGGAGGACAGGTTGGAAGTAAAATTCAGGAGAAGAAACAGGAACCCGCATACCAATCACATTGTGATCAGCGCCTCACCAACTATCTGGAGAAAGGCTACAGCAATCGGATTCCTGCACGTGGACCTTCAGCGCGTTAGGGTAGAAGACCAAACCCCATTGGTTCAGTGTACGCGCTGCTTGGGCTATGGGCACGGTAGACGGTACTGTAAAGAGCCAGCCGACTTGTGTAGTCATTGTGGTGGCCCACACTTGAAGTCGGAGTGTGCCGACTGGCTTGCGGGTGTTTCACCCAGATGCCAAAACTGCACAAGGGCCAAGATTGAGATCGCTGACCACAATGCATTTAGTACTGACTGTCCAACACGCCGTAAGTGGGATGAAATCGCCAGATCGACAGTAGCATATTGCTAAGGGCACCCAGCGCAACCCAAACTTCTACAAGATGATACAAGTCAACCTCCAGCGGAAAAGACTCGCCACAGACGAGCTTCTTTTGGAAGCCGTTAAGCGCGGAGTTGCCGTCGCTCTCCTTCAGGAACCATATGTGGGGGGGGCAAGGGCTATGAGGAACCACAGGGGAGTTCGGATCTTCCAGAGCACTGGCACTGGAAATGGGACTGTTAAGGCCGCGATAGCGGTCTTTGACCCAGACCTTACTGTTATACAGTACCCGAACCTTACCACGAATAACATCACCGTGGTGGGAGTCCAGACCAGTGCCTGGAGGATCACGCTGGTATCCTTTTATTTCGAGCCTGACCAGCCAGTAGGGCCATATCTCGAGCACCTCAAACGAGTCGAAGAAGAAGTCGGGTCCAGAATGTGGGTTGCTGGAGGAGATGCGAACGCAAAAAGTACCTGGTGGGGAAGCTTATCAATCGATAGCAGGGGCGAAGAAGTTTCTGGAGTTCTCGATGAGTTGAGTCTCAACATACTCAACAGAGGGGAAATTCCGACTTTCGATACGATCAGAGGGGGTAAACGCTATTGCAGCCACATTGATATAACAGCATGCTCGACGGATATCCTTGACCTGGTGGATGACTGGAAGGTAGACGAAGGCCTCACGAGCTCGGATCACAACGGCATCAGTTTCAATGTCAAATTAAGAAGGTCGAAAGGCATTAAAATCGTCAGAACAACAAGAATGTTTAATACCAAAAAAGCAAATTGGTCAGAGTTTCGTGAGAAACTTAAACAATTAATGCAACAGAAAAACATCAGTAAATCTGAAATAGAAAAATTAAATAAAGCCGACCAACTTAATATGACAGTAAACCAATACACACAAGTAATAAGAGACGCATGCACATCATCAATGCCTATGAAAAAGAGTAAAGAAGTACTCACATTGCCGTGGTGGTCCGAGAAACTCGAAAGAATGAAGCGGGAAGTCGCCACCAGGAAAAACAGGATCAGATGTGCTGGACCAACCCGAAGATCGAAAGTCGTCGAAGATTACCTGAAAAAGAAAATTGAGTATGAAACAGAGGCAAACAAGGACATAGTCGAGAGCTGGAAGAACTTCTGTGCCAAACAGGACAGAGAAGGGGTTTGGGAAGGGATTTATCGGGTGATAGGAAGGACTAAGGGCAGGACAGAGGACCAACCACTGGTAAAGGACGACAAGGTACTAGACGCGAAAGGCTCAGTTGAACTACTGGCCAAAACTTTTTACCCAGAAGACAGTAGGGACAGTGACAGCGCATATCACCGCCTTATCAGAGAAAAGGCCAATGTTGTGAATGCTGGAGAGCACAATGATTCGTGCGATCCACCTTTCACAATGACCGAACTGATGGCGGCATGCAGGTCCTTCAACGTCAAAAAGGCTCCGGGAGCGGATGGGTTTACCGCTGACATTTGCTGCCATGCCATCGGTAGCGCCCCCGACGTAGCTCTTGCTCTCCTGAACAGATGTCTAAAATGTCATCACTTTCCTGAGGCCTGGAAGGAGGCGATCGTAATCGTACTAAGGAAGCCAGGAAAAGAAGATTACGGTAACCCAAAGGCATACAGACCAATTGGCCTTTTGCCAATATTAGGAAAAATTTTCGAGAAGATGTTGGTGACCCGCCTCAAGTTTCACTTGATCCCAAGGATGAGTACTCGCCAGTACGGATTCATGCCCCAGAAAAGCACGGAAGACTCCCTCTATGCACTGATGCAGCATATACGCAGCAAATTGGAGCTGAAGAAAATAGTAGTGTTAATATCGTTGGACATAGAGGGAGCCTTTGATAGCGCTTGGTGGCCAGTCATAAGAGTCCGGCTGGCTGAGGAAAAGTGTCCAGTTGGCTTGAGGAGGGTCATCGATAGCTACCTCGAGAATAGAATGGTCAGGGTCAGGTACGCGGGTGAGGAGTTTAGCAGGGCTACAAATATGGGATGCGTTCAGGGTTCCATAGGGGGACCAATATTCTGGAACCTCATAGTGGATCCGCTCCTAAAGAGCTTGGAGGCTAGGGATGACTACTGCCAGGCTTTTGCAGACGACGTTGTGCTTGTCTTCGATGGTGACACTGCACGGGAGGTCGAGGGACGAGCGAACGCCGCTCTTGAACACGTTCGGGCGTGGGGCGTACAAAATAAGCTTAAGTTTGCCCCGCAAAAAACAAACGCAATGGTTATCACCCGCAAACTAAAATATGACACCCCACGCCTGAGCATGGGCGGGGTCGGCGTTGCCATGTCCAAAGAAATCAAAATCCTGGGTGTCACTATCGATGACAAGCTAACATTTAATTCACATGTCGCAAACATATGCAGGAAGGCAGTAGGCATCTACAAGCAATTAACCAAGGCGGCAAAGACCAGCTGGGGACTTCACCCCGAAGTTATTAGGATGATTTATGTGGCCACCGTTGAGCCAGTTGTCTTGTACGCCGCCAGCGTGTGGGCCCCTGCCGCTGGGAAGTTAGGCGTCGCGAAGCAGCTAGGAACAGTGCAGCGCGGTATCGCACAAAAGCTTTGTAAGGCATACCGGACGGTCTCATTAAACTCTGCACTGGTGCTGGCTGGGATACTGCCTCTCGACTTGCGTGTCCGAGAGGCGGCATCGCTTTATGAAGCCAGGAGGGGCGTACCTCAGACAGCACTTGGTGATAGGAGGGTCGAGCAACCTGCCTCGGCAATGGAGGCACCACACCCTGCGGAGCGAGCAGAGCTGGAGCTCGTAAGCCTGGTAAATCAAGAGCAACTTGATGCCCAGAGCGAACTTGAGGTTCGCATCTTCACGGATGGGAGTAAGATCGGGGGAAAGGTCGGGGCGGCACTCTCCATGTGGAGTGGTAATGCTGAGACCAAAGCCCTCAAGCTTGCTCTCCCACATTACTGCACCGTTTACCAGGCTGAGCTCTTAGCGATATGCGTCGCAACCAGGGAAATGCTGAAACACAATGCGCGATCGTTTGGAGTCTTCAGCGACTCCATGGCGGCCCTTCAGACCATACAAAACTATGACCGACACCACTCACTCGCAGTAGAGGCAAGAGCTAACATAAAGTCTCTATCCATCCAAAACAAAACTTTGACTTTGTTTTGGATTAAAGCTCATGTGGGGTTGGACGGCAATGAAAGGGCTGATGAGCTGGCCAAAAGGGCTGCTGAGGGCTCCAAACGAAAGCCTGACTACGACCTGTGTCCGGTTTCGCATGTCAAACGATGCATTCGCACAGCAACTTTGGACGAATGGAACCGTAGATACGGGTCGGGGGAGACAGCTTCGGTTACAAAACTATTTTTCCCGGATGCGGTGGCGGCTTACCGGACAATTAGGAAGTGCAAAATCAGTAATATAGTCACACAAATTATGACGGGGCACGGTGGGTTCTCAGAATACTTGAACCGTTTCAAGTGTAAGGAGAGCCCATCGTGCATATGTGACGCTGATGTTGACGAGACGGTGCCACATATATTGTTCAGCTGTCCGGTCTTCGACAAGGAAAGGCTGGAAGCCGAGAAACTTCTAAACAGTAAACTCGATGCCGAAAATCTATCACAAATAATAGCGGGTAAAAATAGAGAAATTTTATTGGAATATTGCATAAAAATATGTAAAAGGGTAATCAATAGAAACAAAAGTGCATAAGAAAAAATGCTTACATAATATTATGAAAAATATTACGGTCAAGCATTGAACAAGTTGAGCAAAATAGGTGTATAAGTATACTTAAGCTAAGTCTTTTAAAATTATTAAAAACACATGTTAAGCCCAATAAGCAAACCATGTAATAGTTATAAGAATAGATGAAAAAGCTGTTAAATCGAATAGTCCACTATGAGGTAGTATTAAGAAATAGAATAAGTAAGCACAACATACCTGTAGACAAAGTATTTTTAAGTAGAATTAAGATATAAATTTAAAGAATTGAGATATTAGATATAAGAATAAATAAAAGTACTGTAAAAACTGAAACATATTATTAAGTAGAATAAAGAAATAGAAACATGTAACATATATATAAGGAGCAATTGTTGTGGTGTTGTGAAGTATTTGTAAACAATAAATAAAAACAGATGTTGTTGAGTTCACCCTATACGAATAAAATAAAATAAAAGAAGACAAGTAGAAAGCTAGGAATTAGAAGGGCGTCCTACCCTTAAAGAGAGACAGATGAATGAATATAAGAAAGATAAAGTATGCGGAATGAAAGTGCGAGAAGAATACACGCGAGAACTTGTATGAATGCAGTAGCTGAGCATAGACTCCAATTATGTTGGAGATAGAAGAAAAAAAAAAAAAAAAAAAAAAAAAAAAAAAAAAAAAAAAAACCTAACCTAACCTAACCTAACCTAACCTAACCTAACCTAACCTAACCTAACCTAACCTAACCTAACCTAACCTAACCTAACCTAACCTAACCTAACCTAACCTAACCTAACCTAACCTAACCTAACCTAACCTAACCTAACCTAACCTAACCTAACCCCAAAGTTGGCCGTTCGACAGTACCCAGAACTCACCACGGAAAACATCGTCGTGGTGGGGATCCAAACTGGTGCCTGGAAAGTAACTCTGGTCTCGTTCTACTTTGAGCCAGATCAGCCCTTAGGGCCATACCTAGACAGCCTTAGGAAGGTGGAAAGCGAGACCGGCCCGCATAAGCTCATAATGGGAGGAGACACCAACGCCTGGAGTGTCTGGTGGGGCAGCAGTGAGAACAATGGCAGAGGCGACGAGATGCTGGGAGCTCTCGACCAGCTTGGACTGCAAATACTTAACCAAGGGGAAACTCCAACCTTCGACGTAGTTCGTGGTAACAGGCGTTACACGAGCTGCGTCGACGTCACAGCCTGCACAGCGGATATGCTGACGGTAACCGACGGCTGGCGAGTCGTCGATGATCTGACGGGGTCAGACCACAACGGCATTGAGTTCAACATAAATCTCAAAAAGTCTGCGGGTATCACTGTGCACCGGACTACCAGGCTCTACAACACGAAAAAAGCTAATTGGGCGCAGTTTCATCAGAAACTGCGCCAAATTATGCATAATAACAATATGACCGTAAGTCTGATCGAGCAAATCGACAGCGTGAACGAGCTAGACCTGGTAGTCGAGGAGCTTACATCGGCGGTGAAAACCGCCTGTGCCAAGGTGATGCCCAAGAAGAAGGTAATCGAGAAGTTAACCGTGCCGTGGTGGTCTGACGAACTCGCCAGCCTGAAGAGACTGGTTGCCACCAAGAAGCGGAGGATCCGATGTGCAGCGCTGGTTCGTAGACCAAAGGTTGTTGAGGAGTACCTGAAACAGAAAGAAGAGTATGAAAAAGCTGTAGTCAAAGCAAAGGTCGAGAGCTGGAAGGGTTTCTGTGAGAAACAAGACCGAGAAGGCCTGTGGGAGGGAATATACAGGGTGATTAGGAGCACAGAAAAAAGAGAGGAGGACATACCGATGGTGAGGGACGCGAAGACACTAGACCCCGAAGAGTCAGCGAGGTACCTAGCACAAGTGTTCTACCCGGAAGACCGTCCGGAGGGGGACAACGAGGAGCACAAAAAGGTGCGGCAAAGGGCGAAAGAGGTGAACGGTGGAAACCAAGTTGAGACCTGGGATCCTCCGTTTACTATCGACGAGCTAAGGCGAGCAGTCTCCTCGTTTAACCCCAAAAAAGCCCCTGGTTCGGACGGTCTGACGGCGGACATATGGGGCCACGTGATCCAGTTAGACCCAGACTTAGTTCTGCGCTTGATGAACAAGTGCCTGGCGCATGGACACTTTCCGCGGTCCTGGAAAGAGGCAACAGTCGTTGTCCTCCGCAAACCCGCAAAGGACGACTACACCACTCCGAAATCGTACAGGCCGATTGGGCTTTTGCCTGTACTCGGCAAGATCTACGAAAAAATGCTCGTGGCCCGACTCAAGTTCCATTTGTTGCCCAGGATGAGTACTCGCCAGTACGGCTTTGTGCCCCAGAAAAGCACTGAGGACTCCCTCTATACACTCATGGGGCACATTCGTGGCAGACTTAATGCTAAGAGGCTTGTCACGATTGTGTCCCTGGACATAGAGGGAGCCTTCGACAATGCATGGTGGCCGATCATACGAGTCCGTCTGGCTGAGGAAAAGTGTCCTGAGAACTTGAGAAGGGTCATGGACAGTTACTTGACCGAGAGAGTGGTTAGAGTCAGATATGCGGGAGCGGAGCACAAAACCAGGACCGAGAAAGGATGCGTCCAGGGGTCTATCAGTGGTCCCATATTATGGAACCTGGTGCTGGACCCGCTGATCAAGGAACTGGAGAGCATGGGGGTCTACTGTCAGGCGTTTGCGGACGATGTCGTTCTTGTGTTCGATGGGGAGACGGCACTTGAGGTCCAAAGGGATGCCAGTGTCGCCCTTGAGTACATACGCACATGGGGTGTCACGAACAAGCTTAAGTTTGCGCCACATAAGACCAAAGCAATGCTGGTAACGCGCAAACTTAAGTATGACACCCCATGTCTCAGAATGGGCGGGGTGGACATTGGCATGTCTGAGGAAATCAAACTGCTGGGTCTCACTATCGACCACAAGTTGACCTTCAATAGCCACGTCGCAAACGTCTGCTCCCGAGCCATCGGTATATATAAGCAGCTGTCGAGGGCCGCAAGGGTCAGTTGGGGTCTGCATCCTGAGGTCATCCGCTGTATTTATACAGCGGTAGTTGAACCTATCGTCCTGTACGCGGCGAGTGCGTGGTCGCCGGCCGCAACCAAAATTGGAGTCCAAAAGAAGCTGAACGCCGTCCAGAGGAGCTTCGCGCAGAAGCTGTGCCGAGCCTATCGCACGGTCTCCCTACACTCGGCACTGGTGCTGGCTGGGGTACTCCCTCTCGACCTCCGAATCCGAGAGGCGGCCTCACTATATGAGGCCAAGAAGGGTTTATCCCATCCAGTGCTAGGAGACAGGGAGATCGAGCGAGTGGCATCGGCACTAGAGATGCCACATCCGGCCGAACAGAGGGCCATTGAACTGCAAAGCCTGGTAGACGAGGAACAATATAATAACCACCGCGACTACGCGGTGAGAATCTTTACAGACGGCAGCAAGATTGAGGGCAAGGTCGGAGCCGCACTGTCGGTGTGGACCGGCCAGACTGAGGTCAAGGCCCTCAAACTTGTGCTGCCGTCTTATAGTACCGTCTACCAGGCGGAGCTCCTCGCCCTCTGCGAAGCCACGAAGGAAGTCCTCAGAAGGACCGAGACGGCGTTCGCTATCTACAGCGACTCCATGGCAGCTCTCCAAACAGTCGTGAACCCCGAAGCCCTCCATGCCCTCGCAGTGGAAACGAGGGACGCCATCCGCCGCAGTAGTATCCAGAACAAGAGCGTCTCCTTGTTCTGGATCAAAGCTCATGCGGGGCTGGAGGGTAACGAGAGAGCCGACTCGCTTGCAAAGGAGGCTGCCCTGAGGTGTAAGCGGCAACCCCACTACGATAAGTGCCCGGTTTCATTCGTAAAGCGTATGATCCGAATGGAAACGCTGGGCGAATGGAACCGGAGGTATTGTACTGGGGAAACGGCGGCCACGACGAAGTTGTTCTTCCCATGTGCGATCGCGGCGTACAGGACGGTGCGGAAGATAGGGATGGCCCAGGAGCTGACCCAGGCCCTAACAGGGCACGGTGGGTTCTCCGAATACCTGACTCGTTTCAAGTGCAAGGAGAACCCAGCGTGCGCCTGCGACCCCGACAAGCAGGAGACAGTCCTCCACTTGTTGACGGAGTGCCCAGTATATTCCTCCCACAGGCACGATTTAGAAATGAGAGTCGAAATTCCAGTCATAAAAGAAAACCTCGGAGTCCTAATAAAAGACGGAAAAAACAGGAAATCTTTCATAGACTTCATCATAAAAGTCGTCAAATCCGTCAATAGACGTAACAAATAATTGACACTTGTTACTCATTATTTATTTTGACAGATAAATTTTTAGAAATTTGAAATAAATGAATTATAGGACGAAATTTTAACAATAGATAATTTAATTCAATATGGATTTTTATAATTTTACTTAATTTATTATATTAATATTACATATATAACTATTATATATATTCATCATATTCATCATAAGCCAGCAATAAATAAAAAAACTGGAAACAAAAAAGAAGACTACAGCCCTTAATACCCTGCGAAACTTGACGGCAGGGTGGCCCTTCGCTTGGCAGGAGTGGTTTTTAGCCGGTAGGAGTCCGGCACTACCCAGACTGCCTTCCCACAAGGCAGTCTGGGTGTCCATGATGGATTTCCCACTCCTGCCACAAAAAAAAAAAAAAAAAAAAAAAAAAAAAAAAACCTAACCTAACCTAACCTAACCTAACCTAACCTAACCTAACCTAACCTAACCTAACCTAACCTAACCTAACCTAACCTAACCTAACCTAACCTAACCTAACCTAACCTAACCTAACCTAACCTAACCTAACCTAACCTAACCTAACCTAACCTAACCTAACCTAACCTAACCTAACCTAACCTAACCTAACCTAACCTAACCTAACCTAACCTAACCTAACCTAACCTAACCTAACCTAACCTAACCTAACCTAACCTAACCTAACCTAACCTAACCTAACCTAACCTAACCTAACCTAACCTAACCTAACCTAACCTAACCTAACCTAACCTAACCTAACCTAACCTAACCTAACCTAACCTAACCTAACCTAACCTAACCTAACCTAACCTAACCTAACCTAACCTAACCTAACCTAACCTAACCTAACCTAACCTAACCTAACCTAACCTAACCTAACCTAACCTAACCTAACCTAACCTAACCTAACCTAACCTAACCTAACCTAACCTAACCTAACCTAACCTAACCTAACCTAACCTAACCTAACCTAACCTAACCTAACCTAACCTAACCTAACCTAACCTAACCTAACCTAACCTAACCTAACCTAACCTAACCTAACCTAACCTAACCTAACCTAACCTAACCTAACCTAACCTAACCTAACCTAACCTAACCTAACCTAACCTAACCTAACCTAACCTAACCTAACCTAACCTAACCTAACCTAACCTAACCTAACCTAACCTAACCTAACCTAACCTAACCTAACCTAACCTAACCTAACCTAACCTAACCTAACCTAACCTAACCTAACCTAACCTAACCTAACCTAACCTAACCTAACCTAACCTAACCTAACCTAACCTAACCTAACCTAACCTAACCTAACCTAACCTAACCTAACCTAACCTAACCTAACCTAACCTAACCTAACCTAACCTAACCTAACCTAACCTAACCTAACCTAACCTAACCTAACCTAACCTAACCTAACCTAACCTAACCTAACCTAACCTAACCTAACCTAACCTAACCTAACCTAACCTAACCTAACCTAACCTAACCTAACCTAACCTAACCTAACCTAACCTAACCTAACCTAACCTAACCTAACCTAACCTAACCTAACCTAACCTAACCTAACCTAACCTAACCTAACCTAACCTAACCTAACCTAACCTAACCTAACCTAACCTAACCTAACCTAACCTAACCTAACCTAACCTAACCTAACCTAACCTAACCTAACCTAACCTAACCTAACCTAACCTAACCTAACCTAACCTAACCTAACCTAACCTAACCTAACCTAACCTAACCTAACCTAACCTAACCTAACCTAACCTAACCTAACCTAACCTAACCTAACCTAACCTAACCTAACCTAACCTAACCTAACCTAACCTAACCTAACCTAACCTAACCTAACCTAACCTAACCTAACCTAACCTAACCTAACCTAACCTAACCTAACCTAACCTAACCTAACCTAACCTAACCTAACCTAACCTAACCTAACCTAACCTAACCTAACCTAACCTAACCTAACCTAACCTAACCTAACCTAACCTAACCTAACCTAACCTAACCTAACCTAACCTAACCTAACCTAACCTAACCTAACCTAACCCATTTTTTATAGATTATTCCCGTTAATCCAGAGTATTCCTTGATATTCCCGGACAATATTAACACCCCGTGCGCCGAGAGTATATGAGAATCGAATAGAGAAAAAACCAGCCACGAGTCTAGCAGGAGTCAGCGGAAATTCCAAAATCAGTAAAATTTATAGTACTATAGTTATATAGATATACGCTCAAAAGTTTACTAGCCAGAGCGTTGATTTCGAAGGTGTGATCTGATTCCTAACCTATATATACTAGCTACAGGGTACTATTATACGTTTTTGGACGCGTCTCTGCGAGACCTATACGATCCTGGTAAAATAATTCAAAGATTTTCACAGGGAAACTTTTTATTCAAGAAAAACCATTTTTCCAAATTTTCACTTCTTCAAAATTTTATATCTCGATCCCTGGTTGACGTAGGTCGGTTCTGAGGGTGCCATCGTACGCGCCTCTGCTCGCCCTACAGGATTCCTGCAAAAAACAAATCAGATTAGACATTTCCTAGAAGAAAATTTTTCGATTTTCGCAAAATATTGACTTTTTTATTAAAAAATTGACACTTATCTGATAATAACTCCCGTTTTTGTGGTCCGATCGTGACCAAAGTAGTCTCAAAACACGGGCCAGCGCGTCGCCTGTGCGCCCCGACCCTAAAAAATTTGCGTCCCATAGGAAAATTTTACACCCGACTGCAAAAAACTGCAAAAATTTTAAATTTTCAGGCCCGCCCACCCACCCTTATAGTATATATATAGTAGTAGTGTAGTAGATATAGCAAAATATTTTTATTGCTCTAAATAATAGGGGGTGGTAAGAAGAGCAAATATATATATTTGTGGGTTAATTTCTGGCACGTTCTGAGGGTTATTTACTGACAGATCCCCCTGTACAGGAGCAGTGCAAACGCTTTAGGGAATTTGACGCTCCTTATTGACCCCTCTTTTTAGGAATTTCTGTGACTAGTATTAGACTACTGATCCCCTCTTTACAGGGATCAGTACATCAGTTTTAAAATTTATTATTTTATTATTATTTTGTATTTTTTAATTATTGATTGACACCTCTATCGAGGAAAAACATTCTGACTATTTTTTATTGACCTACCGATCCCCTCTTTACAGGGATCAGTGTATTGTTTGAAACATATTTAATTAATTAATTGTATTATATATTTTCTGTATTACTTATTGATTCTATATCTCCACTCCCTGCAATGTTCCTCTCCAGGACCCCGGCCAAGAAAGTCTCCGCAGGACCCCATGTCTCTCCGTCGAACGCGGCACTCAACATCACCTTCGAGGGGGAGGTTTCCCCTCCCAGTGCTTCAACTCAGGCCTCTAGTGTGAGGCGAAGCATTGGCGAGTGGGAAAACGGGAAAATAACTGATTCTCAGTCTCTCCCGTCAGCCGCCGCGAACCCATCGAAGAAAGCTGCCCTGACCGTGACGACTTCCCAGAAGGCTACAAAGCGCGCCACTTCCCAGCCAGACGGCAAGGCTCTGGCGCGCCGAACCTCTACCGAGACACAGGGAGCGTCACCGGGGACAAGCCAGCTGCAGTCGAGCAAACCCACCGATCGAGTGACCGAGGCACGCAACTGCCTTCTGCGCGCGAAGTCGCACCTTGGCGACTCGCGCAACTTGAGGGCAGACTTGAAAGCCGGGATCACCCAATCGGTGGAACGGCTGTACCAGCTTGTGAAGGAGGGGGCGGTGGCTGCCGCACAAGAGATGGGGGCTGAGCTGGCAAGGGGGGAGGCCACTAAAGCCACACTCCCGCCAGAAGTGCCCAAGAGCCTCCCGGAGGTTAACTCGTTGCTCGCTTCACTAGCGGAGCATAGCGCGCTGGTGAAGGAGAGCAACGAGAAGATGGAAAAGCTGCGGCGGGCGATGGAGAGTCAGGGGGAGCTACTGGAGAAGACGGCCACTTATGCGAGTGTAGCGGCGGGTCCACCGAAAAGGCAGACCCCAGGAAGGACCGCGCTGCACTCGATAGTGGTGACGTCTAAAGACGAGGGGGATTCGGGAGAGGACGTCATAAATAAAATAAGACAAGTAGTCAAAGCCAGACAGGGAGGAATAGATATAGAGAGTGTGCGAAAGGCCAAAGACCGGAAGGTTATTATGGGCTGTAGGTCTGCGGAAGACAGGAAAAAAGTAAGGGAAAGAATAGAGAAGTCAGGAGACCACCTCGTTGTCGAAGACGTGAAAAACAAGGACCCACTGCTAGTGTTCCGTGGCGTCCTCCGCATACACTCCGATGAGGAACTGCTGGAGGCGCTACGGAACCAAAATCGGGATGTCTTTCGCGGCCTCGACAACGGGGAGGATAGAATGATGGTTAAATTTAAAAGGAACGCGCGGAACCCCCAAACCAGCAATGTCGTCGTCAGCACGTCCCCGGCTATCTGGAACAGGATGCTCGAGAAGGGAAGAGCACGCATCGATCTCCAGACCGTCTTCGTCGATGACCAGTCGCCACTGGTTCAGTGCACGAGGTGCCTTGGATACGGGCATAGTCGGCGGCTCTGCAAAGAGCTCGCCGACTTATGTAGCCACTGTGGAGGCTCGCACCTCCGAGCACAATGTGACCAGTGGCTAAAGGCTGAAACACCGAAGTGCCACAATTGTGTCTTGGCGAAGATGGGGAAGATCGACCATAATGCATTCAGCCCTGAGTGTCCTGTTCGAGTTAGGTGGGATCGGCTGGCACGTGCATCCGTCGCCTATTGCTAAGGTGGTCCCAGTAAACACGATGCCTTACAAGATACTCCAGGCGAATCTCCAAAGGAAGAAGTTGGCGACCCAAGAGCTTATGCTTGAGGCCGAGCGGCGCAAAGCCACCGCAGCGCTGATCCAGGAGCCTTACGTGGGCAGTGTGAAGAGGATGAGCGGGACCAGAGGTGTCCGAATCTTCCAGAGCACCAGGCAAGGAGAAGGGACTGTCAAAGCGGCAATAGCCGTCTTTGACCCAAAACTGACCGTACGACAGTACCCAGAACTCACCACGGACAACATCGTCGTGGTGGGGATCCAAACCGGTGCCTGGAGACTAACTCTGGTCTCGTTCTACTTCGAACCAGACCAGCCCTTAGGGCCATACCTGGACAGCCTCAAAAAGGTGGAAAGCGAGACCGGCCCGCATAGGCTCATCATGGGAGGAGACGCCAACGCCTGGAGTGTCTGGTGGGGCAGCAATGAGACAAACAGCAGAGGCGACGAAATGCTGGGAGCTCTCGATCAGCTTGGACTGCAGGTACTCAACAGAGGGGAAACTCCAACCTTCGACGTAGTTCGTGGTGACAGACGTTACACGAGCTGCGTCGACGTCACAGCCTGCACAGCAGATATGCTGACGGTGACCGACGGCTGGCGAGTCGTCGATGACCTGACGGGGTCGGACCACAACGGCATAGAGTTCAGCGTACACCTCGAAAAGTCTGTGGGTATCACGGTCAACCGGACTACCAGGATCTACAATACTAAGAAAGCAAATTGGGTGCAGTTTCGCAAGAAACTGCGCCAAATTATGCAAGAGAACAAACTCACCGTAAGTCTGTTCGATGATATCGACAGCGTGGACGATATAGACCTGGTAGTCGAGGGACTTACGACGGCAGTGCAAGATGCCTGCACATCCGTGATACCCAAAAAGAAGACCAAAGAGAGGATAACCGTGCCGTGGTGGTCTGATGAACTCGCCAGTCTGAAGAGGCTAGTGGTCACTAAAAAGCGGAGGATCCGCTGTGCAGCGCCAGTTCGTAGACCAAAGGTTGTTGAGGAGTACCTGAAACAGAAGGGAGAGTATGAGCGTGCAGTAGTCCAAGCTAAAATCGAGAGCTGGAAGGGGTTCTGCGAGAAGCAGGATAGGGAAGGCTTATGGGAAGGCATATACCGGGTGATTCGTAGGACGGAAAAGAGAGAGGAGGATTTGCCGATGGTGAGGGACGGCAGGACCCTAGACCCACAGGCCTCGGCGAGGTATCTGGCACAGGTGTTCTACCCGGAGGATCGTTCGGAGGGGGATAACGAGGAGCACAAACAGATGCGGCAACGAGCTGAAGAGGTGAACGGGGGGGACGAAGCTGAACCTTCGGACCCTCCCTTCACACTCGACGAGCTGGAGCGAGCGGTCTCCTCGTTCAACCCCAAAAAAGCCCCCGGTTCCGACGGTCTGACGGCGGACATATGGGGCCACACGATCCGTCAAGACCCAGATTTAGTTCTGCGCTTGGTAAACAAGTGCCTGGCGCATGGATACTTTCCGCGGTCCTGGAAAGAGGCAACTGTCGTCGTGCTCCGTAAACCCGCTAAAGACGACTACACCACCCCAAAATCATACAGGCCAATTGGGCTTTTGCCTGTTCTCGGCAAGGTCTTCGAGAAGCTGCTCGTGGCCCGACTCAAGTTTTATCTGCTACCCAGGATGAGTACTCGCCAGTACGGATTCATGCCCCAGCGAAGCACCGAAGACTCCCTCTATACGCTGATGGGGCACATTCGTGACGGACTCAACGCAAAGAGGCTTGTCACGATTGTGTCCCTGGATATTGAGGGGGCCTTCGATAGCGCATGGTGGCCAGCCATACGAGTCCGACTGGCTGAGGAAAAGTGTCCTGTAAACTTGAGGCGGGTCATAGACAGCTACTTGTCCGAGAGGGTGGTGAAGGTCAGATATGCGGGAGCGGAGTACGAATCCAGGACCGAGAAGGGATGCGTCCAGGGGTCAATCGGTGGTCCCATATTTTGGAACCTTGTGCTGGATCCTCTTTTAAAGGCTCTGGAGGAAATGGGGGTCTATTGCCAGGCGTTTGCTGACGACATTGTCCTTGTGTTCGATGGTGAGACGGCTCTTGAAATCCAGAGGGATGCCAATGTCGCCCTCGAGTACGTGCGAGCATGGGGTGTCTCGAACAAGCTTCGGTTTGCGCCGCATAAGACCAAAGCAATGCTGGTCACGCGCAAACTGAAGCATGACACCCCATGCCTCCGGATGGGTGGGGTAGACATTGGCATGTCTGAGGAAATCAAACTGCTAGGTCTCACCATCGACCACAAGTTGACTTTTAACACTCACGTTGCAAACGTCTGTTCCCGAGCCGTCGGCATATATAAACAGCTGTCGCGGGCAGCTAGGGTCAGCTGGGGTCTCCATCCAGAGGTAATCCGCTGCATCTATACGGCTGCAGTGGAGCCTATCATCCTGTACGCGGCGAGCGCGTGGTCGCCGGCCGCCAACAAAGTCGGGTTGCAGAGGAAGCTGAACGCCGTCCAGAGGAGCTTCGCGCAAAAGCTGTGCCGAGCCTACCGCACGGTCTCCCTACACTCAGCACTGGTGCTGGCTGGGATACTCCCTCTTGACCTCCGGATTAAGGAGGCAGCCTCGCTGTACGAGGCCAAGAGAGGGGTACCTCACCCAGCGCTGGGAGACCGGGAGATCGAGCGGGTGGTATCGGCACTAGAGATGCCGCATCCGGCTGAGCAGAGGGCCATTGCACTGCGACGCCTGGTAGACGAGGAACATTACAATGAGCACCGCGATTATGCGGTGCGAATATTTACAGACGGCAGCAAGATTGAGGGCAAGGTCGGAGCCGCAGTGTCGGTGTGGACCGACCAGGCGGAGGTCAAGGCCCTCAAACTTGCTTTGCCGTCTTATTCTACCGTCTACCAGGCCGAGCTTCTCGCCCTCTGCAAAGCAGTGAAGGAAGTCCTCCGAAGGACCGAGACGGCGTTCGCTATTTACAGCGACTCCATGGCAGCCCTCCAGACAGTCGTGAACCCCGAAGCCCTCCATGCCCTCGCAGTAGAAACAAGAGACGCCATCCGCTGCATTCACGCCCAGAACAAGAGCGTCTCCCTGTTCTGGGTGAAAGCTCATGCGGGGCTGGAGGGCAACGAGAGAGCCGACTTGCTCGCGAAGGAGGCTGCCCTGAAGTCGAAGCGGCAACCCGACTACGACAAATGCCCGGTTTCATTCGTCAAGCGTATGATCCGAATGGAGACGCTGGGCGAATGGAACCGGAGGTATTGTGCAGGAGAAACGGCGGCCACGACGAAGATGTTTTTCCCCTGTGCGATCGCCGCGTACAGGACGATAAGAAGGATAGAGATGACCAAGGAGCTGACCCAAGCCCTGACAGGCCACGGCGGGTTCTCCGAGTACCTGACTCGCTTCAAGTGCAAGGAGAACCCGGCGTGTGCCTGCGACCCCGACAAGCAGGAGACAGTCCTCCACCTCCTGACGGACTGCCCGGTATATGCCTCCCACAGATACAAGTTTGAGGCACGAAATGGGGAAAAAATGATTGAAGAAAATCTACGAGAATTCATTGGAAACAGCAAATACAGAAAAGAATTTATAGAATTTATAACAAAAATTGTTGTATCAGTAAACAAAAGGAACAAAAAGTAACTGTACATCCAAATTAATTGACACAAACCCAAAATTTTACATATTATTTATTAATGAATTATTTTACTATGAATTGATTACTTGTGAATATATATATATACTTTAACTTATTTATTAATTTTAATAATGACGTGAATTTTAATATTTAAAATGACTATAACATTTTGACAATACATCACATTATAAAACATAGCTATAAATCATAAACAAAAAGTTGCTAAGAATATGTCTACAGCTCATTTAAGATCCCTGCGCAACCTGACGGCAGGGTCCTTTCGCATGGCAGGAGTGGTTTTTAGCCGGTAGGAGTCCGGCACTACCCAGACTGTCTTCTTATGAGGCAGTCTGGGTGTCCATGATGGATTTCCCACTCCTGCCACAAAAAAAAAAAAAAAAAAAAAAAAAAAAAAAAAAAAAAAAAAACCTAACCTAACCTAACCTAACCTAACCTAACCTAACCTAACCTAACCTAACCTAACCTAACCTAACCTAACCTAACCTAACCTAACCTAACCTAACCTAACCTAACCTAACCTAACCTAACCTAACCTAACCTAACCTAACCTAACCTAACCTAACCTAACCTAACCTAACCTAACTGGTAAAATCTATGAGAAGATGTTGGTGGCCCGACTCAGATTCTACATAGCGCCGAGGATGAGTACTCGCCAGTACGGATTCATGCCACAAAGGAGCACCGAAGACTCCCTCTATACCCTCATGCAAATAATACGTAGCAAGCTGGTACAAAAGAAAATAATAACATTAATATCGCTAGATATAGAGGGAGCCTTCGACAATGCCTGGTGGCCAATCATAAGGGTCCGACTGGCTGAGGAAAGGTGTCCGGTTAATCTGAGAAGGGTCATTGACAGCTACCTGCGCGACAGAAAGGTACGAGTAAGGTACGCCGGAGCTGAGCATCGGAGAAGCACAGAGAAGGGTTGTGTGCAAGGCTCAATTGGAGGCCCCATTTTCTGGAACCTTATACTGGATCCCCTCCTCAAAGACCTTGAAAGAATAGGAGTATACGCGCAAGCTTTCGCTGACGATGTGATCCTTCTCTTCGATGGTGACACGGCATTGGAAATAGAGAGACAAGCGAATGCCGCCCTCGAACGTGTTCGGGCGTGGGGCGTGGAAAACAAGCTGAACTTCGCACCACACAAGACCAATGCGATGGTCATCACAAAAAAGTTAAAATATGACACCCCACGCCTGAACATGGGCGGGGTCGACATCGCTATGTCCAGGAAAATTAAAATACTGGGTGTCACCATCGATGACAAGCTCACATTCAATGATCACGTTTCGGAGGTCTGCCGCAAAGCCATTGCAGTCCACAAACAGTTAAGCAGAGCTGCAAAAGTGAACTGGGGACTAAATCCGGAGGTAGTTAAAACTATATATGTGGCTGCGGTGGAACCGATAATCCTGTACGCTGCCAGCGCATGGGCGGGTGCCGCTAATAAACTGGGGATGATCAAACAGCTAGGCGTCGTGCAACGGGGAATAGCGCAGAAAATGTGCAGGGCATACCGAACTGTCTCTCTGAACTCAGTGCTCCTACTTGCTGGGATACTCCCCTTGGATCTTAGAATCCATGAGGCGGCATCACTGTACGAAGCCAAGAAAGGGGTACCACAAGCTATATTGGGGGATAGGGAGGTGGAACGGATGTCCTCTGCACTGAAATCCCCACATCCCGCAAAGCGAAGCGACCTGAAAATTGTCGGCCTGGTAAACCGGGAGGAAGTTGACGCCAATTCTGACCAACAAGTAAAAATTTTTACTGATGGTAGTAAGATTGGGGGGCGTGTCGGTGCAGCGCTGTCCATATGGAACGGAGAAGCCGAGACGCGCGCCCTCAAGTTGGCGTTACCAGGATACTGTACGGTTTACCAGGCTGAGCTACTCGCGATATCGCGGGCAACGCGGGAAATTAGAAACAGCGCGGCGTCTACTTTTGGGGTCTTCAGCGACTCCATGGCGGCTCTTTTGACGGTGAAAAACCCTAGTTGCCTTCATCCCCTGGCAGTGGAAGCCAGAGAGAATATAACAGCTGCATCTCTCCAGAACAAGGTGGTATCCTTGTTCTGGATAAAGGCCCACGCAGGGTTAGAGGGCAACGAAAGAGCGGATCAGCTGGCAAAAGAGGCCGCCATGAACCTGAAGAAAAAACCGGACTATGACCTGTGTCCGATTTCGTACGTCAAGCGCCACATACGTATGGCAACGCTTGGCGAATGGAATCAGAGATACCAGTCCGGCCAAACCGCCAGCATAACCAAGATCTTTTTCCCAGATGCGGTGGCAGCGTATAGGACAATAAAAAAGATGGAACTCACCAGTATCAGGGTACAAATAATGACGGGGCACGGTGGATTCTCTGAGTACCTGAATCGCTTCGGTTGCAAGGAGAGTTCATCGTGCATCTGCGACCCAAACAAGGACGAGACCGTGCCACACCTCCTTCTGGAATGCCCTGTACATGCAGTGGACAGGTATGAGCTGGAACAGACACTGCAAATAAAATTAAATAAGCAGATTGTGGAGGAAGTAATGCGAGGTAAAGATAAGGAAAAATTTTTAGACTACTGCACAAAGATTGCACAGAAAGCAATAGATAGAAATAAGACAGCTTAAGCAAGTATGCTGGTAGTATATTTAGTAATATATATATAAAAATCAGTATAAAATGTAATTGGCATGGACAGTAGTATAAGAAAAATAGAATTAGGAAAATATTGCAAAGATAAAAATGGAAATCTAAAGAAATTGAATTAGATTAAGGAAAAATTGTAAAACAAATAAAAGATGAAAATAGACCATTATTCCCCCCACTGAAATGAAAAGAAACAAAGATAAGCAAAATAGACAGATAGAATAGGTCAGAAATGGGAATCCCACCTAGTAAAAGAATGAAAGACGATGTATGAAGAAAGATAAAGTATGCGGCATGAACGTGCGAGAGGAACAACAGCGAGAACTGGTATGATAAAGAGAATTAGGCTAAAACATAGACTCCGATAACGTTGGAGGTAGGATAAATAAAAAAAAAAAAAAAAAAAAAAAAAAAAAAAAAAAAAAAAAAAACCTAACCTAACTTGACGGCAGGGGCCTTTTCGCATGGCAGGAGTGGTTTTTAGCCGGTAGGAGTCCGGCACTACCCAGGCTGTCTTCCTGCAAGGCAGTCTGGGTGTCCGTGATGGATTTCCCACTCCTGCCACATTTAAAAAAAAAAAAAACCTAACCTAACCTAACCTAACCTAACCCACCTTGAGTCCCAACTTCTGGATCCTATCAACGACCATCGCAACCCCGTGTGTCGCTAGAGCGACCGCCGCCTGGTACGATTCTCCCTGCGCTAGAACCAGCGTGTCGTCTGCGTAGCAGACCACGCTGACCCCGTCAGGGAGGTCGCCCCGCAGCACGTAATCGTACCCGATGTTCCACAAGGGTGGCCCTAGCACCGACCCCTGCGGAACACCGCACGACATCTCCCGACGTTTCCAGTCTCCCTGGTGACCGGGGTGGACAATATACCTGTCCGACAGGTAGGCCTCGACTACTCGACAGAGGTGTTCGGGCACCCGGTGGTACCGGAGTGCCTTCCGGATCGTACTCCAGGGCAGGGAATTGAAAGCGTTGGCAATGTCCAAGGACACTGCCACTACACACCTACCCTGGGACACCGCATCCCCCGTCGTGAGGGCTCGCACGCGCATGATGGCGTCCACCGTCGAGCGCATCCTGCGAAAGCCGAACTGTCCGTCCGAAAGGTCCGGCCCCACCCGAGAAAGGCGCGCGACGTGGCGGCTCGCAATCACTCTTTGAAAGAGCTTGCCCACCTCGTCGAGCAGCACAATGGGCCGGTACGCGGACGGAGAGTCCGCAGGGCGCCCTGGCTTCGCGATGAGGACCCGTTTCCCCGTCTTCCAGCGAAGTGGGAACTGGCCCCTCTCTTAGCATGCGCTGAAGAGCCCTCTTAGTCGAGGCCCGAGAGCCTCCATGGCCAGGACCCAGGCTTTCCCAGGCAAGCCATCGGGTCCTGGGGCGGCGTTCTTGGCACTCAGCCTTTGCACCGCCACTCTCATCTCTACCTCGGTCACCTCTGGAGCATTGTCGTCGTCGTCGCTATTGCAGTCCGTGTCAGACACCGCTGGCGGAGGCGGAGCCATGGGCGGGGGGGAGTGTTCCCCTCGCGCAGGGAAGAGAGCGCTTACCACACCCTCCACGAATTGGGGCCGGAGACTCTGAGTCAACGGGGGAGCCCAGAGGCGAAGTTTCTCCCGTACCAATTTGTACGGGCGCCCCCACGGGTCCGCGTTCAGAGACCCCAGCCACGCGTCGCGGGCCTCAAGTTTGGCCCGCTTAATCTTCGCTCGGAGGGTGTGTTTTGCCTCTCTGTAACCCTCGTATAGCTCCGCCTCTCTGGCCTCCGCATCCGGTGGGCGGATGCGGCGCCTGCAGTATCTGGCGTAACGGCGTCGCGCGTGATTGTTTCCGGGACAGTCTGCTGGGCGTACCCACATATTGCGCTTGGTAGCTTGCGTTTGATAGGTTAATACATATTGATAATGCTGTTTATGACTCACCGCACCTCACCTTTTTTGTTCCATGACACACACATACTCGCACATTACATTATTTTATACATTATTCACTTTGACAACTTTATATATTTATCTACATATTCACCACCTACAAAATCCACTTCGTTAAAACTTTTCACTCAAAACCATCTGAGCGTCCGAATGTCACCACAAGGATCCAGCATAATATCAGCGTCAGGTATTTTTGCCTGACACATGCTGAGCTGGACTCCCATTGGTGCAGCGCGACATGCACACCGCACTATGGGTCTATTTTGCTATTTCTCTTTTTTTTGTCTAAGTACCTACATGTGTTATTATTTTATTTTTTATTTTTTCCTTTGTTGTTGTGTATGTGCTTAGTTTTTATAATCTGTGTGTATTATGTATTTTGGTGCATGTTTTGTGCTGTAGCCAATAAATGATTTTATCTATCTATCTATCTATCTATCTGATTGCACGTGTTGCGCAGTGCAGCGATCTCCGACGACCACCAGTACACCTGGCGCTTAGCACGTCCCGGACGAACTCAGGGCATTGCCGCATCGCAGATTTGCGACATGGCCTCCCGGAACCACTCCGCCTCGACGTCAATGTCGACAGGCCTGTCCGGTGCTTGCACCCAGGCCTGTACCGCCGCAGCTCCTGGTCCATCTGCTTAAGCGCCCAACGCGGACCGCAAGGGCTCTGTCGGACCGGCGCGGCCGAGGTTTCGGCGGAAACGTCCAACCGGATATACCGGTGGTCGGAGTACGTCTCCACCTCCTCCATAACGCGCCAGTCGACGACACGCGGCGACAGAGCGGGGCTGGCGAACGAAAGGTCCACCACTGATTCACCCCGCCTCCGTGCCAACGTGGGGACAGAACCCCGGTTCAGGACGACCAGGCCCAGCTCCAAGGCCCAGTCCTCAACCATCCGACCCCGTGGGTTCGTGCGCCGGGAACCCCAAGCCGTATTCCAGGCGTTGAAGTCCCCGCAAACGACCACGGGGAGGGTACCAAACCCAGAGACGACGGCACTTAGCTCCATAAGGGAGACATGGAGTTGGTCGGGAGATCTGGTCGGGGACAGGTAGACGCCTACCACTGCAATGTCCCCGACCCGTGCTGCCACGCAACCCCGTCCCCTCGCAACAGCCTCGAGGGGCGGGGTACCGGCGGCGGCCGACGAAATTAGCGTCACCGAGCCGTCTAGGTCCTGAACCCAGCGGGGATGGACGTAGTACGGCTCGGAGACGACGGCGACATTGATCGACCACTGCGCCATGCTCTGGAGCAACAGATCCTGAGCGGGGGCGCAGTGGTTGATGTTCGCCTGGAGGAGACGTAATGGTGTCGTTATTGACATTCCATTACAGTCTCCTCCTGAGCCCCCTGTGAGGGCACTGCCACGGCGGGAGCGGCGGCGACAGCGGCGGCAGCCAAGGTGGTGGCTGCGGCGATGAGGACGTCAGGGTGGATGGGCCTGACATTGCCCTTGGCCTTGGCGGGGGGGTCGCAGGACCTGCCCCCAGCCTGGTGGTCGGCCGGCTTGCCTGCAGCCGCACATGCGTAGCAGTGCGGCTTTGCACGGCATTCGACGGCCTTATGCCCGGGCTGTCCGCACAGTGGCAGCGGTCACTGCGGTCCTCTGCGGCGCAATAGGCTCCCACGTGGTGCCCCACGTGACAGCGGTAGCACCGCAGAGGCCTGGGCTACAGCATCTTCACCTGGGCCGAAACCCAGCCCACCAACAGCCTTCGGCCCTCGGCCGTTATGGCCTTGGCCGCCGACACGGGGCAGCTCACTGTGACAGCTCGCATGCCTGTGCTGTCAGCGCGAATGGTGCCCGCCCGGACCTGATCGGTCGTGCACCCTCCCGCCCTGACAATGGCGGCCACCACTTCCTCCACCCTGACGGAGTCGTCCAGACCCATGATGCGCATGTCTACGCTCTTGGTGGGTCTGGACACTCGGGCCTCCTCGACGTCCAGGGACGCCCTGATCTTTTCGGCCAGGGCGTCGGCGAGTTTTCCGCTGTCTGCGGACCTCCAAAATTCGGGCCCCGGTTGCGGTACGCCTCATTTGGAAGCCCCCGGAGGCTCCGAACTCATCGAGGTGGCCCACCACCGCCTGTTTCGCCTTCGCCATGACTACATCGTAGTTCACGCCCTTCTTTTCCGCAGCTGGCTGTAGTGTGATCACTACAGCTGCGGAAGTCGGGGCGCGAAGACGAGCAGCCACGGCCCGCTTCTTGCGCTCCTGTCGCCGCGGCCACGCGCCTGGCTTGCCCTGACGGGCCTGCCTTAGGTGCTGCAGTCGTCGTGGCCGCGGCGACAGCGGCATACGACGCCGTCTTCTTCTGGCCGGAGGCCGCGAGAGGGGGGCGCAGAACAATGCCCTCCAGGACGGAGAGCTGGCGCTGGATGTGCCTCTGGAACTGCTGCTGCTGCTGCTGCTGCTGCTCCCTGAAGGCAGCCAGCTCTTGCCGCAGCAGAGACACAATCTCGCCTTCCGCCTGGGGCGAGGGCCGGGATCGGCCCTGCTCCTGCCTGCTCCCCTCATCGGGACGAGAACCCTGGAGAGCGGCCACAGCCTCCTCGAGCCGGCCAAACCTCCCGCTGAGGGTGCGCTCGTAGGGCTCAAAAACGATCCCCAGCGCCTCCTCAATCGAGGTGTTGGCCAGCTCAATAGACCGCTTTTTGGCCACCCTCTCCCTCTTGTTGGCCACGCTCGTGATTGCGGCTGACACTACCTCCCGAAACTTAGCCAGCGCCTCCACCATCCCTTCTGGCAAGTCCTGAGGGATCTTCGGCACTAAGGCGCTGGCCTGGCGTCCCTCGCTGGCAATCTCGGCGGGGAGCCCTCTTCCTATGCCCGTTTTTCGGGCTGCGCCCCGCCCCGAGGACGAGCTTTTCCGGGCAGGTCCCGTCTCGTCGTCGGACACGGAGCGCATGAACGCCATCCTCTTGTTGGACGTGGACTCCTCCACCTCCATCAAATGGAAGGGCTCCTGTCTCCCTATTACCTCCGAGGTGAGTAAAGACGCGGTATCAGAGTCCAACGACGCGTCTCCACTCACCTCCCTGAGGCCGTAACTACGGCCGGCCTCCACTGGCGTCGCGGACGTGCTGGGAACTGGTCCCAGGGACTCCGCGCTGCCGAATCGTGAGCCACCCTGGCTCGTTGCGTCTACGAAGGACGGTACAGGGTCCGGAGACCCGAGGCGGTAGGTGCCCCCCCCTGAATACGAGGGGCAGCCCGAGCTCTGCTCGGGAAGGGATTCTCCAGCAAGCTGGTACCCTCCATACTACCCCATAGTATATTTTTTTCTACTCGCACTCATATTTTGCTGAACACAGCTTTGCCTTTTTTAATGGGGTGGGGTCCCCATTGCACGTTCGCCATCCTGGTCATGTCTGCTGAACAGACACGTACCGGAGGCGAACCCTATCTCTTCAAACCGCTATCCAGAAGGCGCCAACAGCTGTTGGTGCCAGCGCTCCTGGACAGTGCACCCTCCGGGCGGTCCGACTGGACTCCGCCGTGTGTTCCTCTTGGTCTGGTCTCTCGCTTGAGGCCTTCCGGCATGAGTAGCTCTACCGGCATAGCCCTCAAGGTCACTGAGACACGCAAGCCCCACCACGACGACAACGTGGGAACACAGTTGGTGGGGAGCTACTTTGTTGCTTGGTTATAAGTTCTGCAAATTCGAGGTAGTCTTCTTTCGACATGGTTACTAGTTGGTTATAGATGTTGTGTAGTTCTAATCGCAGTGGACGTTATCCCCGCTGATTATTCCTTGTTTTGTGGTTTTGTAGCGGTAGACGTAATCTCCGCAGGTTTGTAGCAGTAGACGTAATCTCCGCTGGTTTGTAAATTCGATGATTCAAATAATGATTTGACTAACCTTTGTTTGTTGTTTGAAGGATCAAAAGGACCAATCAGGACCAAATGACCCTATCCGGCTCGAAGGACCAAAAAGATGTTGGAGTATTTCGCCGTTGACGATCCTCCAGTAGTTGTTGTAGGTTGTCAGGAGTAACACCAAACCACTTAGTAACACGTTAAAATGTTTATTGGTAAATACAATAGTTATGTATAGAGCCGCACTTATTTATTGCAAACACATCACCGCGTGACGGAGGTGTAGTTACGACTAATTAAATGTATATTGTTTATTAAGTAAAACGTAATTTGCTGTATGAGCATTATTGGCTCGTACAAATATCATCTCAAATGTTATCAAAAATTTTATTTATCATATAGATATACATCTAATATTATAAATATGTACCATTATTAAATATTGAAATTGAAAATTAGCAGCCCTTCGCAATTACCCTGCGCAACCTGACGGCAGGGGCCTTTCGCATGGCAGGAGTGGTTTTTAGCCGGTAGGAGTCTGGCACTATCCGGACTGCCTTCCTGTGGGGCAGTCTGGGTGTCCATGATGGATTTCCCACTCCTGTCACAAAACCAAAAAAAAAACCTAAATAGAGTAAACTGCTTGCGAAGCATTCACAAAACGTTTTTCAATCGATTATTTACTTCGTTCCATTTGTGCTTAATTTGGTCTTTCCATATCATTCGTTGGTCCAAGTAAAATCCCAAGTATTTGATATATGTGCATGGTGGTAGAAGATCCTGGCCAAGTTTGACTGTTGGGCACAGCTTCTTTCTCAACGTGAATGTAATGTGGTGAGATTTAGGGGCACTCGCTTTTACATGCCATCTTTGCATCCATTCGTTGGTTTGGTTGAGCTGGTTTTGTAGGCATCTACTGGATTCGTCTGGATCACTACTAGATGCAAGATATGCGAGAAACGAAACCTTTTTCTTTTTAATTTATTTCTTGACATGGCTACATTGGCTACAGACAGCTAGTAATGAAACCGTGTTTTTAGTATTGGCACTAAGGCTAAGAGCTCACGAAGCGGTTTTAACCACGCCTGCCGCGGTAGAGGAAATAACTTTTATTTTTAAACTCACATGAGTCAGAGCCTGCGTGAATCTATAAAACGCACAATAATGCAGATCTGCAGTCCTGCAAGTACGCGCGTAGGTCGACACGTACCATGGAACGTAATGCGTGGTAATGTGATAATCGCCATACTTATTTCATAGAAGAATTAAAAACTGAAGGCATATAAAGTTAGCGTCGTCTGCTACGCAGACGACACGCTGGTTCTAGCGCAGGGAGAGTCGTACCAGGCGCGTTGGGAGTCGAGGTGGCGTTGCACATATCCGAGGCTATGTGTTTTCACGGCTCTCGGAACGCGCCGCCATCGGGTTCCCAACTAACGGTAGGAGGAGTTTGTCGGGTCGACGATGAAGTACCTGGGACTCGTCCTCGACAGCCGGTGGAATTTCGTGGAGCATTTCTGACGTCTGGCTCCCAAACTGAACTGGACTGGGACTGCTCTCAAGCGGCCCCTGCCCAACCTTGGGGGGCCAGACACCTCCTGCCGGAGGCTCTACGCGGGGATAGTTCGGCCCATGGCCCTATACGGGGCGCCAGTGTGGGCGCCGTCGCTGTAAAAGCTACCAGCGGCCATGCTGAACGCCTGCCTGAGGGTCATGGCAATACAGATGGTGCGGTATCCCCGCACGATTTCCCGCGAAGCGGCGAGCCTTCTCCGTGGCATCTGGAGGTAACAGTCCTTGCACATATGCGCGTGGAGATGCAACGCCGGGGTGAAAGTCCGCTGCCGCGATAGGTCTCAGCATGGCGGACAGAGCTCCGGCGGGATCTCATGGTGAAATGGCGTCAGCGACTATCGCTACCCAGTCCTGGACACGCCATAATTATGGCGGTAAGTCCCTTTTTGAGGCGTGGCTGGAAAGACCTCACGGCGTCCTTACCTTCCGCATGACGCAGGTTCTCACCGGACATGGCTAGTTCGGGAGGTTCCTGCACCGGATCCGTGCGGAAGTGACGCCTGGGTGTCGCCACTGTGCGGAACGCCCAGAGGACACGGTGAAGCACACAGTTGAGGTGTGCCCTGCATAGTCGGAGCATCGCCGTGCCCTCGTGAGGACGATCGGTGGCGGCGATCTCTCGCGCCGGGCTTTGGTGCAGGCCATGGTCCGGAGCGAGGAGGAGTGGCAGGCCGTCGCCGACTTCTGCGAAGCAGTAATGCTAGCGAAGGAGGAGACCGACCGCATCATGCAACGGCGGCGCTCATAGCGCCGCAGCCGCCGCCGGGACTCCGATCCCGATTACCGGCCACCGTAGGCGCGGGCTTTCAGACAGCGAGCAATGGGTAGCTCGCTGTCCAACCGTCCGATAACTGTCCGGACCGAGCCCAAATCGTCGACGGCGCCCACTGTTCCCGAGCGCCTCAAGGAGTTGTCAGCAACAGCAGGGGCCCATCTGGGTCGAAGCCTACTGGGGCCAGGATTAATTCGAAAGATAACTCAAGCCCCGGTACGAAGGCAACGAAGAAACAGGGTGGGCTTTTAGTCAGTAAGTGTCTGACACTATCTTCCACTCCGCCCAAGAGTGGGGGTTGTTATTGAATGATTTTTCCCGCCATAAAAAAAAGAAAGGCTTATAAAGTTCTGGGTGCATCGGACTTCCCTACCCGCTGAAGGCAACTGCGGACGCTAACCGACCGCAAAGCTTGCGGACGCTACCCACCTGCAGGCTGCGGTTGACCGCAGCTTGCGCGATACTACTGGTTCCTCGCCATTGCAGCGGGAGCAGCAACAAACCGCGCACACCGCGACCGTAAAACGCGTCGTGAAATGTGCATTATTTTTTTACATATTTATATCTAGCATATTACAGAAATAGCAGGCCCTCAACCGCGGCGGACATGGGTGAAAACCGCTTCGTGAGGTCTTAGCCTAAGTAAAAGGCCGAGTGTTAAAAGTAGACCCTACTATAAACAAACAATACCGTATCTTAGTACTATTTCCCATAAAGGTTCTATTGTTAAAAAAACCGGTATGAAAAATCGAATTTTTAGACATCACTTTTGCTAAAAATCTGGCAACATAATTCTAAACTTTGGCTTTTGCACCCTACTTTTCTTTATTCCGTGTTTGCACCACACGTACGAAAAAAAAGTTCAAAGGTCGGCAACCCTTTTTATTTGTCAAGAGAGTTGACAACAGTTGTCACCAGTGTGGTCAACACTGCGATTTGTCGCTATTTAGCTTTGATTATATACTTGTCTAGATGCCACATGGACACCTATTGAACGGCCCAAATAAATTCTACTAAAATTGGTAGACTCGCTTCTCCCTTACGTCAGTGTCATTTGAAACACCAAAGGATAACGTGCTCACGAAAAGTAATTAATTATGCCGGTTTGTGATATGAGACTGTACCGCAATTATGTGGGAAAACCGTATAATAATACCAAGATCACTTTTCATCGGTAAGTTTTGTTATTTACCCACTAATATATTAAGAAACACGATTTTTTCATTCGTTTTTTTGTAAGTTATACTGATTAGCCAGTGTTGTCAGTTTTTTACTAGGGAGATTTGGCGAAACTATGGGAGACATAATACAAATATTAGTACGTCATCTTTCGATCAGGAGAACATTATTTTATCAATAAATCAATTTAAAAATTACATTATTTATTAAATCAATAAATGATAACTTATCTATACCTACAAAATAAATAAAACCCATGACGTCATGCTCTAAATAGTATTTTTGCTAGTTCTTTCTAATATTTTGGGTTTCAGATTTCCTACGGATCCCATACTAGCAAATTGCTGGAGAGACATTATACTGCGGACTCGAAAATAAGACCAGTGGAAATCCCACAGGAGTGTTCCGAACATTTTTCTGATGATGATTTATATTTTACAAAAAAGGGTTTAAGACGGCTAAAGAACTAAAATTACTGATTGTCTCCGATCTTGAACACGCCTATTTAGTCATCCATACCATCAGGTGAGATGGTGGTCAAACGCGAACCTATCAAGAAAAAAAATAAAAGACTGTTATTTTTTTCACTCTATTTTTTGTCTGGTCTTGTCTTACATCGGACTTTACACTTTTAATTTGTTTGTTTTATGTACATACATGTAATGAAATGACCTCCTTGGAAATGACATTTCATTTTTTTAATTTTTAAGCTGTGGATACGGGGTGACGTATCATTCAATGACAGATGATGTTTAGATTATTTTGTGCATTTTATTGTTATAAAAACTTGTAGAGAGATAATTAAAGCGATATAATTGAGGAGGCGATATTAGTGAACTTTAATGTCGTTTCTTTGTTTTCAGGTGAGATAAAAGTGTAATTTTAGTTAAACAATAATTGTTATACTGTAAAAGCATGTTGAATAAAACAAATCTTTGTTTTCAGAGAAACAATTTGTGGTTTATCTTGAAAATCCTCAATAATATACCTTATATACGTAATGAAATGACCTCCTTGGAAATGACATTTCATTTTTTTAATTTTTAAGCTGTGGATACGGGGTGACGTATCATTCAATGACAGATGATGTTGAGATTAATTTTGTGCATTTTATTGTTATAAAAACTTGTAGAGAGATAATTAAAGAGATATAATTGAGGAGGCGATATTAGTGAACTTTAATGTCGTTTCTTTGTTTTCAGGTGAGATAAAAGTGTAATTTTAGTTAAACGATAATTTATTACATAATACTGTAAAAGCATGCTGAATAAAACAAATCTTTGTTTTCAGAGAAACAATTTGTGGTTTATTTCGAAAATCCTCAATAATATACCTTATAAAACGACATTATTGTTAACTAAAAGAAGATGGACCGGCTGCAATTTGAGTTTACGATGATAGCTTCAAATGATGGCAAATCAAATGTATTAGCCATAACCTCAATATCTACAGAAGAAGGAAAATGTTATGTTTTACCTGATGAGCTGAAGCCGGTGATTCATCATACATATATTGTCAAAATGAATACTTTCTCAAAAATAAAAAATAGTATAAAAAGAAGATATCAAAGTAGAAAAATATGGATAAAATTGGATGAAGATCTTAAGAAAACATATAGAGATGAGGAAGGTAATATGCAATTTTTAGATCAATATTTAGAAGAAATGAGCACAAAACAACCAATAGACATAAACGACAATTTCCAACATATCTTGGAAAAATTAATAGAAACTACTACAAAGAAAGAAAATCAACATAACCTAAAACATATTTCAGAGAAATTTATTATTGAAAAATTCACAAGCAAGAACCCTAATGCAATGCAATGGATTGAGAATTTTGAAGAGGAGTGTGAGCGCTTTAATATATCAAAAGATGAAACAAAAATAGATATATTGATATTATTTTTACAAAAATCTTGTTTGGATTGGTATAGCTCGATGGCCATAAAACTAACAATAAAGGCTGAATGGAATGAATGGAAAAACAAATTTTTAGAAACTTTTAAAAACCGAGGATGGGACATAGTTACATATGCTCTCGCATTTAGATATAAAGAAGGATTACTAATTGATTACGCTATTAGAAAAGAAAGGCTAATGCTAGGCATAAACAAATCGATAGACTCCAAAACAATGATAGATCTTATTGCAACAGGTTTACCTGGGTTTATCTTAAATAGGTTAAACAGAGATGAACTCAATGACACTACTGATTTGTTCAATGAGATAAGAAAATATGAAGGTATGATGTACAAGAAAAACTCAAGTACAATAAAGAGTTGTACATTCCTTTATAAAAATAAAACTAATGAGAAGAAGCCATGTAACACTTGTGAATCTTTGAACAAAGGAATTAGATATCATCCGGAAGAGTCATGTTGGTTCAAGAAAAATAAAAATGAATCTGAAAAAGTTTTTAAACCCAGAAATGTAAATAACAACTCCATTATTGAAGTAGATATAAATACTGAGAAAAAAAACGAGTAAGTACACCATTAATCAAAATCAAGCTCTTATTAGAAAATAAACTAGAAGTGAGCGGCATTTATGATTCAGGCTCACAGATCTCTTTGATAAATTCAAGACTGATTAAAATAAAAGAAAAAAAGGACAATGAGAATATAGCATATATGAAAACGGTTAATGGTGTGAAAAAAACAGATGGCTTGATAACAATAAAAATAAAAATATTTGATTTAGAAGAAGAGGTGGATGTATACATAGTAGAAAATGAATATTTTGATGATTTTATAATCGGATTGGATATGATAAAGAAATTCAAACTAACCCAAAACGAGGACTTGCGGATAGAACAAAAGATAAGAACAAATAAAATAGATGAAATGTCTAAAGATAACAGAAATGAAGAAAAGAATATAAAAACATTAGCAATAAATTTTAATGAACATATAGAAACAGAAGAGTTTGTAAGTATGACAGACCATTTAGATAATGAAAAGAAAATTGAGATCGAGAAAATAATAAAGGAATATAAAACAATTTTTGCAAAGGACAAGTATGATATAGGAACAGTTAGAGATTATGAAGCTCACATAGATTTACTAGTAAATAGATACTGTAGTAAAAGACCATACAGATGTACAATAGAAGATAAATTAGAAATTGAAAAGCAAATATCCATGTTACTAAAGAATAATTTAATAGAAGAATCCTACAGTCCTTTCGCTGCTCCAGTGACATTGGCATTTAAAAAGGGTGAAAATAGGAAATCCCGCTTGTGTATAGATTTCAGAGAACTAAATAAAATTGTTGTTCCACAAGCTCAACCTTTTCCGTTAATAGATGATTTGATTGTTAAAACAAGAAATTGTAAGTATTTTACTACACTGGATATAAATTCAGCATTCTGGGCGATACCATTACGGGTGGAAGACAGATATAAAACAGGATTTGTCACACAAGATGGCCATTTCCAGTGGACCTGCCTTCCCTTTGTCTTGAAAACATCACCAGCAATTTTCCAGAGAATTTTAAGCAATATTCTAAGAAAGCACAATCTCACAGGATACTCCGTAAACTATATTGATGATATTCTGATATACTCGAACACCTTTGAAGAACATATAAAACACATAAGAAATGTATTAGAGGCAATAATACAAGAAGGCTTTAGATTGAAGTTTACGAAATGTAACTTTGCTTCAGACTCAGTAAAGTACCTCGGCCATGTAATTCAGAACAATTCGGTAAGACCACTAAAAGACAATTTGATCTCGATAAGACATTTTCCAACTCCTAAGACACAAAAGAATATCAGACAATTTTTGGGAAAAATTAACTTCTACCATGAATACATACCAAGAAGTGCAATTATTTTAGACCCATTACATAATTTATTAAGAAAAAATGAAAAGTTTGTGTGGTCAGAGAAGTGTGAAGAATCATTTAATCAAATAAAAAGATATTTATGTTCTCAACCTGTGTTGGAAATATTCGACAAAGACTTACCAATAAAAATCTTTACAGATGCATCTTTAGAGGGTATCGGGGCAATATTAAAACAGACTCAACTAGACGGTAAAGACAAACCGGTGGCATATTTTTCAAAAAAAACTAAACGAATCTCAAAAACGAAAAAAGGCCATATATTTGGAATGTATTGCTATGAAAAAAGCAGTAAAATACTGGCAACACTGGCTAATTGGAAAACATTTCACTATTTACTCAGACCACAAACCTCTAGAGAACATGAATATTAAATGCAGGACAGATGAAGAATTGGGTGACCTCACATATTACCTATCTCAATATGACTTCACAGTAAAATATATACCTGGTAAAGAAAATATAGAAGCAGACTGTTAGAGCCGAAACCCTGTATTAGAATCAGAAGATAACAAGGAGGAACTATTAAAAATAGTTAATTTAATACAAATAAAAGATATAGTTGAAGACCAAGAAAAAAATGAAACAATAAAAGAAAAGAAACAAAATCTACTACATAAAAATAAAATCTATTATAAAAAAAATAAAGAAACTTGAAAAGATTATACTCTCAGAAGAATTTAGTAAAAAAATTATAAAAAAGGTGCATGAAGATTTATGCCATATTGGAATCAGACAATTACAGAAAAAAATAAGTCCACTATATACAGCTAAAAACCTAACAAAAAATATCATAAATATTTGAAAATTTGGGTTAATGTCACAACTGGGACCAGCAACAAAACCATTTGAGATAATGTCAATGGATACTATAGGTGGCTTTGGAGGATCTAGGTCAACAAAAAAATACTTACACCTTTTAGTAGACCACTACACAAGATATGCGTTTATTGTGACTTCAAAAACACAGAACGCAAGTGACTTTATAAAACTAACAAAGAAAGTACTCGAGACAGATGAGATTGGAATAATTCTGACAGACCAATATCCAGGCATCAATTCAAAAGAATTTAAACAGTATTTGCAGGAGAATAACATCAAACTAATATTTACAGCTGTGAATACGCCATTTTCGAACGGCTTGAACGAAAGATTAAACCAAACAATAGTAAATAAAATAAGATGTAAAATAAATGAGAAAAATAATAAGAGAACATGGACAACAGTAGCAAGAGAATGTGTACAGAAATATAATGAAACAGACCATTCTGTTACAGGTTTTGCACCAAAATTTTTACTGGATGGTACAAATGTCAGTATTTTACCGAATGAAATTAAAACAATAGAAAAGGAAGACAAGTGGATTGCTGATAGAAGATTAGCATTAGAGAATACAATAAAATCTCACAAGTACAACAAGAAAATATTTGATAGAAATAGGAAAATACAAGAGTTCGAGATAGGAGACAGTGTATATGTAGAAAATGGAAATAGACTGAACAGGAAAAAATTAGACGAATTAAAAATAGGCCCTTTCAAGATAATAGAGAAAATATCGAACTCCATTTATAAGATTGACACTGGCAACAGAAAAACAGAATCAACTTTATTCCACATAACAAAATTACAACCTGTTACGGCAGAAGATGAAGTAGAAGAAAACGAATAGGTATAAAGATAGCTTGCAGGTGCATTGTTTGTATTATATTATTTAGAATTTTCGTTCCTATGGGGGGGAGATGTAATGAAATGACCTCCTTGGAAATGACATTTCATTTTTTTAATTTTTAAGCTGTGGATACGGGGTGACGTATCATTCAATGACAGATGATGTTGAGATTAATTTTGTGCATTTTATTGTTATAAAAACTTGTAGAGAGATAATTAAAGGGATATAATTGAGGAGGCGATATTAGTGAACTTTAATGTCGTTTCTTTGTTTTCAGGTGAGATAAAAGTGTAATTTTAGTTAAACGATAATTTATTACCTATTACTGTAAAAGCATGCTGAATAAAACAAATCTTTGTTTTCAGAGAAACAATTTGTGTTATTCTCAATAATATACCTTATATAACATATAAGTACATGTAACCAGAGAATTGTGTGTCTTAAAGTCTGTGTTAAATAAATGTATTTTTTTCTTTCTTTAATTTACAAAATATTATTTCATTCAACCTATTTTGTTAAACTTTCTTCATATTAAATAACGGATAAAAGGAAAGTTAACCATTTGGAGCAGGCATCCCTAAACACGCACACCTTGACAGTTTGACGACAATAAGTACGCAAGCGGTACTCACACATATCTCGCAATTGGAGACAGTTTTAGTGCATTCGTTTGTTTGCATTGCTCTATCTAGAAAAGTATATAATCAAAGCTATTTAGGCTACAAAGAACAAGAATTGGTGATGGAAATATGTGAAAGGCAACTAGGCGCCTTTTAGGCTACTTCAGAGACGAGCTATCGGTAGAATGGAAGAAAAAAACGTATTGCGCACGTAACAAGGGCAGGAAGAAGAAGAAGAGACGAGCTATTTAAAATTCTCAAATCACAAAAAAAATCTTTTAATAGAAATCATAGCCAACCTAAGGTCTATGTTAATGTACTGATAAAGAATTATGGTCGCCCTTTTAGTTTATGGTTGATTAGTTCCAGGGGGCTTACCATGACCTCTTAGGGAAACGTGCAATTCCCAATGAGTCAAATTCCTTTCAAAAACAGGCTTGCTTCTGAAACGCTAAAAGTCGTACCATGACAGTTCTAAAGTTGAACGATTTTCGTGCAGAGGTGCACAGTTACGCTTGAAGATCGCTTAATTTGACATTATAGACGCTCAAAAGACGGTCATCTGCTGTCAAATACACGTCAAATAGCACGCCATATTTCAAAAAGTCTATACAAAAAAGGTGAACGAATCTTGAGTGGATTTCGTAAACGTCACTTAGCAGGCCAGTTACAGGCCTGCTATAACGAAGTGATAGTACCTACAAAAATGCCAGGCAGTTCAACTTCAGCCCTGCTATAAGAGGTCATGGTAAGCCCCCTGGGAAATCTCTGAATTTTTCTTAGCTATTATGTAACCAAATTTAGAATGCAATGAAGTGGAATGTATTAATTTTGCTTGTTATGACGACCACAATTGTCTATTTAAACACAACACAACCATGTACAATATCATAAAGGCCGCGAATTGAGATAATCAAGAAAACTTCAAGCTTTCATCTTTTGGCTACTCCTCAGTTAGTAGTACAAGCTAAACAAAATAAAGAAAGAAATAGAAAATGACATATAAATTTTTGCTTATTGTATTGCTGCTCATAGCTCTATCTAAAACGTAGATGATCTGGTAAAAGTATGATAAAACCTTTGAGACAGAAAGTGTTCTCGAAAAATTCAATTAAAAAATGTAACCATTCTGCCAATGTTATAGAGAATGTCCTCGAATGTGCTCAAAGAACTTGTAGTGACACAGTACCTGTTACCAGAAAACCACAAACCACCGTACCACCACACCAGATACCAGTTACCAATACCTCAGAACCAAATACCACGTTTTCGACCATGTTCTGATAAAGAAAAAGTGAAGCAACACGTTTACGACAACGTCTGTTATAGAAACAGTGAAGCAACACGTTTTACGACAAATCAAGAAATAGGATAAGCTTATAAGCGCTAAGCATAAGCCACAGCACCCTCGCAGATGAATCACGTGACCTCGCGCAGCGGAGATCTTCACTCGGTGACGTCTCGACGGGGAAAAGGATCACGCTCTGCGCGCGACACGTATTTATAGAATCGCGACAGGATTGCGCCGTGTAATAAGTCGCGCATGCGCGGTAATTAGCCCGCTCAGTGCGTTTAATGTGCAGCACCTCAAGCGCCCTCTGTCTGAGAAATAACGACGCACGTTTGTAAATATCTTAGGCTAGACACTACTTCCATTAGTACCATTGTAAATATAAATAGGGTGTTATTACAGAAAAAAAACAGATCTTGTTCAGACATCAACGACTAACTACGTGTTTCATTTACGAGTCACTCTCATCCCTTATAAACTTTAAAAAAAAAGTTAACTATCAAAGTTTCTCTTTAATACTAGAGATGAATCCCCCGATGTGACAAGTGACAACAGGGATCTACGATTTACTTTATTTATAGCGATTTTTGACTTTTATACTACTTTAAGCTGTAAGTCGCCGAATTTTAACTTCTGTAGTTAAAATTCGGCTATTTTAGGCTACTCATGTTGTGAAAAATGGCGACTTCAGGCTCAACCTTATTGGCAACACTGGTTGTCTGTCACTTGTCAGTTTTGAGTCGCGTTCCGAACTGCGTCAAAAGCGATTATATCGCGAATCCGACCAACGCGCAACGTCACAAACAGTACTCAATAAATAGTCCTTATATTTTGTGACTATTTATTTATTGTTAATTCAATTTAACTTATTACATACACAACTAAAAACTATAATTACAGTAAAAAAAATAATAATAATAAAACCCTACGCTAATTACAACTAACTAAAATCAAACTAAAATATGGCGTCAAAAAACTCTTCCACATCGCTATCGACTGGTACCTAATGTGTCCAAAAGGCTGGCGGAATTGCCACGCTGTATGGCAATGCTTATCCTCTGTCCGAGGTAAAAGCCAGCCCTTGGGTCACGCGAAGTGTCAAATAGACGTTTCGAATTTTCGATAGATCTTTAAACAACTTGTAAGCACTCGGACCCCACGATCCAAAAGTTTCAACCCCAAACGGTTCGAAAATATAACTTCCAACAAGGTTGTTATATTTCCGCCGCTTGAGGTTCTCCGCAGTCGCAGCGGCAGCACCAGCACGACACGACGAGATATGAAGATGTGAAGGCGCAAGAGTATCGACACAAGTAGCGTCCCATACTATAGGCCTTCCCATCTTCCAAGGGTATAACGACATGCCGTCCGGTCTCTTGCCATCGTCGCGTGCCAGGCCATGGGGTTCCAATACGGCTGGAACGCCGACGGTGACAAGAGCGCGTCTGATGATATCGTTGATATTCGCGTGTCGCGCTATGCGACCCGCACTACGGCTGCATGACAGACCGTGGTGTCCGAGGCTGTTGACGACTTTGCCACAGTGGCAGCGATGAGGAGAACAGCATGGAGCACCTAGACGTAAGGCAACAGCGAGGCGGAAAGTGTTATCATCGAGCAAGGTGCCAATGTTCGACGACGGTAGTGCGTGAAGCCAGAGACCCGACTCCCACTCTCCCACAGCCAGCAGGCGCGCTCGCTCTGCAGGAGCAGTAAATGTTGCAATCAGGTTTTCCTGAACTACTTTGCAGAGCGGCTCAACCCACCGTCTTTCAATTCAATTCAATTAAATTCTTTATTGCTATATCACATGTGTTACATAAGACTATTATACTCGGTCGGATTCGCGATATAATCGCTTTTGACGTAATTCGGAAATATGTGTTAGTCTGTGGGTGGAGTGAGACTGTCCCCGCGTTCCGAATTGCGTCAAAAGCGATTAAATCGCGAATCCAACCAACGCGCAACGTCACAAATACCACTCAATAGTCCTTATATTTTGTGACTTTTAAATTTGGTCGAATTCGCGATATAATCGCTTTTGACGTAATTCGAAACTAAGGGTGTGAGTGAGAGTTGTCATTTTTTTTCTAATATTTTTATTGGTGGGTGAAATGATTGCAAGAATTTTGTTTTCAGTTCGCCGGATTTTCTTTTAACTAAAAAGCAACATTCGTATTTATCACAAGACTAGCATAAGCGTGGCAAAAACAGTAGTGAGTCTACGGTCAATACAATTAATGTTAACTGAACTCTCCACTCGAATTAAAGCTGGAAATAAATTAATAAAGTTCATAAATTCTAGTCCTAAACAAAGTCACGCTCTCTTTGAAACGTGTGAAAGAATAGTGCTAACAAGTGATATAAATGGTGATGGCCACTGGAAGCGTTTGTCAACAACTGTCCGGCGGCGAGCTGCCGCATGAGGTAAAAACCATAAAAACGGGTCCGCTGCATCATTTTTCTAGCAAAACATGTTTGCACAATAAACTACTTATCAACAACTCAGTTATAAAGCCAATATGGACATACGGGATCCAGCTGTGGGGTGTAGCCAGTAAATCCAACATACTCTGCCTGCAAAGAGTTCAAAATAGCATCTTAAGAGCAATAGTTAATGCGCCTTGGTTTGCTAGGAACGACGATATACACGAGTATCTAAACATGCCAACAGTGACCTCTGAAATTGAGCGATACAAGACCCAACATAAGGAACACCTGACCTTGCATCCAAACACACTAGTTGCTGAACTGTTGAACCCGACTGTGGTGGTTAGTGTTGCCAGGTGTCCCGATTTGCGCGGGATGTCCCGATTTTGAGGGGTCTGGGGACGCGTCCCGATTTGCGCCTGATCGGGATGCTAAATGTCCCGATTTATCAATAAATTAATTCATTAACCGAACCCCAAGCGAACGCCGGCGTTCGCGCACCTATTGTCTTTCTATTGTGTCTATAATTTCCACGATTGAAAGGTTAATTAAAAGCCATTATAATTACTTAATACAAAGTAACATAAATCAGTAGCATTCGCATCATTGTCACACATGTTAAGTGCGTTAAAATTACACACGGCACATATAGAGTGATTGTAGCCATGGAACGCAAAGGGCAACTGAAGAACATAGTTCCACTCTAGAGCGAGAGAAGTCATTGAATGATTTTTCACCCCAAAAAAGAAACTTTTTTTTATTTGTCCCGATTTAAAACCCTAAATCCCGATTTGTTTTACCATTAGTCCCGATTTTACCCCAATCGGACCTGGCAACACTAGTGGTGGTGAATAGGCTGAAGAGAAACCTCCTCACTCTCTTCTAAAAGTAGGAGGAGCAGCACTGGCCGCTCCACCACAACACCATTTGCTTTATAACTAATTCGCTTATGGTCTGATGACCGATAGCAAATGGAAAGAGAGAAAAAAAAAAAGTGTTTGCACTTAGAATTTTTTTATGAAAATGTTCATAGACTTGCAATTTTTTAAATTGTCCATAGTTAAACGGAAAGGATCACCCATACTATGGCCGAAAATGAGTTATGTATACCAAAACACTTTGTAGTTAAAACTTTTATATACCACAAAAACATTCCAAGTAAAATTAAAATGAAACGAAGTTATAGGTCCCTGAGTTACCAACCCACATGTACAGCAGTTCATCATTTTTAGGGTTCTGTACCTCAAAAGGAAGAGACGGAACCCTTATAGTATCACTTTGTTGTCTGTCTGTCTGTCTGTCTGTCTGTCAAGACCCTTTATCTGGAGAACACATGGAGGTATTGAGTTAAAATTAAAACTCTAAGCTCAGGTCTGCGGTCCCTTCAAGGTGTGAAAAAAAATCAAACTTCTAAGTTAACAATGTCTATGTCTATGTCTGAGTATGGTTTCCGCACTTAGTCCTATGCGGACCATTGTACGTGGGCCATAGCGGCCATAACCTTGGGTGGGCTTATTCCAACCAGCCCACCTCTCTCCAGAAGCAGATTAGGCCTCTCAGGTTTTTCAGGGCATCTATAAGGGAATTCGGGGATCCTATGGTTCGTGTGCGTATTTCAGTGACACCTGTGCAGTCTAGGAGCACGTGCGCGACTGTCTCCTCCCCCTCCAAGCACGCTCTGCACAGGGGACTGTCTGTGATGCCTATTGTGTGGAGGTGCTTATTCAGTGTGCAGTGCCCGGTGATGGTCCCCGTCACCAGGCGCAGGCCGCCTCTGTTCATTCTTAAAAGTTTTTTGGTGAGGTCTTTATCGAGGTGTAGTAGGGCCTCCTTGGCCTGCCTGCATCCCAATGTCGAGGACCAACAGCGTTCCGCTTGTATCTGTGTGTGTTCGCGTAGCCAACCACGCAGCTGACCAAAGGGGATCGGCACAATTGGTTCGGGCCCGAAAACCACCGCTCCAGATCCCCTCCTGGCCAGTTCGTCCGCCGCGTCGTTGCCTAGCGAACCGCTATGTCCTTTAATCCACTGTAGTGTCACAGTGTTTCGCTTTGGCACCGTGATTCTTTCCAGTGCAGAGTGGCATTCTTGTATAATACTCGAGGTGGTAAAATCTTTGTCTAGGGATTGTAGGACTGAAACACTATCGGAGAGTATCCGAATATGTGTGTCCTTTACATCTCTAGTTTCTATGGCGTGGGCCGCTAGGATTATGCCAACACATTCCGCCTGATAGACGGTGTTGAATTTTCCTAGCGTTCTGGATATTCTGATATTGAGGTCATTGGAGAAGACTCCAACGCCCGTGCCAGTGTCTGTCTTTGATCCGTCCGTGTAGACTCTCAGTTCAGCTGGGCCTGAGTAGTCGTGTGCTTCCTCTGTTAATTGAATATTGAAATGCTTTTGGAAATGATACGCCTTTGGAGCTTTGTCACTAGGTGCTGCCATCATGGGCTGCCTTTTAATAGCGTTTTCCATTATGCGTATGTGTTTGATTCTGGAGTCTTTACTCAGGGTGCCCGAAACGCTGAGCCTGAAGGCCGCTGAGGCTGCCTCCTCTTGCACTATTAGATGCAGTGGAGGCAGGCCCAGCATCGCCTGCAGGGCAGCTGTGGGCGTGGTTCTCATGCTGCTTGTGATCGCTACGCAGGCGAGTCGTTGCAGTTTTTCAAGGTCTTTTTGGGTTGTGCTCAGTTCAGTCCTGGGCCACCAAACTAGTGAGCCATATGTGATTATTGGTCTGATAACAGTTGTATATAGCTAGTGGGTCACCTTTGGGGCTATGCCCCAGCTGCGGCCTAACATGCGTTTACATTGCCACATGGATATACTGGCCCTTTTAGTGATGTACTCGGTGTGTTTTGCCCAGTTCAGCTGTTTGTCCAGGTAAACGCCCAGGTATTTGGCTTCAGTTGATAGGCTAAGGGTAGTTCCAAAGAAAAGTGGCAGTTGTAGTGCTGCCAGTTTCCTTTTTTTGGTAAAGAGAACCAATTCAGTCTTGGTGGGGTTTACTGTCAGTTGGTGTTCCTTACACCAGTCCTCTACTATTTTCAAGGCCTGTCGCATAAGGTTGCATAGTGTATTTTCGTGGGTGCCATTTATTATAATGGTTATATCGTCAGCGTAACCTACGGCGAAATAACCTTTTGTGTTAAGTCTACTAACTAGGTCATCTGCAACTAAGTTCCACAGTAAAGGCGAAAGGACTCCCCCTTGGGGGCAACCCTTCGCCACTATGGCCCTTGTGGTGCTATTTATATTTACTTGTACTGCTCTAAATCTGAGCATATTTGTAATCCAGCCACTCAGGGTCGGGTCAACACCGTGCCTTTCGAGTGCTGTGCTAATACTTCGGAACATAGTCTTATCGAAGGCTCCTTCGATGTCTATGAAGACTGCTAGCGAAGAGCCTTTGTGATTTATTGCGCATTCGATCTTTGAGATCACGCTATGTAGTGCAGATTCTGTTGATTTACCCGTGGAGTAGGCATGTTGCTGCTTGTGAAGCGGTCTCACCAAGAGGGGTCCGTCTCGGATGTGTCTATCGCAGAGCCTCTCCAGGGTTTTCAGTAGGAAAGATGTCAGACTTATGGGTCTGTAAGCCTTGGGTTGCGTATAGTCAGTTTTTCCGGGTTTCGGGATGAAAATGACTTTCACCTCACGCCATGTGTGTGGTATATATTTGTGTGCTATACAGGCTCGGTATATCACCAGCAGCCACGGCACCAGGGAGTATTCTCCCCACTGCAGTAGCACCGGGAGGACACCGTCTAGTCCTGGTGACTTATACGGTTGGAAAGTCCTAATAGCCCATTTAATTCGGTCTTCTGTCACTATATTATGTGCTCTGGACCAGTCGAGATCAGTTGGGGTTTGTTCCTCTACGCTAGACCACGTCCTGTCCTCTAATAGGTTGCAGTCCGGGAAGTGCGTTTCTAGGAGGACCTTACTGGTCTCTTGGTCTGTTTGTGTGTAGCTGTTGTCGGGTTTTTTCAGCGCACCAAGGGTACGTTCTTGGTCAATTGACAGAATTTTTCTGACCCGTGCTGCTTCGGTATTTGATTCGATGCTATCACAGAAGTTGCGCCAGGCGGAGTTCCTGGCGGTCCTAACTGCTTTCTTATATCTGTATTGGGTTTCTTTGTATTGCTCCCAGTCCTCTGGGAGTCTTGAGTTTTTGGCTCTGTTGAATTGTTTGCGTAATGTATTTCTGAGTTTGCCAAGCTCTGCATTCCACCAAGGGTTTCCCTTTCCTTTGGTGTGCGGGGGGCTTAGTTGACAGTTTGTGTGGTATGCTTTAATTATGCTGTTTGTGAGTTTTGTCACGGCGTTGTTCAATTCTATGGGGTCAGTTATTTGGGTTATGGGTTTTATTTCCCTGCCTAGTAGGGAGGTTAAGTGGTGTTTATATCCAGGTACATTTGTACGGCGAGGATTGCGCCGTGGTTCTGGGTATTTTGTAATAGCTGTCAGAGAAAAACATATTCTTCTATGGTCAGAGCAAGAGGGTTCGTTAGATACGCGCCAGTTGGAGATTAAGTTTGTCGCATTTTCTGTGGCTAAAGTCAGGTCTATGATCGTTTGTCCGCGCACTGTGACCCATGTGGGTTCCGTGCCTCGGTTTACGATGTTAAGATTGGTGGAGAATAAGTATGTGGATAGTGACTCACCTCTGGTGTTTGATACTTCACTACCCCGTAGTGGGTGATGCGCGTTTGAATCGGTGCAGATGATCAGGTCCAGGTTGGCGTTTTCGCAGTGTTGAACCAGATCAGTCAGTAGTTTGGGTGGACAGCTTTCGTCGTCGCCGGGCATGTACGACGAAGCTAGTACTAAGTTCGGGGCGTCATTTCCAATTTGGAGCCTGATCGCTGTCAGGTCTCTGGAACAGAATTGGGTTAGTGGTGTGATCGGTATATTTTGGGGTATATAAATGCAAGTTCGGGGTTTTTCTAAATTGTATGTGTTAAATATTAGTTTACCTCCAATGCTTCCAAGGCCGCATATTCTGTCATTTCTGACCCACGGCTCTTGAATCATTGCTATGGTTCGGGGATTAGTCTCCAGCACCCTGCGTAGAGTAGCTGTGGCAGTCTGACTGTGCTGGAGGTTGGTCTGTATGATCGGGATGGGTTTTGGTGTGGTCGATGACGGCGTCGGAGTGGAGTTAGGAAGAGGTGGAGCCATCAGAGAGTATTACTTCCTCCTCCATCCCTCGCCAGTCTTCTGTGGGTGAGGACACCATGAGCTGCGCCGTCCATCCAGGGGATGCGGGTGCTTTATCAGCATCAGCGTCAGCCATAGCTGCTCGGGCCATTTCTTCTTCGAGCTTGTCTATGTCCTTGTCAGTGTTTTCCGTCTTTGTCTGCTCAGTGTCTTCAGTCTTGGGATGGGTCTGGGGGTAGAAACGAACATATATCGAACCCAGCAGGTACGATATACGTCGCTCCCGACCCAAGACCTTGTCTACTTCATCGGTGGGTATACCCAGGGTCAGATACGTCCCAAAGTTATCCCCACCGACTTTAGTTGCCCGGTATAACGACCACCTCCCGATGTCGTACCAAGTATTCTGACGGATCAGAAGGCTCTGGAGCAGCGCAATGTCCCCATTGAACCTGGGAACAAAGAGCGCTGCTCGGACACGGGTCGGCACGTCGGACTGTCTCATGACTGTCAGTGTCTGGTCGGTATTAGGTAGTCTCAGTAAGGGGGTATTCGCTGTCAACCAAGTCAGTGCATTGTCGTCCTCACACCACATCTGCACGGTGCCGTCCGTCACCCGAGTAACCTCGGAAGGCCGGGAGTGGTTTCGTGGGGTCCGACATGATCAGGAGTCTCTCAAGTTCTGATTTGACGTAGGTCGCTTCGTCCCTTGTCAGGTCTCTTGAGGGGGGAGGGAAGCAGATCGCTACGGCCAGCCTCGCCGGAATGTCCTTCGTGGCCCGCGCGTATGTTCTCTGCTCCCCTTGAGCAGCCTAGGTCTTCACCCGTTTCGGGTCCCCCTGAAGCGCACTCGGTGAAGCCGAGTCGTCCGGGCGGTCCCTCTTCTCCACCCCTGAGCCGCTTGGCCCAGGTTGTGGCTTGGAGGTGCCCAGCGTAGTGCGCCCAGCAGGGATCCGAAACTGGCGATTAGCTCCAGCCCGTTTCCCCCTCTTCTTAGTGTATTGTCTGTCAGTCCGGTCCTGGGTCTTGTCGACAGCTTCGGTGGATCCCGGTGCTCGCGAAGGCGTTTCGCGTCGGGTGACCCCGTCGCGTACTTGCCCCTGCTCGCGTGTTTCCGCGTCCGGCTCGCTTCCATGTTGGGTTTCCCCTTCACGGGCTGCTGGCCGTTCGCGTACTCCGGTCGTTTCCGTGTCCGGCCCTTTTCCGCGCTGGGCTAGCCCTGCGCGTAATTGGGGCTGGTCGCGTACTCCAGTTGAGCTAACCGCCTGCACATCGCGCTGGCCGAGGCCTGCGCGGATTTTGCGCATGCGGTTGCTCAGTTCCCTCTCCCTAGTACGGATTTTTTCGCGCTTTGAACAAAGCAAGCGTACTTCATCCGCAGGGATCTGGGTGGACCCACCTGAGCCGCCGTCTTTCCCTGAACCTACTTCTGGGTCAGCGTCTCTAAGTCTAGCCTCGGTCTTTTCGCGCTGTCGTGCTAACGCACGCAGTTCGTCACCGAGACTGGTCAGTCGGGCTTCGTCAGTGTCATTTTCGGGGTTATGCGTTACGCTGTTCCTAACGATGCTCTGTTGCCAGGCACTCGTGGACGGTAAACTCAGTGTCGGTCTGATCGGCGCTTGCGCACCAGTCAAGTCAGGGTTTATGGGCGCGTGAAACGCAGCAGCCTGGTCTGTGCAAAGTGAAGTTGCTGTCAAGACAGCAACCTGGTCGGTGTTTTGTATTGGCGCCAAGACGGCAGCCGGTCGCGCTGAAGGCGCGGCTTCAAAAAGCAGAGAGTTGCCCCCTCCCTGAATACGATGGGGGCTGACGGACAAGTCCGCATGGGATTCCCCGGCTTGGCCGGGACCCACCTGGGTAGTTATTTTGGCTTCCTGCATTTTCATTGAAGAAGGGTGAGCTTTTTTGGAATCGAGGTTGCCCGTCCTCTGGACCGATAGGATAGGAGGATACAGGGAAGGAGTGAGTTTAGGGGTATTGGAAGACAGGAAGGGGGTATCAGGTTAACCCTAGCCTGGGATTTGGCGTCGGGTAACTTCTCTTGTCCGGAGCCTCACCCGAGGCACTCCGGATAGGGGATCTACCTCAAGCAGTCAGGAAGCGGTCCCCAAGCCGGAGCTGGGCTATCCGCAACCTGCCCACCCGCTCGGTTGCATGAGAAGAAGTGCCTGGCGGTCCGTGCCGACCCACCATGGGGATACATGTACCACCATGTCTGATCGGCACAGCCAGCCCCGAGCTAAGTTAACAAATAAAAACAATATCAGCTCGACGTTTGGAACTCAAAAGGGGTGGTGCTTGTCGATGTTTTCTCAAAACACATTGTAACACATACAATCCTCTAACCGATAGTATCTTGCAATCCCTATAAAGTTCCACTGTGGGGTACCTGAAAGGCTTGTAAAACGTAACCTTGAGAACAGCTCTTTGAGCTCTCTCTAATTTCAGTAGGTGAGTTTTACAAGCTCCACCCCAGGCCGGTAAGCAGTATAGGAAAAGGGACTGGCAAAGTGAGAAGTACACCAACATAAGAGTATCTTGGTCGGCCGATTCTCGAAGTTTCCTGAAGATATATATTAATTTTCGTGTACGAACTATTTGGCTATCTATGTGTATCTATCTACAATGTTTGAATACTTTCTTAACCGACTTCCAAAAAGGGAGGAGGTTTTCAAGTCATCTAAACGTTTTTGTTTGTTTTGAAGAGTTCAGCGATATATTCGTCAAATGTTAACCAATTTTGATGATTCTTTTTTGTTCTCATTCAAAGTTCAAACTTGGTGACGATCTGAAAAAGAACTTCTGAGGTAACCATGGAATACTTCAATAAATGATAGCAAAACTTTCGGAATTGTTGCCACCGCATGTATGTTTGTTGACAATACCATGTCGTAACATAACATCACGCCAAAACGCTCAAAACGGGTAGGTACCTCAGTCATGTGTCATGTGAAGTTCACTCAAATATACCCTCAATTCACCAATTATGGTAAACTCTGTGATAATGGGGTTATCAATTCGCGCATAACTTTTTTGTTTATGGACGGATTTTAAAGTTTCTTTTGGTGTTTGTTCTTTCGGATTTTTTAATTTGAGATGTTGGAATCGGAACCGGAATCAGAACCGGAATTGGAATCGGAATAAGTTTTTTTTTTAACCTATTGATAGGTTTGCGCCATTATCGCAACCTGATAGTAAGTGATAATATCGTTGACGGCGCAGCACGCTTGCCTAGAAGTAACTTATTCACTCTTGATTTGAAGACCCCTAGGTTGTAGCTATTAGAAAAATCAGCCTTCGCCAGAGGATGCCAATCCTTGCTGTACGCAGAATGAATGTGTCCCCGAAACATTTTGTGTGTCGCCATCGGAATCTGAGTTGGAACCGGAATCGGAATCTGAATCAAACCGGATATGGAAGCGGAATTGGAACCGTATCGGAATCGCTATCGAAACCGCTATCAAAAACAGTATTTCAACCGGTATGATAAATGATAATGATAAATGATATTTATTTTGCAAATAAGTTTAATAAACACTTACAAGTCAATTTTTTTTTTTGTCAGTTTAAGAGGCCGGCGACGGATGAATTTCCATACAAACGTAATACCACGCTCATTTGCAGTTGGAGCATATTTCCAACATATTATGATGATATTCGGTTACTTATAGACAATATTTATCTAGGTTCCTACGTCGAGATTATTAGAAATATTGTTATTTTTAATACAGGAAAAGCCAAATGGAATGTTTTGCCATTTACGCTTTAAAAAAGTGCGAAATACAATTCGCTTAAATTTCTTTTTGTTTTTTTAAGAAAGAAAGACATAGGAACCTAGACAAATATTGTCTATAACCGAATATCGTCATAATATGTTGGAAATATGCTCCAACTGCAAATGAGCGTGGTATTACGTTTGTATGGAAATTCATCCGTCGCCGGCCCCTTAAGCTAGATGAGGCCGTCGTTTCCTGGCTGACTACCCTGAGAAGAAACACCGAAACAAACTCAGGGGTCAAAGTCTCTTTTAAGGTCCATACAGTAAATATGTAATGGTCAAATCACATGAGAACCATGCACATTAGTCTGAGATGGTCTTTTGAAGAAAAAACCATACAGATTTGAGTGGACCCGTCCAGTCAGTGCAAGCATTTGTCAGTATTCGCAAAGCTCAACTCAGGACTACTAAGGAGCTCAACGACTTGACGAACAATACCAAGGAAAGGACATTTGGGTAGGCTGCAGAAAATACTCAAATTGCCAGATATACGGTTACGAGAAAAAAAAATTAAGTAATCAACATAGTCCTCACATTAACAATAATAAAAGGAAATAATAGTTTACAAAATGTAAAACTTCGCAAAAAAAAATATTTAAGTCAAAAAAAATAAAAAATTAAATAAATAAAAAAACATGTCAAACTGTAAAATAAAAATAATTTACAATGTCGAATTGTAAAAACTAAATGAATAAAAATAATAAAAAGCAGAATTGAAAATGAATAAAACAAAAGTTCCAATAGTTACAAAAATTAGAGCATACTGGAGCAGGTCATTCCCAAGCCTTTTCGTCTTCAACATAGTCCTTTACAGTGTAAAATGCCTTTTGGCAAAGTTTTCGCTTTACAAATGATTTGAATTTGTTAAGGCGTATAGTCCCTTGAACCATCTGACCGAAATTATGTGAACGCAACTCTCGCACTCGCCTAGGCGGCAGTACGCAAATCTGTGCATTTATTTGTGGCCAGCAGCGCCCGGAAAGCGCTTTAAATCCATTTTCTCTGCGAGATATTAATTGATTTACATATGCAATGTTCACTTTGAAGAATATTTAACCACCAATTTTTATGTGTAAAAATGTTTCTAAAGGTCCAAGCCGTTTCGAAGGAGTAGGGAAAAGTTGCGAAATTGCTAATTTTTTTTTTTTTGACAAAAGTATTAATTGCACGAAAAAATCAAATGTTGATATTATTGTTCATGAATCTATAATAAACATATATTTTTTTCAAACCAATTGACCTAGCCGTTACGGAGGAGTAGGCCTCAGAAAATCACTGTTTTATGGCACTTTTCGGGCGCTTGGCCCTTAAGGCTGAGTTGTTGAATATGACTAGGAAGTTTATTCTAGAAGTGTATGCATTGACATCTAAATGAGCCCCCTATTTTTTTGAGCCTGGTTGCAGGAACTACAAATTTGTGTTTATTCCTAGTATTAAAATTATTAGTGATATTCATAATTTTAATACTAGGAATGTATTTTTAAACATGTTTTTATTTTACACGTACAAGTACAGTCATATTGATATCTTTAAATTTATCTCTGTATCGGATCTGGTATCGAAACCGGTACCGGTATTGGGTACCGTCATCGGAACCGTTATCTGAACCGGTATCAGACCTCGTATAGATACCGGTTTCGGTATTGATACCAGTATCGGTACCGGTATAGCTACCGTTATCGAAACCTAACGGAACTGGTACCTGAATCGGTACTGGAACCGGTATCAGATCTGGTATTGAAACCGGTACCGGTATCGGAACCTACATCGAAACCGGTATCGGAACCAGTAACGATACCGGTATCGGCACCGGAACTCTACCTCAGCTTCATGCATAGATAATATATTTACTAATTGTGTTATAAAAGACTCATCCATAATTAGTGGCGTGAGGTCTGACCATAGTGGTCAACTCATATCTTTCGAATTAGTCAAAAAGCTTCAATTAGATTCAACTGCAGAGCTTAGACCGCTTACTAGAAATAAATTAAATAATTTTAATAACCAATGTCGTCAGTAGTCTCTCAACAGTTCAAATCGGTAATAAATCCAAATTTAATGAATGGGCTACTGCTAGAATAAGAAAAAGCAGAGACACTTTATATCAGCTATATCATGAAAAATCCTTGTAGTCTGATCTTAATTTGCATAACCATGTTAGACTCTATTCAAAGATATTCAAAAGAGTCTGCGCCCAAGCTAAATCTAAATCAATAAGTAAGATAATTGGAAATTCTAATAATAAAATAAAAGCTGTCTGGAAGGTGATAAACAAGGAAACGGCAAAGACAAGCCAACGAGATCGGAATGAATTCTCACTAAAAATTGATAATAAAATCATCTCAGGTCAAAAGTAGCTGAAACGTTCGAAAACTTTTTCACCAACATCCCAATACAAGTTACGAAATCTCTCCCTTCTTCATCTTTGTTAGCTGAATCTTTTTTAAAAGAACATTTCACTAAGGAAACCTACCAACCTTTCAATTTAAGCGTATTTCTGTGGATATAATTATAAAAACATTCAAAAGTCTTAACATAAAAAACACTGAAGACTTATGGGGTATATCCATTAAGATTCTTGAAGATATTATTGAAACAATTGCTCCTGTCCTAACAGGCATATTTAATCAGTGTTTAGACAGTGGTACGTTCCCTGATTTAATGAAACAGTAAAATAGTACCAATTTTCAAATCAGGTAGTAAGAGTGATCCCTCTAATTATATACCAATATCTGTGCTTCCATCATTGAGTAAAATTTATGAAAAGATCATGCTCTACCAGATCTGCCGTGCCAATCCAAAAGACTGTAAGTCGACATACAGTGTTTTCGCTTAACAAAGCCCAATAAGTTTCTTGAAGTCTGTTTAGTACCTATGATCGACCACACTTTCATTTCAACGGTTTTTTTGCAAGATAAAGCAAACAAAAAAACACTGTATTACGTAAAAAATAAGATATAAACACTGAAAAATACTGTAACAAAGTATACAGTGTTTTGGCGAAATAGACTACACGCATTTTGCTCATGCGTAGGTAAATACAGTGTTTTACACTGCCTGCATGCAGTTCGCGCGTTTACTGTCCAACCAGCGAAAGCAGAATCGACAACAGTATTGCTATCTCGTACTTTCCTGTGCCGTTATTATTCCTCTTCCTTGTTCATCACGTTCAAGTAGTTTTATTTACATTAGTCGTGTTTCGCGCGATGAGTGATTTGTTTGTTTTGATTTGATAATGCGTTATTAGTTTTTAATTCGAGTTATTTAGTGATAATTGTGAGTGACAATGAGTACGAATCGGAGTGAAATGTTAGTCAGACTGTCGAAACAAAATATGAAACATTATAATAACACAGACTCAGTTACTGTTGCGTCCAGTGTGATAAGTGATTGTCAAGAAAAAGAAAATATAGACTGTAACAACCACAATTTGAACGAAAGTAATTACTTTCAAGATGATTTAGAGTCAAGAAACTTCATAAGTCCTATCGTTCCACTCAGTGAGACTCAGCTTGATGAATGCCTTTCTGAAGAATTGGGAGAAGGAGTTTATACTCAACTAATACCTGCATTGATTTCTGATAAGAGTTTAACCGATACTAACAACCCATATTCAGCTCCAACACCTTCAACTTCTACCGCAAGTCTTATTCCACTTGGCAAAAAAAGACCTATCACCCCCACAGCCGCTCATGAACCTACCGTTGAACATAATATTTCTCAAACAATAAAGAAACCTAAGCGAAATAGAGATCCAGGAGCTGTATTAGAGAAACAAAGACTGAAACATCCACTATTGCCACCTTGTTCATGTAAAAAACAGTGCTTACAAAATATTCCTGAGATTGAAAGACAGTCTATACACACACAATTTTGGAACTTAGACAGGCAACGGCGCCGCGACTTTTTGTCGAGGAGTGTTAATAAGTTACCTACCACATGCACAAAAACAAAAGGCGGATCTCGAAGGCACAACACCTTAGTATGGTCGCTCAATGACATCAAAGTATGTAAAGTTTTTTATCTAAGGACCTTGGGCTTTACAAACGATGAAGCTGTACAGTCAGTCTTGAAAAATAATTATTTGCAGTGCAATAAGAATCCCAAAGTGAGTGCCACACCTGATCTTCGAGGACGTCAATTTGAACCAGCTAACAAGTTTCCACAGGAGTATGAGGACGGTTTAAAAGAATTTATATTAAAATATAACCCAATTTCATCACATTACAATAGTAATCATGCACCTAACAGAAAATACTTGCCAGTAGGCATTAATTTCTCCACAATATTTAAGCATTTTAAGCAGTTTTGCCAAGAAAATAATTTATCTACTTGTGGTTGGACTCATTTTCATAATATGATCAAGAAATTAAATCTGTCAACTGCTGAATTATCGCAAGATATTTGCACTAAGTGTAAAAATCATAAAATAGCTCACGAAAAACTACCTCTTCCTTGCAATTGCGAAGATTGTATAATCATAGGACAGCACTTAGAAAACAAACGGAATTCCCGAAGAGATTTAAAATTAGCAGAAGAACGTAGTGATAACTCTGAAGGAAAGGAGGCTGTATTCACTGTTGATATGCAAAAAGCTATTTGCATGCCACTTTTAACAACTAAAGAATATTATTTTTCTAGAAAACTTGTCCTCTTCAATGAGTCATTTGTGCCACCAGGTAAAAATAAAAATGCTGCATGCATCCTATGGCATGAAGGTGAAAGCGGCAGAAAAGCACATAACATAGCTACGACATATATATATTTCATACGAAAATACTGCCGGGACCTACACAATTTAAACTTCTTTTTGGACAACTGCAACGCACAAAACAAGAATAAAATTCTTTTTTCTGGATTAGTCAGAGTGGTAAACGATGACAAAACTAGTATTCAAAGCTTGAAATTAGAATATTTTGAACCAGGACATACATTTATGGCTGCGGATGCAGTACATGCTGCTATAACAAAGAAACTAAAAGCAGCACGTGAAGTATACGATCTGGAAGATTTCGTGACCAAAATCAAACAGTCTAGAAAAAACCTGGATGTTGACGTACTCAAACACAATGATATGTTGATTTTTAAAAACGACAGTAAAACAGCTTTCCCTAAAGATTGGAATATTCAAAATTTAAAGGTTGTTGAGTTTCGAAGAGGCAAGCTTTCTCTTTTTGCAAAAAATGATTATAATGGTGAGTTTAAAGAAATACACTTTTTAAAGAAAAAGGTTGAAGGAGATTTAAGAAAGATGATCGACAATAGAGAAGACCTTATAAATATGATAGAAACAGAAAATAAACCCAGAGGTATAAGTGAAGTTAAAAAAAAAGAATTGCTATTACTTTCAAAGTCTATGCCTGCATCGCGGCGAAGTTTTTATGAAGCCCTTGAGGAATCAGATGCACCTGACCTTGATACAAATATTGATTCTGATTTATAATCGGATAAAATTATATCGATTTTTTTTCACTATACAATTTAAGAATTTAATGTTTGGTTACCTTTTTTTATTATATTTTTAATCTAATTATGCTACCATTTCGTCTTTAGAACCACACACACACAGAGTCACTCTCAAACACATACATACACACCCCAACACACCATCACACAAACACGCACCCCAACACACAAACACACATTTAATTGTGTTTTTTTTTTAATAAACGTTTGATCTCAAATTTTTTTAATAAGTATTTGATCTCATATTTTTTTTAATAAGCGTTTGATCTCAAACAAACCCAAAAATATTGTTACGTTTCTTTGTTCATTATATATTTACGAGTACGTGTAAATTGATTAAATTTATTTAACCGTCATGTAATTGATTTCATTTACAAACCATACATCAAGCGTAAGAAGAGAATAGGATTTCAGGATTTCTGTGAGAGTTATGAGTGCAATATGCATTAAAACTTTATTCAAACAAACTCTTCAGCTTTGTACTAGTAGGACTAGGTAATAGACAATGACAGATATTACTTATCTAACTTATTGCTATTGCATTCACAAGTGTCACAGAAATCATACTAAGGTGAAAAATACTATAATTTACAATTCATTCCATCTATCCTCTTAAAAAACTTTATGCTTGGATACAGTGCCTTGGCGTAATAAGTTTAGAGTTTCAGACAAGGATTTAACACTGTATCCGGTTTTACAGTGTTTTGCCTTGTTTGAAGTACATTAAAATTTTATAATTGTCTTGTCAAAACAAGTTAGTGGCAATAACTTCTTTCTGTTTTATTACAATTTCAAAAAAACTATTTGGCTATATACTAGAGATGTACACCTAACTATTAAATGCACAAAATTATATAATATGCACCAATTACCTCTGATATGGGCAAATATTAATAAAAAACATGTTTTGTCAGTTATCTCAAAACTGTTTTTTTTAGGTTACAGTGTTTTGGCTTGGCAGGGCAGAGATGTTGTCTCATTTTAATTCAAATAAGATTTTGCATAAATTATTGCATAATTTATTTAACTGAATTAACTGTATACTTACTGTTGTTTTGACCTAAAATTTTTTGCATGCAATTGACACTTATTCTGTGTAATTAAACATGTGGACATTGTATTTAAATAAGACTAACACCATTATACCATGTTTAAGGCAAATAAAGACTTTCTTATCTTATCTTATCTCATAGTCATCAGTTTGGTTTCACGAAAGGAAGGTCAACGACAGATGCAGGAGTGAAACTTATCAGTCACATTTTGGAATCCTGGGAGAAGTCCCAGGATGCTATTGGCATATTCTGTGACCTCTCTAAAGCATTTGACAGTGTTGACCATAATACTCTGATCTGTAAAATACATCATTACGGAATTCGTGGACGAGCAGCTGATCTTGTTTTTTCATATTTATCTTACAGGCAGGAAAAAGTATCCATTAATGGGGTGACGTGCTCGGGGTCTTTAGCGACCTCAAGATCGCGATGTGATGGGCGTGCCTCAAGGTTCAATTCTAGGCCCTTTCCTTTTTAACCGACTTCTAAAAAAGGAGGAGGTTCTCAATTCGGATGTTCATATATATTTTTTTTTTTATGTATGTTCGCGCATAACTTCGTCACTTGCCAACCGATTTGAAAAATTCTTTTTTTTGTTGGAAAGGGTATACTTCCCAAATGGTCCCATAGTCACCAAGTCGGGATCTGATGATGGAATCTTGGCGAAATCGAGGAAACTCCTCAAATATACCATACAGTTCAACCATATAGTTCTTTTGGTATTTTCATCAAAAACTTCAACATTTATAGTCAAAACATGAAATTTGATGAAGTGGAACTGGTGAAGAAGATCAGAAATGGCCAACGGAAGTTCATACTCACACAGATCTCCCAATGAACATAGTTACAAATAAATGAATAGTTCTGAATTGGTATGTTGAAAATGGTATCATCGATGTGACCTGATGATGATGATGGAGCCGCAAGATAGGCACCGGAACTCCGTAATTAATCAATGTATCCTAGCCGTGTTTGGGCTTATTAGAATTGTCATGAGATGCACTTTGGCTATAAGGTACTATCGAATTGATCTGATGATGATGATGGAACCGGAAGGTAGACACGGGAACTTCGTAATAAAACAATGTATCCTAGCAGGGTTTGAGTTAATTGGAATTGTCATGAGAAAAAGGTACTCTGGCTGTAAGTGTATTGCAACTAAAAAGTGTGAAATAAAAAAACTTTTTACAAAAAAAAAGATAACCGACTTACTAAAAAAAACACTAAAACTATCAAAATAACTTTAATTTCGGAATTCGGTGTTAAATAACGAAGAGGCAAAACTATTATAGAAACACCGACTTCCGAAATTAAAGTTATTTTGATAGTTTTAGTGTTTTTTTTAGTAAGTTGGTTATCTTTTTTTTTGTAAAAAGTTTTTTTTTAGTTTATATTAATGACCTTCCCTTCATGATGGCTAATTTATCCGATATATAATTCTATTTGCTGATGACACCTCTCTTATTTTTAAAGTAGACAGAAAAGATGGGGGGGATGTCTTGCATGTCAACGAGAGTCTGGCTGTCCTTTCGAAATGGTTTGCAGCTAATAATCTCTTATTAAATGCAAATAAAACTAAATGTATAAAGTTTTCATTGCCAAATGTCCCTCAAGTTGACGTCAATCTAGTTCTTGACAGCAAAAAACTGGATGTTATTACAGAAACCGTGTTTTTGGGTATAACTATCGATTCTAAACTGCAGTGGGGTGCTCATATTAGAACTCTCTCGGGAAGACTAAGCTCAGCTGCATATGCAGTAAGAAAAATAAGGCAATTGACAGATGTAGCCACAGCTAGGTTAGTTTACTATGCTTATTTTCACAGTATTATGTCTTATGGCATTTTACTGTGGGGAACTGCAGCTGATGTAGACTCAATTTTCATATTACAAAAGAAAGCAATCCGGGCTATTTATAGATGGTTTTTTTTAAGTTTTTTATTTCATACTTTTTAGTTGCAGTACACTTACAGCCAGAGTATATTTTCCTCATGACAATTCGAATTAAATCAAACCCTGCTAGAATACATTATTTTATTATGAAGTTCGGGAACTCCCTTCCACCTTCCGGCTCCATCATCAGATCAGTTCAATAGTACCTTATAGCCAAAGTGCATTTTATGGCAATTCTAATAAGTCCAAACACGGCTAGGATACATTGATTCAATACGAAGTTCCGGTGCCTATCTTCCGGCTCTATCTCGGAGACTACGTAGAAATGGCCAATGGAACTTCATGCTCACACAGACACAATGAACATAGTTAAGCGACTATGCCTGGTTCTCAGTAGTTATGTTGAAAATTTTATCATCGAAGTGATCTGATGATAATGATGGAGTCGGAAGATGGGCACCGGAACTCCGTAATTAATCAATTTATCCTAGCCGTGTTTGGGCTTATTAGAATTGTCATGAGATAGGTACACGTTGAAAAAAAAAAAATAACCAACATCACTAAAACGATCAAAATAACTTTAATTTCGGAAGTCGGTGTAACATAAGAAACAAACAAAACCGAGAAACACCGACTTCCGAAATTAAAGTTATTTTCAGCAAACCAAAATGGCTCGTATCGGATAGCCTTTGCAGAAGATGTTGTTGCAGATGGGCGAGGCAGAGCACGCGAGCGCCGAGGCGGCCGCGCTACACGAGCGCCTCGTCGCGTACGTGCACGCGCTCGCCGGCGGACATGTGAGTATCTGCTGAGAGTGCCCGAGCGCAGCCGAGCTCGACACTGACCCGCACTGTCTGCAGGACCAGCGCTCCGGCGTGTGGGTGGAGCACTCGTATGCACGCGCGCGCGGCGCCCCGCACGCGCCCGCCGCGCACGTGCGCGTGCTGCTGGCGCCGTGCCTGGCCGTCGAGCGTGCCGACGTGGACGTGGAGCGCCTGGAGCCGCCGCCGCCCGAGCTGCCTGTCCTCGACCTGCCCACGTACGCTGAGCTCGAGCACGACGACTCCGACAACGAGCACGCGGAAGACTGGGAGGCGCGCGTCACCGCTCTCGCGCCTAGTGCGGTGCACGCCCGCCTCGCCGAGCAAGCCCTCGACACGCTGCGTCGCATGCGCCTCGAGCGCCTCGCGGGCGGCGGCGGCGTCGCCGGGGACAGGGCGGCACGCACGGCAGCACGGCGTTTGCGGCTGGCTCTAGCCGGCGCGGCGGCGCATCCGGGGGCGCACGCGCAGCGGCCGGGCTTGTGGCTGCACGCCACGCTGCAGGCCTACATGCCGGCGCACGCTCGGCAGCTGTACGACGCGCTGGTGGGCTCGCTGGCGCGCGCGGCGCCGCGGCTGGCGGCGCGCCTGACGGGCGCCAGCGGGCCGGCGGCGCGCCGGGAGCCGCTGGCGTGCGTGGGGCGCGCGCTGGGCGCGGAGGCGCGGCCGTGGCTGGTGTGGGTGGGCTGCGGGCGCGCGCGGCTGGACGCGCGCTGGGCGCGGCGGCTGGGCGCGCTGCTGCACACGCGCGTGCTGGCCGGCGCCACGGGAGTGACGGCCGCGCCGGACGCGTGGTGCGCTGCGGTGGCAGGCAGCGTGCGCGCCGCGCTTGCCGACACGTTGGCGGAGGCCGGGTGAGTACTACAACTGAGGTTAGGTTCCATCATTGCTGATAGAACTGTTTTAGCCAGTAATCCTAATATAGTTGTAGTGGACCGAATCGAGAGGCGTACGATCGTAGACATAACCGACCCGCATGGCGAGAACTTCGTGAAAGTCGAGAAAGAGAAGTAAATCAAGAATATTGACTTGGCTCGCGAGGTTGTCGAAATGGGGTCCGTACCGTAACGTTACTTCGAGAGTCATGAGGTCGATAAACGGAAAGTCAACTGAACGATTGTTCGAAAGAATTTAATGCTAAACAACCTTTTATCCGCAAACGCTACTTCGACTGAACGATTCATCGAATATTTATTAATCGATGTCATGGCTTCTGAATCTGGTGGGATATGGAGCTAGAAGAAACGTGAAACGCTTAGAATGCTTGTGCAGACTTTAATTTTCCCTATAATCGACTATGGTGATGTGTGCTACTTTGACCTGAATGCGGTGTTGCTAGACAAGCTTGACAGGCTCCTCAATAACTGAACTAACACGCGGAGAACTTTGATTGCGCGATGCAGGATTTCGTGCTTTCTTCGTATTTCTTATGTGGCGCCATAGATGTCGCTACATCACTCCCCTCCGGAGATCGGAGATCGATGGTTCTTGATGCGCGCCAGGCCAGCGTAGGTTGGTTCCAGCGGGTCGGAACCGATGCCGCATAGTTCTCGGTGAGTCGGAACTGTCTGCGGTGATGTCCCAGTGAGTCGGGGTGTTGCTATCCCTGTGAGTTGGGATGATGCCCCTGTGAGTCGGGGTGATGATGTCCCAGTGAGTCGGGATGATGCCCCAGTGAGTCGGGGTGGTGCTGTCCCAGTGAGTCGGGATGATGCCCCAGTGAGTCGGGATGATGCTGCAGGCTCCAGTGAGTCGGAGTAGTGCGGCTGGCTCCAGTGGGTCGGAGCGGTGCTTGTGCGTAGTAGGGGCTTGACTGCTGGCGTCGACCAGTAGAGGCTCTTCATTTATTTATTTAAAGCTTTATGCACAAAAAAACTGTCTTCATGAGACTGGCCGAAGGTGCGGTGTGCCAAGGTCGCTGATGAGGCCGAGGGGGATGACCAGGTTTGACCAGGTAGTCATGGTGGTGGTCAGGATACCCTTCATAGCCGTGGGTGCTGGCTGTATGGCTCGTTGCTCGAAAGCTTGAGGAAGTGATGATGACGTCACGAAGTAGTAGCTGTACGAAGGCTGCGCTGACGTTCTTTCTCGAGGGTCACCAGTTTGGAGGTATACGGGACAGAGAGTAAAGTCCCGCAAACCTCCGTTGAAAAGGGAGGATCCTCCGACCAGGCAGGTGTTATAGTCTGGTGGGCTACTGCCCGATAGATGATTTCGGGCTGTCGTATATGTTCAAATCGCCCGGAGAACTTTGATTGCGCGATGCAGGATTTCGTACGTTCTTCGTAGTTCTTATGTGGCGCCATAGATGTCGCTACAGCATTATTCACCTCTAAATATCTAAATTGCATTCTAAGTTACTATGTCAGCCACAATCGACGCACGTCTGAATATAACTATCTTAGCCACTAGTTATCTTCTATGTAAGCCACTCTAAATATAACTCAGCATGGTGGTTATTTTTATTTATTTATTTATTACAGTCTGGAGGACTTACAGCTTCACAAACTAAAAATAGAAATAATTATAAACGACAGAAAGCCAATTACAAGTCCTCACGTATAGTGTCAGACTTAAAATTGAAAAGTGAGCATATCAACCTTTACACTATGATTAAAGCTAATTAAAATTTTACAGCTACATATACAAGTTCATTGCAAGGATTAACGAGTAGTAACTAGAAACTTTTAGTTAACAAAAAATAAGTAGGTAACGATAAAAATAACAAAAACATTACAGAAAATTAGCGAAACAATTATAATCCATATTACTTAAAAAACCTGAGGCTTATGCGTCGTCTGGCCGACGCCAAGCTAGTCATAAAGGGATCAAAGTCATGCTGCTTACATATCTTATTGAACTGTCTACTTGCTCGTATAATATAACTATTCTGTCTATAATTAGTTGATGCTAGAGGCACACGTAAGGGTGGATTTTGGCGGAATAATTTTTGCGGTACATTAAAGTGAAATTTGGATAGAAGTTCGGGGCTGTCAATACTGTTATTGAAGATTTTTAAAACGTACAGACAGTCAGCAATCTCACGTCGATCTTTGAGAGGTAATAAATGGTATTTCTTACAGAGTCGAAGATAATCGACGGAGTGATAAGGAATTTTCTGATGAAACCAAAGATATTTAATGAAACGCCTTTGGATGTTTTCAATGCGATCGATGTACTTGTGATAACGTGGGTTCCATATCTGAGATGCATACTCAAGCTGAATTCTAACAAAGGTGCAATACAAATTTTTTAGTGTTTTAGCGTTATTAAAGCACTTAGAGAGACGCATAATAAACCCAAGCAATTTAGAGGCTTTTTTGATAATGGTGTCAATGTGGGTGTCAAAAACTAATTTGCTATCTTGATGAACGCCTAAGTTACGGATGGTATCACACCTTGGCAAAGTCTGGCCCGTTAAAATATAGTTGGTGGCTAGAGCGGCACGTTTCCTAGTAAGTAATCACTGAACAGTTTGACGGATTCAGATCGAGTTTGTTAGCCCTACAATAGTCTTCAAGACTGTATAGGTCAGCCTGAAGTGCCAATCCATCTTCAATCGATGATATTTTGGCAAAGATTTTCATGTCATCGGCGAAACATAATAATTTGGATGATTGCAGGCATAGAGCGATGTCGTTTACATAGACTAAGAAATAAGAAGGGTCCTAGCAACGAACCTTGGGGCACTCCGCTAGGCACCGTGACCCAACTAGATATATAATTATTGTTCACTACGGCTTGCGATCTATTATTAATATATGAGGAAAACCATCTCAAGAGGCCCCACGAATGCCTATAGAGGTAAGCTTCCTGATCAAAGTGTAGTGATCAATACGATCGAATGCTTTGCTATAATCAGTGTAAACCACATCGACCTGGCTACCATCATCCATAGCCTTAGTAATAAAATCATTGAACAATATCAGATTAGAAGTGGTAGACCGTCCTCTCAAAAAAACATGTTGGAAGGAGCTAAGCGAGGGCGCAAAAGCAGGATATAACTGATCATAGATAATACGCTCAAACAATTTAGCAATAATGCACAGTTTAGATATGGGCCTATGGTTAGTAACTTCAGTTCTAGACCCCTTCTTATGGACCGGTGTAATAAACGCAGATTTCCACACTCTGGGGACAACACCTTAAGATAATTTTTTGGATTTGGAAAACAGAATAGAGATTGGTAATGCAATAGAAGTGGCAGGTTCAATGAGAAATTTAGACGATATTTTATCAGGACCAGCTCCTTTGGATGGATCTAGCCTGCGGAGTAAGTCGGTCACAACATCAATTTTGATTTCAATGTTAGAAATATGAGAGGGAGTTACAGTAATGTCTGAAGGGGAAGCAGGAGCTAGGTTGGGATTGTTCGTTGAGGTGGGGTCGAGGAAAGTGGATAGGAAATAAGAGGAAAAAGCCTCACAAATGGAATCACCAGTTAGTAATAATTCATTATTGTATTTTAGTGTACTAGGAATAGCGTTAGAGTTGCAACGATTTTTAACAAATGTCCAAAAATGTTTAGGGTTATTTTTAATAGAGGTTTCAGTTTGATGAAGGTAATAGTTATAACATGAGGCTTCCATAGTCTTGACTCTTTCTCGTAAGTGTTTACAAGATAATTCGTCGGATTTATTACCATAAGTCTTGAATCTTTTAAGATATTTAAATTTTTCCTTGATGGTTCTGATGAGCGATGTACTGAACCAGATGGGGTAAGTTTTATTGCGAACAAGCTTCTGCGGTAAATATTTATTTTGGAAATAATTTATAGTGTCTATAGAGTACGAAACTGAGTCATCCCGAAAACTGTTGCTCCCAATTGACTGCAAGAATTTCATTATTAATAGATTCAAAATCGGCTTTACTATAAACATATCTTAGCCGCGGTGCATGGTCCAAGGTAGGCATTTCAAAGAGGTCGATATTGACTAACAAGGCGGGATGATAGGGATCAATAGCCACCAGCGGGTCTAAGCACTCAATAACACAGGCTAATTTATTTGAGAGGACCAAATCCAACAATTTCCCATACCTATTAGCCACTCCATTGTATTGTTGAAGACCTAAAGTGCTTAACTCGTCGGTGAGCATACATTCGTCGCTAGAGGCAGGGTTAACTGGGACTAGCGAGTTATTATTGCATGAAGTCCGCGAAATTCCACTCATATTAAAGTCACCTACAATTAAAAACATATCAGAAAAATTATTTGAGGTTGTATGGTTTAATTTAGTTAAAAAATTGTAAAGTTGATTCGAAAACGAATAACCATTGTTTTGTTTACATAAATAAACAGCACAAACATATAGATTTACAAAATCTCGTGAGTTCAACTTTTTAAATCGTATGTTAATCCAAAGATCTTCCGCTGAAGAGTGAAGGAGCGGCTCCTGGGTAACGGGTAACTCCCTGCGCGTCACGATAAGTACACCACCACCGCGCGATTGTCCAGTCATAGCATAATCTCGGTCGCGGCGCCACACTATATATCGGTCATCAAACAACTCCGACTTTAACACTCCATCGATTAGCCAAGTCTCCACAAGAACAATAACATCGTACGAATTTAATAAAACCTGACCATAGAACGAGTCTGTTTTTGTTCGCAGTCCCCGTACGTTTTGGTAGTAAACGGTCGGTCGCTGTTCACTGTTATCAGCCATGATTAAAATATGCAACAAAAACGGAATAAGCTCCACTGTACCTAAAAACAACTAGCCAATTCATTACAAAATAAAAATAACTATAAATTACGGAAGACAGAAATAAACATGCGTAAAGTGGGTAAATATAAATTAAAGTAGCAAAAGTTTGCAAATCATCCGATATTACGTAGGACACTACTAAGCGAGCCAGTAAGCAGCAATACAACACGAGCATAAGTGTAAGCGAGGCAGATATATAGTTATGAATTAGATCCCCAAGACAAACAGCGCGGTAATGAGAACAAAAGAAACTCATTAGTGAAGCAGAGGTGTCAAACCTTTTGCAATAAACAAACATTAAACAATTGTTGATTTTAAAAGTAAAACAAATATAAAAAATCACATATACTTAAGTAGCGGTTTAAACAATTTTGTTTAAATCCTGTTCTTTCCGAACTATAAAAGTTTTACAATTAACGTCCTTGCGTACATGAACTTTACCATGTTTCACCCATACAAATTCATAACGTTTCTCTTTAGCGATGATTTTGGTTTTATTTAATAGTTTTTTATATTCGACGCTTAAGTGGTCATTCACATAAACACGCTGTGGTGCTCCTTGGAAACCTAAATCCGATGTGGATAGGTCCTTATCTGCCCGCGCTGCCGCAACAAAGTCCTCCTTTACATACCTATTCAGGAAGCTTACTATCAGTAATTTCTCCTTAGAGTTATGTATAGGCACCCTAGAGATATAGTTAATCTGGGCCTTAGGACAACTGTGCTTGATTTTCGGCCGATGGCTTCAACGATTGAGAATATATTCTCATCCTTTTTGAGGGGCATTCCTTTGATCTCCACGTTATTTAATCGGGACCGCTGATCATGTGACGTTAGCTCGTACTTTGCTGAGGCTAAATCTGATTGCAATGAGAAGACTGTCCTGGAGCTTCTCAAACTGACATTTTCGATTCCAGATTGATAAGTCGAGTGTCGAACTCATCGAGCCTACCACTAGAAAAATCGTAGCATTTTTTGAGGTAACTCAGCTCATCTTTGATCGATCTTAAGTCATTGACTAAAGTCGGTAGGTCCTGCAGCTGACGCTTCATTTCTCGAATCTCACTCAGCACTGCATCCAGTGAAGCCGCAGGTTGTGGTGAAAGTAAAGCCGGCGACGATATTCGGCACGCAGGACATTGGTTTATTTATTGGGCTGGGGCCGCGCTCAAGCGGCTCCTGCCCAACTTTTGGGGGTCCAGATGCCTCCTGCCGGAGGCTCTACGCGGGGATCGTTCGGTCCATGGCCCTCTAAGGGGCGCCGGTGTGGGCGCCGTCGCTGAAAAAGCAACCGGCGGCCATGCTGAACGCCTGCCAGAGGGTCATGGCAATAAGGATGGTGCGGGGATACTGCACGATCTCCCGCGAAGCGGCGAGCCTTCTGGCTGGCCTACCACCGTGAGATCTGAAGGCAACAGTCCTTGCACACATACACGATATGCGCGTGGAGATGCAACGCCGGGGTGAAAGTCCGCTGCCGCGACAGGTCACGGCATGGCGGACAGAGCTCCGGCGGGATCTCATGGTGAAATGGCGTCAACGACTATCGCAACCCAGTGCTGGGCACGCCATAATCATGGCGGTAAGTCCCCTCTTTGAGGCGTGGCTGGAAAGACCTCACGGCGTCCTTACCTTCCGCATGACGCAGGTTCTCACCGGACATGGTTCGTTCGGGAGGTTCCTGTTGTAATGCTCAGGGTTCCAGATGAAGTAAATAAAAGATGAACAAGGTCGGTTTAACAATTTATGTATAGATTACCAGGTTAATCAACAATATAACAGCAACTTAACAACTAAACAGAATCCTTCAAGGATAAGAAGTATAGTCTACTCATACGGGTATGTCGGGATCGAACCCTGATACGGGAATGCCAGTCCGCAGGCTCGGCCTCCAAGCTAATCGTTCCCTATTAACTGCGGCGAATATGATGATCTCTAGTGTCACAGCAAGTCAACGAGTCCGTCGTAGTTTGAGTAAGGTCGAAGCCCTGGATCAGTGTCCGGGTAACAGGGGCGTTTCCGCAAGCCCGTTTCCTTCACAAATCGCACTCAAAGTTACTACATACAAATGATCAATTTACTACTGACACTCGCATAACACGTAGGTATTAGGTACGCTAGGTATATTTCAATAAAATTACTGAATTAGCCAAAAATAAATTAAAATAATGATATGGAACAGCTTTGCACGATCGTTCGAGTCTCTTTGTTCTTTTCCCCTTTTTTTTCCATCATAAGCGCGGTCTTACTATTTTCCCGCCACCGTCACTTGTCAAACAAAAAAAATAATAAGTTACGTTCATACGAAGTGGCGAGCCTAGTGACGCCATCTATTTTGAAACTATGGCACTAGATCCTCGATCATTACACTGTTCCAAATTAAAGCGGAAGTGACGCCCGGGTGTCGCCATTGTGCGGAATGCCCGGAGGACACGGTGGAGCACACAGTCGAGGTGTGCCCCGCTTGGGCGGAGCATCGCCGTGCCCTCGTGGGGGCGATCGGCGGCGGAGACCTCTCGCGCCGGGCCTTGGTTGAGGCCATGATCCGGAGCGAGGAGGAGTGGCAGGCGGTCGCCGAATTCTGCGAAGCAGTAATGCTCGCAAAGGAGGAGGCCGAACGCATCAGGCAACGGCGTTATCGCCGCCGCCGCCGGCGCCGGGATACTGATCCCGATTTCCGGCCACCGTAGGCGCGGGCTTGCGGACAGTAAGCAATGGGTAGCTCGCTGTCCGGCCGTCCAGTAACTGTCCGGACCAAGCCCAAGTCCTCGACGGCGCACGCTGTTCCCGCGCGCCTCAAGGAGTTGTCAGCAACAGCAGGGGCCCAGCCGGGTCGAAGCCTACTGGGGCCAGGGTTATCCGAAAGGGCGCTCGAGCCCCGGTATGAAGGGTTTTTTAGACAGTAAGAGTCTGACAGTATCTCCCGCTCCGCCCAAGAGCGGGGGTTGTCATAGGATGATTTTTCCCATCGGAAAAAAAAGGACATTGTGCTCTTCTGTCAGCACCCAATTTCTTTGGCATCTAAATTTGTAACATGCATTCAAGCAGTAATCATCATCATCATCATTTCAGCCGATAGACATCCACTGCTGGACATAGGCCTCCCCCAAGCGTCGCCACAACGAACGATCATGCGCGTCCCGCATCCATCGGATTCCCGCTACCTTCACCAGGTCGTCAGTCCACCTTGTAGGAGGCCTTCCAACGCTGCGTTTTCCGGTACGCGGTCGCCACTCCAGAACCTTTCGGCCCCAACGGCCATCTGTTCTGCGAGCAATGTGCCCTGCCCATTGCCACTTAAGTTTGGCGATTCTTTGTGTTATGTCGGCAACCTTGGTTCTCCTGCGGATATCTTCATTTCTGATTCGATCACGCAAGGAAACTCCGAGCATAGCCCTTTCCATTGCTCTTTGGGTGAATTTAAGCCTTTTGATGAGGCCCATTGTGAGCGACCACGTTTCGGATCCACATGTCATCACTGGCAACACACACTGGTCATAAACTTTCGTCTTGAGACACTGTGGTATGTTGGATGAGAAGATACCGCGTAGCTTCCCGAACGCTGCCCAGCCGAGTCGGATTCGACCGTTGACCTCTTTCTCGAAATTAGATCTACCCAACTGGACGGTCTGCCCGAGGTAGACGTAATCGTCCACAACTTCGAGTATAGAGTCTCCGATCTTTATAGGAGTGGGTGCTACATGGTTGTTTATCATGACTTTAGTTTTGTCCATGTTCATTTTAAGACCCACTCTTTCGGAAGCTCTACTGAGGTCATTGAGCATTGTACTGAGCTCTTCTGTAGTCTCAGCCATGACTACTATGTCGTCGGCAAACCGAAGGTGAGTGATGTACTCGCCATTGACATTAATGCCTAGTCCACTCCAGTCCAGAACCTTGAAGACATCCTCCATTGCCGCCGTGAACAGTTTCGGAAAAATGACGTCTCCCTGCCTCACACCTCGCTGCAGGAGGATAGGTTTCGAGGTCTGGTCCTGAAGTCGGACTGACATAGTGGCGTTTTCAAACGTTTACAAACACTTCAGCACCTCGATGTTCCGATAGTCAATATGGCACCGTTGGAGAGACTGCAGTACAGCCCAAGTCTCGATCGAATCAAAGGCTTTCTCGTAGTCCACAAACGCTAGGCAGAGAGGCAGATTATACTCCTCGGTCTTCTGTATAACCTGTCGTAGCGTATGTATGTGGTCCACGGTGCTGGAGCCTTTTCGGAATCCGGCTTGTTCGGGAGGCTGGAAGTCGTCGAACCTGCGCGCGAGACGATTCGTGATGACTCTGGAAAACAGCTTGTAGACATAGCTCAGAAGTGAGATGGGCCTATAATTCTTGAGTAGGGCCTTGTCGCCCTTCTTAAAGAACAGTACCACCACGCTTCCGCTCCATGCCTGTGGCGTTTTTCCCTCGAGTATGACGGAATCAAACAGCTTCTGAAGGGCCTTAAGGATCGGTTTTCCACCCGCCTTCAGAAGTTCGGCCGTAATTCCGGCGCCTTATTGTTATTAAGCTGATTGAGATTCAAGCAGTAAACTTCTAAAATATTAATATATGGCAACAAATAGTAATTCTATTAGCTTCTAATTTTATAACTCAGTACGTTTAAAATATAAGTCATCTAACATTAACTAATCGTCAAATTTATCTAATATATCATCAAATTTTGACATGATAAACTTGAATATATTTTAATAAACACGTATATTTTATTTTGATATGCGTTAATAGTAAAAAATTAAGTTATCGCTTACGAGACTTACTTATTTAGAAACTCATTTTATGGTCGTTTGCCAGTCGGGCGCCCGGTCGACCAACTCGCGCGTCGTCGCGTCGACCGGTTGCCCGACCGGCACGCTGGTATCAGCTGAGTTTTTGTAGGCAAGTACTTCGTTGCCTCGCTCGATGCGACGGCGCCGACGCAGTAACCGCACCGCGTAGGTACTTACGTCGGCGCCGTTTCCCCTCAGTTTCTTGCTACTTTTTAAGTTTAGGCTATGATATAAAGTTATTTGTAAACCCAATTTTTCCTTCATACTTTCATGGGCTTAGGCATATCATAATGCAGAAAATAAATCATAATAAGTAATAATTTTTACATTCAAATTATAACATTTACTTAGCTGTAAGTATGATACACATGATACAATTCAAATTGAAACAATTGCATTCTGGCGTATTTAAAAAAAAAAAGAATCAACTACTTACTTATTCACAACAATATCCAATCAACTAAGATTGTTTTTTAATTTCTTAACCGGCATAAACGTGCACGTTTAAATAAGTTTCCATTTAGTTTGTTTAGGACACTAGAATCACTTCATTGAAAGCGTTATTTATTTTTTGTTTTATGTCATCTAGGCTCTGAGCCTCTTCTACATACACTTGGCATTTCACTTCTCCCCAGAGAAAAAAATCACAGGGAGTGAGGTCTGGGGACCTAGCCGGCATCTTCGGCTTCGACTGCCAGTCGAGGCCTGCCAGGCCCTAGTGCATGGCTCGGGGTTCTGAACTGGCCGTGATCAAGCAGCCTTTGACTTGCTGCAAGAATTGTCTTTTCATTAGGTACCTTGTGATTACGGATCCCCTGGGCTCGCATACGAGGTACGCTCTCCCTCTCATACCTTCTTCGTGCTGCTCGTAATTTTCGTGGCTAAGTAGATACACTCGCACTATTTCGTAATATTCGCGGTAAGTAAAGTTTGACATCGTGACGACGCGAGTACGCGGCACACACGCGCGCAGACGTGAATATGAGCGAACGTCCGGTCCCCGCTTCCGCAAGTGACGTACTGCAGGCTCGCACGGCCCGCACATCAAACGCCGCCGCCGGCGCTGCATACCCCGCCCCCTTCCCCCCGCACCCCCGTCTCGTACGTCAGCACTCAGCAGCCAGTGCTTTTTTATTCATAGTATTTATTACATTAAATTATGTCCATGTTATGATTATGTCAAAATGGGACAAAATGAAAAAATTTGAAAAAAAAAACTAAAAATGGAAATGTCTTCTATTACTTATTCTGAGCTACCAAAAAAAAATTACGCAGTGGTTAAAAACTTTTCCTGTATAGTAAACTATTAATATTAGGGTACATATCAAAATCCTGAAAGTTCATAATACTTATATGATTGAAATACCGACGTCTAAAACACCGAAATTCAAAATACCGATGTTCAAATGCCCGAAAGAACGAAATCCCGAATGGACGAAACAACTTGGACGTAGCGTTCGCTGGCCGCTGCCGCGGCATCGCTCGCTTCGCTTGCTCGGCTCACGCGCGGTTGGTCACAGTTTTAACCTAACCTATTTCACCCAGCGCAAAGTGTAATCGAAATATAATCTACCTGCGACTAGACTATTAGATAATGGTAAACACAGGTAGGTATGATTCGTTATTTTGAACTCGTTGGTAGGTACATGAATCGAATGGCGCACGCTGATTGGTGCAAATGGCCGGTCGCTGTCATCTAGTCTACTCGCAGCAAATCGTGCAGTGGCCCTTTTCACGATAAAAGAAAATGATCTATTATTTCAGATGCCGAGAAAATATGTATGATGTTTTAAATTGAAGTTTCAGTTATATTATTTTGAGGAGCTATTTTTGAAGCTGTAAAACTTAAAATGGTGATAAGTTGTAAAATCTGTGGCTGAGTTAGTAAATTACGTGGCAATTTATAAATCAGAAAGACAAGTAAAAATAACTTATGATCTTTACTTGACGCTTTCTTTAAAATATTTAGTAAGCGTTGTAGAAGAGGAATTAGTATATTAGAGGCTAATATATTTCAACGTTGCTTAGTTATAAGAAAAGAAGGTTGATGACGGGGCCAAATTAAAATTCTGTGGCTGGACTTATTATTTCTCTTTTTTAATTATTTTTTATTACTCGAAAACCGACTCTTATCGTACTACGATTCGTAACAATATTTTTATTAACATTATTCGATTTGAAGTGCGATATAGATAGCTATAAAGATAACTAAATTTGCTACAATTTGAGCGAAACTTGAGCAAAATTTGTCCATTGGTTGCGAAGATACAGCAAGTCAAAGATGAGCAATTCTACCGCAGTGCTCGAAAAACTAAAATTCTGTCACTTGTTTCAGTTTCTTTTTGGTTGGGTTAAGGTCGTGCACTTGCAGAAAGACCCAGGCTCAAGTGTTCTACCCTATGTTTCTTTTGCTGAGGTCGAAATTGCAGCAACGCCAACCCTGTCGTTCTGGATGAAGAGTACTTTCGTTAAAGTATAAAGCTCAAATTTTTAATATTTTCTTCGGGATAGCCTCAGAAGTCTCGTCATCCATTGCCAGACACTCATAACAGTTGCTAGAGACACCCTTCAACTTTGATAAATTACCTATAATTACAAATACGTAGCGACATCTATGGCTTCACATATGAACTAATCGTGCATCGCGCAATCTAAGTTCTTCAGAACTTTGCGCACTCTCACTTGCGATTAGAACATATAGAACAGCTCGAAATCAATCATCGATATCGATCGATCGATATAGAACAGATCGGGCAGTTGCCCACCAAACTGTAACACCTGTCTGGTCGGAGGATACTCCCTTTTCAACGGAGGTTTGCAGGACTTTACTCTCTGTTCCACCTACCTCCAAATACAGGGATATTTTTCATTCACCATCCAAATTTTAAAATCGAGGTCTTTTGATTCTTTGTTATTTGTAAAACATTTTAATCAAATAATAACAAGTAAAAAAATAAATAAAAACAATGGGAAATATCCAAAGAAAATCATAATGTAGAAACACGCGGCAAGGACATTGACCTCGCCTAGGCGGTCTTACTCAGTAGCGTAGCTAGGCGGGGGCGAAGTGCGCGGTCGCTCATGGCCTCGCAACCGCAAAGGGACCTCGCACAATCGAGAGCTCTTTAAGAACGAGGGTGTTATTTATAATTGATAGGCTCCCTTTTGACCACTACTTCACCTGATGGTAAATGTGGTTCGACCACAACAGTTCACATTCAACAGTCGCCGTCTCGTTTTCGAATTTATGAAAGAAAAGGGCCTCGCTACTACGCCTCTTTATCTTACTTAAAAGGGTTGATTACAATTTTCCCTTCATACTTTACGGGCTTAGGACCGACATAATAAAATTATGAATGTGAAATTACTGGTTTTTATAGTCAAGTCTGGTGATCTGGGAGGCCATGGTATAAGTCCGCCGCAAAGAGAATTAAACCACTTGAGAGCTGATAGAGCGATTTCGTCTAGGCACACGATTCACTAGCGCGGGGCGGGGGACGGGGGAACATGCAGCGGTTGTGATTGGCAGATGCAACAATGTCAGTAAACATAGTGATGCACAAGTCAATTTTGCATCAATAATATCGTTATCGATAAAATCGACGTCGATTAATTCTGCTTGTTTTTTTAATTTTGCTTTGTAAGGAAAACTAAATGAAGATAAACCGAAGAATTATCTTCTCTGTCTTTATTTGTTATTCTTACTTATTTACTACATTTCTAAAAAAATATTAAAAAGTATTTTTTTAAAACTAAGACATCTTGCGATTAATCCACTTGTACGGGGTTACTACATTTCTAAAAAAATATTAAAAAGTATTTTTTTAAAACTAAGACATCTTGCGATTAATCCACTTGTACGGGGTAAAGGTACATTTAAATAATAAACTGATTTTAAGTTAAATTTGTGTATTGCCCGAAAATGATAGATGATCGACCCGCGGCGAATGAGTCTTTCATCGATGCTAAGCAACTACTGAAAAGCTTACTTAAATGTGTATTTTTATTCGTTCGCTGCGCGTCGATGTCAGCATAAAATTAATACAATTGATATGTACGGGTTTGCTCGTACATGCTCCCCGAGGAAAGGAGGTTTAGACAATTTAGTAAATGAGAAGAAACAATTAATTATAATCAATGATTTGATATTAATTTCCTAGTGTCTCTATCGTTCACACACTGTTCACAAATTTGATATGCTTGTATATGAGCCTAAGATAGGGGAGGTGGCTTTATCTAACACTCGCGCACTTGTTACCACCTTCGCCCTTTGACTGTCGCACTGATACACTACACTATCTCCGACACACACCCGTTGCGTGGCCGGGCACACACCACCGCGGCTGCCGGGCGCGCCCGCTGCTGCGGACATCTCCGGCACAGGCGCGAGGGCGCAGCGACAGCGCGCGCTCCTCCACGCTAACACTCCGAGACATGCTGCTACCACGCCGATCATACAGTAGATCGCAGTGTAATGATGAATATCATGAGTTGACAGACTGTCAAGTAACAATCCATTCTCTTTCATGATCTTGATTTTCTGCTCAATCGCTTTAAGCTCTCGATCGCTCTCTATGCTGGAGTCGTTCAGAACATCTTGAGAAATAGACACGTTTATAACGTGGTTTATGGATGCAATGACTGGTGAGTATAGGTTAGCTCTAATACTAACATCGCTCGTTCTTTGTTGATGCGCAATAACTTCAAAAGTGTCTGATTTGATTATGCAGCCGTAGTCTATAGTTATAAGTCCGGAGTGAGTCAGCTGATGCGCGGTAACTTGATCTCCACATACTGTTCGTAGGTTACATTGACCGCAGCAAAAATAAATAGAACTGTTGATAGAATGGCTTTCCATCCATACATTCTTACAGGAGTCGACATTGACTTCGCATGCTGATGTCTTTGATTGACAAAAGTCTTTATCTCTACTTAATTTGTAAATAGGAGAGTGAATGTAACACAAGTGTACGTTTGTCACTAGACATGAATCTATGATATTCTCCGTTATGATAATGTATGCATCCTCTTTGAGGTTCACAGCTATGAAATCTGATACTGGTTTAATTGATAACATAGTGTTGCCACAGTAGATAAATATAGTGTTGCTCGGTTTCTCTATGGGAATTGGTATAAGCTTGAATATTTCATAGGTGTCCCTGATAATCAAGGGTATTTGTACTTCAAATATTGAGTAATTCTTAAGCATTCTTGCTTTGACTCGTAGAAGTTTAAACAATTGTGCAAGATCTGTATGAATGTTTTCTACGGGTAACGTGACGTCATTAGACAAGTGACTAGCTATAGTACTTAGCTGATCCTGTAATTGTTCGGTTGTTATTAAATGCGGATTAAATCGACCATGATAGATGTCTGTTATTGTATCCACTAAATTGTTTTGTAACTCTTTCAAGTCGCGTAATAGATTGCTCGCGACCAAGGCTCCCATAGAAACTACATTTGCTCTCGAAATGTTTTGAGTTTCGGCCTTCAACACTTCTAATGTATTTTCGATGTTTGCAAACTGCTGATGAATCATTTTATGTTGTTTGTGCATTGTAGCCTCCGTCCGCTTTAATAGACTGAATTCTGCTTCTATGACCGAAGTTTGATTTTGCCAAAATGATGCAATATGCTTTTGATTTTTGCGTAGAAGAGTGATATCTTTCTCGTATCGTTCCGCGAATCGAGCGTCCAATACGCCGAAGAGACTGTTTGCTATGTAACCGACACCGTCGATAAAGCCTCTTCGCCACCTGTTTGCTTGTTTTACAAAATGCTGACTGAGTAACATATGATTATTGTAGTCGAGTTCATTGTACCCATGACGTAATTGCAATAATATTATGTCACAATGTGTTTGATCTTGAATTGTGCTGCATGTTTGTTCCAAGGACATAATACTTTTGTTAAGTGCGGTCATTCCTTCCCAATAAGGATCTAAATCGTAGTATATGATTAGTTTCCAGTCGTCGCGTATGATCTGCATGTTTGATAGTTTGTCGAAGTAAATATGTTGATTATTTCTGAATTGTGTGATGTTAAGTGCACATTGGGAAGTTGTTATGATACTAAAGAATAACATAATTGCTGCAAACACTGACGCTATATTATAGCGAGTGCCTCTTTTCCTTGTTCCAGACTGCTTATTTGTTGAATCCTCCGTTCCTCTAGTATTTGCTTGCTTGATTTGCGAAGGTTCATTGTTAACAGGGAGTATTGATAATTTTGTGACAGGACGTTTCAGCGTTCCGTTTTTGGTTTTTACTGTAACTACGCGAACACTACCGTCGGAACCGGGATGCAGTTCGATGACTCTGTCCATTAGCCATTTTCCTGGCGGAAGGTTGTCATCATGAATCATGACAATATCATCAACATTGAGATTGCTCGTAGCTTGTCGCCACTTACTTCTTTCCGTAATTTGTACTAGGTACTCATTCCTCCATCTTTTCCAGAGATCCTTTACAATTTTTTGTGTCAATTGCCATCGAGTTCTTAAATCCGTTTCAGTCTCATGTATGGAAACCTTTGATCCTCCTGTTAGGAAGTGAGCAGGCGTCAAAAAATCCACATCGTCTGGATCTTCTGATATTGGACACAATGGCCTCGTGTTGAGACAAGCTTCAATCTGTGTGAGCACTGTAGTTAGTTCCCCAAACGTAAGAATTTGGTCACCAATAATCCTCTTGAAATGATATTTGAAGCTTTTTATTGCCGCCTCCCATAAGCCTCCCGCGGATGGCCATGAGGGCGCATTGAAGCTCCACTCTATTTCCATATCTAATACTTCTGCTTGTAGATCTTTGTCTTGCATGATGTTCATTAGTGCTTGATAATCCTGTTGTAGTACCTTGTTGGCACCGACAAAATTGCGGCCATTATCGCTATAAATGTGACTAGGCGTCCCTCTACGAGCCGCCATTCTTCTTAATGCTGCGATGAATGAAGTTGTGCTTAAATCGCCAACTAGTTCCAAGTGTACTGCCTTCGTGACCATGCACACAAAGACAGCCACATATCCTTTTGTGCTCTTGATGCCTCGTCCTTTGCTTGCTTTAACGTAAATATGACCGGTAAAATCTACGCCTGTGTGTGTAAAGGGACGGGATGGATTACTTCTGGCCTCCGGCAATTTCCCCATGATTTGCTGTTGGCAGTGTGGATTTTGTTTTTTACATGTTACGCACCGACGAAGCTGCCTCTTCGTAGCGACGTTTCCTCCTAGAATCCAATATTTTTGCCTGATGAAACCCAATGTCAGCCGGGCTCCAGCATGTAACATGGTTTGATGTGCGTCTTCTATGATTAATTCTGTAAGACGTCCTCTGTGTGACAGAATAATAGGATGCTGCATGTCATGGCTGATATGTGCCTTTTTTAGTCTCCCTCCTACTCTTAGGATATCATTTTCATCCAGGAAAGGGTTTAATTTTAACAATTTCCTTTTTGAATTCAACCTTCCATCTTGCTTTAATTCTCTTATTTCATCTGCGAACTCTTCTTGCTGTACATGCTTGATAATTTTTTGCTTTGCTTGACTGATTTCTGATAATGATAGATAATGCTTTTTGTTTTCTTTTTATACGTCGTAATCTTCATTACTAAAGCTAGAATACGTGTAATTTTGCTGATTGATTGATATTTATTCAACAGGTCTGTAATGATGCTTGATTCCTGCTTTGTAGCCATATGAACGTCTTCTTGCTTCTTTAATTCCTCGTTTGTGGTATAAATTGACGGATTCTCCTTCGTTGCTTCAAATGAGTGTAACCATGTTGGTCCTTGCCACCACAAACGATGATCATTTAATTGAGACACTGTGAGTCCTCTGCTTCCACAGTCAGCAGGATTTTCGCTTGATTTCACATATCGCCAAGATTGTGGGTTAATGATATCTATTATTTGTACTGTTCTATTTACTACGAAAGTTTTCCAACGGCTTTGGTTTCCTTGAAGCCATCCCAATACGGCTGTTGAATCACTCCAACCAAATATATGTAAGTCATGACCTTCTAGACACTGCTTGACTTTGGTCATGAGTTTGGCCAGCAACAGAGCTCCACATAGTTCCAGTCGAGGCAGTGATATTTGATTTTTCGTAGGAACTAATTTTGATTAAGCTGCTACTAGTATTATTGGATGATTGCTATTTCTTATTCTGCAGTAAATGACGCATGCATAGGCTTTTGTTGATGCGTCACAAAAGCCGTGTAACTCTACACTACTCGCTGCTTCTGTACCGTACCATCTTGGTATTTTGTATTGATTGATGCTGTCTAATTCGTCCTTGATTTTTATCCATTCCTTGCTGATTTTATCTGGTACTTGTTCATCCCATTGAAGATTACATAACCATGTCTCTTGGAATAAAATCTTCAATTTGGTTGTGACTGGCACGATCCATCCTAATGGGTCGAATATTTTAGACATGTCTGATAATATGGTTCTTTTAGTGATATTAGTGTTTGATGGTTCAATTTTTGATACAAACGTGAATTTATCATTTGTAGGGTTCCAACGAAGTCCTAATGTCTTGCTCAATCCTGCTTGATTAAAGCTTTTGCTTTCTTGTTTACAATAATCTTGATCTTCTAGTTTTAGCAGACGACTGTCGTTAGCTGTCCACTTTCTTAAATTGAAGCCCCCTAATTTCAGTACATTTATCAAATCTTGCTGCAACTGTTGTGCTGCTGATAGGCAAGAAGCTCCATGAACCAGATCATCCATGTAGAACGATTCTTCGATGACCTAGGCGGCTTCTGGGAACTTATCCCGTTCATCAATCGCTAACTGTCTCAAAGTCATCATTGCCAGAAACGGAGCGGCCTTTGTGCCGTATGTCACCGTTGTTAATTGATATTCTTGTATTTTTTGCGACGGATTATCTCTCCACACTATTTTTTGTAAAGGTTGATCTTCTGGGTGTACCCAAATCTGCCAAAACATTTTTTCTATATCAGCCGTGAATGCGTACTGATATTGTCTCCATTTAATGATAAGGGATTGAAGGTCATGCTGTAAATTGGGTCCCGTGAACATCAAGTCATTTAAACTTGTATTTGTAGATGTCTTTGCTGAAGCATTGTAAACAACTCTCAATGCAGTCGTTGCACTATCTTCGCGCAATACGCAGTGATGCGGAAGGAAACATTCCGGTGTCTGATTCCAAGGTGAAGGTCTCATGTGCCCTAAGTCTATGTATTCGGTAATAAATGACTTATATGCGTTGAATAAAGAATTATTTTTATGCAATTTCTTCTCTAGATGAATGAATTGAGCCACAGCCTTATTTTTAGACTGCCCCAATTTCTCCTCAAATTGTGGTTTAAGTGGGAGTCTCACTTGGTATTTTCCGTCATCCAACCGTTTTGTTGTTGCTTGGTAGTATTGAATGCACTCTTGATCTTCTGATGATAGTGATTTTTCTTCTGTAACATCTTCGATCTCCCAGAATTGTTGAACTCTATCTAAATCAAATTGCACGACGTTGCACATTAGTTTAGTTTTGATATTTCCACATAATATCCAACCTAGTTGAGTTTCTTGAACAAGCGGAAGTGATTCGCTTAATCTGCACATGCCGGTTAAAATAATATTCGAATATACGTCCGCACCCAATAAAATGTCTATGGGTCGGCTGATGTTATACTCAGGATCTGCTAATTCTAAATTATTCAGAAAGGTGCATACTATTTTTGGGAAAGAGTATGATGGTAAATATTTTGTTAGTTTATTCATGATGTAAACGTCGATATTAAATTGATATTGCTTGATTCTTGAGTTTGACATACAGTTCAGGTTCATAATTCCTCTGCAACTGTTTTCTGTTTGTCCTATGCCTGTGATAATGCCGTCACACCTGGATCGCTTCAATCCTAATTGCTGAGCAGCGTTCTCTGTGATGAGAGACATTTGTGAGCCCTGATCAATAAGAGCCCGAAGGATCAGATATGTTCCATCTACTTTCTGAACCTTTAAAAGTGCAGTTGATAGCAAAGTTTCTTGCATCATATTATTTTGTTGTGTCACGTGCGTGTTTCCTTGATTTACACGTTCCTGATTAAAACGGTTGTTGTTTTGCTGTGTAGAAGGCGTCGAATTTCCTCCTTGTTTTGACAATTCCTTAGAATTTGATTCATGAAGCAATGTGTTGTGAAATCCGTTGCATTCATGGCAACGTTTCTTCGATAAGCATTCTTTTCCTTTATGATCATATAAGCAGTTTTGGCAATAATTCAAGTTAGCAACACATTGTTTTTTCTTCATCGGGGAAAAGTCAGCAAATTGTTTGCAATAAAATATGGCATGTGCGTCATTGCACACTGGACAATTTGGTCGAATGTTTTGCAATTTCCTGTAACTAGGTGATTGCGAAATAGCCTTGTTGCTTGAATATGACTGCTTGAAATGATAATTTTTTGATTCTGATGGTTTTTTGTTGCTTGAAGAAAAGGGTTTTTGATTATTTATCTCCTGTTTTCTTCTGCTTGCTTCCATGCTCGTAAACTTCCCCTCTAGAAAGGCTAGAAATTCATTCAACTCGAGTAATTCTCGAGGTTGCTTGATAGCTGCGTTATATTCGCTGAATGTGTCTGAATCCAATTTCTGGCACAGGAGGTGCACGATCAACGGATCCCATGACGTCACGTCTACGCCGAGGTTCTGTATTGCATTCATCGTCTCAAGTGCAGTATCATGGATTCGCTTGATATGATTGATTGACGCTTGCTGTGAAATGGGTATATTCAATAAAATGTTAATATGCGATGTGAATATCATACTTTTGTTGTCATAACGATGGCTCAAGATGTCCCAACTAATGATGTAGTTATCTGAGCTGATCGGGAGATGCTGTATGAGACGCTCTGCTTCACCTTTTACTTTTGATTTGAGAAACTGCATCTTCTGAGCCCCAGACAACGATGGGTTGCTATGAACTGCTTCTGTGAAGAGATCCTTAAAAGAGGTCCACTGATGGTAGTTACCGCCAAATGTAGGTATTTCTATTTTTGGCGTGGTATGCTCTCTATGTGAAACGGACGACATCTTTTTATTGATTGCTTTGATAGCAGCGTTGTATGTGCTTTCGTGTTTGAGGTACATACGATGATACTCTTGATTTCGGTCTCCCAGCTCACTGTCTAATTCCCAATGCTGAGTGTCAATCTTCTCCCAGCGAGACCTAACCAATCCCAGTAAATGATCGAATTCCCATTTTTCCGCTACAGTATCCATGTCGATACTTGAAACGGTATGTTCAAAGGCCTTGAAGTTACTCATCTGTTTCCTAATCATCTCATCGGTCTTGCTGTTTGATCCCTGAGACTTCAAAGATTGACCTGAAAGTTGCTGTAAGGTACTTGAGGTAGCTAAAGGAGTAGCAGGCTTTAGAAGCGGCGTTGATGGTCTTTCCTCTGTTGGCGGATGATTCTGAATAACTGCTCTGATATTTTCATATCTTTCCTTCACCGTGTCAAATTGCTGCGAAGTGAAGTAAGTATGCGATCTGGCATATTCGATACCACACAATTTCCTATGATTGGATTGATACTCTTGCCAGCATGCCTCCAAATTTTCCAACCTTCGGCGTATGTAGTCCGAGGTTTTGCGATCGGAGCCATCCTTTTTGAAATTTGTATAAACTTGCTCTATTTGATTGAGTAGCTGCTGTTGTTGGGCGAGAATGTCCTCTAACGACGACATGATGATGATAGAAATGATAATAAATGGAACGATCTTACTTGATTGTCCAAGCGGGAGCCTTGTTGCTCACGCAATGCGGATCCTTGTTGATCCCTGCTGATTGCTGCTGCTATGTACTGCACTATTGCTGGCAGTACAAACACCTTCACTGCTAGTTTGTTTGATATCACTAGTGAAACACTTTACAGAACTTGCTTGCTACACTGTAATGTACACACGCGATATCCGGCTCGAAGGACTAAAAATGTACGGGGTAAAGGTACATTTAAATAATAAACTGATTTTAAGTTAAATTTGTGTATTGCCCGAAAATGATAGATGATCGACCCGCGGCGAATGAGTCTTTCATCGATGCTAAGCAACTACTGAAAAGCTTACTTAAATGTGTATTTTTATTCGTTCGCTGCGCGTCGATGTCAGCATAAAATTAATACAATTGATATGTACGGGTTTGCTCGTACACCACTTTTCTTTAACTTCCGGAACATTTGGAAATCTAAAATGTTAACATTAAAATGTAACTTAATTTTTTATTCACCGTTGAGAATAATCGATAAAATAATTTATCAACTATGTTTTGGAGTTATCACATCACTTCAGCACTCAGTAGAAAGTACTTGGGATAGAAAGGGATAGACTTATCTAATATTCTAGTGAAAATAAAGGACTTTTCAAAAGACATCAACGCGGTATCACTTTTTTCGTAACCAACCATTTTAGCTTGAGCTCTCTAATTACCAATAATGTAAATAAATATAAACATATTTTACTTACCGATGAAAACTTTTGCCAACTTTTTTATAACTAGATGTTCTAGATGATTTCCCGCGCCATTTAATTGCACAGGAACTCATTTTTGCTTCGGTTTTATGCAATAAATGTTTTTTAAGGTACCAAAATTGAGGAATGTGCACAGATCCAACAACTGGTCAGTACTAAAAAATGCACTCATATCGGCATCTAATATAAGTCTGACGCGGACCGCAACAGCGACGACGACGACGATGCTCCAGAGGTGACCGAGGTAGAGTAGAGAGTGGCGGTGCGAAGGCTGAGTGACAAAAACACCGCCCCAGGACCCGACGGCTTGCCTGGAAAGGCCTGGGTCCTGGCCATGGAGGCTGGGCCTCGACTGAGAGGGCTCTTCAGCGCATGCATGGAGAGGGGCCAGTTCCCACTTTGCTGGAAGACGCGGAAACTGGTCCTCATCGCGAAGCCAGGGCGCCCTGCGGACTCTCCGTCCGCGTACCGGCCCATTGTGCTGCTCGACGAGGTGGGCAAGCTCTTTGAGAGAGTCATTGCAAACCGCCTCGTCGGGCGCCTAACACGGGTGGGGCCGGACCTTTCGGACGGACAGTTCGGCTTTCGCAGGATGCGCTCTACGGTGGACGCCATCATGCGCGTGCGAGCCCTCACGACGGGGGCTGCGGTGTCCCGGGGCAGGTGTGTCGTGGCAGTGTCCTTGGACATTGCCAACGCGTTCAACTCCCTGCCCTGGAGTACGGTCCGGAGGGCACTCCGGTACCACCGGGTGCCCGAATACCTCTGTCGAGTGGTCGAGGCCTATCTGTCGGATAGATTTATAGTCTACCCCGGTCACCAGAGAGACTGGAAACGTCGAGAGATGTCGTGCGGTGTTCTGCAGGGGTCGGTACTAGGGCCACCCTTGTGGAACATCGGGTACGACTACGTGCTGCGCGGCGACTTCCCTGACGGGGTCAGCGTGGTTTGCTACGCAGACGACACGCTGGTTCTAGCGCTTTGAGAGTCGTACCAGGCGGCGGTCGCTCTAGCGACACGCGGGGTTGCGATGGTCGTTGATAGGATCCAGGAGTTGGGACTCGAGGTGGCGCTTCACAAGTCCGAGGCGATGTGCTTTCACGGTCGCCGCTCTCGGAACGCGCCGCCAATGAGTTCCCAACTAACGGTAGGAGGAGTTCACATCGGTGTCGGGTCGACGATGAAGTACCTGGGACTCGTCCTCGACAGCCGGTGGAATTTCGTAGAGCATTTCCGACGTCTGGCTCCCAAACTCAACCGGGCTGGGGCTGCGCTCAAGCGGCTCTTGCCCAACCTTGGGGGTCCAGATGCCTCCTGCCGGAGGCTTTACGCGGGGATCGTTCGGTCCATGGCCCTCTACGGGGCGCCGGTGTGGGCGCCGTCGCTGAAAAAGCAACCGGCGGCCATACTGAACGCCTGTCAGAGGGTCATGGCGATAAGGATGGTGCGGGGATACTGCACGGTCTCCCGCGAAGCGGCGAGCCTTCTGGCTGGCCTACCACCGTGGGATCTGGAGGCAACAGTCCTTGCACACATGCACGATATGCGCGTGGAGATGCAACGCCGGGGTGAAAGTCCGCTGCCGCGACAGGTCACGGCATGGCGGACAGAGCTCCGGCGGGATCTCATGGTGAAATGGCGTCAACGACTATCGCAACCCAGTGCTGGGCACGCCACAATCATGGCGGTAAGTCCCCTCTTTGAGGCGTGGCTGGAAAGACCTCACGGCGTCCTTACCTTCCGCATGACGCAGGTACGTACGTATGGTTCGTTCGGGAGTTTCCTGCACTCGATTCATGCGGAAGTAACGCCCGGGTGTCGCCACTGTGCGGAACACCCGGAGGACACGGTGGAGCACACAGTCGAGGTGTGCCCTGCTTGGGCGGAGCATCGCCGTGCCCTCGTGGGGGCGATCGGCGGCGGAGACCTCTCGCGCCGGGCCTTGGTCCGGAGCGAGGAGGAGTGGCAGGCGGTCGCCGACTTCTGCGAAGCAGTAATGCTCGCAAAGGAGGAGGCCGAACGCATCAGGCAACGGCGTTATCGCCGCCGCCGTCGCCGGGATTCTGATCCCGATTTCCGGCCAACGTAGACGCGGGCTTGCGGACGGTGAGCAATGGGTACTTCACTGTCCGGCCGTCCGGTAACTGTCCGGACCAGGCCCAAGTCGTCGACGGTGCGCACTGTTCCCGCGCGCCTCAAGGAGTTGTCAGCAACAGCAGGGACCCAGCCGGGTCGAAGCCTACTGGGACCAGGGTTATCCGAAAGGGCGCTCGAGCCCCGGTATGAAGGCTAGAAGGAACGGGGTGGGTCTTTTAGTCAGTAAGAGTCTGACACTATCTCCCGCTCCGCCCAAGGGCGGGGGTTGTCAATGCATGATTTTTTCCCACCAGAAAAAAAAAAAAAAAAAATCTAATATAAGTGCAAAATCATGTAGGTGTCGTGAGCCAGAGTCGCCCGTATGAGCGGTCAAGTGGTTGTATAGTCATTGGTCCGCCGCGACCAATCCATCTATCGCCATACTTATTATTTAAAAAATCACGCACTGCACTTGTGTAATGAGGTGGAGCACCGTCATGCTGATAATAATGATAAATGATATTTATTTTGTAAATAGGTTTAAAAAACACTTTTACACGTCAAATTTTTTCGTCAGTTTATGCTAGATGAGGCCGGTGTTTCCTATCTGACTACCCTGAGAAGAAACACCGAAACAAACTCAGGGGTCAAAGTCTCTTTTAAAGTCCATACAGTAAATCTGTAATGGTCAAATCACATGAGAACCATGCAGATCTGTCTGAGATGGTCTTTTGAAGAAAGAACCATACAGATTTGAGTGGACCTGTCCATTCATTGTAAGCATTTGTCAGTATTCGAAAAGCTCAACTTAGGACTACTAAGGAGCTCCACGACTTGACGGACAATACCAAAGAAAGGATATTTGGGTAGGCCGCAGAAAATACTCAAATTGCCAGACATACGTTAAAATTACTGAAAAGAAAAGAAAAAGCAATCAACATAGTCCTCACATTTACAATAACACAAGGAAATCGATAGTTTACGAAATATTTATGTCAAAGAAAGAAAAAAAAAATACTTTAAGTACTTAAAATGTATACACGTTAATTTGTAAAATAAAAATAATCTCCAATGTCAAATTGTAAAAAATGAAATAAAATAAAAAGAAAAAGCACATTTGAAAACAAAAATAATTAAAAAAATACAAAAAGAAGAAAAATAAAAATATGAACAGTTGTAGTAGGTACTGGAGCAGGTCAATCCCAAGCCTTTTCGTCCTGAATATAGTCCTTTACAGTGTAAAAAGCCTTTTGACAAAGTTTTCGTTTTACAAATGATTTGAACTTATGCTTGTTAATTTTTGGTAATGATTGTTTACGTATAAAAATGGCACCTCGTCTAATAAATCTTCAATAACACCACGTAACATGTTTAGGTAATTCGCACCCGTCAAGCGTCCTTCAATAAAAATCGGTCTCACGATAACATTGCCAGTAATACCGGCCCAAACATTTAAACTAAAACGCACTTGATGGTAATTATTTCTAATAACGTGCGGGTTACTTAACGCCCAATAGTGTTCGTTTCGGCTGTTATAAATTCCGATTCGCGTAAACAAAGCTTCGTCTGTCCACAAAATGTCACAATCAATGTTTAACAGCCATTCACAAAATTGGATTCTAGCGGGTCCATCGTTATCGTGTAGAGACTGCACTAGTTGGTAATGTTATGGGTGATAACCAGAAGAGTTCAGCAGCTTCCACACGTAATACTGACTGACACCGAAGCGCCGAGCAGCGTTGTTAGTGCTAGCGCAGGGGTCGCGTTCGAAAAATTCGAGTACCGCATTTTTGACGCTGGTGTTATCTCGGTATGACCGCCACGACTTGTTGCATGGGCTGGTGTGGTAAACTGCACAACCTTTGATTTGCTAATAAAATCGTTTGTCTATTATTGCACTCGCGAATTAATTCCTCTTCTTTGCAAACGCGGTAAACTTTCTCTACGATACATTCTTTGGGCACCATTTAGACTTTCACCACTTAAAGGATAACACCTGACCATTGTGTCCATGTCGCGCGAAAATGCAGCAAGAGTAAAAAAAAATGGCACACGTTCGCACGTATTTAGGTCACAGTCAACTAAACAGTCTAGAGGACTACTTACAAGTACTTTAAAAGTACAGTCAACAAAAATAATGTAAGTACTTATTTGAAATATTTGAATTATGTTAATATATATATATATATATACTTCTATATACTTCTAATAATATTTAAAAAAAAACTCTAAAGTAATGAAAACGTCGGAAAAAAAATTATTTGCTCATTAATCACATATTTAAAAAATACTTACAATTGCCGTCACGGATCTTGAGCGCTGGCTTCCAGTTGCGCGGAAGTCAAATATTCGGTCTCCTTAGTGGTGCGAAGTGAGACGCGGGCGCGGGGAGTGTCAGTGATTGGCTCGCCGCACCATCGCGTCATAGACGTCACTCCTGATTCGTTCCCTGCGTTGCTGCATGTATCTGTAGCAACGAAGACGATTGGCTCGCCAATATATGGAATGCGCAAAGCGATCCCCACTCTGACGCCGAGCGCGATTGTAACTAATTAAAAAAATAAAATAATAATAATAAAAACCCTACGCTATTTACAACTAAAATCAAACTAAAATATGGCGAGAAAAATCTATTTCACATCGATGTCGACTGGTAATGTGCCCAAAAGACTGGCGGCATTGCCACGCTGTATGGTAATGCTTATCCTCTGACCGAGGTAAAAAGCCAGCTCTTGGGTGACGCGAAGTGTCAACTAGACGTTTTAACAGATCTTTATACTGCAACTTGTGAGCACACCCCATGACATATATAACTTCCAATAAGGTTGTTATATTTCAGCCGCTTCAGGTTCTCCGCAGATGCAGCGGCAGCACCAGCACAACATGACGAGCTAGGAAGATTGGATGGCGCAAGATTATCGACACAAATAGCGTCCCATACTAAGGGACTACCCATCTTCCATGGGAATAACGACATGCCGTCCGGTCTCTTGCCATCGTCGCGTGCCAGGGGTTTCAATACCGCTGACAAGAGCGCACTTAAAACTAACTAATAACAAAAATCATAATTATTTTAGTTTGCTTTTAGTTAGTTTTAATTAGTTTAGAGTTTTTGTTATTATTTGTTAGTTTTAATTAAAGTTGGCTAAGTATTTTTCAATGTAGATCCAATGTATAATAATAATAAAAAATCTTAAAAAAAATTGTGTATAAGTCATCTTTACCATCGAGTATCGTAATCAAAATTGCTATAATAATAATCATCTTATCATTACAACAGTTTAAACATACACAATAGTCGGATCTATAATAAGGGTGGTTTCACCATCAGCGTTTTTAGAGGTTCTACGCGTGAAATCACTATGTAAAATGTTTATTTGTGTCCATTCTATATTTTTTTTTTTCGTGTAATAAGAAAACTAGCTCATATGTAGGCACTAGTATAAATATATTTCTCATAAATATAAATTAAAAAAAAAATACATTTGTCTGTTTCTCAATATCGGTGGTATTTCCATGATTCACTTTTAAGCGCATTTAGCTCTTTAAATAGTTGTGATGGCAAATTTAGTACTTCAATTAAACATTATTATATTGGCCAATACATATAGTAACCATATTTATTACTTCCGATACTTCTGCTATCATGCAGACATCAGGACAATTGTGATAAGAAACGTCCACGCCAAAAGTGCAATTTCGGTGTGTTTTGTTGAAATCGATCTATAACGTAAACAAATCTATTTTAACGAATTATCTCTTTGCGCACACGGAGGTCCAGTGATGCTCTTGCGTTCTCGTAGTAGTGACGTGTCCGATCCTGCCGAGTTTTCACGCCATTACATAAGTACTTTTTTTTCTGAGAGGGAATACGAAGTTATGCAATCTCGGTGGGTTACTGTACGAATGAATTTTGTTTTTTTACGTTACGGTTTGCTAGTATATTATGTGGTATTAGGTACCCTTAGCAATTATACATACATAAGTGACGAAAGCATGAATAGTTTATTTTTTATTTAAATTTTTCTTCATGTTTCTAATTTCGGTGGTGCAATATTGGTGGTTTCGGTGGTAACTTTATTACCACCGATAGTAATATTGGAACTCATGAACCTGTTTCATGTGTAATCTCTGGGTAAATATCTTACCAAAGGGTTACAAAATTAATCCGACAAACTTTAGTGTTATAAGTAAGTACACACATATCACATATTTTACAAAGACATTTTTAACCGGCTTGCAATTAATTCGACCCGTATAAATGTAGCTCAACCCCGGTATGAAAAACAAGAAGGAACGGGGTAGGTTTTTAGGTCAGTAAGAGTCTGACACAATCTCCCGCTCCACCCAAGGGCGGGGGAATTCATTTGGATGATTTTTACTCACCGAAAAAAAATAAAAAACCATATGAATGTAATATTGTTGAAATTTTAAAATTCTTTTATATTGTAGGTATATGTGGGCTTCTAAACGAATGTGCCAAATATCATAAGTGTATCTGTATACGTATGTTTGTATCTATATATTATATCCATCCATTTCTCTGGAATGATAAGTCAAATAGTAATTATTTCTTTTTATATTAGATAAGGAATTTTTCAGCTTAGGGAATAGTGAAAGTTTCATCACAATCGGTTCGGACATCTTCAAGTTATATAGTGTAGTGTAATGGGACCCAATAAGTGGCTCTTTTAGCTCATCCAAAAAGCGGCAGACATGTCCGGCCCAATCTCACTTTAGAGTGGCAGCTTTTCGGGTAACATATATTAAATTAGTTTTGGCGCGCAGCATTGTGTTCCTTACGCTACTACTGCGCTCCATGGCTCGCTGACAAACCTCGAGACTGAACCTCTGCTGAACCGTCAAAGACCATTGATGTTAATGCCAAGCCATCTCCATTCCAGAACCTTGAAGACATCCTCCATTGCGGCCGTGAACAGTTTCGGAGAAATAACGTCTGGGGCCTCACACCCCGCTGTAAGAGGATAGGTTTCGAGGTCTGGAAGTCGGACTGACATGATGGCGTTTTGTACAAACACTTTAGCACTTTCATGTACCGATAGTCAATCTGGCACCGGTGGAAAGGCTGCAGTTCAGCCCAAGTCTCGATCGAATCAAAGACTTTCTCGTAGTCTACAAACGCTAAGCAGAGAGGCTGATTATACTCCTCAGTCTTCTGTATAACCTGCCGCAGTGCATTTATGTGGTCCACGATGCTGAAGCCTTTTCGGAGCCCGGCTTGTTCAGGAGGCTGGAAATCGTCGAAACAGCGCGCGAAACAGTTTGTGATGACTTTCGAAAACAGCTTGTAGACATGGCTCAGAAGTGAGATGGACCTGTAGATCTTAAGCAGGGTATTATCGGCCTTCTTAAAGAAGAGTGTCACCACACCTTTGCTCTATGCATGGGGCGTTTTTGCCTCGATTATAATAGAATAGAATATCGTTTATTTAATAAAAGTGGCACATTTAAATAAAAATACAAAAACAATTTTAACGCATACATTGCATTTGTTGCCTGAACTAGGTTGGACCTGTATAATGGATTCGAACAACTCCTGAAGGGCTTTTAAGACCGTTTTTCCGGTAATTCTGTCCTCGACCGACGCCTTACTGTTTTTCAGCTGCTTCAGAGCCATCCTGATCTCGGAAAGGTTGACGTCAGAGATATCTTCGGTATAGTGTCGGGTCAATTTAGCTCTTGGGTCGGTTGATAGATTTGCAGCGGGGTTGGAGATTGACGTGTATGACTGTCCATAAAATGCCTCGATCTCTCTTAGAAGCTTCGATTTGGCGGTTGTAACTCTGCTATCGTCGGTCTTCAGGTTCGTGAGCAGAGCTAGCCCAATAGACAGATCTCGTACAATATTCTCGTTTGTTTAATAACTGTCATGAATCATGATGCAGTGCAACAAATCCATTTTGGTGTGATGTTGCAATTTCGGTGTCAAATTTTCAATTTCGGTGGGTTGCCAATTTCGGTGACCGTCATATTTTCAAAACTATTACAGTTATTTGTTTCCTACAAAAATATCTAGAATACTAATGTGTTCTAGAACAAAATAAGTTCTTTTATTCATCTGGAAACCTACAAATCAAAAATACCACCGAAATTAGCAAAAAATTGAGCCTGCGTGAAATGACCCTAAATATTATTTATGACATTATAATTTTGGTTACTGAAAAATTCACTGACAAAGTAATAAGCGAGAGTATTTTTAACAACATTTAGCATTTTATTGATTACGGAAAATAATACTATTGGCCAAAATTAGTCAATACAAGCAAACAGACAAAGGACGTATTATAAAAAAAAAACTACTGAGGTGTCAAGGGACACCCGGATGGAACGAAGTTCCGTTCTGGCTTGCTTTCTATAAGAGAGAGAGAGACAGACAGAGAAACATGCGCACGCCGCACGGCTTACAATAGCTTACTATAGCAAAAAGTGTCGTTACAACTTTTCGTGAGATTTTTTCCGTCTAGCCAATACAATATAACTAAAAAATACTATCCTATTTTATGTACATTTTGACAGCACTATTTCAACATCTTCGAAACCATGAAAACGACACTCATGGCGAATAAGTTGATAATTTCTGACAGCCGCCATCTTAGATTTACATTTTGACAGCACTATCGGCTTCAACAACCTCGAAAACCACGAAAACGACACCCATGACGAAAAAGTTGATAATTTCTTGCAGCCGCCATCTTGGATTTACATTTTGACAATACTATCGGTTTCAACACCCTTGAAAACCATGAAAACGACACCCTTGACGAAAAATTCAATAATTTTTTGCAGCCGCCATCTTAGATTTATATTTTGACAGTACTATCGGTTTCAACACACTCGAAAACCATGAAAACGACATCCATGACGAAAAAGTTGATAATTTCTGACAGCCGCCATCTTAGATTTACATTTTGACAGCACTATCGGCTTCAACAACCTCGAAAACCATGAAAAAGACACCCATATCGAAAAAGTCTATAATTTATATATGGATTTATATTTTGACAGTACTATCTGTTTCAACACCCTCGAAAACCATGAAAACGACACCCATGACGAAAAATTTGATAATTTCTTGCAGCCGCCATCTTGGATTTATATTTTGACAGTACCATCGGTTTCAACACCCACGAAAACCATGAAAACAACACCCATGACGAAAAGTTGATAATTTCTTGCAGCCGCCATCTTGGATTTACATTTTGACAGTACTATCGGTTTCAACACCCTCGAAAACCATGAAAACGACACCCATGACAAAAAATTTGATAATTTCTTGCAGCCGCCATCTTGGATTTATATTTTGACAGTACCATCGGTTTCAACACCCTCGAAAACCATGAAAACGACACCCATGACGAAAAAGTTGATAATTTCTTGCAGCCGCCATCTTGGATTTACATTTTGACAGTACTATCGGTTTCAACACCCTTGAAACCCATGAAAACAACACCCATGACGAAAAGTTGATAATTTCTTGCAGCCGCCATCTTGGATTTATATTTTGACAGTACCATCGGTTTCAACACCCTCGAAAACCATGAAAACGACACCCATGACGAAAAAGTTGATAATTTCTTGCAGCCGCCATCTTGGATTTACATTTTGACAGTACTATCGGTTTCAACACCCTCGAAAACCATGAAAACGACACCCATGACAAAAAATTTGATAATTTCTTGCAGCCGCCATCTTGGATTTATATTTTGACAGTACCATCGGTTTCAACACCCTCGAAAACCATGAAAACGACACCCATGACGAAAAAGTTGATAATTTCTTGCAGCCGCCATCTTGGATTTACATTTTGACAGTACTATCGGTTTCAACACCCTTGAAAATCATGAAAACGACACCCATGACGAAACATTTGATAATTTCTTGCAGCCGCCATCTTGGATTTATATTTTGACAGTACCATCGGTTTCAACACCCTCGAAAACCATGAAAACGACACCCATGACGGAAAATTTGATAATTTCTTGCAGCCACCATCTTGGATTTATATTTTGACAGTACCATCGGTTTCAACACCCTCAAAAACCATGAAAACGACACCCATGACGAAAAAGTTGATAATTTCTTGCAGCCGCCATCTTGGATTTACATTTTGACAGTACTATCGGTTTCAACACCCTCGAAAACCATGAAAACGACACCCATGACGAAAAATTTGATAATTTCTTGCAGCCGCCATCTTGGATTTATATTTTGACAGTACCATCGGTTTCAACACCCTCGAAAACCATGAAAACGACACCCTTGACGAAAAATTTGATAATTTCTTACAGCCGCCATCTTGGATTTATATTTTGACAGTACCATCGGTTTTAACACCCTCGAAAACCATGAAAACGACACCCATGACGAAAAAGTTGATAATTTCTTGCAGCCGCCATCTGGGATTTACATTTTGACAGTAAAAGTGTCGGTACAATTTTTCGTGAGAATTTTTTCCGTCTAGCCCCCTTTCACAACGCGCGATAAGGAACTTCGTTCCAAAAATGTCATTTTTAGGGTTCCGTAGCCAAATGGCAAAAAACGGAACCCTTATAGATTCGTCATGTCTGTCTGTCTGTCTGTCTGTCTGTCTGTCCGTCCGTATGTCACAGCCATTTTTTTCCGAAACTATAAGAGCTATACTGTTGAAACTTAGTAAGTAGATGTATTCTGTGAACCGCATCAAGATTTTCACACAAAAATAGAAAAAAAGCAATAAATTTTGGGGGTCCCCATACTTAGAACTGAAACACAAAAATTTTTTTTTCGTCAAACCCATACGAGTGGGGTATCTATGGATAGGTCTTCAAAAATGATATTGAGGTTTCTAATATCATTTTTTTCTAACTTGAATAGTTTACGTGAGAGACACTTCCAAAGTGGTAAAATGTGTGTCCCCCCCCCTGTAACTTCTAAAATAAGAGAATGATAAAACTAAAAAAAATATATGATGTACATTACCATGCAAACTACCAACGAAAATTGGTTTGAACGAGATCTAGTAAGTAGTTTTTTTTTAATACGTCATAAATCTAAAAAAATACACTATTATTAAAACATCGATCAAAGTTACAACGAACTACAAGAACTTTTATATTATGTTACTTGCTGCTACGGAACCCTCCATGGGCGAGTCCGACTCGCACTTGGTCGGTTTTTTCCTACTCGACGAATCAATAACAAAATAATTAAAATAACATTTTGGGACGAAAGAAGCATGTAGTTTGGGACAAAACTCAGTGGGCCGAACGAAGAACAATTATTTTTGTATGTGTTACTTGGGGGCCTATAAAAGATGTTATCTCAATTACTGGACAGTTTTAATTGTATTCACATCTTGCCAGACGCATTGAAAGTTCGCTGCAGGTGCGAGCGTGAGTGCTACATATATCATTATAGTCTGGTGGGCAGCTGCCCGATCACGGAACAGTAAAAACAGTGGAAATAGCTTGAGAAAATGTTTGTTCCAGAACCGGTGTCGCCAAACTCATACATTTACAATTTACTCTTACTGCAAACCTAAAAATATGATTGGCTGAAAACAAAAACAGGGCGTAGACGAAATGCAAAAAAAAAATTATACGAAATGCAACTTTAATTTCAAATTACTATAAATCAAATTGACAAAAACAAGAAAGAAATACATCTTTGACTACCAAGTACTGCCACTCGTCGCTAGATGGCATTGTTCAGTATATAATATTCAGTATGAACTGTAATAACGTAAAAATAAGATTGGTATTTCAATGGCGTATCACTGACGCGAATGCGCTCGCTGCTACTCAGATAGGGAAGTGACCTTATTCGATCGAAATATGTATCGATTGTATGAAAACGTATTTAAAACATATCATGCAAAAAAAAATTGTATGCGAGATAGTGTGATAGTATTAAAATTATGAAATTAATATGATTAAAGGCAATTTTTAAACGTAGTAAAAAGGGTATTTATTTGCATAGTACATCAATTATCATCATCTCAGCTGAAATCATCGTCATCGCCCACTGCTAAACATAAGAATATTAAGTGTAATTCAAACGCCCTATGTTGTTCCTAACTCTTTAACTAAATTTATTTAAAATACATCACAAATATCATACCACAATTTTTATTTTATTATATTTATTAATTTAATAATTATCTGTATTATATTACTTACAAAAACTATTAAACTATAATATATATTTTAAAAAGGCAATGTAATACATATTATACATATCGATTGATTTTATCGATAGAGTCACGCACTATTTGGATAGCGTCAAAAGTATAGGTAGACTAACGAATATTCCAGAAAAGCTAATAACCGAGAAAAGAAAATCAACTTTGTTTTGATGTAGGTAAGGACTAGTTTTGTTTGTATATCCTGCGCAATGTTTCACGTAATTTTATTTTTTCATTTTATTAAAATAAATCCGTAAATAATACTTTTCGGTGGTATGATACACCTCCATGAGTTAGATTTTTAGTCAGACTATGGTTTTTAAAGTACAGTATGGGACAATAAGGCATTTTAATATTATTTTTCGTTAATTATTATGTTGTGCAGTCTAGTTAGCGAATGAGAGCGCTTGAACAGCAAGTGCGCAACGCGATTCTTACTAGCGGCGACAGTGCCACGCCTACTTACTTCTTCCACTGTTTTTACTGTTCCGTGTGCCCGATAGATGATTTCGAGCTGTTCTATATATTCTAATCGCGCGGAGAACTTTGATTGCGCGATGCAGGATTAGTTCATATGTGCCGCCATCATCATCATCATCATTTCAGCCGATACACGTCCACTGTTGGACATAGGCCTCCCCCAAGCGTCGCCACATCGAACGTTCCTGTGCGTCTCGCATCCATCGGTTTCCTGCTACTCTCACCAGGTCATCGGTCCACCTTGTAGGAGGCCTTCCAACACTGTGTCTTCCGGTACGCGGTCGCCACTCCAAAACCTTTCGGCCCCAACGGCCATCTATTCTGTGAGCAAGGTGCCCTGCCCATTGCCACTTAAGTTTGGCAATTCTTTGTGCTATGTCGGCAACCTTAGTTTTCCTGCGGATATCTTCATTTTTTATTCGATCACGCAAGGAAACCCCGAGTATAGCCCTTTCCATTGCTCTTTGGGTGACTTTAAGCCTTCTGATGAGGCCCATTGTGAGCGACCACGTTTCGGAGCCATATGTCATCACTGGCAACACGCACTGGTTAAAGACTTTCGTCTTGAGACACTGTGGTATGTTGGACGAGAAGATACCGCGTAGCTTCCCGAACGCTGCCCAACCGAGTTGGATTCGACGGTTGACGGTTTCTTTCTCGAAGTTAGACCTACCCAACTGGACTGTCTGTCCGAGGTAGACGTAATCAACTTCGAGTGTAGAGTCTCCGACCTTGATAGGAGTGGGCGCTACATGGTTGTTAATCATGATTTTGGTTTTATCCATGTTCATTTTAAGACCCACTCTTAGAGAAGCTCTACTGAGGTCATTGAGCATTGTGCTGAGCTCCTCCATAGTCTCCGCCATGACTACTATGTCGTCGGCAAACCGAAGGTGAGTGATGCCCTCGCCATTGACATTAATGCCTAGTCCACTCCAGTCCAGAACCTTGAAGACATCCTCCATTGGGGCCGTGAACAGTTTCGGAGAGATGACGTCTCCCTGCCTCACACCTCGCTGCAGGAGGATAGGTTTCGAGGTCTGGTCCTGGAGTCGGACTGATATGGTGGCGTTTTCTTACAAACACCTCAGCACTTCGATGTACCGATAGTCAATTTGGTACCTCTGGAGAGATTGCAGCACAGCCCAAGTCTCGATCGAATCAAAAGCTTTCTCGTAGTCCACAAACGTTAGGCAGAGAGGCAGGTTATACTCCTCGGTCTTCTGTATGACCTGCCGTAGCGTATGTATGTGGTCTACGGTGCTGAAACCTTTTCGGATTCCGGCTTGTTCGGGAGGCTGGAAGTCGTCAAACCTGCGCGCAAAACGGTTCGTGATGACCCTGGAAAACAGCTTGTAGACATGGCTCAGAAGTGAGATGGGCCTGTAATTCTTCAACAGGGTTTTATCACCCTTCTTAAAGAAGAGTACCACCATACTTCTGCTCCATGTCTGTGGCGTTTTTCCTTCGAGTATGACGGAATCGAACAACTTCTGAAGGGCCTTAAGGACCGGTTTTCCACCCGCCTTCAGGAGCTCAGCCGTAATTCCGTCCTCACCTGACGCCTTGTTGTTCTTCAACTGCTTCAGAGCCATCCTAATCTCGTACAGGCTGACGTCCGGGATATCTTCAGTGTAGTGTCGAGTCAATCTAGCTCTTGGGTCGTTTGCCAGATTTGTAGCGGGTTTTGAGATCGACGTGTATAACTGTCCATAAAATGCCTCGATCTCTCCCAGAAGCTCTGATTTGGCGGATATGACTCTGCCATCTTCGGTCTTCAGTTTCGTGAGTTGGCTCCGCCCAATAGACAGATCCCGTGCAAAAACTTTGGAGCCCTTATTCCGCTCAATCGCGTCCTTAATGTGCCGCCATAGATGTCGCTAATTATAGGTAATTTATTAAAGTTTAGGGGGGTCTGGCAAGGGTAGCAATTGTCATAAGTGTCTGGCAATTAATGACGAGACTTCTAACTAAGGCTATCCCGAAGAAAATATAGAAAAATTGAGCTTTATATTTTAACGAAAGTTAGGTACTATTATATACACCTTTACTGCCTGTTATCTGCCCAAGTAACCACAACCCTAACTCCATAGTCGCTGGTCGTTCTTACCTGCACAGGGAGATGCACAGAAAAACTTTCAGGTTTTATAAAATAACGAAGGTCTGGCCGTTGTGGGTTCTTGGGCTATATGTATAGACGAACCCGATATTTTTGTAATATTGGAGAAAACAATGAAGCCAGTTTTTGAAACATTTCATTTCATAATTGGATTGAAGAAGAAGAATATTGATTTTTATTTTATTTATTTGGATATATATTATTGGTTGGATCATGGATGTAAAATTTTGATAAATAAATAATATTGTTTCATTTATTTCATTTAAATTGCTTTATTTGTCATAAAACAAAGCAAACCCGTGATTTTGACAAGAACTTCATAAACCCAAACTAGTTCAGGTTATTGATCAAAAATCTGGATTGTTACAGGTTTATGATGCAATTGAGTTTAAAATGTGTTATCTTCCGGTTTTTCATCAAAAACCTAGGTTTTTGATGAAAAACCGTGCTGGTCTCGTTCGGTTCGGTGTCAGTGCTGGTTGCGTGATGCAGGGAGCGTCCCGTCATCCTCGGCGGCATCGGAGCGGGCGCGGCGCTCGTGACGGCGCTGGTGGGCGCGGGGGCGGGAGGCGCAGTGGGCTTGGGGGCCGCGGCGGGGGCGGGGGCGGCGGCGGGGGGCGCGGCCGGCGTGCGCGGCCTGCTGCTGCTGGCGCCGCCGCTGCTCACGGCGGAGGGCGCGCGCGACACGCCCGATGACGTGCTGGCCGAGGTGAGGCGGTCGGCTAGTCGCTCCTCGGAGTACACGCAGGCGCCGAGTGTCGCGCATGACTATGTATGTGTGCACGCAGGTGCGGCTGCCTATGCTGGTGGTGACGGGCACGGGGGCGGCTGCGAGCTGGCGCGGCGCGGCGCGGGAGGTGACGCGCGCGCGCCCCGAGCGTTCAGCCGACCGCGGCCCCGAGCGGGGCCCCGAGCGCGGCCCCGACCTGCACCGGCGCCGCGTGCTGGAGCTGTGCGGCGCTGACGACGCGCTGCGCCTGCCCGCCGCGCTGCAGCGCCGCCATCGCCTGCCGCAACACGCGCTGGACGCCGCCGTGGCGGTGAGCGAGCTGCGTCTAGCTGCCGAGCGACGCACTGCCACCCGCGGGCCACGCGAGCACTGACATGTCGTGTTGCAGGAGGAGTGCGCACGCTGGGCCATCGAAACGGCGACGCACAGTGGCGACGAAGCGCCTGCGCGCGAGCGACGGCGGCGCGACGTGCGGGGCGCGGGCGGCGCGCTGCGGCCCGAGCGTGGCCTGCTCGCCATGGACGACGAGGAGGAGTACGCGCACCTACCCGTCGCCACGAAGCCCGCACCGGCACAGCCGCGAGCACCTCTCGCCGCAGTCGAATCTAGATCTGATAAGCTGATAGAAACGGTCGGGGAGACGTCGGGCCGGCGCGGAGCTGCATCATCGCTGGAGGCGCCGAACTCAGTAGCGCTGTGTTCGGGACGTGTGGTGTCGCGCGGCTCGGGCGCCACGCCGCTGGCGCTGCTGCCGCCGCGGCGCCGCGCCCCGTCGCCCGCCTCGCCCGCCCCGCTGGCGGCCGCGGACATCATGCGGCTGCCCATCGTGTTCGCGGACGACGAGGCGGCGCTGGAGGAGCCGGCCGCCAGCCCGGTCACGGTGACGTCGGGCTCGCGCTACACGCGCGTCATCGTGGCGTCGCGCGGCGCGCCGCTCGGGCCCGGGCGCGCGCGGGCCGGGCCGGGCAGGCCGGGCGTGCGGCCCGGCAGCGTGCGGCCCGGCGGGGTGCGGCCCGGCGGCGTGCGGCCCGCGCGACCCGTGCTGCTGAGGCGCGGTCTGCGCCTGCTGCCGCGCGCCGATCGTCCTCACTGACGTTTGAATGACGCGATAGCTTAATATGCATAGTAATATTCTATTATTCAATAAATCTATACATTAAAGATCAAAATATTTTAATTCAAGTAGAACCTATGTTTATTGTGTATTATACAAAAATCATGCTATGGTTTTTAATTATCAAAAATTTGGTTAAGTCACTGTGTAGCTGACGGAGTCACTATGCGCATGGCGTTCGCGCTGTCACTGTGCGGCCGACGGAGTCACTGTGCAGCTGACAGAGTCACTGTGAAGCTGAAGGAGTCACTATGCAGCTGAAGTCACTGTGCGGCTGACGCAGTCATTATGCGCATGGCAATCACTATGCTGCTGACGGAGTCACTGTGCAGCTGACGAAGTCACTGTGCAGCTGACGGAGTCACTGCTGCTGACGGAGTCACTGTTGCTGACGGAGTAACTACTGCTTACGGAGTCACTGTGCTGACGAAGAAATACGACTAACGCGCTGCTATCTGCACGCCTGGAACCCCTATGCGCCCTATGCTCCTGTGCGATGACCGCGTGATGGTTGAAATCGGCCATGAATTAATGCTCTAGGTACTTCAATTGATGCAACCTTTAGAGGTCAGCATTTAGCATTACTGGCTACAAAGACCATGTATTAACTTTTCATAACACATTTTAGACCAAGCTCCCTCCGTCCTCACACATCCACTGCAGCTTCCTCAAGCCACAGACCGGTCTGAGCTTATTATAAATATCCCATTATCTGATACGATCGTAAAAAATAGTTGTAACATTGATTCATACGAGGTAGGTGTAGCGACATCTATGGCGTCGTATAGGAACTAAACTACGAAATCCTGCATCGCGCAATTAGAGTTCTCCGCGCGGATCGAACATACATAACCATTAACATATTTATCAATCGAAAGCCATGTTCGACACATAGTTTATTATTGACAGGTTTCGTTTAACCACCTCACCTGAACTAAGCGACGGTTTGGTCGACGATGTATCTGTGGACCTACATTTCAAATACTGAGCCGTCGACGTGACTTAAGAAAAGGAATTATGCGGCTGGTCCTCTTGTTTTATATATAAAAAATAATTATGCTCTTCTTTCAATTCAAAAGTGAGGAAAAACTGTCGTCGGCGAGCTAATTCGCAGACGATCGATTAAATAGGTCATCTGCATCGAGGCTCTCGTGTTTAACGTTTCATTAAAATGAAAGGGTAGGTCTGTGATTTCATGTCAGTGTCGTATCTAGCGAACACCTTGGCCGCGGTCGCAGCCCCCGCCTTACGTAACGTGTCTCGCAGCGCATTCGGGCGCGCTCGGGCGCATGCGCTCGGCCGCGCGCAGCCCTCGCGCGCCGTCTCGCCGTGCGGCAGTGAGCCGCGTCGCGCCGCCGCCGCCGCACGCCCGCGCGCACCCGACGTAAACATGCTCCCCGCTGCGGCGTCGTGAACGCTGCGGCGTCGTGAACGCTGCGTGCGCTGCCGGAGCGCGAGCTAGGTGCTGCTGGCGAGAGCGCTCCCGCGTGCAGGTGTTCGGGCACGGTGTCTCGGTGACGTCGGCGCGACTCTCGCGGCCGCTAAGTGGATTAGCGCGCCGGGGCTGAGGCCCGCAGCGCCGCGGCGCCGGCGGTCAGCTGAGCTGCTACTGCTGGATGGTCACTCGAACACGTAAACAATAATATCGATCTCGTCTGCTACTGACGCCGTTGTGTACGTGCTTTAAGTTGTTTGCCCACTATTTTTAAGGGTACCTAATTAAGTGATGTTGACCTGTAAAAATAAATGCCTAAGTATGGGTAGATTTTTTACTGAAGTGCCCAAAACAATTCTCTCAAAATTCTAGTAGCTTAGTAGCTGCCTACCCAACATTTCGTGAGTCAATACATAATTAATTACTTACCTATGTAAGTAATTTAAATCTCGGCTCTGCTAGCTTGGTAGGTATATTCACATTAAAGGGAAAAATGAGAATGTTTTGCTCGAGGGTTTTGTGGTGCGCACCATCATAAAACAAGCTAAGCAATATTAATTTGATGCTGTTGCTACAACCAGAATATTCTGAAGATCATAAAGTACACACGAGACCACGTCCAGAGAGACAAACATTGTTAACAATGATAGTGTGAATACGTAAGTATTTCTATAGGAAATATGGTAGGAACTGACTCCCTAGTCAGGCAATAAGCCCAGTTTGGGAACCAGGGAACCTGTTACTGTGTGCCTACAGTGTATGATATGAATAAAGTTATTATTAAACTTGTAGGTACCTTACCCCTTAACCGACATTGGCAATATCGAGGAGTAGTTTCTGCCAGGGCCGTGACCAGAGCCATCAACGTAAGAGTTTCTTAAGTTTATTTTCGTAGAGCTAGGTACCTATTTCATCACTAGCTTTCCTAGACACCCTGCCCTAACCTCTTCATGACTTCTACCTAAGTACTGACAAAAAACTAAAAAGGCCTTTTCTTTTAGGTAAGTATAAGCTAGTAGTTAAGGTTTTTCAAACTAAGTTAAACACAATAAATTCCGGATCGGTACCGGACTATCTTTATTTTCATTATGATAATAATATTATGTTATCTACATATTACCTCGGTCAACTCAATTAAATTTATTTTTTTCCGTTTTAGGTACCTACCTACACAAACTTCTGAAAAGTTATACGACAAGTTGTCATCTCCCTAGTCTTTTCCCAACTATAGTCGCGTGCGGTTACCCGTAACCGCATGCGGCTAAATATCCGTATTTTACATGGAGCAATTGCCTATCAGACCTCCACATGCCAGTTAATGGGCAACACGATAGGTACTCCTTGGATAGACCGATCGATGATCAGATTTTCTAGCGTCTAACTAAACAGCAAGTTCGCCTATGAGGAATTGAAGGAACTCCTCAAATATTATAGGCATATTATAGCATACCAAATACTGATTTTAGTATTTTCATCGAGAACTCAAAAATCTTCAGTCAAACAGAACTTCACTTCAGATAATATCTATCACTATAAAGTTAGACAATACAAGTACCGTAAAATCATGCAAATATGGTCCAAAATAAAGGGGTTCAATCTTTATCGTGTTGTAAGAGTTATGATTTTAACCGCACAAAGTATTTATTTCTTGAATTAGGTGTGTTAATGTATCTGCTTTAATATAATATTAAGTTAAAAACCGGTTTTATACAAAAACATATTTTTTTTATATTTTGGTTTTGGACCAGTGTTGTATGCACTGTTTTCAACTTTAGTCCAGGTTGAAAATTTAAGAAAATACCGTACTTTACTGAACTTGGAACATTGTTGAAGGTCTATAATACAAAAATAATATGAGCATATTATATATTTTCATTAAAACCAAAGATATTTTTGTGTTTATTCAAGTTAAAATAACAACATCGTAAGGAAGTCTTTTAAGGAACAAAAAATCACTTTTTCCTTATATTTACGTAGCATAACTTACTAAATTAGTCGTCTATGATATCACAAATTAAATAAAAAAATCCACCAGGTTTTGCTATATTTTTTTTACAGTTCAGGAACTTGAAAAAGTGCTCTTTTAGTGCTGAGTTTTTTTGGGCTGAATTTTAAATTTTATATGCCTGGTTAAATAAAAAATTAGGTACGTCGTCTTTTTCAGGTCATTTGTATGCAAGTCAGCAGCGGGCCATACGTTTAACATACAATCCGTCTTCCTCTATTTTTTGGACTTGACAAGGCCACAATTCTCCTTCGTATTCTACGGTGACAATCATTAAGGAGAAATTTGTCATGAGCAGGCGGTTTTTGAATTAAATTATCGACGTCTTCCTCATTTGTGTCATCAATTGAGCCTTCAGAGAAAGAGTCGTTCACTATTTCAAACTGGTCAGATTCGTCAGTTTCGCTATCATTTTTTTCTTCTTTTGCAAACGTCAAGTTTGCTTTTCTTAACCTTGGGTTTTGTGGTTGACAGCTCCTCGCGTGCTTTTTTTCCTCCGTCTCCGACATGCTCTTTCTGGCTGGTGCACGTAGTTTCTTTTTTCTACCTTGGCTACTCGCCATTTTTCTCGCTTGGCTTCATTTCGTTTCTCTTCGAGAAACTGTATAAAAGATTCACTCACAAAACCTTTGTCGACGGGGCGGTAGATTGAGGATGCTTGAAAGTCGGAAGCTGTTCATGCGCAGGTAGTTTATTCAGAGGATAAATCCCTGCTGTATGTGTAAAAGTTGGTTTTTAATTATGGTCCAAAAAAACCGTTGGTCTATTGTTGAATGCAAAGTATGAAAATTAGAATAAAATTGATTTAATATTAAAATAATTAACTGATGTAAAAAACAACAATAATATTATAAAAATAAACATATTACCTTATAATAAAAACAATTTTTAGGTCAGGGCGACCGCTTTTACTTATTTTTTAGAATAAAAGTTGGCGGATTTTAGAAAACACGCAAGAACTGGTTCATTCTGTACCGCTTGTTGTTGAGTGCACATACTTGCCACCTATCGGATTTACACTAAGTTAAAACGCCTACAATCTATTCTAGCCAAATATTGTCAAAAAATGCGCTAGATAGAGTCACTTCCCCATTATTAACACAAAATGTCAAAGTATGGTAATGGACCATAGTTGTATTACAGGACTATAGTTGTATGATTTTACGGTAAACATAACTATTCAGAAAGGGGGAATTATAAAACGAGCGACTAAAAAAAAATTAGCAACTGATGATGAGATAATTTGAGCAGTAGCGTAACTATACCGTCTTAGGCCCGTGGCAAAATCATTGGATGGGGCCCCATAAAAGTTGTCATGATGTAATTTGATTTGAATAAATCACTGAAGTACAGGCATAAAACGAATTTTTATATAATAAATTGCAAGTTCTCTAATACACGAAGATTTTTCTGTTTTCCAATGGCGGTACTATAGAGTGACTAGCTGGTAAAATGCTACAGGAAATTGATCCTTTTCTTGTGAATGTGTTTAATAAACCTTAATAATTTATTTGATTTTGTATAAAGGCACTTCCTTGTATGTATTTTTAATTGAATTTAAATACCCTAATAAAATGTTAGGTCACTTCTTTCGTGGTCTCTCAGATCGGAGGCCCCACCGGGCCAGAGGCCCATGGCATTTTGCCAGCCTTGCCACCCTACTTATAGTTACGCCACTGAATTTGAGTAAGCGACACAATTAGGGGTTTAATAAATTAAATGGGTAAATTTCCCAAATGACTTATTTTTGTCTTCGGTGAATTTAGTATTTGAAAAAAGGAATATTGTTCTGAATTTTTTTTTTTTAGTAGTATTGGTTCGTGGCAAAAATATAATTTGCCAAGGACTATTTACAAAGGTAGAAATAATACATAAACCTCTATTGTTTTCAAATCGGTGCTGTCCCTCTACTTTTTTTACAAACAACACTCTTACACTAATAAAAATAAGTAAGATAGGTAGGTATATAACTTATTCTATTTCATAGAATATTAGTTTTGTTACTAATATATAGCATATTTTATTACATAATTAACGAATATTATTACTGAGAGGCACAAACGTACTTGTCCTGCGAAATGTTCTCATATCGGTAGACAAAAGTCATTTAAACCTAACTTTACATCGACGAGTCCGACAGCGTCCCCACCTCAATTTTACATATTTCCCTCGTTAGTGTGTGCTAGTGCGCAGTCAGGACGGACTTGTGTCAAATCGCTGCATATTCCCGCCAATAACGTTATTACGCCATTTCAGTTGTTGCTCCCGGACAATTATTTTATATTATCGGTGATTGCATTTTTCTAGTGAAATAAGTAGTTTTATTTTTGTTGTTTGGTTCTAACCAGAGGTAGTAAGTAAATTAGCTTCATTGACTGTTATCGAATTTATCCTAGATGTGAAGCATTTTTTTCTAATTTTCTAAAAAGTGTTCTCACGTAAGTGTAATATATATATCAGTGCAATCGGTGGTCTTTATAACCACCGATTGTTGTTGTTTGTTGATGTGTTAATTTTACACCGAAATAATAAGAAAAATCAATCGGTGTCTTATATCTAATATCGGTGTTTTGATTCATGATCAACGCACAGTTTTGTCACATCGGTGGATTGCTTTATCATATCGGTAGATCATTTTATCATCTCGGTGAGTCGCTTTAATTATATCGGTAGATCCCGTGTCATTTCGTTACGTACACAAAGAAATAATGTAACATACAAACATACATACAAATACATACATTACATACATACTTACCTACATAGACTGCCAAAATCATTGCCACGATATCACTTGGTAGTAGATACATAAATGTATCATTAGGGGAAGTCTGTATTCGGTAATGTACGTCTATCTATAGGCTGAGGTGATGGTGAGGTGGAGCAATTGAACGCATTAAAGGTTTCTCTAGAAAATAAATATTTTCTAGTTAAAAAAATAGTAAGTACATAATAATAAATACAAAAAAAAAAACATCATAATAGATTAATTTAAAAATGCCGAGGCCAAAACTAAAGGAGGAGGAAAAAAAAGAGAGAAAGAGGTTGCTGGAAAGAATAAGAAAAGCTAAAATCAAAAGTGATCCTGTGTTAAGAGAGAAGCATTTAAGAAAAGATAGAGAATGTTTAGGTAGACGAAAGGCAGTCGGACCAAACCCGAAGCCAAATTACTGCACATGCACATCATTTCGCTTCGGGTTGGGATAAGTGAAGCGTGAAAGACTAACAAACATACAAACTCGCGCGTAATAATTTGTAGCATGTGATTATTTCTCCCAAGAGCGAATACATAAACGTCAACTTGTTAACTGAAAGAAATGTCATTGGTAGCTTGACAATTACGATCAAACGTCACACAACACTACAAAAAACCGACCAAGCACGTCAGAAAAAACCGACGAAAAATTCCACCACTGGGGGGTCTAGAATCATGTACTGGATCCATGGTATTCGTTTGAAAGAAAGAAAGAAAAAGTGTTTATTCACGTCAAACATGGCGTATACCTTAAAACAAAATAAATAACAATATCAACTAAAAGTAGCACGTAAGTAAGATATGCGTCACATCCGCGCAAAACGGCCAGCGCTCAGCAAAATGCTGGGGCTCATGTAAAACACACAGCGCTGATTTTCAGCACCAGCCGTCGTCGACGATGAGACGCCGATCGGTCAGCAAGGATTCATTATACTTACAATCAATTCAAAAATAAACAAAGTAAAAACATAAAATAATAATAAACCGAACAATGACCGTAATTATACGTTAAACAAAAAATAAAGATAAATAAAAACAGAAAAACGCAAGTTGGCTAACTAGTTTAAGTAAGTTAAAGTGTGCGTCAATGTCAAAGACACCATGTACAGTAGGGTGTCCCAAGCTTTAAGGGCGAAATTTTTTTATCTGATTTTGAATACGCATATCCTCTATTTTTTTTCTATTTGACCCTAAGAACTAAAATAATAAATATTATTGGTATCGGAAGACGATAACCCGTGCCGACTTGATGTCAAACATTTAGAAGAAAGTTTGTATGAAAACTACAGAGGACATTTTAGAACTTAATTTTTATTCAGAAAATAAAACATTGCTTTACCTGTATCTTATATTTTTCAAGTATCTATTATTACTAGGACTTAATCTTTCCAAATTTTGGTTTTTACACTCAGGCTAAGCCTACCTATCTGTTCTTGTACACAACATTAGAAAATATGTTTTTGTTCGTTGTTCCTCTTCAGTAGTGATTTTGCTATGAAAGTGCTCCCAGAGTCAGCACCTGTTTTGTAGCATGTTGTAATGTATTACTAGACCATGAACTGCATTCTAAACTGCTGATGCCTATTTACTTCCTGTAAAGTTGTCCTGTTTTGGCACCACGATAAGTTGTTCTATAGGACTGTGTTACTATGCGAAATAACTGTCGAAGAGGCATTATTCTTTACATTTGCTCACATCTAAAGCCGAAAACAGTTTATCATCTGTGTCAATCGACAGTTTATAATCGTACCAGTACCTACCTTGTTTTGGAAATCGACTTTAATAGCTCCTGCGCGCTCTTTTTAGGGTTCCGTAGCCAAATGGCAAAAAACGGAACCCTTATAGATTCGTCATGTCTGTCTGTCTGTCTGTCTGTCTGTCTGTCTGTCTGTCCGTCCGTATGTCACAGCCACTTTTTTCCGAAACTATAAGAGCTATACTGTTGAAACTTAGTAAGTAGATGTATTCTGTGAACCGCTTTAAGATTTTTACACAAAAATAGAAAAAGGGCAATAAATTTTGGGGGTCCCCATACTTAGAACTGAAACTCAAAAATTTTTTTTTCATCAAACGCATACGTGTGGGGTATCTGTGGATAGGTCTTCAAAAATGATATTGAGGTTTCTAATATCATTTTTTTCTAAATTGAATAGTTTACGCGAGAGACACTTCCAAAGTGGTAAAATGTGTGTCCCCCCCCCCTGTAACTTCTAAAATAAGAGAATGATAAAACTAAAAAAAATATATGATATGCATTACCATGTAAACTACCAACGAAAATTGGTTTGAACGAGATCTAGTGAGTAGTTTTTTTTTCATACGTCATAAATCTAAAAAATACACTATTATTAAAACATCGATCAAAGTTACAACGAACTACAAGAACTTTTTTATTATGTTACTTGCTGCTACGGAACCCTCCATGGGCGAGTCCGACTCGCACTTGGCCGGTTTTCTATTCTCCGTACGAATTATTTGAATTGAGGACTTGCTTATGGGAAATTCGTCAGTGTTGTATGCAAGTGTCTCAACAATAGTTTTTATAGCAAAATTCTGTGTTTATTATTGTTAACACAGAATTGCTCTTATTTAACTGTTCTCTACTCAAAGCTGCAACTGTCTTTGGAGTGATAAAATTTTTCCCCACGGAACTTTTACTCGTATGGAGCTGTGTACTCTTAGTTGGTATGAGTAGATTTTCTTGTAAATCCATCATTTCAGAATCTGAAGACCCATTTTCGTGATAAGGTGATTACAAAGCAGTTAAGGAGAAACAATTAGTAGCCAGATGGCATGGTTTCTAAATATTTCTTAGGCGCACTTTTTTTTTCGATTTTTTGGTCCACTTCATCTAAGTAACCACATCAACCTGGCTCTCTCTGGCACTACAAGAAGATTTTATCTTTTATTAATGGAAACGCATCGGCATGTGCAATGTCCAACAATTTGTCTAATTTTATTACAAGCTCATGTCTTTGCTTCTCGAATACTTCTTGTGTTTTATTCGCATTTTTTGCAGATCTCTCCAAAACTCTCAAGTTCAAATTTTTAACACAGATAATGCTTTAATTAGGAAATGTCACGTATATTGTGTCTTTTTTTTATTGTGATTTTCAGTGACACATAAATTCATTAAAGGAATGTTGTAAAACAGTACTGCCAATACTTGTCAATAATAGGATAGTTTTGAACCCGTAATTTGATTTTATACGTATCCCATATTCAAAATATTTATTTTGTAAGACTTCGTAATCCTACTGACATGTAGACTGAATGAAAATTATGCATTTACTAATTAAATAAATAAATAATAACGAGCACTTGATACGTTAGCTGCTTCGCGCCAAAGTACGAAGTTCCGATATCTATCGATGCAAGTCGGCACGGGTTCCCTTGGTCCTAAGTACTTAAAATTTTATTTACAATTGTTTTGACACTATTCAAACAAAATTATAGGGTATGCGTTGTAAAAAAGGAATTTGATTTTTTTGGGACACCCTAATGTACAGGTACCAACTAACTAGGTATTTCCTTTTTGATGTTCAAAGGTGGATAGATTATCATATCGCTGGATATGTATATCATTTCGGTGGATAAACTTATCATTTCGGTGTACAGAAAAAGTAATCGGTGCCGGTTTGTCGTATCGTATCGATGGAAACCAGAATTCAAACTAAATTTTCTCCTTAGTCTTAAATGATACGTTGATGATATTAAATTTGGTGGTATTTAATATCCTAAAGATTACATAAAACCTGAAAATTATACAAAAAAAAAATTATAAATGAAAAAGTTCACCGATATGATAAAAAAAATGGTATTTGTTTAATACACTCAAATAAACTAACGATAAATATTGATTCAGACCGAGCTTCCTAAAAGTGGGTTATTTAAATCTTAGTTAAACGACTAAATTAGGAAGTAGGCGACTAAATTAGTAAGTGAGCGACTAGAAATAAAATTGAGGTTTTACATAACAAACTACTAAAAAGTTAACTTTAACAAATGTTTTCACCATTGTCTAATTATCTTGTCGCAGGTAGATTCATCATTTTGAACTGGGTGAAATAGTAACCTATTATTGTAACTGGGTAAAATAGCCCTGTGTTCCGAACTGCGTCAAAAGCGATTATATCGCGAACCCGACCAACGCGCAACGTCTCAAATCATCATCATCATTTCAGCCGATACACGTCCACTGTTGGACATAGGCCTCCCCCAAGCGTCACCACATTGAAAGTTCCTGTGCGTCCCGCATCCATCGGTTTCCCGCTACCTTCACCAGGTCATCGGTCCACCTTGTAGGAGGCCTTCCAACGCTGCGTCTTCCGGTACGCGGTCGCCACTCCAGAACCTTTCGGCCCCAACGGCCATCTGTTCTGCGAGCAATGTGCCCTGCTCATTGCCACTTAAGTTTGGCAATTCTTTGTGCTATGTCGGCAACCTTAGTTTTCCTGCGGATATCTTCATTTTTTATTCGATCACACAAGGAAACCCCGAGCATAACCCTTTCCATTGCTCTTTGGGTGACTTTACGCCTTCTGATGAGGCCCATTGTGAGCGACCACGTTTCGGAGCCATATGTCATCACTGGCAACACGCACTGGTTAAAGACTTTCGTCTTGAGACACTGTGGTATGTTGGACGAGAAGATACCGCGTAGCTTCCCGAATGCTGCCCAACCGAGTTGGATTCGACGGTTGACCTCTTTCTCGAAGTTAGTCCTACCCAACTGGACTGTCTGTCCGAGGTAGACGTAATCGTCCACAACTTCGAGTGACCTCGAGAGTCTCCGACCTTGATAGGAGTGGGCGCTACATGGTTGTTAATCATGATTTTGGTTTTATCCATGTTCATTTTAAGACTCACTCTTAGAGAAGCTCTACTGAGGTCATTGAGCATTGTGCTGAGCTCCTCTATAGTCTCAGCCATGACTACTATGTCGTCGGCAAACCGAAGGTGAGTGATGTACTCGCCATTGACATTAATGCCTAGTCCACTCCAGTCCAGAACCTTGAAGACATCCTCCATTGGGGCCGTGAACAGTTTCGGAGAGATGACGTCTCCCTGCCTCACACCTCGCTGCAGGAGGATAGGTTTCGAGGTCTGGTCCTGGAGTCGGACTGACATGGTGGCGTTTTCGTACAAACACTTCAGCACTTCGATGTACCGATAGTCAATTTGGCACCTTTGGAGAGATTGCAGCATAGCCCAAGTCTCGGTCGAATCAAAAGCTTTCTCGTTGCCCACAAACGCTAGGCAGAGAGGCAGGTTATACTCCTCGGTCTTCTGTATGACCTGCCGTAGCGTATGTATGTGTAAGTCACAACAGTATTAAAACCTAAGAAAATAGTGGCTTCTAAGGGTATGAAACAAGTGGTCGCTATTGTTTCTGGGGAGCGAGGAACTTTAGTTACCGTCGAACTAGCAGCGAGTGCAGCGGGGAATACTATACCAATACCACCAATGTCTGTGTTCCCACGTCTTAAGTACAAAGATTTGTTCATTCGTGATGGACCTCCAGAGAGCATTGGTGCTGGAAATAGCTCTGGATGGATGACGGCTACAGAGTTCCTCGTTTATATGGACCATTTTATTAAGCACACAAAGCCTACTCCTGAGGATCCAGTACTATTATTGCTTGAAAATCATTCCTCACATATTGACATTGATGTTGTTGAAAAGGCAAAGGCGAACTTGATTATAATGTTATCTTTCCCGCCACACTACACAGAATCTGCAACCACTTGATGTTGGTCTGAATAGACCGCTTAAAACTTACTGTGCCAAGGCACAAGAAAACTGGTTACGTAACAACCCGGGCAAAATAATGTCGATATTTGAGATACCTGGAATTGTAAAACATGCTTGGCCATTAGCAGCGACTCCCACTAACATCATGAACGCGTTTAAGAAGGCAGGAATAAGCCCATACAATCCAGAGATATTTACAGATGAAGATTTTGCTCCATCCTTTAGGTATAACTGACCGTGCCATGCCGGATATCATTCTACCTAGAGAAACCGATCAAAATGAAGAGTTACGACTTCAGGAAACCTTAGAATTTGAAGAGCCTCGGATGGAGAATATGGAAGCAATCCAGGATAATGAGCCATGTACATCAGAATTGCAATGCATTGCGACAACCCTCAGCCAGGACCCTCAAATTCACACTTATAAAATAATATTATCGTACAAGCCACGTCAAGCATATTTTCTCCTGAAGCTATTAAACCCTTACCAAAAGCGCCACCAAGATTAGCTACAACATCTAGACGACGAATTAGGAAAACAGCCATATTAACAGACACGCCTGAAAAGAACGCTCTCTACGAAGAAAAGGCAAAAAAAGAAAAGGGGAAAAGTAAGATAAAGGAAAAGGCAATCGAGAAGAAAAAGGGGCTAGGAAAGGGAAAAGAAACTGGAAAGGGCAAAGGAAAAGGCAAAGCCACACGTAAACCATCTAATGATTTACGTGTTACGTAAATCATTAGATGGTTCGTTTTACAGTTTCTTTACCGAAAGAAACTGTAAAACGAAAGGTTCTCCAAGACGATTATCCTGAGACTGATGATGAAAATGATAGCCTGGAATGGTATTGTATAATTTGCTGTGATTCCTACTCAAATTCGCGACCTAGAGAACAGTGGATTGAATGCATCCTGTGCAAGAATTGGGCACATTTAAAATGTTTGGACTCAGATGATGTTCAATCTTATGTTTGTCCGAATTGCAATTCTGACGGCGAAGATTGATTTTATAAGACTGAATACCTAGTTATTTTTGTCAGGGCTATTTGATAAATCTCTATAAATTTTAAGCTATGAGACTGAATAATTAAGTACAAACATAACAAAAAAAAAACAAACAAATTCTTAATTTTCTGATTCGTTGTATACACTGTGTCTACATCTCTCTTCCAACTCTCCTGTCGCAGGTCTGCTGGAAGAAATTTCATTTGAAATAAGCAGTACCTACCTTTGTACTCTTTTTTTCTGTATTTGTCCATTTCATTTTTAAGTGTTTGTGTGTGTGCATAGATGAATAAATAAATAAATAAACAAATGTGGTTACCTAGTAGATGCTAAGTCAAGTTGATTCTATGTACTTGTTCACGTTGAAACGCGCGGGCGCGGTGGCGGGTGTGGTCGCGAAAACATGGCGAGTTCGTGTTCATATTGGCTGCCAGGCGGTTGCGCGTCACATCCGCCTGGCGACAAGTTTATACCATTTGAACTTACTGACGACGCGGGTGGATAGCGCGCTCCGCCGCTTGTTCGACGTGAACACACACAAACATTTCAAGCGTTTGATACTGCCGCGAGCTCGCCGGATTCGGTCGGATTAGTTTCTTTCTCTCAATAAATAAGACAGACATTTGATTAAAGCACTTTTATGTTTCATTTCTACATGTCCATGCAACTACTAATTGATAAGTAATGACTAAAGTTGCTAGCGGAACAACTGACCTCAGCGATGGAACAATCAACCCCAAGACGGGGCGGGTTGTTCCTTAACAACTTTCCGGAAAAAAAATGTGCTGAATCAGAAGATATACATAATTCACGTATATCTTAAGTTACCTTCTAGGTATGCCATGAGGCGCGAGTTCAATACAAGCTCAATAATCTTGCAGAGTATGGAGGTTACCGAAATCGGCCGATAGTTGGCAGGATCGGCACGACTGCCCTTTTTGGGCACGGGTTGCACGTTTGCAAGTTTCCAGGACTTGGGCACTATCCCAGTCCTAAGTGAGAGGCGATGCAAGCGTGTCAATACAGGAGACAACTCGGGCGCGTCTTGAGAACAATCGCTGGTATTGGTATACCAGCGATTGTCCACTAGCTTTATTCACGTCTAGACGACACAGTGCTCTCAGAACTTCTTTGTTCCTTATGCGAACCTCGGGCATCGAAGTGTCGCAGTGAGGAAGAGTCGGTGGAGTAGCGCTGCCAGTATCAAGACGAGAATCTTAAGCGAAGAGAGATGCAAAGAAACCTGCTTTCTTTCTCGCCGTATGAGCCAGTGTTCCGTCAGGTTTAACCAGCGAAGGCAATGTGGGCCGACAGAAGTTCGCTTCGACCGATTTGGCAAGGGACCAGAATGCTCTGCTAACAGATGGCTGTGCAAAGATCTTTGTGACAATATGGGCAATGTCGTTAAAGCGAGCCTTCTTTATGCCTTTTTGTAGGACTTGGCGGCATGGTTAAAGGCTCTCTTCTTTGAGCTCAGATCCGGAGATTCGCGATCCCAGGTCCGAAACGCCGAATGATTACGCCGCGCGATTATGAGACCGCCCATTGTACACTTATTTTTTATAATGTTTGTCCTGTAGTTTTTTGTATATGTGGTGTACAATAAAGAATATATAATAATTACGCTGTTCAGCTTGAACGCAATCAGCGTTGAACCATGGGTGAGCTGAGCTTCCGATGGGTACGTCACTATAAGGAATGAAATACTCAATAGCTTTACACATCACATCGGACACAGCATCCGCACAGCTCGACGGGTTTTCAGAAGAGAAGCCGACCCGCTGCCAAGGATAAGCTGCAAAAAAGTGACGCATCTCATCTCAATCTGCTGACTTGTAACGCCACATTCGCCGTTCACCACAAGAGTCGCAGTCAAGTGGGGAGAAGGACGATACAGACTTCACCAGACAGTGATCTAAAGTTCCAAGTGGTGAAGAAACTGTTACGATACATCTGTCTGGGTCGGTGGTCAGCAGAAGTTCCAGACAGTTGGCAGTATGACCAGCTACATCAGGCACCCTAGTCGCTTGCTTCACCAGCTGGGAAAGGCCCATCGATACCGAAAAGTTTCGCGCTTCTCTCCCAGTGTTTTCGATCTTCTGGTACGGGAAACGCAAGTCTTGGTGACAGGCGTTAAACTCCCCCAGAGCAACGAGCTGCGCATCAGGGTGCCGATGCAGAGCCTTATCGGCGGCCTCACTGTGGTAGTCAAAACTCGAGTTGTCTGAGTTGTCTCCTGATCACCACTGTGCGATCGGTAGACTCAGGCATAGACAATTTTGTCCATGCCAGGGTCCACCAACAGCCATAGCGTAGAAAGTGTTGTGTCCTCAAGGTGACGGAGACGCTGACAGCAGATGTCATTACGGTCGTACTCAGACTCCGGCACGCTGCAGGAAATGATGCTCCAATGAGTATCCCAGGTAGTTGAGGTACGCCGCATCTGACGGACATCTAATCTGTATCTCCGTCAAGAAAAGCAAGTGTGGCTTCTCAGTCTCTAGATGGTGGTGGACCGCATCGAGATTAAAGTACAGTCCTCTAATGTTTGAGAGGTGCACTTTGAATGAGAGCTGTTGGCACTTGCTTCTCTTTTTACCTTTCTTTTTTTTTTTAATTGGATAGGAAAGGTGGAAGATGGCAGTTGAGTGAGTTGATGCGATGTTAAACCCGACAACACAACCAGAGTTGCCGCGCCAGTAGAGGGTTGATCTGGAGACTGCGGGAACGCCCGAACCCCCCCAGGAATCGCCATCGGGACATCGGGTCCTCTCTCCCGGTCGCCAACCGGCACGATGTAGCCACCCCGGGATTTTTCGCAGTCGTGCAGAGCAGCCTTTCGTGTGTGGCTGGCACACTACTTGGGCCCCCAACTATCTACGGTCGGCCAGCGGAGCACCGGGCTTCGGATCCCGCTACCCTCCACGATCAGACGTCCGACGCAACAACAGCTGGTGCATCATACCCGGTATACACACAACACAACTGCTCAGACCCAACTTCCACCGTATAGCTTCACCAGACATCATGCTGGAACACGACGGATCGCTTGTCGTTATGGCTTTGTCTGGTGGGTGGTAACTTTAAAGCCGGCAGCCAATGCTATGGCCTACCACCGCTTTCTGCTCGTTTAGCACTACCCAGGGGACACGTGTAGGGTGGTCAGAACTCAAGTAAATCCTACGGGCGCGAGCAGCTCATCCCCCATTATGAAAACCATTTTTATTGTTCTACTATTAATCTATTATATAGTGGACGCATTAATTTTTATTTAATTTGTTTTTGGGACCCAAAAAAGATAGCACAATAAAAAAAAATGAAAAAATAGATAATTTTTCTATTTAGTCAATTACTAGCGTAAATGTAAAATAAATGGTTTTTGCACAGCAAATCGTTGTCGTGTGTTATTTGTATGTGCGTAAGTTGTACGGTGCAAGGAAAATACACGCTGTCATTAGGCAAATAAGGTTTATATTGATTGTACAGTGTAGTATGATCTGATTTATGATTTGCGGATGTATGCGCGACTATGTGAGTATTCCTGTACGTACTACACGTACAGGAATACTCACACCTAGTGTTGGTAATGGAAGGAGAAACTGGGGACACCGTGTTCCGATAATTTTTTTACTACTTAACATATCTCCTCCTTTCTTATACCTATGGTCGTACCCGAAGGAAAACCAACCGATAGGCACAAGTCGAATGATACCATTACATTTCGTTAATGTAGTAGTTGCTACGGCTCAGCTTTGTTTATTCCATAAATACTGGCGAATTGGATAGTGTATCGACTCAAAAGATTTCTCTGATCGGCACGAGTCCATTGAAATCAAACAAGTAACGTAAATGCTACAGGTCGCCATTGTTGGACAAATACTGCTGAAACAAACGACAATGCCGGCCCGCTACGCGTGTAACTTCGCGCTAGCGCTAGGCGAGCCCAAGTGATGCCGGAAACATGAACTTAGAAGCTGGCTGATTCACTCACGAGCTTTGCTCCTCGCATCTGCAATTGCTCTCTAAGGAGATACCTGTGTTCCAAACGAGAAAAATCTTGTCTTGTCTTATCTTATGTTTACATTCGCACGATAAATGGCTATTGGCACCGCGGAGCATGCACTGGTTCGTATTAGCTATCAAAGCAGTTGCAGATACACGGAGCACAGTTACACAGTTGCACAGCCTGGGTAGCTGGATACCTACCTAGACCCTAGCTTCAAATAAGGCTAATAGAAGTATAAACGAGTCTATTTATTGTTGCTCGGTGATGGTGACGCGACGCACAATGCAGGCGCGGCATGTGACGGCCGGCTGGCGGCGCTAGCGGCGCGCGGCGCGCGGCGGCATGCCGGGCGGCCGCCGGGGGCTCGTGGCCCCACAGAACACTTTTCTCGAGAACATCATCAGGCGCTCGTCCTCGCAGCGTGAGTACCACCCGACACTTGACACCCCGTGCTATATACTATGTCGTTCCCGGACGGCCTGTAACGAGTGCTTCCTTGCAGCAGACAGCAGTTTCCTGCTGGCGAACGCGCAGATCGTGGACTATCCCATCGTGTACTGCAACGAGACCTTCTGCAAGATGAGCGGCTACAACCGCGCCGAGGTCATGCAAAAGTCATGCAGGTACTCTTCTGTGATTACCATGTCAGCATTCGGTTGGACTGTAAAACGGAGCATTGAGGAAACTTTTGCTACAAAAAAGGTTTACAAAAATTTCACCCAAACACAACGCCTTATCAAGCCTTCGGGACTCAGTGGGATGTGGGAGTAAAAGGGTGGGAAACCTTGAGGACAATGTGACCTTGACCTCAAAGTCAACGACCTTAACTAGTCTTTTTTTCTCACTGCCCCGTTTGATATCATATGACTGCAAGGTCTTATAAGCAAGAGAATAGAAAGCAGACCTTATAGCTTTTAATTTATGCAGTTTTTTGTTTGTTTTGGCATAGCTACCATTCCCCACATCTGGAGCAAGTGACGATCAGATGTCCGATATAAAATCGATGGTTTGTTATGACTTTAGCGCCACCCCCGTGGTCCCGTGGATTCTACATATTATGTTAACAAAGCTGCAAGAATGGCTGTGACGCGTGTGTGGTGGTGTTGCAGGTGCACGTGGATGTACGGCGAGCTGACGGAGAAGGAGGCGGTGGAGCGCGTGGACCGCGCGCTCGACCACCACCTCGCTGACCAGTTCGAGATTCTGCTCTACAAGAAGAACCGTACGTACTAGCGCGCGAGCGGCCCGTGCGAGCGCGGCGCGCCGTGACCTCTCTGTGCACTGTGCAGGCACGCCGCTGTGGCTGCTGGTGCACGTGGCGCCCATCCGCAACGAGCGCGAGCTGGTGGTGTTGTTCCTGCTGACGTTCCGCGACATCACGGCGCTCAAGCAGCCCATCGACGCCGACGACCCCAAAGGAGGCCAGTATCAGCACACGACACACACACTCCCAGTGCGCGCATGTCTCGCTGCTGTAACTGACCGTGCGGTGTGTGCGCAGGGCTGTCGAAGTTCGCGAAGCTGGCGCGCTCGGTGACGCGCTCGCGCTCGGTGCTGGTGTCGGCGCTACCGGCGCTCAAGGAGCCGCAGCGCGCGAGCCACTTGGCGCATGTCAGTACTCCCGCACACCATGTAAACACCACTGCACCTTACACTACGACTAGCAAGCAACAAGCCAATGCCTGCAGATGGCTCAGCATGACAAAAACTCAAGTTTATGCAAACAAATATTAGAAACGCGAATGTTAGGGTTTCAACCAGGTTCCCCGTGTAGGAGTCAACACTTTACCAAGGTCACGTACCTTACTCGCGGGACAAACATTATCCTATGTCCTTCTCCTAGATCCAATCTATAAATACCATATTAATAGTTCATAACACTTCACTATTCAAAGGTTATTTATTATATTATACTAGCTTTTGCCCGCGCGCTTCACTCCCGCTCTTCCCTACTCCACCCTACTATACCCTACTATACCCTATTCTACCCTACCCTATCCTACTCTACCCTACCCTATCCTACTCTACCCTACTCTACCCTACTATACCTTACTCTACCCTACCAAACTTCACATAAACCATCTACTAAATAGTCCGAACAAAGCCTAAACATTTAGTTTGGCTATGTTGACGCTTTTTAGGGTTCCGTAGCCAAATGGCAAAAAACGGAACCCTTATAGATTCGTCATGTCTGTCTGTCTGTCTGTCCGTCCGTATGTCACAGCCACTTTTTTCCGAAACTATAAGAGCTATACTGTTGAAACTTTGTATGTAGATGTATTCTGTGAACCGCTTAAAGATTTTCACCCAAAAATAGAAAAAAAGCAATAAATTTTGGGGGTCCCCATACTTAGAACTGAAACTCAAAATTTTTTTTTTCATCAAACCTCTACTATCATTTTTTTCTAAACTGAATAGTTTGCGCGAGAGACACTTCCAAAGTGGTAAAATGTGTGTCCCCCCCCCCTCTAACTTCTAAAATAAGAGAATGATAAAACTAAAAAAATATATATGATGTACATTACCATGTAAACTACCAACGAAAATTGTTTTGATCGAGATCTAGTAAGTAGTTTTTTTTAATACGTCATAAATCTAAAAAAAATACAGTATTATTAAAACATCGATCAAAGTTACAACGAACTACAAGAACTTTTATGTTATGTTACTTGCTGCTACGGAACCCTCCATGGGCGAGTCCGACTCGCACTTGGTCGGTTTTTTATAATACATTTTATTAATCTTTGGAAAAGTATAAAAAATAATTTTACATTTTATCTGTCAAAACGTAACATTTCACGTAAGTACCTAACAATAAAGCCAACTTGCCAACTACCTACAATGTTTGTTTTTTATAAAGATTTTTATCTCTTGCAGACTGAACTAAACACACTAGTCAACAAATTTTTGAAATGCCAAGAGGCGATATTTATTTATCGAAAAACGTTTTCGAAACCGTTTAAGTGTGTTTACAGTTTACGTACACAATAATTATCAAAGTAACCAGATGGAGTGGTTATTTAGCAAAACCAACAGCTTATCCGTAACAGTCGTCGATGTCTCGCGTGTGCTGGCTCGCTGCGAGCCGGTGTTGTAGTGTCGTGTCCGCAGGTGATGTCACTGTCGGGCGACGTGCTGCCGCAGTACCGGCAGGAAGCGCCCAAGACGCCACCGCACATCCTGCTGCACTACTGCGCCTTCAAGGCCATCTGGGACTGGATTATCCTGTGCCTCACCTTCTACACGGCCATCATGGTGCCCTACAACGTGGCCTTCAAGAACAAGACGAGCGAGGACGTGTCGCTGCTGGTCATCGACTCCATCGTGGACGTGGTATTCTTCATCGACATCGTGCTCAACTTCCACACCACGTTCGTGGGCCCGGGCGGCGAGGTGGTGAGCGACCCCAAGGTCATCCGCAAGAACTACTTCAAGTCGTGGTTCCTCATCGACCTGCTGTCGTGCCTGCCCTACGACGTGTTCAACGCCTTCGACCACGATGAGGACGTGAGTATCTCGTGCGGTGTGACCGTATGCGTGTCCGTACCGTGTGCATGTTGTGTGTGACACCTGTGTTCCGCGCGCAGGGCATCGGCAGCCTGTTCAGCGCGCTGAAGGTGGTGCGCCTGCTGCGCCTGGGCCGCGTGGTGCGCAAGCTGGACCGCTACCTTGAGTACGGCGCCGCCATGCTCATCCTGCTGCTCTGCTTCTACATGCTGGTGGCGCACTGGCTGGCGTGCGTGTGGTACTCCATTGGCCGCTCGGACGCCGACTCAGGCCTGCAGTACTCGTGGCTGTGGAAGCTCGCCAACGTGACGCAGAGCCCGTACTCGTACGTGTGGTCCAACGAGTCGGACGGGCCCGAGCTCGTGAACGGCCCGTCGCGCAAGACCATGTACGTCACCGCGCTCTACTTCACCATGACCTGCATGACCTCCGTGGGCTTCGGCAACGTCGCCGCCGAGACCGATAACGAGAAGATCTTCACCATCTGCATGATGATCGTGGCAGGTGCCGGAATTCTTCTCTTATTAGCCGGAGCACGGTGCGACCCCCGCGCAGCGCCCGTCGGGGCCCCGACGCGGGCCCTCGGGCCGGCGCTGTGGCGGGGGCCGCGCCTCCCGCACTCCCTGTACCCTCACTCTGTCGCGTGCGCACGGTGTGTTGCACCCCACTCCTGTCCTGCTCCAGACTATTTCGTATTTAAGTTGTGTTGTGTTGTCCTCTCGCCCACCTCACCTACCCCCCCCCCCTCCCCCGTGCAGGCCCACGAAGCGTCGCGGCGCGTCACATACGTGGTCACGAGCGCGAGCGGCACGAGCCACACTGATCACACTTTTATATGTATTTGCTAATTAGAAAGGAATAACAATGTTTCTGTGTGAGCCGGCGCGTTGGTATATAAATTATCATGTGCGATTGTTAGGCATACATAAATTAGGGACAAAAGTACGACCGAGTATCTATAAGTACACGGATTTCCCTACTTGATTTCGAAACTTGATGATTCGATTTTTATTATATAGAACTCAGTGTGTCGATAATTCAGTTGTATTTACAATGTTTTATATCAGCGATGCTTTATTGGTGCCTATGATGTAACAATTGTGCGAAAAATTCTGTTGCCTAAACACCCTACAGCGATTGTTCATTATGCCAGCCATACACGGTCAAACCTGTCGTCCAATCGGTATGACGCTACATGTTTGATCAAACAAATTTGACCGTGTATGGGAGTGACAACATGTTGGTCATACCAATCCACTATCACTATTCACTATCTATTTGATCATACCAATTGGACAGCCCCATACACGGTCCAATCTGTATGATCCGATCGGCAGGCTATGTATGTATGTATGTGAGTATGTTCACCTGCTCCCTTATAGCTCCTAATCCACATCGGAATTCAACATATGAGATATGGATATCGTTAGAACCGTCTTAATCGTCCGCTGAACACAGGCTACGTGACGTATCACAAAACTCGATAAGGCGCCCTCTAGCGGACAAAAAGTAATGTATTAAAAATTAAAATGGACATAAATACTCCGTGTTTGGTATCATTTGAAAGGGCTTCACTTGTACATTTCCAAAATTTTGCTCAAATTTAAAGTAACGCCCTTTAGCGGACAAAAAGTAATGTATTAAAAAAAAATGTTAGGATAAATACACCCTGTTTTTTATGTAAGTATCATTTGAAGGGCTTCACTGGTGCTTATCAAAAAATATCATTAAAATTAAAGGATGCGCCCTCTAGTGGACAAAAGTTTTGTGTTAAAAAAATTGAGATAAATAGAGTCCATTTCACGAAAGAAGTCCTGCAGACGCAGCGCTGTATTCGCGCGACATAATGTTGCCACGGTTAAATATGGGGAAATCAGGGGAAATAATTTATAGTTCATTTACTTTCATTTTATTAACTAGGTACCTACCTACTCGAATAGAAAAAAAATGTTTTTAATAGAATTTATTTTTAATATAATAGGTACCATTTGATGTCCATACTGCTAAGGTCAGATTAGTGAAAAATAAATCTTCCTGTAATTTCTAAAATATAAAATGGAGATGTTCGACCAACTTTAAATTAGAAAAATAAAATAACATTTAAAACTTTTATTCAAATTGTTATTGAATAATTATGATCGGTCATACTATGATCACTGTCAGAAGAGTGAATAGAAACAGAATCAGATTCTGTTTCACTATCACTGGCCGTGGATATAATAAATCGGTCCATTGCTTCATCCATAAGACCATCATTTTTTAAATATTCTTCCTCCAAATGCTGTACATGTTTACATTGAACTGCCCAATCTTCCGCTGTAACAGTCTCAAAAGCCTCTTCTGTTAGGCGTACAATTTCTTTTGGATCTTGGCCCACGTTTTTATCCGCTACCCGTCTCTTTACAAGGCTCCACATTTTTTCGATCGGATCGCAGTGGTAAGGCGGCAATCTTAGCAATTCATGATTGTGAGATTTTAATAATGCCTCCATGGCATATGTAGGTGGACCTTTGTTTTGTTTAATTAATTCAAATAATACAGCTTTTGTCAAAGTATCTTCAAAATATACTCCCTTTTCTCGCAGCCATTCCTGCATGTCACGTTTAATACTTGACATTGTAGGTGCTTTATCTATTTGAGTGCAGTGATACAGAGCGTTGTCCATTACCACAAGTGACCTTTCAGGTAGGTTAGGTTAGGTTCAAAAAATTAGTTGAGTTCATGTCATCGTGGTAATCTGAGGATTTGGATTGGGATTTGAACATTAACAATGCACCATTAACAAAACCATTTTCAGTTCGCGCATGAGCAATTATCCAACGACTCCCTGATGACTCTGACACGAACATCCCAGGCTCCTCCTCACTTTGCAAACAACTTTTGGCATGATAAGTGTTGTGTATACAAGGTGCAGTTTTAAAACTGCACAATATTTCAGGAGGTTGTAATAAAACTCATAAATAATTATGTAAAAATACGAAACCTGGTCAATAATCAGTAATACTTGCTATTTTATTTTTTTAATTTTAACCGTTTTTCAGAATAACTCTCTAAATACACTTCTTAAAAAAACAGAATCACCCGTTGCGATTCGATTTATCGTACGTCATGTCTCTGTGTGTGTGAGGGCGTCAACCTGTACGAAGCTCCGCCCACTTATTCTACGAAATGAATAATTTAGCCTTAGATGTACCTACCTAGTTAAATTTCGATGATCATAATGTAATTTCGTTAATTAACTAATTTTTAAGCATCATTACAATGCGAAAATCTTTTAAAAGTACAAGTTGACGTTGCGTCGTTAGTTATTTACCTATCAGCTGATGAATAAGAGGTTAGGCCGAGGTCAATAAACCTTATGGTGCGTTTACACGTGGGCCTAGCCTCGGCCAACCGCCATCCCTAGCCATTGTGTAATGCTAGCAAAGGAGAATGCCGACCGCATCAGGCAACGGCGCCGGGATTCCGATCCCGATTTCCGGCCACGGTTGGCGCGGGCTTGCGGACGGCGAGCAATGGGTAGCTCGCTATCCGACAGTCCGGTAACTGTCCGGACCGAGCCCAAGTAGTCGACGGCGCGCACTGTTCCCGCAAGGCAAGAAGGAACAAGAGTAGGTTTTTAGTCAGTAAAAGTCTAACACTATCTCCCGCTCCGCCCAAGAGCGGGGGATGCCATTAGATGAATTTCCCACCGAAAAAAAAAATCCCTAGCCATTGTGTAAACGGTATACAGCTTACGCCATTCATGCCATTTCATGACCAAGACCCCATTTACACAATGGCTAGGGATGGCGACTGACCGAAGCTGGTTCGACGTGTAAAGGCACCAATTACATATCACGTAAGCAATACTCGTGTCCCTGCTGCATAACTTTGAAACTATGATTGCAAGTTAGACGGAACATAGCATAACCAAAATAATGTTTATTTATGTTTGCCTTAGTTTTGCTTTATTACTGATACCGTGGCTGAGACGCATAATGTTAGTAGGTATGTACAAGATGTTGACATGCCCTCTCGGTATGATGAAAGCGTGCGCGCGCGCGCGGGGTTTAGGCACTAAACAAAACGGACGACGGCTTCGAGTAGGTAGATACTTACCTACCTACATGCAATCGCAGTCGGCGCGTTGTAGGTAATTCATTATCAAGGTCAGTTTTCCGTAATAATTTCGTTTTTATAAGTGGATTAAATTGGTTGATGTAAAATTTCCCTTCCTACTTTTTAACGGGCTGAGGACCGACAAAAATACCTCAAGATAATGTGTGCTAGTTAAGTAGGTAGATAGGGTTTTTAATGATTTATCTTGCTTGATAGGGGTAGGTATTTTTGGCGTAGTTAAAAATTTTAAATCAACTGATTTACGCTAATCAAATTGATTTGGCTAACAACTTATTTACAAAAAATGATTTTTTTATGTTCACAAATAAAAGTAAGTACCTACTTATGTAACCTGGAGGTATTGTTCAAAATGTCCACCTTCACAATCCAAGCAGAGTCTAGCACGACGTTGTTGATTTTCTCTCAATTTGCATAGCACAAACACATTTGTTTTCACAGTTTCGAAAGCACTGATTACCTTTTCGCGTAATTCTGTAACATTGGTGATTTCCTCTTCGTACACTAGTCTTTTCACATTTCCCCACAAATAAAAGTCAAGGGGTGTGAGATCCGGAGAACGCGGAGGCCAAGCCACTGGAGCTCCGCGGCCAATCCAATGAGTGCCAAACCTTTCACTTAAGTACTCACGTACTTGCCGACCGTAGTGAGGAGCACCATCCTGCTGGTAGTACAAGTTGTGATGAAGGGACAAGGGTACCTCATCCAACATCTCCTCGACGACGTGTTGCAACAGCTCCAGGTATGTGGCACTGGTGAGGTGACCATCGATAAAATAGGGTCCAAGCAGTTGGTCCCCTATTATGCCAGCCCACACATTAAGGCTGAACCTGTTTTGAAACGAATGCCGTTTAGTTACGCGCGGGTTATGTTCGCGGTGAGCCCACCAGTGTTCGTTATGAACATTGTAGACGCCAACTCGAGTAAATAAACACTCGTCCGTCCACAGGATGTTGGCGTCGTGGTGTTCCAGCAACCAGCGACAAAATGTAACTCGCGCGGCATTATCATTTTCGTGAAGATCCTGTGCCTTGCGGTAATGAAACGGATGCTGCAGTTCTCTGTTCAGTAGCCGCCACACTGTCGAGTGGTGCACTCCAAACCGTCGACCAGCATCTCGCGTGCTGGCCCGTGGCTCTCGCTCGAAGTATTCCAGGATATTTTCCTGCAAAGCGACAGGCAGGCCTTCGTTGCCACGACCGTCAGCGTGCCGGGGAACGTCAAATTGTCGAAACTCGCGGAGTCTCTGCGTGGCAGCCAGCATTACCCTATGAGATGGACGTTGGCTATTGGGAAACAGTTCTACGAACATCTCGATAGCTCGGGATACGCTGTCTCCACTGATGGCATACAAGCGGACCATCTCCGTCAATTCCACATTTGAGTATTGGTCCGTCATCTTTTTAGCACTAGACACCGCGTACGTAACCGTTAACCGAAGGCGTACCTGAGAGCGGAAAGTGCACGCGTATGCACACGCCGGCGACATGAATTGCACTAAAGTAAATCGATTGATCGATGGCCGCGGGGGCGTGGATAGGGTGTGGCGTGCGAGACGATGATAGGTGCTTTATGAAACTATCATTGCGTGTTTGTGTGTGTGAAAGCGCGGTTTATCGTTTCGTGTTTGTGTGTGTGAAAGCGCGGTTATTAGGCAGGTATCAGACTGGCTGCGTTTTAACAAAGGTAGTTCACACATACCGATTTCCATAAATAAGAAAAAAAAATAAAAAAAATTACCTACTCATTTTATTATTGATTCGGGTCGAGAATTACTAATATAATTACCTCCTGAAATTTTTAGCAGCTTCAAACCTGCACCTTGTATAGGTCTCGTGTAATACTACAGGTTTTTTCTCCACATTGCGATTTCTTCGGATTCTCTCCAAATATCTTGAACGCCATGCAGTAATATCATAACGTTCCATTAGTAATTTACGTTTCGATTGGCATCGCTTATACTTGAAACCGATGCTATGCAATATACGGTGCAATGTTGTGATGCTTCCTTGATAATTTATGTCTTCTCTCAAAGCTGCACGTAATTTAATCAATGTAGGTAATTCCTTCTTCACAACATAAAAACTGAATTTTTTGCCGTATAGCGCACAAATCAAATCCATCCAAGTCGAACTTTTTAGGATGCGGGCGACTCTTCCCTGGGGTGACGATAACTTTAGAAGTACTCGCCGCTGTTGCGCCTTCTTTTGTAACTCTCGTTACAGTTTTCTCTGAAACACCTGCAATAAAATGAACAATAAAAAAGAAATTCAAACAAAGATTATTTTCGTATTTAATTACATTATTGTTGAATATAACTTTACAAATTTTTGTTGTGTTGTGTTAATTCCTTTTCAAATTTTCGTTAATAAAAATCGTGCATTAAAAAAACAAAAAACTTAATTCCAATCTGTAAATCAATCGGGAAAAAATCTGTATATGGCAGCCCCAAAATTTACCTGTCATGGCGGCGACTCTTTTGCGAACATTGCTTATTGGTATTAAACTGTTATTAAAACACCGCGATTCTTGTGTTCCGCTTCACAGAACTCCTTCACCTTTAATATCATTTCTCGACCTGCACTTTTTACAACTTTTGGCATCGTAAATAAACCTTATAACGCACTAATCCAATAATAAACTCACAAAATATATACCACAACAAACGCACCTTGATAACATCGACAAACGACAACATGGCCGATCTCCCCATCTGTCAAATTTAGTTCCACAATTGTCCGCGGGACTTCTTTCGTGAAATGGACTTTACGTCGTGTTTGGTAGGGTTGGTAGGTATCATTTGACAGGGCTTCACGTAAATAGTATAGAAGCACAGTCATGATTTAACACCAAAATTGTTTAAAAGAAAAAAAGTAATATAACCTAAAACCCGACTACGTCAAAAACACGACATTGAAAAAGTATGAAACAAGTTTTTATGGATGCTGAAATAAACAAGGTAACTGGAAAAACAAGAACAGAACATTAAGAAAATCCGTAGTCACACGTTGTTAAAGTGTTTCGGTTGGCGCCTGTAACGTATGACTACGGATTTTCTTTAAGTTCGGTTCTTGTTTTTCCAGTTACCTTGTTTCAAACTAAAGATATGATAGTGCTAAAGACGTTAAGAAAACATATTATTACATATTGTATAGAAAACATATAAACTTTTATTTTTTTAAATCTGGGCACGTGCGCCCTGAGGGTTTCGTACAAACTTACCTATGTAAAAAGTTCAATTCCCAATTGGAATCTGGAAGTTTAATCCAAATCAAAAAAAAAATTGGACAAGTGCGAGTCGGGCGCGCGCATTGAGGGTTCCGTACAAACTTAACTATGAAAACAGTTCAATTCCTGAATTGAATTAAGATTTTTCCGAATCTCAATTCTTTTTTTATGACGTAACCACAATGTTTTTTTGGGTGTTGAAAATATACGTTTTTTGCGACATTATAGGCCGTATCTTTTTTTCGTTAACTTGGAAGTGTAACTTTTAACAGCTTCAAGGCACCGCAGATCCGATTAGGTTTTAATTTAAACTCGATACCTTCACGCGTTTTCGAGATAAAGGGTCTCGACAGACAGGCAGACGGACAACACAGTGGTCCTAATTTTTTTATTAAGTACTTACGTTTTCAAGAAGTCTGTTCAGGTCACATTTACTCTGAGAAGAGGAACCTGTCCCCCTGTGTACCTGGGTGGAAGACAACTGCCCCACAGCGATTCAGTCAAGTATCTAGGAATGCATTTCGACCGCCGATTGACATGGCAAAAACACATCGAGTCAAAACGTAATGAGATAAACTTCAAATACAAAGGGCTGTACTGGCTACTGGGAAGGAACTCCAAACTGTCCCTGGATAACAAACTCCTATTATACAAGTGTGTTATAAAACCAGTTTGGACTTATGGAATCCAGTTGTGGGGAGCAACCTGCGATTCTAACAAAAACAAAATCCAAAGAACCCAGAACTAAATAATGAAACAAATCAGTAATGCACCCTGGTTCATACGAAACTCGGAAGTTCACAAGTATACCAACATGCCAACAGTAAAGGAAGAAATAAGAGCATGTTCGGGGAAATACAAAACTAGACTGGAGAAACATCCAAACCAGCTAGCTGTCCAGCTTACGTTACCAGACTGTGTGCACAGATTAAAGAGACACAGAATATTAGAACTCGGCATTATATGAGCAATTATATTAGTATGGAGGATACTTCTAATGAGAAATATCACTCCACCGGAATTATTCGTTTAACGCATCTGCTCATAGTTGGAAGTATCTTGGAAGAAAAAAAACTTTTTACAAAAAAAAATAATAATAACCGACTTCACTAAAAAAAAACACTAAAACCATCAAAATAGTTTTAAATTCGGAAGACGGTGTTTCTCGATATTGTTTGTTCCTTATTTAACACCGACTTCCGAAATTAAAATTATTTTGATGGTTTTAGTGTTTTTTTTAGTGAGTCGGTTATTTTTTTTTTTTGTAAAAAGTTTTATATTTCACACTTTTTAGTTGCTGTAAGTGTATCAGCCAGAGTACCTTTTTCTCATGACAATTCCAATGAACTCAAACCCTGATAAGTTACATTGTTTTATTATGAAGTTCCCGTGTCTACATTCCGGCTCCATCATCATCATCAGATCAGTTCGATAGTACCTTATAGCCAAAGTGCATCTCATGACAATTCTAATAAGCCCAAATACGGGTAGGATACATTGATTAATTACGGATTTCCAGTGCCTATCTTCCGGCTCCATCATCATCAGGTCAATGATACCATTTTCAACATACCTATTCAGAACCATTCATTTATTTGTATTATCGTAGTCGCATCGCATACTATGTTCATTGTGCATTGTGATATCTGTGTTCATTGTGATAACTTCCGTTGGCCATTTCTGGTCTTCTTCACCAGTTTCACTTCATCAAATGACATTTTTTGACTGTAAATGCTTAAACCTTTGATGAAAATACTAAAAGATCTATATAGTTGCCTATAATATTTGAAAAGTTTCCTTTATTTCGCCAAGATTCCATCATAAGATCCCAACTTGGTGACTATGGGACCCTTTAGGAAGTAAGAGCTCTTTCCAACAAAAAAAGATTTTTTCAAATCGGTTCGCAAGCGATGAAGTTATCCGAACATACATTAAAAAAAAATACAATTAAGACCCTTTAACTCGAGAACGCTTAGAGGTATCGAGTTAAAATTAAAACCATACACTCAAGTCTGCGGTCGCAAAAAAACGTATATTTCGATACTCAAGGGAATCAAAGTTCATAGGGTGAATCCCGTTGACCTAGAATCCTGAAATTTGGCATAAATCATGGTCTCATAGAACAAGTACAGGGAAAAATCTAAAAATTGTAAATTTATAGACGACCACAAAAAAAAATGGTTTGCAATTCGGAAAAATCTTCGTAACTCAATTCGAGAATTGATTTCATGGGTAAATTTGTACAGAATCCTCAGTGCGCGAATCCGACTCGCACTTGCCCTTTTTTATTTTACTTACTGTATCCTTACTCAAGCCTGAAAAGAAATATTCTAAGTTAGTCGAAACGCATTATAAATTTAAAGTATCAATACTCTTTATACTAGCCATCGAAAATATTGACCAAAACAAAATAAACAAATATCGTCATGTTTAAATGAATTTCCGTCTGATTTATATATATTTGGAGATAACAGGGATGGGAGTTTACCTAGGAAGTCTAAAAACATTAAAATAAAAGTGTTACGTACCAAAAAAACAGCACACCAATGTTTCCTAAGTTCGTGACTTTGTTTTGATCAATAATGGTGTGATTTGCCATTTGTTATCTTTGGCAAAACTGTAATATTATTATTATTATGAGCCCGTTGTGTCCCACTGCAGGGCAAAGGCCTCCCTTCCGTTATTCCACTCTTTTCTGTCTTTAGCCACTTCGTAATATATTAAATATTATTTCCCTTGCAGCTCAGTGAAATTTTTTTGTCACATTTCTGAAGATTTCAATTAAAAATCACAATAAAATAATATAATAAACAAACCGGTGTCAACATGATATGACGTTTGGCATTTGACAGATGGCTGGGTTGGGTTGCTACTTAAAATCTTTAATGTTGTTTTCAATTTACGCCGCCACAACGGTTCTTTTATCGCACAGACAATAACAACAAATTTACTGTTTACAGATTTATAGTCTGTTTAATAATTTAAACGACTTGGGTAATTTTTAGGGTAAAATGAAATCTGACGTAGTCAAAACTGGTTCAGAAATCAAGGTTAATTATGAGATTTTGGTCATTGTTTAATAATGGAATCTTATAAAAAGTATCCAATTTAAGTATTTTTTTAAATGATTTAATACTATTATGGGACTTTTTAAAATTAAAAAATGCAAAAGACTTTTGTTTAAAATATACCTATTTCAGTCTCTTTAATGATATTCTTATTACAAAAGTAGGATACATTTGCAAAGACATAATAGTGTCATAAGTAATAAAATAAATCTGGAATCGTACGGGAAATCTGATTCTTAATATTCTATTCCACTTACTGATTCATCATCAGTAGCCATACCTACTACGATCAAGATCTGTTGTAGAACTATCATCATCTCAAAAAACAAGTGAATGACAACTAAAATTCCGGTTGCCAACATTAGATTTTTAATTTCCTTGAAAAAATTCCAAGTTTAACTTACTAGACAGACTATATTTATTTATTTATTTAAACTTCATGTACAGTAGTGGTACATAGGCGGACTTAATGCAACAAGGCATTCTCTCCCAGTCAACCAGTCAGTCAGTCAGTATTTTTTCCTATATCTGTGCTATAAGACCTTCCTTTGTACCAAATTTCAGGATTCTTGCTCAACGGGAATAGTGGAGTGCCGTAAGGCGTTAAATTAGTTAAACCTCGGAATCCGAGGCCAGTCAATGAATTTTAATATAAACCATTGGACTGTATTGTTAAAAGCTCAAATAAAAAGTAAAAAAAATAATTGTCCGCTCTTTTTTTTTACCTAATATAAACTAGTGCTTGACTGCGATCCCAATAATTGATAACAACAATTTACTGAAAAATAAGTTTTCAACCTTGGAAACCCTGTGCTACCCCCATGGTGCACGAAAAACTGGCACTTTTTTTAGATTTTTCGAAAAAACTACCCGAAGAAAGCGTTTTTTAAGTATATTTACGTATAATTTTTAAGTATAATGTAATAAAGCTAACTAAATATACTATAATTAAACCACTATACAAAAAGGGTAACTGTTCTGATATGAGTAATTATAGGCCTATTACACTAATCCCAATCTTTGCTAAAATTTTTGAAAAAGCAATGCATGGCAAATTAGATAGCTTTGTAACTAAACATAATCTGATCGTGGAGAGTCAATGCAAAGCCTGTTTTGCCTTAGTAAAACTAATTACTGAAGCTCTTAATAAAAAAATGTCTTCACTATCGGTATTCTTGGATATGAGCAAAGCATTTGATTTTGTTTCGCATGAACGACTACTACACAAATTAGAAAAATATGGAATAAGAGGCCAGGCGCATGATTGATTTAAAAGCTATTTGTCTGATCGCCAACAGCGAACTGTTATTTCTAGAATAGAAAAAAATACTAGGAAAACATATTGCTCAGAATTAAGAATTAATAATTCTGGCGTTCCACAGGGAAGTATACTGGGTCCGCCACTATTCATTTTATTCATAAATGACCTAATCAAATGCTTAAACTGTGAGTGTATCCAATTTGCTGACGACACCACTTTGACGATAAAATGTACCAACAAAACTGACATAGAAACTGACACTAATATTGAATTAATTAATGTAATAAAATGGCTAGAAGACTGAATCTTCAAGTTAATATTAATAAAACTAATGTAGTACAATTCCAAACATGCAACTCGTCAGCAACACCAATTACAATTCGACACGACAATACAATTTTGCAGCCACAACCATCGGCTTTATTTTTGGGTATAATAATAGACAACAAACTGAATTGGAAGGAACATGTAGAAAAAGTATGCAGTAAGCTTGATAAGTTTGTATATGCCCTTCGCAAGTTAAGACTAGTGTCCAGCAAGAAAACAGTTCTAAATGCTTATCATGGGTATGTTTCGTCAGTACTGCGTTATGGTCTAGTTATTTGGGGCAATTCAGTGGACGTAGACAGAGCGTTCAAAGTACAAAAAAAGTGTATCCGAGCCATGAGTGGAGCAGAATATTTAGACCACTGCAGGCCATTATTTATAGAGTTAAAAATTCTCCCACTGCCGTGTCTGTATATTTTTGAGGTATGCTTATTTGTAAAAAAATACCCTCATTTATTCTCTTTGAATGAACAAGTCTCAAAAAGATTAAATAAAAAAAATGCTGGAAAACTGTTGGTTCCTCTTCAGAGATTGCATTTATATAGTAGAAATTCCAGCTGTATGTCAATAAAAATATATAATAAATTACCTCCTGAATTCAGAATGCTGCCAGTAGATAAATTTAAACGTAAGATGTTTGCATGGCTCTTGGACATGTGCTTTTATTCGGTTAATGAATTCTTAAATCACAGTTTTTGACATTATTATTATTTTGACATTCTATTTAGTAATTTTTGACATTATATTATTTTTTTTGACATAATATTTTTTTTTGACATTATTAAAACTGACTATTTTATTTTATTTTTTTTATTTTTTTGACGTTACATTTTTATCAATATTTTGTGTGTGTACTTACCTATCGTTCCGTATGGTGTCCGGACGTAAAGAATAACACCATCCCATCTCTTCCCGTGGGTGTCGTAAGAGGCGACTAAGGGACATTTTGAGACCGTGCGTACTGTTGAGCACCTGAGGTCACCGCGTGGTGGCGGGTAAACCACTAGCAACAGCATTCCCAAGGAGGGTTAGTGTCAGGCAGGCGGCCGACTGTAAAACAGTAGCCATATCCTTTAGCAATATATTGAGTAGGTACAAACGGAATGCGCGATAGAGTTAGGGCGTACCCCACAGGCGACGCGCAGGGGCATCACCCGGCTCCTGTGGGAAGTGGACTAGGGTTGTTGCACCACCCCGGGCGGGTGCAACGTAAGAAGCAAGCTCGGGAAATGAGATTGAGGTATGCAAGTTGGAATGTTGGGACTATGACTGGAAGGGCAAGAGAGTTAGCGGACGTATTAAAAAGAAGACGAATAAATGTAGCGTGCTTACAAGAAACTAAATGGAGAGGGACAAAAGCGAGAGAAATTGGTGAGGGATATAAGTTCTACTACTGTGGAAGTGATGGTAAAAGAAATGGTGTAGGGATAGTATTAAACAGCAAATTGAAAGAAAGCGTGATGGAAGTACAAAGGATTAATGATAGGCTTATAGTTATTAAGATTTTGTTAGAGAATGTAATGTTGAATGTAGTTAGTGTGTATACACCACAAGTAGGATGCGAAGAAACAGTGAAAGAGAAACTTTGGGAGGATTATGATAGAGCTTTAATGGCCATCCCTGTACATGAGGAATTGATTGTTGGAGAGGATTTTATGGTCATGTGGGAAGAACGAGAGGTGTTTATGAAAGAGTACATGGGGAATGGGGTTTTGGAAGCTCGAACAATGCAGGGGAGACGCTATTGTAATCTGCTACTGCATTTGACCTGGCAGTAGCCAATACTTGGTTCCAGAAAGGAGACGAACACCTGGTCACATACAAAAGCGGTAACCACAAGACGCAAATCGATTACTTTCTGGTTAGACGCGATCAGCTAAAGCACGTCAAAGATTGCAAAGTGCTACCAGGAGAAGACTTAGTCGCACAGCACAGGCTCTTGGTAATGGTGTTAGTAGTTAAGACACAGAACAAAAAAACCAAAGAGCGTCCCCCCCTAATATAAAATGGCATATGCTAGAGAAGAGTGAATGTGCGAAGAAATTCAGAGAGCGAGTGGTAGATAAAATGATAGAGATGGGAGACATTAATGAACGAAGTATAAATGAAAGCTGGAATGAAATTGCTGAGTATATTAGACTTGCAGCGAAAGATATTTTGGGAGAGACGAGAGGAAAGGGTACAATAGATAGGGATACATGGTGGTGGTCGATAGATATACAGAATGTGTTAAAGGAAAAAAAGAGGAAATTTAAGGAATGGCAGCGTATAGATCCGGAAAACGTTACTTTAAAGTCTGCAAAAAAAAAGTGAATATGATGCTTTAAAGAAAAAAGCCAAAAAAGCCGTGGCAATAGCAAAAGCAAAAGCGCAAAACAAGCTATACGATACACTAGACAGTCCGGCAGGCCAAAAAGATCTATACCGGCTTACTAGAGCAAGAGAGAGAAATGCGAGAGATGTGTGTCAGATAAAATGTATACGGGATGAAACTGGAATGATTCTATCAGAAGATGAAAAAATCAAAGGGAGGTGGAAGGACTATTTTGAAAGCCTGATGAATGAGGAAAACAACTGGAATGGGGTTCTAGAGAATAAACCAGTGAATATGGGTTTAGTGAGAATTATTAGTATGGATGAAGTCAGAATAGCTCTAAATGGAATGAAGAATGGTAAGGCAATTGGCCCAGACGGAATACCAGTTGAAGTGTGGAAGTTGCTGTTGCTGTTGTTGAAAAAAACGTATTGCGCCGACCCCAAATAAGATGGGACAAGGGCAGGAAGAAGAAGATACTTACCTATCTACTTGTATTTTTGTTTTTAATTTTTGAGTACTTGAGATATATAGTGATAAATATAATTGTGTGATAATTTTGACATTCCATTACATTGCAATAATATAAGTAATGTAGGTAACAAAATTGTGCTGATATAGATAATATTACATAAAATAAATGTTAATTTCAATAATGTTTCTTCACCGGCATTGGTAGTGTACGTGAGACGTTTTTAATATTAAGTTCTTGTATGTACCGTATACTTGGATATAAATGGATGATTATTATTATTATTATTGAAATGCAATTTGAGCTTAACCCCAGTACTCTAGGTTAATTAGTTGCAGAGACACAGTTTGTCAAAGGCTTCAAGACACCTAGGCTTCATAGTTCTCTTAAAAATTACAAAAATATCGGGTTCGTCTATACATATATGTAATAAATCTGTAGAAGTTTTTGTTGTGCGCGCATCACGTAAACTGTACGAAATCGATGTTGATAACTTTTATATATTAAAATTGTGTGTAACTTGATATATTACTTAGGCTTTGTTTCACCGCAATCGGTTGACTATTTCGAAAGATATACTACATTTATTGACTGTTATGCGGTACGAAGTCCACAGACTTTCGCCCTTTTAGAAGGACCAGGTTTCATCTAGTCTAGATCAGAGGGAGAAGTGGAGATGGAGGAATAATGTTTTCTGGAGGTAGAGGCGGGTCAGCATATGGTGTTAGTCTTCCACATTCTCGTCCTCTTCATCCAGGACGACAGAGTTGGCATTGTTGCAATTTCGACCTTGGCAAAAGAAAAATAGTATGCAAGTGCAGGACCTTAACCCAACCAAAAAAAAAAGAAACTGAAACAAGTGACAGAATTTTACAGTTTTCCGAGAACTGCGGTAGAATTGCTCATCTTTGACTTGTTGTATCTTCGTAACAAATGGACAAATTTTGCTCATGTTTCGCTGAAATTGTAGAAAATTTAGCTACCTTTAAATAAGTATGTATATCGCAGTACTATTCGAATAATAATAATATAAATATCGATACGAATCGTAGAGCGATAAGAGTCAGTTTTCGAGTATTGAAAAATAATAAAAAAATGAAGATCGGATATATTTTTTTTAAACATTTTTACTTGTTAAAAACACATTTCAAAAGTTTGTATAAAGATTCATTGACCGGCCCTGGATTCCGAGGTATAAATCTTACGGCACTCCACTAGAAGTAGGTACCCCATGAATTTAGATCTTTGAGAGTATACATACCTACCTACATAAACGACACAGACATAAACGGCTGTATCTTTTTTATTCGGTAACTTAGAAGTTTGATATTTTCACAGCTTGAAGGGACTGCAAACCTGAGTAGGTACTATATGATTTTAACTTCAACTGGATACCTCCACGCGTTCTCGAGATACAGGGTCTTGACAGACAGACAGACGGACAACAAAGTGATCCTATAAGGGTTCCGTTTTTTTTTTGAGGTAAAAACAAACAATACCTCTTTATAATATTTGTGTCGACTAAAGTACCTACCTTCGGATTACAAAAAAAAATATATACCTATTGTTTCTTAAAAATAACGTCATCCAGATGTAAGCCTTCGCATTCACGGCACTCCTTTACGCGAACCACATAAATTACCAATAATTTCTTGATCCATTCGAATGAGAAGGATAGGTACGTTGTGCATCTTTTTATCACGAAAGCCTCGAATACTATAGAATCTTCTACGTACCTACTAGACTCGCTGATTTATTTATTTAAACTTCAAGTATAGTGGTGCTACATAGGCGGCCACAAGGCATTCTCTGACAGTCAACCTTTGGGTTAAAAAAATTAAAAAATTCTCACAGGCACAGCGCGTGGTCCGCTTCTGAGAAATACTCCATAGTGACCAATTAGGCGTGTGTAACTCTTTACTGTTAAATATTTCGGAACAGTGAGTCGGTTGACTCACTGTTCCGAAACATTTTAGTGTTCCGAGAGATAGGAACATCAGTAATGTTTTAAATGCATCATTTGGAACAATTATAACACTGAAACACTCTCTACTTTAAGTGACCAGCAGTCTTTTTAAAATTCAAATTTAAACGTTAAAAGTATAATATATAATTAACGACCTGGACTAAAAAATGCAATTTAGGCCTCGCCAAAAAAATCCCTTAAATATTAATTTTGCATTTGACGGCATAAAATTGGAATGCGTTGATACTTTTACCCTGCTAGGACTGGATTTGGATATCCATATGACCTGGAAAGCGCATAATTATACAGAAAATTAAATCTAAATTATCTAGCTTTATTTATGCATTACGTGAACTTAAAAAATCAACCGATCTTAAAACTGCCCTGTCTGCTTACTATGCATATGCATACGCATGGCTCTCGTATGGTATCATCCTCTGGGGAAACAGTGTAGATAGCAATGACTTGTTTATCTTACAAAAAAAATGTCTTCGAATAATTGTAAATATTAATAATGATGACACTTGTAGACCGCATTTTCGTAAATTAGAAACTCTTACATTATCATCAATTTACATTCTAGAAATCTGTAAATTTGTGAGGCAGAACCCTAATTTCTATAAAAAAATAACCGACCAACCTCGCCGATACGCACCGCGTTCTCAATTTAAAAACATGCTTGTAATACCTATAGATGCTGGCGGGAAAAATTCCGAATCATTCCCGTCGAATACTTCGGAAGTATTCCGAAATATTCCGAAACTTTCGGAATATTTCAACTGTCAAAAAAAACCAAGAAAATCGACCTTACTACCTATTTCGCGCTTGGAAGTTGTAAAATATTATCTTTAGTTGTATTGTGAGCGGTAGGAATATATTAAGTTTATAGTTGTGAGTGCACCTCTTCAATAAAGTGTTCGCTTGGTGGTGGTTTGAAGTGCTCCGGCTTCATTGAAGTCAGTTCTATATTTTTACTTAAACATTTTTGTTTCAACATTTTTTTATGTCACGTATATACATATAGTGACTAATAATACTGTTCTGAAAACTGCATGAAATTCGGTTCAGCCAAATGCGAGATGATCGCGGACAAACATACATACATACGGTTCAAACTCATAACCTCCTTTTTTAACACGCTTTTATTAGCTTCACCTATATATTTGTTGGTAATCAACGCCTTTGAGCTCGATTTTGACCAGCTCAGGGTCGATCAGATTTTTTTAAAACTTTGCACACCCATCAAAGACTGATGACAACACAATGATCCTTTATTCTATGACCTTGATCTCAAGGGCAATGACCTTTACTTAAACCTTTACTTCATTAAAATGTTGGGAATCACCTGTGACACCCAAAGGCAATGACTTTGACCCCAAGAGCCAGACCTTGACCTCAAGGTCAATGACTTTGACCCCAAGGTCAAATGTATAAAAAGTTGGAAAACACCTGGGACACCATAGGGCATGACCTTGACACCAAAGTCAATCACCTTGAACTCAAGGTCAAATGCAAAAATGTTGGGAAACGCCCGGGACACCAAAGGGCTGCTTTGACCGCGCCGGCGAGCGCTACTTCTCTAAATAACACAGATCAATTTTTTTTCGATAACATTTTAGGTCAAATACTTAGGGGTCATGGTCATTGACTTTAGGAAAAGCGTGGGGTGCTCGATTCGACTCTTACGAAACATATGGCACAAAGCGCCCCACCCTTTTTACAATATAATATTAATATTTTTCGTTCAAACACACAAACAAAACAAACATAGAACAAACAACAACAAACACAAACAACAAATTCAATGTATTTATTGACTGGGCTATTTACGCGTAATGTTTTTATTGACTTGGTGGGCTATGCGACTCGCGAATCAGAGATCTCTCTCAACCGACTTGGGAATTTTGTATAATATTTAATCATTAAAAAAATACAAACATTCAGTACTTTTTAGGTTCTTCTATCATTGGGTTCTTCTGTTATTAAACAATGATCTCTATCTCTTAATCAACCTTGATTATTGAATCCGTGTTGACTACATCAGATTTCACGGGATACCTACGTCAGTGCGAAAGCCGTATCATCGAAGTTTGTTTCTTCGAAAACTTTTCAACGATATCTCTATACTGCGACGCCTTGTTAGGTCGACTTTTTGTTACTGCGATGGTTCGTTACATCGAAAAACTTTACTGCGAACGATTTTAAAGCGAAAACATCATACTGCGAAGCCTTGTTCAATGGATGTCTTGTTACTACGATGATAATTATGTTACTTAGGAATACTTAACTTTTAATTTCGTTACGATTTTCAACACCAAACGTTTGTTTTTAGAATGTTTTACATATATATGTATATAAAAGTAAAGAGCGCCATCTGTCATGAATATCAGTGTTTAAGTAAATATCGTAGACCATTGCAATGTTTGTCTAAATCATTCTAGCTATAAATGACTAAAACGTAAGTTATATACATATGCCAAACTCAACCGGACTGGGGCCGCTCTCAAGCGGCTCCTGCCCAACCTTGAGGGTCCAGACGCCTCCTACCGGAGGCTCTACGCGGGGATCGTTCGGTCCATGGCCCTCTACAGGGCGCTGGTGTGGGCGCCGTCGCTGCAAAAGCGACCGGCGGCCATTCTGAACACCTATCAGAGGGTCATGGCAATTCGGATGGTGCGGGGATACCGCACGATTTACCGCGAAGCGGCGAGCCTTCTGGCTGGCCTACCACCGTGGGATCTGGAGGCGGTCGCCGACTTCTGCAAAGCAGTAATGCTCGCTAAGGAGGAGGCCGACCGCATCAGGCAACGGCGCTCTCGCCGCCGCCGGGATTCCGGTCCCGATTTCCAACCACCGTAGGACGGGCTTGCGGACAGTGAGGAATGGGTAGCTCGCAGTCCGGCCGTCCGGTGACTGTCCAGACCAAGCCCAAGTCCTCAAGGAGTTGTCAGCAACAGCAGGGGCCCAGCCGGGTCGAAGCCTACTGGGGCCAGGATTATCCGAAAGGGCGCTCGAGCCCCGGTATGAAGGCTTGAAGGAACGGGATGGGTTTTTTAGTCAGTAAGAGTCTGATATTATCTCCCACTCCGCCCAAGAGCGGGGGTTGTAATTGGATGATTTTTCCCATCGAAAAAAAAAAGTTATAAACATATATATGTAAAATATTCTAAAAACAAACGTTAGGTGTTGAAAATCGTAACGAAATTAAAAGTTAAGTATTCCTAAGTAACATAATTATCATCGTAGTAACAACACATCCATTGAACAAGGCTTCGCAGTATGATGTTTTCGCTTTAAAATCGTTCGCAGTAAAGTTTTTCGATGTAACGAATCATCGCAGTAACAAAAAGTCGACTTAACAAGGCGTCGCAGTATAGAAATATCGTTAAAACGTTTTCGAAGAAACAAACTTCGATGATACGGCTTTCGCACTGACGTAGGTATCCCGATTTCACTATATCCTAATAATTACCCAAGTCGTTTAACTTATTAGACAGACTCTAACCCTTTTTCAAAAAACAAATCAAATAATGCTAGACCTGGTTTTTTAATTCACAACTGACATTTATAAAAATAGCATTCGATTTCGAAATAAGTAGGTACCTACCTAAAAACAAAAGAATAAAAATCCTGTTAATCGCAGGCTAACATTAATCAATCCCATTTATATTAAAATAAACATTTATATTTTACTTACGTATGTGCCACTGAACAATTATTAACTTACAAACACGTTTAATTCGATTGAATTATTCCGGCAATCCGGCGAAATATTCGGGCGAAATATTCGGAAACATTCGGAAACATTCGATTGCGGGGTACGAATCTTTCTCGCGGGGGGGGGAAAACTTCTCCGGGAGCATATCCCCTCTTACCGCACCCCGCACCGCCATCGCCTGCACGCACGACTCGTGGCTGCGTGGCAGTCGGGCCACTTGTACTTATTCTCATCTATAATGGTCGGGCCCGCGCGCGCGTCGCAGCGCCAGCAGCGTACAAAGTACTCTGTGGCCAGCGCTGCAGCAGCGGCGGCGGCGATCGACGATTGATGCAAAGTACAATTTTTCAGCAAAAAAAAAATCTTAATTATATTCATTTTGAATAATTCCGATTTAAAGAAACTTTCCCAGAAGTATTCCGGAATTATTCCGAATATTTCAGAAGTTTTGCAACTATAGTAATACCTCCATCAAACTTAAAACTACATAGTTCGAGTCCTCACATAAGCTCCATAAAAATATACAACAAAATACCGAATGACATCAAAACCGAGAAAAGTGATAGAATATTTATTAAACGACTCAAAAAACTGCTAGTTGACAAATGCTATTATTCGGTAAATGAATTCTTTAACGATGATTAAATACTTTCATATATTGTCATTTTTTCCATGTCCGTTTTATGTTTTGTTGATTTTATTTTATTGGAATTTATTTCGACATCTGCAATGATTTTTATTTAATTTTTTGACATTATAATTTTTTTTTTCCTTTTGACATTTGTTATGATTTTATTTATTTTTTGACATTTGTTATGAATTTATTTTGACACTGTAATAATTTACTTTTTGATTTTTATTTTATTTTTTGACATTATCATTTTTTTCCCTTTTGACATTTGTTATGATTTCATTTTTATTGACATTTGTTATGAATTTATTTTGACGTTGTAATAATTTACTATTTGACATTTGTATTATTATTATTATTTTTTTTTGCTATTTGTAATGAATTTATTTTGACATTTAAAATGGATTTATTTTTATTAATGAAGGAATTAACTTTGACATTTATGACATGATTCTTTTTCTTTTTTTTTTGACATTTTATTATTATTTTTCTTTTTATCTTATTACTTATTATTGTACTTTTTATTTTATTTGTATATCCGATTTATTTTTATTTTTGTTTTTCTCTATGTTTTAACTTTGTTCCCAAATAATTGTATTTCTACCTACTTCATGTATGACATTGCTGTGCCCGACAGGGTCCATGTGCACTTATATAACTAGTTTGTCATCTTATGTAACACATGTGATATAGCAATAAAGAATTGAATTGAATTGAATTGAACAGCTTTAAATTATTCTCAAATCAAAATTAAATTAAATTATAGTGATTCAGATGCAAATGTTTCAATCGTAAAGATGACACACTTTTCCCACGCTTAGACTGAATGAATCCCGACTATTCCCCAGAGCCCCACGCTACCGACTGGCATGCCCCCCGCGGCCCGCTCCATTCGAGGCGTTCACGCACTGGCTAAGCAAATATAAACTTTCTTTTGAGACATTCTGTATCATCATGAATGAAATCAAAATATATTAAATTGAACAAATTAAATTAGGATTATGGTTCAATATTATATAGTAATAATAATATTCCACAACTATCACACAAAGCCGGCTAGTCCCAAGATAAGCAGAACTGTGTTATAAGTACTAGACAACTGATAAACATACTGTATGTATATTTCTAAATACATACATGTCTATACATACATAGAAAAAAAAATTGAAGTGTCTGTTTGTACCTAATATTGAAATAACCGCTTTTTACTACATGCATATAAGGTATATTATTGAGGATTTTCGAAATAAACCACAAATTGTTTCTCTGAAAACAAAGTTTTATTTTATTCAACACGCTTTTACATTATAGCAATTATCGTTTAACTAAAATTACACTTTTATCTCACCTGAAAACAAAGAAACGACATTTAAAGTTTAATAATATCGCCTCCTCAATTATATCCCTCTAGTTATCTCTCTACAAGTTTTTATAACAATAAAATGCACAAAAATAATCTTAACATCATCTGTCATTGAATGATACGTCACCCCGTATCCACAGCTTAAAAATTAAAAAAATGAAATGTCATTTCCAAGGAGGTCATTTCATTACATGCATAGAGTGCGTCTACTGAAAGCGTAACCTGGAGTTTTTTTTTTAAATTAAATTGGCAACATTGTTTTGCAAAAAAAAATCACGTCAAAGTCTATGGTTGCAATTGTCAGTTTTTGGAAACGGATATTTATTTTTCAAGAATAATTGCTTAATTATGGGAAAAACAATAAACAGTAACGTGTAAAAACTGCTACACACTATGGTTAATAAATTCAAACAAAAACAAGAAGAGAAAGAAGGTGTTTTCAATGAAAACCAACAATGTTTATATACGATTTCTGAATTTTAAGTTAGTATGACGATATAATCTTGATCCTTGTCGACTAATATTATTAGATAGTTATATTTGTGATATAGTGATAATTTTTTTTCTTATATTTTTAGATAATCTGACATATAGCGAATCTCATAATGGACAAAAACATCGAACAAAGAAGGCTTTTGGTGAATCGACTTATTCATAAACACATAGCAGTTGAGATGTAATGAAAGATTTGCCTCACTCTGTCTGGTAGTGCATCAAAGTCTTCAACTGAAGTTAAAATCGCGAAAGGGAAGGAAATAGTGACTGAAATCCTAGTTCAAGTTTGAGAGAGATGGCTGCTGAAGTTTTTGTGTCTCACGAGTCGATCCGTATCATTTGAAACAATCACTGGAGTATAAAACATGTTCCAACTTGACTAATCCCAAAAGATCTGAATTTTCTCTATGCTAACACGAATCGATTCCAATCCAACAATCTTGAAACACATTATTAGTGTTGGCAAGACGTGATGAAGTTGAAATCATGTTGAATATTTTATTTGACTATCGCGGTGTTGTGCACTTGGTATTCTTGCCAGAAGGCCAAATGGTAAATAAGGAATATTATTTGAATATTATATAGCGACTTTTGAGAGATCAGATAAAATAAAATAATTTGGAATAATAACTGACATTTTGTGTATTGTTAACTTTTACCATACACCCACCAAATAATTAAGTTTACACACATGTTTTTGACTAGGTTTCAAGTTCTTATACAACTATTATACAATTGTCATAAATACAAAAAATACTCTAGTATCAAAACTTTTTTCTCCTACTATTTCAATAATACCACATTCAAAATTTTTGGTTGTAAACTCCTTTTCTCAGGTCACGCTTTCATTAGACGGACTCTATGAATATGTATACGGTACATACTACTCTGTCAAGAAAGTACCGGGAAAAGATCAATAATACACAAAATTTTTGTTATTCATCCAAATTTATTTTATTACCTTCAAAGTATGCCCCTTCAGAAACGATACACTTACGCCAACGAATAATCCAATCATCAAAACATTTTTTAATCGCTGTTTCCGAAATTGAGTTCAGTTCTCGCCGCGAATTCTCCTTTATGTCTTCTACAGATTGAAAACGGGTGCCACGAAGTGGTAATTTGAGTTTAGGAAAAAGATAGAAGTCGGCTGGAGCCATATCTGGCGAATATGGTGGCTGCTCGATGGTATTTGTTGAGTGTTTGGTCAAAAATTCGTTCACAATGATGGCCTTGTGAGAAGGCGCATTATCGTGGTGCAAAATCCAAGAATTTTCTTTCCACAAATCTGGCCTTTTTCGTCGAATTTGCCGCATAATTCGAGTCGAATTTGTCTTAAATGCCGCATAACGCTCAAATAATATTCTTTATTTACCGTTTGACCTTAAGAAAGAAAGAATTCCGAGTGCACAACACCGCGATAGTCAAAGAAAACAGTCAACATGACTGACTTTTGATCGACTTTGGCGTGGTTTTTTCGGTTTTGGTTCAGTTCGAAGGCGCCACTCCGAAGCTTGTTGACTTGTTTGCATGTCAAACTCGTAAACCCACGTCTCGTCGCCAGTAACAATGCGTTTCATGAAAGTTGAGTCGGAATTGACTCGTTCTGGAGTTTTTGAGCTGATGTAATAAGGAGTAACATAGGTTACTTTTATTTTAGAAAAAATAAATTCAAATTCCTGTAGTCCACGCGAACGAAGTCACGGGCAAAGCTAGTTATAGATAAAATTGCAGCCAAACACAGAACAAATGATCATGCTCATCACACAAACATTAGTCTTGGGTGGGAATCGAACCCACGACCTCCGGCATAGCAGTCAGGGCTACTAACCACTAGACCAACAGGCCAGTTAAAAGTCACTACAAATTATTATTATAAAACATTATTATTATAAAACAAAGTCCCCCGCCGCGTCTGTCTGTTCGCGATAAACTCAAAATCTACTGCACCAATTTTCATGCGGTTTTCACCACTCCAGCTAAGCCGTCTGGGAGCTTTCAACGAAAACACTGCCTAAACCCTTTGAGATATAACAAAATAATGTATGGTGGAATTGTGTATCTTATATGAGTCTATAGAAAAGTCCCCGGTGGCACATGTCTATCTCTTAAGCTTAAAAGTAGTAAAATGAATATAGTATTATTCATTTTACTACTTTTAAAACTTGGCATTCAAGAAGCGTTTATTGGAAAGCTATTTACATAATTACGGTATTAATTCTTATCAAAATAAGTTACTTCGCGTTCAAAGCTATAACAGTATCTGTAAATTACTTTTTGAATCATTTAAATCGGACATACCATTTTTATTTTTTTTATGGTGGGAAAAAATCATCCAATGACAACCCCCGCTCTTGGGCGGAGCGGGAGACAGTGTCAGACTCTTACTGACTAAAAAACCCACCCCGCTCCTTCTAGCCTTCACACCGGGGCTCGAGCGCCCTTTCGGATAACGCTGGCCCCAGTAGGCTTCGACCCGGCTGGGTCCCTGCTGTTGCTGACAACTCCTTGAGGCGCGCGGGAACAGTGCGCGCCGTCGACGACTTGGGCTTGGTCCGGACAGTTACCGGACGGCCGGACATTGAGCTACCCATTGCTCACTGTCCGCAAGCTCGCGCCTACGGTGGCCGGAAATCGGGATCAGAATTCCGGCGGCGGCGGCGGCGGCGATAACGCCGTTGCCTGATGCGTTCGGCCTCCTCCTTTGCGAGCATTACTGCTTCGCAGAAGTCGGCGACCGCCTGCCACTCCTCCTCGCTCCGGACCATGGCCTCAACCAAGGCCCGGCGCGAGAGGTCTCCGCCGCCGATCGCCCCCACGAGGGGACATACCATTTGAAAGTTATCATAAGTTTAATAATTCTCAAAATTAAATCTGCGCGATAGCTCCCGCGAGTTCCGCTCTTCAGTCGCTTCGCATGACGCGACCGCTGACCCTCCCCCCGCACCGTCTTGCCTACTGTTTATTTAGCTAATAACCTGAACGACAACAACGCACGACTGAAGATTGTGTTTTCTTACGGTTGTTGAAAAGTTATAATTGCATTTTTGTTTTGTGTTTGTTTTCTTAACTAACACTACACCAACAATGGTAGTATATGTGAATTAATGTAGTAAGAACTACACTGCTCACGCGTTTAAAACGGAGGTCCAAAATTTATTAGGGAGTAACCTGATGCCACGCGGCTGAAGCCGCGGGCAAAAGCTATTTTAAAATAAAACATTTAATTTGCAAAAATCACCAGTTTTTTTTTTTTTTTTTTTGAATATAGTACATTCTTGAGTGTAGAATGCAAAATTTGGTTATTTGTCTTGGAACAGTAACTAGGCGTTTCGAACCGACATACTACCGGACTAATGAGCTATCTCTGTAGAGTTTTTCGTACAAACGTTACATCGCACCAATAAGCATCGAATGCATCGATGGTATAAAACATCGCGTATAGTCTGTCTAGTAAGTTAAACGACTTGGATTTTTTTCTAAGAAATTAAAAATCTAATGTTGGCAACCGGAATTTTAGTTGTCATTCACTTGTTTTTTGAGATGATGATAGTTCTACAACAGATCTTGATCGTAGTATGGCTACTGATGATGAATCAGTAAGTGGAATAGAATATTAAGAATCAGATTTCCCGTACGATTCCAGATTTATTTAATTACTTATTACATTATTATATCTTTGCAAATGTATCCTACTTTTGTAATAAGAATATCATTAAAGAGACTGAAATAGGTATATTTTAAACGAAAATCTTTTGCATTTTTTAATGTTAAAAAGTCCCCTAATAGTATTAAATCATTAAAAAAAAAACTTAAATTGGATACTTTTTATAAAGTTCCATTATTAAACAATGACCAAAATCTCATAATCAACCTTGATTTCTGAACCAGTGTTGACTACATCAGATTTCATTTTACCCTAAAAATTACCCAAGTCGTTTAAATTATTAGACAGACTATACAACTGAATTATCGAAACACCGTGTTCGATATAATAAAAATCGAAACATCAAGTTTCGAAATCACGTAGAGGATGGAGAGTTGAAGCGCAGACTGCAAAGGGTAAAGTGCTCATTTTTCTTTTTTGTAGGGTGGGCAATCATCATATAAGTAACTTCTCCCGCTCTAGGTGGAGCAAAAGGGAAGGTCAGTCTTGTACTTACTGACTAAAACCCACCAGCTGTTCTCCTTTATTCTCCTTTAGTTGCTTTTCCCAAAAAAAGGAACCTTTTTAACCTTTTGAATGTCTTAAGTTACACAGTTCGTCATAAGCAATTGTCTTTCTATTGTGTCTCTAATTACGGCATTCGATGAGTTAATTCCACCATTTGAAGGAGGCAATCGTGAATTAAATCCCTGTCACACATCTTCAATTGACGAATGTAATCTAACAAAATAATTAAAGAAATGTTTATTTGCGCAATGTGTGTGCGCTGTTTTTATAAGGGCAATGCGGTCTTTAAGGTTTTACCCTTTCGAATATACTTTAGTACCTATTATAAAAATACGTTTTTAAAATTAGGGTTGTTTGGATTCTCGGATCAAGCAAGAGCGACTTTACTTTTTTCTTTGAATAATAATTGGTATCATCAATATTTGGAGCAGTCTCCAGCACCTTGTTCAAATGTGAGCCGCGTGGCAATATGCAGCAAGCGCCGGCCGGTGCACACTGGCTCAGTCGTGTGACTGCAGCGAGCTCGGCGTCGAGGAGCGACATGCGGCTTCTTGTCGTTTGGTTGCATCACCCGTAGCGTCACTAACGCTAGGCATTGCTGTTTTATCATAATAGTGTGTCACTGAAATCTTGTAACTGTGTGTATTTTAATTGTGCGCTGTATGACGGATAGTTAAGTACCTATGCTAGAAAAGCTTTTGTACCTATTATCTAATGTGCATTGACTTATACTCTTACAACGTGGAGATACGACAAGAAAACACTAGCAATACTCAATAGTCATAATTATAAACTTTGACTATGGAAGCAACACACAAGTCCCACGTCAATTGCGTAGCCTGTATGCACAGAGTAGGTACCTGTATGCACAGAGTACCTACATGCACAGAGTACCTGTATGCAGAGAGTACCTGTATGCACAGAGTACCTATATGCACAGAGTACCTGCGTGCACAGAGTACCTATATACACAGAGTACCTGCATGCACAAAGTACCTGTATGCGACAGGTTGGACGAATAAAACGTAATACATCAACTGTCTCTAATTTGCATGAAAACTGCAATATCTTTATTTACATAACATTCAGTCATTACCCTGCAGGTACGAGGATACCATGAGAACGTATTATAAGAGTTATAACAACGTGTGTACGAGAACTAAGTACGTATGCTAGTTGAACAATTTTTTTTTAAGATTTAGACTCACCCTAGGAACAACTCCTGTATCGTTGGTGTATTCACAAACATGTAAACACACAAAGCACCCAGACCTCTAACATTTATCATAGGCCATAAATATTTGTTCTGTGCGGAAATGAAAGCCGCGACACGTAGCGCACGTCTAGGGAATCCAATCCCGCATCAAAATCGTGATCTCTCAGGCCTGCGGGATTGATGTCAGCAATCCCGCGGGATTGGGATTTTTAATTTTTTCTTTTTTGTATTAAGTAGTAATCATGAAAGCCGATCAAATGCGAGTCGGACTTTCACAGCGAAAGTTTTTAACCTATGTAAATATAAATAGTTCGATTCCTGAACCGAGTTTCAAAGATTTTCTGAATCAAATTATTTTGTAATGTAATTACTTACTTTACGATTTTCATATAAAATCAGCTGCTTCTATGGAACAATAAAATATTTAACAGACCTTAATTTTTTAGAAAATTTAATTCACGTGTTTGGGGAATCCCTGGCCATAGAGTACCTAAACTGACATTAATTACGTTCTGTCTGTTCCAGTTCCGAAACAGGACTCGCACAACACAAAATATAAATTCAAAAATTGTTTAACTGCAAGGTAAATCGAATACAAAATAATTATTTTCAAGACATCTATAAGTACATATATATAAAATTGGAGTATCAGTTTGTTTTGTAATATTGAAATAACAGCTTTTTACTACATGCATATGAATATAATATATATACGGTACATACACCAAAATAATTTTTATTTTCAATTTTTGTCTGTCTGTCTGTCTGTTTGTTCCGGCTAATCTCTGAAATAGCTGGACCGATTTTGATGGGTCTTTTTGGCAGGTAGCTGATGTAATAAGGAGTAACTTAACACTTTTTAATGAGGATAAGTTGGGTCTAATAAATAATCAAAACGGCGGCAGGCCGTCGGTATCCAATTATCTTATAAAAACTTCAATCCCGCAGACGTGCGGTATCCCGCATAAGTAATCCTGCATTTCCGATCTCGCAGAAAAGGTGTGGGATTCCGCATTTGCAGGATCCCGCGCTTGCGGGATTGGATTCCCTAGTGCCGTCAAAATCAAATTACATAATCAAATAGTTATCAATTCTTATCCCCTTAGGATGTAGTCTAGGTATATTCTCATTAAAAAAATCTATTTCTGAACTTGCGAAAAAAATATAATCAATACATATTTATATTTGCACTAACACTTTGCCGCACGAACTTCAGTTACTGTTTGTGCTGAGATTCATGTGCATTTGACCACGGAATAAGATTTTGCATACAAACGAAGTCCCATATAGGCCCCAAAAATCCTTTGTAATAGTTTCGGCTGTGCGTTGATGTATCAGTCAGTTTCTCCTTTTATATAGGTATATACACCGTTACATTTTAATCGTTCTAATGCTTTGAACCGGCGCGGTGGTTTCACATGTATAATACTATTCATCCAAAGCTCGTAGAGCGATGTAACTTTTAAAATAAAAAAAAACAGCAAGTGATAAGGTAATACTCGCAAAATTCATCGACTAAATAGTAACGACACCTAGGTACCTACGCCACGGTAATAATATCTGTGCCTACGTCGTGCGTTGACGTCGGTCAAGAGGTCATTGACTCGCTCAGCTGATGTTCACGTAAAATAAATAAAATGATTCCAAATTTTCTTTCATACTTTTACAGACTTAGGAAGGACTTAAATGCTTTGTGACTAAGACATACCTAATAAAATAATTACCTACTTATGCTAAAAGTGTTAGGTAATTAATTACATGTAAAAATAAATCTTTACAGGCCTGCTAGTTATGGCGTATTTAAAAATGTGGAATCAAAATTATGTACAATGATTAAAAAAAAGTTCTGTTACTTATCTTTGTATTTTTATTTATTTAACACTTAAACGACACGTTAAATGTTTCATAAGTAGGTACCTAATCAAAATTATTTACAACAATTAACAAGAGTTCTGGGTCAATGGGTCGTCTTAGGGGCTGTTATAAACCTAATAACTAATCACCTCTGAATCATCACTGGTTAGATAAAAGAGCCTTTGGATACAAAATCTTGCACATTTAACGAAAAGATTGCAAGTTGTTTGGCTCTTTAAAAAACGTCGAGCCGCCTGCGCATCAAAACCCGCGATTTCATCACCAACTCCAGGTTGGAATACACGTAATTCCGAGACGCCATTATTTTCGCGCGACGACACACCTATGACGTCTTGAGAGAAACTGAATTATTCCATGACGTGTCTCACTCACTCGCTGCACTTAGCGCGCGGGGTGCGCGGGGTGCAAGGGGCGCGCGCCGCTTCGCATGGCCAATCAAATAGGGTTTGGGGGCGGAGTTTGATCTAAGATTAGCTATTTTTTGTGAGTCCCCGTTGACTAGGCGAACGCATAATTATTGTTATTGTGGAATGGTGCCTACTAATGGTTTGCATTATTGACTCATGCGAGAGTTGGTTCGAATTATTAAAAAAAAAAGTATTTTATTTTTTTATTTTATCTTTACAAATCGATAGTGTTTCATGCACCGGTTCGACCCTCCACGGGATTAAAACGATTAAAATTTAATGCGGTATATACAGATAGATGATGAATACTGCCAGTGTTTTCATTTAAGTATATAGTAAGGACAGGGCGGGCCGCACGTTTTGACGTTACTACTTGGCTCAACAGAACTCGCCACGCGGCCGCGCTACCTTCGAGAGCGGTCGTGTGCGTGACACAATAGAAATGCCGGTTTCTTGTACGGTGAAGCAAACGTTCGGACGGCCCAATCTTTATTAGTTAAATCTATGGCAATGCGTGTGTGAAATAACCGATGTCGCACGGGGCGCTCACGCTCCCATTCATGTCGTAGCGCTGCTGTACGCCACCATATTCGGGCACGTCACCACCATCATCCAGCAAATGACGTCGGCCACCGCCAAGTACCACGACATGCTCAACAACGTGCGCGAGTTCATGAAGCTGCACGAGGTGCCCAAGGCGCTCAGCGAGCGCGTCATGGACTACGTGGTGTCCACGTGGGCCATGACTAAAGGCTTGGACACCGACAAGGTAGGAGCTAACCGCGCGAGCAGGGCCTTCATGCACACTTCATGGGCACTCATCCAGCGCTCCCGCCTTCTCGCAGGTGCTGAACTACTGCCCCAAGGACATGAAGGCGGACATCTGCGTGCACCTGAACCGCAAGGTGTTCAACGAGCACCCCGCCTTCCGCCTGGCATCGGACGGCTGTCTACGCGCGCTCGCCATGCACTTCCAGATGTCGCACTCGGCGCCCGGCGACCTCCTGTACCACACGGGCGAGTCCATCGACTCGCTGTGCTTCATCGTGACCGGCAGCCTCGAGGTCATCCAGGACGACGAGGTCGTCGCCATCCTCGGTACGTGCCGCAGCCGCAGCCGCCCCGAGCTTGTCGTGTGCTATAACGTGAGATACATCGCGACGTGTTGCAGGCAAGGGCGACGTGTTCGGCGACTCGTTCTGGAAAGACAGCGCCGTGGGTCAGTCGGCGGCCAACGTACGCGCGCTCACCTACTGCGACCTGCACACCATCAAGCGCGACCGCCTGCTCGAGGTGCTGGACTTCTATCAGGCCTTCGCGAACAGTTTCGCGCGCAACCTCACGCTCACCTACAACCTGCGCCACCGCCTCATCTTCCGCAAGGTGGCGGACGTGCGGCGCGAGCGAGAGCTCATGGAGCGCCGCAAGCGCGAGCCGCAGCTGGAGCAGGCGCAGGACCACCTCGTGCGCAAGATCTTCTCGCGCTTCCGGCGCGAGCGCAGCGTGGCCGCAGCGCCCGCGCCCGCGCCCGCGCGCCAGGCGGCGGCGCCCGGCCCCGCGCCGCCCGACCCCGAGCGTGGCGAGTCGGCGCCCGCGCCCGCCGCGCCTTCCGCCGCGCGCGGCAAGTGGGGCCGCCTGCTGGCCACCGGCTCGCTGGACGCTGGCGCGCCCGAGCCCGCCCGCACCGCCTTCACGCGTAGCCTTAGCGCCCGCGACCGGCCGCTGGCCGGCGCCTCGGCCGAGCCCGCGGTCACGGCGCCGGCGCCGGCCGCCAGTGCGGCGCCCGCGTCCAGCGCGCTATCGCTCAAGGTGATACCTGCAGCCGCGGCCCTCGCGCAGGCTCGTGGGCCGCTACTGACGCAGTCGCTTCCCGCAGGCCACGTTCGCGAAGGCCCGCTCGGCGAGCGCGCTGAGCGCGGGCGGCGCGAGCGCCCGGCAGGACACCATCGAGGAGGAGCTGGACGAGCGGCGGCCCAGCGTGTCGGCGCACGCGCTGCACGCGTCGCAAGCGGCACACGCGGCACACGCGGCGCACGCGGCGCAGACGGCGCACGCTTCGCACGACGCTGCGCTCGCCGAGCTGCGCCGGGACGTACGCAATGAGGTGCAAAGACTTCAGCAAAAGGTTATGAACCACTATAGTAATTTCATTTTATTATTTTCTCAGTTTATTTTGCCGTATTGACAACTTTCGGATAAACAGGTTAAGCTTGGCCAGAGATCACGCCTTGCGCGATTAGGTTTGGAAAGAGAAATGGGAGGCTTCATCCTGGTAGTGGGACACAAATTAGGCAAAGATAAAACAAGAAAGAGTGAAAGACTTCTACTTTTCGCTCTTTCTTTCTTTGGAGGCCTTTGTCCAGCAGTGGGGTGGGACGGACACAATCTCCGCTGTTGTTCCGCGCGTTCCAGTCACTGAAGAGTATGGCAATGCACATGGAATATCAGCTCTTTTTTGGATCACACACGTTTGTAGATACACAAATAAACAGTTTTAAGCAGTGGCGGATTAGCCATGTAGCAAAAGTAGCACCCTACAAACAAGCCCCACATATTTGAGATTGAGGGCCCGCACTTGAACGCAAAGAAACTAAAATAATTAAAGTAAATATACATGTTACCGTTAGAATGCGGAATTCCTTTATGTGAGCAGGTAATCTGCAAATTGCCGGGTACAATCCGTTGAAGTATGAAACACTTAGGCCCGTATTAATAAACGTTCGTCAGCCCATGATCTCGTACTTGATACCAAGCTTGAGGTCTTAATCGTATTAATAAACGAGATTCACAAGCTCAAGCTCAAGTTCGAGTTCAAGCTCAGCTTAGGTTTACGACATCAGCCGAGTGTTGTCTGATTAATAAATCAAACTCGAAACTTAAGTTTACTAAGATCTCTGTACTTGAGCTGCCAGATCATGAGTGCAGACCGACCGGGACTTGAGGTCGTGATTAGCGTAGCGCGAAACATGGAGTTTGAAAATATTTTAAGTGAAGTTAATTATTATGTTGAAATAGAGTACTATGACGATATTTCTTGGCCTATGCGCAAAACGGTTCGTGATGACCCTGGAAAACAGCTTGTAGACATGGCTCAGAAGTGAGATGGGCCTGTAATTCTTCAGCAGGGTTTTATCACCCTTCTTAAAGAAGAGTACCACCACACTTCTGCTCCATGCCTGTGGCGTTTTTCCCTCGAGTATGACGGAATCGAATAACTTCTGAAGGGCCATTAGGACCGGTTTTCCACCCGCCTTCAGGAGCTCAGCCGTAATTCCGCCCTTACCCGACGCCTTGTTGTTCTTCAACTGCTTCAGAGCCATCCTAATCTCGTACAGGCTGACGTCCGGGATATCTTCAGTGTAGTGTCGAGTCAATCTAGCTCTTGGGTCGTTTGCCAGATTTGTAGCGGGTTTGGAGATCGACGTGTATAACTGTCCATAAAATGCCTCGATCTCTCCCAGAAGCTCCGATTTGGCGGATATGACTCTGCCATCTTCGGTCTTCAGTCTCGTGAGTTGGCTCTGCCCAATAGACAGATCCCGTGCAAAAACTTTGGAGCCCTTATTCCGCTCAATCGCGTCCTTAATCCTCTCGGTATTAAATCGGCGAAGGTTGCGTTTCAGAGACTTCGAGATCTGTTTATTGAGCTGCCGGTACGTGCACGCATTATCTGAAGACTGCAAAGTCATTTCACGCCTCTTCTTCATTAGCTCGAGTTTGATCCGTGAGCCTCTTGGTCTTACTTGTACGGGTCTTAAAAAACTGAGACCCGACTGTATGGACAGTTTCCACGAACCCATCCTTATATTGGTCCACGGAGCTTCCTAGGCACTCGAAACGGTTTTGAAGTTCGAGCTGAAAGCTCTCGGAGTTTTGGATCTGGATCTGTGCAGGACGGAGCGTAGACTTCATCAGTCGAGATCTTTCACGCTTAAAATTGATATTCAATGTGCCTCTTACCATACGGTGATACCACTCCCAGTTTTCACCGCATTGATCACAGAGACATCATTGAATATTTGCTTCTTCGTCGACATGATGAAGTCAATCTCATTTTTAGTTATGCCATCAGGGCTTTGCCAGGTCCACTTCCTGTGCTTACGCTTTCTGAAGAAGGAGTTCATCATGTAGAGATGTTCTCCATAAAACTAGCCAGTAGGTGTCCCCGGCGGTTCCGATGTCCAAATCCAAATTGCCCCACTCGCAGCTCATCACCGTCTCGTTTGCCCAGTTTCAGATTAAAGTCCCCCATGACAACGGTGAAGTGAGTCTTAGAACCATGCATGGCTCTGGATATATCCTCATACATGGACTCCACTTCGTCATCGGGGTGTGTCGAGGTCGGGGCGTAAACCTGTATGACCTTCAGCGAATATCTTGATGATATTCCGAGTATCAGGTACGCCACCCTGGTCGACACACTCTCGACTCTCACCACATTGTCCACGAGGGACATGTGGACGATAAACCCGACACCACCCCGGGACTGCTGATCACCCTCCCGGAAGTAAAGCAGGTTACCGGATTTGTGAATTATCGTGTCCTCCCCCTGTCTTCGGACTTCGGATAATCCCACAATACTCCATCGTAACCCGCTCAACTCTTCCTCCAGATAGATAGATAGATAATTCTTTATTGTACACCAAAAATAAAGCAGTTACATAAGAAACTTAAAATTAATAGGGTGCCACAATGGCACCCAATGGTTCGATGATCTTCTCGTCGGACTGGAGTGTACGTACGTTATAGGTTGCCAGGTCCAGTCGTCGACGGTTAAACGTTCCCGCCCGGAGATTCTTAGCACCCCTGACCCCAGGGCTGCGCCCACGCTCGTCCACGTCAACACAACCAACTGTGCGTATTGTTATATTGCATTGGGGGGGTTCGGACCATAACCCGCCACGCTGGTCCAGTGCGTGTTGGCGGGTCGCCATATCCTCGTCCGTTAGTCAGCAGGGTGCACCACGTGCAGGTGAGGTTGGCGCGGGTCCCGACAGATGTTGGTTGGGACCCCGTGTACACCCCCATTTGTATACTTGATTAAATGGAATAATCGGAGCCTCCGCCTGAGCTTCTTCTTCAAAAAAGGCTTTGACCTTAAGAATGATACTTCGCGCATCACTTTTAATCGCTTTCGGCATATTAAACGCTGAAAATGTAGAAATATCGCAACAGAAAACACAGAGCACCCGATTGTAGTAGACATTGTCAATCGAATGAGATTTCAACATGGCGGCCGTAGTTCCCATTTTCTCCATTTCACAGATAAGTTGGTAAGACAGTACCTATTTAATTTTATTTAATTAATACAACCACTGAAATTCACTCGAAAAAAATCACGCCAAAAACCGCGCTCATCTTAAAATGGCGGCCATAGATCACAAAAAGTAGTAGTACAGGATACGGTTAAGAACGACCTTCACCGGTTTGTTTAATGGATGAAACCTATTTTATGATAAACTTAGTATATTAAATAATATAACGCGGGTGGGTTGCCTGAGAAATTCCTGGCCAAACAATTTTTTTTTTTTTTGTAAAATGCACCGGTGTGTTTAACGAATAAATTTAATACTAACCGAAAGAGTGAAGCCTTTAGAACATAAAAATGTTGGGTTGCCTATTTGTTTCCTGGCATAGCTATTGGTTGCCAGGTATAAACAGGTATGTATAAACAGGTGTGTTTTTTTTTTATATACAACAAATTCTATACCAAAATAAACGCTGTTTCATTACGAATACGATGTTATAGTGTTGTCTGCAAAAAATCTGGTATAGATAACGGTTCTGCATTTTTCTAAAAATAAAATAAATTTTCAATTTTTAATTAATAATAGTCTGGCCAGGAATTTCTTAGGCAACCCACCCGCGTTATATTATTTAACACACTAAATTTATAATAAAATACGTTTCATCCATTAAACAGACCGGTGAAGGTCGTTCTTAATCGGATCTTAGACTATAGTAGAGTCCATTTCACGAAAGAAGTCCCGCGGACGCAGCGCTGTATTCGCGCGACATAATGTTGCCACGGTTAAATATGGGGAAATCAGGGGAAATAATTTATGGTTCATTTACTTTCATTTTAATAACTATGTACCTACTCGAATAGAAAAAAAATGTTTTTGATAGAATTTATTTTTAATATAATAGGTACCATTTGATGTCCATACTGCTGTCAGATTAGTGAAAAATAAATCTTCCTGTAATTTCTAAAATATAAAATGGAGATGTTCGACCAACTTTAAATTAGAAAAATAAAATAACATTTAAAACTTTTATTCAAATTTTTATTGAATAATCATGATCGGTCATACTATGATCACAGTCAGAAGAGTGAATAGAAACAGAATCAGATTCTGTTTCACTATCACTAGCCGTGGATATAATAAATCGATCCATTGCTTCATCCATAAGACCATCATTTTTTAAATATTCTTCCTCCAAATGCTGTACATGTTTACATTGAACTGCCCAATCTTCCGCTGTAACAATCTTAAAAGCCTCTTCTGTTAGGCGTACAATTTCTTTTGGATCTTGCCCCACGTTTTTATCCGCTACCCGTCTCTTTACAAGGCTCCACATTTTTTCGATCGGATTGAGATCGCAGTGGTAAAGCGGCAATCTTAGCAATTCATGATTGTGAGATTTTAATAATGCCTCCACGGCATATGTAGGTGGACCTTTGTTTTGTTTAATTAATTTAAATAATACAGCTTTTGTCCAAGTATCTTCAAAATATACTCCCTTTTCTCGCAGCCATTCCTGCATGTCACGTTTAATACTTGACATTGTAGGTGCTTTATCTATTTGAGTGCAGTGATACGGAGCGTTGTCCATTACCACAAGTGACCTTTCAGGTAGGTTAGGAGTTCATGTCATCGTGGTAATCTGAGGATTTGGATTGGGATTTGAACATTAACAAAACCATTTTCAGTTCCCGCATGAGCAATTATCCAACGACTCCCTGATGACTCTGACACGAACATGCCAGGCTCCCAGGCCAGGATAAGTGTTGTGTATATAGGTTTTTTCTCCACATTGCGATTTCTTCGGATTCTCTCCAAATATCTTGAACGCCATGCAGTAATATCATAACGTTCCATTAGTAATTTACGTTTCGATTGGCATCGCTTATACTTGAAACCGATGCTTTGCAATATACGGTGCAATGTTGTGATGCTTCCTTGATAATTTATGTCTAAGATTATTTTCGTATTTAATTACATTATTGTTGAATATTCAAATTTTCCTTAATAAAAATCGTGCATTAAAAAAACAAAAAACTTAATTCCAATCTGTAAATCAATCGGGAAAAAATCTGTATATGGCAGCCCCAAAATTTACCTGTCATGGCAGCGACTCTTTTGCGAACATTGCTTATTGGTATTAAAACACCGCGATTCTTGTGTTCCGCTTCACAGAACTCCTTCACCTTTAATATCATTTCTCGACCTGCACTTTTTACAACTTTTGGCATCGTAAATAAACCTTATAACGCACTAATCCAATAATAAACTCACAAAATATATACCACAACAAACGCACCTTGATAACATCGACAAACGACAACATGGCCGATCTCCCCATCTGTCAAATTTAGTTCCACAATTGTCCGCGGGACTTCTTTCGTGAAATGGACTTTACATAATGGTAATCAAAATGTCACATGCATGTTGCGTGTCAATGCACTTACGCGCGTACTTGCGGGAGTGCAGATCTGCATCATCGTGCGGGTTTTTTACGCACTCACGCGCTTAGGTGCGTTTTGTAAATTCAGGCACGCACTCATTTCATTCAAAATCACGCACGACACTACGAGACTCAGTGTGCCATACCTCGCGCCTCGCACCCACGCGCGTGAGTGCATGTTTCTCCGCACGTAGGTGCGTGATCTGCATGAACGCGCGTGGACGCATTTTCAGTGTGTTGGACTGTGCGTGTTTTCTATACAAACGGAGATACAGTTACCGGCACGGATCTTGAGCGGTCGGCGTCAGAGTGGGGATCGCTTTGCGCATTCCATACATTGGCGAGCCAATCGTCGTCGTTGTTTAGATACATGCTGCAAGCGCAGGAACGAATTACGAGTGACGTTTATGACATGATGGCGCGGTGAGCCAAGCCATTAAAGAGACCGAATATTTGACTTCTGCGCAACTTGAAGCCAGCGCTCAAGATCCGTGCCGCTAATTGTACGTACAAGCAACGTTGGTGTGTGGCAGTGTGATAACCGCCTAAGTCATGTGTCTTAAGTTTTAAATATTTCCATAATATCCAACATGAAGTAGGTTGGAAGGTGGCACATAAAATTCTCAACCTGCCAACTTGGGTGTAGACGGCTAATGGCTAGGTTGAAAGATTGGAATAAGTCAATTTTGCCACTCTAAACAAATGCCCGGCTTGCCCCCCCTTGGATCGGGCCCTGGACAGACCATTAGGTACTTTGTTATGGATTCGTTTACTGAGCGAATGACTATTGAGGGTATCAGTATTAATTTTGCGGTTGTACGGTTGCAGCTGGGTCGAGTGGAAGAGCTGCTGACGATGTTGGCGTCGCGGCTAGGCGCCGAGCCGCCCCCGTCGCCGGCGACCCCCGCCGCCGCCCCCGCCGCGCCCGCCGCCGCGCCCGCCGCCGCCCCCGCGCCCGAGCCCGACGCGCCGCGCGCCGCCGACGCCGCCACCGCGCGCAAGCGCCGCTCCAAGGTGAGCCTTGCCCGCACTTGCACTTGCGCCCCCGCCGCGCCGACCTAACTGTCCACTGTCCGCAGGCGCGCAGCAAGGGCGCCGCGCCCACGCCGCCCGCCACCACGCCGGGCGAGGCCCCGGGCGCGGGGGCCCCGGGGCCCAGCAGCCCGGGCGCCAGCGCGTCGCAGCGGCGGCGTGACTTCGTGTAGCGCGCGGCGGCGCCCGGCGCGCGGCCGCACTAGCGCCGGGGGCCCCCGCACTGTACATACTAGTTATGATAATGTAGATATGTAGACACACGATACTAGTAGACACGCTGCGTTACGCTTTGACACCGTGACACGGACTGGAGCCTGCTGTGAAGGCGACGAGACGCGCTTCTGGCAATCTGTCCACCAGCCACACGTCCTGCGTTACCTACCGGACACCTCTTTACTTTAAATGCCAACACGCGAGTATTTAATACACTTCTCCCAACCCTTTCAAACAATACAGGTGTAATTACCTAAATACGAATGTATGTTTGTAAATTCGTCAGAGACTGCACACTTCTCATTTTTGGGGTCACTTGCAGTGAACGTCAGAATGGTCGGTAGGGAATGCAAACCGGTTAACCCGAAAACCGAAAAACCGGTTTTTCGGCATATTTTTAATGATTAAAATAACCGGTTTTTTTTTCAAGTAACCGGTTTTTTCGAGTTTTTTTTTATTACTTTCAAATGACACTATTTTTAAGCAAACATAGTTGAGGCTTGATATCAGTCGTAGGTTTGTTTATAAATAATTATGTACCATAGTGATAGCTACACCAATTGTACAGTTCTTCTGTTTACGATCATTAAAAGTATCAAGATACTATCCTAAACGCCATAGCAAAGCCTCTTAAAGCTTCTCTCTTTTTGATAAAATACTAGGGGTTTTTCAGCAAGACTCGGCTTCCGGTCACAAGTCACGCACTACCCAGGCTTAATGCCTTACAGCGAGTGTTTCGGACTTCATTAAGGCTGATGATTGACCTTTGGCTAGCCCAGACCTCAACCCGTGAGAGTCGTACCGGGCGGCGGCCGCTCTAGCGACACGCGGGGTTGCGATAGTCGTTGGTAGGATCCAGGAGTTGGGACTCGAGGTGACGCTACACAAATCCGAGGCTATGTGCTTTCACGGCCCTCGGAACGCGCCACCATCAGGTTCCCAACTAACGGTAGGAGGAGTTCACATCGGCGTCGGGCCGACGATGAAGTACCTGAGACTCGTCCTCGCCAGCCGGTGGAATTTCGGAGGCTCTACGCGGGGATCGTTCGTTCCATGGCCCTCTACGGGACGCCGGTGTAGGCGCCGTCGCTGCAAACGCGACCGGCGGCCATGCTGAACGTCTGCCAGAAGGTCATGGCAATAAGGATGATGCGGGGATACCGCACGGTTTTCCCGCGAAGCGGCGAGTCTTCTTGCTCGCCTACCACAGTGGGATCTGGAGGCAACAGTCCTTGCACACATGCACGATATGCAATGCGTGGAGATGCAACGCCGGGGCAAAAGTCCGCTGCCGCGACAGGTCACGGCATGGCGGACAGAGCTCCGGCAGGATCTCACAGTGAAATGGTTTGAGGCGTGGCTGAAAAGACCTCACGGCGTCCTTACCTTCCGCATGACGCAGGTCCTCACCAGACATGGCACGTTCGGGAGGTACCTACCGGTATGAAGGCTAGAAGGAACAGGGTGGGTCTTTTAGTCAGTAAGAGTCTGACAGTATCTCCCGCTCTGCCCAAGAGCGGGGGTTATCATTGGATGATTTTTCCCACCATAAAAAAAGACCTCAACCCGTGAACTACAAATTGAGATCTATATTAGAGAGCATGGGCTGCATGTAACAATAATTAAAAACCTTAAAAAAAATTTTACGATCAGTAGTGGACAACTTTCCAATGATCACCATGCGTAAACAGATGACGCGTGGCCTAAACGCTTGAAAGCCTGTGTTAAGGTTAATCTACACTTATACTAATACTCGTATAACAAAAAGGTAAAGTATGTTTTTTTTTGTTTGTAGGAGGTTATCTCTGGAAGTACTGGTCCGATTGCTAAAATTTTTTCACCGATAGAAACCTGCTTTGTTCCTGAGTGACATAGGCTATATTTTATGTACGCGGGCGAAGCCACGGGCAAAAGCTAGTGGTGGATATTTTGAGTAGAAGTATATATTAACTTCTAGCTTAGATTCTCTATGTATGACATCATTCTGAGACATTCGTTTTTATGAAGTTTGATTTTTTTATTTTTAACAGGATTCATATTAGGTATACAATATATTTTTTGATAGACAAGTTTTAAGATGAGTTTAAATATATTTATTTAGAATTTATCAAGCAAAAAAAGTTAAAATTTTTTCACTTAAAAATAAATTTCAAAAAAACTAATTTTAAAACCGGTTACCCGGTTAACCGGTTTTTTTTTAAGAAAACCGAAAAAAAAACCGGTTTGTAATTTTGGCGGTTTTTGCATTCCCTAATGGTCGGTCAACAGAACTATTTTGCTTTGAATTTGTGCCTAAAAATTGCTTATTTTTGTTTGTTATATTAAGAGTCTTGCTTATATTAAAGGTTGAAACAATTTATACAGTCAACCTCTGTAGAATAGTAACTATGTGGAATTACTGAAATATACATGGCCAAAAATTGCTTATTTCACAATTTATAAGCGTAGACCGGTTTATTCTTTCTAGCTAGCTAGGTACGACTTACAATCTTAAAAAGCCCCTGCACCTGTTAAAAATATGGAAGTAACGTGAGTAACGTGCAACAGTGTACAGAAAATAATGCAAAGAATAATAATAATTATTATTTATTCGTATTTAGCTCGTGCAGTCTGTCCGTTGCCAAATCTCCAGGGCCGGACGGGCTGCACAACTTTTGGCTTAAATGGTTTCAAAGTTCACACGCTCGCTTAGCATCCCGATTCCAATCTGCCTTAGAGTCAGGGTCGCTGCCCCAGTTTCTGACGACAGGAATAACCCACCTGCTCCATAACGGGTAGTACTGCGGAACCTAAAAATTATAGACCGATCACGTGTTTGCCGACGGTCTATAAAGTTCTTACATCTATCCTGAGAGCTAAAATTAATAGTCATATTGAGACAAATGCCATAATGTATGCTTCTCAGAATGGATGTAGTAACGGGTCCCGTGGTACTAAGGAGCTCCTCCTCATTGATGTTGCCATTAGCCAACAGGTTCGTCGTTCTCGAAGAGATCTGTCGACATGTTGGATAGATTATAAGAAGGCCTATGACTCAGTGCCGCATACATGGCTCATGAGGGTGCTGGAGCTGAATAAAGTTGATGCAACTCTTCGCACCTTCCTGATGTCGTGTATGGGGCAGTGGAGGACGGCCCTTCACTATCCAGGATGTCGACAAATCCGGGAGAGCAGCGAACCGATAAGGATTGAGCGTGGCATATTCCAGGGCAACAGTCTGAGTCCACTGTGGTTTTGCCTAGCTTTGAACCTTCTCAGCACACTGCTGGAGGATTCCGGCTTGGCTACAGGTTGAGAAGAGGTGGTCAGGCATTAACTCACCTTCTTTACATGAATGATCTAAAACTTTTTGCTTCCAACAACTTGCAACTGATGGAGCTACTGAAGGTAACTGAAACCTTCAGTAGTGCCATCAGGATGGAGTTTGGTTTGGATAAATGTGCAGTCATGCATGTAAAGCAATGACTATAATTCTCTTTGATGTAAAGCGAGGGGAGATTATGGAATCCGTGGAAACCCAACTCTCTGATTCCATACACCTTAGATCCCTCTGCTCAACCGAAACTTATAAGTATTTGGGTATGTCGGAAGCGTTGACGTGAAACAATCGTTGAGGGAGCGCTTCTTTGGCCGTCTGAATAAAGTACTAAATAATATGTACTCTTTCAGCATACTCAAATGGACTCAGACGGAACTCGACGCCCAGGACAGGAGGGTCCGCACTCTGCTTACTGCAAATCGTATACATCACCCACGATCATCGGTGATGAGTCTGTATATCCCGCGGAAGTGTGGGGGTCGTGGCTTATTAAATACCAAGACACTGCACAACCGTGAGGTATGCAGTCTCAGGGAATACTTCCTGAAAACCGACTCGGGGATGCACCGAGATGTAGTGGCGGTGGACAAAGGCCTCACCCCGCTCTCCTTGGCCAACGAGAACTAGCGCAAACCTATAGTTATGTATACTAGTGAACGCAAGGAAGTATGGCAGGGCAAGGAGCTTCTCGGGCGCTTTTACCGAGCCACACATGGGCCCGATGTAGATGTTTTAGCGTCCGTATCCTGGCTGCGCTTTGATGATCTCTTTGGAGAAACCGAAGGTTTTGTCTTTGCAATTATGGATTATGATGACGAACAACTACCGGAAATATATTGTCACAGTATTACAATATTCTCTAATACTGTGATATTGTGAAGGACGGTACGGTTGACATCTGTCGGGCATGCCACCGGCCCGGAGAATCAATCCGACACATTATTTCTGGGTGTTCTCATTTAGCTAACGGAGACTATCTGCACAGACACAACCTTATAGCCAGGATTATCCATCAGCAAGTTGCTCTTAAATACAATCTTGTTGAATCAGAAGTACTGTACTTTAAGTAGGTATGTGCCCGACCCAGTTCTCGAGAATGGCAGCGTCACATTGTATTAGGATCGATCTATCATCACTGACAGGACTATTGTTGCCAATAAGCCTGACATAGTGGTAATAGATCGACTAGAGCGTCGCACAATGATTGTTGATATAGCGGTCCCTCATGACGAGAACCTCGTGAAAGCTGAGAAGGATAAACAAACTAAATATCTTGACTTCGAGCCTCGACCAACATCTGCGGAGGCTCTCGTTAGGCAGTTGGATCAAGGGCTTGATCCAGTACTCCTTGACACGGCGCGTTTTGTCCAGAGGTTCCTCTCTCAGGAGCCCTAACCACCGGTAGCTTGGACCCTGTTCCCGATGCCGGTGGGCTACTATTTTTTGTATTTTGAAATGTTATTTTTTTCAATATCCTTTTTTATAAGAAATATTTAAAAATATAATTAATATGTATAAATATGAAATAAATGAAATAATATTTATTTGTTGCATTATTTTCTTTTTTTTAAGTACTTTAGTATTTAATTGTTAAATATATACATCTTAACTACATATTAAATTTTATAAAGTAATAGGTATATATACAAACTAAAGTGATAATAATATATATGTACAAACGGGTAAAAAAAGGAACATAAAGGGCGTCAAAAAATTCGTCCACATCGATGTCAATGAGAAAAGTGCCCAGAACGCTGGCCGCATTATTTTCTGTATTATATAAACGGTGCCTAGTTCTACCTACATTATTTTTAAATAAAGAACTTACAATCATTGTTTTATCCAGACCAGACTCAGTAATTAGGAAAATATGGTCATAAAAATTAAAGAAACGTTTTTTTTTTAAATTAATACACGCATAATTATTATACTTATTTATTTATTTATGCTAATAATTTAGTTTGATGATAAAAAATTCAGTAGTAGTTAGGTACTAACCGATGTATATTTTAGTACTTCCATATACTTACCAAATTAAATGCTACCTACAATATTTAAAGCACCATTGACCTGCAATGTTTAAATTATTTTATGAAATAAGCAAATTCTCTTCTTAATTCATTAAACCCCAAGCGAACGCCGGCGTTCGCGCACCCATTGTCTTTCTATTGTGTCTGTAATTCTCACAATTGAAAGGTTAAGATAAGCAAATATAAGCAATTTTTAGGCACAATTTCAAAGCTATAGTCTTTCTAATAATTTAAACGACTTGGGTAATTTTTAGGGTAAAATGAAATCTGATGTAGTCAACATTGTTTCAGAAATCAAGGTTGATTATGAGATCTTGGTCATTGTTTAATAATGGAACCTTTTAAAAAGTATCCAATTTAAGTATTTTTTTAAATGATTTAATACTATTATGGGACTTTTTAACATTAAAAAATGCAAAAGATTTTCGTTTAAAATATACCTATTTCAGTCTCTAATGATATTCTTATTACAAAAGTAGGATACATTTGCAAAGACATAATAGTGTCATAAGTAATAAAATAAATCTGGAATCGTACGGGAAATCTGATTCTTAATATTCTATTCCACTTACTGATTCATCATCAGTAGCCATACTGCGATCAAGATCTGTTGTAGAACGATCGTCATCTCAAAAAACAAGTGAATGACAACTAAAATTCCGGTTGCCAACATTAGATTTTTAATTTCCTTGAAAAAATTCCAAGTCGTTTAACTTACTAGACAGACTATAAATACTACTGCTGGCCACCGGCCATTCTGACGTTCACACAGTCTGTTTGCCAGTGTAGCGGCCGCAGCCGACACAAGCGAGGGGCCCCGACGCAGTTCCATAGCTCGTAGTACCGCGCAGTCAGACCACGGTGTGACGTGCCGTCTCCGAAAAGATCCTAGTGACAGATTCTGCCGGTGGCGGTGGAGCAGATTGCCAGTTTCATAATTCCTTGACGGGCTAAACTAACGAATTTGTGAAGAATTGTATTATTACTTAAGTGATACAAACTATCTATTCTACTAGTAAATATTTCGCATTTTAAAGCAATATTTTCCACTGAGTTAATTTTCACTAATAACAGATAATATTTGGAAGACCAACTATTTTTGTATGATTGCTATATCTTCTCTACACTAGCAAAAGGGCACTGTTCTGCAGTAATGCTTCCCTCATTTTTTGACCATGTAGTACTGGTTCCTCATTGTACGTCTCGATACGACGCGCTCGGCCCGAGCACATATTGTTGCATAACAGAGCTCCTCTTGTGTAACTTGTATTTACTGTGTATTTGTATTGTACTGCAACGACTAACTTTTATACGCTACAAATTTTCATGTATTTAGGTGTAAGGCGTCGTCGAGCCTCGCTCGAACTGATCTCTATTCTCTTTCCGCGACGCACTCACGCATACATATCGAACGACGAGCAACCTCGTCGGCCACATTACGTATAGGACGTGCACCGACTCGACCGTCCGAAGCGCCTGTTGTATAGTTATTGGTTGTTAACGTTTTTAAAGTTTATCCGAGATGATGTATATGTAAGCGTAGTGTACTCGGGAGCGCCGGCGGCAGTGGCCAAGAGGAGGGAGGAGGAGGAGCAATCAAACAACACACTCGCTTTAATCCTAACTTTAATAATATATACAAAAGGAAATACAAAGTCGGCGCTAGCCTGGGGCAGCTCGTGGCTCGCACTCGTCGCTCCGCTCCGCTCCGCTCGCTCGCTCGCTCGCTCCGCTCCGCTACTGCCCTGGCGCGGCTGCATGTATACATGTGCTTGTCGCGTGACTATAGTGCCTTGAGAGCACGACAGCCGGGTGCACACCCGCGGAGAGATCTGAAGCTCTTTCGTCTGTCTCTAGCATATTATTTGTGAATAATTATGACAGTTTCGGATATTCCAGCTATTTGTATTGTTTTAACAGAATACAATATTAATACTGTAACAAAGTGGTTTCATTTATACCCTAGAGACCCTCTTCATGGCAAGTGCACGCGTGACGCCCGGCACGGACCTGAACACGGTGACTCGCACTTGACGCTGAGGACGCTGCAGTGAGGCGGCAATGCAGCGCCTTCACTAACTTTAACATCATACTTGTGAACAAGATTACTTTGATGTTAGAAATGTTGTTTGTGAACACTCCAGTACTTTAGTAGTTCATTTCAATGGCCAAGTTAACTCGTCCAGGAATATTTTCAATAGCTTGCGTCTCATTTGAAAGAAGCGAGAAATATAAAAGAATGTCACAGTAGGACCGCGGCGAACTGTACGCGTGTGGCGTGTGTGGAGTGTGTGTGGTCTGTACCGTCGTACACGTCTGTGCGGCGCGTGCGGCCAGGGACGCCTTGTGCAGCACGGGCGGCGCGTTGCCGCCTGGGCCACAGGCGGCACGGGGGGCGCGTGCGGCCACAGGCGGCACGGGGGGCGCGTGCGGCCACAGGCGGCACGGGGGGCGCGTGCGGCCACAGGCGGCACGGGGGGCGCGTGCGGCCACAGGCGGCACGGGGGGCGCGTGCGGCCCCAGGCGGCACGGGGGGCGCGTGCGGCCACAGGCGGCACGGGGGGCGCGTGCGGCCACAGGCGGCACGGGGGGCGCGTGCGGCCACAGGCGGCACGGGGGGCGCGTGCGGCCACGGACGGCGCGGCGCTACTGGCGCTTGTCGGCCAGCGCAGAGTGGTGCGACAGCGCCGAGTGCGCCGACGAGCAGATGTCCTGCAACACGAGCGGGCGTGAGTGCCGGCCGGAGGGAGCGCCGCGCTGCGTCGGGCGCACAATGCCTCACCTGGTACGAGAACTGCGGGAACTGCTCCTCCTGGATGCGCGCAAGGCTGGCGTCGTTCTCGGGCGGCGTCAGCTCCACGGACTCGCCCGTGAACTCCGAGTCGAAATAGCGCGTGTCCGTCTCGGACTCCACCTGCGGTTTGAAGGGCGGCGGGATCTTCTTGGCCACCAGGTCGGCCCAGTTGACGGACGCGAAGAACGGGTGGTTCATGATTTCGTGCGCGTCGTCCGGGCCCGCGCCCAGCCGGTTGGCGGGCTCCTTGGTGAGCAGTCCCGCCAGCAGCGCGCGGCACGACGCCGACAGCGCGCGCGGGAAGCGGACCTGTGGAGTGCGAGCGACACGTGAGAGGAGTACTGACAGCGAGCACAGCCGAGCGACACGTGAGAGGAGCACTGACAGCGAGCACAGCCGAGCGACACGTGAGAGGAGCACTGACAGCGAGCACAGCCCCGCCAGCAGCGCGCGGCACGACGCCGACAGCGAACCTGCAGAGCGACAGCGTGAGAGCGAGCACTGGCAGCGCCGCGGCGAGACACTCACCTCCTCGCTGAGGATGAGCGAGAACAGCACGTCGTGGTCTCGGTTGTAGAAGGGCAGGCGGCCGCACGCCATCTCGTACATGACGACGCCGGTGCCCCACCAGTCCACGGCGGGCCCGTAGTCCGTGTCCTCCAGCACCTCGGGCGCCAGGTACTCGGGCGTGCCGCAGAACGTCTTGGTGGTGCGGCCGTACGTGATGTTGACCTTGCAGAGCCCGAAGTCGGCGATCTTGATGTGGCCGTCCTTGTCCAGCAGCAGGTTCTCGAGCTTGAGGTCGCGGTAGATGATGCCCTCGGCGTGCAGGTAGCCCAGCGCCGACACGATCTCGGCACCGTAGAAGCGCGTGCGTTCCTCGCTAAAGGAGCGCTCGCGCGACAGGTGGAAGAACAGCTCGCCGCCGTTGGCGTACTCCATCACAAAGCACACGCGGTCCGCCGTCTGGAACGAGTAGCGCAGCGCCTGCCGACGGAACACAACACGCTCAACTAGCGCTTTACGACAAACATTACAGAGAGCCTCACTATGTTGTAAATGCATTCATTTTGGTATCTCCCTGGTGTGTGTGACCCTGGTACAATCAAGTTTTAGTGTATAAAGTAATGACTGCGTATATGAGCTGTAGTTTCAGTGCAGTTGACATAACATTGAGTATGACTATCACTAGAATTGGATATTTACCTGTATTTATTTTACAGTAAACGACAAATAATACTAAAAAGTAAACTTATTCTGAAAACAACATCAAAATTGGTTATTAATTGAAGCAGCAATCGACATTTCAAATATTGGTATGAGACAGAGTGGGAACATCTCGCTATTACTTTATTACACACGTTACCAACGCCATTATGTTACGAGAAATAGAAAATATAGGTATGTTTATATTTCTGTATAATGCGTATCCTTATTCTGTTAGGTACTTGACAGATTTGAAATGTTTCTTATTTACCTAACATTGAACGAATTTAAAATATCTTTCTATTTCCTATTTTGGATTAAGTTTACAAAAATCATAAAAAATAGAGTGGTGTCCGCATGCACGGCAGCTGGTGGCGGCACGTACCGTGAGGAAGGGGTGCTTGGTCTTCTTGAGCACGCGGTTCTCTGTGATGGTGTGCGCCACCTCGTCTTTCTGGATGATGAGGTTCTTCTTGAGGATCTTCATGGCGTACAGCTTGCCCGTGCCCTTCTCTCGCGACAGCACCACCTTGCCGAACGTGCCCTTGCCCAGCACCTTCACGAACTCGAACTTCTCCAGCGTCTGCGGCGACACACGCACATGTACACACATTTAATGCGTACAGAATAAATAAAAAGGAAAATGATGTATTGATAGTACATTATGATATAAGTGTGTAATGTTAGTGAGCCGTGGCGAGAGTCTTAAGAGAGCCGAGAAAGGTAATCATTAATTACTCACGTGTATCATACGACGTTTTTCAATACACTTGTGAAGAAAATAACTAAAACTAGTAAACTTTTGTGGCGGTAAAAATCTGTTTTCATATGCGCGCCCATATTTTTTTTTTTATTTACCTTTCAATACACTCACTGAAATTAATAAACGGGGGTTGACCGGCGACTCGCGGGACACGAGCTGCGCCCATCTTAATACGGTACATGTAATATAATTATGGCGGGGGAGAGGTTGAACAATAAGGTTTGAACTACATTATAGCACTAGTGCGTAATGGTAATCAAAATGTCACAGTTTGGTTGGTAACAAGGGCCATTATCTACCTAAGTGCAGTGCAATAAGAGTCACTTTCTGAGCAAGTGTATTGAAAAAGTTATTATTTGTTAGGTAGCCTTTGACCACGGGCCAGCACTTGGGGCGGGTATGCTCAGCGTCCGCTGGCTGCGGCGGCGGCGGCGTGCCCGACACAGTGCGGTTGCCCGTTTTTTAGCATTACCTACTTACTTTCATGGACCAAATTTGTCTAAATTTATACAAATAAATAAAATTACAGTATTTCTTTCTTCGTATGTAAGTAAAAAAAAAAAATTTTTCTTTCGTGATATTAAAATAACAATTTTACTATGACTACGACTGCTTAGGAATGAAAGTATATTCGATACCTATAACATAAAAAGCACTTAATAAAAATTTTGCCTGTCAGTTTGCTTCGGTTAACCTCCGAAACAGTTGGACCAATTTAGAGGGTACCTACATTCACTGGCTGGGGTATAATTCATATCATTATGAATAACTGAAGCTAGTTTTTATTTTCCCGTGGAAACGGCATTTAATTCCCGGGGGGAGGGAAATCTCCGAAATGGATACAAAAAAAATACGCTATCGCTCCAAAAAGGTGAGTAATAATCTTAAGGGCCAAGCACCCGAAAAGTGCCATAAAACAGTGATTTTCTGAGGCCTACTCCTCTGTAACGGCTAGGTGAATTGGTTTGAAAAAAATATATGTTTATTATAGATTCATGAGCAATAATATCAACATTTGATTTTTTCGTGCAATTAATACTTTTGTCAAAAAAAAATATTTAGCAATTTCGCAACTTTTCCCTACTCCTTCGAAACGGCTTGGACCTTTAGAAACATTTTTACACATAAAAATTGGTGGTTAAATATTCTTCAAAGTGAACATTGCATATGTAAATCAATCAATATCTCGCAGAGAAAATGGATTTAAAGCGCTTTCCGGGCGCTGCTGGCCGCAAATAAATGCACAGAATAACGTACTGCCGCCTAGGCGAGTGCGAGAGTTGCGTTCACATAATTTCGGCCAGATGGATCAAAGGACTATACGCCTTAATTTCCACGCAAACGAAATCGCGGGTAACAGTTATAAACACGGATATCGAGGGATATGCCATGGAGGCGTGACACGTGCCGGGACAATATTATCAAATGCTCGTATTATTCGAACAGCGGCTGTACGTTTCATTCAGTCACTTTGCAATTGCTTACAGTGTGCTATTGGTGCGTAAAAACTAAAATGCCGAGTTGTGCAAGAGTGAATTCATGATTTTCAAAGCCGGTACCAAATGTTACTCATCTGTACCTCCTATCGCTCTTTGCGGCACTCCTTTAAAAAGAGTGTCGCATTTCAAGTACTTGGGCCACTGGGTCTCTGACGACTTGTGTGACAATCTGGACATTGAGCGAGAACGCAGGGCGCTGTCTGTCCGGTGCAATATGTTGGCTCGCAGGTTTGCGCGATGTACTAAGACCAGTTAAGGTGACATTATTTAAGGCATATTGTCAGTCGTTTTACACGTGCAGCCTGTGGACCGACTTTACGCAGCGGGCGTACAGCGCACTGCGTGTGCAGTATAACAACGCTTTCAGGATACTGTTGGGGCTTCCGCGGTTTTGTAGTGCCTCGACTATGTTTGCTGAAGCGCGAACGGATGATTTTTTCGCGATCATAAGGAAACGGAGCGCTTCACTATTGAATCGCATACGAAGCAGCTCGAACGGTCTCCTGAAGGTGTTGTCCGAGCGGTGGGACCTGTCCTTGACACAGCGGTGGATGCAGCTTCATATTAGCGGCTCTCCTCGTGTATTTTGACATTTGTGTGTGTAATTTTACTAATTTTATGATTGTGTGTTATTTTATTTTATTTTTTATTGTAATTTAATTGAATTTGTATTTTATTTTATTTTATTTTATTTATTTTTTTTTTTTTGACATAAAATTTTATATAATTTTGATTATTTGTAATGTTTTATATTAGAATTTAATTTGTATCTATGGACTACGTCTGAAATAAAGAAATTGAATTGAATTGAATTGTGCAGTTTACATGTAAAAAATAGGTCAAATATCATCAACCTAAAGACAAATAAATGGCGTGTCCTACTACCGGTAAGTGAACAATTAAGTCACTGTTTCATATTTAAAATCATTTTTTAAATATTTTACTAACCTACATCCAGAGCGACACGAACTAGCCCAAACTATCCCGAATCTTTCCGAGCGCTACGATCGTTTAAGATTTAGAGAGGGGTAATCGAGTGCGTGTGTCTGATTTTATCAATATACGTGTTATTACAGTTTTTAATATTTTTTTTTACATTTCAATGGATATTGTCGTATTACATGTTAAATTAGTTATTAATTTAATTTTAATGTTGTTTGAACCAAATTAAAATATTATTATTTCAATACTCGTGAAGTGTAAAAGCTTAAATTAACATTATACTTACCTGATATTTTTTTTTTTTTTGGCTAAAAGTTAGATACAATACTTGGTACTTAATTTGTGTTTGCTATGCAAAAATAGTCAATTATTATTATATAAAATATGGCTATTTGGCGGTTTCGTAAGATGAGCCCTAAAAGATTAATACCTAATATTGCTCAATATTATTGACCGAGTAGGCAAGCCCACCTTAGTCAATCGTAAGGCCGAGCAGCGGTCAATGTTCGATGTTTGAATTATGTAGAAAATTCGCGATTCAACGCTATTTTATCAAATCTTTGCCTATACATAATACCGAGAGTTTCACATTTTAGTTCTTACAAACGTAAAAAATGTCACATATCTGGCGTGAGCATTCCATTTTACACTTTCGATTGTAATCCGGTATCAGACATAGAATCAAGCTTAGGTCACTTAAAACAAAACGTATTACTTATTTTAAATTATTCTTAGTAACAATAACTTTCTATTATAGCAATACCCACCGTATAATTACAAATTAATTTTCAGTTTTCCAAAAGATCTGAAACTTCACAACATTACAAAAATTTTTTTCTTGGTATTCAGAAAAATCTTTGAGAATCCGTTTGAGAACTGAACTACACTTCTGGACACATCTATTGGCCCACCTTAGAGTTTAGGTTTCGATGGCCCCTACCGAAATATGATTGCTAGATTGAACAAAAACTGTTGATGCAGTTTTAAACCTGATACATTTTACCATCTTTTTCGATCGTATTGTTTTAAATTTGAATTCAGAATACCATACGACATGGAGCTACGCCTAACAAGTCGGATATGCGCCTTGTTAAAGGCAATTGATTTTTGAATAAAAAAACATGTTTTATCAAATAAAGGTTTAATTTAATAACGCGTGTTGCCTCCATGGGCATCTACCACAGCTCTCATACGATTAGGCATAGAGTTTATCAACCGCTCTATGAAATTTTGAGGGATCATCTCCCATTCCTCTTCTATGGCAGTTTTCAACTCCTGCATCGTCTGGGCAACTGGCTGACGAGCCCTAACACGTCTTTTTAGCTTGTCCCACATGTGCTCAATGGGGTTCATGTCTGGGCTTCTGGCTGGCCAGTCCATAACTGTGATGTTCACATCCCGAAGATATTCCCTGACGATGCCGGCCGCATGGGCTCTTGCATTATCATGCATAAAAAGGAAATTTGGGCCCACATAGTTCGCGTATGGTATCACGTGAGGTTCTAACAACCTCAAGTTGAGTTTTGCCGCTCGCGGATATACCGCCCCAGACAGTCCATGAGCCACCGCCATAAGCAACCCTCTCTTCAAAGCAGCATTGTGCGAAACGCTCTCCCTTACGTCGGTAGACCTTCTTCCTTCCATCATTGCCATGTAACACAATTTTAGACTCATCAGAAAAGAGTACACGGCTCCAATCTTGCTGTGTCCAATTTAAATGACTGCGTGCGAAATGAAGGCGCGCTGTTCGGTGTGCTCGCGTTAGTTTGGGCCCATTAGCTGGCTTGTGTGGTACCATATCGCGTTCTTTTAACCTTCTCCGAACAGTTCGAGCGCTCACAGATACTCCGTGGAAGTCGCGAAGTTGGTTTTGTATCGCAATGGAGGTAAGGTGACGATTTCTCAAGCTGGTCGTCACGATGAATCGATCCTGCCTTTCAGTTGTGACCCGAGATCGTGGCCTTCGGCTCTAGGTACCTCCGATAAACATTTCGGACCGCAGATCAACTTAAATTAAGTTGAGCACTCACGTTTCTTTGGCTGTGTCCGGCCTGAACAAGTGCCACAGCTTGGGACCTTAGAACGTCACCTTAATGTTAAGAATAAGTAATGTTTGTTGCAAAACCAAAGATATAAATCACTTTTTCAAGAATTAAATCCAAGTAAACCAATAAAACCAAGTTTTCTTAGTATTCGATTGTTTGATATCAACAAACAGGCTCCAAATTGTCTTTTGATTCTTTAAATTCTGTGTTCGAAATTCAAAAAAAGACTATTGAATGAAATTGTGAATGTGCCAGGTTCAAAACTGCATAAAAACTTTTTGCTCGACCTAATATAAAATTTTAGCTAGGACCAAACGAAACTGAAAATACAAGGTGGGCCAATAGATGTGTCCAGAAGTGTATTTACTTAGGTAAGTTTGTACGGAACTCCATCAGTGCGCGAGTCGGACTTACACTTGCCCAGTTTTTTTTTGTTAGGAGTATTTATATTGTGTTTTAGTGGTTAGTGTGATTAGTGTTATTTTATCTTTATGGATTCGATCCTCAGCACCAACTACCTACATTGTCTAAAATTAAAACTAATTTTCTAGATAACGCTATTTTGATACCATAGAAATTTGTGTTAACGTGTATTTATTATTATTATGATTAAAATTATTTTTTTTAGATTAAATAATATAATAAATAATAATACAGCATGACATTTAACAGACAACGTCCCTTTTAACCAATAATACGATACTAAAAAAAAATATTGCTATTTTATTTTATTAAAAGTAAACTTTCTTTTCGGATAGGCATACTTATAAAAAGAAATCATTTAAAGAAAATAAAACGAAGTACATACAATATATTACAAGAATATGCTGAAATTAAATATCGATAAAATTATCGACTTCCGTGATCGAATCCCAAATTGCATGAGTGTGCATTGAATAATACGTGTTTACAAGAGCATGCTCCGCCCATTCGATTTATGTGTGCTATTAGAAATTTATTTAGTGTGACAAGGGGCGTGAGTGGTCCTAAATGTCGTGACGTCACATTTTAAAATCTATTATAATCTAAGTGTTAAAACACGAATTTAAACTATTACTTTACGAAAACCTCAAAAACTAATCAATCGTTTTTTGTTTGGATAATTTCTTTAATGAATATGATTAATCGTTTTTTGTTTTGTTTATTGATTTGATATTAATTTTTACCCGACTACGGCAAAGCCAAAGGAGGATTATGATTTTGACAGGCTATGTATGTAATTATGTATGTATGTGAGTATGTTGATCTGCTCCCTCATAGCTTCTAATCTGCTAATCGGAACTCGACATATGAGGTATCGTTAGAACCGTCTTAATTGTCCGCTGAACATAGGCTACATGACTTATAGCCAGTTTCTTCATCAACAACTAAAACTATCAGTAAAAGTATTAACTTTTACTTGACTATTACTGATATTATAGCAAATGTGTTTCTTCATCCAAGTAACAGCTAAACTAAAAGTCAATAGAGTTACCATAACACAAACGGCTTAATTACCCTAAAAAAACGTGGGGAGCTTTTTTTACGCATGACAACATCGCAATATCCACTGTCAAGTAGTGTCAAAAAGTCGAATGTCATTTGATTCTGTCTATACGAACGCCAACGAACGAATGTTTTTAGAATTGAATTGATAAATAATAACATAAGTAATAAAATAAATGCTATTAGTTGTTGTTATTGATATTAACAACTGTTATTGGCATTTATTTTTTTGAAACCGTTATTTTTATACGAGTAGGTATAGGTATAGGTACACAAGCGCTAAAGTTCGCAGAGCCTAACTTCACACTCACCAAGATAGAACGGCCGCACTGTACATCGTAGTCGTATTAAATACAAACTGAAAATAAACTTAGTGGTTGGCGTCAGTTTATCTTGTAACAACAGGCTGAGGTATGTAACTGTTTCCTTTGAAATTCTGTATCGGAACAGAAAATCAGCGTCGTCCCATACGAAATGACCTTTGCGAACATTAAACTTTTTACGTCTACGCGTTAAATAACTAACGATAAGTTCCTCGTCTGATGAACTTTTTTTTATGGTGGGAAAAAATCATGCATTGACATCCCCCGCCCTTGGGCGGAGCGGGAGATAGTGTCAGACTCTTACTGACTAAAAGACCCACCCCGTTCCTTCTAGCCTTCATACCGGGGCTCGAGCGCCCTTTAGAATAACCCTGGCCCCAGTAGGCTTCGACCCGGCTGGGTCACTGCTGTTGCTGACAACTCCTTGAGGCGCGCGGGAACAGTGCGCGCCGTCGACGACTTGGGCTTGGTCCGGACAGTTACCGGACGGCCGGACAGTGAGCTACCCATTGCTTACTGTCCGCAAGCCCGCGTCTACGTTGGCCGGAAATCGGGATCAGAATCCCGGCGACGGCGGCGGCGATAACGCCGTTGCCTGATGCGTTCGGCCTCCTCCTTTGCGAGCATTACTGCTTCGCAGAAGTCGGCGACCGCTTGCCACTCCTCCTCGCTCCGGTCCATGGCCTCAACCAAGGCCCGGCGCGAGAGGTCTCCGCCGCCGATCGCCCCCACGAGGGCACGGCGATGCTCCGCCCAAGCAGGGCACACCTCGACTGTGTGCTCCACCGTGTCCTCCGGGCGTTCCGCACAGTGGCGACACCCGGGCGTCACTTCCGCATGAATCGAGTGCAGGAAACTCCCGAACGAACCATGTCCGGTGAGTACCTGCGTCATTCGGAAGGTAAGGACGCCGTGAGGTCTTTCCAGCCACGCCTCAAAGAGGGGACTTACCGCCATGATTGTGGCGTGCCCATCGTCTGATGAACTTGAACTTTCACTGGACGAAGTTCGTGATAACATATTAGTGAAACCTAAATAACCTACAACTTTGTCAAAATGACAGTGACTTTAGCTTTAACAGCCCCCTAATGAGTAGTAAAAGTTAAAGGCAAAAGTAACAGTTAAACCAACAGTTAAAATTGTGAAGAAACGAATTTGACCGTTACTTTTACTTTATGACGTTACTTTGGCTGTTACTTTAGATGAAAAAACCGGCTGTTAAACACAACAAACAAACTCGATACGACGACTCGGTAGTCACACGTTATAGGTACCAAGCAAAACACTTTAGTAACGTCTGACTACGGCTTTTCTGTTCTGTTCTTGTTTTTCACCATTCTGAAAATCTTGTTTCATTCTTTTTCAGCGTCGTTTTTTTGTCGTAGTCGGGTTTTATATTGAATATACCTAATATGGAAATAAAACTGATTTCGGAACCGCTGTTTTCATTCAATAATTTCTAAATGTAAATTTGCAAAATATGTGACTTTACTCTACGGAGGGGGGGAGTCTGAAAAATGTGACCAGCGCAGACAAGGACGGGGTGAGGGACAAAGAATAATGAAATAACGAATAAAACAGATACGGCCGTTTATGTCGCAAAAAAAACGTATATTTTGATACTCTCAAAGATAGAAATTCATAGGGTACTTCCCGTTGACCCAGAATCCTGAAATTTGGCACAAAGCAAGGTCTTATAGCACAGTTATGTACGGCGTTGCGCCACCGGTACATGGTGGACATCCCACCTATACGTACAAAGCGTTTTGGGAGTACATTCATTATGCGTACAGCTAAGGAATGGAATTCCCTGCCGGAGTCTGTGTTTCCTGATAGCTATAACATAGGGGTCTTTAAGTCAAGAGTGAATAGATTTCTTCTAGGCAAGCGTGCTCCATCGTCGGCCACATCATCGCTTACCATCAGGTGAGATTGTGGTCAAACGCGAGCCTATACATTATAAAAAAAAAAGTTATAGCTAAATATCTGAAAACAGTAAGTTTAAGTTACATTTTTTCGGTCTCACCATGTGATTCAAAGCAGGAAAAACTTTGAATTTGATTTTAAAGTAATATTTTTTTTCTAGATACCGACGTTTCAAAACTAATCTAGAACAAAATAGACGCGTCGAGAGGCAATAAATCATTTTTATTGCAAACATGTACCTCCCTCACTTTCACGCGAATTTCGACTCTATTATTAAGTAAGGAAGGTACGAATTCCCTTATCTACCTACTTATAGTCTGTCTAAAAAGTCAAACGACTTGAGAATTTTTAAAAAGTCCCCTAACAATATTAAATTATTTAAAAAAATCTTATATTCGATACACATATTAGTAAACAATGATCAAGTCTTCAACAAAAACCCTTATTTATTATTCAACCAGTATTGACTATAAATCAGATTTCATTGTACTTATCCTAATAATCACCCAAGTCGTTTGGCCTTTTAGACAGACTATACCTACCTACCTACTAACTAAACCCCATTTAATAATAATAGTGGTAGGTACTTATGGCGACCCTTTCTAGAACTTGCCAGGCCTCTGTACGTACTTCATTCTAGAAGCTTCGCACAGCAATGCGTTTTAATTGTTTTAGCTTAAAACTAGCAACAACTCTTACAATAGCTCTTGATTTCATCGAAGATATGGCCGTGTTCAAGTTTCGGCGTAACAATATTATCACCCCCAGATTATCATCGTTTCCAGAATCATCACGAACCGTCTCGCGCGCAGGTTCGACTGCTTCCAGCCTTCCGAAAAGCTGGATTCCGAAAAGGCTTTAGTACCGTGGACCACATACATACGCTGCGGCAGTTTATACAGAAGACTGAGGAGTATAATCAGCCTCTCTGCTTAGCGTTTGTGGATACGAGAAAGCCTTTGATTCGGTCGAGACCTGGGCTGTACTGCAGTCTCTCCAACTGTGCTAGATTGACTATCGGTACATCGAAGTGCTGAAGTGTTTGTACAAAAACGCCACCAAGTCAGTCCGACTTCAAAGTCAGACGTCAAAACCCACTCGTCAAAACACTCTTGCAGCGAAGTGTGAGGCACGGAGACGTCATTTCTCCGAAACTGTTCACGGCCGCTATGGAGGATGTCTTCAAGGTAAGGTTATCAGGATATTAGGCGAGTACATCACTCACCCTTGGTTTGCCGGCAACATAGTAGTCATGGCTGAGACTACGGAGGAGCTCAGTACAATGCTCAATAACCTCAGTAGAGTTTCCAAAAGAGTGGGACTTATAATGAACATGGCCAAAATCACAGTCATGGTAAACATCCATGTAGCACCCACTCCCGTTTTTTTAGCTTACTAACGCCAAATCTGCTATTACAAATTTAAGTCTTGGCTTAAATTGTAAATAAACTCTATAACCATAGTAGGTACCGATGGTTTGGTGACAAGCTAGCGCGCAACCCGTGCCCAAGAACGGCAGTAGGGCTGACCCTGCTAATTACAGACCTATTTCGGTGACATCCATTCTCTGTTAGTGCATGGAACGAGTGATTAATAATAAGCTCTTGGCATACCTGTAAGCTATTCTAATGACATCCTCAGTGATCGTCAATACGGCTTTCGCCGAAATCGGTCAACTGGGGATCTTCTAGCGTATGCTATTCACATCTGGAGCGTGGCCATCGAAAAACATGGGGAAGCACTTGCAGTCTCCCTTGATATCTCGAAGGCGATATATCTTCGACAGGGTCTGGCATGATAGCCTTATTGCTAAGCTTCCTTCCGTCGGTCTGCTCATTGGTCTGTGTGACTGGATCGCAGACTTCTTGAGGGGGCGATCAATCCGAGTAGTTATTGATGGCTGCTTGTCCGGTCAAAGCAGTAAAGCGTTTTGGAAACACATTCATTATGCGTACAGCTAAGGAGTGTAATTCCCTGCCGAAGTCTGTGTTTCCTGATAGCTACAGCCTAGGGGTCTTTAAGTCAAAAGTGAATAGGTTACTTCTAGGCAAGCGTGCTCCATCGTCGGCCACATCGTCACTTACCATCAGGTGAGATAGTGGTCAAACGCGAGCCTGTTAATAATAAAAAAAAAACCTGAAGTTTTTTCTCTTGTGTAACTTCGAGTCCTAGAGCGTGCTGCGTGCACAGCGTTCTCACTTCAAATTCATCAACAAAAAGAGATACTTAAAAATACCACTTTTTATAATTATTGATTTTTCTATCCCCTAATAAACATCTTGCAGTCCCCTAGAATTAAAGTAACGGTTCCGTAAATTATCCACAAGACCATAAGAATATATAAAAATAAAATTTTAAACTTGTTTTTAATATTACTTAAATATTTGCATAAAACAAAATAAACACCCATTTTTTTGGGTGTTTATGGGTGTTTTCGGGAGTTTATTGGGTGTTTATCAAAGCACCGAGAATAAGCCCGGTGCTTTGCCCATCACTAGTAGTCACCAACGTCACAACAAAAAAAAATTGCATTTCGGGAAAATCTTTGAGATTCCATTCGGGAATTGTAATTTGCACGGAACCCTCAGTGCGCGAGTCCAACTCGCACTTGCCCAGTTTTTTATTAGGTTTTTTATTTTTAGTGGCTGTGTGCTCAGTTTCGAAAACGTGACATTCACCAACCCCCACTAGGCCCGCGTGGGGGATTACGGCCCATTCCCTCTCCTAGAGAGGAGGCCTGAGTCTCAGCAGTGGGAACATTAAAAAGGCTGATGATGATGATGATGTGCTCAGTTTGGTGGAATCCGTACTAAGTATTAACACAGTGATCGCTTGTTGTAAAAAAAATACAAACATAGTAAAGGATACTTAAACCATGGCTCACTAGCTAGACGGGCGTTATCACGCCGAGCCGGCCACAGCCACGGCCCGTCGTTATCGCAGCCCCGCGAGCGGCTCGACATATAACTGACTCACCCGCGCGATTTGCGTCACACAAGTCCAACTTTTTAACGTCATGCGTCAACGTCACGCATCACGCATTCAACATTACATTCAAGTAAACGACACTAAATCATAATTTGGTTTTAAAGAAACATTTTTTTTTTTCAATCTGTATGTCTGGTAATTAACGCAGTTTCCCGACTACTTATTTGTTGTGTGCAGCTCGACTTTCAGTCCAACCAGCTGCAGCCAGCAGCTGAATACCAATATTTTATATGAAGTAAATCAATCGGACACAATTTGTCCGAAATAATGTTCACCGATATCTCAGTCAATTGGGGACCGATTTTGAAAATTATTTTTTTTATTTAAACGTTATGCTTCCAAGTTGGTCCAATAGAAAAATTGTTATGATCCGATCATGAACTTCGAAGATATGGAACAGAACTCCTCATAGGATCACAGCAGAATTGTCGTAACAAGTAAAATTGCTCAGTTTGTACGTGTAGGCGATGGCTGACTGAAAGAAAAGGAGGGGGGATGTATCGAACCGATCTGGTGATGAAGCCGGAAGATAAACTAATGTAATCTAACCGTGTTTGGGATTATTAGAATCGTTAGGAGGTGCTCTCTGGCTATAAGGTATTTAGGTTTGGCTGAGGGGTATGTACTTTTTAGTGGTGGTACCCATAACTAAAAAGTGAAAAATAAAAAACTTTTTACAAAAAAAATTCAACCGACTTCAACAAAATAACTTTAATTTCGGAAGTCGGTGATAAATAACTAAGAGACAAAACTCTCTACCATAGAAACACCGACTAAAACTACTAAACACTAACAAAAACATACTAATGCGTTAAACCTACTAAGGTGAAGAGAAAGAACCTTAGTAGGTTTAACACATTGGTATGTTTTAAATAAATGAAGCCATTGGCACAAGCTACGGCAGTCACAGCTCCAGAGAGGACCTCCCAACAATACGAGCCGTCTCCACAAGTACCGCTTCCTGTTATAGGATGTAACCTGTACCTTCAAATAGGTCGAATCATTTAAATGTTGTATGTCCGAAATTAAGTTTGTTTTTAGGGTTCCGTAGCTCAAAAGGAAAACAACGGAATCCTTAGAGGATCACTTTGTTGCCCGTCCGTAAGTAGGTACATGTCTGTCATGGCTCTTTATCTCGGAATATCGGAATGCTGTAGGTATCGAGTTTAAAAGCATGAGCCTTGTGTCACTTTCATGAATGTTGTTCAGAAATCCGGAGTATTGTTATGTTATGTGTATGGAGGACATAATATCACAACCCTCATGAAGTTGACTGTTTGCGCATCTATACATAAGTATTGTTAACTGTATCTTTGATTACATTTCCACCCTGCCACTATCATCAGGTCCAACATTACTCAGCCCTCAACACTTTTCATGTTGATTGTTGACCTCTCATCTCAGTTTATATTGTCCAGTCATACATCCAGTGATCAATGTGTCACTTTACACTTCCGTCCATGACTATTTGTAATGCACCTCAAATCATAAAGTCTATGTGCTAGCTAGAAAAAATTGTGCTAATTAGTGAAGTACACATTACACCAATTGAAATAAAAAATGTTGTAATATACAAAATATTAAATTAAAACAATAGAAGTAAGCTCAAGTCTGCGGTCTCTTGAAGCTGTGAAAAATTAAACTTTCAAATTAAAAATGAAAAAAATACGGCCGTTTATGTCACAAAAAAAAAGTACCCACATTCAGTCAAAATAGTATCGGGAATGAATGTTTATGGTTCCAAATTCAAATTTTAGATTTTTTTGTTGCTAGATTGGTACAACTGTTTTCCATTTTGGCGCGGAGTTTGAGTTGTTTCTGTTATTTATATTAAACTAGCTTTTGCCCGCGCGGCTTCGCTCCCGCTCTTCCCTACTTCAGCCTACTATACCCTACCCTACCCTACTCTACTCTACCCTACCCTACTCTACCTTACTCTACCCTACACTACCCTACTCTACCCTACACTACCCTAATTTTCATTTTTTTTCCATAAGAAACTCCTCATAATAACGAACACAACAAAAAAAAAATTAGCGAAATCGGTCCAGGCGTTGTTGTTGTTTTTTTTTTTTTTTTTTTTTTTTTTTTTTTTTTTTTTTTTTTTTTTATAATGGATAGGCTCGCGTTTTGACCACAATCTCACCTGATGGTAAGCGATGATGTGGCCGACGATGGAGCACGCTTGCCTAGAAGCAATCTATTCACTCTTGACTTAAAGACCCCTAGGTTATAGCTATCAGGAAACACAGACTCCGGCAGGGAATTCCATTCCTTAGCTGTACGCATAATGAATGTACTCCCAAAACGCTTTGTACGTATAGGTGGGATGTCCACCATGTACCGGTGGCGCAACGCCGTACGTCTTGTGGTCCGATGATGGAACGGACTTGGCGGAATTAAATTGTGTTACTCTAGAGCACACTCCCCGAAGTGTAAACGATAGAAAACAGACAGGCTAGCAACTCGGCGTCGATGCTCAAGACTTTGGAGTTTTGACTTCACAAGAGCATCATTGCCTATGATCTTCTTGGCACGCTTTTCAATAGACTCTAGTGCATCTAGCTGGTATTTGGCTGACCCATCCCAAAGATGAGAGCAGTACTCCATACACGATCGAACTTGCGCTTGATAGAGGTTGAGCAGCTGTACCGGCGTGAAATACCGTCTCACCTTTGCTAAGATCCCCAATTTTTTGGCAGCTAGTTGGGCTTTTGCCTCGATGTAGGAGCCGAAATTAAGGGTAGACGATAGCGTTACCCCAAGAAGTTCAAGGTGGTCGGTAATTGGCACGGTTAGTTATGCGCTTACCAACACATTTTGCGATTCATTTTTATATTATAGATACAGTGCTGTTTTTATTTACATCATCATCATCAGCCTTTTTGATGTTCCCACTGCTGGGACTCAGGCCTCCTCTCTAGGAGAGGGAATGGGCCGTAATCCACCATGCGGGCCCAGTGCGGGTTGGTGAATGTCACATGTCTTCGAAATATTATATCATATCTAGTGTGTATTGCGAATTTCATATTGGACAAAAACATCGAACAAAGAGTTTGTCTTAAATTTTGCATCGCCAATGGAATTTCGTTTTCGGAGTCACTGAAATTGTTACAGAAGGATTACGGTGAGTCGACTTTATCAAAAACACGTGCTTATGAGTGGTGCAAAGCATTCCAAAGCGGTCGAGATGTGATGGAAGATTTGCCTCGCTCTGGTAGGCCATCGACCTCTGCAACTGAAGTTGAATTTGCAAAAGTGAAGGAAATAGTGACTGAAAATCCTCATTCAAGTTTGAGAGAGATAGCCGCCGAACTTTCTGTATCTCACGAGTCGATCCGTACCATTTTAACTAACCATTTGGGTATGAAACATGTTGCCGCCCGGCTGGCCCCAAAAGACCTGAATTTTCTCCAAAAACTCAATCACATGAGAGTCGCTCAGGACCTGCTAGAACGAGTCAATTCCGACCCAACACTCATGAAACGCATTGTTAGAAAGAAAGAAAGAAAGAAGAAAGAAAAAACTTTTATTCGTACTTCACACATACAGTAGAATTCGATAATAAAATAAAAAAAAGAAAACTTTAAAATCTGTGCAAGGCCAAAAGGGCGCCTAACTCAGCATATATGCTGCGATATTTAAAAAGATAAATAACGCAGCGCTGGTATTCTGTTAGGGTCCGCGGTGATGCCACGGTCACATTCACGGAGGTTCAATAAATTAAATGGTATCGAAACAAAAAAATAATAATAAATAATTAAATACGAACATTGATAAAACAACCATTGGAAACATATTAAATATATAACATTGGTAAATAGCGTGAATTTATGTTAATACGTGTTATGTGTTAGATATAAGAAAATATTTATAAGAAAAAATGCAATAAATAATGAACCAAAGACAGACGCCCGACGACTTGCGCTCCAAACATTTAATCAGTTGTTACTGACGACGAAACGTGGGTTTACGAGTTTGACATGGACACAAGTCAACAAGCTTCGGAGTGGCGCCTTCCAACTGAACCAAAACCGAAAAAACCACGCCAATGTCGGTCAAAAGTCAAAGTCATGTTGACTGTTTTCTTTGACTATCGCGGTGTTGTGCACTCGGAATTCTTACCGGAAGGTCACACGGTAAATAAAGAATATTATTTGAGCGTTATGCGGCATTTAAGAGAGCAAATTCGACGAAAAAGGCTAGATTTGTGGAAAGAAAATTCTTGGATTTTGCACCACGATAATGCGCCTTCGCACAAGGAAATCATTGTGAACGAATTTTTGACCAAACACTCAACAAATACTATCGAGCAGCCACCATATTCGCCAGATATGGCTCCAACCGACTTCTATCTTTTTCCTAAAATCAAATTACCACTTCGTGGCACCCGTTTTCAATCTGTAGAAGACATAAAGGAGAATTCGCGGCGAGAACTGAACTCAATTTCGGAAACAGCGATTAAAAAATGTTTTGATGATTGGATTATTCGTTGGCGTAAGTGTATCGTTTCTGAAGGGGCATACTTTGAAGGTAATAAAATAAATTTGGATGAATAACAAAAATTTTGTGTATTATTGATATTTTCCCGGTACTTTCTTGATAGAGTAGTAAGTATATTAAATAAAGCAAGGTTTTTTTATCATAGGTAAATCTGAAAACAGTAAATTTGTTGTTACGTCACAAAAAAAAAGACTTCATTCGGGAATTGAACTACCTATTTAAACAACATTATTTTTAGTTTATGCGAAACCTGAATAGTTTCAGAATCAGTATTTGAAGGTTAAAAGTTGGATACCGCCGACACTATGTAGAACACAAGTTACGGCAGGTCATAGCGGGTATGAGGCGCCAGCAAACAGTTGGGTGCAAGTGCAAAACAACCCTTCAGTCGTCTGATGGCCCGGTGACTATTTATTTTTGCTGACATAACAAGTTTATAACCTTGTAATTTTTCATGATACGACTATTTTGAAATTTTGTTATGTTTTTCAACATATGGTTTTCAATCTGTGTTTGAAAATTTTTTTTTGCAAATCTATATTATCATCTTCTATAAACGACGGAGTTCTGAGGTAACAAACATTAAAAAAATACATAGAACCGGATTGAGAACCTCTTCTTTTTTTTGAATTCAGTTGAAAAATACAAACGCACGGGATACTTGGCTCGGACCGCATTGTCGCAAGTTTCTATTCGCATCAAAACACTTTTCAAAACTCGACAACCGTTATTCATGCCAGATGTTTTGCAGAAAACCCTATATCATCAGATTCGTAATGAAACAGCGTTTATTTTGATATATAATTTATTTATTAAACAAGTGGGTGAACATTACTAGTATTGTCACACCTGTTTATACCTGGCAACCCATAGTTATGTCAGGAAACAAATAGGCAACCCATTTTTAGGGTTCCGTAGTCAACTAGGAACCCTTATAGTTTCGCCATGTCTGTCTGTCCGTCTGTCTGTCCGTCCTCGCTTAATCTCTGTGACCGTTAGCACTAGAAAGCTGAAATTTGGTACCAATATGTATATCATTCACGCCGATAAAGTGGTAAAATAAAAATTGGAAAAAAATGTTTTATTAGGGTTATGTCAGGAAACAAATAGGCAACCCATTTTTAGGGTTCCGTAGTCAACTAGGAACCCTTATAGTTTCACCATGTCTGTCTGTCCGTCTGTCTGTCCGTCCTCGCTTAATCTCTGTGACCGTTAGCACTAGGAAGCTGAAATTTGGTACCAATATGTATATCAATCACGCCGATAAAGTGGTAAAATAAAAATTGGAAAAAAATGTTTTATTAGAGTAGCCCCCCTATATGTAAAGTGGGAAGTGATTTTTTTTTTAATTTCAACCCTATCGTGTGATATATTGTTGGATAGGTATTTAAAAATGAATAGGGGTTTACTAAAATCATTTTTTGATAATGTCAATAATTTCGGAAATATTCGCTCCAAAAGTAAAAAACAATGTGTCGCCCCCCCCCTAACTTTTGAACCATAAGTTTAGAAAATATGAAAAAAATTTGAAAAGTAGAACTTTATAAGGACTTTCTAGGAAAATCATTTCGAACTTGATGGAAAGAACAATTTTTGTACAAAAAAGACAAAAAGGTTGTACAAAATAATTTCTGGACTAAGTTTGTAGTATTATCGTATATGCAAGTATTTTTTTAAACTCATAAGTGGGTAGACTTATTGTGACGGACGGGAAACTACGGAACCCTACACTGAGCGTGGCCCAACACGCTCTTGGCCGGTTTTTTTTTAATGTTCTAGAGGCTTCATACTTTCGGTTCGTATTTTTATTCATTAAACACACCGGTGCATTTTTCCAAAAAAAAGTCAATTTTCAATTTTTTATTAATAATAATCTGGCCAGGAATTTCTTAGGCAACCCACCCGCGTTTTATTATTTAATATACTAGATTTGGCATAAAATATGTTTCATCCGGTGAAGGTCGTTCTTAGTCGTATCCTCTATTGGTATTAGTCGAATGTTTGTGTACCAGGATATTGATAGGTACAATGAAACCTCCCCTGTATGTGACGGGAAAAGATCTATGTACTCCGTCCACGAAGTATTCATACGAAACAATGCGACCAACCAGTGAAAGAAAGAATGCGAAGAAACCTTGTCCGAAAGCAAAACATTTTATCGAGAGAAATTAATATAGCACCGAAATGTCGCATACCTATTTTAAACAAATACTTAGGACTTGCAATCTATGAAACGAGCTGGTCATTATTTAACTGATAGTTTAAAAACCGGCCAAGTGCGAGTCGGACTTGCGAACGAAGAGTTCCGTCCGTAGAAAACACGGCAAAAAATCACGTTTGTTGTTTTGAGTCTTATTTAAATATTCATTGTATTGTTTTTTTTTTAATTTGATGTTATATAGCGGCAATAGAAATACATCATCTGTGAAAATTTCAACTGTTTAGCTATCACGGTTCATAAGATACAGCCTGGTGACAGACGGGACGAGAGTGGTCTTAGACTCTTTGTAATGGGGTCCCATTTTACCTTTTGGGTACAAACCCTAAAAATTAATAGTCTTAAGCGGTCACAGGGCTCACAGAAAAAAAAATTACTGACGAGATTTTTTTACTATTGAGGAATGTTTTCACTAACAGAATGACTCGAGTTCATGCTCAAAGCTCTATAGCAGTTTCCCTATTACAGCAGGGTAAAACGCGGACATCATCCGACTTCAGGGATGGTTTGGTGAGTATTAGCTAGCTATCAAACAGTGACTGAGCTATATTTTTGTGAAAAAGATGTCAAAACATCGGCACAAGTGTATCAAGATACGATTTTTGAAAATGTGGTAAAACCTCTTCTTTCACCACACCTTGTTCCACAACCAAGAATGGTCCTTTCAGCAAGACTCAGCACCGGGTCATAAAGCTTGATCCACCCAAGCCATTTGTAGGTACAACAGGATACGAGTACGTACGTGATCTCATTATTTCACGACAGATAATTCACGGCTGATTCGCCCGTGGATGAGATCCGTGTAGCCGACACACAATCCGAGCATGTAAACCAAGCGGCATCTAGAGAGGGGCAAGTCGGGGCCCGTGCCCCGGGCGGCAGATTCAGAGTGCGGCAAATTCAAACTTGGCAGACGAATACACAACCACAACTCATTATTGACGCAATTTGACAACTTTTACCACTGAAACGTCCATAAGCACATACATACCAGGCCACTAAGAAAGTTTTTATGTATAAGACACAGGCCATTAGTCATTTTGAAAACTGTGCTTATTTAAAAGTAAAAACACGATTGTTCGAATTTTGTTTTTTCTTTCAAATGGATCTGTATCGAAAAACTTTCCGTGCGATGATTTTCCACGCGTGTTATTGGCAAAATTGTGGTGTCTCTTCCACAAAGGCCATTAATTAAGAGTTGAAGTTGATTTTCTACGATTTTCAAAGTAGCCTAAAACCTGATGAGTCATTTGACCGACTTCAAATTGCTTTTATGGATGAAGGATCTTCAAAAGCAACCATCTACCGCTTTTATAGAGAGTTAAAGCGCGGCCGCCTTACTTTGGGGGATGAACAAAAGAATGGTCATCCCACGACTGCTGTCACGGAAGAAAGTGTGCTGGCAGTAAAAAAATAATTCAAGAAAACAGGCGAATTACATACAAAGAGATTCAGCATACGCTGCAGATTGGTTCGGGAAGCGTTCACAAGATTCTACACGAGCACCTTCGCGTGAGGAGGATAGTTTGCCCCTGGGTGCCACACAACCTCACCGAAGCTCAGAAGCAGGCCCGTGTTGTCGTGATATGATTCAAAAATTGGTAGCAGGCACGACTCGGCGCGTTTACGACATTATGATAGGTGAAGAATTCTGGATTTATCAATACGATCCAGAAACAAAGCGTCAGTCGACAGTTTGGCTGTTTCAAAACGAACCAACGCCTACGAAAGTGAAGCAATCCAGACGCACAAGGAAAATTTTGATCGAGTTTTTTCACTTTGACGGGGTATCTGATTTCAATTTCATTACGAGACCAAAGCAGCATCAAAGCCAAATAAATGGTATACCACAAAATGCCTACCAGAAGTTTTGTCTTCAATAAGCAACAAGCGAGCGAACACCGGGCTCCGCAGGGTACTGCTTGACCATGACAACGCGCCCGCGCAATCAGCGCTCAAAAAGAGGGACGTGTTGACCCCAAAACCTGGACACCACACCGGTCATAATCTTGGGGCACCCTCTTTTCTAGTCCTGATCTGGCACCGTAACACTTCTTTTTAATCCCTAAAAAAAAAAAAAAAAAATTGCGATTCGGACTCGTGCGCTGAGGGTTCCGCACAAACTTACCTCTGTAAAGAGTTCATTTTCCAATGACTTTTCGTTCTAGAACAGAGCAAAAGCGCGAGCGAGCACTAAAACCCACTGTTTTTTTTTGTGTTGTAGAACCATAGCTTCCCTTTCAAATATTCCCCGTGGCCAGAAATCACCGTGAGACCTCCGAAGCCTGGGGTGTTTCCTATGGCGGTGACTGAGGCGTGAGGGTGCTCGGTTGCGGCCTTCTCCTTCGTTAGCAATACTGCTTCGCAAAAGGAGGCTACTGCATCCTTCTCTCTTGCTTCGGACCATGGCCCGACGCGATGAGTCACCGTCGTCGATCACCTCCACGTGTACTCCGTCTAAGTGGGGCACACCTCCACCGTATGCTCCACCGTGTCTTTCGGGCAGTTCGCAAATTGGGCATTTCTTTCTAAATCTCATATAAAAAAGTTCGCCTGAACTTGCCATGTCCAGTGAGGACCCACGTCATGCGGAAGGTAAAGACGCTGTGGCGTCTCTCCAGCCACTTCTAAAAGAGTTACCGCCGCGCATGTGGCGTACACATCAGTGAGTATCTATGACATTGATTATAAAGGTAAAAGTATAGACGAAAACTTTAAGATCCGGGGTTTAAACCAAGTTCGCCGGATCTGGAGCTTAAACCAGCGTCCCAACAGAGGTGACTTAGGGCTAGGTCACCTCTGTTGGGACCCTGGATTACATCCGTCTGGAACACGTTTTAGTGTGATAGAGTCATAAGTCATAGAAATCTAACATTAGACACAAGCTCAAACAAGTGTTTGCACGCACGCAAGCGAGCGGCGGGCTCCGGGCGTCAGTCATGCTCTGTACCTTTGCAGCCCACGGCCCGCCGGGCGACAGGCCGCGAAAAGCGTAGCCCTTCCTGGAGCCCTGTTGCGACCCGTACTGAGTATTACCACGGCGTGTGCTGGCCTGTTGACCAATATTCCAACATGTGCAAGTGTGCGTTTACGCGCAGGTGAAATTAACAATTATAACCGACAGGCACCGCCGCGCCGCGTCTTTGAACTTACCGACTCCCGATGGATCGGACGGTCGACAATAGGCCGTCGCAGGCCATATTGGATGCGACGGTTCCTACGTCCTTTCGGTCTGACCTGTGAGAAATCAGGCCGCGGGACGCCAGCTTACCGTACCTATACTATCTAGTTAACGGCGGCCGCGCCGTTTGTTGTTATTCTGAGTAGCAGATGACTAACGCTTGCAGTTTTCCTGTTCACCGAAATATCAACCTAATTATGCAATGACACCGGTCTACATAGGTATTTATTTACAAACCTTGTTTTACGCTATATTATTGTTTTTTTTTTTAACCCGTTGTATGAACGCAGATCTACGCGAGACACAATGGCTTTTTAATTGTGTCTCTAATTACGGCATACGAGAGGTTAATATAAATATTTGTCTAATAACGAAGTTAACAACTTTTTCCTAAACGAGTTTTTCTGCTTTCCGTTCGGCTGATGAGACGCGAAAAAGTATGGAACATATATCTTTATTATTCACGAGCGGATTGCTGTCATAAAAACAGGATATTTAGCTTATAGGTAACTTGCTTAGTTACAAATACTAATTTCAAGTACGGAAATCGACTTATCGAAAAGCAAAAACTAAGAATGCAGTATGTGTCAGGACATATATTAAAGGACTGTTTTGTAAATATTCAGTGAAATATTTGGGCAAGTTTGTATTGAGGGTATTTAGTAAATAAGTAAAGTTTGTGTGTGTGTGTGGTGTGGTACGTACGATGCGGCGCTGGTCGTGCAAGCTGGTGCCGAGTTGCGCCATGTCGCGGTGGTCGCCGTCGGGTAGCTCACCGGCACCGCCGAGCCCGCCCGCGCCCGCCTGGTGTGTGTGTGTGGTGTAGTACGTGCGATGCGGCGCGGGACACGGAAGCTGGTACCTACCGAGCTGCACCATGTCGCGGTCGTCGCCGTCGGACAGCGTGTTGGCGCCGCTGGGCCCGCCCGCGCCCGCCTGGTGTGTGTGTGTGTGTGTGGTGTGGTACGTACGACGCGATGCGGGTCACTGAAGCTGGTACCTACCGAGCTGCGCCATGTCGCGGTCGTCGCCGTCGGACAGCGCGCCGGCGCCGCTGGGCCCGCCCGCGCCCGCGCCCGCCTGGTGTGTGTGTGTGTGGTGTGGTACGTACGATGCGGCGCGGATCACGGAAGCTGGTACCGAGCTGCGCCATGTCGCGGTCGTCGCCGTCGGGCAGCGCGCGTACGCCGCAGGGCCCGCCCGCGCCCGCCTGGTGTGTGTGTGTGTGTGGTGTGGTACGTACGATGCGGCGCGGGTCACGGAAGCTGGTACCGAGCTGCGCCATGTCGCGGTCGTCGCCGTCGGGCAGCGCGCCGGCGCCGCTGGGCCCGCCCGCGCCCGCGCCCGCCGCGCTCAACTGCGACGACACGTAGCGGATGGCCGCCACCCACTCCTCGCTGTACAACATTATAATTACATTTCAGTATTCGCACACTATGTTTGCTGGCACTAATAGAGGCTGTATCAGCTGTGTCGGAGCTCACACGGTGTGAGCTCTGACACAGCTCACACCTGCCTATTGCTTAAAACATACCTAAGTACCTCTTTTTGGTAAAAAAGACAGTATTTGCACTTGTTCATAATTATTTTCATGTAAGGTCAACTAGTCAAAACACTTAATTAAAAAAATATTTCATGGGGCATTTTTTAGGGTTCCGTAGCCAAATGGCAAAAAACGGAACCCTTATAGATTGGTCATGTCTGTCTGTCTGTCTGTCTGTCTGTCTGTCTGTCTGTCTGTCCGTCTGTCCGTCCGTATGTCACAGCCACTTTTTTCCGAAACTATAAGAGCTATACTGTTGAAACTTTGTAAGTAGATGTATTCTGTGAACCGCATTAAGATTTTCACACAAAAATAGAAAAAAAGCAATAAATTTTGGGGGTCCCCATACTTAGAACTGAAACTCAAAAAATTTTTTTTCATCAAACCCATACGTGTGGGGTATCTATGGATAGGTCTTCAAAAATGATACTGAGGTTTCTAATATCATTTTTTTCTAAACTGAATAGTTTGCGCGAGAGACACTTCCAAAGTGGTAAAATGTGTGTCCCCCCCCTCTAACTTCTAAAATAAGAGAATGATAAAACTAAAAAAAATATATGATGTACATTACTATAAAAACTGCCAACGAAAATTGGTTTGAACGAAATCTAGTAAGTAGTTTTTTTTTAATGCGTCATAAATCGAAAAAAATACAGTATTATTAAAACATCGATCAAAGTTACAACACATTACAAGAACTTTTGTATTATGTTACTTGCTGCTACGGAACCCTTCATGGGCGAGTCCGACTCGCACTTGGCCGGTTTTTTTGTTATTTTTTTTAATATATTAGGAAAGTTTTATAAAACTAGGTGATTAATAATAATAATAATAACTTTATTTCGGGTGGCATAGACCCATAGAAAACTTAACCTAATACATTTTTTTTGTTTTATTTGCCATGACTGGCCACACCTATACAAGACATGACCCAATAATTTTGAAACGGACAGTCAAACCGTACAGCGATTGCGTTCAGAATGCTGTTGTTGCTACTCCGTATACGGGCCAGCAGGGAGGCTGCTTTTTTGCGCATGATGGCGTGGAAACCATCAGTGCGCGCTTCAGCAAACATCCCAGAGGCGCTGCACCGCCAGGGCAGACCCAACAACATCCTGAACGCGTTATTGTACTGAGTGCGCAAGGCTCTGTAGGCTCGCTGGGTATGTATTAAATATTTAGTTGACTATTAAAAAAAACTATCAGAATTGCTTTAAGGTTGTCAATTTATTACATAAATACAAATTTTGAAAAAATGGCTGAGTAGACGGAATTTCCTACCACGTCGGATAAGACCGTCTAATGAAAAAAAAACCTATAAATTGCTGGTTTACTCAAATAGAGACAATGTGTACGCGTATGTGTTTCAAAAGCTTTTCAATGTGTGCTGTCGTTTTTCATATTAAAGGCTTCAATCGGTAGAAATTGCAATAAGAAGTGTTTGTCGGGTAAGACCGGTATAAATCGCCAGTCAGGGGTTAAAAACAGTTCCATAACTAAAAAAAAACTTTTATTATCAGGATCACGTAAGTATGTACTCTTAGACATCATGGCTGTCCTGCAAGCACCACTCAGTTACCTCCATAGATATAAGAAAGCAGGAGATATGTTAAGTAGTTAAAAATGCATCGGAACACGGTGTCTCCAGTTTCCCCTTCCACTACCTACACTACTACACGTACAGGAATACTTACGCAGTCGCGCATACATCCTCAAATCTTAAATCAAACCATACTACACATGAAAAAACTTTCAGTTATTAAAAGAAAAAAACTAACTTACTTACAAAAAATAAGGTCTAGTCTTGAATTAGGGATTTGAGAGATTGCGGTTTTTAGAGGCTGAAACATTTCTGGCCGAAAGTGAATTGAGCATATATGGTACTATATTTTTTTAGGCAACCAATAAGGTGGCTTTCCAATAGCATCAATCCATTGCTTTTTTTAATTATTATTTTTCGGGAAACTGAAAACAAAGATAAAAATGATAACTAAATCTAACATTTTAGTTATAATTTTTACCTAAGCAAAGAATATAATAAATAAATAATAAAGAAATATAACAGTATATTTATTTATTATATTCTTTATTGTACACCACATCAACAAAAAAGATACAGGACAAACATTATTCAAAATAAGTATATAATGGGCGGTCTTTTCGCACAGGGCGATCTCTTACAGACAACCTTTGGATTGACTGAAAGAGAGGAGAAAGATATAGGGCTGTCAGTGTACATCAGAAATAATACTAATATGAAATAACAACACAAATACACACATATATTACAAAAAATATACTAATAAATATTAAATATGTAATCAAGCCAGAAGACAAAATCAAAGTGAAAGGTCCTTCACCATTTTTTTAAACGTTGGTAGCGTTTGAGCACGTCTCACTTCAATAGGTAACGCATTCCACAAACGAGCAGCTTGTACTGTAAACGATTTGTCAAAAAAGGATGTGGAATGCATACGAATACTTAATTTCAGATTTTCCGACGATCTCAAGGACCTAGAATGTGTGTCACAAAGGAACTTATTTATATAAAAAAGGAAGGAAAGGAAGTTATACCTATATATATATATATAACCGCTTGTCTGTGGCGCGGAGGAATACAAAATACAACACGCATCCACGCATAACAAATAAAAAGCTAAAACATGTTGCCTTATTTTAAGCAAAAGTCCTTAATATGTTCTGAATCATGCTCATTCATAATCATCATCATCATATCAGCCGAAAGACGTCCACTGTTGGAAATAAGCCTCCCCCAAGCGTCGCCACAACGACCGGTTCTGTGCGTCACGCATCCATGCTCATTATTATAGCGCATTCTAAGCTTTTGAAGACTGAGAAGGAAGTGAAAATATCAAAATCGTAAAAAGTAAGGAAATAACACGAAGATACTGCCATAATATACGATATCCGAAACCAAAAATATGTCCATCGACTATTAACTTACTATTTAACCAACTTACTTTCTGACAGTTGCTAACGTATTTCTCTACTACTCTGTAAAATAATAAAAATATTTACATTATTTCACTTCAGAAATCCAATCAATCGATATTATGGCCGATAGTCATTAGTTTTTCGGTAGTTCATTAGGGGATCTAGAGGCACATGCCTGACTCGGAGCACGTAACAGGGCCGCTGCAGCGGCCGTACTATGAAATTCACCGCAATGATAAAGTATCGTTATGTTATTTATACATTGCTTGTCCAGTTACTAAGCGTTAAAATTTGGTAGTGGTTAACCCTTTCAACGCCACGGTTTTATTCATAAAACGCTCACCACACGCCACGACTCAAAAATGCCTCGCTTAAGTAGTGTTGCGAACAGGGACATATCGATGCTTTTGTAAAAATCGCGTATTTTAATAAATGTAAATATTACTCAGTATATTTGATTTTTCTGGACTATTATTGATTCATGGAAATATTATAACAAAAAAAAACGCAAGAGCACGTTTTAAACATATTACTATAGAAAAAAAATGATAAAAGCCAGTCAATTTCGCATCACTAGTTGTCTGATATATGTGACTTTGGCGTATATCCATCACGTGTACTTTCAAGACTTTAGTGAGGTATCACCTTCCGGTCGTAAACATCGACAAATTTCAAATTTTATTATTATTAGAATAGCTATTACCCGCGACTTCGTTCGCGTTGAGTTTAAGGACTCTTCGAGTTTATCACCTACTCTTCTTTTTTGGGGCAGTCATGTAAAAAAATATTCATTTCGTAGATATCTCCCTCCTTTCCACGGGATTTAAATCATGTTCCCGCGGGAAATTAAACAAGAGCCAAACAAAACTGTTACTTTTATATAAAACGGATATTTTATTTACCTAGACCACGGAACAGTAAAAACAGTGGAAGAAGTAAGTAGGCGTGGCACTGTCGCCGCTAGTAAGAAACGCGTTGCACACTAGCTGTTCAAGCGCTCTCATTCTTTAACTAGACTGCGCAACATAATAATTAACGAAAAATAATATTAAAATGCCTTATTGTCCCATACTGTACTTTAAAAACCATAGTTAGACTAAAGATCTAAGTCATTGAGGTGTATCATACCACCAAAAAGTACTATTTTCGGATTTATTTATAATAAAATGAAAAAATAAAATTACGTGAAACATTACGCAGGATATACAAACAAAACTAGTCCTCAATCACATAAAAACAAAGTTGATTTTCTTTTCTCGGTTATTAGCTTTTCTGGAATATTCGTTAGTCTACCTATACTTTTGACGCTATCCAAATAGTGCGTGACTTTATCGATAAAATCAATCGATATGTATTACATTGCCTTTTTAAAATAAAAGTAATTATATATTATAGTTTAATAGTTTTTGTAAGTAATATAATACAGATAATTATTAAATTAAAATTTAATTAAAAAAAATTGTGGTATGATATTTGTGATGTATTTTAAATAAATTTAGTTAAAGAGTAAGGAAAAACATAGGGCGTTTGAATTATACTTAATATTCTTATGTTTAGTAGTAGGCGATGAGGATGATTTCAGCTGAGATGATGATAATTGATGTACTATGCAAATAAATACCCTTTTTACCACGTTTAAAAGTTTCCTTTAATCATATTAATTTCATTATTTTAATACTATCACAGTATCGCATACAATTTCTGTTTGCTTTATTATGTTTTAAATACATTTGCATACCGTCGATATTATTTCTATCGAATAAGGTTACCTCACTACTGGAGTAGCAGCCTGCGTACGTGTCAGTGATACGCCATTCAAATATCACTCTTATTTATATCCGTTTACAGTTAATACTGGATTAGATAGTAAATATATTCTGAACAATGCCATCTCGCGACGAGTAGCGGTACTTGGTAGTCAAAGATGTATTTCTTTCTTGTTTTTGTCAATTTGATTTATAGGTGGTTGATTTTAAAGTTGCATTTCGTATAATATTTTTTTTGCATTTCGTTTACGCCCTGTTTTTTAACCGACTTCTAAAAAAGGAGGAGGTTCTCAATTCGGATGTTTGTATTTTTTTTTTTTTTTTTTATGTATGTTCGCGCATAACTTCGTCACTTGCCAACCGATTTGAAAAATTCTTTTTTTGTTAGAAAGGGTATACTTCCCAAATGGTCCCATAGTCACCAAGTCGGGATCTGATGATGGAATCTTGGCGAAATCGAGGGAACTCCTCAAATATTATAGGCAACCATATAGTTCTTTTTGTATTTTTATCAAAGACTTAAGTATTTATAGTCAAAACATGACATTTGATGAAGTGGAACTGGTGAAGACGACCAGAAATGGCCAACGGAAGTTCATAGTCACACCAATCTCTCAATGAACATAGTTACAAATAAATGAATAGTTCTGAATAGGTATGTTGAAAATGGTATCATCGATGTGACCTGATGATGATGATGGAGCTGGAAGATAGGTACCGGAACTCCGAAATTAATCAATGTATCCCAGCCGTGTTTGGGCTTATTACAATTGTCATGAGATGCCCTTTGGCTATAAGGTACTATTGAACTGATCTGATGATGATGATGGAGCCGGAAGATAGGCACTGGAACTCCGTAATTAATCAATGTATCCTAGCCGTGTTTGGGCTTATTAGAATTGTCATGAGATGCATTTTGGCCATAAGGTACTATCGAATTGATCTGATGATGATGATGGAGCCGGAAGGTAGACACTGGAACTTCATAATAAAACAATGTACCCTAGCAGGGTTTGAGTTAATTGGAATTGTCATGAGAAAAAGGTACTCTGGCTGCAACTAAAAAGTGTGAAATAAAAAACTTTTTACAAAAAAAATAAAACCGACTTACTAAAAAAACACTAAAACTATCAAAATAACTTTAATTTCGGAAGTCGGTGTTAAATAACGAAGAGGCAAAACTATTACAGAAACACCGACTTCCGAAATTAAAGTTATTTTGATAGTTTTAGTGTTTTTTTAGTAAGTCGGTTTTATTTTTTTTGTAAAAAGTTTTTTATGTTTTTAGCCAATCATATTTTTGGGTTTGCAGTAAGAGTAAATTGTAAATGTATGAGTTTGGCGACACCGGTTCTGGGACAAACATTTTCTCAAGCTACTTCCACTGTTTTTACTGTTCCGTGACCTAGACATATAGATTAAACATTTCAAAGTACTTTGTTGAACAATTTAAGTACATAAATTGAGATGAGTTATTTCATTTAAATTAATAATAAAAAAGAGGAAAACTTTCGTATAATTTTCAAACTGATTTCCAAAATTCAGTTTTTCGCTCGTTCGTATTTAGTTAGTAATTTTGAATACGCGTATACGTAAATACGTATTCAACGTGCCGTTTAAAAGAAGCAGACATAAAAATAAATAAAGAAATACTACGGTCGCGTGTCACAAATGACCAAACTTTGCCTTTAAGTGTATAGCTTCTTATTTAATTCAGATTAATTAAGTTTAATTTAATTTTGTAAACACTTACATGATGAGCTTAAATGTAATTGTAGTTCGTCACTTTCAAATTCATTGTCATCATCTTTTTTCAAAATCCTAATTATAAATTCGTCCAAAATAGTCATTTTCATATTGTTACGCCATTAAACTTGAACACGCCATATCTTCGAGAAAATAATGAGAAGCACCCAATTATTAAAACGCATTGCTGTTCGAAAGATCTAGAATGGAGGTACCTAGCAATCTCGAAACATCTTTCATGGCTACATACCACTATTATTATCCAAATAATAATAGTAGGTAGGTATGTAGGTAGATTAGGGAAATGGTACTCTCCGCCATTAACAATAGAGTCGAAATTCGCGTGAAGGTGACTCTTGGTACATTGTGCAATAATAGTAGATTATGTAATATATATAATAATAATATAATATAATATTCCACAACTATCACACAACGCCATCTAGTCTCAAGCTAAGCAGAGCTTGTGTTATGAGTACTAGACAACTGATAAATATACTTATGTATTTCTAAATACATACATACTATAGATAAATTACACCCAGACACAGAACAAAAAATGATCATGATCATCACACAAAGATTTGTCCTGGGTGGGAATCGAACCCACGACCTCCGGCATAGTAGTCAGGGTCACTAACCACTAGACCAACAGGCCTGTCAAATGTTATGTGACTAGGGGATAAAGCAGTGTCTTTAAGTCGAGGGCAACATGTTGAATTCCGAATGAAACGAAGGTTGCTGATTTTAATCCTGAACGCTAGCGAGAGATTTATATAATTAAGGGAGTAAATAAAGAAACCTGAGTGAAGTGAGGAATTCAAGCCGCCCAAAACAAAGACAGCTTTATCTGTGATCTTTAGTGTGGCATACTCTACTTTTTACACCATCTGTGAGATAATTAAAAGACAATTTGGTCGACCAAATCATATAATAGAGAAATATAAGTAGGTATTATATTTATAAGTTCATCAAACAAATAAAATTCACTACTCCAAGATTATACACCGTTAAATTTTAATCGTTTTAATCCTTTGAACCAGTGGTTTCACTTATAAAATACTATTCATCCAAAGCTTGTAGAGCGATGTAACTTTTAAAATAAAAAAAACAGCAAGTGATAAGGTAATACTCGCAAAATACATGAAACAATTGGTAACGCCACGAGATAGTACCTACGTCTCGGTCGCCTGCTCAAGTACTCGTAAGGTCATTGACTCGCTCAGCTGATCTTTGCGTAAAACAAATAAAATGGTTCCAAATTTCCTTCATACTTTTACAGACTTAGGGCGGACTTAAGGCGTATAGTCCCGTGCACCATCTGACCGAAATTATGTGAACGCAACTCTCGCACTCGCCTAGGCGGCAGTACGCAAATCTGTGCATTTATTTTCGGCCAGCAGCGCCCGGAAAGCGCTTTAAATCCATTTTCTCTGCGAGATATTGATTGATTTACGTATGCAATGTTCACTTTGAAGAATATTTAACCACAAATTTTTATGTGTAAAAATGTTTCTAAAGGTCCAAGCCGTTTCGAAGGAGTAGGGAAAAGTTACGAAAAGTTGCGAAATTGCTAAATATTTTTTTTTGAAAAAAGTATTAATTGCACGAAAAAAACAAATGTTGATATTATTGTTCATGAATCTATAATATACATATATTTTTTTCAAACCAATTGACCTAGCCGTTACGGAGGAGTAGGCCTCAGAAAATCACTGTTTTATGACAATATTCGGGCGCTTGGCCCTTAACTGCTTTGTGCCTAAGACATACCTAATAAAATAATTACTTATGCTAAAAGTGTTAGGTAATTAATTACATTACATGTAAAAATAAATCTCTACAGGCCTGCTAGTTATGGCGTATTTAAAAATGTGGAATCAATAATTTTGATTACAATGATTTAAAAAAAGTTGTGTTACAATGATTTAAAAACCGGCCAAGTGCGAGTCGGACTCGCCCATGAAGGGTTCCGTAGCAGTAAGACACATAATATAAAAGTTCTTGTAGTTCGTTGTAACTTTGATCGATGTTTTAATAATAGTGTATTTTTTTAGCTTTATGACGTATTAAAAAAAAACTAGTCACTAGATCTCGTTCAAACCAATTTTCGTTGGTAGTTTGTATAGTAATGTACATCATATTTTTTTTTTAGTTTTATCATTCTCTTATTTTAGAAGTTAGAGGGGGGGGGGGACACACATTTTACCACTTTGGAAGTGTCTCTCGCGCAAACTATTCAGTTTAGAAAAAAATGATAGTAGAAACCTCAATATCATTTTTGAAGACCTATCCATAGATACCCCACAAGTATGGGTTCGATGAAAAAAAAATTTTTAAGTTTCAGTTCTAAGTATGGGGACCCCCAAAATTTATTGCTTTTTTTCTATTTTTGTGTGAAAATCTTAATGCGGTTCACAGAATACATCTACTAAAGTTTCAATAGTATAGCTCTTATAGTTACGGAAAAAAGTGGCTGTGACATACGGACGGACAGACAGACAGACAGACAGACATGACGAATCTATAAGGGTTCCGTTTTTTGCCATTTGGCTACGGAACCCTAAAAAGTCCTATTAGGTACTTACCTAAATCGCCTTTGTATTTTTATTTATTTAACACTTAAATTGTTCACTTAAACGACACGTTAAATTGTTCAAAGTTTTAAGAGTTCTGGGTCAATGGGTCGTCTTAGGGGCTGTTATAAACCTAATAACTAATCACCTCCGAATCGTCACTGGTTAGATAGACTTCACAAGAGCATAGCATTCCTTTGGATACATAATCTTGCACGTTTAACACAAAGAAAGCTGGTTTGGCACTGTAAAAACGTAGAGTCGCCTGCGCAACAAGACTCGCGATTTCGTCACCAACTCCAGGTTGGAATACACATAATTCCGAGACGCCATTATTTTCGCGCGACGACACCATACCTATGACGTCTTGAGGGAAACTGAATTATTCCATGACGTGTCACTCACGCGATGCACTTAGCGCGCGGGGAGGGCGGGGCGCACGGGTCGCGCGCCGCGTCGCATGGCCAATCAAATAGGGTTTGGAGGCGTGTTTGATCTAGGATTGGCTATTTTTAGTGAGTCCACGTTGACTAGGTGAACGCATTATTATTGTTATTGTGGAATGGTGTCTACTAATGGTTAATGGTTGGTTGGTTCGAGTTATTAAAAAAAAAGTATTTTATTTTTTAATTTTATCTTTACAAATCGATAGTGTTTCATGCACCGGTTCGACCCTCCACGGGATTAAAACGACTAAAAAGTAACCTATACTTTCAATTTTCTATAAAGCTTCCGTCAATAAGCACGTTTTATTCTATTTTCTTTTTTTTTTGTTAGTGGCCAGTTTGGATTTCGAGTCAACTTGTTCGATGCACGTACATTTTTAACCGACTTCTAAAAAAGGAGGAGGTTCTCAATTCGGATGTATGTATTTTTTTTTATGTATGTTCGCGCATAAATTCGTCGCTTGCCAACTGAATTGAAAAATTCGTTTTTTTTTGGAAAGGGTATACTTCCGAAATGGTCCCATAGTCACCAAGTCGGGATCTGATGATGGAATCTTGGCGAAATCGAAGGAAATCTTCAAATATTATAAGCAACCATATATTTCTGTTGGTATTTTCATCAAAGACTTAAGCATTTACAGTCAAAAAATTACATTTGATGAAGTGGAACTGGTGAAGAAGACCAGAAATGGCCAACGGAAGTTCATACTCACACAGATATCACAATTAACATAATTGTGCGACTACGATAATACATATAAATGAATGGTTCTGAATAGGTTTGTTGAAAATGGTATCATCGAAGTGACCTGATGATGATGGAGCCGGAAGATAGGCACCGGAACTGCGTAATTAATCAATGTATCCTAGCCGTGTTTGGGTTTATTACAATTGTCATGAGATGCACTTTGTCTATAAGGTACTATCGAACTGATCTGATGATGATGATGGAGCCGGAAGATAAAACATAATAAAACAATGTATCCTAGCAGGGTTTGAGTTGATTGGAATTGTCATGAGAAAAAACCGGCCAAGTGCGAGTCGGACTCGCCCATGAAGGGTTCCGTAGCAGCAAGTAACATAATACAAAAGTTCTTGTAATGTGTTGTAACTTTGATCGATGTTTTAATAATACTGTATTTTTTTCGATTTATGACGCATAAAAAAAAACTACTTACTAGATTTCGTTCAAACCAATTTTCGTTGGCAGTTTTTATAGTAATGTACATCATATATTTTTTTTAGTTTTAGCATTCTCTTATTTTAGAAGTTAGAGGGGGGGGGACACACATTTTACCACTTTGGAAGTGTCTCTCGCGCAAACTATTCAGTTTAGAAAAAAATGATATTAGAAACCTCAGTATCATTTTTGAAGACCTATCCATAGATACCCCACACGTATGGGTTTGATGAAAAAAAATTTTTTGAGTTTCAGTTCTAAGTATGGGGACCCCCAAAATTTATTGCTTTTTTTCTATTTTTGTGTGAAAATCTTAATGCGGTTCACAGAATACATCTACTTACAAAGTTTCAACAGTATAGCTCTTATAGTTTCGGAAAAAAGTGGCTGTGACATACGGACGGACAGACAGACAGACAGACAGACAGACATGACGAATCTATAAGGGTTCCGTTTTTTGCCATTTGGCTACGGAACCCTAAAAAGGTACTCTGGCTGTAAGTGTATTGCAACTAAAAAGTGTGAAATAAAAAACTTTTTACAAAAAAAAAAATAACCGACTTCACTAAAAACAACACTAAAACCATCAAAAAAATTTTAATTACGGAAGTCGGTGTTAAATGAGGAACAAACAATATCGAGAAACACCGACTTCCGAAATTAAATTTATTTGGTGGTTTTAGTGTTGTTTTTAGTGAAGTCGGTTATTTTTTTTTTTTGTAAAAAGTTTTTTTTAATTCACAATGTTGACGATTTTTCATATTCCAAATTCAAATCTCATTATTCCCTAGGGATCGGCCATACTGCATTATCTCCCTAGGGATAGAATGACTTGCTTTAAGTGAGGTTTGTATGACGTGTTAAATTAAACGACATTATCGAGCAGGAGGTTTAAAAAAATGATTTATGGCCCTACGACGCGACCCTATTGTTCTGGATCGATCTTGAGACGTCGGTATCTAGAATTTTCTTCGCTCCGCATATAAATACGAGCCCCCGACCGGCAGTGAGTCAGTTTGGATTTCAACTGCGAACAAGAGCGAACTACCTAAGTGTGTGAAGTGATTTTATCTAACGACCTAAGCGATAGTTTAACGGGACTCTAGTGTTAATTGCGATTCGGATTATTGTTGACTGGACTAATTTGTTATTGTTTGTGGTGAATAAAGTTCTCTGTTAGTAAATCGCCATTGAATTACCCACGTACGTAACAATATATTTAAGTAACACATATTATATATTCATAAGGCTACTTTAGATTAATATCGATAGATTTTTTTATTAAAACCCCCTACATTTCACATCACAAAATAAGCTGTTCGAGAAAAATCTATCGCCTCTGACGCCACTTCCTGTCTTATAAATCAGTCATTGGCGTACGAGAGTTATTGAATGTTATGACTATAGTTGCAAAACTTCTGAAACATTCGGAATAATTCCGGAATACTTCTGGGAAAGTTTCTTTAAATCGGAATTATTCAAAATGAATTTAATTAAGATTTTTTTTTTTTTGCTGAATAATTGTATTTTGCATCGATCGTCGATCGCCGCCGCCGCTGCTGCAGCGCTGGCCACAGAGTACTTTGTACACTGGCGCCGCGACGCGCGCGCGGGCCCGACTGCCACGAGTCGTGCGTGCAGGCGATGCCGGTGCGAGGTGCGGTAAGAGGGGATATGCTCCCCGGAGAAGTTTTGCCCCCCGCGAGAAAGATTCGTACCCCGCAATCGAATGTTTCCGAATGTTTCCGAATATTTCGCTTGAATATTTCGCCGGATTGCCGGAATAATTCAATCGGAATAAACGTGTTTGTTAGTTAATAATTGTTCAGTGGCACATACGCAAGTAAAATATAAATGTTTATTTTAATATAAATGGGATTGATTAATGTTAGCCTGCGATTAACAGGATTTTTATTCTTTTGTTTTTAGGTAGGTACCTACTTATTTCGAAATCGAATGCTATTTTTATAAATGTCAGTTGTGAATTAAAAAACCAGGTCTAGCATTATTTGATTTGTTTTTTGAAAAAGGGTTAGAGTCTGTCTAATAAGTTAAACGACTTGGGTAAGTAATTATTAGGATATAGTGAAATCTGATGTAGTCAACACGGATTCAATAATCAAAGTTGATTAAGAGATAGAGATCATTGTTTAATAACAGAAGAACCTTATAAAAAGTACTGAATGTTTGTATTTTTTAAATGATTAAATATTATACAAAATTCCCAAGTCGGTTGAGAGAGATCTCTGATTCGCGAGTCGCATAGCCCACCAAGTCAATACAAACATTATGCGTAAATAGCCCAGTCAATAAATACATTGAATTTGTTGTTTGTGTTTGTTGTTGTTTGTTCTATGTTTGTTTTGTTTGTGTGTTTGAACGAAAAATATTAATATTAATTGTAAAAAAGGGTGGGACGCTTTGTGCCATATGTTTCGTAAGAGTCGAATCGAGCACGCCACGCTTTGCCTAAAGTCAATGACCATGACCCCTAAGTATTTGACCTAAAATGTTATCGAAAAAAAATTGATCTGTGTTATTTAGAGAAGTAGCGCTCGCCGGCGGTCAAAGCAGCCCTTTGGTGTCCCGGGCGTTTTCCAAAATTTTTGCATTTGACCTTGAGTTCAAGGTGATTGACTTTGGTGTCAAGGTCATGCCTAGGGAATGCAAACCGGTTAACCCGAAAACCGAAAAACCGGTTTTTCGGCATATTTTTAATGATTAAAATAACCGGTTTTTTTTTTTCAAGTAACCGGTTTTTTCGAGTTTTTTTTTATTACTTTCAAATGACACTATTTTTAAGCAAACATAATTTTAAAGCACTGTTGAGGCTTGATATCAGTCGTAGGTTTGTTTATAAATATTTATGTACCATAGTGATAGCTATACCAATTGTACAGTTCTTCTGTTTACGATCATTAAAAATCCAGGCTGGCCGCGTGTTGTGACAACAGACAGTGAATGCTGTCAGGGCCAGAATTAAAATCTCGTAAGGACACCAAAATTATTATTCGCAGATGGAATACCCACCGTTGTTACTCATCATAACATCAACATCACCAAGGTTCATTTTCGTGAAAATGGGCTACTCTAATTTCAGCTAAAGAGTATCAAGATACTATCCTAAACGCCATAGCAAAGCCTCTTAAAGCCTCTCTCTTTTTGATAAAATACTAGGGGTTTTTCCACAAGACTCAGCTTCCGGTCACAAGGCACGCACTACCCAGGCTTAATGCCTTGCAGCGAGTGTTTCGGATTTCATTAAGGCTGATGATTGACCTTTGGCTAGCCCAGACCTCAACACGTGAGAGTCGTACCGGGTGGCGGTCGCTCTAGCGACACGCGGGGTTGCGATAGTCGTTGGTAGGATCCAGGAGTTGGGACTCGAAGTGGTGCTACACAAATCCGAGGCTATGTGCTTTCACGGCCCTTGGAACACGCCACCATCAGGGTCCCAACTAACGGTAGGAAGAGTTCACATCGGCGTCGGGTCGACGATGAAGTACCTGGGACTCGTCCTCGACAGACGGTGGAATTTTCCGACGTCTGGCTCCCAAACTCAACCGGACGAGGGCTGCACTCAAGCGGCTCCTGCCCAACTTTGGGGGTCCAGATGCCTCCTACCGGAGGCTCTACGCGGGGATCGTTCGATCCATGGCCTTCTACGGGGCGCCGGTGTGGGCGCCGTCGCTGCAAACGCGACCGGCAGTCATGCGGAACGCCTGCCAGAGGGTCATGGCAATACGGATGGTGCGGGGATACCCCACGGTTTCCCGCGAAGCGGCGAGCCTTTTTGCTGGCCTACCACTGTGGGATCTGGAGGCAACAGTTCTTGCACACATGCACGATATGCGCGTGGAGATGCAACGCCAGGGTGAGTGTCCGCTGCCGAGACAGGTCACGGCATGGCGAACAGAGCTCTGGCAGGATCTCACGGTGACATGGCGTCAGCGACTGTCGCAACCCAGTGCTGGACACGCCACAATTATGGCGGTAAGTCCCCTCTTTGAGGCGTGGCTGGAAAGGTCCTTACCTTCCGCATGACGCAGGTCTTCACCGGACATGGCACGTTCGGGAGGTACCTGTTCCAGATTAAAGCGGAAGTGACAACCGGGTGTCGCCATTGTGCGGAATGCCCGGAGGACACGGTGGAGCACACAGTCGAGGTCTGCCCTGCTTCGGCGGAGCATCGCCGTGCCCTCGTGGGGGCGATCGGCGGCGGAGACCTTTCGCGCCGGGCCTTGGTTGAGGCCATGGTCCGGAGCGTGGAGGAGTGCCAGGCGGTCGCCGACTTCTGCGAAGCAGTAATGCTCGCAAAGGAGGAAGCCGAACGCATCAGGCAGCGGCGTTCTTGCCGCCGCCGCCGGGATTCCGATCCCGATTTCCGGCCACCGTAGGCGTGGGCTTTTGCGGCCAGTGAGCAATGAGTAGCTCGCTGTCCGGCCGTCCGGTAACGGTCCGGACCAAGCCCAAGTCGTCGACGGCGCGCACTGTTCCCGCGCGCCTCAAGGAGTTGTCAGCAACAGAAGGGATCCAGCCGGGTCGAAGCCTACTGGGGCTAGGGTTATCCGAAAGGGAACTCGATCCACGGTATGAAGGCTAGAAGGAACAGGGTGGGTCTTTTAGTTAGTAAGAGTCTGACACTATCTCCCGCTCCGCCCAAGAGCGGGGGTTGTCATTGGATGATTTTGCCCACCATAAAAAAAGACCTCAACCCGCGAACTACAAATTGATCTATATAAGAGAGCATGGGCTGCATGTAACAATAATTCAAAATCCTTAAAAATTCTTTACGATCAGCAGTGGACAAATTCCAATGATTACCATGCGTAAACAGATGACGCGTGGCCTAAACGCTTAAAAGCCTGTGTTAAGGTTAATCTACATTAATAGTAATACTCGTATAATAAAGAGGTAAAGTTTTTTTATTTTTGTTTTTATGTTTTTTTGTTTTTAGGAGGTAACCTCTGGAAGTACTGGTCCGATTGCTAAAATTTTTTCACCGATAGAAACCTGCTTTGTTCCTAATTGACATAGGCTATATTTAGGCTATATTTTATGTACGCAGGCGAAGCCGCGGGCAAAAGCTAGTGGTGGATATTTTGAGTAGAAGTATATATTAACTTCTAGCTTAGATTCTCTATGTATGACATCATTCTGAGACATTCGTTTTTATGAAGTTGAGATTTTTTTATTTTTAACAGGATTCATATTAAGTATACAATATATTTTTTTATAGATAAGTGCCAAGATAAGTTTAAAAATATTTATTTTGAAATTTCACAAGCAAAAAAAATTTAAATTTTCACTTAAAAATAAATTTCAAAAAAACTAATTTTAAAAACGGTTACCCGGTTAACCGGTTTTTTTTTTAGAAAAACCGAAAAAAAAACCGGTTTGTAATATTGGCGGTTTTTGCATTCCCTAGTCATGCCCTATGGTGTCCCAGGTGTTTTCCAACTTTTTATACATTTGACCTTGGGGTCAGTCATTGACCTTGAGGTCAAGGTCTGGCCCTTGGGGTAAAAGTCATTGCCTTTGGGTGTCACAGGCGATTCCCAACATTTTAATGAAGTAAAGGTTTAAGTAAAGGTCATTGCCCTTGAGATCAAGGTCATAGAATAAAGGATCATTGTGTTGTCATCAGTCTTTGATGGGTGTGCAAAGTTTTAAAAAAATCTGATCGCTCTAAGCTGGTCAAAATCGAGCTCAAAGGCGTTGATTACAAACAAATATATAGGTGAAGCCACGGATAATGGGTGAAGCTAATAAAAGCGTGTTAAAAAAGGAGGTTATGAGTTTGAACCGTATGTATGTATGTTTGTCCGCGATCATCTCGCGTTTGGCTGAACCGAATTTGATGCAGTTTTCAGAACAGTATTATTAGTCACTATATGTACCTATACGTGACATAAAAAAATGTTGAAACAAAAATGTTTAATTAAAAAGATAGAACTGACTTCAATGAAGCCGGAGCACTTCAAACCACCACCAAGCGAAGACGGCCGGACTTCAATAAAGTCGGAACTTTATTGAAGTCGGTTCTATTGTCCTTGATGCGACGTGCACTCACAACTATAAACTTAATATATTCCTACCGCTCACAATACAACTAAAGATAATATTTTACAACTTCCAAGCGCGAAATAGGTAGTAAGGTCGATTTTCCTGGTTTTTTTTTGACAGTTGAAATATTCCGAAAGTTTCGGAATATTTCGGAATACTTCCGAAGTATTCGACGGGAAAGATTCGGAATTTTTCCCGCCAGCATCTATAGTTATGACACTATAGTGTTGTTGACATACCGTTATTCACACACAACTATTTTTGAAAATATGCTTCATTTAAATGGTAAAATCACAGTAAAATTTATAAAGAAAATACATAGCAATTGACGTTCCGGACCCGTGGCTCCCCTGGAAGATACCCCTGGGGGTGCCACGGGAACTGAATTCGGACCCGTGGCACCCCCAAATCCTCAAATCCATACAACGATGAACCAGTGGTATCACGGGTACTATTTCCTAGTTCCCATGGATCCACCAACCGAATAGTTATGGGACAGATGGTCAACCGGTCAGTAGCGGACTGTAAGAATTAAACTGGTTGTATAGAAAATGGGTCGTTCTATATTGAACTCACCCAATCCAAGTGTGGTCAACGCTCTATTCTCTGCGTGAAGGGAATCCCTCCTCATCCTCCCCCGCCCATAGCTCCGCCACATGCGGTGTCCGACTCGGGCCACGACGGTGATGACGCCGATAATGCTCTAGAGGTGACCGAGGTTGAAATGACAGTAGCGGCACGAAAGTTGAATGCCAAAAATACCGTCCCAGGACCCGACGGCTTGCTTGGGAAAGCGTGGGTCCTAGCCATGGGAGCTCTTAGTCTTCTACTAAAAGGGCTCACACGCGCATGACTTCGAACTGGCTAACTGCAAGATCCGGCCCCACTACTAGTGGGGCTGGCTAACAACGGAGGATGCGGTGCCCGGAACGGGATCGTCTTAGCGGTTTCTTTGGACATCTCCAACGCCTTTAATTCCCTGCCCTTCAGTTGCGTTAAGGAGGCACTCCGGTATCACTAGGAGCCGACCTAACTCTGTCGTGTGATCGAGGGCTGCCTAACGGACAAGTTCATCGTCTATCTTGGTTAACAAGGAGAGTGGAAACGACGAGAGATGTAGTGAGGTGTTCCACAGGGTACTAACTGCTTTTGTGGAACATCGAGCACGATTAAGTGCTGCGCTATCGGTGACCTCCCCGATGGGGTCGGCTTGGTCTGTTATGCAGATGACACGCTGGTGTTGGCACAGGAGGAGTCGCACCAAGCGGCGGCCCCTGCTGTTGCTGACAACTCCTTGAGACGCGCGGGAACAGTGCACGCTGTCAACGACTTGGGCTCGGTCCGGACAGTTACCGGACGGTCGGACAGCGAGCTACTCATTGCTCGCCGTCCGCAAGCCCGCGCCTACGGTGGCCGGAAATCGGAATCCCGGCGGCGGAGATCGCCGCCACCGATCGCCCTCACGAGAGCACGGCGATGCTCTGCCCAAGCGGGGCACACCTCCACTGTGTGCTCCACCGTGTCCTCCGGGCGTTCCGCACAGTGGCGACAACCGGGCGTCACTGTTCCGCACGAATCCAGTGCAGGAACCTCCCGAACTTACAATGTCCGGTGAGAACATGCATCATGCGGAAGGTGAGGACGCCGTGAGGTTTTTCCAGCCACATAATTGTGGCTTGCCCAACGGTAAGAGGGGTTCACATCGGCGTTGGGACGACGATGAACCATTTGAACTGGGACTCGTCCTCGACCGCCGGTTGAATTTCGAGAAGCACTTTCGACCTCTGGCTTCCAAACTGAAACGGACGGTGGCTGTCCTCAAACGGCTCCTGCAAAACCTAGGGGATCCAGACGCCTCCTGGCACAGGCTCTACGCGGCGATCAATCGGTCCACAGCCCTTTACGGAGCGCCGGTGTGGGCGCCATCGCTGCGAACGTGACCGGCGGATAAGCTGAACGCTTGGCCATGGATTGGCTTCCGAAACGGAAACCCAAGGTCCTGGAAAGCAAGGCAGAGAAGAAACACAAGAGTGGGTTTTAGTCACTAATTGTCTGACACCTCCACCCGCTCCCTCCCTGCTCGAGAGAAGTCATTGGATGAAACATAAGTAACCGCAGTTTTAACACAAGTACTAGTGTTTGTTTTAGGAGTAAGTACTAAGCACCGCACTAATTTACCTGGGGGTGCCACAGGTCCGAATTCTAGTTCCCGTGGCACCCCCAGGAGTATCTTCCAGGGGAGCCACGGGCCCGGAACGGCAATTGATCCTGAACATAAAAGGCATTTTGGTGTTGCTTTCTTCGTTATTTAATTACACAAAAACTGGTAATTGTCAATTTCGGTAGTAATGCCGCTTTGTAAATGGTACATCACTAATGTCAGTCTAATGTCTTATATATCAGACTTAGGGTGAGCTGCACCATTTAACTATAACGATAACCAAACCATAACCAGTCGTGAAACGGCCGCTTATTGGTCAATTCGACGATTTGACAACTGTTAACGGCTTTGTTATCGTTATAGTTAAATGGTGCAACTCACTCTTAGGCGCTCCCAATTAAAGTAAAAATTACTTCAGTTTGGACTAAAAAACAGAGTTCAAGAAGAAAGAAATAAAATTGAAACAACGTGTGAATATGCTGTAATATTCCACATTTTAGTATAGCGTTTGACCGAGTCTGGCAAGAGGGACTGCTGTACAAGGTCAGGAACTATTTGCCCATAAATTTCTACATACTCATAAAATCCTATCTCACTCAAAGACAATTCTACGTAAAACAAGGCGAAGATAAATCTGAACTACACCAAATCAGAGCTGGAGTGCCTCAGGGGAGCGTCATGGGACCAATTCTCTACCTGATTTATACGTCAGACTTACCAACACCAGACGGATCACTAATCGGTACATTTGCCGATGACACAGCCATTCTTTCATCAAGTCATGATCCTAGCAGGGCCTCAGATATGCTACAGAAAGGTCTCGATGACATATCAGACTGGCTAAGGGACTGGCGTATAAAAGATAATGAAGCCAAGTCAATAAATATTACATTTAGCCTCAGGCATGGTGAATGTCCCCCAGTAAAACTCAATGGTGTACAAATACGTCAGTCAGACCACGCCCGCTATCTTGGCATTTACTTAGATAGAAGGTTAACATAGAAGAAACATATATTTACAAAGAGAAAGGCTCTTGGCTTACAATTAAGAAAAATGTTCTGGCTTCTGGGGCGGGACTCCCAACTCACAACGGAAAAAAAACTACTTCTGTACAAGAGTATACTTAAACCAATTTGGTCGTATGGATTGCAATTAAGGGGTACTGCCGCAAACTCAAATCTAGAAATATTGCAAAGATTTCAGTCCAAAACACTGCGGATGATTGTAAATGCACCCTGGTACATCACCAATAAAGCCATACACAAAGACTTAAAAATATTGACAGTAAAACAAGAGATAAAGGAATCACTTAAAAAATACAAAAAGAGACTATCTCAACATCCCAACATCTTGACACAAGGACTTATGGAAGCCGGCCCCATCTTCCAAAGATTAAATAGAAAAGCACCCCAAGATCTCCTGTAGATAGTAAAAAGTTGGATGTATCACTAGATACATACCACGCAAGCCACATTATTAAATTCATAACATCCAGCTAGTCACCTACACCTTTAATTAGGTTGGACACAGCTATTCTCGTGGCAACGATATTATTGTACGAGCCTCGATGCAAAATAGTTCGTCAAGTATGGAAAGTAGTGCAAAGCGTAAAATATAGAAAGTAAATATTGGTAAAATAATTAAGAACGTTTAATAAAAAGTAAACCACAATTTAAGGAACATTTTAAAGTTTATTTTAACATAGCTGAAATTCTTTCATGACTTTACATAACATAACATTTTTTTTTTAAATATTCTAAAACACATAACACAAAAGTATTCGTCTACCCTTGTCTTGTCACTCACGCAAAATAGTTCGTCTACCACTTATTTGTGTCGCCTTTGCTCTCAATGACAGCTTTAATGCGAAGAGGCATGGTTGCAACCAACGCTGCACACTCCTCAGGCGTAATTGACTCCCAGACAGCCAAGAGTTTAGCCTTTAAGTCGCTCTTCGATCTTGATGGATTTTTACGGAGGACTTTTTTCATTTTCCACCATATGGTTTCGATCGGCGACCAGTCCGGGCTGTTAGATGGCTATTCGATTGTAGGGATGCTTTTTGCCAGTAGCTACGTCTTTGTTGTCCTTGCAGTATGGCAGGAAGCACAATCCTGTTGAAAAATGAAGGAATCTTGATGCTTAAGTGACGGAATACAGGGCAGTAAATTATCTTCCAAAAGGTTTTGATACCATGCAGCATTGATACAACCATCCACAAACTGCATACCACCAACACCTTGTGCAGACATGCAGCCCCTTATCGTAAGAGACGCCGGAAACTTCACTTTGGGTTTGAGACAATCAGTATGAAATGCCTCATTTTTGTTCCGAATCACTTTTTTCCTTTCATCGCCGACTGTCACTTCAAATTTGGACTCATCACTCCAAATGATACTACGCCACTAGGGCTTTCAATACCGGTATTACGGGATCCCGTAATACCGTGATCACGGATATATTTTGGTCTTTTTTCAATCACGGTATTGACGAGCCAATACCGTGATTACGGTATTACAATCTTTTATAATCTTTTATTGAGTTTTGTTGTAATAAGTAGCAGGAAGTTGTATGATATGATATATTCTCACACTTGTATTATGCACCAACTCTTATCTCCAGCTCACCCGCCCGCACCTTGCTTAGACCTGTTTCTGAGTCGAGCGAGCCTAAAGGGCCTATTACACTACGCGTTATTCAGCACTCGATATTCAGACTCGTCTTTGTTTTCTTCCCGAGTAAGACAGTCTGACCCTTGTTAAGGACCTATTACACTGCGCTGAATATTGCGTGCGATATTCCGACTCGTACTATTTTTCATTCATAGAAAGACAGTCTAACCCCTATTACACTGCGCGATACGTCGAACCATAGACTAGATACGTCGAATCATAGACAAAACGAGTCTGAATAACGCGTTGTGTAATAGATCCTTTACCCATAGACTAGATACGTCGAACCATAGACTAAAACCGTCTGAATAACGCTTAGTGTAATAGGCCCTATACGACGTTATTGTTTTGTTAGTCAGTATCGCAAAGGCGCCCGGGTAACATGACTGTGCATGTGAACTTGGTCATTGTGTATTTTTGATAAGTTTGTGATCTTAACGAGCAACATGGTACACCTATAATATTAATACTTGTATTTACTGGGGTTTGTCTCAATTCTCAATGGATCACGCGATCGTATTTTTTTTTTGTCTTATCTGATGACGTGTCACGAATTCACAACAGATTGAAGCATCTAAAATTGTGGCATTTTCCTCTTTGATTAATGTCATTTTTACTTTAACGAATCACGTTATCCATTAGGTCTACAATTAAGTAGTAAAAATTTAATATTTGAGCGGTTTGGATGTGGCTTTATTTTCTTACTTCAATTATTATTAATTTTGCCTAATTAGTAATTATTAACTACTTTCGTGTACGAAGAAACACTTTAAAATTATACATTTAATTGGTAGTTTGGTACAGAAATCAAATATCAGAAACGTTTATTTCAAATAGACCAATTACAGTCACTTTTGAATTGTCAAAATGTCGGTCAGTCAAACAAGTGAAGCTAAATTTCACGTTCCAAAGCGTAGATCTCTATGGAGAAGAACATGCAAGAAACTCCATGGACACTCTTTTAAATCATATTGAGTTACATGAATCTTCGTTACATATTTCTTATTGCTTCTATTAGGTGAGCACAATGAAGATAAGTAATAAAAATATAACAAGTACATGGGAAATATTCTTATAATAATAAGAAACACACGAGTCTTGACACTTGCTGACTTCTAAGGGCAGTATAGGTACTTATCGAATGTATCAGCCAGTAAACAATAGATATAGCAGCGCCATGCTTACTTGAACCTTATTAGAACTGCGTTTGAACTTATTAGAATTGTCGTAAACAAGTGACAGCGTCAAGTAAGCATAACCTTACGCACATCTATGGTTTTAACCTACCTTATTTGCTAATCACCGGTAAACAATAGGTACGGCAGCGCCATGCTTACTAGAACCTTATTAGAACGGTTAAGAGAGAATAAAGATTGATTCGAAAACTAAAAAAAAGGTTTAAATGGTTTTATTAATGTCCTAATTAAAGTCCCTGTGAGAAGGGATTACAGTCAAGCACTAGTTTAAAAATTAAAAAAAAAAAACAAAAAACTTGAGTTCAATACCGTGATCACGTGATCACGGTATTGATACCGGTATTGAAAAAATCCGGTATTTGAAAGCCCTATACGCCACTGATCGGAAGTCCAATTTAAATGATCGCGAGCAAACTTAAACCTCTTTTTCTTTTGTAGAGCAGTCAACAGTGGTTTCTCCTTAGCGGTGTAAAATCCGTAACCCATTCTTTTTATGACTCTTTTGCAAGTATCAACTGAGACGTCTTTGTGAATCATGTCCTTCCATTGCACCGTGAGTTCTCCAGCTCGAGCACGACGATTATTTTTGATTATTTTTCCGACCCAAATATCGACCAATAGAATTGCACCATTCGACGTCACGTGGTACAACCTACATGGTATTATACTGATAATTTTTTGAAAATTTTCTCTGGTCGTTGCTATATATAAAAAACAAAACATGATCACTGACAGGTTGAATTCAATTGTGAAAATTGGAGATTTTGCGACATTTGGGACGGAAAAATAATCCCCCGAGTACCACACGAGCTTCAAAATTATCTGGCATTTCCCTCAAGGTTCCCTGCAAACAAATAAAATCGTCAAGTTTTTCAGGAAAAATCACTCGCGCCGCTCGTGATTTTTTAACCTGAAAAACTTGACTCCTTCATTTGTTTGCAACGAACCTATCGGGAAATATTCGATAATTTTGAAGCTCTTGTGGTATTATAAGTGATAATTTTTTTCAGCATTCTGTTTTCTGCTGCACTTGTGATGCGTGGTCGACCAGTTTTCTTTAAACAAGAAGTCGTTCTATTCTTTTTATAGTGCTGAATGATATAAATTTTTGGACCTGGGAAGTATCAAGTCTTTAGATATTTGGTAACTTGATTTGCCAGCATCGACCCCACAAACTATTCGCTTCCGAAGCTCTTCACACACGGGTTTGCCACGAGCCATTGATATTTGAAAACTAATGAAAAAAACAGAAAATTTCAGAATTTATACTGTCTCACTTGACAAATGACACAGAATTACTTTTAAAAATTGAAATTATACAACATAATTGTACAAAGAAGGAATAATCTTATTTAACTCACCGATAGACGAACTCTTTTGCATCGATTAACAATTAGACGAACAGTGGCGTGCCTGATGCCTTTACAGGGGGCAAGCCAAGGAATCTTGACCTAACTACTACTTACCTATTAAAAAAAATCTCGTGCTACCACGTGTCATCAATGCTGATTTTTCTGAATTGCTACAGTACCTACTATTAATTCATTAAACCCCAAGCGAAAGCCGGCGTTCGCGCACCTATTGTCTTTCTATTGTGTCTATAATTTCCACGATTGAAAGATTTAAGTTTGTTTGTTTGATTTGAGTTTGATTGAAGTTTTTGTATAAGCTGTTTTACTTTTTGGTGTACAATAAAGTCTATTCTATTCTATTCTATTGAAAGGTACAAATATAATGTTAATAGTAAGTATTATAATGATAACAAAAGCTTCACCACAACAACTTTATCATCATACCAATAATCGTGAAGTTTGAATACATGAATAGAAAAAAAAATTGTATTCTAATTTAAATTGTCTATCTTTATTTAAAAATGATTTTATTACTTACACCAGCGTAAAAAGTTTGTGAACGTTTTAATTCTACCAACAGCTGATTTTCAATTGCAATCAAAGATAATTCGGAAAGCCGCTCTTGTTGTCGAGTGCCGGCCGGCCGGCCGGTATGGTCAGCCAATACTTTAAAACGATTAATTTGAACTTAATGAATATCTAATGTAAGGTTGAGTTGAGTGTGAAATAAAACAACCGAGTACCTACTATACTCCATTTGTTTAGGTAGTTAACTAAATGTAAACAATCTTAACATGTCTTTTATCTAAAAAATTTATTTAAAAATGTTTACATTTAGGTATTTACCTAAACCGATGTCAGGTAATTAACTAAATTTAAATGATCTTCGTATGTCTTTTATACAATTTATTTTAAATAAAAAGACATACCAAGATTGTTTACCTTTAGTTAACTACCTAAAAAGATGGAGTATAGATACTGTTCTAATGTTACTTTTTTGACGCCAACGCCATCTAGTTATGAATGTGTAACTAATACATAATTTTTTTTGAAATCTTGGTGTTTCAAACACTTGTTCTCTATAATAATATGTAATATTATTGGCAAATACTCACAATTGAAACAGCGGTAGCTTTTCGTTGTTCGCTTTTTTAAAACACACTTATCACTTAACTGTCGAGAAAGAGAACCAACTTTCTATTAGCGGTTTACCAAAAATAAAGAATGAAATAACAGCGTTCAAGTACTTTTGAGAATTTTCATGGCACTCGCGAAGTTATTTGAGTCATACCTGATGTATTCCAAGCATTGTTATTAACTTTTCTGAGAAATATTCAAAATAGTAAAGTTATAAGATTATAGGTATTTATCTTTAAAACTCAAACCCTACCTGGCCAATATCACACATAATAATATCCACACACAACCACAAGTAAAGTTTCCGAATTCATAAACTGTTAAATGACGGAAAACAAAAAAAACTATCAAAACAATAATTACGTACAATACGATAACCGATCAAAGCAAAGAACTGAGTACGAGTGCTGAGTACTTTTTAGTTCGTACAACTTTACGCGTCATAGAGGGCGCCTCGTATTATAATATGCGTAAAAATTTGTCAAAAAAAACCATTCATAAATTTACCAAAGCCCAGCTTTTTTTTAGAACAAAATGTTCGACGAGCATTTGCACACAATAACAAATTACACCCACACACACTCAAAATTTGACGTTTTTATATCAAAAGTAGAGATAGAAGATAAAGCCTCATAAAAGCCTTTGAGGCAGAAAAAGACAACAACACATTAGTGTTCATCTCTTTCTTTTGTTAAGTGTTAGAGTGAGATCGGAGAGATTTCGCTCAGAATGGCATCCTCGCTTCGCCCTGGTATCGTCTTATGAATGATTTTTGAATTCCGCACAACACAGTGGCAACTTAGCGTAACCACGTAAGCGCGCGAAGTTTAAAGTTTAGATTTTTGTGATAATTAATTGATTGGTCGTGTTCTATGAATTAGGTGAGGTTTTGGTAGGGCAAGCCGGGCTTTTTGGCTTATATGGCGGGCACGCCACTGTAGACGAACTATTTTGCATAAAATTTAAAACAGGATATGTATAAATTTAAAAAGCTAAAATAGATAGTTTATTGGTTCATAATTAAAAAACCGGCCAAGAGCGTGTCGGGCCACGCTCAGTGTAGGGTTCCGTAGTTTCCCGTCCGTCATAATAAGTATTCCCACTTATGAGTTTGAAAAAAGGCTATTTGTTACGTTGACATACTGAGGGTGAAATGCACCATTTAACTATAACGATAACAAAGCCGTTAACAGTTGTCAAATCGTCGAATTGACCAATAGGACGCCGTTTCACGGCTGGTTATGGTTTGGTTATCGTTATAGTTAAATGGTGCAACTCACCCTAAGTACGGAACTCTAATAAATTAAATACGGAACCCTAAAAACGGGCCCACAAATGACGGTGATAACTAAAACAGTACAAATTTCAGCGATTGTGCACTCGTAAAATTACGAATATATTTAAGAAGCAACGATTTTTTGCCACGGTATGTCATGAAAGCACGGAAAATTTTAACATCGACTTTTAAAAACATGACGTCATTACGCAACGCCATCTATCGAACCATTTATGAACTGGTTTTTACCTTAACATTTTGATAGATGGCATTAAAAAAAATAATTTTATTTTTGTTCTAAATTGCCTTAGCATGTTCCTGATAGAAGTTTTATGTAGTTATAAGATAATACCGCCAATGCCAAGAGAGACCAACCGAACAATTCGATAATACCCGACCCCATCAACTCAGGAAAAATCCTAACAGCGCGAACGCGAAATAGCGCAAACAGCGCCATCTCTCGGAGAATTGGGTTACTAATTAATACATAGGTACCAGAAGAAGTTTTCGGTGGGAATTTTGGATCGCGAGAACCGATTTTAATAATTCTTTTTTTGTTTGAAAGAAGATACGTTCAGGATAATAAAATGTGTAAACGAAGTTTAAAAAAAGGCTTGCATATACGATTATACTACAAACTTAGTCCAGAAATTATTTTGTACAACCTTTTTGTCTTTTTTGTACAAAAACTGTACTTTCCATCAAGTTCAAAATGATTTTCCTAGAAATTCCTTATAAAGTTCTACTTTTCAGATTTTTTTTTATATTTTCTAAACTTATGGGTGTTTAAAAGTTAGACAGAGAGGGACACATTGTTTTTTATTTTTGGAGCGATTATTTCCGAAAATATTGACATTATCAAAAAATGATTTTAGTAAACCCCTATTCATTTTTAAATACCTATCCAACAATATATCACACGTTAGGGTTGAAATTAAAAAAAAATCACTTCTCACTTTACATATAGGGAGGCTACCCTAATAAAACATTTTTTTCCAATTTTTATTTTACCACTTTGTCGGCGTGATTGATATACATATTGGTACCAAATTTCAGCTTCCTAGTGCTAACGGTCACAGAGATTAAGCGAGGACGGACAGACGGACAGACAGACAGACGGACAGACAGACAGACGGACAGACAGACATGGCGAAACTATAAGGGTTCCTAGTTGACTACGGAACCCTAAAAATAGCATAAGTAACGCGATATGTGATAGTAGAACAGCTTAATATTTTATCTAAGTAGATATACAAAAATAATGAAGCTAGAAAAAATCTCACAGAGAAAATTTCACACTAGACGAACTATTTTGCATCGGGGCTCGTATAGTATTGCAGCAATATGGGGCCTCGATCCATTGGCGCCGCTCCCCTTCGGATACTTACACAAATTCGTAAGGAAACACCAAAGATATGGACAGACCATAGTGCAGGTAGGCCTAGGAGGTTTTAACCTTCATTGATGGCCACTTCACGAAATGGGTTGCCTACTTGATTTCGAAACTTGATTCGATTTTTATTATTTAAATTAGTAAATTTAATTTTCTGAACATTTTTATTTTATTTAAATTATAATTTATCTTTTAATCTGTCTAAAAAGTCAAACACCTTGGGTAATTATTAGAGTAAAATGAAATCTGATGTAGACAACACTGGTTCAATAATCAAGGTTGATTAAGAGATCTTGATCATCATCATCTTCCTGCCCTGGTCCCGTTTTATTTGGGGTCGACGCAACACGTTTTATTCTTCCATTCTGTCCTGTCCCTCGTCACGCTATCACTAACTCCCTTTTCTTTCATATCGCTTCTCACACAATCCATCCGGGTTCCTTCTATTTGGCAGAATCTTGATACTCCGATTTTTATTTGGCATAACTCACATGGCATAATCTTATTTAATCGAATATTTTTAAGGCATAAAAATTATTTAGCATAACTTTTGTTTGGCAGAATATTTACGTGTCCGAATTTACAATGGCATACTTTTATCTTGGCAGAATTTTGTTTCGCATAATTACCTTTGCCATATTTAATATTATGCATAATTTTGTTTAGCATAACAATTATTTAGAGATACGATTATTTGGTATGGGTGCATATTTGAACATCAAAAATTAAAATAGATGTATCTTCTTGTAAAAATTAGTGTTCAAAACATCAAAAACTTATAATATATGGAATAAAACTGAGAGAGAGAAAATTTTGTGACAGAAACGAATCGCTGCGAAACCGACTTTACGCAGTCTTGTCTGCCCTACCCCTAGAGTGTAATTTAAACCCGCGTAGGCGCGGAGGGGTAGGGCGGCCCGCGAGCTGAGGAGCAGGTGGTTTGAAGGCCCGCCACCGCGGCTGAGGCTGGCCAGCGAAGCCGGCCAGCAAGCCGAAGCTGCGGTGGTGAGCGTTAAAACCATCTGTGACGATAAGCTCGCGTGGCGCCGCCCAAACCCCGCAGCGCCGGAGCCGTGACAGAAACAATGCTTGCTGCATGTTGCATGCCTGCTTGCATGCTGCATGCCTGCTGCATGTTGCATGCCTGCTTGCATGCTGCATGTTGCATGCCTGCTTGCATGCTACATGCATGCTGCATGTTGCATGCCTGCTTGCATGTTGTATGCCTGTTTGCATGCTACATGCATCCAAGCCGACAATATTTTTCAAAAAAAAAAAAAATCAGTTCTGCCTTTTAATGACTATCGATATAAAATGTATGCCAAAAGACGATTCTGACTGTGAATTTTCTGCGATATGATGGTTCTGCTTTTTAATTATTATGGATATAAACATTATGCTTAAAGATGATTCTGACTAACAAAATTATGAGTTTTGAATGTATGACAACTGAGTGTATGCGAAATGATTTTCTGCGAAATGAAGTTTATGCTATCCGTTGTTATGCAAAACAATATTATGACGTAAAAAGTTCTGCTATAAAAGGTAGACCCAATCCATCCATCTTTTCTTTGGCCTCCCTCTTCCCCTCTCGACGTTACTCCTTATTACATCAGCTACCTACCAAAAAAAGTCCCGTCAAAATCGGTCCAGCCATTTCGGAGATTAGCCCGGACAAACAGACAGACAGACAAAAAAAAATTGTAAAAAAACGTTATTTTGGTGTATGTACCGTATATATATTCATATACACAGGGACTCAAACTGTAACCGTAATAATGTGTTTTAACATTGTTTTTTATAACAGTTTTAACAGAAAAACACTTTTAAATGTAACAGATACAATAATGTTACCTAATGAAACTGTAACCTTTTATATGTGTCAATAAGTGTTAATATGTGTAACTGAAATAATCAGTTTTAGTATAGCTTTAGGCATCCATACTCAAAGTGTGCTCCGCGGAACCCTAGGGCTCCGCAAAGCCTCTTTCAGGGCTCCGTGTGAATACAAATTATAATGTGGAAGAAGGTATTAAGATCAGGGGCCTTGCCAAGACGTGTTAAAATTACAAGAGTGCGAGCGAGAAAGAGAGTTATACCTCCATCTCTTAGTTTAGGTCGTCAAATGGATCGCCTTATGAGGTCGTGGTAGGGTCTCAGTATTTCAATTTTTGTTTAATTCTTAAAAAATAAAAAGCAATGATTTTACTGTAACTCATTCAAAGTAAACATTTGCCCGTAAACCTTTTTTAGGGTTCCGTAGCCAAATGGCAAAAAACGGAACCCTTATAGATTCGTCATGTCTGTCTGTCTGTCTGTCCGTCTGTCCGTCCGTATGTCACAGCCATTTTTTTCCGATACTATAAGAGCTATACTGTTGAAACTTAGTAAGTAGATGTATTCTGTGAACCGCATTAAGATTTTCACACAAAAATAGAAAAAAAGCAATCAATTTTGGGGGTCCCCATACTTAGAACTGAAACTCAAAAAAATTTTTTTCATCAAACCAATACGTGTGGGGTATCTATGGATAGGTCTTCAAAAATGATATTGAGGTTTCTAATATCATTTTTTTCTAAATTGAATAGTTTACGCGTGAGACACTTCCAAAGTGGTAAAATGTGTGTCCCCCCCCCTGTAACTTCTAAAATAAGAGAATGACAAAACTAAAAAAAATATATGATGTACATTACCATGCAAACTACCAACGAAAATTGGTTTGAACGAGATCTAATAAATAGTTTTTTTTTAATACGTCATAAATCTAAAAAAATATTTTTTTATTAAAACATCGATCAAAGTTACAACGAACTACAAGAACATTTATATTATGTTATTTGCTGCTACGGAACCCTCCATGGGCGAGTCCGACTCGCACTTGGCCGGTTTTTTTTATTTAAGGGCTCCGTCAAATATTTTGCCTTCCAATAGGGTTCCGTCGGAAAAAAAAGTTTGAGAACCGCTGGCTTTAGGTATAAGTAATTGCACAGTACCATAAATAAGCAAATTGCAAACGCTTCATTTACCTGTAACACTTATTACAACTTTTATATCTGTTACAGATATGTTACGGTTACACTTTTATAAGTGTTTTGGGTTGTGTATTTGATTCTCTTACCAGGAGTTATTCTGTGGAGATTGACCATCAGGGAGATTGCAGACACTATTGACACTATCTCGTATGAACGAATACAAAACATCATAGTCAATGAACTTGGATTTTCTAAGGTTTCTGCGCGGTGGGTACCCAGATTGCATTCAGTTGAACAAAAGCGAATACGGCTCACGATTTCTCGCAACTGTTTGGAAATGTTTGAGGCTGATCCACAAGATTTTTTGGCCAGATTTGTGACAATGGATGAAACCTGGGTACACCACTACACCCCAGAGTCAAAACAGCAATCCAAGCAGTGGAAAAAACCTGATGAACCGACTCCAAAAAAAGCCAAAGCATTTTTGTCAGCTGGCAAGGTGATGGCGTCAGTTTTTTGGGATGATATGGGTGTCATCATGGTGGACTACCTTGCAAAAGGTGAAACTATAAACTCGGCTTATTACTGCATCCTTTTACGTCGTTTGCGTGAAACAATCAAAGAGAAAAGGCCAGGATAACTCAGCCAGAAAATGTTATTCCATCAGGATAATGCACGCGTTCACACGTCTGTTGAATCTATGGCTCAAATTCGTGATTGTGGCTTTGAATTACTGACCCATCCCGCCTATTCCCCTGATTTGGCACCTTCAGACTTTCATTTATTCCCAAACCTAAAAAAACACCCTGGAGGTCAAAAATTTTCATCAAAAGAGGAGGTCGAAGCTGCGGTGGGTGACTTTTTTGAAGGCCTTGAAGAAACTTTTTTTATGACTGGCATACAGGCGTTGGAAACCAGATGGAAGAAGTGCATTAAGTTAAGTGGAGATTACGTCGAAAAATAAAATTACTTTTGTTTATCCTAACTAATATAATAAATGTGAAAGTGTGGATGTTTGGATGTTTGTTACTTAATGACGCAAAAACGGCTGAACGGATTTGGATGAAATTTGGCATGCATATAGCCTTTGACATGGAAAAGAACATAGGCTACTTTTTATCCCGGAAAAACATCTTATTCCTACGGGAAAACACGTTTAGAGTGCGATAACAGAAGTACACGCGGACGAAGTCGCGGGCGGAGAGCTAGTATTTTATAGTGTTTGCTTGCTGAGGCCGCGAACTTTTCAATCCATCCTCGTATTATGGGACTTTTTAACAATAAAATTCAAAAGATTTTCGTTTAGAATATACCTATTTCAGTCTCTTTAATGATATTCTTATTAAAAACGTAGGATACATTTACAAAGATTATAATAATGTCATAAGTAGTATAAAGTAATAACATAAATCTGGAATCGTAAGAGAAATCTGATTCAAAATTAAATATTTTACTCCGCTTATTCATTTATCATCACTATATTAGCCATATTACAATCAACATCTGTTGTAAAACTATATTTATCTCAAGAAACAAGTGAATGACAACTAAAATTTGCATTGCTTACAACAATTTTTTATTTTCTTCAAAAATTTCCAAGTCGTTTGACTTTTTCGTCAGACTATAAAATAAAAATAATTTTCTTTTTATTTCTATAATGCAAAATAAGGTTATTAATTAAATGTCACAGTGACAGAAGTATGCGTTTCTAACCAATTATCGACACACTGTGTTAGATATAATAAAAATCGAATCATCAAGTTAAGGAACTACTCGTAGTACTCTACAACTAAATAAACCACAGTTGCGTAGTTATAGCACCCCTCTGTCATAAGTGTTACAGAATAATCAGCGGAATCTGCAGAGCCTGCATGGAAATGGACGAAACAGCACCTCATTTATTTATGATAGCCTTTCTTCCTAGGTTGAATTGAATGATACATTTGCACATGTTTTGCATATGTGTGGAACACAAAATGTGTGTTTCCAACATAGATTTGCAAACACAAGCCTGACATACATGCATGCAGAAAGATGATGATATTTACAACTTGGAAATGGCAGCCCTTCCCTTCACAATACTACTGGTTTATAATACAGCTTGGTGCTGTGACCTGCTCCATTAGCACATTGAAGCCGAACTGAGCCTGTCAGAGAGCTACTCACTGTGAATCTATTTTACTACTTCTTTACTAAAATATTATAATTTTTTTATAAAGAGAGGAAATATTTGTATTTATGGTTGTAATGAATAAATTCAAAAACTACTGGACTGCTTTATAAAATTCTTTCACCAGTAGAATGCTACTCTATCACTAAGTGACATATGTGTATGTATTCTACTATTATACTGGCAAAGCCGCTGGCAGAAGCTAGTGTCTTGATAACAAGATACCATTATGTACCCTGCAGAGAGACAAAATACAGGTTGTTATTACTACATCCCCAATGGGAAGTCTAACACATCCCACATGATATGGAACACCAAGCTCAGGCCACAAATACATTTTAGTTTACGAGACCTTCCCAAGTGTATTTACTTGGTATTGCACTGGATCTTTGAGCTCATTAAAATTCAGAAAGAGGCTACACGCCTGTAGCTAACATGTGTCAGTTGTCAATGCATGGTTCTCATATGATTTGACCATTACATGTTTTGCTGTATGGACTTTAAAAGAGACTTTGACCCCTGAGTTTGTTTCGGTGTTTCTTCTCAGGGTAGTCAGCTAGGAAACACCGGCCTCATCTAGCATTAATTGACGAAAAAAAAAAAATTGACGTGTAAAAGTGTTTTTATAAAACCTACTTGCAAAATAAAGATCATTTATCATTTATCATTTATCATTTATCAAGTAGTTCAACTTGAAATAGTACTTTTTTTTTTTTAATTGTGATAAACTAGTGCTTGACTGTGATTCCACCTGATGGTAAGTAGCGATGCAATCTTTGATGGTGAGGCGCACTTGAAGACGCCAAAATTATAATCGGACACGAAGGCCACAGCAGGCAAACTGTTCCAGTCCTTCGACGTACGCGGTATAAATTTATCCAGACAGTGCAAGCACATGCTGGCACGGTGTGAGTAAGTTTGCACAAACCTGTGTGGTGCTTTCCTGAACAGCTCACCTCAGACATTGATGGGCTCTCATACCAATTGACGACAATAGAAAGTATAGACTTTGACTTCAGTTAGTTTCCATATTTGTGTAGTCAGCTACCATCAGCCTAATTTAGCTTAAATTGACAAAAAAAAAGATTGATGGCATGTTTTATTTGTAACTTTGCCCTACACTAGGAAATACTTCTGCATCATGGGTTCACAAATATGTAAATTCACATACACATGACACCCAGACCCAGAACAACTTTTGGGAGACCATACAAATATTTGTTCCACGCAGAAATAGAACCTGTGACATGAAGAGTAGTAGCCAATTGCTCAATCACTGCACCAGATGTGCTGTTGTTACTCAATAGAACAAATTTAATTATGGGGATAATTATTACACAACACACAGCAGCAATAACAGTTGTTTATGACTGTGGCACCAGCACAAATGTCAAACCTGTTAGTTACTTTCCATTGTTCATGATTCTAATTTAAATATATGATAGCTTAGTTGCAATTAGGAAAACATGTGGACTTCACATATTTTCATATATGACAGCATCTATAACCACTGAAACAGGAAAACATGAGAATAACAAAAACATCCTCCTCCTAAACTCATAATTTCCTTATGACACAAGTAGCGGGCAAACCCAAGCAGTTACAGAACCGTGAGCCCCGCTAGACTCCCGTCTGAGACGCGTGGGCCCTGGCACTCACCGCTCTTTCTCTGTGTCGACGGAGAAGTTGCGCTCGATGACGGTGGTCCACTGCAGTCCGCGGATGGTGAAGGTGTAAGGGCGCGGCTTGTCCACGGCCATGATCTGGCAGTCGCGCACCGTGAACTTGTTGAGCGGGTCGCGGTAGTTGTTCCGCTCCGGCTGCGTCTTGAAGCCCACCAGGTCGCCGTTGTCGAACAGGATGAAGTAGCGGTCGCGCCAGTTGCGGATGTGCTCGCCGCGCTTCTGCAGCCAGCCCTCCTTTACGATGATCCCGGGCGCCGCCTCCGCCATGGTCTCGCGGTCGCGGCCTCGCGCAGCGCTGTTTGATAACAAACTACGGCAACCGCAAGCTCGTGCTGACACACCACGTTTTACCCTCCCCTTTCGCCGCGCGTGTTTCACCTGGATTGAATCACCACGGGCACACTGCCACCGAACATTTTCTCGTTTGATATTACGATAATGTACAGATTTCAACGTTTTTCTTCTCAAAAAACATGAACGTAAGCGATGTTACTACGTAGGTACGTAGCCTCGCGGTATAAGTATGACAGTTTACGTCAACGCTGTCTGATGTAAGGTAAAAAGAGACCAACACACATAACGAAATCATGGAACCAGGTGAGAAAGAGAGAGATACCGAGCTACACCATACTCTTTCATACTTGGTTGCGTTATAACCTATTTTGACAAATTAGTACGCTATGTCTGCCACTAGGGGAATAATAAGCGCTGTTTGCACTTTATAATGCGTTTTGGACATTCCTAAGTTTATGTGTGTTGAATCAATCAAAAAAAAAAATGTTTTAAACATACATAAATATTTTCATTTGCGCAAATACTGGATTTTACTCATAGATTTTTCTTTATTCTGGTATCTATTAACGAAACAATGAAATAAATTATTCTATGGATAGGTACTTAACGGATCCCCGTTACTTTACCCAATTGCTTTTTTAAGAATACCCGTGATCCTACCTGGAATGCAAAGGGCAACTGAAGAACACAGAAGGTATGGTTTTAGTCAGTAAAAGTCTGCTAAGTAAGCCCACTCGCTTCACCCTAGAGCTGGAGAAGTAATTCAAATTGGATGATTTCCCACCTAAAAAAATCTCTATTTATTTATTTAAACAATAGGTATGCACAAGTAAAAAGATACAAATTGTCGCACTGCGCCGCGCTTAGGCATTTTCTACTAGTCGACCATAATACCCATGGTGTTGCAGAAACCTAACATCACCATGTTACGATGTTGCCAAGCCAACGGTAATTCTGGTAATTGTATAATCTATCAATCTGTTTTAATGTAATACGAATCTTTAATTACTTTTGTTATCAATTTAGTCAAAATTAATTTATTTTTTAATGACCTAATGTCAATGATCGTCTAATGTTGCCCTTACAGACCCACCAACTTATCTGAGAACTGAGTGGCAGCGACACCGTCGCTTTAGTGTTGCAAATTAATAAAAGTTACCCATGATTGGGTATGTCAGATAAGAAACTAGGTAAACATATAAACATAATTTTATTATTTTAAACAATACCTAACATTGTTTTATAATAATAAAATGCTAATATAAGTACTAAATAGTCTTCAAAAATAGGAAAATTAATGTAGGTAGATACGTACATTAGCTTTTTCTCTGGCATTCAATTGATATAATGTAGGTACCCCACTTACAAACTAAATGTTTAGCAAATTAAGCAAATTAAATTTATTAACTTGCAAATAAACGTTATATTAAAAAAAAAAAACTAATTCTGCATTTTGCATAAGTACCTACTTAGATGGATTCAGCAGTTACAAGTTTGATACAAAAAACCCATAGTTTAATACTAGCTTCTCTATTTAAACAAAACTCAAATATCTAGACACTCAAGATGTGTCCTGTAGGACATGACCTAGTTAATAGATAGAATAAAACAAAAGTTTCATCATCATCATCAACTCATATACGTCCCCACTGCTGGGGCACGGGCCTCCCTTAACGATGTGAGGGGTAAAAAAAAAAAAAAAAGTTTGCTTAACAATAATTTATTAGAATCCCGGTTTACAATAATTATGATCTTTTGATGAACTTGCACGCCCAACTTCATCCTGGCTGTGAGGCCATACGCCGCTTATATCCATGTCATCATTATCACTGTCACTTTTAGTTTCCGAATCACTTATCACTTCTATAATGAACGGTTTATCCAAATACACATCATGCTTCAAATATTCTGCTTGTAACTTGCGAACATGATTGCAATGCTATAATTAGCCCTTACTCACACCTGAAATATAGACAAAATTAATTAAGTATTTATATACTGTAGTTAAAATATTAAATGTAAGTATGAGTAACTATTTTTTATGCGGCTTGCGTACAAATCGCGTCACGTAAGAAGAACGCTGGAAGGCAATGGAATGGAGAGAATTTACGTTAAGCCAAACGTACCTAAGCGGGAGAGCCCCTCAGATTATTCCAGCGTTCTTTTTACGTGACGAGAACTATAGGTAGTTGAATCACTCAGCTTTATATTTTTTAAGTTACAGTTCCGTTAAAAAGTAATCAATGCAAAAAATATCGGGTAATTTACAAAAAGAAAGCAGACAACACTAACCTGTAGCTGCCGAAATTCGTTTGTATACTTGATTAAATGGAATAATCGGAGCCTCCGCCCGAGCTTCTTCTTCAAAAAAGGCTTTGACCTTAAGAATGATGCTTCGCGCATCACTTTTAATCGCTTTCGGCATATTAAACGCTGAAAATGTAGAAATATCGCAACAGAAAACAGAGCACCCGAATGTAGTAGATACTGACAATCGAATGAGATTTCAACATGGCGGCCGTAGTTCCCATTTTCTCCATTTCACAGATAAGTTGGTAAGACAGTACGTTAGTTTTGTTTAGGGGCCGTTCATTTATTAGGTATGTGCGGAAAGTAAACCATCGTGGAATTTGAGGGCGCTGCTGTAGATAAATATCGTTTTTGTTATGTAAGCAACATTGTGATGTCATTATATTGCGACTGTTAAATCTTGATATTTTGAAACTATGTTAGACTAGCTTCTTTCAGCGGCTTCACCCTATAATAAAAATTGTCCTATTGGCTGAATTTGCTCACCTAATGAAACTGCAAAGTTAGTTAGCTTAGGTATGTGCTATATTATTGCAATGTTTATGATTAAGTTCATCTGTCTAGTAGTTTATGCGCGACACATCCATACATACGAGTAGCTCCATCCATCTTCACTAACTGCGACTGAAAATGAAACTTATTCGTCTTTTTTACAACGCCAACAACTAGTGGCTAAAGTAGTATCAGAAGCTCATTAACTTAGTAATTTAGAAGGCAATATAGATTTTAAGAAACGAATAATGCTATTAAAAAGAAGTTTCGCATTTATAATATTAGTAGCCTATTTATTGAACTTGCTCACGAGATGAAACTTAGCAAAAATATAGGTTATAAGCTATATTATTGCAACGTTTATCATTAAATTCATCCGTTTATAAGTTTTTGCGTAATGCCGTTAATTGTGGCGATACCTGGGGGAGGCCTATGTCGAACAGTGGGCGTCTTTCGATTGTAATGATGATGAACATTTATATGCAAACACGAACCGGTAAAGGAAAATAGCGTGAAAAAACTGCTGTACTGCCTATCGAGGTAGGTTCCACCAACGACCACTTACCCAGTTCCAACGAAAATGGTTCTATCACTTTGACTGGGATCGGTCTATTATCACTGACTAGAATATTGTAGCTAGCAGCAAGTTTATGTTTACCTTAGTTAAATATAAAGGTAAAAATGGGACACACTACCACTTTCTCGTTGTCTTCCTCAGTACATTTTTCCCTTTTGCTAATGAAAAATAACTTTACTTTATGTCTATGAAAATAAAGTACACTTCAGAATTTGTAATGTTGCTTCGTAAAAAATCTATTTAGCCTGTAAGGGACCATCTTGCATATAAGATCCTTGGGATCACTTTTTTGTCCGTCTGTTTATCTGTTAAGACCCTTTTACTCGAGAACGCTTGGAGGTAGATATCGAGTTAAAGTTAAAACCATACACTCAAGTCTGCGGTCTTTTGAAGTTCTGAAAAAATCTGACTTCTGAGTTAACGAAAACAAAAGATACGGCCGTTTATGTCGCAAAAAAACGTATATTTCGATACTCAAGGGAATCAAAGTTCATAGGGTTCTCGTTGACCTAGAATCCTGTTTGGCATAAATCAAGGTCTCATAGAACAAGTACAGGTAAAAATCTGAAAATTGTAAATTTGTAGATCCGCCACAAAAATAAAAATTGTTTGCAATTCGGAAAAATCTTCGTAACTCAATTCGGGAATTGATTTCATAGGTAAATTTGTACAGAATCTTCAGTGCGCGAGTCCGACTCGCACTTGCCCTTTTTTATTTTAGTTACTGTATCCTTACTCAAGCCTGAAAAGAAATATTCTAAGTTAATCGAAATGCATAATAAATCTAAAGTATCAATATTTTTTAAACTAGCCATTGAAAATATTGACCAAAACAAAATAAACAAATATCGTCATGTTTAAATGAATTTCCGTTTAATTTATATATATTTGGAGATAATAGAGACAGGAGTTCACCTAGGAAGTCTAAAAACATTAAAATAAAAGTGTTACGTACCAAAAACACAGCATACCAATGTTTCCCAAGTTCGTGACTTTGTTTTGATCAATAATGATGTGATTTGCCATTTGTTGTCTTTGGCAAAACTGTAATATATTAAATTTTATTTCCCTTGCAGCTCAGTGAAATTTTTATCACATTTCTGAAGATTTCAATTAAAAATCACAATAAAATAACATAATAAACAACCCCTCTGTGAACATGTTATGACGTTTGGCATTTGACGGATGGCTGAGTTGGGTTGCTACTTAAAATCTTTAATGTTGTTTTCACTTTACGCCACGACGGTTCTTTTATCGCACAGACTAATATCAAACGAGGTGTATGGCAGCATTTAAAAAAATTAAGAATTGTCAAAATCAAAATTGTGTTCTTGACGTTTCGTACATAACTCATTATTTGTTTACACGGAACAGTAAAAACAGTGGAAGAAGTAAGTAGGCGTGGCACTGTCGCCGCTAGTAAGAATCGCGTTGCGCACTTGCTGTTCAAGCGCCCTCATTCTCTAACTAGACTGCGCAACATAATAATTAACGAAAAATAATATTAAAATGCCATATTGTCCCATACTGTACTTTAAAAACCATAGTCTGACTAAAAATCTAACTCATGGAGGTGTATCATACCACCGAAAAGTATTATTTTCGGATTTATTTTAATAAAATGAAAAAATAAAATTACGTGAAACATTGCGCAGGATATACAAACAAAACTAGTCCTTAGTGAGATCAATACAAAGTTGATTTTTTTTTCTCGGTTATTAGCTTTTCTGGAATATTCGTTAGTCTACCTATACTTTTGACGCTATCCAAATAGTGCGTGACTTTATCGATAAATTCAATCGATATTTATAATATGTATTACATTGCCTTTTTAAAATATATATTATAGTTTAATAGTTTTGTAAGTAATATAATACAGATAATTATTAAATTAATAAATATAATAAAATAAAAATTGTGGTATGATATTTGTGACGTATTTTAAATAAATTTAGTTAAAGAGTTAGGAACAACATAGGGCGTTTGAATTATACTTAATATTCTTATGTTTAGCAGTGGGCGATGACGATGATTTCAGCTGAGATGATGATAATTGATGTACTATGCAAATAAATACCCTTTTTACTACGTTTAAAAATTGCCTTTAATCATATTAATTTCATAATTTTAATACTATCACACTATCGCATTCAATTTTTTTTTGCATGATATGTTTTAAATACGTTTTCATACAATCGATACATATTTCGATCGAATAAGGTTACTTCCCTATCTGAGTAGCAGCGAGCGCATTCGCGTCAGTGATACGCCATTCAAATACCAATCTTATTTTTACGTGTTTAGAGTTCATACTGAATATTATATACTGAACAATGCCATCTAGCGACGAGTGGCAGTACTTGGTAGTCAAAGATGTATTTCTTTCTTGTTTTTGTCAATTTGATTTATAGACCTTTGAAATTAAAGTTGCATTTCGTATAATTTTTTTTTGCATTTCGTCTACGCCCTGTTTTTGTTTTCAGCCAATCATATTTTTAGGTTTGTAGTAAGAGTAAATTGTAAATGTATGAGTTTGGCGACACCGGTTCTGGAACAAACATTTTCTCAAGCTACTTCCACTGTTTTTACTGTTCCGTGTTTGTTTACATACGTGCATCTTATTATACTCATTTTGCTTAAAATAATGCCGAAAACTAGTTCGATGGGGAGGCTACTATGTAATACGATGGACAAATTTAAAGACGCAAAAGGGAATAAATTAGAAACATTCAGAGAAAATGCGACGGTTGGATATAATAATATCATTTCTAGGTTAGTTTTTAATTTTTATTATAGAAACTAGAACTTTTTGACTACTTAATAATTACAATATTAATCACACGGTGAATTATACTTTTCAGGAAGTTTCGACAATGAGGAGACGAAACTCCGAAACAGTAAAGGACATGAAAAGTTGTTTTGTATGCGCGCTATCCAGCAAAGTTGCAGTGAACATTTCAACGATAATATATTATGCCCAAATTAATAAAAAAAGATCGATAATACACAATTTGTTTTATTCAAATTTAAAGATTCCAGGGAAGTGCTTATTGAAAGACCCACCGCCCACATGTGGCTCCACAAATGATTGGACCTGTACTTTGTGTAATATTCGATGCTGTCCTGGCGTGAAGCGCCGTCAGTGCCGGATTGAACCGGTGCGGGGTCTGTAGCAAATTCGACCAAGGGGCCCCCTACTAATTAATTAATTTAGTTGTAAGATAATAATTAATTTAGTACTTTTGGAAAATCTAGATGATGATCGTTTTTTGCATACCCCGAATGATTAGAATTTTGCTTAGGACGTTTTAGGTTTTCTTCTGACAAGTAATACAGAATCAAGGAGTCTTTTCGATGATGATGGCGAAGCCTTTGTGAATTTATACAGAAAAGCTGTACAGTTAAGATTTACTAATAGGATGCAAAATTTATTTTTCTTTGAAGAGGTCAGATTTAGCCAATTTTTATTTGGAGTAATCTTTCTGAGAGATTTATCTCATCAACATGCCAACATCGATAGTCATCATCATTTCAGCTGGAAGGCTTCCATTGCTAGACAAAGGTTTTTCCTATGTCACCACAACGGCCGGTCCTGTTTATCACGCCTCCATCGAATTCACGTGAACCTAACTAAATAAAAGGTTATCGGTACCCTCCAGGTATCCGGTCGCCATTCCAGAACCTTTCGGCCCCATCGATCATCTGTTCTACGAGCAATGTACCCAGCTTACTGCCACTTAAGCTTATCTTCCTCTCCATTGCTCTTTGTGTTCCTTAAAACCATCTGATGAGGCGCATTGTGAACGACCACGTTTCAGAGCCAAATGTCACTACGCACAGGCAATGTAATATTCACATAGACACACAAAATTTGTAATTCCCTAAAAAGCTTGTTTAAGCTTATTCTTATTAGGGTTATTAAGATTGAGCTTAACCTACACATATTAAAATTAAGTGGTTTTAGCTAGCGCTGCTAGAAGCTGCTGGCTAAAGCTACCCTTTCTAAAATAAGCTTGAACAAGGTTTTTATTCACTAATAACTCCGTAAAAAGTACGATGATGGGATAAATTATAAGAGATCTTCTATTCTGTAGTTTGCTTGCAGGAAAGTCTGAAGTAAAGTGACTATCTCATCACATCCAAAGGAATCAGCTGTATTTAGGTTTCACGCAGTAGTTGCCAATATTTTGACTAGTTTTTTTTTTATGTTCAAAAATGCGGGATCCCTTTTTTTTATAATGGATAAGCTCGCGTTTGACCACAATCTCACCTGATGGTAAGCGATGATGTGGCCGACGATGGAGCACGCTTGCCTAGAAGCAATCTATTCACTCTTGACTTAAAGACTCTTGTCTGTGTTTCCTAATAGCTATAACCCCTAGGTTACTAGGTTACTGCTCCGGCAGGGAATTCCATTCCTTAGCTGTACGCATAGGTGAGATGTCCACCATGTACCGGTGGCGCAACGCCGTACGTCTTGTGGTCCGATGATGGAACGGACTTGGCGGAATTAAATTGTGTAACTCTAGTGCACACTCCCCGAAGTGTCGAAGGTGTCCCTGAACGCGCGGGGCCCCAAAATGGGGGGGTCTCTTGCTACATGGCTAATCCGCCACTGAGTGCCATCTAACCTTTTCATGAATGTCGAGTTTCCTAGCAGCTACCGTAGCTTTGTGCTCAACGAACTGCCCAAAGTTTAAGCAAATTTCAACTCCCAAGAGCTGAAGGCGGTCGATACACTCCAAGGACACATTCTAAAAAGCAGGAGCCAAGGTGATTGGGCACGGCACAATCATGGCGGTAAATCCCCTCTTTAAGGCGTGGCTGGAAAGACCTCACGTCCTTACCTTCCGCATGACGCAGGTCCTCACCGGATATGGCACGTTCGGGAGCTACCTGTTTCGGTTTCAGGCGGAAGAGACGCCCGGAGGTCGCCACTGTGTGGAACGCCCGGAGGACACGGTGGAGCACACAGTCGAGGTGTGCCCTGATTGGGCGGTGCATCGCCGTGCCCTCGTGAGGGCGATCGGCGGCGGAGACCTCTCCCGCCGGGCCTTAGTTGAGGCCATGGTCCGAAGCGAGGAGGAGTGGCAGGCGGTCGCCAACTTCTGCGAAGCAGTAATGCTCGCCAAGGAGGAGGCCGACCGCATCAGGCAACGGCGTTCTCGCCGCCGCCACCGCCGCCGGGATTCTGATCCCGATTTCCGGCCACCGTGGGCGCGGGCTTGCGGACAGTGAGCAATGGGTAGCTCGCTGTCCGGCCGTCAGGTGACTGTCCGGACCAAGCCCAAGTCGTCGACGGCGCGCTCAGTAGGTACCCAGCCGGGTCGAAGCCTACTGGGGCCAGGGTTATCCGAAAGGGAGCTCGAGCCCCGGTATGAAAGCTAGAAGGAACGGGGTGGGTCTTTTAGTCAGTAAGAGTCTGACACTATCTCCCGCTCCACCCAAGATCGGGGGTTGTCATTGGATGATTTTTTCCCACCGTAAAAAAAAAAGGAGCCATGGTGATCAGTCTGCTTTTGGCAGTGAACGGACATGCTTGAGTTTTGGCGGCATTGAATATCGCGGCTAAATAAGCAGCACATGTTTAATTGTTAAATACATGTTAAAAACATGCATCATATATATATTACATACTTATTATTTTCATGAATAATCAAACGTATCTACTCCGTTTAAGTGGCGTACAGCTAGGGTGAACAGCTTCAATTTTTCCTTTTTGTTTTGCCATCTTTCGTTGGTCAGAGTCTAAATATAAATTAATAAGTATATGCAAACTTAAAATAATAATACCTATGTACAAACGGGTAAAAAAAGTGATCTCAGATGGCATCAAAAAATTCGTCCACATCGATGTCAATGGGAAAAGTGCCCAACTCTACCTAATTCCGACCTCTGATTTCAATTGTTACACATATTATCTACACTAATATAAAGTTTGTTTTTTGTTTGTAGGAGGTAATCTCCGAAAGTACTGATGAACGGCCCTCACGCCCTAGCCGCCCGACCCACAATTCCAGTCACCGTAGGCTTAAGGTTGCGGACGACGAGCAATGAGCCGCTCGCCGTCCAGCCGTTCGATATACGACCGGACCAAGCTCGAGTCGTCGACGACGCGCATAATAGAGGTCAGTGGGCTCCACGGTGCTCCGTATTTGGTTCCGTAGGATTTTTACCACAGACCTCTTTATATAAATTCTAGTAGAGATTAGTTGTTTTTACTCTTCGGATTCTAGAACGAGGTATTACAAAAAATAGGTATGACTTATGGTTTGGTCTATGGGTTTGATGGTTCGATGGTAATGTGACAGTCAGGGGCGTAGCTTATGTTTTCATCACCCGAGGCCGACCAGAGATTCATCGCCCCGAAGGCCTTAATATAAAGAATTATGCCCGTTTGTACTCCAGAAGTAGGTACCTACGCAGAAAAAGTAAACTAACAAACAACCTATATATTATTTGAAATCTTATAGAGGACTCGATTAAAAATATTTGTTCCGTTTTAATACCACTCATCTAATACCACTGGTATTTGTTTGAACGCAATTACTCTTTTTTTTAATCGTCAATAAACTACGTATTATTCCGTTTGTTTTTTCTCAGTGCCCCATTTGAATTTCACATAAACTCGTTCAGTGCACGTACATTTTATAATGTTGACCACAGTGATGTTGACGATTTTTGATGTTCCAAATTCAAATCTCATTATTCCCATTATCTCCCTAGAGATAGAATAACTTGCTTTAAGTGATGGTTGAATGACATATAAAAGGATATTTTACACCACCTGCTCGATAATGTCCTATTATATGTTACTAGCTTTTACCCGCGGCTTCGCCCGCCTCTTTCACCCCTTTTCTCACTTAAAAATAAAAATCCTATGTCCGTCTCCAGGCTCCCAACTATCTCTCTACCAAAATTCATCAAAATCGGTTTTGCCATTTAGGCGTGAAGACGTAACAAACAAACAAACATACATATAAACAAACAAACTCACTTTCGCTTTTATAATATTAGTAAGGATACAATCCTCACTTAGAGCAAGTCATTCAGACCCTAGGGAGTTAATGTAGTATGGGCGATCCCTAGGGAATAATGAGATTTGAATTTGGAGCATCAAAAATCAAAGACATTGAATTAAAATGTACGTGCATCAAATAAGTTTGTTCAAAAACGGACTTTTTTCGGACTGGCCTAATAAATTAAGTAAGTAATTAACAAGTAATTATGTGTTAGTGTGATGGTGTGTGTGCGGGTGATGGGGGATGTTGATTACACAATGAATTTTAACAAGTCTTCAGTCTCTTGATAATCCATTTTGAGTAGCCAATCAGTAACTTTAATTTTCACTTTGCGTTTGTTAAGTCCTACAATTTTCAGTTCCTTGTTAATACAGTCGTACAGTTTGCAACTTAGACTGTTAAATTGTCCTCTGGCAAAGACTGTCTTAGTAGGGGAACGAACACAAGCAGTCATCCTTCTGTGGGTATTAGGGGCAGTAGATGAGACTAGTCGATGTCTTCTCAGGGTGGATTTTAGCACATAGAGCTGTCAATACTTTACATTCAGAGTAGAGTGTTGCAGTGGGATACCTGTAAGGCTTTTTATTTATTACTTTAAGGACAGCTCTCTGCGCTCTCTCCAACCTGAGAAGGAGCGTTTTACCTGCCCCGCCCCGTACGGGGATGCAGTATTGAACAACAGACTGACACAAGGCCAAGTAGACTAGTCTTAGCTTGTCAGGAGGAGAAGAAATACATATATGTATGAGCCTTTTCACTCTTGTAGTAACTGTATCTATGTGTTTTTCTCATCTCAATCTGCTGTCCAAATATACACCCAGGTATTTAGCACTATCCTTACGAGCAAGTTCTGGACACGTGCAGTTTCCATCCGGAGATGAGCAGACATGGGCCTTGACAGTGAAGTCTTGTGGAGGGGAGGTGTTTTTCCTGATGGAGAAGGTCACATAATGTGTTTTACTGATGTTAAGGGTCAGTAAGTTGTCAGAGAGCCATTGCCTGATTTTAGCTACGGAGCGTTCAGCAGTCTTTTTGACAGCGGCCCAATTTGGACCCCATACAAGGATAGCGGTGATATGCTTTGGTCGACCAAATTGTTTTTTAATTATCTCACAGATGGTGTAAAAAGTAGAGTATGCAACACGGGGATAAAGCGGTCTTTGTCTTGGGCGGCTTGAATTCCTCACTTCACTCAGGCTTTTTTATTAAAATTTTTTTGTTAATTTTATAAATCCCTCACTGTCGTTCGGGATTAAAATCAGCAACCTTCGTTTCGTTCGGAATACAACATGCCGCCCGCGACTTAAAGACACTGATTTATTCCCTAATCACATAAACTACTATTATCGAGCGGGTGGTGTAAAAATATTACTCCTTTGCAATGTTGATATTGTACAAATACAATAACATTGGTTAATAATGTTGTTTTTTCAGCAGATACTTCACTTAACTCTAAAGAGAAATTTTATTTTACATTTCCTTTTAAGCGCCTATTAGGTACTGTTATTACTGTTGCTGTTTATTGATTAAAATAACAACAAAACTATGCAGCAAAGTTTGCGATGAACTCTCTGAAAAAAAAAAATCACAACAGCCATGTCACATCATCAATTGCAATTGCAATAGTGTTGCGATGATTATTTTTAGATTAGGGTTCATAGAGGTAATTAAATCGATCGGATTTGTAAATAAGGCAACTTTGCCGTACTTTTAAGTAGCCTGTTGTATTATGAGATTTCTTTTGATCGACCTCATTATTGATTTTTATTTATCGTCGTGTATCGTTCACTTTGTTAAATATTCGCTCAAATTCTGCATTGAAATGCGATAACATCACAAACTTGAATTACGGTAATCTCGTATGAGTCGTCGGAATTTGTGTTGAAATGTAGGTACTTTATACATTTCCACATAAATACTGATTTGGTAGATTTTGTCATTGCTGTTATGCTTTAACGGCAAGTGATACATTTTTGCTGAGTAGGTACGGTGCACATACCGTTATAATGGTGCACATGGGAAAATTGCCCGAAGTGAAACTTGTGTCACCTTGGGCGACCGCCCAACCGTATCCTACCCATTCTACAATTATTTTATTGGAACTGTGCAAAATTTTATGATAATATAACACTTCTTTATGTAATTCATATCCTTTTGTGATAGAATGCACATTAAAGTTAAGGAAATGCTAATAATAAGCACGCTTTCTTCTAGGTAAGCGTGTTCCATCGTCGGCCACATCATCGCTTACCATCAGGTGAGATAGTGGTCTAACGCGAGCCTATCCATTATAAAAAATAAATAAAATCCTCCACACCACATTATAAAAGGTACCGAAATTTCTGCGATGCAATGCTCAGAAAACTTAGACCAAAAAGAACAATTAGCTAAAGTACAAAACAGTGCGAAAGCAACACGGGATATTGTAAACTTAATTTCAGGTAGGAAATGTCAGTCACACCCTCGGATGGAACTACTAAAATTATCAGCTGATGCTAAATTCGACGAGAATTCAAGACCCCTATATAAGTGTGTGGACCGAAAGCAACTTACGAATTAGAGGCCTATTTCAGTGCTAAGTCCATTATTGAAGATTCTGGAAAAGATACTTAGTAACAGCTTGACCAAGTCTCTCACCAAATTTAACATATTCTCAGAAAGCCAGTATGGATTTAGATCGGAGGTGTCAACTAAAGATGCTGTTACCAACCTCAGTGCTGCAGTAGCTGATAAAATGGATAATAGCTAAAAATGTTATGATATATTTCTAAATATATCAAAAGCTTTTGATACGGTCTCTGTCCCAATTTTTTTTATCCAAATTAGAGCATATTGGAGTTCGAGGACTATCTTTGAATATTTTTAAAGATTATCTTACAAATCGAAAACAGGTAGTCAAAATTGACACTATGATAAGTGAGGACGAACAGATCGAATATGGGGTCCCGCAGGGTAGTATTCTTGTCCTCACGCTGTTTATAATATACGATAATAATTTGTGCAAGATGGTACTTAAAAATTGTGAAATTTTTACATCTGCTGATGACACAGCCTTATTAGTGTACGGAAAAAGCTGGGTAGAAGCTAAAGTACATGCCAAGTACAGACTAAGAGAGGTCATGTTTTGGGCTGGCTTTCAACTAATCTACTTAGTCTGAATGTAGAAAAAACAAAATATATTCATTTTCATCTCCTCAACACCTGGACGCCATCAGTGGGAACTACAACACTTACTGTCCACAATTGTGCCAAATCATCAATTACTTGTTCTTGTATATAATTGAAGAATGTTAGCTGTATAAGGTGCCTTGGCTTGATGAACGATTGGATTGGCGCTCACAGGTGGAGGCCCTTACAGAACGAGTGTGCTTACTCTGCCTTTTTTTTATATCTTAGAAAACATGTTGTATGTTCGTAAAAATTAGAAGCGATTTTCATAACAAAAATACGCGTAGTAACCACGAACTTGTATTACCTAAATGGAGACTAGCTAAGACTAGCAAGTCATTCTTAGTAAACAGCATTCGCTTTTATAACAAGCTGCCAAAGGTGGTGACTGAACTTAGTGAGGGAAAATTCAAAACTCATATCATGCGTGACCTAACCACAAAAGCATATTACAAGGTTAAGACTATGTCGAAGATACGCTTGTTTGGCAATAACTACGTCTGCACTTGTGGCCCCCCATCTTTATGCTCATAAAACTGTACAAAGGCGGACTTAATGCGGACCTTGGGTGGTGCAGAAACATAGCATGGCAGGTGCAACTTAATAAATAGACAAACAGAAGATATATTGTGTCTAATAACTGCTCCATTTTGTTTTAATATATATAGATATATTTTTTCTAACACATTGCTTTTGCAATATTTTTTAAATTATTTAGACTTCAACTAGCTTAAATTCATTGGTAATTTATTTTGTTAACATTTTATTGATAGTTGTAATTATGGCTTCTTATAATTGCTTATTTTGTTGCTTCTTTTCTCTTTTTACAATGTGAATGTGAGAACACAGTAGACTCCATGAATTTTTCCATTACTTCTTATTACAACTCACTTTTTATTATGATTATTTTTTTGTGCTTTTGGGTATAATATTGACTGGTCTACACTGTTCTTACATAATATCTATGAATACTGTAATATGAAAATATTTGTAAAATCAACCACTTTTTTAAAAAGAGTAACTATGGAGTTTCTTGCCGGTTCTTCTGCATAGGAAACGACCAATTTGGAAACGTGCACTAGCTTCTGACGTTTTATAAGTGCCCATGTAGGCCTATGTGAAATATAAATAATTGAATTTAAAAGAATTTAAGGGTCAGGAAGTTAGTTTGTACGTTCTTTGTCGTTCCGTCGATCGGTCGATATTGTACACAGTCTATCTTGCACTATGTCAAACAATATTGGGTTATTGTATTACGACGTGGGACTTACAAAAGTCTATTACTGAAAATAGAAAGAGCCCAAAGGTCTATCCTCAAGATATTACATTGTGAACCACGTGACTATCTACCACAGAATTACTGTCTTACCAACTTATCTGTGAAATGGAGAAAATGGGAACTACGGCCGCCATGTTGAAATGTCATCCGATTGTCAGTGTCTACTACATTCGGGTGCTCTGTGTTTTCTGTTGCGATATTTCTACATTTTCAGCGTTTAATATGCCGAAAGCGATTAAAAGTGATGCGCGAAGCATCATTCTTAAGGCCAAAGCCTTTTTTGAAGAAGAAGCTCGGGCGGAGGCTCCGATTATTCCATTTAATCAAGTATACCAACGAATTTCGGCAGCTACAGGTTAGTGTTGTCTACTTTCTTTTTGTAAATTACCCGATATTTTTTGCATTGATTACTTTTTAACGTAACTGTAACTTAAAAAATATAAAGCTGAGTGATTCAACTACCTATAGTTCTCGTCACGTAAAAAGAACGCTGGAATAATCTGAGGGGCTCTCCCGCATAGGTACGTTTGGCTTAGCGTAAATTCTCTCCACTCCACTGCCTTCCAGCGTTCTTCTTACGTGACGCGATTTGTACGCAAGCCGCATAAAAAATAGTTACTCATACTTACATTTAATATTTTAACTACAGTATGTAAATAATAAATTAATTTTGTCTATATTTCAGGTGTGAGTCAAGGGCTAATTTCAAAAATAGTTAAAGAAGGGCATGCAGCAGAAGAAGCTGGCACAAAAATTCGGGCCTCAGGCAAGGAGAGGAAACGTCAAAGTGGGTTTATTCATGTTGATGATTTTGACATGGGAGTTATTCGGAGGAAAGTACATGAATTTTACTCTAATAAAAACGAGTTACCGACTGTTAAGAAGCTCCTAGAGGTCTTAAAAACAGAAATAAATTACACGGGACAAAGAGAAAGTCTATGAAAGCTGCTCCACAAAATGGGTTTTCGTTTTAAAAAGTCACAGTCTAATTGTAACCTACATATATCCATCGTATCGTATACATATGTGCTATACACCGTTAAATTTTAATCGTTTTAATCGATTGAACCGGTGGTTTCACTTATAAAATACTATTCATCCAAAGCTTGTAGAGCGATGTAACTTTTAAAATAAAAAAAAACAGCAAGTGATAAGGTAATACTCGCAAAATACATGAAACAATTGGTAACGCCACGAGATAGTACCTACGTCTCGGTCGCCTGCTCAAGTACTCGTCAGGTCATTGACTCGCTCAGCTGATCTTTGCGTAAAACAAATAAAATGGTTCCAAATTTCCTTCATACTTTTACAGACTTAGGGCGGACTTAACTGCTTTGTGCCTAAGACATACCTAATAAAATAATTACTTATGCTAAAAGTGTTAGGTAATTAATTACATTACATGTAAAAATAAATCTCTACAGGCCTGCTAGTTATGGCGTATTTAAAAATGTGGAATCAATAATTTTGATTACAATGATTTAAAAAAAGTTGTGTTACAATGATTTAAAAAAGTCCTACTAGGTACTTACCTAAATCGCCTTTGTATTTTTATTTATTTAACACTTAAATTGTTCACTTAAACGACACGTTAAATTGTTCAAAGTTTTAAAAGTTCTGGGTCTGGGAAAAACTTGTGCCTCAGCTGTTAGAAATAATTAAGAGAAATAAGCCTGAACCTGTGTATGAAATTGAAAAAATATAAGAATAAAATGGACACAAATGCTTGTACTTACCTCCCTATCATTGTGATCTCAATCCCATCGAATTAATATGGAGCTCGATAAAAAGAAAAGTTGCTGATGTAAATGTTGCCCACAAAAATTCTGAGATTCCCCGCCTAGTTCAAGAAGCTTATGAAAGTATAACGGTTAGTGAGTGGGCTCAGCATTGCAATCATGTTCGCAAGTTACAAGCAGAATATTTGAAACATGATGTGTATTTGGATAAACCGTTCATTATAGAAGTAATAAGTGATTCGGAAACTGAAAGTGACAATGATAATGATGACATGGATATAAGCGGCGTATGGCTTCACAGCCAGGATGAAGTGGGGCGTGCAAGTTCATCAAAAGATCATAATTATTGTAAACCGGGATTCTAATTTTTTTTTTTTTTTTTTTTTTTATAATGGATAGGCTCGCGTTTGACCACAATCTCACCTGATGGTAAGCGATGATGTGGCCGACGATGGAGCACGCTTGCCTAGAAGCAATCTATTCACTCTTGACTTAAAGACCCCTAGGTTATAGCTATCAGGAAACACAGACTCCGGCAGGGAATTCCATTCCTTAGCTGTACGCATAATGAATGTACTCGCAAAACGCTTTGTACGTATAGGTGGGATGTCCACCATGTACCGGTGGCGCAACGCCGTACGTCTTGTGGTCCGATGATGGAACGGACTTGGCGGAATTAAATTGTGTAACTCTAGAGCACACTCCCCAAAGTGTAAACGATAGAAAACAGACAGGCTAGCAACTCGGCGTCGATGCTCAAGACTTTGGAGTTTTGACTTCACAAGAGCATCATTGCCTATGATCTTCTTGGCACGCTTTTCAATAGACTCTAGTGCATCTAGCTGGTATTTGGCTGACCCATCCCAAAGATGAGAGCAGTACTCCATACACGATCGAACTTGCGCTTGATAGAGGTTGAGCAGCTGTTCCGGCGAGAAATACCGTCTCACCTTTGCTAAGATCCCCAATTTTTTGGCAGCTAGTTGGGCTTTTGCCTCGATGTAGGAGCCGAAATTAAGGGTAGACGATAGCGTTACCCCAAGAAGTTCAAGGTGGTCGGTAATTGGCACGGTTACACCCCGGAAAGATGGAGCCGGGTGGAATTGGCTCCGTTTAGCGGAGAAAAGACACGCCTGGGTTTTCGTCGCATTGAACTTGACCAGATTGGCATCGCCCCATTCTGAGACTGCCGCTAAGGACGAGTTCAAGCGTTCAACCATAGACTCTCGAAATGACTGGATCTGTGACCCACTAGCTCGTGCGTTAGACACATATCTCTCAGCAACAGTGCTGTCGTCTGCATACCCAAAGGTTCCGGGTTTAAGTAGGTCATTTATGTGCAGCAAAAACAGTGTTGCCGAGAGTACCGACCCCTGAGGGACTCCGGCATTAATATTCATTTGACCGGACGAGCATCCATCAATTACCACTCGGATGGATCGATCCCTCAAGAAGTCTGCGATCCAATCACACAGACCAGTGGGTAGACCGAAGGAAGGAAGCTTAGCAAGAAGGCTTTCGTGCCAGACCCTATCGAAGGCCTTCGAGATATCAAGGGACACGGCAAGCGCTTCCCCATGCTTCTCAATGGCCTCGCTCCAGATGTGAATGGCATACGCAAGAAGGTCCCCAGTAGACCGATTTTGACGAAAGCCGTATTGCTGGTCGCTGAGGATGTCGTTAGCTTCCAGGTATGCCAGAAGCTTCCTGTTAATTACCCGTTCCATACTCTTACAGAGGATGGACGTAACAGAGATGGGTCGGTAGTTTGCCGGGTCAGCTCTACTGCCCTTCTTGGGCACAGGCTGCACGTTGGCTTGCTTCCAAGCCAACTTAACTTCTAATAAATTATTGTTATTTTTTTTACCCCTTACATCGTTAAGGGAGGCCCGTGCCCCAGCAGTGGGGACGTATATGAGTTGATGATGATGATGAAACTTTTGTTTTATTCTATCTATTAACTAGGTCATGTCCTACAGGACACATCTTGAGTGTCTAGATATTTGAGTTTTGTTTAAATAGAGAAGCTAGTACTAAACTATGGGTTTTTTGTATCAAACTTGTAACTGCTGAATCCATCTAAGTAGGTACCTACTTATGCAAAATGCAATTTTTTTTTTTTTTATATATAACGTTTATTTGCAAGTTAATAAATTTCATTTGCCTACTTTGTTAAACATTTAGTTTGTAAGTGGGGTACCTACATTATATCAATTGAATGACAGAGAAAAAGCTAATGTATGTATCTACCTACATTAATTTTCCTATTTTTGAAGACTATTTAGTTCTTATATTAGCATTTTATTATTATAAAACAATGTTAGGTATTGTTTAAAATAATAAAATTATGTTTATATGTTTACCTAGTTTCTTATATGACATACCCAATCATGGGTAACTTTTATTAATTTGCAACACTAAAGCGACGGTGTCGCTACCACTCAGTTCACAGATAAGTTGGTGGGTCTGTACTCAAGGAATGCAATGTATTAACAGTGTGACAGCTGTTTATTCTATGCTTGATGCTCCGGCGGCATTCACTACTTCCCCTAAATAAAGAGATTTTAAGAAAACGTAGGTGCACTTGATTGACCATTTTTTTTTTTTTTTTATGGTGGGGAAAATCATCCAATGACAACCCTCGCTTTTGGGCGGAGCGGGAGATAGTGTCAGACTCTTACTGACTAAAAGCCCACCCCGTTCCTTCTAGCCTTCATACCGGGGCTCGAGTTCCCTTTCGGATAACACTGGCCCCAGTAGGCTTCGACCCGGCTGGGTCCCTGCTGTTGCTGACAACTCCTTGAGGCGCGCGCGAATAGTGCGTGCCGTCGACGACTTGGGCTTGGTCCGAACAGTTACCGGACGGCCGGACAGCGAGCTATCCATTGCTCACTGTCCGCAAGCCCGCGCCTACGATGGCCGGAAATCGGGATCGGTATCCCGGCGGCGGCGGCGAGAGCGCCGTTGCCTGATGCGGTCGGCCTCCTCCTTTGCGAGCATTACTGCTTCGCAGAAGTCGGCGACCGCCTGCCACTCCTCCTCGCTCCGGACCATGGCCTCAACCAAGGCCCGGCGCGAGAGGTCTCCGCCGCCGATCGCCCCCACGAGGGCACGGCGATGCTCCGCCCAAGACTTGATTGACCATCTGTGCGATTTAGAACAGTTTTCCCACAGCGACAGTAGGTACAAGGCATTGAGTTCCAGGCTTTATAATGAAATTAACAAAAATATACAGACTAAATATCTAAGCATGACTTTAAAAATAAATTATCTAGTTGGTTAAAGTAATTAAACTACGATGAGTCAAAAAAACGTTAGAAGTCGTTAAGTGACGAAAAGCTTAATTTTTAACTTAATTTTTATTCTTAATTTTTATTTTTTGTTCTCTTCTTTATTTGTTTTGGCCTACTTGTTATAAAAAAAAAACACTAACCTAGAAAACATACCTAAATACCGTGTCACTTAATACCTACATATTAAGCGTGATCCATCGTCGGCCACATCATCACTTACCATCAGGTGAGATAGTGGGCAAACGCGAGCCGACCAATAAAAAAAAAAATCTATAACTGCACTAATAAAACGGTGGGCCGCCGACTACCCAAGATGCAGCAGTGCTCAGTTTGGGAGTCGTTGACTCACTTTTTGAACTAACCTGTGTAATGTGATGTTATCTTGTCATTGTGTTTTGTGTACTTTTTGGAAGAATAAATAATTATTATTATTACTTACCATGAGATCTCACCGGAACTCTGTCCACCATCCCGCGACAGCGGAGTTTCGTCCCTCCCCAATAATGCGTTGAGGATGATACATTGACTTTATCATCCTCAACGCATTATTGTACTGAGTGCGCAAGGCTCTCTCTTTCGTTGCGTATGTCCATAAGTGTATATATTATTAGTGTATATACGAGTATTATATTGATTGTATTCTAAGTATTTTATTAATTATGAATTGTATATATACCACACCATGAAGTAGGTACCTGCGTTTCTTTTTCTCCTTCAAATTTTAAGTTCCTTTTGTAGTTTTATTATTGGTGTACAATAAAGAATATCTTAAGGATTGGCCAGAAGTGGCTAAAGATAGAAAAGAGTGGAATAACGAAAGGGAGGCCTTTGCCCTGCAGTGGGACACATCGGGCTCATAATAATAATAATATCTAGGTATCAGCCTATTGTCTCACCCACAGGCCGCTTGAGTAGAAGGATTGGCAGTTCATTTCTCTTGTGCGTCCTGCGAACCTGGGGGTGAGCATATCAGCTCTCACCACCAGAGCTCGGCGCTCCCGCTCAATACCCTCATTGTCCCTGGTGTCACTTGTCATAATGTGACCCAGATGTTTAAATCTTTTCGGCTATTTTATTAAGACTTGAGTGCCTGTAGGTACTGGTTTACTTGAGTGCCTGTAGGTACTGGTTTACTCGAGTGCCTGTAGGTACTGGTTTACTTGAGTGCCTGTAGGTACTGGTTTACTTGAGTGCCTGTAGTTACTGGTTTACTCGAGTGCCTGTAGGTACTGGTTTACTCGAGTGCCTGTAGGTACTGGTTTACTTGAGTGCCTGTAGGTACTGGTTTACTTGAGTGCCTGTAGGTACTGGTTTACTTGAGTGCCTGTAGGTACTGGTTTACTTGAGTGCCTGTAGGTACTGGTTTACTCGAGTGCCTGTAGGTACTGGTTTACTCGAGTGCCTGTAGGTACTGGTTTACTTGAGTGCCTGTAGGTACTGGTTTACTTGAGTGCCTGTAGGTACTGGTTTACTCGAGTGCCTGTAGGTACTGGTTTACTTGAGTGCCTGTAGGTACTGGTTTACTTGAGTGCCTGTAGGTACTGGTTTACTTGAGTGCCTGTAGTTACTGGTTTACTCGAGTGCCTGTAGGTACTGGTTTACTCGAGTGCCTGTAGGTACTGGTTTACTCGAGTGCCTGTAGGTACTGGTTTACTTGAGTGCCTGTAGGTACTGGTTTACTTGAGTGCCTGTAGGTACTGGTTTACTTGAGTGCCTGTAGGTACTGGTTTACTTGAGTGCCTGTAGGTACTGGTTTACTTGAGTGCCTGTAGGTACTGGTTTACTCGAGTGCCTGTAGGTACTGGTTTACTCGAGTGCCTGTAGGTACTGGTTTACTCGAGTGCCTGTAGGTACTGGTTTACTCGAGTGCCTGTAGGTACTGGTTTACTTGAGTGCCTGTAGGTACTGGTGTATTTGAGTGCCTGTAGGTACTGGTTTACTCGAGTGCCTGTAGGTACTGGTTTACTCGAGTGCCTGTAGGTACTGGTTTACTCGAGTGCCTGTAGGTACTGGTTTACTTGAGTGCCTGTAGGTACTGGTTTACTTGAGTGCCTGTAGGTACTGGTTTACTTGAGTGCCTGTAGGTACTGGTTTACTCGAGTGCCTGTAGGTACTGGTTTACTTGAGTGCCTGTAGGTACTGGTTTACTTGAGTGCCTGTAGGTACTGGTTTACTTGAGTGCCTGTAGGTACTGGTTTACTTGAGTGCCTGTAGGTACTGGTTTACTTGAGTGCCTGTAGGTACTGGTGTATTTGAGTGCCTGTAGGTACTGGTTTACTCGAGTGCCTGTAGGTACTGGTTTACTTGAGTGCCTGTAGGTACTGGTTTACTTGAGTGCCTGTAGGTACTGGTTTACTTGAGTGCCTGTAGGTACTGGTTTACTTGAGTGCCTGTAGGTACTGGTTTACTCGAGTGCCTGTAGGTACTGGTTTACTTGAGTGCCTGTAGGTACTGGTTTACTCGAGTGCCTGTAGGTACTGGTTTACTTGAGTGCCTGTAGGTACTGGTTTACTTGAGTGCCTGTAGGTACTGGTTTACTTGAAACAAAAGCAGCGGTTTCAGTTTTAGTTTTGCCCCCTACTGAGTCGATCTAATCGAATATTCGATTTTCGATAATGTTACCTATAATTACAGAAGCTTCCCTCACTACTGGCATTACTAATGGCTGCTGTAAAGAATAGTCTTAACATTATTGCTTATTTTCTGAATTAAGAATTTCAGGTGGCCTGTTTATCAAATCGAACTCTACTTTAGCTTGAAAACCTGTCAAACCTTATCATTAAAGTAGGACACAAATTCTTTTTGATTTTTGAAACCAGAAGGTCGACGGCTACGATAATGTTTGGGAAGCTATCTTCAAGTTCCGACAAGCTGCAGCCCCTTTAGATGTGCCGCCCCGGGCTATGCCCCGCCCTCGCCCCAGGCTACGCCTCTGTTGACAGATGCATTTGTACCTAAAAATTCCAAAATTAAGGCGTTCAGTATTCGGCCACACAAGTAATAAATTTAAAGATCTTACTCGTGTAGGTACAATAAAGGTACGTTTTCTACAATAAAGTCTCTTATACAGCAGGTAAAGGTTTGGTGAATGTGATTTTTAAGATCTAGTTGTATATATTCAAAATAGGTCTCAAGAAATGTCTTGGAATTTCAAAGATTAAAAACAGTGGTTCGATGAGTGAAGGTCCGACAGAAAATACCTTAAAAGAGTTAGAAGAAGCACCGGCGCAGGCGCCAGCGCCACCGGGCGCCGCGGCGCCCCACCCGGTGCGGCGCGCGCACTTCCAGCCCGCCGCCGAGCCCACGCTGTGCCAGCTCCTCCGGCAGAGAAAGGGTCTCGTGATTATAACTACATGTGTTGTCATTCTCATCATCATAGGCTTCGCACAGCTTGTATATTTTCAAGTTGAACTAACCGTCTCCGGTGTTAGCCCTAGGACTACCGCCGAGTCTAAGCAACAGCAACACATTCTGGGACGTGTTTTTAATCTGCTACACAATTAGCGAGTTCGCTACAACTAGCTACATCTTTAGGTATTTTTCAGTTCATCATGTTTAATTGTAGAAATAAGGTAGATTTAAGTTGGGCACGCCATAACTATGGCGGTAAGTCCCCTCTTTGACGGCTGGAAAGACCTCACGGCGTCCTCACCAACCGCATGACGCAGGTTCTCACCGGACACGGTAAGTTCGGGAGGTTCCTGCACCGGATTCATGTGGAAGTAACGCCAGGGTGTCGCCACTGTGCGGAACCCCCGGAGGACACGGTGGAGCACACAGTGCAGGTGTGCCAGGCTTCGGCGGAACATCACTGTGCCCTCGTGGGGGTGATCGGCGGCGGCGATCTCTCGCGCCGGGCCTTGGTACAGGCCATGGTCCGGAGCAAGGAGGAGTGGCAGGCGGTCGTCTCCTTCTGCGAAGCAGTAATGCTAGCAAAAGAGGAGGCCGACCGCCACCGTATCAGCTGGGTTGGTTTTCAGGCACGAAGGAACGGGGTGGGTTTTTAGTCAGTAAGATTCTGACAGTACCTCCCGGTCCGCCCAAGAGCAGGGGATGTTATTGGATGAATTTCTCACCGAAAAAAAGGTAGATTTAAGTACAACTTACTCACTTTGTCCATTGCCAAGTTGCTGGATATATACAGAGTGTGGCGTAAATAGTGGTCCAACGTTAAGGGATCGATACACCATATTTTCAGCTATCACATATCACAATTTAAAACCACTTTTTACCATAGATCTCAGAATAAAACTGATCTTTATATTGTTTTTTGAAAAACAACACCTTGCGACACTAATTTGGCTCTAATTTCAACAAAAAACATTATTTTCCTATTTTGTTTTTTGTATATTACAGCTGAATACATGTGCTATATAATATACAAATAACTGTTTTACTGTAAACTTAAAGACATTAAAGGAAAAATGTATTCATTTCAAATTTTAACTATAGTCTTCAGATAATCACTAGACTTTGGGCGCGAATGGTGTAAAAGAAATGTACTACACTGTCGGTGCCCATTATTGAAAAAATATGTACTTACATTAAATGTAAATTCTAATGTGGTATAAAAAAAACTGATACCATGATTAAAAAAAAAGTTATTGCCATTTAACTTGAAAAGGAGCTGAATTTGAAATAATTACCTTATTTAATATAAGTAGGTACGTTACCGATGTTGCAAAATATTTTGAACATAACTAGAAGTAGTTTCTTATCTTTTATTGAAGAATATAAACTTCACTTTATGAAAAAAAAAACATTCCGAATTTCTTTAATAAATTTTCAAATAAATCAATGATTAAAAAAAAAAACAATTATTCATTAAATGATTGTTAGCAAAATCCTCCTTAGACTAAATGTTCGAAGTGACCACCACTGGCGGCTATGGACGCTCTGCATCGTCGGATAAATGACCTGACACCAATTGAAGTAGATAGATCTTCGTGGACTAAATGTAACATTTCGTCGTCATTGTAAACCCTTGGTCGTCCCTCACTTGCACCGCCTACGCCTCTGCCAGGTATCCTACCCTCAGAATATGCGGTATGTACTCTTCCAAATACACGGTGACCTGGATATCTTCCCGATAAAGTCGGGCTGCATCTCTACCAACGCCTCTGCATTCGCCATAAATAAAATGCATTTCGGCATATCCCTGCGGTGTGTACTGAAACATCGTAAAATCGTCACTGCACTGCAGGTTTGTATAATCGTTGAGCAAGTCGTAGTCCAAATAATGTAGCCAATATCGTAGGGGTCATAAAAACAAAGAAGTCCAAACAGGAGCAAATCAGAGTCCAAACACAAGCAAATCAGAGTCCAGAAAGAAAAACGAGGTATTCAACGGTGAAGATAAACACAAAAACTAGAAGCGCATGTAACTTACAAGATCGCATTGAAGCATTTTCAGTAAAAATTGACTAATTAGATTTTTATTACATGTTGACATAGTCTGATTTGTTATCCGGCCAATTACCGATTTCTGGGAATTGATTGACCCTTTTTTACTTTAATGTTTGTTAATAGTTTGTTAAATATTATTTTTAATTAGGTCTAAGATATTTTGTAACTTCGATAACGTACTTAAATTAAATAGTGTATTTTTTTCAAATTCAGCTCCTTTTCAAATTAAATCTCAATAACTTTTTTTTAAATCATGGTATCAGTTTTTTTTATACCACATTAGAATCTGCATTTAATGGACATATTTTTTCAATTATGGGCACTGACAGTGAGATGTCTACAAACAATGTTTTCTAACAACAAAGTTTTCGGCGAAACGTGCTGTCTAGGAATAGAGATTTCTATTAACTGTGCTTTCTGTATATAGTCATATCGTACAAGCGTATTTCTGTATTGGGTTCCACGCTCCTGACAGTGTAGTACATATAAAGGCACAAGAGACATGACCCACGTGACAGCAGAAGGTAATATAAGACATGCTAAAAGCTAGACGAATTTGAACCTTCTGCAATTAGCATAAGATACATGATAATCATTTCGGAGCATAATAATTTAAACGAATTTAACGAGAGGCAGGTAGTCAAATATTATAGAATACCTACTGACGTCAATTTGATCTTTAAGACGTAACGGTGGGTAAACTTATGAATACGTTTTGTCTCGTAATGCACTTGTTAATTTCAACATTGTATCGTAAGTCGATTTAGTCTAATGGTCATAACAGTAGACTTATATTGACATGGTCGTAAGTTCAAATCCGTCATGCTTCTTTTAGTAGGTTTAGTGTTTATAATATTGGATTATGATTTTTGAAATCAAATTATAATTTATATTAAGTTAAATTAGTAAATTTAAATTAACTATTTAAACATAAAAGCACCATGAATAAAAAAAATAAAAATGGTTAGGATAGGTAACGATTTATTCAATATAAGTAATGTTTACAATTTACATAAAAAATATTTACTCATCTAATAGACAAAATTTAGATAATTATATATAAAGGTAAAACATATAAAAGAAGTTACAATATTAAACTGCTTTTGATTATGGTAGAATTATTTAAAACAGTTTTGAGCATGAAAAAAAACCAGTTTATTTATTTCAATATAGTGCTCATGAAATACTAATTTTATTTTTAAAGAAGAGTTTAATGCAGTGAATCAACATGTTACATGATTAGAAATATATAATATTTCTATTTTATAACAATAGCATCACTACATTAACTGTATGACAGTTTTTTTTGCACTTGCTCTAAATATTTTGACATTTTAACTACTTTACAGGTTTTATATAGAATTTTAAGTTTTAAAGGGTCTAGCAGAATAAGGTAGGGCCAGCGGCCCCCGAGAGGTATTTCCAAAATAAATTGTGATATTACATTAGTGACAAGTATTATTACTGTTGACGTGATTTTAGCCTTCCGTCTCATTTCGTTCAGGAGTTATTTGACTAAATAGACAAAACCGTAGGTATTTTTCAAAATTATTTTTTTCAAAAACTATTATAGCGACATTAATAAAACTAAAACGGTTTGTTAGAGAATAAATTGCTCTATATTATACAAGGTGTCGTTTTGAAGTTGCAAAATATTTCAGGAGGTAATTATGTTAGTGATTCTCGACCCGAATCAATAATAAAATAAGTAGGTAATTTTTTTTTTTTATAACCGCGCATTTTTTCACACACACAAACACGGAACAATAAAGGGCGTTTTCACACACACTAACTCGCAACGATAGTTTCATAAATAATGTATCATCCAATCATCATCCCGCACGCCACACCCTAGCCACGCCCCCGCGGCCATCGATCAATCGATTTAGTTTAGTGTAATTAAACAATTAAATAACAAGTATTACTGATTATTGACCAGGTATCGTTTTTTTATATGATTATTTATGAGTTTTATTACAACCTCCTGAAATATTGTGCAGTTTTAAAACTGCACCTTGTATATTTTTTGTAGATTTTATTTACCTTAATCACTATTTAAAAAAAATAAAAATATATTTTTTTAAATTTTTTATTCATAGTTTACGAAGAGGCACAATTTGGTTACGGTGAGGTTACAATTTTACGATGACATATATATTTACAAAAACGTTTATTCAAAAGACAGATGTAAAGTCTTTACTAGCCAGAATGGTCATGATCAGTTTTAATTTTTTTTTGGAAGTGTTGCACCCATCTGATATTAATGCAATTTTTAGTGATAATACTAGACATAATGATCTATATTATATATTTTTTCTGTGATTGTACCTCTTCGTAAACAATGAATAAAAAATTAAAAAAAATATTTTTATTTTTTTTAAATAGTAATCGAGGTAAATAAAATCAACAAAAAATATTTAATATAGAGAAATTTATTCTCTAACAAACCGTTTTAGTTTTATTAGTGTCGCTATAATAGTTTAAAAAAAAAATAATTTTGAAAAATACCTACGTTTTTGTCTATTTAGTCAAATAACTTCTGAACGAAGTGAGACGGAAGGCTAAAATCACGTCAACAGTAATAATACTTGTCACTAATGTAATACCACAATTTATTTTGGAAATACCTCTCGGGGCCGCTGGCCCTACCTTATTCTGCTAGACCCTTTGATTAAGAAAGAAACAAGGATCAGTGAATTTATTATATAAATACTTCCTAACAAATTAAGATTACTATGATTTATTTAACCAATACACTACACATAAGCACTGACAAGAAGGCATTGTGGCTGCTTACAAGAAGTAAATAATTATCAATTGTTGCTTACACGCACTAATGACATTACGTCACGTAATATTTATTACTAAATCGTCCACCAATTTCTACAAGTTAACCAGGTTCCACAGAAGACATTCAACACAAGTAACCCAGAGTTATACCCGCCAGTTCTATGAGTATACGGCAGTATAATAACATTTTGTTTTTTTTTCTCAGATAGAAATCCAGATATTCTTGGGCAAAACGGACTTGACGGATGACCAGCAGTTATTTCAATTTTACGTCCTGACTTGTATTGTTAGTTATAATTTTAAACCATTATCTGTCTGTATTTCTCTGAAACAAAGAAACGAAACAGAAGTTACAGTTTTTATAATAGAGTCAATCAAATATAATGACTATTTATTGTGAATAAATGAAGTTACTTTATGTGTAAGTATAATTAAAAAGATGTTTGATTACGCACAGCATAAAATGTGTAAGTTTAAAAAAGAAGTATAAATAAAATGGAAAAAAGACACTTACCTACGGCTATATTAAGACGCCTCCTATCAATCTCTCCAAAAACCAACATTCTCCTTATGTGAATATATTATTTTTTACACCACCTGCTTGATAATGTCGTTTTACACGTCATATAAACCTCACTTAAAGCAAGTCATTATATTATGCCTAGGGAGATAATGCAGTATGGCCGATCCCTAGGGAATAATGAGATTTGAATTTGGAGCATCAAGAATCGTCAACATTGTGAATTAAAATGTAGGCGCATCGAACAAGTTGACTCGAAATTCAAACCAAAGAGTATGTAACCACTATGATTCAAACTGGCCATTAACAAAAAAAAGAAAATAGAATAAAACGTGCGTACTGACGACACGGGAGCATTATAGAAAATTGAAACTATAGAATCTTGGAGTAGTGAATTTTGTTTGTTTGATGAACTTGTAAATATAATTCTTATATTTCTCTAATATATGATTTGGTCGACCAAATTGTCTTTTAATTATCTCACAGATGGTGTAAAAAGTAGAGTATGCAACACGGGGATAAAGCTGTCTTTGTCTTGGGCGGCTTAAATTCCTCACTTCACTCAGGTTTCTTTATTAACTCCCTCGCAATGCTCGGGAGTTAATTTTATAAATCCCTCACTGTCGTTCGGGATTAAAATCAGCAACCTTCGTTTCGTTCGGAATTCAACATGCCGCCCGCGACTTAAAGACACTGCTTTATTAAATCCCCTAGTCACATAAACTACTATTATATTTTAGAATTAGGTATATGAAAATATTCTAAAAAAAGACGTTGTTTTACGCAATTTAGTAAGGCAACGTAAAAATTGTTTGCACGATGTCACTGCTATTGAGCGTGTCGACTGGTTTTTGCTTTATTAGAACGGTTCATTTTTTATTCCTCTACCCTTAATCTAAGTAACATTTGAATACCAGTTTTATGATGAATACGCATATTTATCTTGATTACCCGCTTATTACAAGTCAGGCGAAATTATATTATTCCAAATATGTTTGAAGAATATTTAGTTTGTTGATTGTTACTTAAAATAATAAAAAAGTTGTAAATGGAAAGCAAAACAATATACAGACAGGGTATGAGAATTGAACTCGTGCCTTACTGCGTCAAAGTCTTTACAGAGATCACTAAGCCATATTACCCAAATTAGGACTACTAAAATAAGCTACTCGTATCAGTAGTCAAAACATTTTAAAATACTAATAATAAACTTTAAGTCTAAGTGCGTAAGAATCAAAATTGCGTAATAAGTAGTTATTTATACCATTATTATATCCCTTTATAAATGTTTTTAAATGTGTTTGTTTGATTATAATATTAAAAAATGTATTTTAACTTTGGACCATTAAAATATAGTGAAATAATAAACATTTTATTTACTTGCATTATTTTGTTTCATTTCTATACAAACTGTCCATTTCTCGACTTTTGTCGTTAAATAAAAGTAAAAAAAGATAACTAAAACACAAAAGATGTAAAACAAAAAGTTAGACGTCTAAAGTGAGATTTGTACTAGCTTTACTTGCGTGTCAAATCGCTGTTATTACAACTGGACTAAATGGATTCTTATAAACAATGTCGAAATTTAACGTTACTTGTAATGCTGGACGCAATATTATGGACCAAATTTACAAGCAGTTGATAAGACTCACGGAATTAGCTAAAATAACTTTTGTCACTGACGTGCCATTTTCTTTTATCAATCTACCCTCACACTAGGATAGCAAGATTTATCGAAATGCTGCACAAAGAATTTTCTTCTTTAATGGTAACAAAATAATGATTTAAATAGCTTATCAAATTGGTGGGTTAGCCCACTTAGGGCACCGACTTTACATTTCTTTAACACCATTCGCGCCCAAAGTCTAGTGATTATCTGAAGACTATAGTTAAAATTTGAAATAAACACATTTTTCCTTTAATATGTCTAAGTTTACAGTAAAACAGTTATTTGCATATTATAGCACATGTATTCAGCTGTAATATACTTACAAAAAACAAAATAGTAAAATAATGTCTTTTCTTGAAATTAGAGCCAAATTAGTGTCGCAAGGTGTTGTTTTTAAAAAAAAATATAAAGATCAGTTTTATTCTGAGACCTATGGTAAAAAGTGATTTTAAATTGTGGTATGTGGTAGCTGAATACATGGTGTATCGACGCTTTAACGTTGGACCACTATTTACGCCACACCCTGTATGGGTTATGGGACATCTCGCCCACGTAAAAACTGGCCTGTGGGCCAGATGTCCACTTTTTAAAATGTGCATGGGTAGATTCGCCCGAACCAGTTTACTAAAACGGGCCAGATGTCCACTGTTAAAAATTGAAGGGATATTTCGTCCTAATTGGTTATTTATTAATTAAATAGCTGATAAATCTGCAAATCATAGCATCAAATGATAATTTAATTGTTTTTACAAAAAAATCAGTAAAATCTTGAAGGTTTATTTTTGGTAAATGTGTTATGTTTTGTAAAAAGTCATAGAACAAAAGTTGTTGTTTATGATGTTAGTAATACAGTCCTACAGGGTTGTTAGTGTTTTACAAATACCCTAATTACGTATAATACATAATTTTACAAATTACATAATTTTTCAATGCAGTGTCCTACGCTTATCTCTTGATCCAATAATTCTTTTAGACTAGTTTAATATATAATAGTTTTAAAAGTTTAATATATGATGATTAGGTACTTTACTGTTTTTTTTGTAAAAACAATTAAATTATCATTTGATGCTATGATTTGCAGATTTATCAGCTATTTAATTAATAAATAACGAAATATCCCTTCAGTTTTTAACAGTGGACATCTGGCCCGTTTTACTAAACTGGTTCGGGCGAATCTACCCATGCACATTTTAAAAAGTGGACATCTGGCCCACAGGCCAGTTTTTACGTGGGCGAGATGTCCCATAACCCGATTAGCAAAAGGGAAAAATGTACTGAGGAAGACAACGAGAAAGTGGTAGTGTGTTCCATTTTTACCTTTATATTTAACTAGGGTAAACATAAACTTGCTGTTAGCTACAATATTCCAGTCAGTGATAATAGACCGATCCCAGTCAAAGTGATAGAACCATCTTCGTTGGCACTGGGTAAGTGGTCGCTGGTGGAACCTACCTAGATAGGCAGTACAGCAGTTTCTTCACGCTATTTTCTTTTACCGGTTCGTGTTTGCATTTAAATGTTCATCATCATTACAATCGAAAGACGTCCACTGTTCGACATAGGCCTCCCCCAGGTGTCGCCACAATTAACGGTTTGTTACTCATTACATTACGCAAAAACTTATAAACGGATGAATTTAATGATAAACGTTGCAATAATATAGCTTATAACCTATATTTTTGCTAAGTTTCATCACGTGAGCAAGTTCAATAAATAGGCTACTAATAATAATAATAATAAAAAAAATAAATGGATACTAATGAACGCAAGGAAGTATGGAAGGGCAAGGAGCTTCACGGGCGCTTTTACCGGGCCTTACATGGGCCCGATGTAGATCTTTTAGCGTCCGTCTCCTGGCTACGCTTTGGTAATCTCTTTGGAGAAACCGAAGGTTTTGTCTTTGCAATTATGGATGAAGTTATGATGACGAACAACTACCGGAAATATATTGTGAAGGACGGCACGGTTGACATCTGTCGGGCATGCCACCGGCCCGGAGAATCAATCCGACACATTATTTCTGGGTGTTCTCATTTAGCTAACGGAGACTATTTGCACAGACACAACCTTGTAGCCAGGATTATCCATCAGCAACTTGCTCTTAAATACAATCTTGTTGAATCAGAGGTACCGTACTATAGGTATGTGCCCGACCCAGTTCTCGAGAATGGCAGCGTCACATTGTATTGGGATCGATCTATCATCACTGACAGGACTATTGTTGCCAATAAGCCTGACATAGTGGTGATAGATCGGCTAGAGCGTCGCACAATGATTGTTGATATAGCGGTCCCTCATGACGAGAACCTCGTGAAAGCTGAGAAGGATAAACAAACTAAATATCTTGACTTGGCTCGCGAGGTTGTCGACATGTGGGAAGTGGATAGAGCAATCATTGTGCCGATAGTCGTGACGGCCAATGGCTTAATAGCCAAGAGCCTCGATCAACATCTGCGGAGGCTCTCGTTAGGCAGTTGGATCAAGGGCTTGATCCAGAAGGCAGTACTCCTTGACACGGCGCGTATTGTCCGGAGGTTCCTCTCTCAGGAGCCCTAACCACCGGTAGCTTGGACCCTGTTCCCGATGCCGGTGGGCTACTATTTTTTGTATTTTTAAATGTTTTTTTTTTTTTTTTTTTAATATCCTTTTTTATAAGAAATATTTAAAAATATAAACAATATGTATAAATATAAATAAATGAAATAATAATAATAATATAAATAAATTAATAATTTTCGGTACCGCAAACCCACAATTTTTTACTCCAATATCCCTACAGTAAGCAATAAACCAAATCAAAACTTCTCTTCAACAAGTAAAGGCCGAAAAATGAAAGGAAAAGAAAATATAAAATTGACCAAAGACAGATGACATTTTATGTCATACAATAATATTTTGTACTGGAATGATGATGAAATAAAACGACAACAATGCTAGAACCACTATGTTGACAAGAGCTGCCGCACGACGTGCACGCCCACCACCTCTGGCCTCGTCGCTCAGCTCCGCCTCGCTGCCGCCGGAACCTAGCCTCACTGTGAGTGCTGTGACACCGGCCGCGGCAGCTGCGTCGAGCTCGAGCGACGAGTACTACTCGCCGCCGACGACACCACCACCTGCGCGTCGTCGGGGAGGACGCCGGCCGCCGGCGTGCTTAGGACCTCGAGGCCCACCGGTCTCTGATAGGGTCCCAGCTGCCGGCGGAAGTGTGCCGCGCATGAGATGGACGCAATCGACTAATGAAAACGTCATGCGCGCATACTACGGGGCTACAGAGGGAGGAAACAACCTGACCGCGTACCGTGTTCGGATGCTCTCTTTGTTTCAGGTGCTTGAGCCAGCCGTCAACGTTTCGGCACAACGACTATCGGATCAGGTGCGGGTCATCCAACGTAATAACATGTTGGACGATACTGTACTTGATCGCCTCCGAACGGAAATGAGTAACCGTGTCATTACCCCTCCGTCGCAACCTGTGGTACCAGTTGTGGTACCACAGTCCAGCCACATATCCCTTCACACTGACGAGGTGAGTACTGACACGGTCACTAACGTAAGTACCCAGTGCAATAACGAACTGAGGAGTGCTTTGGAGTGTGCAATTCGGGAGTATCGCAACATGCCGCTTGAGCTTAGGCCGCGTTTACCTCGTTTGCCCATGCATAATAAGAATAAGGCGCTGGTGGCTGCTCTGGATTCGCAGTTGTCAAACTATTTTGATGACTGCGAAGATCTCACCGATACACACTCGATCATGTACTGCGCGGCCGTAGCGGCATGTCGTGTAGCTCACGTCAAATTTCCAAACAGTGACGTAGCTACACGACCAAAACCAGCTGTGCCGGCCTGGCAGTATAGGATCGAGCGTCGTATTGGTAGGGCCAGAGCACTCATCGGCAAACTAATCTGCTTCAGGGAGGGTAACACTCGCCCACGAGTGATGCGCTTTGTGAGGCGGGCGTTTTCGGGGACTGACATCAGCCCCCGAGACTATATGTCCCGTGTCACAGAGCGCATCGACTTCCTGAAGCAGAAGGTGTATGCATGGGCAAACCGTATACGAAGGTATAAGCGGCGGGTTGAACGGTACATCCAGAATAGCACATTCCGGAGTAATGAAAGGTGGGTATACAGGGCTTGGGAGCGACCGGACCAAGGTGTGATTGACACGCGTCCTCCGGATGATGACGCCATGTGTTCGTTCTGGCGCAACATCTGGTCGGTGCCTGTCAGTCATACTGAGGGTGGTTGGACTCGAGAGGTCGAACGAGCGTGCGAATCGGTAACAGAAATGGGGGCAATCACAATCAGCCCCCAAGATGTGGCCCGTGCAGTCCGTCCATTGCCTAATTGGAAATCTCCAGGGCCGGACGGACTGCACAACTTTTGGATAAAGTGGTTGCAAAGGTCGCACGCTCGTTTGGCATCTCAGTACCAGGCCGCCTTAGAGTCTGGCTCGCTACCCGAGTTTCTTACAACAGGAGTTACCCACTTGCTCCACAAATCCGGTAGCACCGCGGAACCCAAAAACTATCGGCCGATCACGTGTCTGCCGACAGTTTATAAGGTTCTTACATCCATTTTGAGAGCAAAGATTAACCACCATGTTGATAATAACGCTATCATGTCTGCCTCTCAAAATGGATGTAGGAATGGGTCCCGTGGTACGAAGGAGCTACTCCTCATCGATATGGCCATTAGCCAACAGGTTCGGCGTTCCCGAAAGGATCTGTCGACATGTTGGATAGACTATAAGAAGGCCTATGACTCAGTTCCTCATACATGGCTCATGAGGGTGCTGGAGTTGTATAAAGTTGATGCAACTCTTCGCACCTTCCTGATGTCATGTATGAGGCAATGGAAGACGGTCCTTCGCTATCCAGGATGTCGAAATATCCAGAGGAACAGCGAACCGGTAAGGATCGAGCGAGGTATATTCCAGGGTGATAGTTTGAGTCCGCTTTGGTTCTGCCTAGCTTTGAATCCTCTGAGCACATTGCTGGAGAATTCAGGCCTAGGCTATCGGTTGAAGAGAGGTGGTCAGGTTATATCTCACCTTCTTTATATGGATGACTTGAAGCTCTTTGCCCCCAACAATCTGCAACTGATGGAGCTACTGAAGGTAACGGAAACCTTCAGTAGTGCCATCAGGATGGAGTTTGGTGTGGACAAATGTGCAGTCATGCATATAAAGCGAGGGGAGATTGTGGAATCCGTGGGTATCCAACTCTCGGATTCCATACACCTGAGATCCCTCTCTCCAACCGAAACCTACAAGTATTTGGGTATGTCGGAAGCGTTAGGCATCAATGCCACTGACATGAAGCAATCGTTGAGGGAGCGCTTCTTTGGCCGCCTGAAGAAGGTACTTAACAGCCTTCTGTCAGGTGGAAACAAGGTGCGTGCCTTCAACGGTTGGGTCATGCCGGTATTGATGTACGCTTTCGGTGTACTCAAATGGACTCAAACGGAACTTGACGCCCTGGATAGGAGGGTTCGTACACTGCTGACTGCATATCGAATGCATCACCCTCGGTCGTCGGTAATGAGACTGTATATCCCGCGGAAGTGTGGGGGTCGAGGCTTTTTAAATGCTAAGTCCCTGCACAATCGCGAGGTATGCAGTCTCAGGGAATACTTCCTAGCCGCCGACGGGGGTATGCATCGTGATGTAGTAGCAGTGGACAAGGGACTCACCCCGCTCTCCTTGGCTAACGAGAACTGGCGCAAACCTGTAGTGCTTGACACTAACGTACGCAGGGAAGTATGGCAGAGTAAGGAACTTCACGGACGCTTTTTCCGGGCCCTTCATGGGCCCGATGTAGACCAACTAGCGTCCGTAGCCTGGCTGCGCGTCGGTGACCTCTTTGGGGAAACCGAAGGTTTTGTATGTGCAATTATGGACGAAGTTATCATGACGAATAACTACCGGAGATTTATTGTGAAGGACGGCACGGTTGACATATGTCGGGCATGTCACCGACCGGGTGAATCAATCCGCCACATTATCTCTGGTTGTTCTCGTCTAGCTAACGGAGAATACTTGCATAGACACAACCTTGTAGCCAGGATTATCCATCAGCAACTTGCTCTGAAGTACTCTCTTGTGCAATCGGAGGTGCCATACTACAGGTATGTGCCCGACCCAGTTCTCGATAGTGGCGATATCACGTTGTACTGGGATCGGTCCATCATCACTGACAGGACTATTGTAGCCAATAAGCCTAATATAGTGGTGGTGGACCGAAGCGAGAGGCGTGCAATGATTGTTGACATATCCGTTCCGCATGACGAGAACCTCGCGAAAGCCGAGAAAGATAAACAAATCAAGTATATTGACTTGGCTCGCGAGGTTGTCGACATGTGGGAAGTGGATTCAGCGATTATTGTACCGATAGTCGTTTCAGCCAATGGCTTAATTGCCAAGAGCCTCGATCAACACCTTAGGAGGCTCTCGTTAGGCGACTGGATCAAGGGCTTGATTCAGAAAGCAGTTCTTCTGGACACGGCTCGTATCGTTAGGAGGTTCCTTTCTTTGGAGCCCTAACCATCGGTAGCTTGGACCCTGTTCCCGATACCGGTGGGATACTGTTTTTTATATTTTTAAATGTTTTTTTTTTTTTTATTATTTTTAAGAAATATTTAAAAATATAAATGTAACATGTTAAAAAAATAAATAAATGGAATAATAATAATAATATTCCACAACTATCACACAACGCCATCTAGTCCCAAGCTAAGCAGAGCTTGTGTTATGGGTACTAGACAACTGATAAACATACTTATATATATGTAATGAAATGACCTCCTTGGAAATGACATTTCATTTTTTTAATTTTTAAGCTGTGGATACGGGGTGACGTATCATTCAATGACAGATGAGGTTTAGATTATTTTGTGCATTTTATTGTTATAAAAACTTTTTTGTGTAAAGTTTGTGAAGATGGATGGAGGTAGTCGTATGTATGGATGTGTCGCGCAAAAACTACTAGACAGATGAACTTAATCATAAACATTGCAATAATATAACTTTGCACATAAGCTATAACTTTGCAGTTTCATTAGGTGAGCAAATTCAGCCAATAGGATAATTTTTATTATAGGGTGAAGCCGCTGGAAGAAAAAATATCAAGATTTAACAGTCGCACTATAATGACGTCACAATGTTGCTTACATAACAAAAACGATATTTATCTACAGCAGCGCCCTCAAATCCCACGACGGTTTACTTTCCGCACAGACTCTAATAGCATTTTTCTATTAAAAAATTCTTCAACTTTCGTTTAAAGTTATGCAAATTTTCATTGTTAATGCTATCCGGAATTTTATTATATATTACAGGACCCATGCCTAAAATACTCCTTCTTGCTAGAGCTGTTTTGTATTTACTTGTACACAACATGGTTTTGTATTGAGATCTAAGTTGAGTGGTTCGTTTTCTAGTATCGACTACTGCAGGAAATAAGTTCATGTTACATTTGACAAACAATGCTAGGTACTTCAAGAATATAAAGGCATGGGAAAGTCAAAATTTTTAATGATTTAAAAACAGGCTCACAACTGTCAGATTATATTCAAGATAAAAATGCTTGGCTCAATGCTGGTCCAGCTCCACTACCACTTGGGTGTATTAATTAGTTTGGAAACCATTATTTTTATTATTATTTTTGTAATTTGAAAACAATTAATAATAATAATATAATAATATTTAACAACAATCACACAACGCCGTCTAGTCCCAAGCTAAGCAGAGCTTGTGTTATGGGTACTAGACAACTGATAAACATACTTATATATGTAATGAAATGACCTCCTTGGAAATGACATTTCATTTTTTTAATTTTTAAGCTGTGGATACGGGGTGACGTATCATTCAATGACAGATGAGGTTTAGATTATTTTGTGCATTTAATTGTTATAAAAACTTGTAGAGAGATAATTAAAGGGATATAATTGAGGAGGCGATATTAGTGAACTTTAATGTCGTTTCTTTGTTTTCAGGTGAGATAAAAGTGTAATTTTAGTTAAACGATAATTGTTATACCTACTGTAAAAGCATGTGGAATAAAACAAACCTTTGTTTTCAGAGAAACAATTTGTGGTTTATTTCGAAAATCCTCACCTTATAAAACGACATTTTTGTTAACTAAAAGAAGATGGACCGGCTGCAATTTGAGTTTACGATGATAGCTTCAAATGATGGCAAATCAAATGTATTAGCCATAACCTCAATATCTACAGAAGAAGGAAAATGTTATGTTTTACCTGATGAGCTGAAGCCGGTGATTCATCATACATATATTGTCAAAATGAATACTTTCTCAAAAATAAAAAATAGTATAAAGAAAAGACATCACAGTAGAAAAATATGGATAAAATTGGATGAAGATCTTAAGAAAACATATAGAGATGAGGAAGGTAATATGCAATTTTTAGATCAATATTTAGAAGAAATAAGCACAAAACAACCAATAGACATAAACGGCAATTTGCAACATATCTTGGAAAAATTAATAGAAACTACTACAAAGAAAGAAAATCAACATAACCTAAAACATATTTCAGAGAAATTTATTATTGAAAAATTCACAAGCAAGAACCCTAATGCAATGCAATGGATTGAGAATTTTGAAAAGGAGTGTGAGCGCTTTAATATATCAAAAGATGAAACAAAAATAGATATATTGAGATTATTTTTAGAAAAATCTTGTTTGGATTGGTATAGCTCGATGGCCATAAAACTAACAATAAAGGCTGAATGGAATGAATGGAAAAACAAATTTTTAGAAACTTTTAAAAACCGAGGATGGGACATAGTTACATATGCTCTCGCATTTAGATATAAAGAAGGACTACTAATTGATTACGCTATTAGAAAAGAAAGGCTTATGCTAGACATAAACAAGTCGATAGACTCCAAAACAATGATAGATCTTATTGCAACAGGTTTACCTGGGTTTATCTTAAATAGGTTAAACAGAGATGAACTCAATGACACTACTGATTTGTTCAATGAGATAGGAAAATATGAAGGTATGATGTACAAGAGAAACTCAAGTGCAGTAAAGAGTTGTACATTCCTTTGTAAAAATAAAACTAATGAGAAGAAGCCATGTAACACTTGTGAATCTTTGAACAAAGGAATTAGATATCATCCGGAAGAGTCATGTTGGTTCAAGAAAAATAAAAATGAATCTGAAAAAGTTTTTAAACCCAGAAATGTAAATAACAACTCCATTATTGAAGTGGATATAAATACTGCGAAAAAAAACGAGTAAGTACACCATTAATCAAAATCAAGCTCTTATTAGAAAATAAACTAGAAGTGAGCGGCATTTATGATTCAGGCTCACAGATCTCTTTAATAAATTCAAGACTGATTAAAATAAAAGAAAAAAAGGACAATGAGAATATAGCATATATGAAAACGGTTAATAGTGTGAAAAAAACAGATGGCTTGATAACAATAAAAATAAAAATATTTGATTTAGAAGAAGAGGTGGATGTATACATAGTAGAAAATGAATATTTTGATGATTTTATAATCGGATTGGATATGATAGGGAAATTCAAACTAGCCCAAAATGAGGACTTGCGGATAGAACAAAAGATAAGAACAAATAAAATAGATGAAATGCCTAAAGATAACAGAAATGAAGAAAAGAATATAAAAACATTAGCAATAAATTTTAATGAACATATAGAAACAGAAGAGTTTGTAAGTATGACAGACCATTTAGATAATGAAAGGAAAATTGAATAATAAAGGAATATAAAACAATTTTTGCAAAGGACAAGTATGATATAGGAACAGTTAGAGATTATGAAGCTCACATAGATTTACTAGTAAATAGATACTGTAGTGAAAGACCATACAGATGTACAATAGAAGATAGATTAGAAATTGAAAAGCAAATATCCATGTTACTAAAGAGTAATTTAATAGAGGAATCCTAAAGTCCTTTCGCTGCTCCCGTGACATTGGCATTTAAAAAGGGTGAAAATAGGAAATCCCGCTTGTGTATAGATTTCAGGGAACTAAATAAAATTGTTGTTCCACAAGCTCAACCTTTTCCGTTAATAGATGATTTGATTGTTAAAACTAGAAATTGTAAGTATTTTACTACACTGGATATAAATTCAGCATTCTGGGCGATACCATTACGGGTGGAAGATAGATATAAAACAGGATTTGTCACACAAGATGGCCACTTCCAGTGGACCTGCCTTCCCTTTGGCTTGAAAACATCACCAGCAATTTTCCAGAGAATTTTAAGCAATATTCTAAGAAAGCACAATCTCACAGGATACTCCGTAAACTATATTGATGATATTCTGATATACTCGAAAACCTTTGAAGAACATATAAAACACATAAGAAATGTATTAGAGGCAATAATACAAGAAGGCTTTAGATTGAAGTTTACGAAATGTAACTTTGCTTCAGACTCAGTAAAGTACCTCGGCCATGTTATTCAGAACAATTCGGTAAGACCACTAAAAGACAATTTGATCTCGATAAGACATTTTCCAACTCCTAAGACACAAAAGAATATCAGACAATTTTTGGGAAAAATTAACTTCTACCATGAATACATACCAAGAAGTGCAATTATTTTAGACCCATTACATAATTTATTAAGAAAAAATGAAAAGTTTGTGTGGTCAGAGAAGTGTGAAGAATCATTTAATCAAATAAAAAAATATTTATGTTCTCAACCTGTGTTGGAAATATTCGACAAAGACTTACCAATAAAAATCTTTACAGATGCATCTTTAGAGGGTATCGGGGCAATATTAAAACAGACTCAACTAGACGGTAAAGACAAACCGGTGGCATATTTTTCAAAAAAACTAAACGAATCTCAAAAACGAAAAAAGGCCATATATTTGGAATGTATTGCTATGAAAGAAGCAGTTAAATACTGGCAACACTGGCTAATTGGAAAACATTTCACTATTTACTCAGACCACAAACCTCTAGAGAACATGAATATTAAATGCAGGACAGATGAAGAATTGGGTGACCTCACATATTACCTATCTCAATATGACTTTACAGTAAAATATATACCTGGTAAAGAAAATATAGAAGCAGACTGTTTGAGCCGAAACCCTGTATTAGAATCAGAAGATAACAAGGAGGAACTATTAAAAATAGGCCCTTTCAAGATAATAGAGAAAATATCGAACTCCATTTATAAGATTGACACTGGCAACAGAAAAACAGAATCAACTTTATTCCACATAACAAAATTACAACCTGTTACGGCAGAAGATGAAGTAGAAGAAAACAAATAGGTATAAAGATAGCTTGCAGGTGCATTGTTTGTATTATATTATTTAGAATTTTCGTTCCTATGGGGGGAGATGTAATGAAATGACCTCCTTGGAAATGACATTTCATTTTTTTAATTTTTAAGCTGTGGATACGGGGTGACGTATCATTCAATGACAGATGAGGTTTAGATTATTTTGTGCATTTTATTGTTATGAAAACTTGTAGAGAGATAATTAAAGGGATATAATTGAGGAGGCGATATTAGTGAACTTTAATGTTGTTTCTTTGTTTTCAGGTGAGATAAAAGTGTAATTTTAGTTAAACGATAATTGTTATACCTACTGTAAAAGCATGTGGAATAAAACAAACCTTTGTTTTCAGAGAAACAATTTGAGGATTTTCGAAATAAACCACAAATTGTTATATATAAGGTATATTATTGAGGATTTTCGAAATAAACCACAAATTGTTTCTCTGAAAACAAAGTTTTATTTTATTCAACACGCTTTTACACTATAGCAATTATCGTTTAACTAAAATTACACTTTTATCTCACCTGAAAACAAAGAAACGACATTTAAAGTTTAATAATATCGCCTCCTCAATTATATCCCTTTAATTATCTCTCTACAAGTTTTTATAACAATAAAATGCACAAAAATAATCTAAACATCATCTGTCATTGAATGATACGTCACCCCGTATCCACAGCTTAAAAATTAAAAAAATGAAATGTCATTTCCAAGGAGGTCATTTCATTACATCTCCCCCCCATAGGAACGAAAATTCTAAATAATATAATACAAACAATGCACCTGCAAGCTATCTTTATACCTATTCGTTTTCTTCTACTTCATCTTCTGCCGTAACAGGTTGTAATTTTGTTATGTGGAATAAAGTTGATTCTGTTTTTATGTTGCCAGTGTCAATCTTATAAATGGAGTTCGATATTTTCTCTATTATCTTGAAAGGGCCTATTTTTAATTCGTCTAATTTTTTCCTGTTCAGTCTATTTCCATTTTCTACATATACACTGTCTCCTATCTCGAACTCTTGTATTTTCCTATTTCTATCAAATATTTTCTTGTTGTACTTGTGAGATTTTATTGTATTTTCTAATGCTAATCTTCTATCAGCAATCCACTTGTCTTCCTTTTCTATTGTTTTAATTTCATTTGGTAAAATACTGACATTTGTACCATCCAGTAAATATTTTGGTGCAAAACCTGTAACAGAATGGTCTGTTTCATTATATTTCTGTACACATTCTCTTGCTACTGTTGTTGTTGTTGCTGTTGTTGTTACAAAGAAAAGACATTTAAAGTTTAATAATATCGCCTCCTCAATTATATCCCTTTAATTATCTCTCTACAAGTTTTTATAACAATAAAATGCACAAAAATAATCTAAACATCATCTGTCATTGAATGATACGTCACCCCGTATCCACAGCTTAAAAATTAAAAAAATGAAATGTCATTTCCAAGGAGGTCATTTCATTACATATATAATGGATTTTATTGAGGATTTTCGAAATAAACCACAAATTGTTTCTCTGAAAACAAAGATTTGTTTTATTCAACATGCTTTTACAGTATAACAATTATCGTTTAACTAAAATTACACTTTTATCTCACCTGAAAACAAAGAAACGACATTAAAGTTCACTAATATCGCCTCCTCAATTATATCCCTTTAATTATCTCTCTACAAGTTTTTATAACAATAAAATGCACAAAATAATCTAAACATCATCTGTCATTGAATGATACGTCACCCCGTATTAGTAGCTTAAAAATTAAAAAAAATGAAATGTCATTTCCAAGGAGGTCATTTCATTACATCTCCCCCCCATAGGAACGAAAATTCTAAATAATATAATACAAACAATGCACCTGCAAGCTATCTTTATACCTATTCGTTTTCTTCTACTTCATCTTCTGCCGTAACAGGTTGTAATTTTGTTATGTGGAATAAAGTTGATTCTGTTTTTCTGTTGCCAGTGTCAATCTTATAAATGGAGTTCGATATTTTCTCTATTATCTTGAAAGGGCCTATTTATAATTCGTCTAATTTTTTCCTAATCAGTCTATTTCCATTTTCTACATATACCCTGTCTCCTATCTCGAACTCTTGTATTTTCCTATTTCTATCAAATATTTTCTTGTTGTACTTGTGAGATTTTATTGTATTCTCTAATGCTAATCTTCTATCAGCAATCCACTTGTCTTCCTTTTCTCTTCTTCTTCCTGCCCTTGTCCCATTTTATTTGGGGTCGGCGCAACACGTTTTCTTCTTCCATTCTGTCCTGTCACTCGTCACGCTATCACTAACTCCCTTTTCTTTCATATCACTTCTCACACAATCCATCCATCTTTTCTTTGGCCTCCCTCTCCCTCTCCATCCATCCACATGTAAATTCATAACTCTTTTAGCAACATGCTTTTCATCTCTCCTCTTTACATGACCATACCAAGACAAACGATTTCCTTTCAACTTTTCAGTCACTGGCGCCACTTTCAAACTTCCCCTAATATACTCATTTCTCACTTTATCCATTCTCGTCACACCACACATCCATCTTAACATTCTCATCTCCGCTACATGCAATCTTTTTTCATCCGTCTTTTTCACAGCCCAACATTCTGATCCATACAGTATGACAGGCCTTATCACGGACTTGTAGATTTTACCCTTCAACTTGAGGGGCATCCGTGGGTCACAAGTTGTTCCCGTGACCTGTCGCCATTTCATCCATCCTGCGTTGATCCGATGTGTCACGTCCCGGTCTACCTCACCATCCCCTTGGACGAGCGACCCGAGGTACCGAAAGTCGGAACAGATCGGTATGGGCGTTCCAGCGAGAGCTAAGGGCACTGGATTGGAGAGACCGCCGAAATCGCAGAACAAGTACTCCGTTTTGGTTCTACTTAATTTCAGGCCAACACTCTCCAATCTGTGCCACCACACCTCCAATCTGTTCTGGACCTCTAGGCCACTCTCAGCAACCAGCACAATGTCATCGGCAAACAACATACACCAGGGAGCCTCTTCCTGAATGTCCGACGTCAGAGCGTCCATTATCATCAGGAAGAGGTAAGGGCTGAGGGCCGACCCTTGGTGTAAGCCGACAGCCACATTGAAGCTTCCAGTAGTGCCCACTGAAGAACGGACTTGGGTACTGCATCGACTGTACATCGCTCGGATCAACTGCACATACTTCCCAGGCACACCTTTCTCCTTAAGGGCCCACCACAGAACCTCACGAGGTACCCGGTCATATGCCTTTTCGAGGTCAATGAATACCATGTGCAAGTTTTTATGCGCACCTCTGTATTTCTCGCACAGCTGGCGTATAGCAAAAATGGCATCCGTTGTACCCCGACCAGGCATAAAACCGAATTGGTTCTGTGAAATTTCACTCTCTTCTCTCAGTCGCCTTTCAATAACTTTCTCCCAGGCTTTCATAGTATGTGACATTAGCTTTATTCCTCTATAATTGTTGCACTCAAGCACATCACCTTTGTTCTTAAAAATGGGCACCAAAGAACTGCTGCACCACTCATCAGGTATGGCTTCTTCCTGCAACAACTTATTGAAGAATAAAGCTAACCACGTCCATCCATCCACTCGCAATAACTTCCACACTTCAACTGGTATTCCATCTGGACCAATGGCTTTACCATTCTTCATTCCATTTACTGCTATCCTAACTTCATCCATACTAACCATTCTCACTAACCCCACATTCACTGGTTTATTCTCTAACACACTACTCCAATTATTTTCCTCATTCATCAATCTTTCAAAATAGTCCTTCCACCTCTTTTTGATTTTCTCATCATCCGATATAACCATTCCAGTTTCATCTCTTATACATCTTACCTGGCAAACGTCTCTCGTCTTTCTCTCTCTTATTCTAGTAAGCCGGTATAGTTCTTTTTGGCCTGCAGGACTGTCCAATGTGTCATATAATTTGTCCTGGGCTCTTGATTTTGCTATTGTTTTAATTTCATTTGGTAAAATACTGACATTTGTACCATCCAGTAAATATTTTGGTGCAAAACCTGTAACAGAATGGTCTGTTTCATTATATTTCTGTACACATTCTCTTGCTACTGTTGTCCATGTTCTCTTATTATTTTTCTCATTTATTTTACATCTTATTTTATTTACTATTGTTTGGTTTAATCTTTCGTTCAAGCCGTTCGAAAATGGCGTATTCACAGCTGTAAATATTAGTTTGATGTTATTCTCCTGCAAACACTGTTTAAATTCTTTTGAATTGATGCCTGGATATTGGTCTGTCAGAATTATTCCAATCTCATCTGTCTCGAGTACTTTCTTTGTTAGTTTTATAAAGTCACTTGCATTCTGTGTTTTTGAAGTCACAATAAACGCATATCTTGTGTAGTGGTCTACTAAAAGGTGTAAGTATTTTTTTGTTGACCTAGATCCTCCAAAGCCACCTATAGTATCCATTGACATTATCTCAAATGGTTTTGTTGCTGGTCCCAGTTGTGACATTAACCCAAATTTTCCTTGACATCTTGATTTATTTTTTATGCATATTTCGCATGTTTTACAAATATTTATGATATTTTTTGTTAGGTTTTTAGCTGTATATAGTGGACTTATTTTTTTCTGTAATTGTCTGATTCCAATATGGCATAAATCTTCATGCACCTTTTTTATAATTTTTTTACTAAATTCTTCTGAGAGTATAATCTTTTCAAGTTTCTTTATTTTTTTATAATAGATTTTATTTTTATGTAGTAGATTTTGTTTCTTTTCTTTTATTGTTTCATTTTTTTCTTGGTCTTCAACTATATCTTTTATTTGTATTAAATTAACTATTTTTAATAGTTCCTCCTTGTTATCTTCTGATTCTAATACAGGGTTTCGGCTCAAACAGTCTGCTTCTATATTTTCTTTACCAGGTATATATTTTACTGTAAAGTCATATTGAGATAGGTAATATGTGAGGTCACCCAATTCTTCATCTGTCCTGCATTTAATATTCATGTTCTCTAGAGGTTTGTGGTCTGAGTAAATAGTGAAATGTTTTCCAATTAGCCAGTGTTGCCAGTATTTAACTGCTTCTTTCATAGCAATACATTCCAAATATATGGCCTTTTTTCGTTTTTGAGATTCGTTTAGTTTTTTTGAAAAATATGCCACCGGTTTGTCTTTACCGTCTAGTTGAGTCTGTTTTAATATTGCCCCGATACCCTCTAAAGATGCATCTGTAAAGATTTTTATTGGTAAGTCTTTGTCGAATATTTCCAACACTGGTTGAGAACATAAATATCTTTTTATTTGATTAAATGATTCTTCACACTTCTCTGACCACACAAACTTTTCATTTTTTCTTAATAAATTATGTAATGGGTCTAAAATAATTGCACTTCTTGGTATGTATTCATGGTAGAAGTTAATTTTTCCCAAAAATTGTCTGATATTCTTTTGTGTCTTAGGAGTTGGAAAATGTCTTATCGAGATCAAATTGTCTTTTAGTGGTCTTACCGAATTGTTCTGAATTACATGGCCGAGGTACTTTACTGAGTCTGAAGCAAAGTTACATTTCGTAAACTTCAATCTAAAGCCTTCTTGTATTATTGCCTCTAATACATTTCTTATGTGTTTTATATGTTCTTCAAAGGTTTTCGAGTATATCAGAATATCATCAATATAGTTTACGGAGTATCCTGTGAGATTGTGCTTTCTTAGAATATTGCTTAAAATTCTCTGGAAAATTGCTGGTGATGTTTTCAAGCCAAAGGGAAGGCAGGTCCACTGGAAGTGGCCATCTTGTGTGACAAATCCTGTTTTATATCTATCTTCCACCCGTAATGGTATCGCCCAGAATGCTGAATTTATATCCAGTGTAGTAAAATACTTACAATTTCTAGTTTTAACAATCAAATCATCTATTAACGGAAAAGGTTGAGCTTGTGGAACAACAATTTTATTTAGTTCCCTGAAATCTATACACAAGCGGGATTTCCTATTTTCACCCTTTTTAAATGCCAATGTCACTGGGGCAGTGAAAGGACTGTAGGATTCTTCTATTAAATTATTCTTTAGTAACATGGATATTTGCTTTTCAATTTCTAATTTATCTTCTGTTGTACATCTGTATGGTCTTTTACTACAGTATCTATTTACTAGTAAATCTATGTGAGCTTCATAATCTCTAACTGTTCCTATATCATACTTGTCCTTTGCAAAAATTGTTTTATATTCCTTTATTATTTTCTCGATCTCAATTTTCTTTTCATTATCTAAATGGTCTGTCATACTTACAAACTCTTCTGTTTCTATATGTTCATTAAAATTTATTGCTAATGTTTTTATATTCTTTTCTTCATTTCTGTTATCTTTAGACATTTCATCTATTTTATTTGTTCTTATCTTTTGTTCTATCCGCAAGTCCTCGTTTTGGGTTAGTTTGAATTTCTTTATCATATCCAATCCGATTATAAAATCATCAAAATATTCATTTTCTACTATGTATACATCCACCTCTTCTTCTAAATCAAATATTTTTATTTTTATTGTTATCAAGCCATCTGTTTTTTTCACACCATTAACCGTTTTCATATATGCTATATTTTCATTGTCCTTTTTTTCTTTTATTTTGATCAGTCTTGAATTTATTAAAGAGATCTGTGAGCCTGAATCATAAATGCCGCTCACTTCTAGTTTATTTTCTAATAAGAGCTTGATTTTGATTAATGGTGTACTTACTCGTTTTTTTTTCTCAGTATTTATATCTACTTCAATAATGGAGTTGTTATTTACATTTCTGGGTTTAGAAACTTTTTCAGATTCATTTTTATTTTTCTTGAACCAACATGACTCTTCCGGATGATATCTAATTCCTTTGTTCAAAGATTCACAAGTGTTACATGGCTTCTTCTCATTAGTTTTATTTTTATAAAGGAATGTACAACTCTTTATTGTACTTGAGTTTTTCTTGTACATCATACCTTCATATTTTCTTATCTCATTGAACAAATCAGTAGTGTCATTGAGTTCATCTCTGTTTAACCTATTTAAGATAAACCCAGGTAAACCTGTTGCAATAAGATCTATCATTGTTTTGGAGTCTATCGATTTGTTTATGCCTAGCATAAGCCTTTCTTTTCTAATAGCGTAATCAATTAGTAGTCCTTCTTTATATCTAAATGCGAGAGCATATGTAACTATGTCCCATCCTCGGTTTTTAAAAGTTTCTAAAAATTTGTCTTTCCATACATTCCATTCAGCCTTTATTGTTAGTTTTATGGCCATCGAGCTATACCAATCCAAACAAGAGTTTTCTAAAAACAATCTCAATATATCTATTTTTGTTTCATCTTTTGATATATTAAAGCGCTCACACTCCTTTTCAAAATTCTCAATTTCAAAATTCGCATTGCATTAGGGTTCTTGCTTGTGAATTTTTCAATAATAAATTTCTCTGAAATATGTTTTAGGTTATGTTGATTTTCTTTCTTTGTAGTAGTTTCTATTAATTTTTCCAAGATATGTAGCAAATTGTCGTTTTTGTCTATTGGTTGTTTTGTGCTTATTTCTTCTAAATATTGATCTAAAAATTGCATATTACCTTCCTCATCTCTATATGTTTTCTTAAGATCTTCATCCAATTTTATCCATATTTTTCTACTTTGATGCCTTTTCTTTATACTATTTTTTATTTTTGAGAAAGTTTTCATTTTGACAATATATGTATGATGAATCACCGGCTTCAGCTCATCAGGTAAAACATAACATTTTCCTTCTTCTGTAGATATTGAGGTTATGGCTAATACATTTGATTTGCCATCATTTGAAGCTATCATCGTAAACTCAAATTGCAGCCGGTCCATCTTCTTTTATTTAACAAAAATGTCGTTTTATAATGGATTTTATTGAGGATTTTCGAAATAAACCACAAATTGTTTCTCTGAAAACAAAGATTTGTTTTATTCAACATGCTTTTACAGTATAACAATTATCGTTTAACTAAAATTACACTTTTATCTCACCTGAAAACAAAGAAACGACATTAAAGTTCACTAATATCGCCTCCTCAATTATATCCCTTTAATTATCTCTCTACAAGTTTTTATAACAATAAAATGCACAAAATAATCTAAACATCATCTGTCATTGAATGATACGTCACCCCGTATCCACAGCTTAAAAATTAAAAAAAATGAAATGTCATTTCTAAGGAGGTCATTTCATTACATATTGTTACGCCATTAAACGTGAACACGCCATATCTCCGAGAAAATAAAGAGTAGCTCGTAATAATTAAAACGCATTGCTGTTCGAAAGGTCTAGAATGGTTGTACGTAGCCAGACTTAGAAAAATCTCGAAACATCCACAAAGTACTTACAAGTAGTAGTTAGGTATTTATAGGAAATGGTACTCTCCGACGTTAACAATAGAGTCGAAATTCGCATGAAAGTGACTCTTATTACCACGAGTAATAAAAATGATTTATGACTTCGAGAAGCGATTCAATTGTTCTGGAATTCTGGATCGTTCGTGGGAAGTCGGTATCTAGAATTTTCTTGGCTCCGCATATAAATACGAGCCCCCGGCCGGAAGCGAGTCAGTTGTGATTTCGACTGCGATCAAGAGCGAACTACCCTAGTACTCTAAGTGATTTTACTCAACGACCTAAGCGATAGTGTAACGGTACTCTAGTGTTAATTGCGATTCGGATTATTGTTGACTGGACTGATTTGTTATTGTTTGTGGTAAATAAAGTTCTCTCGTCAGTAAATCGGCATTTGATTACCCACGTACGTACAACTGGTGTCAGAAGTGAAATGCCATTAACACCGAGAGACGACGAACAGCGACCACGAACAAGAAGGCAAATGGAGATGGATGCTGCGCGTCATCGTTTGGAGGAGGAAGATCAGGCTGGTATGGGAGCAACAGCAGCTGCTGAGGTGCCAACAGGACCATCCTCGGAATTGAACCTCGCTGCGGTGTTGGCTGCCATGCAAGCTAGTATGGAAGAAGCTCGCCGAGATCAAGAGGCTAAGCAGAACCTGATCCTCGAAAAAATTGATCACGGCCTCGTCACATTGGGTGAGAAAGTAAAGAATCTCACCTTAGAGGTCAAGGAGGTTTCCGCCCGAGCTGATAGCCTCGAAACAAGGATTGATGGCCACGAAGATCGCCTGCTGGACATCAACAAAAAAATTGTCAAGCTCGAAGCACGCGAACCCGTTTCTGTTGGCCCACCATCGCACACCCACTGTGCATCAGCCGCAAAATTTGATGTGCCGCGTTTTGATGGCACGTCTTCCTGGACGGCATTCAAATACCAATTCGAAACATTGGTTAAGACGAACCGCTGGGATGATGAACAGTCTTTCGCGGCATTAACTTTGGCTCTACGAGGGGATGCCCTGCTGGTCCTAGAGAACCTTGCTCCGAACAGCAGGACGTTGGAGCGTCTTATGGAGGGATTAGACACTCGTTATGGAGACAAACACCTCGAGCACGTTTTCCGCGCGCAGTTACGCGAGAGAACGCAGAGGTCGAACGAGAGCCTCCAGCAGTGGGGAGTCGAGGTTGAACGGCTTGTCCGGCGTGCATACATGTCGATGACACCAGAGATGGTGGAAGTGAATCTGGTGCAAGCATTCATCGACGGTCTACGGGATCCTGAAGTCAGGGCTACAGTGCGACTCGGACACCACCAATCTTTAAAGAGTGCGATGGCACACGCTTTGGAAGTGGAAGCAGTACGACACGATTCTCGTACGCAGAGGGTTCGGGAAGTGGTGGTCTCGCCTACAACGCAACCACGTCACCGAGAAGTGGTGGCTTCTTCTTCAGCAAAGTCCCGCTATATCCCGACGTGTTACGGGTGCGGAGAAAAAGGGCACATTCGTACCGATTGCCCCAAGAGGAAGAGGGGGAGTGTGGACTCCGGAACTCAAGTTAACGAGGAGTCGTTAAACTAAATGTCGCCAGGGCCGCGGGGCGGGTGCTGGCTGGTCAACTGAAGGCCCCAACCATCACCATCAATCAAGTTCACAACGGAAATAGTTTGATCATCGAAGGGACGCTGAATCATCGGGCTTGCAATTTTACCATTGACACGGGGGCGTCACGGACTGTTATAAGACCTGAGTTGCTGAAACGCACCATCTTGTGGCAAAGAGAGTCTCCATCCTGCCGACTTCAGACAGCAACCGGCCAGCCAGTCACCGTCCTCGGTGATACAGAAATTGAGTTCAAAATCGGTGATCAAGTGTATATCCATCCTGCGTTAATTGCGAATATTACCGACGATTGCATACTGGGTCTCGACTTCTTGCGGAATAACCGATGTATTTTAGATATCGACAGGGGAGTATTGAAATTCCCAGATCAAGAAGTCTTCCTGCGAGGAATTAAGTCATGCAACCTCTATTGTTTAAAGAATATCACACTGGCTCCGAGAACAGAAACCTTAGTCGAAGTAAAGTTTCCCAAGAAAATCAGGCAAACAAGATGTGTTTTGGTAGAGGATACTGGCCGGCACCCGGAGATCATCACTGCCAGAACATTAGTTATGACGAAAGGGAAATCCAAGGTAAGGATTGTGAACCTTGGGAAAGAAGAGTTCCAACTGAAGAAAAACAGTGTTGTTGGGAGATGTGAAGAAGTTCAGTATCTCCGTCAAATCAATAAATCTCCAGCAAAGCAAGACACGACAAAAGTTGAAACGGATCACATCCAGCAACTTCTGGAAAATTCTAAGAGCAATTTATCGCCTTCGGAATTGCAGCAAGCCAGGGAATTTCTGCTACGGTTTCGAGATATTTTTGCAACGGGAAAAGACTGCGGGAGAACAGGTCTCGTCAAGCATGAGATAGATACAGGTGATGCTAGACCAATTAAACAGAGACCGCGCCGCATACCCTAGGCTAAGGAATCTGAGGTAGCAGAAATGGTAAAGGACATGGCTGATAGCGGAATAATTGAGCCTTCTACGAGCCCATGGTCTTCTCCAGTCGTTCTGGTGAAGAAGAAGGACGGCAGCACAAGATTCTGTGTGGACTACAGAATGCTGAATAATGTGACGAAGAAGGACAGTTATCCCTTACCAAGGATAGACGATACGCTGGATATGCTCAGTGGCATGAAGTGGTTTTCGACCATTGATTTGAAAAGTGGCTACTGGCAAGTGGAAATCAGCGAGAAAGATAAAGAAAAGACAGCGTTCAGTACGGGTATTGGCAGCGGCCTGTGGCAATTTAACGTCATGCCTTTTGGGTTATGCAACGCTCCAGCGACGTTTGAACGCCTCATGGAGAGAGTCATGGTGGGCCTTCTTGGTGACGTTTGTCTGGTATATTTGGATGACGTCATTATAATGGGTCGCACTTTTAAGGAAAACCTGAGGAATATGGAGAAAGTGTTCACCAGGATACGAGGGGCTAACCTAAAACTAAGCCCAAAGAAGTGCGCCCTGTTCAAGAAGGAGGTCAGCTACCTAGGACATGTTATTTCCGCCGACGGGGTGAGAACCGACCCTGAGAAGATAAAGGCAGTCCAACAGTGGCCGGTTCCAAAGAACAAAACTGAAGTACGTGCATTTCTAGGGTTGTGCACATACTACAGGCGGTTTGTCAAGAATTTTTCGGACATTGCAAAACCTTTACATCAGCTGACTGAGGATAAACGAGATTTTATTTGGGACAAGAACTGTGAGTCAGCATTCGACGAGCTAAAGCAACGGCTATGTGAAGCGCCTATACTGGGGTATCCGAGCAGAGACGGAAGATTTGTCGTTGATACCGATGCCAGCAACACGGGAATTGGTGGAGTGTTGTCACAAGTGCAGGGCGACAGACAGGTCGTAATCGCTTACTTCAGTAAGGCACTTTCAAAGCCAGAAAGGAACTACTGCGTGACTCGACGAGAACTGCTGGCTGTGGTTAAAACCTTGCAGCATTTCCACAAGTACCTCATAGGAAGACAATTTACTTTGAGGACGGATCACGCTGCATTGAAATGGCTTCTACAATTTAAAAACCCTGAGGGCCAAGTTGCAAGATGGCTCGAGCAGCTGCAGGAGTTTAACTTTGTGACGGAACATCGTAGTGGAAAAGGGCATAACAATGCTGACGCCCTGTCGCGACGTCCATGTAATGATGACTGCAGACACTGCCAGCAGAATGAAGCCCGAGAACGCGTTAATTTAATTAGGGCTGAAGGCGACTTCAAGAAGTCCCAGGAAGAAGATGACGATATTCGACCTATACTGGACTGGAAGCGTAGCGGAACTAGGCCCCAGTGGAGTGAAGTATCGTCACACAGTCCCGTAACTAAGAGCTACTGGGCACAGTGGGACAGTTTAGTCCTAGAAAATGATGTGCTTTGTAGGAAATGGGAATCGAACGATGGCAAAGAGGTGACCACACAAGTGATAGTACCACGATGTGAAGTAGTCCCCCTGCTACAGGAAATACACGATGGTGCTTCTGGAGGACACCTGGGCATCAAGAAAACTCTACTGAAAGTGAGACAGCGGTATTACTGGCTCAATTGTAGAGATGACATAGAGCAATGGTGTCGGAAATGTACAGCGTGCGCATCTGTGAAAGGACCACAGACTAGGAGCAGGGGCAGGCTTCAGCTGTACAAAGTGGGAGCCCCATGGGAACGCATCGCTATCGACGTCGCTGGACCTTTTCCAGTTACAAATGACGGAAACAAGTACATAGTGGTGATCCAGGACTATTTCACAAAGTGGCCCGAAGTCTTCGCCATACCCAATCAGGAAGCGACGACAGTGGCGAAGAAGGTGGTCGAAGAAGTAGTATGTCGGTATGGCGCACCTTTGGAAATCCATTCCGATCAAGGCCGTAACTTCGAATCTGCGCTGTTCCAGGAAATGTGTACTCTTCTGGGAATTTATAAGACACGTACAACACCTGCGCACCCTCAGTCGGACGGAATGGTGGAAAGGTTTAACCAAACCCTGGAGAACCACCTGGCTAAGGTTGTCGATGACCATCAGAAGGACTGGGACCGGTATATTCCACTATTTCTGATGTCTTACCGATCGGCAGTGCATGATAGCACGGGACATACCCCAGCAAGAGTGAATTTCGGCAGGGAGATGAGACTTCCAGTCGATACCATAACTGGCGTGCCACCTGACAAGACTAAGCCAGTTACGGACTACGTAAGTGACCTTCAAGATCAATTGGACGAAGTGCATAAACGAGTTCGTGAGAATAGCATGAACACCAGCGTAAAAATGAAAACTAGATACGACCGTAATGCCAATGCCAAGGGATTTGAGGAAGGTACACTGGTCTGGCTTCACAACCCGCTTCGACGGAAAGGGAAGTCGCCGAAACTCCAAGCTCGATGGGAGGGACCTTACACCGTGTTAAAAAGGATTAATGACGTGACCTACCGCATCAAGAAAGGGCTAAGAGGGAAACCCAAGGTTGTCCATGTGGATAGATTGGCGCCGTATCACGGATCTAATAATGCTCGGGACGAGCATGACTAAGAGGGGGGCACTGTTACGCCATTAAACGTGAACACGCCATATCTCCGAGAAAATAAAGAGTAGCTCGTAATAATTAAAACGCATTGCTGTTCGAAAGGTCTAGAATGGTTGTACGTAGCCAGACTTAGAAAAATCTCGAAACATCCACAAAGTACTTACAAGTAGTAGTTAGGTATTTATAGGAAATGGTACTCTCCGACGTTAACAATAGAGTCGAAATTCGCATGAAAGTGACTCTTATTACCACGAGTAATAAAAATGATTTATGACTTCGAGAAGCGATTCAATTGTTCTGGAATTCTGGATCGTTCGTGGGAAGTCGGTATCTAGAATTTTCTTGGCTCCGCATATAAATACGAGCCCCCGGCCGGAAGCGAGTCAGTTGTGATTTCGACTGCGATCAAGAGCGAACTACCCTAGTACTCTAAGTGATTTTACTCAACGACCTAAGCGATAGTGTAACGGTACTCTAGTGTTAATTGCGATTCGGATTATTGTTGACTGGACTGATTTGTTATTGTTTGTGGTAAATAAAGTTCTCTCGTCAGTAAATCGGCATTTGATTACCCACGTACGTAACAATATATTTCTAAATACATACATATTATAGATAATTACACCCAGATACAGAACAAATGATCATGCTCATCACATAAACATTTGTCCTGGGTGGGGATCGAACCCACGACCTCCGGCATAGCAGTCAGGGCCACTAACCACTAAACTGCCGGGCCTGTCAAATTGAAGCTTGTGATCATTTATTACTTTTGTTTTTTAGAAACCATAGCATTGTTTAATGTAGCAGAACTTTTTTTTCCAATTTGTAAATGTGAAGTACCATGGAGCATTTTTATTAGGTTACATCTTTTTTTTTGACATTTGAGCATGGCAGTTGAGAGTTTGTCATGCTCACTCTGATGTCTCGCTGTTGGTGGCACGTGTTATTGGGTCATTGGGTTCCCTTAAAAATGGTTGAGCTGAGTGGGGCTGATGCACGCGTCATGCTCGTGAACGGGTGCCGTCGGTTGAGACTGGTCATCTCTTAGCTGCCAATGGCTTAATTCAGTTTGTATCTTTTAATTATTATTTTTTTTATTTTATTATCTACATTGTGCTTACACAATAGAAGCAACATGAAAATTTGTAACCAAGCATTATACAGGGTGGCCAGAACATTGACGTCCAAAAATAAAATTTAGGTCCCTCGTATCGTGGGGTATCCGAATCACCCCCATGTATGTTCCGCGACTTTTCATAGTTTTCGAGTTATGATTTTTTTTCTGATTTTTTGAGAATGATCGACCAGACCAATCTAAAAATTTTTTTTTAAAAAAGTACATGATTTTGTCGAGATTTTTTTTTTGCAACTGACTTTTCATGAGTAGTACTTTTATGCATAAAATAATCAGCTTCGTAACTGTGATGGAAGTTATGAAAAAGTTGGTCTAAAGTGAAAAATTTACGTTCGTGAAATTATGACTTAGCTTTTCAACTTTAAATAAAAAATTTAAACAGGAGACTTCATGGTTCCTAAGTAGGCTTCAAGAATGCGCCAGACTCTCAGCTTTCAGAATCATAAAAAAAATAGCACTTAATGGGGCTACTTTGGCTTAAATCGGCCTTAAAAAACTGTGAGGTAGAAAATTCTTAAAATTAGCCATATGACGATTTTTTTTTGCCTATTTTCTCGTTCCGAAGGTTAATTTATGAAAACAACCGAGAGTGAGAGAGATAGCAATAATTCGGTCTCTTATCCTCTTAGCCCATTGTTATTGCAGGTAAAGGAGTAGCGCCTTCGTTTACAACCCATGGTGCACGAGAAAAGATCGCGCGAAGTTTTTGAATCTTAGCTTTCCTTCAAAAACTGCGAGGTAGAAAATTCTTAAAATTAGCCATCTGACGAATACTTTGCTAACCAAAAATGACTGCAAGAAAAGCTGGGCGGAGCGGGAGATAGTGTCAGACTCTTACTGACTAAAAGACCCACCCCGTTCCTTCTAGCCTTCATACGGGGGCTCGAGCGCCCTTTCGGATAACCCTGGCCCCAGTAGGCTTCGACCCGGCTGGGTCCCTGCTGTTACTGACAACTCCTTGAGGCGCGCGGGAACAGTGCGCGCCGTCGGCGACTTGGGCTTGGTCCGGACAGTTACCGGACGGCCGAACAGCGAGCTACCCATTGCTCACTGTCCGCAAGCCCGCGCCTACGGTGGCCGGTAATCGGGATAGAATCCCGGCGGCGGCGGCGGCGGCGATAACGCCGTTGCCTGATGCGTTCGGCCTCCTGCTTTGCGAGCATTACTGCTTCGCAGAAGTCGGCGACCGCCTGCCACTCCTCCTCGCTCCGGACCATGGCCTCAACCAAGGCCCGGCGCGAGAGGTCTCCGCCACCGATCGCCCCCACGAGGGCACGGCGATGCTCCGTCCAAGCAGGGCACACCTCGACTGTGTGCTCCACCGTGTCCTCCGGGCATTCCGCACAGTGGCGACACCCGGGCGTCACTTCCGCACGAATCCGGTGCAGGAAACTCCCGAACGAACCATGTCCGGTTAGGACCTGCGTCATGCGGAAGGTAAGGACGCCGTGAGGTCTTTCCAGCCACGCCTCAAAGAGGGGACTTATCGCCATAATTGTGGCGTGCCCATAACGGGATTGCGATAGTCGCTGACACCATTTCATCATGAGATCCCGCCGGAGCTCTGTCCGCCATGCCGTGACCTGTCGCGGCAGAGGACTTTCACCCTGGCGTTGCATCTCCACGCGCATGTCGTGCATGTGTGCAAGGTTACACATAGGTTTATATGCTACTAGCTTTTGCCCGCGGCTTCGCCCTTTTTACTTAAATATAGCAGCTTTCTGTCGGTGAAAAAATTCTGGCAATCGGACCAGTACTTTCAGAGATTACCTCCTACAAAAAAAAAAAAAACAAAAAAAAAACTTTACCTCTTTATTATATTAGTGTAGATAATACATGGTGTTAGTTAAAAAATAACTTTTCACTATGTGTTGCCTTACTGGGCATACAAATATTCTTTAACATGGTAGATAATACAACATTAGATACATTCATAGGTTGTACATTCAGTCAAAAAAGTATCGGGAATGGATGATTTGTTTATGGTCCGGAGCGAGGAGGAGTGGCAGGCGGTCGCCGACTTCTGCGAAACAGTAATGCTCGCTAAGGAGGAGGCCGACCGCATCAGGCAACGGCGCTCTCGCCGCCGCCGGGATTCCGATCCCGATTTCCAGCCACCGTAGGCGCGGGCTTGCGGACAGTGAGCAATGGGTAGCTCGCTGTCCGGCCGTCCGGTAACTGTCCGGCCGCGCGCCTCAAGGAGTTGTCAGCAACAGCAGGGGCCCAGCCGGGTCGAAGCCTACTGGGGCCAGGGTTATCCGAAAGTGCGCTCGAGCCCTGGTATGAAGGCTTGAAGGAACGGGATGGGTTTTTTAGTCAGTAAGAGTCTGACACTATCTCCCGCTCCGCCCAAGAGCGGGGGTTGTCATAAGATGATCTTTCCCATCGAAAAAAAAAAAACCTATGTGTAACAAATAAATATATTTGAGTTTGACTTCGAGCTCTCGGTCAAGTTAGGTTACTAATTTATACAAACTAGACGGGTCATGTAGGTAAGTTGGGTTTTCGGTGGTGATTTTGGATTGCGTGAACCGATTTTAATAATTCTTTAATTATTTGAAAGAAGATACGTTCAGGATAATAAAATATATATCTAAACTAAGTTAAAAAAATAATTTCTGAAGTAAGTTTGTAATTTAACCGTATATGGTTAAATTACAAACTTACTTCAGAAATTATTTTGTAGAACTTTTCAAAAACTGTTCAACCCATCAAGCTCAAAATAATTTTCCTAGAAAATCTTTATAGAGTTCTACTTTTGAGATTTCTTTCATTTTTTCTAAACTTATGGTTCAAAAGTTAGAGGGGGGGGGCACAATGTTTTTTACTTTTGGAGCGATTATTTCCAAAAATATAAACATTATCAAATAATGATTTCAGTAAACTCCTATTCTTTACATACATATTTACATGTAGTATACATACACGCACAGTAAATATGAGAGGTGATGTTACCTAGTGTAGTTAACATTTTCTCAATATTTTTGCAGTTAAGCTTACAGACACTACAATAAGTGCCTACAACCCGAGCGCATTACCATGGCACCTGGGGCCCAAGTCTGCTATTTTTATAAATTCGTCTTTCCAACACGATCCCATTGTCATTTTGCTAAATGTTCCTTATCTGCTAATTCATAATGATCGATCAATGATCGGTCAATGGTCTCGTATAGAGTTGCGGTAAAATGTCAATATCGAGCTTATTAAAAGCAATGACTGCACAATGACGTTCTAATGGTAGGTCACTGATCTAAGGAACTGTCAAAATTTTTACAGATTGCCGCGTAAGTAAGATATTCATTTGGAAATATGTTCGAGATTACCATTCTATCCCAATTCTTTCAATGGAGTGTCAGTGGTTGATCATTGGAAAGTCATAATGACGCCATTATATTAGTAGATTACCAAACTTTCTCAAAATCAACAATTAGGAAATCAATGATACCATTTTGACACTATTGTAATAGCAGACTTGTGGCCCTGGCTCGAAAACATTTGCCACATTAAATACTCGAAAATAGTTTGTGTTCAGGGAATCCAATCCCGCACCAAAATCACGATCCCGTACGGCTGCGGGATTGAAGTCAGCAATCCCGCGGATCCTGCGGGATTTGCGGGATTGAGATTTTTAATTTTTTTTTTTTATTTAATTAGTAAGTAATAAACATGAAAACCGGCCAAGTGCGAGTTGGACTTTCACACCGAGTTTCTTATTTTACCTACATAAGTATATGGTTCGATTCCCGAATCGAGTTTCGAAGATTTTCCGAATCGCAAAAAAACAAAAAAATTTTTTAATATAATTACTTTACGATTTTTATTTAAAACTCAGCTGTTTTTATGCTGCTTCTTTTAACAATAAAATCTTTAGCGGACCTTCATTTTTTAGAAATTTAAATTCACGTGCTTTGGGGAATCCGGTCATAGAATACCTAAACTGACATTGATTACGTTTCGTTCCAGTTGCGATATAAGACTCACTTAACACAAAATAGGAATTTAAAAATTATTTAACTGTAAGGTAAAAGGGAAAACAAAATAATTATTTTCTAGACAAAGTCCATAAAAATGTCACGAGTTCCAAGTAACGTTGTTTCATCACTTTTTAGGGTTCCGTAGTCGACTGGGAACCCTTATAGTTTCGCCATGTCTGTCTGTCCGTCCGTCCGCGGTTAATCTCAGTGACCGTTAGCTCTAGAAAGCTGAAATTTGATACGAGTACCAATCACGCTGACAAAGTGGTAATATAAAAAGTGGAAAAAAAGGTTTTATTAGGGTACCTCCCGTACACATAAAATGGGAAGTGATATTTTTTTATTTCAACCATAACGTATTGTTGAATAGGCATTTTGAAATGAATAGGGGTTTACTAAAATTATTTTTGATAATATTTATATTTACGGAAATAATCGCCCCAAAAGAAAAAAAACCGGCCAAGTGCGAGTCGGACTCGCCCATGAAGGGTTCCGTAGCAGCAAGTAACATAATATAAAAGTTCTTGTTATGTGTTGTAACTTTGATCGATATTTTAATAATAGTGTATTTTTTCGATTTATGACGCATTAAAAAAAAACTACTTACTAGATTTCGTTCAAACCAATTTTCGTTGGCAGTTTTTATAGTAATGTACATGATATATTTTTTTTAGTTTTATCATTCTCTTATTTTAGAAGTTAGAGGGGGCGGGGGGACACATTTTACCACTTTGGAAGTGTCTCTCGCGCAAACTATTCAGTTTAGAAAAAAATGATATTAGAAACCTCAGTATTATTTTTGAAGACCTATCTATAGATACCCCACACGTATGGGTTTGATGAAAAAAAAATTTTTGAGTTTCAGTTCTAAGTATGGGACCCCCAAAATTTATTGCTTTTTTTCTATTTTTGTGTAAATATCTTAATGCGGTTCACAGAATACATCTACTTACAAAGTTTCAACAGTATAGCTCTTATAGTTTCGGAAAAAAGTGGCTGTGACATACGGACGGACAGACAGACAGACAGACATGACGAATCTATAAGGGTTCCGTTTTTTGCCATTTGGCTACGGAACCCTAAAAACCGGGCAAGAGCGTGTCGGGCCACGCTCAGTGTAGGGTTCCGTAGTTTCCCGTCCGTCACAATAAGTGTTCCTACTTATGAGTTTAAAAAAAAAGGCTATTTGATACGTTGACATACTAAGTACGGAACTCTAATAAATACGGAACCCTAAAAACGGGCCCACAAAGGACGGTGATAACTAAAACAGTAGAAATTTCAGCGATTGTGCACTCGTAAAATTACGAATATATTTAAGGAGAAACGATTTTTTACCACGGTAGGTCATGAAAGCACGGAAAATCTTAACATCAACTTTTAAAAAGATGACATCATTACGCAACGCCATCTATCGAACCATTTATGAACTGGTTTTTACCTTAACATTTTGATAGATGGCGTTAAAAAAAATAATTTTAGTTTTGTTCTAAATTGCCTTAGCATGTTCCTGATAGAAGTTTTAGATAATACCGCCAATGCCAAGGAGAGGCCAACCGAACAATTCGATAATACCCGACCCCATCAACTCAGGAAAAATCCTAACAGAGCGAACGCGAAATAGCCCAGCGCCGTCTCTCGGGGAATTGGGTTACTAATTAATACATAGGTACCAGAAGAAATTTTTGGTGGTAATTTTGGATTGCGAGAACCGATTTTAATAATATTTTTTTTTTTTTGAAAGAAGATACGTTCAGGATAATAAAATATGTAAAAGAAGTTAAAAAAAATGCTTGCATATACGATTATACTACAAACTTAGTCCAGAAATTATTTTGTACAACCTTTTTGTCTTTTTTGTACAAAAACTGTTCTTTCCATGAAGTTCAAAATGATTTTCCTAGAAAGTCCATATAAAGTTCTACTTATCAGATTTTTTTCATATTTTCTAAAACTTATGGTTCAAAAGTTAAGCCGGGGGGGACATTGTTTTTTAACTTTTGGAGCGATTATTTCCGAAATTATTGACATTATCAAAAAATGATTTTAGTAAACCCCTATTCATTTTTAAATACTTATCCAACAATATATCACACGTTAGGGTTGAAATTAAAAAAAAATAACTGTCCACTTTACATATAGGGGGGCTACCCTAATAAAACATTTTTTTTCCAATTTTTATTTTACCAGTTTGTCGGCGTGATTGATATACATATTGGTAACAAATTTCAGCTTTCTAGTGCTAACGGTCACAGAGATTAAGCGAGGACGGACAAACAGACAGACAGACAGACATGGCGACGGCGCGCGCTGTTCCCGCGCGCCTCAAGGAGTTGAAGAAAAAAAAAAAGACAGACATGGCGAAACTAAGAAAACCCATCCAACATCCATCCATCAACTATAAGTAAACAATCTCCCCCCCCCCCCCTTTGAACCATAAGTTTAGAAAATATGAAAAAAAATTCAAAAGTAGAAAGAACTTTATTATAAAGACTTTCTAGGAAAATTGTTTTGAACTTGATAGGTTGCACAGTTTTTGAAAAGTTCTACAAAATATTTCTTTTTGTAACTTAACCGTATATGCCAGCTTTTTTTTTAACTTAGTTTACATATTTTTATTATTCTCAATGTATCTTCTTTCAAATAAAAAAAGGATGATTAAAATCGGTTCACGCAATCCGAAATTACCACCGAAAACCCAACACGCTATACTTTGGGCTACTTCGCGCTGTTAAGATTTTCCTGAATTGATGGGGACGGGTATGAGCTATTATAGTGTCGAATTGTTCGGTTGGTCTCTCGTTGGCATTGGTGGTATTTATTCTTGCTCGTTGTCTGTTGTTCATTGTTATTAATAAGAATATTTGGCATAGTGGGAAATTGTAATTGTGTTTAAGTAAATTAAGTGGGAACACTTATTGCGACGGTCGGGAAACTACGGAACCCTACATTGAGCGTGGCCCGACACTTTCTTGGCCGGTTTTTAATGAGGATGTGCTGGGTCTAATAAATAATCAAAACGGTGGCAGGTCGTCGAAATCCAATGTACTTATAAAAAACTTCAATCTCGCAGACGTGCAAGATCCCGCATGAGTAATCCCGCTTTTCCAATCCTGCAGAAAAGGTGCGCGATCCCACATTTGCGGGATCCCGCGCTTGCGGGATGGGATTCCTTATTTGTGTTGTCACTTTTTAGGGTTCCGTAGCCAAATGGCAAAAAACGGAACCCTTGTAGATTTGTCATGTCTGTTTGTCTGTCTGTCTGTCTGTCTGTCAGTCTGTCCGTCCGTATGTCACAGCCACTTTTTTCCGAAACTATAAGAGCTATTGTTAAAACTTTGTAAGTAGATGTATTCTGTGAACCGCATTAAGATATTCATACAAAAATAGAAAAAAAGCAATAAATTTTGGGGGTCCCCATACTTAGAACTGAAACTCAAAAAATTTTTTTTCATCGAACCCATACGTGTGGAGTATCTATGGATAGGTCTTCAAAAATGATATTGAGGTTTCTAATATCACTTTTTTCTAAACTGAATAGTTTGCGTGAGAGACACTTCCAAAGTGGTAAACTGTCTGTCCCCCCCCTCTAACTTCTAAAATAAGAGAATGATAAAACTAAAAAAAATATATGATGTACATTACTATACAAACTACCAAAGAAAATTGTTTTGAACGAAATCTAGTCAATAGTTTTTTTTTTTTTAAAACGTCATAAATCTAAAAAAATACACTATTATTAAAACATGGATCAAAGTTACAACGAACTTTTATTTTATGTTACTTGCTGCTACGGAACCCTTCATGGGCGAGTCCGACTCGCCCTTGGCCGGTTTTTTTTTTTACGATAGGAAAATCATCTACTGACATCCCCCGCTCTTGGGCTGAGCGGGAGATAGTGTCAGACTTTTACTGACTAAAACCCACTCCTGTTCCTTCGTTGCCTTTCGTACCGAGGCTGTGTGTTGTCACGCTTAAAGTATCGTAAATTCGTAAAGTAAGTAGTCATGTCATGAGAAAATTACTACGCATAAGATAAATGTTGATATTCAAAAAAAAAAAAAAAATCCTTCAAACGTCATTTATCAGGTGCCATGTTAATGCGCATGGGTTGTAATTAAGTTTAATTGTTCTTTCTCAAGGAAAATTTGTCTTTCCCAACTATGAAGCGATGTGCAAACGGAGACACTTTTTGATCGTCATGAGTATGTATTAAGTGGAAGCAACTGGACACAAAAAGGGTGGATGATTTCTTACTGGTTCTAAGAAATCAGATATTCATCGGTAGCTTTTGTCTGACACAAGACACAAAAGTGTCCACGTTTGCGCCCAGCCTAATTATACCAACCTATGTACATAACGCTGCTCGCCACGTCAGACTTTTGTAGAACTTAGATAATCGAGCCGATTTTGTATACTTGTAACATTGTTCTGTTTCCGGACCGACTTTTGTATTTGACGTGGGCGAGTAGCGTAAGACTGCTCGCCCACATCCGTAAATCGGTGACCGATTTTTTGTAGGAGAAAAATAGAACACACTGATAGCAATATTAGTGCAACGCACACTTCCTACAAAAAGTCGGTCAGAAAACAGAACAATGTCACAAGTAGGGCTTTCAAATACCGGACTTTTTCAATACCGGTATCAATACCGGTATTAGAATATTCAATACCGTGATCACGTGATCACGGTATTGAACTCATTTTTTTTTTTTAACTAGTGCTTGACTGTAACCCCGTCTCATAGGAACTTTAATTAGGAAATTAATAAAACCATTTGAATACGTATTTTTGTTTTCGAATCAGTGTTTATTCTCTCTTAACCGTTCTAATAAGGTTTTAGTAAGCATGGCGCTGCCGTACTGATTGTTTACCGGCGATTAGCAAATAAGGTTTATTAAAACCATAGATCTGCGTAAGGTTTAGGTTTATTTGACGCTGTAACTTTTTTACGACATTTCTAATAAGGTTAAAACGCAGTTCTCAGGTTCAAGTAAGCATGGCGCTGCCGTACCTATAGTTTACTGCCTGATACATTCGATGCGTACCTATACTGCCCTTAGAGGTCAGCAAGCGTCAAGACTCGTGTCTTACTAATTATTATATGAATATTTCACATGTACTTGTTGTACCAAACTACGAATTAAATGTATAATTTTGAATTGTTTCTTCGAACACGAAAGTAGTTAATAAGTACTAATTAGGCAAAATTACTAATATTTGAAGTTAAAAAAGAAAGCCACATCCAAAGCGCTCAAAATTTGAGCGCTTTGGATGTGGTTTTCTTTTTTTTTAGATCTACAATTAAAAAGTACAAATTGAATATTTGTACTTTTTAATTGTAGATCTAACGGATAACGTGATTCGTTAAAGTAAAAATGATATTAAACAAAGTGGAAAATGACACAATTCTAGATGCTTTAATTTGTTGTTAATTCGTAATTCGTCATTAGTTTTTATAAAAAAAAAAATACGATCGCGTGATTCGTTGAGAATTGAGACAAACCTCATAAAATACAAGTATTAATATTATGTACCATGTTGCTCGTCAAGATTACAAACTTATCAAAAATACACAATGACCAAGTTCACATGCACATGTTACCCGGGCGCCTTTGCGATACTGACTAACAAAACAATAACGTCGTATAGGGCCTATTACACTACGCGTTTTCAGACCATTTTAGTCTATGGTTCGACGTAACGCGAAGAGTTGGCGCTTAATATAAGTGTGAGAATAATATTACATCGTAATTTATATTATATAATACAACTTCTTGCTACTTATTACAACAAAACACAATAATATATATTAAAGATTATAATACCGTAATCACGGTATTGGCTCGTCAATACCGTGATTGAAAAAAGACCAAAATATATCCGTGATCACGGTATTACGGCATCCCGTAATACCGGTATTGAAAGCCCTAGTCTCAAGTATACAAAATCGGCCCGATTACCTGTCCTACAAAAAGTTTGACGTGGGCGGGCAGCGTAAATAGGTGCACTCGGCCAGATTGAACGTCGAGCCCGTCGGGGCATGCAGGCAGATCATTGATACATACTTAAGAAGTAGGTACGTCATAAGTAAGTCGAGTATGGGCTACATACATCATTATGAGTATCACACGTTGAGGTGCCGACTGCCGCAGGCGTGTGTTGAGTTAAGACTAGAGACTATCCTATTTCGTGGCTAGTTCGCACTCTTAGTGCCAAGTATTGATCTAACTGCCATTACCAAAACGTATCTGTGGCTGATATTTAAGAAGAGGTCAAACTGGTTCTTTTAATGAATCGCAGGGTGATTCCATTTCCTATATACCCACTGGTTGGTTGATATACCCAACTAAAGTAAGCGAACTTGGAATAATGGTTTTTTATTGCTATTGAGTTCCAGTGGTCAGACATCCTGCGGGGTTGATTACGTAAAGCATTGCTCGGAAGCTGAGCGTGAGCGGTGACGCTTGAACTTTATGTCGGAGGTGGGGGAGAGAGGGTCGGAGCGGGTGCGCGGGGCGCGGGACGCAGGTTCGGGCGGCGCGCGGCGGTGCGCGGCTGCGCGGGTCGATGCGGCGCGCAGCGCGGCGCGCTCTCCGCTCAGTCACCAGTCGGCCTCCAGCGCCCTGCAGCGCCCCCGAGCGCATCCGCTCGCGCGAACCGAGCTCGCCGCGACTGTCCGTGTGTTGCGATGAAGGTATAGAGGCCCCTCGTAGCGCGGTAGTGTATGCCCTAGCTGTAAGTAGGGCGCCAGGCCCGGTAGAGTCGCGCCGCCGGGCTTCGGCCCGACCGCCGCCGCGCCGCTCATCTCGCTCCGGCTCCCCGAGGAGCTTCATACCATGCATCTGCCTCACCACTCACCCGCACGCCCCTACATCGTAATGATTTACAACTTCATCACTTTATTATTGTTTCAGTTTGCACTCAATTTATCTCTTTTATAATATCTAAAGATAATATACGAGCTACGTACTACATTATTTTCCATCTCTGTGACACACCCCACACTTTTCGAAACGAGTAGGTACTGTTAGGATGCAGCTATAAATAGTTTGACTGTCATCTTATAAAACATTACATACCTGCCTAAATGAGACGAGACGCCGGAGTATGGTAGTCTTCCTTGTGAAGTGGTGACAAAGGTTATTCCATCCATAGACGCCCTTCGATCAATAAATTAACTCACTGACCTCTCAAATTAACAATTTCATTCAATATTTTGGAAAACACAAAGATGTTGTATAGGCTTAAAGTGAACTTTACAAATAGTACAGATTTAGGTATGTGAGTACGAATTTCCATAAACTGTTCTAATTCTGTAGATCGGAACCGGTCTTGGATTGGGTCACTCGTACCACTTCACATGATGTGTCAGCAGGTTGTGAGCAAGTTTTTACGTAATTCAATTGAAACACGTTAGAAAGCTCATGCGCAAAAACTTCACTAATAAAAATTATAACAAAAACCCTTATCTATATGGCAAGATATTATTTATTTTTATCATTACTCATACCTAAATTAAATAGGTCAAGCTTTATAAGTTGTTATTTATTGGTTTCAGCAACACAAAGCATTGCTAGGAAAATCGTATAATGCTAAAACTACCCAAAGGTCTTAAAAAGAAGAAAAAGGGGAAAAAATCTAAACGGAAAGGTGAAGAAGAACTATTCACAGAAGAGGAACTAGAAAAATATAGAAGAGAACATCAACAGCCAAGCGCTGAAAACGGAGAAGGTACTACCAAAGAAAATGAAGAGTGGTCTAAATTTAAAGACTTAACTACTGGCGTAGATACTGTTCTTAAAAAAACACAAGGCGATTTAGACCGTATCAAATCGACTTCTTTTTTTCAACGCACACCTCCGAAGCAGGTTGAACCAGAAAAAAAAGAAGCTCCTCACAGGCCAGTGGTTGAAGTAACAGAAGCAGATTTTCCACAGCTTGTTCAAGCGCAGGCAGAAGCTGAAGAGGCCGATAAAAGTGAATACGGCGTCACAGACGACGAGTCTGAGGAAGACGACCAAGACGATATCTTCGACACCTCCTATGTGGATGCTGTAGAGCGTGGGGAAGTAAAGCTTGGGTACGTCCCTGATTCACCGGAGGAATTCCAAGATGATGATATTTTTGACACTTCTCATGTCGATGCATTAATAAAAGGGCAAGAAGTCAAAACCTCCAAAGGGAAAAAGGCATTAGACATCGGAATAGCAGTTGGTGTTCTTACTGGTAGGATAGATAATGTAACAGTTACAAGTAAGCGCCCTAAAAGAGTGATTCCTGGTGATTTATTGTTAGACAGCTCTGATAGGTGCGACGAAAGGCCAACCGAGTCGTTTGCGGCAAGTGAGCCTATTGAAAAGAGTATATTGGATCTTGATACAGATATTCCCATAACAACACCTATCGACTTAAGCGTTTCTCTTCATACATCATTGATTCAGCAAAATAATAATTGTGACCCAGCACCTACAAAAGACCCTTTCTTCACTGACCAGCCGTCAGCAGATGAAGAGATTGATGAATTTACACTACTTGCTGCAAAGTCCCTTGAAATTAGTGCTGAAGTTACAAAATTAGGAGAAACTGAAATAAAGGTAGAACCTGTTTTACAAGAATCCTGGTCAGCTTTTGAAGCTGATAAAAATGAATGCGTATTTGCAGAAAGCATTATTGAAGATCAGATTGATGTCGTAGATCCTTATTTAGATCAAGACGATCCATTTGATACAAGTTTTGCGGACGCTGTGATACCCGTAACTCAATTCCAGGTGGATAAGGAAGCAGTAATCCTAGAAGACGACGACGATTTCGATCCACGGTCTGAAGAAGTACGCGTACGATTAAACAATAGGCGTAAATCTTCAGTTCGTATTCATTTAACTGATCCTTCTGGTGTACGAGAATCCATAACTTCTGACGATATAATCGACAAGGAAGAAACTCAAGCGGTTCGCGATTTGCTTGGTGGGAGTACCACAGATTTAACTCAACTAGGCGATTCGCCTTTAGACCCAGTAGATGTAAACAACTGTGAGATTGATCCGTTTGACACTACAATTGTTGATAGGATTGTAGCGCCTGGTAAAGTAGAACTGAAACTTTTGGAACAAGAATTAATAACTTCCAATTCTGCGCCAATATACAGAGTACCAAGTGATCCGGATTTTGATCCTAGAGCGGATGAACCTAAGAAAACAGAGCGACGGGCATCACGACCTGAAAACCTTACTGTTAGTAAGAGTGTAATTTTCAAAGTTGAAGGAGACGAAACCCTTTGCTTGGATGCAAAAGTAAAGTCAACTAAACCAGTTACGCCTTACTATTCACGTGAACTTTCAATCACTGAAGACGCTAATGAAGAAGCAGAAGCAGCTGACAGCGTACCGGATATATTAACTCGCACACGCTCTGACGAAGATTTGGCTCCAAAAGCGAATTATCAAAATAAGAGAAGACATTCCGAATATTCACAAACGAGTAACATAAAAGTGAATGTGAAAGTTAGTGATTTATTGCATAGTGCTCAAACTGAAGTTAAGACCAAGGTATTAACTCCATCAGAGCCGCAGCGATCTTCAGTGGCGCCTGATCCTTTTGATACGTCGTTTGCGAGCAATATTGCACCTTGTAAAACTGAGCTAAAATTGCTAGCTAAAGAGTTCTCTTGTGAAGAAACTGACAATTTTGACAAAGAAAAGCAGGACTTGTTAGATCCTTCTGACGACATATTTCAAAGGAAAGCATTGACTCCAGAGCCTTCAAACGCTAACCGGTTACCAGAGGCGGATTTCGATCCATTTGATACATCTTTTGCTGGTGATCTAAATCCGGGCAAAACCGAATTAAAATTATTGGAATCCGAATTTTTAAATTAATAAGTAAGTAAAAAACAATTATAATGGCGAACAACCCATTCTTAAGTATGAACGAGCCAACGGCTCCGGTGACTGCGGATGTGCTCAATCCGTTTATGATGGTAGAGGCGGAACCAGACGCCTTCATCGGTGATAATCCTTTCGCCACTAGCAATCCTTTTTCGGATTTAGGCGGCGGATACGAACCTCCAGCCGGGGATACTGTACCCGTGGATATATTTGGTGGTGCAGAACCAACCGGGATCGGGGCAAAGCAATACGAAGAGTTTTGTGAAAGCAAGTCTTCTCCTCTGGATATTTTCACAAGCAGCCCGGTGGATCACGATCGAATAGCTAAGCCGACAGAGCTCGAGCTAGTGTCCACTACGATTGATGACTCATTTATGAACGAAGACGAAACCCAAGGACCTCAGCTGCCTACCAGACCTTTACCTCCTGAAACTCAAAATTTGATTTTGAGTGTAACCGGTCAAATGGAATTTACCAGTTCCCACCTCCTGGACCGTATCCCACCTACACGCACTCCGAGCCCAGTCTCAGTGCGCGACATCCACTCGCCCAGCCCCACGCCGGAGCCTGAGCCGGCTGAGGAGCCACCCAGCGACAGCTTCGACATCAACCGCAACAAGCCAACGCGGCCGCCCGCACCTCCGCCCGCGCGGCCGCCGCCTGTTGCCAGACCGCCGCCCCCGCGCCCGCAGCCACCGCGCCCTCCCGCCGCGCCACCGGCACCTCCCGCGCAGCATGCCGACGACATCAACTTGTTCGATGCACCCGTGCCTGCCCCGATTAAACCAACTAAGGAGGCTATAATGAGTTTATACTCAGCACCTAAAAAAGAGGAAAAACAAATTGATTTCTTAAGCGATGATATAGTGGATGACATGTCCACTGATGCATGCCGTGAAACCCCACAGTCCATAGGAGAAGTGCCGACGTCGACTGCATCACTAACTGCGCAGACAGCATTTCCGCTGGAAGAGTCGAGCACCATGAGCGAACCAACTGACAGTGTGTTTCCATCATCAGCAATAGACTCGATCACAGACACGGTGGCGCCCATGGATTGTTCGGAGCCACAAACAGAGGTTCCGTCCGCGACTTCTAACACCTCTCCATTTGCGGACGTAATAAGAGACGAATTCCAGACTCAGCATGCGAATATAGACGTTGAGCTAAACCCGTTTGAACAAAATGCAATAGAACCAATGGATGCAACAAGTCAGTTTTCTGACCCAGCTGTAGATATATTTGGAATGAAATCAGATGACGTAGTAATGACAGGCAACAATGACGCGCACAATAACATTAAGGAAAACGTTTTTGATTCGGCACCCATGAGTGGAATAGGAGAAACACAGGCTGATCTGTTCACATCTACTCCGGTTGAAACCTTCGAAAACGCTTCACACGTATCTCAACCATTCGATATGGGAGCAGAAGATACCTTCGATGCGGCTGGGCCATCTCCTTCCGCAGATCCAGGTTGGGGTGCGCAGTCTGAAGCACTGATGCACGATGCATTCCCCAGCAGTCAGGATGCGTTTGACGCATTCTCTGCTAAATTCGATGCTACTGCTGCGAATAACTTGAACTCTGGTAAGTTTTTTAGCTCAATTATAAAATCAAAGACTTTGTTTTTGAATGGTTGAACATAGAAATATTGTATGTGTCACAGGAGCGTGGGGCGATGACGGTAGCGCGGAGGTGGCATCGAGCGGCTTCGAGGCAGAAGCCTTCGACCCGTTCCTAAGCATGGGCGCGCCACCACCGCCCGCCGCCACGCCGCGTCTCGATCACCAGGGCTCCCGAGATTCCACGGACGACACTTTCTCCGTCTTCATTAGGTTATCTCACTTATTTATTGGCACTAGCAGTAACTAATTGTGCAATAATTAAACTATTTTATTCGATTGTTGACACAGACCAAAAGACAGCGAGACGAGCGGCGAGGAGGCAGCTGTGCCGGCGCTGGCGCCGCCGCCGCGGCCGCAGGCGTTGCCAGACTCACCGCGACTCAACCCCTTTGACAAGAGCGGCTTTGAGCAGGCGCCCCGAGAACCCCAGTTTGGTGAGTCGTTACTCAACTACTCGCTTGTGCGACTTGCGCGTCCATGGTGTGCTCATAATGGTGTGTTGCAGAACGCGGTGACGGTGAAATCGGCAGCGGCGGGGAGAGTCCACCCACGCCGTTATTTGATGATGACGTATCGCAGCCTCTGGAAGACTTCCCGCGCACCAAGTACACTGGGCCTGGTTGGGAAATGCATCTACGACAGCCAAACAAAAAGAAAATCACCGGACAGAGGCCAGTACACGCATAAAGTAGTCGTAGCATTTTGAAAACTATATGTTTTATTTCGAGTAGAAGTTCACAACTTACCTTACTCTACTGAGTAGGGTAAGTTTTAACGAGTCGAGTGGACGGTGTATTTTGCAGGTTCTGGAAGAAGATCTGGGTGCGTGTAGCGCTGGCAGGCGACAACCCTGTGGTGCAGCTGCTAAACGCAGCGGGCGACAAGGAGCCTTTCCAGGAGCTGCCGCTGCAGGCGTGCTACTCCGTGTCCGACATCGGCGCGCAGCAATTCGACCAGTTCGGCAAGATCTTCACAGTCAAGCTGCAGTACGTCTTTTATAAGGAGCGCCCTGGTGTCAGGTTGGTTTAAGTAAAATCGAACAGCTATAGAAGCGTGCTACAACTATAGAATATTACGGATAATGGGTCGCCACCACGCAGTGACAAGTAGTGTGCTCGCCCCGCAGGCCGGGGCAGGTAACGAAGGCTGAGCGCATAACCAACAAGCTGTCGCAGTTCGCGGCGTACGCCATCCAGGGCGACTACCAGGGCGTCAAGGAGTTCGGCAGTGACCTGCGCAAGCTCGGCCTACCCGTCGAGCATGCACCACAGGTCGGTATTTGACATATTATACACAATTAGCTATTGCCCGCAGCTTCACTCAGGAATAGAGCAGCTTTCTATCGGTGAAAAAATTTTAGCTTTTAGACCTTTCAGAGATTACCTCCTACTAACAAAAAAAAAAATAAAAACAAAAAAAGACAATCTTTACTTCTTTGTTAGGTATATTATTGTAGATATAATATAATTATACATAGAATGTATCTATAATACGGCTCATAAACGACACGAAACATTTTCAAAGAAATCGATACACTGACTCTGCCTTCTAGCTGCTTCTACTTCTAGCGTATGCCACTCATATCTGGAGCGAGGTCATCTAGAAGCATGGGCAAGCGCTTGTCGTCTCCCTTGATATCTCGAAGGATTTTGATAGGGTCTGGCACGAAAGCCTTATTGCTAAGCTTCCTTCCTTCGGTTTACCCGCTGGTTTGTGTGATTGGATCGCTGACTTTTTGAGGGATCGATCCATCCGAATGGTTATTGATGGCTGCTCGTCCGGTCATATGGATATTAATGCCGGGGTCCCTCAGGGGTCAGTGCTCTCGGCAACACTGTTTTAGCTGCACATAAATGATCTACTTAAACCCGGTATCTTTGGGTATGCAGACGACAGCACTGTTGCTGAGAGATATGTGTCTGACGCACGAGCTAGCGGGTCAGAGATCCAGTCATTCCGAGAGGCTATGGTTGAACGCTTGAACTCGTCCTTGAAGGCGGTCTCCGACTGGGGCGATGCCAATCTGGTCAAGTTCAATGCATCCAAAACCCAGGCGTGTCTTTTTTCCGCTAAATGGAGCTAATTCCACACGGCTACATCTTTCCGGGGTGTGACCGTGCCGATAACCGAACACCTTGAGGTTACGTTGTCCTCTACTCTCAATTTCGGCTCATACATCAAGACAAAGACTCAACTGGCTGCCAAAAAATTGAGGATCTTAGCAAAGGTGAGATGGTACTTCACGCCGGAACAGCTACTCAATCTTTATCAAGCCCAAGTTCGATCATGTATGGAGTACTGTTCAAATCTTTGGAATGGATCTGCCAAATACCAGCTTTATGCGCTGAAGTCGATCGAGAGGCGAGCCAAGAGAATCATCGGCAATGATGCACTTGTAGAGTCGAAACTCCAAGGTCTGTCGGTTTTCTATCGTTTACATTTCGGGAAGTGTGCATTGGAATTGCACAATCTAATTCCGCCAAGTCCGTTCCATCATCGGACCACACGATGTACAGCGTTTCGCCACCGGTACATGGTAAACATCCCACCTGCTAAATAAAAGACGTGCGTACGAGCCAAGCGTATATTGAACTGATGTCAGTTACAAACATAATTGCGCGCTAGCATAAAACTACCCACATATATAACACCTTCACCCTTAATTTCTAATAAACTTATAACTAACAGAACTAAACTAAACTTATTACTAACACGACTTAACTAAACTTATACATATTTAAACTTATTAACTAACTTATATTAATATTAAGTCCTTTAGTTACTTATAACAGTCCTCGATACCGTATCGTTTGACTGGTTTGCGTACACGCCGAATATTAGGCGGATCTGTAGGTACATTGTTATTCGAGCCATGATTATCTATTTCCTGCACATTGGGCACGCTGGATGTTTTTAGCGGGGTTGCTGTTAACCCAATGTTCCTATCATCGGTCGCCGTTGGTGATGCTCCCTCGGCTATCAGCGGCTCAGGGGAGCTCGGGCCCGCGACCGGTGCGCCAGACTGTTGGTCGCTGTCTACTGGGAAAATGAGCGAAGGGCGGAATCGTTTTAAAGGTCTTTCGCGTACAGGGTGACTGTCACAATTTACTATCTTAGTAACATCTCTTGACACTCTAAGCTTTAGTTGGTCGACATGTCTGTGTTCATCGGTTCCATTGATAGATCTAACTTTGTAATCCGTACTACCTGTCCTTTCTATCACTGTCCCCGCCGTCCACTTATCAAGACCCCGATAGTCTCTAAACCAGACGTTGTCCCCCGATGTAAACTGTCTAACCGTTCCCCCAGCTGACTTCTCCGCCTGCCTCTGACGAGCCTTCACTAATTCTTTCTGATCAGGTTTTAAGCAATCCAGACGCATGCGCAGATTGCGCCCTATGCACATTTTTGCCGGACTTTCACCGGTTGTGTAGTGAGGTGTATTCCTATAAGCCAGTAGGAATCTACACAAAGAAGCGTGTATGTCTGTGTTAGATTTGATTGCTTTTTTTATATTGCGTTTACATATTTTAACGGCATTTTCCGCCGCCCCGTTCGAGGCCGGGTGATAGGGGGCTGAAAAAATTTGTTCAATCCCATTCGTACTTAAAAATTGTTTGAACTCAGTACTAAAAAATGGTGGACCATTGTCACTAACCACTTGTTTTGGTAACCCGAATCTCGCCCACATTTCCCGCAATTCTTTTATTACGGCTTTCGCCGTTGTGCTAGTCATTTTAATTGCCTCTATCCACTTTGAATGAGCGTCCACCACAATAAAGTAAGTATGCCCCGCTATCGGCCCCAAAAAATCAATGTGTATTCTGGTCCATGGGCGATCTGGCCATGGCCAGGCGCGCGGTTCGTGCGCCGGAGGGGCGTCAGCTACCGCGGCACATATGGTGCAGGCGCGACACGCTGTTTCCACAGCCTCGTCTATGCCCGGCCACCACACATAGCTCCGAGCCAATGCTTTTGTTTTCACTACCCCCATGTGACCCTCATGAAGCTCCGTAATTACTTTATCTCTGCATGAGTTTGGAATTACGACCCTATGTCCCCACATCACGCAACCTAATTCTAGATATAGCTCATTTTTTCTGTTAGCATATGGTTTAAGTTCTCTCATTTCGCAATCGTCCGGCCATCCGTCATTAATATATCTAGCTACTCTGTTTAATATACTGTCCGAAGCCGTTTCTTTTTTTAAACGATGTGAGTCTAAGAGTAATGCTTCTGCCGCAAAATGTAAATATGTTTGTTCTGGCGTGTCTAATTCTTCTTTACACACCCCTTCCTTATGCTCGCTAATCAGCCTAGACAAAACATCTGCTGTGTTTTTGTCCGTGCGAATATACTCTATGTTAAAGTCATAGGCTGATAATTTAATAGCCCACCTCTGTAGCCGACTAGCCGCCGTGTTGGGAATACCGGCATGAGGTCCAAATATTGTTACCAAAGGTTTATGGTCCGTACGCAAAGTGAACTTCCTCCCAAACAGATATTGATGAAATTTATCCATTGCGAATATTATTGCAAGCGCTTCTTTATGAATCTGACTATAGTGTTGCTCGGCCGCAGTAAGCGAGCGCGACGCGTACGCCACCACGCGCTCGGCGCCGCCGCCGGGCGCGCGCTGCGCCAGCACAGCGCCGAGCCCGCGCGAGCTCGCGTCGCATGTCACTATACTCTCTAACGACATATCGAAGTGTGTTAAAACGTCCGCGCTACACAATAGCTTTTTAATTACATTAAATACCCGCGTATGTGTCATTGTCCATTTCCAGTGCCTACCCTTTTTGAGCAAGTCATAAAGAGGGTTAATATGATAGTTTAAATTTTTTATAAATTTTCCATAGAAATTAACCATGCCCAGGAACGACTTTAATTCCGATACATTAGTTGGATGAGGCATATCTAATATTGGTTTTAATTTTTCGGGATTTACTCGAACTCCTTTGTTATTTATTATGAACCCTAAATACTTCACTTGGTCAGCTATAAACTCACATTTTTCCTTTTTAATTTTTAAGCCATTCGTTTCCAAAATACTAAATACTTGTTCCACGCTTTTTAAATGAGACTCCAAAGATTTACTTTTTATTAAAATATCATCGTAAAATACTACTACGTCGGGGACATTTCTAAAGAGGTTTGTCATTAGTTTTTGAAAAATCCCTGGGCTAGAAGAGAGACCATACACCAGTCGGTTGTATTTAAATAATCCTCTATGTGTGTTAATCACAGTGTATTTTCTCGATGTTTCATTTAAAACTAATTGATTATAAGCTTGTGATAGATCTATCTTGGTAAAATAATTATTACCACTCAGGTTACTAAATAAATCTTCTACCCTTGGAACCGGATACCTATCAACCAACAAAGCTTTGTTAAGTGTCACCTTGTAGTCCGCGCACAGTCGTATTCCGCCGTCCGCCTTTCTCGCTATGACCAACGGTGTGGCCCAGTCGGACCGGTCAACGGGCTCGACGACGCCGGCGCGCAGCATCGCGTCCAACTCGGCGTCCACTCGCGGGAGCAGCGCGTACGGCACCGGGCGCGCGCGACAATAAATCGGCTGCGCTCCGTCCCGCACGTACAGCTTCACCTCCTCCCCAGTGTACTTGCCCAATGTGCCGTCAAATAGCTTCTCATGCCTGGAGATAATATCATTTAACAAGTTATTTTTACTTGTTACTATATTATGGATTTCTGTACACCTGCTTAGCTTAGGTATTTCTATACACAATTCAGACAACCACTGTCTTCCTAATAAACTGGTACTACCCTTATTTATTACATATAGATCTAACCTTTTCACTTTATTTTTATATTTAACATTAGTCTCCAAGTACCCTATAGGGTAGACAGCTGAGCCATCATAAAATTTTAACTTTAATTTACATTTTTCTAAAGGTAGGTCTCTGAACAATTGAGTGTATGTCGAATAGCTTATACAAGATAACGCCGACCCAGTATCTACTTCCATTTTTAAGGGTTTATTATTTACCTTAATTGTCATACACACCGGTCTATACTTCGCTAACGACATCTGGTACATTGCCTCCTCGTCATCACCCGAAACGTCCCGTTCCTCCCCGGAGCTGTCCCCCGCCGGTTCGCGTAGCCAGTACGCTGTGTCGGCGGCGCCGGCGCTCCGCCGGGAGCGCGTGCCGCGTGCCGCCGCTGCCGCGCCGCTGCGCTGCTTCCCGCCGTCACGGTCGTCCGCCGCGCGGTAGCCGCTCGCTCCGGGCGCGCGACCTCTGCGTGACCTTCCCCGCGTACTGTTGGACTTTGGACTCGCCGATGTCATATGGTGATCGAATTCTTTCTTCTTGCATACTCTTCGTAAATGGCCCATTTTTCCACAGTAACTGCATTCAAAATCTCTATACCTGCAGTTTTGCGGTGTATGACCATTGCCACCACACGCTGAACAATTTCTGACTTCCAGCTGGTGCATCTTCTCGCTAAGTTCCCGGTCCGGAACTTGTTCCCGCGAGCCCTCGACAGCCCCGGCGTCCCGCTCGGCTGCTTCCAGGGTATTGGCTAACTGTAGCGCTTTATTGTAGTCAAGGTCATTTTCCGCGAATAACCTCTGACGAATAACTTCGCTCCGCAGTCCGCACACAAACTGATCCCGTAAGTTTTCTTCTAAGTTGGTTTTAAACTCACAGTACCTGGCCATCTTTTTCAAGTCAGCCACGTAGTCTGCTATCAATTCGCCTGCCATTTGCCGCCTTTGACGAAATCTATATCTTTCCGCCAAGATTGAGGGTATCGGTTGCAGATGTGCTCGCAGTAGATCCACCGCCACTGTGTATGACAAGCTTGATGGCTTTTTAGGACTCGCTAATGTAGACAACAATTCGTAAGCTTGTTCCCCGATTATCGCGATTAAAGTTGGTAACTTTAAATCGTCCGTTATGTTGTTAACTATGAAGTACATTTCGAGTCGCTCGACATATGCTGACCAGTTACCGGTTTTCACATCAAAGTCTTTGATTTTGCCCACCGACATTGTAATTATTGTCCACGATTACACGACACAATCCAAAACTATTCTGCACCGAACAAAGTTTCTTTACTTTTTTAATCCTCGTCGCCACTGCTAAATAAAAGACGTGCGTACGAGCCAAGCGTATATTGAACTGATGTCAGTTACAAACATAATTGCGCGCTAGCATAAAACTACCCACATATATAACACCACCCATAAGCACAAAGCGTTTTAGGAACACATTTATTATGCGTACAGCCAAGGAGTGGAATTCCCTGCCGGAGTCTGTGTTTCCTGATAGCTACAACTTAGGTCTTTAAGTCAAGAGTGAATAGGTTACTTCTAGGCAAACGTGCTCGACCACATCATCGCTTACCATCAGGTGAGATGGTGGTCAAACGCAAGCCTATCAATAATTAAAAAAAAACTTTATATCATAGAAAATATTTAGTATGTTTGTAAAAACTTGGGACTTTTTCAAATAAGAAGTGAATAATATTAATACGGCAATAAACATGAAGTTTTAATACCTAAATAGAGGTTAGATAGGACAAGCAAGTCATTCCATACTGACAGCATACGTTTCTATAACAAGTTGCCTAAGTCGGTTGCCGAGCTTAGCGAGGGAAAGTTCCAAAACTCATACTAAGCGTGTCCTTGTCAAGAAAGCGTATTACAAGGTTAAGGAATATGTTGATGACACGCTGATTTGGTGATGACTACATCTGCACTATGGCTTCCGTGGCAGCTCATTGACTGCCTTATCGAACAGTCATATATTAACTGCTCCATCATTCTTTTTGCGACTTCATTACTTATACTAAAACAATTTTTTCCTCTCCTACGAAATTATTTTCGCAGTGTTTTTATAAAATTTCTTTCATTAAACCCCAAGCGATGCGTTCACTGTCTCATTGTCTTTCTATTGTGCCTCTAATTATGGTATTCAAAATGTTAAACCATAGCCACCTTAATTTTACTAGTAAATTTATTATACATACATATGTGTATCATTTATTGATAGGTTTATTTTTGTTTTTGTATAGCTTCTCTTTATAATGCGATAGTGAGAACACTTATAGACTCCGCGGATTCATGGATTTCAAATATTATTGTGCTTTTAGGTTCAAAGCTGATTCTGGTCTACATTGTCCTCTCATATCTATTATTATTGTAATATGCAAATATTGTAGAAACAATATTTTTTTTCAAGAGTAACCATGGAGTTTCTTGTCGGCTCTTCTCCATTGGAAATGACTAATTGGGACGGTGCGCTAGCTTATGACGTGCGAGTATTATTTAGTGCCCATGTAGGCCTATGTGAAATAAATAATTTTGAATTTGAATTCTAAGTTTTTTGAGTTTGATACATATAAATACATATTATCTGTAAATGTCGTGGTAAATATACAAGTACCTACAGAAGTTAGGCGACTGGTTGTACAATTTTATTTTTATTAAATTTACGATTAGAAAGTGTACTAAGTGTACAATGTATGGTGCAGGTGTCGCAGCTGTTCAAGATCGGCTCGCTGACGTACGAAGACATGAAGCAGTTCAGCTGCTGCGTGGAGGAGTCGCTGTTCCGGCTGTCAGCGCACCGCGACCGCGCGCTCACCTACAAAATGGAAGAGGTATACTCCCGCTCTGCCCCTACCATTCAATTGCTCCACACTACACGCGCAATTTCATAGACAACTCTTTGTGTAGGTACCAGTAGTCTACGTTCTGTATTGATTGAAATAAAGAATATTTACCTTTTTTTATGGTGGGAAAAAATCATCCAATGACAACCCCCGCTCTTGGGCGGAGCGAAAGAATATTTACCTAATTATCTTGTAGTAACTTCGAGTACCCACTTAGACCTACATAGTGACAAGATTCGTCCGATTTGTCATTGAGTGTATGTCAGCTTAGCTTCTGTCCCAGGTACAAATCACGGCGGTGGACGAGCTGCACGTGGAGCAGGACGCAGAGGGCTCGGTGCTGAAGCAGATCGCGCGCGTGCGGCTGTTCTTCCTGGGCTTCCTGAGCGGTAAGTGTCGCTCCTCGCTGTCGAGTCGCTCGCGGCGCGCGGAACTGAGCCAGCCTTGTGCGCAGGCATGCCGGACGTGGAGCTGGGGGTCAACGACCTGCGGCGCCAGGGCAAGGAGGTGGTCGGGCGCCACGACATCATCCCCGTGGTGACGGAGGAGTGGATCCGCGTCGAGGAGGCCGAGTTCCACGCCTGCGTGCAGCCCGAGGAATTCGCCGCTACGCAGATCATCAAGTACACATGCACAAGCTTTTAATGTCAACTACTATAAGTAACATTAAGGAAACAGCTCTTCATTTATTCTATCTTAACCAGTTAACGTTTTTTGTCCTTTGAAGTTTGAGACGACATTGATATATTATTTTGATTCGTATTTTGAATCCCAAAATTGACAATGTCGTACGCAATAGATGAGTAGTGGTGGTATGAGCGCGTGTGTGGCAGGTTCAAGCCGCCGGATGCGTGCTACATCGAGCTAATGCGGTTCCGCGTGCGGCCGCCCAAGAACCGCGAGCTGCCGCTGCAGCTGAAGGCCGTGTGGTGCGTCACGGGCAACAAGGTGCGTGTATACCGGCGCGCGCGTGTGTAGGCCGTGCTGACGAGCGAGCTGACGGCTCTCGTGCGCAGGTGGAGCTGCGCGCCGACGTGCTGGTGCCGGGCTTCGCGTCGCGCAAGCTGGGCCAGGTGCCATGCGAGGACGTCGCCATCCGCTTCCCCATCCCCGACTGCTGGATCTACCTGTTCCGCGTCGAGAAGCACTTCCGCTACGGCTCCGTCAAGTCCGCTCACAGGTACGGCACACACTACTCTCACTCACGCTCTGTTAGCAGATCACAGTGATTTAAGTTTTCAGTATCTAATGAAACGGAAAAACATTGCATGTCCTGGATCTTTGACATTATACTCCTTCCGATAAAGAGTGTTTTTAACTTGCTTATATTGTCAATTTTCAGTTCATATTAAGAACCAGCTGTGCTTGCAACTCCAATCGTGTGATTGCGGAAAACTAAAATGCGTCGCTTAAATAAATGTACCTACACTGTGTACATCAAAATATAAAATAAAGCGGATAAAATTAAGCTCGCAGTCCTGCAATCAGCATCTGGCCTTACCGCCGACGAACCCAGCAAGCGCAAACCCCGGATTGTAGTTGTAGGAGTGCCGTCCTCTTTGGCTGACACAGAAGTCTTCCGTTGCATTTATGAACAGAATGTGGCCGAAAAGTTTCCGACTATTTCCATGGAGTCCTTTTTGACATTAGTTAAATTAAGTCACAAATCGGGGAAAAAATATTCGCAGACTTGTAACTACGTGATTGAAGTTCCAGCCAATATACGCAGAGCTCTGATTTCTCAGTCAAGGATTTTCATAAATTGGACGTCCTGCCCTGTCAGGGACTTCACCCTTGTTACGAGATGCTACAAATGCCAGCAGTATGGACATGCAGCTAAAACCTGTAGAGAGGTCAACTCGACGTGCAGCCACTGTGGCGAGACAGGACACTCGATGGCCGAGTGTGCAAAGAAAGCGGACTCACCGAAATGTGCAACTTGCTGTCGCTTCAAAAAGCCCTCCAACCACAAGACGGGAGACGCTGAGTGTCCTGCTAGAAAAATAGCGGAATACAAATATATAAACTCTGTCGATTATGAGGGCGCCTAGAGCGTCATACTCAAGGCCAGACTTCCGTATAACGCATATCGCTGACTCAAAATTCTTGTGCGCTGACCTACAAACCATTGTTTTTCTAATATTTAAGCATATTAATTGACCGGTAAAAATATCCATTATATCTCTTCAATATTGATGCAACCTCGACTTTAACCCAATTACAAATTCTGCTGACTCAAAATCATGTATGTGTTGTAACGAGACTATTAAGTGCAAGAAACAGATGTAAAATACGAAATAAGTTATTGTGACTTTTAGTGTTTAAGTAAACTAGGTATAAGTATAACATAGAAACGAGACTTTAAATGTTAAATATTGTTATCTATTTTATTGTTCTACAAAAACCATAGCGTAAGAACTTCTACGCCTGTGATACAGGTTTATCCTAGTACAGGCACATAACATAGTCATACCTTTGTAATTATCCCTAAGATTTTATGTAACTATTTTACCAAACATTAACTCTGAATAAATATTATTATTATATTTATTATTATTATTATTATCATCCTGTATTACCACACACATACAGACACTATTCAAACTATGAAGTAAATAAAACTACTTAATTTAATTTAGAATCGCAAGAATCTGCACTTTATATTAAATCCCAAACTAACAGTCCAGCACCAATTTACTCAAAAATATTCAGACAACAGAACCAGCTAGCAATCTGCAAACATAGGTGAAAGTTATTCTTTCGCGGCAAATCTGAACACTACTGTTCAGAACATTACGTAAAGTCTACAGCGCCAGCTATCGATACCTTTTTAACCTTGATTAGACTATTGCCAACTAATATGTTGGGGTCGGCTTCCAGTCAAACCGGATCGAATAGAATATCATTTATTTTTTAATAAAAGTGAAACATTTAAATCAAAATACATAAAAACAATTATAAAGCATACATTGCATTTTTGCCTGAACAGGTTGGACCTGTGAATCAGGCTAAAATGCAACTAGATATCCATAGTATTTTACATAGAGCGACTGTCTACTTGACCTCTGTAACCCAGCAACTGAGTTAAACAATACCACGGAGGACTCGCGAAGGGAAGGTTGGGTACCCATCCACTGATCGACTTGGCAAGCGAAGGTTAAGCCATGCTAGCTAAGCCCGGTCTATTGATCAGAAAATGTACACGCCATCTATAGAATATGGAGTTCAAGAAGAAGATAAATGTTAGGCTAACCTTTGTTTACCATGACCGGCAGGCGCACGGGCAAGATTAAAGGGATCGAGCGGTTTCTGGGCGCAGTGGACACACTGCAGGAGTCGCTCATCGAGGTGACGTCCGGCCAGGCCAAGTACGAGCACCAGCACCGCGCCATCGTGTGGCGCATGCCGCGCCTGCCCAAGGAGGGCCAGGGCGCCTACACCACGCACAACCTGGTGTGCCGCATGGCGCTCACGTCCTACGACCAGGTGCCGGCCGAGCTGGCCAGCCACGCCTTCGTGGAGTTCACCATGCCGGCCACGCAGGTGTCGCACATGACGGTGCGCTCCGTGTCGCTGCAGGAGCACGACGGCGACCCGCCCGAGAAGTACGTGCGCTACCTGGCGCGCCACGAGTACATGTGAGTATCCCGCCTGGCCGCGCTCGTGCGTGCCCTCTCGTGCCGTCGCTCACGTCGTGTCGTGTTGCAGCGTCGGCATCGAGCGCACGTCGGGGCAGGCGGCGCCGGCGTACGCGCTGGCCACCGCCGGCCGCCACGCGCCCGCGCCCGCGCCGCCCGCGCCCGCCGCCGCGCCGCTGCCACAGCCGCCCTCCAGCGACTCTGACTCCGACTAGACGACGCCGGCACACCGGAATCTCAAACGAAATACGGAATAGCGTTTTTCCCGTGTTTTGATGAAGACTCATGAAAATTCCTAGGGTCACCCACGCATAGAGAATTCCAACCGAACCGTGGTACGCGTTGTAAGACTCTCTTTCTTTAATAAATTGCTGAATATTGTTAATGCGCGTTCTTCCTCGAAGTCCACTGTAGGAATCTGGGAATATTATAGTTATTGTAATCAGAAAGTGACGGGGAGTGTGTGCGAGCAATGGACGATGTCGCCGGAATCGTACTGTGAACTACCTCTGACACTCATCATTTTAAAATAACAAATGTAAAAGAAATATTAATGTGTATTTATATTTAACGATCTCATCGTACATTCCATAAAACTCATATCTATAAAAATATGTAGAATGGCGACACTCAGCCATGATAGTGTGGTAGCGAGGTGGTGCGGGTGCTCGCCGGCGGAGCGAGGAGCGGTGGAGCGACTCGGTGTCGGCACAAGTTCATATCCATTGTATATAATGTGATAAAGGTTTAGGTTAGAGTCGTAAACGACTGCGGACGCAACCCCACCGTCGCTGTGTAAGTAGGTATAAAGGAGCGCGCGGCCGCGGCTCGGCTGCCCCGCGGTGCCTGCAGGGGCCACACGCGTGACGCTCGCGAGCCGCACGCACGTGGGACGCACGCACGCGGGACGCACGCACGCGGGCCGCACGCACGTGGGCCGCACGCACGCGGGCCGCACTCACGCGGGCCGCACGCACGCGGGCCGCACGATCGCGAGCCGCAGCCGCAAGACGAGTCGCAGCGCGCAGGAGGCGTGCGAGTCCAGAAGAGGCCGCTTATGACGGGAACAAATTGAAAGTTAAATAAGGTGTTTATGTGCTCTCCTATATAAAATGAGGCCTTGAGTTGTGTTGCTTGTGTGGCGCCTCCCGCCGGAGCTGTCGCCCGCGCCGGCTGTTGTCCACGAGTATGCTATAGGGAAGCATAACGTCTCCCGATCTCGTATTGTTTTAGACAAATGCAACCATAAATAAATTGAACGTATTATTCCACATAATGGATATCTTGTAAAATAATGTTTGCGGTAGTTAGCGGCGGATTTACTTTGAAAATGTATACAGAGTAGTTAGATGTTACGCTGTTAGGACATTGTGTATATTCTTGTATCTCGTGTGGTCGCCTCACTTACACTCAGAGTTAGCTGGAATCGTTCGTTTGTCTCTGTGCAACTCGCCTGTATCGTACTACTCCTTACTTATAGTGACACTATTTAGAGCGCAATGTAAAAAGTTAAATACAAATGATATTTATGTACTAACTGCTAGCCTCGTTATACACAAATCAACCTAATATTATATTACATTATACGATATACATGGATATTATAAAAGTGTTCTAGGCGCTGTTTGAGACGTGTTGTAAGTACTTAGTACCTGCCGACCTCATCGCGGACCCTATGTTCTGTTGTGAATAAAGTTTAAATATGAGCGTAAGCATTATTTCTTATTATTATCCCCTCGCACAGATTCCGAGCCGCCGGAGCAGGTCACACTAAATTAAAAAAACCGACCAAGAGAGTGTCGGGCCACGCTCAGTGTAGAGTTCCGTAGTTTCCCGTCCGTCACAATAAGTGTTCCCACTTATGAGTTTACAAAAAGGCTATTTGTTACGTTGACATACTAAGTACAGAACTCTAATAAATACGGAACCCTAAAAATGGGCCCACAAAGGACGGTGATAACTAAAACAGTATGCAAGGAGTGGAAAATCTCTAGTAGAAATTTCAGCGATTGTGTACTCGTAAAATTACGAATATATTTGAGGAGAAACGATTTTTTACCACGGTAGGTTATGAAAGCACGGAAAATCTTAACATCGACTTTTAAAAAGATGACGTCATTACGTAACGCTATCTATCGAACCATTTATGAACTGGTTTTTACCTTAACATTTTTATAGATGGCGTTAAAAAAATGAATTTTAATTTTGTTCTAAATTGCCTTAGCATGTTCCTGATAGAAGTTTTATGTAGTTATAAGATAATACCGCCAATGCCAAGGAGAGACCAACCGAACAATTCGATAATACCCGACCCGCGAAATAGCCCAGCGCCATCTCTCGGGGAATTGGGTTACTAATTAATACATACATAGGTACCAGAAGAAGTTTTCGGTGGAAATTTTAGATTGCGAGAACCGATTTTAATCATTCTTTTTTTGTTTGAAAGAAGATACGTTCAGGATAATAAAATATGTAAACGAAGTTAAAAAAAATGCTTGTATATACGATTATACTACAAACTTAGTCCAGAAATTATTTTATACAACCTTTTTGTCTTTTTTGTACAAAAACTTTTCTTTCCATGAAGTTCAAAATGATTTTCTTAGAAAGTCCTTATAAAGTTACACTTGTCAGATTTTTTTCATATTTTCTAAACTTATGGTTCAAAAGTTAGGGGGTTTTTACACATTGTTTTTTACTTTTGGAGCGATTATTTCCGAAATTTTTGACATTATCAAGAAATGATTTTAGTAAACCCCTATTCATTTTTAAATACCTCTCCAACAATATATCACACGTTAGGGTTGAAATTTAAAAAAAAAAATAACTTCCCACTTTACATATAGGGGGGCTACCCTAATAAAACATTTTTATCCAATTTTTATTTTACCACTGTCGGCGTAATTGATATACATATTGGTACCAAATTTCAGTTTTCTAGTGCTAACGGTCACAGAGATTAAGCGAGGACGGACAGACAGACAGACAGACATACAGACATGGCGAAACTAAGTTGACTACGGAACCCTAATAAAATGACCAAGTAACCAAACACTCATTATTTTGAACTACACATTATCGTAGGGTTTACCGTTTGTAGCTCGCAGCATTTGCTACGATCCGTAGCTTACAGCATTTGCTGTGTTTGCTACGATCCGTAGCTCGCAACATTTGCTACGATCCGTAGCTCTCATAATTTGATATTGTCCGTAACTCTTCGGCCCGTATTACAGAACGTCACTCAAAACTCAAGCGTTACTTAAAACTAGTTTCAACCAATCAAATGGCTTGAATCTAGTTTTAAGTAATGCTTGAATATTGAGCGATGTTCTGTAATACGGGACTTAGCACTTGCTACGATCCGTAGCTCGCAACACTGGCTGTGGTTTGCAGCTCGTAGCACTTGCTACGCCTAAGGTACGTAGCTCGGCCCAAGCGCCCGAAAAGTGCCATAAAACAGTGACTTTCTGAAGCCTGCTCCTCGGTAACGGCCAGGTTAATTAGGTTTGAAAAAAATTTATGTTTATTATAGATTCATGAACAACGTTATCAACATTTGATTTTTTCGTGCTATTAATACTTTTGTCTAAAAAAAATATTTAGCAATTTCGCAACTTTTCGCAACTTTTCCCTACTCCTTCGAAACGGCTTGGATCTTTAGAAACATTTTTACACATAAAAATTGGTGGTTAAATATTCTTCAAAGTGAACATTGCATCTGTAAATCAATCAATATTCCGCAAAGAAAATGGATTTAAAGGTCAGCCGCGCGCTTTCCGGGCGCTGTTAGCCGCAAATAAATGCACAGATTTGCGTACTGCCGCCTAGGCGGGTGCGAAAGGTGCGTCCACATAATTTTTGGCCAGATGGTTCAAGGGACTATAAGCCTTAACGTTATGTAGCTCTCAGCACTTACTATGATTTACAGGTGTTCGCTCGTGGCCTTTGCTACGTCCCCATCAGGGGGCAATGTTACAGGTGTTATAGACTTTAGGCCTTATTTATATAAATGTCTGAGCTATATAGCAACTAAAATGAACGTCTTGTCCAGATTGAACCGGCCTGGCCGCATCACCAGAGCGCGGCGTCGTTGACGTGGACCGGTGCGGCGCTTGACACGGCACAAGATGCGGTGTACGACTCACAACGACGAGACTTTTATCAACTCGCTCAGAGATAAAGATATTAAAATGTCATGTATCACAAAAGTAGATTGGCGGAGTTGTACAGTGAACGAGGGCGGTGGAGAGCAGACATGCCGATTGCCGAGTGTATAAACTAACCTTAGGTTTTGTCCAAAATATAATAATTTTTACTTTATCTATATTTGTAAACCAGCTGGCTTCGCCTGCGTGAATGTAGATTTCGCTATACAAAACTTTAGACCCCCTTTCATCCCGTTAGGGGCTGAATTTTGGAAAACCCTCTCTTAGTTTAGCTTGTGCAAAACTTCACGCTCCTTATCCCTATAGGTTTAGCTATACGTTGATATGTTAGTCAGTTTCTCTTTTAATATTGTCTCAGGGAAATGAGGATATCAGGGGTTTCGCGAAATCCCTAGGGATATCACGAAATTCCGGTAGATGTCGAATATTAAAAGTATCTATTGATATGACAAAACACCAATTTATCGTTAGTGACATGTCGTTTCACTAAATTGAATCTAGTGAAATAAAGAATACTGTTGATGAATAAAATAATAAAACGAAATTACAAATTAACTGATGCATTTTTATTAGAAAGTAACGTTTAATCAACTAAACATAATAATTTGACAATAATATCAGGTTTTATAATACCTGATATTATTGTACCTTTTTCTTTTGCGTAAATTTGTTCATTAGGTGCAAAAAAAAATTTAAGTATTAATAAAAAAAATACTTATAGAATTCTAAAAGTATGGAGGCTCAACAATTAAGACGACGACTAACTCCTGATGGAAAATGGTAAATCTTGTTATTTATTTAAACAAGGTAGTGATTTCTGGCACCTTGAATTACACAAAGCATTTAGCTTCTTGCAAATACATCTTTCGGTTTTGCACTGGACCTTTTATTTTTCACAATTACATTTTTATGGCACTGCTCGGGCGCTTGGGCCTTGTAAGGTCGGGTGTGTGACAACGATTATACAGCTTGTATAGTATTATTAAAACTCCGATAGCCAATATGGTACATATCACCACCAAAATTGTGTTTGAGGTTTCCTGCAGCTGCTGCGTACGAGCCGTATTACTACCGACTCCGGCGGTCTGAGCAATCACTACTTCTTCCTTGCTGTTTGTGTTTCCCATTTTTCAAAATTAAAAATTATGCACGAATACGCACCAGTAAAACACGCTTTGTACTCAGGTAGCCTAATATATTTTTGCTTCATTTTTAAAGTCCACATTAACTGCAATGATTGTTTATAATATTTTGTCCTTTTATGGTATTCACGAGAGCGCGCCCGTGCCGACTACTGTTATAGGCCATGTAAGGTCCCGACCATTTGTGGAAACGAATGAGTACTACACTAACTATATTGGAATAATGATACCTTATTATATACCTTACAACTACTAAATCACAGCCTTACTAAAATCACACGAGCCGCTCGAGTTGGCGAGCGACGCATTTGTTTCGCTCCCACTGGTGCACCTTTGATACTAGAGCGAGTCAGAGAAATGCATGGTTCGATTTTTATTGCACAGTATCCGCATTTCTGACATTTTACTAGATTTAGTTTAGTGAAACAACATATCACTGTCGATAAGTTGGTGTTTTGTCATATCACTAGATACTTGGGATTTCACGAAATCCTTGGAGATATCACGAAATCTCAGTAGATGTCAATTCGAATATTTTTGTTTATTACGTCTTATTACTAAAAGTATCTTGTGATGTTACAAAACACCAATTTATCGTCACTGATATGACATTTTACTAAACTAAATCTAGTAAAATGTCAGAAAAAAAGAAAATGTCAGCGGATATTGCCGAATAAAAATCGAGCCATGTATTTCTCTCGCTACCCACACGGGCACTAGTGAGCTGGGACTCCAGGTGGCATTGCACAAGTCCGAGGCCATGTGCTTTCACGGCCCTCGGAACGCGCCACTTAACGGGTTCCCAAATAACGGTAGGAGGAGTTCACATCGGCATCGAGTCGACGATGAAGTACTTGGAAATTGTTCTCGACAGCTGATGGAATTTCGAGGAGCACTTCCGACGTTTGCTGAATGGGATACGAAAAAAAATCACGGGACCTAAATCCTACATGGCGGCCGTCCCAAGGTGGCGGATTGGCTATTTGAAATGCAAGGGTTTGCTAAAAATAATGCGAAATGACATTTTCTTACCAAATTTTACTGATTCTCATTCATGTGGAGCAAAGGGTTCAAAAGCTAAGGACGGAGGCAAAGCCTGTATGATTCAATGTGACACTATGGATGAATTTGTGCGAATATGCAAAAGTACAACGGGATCTAGAAATACGCAATTTACTGTAGATTATATTGACGTTTATCTTAGTGTTACGCAGCGACTGTACTTCAGTCTCCATTTTAAATTAGTAAGTAGTAAATTAAGTTTGAATAATAAGAAGATTAAAAAGTATTAAATAAAAATAATAGTTTAAAAAACTAGAAAACACGCTTTTAGCACGCACTAAAAATAAATAAAATAATAAATAATTACCTATAAGTAATACTATTAACCGATAAATAATTACCTATGCGAAATGGTTATAAGTAGGTAATCATCTTTATTAAATATTTACTATGATCAAGTCAAAATCATTTATTTCAAATAGACCATTTGCAGGCACTTTTGAATAGTCAAATGTCGGTCAGTCCAAAAAAAGTGAAGCTAAATTGCACGTTCCAAAGCGTAGGTCTCTATGGAAAAGAACGTGCAAGAAACTCCATAGACACTCTTTTTAAATATATTATGAGTTACATAGATCTTGGTTACATATTTCTTGTCGCTTCTAATATGTGAGCACAATGTAGGTAGATACGTAATAATAATAAATTATTATTATTATTTTAAAAAGGTAATTAAAAACAGAAACCGAATTAAGCCACTGGCAGCCAAGAGATGACCAGTCTCAACCGATGGCACCCGTTCACGGGCATGACATGTGCATCAGCCCCACTCAGCTCAACCATTTTAAAGGGAACCGAATGATCCAGTAACACGTGCCACCATCAGCAAGACATTTGGGTGAGCATGACAAACTCTCAACTGCCATGCTCGTAATGTCAAACGAGTTGTAACCTAATAAAGATGCTCCATGGTGCTTCACATTCACAAAACTTGAAAAAAAAAGTGCTTCTACATTATACAATGCTATTTAGTTTCCAATTAAAAAAGGTAATAAATTATTATAGCTATATTGAAATAAACAAATAAATTTAATTAATTAACCTTTCAATCGTGGAAATTAATTAAAAAAAAAAAATACATTTCGAAAGCAAAAATACAAAAAGGGGAATTTATATATAATATTTTCCAATATTTAGAAATATATATATAAAAAATAAAAAATAAACTAATTTGAAGGTAAAAGTGGCTGTAGTTGTGGAGCAGGACCAGCATTTAGCCAAGCATTTTTGTCAAGGAGATAATCTTCCAGTTTATAATAATATGCTTGTCTACATAGTGTGCGTTTAATGCATGTTTTAAAGGTCTCATTTAGTTGTAGAATCTCAATTGGTATTTTTATTTATTTTTTATTATAAAATTTTACACAGTACCTCATGAAAGAGCTATGTACTTTAGCCAATCTGAATCGAGGTTGATCTAATTTGTTCCTATTCCTAGTGTTAAAATTGTGCCTGTCACTTATCTTAGTAAAAAGATGAATATTTTTCCGAACATACATGATGTTTTCATAAATGTATTGACAAGGGACCGTCAGGATGTTTATATCTTTAAATAGTTCCCTAAGAGAATCGCGTCTGCAAAGATTATATATGGCTCTGATAGCTCTTTTCTGCAGTATAAAAATAGACTCTATGTCTGCAGCCCGTCCCCATAGCAAAATACCGTAAGACATGATACTGTGAAAGTAACTAAAATAGACTAGCCTCGCAGTATCTACATCAGTAAATTGACGGATTTTACAGCATATGCTGCTGAACTAATCCGTCCTGCCAGAGATGTTAAATGAGGAACCCATTGTAGCCTCGAGTCAAGCGGGATCCCTAGGAAAACCGTACTCTCGACGAATTCGATTTTCTCCTTGTTCAATACTATGTCGGAATAATTGCTTTTAACATTCGGTAACGCAAATCTTATGCACTTAGTTTTTTTTCCATTTATTACTAAATTATTAACAGTAAACCAGTTTTGGACTTGCTGTGAAGCATTGTTTACGTCATTAAGGTTTGTGGAACGTCTATTGATTTTAAAAATTAACGACGTATCGTCTGCAAACAATACAATATGTGGTTGTTTTTTAATAGATGCGGTAGATCGGAGAGATTTATATATACTAAAAAGAGGAAAGGACCCAATATTGAGCCTTGCGGTACACCCATTTTGACTTTCAAACCTGGAGAATTGACACCATTTATCTGAACTTGCTGTGGCCTGTCAATTAAGTAAGATTTTACCAAGCTGAGTGCAAGTTTACCTAGCCCATAATGTTCAAGCTTTAAAAGCAAGGTTTCGTGATTAACACAATAAATAGCCTTTGAGAGGTCACAAAAAATCCCTATCGCATCTTGGGCTTCTTTCCACGCTGCAAATATATGTTTTAATAAAGTGACACCAGCGTCAGTCGTACAACGTCCTTTGGTGAAACCATACTGCTGATCGTGAAAGATTTTATTGCTGTTAAAATGATAAAGCATTTGATTAAGCATAACTTTTTCAAACACTTTACTGAAAACCGGCAATACTTATACAGGTCTGTAATTATTAGTGTCGTAGTACCTTACTGTATTTCATTATACCTGGATAGACGCCTTGGTCCACACACAAATTAAATATTAAAGCTAAGTATGGTGCTATAGTCTCAATTATGGATGCGCATACTTTAACAGACATTTCCCATAGGTCTTCGGTTAATTTGACTTTGATTTGCCGGAAAACCTCTAAGACTGTCATAGGGTTTATATGTTTGAATTGAAATTCAACCGGACAGCCTGGCAAGTTTGCTTTTAATAAAGCAATTGAGGCTTCAGGGGAGGAATTTAGAGCTTCCGTTGTCCTAAGAGGTACATTGGTGAAATAATTCACAAACTCTTGGGCTACTTCTATGTTAGAGCTTTTGGGACCATGTGGAGTCTCCAGTAAAAAATCCGTGCTGCGTACTTTGTTCCTACCAGTTTCACTAATAATAACTTTCCACACAGTCTTTACTTTATTGTCTACCGATTTGATTTTGTTGCTAATGTACAGGGCCTTTGCTACCTTGCAAATCTTTCTGAAAAGTTTAGAATATCTATTTACATATTTATTGGAGATTTCAGTATTGAAGAATGGCTTAAGGCCGTATAGCTCATACAGTCTTTCCCTACTTACCCTAATACCTTTAGTCGCCCAGTCACTAAAAACGAACTTAGGGAATATATTTTTCGACTTCTTTTCAAAAGCTGTATTAAATTCATTAAGTACCTACCAATGAAAAGAAATTTTCATAAAATTTATTAGCATCATTAATATCATGGCCCAGAACATTTAACTTATTTTGTAAGTTACTATTTTTAGTTAATTTGCCAATTGTAATTGGCCTGAATTGAATCTGAGTCTTTTCCAGGGCTGTTTGAGACATAAAAGTTACCGTTTGTCCACATGTTCAGACGGAAGATAATTTATTATAGCTTTATCTAGATAGTCACAATTGCAGAAAACATTATCAATACAAGTTGCAGAGGTTGGGGTTACTCTTGTTGGTTCTGTAAAAACGTTAGACAAATGAAATGATTTAAAAAGACTTAAAAATCTGCTGCTATTTGAATTATTTTCCAAAATATTAATATTAAAATCTCCACAAATAATTACGGATTTGTTACTATCTGCAAGTTTGGCGAGAATATCTTCCATTGTCGATTCAAAAAGACGGGGGTTCGGGGGTCTTTTTTTATGGTGGGAAAAAATCATGCATTGACATCCCCCGCCCTTGGGCGGAGCGGGAGATAGTGTCAGACTCTTACTGACTAAAAGACCCACCCCGTTCCTTCTAGCCTTCATACCGGGGCTCGAGCGCCCTTTCGGATAACCCTGGCCCCAGTAGGCTTCGACCCGGCTGGGTCCCTGCTGTTGCTGACAACTCCTTGAGGCGCGCGGGAACAGTGCGCGCCGTCGACGACTTGGGCTTGGTCCGGACAGTTACCGGACGGCCGGACAGTGAGCTACCCATTGCTCACTGTCCGCAAGCCCGCGCCTACGGTGGCCGGAAATCGGGATCAGAATCCCGGCGGCGGCGGCGGCGGCGGCGATAACACCGTTGCCTGATGCGTTCGGCCTCCTCCTTTGCGAGCATTACTGCTTCGCAGAAGTCGGCGACCGCCTGCCACTCCTCCTCGCTCCGGACCATGGCCTCAACCAAGGCCCGGCGCTAGAGGTCTCCGCCGCCGATCGCCCCCACGAGGGCACGGCGATGCTCCGCCCAAGCAGGGAACACCTCGACTGTGTGCTCCACCGTGTCCTCCAGGCGTTCCGCACAGTGGCGACACCCGGGCGTCACTTCCGCATGAATCCGGTGCAGGAAACTCCCGAACCAACCATGTCCGGTGATACCTGCGTCATGCGGAAGGACGCCGTGAGGTCTTTCCAGCCACGCCTCAAAGAGGGGATTTACCGCCAAGATTGTGGCGTGCCCATTGTGCACCCTTAAACTATTACCTATAAGCACAGTTAAATTAGTATCATAATTATAAGTTTTTTTAACCGACTTCTAAAAAGGAGGAGGTTCTCAATTCGGATGTTTGTATTTTTTTTTTTTTATGTGTGTTCGCGCATAACTTCGTCACTTGCCAACCGATTTGAAAAATTCTTTTTTTGTTGGAAAGGGTATACTTCCCAAATGGTCCCATAGTCACCAAGTCGGGATCTGATGATGGAATCTTGGCGAAATCGAGGAAACTCCTCAAATATCATAGGCAACCATATAGTTCTTTTGGTATTTTCATCAAAAACTTCAACATTTATAGTCAAAACATGAAATTTGATGAAGTGGAACTGGTGAAGAAGATCAGAAATGGCCAACGGAAGTTCATACTCACACAGATCTACCAATGAACGGTAATCATTAATTACTCACGTGTATCATACACGTGAGTAATTAATGATTACCGTTCTTGGCTCTCTAAGACCCTCGCCACGGCTCGGGTCTAAATACCGCCTCGACTGTAATCACTAACATTACACACTTACATCATAATGTACTATTATGTGTCATACAAGCAAGCCATTCTATCTGGAGATAATGCAGCATGGGCGATCCCTAGGGAATAATGAGATTTGAATTTGGAACATCAAAAATTGGCAACATTAAGTGAATTAAAATGTACCTACTGTCTTACCAACTTATCTGTGAAATGGAGAAAATGGGAACTACGGCCGCCATGTTGAAATGTCATCCGATTGTCAGTGTCTACTACATTCGGGTGCTCTGTGTTTTCTGTTGCGATATTTCTACATTTTCAGCGTTTAATATGCCGAAAGTGATGCGCGAAGCATCATTCTTAAGTTCAAAGCCTTTTTTGAAGAAGAAGCTCGGGCGGAGGCTCCGATTATTCCATTTAATCAAGTACACAAACGAATTTTGGCAGCTACAGGTTAGTGTTGTCTACTTTCTTTTTGTAAATTACCCGATATTTTTTGCATTGATTACTTTTTAACGTAACTGTAACTTAAAAAATATAAAGCTGAGTGATTCAACTACCTATAGTTCTCGTCACGTAAAAAGAACGCTGGAATAATCTGAGGGGCTCTCCCGCATAGGTACGTTTGGCTTAGCGTAAATTCTCTCTACTCCACTGCCTTCCAGCGTTCTTCTTACGTGACGCGATTTGTACGCAAGCCGCATAAAAAATAGTTACTCATACTTAAATTTAATATTTTAACTGCAGTATGTAAATACTTAATTAATTTTGTCTATATTTCAGGTGTGAGTCAAGGGCTAATTTCAAAAATAGTTAAAGAAGGGCATGCAGCAGAAGAAGCTGGTACAAAAATTCGGACCCCAGGCAAGGAGAGGAAACGTCAAACTGGGTTTATTCATGTTGATGATTTTGACATCCGGAGGAAAGTACATGAATTTTACTCCAATAAAAACGAGTTACCGACTGTTAAGGAGCTTCTAGAGGTCTTAAAAACAGAAATAAATTACACGGGACAAAGAGAAAGTCTACGAAAGCTGCTCCACAAAATGGGTTTTCGTTTTAAAAAGTCGCAGTCTAATCGTAAAATGCTCATGGAGCGCAATGAAGTATCAGCTTGGAGAGCAAAATACTTGCATGCTGTAGAAAAAAATTATAAATCTCCACAGCCTCGGCCGCTAATTTATTTAGAACAATGCATAGAACAAGCTTATTCGAAAATCAAACTGGCAAACAACAAGCGGAATAATACGTGGAATACTACGAGTATACGCACAGCGTAACAAGCGGAATACTACGAGTTTAATGACGACTTTCTAAAAAAAAAGTAATGAAATAGAAAATTGAAATTATAGAATCTTTGAGTAGTAAATTTTATTTGTTTCAAATCTCAAAACATGTTGGGTGATATTTAAGATTAAGTTCAAAATAATAAATTGTCTATTAATTATCTCACAGATGGTGTAAAAAGTAGAGTATGGAACACAGGGATAAAGCTGTCTTTGTCTTGGGCGGCTTGAATTCCTCACTTCCCTCAGGAAGAAAAACGTTCGGGATTAAATTAGCAATCTTCGTTTCGTTCGGAATTCAACATGCCGCCCGCGACTCAAAGACTTTGCTTTATCCCCTAGTAACATAATCTACAATTTATTATTTACAATTATGTCATTAGCTTTTTTTTTTTTTTTTTTTTTTTTTTTTTTTTTTTTTTTTTTTTTTTTTTTTTCGATGGGAAAAATCATCTTATGACAACCCCCGCTCTTGGGCGGAGCGGGAGATAGTGTCAGACTCTTACTGACTAAAAAACCCATCCCGTTCCTACAAGCCTTCATACCTTCATAGCCGTCATTGGCTTCAGAATTTAACAACGTTAATGAAATGGTCGACTTTTTTAATCATCGCTTAACCTCCTTGTTTGATATTCACGCGCCAACTAAAACTTGTATTATTAGGGAGCAATTGCATCCCTGGATCACGGACACTTTAAAGTTCATGATGACCCTACGAGTTAAGGCATTAGCTGTATATAAAAAAACCAAAAATGAGCAAAAAAAAAAGGTATTATAAGCAGTTAAAGTCTCTGGTAGAAAGTTCCCTGTATCTTGAAAAAGTAGCGTATTTCAAGCACAATATTAATAATAAGATAAAAAATCCTAAATTGTTATGGAAGAACATTAAGTCAACTTTTGTACCTTCAAAGCAAGGACAAGAGCTCCCTCCACATTTTAGAAACCCTGACCTAATAAATAGCACATTTCTGAAAGTTCCAGGCAACCCGCTAGCCAGCCCGTCGCTTGTATCTTTTTATGAGTCCAATAGATACAGCGAAGCAACATTCTCACTTGGCCCGGTAGATCAAAACGACGTCTCACGTATTATCACTGAGCTTAAGTCGAATGCTGAAGGTTACGACCAGATAACCCTTAGTATGCTTACCCTAACCTTACCTCATACTTTACCTACTACAACGGATATTATAAATTACTCTATATGGACATCCCAGTTTCCTTACCAATGGAAAATTACTATAGTCAGACCCATTCCCAAGACTCCTAACCCTGTAGAGGTAAAAGACTTGAGACCAATAAGTATCCTACCATGTCTTTCGAAGGTAATGGAGAAGGTAGTGTGCGTGTGTGGTAGTGTGCCGTCAATTGACTCGGTTCTTGGAAGAAAACGAGTTGTTACCTGACCTACAATCTGGTTTCAGGAAACAACGGAGTACTTCTACGGCGTTGCTGGACGTTACCGACAACATTCTGTCAGCTCAAGATAAGGGCATGTGTTCACTGGTGGTACTTCTTGATTTCTCACGTGCTTTCGACTGTATCAATGTTTCATTACTAATTTCTAAGTTAAAATATTACGGGTTTGACGATAATGCCATCCAGTGGTTCCAAAGCTACCTCGGTGACAGAAAGCAACTCGTAGAATTACGTTTGGCAGACCTTGACTTCAGCTCTTTCCGCAATAGAGAGAGGGGTTCCCCAGGGATCAATTTTGGGTCCGATTATTTTTATTATTTACTGTGCAGACATAATAAAGTGCCTTCAGAAATGCAAGTACCACATCTATGCGGATGATGTTCAATTTTATTTGTCTTTTGAACCAGAGGACCACGATTCAGCCATTAGAGATCTAAACGATGATTTAGAAAGAATCTCCATCTGGGCTAATGAGAACTGTCTGACGTTAAACCCAGTGAAAACCGAATATATTGTGTTTGGTACGAAGCAGCAGTTGAAGAAGCTGCCCGTAAGCCTAAGTTTGACTCTTATGGGTGAGCCTATTGAACGAGTTAATGAGGCGCGAAACCTGGGGTTGCATATGGACAGCGGCCTTAGGTTTGAGAAGCATGTTGCTGACTCCGTTAGAAATTGCTTTTATCGCCTGAAACTGTTGTACAAGATGAGACCTTTCTTGTCGGAGAAGCTCCGCGAGCAGTTGGTCGAAACCCTTGTTCTATCGAAACTAAATTACGCTGATACGGTTTACGGCCCACGCTTGCTGGCTCGAACCGACAGGCTTATACAGAGAGTCCAAAATGCATGCGCTCGTTTCTGTTATACAGTTCCCCCTAGAAGTCATGTCACCCCCTTTCTTAACAAACAGTTTATTCTAAAAATGAAATCAAGGCGAAAGTTACATTTAGCCTGTCTTCTTTTTGGCGTCGTCAAGACTAAGAAACCGAGTTACCTAAATGATAAGCTCAGCTGGATGGCTAGTAGACGGGAATGCGCGCCCAGGCTTTGTGCGCAACAACTCTCAACCCAGTCTCATAGAACAGCGGCTTTCAAGGGCAGTTTCAGATACGCTGCTAGTAAGGTGTGGAATAATATTCCTCCTTCTATAAGAGTACTGGGCACTATCCATACGTTCAGAACGCGTTTACGGCAGTACCTGATAGATGCGCAAAGGAAACTGGATATGGTCGCTCTTAACGTCTCATTTATATGAACTGTCTACAGTGGATTTTAACTTTAACACGAAGATATAATAATAGTTTATGTATGTATATCTACGGCTTGTGGGTGATGAAAGTTCCTTGGGCACCGCTGTCTGCTCGTCTCGTTCTGTCTGCGCATCATTCACGACACCTGGTCTCTGTTCCCGCGTGCTTGGGAGACCTGTGAGAAACGAAGGACACGTTAATTTTATAATTTTATAGTCTAAAAAATAATTATTTGGCTGTATTTACTTTTTTTTTTTCATGTTGACTTACCCTATGTGTCTGGCCTACTTGCATCCAGTACTTGCATTCTGTGTCGCCGTCGCCACTCTGGGGACACGGCAGTCATTGTGAGTCGCAACTAAAAAGAAAAATTTTTTTTTTTATTAAATTCATACTTTTACATTTTACACTTTGATTTATTCAAATAGCTATCACTAAACAAACGACACTCACCTTTTTGACTATATACGAATCTTTTTTTTTTTCACTTCTTTCTTCTACGGGTATAACACTAAAATTCACTTAACTGATAGATATTAAGCATTAGGAAACTTACGCTTTATTTCTTTTTTATTTCCAAAGTACCCGAAGTTATAACAAGTTTTTTTATACTTTTGTTTTTAAATTTTGCGCTGTTGGCAATTCGTCCATTGCGCCTAGCTGCCCTAGGCATAATGAATTGGCGTCCCGTTGCACTGCGCAACCTGACGGGCGTGGCAGTGTTTTGAGATTGAGTCGCTTCAAAGCCGGTTTTTTGTTTGCGCATATAATTATGATTTTTTGTAATGTAATTATGATAGACCTATTACAATTTATTTTATTTTATTTCTCTTTTTTTTTTAATTTGATATATTTTGTACGCTGAACACCTATTTATTTATTATTTACTGCACATAAACATATATAATATGTAATTTATTTACCGTACACCTAATCACTAATAACTGAGTAATAAAAATAAACCAATTTTCAACCGTACACTCGAAATAAGGTTCGGTTGAAAACCATCGTCTGGCAACTACCATTTAGTTGTCTGGCATTATTGCTGAACTGGACCTATTTGGCACCGCCGTGAGACACACATTGTTAGTTGTCTCTTTTTTTATATGTAATAATTTATTAGTGTCTACATGTTGTTACTACATTGTGTGTATCTACGACTGTGTATGCCAAATAAAATATTTTTCTTTCTTTCTTTCAATACACTGGATGTGTATTGGGTGGACATAGGCCTCCCCAAAGACGTCTCCACGATGGCCAGTCCTGTGCTAAACGGTGTCAGCAGGTTACAGCGACTTTCACTAGACCGTCCGACCGTCGCGTCGTGTCCTCTTCGTCCTGTATAAATTCTCATTATTATTTTCTTCTTTTTTTTAGACTATGATATATCTAAATCTGTACTAATATTACAAAGAGAGACAATTTTATTTTTTAAATGTTTGTTTACACACGTAATCGATAAACCATGGAAAAGGCGATAACTAAGCGAAAAACCCAAATTCTGCCGGAAGTCATTATTCCACGCGGACGAAGTCGCGGGCAAAAGCTAGTTTAATCATATATTATGTACATTAATCATGAATGAAGACTCGTCATAAAGTGTGCGCAAGATAACTCTGCACGTCGTTGTGGGCATGCTTAATATTGCCAGCTTATCTAGGTAATCTATTTTCCCTCATATAATTAAATACAGTCTTTCGTAACTCAAATTGTAATTTAAAGAAATTATTAGCTTTTACCCGTGGCTTCATCCGCGTACATAAATTATAGCCTATGTCACTCAGGAATAAAGCAGCTTTCTGTCGGCGAAAAAATGTTTGCATCGGACCAGCACTTCCAGATAGAGAAGAAACTTTACCTCTATAATACTAGTGTAGACTAGCTGAGCCGGCGAACTTCGTGACGCACGTCTGTCAGTGAATGTAATACACGTGTTGTGGTACACACCACACATACACATGTGTATATTTTGATGTAGTCAACCGATTATATATTATATCAAGTTACACACATATTTTTTAGTTTCACCAGTTACGATGTTTGTTTATCTGTACTTAATCAAATCTTGCTAATTATATTTGATCTACTTCCCAGTTATCGATCGAGCTGAAATTTTTGCTTGCTTGTGTAAATCAGATGACAATGCAAAACTATTATGTCATATATGGTGCTGATGGATACGGTAGAGGTGTGCCCCGCGAAGGCAGAACATCACCGTATCCTCGTGGGGGCGATCGGCGGCTACGACCTTTAGCACCGGACCCTGGTACAGGCCATAGACCGAAGCGAGGCGGAATAGCTGGCGGTCGCCTCCTTCAACGAAGCAGTAATAATAGCTAGCGAAGGAGGCGGCCGCACGCGCGAGGGAATGAACTGCCTGAGGCCCAGCAGGGGCGAAACCTCCTGAGGCCATGGGTTGTGTGAAAGTAAACCTCGGGGACCTGGAACGAAGCCAAAGAAGAAACATAGGAGTGCGTTTTAGTTAGTAAAAGCCTGACACCCTCACGCTCCACCCAACAGCGGGTGAAGTCGTTGGATAATTTCCCACCTAAAAACAAAAACTATGAAGATGAACAAGAGGAAGGACTTTCGATACTTCTTTCCTTCCTAATTCTGATTCCCATAAAGAATTGAATTAGAATTTCATTGTTATTGTTGTACAATACAATAAACAGATGTTTTACAAATGACCGAGTAGAGTATTGCGGATCAGCGCACGTCATGAATTATGTTCATGACCTGCGTTGAACAACCGATCGATTCCACCCAAATTCATGTGGAACATTCTATACGATATTTATGAGGGTCGAGCAACGAGCAATCGATCTAACAAGGGAAGGTTAGTGTGCGCGCCGACCCCAACAGACAACAAGTAGAATAAGGGCAGAGTTACGTAACGCGGTGCAACAGATCGCGCCGCAGGTGACGAGCGTGGGGCCGCGCCGAGTGACGCGGGCCGCGATGCACCGCGGGCGGGGCGCGGCGCGCGTGCGCGGCCGGGCGCATGCGCGGCGCCGCGCTCGATGTGCGCTCGGCGCTCGGGCGGGGAGCCGCTGTGCGCGACTCGCTCGGCCGCGCCACGCTCCCGCCGCTCCGCCAGCCGAGCCCGCAGGCCCCGCCGGCCGCTGGCGCCCGCTGCCCCGAGGCCGCCCGACCGAGCGCCACGTATCGAGCGAGCCCGCGAGCCCGCTAGCCGCCACTCGATGGACGGTCCATCACTGAATGTTTAATGTGTCTCGGAAATATATGTGTCATGAAATGAGCCTACAATTATTACTACTTGCATCCGGTTTAATGAATCCAAAGTAATTCGACATAGGTACCGATGTAGTATAAGAAAATTGATTTTGCAAATTGCTATTTATGGTGTCAAAGAAGAAACTAAATAATAGATTACGATAATATATTACTTACGCTGCTCATTTACGCTGGTCCTAGCAAATTCAATAAGGAAGTAAAAATAGGTAGAGACCTACTTAATTACATACCTACCTATGTACTGAAACGTTAATATTATTATGTTGTGACAAGAGCTGCGCACGTTGTGTGCCGCGCTCGGCGCTGGAGCGCGCGCTGAGTGCTGAGCGCGCCGCGGGCTCGGCGCGAGCGGGCATGCAGTGAGCTCCGTCCCGGCGGCCGCGGCCGATGGCGGCCAGCGGCGCGCCCGTGCGCCAGCTGCGCCGCGGGCCCGCGCCCATCGCCTCCTTCGACCACGACGTCTCTGACGAGGTGAGACCACCAGTATGTATCTCTCACGTTCTTCCCCTTCCCGCTTTGTATTTCGCTGTGTCCGAGGTGAGCCGTCGGTATCCCTCGCGAGTAGCGTCGTCAGAGCGGATCCGACCGAGCATCTCGGCACTTTGAGTCTCATCCACGTTTCACCTCGACAATAAAATCCTCGTAATATTTCCAGTCGAGTCCGGAAACGAAGCAAACATTCCGGCTCCCAGAGATCCGCGAGGACCCAGCGGCGAGTGCGTCGTCGGCGGCCTGTGCACTGGCGCCGCCCGAGCAGCGCGCGCGTTCACATTCCACGCCGGCAGCCGGGCTGCATACGCCGGCGGCGCCGCGCATCGACATCTCGCGCGCCTCCAGCTCCAGCCACCACGACTCGCGCGACAGCTCGCCCGAGCTGGCGCTGTTCGCGGGCACCGACGACACGCGCGCGCGCCTGGACCTGGGCTTCCGCGAGGACGGCGCGCTGGAGCTGCGCTCGTCCACGGAGGAACTGGCCTTCCTAGAGGGTGCGCCGGGCGAGCCACGCGCTCCTGCACCGCCGCCACCCGTCTCACGCCGCCACTCTCGCAAGGACTCGCAAGGCTCGGAAGCGGCACTGCTGGCCGTGTCCGGCCGCACCAGCCGCCTGTCCAGCGTCGGCTCGCAGTGTTCGGCGCACTCGGCACTGTCAGCCTTCAGTCACCAGAGCCGCCACTCGATCGGCCGCCTGTCAGTCGTGTCGGGTGTCTCGCGCTCTCCCTCGCCGCACAGAATGCTACTCGAGACGTCTTTCTGCGGCCCAAAACCTATCGAGACTGATCCAGAGATCTGCGCAGCCGCTGTAGAGGAGCGCCTGCTGGAGATTGCGAAGCTGACCGCAGTGTCTCCCCCGGGCTTGGCGGGCCCCCCGGGCGCCGCGCCGCCTGCGCTGGACGCCCGTGACCGGCGTGAAGTGCGCACGGAGGCCACGGTAGAGCGCGTTTCTCGCGCACCGCCCCCCTCCCCGTTGCCGGCACCCACCCACTTCGACCCCACACCGACGCCTGCGCCTTCAATAGTGCCTACGGTACCGATCCCTTTCACAACGCAGGCTTCTACTCCGGTACTGACTACTGCACCAGTGATATCTTCTAAGCCAATACTGAGCCCAGCATCGGCTCCGACTTCTGTACTCCCCCTGACTACTGTACCCGACGATGACAAACTTCAAAAGGAAACACAAAACCGCGCCCGAGCTCAAGAAAGGCGTGCGCGGCCTCGCGTGCGTCGGGAACCGTCCGAACCCGAAGTTTATAAGAGCGCTAATCGTTCTAAAGACATTATCCGAATAAAACTGAAACCCGACGATGACTACGAGGAGGAGGGAGATCAAAGTACGCGGAAGAAAATCGAGGAGGTCATCGCAGACACAAACGACGAGAAAGCACGGAAGCCCGCTACCCTGGAGCTGGTGGGCCCCGCAGAGCGCGCTGTACGGCCCACGGAGCTGCTGGGCCGCGCCGAGCTCGCGGCGGCGGGCCCGCCTGCGCCGGCTTGCGCCTCGCCCAGCACACGCCGACCCGCGCGCGACAGCCGCACGCCTTCGCCCGCCGGAGCCGCCGTCTCGCGGAAGTCTTCCTTTTGTTCGCTATTCAAGTCGCGCGAGACTATCGCGTCCCCTGACTCACCGTCGGACGCTCTTCGCCGCAAGAGAAGTCTCACAGAGGGTCGATCGCGGAGCAAAAGCCGCGACCGCTCCGCAACCCCCACCTCTGCCGGAAAGATTAGAGGCTCAGTATTGTCATTATTTCGAACACCACGGAAGAGCGCTGCATCACCGTCACCGAGCTCTCGCGAAGGTTCCCCGGTGGTTCAACCACAGCGACCGATCACTGTCGCTCCAACAGCGATCGAGCGGGGCCGGCGTGGAGACAAGCTAAAGTACTACGAGGACACAAAGGATGGAATCATTCACATCCCGTTGAGAACACCGCCAGACGAACGACCTGGCTCGAGCGGCGCCCGTCGAGAGCCAGAGACCAGTAAGACCACTGCGGAGGTGACGACACATCGCGAGCCTTCTCGCCCAGCTTCTGCCCCGCAATCTCGGCCCGTATCTGAGCGCGAGTTTGCGCCGCCGGTCTCTCAGAAACCTATGCATCGAACTGTTTTACCTGATGGAAGTATTATAATACCTCTTCGCTCACCAACGGAGCAACATTCCGATACTCGTCTACCAAGTCCACCAGTCATAGTCCCATCACCACAAAAGTCGAACCACACCATCGCGGTGGAGATGCCAAGCGTCGCTCCGGCCGACGTGCATGACGTGCCTGCTAACCCCGCGCCCATTCTCCCTCAGGAAGACAGCGCCATCGCACCGCTGCCGGATGCGGAGCGAGTCGAGCCCGCACCGCAAGCAGATGACGGCCGCAAGCGACGTAAAGAGCGCCTCGTGTTTACGACACACGTCGGCAGCCGCGAGCAAGTGTTCAGCACTCAATTCAGCATCACAAAAACACCGAGTGTGACGAGTGAGATATCAGGTTCCTTCCCGAGCTTCGTCGACAGCGAGGAGATAAAAACAACGACGATACGCGACGTCGCCCCCGCCGCCGACGATAGCCTAGCATCACCGGACGCGCGGCGCTCCGGCGGCACGTCGGCGGGCGGTACGCCGGCGGTTGGCACACCGGCGGTTAGCACGCCGGCGGCCGGCTCACTGGCGGCGCCCAGTCCTGCATCACCACCAGAGCCGGTGCGAGACTCGTCCGAGTCGGAGCCGAGCTCGGAGTCGGCGCCGCCACCAGCCGGTGACGAGGTGGAGAAGCGCGGCCTGGTGGTGCAGCAGTCGTTCGAGGAAGAGCTGCCGTACGTACCCACCACGTTGCCGCAGGAGCGGTCGGTCGCGCTGCCCATGGTGCCGGTGCGCGAGCGCGGCGGCGTGCTGGTGTCGGGCGTGTCGCGGCCGCGTGCGGCCCCGCCCCCCGCGCCCGCGCCCCCCGCGCCCCGCGTGCCGCGCCCCGCGCCCCTGTCGGCGCCGCCGCTGGCGCCGCAAGACAAGCTGCGGATCAGGCTGCCGCGCCGGCCCAGTACAGCCGCAGCGCCGCGACGACCCGATCGCCCGCGCACACGCAGTGGCAGTGATAGTAAGTCCAGACACTCATTTATTTATACTAGTCAAAACAAAATAAGGGCCACCACGTTTTTACAGTATTCTCATGAAAACTTGAGGTTCAAGGGTTGATTAATGATTAGACTGGATAAATTAATTATTTTTTATTGTAAACAGCATAAAATGATGAAGGATTTTTTCAAAAAAAAAAAAAATTACACCACTTTTTCTAAAAACTAACATTTGTGCAAACAAAAAGCAAAGAATAAAAATTGAGTGAAAAAATAAACACTTTAGGTATTGGTGGTTTTGTGATTTCCTCAATATTTTGTGTGCCCTCCTCGTTTCGTAATGCATTCTTGAAGCCTGGATGGTACACTCTCCACCAGGTGTACCACTGTTTCTTGAGGAATTTGTTCCCAGCTTGATTTTAAAACGTTTATCCGCTGTCTTTCATTATGCACGGGTTGGTGTGTGCTTTGAACACTGCGTTTTAGTAAATCCCACATGTGTTCAATGGGATTGAGGTCCGGATTGTTTGCAGGCCAGGCCAACCTCAGTATACCAGCCTCCTCTAGGGCTTCTCTGGTGGCCCTAGCTGTACGAGCGCGAGCATTATCGTGCATCAGACGGAATCTTGCGCCGATTCTCTGTGCATATGGGACCACAAGGGGTCTTATGACCTCCTCGATATAACGTTGAGCTGTAATGGAACCTTTGTTGAGAATTACCAACTCGGTTCTACCTGATGTAGAGATTTCTCCCCACACCATAACATTGGGGCCCCCAAAACGGTCACTTTCATGGATACAAGCATCCGCAAATCGTTCGCCTTCACGCCTCCAGACTCTAATGCGACAGTCATCACTAAAAATGTAACTTTGCACTCATCCGTAAACAATACTGTGCTCCAATCACTCATATCCCATGCCAAATGCTGCCTTGCGAACAATAATCGGTTTGCACGATGAGCACTTGTTAATGGAATCCGCACTACGCGTCTCCTGGAGAACTGCTGGTTCTCGTGTAACCGATTTCTAACCGTTTGATCACTCACAATTGTACCTGTCGCCAGCCGCAAACGGTTTTGTAGGGAGCGGGCTGTGATACAGCGTTCTCTGCGCGCAGTCAAACGCACGTAGCGGTCCTCCTGTGCGGTAATTGCTCGAACTCTGCCAGATCCCCGTCTCCTGGTTAGTCTCCCAGTCTCTTGGAATCGATTCCAAGCATTCTGAATCGCTTGCCGAGAAAAACCTAGCTGCAACGCAACAGAACGCTGCGAATGGCCTTCTTGAAGCGATGTTATGGCCCTAGTTACTGTTGGTAAGTCCATATGTCGTCGGATTCTCGGCATAACTTTATTAAAATGCTAATTTAGCCACAACTTAAACAAAACTTAAACTGTTCTTGACAGATTCGTCAGTATGACTGAACTAAACTACGTTTAAAAATGGGTTAGAATCAAGTGGCTACAATAAATTATCAAAAACTATCCACTTTACACAATTATGCAGGTAGAACACTCAAAAAATGTTAGAAAACAAATAGAGTAACTCTACAAAAAACATTCAGCTACTTGAGAACCCTTAAAAAATAAATTATCGCTACTGTTGTTAAAAATAACAAGTGGCCACCACTACTGTACATGAAGTTTAAATAAATAAATAATAAATAATAATAATAATTTTTATTCAGCTCAAAATACCCATTTCCACAATTATAACACATTAAACACCAATTACATAAAATTTAAACCTAATCAAATACATTAAAACAAAACAATTAAAACAAAGACAATAAATTAAAATCAAAATGAATTAAAATCAAATAAAAATAATCAATTGTTGTACGCCAAGATAATAAGTCACACAATAAGCAATTCTTGGGATTTGTCGACATGCTGGATAGATTATAAGAAGGCCTATGACTCTGTTCCACATAGATGGCTCATGAGGCTGTTAGAGTGCTATAAAATAGATGCAACTCTACGCACCTTCCTTGAGTCATATATGGGGGAATGGAATACAGTCCTTCGCTATCCAGGATGTCGATCGACTCGGAGGGACGAATGAACCTATTTGGATTAAACGGGGAATATTCCAGGGCGCCAGTCTGAGTCCACTTTGGTTCTACCTAGCCCTGAGTCCTCTAAGCACATTGCTAGACTGCTTGCTTGCTGCTACTGACATGAAGCAATCGTTGAAGGAGCGCTTCTTTGGCCGCCTGAAAAAGGTTTTAAACGGTTGGCTCATGCCGGTTTTAATGTACTCTTTCGGCATACTCGGCGCTTTTTTCGGGCTCTTCATGACCCTGATGTAGATTTTTCGGCGTCCGTGGCCTGGTTACGATTCAGCAACCTCTTTGGAGAAACTGAAGGTTTTGTCTGTGCGATTATGGACGAAGTTATCTTGACGAACAACTACCGGAGACATATTGTGAAGGACGGGTCGATTGACGTGTGTCGGGCATGTCATCGTCCGCGTGAGTCTATCAGACATATTATCTTTACTTGTTCTCGTCTGGCTAACGGCGAGTACTTGCACAGGCATAATCAAGTAGCCAGGATTCTTCACCAGCAACTTGCTTTCAAATACAACCTAGTGGATCCTGAGGTACCGTACTACAGGTGGGCACATACCAGACCCAGTTCTTGAAAATGACCATGTCACGTTGTACTGGGACCGGTCTATCATTACTGACCGGACTATTGTAGCCAATAAGTCGGACATAGTGGTGATAGACCGATTAGCGCGCCGTGCAATGATAGTCGATGTCACCATCCTGCACGACAAGAATCTCGTGAAAGCTGAGAAAGAGAACAATATTAAATATCTCGACTTGACAGCCGAGACCACATTCCACATGTCGACAACCTCGTGTGCTGTGCCGATTGTTGTGACCGCCAATGACCTTAGACAAAAGCGTCGACGACCACCTGTCGAAGCTGTCGTTGCGCAGCTGGATCAAGGGCCGGACACAAAAGGCAGTACTCCTCGAAATGGCTCGCATTGTGAGGAGGTTCCTGTCTCTGGAGCCCTAACCACCGATACTACCGGTGGTTAGGGCTCCAGAGACAGTCTACCGCTCCGGTAGCTTGGACCCTGCTCCCGACACCAGCGGATAACTATGATTTTGTATTTTTAAATGTTCTTTCTTTCTTATATGATTTTGTTAAAAAAATATATATAAAAAAATGTAATATTATTTACTTATTAATGCTTATTGCACATAAAACTATACAAAGGCGGACTTTTTGCTGTCATACAATAAAATGATGAAATAGCTATGGCCCTTCGATTAACATAGGTTTTAAAGTGCTACAAGGGTGGGGACGGTGTCGATTAGAGGTTGCAATCGAATATTCGAATTATTCGAATGTTCTTTCCAAATTTATATTCGAATACTAAATAAACATATATTATTCGAATGTTCGAATACTACCAAAAAAAGAAAAAAGTACTACCAAGTAAAGTTTATGTTGGTAGAATTACGCACTGTGGTAATTTTCGATAATAGAGTAGGTAAATCTGATTTGATTCTGAATTATTAATTGATGAATCGGATTTATTAGTGTATTGTCGTGTACGATGTTTTATACGACACCTTTGCATTTGTGATACTTTTTGATTTTATTATTAACGAGTTTAAGACTTTGGAAGTTTGAGAATTTTAATATAACTGTTTCAACATTTCATGTATAATCGTGTGATTTATAAGAACATAAGTTTCCTATAATGTTTAAGAATTCGATAATATTTTTTATTTTACTATCTAAACACCGAGTGTAGGTACTTTGTTTAAAAATAAATGATGATTCTATTTGTGTTGTTATGTTACATTATTTACAATTTATAAATTAGCATGCATCGCATTTGTTAATTATAAAAGTTTTAGTGACCATTGATTTTTTTTTGTTAACTTTTAATATCAGTAATTTATTTTATAATAACGACGAACTTTAAATTTAAGAATAACCGAATATAGGACAACATGGTGAAATTAGTCCACAAGAAAGTTATTCGTCGAGGTCACAACCCTCAACATTGAGGATAAACGTCGCAAGGAGAAGGAAACTTCTTAATTTGTATAAGAGGTCTCGTAATTGTATCAAATTTAAATCTCGGAAAGTACTGGGCGGATAGTTAAAATTTTTTCACCGATAGAAAGCTACTTTATTACTGACATAGACTATATTTTATGTACGCGGGTGAAGCCGCGGGAAAAAGCTAGTAATTAAATATAATTATTTTGCCGTGCAACCCAACATACATTTTACAGACATAAAAACCATAGGCCATAGGTTTTTGTTAGTCTGTAAGCCTTCTTTAAAATGGAATAAATAAATAATAAACTTGAGATTAGTATTTTTTTGGTAGTATTCGAATATATATTTATTTACTATCCGAATATCAATTTTGAAAGAATATTCGAATAATTCGAATATTCGATTGCAACCTCTAGTAGTAAGTAGAGTCTGTCTAAAAAGTCAAATGACTTGGGTAATTATTAGGGCAAAATTAAATCTGATGTAGTGAACACTGGTTCAATAATCAAGGTTGATTAAGAGATCTTGATCATAGTTTACTAATAGAATAACCTTATAAAAAAATCGAATATAAGTAAATTTTAAATGATTAAATATTGTACAAAATTCCCAAGTCGTTTGACTTTTTAGATGAACTATAACGGAATCGAATATGTTGTGTAGGGATTTATAAAACAAACACGACATTGTTTATGTATTTTTTTATGCCATTTCAGCTAATTCACACTTTTTCGTACGACGTACGTGACGTAACTGATTTTTCTGAATTTTAGTCAGTATTATAATGTATTTCGGTATACAATGTTTACTTAATGCGTTAGTAAATTTTGTTTTTCTGCCAAGTAAATCGTCGAATCAAAAACTAGGTTACACGAATGTCTTTCATATATTAAATCCATTCAGATTCAATATTTAACTCAAAAACTTAAAAAAAAACTGGTACTGTGTTATAATGCCGGCACGGCAGTATTGTGCTAGGTTTACTTATCTCTATAAAAATATAGTTCCTAAAGCAATAAAAGCTGATATTTTAAGCGGTTTTTTTGTATTTTGAAAATATTCGAATATTCGAATAGCACTGAATAAATATTCGAATATCAAAATTATCGAATATTTGCAATCTCTAGTGTCGATACATTTTTGTGCATTGTTCTTTATAAAAGTCATAGAACAAAAATTGTTGTTTATGATGTTAGTATCATAGTCCAGAGAGGTTGCCAATGTTTTACAAACAGTCCCCGCTTTGACGAGTGGATGGAAACGTCACGGCGTCCGCACCGTCCGCACCACGCAGCTCCTCACCGGACATCGGAAGTTGGGGAGGTGTCTGGAACGGATTCTTGCGGAAAAAACGCCCGGGTGTTAGCATTGTGTGGACCGCCCGGAGGACACGGTGGAGCATGATGATGAGTTGTCAGCAAAACCGTAGGGGCCCGGCAGGGCCGAAGCTTACTGGAGCCATGGGTTTGCTTAAGGGGTTCGTTTTCTGAAAACGAACCCCGGGGTCCTGGAACGTAAGACAAACAAGAAATATAGATGTGGTATACTCGTATGTATGGTAGTCAGTTAAAGTCTGACACGTCTTCCCGCCCTAGAGCGGGAGAAGTCATTACTATTTTGGATTATAAATATATAACCTTCCTTCTTCCTGCCCTTGTCCCATTTTATTTGGGGTCGGCGCAACACGTTTTTTTCTTCCATTCTGTCCTGTCACTCGTCACGCTATCACTAACTCCCTTTTCTTTCATATCACATAAATATATAACCACTAGTTTTTAAGTTTTGACACGCTTTCAAGCTGTAAAACTTTCATGAAAATCTGTCAGCAGGTTCAAGTCAAGATGTCATGTACTAACAAGAACACTTTTGTAATTTCCACTTGGCTGACTTTTGGGTGGCCGTGACCGCAAGCTCTATTGAAGGCGGGATTCCTCCTTGTCCATCATGCGTCAGTTTTTAAATGACTAAAAAATCTTACCGATATCACATCAGGTTTGGACTCGCGACCGAAAACCGACTGGATAGACTTCGAGGAGGTGCCCGAGCGACGGAAACAACCGAAGCGCATTCAGACGCTGCCGGCGGCGGCGGCGAGTGCGGCGGATGCGGCGGCATCGGGCGGCGCGAGCGTCGTGTTCAGCTACGTGGAGCCCGAGCACTGCCGCTGCGAGTGCCACGCCGCCGCGCGCGACGACGAGCAGCTGCCGCTGCTGCACGACGAGCTGCAGCCGCTGGACGTCAGGTACCACAGCTAGCAAACCTACCTAACTACGTGGAATCGGTCCTATATTACCTATTTTAAGGGTTCCATACCTCAAAAGGAAAAAACGGAACCCTTATAGGATCGCCGTGCCCTCGTGGGCGCGATCGGCGACACCGATCTCTCACGCCGGGCCTTGGTACAGGCCATGGTTCGGAGCGAGGAGGAGTGGCAGGCGCCTCCTTCTGCGAAGCAGTAATGCTAGCAAAAGAGGAGACCGACCGCATCAGGCAACGGCTGCGCTCACAGCTCCCCAGCCGCCGCCGGGAATCCGATCCGATCCGTCTGATAACAGTCCGGACCGAGACCAAGTCGTCAACGGCGCGCACTGTTCCCGCGCAACTGCAGGGAGTTGTCAGCAACTGCAGGGAGTTGTCAGCAACTGCAGGGGCCTAGCTGGGTCGAAGCCTCCTGGGGGCAGGGTTATCTCCGGGTAGCTCAGCCCTGGTATGAAAGGCAAGAAGGAACGGGGTGAGCTTTTTAGTCAGTAAGAGTCTGACACTCTCCCGCTCCGCCCAAAGGGGGGATGTCATTTAGATGATTGTTACCCTCCAAAAAAAAACCCTTTTAAGATCACTTTGTTGTCCGTCTGTTTGCTCGTCAAATCCCTTTATCTCGGGAATGCGTGGAGGTATCAAGTTGAAATTAAAATATATACTCAGATACGCGGTCCATTGAAGCTGTGAAAAAATTAAACTTCGAAGTTAAAGAAAAAAAAAGATACCACCATTTATATCGCAAAAAAAAAACGTGTATTACACCATTCAAGAAAATCTAAATTTATAGGGTACTTTCGGTTGACCTACAATCCTGAAATTTGGCACGAACAAAATCTCATAGCACAATTAGGTATAGGAAAAAATCTGAAAACTGTAAATTTGTAGTATACCCTTAGTGCGTGCAGTTAACTTTGTACGGAACCCTCAGTGCACAAGTCCGACTCGCACTTAAACATGTTTTCTTCCTTTCATTTCCCGAATTGAATTACGAAGATTTTTCCGAATCGCAAAAAAGTTGTTTTTTTTATTTTATTTTGTGACGTAACTACAAACAGTTTTCAGATTTTTTTCTATATCTACTAGTGCTGTGAGACCTTACTTCATGCCTTTCCGAATTCTAGGTCAGCGGGAAGTTTGAATTTTGATTATTTTGAAAGTGTACAAATTTAAGTCTTTTGCGACATCTTCTTCTTCTGAGTCGGTACACTCTTGCCAGAGTGGTCGTGATCATCACTGTGAATCATGATAAGTGATCATCCTTGTAATGCGGCGCCATTCATCGCGGACTGCAGCTTTCTGGGTACATTCGTAAACCGAGCACTTAGTTGCGGCCTTGATCTGGTCTGTCCATCTCATTGGTGATCTACCACGTGGCCTGGTGCCCTCAACTTTGCCCTGCACTACAAGACGCTCTATGGAGTCATTACTACGACGTGATACATGGCCGAAGAAGGTCAAAATGCGCGACTGCACTGTGGATGACAAGCGCTGTCTGACGCCGAGTTCTTTTAATATGGAATCATTCTTACGAAACTCTGTCCACGATACTCCTAGCATCCGTCTCCAGCACCACATCTCTAACGCGTCAACTTTCTTCTTCTCGGATTCACGAAGAGTCCATGTCTCCGATGCATAGAGGAAAATGGGGAATATTAGACAATAAACGAGCCTGGTTTTCGTGGTCTTGGTAATGTTCCTATTACCCCAGATCTTTTTCATTTTATCCATAGCAGATTCTTTTTCATTTTATCCATAGCATTTTTGCGACATAAACGGCCGTAAGTACCTGTCTTTTTTTTTGTTAACTCAAAAGTTTAATTTTTTCACAGTTTCGAGGGATCGCAGACTTGAGTAGGTACCTATAAGTTTTTAATTTGAACTTGATACCTCCACGCGTTCCCGAGATAAAGGGTCTTGACAGACAGCAAAGTGATGCTATAAGGCTTCCGTTTTTCCCAAACAGAGGTATAATTTTTTGCACAATAAAGTGAATAAGAAACCTATAAGTCTCCTCTCGGCAATGACGAGCGAGTCCCCGGAGCGGGTCGGGCTCGCTCGCCACAGCTGCCATGACTGTGTGCGTGTGTCGGCAGCTCGGCGCTGGGGGGCGAGGACGAGGCGCGCGCGGTGGCGCCCTTCACGGCCGACTTGGACCTGCGCACCGACGAGCGTGCAGCGCTGCCTCGCTAGGTGGATGGCGCTGCCTCGCAGGGCGGATGGCGCTGCCTCGCAGGGCGGATGGCGCTGCCTCGCATGGCGGATGGCGCTGCCTCGCAGGGCGGATGGCGCTGCCTCGCAGGGCGGATGGCGCTGCCTCTCTAGGCGGATGGCGCTGCACGGATGAGGGACCGCCGCACAACACAACTTTAACGTTTTATAAATTATATTCTCTATTGACTGGCAGATGTTATCATTTTTGAGATGTAAATTTACCCGGTTCATTAGGATATATAATATAATGTATATTTATAGCGTCGTTTATATCTCTCCTATTAGCCACCGTTGATCTTTGCATTTTTGATGTTTATTGAATTGTTCGAAGTGTATATTGTGATTTTTACAGTACGGTAGATAGTCGTATGTGTAATGTACGATGGTGACGAATGTTCGATTCGGGACGAGTTAGTGTCCGCACAGCTGCCTTACCGCGCCCGCGCCGCCGCGCCGCGTGACGTCTCAGCGAGCGTCTGACGCGCGCTGCACTCGCACTCAATGCATCATAGTCCAGGATACGGTTAAGAACGACCTTCACCGGTTTGTTTAATGGATGAAACCTATTTTATGATAAATTTAGTATATTAAATAATATAACGCGGGTGGGTTGCCTGAGAAATTCCTGGCCAAAATTTTTTTTTTTTTTTTGTATAATGCACCGGTGTGTTTAACGAATACATTTAATACTAACCGAAAGAGTGAAGCCTTTAGAACATAAAAATGTTGGGTTGCCTATTTGTTTCCTGGCATAGCTATGGGTTGCCAGGTATAAACAGGTATGCATAAACAGGTGTGTTTTTTTTTATATACAACAAATTCTATATCAAAATAAACGCTGTTTCATTACGAATACGATGTTATAGTGTTGTCTGCAAAAAAATCTGGTATGGATAACGGTTGTGCAATTTTCTAAAAATAAAATAAATTTTCAATTTTAAATTAATAATAGTCTGGCCAGGAATTTCTTAGGCAACCCACCCGCGATATATTATTTAATACACTAAATTTATAATAAAATACGTTTCATCCATTAAACAGACCGGTGAAGGTCGTTCTTAATCGGATCTTAGACTATCACGTATGTCGTGGACGAGGGCGAGCAAGTCTCTAAGTAACATCTTCCCAAATGTAATGTAACGAACGTCCAACAAGGACGGTTCTTACTATTCGATGGTTAAAATTGTGGGATTTAGGGGAATTGACTTGTAAAAGAACGTGAGTCGTGCACACGTAACGCGTGACAGCGAGCTGGTTACTGCTGAGCCCCCACAGAACACTAGCCAGTGTTCCGGCCTCACTCCGCAGTCCGCAGGCTCGCACTACTTAACTATCTGCGAGTTATCGTCAGTTGCAACTATAATTATTACACTCAAAGTTAAAATAAAAATTGTAATTAGAATAAATAGTTAGTGAGCGGAGCGACGGCGAGGACAGCAGGCGCGGCGGCTCGTGATGACGTCACGTGTCCCGCAGCGTCGCCGGCGCCCGCGCTTCTCGCCGCCGCTACCAACGACTTCAGCTGTTACACTCTATATAACATGCGTACTTCTTATGTATGTTTGCTTGTTCACTCAAACACCAAAAAGCTCACTAAGCGAAAATTATATATTAATTTTCATAAAGAAAAGTCAGGAGTCTGACATAAGAATAGTCCCGGTACAGGTACACCTAGTTAATTTTGGAAGTCGGTCCGAACCCTGGAGTTGTGTGTAGTTGGCGGCTCAGCGTGCGTAGACGTCGCCACGACCGCTTTGATAGGTTGCGCAGTAAGTGAACACGATGGACCAATACGCTTGTAATTACTTTTATGTACCGAGTAGTTCTAGTTTAGTGAACCAGGTCCAGCCAGTAGAGTTATGAACCATCATTCCAAAATGACCAGATAAACCTCAACTCAATGTTAAAGACATATCTCATTCCTGCTAATGCTATCGACTCTTTAATGTTTTTTTTTTTTGCAAATTGAGCTTTTTGGGAGCTTACTCAGAATGTGAAATTAAATATTTTTATGATAAGAGACGTGCCTAGGAAGTGGATCGGTTAGGATCATTATGTAACGTGAAGACTAACCGGCCCGCAGCGCGCAAGAGCCGCCTGGAGCGGAGCCATGTAATGTATGTGAGAGTGACGACTAGTCCACGCGCAACTATTGCATTTATTCTATTATGATTGTGTATTTTAATCTTAATATTTTCACCAGTATCGGGGGCCCTGCCTTGATGGCTGGAAATCATTATAATTCGGTGCATGAGAGTGAGGAGCTACAGCGCACGATTGGCACTGTCCCTTTCTCGCACCGGAATGAGGATGAGTTCGAGACGTCACGGCAGGCCGTCTTCAATGTCTCGCTAATCTGTGCAATAGGTACCTCTACCATGAGTTTAAAGCAATAGTATTTGTCGATACTCGATACCGTCTACGTAAATATCTTGTATGGCAAATTTTGGTTCCGTAAGTGACCGCTAGAGGCGCTGTAAAATTTGCCATACAACATATTTACGTAATTGGTATCGAGTATCGACAAATACTATTGCTTTAATTAAACTCATGGTAGAGTTACAGAACACTGTAGTGTCCTGTCTATCCGCTTCTCTTTTATACCTGCGACTGCATCTGCGACTTTTACTTTAGCATCTTTATCGTAATGTTAGTTGATTTCATTAACGCAATAATATGTAAGAAATGTATGTAATAATGTTAAAGAAAATCTATCAGTTAGGCAAAAGTCTGAGACGTGAAAATATGAATTTTGCTTTCCATGACCTGTCTTTAATTTACCCCAGTCGATATGTAAAAACAGTACAGAAACGTTGACAGAAGCATGACCGTGAACTTAGCAGATCATTTTCCAGCAGAGCACAAAAATATGAGAGTTCTAGTCGCATGCAGCATAGTTCTGGAGTTCCTGATACTTTTCAGGAAAAGTTCTGGTGATTTTCCTGAAAAAAATATCAAATGAAAATATGATCTGCTAACTTCCGGTAGCAGATCATTTTTTCCAAAAGCAAAATTTTAAAAGTGCTTTAGATGCACAAAGGCGAGTTCTATAGTTCCTTATTACTTTTAGTAATAGTTCTGTCAATTAGAGGTCGCAAAAAAATAAAAACGTATCAACGTAATAACAAAAAAAAAAACAAATAAATATCATGAAACGGCCAATAATTACGCAATACAACAGTTTTCACATATAAATCTGACCATAATAAGTAGATGAGATGTAATATAAACAAAGAAATGCAAAACACAACACATTCGACTTCAAATATCAGCACAGCAAGGTTGAAGAAGTCGATAAGTGAAAATTACGAATATTTTCAGTGTTCAAGTATAAAAAAAATCATTAGAAACTTCTGGAAGATCCTGAGACCGGGAACTCCTTAGTTTCTTATATAAATAAATTAGTTTTATACAAAATGGTAGAAAACAGCCCCAGAACTCCGACACAAGTATAAGCAGAGCATGGTTGAAAATGGCGGTAAGTGATAATTAGGAATATTTTCAGTGTTCTAGTAAAAAAATCATAAAAAACTGCTGAAAGTACCCAAGACCGGGAACTCTTCAGTTTCATATACAAATAAATGTGTTTTATATGAAGACGTAAACGTCAAACCCAGAACTTTGACACAAATATCAGCAGAGCATGGTTGAAGATGGTGGATGTGAAAATTACGAATATTTTCAGTGTTCAAGAATAAAAAAAATCATAAAAAACTTCTGGAAGAACCCAAGACCGGGAACTCTTCAGTTTCTTATACAACTATATTTGTTCTATATGAAAACGTAAACATCAAACCCAGAACTTTGACAGAAGTATCAGCAGAGCATGGTTGAAGATGGCGATAAGTGAAAATTACGAATATTTTTAGAATTCTAGTAAAAAAATCATAAAAAGCTTCTGGAAGGACTCAAGACCGGGAACTCTTCAGTTTCTGATACAGTTATATTTGTTCTATATGAAAACGTAAACATCAAACCTAGAACTTCGACACAAGTATCAGCAGAGCATGGTTGAAGATGGTGAAATGTGAAAATTACGAATATTTTCAGTCTTGAAGAATAAAAAAAAGATAAAAAACTTCTGGATGTAGTCAAGACCGGGAACTCTTCAGTTTCTGATACAATTATATTTGTTCTATATGAAAACGTAAATATCATACCCAGAACTCTGACACAAGTATCAGCAGAGCATGGTTGAAGATGGTGGTATGTGAAAATTACGAATATTTTCAGTCTTGAAGAAATAAAAAAAGATAAAAAACTTCTGGATGTAGCCAAGACCGGGAACTCTTCAGTTTCTTATACAACTATATTTGTCCTATATGAAAACGTAAACATCAAACCCAGAACTCTGACACAAGTATCAGCAGAGCATGGTTGAAAATGGTGGTATGTGAAAATTACGAATATTTTCAGTATTCTAGTAAAAAAATCATAAAAAACTCCTGGAAGTACTCATATACAATTAAATGTGTTTTATATGAAGACGTAAACGTCAAACCCAGAACTTTGACACAAGTATCAGCAGAGCATGGTTGAAGATGGTGGTATGTGAAAATTACGAATATTTTCAGTGTTCAAGAATAAAAAAATCATAAAAAACTTCTGGAAAGACCCAAGACCTGAAACTCTTCAGTTTCTTATACAACTATATTTGTTCTATATGAAAACGTAAACTTCAAACTCAGAACTTTGACAGAAGTATCAGCAGAGCATGGTCGAAGATGGCGATAAGTGAAAATTACGAATATTTTTAGAGTTCTAGTAAAAAAATCATAAAAAGCTTCTGGAAGGACTCGAGACCAGGAACTCTTCAGTTTCTGATACAGTTATATTTGTTCTATACGAAAACGTAAACATCGAACCTAGAACTCCGACACAAGTATCAGCAGAGCATGGTTGAAGATGGTGAAATGTGAAAATATTTTCAGTCTTGAAGAATAAAAAAAAGATAAAAAACTTCTGGATGTAGTCAAGACAGGGAACTCTTCAGTTTCTGATACAATTATATTTGTTCTATATGAAAACGTACACATCAAACCCAGAACTCCAACACAAGTATCAGCAGAGCATGGTTGAAGATGGTGGTATGTGAAAATTACGAATATTTTCAGTCTTGAAGAAATAAAAAAAGATAAAAAACTTCTGGATGTAGCCAAGACCGGGAACTTTTCAGTTTCATATACAACTGTATTTGTCCTATATGAAAACGTATACATCAAACCCAGAACTCCGACACAAGTATCAGCAGAGCATGGTTGAAGATGGTGGTATGTGAAAATTACGAATATTTTCAGTCTTGAAGAAATAAAAAAAGATAAAAAACTTCTGGATGCAGCCAAGACCGCGAACTCTTCAGCTTCTTATACAAATAAATGTGTTTTATATGAAGACGTAAACGTCGAACCCAGAACTCCGACACAAATATCAGCAGAGCATGGTTGAAGATGGCAATAAGTAAAAATTACGAATATTTTCAGTATTCTAGTAAAAAAATCATAAAAAACTCCTAGAAGTACTCAAGACCGGGAACTGTTCAGTTTCATATACAAATAAATGTGTTTTATATGAAACTGTAAACGTCAAACCCAGAACTCCGACACAAATATCAGCAGAGCATGGTTGAAGATGGCGATAAGTGAAAATTACGAATATTTTCAGAGTTCTAGCAAAAAAGTCATAAAAAACTTCTGGAAAGACCCAAGACCGGAAACTCTTCAGTTTCATATACAACTATATTTGTTCTATATGAAAACGTAAAGATCAAACCCAGAACTCTGACACAAGTATCAGCAGAGCAGGGTTGAAAATGGCGATAAGTGAAAATTACGAATATTTTCAGAGTTCTAGTAAAAAATCATAAAAAACTTCTGGAAGGACCCAAAACCGGGAACTCTTCAGTTTCTTATACAACTATATTTTTTCTATATGAAATCGTAAAAATCAAACCTAGAACTCCGACACAAGTATCAGCAGAGCATGGTTGAAGATGGTGAAATGTGAAAATTACGAATATTTTCAGTCTTGAAGAATAAAAAAAAGATAAAAAACTTCTGGATGTAGTCAAGACCGGGAACTCTTCAGTTTCTGATACAATTATATTTGTTCTATATGAAAACGTAAACATCAAACCCAGAACTCCGACACAAGTATCAGCAGAGCATGGTTGAAGATGGTGGTATGTGAAAATTACGAATATTTTCAGTCTTGAAGAAATAAAAAAAGATAACTTCTGGATGTAGCCAAGACCGGGAACTCTTCAGTTTCTTATACAACTATATTTGTTCTATATGAAAACGTAAACATCAAATCCAGAACTTCGACACAAGTATCAGCAGAGCATGGTTGAAAATGGTGAAATGTGAAAATTATGAATATTTTCAGTGTTGAAGAATAAAAAAAAGATAAAAAACTTCTGGATGTAGCCAAGACCGGGAACTCTTCAGTTTCTGATACAGTTATATTTTTTCTATATGAAAACGTACACATCAAACCCAGACCTCCGACAAAAGTATCAGCAGAGCATGGTTGAAGATGGTGATAAGTGAAAATTACGAATATTTTCAGTATTCTAGTAAAAAAATCATAAAAAACTCCTGGAAGTACTCAAGACCGGGAACTCTTCAGTTTCATATACAAATAAATGTGTTTTATATGAAACCGTAAACGTCAAACCCAGAACTCTGACACAAGTATCAGCAGAGCATGGTTGAAGATGGCGATAAGTGAAAATTACGAATATTTTCAGAGTTCTAGTAAAAAAATCATAAAAAATTTCTGGATGTAGCCAAGACCGGGAACTCTTCAGTTTCTGATACAGTTATATTTGTGCTATATGAAAACGTAAACATCAAACCTAGAACTCCAACACAAGTATCAGCAGAGCATGGTTTAAAATGGTGAAATGTGAAAATTATGAATATTTTCAGTGTTGAAGAATAAAAAAATGATAAAAAACTTCTGGATGTAGCCAAGACTGGGGACTCTTCAGTTTCTGATACAAATATATGTGTTTTATATGAAGACGTAAACGTCAAACCCAGAACTCCGACACAAATATCAACTGAGCATGGTTGAAACTTGCCATAAGTGAAAATTACGAATATTTTCAGAGTTCTAGTAAAAAAATCATACAAAACTTCTGGAAGGATCCAAGACCAAAAACTCTTCAGTTTCTCATACACCTATATTTTTCCTATACGAAAACGTAAACATCAAACCCAGAACTTCGACACAAGTATCAGCAGAGCATGGTTGAAAATGGTGAAATGTGAAAATTATGAATATTTTCAGTGTTGAAGAATAAAAAAAAGATAAAAATCTTCTGGATGTAGCCAAGACCGGGAACTCTTCAGTTTCTGATACAAATAAATGTGTTTTATATGAAGACGTAAACGTCAAACCCAGAACTATGACACAAATATCAACTGATCATGGTTGAAACTTGCGATAAGTGAAAATTACGAATATTTTCAGAGTTCTAGCAAAAAAATCATAAAAAAATTCTGGAAAGACTCAAGACCGGGAACTTTTCAGTTTCATATACAACTATATTTGTTCTATATGAAAACGTAAAAATCAAACCCAGAACTCTGACACAAGTATCAGCAGAGCATGGTTGAAAATGGCGATAAGTGAAAATTACGAATATTTTCAGAGTTCTAGTAAAAAATCATAAAAAACTTTTGGAAGGACCCAAAACCGGGAACTCTTCAGTTTCTTATACAACTATATTTTTTCTATATGAAATCGTAAAAATCAAACCTAGAACTCTGACACAAGTATCAGCAGAGCATGGTTGAAGATGGTGAAATATGAAAATTACGAATATTTTCAGTGTTCAAGAATAAAAAAATGATAAATAACTTCTGGAAGGATCCAAGACCAAAAACTCTTCAGTTTCTCATACACCTATATTTTTCCTATACGAAAACGTAAACATCAAACCCAGAACTTCGACACAAGTATCAGCAGAGCATGGTTGAAAATGGTGAAATGTGAAAATTATGAATATTTTCAGTGTTGAAGAATAAAAAAAAGATAAAAATCTTCTGGATGTAGCCAAGACCGGGAACTCTTCAGTTTCTGATACAAATAAATGTGTTTTATATGAAGACGTAAACGTCAAACCCAGAACTATGACACAAATATCAACTGATCATGGTTGAAACTTGCGATAAGTGAAAATTACGAATATTTTCAGAGTTCTAGTAAAAAATCATAAAAAACTTTTGGAAGGACCCAAAACCGGGAACTCTTCAGTTTCTTATACAACTATATTTTTTCTATATGAAATCGTAAAAATCAAACCTAGAACTCTGACACAAGTATCAGCAGAGCATGGTTGAAGATGGTGAAATATGAAAATTACGAATATTTTCAGTGTTCAAGAATAAAAAAATGATAAATTACTTCTGGAAGGATCCAAGACCAAAAACTCTTCAGTTTCTTATACACCTATATTTGTACTATATGAAAACGTAAACATCAAACCCAGAACTTTGACACAAGTATCAGCAGAGCATGGTTGAAGATGGCGATAAGTGAAAATTACGAATATTTTCAGAGTTCTAGTAAAAAAATCATAAAAAACTTTTGGAAGGATCCAAGACCAAAAACTCTTCAGTTTCTCATACACCTATATTTGTCCTATATGAAAACGTAAACATGAAACCCAGAACTCTGACACAAGTATCAGCAGAGCATGGTTGAAGATGGCGATAAGTGAAAATTACGAATATTTTCAGAGTTCTAGTTAAAAAATCATAAAAAAACTTCTGGATGTAGCCAAGACCGGGAACTCTTCAGTTTCTGATACAGTTTTATTTGTGCTATATGAAAACGTAAACATCAAACCTAGAACTCGGACACAAGTATCAGCAGAGCATGGTTGAATATGGTGAAATGTGAAAATTATGAATATTTTCAGTGTTGAAGAATACAAAAATGATAAAAAACTTCTGGAAGGACCCAAGACCGGGAACTCTTCAGTTTATTATACAACTATATTTGTCCTATATGAAAACGTAAACATCAAACCTAGAACTCCGACACAAGTATCAGCAGAGCATGGTTGAAGCTGGTGAAATGTGAAAATTATGAATATTTTCAGTGTTGAAGAATAAAAAAATGATAAATAACTTCTGGAAGGACCCAAGACCGGGGACTCTTCAGTTTCTTATACAACTATATTTGTCCTATATAAAAACGTAAACATCAAACCTAGAACTCCAACACAAGTATCAGCAGAGCATGGTTGAAGATGGTGGTATGTGAAAATTACGAATATTTTCAGTCTTGAAGAAATAAAACAAGATAAAAAATTTCTGGATGTAGCCAAGACCGGGAACTCGTCAGTTTCTGATACAGTTATATTTGTTCTATATGAAAACGTAAACATCAAACCCAGAACTCCGACACAAATATCAGCTGAGCATGGTTGAATCTGGCGATAAGTGAAAATTACGAATATTTTCAGAGTTCTAGTAAAACAATCATACAAAACTTCTAGAAGTTTTGAAGACCGGGAACTCTTCAGTTTCATATACAAATGAATCTGTTTTATATGAAAGCGTAAACGTCAAACCCAGAACTCCAACACAAGTATCAGCAGAGCATGGTTGAAGATGGTGGTATGTGAAAATTACGAATATTTTCAGTGTTCAAGAATAAAAAATCATAAAAAACTTCTGGAAGTACCCAAGACCGGGAACTCTATAGTTTCATATACAACTTTATTTGTCCTATATGAAAACGTAAACATCAAACCTAGAACTCCGACAAAAGTATCAGCAGAGCATGGTTGAAGATGGCGATAAGCGAAAATTACAAATATTTTTAGAGTTCCAGTAAAAAAATCATACAAAACTTCTGGAAGGACCCAAGACCGGGAACTCTTCAGTTTCTTATACATCTATATTTTTTCTAAATGAAAACTTAATCATCAAACCCAGAACTCTGACACAAGTATCAGCAGAGCATGGTTGAAGATGGCGATAAGCGAAAATTACGAATATTTTTAGAGTTCCAGTAAAAAAATCATACAAAACTTCTGGAAGGACCCAAGACCGGAAACTCTTCAGTTTCTTATACAACTATATTTTTTCTAAATGAAAACGTTAACATCAAACCCAGAACTCCGACACAAGTATCAGCAGAGCATGGTTGAAGATGGCGATAAGCGAAAATCACGAATATTTTCAGTGTTCTAGTAAATAAATCATAAAAATCTTCTGGAAGTACCCAAGACCTAGAACTCTTCAGTTTCTTATTCAAATATATATACTCTATATGACAGGGAGAGGGGGATATATGGAACTGATCTGATGATAAAGCTGAAAGATAAATTAATGTAATCTACCCGTGTTTGAGATTATTAGAATCGTTATTTTAGTAAGAAATAAAACAATAACCAGCTATTATCGTGATCCTTACTTGCAATTATATAAAAATTTTATGCAGTTTTATTAATCAAGCGTCAAATTTAAAACTGCTTAATTACAATTCAACATTAATTCTTTTTGTAACTGAATTTAAATAAAAGTAGGTTCTCAATTCGGTTGTATTTTTTTATACATTTTTTTTTTTTTGTTACCTTGGAACTCCGTCGTTAATAGACCGATTTGCAATTTTGTTTTTTTTTCTAAAAGGATATACTTCCAGATTGGTCTGATTTTTTTTTAATCCAGTTCTGATGATAGAATCCATGAAGAATTGAAGGAAATCCTTAAATATTATAGGCAACTATATGGTGATTTTGATATCTTCATCGAAAAAAGTATTATTTCTTGAAGTGCGGGTTTCACATGAAGTTGGCCAGGAAAGTTCTGGGTTTGTTTCCTACCATTTTGTATGAAACTAATATGTTTGTACAGGAAACCAAGGAGTTCCCGGTCTTAGAATCTTCCAGAAGATTATAATGATTTTTTTACTAGAACATTGAAAATATTCGTAATTTGGACTTATCGCCATCTTCAACCATGGTCTGCGGATACTTGTGTCGAAGATCTGTGTTTGATTTTTAAAATGTCATATAGAATAGATATATTTGTATAAGAAACTGAAAAGTTCCAGGTGTTGTGTACTTCCAGAAGATTTTTATGATTTTTTTACTAGGACACTGAAAATATTCGTAATTTTCGCTTATCGCCATTTCCAACCATGCTCTGCTGATACTTGTGTCGGAGTTCTGGGTTTGATGTTTACGTTTTCATATAGAACAAATATAACTGTATCAGAAACTGAAGAGTTCTAGGTCTTGGCTGCATCCAGAAGTTTTTTATCTTTTTTTTTTTTCTTCAAGACTGAAAATATTCGTAATTTTCACATTTCACCATCTTCAACCATGCTCTGCTGATACTTGTGTCAGAGTTCTGGGTTTGACGTTTACGGTTTCATATAAAACACATTTATTTGTATATGAAACTGAAGAGTTCCCGGTCTTGAGTACTTCCAGAAGTTTTTTATGATTTTTTTACTAGAATACTGAAAATATTCGTAATTTTCACTTATCGCCATTTTCAACCATGCTCTGCTGATACTTTTGTCGGAGTTCTGGGTTTGATGTTTACGTTTTCATATAGAACAAATATAACTGTATCAGAAACTGACGAGTTCCTGGTCTTGGCTACATCCAGAAATTTTTTATCTTGTTTTATTTCTTCAAGACTGAAAATATTCGTAATTTTCACATACCACCATCTTCAACCATGCTCTGCTGATACTTGTGTCGGAGGTCTAGGTTTGATGTTTACGCTTTCATATAGAACAAATAAAACTGTATCAGAAACTGAAGAGTTCTCGGTGTTGGTTCCATCCAGAAGTTTTTTATCTTTTTTTATTTCTTTAAGACTGAAAATATTCGTAATTTTCACATACCACCATCTCCAACCATGCTCTGCTGATACTTGTGTCGGAGTTCTGGGTTTGATGTTTACGTTTTCATATAGGACAAATATAGTTGTATAAAAAACTGAAGAGTTCCCGGTCTTGGGTCCTTCCAGAAGTTATTTATCATTTTTTTATTCTTCAACACTGAAAATATTCATAATTTTCACATTTCACCATATTCAACCATGCTCTGCTGATACTTGTGTCGAAGTTCTAGGCTTGATGTTTACGTTTTCATATAGAACAAATATAGTTGTATATGAAACTGAAGAGTTCATGGTCTTGGGTCTTTCCAGAAGTTTTTTATGATTTTTTTACTAGAACTCTGAAAATATTCGTAATTTTCACTTATCGTCATCTTCAACCATGCTCTGCTGATACTTGTGTCGGAGTTCTAGGTTCGATGTTTACGTTTTCATATAGAACAAATATAACTGTATCAGAAACTGAAGAGTTCCCGGTCTTGGGTCCTTTCAGAAGTTTTTTATGATTTTTTTACTAGAACTCTGAAAATATTCGTAATTTTCACTTATCGTCATCTTCAACCATGCTCTGCTGATACTTGTGTCGGAGTTCTAGGTTCGATGTTTACGTTTTTATATAGAACAAATATAACTGTATCAGAAACTGACGAGTTCCCGGTCTTGGCTACAACCAGAAGTTTTTTATCTTTTTTTATTTCTTCAAGACTGAAAATATTCGTAATTTTCACATACCACCATCTTCAACCATGCTCTGCTGATACTTGTGTCGGAGTTCTGGGTTTGATGTTTACGTTTTCATATAGAAAAAATATAACTGTATCAGAAACTGACGAGTTCCCGGTCTTGGCTACATCCAGAAATTTTTTATCTTTTTTTTTTTCTTCAAGACTGAAAATATTCGTAATTTTCACATTTTACCATCTTCAACCATGCTCTGCTGATACTTGTGTCGGAGTTCTAGGTTTGACGTTTACGTTTTCATATAGAACAAATAAAACTGTATCAGAAACTGAAGAGTTCTCGGTGTTGATTACATCCAGAAGTTTTTTATCTTTTTTTATTTCTTTAAAACTGAAAATATTCGTAATTTTCACTTATCGCCATCTTCAACCATGCTCTGCTGATACTTTTGTCGGAGTTCTGGGTTTGATGTGTACGTTTTCATATAGAACAAATATAATTTTATCAGAAACTGAAGAGTTCCTGGTCTTGGCTACATCCAGAAGTTTTTTATCTTTTTTTTATTCTTCAACACTTAAAATATTCATAATTTTCACATTTCACCATCTTCAACCATGCTCTGCCGATACTTGTGTCGGAGTTCTAGGTTTGATGTTTACGTTTTCATATAGAACAAATATAACTGTATCAGAAACTGAAGAGTTTGTGTTCTTGGCTACATCCAGAAGTTTTTTATCTTTTTTTTTTTTCTTCAAGACTGAAAATATTCGTAATTTTCACATTTCACCATCTTCAACCATGCTCTGCTGATACTTGTGTCAGAGTTCTGGGTTTGACGTTTACGGTTTCATATAAAACACATTTATTTGTATATGAAACTGAAGAGTTCCCGGTCTTGAGTACTTCCAGGAGTTTTTTATGATTTTTTTACTAGAATACTGAAAATATTCGTAATTTTCACTTATCGCCATTTTCAACCATGCTCTGCTGATACTTTTGTCGGAGTTCTGGGTTTGATGTTTACGTTTTCATATAGAACAAATATAAACGTATCAGAAATTGAAGAGTTCCCGGTCTTGGCTGCATCCAGAAGTTTTTTTATCTTTTTTTTTTTCTTCAAGACTGAAAATATTCGTAATTTTCACATTTCACCATCTTCAACCATGCTCTGTTGATACTTGTGTCAGAGTTCTGGGTTTGACGTTTACGGTTTCATATAAAACACATTTATTTGTATATGAAACTGAAGAGTTCCCGGTCTTGAGTACTTCCAGGAGTTTTTTATGATTTTTTTACTAGAATACTGAAAATATTCGTAATTTTCACTTATCGCCATCTTCAACCATGCTCTGCTGATACTTTTGTCGGAGTTCTGGGTTTGATGTGTACGTTTTCATATAGAACAAATATAATTTTATCAGAAACTGAAGAGTTCCTGGTCTTGGCTACATCCAGAAGTTTTTTATCTTTTTTATTTCTTCAAGACTGAAAATATTCGTAATTTTCACATACCACCATTTTCAACCATGCTCTGCTGATACTTGTGTCGGAGTTCTGGGTTTGATGTTTACGTTTTCATATAGAACAAATATAACTGTATCAGAAACTGAAGAGTTCCTGGTCTTGGCTACATCCAGAAGTTTTTTATCTTTTTTTTTTTTTTCAAGACTGAAAATATTCGTAATTTTCACATTTCGCCATCTTCAACCATGCTCTGCTGATACTTGTGTCAGAGTTCTGGATTTGACGTTTACGGTTTCATATAAAACACATTTATTTGTATATGAAACTGAAGAGTTCCCGGTCTTGAGTACTTCCAGGAGTTTTTTATGATTTTTTTACTAGAATACTGAAAATATTCGTAATTTTCACTTATCGCCATTTTCAACCATGCTCTGCTGATACTTTTGCCGGAGTTCTGGGTTTGTATTTACGTTTTCATATAGAACAAATATAACTGTATCAGAAACTGAAGAGTTCCTGGTCTTGGCTACATCCAGAAGTTTTTTTTCTTTTTTTTATTCTTCAACACTTAAAATATTCATAATTTTCACATTTCACCATCTTCAACCATGCTCTGCTGATACTTGTGTCGGAGTTCTAGGTTTGATATTTACGTTTTCATATAGAACAAATATAGTTGTATATGAAACTGAAGAGTTCCCGGTCTTGGGTCCTGTCAGAAGTTTTTTATGATTTTTTTACTAGAACTCTAAAAATATTCGTAATTTTCACATTTCACCATCTTCAACCATGCTCCGCTGATATTTGTGTCGGAGTTCTAGGTTTGATGTTTACGTTTTCATATAGAACAAATATAGTTGTATAAGAAACTGAAAAGTTCCCGGTCTTGGGTCCTTCCAGAAGTTTTTTATGTTTTTTTACTAGAACTCTGAAAATATTCGTAATTTTCACATACCACCATATTCAACCATGCTCTGCTGATACTTGTGTCGAAGATCTGGGTTTGATTTTTAAAATGTCATATAGAATAGATACATTTGTATAAGAAACTGAAAAGTTCCAGGTGTTGTGTTCTTCGAGAAGATTTTTATGATTTTTTTACTAGGACACTGAAAATATTCGTAATTTTCGCTTATCGCCATCTTCAACCATGCTCTGCTGATACTTGTGTCGGAGTTCTAGGTTTGATGTTTACGTTTTCATATAGAACAAATATAACTGTATCAGAAACTGACGAGTTCCCGGTCTTGGCTACATCCAGAAGTTTTTTATCTTTTTTTATTTCTTCAAGACTGAAAATATTCGTAATTTTCACATACCACCATCTTCAACCATGCTCTGCTGATACTTGTGTCGGAGTTCTGGGTTTGATGTTTACGTTTTTATATAGAACAAATATAATTGTATCAGAAACTGAAGAGTTCCCCGTCTTGGCTACATCCAGAAGTTTTTATCTTGTTTTTTTTCTTCAAGACTGAAAATATTCGTAATTTTCACATTTCACCATCTTCAACCATGCTCTGCTGATACTTGTGTCAGAGTTCTGGGTTTGACGTTTACGGTTTCATATAAAACATATTTATTTGTATATGAAACTGAAGAGTTCCCGGTCTTGAGTACTTCCAGGAGTTTATTATGATTTTTTTACTAGAATACTGAAAATATTCGTAATTTTCACTTATCGCCATTTTCAACCATGCTCTGCTGATACTTTTGTCGGAGTTCTGGGTTTGATGTTTACGTTTTCATATAGAACATATATAACTGTATCAGAAACTGACGAGTTCCCGGTCTTGGCTACATCCAGAAGTTTTTTATCTTTTTTTATTTCTTCAAGACTGAAAATATTCGTAATTTTCACATACCACCATCTTCAACCATGCTCTGCTGATACTTGTGTCGGAGGTCTAGGTTTGATATTTACGTTTTCATATAGAACAAATATAGTTGTATATGAAACTGAAGAGTTCCCGGTCTTGGGTCCTGTCAGAAGTTTTTTATGATTTTTTTACTAGAACTCTAAAAATATTCGTAATTTTCACATTTCACCATCTTCAACCATGCTCCGCTGATATTTGTGTCGGAGTTCTAGGTTTGATGTTTACGTTTTCATATAGAACAAATATAGTTGTATAAGAAACTGAAAAGTTCCCGGTCTTGAGTACGTCCAGGAGTTTTTTATGATTTTTTTACTAGAATACTGAAAATATTCGTAATTTTCACTTATCGCCATTTTCAACCATGCTCTGCTGATACTTTTGCCGGAGTTCTGGGTTTGTATTTACGTTTTCATATAGAACAAATATAACTGTATCAGAAACTGAAGAGTTCCTGGTCTTGGCTACATCCAGAAGTTTTTTTTCTTTTTTTTATTCTTCAACACTTAAAATATTCATAATTTTCACATTTCACCATCTTCAACCATGCTCTGCTGATACTTGTGTCGGAGTTCTAGGTTTGATATTTACGTTTTCATATAGAACAAATATAGTTGTATATGAAACTGAAGAGTTCCCGGTCTTGGGTCCTGTCAGAAGTTTTTTATGATTTTTTTACTAGAACTCTAAAAATATTCGTAATTTTCACATTTCACCATCTTCAACCATGCTCCGCTGATATTTGTGTCGGAGTTCTAGGTTTGATGTTTACGTTTTCATATAGAACAAATATAGTTGTATAAGAAACTGAAAAGTTCCCGGTCTTGGGTCCTTCCAGAAGTTTTTTATGTTTTTTTACTAGAACTCTGAAAATATTCGTAATTTTCACATACCACCATCTTCAACCATGCTCTGCTGATACTTGTGTCGAAGATCTGGGTTTGATTTTTAAAATGTCATATAGAATAGATACATTTGTATAAGAAACTGAAAAGTTCCAGGTGTTGTGTTCTTCGAGAAGATTTTTATGATTTTTTTACTAGGACACTGAAAATATTCGTAATTTTCGCTTATCGCCATCTTCAACCATGCTCTGCTGATACTTGTGTCGGAGTTCTAGGTTTGATGTTTACGTTTTCATATAGAACATATATAACTGTATCAGAAACTGACGAGTTCCCGGTCTTGGCTACATCCAGAAGTTTTTTATCTTTTTTTATTTCTTCAAGACTGAAAATATTCGTAATTTTCACATACCACCATCTTCAACCATGCTCTGCTGATACTTGTGTCGGAGGTCTAGGTTTGATGTTTACGTTTTCATATAGAACAAATAAAACTGTATCAGAAACTGACGAGTTCCCGGTCTTGGCTACATCCAGAAGTATTTTATCTTTTTTTATTTCTTCAAGACTGAAAATATTCGTAATTTTCGCATACCACCATCTTCAACCATGCTCTGCTGATACTTGTGTCGGAGGTCTAGGTTTGATGTTTACGTTTTCATATAGAACAAATAAAACTGTATCAGAAACTGAAGAGATCCCGGTCTTGGGTCCTTCCAGAAGTTATTTATCATTTTTTTATTCTTCAACACTGAAAATATTCATAATTTTCACATTTCACCATCTTCAACCATGCTCTGCTGATACTTGTGTCGGAGTTCTAGGCTTGATGTTTACGTTTTCATATAGAACAAATATAGTTGTATATGAAACTGAAGAGTTCATGGTCTTGGGTCTTTCCAGAAGTTTTTTATGATTTTTTTACTAGAACTCTGAAAATATTTGTAATTTTCACTTATCGTCATCTTCAACCATGCTCTGCTGATATTTGTGTCGGAGTTCTGGGTTTGATGTTTACGTTTTCATATAGAACAAATATAACTGTATCAGAATCTGACGAGTTCCCGGTCTTAACTACATCCAGAAGTTTTTTATCTTTTTTTATTTCTTCAAGACTGAAAATATTCGTAATTTTCACATACCACCATCTTCAACCATGCTCTGCTGATACTTGTGTCGGAGTTCTGGGTTTGATGTTTACGTTTTCGTATAGAACAAATATAACTGTATCAGAAACTGACGAGTTCCCGGTCTTGGCTACATCCAGAAGTTTTTTATCATTTTGTTTTTTCTTCAAGACTGAAAATATTCGTAATTTTCACATTTTACCATCTTCAACCATGCTCTGCTGATACTTTTGTCGGAGTTCTGGGTTTGATGTGTACGTTTTCATATAGAACAAATATAATTTTATCAGAAACTGAAGAGTTCCTGGTCTTGGCTACATCCAGAAGTTTTTCATCTTTTTTTTATTCTTCAACACTTAAAATATTCATAATTTTCACATTTCACCATCTTCAACCATGCTCTGCTGATACTTGTGTCGGAGTTCTGGGTTTGATGTTTACGTTTTCATATAGAACAAATATAACTGTATCAGAAACTGACGAGTTCCCGGTCTTGGCTACATCCAGAAGTTTTTTATCTTTTTTATTTCTTCAAGACTGAAAATATTCATAATTTTCACATACCACCATCTGCAACCATGCTCTGCTGATACTTGTGTCGGAGTTCTGGGTTTGATGTTTACGTTTTCATATAAAACAAATAAAACTGTATCAGAAACTGAAGAGTTCTCGGTGTTGGTTACATCCAGAAGTTTTTCATCTTTTTTTATTTCTTTAAGACTGAAAATATTCGTAATTTTCACATACCACCATCTTCAACCATGCTCTGCTGATACTTGTGTCGGAGTTCTGGGTTTGATGTTTACGTTTTCATATAGAACAAATATAACTGTATCAGAAACTGACGAGTTCCCGGTCTTGGCTACATCCAGAAGTTTTTTATCTTTTTTTTTTTTCTTCAAGACTGAAAATATTCGTAATTTTACTCATTTTACCATCTTCAACCATGCTCTGCTGATACTTGTGTCAGAGTTCTGGGTTTGACGTTTACGGTTTCATATAAAACACATTTATTTGTATATGAAACTGAAGAGTTCCCGGTGTTGAGTACTTCCAAGAGTTTTTTATGATTTTTTTACTAGAATACTGAAAATATTCGTAATTTTCACTTATCGCCATCTTCAACCATGCTCTGCTGATACTTTTGTCGGAGTTCTGGGTTTGATGTGTACGTTTTCATATAGAACAAATATAATTTTATCAGAAACTGAAGAGTTCCTGGTCTTGGCTACATCCAGAAGTTTTTTATCTTTTTTATTTCTTCAAGACTGAAAATATTCGTAATTTTCACATACCACCATTTTCAACCATGCTCTGCTGATACTTGTGTCGGAGTTCTGGGTTTGATGTTTACGTTTTCATATAGAACAAATATAACTGTATCAGAAACTGAAGAGTTCCTGGTCTTGGCTACATCCAGAAGTTTTTTATCTTTTTTTTTTTTTCAAGACTGAAAATATTCGTAATTTTCACATTTCGCCATCTTCAACCATGCTCTGCTGATACTTGTGTCAGAGTTCTGGATTTGACGTTTACGGTTTCATATAAAACACATTTATTTGTATATGAAACTGAAGAGTTCCCGGTCTTGAGTACTTCCAGGAGTTTTTTATGATTTTTTTACTAGAATACTGAAAATATTCGTAATTTTCACTTATCGCCATTTTCAACCATGCTCTGCTGATACTTTTGCCGGAGTTCTGGGTTTGTATTTACGTTTTCATATAGAACAAATATAACTGTATCAGAAACTGAAGAGTTCCTGGTCTTGGCTACATCCAGAAGTTTTTTTTCTTTTTTTTATTCTTCAACACTTAAAATATTCATAATTTTCACATTTCACCATCTTCAACCATGCTCTGCTGATACTTGTGTCGGAGTTCTAGGTTTGATATTTACGTTTTCATATAGAACAAATATAGTTGTATATGAAACTGAAGAGTTCCCGGTCTTGGGTCCTGTCAGAAGTTTTTTATGATTTTTTTACTAGAACTCTAAAAATATTCGTAATTTTCACATTTCACCATCTTCAACCATGCTCCGCTGATATTTGTGTCGGAGTTCTAGGTTTGATGTTTACGTTTTCATATAGAACAAATATAGTTGTATAAGAAACTGAAAAGTTCCCGGTCTTGGGTCCTTCCAGAAGTTTTTTATGTTTTTTTACTAGAACTCTGAAAATATTCGTAATTTTCACATACCACCATCTTCAACCATGCTCTGCTGATACTTGTGTCGAAGATCTGGGTTTGATTTTTAAAATGTCATATAGAATAGATACATTTGTATAAGAAACTGAAAAGTTCCAGGTGTTGTGTTCTTCGAGAAGATTTTTATGATTTTTTTACTAGGACACTGAAAATATTCGTAATTTTCGCTTATCGCCATCTTCAACCATGCTCTGCTGATACTTGTGTCGGAGTTCTAGGTTTGATGTTTACGTTTTCATATAGAACAAATATAACTGTATCAGAAACTGACGAGTTCCCGGTCTTGGCTATATCCAGAAGTTTTTTATCTTTTTTTATTTCTTCAAGACTGAAAATATTCGTAATTTTCACATACCACCATCTTCAACCATGCTCTGCTGATACTTGTGTCGGAGTTCTGGGTTTGATGTTTACGTTTTTATATAGAACAAATATAATTGTATCAGAAACTGAAGAGTTCCCCGTCTTGGCTACATCCAGAAGTTTTTATCTTGTTTTTTTTCTTCAAGACTGAAAATATTCGTAATTTTCACATTTCACCATCTTCAACCATGCTCTGCTGATACTTGTGTCAGAGTTCTGGGTTTGACGTTTACGGTTTCATATAAAACACATTTATTTGTATATGAAACTGAAGAATTCCCGGTGTTGAGTACTTCCAAGAGTTTTTTATGATTTTTTTACTAGAATACTGAAAATATTCGTAATTTTCACTTATCGCCATCTTCAACCATGCTCTGCTGATACTTTTGTCGGAGTTCTGGGTTTGATGTGTACGTTTTCATATAGAACAAATATAATTTTATCAGAAACTGAAGAGTTCCTGGTCTTGGCTACATCCAGAAGTTTTTTATCTTTTTTATTTCTTCAAGACTGAAAATATTCGTAATTTTCACATACCACCATTTTCAACCATGCTCTGCTGATACTTGTGTCGGAGTTCTGGGTTTGATGTTTACGTTTTCATATAGAACAAATATAACTGTATCAGAAACTGAAGAGTTCCTGGTCTTGGCTACATCCAGAAGTTTTTTATCTTTTTTTTTTTTTCAAGACTGAAAATATTCGTAATTTTCACATTTCGCCATCTTCAACCATGCTCTGCTGATACTTGTGTCAGAGTTCTGGATTTGACGTTTACGGTTTCATATAAAACACATTTATTTGTATATGAAACTGAAGAGTTCCCGGTCTTGAGTACTTCCAGGAGTTTTTTATGATTTTTTTACTAGAATACTGAAAATATTCGTAATTTTCACTTATCGCCATTTTCAACCATGCTCTGCTGATACTTTTGCCGGAGTTCTGGGTTTGTATTTACGTTTTCATATAGAACAAATATAACTGTATCAGAAACTGAAGAGTTCCTGGTCTTGGCTACATCCAGAAGTTTTTTTTCTTTTTTTTATTCTTCAACACTTAAAATATTCATAATTTTCACATTTCACCATCTTCAACCATGCTCTGCTGATACTTGTGTCGGAGTTCTAGGTTTGATATTTACGTTTTCATATAGAACAAATATAGTTGTATATGAAACTGAAGAGTTCCCGGTCTTGGGTCCTGTCAGAAGTTTTTTATGATTTTTTTACTAGAACTCTAAAAATATTCGTAATTGTCACATTTCACCATCTTCAACCATGCTCCGCTGATATTTGTGTCGGAGTTCTAGGTTTGATGTTTACGTTTTCATATAGAACAAATATAGTTGTATAAGAAACTGAAAAGTTCCCGGTCTTGGGTCCTTCCAGAAGTTTTTTATGTTTTTTTACTAGAACTCTGAAAATATTCGTAATTTTCACATACCACCATCTTCAACCATGCTCTGCTGATACTTGTGTCGAAGATCTGGGTTTGATTTTTAAAATGTCATATAGAATAGATACATTTGTATAAGAAACTGAAAAGTTCCAGGTGTTGTGTTCTTCGAGAAGATTTTTATGATTTTTTTACTAGGACACTGAAAATATTCGTAATTTTCGCTTATCGCCATCTTCAACCATGCTCTGCTGATACTTGTGTCGGAGTTCTAGGTTTGATGTTTACGTTTTCATATAGAACAAATATAACTGTATCAGAAACTGACGAGTTCCCGGTCTTGGCTATATCCAGAAGTTTTTTATCTTTTTTTATTTCTTCAAGACTGAAAATATTCGTAATTTTCACATACCACCATCTTCAACCATGCTCTGCTGATACTTGTGTCGGAGTTCTGGGTTTGATGTTTACGTTTTTATATAGAACAAATATAATTGTATCAGAAACTGAAGAGTTCCCCGTCTTGGCTACATCCAGAAGTTTTTATCTTGTTTTTTTTCTTCAAGACTGAAAATATTCGTAATTTTCACATTTCACCATCTTCAACCATGCTCTGCTGATACTTGTGTCAGAGTTCTGGGTTTGACGTTTACGGTTTCATATAAAACACATTTATTTGTATATGAAACTGAAGAGTTCCCGGTCTTGAGTACTTCCAGGAGTTTTTTATGATTTTTTTACTAGAATACTGAAAATATTCGTAATTTTCACTTATCGCCATTTTCAACCATGCTCTGCTGATACTTTTGTCGGAGTTCTGGGATTGATGTTTACGTTTTCATATAGAACATATATAACTGTATCAGAAACTGACGAGTTTCCGGTCTTGGCTACATCCAGAAGTTTTTTATCTTTTTTTATTTCTTCAAGACTGAAAATATTCGTAATTTTCACATACCACCATCTTCAACCATGCTCTGCTGATACTTGTGTCGGAGGTCTAGGTTTGATGTTTACGTTTTCATATAGAACAAATAAAACTGTATCAGAAACTGAAGAGTTCTCGGTGTTTGTTACATCCAGAAGTTTTTTATCTTTTTTTATTTCTTTAAGACTGAAAATATTCGTAATTTTCACATACCACCATCTCCAACCATGCTCTGCTGATACTTGTGTCGGAGTTCTGGGTTTGATGTTTACGTTTTCATATAGGACAAATATAGTTGTATAAAAAACTGAAGAGTTCCCGGTCTTGGGTCCTTCCAGAAGTTATTTATCATTTTTTTATTCTTCAACACTGAAAATATTCATAATTTTCACATTTCACCATATTCAACCATGCTCTGCTGATACTTGTGTCGAAGTTCTAGGCTTGATGTTTACGTTTTCATATAGAACAAATATAGTTGTATATGAAACTGAAGAGTTCCCCGTCTTGGCTACATCCAGAAGTTTTTATCTTGTTTTTTTTCTTCAAGACTGAAAATATTCGTAATTTTCACATTTCACCATCTTCAACCATGCTCTGCTGATACTTGTGTCAGAGTTCTGGGTTTGACGTTTACGGTTTCATATAAAACACATTTATTTGTATATGAAACTGAAGAGTTCCCGGTCTTGAGTACTTCCAGGAGTTTTTTATGATTTTTTTACTAGAATACTGAAAATATTCGTAATTTTCACTTATCGCCATTTTCAACCATGCTCTGCTGATACTTTTGTCGGAGTTCTGGGTTTGATGTTTACGTTTTCATATAGAACATATATAACTGTATCAGAAACTGACGAGTTCCCGGTCTTGGCTACATCCAGAAATTTTTTATCTTTTTTTTTTTTCTTCAAGACTGAAAATATTCGTAATTTTCACATTTTACCATCTTCAACCATGCTCTGCTGATACTTGTGTCGGAGTTCTAGGTTTGACGTTTACGTTTTCATATAGAACAAATAAAATTGTATCAGAAATTGAAGAGTTCTCGGTGTTGGTTACATCCAGAAGTTTTTTATCTTTTTTTATTTCTTTAAAACTGAAAATATTCGTAATTTTCACTTATCGCCATCTTCAACCATGCTCTGCTGATACTTTTGTCGGAGTTCTGGGTTTGATGTGTACGTTTTCATATAGAACAAATATAATTTTATCAGAAACTGAAGAGTTCCTGGTCTTGGCTACATCCAGAAGTTTTTTATCTTTTTTTTATTCTTCAACACTTAAAATATTCATAATTTTCACATTTCACCATCTTCAACCATGCTCTGCTGATACTTGTGTCGGAGTTCTAGGTTTGATGTTTACGTTTTCATATAGAACAAATATAACTGTATCAGAAACTGAAGAGTTTGTATTCTTGGCTACATCCAGAAGTTTTTTATCTTTTTTTTTTTTTCTTCAAGACTGAAAATATTCGTAATTTTCACATTTCACCATCTTCAACCATGCTCTGCTGATACTTGTGTCAGAGTTCTGGGTTTGACGTTTACGGTTTCATATAAAACACATTTATTTGTATATGAAACTGAAGAGTTCCCGGTCTTGAGTACTTCCAGGAGTTTTTTATGATTTTTTTACTAGAATACTGAAAATATTCGTAATTTTCACTTATCGCCATTTTCAACCATGCTCTGCTGATACTTTTGTCGGAGTTCTGGGTTTGATGTTTACGTTTTCATATAGAACAAATATAAATGTATCAGAAACTGAAGAGTTCCCGGTCTTGGCTGCATCCAGAAGTTTTTTTATCTTTTTTTTTTTCTTCAAGACTGAAAATATTCGTAATTTTCACATTTCACCATCTTCAACCATGCTCTGTTGATACTTGTGTCAGAGTTCTGGGTTTGACGTTTACGGTTTCATATAAAACACATGTATTTGTACATGAAACTGAAGAGTTCCCGGTCTTGAGTACTTCCAGGAGTTTTTTATGATTTTTTTACTAGAATACTGAAAATATTCGTAATTTTCACTTATCGCCATTTTCAACCATGCTCTGCTGATACTTTTGTCGGAGTTCTGGGTTTGATGTTTACGTTTTTATATAGAACATATATAACTGTATGAGAAACTGACGAGTTCCCGGTCTTGGCTACATCCAGAAGTTTTTTATCTTTTTTTATTTCTTCAAGACTGAAAATATTCGTACTTTTCACATACCACCATCTTCAACCATGCTCTGCTGATACTTGTGTCGGAGGTCTAGGTTTGATGTTTACGTTTTCATATAGAACAAATAAAACTGTATCAGAAACTGAAGAGATCCCGGTCTTGGGTCCTTCCAGAAGTTATTTATCATTTTTTTATTCTTCAACACTGAAAATATTCATAATTTTCACATTTCACCATCTTCAACCATGCTCTGCTGATACTTGTGTCGGAGTTCTAGGCTTGATGTTTACGTTTTCATATAGAACAAATATAGTTGTATATGAAACTGAAGAGTTCATGGTCTTGGGTCTTTCCAGAAGTTTTTTATGATTTTTTTACTAGAACTCTGAAAATATTTGTAATTTTCACTTATCGTCATCTTCAACCATGCTCTGCTGATATTTGTGTCGGAGTTCTGGGTTTGATGTTTACGTTTTCATATAGAACAAATATAACTGTATCAGAATCTGACGAGTTCCCGGTCTTAACTACATCCAGAAGTTTTTTATCTTTTTTTATTTCTTCAAGACTGAAAATATTCGTAATTTTCACATACCACCATCTTCAACCATGCTCTGCTGATACTTGTGTCGGAGTTCTGGGTTTGATGTTTACGTTTTCGTATAGAACAAATATAACTGTATCAGAAACTGACGAGTTCCCCGTCTTGGCTACATCCAGAAGTTTTTTATCTTTTTGTTTTTTCTTCAAGACTGAAAATATTCGTAATTTTCACATTTTACCATCTTCAACCATGCTCTGCTGATACTTTTGTCGGAGTTCTGGGTTTGATGTGTACGTTTTCATATAGAACAAATATAATTTTATCAGAAACTGAAGAGTTCCTGGTCTTGGCTACATCCAGAAGTTTTTCATCTTTTTTTTATTCTTCAACACTTAAAATATTCATAATTTTCACATTTCACCATCTTCAACCATGCTCTGCTGATACTTGTGTTGGAGTTCTAGGTTTGATGTTTACGTTTTCATATAAAACAAATAAAACTGTATCAGAAACTGAAGAGTTCTCGGTGTTGGTTACATCCAGAAGTTTTTCATCTTTTTTTATTTCTTTAAGACTGAAAATATTCGTAATTTTCACATACCACCATCTTCAACCATGCTCTGCTGATACTTGTGTCGGAGTTCTGGGTTTGATGTTTACGTTTTCATATAGAACAAATATAACTGTATCAGAAATTGACGAGTTCCCGGTCTTGGCTACATCCAGAAGTTTTTTATCTTTTTTTTTTTTCTTCAAGACTGAAAATATTCGTAATTTTACTCATTTTACCACCTTCAACCATGCTCTGCTGATACTTGTGTCAGAGTTCTGGGTTTGACGTTTACGGTTTCATATAAAACACATTTATTTGTATATGAAACTGAAGAGTTCCCGGTGTTGAGTACTTCCAAGAGTTTTTTATGATTTTTTTACTAGAATACTGAAAATATTCGTAATTTTCACTTATCGCCATCTTCAACCATGCTCTGCTGATACTTTTGTCGGAGTTCTGGGTTTGATGTGTACGTTTTCATATAGAACAAATATAATTTTATCAGAAACTGAAGAGTTCCTGGTCTTGGCTACATCCAGAAGTTTTTTATCTTTTTTATTTCTTCAAGACTGAAAATATTCGTAATTTTCACATACCACCATTTCCAACCATGCTCTGCTGATACTTGTGTCGGAGTTCTGGGTTTGATGTTTACGTTTTCATATAGAACAAATATAACTGTATCAGAAACTGAAGAGTTCCTGGTCTTGGCTACATCCAGAAGTTTTTTATCTTTTTTTTTTTTTTCAAGACTGAAAATATTCGTAATTTTCACATTTCGCCATCTTCAACCATGCTCTGCTGATACTTGTGTCAGAGTTCTGGATTTGACGTTTACGGTTTCATATAAAACACATTTATTTGTATATGAAACTGAAGAGTTCCCGGTCTTGAGTACTTCCAGGAGTTTTTTATGATTTTTTTACTAGAATACTGAAAATATTCGTAATTTTCACTTATCGCCATTTTCAACCATGCTCTGCTGATACTTTTGCCGGAGTTCTGGGTTTGTATTTACGTTTTCATATAGAACAAATATAACTGTATCAGAAACTGAAGAGTTCCTGGTCTTGGCTACATCCAGAAGTTTTTTTTCTTTTTTTTATTCTTCAACACTTAAAATATTCATAATTTTCACATTTCACCATCTTCAACCATGCTCTGCTGATACTTGTGTCGGAGTTCTAGGTTTGATATTTACGTTTTCATATAGAACAAATATAGTTGTATATGAAACTGAAGAGTTCCCGGTCTTGGGTCCTGTCAGAAGTTTTTTATGATTTTTTTACTAGAACTCTAAAAATATTCGTAATTTTCACATTTCACCATCTTCAACCATGCTCCGCTGATATTTGTGTCGGAGTTCTAGGTTTGATGTTTACGTTTTCATATAGAACAAATATAGTTGTATAAGAAACTGAAAAGTTCCCGGTCTTGGGTCCTTCCAGAAGTTTTTTATGTTTTTTTACTAGAACTCTGAAAATATTCGTAATTTTCACATACCACCATCTTCAACCATGCTCTGCTGATACTTGTGTCGAAGATCTGGGTTTGATTTTTAAAATGTCATATAGAATAGATACATTTGTATAAGAAACTGAAAAGTTCCAGGTGTTGTGTTCTTCGAGAAGATTTTTATGATTTTTTTACTAGGACACTGAAAATATTCGTAATTTTCGCTTATCGCCATCTTCAACCATGCTCTGCTGATACTTGTGTCGGAGTTCTAGGTTTGATGTTTACGTTTTCATATAGAACAAATATAACTGTATCAGAAACTGACGAGTTCCCGGTCTTGGCTACATCCAGAAGTTTTTTATCTTTTTTTATTTCTTCAAGACTGAAAATATTCGTAATTTTCACATACCACCATCTTCAACCATGCTCTGCTGATACTTGTGTCGGAGTTCTGGGTTTGATGTTTACGTTTTTATATAGAACAAATATAATTGTATCAGAAACTGAAGAGTTCCCCGTCTTGGCTACATCCAGAAGTTTTTATCTTGTTTTTTTTCTTCAAGACTGAAAATATTCGTAATTTTCACATTTCACCATCTTCAACCATGCTCTGCTGATACTTGTGTCAGAGTTCTGGATTTGACGTTTACGGTTTCATATAAAACATATTTATTTGTATATGAAACTGAAGAGTTCCCGGTCTTGAGTACTTCCAGGAGTTTTTTATGATTTTTTTACTAGAATACTGAAAATATTCGTAATTTTCACTTATCGCCATCTTCAACCATGCTCTGCTGATACTTTTGTCGGAGTTCTGGGTTTGATGTGTACGTTTTCATATAGAACAAATATAACTGTATCAGAAACTGAAGAGTTCCTGGTCTTCAGTACTTCCAGAAGTTTTTTATGACTTTTTTACTAGAATACTGAAAATATTCGTAATTTTCACATACCACTATCTTCAACCATGCTCTGCTGATACTTTTGTCGGAGTTATAGGTTTGATGTTTATGTTTTCATATAGCACATATATAGTTATATAAGAAACTGAAGAGTTCCCGGTCTTGGGTACTTTCAGCAGTTTTTTATGATTTTTTTACTAGAACACTGAAAATATTCCTAATTATCACTTACCGCCATTTTCAACCATGCTCTGCTTATACTTGTGTCGGAGTTCTGCGTCTGTTTTCTACCATTTTGTATAAAACTAATATATTTATATAAGAAACTAAGGAGTTCCCGGTCTCAGGATCTTCCAGAAGTTTCTAATGATTTTTTTTATACTTGAACACTGAAAATATTCGTAATTTTCACTTATCGACTTTTTCAACCTTGCTGTGCTGATATTTGAAGTCGAATGTGTTGTGTTTTGTATTTATTTTTTTATTTTATATCTCATCTACTTATTATGGTCAGATTTATATGTGAAAACTGTTGTATTGCGTAATTATTGGCCGTTTCATGATATTTATTTGTTTTTTTTTTGTTATTACGTTGATACGTTTTTATTTTTTTGCGACCTCTAATTGACAGAACTATTACTAAAAGTAATTAGGAACTATAGAACTCGCCTTTATGCATCTAAAGCACTTTTAAAATTTTGTTTTTGGAAAAAATGATCTGCTACCGGAAGTTAGCAGATCATTTTTTCATTTGATATTTTTTTCAGGAAAATCACCAGAACTTTTCCTGAAAAGTATCAGGAACTCCAGAACTATGCTGCATGCGACTAGAACTCTCATTTTTTTATGCTCTGCTGGAAAATGATCTGCTAAGTTCACGGCCATGACAGAAGCAGCAGCAGAAGAACGACGCGTGTCGAACTGTCGACACAATAATCCATTTGTTTAGGTACCTACCTACAACAAGCTTGATTTATGACTTTTTTTATCATTTTTATTCAGTAACATTTAGTTATGTACCTAAACAAAAGGAGTATAGCTAGCTGCTACACCCTGTGCTACAACTAGGACCGACGGTGGCCGCGTACGTCCGGCGCGCTAGCATCACCTGGGATTTACCTGGGAATCAAATCCCGCAAGCGCAGGCTTTTTGTATTGAAATAATTTTGTCACACACACAATATACTTACTTATCTTTATTTTATTTTTTTATATTACTAGGTCCCTACTCAAAAAATGTTTTTTTTTTTAATTTTTCCCTTAACTCTTTGTTGTACTTGGTTTATATACAGCGCTAAATTTTAATCATTTTAATCCCGTGGAGGGTCGATCCGGTACATGAAACACTACCGATTTGTAAAGATAAAATCAAAAAATAAGATACCTTTTTTTCAAAACTCGTATTAATTTACGCACGTACGAAATTAATTTCTTTAAGAAAACGTCAGCTGAGCGGGTTCAATGACCTGTAGTTAGTAGTCGGCGTTGCGTACAAACTACTGGCAAAACGAAAAAACAGTGTTGCTATATTTTTAGCAATGAAATTACTTAATATTAGGGAAATTAATTGATATTTCGTTACTTTTAATAATTTTGTTGCCATATTATATTCTTTTTTTTTTCTTTTGGAAACTGTAAAAACTATTTTTGAATAAAGTATGCGACCCTGGGCTCCATAGCGATTGTCCTGCAATTCTTTCATATACTGAAAACGCCGCGCCACAATATCCTACCTCACCACCCTTTTAGACCTGTTTTTTTTTTAAATAAAATCCCCTCTCATAATTCTCCTTAAAGTAGTGAGACTATTGTTAAAATCGATTACGTTTCGCATTTCGTGCAACAATTTAGCCAGAGTTGGCAACTTTTTTCTTTTTTCATTAGACAGACAGGGGAGCCAACATTACGGCGAACGAACTTCTTATGTGAAACGCACTCCAAGGAAGTGCAATCAAGTCTACTTGCGTAATAACGCCAGGGCAGCGATACTATTGTACCCACGCCGACAACTTCGAACGTTTTGAGAAGAATGCCCAAGACCTTTCAAATAGTAAATAGATAGGTAGATCGACTTTTTCCGTAGGATACATCGTTTTACATGAAAATTACTGTGAACAAATTTTCCGAGTCCGAAAATTATCCCACAAATGCAGCTCGGAACATTTTTTTGTGACCTACTGTTTTAAATGATTGAATATTAAAGTAGGAATAGTTCTTTCATTTCTGTATGCTTATGGTGTTTCCCAGATTGTGCGTAAACCTCGGCCAACCAACGATTAAGACGAAACAATTCTGACAGGAATATCAGTTCAGACAAATCCCCTTAGAGGTAGCGCACGATAACTTGGCGCGTAGCTGGGAGCGTGGATAATGTTGCCAGCCTAACTTATCTATTATCCCCTCATATTATTAAAAACAATATTTCATAACTCATTGTAATTTAATACGACAGATCCCAAGAATAAAATCGTATCGAAAATGAAAACGAAAAGTATTTTATTACGTATTCCTATTGTACATACTAAGAAATATATGCCACAACTTTATTTTAGTTTAATATTCTTTTAGTTATTTAAACAAATATTTATTTATTTATTAAAACTTCATGCAACACAAAGGTACAAAGGCGGACTTAATGCCTTAGGCATTCTGTACCAGTCAACCTAGGGTGGTAAAGAGAAAACATGGCAGGTGCACAAAAAAAAAAACAAAAAAAAAGGATTATGAAAAATAAGAGTACAAAATGTATATACATAAATAAAATAGACATAAATATACACCCTTAAATTTTTATCGTTTTATTCCCGTGGAAGGTCGATCCGGTACATGAAACACTATCGATTTGTAAAGATAAAATTAAAAAATATTGTACCTTTTTTTCAAAACTCGTATTAATTTACGTATGTACGAAATTAATTTCTTTAAGAACACGTCAGCTGAGCGAGTTCCATGACCTGTAGGCAGTATTCCGCGTTGCGTACAAACTTTCGTATATATATATATATACCTACATATATATTTATATAAAGTAGGAGAAGGGGGGTTTTGAGGGGGGTTTAAATAATCGAACACTACCTTTAACTACAAAACCTCATATCATAAATCGATAGTTTTTCATATTAGTTAATAATACACTTATTTAGATACCTACCTATAGGAAAGTAAATAAATAGATCGAATTACAGATTATTTTAATTAGCATAATTATTACAAAAAAAAGTCATGAGAACCTTGTAAATCTTTTATTGAATATCTGGCAGCACTCATATAGTATCAGAATGAATATAATGCATTTCCATTCCTACTCGGTATATAATTATTTTGATTGTAGATTTGGCACTATTTTTTCTTCCATCCGTCGCATGAAGTTTGCAGAATTCATATCGTCATGATAATAATAAACAGTACGTCGGTAGACAGCAAATCGGTCATACGCATAAACTTCGCGTTTCGGTAAACGACTAATTACCTGACTATGTTTCTCAAAGTTTTTGTTAACTTCGCAAAATGTTTAAATGCAAGCGTTGTCAAGCTGAGAGTAGAGATGGCGCTAAATGTATGGGATGTCAAGGTCAATTCGACTTCCCCTGTGCTGGCATCACCGAAGGTGGATGGAGGAAATTGGGTGATCGCAAGAATACTTGGAAGTGTGGCAATTGTAAATCCTCGACAGCATCCAGCCCTCGCCCCACTATCACCGCCACTGCTACGCCCGCTCAGGCTGATATGGAATCCATTATGTCAGAGCTAAAAGCCCTTTCAGCCCAAATGGACACCTTACCTACTCTGATGGAGAATATGAAGGCAATCCAATTGGAACTGGCAGAGCTCAAATCCATCAGATCTGAGTACTCGAGTTTAAAAACGGATGTCGAGTTCCTGGACCAGACGGTGGAGGCATTAGTCACCAAAGTTTCGGGATTGGAGAGTGAAGTGGACAGCCTTAGGAAGACGAAGGACCAGATGGCAGCGTTACACGATCGATGTTCCAGAATTGAAGATCTCCATCGTGAAGCCGAACAAAGATCTAGATTGAACAACCTGGAAATTAAGGGTGTTCCAATGACCAACTCTGAAAATCTGTTCGAAATCATTGGCAAGATTGGAGATTTGATTGGATGCAAAATCCCGAAAGAACAAATCAACTTTGTCGCGAGAGTACCTATGCGAAATAACGATCAAAATCAAAATATTATTTGTTCGGTTCATAACAGATACCTGAAGAATGACTTCGTGGCGGCAGCAAAAAAACTCAAATCTTCTATGACGTCCAACAAGTTGGGTTTGCAGTCGGACAGTGTTATCTACGTCAATGATCATCTAACTTTTGAGAACAAAGTGCTTCTAAACAAAACAAAAAAACTTGCTAAAGAACGTGGTTTTTTATACACTTGGGTTGTTGGTTGCAAAATTCTGATAAAGAAAAATGCTACATCTCCCACCCACCACGTAAAAACGGAACAGGATCTCAAAAAAAATTTAAGTTAAAAATGTTATGTCAGTCTCATAATTTATCGTACCACTGTACTTGTACTTACAACGTCAATAGTTTGAGAATCACTGGTTCCATTTTTTTGTACACATTCCTTTGCCGATATCCTTTTGTTCGCTTATCGCTCGCTTTTGACCATAGCTATTATACTATTAAATTCTATTTGCTTATAATTAAAGCTGTAGTTAGCTTGATCTCGCTCATTTTATTAGTAACTCATGATAATTCAATATTTTGCTTTAAACTGAATGTACCCTACATAACCGTTTCTATTGAAGAACTAATATTTCATCTTTCTATTTGCGATGTCGCCTATTAGTGTTTTTTACCAAAATGTTCGGGGATTGCGCACAAAAACATCAGTATTCTATCGTAACGTCTGTGGTAATTCCTACGATATTATTTGTTTGACTGAGACTTGGCTTATCGAGGGTATTAAAGACAGTGAATTGTTTGACGATCGTTACGTAGTGTGGAGGCGCGATCGAAATTATTCTAGTACGAATCAAACGTTAGGGGGTGGTGTGCTTATTGCAGTGCGTCGCGAACTGGTCAGTGATATACGCAGTGAATGGTTCTCGTCTGCAGCAGACTTGTGGATTACCATCACCCTTCATAGGAAAAGACCGCGTATATCATATAAAATGCATATATGTGTAGTGTACATCTGCAATCAAAATCTTGGCCACTCCCAGGCAGGTCAGTTAACATTTTTTTCCAATAATCTGATAGATATTGTTCAGAAGCACCTTTCTGACAAATTCTTAGTGCTCGGTGATTTTAACTTACCAAACATAACCTGGAAACCAGATGAAGATGGTCAGTCCTTTTCACCTGGTAATATCCAAGGTCATGTTCAGATAAGTTTGTTTGATAATTTTACCCTCTGCAATTTTTCGCAATTCAATTCACATGTAAATGTAAATAAGAAAATTCTTGACTTAGTTTTATGTAATGGTGAGGTCTCAGTCGCGAGTTGCGACGACCCTCTGGTGCCGGAAGATCCACATCACAAAGCTCTTTGTGTGTCCGCTGATTTTGTAGAACTTCATACTCTTCCTGTACTGTCTCGTATTCAATTCCTATACGGTTCAGCCGATTACACGGCCATTAACGACCGGCTTAGCGAGATCGACTGGCACAGTGAAGTGCGTACTAGAACACTCAAGGACGCCATAACATTTTTTTACCACACTATTAATGATTTGCGTGATTCTTACGTACCTGCTAAGACAGTCGTTACGTCCAGCAAATATCCTCTCTGGTACAAGCAGCCTTTGATTAAAATTATTAAAGAAAAAGCAAAACACCACGCTAAATTTAAGAAATACGGTAACATTAGTGATTATGAGTCGTTCCTCCTGCTTCGGCAGCGTGCTAAGGAAGTTGAAAACGAAATGTTTAGTAATTATATCTTAAAAATTGAAGAAAGTATATTTAAATCCCCCAAAGCGTTTTGGTCGTATGTCAAATCAAAAAAACAAACTAACCTTTATCCCTCTCTATTAAAATATAAGGATCGCATTTCAGGTGACGGGGAGGTTATCTGCAACATGTTTAGCGACTGTTTTTATTCGAATTTTCTTAATTCCGACGGCACCAATAGTGACAACAATCATTCCAATGATAGCTCACAGGGTTCTGACACGCCGTTAGGCGATTTCGTTTCGGACATACATTCAATCGAAGTTAGTGAGTTGGAGGTGTTTGAGCTACTTAGAGGAGTTGACCTAACAAAATCTGCAGGACCAGATAATATTCCTCCGTTTTTTATACTTAAGTGTGCTAAAAGTCTGTCTACTCCGCTTTCACTGTTGTTTAGGCGCTCCTTGGAGGTGGGTCAGGTACCTGCAATTTGGAAGTAGGCATTAATCACTCCTATCCACAAGAAAGGGCCTAGGGACTGTGTGGAAAACTACAGACCTATCTCTAAACTATGCATATTTGCCAAAATCTTGGAAAAAATAATTACTTACACAAGCAGCTATATGCTACTCTTAAATTAACTTTTAGTAGCCGCCAACATGGTTTTCTGCGAGGTCGGTCCACAACCACTAATCTTGTCCTTTGTAGTGATTACTTGGCTGAATGTATGTCTCGTCGCACTCAAGTAGACGTAATCTATACTGATTACAGCAAGTGTTTTGATCGCTTGGATCATTCTATATTACTGCAAAAACTTTTAGCTATAGGTATCAGTGGAAGTCTGTTTAGGTGGTTATTTATTATTATTTATTTATTTAGGATCGCCAACATTACAGGCACTGGGAATTTACATAGGTAATCATTTCATATAGCTATTCAAGTGCTGCAACACTTACAGACAATCACTACATTAATAAAGATCATTAGATTTTAAAACACATAAACATATAAAATCAGTAAATATTTTCAATTCAATACATCAAGGAGAAAATTAATAATTAATATAAATAAAAATTATATCAGCAATTATAACAACAAAAAAAAAAAAAAAACACAGGACAAGAAATATAAATAAATAATAATAAAAAATAATAATATATATGTTCTCGTCGTATGTAGCCAACCGATGTCAAATTGTTGTTCTAAATGGATACACCTCTAGGCCTATTTTTGTCCCCTCAGGAATTCCTCAAGGTTCGTTACTTGGACCCTTGTTGTTCAATATCTTTAATAATGATGTCTGTTCATGCTTTTCTTACTCATCAGTTCTTTTGTTTGCGGATGACATGAAGATTCTGAGTGAAATTAGAACTGAAAGAGACGCTGAACATCTCCAACATGATTTGGAGAGATTTCAGAATTATTGTGTTGCCAACTGGTTGGATTTAAATGTTTCCAAATGTTATCTATGTACGTTTACTCGCAAACCTAAACCCGTTCTTTACGATTACAAACTAAATAACACTTCAATAGCCAGAGTTAACACAATCAGAGACTTAGGCGTCACTTTTGATTCAAAACTACTCTTTGACACACACGTTGATAATATGATTAAAAAAGCTTCAAAAGCACTAGGTTTCATTTTGAGGGTATCAGCTGATTTTAAAAACATTTTTTGAGACCGTGCATACTGTTGAGCACCTGAGGTCACCGCATGGTGGCGGGTATACCACCAAAAAAAGCATTCCCAAGGAGGGTTGGTGTCAGGCTGGCGGCCGACTTTAAAAAACTAGCCAAATCCATTTGCAACATGTTCAGTTTAAATAGATTGCGCGATAGGGCTAGGGCGTACCCCACAGGCGACGCGCAGGGGCAGCACCCGGCTCCTGTGGGAAATGGACCAGGGTTGTTGCACCACCCCGGGCGGGTGCAACGTAAGAAGCAAGCTCGGGAAATGAGATTGAGGTATGCAAGTTGGAATGTAGGGACTATGACTGGAAGGGCCAGAGAGTTAGCGGATGTACTGAAAAGAAGACGGATAAATGTAGCATGCTTGCAGGAGACTAAATGGAGAGGAACAAAAGCGAGAGAAATTGGTGAGGGATACAAGTTCTACTATTGTGGAAGTGATGGAAAAAGAAATGGTGTTGGAATAGTGTTAGACAGTAGATTGAAAGAATGCGTGATGGAAGTACAAAGGATTAGTGATAGAATTATAGTTGTGAAAGTTATGTTAGAGAATGTGATGTTGAATGTAGTTAGTGTGTATGCACCACAAGTAGGATGTGATGAAACAGTGAAAGAGAAGTTTTGGGAGGATTTTGATAGAGCTTTAATGAACATCCCTGTTCATGAAGAATTGATAGTTGGAGGTGACTTTAATGGACATGTGGGAAGAATGAAAGGTGTTTATGAAAGAGTGCATGGGGGATGGGGTTTCGGTAGTCTGAACAGTGAAGGAGAGACGCTGCTGCAATCCGCTACTGCATTTGACCTGGCAGTAGCCAATACGTGGTTCCAAAAAAGAGACGAACACATGATCACGTATAAAAGTGGTAGTCATAAGACCCAAATCGACTACTTTCTAGTTCGGCGCAACAACTTAAAGCATGTCAAAGACTGCAAAATACTGCCAGGAGAAGACCTAGTCTCACAACACAGACTCCTAGTTATGACATCAGTAGTCAAAATACTGTCTAACAAACACAAAGAGCATCCTCCCCCTAAAATAAAATGGCATATGTTAGAGAGGAATGATTGTGCGAATAAGTTCAGGGAACGAGTGGTGGACAGAATGATAGAGATGGGAGATATGAATGATCGAAGTATAAATGAAAGCTGGAATGAGATAGCTGGGTGTATCAGGCATGCAGCAAAAGATATTTTGGGAGAGACGAAAGGAAAGGGCATAATAGATAGGGATACATGGTGGTGGTCGACAGAAGTTCAGAATGTATTGAAAGAAAAGAAGAGAAAATTCAAGGAATGGCAGCGTGTAGAGCCAGGAAACGCTAGTTTAAAAGCTGAAAAAAAGAGTGAGTATGACATTTTAAAGAAGAAAGCGAAGAAAGCCGTGGCCATAGCAAAATCAAGAGCCCAGGACAAATTATATGACACATTGGACAGTCCTGCAGGCCAAAAAGAACTATACCGGCTTACTAGAATAAGAGAGAGAAAGACGAGAGACGTTTGCCAGGTAAGATGTATAAGAGATGAAACTGGAATGGTTATATCGGATGATGAGAAAATCAAAAAGAGGTGGAAGGACTATTTTGAAAGATTGATGAATGAGGAAAATAATTGGAGTAGTGTGTTAGAGAATAAACCAGTGAATGTGGGGTTAGTGAGAATGGTTAGTATGGATGAAGTTAGGATAGCAGTAAATGGAATGAAGAATGGTAAAGCCATTGGTCCAGATGGAATACCAGTTGAAGTGTGGAAGTTATTGCGAGTGGATGGATGGACGTGGTTAGCTTTATTTTTCAATAAGTTGTTGCAGGAAGAAGCCATACCTGATGAGTGGTGCAGCAGTTCTTTGGTGCCCATTTTTAAGAACAAAGGTGATGTGCTTGAGTGCAACAATTATAGAGGAATAAAGCTAATGTCACATACTATGAAAGCCTGGGAGAAAGTTATTGAAAGGCGACTGAGAGAAGAGAGTGAAATTTCACAGAACCAATTCGGTTTTATGCCTGGTCGGGGTACAACGGATGCCATTTTTGCTATACGCCAGCTGTGCGAGAAATACAGAGGTGCGCATAAAAACTTGCACATGGTATTCATTGACCTCGAAAAGGCATATGACCGGATACCTCGTGAGGTTCTGTGGTGGGCCCTTAAGGAGAAAGGTGTGCCTGGGAAGTATGTGCAGTTGATCCGAGCGATGTACAGTCGATGCAGTACCCAAGTCCGTTCTTCAGTGGGCACTACTGGAAGCTTCAATGTGGCTGTCGGCTTACACCAAGGGTCGGCCCTCAGCCCTTACCTCTTCCTGATGATAATGGACGCTCTGACGTCGGACATTCAGGAAGAGGCTCCCTGGTGTATGTTGTTTGCCGATGACATTGTGCTGGTTGCCGAGAGTGGCCTAGAGGTCCAGAACAGATTGGAGGTGTGGTGGCACAGATTGGAGAGTGTTGGCCTGAAATTAAGTAGAACCAAAACGGAGTACTTGTTCTGCGATTTCGGCGGTCTCTCCAATCCAGTGCCCTTAGCTCTCGCCGGAACGCCCATACCGATCTGTTCCGACTTTCGGTACCTCGGGTCGCTCGTCCAAGGGGATGGTGAGGTAGACCGGGACGTAACACATCGGATCAACGCAGGATGGATGAAATGGCGACAGGTCACGGGAACAACTTGTGACCCACGGATGCCCCTCAAGTTGAAGGGTAAAATCTACAAGTCCGTGATAAGGCCTGTCATACTGTATGGATCAGAATGTTGGGCTGTGAAAAAGACGGATGAAAAAAGATTGCATGTAGCGGAGATGAGAATGTTAAGATGGATGTGTGGTGTGACGAGAATGGATAAAGTGAGAAATGAGTATATTAGGGGAAGTTTGAAAGTGGCGCCAGTGACTGAAAGGTTGAAAGGAAATCGTTTGTCTTGGTATGGTCATGTAAAGAGGAGAGATGAAAAGCATGTTGCTAAAAGAGTTATGACTTTACATGTGGATGGATGGAGAGGGAGAGGGAGGCCAAAGAAAAGATGGATGGATTGTGTGAGAAGTGATATGAAAGAAAAGGGAGTTAGTGATAGCGTGACGAGTGACAGGACAGAATGGAAGAAGAAAACGTGTTGCGCCGACCCCAAATAAAATGGGACAAGGGCAGGAAGAAGAAGCTGATTTTAAAAACATTAAAACACTCAAAATCCTTTATTGTGCTTTTGTGCGTAGTCATCTCGAATACTGTTCACCGGTATGGAACCCTATTTACAACTGTTACATCAATCGCATCGAAAGTATCCAAAAGAAATTTTTAAGGTACATTCAGTTTAGATCTAAAACTTACCTGCCTAGCTATCATAGTCGCTGCAGGAAGTTTCACATTCTTCCATTAAATGAGCGTAGAAAAATTGCTGACATGACACTTTTGTTTAACATAGCGAATGGTTCAGTCAACTGCTCGGAACTGGTTGGCAAGATTGGACTGCGTGTTCCATCCTTTACTTTTAGGAATCATCGACCTCTATACGTTCCTTCAGTGCGGTGTATTTACAGGCAAAACTCTTACATGATAAGAGCTAGCAAAGCGTACAACGCAATGTGTGAATATGTTGATGATCTAGACCTGTTCTCCACCAGCATCACCAAACTTAAGAAAATTATGTGTGCTGGATTTTTCGAAGACCGCTGACAGTTTCAGCGATCTTCGAGAAATCTAGTGCACATACGTTTATATTTTCTTACTATTATTAATTATGTACTTGCTCCGAGCGTCTTTACTTTTTATCTGTCTACTGTCTCTTGTTCTGCTCTAATATTATCTGTGAAAACTTGTAATTGGCCTTCTTTCAATATTTTTCAACTATCTGTATCTTAGCTGTAAGTTTTCCAAAAATAATAAAATAAAAAAAATAAAATAATTAAAATAATAATAAGATCAAGGGCTTGATTCAGAGAGCGGTACTACTTGGACACGGCTCGTATAGTCAGGAGGTTCCTTTCTCTGGAGCCCTGACCGCCGGTAGCTTGGACCCTGTTCCCGATACCGGTGGGCTACTATTTTTTAAATGTTTTTTTTTAATTATTATTTTTTTTTATATTTATAAATGTATTTAATAAGTTAAAATGTAAAATAAAGAAATAATAATAATAATAATCTGATGTAGACTTATTAGCGACCATATCCTGGCTGCGCTTCGGTGACCTCTTCGGAGAAACCGAAGGTTTTGTCAGTGCAATAATGGACGAAGTTATGATGACGAACAACTACCGGAAATATATTGTGAAGGACGGAACGGTTAACATCTGTCGGGCATGCCACCGGCCCGGGGAATCAATCCGACACATTATTTCTGGGTGTTCACATCTAGCCAACGGAGACTGTTTGCATAGACACAACTTCGTAGCCAGGATTATCCACCAGCAACTTGCTCTTAAATACAATCTCAGAAGTACCGTACTATAGGTATGTGCCCGACCCAGTTCTCGACAATGGCGATATCACGTTATATTGGGATCAATCTATCATCACTGACAGGACTATTGTTGCCAATAAGCCTGACATAGTGGTGATAGATCGACTAGAGCGTCGCACAATGATTGTTGATATAGCGATCCCTCATGACGAGAACCTCGTGAAAGCTGAGAAGGATAAACAAACTAAATATCTTGACTTAGCTCGTGAGGTTGTCGACAAGTGGGAAGTGGGTGGAGCAATCGCTGTGCCGATAGTCGTGACGGCCAATGGCTTAATAGCCAAGAGCCTCGACCAACATCTAAGGAGGCTCTCATTAGGCAGTTGGATCGAGGGCTTGATCTAGAAGGCAGTACTCCTGGACACGGCGCGTATTGTCCGGAGGTTCCTCTCTCAGGAGCTCTGACCATCGGCAGCTTGGACCCTGTTCCCGATGCCGGTGGGCTACTATTTTTTGTATTTTTAAATGTTTTTTTTTTAATGTTTAAAAATGTAAACAATATGTAAAAAAGACAAATAAAGGAAATAATAATAATATATTCCACAACTAACACACAACGCCGTCTAGTCCCAAGCTAAGCAGAGCTTGTATTATGAGTACTAGACAACTGATAAACACACTTATATATTTCTAAACACATTCATATTATAAATAAATTACACCCGATAATCAATTAAAATTTAAATACATGACATAGTCGTAGTCCATTTTACAACAAACTCTGTTTTCCTGACAGGCTCCAAGATGTAGCTCGGGTACCAATATGTAGGGGAATTTTATTGTTATGGTCACCCGAAAAAATATTTGACAAATGAGTCTAACTTTGGAAAATAGAACCGTAAGCCCGATATTTTCACATTCCTCCTAAAAAGCACGTTTGATCCAGGATAATATCACAGTCAAAACTTTTAATCACATTCGGTATAATGATGACGATTATTTATTTTGAAAACTATCAAAAACACAGAACAGAACACAAAAACACAGAACAGAACACAAAAACACAGAACAGAACACATTCTCCTGACACATGACATAAACGTCAAGATGGCGGCGAACGATTAGTTTCCGATTTCTGCCACGCGCCAACTTGCGCGCTCTCTGGTTTCCGATTTTCGCTACGCGCCAACTCATGCGCTCTCTCTAGTTCCGAATTACGACAAAAGCGATTATATTGCGAATCCGACCAAATTTAATAGTCACAAAATATAAGGACTATTGAGTACCATTTGTGACGTTGCGCGTTGGTCGGATTCGCAATATATTGCTTTTGACGCAATTCGGAACGCGGGGATCGTTCGTTAGGTACCTACATTCTTGTGAAGTACTACGCGTTCCAAATGAGAAGATCGATTCCTGTTTTGACGTCTCGTTACACTGTCAAATCGAAGAAATTTTGGCAAAATTGAAGAACTGGATTCTGATTAAACTATTTTCGTTCACAGTTCATATATAAATTTTTCGTAAATTAATTACATAATGTTTAAAAATTTCTTTCCTCGATTTGTCAGTAAATCGTGACGTCACAACATGGCGAGCGATCCTACTGTGCATGAGGTTCCTTCGCCGTGTGGCAATACGGAAAAACAGTGTTGCTGTATTTTTAACCGACTTCTAAAAAAGGAGGAGGTTCTCAATTCGGATGTTTGTATTTTTTTTTTTATGTATGTTCGCGCATAACTTCGTCACTTGCCAACTGATTTGAAAAATTATTTTTTTGTTGGAAAGGGTATACTTCCCAAATGGTCCCATAGTCACCAAGTTGGGATTTGATGATGGAATCTTGGCGAAATCGAGGGAACTCCTCAAATATTATAGGCAACCATATACTTCTTTTGGTATTTTCATCAAAGACTTAAGCATTTACGGTAAAAAAATGACATTTGGATGAAGATGATGGAGCCGGAAGATAGGCACTGGAACTCCGTAATTAATCAATGTATCTTAGCCGTGTTTGGGCTTATTAGAATTGCCATGAAATGCACTTTGGCTATAAGGTACTATCGAACTGATCTGATGATGATGAAGCCGGAAGGTAGACACGGGAACTTCATAATAAAACAATGTACCTATCCTAGCAGGGTTTGAGTTAATTGGAATTGTCATAAGAAAAAACGTATCACATCATCGCTTACCATCAGGTGAGATGGTGGTCAAACGCAGGCCAATCATTAATAAATAAAAAAATAAAAAATAAATGTACTCTGGCTGTAAGTAGAGATGGGCAATCCACCCACTCGGGTTTATTCCCAAGTGGGAAAATACCGGGTGTTTTGGGTGTTTTAGGGAAAATATATAATAATAATATAAACACCCAAAGTTTTGGGTTTTTTATTTTTAAATTTAAATTATGCTTTTTTTCGACCTGACCAAATGTAGATAAGCTGCACAGTGGGCTAAAAAACAAGGAAGGTCCGTAATCCCTTATCTCTTAGTCTGTCTAAAAAGTCAAACGACTTGAGAATTTTTTTAAAGTCCCCTTATTATATTACTTAAATCATTTAAAAAAAATCTTATATTCGATATGTTATACTCGTATTAGTAAACAATGATCAAGACCTCTTAATCAACCCTTATTATTCAACCAGTGTTGACGATAAATCAGATTTCGTTGTATCCTAATAATAACCCAAGTCGTTTGGCTTTTTAGACAGACTATACGTACCTACCTACTAAACTCCATTTAATAATAATAGTGGTAGAGTGCGTCTACTGAAAGCGTAGCCTGGAGTTTTTTTTTTAAATTAAATTGGCAACATTGTTTTGTCGAAAAAAATCACGTCAAAGTCTATGGTTGCAATTGTCAGTTTTTGGAAACAGATATTTATTTTCCAAGAATAATTGCTGAATTATGGGAAAAACAATAAACCGTAACGTGCAAAAACTGCTATACACTATGGTTAATAAATTCAAACAAAAACAAGAAGAGAAAGAAGGTGTTATCAATGAAAACCAACAATGTTTATATACGATTTCTGAATTTTTAAGTTAGTATGACGTTATAATCTTGATCCTTGTCGACTAATATTATTAGATAGGTAGTTGAGTACCTAAGTTATATTTAGGATATAATGATATTTTTTTTCTTATATTTTTAGATAATCTGACATATTGCGAATTTCATAATGGACAAAAACACCGAACAAAGAAGGCTTTTGGTGAATCGACTTAATCAAAAACACATGCTAGTGAGTGGTAGAATGCGTTCAAAAGTAGTTGAGATGTAATGAAAGATTTGCCTCAATCTGTCTGGTAGTGCATCAAAGTCTTCAACTGAAGTTAAAATCGCGAAAATGAAGGAAATAGTGACTGAAATCCTAGTTCAAGTTTGAGAGAGATAGCTGCTGAACTTTTTGTCTCACGAGTCAATCCGTATCATATGAAACAATCACTGGAGTATAAAACATGTTCCCACTTGACTAATCCCAAAAGATCTGAATTTTCTCTATGCTAAAACGAATCGATTCCAACCCAACAATCTTGAAACACATTATTAGTGTTGGCGAGACGTGATGAAGTTGAAATCATGTTGACTATTTTATTTGACTATCGCGGTGTGGTGCACTTGGTATTCTTGCCAGAAGGCCAAATGGTAAATAAAGAATATTATTTGCAGTGGCGTAACTATATCATCTGAGGCCCGTGGCAAATTCATTAGATGGGGCTCCCGATAAATCACGTTACGTTGTGATTTCATTTTAAAATTTTTTTAAATATATTTTGGGTTACTTCTTCTGAGCTCGTGGCCTCTAAGACCGGGGGCCCCGTCGGCCCTGGGGCCCGTGGCATTTTGCCAGCCATGCCACCCTATGGTTACGCCACTGATTATTTGAATATTATATAGCGACATTCGAGAGATCAGATAAAATAAAATAATTTGGAATAATAACTAACATTTTGTGTGTTATTGACCTTTAATATACACCCACCAAATAATTAAGTCTACACACATGTTTTTGACTAGGATTTAAGTTCTTATACAACTATTATACAATTGTCATAAATACAACAAATACTCTAGTATCAAAACTTTTTTCTCTTACTATTTCAATAATACCACATTCAAAATTTTTGGTTGTAACCTCCTTTTCTCAGGTCACACTTTCATTACACGGACTCTAAGTACTTATGGCGACCCTTTCTAGAACTTGCCAGGCCTCTGTACGTACTTCCATTCTAGAAGCTTCGCACAGCAAAGCGTTTTAATTGTTTTAGCTTCAAACTAGCTAACTCTTACAAGAGCTCTTGATTTCATCGAAGATATGGCGTGTTCAAGTTTCGCTGTAACAATATTATCATCCCCAGATTATCATCGTTTCCAGAGTCATCATGAACCGTCTCGCGCGCAGGTTCGCCTTTTTCCAGCCTCCCGAAAAAGCCGGATTCCGAAAAGGCTTTAGTACCGTGGACCACATACATACGCTGTGACAGTTTATACAGAAGACTGAGGACTATAATCAGCCTCTCTGCTTAGCGTTTGTGGATAGGAGAAAGCCTTTGATTCGGTCGAGACCTGGGCTGTACTGCAGTCTCTCCAACAGTGCCAGATTGACTCTCGGTACATCGAAGTGCTGAACTGTTTTTACAGAAACGCCACCATGTCAGTCCGACTTCAGCGTCAGACATCGAAACTTATCCTCTTGCAGCGAGGTGTGAGGCAGGGAGACGTCATTTCTCCGAAACTGTTCACGGCCGCTATGGAGGATGTCTTCAAGGTTAGGTTATCAGGATTTGGAGGTAGGCGGAACAGAGAGTAAAGTCCCGCAAACCTCCGTTGAAAAGGGAGGATCCTCCGACCAGACAGGTGTTAAAGTCTGGTGGGCTACTGCCCGATAGATTATTTTGGGCTGTCGTATATGTTCAAATCGCGCGGAGAACTTTGATTGTGCGATGCAGGATTTCGTACTTTCTTCGTAGTTCTTATGTGGCGCCATAGATGTCGCTACATCACTCCCCTTCGGAGATCGGAGATCGATGGTTCTTGATGCGCGCCAGGCCAGCGAAGGTTCCAGTGGGTCGGAACCGATGCCGCATAGTTCTCGATGAGTCGGAACTGTCTGCAGTGATGCCCCAGTGAGTCGGGGTGTTGCTATCCCTGTGAGTCGGGATGATGCCCCAGTGAGTCGGGGTGATGATGTCCCAGTGAGTCGGGATGTTGCCCCAGTGAGTCAGGGTGATGCCCCAGTGAGTCGGGGTGGTGCTGTCCCAGTGAGTCGGGATGATGCTGCAGGCTCCAGTGAGTCGGAGTAGTGCTGCTGGCTCCAGTGAGTCGGAGCGGTGCTGTGCGACGTAGGGCACACTGCTGGCGTCGACCAGGAGAGGTTCTTCATAGCTCTTCATGAGACTGGCCGAAGGTGCGGTGTGCCAAGCCAAGGTCGCTGATGAGGCTGAAGGTGATGACCAGGTACGACCAGGCAGGCATGCTGGTGGTCAGGATACCCTCTATAGCCGTGGGTGCTGGCTGTATGGCTCGCTGCTCGAAAGCTTGAGGAAGTGATGATGACGTCACGAAGTAGTAGCTGCACGAAGGCTGCGCTGACGTTCTTTGTCGAGGGTCACCAGTTTGGAGGTAGGCGGAACAGAGAGTAAAGTCCCGCAAACCTCCGTTGAAAAGGGAGGATCCTCCGACCAGACAGGTGTTATAGTCTGGTGGGCTACTGCCTGATAGATTATTTTGGGCTGTCGTATATGTTCAAATTGCACGGAGAACTTTGATTGTGCGATGCAGGATTTCGTACTTTCTTCGTAGTTCTTATGTGGCGCCATAGATGTCGCTACAAGGATATTAGGCGAGTACATATAGCACATAGTACACACCTTCGGTTTGCCAGCGACATAGTAGTCATGGCTAAGACTACGGCGGAGCTCAGTACAATGCTTAATGACCTTAGTAGAGCTTTCGAAAGAGTGGGACTTAAAATGAACATGGCCAAAACCAAAGTCATGGTAAACATCCATGTAGCACTCACTCCCGTTTTCTTTAGCCTACTAACTCGCCAAATCTGCTATTACATTAAACAAATTTAAGTCTTGGCTTAAATTGTAGATAAACTCCATACCCGTAGTATGTACCGATGGCTTGGAGGCAAGCTAGCGTGCAACCCGTACCCAAGGAGGGCAGTAGGGCTGACCCTGCTAATTACAGACCTATCTCGGTGACGTCCATTCTCTGTAAGTGTATGGAACGAGTGATCAATAATAAGCTCCTGGCCTACCTGGAAGCTATTCTAATGACATCCTCAGTGATCGCCAATACGGCTTTCGCCGAAATCGGTCAACTGCGCTTTGGGATCTTCTAGCGTACACCATTCACATCTGGAGCGAGGCCATCGAGAAGCATAGGGAAACACTTGCAGTCTCCCTTGATATCTCGAAGGCTTTCGACAGGGTCTGGCATGATAGCCTTATTGCTAAGCTTCCTTCCTTCGGTCTGCCCACTGGTCTGTGTGACTGAATCGCAGATTTCTTGAGGGGAGATCCATCCGAGTTGTTATTAATGGCTGCTCGTCTGGTCAAATGGATATTAATGCCGGGGTCCCTCAGGGGTTGGTGCTCTCTGCAACACTGTTCTTGTTGCACATAAACGACCTACTTAAACTCGGTACCTTTGGATATGCAGACGATAGCACTGTTGTTGAGAGTTACGTGTCCGATGCACGTACTAGTGGGTTATAAATCCAGTCTTTCCGAGAAGCTATGGTTGAGCGCTAGAACTTGTCTTTGGAGGCAGTATCCAATTGGGATAGCCCCATTCGGATACTGCCTCCAAGGACAAGTTGGTCAAGTTCAATGCTGCTAAAACCCAGGCGTATCTTTTTTCCGCCAAACGGAGCCAATTCTACCCGGCTCCATCTTTCCGGGGTGTAACCGTGTCGATAACCGATAGCCTTTAGCTTCTTGGGGTAACATTATCGTCTACCCTCAATTTCGGCTCTTACATCGAGGCAAAAGCACAACAGGCTGCCAAAAAACTGGGGATCTTGGCTAAGGTGCAACAACAGCTCCTCAACCTATACCAAGCGCAAGTTCAATCATATATGGAGTACAGCTTTCATCTTTGGGATGAGTCTGCCGAGTATCAGCTTGATGCTCTGGAGTTGATTGAGAAGCGAGCCAAGAGGATCATCGGTGATGATTTGCTTGTCGAACCAAAGCTTCAAAACCTTGAGCATCGACGCAGAGTTGCTGGCCGGACGGTTTTCTATCGATTACATTTCGGGGAGTGTGCGTTGAAATTGCACAATTTAATTCCACCAAGTCCGTTCCATCATCGGACCACTAGACGTACGGCGTTGCGCCATCGGTACACGTTGAATATCCCACCCATTCGTAGGTACAAAGCGTTTTGGAAACACATTCATTATGCGTACAGCTAAGGAGTGGAATTCCCTGCTGGAGTCTGTGTTTCCTGATAGCTTCTTTAAGTCAAGAGTGAATTGGTTACTTCTAGGCAAGCGTGCTCCATTGTCGGCCGCATTTTCACTTACCATCAGGTGAGATAGCGGTCAAAGGCAAGCCTGTCAATAATAAAAAAAAACCCTAAGTTCTTCCTTTTGTGTAAATTCGAGTCCTAGAGCGTGCTGCATGCACGGCGTTCTCACTTCAAATTCATCAACAAAAAGAGATAGGTACTTAACAATACCACTTTTTATAATTATTGATTTTTCTATCCCAAATAAACATCTTGCAGTCGCCTAGAATTAAAGTAACGGTTCTGTAAATTATCCACAAGATCATAAGAATATATAAAAATAACATTTAAAACTTGTTTTTAATATTTCTTAATTATTTGCATAAAACAAAATAAAAACCCATTTTTTTGGGTGTTTTCGGGAGTTTATTGGGTGTTTATCAAAGCACCGGAAATAAACCCGGTGCTTTGCCCATCACTAGCTGTAAGTGCATTGCAACTAAAAAGTGTGAAATAAAAAACTTTTTACAAAAAAAATATAACCGACTTCACTAAAAAAACACTAAAACCATCAAAATAATTTTAATTTCGGAAGTCGGTGTTAAATAAAGAACAAACAATATCGAGAAACACCGACTTCCGAAATTAAAATTATTTTGATGGTTTGTGTTTTTTTATTGAAGTCGGTTATATTTTTTTTGTAAAAAGATTTTTGATTAATGAAATTACTTAAAATTGGGGAGATTAACTGTAGCCTCATTCACGTAAAATCAAACAAGCCAAATATCGTTGAAGTTTTATACTCGTTCGATCGAAGTCCTATCCAAAAGCGGTATTCACGATCTATTGACTTATTTCCAGTTACATTAATAAGTATTCTACCAGGATAATGTACCTAATATAGATATTTTTTAAATCGACGAATTTCCAACGACTTTAAAATCGGTGTCGTTCAAACTCGATTGATGGATGTGAATACGGAAATGGTCTAAACGGCTAAATCGTTACGATATCATTACGGTTTTCATTACGTGAATCAGGCTACAGATATTTAATTACTTTTGACAATTGTCTTACTTATAAGTTTGTTTTTCTTTTTCTTTTGGGAGCTGTAAAAACTATTTTTGAATAAATATGGGAAGCTGGGCTCCATTTCGATTGTCCTGCAATTCTTTCAAATAAATACTGAAAACGCCACGCCACAATATCGTACTTCTCCATTAACTACTTCCTTTTAGACCAGCTTTTTTTAAAATAAAATCCCATTCCCCTCATAATTCTCCATAAAGTGGTGAGAGTACCGTTAAAACTTTTTACAAAAAAAAATATAACCGACTTCAATGTTAAAAAACACTGAAAAGTATAAAATAACGTCGGTGTTTCTATAATAGTTTTGTCTCTTCGTTATTTAACAGCGACTTCCGAAATTAAAGTTATTTTATACTTTTCAGTGTTTTTTAACATTGAAGTCGGTTATATTTTTTTTTTGTAAAAAGTTTTTAGGGTTCCGTAGTCAACTAGAAACCCTTATAGTTTCGTCATGTCTGTCTGTCCGTCTGTCCGTCCTCGCTTAATCTGTGACCGTTAGCACTAGAAAGCTGAAATTTGGTACCAATACGTATATAAATCACGCCGACAAAGTGGTAAAATAAAAATTGGAAAAAAATGTTTTATTAGGGTAGCCCCCCCTATATGTAAAGTGGGAAGTGATTTTTTTTTTAATTTCAACCCTAACGTTTGATATATCGTTGGATAGGTATTTAAAAATGAATAGGGGTTTACTAAAATAATTTTTTGATAATGTCAATAATTTCGGAAATAATCGCTCCAAAAGTAAAAAACAATTTGTCCCCCCCTCTAATTTTTGAACCATAAATTTAGAAAATATGAAAAAAATCTAAAAAGTAGAACTTTATAAGGACTTTCTAGGAAAATTATTTTGAACTTGATGGAAAGAACAGTTTTTGTACAAAAAAGACAAAAGGGTTCTACAAAATAATTTCTGGACTAAGTTTGTAGTATAATCGTATATGCAAGCATTTTTAGGGTACACTTATTGTGACGGACGGGAAACTACGGAACCCTACACTGAGCGTGGCCCGACACGCTCTTGGCCGGTTTTTATTTTACACTTTTTAGTTATGGTACCACCACTAAAAAGTACCCCTCAGACAAACTTAAATAATTTATAGCCACAGTGCATCTCATAAAGATTCTAATAATCCCAAACACGGTTAGATTACATTAATTTATTTTTTTTCCTTCTGGCTTCATCATCAGATCAGTTCGATTCGTCGTTCGATACATCCCCCCCCCCCCTTTTCTGACAGTCAGTCATCGACTACACGTATAAACAAAGCAACTTTACTTGTAACCACAGTTCTACTGTGATTCTATGAGGAGTTCTGTTCCATATCTTCGAAGTTCTGGATCAGATCATAACAATATTTCTATGTGACCAACTTGGAGACCTTTCAATCAAAAAACTAATTTTCAAAATTGGTCCACAATTGACCGAGATATCGGTAAACATACATAAAAAAAAAGTAAAAAAAAAAAACATTCAGCCGAATATAGAACCTCCTCCTTTTTGAACTCGGTTAAAAATCGATTTCGTTTCACATTTCGTGCAAAAAGTTTTGGTAGAGTAGGCAACTCTTTTCTTTTTCCCTTCTTTTTTTATGTTGACAGACAGGGGAGCCAACATTACAGCGAAAGAACCTCATAAGTGAAACGCACTATAAATTCCATTCAAAATATTTTAGCTAAGTAGTTTCCTATGGAGGAGAGTAAAGAGAATGAAGAAAAAATCAGATGCATAAATAAAAAACAATTTATTTCAAGTGTCAGCTCGGGCTTACACGTGCGGGAGTCTTCGGTCGGCAGACACGGCGGTGCGACACCAAATAAATGCAAATACTTTATACAATATTATTATATTATAAATAGCGCGGCGTTCACTTGAAGATCTTGCCCTGGTTGAACTTGCGGCCCTGCTTGTCCGTGCCGCTCCACGAGAAGTAGTCGTGCACGAGCTGCTTGGTGTCGGGGCTGGCCGGGTCCAGCTTGCGCCACGCGTACGACTCGTAGTCGATCTGCCAGTCCGGCGACAGCGGGAAGGCCAGCTCCTGGCCGCGCCACACCCACACGCCCGAGATGCTGGAGTCGTTGTCGGACCCGAACAGGCACACGGACGCGAACGCCTGCTTGCGCATCTTGTCCAGGCGCTGGAACATGCCTGCAACACGACACCACCCTTACTCACGTACCACACACTACGCATTTTTGTAGGATAGGGGACTGCGTGAGGGATAAGTGACTGTGCGCGTTATAGGGGACTGCGCGAGGGATAGGAGACTGCATGGTATAGAGGACTGCGCGAGGGATAGGAGACTGCATGATATAGGGGACTGCGCGAGGGATAGGGGACTGTGCAACGAATAGGGGACTGCGCGAGGATAGGAGACTGCATGGTATAAGGGACTGCGCGAGAGATAGGGGACTGTGCATGGAATAGGGGACTATGCGAGGGATAGGAGACTGCATGGTATAGGCGACTGCGTGAGGGATAGGAGACAGCGCGTGGGATAGGTGACTGCATGAGGGATAAGAGACAGCGCGAAAATAATAATAATATTCCACAATTATCACAATGCCGTCAAGTCCCAAGCTAAACAAAGCTTGTGTTATGAGTACTAGACAACTTATAAACATACTTATATATTTGTAATGAAATGACCTCCTTGGAAATGACATTTCATTTTTTTAATTTTTAAGCTGTGGATACGGGGTGACGTATCATTCAATGACATGATGTTTAGATTATTTTTGTGCATTTTATTGTTATAAAAACTTGTAGAGAGATAATTAAAGGGATATAATTGAGGAGGCGATATTATTAAACTTTAAATGTCGTTTCTTTGTTTTCAGGTGAGATAAAAGTGTAATTTTAGTTAAACGATAATTGCTATAATGTAAAAGCGTGTTGAATAAAATAAAACTTTGTTTTCAGAGAAACAATTTGTGGTTTATTTCGAAAATCCTCAATAATATACCTTATAAAACGACATTTTTGTTAACTAAACGAAGATGGACCGGCTGCAATTTGAGTTTACGATGATAGCTTCAAATGATGGCAAATCAAATGTATTAGCCATAACCTCAATATCTACAGAAGAAGGAAAATGTTATGTTTTACCTGATGAGCTGAAGCCGGTGATTCATCATACATATATTGTCAAAATGAATACTTTCTCAAAAATAAAAAATAGTATAAAGAAAAGACATCACAGTAGAAAAATATGGATAAAATTGGATGAAGATCTTAAGAAAACATATAGAGATGAGGAAGGTAATATGCAATTTTTAGATCAATATTTAGAAGAAATAAGCACAAAACAACCAATAGACATAAACGACAATTTGCAACATATCTTGGAAAAATTAATAGAAACTACTACAAAGAAAGAAAATCAACATAACCTAAAACATATTTCAGAGAAATTTATTATTGAAAAATTCACAAGCAAGAACCCTAATGCAATGCAATGGATTGAGAATTTTGAAAAGGAGTGTGAGCGCTTTAATATATCAAAAGATGAAACAAAAATAGATATATTGAGATTATTTTTAGAAAAATCTTGTTTGGATTGGTATAGCTCGATGGCCATAAAACTAACAATAAAGGCTGAATGGAATGAATGGAAAAACAAATTTTTAGAAACTTTTAAAAACCAAGGATGGGACATAGTTACATATGCTCTCGCATTTAGATATAAAGAAGGACTACTAATTGATTACGCTATTAGAAAAGAAAGGCTTATGCTAGACATAAACAAATCGATAGACTCCAAAACAATGATAGATCTTATTGCAACAGGTTTACCTGGGTTTATCTTAAATAGGTTAAACAGAGATGAACTCAATGACACTACTGATTTGTTCAATGAGATAAGAAAATATGAAGGTATGATGTACAAGAAAAACTCAAGTACAGTAAAGAGTTGTACATTCCTTTATAAAAATAAAACTAATGAGAAGAAGCCATGTAACACTTGTGAATCTTTGGACAAAGGAATTAGATATCATCCGGAAGAGTCATGTTGGTTCAAGAAAAATAAAAATGAATCTGAAAAAGTTTTTAAACCCAGAAATGTAAATAACAACTCCATTATTGAAGTGGATATAAATACTGAGAAAAAAAACGAGTAAGTACACCATTAATCAAAATCAAGCTCTTATTAGAAAATAAACTAGAAGTGAGCGGCATTTATGATTCAGGCTCACAGATCTCTTTAATAAATTCAAGACTGATTAAAATAAAAGAAAAGAAGGACAATGAGAATATAGCATATATGAAAACGGTTAATGGTGTGAAAAAAACAGATGGCTTGATAACAATAAAAATAAAAATATTTGATTTAGAAGAAGAGGTGGATGTATACATAGTAGAAAATGAATATTTTGATGATTTTATAATCGGATTGGATATGATAAAGAAATTCAAACTAGCCCAAAACAAGGACTTGCGGATAGAACAAAAGATAAGAACAAATAAAATAGATGAAATGTCTAAAGATAACAGAAATGAAGAAAAGAATATAAAAACATTAGCAATAAATTTTAATGAACATATAGAAACAGAAGAGTTTGTAAGTATGACAGACCATTTAGATAATGAAAAGAAAATTGAGATCGAGAAAATAATAAAGGAATATAAAACAATTTTTGCAAAGGACAAGTATGATATAGGAACAGTTAGAGATTATGAAGCTCACATAGATTTACTAGTAAATAGATACTGTAGTAAAAGACCATACAGATGTACAATAGAAGATAAATTAGAAATTGAAAAGCAAATATCCATGTTACTAAAGAATAATTTAATAGAAGAATCCTACAGTCCTTTCGCTGCTCCAGTGACATTGGCATTTAAAAAGGGTGAAAATAGGAAATCCCGCTTGTGTATAGATTTCAGGGAACTAAATAAAATTGTTGTTCCACAAGCTCAACCTTTTCCGTTAATAGATGATTTGATTGTTAAAACTAGAAATTGTAAGTATTTTACTACACTGGATATAAATTCAGCATTCTGGGCGATACCATTACGGGTGGAAGATAGATATAAAACAGGATTTGTCACACAAGATGGCCACTTCCAGTGGACCTGCCTTCCCTTTGGCTTGAAAACATCACCAGCAATTTTCCAGAGAATTTTAAGCAATATTCTAAGAAAGCACAATCTCACAGGATACTCCGTAAACTATATTGATGATATTCTGATATACTCGAAAACCTTTGAAGAACATATAAAACACATAAGAAATGTATTAGAGGCAATAATACAAGAAGGCTTTAGATTGAAGTTTACGAAATGTAACTTTGCTTCAGACTCAGTAAAGTACCTCGGCCATGTAATTCAGAACAATTCGGTAAGACCACTAAAAGACAATTTGATCTCGATAAGACATTTTCCAACTCCTAAGACACAAAAGAATATCAGACAATTTTTGGGAAAAATTAACTTCTACCATGAATACATACCAAGAAGTGCAATTATTTTAGACCCATTACATAATTTATTAAGAAAAAATGAAAAGTTTGTGTGGTCAGAGAAGTGTGAAGAATCATTTAATCAAATAAAAAGATATTTATGTTCTCAACCAGTGTTGGAAATATTCGACAAAGACTTACCAATAAAAATCTTTACAGATGCATCTTTAGAGGGTATCGGGGCAATATTAAAACAGACTCAACTAGACGGTAAAGACAAACCGGTGGCATATTTTTCAAAAAAACTAAACGAATCTCAAAAACGAAAAAAGGCCATATATTTGGAATGTATTGCTATGAAAGAAGCAGTTAAATACTGGCAACACTGGCTAATTGGAAAACATTTCACTATTTACTCAGACCACAAACCTCTAGAGAACATGAATATAAAATGCAGGACAGATGAAGAATTGGGTGACCTCACATATTACCTATCTCAATATGACTTTACAGTAAAATATATACCTGGTAAAGAAAATATAGAAGCAGACTGTTTGAGCCGAAACCCTGTATTAGAATCAGAAGATAACAAGGAGGAACTATTAAAAATAGTTAATTTAATACAAATAAAAGATATAGTTGAAGACCAAGAAAAAAATGAAACAATAAAAGAAAAGAAACAAAATCTACTACATAAAAATAAAATCTATTATAAAAAAATAAAGAAACTTGAAAAGATTATACTCTCAGAAGAATTTAGTAAAAAAATTATAAAAAAGGTGCATGAAGATTTATGCCATATTGGAATCAGACAATTACAGAAAAAAATAAGTCCACTATATACAGCTAAAAACCTAACAAAAAATATCATAAATATTTGTAAAACATGCGAAATATGCATAAAAAATAAATCAAGATGTCAAGGAAAATTTGGGTTAATGTCACAACTGGGACCAGCAACAAAACCATTTGAGATAATGTCAATGGATACTATAGGTGGCTTTGGAGGATCTAGGTCAACAAAAAAATACTTACACCTTTTAGTAGACCACTACACAAGATATGCGTTTATTGTGACTTCAAAAACACAGAACGCAAGTGACTTTATAAAACTAACAAAGAAAGTACTCGAGACTGATGAGATTGGAATAATTCTGACAGACCAATATCCAGGCATCAATTCAAAAGAATTTAAACAGTATTTGCAGGAGAATAACATCAAACTAATATTTACAGCTGTGAATACGCCATTTTCGAACGGCTTGAACGAAAGATTAAACCAAACAATAGTAAATAAAATAAGATGTAAAATAAATGAGAAAAATAATAAGAGAACATGGACAACAGTAGCAAGAGAATGTGTACAGAAATATAATGAAACAGACCATTCTGTTACAGGTTTTGCACCAAAATATTTACTGGATGGTACAAATGTCAGTATTTTACCAAATGAAATTAAAACAATAGAAAAGGAAGACAAGTGGATTGCTGATAGAAGATTAGCATTAGAGAATACAATAAAATCTCACAAGTACAACAAGAAAATATTTGATAGAAATAGGAAAATACAAGAGTTCGAGATAGGAGACAGTGTATATGTAGAAAATGGAAATAGACTGAACAGGAAAAAATTAGACGAATTAAAAATAGGCCCTTTCAAGATAATAGAGAAAATATCGAACTCCATTTATAAGATTGACACTGGCAACAGAAAAACAGAATCAACTTTATTCCACATAACAAAATTACAACCTGTTACGGCAGAAGATGAAGTAGAAGAAAACGAATAGGTATAAAGATAGCTTGCAGGTGCATTGTTTGTATTATATTATTTAGAATTTTCGTTTCTATGGGGGGGAGATGTAATGAAATGACCTCCTTGGAAATGACATTTCATTTTTTTAATTTTTAAGCTGTGGATACGGGGTGATGTATCATTCAATGACATGATGTTTAGATTATTTTTGTGCATTTTATTGTTATAAAAACTTGTAGAGAGATAATTAAAGGGATATAATTGAGGAGGCGATATTATTAAACTTTAAATGTCGTTTCTTTGTTTTCAGGTGAGATAAAAGTGTAATTTTAGTTAAACGATAATTGCTATAATGTAAAAGCGTGTTGAATAAAATAAAACTTTGTTTTCAGAGAAACAATTTGTGGTTTATTTCGAAAATCCTCAATAATATACCTTATATATTTCTAAACACATACATATTATAGATAAATTCCACCCAGACCCAACAAATGAAAAATAAAACTTGACAAAATATTTGGTAGTAAATTTTGTTAGTTCTTAATATTGCAAACAAATCATATACACATTAGACTTTTGGCGATAACTAATGGACGATCCATGGAAGAGCATTATTAAGAATACAAGTGGTCCCGGGATTGACCTTTGACTGACTCCTTAACGCTTATGATAAATAGTGACGTAATAGGTTAGAAATCATTCTTGAAGGTCCAACCTAACAAACTGCTGGCGATCACGAAATCAGTCAAAGAGAACCACAGAAATGAAATAAATAAGAGTACATACCAGTGATGAGGTTGCAGCTCATGAACACCTTGGCGAGCTCCTCGGGGTACTTGTACTCGGCGTACCAGATGGAGTAGTTCTCGGGGTCGAACTTCTCCCAGAAGTAGGGGATGGACTTGGCTTCGTCTTCATTTGAGTAGCAACGCTTGAAGTCGTCCATGTTGAAAGTTCTGCAATGTTAACAATGTCCTGATGATTTAGATCTAAGGCCCGTATTAATAAACGTTCCTCAGCCCAAGATCTCATACTTGAGACCAAGCTTGAGGTCTTGATCGTATTAATAAACGAGATTCACAAGCTTAAGCTCAAGCTCAAGTTCGAGCTCAAGCTCAGCTTAGGTTTACGACATCAGCCGAGTATTGTCTGATTAATAAACGAAACTCGAAACTTAAGTTTATAACAATCTCTGTACTTGAGCTGCCAGATCATGAGTGTAGACCGACCGGACTTGAGGTCGTGATTATCATAGCGCGAAACGTAGGGTTTGTAAATATTTTGAGTCAAAATTTAATATATTATTACTATAAAATATAGTAAGTACTATTATGCTATTTTATGGCCTTTGCAATATCGTTTATCGAAAATGTATGTAAGAAATGCTTCAAATCCTTTTGGATTGCCAAGTAAATATTAAAAAAAAGATTCAGATTTGTTCAAGTTTCGGTATTTTATATTCTCATTAAAAGGATTTTTATTTTAAACTTCGATCAATGTGATGTAATATTCTACGTAAGCTCAGCTTGAGTACAGCGCATTGAGGAGCTGATCTTGGTAAATGAGATTCTGTACTCATGTATTTATTAATTAACAATGATCGAGCTTCTGACATCGTATAATCGGGGATCAAATGATATCGCACTTGAGGACGGAGTTGAGCATCGTTTATTAATACGGGCCTAAGGTTGTGAGTATCGTACTTCAAATACACTATGATCTAAGATATATAGAAGAAATATCTACACTCATCTGTTATTTGGTTATGCGTTTATTAAGACATTGCGAATAGGTTGCCTAGCTAAATCTGGTGCCAATTATATTAAACAATAAACATTACATACACAACAGTTACTTTTTTGACATCAATTATCCTCACTTGTTATTTGGGAAAGTCGAGCGTCAGCAGTTTTTTGACATCAATTACCCTCACTTGTTATTTGGGAAAGTCGAGCGTCAGCAGAAAGAATGTGCCCCAAAGAATAGAAAAACTATAGGTTGCCTCCTTTTTTGGTCATAATTTACCCTCATCTGTTATTTTATAGAATTATATATCAAATGAAAGGTAATCTTAAAATTTATTCTTAATCCAACCATATTAGGTTGCCTTACCAAAAATGGTGCGAATCCATGCTTGCCTATACTCCATCTGTTTAGGTAGTTAACTAAAGGTAAACAATCTTGATATGGCTTTTTATTTAAAATATATCGTATAAAAGACATACAAAGATTATTTAAATTTAGTTAATTACCTAACATCTAATTAGGTAATATTCAATTATAAATTTTTTTTAAACAATTTTATAAATAAAAGACATGTTAAGAGTGTTTACAATTAGTTAACTACCTAAACAGATGGAGTATAGATTTAAGATGTGAAATTTTCTGCGTGTGTATTATGTGTGATAGAGAAGTGATGCATCTTTCATTTGATAGACAAAGATTGTCGACGACGAGGGTCCCTTGCCGACACCAGAGCGCAAGTAGTGGTCGAGACCACCTAGCACGCAAGTAGTTTTTATTTACTTTTATAAGTTCAGGATAGGAGTTTTTCACTTATTAGATATTTATTTTAATTAATTAGACTTAGGAAACTTATGTCTCATTAAGTTAAGGAATAAAAAACTGAGTTTTACTATGATAAGCATGTTTATTAGTAGCGTACGTATACGTATACGTTAAATACGTATTTCTAAAGATTTTATTATGAATGACAGAATATGATTTAGGGTAGGGCTCTGTTCTGTCTATAATTAGCACGTACATTAATTAGTAAGGTCTGGAATAACGATATGTATAAGATTCTAATTGGGACAGTTGAAGTAACTAAGTAGCTTCGTTTACTTTTACTCTTAACGACTTTATGGATAAGATGAAATAAACAAAGTTTCCTTTCAGACAGGTCAGTGGTTAAGTCAAGGCTTTGGGTTGGGATTCTAAAGGGTTTAAAACAGCTTAACCTTAAGCAACGATCGCCGCGCCTTCTCAAGTTCTAAAATTTTTACTTTTGTTGCCTTACCCAGCATGGTAGACGACAGTACGTAAAAATCGATATGTGTCGTAATGTTTTAAAAGTTAAAATTAACTTCCTAACCTTTTTCAAGATTAATTCAGTATGCATGTGCCAGGACACGTGCTTTTTTTTTATGGTGGGAAAAATCATGCATTGACATCCCCCGCTCTTGGGCGGAGCGGGAGATAGTGTCAGACTCTTACTGACTAAAAGACCCACCCCGTTCCTTCTAGCCTTCATACCGGGGCTCGAGCGCCCTTTCGGATAACCCTGGCCCCAGTAGGCTTCGACCCGGCTGGGTCCCTGCTGTTGCTGACAACTCCTTGAGGCGCGCGGGAACAGTGCGCGCCGTCGACGACTTGGGCTTGGTCCGGACAGTTACCGGACGGCCGGACAGTGAGCTACCCATTGCTCACCGTCCGCAAGCCCGCGCCTACGTTGGCCGGAAATCGGGATCAGAATCCCGGCGGCGGCGGCGGCGATAACGCCGTTGCCTGATGCGTTCGGCCTCCTCCTTTGCGAGCATTACTGCTTCGCAGGAGTCGGCGACCGCCTGCCACTCCTCCTCGCTCCGGACCATGGCCTCAACCAAGGCCCGGCGCGAGAGATCTCCGCCGTAGATCGCCCCCACGAGGGCACAGCGGTGCTCCGCCCAAGCAGGGCACACCTCGACTGTGTGCTCCACCGTGTCCTCCGGGCGTTCCGCACAGTGACGACACCCGGGCGTCACCTCCGCATGAATCCCGTGCAGGAAACTCCCGAACGAACCATGTCCGGTGAGTACCTGCGTCATGCGGAAGGTAAGGACGCCGTGAGGTCTTTCCAGCCACGCCTCAAAGAGGGGACTTACCGCCATGATTATGGCGTGCGCAGCACTGGGTTGCGATAGTCGTTGACACCATTTCACCATGAGATCCCGCCGGAGCTCTGTCCGCCATGCCGTGACCTGTCGCGGCGGCGGACTTTCACCCCAGGACACGTGCTATTATGATTGATCATCATAATATCCAAGCATTAAGAACTGTAACTTGACAATTGTTGTATCAGATGTGAGTCCCTCGACGAATGGAAGCGGAGGTATCAGTCAGGGCAAGCCGCCGGGACCTCCGAGGTCTTCTTTCTACACGCCACTGAGGGGTACAGAATCTTGCACAAAGATGACGATAGACAGTATTTTAACATAAATATTATGCGCGGGCTTGCGGACGGCGAGCAATGGGTAGCTCGCTGACCGACCGTCCGGTAACTGTCCGGACCGAGCCCAAGTCGTCGACGGCGCGCACTGTTCCCGCGAGCTTCAAGGAGTTGTCAGCAACAGCAGGGGCGCAGCTGGGTCGAAGCCTACTGGGGTCACGGTTAGCTCCGAAAAGGAAGCTCGGCCCCGGTATGAAAGGCAAGAAGGAACGAGGTGGGTTTTTTAGTCAGTAAGAGTCTGACACTTTCTCCCGCTCCGCCCAAGGAAGGAGGATGTCATTTGGATGATTTTTACCCACCAAAAAAAAACAGGGCAGCGTGGGTTCTCCGAATATCTAGCCAGATTCAAACGTAAGGAGGACCCTTTGTGGTATAATAACAGGACACACAAATAATTTTGTTGTTTTAGAAATATATACAGTACATCAATATATATTATAAACATTTATTTCGACGATGAAGTGACAAGAACCTTTATCTACCAGAACATAATTTTACAGGAAACGAAAAAAACGTTTTATTTATTTTAAACGCAAGGTATGAAAAATATTATTATTGGTTATATATTATATATACCCGTTAACCAACCTATATAACCAATAATAATATTATTCATACCTTGCGTTTAGAATAAATAAAACGTTTTTTTCGTGTCCTGTAAAATTATGTTCTGGTAGATAAAGGTTCTTGTCACTTCATCGTCGATTTATAATAACAGTCAAAGTGGAAAGTGCTATCTTTCCACTTTGACTGTTATTATAAATACACAAGAATGGCCTCAGGAAAGCATAAAGTATTGATATGCCTGCCAAGCGTTGATGATATAAAAACGTATAAATATAATATAAACACAAAGAGCTATGTGATAAAACTATGATACAAATAAAATAAAAATACAATTATCATAAATATAAATAACTATATATTATAACAGGAAAGATTAGATTAATAAAAACGCAATATAAACAAAAATAAACGACGACAAAACAATATTTCAACATTATAATATCATAAAGTAAACCTATATAAAATGAATAATATTAGTGATGGGCCGAATGTGGATTGTACGGAATACGAACTTCAGCCGAACATTCGGTAAAATTTAAAAATTTGGCCGAAATTCGGTTATTTTTGGCGCGCTTTCTAGGGAGCGATAAGTCAGGAAGTTAGGACAAGTCGCAACTAGCTTACGCGCATTCGCCCCACCCACACCTCCTGCAACCCCAGCCGGCTCTTTGTCATTACCAAATACGTCATCTTCGCGACACGCGAACTTATTTTAATGTCAAGTGTCAAGAGGTCGATTTCGTTAATAGCAAAAATAATTTTAAATGGTTTTTTTTTTTAATTGTTTTTTAAGGAATATTTAGAAATATATTATAATATGTATAAAAATGAATAAAAGAATAATAATTATATTGATTATATTTTCGATAATAATAATTAAAAGTTAATTTGATTTTATAAAAAAGATTGTGGAGTGTTAACTAATTACAAAGATTAATAAATTACTGATTTGATTATTAATTTTACTGATTTAGTTTCCGTTTTTCTTTAAATAGATGAGGTAATTAGATCTTATCTTGGACCGAATTTTCGGCATTTGAACCTCGAATGTCGAAGTTCGATTAAAGCCACCGAAATTCGGTTAAACCGAATGTGAAACGAATTTCGGCCCATCCCTAATAATAATTAAAATAAAACATCATAAACAATAATTAAAAACATGGTAAATTACTGCTCAGGGTAGGGAATAATGGTGTTCTGAACTCGACTCAAAAAAAGTACGTAAATACTCGCGACAGGGGGAGGACACGATAATTCTCAAATCCGGTAACCTGCTTTACTTCCGGGAGGGTGATCAGCAGTCCCAGGGTGGTGTTGGGTTTATCGTCCACAGGTCCCTCGTGAACAATGTGGTGAGAGTCGAGAGTGTGTCGACCAGGGTGGCGTACCTTATACTCAGAATATCATCAAGATATTCGCTGAAGGTCATACAGGTTTACCTCCCGACCTCGACCTACCCCGATGACGAAGTGGAGTCCATGTATGAGGATATATCCAGAGCCATGCCTGGTTCTAAGACTCACTTCACCGAGGTCATGGGGGACTTTAATGCGAAACTGGGCAAACGAGACGGTGGTGAGCTGCGAGTGGGGCAATTTGGATTTGGACATCGGAACCACCGGGGACACCTGCTGGCTAGTTTTATGGAGAAGGAGGGCCTCTACATGATGAACTCCTTCTTCAGAAAGCGTAAGCACAGGAAGTGGACCTGGCAAAGCCCTGATGGTATAACTAAAAATTAGATTGACTTCATCATGTCGACGAAGAAGCAAACATTCAATGATGTCTTTGTGATCAATGCGGTGAAAACCGGGAGTGATCACCGTATGGTAAGAGGCACATTGAATATCAATCAATGTCAAGCTTGAAAGATCTCGACTGATGAAGTCTATGCTCCGTCCTGCACAGATCCGGATCCAAAACTCCAAGAGCTTTCAGCTCGAACTTCAAAACCGTTTCGAGTGCCTAGGAAGCTCCGTGGACAAATATAATGGGTTCGTGGAAGCTATCCATACAGTCGGGTCTCAGTTTTTTAAGACTCGTACAAGCAAGACCAAGAGGCTCACGGATCAAACTCTCGAACTCATGAAGAAGAGGCGTAAAATGACTTTGCAGTCTTCAGATAATGCGTGCACGTACCGGCAGCTCAATAAACAGATCTCGAAGTCTCTGAAACGCGACCTTCGCCGATTTAATATCGAGAGGATTAAGGACGCGATTGAGCGGAATAAGGGCTCCAAAGTTTTTGCACGGGATCTGTTTATTGGGCAGAGCCAACTCACGAAACTGAAGACCGAAGATGGCAGAGTCGTATCCGCCAAATCGGAGCTTCTGGGAGAGATCGAGGCATTTTATGGACAGCATTTTATGGATACACGTCAATCTCCAAACCAGCTACAAATCTGGCAAACGACCCAAGAGCTAGATTGACTCGACACTACACTGAAGATATCCCGGACGTCAGCCTGTACGAGATTAGGATGGCTCTGAAGCAGTTGAAGAACAACAAGGCGTCCTGAAGGCGGGTAGAAAACCGGTCCTAAAGGCCCTTCAGAAGTTGTTCGATTCCGTCATACTCGAGGGAAAAACGCCAAAGGCATGGAGCAGAAGTGTGGTGGTACTCTTCTTTAAGAAAGGTGATAAAACCCTGCTGAAGAATTACAGGCCCATCTCACTTCTGAGCCATATCGACAAGCTGTTTTCTAGGGTCATCACGAACCGTCTCGCGCGCAGGTTTTGTCGACTCCCAGCCTCCCGAACAAGCCGGATTCTCTGCCTCTCTGCCTAGCGTTTGTGGACTACGAGAAAGCTTTCGATTCGATCGAGACTTGGGCTGTGCTGCAACCTCTCCAAAGGTGCCAAATTGACTATCGGTACATCGAAGTGCTGAAGTGTTTCAGTCCGACTTCAGGACCAGATCTTAAAACCTATCCACCTGCAGCGAGGTGTGAGGCAGGGAGACGTCATCTCTCCGAAACTGTTCACGGCCGCAATGGAGGATGTCTTCAAGGTCAGAACCTTGAAAATATCCTCCAGTGCGGCCGACTGGAGTGGACTAGGCATTAATGTCAATGGCGAGTACATCACTCACCTTCGGTTTGCCGACGACATAGTAGTCATGGCTGAGACTGGAGAAGCTCAGCACAATGCTAAATGACCTCAGTAGAGCTTCTTTAAGAGTGGGTCTTAAAATGAACATGGATAAAACCAAAATCATGATTAACAACCATGTAGCACCCACTTCTATCAAGGTCGGAGACTCGACACTCGAAGTTGTGGACAATTACGTCTACCTCGGACAGACAGTCCAGTTGGGTAGGTTTAACTTCGAGAAAGAGGTCAACCGTCGAAGCCAACTCGGTTGGGCAGCGTTCGGGAAGCTACGTGGTATCTTCTCGTTCAACATACCACAGTGTCTCAAGACGAAAGTCTTTGACCAGTGCGTGTTGCCAGTGATGACATATAGCTCCGAAACGTGGTCGCTCACAATAGGCCTCATCAGAAGGCTTAAAGTCACCCAAAGAGCAATGGAAAGGGCTATGCTCGGGGTTTCCTTGCGTGATCGAATAAAAAATGAAGATATCCGCAGGAAAACTAAGGTTGCCGACATAGCACGAAGAATTGCCAAAATTACGTGGCAATGGGTAAAGCACATTACTCGCAGAACAGATGGCCGTTGGGGCCGAAAGGTTCTGGAGTGGCGACCGCGTACCGGAAGACGCAGCGTTAGAAGGCCTCCTACAAGGTGGACCGATGACCTGGTGAAGGTAGCGGGAAACCGATGGATGCGGGACGCACAGGAACGTTCGATGTGGCGACGCTTGGGGGAGGCCTATGTCCAACAGTGGACGTGTATCGGCTGAAATGATGATGATGATGATGATGAATACTCGCGTATACTTCGTAGTGACCTAACTACCTAACCTTATTCCATAATATACAGTGCCAGTACGAATATGAACTAGTCGTGCGTATATCGAAATAATCGCGCCTGGATTAGATTAGGTTAGAATAGTAACCATTAGAACACGATGGCGAGCAAAAAAAAGCGATCATGTGCGTTAGGTTAGAACAGTGACCATTAAAGCCCCCTTTTAATGTTAGTGAATAATTTGGATTAGGTTTATTTAAAAGCCATTATTTTTTATCTAATTACCTATATTAGTAATGTTTAAACATCATGAATTACATATATAAATGATTTTTTTAAATTATATTTCCTCTTCTGTCAGATGTAAGTGATTTTAACTGTATTATAATTTGGATCCAGGACGCGCGCGTACTCGTAACAAACTATATAAGAACAGTACGCAGAATTCCTGTATAAGTACATTTTTTCTTTCTACTCTTTTGAGCATTGTAATTACAGATTTAAAAATACCAATACAAAGACGCGAGCTATTTCCTGCTGCGTTGGCTGCTACGTTCAGGCCTTGTATAGAATGGACAAGTAGAAAAACGGAGTGTGTCGATATTTACCCTTTAGGCATAGAGTCGAAGGGGTCCTTGGATTCCTTAGGTTTCTCATCGAGCTCGTCGGCTAGCTCTGGCTCGGGTTCCTTCTTCTTGGGCTGTTCCTTCTTTTCGACTTTCTTTTCCTTCTTTTTATCACCAGATTCCTTCAAGTGAAAGGACAATCATTTGAGACATGGCTAGACGTAAAAAGTCAACATATTATCCTAAGTAATATTATAAATGTGAAAGTGAGGATGTTTGGATGTTTGTTACTTAATCACGCAAAAACGGCTGAACGGATTTGGATGAAATTTGGCATGCATATAGCCTTTGACATGGAAAAGAACATAGGCTACCTTTTATCCCGATTCCTTAAGTACCTAATGCTACGCGGGCGAAGCCGCGGGTAAAAGCTAGTAGAGTTATATAGTGTCCGACCGAATGTTCGGTTTCGGTTTCGGTCGAGTTCGGCAAAATAAAACACAGTTTCGGTTTAGTTTCAGTTTCGGTGGCAAACCTGCCCAAACTACGACCGAAACCGTAACTGCATACGGGAGTTCTCGCGCTGGGATCGGTCGGTCAAGTTCAGCGAGTTAAATTCCATCCAAGTATGTAAGCAACGAAGACATTTTGCCGTGTCCACGTGCCTGATCATGTCGTGATTGACTTCTGTTTGCAGTTCATTTTACCTACTCCTAAACTAAAATCGAGTGTAAAAAAATCACGACAGTAAACAATCTAAATTTAAAAAGCATAAAAAAAAAATAAGGACGGACTGATTATAATAACGTTTTCTATAATTTTCCCTCAAAACATGATCCTTGTAAGGAAGTTTCGGCCGAAACTGAGACTGTTGCCGAAATTTGGTTTTGGTATCGGTTGAAAAACCAGTATCGGTCGGACACTAGTTAAAGATGTATTGTAAAACGTGAAAACTGAAAGGCACCGCCGCCGACAGTCTGCGATACTCTACTAGAACTGTGCTTCCCGAAGTTTGTGGCGTTAGAAGGCATGACCGCCAGCGTGTTGAACCAGCGCGTCACACGTGCTATTAGCTATTGTAGGTACCTTCTTGTTGCCAGCGAGCTCGGCGTACTTCTTGGGGTCGTAGCTGGGCGGCGCGCTGCACAGCGCCACGTCGCCCGTGACGCCGCGCACGTGCGCCTGCGCCGCCAGCGTGTTGAACCAGCGCGTCACACGTGCTATTAGCTATTGTAGGTACCTTCTTGTTGCCAGCGAGCTCGGCGTACTTCTTGGGGTCGTAGCTGGGCGGCGCGCTGCACAGCGCCACGTCGCCCGTGACGCCGCGCACGTGCGCCTGCGCCGCCAGCGTGTTGAACCAGCGCGTCACACGTGCTATTAGCTATTGTAGGTACCTTCTTGTTGCCAGCGAGCTCGGCGTACTTCTTGGGGTCGTAGCTGGGCGGCGCGCTGCACAGCGCCACGTCGCCCGTGACGCCGCGCACGTGCGCCTGCGCCGCCAGCGTGTTGAACCAGCGCGTCACACGTGCTATTAGCTATTGTAGGTACCTTCTTGTTGCCAGCGAGCTCGGCGTACTTCTTGGGGTCGTAGCTGGGCGGCGCGCTGCACAGCGCCACGTCGCCCGTGACGCCGCGCACGTGCGCCTGCGCCGCCAGCGTGTTGAACCAGCGCGTCACACGTGCTATTAGCTATTGTAGGTACCTTCTTGTTGCCAGCGAGCTCGGCGTACTTCTTGGGGTCGTAGCTGGGCGGCGCGCTGCACAGCGCCACGTCGCCCGTGACGCCGCGCACGTGCGCCTGCGCCGCCAGCGTGTTGAACCAGCGCGTCACACGTGCTATTAGCTATTGTAGGTACCTTCTTGTTGCCAGCGAGCTCGGCGTACTTCTTGGGGTCGTAGCTGGGCGGCGCGCTGCACAGCGCCACGTCGCCCGTGACGCCGCGCACGTGCGCCTGCGCCGCCAGCGTGTTGAACCAGCGCGTCACGCTCACCAGCGATGCGCGTGTCGCGGGTTCCAGCACGTGCTATCAACAACAGTACCAGATATAGATGAAAATAGTGAAGTCCATGCAATATACACCGACGTTAAGGCTTTTGATTCAATAGATGACAACTTACGTATCAGTAAATTGGTAAGTATGAAGCAGCAACGACTCATGATTACTTGTGCGAGTCGTACTTAAGGGGCCGGCGACAGATGAATTTCCATACAAACGTAATACCGCGCTCATTTGTAATTGGAGCATATTTCCAACATATTATGATGATATTCGGTTATAGACAATATATATCTAGGTTCCTACGTCTTTTTTTTTTAAAAAAAAAAACAAAAATAAATTTAAACGAATTGTATTTTGCACTTTTTTACAGCGTAAATGGCAAAACATGCCATTTGGCTTTTCCTATATTAAAAATAACAATATTTCTAATATTCTCAACGTAGGAACCTAGATAAATATTGTCTACAACCGAATATCATCATAATATGTTGGAAATATGCTCCAACAGCAAATGAGCGTGGTATTACGTTTGTATGGAAATTCATCTGTCGCCGGCCCCTTAAGAAATAGCTTACAATTGGTGTATCTTAAGAGTTTTAAATCCAAAAATTGTTACATGCCATCAGAGGTGCCTCAAGGGTCACACGTGGGGCCTTTATTTAATCAGTTTTTTACAAATTAACCTTTATAAACACTGAGAAAAATAAAGGCAATATTAACTCGAATATAAACTTTTTGCCGATGATTCAAAACGCAGTTTTAAAGCCCAGTTTCAGGGGCAGGCTCATTTTAATAGATAACATATTCAATTTGTGTGTAGAAAATATCGTTTTTTTTCTCTGTGTTCATTTGATATTAGCCGTTGACTATTAGCAAATTTGTGAAGTGCGTTGCGTCATACCGAGTGTCCCTCCCAGCGATGACAGCTCAATGGAAATGACTAAACCAGTTCCACTGGATCAAGCGGGTTCTATGCTTGGTGCGTATTAACTGTACTACTTGATCATTGAGATGATTAGCGACATTTTTTTTAATATTCAGTACCGTATTGGATTTCTTGTTTAACGATGCCGATTTCCTAAGTTCTAAGTTAATTTAGAGTCAGTGAAATAGAATAAAGTGTCACTTGTTTGAAGTAAAGGACTCCGTTTTTATATGCGAGCGAAACCGCGGGCGAAAGCCTAGTACACACTAGGCTTTCGCCCGCGGTTTCGCTCGCATACATAAAATTATAGCCTGTCACTCAGGAATAAAGCAGTTTTCTATAGGTGAAAAAAATTTCGCAATCGGACAAGTACTTTCAGAGATTACCCCCTACAAACCAAAAAAACATAAAAACAAACTTTACTCTTTTATAATATATGCCCGCGACTTCGTTCGCGTGAACTAGAGTATTTTCAATTTATTTTTTCTAAAATAATAGTAGCCTATGTTACTCCTTATTACATCAGCTACCTGCCAAAAAGTCCCGTCAAAATCGGTCCAGCCATTTCAGAGATTAGCCCGGACAAACAGACAGACAAAAATAGTAAAAAATGTTATTTTGGTGTATGTACCGTATGTACAGGGTTATTTGTAAATCACTAACAACCTTGCATAACTATATTACTAACACATCATAAACAACAATTTTTGTTTTATGACTTTTTACAAAACATAATTCATTTACCAAAAACAAACCTTCAAGATTTCCTTGTTCTATCTAACATATTTCAACTCTGTATTTTGCTATACGAACCTACAATTACTGGAACGGATCTTGAGCGCTCGGCGTCAGAGTGGGGATCGCTATGCGCATTCCATAAATTGGCGAGCCAATCGTCTTCGTTGTTAGATACATGCAGCAACGCAGGGAACGAATCAGGATTGAGGTCTATGACACAATGGCGCGGCGAGCCAATCACTGACACTCCTCGCCCCCGCGTCTCACTTCGCACTACTAAAGAGACTGAATATTTGACTTTTGCGCAACTTGAAGCCAGCGCTCAAGATCCGTGCCGGTAATAGTACGTCTGTATGGCGCGACACAAGCGCATTAAGCGCCCCCGCCCCCTGATCCCACTTCCCCCCGCTATTGTACTATCGCTTGTTTTGCGTAGACTTCGTAATATTTAGAACGTACAATTTAAATATTTTTATTTTTGTATGAAAATCTAATGATCTAAAATATGATAAATTTTTAAAAGTCGTAGAATAAAGGTTATTGTTTATGGTATTAGTAACATAGTCCTGAGAGGTTGCTAGTGTTTCACAAATAACCCTGTATATATTCATACGCAAGTAGTAAAAAGCAGGTACTTCAATATTACAAACAGACACTCCAATTTTATTTATAATAATAATATTCCACAACTATCACACCACGCCGTCTAATCCCAAGCTAAGCAGAGCTTGTGTTATGGGTACTAGACAACTGATAAACATACTTTTAAATTTCTAAATACATACATATTATAGATAAATTACACCCAGACACAGAACAAATGATCATGCTCATCACACAAACATTTGTCCTGGGTGGGAATCGAACCCACGACCTCCGGCATAGCAGTTAGGGCCACTTACCACGAGACCAACAGGCCAGTCATATATAGATAAAATAATAATAGATTTACAGTTCTGATAGATTTGTGTTTCAATAAATATGGCCGAGGCCTTTCAACGTGTCCATTGTTTTGTTTGTTATATTCGTACCCTCTGTCCCCAACAGTGCCTGCATTTGTTCACCTTGCTGACCTCAGAATAATGTTTCGAAAGATGTAGAATGTTTATATTAGAGTAAGATCCCAGGGCCGCCAGACGTCACGTATTTTCTCACGAAGGAAATGTGGACGATTGAGTACTGTTAGTATGTACTAAGAACGCATGCCTATCTGCTAGCTTGCTTAGACGGCCAATTTTCAGGTATCAGGTAATCAAGGTACATAAAAGCAGTATTTCACGTAAATTCTCCAAGCTGATTTTTACGTATATTTTAGCCAATATCTTTAAAATCAAGTCGCCAATACTCCCAGACACATTCCGTGGGCCGTATTGCTTTACAGACGCTTTAAAGCTCCCAAAATAATGACATAACTACACGTAAATTCTCATGCTTTTTTTTTATGTATCTTTTTATATCTGACCAGACAACTTATTGTAAAATCTTTTACAATAAGACAGACTTTTTCAAATCAAGAGTTTAATATCTGCGGAGTTTTGAGTTTCGTCTCACTCCTTATATAAAGATTTTTATAGCAGATGTTATGCTTATCACTTTTACTTTTTATGTTGTCGTTCCAGGTCAATCGACGGTCCAGAAGCATGGTATCGTACGCTTTCGCTATGGGTAAGGATATTATCTGATACTAATTTGACCAAGACTTTTTGTAGCATTTCTGGTGTGGCAAACATTTTATTAGACAAGTACGAAGCCAGTGGTAACTATGAGGAATATTACAATTAATTTTATAGAGCAACTCGCAGTGCCAGACCCTCAAATGCTTGCTGAATGTCGAGAAACGCCGATCTTATTCTTTAAATGTACTCTTATGCCACTGTGCACATAGGTTTAAGTTCCTGTGAAATTGTTACTATTTTGGTGTACAATAAAGTTTATTCTATTCTATTCTATTCTTATTTCATTGCAAACTCGGTGGACTTGTTTAATTGTGGAGTGTTCTTATATAAATCCAAACTGATGATCCGCTATTGTAAGGTTGCTAGCAAGTATGGGCAAGTCTACAGAGTAATATTTTTCACCGACTTCAAAAAGGATGCTCTATGTACGGTTGTATGTTTTATTTTTATGTATGTTCACATTTCTCGGTCAATTGTGGACCGATTCTGAAAATTATTTTTTTAATTGAAAGGATACGCTTCCAAGTTGATCCCATAGAAATATTGTTATGATCTGATGATGAACTTCGAAGATGTGGAACGGAACCCCTCATAGGATTATAGCAGAATTGTCGCAACAAGTAAAATGGCTTTGTTTAGAAGTGTAGTCGATGAGTGACTGAAAGATGGGGGGGGGATATATCAAACTGATCTAATGATGAAGCCGGAAGGTAGACCGCCAGCACCCCTAGCCATGTTGATAATCTGCAATCGTTAACGCTAGGCGAAAACTAATCACTAGTCGAAAAGGAATTAAATCATCTCAACGTTAAGTAACGTGGTCAGACCAAACGAATAGAAAATTCGTAGCCAAGTTCGCATTGTTCAAAATGATAGAATGAATTTCTACAATGTTCAATGCTACATCCTTTGTTATACAAACGCTACATTGTAGACCGAGCGACTGACTCAGGCGCGCCAACATGGCTACCAATTTATCGTTTCTACAATTGCTGACACCGAGACGTTACCGATTGGAGAACGGAATTCGACACGAAACGGTTGTAACCGCGCGAGGGGTGCTGGGCTTGGCTTATTGGAATTGTTGCTCAATATTTTAATCAAGCCTCCGGGCTAAAAGAGTTACTCTAACAAGGTGGCGAGTCACAATAGATCATTTAGGTCGCAGTGACTACATCCCCTACACTACGGGTGATGCATAGCCCCTTATCTTCAAAAATAATAATAATAATATTTTAATGCCCGACGGATGCAGGAGTGAATCTCATCAGTCACACTTTGGAATCCTGGGAGAAGTCCCAGGATGCCAGTGGCATATTCTGTGACCTCTCTAAAGTATTTGACTGTGTTGACCATAATACTCTGATCTGTAAATTACATCATTACGGAAGTCGTGGACGAGCTGTAGCTCGTTCGTCGATCTTGTTTTTTCCTATTTATCTTACAGGCAGCAAAAAGTATCCATTATGGAGCGACGTCTTCTGGATCTTTAGTAAAGATGGGCGTGCCTCAAGGTTCAATTCTTGGCCCTTTCCTTTTCCTAGTTTATATTAATGACCTTCCTTACATGATGGCTAATTTATCCGATATAATTCTATTTGCTGATGACACCTCTCTTATATTTAAAGTAGACAGATAAGATGGGGATGTCTTGCATGTCAACGAAAGTCTGGCGGTTCTTTCGAAATGGTACGCAGCTAATAATCTCCTATTAAATGCGAATAAAACTAAATGTTCTCACTATCGAATGTTCCTCAAGTTGGCGTAAGTCTATTTCTTGTGATCTTAGGTATGACTATCGATTCTAAACTGCAGTGGGGCGCTCATATTAGAACTCCCTCTGGAAGATTAAGCTCAGCTGCATATTCAGTTAGAAAAATAAGGCAATTGACAGATGTAGCCACAGCTAGGTTAGTTTACTATGCATATTTCCACAGTATTGTCTTATGGCATTTTACTGTGGGGATCTGCAGCTGAAGTATACTCAATTTTCATATTGCAAAAGAGAGCAATCCGGGCTATTTATAAAATGGGTCCTCGCAAGTCCCTCAGAAATAAATTCAAAGAAATCGATATACTGACTCTGCCTTCTCTTTACATCTTAGAAAGCATTTTATATGTTCGTAAAAACTTAGGACTATTTAAAATTAGAAGCGATTTGCACAACAAAAATACGCGTAGTAAACACGAAATTGTGCTACCCAAATGGAGATTAGCTAAGACAAGCAAGTCATTCTTAATAAACAGCATACGTTTTTATAACAAGTTGCCAAAGGCGGTAACTGAACTAAGTGAGAGAAAATTCAAAAGTCATAATAAGCGTGTCCTAACCAAAAAAGCATATTATAAGGTTAAAGACTATGTTGAAGAGACGCTTGTTTGGCAATGACTACCTCTGCACATGTGGCCCCCTGGTAACTCATCAATATTGAGTCTGTTAACTGCTCCACCTCTGTTTTAATATAACACATTTTTTATTTTAATATTTTCTCTAATACATTGCTTTTGCAATATTTTTAAAATTTTTAAGACTTCAACTTTCTTAAATTCGTTGATAATTTATTTTGTTAACATTTTATTGATGGTTAATGTAATTATTTATATTTTTCTTACTTTTTTTATATAGCCTCTTTTTTGTTTTGTAATGTGAATGTGAGAACACTGTATACCCCACGAACTCTCAGATTACTTCCTATTAGGAGTTTTTTTTGTGTGTTTTTGTGTGCAGTTTACGACTGTTTTGTTGACATTGTTCTTACATAATATCTATAAATATTGTAACATGAACCACATTTTTTTAAAAGAGTAACCATGGAGTTTCTTGCCGGTTCTTCTCCATAGGAAACGACCAATTTGGAACTGTGCACTAGCTTCTGACGTTTTATAAGTGCCCATGTAGGCCTATGTGAAATAAAATATTTTGACTTTGAATGATTAAATTTTATAAGTTCCTTACTATAAAAATTGCACACTATTTAAGTTTGACTGAGGGGTACTTTTTACTTGTTGGTGTCAAAAATAAAAAGTGTAAAATAACATAAGTATTTTTACAAAAAAAAAATACAACAAACACTAAAAAGTGATAAATAAATTTCGGAATTCGGTGTTAAATGACGAAGATTAGAAATCAGTAATATTACGTGAGACCCTGTATTCCTTTAGCCTTGCTTAGGAGCACACGTCTCACATAATATTACTATAACACACCTTCCAGTATGTAAAGAAAAGGATAATAAACAGTTATTATTGAAATCCTTAAAACGATGTTTCTTTGTTTTATTATTTTTTATTATTGTTGATAGGCTTGCGTTTGACCACCACCTCACCTGATGGTAAGCGATGATGTGGTCGACGATGGAGCACGCTTGCCTAGAAGTAACCTATTCACTCTTGACTTAAAGACCCCTAAGTTGTAGCTATCAGGAAACACAGACTCCGGCAGGGAATGGCTGGCCATGGCTGTACGCATAATAAATGTGTTCCTAAAACGTTATGTGCGTATGGGTGGGATGTCTACCATGTACAGGTGGCACAACGCTGTACGTCGTGTGGTCCGATCGATGGAACGGACTTGGCGGAATTAGATTGTGCAATTCCAGTGCACACTCCCCGAAATGTAAACGATAGAAAACCGACAGACTAGCAACTCGGCGGCGATGCTCAAGGCTTTGGAGTTTCGACTCTACAAGTGCATCATTGCTGATGATTCTCTTGGCTCGCCTCTCAATCGACTCCAGCGCATCAAGCTGGTATTTGGCAGATCTATCCCAAAGATGAGAACAGTACTCCATACACGATCGAACTTGGGCTTGATAAAGATTGAGCTACTATTCCGGCGTGAAGTACCGTCTCACCTTTGCTAAGATCCCCAATTTTTTGGCAGCCAGTTGAGCCTTTGCCTCGATGTATGAGCCGAAATTGAGAGTAGATGACAATGTAACCCCAAGAAGCTCAAGGTGTTCGGTTATCGGCACGGTCACACCCCAGAAAGATGGAGCCGGGTGGAATTGGCTCCGTTTAGCGGAAAAAAGACACGCCTGGGTTTTGGATGCATTGAATTTGACCAGATTGGCGTCGCCCCAATCGGAGACCGCCTTCAAGGAAGAGTTCAAGCGTTCAACCATAGCCTCTCGGAATGACTGGATCTGTGACCCGCTAGCTCGTGCGTCAGACACATATACAAAAAAAAATCAAATTTTTTTTATTTCACATAGGCCTACATGGGCACTTATAAAACTTCAGAAGCTAGTCTAGTGCACAATATCTCTCAGCAACAGTGCTGTCGTCTGCATACCCAAAGAAAAAAGACACGCCTGGGTTTTGGATGCATTGAATTTGACCAGATTGGCGTTGCCCCAATCGGAGACCGCCTTCAAGGAAGAGTTCAAGCGTTCAACCATAGCCTCTCGGAATGACTGGATCTGTGACCCGCTAGCTCGTGCGTCACACACATAATCAAAAAAAATCAAAATTCAAAGGTTTTTTATTTCACATAGGCCTACATGGGCACTTTTAAAACGTCAGAAGTTAGTGCACAATATCTCTCAGCAACAGTGCAGTCGTCTGCATACCGAAAGATACCGGGTTTAAGTAGATCATTTATGTGGAGCAAAAACAGGGTTGCCGAGAGCACTGACCCCTGAGGGACCCCAGCATTAATATCCATTTGACCGGACGAGCAGCCATCAATAACCACCGCAGCCAAAATATGACAGCTATAACTCAACTCCAATACATAAGGTTGAAACTACGTACCAAAATGTGAGGACACACGAACATTTCCCAGTATCTGTTGCTAATTTTAACACCAGCAACGTCGGTTCCGATTCCAGTCCGAGTATGAACACCCCTTCAGTTGGTGTTCGCTCCACGACTTGTACTACAGGGATCGATCCCTCAAGAAGTCAATCACACAAATCAGCAGCGGGTAAGCCAAAGGAAGGAAGCTTGCTGGTGTCCTATTAACCCCCGAAGCACACGTGGACCACAACTCATTTTTACGCAGAGTCGCGTCGCGTGGCGAGGATCTCATGTGGCTCTACAAATCTAGTTGCCATATAAAATGTATGGAGACCAATATATATGTAGTTCTACCTTTAACGAGGCCTTACCAGGTACACCCAGATCGGAGAGGGCATTCGAAAAGGGTTTCTGTATCATGTTACTCAGATAACAGATGTTGTAGTGCGAACTCGTATGACTCTAGATCGAGGCATTATATGGTTTGTATGTTTTTGTTTAAATTAATGAATGATCGAAATAGATTGTCGAGATATTAGAAAAAAAATGTAAATTAGTATCCCTCGTAGTAGCTGCCGCTTAATGAACTGAAGAACATTTGCCCTGCCTCACAATCGAACTAACTTTCGCCAACTCTATTCACGGCAAAGTAGATGTATTTGCTGGTTCTGTAGCCTCAATAAAATTAAACTCGACATAGCAAAATATGTTAATAATATTATATTTGTAATTTTATTGGTTCTTTTTTCTCGAATTTATATTTTTTCCCCTCAAATTATCAATTTGTAAGATTTTATTCAAATATATAAGTGGCTTATTTTACGTGCGCATGTTAGATTCAGGGGTGACGACTTTTATAAAACCTCATGGGTGCTCATGCTAATCTGATAACTCGTAAAAGTGGCGGAGTGCGAGAAGAGAAATGCACACTAATCGACCGACTAATAATAAATAAACGCCCTACGTACTTAGTGCGGAGGTACTTAATTACTAACTATGTGTGCGTTCAGCGCAGTGGTTTAGGGAGTTAGGGCCGCAAACCTAACTCCCTAAACCACTGCGCTGAACGGGTTGTCGGGTAATGACAAAACGCCCATTCCTAAAAGGCGATTACTGATCTGTTTCTTGAAGTCTATTCTCAGGGGTGCTCGGCACCCACTGTTTATTTCTCATAGGTGCTCGAACCCCCGAGCACTCACGGAGTCGGCGCCACTGGTTAAATTCACATTTAGTAGGTGTCAATCAGATAATTATGTATTATGGTGGTGTGATTTATTTTTAGTATGCATGACTGTACATCAGTTTTGAGAATTGTAATAAAAAAAAAACTGGGCAAGTGCGAGTCGGGCACACACACTGAGGGTTCCGTGCAAACTACAATTCCCGAATGGAGTCTCTAAGATTTTTCCGAATAGCAATTTTTTTTTTTTGTGACGTAGGTAGCAACAAATTTACTGTTTTCAGATTTATTCCTATATCTGTGCTATAAGACCTTGCTTTGAGCCAAATTTCACGATTCTGGGTCAACGGGAAGTACCCTATGAATTTTGATCTTTGAGAGTATCAAAATATACGTCTTTTTTGCGACATAAACGGCCGTATCTTTTTTTATTTTCAACTCGATATCATCGATACTCGATATCGATATCCACACATTCTCGAGATAAAGAGTCTTGACAGACAGACAGACAGACGGATGGACAACAAAGTGACGCTATAAAGGTTCCGTTTTTTACTTTTGAGGTACAGAACTCTAAAAATAAACTATATGGAGGAAATATCCCAAATAATTATAATAGGAAATTTATTTTATAAACCAGCAATGTGTCTCATTCAAACAACAGTTGTCACATCAATAGTGTGCAGTTCTAGATAAAATTGAAGCATGTGATGAGTATTACCTGGAAGGCGTGTATGAGCGTGCAGAACACGACGATGTCGGCGAGCGTGACGCGCTCGCCCACGAGGAAGGTGCGCGTCAGCAGGTGCGCGTCCAGCACGCGCAGCGCCGCCAGCAGGTCTTGCTTCGCGCGCTCTACATTCTGAAAACACACTTCACACTTGTAAACAGTAGTCTTTTTTAATTCAGGGAGAGATTTCAGTGCGAGATCGCGTAATAATGTATGTAATGTCTCAAGTAACAAAATAACATTTTTTTACTTAATGTATATGAAAGTATATTCAATACTATAGTGTTGAAAAACCTTTTGAACAATGTAATTATAAAATGTTTGTCTGCCTGTCTGTTCCAGTTATTCACTGAATTAAAGCTAAGCTGGACCACTTGTAACGGGACTTTCACTGACAGATAGCTGGTGCTACAAGAACAAACTAAGCCTAAATATTTACTCGCAGGAATAGGATTTGAAACTATGGAATTTTTTTTTTTTTTTTTTAAACATTTGTCAAAATTTTACAGGACTATATGTATAAATAGTAGTTTATTGGCTTAAATGTTATATGAACCCATTATTTGCCCCCAAAACGATTTTTTCTGGAGTTATATGCAAATGAAATTACAAAGACACTATTATTAAAATATGGTTGAAAAATCTCACTTTTCTTCATTTAATATTAACTAATTAAATGCTAAATTATCATATCCCCTTTTAATTCATTCATTAAACCCCAAGCGAACGCCGGCGTTCGCGCACCTATTGTCTTTCTATTGTGTCTGTGATTTCCACGATTGAAAGGTTAAAATCAAACTTGTTATTTGAGTCCCATTTCTGGGTGTCAGCCTAACTACTTTTACTGATTAACCTTTCAATCGTGGAAATTACAGACACAATAGAAAGACAATAGGTGCATGAACGCCGGCGTTCGCTTGAGGTGTAATGAATTAAGAATATGTTATGTTCATTAAAACACCGTATTTTAGTAAATAGGTTTATTGTGCTAAGTAGCAGAAACAGTACCGAAGTGAAGTGATAATCTAATCTACCCACTACTTAGTCAATCTTATTATGTCAATAAGATTTGACAAGTACCCACATTAAATATACAACATACCTTTCCCCCAAGTATGTTAATCATACACCAACAAAAGATATAATAAAACAATACTTGAGTACTTAACCTAACACATTTTCTTACTTAGTTACATCTTTTAAACCTATATAATATACTTATAAATTACCTATATATTATATAATATAATACATACATTTAGGTATATAATATGTGTAATCATTAAATTAATAATTAGAAACAATTTAAACACTTATAACATAAAGTTACAATCACTAGTTGGTCTAGTATATGGAGTCTTACCGTGTTGAGCAGAGATTATTTTAGTTTTAATCTTACCACCAGAAAAACCAGACTCAGACTCCGCAGGGATACCTAGCATTTCGGCCCATTTATCTGAACTTGGTATTTCTATAATTTGGTCACTATCCTGACTAGATGGTAATTCTTCCATTGCCTGATCTTGTCTATCCCGATTAGCATGTTCCACCATAACCGTTTCCCTATTCCTATCTTGTTCCTCTTTTTCTTGTTCTATTACTGTGTCTTGTGTGTGTTGTTTAATCAATTGGTCTATGTGTCGGTTGACTAATGTGCCATCTCTAGTTTTGACACGATAACTGGATGGGCCTTCTTTGTTTACAACTGTTCCTGGTAACCAACGTGGTCCACTACTGAAATTCCTGTACATAACCTTTTGTCCTACCTCTGTCTGTCTATTCTTCTTATTAATATTCCTCTCCACTTGAGTTTCCCGAGTTTTACGTTGTTTATCATGTGGATTAATAGCATCTAATAATGTTCGAACTCTTCTATTAAACAAAAGCTCTGCCGGGCTCTTGTTAGTAGATGTACATGGTGTTGCTCTAAGTCCTAAGAGCATGTTCGGAATTTTTATATCCCAGGACATACCATCCATTTTGCGAAGTTTGTCCTTCACAGTTTGCACCATACGTTCTGCCAGTCCATTGGTGGCAGGGTGAAAAGGAGCCGACTTAATGTGTTTTATTTTATTTGCATCTAAGAATTGTTTCATCTCAGACGAAACAAAAGCTGTACCATTATCAGAAACCAAGGTCTCACACAGGCCGTGAATGGCAAAAATCATTCTTAAAAATCTAATTACAGTAGCTGAAGTCATATTGTTAACGATAAATACTTCAGGCCATTTAGAATATGCATCAACAATTATCAGAAATGTTTTATTTTGGTAGGGACCAGCAAAATCAATATTTAGCCTAGACCAAGGTTTTGCTGGCAAAATCCACTCATAGCTGGTCTTAGGTGGCATATTCCTGTTTTCTAAACATTTATTGCAGTTTTGAACCAATGATTCAATGTCATCATTCAGCTGTGGCCACCATACATAGCTTCTGGCCAGTGATTTTGTCTGGACAATGCCACTGTGCGCTTTATGTAAAGCGCTCAGAACAGGCTCACGCAGTGATGGTGGTACCACCACACGACAGCCTAGGAGGACACAATCCTCATGTAATGATAGCTCAGAACGATGCAACCAGTATGGACGTAGCTGCTCGTCAGATTCTTTAGCTGGCCAGCCACACAGAATGTGATGACTTACTTGGTTGAGGACTTTGTCACGCTTTGTAGCATATGCTATTTTGTCCACATCAACGGGAAAATCTTCAGGAGCTTCTGCCATCAGTAATATGTCACACAGTTGTGGCTCCGGTTGTTCCGGGACAGGCTGTGGCCAGCGACTCAACCCGTCAGCGTGACCTATCTGTGGCCCTGGCTTGTAGGTTATGTCGTAACTGTAAGAAGTAAGTATCAAGGCCATTCTAGTCAGACGAGGTGACAAAACATTGGGAATAGGTCGTTTGGGATCAAAAATACCTAATAACGGTTTATGATCAGTTACTATCATAAACGATCTGCCCATTAAATAATTATGAAATTTAGTTACACCGAACATGATAGCAGTCGCTTCTTTATCGAGCTGGGAGTAGCGTCTTTCGTGCGTGTGCAGTGTCCTAGAGCCCATGGCAATAGGACGTTCTTGTCCGTCGTTCATGACGTGAGACAAGACGGCTCCCACTCCATATTCGGAACTGTCACAGGTTAGCACTAACGATTTTTTTAAATCATAGTGAACCAGTGTTAGGTCACAAGATAATAGATGCTTAGCAGTATTAAAACTGCTCTGCTCTCGATCTGACCATACCCACTCCTGGGATTTGTCAAGTAATCTATGTAAAGGCTCTAGAATAGTAGCTTTGTGAGGAACAAACCGTTCATAAAAGTTATATAAACCTAAAAACGCTTGTAGTTGTTGGACATTCTTAGGTTCCGGTGTATTAAGTATCGACTCCACTTTACTTGGTGCTGGATGGATTCCGTCGGCGTCGATAACAAAACCTAAAAATTCCACTCGCTCTTTAGCGAATTTACATTTATTCAAGTTAAGACGTAGACCTGCCTTCTCTATTCGTTTAAGCACTGTGTCAAGACGCTGTGTCATCTCCGGCATAGTACGACCACTGATGATGACGTCATCAATCAGTACGGCGACGCCGGGCACTCCAGCTAGCAATGCCGTCATCAATCGCTGGAAAATACCCGGACAAGCCTTCACACCGAACGCTAATCTGTGGACTGTGTATAAGCCCTTGCATGTATTTAATGTTAAGAGTCGTGCTGTGTCGTCCGTGACTACTACCTGTGTATATGCTCTATCTAGATCTAGTGTAGTGTAGAATTTACCCCCAGATACTGACGCGAAAACCTCACTAGCAGTAGGCATTGGGTATGTGTCAGACTCGGTAGCCTGATTGACCGTGCTTCGGTAATCGCCGCAGAGGCGGATAGCACCATTTTTTTTAATAATCGGTACGACGGGGGTCGCCCAGTCCGAAAATGATACGGGCCGCAAAACATTTTCAGCGACCAAACGGTCAATTTCTTTTTCTACCCTATCTTTAATGGCGTAAGGTACTGGCCGTGCTTTTAAAAACTTGGGCTGCGCATTCGGTTTTAAGTGAATCGAGACAGGATTTCCTCGGTAGGTACCGAGTTCATCCTTGAAAACCTCTTTATATTTCGTTAACAACTTATCAATTGCGGACATATCGACGTCAAGAATTTGATTTACCCTTACGGATATTTCAAGCGCTTCAAACCAATCACGACCTATCAGATTTGGGCCTGATCCCCTAGCTACCACTACAGTCAGCTCGCGCTTAATGTCCTTATATTGCACAATGACTGTCGCTTGACCGATGACCGACACCCGCGAGTCGTTCCACGTGCGTAATCTTGTGCGTAGCGGTCGCGGCGCGGCGCGCGGCCTCAAGCGATCCCACGTGCGCTCGTTGATGAGCGAAAACGCGGCGCCCGAGTCAACTTCCATGTCGACGAGCACGCCGTCCAGCGACACACGCAGCTTGTATGCCGGCACGTGCGAGTGTGTACCCGCCACCTTGTAGATTCCGTTCAGTTGCGCATCAGACTCGTCGCCATCGGCGTAATTCAGTTTGCTAGGGTTATTTTTCTTTTTAGCAGTGCAGATCTTCTCGATGTGCCCCTTTTTCTTACAATACCGACACACAGCGTTGATAAAACGGCATTCGCCACCATGACGATCGCCGCATCGGTAGCAGAGACGAACGTTCGGCCTGACCCTCATTGCGTTTACATCCATTGGTTCCTCCGTAGACGGCGGAGACACCCCGGCGCTGGGCGACGACGTCGTTGCCTGTTCATTTGCGAGCATCATACGCGCATCCTTCCCCGCGGTCTCGGACGACACCATGGCGTCCACAACGTCTTCATATTGCAAATTATTCTTCTTCAACAACTCATACTGTAGCTTGCGATCGCTCATGCCGCATACCAATCTGTCGCGCAACATGCGTTCCAGATTTGGAAAATTACAGTTGGTACTGATTTTCCTTAGCTGAGCGATATATTCTGATGCCGATTCACCCGCAGCTTGATCACGTTTGTAGAATTTGTACGACACTGATATTTCATTAGGCTTCGGACAATAATGTTTAGTCAAAATGTTTGTCACTTCAGCAAAAGTCACATCACTTGATTTCGTTGGAGTGATTAGCGCGAGAAGGGTCTCGAACACCTCAGCACCACAAACCGTAAAAAAGTTAGCTTTTTTTAATGAATCATCGATAATTCCACTTGCTTCAAAACAATAATTTAGCCGAGTTATGTAACTGTCCCAATTGTCATTTTTCACATTGAACTCATGATATTTCACTAATTTACGCTCCATAGTAAATGTTTAACCTTCGTCGCCACTGTTATGTTCATTAAAACACCGTATTTTAGTAAATAGGTTTATTGTGCTAAGTAGCAGAAACAGTACCGAAGTGAAGTGATAATCTAATCTACCCACTACTTAGTCAATCTTATTATGTCAATAAGATTTGACAAGTACCCACATTAAATATACAACAGAATAGAATGTGCACCTGTTTGTTGAACTGCATGATGCCAAGGTAGGGGAACACCCAGGCACAAGAAGCGGGCAGCAGCTCGCTGTCGGCCCACGAGGCCCACTGCCACACGCTTGCTTGTGTGGCGGCATCAGCACCGCGTAGAGCCGCACTCGATACTATAGCACAAAGGAAATTGCGTGTGATATGGCTCAAAAAACACAGTGGTATGAAATTGAACACCAGGAGGCTATCAATAGCTAGTGTCTCATCAACCTATGCTTCATAGGGTTACTTTTCGGTCAAGATGCCACAGTACAAGATCAGTTCTATTCTTGATCTAATAGTTACCTTTAGTAGTTAAAACTTATTTAGAAATGCCCTGGCATCAATGTGATCATTGTCATGCTAGGTTATCGACATCCTGATACAGTAGTCAAAATATGTTGGACTAACTGTTGCCCGAGGCTTCACCCGCTTACATAAAATATAGCCTATGTCACTCAGGAATAAAGCAACTTTCTCTCAGAGAAAAAAATTTACTAATCGGACCATTACTACCAGACTCCTACAAACAAAAAAACAAACTTTACCTCTTTATTATATTATTAATATGATAAATATACAATAATCATTTGCTATACAATTCAGAAAAAGAAATAATACATAAGCAAAGTTCTAAGTTCGCAGTGGTCAAGATACTTCGGCTATTCTGCAAATTTATATTTCTTGGCTTTTCAGTCGGTCAGATAGTAGTCAGGAACCACCAACCTTTTCAGTTCAGTATTGATTTGCTTAATTCATTAATCAAAAGATATCTATTATTATTATTTCAACTTCTTCCTTGCAACAGAAGTCATGAAAGTTTTTTTAATTTAACACAGTCTGAACAACATAAACAAAATCTCTTAGACAGTGAATCTTCATTTGGTAACTAATGAACAGCAGAAAGTTTTGGTTAATACATTTAGCCATAAGTAGTCTGGCAATCTGCCCAATAAGCATTTATGACTCCTGGTGCAAAAAACCGGACCGTACATGATATTTGTAGGTTATTTACGAGCAGCTGTTCGATCAGATGATAATTAAGTAAGCACACTTACCATAGTAGGCGATGGCATTGCTCTCAGACAGCAAAACCTTTCCGTCAGCACTTTCGTACGCAGGTACCTACACATAAACGCAAAATTTACACGTCACCCTCACAAAATATGACCACCGAAACCGGCCGGAATTTATCACTAATTCGATCAGAAGGGCACTCACTTTACCGGCTGGGAACTTTTTCAAGAATTCTGCTGACTTGTTAGTTTCACCGAACACAAAGTTAGGAGCTACTTTCACATCAGCTCCGGAGTACTGTGCGGCGATCAACGCCTTGTAAGCACGGAAGTTCTCTGGATAGGTGTAAAGTACCTATAAAAATAAAGATATCGTACATCAATATGGTTAGAAATCATGTTTCTGTGATGGAAACTGAATTAATAACGATTCGATTATCAAGATTTTTCACGATAAATATTAACCTACCCCAGCCGCCATGGTTGAAACTTCTGAAAGAGAGGGTGGGAAGAAAGCGGAGCGGGAGGGGCCGGTAGGTTGACTTTGACATTGACAATGACACTTTGTTAACAACTTGTTTTTTTTTTAACGAAAGGTTGGTTTGGATACTAAGTTTTTTAAACACTGTTTCCGTATGAATAAACATTGCTTCCCATTAGAATATGGATGTTATGATTATTTTTTTTGTAATATTTGGCAGTAAATGTATAGTCAGCCCACAAACGGACATTTTGAGTAACTCCTCTCTAGGAGAGGGAATGGGCCGTTATCCACCACGCGGGCCCAGTGCGGGTTGGTGAATGTCACTTGTCTTCGAATTTTTGGTTCTAGGACATGCCGGTTTCCTCACGATGTTTCCCTTACCGTTTTGAGAGCAGTGGTAATGAAATAAATTACACAAAGTAATGCGCCTAGCAGGGTTTGAACCCGCAACCCACAACTCGTAAGTCGGAGCCATTACCACTCGGCCACCAATGCTCTCCGTAGATATTAAAGTGGTTAAATTGCGGGCAGGGCTGGGCAAAATACATGCATTGCTTTAATTGAAATACAAATTAAAAATACTTTATCACAAGTAATTAAATTATAAAATATCTTTAAGTACATAAGGTAGGTATTTAAAATAAAAAAAAACACAAAACACAATATTTTACATATTTTTAATTGAAATACAAATTACAATCTATGTAATCTAAACCAGCACGGGTTGAAAAGTTAAAGAATAAGAGGCTCCTTCATGCATGACTCGCCTAGAACGCCAACATCGAACATGGTTTATTAGCTTTTTGCTTCGTCTAATGCAATCCAACTCAATGTTTGATGAAGAGGCAATCCAAAAAAAGGGAGATAACGCCTGAACACTCTGTAGGCATTCGGTAATTCCGTGATTTACTCGAATATTTTACAAAACTGGTTCCAGGAAAAAGGCTCTTACTGTGTACTCTAATTCTAAAAGTTTTTGAAAAAAATTGTGATCTTTCAGAATCTTGATTAAATGTACAAGACACATACTTATGTATGTACGTACTTTTTTATATGTAAGTACATAGAAGGGCCAAAGTTCACGTAAAATTGCAAATTTTCAAAGGTCTTTATTGGATTGATTTTACACAAATTTATATTGCGCTCTTCATAGAAGTAGAAGATTATATCCATAAAATACCTTTATATCCAAAATCTCTAGAGAACTATGTGTAATAACATCATAGATAATCTTAATCACCTCACGGCTCGCACTCACACTCACGATCGCTAAATGAAGTTTACTTAATGTATTTTGAAGCCTCATGTAATTGAAATACTAATTACAAAATCCCTCGGCGTCAGGTAGGTATTTGAAATACGAATTACAAATTACATTTTAAGGAAGTAATTTTCCAGCGTGGCAATGCTGCCAGCGTTCTGGGCACTTTTCCCACTGACATCGATGTGGACGAATTTTTTGATGCCCTGTGAGTTTTCCCCATTTTTCAGCCTTTTTTACTCGTTTGTACATATTATTATTTTAAGTTTGTATATTTATTATATACCTAGTGATTATTTATTATTAATCTATGTAAATAAAATTATAATACAAATATATTTTAGGAAGTAATTTAAATACAAACAGCAAATACGTAATTGTATTTCAATTACGTAATTTAATTACAAGTAATTCAAATACTGCCCAACCCTGATTGCGGGTCATCAGACATCTACGGTTGAGGGGGAAGAGGTAGACAGTGTATTCATAATAATATTAAGTACAGAGCTTCGCTTTTGATTCCGAAAGTTTGGAAGTTCCGAACTTTGCATAATCGATTTCGATTTCTATTACAATTTTAATCGAATCTTCTAGCGGAGATATTCGATGGAGATAGTGTGATAGATGTTGACAAGTGTCTTGACAAGTTTTATAATCGCGAGGAGAACCTAGGCGTCAAACTCTTGATACTCTCTCCTCCCGTGCCTTGAGTCGAAATGAATGATCCAATGAAACCATGGGATAATAGTATTTTATAGAAAAATATTAGTATTAAGTATGCTAAAACTATGAGAAAATGTTGCATGCGAATCAAATGTTGAAATTGTAACATTTAAAACAAACTTTTGCTTTTTGAGTCTGTAGTGAATTTATTATCTGTGCGTATATTTAGATCGATGGTGCGAAGGTGCACTGAGTTTTCATTTGCGACGACTGATTAGAATTTGCAAAATTTCGATAGTCGTCGTTCCGTTTCGATATAAACAAAAAGTATAATTAAATACAAACAAAATGGTTAGTATCGATATTTTCGTTTGGTGCGCGTTAAGCTGAGAGGATGTGAGGTAGAATTTCATGGGACAGGGTCCTGTTCCCAAGTCTGGGACCGGTGCTCAATGCTCATGAAGACAATGCCGCGAACACTCAACATATTTATTTGTAACTTGTGTGACGATTTCAGTTTTGTTTAGAACGGAGCCTTTTATAAGAGTACTGTTAAGAGCAAGCCATTAACCCTGTGCCTATGTTTTTTCTTGCAGGGTAACGAGAATTCTATTCCCATGGAACTATGCTCAAATTGTGAGTATTGCACTTGCCACACTTCTGTGAAATCTATTCTTTCTGATTCTCCTCTTTTTAATTTTTCATTTAACACTGTTAAATCAACTGCTTAGTTCTTGCCTAAAGAGTTTTAGAGATATTTATAAGTAGCTTAAATATTATTTGAAAATAAAATAATCCAGTTGACAATAAAATCATAAGTTGATAAAGTAAATTTTGGTATCTATTCCACATCAATCATAGTAATAATGAGATGCTTTCTATGTATACTAATATGTATGTGTGGCTAACACATGTGCTCACCCCAAGTGCAGACAGGACCACTAGTGTCCGGACTAATGTATCACTACCATGTAGGGTGTGCAAATAAAGCATAACAAGAGGTTTGTTTTCAGCGCGTGTAAACTGCATTGATTTTAAGGTGGAGAACTGTGAGTGTCGTAGAGTCACTCGCGTCCGATGTTCATCTACATGTTAGAGTACCGCACGCACACACATTAGCGTCCAGAACAATTTTTCTGTACTGCCATGTTTTATTGATTGGAAGCCACTCATGACAACCATGGGCACTGGAGCAGTCAGAACATTTTCTACTGACTTGTTCTTGGTCTTTTCATTTTAAGTTTCATTTTGCTATAGCAATTTATTATAATACTTGATTTATTTCAAATAATTTAATCATTGAGTTGAATAAATATTTTATTTAGTATTCAATTCTTTTCCTTTTATTAGCTTAATATTCTTTCTTTTATTTAAATCTTCTCAAGCTTCCTATAAAGTATTTTTGATGATAAACTTAACAGGAATGTTGTGCCGTTTTTTTGCATAATTCCTCCACCTTGATGTAAAGCAATTGTGTTAAAAATTGTTCTGGATGAAATACTACATGAGATCCATAGTTATGTTTTGTTAGTGCATCCGCGTCACAGCCAGCCTCTAGTTAGATATTTTTGAGCTCTGGATGTTAGAATGCTACCGTGTAACTCAGGTGCGAGGAATCTATGCAAGCAGGAGAGAGAGCCCAGCTACATGGACTGAACCAGATCCTCAAGTTACTGCTTTGAAGCAACTATTGATGACCCAATTATCGAATTTCCGAACTTATTAAGAATTAACAAGATGATTGCATAGTGCAATGCAATACAAAATGCAGAACTACAATAATCAAACACTAGTAACTTGAGGATGCTTCGAATCGATGTGGCCTATTTATAAGATGGCAGGTCGCACGGCGATGGTTTGGTTTCGTGTCATAAAATGTTAACGCCAATACTAAACGCTCGAGTTAGCCGTTAACGTGCGACCCGTCAGCAGCGCCGCGCGCCAGACAAGCCGCCCCAAGGAGATCTAAATAAACTGCGGCGCGTGCCCGCTCAGCGACCACGCTTCGCTTCGCTACTTGTCCAGCGACCTTTTGTGTTCTGCTTGGTCGCAGATTGCTAAACCATTTGCGATTTAGCGCTCAGAGAATTCTCTCTCTGCATTGCCATATATGCTGACTTTTCGTGGCTTGTGTTAGTCAATGTTGTGTGTTTGGGAGGTAAACTCCGTGCCTAGCGCTCGCAGCCAGTGTCGCATGCACACGGGGATTTGGCTCGCACCCGATTATTTTATAATATTCGAGGCTCACCGACGTGACTCCTTCCTCAAAAGATCCCTCGCGCTAGTTTGTCCTCGACGTGAATCCCCGTCTGTTTGTTACACAACTGTGACTTGTTGTTTGTCGACGAATTCGATGTTCGTTTTGATTAGGAATTGAAAAATATATAGGTACATATATATATTTACAGATAGATTTGAGTTAATACTGTAAATTGCTAAGGAATGTGAAATCGTTGCGTATCCTTAGAATTGCTTTGTATGTTATTTATAGAATGGTACAGCCAACAACGAAGCTCGAGAAAAAATAATGAGTGTGCGCTTAGTTCACGTATTGTCGTTAGCATTTGTTCACGTTTGTTGTTATACAAGAGAAGAGAGTGCGCGCGGAGCCGGGTGCAGCCGGCGGGCTGCGCGCGACTCCGCGCGCCTCCGCTCTCCGCCGCGCGGCGTGTGTTCGCTGGTTCTATGCAAATGTCTGTGTACCGTTGTATGAAATGAAACAGTACGTTAAGAAGACATCATTAGAATATTCATGAACCTGACTATGGTTATAATGTTATCATATCTAGCGAGCTCGGCGAGTAGCACTCTGAGTGAGCTCATTAGTAAAGTATTGTAGTACCTACGCGAAGACAGACCACATCGTTTGGTGACGTTAGGAGGTACCTACCTACTGACTTGACTTATTGTTGGAAGTACCTGCGAACAAACTTGCATAGTAAATGTGTAGGTGTGCTGTAATATAAGAGATTGTTAATTATTGAATTTGATAAGTAGAAGATGTTAATTAATAATTATTGTTGTATTATATTGCATCTGTTTCACAATCTTGACTGTGTTGCGTTGCATGCCTTAAACGCTTCACGTTTGACTTGCCTAGAGTATCGATGCAGGGCGAGGCCACATATGACCTCGACTCGGCGACTATTAATCGATTTTTTGTATGAATTATTAGTGTCGGTACCGATATAGAAGTTCCGCTACATGTCTTAGATCTAACAGGAATGCCCTTCGAACTTTGAAGTGTCGACTATTTAGTGTGGGTGTCATGAGTGTTTTAGTTGTATCGACTCGGCAGCAGTGCACTGCGTAACGTAGATTTTTAACAGGATTTTCGCAATATGTCGATCCAAATGACACGCAGACTGAATAGCGTTTGAGTTGTTGAGCAATGTGTACTGTGTACATACACGTAGCTCGTAGTTGGTCGCGTGTGCCGCGTAGGGAGCGGCGGTGCGGTCGGGCGGCTCCGGTGAAAGTGTCTGTGTGTGCAGTCGACGCGGACGAGATCCGGCGCCTGGGCAAGCGCTTCCGCAAGCTGGACCTGGACAACTCGGGCGCGCTGTCCATCGACGAGTTCATGTCGCTGCCCGAGCTGCAGCAGAACCCGCTCGTGCAGCGCGTCATCGATATCTTCGACGCCGACGGGAACGGAGAGGTAACTGCCGCTGTCTCACTAAACACTAAGAGCTAGCGCATACTGGTGACTTTTGTTACTGGACTTTTTACAAAAAGTCACCGTGCTTATGAACCCAACATGTAGTAGGTACGCGCACTTAACCTTTCAATCGTGGAAATTACAGACACAATAGAAAGACAATACGCTGCCGTTCCGCCGTGTTAACGCCGGCGTTCGCTTGGGGTTTAATGAAGACGTGACAGTTGGGTAAAAATGGATAAAGAAAAAAAAAAATAGTCACCCTAACAAAAGTCACCAGTGCGAGCTATGTCTAACACGGGTTCAATTACCTTTCAATATTTACCTAGCTATCTACCATCGGCTACAAAATATTAATGTTTGTTTAAAATACCTACTAGCATCTGTCAGCCGCTTCGCCTGCGTGAAAGTACCCAGGTACAAAATATACCTCCAAGTTACAACATATTTTTTTGGTTTATGCGAAACCTGAATAGGTATATAGGTACCCTACCTAGTTTGTTTAGAATCAGTGGACAGTGACTGAATGGATTTCAATAGCTTTATTTTTCCTAAAAATATTTAAAGAGGTCACAAGTTTGACACCACCGAGTCCACCGACATGCTAAGTACACAGGTCACGGCAGGTCATAGCGGGTATTTGGAGCCAGCAAATAACCGTTTTCGTCCAATTATCGGAGTTGCTAGCTTTGTGATGCGAAATAAATATCCTTAAGTACCCTTACATAAATGTATAATATTTGTTTCTATTGCTTATATAGTCTCCTTTAATTTAACATCACATGACATAACATCACATTTAATTTAACATCACATGAGATATTTTGGGAGAGACGAAAGGAAAGGGCATAATAGATAGGGATACATGGTGGTGGTCGACAGAAGTTCAGAATGTATTGAAAGAAAAGAAGAGAAAATTCAAGGAATGGCAGCGTGTAGAGCCAGGAAACGCTAGTTTAAAAGCTGAAAAAAAGAGTGAGTATGACATTTTAAAGAAGAAAGCGAAGAAAGCCGTGGCCATAGCAAAATCAAGAGCCCAGGACAAATTATATGACACACTGGACAGTCCTGCAGGCCAAAAAGAACTATACCGGCTTACTAGAATAAGAGAGAGAAAGACGAGAGACGTTTGCCAGGTAAGATGTATAAGAGATGAAACTGGAATGGTTATATCGGATGATGAGAAAATCAAAAAGAGGTGGAAGGACTATTTTGAAAGATTGATGAATGAGGAAAATAATTGGAGTAGTGTGTTAGAGAATAAACCAGTGAATGTGGGGTTAGTGAGAATGGTTAGTATGGATGAAGTTAGGATAGCAGTAAATGGAATGAAGAATGGTAAAGCCATTGGTCCAGATGGAATACCAGTTGAAGTGTGGAAGTTATTGCGAGTGGATGGATGGACGTGGTTAGCTTTATTCTTCAATAAGTTGTTGCAGGAAGAAGCCATACCTGATGAGTGGTGCAGCAGTTCTTTGGTGCCCATTTTTAAGAACAAAGGTGATGTGCTTGAGTGCAACAATTATAGAGGAATAAAGCTAATGTCACATACTATGAAAGCCTGGGAGAAAGTTATTGAAAGGCGACTGAGAGAAGAGAGTGAAATTTCACAGAACCAATTCGGTTTTATGCCTGGTCGGGGTACAACGGATGCCATTTTTGCTATACGCCAGCTGTGCGAGAAATACAGAGGTGCGCATAAAAACTTGCACATGGTATTCATTGACCTCGAAAAGGCATATGACCGGGTACCTCGTGAGGTTCTGTGGTGGGCCCTTAAGGAGAAAGGTGTGCCTGGGAAGTATGTGCAGTTGATCCGAGCGATGTACAGTCGATGCAGTACCCAAGTCCGTTCTTCAGTGGGCACTACTGGAAGCTTCAATGTGGCTGTCGGCTTACACCAAGGGTCGGCCCTCAGCCCTTACCTCTTCCTGATGATAATGGACGCTCTGACGTCGGACATTCAGGAAGAGGCTCCCTGGTGTATGTTGTTTGCCGATGACATTGTGCTGGTTGCCGAGAGTGGCCTAGAGGTCCAGAACAGATTGGAGGTGTGGTGGCACAGATTGGAGAGTGTTGGCCTGAAATTGAGTAGAACCAAAACGGAGTACTTGTTCTGCGATTTCGGCGGTCTCTCCAATCCAGTGCCCTTAGCTCTCGCCGGAACGCCCATACCGATCTGTTCCGACTTTCGGTACCTCGGGTCGCTCGTCCAAGGGGATGGTGAGGTAGACCGGGACGTAACACATCGGATCAACGCAGGATGGATGAAATGGCGACAGGTCACGGGAACAACTTGTGACCCACGGATGCCCCTCAAGTTGAAGGGTAAAATCTACAAGTCCGTGATAAGGCCTGTCATACTGTATGGATCAGAATGTTGGGCTGTGAAAAAGACGGATGAAAAAAGATTGCATGTAGCGGAGATGAGAATGTTAAGATGGATGTGTGGCGTGACGAGAATGGATAAAGTGAGAAATGAGTATATTAGGGGAAGTTTGAAAGTGGCGCCAGTGACTGAAAGGTTGAAAGGAAATCGTTTGTCTTGGTATGGTCATGTAAAGAGGAGAGATGAAAAGCATGTTGCTAAAAGAGTTATGAATTTACATGTGAATGGATGGAGAGGGAGAGGGAGGCCAAAGAAAAGATGGATGGATTGTGTGAGAAGTGATATGAAAGAAAAGGGAGTTAGTGATAGCGTGACGAGTGACAGGACAGAATGGAAGAAAAAAACGTGTTGCGCCGACCCCAAATAAAATGGGACAAGGGCAGGAAAAAGAATAAGATGACACTACATCACTTTCACGGCTTTTTTTTAACAAAAAATAATTTTTAAAAAGTAGGGGTTTTCGCTAGTTTTCGTCCAATAAAATTGGTTTTCGTCCGAGTGTAAGCTAGTTTTCGGCCACAGTGTAGAAAAACCGGCCAAGTGCGAGTCGGACTCGCCCATGAAGGGTTCCGTAGCAGCAAGTAACATAATATAAAAGCTCTTGTAATGTGTTGTAACTTTGATCGATGTTTTAATAATAGTGTATTTTTTTCGATTTATGACGCATTAAAAAAAAACTACTTACTAGATTTCGTTCAAACCAATTTTCGTTGGCAGTTTTTATAGTAATGTACATCATATATTTTTTTTAGTTTTATCATTCTCTTATTTTAGAAATTAGAGGGGGGGGGGACACACACATTTTACCACTTTGGAAGTGTCTCTCGCGCAAACTATTCAGTTTAGAAAAAAATGACATTAGAAACCTCAGTATCATTTTTGAAGACCTATCCATAGATACCCCACACGCATGGGTTTGATGAAAAAAAAATTTTTGAGTTTCAGTTCTAAGTATGGGGACCCCCAAAATTTATTGCTTTTTTTCTATTTTTGTGTGAAAATCTTAATGCGGTTCACAGAATACATCTACTTACGAAGTTTCAACAGTTTAGCTCTTATAGTTTCGGAAAAAAGTGGCTGTGACATACGGACGGACAGACAGACAGACAGACAGACAGACAGACATGACGAATCTATAAGGGTTCCGTTTTTTGCCATTTGGCTACAGAACCCTAAAAAGGATAGTCCGGGCGTTAGTGTTGCATTTTAGGTAGTGTTTTTACGCCGATCGGTTGCCATCTTAGTCAATAGATCTCGAATGACTGATATGTTATTTGTAATTATTTTTATTTCTATTATTATTTAAGTATATTTATATTATGAATAATGTAGCTGATTTTAATGACAGCTTTTTTTCATGCTCTTCTTCTGATAGTTTTGCTAGTGCGGAGAGTGACTCTTCTCTTCCTCTCACTTTACATGATAAAATCTTTTCTCTAATGATCCTAAAAACTTGCATATAGCTCACATAAACGCCCAGAGTGTTCCCGGTCACTATTCTGATCTTCTGGCATCCTTTAGCTGTGCTCACCTTGACGCTCTATTGATATCGGAATCATTTCTGAAGCCTTCTCTTCTCTCTACTCAATACTCACTGCCTGGCTTCGTCTTGATCCGTAACGATAGAACCGGCAAGGGTGGAGGAGGTGTAGCTATGTATATACGCGCTGACCTACCCCACAAGGTGGTTAGCTCATCCCCTTCTCTTTATTCTGAGTCGGCTGAATACTTGTTTGTTGAAATTTCTGTCCATCACACTAAAGTCTTGCTTGCTGTGCTTTACAGCCCTAACCTGCACATTGACTACTTTGATTCCCTTGATTGCACCTTAAGTAATCTTTGCCCCATGTATGAGCACGTTATTTTAATGGGTGATTTTAACACTTGCCTCATTAAAAATAACAATCGTTCCCATAGACTTCTTTCACTACTTTCTTCTTTCAATCTTCAAGTTTTGCCCCTTTCTGCTACTCATTTTTCTCCTAATTGTTCACCCTCTTTATTAGACCTTATTATTGTCTCCTCTCCTAACAATGTGTCTAACCATGGTCAACTTCCAGCTTCCTTTTCTTACCATGATTTAATTTATCTTTCTTATCGCATCCGTGTTCCCAAGCGTAAACCCCAGCTCTTATTTCTTCGTAACTTCAAGGGCATTGACCTGGAGGCATTGCAGTGCGATGCTAGCAATGTCGACTGGTCCCCTCTGATAGAAACTGACGACATCGATGAAAAGGTGAATTATTTTAATGCAACCGTTCTCGGATTGTTTGACCAGCATGCCCCTTTGCGACGTGTCAAGGTAAAACATAATCCAGCTCCTCGGGTAACTCTTCATATTAAGGAGCTTATGGCTCGCAGGGATAAAGCTAGGAGCAGGTATAAGCGTAGACCATCTGAGCAGAATCTTTCTTGCTTTATTTCACTGCGTAACAGCTGCAGGCGCCTGTGTCAAGTTGCAAAGAGACGCTATTTCCACGAACAACTCCATAACCGTAGTTCTTCCGACGGCTGGAAATTTCTTAAGTCTGTTGGCATAGGCAAATCACCAACCAACCAGTGTAAGGATGTGAACCTTAATGATCTCAACTCACATTTCTCTTATCTTCCCTTTTCATTAGATCCTTGTGTTAAAGCTACGACACTGGATGGTCTTTCTGGTTTGCCGTTTCCACAGTATCCCCACTTCAACTTCAACGATGTTACTGAGAATGACGTTAAGAAAGCTATCCTCGCGATTACTTCTTCTGCAGTTGGCTGTGATAAGTTATGCTCAAGAATGATTACTCTCATCCTTCCCTCATTACTTCCAGTCCTCACGCATATCTTCAATCACTCATTTACCTCATGCTCCTTTCCATCAGCCTGGAAACAGGCTTATATTATTCCTTTACCTAAAATTAACAATCCTACTTTATTAACTCATTTTAGACCTATTTCTATCCTCCCATTTCTTTCCAAAGTTTTTGAGCACTTAGTTCATAGACAGCTATCTCATTTCTTGGCGTCTAACTCGATAATTTCTCCTTTCCAATCAGCTTTTCGCGCGGGTCACAGTACTGTAACTGCGCTTTTAAAAGTGACTGACGATATCCGCTGGGCTATGGAAAACAAGTCTCTTACAGTCCTTGTCTTGCTTGACTTTAGTAGCGCCTTTGACTCAGTGGATTTCGATATCTTACTCGGCATCCTTAAATCCATTAATTTCTCTTCTTCCGTCTTAACCTGGTTCAATTCATATCTTCGGGGTCGCTCCCAGTGTGTTCGCCTTGAAGAGTTGTTCTCTGACTGGTGTAATCTCACTGAGGGTGTTCCTCAGGGTAGCGTTCTCTCTCCTCTTCTTTTTTCTATCTTCATTAACTTTGTTACCAGAGCAATATCTTCTAGTTTCCATCTTTACGCAGATGACTTGCAGCTTTACCGACATTTTACTATAGCTGATGCAGATTCTGCGATTGCTGCCATGAATCGTGACCTGGCTTGTATCAGCGCTTGGGCAAAATCATTTGGCCTGCAGATCAACCCAACTAAATCACAGGCCATGATCATAGGCAGTAGATTCGTCCGCAATGCGGCAGTAGTTTCTTCTCTGCAGCCTTTAGTTCTCGATGGTGTCTGTATTGACTACACCGAAACTGCAAAGGATCTGGGTGTCATCATAGACTCCAATCTTTCGTGGCGTGCGCAGGTCAATGATGTCAGTCGGAAGGTAAATTTCTCCTTCCATTCACTCAAATGCCTCCAGGGTCTCTTGCCTTTGAAAACGAAAATCTTTTTGGTCCAAACACTTATTCAGCCGATTATAGATTATGCCGACGCCTGCTACCTGGATGCTACTGAGGAGCTATTAAACAAGCTTGAGCGACTGCAAAACTTATGCATTCGGTTTGTTTTTGGTCTACGAAAGTATGATCATGTTTCTCATCTTCGCAAGGAACTCAAGTGGCTCCCCATCCGTCTTCGCAGGAACACTCGGATTTTATGTCTCCTTTTCAACATCCTACACAACCCTTCTTATCCCTCCTACCTGCGCGACCGTTTTTCTTACGCACGCGCTAGCGACGCGCCGTGCAGATCACACCTGAGATCCCTTCTTAAATCCATAAATCCTCCTCATAAATCCAGCTACTATTCCTACTCTTTCTCTGTCCATGCAGTAAGGTTGTGGAACTCTCTTCCGCCTAACATTCGTGAGTTGAAAACTATTTCTCTCTTTAAGACTCAAGTAAAAGAGCACTATCTTTCATCTCTTGTGTGATAATCTTATTTGTGTATATATATATTATGTATTTTTAGTATAAGGTATATATTTAGTTATATAAGTATTTATTAGTTTAAGATTTCACTAACTCTACTTTACTTATTTCTGCACACTATTGTCTACATCTCTCCTGATCTTTCCTTTCGCAGGTCTGCTGGAAGAAATTTCTTTATGAAATAAGCAGTACCTTTGTACATAATTTATAATAATGTTGTATATTCTTCTTTTTACTGTGTGTACATAAATTATAAAATAAATAAATAAATAAAATAAATAAATATGTGAACTAAGAGTCAGCTGACGCACCAGCGGTGTGGGTGTAGGATTGACAGGTTATGGAAGAGGTGAAAAAAAATTAAAAATAAAGTCATAATAGTAGGCCGGCTGAAACTTCTTTCAAAAATATTTTACATCATTCTAAGACGAAAAAAAATCGTCAGCTGCATGGTGGAGGGGGATTATGCGTCAGCCGCTCACATGAACTTGTAAAAAAAAAAACCGGCCAAGTGCGAGTCGGACTCGCCCATGGAGGGTTCCGCAGCAGCAAGTAACGTAATATAAAAGTTCTTGTAGTTCGTTGTAACTTTGATCGATGTTTTAATAATTGTGTATTTTTTTTAGATTTATGACGTATTAAAAAAAAACCAATTTTCGTTGGTAGTTTACATGGTAATGTACATCATACATTTTTTTTAGTTTTATCATTCTCTTATTTTAGAAGTTAGACGGGGGGGGGGGGGGGACACATTTTACCACTTTGGAAGTGTCTCTAGCGTAAACTATTCAATTTAGAAAAAAATGATGTTACAAACCTAAATATCATTTTTGAAGACCTATCCATAGATGACCCCACACGTATGGGTTTGATGAAAAAAAATTTTTTGAGAGTCATTTGTAAGTATGGGGACCCCCAAAATTTATTGCTTTTTTTCTATTTTTGTATAAAAATCTTAAAGCGGTTCATAGAATACATATACTTACTAAGTTTCAACAGTATAGCTCTTATAGTTTCTTATAGTTCTTATAGTTTTCTTATAGTTTGTTAGTATAGGTTGTCTGGAAGAGATCGCTCTTAGCGATAAGACCGCCGTTGTGCCCGTTAATTTAAGTTTTTTCTTAAGCTGTATTACTTTTTGGTGTACAATAAAGTTTATTCTATTCTATAGTTTCGGAAAAAAGTGGCTGTGACATACGGACGGACAGACAGACAGACAGACAGACAGACATGACGAATCTATAAGGGTTCCGTTTTTTGCCATTTGGCTACGGAACCCTAAAAAACACGTAAAATTAAGTTTTAGTAAAGAAGAATGCCCATACCCCGTACCATATTCCTTCACAAGTATATTAATGCCAAAAATAATGTTTTATTTATGTGTACAATGTACTGAATTTTAACTACGTTAAAAAAATATCATATAAAACTTTTTACAAAAAAAAAAATAACCGACTTACTAAAAAAAACACTAAAACCATCAAAATAACTTTAATTTCGGAAGTCGGTGTTTCTATAATAGTTTTGCCTCTTCGTTATTTAACACCGACTTCCGAAATTAAAGTTATTTTGATGGTTTTAGTGTTTTTTTTTAGTAAGTCGGTTATTTTTTTTTGTAAAAAGTTTTTTATTTCACACTTTTTAGTTGCAATACACTTACAGCCAGAGTACCTTTTTCTCATGACAATTCCAATAAACTCAAACCCTGCTAGGATACATTGTTTTATTGTGAAGTTCCCGTGTCTACCTTCCGGTTCCATAATCATCATCAGATCAGTTCGATAGTACCTTGTAGCCAAAGTGCATCTCATGACAATTCTAATAAGTCCAAACACGGCTAGGATACATTGGTTAATTACGGAGTTCCGGTGCCTATCTTCCGGCTCCATCATCATCATAAGATCACATCGGTGATACCATTTTCAATATACTGTTACGTACGTGGGTAATCAAATGCCGATTTACTGACGAGAGAACTTTATTTACCACAAACAATAACAAATTAGTCCAGTCAACAATAATCCGAATCGCAATTAACACTAGAGTACCGTTACACTATCGCTTAGGTCGTTCGATAAAAATCACTTCAAGTACTAGGGTAGTTCGCTCTTGATCGCAGTCGAAATCACAACTGACTCGCTTCCGGCCGGGGGCTCGTATTTATATGCGGAGCCAAGAAAATTCTAGATACCGACTTCCCACGAACGATCCAGAATTCCAGAACAATTGAATCGCTTCTCGAAGTCATAAATCATTTTTATTACTCGTGGTAATAAGAGTCACTTTCATGCGAATTTCGACTCTATTGTTAACGTCGGAGAGTATCATTTCCCATAAATACCTAACTACTACTTGTAAGTACTTTGTGGATGTTTCGAGATTTTTCTAAGGCTGGCTACGTACAACCATTCTAGACCTTTCGAACAGCAATGCGTTTTAATTATTACGAGCTACTCTTTATTTTCTCGGAGATATGGCGTGTTCACGTTTAATGGCGTAACAGTGCCCCCCTCTTAGTCATGCTCGTCCCAAGCATTATTAGATCCGTGATACGGCGCCAATCTATCCACATGGACAACCTTGGGTTTCCCTCTTAGCCCTTTCTTGATGCGGTAGGTCACGTCATTAATCCTTTTTAACACGGTGTAAGGTCCCTCCCATCGAGCTTGGAGTTTCGGCGACTTCCCTTTCCGTCGAAGCGGGTTGTGAAGCCAGACCAGTGTACCTTCCTCAAATCCCTTGGCATTGGCATTACGGTCGTATCTAGTTTTCATTTTTACGCTGGTGTTCATGCTATTCTCACGAACTCGTTTATGCACTTCGTCCAATTGATCTTGAAGGTCACTTACGTAGTCCGTAACTGGCTTAGTCTTGTCAGGTGGCACGCCAGTTATGGCATCGACTGGAAGTCTCATCTCCCTGCCGAAATTCACTCTTGCTGGGGTATGTCCCGTGCTATCATGCACTGCCGATCGGTAAGACATCAGAAATAGTGGAATATACCGGTCCCAGTCCTTCTGATGGTCATCGACAACCTTAGCCAGGTGATTCTCCAGGGTTTGGTTAAACCTTTCCACCATTCCGTCCGACTGAGGATGCGCAGGTGTTGTGCGTGTCTTATAAATTCCCAGAAGAGTACACATTTCCTGGAACAGCGCAGATTCGAAGTTACGGCCTTGATCGGAATGGATTTCCAAAGGTGCGCCATACCGACATACTACTTCTTCGACCACCTTCTTCGCCACTGTCGTCGCTTCCTAATTGGGTATGGCGAAGACTTCAGGCCACTTTGTAAAATAGTCCTGGATCACCACTATGTACTTGTTTCCGTCATTTGTAACTGGAAAAGGTCCAGCGACGTCGATGGCAATGCGTTCCCACGGGGCTCCCACATTGTACAGCTGAAGCCTGCCCCTGCTTCTAGTCTGTGGTCCTTTCACAGATGCACACGCTGTACATTTCCGACACCATTGCTCTATGTCATCTCTACAATTGAGCCAGTAATACCGCTGTCTCACTTTCAGTAGAGTTTTCTTGATGCCCAGGTGTCCTCCAGAAGCACCATCGTGTATTTCCTGTAGCAGGGGGACTACTTCACATCGTGGTACTATCACTTGTGTGGTCACCTCTTTGCCATCGTTCGATTCCCATTTCCTACAAAGCACATCATTTTCTAGGACTAAACTGTCCCACTGTGCCCAGTAGCTCTTAGTTACGGGACTGTGTGACGATACTTCACTCCACTGGGGCCTAGTTCCGCTACGCTTCCAGTCCAGTATAGGTCGAATATCGTCATCTTCTTCCTGGGACTTCTTGAAGTCGCCTTCAGCCCTAATTAAATTAACGTGTTCTCGGGCTTCGTTCTGCTGGCAGTGTCTGCAGTCATCATTACATGGACGTCGCGACAGGGCGTCAGCATTATTATGCCCTTTTCCACTACGATGTTCCGTCACAAAGTTAAACTCCTGCAGCTGCTCGAGCCATCTTGCAACTTGGCCCTCAGGGTTTTTAAATTGTAGAAGCCATTTCAATGCAGCGTGATCCGTCCTCAAAGTAAATTGTCTTCCTATGAGGTACTTGTGGAAATGCTGCAAGGTTTTTACCACAGCCAGCAGTTCTCGTCGAGTCACGCAGTAGTTCCTTTCTGGCTTTGAAAGTGCCTTACTGAAGTAAGCGATTACGACCTGTCTGTCACCTTGCACCTGTGACAACACTCCACCAATTCCCGTGTTGCTGGCATCGGTATCAACGACAAATCTTCCGTCTCTGCTCGGATACCCCAGTATAGGCGCTTCACATAACCGTTGTTTTAGCTCGTCGAATGCTGACTCACAGTCCTCGTCCCAGATAAAATCTCGTTTATCCTCAGTCAGCTGATGTAGAGGTTTTGCAATGTCCGAAAAATTCTTGACAAACCGCCTGTAGTATGTGCACAACCCTAGAAATGCACGTACTTTCGTTTTGTTCTTTGGAACCGGCCACTGTTGGACTGCCTTTATCTTCTCAGGGTCGGTTCTCACCCCGTCAGCGGAAATAACATGTCCTAGGTAGCTGACCTCCTTCTTGAACAGGGCGCACTTCGTTGGGCTTAGTTTTAGGTTAGCCCCTCGTATCCTGGTGAACACTTTCTCCATATTCCTCAGGTTTTCCTTAAAAGTGCGACCCATTATAATGACGTCATCCAAATATACCAGACAGACGTCACCAAGAAGGCCCACCATGACTCTCCATGAGGCGTTCAAACGTCGCTGGAGCGTTGCATAACCCAAAAGGCATGACGTTAAATTGCCACAGGCCGCTGCCAATACCCGTACTGAACGCTGTCTTTTCTTTATCTTTCTCGCTGATTTCCACTTGCCAGTAGCCACTTTTCAAATCAATGGTCGAAAACCACTTCATGCCACTGAGCATATCCAGCGTGTCGTCTATCCTTGGTAAGGGATAACTGTCCTTCTTTGTTACATTATTCAGCATTCAGTAGTCCACACAGAATCTTGTACTGCCGTCCTTCTTCTTCACCAGAACGACTGGAGAAGACCATGGACTCGTAGAAGGCTCAATTATTCCGCTATCAGCCATGTCCTTTACCATTTCTGCTACCTCAGATTCCTTAGCCCAGGGTATGCGGCGCGGTCTCTGTTTAATTGGTCTCTCGCATCACCTGTATCTATCTCATGCTTGACGAGACCTGTTCTCCCGCAGTCTTTTCCCGTTGCAAAGATATCTCGAAACCGTAGCAGAAATTCCTTGGCTTGCTGTAGTTCCGAAGTCGATAAGTTGCTCTTAGAATTTTCCAGAAGTTGCTGGATGTGATCAGTTTCGACTTTGGTCGTGTTTTGCTTTGCTGGAGATTTATTGATTTGACGGAGATACTGAACTTCTTCACATCTCCCAACAACACTGTTTTTCTTCAGTTGGACCTCTTCTTTCCCAAGGTTCACAATCCTGACCTTGGATTTCCCTGTCGTCATAACTAATGTCCTCGCGGTGATGATCTCCGGGTGCCGGCCAGTATCCTCTACCAAAACACATCTTGATTGCCTGATTTTCTTGGGAAACTTTACTTCGACTAAGGTTTCTGTTCTCGGAGCCAATGTAGTATCCTTTAAACAATAGAGGTTGCATGAGTTAATTCCTCGCAGGAAGACTTCTTGATCTGGGAATTTCAATACTCCCCTGTCGATATCTAAAATACATCTGTTATTCCGCAAGAAGTCGAGACCCAGTATGCAATCGTCGGTAATATTCGCAATTAACGCAGGATGGATATACACTTGATCACCGATTTTGATCTCAATTTCTGTATCACCGAGGACGGAGACTGGCTGGCCGGTTGCTGTCTGAAGTCGGCAGGATGGAGACTCTTTTTGCCATGAGATGGTTCGTTTCAGCAACTCCGGTCTTACAATGGTTCGCGACGCCCCGGTGTCAACGGTAAAATTGCAGGCACGATGATTCAGCGTTCCTTCGATGATCAAACTATTTCCGTTGTGAACTTGATTGATGGTGATGGTTGGGGCTGTGGCCCTGGCGACATTAAGTTTTATCGGCTCCTCGTTGACTTGAGTTCCGGAGTCCACACTTTCCCTCTTTTTCTTAGGACAATCGGTGCGAATGTGCCCTTTTTCTCTGCACCCGTAACACGTTGGAATATAGCGGCACTGTGCTGGGGAAAAAGCCACCACTTCTCGGTGACGTGGTCGCGCTGAAGGTGAGACCACCACTTCCCTAACTCTATGCGTACGTGAATCTTTTCGTACGGCTTCTACTTCCAAAGCGTGAGCTATCGCACTCTTCAGAGTTTGGTGGTGTCCGAGTCGCACCGTAGCCCTTACTTCTGTATCCCGTAGACCGTCGATGAATGCTTGCACCAAATTAACTTCCACCGTCTCTGGTGTCATCGACCTGTACGCACGCCGGACCAGCCGTTCAACCTCAACTCCCCATTGCTGCAGGTTCTCGTTCGACCTCTGCGTTCTCTCGCGAAGCTGCGCGCGGAAAACGTGCTCGAGGTGCTTGTCTCCATAGCGAGTGTCTAATCCCTCCATGAGACGCTCCAACGTCCTGCTGTTCGGAGGAAGGTTCTCTAGGACCAGCAGAGCGTCCCCTCGTAGAGCCAAAGTTAATGCCGCAAAAGACTGCTTATCATCCCAGCGGTTTGTTTCGACCAATGTCTCGAATTGGTACTTAAATGCCGTCCAGGAAGACGTGCCATCAAAACGCGGCACATCAAATTTTGCGGCGGATGCACAGGGAGTGTGCAATGGTGAGCCGACAACAACGGGTTCGCGTGCTTCGAGCTTGACAATTTTTTTGTTGATGTCCAGCAGGCGATCTTCGTGGCCATCAATCCTTGTTTCGAGGCTATCAGCTCGGGCGGAAACCTCCTTGACCTCTAAGGTGAGATTCTTTACCTTCTCGCCCAACGTGACGAGGCCGTTGTCGATTTTATGGAGGATCAGGTTCTGCTTAGCCTCTTGATCGCGGCAAGCGGCTTCCTGTTCGCGGCGAGCTTCTTCCTGGTTAGCTGCGATTAGGTCCTGGAGCTTGCGCTGGTTAGCCTCTTGTTCGCGGTGGGCAGCTTCTTGATTAGCCGCGATGAGGTCCTGGAGCTTGCGCTGGTTAGCCTCCATACTAGCTTGCATGGCGGCCAACACCGTAGCGAGGCTCATTTCCGAGGATGATTCCGTTGGCGCCTCAGCAGCTGCTGTTGCTCCTATACCAGCCTGATCTTCCTCCTCCATACGATGACGCGCAGCATCCATCTCCATTTGCCTCCTTGTTCGTGGTCGCTGTTCGTCGTCCCTCTGTAGTAATGGCATTTCACTTCTGACACCAGTTGTTACGTACGTGGGTAATCAAATGCCGATTTACTGACGAGAGAACTTTATTTACCACAAACAATAACAAATTAGTCCAGTCAACAATAATCCGAATCGCAATTAACACTAGAGTACCGTTACACTATCGCTTAGGTCGTTCGATAAAAATCACTTCAAGTACTAGGGTAGTTCGCTCTTGATCGCAGTCGAAATCACAACTGACTCGCTTCCGGCCGGGGGCTCGTATTTATATGCGGAGCCAAGAAAATTCTAGATACCGACTTCCCACGAACGATCCAGAATTCCAGAACAATTGAATCGCTTCTCGAAGTCATAAATCATTTTTATTACTCGTGGTAATAAGAGTCACTTTCATGCGAATTTCGACTCTATTGTTAACGTCGGAGAGTATCATTTCCCATAAATACCTAACTACTACTTGTAAGTACTTTGTGGATGTTTCGAGATTTTTCTAAGGCTGGCTACGTACAACCATTCTAGACCTTTCGAACAGCAATGCGTTTTAATTATTACGAGCTACTCTTTATTTTCTCGGAGATATGGCGTGTTCACGTTTAATGGCGTAACAATACCTATTCAGAACTATTCATTTATTTGTAACTATGTTCATTGAGAGATCTGTGTGAGTATGAACTTTCGTTGGCCATTTCTGGTCTTCTTTATCAGTTCCACTTCATCAAATGTCATGTTTTGACTATAAATGCTTAAGTCTTTGATGAAAATACCATAAGAACTATATGGTTGCCTATAATATTTGAGGAGTTCCCTCGATTTCGCCAAGATTCCATCATCAGATCCGGACTTGGTGACTATGGGACCATTTGGAAAGTATACCCTTTCTAACAAAAAAATATTTTTTCAAATCGGTTGGCAATTGACGAAGTTATGCGCGAATATACATAATAAAAAAAAAAATACAAACATCCGAATTGAGAACCTCCTCCTTTTTAACCGACTTCTAAAAAAGGAGGAGGTTCTCAATTCGAATAAACTCAAAACTTGACACTGTCAATTTGGTTATGACATTTTGGTAATTTTTTAAATTGAAGTTTTTGTTAGATATCGTTTGATGAATATTTACTGAATAATAATTAATTCAATACGTCTATAATCACTGTTGACAGTTTGAGATAGTGACTCATGTGTTGCATGTGGCAAGGTTTCTAAAGTGGGAAAGCACGATGCATGTTCGGGACGTACAGGTCGCGCATGCAGTTCCATTTGCTTTCATACTATATTGCGGTTTAGCGAAAAGGCGAAATGATTGCACGGGAACGGCGGGTGATCTTAAAAAGCACGCAAGCGCTCCACCCCCAAAGATTCATACATAGAATATACCCAAAGAATATACATGTGGAGTAATGGAGAGGGAGAGGGAGGCCAAAGAAAAGACGGATATATTGTGTGAAAAGGAATCTGTGATAACGTGACGGTTGACATGATAGAATGGAAGAAAAAAATTTTGTGCGCCTACCCCAAGTAACATAGGCCTAGGCCAGGAAGAATGACTTTTTAGGGTTCCGTAGCCAAATGGCAAAAAACGGAACCCTTATAGATTCGTCATGTCTGTCTGTCTGTCCGTCCGTCCGTCCGTCCGTATGTCACAGCCACTTTTTTCCGAAACTATAAGAGCTATACTGCTGAAACTTTGTAAGTAGATGTATTCTGTGAATCGAAAAAAGCAATAAATTTTAGAGGTCCCAATACTTAGAACTGAAACTCAAATTTTTTTTTTCCATCGAACCCATACGTGTGGTGTATCTATGGATAGGTCTTCAAAAATGATATTGAGGTTTCTAATATCATTTTTTTCTAAACTGAACAGTTTGCGCGAGAGACTTCCAAAGTGGTAAAATGTGAGTCCCCCCCCTCTAACTTCTAAAATAAGAGAATGATAAAACTAAAAAAATATGATGGACATTACCATACAAACTGCCAACGAAAATTGGTTTGAACGAGATCTAGTAAGTAGTTTTTTTTAATACGTCATAAATCTAAAAAATTCACTATTATTAAAACGTCGATCAAAGTTACAACGAACTACAAGAAGTTTTATATTATGTAACTTGCTGCTACGGAACCCTTCATGGGCGAGTCCGACACGCACTTGGCCGGTTTTTTTTATCTGACTAACAATGACAATTTTTTTTTTAAGTATACAATTTTAGTCATTTGTCGCTAAAATTATTACATCAGTTGTTTCACACAAATGCTTTAATATCTAATGTAAATAGATAAATACTATGTAATTATGTAATAGACTAATTCTACGCTTCGAGTAAAGCTATTTCATTACGAGATCATCGAGCCCTCTCACTGCTGCTACGCCTATAAATGGTTGCTGATAGCTGTGGCCTTACCCAGCCTTACTTTACAATGGAAGTATGCTCTGCTTGAGCGGAACATCGCCGTGCCCTCGTGGAGGTAATCGGCGGCAGCAACCTTTCGCGCCGGACCCTGGTGCGGGCTATGGTCCGAAACGAGGAGAAATGGCTGGCTGTTGCGTCTTTCTGCGAAGCAGTAATGCTAGTAAAGGAAGCCGATAGCCGCTAGCTGGGACCGAGGGGAATTCCTGAAGGAGGAAACTGTAGTCCTAGAACGCAAAAGGCAAGACATCCTTCCCACCTTCCGTCTGTTGCATTAGGGTTCATGGTAACAGGCTTCCTGCACTATTTATTTTGTAGCTATCACTATAGGTATATAGAATACCGTACAATATAGATTAAATTTCTAAACAATTTTGTCTCAGACATTACTATTAATAGAATCTCTATATTAAAGATATTCCAGTTAAAAGTTGGTGAGATTACGTATATTATGTTAATAATACAGTACGTATCTCCTTACGAATTTTAAAAATCAATAAACGTATTTTTGGACGAAGACAAGATGCCATGTCATTGTCAATAGACGATTTCCGTAGTGATGAACATAACGGTTACTTACGGACAACTGTTATCATTGCAAAGAGATGAAACTATCTTTGAGCGAAGTATTTTATATGAAACGGTAACTTAAAAAATAAATCATTTTATTGGCTTAAGTTACTAAACGATTAAATGAAGTCACTTTCATGCTTTTGGTGCAGACTTTACTGTGCATTTTTATTCTAATACTCTATAAATTATGTTCCAAATATATACTATAAAAAACTTTTTACAAAAAAAAAATATCTTTTTAATTTTTTTAGTGAAGTCGGTTTTATTTTTTTTGTAAACAGTTTTTTATTTCACAGTTTTTAGTTGCAATACACTTACAGCCAGAGTACCTTTTTCTCATGACAATTCCAATTAACTCAATCTTTCCTAGGATACATCGTTTCATTATAAAGTTCCGTGTCTATCTTCCGGCTCCAACAATCATCATCAGATCAGTTCGATTGATATAGCTAAAGTGCATCTCATGACAATTCTAATAAGCCCAAACACGGCTAGGATACATTGATTAATTACGGAGTTCCGGTGCCTATCTTCTAGCTTCATCATCATCATCATCAGATCAGTTCGATAGTACCTTATAGCCAAAGTGCATCTCATGACAAATCTAATAAGCCCAAACACGGCTAGGATACATTGATTATTTTGCCATTTTGTCTCTGCACTACCCTAGGTTGACTGGTAGAGAATGCCTAAGGCATTAAGTTCGCCTTTGTATCTTTTGTTGCATGAAGATTAAATAAATAAATAAATAAATTAATTACGGAGTTCCGGTGCCTATCTTCCGGCTCCATCATCATCATGTCACTTCGATGATACCATTTTCAACAAACCTATTCAGAACTATTCATTTATATGTATTATAGTATGTCGCATAACTATGTTCATTGTGATATCTGAGTGAGTATGAACTTCCGTTGGCCATTTCTGGTCTTCTTTACCAGTTCCACTTCATCAAATGTCATTTTTTGACTGTAAATGCTTAAGTCTTTGATGAATACCAAAAGAAATATATGGTTGCCTAAAATATTTAAGGAGTTCTCTCGATTTCGCAAGATTCCATCATCAAATCCCGACTTGGTGACTATAAAATAATTTTTCAAATCGGTTGGCAAGCGACGAAGTTGTACGCGAACTTACATAAAAAAAAAATACAAACATCCGAATTGAGAACCTCCTCCTTTTTTAGAAGTTGGTTAAAAATAATATGTGCATTTCAATATCTATAAAACTATTTACAGTATAACATTGTCTTGTTAACACATCAATTTGCAAACAAAATAACCAATAACAATAGGTCTCTCTTTGCACGTGCATAATTACAAATGACTAAAAACAATTATAAACAAACGAGATACAGCGAACTATGTTTTGAATCGATAAGGACGATGACAGAATGGGAGTGATAGTTGAATCAATGGGTTCTCAACTATTGTTCTTAGCCGTAACATAAAAAACGTACCAAGTTATTCGAAGACGAGTTTGTGCAACGAAGACTTTGGAACCAGGTCGTAAAAACGGTTACACACATAAAACGGTCTTAAAAACGGTTCGTCATCATTATGGACGTTTGGCCATAACTATTTCCGTATTTAAAATATATTCTGAAAAATATGCATTTAATCTAAGTTAACTTTATTATTTTATTTAAGGGTGAAAATCATCCAATGACTGAATCGCGCTCTGGGTTGGGCGTAAAGGTGTGGCAGACTGTTACTGACTAAAACTACATTTGTGTCCTTCAGTTGCCCTTTGCGTTCTAGGACTACTGTTTTCTCCATCAGAAATTCCCCTCGGTCCCAGCTAGCGGGCATCGGCTCTTTGAGGAGCGCGTGGATCACTACGCGCTGTTGACAACGGTGTCGGTCCGGTTAATTACCGGACGGTCGAACGGCGAGCTATCCATTACTCAACGTCTGCAAATCCCGCGTCTACCGTGGCTGGTAGTCGGGGTCGGAATCTCGGTGGCTGGGGCGAGAGGACGTTCCTTTCTATTTCCTCTTTCGCTAGCATTACTGCTTCGCAGAAGGAGGCGACCGTCTGCTATTTCTTCTCGCTGCGGACCATAGCCCGCACTACGGCCCGGCGCGAAAGGTCGCTGCCGCCGATTACCTCCACGAGGGCACGGCGGTGTTCCGCTCAAGCAGCCCGTATACCTCCACCTTTAACTACGGCTAGGTAAGGCCAGACCTATTGGCAACCATTTATAGACATAGTTGCAGTGAGAGGATTTGATGATCTCGTCGCAATTAAATAGTATTGCTCGAAGCGTAGAAATAAGCTTTATTACATATTTACATAGTATTTATATCAATCTATGTACATTAGATATTAATACATTTGTGTGAAACAACTGATGTCCTAGTCGAATGATTTTAGCGACAAATAACTAATATTGACGTCAAATCGGCTTCACTGCGGTTACAGCCCCGCTGCTTTGGCATGTTCAATTTGTAATTGTTAATCAGATAAAAAAGTCATTTATTTTTTAAGGTATATAAATTATTATCAAATTTCCATCTTCCTTTGTCTCGGCCCCTGTTACGGGTTATGGGACATCTCGCCGATTCTCGCCCACGCAAAAACTGACCTGTGGGCCAGATGTCAACTTTTTAAAATGTGCATGGGTAGACTCGCCCGTACAATTATTATTTGATGCTACGATTTGCAGATTTATTAGCTATTTAATTAATAAATAACCAATTAAGACGAAATATCCTTTCAATTTTTAACAGGAGACATCTGGCCCGTTTTACTAAACTGGTTCGGGCGAATCTACCCATGCACATTTTAAAAAGTTGACATCTGGCCCACCGGCCAGTTCTTGCGTGGGCGAGATGTCCCATAACCCCTGTTACTTGGGGTAGGCCCACAACATTTTTTTCTTCCATTTTATCATGTCAACCGTCACTTAATCACAGATTCCGATTAGTCCAAGATCCCAGGGCCGCCAGACGTCACGTATTTTCTGACGAAGGAAATATAGACGATTGAGTACTGTTAGTATGTACTAAGAACGCATGCCTATCTGTTTGCTTGCTTAGACGGCCAATTTTCAGGTATCAGGTAATCAAGGTACATAAAAACATTACTTACTTCACGTAAATTCTCCAAGCTGATTTTACGTATATTTTAGGCAATATCTTTAAAATCAAGTCGCCAACACTTCCAGACACATTCCGTTGGCCTTATTGCTTAACAGATGCTCTAAAGCTCCCAAAATAATGACACAACTTCACGTAAATTCTCATGCTTGATATTGCTTGATTTTTGTTAAATATTAATAATTGATATGAGTAAGCTGTAAGAGAGTGAGAAAGAGAGAGAGAGAGAGAAGTTAATATATCATAAAATATATCTCACTCAGTTTCATGCGCGTGGATAATGCCCTTACGCACCTACTCACAGAGAAATTAAAATTGAGTTTAGGGGATGATTGGCCCCTTGGATCGGTCTGTCTTCTTGTAAAAGGTTTTAAAATAGTGGTCTGGTGAACATATATAAAAATCAAGCATGAGAATTTACGTGAAGTTATATCATTATTTTGGGAGCTTTAAAGCGTCTGTTAAGCAATACGGCCGACGGCATGTGTCTGGGAGTGTTGGCGACTTGATTTTAAAGATATTGCCTATAATATACGTAAAAATCAGCTTGGAGAATTTACGTAAAGTAAGTAATGTTTTTATGTACCATTACCTGTACCCCTAGCCAAGTTGCTAATCTGCAATAGTTAACGTTTGTAGAAAGCTTCAAATGTACGGGAATGACGTCGTCTTAACGCTCAGTCACGTGGTCAGAACAAAAGAATTGGCGCCAAGGTCAACTCGAAGCGTTCGGCGCAAGCGAAACGATTGTAACTTGGCTAGGGGAGCTGATACCTGTAAATTGGCCGTCTAAGCAAGCTAGCAGATAGGCATGCGTTCTTAGTACATACTAACAGTACTCAATTGTCTATATTTCCTTCGTCAGAAAATACGTGACGTCTGGCGGCCCTGGGATCTTACTCTAGATTTCTTCAAACAATCTATCCGTCTTTTCTTTGGCCTCCGTCTCCCTCTCCATTAATCTTTGGGTATATTGCAGACTCTTTGGGTGTGTTCACATCTGCAACATTTGTTGGCAATTTCACTTGGCAATTCCACTCTGCAGTAACTGACTGATCTTCTAAAACAATTGTCGCATAATGACCGGTCCTTCCGAAGAATGAGGCCACCATCTTCTTTCCTACACCTCTCTTCAATTTAGTTGGCAATTCCTCGGAAGGAAACACCCACTGAGCAGATTGTCTGTTGGTTTCCGGATCATAACAATAAATCCAGCTTTCGTCACCCGTAAGTACGTCGAACACAGCTTTTGAGTCACCTCCGTTAAATCTTTGTATCATTTCACGGCACCAATTAACACGACGGAGTTTTTGGGCCTCGGTCAAATAATAGCGCCCTCCACACGTACAGTTCGGACCGCGCATCTTGGATTGCGTTCCAAACCGTAGTTAGATCTGTACAGTTTGGACTGCAGATCAAACTTATGCTAATTACGATTAAAAATGCATTCACGGTTTGGATTGCCAAATAATCTAGACAAACGTTCCGAACTGTGCGTGTAAAGTGATTTTTAAGCGTGTGGACTGCAGTTTGAATTGGCGCGTGGAACGAAAGTGTTTATAAAAGTTTTTTATGCAGTTGTAAGAAAAATGGACGATCGTTTGGTCATCGCGTTAGCTGGATTTATAGTTAGTTTAAACAGTCGAAAAAAACGACGAGTGTGGGTAGAGGAATACAGACAAAGATATGGACATTTACCGATGTTAAGGGAATTACGACAGTGTCATCCGGAAGATTTTAAAAATTACCTAAGAATGGATAGTGACGATTTTGATTGTTTATTAGCACTGGTACGTCCCAAAATGGATTAGGCGCACAATGCCACATTCGCAAAATGACATATTGACGCAAAATGCCACATTCGCAAAATGTCATATTCTCAAAATGTCATATTCTCAAAATGTCATATTCTCAAAATGCCATATCGCAAAACGCCACATTAGCAAAATGCCATCTTCGCAAAATGCCATATTCGCAAAATGACTTTTCGCAAAATGCCACTTTCGCATAATGCCAAAATGTCATTTCGAACTCAGTATTTTTTTTTATTTGGACGTTAGTATGTTTTTATGAAAAAAAAGCCCACTGCAAGAAGTAAATAAGTAATTTTACTATTTTATTTTATTTTAATTTACGTAAATCGCACATTATGCGATAGTTATGATTTTTTTAGAATGTGTCATTTTGAGAATGTGTCATTTTGATAATGTGGTATTTTGCTAATGTGACATTTTGAGAAAAGTCATTTTGCGAATGTGGCATTTTGCTAATGTGGCATTTTGCGTCAATATGTCATTTTGCGAATGTGGCATTGTGCGCCTAATCCCCCAAAATAACCAAGCAAGATACAGTACAGTCGACGCTACAAACCGCCATTTTTGTAATTTACATTTACACGTGATGCGCGCGTAAAACTGTGAGACATGCACTCGCATCCACATGCCAGATCGAACTGTTAGACCCGCACATCTACACGTACAGTTCGGAGCGAGGGATGGAACGGCGCGCGCTGTTTCCCGCCGTCCGAACTGTACGTGTGGAGGGCGCTAATGAGGTATCCACAGGGCACAAAGCTTCTTAACGGCTAAATGTTTGTGGCGGATTTTGTGCACTTGATCGATGCCTAAGCTCGTCCGAATCTGCTGATAGATTATTCTTGGATCAGTCTCTATCATACACCGCACAACACTGATAAATCTTCACTCGTCGCCGTAGAAGGCGCATTGCCTCACGCAGAGCATCGTTGAGATTGGTGCGACCACATTTAAAATCATTAAAGCAGTTATAAACAGTGGTCCGAAAAGGGGCATCATCGTGAAAGGCCAATCGAAGTCTGTCATAACATTCTTGTTGACTTAAATGACGCCGAAAGTCATAAAAAATCATAGTACGAAAATTTTCTCGCGTTGAATTTATACTGGTGTCACACAGACAAATTTCAATTTGCCGCCAAATCCTAAAACAAATGAATGAGATTAGTACTCGATAATATTAGCAAAGAGTTCTATTTTCAAAATTTTTGGTATTAATATACTTGTGAAGGAATATGGTACGGGGTATGGGCATTCTTCTTTACTTAATTTTACGTGTTTTTTACAAGTTCATGTGAGCGGCTGACGCATAATCCTCCCTCCACCATGCAGCTGACGATTTTTTTTCGTCTCAGAATGATGTAAAATATTTATGAAAGAAGTTTCAGCCGGCGTAAAGTCGGTGCCCTAAGTGGGCTAACCCACCTCCTTTGATAAGCTATTTTAATCATTATTTTGCTACTATTAAAGATGAAAATTCTTTGTACCAGCATTTCGATAAATCTTGCTATCCTAGTGTGAGGGTAGATTGATAAAAGAAAATGGCACGTCAGTGACAAAAGTTAACTTAGCTAATTCCGTGAGTCTTATCAACTGCTTGTAAATGGTCTATAATATTGCGTCCAGCATTACAAGTAACGTTGAATTTCAATACTGTCTTTAAGAATCCATTTAGTCCAGTGGTAATAACAGCGATTTGACACGCAAGTGAAGCAAGTTCAAATCTCACTTTAAACGTCTAACTTTTTGTTTTCTATCTTTTGTGTTTTAGTTATCTTTTTTTACTTTCATTTAACGACAAAAGTCGAGAAATGGACAGTTTGTATAGAAATAAAACAAAATATTGCAAGTAAATAAAAAGTTTATTATTTCACTATATTTAAAAAATATATATATAAAGTAAGGAAATGGTCCCAAATAGTCCAAAGTTAAAATACATTTTTTAATATTATAATCAAACAAACACATTTATAAACATTTATAAAGGGATATAATAATGGCGTAAATAACTACTTATTACGCAATTTTGATTCTTACGATCTTAGACTTAAAGTTTATTATTGGTATTTTAAAATGTATTGAATACAGATAGCTTATTTTGGTAGCCCTAATTAAGGTAATATAGCTTAGTGATCCGTGTAAAAACTTTGACGCAGTAAGGCACGAGTTCAATTCTCATACCCTGTGTATTGTTTATTTTTCTCATACCCTGTTTATTGTGTATTAGAACTTTTTTATTATTTTAAGTAACAATCAACAAACTAAATGTTTTTCAAACATATTTGGAATAATTTCGCCTGACTTGTAATAAGCGGGTAGTCAAGATAAATATGCGTATTCATCATAAAACTGGTATTCAAATGTTACTTAGATTAAGGGTAGAGGAATAAAAAAATGAACCGTTCTAATAAAGCAAAAACCAGTCGACGCTCAATAGCAGTGACGTCGTGCAAGCAATTTTTACGTTGCCTTACTAAATTGCGTAAAACAACGTCTTTATTTAGAATATTTTGATATACCTAGTTCTAAAATATAAAATAATCTATTCACATAAGAAGAATGTTGGTTTTCGGAGAGACTGATAGGAGGCGTCTTAATATAGCCGCAGGTAAGTGTCTTTTTTCAATTTTATTTATACTTCTTTTTTAAACTTACATATTTAATGCTGTGACGTAATCAAACATCTATTTAATTATACTTACACATAAAGTAACTTCTGTTTCGTTTCTTTGTTTCAGAGAAATACAGTCAGATTGTGGTTTAAAACTATAACAAACAATACAAGTCAGGACGTAAAATTGAAATAACTGCTGGGCCTCAAGTCTGCTATTACAATAGTGTCACAATGGTCTATCATTGGTGTCATAATTGTCGATTTTGACAAGTTTGGTAATCTATTAATATAATGGCGTCATTATGACTTTCCAATGGTCAACCACTGACACTCCATTGAAAGAAGTGACATAGAATGGTAATCTCGTACATATTGACAAATGAATATTTGAAGTTTGCGGTAATCTACTAAAACTTTGACAGTTTATTTGATCAGTGTTTTACCATTAGAACGTTATTGTGCAGTTATTGGTTTTAATATGCTCGAAATTATCATTCTACCACAATTCTATTACAAGACCATTGACCGATCAGTGATCGATCATTATGAATTAGCAGATTACAAACTTTTAGCAAAATGACAATTGGATCGTGTTGGAATGACGAATTTATGAAAATAGCAGACTTGGGGCCCAGGTCATCCGTCAAGTCCATTTTGCCCAAGAATATCTGGATTTCTATCTGAGAAAAAAGACATGTTATTATACTGCCGTATACTCGTAGAACAGGCGGGTATAACTCTGGGTTACTTGTGTTGAATGTCTTCTGTGGAACCTGGTTAACTTGTAGAAATTGGTGGCCGATTTAGTAATAAATATTACGTGACGTAATGTCATCAGTGCGTGTAAGCAACAATGGATAATTATTTACTTCTTGTAAGCAGCCACAATACCTTCTTGTGAGTGCATATGTGTAGTGTATTGGTTAAAAACTTTTAAAACTTAATATTCTATATAAAACCTGTAAAGTATAGTTAAAATGACAAAATATTTAGAGCAAGTATGACAGTTAATGTAGTGATGCTATTGTTATGAAATAGAAATATTATATATTTCTAATCATGTAACATGTTGATTCACTGCATTAAACTCTTCTTTAAAAATAAAATTAGTATTTCATTAGCACTATTGAAATAAATAAACTGTTTTTTTTTTCATGCTCAAAACTGTATTACAAATAATTCTACCATATCAAAAGCAGTTTAATATTGTAACTTCTTTACTTCTATATAGTTATTTAAATTATGTCTATAAGATGAGTAAACATTGTTTTATGTAAATGAATAAATCGTTACCTATTCTAACCATTTTTGTTTTTTATTCATGTTGCTTTTATGTTTGAATAGTTAATTTAAATTTATTAATTTAACCTTATATAAATTATAATTTGATTTCAAAATCACAATCCAATATTATAAACACAAAACTACTAAAAGAAGCATGACGGATTTGAACTTACGACCATGTCAATATAAGTCTACTGTTATGACCATTAGACTAAATCGTCTTACGATGAAATGTTAAAATTAACAAGTGCATTACGAGACAAAACCGTATTCATAAGTTTTTCGTTTTATAGATCAAATTGACGTAACAGTATTCTATAATATTTGACTACCTGCCTCTTGTTATTTTCGTTTTAACTATTATGCTCCGAATTGATTATCATGTATCTTATGCTAATTGCAGAAGGTTCAAATTCGTCTAACTTTTAGCATGTCTTATATTACCTTCTGCTGTCACGTGGGTCACGTCTCTTGTGCCTTCATGTGTACTATGACCTTTTTATTATTATTCACTCCTCAAATATTATAGGCAACTATATAGTCCTTTTGATATTTTCATCAAGAACTTAAGCATTTACAGTCAAAAAGTGACATTTGATGAGGAACTTCATACTTAAACAGATATCACAATGGACATAGTTACGCGACTAAGACAGTACAAATAAATGAATAGTTCTGAATAGTTATGTTGAAAATGGTATAATCGAAGTTACCTGATGATAATGATAGAGCCAGAAGATAGGCACCGGAACTCCGTAACTAATCAATGTATTCTAGCCGTGTTTGGGCTTATTAGAATTGCCATGAGATGCACTTTGGCTATAAGGTACTATTAAACTGATCTGATGATGGAGCCAGAAGGTGGAAGGTAGGCACGGGAACTTCATAATAAAATTATGTATTCTAGCAGGGTTTGAGTTAATTGGAATTGTCATGAGAAAAAGGTACTCGGCTGTAAGTGTAATTACAACTAAAAAGTATGAAATAAAAAACTTTTTATAAAAAAGAAAATAACCGACTTCACTAAAAAACACTAAAACGATCAAAATAATTTTAATTTCGGAAGTCGGTGTTAAATAAGGAACAAACAATAACGAAAAACACCGACTTCAGAAATAAAATTTATTTTGATCGTTTTAGTGTTTTTTTAGTGAAGTCGGTTATTTTTTTTTTTTAATAAAAAGTCTTTTTTAGATTTTTTATTCCTATACCTGTTTTATAAGAACTTAAAGTCTGTCAAGAAAGTCATGAAAAAGAAGGGAGGGTGCCACCATCATTAACGTGGTATCCCAATAAATTTCGACTAAAAGATATTGATACTTTTATTTATAAAATAATATTTACCGATTTACGGTCCCTTTACTGCCGTGTACATTATTTTACCGATCTATCTGACACTCGTCTATCTATTTAATACATGCTTGCAAACGAGTTTTGACTTTCATTGGTAGTGGCTCCCCATAAATAAAAGTACTCTGTCGTAGTGGCGAACATTTCTATTAGAACTAATTTTCATTCAAGTGACGTTTAATTTTAACTGATACCTAATAGTTATAGTAGTTCTCATTTATTTATTTATTAAAACTTCATTCAACACAAAAGTACAAAGGCGGAGTTAATGCCTTAGGCATTCTCTACCAGTCTGAATTTTGTTTTATAAACATTGCGACGAAACCAGACTTCTTTATTTGCTTATTAGGATAATTATATGTTTATCCTACGTACCTACACGCAAGAGTTTATCAAACCAGACATTCTTCTGAATATCTGATTTTATTTCATAAGAATGTCTGGTTTGATCAACCCTTGTTTTCGTTATTTCAGCTACTAGCATTTATGTACTTACTACAAAGTGCAAATCACGATGTTTCGCCTCTCTGCAATGCCGTCAGCATGGCGCTGAGTATCGATAGGTATGAGCTCATTGCAAAAATAAAAAGTTTATGAAATAAATCTTTATTAATCCGAATCCAAATAATCAGAGTCGAGGTATTCGACTTATTCGACTCCCGAAATGTTGCCTGAAACTTCTTCAAAATGAAACTGGCCAACATCTGACTCGTAGTTTGTTTCGTAGGTCGGCCTTTCCTGTGTTTTCCAGGCGTTGAAAATTTACCTCCATTCTTCGTGCCTTAGTCCACAATGCGCCGAACTGTACTTTCGGAAACACCTGAAGTCAATAAAGATATGTTATATACAAATACATTTATCATACCTAAATAAAAAACACCAAAATATCAAAACCGTAAAGTGGTAGTATAATAAATCGTAGGTAAATTTCATAACCTTAGCAAGACATAAACAATGTTAAAGATAGATAAATTGTACTTAAAAACAGAAGATTGTCAAAACATTATATTTCCGTTAGTGTGTTAAACTTTAGAATATATTTACATACCGGTTAACTTTGCTGTTCGACCATAAACATCGTCTTTGCTCGTCCCAGCACTCCCACCTTGAATGTCGGCCATACACCCTTGAAAAACTTTAAATATAATTTGTCTCGCACCGCTCTTATAAACATTTCGATTCATTTTTTGTATCTTAACGCTTACACGATTAAAAAACTCGAAATAGCACCGAAATATTGTAAAACTTCAACCACCTTTTAAGCCAAATATCAGAATTCTGGATCAACGGAAAGTACCCTATCAATATTAAAAAGCATTTTTTGTTTTGTAAAAATCAACATTTATTAAACCAAATTATTATATCCTTAATCATAATAATCATAATCATAATCATTTATTTGTTAGAACATGGTAGGTATGTACATCCTTATAACTATAACGTTAGTTACCGTTTTGATAACTGCTTTGTTTATTTCTTTCACACACAGATTTACTTTTAAGCAGTTAAATCTTATACTTTATAAAACGAACTTAGTTGAAAATCATAATAATTTTTAATAACTTTGCTATTATTGGTAATTCGACTAGTTCATAATCACAACATTGTTAATTCTCTTAATTACAGATATTTATTTTTCATAATTAAATGGCGCTAGGCTTCTTCTTATTTGAAATTTCGACAATCTTGTCTCGTCTCGAGTCTCGACACAAAAGTCCCGGGACTCGAGACAACTAAATTTCCGAAAATTCCCGGGACTTCGAGACACGAGACGTCCCGGGACCCAAAATCCTAGTTGGAGTGTAACCTTAGGGGCGCTATGGTGAAAAATTTTTTTAAGTCCCAAAAAATTTTTTTTTGTTTTCTTTACTGCTCATAGTGCTCCTAAGCGTATACTACAAATCCCAAAAAAAGTTTTTTGTTTTTGAAAAATTTTCTAAGTCTCTTAATTTTTTTTTGACCAAAAAAATATTTTTTTGGTTTTCTTTGTCTTTGTCGTGCCGATTACAGTTGTCATTGTTCATAGTGCCCCTAAGCGTATACTCCAACACCTAAAAATCCGTCCCTAAGACGACTGACACTACCTGATTGTGTTTCTGTCCATGTGGACGAAAACCAAATACTTTGCAAAATTGGTATGCTAGTATTAGCCCACCATATTTATCAAGATGTCTATAAAAATAAATAAATATAAAAACACTTTAAATTTAAATATTTATTACGCTCATAAGTAGACATACGTGCCAAAAATATTCCGTAAACTAGCTTTATCACTAATTAAACTTGCCCTGAACTTTTCTCGTCGCCATTTTTTTTTCTAATGCGATGGCTCGTAAGCGAAGTGGCTATAGGTAGTCTGTCTAAAAAGTCAGATGATTTGGGAATTTTGTATAATATTTAATCAATTTAAAAAATAATTATATTTGATACTTTTTATGACGTTCTTTTATCAGTAAACAATGATCAAAATCTCCTAAATTATTGAACCAGTGTTGACTACATCAGATTTCATTTTATTCTAATAATTACCCAAGTCGTTTAATTTTTTAGACAGACTCTACCGACATTTTTTTTTTTAAATTCGCTAAGGGCCCTTTTCCTGTCACGCGTTTTTTAGCCCTCACGCGGTTCTCGTTCGCATGCGGATGATAGCACGCTCCGGGTCACACACAGGACAAAGATTTCGTTTGCTGCTGCAATGTTGTGCGTGTCGCCAGTGGGTAAACTTGTTTGCGATATTTGCGGACTATGAGCATGCGTGCAACCCGCTTCACAGTAAAAACAACACTGAAGGCAGAAGATCACCGCCCGCATCTGGATAGCGCGCATGCGGGCTGCACGCCCGCAGCCAATCCGCGTTCCGTGCGCGTGCTAGCCGCATTTTTTTTAATTGTTGATTTTCGCGCTTGACCACTATCTCACCTGATGGAAAGCGACGATGCGGTCGACGATGGAACGCGCTTACCTAGAAGAAACCTATTCATTCTCGACTTAAAGACGCGGGTTGTAGTTATCAGGAAACACAGATTTCGGCAAGGAATTCCACTCCCTAGCTGCACGCACAATGAATGTGTTCCCAAAACGTTTTGTGCGTGTAGGTGGGATATCCACCATGTGGGATATGCATGATAGGAAAAACATGTATCAAATTATGGGATGCGGGCAGTCCGCATGCGGACGAGAACCGCGTGCGGGATAAAAAACGCGTGACAGGAAAAGGGCCCTAATTGTCTAATCACATTTTCATCTTAGTAGAACTGTTGCTTAGACATTACGGATCACAAAAAGTCCAAACTTACGCGGGAAGGTAGGTTAGTGTTAGTATTCAAGTTTTACGCATGTGTTTGTAGCAGCTTATTCAGATGGTCGAATAGAGGAACTGGACGGTAAACCAGCACAATCACCCTACTAAGCAAAAATACTAATCTTTCCTCTTTATAATACGTACATATTATAGTATAGATTTCCTCTTTATAATATTTATATCGATGTAGATTTACAACTAGCAAAATAGAAATCATTTATTTGCCAATAATGTAGGTAACAGATATGGTGTTAATTTATGGAGAGTCCCGATACATTTTGCCTTACGGCATGCATAATTATGGGTCTATATCCTATTAGCTTAAATTGCCTTCTCCGGAAAAGGTTATTTTGATTATTGATTACTTTTCATCCAGACTTCTGATTTGGGATCACCTTGTCCGGCTTGTGGAGACGTCTGAAAAAATCTTAAAACTTGTCCTGTGTGCCTAAATGTGATTTTGTAATTATTCTTTGAATGTTTGGGTCTATATCCTATTAGCGTTATGATTAGACATTTAATGAAACCATTTTAGGGTTCCGTAGCCAATTGGCAAATAACGGAACCCTTATGGATTCGTCATGTCGGTCTGTCCGTCCGTATGTCACAGCCACTTTTTTCCGAAACTATAAGAATTATACTGTTGAAACATGGTAAGTAGATGTATTCTGTGACCCGCATTGAGATTTTCACACAAAAATAAAAAAAAAACAATAAATTTTGAGGGTTCCCCATGCTTAGAACTGAAACTCAATTTTTTTTTTTCATCGAACCTTTACGCGTGGGGTATTTATGGATAGGTCTTCAAAAATGATATTGAGGTTTCTAATAACATTTTTTTTTCATTTTTTACCAAAGTGGTAAAATGTGTGTGTCCTTCCTGTAACTTCTAAAATATGAGAATGATATAAAACTAAAAAAAATATATGATGTAGGTACATTACCATGCAAACCTCCACAGAAAATTGGTTTGAAAAAGATCTAGTAAGCAGTTTTTTTTTAATATGTCATAAATCTAAAAAAAATACAATGTTATTTAAACATCGATCAAAGTTACAACGAACTACAAGAACTTTTATATTATGTTACTTGCTGCTACGGAACCCTTCATGGGCGAGTCCGACTCGCACTTGGCGCTTTTTTACTTTCCGTTTTAACTTCTATTTCGTAGGCATAAGGATGGCATTAAAAGCAAAAAAAGTGGTTACAGTACCAACTATTTACTGCAGCCGCCATTGTCATGTAGAGAAGTCAAAATCTGTTGAACGGACAGAAATGTCTGATGTTATTTTGAACAGAGCTTTCATTGCAGCGATGCTGTAAATACGAAAAATGACAAGATTTCGTCACGGATATGACAAGAAAAAGACAGGTTACATACGAATATATGCGGTGACAATATTATATTACTAGCGTGGGTCAAGAACAAGAAAGAGTAAAAGTTTTTATAACGATCGAAGTCAATAACGCTTCCAGAGAATCAACCTGTTCGACTCGACTCGTGTCTATTCAGCCAGCGATAAATACTTGCTCAAGTAGTCAGGTGACTTGTATGACGTCGTCGTGAAATACATTCATACGACTCGACCTTACCGACTTGTAACAGCTAGCTGTTGACTTAGTTATACAAACAAAAGAGGATAATATGCACAGAATTAAGCAACATTATCTGTGGCATACGATTGTGTAGCGAGTTCCGGCGAACAAGAGCGGAATAATAACTGTATCAGTAAGTATAGTTAGCAGTGTGACGTCACGCGGTCGGGAACACTAGCACCATTAGCAGGCCGGTCGTCACCCGCGCGACTCGCGACCACCAGATATAACAACTGTCGATAAACAAACTGTGCAGTGGTGATCGCTGATATCGACAAGCCGCAACGTCGCCTCGTGGAATCACGGTTATATTTACATTGATAAATCATTATGTAAATAGCACGCGTTTTGATTTACGTTTACCTATAAGTATAAATTTTAACGTTGCCTCACACTAGGAGTAACTCCTCTATCGTTCACAAACATGTAGTCACATATACAAGACACCCAGACCCGGAATACTTCTCTGTAAGCCATACAAATATTTGTTCCGTGCTGGGATTGAACTCGAAATTATCTTCCACATGCATGTATGACAGTACATAATCTAGTTTCGAGTTGAAAACCTCCTTTGAACGAATATACTTTTAGCTGAAGAATTTGTTGCGCCACTTTGGCTCAGCTAAGCTTACTGGCGGACGCGTACCTAACCTACGCCAGTGGCCGTTTCTGTAAAGATTGCAAGCTCAGCCTAATGTGAAGGAATGATTTTTGATAGGGTTTTATTTTGTGGTATAGATATAAATACATATAAAATGTGAGCTCGACAGCCTGTGCTCGTTATGCTTCGAGCACTGTTGCTGACCGTGGTGCGTTGTGTTGCAGGTGGACTTCAAGGAGTTCATCCAGGGCGTGTCGCAGTTCAGCGTCAAGGGCGACAAGCTGTCTAAGCTGCGCTTCGCCTTCCGCATCTACGACATGGACAACGACGGCTTCATATCCAACGGGGAGCTTTTTCAGGTAGACACTTCTACTCAAAATATTAAGTACTGAATTGACTTCATTCCGCGCACGAACCTTATGATACGTTTAAAAAAAAAACATTTCCCCACTCAATAACTCCTGTGTCGTTCGTTTTGACGAATTCCTCTATATTCATCATGGGCTCCGATGAGCATCCGTCGACAATAACTCTGGAGAGAGCGTTCACTCAGGAAGTCTTTTACCCAGGCAGTTAGACCAGGAGAAATGGCGTACGCCAGAAGCTTACTCAAAAGGCTAGCTTGTCATACCCTGTCGAAGGCGGTCGAGACGTCTAAGGAAACTGCAATCGCTTCCTCATTCTTCTCGAGGGCCTCGCCCCACAAGTGAGTGGCATACACTAATAGGTCCCAATTGTGGTGGTGAATTGTGGTTTGTAATGTTTGTCCTGTATTTTCGTTTATGTGGTGTAAAGAATATAATAGGTCCGTAGTAGACCGCTTGCAGCGAAACACTTAGGCCTCATTTACGGAGACGCGGGGCGTCTCGCGTCGCGTGTGGCGTGGCGTCTCGCGGCGCGTCGGACGTTTTTTCTGTTTACGGTGGGGCGGCGCGTGAAGCGGCACGCATCATCGCACGCGTAAACACAAACTTATAGCAATATACGACCATGTTCATAGAGAAGCGAGACGGGAAGCGTGGCGGTGCCCGCCGCGGCGCCCGCGGTGAATCCTCTAGCGTGTAGCGAAGCACGCGGCGGGCATCGCGGCGATCATATCATACTCCATTGCGACGGTGACTACGTCTGTGTTGCGCGATTTCTAAATAAGACTGACAGAAGATTCCGCCTCGGACATAGCTTCATCGAGAATTGCCGCTGCGTGCGCCGCCGCGATAAACGCCGCGTGGGACGCGTCGGTGCCATCCGCGGGCTCGGCCGCAAAAAACGCCCTAATTCAAACAAACGCGTCTAAAATCGCTTCTCCGTAAACGCACTCATACAACGCCATATATTTGAATTCAGTGCGGGCCGCGCCACTCAACGCAACGCGCGACGCCCCGCGTCTCCGTAAATGAGGCCTTACTGTCGGTCACTGAGGAGATCGTTACTTTCCGGGTTTGTCATGAGGCGCGAGGTCAATAGATGCTTCATAATCTTGTAGAGTATAGAGTTTTCCGAAATCGGCCGATAGTTGGCAGGATCGGTACGACTGCCCTTTTTGGGCTCGGGTTGTACGTTGCTAAGCTTCCAGGACTTTTTTTTTTTCGGTGAGAAAAATCATCCAATGACAACCCCCGCTCTTGGGCGGAGCGGGAGATAGTGTCAGACTCTTACTGACTAAAAAGCCCATCCCGTTCCTTCAAGCCTTCATACCGGGGCTCGAGCGCCCTTTCGGATAACCCTGGCCCCAGTAGGCTTCGACCCGGCTGGGCCCGTGCTGTTGCTGACAACTCCTTGAGGCGCGCGGGAACAGCGCGCGCCGTGGACGACTTGGGCTTGGTCCGGACAGTTACCGGACGGTCGGACAGCGAGCTACCCATTGCTCACTGTCCGCAAGCCCGCGCCTACGGTGGCTGGAAATCGGGATCGGAATCCCGGCGGGGGCGAGAGCGCCGTTGCCTGACGTGGTCGGCCTCCTCCTTAGCGAGCATTACTGCTTCGCAGACGTCGGCGACCGCCTGCCACTCCTCCTCGCTCCGGACCATGGCCTCAACCAAGGCCCGGCGCGAGAGGTCTCCGCCGTCGATCACCCCCACGAGGGCACGGCGATGCTCCGCCCAAGCAGGGCATACCGCGACTGTGTCCTTCGATGTACGCGGCATAAAAGACGAGGCGAAAGGTTGTACGGTCCGTAGAGGGTTCCGCCTTACATCGGTTTGTCCGATGGTAGAAAGGAGCTATCTCCTTTTCCCGCGCACACTCCAAATGCATCCTGTAAAATATCGAAATGTTGCCTACCCACGCCTGTCCTCCAGGCTTTGTAGATTACCAATTATAGCCTCCTCGCACGCCTTTTCACTGAGTCCAAAGCTAGATGGCATTTTCACCCATGATTGGACCTGTGCTTTGTCAACTTTCAAGACCAGATGGCAGTCGGTGTACTCCGGGGATGTATTCTGAAAATGTCTGAAAATTCTGCAGTCTGTCTTTCCTAATACCTACAACTCGGGAATCTTTAAGTCGACAGTGAATAGGTTTATTCTAGGTAAGCGCGTTCCATCGTCGACCGCATCGTCGCTTTTCATCAGGTGAGATAGCGGTCAAGCGCGAACCTATCTACAATAAAAAAAAAAGAAAAGCAGGAGCCAAGGGGGTTCCTTCTATTTGGCAGAATCTTGATACTCCGAGTTTTATTTGGCATAACTCACATGGCATAATCTTATTTAATCGAATATTTTTAAGGCATAAAAATTATTTAGCATAACTTTTGTTTGGCAGAATATTTACGTGTCCGAATTTACAATGGCATACTTTTATCTTGGCAGAATTTTGTTTCGCATAATTACCTTTGCCATAATTAATATTATGCATAATTTTGTTTAGCATAACAATTATTTAGAGATACGATTATTTGGTATGGGTGCATATTTGAACATCAAAAATTAAAATAGATGTATCTTCTAAAATTAGTGTTCAAAACATCAAAAACTTATAATATATGGAATAAAACTGATAATTTAAATAAAGTAAATTTATGCTGTCGAATGGTTAGATAACCTACGTGCAATGTATTTAAAATCGAATGGTCTGCAAAAGTGACATAGAATGTTCTAAATATAGCATGTATTGGTAGCATTTTCAATATTAAATTAAATTTGTGTCATAAAAAGTCAATACGTTGTGCTGCAAAATTTTGTGACAGAAACGAATCGCTGCGAAACCGACTTTACGCAGTCTTGTCTGCCCTACCCCTAGAGTGTAATTTAAACCCGCGTAGGCGCGGAGGGGTAGGGCGGTGGTGAGCGTTAAAACCATCTGTGACGATAAGCTCGCGTGGCGCCGCCCAAACCCCGCAGCGCCGGAGCCGTGACAGAAACAATGCTTGCTGCATGTTGCATGCCTGCTTGCATGCTGCATGCCTGCTGCATGTTGCATGCCTGCTTGCATGCTACATGCATGCTGCATGCATGCTGCATGTTGCATGCCTGCTTGCATGTTGTATGCCTGTTTGCATGCTACATGCATCCAAGCCGACAATATTTTTGTAATTAGCATTTAGGTTAGCGTTTTGATATTAGTAGTCAAAATCAGTTCTGCCTTTTAATGACTATCGATATAAAATGTATGCCAAAAGACGATTCTGACTGTGAATTTTCTGCGATATGATGGTTCTGCTTTTTAATTATTATGGATATAAACATTATGCCTAAAGATGATTCTGACTAACAAAATTATGAGTTTTGAATGTATGACAACTGAGTGTATGCGAAATGATTTTCTGCGAAATGAAGTTTATGCTATCCGTTGTTATGCAAAACAATATTATGACGTAAATAGTTCTGCTATAAAAGGTAGACCCGAGCCAAGGTGAACGGGCTCCTTTTGGCGCTGAACAGATACGTTTGTATTTTGGCGGCGTTGAATCCTACCAGATTGGCTTCGCCCCACTGGAAGACTGTGTGAAGTTTTATATTCGAATGCTCTACCATAGCCTCTCTTTCGGACTGGATTAGCTCCTTACTAGCCCGAGCACTTGGCTGGTATCTCTCTATAATTGTATACCCATAGATATCGGGCGTCAGTAGATTATTGATATCCAGAAAGAAGAGAGTTGCAGAGAGAACAGACCCCTGAGGTACTCCAGCATATATCGTCATGGGCTCTGATTTAGGATCCGTTGACAACAACTCGGAGAAACTGTTCACTCGGGAAATCGTTTACCCATCTATTTAGACCAGGGTAAAAGCCGTAGGTACGCTGGAAACTTACTCAAAAGGCTATTGCATTGTGTGGCATTGTGTGTACATTACATTCCGACATAGGAATGTTTACAAAATGTATGACGCTCTGATCAATATTTTGTACAGTGTTCCATATGGGCAAAACCATAGGGTAAAACCTGTAAAAGATAGTTTTTCACTCAAGCAAATTACAAAACTAGCATCATTAGCATGACTGTGAAAATGTGCTTTACGGTTGTGGTTCATCGTGCCCACAGCGGTGAATCCTCGCTTGCCGTGCACAGCTACTTCCTCTCAGATTAGCTTATGGTAGAGCCTAGATAGTCCAAGATCCTATGGCCGCCAGACGTCACGTATTTTCTGACGAACGAAATGTGGACGATTGAGTACTGTTAGTATGTACTAAGAACGCATGCCTACCTGCTAGAATAGAATAGAATAAACTTTATTGTACACCAAAAAGTAATACAGCTTAAACAAAAACTTAAATTAACGGGCACAAAGGCCGCTAGCTTCTAGCTTGCTTAGACGGCCGATTTTCAGGTATCAGGTAATCAAGGTACATTCTCAAGGATGAGAATTTACGTGAAGTTATGTCATTTTTTTGGGAGCTTTAAAGCGTCTGTTAAGCAATACGGCCGGCGGAATGTGTCTGGGAGTATTGGTGACTTGATTTTAAAGATATTGCCTACAACATACATAAAAATCAGCCTTGAGAAAATACGTGAAGTTACATCATTTTTTTGGGAGCTTTAAAACGTCTGTTAAACAATACGGCCGACGGAATGTGTCTGGGAGTATTGGCGACTCGATTTTAAAGATATTGCCTACAAAATACGTAAAATTAGGTTTGAGAATTTACGTGAGGTAAGTAATAATTTTATGTATCTTGATTACCTGATACCTGAAAATTGGCCATCTAAGCAAGCTAGCAGGTAGGCATGCGTTCTTAGTACATACTAACAGTACTCAATCGTCCACATTTCGTTCGTCAGAAAATACGTGATGTCTGGCAGTCCTGGGATCTTACTCTAAGATAATTCTCTCTTGCCGCCTTGAATCTGTTGTGTGTACCTACGCAGTTACGCATACATTGTCACCACTCATCATGATCTTTTCTCAACTTTGTCGGGGTACGGCCTCCATTGTAATCGGGTGCAATTGAATACCAAGCATTTAAGACAGACCTCTCATCCACTAAAACTTATTACTAATTACCTAAGTGAGTACCATTGGTAACGTTACTGAAGCTGTTCCCTCTTGCGCCTGCAGGTACTGAAGATGATGGTGGGCAACAACCTGAAGGACACGCAGCTGCAGCAGATCGTGGACAAGACCATCCTGTTCGCCGACAAGGACGAGGACGGCAAGATCTCCTTCGAGGAGTTCTGCAACGTGGTGGGCAACACCGACATCCACAAGAAGATGGTGGTGGACGTGTAGGCGCGTGACGTCACGTTAGCCTCGCCTCCCCCACTCCCGCGCTCCGCTCTAGCTAGAACACTATTCAAATTGCGAGTCGGTCGCGTCGCCCCCTCCCCCCACCCCCTCGCATCGCATCTTATGAAGTGTCTCCGCGTTGAACGAACGTACGTAAGACACACGCGCTCGCGGCGACACGTTCATGAGACGTGAGGCGACGTGGCGCTGCCTGCGCCGGCCGCTGTTGATGCCGCTGCAGCCTCGATCAAGCAATAGGGGCGGTGCTCATTTGCGCAACTCAAATATTGCCTGAAAATAATTTTAAAACATGTTTGCAGCGCCATCTTCCGGGTCAAATTGTGAATCTTAACCATTCAAGGACTCTCAAACATACATAAAAATAATCGGAATCGGTCCAGAGTTCAGTGATATACACGTACAGAAGAATTATATGTTGTACTGTTGATTGATCAAACTAGTTTTGACAGGCGGCGATCAAAACCGTTGTGGAGAATGCTCCAGGCGAGCCAGGGACACTCCAATTTTCGTGCGTTTCTTGTATTTTGCATTTGAGTATCGAATACTAAGGTAAAAAGTAAGTTAAAACGCGTGTTACTATTAAAAAGTGCATAATGTTTTTGTTATCTATAAATACATAATCACAGTAATCACACACAAAGATAAATCACACACAAATAAATTATCAAAATTAGTCACAAAAGAATCGACCGACGCGTTTTTGAGTAAATGTAATTTCAAAGTGGTTTGACTGGCCAAAAGTAGAAGAAAAAGAAAAGTAAGAAGTGGTTTTGACCAAATAACAGTTTAATTATTAAATGTTTATTTATATAGAGGAAAGGTGGTCGTTAATCGCTGTATATAAGATAATTACACCGAGCGGACCGCGCACGCGACGCTGTGTTTATTGAGAGTTATTATCGCGTCGCTGTTGTGCCTGGTTCCCACGGCAGACGGTTGTTGGACCGCCGCGCCACTCAAGTCTCAGTAATAGCTGGATCAAGTAGAACTAGCGCGAGCACAACTTCACTATGAAGTCGACTCTCTAGTTTTGTTCGTGACGTGGGCAGATTTGCTATTATCAGATATTCTTGAGTAATAATTGCAAGACGCGTATATGTCGCTACAGTGAGCGAGCTAATTATAGCGGCGACAGTGGCCGCGCGGGTAGCACTCGTCACACGTTTTGTTAGCAGTTTTTTGATACTACACTTTTATTTTGGAATATTTCTTCTAAAAACTCACTTGTGGCAGCCGTCTCGCCGATGCGCGTGTGTCGGTGGCGGCGGTGCCGCGAGCGTTGTGCGGCGCGACCGACGCGTGCTAGATCTATCGTAATACGTTTTAAAAAATCTATTTAACTTTAAGATATACATACATTATATTATAGTTATACATCATTTGACGGTCTTTATCGTAGTCGAATCGGACGTAGATTTTTTATTGTAGTTTTTTGTTGCAGTAATTTTAGTTTATTTTGTTATTTAGTATTTTATTTGGACGGAGTTCGCGAGTCCATCACATGGTAGTTTGGGTAGAGGACTCTCAGGCAGTCGTGTAAGCTGAGCGCATATCAAGTAACTTGCGTCGCACCCGCGAGCGCGACGCGTGACGTCACGCGCGCCGCCGCGGCGACCAACCACGGGTAGCTTCACACGGCTGCAGGCATTCGAATCGAAAAGAAATGAGTACAGCAAAGGATCGCTAGGTCGACGGTGGTTGCTCAGTCCCCTTGTAAGTGCCAATACAGAGCGCGTGACGTCACGCACGTCGCCTGCGCCACGCACAGAGAGATGTTTAACGTTAAGATTTAATCTATCTACTCTATGGTTTTATTGACGTTGGAGCCATACTATTTGGCCTCTTGTCCACTGATACTGCTGTTAAATTATTGTTACATATTAATATGCAATAATCGTATTAGTGGCTAAAATTACAAGTAGGTTTCAGAAAAAGAAGGAAATAATGAGAGCGTCAAGTAGGCGCGGGGAACAATCTAGATGTTGACAGCAGCGCCAGTGGACGCGGGGCTCGTGTAATAATCGTCGTGTACTTCTTACTATATACACTGATCTTATCGCCTTATCCGAATTTTATACAATTAAAGTTTTACGATATTAGCTGTTTAGACGTATCTGTAGCAACACTTGTGTAATGTAAGAGTGGAGGGCAATGAACGTGCACCAGTCCCCCCTCACCCCGCCACCCTCACTATCCCCACAGGTCCTCTCCGCCCTCAAGTGACCCGAGAGCAGACTCCTCGCCGCGAGTGCCAGTGTCCCACCCCAGTTCCAGCGTCCCATCCCAGTAACAGCCTAGCTCGGTCCGCTACAGTGAATGTACAAATATTTATGTATTCGAGTAACTTTATGTGTTAATATATACCAGTTTTTGTAATATATTGTATGTAGGAATGTTTGTTCGTTAATCCGTTCGAGACTGTCTGTTCAGTCGACATATATACATAGTTATCTATCATGAAGATTTTAATTATTTAGCATAGTTACTTCTTATAGTCGTGTGTTGTTTATAATTAGATAATTGATCGTTTTACATGTTACCGAGTCGTCGGCGGCACCTCACGATACTTTAGTAGCAGTGAACGCACGTGAATCTTAATATCTAGTCACAGCTGTTGTGCATTATTATACAGAGGATATGATTACCTACTCGTCAGTGAGCGACGACGCGGGCCGCGCCCGAGCCTTGTTGCTAGTGTTCTGTGTGTGATCGTACGGACAGTGCATAGGTATCGTCCACAGCTTTAACGAGTTGAATGTTACATTAGCAATATATCATTCTAAAGCCGCAGAGGGCGCCGCAGTGCGCTGCGCACGAGGCCGCGTCTTCAACGAACTAATGCAACAACGTAAAGATTGAACTTGCACCATCACAGCGCCCCCTCGTGCGCCGCGCGGGCCGCCCGGCAGCGCGACTACGCTATCTCTTATCTAAGATGATGATAAAGGAGTAACGCTGTAAATGTTGATGTTATGTCGTCTGCTCATCTCCATCGGTAGGTAGCGTGTCTTAATTAAGTCTACTCTAAATGAAACTGAACATAAGTTTTATTAAATTTTCAAATTTCAATGATAATATTTGTTTATTTTGTCTTTCCCCCATCATACCCTTATCACAAATGTAAGAATTTTGTATCACTGATCTTGAATTACGATTTCAATGACTGCTGCTGTGACAGACCTACCAACAATTAATTAATTAAGGCACCAGCCTCTCATGCATGAGGTTACGGGTTCGAAACTGGGAAGGACCTACATTGGTAGTGGAGTTTCTTGCATGTTCTTCTCCATAGAGATCTACGCTTTGGAACACTTTTCTTGGACTGAGACCATTTGCAGGCACTTTAATGTACCGACATTTGACTATTCAAAAGTGCCTGCAAATGGTCTATTTGAAATAAATGATTTTGATTGATTTTGGTTCGTGAGTTTTCAATTCGTATGTAATTTTATAGATAAGTTTACCTAGGACATTTCTGCCACCCCATGCCTTAGAAAGCACGTTAAGCTTTTATATTTATGTATTTACTATAACTTCATACAGTCATTCCATGTAAAATACAGGTATTCGGCGGCATTCGGTTAGAGGTGACGGCCACCCGAAACTAGTTGAGGAAAGATTATGGAGATGATGATTAATAAGAATTCATTTTCTTGCTTATAATCAGAGGCGGCTCTAGCCTTCGGAGCGCCCGTGTGCAACCAATATCTCGGCGCCCTCTAGTAGGCATGCGGACAACATGGAATAATGAAGCCCCATCCGCACTAGGGGACATGTCGAAGTCGCCGGGGACATCACGCGACTTCGGCGGCATCTTGAACAACTTCCGATGTGTGGACGAGCGGAATGTCGCTCGACATTGTTGCCGAATATGTCGCCGAATGTCGCGCGACTTGTCCTCTAGTGCGGAAACCTATTATGATATTTATGTTTATATAAGTAAGTAGGTATATAAATATATTTAACCACAGCATAAGAAAAAAAAACGTGTACTTAGCACACAAACATTGCCTTTTACGTGATTCGAACACGGGACCCCTAGCTTTGCAGTCCGGAGCGCAAACCACTCAGCCAAGGAGGTAGGAGTAGTACAATCAGTTACACCCTGAGACCCCAAGCATTGAAATAGGTATAAATACGGGAAAAATGGAAAGGTTGCTTATTTTCGAAATTTACAGACTATGAAGAATTTCTTATTTACATTCTTAGATACATAACCAATAAATAAAACGCTCAAAATTTTAATAATCTACGCGGACTTTTAATAATCTTAGTGTTCAACCGAATGGCGCGAAATCACGCGCGAACGCCGCCAGTGTTCCCGCGAACACCGGCGTTCGCTTGGGGTTTGAGGGGTTCGCAAAAATTACAGCAAAAGTAAAGTCGTATTTTAAAACAACGACACTCGATGACACACAAACCTACATATTTAAAACGGTCAGTCGACGTTTCAAGAAATAAGGACCTAAAAATATTAAGTTATTTATTTACATTTTTACTTACCTTTATTTCGCACTGCACTGGGGTCCGGGATAAACAATTTATGGGAAATTTGAGATAGATCTGTAACCGTAACTTGTAGCTTCGATGTCAATATCACTCGCTGTTTATTATTTTCATGTACTTAATTAAGATTTCGCTAGTTAGGTACTTATTTCTAATGAGCTCTGAATCTTATCCCGGTGAAAGTCGCAATAATTGTGGCAGAAAATTACCAATTTTGGAACGAAGTTCCTTATCGCGCGTTGTGAAAGGGGGCTAGACGGAAAAAATTCTCACGAAAAATTGTACCGACACTTTTACTGTCAAAATATAAATCCAAGATGGCGGCTGCAAGAAATTATCAACTTTTTCGTCATGGGTGTCGTTTTCATGGTTTTCGAGGGTGTTGAAACCGATGGTACTGTCAAAATATAAATACAAGATGGCGGCTGCAAGAAATTATCAAATTTTCCGTCATGGGTGTCGTTTTCATGGTTTTCGAGGGTGTTGAAACCGATGGTACTGTCAAAATATAAATCCAAGATGGCGGCTGCAAGAAATTATAAAATTTTTCGTCATGGGTGTCGTTTTCATGGTTTTCGAGGGTGTTGAAACCGATAGTACTGTCAAAATGTAAATCCAAGATGGCGGCTGCAAGAAATTATCAACTTTTTCGTCATGGGTGTCGTTTTCATGGTTTTCGAGGGTGTTGAAACCGATGGTACTGTCAAAATATAAATCCAAGATGGCGGCTGCAAGAAATTATCAAATTTTTCGTCATGGGTGTCGTTTTCATGATTTTCGAGGGTGTTGAAACCGATGGTACTGTCAAAATGTAAATCCAAGATGGCGGCCGCAAGAAATTATCAACTTTTTCGTCATGGGTGTCGTTTTTATGGTTTTCGAGGGCGTGGAAACCGATAGTACTGTCAAAATGTAAATCCAAGATGGCGGCTGCAAGAAATTATCAACTTTTTCGTCATGGGTGTCGTTTTCATGGTTTTCGAGGGTGTTGAAACCGATAGTACTGTCAAAATGTAAATCCAAGATGGCGGCTGCAAGAAATTATTAACTTTTCCGTCATGGGTGTCGTTTTCATGGTTTTCGAGGGTGTTGAAACCGATAGTACTGTCAAAATGTAAATCCAAGATGGCGGCTGCAAGAAATTATTAACTTTTCCGTCATGGGTGTCGTTTTCATGGTTTTCGAGGGTGTTGAAACCGATAGTACTGTCAAAATATAAATCCAAGATGGCGGCTGCAAAAAAAAAATTTCGTCATGGGTGTCGTTTTTATGGTTTTCGAGGGTGTTGAAACCAATAGTACTATCAAAATATAAATCCAAGATGGCGGCTGCAAGAAATTATCAAATTTTCCGTCATGGGTGTCGTTTTCATGGTTTTCGAGGGTGTTGAAACCGATAGTACTGTCAAAATATAAATCCAAGATGGCGGCTGCAAAAAATTATTAAATTTTTCGTCATGGGTGTCGTTTTCATGGTTTTCAAGGGTGTTGAAACCGATAGTATTGTCAAAATGTAAATCCAAGATGGCGGGTGCAAGAAATTATCAACTTTTTCGTCATGGGTGTCGTTTTCGTGGTTTTCGAGGGTGTTGAAACCGATTGTACTGTCGAAATGTAAATCTAAGATGGCGGCTGCAATAAATTATCAACTTTTTCGATATGGGTGTCTTTTTCATGGTTTTCGAGGTTGTTGAAGCCGATAGTGCTGTCAAAATGTAAATCTAAGATGGCGGCTGTCAGAAATTATCAACTTTTTCGTCATGAGTGTCGTTTTCATGGTTTCGAAGATGTTGAAATAGTGCTGTCAAAATGTACATAAAATAGGATAGTATTTTTTAGTTATATTGTATTGGCTAGACGGAAAAAATTCTCACGAAAAGTTGTAACGACACTTTTTGCTATAGTAAGCTATTGTAAGCCGTGCGGCGTGCGCATGTTTCTCTGTCTATCTCTCTCTCTCTCTCTCTTATAGAAAGCAAGCCAGAACGGAACTTCGTTCCATCCGGGTGTCCCTTGACACCTCAGTAGTTTTTTTACCTTTTATATTATTTTTGATCAAAAGAAAAGCCGATTTACTTCATTTTTATGTGTTTACTTAATTATTATGTTTAATCCATATCGTCAAAGCTTATTTTGCTGCAATCCACGAATTGAATTTTATAATTATTCTGATACATATGACAATCATTGCGAATTCGGCAAAATTCGCTACGATTGTCGGCATGTTTACAAACAAATCAAACAGGTGCCGGCACGCGCCCTAGGTAGCGATGCTACACTACGCGAATATAGTCTTTAATTGTAATGTCTTAAGTTTTTAGGTATGTAGGTACCGAGCCGCACGTGCGCCATGAGTTGTCTTTGAGAGAGCCGACGCGCGACGCTAGGATATACCTAAACGATATTCGTTCGATCCATCTTAGGAGATAGGTTGAGATAGGTATTTGCGAGCGGCGCTCGGCGACCCCTGAGACCTGGCGCCCGTGTGCACCGCACACCCTGCACACTAGGTAAAGACGGCCCTGGTTATAATGAACATAGAAATTGTACCATTGCGATGAAAAACAGTAGGCTTTTCAGACTGCAATTTCTGTAAGAATTAATGATGAGAATGACCTACTGCATCAGGTTTATTAAGCATCGTGAGTGGATGAACATTTTAGTCAGAGGTACATACAAAAAAAGAAGTGTAATTATCAATTCTTTAATACCTACAATGAATAACCTACTTATGAATAATTACAGTAATTACACAAATCTAGTTGCTATTGCTAATAACTTAGTGTAGTCGGCTCCCTTTGAGTGTGTCTTTTCTTTGAGTATGGTCCGCAGGATGGTGGGGATGGGCACATGGATGCGGTTGCCCAGTGGAGTTCCGTTGTCATCTATTAGCACTACATTGTTACTGTCAAACTTGGGCACTTTGACACTTTGTTTCTGTTTCATGCCCACTAAGATGCCTTTCTTCTTTTGGCCCTTTATAGCTACTAAAACTCTATCACCAATGTAGCCAACATCTGAAATATACAAATGACAATTATTATTGCGTTCAAGTTACTTCTGGCTTGATTTATGGACTAATTAGTCTTTATAAGACGCACTGTCCCACACTAGTAATTAGTCCAGTAATCATGGATGCATTAACAAACATGAAAACTCATATCGCAGGACACCCAGACCCAGAACATCAGCCTGTATGTCATACAATGTTCCTTGTGGGATCAAAGTTGTGACACAACGAAAATTCATTGCTTTGGAGAGGTGTACATATTTACAACTCGCTCTAAACCGTCGGATAATATAGGCGTAATATTCGGTATTTTTTATTTAAATTTGGCAATTGAGGATGCAACTATTCGGCTAGTGAGGACCACCGTCGAGCTTTTAGAGTCGTGGAAGGTGTTAATTCGGCTGGAAGTATAAATTGTTATATGTATTATCTGTAATTTACCATCAACATCAAAGCTAAATTAACATCTCAAGTACTCTATGCTAGAGAGTACTTAGGTTTTTGAAACCAACATTTTTAATGATGGTATACTTAGGTTAGTTAAATTGAGGAATACACACGTTTTTTATTATAAACACAGATAACTTTAGGAGGTTTGCCTTCTGCCATAGCTCGCTTGCCAATCTCGGAGTTATCGACCACTCTCAGGCGACTCAGTAGACGCACTTCATTCATGCAGGCTGTGGTGTGGAACCCGTGTGATAATTGTGCCGGTTTCAGCTTGCTAACCAAGGACTTGAACATTTTCTTTATAAGTTTGCTTTGCGGGAAATAATCGTCTTTAGTAATGAGAATTGAGGTTATTATTTTGACAACAGTGACAGTGACGTTTTGAACTGACATTTTAAGTAGTCGTTCGAAAATTAGCGCGCACCACCACATGTTATGTGACACGACACGAAAGATTATTATTATATCCTATGGATAAACTAGATTGGCTACGAAGCAATATTAAATACTAAAATGTTCTTTATTTTCATTGTAATTAAGTTCAGATGTTTCATTGATAAGCAAAAGGGGAAAAATGTATTGAGCAAGACAACGACAAAGGGTCAGTGTGTCCCTTTCGTTCTTACTTACCTCTATTTTAACCAAAGATTTTGATTTTTAACTAAAAAATAGAGGAGAGCCGTAAGGCGTTAAATTAGTAAAACCTCGCGGCCTCGGAATCTGGGGAAAAAAAATTATGCTCGTTTTTTTTTTACCTGATATACACCGTTACATTTTAATCGTTTTAATCCTTTGAACCGGTGCTTTCACTTATAAAATACTATTCATCCAAAGGTTGTAGAGCGATGTAACTTTTAAAATAAAAAAAAAAACAGCAAGTGATAAGGCAACTCGCAAAGTACATGAAATAATTGGTAACGCCACAAGATAGTACCTACGTCGGTCGTTGCGGCTTTGTAGACCTACATCGCCCGATCAAGTAAGGTCATTGACTCGCTCAGCTGATCTTCGCGTAAAACAAATAAAATGATTCCAAATTTTCCTTCATACTTTTAGACTTAGGGCGGACTTAACTGCTTTGTGCCTAAGACATACATAATATAATAATTACTTATGCTAAAAGTGTTAGGTAGTTAATTACATTACATGTAAAAATAAATCTCTACAGGCCTGCTTACTGCTAGTTATGGCGTACACAGACACAATAGAAAGACAATAGGCGCGCGAACGCCGGCGTTCACTTGGGGTTTAATGAATTAATCGCCTTTGTATTTTTATTTATTTAACACTTAAACGGCACGTTAAATTGTTCATAACTAGATACCTAATCAAAATTATTTACAACAATTAATAAGAGTTCTGGGTCAATGGGTCGTCATATGGGCTGTTATAAACCTAATAACTAATCACCTCTGGATCATCACTGGTTAGATATCACAAGAGCATAGCATTCCTTTGGGTACATAATCTTGCACGTTTAACGCAAAGATTGCAAGTAGCTTGGCACTAAAAACGTCGAGCCACCTGCGCATCTTACTTATGCTAAAGGTGTTAGGTAGTTAATTACATTACATGTAAAAATAAATCTCTACAGGCCTGCTTACTGCTAGTTATGGCGTATTTAAAAATGTGGAATCAATCATTTTGATTACAATGATTTAACCAAGTTCTGTTACTTACAATGATCTAAAAAAGTTCTATTACTTACCACCTTTCAATCGTGGAAATTACAGACACAATAGAAAGACAATAGGCGCGCGAACGCCGGCGTTCACTTGGGGTTTAATGAATTAATCGCCTTTGTATTTTCATTTATTTAACACTTAAACGGCACGTTAAATTGTTCATAACTAGATACCTAATCAAAATTATTTACAACAATTAATAAGAGTTCTGGGTCAATGGGTCGTCATATGGGCTGTTAAAAACCTAATAACAAATCACCTCTGGATCATCACTGGTTAGATATCACAAGAGCATAGCATTCCTTTGGGTACATAATCTTGCACGTTTAACGCAAAGATTGCAAGTAGCTTGGCACTAAAAACGTCGAGCCACCTGCGCATCAAGACCCGCGATTTCGTCACCAACTCCAGGTTGGAATACACGTAATTCCGAGACGCCATTATTTTCGCGCGACGACACCACACCTATGACGTCTTGAGGGAAACTGAATTATTCCATGACGTGTGTAACTCACGCGCTACACTTAGCGCGCGGGGAGCGCGGGGCGCACGGGTCGCGCGCCGCGTCCTATGGCCAATCAAATAGGGTTTTGGGGGCGTGTTTGATCTAGGATTGGCTATTTTTTGTGAGTCCACGTTGACTAGGCGAACGCATTATTATTGTTATTGTGGAGTGGTGCCTACTAATGGTTTGCATTATTTATTCACTCATGCGAGAATTGGTTCGAGTTATTAAAAAAAAGTATTTAATTTTTTAATTTTATCTTTACAAATCGATAGTGTTTCATGCACCGGTTTGACCTTCCACGGGATTAAAACGATTAAAATTTAACGGTGTATAATATACAGCTGCCACCACGGATATTGAACGCTGGCTTCAAGTTGCGCAGAAGTCAAAAATCGGGTCTCTTTAGGTGGTGCGACGTGAGAAGCGGGGGCGGGGAGCGTCACTGATTGGCTCGCCACGCATCGCGTCATAGACGCCACTCATGATTCGTTCATTTCGCTTGCAGCACGTACCTCCCGACGACGCCGATTGGCTCGCCAATCTATGGAATGCGCAAAGCGATTCCCACTCTGACGCCAAGTGTTCAATATCCGTGGTGGCAGCTGTACAATTGATAGAAACAATTTACTGAAAAATTAGAGAGACAAGTGAAGAAAAAAAGGTTTAACACCCAAGTTTGCAACCTTGAACACCTTGTGCTACCCCTGGCCCTGGTGCTCGAAAAACTGCGAAATTTTGGTACATTTTTTAGATTTTTCGAAAAAACTATCCGGAAAAGCGTTTCTTAAGTAGGTATATTTGCTTATCTAAGTTTAAACTTATAATAAATCTGTAGAAGTGAAAATTCTGTACATTGAAAATATCAAAAAAAATAAATGGCATTACTAGAGATCCATGACTTAGCATGGTGTTACTAGACCGACACCGAACCCAAAAATGTGATTAAAAAAAAATTTATCTGTCTGTCTGTCTGTTTGTTCAGGCATCACGCAAAAACCACCGGTTCGATTACGATGAAACTTGGTATAATTATTCTTTAATATCCTGGGCACCACACTGGGTACTTTTTATCCCGGAAAAGTATATACGATAAAAAACAAACTTAATTTTGCTGTTCGATCCCTAAACCCGTGTTTCCGAATTTATTACGAGTATCCGAACGTGGTTGGTAGCTCTTAACTATCTGTACGGCTGTACGCTCTCTAATCTGTGTCTGTCATCTAGCGTGGTCGAATAGTTCTTTTTATGATTTTGTAATAATTATGTTAAATAAACCCTTCACAGTATTCTAAGTGGTTTCTATACAACCCGATTAATGTACCTACCAACCGCAAATAATAAGTTTGTCGTCTCCCGTCTCCCGCAATGAAGTTCACTAAAGGGCGCTGCACACGGCTAAGATACTATAATATTTTATCATAATATGATACAATATCACTCGCCATTCAGTCATTCGTATAGATATTAGTTTTTAGGGATTTTGCTTATTTATTCAGTTTAGATTAGTTATCATCAGAAATAGGTTTATTTTTTTTCTGTTATTCATACTAATTACTAATATAATTATAAGTGGGAATTCATACTAATATTATAAGTGGGAAAGTGTGTGTGTGTGTGTTTGTTTTAAGTACCATGCGAGGACATGCGCTTGAATACACAAGGCACATCTGAGGACCTTTTCAATGCGAGGACCTTTTCGTACGTCCTCGGATGGCCCGACCCAGTTCATCGTATTCTACGTTCGATTTTGAACCTTTCTATATACTTAATAAGGAAAAGTTGATATCAACCTTGGTGGACCTCGGTTTGGTTGCGAAATTTCATGTTCACACACGATCGTGTGTAACCGCTAGGCGGCGCCACTTAAAATTTTTACACACGACTTTTAACACTTCAGTCATGTTTTTAGTACCTTGTGGAGACTTATGTGTAAATCTTCACACAAATGTCCTCGGATTGGTAGCTTTTCCAGACAGTGTGTATGTAAGTCCCCACATGGGTAGCTTTTCCAGACAAGTGTATTTAGGTCCCCATTTGGATAGGTTTTCCGTGTGTATTGATTATTGAAATTTCAAAAGTATCGAAACTTCTGTTCTGAGAGAGTAAAACTTCGGATGGTTTTTTACATAAAAGTATGTCATAATTGTACTGTACGAGACTTGAGAATGCACAATATATATGTTTTTGAGAATAGCATTATAAATAAAATATGTCATGCACTGAAAAACAATACACTAAGTTCTATAATTTCAGTTTATTTAACCAAAGAGTTCTTATACATTGCTAGATGTCCTGAAACATTATTCTGAGTTCAATTAATTATCTATAAAAAAGTCTAATTGTTTAGCCTTTGGCATGAAGAATTGACTACTACGTCCTTGATAATTTTTTTTTATGGTGGGAAGAAATCATGCATTGACATCCCCCGCTCTTGGGCGGAGCGGGAGAAAGTGTCAGACTCTTACTGACTAAAAGACCCACCCCGTTCCTTCTAGCCTTCATATCGGGGCTAGAGCGCCCTTTCGGATAACCCTGGCCCCAGTAGGCTTCGACCCGGCTGGGTCCCTGCTGTTGCTGACAACTCCTTGAGGCGCGCGGGAACAGTGCGCACCGTCGACGACTTGGGCTTGGTCCGGGCAGTTACCGGACGGCCGGACAGTGAGCTACCCATTGCTCACTGTCCGCAAGCCCGCGCCTACGGTGGCCGGAAATCGGGATCAGACTCCCGGCGGCGGCGGCGGCGGCGATAACGCCGTTGCCTGATGCGTTCGGCCTCCTCCTTTGCGAGCATTACTGCTTCGCAGAAGTCGGCGACCGCCTGCCACTCCTCCTCGCTCCGGACCATAGCCTCAACCAAGGCCCGGACGTCCTTGATATTTGGCCGATCTTAAGTAGAAAGCATAAATTGATCCGCATTTTATGCCCTTTTATCAATTGCCATACTCAATTTTATTACATAAAAATAGTAAACATATCAATGATTAACATAACTCTTTCAGTTAAGAGGGACAACTCCGATCAGCTGATTGAATACAAGTCTAAACGATACTAAGAAGGCCAAAACTCTCTCAATTGCTTGAGGTAAATAAGAGTGCCTTGTGCAGAATAAACATTACTTTTTCTTAGATAACAAACACATGGCGAGCATAATTTTGAAAATAATAAGCTTGTTAATTTAAACTTATTAAATTAAAGACATAAAATACTCGAAAATTACAATTTAAAAACTTTTAAACTATAAATAAATAGCGTTTTTTTTTGCCGGGTAAAAAATATTTAGATGACATCCCCTGCTCTTGGGCGGAGCGGGAGATAGTGTCAGACTCTTACTGACTAAAAAACCCACCCCGTTCCTTCAACAGTGCGCGACGTTGACGACTTGGGTTTGGTCCGGACGGTTACCGGAGAGTCGGACAGCGACCTACCCATAGCTCGCCGTGCGCAAGCCCGCGCCTCCGGTGGTCGGAATCGGGATCGAAATCCCGGCAGCGGCTGGGGCGTGAGCGCCTCATGCGGTCGACCTCCTCCTTTACTAGCATTACTGCTTCGCAGAAGGAGGCGACCGCCTGCCACTCATTCTCGATCTGGACCATGGCCTGTACCAAAGCCCGGCGCGAGAGATCGCCACCGCCGATCGCCACATGGACACGGCGATGCTTCGACCAAGCGGGGCACACTTCTACCGTGTGCTCCGCAGCGGACTTTCGCCCCGGCGCCGGCGTTGCATCTCCACGCGCAAATTGTTCATGCGTGCAAGGACTGTTGCCTCCAGATCCCATGGTGGCAGGTCAGCAAGAAGGCTCGCCACTTTGCGAGAAACCATGCGGTATCTCCGTACCATCTGTATTGCCATGACCCTCAGGCATGCGTTCAGCTGGGCTCTCGGTTGCTGACGCAGCGACGGCGCCCACACTGGCGACCCATAAAGGGCCATGGACCGAACGATTCCTGCGTAAAGCCTCCGGCAGTAGGCGTCTAAACTCCCCAGGCCCCGGTTGGGCAAGAGCCGCTTGAGCCAGTCCGGTTCAGTTTAAGTGCCAGATCTCAGAAGTGCTGCACAAAATTCCACTAGCTGTCGAGGACGAGTCTTAGGTGCTTTATCGTTGACCTGACCCCGATGTGAACTCCTCCAACCGTTAATTGGGAACCCAATGGTGGCGCGTTCCAAAGACCGTGGAAACACATAGCCTCGGACTTGTGCAGTACCACCTTGAGTCCCAACTGCTGGATCCTATCAACGACTATCGCAACCCCGCATGCTGCTAGATCATCCGCCGCCTGGTACAACTCTCCCTGCGCTAGAACTAGCGAGTCGTATTTTGGTGGGGGCGATCGGTAGCGGCGATCCCTCGCGCTAGGCCTTGGTACAGGCCATGGTCCGGAGCGAGGAGGAGTGGCAGGCGGTCGCCTCCTTCTGCAAAGCAGTAATGCTAGCAAAGGAAGAGGCCGAGTTCCCGCGCGCCTCAAGGAGTGGTCAGCAACAGCAAGGGCCCAGAGGGCCAAGGGTCTGCTTCTGAAAGGAAGGCTTGGCCCCTGTATGAAAGGCAAGAAAGAACAGGGTGGATTTTTTAATCAATAAGAGTCTGACACTATCTCCAGCTCCGCCCAAGAGCGGGCGATGCCATTTGGATGATTTATACCCACCAAAAAAAAAGATGATACAAGTAACTGTTGAAGAGCAGTCTTACATGGAGACGGATCAAGCTGCAACTTCATTTCACTTACTCAACTGTAATGCTATGCAATGTTAACAAACAGCATGCTTAGTTTGAAGACAATACACTTGACCGTTAAAGAATTGTGTCACATGTAGATGATTTCAGTTGCAGCTTTGTGACATTAACACAACTATGTATTGATATAATATGTCAGCAATCCACATACAGCGCGTAGCGGATAGATTAATGAATAATAGTTGAATATGAATGTCAACTTGTTATCTTACCTGTTACTTTAGATTATTATTGCGGATCCAAAGTTGCGACTATAAAATCTTTCAATTGCTGTCAAATTGTAACTGTCCACGTGTTTCTAACACAACTAAAAGTCTAAATCAATTTGATTAGTCGAGACCTAGTGCTTAGAATAATACCTTCCCTTTCATTTTAAACATTATCAGTTAAATCATGCTAAGTCCTCTGATAGTACTTAAATCGAGAAATTGGTGTGTGTAACTGGTTAAATATCTAATAATATAGCTCAAATATTAATATGGCAAAATTATAAGTGTGTAAGAAACGGCTATTGGAAATTCAGAAAAGGTCCTCGTTTAGTACAAGCCCTACCTGGAAAAACGTCCTCGTATTGTTCGTGAATATTCTAGTACTAGGTCCTCGCATCATGCAAGTAATAAGAAAAAGTGTGAAAAATTAAGTCCTCGTATAGGCGTCTCTGGTCACATGGTTAAGGTCCTCGTTTGGCTCACACACAGGTCCTCGGATGGTACTACCCAGGCGGGTTTGCGAGTGTATTTAGGTCCCCGCATCGTTTACAGAAAGTCATACTAAAAAATGTTGAGATAGCGCTATACGAATAGTCTCGTCACCCCAAATATTGTTTTCTCTTTCTTTCTCTCTTGTTAATAAGGTCGTAAGTCGTCTCTAACCTAGTTTTCTAGGAGGTCCTCGGATTGTGACTTATGACTATAGTCCTCGTATGGGTGTCTGTACAAGTAATGGTGTGTGTGTGTGTGTCGGCGAGCGATAAGAACAAAAGTATGAAGCACGCCACGGGTCGCCGCTCGTAGCGAAAACGGGCGCGGTTTTGTCGGAGCGAATCGCTGCAGCGCGGCGCGCGGTGCGGGGCGGCGAGATCAAAAGTACAAGCGCCTGAGTGCGACGCCACGAAACAGAGCGGTGTAGGTGTGACGGACTCGGCGGCGAACTTATTAACAAAAAATGTTGGACAACCCTTTTTGATCTGATGTGCTGTTTTAATTTAAATTGTGCTCATTCTTATGTACTCATAAAACTTATCCGGATATTTTCTGTAATCTTCGTATAGGTCACGAAATTCGCCATTTAAATATAGATCATTATTCAGTTCGTGCACTCCTTCTCTCATATTAAGAATATCTTGTTTTAAAAATATACTGCTTTCTAAACACAGAAGGGATAATTTTGATAACGCCATAACTTTGAGCGCGTTCTCTGACTACCTAAATACGTCCACGTCGGCCGCTGCCGCTAGCCGCTCCTGAGGGTTCGTGGCGTGTAAAACGCGCCGCTTGCCGCCGCCGCGCCGCCTGCCGCGCTGCTCGCCGCTAACACCGAAGTCGTGAATGCGCCGTTAAGGTCTCTGCACACAGCCGGCGTGGCGTGGCGGGGCGCGGCGTGGCGGGGCGGCGACGCTGCGCTGGCGCGGCGGCATCTGTCACACTGCGGGCGCGATCACGCCGACCATATCGCGACGCTATTCATTCATCAAAAAGATGTTGAGCGATTCAGACGTGGAAACGCTCTTGCTCTTATTTGCGCTAGCTAAGAAAAAACAACGTAAACGGAAATGGGTGCATGAAATAAATCGCCCGTCCCCGCCGCTTCTGACTTGTATTCCCGCTCGGCGCGGCGGCTACCGTCGCGTCGAGCGGGACGGCTCTGTGTGGCGTCGTCCGTAATATCTAGTACATTACAACTGCTCAGTGTCGCGTCGCCGTCCCGTCCCGCCGCGCCGCGCCCGCTGTGTGCAGAGACCTTTAGAGTGTGCTAGTGCGCAGTCAGGACGGACTTGAGTCAAATCGCTGCATATTCCCGCCAATAACGTAAGTACGCCATTTCAGTTGCTCCCGGACAATTATTTTATATTATTGGTGATTGCATTTTTATAATTTATTACTAAGTTTTATTATTGTTGTTTGGTTCTAACAGAGGTAGTAAGTGAATTAGCCTCATTTACTGTTATTGAATTTATCCTAGATGCATTTTCTCAAATTTTCTAAAAAGTGTGTTATTTCTCACGTCTGTGTTCTCATATCAGTGTAATCAGTGGTCTTTATTACCGCCGATGTGATAATTTTACACCGAAATGATAAGAAAAAAATCAATCAGTGTTTTATATCTAATATCGGTGTTTTGATTCATGATCAACGCACAGTTTTGTCACATCGGTGGAGGTGGTGGTGCTTTATCATATCGGTAGATCATTTTATCATCTCGGTGAGTCGGGTAGATCCCGTGTCATTTCGTTAAGTATATAAAGAAACAATGGAATATACAAACATACATACAAACACATACATTACATACATACATACATATATACCTACGTACAAACATTCATACATACATACATACTTACCTACATAGACTGCCAAAATCATTGCCACGATATCACTGGGTAGAGTAGGTGCATAAATGTATCATTAGGGGAAGTCTGTATTCGGTAATGTACGTCTATTTATAGGCTGAGATGATGGTGATGTGGAGCAATTGAACGCATTAAAGGTTTGTCTAGGAAATAAGTATTTTCTAGTTAAAAAATAGTAAGTATATTATAATAATAAATAACAAAATAATAAATAGATAAAAAGAAAACATCATAATAAATTAATTTTGTTTAAGAATGCCGAGGCCAAAACTAAAGGAGGAGGAGAAAAAAGAGAGAAAGAGGTTGCTGGAAAAAATATGAAAAGCTAAAATCAAAAGTAATTCTGTGTTAAGAGAGGAGCTTTTAAGAAAAGATAGAGAATGTTTAGCTAGACGAAAGGCAGCCGGACTTATCCCAACCCGAAGCCAAATTACTGCTCATGCACGTCACTTGGCTTCGGGTTGGGATAAGTTTAGCGTGAAAGAGTAACAAACATACAAACTTTCGCGCGTAATAATTTCTGTCATAGTTATTTCTACCAAGGGCGACTTGTAAACTGAAAGAAATGTCATTGATAGCTTGACAGTTACGTTCGATTGACCGAGGTAGAGATGAGAGTGGCGGTGCGAAGGCTGAGTGCCAAAAACACCGCCCCAGGACCCGACAGCTTGCCTGGAAAGGCCTGGGTCCTGGCCATGGAAGCTCTCGGGCCTCGACTGAGAGGGCTCTTCAGCGCATGCCTGGAGAGAGGCCAGTTCCCACTATTCTGGAAGACGGGGAAACTGGTCCTCATCGCGAAGCCGGGGCGCCCTGCGGACTCTCCGTCCGCGTACCGGCCCATTGTGCTGCTCGACGAGGTGGGCAAGCTCTTTGAGACAGTCATTGCAAACCGCCTCGTCGGGCGCCTAACACGGGTGGGGCCGGACCTTTCGGACGGACAGTTCGGCTTTCGCAGGATGCGCTCTACGGTGGACGCCATCATGCGCGTGCGAGCCCTCACGACGGGGGATGCGGTGTCCCGGGGCAGGTGTGCCGTGGCAGTGTCCTTGGACATTGCCAACGCGTTCAATTCCCTGCCCTGGAGTACGATCCGGAGGGCACTCCGGTACCACCGGGTGCCCGAATACCTCTGTCGAGTGGTCGAGGCCTATCTGTCGGATAGATTTATAGTCTACTCCGGTCACCAGGGAGACTGGAAACGTCGAGAGATGCCGTGCGGTGTTCCGCAGGGGTCGGTACTAGGGCCACCCTTGTGGAACATCGGGTACGACTACGTGCTGCGCGGCGACTTCCCTGACAGGGTCAGCGTGGTTTGCTACGCAGACGACACGCTGGTTCTAGCGCAGGGAGAGTCGTACCAGGCGGCGGTCGCTCTAGCGACACGCGGGGTTGCGATGGTCGTTGATAGGATCCAGGAGTTGGGACTCGAGGTGGCGCTTCACAAATCCGAGGCGATGTGTTTTCACGGTCGCCGCTCTTGGAACGCGCCGCCATTGAGTTCCCAACTAACGGTAGGAGGAGTTCACATCGGTGTCGAGTCGACGATGAAGTACCTGGGACTCGCCCTCGACAGCCGGTGGAATTTCGTGGAGCATTTCCGACGTCTGGCTCCCAAACTCAACCGGGCTGGGGCTGCGCTCAAGCGGCTCCTGCCTAACCTTGGGGGTCCAGATGCCTCCTGCCGGAGGCTCTACGCGGGGATCGTTCGGTCCATGGCCCTCTACGGGGCGCCGGTGTGGGCGCCGTCGCTGAAAAAGCAACCGGCGGCCATACTGAACGCCTGCCAGAGGGTCATGGCAATAAGGATGGTGCGAGGATACTGCACGGTCTCCCGCGAAGCGGCGAGCCTTCTGGCTGGCCTATCACCGTGGGATCTGGAGGCAACAGTCCTTGCACACATGCACGATATGCGCGTGGAGATGCAACGCCGGGGTGAAAGTCCGCTGCCGCGACAGGTCACGGCATGGCGGACAGAGCTCCGGCGGGATCTCATGGTGAAATGGCGTCAACGACTATCGCAACCCAGTGCTGGGCACGCCACAATCATGGCGGTAAGTCCCCTCGTTGAGGCGTGGCTGGAAAGACCTCACGGCGTCCTTACCTTCCGCATGACGCAGGTCCTCACCGGACATGGTTCGTTCGGGAGTTTCCTGCACCGGATTCATGCGGAAGTGACGCCCAGGTGTCGCCACTGTGCGGAACGCCCGGTGTCCTCCGGGCGTTCCGCACAGTTCCACACAGTTTTGAAGTTCAAAGGTTATACACCGTTGAACTTCAAAAAGGATATTGTTAGTATATCATATCGCTGCATATGTATATTATTTCGGTGGATACACTTATCATATCGGTGTACAGATAAAATAATCGGTGCCGATTTGTCATATCGGTGGAAACCAAAATTCAAACTGAATTTTCTCGTTAGTCTTAAATAATACGTTGATGATATTAAATTTGGGGGTATGTAATATCCTAAAGATTACATAAAACCTGAAAAATATACAAAAAATTATAAATGAAAAAGTTCACCGACATGATAAAAAAATGGCATTTGTTGAAATTCACCCTAATGTAATAAATGTAATGTATGTATGTATAATATGCATCATAACTAGATCGTTGGTAAAATATGCTATTACCGCTGAGAATGGCTAAAATATGCAAATATGCGAATATGCAAATGCATATAATCCGGTCTCTAGTCATGACAATCCGGATGTTGCGGGGATACCATACTGTCTCCCGTGAAGCGGTGAGGCTCCTTACTAACCTGCCACCGTGGGATTTGGAAGCAACTGTCCAAAACGCCGCATGGCGGACAGAGTTCCGGTGAGATCTCGCAACAGTATGGAGACAGCGACTGTCGCAACCCAGTGCTGGGCACGCTACTACAGTTCGACAGGTTCCTGTTTCGGCATTCCCATAAAAATTTTCACTCTTGAATAGAGAGTGAAAACCCCTTGGAGGGTTTTTTATTTAAATTAAGAGTGCCTCTGTCTGAGTGTTATAAGTCCCATAATTCTGTATCTCTAAATATAGAGTAGGTACCTATACATACGTATATGAGGGTATTTACTATAGTTGCAAAACTTCTGAAAAATTCGGAATAATTCCGGAATACTTCTGGGAAAGTTTCTTTAAATCGGAATTATTCAAATTAAATTTAATTAAGATTTTTTTTTTTGCTGAAAAATTGTATTTTGCATCGATCGTCGATCGCCGCCGCCGCTGCTGCAGCGCTGGCCATAGAGTACTTTACTTTGTACGCTGGCGCCGCGACGCGCGCGCGGGCCCGACTGCCAGTTGCCACGAGTCGTGCGTGCAGGCGATGGCGGTGCGGGGTGCGGTAAAAGGGGATATGCTCCCCGGAGAAGTTTTGCCCCCCGCGAGAAAGATTCGTACCCCGCAATCGAATGTTTCCGAATGTTTCCGAATATTTCGCCGGATTGCCGGAATAATTCAATCGGAATAAACGTGTTTGTAAGTTAATAATTGTTCAGTGGCACATACGTAAGTAAAATATAAATGTTTATTTTAATATAAATGGGATTGATTAATGTTAGCCTGCGATTAACAGGATTTTTATTCTTTTGTTTTTAGGTAGGTACCTACTTATTTCGAAATGGAATGCTATTTTTATAAATGTCAGTTGTGAATTAAAAAACCAGGTCTAGCATTATTTGATTTGTTTTTTGAAAAAGGGTTAGAGTCTGTTTAATAAGTTAAACGACTTGGTTAATTATTAGGATATAGTGAAATCTGATGTAGTCAACACGGATTCAATAATCAAGGTTGATTAAGAGATAGAGATCACAGAAGAACCTTATAAAAAGTACTGAATGTTTGTATTTTTTAAATGATTAAATACATAGGTATTATACAAAATTCCCAAGTCGGTTGAGAGATATCTCTGATTCGCGAGTCGCATAGCCCACCAAGTCAATAAAAACATTACGCGTAAATAGCCCAGTCAATAAATACATTGAATTTGTTGTTTGTGTTTGTTGTTGTTTGTTCTATGTTTGTTTTGTTTGTGTGTTTGAACGAAAAATATTAATATTATATTGTAAAAAAGGGTGGGGCGCTTTGTGCCATATGTTTCGTAAGAGTCGAATCGAGCACCCCACGCTTTTCCTAAAGTCAATGACCATGACCCCTAAGTATTTGACCTAAAATGTTATCGAAAAAAAATTGATCTGTGTTATTTAGAGAAGTAGCGCTCGCCGGCGGTCAAAGCAGCCCTTTGGTGTCCCGGGTGTTTCCCAACATTTTTGCATTTGACCTTGAGTTCAAGGTGATTGACTTTGGTATCAAGGTCATGCCCTATGGTGTCCCAGGTGTTTTCCAACTTTTTATACATTTGACCTTGGGGTCAAAGTCTTTGACCTTGAGGTCAAGGTCTGGCCCTTGGGGTCAAAGTCATTGCCTTTGGGTTGTCACAGGCGATTCCCAACATTTTAATGAAGTAAAGGTTTAAGTAAAGGTCATTGCCCTTGAGATCAAGGTCATAGAATAAAGGATCATTGTGTTGTCATCAGTCTTTGATGGGTGTGCAAAGTTTAAAAAAAATCTGATCGCCCTAAGCTGTTCAAAATCGAGCTCAAAGGCGTTGATTACAAACAAATATATAGGTGAAGCTAATAAAAGCGTGTTAAAAAAGGAGGTTATGAGTTTGAACCGTATGTACCTATGTATGTTTGTCCGCGATCATCTCGCGTTTGGCTGAACCGAATTTGATGCAGTTCTCAGAACAGTATTATTAGTCACTATGTACGTACGTGACATAAAAAAATTTTGAAACAAAAATGTTTAAGTAAAAAGATAGAACTGACTTCAATGAAGCCAGAGCACTTCAAACCACCACCAAGCGAAGACTTTATTGAAGAGGTGCCGGCCGGACTTCAATAAAGTCGGAACTTTATTGAAGTCGGTTCACAACTATAAACTTAATATATTCCTACCGCTCACAATACAACTAAAGATAATATTTTACAACTTCCAAGCGCGAAATAGGTAGTAAGGTCGATATTCCTGGTTTTTTTTTGACAGTTGAAATATTCCGAAAGTTTCGGAATATTTCGGAATACTTCCGAAGTATTCGACGGGAATGATTCGGAATTTTTCCCGCCAGCATCTATAGTATTTACTTCTGTACCTATCTACTCAGTTGAAATCATCTTTTTTTGATAAGTCTTTTAAGTTGCGCCATTTTCGGCTTAGATCATTAAAGAATTTCTAAATCTTTTAGTCATTAATAAATTGCTTTACCTCAATATAGTAATCAGACACCGCACCGATAGAAAGCAGCATCCTTTCTAATTTATCATCTCAAACGACCCCTCAGTACGAAAGACATCTAGTTTGTGCAATCTTCAGAGTAGGATTCAATTACTATTTTTTTTATTTGGTTGAATCAAAGGAGTATTGATTACACAATCGCGTGGAGCGGCGCGGGCGCGGGCGCGGGCGGAGGTGCGTATTGATTGCGTCGTTAGCTCGGCGGCAGCGCTCGGCGTCGGTTACCGAGCTCGCGTCAATGATTAAAGGCGGTAACCCAATAAGGAGCGGATTGCGGTGGTTATCGGAAACAAAACAAAAGAGTGCGGGCTCGATTTACGTCATTAGGGCGCGGTGGGACGCGACACCTCGACTCAATGCTTTTAAAGATGTTTAAGTTCCTTTATCGCGCTTATAATGGTTCGTTTTCGCGTCCGTATCCGCCACCATTGTGCCGCTGTCCAAACACCCGCCCCTCCGCACCTCGCTCGCGGTTGTTCGTTTGTTTAGCTGATGGCTCGCCGACTGTCATTTCCTTTTATTGGGACAATACAATGTTTTAGTGGAACTATTAGTGGATTATAGCTCAATGTTTTGGGTACCTCATGTCGTATTGTATTCTTACCATTATTTCTTTTTTTCCAATTGAAATAAAATGGTAGACTTCGATTAATGAATTGTTTGACTCCATTTATATTCCGGTAGAGTGACAGTTTAACCCACCTACTTATTTTACGTTTAAGGCAAATGTGTTAGTTATAGTAACCGTATCAGCAGTAGGTACATAACTCTCGTATTGATCACAACTATTTAGTTATGGACAGAAGGTTAGGTAGTGAGGCGCAGACGCAGCCTGAAATTTTGTAGGGGGTCACTAATAAATCAATTAATTAAGTATAAGTAAATTAGACTTTATTGAACAATTTTATACAATTCTTCTATATTTATTGGCAAATCGCTATCTCAGGATGGATATTTGGAAGAGCTAAACCTATCAGCCTCTCTAATCTCTCATTGCAGTGGAATATAGTTCTCCGAAATTCTTCCTCGTCATTTCTCCGTCGTCGCATTCGCATTCGCGAATATTCACATATTTTTTGACATTCGCATTCGCATTCGCAAGAAACATGCGAATATTTGGCGAATGTTTTTGACGAATAAAAAGGTATGTATAAAGTGTTGATTGAATGGATGTAGAATGATAATACAAATCATATGATTTTATAATTTTAAATTTAATATTTTTCACACACATTTTCAATGTTAGTCTGTTAGTCAGTCTGTTACAAATTGAAAGGAGTCATATGCATGTTTTTATATCACTTTAATTTAACAAATACCGTCTTTTGCTATAATTTGGCCTACCTATCGTTATTTTGCCCAAACTGATTATTTATATTAATTAGTTAACTATTCTAGTTATTTTTTTTTTGTTCCTAGTACAATTTTTCACGCGTGGCAACAGTTATTTTTGTAAACCAATAGTACATAAGATGTAAGTGTGTAATGTTAGTGATTACAGTCGAGGCGGCATTTAGACCCGAGTCGTGGCGAGGGTCTTAAGAGAGCCGAGAACGGTAGGTAATCATTAATTACTCACGTTGATACACGTGAGTAATTAATGATTACGACATTTTTTAATACACTTGTGAAGAAAATAACAGTAAAACTAGTAGACAACTTTTTTTGTGACATGGCAGTAAAAATCTGTTTTCATATGCGTGCGCATAATTTTCTTATTTACCCCTAGGGGAAGGCTAAGGTATTTTAATTATACTGCCTAGTCTTACGTTTATGTTTGTTGCGTGAAAAGTTTTTACTATAATGTCTTTCGTAGTGACAATGGAATATGCATGTAACATTTTCTAATGATTTTGTAGTATTTAATTTTAATTAATTAATACAGCCACTGATTTACACTCAAATAAATCAAGCCAAAAACCGCGCGCATCTTAAAATGGTGGCCATAGACCACAAAAAAAAACAATTTTAATAACAATTTGATTAAAATCTACATGTTTTAAGCTGTTTTTACTTATTTTAGGTAATTTTTTAAATGAAAAATAGTCCTCCACCTATCTATGAACTGCACTTGTAAGTCGAGTTTAAGTTGGTAAAATAAAAAAAAAGTATGTAATTTTTTTAAATAATTAACAAAACTTTGCTGTTTGACACATTTTAGTTTGATAGTAAACTAGTGCAATTCCGCGATTCTTTAAGCGAGAAAATGAACTCAGAACCCACAGAACGTAAAAATAAAAAAGACTGCTCTACTTAGCCTACTTTCCAAAATAAAAACGTTTTAGACTTTATAGTCTGTATAAATATGTGTGATGAAAATTATATTATTATACATTTTAACTGCAATATTCGTGCCTAGGCAAAGTAAAGGAAATACCATTAACTTTGCCTGGCCATTTCGAAGCTAATTTCTTAGAAATTGTGAAGTAAAACCTATAATCGACAGTTGTAATAGGAGCATAAGGTTCTGATTTGCATTTTTTCGTTACAAGTTACATACGAATTTTTCTACGCGTATTTATGTTGCCAAAATTAAAAAAAAAAATTCGTGCAAAATTAGGGCATTTTACTGGTACAATAATACTAACTAACGTCAAATTCTAACAAATCTTTTAGAATAAACTTAATGTGGTTAGCTACGTCCAATCAACCTGTAACGGCTTTGCTATATCATCATTTCAGCCAAAAGACGTCCACTTTGGCTCTTGGCCTCCCTCAAGTGTCGCCATAACCTGGTTAACTTAAAGGTATTGGGTAGGGTGCATTGCTCGCAAAACAGATGGTCGATGGGGACGAAAGGTTCTGAAGTGGCGACTACGCACCAGAAGATGCAGCATTGGAAGGCCTCCCACAAGGGGCGACCGATGACCTGTTGAGGGTCGCGGGAACCCGATGGATTCGAGACGCTCAGGATAATCTGCTACGTTTTGTTTAAGCTGGGCTGACACGAAATGTCAAACTGTATAACATTTTGCGTGCACTTTGTTTGAAAGTCAATATTCGAATTCGCACTCGCGAATATTCAATTTGAATATTCGCATTCGCGAATGTGAAAAATTTGACATTTTTTACATCACTAGTAGAAGGCCTCATACTAACTACACCCAGTTTTTGAGCTAGCTCTTGTGCTTCGGCAAATAAGTTGAGATTTTCAGCATTTTCCCGATTATGTAGTATTGCTACGTAAATTTTGTACATTTTTAGATTTTGGAGGAGGTAATGTCCCCTGTGATGTCAGTGATGTGACCCCCCTTCGGACCTTTATTTTTTCGTTACTTACGTATCATGTATCTTGTCCGTAGGGTATACTAGATCCTTGATCATGGCTGCGTTTACAAACATGTGATTCACTTACATAAGACATCCAAACCCATGACACTGTCGACTCTGTGCCAATAATGCTGTCAAAAAATTTGTTGACTATGTATCATCTATACTACATATAAATAAAATTGGAGTGTTAATGTTAATATTCGCTCTTGTCGGCTGCGGTACCCTGAAGACCTAGGGCCCGAAAACTATGCCGTTTACGGACGATCATTACCAAGACTATGTGGGGGCCCTGTTATCAACGAGGCTCTTGTGTATTGCACCACTGCACCTTAGTAGCTACAACGGCACGTAGTCCACGAGTGTTCTTTGAATAAGAGACATCGCTTCACTATAACGATAATTGGACACGGTTCTAATACCACATCTTTCAGTAGATAGTAGAAAGACAAGGGAGATATATGAAAGAGAAGGGAGTTAGTGATAGTTTAACGGGTGACAGGACAGAATGGAAGAAAAAAACGTGATGTGCCGACCCCAAGTAATATGGGATAAGGGCAGGAAGAAAAAGAAGGAGGAGTAGTATCATGTTAAGGGATTCTAAGACAGCAGCTAATGTTTGTATGAAGGTAGGTATAGGTACCTATCTAATGTCGAAGCTCACACCACAGGCACCGGAAGCTTATTAACAAAAGCAACAAACCGTACAAGTGGAAGTTGGGCTCACAGTTACGATGCTAGTACCAAACTACAGGGACACAAATACTAACCAACATTCACTATTATTAGCTAAAGTAGCCGCAGTTGTACCGAAACGCAAGTTGTATTGTAGGACTTAACCTTTGCAGTTGAAATTAAGGTTCTCTCTAATAAGGTATGTGAGTATCTTTAATGTGATAATAACTTCTGTTTTCCTCTACTTGTGCTGTAGACCTTGCTTATTGTATAAACATGACCTAAGGTCAACGGGAAGTGACTACTTACTGTTTTTTATCATTCAAGGCAATCATTTGCTGGCCTTTTCTTGACTACTTATAATGAAGTAACGCTTTGTTTGACTAGAAGCAGCTGGATGTCATTAGTTCACATGGTGCGACTGTGTATCTGTTCTCCAGAACAGTAGATATATACTTATTTGATATTAAGTTTTAATTTGATACCTCAACGCATTGTTAAGAAAAAGAGTCTTGATAAGCACAGAAAGACGGAAAACGAATCGTTTCTTTTATTTTTTTCATTTTGTGGTACAGAACCCAAAAAGACATATTACTTAGGATTATGACTTTCTCTGATGGCAGAGAAAGTCATAATCGTGTAATCGAAGACAATACGAACATCAAAGTGCCGTTTCTTGAATCTAGACATCTGGACCCACTCACTGACTGCCACAAAAGTGCGCAACCCAGCTGACAGACTCAACAGCGCCCAGTTTTAAGCCAGGACTTAGAAATCTGATCACAACACAGGGAATCCTAGTGTGGGGTTCAGGGCTTGATCTAAGATTGTAATGTACCTAAACGAGACAATAAATAATTTTTTTTTTTTTTTTTTTTTTTTTTTTTTTTTTTTTTTTTTTTTTTTTTTGTACAGGTATTTTATCTTTTATGCAGATAAGGTTCCTATCATAAGGCCGAAGCACTTACCACCTAAGCATGTACATTGTGGAATGCAATAAACAATTGAGTATTGAGTATTGAAGCCTTCGGATTGTCCTAGTGTCGGTACCCATACAATTTATGACGGCCAAGTCGCCGGCAAAAGACTAATAGTGGCAAAAAGGAACCTTACCTCCGATGCTAATTGTTTATTTTGGTGGAAATTAATGAAAATGTTGTTTACGTTTTTTCCTTGTTTATTGGATTTTTTTTTTCCCCTTAATCTGCAATCAGTTTTACTTTTAGCAGGTGCGTTGGAGTTTAAGTTCGTGGCGGTGTGAGCGTGACTCCAGTGAGCCATCTACCCAATCACTTGCTGAGTCCACTTTAGCAGTTGGACTATGTTATGTCTTTCCTTTTCAGTCTTTTTGAGTAACTTCTGGTTTTAGGCGCAGCCGCCAGATCGTTAGGGTGCCTTTCCAGTCTCTCCTGGTATTTTTGTGAGTGTTTTTTGTATTTCCTCCGAGACAGTATTCATTTTTAGTTCATCGTGGATTTCGATGTTGGTAATGAGCCAAGCAACATCAGAAATAGATCTTAAGATCATGTTTTGCATTCTCTGTATTATGCTAATACTAGATTTGCATACACTTCCCCATAGTTGAATTCCATAGAGCCACACTGGCATAAGGATTACTTTGTAGATAAGGAGTTTGTTGTCAACACTCAATTTGCTATTGCGTCTTAATATCCAGTGTAGGTTTTTTTGGAAATTGGAACCAATATAATGAATTGATCATTTGTCTGAATAAGTAATAAATTGTAATGCTTTTGTATAGATATGCTATTGTAAAGATACGTTAAGTTAAATGTTTTGTTCCTTTCTCTTCTAACCTATGTTTTGAAAGGATAGTTAATAAGCCGGTCGAGGTCTACTTTCAAGATTCTCTCATATCTAAGAGACTTAAAAACCGTCAAGAGTATAATTGGAGCTTATCAATGTTTTCTGTTGATCCGTTCGCCGAGCCAGCCGGAACTGCGGAGTGCCGACGGACCGGCTCGCGCCACTACTTCCATTTTACTGTCTCACTTTTACAAAAATGTATTATAGATTTTTGTAACAACCTAACGTTACAAACAAATTGTATTCCCTTTTTCTGAATTTTATTAAAACAAGCTGCCAAATTTGTACCTCCCAAATCTAATATAGAATGTAACAAATTAAGTCACCAAATGTTCTACCGATACCTACCTATTCAGTAGATTTTGAGTTAGCTAGTCATAAAGATACCGTCTACGTAGGATGTATTCACAAACCTAGGTAGTAGGTACCTATCAAGGATATTATATTTGAAATTACGTAGGTTCTCACGAGTATTTTACTTGAGTAAACCAGTACAGGTCGCGCGATGAATCAAGATCGCTCGGCAAAAGTGGAAGGGGCATGCGCAGTATTCAATTCTACGGTCTATTTGGCGACGTACGGGCGGGTGTGAACCGTCGGCGACATGTGATTGGTAGATAGAGTCGCTCTTCAATTCCCGCGTTGCGTTCTCGCCTCTCATTGGATACTGTTGTACTTGGGTACTGTTGCGTACAGTTTGTGTTATCGTATTATTAATACGTAGTCGTAAAAAAAAATGGTTAAAAATAAAGTTTTAAAACGGCTAGCCAGAAAAATGGTTTACGACGTGAATTATTACGTTAAAGAAAGAAACTAACGAAATTTTTTTTTTTATTTTATGTTTTATTTTATAATTTTTAATTTTTTGAATTTACCTACTTACAAGATAAATTACAATCAAAAACTACTGTTATTATAAGTTATGTTACTAAGGTTCAAACATACGAAATTAAAAATAAAATCCTAACATACTAAGAATTTCTGTGCGCAATTGTACACATGCGCCGATTGCCCCCACTATTTTCACCGAGCGATCTTGATTCACCGCGCGACCTGTACACCTCATTACTATTGACTTATACATATATAGCTACTGAGATGTTTTGGTGATTTATGCCATACCGGATGGGACCTGGCCTGTACATACTACTATAGGAAGTATTTCGTACAAAGATATCAAATCGGAGGAGTGTATATTAACGGGAATTCGACCTCAGCTTAAAAACAAAGTTAATATTTCTTAACAAAATAACACAAATTAGGAAGAGAGAAGACACACTGGGCTACGTTCATTCATAACATGGATTCTTATGTCTTAAGAGTAGAGACATGCCATGATTGGTAGTGTCTGACACTCACAGAGGCACACAGGGAGACTTCTACACATCCACCTGCTTTCAGTCTTAAGCACTAACAGCGAGTACGCACTTAGCCACAATTGACATTTCGCTAATTAATCGTCCCTCGCGCGGCTGGCGAGAGGCTGCGATGTGTGTTGTTGTGCTGTGCTCCCCACAACACATCACGGCGAGTTTTTTTGCGGCCATATTGAAAGAGGTGGCGAATCAAATAATGGAAAAATAATTTAATCAACACGCCCTCGCGGCCGATTCGATTCTAAGTAGTGGTGTTAGGGTGTAATGTCGCGCGGAAAGTCGCGGAGGGTGGCGAAAAAAGTGCGGCGCGTCGTGTGTGCAGCCGCCTTAATAGCCACCTCCCGACCCCCGCGGACCCCCCGCCCCCCCACACCGCTCGTCCTTCGCGCACCCCCGCGGGGGCGCACGAACTCTTTGCGGTCGCAAATTGAAATGAAATTGCATAATTCGCGCACGCAGCGCCGCCTCGCCCCGCTCCGCTCCGCTTTGCTTCGCCGCGCCTCCGACGGCTGCGACAAGATTTTTGCGCCTAATGAAGTCCTTTCGAGTTCCATTTAGAATCCGACGAGGCGATTTGCATGAGTTTTTGGTTTGTTGTGGGTAAATTACATCATTATTAATGGTGAAACATATTTTATTATCCGTTACTGTATTCAAATCTAAGCCAACGACTAAGGTGAATAATACAGACAAAGCGCACTCGTTCCTATATGAGAGAAACCTGTCAAAACTTCTGTTTCTCTACACAAAAAGATTTAGGCGTTTACTTCTAGCGACAACTTCCGGAGCTTCATATCAAACTAAATGAAACACTTGAGGTCATCCTGACACTTGACATACTCAAAAATGGTACACACATTATTGTATTAATCTAATAAAAAGAGAGTTATGTCGATAACCTCAGTAGAGCTTTCGATAGAGTGCAAATCTTAAAAAGAAACTGGAGAAAATTTTAATAATGGTCGTGCTCATATATTTATGTATACCCAAGGTTACCGACATAGCTCGAAGAATCGCACTTGAGTGGCGGTGAGCACAGTTGCTTGCTGAGTTTACCGAAATATTGTAAAGTGGAAACTGCGTAAGAAAAGACGCAGCTTTAGAAGGCCTCGCACAAAGTGGACCGGAGACCGGTGCCACAGGAGCGGTCGATGTGAGCGGCTAGCGTTATGAAATAGGAATGATAAACTGTGGCACTGAGGGGATCGGCAAGTGAGTTGTACATGGAGAAAGGACCTGTGTCGCTGTTATTATTTAGTTTCGAGGCTGGAAAAAAGGCCTTTTCGTTACTCATACTCTGAAAGTAGGTCTAAAGTTGCCTGAGGAGCGGGCTAAAAGTGATACTTTTCATCCCTAGGGAGTTTTACTTTACAACTGACAGCGGTCAAATTATTAAAAAAAAACTAGTTCTATCTTCACATTTCTATTGAACCATGTTCCAATTTTCCATACAGCCAGTCAATCTCAGTGCGATACAACTTATAGATAAGTATTAATTAAATAATATTATATTTTAAGTGATTTATTTATTCAACTATTTCTTTAAAACACTTTATTTTTAAAAGATTACAATTAATTTCTAATTTTTCATTAATGAGGCTGAAAAAAACAAAATGGCGGGAAAGTGGCAATCAGTAGTCGTTGGTTTTTTCGAGTTTTGTTTACATTTCCGTACAACAGAGATTTGTATTAACACGTTATGTTTATCAGATTAAAATAGTGATTTGCCTTTATAAGCCTAATTTCATAAGAGAAGAGGCTAAAGCAGTAGTGGAAAACCTTTTACCGCCTAAATCAGAAGAAAGATACCTACTGACATGACTATGAGGTAGGCGACAGTAAACTACAGAACGATGTTTGCTGCGATCTTTACACACTCTTTTTCCATTCATATTTATGAACATACTCACCGGCTGCTTGTGTAGGTGACCTGAAATTTCTGAAAAAAATCATGTATAAAATGGACTCCACATTCGACAAGCCAGCCTCATGAACAAGATAGAGATATTGGTCTGATATGGGTCTGAGTATTATAAGAAAAGCAAACATATTTGATTTCTTTTTTTATTTGATATAAACTAGTGCTTGATTGCGGTCTCACCTGATGGTAAGTAGTGATGCAATCGTTGATGGTGAGGCGCACTAGTTTATGAGCCTATTCACTCTAGCCTTTTAAAAACACCTAAATTATATTCGTATGGGAAAAATGATTTTAATTTCTACGCTCGCTCTGCGGTTCTTTTGTACTGTTCGTGTACTGTAAGTAGTACGTGGAGACCTACACTTAGTTTCTCTCCGAGAGTATTGAGTTGCCCACAGTGAAAACAAAAGACTTCGTCGTTGAACGGCTCGTCCAGTCTAGTAGCCGTCCGGCAAGCTCGCAGCAATTCAGCGTTCGATTATCAGCCTAAACAAAATACAATATCGATGTTAGTTCAGTGTGATTTCATAGTATTAGTACGAGAGCCGTAGAAGGAATCTCTTCCCTCATCTGTTATTCGATTATGATAAATATTATGTGCTAGATAATGCATATATTAAGACATTCCGAATAGGTTGCCTGGCTAAATCTGGTGCCAATGTTGTTAAAAAATAAAATTTGTCTGAGATTGCAAACATTTTATTTTATCGACTTATTATCCAAACATTTACAAATTGAGTTCTATCGTTACTAGCTCCTACTAGACTAAAAACACTAATTAACATGAAAAAAAATCAATTAAATAACAGATGTGGGTAAATTATGGCCATTTATTCACCTCTTTATGCGAGGCAACCCTCTTATTTGCACCAAAACAAGGAGGCAACCTATAGTTTTTCAGTTCCTTGGGGCACATTCTTTCAGCTGATGCTCGACATTCCCAAATAACAAATGAGGGGTAATTGATGTCAAAAATGTAACAACAAAGGGGCCCAGCCTCTATGGTGTTCCAGGCCAAAGACGGACATTAAATATTACTATCAATGATAAAACTATTGTTTTTTTCCCTATAGTTACTTTTTATTTACCACTTATTGTTTATTATAGTGGCGCTTATTTGGAACTTAGGGAATCATATTTTTTTATGACAAAATTAATGAACAAAGTATTTTTTCTCTAGTCAATTGTCCGCTCATGGCCTCAAATGGGCAATCCCCTTTTATTGTTTAACATTATTGGCACCAGATTTAGCTAGGCAACCTATTCACAATGTCTTAATGGATGCATTATCTAGCACATTATACTTATCATAATCAAATAACAGATGAGGGAAGAGATTTCTTCGATGGTATCTTAGATCATATGGATGTAGACCTCGTTACTTGCGTATATTTCCTATTATCGATATTCATACTATTCCATACTTCACAGTAATATTAGAATAGTGAATATTTGTGTTTATGTGTGTTACTTGTCACTAAGCGGCTGAACAGCTATAGATGGGCTCACGAGTAGACCATGTCTCGGACATAGGACATTCTTTTGTTTCTTATTCTATCTTTATATCCTGGGAGTAAGTTCCCTTGGGAAAATTGTCTACCTTTACGTGGCTGAAGCGAACGCCTCAGAAGAAATCTGTTTAGCACTAATATGTTTGAAACCGGTATTTGCAACAGTGTGTTAGCTAAGACTACTTCAGACGAGGCAAGAGTTCTAAATAAAATTTATAACAATCATTTTAAATAAAATAAAATTTAAAATTATAGTCTTGCGATTGACTTAAAATGGAATTTTGATATAAATTGAAATTATAAGATTGCGCGACATAGTCAATATTGTGACAAAGTTCCTTAAAAATATATAAAAAAAGCCATTGACAGAAATTAGTAAAATTTGAATTGAAAATATCTTTCTATTTGTTCTTTACGTTTTCACTCCGACACCACTGAACTAATTATGATGAATTATGGTATAGTAGACGTACCCACCTACTTATATAATTTATAACCTGAAGTCCTGACTTCAGGAGACGTTCTGCCAGCGGCTTCGGAAATTATCGCGAGGAATCAGAAAACAAATTAAATAATCCAGGCTGATATCAAAATAATCCAGAGTTATTTTTGAATTCATAGTATTAGTATCCTGATACTAACTCTGATACTGTAACTCTGTTTGTTATCTTTTCATGTTATATCGGATTCCGATGAAATTTGGAGCAAAGATAGACCACGGCTTCGATTAGAAAATAAATTAAATTTTTGCCAATTATTTCCTTGAGATTTTTGACCAACTTTTATGTAGGTGAAGTCGCTATTAAGACCCTGACTGGGAACATGTAGGTTTTTGATTAATATATTTATTATGTTAATGTTTATTTTTTCTTTGACGTCTTGTTGGACATTATTTTTCATTTATCCTTGCCACAATGAGTGAGAGACCAGTGGGTCTACTGAGCGTTTGTAGAAAAGAATAAACTTTATTGTACACTAAAATACACAAAACAATAATATAATTTTCATCCCACCATCTCGGAAAGAGTATTTTTACTCTTCAATATCTGAGAGCAAAAGCCGTTTTTATTCTCTAGAGATATATTGTAAATTGACTTTAGAACATCGCGTGCACTAAGTTTATGAATTCAAAACATCATTAATAGTAGTTTATGTGACTAGGGGATAAAGCAGTGTCTTTAAGTCGCGGGCGGCATGTTGAATTCCGAACAAAACGAAGGTTGCTGATTTTAATCCCGAACGACAGTGAGGGATTTATAAAATTAACTCCCGAGCATTGCGAGGGAGTTAATAAAGAAACCTGAGTGAAGTGAGGAATTCAAGCCGCCCAAGACAAAGACAGCTTTATCCCCGTGTTGCATACTCTGTTTTTTACACCATCTGTGAGATAATTAAAAAACAATTTGGCTGACCAAATTATATAATAAAGAAATATAAGTTTTATATTTACAAGTTCATCAAACAAACAAAATTCACTACTAAGATTCTATATTTTCAATTTTCTATAATGCTCCTGTCAGTAAGCAGGTTTTATTATATTTTTGTTAGTTGCCAGTTTGAATTTCGAGTCAACTTGTTCGATGCACGTACAATTTAATTCACAATGTTGACGATTTTTGATGTTCCAAATTCAAAACTCATTATTCCCTAGGGATCGGCCATACTGCATTATCTCCCTAGGGATAGAATGACTTGCTTTAAGTGAGGTTTGTATGACGTATAAAACAACATTATCGAGCAGGTGGCCTCGCTCTGCTCGGGAGTTAATTATATAAATCCCTTACTGCTTTCGGGATTTAACTTAGTAACCTTCGTTCCGTTCGGAATTCAACATGCCGCCCGCGACTTAAAGACACTGCTTTATCCCCTAGTCACATAATCTACTATTACACAAACTTTTACCTATGGGTACAGTCGCGGCGATCTTGGCGTAAATATTCATTACTAGTTTGAAGGCACGGGAAAAGCCAGCACTGGTACAGGTACTTTACAAACTATACAAAAATGATGTCAAGGGCTGGTTGTATCTGTTTGTGCTTATGTATTTTTATTTACCTGATGCACATTGTGTCTATTTGTCCGTCCACGTTGCTACCTTTATGTTATCGAGCATATCGCAAGAAACGTTTAGAGAAGGAAAGACCAAAGAAATAAGAGAAGCATAATAACAGTGTAGAGGTAAAGATCTATATATATATAAAAGGAGATACTGGCTAACTGACATATCATCGCATAGCCGAAACTACCGGGACTCAGAGCGTGAAATTTTGTACAAGGTTGCTTTTTATGAGCCATTCAGAGAGGATTTTTCAAAATTCACCCCCTTAGAGGATGAAACGGGGGTCCAGAGTTTGTGAGAAGAAACCTACTGTCACGCGGGTGACGCCGGCGGCAGAAGCAGTCTACACTTGTACACTAATATTATAAAGATATCAGTTTGTTTTTTGTTTGTCGGAGGTAATCTCTGAAAGTAATGGTCCGATTGCGAAAATTTTTCCACCGTTAAAAAGTTGCTTTATACCAAAGTGACATAGGCTATATCTTATGTATGCGGGCGAAGCCGCGGGCAAAAGCTAGTATATGTATAAAGAAGTAAGACGCGCTACGACGACCCCCATTAGGAAAAGGCAAAGTTTTCAGATACAATGGGGCTCAACATTTTTCTTTACTATATGAATAATTATTCGTACGTTATTTTGTATTCTGTTTATATCTACTTAAGTGGCTGATCAAAACAAACACGAAAACAATTTACGTAATGTTTTAATTCGTTGAGAAGCAATTTTCCAGTTCGTAGGTTGTCTCCTAACAGAGTGTGGGCGTCAATATTCACGAAACGAGTTAACTTTCACCTCTGTTATAGATAATACATGCAGTAATGATGTGGGAAATAAAAGATGAGTTGGTAAGATTATATTATATAATTTATTATATTTTTTTTTTTTATTGTTGATAGGTTCGCGCTTGACCGCTATCTCACCTGATGGAAAGCGACGATGCGGTCGACGATGGAACGCGCTTACCTAAAAGCGTCAGAAGCTAGTGCACGGTTCCAAATTAGTCGGTTCCAATGGAGAAGAACCGGCAAGAAACTCTATGGTTACTATTTGAAAAAAAAAAATGGTTTATGTAACAATATTTCCATATAATAGTATTAATAGATATTATGAACACTGTAGACCAGTCAATAGTGTAACTAAAAGCACAATAAAAATAATCATAATAAAAAAAGTGAGTCGTAATAGGAGGTAATCTAACAATTTGTGGAGTGTACAGTTGGCTTACATTCACATTATAAAAAAGAGGCTATATAAAAAATTGATAGCTATATATAATTACAACTATCAATAAATGAGATGTAAATAAATTACCACATAACAGACTGCGTGAAGTGAGACACTCGTACACTCTACCATAGCTTCTCTTTCGGACTGGATTAGATCTTTACTAGCCCGAGCACTTGGCAGGTATCTCTCTACAACTGTTTTTGAGACAAAAAACAAAAATGTTTTCGCAGTGATGAAAATACATTCATTCGTTTGTATTGTAGGTAACCGTACCTAATAAACTCCGACTGCGAGCTTGTTTGTAGAATAGTATTCGATATATTTTTAGATGGTATAATATCACTTGCACTGAATAAAGTGAGAGGGCGCGTTTAGGTATTGACTAAAACCCACTTACGTGCCTTCATTTGCCCTTGGCGTTCTAGGGCCACGATATCACTTTCAAATGTTCGGATATACTTATACATATTGTTATATACAGTTAGATATTAATTATTTGTTTTATTGAGATACATATACATATTTATACTAAAACCTAACTATGTACATAAATATAATACAAAATGACGAAGTACGCTCAGGCGTCAAAGTACTCCTCCACATCGCTGTCATCCGGAAATGTGCCCAGAAGACTGGCAGCATTGCCACGTTGAATGGCAATGCTAATTCTTTGGGCGAAGAACGAGCCAGCCCTCTGGTCACGTGAAGTGTCGATCAGTCGGCGTGAAATTTCCTTGAAAAGGAGACGCGCACTCGGACCCCATGAACCAAGTGTTTCGACCCCAAACGGCTCAAAACTGTAATTACCAATAAGGTTACAGTATTTGCGCCGTTTAAGGGTCTCAGCAGCAGCAGCGGCAGCGCCAGCACAGCCTGCCGTACTTGGAATATGGGATGGCGCAAGGGTGTCGACACAGGATGCGTCCCACACCAGAGGCCTACCCACCTTCCATGGTACCAACGTCATACCATCTGGTCTCTTCCCATCGTCACGTACCAAACCATTTGGTTCTAATACGGCAGGTACGCCGGCGGTGACAAGAGCTCGACGAATAATGTCGTTGATGCTAGCGTGTCGTGGTATGCGGCCTGCGCTCCTGCAACAGGACAAGCCATGGTGTCCGAGGCTGTCGACACCTTCGCCACAGTGGCACCGATGTGGAGCAACACAAGGTGCGCCTAAGCGTAGACAGGTAGCGAGCCGAAACGAGGCGTCATCCATCATAGTGCCTATGGTGGATGACGGGAGTGCCTAAAGCCATAAGCTCGACTCCCATTCTCCCACAGCCAGCAGACGCGCACGCTCAGCAGTACTTGACGACGTATTTAATAGGTTATTCCGTACAATACTGCAGAGCGGCACATCCCACCGTCTCTGTGAGGACAGGTTGTCGGGCAAATCCGTGTTGGGACAAGCCATTTTCCAAGCGTTCAACGCATCGGACAAGCACGGTACCTCAACATCAACCAGTGAGGAAGATCAAATATTCCTGGTTAATGTATCAGTACTGTGCACCGAGGGGAGGAAAGCTGGTAAACTTATACTATTTTTTTTTTTTTTAATTGAGATAAACTAGTGCTTGACTGCGATCCCACCTGATGGTAAGTAGCGATGCAATCTTTGATGGTGAGGCGCACTAGTTTATTAAGAGCCTATTCACTCTAGCCTTGAAGACACCTAAATTATAATCGGACGGGAAGACCGCAGCAGGCATACTGTTCCAGTCCTTCGACGTACGCGGTATAAACGACGAGGCGAAACGCTTAGTCCGGACCGTAGAGGTTTCAACAACGTAAGGGTGAATATTCGCCGTATGTCGGGTTGTCCGATGGTAGAATTGCGATGGCGGAATCAAGTCATGCAATTCCTGCGCACACTCTCCAAAATGCATCCTGTAAAACACCGAAAGGCTGGCTACCCTACGCCTATGCTCAAGGCTTTGAAGGTTGGACTTAACCAAATCTGGATCACCAATTAGCCTCTTTGCACGCCTTTCCACCGAGTCCAAAGCTGCCAGGTGGCATTTTGCAGCACCAGCCCATATGTGACTGCAGTACTTCACACACGAACGGACTTGTGCTTTGTATAACTTTAAAATCTGTCCCGGTGTGAAGTACCGCCGGACCTTTGCAAGAACGACTATACTAGAAATTTTGCGGACGCCGAGGCCACCTAGCCGGATGGGAAGCGTGGCTTGCTGCCATGCTCGGTCGTCCAAGGCCACATTTAGAATTGAAGATAATGTGTTCCTAATAATTTGATCGACTTTTTCCAAAAGTTGTGGGTGCTTCCAAAGATGGGAAGCGCAAAAGGCTATAAGTAAATTTAGGCCCAAAACAACATATTGTTATATACATATATTGCTACAGGCCGCGAAGTTTGAATCGTTACTAGAACCGATTGATTGTGATCACAAGCTATCTCAATGAACAATACAGACTTACGCTGAAATGAAAACACTACTAAGCGTATAGTTCACAGTGCGCGCCTACATATCGCTTCAGACTATTGACACACGACGTGCTGTAACTAATATCACTATATCATGATCTGCTTAATCAGCAGAATTAAATTTGTATTTAATTTAAAGAAAAGTATAGGTTTTTTTTAGAGGTATTATATCATCAATAACCTCTGCCGCTCTGGGTGGAGTAAGAGGGAGTGTTAGACTCTTACTATCTAGAACTCACCTGTGTTCCTGTCCTAGGGCTTCGGTTACTCTTTCGAAGAATCCCGCATACCAAGTACAGATAGGTACCTACTATATTAACACAGATAATTTATATCACTTGTTATAATGGACGTGCAGCGTTATTTCGCGAAGTGATTTGAATGAAGTCTATTGAAACTGGCAAATTATTGCGATTTTGTAAAACAAGTAATAAGGGGTTGATAGACTACTATTTGATATTGATTAGTTTATCTTTTGTTGATGTGAATTGTTAACGAACCTTTCCGTCGTGGTAATTAGAGACACAATAGAAAGACAATGGGTGCGCGAACGCCTGCATTCGCTTGGGGTTTAATGAATTAAATATGCATCACTGCTTACCATCAGGTGGAATCGCAGACAAGTACTAATTTATATCAAGAAATAAAATTTTAGGTCTTAAAATTTGAAGAATGGCGATAAATCATATTAAAGCAAAAGCGGTGTTTTGTGTATTATATCTAAACGTAGGGAAACTTTCTGCAAAAAGTCATAAATTACTTAGCATTGTTTTTTTTAATTGACTAGACAGTTACATTCGGCATCACAACCAGTATAAAAGCGAGTCTTATTCTGTTAAAACTTCCAGGCCAGCGATAAATTGCGGTCAGCTGTAGGCACTTAATACAATAAAGTAGGTTCTAAACAACAATTCTACATCGCACAGAAAGTCAATTCTCATACTAAACCAATCTAATCTAGGGGACAATTGATGTCAAATAATATATGTCAATTTTGCAACTGAGATATGAATACGAACGTTCCTTAAATGTACGAGGTTTACCCTTCTGGTCTTCTCTACATTATTGAAGTGTTATTTACGTAAGCCTCTATATTGTTTTGTTGTTAAATAATCCTTCGTACTTACATATTTGTTTCTTCGTTTTCCTTCTTCCTTCGAACGATATTATCTATTGTCAATCGGTAACAGTATGTGGTTACGTGCGGGGTCGCAAGGGAGCCCTGCAAGGACGCTTGATCGACAGTTTCTTGATGTTTATGGTAATTTTGGGACGAAGGCTGGTGAGAGGGGGAGGGGATTGAGACGCGCTCCTTGAGTACACTCACTCAAAAGGTGGGGCAATTAAATAAAGAGTAATGATGCTCTACAGCGACCCACAGTAAAGCTACGTATGCGTAAGCTTAACTTTTTGTGTAAATGTACCTAGGCAGTAGATACTGCTTACCATGGCCACAACATAAACATGAATACAAACAGACAAATGGAAACATGGAGACAAAGGAACATAGCAGAATATCGCTTATTTAACAAAAGTTAAGCAACATTTGACGATGTGTGATAGTTGTGGAATATTATTATTTAAATAAAAATGCATGAAAACAATTATAACGCATACATTGAATTATTGCCTGAACTAAGTTGGACCTGTATATTATGCTAAAAAGTACTAAGAACATTAAACAATAAATTAATAATCATAGCATGTTTTATTTACGAACTAAAAGAAAATCTTTTGTCTCTCCGCATGAGTAAGTATTGCACGATAACCTTTATCAATCAGCTATAATAATTTAATTTATACAAATCTAATTTTCTATTTAAACTATTGTTCAGAAATGGACCTAAAATGTGAAAAACCTTTTTAACCGACTTCTAAAAAAGGAGCAGGTTCTCAATTCGGATGTTTGTATTTTTTTTTTTATGTATGTTCGCGCATAACTTCGTCACTTGCCAACCGATTTGAAAAATTCTTTTTTTTGTTGGAAAGGGTATACTTCCCAAATGGTCCCATAGTCACCAAGTCGGGATCTGATGATGGAATCTTAGCGAAATCGAGGGAAATCCTCAAATATTATAGGCAACCATATAGTTCTTTTGATATTTTCATCAAAGACTTAAGCATTTATAGTCAAACATGACATTTGATGAAGTGGAACTGGTGAAGAAGCCCAGAAATGGCCAACTGAAGTTCATACTCACACAGATCTCTCAATGAACATAGTTACAAATAAACGAATAGTTCTGAATAGGTACGTTGAAAATGGTATCATCGATGTGACCTGATGATGATGATGGAGCCGAAAGATAGGCACCGGAACTCCATAATTAATCAATATATCCTAGCCATGTTTGGGCTTATTAGAATTGTCATGAGATGTACTTTGGCTATAAGGTACTATCGAACTGATCTGATGATGATGATGGAGCCGGAAGATAGGCATCGGGACTTCGTAATTAATCAATGTATCCTAGCCGTGTTTGGGCTTATTAGAATTGTCATGAGAAAAAGGTAATGTGGCTGTAAGTGTATTGCAACTAAAAAGTGTGAAATAAAAAACTTTTTACAAAAAAAAATAACCGACTTACTAAAAAAAACAATAAAACCATCAAAATAACTTTAATTTCGGAAGTCGGTGTTAAATAACGAAGAGGCAAAACTATTATAGAAACACCGACTTCCGAAATTAAAGTTATTTTGATGGTTTTAGTGTTTTTTTAGTAAGTCGGTTATTTTTTTTTTGTAAAAAGTTTTTTTTACAAAGACATATTTTATAGATTAGGAGCATTAGGATGTGTAGCTGAATAAATGAGCCGCGTAGCTAACGTGGTCAACCTCTCCGTGTGCATCCGTGGCGGGGACGCTTGGTTTTTCTAAACTCGCTACGTGTCTGACTATGAGAGCCTAGTAGGTATAGCTCTAGATGAAAGTGCTACTGCCGAACGTAGGATCCTTCATTCGATTGCCGGGTCGGGTCAGGCAAACCGTCTAAAGGTCAACGGCAACGGTCTCGAGCAGAGGTTCCTAAATTTTTTAAGACTACGAGTATTGTAATCTCGATTGTGAGGAAGTCTATTCATGTAGACATTCTTATGTAAAAGTATGTTGTAGCATCGTATCTTTTGGAGACTTATCTCGTTGTGCTAGGTACTGGCAAATTGCAGATGGTAAATCCTATCAGGCACATGAGTTATTGTATATTTTGAAAGTAAAGGCGGTCCAAAGTGATGCCAGTTCTTAATAGTAACATTATTTTGTTTGAGGATGCATTACAAGCGCATACATCATTCCGTCTAGTTTCGGCATTTGTAGGAAAGTACAGTAAGTTTTAAGTGTTCCACCCCAAGAAGCGACTCAGTATTGGATTTTAGAAAACTAAAATTGTTATCAATAACTGCTCGCACATAAAAAAAAACTTTCAAGTGTTCGGTCTAAAGGACAGTTTTTAATCACAGTATTTAAATAGAATTGAGCGTATTCGTACATATTAGATAAATACCGTGTCTTTGTCACAATTATTTTGCTTCTTTCAACATTTAAATTACACAAACCGTAAAAATTTAAATCAGGTTTGGGTAAAGGTAGCAGGTAAGGAGGGGTCTAGAATACCAAAGGAACACCAAAACCAGTAGTATTTTTTTTGCTCATTGGTCGTAATCATGTTAAAATGATAAATTATATTTATTTTAAAAATTGATTTTTAAACACACTTTTACAGGTCAAAATTTTTGTCAGTTTAATAATAATCATCTTCATTCAGGTAAGTTACACCCATATCATTAAATAAACACTACACAACACATAACACAATTTACATCAACGTTTTACCTAATATAATTCTTGAATTAAAAAAAATAATATTAAAAAAAATTGCTTCGAAAATTGAATTAATTAATAAAATACAATAATTACATTAACATTACAAAAAAAATAAATAAACAAATCAATTTTTTGACGCCATATTTTAGGTGAGAATTATTGTGTAGGTATACTCGTATACGTACTACGCGTTCCAAATGAGAATAGGACCGATTCCTATGTTTTGACGTCTCGTCGAACTGTCAAATCGAAGAAATTTTGACAAAATTGAAGAACTTGGAGATGAGTAAAATTGAAAAACTGGATTCTGATTAAACTTTTTTCGTTCACAGTTCATATATAAATTAAATTTTTCGTAAATTAATTAATGTTTCAAAACTTCTATCCTCGATTTGACAGTAAATCGTGACGTCACAACATGGCGGGCGATCCTATTCTCATTTGGAACGCATTGTATTAGTAAGTAAGTATTTTTATTTATTATGTTCTTCCGAAATTAAAGTTATTTTAACAAGTCATCAATATAAAATTATTCATTAAAATTTGACTATTTACAATACCTACATTTACAAATTCAAAACAGTTAGTAGTGTCTTTTGTGTGTCTTTTGTAATGCTACAAGTCGGTCACTACAATGCCTGAGGATTCAACAGTCCATCCTTGTAGCAAACATCGCTAGTACGGCGTTGGTGCTAACCCTCGCTCTGCGCAACATAGACGCAACACGCTTTCGCATAGTGGCATGGAAGCAGTTTTTATAGTTAACTGGCCTACTGTTGAAAATTTATCTAGTATTTAAGATATTGAGGAAAGTATCGATATTGACCTATAACGAAGTATTAATGGTAAGAATTTAGGTGTCCATACAGACAATAACCTCTTTTAGGAGGCTCATATTGATGATGTTAATATGAGGGTCTTCTACACTTTTCAGTCTCTAAAACGTCTCCGAAAATTGTTGCCATTTCACACGACGGTCATTCTTGCTCATTTTCTTCTTCTACCGCTAATAGACAATCAGAATATCTGTTTTAACAACGCACTGCAAGGCTTGTGCATTCGATTTATTGACCTCCGCAAGTACGACTATGCGATGGAGTTTCGGACTAGATTGAAGTGGCGGCTTGATACCCATATTCTACCTCTTCTTCGCACTATTCTGCGCAATCCTAATTCTCCTCAATACTTTTGGTGAGCACTTTGAGTACCTCATCCCGAGAGGTAAGCTCTGTCACCATCTGTTTTTCTTCGTACTTTCGCCACACAGATCCAATCGTTATGATGTCCCCTTTTGTGTTACTGTAACGCATCTCTGGATCTCTCTCCCACACTCCTGTATGGGGGCAAACAGGCCCTTCGCTGGATATCTTAAAGAGGAAAATTAAAGAACTCTCACAATCATATATTTATCTAGCTGTGCCCGCGTTCGCGTGGACTACAGGATTTTGAATTTATTTTTTTCTAAAATAAAAGTAGCCTGTTACAACTTAATACATCAGCTACCTGCCAAAAAAAGTCCCGTCAAAATCGGTCCAGCCATTTTAGAGATTAGTTCGGTCAAACAGACAGACAAAATTTGTAAAAATGTTATTTTGGTGTATGTACTGTTTATATATTCATATGCTATAAATAACTGCTTTTTACTACACATGTAAAAAGCAGTTATTTCAATATTAAAAACAGATACTCCAATTTTATTTATATGTATAGATGTATAGATAGATATGTTTGTAATTATTTATAGATATTTGAAGAAAAACCAAGACACTGCCCGAAGAATCAGCATACTTAATATCGGTAGGGCACCTAACATGCTCGCAAAACAGACGGTCATTGGGGCCGAAAGGATCTGGAGTGGCGATCATGTACCTGAATGCACAGCCTTGGAAGGCCTCCTAAGAGGTGGATCGACGCGCGGGAATCTGATGGATGATAGATGCACAAGGCTTGTTATTGTGGCGGCACTTGGGGACTTGACGATGGTGATGATTTATGCACATATACATTATGTATTAATTCGTATTACGACGTTATCATTGTATATTGTATATTATATATTTTGTTGGTAAATTAAATATCGAGTTTAGTTATAGCTGAAGTGTATATATAAATTGGCAGGTGTGTCTCTATAGATGGATCACAAATCGACTGCGAGTTAAGCTCACCTGCAGGTAGGTATAGAAGAAGAAATTACAATTTAATATCAACTGTGATAACATATATTATGGCATGATCGCATCAGGAATGAAGTTATCCGCTGGAAAACCAACGGTCCCTTGATATAGCTCTAAGAATCGCTAAACTTAAGCGGCTATGGGCAGAGCACATTGCTTGTAAACCAGACGGTCAATGAGGCCGAAATATTCAGCCCCCCTAGCCATGTTACGACCGTTTCGTTTCGATTCTCTTGTGTCAAACGTCTCGAGTCAGCCACGGCTCCGATTCCTTTGTTCTGACCACGTGACTGAGCGTTTAGATGACGTCAGAACAAAAAAATCAGAGACGTGGCTAGCTCAAGGCATTCGGCGCAAGAAAATCGAAACGAAACGGTGGTAACTTGGCTAGGCCTGCTGGATTCGCGCACTGGACGAAGCAGCGTTGAAAGGCCTCCCACAGGGTGCAACGTGACCAGGTGAGAGACGCAGGAATGCGGTGAATGCGAGACGCACAAGACCGTTCATTGTGGCATCACTTGGGGGAGGCTACCTCCAGCAGAGGACGACTTTCGGCTGAAGTGATGATGATCAACTGTCTTCCTTTGCTTTTTATTATTGATGGGCTCGCGTTTGTCCAGTGTCTCACCTAACGGTAAACGATAATGTGGTCGACGACAGAGCACGCCTGCCTAGAAGTGACCTACCCACTTTTAACTTAAAGATCCCTAGGTTGTAGCTATTAGGAAACACAGACTCCAACAGGAAATTTCACTCGAGCTCGTTAACACTAGTATGTATCGGAATTAACTTAATTTTGCCAAACCCGTTTCATCATTGGACCTCTCGACATACGGCGTTGCGCCACCGGTACATGGTGGAAATTTCGCCCTTGTGCGTACAGCTACGGAGTGGAATTCCCTGCCAGAGACTGTGTTTCTTGACAGCTACGACCTAAAGGTCTCTAAGGTAAGATTGAAAAGGTTATTTCTAGGAAAGCCTGCTTCATCGTCGACCACACCTTCGCCTACCATAGATAGTGGTCAGACGATGGAAAACCGACAGGATACCAACCCGGTGTCGATGCTCAAGACTAGAGTTTTGATTCAAAAAGTGCATCATTGCCGATGATCTTCTTAGCTCGCTTCTCAATCGACTCTTGTGCATCAAGCTGGTATTTGGTAGATCCATCCCAACGATTTACCCAAAGTGAAGTCATCTCCTTGAAGGAACACCCGAGTGGTTGTTAGGTATTACTCAGCCAGGAGCTTGTCGTTTACCTATTTGTCAGCTTACTTAAATAAAAATTGAATGGGGTCTGGGTATCTTTCAAACGTACATACACAAATGGACATAAATTTCCAGGCTTAGTTGCAAAAGTTGATCTTTAATAAATGGACTCTATTTAAATAATATTACGGTCATAAGTTTGGAAGCCCTTTCTATTGACATATAGGTCCGTAGAGAAAGTTCTATGTTGCCATTAGGATTTCGAATAGCTCCTGTAATACAATAGTAAGTGATCACCAGCCATAGAGCACTACATTTGGTGATGGCTTGACTCAATTTTACTGTAATTGTGATGATATTCACAATATAATTTGTAATGTATATTTAAAATTAGGGCAGGTAATATTACCTACTTGAGGTGGGTAATGTTATCACAATTTTCCCTTAGTAATACTTAATACTTATCAGTTCTTCATCATTGTTCACAGTTGCTAAATGAAATGTTATTCAAAATCGTATCGTCTTTTATTGGGTCCAGACAGATGCTGCTGCTTATACCAATAATTTCCAAAATAGGAAATGAGTGTTTCACGATCTCCTCTACCCATACTGACACGACTGAAGTTTGCAACTCGAAAACATTGTCGACGGAAATTAATTACAAATTCTTTTGCACGACTGTCAGGTACTTCATTTACATAATGTTTCCCGCTTTTTCGAGCGCTCCGCAGAGGAAGCTTTTGTATTAAAAAGCGTACATTAAATTTAATTGTCATGTACTTATCGTGTTTGTTATGTAATACTCAAGTATTTCCGCAGACGCGAGGGCGCACCACGCCGACACAAAATAATTCGCGCTTTAAGTTGCGGGTGCGGAATATTTCCCCAATGATTAAAGCCACGGAGTCACTTCACTCCGCTCTCCATTATGCGAAACTGTAATCATGAAACTATCCACACAACCTTACCACGCAACCCTGCAACAAGTTAAACGCGCGCGTTCACGTTACACCTGCCCACAGTTACAAGGGTGAAGGTAACGTAAACGCGGCGCACGGTGATACTGACTACGAGTTCGCCTACATAATTATTTAAGTTAATGATATACTACACCTTTCTTGCTATAAATGATTTCTTTTTGCAGTGCGTGCGAGCGGGACAGGTGTACGTGGAGGTGTGAGTGCGAGCGGGAGGGCGCGAGTGGGGTGGTGCCTCCCGCGCGTAATGCGGGCTCTTTGGACTATAACAGCGCGCAGTCCGCGGCCCCGCTGGCGCTCTGGAAGCAGTGGGCTGCTTTTAATCTAGCTTACTTATGTACTCGCGCACAACTACCTATGTACTCGAGCTGCTCTCATTTGTACGCAGGTTTAGGCATCTCTCAATTTTATATTTTTAACTGATGAAACTGGATATTTGACACTATTTCGTTGTCTAATTCTGACAGCTAGAAAAATAAATTGAAATAAATAATAGGGAACTTATTTGTTGCAGGCGTAAATCATAAACCTGATTGATGGCAGCTGCTGCAGTATCTATTGACGGAGAAACTGAATTTAATGTCGTGGTGTGGTTGTGCGCTCTAATGAATCTTCAGGCCGTACAGGAATAGAATAGACTAAGAGAGATACAATCTGCGGCAATTTTGTGGCGAACTGGGCAGTAGCGATCTCAAATACCAACGCTGATCTCCTGAGAGAAATCTGGTTTCACAACTCCGGCTTACCTTTATTAGCTGTAGTGAATACTGACCAGGGACTGAGTTATCACATCTCTCTACCCTTTATTGGCTGGCTTAAGTCGAGACTCGCAAAAGCAGAAGTGCCCGGGAGAATGCTTTATAAGTCGGTAAGGTGCTGGTATATCTTGACGTTATTTCCAGGATTGTTTTGATAGCCGTGGTATACCTCTTCACGCCTCAAGCACTGCAGGATATGTTGCTCCCTTGTTGCAACGTCGCTTCGTACTTGCGACCTTTCTCGGAGGCCCATTTACCAAGTGTGCAAATCACCTGTTTTTTTACCGATGTATAAGCCTTAATAACATTGTTCAAGCTGAGGATGAGTCGTACCACGTTCCCAGATAAGTGTCTTAGGGGTTACAGCTTGTTGGCTTCGACCCCTCCTACCTTTGTCTACCAGGTTCAGGGTCCAGGGAAACATACATATATAAAAATATTTATTCTTAGACAACATAGCACAATCAAAAATATAATTATTGGAGGTTACATACAATGTTGTCTTGATAAGACGCCTCACTAAGGGGCCCTCACTATATGTTTCCTCGATCAATTTCAGGAGGCTGTTGCTACCGCCATGCAATCTGGAAATGGCGAGCGAAGACTGACTCTTTGCGTATGACAACTGAGAAGTTTTTGATTTTGGACTCATACTGCAATATCTTTTTTTGCATTCAAGTACCGGATTGAGTTTTGCTAGAAACAGGACTTTGCAGTCGCAGCTATGTAGAGGCTGCACTGCACGCCTCGTATGAATTCTCATTCCTTTAGTAGATCTAAAGGAATATTGAAAACTATCTTAAGCCCGCGGCTTCGCCCGCGTACATAGCCTATGTCACTCAGGAATAAAGCAGTTTTCTATCGGTGAAACGTAGCAGTACTTCCAGATATGTATTACCTCCTACAAACAAAAAACAAAAATAAACTTTACACCTCTTTATAATATTAGTGTAGATAAGTTATTCTAGAAAGAATAGTCAGTAATTCGTTCCGGCTGGATGTTTCCGCTGCACTGGCATATTTTTTTTGACGCTGATATAACCGCCAGCACCTGCACCTGCAGTAAGCATAGAGCTAATAATTGCAACACTGCCGTAAATAACGTTTAGTATAAAGTGACCATAACTAGATAGCTTTAGCAGAAAGTTCATTATTATGTAGTCTACAATTTATTTTTAACAATTTACGTACAAAATGTTTGTCTAACGCAGTTCTAGAAACTTATATAAAAACCAGGCAAGTGCGATTTGGACTCGCACACTGAGGGTTCCGTACATACAGGGATCGCAGTCCAGCACTAGTTTATAACGGATAAAAAAGAAACAAAACTTACCTATGAAAACAGTTCAATTCTCGATTTGAGTTACGAAGATTTTGCCAAATCGCAAAAAAAATCTTTTTTTTGTGACGTAACTATAAATTAATAAATTTTAGTTTTTTTTCCTGTTCTTGTGCTATTGCTACCTTGCTTCGTGCCAAATTTCATATGAATTTTGATTTCCAAGATAGTGTTGCAATACACGTTTTTTGCGACACAACCGTCGCATGTTCATTGTCAAATCATATTTAAGTAACAGAGAACAAAAAACTGAAATATCTAGCATTTCTCATATTACTAAAGTTGAAAAGAAGTACCTGTCAACACCTATAAAAGTTACCAGGGGTGTACCCCAAGGGAGCATCTTGGGTCCCTTGCTATTTATAATATATATCAATGACCTTCCCAAATCCATCAAGTACCCAATGGTTCTTTACGCTGACGATAGTACAGCGATGTTTGTATCTGAAGACCCCATCACATATGAATATGATATAAACTGTGCGTTATCATCTATAGTTAATTGGCTAAATTTAAATGAACTGAAAATAAATCTATCCAAGACATATATAATGAATTTTAAAATTAAAAAATCAAAATCTAATACATTGCGGATAAATTACGAAAATAATAACATAGAAAAAGTAGACACTACAAAGTTTTTGGGATTACACATAGACTCTAATATGACATGGAGGACACACATGGAACAAGTGTGTACAAAATTAAGTAAATATTCATATGCTTTGTATATGCTTCGAAAAGTTGTTAACCAGAGTGCACTCCTATCTGCTTACCATGCCTATGTTGGTTCGACATTAAGATACGGTATAATGTTTTGGGGTAACGGCACTGAGAGAGAATCAGTTTTTAAAGCCCAAAAGAGGTGTATCCGTGCAATCTGTGGACTAAAATCCACCGATACCTGTAAACCACATTTTATTAATTTAAAAATATTGACATTCCCATCATTGTATATATTTGAATTGGCTTTAGACGTAAGAAATAATTTGCATAAATATAGAACACTAAAAAGTACTAGACATGCCAGTACACTTTGTGCAATGAGCCACAAAACAATTATGTTTGACAAGAGTGCATTTTGTATGGGCCCCAGAATATATAATAAGTTACCCAAATCTATTAAAGAAGCAAATAATTTAATTACATTTAAAAACAAATTAAGAGTGTATCTCATAAGTAAAGCTTATTATTCAATTAAAGATTATTTGAATGAAAAATGTAATTAAATATGTAATTCAATAATGGTTTAATCAAAATTCTGTGTGTTTAAATTGTTCATAATATTAATTGTTATTAGGAAATGCGTGTAAATTTATATATTTCATAAAATGTAACTTTTTAATTTTTTTAATGTAGTAGTAATATTTGTACACCTCTAATGGTAGGGTATGGTCCAAAGAACAACTCTTTAATTTTATACCACCTCATGTTTTACCCATACTCAAACAAATAAATGATTTGTATTTGTATTTTGTATTTGTATGTTTTTGATTTTCTCATACCTTCAAGGGCCCGCTAAGTATATGGCTTTATTTTCAACTCGTTACCTCCACGCGTTCCCGAGATAAAGGGTCTGGACAGAGAGACTAACAGACAGACAGAAGGACAACAAAGTCCCCAAACTCAACCGGGCTGGGGCTGCGCTCAAGCGGCTCCTGCCCAACCTTGGGGGTCCAGATGCCTCCTGCCGCAGGCTCTACGCGGGGATCGTTCGGTCCATGGCCCTCTACGGGGCGCCGGTGTGGGCGCCGTCGCTGAAAAAGCAACCGGCGGCCATACTGAACGCCTGTCAGAGGGTCATGGCGATAAGGATGGTGCGGGGATACTGCACGGTCTCCCGCGAAGCGGCGAGCCTTCTGGCTGGCCTACCACCGTGGGATCTGGAGGCAACAGTCCTTGCACACATGCATGATATGCGCGTGGAGATGCAACGCCGGGGTGAAAGTCCGCTGCCGCGACAGGTCACGGCATGGCGGACAGAGCTCCGGCGGGATCTCATGGTGAAATGGCGTCAACGACTATCGCAACCCAGTGCTGGGCACGCCACAATTATGGCGGTAAGTCCCCTCTTTGAGGCGTGGCTGGAAAGACCTCACGGCGTCCTTACCTTCCGCATGACGCAGGTACTCCCGGACATGGTTCGTTCGGGAGTTTCCTGCACGGGATTCATGCGGAGGTGACGCCCGGGTGTCGCCACTGTGCGGAACGCCCGGAGGACACGGTGGAGCACACAGTCGAGGTGTGCCCTGCTTGGGCGGAGCATCGCCGTGCCCTCGTGGGGGCGATCGGCGGCGGAGACCTCTCGCGCCGGGCCTTGGTTGAGGCCATGGTCCGGAGCGAGGAGGAGTGGCAGGCGGTCGCCGACTTCTGCGAAGCAGTAATGCTCGCAAAGGAGGAGGCCGAACGCATCAGGCAACGGCGTTATCGCCGCCGCCGTCGCCGGGATTCTGATCCCGATTTCCGGCCAACGTAGACGCGGGCTTGCGGACGGTGAGCAATGGGTAGCTCACCGTCCGGCCGTCCGGTAACTGTCCGGACCAAGCCCAAGTCGTCGACGGCGCGCACTGTTCCCGCGCGCCTCAAGGAGTTGTCAGCAACAGCAGGGGCCCAGCCGGGTCGAAGCCTACTGGGGCCAGGGTTATCCGAAAGGGCGCTCGAGCCCCGGTATGAAGGCTAGAAGGAACGGGGTGGGTCTTTTAGTCAGTAAGAGTCTGACACTATCTCCCGCTCCGCCCATGGGCGGGGGATGTCAATGCATGATTTTTTCCCACCATAAAAAAAAAAAAAAAAAAAAAAAAAAGGACAACAAAGTCGTCCTATAAGGGTTCCATTTTCTACTTTTGAGGTACAGAACTCTAACCCATGTCGTGTTAAAATGTCAGTCGTGCAAGCTAGAAAGAAGGATGGAGCTGTACAGTCCATCCCTTAAATAATTCAGTTTAGATCTCTGGGTTTACATGAGTAGGTTTTGCTTCTTACACTTCTTTGTGTTCGGAGCATTCGAGAAGCATTCCAGCTCACGTCGCAGTGAACAGATCGCGAGGCGAGTATTTATGTACCCAAAAAAGGTGTAGTCAGCAAGCAACTGCTTACTGTCTACACCTAAAGATGTAAGCTTAAATTCTAAAACTAAACAATTCTTGTCAGCGGTAGTAAGTCCCCTCTTTAAGGAGTAGCGGGAGCGGCAACCCGGCGTCCTCACCTTCCGCGTGACGCAGGTCCTGACCGGACATGGCAAGTTCGAGAGGTTCCTGTATCGAATTCGGGTAGAAGAAACGCCCGGGTGTCACCATTGTTGGACCGCCCGGAGGACACGGGGGAGCATACGGTGGAGGTGTGCCCCGCTTGGGCGGAGCATCGATGTGTCCTCGTAGAGGCAATCGGCGGAAGCGACCTCTTGCGTCGGATCCTAGTTCGGGATATGGTCTGGTGCAAGGAGGAATTGCAAGCGGGCGGCTCCTTCTGCGAAGCAGTAGGTTATGCTAGAGAAAGAGGACGCCGCACGCGTGTGGGAACGAACGTCCTCACACTCCAGCCGCTGAGATTCCGACTTTCTTTTATTACAATTTATTTATTTACATTTTTTTTACATAATAGAAGCAATAAGAAGTATAGTAGCCAGGGTATTTGTAATATAACATAAATTAAAAGAGGGAGACTCTTTTTTCTTTTTTTTTTTTTAGAGTTACTTGCACTTTCTTCTTTATAGATCTATGCTTTGGAATGTGCAATTATTTGATTTCTATTGAAAATTAAAAAAAAAGAGTTTTTTTAGATAAACTTACTTCATGGACAGCAATGACTCAAATCACCGGAAAATATGAACGGTGAGTAGAGCTGGTGGTAGTCAAGGATAACGATGGCACATAACGGACTGGATTCTGATATATGAGCTGCATGAACATTGTTTGGGAATCTTTATTTTCAGAAACAGACTCAAACAATACCGATATTAAAGACAAAATATGAAATGATATGAGTTCATGTGATGTTATTTATGGCGTATGATTGTACGAGTATGTGGGTTCGTAACAGAAACAATAGTTTAGTGTTAGTATTTTGTTAGCATGTATGTGTCTGCGGAATGACAAAAAAATAATACCATTGTATACGGATCTTGTTTTTAAGACTACCAGTCTTGCCTTGCTTATCAATTAATTATTGTTACGTAGGTAACTTTTCTTCATTTTTAATAATAATTATATATATAAATACGTAATAATTGAAAATGTTAACAAAAACGTTCCTCAATTTAATACACCGATAAAAATATACAGAAACGCATCACACTACAAGTAAATTAAATCAGTCGGTGATTTTATTTTTTTGGCATTTATTTCATTATTATATCACTATAAGTTTCACTTACAATCTAGCCTAAAACATTAATAAGCAATTTAACTTAAACTTATTATTATACGTCATAGGTTTTGTTAAAACTAAGAATAGCGTCCTTAGCACTTATAAACAAGTCCATAGAACTTTCTGAGTCTGATATTGATAAAAACACTTTGTTCATCTGTTATATGCATAACACAGCAATGAACACTATTATACGCTAACTTTAAACGCTACACTAACTCAAAAGATATAGTTCTCTTTAGTCTACGCCTAAGGTCCGTATTGTCTAACAGCTGGATTGCCTCACATGTCGGTGAAGTCATGATAAAATTGATGCAAATGATAAAAATGATTGAATTAATAAGGTACAAAACAGTTGTTCCTAGAGTCAAATGCTTCAGAAAAATATTCACTGCCATCATTAAAACTGTTGGGAAGCCCTGCATAAAATATTTATGAAAAAACTTTACAAGCACACCGAGTTAATTGAGTTGGTAAAAAAAATAGTTGTCAAAGATATAAGCAGTCATTGTGACGACGGTGATTTATTCCGTATCCGGGGCCAGAACTTGATATACGTAATGTTTGCAAGAGATAAAAAGTCTCAATCTCTATTCTTTACCTATTACATAGGTTAGGTACCTAGTAACTTCTGCCAGCGGCTTCGTCCACGTCAATTTCTGTTATTGCAGACGCGAAGTCGAAGCCATATAAAAAGTAGGTAGCATTATGTCCTTCTTTGAGTTTACTCCGTCAAGTTAACTTATTTCGCACCAAAATTAAAATCTGTTGTGTAGTTTAACTGTGAAATTTTTCCTAGCCATTACTGTCCCACTGTTAAACAAAAGCCTCCCCAAGTCCTACCAGACACTCTTCTTCCGTGTCGTCTAAATTATCATACTCGTAGATAATAATGTTACTATTTAATCTATGGTACCCGTGCACAACAATTTACTACTCTTCCCAACAAGAAATCTAATGCGAAAGCGAATGGGCAATTCTACCCCACTCCGAATAACTTTAAGATACATGATACGTCGTGGCCAGATATTAGAATTGATCACTGCATGATATGGCCAACTAAAACTGGGCAGGTTTGATGATACGTCAGTCCTCGTGTGGCCATGTATTGTGATTGTTGTACATATGAAAATAAAAGGTCTAAACAAAATAGGCGAAACAAGGATTGACATGTCATCAAACTGTAACGTTTAAACGATCTGGCCAGTTTCAGTAGGCCATATCATGAAGTGATCAATTTTTAATATCTTGGTAGGTACGGCATATATAGAATGTGTCATTACATAAATCGCTTCAAATGTAAAATTCATATTATGACGACTTCTCTGTTTTGTGTATTGTCACTTGAGTGACTTCACTCTAAAGATGAGACATCAAATCTTATTTTTTTTAGTTTTTATTTTTTTTTATTTCATCGTCAATCCTTATTTAAAAATTGAGTTAATAGAAAAAGTTCTCGTAGAAAAGTTTTAGTGTTTAGGTACATAAATGTCCTACAGCTATTAAGCTTTAAAATATACTGAATTTTGGTGTTCAATTAGATACCTGTTTAAGTCATTAACTCCTAACAGACTAACATTTTGTAAAAGTCGTGTTAGTAGCAAGTATTCTTCATGAAAAACCCTTTCTCTTTCTATAGATTTTATGGTATGGTTAAAAGGTGAAAATAATCCTATAACTTGGATTCTCTAATATTCATATATTTAGATCATTAACTCTGAAGACACTAACACAATTGGACACACACAACCTGTATGTTTTGCACAATTGTGGACATTTGAATCATTCCATCCATACGCGAACAACTAAAGAATGGAATTCCACGCCGGAGTCTGTTTCCTGGTAGCTACAACGTAGGGTTTTTTAAGTTAGGAGTGAATAGGTTTCTTCTAGGCGAGCGTGATGTGGTCTACGTCCACCGTCGACCACATCACGCTTGTCTTTATTTTCCATCAAGTGAGAAAAAAAGTCAAATTAGTAGCAAAGGTGCTCCTGGTAAGCTTGGGAGTCAACATCCGTAGTTCGTAGCCAATTCTCCTTTAGTTTATTTTAGGCAACGATGATCGCATTTTCCATTATTAAATTCATTAATACTATAGATCATCGTCAACTGCGTATAATGTTGCATCGACTTAACAGACACACAACTTCTTTGGTGTCTCTTCATTTATTTACATTAATCATTCATAGGCTTATACAAGAGAGTGCCCGTTCCTAATATTGCATGACAAACAAAAACAATTCTTAGTAATGTTTTAAAATCCCACGATATATACAATATACAAACACGAAACACATATATATACACGGTATATACAATATATATACAAATCCACGATACAGGTATAATTCCTAGTGAGGCAAAGTTTTTTTAAAAATGTTTAATTAACAGAAACACAGATCCAACTCGGTTGGGCAGCGTTCGGGAAGCTACGCGGTATCTTCTCGTCCAACATACCACAGTGTCTCAAGACGAAAGTCTTTAACCAGTGCGTGTTGCCAGTGATGACATATGGCTCCGAAACGTGGTCGCTCACAATGGGCCTCATCAGAAGGCTTAAAGTCACCCAAAGAGCAATGGAAAGGGCTATGCTCGGGGTTTCCTTGCGTGATCGAATAAAAAATGAAGATATCCGCAGGAAAACTAAGGTCGCCGACATAGCACAAAGAATTGCCAAACTTAAGTGGCAATGGGCAGGGCACATTGCTCGCAAAACAGATGGCCGTTGGGGCCGAAAGGTTTTGGAGTGGCGACCGCGTACCGGAAGACGCAGTGTTGGAAGGCCTCCTACAAGGTGGACCGATGACCTGGTGAAGGTAGCAGGAAACCGATGGATGCGGGACGCACAGGAACGTTCGATGTGGCGACGCTTGGGGGAGGCCTATGTCCAACAGTGGACGTGTATCGGCTGAAATGAATGAATGATGAATGAACAGAAACATTAAACTTTCTTTGAACTAAATTAATGAAAACGTTGAGCAATTTTCAACCATATCCCGTTCTCACAACGCGGGCTCGGTCTCGGCGTCCTTACCTTCCGCATGACACAGGTCCTCACCGGAAATGGCAAGTTCGGGAGGTTCCTGTTCCGAATTAAAGCGGAAGTGACGCCCGGGTGTCGCCACTGTGCGGAACGCCCGGAGGACACGGTGGAGCACACAATCGCGGTGTGCCCTGCTTGGGCGGAGCATCGCCGTGCCCTCGTGGGGGTGATCGGCGGCGGAGACCTCTCGCGCCGGGCCTTGGTCGAGGCCATGGTCCGGAGCGAGGAGGAGTGGCAGGTGGTCGCCGAATTCTGCGAAGCAGTAATGCTCGCAAAGGAGGAGGCCGACCGCATCAGGCAACGGCGCTCTCGCCGTCGCCGGGATTCCGATCCCGATTTCCAGCCACCGTAGGCGCGGGCTTGCGGACAGTGAGCAATGGGTAGCTCGCTGTCCGGCCGTCCGGTAACTGTCCGGACCAAGCCCAAGTCGTCGACGGCGCGCGCTGTTCCCGCGCGCCTCAAGGAGTTGTCAGCAACAGCAGGGGCCCAGCCGGGTCGAAGCCTACTGGGGCCAGGGTTATCCGAAAGGGCGCTCGAGCCCCGGTATGAAGGCTTGAAGGAACGGGATGGGTTTTTTAGTCAGTAAGAGTCTGACACTATCTCCCGCTCCGCCCAAGAGCGGGGGTTGTCATAAGATGATTTTTCCCACCGAAAAAAAAAAAAAAATGTCACGTTTTACAATTGTATTTTTTTATTTTAGAAAATGTACGCAATGTACTATCGATTCTATGACAATACAGTTATAGAATTGAAATGATTCATTAGCAACTTAGGAACATAATATGAATAAATCCTAACTAATATTATAAATGTGAAAGTGTGGATGTTTGTTACGCAAAAACGGGTGAACGGATTTGGATGAAATTTGGCATGCATATAGCCTTTGACATGGAAAAGAACATAGGCTACTTTTTATCCCTGAAAAACATCTTGTTCCTACGGGAATACACATTATAGTGCGATAACGTCGCGGGCGGACAGCTAGTAATAAATAAATACAAAAACTCTATGGGTCGTTTCTGTGCTGCCTACAAAAAAGGAACACAACATAAGAGCACATACTCAGACCACATAATGAAGTCGCGTGCTTATGTGTACTTATGTGCACGCATATCATTACAGCCGAGAGACCGGTGAGTGAGTGGGGACCGGTGAATGAGTGAACGATACACAATGAGCGTCCACACCCACGCACTCACTACATAAGGCAGGCGCCGCGTTCTCTCCACATAATTACATGTGTACGAGCTTTGTTTTAATTCCATATGCCTCAAGAGTTATGTGTTATTTGACGAGCGACTACTACATAAGGCCCTAGCGTTCTATGTGAATTTCATTGTAAAACAGATCTTTTGTTTCTGATGTTATATTCAATTATATTATGATTGTGAATGTGAAGTTGACTTTCGTTTTGAGACCTGTAATCTAAGGCTATGTGCAAATCTGAGCGGAATACCGTTGATAGTTAATATTATATATAGGTATAATAAAGAAGAAGAAAATTTATTTTTATGCTACGTAATTAATTTTTTTTTTTTTTTTGCTTTATTGTTCATTACATTTATTTTTCTTACATTTGTTACAACAAAAACACTTGTCTGAAACCTTTTAAAGGTTTATGTGACAAAGTGGAGGTAGCAATTATGAAATACGTAGCATACTTAAATTTTTTGACACCTTCCTTAAAAGGACAGTTTTGGCCGAAGAGTGTCGCGTAACGACGATTTCGTGGTCACAGACTTCGCAGCGGAATACGGCGGCGCGACATCACTTCGTGTGCAATAGTTCAATAATTTATTATAGTTTCTTTTAATATACAGGGTGTGGCGTAAATAGTGGTCCAACGTTAAGGGGTCGATACACCATGTATTCAGCTATTACATTACACAATTTAAAACCACTTTTTACCATAGGTCTCAGAATAAAACTGATCTTTATATTTTTTTTGAAAAACTACACCTTGCGACACTAATTTGGCTCTAATTTCAACAAAAGACATTATTTTCCTATTTTGTTTTTTGTATATTACTGCTGAATATATGTGCTATAATATGCAAATAACTGTTGGACTGTAAATTTAAAGATATTAAAGGAAAAATGTGGTTATTTCAAATTTTAACTATAGTCTTCAGATAATCACTAGACTTTGGGCGCGAATGGTGTAAAAGAAATGTACTACACTGTCGGTGTCCATTATTGAAAAAATATGTACATTAAATGCAAATTCTAATGTGGTAAAAAAACAACTGATAGCATGATGTAAAAAACAGTTATTAAGATTTAACTTGAAAAGGAGCTGAATTTGAAAAATTACACTATTTAATTTAAGTACTTATTTAGGGTCAAGCATAAGGGTAAAAACTACACCTTGCGACACTAATTTGGCATTAGTGTCGCAAGGTGTAGTTTTTCAAAAAAAATATAAAGATCAGTTTTATTCTGAGACCTATGGTAAAAAGTGGTTTTAAATTGTGGTATGTGATAGCTGAATACATGGTGTATCGATCCCTTAACGTTAGACCACTATTTACGCCTCACCCTGTATATGTAGTTTATAAGATTATTGGTGTATTTTATGTATGGGCCTTAGTTGCCTGATAATAAAGGATTATTATTTATTAAGTACATAATTTTCAGTCTGTTTCAATCGGTGTTTACCAAACAAGTAAACTTGAACCATTTAGTTGATTTGATGACAGCACAAGAGAAGTGTATTCGTATTTCCTACTTTTTATTAAAAGTGATGTTAAAAAGGCTGCAGTAGTTTCGTTTCTGTCGGTACTTGCGGGCGCACGACTGCGACGACGTGGAGGAGCCTGCTCCGTCCATAAGAACCGGTACTATACAGCACCTTACATTATTATACACCCTGTGTGTAGTGCGTGCGACCTGCTCTTATGTGCTGATTTACATGAGAAGATGAAATATGTTTACTTACTTTTTAAATGTTGTTTTAAAGTGATATACTTATTTGTTTGTATGCAGTCATCTCTTGAAGTTCTAAACATTTCCAAAACAAAAAAAAAAGATGAGTTTCCTACACAGACCTACCTAAACATCCACGTGTGTATACACATAGATGCACATACACAGTCACATAGTTTTGACCCGGCGAGGCGCTCGGTCTCCGTAAGATGGATTAACCTGTTTAATAGAAGGAAGGTTTTTTTTAAGGTATGAAATCATCTAATGACTTCTCTCACTCTAGTGCCGCGCAGGAGGGCGTGTCAGACTTTTACTGACAAAAATCACACCTGTGTTCCTTCAGTTGCCCTAGGCATTCTAGGACCATGGTATTGGTATTCTTTTCAAAAGTTGATCCATTTCTTCATTAGGCTTCGGCCCGCTGGGTCTTTATGGTTTTGTTGACACCTCTTTGAGACGCATGTGGAACATTACGCGTCCTCGGTGACTCGGGCTCAGTCCAGATGGTCACCAGACGGCCGGACGGCGAACTACTCATTGTTCGTCGTTCGCAAGTATTTGTTCCAATACGCGTGCGGCCGTCTCCTTTGTTAGCATTACTGCTTCGCTTGGCATGCCCAACAAAAATATTAATTTAAGGTGACTAATATCTTTACATCATCGTGTGTCACACATAACTGTATGAATTAGCTAAAAATTCAAATTAAGATTATGACTGTGGAAAGAAACATTTCGAACCTTCGCGAGTCACACCACATCACTGTGTCACGTATCTTCGGATGGCTTCAGAAGCCTCCACGTAACGTAATTAGATAAGTCCTGACTGTAGCACAGTGGCGCCCTCTCCTCTCTTCACATAATCCGCCGTAATCTCGTCAAATGCAATCATCTTGGCTTTCATGTAACCCCAGCACAACACCGCCGACAAACCAAAATCAACCATAGTACAACGTGCTAGAGATAACGGAAAGTGATTGAATACTTTTGCCTTGTTTCGAACAGTTAGGGCTGTCAGTAGTGAAAATTGCTTCCGATCTTGTTAACTTTTGCGATAGGGATGACTCTTAAGGAGTTAGTCGAATTTTGCTTTATTTATTATCCGAAATAAGAAATTAATACTAAAAACAGAAAAAAAACAAAGGACACATCCATCACAATCAATAATTTACTATAAGATTTTTTTTTGTTGAGGCAAATTGAGTTTTTTGGAGAGGCGACTTTTGGAGTCAGACATTTCTTAGAACTGAAACTGAGTTAAAGAAAAACATAAATTCTTCGCGCTCTTCAAATCTACACTAATATTATAAAAAGGTAAAGTTTATTATTATAAAGAAGCCAAGTAATCTCTGAAAGTACTGCTCCGATTGCTGGAATTATTTCACCGATAGAAATCTGCTTTATTCCTGAGTGAGATATAGCCTATATTTTATGTACGCGGGTGAAGCCGCGGGCAAAAGCTAATCAAATAATATAGCAAGAAAAATAAAAACACTTAACTAATTTAAACTATATAAATATATATACTAAAGACAATAACTCCTTGCTAAAATATAGCGACATAAACTCCTCCCGCATCACCGGCTCTCCACATCGCTGTCGACTGGAAGAGTGCTCAAAAGACTGGCGACATTGCCATGTTGTATGGTAATGCTTAATCTCTGACTGAGGTAAAAGCCATGTTTTAAAGGAAACATGTGTAACTACCGCTATGGGGAATTATGACTTAATTCATAATTATGTAAGTATTTACATAGAATGAACCAACACTATTTCTTAATTGTATGTTCCCATGTTTGTGTATTTCTGGCCCCTCATACAAGCTAAGGGCGTGGGATATAACAGCATTAGAGGCTGCCGTGGGCGCGATGGCAGCCCTGCGGGCCCCACTTACAGTATTAGGGCTCCTTGTTCGCGTAATGTGATAATTCGGCCGCCATGTTGTGAGCCCGCTGGTTACGGCGGCGCGACGCGTCCCGAGCGCGATTAGGTTATTTATAAATAACATTATGACTAACACGACCGTAATATAATCCGATTTACACTATAATAGATTTATCTTATAATAAGTTAGAGGTACTAAACTTACTCCCAAAAAGGAAGAATTATTACATTGAGTCTTACGTTAGTTGTGAGAGGGATAAGACCTCTAAATACTTATATTTGTACCAATGTTATTCTTATAATTAAAGATAGATTTCTCACTTTCATCCCGTACAAATGTTCCTGTTGTTCCGATGGAAGGTTTTTAAGAAAATGGGATTAGGTTAGAAAGGAGTGACAACAGGGATGACGGCGAATACAAATGAACTGAAGAAGAAGTCGAGCTGCGCAGAACTTAATTATAGGATAAAGGTTAGATGATATGATATTGTTTACTACTCGTACATACAGTGTAACTAGTCTGATTCATTGAAGATTTGAATTACTAAAACGTACAGTTACGTATTATATGCTATATATATACATATATTGGGTTCTACTGAGAATTACTTAGTAGAACCCAATCAAAGAGAGGAAAACCATACAGAACATTGATCTAGTAGCTCATTTGATGATCCTTGATGTTAGACGTTCTTATTATTTAATTTTTTAAGATAAGCCATTTGCTAAAGAACTCTACAAGATTACATACACGCATAAATAACACTCTTGTGATGATATAAATACTATTCGAATCACTGCCAAGTGAGACATATACTCGTAATAATGTCATATTATAGTGGTGCAGTCGCGTCGACATGTAAAGTAAACAAGTTGTGAAGGAGCGGCGCATGAATAATTCTAGCTGGGCTCGTTACTGCCGCGCTCGTGGGAGGCACCCTTTATAATAAACATGGTATTGTATACTTTTACAATCACTTATTTGAGTCTTTGAAAGTTTGCGATTTAACTTGGCTCGTTTGCTGTTAAAATAATTATTAAAATTGTGATTTGTTGAATATTGTTAAGCAAAGTAATAAATTCTAACTCATTGATCGTAGAAATTGTAAAGATTTCCAATGAAACTCACAGATTAATACGTCATCAACGAGCACCGAGCGCTGAGAGCACATTCATTAATCATCTGAAGAGTATATTACACTTTTATTTTTATTTTGTACAAATACTTTTAATACCAATTTATGAAGCTTTATAAAGTGAGTAGAACAACTTTAATGGGTATTGTTAATTATTGAAACCAAGTTTCTATTCGATTGATGTATATAATTCAATGTGCATTATAATTTCTCAAATAAAATCTAAAAATCACTCAATAAGTTTTGAATACAAAAAAGGATTTTAAAATACCTCTCGTGTAGCGCTTAGTGTGCTACGCGGTGCTACGACGTAGCGGGGTGCTACGAGAGTACATCACGTACTCTAATGCCAATTTGTCGTCGCACAAATAAATCCGCCCTCTGCAGATGAAACTAAATAAATCGAATGTAGGGAAAGTACACGAGTTGGGGTTCTAAGATTAGTTGATATTAATTAATAATCATTCGGGATCGTTCATTGTGACGACACTTGGGGGAGGCCTATGTCCAACTGATGAAAAATGATGATGATGATGATGATGAATTAATAATCAACTATCTAAATTCTAATTATGGCTGATAGTTTATCACTCACTATTAAGACGATTAGTCAGAAGAAAGAAAACGTTAACATAGGGCGATGATCTAAGTCATGAAATATAAATGTTTGAAGGCATCGCTCAGTAATCAAATGAAAGTTAATTTATTTAATGTAACAAGAACACCAATTTATTAAAGTACCTTGGTACGTTCAAATAAAAGAAAATGGTTCGCTAAAGCTTTTAAAGTAAATAGTGTAGTAGTTTGATCTCAGTAATGTGGCCGTATATCTGTGTTATGGAGCAGACTCATTGATCTGCTCTAGGTAACTATTAGAAAGGCTTTTATGGTAATTGGTAGAGGAGCTGCGGCTGACTGTACCTACAGCGTGACACAGAGGAGGCAGGCGGTGCGCGCAGAGACGACACGCGGCTTTATTTAGGCGCGGGACGGCTTGCCGAACTATTACTGACTTTTTTGTCACACCTATAATTCGTTACCTTAAGCGTTCCAGGACTATAAGTATACTTTTCAGGTGAGATGATGATGTCAAACACGAGCCTGTCAATAATAATAATAATAAAAAGTTTGACCTGACCCGACAGGCTTTTGGTGATAATAATGACAAATTCAATAACTTATTATTGCAGTGCCAAACAAAATTGTCTATATTAAAATCATATACTTTTAAACTTTTCTTGAAAATTTTAGTATATTCCGTTGTCCTCTGTGCGGAGTGAGCAGGGACGGGAGTCAAGGACAACAGTTGTTAGATAGTTCAACTGTTTCATAGAACCATCACTAGCCAGACGCCAGTGGAATGCGCTTCCTCTTGACATCAGGACGGCCACCAGTCAATATGCATTTAAGCGGAAGTTGCGACTTTAGTAAATAGCAGAGTAGTCTCAAAAATCCTTTCATTTCCTTACATAAATTATAAATATTTGTATATATTTAGGTTTATATTACATAAAACATATATGTATGTTTATTTATAAACCACCACATGGCACCTGCCATGTTTTCTCTTCACAACCCTAGGTTGACTGGTAGAGAATGACAAAAGCGGACTTAATGTCCGCCTTTGTACCTTTGTGTTGCATGAAGTGTTAATAAATAGATAAATAATAATAATAAACGGCTTTCTATCATATATGTACAAATATCATAGGAAACAGTAAAAAAAGAATAAAAGTTTGTTATTTGGTTCTGTCCCTCCACTCCTTCCGTCTCTTGCGGCCCGCGCTGCCGGCTGCCAATTGTGACAAACAAGCGCTACTCCTGCCGACATACTGTTACGCAGTTTAGTGGGTTGACAAAATGTACATTATTGGACTAATAAATGATTTATTAATTTATTATTTTTAGTTCTATCGACATCGGAGTCACATATTTATTAAAGTATTTTTATTCGAATGCCTAGGTCCTCGTGGTGGATTACGACCCATTCCCTCTGTTAGAGAGGAGGCCTGAGTCCCAGCTGTGGGAACATTAAAAGGTTGAATATGCTATGCTATGTCTTATTGCTTGTAGGCATAAAAGGAAACTGTGTTCGCATCTGCGGTAGTTCTAACTGTAGGCGTCCCAGCGCGGCGCGGCGGGGCGCGCTCACTTAGTGTAGGTGGCACTCACAGTAATGATTGTATCAGCGAACAGGCTGCCACTACACACACACACACACCATCAACATATAAACGAAGCTCATCGTTATTTGTCGATGTTTGCCGATCTAATCTGACAGAGAGTCTATGCGGTTCTGACAGTAAATACAAACGTTACGAACTATAAATATTAGATTCTAATAAATGGATTTCGTATAACTGTATCCTAGAAGCGTAATGTCTATAGATATTATGCATACTTAAGTCAGTTACATGCCTATCCATGACAACCCTTCTAAGTTCTTCTAAATTATGTTTTGATGTGGTTTTACAATGAATTTGATGACTCAATAATTTAAAAATAAATTCAAAGATTCAGGAAGTTCTACGTTAATAAAATGATAAATTTTGAAGTTGACACATCCGTATATTTTGCTTTTAAGAAGCATGAACGAATCGTCAGCCTATACCTATAAGTATACAGTATACCTATTTATAAAAATGAATCCCTACATTGTTTATTATTGATAGGTCTGCGTTTGAACACCATCTCACCGTATGGTTAGTGACGATGGAGCATGTGAAAGTGAATACTTCTAGGCAAGTACCTGCCAAGAAATATTCACTCTTGACTTAAAAATCCCTAAGTTATAGCTGTCAGAAAAAACAGACTCCAACGTGGATTTTCACTCCTTAGGTATTGATTTTCCAGATTTCATTCATGTTTTTTTTTTAATTATCTAATACTTTGTAGAAAGTTTTTATATAGCATAGCATAATCAGCCTTTTAATGTTTCCACTGCTGGGACTCAGGCCTGCTCTCTAGTATAGAAAATGGGCCGTAATCCGCCAATAAAATAGGTCATCGAGTACTTAGGTACTGTAGGTAATCTAAAACAGTATTTTTAAAAAATCTGTGTTAATAGCTCATTACTCCTTTTAATATTATTTGATCACGCGCGTCGTATTTTTCGTCTCGTCGTCGCTATTAGTCTGGTGTCTTGGATTTTTATGTTAACGTTACGGCTTACGGCGACTTAAATGAATAAAAGTTTATATAGAAGACTAGCTTTTGCCCGCAGTTTCGCTCGCGTATATAAAATATAGCCTTTGTCATTCAGAAATAAAACAGCTTTCTATCAGTGAAAAAATTTTGCAGTCGGATCAGTATTTTCAGAGATTACCACCTACAAACAAAAAGACAAACTTTACCTCTTTATAATATAGTGTGGACTAGTGTAGACAATTTGTGTTTCCTTATGGAATATGGACTTATTGATTAAACAGAACTTAACAAAACTTGTCTAGCGATCTAAAATCTTGCAAGCTTGAATAAGCTGCTGTATTAAAAACGAAAGAACATTTTATGTATTAAAGGCACAAACGTGGTCGAAATATATTTAGTGTTGAGTAAAGCGACTAGGCCTGCTTAGTAGTAGATGTACCTTTATATCATATTCGTTTGTAATTCACAATTTTGAAGACAACAAGTTGATATAACAATATACCTAAACAAACCTGCTGTACTCTACTCTCGACGTACTTACACTCATGCTAACTGAAACAAATGAAAGTGTCGTTTCTCTCGTTATATAAAATAAAACAACCATATTCATCATTCACAGTTGACGAACGGAAAATGAAACTACAGAAAACTGTTTCCCCTCGGTAGGTGCGTACACTTCCAGTACATTTGTCGCTCTCATCATTTTCTCGTCGCTAACACATAATTATGAAGACGTAGTTCCTCTCGCAGTAATCAGCACATAGCGTTATGTTCACATACATGTGTGTGACGGTGATGGAGTGTGTGTGTGTGAGGCGTGATTGCTGTGCTCATTATCGTGATGACACTTGCTGACGCCAAGCGGGGAAGCTGTCGATAGCGCATACTTGTCGCTATAGAAACTGTGATCAGATTATAAAATAAAACCGTTTAAATAGATTTAGATGTGTACATTACATTAAACACTGAAGTACATACAACTGCACTGTAGCTATATTATTCACATCTGTTTATAAGTAATATCAGGCTGTCGAAGAATACAAACCAAACTAGTTGAAAATAATTGTCGTCGAAGATGATTACTCTGCCTGATAGGATGCCCAGTAAGACATTGTGCTGGATACTTGTTATTCCAGTGAAGACATACATTCATATACAAAATATTAGTCGACAAGCGCCATAAAATTTCGCAGGCTGCGACAGTAAGCACGCCCCGCTAGGCCCCGGGAGGCTCCGCATTGCTTGATAGTGCATTTGATATATTTTTACATTCGGTATATTTCCATTTGGTGCTAACGTTCATTACGGACGCACTCGCTAACGAACGAGCGTCGAGCCGCCGCCGCCGCGCGCCGCCCACCCGCGCGCGCGCACTACATAGCACGGTAGACTGGGAGACGAGGCACAGCTACTGCGCCCATGCCCCAAAATATCCTATTTCAATATAATATGTTATGCCATTTTGAAATAAGATAAGTAGAGAATGCCTAAGGCATTAAGTGCACCTTTGTATCTTTGTGTTGCATGAAGTTTTATTAAATAAATAGATGATAAGTTTTGCACATAGTTTATGTCGCATAAAACATATATTTCGACATTCAAGGTAATCAAAATTTATAGGGTTTTTTCCATTGGCCCAGTATCCTGAAATTGGCCTGAAACAAGGTCGTATAGCAGCGATAAAGGAATAAATTGGTTGTTACGTTTAAAAAAAAGCCTTTTTGCGATTCGGAAAATCTTCGAGACGCCAGTGAATTGAACCATTTACATACATAATAGTTTGTACGGAACCCTCGGTGCGCGAGTCCAATTCGCAATGGCCCAGTTTTTTTAAAAAGATAAAGTGTAAATAAATATTGTAATAATGCCAAGTTTTTTTTTCAATGCCGATTAAAATCGCAAGCAAAGATATAGTTTGTATTTGTCAACACAGAAACATTCTTAACGAACAGCTACAGCAGTAACTATTTGTAACGTTATGTTTCTTTGCAAAGACTCAATAAGACATTTATGTAATTCAATTTAATATGATTGTTATATTTAGACCCATAGAATATAACAGAGTTTGTTTAAAATAAGTTTTTCAGAATTTTTTCAGTTTACCATTTGGTATACAAAATGTTTTTGATGTTCTACATATGTTTACATTATCCAAATGATAATAATATGTAAATATACCTTTTTTTTTTTTTTTTTTTTTTTTTTTTATGGTGGGAAAAAATCATGCATTGACATCCCCCGCCCTTGGGCGGAGCGGGAGATAGTGTCAGACTCTTACTGACTAAAAGACCCACCCCGTTCCTTCTAGCCTTCATACCGGGGCTCGAGCGCCCTTTCGGATAACCCTGGCCCCAGTAGGCTTCGACCCGGCTGGGTCCCTGCTGTTGCTGACAACTCCTTGAGGCGCGCGGGAACAGTGCGCGCCGTCGACGACTTGGGCTTGGTCCGGACAGTTACCGGACGGCCGGACAGTGAGCTACCCATTGCTCACCGTCCGCAAGCCCGCGTCTACGTTGGCCGGAAATCGGGATCAGAATCCCGGCGACGGCGGCGGCGATAACGCCGTTGCCTGATGCGTTCGGCCTCCTCCTTTGCGAGCATTACTGCTTCGCAGAAGTCGGCGACCGCCTGCCACTCCTCCTCGCTCCGGACCATGGCCTCAACCAAGGCCCGGCGCGAGAGGTCTCCGCCGCCGATCGCCCCCACGAGGGCACGGCGATGCTCCGCCCAAGCAGGGCACACCTCGACTGTGTGCTCCACCGTGTCCTCCGGGCGTTCCGCACAGTGGCGACACCCGGGCGTCACCTCCGCATGAATCCCGTGCAGGAAACTCCCGAACGAACCATGTCCGGTGAGTACCTGCGTCATGCGGAAGGTAAGGACGCCGTGAGGTCTTTCCAGCCACGCCTCAAAGAGGGGACTTACCGCCATGATTGTGGCGTGCCCAGCACTGGGTTGCGATAGTCGTTGACGCCATTTCACCATGAGATCCCGCCGGAGCTCTGTCCGCCATGCCGTGACCTGTCGCGGCAGCGGACTTTCACCCCGGCGTTGCATCTCCACGCGCATATCGTGCATGTGTGCAAGGACTGTTGCCTCCAGATCCCACGGTGGTAGGCCAGCCAGAAGGCTCGCCGCTTCGCGGGAGACCGTGCAGTATCCCCGCACCATCCTTATCGCCATGACCCTCTGACAGGCGTTCAGTATGGCCGCCGGTTGCTTTTTCAGCGACGGCGCCCACACCGGCGCCCCGTAGAGGGCCATGGACCGAACGATCCCCGCGTAGAGCCTCCGGCAGGAGGCATCTGGACCCCCAAGGTTGGGCAGGAGCCGCTTGAGCGCAGCCCCAGCCCGGTTGAGTTTGGGAGCCAGACGTCGGAAATGCTCCACGAAATTCCACCGGCTGTCGAGGACGAGTCCCAGGTACTTCATCGTCGACCCGACACCGATGTCAACTCCTCCTACCGTTAGTTGGGAACTCATTGGCGGCGCGTTCCGAGAGCGGCGACCGTGAAAGCACATCGCCTCGGACTTGTGAAGCGCCACCTCGAGTCCCAACTCCTGGATCCTATCAACGACCATCGCAACCCCGCGTGTCGCTAGAGCGACCGCCGCCTGGTACGACTCTCCCTGCGCTAGAACCAGCGTGTCGTCTGCGTAGCAAACCACGCTGATCCCGTCAGGGAAGTCGCCGCGCAGCACGTAGTCGTACCCGATGTTCCACAAGGGTGGCCCTAGTACCGACCCCTGCGGAACACCGCACGACATCTCTCGACGTTTCCAGTCTCCCTGGTGACCGGGGTAGACTATAAGTCTCTCCGACAGATAGGCCTCGACCACTCGACAGAGGTATTCGGGCACCCGGTGGTACCGGAGTGCCCTCCGGATCGTACTCCAGGGCAGGGAGTTGAAGGCGTTGGCAATGTCCAAGGACACTACCACGACACACCTGCCCCGGGACACCGCAGCCCCCGTCGTGAGGGCTCGCACGCGCACGATGGCGTCCACCGTAGAGCGCATCCTGCGAAAGCCGAACTGTCCGTCCGAAAGGTCCGGCCCCACCCGTGTTAGGCGCCCGACGATATGTAAATATACCTGAGTTCTGACAGGTATGTTAGTTAAAAACAGTACATAAGAAGTATGGCCCAGCTCCCGCGCCATCCGTCACAAAAATGGCCGGGTACATAGCAGCAGGCTTTGTCTCAAGCTAACGACGCGGTTCCGGCCCGTAACGATGTCCTCCCGGTAATGACGCCCCGTCATCACACCCAGCACCCCCACACCTCCACAATGACATTAGCGCGAATAGTTCTTATACACCCACTTCTGATGCCTACATGACGGCGCGGGGAGCGGCACAAGGGGGTGCGGGGAGCTCCTCACGTAATGTAATGCCTGCTAAGAGATTGTGCTCAGATATTGTTATTATCGCACAATGTTTTGTTTCCACTAGAGCCCTGAGGGGATAGTGTCGATGCCGCCGAGAGACGCGCGGTGGCGGGATGTGGGCGGCGCGGCGTGACGACGGATGTGAAGGTACTGTCTGAATAGAGGAAGGAACTGAAAGACAATGTTTGTTATGTTGTTATGAATTTAATTAGTGAAGACCGAAACGTTATATAGTTGCTGGCAGTGGCTCCACCAGCGGTTACATTTTATCCAAATCCATTTAGGTGTTCGAGCGTGAACCAGTAACAAACATTTACACTCACAATTTCTCGTTTTTGTTTTCGTTAACATTAGTGTGAAGTGTGATTTATTTTACTTTTCACTTCATTATAGGCCCGAAGACAAAATAATAATCGTTTTATACGTAACATGTGCTAGTATACCGTTCCATCATTCTTCAATAGTTCACGTCTATAAATATAAAGCATGTGACGTCAAGTAAACAAATCAGAACATCAACAAACATGAACGCGGCTCCATCATGTATGATAAGTTGATAACATAATATATATTCCGAGAGGCGGCGATTGTCGCGCCACACAAGTTAGCGCCAAGTTATCGAGTTCCTGAACTTATTCAAGTGATTTGTAGAGAAGGCACAACCACCCCCCGCCACCCCCTCACGCCTGCACGACACTGCGACTTATTTACATTTATATATAAAGTGGATGATACATTAGACTGCACTCTTATGTATTTGACGAAGGAAATCTTTTATCTGAATAATGAAATTAATGTATGAAATGAAATAAAATATGCTGATGAAATAAGAAACGGACAACTGATGAAAGGGGAGAGAGGACCCCCGGGGATAAACTGCTTCACAAAATATGTAAAAATGAGAGCTGGTACTGCACGGTTCTAGTTTATTGTTTTGGTTACTGCCTCAAATAAACCACAAGATTACAGTTCAATTGTGATTTATTAATGAACCTATTCATTGCCATTGTTTCAAACGGAGAACAAAAGACATCAACGCACGCCTTGTAGACAAACGTAAACAGAGGTGTCACGTGGCTAACGTACGTTAGCCTTTATGTAAATTACCTATTGTCTTTTATTAATTGTAGGAAATCTATAAACGTATTATTTTGTAATTTTACTTAGCTTATCTTATGTTAAGGGCAAAATCTTAAGTATGATTACATAAGCCAAAATATTATTAAAATAATCCTGCACCCACCTTTAGCTCTAAAAGTACATAAAAAGCACATAAATTATACAAGGGCATAATAACGGCGTCCAATTTTCAAAGAAACCTCTCATTTCAATGAAAACGGCGCGAGTTGTCGTTTGAGGCGCCTTCGTTAGCCGCGAGGGCGGGCGGGCGGCGGCGGATCAACAAAGTAATATGGAAATAAATGAGAAAACATCAGACGCCGCCGACACTGATCCACTCCAATCAGATAACAATACTGCTTTGTGGACAGCGGCACCGTGATGCCGCGCTTGAGGAAACTTGAGTTGGTCTCCAAATTATTTCGATTGTAGATGTACTCTATGCGGTAATGAAGGAAAAATTACCAACATGCGCTGGTGTTCTGTATTCATTCAAATTATCTTTATTTTATTTTATTTAAACTATAAAAAAAAGTTAATCAATTAACTGACTGGCCTTTTGGTTTAGTGTTCAGTTGCCCTGCTAACTATGCCGGAGGTCGTGAGTACCCAGGACAAATGTTTGTGTGATGAACACGATCATTTATTCTGTGTCTGGAAGTAATTTATCCATAGTATGTATGTATTTAGAAATATATAAGTATGTTAATCAGTTGTCTAGTACTCATGGCACAAGCTCTGTGAGCTCAACAATGTCTTGTCTTTCACATTTCACAACAATTGAAACAGCTCCTACCGAGGGATTGTTTAAGATTTACATCAAATGTGTTATGAAATAAGCAGGTAAAAATTTGGGAACAGTTATTTTTTTCTGAATATTTCTTCTGCGCCTGTGAATAGCACTAACGGCTTTATCTATTAACTGTTTCAAAATAACAATGTTTTTTATAAATCAATTAAGTTAATCTATTACTATTTTCTTATTTTACAATAGTTTAACATTATTTAAACAAATTACTTCGTCATACACTTTTAGGATATTCCACATTTGTTGACTAGTTTAGTAAGTTTATATATACAGTAAGTTTTTATCTACACACTATCTTCTGACTTCATTAATGTAGGTTAATGTAGGAAATAAAATAACCATTTTGAATTTGTTGGTGGTGTGTGCGTTTTTTTCAATCTGCCCACGTTTTCGTGTTTCGCAGTGTACAGTCTTCAGTAGGTACCTCCTCGAGATCTCATTACGTTACAAAGGCATTGTGCAGCCACTGCGGATGACCGGCGGCGCCACTCCGAGCGAGAGACGGCGTCGTTACAGCACCTACAAGGAGCTGGCTCAATAATCATCAACTTCTTAAAAATAATTGGAAATATTTCGAGTTTTGAGACAGCGGGTGTAATCAGAGTACCTATATGCGCACTTTTTCTCCATTTTAAAGGAGGGGGTTCTCAAATTGACTGAATATTCTTTTGCGGTCTCTTGTTCAGCGATACCAGCTCCAGTGGTTTTTCAATGTCAAAAAATTAAAAAACAAAACCATTTCTTTGTGTTCTTGACACTGACTTCCGAAATTAATCTCTCATCTTCGAAGTTCAAGGTCCATAGAAACATTAAGATCGGACCATAGACCACCAAAAGTTATGCCTCAAAATAAAATACGCATATTTATCTCCACTAATTTAATCGGATAACCATTGGCAAAGAAAATCTCTCAACAAGATGATAAAAAAAAATCAGCAGAATTGAAAATATTGTTGCGTACGTGAGTAATCAAATGCCGATTTACTAACAGAGAACTTTATTCACCACAAACAATTAAAAATTAGTCCAGTCAACAATAATCCGAATTGCAATCAACACTAAAGTTCCGTCACACTATCGCTTAGGTCGTTAGATAAAATCACTTCACACACTTGGGTATTTCGCTCTTGATCGCAGTCGAAATCAAAACTGACCCACTTCCGGTCCGGGGGCTCGTATTTATAAGCGAAGAAAATTCTAGATACCGACGTCTCAAGATCTATCCAGAACAACAGGGTCGCGTCGCGGGGCCATAATTCATTTTTATTGCACGATGTACCTAGAGTCACTTTCATGCGGATTTCGACTCTATTTTTAATGGCGACCTATGTAATCCTATGTAATGTAATCTACCTACATACCTACCTAGTGTTGTAAAAACGCTCGAGTCGGCGCTAAAACGCTCGAGTCCGGACTCGAGCAGTTTAAAAACGCTCGAGTCGGGACTCGAGTCGGTTTGAAAACGCTCGAGCGCTGGCTTGAGCGTTTAGAAAAAAAGCTCGATAAATAGCGCCGACTCGACGCTCGACTCGAGCTTAAGCACGAGCCTTCATAAAATAGGTGAAGTACAAATCAATTTAATACTAACTACTCATTGTATATGTCATTCCCGCGTTTTTATCTGCGTGGTTTTTATTTGTTATAGAAAGTTTTATCACTTCCTTCGGGACTAGCGTTGAAAAAAGCAGGCAGAATTCCCGTTCCTTTCCAATACTGTTGTTTATTCAATGTAACATTCGAAACTTTCAAGAAATTTATAAAGTATAAATTTCATGTATTTTTCCAATAAACCCGAAAAAAACGGAAAAATATCAAAAGAACCGAAAATTTCATGTTTGATTTTTTCAAATGCGTACTTTTTTTTTAAATTAATATAAACTAGCGCTTGACTGCGATCCTACCTGATGGTAAGCAGTGATGCAATCTGATGGTGAGGCGCACTAGTTTATGAGCTTATGTCCAACTTGGACATAGGCTCATAAACTAGTGCGCCTGGACAGTCCAATAGAGGACATCGGTCACTATAGCGAGGGGGAGGCCTATGTCCAACAGTGGGCATCAATCTTTATAGCGCCTAAATGGCGATACTTGGGGGAGGCTTATGTCCAACAGTGGGCATCAGTCATAGCGCCTAAATGGCGACACTTGGAGAAGGCTTATGTCCAACAGTGGGCATAGGTCATTAGTGAGGGGAGACTTATGTACAACAGTGGGCATCAATCATTATAGCGCCTAGGTGGCGACACTAGGGGGAGGGTTAAGTCCAGCAGTGGGCATAGATCATTATAGTGAGGGGGAAACTTATACCCAACGGTGGGCATCAGTCATTATAGCGCCTAAATGGCGACACTTGGAGGCTTATGTCTAACAGTGGGCATAGGTCATTATAGCGAAGGGAGACTTATACCCAACAGTAGGAATCAGTTATTATAGCGCCTAAATGGCGACACTTGGACGAGGCTTATGTCCAACAGTGGGCATAAGTCTCCCCTCACTATAATGACTTATGCCCAACAGTGGGCATCAGTCATTATAGCGCCTAAATGGTGACACTTGAAGGAGGCTTATGTCCAAGAGTGGGCATATGTCATTATAGAGAGGTGAGACTTATGCCCAACAGTTGGCATCAGTCATTATAGCGCCTAATGGCAACACTTGGGGGAGACTTATGTCCAACAGTGGGCACCGATCATTATGGCGACACTTGGGGGAGGCTTGAGGGAGGTCGAGTCTGATCTAGCTGACGATTCGTCAGACAGTGAAATCGAGATTTTGGCTGAGGAAAGTACCTTTTTTTTCAAAAAAAAAAGGTACTTCATTTTTTTATTATTTTTTATTTTATCTTTACAAATCGATAGTGTTTCATGTACCGGATCGACCCTCCACGGGATTAAAACGATTAAAATTTAACGGTGTATTATAAAATAATGATAAATTATAGAAATCTTTTGTGTTTCGAAAATATTATAAACACAAAAGATTTGAGTCGAAGTGCATCTAAAGCACGTCATGCATCACAATGATTAAAGATTTCCCTCTAGTCAAATAAAATTATTAATATACCCCCAGTAAAAATGTTAACGCTTCGACGCTCGAGCGCGCGACTCGAGCGTCGAGCCCCCGAGTCTTCAACGCTCACGAGTCCTAAACGCTCGAGCGTTTAACGCTCGAGTCTTGAACGCTCAATAGCGTCGACTCAGCGCTCAACGCTCGACTCTCAGCGCTTATTTTTACAACACTATACCTACCTACTATTATTATTTGAATAATAATAGTGGTATGTAGCCATGAAAGATGTTTCGAGATTTTGCTAGGTACCTCCATTCTAGATCTTTCGAACAGCAATGCGTTTTAATAGTTGGGTGCTACTCGTAATTTTCTCGAAGATATGGCGTGTTCAAGTTTAATGGCATAACAATATCTTCAATTGAAGTTTAAAATATGTTTGAAAAAAATATGCGCTGGGAATTTATTACATCTCGAGGCTAGTCAAGTGCATAAAGTCTTGGTAACAAAATATCAATGGCTTTTTTGAAGATGAAAGATTAAGATAATTAGAAGAGAATTTTTAAAAAAACCCTAAACTAATTACAAACTAAAATATGCCGTCAAAAAACTCCTTCACATCGTTGTCGACTGGTAATGTGCCGAAAAGACATCTGTATGTACCTGACCTTTGTGACTGTATGGCAATACTTAACTTAAAGAACTAGCAGTCGAACTGTGGAAAGCTGTGTTCAGAAATGAAATCACTGGCTTAAACCTAGGTTAGAGTTATGGAGCTTGGCTTGACTCGAGTTTTGAAAAATAGTTCACACCGAAAATACTGAGAGCTTGCTAAGGCTTATAGTCCCTTGAACCATCTGGCCGAAATTAAATGGACGCAACTCTCGCACTCGACTAGGCGGCAGTAAGTATATCTGTGCATTTATTTGCGGCCAGCAGCGCTCGGAAAGCGCGCGGCTGACCTTTAAATCCATTTTCTTTGCGAAATATTGATTGATTTACATAAGCTATATTCACTTTGAAGAATATTTAACCACCAATTTTTATGTGTAAAAATGTTTCTAAAAATCTAAGCCGTTTCGGAGGAGTAGGGAAAAGTTACGAAAAGTTGCGAAATTAAGCTAAATATTTTTTTTAGACAAAAGTATTAATAGCACGAAAGAATCAAATTGTTCAGTTGTTGATAATGTTGTCCATGAATGTATACATGTATTTTTTTCAAACCTATAAACCTGGCCGTTACCGAGGAGTAGGCTTCAGAATGTCACTGTTTTATGGCACTTTTGGGGCGCTTGGGCCTTAATGTTGGTAGTACACTTTGATACCAGTGCAGAAAATTTCAGTTCCGAAGCGGTGTTAAGGAGCTGAGGGCTGCAGAAAGAGGTTTTATTTGCTGAAAACCGAAACTTTTCAAGGCTTCAAAGGTAAGGAACATGGTTACGAAATAGAAAGGGTAAAGTCGTCAAAGTACTAGTAGTATATATTGAAATTTTGTTCGTTCCTAAAGTACGTAAAGATTTGCTGCGGTTGAAAACACCTTCTTTCTCTTCTTGTTTTTGTTTGAACTTATTAACCATAGTGTGTAGCAGTTTTTGCACGTTACTGTTTATTGTTTTTCCCACAATTAAGCAATTATTCTTGAAAAATAAACATCAGTTTCCAAAAACTGACAATTGCAACCATAGACTTTGACGTGATTTTTTTCGGCAAAACAATGTTGCCAATTTAATTTAAAAAACAAACTCCAGGTTACGCTTTCAGTAGACGCACTCTAACAACATTGTACCATGCGGTCTCCGCCACGCCCTCGTGTCCATCACAGTACTCCTCACAACACAAACAAAGGTGTCTTCTTACAAAGCAGCGCCAGCACCACATTCTGTCGCGTCACCACGACGTCACAATACCGCGCAGTCTGTCACAACTGTCACGTATTGTTGCCACTGTGACATGTGTGGAGATATTGTGACAGTAATGTGAGCGGGGCTCGCCAATGTGTTGTGTGGTTCAAATATCTTGATGAAGCTGTTTGTAAGATAGTGCAGAGATATGCGATGTGATCTCAGTAAGATACAAGTATTGAGTGAATACTTTTATAATGTTACTCGAATGACGAATTATTTTGTTTACTGACAAAAAAACACATGAACTCCAATATTTTGGGCTAAATGCAATATTTTTATTAAGAGTGCCCTTTTCCACTCGCCTATCGTCAACATCGAGCATGGTTTAAAAGCTTGTTGCTTTATCTAACGCAATCCAACGTGATGTTTGATGAAGAGGCAATGAGAAAAAAGAGAGATAACGCCTGAAGACTGTTGGCATGCGGTATTTCGTGATTTGCTCGAATATTTCACAAAACTTGTACCAAGAAATACGTGTTTTTTTAAACCTGAAAAATTGTCGTCATTCAGAATCTCGATTAAATGTGCAAGGCAATGTGGATGTACTTTTTTATATTTTTAATATATAAGTACATAATGAAGGGCCAAAGTTCACGTAAAATGGCAGATTTTCAGAGGTCTTTACTAAATTAGTTTTACACAAATTTATGTTTTGATTTCTATAAAAGCCTAGATAATATCCACAAGATAACTGTACATCCAAAATATTTGGAGAAAGATGTGTAATAACAAAGGAAGTGTTTGTAGGGAAATGTGCCTCGAGTTGCCCGCTCTTAAGCCCTTACTTGATGGAAATTATACCAAATTTTCTAATAAGGCTCAAACCTTAGCTTAAGTATTTATTTTTTAAATAGACATTTAGGTCGATACGATTGTAACGTTTAATACTCTTTCCTGAGTACACCTGTGAATGAATACCTACCCAGGCAGGTAGGCTCTTACTGTAAGCGCCGTTTTTCAGCCGCGAACTGAAAGCCAATGATTCGTGGTACAGCTGCACATCCTCCCCCCTCCTGCCCCCTTCCCCATTCCACACACAAGTAGCGACACTTAAAGAGTTGACAGTCGCCACGTAATGGCCGCCGCCGCCGTTGTAAACTTATTGTATTAGATTTTTATAACTGAGGTATTCAGCAGCTTCCAATGATGATGTTTTTTGATTTTATTATAATTTTAATACAATTTTATATGTAAGCTGCAATTTGTGAATAGCCAGGAAGAAACGCTGACACCTGAAATACAGCTCTTATGTCCTAGTTTGGGTGTCAGAAAGCACATGGTTTACTACCTGCACTACCACATAGCCTTATCACAGCAAGGATTATATCATCATAACAATTACATTTCACTCCATCTGTATTAGGCTATGTATGTATGTATGTATGAATAAATTATTATTAAATATTAAATGAGAGCAAATTAAAATGAAACCATTTTACTAATATCTCGGTAATAAAATGACAATTAACAGTATCAAGAAATTAGTTAGATCTTTTTGCAAATAATATATCGACAACCTTAATCGACAGTCAATGTGAGGAAATGTTGAAATTCTCAAGAACATGAGTTATCTAGATTTTCTTTTAAATTTCTACGCAATTGTGTTTTCACTATTCTGTTTTTTATATAAGAAGCAACTGATTGACATTGGTGCCTTATGTCCTGCGACAAATATCTAAGACGTAAGACAGCAGACTCTCACGTATGTCGCTAAAAGCTTCAGTTCAAGAATAGAATTATTATTCTACAAAGTAAGAGCCCATCATTGTTCAGCAAAGTGAGTGCCATCATCTATGAAAACACGAACCAGTTGTCATATTCAAAACCAATCACTTCGGATATGGGACGCCGGCTGGCGGCGGCGCGGCGGCGTTCGGACGATTTTGCGATTTTCTAAAGAGTGCTCACACGAAGCACCCTCCACGTAACCGTGCAACCCCCCGCCTCCCTCACACGTCCACCCCCCCTCGAAGACCCGTTGGAGAGGATAGAGGGCACTTCTTTAATCGCACCTTGTGACGTGCCTTCTTCGAACAAAGGCTTTATTGAGCCAGTTACAAACTGAGTTACAAAGTGGAAAACGATTTAGATTTAAAGTCTAGCTTTTGTTTGAGCACTTGTTTTAGAGGAGAAACGGTTCGCGATTATACAAACTATTTGTCCTTGTTCACTTAGTTTGAAGGAGAGAATAACTTAGTCTTAAATCAGTCAACACAATCTGAATTTCTTTCACAGTTTATCGTCTCATATTTTCCTACTAAACATAACTTTGTTGGTCCTTTACTTACGATTTCATTATATAGATATCCTAAAACGTTAACTCGCCTAAGGTTATTAACTACTATATTATATTATTTTTTGCATATTTTTTTGAGAAAGTAAGTTTTTGTCGTCAAAATGCTTCTTTAACAATAATAATTATACTGCATTTGACTCCCTAGCGTTAAGAAGTACAAACTGCGTTTCAAACTGCAAACAAAAAGTATTCTCTCAACAGCCATTTCATCTACAACCCTTACATAGCACTCACAATAATCCAATAGCCCAGTGAAGCGAGAAGTGCGTACCGAGCACCACGCGGTGGCTCCTCCGGCTCCAGATCCCGCATGCTTCACGCCTGGCTGCACGCTGATTCCCGCTCATCCCGCAGATCGCTGACGGCGCGGGAGGAATCTGCTGATACATACCTTAGCGGTGAACACATCAGGAGCTTGTTCCTTATGTAATGTTAGAGAAGTGATAGGATTGCACTCTCATCTGTAGGGAAATGATAGTGGGGTGCTGATACATACAGGTATATTACAGAGGGAAGTCAACACAGTAATAGGATTGCGTCTGCATTTTTTTGGCTGCAAGGGTTGAGAATGTAAAAGGTTGGCTTGTATACTCCGCTATGATGGATTCTCAGGATTGAAAGAGTAATTAGTTGAACGTTTGAATTTAACTTTGGCATAAATTACCTATGTTTAAAATCTGTTAATCAAACTAAGTGAAGAACTTTAACTTGCAAGTCACAGAATACAGTTTATGTATTTCCTTACTCTTTTTTATTTATTTATTCTTTAATTTAATAGTTTAATTTATAGATTCTCATAATAAAAAAATTCATTGTCTGATGAGACAACTGATAATCATCTGATATCCTTAGGTATCAGGTGATGAAGAAGCGAAAAAGGGTTTTTTATGATTGTTATCTATGAACTACTAACAAGTTACAATTTATTTTTAATAAATTATAAGCAAAAAAAAAAAATAGGAACGTTTTAATTCAAAATTTCCCTTCACAATTCGACGAGCTAATTTGAAATAATCGAGATCATTGAAAAATAGACCAGCGTCGGGAACATACAGTCACGTAATGATTTTTATAATTTCAAATGTTGTTTGAAATATGTGATAGACTTCAAATGACATTTAGCGATGAAGGTCCTTCTAAAGCAACACTCTACCGCTGGTATAATGAATTTAAGTGTGGTCGGTTAACTTTGAGGGATGAAGAAAAAGTGGTCGCGTATTTTCGGCTTTTATGGAAGAAAACGTTCTAGCAGTGAAAAATCGAATCCAAGAAAATAGGCGAATTACATGTCAAGGGTTTCAGCAAATATTGCGGATTGGGTCGGAGAGTGTACAGGTTGTAGTAAGACGCTGGGATAACCTCACCGACGCTCAAAATCGGGTTCGTATTGAATGTTGCCATCACACCATTACAGGTGATGAATCCTGGATTTCTCAATATGTCAAACAGTTTAGGTTCGGTAACACAAACGGTAGTACAAACCTACTAAAGTGGAGCGGTCTAGAAGTGCGCGGAAGATTTTGATCGCACTTTTTTCAGTTTGATTGATTACTCAGTTTCAGTACCTACATCTACAAAATCAACGTAAAATCAATTTCAAATGGTACTGTAGGGTGGGGAGACGCCAATAAAAGGCTTTATATTGAACTTTACTAATTATATCGTTAGGAGCCTTTGAATTATGTTAAAATACATAATTGGATTAATATTTTTCTTGTTGACAACTATCTATCATATTCTAATCTATTTTTTAAATACCATAAACCTTAAACAATCCACTATGTGGCCAGTTTTAACTACAACTAATATGTGACCTTCATAGTCGTCACAGTACCTATACTTCTAAAAACTTGACAGAATTTTTTACTATTGCGAGCAAGAAGGGACCACGACTCAGAAGGCTGCTGATTCGCAACGACAAAGCACTCGTTCACACAGCGGTCAAAACCACAAACTTCCTGCATAGTATACCGATCAAACTCCTAGGTTACCTTCCCTACAGCCTTGATTTATCAGGTCAAAGCTCAAATGGACACAAGATGCGCTGTCCGTGTTCGCGAAGGCAGTAAAAGAGGTGTTTAAAGCGGACTGAGCAAAGTTTTATTTAGTTTTGCAAAATTTTCTGAACGTAAGTACATACGTACTTGTACGTAAGTACGTACGTAACCTCCTTTTCTAATTTTATCTATGAAATATATATTTCAATTTTACAAAATCATCATTACATTACAATTTGATGATATCAAATAAATCCATCAGATGAGGGCACGTCTAATGTAATAGCGCGTTGATTGGACGCGTTTACGTCACTCTGATCAAATAAATAACCGAGTTTAACAAATTGCGTACAAGGAGGAATTTTCTGATCGGCACTCTTGGAGAGGGTCCCGAGGGTCGTGCGAGGTCTCTGAGGGCTTGTGCGAGGCCTGTGAGGGCGATGCAGCCTCGTAACGTAATCAGAGAGATTATTGGCAATCTGCGGCAACACTCGCACCCTTCACTGTTACTTTCGACGCGCGGATCTGACGTAACGAAGATTGATGAATACCTCTCTTAGGGCAACACTATGTGCAACTTGTTGAAGTACTCTTTGTTCTTCAGAATATTTAGAAAGACACTTAAAATAAATGGAGTACTGGGTCTAGTTTCTATCTTAATTGCTACAACACTCCTAAAATTACTCAAACAAAAGCCAAATTATTCAATAGTTGGGAATGGGGATGTTACGGAGCTTCGACTCGGACTTCTGATTGGTGTTACTGGCAATAGTTATATGCTTCGGTTCCGACACTTTTAATCGAAGGTTGAAGCTTAGGTATCAAAGGCTGCAGTCAACGTGTATGCACAGTTTTGTGCAATGCGCATGCGCACGTTGAGCCGGGACACTCTCTCACTATGTGTTTTCTGCCGTCGATTATTCTTTCAGTACTATTTTATTTGATGAAATTTTGATACCCTCCATGTTAAAGTGTTAAGGGAGAAACACTTTCCTGCTTCTGACTCCAACATTGACTTCGGTTTATAAACCTAATATTGAACGATTCTGAAGAGTATCTATGTACTTTTCTGAATCGTTTTAGGCACCTTCAAGCTCCACCAAACTACTGCGTAAGCCACAATGGGCGTTTCGATCTAATGGTAAATGAGTAATGTTGATAAATCATGTTCTAGAAAAAAAAAACATTTATTGGAAATAACAAAAGTAAGTTATGTATGTATGTTACATGTCGTAATTTATTCTTCGATTGGTGCTTGTAGACCGATTTCGATGCCGAGCGGGTCTGCCTCCCTTGAAGTATTGCGTAAATACTTGTAAACAGAGGCAGGAACTCGAATGTGTGTGATTTCAATCACTCCACCTGATTGGCAATCTGTCGCCGCGAAGAATTCAATTACATCACCGACTGCCGCCGGGTAGTGCGTGCCGCGGAAAAACCATTCCCAAAAACCGTTTTATTTTTGAGTTTTTACATTTCAGAGAGATATTCATCATAGGGTGGCACTTCAATGTTTTTTACAATTCTGACGACCTTAAGTCATAGAGGAATAATAATATAATGTGAGTTTGTTGAAATTAACATTTGTAGGTTATCTTTTCAGCCCTCGTTGTAGGTGTACAATGGAAAGGTTTACTTATTTTCGATATTTCACAGACTACTTTATGAAAAACTTCTTATTTACGTTCTTGGATATATATCCTATAAATAAAACGCTCCCTATAAAATATTTTTATAATCTATGCGGACACTAGGATATGAGTTTGTTGAAATTAATATTTGTAGGGTAGCGCAGTAACGAAGTATTTTACTGTTTGTAGTAATTATAAACCTGCTATGAGACAACAGCTATCATTAAGCTTCTGATGGCCATTGTCCTTCTGATCGTAGTTATCGGTCATTGGCGGAATGACTTTTAGAAATAGGTCTAATTTAATACCTTAAATAATATTTAAGCCTGCTCTATTAGTTGGAGGTAAAGATATTTTTTTAATATTTTTTTTTTAATATTAGGCTTTTCAACAATAAGTCCGCTACTACATTATAATTTGTACATTTAGTAACTTACGTCTAAGCGCCTCATCACTTACAGAAAAGCACAGCATGCACTACATTATGCGCAGATAATAACACAACTAGTAGATTTAGAACAGTAATACATAATTATAATATATGGTTTGGAAAAAAAAAGTGTAAATTAGAAGAGATAAAATTAAATACAATAAATTGTTACAAATATGATTACAATAATTAATAAAAAAATATAAAATTAATATTTGAAAGGAAAATTACAAACATCCCGGTGGAAGTAAGTTCTCACAATGTAGTAACACCTGCGCCTGGTGATGGCCGATAAGCCGCAACGAACATTAAATAACCGAAAACATAATTATATTAGTGCAAGAAATTGCTTTTTATTTATTTATAATGGACGTTATCGCAGCATCTGACATGTTGTTAGCGCGGAGCCGCGTCGCGGGGGAGGCGACACACACACACACACGGTGTTGTTGTTACGTCTCGTGTGACAAGCTTTGTGTTGCCAACAATACAGCAACAAATTATTATATTTAGTTATTTACATAATGGCCGCCACAGTAGTCGTGATAAGCATTTTAATAATAATAGCAGTCACCCTGTCACGTACCGCTTTGTTGTAGCGTGAATATAATACATAATGTGAGTAATAATATTAATATGTCGTGAATAATAAACGGGTGAAGCTTGAACATAAGCACGGAACTCATTGTGTGCTGGTTAAAATAATCCTGTTTAATTTTTTGAAGGGATTGTTCAACAGATTTGTGTATCAGTATTGAAATCATGAAGTATCTACATGACATAAGTTTGTTATTTTTATTTGTGTTCAGCTAGTAGACAGCCGCTTGTAAGGCCATCTATCATTCATCTAAATAAATTTTGATTTGAATTGAAATTGTCAACAATCATTTAAGCAGTCTTTGGTATTCATTTGATTACACCTTTACCTACCCCATCGGTGGAATTAGGCATGATATTCCTTATATAATTCTGTAAATTTAGGTAAAACTTTACCTGTTCCAATTAATGACATCCCCCGCTCTTGGGCGGAGCGCTAGACAGTGTTAGACTTTTACTGACTAAAAACCCACTCTTGTTCCTTCGTAGCCTTTCGTACCGGGGCCGAATCTTCCTTTCAGAAACGATCCTTGGCCCCAGTATACCTGTTTTACTTGTAGATTTTAGGGCGCTTGAAAGGGTTACGAGTTCCGTAGCATGTGGCCTACGAAAGTGCTACGCTGCTACGAGCCTACGAGTTGAAGAAACACGTGAGCTAAATCGATTGATATTTATTTAAAAAAAAAGTGTCCATGTTGATGTCCATGTCCATTTCTTGCACGTTCTTCTTTCTCCATAAATATCTACACTTTGGAACGTGAATGTAGCTTCACTTTTTTTGACTGACCGACATTTTGACAATTCGAAAGTGCCTGTAAATGATTTATTTGAAATAAACGTTTCGGTAGTAAAATATAATACTCATTCCGGTTTCCACTTGTTTTATGAATGGTGGAAGGTGAATTTGTTTGTCTGTTTGCACAACAATCAGTACTTTCTCAAATTTCACCAATCAAACGAAGGATACGCCGGATATTTGCATCCGGTAATAAGAAAGTGATCAATGACATTCATTCTATAAGAAATGAATCGCTGACGGGATCGACGGTCGATCAGTCAAAACAAAACACTGATCCGCCGGCGTCGGGTTACGTGTCATCAATACCGATCGCACAGTTTTTATTGACATGGGTTTATAAAGGATTTACTGCTATAAACTGTCGCATCCGATCAGAAGTGGGGTTATTATCTGACTATAGTAAAGGAAAGACAAACAGAATAATGCTGTGGTTTATATTAGTTACTAGCTGGGCCTCCCGGCTTCGCACGGGCAATAAATATAGCCTATGTTAGTCAGGGTGAATGTAGCATTCCAATGGTGAAAAATTTGAGTTTATTAATTACAAACATAGAAAAATTTTCCCTCTTTAAAATATTAGTGTAGATGCAAGTGGGAAAAACCAGGTTGCGCAAACGTCAGGAAGATGGGTTCCAAGTTGTTGTAACTTTGTCAATTTAGAGTTAGTTTTAGATTAATACGATAATAATCGAGTTTTGCAGCCTTAAACAACTCACAGACACGGACAATTTTTCATTATTTTTATTCGTTTCCTCAAGAGATACGCTGTACTTTCACCTTCAGCTGAGTTAATTTTTGTGCCCTGGTACATCTTGCCTTCCAACTGTGCCTGGTTATACTGGTTATTTTCAATGAAGTTCTATTGAAAATAAATCTGACAATGACGTGAAATCAAGCTAATGAGCGGGCAGCGGGATTAAGAATATCTTGAGATTAATTTAAAATTCTATGTTATATAACATAATGATGACATAATCCATGATGAATTTCTAAAATGTACTTGTACAAGTTGTGAATAATGTCAATACAAATGTTATATTTATCGTTACCAAAATAACTAACTAACGGAGATTCAGACCAATATAATAGCCCAATAAATGTGATTCAGTTCATTTTAACTCAATTTAATATTTAGCGATTGTATCGCCGTATCGTTCGTCGCTTGTCGACAGGTGCCGACCTGTCAATTAGAGAGCTGTCACAACTATCACGGCGGACAATGGCGCACACAATGCGTCGAGTGTTCCGCGTTCGTACAATTATAAATGTCGGTCAGTATCGATGCAGCTGCAGGTACCTTTTGTGGGTGTTATTGTATGAAGAGCCGCGCATTGTGACGTCGCGGGATAGTGGCGACTCACGCCGGCCGCGCGCTCTCAGCGTCATCGTATTTGTTGTGAAATTCGACACAATGAGCCTTTTTCTGCGACATTCTAAAGTGCAGACGATAATGTGACAATGTTAGAACTCGAGATGTCGTTGTCATTGTTGGCCATTGTCGTCCAGCGTGTACACGCAAAAAAATTTAAGCTCCTCATTCTTAATGTTGTTCTACGGATCAATTGATAGATATTGTGAATGAGATGATTTTGATGGCATCAAATTATGTTATTTCGGCGACAATACTAAGCACGATTTTATTGAGTTACAATAGAAGTGACAAAAACTTGTTGGAGAGTTGACATCCAAACATTGCTATTGAAATTAAAAGGTTTCATCAGTTTATCAAAATATTAGATAACCTCTATAGCGCTCGAAATGAAAGATAATTATTTTTTTACACCACCTGCTCGATAATGTTGTTTTATACGTCATACAAACCTCACTTAAAGCAAGTCATTCTATCCCTAGGGAGATAATGCAGTATGGCCGATCCCTAGGGAATAATGAGTTTTGAATTTGGAACATCAAAAATCGTCAACATTGTGAATTAAATTGTGTGCATCGAACGAGTCGACTCGAAATTCAAACTGGCCACTAACAAAAAAAAAAAAAAAAATAGAATAAAACGTGCTTACTGACTGGAGCGTTATAGAAAATTGAAACGATAGAATCTTGGAGTAGTGAATTTTGTGTGTTTGATGAACTTGTAAATATAATACTTATATTTCTATAATATAATTAGGTCGACCAAATTGACTTTTAATTATCTCTCAGATGGTGTAAAAAGTAGAGTATGCAACACGGGGATAAAGCTGTCTTTGTCTTGGGCGGCTTGAATTCCTCACTTCACTCAGGTTTCTTTATTAACTCCCTCGCAATGCTCGGGAGTTAATTTTATAAATCCCTCACTGTCGTTCGGGATTAAAATCAGCAACCTTCGTTTTGTTCGGAATTCAACATGCCGCCCGCGACTTAAAGACACTGCTTTATCCCCTAGTCACATAAACTACTATTTGTTGTGATTTGAAGAGCGACACATTGATCAATGGTTTGGAATAATTATAGATATTTTGAGAAGTTTCTTATAACAAGAGTTTCTTAAAGAATTGTAGGGATGCTTACCTGTTCATATAAACTTAGGTAAGTAGGTAGTTATTTTCGCCTATACCTACAACTAACGTGAATCATTATTTTAAAGTACTCTTACTTAAGGGCCAAGCGCCCGAAAAGTGCCATAAAACAGTGATTTTCTGAGGCCTACTCCTCCGTAACGGCTAAGTCAATTAGTTTGAAAAAAATATATGTTTGTTATAGATTCATGAACAATAATATCAACATTTGATTTTTTCGTGCAATTAATACTTTTGTCAAAAAAAAATATTTAGCAATTTCGCAACTTTTCGCAACTTTTCCCTACTCCTTCGAAACGGCTTGGACCTTTAGAAACATTTTTACACATAAAAATTGGTGGTTAAATATTCTTCAAAGTGAACATTGCATATGTAAATCAATGAATATCTCGCAGAGAAAATGGATTTAAAGCGCTTTCCGGGCGCTGCTGGCCGCAAATAAATGCACAGATTTGCGTACTGCCGCCTAGGCGAGTGCGAGAGTTGTGTTTACATAATTTCGGTCAGATGGTTCAAGGGACTATACGCCTTAAGTGATGATTAAGTTAAAGTTGATTGTTACATCAAAAAATGTTGGTGCGCAGTTGTAGAAAATGAGACATCTACATGCCTTTGGATCTAATAAAAATCAATTCCGAGCAATTTTGTGATTTGATTAACCGTACGTGTTCCCTCGTCTCCGCCGCCATTTGCAATCGCAATCACAATTACTACCACCCTTCCTCAGTGCTGCGTGCTGGCGACTTTTGCGCGGCCCTGCATCCTCATAACAGTCCGTGTTGCAGGGGAGTAAGGTGTACATTACAACGTGTGGTTAGCATTTTCTCTTCTAAAAAGAAACCGCGACCTAAAGCCAGAGGCTGAAGTGAAAACACGAGTGGTGAATTGAGCCGAGCATAATGTTGAGGTTCTTTGGCGCGTCGCGGGCGCTGATTGGTGGAGGGCGGTGGCGCGGCGGCTCGTGATTGGTGGGCGTTGCGCGGGAAAAAACGTGGCTTTGTGCCGCGCGGCGATTTATTCACGACTATTAGTTATGGTTGGATGAGCGGCGCTCTGGGGAATAGTGATGCACCGCGCAGTCGATGTTTCGGATGCTCGATAGGAACTTAGATGGATGACATCGGGTAGACAAGCGTGTTCCGACATCGATCACGTCACTGCATATTATTTTATGAGACAGTAGTGAAACATAAATCAATAATAAAAATAATGTTAAATAAACATATTTAAAGCAGTATCTTTCTAAACCTACATTTACAACGCTTTGCTTAGGAGAAAAAAAACCTGGGAAGGCTCTAGAAGACATAACTTCATACAAGCTCATTGGCCTACTACATACAATGTCTAAAATTTCAGGAAACTGTTGCTAAAAAAACTGTCATTAGGCCTCAAGGAAATAAAATTAATAAGTACCTGAACATTAATTTGGGTTTCGTGCTAAACATTCCATTGTAGAATAGGTTTCTATCGTACTGTTTAGTTTCTACGTTTGACTAGATTTTAAAACTAATTGAACCTGGAAGTAAACAGCCTAGTATGACTCTGCCATATTCCTAGATTCCACGCAGGATCTTTTTACAAACTCAAGACTCATTTGCTGATCAATTAGTTGGTACATCGTACCATAAAATTATATCTATCGAACTGGCCTTACTTTATTAATAAAGTAACGAAACAAGGAGATTTTTGGACAATACTATCAGGAATACTATAAGGGAGCCTACTTGGCCCTATCTTGTACTTGTTATATACGGCAAGGTTTACTAGTAGAGGCTAGTTGCTGTAAATAATGTAATAAGTCCGTCTTTTTGATTATTCAAAAATAAGTGTCACGTATTTTTTTATTTGTAAATTAAACCAAAAGTGACAAAGATATAGCCCATTAAAGTTACGTGTAACGTCACGCCGTGCTACATTTTTTCGCACGGGGTGACGTCACATGTAACGTTAATGGGCTATATCTTTGTAATTTTTTGTTTAATCAAAAAAAGAAAAAATACGTGTCCAATATTGTTTTATAATCTAAAATACGGACTAAATAAAAAGTAATTATTTTGATCCTGGAAACTATCCTATTAAGGCCACTTAACTATTATACCTCTATCTTAAGATTCTCTGCTTTGTTACCAATAACATCCTGCACAGAGCCCTTAAAGTGACTAGAGTCGAAGAAGAAGCATTTAAACAGACCAACCGATCAAGCATTCAAAAAGTCTTGCAAGGCTGAAAATCACCAGAAGGCCTCCCGTTTGGAGCCTGAGGCACAAAATAAGGCCAAAGAATATTTTGATGATTGACACCAAAATGAGTAAAGTTTTTTTTTTATCCAAAAAGGATAATCAACAAACTTGTTTATTTTTTTTTGCACTGTTGCTTGAGACAACCCTAATATTGGTTCATGTCAGGAAGGAAAATTGTAATATTATTAAATCACCATAAGCTTCTTCTTCTATTAAATCACCATAAGCATTCTTACAAATAGCAAATGCTCAAACTGAAGATAGCTAAACTCTTCTTAAAAAGTATACGATACTAAAATGTAAAGTATATTTCAATGCATTTAAAAGTACTACAATATAATACAAGCCGCACATTTCTCGAGCTGTCATCGGCACTATCGACAGGTCGGCACTCGCGCGGTCTTCACAGCCGTGTTTACTATCTCGGGTATAATGGGACCAGTGCCAGTTGCCAGTTACCGTCTCAATCATCCCACCTTTTACTTACTGCTTGAGCGAGATAGCGATATTCTCGCTACCGGCTAGAGAGGGACGGGGAATACGCATTCAAATACTTTGTGCATTCAATTTTATGAGTACTAAGTTACGAGATAAGCGATTTTCGACTTTAAAATTGAAAGCTTAAGGTTGAATTTGCAACAGAAGGTGTTAAGTATATTTTTCGCTCTCAATATTTAGCATGTATGTTTTCTTTAGATATGAATGCAAATAGTAATGGCGCATTTTTATTTCGATGTTTACATAGAGGGTCTGGCGTCGAGCGAGGGGAGGTAAATACGGCGCCATCTTGTCGTAGCGTCGGCAAAAGAAGCGGGATTACTGGCAGGGTAGGTACGAGTGGATGCTGGAAGTGGATGGCGGATAAGTAAAAGCCACTGGGCCGGAGGGCACTCCACGACAATCGCGAATTGATTTGGATTGCTTTTGATGTGCGCACCTTTGCAATGTGATGCGGGTACAACTGTACACACAGATTACGATCGGGTTGGGATATAACAGTTTTAAGTGATTGGAAAAGACAGATGTTATAATTTTAACAAATAACTTTTAAGTTAGAATTACTGCTTTCGGCGATGAAGCGGGAAGAAAATAAATGAATGAAGAAACAATGTAAGTCACGTGTGCTGCGAGAGCTCAGTAACAACTTTGTAATTAACATGAATATCTAGTTTTTAGGTAGGTATTTAAATACACATTCATAAATTAGTACTTAGTAGCCGCTTAAAGATGTCGTGTCATTTTAAGCTATTTATGGACTCTTTATTTGGAGTACATCTTTAATTGGAACTCTAGAATTTGCATTGTCCAAATACGGAAAGAAGTCTTATCAAGCCCAAAATCCTAAATAATATTTAACTTGTAAAACTAGATAAAAGTTTCACGAGTCACATATTATTTAGGAACAAGCCAGCTAATTTCCTACCAATGAAACTCCAAAAAGTCAGAATTCGGCAGTGGTGACCACCAGGCCGAGGCAACGAAGCTCGACGAGGTGAAATGACTCAACTAGCTGTCTTGGAACCAATAGTAAAATCATTCATTCAATCAGTTAGTTCTTAGGTAAGTAAAACATAATTCTACTTGACTAATGCATTTTTGTTGTAACAAGCTCACCACGCTATTTTCCCCCGCTACTGGTCTCGAAAATTCTGGCTTTCATTAGTAGCGAGCACCGGAACAGCGCCGACCAATGAAACTCGACGAGTCCAGGAGAAACTATTCAAGTATGTTGGATTTTGTAACTGAATGACGTTTTTATATATATTATTTCTTCACAGTCAGTCAAAGATCCTTCTTTAAATGCCGGTCTCGAGTTCAAGACCTTTCTTGCTTACTTCTTTAACTTATTTTTCAGTCTTTCTTCAAACTTTCATGTCATCGCGTTATCCCTCACACTTTTCATACATCTTTTGCCTTAATTCAGAAAAATCTATAATTATTTTGTGTACTAAAACAATTTTTAAATCTTATCGATAGGTTAAACCAAATTTTGATTTCAATTGAAAGTTAAATCTGCAAAATGTTTAATTTTAAAATTGAGTTCTGTATATTTCATAGGCTTGAACAACTCTGTTTCTGTAGATAAACAAATAGCAGAAACTACCCTCAGGTGGAGCTTAAGTGTTACAATGATTGACAATCATGTAGTTACAGTTGGGTTCACGGGTTACTTTCATCTATTAATCTGCTTTGCCTGCCGCTAGTTAGTTACCTATATTTTTCCATGGAGCGTCTGCCTTACATACACAACCCAGTACCTACTTACCGATACCATTTGATAAAGCTGGTGTCTTTTACCTAAACTTTTAACCACTCATAATGACTGATGAACATCTACACATCACAGCTAAGGCCAGCAGGTTAACATAGTTTCCAAAATAAGGAGGAGGCTCAGTATGTAATGCATATTCTATTTCAAAATGATACATTTAATCAAAATAATCTTCATGGAAAATAGCTTCAACATCGATATATCCTACATTATTTCCCCTAAATTAGTTTTCAACAAAGACCCACTCTTAACCACCTTATTTGGCGTATAGAGACACACAGTGCTATCTACTGAGTGGTTCCAATAGTTACGGAGTCACTTCACTTCACCTGCTAGTTTCAAACTTACTCGCCGACTTCCTAGATTAGGTTACGTTATATTTGCGTCGGTGGCAGAGTCACACGTCGGTGAACCTATGCATATACTCGTACATACGAGTATTTTGACAAGTGAATATTGGGTTTGTTGATGCTGCTGTGGCGTTGGATGCTAGTTTTCGTCTTTAATGTTTACTGCCTATATTAAAAAAAAAATCACTAAGTATGTACCTATGGTGTTCTCTTTTTTTTTAAATATTCTTCGAATTTTACATTATCTTAAAATGAAAATATAGATATACTTTACCTTATCTGACACCTTTTAGACCAATTGAAAATAAAAAGCGAAAAATACTTCTAAAGGTTTTTTATTATAATATTTTTAATTATTTTATTGTATGTATAATTAGAAATACGTTAAATAAAGCCATTTTTAGTGGATGTGGTGTTAACCTATGTTAACTTTTGCATTTGTAAATGTTAACCTAGTTATTAAGTTAGAAATGTATATGTGTAAACAATCGTTGGATAACCTAAATAAATAAACTTATTGATGGGCTCGTGATTGACCACTATCTCACCTGATGGTAAGTGATGATGTGGCCCTCTTGATTTAAGGACCTCTAAGCCCCTAGCTTTTATAAAAAGAGATAAAATGTGAATAAAATACTGTTGGAGTTGGGAATGTGAATTATTATTGGCCTCGATTAAGTAACCTAGAGACAGAAGATGAAGAGACGGGGAAGTTTTAAGTCTGCATGTGAATAGGTTTGGGTGTAGTGCGGAGTGTGGAGGATGACAAATCAGAAACGCAGTGACTGACTTGACCAACAGAGAAGTAAGTAATATAAAGACAAACAAGTCTTTATCTTCTACATCTTTTGGCTCAATTTGACTTTATTTGCCATCCTTTAATTTTGCATAAAATTATTATTTCCAAAATTTATATCACACCAATATCTATACCTATACTAACATTACAAAGAGGTGAAGTTTGTTTTTTTTGTTTGAGGAGGTAATCTCCGAAAGTACTGGTTTGATGCATTTTTTTACTGATAGACAGCAACTTAATTCCTGAGCGACATAAGCTATACATATTTTATGTATGCGGCCGAAGCTGCGAGCAAAAGCTATAGTCTTGAATACAGCTGAGAAAGTGGTCAGCATTTACTTTTTGTTCCGCACCACCGTCAGAATACAATGAAATTGTGCAATGTTTGTTTGATATCATCGGTAGCTTTCCATTTCTCATACTCTGGCTTGCTTTTGCTCGTTATCTTATAACCTCTCATATTTAATCATTTTCTAAACTGTTATTGCGCGTTTATTTCTGGTTGTCGTTTGAGTATTTTATTACAAAATTTCGCTTTATACGAGTAAGTATCTTTATCAGTATCACCTTTTTCTCTACTAGCTTAGGGTCGGCTTCCAATCTAACCGGATGTGTGTGAATACGTTTGTTTTGCATGTAGCGACTGCCTATCAGATCTCTGATTAGAACCTAGATTTATCAGAACTCAGTTCCTGAGCGTACCGTATCGTGTTGATACTCCTTGCAAATAATTGTGGTCAGACTTTTTAGCCTAGTAAAAGAAAAGTACCTACATATGAATAAAAAAATATTTACAAGAGTCCAGATTGGATTCCTGGGTGATTCTTTAATCCAAGAGAATGTCTCATTTGTCTGGTCTAGTTTTCTCTTTACAATTTGCTATTTTTATTTGCATATTAGATTACCCAGATCACTCAATTGCGCCCAGTGGCTTGCGACACAAAATAGATAGGTACGAAAACTAAGTCAGATGAAGGAGACATTTTGTCGATTTTAAAGAATCACCCTCCTGTTGTCGATATCCCATCTGGACCGAGCCCAAGTCATCGACGGCGCGTACTGTTCCACGCGCCCCGCAAACAGATGTCAACAAAACCGTAGGGCCGTAGCCGGAGCCTACTGGTGCCATGGGTTCGCTTCTTAAGCGACTCGAAACTCAGGGCTATGGAACGCAAGTTAAAGATACAACATAGGAGTGGGTTTTAGTCAGTAAAAGACTGATACACTCTCCTGCTCCGCCAAGAGCGGGAGAAGTCATTGGATGATTTTCCATGGGTTTTTTTAGTCAGTAAGAGTCTGACACTATCTCCCGCTCCGCCCAAGAGCGGGGGTTGTCATAAGATGATTTTTCCCATCGAAAAAAAAAAACACTTAAAAAAAAAAAACTAGTCACCTATCTTATTTAATAAGAATTTTGTATGCCTCAATGGCGGGACATAGCAGAACCTGCAACCAAAATAACCTCTTACGTACCTATGATCCACAATAAACGATTTGAATTTTGAATTTTATCTGTCAAAAAATGACGATTTTTTTTCGCTCGTAATATCTAATTGTAAAAACATTTGTGTTTATGTTTAGAATACCAGTTTATCTATGGCTTCTCAATATATAATCTAAAGATGTGTTTATGAAATAAATTTTGAGTTATGAATTACCTCCAAGACTGTTATTAGAACAGAACCATTTACACACGTATGGGCATTGCTCAACAATTTTCTCTTGGCTTGAACCTGGCTTGACTTGCTCGGTAGCAAGTCAAGCCAGGTTAATAATAAATAATAGAGATGTTAATAAAATGTTGTTTGTCTAATATGAATGACTATCAGGTTCTTGTAAAGCAACGAAAAATATCATGAATAGAAAATACTTTATATATACTTCAAAACTTCGATATTGAGTGCTCATCTTGATATAAGAAAATGTTCCATTATAACCGAGGATTAAAAGTTCATTACACGTTACTCCTCTTCACTCTTAAAGTCGTAAGTTTAGTTTGGCAATCCTTCTGTTCGTCCCACGCAACTTGTAACAACAGACAGGTCGAGTTTCCGATCGCCGCAGAACAAAATTAAATGATCATAACTTTTCATTTTACCGTTAACGTTCCATTTTCTGGCGTGAAGTCGCTTGTAGTGACAATTAGTGGGGGCATGACAAAGTGCCGGGATGCGGGGGGGTGCAGGGTAGGCGAGGAGGGGAGGGGTAGGCAGGGCTCTCATTAGCAACTTGTCCAAACTCGTTATAAGTTGACACCGGCTCGGCACCGCGCCGCGATTGACTCGCTCCTCGCTAACTGCTGTAAAAACTAATTCCTCGCACTCGATACAGGGCTGCGTGGACAACACCAGCCTATTTATTTACCGTTTGGAGCACCGGCCATTCTGCTTCGCGTTATGGTTTGAGAATTAGCCTGTAAGTGGGTTATACAATGAGAATGATCATGTTGTCTATTAAATCTACGGTCAGTTGGTCATTTATCAAGCTAGCATTCAAATAAACTCTTAATTTGCTAGACAAATCACTAATAGCAACTAAGGAAAGAAGAAAATAAGTAAGCCTTGAGTATTATATTGTAAGGTCGACTAGTAGTAATATAGATTGGATCGCAGTCAAGCATTGGTTTATCAAATAAAAAAAACTGATAGGCAATGCCTCAGGCATTAATTCCGCCTTTGTACAGTGTTTACTAGTGCCCAAAGTTTTATAAATAATAGGATATCAAAAGTAAGTGGAACCGAGTCAGCCCGAGTTGTATTCCACGCACGCCTCAAAGAGTTGTTAGTATAAGTGACAGGACTGTAGCATAGTTTGTAAGAGTTATCGAGGCGCTGGAGCGTGAAAGGCAACGGAGGAAACACAGGCAGGTTTTAGTGAATAATAGTCTGACACTCATTGAATTGGTTTTTTGTATATCAATGCTGACACTCCCTCTCACTCCACCTAGAGTGGGGGTGTTATGTGATAATTGAAATTCGCAAAAAAACCTTACCAAGCCATTTATCCAATTAGTCTTTTGCAGTCTTCGAGTTGATGACCGGGCTTCGTATACATGTCTATATTTGGACAATACTCTCGGTATTGTCCAAATGTAGTCATGTATACGAAGCCATTTAAAATATACATTACATGTACTTACGCAGATCATTGAGATACAGAGTATGGTGATATATATGTTTATTTATTTATTAAAACTTCATGCAACACAAAGTTACAAAGGCGGCCTTAATGTCTTAGGCATTCTTTACAAGTCAACCACGGCTAGTGAAGAGAAAACATAACACGTGTGGTGTTTCATTGTTAATTAGATAAGAGTGTTCTTAATACAGCTTATTGAGGACTATTTTACTTAAGTCTGAAACAATTGATTGATTGCTAGTGTCTGCCAATCAGTATCGATCAATCTCTCTAAATTAAATTATAACTAGCGTGTTGTCTCACAGTGTGTCACTCCTCGCTACATTTGTGCGCTCCCTGTCACACCAGATACAAAGTGGGGTGATTACGCCGTTATTAGAGGCAGCCCTGCGGCGTCGTGCCGAGGTGGCGTACGCCTCGCCCCGCGGCGTACGGCGTGGCGTAGCGCCGCGCGGGCGGTGCGTGACATCGTGACGTTCGACCGCGACCCGACGACAAATTATTTTATATCATAATGTATTGCCGATAATTTTTCATGCCGAATCAAATACAGGATGTGCAAAGTTTTGGTTGTGATTGTTGATTTTAATGTAAAATTGCAAACGTCTATTAAAAAAATGTTTATCTTAATAAACATTTTTACTACTTATAGTTATTCGCATATTTTGGCTATTCTGATGATAAAAGTCAAGAAGTAAGTTCAGATCTAGTACCTACTTAATAAGGTTTGATGGTAGCCGTATTAGAATAATAATATGACAAACGGTGACGGCATGTTTGGCGCAGTGATTGACCTATTGGCTGTTGCGATGCAAGTCGAGAGTTCGATTCTCGTACGAAACAAATATTTGTGTGACCTACAGATAGTTGTTTCAAAGCATTTTATTTCAAATAAACTATTTGTGGCGACACTTGGCGGAGGCTTATGTCCAACAGTGGGCGTGTTTCGGCTGAAATGCTGATGATGAAACCACTTGTAAGCACTTTTGAAACGTCAAGAAGTCAGTCAGTCAGAAAAATGATGCTAATTATAACATGCCAAAGCATAGACCTTTATGGAGAAATACGTATATAACAAAATCCAGGAAACTCTTCAATCAGGTAATGTGCCTATTCAAAATATCTGAGTTACATGTTACTTGTTATTATTATGTGTCAACAATATAAACGAAGTAAAAAGTGCCTTTCGTTCGTCACTACCTCTGTTTTGCATTATTTTATACCTTCATATCTAAGTGTCTGTCTTTAATTTGCTAAATTCACGTTGAAAATTAGCCTTTTTCTTCAATTTGCTTTGAAGAATAACACTCTATGTTCTTAGAATAGCGACGAGCCTAGTATTAGAAGCAGGCCTGAAGTTCATAGCATGCACACCAAATCTGTGCCTTAGTCTAAATCCAGTGGAAAATGCCATAATTTCTCCTATAGGTACTATTGAAAGTGTGTGTGTAATAGAGATGAATATTTCCAGCATCACCCTGTGGTTGTGATTGAGGGTATCGGCGCGGCGGTCGCTCGTTAGCGACGCGGTAATGAGCATTACGTCGCCGCACCGCACCGCACCGCGCCGCGCCTACTCGCGACTGATCGTGCTCATCGAAGCTCTCCTCGCCCACACCTACCATGAAGCCATGATCTTGTTGCGATAATTGCGATGTTGTCTCCTCATCACATTTTTTGGGTTATTTCTGTCGAAATGATTATTATAAATTCGAAGACATTTTATATTTCTGTGACAACTAAATTCGATGCTCATCAGAAAAAGAAAAATGAATTTTGATTTTGTTTTCAGAGTTTATATCGAGCTCGTATCTGGTATTAGTAGGTAGGTATGTAAAGTTATTATTACTTTTTGAATATGTTTTATTCACAGATCGTAGTACGGGATTGAGGACAGGTTGTAGGCAACGTCGTCGGCAGGCACAGTTAGGGGTCAAAACTGCTGTTGCACTCTACCAATGCCGGTGTCTAAAATCACTAGGACATAATAATAGCTTCAGGCTGTGTGTCACTATTTTAGCAAAAGTAGTTTCACTCTATTGTTTTGGTTTTAATCATACGTTGGGAAAACAGTAGGTAAGTATACAATATAAAAGTCACTAATTTTGGATGACAGTCACATCGTAATTGAGAAGTTAACTTATTTATAATGTCTACTATCTAAGTTAACTTCTAAAAGAGTTAACTTACTAAAAGGGTCTCACTTCAAAGTAAATAAAATACCCTTTAGTATTTAACACTTTAATAGGTAGGTACTAACTAAAACTACCTTTAAAAGAAAAAGAAAAAAAGTTATATACTAAAACTATAATGAATGCTGCAGGTCGCGTAGGTGTACCCAACTAATACATTGATATTTGAAATTGGATTGCTGCGTGCGGCCTGGGTAGGTAAATGACACAAGTTTTAGGTAATAAAATGTAGCACAAACTGTCGACTCATTGCACCAGTAGGTAGGTCCAATGCGTGACATACGTATAAGATTGCATTCACGAATCTGTTAAGTGCAAACTTATATATGTGTGTTTATAAATACTGATAATAACAAAATATTCTTCTATACTTTTTCAGGTTTCACTTCAGTACATTAGAGTACCTACTCTGATATCTACCACGCAGCCACTCAGAATCAGAGTTAATTTATTCGAAACAATTTTAAATGAATATCTTTCACGCACTTTGCGTATCTGAATACTTTCTGGTAGGAGGACGTACCTACTTTCTTCTTGGTGTAAGAAGGTGGAGGAACAAGCAAAGGATATCAATTCCATAAGCCATGTGTGTACAGTCTCGTGTTGCCACTCGAGATTAAATGGGAATCATATGTTGTATATCGTATAATATAACAACAGATCATGAAGCTACTGAGTTGCCGCTCATCATCTTGACGAGATCCTATTGTAGTTACACACCGCGACATTATGCAACGATTCAATAAATTGTATCGTGTCACCTCTTAGAAATAAGCACGACATTCTCAGACAATTCAATTGCTGTAACGTTCCAGTTACAGACTTTTTGATTACGTAACTTACTGTTAGTTTGTTATTTGAACTTAGCCTTTTGGTTTTTACCAGAAACGGTCACTTCTGTAAATTTGACATTCATTTAGGTACATGATATTTTCTATTTTATCAATTATAATCTTGTTTCTTACAGAATTTTTTTTTATTTGTAAACTACCATAAAAAACATACAGTCCACTTCCATCGCATACAGTTCCTATAGTGCTTTAATTTGTTGTTAATGTTACTGCTTTAATATATGTTACTCTTTTACTGGAAAACCCCTGAACGGATATTCATTACACTTTACAGAATTTAGTTTAAACATCAGAATATCATATAGGCTACAATTTGTAAAGAAGGGAAGTAATGAAATCACAGGGTGCAACTGCAGGCGACATCGGCGTGGAAGCTAGTTATGTAGACTGTAGGACCTGAGCATGCATTAGGAAGGAACGGAAATAAAAGAGACATTAGTTTTATAATGATATAAACTAATGCTTGTCTGCGATCCTACCTGATGTTACCATCAGTCACCAGCACTTAGTGATGCAATCGTTGATGGTGAATCGCACTAGTTTAATAAGACCCTATTCACTCTAGCCTTATAATCGGATTGAAAGTCAGCAGCAGGCATTTTTTTCCAATCTTTCGATGTAAATACGTGTATTAGTCATAGTTACAGGCAATTCCGCTAATCATTGCTGTCAATGAAGACTTTACTGAAAATATTAGACAGCAACTTACCGCCGTTTTTTATGGAAAAGTTGCTTGCTTGTTCAGCTGAGCGAGTTCAATGACCTGCAGTTAATAGTAGGCGTTGCGTACAAAGTACCTACAGGTCATTGAACTCGCTCAGCTGACTTTTTCTTAAAGTTAATTTCGTACATGCGTAAATTAATACGAGTTTTGAAAAAGAGGTACTTTATTTTTTAATTTTATCTTTACAAATCGATAGTGTTTCATGTACCAGATCGACCCTCCACGGGATTAAAACGATTAAAATTTAGCGGTGTATATAATATAATATTAATATTTTTTTTTTAAATGACACAATATGTTTAAGATAAGTAATAGGAAAATGAGTCCATTGCTACTCGATATAAACAAATGGAGAAAGTTTGTCATTACAAACCAAGCGGAATTCACTCGAGCCACAGGTGTGGGTGTTATGGAGCCGACAGTGCTGCAGTGACCAATGTCCATGGACCTATATCAAATGACGTTATTCAAGAAATAAATTACACGGGTTTGTCTAGTAACTCGTGAGGGTCGGTTGATTAGACAAATACAGCCAATTGTAATGTGAGTTTCCTTACTTTTCAGTATTTAAATTGCGTACCTAAAAGCTGTATGAATGAGAGCGGTTCTTTGAGTTAGTGTATTGAAAATGATGTTGAATTGAGTTCCATGACTGGTCCGGTGGTGAGGTTTGCAGACGACACTGTTACCTACTGACCTGTACTGCGTTACATTCTGGATGAGGTCGGTACACGGGTGTGGAGAATCTATGTGCACGATAAATAACTAATACTCACTCTCCGCAGAGTGGGGAACAGGGATGTCACTGGATATCTGATTTCGGCTCTGAATACAAATGTAGATATATTAATAATATTATCCGCTACATTCGGATAATTTCAGTTACGGATATCTTCTTCTTCTTCCTGCCCTTATCCCATATTACTTGGGGTCGGCGCAACACGTTTTCTTCTTCCATTCTGTCCTGTCACCCGTCAAACTATCACTAACTCCCTTTTCTTTCATATCACTTCTCACACAATCCATCCATCTTTTTTTCGGCCTTCCTCTGCCTCTCCATCCATCTACATGTATACTCAAAACTCTTTTAGTAATATGCGCTTCATCCCTCCGCTTCACATGACCATACCAAGACAACCGACTACCTTTCAACTTTTCAGTCACTGGCGCCACTTTCAAACTTCCTCTAATATACTCATTTCTCACTTTATCCATTCTCGTCACACCACACATCCATCTCAACATTCTCATCTCCGCTACATGCAATCTTTTTTCATCCTTCTTTTTCACAGCCCAACATTCTGATCCATACAGTATGACAGGTCTTACGACGGACTTGTAAATTTTACCCTTCAACTTGAGGGGCATGCGTGGGTCACAAGTTGTTCCCGTGACCTGTCGCCATTTCATCCATCCTGCGTTGATCCGACGTGTTACGTCTCGGTCTACCTCACCATCCCCTTGGACGAGTGATCCGAGGTACCGAAAGTCGTAACAGATTGGTATGGGCGTTCCGGCGAGAGCTAAAGGCACAGGGTTGGAGAGACCGCCGAAATCGCAGAACAAGTACTCCGTTTTGGTTCTACTTACTTTCAGGCCAACACTCTCCAGTCTGTGCCACCACACCTCCAATCTGTTTTGGACCTCTAGGCCACTCTCGGCAACCAGCACAATGTCGTCGGCAAACAGCATACACCAGGGAGCCTCCTCCTGAATGTCCGACGTCAGAGCGTCCATTATCATCAGGAAGAGATAAGGGCTGAGAGCCGATCCCTGATGTAAGCCGACAGCCATATTGAAATTTCCAGTGGTGCCCACTGTTGACCGGACTTGCGTACTACATCGACTGTACATCGCTCGGATCAACTGCACATACTTCCCAGGCACACCTTTCTCCTTAAGGGCCCACCACAGAACCTCTCGAGGTACCCGGTCGTATGCCTTTTCGAGGTCAACGAATACCATGTGCAAGTTTTTATGCGCACCTCTGTATTTCTCGCACATCTGGCGTATAGCAAAAATGGCATCCGTCGTACCCCGACGCGGCATAAAACCGAACTGGTTCTGTGAAATTTCACTCTCTTCTCTCAGACGCCTTTCAATAACTTTCTCCCAGGCTTTCAATAGTATGTGACATTAGCTTTATTCCTCTATAATTGTTGCACTCAAGCACATCACCTTTGTTTTTAAAAATGGGCACCAAAGAACTGCTGCACCACTCATCAGGTATGGCTTCTTCCCGCAACAACTTATTGAAGAATAAAGCTAGCCACGTCAGTTACGGATATAAGAATTTTAAAATTATAAAAGTACCTAAACACGAAAAGAAAGATTTGACTTATTTCTAGTTTAAAGTATCATTTGTTTGGCCGGCAAAACAAACAAAATCAGTTATAACCTGTCATTTAGACGTCGCCTTTATCCGAAACTTTTTTTAGAACGGTTACGGTTTCGGATATTTTCGATTACTACTACAGAGCTCCGAGCCGAGTGGGGAGTGAGTGTTACTACTACAAAAAAAAGTCATTGCAAAGTTATTGTTTATTTATTTTTATTCAGAGGAACAACAATCAGCCAAAAGCAAAAAGTTATAGTATTATTATTTTTAAAGATGTTTTAACTAGCTTCGGCCGCGTGAAAGTCGGTTTCGCTTGACCAATTAGGACACCCGTTTCATCCCCTTCGGGAGTAAATTTCGGAAAATTTGTTCTTAAGGGATTTCTACTCTTTAAAAGGAACCAACCTGCCAAATTTTAAGTTCGTAGGTGTTATAATTTTTGAGATTTCGTATTTAATTAGTGAGTGGTGTTTCGCTTTAATATGTAATTATTTAAAGAAGATCCTGTTTCCATTCCAAAGAGCGAGACAGCCCCAACACAAGTATTGTTCATTACAAAGCGGGGTGGCTCTACTTTTATTACATATACTTATCTGAACTAACTCACCCGGCGAACTGCGTACCACCTAATAGTCAATGAATGTTGTGACCTTATACGAGTAGCTAAACTGGCCATCTACTGCCATTATCAGAACAAGCCTAATTCATTTTAAAGTGACATTTCATTTTTACATATTATTTTATGACACACAATAAATATTTGATTTATTTATGTCCAGTTGACTGACTCCAGACTTTTCCTGACTTAGACCACACCTATGTTTTTCTTTGCCTTGCGTCCCAAGACTCCGAGTTTTCCTTTTGAAAGCCAACCCATGGCCCCAGTTTGCTTCGGGCCTCATGCTTCGGTATTTTACTTAAAATAGTATTCTCCGAGGAGATCCCATTTATGGAAAATAGCCGAGAATCACGAGGGTCTACATAAAGTGTCATTCAATCAGCGTTGACGATTGTCGAACTGTCAAGATGTAAGGGGTTGATCACGTGAGACGTCGGTAGCGCTACACAATACATTTTTGCCCTTTTTTTTAATCACTTTCACCAGGCCGATAGAACTTCAGTTTGTAGAACCTATGGCCGCTTGTATAACAAATATCGTTATGATACCTGTTCCATAAGTTTTTAGATCTTTTCATCTCTATGACAATTACACTATAGACTATATACTTATCATTCCGGGTAAGTACATAACTACAAATTGACGTAATTAGACATATAACAATTGCATACAAATAGTGAGTAAGTTCTTACAATCACATTACCATACCCCTTTACAATTATAATCTTTGCAAACTTTCCTAAACGTAACATGTTTAGTGTGTGGTGATAGGCTGGTTTAAAGCGAGGCTCCGACTTGTCATTTGATTACACTGTTAGAATATAAAATAGAATAGAGCTGTTTACCGAATCGATAAAAAAATGAGGGTTAGTTTACTTTCACATCTAACAGATACAATATAATTTATTTGAAAACTCTTTTACATTTATTTGAATGAAATGAAGTTAACGTTAGAAAAACGGTTTTAAAATTCCGAAGTATAGATTAGAATATTAATTACCTGGCCTTTTTTTTTATGGTGGGAAAAAATCATGCATTGACATCCCCCGCCCTTGGGCGGAGCGGGAGATAGTGTCAGACTCTTACTGACTAAAAGACCCACCCCGTTCCTTCTAGCCTTCATACCGGGGCTCGAGCGCCCTTTCGGATAACCCTGGCCCCAGTAGGCTTCGACCCGGCTGGGTCCCTGCTGTTGCTGACAACTCATTGAGGCGCGCGGGAACAGTGCGCGCCGTCGACGACTTGGACTTGGTCCGGACAGTTACCGGACGGCCGGACAGTGAGCTACCCATTGCTCACTGTCCGCAAGTCCGCGTCTACGTTGGCCGGAAATCGGGATCGGAATCCCGGCGACGGCGGCGGCGATAACGCCGTTGCCTGATGCGTTCGGCCTCCTTCTTTGCGAGCATTACTGCTTCGCAGAAGTCGGCGACCGCCTGCCACTCCTCCTCGCTCCGGACCATGGCCTCTACCAAGGCCCGGCGCTAATTACCTGGCCTGATAGAATAGACAGGTTGTTGAGCAAAGATACGATCGACTTTCACAAGAAATCTACGTGGTCCATAAATAATCACCCTAATTAAGAAAACGGGACATTTGCGTAGGAGATTTGTGATCCTTGAGTTTGCACCGATACATCTACACAGTTACATCTACATTTACTTTCTGTGTAACTTGTTTGTTTTAATTCTTTTTACACATTATTCGGTCTAGAGGTGGCACAAAACCGGGAACATTGGAAGGAGTGGAGGGAGGCCTTTGTCCAGCAGTAGGACAGTATGGGCTAGATATAATAATATAATATAATATATTATTCGGTCTATACGGTAAAAGTAAACATGGCGTATAGTTTATTTATTTATTATGTACTTTATTGTACACATACAAAAGGAAACTAAAACACATCCACACAATGGGCGGCCTTATCGCATTCCGCGATAGTTAGTGGTTTAAAAAAGCTACACATCACTATAAACAGGTGTTATCGAGATAAGTTAGACAGAGGACTATGGGCTACTTAACTTATATTCTTTTTCTGGGGTAGCTACTTTGAAGGCCGACTGTGAAACCCCTCAATGGATGCGCCCGTGATGGCTGCAATCACTTTCTACGTCATTTTCCATATCATTGGGAATGGATATTATTCAAAATGTTTCATGATGATATTTATTTTACTGTGTGCATGTTTATAATTATAATAGAATATCTTTAAATTGTATGTTATATTATTGAAAAGATAACTGTTTTATTTTTACTTATTTTCTTAATACACACGGTGGCTTTACTATTTTTTCCAATTTTCCTTTCGCAGGTGTGCTGAAAAAGTTTTGTGTACTTAGACATAAGTATCACTTTTGAACCTATGTTTCTGTTTAATAAAGAGGTAAACTTTGTTTTTATGTTGTTTTTTTGTATGTAGGGGAAATCCCTGAAAGTACTAGTACGATTGCAAAATTTTTTTCTTCAATAGAGAGCTGCTTTATTCCTGAGTGACATAGGCCATCGCATATTTTATGTACGCGGGCGAAGCTGCGGGCAAAAGCTAGTTAATAAATAAATAATGTAATATAAAGTTACCTCAAATTTGTTTCTACTATTATTTTTCAGCTTAACGGAGATAGGCCTATGTTAAGCTCTTGTGACAAGAGAGGCAGGCACAGTTTCTTGGCAAACTATATGTAAGTGAGGTTACTGTGGTAGACCCGGCGCGAGCTGCCCCGTCGGGACGTCGGCGTTGTGCGCTGATGTGACGCTTGTCACGTGAAGCTGTCTACGCTGCACCTTGACAAACAACTGTAGGTACTTTAAATTCAGACAAAAGACAAGAAAACAGTCCAATTGTAAAATAAACCAAAAAAATGTCTTCCAATGTTAATAGTTTAGTAAGATAAGTGTTGTCGTCTTTTTTTATTTGATACTAGCTTTTGCCCGCGACTTCGCCCACGTACTTAAAATATAGCCTATATCACCCAGGAATAAAGCAGCTTTCTATTGGTGAAAAAAAATTTAGCAACTGGACCAGTACTTTCAGAGATTACCTCCTACAAACAAAAAGCAAACGTTACCTCTTTATTTTATTAAGTGTAGATAAACCAGTGCTTGACTGCGATCCCACCTGATGTTCAGCAGTGATGCAATCGTTGATGATGAAGCACACTAGTTTATTTAGTCTATTTCAGATTTTACAGTGCAAGAATACTTAATACGGTGATGTGGTAATAACTGTAATAAGTACGGTAGTGGTATTACCGCCTGACACTAAAGGCTGCCAATCTCTTGCAGTTTTCAATCGAGGAGTGGAAAAACATCTTTTTTTCATATAAACTAGTGCTTGTCTCCGATCCCACCTGATGGTAAACAGTGATGCAATCGTTGATGGTGAGGCGCATTAGTTTATTAAGAGTCTACTCACTCTAGCCTTGAAGACAACTCTAGCATAAAATAAAGTAGTTATTTTTCTAAATCACACAATGGATTTTGATGCGGTTTTCAGTAGGTAATAGCAACAGTGTTAATTAGAGTTTACATTTGAACAAATTTATTTTGTTTTAGAGTAGTCTATGTAGATTAACTCTTAAAAGGGTTATTAACTCTTACTATGAAAGGGTTTGGGTTTTTCTAGCGCAAACAATAACGATGTTATTCATTCTATATTAGAGTAGGTAGATATCTCGAGTAGCAACTCTTACGTGACGGTGGAAATTAAATTATAATAGTTTATTGATGCGGCTGACTAAAGCGGCAATAGTTTGCCTTGAATTTTAACCTTTCGAATACCGTAATTAGAAACACAATACAGAGACAATGAGAGAGCGTTCGCTGCTATTAATTCATTAAATCCCAGTTAATGAAGTAAAAGTATAAAAGTAACTAAATAATAATTAACAATTAACTAGAATTATTGCTTGGAAGTGATTAAAGGAGTTCGACAGTAGTAACGGATAGGTACCTATAGGTATAGGTATAAAGCTTTTAATATTTCTACTCTTACAAAGCAGATATGTAAAATTAGAGACATTTTCCTTCTGCAGGTATCTGGTATTTCACAAGAAGTCAATAAGTACTTATTGGAATAGCATTGCCTATTTAAAAAAAAAAAACATCTGCTATTAGTAGGTATAGTTCTTAAATCTAACTTTTCTATCTGGAAAAATTGAATTTAGAATCCGCTAATAATTATTATTTGCACTGAGCATTAGAGTTTTATAAATAGACTGAATATGAGAAAGTTTGGTAAGCTGCTATAATTACTAATGTGTTCATTGAATTACAGGGCGCCTACTTATTTTCTTTGTCCTTAATACCTTTCAAAAATATATTATATTCTAACGATCAATGAATGGCTTTGTGTTAATTTACACAAACGCCTCCAAATGATTTTGAATGCGTAATTTCAACATTATGTAACAATCTGATAACCTCCCTCGACGCTTAACTAAAAAATGTGGACCCCTTCCGCGTGAAAGGCTTCTAATTACAAATTAGAGCGCATTGTATCGTAACGAAGTAACGGTCGCCGGCGGCCGTCGGGTGCGTTCGGCATGCGAAGGGCGCGCTCGGGTGGGTTCGGGCGCGTACGACGACGTTCGCCGCTCGATGCCCAATCAATGTAATTAGCGTAGCTCTCGACGGGTTAATGTTCAATTAAGCGCGTTGTCCGAGCCAATGGGCGCGCTTGGCGGGCTGGCGCGGCGCTGATTGGCCCGCGCTCGCCGCTCCTAATTATTGGCCGTGGCGGAACAATAGCGCGGTTGATGTCCGACCGCGCTAATATGGCGGCGGGACGTGTGTATTGTTTTTACAATTTATTAGCGCACAGTTGTAATGGCGGCGCGTGATTTATCGGTTGTTTACTTGTGTTACCTTTATGTTCTGGCACTGAACGAAGAAAATGGTTCGAGCTCTAGGCATTAAATGGTAAGTTAATTACACAATACCTAACTATTAAATATCAAATTTTATTGTGTCTAACCACCGTTATAAACACAGTTTAAAGTTATAGTAGGCAGCTGATTTATTATCTTCGATTAGACGGTTAACTTTATTAAAATAAACCAATTGTTGATATTCTCTATATCAAAAATTGGTAACCAACATTTTAGACAAAGCAAAAATGTTTTTAACTTTTCATCAGCCGATAGGTACCTGCTGATAGTAGGAGTACTTACTTACACCATTAAAATATTTACCATAGACTTAGCAAGGTATTGAAGAAAGTTTCATTGAAGTTTTAATCCCGAGGGAACATTTGATCGGAAAAAAAGGAAAATAATATAGGACGGAAGGAGCAAATTGACGGTGGCGTAGGTACCATCAATTTTTTTTTTTATGTATGTATAATGGATAGGCTCGCCTTTGACCACTATCTCACCTGATGGTAAGCGACGATGTGGCCGATTTCAGACCTGTAGCAGCCCTTTTAGGGATAAGATTAGATTCTTCTGACCGTCTTCAAGCTGTCCACTCGCTGACAGCCACTTCTCGAACTCTTCTCAGCTCCAGTTGACTTTTTTTCGAAATCGTCACCTGGTGGTGATGACAGATAATTCTTGGTCTTAAATTGAAGCTACTGGTCTTTTGAAAGCCCCTGTAAGTTGTCAATAGAGCAGACTGCCACTAATTGGGTAGTGCGGTAAATTTTCGCTGACTAAGTCCCTATTGCAGTAGAGCAACCACATGAGCGGCTTTTTCTGGTGTTGTATCCATAATTTCACCAAAAAACTGGATCGTAATTCAGGAGAGGAGTACAGGTCAACTTGTAATAAGCAATGAAAAAGGTAAAACGGTTGCGTGAGGTTTTTATAGTGATAGTTTGTGCATCAACTCGGAGGTACCGTAGTGAGCTCATTTTCTTGTGTGTCCAATTAAATTAATTATTAAAAAAAGTACTGAAGCAATTTTCATAATAATGATACCAATATAAAGTTGAAATTTCAAGCTTTCCAACGGTGTTTCGTATTTTTTTAAACGGTTCAGTATTCTTCGAAGAAAACATCTGTAAGTGCGCTGAGTACGTTGTCTGCAAGTACATACCTTTTAAGTCAATTTAGTTGCTCGCGAGTGTAAATCTTCATTCTACGAATAATACTGTTACTAACTGTTCTACAATAAAACTTGCACCGTAGTCTGAAGGATCTTCTTAGTCTGTAGGAGGTCAACCAGTAGAATCTACTCAACACTAGGTCGTAGGTATCTGCATGTTAGCTTTAGTTACATACGGCAATTCGCATTTGATCACGATATTTCTTTATGAAAGAGATAATACTGAGGATAGCAACCATCTAAGTTTATTAGCTATCTCCTGCTGCTGCTACGTGGAGCAGAGAGCTCCAATGCGTCACTTTAGTCTTTGTCTCTTCACGCCTAATTATTGCTTTAAACACTACCTACCCATGGTCCACGGCTCTCTAACATACCTATTATGTTATTGTTATTATATGGACTTTTGTCTGAAATAAACAAGGAAATAAATGTCTTATTATTAGATGTACCAATCAATGTCATAAATTCGGTAAAACGTCAAGAGCGAGAAAGAAACTGTGCTTGGTGTGCTTGGCAGGAGAACTTCGAGTGAAGTTCAGTGGTTCGAGTTGTGGCTGTTTTAATTATTCGTAAATTAATTCCTAGTGCTTAGCGTGATGTAAAATTGGGGTCATTATGTATCTCATATGTCTACATAGCCAGACAATATCTTGAATAATTTATTGTAGATGCGATTACTTGTAAAATAAATCTGAAATTAATAAAGTAGTATTGACTACCTCAGCGAAACTTACTGAGAAGGCAGGCTCCATAGAAATACTGCAGAAACATTAGAATGTATCTATTACATCTGCATTATAATTCAAAACAAAATTACTGTATACCATATCAAAAACGAAATACCTTCACGCTCGCTAGATCAGAGAAAAGATTTCAAATCGGATCATAAGTTTAATTTGTTGACTTATTGAAATTGGTTCCTTCAAACAAACAATATATTAACTTTCTCTACTCTATAACATTATTTTAGTATAGGTAATATTACTACTAACTTAATACTACTTGTAATATTGCAATAAACTTCATCTAATCCGGCTCAACCCAGACAACTATTGCGCTGTTCGTAGCTTTAGTGACTTAGAAAACTTAGATTTAGATACCTAAGTGATACACTGCTTCCCAGAAAAAAGTATTTTCTAGTGAGACCTTTTTGAAGAGCGGGTTGAGTAAATTAAAAAATAATACTGTAGTTAAAAATTCACTAAAGTGTAAAAGATTTGAGTCAAAAACTTTAAGTGGGCTGGGACTGGTACTTGAGGCTTTTTTTTATGGTGGGAAAATCATCCAATGACAGCCCCCGCTCTTGGGCGGAGCGGGAGATAGTGTCTGATACTAACCCTGGCCCCAGTAGGTTTTGACCCAGCTGGGCCTCTGCTGTTGCTGACAACTCCTTTAGGCGCGGGGGAACAGTGCGCACCGCCGACGACTTGGGCTCGGTCCGGACAGTTACCGGACGGTCGGACAGCTGTGGCCGGAAATCGGGATCGGAATCCCGGCGAGAGCACCGTTGCCTGATGCGGTCGGCCTCCTCCTTTGCTAGCATTACTGCTTCGCAGAAGGAGGCGACCGCCTGCCACTCCTCCTCGCTCCGGACCATGGCCTGAACCAAGGCCCGGCGCGAGAGATCTGCGCCGCCGATTGGGACTTGAGGCTGGGTTCGAGCCATTGAAGCCTTCCAAACTGCTTTTGTGGATTTGGTAGAGCGGCACCGCAGAGATGTGAACTTTCTGCTCTTACAGCGACGCAGGCACTTTCAAATCTGTGGTCAAAGTTCATGGCAAGCAGTAGCCACACCCTTGTCGAGCAAAGTATGGAAGCTAAAGAGGTAGTAAAAAGAGAGAGGAACGTGTCTACCACTTTATCAATCCGCGTCCCGAGGGCTGAGCGTAGGAGGAGGGCTGACGATGTCCTCTCTCGATCCTTGTAAAGTGACCTGCGGGTAATTGACTCAGAGAAGTTCGTCGTCCAAGCAAATAATCTCCTATTGAGGACACCTTTTAATAAAAAATGGAGTTAGCTATTGCGGACAGTCACTGCTAGAATAATTGTCCCTGCTCCCCAGCCAGAAGCAACGAGGAGAATCACCGTGTGGGTTTAGTCAGTAGGAGTCTGACAGAGGGGTCTGGCAGACTGCCGCATGCCCCAAGACGGACGAGTCCATGAGGATTTCTACACGATAAAATGTTAAATGTAAAGCTAAGTTGGCAGAGTCATATCCGCCAAACCAGAGCTTCTAGGAGCGATCGAGGCTTTCTATGGACAGTTGTACACGTCAACCACTAAACCCACTGTAAATCTAGCAAACGACCCAAGAGCTAGATTGAGCCGACACTATACCGAAGATATCCCGGACGTCAGCCTGTACGAGATTAGGATGGCTCTGAAGCAGCTTAATAACAATAAGGCGCCGGGTGACGACGGAATTACGGCCGAACTTTTGAAGGCGGGTGGAAAACCGATCCTTAAGGCCCTTCAGAAGCTGTTTGATTCCGTCATACTCGAGGGAAAAACGCCACAGGCATGGAGCGGAGGCGTGGTGGTACTGTTCTTTAAGAAGGGCGACAAGGCCCTACTGAAGAATTATAGGCCCATCTCACTTCTGAGCCATGTCTACAAGCTGTTTTCCAGAGTCATCACGAATCGTCTCGCGCGCAGGTTCGACGACTTCCAGCCTCCCGAACAAGCCGGATTCCGAAAAGGCTTCAGCACCGTGGACCACATACATACGCTACGACAGGTTATACAGAAGACCGAGGAGTATAATCTGCCTCCTGCCTAGCGTTTGTGGACTACGAGAAAGCCTTTGATTCGATCGAGACTTGGGCTGTACTGCAGTCTCTCCAACGGTGCCAGATTGACTATCGGTACATCGAGGTGCTGAGGTGTTTGTACGAAAACGCCACTATGTCAGTCCGACTTCAGGACCAGACTTCGAAACCTATCCTCCTGCAGCGAGGTGTGAGGCAGGGAGACGTCATTTCTCCGAAACTGTTCACGGCCGCAATGGAGGATGTCTTCAAGGTTCTGGACTGGACTGGACTAGGCATTAATGTCAATGGCGAGTACATCACTCACCTTCGGTTTGCCGACGACATAGTAGTCATGGCTGAGACTACAGAAGAGCTCAGTACAATGCTCAATGACCTCAGTAGAGCTTCCGAAAGAGTGGGTCTTAAAATGAACATGGACAAAACTAAAGTCATGATAAACAACCATGTAGCACCCACTCCTATCAAGATCGGAGACTCTATACTCGAAGTTGTGGACGATTACGTCTACCTCACGCAGACAGTCCAGTTGGGTAGATCTAATTTCGAGAAAGAGGTCAACCGTCGAATCCGACTCGGCTGGGCAGCGTTCGGGAAGCTACGCGGTATCTTCTCATCCAACATACCACAGTGTCTCAAGACGAAAGTCTATGACCAGTGTGTGTTGCCAGTGATGACATATGGATCCGAAACGTGGTCGCTCACAATGGGCCTCATCAAAAGGCTTAAAGTCACCCAAAGAGCAATGGAAAGGGCTATGCTCGGAGTTTCCTTGCGTGATCGAATCAGAAATGAAGATATCCGCAGGAGAACCAAGGTTGCCGACATAGCACAAAGAATCGCCAAACTTAAGTGGCAATGGGCAGGGCACATTGCTCGCAGAACAGATGGCCGTTGGGGCCGAAAGGTTCTGGAGTGGCGACCGCGTACCGGAAAACGCAGCGTTGGAAGGCCTCCTACAAGGTGGACTGACAACCTGGTGAAGGTAGCGGGAATCCGATGGATGCGGGACGCACATGATCGTTCGTTGTGGCGACGCTTGGGGGAGGCCTATGTCCAGCAGTGGACGTCTGTCGGCTGAAATGATGATGAAATGATGAAAGCTAAGTTTATCGGTTATTATTTAAATTTTTTATCTTATTTATATATCCATTTTTTATTTGTTTTCCTCTTATTTTGATACCTACTTCAGTAACTTTAATGGTTCATCATAGTAGTATCTAGGTAGTAGTACCTTTCACAAAATCCATGGGTCTTTTAGTTTTCTAGTTTTTTATTCGCCTTGGGAGAGCGTGCACCATGATAAGTGAATTCTATGTCTGCCCAGCATCTCGGACGATTATTCGGCTTCTAAATAATTAAATTTTTATACATACTCAACTATTTAATTCTGAATTAACAATAGAGTGTTTTAGGTACCTACTATATTTTTCACATAAATTTGAGAAGCATTAATTAATTTCAGTACCCACGTATATGTACGACATTGTTCGATTAGGCGATAATGCGCCTAATTAAATTAGGAATTTTTTTTTTTAAACACTAATCTGGCTACATGTTGATTTTTTTGTTACGAAATGCAATCATTTTACGACCTGATAGCTAACAGAGGGAAATCATGCAAAGTAGTTAAATTTTTCAAGAATTTTACTGACTCTGTCTAGTAAATGTTAGAATCAAATTAAGCTAAAACATTTTCAGCATACAAGCATTCAATGTATAACTTCATAAAATGTGGTTATTAACTTAATATAGCTTAGGTACATAAAGCGATTTTTGACAGAAATTCAGAGTTACTCACAAAACTATTAGAAGTAAATTGTAATGTACTTACATTAGAAAATAGTTTTATTATAAGTTGGCATTTATGAGATCTACCAAGCTATTTCGATTTTATTAAATCATTTAAATTTTATCTTTTTTTTTTTCTTAAATACTGAATATAAGAAGGTGATATAACTTCAAACTGTTGTAGATAGCTCAAGTTAATGTTAAACATACGTAGGTATGTATATCCATTTTAATACCGTATGATGAATCCTAGAAAAAGTATTGCAAAGTTTTCTTTAAACAATGTAGTTGCAGCGTTGAACACGTTGCAGTTGGTAGGCAAGTATTTAGCAACATGATGACTTTGAAAACTGACTCTGAAAATAAGAAACAAAAGCATATCCCTAATTATATTACAATATTGTGGCAGCCCTGACGGCGGGCGGTGGGTGGCAGTAGGGCTGCCACGCCCCGCAACTTAGGTTTTTTAATCAACCGCCCTCTGTCATTAGTATGCCGCATAATGGAGAGCACATAGCCGGCGCGCCGCCGTAGACATAGCGCGCTTTAACGCGTTTACACAACACTATATACTAATATATATCATTATAGCACACAGTTGCTGTCACTGCTCAAGGGTGGGAGCTCGGCATACTTGACAATTAATAAATTAAAACCTATAACTATTGAGCTGGATTTATAACATCAGAAATATATATAATATTCTTCAGTGCCGGATGATTAGTATTGAATCCTATTACCAAAATATAGACATGAATTTAAGGTGTGTATACTTGAAGTTAGCAAGGCTTAGAGAGCCTAAATAGGAATAAGTTTGCCTTGTTAGAGTTAATACAAAAATAATTAACTCTATTCCTGTTTGGTTCTTATTACTATTGTTTCTACGAACTAAACAATCATAACAATAATTAGTTTATGCTACTTAATCATAAATCTCCTTGAATAACCTAATAAACCAAAAAACCTTACCTAATACGCACACTTAGAAGTTTCCAAAATCAACCAAAACAGAAGTAAAGAAAACAACGCTTATTCAAACAGAGTCCTAATATTTCCTGCTTGTCATGAGGCGTGAGTCGCGCAGGAAAAAGCCAACTCGTTCACACAGTTTCAAATATCTGACAAAAATAAACCGTCGCCGTCGTCGACACAAAACGATACGCGTCGCAAAATGCCTATAACTGAGTTTGCTGGGGCTCATAGGTTGCATAGAGGTGCAATGGGCGCACAATTATGCACCCTCCGGGCGGGGTGGCCCCTTCTCCTCGCCTCCTCCATCGCGCGCGCCCGCGACACTCAATAAAAAGTAGTGTTGCGCGAATTTGTGGTGGCCCTACGAGTTGCACGTCACTACAATAGGGCTGATACCCAGCTGAAAGGAAGAATCATTTTAAAGTTCAGTTTTCAGAAATGGTTTGGTTTTCTCGTTGAATGTAGACTGAGTTTCTAAAATAATGGGCCACTGTGAGTCTTGTAAATAGACAAATACGTGAAAAAGAAAATATATAAAGTATCTTTACTTAATTTTAGTACCTAACTACTAAAAAAAGCACTAGCCCAAAATTGGAATCGACTTCGAGCAAGTTTTATGCGCATCTAAATGATTTGTGTTGTATTTAAAAACCAGTTATGATTTTTGGTTCCATCAAAAACCTTTTTGATTTATAGGTATTGACCATTTCACGTGAAACTTTTTGAGTGTCATCACAGCGAAATAATACATATTTTGTGTATTTACAGTATTTTTTTTTTTTTCGATGGGAAAAATCATCTTATGACAACCCCCGCTCTTGGGCGGAGCGGGAGATAGTGTCAGACTCTTACTGACTAAAAAACCCATCCCGTTCCTTCAAGCCTTCATACCGGGGCTCGAGCGCCCTTTCGGATAACCCTGGCCCCAGTAGGCTTCGACCCGGCTGGGCCCCTGCTGTTGCTGACAACTCTTTGAGGCGCGCGGGAACAGCGCGCGCCGTCGACGACTTGGGCTTGGTCCGGACAGTTACCGGACGGCCGGACAGCGAGCTACCCATTGCTCACTGTCCGCAAGCCCGCGCCTACGGTGGCTGGAAATCGGGATCGGAATCCCGGCGGCGGCGAGAGCGCCGTTGCCTGATGCGGTCGGCCTCCTCCTTAGGGAGCATTACTGCTTCGCAGAAGTCGACGACCACTTGCCACTCCTGTACTTACAGTATTGGGTTTCTTGAAAAAGCCTGTACCTACTGATGTAAGATTCCTAAATACAATTTTTTGACCCCTTACGCGCTAACTTTATTAGCGCAAAAACGTTAAAAAAGGCTATAAGGTATTTTTGCAACGAAATAGTCGCGTTTAAAGCCATCTTCATGAAACCCATTTTTAAATAGTATGAATTCATCCAATTTCTGGTCCCGTAATAATGAACGTTTCAAATAGCCTTCTATTTTGTGAGCTGCTTTTTCTAGTCCGTTTGTACTACGTCTTTAATTTATCCGAATTAATCAGGTCTTCAAGCAAACAAGATGGTTACAAATACTATTTTTTATAAATTGATTAATATGTGGATTTGCTGTGCACGTAGTCTTATATATAATACACAATCATAGCACAACTTTAGGTTAATGCTGTTGAACCTTTAGCATGAAAATACTAAAAATTTAATTAATGTTATATAATTTATGATTAGTCAACGTGTTCTTTGCACCACTATGCAGCGTGCAAACATAATATTAATATAGGCTCCAAGATAAACATCGCCGATGTTGGAGATCATTTCCAAGATGCATTAGGTCAGATGGATCAAGATCAGCACTCAGTGAGTTCTTGAAGACGGGTATCATCACCGTGGCAGGCCTAAATACGCTGTCAGACGATTAGTGCTCGTTATAACCTACCTACTATGAGGGAAATAACAGCTTACTTACAGTAGGTTACATTGTTATCGTTGTAGAATCAGCCCCCCTAGCCAAGTTACAACCGTTTCGCTTGCGCCGAACGCTTCGAGTTGACCTTGCCGCCAATTCTTTTGTTCTGACCACGTGACTGAGCGTTAAGACGACGTCATTCCCGTACATTTGAAGTTTTCTACAAGCGTTAACTATTGCAGATTAGCAACTTGGCTAGGGGTACAGGTGAGCTTTTAAGAATGGAAAAATGTACCCGAAGTATATTTTTATTTCATACTAACATATTTCTATGCTTACATTTTTTTCGTACTTAATTTTCCATATTTAATTCTTTCCATACATATTTTTTCATATATAATTTTTTTCCATACTTAGGTAAACTTTTTGAGAAACTCAACATTTCAAAAAAGGAGAAGGAATGTCTTTAAATATAAAATTCTTTTAAATTACCAGTGTTGTATAAAATTGGTCTGGCCGTGGTCCACAGAACAATGAAATCATTCAAATAGCCTCAATAACTGGATATGTTTACCAATTAAAGCGACGATAAACTAATAAGATCAATTAATAAGTAACTGCGCACACGTCGCCTACTCGGTCAATGCAACAAAACATATTTCTATATTTAGCAGAAAGCCTAATTAACCACATTAATAGTCAACAACTACAATCAATTCAAAGGTTGGTTATTTAGGTTAAGTATTTATATTATATTGCATTTGCTGGCAAAATTTAAGATTTACCAAGTCTTACTGGTATAGTCCAAGCTAATGACTCATTGAATCTAAAGTACTATGAAGAAACAATTCAGAAACATCACATGGACGGAGCCCACTAGGGCCGGTTTTTGCAGTAAGATAATACCTATATCTATGTATGACCGATTGTTCTCCAATGTGTATTTTTTTATTGATACATAATTTATATTTATTTATTGACGGTAAGCAGTGATAAAAACGTCGATGGCCGCATTAGTTTGTTAAGAGGCTATTCACTCTAGCCTTGAAGTCACCTAAATTAGAATCGGACGAGAACGCCTCAGCCGGGATATAAACAACGAGGCGAAACGCTTAGTCCGGACTGTAGAAATTTCAATAACGTAAGAGTGGATGTGGATTTGCACCGTACGTTGGGTTGACCGATGGGAGAAAAGAGATGGCGGAATCAAGTCATGTAATTCCCGCGTATTCTCTCCAAAATGGATCCTGTAAAATACCGAAAGGCTGGCTACCCTACGCCTGTGATTAAAGCTTAATCAAATCTGGATCACCAATTACCCTCGTCGCAAGCCTTTCCACCGAATCCAAAGCTGCTAGATAGCATTTTGCAGCACCAATCTATATGAAACTGCAGTACTCCACATACGATCTGACCTGTCCTTTGCATATCATTATAAGCGATCTCGGTGTAAAGTACCGCCGGATCTTTGTCATGTCACACGTAACAGTAAGCTTATATCGTAGTGCTTGTAGCAATTATTATGTCTACGTAGGTTATGCTCAGCGGACATAACTTGAAGGTATAATAAATTGATACCCTACCTTTAGATTAGGTATAAGCCATGTCCTTTCATGGCTGCCGGAACGCGCCACCACCGGGTTCCGAAATAACGGTAGGAGGGGTTCGCATCGACGTCGGGTCGAGATGAAGGACTTGGGATTTGTCATCAACAGTCGGTGGAATTTCGAGGAGCACTTCCAACGTCTGGTTCCCAAACTGGAGCAGGCTGGGGTTGCCCTCAGACGGCTTTTGATCGGGGATCGTTCGGTCTATGGCCCTTTAAGGGTGCCGGTGTGGACGTCGTCGCTGCGGAAGCGACTGGCAGCCAAGCTGAACGCGTCGTGGAGAGTCATGGCCGATGATATTTAATGGTGCGAGAATATCGTACGGTTTTTCGTGAAACGGCGAGCCTCCTTTCCGGCCTGCTGCCATTTAGATCTGGACGCAACAGGTCTTGCACGCATGCTAGATTTGCACAGAGAAATGCATCGCTGCGCCGGGGTGAAACTCCGCTATCGCAATAAGTCGCAGCATAGTGGACAGACTTCTGGCGAGACCTCATGGCGATATGGCGACAGCGACTGTTGTGGCCCAGCGTTGATAACAGCTTAATTATGGTAGTAAGTCCCCTCTTTGAGGAGTGGCTGGAGAGGCGTTAAGGCTTCTTCACCTTCCGCATGACGTAGGTCCTATCCCATGGTAAGTTCGGTAGATTCCTGCACCGGATCTAGGCGGCACTAACGCCCGGGTGTCTAAATTGTCTGGACTGCTTGAACGACACGGTTGAGCTTATGGTGGAGGTGTGCCTCGCTTGGGTGGAGCACCGTGTACTGGTAATTTCAAAAAACCACCTCAGAAATTAGCCTGCCTTCGAATTGGCCTGGTCACCAGATCAACGTATTCATGTAAAAAATAAACATAAATCTTTTTTTAATAAAATAAGGATTAATTAAAGTTAATATCCTACTAATATTATAAGCGTGAAAGTTTGTCTGGATATATGGGTGTGTGGAAGTATTATTGTTTGTTACTCTTTCACTAAAAAATTACTGGTTGGGTTTCGATGAAACTTGGTACACGGGTCGACCATGTCCTGGAATAGAACATAGTATATTTTTTCCTGTGAGTATGTTTCCCTGGGATAATTTTCTAGTATCACATTGTCGAAGCCGCTGGCAGCAGCTGGTATATTAGTATATTAATTGCTAATTGATATATACTTTAATTTTTAGTTGTTAGCATGTTTTTATTTATTAAGGAGTCGAACTTAGACAAACCTTGAGCCTAGTTTGCTGAAAGCGTGAATTCTCACGGAGAATACATTAGTCTGCCTTCCGTTCATATAGATATACCTACTAGCTAGGACCCGAGTGCAGCGCCACCTACAGGGTCCAATTGTATTTTTAATCCATCCCGGGATTCCTCAAACAATGCACACAAAATAGCATCCAAATCGGTCACGCCGTTTCCTGGAACACCTATTTATAAGCCATAAAAATATTCTTTTTTGTGGCTTTCAGATACACTTTCGTGTGGGAATCAAACCCGCGACACGCAGCGCAGCAGTCGATCGCACAACCACTGCGCCAACGTAAATGGTTATTGTCATTCATTGCTTTTTTATCGAGTGGTCAGCATTTTGAAGATCAGTTTTTCTTAAGTAGTAATAATCACTTTATTCTAAAGATTATAATGAGGCAAATGTTAAACGGCAAGTAGATGGGCCTGCGATGCGGGTGCGAAACTTTACAAGTAAAATAACTTTGATTTATTTTATTTTTATTACTCGTATTATATAAAATATAATAATATCTTTAAGCCGTTTATTCCGTCACCTAAAGGTTCATAAGAAGACCAGTGTTAGACAGAAATGTCTGACAATGCTGAAACTATCCTTTTTGGTGCAGCCATGAGGTACTTACACACAATGTTATTGTTTTTTTGATGATGATTAAGTTCTCCATTTTAATTTTTTTTTTGTATTTCTGTAATGACTAGTGATAGAAATTACTCACAAGATTAGATGCTAACCAAGCGACCTCTAAAAATTGTAATACTTTTCTGGGAAAGGTTTTTGATGTTTTATCTAGGTAGATAGCACATTGATACAAAAGCAAGCGATGCGAGCGTGAAAAGCTTTGCACTCCACCTTGCAGGGTTCGGATTCGCAGAAGGTTCTTCACCTAATTATATCTTCTATACCGTCCTGTTTACTTAGAGAAAGTAAAAAAAAAGGAAATTGTATCACACCGCGTCGGATAGTTAAGCTTTCTTTTGACTATTTACACAATAACAAGAGTTACCTACTTGGTAGACTCACAAAAAAGTTTTAGAAACAGTATGGAGGCCGAAAACTTCGCTCCCGCTCTTCCCTACTCCACCCTACTATATCCTACTCTACCCTATACTACCCTACTCTACTCTACTATACCCTACTCTACCTTACTCTACCCTACTCTACCTTACTCTACCCTACTCTACCCTACTCTACCCTACTCTACCCTACTCTACCCTACTCTACCCTACTCTACCCTACTCTACCCTACCCTATCCTACTCTACCCTACTCTACCCTACTCTACACTACTCTACTCTACACTATTCTACACTACTCTACACTACTCTACACTACTCTATTCTACTCTACCCTACTCTACCCTACTCTACCCTACTCTACCCTACCCTATCCTACTCTACCTTACTCTACCCTACTCTACCCTACTCTACTCTACACTATTCTACACTACTCTACACTTCTCTATTCTACTCTACGCTACTCTACCCTACCCTACTCTACCCTACTCTACCCTACTCTACCCTACTCTACACTACTCTACTCTACACTATTCTACACTACTCTACACTACTCTACACTACTCTACACTACTCTACACTACTCTACACTACTCTACACTACTCTACACTACTCTACACTACTCTACACTACTCTACTCTAATCTACACTACTCTATGCTACTCTACCCTACTATACCCTACTCTACCCTACCAAACTTCACATAAACCATCTACTAAATAGTCCGAACAAAGCCTAAACATTTGGTTTGGATAGGTGAGCCCGTTCTTGAGGTATAAAATTACAACGAAAAGTGGCATTGATTTTTATATATGTATAAAGATTTCTTATTTCGTCTATTTTCAATACGATAAATAAATATAAGTGTTGTAAAAAGGATTCTAAACTAGTGAGGAAGCAGGTCATATCTTATTTGTAAAAGTTTCGTCAGGTACTGCCAATGCTTGAAACTATTACAGATCTTGTCTGGTCTGTACAATGAACTTGATTCATCATTGTGGAGACCAGCCATGAATGGCTGGTCTTCACAGTGACATACTGAAGTATGTCACTTGTTGTCTCTGCTTACCCTCTTTAAATAACCTGCCTCTTTATGTTTATTTATGCCCTATTTTGAAAGAATATTTAAAAAAAAAATATCATTTAGTATATGCATCTGTGTTAATTGAAAAGAAGACAGATTTTCCAGCATTTTTTTTTTCTCTTACGGTTAGTACTAGTTTATTCTAATTCAAATTAAATTTGAACGCCTACAATTTGTTAGTTATTTTGCAGGTTCTTATATAAAATAGCACACTTAGAATCGTGGAACATAAACATTTTCAGTAAATAAAAGCTGAATACGAAAACAAAAGTAGGATGGTGTAAAGTGAAGCTTCTGAGACTATTATTTTTGAAAAAAAAACTGTACGCGCTTATACATTATAAAAAGATTACTAGTTGGTAAAGTAATATTATCTACCTTAAAGGTCGTTGAGCCGTCGCTCGGGACATCGGGAGGCTGTCCTTTTGTCGGTCTTTGACAGTTGTTACGCGAGCCTTCTTCAGTCTTGAAGTCTGTGAGTCGAAGTCTGTGGGAGTGCTCAGCAATTGGATTCTAGAGGTCTGGGGTGTCGCGCCATGTATTCAGGTGAACCAAGCTAAAGGCTAAGCTAATGATGACGGTGAACTTGATGCGAAGTGTCTTTACCTCTTTATTATATTAGTGTGTAGATATACCACTACTGTTAATAAACTTTAAGTAAATAAATTGTGTTACTTACTGAGATGTAGCTCCTTTTGACAATTCAGAAGCGCCTGAAAATGGTATTTCAACTAGTGCAATACTTATAGTTTTGTAACTTTTTTAAACAAATACACGATTATGACTTTCTTGTATGAGTTGAACTGTATTCTTCTTCAGAGTCCTGTTATTTCGAGTTTGATATAGACTAGAAATAAACAAGGTAACTGGAAAAACAAGAACAGAATATTAAGAAAATCCGTAGTCACACGTTGTTAAAGTGTTTCGGTTGGCGCCTGTAACGTGTGACTACGGAAATTCTTTATGTTCGGTTCTTGTTTTTCCAGTTACCTTGTTTATTTCAGCATCCTGAAAAACTTGTTTCTTACTTTTTCAGTGTCGTGTTTTTGTCGTAGTCGGGTTTTAGGTTTTTACTTCTTTTTGTTATTTTCAGTTCTTGCAATCCATCCTAAGGTTGTCTGGTAGATATCGCTGTTAGCGATAAGACCGCCTTTGTACCCATATTTTTTTTTTAAGTTTCGTTACTGTTTTGGTGTAAAATAAAGTTTATTCTATTCTTAGATATATCTCAGCAGTTGGTTTTATGAAAGTCAAATAGTCATTGCTCCGTGTAACCGTTCTAACAATTCTAACGATAACGATCTTTTTAATCGTCTGTACCTATTTACGTACCTAAATGGATTACTTTACTAGAGGTCACAGATGTCCTATCAAGGTTGACGGTATACCGTTAATGATACTTGTCTTGTCTTGACCTGTAATTATATTAAGACAATAATACATGGAGGCACGTTATTGTGTTAGTAGTTTATTATTTTATTATTTGTTATTATTTTGTTAGTTAGTCTGGAATAACTAACAACAATAACAATATTGTGTTAGTAATTCCAGATTATGATTGCTCAATCGGGTGTCGTTTTTAAAATAAATCTGGAATTTCAATATCTACTAATTTTTGTTTTTTAAATCAGTCGAGTCTTTTCATCTTATCAACGTGTTGCGCCGACCCCAAGTAAAATGGGACAAGGGCTGGAAGAAGAGGAGTCGCTTCTTTTCATCTTCTAGATCAATATCGACTATGCTGGCTTCTAACAATTCTGATTTTCAAGTTGGCGAGGAACATGTGCGCCGCGCCGTCGTAATTAATTACCTAAATGAAAAAAATCGGCCCACTTTCGATCCTGTCATAACAGAAAATCAGTTGGACCTACACATATGCAATGTCGTGTACTAAATCCCTCTCTTTTCTGATTACCAAATACGAAATTTTAAAAATAAATCTCACACCGTTAATTATGAAAATCGTTACTTTTGTCACTGCCTGATCCACTCATCAAAATGTTATACTACTTCTAGCTGATTTAAGCAGTTGTAAATTAGTGCTGAGGTAGGTTAAGGATCTATGTAGGGAAAAATCAGTATAGAAGATAAGGTTATTGATGCGGCTATTTTATAATACTCGTATGTTTTGTTATTAGTAAACGATTTTGTTCTAAATAACCGAGAACGTGATTCTGTGTCGATTTCAATCTGGACCCAAAACTGGGCCTGGACCCGAGAAACAAAACGAATACTATGCAAAAAGTATTGATATCCCAGCAAAAACAGAACTGTGCGAAAATTCCAAGCTATGTTTAAAGGTTAGTGAATTAGAAGTTCTTTTAAAGTATCATAAATAAAATTATAAGTAGCTGCAATAAGTCACAACCTTCTTCAATTGTTTTAAGATAAAGCTTGTTGTTCTTTGCTTCTCAATAGTTTGATTTGACAATATCATACTCGATAAAATTTTTATTAGGTACTTAAACAGATACTATAAAAAAAAAAAATTGTTGAGTAAAAACTTGCACAGTATAAACGAAAGACAGAAAAAATAACAGAAGAAAGGAGAGAAACTAGTTTACAGTTAGATTTCAGTTCATTTATGTTTTTAGTAAAATATAAAATAAGTTTTAACATGTCTTAGAATAAACGAAAGGACAAAGGTAAGTAGGTACGCGTTAAATGAAGATTAGAACGAGCAAGCCTAATAAACTCTCTATGAAACACCCTAACATTTTTCATAGAATGAAAGCTAGCTACAATATTTTTCGTCTCTTGTTTTCTAAATAGTATTTTCATTTTTATGTATCTGATCTGCCATAGTACCTCTCCACCTCCTTTGGTTGACTGGCAGAGAATGCCCAAGATATTGAGCCCAACTTTATATGTTTTTGTTATTTGAAGTTTTAATAAATCAATAACTCTATTTTGAATTTATTGTTAGGGGATATATGTGTATCTATAATATGTAAGATAAGAAAGTGATTTATTGTTACTTACAAATATATTGTAAGAGATTCCACTTGCAGATTTGGAGTTAGTTTCTCAAACAGGACTAGTAAGTTTGTGTTAGGATTTTCCATCCTCGTGCCTATAGAAATCTTCTCATTTATACGCTAGTAAGTTAGTGATTTAGTTGGGTATGGTTCTAGTCTTAAGATTCAAGTTGTACTATACTGTTTACTATTTTAATATTCTGGAATCCAGCCCAATCATTTTAGGTACTCAACGTACAATAATAGTGTAAAATTTTCTAACTCCTGGTTTGGTATATAACCAGGATATTATTTGATATTCTAGTTTGAACCTTTCTTTGTAGTTCTGACATTGGCAATAGAAAAGTTCACCTGCACCAGCGCTAAACTCAGGAACCTTATAGAAAGATAATGTACCTACCTACAGCTTGACATCGCCAGCCTCTGTGTTGTCTGACAGCCGTCGTTTGCCAAAGTAATAGACACCGGCACATCAACAATATTTGCCAACAAAGCCGTAGAGCACACAAAACGTCTGAACTTAGAAATAAGCAAAGAGAAGAGTCGTGTGAACGTGGCGGAGTGATCCGCGTGATCCGCTTGTCACAACACAAAGGCGGGGCCTGACGTGTAAGCCGAGCCGCTCCGCCGCGCCCGCGCACCGCCAGCGCCCGCCGACACCGCGTGAGAACACACCTTAATGCCCTCGCTGACCATTGTGTGCGAGAGAAAAAATGCTGAAAGATATTGTGGTCTTGAGTTTAACTAATTTTGCCTGTGAATTGTAGACTGCTTCCAATAAATAAAAAGCAGTCGATGATTGTATGGTTTCCAGTCTTTAGCTAGTTTATTCGGTCTTTTATTGTTTTCAAAATATTTCTTACTGTCTGGTCGACACTTTGTGTGACCAAAGGGCGGGTTGGTTTTTTGCCCAAAGATTAAGCAGCGCCATTCATACGTAGCGATGTAAAGGAGTATTTCGATGCCTGAGTATATTTTTTTTCTGTATATAGAAACATGTGTACCACCTCAGTTAAGTAGTAGTATAAATAATCGTAGTTAATTTATGTACATACTACATTTTTTCTTTTCAAATAAACATTTCACAAACATTGTACCTTTTTGGTACCTATAGGTATTCAATTAAAATTCCTTGTAGAAAACTAAACGCATCGATGCTCAATTAAAGTAGTTTTACAACATCTACCACTTCTTGTCTACTGCCCCCGCTCTGGTGGAACTAGAAGGAGGGTCAGACTTTTGGCAGGCATCCGCCTTCTGAATTTTAGTGTTATCTTATGTTCGTAGCTTGTATTTAATTACACAGCAAGGTAATACAAGTTTTAAGACGTTTCTTTATCTACGTTTTACAATTAGTCTAAAATGATTGTAAAAAAATGTTCCAGTCTGCGAACACTGGCTGCTAAGTTATTTTCATTTCGGCTATCGCAGTTTGGCTAATCTCGCCTGAAATATTATCTAACTGATTAATTGTAAAAGTCGAGAGAGTCGATTGTGAGTGTGTGTGTGTTATATATAACACACACACACATCACAGAATTGCTTCAAGCATAAAACAATAAGGTATATAGACAATACGAGTACACTTTTCGGAGTAAAATGAAGCCCTTCAGCCATTCATTTGAGGAATACTGTAGTGTGCTGATGTACATTATAAGGCAGTTACTTTCTCTTTTGATTTTATTATTACGATGATAAAAACTTTGACAGCTCTTTAGGCTTTTTATTATTGATTGTGTTATATTAATAGGCAGACTTTAATAACTAAAACGATGCGGAGGATTATGATTGAGAGCCGGCGGGTATTGACATTAACAAGAGAATGGCGGCTGCCTGTGACCAGTCAATTATAGATATAATTGGGATGGAAGAGTCCGCTGGAGAACTCGTTGACAGTCCACTTATGTGTCAGGTCTGAATGGTGATTAATCACAATAAGTAATTATTTACTAAACAATTTTGGGAAGATTGAAATGTCTTTTCACTTGACACAGTCGGTGAATTAGCTATTCATTTGAAATAGGTACTTATATAATATTTAATCAATCTCTGATGAGGTAGGTACCTTGTAGCTATCTTGTTGGAAAGTTAATTAGAAAGTTATCTAACAACTTGAGATTCTTTAAAAAAACCTAACAACATGAAGCTGCATTTGCGGAATTTACACTAATATAATAAAGAGGTAAAGCTTTTTTTTGTTTGTAGGAGCTAAAAATACTGGTTCGATTGGTACAAAATTTTCACCGATAGAAAGCTGCTGAGTGACATAGGCTATATTTTATGTAAAAGCAAAAGCTAGTTATGAATATTATCTATTTGTGCCTTTTTTTCAATGAACATATTATTTTGTTTGTTTGTGTGCTTTTCGAATCAAAGTTATTAGTGCACTAAACAAGTTCTTATGTATCTTATGGGAACTAACAGTAGGTATGTAACTGCATAATTATATAAAGTGTTTCCTAGAATGTGAATAACACCTAGCTCACCGATGAGTCCTCATCATAGCATACTTCTATGTTAATATGTGGAAATTGTTGCTTCATTGATTTAGTTCTGTATACCTTACTAATAAGTGTTATATATAAGGTAACATCGTTTTTGCAAATAAAATTAACATATTTTTATCAGGCTTAACTGTACATTCAAGTGTTTCGAACCTCTTTAGAGATCTTTTCCTACCTCCAAGTAATAATTTGTCAGTCTCTGAGTTAGTAAAAAAATTAAAGACTAAACTCAGATGTACAGGTAAATGTTAGGTTAGGTTAGGTTAAACTTTATACAGATAGGTAGACTGAAAGTTGTCATTTTATCGTTCCGTGGTTTTCCATAATTTAACCTGATTCTATACAATTTAGAAACTTTAGCTTTCAACTTATGAATTAGTGGCACAGTTCTCTAAGAATGTGTCCCCATGCATTAACGTTGTGTTAGATACAACCTACATTTTTAATGACTAAAGTAGCACAGGAAGTGCTACCTACTTTAGTCATTAAATATGTAGGTTATTATTATTTCAGAGTTTATTTTCATTATAATATTTCCAAGATTTGTATTGATTTAACTACAGTTTGGTCTATTACTGATAGAAGTTTTAAATACCTTTTTAATTTGTGGAAGCTGGAAGAACCATCCTACCAAGCCTAACCACCGCTACCCAAATAAGTATCCCAGTTGTGATTCTGAGACATCTTTCTTAACAATCTGCTATAAAACTTATTGAAAACTTACTTTCAAGTAAAAGGCGAGTAAATAAAGGAGATATTTGTCTACAAAAACATAAATTAATAATTATCTACTGAATACAAAAATCTAACCCCGAGGAAGTGACGCACTTCACGTATTATTTCATCAGCGAAAGAGACAGTTGCAAGATGATTGATGATTGACAGTGTTGTGATGAGTGATGATAAGGAGGACCAACTTAGTTATAGAACTTGAACAAGACATTACTGACATGATCTTGTGTTTGCAGCGCCATCTACTGGCATGCACTGTTAAAAAGCAAATTGAATGAGACATTAATTAAATCATATCTGAATAAATGACAAATAAATGAGAAAAAAACTTTGTTAAAATGATGACTTAAAAGTATCTCTGAAACACCTTGACATTATACCTTCTAATTGTTCTTTCAAAATCGTTATTTATATAATTCATTTCATTGTTAGAATCGTTAATGATATCGATTTTATAATGATTGCTTTTAAAAAGAACTTGCTGATTAAAAAGATCTGTGCTACGTTCAGGTGCAATATAGCTAGACAGCAGGTAAGTGAGTATAATACGTCATTATGTAGAGTTGTGTGCAGGCCGAGTTCCTGCAGGAGCAACCAATGATTGATAGTGCAGTGTTATGAGCACACGCAGCCTTTCACGCGCCGCCATCTACTGCGCCCGCCCGCCCAGCGCGCACCCCGCACGCCCCGCTGCGGACCCCCGAGCCTATTCATTTCTTACAATTAATCAAAATTAAATCAACCACCACAATACAACATACTTTAGTATTTAATAGCCAGCGGTAAAGTTCTATTTCAGGTGGCACATCGTTGAGTAGGCGTGTCCCCGCGAAGAAATCTGGCCAATACAGTGCGGTAACAAAATATCCGTATTGGCTATTAGTAGACTCCGCCCGCGCGGCTGGGGTGGCGGTGCCAGAAGCCACAGGGCGTATGTGCGCGCGGAGCGACGGCGCTTGTGGCGTTGTGGCGCCGCGCGCGGGCGCCGCCACGCAGGAGCGGAACGTCGTACGAGGCGCGCGCCGCCCGGCTGATACGACCTGTGGCCGGCGAGCGCCGCCGCCGCTGGCGGGGCTGCTGGGGGGTTCCCGCCGTGCTCGAGCCGGGCGGCGCCGCGCACAGAAGCGCTGCACACGCCGCGGCGAGCGCTCGTGTCGCGACTTACTTCAAACAAAACGATATTTTTCGCGAATTTTCCACCGCCTTGGAAAACTCATAATATATTTTTCTTGAATTTTCAAATATTCTGCCTAATACTTAGGCCTAATTTTTATGTAGTCAAATAGTTATTGGAATTAGGAAGTGACAAAAAAAACTTTAAGAAAGTGCGTTTCCGAAAAAGAAACATTAGCAATAAGAATTATTGAAAACACGACCTAAGTAAATTGTGATAAGTAAATTAAACTTAATTGATAAGAAAAAATGTACAATAAAATAAATACAGTAATGTAAAAGTAAAGCTGAGAGTAGACAAGCTCGAGAGCGCTTAAAGCAAGATGCAAGCGATGAGCGCGAACGCGAGCGCGCCGCGGGCGCCTCAGAGGTCGCCCTTCGCCATCCAGGAGCTGCTGGGGCTGTCCGACAACAGAGAGAGCCGCGAGCGGTTCTTCGAGAACAGAGACGGAGACAGGGTGCTGAACCTGTCGGAGAGCCGCGAGCCGCGCTCTGCATACACGCCGCAGTTCCCACTACCAGCATCCATGGCCAGCCGGGTGGCGTACGCCGCAGCATTCAACGCGCAGGCGGCGGTGGCAGCTGCCTTCCTGCCCGGACCGCCACTATTACACCCGCCACCAGGTCAGTCTGCAACCGATAGCCTAATATACATTAGGCTGTACCTTAGACTTTGTTGCGTTGTCCGTCTTAACAGTTATTATAAAGATCGTAGACATTGGCTAAAAATTGAATCACCTAAAAACCCCTATAGACTACGATATCAGCGGGCAATTCGATCAATCAACCTGACATACCTACCTTTAAAGATGGTTACGAAATACGCATTAACACCTACATTTCATCGATAGTTTATGTTTAAGAACAAACTTAGTTGACTCAATTAGACTGCCTGGATACTGTTGAGGGATCTCAACCAAAACGTTACAGGGAGTTATTATTGCTTTGGTCAGCAGAGACTTTATTATATGAATACATTCACCTTGTAATAATTATGAAAAGGTGTAAAGTTCTAGACTTGCTTTAAAGCGAGCCGTCGGAGCACACCGCGCTCGGTCCGCCGGTGTGCGCGCCGCTTGCTCCGCGGCTGCATCGCTCGCATTTAACGTGGCGGTATTGTGCCTTCGCGTTTAATTAGGGTTTTTGTCTTATTTGTTAATTAGCGTACAATACCGCCTGCTTTGACGTGCCGCCGGCTCGGGTTACAACTGTGAGTGTACGACTGTAGGCCAACCAGCCAATTGTTTGTAATATTAAATAGCTTGTTCAAATGTTATCTGCGAATTTATTGGCGTTGATTTGCATAGCCTATAACGTTTGGTATTGCAAGCCAAGCTATAGTTACTTGTCATTGAAACGTACGGTAATCACTCAGTAGGTATTTATATAGAAACGTTGATTGTGGTTTAATTTCATAGGTAATGATTGAAAGATGACTTGTTAGAAAATCACAGGGGTGATGAAAGCTGTATGAAAAAATATTTTAGTTGAGTTTAGGTCTAAGAATAGTTTTTATGAGAAAAATAAGTTGACAAGAAGTATTCTAGTATTAGGGAATGAAGATTTATATAACAAGACATATAATAATATTCAATATATTTGCTAACTTTCGAATATTTCAATAGTTCCTCGGTTGTTATGAATATAAAATAAACTTGGTTGAAGACCAAAATAGTAGATCCCAATTTAGGAATACACAAACTTAAATCTATGGGTACAATGGTGGTCTTATCGATTATAGCGATACTTACGAGACTACTAATCATCTTTGTATATAAGATACTGATTTGTGGCAATGATTTAGCGGTTTATTAAAACAGGATTGAGTACAAATCAAAAAGTTAAAGGAACCTGTTTGCCGTCGGCGCGATGCGTCGGGTCCTGTGGGACACCTCCCGTATATGGTGACATATGGCAGTAGGAAGATTATTAGAATATTTGCATGAAATTGCATTACATACTAATTATTTACTTCGAAAATAATATTATAGTTGTAAAAATCGATATATTTTTTCACTGAAACCGTTATCCAGTTCAAAAGACGAAAAATGTGTCGAGGTCGAGGCAGACTAATTTCAATTCGAATTAGAAATATTCTTAGAAGGCATGAATTAGAATCGTTAAAACGCTAATTTTCCAGTAAGACATTTATATTCATCCAGTTGCTTAAACCTTTTGAATGTCTTAAGTTACACAGTTCGACATAAGCCATTGTCTTTCTATTGTGTCTCTAATTACGGCATTCGAAGAGTTAAATGTTTTTCTCAATAGTGTTGTAGATGCATATTTTTTTACTTAAATGCTTGTCTCTAATACTGTTTTATACAGCTGAAATACTAGGCAGATATGTTTACGAATCCAATGTAGGTAGGCACATTAATTAGATGACTTGCATATTCTGGACCCTACCTATAACGAGATGAATGTATCAATTTATGTAGGTAAATAATTATTGATTGATACAAAAATTACAATAAAATATATTATGACTGGGAACAGGATATTGGCTGTCAATTAAACCTACCTAGTTAACGTTATATCAAAGATTACACACTTTTGATACCAATTACTTTTTGTGTTATTGTGAACAACACCTATTATTATTATTTTTTTGTAATAAGCTTGTTACCGATCATATTAAAATTAATTGAGCACCTTTTAAAGTACGGCCTTGATAGCAGAGGAAGGAAGTTGTTTTTTAATTAAAAATACGACCTTACTATATCATGCTATTATTTTCCATACAAATGGCTGTTTTGTCGATTGAAATGTAATCCAAAAACTTATCTGACTTTACAAAAAGTAACATTAGATATAAATAAATTTAATCTTAAATAATCGGTTTAGTTTGGGGCTCTATGAAGTTGAAATCAACCAAATAAGGATTGCTTCTATTATAAAATTGATTATTAGGAGTTCCGGGCGCCATAGGGAATTAATATAGAGTTAGGGTAATCATTACGCTAAAGGACACAGGGTTCACACATAATTCCTCTTTTAATAAGAATCCTAACCAGTACTGTTCTTGTATCTTCTGAAATTGCCAAAGTCCTGTATTACTTAGAACATTAGGAGACATTTGTCTACATATTTATACCTACCTAAGAATACATTTCTTAGAGGGAAGTTTGTCTTAAAAGGAAGGTTACAGGGTGATTATGTATATGGGGTGACTGGCAATTAGTGTACGATACTTAAACACGTGATTGTGCTCATGATAACAAACAATTTTCATTATGGGAGCAAAGCCGAAATCGCGAAAAAAATATCAGCTGTTCAGTACATTAGGCAAACATAAATGTACTGAACAGCTGATATTTTTACGCGATTTCAGGTTGGTTCCCATGGTAAAAGTTGTTGGTTATCATGAGCACAATCACGTGTTTAAGTATTGTACACTAATTACTAGTCACCCTATATAATTTTCTTAAGCATCTACAATATAATTAATTTAATAGGCCTGTATACCTATTAAATGGTTGCTGATAAGCGATAACTCGACGTAATCCTAGCGAACGTCATGGTAGGACTAAAATGCAACAAATTAGGCCATCCAATTTTCAACCGATATTCAGCAGTTTGAATTAGTAAGATTTTTTGATTTTTTGAGCTAGAGATGGCAGACTATTTTTTTATCTTCCTGCCCTGGAGGAGGTCCATTTTTTTCTTTAATAATTTGTAAAGCAGAACAACATTTGCCGAGTCAGCTAGTCATTTATGTTATTCCGCTCAGTCTTCCACATGAACTAATTAATTATTCACAAGTCTTCAGCTCGTCAAATAGATAACTAAAATTTTTAAAGAACTCTGTATAAATTAATTACCATCAACACTGATCACACGTGTACCCGAACACAAGAGCTGTGTGAGACAATGGGCGGCGCACAATGGCCGCCGGGATGCGCGCGCGTCGATCTCTTTGCTATTGATTTACCGTTAATACAGACACGTGTTATCTTAAGTGGTGTTAGGTTTAACTCTTTATAAGTTAAGTGCAAATTATGTCGGTTAAGTTGTGTTAACTTGTCTATATTATAAAGAGGTAAACTTTGTTTTTTTTTTTTGTAGGAGGTACTTAGTCTCTGAAAATACTGATCTGATTGCAAAATTTTTTTCGCCGATAGAAATCTGCTTTACTCCTGAGTTACATGTGCTATATTTTTTGTACGCGAACAAAACTGCGGGCAAAAGTTAGTCTACAATATACTTGTTAATAAAGATTAAAGATAAAGTACACGGAAGTGACTGAGTGTTGTGAAAACATTCAGGTATGATTACATTAGGTACTAATGTTAGCCTAGCAGATTAGTTTAACGTTAATACTTCGATGCAACTTAACTGGCTCCATAGTGTTGTACCCTGCCGGGTCCACAGACTGCACATTTTATTTTATTATCGCAGTCAAAGTGTCAGTCTTAGTTCTGGGTACGATTCCGAATGATAGAATGTCGAGGAAAATTTCGACACCTGAATGTATTTTGTTTCCGCATGTACATGTAACAGATTTAGTATAATTAGTAAATTAATCTGTAGTAGTGATATACAGAGAAGATATTTATATTGCTTGTATTTTTGTTAGTAAGGAATAAACTCTAAGACTACTAGACCGATTTCAGAAATTATTCCACAGTGAAATGCTACTTTGTCACTGAATAATATAGGTAAGTTATTTACTTTCAAGCGGACAAAACCCTGTCATAAGCTAGTAATAATATAAAACACACCACACACAAACCTAATAAATAATTAATTAATACGCAATAAATTAATATGAATCATAAATTGTAACGGTCGAAGGCCTATCTTTAGTGATTCAGCTGTGAACAAGTTCAACCAAATCGATACTTACTTATTAAGTTATAGAGAAACAGATTTTATAAATCGGTTAAATAAAGTAATTAACTGAAACTCTTTTAAACGATCTTAGTTACACAACTGTGCTACAAGTGTACAAGGCCTATGAACAATAAGTTGGCACGCGGCGCGCGGCGCGTCTCCAGTGACTTCCTTACTTGCTGAGCACCATTGGAACCAGTTAGCAACCTTCACATTTAAACTACTAACATGCTTATTAACTACATAGGGACATTAGGTATGTTATTTACCACATTACAGTTTAGTCACATCATCGTATATTTTTTACAAGGCGTTAATAAACCTCTGGTTTGGCCTATAAAATAGGCCTCATTGAAGCTAAAAACATAGGTACATTTTAAATTATATTTAATTCCCAAATAAATATTTTACGGAAATAATGCGTTTTTTAATATTTTAAACTTTCTTACTTTGCTTGTGGTTGTTTCTCTTGTTGCTTTTATATTCATCATATGTTAGTATTGTTGTGAGGGTGTAAATGAAAACATACTTTTAACTAATTGTTGTCCGTACAAATTGCATTGTATCCAGTTACAACTGATTCGATAAACCTATAGTATCAAACACAATTCCAAAAATAATCAAAACACTTAAACCTAACCCAAACCCAAACTAAAGAGACAAAACATCTCACTACATCCACTTAGGGCACAAAAGATATTCACACACCTACTTACGACCACAATGGCAGGCTCGAGACCTCATGCAGCCACCATCCAACACCTCGGCAAAAAGACAACTGCCTTACAAATACTGCTTGAAAGAGCCTCACACCTCCCAGAATAGGCCTTTGTGGAGCACAAAGAGGGCCAGATAAAGCCTCTTTGTGGGCCGCGAGTGATAAAGGCCAGAGGATCAGAATGAGGGTATTCAGTGAATTAGTGGTCATTCGCCACCTTTTCTGGTGATTGATTTAAGGTCTCATGTGACGGCTGGTGTTGTGGTGGCGTTGAATGGTGACCTCGTGGCGGGCAGGCCGCGTGGAGCTCTATTGTCAAGCAGCTTAGATCAACTTTGTTTTTCTGTAAACCCATCTTCACAAATACCGTTTTTTTTCGTATTGTGTTAGTATCAGAAGTCTCTTAACAAAAGCAGTGTACTAACATCACTTTAGATGAAGTAGATAACCCTTTATAGGAACTTTTTATTTAAATAATGATTTTACAACGTTTAGATTTTTTTTAATTGTGTTATTTTGGTCAATTTACATACCTACCTATAAGGTATTAGTTAGTAGCAACCACCATGTCAAATAACATGTCAATTATATAAAAACAATATCAAATATTTTATATAAATGTTCATGATTATCTATTTTTTACACCTGAGCATGCAAATATAGACAGAATTAGACATCGTTGAACTTAATTTAGCAATTTGTGGTAGATACTACTTGGATTTGAAGGAGCCTACTTGAATGAGTTACTAAATTAAGTAAGTACCTAATATATTTACTTGCACGCGGCGAATGACTTAATAATCCAGTTATCTCTCAATACAAGTTTCAGTAGTCGTATATAAGTTCGGTGAAGCGCGATGTGGGTCATACGCTGCCGGGTTCCGTATCGATCTGGCTACAAATGAGACGGGCACATTAGCGGGGTTATTAGCGAGCCCGCGGACCCCCACTCCGGCGGGGGCACACTGACTGATGTGCTATCGTTTGACATCAGTATAGTTCGATATAGCCACGTGTTAATGTGTTCACCGAATATTCACTGTACACATATTTGAGACTACTTTGGATAATTGATTATAGCACTCTTTGACAAAAAAATCCTGATTTGATTTCAGCAGTAATTAATAAGACAGTATTGATCAGTAATAAGATAGAGTGATTATGATATTAGGACAAGACGCCAAAAAACTCGAAAAGGCGAATGTCCAACTGTGGACTGTAAGAGGCTTGATTGCTAGATCCAATATTTAATTTAGTGTATTGACTTAGTTTTTTATATAGAGTCCGAAAAATTTGCTCCGCGCGATCAGTACTTCTATAGATAGGTATTATTAAGATAGTCTTCTTCTATTATACTATTAAAACCAAGGATGTTGTGGATATTAAAATTCATAATTATCCAGATACGGATATAGGGATAATATTATATCGGTTTCTCATACGGTTACGGATATCAAATTATTACGGATTATCCGCTTGTTATGGAAAATAGCAAGATTGGTTTTTATTTCTAGTCTAGATTTATCATTTGTTTGGCCTTGCAAAATATACAAAAATCTAAGCACACGGAGGTGCGCAGGCCAAGTTCATCTGTTGTATACCTTTATCCGAAAACTGTTATTATATGTTTCGGTTACGGAACTCCATAACATTCCTGATTAACCTTTCAAACACTGTAATCAGAGACACGATAGAAAGGCAATGAGAAAGCGAAGAGCCGGCGTTCGCTTGGAGTTCAATGAATTAAAATACTTCCCTTCACTTCATCCACTAGACACGGCTGTGTATTAGCAAGATGCTAGGAAGAAACCTAGTGCTAAAGCCTCGTCTAGTCTGCTGTAACTGTGTTCCTGACTACATCATAAGCTATATGACTAAATCTTAAATTATTATTAGTAGTATATCAGCCGCTGGTGGCGACTCCTTACCCGAAAGGGTGCTCGGTTATTGGTTCGCACAACCGTTCATGCTGGTACCAACACACACACACGCACACACTGGTGCGCCGCACATAATGAGTTCCGTTGCGCTGCGCCTGTGTGTGTGCGCTAACCCTTCCCTACAACCAGTTTGTTGGGGAGTGGTGTCGGTGATAGCAGGGAGCGGGAGCGTTGCTGACAGCGACTTTTAGATAGGATTGATTTACATATACAGAACATGAAGATAGTCTTTCCGAAGTAAGAATAGATTAGTTCTAGACGTGCTACATCGTCGGCCAAATCGACACTCACCATCAGGTGAGATAATGGCGAGCCTATCAATAATAAATAAAGTGTTGATTGTTCACGTTGTTTTAAAATGGGAAGTAATTGAGATTAGCTTTTAATTAAATAGACGCGACTTGTAAATGGTGACTTGAAATACTATTTGAAAAGCTATTTTAACCTACTTCAAAAAAGGAAGGTTTTCAATTCGGTTTCGTTCAGTCCATCCAAAGGTTGTCTGTAAGAAATTGCCCTGTACAATAAGACTGCCCATTGTACACTTATTTTAATAATATTTTTGCTGTATTTTTTATTTATGTGGTGTACAATAAATATTATAATAAATAATAACATTAAACTAGTGACTTCGATATTTTCATCAAGAAGTCAAGCATTTGCATTCAGAAAGTATCACTTGATGAAGTGGTTCTGACGAAGAAGTTCAAAGTTGGCCAACGGAATGTCATGAACATAAATATAAGTTATTATATAACATAAGTTGTTAAATAACTATGACAAAGTTTAAATAAATGGTTCTGTTTGAAAATGATACTATGGAACTGTTCTGATGATGAAGCCAGAAGGTAGGCACGTTAGCTTCATAATAAAACAATGTCTCCAAACCGTGTTTGAGTTTATAGAAATCGTCATGTATATATTAAAAAAAATAAACTTTTTACTAAACAATCTGTAGCGACAACTATGGCGCCACATAAGAACTACGAAGAGAATACGAAATTCTGCATCGCACAACCAAAGTTCTCCGCGCGATTTGAACATATACGACAGCTCGAAATCATCTATCGGGCAGTCGCCCACCAGACTATATTATAGGTGTTATTAACACCTGCCTGGTCGGAGGATCCTCCCTTTTCAACGGTGGTTTGCGGGACTTTACTCTCTGTTACCTCCAAAAATCCAACCGCAATCACTATAAGAAAAGTGAAAAAATATTTTAAATTCAGAAACTGTTTCACAATACCAAGACCAGAAAGGCTGTTTTCAGAAATAGCCCGTCCCGGCTGTACGGGCAATAAATTTAGTCCATGTTACTCACGGTGAATTTAGCTTTCTAACGGTAAAAGAATTTTTGAAATCGACACAGTAGTTTTTGAGTTTATTTATTACATATAAAAAAAAAGGTACACACAAAAATACAAATTCTCCCTCTTTATAATATTAGTGTAGAAAAAAAAACCTATGGCCTAAATGCCGAGCTTGAAATAAAAACGTATCTATAGCCGGATAAGTATCAGCATGTAAGTAAACATAGCACAATAATCGCTGCATCTATTAACTGGTGCCGCGTCGCATTTCGTCTCGGCGTACCGGTGCTGCTGCCACTAGGCGACGTCACACCGCGCCGCGTCGTGCCGCACCGCACAGGAGCCGGCGCCGTGCCGTACCGGACAGTGGCGTCATTGTACGATGTTGAGAACAACAATAATGCTTCGGTGGATCCAGATACATATACTCGTATATTGATTACTGTCGAATAACTGAATCAAAATCGTTCAATGCTTAGTTTTCAATTGATATACTCGTACCTACCTACCTTGAATCGTAACAGAAATGAAGGCTGGAGTGAATAGACTCTTAATAAACTGGTGCGCTTCACCATCATCACTGCTTTCCATCAGGTAGGATCGCAGTCAAGCACTAGTTTGTATGAGACAGAAAAAAAAACCGGCCAAGAGCGTGTCGGGCCACGCTCAGTGTAGGGTTCCGTAGTTTCCCGTCCGTCACAATAAGTGTACCCACTTATGAGTTTAAAAAAATGCTTGCATATACGATTATACTACAAACTTAGTCCAGAAATTATTTTGTAGAACCTTTTTGTCTTTTTGTACAAAAACTGCTCTTTCCATCAAGTTCAAAATGATTTTCCTAGAAAGTCCTTATAAAGTTCTACTTTTCAGATTTTTTTCATATTTTCTAAACTTATGGTTCAAAAGTTAGAGGCGGGGGGGACACATTGTTTTTTACTTTTGGAGCGATTATTTCCGAAATTATTGACATTATCAAAAAATGATTTTAGTAAACCCCTATTCATTTTTTAATACCTATTCAACGATATATCACACGTTAGGGTTGAAATTAAAAAAAAAATCACTTCCCACTTTACATCTAGGGGGGGCCACCCTAATAAAACATTTTTTTCCAATTTTTATTTTACCACTTTGTCGGCGTGATTGATATACATATTGGTACCAAATTTCAGATTTCTAGTGCTAACGGTCACAGAGATTAAGCGAGGACGGACAGACAGACAGACAGACAGACGGACAGACAGACATGGCGAAACTATAAGGGTTCCTAGTTGACTACGGAACCCTAAAAAAGAAATCACCTACTTGTCAACAATTTAGGATTGTAGGTATACAAATATAGTGGTTATTTTTTTAAGGAATGTTTCGATACATTTCCGGCTATACAAAATTACTCAATGTAATATATCCGCGTAATGGAAGACGCAGCGTTGTAAGGCCTTCCACAATGTGGACCGATGATCTGGTGAGGATTGCGGGAATCTAATGGATGTGAGACGCATAGTACCGGTCATTATGGCAACACTTGGGGGAGACCTATGTCCAACAGTAGCCATCTTTCGGCTGAAATGATGATGATGACTATATTCATGACATCGCTAATGTTATTTCTCGTTAGCATTCGCATACAGCCTATTAATCTGTGACATAGTGACGCAATATAATACTCCTAACCAATAACTGCTAATAATGGCTACCTACGGACTTTTCCTTAAAACAGGGATGGAGGATTTTTTGATCCAGGATTTGATAATTATCTCTGTTTTTGAATTCAAATAATATAGCCAGTTTTAGTGACGAAATACCTGAATACCACTCTCTGGTTCACACCATCCCGTCCAAGTGGCAACACTTGAGAGAAGCTTTTCGTATTTCCAGCAGTGGACTTCGTAATTTGATAACGAATTGACCGTTAAATACTAATGTCTAATCTGATTGGCTAGTGGTAGGTCATTGTATAATCAAATTACTTACACAATGAGAATTTTAAAAGTTTTTCAAAATTCTACTCCGTAGGTGATAAAACGAGCATCCGAAGTTTGTACCGAGGAACCTAGTTCACACGGGGGAAGCCGCTGGAAGAAACTAGTACTACACGTATCGGTTTATACTAATCTACCGACACCGTTAACGTATTCTCTGTTCGTATGTTTAAACTACAGTTGATTCATACTACATAAGACATAACTAACGTAAACCATCAACAAATCAAAGATAAAACAACAATTAGTATTGCTGCACAAAGCTGCGTCACACACACACGTGTGTGTCACTCGTACTCCCCACAGCAACACGGGGGCGTGTGTGTGTGAGCGAGGGAGTGAAGAGTGTTCGGCCCGACACCTCGGCACAAAGAACCACACCGCGGCTCTAATAGCTAGTTTCACACAACTAGGAGAAACGCCCAGCTGTGCCTGCGTATACATTATTTAAAGCCAGGAACACTAGGAAAATAGCAGGACGAAAGAACTTTGAAGAAATATCAGAAACTAATGTTACAGCTTTAAAATGTTACAGTATCGAATGTTCGTAGCACTTACCGTAGCGTAGGCGTAGCATTCGTAGTAGCGGCGTAGCATAGCGTACACGTAGTAAGAGATTTTGTAGACCTACTTTTTTATTGTAGAATGTTTTAAAATTGTTTTTTTTTATGATTGGTAGGCTTACGCTTGACTAATATCTTACATGATGGTACGTGATGATGTGGTTGACAGTGAAGTACTCTTGCCTAGAAGTAACCTATTCACTTTTTACTTAAACCCTAGGTTGTAACTATCAGGAAACACAGACTCCAGCAGAGAATTCCATTTCTTAACTGTACGCACAATTATGTATTCCCATGACGTTTTTCTGCGTATGGGTGGCATCAGGCATGTAGGTCTGTCTAAAAAGTCAAACGACTTGGATAATTATTAGGATTTAATGAAATCTGATGTCGTCAACACTGGTTAAATAAAATCAAAGTTGATTAAGAGATAGAGATTATTGTTTACTAACAGAAGAACCTTATAAAAAGTACCGAATATAAGTATTTTTTAAATGATTAAATATTATACAAAATTCGGTTAACTTTTTAGACAGACTATACCTATATGTAATATGTGATAATGATTTCTTGTTTGCTTTATTAAGTTAGAATGGTCTAATAGTAGAGGTGGGACTGAGTGTTTTAACGCAGCTTGAGAGAGGCCTAATCAAAGGCCAAAATGGGTAAGTCTTCGTTTATCGTGATACCATTTTATACACAAATACAATGCCAATGTACGAAAAATATTCGAAGCTGTACAAAACTTATTCCCACCACAAAATAACCAACAGTCGTATTAAAGTTTCGTTAGCAGTTAGCAAACAAACAATAAGTCAGGCGTGAACACCAATTTATATTCTAGTGGCGGGCGTTAGGGTTCAAATTTATTTAGTCGGCGCGCTGCCTCCCGCGCCTCTAATTAGCCTGAAAACGAAACTATCACCGGCGTGAGTTAATTTAAACCTTGGGGTTTAAATGCTAAGGTTTATTTCTGCGTGTGATGTGAGTAACAATAATAGAGGACACTCGACCTCTGCCAGCGAGATTTCCCGCGCATTACTTGTGAGCAAAGTGTCGCTCAACACTTTGTGCAGAATTAAGAATATACTTTACTGGTAACTGTGAGAGTGTGCGCCGAGCCACCGGGGCTGCCGGGCCTCCGAGCCGGAGCGGCCTCCACGTGAGCGCGAGGGCCCTCCGACTTCTGCTAGGCTCCGCTGTGTTGAGAAATAAAAGTGACTAACTTTGTTAGTTGTAAAATAACGATTTCACTCATAAGCTATACTTCAAGTTCAGCAAATACAAATATTTGTACAACATATTCTTTCTGAATAGTTATTTTATGTACACATTTACTTTTCGTTAATAATAAGGAGCTGTTCCTAACTCAAAAGTATGTGCAATATAATATAGCTGACTGGTGTCGACTCTTTCATTCATTTTCTGATTTAGCAAACAGCACCGGTCGCGATCAATTGTGTTGCACTAGCTTGTCTCACCGGCTTCGCCTGCGTGAAAATAAGTTTCTTCGTACAAATTTTGGACCCCCATTTCATCCCTTTATAGGATGAATTTCAAAAACTCTTCTAAAAAGAACCTCAGTGCAATAGTCACCTTTCTAGGTCCATGAGTTTGGGTTGAGCGTTGATGAGTTAGTGAGTGAGTCAAGACTTTGCCTTTTATACGACTAGCTTCTGCCAGCGGCTTCCCCCGAGTGAAAATAGGCTTTTCCATACAAATTTCAGCGTTTGACTTTTTAGAGATTGAATTTCAATATATCCTTTCTTATTTTTTGTAGTCATCTTAAAAGGAACCTCTGTTAAAAAGTTTAGCGTACTAGGTGCATGGGTTTGAGCTGGTCGTTGATGAGTAATGAGTTATCACTCAATGGAGTGAGTTCGGACTTTACCTTTTACATTTATTATCTGTTACTAGCTTTTGCGTTCGGCTTTGTCCGCATACATAAAATATAACCTATGTCACTCAGGAATAAAGGTGAAAAAAAATTATTTACAATTGGACCAGTTCTTTCAGAGATTACTTCCGACAAACATAAAAACAAATTTTAACTGTTTATAATATTAGTGTAGATAGTGTAAATATTATTTGGAACCGTCAACTGTTTAAGGCTACACATACGTTAGTACACGTCACTTCTAGAACATGAAAAATTTAACGGATTTAAATATCAGGAAAATTAAATTAAATTATCTACAAAATAAAGCTCCATGCACATTCAGTTAGTAAGCCGAAGTGAATGAGCGCAACTGAAACATAAGTAACTGTCAGTTAGCGCTAACATTAACATAACCCGTTTTATTCGCCGGCGAGTTAACTGCGCGTGCTTTACAATTGTAATGTCACAACTTGAAAAGACAACACTATATTAATATAAAATAAAACTTCAAACAGGTAACCATTTTTACGCGACTGCAAGAAGGGTTAATTTAATTTGTCTTGAGAATATTAATATGAGCAGTACTTACGAGAAGTAGGTCGTGGGTTGAAACCTAATCAGGCGTATTACTCTATATAATTTATTTCATCACCACTGCTCTCAAACAGTGAAGGAAAATATCGTAAGGAAACCGGCATGTCCTTGAATCAAAATCTAGAAGAGAGTGTGCCAGCCACCAGTCCTCGATGGAGCCGCGTTCAGGATTACGGCCCATCTCTTTTCCTAGAGTGGAGGCCCTCAGGCCCACTCCTAGGACTCATCCCAGGAGTGGGAACATTATAAGGCTGATTTTGCATAAGCTATGTTATGCTTAATATTAATATTATGAAATGAATATTTACCTATGGAGGTAGTGTGAAAAATAGCCCAGACTTGCTCCTTATTTATCATGAAGGGAACGCCCATACAAACTGACCTAAGAGCACATACGCTATACATCACCTGAACATCTAATTACTGTAAATAACAGTAAATATTATTAGTGCTGATTATATCCTCTACCATATCCAGTTTTTGAGTAGCAATAACTCCACACGATATCTCCCGAGCTGGTCATACAACAGACATCGATAACCTCCGAATATGCCCTCAACACACACTCCCATTACACACTGAAAACTCCAATAAAAAACCTAACATCTCGCTCATATTTCAGCTGAAACCAAATAGCCTGCTCCATCTCCTTCTGGCCTATCGATCAGTGTATGTTGCATCTCGCTTTGACTCGTGAGGTTGGCAAAGCAAGGGCCGATTATGATAATACCGCCGGCTGAATATAAATTGGGCTGTTATTTACAATGAGTTATTTAGCGCCGGGAGATGATGGTATTATGTAAATGTTATGAACGTATCGCAAGTAATGAATTCGTTACACTCGTTATTTATTTATTAATCGTGGATATTAATTCGGTCGTTTTCGTGAATGTTTCGGATGAGAAATGTTTAGAGGAAATTAGGTGTTTTCTTTTCGCTAAGGATAATTTTTAATGTTGGTACTTAAGGTTTTGTTTTCGTTTTTGGATTGTGTTTTCATTTTCACTCACAAATTTTTCTCTATAACAATTTTGTGACTGTGACCTATTAACTGCAGACTTTCGAACTTTACAGATATAGTACGCCAAATTGATATTGAGACACAACAAACCATTTAATATAATCAAGTCAATTACAGTAAACCATCTAAGTCCTAAACTCTGGGGACCATTTTATGAACCTACTGTTTAAATGACAGTTTCTGAATTGATTCAAGAAAAGTTACCCAATAATTGTTTCTATCTATATACGTCCATTTGAGAACAAACAGAAACAAATCTCTATAAAGAAGTGTGTTTTAGCACAATATGTCAGCAGTGACGAGATATGTTTCATACTTTGCCGCGTCGGATCGCATTACCCAGTAATTGTGGCAACACAGTATCGTCTAAACGCTTGTTTTCTCGCGACACAACGCACCCCGAAAAATCTATAGCTACCCCTCCTCCCCCCCTCCGGGGCAGCCCGCGCACCCCCTCACTCCCGCCCGCGCCCTCCGACACACTCCACTTTTGGACTTTTTAACCCAAGATGGCTTAATTTTCTTCTCGCAACGATTATTCTGCGTTTCTTAAAAAACTCCATTAGAATTGAGCCCAGCGGGGCGTTACGACGATAGCGGGTGACGCTGAAGTGGGGGTCGAGCCGGCGAATGTTCCCGGATTAGCATTTAGCAGGTTTTGCGGACAATGCGCGGAGCGTTGCTGAGCGGAGCGGAGCTGAGTGAGCGGAGCGGAGCCTGAGGAATGCGCTTTTGTTTAGGAGAGCGGGCGAGGGTTAAATTGCTTCATTGAAATGTTCAGAATATCTCGTGCACCTCCGACGCGACGTGTTTTATTAACTGTACAGTTATTTGGTTTATTAAGTCGTACTTCTGTTGCTCTAGTGGCCCAATTCTGCTCAGTAGCTGTCAGTTTATCTGGTCGCCCAGTTAATTAACTTCTTTACAAAAATTCAATAACATGCTATTTTAAATCATGTTTCCAAGTAACAGGTCGCGTCTGTTCCCATTAGTTGGTACATATGACGAGAGGTCCCGCGATAGATGTACACAAACGAGTTTGTAACTCAATGCCTGACTAATTAGATTACACATGTGAAGGAGCTCCGCGTGTGTCCCGTGCGTACGATACAGATTGATCAACCATTTTCACAATATATGTATTTGTTTTAAAAATAAGTTTTGATTAACCAAATTTCAAAAATGGAGGAAGTTCTCAAGTCATCAGATTTTTTTTATCTTGTTCAGCGATATCTTCGCCAAATGTAAATCGATTTTGACGATTATTTTTTCGTTTCGAAGAGTTTATAAAATAAGTTTAATTTCAGAAGTTGAAGCGAAAAAATGACGAAAAATCAGAAAGACTGACTTTTGAAACTAAAGTTATTAAATTTTTTAATTTGTTTTTGAAGTCCATTGTATTTTTTTTTAATAAAGTTGTTTTTTTGTAGTTGCAAGAAAGTGTACTAAATACTCTTTCATTGATTAAGTTAAAACGTCTGTAGCCAATCTGGGTGAATGTCAGCATTCTCAAATTGCTGAAAAATTAGGGTTAATATTTTACTTTTTGGGTAGCCTTATTTTCTACTTACTTTCATGAATAGACGTCTATACTATCTCAGCTAGAGTCCACAGAAAGTGTGTCATTTGAGCCACTTCCATCGCATTCAGATGAGGTTCAAGACAGAAGCGGCGAGCAGGAACGTCAACTGCAATGAGCCTGTTTTTAATAAAGTGCACCAGATCTTCTGGTAAGTGTAGACCTAATGGACTAACAACATCAAGTTCACATGATCACGTGGGTAAAGCTACATACAAGACTGGATGAATTATCTGAAGCTCTGTCTCGTAAACTGTACCCTAACGAACTCAAAATGCATGATTATGGAGAAATTTTAGCAGTAAAACGGCTTTAGCAGCTATAGACAATCAGTGGGCACTAGTGGATTGAGATTCTGAGTATCACTATATCGTTGGTAGCTTTCGTTCCAGATATGGAGTTATAGAGTGGATGTTACCCATATGCTGAGCTTTACTGTCCCAAGTTTACTCATTGGACTAGAGTTTCATGACAATTTTTGGAAGAGATGATAAGGCGACTGCTTTTTATGAAATGGAGTCCAAATAAGATTCTGATTCGAAAGATAAAGCAAAGCGTCTATTAGCGTTAGCGTGGCGGTGGCGTAGCGGCGGCGGAGCGGCGGCGGAGCGGCGGCGTCCGGCTCGGAAGTGCCCGCGGCGGCGGCGCGCGCGGCGAGCTTATTGTTAATTAATTACAAACGATTCTGCCGCGCCAGTCTCCCGCAGATACAGACCGGCTCCAGGCACACCACGGACGACACACTTACCTATCTATAAACTTTATTAAATCATCTTTTTCATAAAAAAAATATTTGTCTAATTCTAAGGTCTAATTTAAAATAGCCAAGTCCCTCCTACTGGGACGAATAGTCTTCCCCTTTATTAGTTTCTCAGATGTTGTTTGCCAAGGAACACCAAGCTTAACTAGTACTTTGCTTCATACAATGAAACGTTTATTCCTTTTAAAACTTCCTATGCTTTCGGAATAACTTATGTTAGAACAACAGAAACAACAACACAGTTTATCAAAGGTAAATGTCTCGCCGCTCATTTTTCGATTCTCTTACAATTTCATATTTTTATATTTCAATTTTATATTTCTTACGTTCAGTACATTGTAATGTAGAAAGTCGAAATACCTACAATTCTCCCAATTGACGCATTGCTCAAGTCACGCAAAAGTGAATAAATTGTGTACTGGACTCACTTTTTTCCAGTGTTTAAATCAAAAAGTAATTTTATCCAAAATCGCAAATAGAAAGATATTTTCAAATTGGTTAAATATTAATCAAGTTAGAAACCTTTCGAATCTGGTAAAAGGAGAAACTGTCAAATTACAGTATAAAGATGCACATATTGAAATGTGACGTCACCATCAAATAGGTTACGTGTGCACAAAAGAGATAGCGAGATATTCCCATCAGGCCTACTACCTACACTCTTCCTGAAACCAATGTTTGGAATTAAATTACTAATTGCTGTTTAATTTAATAACCAATTTTGATGCTGTTTGCAGAAAAAGAGTTCTTTTTAGTATTACTTGTGGTTTAATAAAAAATATTACAAATACCCAATTCCCCGTCCCCGGTGTGCCTCCGTCCTTGCGGAGCGGGATCGCTTCTCTGCGTCTTTGTATGGCTGGCGTTTCTTCAGCAGAGGCAATGAGGCTTTAATGAGGCCTTCAGACAGCCACTAATTGATTAACTGTCGCATAATCGTGCCCACGGAGATCGCGACAACAGCGCTAGGAACACAAGGAAAATTATAAGTGGGGGAGATTTGGGGGATGGTTCAGTAATAAGAGGCGATTCCGTCATGCTTTAGTGATGGGTCATAGTTGATAGAAAGCAGTAAGATCAAAAAACTCATAAGTCTATTTGTCTGAAAACGTCTAATTGTTTGGTATTTGTCGCTTTATCAGACTATATGCATCTAGTTTTCAGGAGAAGCGTTCACAAACCTTTTTTTTTAATCATAATTTATACTTTATGTTCAGTAGTGGTAGAATTCAACAAGACATTGTCTACCAATCAACTGTTGAGTTTAAAAAGACTACACTATTGTAGGTGTGCACAATAATCAAATAATATTTGAAATAGCAAGTTAAAATAATAAATTAATTTATACTAAAAGCCTACCTTCTGCTAGCGATTTTCCCTGGCGTGAAAGTAAGCGTTAACTATACAAACTTTGGATTTACATTTCATGGGGATGTGTGTGATGTGTCATCCCTAAGGGGATGAATTGTAGAAACTCCTAGTTGACTGTTTTTAGACATTATAATATAAAATTCCATAACTATCACACAACGCCATCTAGTCTCAAGCTAAGCAGAGCTTGTATTATGAGTACTAGACAACTGATAAACATACTTATACATATATTTCTAAATGCATACATATTATAGATAAATTACACCCAAACACAGAACAAATGATCGTGCTCATAACACAAACATTTGTCCTGGGTGGGAATCGAACTCACAACCTCCGGCATAGCAGTCAGGGTCACTAACCACTAGACCAACAGGCCTGTATAAGACTAATTATGTTATGTGTGTTGTTGTGACCTCGTAACCTCTGTGCAAAATTTTAGCGTTCAGGGACTAAGGAATTGGGCTGGGCGTTTGATGAGTCAGTAAGTGAGTCAGGACTATGGCTTTTACAGATAGCTAGGTTTTGTCATTCGTTTTGGACGTTCAGTTCGAAGATTTCAGAGGGGCCCTTGTTTCTTGTTCCTGTTCGTTCCCGTGTCCAATGTTCTTCAGGCTGCTACAGAGCTAAACGTTTTCTTCTCCCTTCTCCTCTGATAACCGACTCGCTATCAGAGATACACTTGTTATCAACGTCACTAAAGATAAAGAATAAAAACTGCTTCATAATAGATAGATGATTAATACAGCCTGCTGTATAAAATGGGTCAATAATAAGTGGGTCGACATTGGCCGTCAATTGGGAGTTAATAGTGGTCTGGTCAGGAATGCGGTCAGAGCGTGGAGTCTGCAGGCATCTGGCTAATATCGCCGCGCTTCGCTCCTCAGCCGTGTTCGCCGATATTGCTCATTATTGGGAGATGGATTTTTGGGTCCAATTAGAATTAGAGCAATATTCTGTTGATCGTTGGTTGTTGCCCTGCGAGTTGTGAGTTCGATACCTGCACGGAACCAGTACATATTTGAATGACCTACACATAGATTTTCCGAGTCTGAGTGTCTTGTGTATGTAAGTTTAAACGATAAAGGAGTCATTTTTTAAAAAAGAAAAGTACTGAAGTTTGTTCAATGAATTATTTTAAGGGTGTTGGATTATTAATTTTAATTGGCCAAATGAAACTGATTATCGAAATGGGACAGTAAATATTGTGGGAAACAGCATATTATCCAGTGTTGGCGAGCTCGCAGTTCGAGGGTTCAGCTCAATTTTACCATATTTGTAACAGAGTGAACCTTTTGAACTTGGAGGTTTATTTTTACTGCCTTGATCTGTAAGTATCTGTACCAAAATAGACATCCATATAAAGAAGTTTGACGAGAATATATCTCTATCGCTGTCGAGCTACACTTGTGTCGGTGTGCGTTGTCTCTATACAACAAGTAATATTGTGTGTGTGTGTTTACGAGGACATCAAAGCTCGCCGGCGGCGTGAATGCCAATTGGTTTTTTTATCGTTTTCTCTAGGCTCGTGATAACGCTCTCCCCCCTCCCTCTGCCCCGGTACCCCTGGGGGGCAGGCCGCCCCTGCCACGTCTTGCTGCCAAGTCCGCATACTTGGCAAGTTTGCTCGTACATCCAGTTTGTCTAATGCTGAGTTAGAGGCAGATCATAGCGAGCGAGCGTGTCTAGTCGTACCTAGTGCTGCGCGGGTTGCGTAAGTGTGTGGGCTTGGATTACAGTTTTACTATGATGGATGGATATTGGGGATTTTGGTTACGTACTTGGAATACTTTTAAACCTTGGGTAACAAATACGATATACCTAAACTTCTTTAGGGCGGAAGATTTCTTTGAAAATTGATATTTTCTGATCATTGTTTGGATGATCCTTATTTATCGAAAGCAGTTTAGCCAAAATCTATGATAAGCAGTGAACTTGGCACCTGCTTTATGTTATTTCGGACTAATTAAAACTTCACACTCTTCAATCACACAAAAAAACCAAACAATACAAAATCTCGAAACCAAACAAAATTAGTTGATCATGTAAAAAAAAACAGCGAACAAGCTTCTGCGATATTCGCCTGGGGCTTGCTTTGCGAACTATACGATTCGGACCAATACATGAAGACCTCCGAAGCCTTGCTTATAAAGTTAGAACTTCTTACATTTACGACAGGAGCAGAGGTCAGAGTGAGCTGGGCTAATGATAGAATTGACTTGTGGCCAGGATACGTTGAGCCCTGTGGATCCGTGAGTTTGTTCCGGCGTGGTCGTGACAGCGGCGCGGCCGGGGGGCGCGGGGGCTCCGGACGGGCTGGTGCTGCGCGCGTGTACCAGTGCTCACTTCACACGTCGCACAAAGCTCGCTAACTGCCTGCTATTAACTGCTCGACCCCCCTACAGGCTAGTGATGTACGCACTGCTGCTGCTGTTATCGATTTTTGGATGGTATTACCTAGATATCTAGTACCTACTTTAAAAAAAATTGAATTTTCAAACTAGTTACTTAGTTGGTTCTCAGTCGAACTAAATCAGACAAAGATTGTTAAATAGGAATAGGTACTTACACCTACGAAACCTAAAAAAAGCCCAAGTAATTTACTCGACGACACAGAACCGAAATGTCTGGCGAAAAATGACGAGGAGAGCCAATCTCAAATTAAATAGGATAAGGCTAGGCAAAGAGAGACCTACTTAGGTACACTTTTGACTACAGGTATTACATATAACATAATACTGGCGTACTTTTATTAAATTGTTAGAAATAAACGTATTTAATAATTAGTGTCCCCATTTCCTCTTTAATTTTAGAAATAATTGGAAATACAACGGTTTTCAACGTAAAAGTGCCTACAAGGATAGTAAAAATCAATAAAATAATTAAGCTTTTTACTCCAATAATCCATTTCCTACAAACTCTGACATTTTCCGAGATTAATCAATCAAAACAAATAACTGACGATAACAAACGAAGCTCCGCGACAAGTACGATCTGTACATGACTAGCGCGCACCGCCCGCGGCTCCTTGTCCCGCTCTAATCAAGCGAAACAAAACCATACCACCTACATATTAAGATCTTAATTCTATTGTGTACTTATCTTATTATTTATTCTTCAATTTCCAGAACTAATTTGAGCTCTATTTTTAGAGAGATTGAGTTGATATTAGTGTGTGGGTTGAGTATTGTATTGAGTCAATGATTTCGGTAGGAACAAGGGCTCTGTCCCCAATGGTCTCGATAAGTTATCCGTTTTGGCTTGTTTTATAATTTAACTGAACAGTTATAATCAACCGCACTAATTACAAATCAATTAATTAATTTCGTACACATTACCTTCACTGAAGTGAAATTATTTGTTTGCTGACGCTACCTGAAAAGGTTACTGAATCGACTTTCTTTTCATGACTTTATTCTTAATGTAAGAGAATATTTACTAAAAAAGGAAGGTATCGATTAGGTTCTTTTGGTTAATATGAAACCGTCACGATCGTTTATAGATGTGACCTGCAACTCACGGGTGTAGCCAGAGGGGGTTTTTGGGGTTCAACCCCCTCTCCGAAACATTCAAAATTAAATTTAAGCCCGAAAAACCATCTTTTGTTAAAATAATATAATATTCCACAATTATCACACAACGCCGTCTAGTCCCAAGCTAAGCAGAGCTTGTGTTATGGGTACTACACAACTGATAAACATACTTATATATTTCTAAATATATACATATTATAGATAAATTACACCCAGACACAGAACAAATGATCATGCTCATCACACAAACATTTGTCCTGGGTGGGAATCGAAGCCACGACCTCCGGCATAGCAGTCAGGGTCACTAACCACTAGACCAACAGGCCTGTCAATACAGATATCTCGATTTGTCATCAATATAAACGTAATTTTTAGCATATTTTTGTTTTATTTTATTGAACCCCCCCCCCCTCCTCCCGATATTAGGACGTGCCTACGCCCATGACAACTTATCATTTTTTCAATGGCATTTTACTTTACTCCATCTCTGATCGGGTAGTATTAGGTACGTCTGAGGATGAAGAATGTACATAGTGTATAGTTTGTCGTATGTACAACACAATTTATAACATACGGACACAGCATGGCTACCATTTAAACGACACCTTCCCTATCCATAATACCTACACATAATCACATTGTATATTCATAAACACACACGAAACGATAATTACAAAATTACACGTTCGATCAAGAGGCGGGGTCACCGGGACTTACAACGGGTTACGGTAACCCTTACGCGGAGCCATTGTGCCCCGCGTCACTGTGTCCCACAATATTGTGACAAGCGACACCTCTGTCACAAAGGCAAGATTGTCACGGTGACAAAAACGGCACATTATCGAACCGAGCCCATTGTGCTACTAAAAATATCTTTTTGTTATTTAAATGGGATCTGTGGGTTTCTATTCAGTTTTTTTTTTCCAGGTAATGTTGGGCTTGTATTGATAGCGCCATCTAGAGGAGAGACGGGAAGTGCAGTTCCATTTTTAATTTTTGTTTAGGAACAAAGCTTACAGTGTAATCGCCATGTATACCAACGTCGAACTTTAAAGTGTGCGTCGAGCTTGTTTAGGGCCTGCGCACACTTGAGACAAAACAGTTTTAGACAGACTAGTTTCGCATAGGCGAGTCCTTCTTGCACTTGCGAAACAAGTCTGTCAAAAAAAAAAATCATTTATTTCAGTAAAAACCCATATTAGAGAACAGAATTGAAAAAATATGCATACAGATAATAATAATAAAATAAAATTACAATCCTAAATAACAATTCCGAAATGTCAATGAATGTGAATTTGTAATCATGAGCTAGATGCACACCATATTTGTACGCCTCCTGGCATTACATGGCGCTCTGTTAATAAAATATAAGATCTGTATATCTGTACACCTGTGCTAACCAATAAAAGTGATTTGATTTGATTTGGTCAATAAATAAAATTCAATACATATAAACTTAATCCATAAAAATTCAATAAAATAAAATTCAATAAATTAAAATCAAAATTAAATTAAATTAAAAATAGTAATAATAAAAATCGCCAAAACTCATATTACATTTAAAATAATTATTGTAGCCTCCTACATGCGACACTGTATGTAACTTGTCTGTCACAGCAGTGCCGCACACTGCACTAAGACTGTCTTGTCTCAAGTGTGTGCAGGCCCTTAATGGTTAAGTTAAAGTAATGATCTGATCAACTTATTACAAGATTAGCTTCCCCAACGGTTTCGACCACATCTTTGGTTGGCTGAGCTCAGTTGTTATATAGCCTTCCTCGATATCCTAAGGTATCCAAACTATCAGAAGTTTTCAATTCGAACCAGTTGTTCCTGAGATTACCGCGTTCAAAACAACATACTAGGGAACTCTTCAGCTTAGTGTAGATTCTTAATTAGCATTTATCTGGTAACGCAATCCCACACATGTTAATAAAAAGGATACCTTATAATTCCCGGTATAAAAAAAAAAACTTTAAAAAATTCTCCTATCTCTAAATTGAATTCGTTACACAGTTACTGGTACACCCTTATTACAAGTCAACATTCACAAGTCACTATTCCAAAAATCACCCTAAAATTGCAGAATTATTTTCCTACAATCCCCAAAATAACACAATTATTAATGTGAAGCACATAATGACGTCCACTTGACAGGCTGCGCGTCATTTTCGCGGAAGCGTGTGTTTGTGTAGGCTGCGCCCGCGCCGCGCCGCGCCGCCCGCTACCAGACAACTGTTGTTGTGTGTGCAACAACAGTTGCCCGGTAGCCCGGTGTTGTTTTAATGTTAACGCCACTATATTTATTATTGTAAGTTTGTGTTTTTTGCCACCTGTTTGAGGACTCAATTATTTGGGAAAGAAATGTGTGGGAGCCGTTATAAATGCGCTTTTGATTGAAGCTTCAAATTCAACTAACTACAAAAAAAATAATTCTAAGAATTTTTGTAAATTGATTCTCAGAAAGAAATAAATAAATTTAGTTTTATTACATCTTTGTCAGCTTCTTAACAAATGTAGGTAAATAAATCAATATTATTTGTATAATCTGATGAACTGTGACCCCCAAGATGACGATTAGAGGTGGAATTTTTGGTCAGCGTTTTTCTTTTTTTAATTTTATAGTTTTTTATTCTAAATTGTATAAAATCGTTAACCTAACCAACAATAATGCCAGTTTAAATTAAAAAGTAATTAACTGACATTTTTCATTAAAAAACACAATGTAAAAAAACTAGAAGGAGCTAAGTCCTATCTGTTCTGTTGAACTCGGATGCTAAGGTGAAAATAGCGAAACAATTACTTTTTAATTTAAAATATCATTGGAGGTGATTAGAAAAAAAACTTAAGAAGAAAAGAGCACAGATTTTTTTAATTAGGTGTTTTTTTTGTTTGCTTTTGGACAACAAAAAATTTCACCCACCACAGTGATGGAATTGTGTATTGAATTCATGGTACACGTACTACACGTGGGCGTCGATGTCAGAGCCAGTTTATAAGATAACTAGTGTACAAAATATTTCCACACTAGTTATTCCAGACATCCATTATGGACAACATTTGGTCATCATTATCTCAATGAATAATCGCTTCATCAGAACACTTGCAATAAAATTTCAATTACCTTAAACCGCGGACTTAGCTTGCATCTCAAATTATGAGAGGTCTTTTGTTAGCGGATTAGCCGACGAGCTGCGGAGGGCCCCGGACGCAGGCCGCACGCCGCACGGCCGGCGCGGTAATTGAAATAGCTTCGCGCATTAGATGCTGTTATAATCACCATTGTAAACTGGCACAAGGCGCCTCCCCCGCGACGGAAAACTGCGGGCCACAGCGCGGTAATTGCATAGCTTCCTGCAGTTCTAACGCGGCTGGTTGTTTCTTGCAGTGTTCCGCAGAACATTCTTGCAGGATTACAAGTTCAGTGTGACAGCCAGCTCAATTAAGTAACCCTCGAGTCGATTGGATATTAATTTATTGGCGTCATACAGCTCGGCAATGCGGCCGGAATGCGAATCGTTTACAACTTCTATTCCGCTTGAAGTTTATTGCTCTTTTCGAAGCCATTGTTAGGGCTCTCTACGACTTATGGCGGAGTTAATTTTCCAATTAGATTTAGATGGTAATAATTTACCAGTAAGTTTATTGTATAGCTTGCTTATTTTATTTAATATGGACTTTTGTTAGAAGAATAGAAGAGTAAAAAAAATAAAAATGAAAGTGGAGAAACGAAATTTCATACATATAACACATTTTAAAATTCCAAGTTCCTAATAACACCTGGCAGCTATAAGACCTAATGACCTAATACCAACAATACCTGCCAATCCAGTCCTCAACAATCATATCTACCCACTGCCCTGCCTATCAATCTGACTTCTCGTCACAGCAAAAAACCAGAAGCGAACCCTAGCATAAACTAATAAATCAGCATGTTAGCGTGTTAGCATGTAATGGTAAAGCCAGGCACACACGTGACACGCACTACGACAACTGCGCGCGCCGGAACGTGTCCGGAATCGTAATGTGACGTTTAATCCAAGATGGCGCCCGCTAATGAATTGTGACACGGGTTAGCGGCAAATTAATATACATTATAAGCAGTTTACACAACAATCTGTGGGATGCTCACGCTAATTTTATTATGAGCTGGTTTTCGAAGGAAACTTTAGTTTAGGATTTTTGTATACTTTTTTTAGAAATATATTATTTTAAATTAAATTTCTTTTAAAGGCACGGCTAGCCTATTCGTTGAGCGATCTTGGCTGCTGCGCTACTTGTCACGTGTTCAATTCCCGTACGGAAAAATATTTATATGGGCTACGGTTACAGACACATGTTCCGGGTAGGTATATGAATTTATGTTTGTGAACGCACCGCCGATAAAGGAGCTATTCCTAGTGTAAGAAAAAGTTTATTTAATAAAATACTTCCTAGAATACCAGACTGAGATCAGGCAATACCAATCTAATTACAATCAATCAACTTTCAGGCCCTAACATCTGCCAACCTGAATTTCCAATTCATCGCCAATAAAATACAACAATTAAGTGAACCAATGAAACAGCTGACAGGCGAGTGTCGATAGAAATAAAATAAAATAATGACTCATCATCATTATTGTTATTACACCGGCGAGTTGTCGGCGCGGCGAGTTGACGCGCTGTCACGCCGCCTGATTGACTCGAGTGCCGAGTGGGGGCAGCTCAATTAAATCCCTAACATTTGTATTAATTAAAGGAAAGGAATTTGATACGAATCGACAATGGCGCTCGATCGACGGCGAGGCGGGCTCGTCGAGCTATTAGTTGAGCTGAGCCTATTGTGAGCAAACATTTTTGTGTTTAATTATGTTTGATGGGTAATTGGTGGTTAGAAGTGGAGATCCTCTTGTTAATATTAAACGTTATTGATTTTTGGTTTAGTCATTGGTACACTTCGTTATTATGGTTTCATTAAATGTTATGTCAGATTTGTATAAAAGAGGTGTAACTGATGGTGTGAGTCAATTCAATTTTGATTAATTGAACAAAATACCACATATAATAACACCTATCAAATCTAAGCCGCATGTTGAGTACATATCTTCTACACATCGATATATATGTACTACGTACTAGATAGGGCGTGCTGAACACTCACTTCAAACGAATTCGTTGCACTGAATTCTAGGCAAATTGACATTGATGACTTTAGTGCAATTTTGACGTTCATACAGTGTGAGAGCGGCGCTTATAAATTCAAAAGAAAGTGAATTTGGGACGTAAATAATAATTCAGTAGTCATGAAAATAAAATAATTGATTATTCAAGCAATTTAATAGCTTCAAATTTCGTAATAGTATGTTAGAAATTATATTATTTTATTTAAAAGCTTTTCCATTTTACAATCATAGACTAAAACATGCAGATGTTCCATCCCTCAAAAACCGGGTTTTTTACCTACAACTGCTTTAGTGAACGCGAACTTTGCATGATGTTTTATTCCGTTTGTTTTTTTTAAATATTTTATTTAATATTTTTTTTCTCTTTTGTATAAATAATAGGTACCAATGAATTCCGTCAAATTCAATAAATATGAATACGTCTGTTTTGCGATACTGTAAAAACTCAGCAAGAAATGCCAGCAAATCATTGAGTATCAGTTTTCATCGCTAAGTTTTGTGGTTAAGCATTCTGTCATTCGTAAGCACTGAGGTATTACATACCTACCTAGATATTATGTATACATAGATTAGTATTCAAATATAAATTAGGTTCAGTTGAATTTGTAGTCATATGTGTAATATAAGTGATACATCTCTAAGTGATCATTACTGTTATTGAGATTTCGTCCTTCATAAACTATAATTATAATTATTTCAAGTTTGTTCACTCTGGTCAGCCGAAAAGAGAAAAATTGATAAAATATCCTTAAGAGGATAGACGTGAAAACACGTGGCTTCCTACAAAATATCCTTTTATCTGCTCTGCACACTTTCAAACTGATGATACTAAAGCTGGAAAACGTTTTCAAATGAGTCGGTTATTCCTTGCAGTAATGCCTTTCCTTCAGAATGTGCCTTCAAACATATATCTTTCCCCTACATCATTAAACCAAGTGCAAATTTCTGACTCCGAATCAATTTTGATTCGCCCCGAAAAATAAAGTTGAAAATAGATTTTAAAAAAGTTTTAGTTTTTTATGTAATTTATTTCATCACCATTGCTCTCAAAAAGGTGAAGGTAAACATTATAAGAAAACCGGCATATTTCGAAGACATGCGACATTCACCAACCCGCACTGGGCCAGCGTGGTGGTTTACGACCCATTCCATCTCCTAAAGAGAAGGCTTGAGTCCCAGCAGTGGGAACATTAAAAAGCTGATTATGCTATTGTTATAGTTGTTGTTTGTTTTGTTACTAAATTTTAGCAGCGCAGTCCTGACCATCATTCACTAAAGATAGCGTCCTTTAGAATGATGATTACAATAAATGGTTTCATTATTTTACACGATTTTGAATTCACTAAGTAGTAGACGTAGTTTTCTGAATTTACACTAACGTGGACTATTGGTAAAATTTTGAAATAGAGTTTTATTGTAATGAAGTATTGTAGGCAAAAAACTGTGTCACTTCTGCGGTATAAAAATCTATATGGATAACATGTCATTACACTATGTTGAACTAAACGCGTAAGTACTTCGAAATTCATGGCGCTTAAGACGTTTTGGTCGCGAAAAAATTATCCTCTAAGAGCTATCAGCGCTTTATATTTTAATAGTTCTGTTAGACGACATAATGCCAATGTAGCTCTGCAGCAGATTTTCGTTTTAACTTTTCAATATTTTGACAAATATTTTCCATGAAAGGGCCTGTCTATCACTAGAATATAAGTCAATGCTTCTACATAAATGATAACAATTTCGGTCTCTCTTTTTTTTATGTCATCTTCACATAAGACAAAAGGCGCTGCGCAAGAGCATTGTTCTAATGACAGCAGCATGTCAAGAAGTGGGCCAATGAAGTGTTTGTCACGTTTAACACGTTGTTGACTTACAGTCAAGACCGTGTCATCCTCGGCACACAGTTTTTTGTCACTTGTGCTCAAGAGTTTAAGACAAAAGGGCTTATTGGCGCAAGAGCATCCGATGTCAACCATGAGGAGCAAGCTAATGAACCACTTTTGACGAGCATTTTACTTTTATAATTAAGTCCATTATTTGAACGACGTACTACTAAGTAGACCTGCTTAGAGCATAGTGTTGGTATGCGAAAGAGTACGATTTCGATATAGCTCAACTTTCATAATTATTAATCTTGACTGGCCCGTTGGTCAGTGGCCCTGACTGCCATGCCGGAGATCGTGGGTTCGATTCCTACCCAAAACAAATGTTTGTGTGATGAGCATGATCATTTGTTCTTTGTCTGGGTGTAATTTATCTATAATACGTACATGTAGAAGTATGTTTATCAGCTGTCTAGTACTTAATAAGAGTAAAGACTTCCAGGTCAGATCTAACTGTCTCAAGCTTCTTTTGACCTAACCCAACGGAATAAGGCTGGGAGCAGTCTGGGCACACAGCTATCGTCATTGTTCGGCACAATGCGGTCACTCCGCCCCGCCTTTATTTATCTTGCACCGAACATAATTGAGGAAGTATTTAACTCGCCTTTTGTTGCGTTTTTCTCTTAATATTGTTAAAATTGTACGACAATCAGGTAACTGACAGCCGTTTGAAGTGGTTAGGGTTGCCAAGCGGCTTGCACGACATTATTTTTACGCATGACATGCATGTTATAATTTTTCTGTTTTACTAAAAATTTTGCACAGACCATCTGGTAGCGAAAAATTTGGTTAATTAAAGACGAAAAAGTAGATACATTTTATTTTTTTTAAGCAGTGATCCGTTTCGTCTCTGCTTGGTTGTAAATTATACACTTTCACCTTTCTTATAATTATTGCTATTTCTGTTACTGTTAGCAGATAAACAGACAGACGTAAAGCGACTTTGTTTTATACTAATTAGAGATAATATGAGAGTTGCTTTACGAATAGGAAGTTAACTAATTACGCCAATAAATATTATAGATTTTAATCAATCCATACACAACGTTATTTGCTGTGTTAGGACTGTTATGTCATTATTGAACTGTAACTTACATTTTTTTATAAGGCCATGTTCTGTAAAATTATCTTAGGAAAATTGATAAATTGTTTTTAAATATCTAATAATATAAAAAAATCTTTAATTTTCAAAAATAAAGTATAATTTATTTCAGACTTTGAATGCCCATATTATGTTAATGGCTGATACTTAAAACTACGTTAGTACAATTAAATCCAATGTTGCAATTAAATTCTAATAAATTAAATTATTTTCGTGTCATCCCTGGCTGCGCGTGCGCCACTCCTTGTTCAATAGAGCTGTCTTCAAGTTACGCGCACATTGTCTATGGCTGCGCGTTTCAAACGCTTGTCCCTTAAAGTGCGAGCGAAGTTCGGCGAGGAGGCGTAACCCAATAGTCTTCAAACTAGTTCGCATTGTTCCGTGTAAATATTGAAACGTAAGACGACTTCACAGCGATTGCTTCACGTCAATACGATTTGAGTTTTTTTATTTAGATTTTTTTAGAATTCTACTAATCATAAAAACGGATTATAATCACGCTGTGAAATTTATAATCGTGTTATTAAGTTTTGAGTTCGATCGAGAAGTTTGATGCTAGACCACTATGTCATATGTAATTTATGTAATTAGGCACATAACAAACATCAACTAGCGGCCCGTCCCTGCTTCGCACGGGCACTTTTCCAATGGTAAAAGAATTTTTTAAATCGGCACAGCAGTTTTTGAGTTTATTCATTACAAACATACACAAAAAAATACAAATTTTCCTCTTTATAATATTATGTAGATGACAAACTTAATATCCAGCACTATTTCATGCCATTGCCTAAATAAAGCGAGTCTAACTTTGTTTTGTATTTTATTGGTTAAGGTCTACTTAAATGTATCAAACATAAATTTAAATGAAAACCATTATTTTATTGGTAAATGACATGCCAGAAGGATAAGCACTCTTAGTTACACATACTTTATAATATTAATCGTATAATTTATAAAATATGGCACGTCAACAATACAGTATCTTAAATATTGAAAAGAACACAGTTCCTTATTGCCTGAGCTAGTGTGAACCTGTGCTTCTGGCTAGCAAATTACTTTAGGGTAAACCAGCCATAGGTGTGTACCCCAGTCGGTAACGTGCCCCACTTGCAAGACTAAGACACGCATTTATAATTACATAAACTTACAACACAAGTATGGCCTGGTGGTCTAGTGGTTAGTGACCCTGACTGCTATACCGGAGGTCGTGGGTTCGATTCCCACCCAGGACGAATGTTTGTGTGATGAGCATGATCATTTGTTCTGTGTCTGGGTGTAATTTATCTATATATGTATGTATTTAAAAATATATAAGTATGTTTACTTTTTTTTTGTATGTTTTCTAGTACCCATAACATAACACAAGCTCTGCTTAGCTTGGGACTAGACGGCGTGGTGTGATAGTTGTGGAATATTGTATATTATATTATATTTGCGTACTTGAGTTGTATAGATTACATCGCCGTCATAAATATAAACCAACCAGATCGGCTCAAATAAACACCAAATTTTAAATACGTGTGACCTAAGTTTTGCAAGTGGGGCACATGCCCCTGTCAGTTTGCATGGTTTATCATAATTAATAAATCAAATTAAATGATATAGCGTGTTTTATTTATGTACATACAGCAAGTAAATCTTCTGTCTCCATATATGATATATAAGAAATTGGACAAAAATCTTTTTACAGCTATAGTCATTTAATTTGTATATAGGTACCTACTTAATCACTTACTTTGACCTAACCTAACCGTTATAAATGAAGACCTTAAAACCGAACAGTAATTGCCAATCCGGGCCCCAATGTAATAACTAGCAAGGCGGCTGGCCAGCACGGCTCCAGGTGGAACCTGCAGCCAGCACTTTTAAATTGGAATTCCTGGCGGGCGTTGTTTGTGCTGTACTTAATTAGTGGTGTAATTGTTGCAGGCTTCCCGCAAATCAAGTCGCCCTACAGCCCCGGCTCGCAGCCCCATCTCACCGGTGAGTCGCATTTTTGTCTCAACTGGAACGACGCTCACTTAATTAATAGAATTATTAAGATTTGCTCGCGAACGAGGGACGAGATTAGGTTTGTTTCACGGTTTTTGGTGGGAGACCGGTTCATCGGCGCTGTTGGTGACGTTCTCCAAAGTGCTCACATTATATGTACCAGTACACAACATTAGTTTTAGCAAATACGAAACCTGAAACACGTGTCTAGTATTTTTATGTAAAGAATCTATGTACAAAATTTCATGACTGTACCATGAAAAATCACAAAGGAAGCTTGTTCTGTCAGCAAAAATACATAGTCGCCGGACCATACGGGTCACTGAAGGGTTGTTTTGCACTTGCATCCATCTGTTGCTAATCATCTGGTGCTGGTTCCTAATGCCCACTATGACCTGCCGCGACCTGTGTTGTACTTAGTGTCGGTGGTAATGCTTTGTAAATCAGAGAGGTAACTAAGTCTTCTATAATTTATTTCCGAAGCTTCCCTTTTTCGATAGTTAACTTTTATCTGACTTTGATTGGCCTGTTGGTCTAGTGGTTAGTGGCCCTGACTGCTACGCCGGAGGTCGTGTGCTCGATTCCCACCCAGAACAAATGTTTATGTGATGAGCATGATCATTTGTTCTGTGTCTGGGTATAATTTATCTATATGTGTGTATTTAAAAAGATATAAGTATATTAACTTTTTTGTATGTTTTCTAGTACCCATAACACAAGCTATGCTTAGCTTGGGACTAGACGGCGTGGTGTGATAGTTGTGGAATATTATTATTTATTTATTTTTTGAAAAATTAAAAAAAAAATCAAACGACCAATTTATTATTTAATAATAAGATATCTGTTAGTGAAAAATCGACCCTGAAGGAAAAGGAAAAAAGGAAAAAATAAAAGACAGATAGATATATTCTTAATTGTACACCAATAATAAAATTACAATATGAACTTAAAATTAATGGGGTGTCACAATGGGCGATAGAAGAATGAAATGTCTTATTAAAAGCAGAATTGTTGATTGCAAAAGCTAAGCTTTGAATGTAATGTAATAAACTAGCTGTCCCCCGCGGTTACAAATGCGTCCTTGGTCACTACTTCTCTCTTTTTAGTCGTAGTGTCATGTTATTTAGCCTTTCTGACTACGAAAGTTCTTCCCTAAAATAAGCAAAAAGAGAGCTATGAGTAGTAGCAGGTAAATCTACTTGTCAATGACAGAACAGCATGATATTGATAGGTCATGTTAAAACAGACATAAACTCTACGTAACAAAGAGACTGTGCCAATTATTCTAATACTTAAATCAAGAAAATGAGAAATACTCTGCTCATAAACCTCTCACGAAGATGTACCTATAGCAGTAATTAGATGTTTACAAATAGCTTGTGTTGCGTTTAGATCGTGAAAGTGTCAAGGTAGGTAAGTGTCAAGCTACTAATCTCAGAGTGGTTTATTGAAATGCGGAGACAAAAGGCGCCGTGAAAAATGATCGCCAAGTATTTTGATTAACGAAGTGGCTCGGCGACGACGATTAGTACTTAGAAATTAGAAGTGTCGCTGAAACTATGGAGAACAATACATTTGCCGGTGATTTAGGAAAGTGGCCCGTGTGGCGGGGGAGAGGCACGCGCGGGGCTCAGGGGGGGGCATCCCTCGTGTGAGCCCCCCTCCCTCCTCCCCGCTAACATACCCGAGCTCACCCCCCGCCTTTGTCTCAGTAATGAATCCGACAAACGCCAAACGTCACCGCGCAGCCGCTCGACCCAGCCAATACCACAAATCATACTCGTATCTATTAGCAATCGGAAACTCAACTCTATTTATGCCCTCCTAAAGCCCAACCTTCATTAGCCCTTATTGGACATATTACCCTCTTAAATAGAAGGGCAAATTCACTTAGAACGTGAGGTTTTAGAAAATATTCTGTTAAATGTAAATTAGTTTTCGTAATAAAGATATAAGTCGAGGCTCGAATTACTTAATATAACGAAGGTCGCGGAGGCTGAGGAGATTAATAGACGTTAAGGGTTGTGACTAATGAAAATGGAGATCAGCCGGTAGCGGCGCTTCATGCGAGCATGTGCTCGTGTCGGGGATTAGACGGCCGCGGTGTTTACACGCGCAGCACGGAACTGATGACGACGTGTGACGACGACGAGGCACTTTTTCAATCCGTAACCGCAGTGTTGCGGTGGTGCGTGTGTGCGAGTGCAGTGTCGCCGTGTGTTCGACCCCAGCGCATGAAAAGCAAACCTGGCTCCCGCCGGCAGCCATTTGTAAAAATTGCCTCCGCCGCCATTTCTGTGCGGGAATTTCATATTTGGAACGCCACGGGGCGGAATCCGCGAGTGGATTTTGACATTTCCATCATGGCGGCAAGTTTTATTGTTTTCTAAAACAATTGCATGGCGGGCGCTGCTGCGATGCCCGCTTTCCAGCCATTGTTTAGCGGCAGACATTTTTAATTTGAAAATTAGGGGTCTATTGTTTTGTGTGGCCGAATCGAATAAAAGTCACGAGTGTAATGAGGCTCTGACCTCATTGGTCGCGCGGACCAACGTCGACAACGTTTCATTCAGTTATTGATTGAGGTCCTTTGGTTCATGTAATGTAACACTGTTCCGTACAATACAAACTTCCCTAAGCACTGAATGTCTAAATACCACTGTCAGGTAAATTGACAAGGTCAGAGACCTTATTCATTACAAAACTGTCCCAAAAAAAGAAGTGTCGCAGTTGGGGAACTACTTATCTTAGAAAGTATTCTACAGAGTGGTCCCCCGACTACGACGAAAATTTCAGATTTGTAGATCAAGTAGTTTTCAAGAGTGAATGAGTACTTTATCTTTTATTTATGTATATAACAAATATCTCGTATTTCGATTTTTAGTCCATTTTTTGACATGGCTGTCGTATCCCAGAGAACAACCTACTCCTGTTCTGATTCATCAACAAGTTTACACAAGGGTAGACTTCAATCATTTTGTACCCTAAAAAAGAACTTACACGATGGTTACATGAAACTACTTTCTAATGAAGCAATATCAGAACATCATTAATTGCCTCAACAACAACTCCATCAAAAATCACGTCACATTAATTTCCATATTGTAAATCTGTTGAAGTGTTGACAGTTGTCACATCGCTTGAGTGTTAACACCTCGTCGTCGCCGACCGCAGCGGCTACGTTACACCAAACATTTGCCCCAAATAGTGGCGCCCAACGCCAACACTGAGGAAATTATTTTTTTCTTTCTGTCAAACTGAGATGAGTAGCGCCTGTGGATACAACACTTCATCACCAACTTAAAACACGCACGTGGTTGAAACTCTACCGTCTCGTCATAAAGGTCAATGTTGAGTGGCACGGCGTCGCAGTAACGTGGTGGTAGTGATGTATCAAGTGTCAGAGAAGCCGCGTGTTTAGTCACATTAAGTGGCGACAAGTTGTAATAACAAGTAGTATATTAAGTGCGGCGAGCCACTTGCCACCTTCCTCCTGCGAGCAGCGGCTCGGGTTTCTGCGGTGCGTCCACAATGTTTGGATACAGCTCACATGTAGCAACTTGTTTGGAAATAACCGACTTGTGGTTTTTGTTGCATCTGTTTTTCGGTAGCGGCTGAGAAAGAATTCCTAAAATAACTTGTAATTGGAAGTTGCGAACAGTCTTTTTAAATCACATTGAATGTACATAGTATGGGGACAGTAGGACTTTTTATTGATTTAAAAATCAAGGAAATAGTCAGTAGGACTTTTTCCTTGATTTTTACACGTATTTGCTAGGAAGCTTTTGCTCACAATTAGACTAGCTTCATAGTATACAACTCTATGTCTACAAATCTGTGTGGTTCTTTCCTCGAAAGTCCATCTCAGAGACTAATCTGCATGGTTTTCATATGGCATTTTGACCATTACACGTTTGCTCCTAAGTTTGTTTTGGTGTTTCTTCTCAGGGTACTCGTAGTCAGCTAGGAAACATGTGACGTGTAAAAGAGTTTTTAAAAACTACTCGTATCATTGTTTTACTCGTATCATTTACACCCTTCTGCGCAATGTTTAAAATGTATGCAGACACAAATATATAATATGTGCCTAACTGGATGTCTATTTATCGACCGCCGCGAGCGCACTCCTCACTTCGTCAACAAGGATTACACTAATGAATCAATTCCCTGCAACAAATGTCGGCGGTGTCCGTGGAGCGAGTAGAGCGACACAAGTGTAGCACAAACACTTGTGAGTGGCGCTAATTGCGCGGTGTCCGGTTGCATGTCCGCCGCTGCGACTGCGGGACACCACATGTGGACTCTACAACGGTGTACTTTCTTGCGTACTACTACATTCTTATAATGTTACTCTTAGCCACTGGATTCCTATCTACTTTCTGCTGTGACCACCCAGATGCTCATTCTATTTTAATGTTTTATCCAAAAATGGTGTTATATTTTGCTTAATACTTCTGGTCTACAATCGCCAGTAGAAGTGATCTGCTATTTTATAAAACTCATCATAAAAAAAAATCTGAAATAGGCTTTAAACTGTCATTTCTTCTTGTTTGAATAGACGTGCATGTCATCTGTAGCTCATTTTACCTACATGGAGATATTTTTATGTGGCCCGCCAAGCTTTTCTGTGTGTTCCTGTATCCTAGGACATATATGCTAGGTATTTTTATTCAGTGTCTCAAAGCACTTGACCATTTGCTGAGACTTTTCATTAATAAGCAAATCCATGAAGTTATTTCAAATCTACCCATTTATCATGGTATTAAAATTTATTTTTTATTTAGGAAATCATATCATGAATACAAAAATCCCATTCATATCAAATAATTTACTGTAAATTACTACAGCCCATCATAATAATAGCAGAAGTAATATGCTCAACTCAACTTTATCTCATTTTAGGGTAAATGAGAAAAATTTGAGTGAGGCTTTTTTTTTTTCGATGGGAAAAATCATCTTATGACAACCCCCGCTCTTGGGTGGAGCGGGAGATAGTGTCAGTCAGACTCTTACTGACTAAAAAACCCATCCCGTTCCTTCAAGCCTTCATAGGGGCTCGAACGCCCTTTCGGATAACCCTGGCCCCAGTAGGCTTCGACCCGGCTGGGCCCCTGCTGTTGCTGACAACTCCTTGAGGCGCGCGGGAACAGCGCGCGCCGTCGACGACTTGGGCTTGGTCCGGACAGTTACCGGACGGCCGGACAGCGAGCCACCCATTGTTCACTGTCCGCAAGCCCGCGCCTACGGTGGCTGGAAATCGGGATCGGAATCCCGGCGACGGCGGCGAGAGCGCCGTTGCCTGATGCGGTCGGCCTCCTCCTTAGCGAGCATTACTGCTTCGCAGAAGTCGGCGTCCGCCTGCCACTCCTCCTCGCTCCGGACCATGGCCTCGACCAAGGCCCGGCGCGAGAGGTCTCCGCCGCCGATCACCCCCACGAGGGCACGGCGATGCTCCGCCCAAGCAGGGTACACCGCGATTGTGTGCTCCACCGTGTCCTCCGGGCGTTCCGCACAGTGGCGACACCCGGGCGTCACTTTCGCTTTAATTCGGAACAGGAACCTCCCGAACTTGCCATTTCCAGTGAGGACCTGTGTCATTCGGAAGGTAAGGACGCCGTGAGGTCTTTCCAGCCACGCCTCAAAGGGGGGACTTATCGCCATAATTGTGGCGTGCCCAAAGTTGAGTGAGGCTGAAGTAGACCAACCGACCAAACTTTCAGACGTAGGAATATGTTTCGTTTTGGTTTACTACTGAATACCATTACCCACCAATTCATACAAGTGTGAAGATTGATGAAGCGATGACCAATTAAGTACTACTTTATGTTACTAACACGGTCAATGTACCCGAGCTCATCGGCATGTTTGTGTGACAGAAAGTAAAAGGCCGTCGTCACTACTCTGCTAATCTCACGAGATTGCTCGCCACAAAAAGTTCGTTAAACCGTTCTCTCCAGAGGACAAACCTTTACAAAACATATTTATTTACTGAACATATTACCTCGGTAACATCTTAATTGCTAGCATTGTCTCCATCGAGCACTTTATTACGCACAATTATGAATATACAAATTAATTAAACAATATTCTACGAATGCGGTCACAATGCTCAATTACTGCTAGTGTGAACAAACAGCGTCTCCACGACTCGAACAGCTAAATGACCGAAATTCAATTAAATGGTATTGTTTTATCAATTAATGCGTGTGTTCGTTTGTTTGGGAGAGATTTTCCTACGCGCTCCGACACCTGCGGGCGTGACGTCAGAACATTGTGACACACAGGTGTTCAGCTAGACATTGCGCAATCATTGTTGTTGGTTAGCTTTTAAAGATTTTAAGTAGAAATACCTACTTATATGTCATGTAAAACCATTCAAATGCCAATTTAATGATATCCCATTGAAAATAAAACGCCTGGAATGTGTTATAAAAGGTAGTCTTAGTGTTTTTATCGGCTGTACAGCCGATTACACAAAATAACTAGATAAGTACGTGCCTACCGCACTAAAGCCCTCGAATTTTAAATTGTTACCTTTGGTGTATTTCAGTCGTTCGTTTACGTGCCTGTTTTTTTGCCTTAAGGGTGACAAAATCCTTTTCAAAAATATACCAAAAAAAATCACGTTTCAGTAACAATCTCATTTTGCGTGACCCCGCTGAACATAATGACACAATCTAAAAAGTTAAAATAACAGCCAAGTCTTCGCCTCCTAACCTAACGTGATCACATAAATACATTAGGCGTTAATACAAATAATTTGCCGCTTAACAAGTGAAATGTTCCGCGTTCCGAGGGGATGGCGCACGGCGGATGGCGGATGGAATGATTTGGGCAGCATCCCCCGAGGCTCGTTATGGCGCACTTTCCGCAATTTTTTGAAAACGATATTGTTGAGCCACCCCTACTGGTAATGATGTAAGGATATCTTCTGCAGTCGGTACACGGCCCAATTTGTTAAGTAAATAGTTTTGTGCTGAGGATGGGAATCTTGTTTTTCTCAGTGCTATGATATTTAAAGGCCTGGGTGAAAAAAAAACGAAAGTAACATATACAGCAAATATTTATTTTTACACCCAAAGTTGAGGTAAAACTGTATAGTACATACAAAGATATACTTACAAGTAGACTTTTCAGGCTCTCTTTAGTTGATTAATCTATCAAATCTACCTATAAACTGACATAAGTCCTCCGCTACCACATATTGGATTGGTTAACGAAGTTTCATAAAATGGCTCAAGGATTAAGTGCCTACACTTTTTTATTATGATTTAAAAAAATTAGGTGGTGTGCCCGACGATGGAGCACGCTGGCCTAGAAGTAACCTATTCACTCTTGACTTAAAGATCGCTAGCTTATAGCTATCAGGAAACATAGAGTCTGGCAGGGAATTGCACTCCTTAGCTGTACGCATAGAATGTGTTCCCGAAACAAACGCTACATTATTTTATTTTTTTCACTGGAAGTGACATATTCGAGGTTTGTTTTCAGTGTATGTACCTAAATACATAAAGGAGTAGGTACAGTGCCAGGCCACAGGGGTGTCAACAAGCCGATACAAACAGCGGCGCGCCCGAGAGGAATAATTTAAAAAGCGGCGCCGTGGTCCATCGCACACACCCGCGGAATCGCTCAATTACACCGTTTTAATGCCCACTCCGCTTTCTTCTCCTTCTCGTAGGAGTCGCCGTAAGAAGGTTCTCTTTAAGTGGTACATGGTTATTGTTCGGAGGGTGAACACGGCGAGCTTGTTCTTGTGGCAATTTTTGTGAAAAGCCAGTAGGTGCCTATTACGTTAACAAAGGTGTGTGGATATTAGAATTTGGCTACACCTCTGCCATATCTCAATTGTGTTATAATTCTACTTCTGTAGATTAGGCTATTTTAATTGATCTGTTCTTAAAATTATTGTCAAAGGTAAATAAATTAGAGTTCTCATCTCCTGGCCAAGGCCTCTCTCAGAGATTTTTGGTTCAATTTGATTTGGAATTTGACAATAAATTCTCGATGCAGACCAATTCCCGTCCCAACGGTTTGTCAGCCTGAGCCATGAGTTGTAGGCTTGTAGCCCAGTTGACAAATCATACATTTCAACTACCACAAAATAAGACTCGACCCAGAACCTAAACTACATTCCACCCATCCTCACAACCCTCAATACAATACTTACCTGATCCTGCATCGCCGCTAAACAACCTAAAGTTACAAACTATAAGCTAATATGAGCGGTCCTTACAACCTCCCCCCACCCCCCTGCCTCCTACGTAGTGGGGGGTGGGGGCGTGGCCTGGCCGGACACTGTAACTGGCACTTGGTTATTGGCCTCTTTCCATAGCCGCGTGTGGCGAGCGCCAGGAGGCGATGCGTGCTCGGCGGTCGCCGGTGCCGCTCATAGCAGTCATTTCATTATGAATTATTGCTCACGGTTAAGCTACTGTTGATGGCTACTTTGGTTGAGGTTTAAGGTACTTACGTGATCACGTTTCTTAACAACTCAGAAATTTTAAGTTATTGCGAGTGATTCTACCCTAGCTTGCCCCAAAATTGTTGATAATTTGCTAACATCAACGATTGCATCACTGCTTACCATCAGGTGGGATCGCAGTCAAGCACTGGTTTATATCATTAAAAAAATATTTGTCCTTTACGTTTCTAACTATAAAGAATACAGGCAATTAGAGCATAGATACGGATCTTACGAAATGTCATAATGAGTCCAAAAAATTGCATTGGAATTGACTCATACTATCCCAACTTAAACCACGACTTTGATAAAACTAAAAAAAAGTAAACGTAAAAAAATGTAACACAAAAACTCTTACACAACAGCACGCGCGCCCTGCATCCATTTCCTATAAAGGCAACAATAATATTTTACGATTAGAACCTCCCCCACCCCCCTTAAAGGCCACTGATCGCATAATGACTTACTTTGCTAAATACGACCGTGCCACGGGAGATCCAATCTTATAGCTTTGTGATAGGGAAGGTTAAGGTTGGGTGTGCGATTTGCGGACGTCCTCCGAAATATCAAAGTGAAGAGAGGCCCATTAGCAATTATAATGGCTACTGTCCTGGGCTGAGTGCCTGCTCATTACCGCTCGCCGCCAGTAGCCTTGCCTGCCTCGCCAGCCGGGTTCGCCTGCACCAACCTTGCCAACATTGTTAGGTAATCACTCGTCGCTTCTTCGAGCGTGCTCCAGTCTTGTCACAAATTTTATCGTTCTAGTTTGGAAGTGTCAGTAAGTACTGTATGAACAAGTACGGTAATAGTTGAGGTCCTCTGTTCTTATATAAACAAGTTCTGAACATCAGCTGATACAATGTATTCCGTAAATTATATAGTCATTTCAAATTCTGCTTTTTACTCCAAATAATGATTGTAGCTCTTTCGCTTTCTCTCTGATCTCTCTGTCTATTATTTTCTGTCTGCCTTTGTCTTCTGACAGACGAGATCGCGGTGGACCACCAAGGAAGAAAGCGAGACTCTGATGTCTTTCTTAGGAATTGGCGAAATGTGTTTTAGAGCCGGATAAAATGGATGTAAAGAAGGAAGGCTTTACCCAGTAGTGGGACAGTATAGGCTAGATATAATAATATAGATACTTAATTTTAACTTTTCAATATAAATATAATCTAAAAATGTTTGATACTGTTTTTTTTTTTAAATTGATATAAACTGGTGCTTGACTGAGATCCTACCTGATGGCAAGCAGTGATACAATCGACGACTGTGGAGCGCAATAGTTTATTAAGAGCCTATTCACTCTAGCCTTGAAGACACCTAAATTATAAGAATCGGAAGACTGCACTTGGAATTGTTACGGAATGTAGACTTGAATTGCTACTACGTTTCAAGGCTCAAAGGTTACCATATTATCTTTGTAATTTGGAAATAAATTACTGTAGAACGCTATCGGAAATAGGGAATCTATACCTAACGATAACGCAGATTACCTACTCGGCATGGAAGTAATAAAAATATACTCAATTAGACCCACCAACCATCACACACATCCTTTAAAGCGAGCCTCGGGACTTTAAAACAAGGCAAACAGAACTGGTTGACCAAAACGGTAGAAATAAGAACAAGAAAGGCGTCAAGATCATAATATCTGTAGTAGTCGTGGCTCGGCGTATTGTGCGCAGGCTTTGTGGACTTGCTCTATTTTTGTTAACACCTGCGCGCTGGGAGCTGGGACAACGACGTGTAATGCGATAGCTGTGTGCGACGAACACTGCGCACTCTGGTTCAGTTCTCGCGAGATTCGGCGCTCGCGCATTGTGTGCAGACTGCGTTAGATAAGGTTTAGTGATCCGTCACGGAGCATCCTGCACCTACGAACATGTCCAGGAGATCTGTGTTTGATCCGAAGTCGTTGTGCTTTCAATGTCGGTCTTTTAAAAAGACATTATTAAGCAGTTATTGATTCGAATCCTTAATCAGTTCAACTCGTGTTGTTATTACTAACTGCAGGTCTCTTTCTATGTTAATATAGGATCTTTCTATGTTTGTTATTTTCCATATTCTTGTTTTTAATTATTATTTTTATTTGTTTCATGTAATTCGTAGCGGTCCGACAGTATTATTCAGGTAATTTATGAATTATTTGCTTTTATGTTTATTTTCCTTATTGCTAAAATTACTTGTTATTTTCCCAAGATAAATGCGATACGATACGACACCAGGAGAATCTTATTCCTGTTAAATAATTCGTCTAAGATTGTCAAAAAATCATCGAGTAACTTTCTAGAGATCACCAAATAAGGTAATCAGGTAGAAACATACTTGCGTCACATGTAGCGTGTAGCTTAGCGGGCTCGGCGCGTCGCGCGACACTCGTCGAATCAAATAAGCGTTGGAACGCGCGTCAATTGGCTTGTCGCGACAAATTGGCAATTCGTACGCGCCCTAATTGCATCACGTCTTATCGCGTTACGCTAAGCGCTTTACCTGCAAGCATTCTTGTTAAGCTTTTTATTTGAACGAGATAGCGGCTCGAGGATCCGTATCTGACTTAAATTAGATCCTCGGGGATTTTATTTTATGTTTGGTTCTTCCTGTTTCTTGCTGAGGACGGCGGGTAAATACTATATTTATTCATGTAAATAAAGACTTCGTTTTGTTGATAGTTAGGTTTACGAAGAGTCTCTTTTAGGAGCACTCGTTTTGCGCTAAGTTTTTGTAAAGTCTACTGTGGACTGGCTCAGTAAGTGGCGCTTCTAGATAGCATTGGATTTAGAAAGTTAGAGCTTTTAACAACCTCGAATATAGCTTATTATACATTTTTAGTGGAGCAGTAGAATCAAGTAAAAATACAGACTTAATTTCATAGATAACAGTAATTGCAAAAAACTATACAATACCGATAAAGATCCAATTTGTAAAAAAATATAATAAAAAATAAATACGCAAAAACAAAATCAGATAAGAAAGACCCAAAATAACAAAACTCTGAGCAGCACTAACATTGTTCTCCTTTACAAAACAACGTATGAACGTAGGCAAATACGAGCAATACCCGAGCGCAGGCAAATCTCCACATTTTCCACGTATGCTGACGTCACGTCGCGTCATCGCGTCACGTCGCGCGAATACGCGGCACGTTCACGCACGCTCGAGATTTGAGAACAAAAAAAAAAGTTCAGAAGGCTCGCTACTGTCAACAACAGAGAACAGTGTGTCCCGAGTAATATGTTTAAAGTTTAGGCCCCTGAGACTTCAGACTTGCAACAAAGACAGTAAACTATTTTATAGTTAGTTAAGCCCATTATGTCCCACAGCTGGGCGAAGGCCTCTCTCTCCTTTTTCCCATACACGTCTGTCCTCGGCCATTGCAGGCCAGTTCCTACGGTAGTTATCCAGCTCATCTTTCCACCTTCGCTTTGGTCTGCCACGATGTCGGCTTGCGTGCATGATAAACTAGCACCCTGGCCATGGTTCATTGTACCAGATAGTCCAGGCTATATATAGGCTAGGGAGCAAGTTTGATTCGACAGTAGACAATATCGGCACCTACTTTGATCATCGGCATGTGTACCAAGACATTCTTCATAAGTATCGTTAAACATTAAAAGTGCCAACTCGGTTTTCACAAACCCAGCTGTCATATTATTATATGGTCCTTACAGAAAATTCCTCAGGCAGTTGTAGCCATTGGTAAAGAACGATGGGCTAGCTATGATCATTTTGATGTTGCTTTCCTTCGTCAGATTAAGTACCTGCATTTAATGAGCCGATGCCAGAAACTTATTTTTGAGGACTATTTGGTGTGTAACTTCTTTTATATCTGTTTACTACCTGCGAGTCAGAACGACGAATAAATCTAATCGTCAGCTGATCTCGACAATTGGCCGCGCGACGATTGCCAATTTGTGCGCGAGTCGCGACTTCGCGACTGTCGCGATTGGCCCAATATGACGGATAAGTGATCGCACTGTTGACGAGACGCCGATGTGTTACGTCTACAACACATATCTACCGCTATCCTTCTTTTTATTTTGCTCTGTTCGATACAGTAAACTAAACAGATATAACGGACACACTGTTCTACATCTGGAGTTTGGTTCAACAGGCCACAAACTTTAACTAAAGTTTGTTATTTATTTGATTTTTGACATTTTTAATGTATTTGTTGCATCTCTTTTAATTTAATGTATACAAAGTGGCCACTTAGTCCGCGTCCATAAAATATAGCCTATGTCACTCAGAAATTAAGCAGCTTTTTATCGGTGAAAAATTTTTTGCAATCGGACCAGTACTTCCAGAGATTACCTCCTACAAACAAAAAAACAAACTTTACTTCTTTATTATATTAGTGTAGAGTGATTTTGTAATTTTAAAAACCACTATCTGTGAATGATAAGCATGACTACAATTGATTCATTCACTCGGGATGATTCTTTGAATATTTAATGTAGAATATTTTGTAAACAAGCTGATGGTATTAATTAAATAAAAATAAAGTCAGTGTATATGTCATTTAGAAAAAACACGTCTGTCGTAGACGATCCTGAACATTTGATCTTATAATCAGTATTGGTAATGTTATTTCAATTTGATCACTGACCCAATATTTTTTTTTTTAATCAATTTTTACCGCTCAAAATGATTATCGTCACCCTGCCCAGATATACTTATTTGATATGTTACAAGTTCGTCTTCTTTCATACATCTCTATTTACTTAGATGACAAATAATTGAAAGACTACATTTTAATATCAAAAGTAAGATAGACGATGATAACATGAATAATTTATCATAAATTTCAATTGAATCAGTTAGTGTTTAGTTGTTGATATCTTCGTCAGTTTTCAATTTCTTTACTTTGCCAGGTCAGAACAAATGCTACGATTGGGAGTTGTCGCACTAGGCAGACAGTTGCGTAGGAAGATAGATTTTATCACTTGAAAACAAAAGCCAAAACAGAAAATACCTTTTTTAATGTACCTACAGGCAAGTTTATGAAGTATACATTAAATCTGTTAATACCTACCTGTAAGTGAACACTCAGGGGTCCCCTACGAAATTAGAATTTTCATTTTTTATAGGAAACACTTTAAAAAAAAAAATATATATATAATTATATTTATTTTTATTGAATTTTTATTGAATGTTAGGGATGGACGAACTCAAATAGTTATATTGTTGATATTAATGATTGTAGTTCCATAAATAAATACAAGTTCCGGTTACAAATCATCTACACAAGTCTCCACTAATATGTGTTATGAAAAGGTAAATTTTGTTTTTTTGTCTCTGAAAGTAATGGTCCGATTGGAAAGCTTTTTTCACAGATAGAAAGTTGCTTATTACTGATATAAGCTATATTTTGTGTACGCTGGCGAAGCTGCAGACAAAAGCAAGTATTTAGATAAAACTAGAACAGTTTCTACGGTAGTGTTAGGACACTTAAAAAGGACTTATAAAATGCAAAAAGCAAAATTTAGCAAACCACCCTGGAGTTTCTCCCTTGAAGAAGATATACCTAACTTTACGATGAATGTCTGAGCTGTACCGACCCGTGTAGGTCTCATCCATCCATGATTATGCACTTAGTCCCACGGCAAGTAATCTGTACTTCACGACAACACTAAGTAATTCTTACTTATTTTAATAATATTGCATCGTATTTATGGATCAATGTAAGTTCTTGTACGGTCATTAAATTGACATTTAAAATGCTTTGAATAATTACATAACAAGAAACATTAATTGAAAAAGGTTAGTGTTTTCATGGTTAAAATTCAATGCACCTTAGTAAATGTTGATGATAAGTACTATTTATGGCAAAATATCATATGGGGAACACGTTCACATAAAAAAACGTTAGTATCCGAGAAATAGATTTACCCCAATCACTTCGGTAAATTGTAGGTATTTATAGCCTGTAAATTCAACCTATTTAATGACCTATTCAAACACTAGTCAGAAAAAAACTAGTTAGAAATATTGACACGAAACGAAAAAAGAAAGAAGGGTGGAAATTTATTAAATCACTTCTCCCGCCCTGGGTGGAACGAGAAAGTGTTAGACTTTTATTAACCAAAGACAAACTTTGTTCCTTCGGACAACGAGTATTGTTTAGCTCGCCATCTGGCCGTCCGATAAGGACCAAATCCCGATTGTCGATTACGCGTAGTGTTCCACGTAAGTACGCCTCAAAGGAATGTCAATCTTAAGGCCCAGCTGGTCACGGGGAATTTCTGAAAAAGAATCCCGTGGTGCGATAACTCAAAGGGCAATTGAAGGAACATAGATGTGGTTTTAGCCAGTAAAAGTCTGACATGCCCTCTCGCTCTATCATGAGCGGGAGAAGTCATTAGATGATTTCCGAGCTCCAAACAAAACCTTTGTTCTTTCAGTTGCTCTTTGCGTTTTAGGGCTGTAATGGCTCTTTTGAACTATCCTGCAGTCAAACAATCTAGAAATCTAGTCTACTCAATCCAGTCCGGGCATAATTAGTATTTGTGTCTACAATATAAATAAGCAACCCCACAAAATATCAGTGTCATCGTCCGTGCTACGTCGTAGACCTAGTCGTAGAGGGTCTACGAAAACCGTAGCCATCCTTCTACAGTTCATCCGACTGCAAAAATGTTCTACAACGAACTTCATCTAGATACCCAGTACGTAAAAATACATGTAAAAACAAATAAAACTGTAAATACAAACACCCGCCGTACCATTTAGCCGCGCCGAACAAACAAGCCTAGCCAAGTATTTACATACAACATAATTTTTTCCATAACACATTTTCATTTGGAGCACAATGCCGCCGGCAAAAGTGGCAGTGTTCTTCAGTACAAGTAGCTTTCCTTCAGCAGCACTCGTGTCCCCCTCACCCCTCAGGAGGGGAGGGCTCTCGTGCTATAAATTATACTCCTTCACAACACAAAATGGACCCTACGATTTAAAATTGTAGGTTTATAATAGCTTGTGCGTGTTATTCGTGTTAACGCATACATTATTGGTTCGTTGGCGTCGTGTCGTAATGATCCTGTTTTTATAATGATACAGTTTTGTTCTGGTTTGCGGGCAGCGCACGTGCGTCGAGTCCTGAGCGCCACTCATTAGCGCTGGATCCTAGTATCGGTCGCCGGCGCGTGGCTGACAAGTCATTATATCGATTGACTGTCGGTGAAAAAAAAATCCTTATAAGTTTATCTCCTATAATTAACTAACTTATGCCTGCGGCTTTGCCAGCGTACATTAGCCTATGTTCTCAGGAAAAAAGCAGCTATTTATCGGTAAAAAAAATTTAGCAATCGGACCAGTACTTACAGAGATTACCTACAAACCAACAAACAAAAACTACCTCTTTATTATATTAAAGTGGAAATTTAATAACTCTGTATACTTTGAGTGGTCTGTTGGTCTACTGGTTAGTAGCCCCAACTTCCATGCCGAAGGTCGTAGGTTCGATTCCCACCCAGGACAAATGTGTGTGTAATGAGTACGATCATTTGTCTGGGTGTAATTTATTTATTTATTTATTAAGTAGGCACCTCAACCACTTACTCACTAAAACGTACACAAACAAAATTATCTGTAATATGACATGAATTTAGAAATATATAAGTATAATGTTATAGTACTCATTACACAAGCTCTGCTTAGCTTGGGTCCAGACGGCGTAGTGTGATAGTTGTGTAATATTACATATACAGCAGACAAGTTTGAGCCTGTGACTTCGCTTCCATGGCCTGGCACGTAGTAACGTTGCCAACTTTTACTATCAAATGTAACATACGCTCAGTGGTAGTGTAGCTAATTGTACTAGTCTGTCGTATAATGATTTTTGGTAATCACAACATGGCAACAGTGTGTGTCAGAGGTACCTTTTCTCTACATATAAAATCAAAGAAGGTTAACTCCCTAATATTGGTGAAAATTAAGATAATATGTGATATACTTTTGATCTGTTCAAAGTTTGCTGCGCTGCCGTTGGTTTACTGATTTCAACCAACTGTCAGGAGGGTTATTTAATAAATTATATTTATTTTGCACATAATTTTTTTCATCAGTTTATACTAGATGAAGCCGGTGATCCTGTCCACCCTGAGAAGAAACACCGGAACAAACTCTGGAGTCTAAGTCTCTTTTAAAGTCCATACAGCAAACATATAATGAACAAATCATACGAGAACCATGCTGATTAGATTTCGTCAATAAATCTTGTTCTTTAGTATACCTATTATCGATTTATAAACTGCAGTTAGTTGAAGTATAAAGTTGTACTTTAGCCAACTATCTATTTATTCACTAAACTATTTCGTTGGCTGACCGCAACCTATCCACTTAACAGTATGCCTCCTTCACCCAGGGTAAGATAAGTGCAGTATCATAAAACGCACATTTCAGAGGGCAGATCCCATCGGCGGAGACAGCCGAGGAGCCCCGACTGCCCCCGACCTCAGCCGAGCGCCCCCGAGGGACAGCCGAGTGTATTGCGCCACAGTTTAAGTGATTACCTCCTCACGATACTGCCTTCACTTACTTTGGCTCCACTGAGGAGCTCGATGTTGTGCTACCGTTGTAACTCTGTTTGAGAGCTTAGGTTTATGTCTCAGGACTGGATGAAGCAGTTCATACAAAAAGTGCTTTCAAGACTCTAAAACACAAACGACAATCAAGAGCTGTACTGTGACATTACGTGATTACGTGTGATAATTATCTTGTTTTAGTCTTTTCTTAATTTGAATTAGCATAGATGTTTTACTATTATTTTTAGGTACGTACTACTCAATGCTATAGGTATGACATGAGATAAAACACAAGAAGAAAAAAATTATTTCTAGACCCATTTTCTACCGCCATTAAAACATTTCAAATCGATCATCTGCTACACATTCTGCATGTAACGTATACATTTATCTACACTAACATTATAAAAAAGAAAAAATGTATTTTGGAGTAAACTCAAAAACTATTTAACTGATTTTAAAAATTCTTTCACCTATACAATGCTATTTTATCACTGAGTGACATGGCTCATATGGCTTTATATTGCCCACTATTTTGCGGGGAAAGCCGCTGGCAGAAGCTTGTAGATTATATTATAAGTATATGTTATAATTTAATCTACACGCTTCTACTTGACCTCACTCCTGATGAGTCAGATAACTGTCCTAGGAGTGCCAAGAGTTAATAATGTCGTGGAATGAGTGTGGTCCACTAGAAAGTTATTCACGATGAAATAATCTGTGTCCAGTTTAAAGACTTGAGGAATAAATAATGTGAATCTTTCTTGATTGTGATATTTTCGCGAAAGAATAGAAGTTTTTGATAGTAGATACGTCTGGAACATTGCAAGTTGTGCGTGTAACGGTCGTGTCTTGGCAGGTTCTAAAGTATTTGCCAGAGCTGGATAGATCGAAAGAGTTATCGTTATGGAGCACTCAGGGCAGGAAGGAACACTGGCGCGTTAGGTCAGTCAGTAAAAGTCTGATACTACCGAATCATGCTCCACCTTAAAGCAGGAGGGGATTTTTTTTTTGATAATTTTGGCATCGCACGGTTTGTGCATTTATCCGTTAAGTTTAGAAATTAGTACGTTTTCAGTCACTGTTACTTTGAAATCCATTAGAACGCGGATGTAACACATCCTAATGTTTTTGCAGTATTTGGCGGCGACTGGTATCGGGTCAGCCTTTTCAGTATGCTTCTCTGTATTAGTCAATACTACAATAATTCTCAGCTCCATTTTACCGAGATCGCGCCTGGTTCCTTCCCAAAATATGGTGAACATGAACTTCTCTTGATAGATAGCCGCAACGCTAGCCCGGTTGATAGCAAACAACTCGCCTCCTCTTCCTCTAATGTGGATGTACCACACATCTCTGCCTCACCCCTTGGTGGAAACTGGCGTGATGTTATTAGAGTTGAGCCCGATGTCGTGTTACATAATATTGGGTTCTTTAAGTCAGGAGTGAAAAGATTACTTCTAGGTAAGTGTGCTCCATCGTCGACCACATCGTCGCTTCCCATCAGGTGATATAGTGGCCAAGCTCAATTCAAGCGTCAATCAATAAAAATGTTTTTAAAATATGAAAAATGTAGTCGATATTTTAAATCATTTCATCAAGTAATGGCAACGATACAAATAATCAATCCTTTTAAAATCCTCCGAAAAACACACTGCCATGAATGTAACAAATTAAGAAAAACAATTTCACGGTCCAATTTAAAAGACTCCCTTTAAGGTGGACGAAATTAAAAGCGGGTAGGTTACCTACTTGATTTTATAAATATGATCCATGCTTACCATCAATTTAAAAAAAAATACTTGCTATATAATTGTACCTAATGTTAGTTTTGCTAACTGATTCCGTGATCATTTCAACACTTATTATTCAGGTGACACGATTATATCAGAAATTATTTAAGATCCATTATAAAAAAACATTAATGATTTTGTTCCTGTTATCTATATTTTTGTCATTTTTATGTAGACGTATGATATTTCATGTCGTCGTGTATATGTAGTAGTATGATATTTAAAATTCATCACTCAGCCCATTTCTTATAGAATGGGTCTTTTACAAGTTTAGACATCGTGTAGAGTAGCAGTAGTAGTGGCGGGTGCCACACGGTGGCGCGCTGCTGTGACCAATCGATTGCGCGGACACATCGGACACGCCCGGACACTGAGCAGGGGATATTGGACACATGCTACTCTTGTTAGCTTTTAAAAATTTTGTTAGCAGATAGATTAGCTTAAAAGGACAGGTTTTTATTATTATTCAACATTGTTTTGTCTTCAACTGAAAGTTTGATATGTTTTGAGAGGTTCAATTTCAAATTAACATTTTACCGGTAATAACGATTGTCCAAATATCCAAAACGCTAAAGATTGGCCGTCAAGTGTTGCCGAAATGTCACATGGTCAATCAAAAAGTTTTATCGATTATCATTGTCTTTCATAAAATTTCAAATTGTATGGAGCCCACGTACGTAAACACGTCTATGTTTTATGGGTAGTACATCTTACCTACATGCTACTTGAAAAACTCGTTCTCAAAGACCACCAATCCACAAATTAGATAATTATGCTAAGTGAGTATAACCTACCAGTCCCCAGTAGGTACGTCTACAACCTACACTGTCTTGTATAGGTATCGATTATCTCATTGTCCAGCTGCAATAAAAAATGATTACTTTCAAAACATTAATAACATTAACACATCTATTGACCTCATAATGTGTCTGACAAACACGCACCCTTTACAAAACATACCATTCGCGATCCGTCACGCACCATCGCAAACAAATAACATGCGGAGACTGCGAGCTCCACGTAACCATACAATGCCTGTTCTGCATGAAATATGCAGAAAGTTGTGTGGGCGTTAGGAAGTAATGTATACTGTGCAACAGGGTTGCAACGTTAAGCAGTTTCTCGGCAGGTCCGTTAGGGAACCGCTCTAAATTTAATAATTCATTGTCGTATTCATTGGCGCCAAATTCAATTACCCGTGGTCCCGGGGGCCCGACACCCCTCCCCCCCTCCGCCCCCGCCCCCGCGTCCCGTGCCCGTCCCGCTCGCCTCCGGCCCGGAGCCGGCCGTCCCGGGGGATGCGCTCGATCTATTCTATTAACCCGCCACCGCGCGCCTGTTTACTAATTCATTTGGCAATCACATTCGGTAATTATGTGACAAATCCCCGGCGAGTGTCGTGTCGTGTTGTCACACTACTAGTTAAGTGTAGTTGGGAGCGGGCGGCGACTTGCGCGGACAGTGCGCGACACCGCAAGTAGTCGAGCGAGTGAGCGGGCGAGTGAACTGGACTGGTGCTAACGAGAGGTTTGCTTGCAGGCGTGTCGTCGCTGGAGGCGGCGAAAGACTTCACCGTCGACGGGCTCACCGGCTACAACGGCAAGAAAAAGAAGAAAAAACGTAGACATAGGTAACTAGCTCGCTCACTATTTATATCGGGATCTAGCACCGAGAGGTTGTATTGGTGCTTCTTTTCCATAATATGTACTAAGTAACGTTGATACCACTTTTTTCTCATACAATATCAATTGAATCTGGAACCTGTCTATACTAGTTCCTGAAACTAATAAGCATTTTTCTATTACTACGCTCTGAAGTGGCTGATGGATGTCCACATAAAAGCGATCTTTCATCATGTCGGATATCGTTTCACTTTTCTTTTTGTGAATCGTTTAGCTTCTGACCAGGTGAGTCAAACCTGGATCTACCTTCTGGAAGGTTGAGTCTAAAGGAATAATCACTTCAAACCACATGACGGGCTGTAAGGATTTTTTCAATACACTTGCTCCGAAAGTGACTCTTATTGCACTACACTTAAGTATATAAAGGGACTTATTACCAAACTGTGACATTTTGATTACCATTACGCACTAGTGCTATAATGTAGTTAAAACCTTTTTGTTCAACAAATTTTGAGTACGAAAAAATTTCGCATAAGTTATTGCGTTCAATGGTATATATTAGTGTCTTACTTACTTATTTCATGCAATTTTGACCATTTTAACTTGTACAAACGATTTATTTAATAAAAAAAACATTTATTCAATAAATCGTACATTCAAATAAAAATGTTTTTTTTTCGTGGTCTATGGCCGCCATTTTAAGATGCGCGCGGTTTTTGGCTTGATTTATTCGAGAGAAATTCAGTGGCTGTATTAATTAAATAAAATTAAATATCTACTACAAAATCATTAGAAAATGTTACATAAAACACAAGTCAAATTTTTTCACGCAAAAAACATAAACGTAAGACTAGGTAGTATGATGAAAATACCTCAGCCTTCCCCTAGGGATAAATAAAAAAAATACCTATGCGCGAACTTATGAAAAAAGACTTTTACCGCCAAGTCACAAAAAAAAAATTACTAGTTTTACTGTTATTTTCTTCACAAGAGTATTGAAAAATGTCGTATGATACACGTGAGTTATTAATGATTACCATTCTCGGCTCTCTTAAGACCCTCGCCACGGCTCGGGTCTAAATACCGCCTCGACGGTAATCACTAACATTACACACTTACATCATAACGTACTATTATAAGACTCTGTGAACGGCGCCAGTAACACTGTTTTTCTTAGAGCCTATCTTAAATACCCATTTCACATGTAGAAACAACAAGGGCACAGACTTTTTTTTTGCAATAACTTGATTAGAGGAGGTTCTTGGAATTTCTTGCACATCCTTCTCATTTTCATTACTCTTCCGTATTTTGTAACGTGCAAAGCTTCAACTGTCCGACTATCACTAAATATGCTTACAAACACTTGGATACTCTTTGGTTAAGTTCACATTCTTTTTTTTTATGGTGGGAAAATCAGCAATGACAACCCCCGCTCTTGGGTGGAGCGGGAGATAGTGTCAGACTCTTACTGACTAAAAACCCACCCCGTTCCTTCAAGCCTTCATACTGCGGCTCGAGCTGTCTTTCGAAACTAACCCTGGCCCCAGTAGGCTTCGGCCCAGCTGGGCCCCTACTGTTGCTGACAACTGCTTGAGGCGCGCGGGAATAGTGCGCGCCGTCGACGACTTGGGCTCGGTCCGGTCAGTTACCGGACAGTCGGAAAGCGAGCTACCCATTGCTCGCTGTCCGCAAGCCCGCGCCTACAGTGACCGAAAATCGGGATCGGAATCCCGGTGGCGGCGAGAGCGCCTTTGCCTGATGCGGTCGGCCTCCTCCTTTGCGAGCATTACTGCTTCGCAGAAGTCGGCGACCGCCTGCCACTCCTCCTCGCTCCGATCCATAGCCTGAACCGAGGCCCGGCGCGAGAGGTCTCCGCCGCCGATCGCCCCCACGAGGGTACGGCGATGCTCCACCCAAGCAGGGCACCCCTCGACTGTGTGCTCCACCGTGTCCTCCGGACGTTCCGCACACTGGCGACACCCGAGCGTTACTTCTGCACAAATCCGGTACAGGAACCTCCCGAACTTGCCACGTCCGGTGAGGACCTGCGTCATGCGGAAGGTAAGAACGCCGTGAGGTCTTTCTAGCCACGCCTCAAAGAGGGGACTTACCGCCATAATTGTGGCGTGCCCAGCACTGGGTTGTGATAGTCGCTGATGCCATTTCACCATGAGATCCCGCCGGAGCTCTGTCCGCCATGTCGTGACCTGTCGCTGCAGCGGACTTTCACAACGGCGTTGCATCTTCACGCGCATATCGTACATGTGTGCAAGGACTGTTGCCCCCAGAAAGTTCACATACTTTGAGTTTGACAAAGATCAAACTTGTACATTTATCAAATAGCACCTACTTAAAGATTATCACGTGGGCATTCTTCACCCTCAGTCTACACTATATAGAAAAAAAAAACTCCCAGATACATCAGCTACCAACTGCATGATACCTGCAGGTGTTGTTACGTGTGCTTTTCATAAATCGTGACGATAACTTGACTTTTTTACTTACTTCCGAACCATTTCCCTTACTACATCATTGGACCTTCGTCTTCTTCTGCTCCCCTGGTACCTACAACTGTTCACGTGCGCTTTGTTCCCCAGCCGGACCATCTTCACGTCGTACCAGCTGGACGAGCTGGAGAAGGCCTTCAAGGACGCGCACTACCCCGACGTCTACGCGCGGGAGATGCTCTCGCTCAAGACTGACCTGCCCGAGGACAGGATCCAGGTGAGCACTACGCTAAGTAATGAGGTGACCTGATACATGTCATCGATTAGGAATTAGTCGTTTGCGGTGTAAAAGAGTGCTGCCTTTTTTCGGGATATGATCAAAAAACTTCTGTAACTGTGGGTGGAGTGAGAGGGAATCAGGTTTTAATTTATTTACAATTGATGTACACACAATATACAGAAGAAGATACAACATTATTATAAAATTATAAGGTACTGCTTATTTCATAAAGAAATTTCTTCTAGCAGACCTGCGAAAGGAAAGATCAGGGGCCTAAGTCTGCTATTTTTATAAATTCGTCATTCCAACACGATCCCATTGTAATTTTGCTAAAAGTTTGTAATCTGCTAATGCATAATGATCGATCATTGATCGGTCAATGGTCTTGTAATAGAATTGTGGTAGAATGACAATATCGAGCATATTAAAAGTACTAATTGCGCAATGACGTCGTAATGGTAGGTCACTGATCAAAGCAACTGTCAACATTTTTGTACATTACCGCATATGTCAGATATTCATTTGTCATTATGTACGAGATTACCATACTATGCCATTTCTTTCAATGGAGTGTGACGCCATTATATTAGTAGATTACCAAACTTGTCAAAATCGACAATTATGACATCAATGATAGACCATTCTAACACTATTGTAATAGCAGACTTGAGGCCCTGAAGAGATGTAGACAATTGTGCAGAAATAAGAAGAGTTAGTGAAATCTTAAGGGGCCGGCGACAGATGAATTTCCATACAAACGTAATACCACGCTCATTTGCAGTTGGAGCATATTTCCAACATATTATGATGATATTTGGTTATAGACAATATTTATCTAGGTTCCTACGTCGAGAATATTAGAAATATTGTTATTTTTAATACAGAAAAAGTCAAATGGCATGTTTTGCCATTTACGTTGTAAAAAAGTGCGAAATACAATTCGCTTAAATTTCTTTTTGTTTTTTTAAAAAAGAAAGACGTAGGAACCTAGATAAATGTTGTCTAAAATCGAATATCATCATAATATGTTGGAAATATGCTTCAACTGCAAATGAGCGTGGTATTACGTTTGTATGGAAATTCATCTGTCGCCGGCCTCTTAAACTAATAAATACTTATATTATTATATATACAAATATTAATCACACAAGAGACGAAAGATATATAATAATAATAATAGATTTTTACTGACTTTAACCCACCCAATTCTCTTCAGTTGCCCTTCACGTTACAGGGTTGCGGTAACACTTTCTTCTTCGAAAAATCCCACAGCTTTTCGTAATGTGCGTTGGTGTATAAGATTCCTACTACAAATTTAGTATTTATGTACCATCGCGGTCATTTCTGCCTGATCACTTAAAAAAAAAAATCGCTTGAATCCTACGGCGCGGCGCCAAACCAATCCCATTGAAGTTTTCGTTACGATTGCAAGCCTAAATGAACTTAGCGGTGGTCAGGCGAAAGTTTCTTTGATCGTTCCTACGTATCTGTATCACGCTACAGACCGGTTTTAGATTAAAAAAAAAGGGATTAAATATAATGACCACCATAAAACGCTTTGGTACCCTTGTTACGACTGTACTTTAAATTGTATTCGAACACCAAATGTAGTAAATGATAACCAAATCTTAGCGAGCAAATTAATGCGCTCTTTTTAGCCCCGTAGAGCAGGATGATACTTTGTCTAATCAACAATCTATCTTAGTGGAATTTTAGGGCACCCCGGGTCGGATAGATTTAGGTTAGAAGAAGGTGGCGGGGTCGTAGTGAGCGAGCGAAGCGAGCGAACACAGACCCCGTCACCTTCTTCGAGGTTATTTTTTTTTAAACCACCCAGAAGTAGGAGCCCCGCGTAGCGGGGCTCCGTCGAGCTGTCTTGGCAGGTAGTTAACCTAACCTCAAAATTTTAACTACTGATATCTCCGTAACCATGGGGTTCTGCCGATGCTTTATTTGGATTCATTTTGCTTAAATAGATGTGAGATGTTAAAACTTTGGTTATAATTTTACATTAAAATGTAGGTTTAATTTTGGTGATCATTTACTATTTTTGTCTTTTATGTTACTATATCTGGTGGTAAGTTAAACATAAGCCAAAAAAAAATAAGTTAAGAATGTGTTAAAGATTATAAACAATAACATTAAAGAGAATCAGAAATTTTGTGCAAAATTTATTGCATGATAAGTATGCTGAAAACTTAAAATCTAGTAGATATAATTATTTGCTAGATTGATTTTTTATTGATTGATTGATTTTATTAGGTAAGTACTTAGGCAGTTTCAGGTTAATTCAATGTGCATGTTTTTTAAGGCAATTTATAAGTACTGAAGATCGCTTCTACAGTTCCCACAAATTCCCTTTTAACGTTCCAACAATTAGAGTGGGATCAAAACAGTCGTCCCACCAACAACAATGGTTTACCAAAATAACAATTGTCCGCCACACGAGGCTGGAAGGCGCAAAAAACTCTCCTTTATTGAATGATTACGTCAATTGCCATCGATTGATGTCTAGTGTAACGCGACACCTCCTGCCGCTCATATCCGAATATCCGACCGAGCCAAGCATCAGCGGTTCAACACTGGGAGCATTAAAATTTGGGAACGCGGATAATTTGATCGTCTTTCATAAATATGTAATTTATTTAGTATTATAGTCTTTATTTTATTAATTCCTTAATAAAATATCAATCTCGAGTTTACGACGTGAGTGTTATCTATAAAAGTGAGAATGTTTAATATAAAAAATCTCTAAAATCTTTTTAAATACAACTTTCTTTATTAAACATAATTAATCAAAAGATTCTACATAAACAAACAAACTTAAACTATTTATACTAAAACCTAAATAAATACCTAACGTATATAAATAAAACACAAAAACACAAAGTGCACTTAGGCGTCGAAGTACTCCTCCACATCGCTGTCATCCGGGAATGTGCCCAGAAGACTGGCAGCATTACCACGTTGAATGGCAATGCTAATTCTTTGAACGAAGAACGAGCCAGCCCTCTGGTCACGCAAGGTGTCGATCAGTCGGCGAGAAATTTCCTTAAAAAGGAGACGCGCATTCGGACCCCATGACCCAAGCGTTTCGACCCGAAACGGCTCAAAACTGTAATTACCAATAAGGTTACAGTATTTGCGCCGTTTAAGGGTCTCAGCAGCCGCAGCGGCAGCGCCAGCACAGCCCGCCGTACATGGAATGTGGGATGGCGCAAGGGTGTCGACACAGGTTGCGTCCCACACCAGAGGCCTACCCACCTTCCACGGTACCAACGTCATACCATCTGGTCTCTTTCCATCGTCACGTACCAAGCCATTTGGTTCTAATACAGCGGGTACGCCGGCGGTGACAAGAGCATAATACATAAATTTAAATACATAATTTCAAATCCTTATTTCCTATTTGTCTAGTTGATTTTAGGATTGTATTTGAGTCATTGCAAAGTCACATTAGATATAAAATGAACACCAAACACGACACTAAGACTGATACTATAGACATATATTGTAAATAGTAATGATGATGATGATTAGCATACTAGTATTAGGTACTAGCGTAAGCGGCATAATGATTTATAATGTTCCCACTGCTGGGACTCAGACCTCCTCTCTAGGAGAGGGAATGGGCCGTAACGCGGGTCCTGTGCGGATATAGGTATTAATATAATACAAGATCTTTTGTTAATAGAGTAGGTACATAAATTGCATTAATAACAAAACACATACACGTTACACTATGAAAATTCCATTATTAATATAATTAAATTATAAATAAAAGTCCATATTAAAATATATAAAAAAATATTTATAAATTATAAATTCAAATAGGTTATAAATTATAATCATAATTTCATGTCAATTAAATCCAAATATGGTATTTTAAAAAATAAAAAAGATAACCAATGTAATAAGATTTAATTAATATACCATACAATTTAAGGCATTAATTTGATTGGTATAAAGATGTTAGAAAGGCATCAAATACTTAATTTAGACATCAATACTATTTGTTAAAGCATAATTCTTCTCTAAATCTCGTAATCCCATATTTTTTGCGTCCCCGGTGCGCATTTGTTGCCCAATACTGTAGTACCCGTCAGTCCACATCAGCCGCTGTTGACGTGAGTTCGACACCCGATCCTAGCAATACGATATTTTGTGCAAACAATTGCTTCAAGATTTCGCGGAAGGAAGTTTTTTTTGCACAACAATTAAAGACTCACAGACGATTGAATTGCACAGTTTTTGTGCACGATAATAAAATTATTTAATGCTTTCTGTTCGATCCTGTGCATCGCAAAAAATGGTGTACCTACGTACCTATTGAGCCGTGTCTTCATAGACCTTATAGTCTTTAAAAAATATAAGGCCCTTTTAGACATTTAGGAAATACCCTAGAATGTAACTTGGAACGAAACCGAAAGAAACAATAAAATAATAATTAGGGGTGCGGTGTAGTAGTAGCTAGTTTAGTAGTAGCTACACTACACCGGACAAGCCGCGAGGTGGTCACAATACAAACGTCGAAACGGTCTTTTATTTTTTGATCACTGTAGTGTACCCTGTATGCCTTCAAAAAGTACAGTCTGAGGCCACTTAGGTTCAACTAGCTTAGTCTACGAACAACCCCAAACAACCCCAGTTGATAGAGACATGACATCCAACAGAACTGATCTTTGTATTGTATTCGGATCTGCAGGTCCAGGTTATCTACAATCTAGAGCCGGTGGTGGATCAAGAGCTAAGTTTGTTTATCTAAACTCACATGATATTTCATGTGTGCGGACTGCCAACGTTATAAACAAGTATGAAAAACTAAGGTCTGCCAGCGGCTTCGTTCGCGTGCAAGTTTCTCCAGACAAACTTTGGAGCCCGTTTCACGCCCTCAGAGAGTGAATTTTGGAAAATAAATAATATTCATTCATATAAATATAAGCCTAATACAATAGGAGAGAAACGTTCAACAACAAAAGATCATAATATATACTCGTATAAGTTAAGTCCTAATTGTGATTAGACTAACTGTTAATACGTGCATTAAACTTGAGGCTTTTGACACCCAAACTAGGACATACGTCCTGTATTTTAGGTGTTAGTTCCTTCTCGGCTATTCACAATATGCAGATATATTCAATTTCTATTAATGCATTGTACCTTTATGATCAATATTAAATTACAATTAAAATAAAAAATAATCTCTATTGCCTCTTGCCATGTTGTGGATACCATGATCTGAACGAGATTAGGGCCGGATGCTCAGGGCCCCAAGTCTACTATTTTCATAAATTCGTCATTCCAACACGATCCAATTGTCATTTTGCTAAAAGTTTGTAATTTGCTAATTCATAATGATCGATCACTGATCGGTCAATGGTCTTGTAATAGAATTGTGGTAGAATGATAATTTCGAGCATATTAAAACCAATAACTGCACAATAACGTTCTAATGGTAAAACACTGATCAAATAAACTGTCAAAGTTTTAGTAGATTACCGCAAACTTCAAATATTCATTTGTACGAGATTACCATTCTATATCACTTCTTTTAATGGAGTGTCAGTGGTTGACCATTGGAAAGTCATAATTACGCCATTATATTAGTAGATTACCAAACTTGTCAAAATCGACAATTATGACACCAATGATAGACCATTGTGACACTATTGTAATAGCAGACTTGAGGCCCTGGTCACTACCACAAGATCACGGCGAGGCTCTGCCCAAGTGGGTACTCGCATAAAAGAAAACCTTGAGCAAAATTTCACTTTTAATCCCATTAATTTCGGCTGAGCGTTGTTATGGCATGTTATGATTATTTTAGCCGTGCGAATTCAGAAACTTAGCTTAGTTCAGTCGTCTGCTACCAGCTTTACGAGTTGACAAACAGAAGGAGGAAAAACTAACCATTGAAACAGTTTTGTGAATCAGGTATATTGTTTGTGAACATTTCAACTTTATCTTTAAAAATAAATAAGGTAGGTTTGGATCATGATCATGGCGATTTCTTTAAGAGACGAATACATATCACGGCGAAAATTCTTGTGATAACAAGAAACCTGTGTTGGAAAAATTCCACGGACGTAGCGTGAGGCGGTTGTTTCAGTAATTGCTAGTCATAATTATTATTAATAGTTTTTCCATTCGCCGGTAACACGCAACAAGGGCTCAAGTGTCGCGCCTTCCCTACTCGGAAGCTGAGGGAAAACACAAATATGGCCTCCCCCGGCACTACCAGCGCCCCCCCCGCACGCCCGCGCGCACCCCCGTAGGGCGCCACGCACCCCGCGACCGCCGCACATTTATGAAAATTTCATTTCCAAACTCACAATCCTCATAGCAAACTAAAATAAACCCTAATCTGACCGCGTAGAGTTTATTGCCACTTAATTTTCTCAAGCAGGAAAATTTTACGACTTACACCAAAATGAAATCTATGTCATACGTTTCAAAGTATGTTTTCCAGTTGGGATGTAAAGTTATGAGTGATGGTAGTTGAATTTTCGGTATAATGGCTTACTGGGGATTAGGTTTCCCCAATTTTGGGGCGCGCAGTTTGTGAGACGTTGCAATAAATGGATTATTATGCAATCAAACGTCTCGTACGGATACTTTGATATCCTTTTCAAATACAATGTAGACTTCGACAATCTTTTTTATTCTTGTTAGAAAATTACGATTTAGATTTCCAGTTAAAATTTGTCTGTTTGAAAATTTTATCACGTTTTGGAACAATGATCTAGATTGTACTTCATGGGTTTGCTAATAATATTTTACTCTTTAGGCTTTAAAAAACTAATTAAAGAGCAAAAAGCAAAGTTAGGTTTTAATATTTAGTGGGCAATAGAAGTGGTAGCCTGGTAGCTCGCAGGTAGGTCTCTTCTTATCAAGGCGCTAGGTAATTAGAAATATAGTTTTGAAACTTAATCTGATGTACAGTTAAAGTGATCTGAAATTAATTAAAACATTAATGATGACAAAGCCACATCAACACACACAGCCGAATGCGATCTCAAAACTAAAATTTCCAATCCATTAATTATCACGTAAGAGCTTACCCAGCGCCATCTATCAGCCACACGCGCCAACTACGCGTAGCTATGGCAACCGCGCGCTGATTGGCCACTTCTGTGCAAGTAAAACGAGCCAGAACGGTGTAACCGACACCTAAGGCTACTCAAATCTGAATCCTAAACAGTGAAGATTAAGGTTTATTTTAATTAGTTAGTTATAGTGAGTTGTTGTGTTCGAGTTTCGTCCATTTGTATTATTAGCTCCGCCCTTCTTAGTGGCATGGCGGACTGGGTTTTGTCTTGGCACGGTTTGTCTTTTTGCGTTCGTTTTGTTTGTGTAATAGTACTTGTACAGTTATACACAGGTAGGTACGAGGTAGTCTGCGAGGAAATGAAACTATAAATTACGTTGGTACGACAGACGAACAACCTAATTTAATTCCCCTTCATTTACGAGAGTGAATTGGTAAACCTGCGTTAAGGTTTTGTATTCTAAGTAATTGAAAGGCTCATAGCAACAAATCTACTATTTAAATATGACTGTCAACCTTTACTTACCTACTTCTAAAATAGTTGCTCAACGTTTATTAAAATATGTATTTAAAAAAAGCTTTTTTGCTGTATAAAAATAAGTAGGTATGTAGGCGACATAATGACTAGGATGATCACTATGAGCACTCGTCGCGCTGTTCCCGCAATATCCGCGAGTTTCCGCACGCCGTCGGACAGTGCGTCGCGTGTCGCCGCCTCGGTCCGTCACTAATGAGCTATTTGTCCGATATTTTTTCATTTGTGCTAACGATTTTTTAATAAAAGTAAATAAATTTTGCTTTATTGTCAATCAATTTTTTTGCCAATCATAATTATTATCCATACTATTTTCCTGAAAAGGCTTGATGCCTTTTCAGGAAAAACATTGGAAACAACGGTTTTTTTCCAGAATGAGATTTTTCCTTTCCTAATTAAAAAGTAAATGTTATAGGAACTATTCTAATTTACCAGTAGTTGTATGAACAACGAGTCACATTTTTAATTAGAAAAAAAAAGTCCCTTCCAGCGAAACACGGATAACGTCGCTTACGATGTTCTTCCCGAATGAGGCAGTTATAATATTATCAATAGGTGTCAAATAAGAATGTTAGTTATGCAATTAAATCCACAAAATTATCTACGACCTATCATTTATATGCTTTTAAAATAAAATTCACTGCCTTCAAACGAGGAATTGAACCTAATTAGATCGGGCTTAGGTACATGATATTCAAAATTATCACTGTGTTAGCTTATCCTACAATAACCTACTTGGGTATATTAATGAGAGCTATTTTAAAGCTGTCTATGATTGATGTTATCGGGTTTTTTATACATTTACCTACATAACTTATAAAATTGTGATCATTCACCTCTCAAAGATCAAATAGGTTCTGTTCTGTGTTACAAAATCTCTCGCCAACTAGAAAAAGAAAAAGTTAGAACTTGAATAAAATACCTACTACGCGTGCTTTTCTACCTATTGCAGTATAACATTCAGCTAGCTAGCTTGTAGCAGTTGGTAGTGGATATCCACTACCCAGGTACATTGTGGCGGTAACCCGGTAATGGAGCGTGCAGCGCGCCCGGCGGCGGCGCGGATCACGTTTCTCGCCAATTACGCGCCGATAGCGGATATGTCCGCATGATCCGCATCTCGGCCGCACACTGCATTTCTCTAATTTGAGCCGAGTCCGATCTAGTGCGGATATTACAGCGTTGCTTGCTTAGATATGTAAAATGGTCCAATATTGTTGGTTTATTTACTTAGGTACAGGTTCTATCTACTTACTAGCATTGTGAAAACTAAAATTTTAAATCAATATTTCTTCTTAATTCCATTTCGTTTTATTAGTGGTATTTTGTTGAATAAGAAAAATTTTAGGATTGTAGTTTACACGGCCGCTAATTAACTAGTTCATACAGGGTGTAAGGGACTATACAGGGAAGACTTTTTTCAGGAAATGAACGAAAAACCGACCTCCCTACACAAACTGTCCAATCAAGTTTATAACTTTGCATGGAGAGGCTGATTTTCTTTTTCGTCTCCTGAAAAAAAATCTTGTGCAAGGTTGTTCAGTTTCGTCTACTGAACAAGCCCTTAGGGTCTAAACAGACAGACCGCATTTCAACTGCAATCCGCACAACTCACACACAATCACTGCAACCCTTAAAGTTAGTGACGGGCTGTCCCTTACACCCTGTACTTATAGCTGTTCTCTTACACAGGTATACCTACAATGGATCAGGATGCAACGATTTTTTCGAATAATTGTGGTTTTCCTTGTTTTATCACGTGTTTTAAGATGAATTAGCGTTACCTACATAGGCAGGAGGATTTCTGTTCCAAGTTAACCTTGACAGCATATTTATGCTTTTTTTTTTTTTGATGGGAAAAATCATCTTATGACAACCCCCGCTCTTGGGCGGAGCGGGAGATAGTGTCAGACTCTTACTGACCAAAAAAACCTATCCCGTTCCTTCAAGCCTTCATACCGGGGCTCGAGCGCCCTTTCGGATAACCCTGGCCCCAGTAGGCTTCGACCCGGCTGGGCCCCTGCTGTTGCTGACAACTCCCTGAGGCGCGCGGGAACAGCGCGCGCCGTCGACGACTTGGGCTTGGTCCGGACAGTTACCGGACGGCCGGACAGCGAGCTACCCATTGCTCACTGTCCGCAAGCCCGCGCCTACGGTGGAGCATATTTATGCTCAATATTTACTGTTGTTACAATAAAACTATCGAACAAAGAGTTCACAGATTAAATATAATTGATAATCTATTTTCAATGGCTGAACATTCGACAGAATTTGTTAGAACTTTTACTTGTTGAAGACGTTTAGTTCGGAAATCTCCAAATTCCAGTACTCAATCTAACTACATATGTATGTAAACTCAATCGTGTTTTAGTATGTCAACATGCTCTATCCGACTGATAGTAACAGTGTTAGTGCAGTGAGAGGAGTCAGTATGATCTCCAGATAAACGGCTCGTCAGCAATCTGGTCGATACTAACTTCTATATCCATTATACAAACCAATATTAATGCCATAACGCATTGTTTTGCTAAAGCAATACTTCGGTCAGAGATGCCTACAGTTATAATTGTTAAAACAATGATTATGTTAGCCAAAACGATATTTGACACAACGATGACTTTGGGGTTAAAAAAGTCTTTAAGATAATAGTATATTTCGGATTGAAACTCAAATGTAATGGTCCCACTTGTATCGTCAGGATCCAAATTGAAAGAGTCCTGTTTTCCACTCTTGTTCCACAAGCTGTAATAGCGCTTGACCGCGTTAGATCATCCAGCACACCGCCACAACATCCATTTGATAGTACAGCCCATGAAATATTCACCATGTTACCAAGAGTTGTCTGCCACTATGCCATACTCTACTAGAAGCCTGTACACCAACCTTGCCGCAGTCAGCTGTATGAGAATCTTTTGGTCCAGTCTTAGCTTGGGTCTAAACGCGGCGAGTACTGCTGCGTCGACAAGATGACCCCGACGACCCAGGCTTGACGGAAAGGTTCCGGAACAGCATGCTCCACTGGTCACTATACTACTAATCACTTCATTTTCCTTAAATAAATGGCGACCAAGAGACTTACTTATTGACTTCCTTCCAAGGTAGATATGATCTATCTGTGTGTCTTATTTATGTTGAAAGCACTTCGCAATACACTTAAAAAGTGCTTAATAATATAAATAACTAGCTTTTGCCCGCAGCTTTGCCCGTGTACATAAACTTTTGCCTATATCACTCAGGAATAAAGCAGCTTTCAAGCGGTGAAAAAATTTTAGCAATCTGTCCAGTACTCTCAGAGACTCCATCCTACAAAAAAGAAAAAAACTAGCTTTACCTCTTTATAATATTAGTGTAGATAGTGTAGATTTCCGACAAATAGTGTCAGATTAGTGTGAACTAGGAACCACAATAAGTACCTACGTAACGTAGGTTTGAATTCAATACAAAGCAAATCATAATATTTTATAAGGTACTTACTGCAATTTTATATCAATTAAGTTAATTACAAATAATAAGTACCTACACTTAATTACCAAAAGATAAATATAATAACAAATATTGGAAGATGTTTTGTTGGTCTTGATCAAAATCAGTGTAGGTAATATAGGTTAACTACATAGGTTCTTGCACACGGATATCGCAGTTCTTACACAACAACAAACTAATAGATAAGTTGGTAATAAGTTCTAGGAGAAAAGGATCAATTTAATTAGAAAAATATTATATATATAAAATAAACCAATAGGTAAATGCATTATTTTTCTCGTGGTCGCAGTTCAAACAACAAAAGTTGAAGCTTCCAATTGGGCAAAATTTAACTCAAATATCTATCCAGATTTCCAGAAATAGCAGTAACCTACACTTAAGTGCAATAGAATCAGAATCAATAATCCATGAAGCAAGCCGGAACGTTCCCGGTTACGGTTCGTCTCCGATCGTATCCGCTCTCGAGACGGTGCGGATCGCGTTTCGCGGCAATTACGCCCCTTCAGCCGGTAACGAAAAGCCGATACGGCGATATTATGTACTTCCCTGAATACCCGTCTAATAATGTTAGTGCTTTGCTATTTATATTGAATATGCGTGCAATTAGGTCGTATGTGTTGAATGTGAGCGGTAGGTGGAATATCTTATTATTATAAGATCTTAGAATTGATCACATCATGATGTGGCGAACTAAAACTGACCAGATCGCTTAATGATATTTTAATTTCTTTGTTTTTATTTTGTAGTTGTATTGTTCAGTATAAAGGGTATAAGGGACAGCCCTCCACAAACTTTAAGGGCTTGCTCAGTAGATGAAACTGAACAACCTTCCACAAAAATTTTTTTCAGGAAACGAAAAAAAAAATCGTCCTCTCCATACAAACTGTCCAATCAAATTTATAATTTTGTATGGTGAGTGGGATTTTTTTTTCTTTTCCTGAAAAAAAGTTTTGTAGAAGGTTGCTACTGAGCAAGCCCTTAATTTTGTGGAGGGCTGTCCCTTACACCTTGTAGATATAATGTAAATCGCCTGTATTTACATATATATTTTGATTTTAATTGTAAATAGTAATCTCTTACTTTAATTGATATTTTAATGCAATCTAATTTTAATTAAAAAATACTACGTATTTAGGTAGGCATTTGTGAACTCCATCCTACAAAAAACATTGCACGTCTGTAATTGGTTTATTTGCACTGTGCCATCTTTTGCAAGTTAATAAGGAAAAAATTGTTAACAAATTGTTGGTTTGCCTTAAAAATAAAATTAAAATATGTCAATCCTCTTTTAGCCATAGCATTGATGTAGAATTTCTATGATAGTAAAAGGTCTAAAGAAAGTAAGCAAAACGAGGATTGAACTATCATCATACTTTAACGTTTAAAACGATCGCGCCACTTTTTGGCCATATCATGAAGTGTTCAATGTCTAAAATCTGGCCACAACATATATATACAGCTTCAATTATAGCTTTGAAGGCAGTAGGGTAGTATCTGTTTACCAATCACTATGAGACTGTCGGTATAGTTGCTCTAGCTGTGTAGTGTATGTAGGTTCATGTTTCAAACACACAGCAAAGACTAATCCACCTCCAGGAGGTGATCTACTTGCTACTAGATCATGGTAACATACCCTGGACTATTGGAATATTTATCTTGTTCTGTGTAACTGTGACACTCGCCAAATAATCGTGATGTTCTTTGTCGGACTGATCTACTAGATATAGTAAAAGTGAATCAGTCGGACACAAGATAGTTTAAGTGAGGAAATAATTAGTAATTTTAGGTGCCATTGATCTGGTCAAATCCAACTAATAGGTTTTCAACTCATCTTACAAAGTTCTTAAACCAATAAAAAAAAGGAAAAAAAAACTCTTCCTGCGATAAGAAAAATTGGAGCTAAAATAATATTGCAGTCCTAGATAAGTTTTGAAAGTCCTCGCAATGTCACGAATATAGAGAAATGTAGAAGTCTCGGAAACTGTCCTCTCAATATACGCATATGCTGAGGTTAGGCGCCTTTTTGGCCTTACACAGTTTTTAATGTTATTTTTTCATGCTTATTTTATTTCTACTGTATGTGTGAGGTACAATTAAACGTGTTTTCTGTCTTTTTTTCAATATCCACGAAAATATAGTCACCTTACCCAACACAACGCCTTCGCCATAATCATCATCATATCAGCCGAAAGACGTCCACTGTTGGACATAGACCTCCCCTAAGCGTCGCCATAACCACCGGTCCTGTGCGTCACACAACACCCTATTACAAACAAATCGTAACTTTAATACTTAAGTAAAACAGTCAAGTACTTACCTATTCTAGAGAAGCGAATAACCGATAAACACGTCTGTAAGCAGGGTGGGCGCAATAAGCCGGGGCCGGCGCCCGGGGGTGGGCCGCCCCCTTCCGGGGCAAATTTAGCAATTAGCGTGCCGGACATAGGGGCCGGCCGACGTCCGGTAATAGCCACCTAGCCAGCCGGCCGCGTTCCGCCGACTGATTATGCAGGGCGCCAGGCAGGTGCAAACAGAAGGCTCAGAACATCGAGAATAATACCTGTCTACGCAAACACTAAGCGAGACTGCCAAAATAATAGCGAGCTTTTGAATTTTTTCAAGTTAGCGTCAATATTGGCAAGTTCGATACAGGCATGAATAATGTTTAGAAGGAGCTTATTCCTCCACTTCAAGTAGAAGTCCGTTGTCATTATCATCATTCCAGGCGAACGTCGTCTACTCTTGGACGTAGGCCTCCCCACGTATCTCCAAAACGAACGGTCCTATGCTCTCTCATCCATCACATTCCCGGGACCCTCACAAAGTCAGTGGTCTACCTTGAAGGAGGCCCTCCAACGCTGCAACTTCCAGAAGTCCGTTATACCATACGCAATATTGTTTTTAAAAAGCGTTTACTGGTTAGATTTGCGTACTCTAGTAGGTATTACACGGTTGCGCTAGAAAGACTTTAAGGACTCTCTCGAATTTAGCCTCTATAAAGAGATTATATGATATAGTCCTGTTCTTAAGTACCTCTAATTTTTACTTTTGTTCCTTAAAATTTTAAAGGCATTCGAGATCGTAGGCATTCTTATTTTATTTCTCAAACATTCGCAGTGTACAGTGTTGTCCTTCTAGGCTCGCCGGCAGCGTGTACTTCGCATTATTTGTGCCTTTATTCGTGTGTATCGTGTGTGTGCGGTTATTACTTCCAAATGTAATTGATTGGAACGTTCCGTTTGTTATCTGCTACTGAAATATTTCGCGATGAGTTTTCGATAAGAGCTGAATGCGTGGTCACCAGATTCAGAGGTACTTTTACTTAAATGTGGCCAAGACACTTGTATCTTTTGCTCGTTTATTGACAGTATTTAAAAAAAAGTCTATCTTCGGGAACAGGGTCCAATTTACCCAGGTCAGGGCTTCAGAGAAAGGAACTTTCTAACAATACGAGCTGAGTCGAGGAGTATCGTTTCCTGAGTCAAGCCTAGCTTGATCCAGCTGACCAACGAAACCCTCCCGAGATGTTGGTTGAGGCTCGTGGCTATTAAGCAATTGGCTGATACGACTATCGGTACAATAATCACTGAGTTCACGTGAAGAACGTCGACCACCTCGCAAGCCAAGATGCTTGTGTGTCTTATTATTGTTTAGAAGGTACTTATGTGCATACAAACAAAATTGTATGAGTTTATATTACCATCCATTACCAAAATATCGTTTTTGTTTAATTTAATTATCGCAAACAGTTTAGTAACCGAGAAACCTTTAGGTACATTGTGGCCACCTCTACGGTCTGGACTAAGCGTTTCGCCTCGTCGTTTATACCGCATACATCGAAGGACTGGAATAATTTGCTTGCTGCAGTCTTCCCGTCCGATTATAATTTAAGTGTCTTCAAAGTTAGAGCAAATAGGCTCTTAATAAACTAGTGAACTTCACCATCAATGATTGCATCACCGCATACCATCAGGTGGAATCACAGTCAAGTACTAGTTTATATAAATTAAAAATAAAAAGCTCTACATAGAAATCCCAATTCTAAACATGAACGTTCATGGAAAACGTAATGGCCGATACCGGTCTAAAACATAGCTCCGAAATAAAATAAATTTATTCATATTGTGATTAGCACTGTAAATACTTTCGAACGCAGACTTTAATTAGAAAGGATATAGACTACTCTTTTTATGTAGAGATGAGTACCTACGTAAAAAGAGTTTAGGTAAATTTTATAAGTAAAAGTGACTCACTTTAGAACAGATGAATGGAGGAAACATTTGTCTTGTAATTCTAAATTGAAAGCGTTGCTTAGCAAAATACAAAACAACTTATATCTCGGCTAATGTGAGCCACTTGTGTGTAGTGTATAATCCGGTATGAGGCCTTGTAGCCCCGGAGCGGAGTCCCCTCGCCGCACATCTTCTCAAGTGGCTGCTGATTGAATCGCCGTATGTCACAGTGTGGCACAACTTGTCCAAACATGGCTCACTCCGCTACGGGCGTGCTTTTCACTACGTGTTGGCTTTTCTACCGCTGGGGAGTTCTTATAGGCTTATCAAATACTAGCTTTTGCCCGCGGCTTTGCCTGCGTAAATAAAATATAGCCTATGTTACTTAGGAATAAAGCAGCTTTCTGTCGGTGAAAAAAATTTTGCAATCGGACGAGTACTTTCAGAGATTACCCCCTAGTAACAAAAAAACATAAAAACAAAAAAACAAACTTTACCTCTTTTAATATTAGTTTAAGTATCTATATGTATTATCAGTTGCAGCTGAATAGAAAATAGAACAAAGAAGACTATTGATTGAATTACTGATCTACTAGGTAATTATTATTTTGTAAATTATATTAAGTAATAATTACCATAAATATCTAGTTTCGTCATTGATGATTGTTAATCCATATTTTAATATTATAAATGTGAAAATACTCTGTCTGTCTAATACGCTTGAACCGATCTATTACGCTAGAACCGATTTTGATGAAATTTGGTACGTAGTAAGCTTGAACTCCTAGCAAGGACATAAGTTTTTATCTTTCTTCGACTTCGCATCCGCTATGACCGACATTCCCGCTAATAGTGGGCAAAAGTTAGTTTGTATTTTTTTTTATTGTAACTCGATTTTAACTTTCTTTCTAGTTTTTTGACCACTTCTTGTTGATGACTAACTTTATTTACCTACTTATAAAGTACTCGTTATTTTCTGTCAGGTATACCAGAAAATGTAAGTCGAACTTAACCTTCAAACCAAGAAACTAAATAATGGAGTAGGATACTGAATCTATCTATCTAACTAAGTACTAGTCTGTCATCCCTCAAGCGCTGCAACAATCTCACTCCCAGCAGCGTCTCGTTATTGAATTACGTCAGCATTCTTCATTAAAGTCGTAGCCGCTATTAATATCAATTACTCTCTTCCAAACAAAATGCTAAACGTTAACTTGATTATCTAAAATAAATGGCGTCCCACTGCCGACATGTGAACCTATAAAAACAATTCAATAACCACAAAACATCGCCGTACAGGCAAACAGACTCGATACAATCGCATTAGCGGTGATTTATATCACCACTTGGGCTGTAATAATCTATTTATGAGATAAACTATAAATTATCTCACAGCAAACTTTACTTCACACTTTGAAGCACCCTTATAGCATTCCACTAAAGCTCAAAATGGAATGCTCCAGTTTTGTATTTACCGTGGCGAATGCACGCCCCCAAGCATTTTGGCTAGGGCGACAATGCCGAGCGCCCGGCGCTGCCTGTCCCCTAATTCCTAATAATGAACTGGTGCGACTTAAAAGTCGTAATCTGTATTAATGGATGTTTTCAATGACTGCAGTTTTGTTTTATAATTAATATTTATCGGGTAGATATAGTAGTGGAAACATTTTGTAAAATAACTGTAACTGCTTCGTGGATGTTGGTGTGCTTTAATCTTCACTATTGGTCTTTTTTATTATTGACTAGCTTTTGCCCGCGGCATCGCCGGCGTACAAATAATATACGTAATATAGCGTAATATAGCCTATGTCACTCAGGAATAAAGCAGCTTTCTATCGATGAAAAAGTTTCACCAATCGGACTTGTACTTCCAGAGATTATCTCCTACAAACAAAAAACAAACTTTACCTCTTTGTAATATTAGTCTAGATAGGCTCACGTTTGACCACTACCACACCTGATAGTAAGCGATGGTGTGCCCGACGACGGAGCACAGGAGCCTAAAAGTTACCTATTCACTTTTTACTTAAAGATCCTTCGGGTCTAATGCAAGGGTATTTATTGTGTGTCATAATTTTTTAGATACTTCTTAACCAAACTAGTTTCTCATGGTTGAAAAAAGAGCGTTGCTTTCCTGAACTTTTCCTGCGTTGCGTTAAATATCATAAAAACCACACAAAAATGTAGTTAAGTTTTGATATGCTACGTACGAGTAGGTGGTGCCTGTAGCTAATTTAATATAGCATTAAAAAAAAACAATATAATACTTAAATCTTAATCTAAAAGTTTTTCGCAAACTTGACATAATCGACTTACAAATGAGTTTCACTTAAAAATCACTACAAGCACTTAACTCCAAGTTCAAAACATTAAACTTTAAAAGCTACAAATAACCTAACTTTATTAAACCAAAAAGCACTTTATTATACATTAAAAGAAGTTAATATGACAAGACAAATGACGTCTCTTGCCCCTGTGCGTTGCGCGGGAGATTTGTGCACGAATCATTCATATTCATTCACTCATACGTTCAAAGATGGCCGAAGACCCTCTTCACCCCTGATGACAATAAAGTTTTACAAGCTCCCTTGGCTCATGGGATCATCGTGTTCATGGAATGTTTATGGTGTTAAATTCCTTAATCAGATTGTTGAGCGGTGAAAACGTGCGATTTGTTGTTAGTGTTTTTTAGATTTGGGACACCAGTTTTTGAAACATATCGGCTATTTTATTTGCATCAACAATTGAAATTATAAGATCTGCCTAAGATATTCAGTGGAAAGTTTAAATAACATTCGAGTACCTATAGGATATTTTCTGATCCTTGAACACCCCTGAACCTTACGATTTCAATAACTATATTCTTATATATATATATTTTTTTTTTGTTTTTTTTTTGTTCATATTTGAACGAATCTTAAATAATTTTAGTATATATCGTTAAAGTATCTAGTTATTATTCTAAATATATGTATAAAAACGATGCGGTTAAGATAATGCGTACTTAGACCATAATGTTTTGTGAAAAAAAAATCATTAAAAATAAAGGTTGCACAGCCAGTCAAGGCACATCAAACAATTTAATCGCTGGTGATAACACACCTATTTCTTGTTTTTTTAAAACATTATTTATTCTCTGAATAAAATCCCCATTCCATAAACAGATAATTGCGCATTAACCCAACCTCGTAGAACAATTACCACAAATAGCCTCACATCCCCTAATCCCCTATTAAGTACAATAACATGACGGCGAACGTGCCCACGCGCACACCGCACTTCGTGTGTCGTCGGCTGAGCTCGTCTACACTCGGCCGAGTCGGACAATAGACGCGTGCGCAACACAGATAATGATCTAGTTGTATTATATAATGGTTTGGGCAGCTTTGTGGGCTATTTTATTGTAATTACTGTGTATTTAGTTAATGTAGCGATTGTTAAAAAAACTTTGTACAGAATCTTGTCTATGATGTTTATTTTTCTGGCACTTTATAGATATGACAAAGGGTGTAAAAAGTTGTACTGAAATTATATCGGGATTTTATAACTTACAGATTTATCAATTGGGTATCCTAAAGTATTTACGGTACGGTTGGTGCAGTGGCTGTTGCGCTGTGTGTCGCGAGTTCGATTCCTGCACGGACCAAATATTTGTATGGCTTACAGCTACAGATAGTGGTCTGGGTGTCATGAGTATGTAAGTTTACATAATTGTGTATTTGTAAACTCACCCATGACATAGGTGGTAATAATTCCTACAGTGTGTTTTAAAAGGAGAAATAGGAAACTACCCTACAAGAGAGGGGAATTAACCACATTTAGTTTTTATTATACAATATAATTTATTTTTTAGTTTATGCAAAACCAAAATATAGTTTGTTCAGAAACAGTAACTGGTTGGATTCCAATAGGTTTTACATCATGTTATATTTTTTCCCAAAAATATTTAAAAAGGTTACAAGTTGGACACCACCGGCACTAAGTACAACACAGATCATGACAGGTCATAACGGGCATTAGGCGCTAGCAAATAGCTGGGTGCAGTTGCAAAACAACCCTTCAGTCGCCTGGATGGCCATGGATGACTTGCAGGCCTAAGCTTATAACTTTGTGATTTTTCATGATACAGTTACGAAATTTTGTATATAGATTGTTTACATAAAAATACTAGTCACGTGTTTCGAGTTTCACATATACTACTAAAACGAATGTTGTACACTCAGAGTTTTCTTCTTCATCTATAAAAAAAAAAAAAATCCTAACTAACAGAGAGTAGGTACCAATCAGTGTAACCCTGAGGCGCTAACACGATTACTGGAGACACTGTCATTAAAACATGCTCATTTGTCGAGCCGGGCGCGGCACGTGCCGGCCGCCGCCGTCCGGGCCGCCGGACTAACGACGCCGCTTCCCGGACACCCGCTGAGCTCTTGTTGCTTCTCTACTATTGTTGCGGATTTGTTTTTGTAACTGATCAGATGAATTGCTGTAGTGGGTGACTGATTGTTATTTTTTGGCTGCGCGTGAAATTTCTGGAAAATCTTCTGTTGGCAAGCCAAGAAGGAAAATTCATAAGAATTAGTTTTTGTATATTTGAATTTCAAGGGGTAAAATCAGTTCACGTTATTTTTATGGCTATTTTAATGTCTCGAAGATAAAGATGAATTTTAGTCAGTAAAAGTCAGACACGCCTCTCGCTCCACCCTAGAGTGGGAAAAGTCATTGGATGATTACCCACTGCAAAAAAAGTATAAACCTCTTACCCATCAGCCCAATTGATTCGGGCTCGACATCTCTTCTTCCAATAAATGGAACTCTTCTATCATCTTGATAAAATCTAATCTCTAATCGAATGAGAAACATTCATTAAAATAGAATCAGTCCTCAAAAGATTGATCTTACTACTCCTGTCTAAATAAAATACATAATATTTTATTCACCTTATCCTATATCATAAAATGAAGATATTTCGTAAAATGTAACCATCAATAACAATTTAGCAAAGTAATAAAGTGGATGAAATGTGTCCATGTCGTCGGTGAGCCGATAGAGAGCAGTACCACGAATTACTTAACCTCCGCCGACATTACACCGCCCCCCGTCCTCCATTGACTCACGTAATTGAGACGATCACATTGTCAGCGCCAAAGGCCACCGTTGGACTACTGTGGGCCATTGTGCGCCATTGTAGGACTCGATGGAAGGTATAGCAAGAGTCGTAAATCAGGAGCATGGACGATGGACATACGGTCTTTGCTTATTTTTTCAGTCTTTTATAAAAGGCAAGGCAAGTATGTCACTTTTAAAGTAATATCAGTGTTTCTTCTACTTCTGTTTTAAGCTTGGTTCGAGTGCTCTAAGAAATCTGACTTAGATGTTCAACATTGCTTCCGTATTATATTTATTAAGTTATTTATATTAAATAGGTATATCATAGGATCCGATGTGTACAACTTTATTGTTTTAGTTACAAAGTTACAATTTGTTTAAGTACTTACTTATTTGTACCTACTCTTAACTTAATTTTACCTACATGAATTGAAAACGACCAAATTTTAACCAACATTATTTTTGAATAAATAATAATAATGACCAAAAACACTAAATTTAGCAGACCGATGCCTCCCATGTAAGTTGTTGTATCCCCAAAAGTGCAATTTGACTGGAGAGCATTTCAAAGATACTTTTTGCGATATTAACCACATTTGAGTGAAAAACATAGAATCGCCATTTTGTGGGAACAACAACTTACGTGGGAGGCGGCGATACCCACTGGATTTATTTAAGGAGTTATTTAAAATTACATCTTAGGTTTAAGTTATACACTCGAGAGCAAAAAAATCGCACATCATAACTGTTTTTGTTAAGGCAGTTTTTATCATGAATATGGATAGTTATTGAAAACATGTCGTACACTATTTGAAAGCCGATTTAATTACCTTTCTAATGATATGAAATACAGTGCAAAAAAATATTCTTGAAAGGGTTTAGAGCACAAAATCCAAAAAATGGGAAAAATTACCAAATTTCACTTAAGAAAGAATGAGAGTCAAACTTAAAATTCTTCGTCATCCTGTTTGTCAATAAAGTGTAATCCCTCTCTTAGCCTTATTTACAGCTGTTACTTGATTTTTCATCAGCCGTATTAATTTTACCATGAAATCATAGAGTATAACGTCCCACTCCTCGTTAATGACAAATTGAAGCTCTTGGAGGCGTGGAGAGTCAGGCTTTTTGCACTAAGTCTTCTTTCAATGTCATTCCAGATATGCTCGATTGGATTAAGATTAGAACTACGAGCTGGCGTCTCTATCGCAATGATTCCGACGTCTTACATGTAGTCACAAACTGTTCTAGCGACATGCGATCTGGTGTTGTTCTGCATTAAGAAAAAAAAATCTACCTTAGGTCACGCAAAAGGCTTCACATACTCTTCGAGCACTTTTTTGATGTATCATAAAACTGTCAACCCTCTCAATATCAGGCCAGTAATGGCCCAGTGATGAATACAATGTCAGTTTTAGTGTCCAACATTATGCCACCCCAATTCGCCCCCAAAACCCACTTCTTCGCTTATGCTGCATTGTTAAAATTGCCCTGATGAGCTTCTGTAGACTCTACAGCATCCATCATAGTCATCTAAGTCATTCTGCACGTATTAGAAAACACAACAGCCTGCCATTTAGCATACATCCAATTTAAGTGTTTCGTGGCAAATTATTGCCGGGCTTGTCGGTGATCTGTGGTCAATTTGCTTCCATTTGCTGAGTGATGTGTAGTCAGGCCAGCTTCACCCAATCTTTTCCTAATCGTCCACTGACTTATACTGACATTGCAAACTTCTTGAAGCTTTTGTGTCAGTTCAATCGTGTTCAGTAGCCGATTTCTCAAAGTACTTGTTACAGAAAAGCGATAATCACGCCCTGATCCTATGCGCCACCGGCCATATCCTGGTCGCCGATTATACCCACAGATCTCTTAAAACCTCTGGTATATCATTACGAACAGGAAAACAGCTAAAATTTAGCTGTCGAGCGACTTCATTTTGATTATGGCCTGCTTTGGGCAAGGCAATAACTTGAACGGCTTCTGCGGGCATGGTATCCATATTTTTCCAGTAAATCCGTCTGTTTCTAATAAAGACGTTATCACGTTAATGGAAACTGATTAAAACTCCAAAACAGCACCCTTTTTGTAGCTCCAGGTAAAGGTGCAAATAGTGAAATGCAAATGGGTGAATTTTAGGAATTGGGTTTACCGCTGGTTTTTGTGAGTATCATGAAGGTCAATGATCTTAATTTTGTGCTTTTATAAAGCTAACTTTGCATGCTTCAATTTTGCTTAATAATATGTACTCAATATCTTCAAATTTAAGAAAAAAACAGCATTAAACGAAATTACAAGCCATGTGCGATTTTTTTGCTCTCAAGTGTATATTTCCGAGTTGGTTGTGTATAAAAGAAATCAAGCGTATCAGACGACCAAAAGAATCTATTTTTTTAAGCTCTCGTTACATATACGATATCTGGGTACGATCTGTCACAAAACATTGATGAACAGAACATTGATGACTGATTAAGTGATTCCAAGTTTTTCCGGTACCTAAGTTTGTACTGTAGGCTGTATCTTACTCAATCTAATCTACATTGTATAGGTACCTACCTAAATAAGATTTCAAGAATTATTTCTAGATTACTCTTGACATTTTATCACTTCAATAAACTGGAGCTTTACAATCAAATCAAACACTGTCCACCACCGCACTCCGGGTGTCATCGACCGCCCCGCCTGATTGCTGACCACTAACCCGCGGCTCACTTAGCTTTATTACCGATGAGTCGCCGAAACGCAATGTATTGTGCCACGCGATCAATTGTCGTCACTTGATTGCGTGCCATATCTTAAGTGGTTCTTGGTGGCGCGTTTCTGATTTAATGATATTAAGCGGACATTGGATAGCGGTTGTATTGTGGCCAGTAAATTAAATGAACGATACGCCTACTGAACCATTGGAAATGGATACTCCCTATGTCAAAAGTTTCTTTCAACTGAAATACATTATATTATTACTTACAAGAGCAGTTTCATAATAGATCTTCATATTTTCGCGTCGATATGATGTTTAACTTTTTTATTAGTTTCTTCTTTTTCTCGGATCGATGGTTTTTGGTTTTGGTTGGTGTTTTTGGTTTTTTTTTTTGGTTTTTATTCTACTGTATGTATGAGGTACGAATAAAAGTTTTTTCTTTCTTTCTTTCTTTATTCCCTCAAAGTTTTTGGGCCCATTAGGTTGCTACGTTTTATTAGTTTACAAAAGTAATACATTTACGTTCGCATAACTAAAAAAAACAACTAATGAGTGCAAAACAAACCACAGTCTAACGCAATCGGTGGAATTTATTTTAGTTCAATCAAAGATTTGTCGCCACCAACAGTATCAGACTGCTTAGTGATATGTTTATAACTTTTTGTCGTTTATTTGCAGTCGAGTTTTTGATAGTATCAACTTTTTAATATTCTCTACATTTTAGTGAGAAATACTTTTGTAATTTATTGTCCTCTCGAGCCCGTTATTTTGATAACCTACATGACTGTCACGAAAAAAAAAACAGTTTTGAAAACATTATTTGGAACACTCTCACAACTAAGACGAATCTAAGGACACCACTATAGTTAAAAAAAACATTACCTTCCTCCTAACGCAGTTGGGAAAAAATAATTCACGGATTTTTTTCACTATGGTCTGGTTTTTATGGCTTCCAGGTGGTTCTATAGTTCAAGTTGTTCTTATTCCCAAGTAGTCTCCTCCTTAAAACTTTAGCAATGAATCCGAAGTGGTGGACATCCGACCCATGCGTACGTATCGTTCTGGGAACACATTTATTGTGCGTACAGCTAAGGTGTGGAATTCCCTGCCGGAGTCTGTTTCCTGCTAGCTACGACCTAGATTTTTTTTTCATTGTTGATAGGTTTGCGCTTGACCGCTATCTCAACAAATGGAAAGCGACAATGCGGTCGACGATGGAGCGCGCTTACCTAGAAGTAACATACGAGTATTCACTCTTGACTTAAAGATTCCCGGGTTGTAGCCAAGGTGTCTTTAAGTCAAGAATGAATAGGTTATTTCTAGCCAAGCGTGCTCCATCGTCGGCCACACCATCAGGGTGAGATAGAGGTCAAACGCGAGCCTATCAATAAAAAAAAGCCATGCTGTAAACAGGTAGGTACTGGCTTCAACCACATGCCAACCTGATTCTTAGGTCCTGTTTACGTTTAGTAGAATCTTAATCGATCAATAAATAGGGCAAGCAGTTCCAGGTGGCTGCTCTAGCTTGCTAAAGGTTGCCGGTAAATACTCAGCTCACAAAGGAGACGAGTTGAGCTCACGCGGCTCAATTATAAAGTTAGCGGAGACGCGGCGCGCAGCTAGTCACATGTTGTGCGGAGTGCTGTCTAGGGTTCATAGATACTTGAAGTGTATTGGGTGTTTGTAAGTATTTAGTAGATACGTAGACTAGTTTAAAATGGTTGGGGACGTACCAGATGAAAAAATCAAAAGTCCGGAGAAAAGGTCCGATTTCCATTGAAAATTCCCGAGATTTTTTTCACACTGCACATCTAACCCATGCGTTGCACATCGCACTCAAAATTTTGAGTGTGATACTAGAACCCCCCTTTGCCAAAGGAAGATTAAATTTAATTTATTTAACTTTTTAATAAGTTTTTTATTCACTTTCACCTTAATATATGGGTTCGGTGTGGGTTTAAAATAAAACAATTAATTCAAAACACTTTTTATCAACTTGTAAGTTCAATAAAATCCTATTACCTAGCTCCGTAGTGGAGTTGTTTGCGTCGCCGGGCGCCGCGGCTCAGGCGGGACAAGTTTTAACAGGCGCGCTAAGTTTGCAGACTGTTTACTGCCTTCTTATTCAGACCCGTTCAAACCCGTTCACAGCCGTTCAGTCGTTCACTGGCTCGAACACTCCCACTACTCTAAGACTACTTATACAGAGGTAGAATGACAGAGGAGCTGTAGATTAGCGGATGTACCGCGTGGCTGTACAGCGATACAAATAGTTGGGTTAATTTAGTAGTTCATTATTAGTATTACAAAGTTATTTTTACTTTCCTCTTACAGAAATAAAGAAAGAAAGCATGTTTATTCCGCCTAAGTAGACGCTCAAATCATCACACTAATACAAAACTAGTTTTTCTGTCAGGCCATGTGTAATAAACTACAGGTAAAGGTAAACTAGCTTTTTCCAAATTTGGTTAAGGAACAAGCTTACTCTGAAACAAATTTCAGTAATTTAACCGTGAAAGCCTAACACCCAGAGAGACAGACAGAGTTACTTCCATATTACATTAGTATTTTCATCCTTTTTAATAGATCCTAGGATTTAGGAGATGGATCGGGATTGTTTTTTTTTTTAAACTCCTGCTCCTGGGCAGAGCGGGTAGAATATGTCAGACTTTTACTGACTAAAACCCACATGTCTGTTCTGTGCCTTGCGTTCCAGGGCCCCAGGGGGTTCATTTTGACTTAACCCCCATGGGTTAAGTGGGGCCATCCTCAGTACGCAAGATCAGCTTGTCTTTGTGGTCCCATTTCTTGCATCTACCAAATAGCGATGTCTGTTATTCTAAGATCACCAGAAGCGAGTTTCAAGGATGCAGTTGATTATGTTGTGATAGACCAAATTCACTCGAACCATCGTCCTATTAACTTAGTCAACAATCTTTCCAAAACACAATGACATCGTCATCGCAGATTTAAAGAGCGAAACACCATAAACAGAATTGAGCATCGAGTGTATCTCTTTATTGAATCATTTATGTAAAGCAGCCGGTAAATGATGCGACACTAACTTGATAATAGTGCCCCCGTCCTCCACGTCGTACCCCCCGGGGGTGCGGGGGCGCAGAAACAAATGACGGGGCTAAGCAGAGCTGATGGTGCGGCCAAGATGTAGCGGAGCAGGCATTGTGAGCTGGTACGGAAATATAATGGGGTTACTGCTGATGCTTTGATCTGGGGGGAAGTTTGTGAAGTATGAATATGTAAGATGAGAACCAAAAATGATTGAGAGAATGAAAGAAAGAGTATCATTGTAAAGTGAGCCGGCTTCCAACTTAGAGGACGCCTAACTATAATCGGAAATTAGGTAGAATACCCTCCCTCCCTAGGGAGAATTCCCTCTCCTAGAGAGGAGGCCTGAGTCCCAACAGTGGGAGCATTAAAAGGCTTATTATGCTTATTATTATGCTAGGTAGAATATCTGTAGACTTCACGATACCGTACATAACTTTTCGGAAGAAAATCTATGAGTCTATGAGTATTTTAGTGGTGTCTAAGCGTCGTATATAAATATAATTAAAGATATTATGGTCAATTTATAATGTGGTTCGTAGAAGTACAGCTGTAAAAGTCTTATCCAAGATCTTAGTCCAAAGAATCGCTAAACTTAAACGGTAGTGGGCAGAGCACATTGCTCGCAGAACAGATGGACGATGGGGACGAAAGGTTCTGGAATGGCGACCACCTACCGGAAGACGCAGCGTTAGAAGACCTCCCACAGGGTGGACAGATGATCTGGTGAGGGTTGCAGGAATCCGATAGACGCGAGACGTACGGGACCGGTCATTATGGCGACACTTGGGGCCTTGGACATAGACCTCAGTGGTGGACAGTGGACGGTTTTCGGCTGAAATGATGATGATGAAGAGTCTTATTATAATTTTTTTAAATAAATAACAAAATCAGGCACCTTAAATACTCTATCGACAAAACTGACCATTTGAAACTAATTCGATCTTAAACCCATAATTAAGGAATCTCCGCCCCCTCCGTTCTAACCGAACAGAGGCAAACCTCCAACTAATGAATTAAAGAAGTCATTTAATTAAGTTCCAACTCATACAACTATCGTAATTCGATTAACCAGCGAACAATGAGTCGATTGCATCGTTTATGATCGATTAGCGCCGGCACTAGGGACGCAGGACACACGGGGACACAATGGCCGCTGTGTCACGCACCCGGCTTCATTAAGTAATGTAACGTGACAGAATTGTGTGCCTGTCGCGCTGCTACGGGTTATTAATTGCTTGGATAATGCACCGATGTTTGATTTGCTTAATTTTGTATGTTTCTATTATTGTTTTATTGACTTTTTTGTTTTATGTGACCAGTGGTGGTAAGGCCCAACTTTTTGGCTTATAAATTGTGCTTGGGTACCAAAGCCAGGCTATTATGGTATGCACTTCACTTATGGCACCTTCTTTTAAGTGGAAAATCATCAAATAATCTCGCCAATGTGAATATTACGTGGAATGGTAATTGATTCATAAGTTCAGTGGTTTTTACTTATCAATTATTGTTGAAATAGGTATGTTTTAGACTCAGAGTTTGGATGTAGCAATAGATATAAAAGTATGATCATGTCTATGAATGCATAAAATAGCGGTCAAACTTTCTGAAACTGTGTTGTTTGGAGATCGATCAACCGTAATAAAACGCGAGCTCTATTATATCCACTGATTAAACTGAACAGTCTTTTTTTCGGTGGGGAAAATCATCCAATGACAACCCCCGCTCTTGGGCGGAGCGGGAGATAGTGTCAGACTCTTACTGACTAAAAAACCCACCCCGTTCCTTCAAGCCTTCATACCGGGGCTCGAGTTCCCTTTCGGATAACCCTGGCCCCAGTAGTCTTCGACCCGGCTGGGCCCCTGCTGTTGCTGACAACTCCTTGAGGCGCGCGGGAACAGTGCGCGCCGTCGACGACTTGGGCTTGGTCCGTGACAGTTACCGGACGGCCGGTCAGCGAGCTAACCATTGCTCACTATCCGCAAGCCCGCGCCTACTGTGGCTGGAAATCGGGATCGGAATCCCGGCGGCGGCGAGAGCGCAGTTGCCTGATGCGGTCGGCCTCCTCCTTTACGAGCATTACTGCTTCGCCTGCCACTCCTTCTCGCTCCGGACCATGGTCTCAACCAAGGCCCGGCGCGAGAGGTCTCCGCCGCCGATCGCCCCCACGAGAGCACGGCGATGCTCCGCCCAAGCAGGGCACACCTCGACTGTGTGCTCCCCCGTGTCCTCCGGGCGTTCCGCACAGTGGTGACACCCGGGCGTCACTTCCGCTTTATTCCGGAACAGGGACCTCCCTAACTTGCCATGTCTGGTGAGGACCTGTGTCATGCGGAAGGTTAGGACGCCGTGAGGTCTTTCCAGCCACGCCTCAAAGAGGGGACTTACCGTCATAATAGTGGCGTGCCCAAAACTGAACAGTCTCGATGGACTAAAGTAAATAAACTCAAAAACATGATAAAGAGGTGTTAAAAATATGAAAACTGGTTAATAATATACTCGTATCTTGTTTTGTGTAATAGTTTTTGAAGAAGAATGTCCAGTGTCCAGGTATGCTGGAATTGGTCGCCCAACCAGAAACTAGCAAACCTTAATTTTATAGATCGATCCGTTGGAGCCTGGCACAAACAGACACCATCACAAATATTTAATTCAATTAATAAATGATTAAAATGTATACTGTCACCTGCGTCATTTATTATTGTGTATTGTTAATTATAAATTATGAACAGCGGAACACAATGGCGCCGCCACGGATGCGCTAATTACATCTGTGCAATCAACACCACTTTTATTGATACTTTATAATTGCATTAAAACATGTTATTTATTTAATGCAGTTGTTTTATTATATTAAATGAAGCGTGAACTTGACTCAGAAATGAAAATTAAACAGCGGCAGACTTTGTAGAGGTGAAACTAATTAAGTATTTCTTTATTACATCGTAATAAGACTATAATTGTTACCTATTCGCTTTAAGAAATAGAAATGTAAGTAAATGAAAGTACTCTTATAGCAGTCTGCTTCCTTATTATCGCTAATTTCTTATTTATTCCGAGTGCAAATTGCACTGACAGTGGAACAAATTCAAAAGGTAATTAGTTCTTAATTTTCTGTTTTTTTTTTTTTAGTTCCAGTGATTAACATTTTTAAATACTCTTAGCTGAAATAAGTGTATTTTAAAGCTGCATCATCGACCACATCATCGCTTACCATCAGGTGACATAGTCTATCAATAATACAAAACAATCACGCCACGGTAAATCTTAGCCACCCATAATTCCCCAAACCCGACCCACATACGCAACCACACAAAACAATTGAACAAAGAATAAACAACGATCAAGTCGCCAATCCAATAAGAAGCCAACTGTCCGGAAGGGCAGTAAATAACCGTTTAATACTACCCGTACTACTGTACATTGTATCTCGTGAACTCGGCTTCTCGCAAAGTCAGTGTTCTCGCAAGTTCTCGTTGCAGTAATCAGGTTATGATAGGGAAGCTCCCCGCCGCGAGATTTGTTACTCACCCGACGTAGTTTATATCCTCGCCATCTAATGCTCCTCACTATGTTCTGCAGCAAGTTTTATTATATAATAATAGTCTGAAGATACTCGCAGCAGGGCGTTGTATATGACTATGTGTTTATGACAGAAAAAGTGTTCGCGAGGATGTCAAATTAGTATTGCTTGCTGATTGTTCGAGATTGTGAAATAAGGAAAATGGTCTCCTTTTTGTCCTGTTGGGTCGGATGTTATTTGTGATGTCTCAACTCTAAACGATTTTTCATGTGAAAACCTTGAGGATAATTCGTATTTTGTTACATTTCTAACTCCATAAGTAAAGCTGTAGATGACAGTCTGTATTATACTGATGTAGCACGGAATCACACGAATATTATAAAGGCAAAAGTGTATACATCTTGTGTACGTGTGTATGTTTGTTACTCCTTTACGCTTAAACTGCTGAATGGATGTATATGAAATTCGGCAGACGGGCTAACGAGATGCCCTGTAATAGCATGTATAAATAGGATTCTTTTTCTCGGGAGTATACTACATATTTATATATTTCTAGTTGCTTCTAATATGTGCTCACATATTAAAAGCAACTAGAAATATGTATATAACCAAGGTTTATGTAACTCATGATATGATTTAAAAAGAGTGTCCATGGAGTTTCTTGCACGTTCTTCTCCATTGAGATCTATGCTTTGGAACGTGCTTTGATTCGTATCGATGATTCCAAATGGTTCGATAATAAATGGATCTAGATATCTATGTACTACTAATGATATGATGCAATGTAGACCTAGGTGTTAGAATAATTGTAACAAACGTAAAGTCAATTAAGAACAATTGGAAGGCAAGCACAGTGCGCCGCACAAACACTCCATAATAGCATTAATAGCACGAGTTGTTATTGAATTGTTCTTTATTAAATAGTCGATTATTACAACGAATGATGATTGTTTTCTAGAATAAATAATTTGGTTAATGAAAGCGACTGTAAAGTACCTTTCAGTCTCCAAGGGAAAAGTTGAGACCGTTTAGAGGAGGCTTCATGTTTAACTTAAATATCAGCATGATGTTAGGACTCCGAACGATGAGTCAACCCGGCCTTGGAGCGAAAGAGGCAGCTGAAGGATCACAGGTGGGCTTAGTCAGTAAAATAATGGAACGAGAGGGAGTGTCAGAACACACGCTCCACATAGACCGGGAGAAGTTATTTCTTGAATTCGCATCTTCAAAAATCAAAAAAAAGGTCTTCAAGCGATGCACACGTATACTCTCAACCTTTTTGTGCTATGGACCGAAGCGAGGAAGAACGGCAGGCGGTGGCCTTCTGCGAAGCAGTAATGCTAGCGAAGGAGGAGACCGCATGCGTGAGGGAACGAATGTCCTTACGCCCCAGCTGCCGTGATTCTGACCCTGACTGCCTGCCACGGTAGACGCGGGTTTGCGGACGTCGAACAATGGGTAGCTCGCCGTCCGGCCGTCCGGTAATTGACAAGATCGAGCTCAGTCGTCAACAGAGCGTAGTGATCCACGCACTCCTCAAAGAAATGTCAGAGAAATCATTGGATGATTTCCAACCTTACCAGGGACGACGTAAAGTTAAGTTCAATTTTAAAAAAAGGTTTATTTTCTTCAATCTCCTTCTAGTTAGACAGTGTGGATTGAGATGGTTCCCATTAGATATCACATCAATTACTTCAAACAGCTTAAACTCGCTACAACGAGCAAACTGTTGTAGAGGAAGTTTGTTCCAATCTGCTTTAATAATACAATTATGTAAAGGACATCATGTCATATTAAGCAAAATCTTCCCTATACTCCATTCTCGTTAAGATTAGACATTTAAACTACTACTATCCGTTCAACATTATATATGGCGACTGCAGTAAATAGTATTGTAACCAATTTTTTTGCTTTTAATGCAATCCTTATGCCCACGGAGTAGAAGTCAAAATCAGTTGAACGGACAGTAAAAAAGGCTTGTTTAAAAATCTAATCTTAATCCGAATGGAGTATAGAAATGCGTAGCAACGGGCGTGATGCGTGACAACATTTAACCATACTAATATTATGAATGTGAAAGTAACTCTGTTACGCTTTCACGGTTAGGTAAACTACAGAACCGATTTTGGTGAAATTTGGCACGAAGTAAACTTGAGCCCCAATGTGTAGGTATGTAGTACTTAGGCTATTGTCTACCTTGCATCTGCATGAACTGAGATTCGCGGACGAAGTCGCGGGCAAAAGCTAGTTACTTATAAACAGCATCGTCAAACTGAATTCCATTGAATTTGTTAATTGAATTAATTGATTTACGTAAATATCTATATACTAAGAACTTACTCGTACTAAAAGTAAAAGTACCTTTTGGAGATATTGGATTCTACCTGAACTAGGTATAAACCTGTATCTCAGATACCTATATCACACTTAAATACTTACACAATAAAAAATAAAAATGTAGACTAAATTTTTTTAAACAAATAGTAAGTAACTTTGCTGAGTCAACAAATCCGCCTTGGCATTCGCCTTTGAACCTTGTGTTGCATGAAGTTTTAATAAATAAATAAATAAATCTACGTCTTCGCAAAACGTCATTATTTTCCCACAACACTCTATTAGCAAAGTATCGGTTGTCTATTCCCTAGCACACAGACTTACTAAGAATGTTCAATAAAACCTACTTTTACTTCTAACCGTCTCGGAAACGCCTGTGTATCGTCAATACGTTTGCAAACGAAGTGGTTCCGAGGGCCCCCGGGGCCCCGGGCTCGTCGCTCGAGGGCCCTCTCTCGAGGTGTTTGTCCACCAGAGCCTTTACACCCAAACAGATGTTAGGTACAGGCGAAGTGGTTTGCTCAGGTTAGTGATCAATATTTGAGCGTTTAGATCTGATACTGTGTTGATAGTTTGGAGATGTTAATAAAATCGTTTTGTGGCTCATCCGATGGCCTAGTCAAAGTTGTGGTAGAATTGCTGCTCTTAACACGTTCGCTGTGGCAGTGATTTTTCTATACTTTCCATTCCTGCGGTACAAGGTCTATACACCTGGTAATAAAACTTCCATTGTGGCGGCATAAGGCTTATAGACCCTGTAACTTTTAAGAAACCTTAATCTATTTTTGGCTTCATGTAAAAATATATCTCTTTCCTACACCGAACCAAATTTTTTAGTTATGCCTTCCGCACGACAAGGAAGTCTATACTTTTCTTAGCCGCACTGTAAAGCAAGCATAAAGCAAGTCGTATACAGGATGCTTAAACCTAGTATTGCACTCGACGTGTTAATTCACTAACTCATGGTATGAGCGAATGATTTACTCATGTCATCTCTTGATATCGCTACCAATTATGAATGTTGTTTATTTATCATCCGCGCATCGGAAAACCTTGCAGCAGTTGTACTAGTGTAACACAGTCACACAGTGGGGTGCTGGACATTTGGATACCTGAATCTTTTATTGATCCCACTGTTAGGACTCAGGCCTTCTCTAAGATAGGGAGTTAGCTATAATCCACCTTGGGAGTCACATTGCGGATTAGTGGATGGTTTCGTCACAATGTTTTTCTTTATAGTTTTAGCAGCAGTGGTGATGAAATAAATTACATAAAGTACGTCCGGGCTGCGACTGTGATATGAAAGAAAAGGGAGTTAATGATAGCATGACGAGTGACAGGACAGAATGGAAGAAAAAAACGTGTTGCGCCGACCCCAAATAAAACGGGACAAGGGCAGGAAGAAGAAGAAGAAGTCGGGGCTGCCACCACTGCTCTGAAAGACACATACGGTATATTGTGAGTCTCACAAACAAATAGCCAAGATTATCTACAGCCTTATATCATTTGCAGAGATTACCTATCGAACACTTTTACCTTTCATAGAATCCCAAACAAAACACATACGAAGCTTGTACATTTGGCATTCACGTATGACGGTAAAACTTTACAAAAAAGGTCGTGTCCAATTTGTGGCAGGTCTTCAAATTGGACGGCTGGCTGAAGGGTTGTTTGCTCCAAAACTATTCAGCAATTGGACCCCTTCCGGGCCCCCGGGAGGGACCCGGTCATTATTCTATTTTCTCATCTCTTGACGGCACGCACTCGGCTCTCGGACCTCGAGATGGGTTGCGACTTGTGTGGAAAGTCCTTAAAGTGTTCTTTACACTTTTCTTGAGGATAAACAACGTAATAGGGGTAGGTGTGTGTTGTCGCGTGAGCGCTATGAGCCGCGGAGCTCTTGTGCCAAACTTTATAGGTACAGATAAAAAAAGTGACATTTGATAACTTGTTGTGATTGGTGGTTGCTATTATCACACACAAAGTATGCTAACCTCATAAGGTTTGTTAGCCGATTAGCTATCATTCAGAAATTCAAGATTTTAGAAAGTGAAAGATAACTTTAAAAGTTGAAAGGCAATCGTTTGTCTTGGTATGGTCATGTAAAGAGGACGGATGAAACGCATGTCACTAAAAAAAGTTCTGAGTATACACACAGATGGATGGAGAGGGAGAGGGAGGCCAAAAAAAGGATGGATGGATTGTGTGAGGAGTGATATGAAAGAGTTATTGATAGTGTGATGGGTGACAGGACAGAATGGAAGAAAAAACGTGTTGCGCCGACCCCAAGTAATATGGGATAAGGGCAGGAAGAAGAAGAAGAAAGTGAAAGTTAATCGAAATCCGAAAAACTGCGTACAAAGTGATTCCGATTCTTTATTGTTTTTTTTTTCTGATATAAACTAGTTACTATATATATATAAGCTAGTACTTGACTGCGATCCCACCTTATGGTAAGCAGTGATCAATCGTTGATGGTGAGGCGAACTAGTTTATTAAGAGCCTATTCACTCTAGCCTTGACACCCAAATAAAGTAATTGTATGTTTTTCTGACGTTAATGTTAACCTCTCTTACAAACAAACTGTCTCATGAGCCTGTCCCACGTAGACTTCTCATCCTGAACAAATATGTATGAGTCTATTGAAGCCTGGTGTGTATTCGGTTAATTATTAAAAATTGACCTGAAATTACTGGTTTGTTCAGCTTGCTTGCCTGCTGTGAGCCTGCTGTCGCATTACTGACTATTATTTCTGTTATGTATATACAATTATACATACGAATGTATTCAAGTAATATTGATGGTACACCAGTCTTAGTTTGCAGATTAAGGGTAATTCTTGTAAATTGTTTGACAAACAGTTTGTTTGTATGTTTGAACGCGCTATTCTCAAGAATTACTTGAATAAATTGAAAAATTCTTTTAGTTTTCGTTAGCCCATTGATCGAGGAAGGCTTTTTAATATCACGCAATGATCAGTAAGAACGGAGTAGTAACCAAAGACACGGGTGAAACCGTGGAGGATAGCTAGTTAGATACAAACAGTCATAAAACAAATACCCGGGTATTTCTATATAAAAATAAAAAATATCATTTATTTCAGGTAAAAACCCATATTAGAGAACAAAGGTAAAAATTATGACTGTTTATTTATGTAGGACCAGAACATTGTTTTCACAATTAAAATTCAACATTTAGACAACTTATTAGTTTAATGACAAAAGAAACATTTTAAATTGAAGTGTATTTCCTAAGAATTTATTTCTTCTTATGTCATCTATAATAATTATTATGTATATATTTAGAAATATATATATGTGTATGTTTATCAGTTGTCTAGTACTCAGAGTACAAGTTCTGCTTAGCTTGAGACTAGACGGCTTTTTGAGATAGTTGTGGAATATTATTATTATTATCATCTAAATGTGCTCCGTTACTTTGCTGGCACTTCTAAACAAGAAGCAAAAATTTCGTAATCTGCTTCTTTTCGCATATTTTATTGTCTTAATTGGTCCAGAGTAGTAGGGTTGATGCCGTATACCTTTGATTTTAAATGAACCCATAAAAAAAAGGATTGTTGTCAAATCAGGACTACCTGGAGCCTATTCCATCTCAACTAGATATCAACTTTCCAGGAAATAATCCACAAACAATCGGTATAAACATGTTAGACGTGGGAGATGTAGCTTCATTATGCTGAAGCAAGGTGTTTTAATTTGCTACGACTTTGGGGGTGTATTAGTCACGAGTGAATAGGTTACTTTTGGCCGTCAATCACATCGTCGCTTTCCATCAGGTGAGATAGTGGTCAAACACGAGCCTATCAATAGATAATAAAAAAAAGCCTAAAAAATTACATTACGACCTCTATGACCAGCGAAAAAGTATGCCTCTTGAAGTGGTCTCAAATGTTTATGAAAAAGACTTTTGTGACACCCTGTATGAAAATGTGAGAGCTTGCTTAGGAAACCAAGCAATTACTCCCCGCCTACTGGGGGCAACTACATATTTACGTCTCCGTTTAACTAACAATTTGTGTCTTCGTCTTTACATAAGAAAACCAAAGCACAATAGGCACCTTTTTATTTCTTCACACAGTTTAATATCCAACTGCCTGCCTATTGTCTGCGCTGAAACTACAGCACCTAATGGCAGCATTACTTGCGCAGGAGTGGTTAGCGGGCGCGCGGCGCGTGACGCTTGTCGGCCATTGTGTTGTCGTGTTGTTGCAGCCTGCAGCGCTGCACGCTGGCTGCACACACACTAACAACAAGCCTTTCTCACAATGTGACGCGAATATGACTAGATACATACAATTAAATGGTTTGCCCCTGTTATGTAGAGTTTACAAGTTAAGTGGAAGATTATTTTGTAAATTAATCCTTTGAGTTGTAATCATGCGTCCAGATTTGGCGAATACGCCGCTCGCGAGCCGTTCGCGACCCACAATATATGTATATTAAAAAAAAAAGACACTTAGTCCATATTAGGCATTAAATTATCCATTACAATTCCACTATTAATTTATTAATTTAGTATAGGTAAGTACTTTTTTTTTTTTTCTAGCCCATACTGTCCCACTGCTGGGCAAAGGCCTCCCTCCACTCCTTCCAATGTTCCCGGTTTTGAGCCACCTCTTTCCAATTCCAATTTCTCTTTTCAATTGGTAAGTACTATCAATTCATTTTAAGTATTAGATATGTCATCATTACATTGTATAATTATTATGTATTTTATATTATTATTGTCATTATACTATATTATCAGTTCATTTTAATAATTAATTATGTCATCATTACATATACCTGCGTAAAATTAAAAGTAATTAGTTTAAGTATTTGCCTCCATCTGGGGTCCCAGGCACGCGCACTTGAGTTTGAACCCAGTGTTCCAGAAGGGGACTGTCAAGCTTGTGGCTGAGCACGTTCAGGATGGTGTTGGCACTCCCACGCGTACGGAACATCAACGAGGCGATTCTACGCCGCAGCACAGTGTGAAAGCCGATATATCCGCCTAATTCATGTCGAGCCTGGCTTGTATGCCGAACATGACACAGGTATAACAGGTATACCTAGGCTTTGGTCCTAATTCCGCTAAGTATCAAATATTTTAATCATAGCATTTGTATAAACATTTTACGTTCCGTTCAATACTACATTTTCCTAATAATGATCTGAAGCAAAACCAAAAGTCATTTTATTTTCTTATTAAAAAAAGCGAGGAAGCGTTGTTGTCACAAGTTTATGAACAACTGGCGAGAATATTACAAGTGCGAGCCGAGGAAAACAGAAGAGTGTTGCCTTAGCTAGTTGCTTAATTTCCGATCCGCCATACTCAACATACACTTACCCAAAAATAGCTGCTCTCAAGCAATAGATAACATTACGAGTCCTCAAGCTTTACATAATCTCTCGGGGCCTAATAACACAGCACTCGACGTGTCTCGGCGTCTCCGCGCGCCGGCCACACACGCCAGTTCTCCAACACTCGACAATATTCCACTAATAATAATTACACATTTATTTTCATTCAAAACTTCGTCTGACAGTTCGAGATGCACCCCGTGTCACTCCTTTGTCCGACAAAACCAACATAGTAACACCTTCTAAACAATCTATACAGCTTTAACACGGCCACATAAGGTTTACAATCGATTGGCTTGTATTTTATCATTTGTTTTCATAAGTTGGCGTGAGTAAGGTGCCTACACGCTCATTAGTGTGTAGGATAAATAATGCGCGTCAGTTATTGTAGTATTGCAACAATATTAAAATAATATGGAGATAATAAGGCGCTTTGTGTGGACGGTGACGGGGCGATGGGCCATAATACTGGCGAGTGGGGCAGCCTGCTGGCCGAGTACAAATGCTGCTTGTTGAGTGTCGGGGAAAATTGACCACGGAGACAAGTCATTTGAATTTGGGATCGACGAGAATCATTATTTATCATTACCTGTAGGAGCTTGTGTTAACATTGAATTGATGAGCTACTTTTTAGTGGATATCGTTTTGTGAATCGATGAAAACATTTTTATTTATTATTCAAAATAATAGCATGACTAATGATAGTTTAGCATAACACCACTCTGTTCATAGCAAAAGTCAGCACGCGTATTCGTGCAACACGCTCCATCATCACAAGAGACGTGTCATGGATGTACGATACTCTATAATCCTGATCATCTCATGGGCGCAAGTGCTGAGCGTGGGATGCTGGGTTTACTTCGTAGGTCCGGCATAAAGTGTTATTGGGTTTTAGCATTAAGTTGCTTGGAGGTAAGAACTCTATAGTTGCTTGGAGGTTGGAAGTTGGTGGTCGGATACCACCTTGCCTCGGATATCGCGTTAAACTGATGGTCCTGCGTCTAATCTCCCCTCGGTCATGTCGGATTGTCGTCCCATCAGACTATGAGAGGAATAGAGAATGCCCCTGTGTTTGCAGACTATATTATATATCCTGCATACTTGGCTACCAGGACCAAAATTCAGTATGGTGGAATATTACGAGGCCCTTATCTTAATTGACAGTAAAGGACCAGCCAAAATAACACGTATGCGCCTGCGCGTACTACTAGGTATATTATAATATACCTAGGTAGGTATATTAGATGTACATAGGTATATTATATATACTAAGTACATTATACTAGACCCAGAAGTACTTAGGAATAGAATTTAGATATTTTCGTAGCACTTCGTAGCAGGCTACGCGCTACGCGCTGAGTGCTACGCCACTTCGCTAAATTTTAACGTCAAATCTTTTTTTTTTTTTTGGTATGCTCGCGCTTGACCACTATGTGACCTGACAGAAAGCGACAATGTGGTCGGCGATGGAACGTGCTGGTCTTGAAGTAACTATCAAGTTATAGCTATCAAGCAACACATACTCCGACAGGGATTTCCACTCCTTAGCTGTCTACAAGGCTGACTTCGTTTAGCTGACTATTTTTCTGATGCTAAAATAAGAATAAATAAATTGGTTGCCTGTTCCACTTAAAAAGTAATAAGGAACCATGCGACTTCGTTGCAACGACCATAAAACAAAAAAGTATTTGAATTTCGTTCTGTCTTTTCAAATAAAATATGTTCTTTGTGAAGACACAAAATCAAGTGACAAGATCTCCTCAACAATTAAACCCACACTTAAGCCAATACGCCAATGTGACTTGTCTCATAAGAGCTTAACTAAAAAACGCTGGTTTGTCCACAAATACGAGTTGGGCTAATATTGTAACAAAGCTAGTGATTATGTTGGCTCAAGTGCTGCGACAATCGTGTGCGGGAAGCATTCCGGGCATGTTTGCCCACGCGGCTGCCCGATGTTTGCCCAATCATATCGCGCGCTGTTTGGATATCGTTACTGTCGACACGCCTGCATTATAGCACTTGCTCTACTCTTATGAGGACAGTGGACATGTTTTGCGCTACATGCGAAGGTGTGAACGAGGTGGACGAAAGTGTTTTAGATATACAAGCATGTTGGTCTAGTGGTTAGTGACCCTGGCTGCTATGCCGGAGGTCGTGGGTTCGATTTCCACCCAGGACAAATGTTTGTGTGATGAGCACGATCATTTGTTCTGTGTCTGGGTGTAATTTATCTATAATAATGTGTATGTATTTAGATATATATAAGTATGTTTATCAGTTGTCTAGTACCCATAACACAAGCTCTGCTTACCTTGGGACTAGACGACGCTGTGTGATAGTTGTGGAATATTATTATTATTATATAGATGATTTTATAAATAAAGAAACCAAAAAAAAAATTGTTCCTTTTAATTTAAAATTAGGAACTACATATAATTATTTAAAGTCCCTTCTAAACTTCATTTGGGATACGTTCTAATTTTTAAATCCTCATAACCAGAAGTGTATTATTATTAATTTATTGCTTTAGCACCTATGCATGTATTCTGCTAGATAGTCCTTTCATAGTTTACGATAATTATTAATTTCTAATTCTAAAAAAAATATTAATCAGGGATATGTTACTTTGTACATCCACCATAATGTTGTAATTTATTAAATCCAATGGTTGACTGGTAAAACACTTATCGTTAGAATATTCCGGTTTGTAAAATTGTATTCAAACCAGATAAATAAGGTAATCAATTATCACGGGCGGGCTGAATAGTCGTGCGTTGATTACGGCTGTCTCAACTAATTTTTAAACTCATTTGACAAAAAAATATGTACCTACCTATTTAAAACTTTTTAAGATAATTAAAGAAGATGTCACTGCTTCTTTTCTGTTTAAACTGAAATCAAAAAATTAAACACAAACGTTAACTTCAAAATATAGGACCTAATTAGTAACGTTAAACGAATTGTGCGTCCATCGTCGGGGAAATCTGACGCAGTGGTATTGATATGTTCAAGGTACAATACTCACACATGTTCAATGCCTACTATGAAAACCAACAACTATCCATTTGACAGGGAGCCAAGACCTCGACGCGCTGCAGTAACAACCCAATTGAAACATTTGCAACAGCATCCATCCACAAACGAGCTATCATAGTAAACTACATTAATTCGCTCCTGAATTAATTCCGTAATCGCATCGGAACTATTGAGTCGTCCCGAATTCACGCAAATCCCACTGAATATCATAATCGCGTATCACATTCATTGCGCTCACGGACGCTAGTAATTAAAAAACATATTAGACATAGCCTGGGGCCCGGGGGCCCACCGGGGTCCGGGGCCCACAGGAACTCAATCTGCTTGGACTTAAGTAATCCGATTGCATCGCTTTCAAGTACCTTTTTAAAATAAGATTATGGAAAATGCTGAGTAGTCGTTCGATTGATACATTTGTATGTGTATACTGTACGTACATGTATTTAAGCTTTTTTCTGCGCTTCTTATTAAGAAGCGTTACGTCTTTCGTTTTGATTAAATTAAGAACATGGAGTAAGTGTAATTTCTTATTCAAAAAATTTACAAAACAAATTATGTGATGGCCCTGTCCAAAATGAATGCAGTAAGCCTGTCAATTAAACTCATATCTGTACAAAGTGTAAGCTATTAAGTTCAAATTATCGTGTCATAACGTGCACACGACTCTAACGACCACTAGTAACTGCCCAATCACCGGCGCGCACCCAATTACGCGATCTCATTTTGATTCGTCAAACAAACACTTCGATATTAGACGTTCGAGTCGATCACACCAAGAGACACACGAACGCAGAAGTCCTACTCTATACAATTTATATTATTGAATAGATGAAAGCTGTAATTTGAGATTTTGAAACTATACTACAGCAGGTACCTAGGTTTTTTCGTACAACTTATTATCAAATTCCAAGAAAAACATACTTAACTCTGAGTTGTTTATATTACTTAAACAGTTGATTACTAGTAAGTACCAATTCCTTCATAACAAGTCACTGACAAGTATCTATGACATAGTAACAGACACTTATAGTCTCTTTTTTATTTATTTAGTGTTTTACGCACACAAAAGTACAAGGGCAGACTTAATTACATAACTAAATGTACGGTAGTGGTTACTGGTACCACCGGTGATTAGCACTGGACCACTATGCCTGTATTTTGACACTGTCTTCACTTGTTTTTGGTTGTAAATATTAACATAAATCAACAGGCTGAACCCTATCTTTTAAGATACAGGCTAGTCCTAGTTTATAAGATAGAGTCTTCTATTACGTCATAATGTAAATATTATTTTTAAATAATATATACAGTGCAACGTGCTATGTTTTTGGAAATAAATATTTCCTATCACAATATTATTATTGCAGGACAGATGTATCTCTTTTAAAACTAGACCTTCTGAATCTCATTCATAATCTGCCAGTCAAATTGTGTGCGTAATTATGTGTCCGACCAGATAGGCGGTCGGGCCGGGCCCGTCCGGTCGCCGCACCGAACTCGGCCCGGCTTCAGTCCGTGCGCCAATTGCCCAAAATCGCTTATTCACGGCCGCTAGTTGCCTAGTTAGTGCAGCTGTCGAGGTAAGGGTAGGCAGAGGCGCAGGTGACTTGTGGTGCGAGGAAAAATGTCTCTATACAACATTAGTTTTAATATATGCGAAACTCGAAACACGTTTCTAGTATTTTTATATAAAGAATCTATGTACAAAATTTCATAACTGTATCTTGAAAAATCACAGAATTATAAGCTTGTTATGTCAGCAAAAACACAGTTACCGGGCCATCAGGGCGACTTAGGGGTGGTTTTGCACTTGCACCCAACTGTTTACTGGCGCCTAATACCAGCAATGACCGGCCGTGACCTGTGTTGTACTTAGTGTCGGTGGTCAGTGGTGTCCAACTTGTGACCATTTTAAATATTTTTGAGAAAAAAAATTAAAATGGTGCAAAAACTATTGGAATCAATTCAGTTACTGAATCTGAAAAATGGGTGAGGTTCTATTACAGAACCACATATTATACAGCAAGTAATACCACATAATAAAAAGCTAGTGTATTTACCGTACAGCTGTTGTCCAGCAGTCGGACAGTAACATTCTCATTTAAGTTATTTCTGAAACTATTCTAGTTTGTCCCAATCTAACTATGGATTTCACCGAAGCTCGCTAGGGATGTTTCCTGACCGGTCTAGCTAATCCATCTACACTAATACTCGTATTACACAGAGGTAAAGGTTGTTTTTTTTTTTTGTAGGAGGTAATCTCTGAAAGTACTGATCCAAATGTTAAAATTTTTTCACCGATATAAAATTGCGTTGTTCCTGAGTGACATAGGCTACAATTAATATACGCTAGCGAAGCCGCGGGTAAAAGCTAGTTACTGACAACATAACACTTACTATAGAATAGTCACTCAGCCCGCTCCCGCTCGCCGCCCCGCCGCCGCGGCCGCTCACCACTCAGGCCACTCCACACACCAGCGTGTAATTTGCCGGCGACATGGCGTCTTGTTTATTTTCCACGCGGCCGCCTCATTCCACTCGCGGTATATTTTCATAGGTATGTAGTTATTACGTTATTATCGGCCGCCATTGTTAGCCGTGACTGGACGTATTTACGTACATATTACAGCCTTTTTAACATGTTTCAGTGGCTTCCGTTTCCTCTCAATCATGTTTAATTAACCACGTTTCGTGTTGGAACGTTTATTTTTTTGTTGTGGGCGGGTAACGGAACGTTGGGGTAATTGGCATAACAAGTGTGGGTTTGAACCTCAGAGCCATCTGTGCGCTGGTCGACGGCGGCTCATGAAAAACCCTAGTTGTCATGATATGAGTTTTTACATTTACTGTTATTTGAATCGTTTGAAATGGGCATCGCAGTAGTACGAAGAATAAACGGCGTAGGATACATTTAAGTACAAAATAAACGATTGTTCGTGTAGCGTTGTTCAGACTTTTTATTCCATACTAGCTTTTGCCCGTGGCTTCAATCGCGTACATAAGATTATAGCCTATGTCACTCAGAAATAAAGCAGCTTTCTATTGGTGAAAAAATTTTAGCAATCAGACCAGTGCTTTCAGAGATTACCTCTAACAAACAAAAAACAAACTTTACTTCTCTATTATATTAGTGTAGATGTTACTGATGACAGACAACTGTAAGAACCCTAACGCTAGCTATTTGTATCAATATACTTAATCAAAATGAAAATTCGTCTGAAATAGAACATTCTGAAAAGCCAGTTTCCTCGTATCAATTCTAAAAGCCTAATATAATTTAGTATGTCAATAGGTTTAAAGCTATTGGTCGTCGGGAGCGGAGCAGAGACTGAGGGTAGAAATACAAGTTATGAAGTAAACCGGGCGGTATTGATTTTATACCGGACGACGGTTATGAATTGGCTGTTTTGGGTCAGTGCTGTGTACTTTAAAAGATTGGGTTTTATTATTTTTATATGTTGATAGTCTAAGGCTGACTCTAGTGCCAATTTTTGCCGGTTTGAAGGTTGTAAGTGACGCCAAATCTTCGGATTATGAACATTGGCATAAGAGTGGCAGAACGATTATAAGCACAAGGGCTTGTTTCGTGACGACTTTTAGACAGTGGCGGAGTAGCCACGTAGTAAGAGTAGCAAATGCTACGGGCCCTGCGCATTGGGGTGGGCCACGCTTGGACATGAAAAAACAAAGATATCAATGCCATATTAATTATTTCTGATTTTCTATAAAGATAATGTAGGGAATTACCTATGGACCCATTGGTACCTAAAGGCCCCAAGCCATAACCTAGGGTAAGTTAAGAGTGAATAGGTTTCTTCTAGGTATGCGCATTCCATCTTCGACCGCATCGTCGCTTTCCATCAGGTGAGATGGCGGTCAAGCGCGAACCTATCAACAATAAAAAAAAAAACAAGAGAATTGAGAGAGAGAAAATAGTAACTATGGAGTTTTATGCCGGTTATTCTCCATAAGAAACGAGCAATTTGGAACCGTGCACTAGTTTCTGACGTTTTTTTACTGCCCAAGTAGGCCTATGTGAAATAAAAAGTTTTAAATTTTGTTTTTCTTTTTAAATTTTGAAAATTCGATTTTCAAACTGTTAATGGAAGTCTGTTGTATTCGACTGCGCGATCGCGTTTCTATCTTCCTCTGTTGTGATATCTAGCATACTCTTACCAAAAGGTTTTTTTTTAATAATTTAAACTAGTGCTTGACTGCGGTCCCACCTGATGGTAAGCAGTGATGCAATCGTTGATAGTAAAGCGCACTAGTTTATTAGAAGCCTGTTGACTCTAGCCTTGAAGAAGAGCTAAATTATAATCAGACGAGAAGACCTCAAATAAGTAACACAGAGGACATATTAATAATTATTAGAATATTAGGTTTACCGTCGGTAAAGAATGCTCAATTCCAACTAAACTTATGTATGTGTAGGTTGGTCTAGAGTTTTTTTTTCTTCAAATAGGCCCTAAGATTCATAGAGCAAGAGTTTAAAATAAAAATAACTAGGAGAAACAAAACGTTAGAAACACTTGTGCAATAATAACATGCCCAGCCGGATGGTTGTCAGAAAATTCCTTAATCAATGTAACAAATGAACGGTTAAGGCAACCGGAAATCACCCAATAAGTAGTAGGCGTCACTCCAGATACAACCCAATTACTAGTGAAAGCAGCGAGTTAACCTGCCGCAGCTAACCGCGTATTAACTTATTGCCTAATCACAATGTGTCGGACGCACCCCAAATTGAATAATAACCTGTTAAGGCGACTCGGCGACAACTGAATGACGGCATTGTGGCGCAAATTGCCGCCAAATTGGGAACAGACTCGGTTCTCGCAACTCCATTTAGCCCGCGCCTGCACGTGATTGGTCGGAACGCCTCCCCCCTCCCCGGCGCCCGCGCCCCTCTCCTCTCGTCCCGAACTCCATTGAAACACGACCAAAGAAATGAAATTATGCACTACGTAAATAAGAAGCCCTTTGTGGAGCTCACTTGCTTTATTTAAACTGTCAGTGGTTCGCGAGCGGGTGTTTGCGCTTAATGACATGGCTCGCCTCGTCATCACTCGTCACTGGCCGTCATGACTCGGCCACCACTCGGCCACCACTCGGCTGCCTCCGACTCCGATACGTTGTTTAGCTGATTGCTGCTCACACCTATTGGCGAGATAACAACCTCGTTCGTGCGTCAAGTGAGCGAGGAATGTTGCCAACACTTTGTGATTGAAAGCGCTTCATTAATGTTAATGATTCTGATGTTTATGTACAGACTATGGTGGCAATTAGGCAATCATTTGTGTTATTTATTATTGAAATTACTTAATTCTTTTTCAAACATTTCACTTCATCACTGCTGATTTGTGTTTATTTTGTCTTGGCGGTGTTACAGCTATTTTAAACAGCTGACTTCCTGACCAAAACTTCAAAAAATGTTGTCCACCCCAGCACCCTATAATAAAATAAAAAGCAACCAGTTAATCAATTGAGACTGTTTACAATAAAACGCGTTAATAGTCCCAAATGCGCGGCGCCCCTGTCCCTAAGGGCCGGCGCTCACTTGCGACGTTATCCCCTTTATTCACTCGTTACTAAGGATTAGCGCACACGATTGTGGGGATCTGGCAACATTGTAACAGCTTGCTGATAATTATCTCAAGTGTTGCCAGTCCGGTGGGATTTGTAGGTTGGTATTGTTTTTGGGGTGTATGATCGGTTTTGATTGAAGTGGTGATGTTAGTTGCTGTTGTTGTTTAGGGCGAAACATTTAACTACATATCATCATTTATAATTTTATTACCATACAAGGGTCACTTTTTTCTTTCACAGAGATCTCGAAAGTGTTGAGACCTATAAAATTTAAAAAAAAACCGAATTACTAGATGTTGAGGTTTCTAAAGTTGATCTGTGTACCTTATACAACATTCGATCGCAAAATGTAGTAATTTAAGTTACAGTCTGGTAACTGTGATTAATTAGTGTAATACACGAAAACCCAACACTAAAAACTTTCGTACAGTTACAAACGCAACTTGAAGCGTTAATTTCGCAAAAACATGCCTGAAACGAAATTACCAGCTCATGTTGGGAACAAACTGTAATTTTAAAATTAGTTTCCAAACGAAAGTAGCACTCAAAACATACGAGCCTACGCAATCACACAGACGCCGACAAATTGTTTCACAAGCAACATTACAAATACTACCCTAAATGTGACCAGCCGGCGCAGACCCCTCCGTGAGCCAGGTCCACGTTCACTTGTGCCTTCTTGTGAATATTCGCGGGGAGGTGTCGAGGTCCGGTTGCGCTGGTAGCTGCCACATACGAGTAATAAATTGTTGGAGCGCGCAATTCCCCGCACCGACGTTACGCATCATTAAAGGGTGCGAATGTGCTGCCAAATTAACAATTACGCCGAACCTTTGTGAGCGTATGTTAATTAGGAAATTCGGAGCTCCGTCGGAATGCGGGCGTCGTTGTGCGCGAATTAATTAAATAGTGCTGAGTGTTGTGTCGTGTGTGTCTACGTCAGCACCGCACTACCTCACCAACCCGCGCTCACTACCTGCGTGTCGGAGATTTTAATCTACTCGGATCGATAATTTGGGGATCTCTTGAATCTTCTTAATTGACGGATTATGAACATTGGCATAAGAGTAGCAGAACGATTATAAGCACAAGGGCTGGTTTTGTGACGACTTTTAGACAGTGGCGGAGCAGCCACGTAGCAAGAGTAGCAAATGGGTGGGCCCCGCTTGAACGTGAAAAAACAAAGATATCAATGCCATATTAATTCTTTCTGATTTTCTATAAAGATAATGTAGGAAACTACCTATGGACCCATTGGTACCTAAAGGCCCCAAGCCATAACCTAGGGTAAGTCAAGAGTGAATATCGTCGGCCACATCATCGCTTACCATCAGGCGAGATAATCCATAATAAAAAAGCCTATATAAAAAAAAATTAAAGGAGTTTTAATTCGTTGTCATTTACAAAAATGTATTAGACCTTTTGGTAGAATTTGCTACAGGCACCAAGCTGGCTGGATCCGGCGCTGCTTTAACTCATCGAATGCCGTAATTAGAGACACAATAGAAAGACAATTGCTTATGTCGAACTGTGTAACTTAAGACATTCAAAAGGTTAAAAAAAAACATACCAATGCTGTTCTAACCAGCACCGTGTAATTTCAGGAAGTAATATTTCTGTAATTTACGTAAACACGCAGGTATGTAAAAACCGAGAAAAAGATAAATTATGTTACACCAGTAAGCCGGAGCCAACGTCACCCTTCCATCCACACCGTGCAGGTCACCCTTGTTCCCCGACCCCCGGAGCCCGGCTAGTAATCCCGATAAGTTCTCTAATTCCGTGCCAATAAAATAAACCCGATCCAAGTCAGGCGTCGCCGCGGGCGATGTCAGTAATTGTCCACAAGCAATCAGTGCTAATCGCTGGATAATCTTGTAAACTTGTGTAGGATTACTGACAGAGCTTACCGAAACTGTACTAAGTTTTGGATTGAATTTGAATTACTACAGTTAGTCAAAGCTATATTAAGATTTATTGAAGTAGCACTCATGAGCTCCTGTGTCTAATACCTTGTTTACCTACTGGTTTATCTTTTACTACAGTATGATTATGTATCATATCAAGACGCAAATAATTGATAATAAGTATGCGTTATTAACGGCATCAAACTCAAAGTCACCCAAAGGGCAATGGAAAGGGCTATGCTCGGAGTTTCCTTGCATCATGCAACGCATATCAGGAATGAAGATCTCTGCAGGGGAACCAAGGTTATTGACATAGCCTAAAGAATCGCCAAACTTAAGTAGCAATGGGAAGCGCACATTGTACGCAGAACAGATGGTCGATGGGGACGAAAGGTTTTGGTGTGGCGACCACGTACCGGCAGACGCAGCGTTGGAAGGCCTCCCACAAGGTGGACAGATGACCTGGTGAGGGTCGCGGGAATCCGATAGATGCGTGACGCACAGGACCGGTCGTTGTGGCGAAGCTTGGGGGAGGCCTATGTCCGGAGGCAAATAATAATAAGCGCAATTAAGACGGCAGTAGGCGCAACCGGGTAAAATTTACCACATGGTACATACATTCCCTCTAAAATGTGCCTCTCCGTTTTAGATACCTTTCGAGAAAGGTGCAACATTTAGAAAAACAGCTTATTCAAGCGTGGCGTTTATCCACAATCGACACGTAAGGGGGTTTTTTTACCCAGTTGCGACTTTTTGGCATGGTGCCTTTTCTCTTTTCATACTTTATAAATACTGTAATAACTTGATGTTTCTTGCTCAAGTACTAAGAAATAGTTACCTTGATACTTATTTATTTAAATTAAGTACAGCCTCACGTTACACATATCATGAACTATTTTAATTACTACTGTATAATTAAGGCGTGCATTGTGTTCACTGTTATCAGCTTGTTACTTGTATAATTAAATCTAAATAATATTATAAAGATTTGTATTTTTATTTGTAATAATTAAACTCAAAAACTACACGCTCCCCTCGGAGATCAGGATGGCAACAAACCGATTAACATTCAAAACCAAAGTTCGTGAGGTACGAGTAATTTGTAAAAAGTTGGCAGTAGTATTATCACAGCGTTATTGCTTTCCTATTGTCGATTTGGACCAATTGTTTCAGTATTTTAGTGTGTGTATGTATGTAGTGTTTCATTTGAGTATATTGTATAATTGTATTATATTTATTCTATGGTTTATTAGTATATCTATCCTATGATCTATTAGTAAATCTATATTCTTCTTATATTCGCCTTTTTCTCTCTCTCTTTTATTTTCTCTGCATCACCTAAAGGTTGACTGATAGAAAATGCCTAAGGCATTAAGTCCACCTGTGTACTTATAAGTGTACTTTCGGTGTATTGAACATGCCCGTAGCTAATAAATGCTACACTTCTTGCTCCAAAACTCAGATCTATCCTCGTATATGGTCTGTATATCTGTAGCGGCACCCTTGTAGTAGCCTCGCATATTCACATCGTTAATCTGCGGGAACAATTAGTAGTCTGTTGGCACAATCAATACCGGGAACAGTAGGAACTGCCTACTGACTAGACTTAGCAGGAGATATTACTCATTGATTGATATACCAAGAATTGAGTGGAACGATTGATTTCGTTTGTATTATAAGAGTGAACGGCAGTGGACGTGTATGTACTTAATTTTTGGTAAGGTCTCAACGGTAGCCTTGCCATAATAAAAACACACCATTCATCGAACAATTCTTATAATAAGTAAAACAGTTCCAGTTCGCTGGTCGACATCAGATGACAGACCGTTATTTTTAAGTCAAAATACATCTGGATAAGCGGACAGAACATGACGCAGTTACAATAAAACTGTCGTTATGGAATGATCAATATAATTAGAAGATTAAGACCGTTTTGATCCATTCTCGTCAGCAAGTTCTATTTGATACATATGTCACAGTCAATAATGTTATTATTTAATTAGTTAAAACTAGTTTTAACTGAGTTCATTCATAAGCCTTATTAAGTTAAAACGTTTGTTTCATAATCTCCAGTAGATAATATTATAAAGAGGTAAACTTTTTTTTTTGTTTGTATGAGGTAATCTCTGAAAGTACTGGTCCGATTGCTAAAATTTTTTCACCGATAGAAAGCTGCTTTATTTCTGAGTGACATAGGCTATTTTACATGCGCGAGCGATGCCGCGGGCAAAAGTTAGTTTACTAAAAAGAAAACGGTTTGGTTGTCTATAAACAGTTAGAAGTATAACAAAAAAATTAAAATGGCCATAATAAAAACTTGGTAGGTTTTTATTGTGGCCATTTTAATTTTTTTTTCTTGAAAGATTTTTAATTAAAATTTCAAAGTAGTTTTAACTGTGATATAGGTATAGGTACATACACTCTAAATGTTACGGAGTTTTACTAAAACATGTCTGGGCAGCTATGATCTCACTGATCAATCGATAGCTACTATTGATCTTCAAAAAAAGAAGGCAGCTCATAGAGAACAATATATTCGTGGGAGAACTATGTCATTGCGTATGTAATAGCTGTATGACTTGATTGCTAGAAGAGCAGTGACCTTTCCGGCTGGCAAGCGGCGCGGAACTGATCTCTCACAATTAGTCTGTCAGCGCGGCGCGCCGGCCAATCAATAACGTCCCGCCGCCGGACACTGCCTCACTGTACCCTCATCGTATATAGCGGAATATACTGCGGAATTTTAGTGGTAATTTCACCACGGGTGCTGCTTAGCGAAGGGGTTTAATATAGGTAAAAAGTTGAGAAGATTTTATCTTACGGCTGTCTGTCTACTTACCCCTATTCCTATGTTAGAGTCGACTTCCAAACTAACCGGATGAAGTTTTTTTGAGGTCTGAAATCAGTAAATGTTTGCTCCCGCTATAGGGTGGAACGGGCGTGTCAGACTTTTTCTGATTAAAACCAAACCTACTTTGTTTTTGCGTTCTATGACCATGAGAACCGGATTTAGCTGGATACGAATAATACAAGTAGGTACCTGAAACACGCATTCTTTCTTTATTTATTATTATTATTATTTATTATTCTATTATTGAGTAACAACAGTTACCCCTTGGCAAGACTCGTGTCATATTTCTTGGCTCCTAAGGAATGACTGTCAATAAAAGACCTGAGACCGTCCTTTACGTATTAACAATAGATGCATACGTGATATTATAAAACAAAGTCCCTCATTGCGTCTTTCTTTATGAACGCGGTAAACTCAAAAGTTACTCAACAGATTTTCATGCAGTTTTCACCAATAGACAGTGATTCATGAGGAAGGTTTAAGTGACAAATCCATATTATAGTAGGAATAAGCCGAGAATTTCAAAGATTTCTACCTGTGCTTACCTGTGCGCAACTAGGGCGGGACGCTCGCTAGTTTGATAATAATTGAGAGTTATGACCTGTCTTTCGTCCATATCGGTCTTAGTCGACTCAATACAACTCAACAATTTTTGAAATGCGAGAACCATGAATTGGTCTGACAAAGTGCATTGCGAACTAAAGTTTATTAGAATAATTTAATAAGAGAACATTTCCCTGAACCAGCACAACTCTTGTAGCTACATGATACATACAGGGGTCTTCAGTTTGGACACCTTTAAAACCAATTTAGATTATGAGTAGAACAGAAATGCAAAACACGATAATTTACAAGACAGTGACACGATTTACAGTCAGTCAGACAAAGATATCCATATTCAGGGCTCTTCAGACGTTCTCGCTCACGTCTCCCCCACACACGCGGATGCTGCGCAAATTCGGGTGCATCGCATTACCATAGTCAACAGGCCTGCTTGCTACGCTGTCAGTACCGAGCACTTGCTGATGTTGGTACTTGTGAATCTTGCAGGGTGATGCAATGGTACTTCAAGAGAAATTGAGTTTGGTAATCAATTGATGTTTTCTTAATGCTACTCAATTGAGCAATCTTGCTTCCATTTGTTACGGCAATGATGCTGGATATTGAGATGTAGTCAACGATAATGGCATAGTTTAGTTATCAGAATAATAAACCAATGAAAGCTGTAGCTTCTAAATTCTAATTTTTAGAAAACAAACAATGGTACAATTTGTCTTACGTCTAAATACATCAATAATTTAATGACAACTCGTCTTCATCATCATCAGCCTTTTTTTAATGTTCCCACTGCTGGGGCTCATGCCTCCTCTCAAGGAGGGCAATGACAAGTCACTACACTTCTTTTTCGTTTATAACTGGTTCCTATCTAAATAATTCAATTATTTGTTTACTACTATATTGTTATATTGTTTTACATACTGGTTATTTCTGTGTCGAAACAGAAATAAATATATGGTATCTATAGTGTCGTACCCAGATCTTAGAATCGATAATTTCATAGCCATTTAATTGAATGGTGGCATTTGCATTTGGAAAAAAGCACCTCTACCAGTAGACAACTTAACAATTTTACGATATGATCATGAAAATATCGTGTAAGCTATTCATATCGTTAAACGTAGTTCATAGATTTGGCAAGCCCATATGTGATGTGACCAGCAAGGGTTTTTTTTCGGGGGGTAAAAATCATCCAGATGACATCTCCCGCCCTTGGATGGAGCGGAAGATAGTGTCAGACTTTTACTGACTAAAAAACCCAACCCATTCCTTCGTTGCCTTTCATACCGGGGCCGAGCCTTCCTTTCAGAAACAGACCCTTGATCCCAATGTGACCAGCAAGGGTAAGATTTTATACCATGTAATGCTACCATTTCATCAAATAGAAACCATCCATATCATGATTTTAAGATCTGGTCATTACATATACACGGTTTAACTATAGTTTATCTACAAGAGATAGCGCTGTCTGTCTGATCCAAAGTGAAAGTCTATCAGCAATTACGGCTGTCAAACTAATGAAATGACCACGTGTCAGTCCGAAACATTTTGGATTTCTTGACACTCCTTATCGGCGATCGAAGGTCCTAACTTCTAATGTCACTGACATTACTGAAGGTTACGATAGACAGTATTATGGAAAATTACTTTAGATTTTTAGAGTAAGATACATAAAATTTGAATGTCCTAAATGAACCTCATCATTTCAGCCGGTAGACACAACAAAGACAATTGAAGCCACAATAAACTGTGCGTCTCGCATCCATCGGATTCCCGCAGCTTTTAGCAGGTCATCGGTCCACCTTATAGGAGGCCTTCCAACGCTGCGTCTTTCGGTACACGGTCGCCACACCAGAAACTTTCGGCCCCAATGACCATTTGTATGTCAAAGTGTCGCCACAAGGAACGGTCCTATGTGTCTCGCATCCATTGGATTTCCACGACTATCACCAGGTCATCTTTCCACCTTGTGAAGCCTTCCGCCGCTGCGACTTCTCGTGCGCGGTCAACCAAAATGTGCCCTGCCCATTGCCATTTAAGTTTGGTGATTCTTCTTGCTATGTCAGCAGCCTTGGTTTGCCTGCGGATATCTTTATTTCTGATTCGAGCACGCAAGGAAACTCCGAGCAGAGCCCTTTCCATTGCCCTTTGGGTGACTTTAAGCCTTCTGATGAGGCCCATTATGAGTGACCACGTTTTGGAACCATATGTCATAACTGGCAACACACACTGGTCTTAGACTTTCGTCTTGAGACACTGCGGTATATTGGACGAGAAGATGAACTTATTCGACATTAATATAAATATTGTAATTTAATCTCACGAACAGTTCTATTAAGTAGTCGTATTCCTTTTAACATTCCATTACGCGAGAGTTAAAGAGGTACTTATCCAACAAACAAGACACAGACTGTAATCACTGATATAATTGCTTTTCATAGTTGTGATTATAAAAAGGATTCATCTCTATTGAGAGAGAGAATGTTCGATCATTTACTTTTTGTACAGCTTAGTTGAACCATTCATAACATACTGAGACATAGATACGTATCCAGGCCGCTGGTGCCGGCTAACATTTGTAGATCTCTGAGAGCCGACATGTTACTGAGTTCAGGAGGTCAGTTAGGCAGTTGCTCCGTGTAAAGTTCTGTGGGCCATGTGGTTCATGGTGGTGACTGAAAACAGACCGCAAAGGAAGGAAGGACTGCGGGAACGTTTAGGAGAGCGATGGTGTCCTTAAAACGCAAAGGGCAACCGAAGCACTGTAAGTGTAGTCACTAATACACTGACACTCGCTCCAATCCAGAGCAGGAGAAGTTGTATGATGATTAGATTACCCATCTCAAAAAAAAACATTCTCACCACCCCAAGGTCGACTGGTAGATAATGCCTATGGCATTAGGTCCGCCTTTGTACAGTGTAATGTGCATACATACAGCATTAATAAATAAATAAATAATTGGGAATATGCTGGACAGATTGCTTTCGACAGCTTAGCCACAAAACGATTATAATTTCTAACTACTTAGCATGCCGTAGTTTGGGTTTGTCTCCCCTTGAAATCGATAGGTTATCTCCCCCATTATGCTAACTCATAACACACGCACAGCACAACCATATTGAATCCTCTGAAGGCTGCTCCCCACTCGCGCCCACCTCCTCTACATAAGACACACGCGAGTACATAGGAAGACAGTGCTCATAGTAATATAATACGGGCGGTATTAATTTGTGCCGAGTGCGCCGCTATCGGGCTTAATTAACAAATTTAATTAGAAATTAACCGTTTTGCGCGGTGGCGTGCGGTGCGCGCCCGCCCACACGCAGGGCTACCACCACTGTATTTAAGATTTATATTTTATTCAGCAATAGTAACTTACAAGTTGTAGGTCGCGGGTCCAAACCCACCCAGTTGCATTACTTTGTGTGATTTATTTAACCGCCACTGCTCTCAAAACGTTGAAGAAAAATCTCGTGAGGAAACTGGATGTCCCAGAAGCAAAAATTCAAGAATGTGACATCCACAAACCCGCACTGGGCCCGCGTGGTGTATTACGGCCGATTATCTCTCCTGGAGAGGAAGCCTGAGTCCCAGCAGTGGGAAAATTATAGGACTGATTATTATTTTATTTGCATTGATTTTTCCTCGTAGCTGTTTAATAACTGCTGCTTGATTCGACCGAGGTAGATGGGTGACCCTTCATTATATGCCGAGAGTCATCCGTGACTCGAAAACAAGAAAAGCACGTGAAGTCGTTGGATACATCCGTCAGTCGTTATAAGTCAGAAACCAAAATATCAGATACCAGTCCTGCCGAGTAGAATCATACCACTCAATTACAGTTTTATAGAAGTCAAATGAACGCGAATTCATTAAAAATATTGTTATTCTGGAGCATCCGGTTAGACTGGAAGCCGATCCTGATACAACTGAGTAGAAGTTCAGACAGATTGATTTTTAGCTTCTGCTTCTAACTGAACCAAGAAGATAGCGAAGATTTATGTCAGAAGTTTTATTAGATTATGAAATAGGCCTCATCAGAAGGCTTAAAGTCACTCAAAAGGCAATGGAAAGGGCTATGCTCGGAATTTCCTTGCGTGATCGCATCAGGAATATTCGCAGAAGAACCAAGGTTGTTGACATAGCCCGAAGATTCACCAACCTTAAGTGGAAGTGGGCGGGACACATTCCTCGCAGAATATGTGGTCGATGGGGCCGAAAAGTTCTGGAATGGAGATGCAGTGTTGTAAGGTTTCCCACAAGGTGTACCGATGACCTGGTGCCAGGACATCTGTCCACCTTTGTGAGAATCCGATAGATGCGAGACGCACAGGATCGTTCCCTGTAGCGACACTTTTGGGAGGCCTATGTCCAACAGTAGACGTCTTTCAGCTGAAGTGATGAGATAGAAGGTAGTGAACACCTGAATCTATGGATAAAGTCTTGCTGCGATATAGTACCGCAGCAAGACATAACATTGCCTAAACTGCGTAATAATGTAATATAGTACATACAAAAAAAAAAGAACTCATTTATTTGTCAAAACATGGTAGGTTTGTTTTGGTTTAAAACACTTAGTCTCGGCACGTTCTACCACAGGGGTGTAAAAATATTAAATTGTTATAGTTATTATAGTATAAATTAGAGATGTCAATAAAAATAAAATTATATAATAATTGAATTAAGATGTCAAAGTGTCATTAAAGGCAAGCAAACTTGCTATGATTATATCCTACAATTAGTTTGAAGAGATAGATAATGCACCAAAAACTAGTATAATTAACCGTATAAGGTAGTGTGGTGTGACAACCCTAGCTCGCTGTGTGTACAAACAGCGGCCGCTCGGCGGTGAATTTGAAAATTTAATTTAGTTGCGTTTTGTTCCCGATAATTGGTTTGTTTTCCATGCTTAGTTATCTCGCCGCCAGAGGGAGCTGCTGCGCTCTAATGGTCGCAGCCGATCGCGCTCTAATTAGAATCAAGGCTTTGAGCAGGCTCAAATGAGATTATTATTAGGAAATTATGAATATTAACCATTCCAGCTATTTGCTTTAAATGTCTCTACTGTTAGAGTGTTCGTTCTGCACCTATTTACAGCCCATTTACGGCCCTAAAAACGTGATGCAGTCGGTTCTACCTTCTCAGCTGGCCCGACTTATTCAAAGGAAATAAATTTAACATTATTTTGTCAGCGAAACTTGTTTAAAATTAAGCCTTTAACATTTAATTTTCCCAAACATTCTCTCCCGCTTATCGAGAAGGTAAACAGAGGATCCAAGGCGCTACTCTACAGGTTTTATCAGTAGGCAAGCTTTATGTACGAACACAGCTGAGGCTGTAATTATTTATCTTTTTTTTTGTTGTAGTAATAGCTCTATCAACATAGTTCTGTAAGAGGTGACCTATGTTCTACTGTTTACTGAGCCTAGTAACAGTTACTTAATATTGAACTTTACTGAAATAAAAGAAATGTAATGTAAAAGCGATCGATCAATTCTTAGTTTTTAAAAGGGATGTATTTTTTAAATTGTATTTTAAACACTGCAAACAATCTGCTATCCTTAAAATTATCTAGTAGATAATTATATAATTGTGCTTCTTCATATATGATAGCCTTTTAGCCATAACTAGTTAGTTCCATGACTTCGCAATTTAATGTTTTAGGATTCCGTAGTCAACTAGGAACCCTTATAGTTTCGCCATGTCAGTCTGTCTATCTGTCCGTCCGCGGATAATCTCAGTGACCGTTAGCTCTAGAGATCTGAAATTTAGTACTAATATGTATACTCGTATCAATCATGCCAACTAAGTGGTAAAATAAAAAGTGGAAAAAAATGTTTTATTAGGGGTAGGGGGGGTACACGTAAAGTGGGGAGTATTTTTTTTTTCATTTCATCCCTAACGTGTGATATATTGTTGGATAGGTATTTAAAAATGAATAGGGGTTTACTGAAATAATTTTTTGATAATGTTAATATTTTCGGAAATAATCGCTCCAACAGTAAAAAACAATGTGTCAGACCCCTCTAACTTTTAAACCATAAGTTTAGAAAATATAAAAAAAAATCTGAAAAGTAGAACTTTATAAAGACTTTCTAGGAAAATTATTTTGAACTTAATGGGTTAAACAGTTTTTTTAGTTTTTCAAGTTGTACAAAATCACCTCTGAACTAAGTTTGTAATTAAACGGTGTATGCAAGCATTTTTTTAACTTAGTTTACATATTTCATTATCCTGAACGTATTTTCTTTCAAATAAAAAAAGAATTATTAAAATCGATTCACGCAATCCAAAATTACCACCGAAAACTCAACATACATAACCCGTCTAGTTTGTATAAATTAGGAACCCCAATTTCTCGAGAGATGGCGCTGTAATTTGGGCTACTCCGCGCTGTTGTGGCGACACTTATTGTGACGGACGGGAAACTACGGAACCCTACACTGAGCGTGGCTCGACGCGCTCTTGGCCGGTTTTTTAAACTATGATATAATTATTTTTAGCAAGTTTTATATCAGTATACAGCTGGTTCAAATATTTCTCAACAAACATTGAGATTCCTAACAGCACGTTTCTTCCTCAGGTCTGGTTCCAAAACCGTCGCGCGAAATGGCGCAAGACGGAGAAGTGTTGGGGCCGGTCGACCATCATGGCGGAGTATGGGCTGTACGGTGCCATGGTGCGCCACTCGCTGCCGCTGCCCGAGACCATCCTCAACAGCGCCAAGGAGAACGACGCCGTCGCGCCCTGGCTACTCGGTGAGTTCGGTGAGACTGCTTGATGTCACTTACACACTATCATACACACCTCGGAGCCCGTTGTAACAAACCATTCTTGAACAACTTTCTAAAGCAGCAAACTTTGTAATGAACTATTTCTAGATCTAACTGACAGACTGACATATCAATGCACAGCCGAAACCACTCGGACTAGGAACGTGCACAAAGTTTCCTTTCATGACGTAGGCGAGAACTAAGAAAGGATTTTCCAAAATCGCCCTAAGGATATAAAACAAGGGTCCAAAGTTTGTATGATACCTACTGTCACGCAAGCGAAGCCGCGGGCAGAAGCTAGTCCATAATAAAAACCCTATAAAAGACCAAAATATTGATTTGACATCCAAAAGTGATATGAAGCCCAATGATTGCAGACTTAACCTTGCACAAAAATGTATTAGAGTGCATAATTCTTCAAAACATAAATAGTGATCGTGTGGTTCTGAACCAGCAGTATGGTTGAACAGGAAGTTAATATTTACTTGGAAATTTTGCTTGAGATTATAATTATATTAAGCTGATGTAAAGAATGGTTTATTAACACGGTTCTCAATAATTTATACTCCATTTATGCTGTAGTGTCAAGAATATTTTGAACCATATCTTCAAGTAAAGTTTTTTTTACAAACATAAGATAACAAACATAAGAGTTGAAACGTAGTTTATTTTTTCTTTCATTTTCTAAAAAGAATATTATCTAATTAATCAAAAATAATAAATAAATGGAGTATAACCCTTAGCGTAAGTCCACTGCTCGACTGAGACCTCTCGTACAACGTTCTATTGACAATTCTGGCAAAGTGGTGGTCACAGAAATTATAAATTGTTCACTTACTGCAGTATGAGTTTATCATTATCAGGATAACATGTCCAAGAAGATACAAGTCAGGCTTAAAACAGTTTTGCCTGATCAAATATTGACCATTTACCCTGTAGGGTACCAAACTATACTGGATGTCTGGTAACTCGACGTATTCCCGGCAGAACATGCCTAATGTTATGACCTATTTGTAACAATTAAGTAACTGAGGAAAAACTTAATGTTTTATTTAAAACTCTTTATTGTACTTAGAAAACGACTTAATTAATTCGACCATATCATCGTTTACAATCAGGTGAGATGGTGGTCAAACGCGAGTCTCTTAATAATAATATTGGATTTTCTCAAAACCCATGGGTTTCCTCCTAAGCCTTTTTAGGTGCTTGATTATTGCAAATAGGTCACACTATCACGATCTGATAGGATTGTATAGAGTTACCAGTATACCATAAAGTAATATTATTATGGATAGTCTAACTATGACAACTAGCCAACAAGACTTGGACAGATGAAGATGGTACTTTACAGTTCTCTGGCAGCAGCACAGGCATGGTAGGCAGTGCTATTGATTTTCTGCATTGTGGTTAGCGGATTCGATTGCCGCATGAAATGAATGTTTTGCTAAAATATGTCGGAACACTATATTTTAGGTTTGATAATAACAAGTCCGGGCTCCTTTTCATTTTATTTAAAGGAAACCCTATTTATAGAAGTATTCAAGATTAAATTCTTTGAGAAAGTCTTCGCGTTCGTGGTACACAACACAAATATTTACTTTTAGTAGTTTTGAAAATGCACAATACATTTTGGCGGTTTCCTATCTGCGGAGCAAGAACACTAACTATCCTGTATTTATGATTTTCGTATTTTATAACACAGGCGGTTGTACTACTTATTGTACATTTTTGACAAGTAGACGTAGATTGTAAGTGACCCTGTCCAATCGAGAAAACTGCGAGTGGAGGTAAGTCTATGCTATAATTGTTATATAATTAGGGAACAAAGATCAATGTAGGCTAAACTGAGATTTTTCAATTACTTTATTACTAATATTATAAAGAGATAAAATTAGTTTTATTTTTATATTTTTTTGTTGTAGGAAGTAATCTCAGAAAGTACTGGTCCGATTGCTAAAATTCTATCACCAATAGAAAGCTGCTTTATTCCTAAGTGGCATAGGCTATATTTTATGTACGCATAAACAGTCTAATTATAATATTAAACCCTAAAACGAGGTAGCGTAAAATCCGGGCAGGCTGTATGCAAACAATCAGCTCACGTGAGATACATCCCCAAAGCCTTTAGGCTACGCATACTATAGGCCATAGAAAGCCTCACCAAAACCTGGTGAACCATAAACATGAACAATGTCTTACCGTGATGATTTTGTTCAAGAGTCGAGAGCAGTAGCCGATGGGGGGCGGCCGTAGCGGCAGGCCTCCTCGCCCCCCCGACCACCGAGCTCCGGTGAGTCTTGCACCATATAGCCTCATACACACACGCGCCATGATGGCGCACGGAGACAGTAATTAGCCTCGCATCTTGAACAAAATTGTCACGGAATTAAACAAGGTCGTGCGGACGTTTGAAGCTAATTTAGGTGTTTGTCGCATTTTATTAGACTATGTTTAACATTAATATTCATTATTTGTTTCTGTATTTACTTTTGTCACATTCATTATAAAAATTTCAATCAATCAATTGTGCTCTGTGTAACGAGATACCAGAAAAAGGATAAGATATTTTTTAGTAGTCTCATGTCTTACACTATTCATACCATCCATTCTGTTCTGTTAAGAAAATAATATTTAGCAGTTTATTACATTCGTATTTCAAAAAATAGTATTTAGTAGTTTTTTTTTCGGTCGGTAAATGACATCTTCCGCCCTTGAGCGGAGCGGGAGATAGTGTCAGACTCTTACAGACTAAAAAACCCGCCACGTTCCTTCTTGCCTTTCATACCGGAGCCGATAGTATTTAGTAGTTACATAAACGGATGTAACTAATCATTCAATTACATATAGGACGCCCGTTGATAACAGAGCAATAATCACAGTTTTCTACTATTAGCTAATTTAATTTACCGAAGCAGACTGAAAAATTTACTGAAACTACCAAACATACAAAATCATGAAGCGGCAACATCGTTTGTATCTCATCTCCGCTCCCCGTCCACACAAACTACGACACAATTTAGGTCAAAACGTTGCAGTTTTATTCCCAAACTAATCTAAACTGTCAAAGGTAGAAACAAGAACAAAATACCGTCCGCTAGCCACGCGACGAGCGACGAGCGACGCCGGGGCCGAAACAAAGCGACGTATAATTTTTAATCCCAACAACAAGAGATGTTCATTTTTCACTGCGGAAAGGCTTCTCGGGAAAACAAAAATAACGTTATCACCCAAACAGGGCATTTTGAACCTTGTGAAGAAGAAGTAAGGGTGTAGATAGTAGGATGGATAAAATTGTTTTCAGCATGAAAACAAGAATTCGTTGACAGCTTATGAGGAGGTTTTATTTGTTTCAGCGAGACGTAGAGGACGCTTGTCTGTGGGCTGTTTGTTTGTTATTCTGAAAGTATCTCTGTACTAATTTTATGTGGGTGAATTATATTCTTTATGTGATGTAGGGTTGAGTGTTTGTGTTTATAGAAGTTTTTGTAAGTAGTATACTTTGTTAAGTCATAGCTTTTCAATTAAACAACTTTTCAATAATATGGAAATAATATGAAATATTATAGATCGTCTATTTCAAAATCGATTTTTAACATAAATCAAATTGAATTATTTGTTTTAAGATTTACTACAACAAATAGCTGCGTAGCATCGTCGTACACATTTCGTAGCCGTCGTAGCAAAGTGCTACGAAGCCTCTACGACTTATTAAAAAACAAACAAACAAGCCGTGGTTGGTGAGTCGCTCGTCACGTGACCACTCGACGACCGGCAGCTCGATCACAAAACGCGTCTTTGTACAACATAAACACCAACATTTGAATAATAAACACGCCACACAAAAACTGAAACGAGATCTACAGATATGAATTAATAAAGCCTAAGTTCTCCCCTAAAGCCTGCGTCGCGAGTGGGGGGGCCCCCGGCGGGCGCGAGGCGGGCGGCGGGGGGCGCGCGCGAGGTGGGCGGGCCGCGGGGGTCGCAAGATGGCGGCCGTATTGTCTAAGCCTTGATTAACGTTGATTTAAGGGTTGCCAGCGGCTTACATATTAATTATGTACTTAACTGTAGTCGCGCGCTGTTTTTCTACCTGACTGTATTTACGTGGACTAGGTATTTGTAATGAGGGCGTTTTGTGGCCGCGGCTTGAGCGAGCATTGTGGCCATTAACGACCTGCCTGTGTGGCCACGCTGCTTATTATGAGAATAAATACGAGGATTGTTATTTCGGTAAATAATTTAATAAACCTTTTCATAAATAATACTCCGAAAGATTAAAATGTTCCTAAACCTATAATAACGTCTATGTATTTACAAAATTATTCAGTAACTATTTTTTAGTTAATAATCACCCGTGGGTAATTATAATTATTTCAAACTGAAATTATTTCTAATCAACTTCCAATTGGCAAACAACACCGAAAGCATCGAGATCTTTAGTCGAATAATGATACCACTTCAAATTAATTACTTCTAAAAAAAATTAAAAAACAAATCCAAACAAAACACAATGGGATCACCTATCAAATCAAAATGCATCCAGTGAGGAATGAAATATAAAAATATGCTCGGAGAGCGTTCGTCGTCGAGCACGCCACGCCACGCCATAGACAATCGACAAATGGACAGTAATGCACGCAGAGTACGTTACTGAATTATCTGCCTATTACCCACTCGCTTTGTGCAGCTCGCTTTCATCTCCACGCAACACTAAACCATTATCTAGAGTGAACAGTATGGCCGCCACGACGACTCTGCCATTGAATTTTATACTTTATACCTCGCATCACTAGACTAAATCACCTAAGTGTGTAGCAATGTGTCTGACTTCAACTGCATGAAGTGACGAACCTGAGTGGCTCGCCTTTGATTTGGTAACTCTTGAGGTTTCAATGATAAGTCACGTTTAGTTGTAAGTAATGTCATCTTGTTTGCACTCGGAAGTCGCCGTCAAAGGACGATATTGGACTCTTACAGAGATCTGAACTAGAGATTCTAAAAGGCAATTTGATTCTCTATTTCAAAGGTTTGAAGAAGACTGTAATTGTATGCAATTGGTTAAGCAGTGAAACTCATAAAATTAAGAATAACCACAATAACCGGCGTAGGAAGCATGCCTCAGTACGCTACAAGCCAGTTTAAGTTCAAAGTAAGATTAGATCTCATTCGAATGAGGCATCGATACTTTTGGAGTATATTTATTCTACATGAAAAAACACTTATGTACGATGATTCATTTTCTATTTTACAAGACAGGAACAGTTAGTGAGTGTCTGGAGAATTGTTATTCTATTATTTTTTATTATTCACTATTCTATTATTTTTATTGCAAACTCATGGTCGCAGCTCCAAGCAACTGCAGAAGATGTCCTTAATTCTGCCTTGAAGTGTCTTTCTTCCCACAGTCTGATTCTTATTGCCAAAGTGACTAACTTCATCACTTATTCAATTACCAACCCAAGAACTATTTTCTCTGAATTTCTATGAACGAACGTTCTTGTTTTTTTTTTTTTATTATTAATGATAGGCTTGCGTTTGACCACTATCTCACCTGATGGTAAGCGATGATGTGGTCGACGATGAAGCACGCTTGTCTAGAAGAAACCTATTCACTCTCGACTTAAAGACTCCTAAGTTGTAGCTATCAGGAAACACAGATTCCGGCAGGGAATTCCACTCCTTGGCTGTACGCACAATAAATGTGTTCGCAAAACGTTTTGTGCGTATGGGTGGGATGTCTACCATGTACCGGTGGCGCAACGCTGTACGTCGTGTGGTCCGATGATGGAACGGACTTGGCGGAATTAGATTGTGCAATTCCAGCGCACACTCCCCGAAATGTAAACGATAGAAAACCGACAGACTAGCAACTCGGCGGCGATGCTCAAGGTTTGTCTTACGCTATCACAGTTTAATTGTAAATGTCCCATATAAACGTCTGTCAGACAGGTTAAATGTCTTGCTATAATTTTGGAAAATAACCAAAGTTTCAAATCACTCTTACTGATCGCACACGTTAGCTTATTTATGTCTTTAGAACATACATTTTTCATGTGGCGTGGATTAACACACAAAACTAATAAGAAATCTTTATCTCAGGTAGGCCTTGTCCGATTAGATGTTATATTTTGAGGTCTGTGCAATATATTTTGTTCTTCCATTCTATCTTGTCACCCGTCACTCTATCACTAACCCTGTATTCTTCCATATCACTTCTCATACAATCCAAACTAAAATGAAATAAAAAGAGCATTTCTTAATAGTTTGACTAACTCAACCTAGACTATCACTCTGAACAAATATTGTAACTTTGCTCGTAATTTTAATTAGTCAATTTAAAATTTATTTTAGTTGTTGACACACTCGTGCTAGCTAGAAGTCAATCACAATCTATGACAAGGGATCGCAACGGTTTCTTCTAATACGAGCCAGGTCCATAAGTAAGTACTGCTTTCTGAATCAAACTCTTACTTCAACCGCCTAACCAAAGAGGCCTAAGATGTTGGTTGACGCTCGTGGCTATTAAGACATTGGCTGACACGACTATCGACCCAATGATCGATGATTCGACATCCTACATGTCGACAACCTCATGAGCCATATTAAGATACTTAGAAAGCATATATTATCTTTCTCGGCTTTATTGTCATGTGGGCTATGTCAACAATCATTAAACGCCTCTCGATTTGGTCAACTAGCACTAGATTAGGCTTATTAGCCACAACAATCCTGTCAATGATGACGGACTGATCTACAGGGATCGGCAATATCACATTGTAAGCTCGAGAACCGAGTCGAGCACATAGTTGTAATAGGAATCGTCTGATTCTACTAGAGAGTATTTCAGAGCAAGTTGCTGATGGATAATCTTGACTACTTGGTTGTGCCTATGTAGGTACCTACTATCCTTTAGTTAGGCGAGAATAACCAGAGATATAGGTACATCCGATGGATGCGAGTCAGTTGGGGAAGGCTTATGTCCAATAGTGGACGTCTTTCGGATGAAATGATGATGATGAACCAGAGATAATAAGGCGGATTGTTTCGCCCGATAACATTGTCCATAATTGCACAGACAAAACCTTTATTCTTCCCAAAGAGGTCGCCTAAACGTAGCCAGCGCAGGTTACGGACGCTAGATAGTCTACATTGGACTTATGTAGGGCCCAGAAAAGCGTCCGTAGAATTCCTTAATCTATCTTACCTCGCAAGTACCAAACATTACAGGTTTGCGCCTGTTCTCTCGATCCGAGGAGTACAGAGTGAGTCGTTTGCCCATCGCCACTATATTTCGGTGCATACCCACACCCACGTTAGTAGCTATGACATATATTCCCTGATACTGCATATCTTGAGGTTTTTGAGGTTGTCAGCATTTAAAAAGCCTTTACCTCTACATTACCGCGGAATATGCAGTCTCATAACCGATGACCGTGGGTGATGCATTTGAGATGCAGTCAGCATTGTACGGAGCCGAAAACTATTTAACAGTTACTTACAAATCAGATCAGATCAGTAAGCAATAGTATCTCTTACGTTATTTAAAGATTTAGAGAAGAAACAAAGAACCAATTTATGTAAAAGCTTGAGCTGCATCCAATGCAACTTGGTTTCGTTCCAACTAGCGCGGTGGAAGAGGTTAATAACTAGCCGTGGGCAGGACAGGTTTGATTCAGGAGATACCTGATGAAACTTTGTCAGCGATAGCATCGGACAAATTTATTTATTTTTCAATTTCTCTCTATTTAAAATTTAGCTTTCCGTAATTCGTTGTAAACTCTTAAGAAACGTGTACATAACTTTTATGTAGACTGAATTTTAAAATGAATGAAGGTAGGTCATTAAGTAGAATAACAATTAAAAGAACTTAGATTAATACTAATATTTAATATTAATACAATCCGTCCAAAAATCCGTGTTAAAGCATTTGTACTAAAAGAGTTAACTAAGGCTGATGTGGTTTTTTTTTTTTTTTGACTAAAAGACCCACCCCGTTCCTTCTAGCCTTCATACCGGGGCTCGAGCGCCCTTTCGGATAACCCTGGCCCCAGTAGGCTTCGACCCGGCTGGGTCCCTGCTGTTGCTGACAACTCCTTGAGGCGCGCGGGAACAGTGCGCGCCGTCGACGACTTGGGCTTGGTCCGGACAGTTACCGGACGGCCGGACAGTGAGCTACCCATTGCTCACTGTCCGCAAGCCCGCGTCTACGTTGGCCGGAAATCGGGATCAGAATCCCGGCGACGGCGGCGGCGATAACGCCGTTGCCTGATGCGTTCGGCCTCCTCCTTTGCGAGCATTACTGCTTCGCAGAAGTCGGCGACCGCCTGCCACTCCTCCTCGCTCCGGACCATGGCCTCAACCAAGGCCCGGCGCGAGAGGTCTCCGCCGCCGATCGCCCCCACGAGGGCACGGCGATGCTCCGCCTAAGCAGGGCACACCTCGACTGTGTGCTCCACCGTGTCCTCCGGGCGTTCCGCACAGTGGCGACACCCGGGCGTCACTTCCGCATGAATCGAGTGCAGGAAACTCCCGAACGAACCATGTCCGGTGAGTACCTGCGTCATGCGGAAGGTAAGGACGCCGTGAGGTCTTTCCAGCCACGCCTCAAAGAGGGGACTTACCGCCATAATTGTGGCGTGCCCAGCACTGGGTTGCGATAGTCGTTGAAGGCTGATGTGGTGGTTGGCTGTTATTGAGGGTCGATTTGCGATTCTGATCTGATCACATCGTCTATATACAATATATCCACCCTTACGTTGTTGAAACCTCTACGGTCCAGACTAAGCGTTTCGCCTCGTCATTTATACCGCGTACATCGAAGGACTGGAACATTTTGCCTGCTGCGGTCTTCTCGTCTGATTATAATTTGGGTGTCTTCAAGGCTAGAGTGAATAGGCTCTTAATAAACTAGTGCGCCTCACCATCAACTATTGCATCACTGCTTACTATCAGGTGGGGTCGCAGTCAAGCACTAGTTTATATCAGATAAAAAATATATATATATATTTATTTCAATATTTAAGTACTTCAATTCTATTTTACTACATATTCCACTTTGAGAGCCGTGGACCGCAGGAACCTGGCAGTTCGTGAGGAACAGGATGCGGCCCTGAAAGCCGCCTAGCTTAAAATTAGGATCTCGTCGGCCATATCTGACTGGCCTGTTGGTCTAGTGGTTAGTGACCCTGACTGCTATGCCGGAGGTCGTGGGTTCGATTCCCACCCAGGGCAAATGTTTGTGTGATGAGCATGATCATTTGTTCTGTGTCTGGGTGTAAATTTATCTATAATATGTATGTATTTAGAAATATATATGTATGTTTATCAGTTGTCTAGTACCCATAACACAAGCTCTGCTTAGTTTGGGACTAGACGGCGTTGTGTGATAGTTGTGTGGAATATTATATATTATATTATATTATCTATCACATGTCTGTTGTCAAATGTACAAAAAAAACGATCGAGTGGGTCCCATTAAACGCCATGCGACATCGCGATAGATCGGGGCGTGAATGGCTGGACGAGCTAGACGCATATGAAAAGACAGGTTCGCACTAGTAGAAAATTGACTGGAAAAGGGAGAATAAGGTCTTTGCTCAGAATTGGCACAATATGTAGGTTAGATGGGTTTTTTTGGTAGGAAAATCATCCAATGACGTACCCCGCTCTTAGGCGGAGCGAAAGGGCGTGTCAGACCTATAATGACTAAAATACCCCCTCCTGTTCCTTCTTTGCCTTCGTCCCAAGGTCCCGGGTGTCACTTTCACACTGCCCGTGGATATGTTAGATGGGTTAGATCCATCCTTCAAGGCTGATTCCGCTGATTCTGTTTTCCCACTTCCCAGTGTTTTCTAAACTCTTTATCCAATAAAGCTGATAATATCTCCACATATTCTTAATTAATCTTCCTCCTCCACACTCCTGGTTGTACACACAAGTAGTATAACTAACTGAGTTCTAAATCAAGTGGATTTACAGTGCGGTGGGCGCTAATGGACAAAGTTGTGTTAATGGCGCACAAATCACATGGTATTGGAGCCTCCGCTGCGCTGTATCGGGACGCGGGACGAGGCGCTAATGCCCAGTTAACTTTGTTACTTCGCTTGATTGATTAGGGTTGAATACGCTTTTGTAGAAGCTAGATTTTTATATGTGACTGTCTGGCTTCGCCTGCGTGAAAGTAAAACATATATATGCCTTTAGCATTGTACTGGTAAAAGATTTTTTGAAATTGGTCCAGTAGTTTTTGAGTTGATTCAAACATACAAAAATATTATAAATCTTTCCTCTTTGTGATATTATTACAGTATAGACTAGTGTCCCTCTCTGGCTTTGCACGGACAAAACTTATATACATAAACATAATTCGTTTATTGTTAGTGAAAACTGCATCAAAGTCCGATGCATAGAAGAAATCAGCGGACATACAGACAGACGCGAAAAACGACTTTGTTTTATGCTAAATATTATTATGTAAAGAAAAGTTAATTGTTAAACAAAACACGACACTAGATTTTTCAGGACTAGAACAGCAGGAAAGTATTACTCTGGTCTCGTAAAATATTTTAGATATTATATAGTAAGTTAATGTGATAATGTATAAAGACAGAGTTTAATTTTTTAGCTAGTAGTAGCTTCCCCTACCATTTGTTATTTACCAAAATTATCCCTAATGGAGTATCTAAGGTGGGTACTCAAACGAAGCTAGATTCGGAAGTCGAGATAGTATGCTAGTGTGAGTTCGCTTGCTAGCTGGGTTAAATCTGGTGGCAAATCGTAGATTAGCAGAGTATTGTAGAGTGCTCGGCCCTTCCAATCTTGAAAGGGTCACTGATCTTTCTCGGCAACTTGAAACCTGCGAATTACCCTGCGATCGTAAGGCAAAGCATTACACAACATAGTATATACTTGCATAAAATACATGCAAAGTTAACATTTTCATACAAGATAGTTTAAGTTTCTAAAGAAATCTTTTGATCTCGTAGCCTCCACTATTGATTTTATTATCCTGGTTTGTGCACCTGCTAGCTTCTTGTGAGCATGGCTATTCGATTGAGTACTGAACTTCAATTTTACTTCACGGACGAATTTCCTTGGTCGCAGCAAGGGTGCTTTGTCCTGAATAATGACTGACTGATGGATAAACGCACAGCCTAAACCGCTGGTTGTAAAGACCTGAAACTTGAAGGGTACCTACGCGTATATTCTTCGTATTTAAAAAAAAATTGATTCATTTTATCGGAAGGAACCTTTTTCGTTACCCTTGCTCTGTTCAGTTTCAAAAAGTACAAGAAAATAAGAGATTTTCTTGATTATCGGATCCTTTATTAAGGATTTTTCGAAATTGTACCCCTAAGAGGGTGAAAAAGGGGGACAAAGTTTGTGTTAGACAACGTCATTCCTTGGTTTAATCCAATTCAAATTTTGCATTTTTACACGAGCGAAACAACTGGTAGAAGCTAGTATGACAATAAAATGCCATCATGTAAACAGCACTGGCGTTTGAAAGTGGCGCCAGTGACTGAAAAGTTAAAAGGTAATCGGTTGTCTTGGTATGGTCATGTGAAGAAGAAGGATGAAGCGCATATTACTAAAAGAGTTCTGAGTATACATGTAGATGGATGGAGAGGGAGAGGAAGGCCGAAGAAAAGATAGATGGATTGTGTGAGAAGTGATATGAAAGAAAAGGGAGTTAGTGATAGTTTGACGGGTGACAGGACAGGATGGAAGAAGAAAACGTGTGAACAAGGTTAGTGAATTAATGTCGATGTAACATGTACTGTTTCTGTACTTAAATGCCATGCCTTTTTTTAATTAATTTTAAAACTATTAATGTTTATTTTATTTCATGGTGCTTGATAACTTAGGCTTCCTCTTATCCAAGGAGTCCCAACAGGTATATTGGTCTGTCTTTACTATCTGCTGTTTGATTGAGGAATGGTGTTGGAGGGATCTATTCCGCTGTTTTTTTTTTATGTTGTACTAAATTAACATTGTTGGCTCTACAACTGCACTGCTACGGAACTCGTGAAGCTCTATGCTGCACAGCAGAAAAAAAATATTCACATTTCTTAAAAAGAGCATATAATAATAATAATAAGAGCTAAATTGACCTTTTCTATTTGCTACACTTGTAACATTTTTTTCGACACACTTGCTCAGAAAGTTTTATAATTGCACTACACTTAGGTATATAATGTAGCTTGTAACCAAACTGTGACTTTAACATTACCATTATGCACAAGTGTGATAATGTAGTGATAACCTATATTGTTAAACCTCTGTTCTCAAATCAAACATTGATTTCGAAAAAAAAAATACATTAGGTATTGCGTTCAGTAGTACAAATTAGTGTCTTGCTTGCTTATTTCGTGCTAACTTGTGTTTAAATAAACTATTTTAACTTTTACATGTTTAATAAATAAAAGCTTACATAAAATAAAAATATTTTATTTGTTTATAAACATAGCAACCTCATTCTTATTTTTATTCAAACAGTCTAGCTAGAGTAGCTAGTCTATGGCCGCCATTTTTGGATGCGCGCGCATAAGAAGAAAGAACAATTTTTTGCCGCCATACTACAAAAAAAAAACAGTTTTGCTGATAAAGCAATAATTAATTAATTTGTAAAATTTTTCAAAACGCTTTGTGCGTATGGGTGGTATGTCTACCATGTACCGGTCGATGGCGCAACGCCGTACGTCTTGTGGTCCGGTGATGGAACGGACTTGGCGGAATTGGATTGTCCGATTCCAGTGTACACTCCTCGAAACGTAAACGATAGAAAACCGACAGACCAGCAACTCGGCGGCGGTGTTCAAGGCTTTGGAGCTTCGACTCTACAAGTGCATCATTGCCGATGATTCTCTTGGCTCACCTCTCAATCGACTCCAGCGCATCAAGCTGGTATTTGGCAGATCCATCCCAAAGATGAGAACAGTACTCCATACACGATCGAACTTGGCCTTGATAAAGATTGAGCAGCTGTTCCGGCGTGAAGTATCGTCTCACCTTTGCTAAGATCCCCAATTTTTTGGCAGTCAGTTGAGCCTTTGCCTCGATGTATAAGCCGAAATTGAGAGTAGATGGCAACGTAACCCTAAGAAGCTCAAGGTGGTCGGTTATCGGCACGGCAGTATGTAAGTGAATTATATATAAGTCCGAATAAATCTGTCATATTAAGCTTTTTTTTATTAAATACTTATATTTTTTTATTACAATTTGAAATTTTACTGAAGAATTTATTATAGATCTTATCATTTTGCACTATTAACTTAAGCAACTGAAAACTAATAAGAATGGTACCTTAATCCTGTCAGTCCGTGTTTGTTAATATCTTCATATGTTTATGGAGATCTTCCTAAAATATCAGAAGTGCTGTCAGTTTTTTCACTTTTGCGGTCTGAATAGTAATGACGTGCGTAGATGGCGGTTGCCGTCGCGAGTCGTTTAATGTAACAGAAGTTGTAAAGTATCGTAGGTTTTCTTTTTAAAAGTTATGTGTAAATTTGGTTTTTCCGAGTTTGTCGGGCTATGTTAGTTTGTTAACTCTACTTTTTTATTTAAATAATAATAAATATACGTAGCTATCATTTTATAGCCCATATAACCCTTATATTAATTCACTAGCCGACCCGACGAACTTCGTACCGCCTAACAGTCAATTAATATCTAAATATATAATAAATCGTATATCTTTCGATGTCGTTAACCGATTGCGATGAAACAAAGCCTAAATAATATATCAAGTTACCCATAATTTTAATGTATAAAAGTTATCTACATCAGTTTAGTTCATTTTACGTGATACGCGCACAACTAAAAAACTTCTACAAATTTATTATATGTATAGATAAAAGTCTCGACGCTGCGCTGTTTAGTAAAGTTGTTAGGAGTTGCCAGAGATTTTATAAATAGGGTCAAAAATACAATCAAATAATAGAAATGGGTGAAAGTTCTTACCAGACATTAATAAAATTATCAATGGTGAAAGAATGTCCAAAAGGCCTGACAGTATTGCCACGCTGCAGCAGGTTGCGCAAGTTGACCACTTGGTCAGCCTTTGGGGACCACTTGCAGCCAGTTTAAATATAATTCCCATTGAAATAATTGCGCCGTTTGAAGTCTTGCACAGCACAGCTCACCGTGCTTGGAAGATGAGATGATACATGAGTATCTACTTATCTTGCATCCCACACCAATGGCTTTAGGCCAAAGTCAAGGCATTACGACCCTCATGCCTCAGCTGCCGCCGGGATTCCGATCCCGATTTCCGGTCACCATAGGCGCGGGCTAGCAGACGGCGAGCAATGGGTAACCGTCCGGACCGACCTCAAGACATCGATGGCGCGTATTTTACCACGCGCGCCTCAAGGAGTTGTCAGCAAAACGTAGGGGCCCAGCAGGGTTGAAGCCTACTAGAGTCAAGGGTCTGCTTCTGAAATGAAGATTCGGCCGCAGGTACGAAAGGAAACGAAGGAACAGGAGTGGGTTTTTAGAGTGGCGCGGTGATGAAAAATAAAATAAAATAAATGTCATTGGACGATTTTTCCACCTACAAAAAAAACATTATTGTCTCTCCGTCTGGTCTCTTCCCATCTTCTCGTGTCAAGCCACGGGTACTGAAACAGAAAATAGAAGATAATACGATGATTTAAGTAATTTTTTTTTAATTATTAGCTGTTATCATGTTTGATTCCTCAGAAAACAATTTCGACAAAACGTCCAGTCGCTCCACTCACCCGCAATTAGAAACTGACTCGCAATAAATAGTGCATCACCCTCATAATTCACATTTTAATATGGACCACGCTGAAGTATTTCAAACAACAAGGCGGTACGTGTCAGCGGCAGAATGTGGCGCATGATGAAGAGTTGCTCGCTCATGAGACGAGCTAGCGATAAATAACGAAGACGTGATTAGAGATGCGGCGTGGACGACGGCGCAGAGATCTCGTAAAAATACTACCCGCACTGATATTAAACCAGGGCTGTGCGGAACATCGGGTTCTTTCGTAATTTGCTTGTTAGATGCGGTTAGACTTTTTAGAAAGAAAAGAGATAGATAGATAGATATACTCTTTATTGCATATCATAAAAAATATATTAGGAGCTTCAAATTAATAGGGTGTAACAATTGGGTGGTCTTACGTGATTTTTTACAGACAGCCAGGATGGAGTTGACAGAGAAGGAAAAAAGATATGCAGGTAGTTCGTGGTGAACTATTTTTCATATACACCCACAATAAATCTACAATAATATTATAAAGAGGCTTTGGTTTTGTCCACATTTATTTCAGTTCATCAAACCCTAAGCGAACGCCGGCGTTCGCTATCTCATTGCTTTTCTATGTCTCTAATTATGGTATTCGAACGGTTCAGTCCCAAAGAGTGAGACCGAAAGCTCTACTGAGATCACCGAGCATTGTACTGAGCTCCTCCGAAGTCATGACTATTATGTCATCGGCAAACGACACAATAAAGAATTCCAATTAAATATTTAGCCCAAAATTTAGTTGCACCAATTCCACTCGTTTACGAGAGTTATGATCTCCATTTTGCCCTGTAGGGACTAGATTCATAGACAACTGGACAAATAATAGAATTATATGTCACATGGCATATGTCACATTACATAAATGGTGTTGTTACAACGTTATTATCTTAATCCAGCGGCCTTTTTTAGGGTTCTATACCCAATGGGTAAAAATGGGACCCTATTACTAAAACGACCTCGCTGTCTGTCCGTCTGTCTGTCACCAGGCTGTATCTCAAGAACCGCGATAGCTAGACAGTTGAAATTTTCACAAATTATGTATTTCTGTTGTCGCTATAACTACAAATACTAAAAAAAAAAAAACAAATATTTAAGGGGGGCTATCTTACAGTTACAACTAAAGCGATTTTTTTGCCGAATTTTCCTAAGGACGGTACGGAACGGAACCGTTCGTGCGCGAGTCCAACTTGCACTTGGCCAAATTTTTTCTGCTTTCAGCCTATCCCGGCTATCTTATAGAGCTATGTCTGAACATCCGTGATAAACCATATATTCAAAGCGTGTAAGATAGTGCTTAAAAAAACACTCCCTAGATTTAGAAAAACTGCCAATTTGCATTTCCAGCAAATTTAAAAATAAATTCCTTACAAGTCATTCGTCAAGCCCTCACGCTCGTCACATTCATAACCCGTCGACAGGCGCCATATTAGCAAGTCGTGATCTCCCGCGGCCGCCATCCATCTCTCCGAGCTGCCGCATATCATTCATTAACATTTTATGTCCCTCAGACGTACCGACGTACGGTCGTAGCCTCGTGGACGGAGCCGTGCTGCGGCGAGCCGAGGGTTTAATACATTGTTGCTCGCGGCGGGCTCGGGGTGCAGTCGTAAAAGATGGGTTGTGTTATGTAGATTGGAGGAGGTTATACCTAAGTGGACTGTAACTTGTTTGCAAATAAGATTCGTGTTTGAAACAAGAATGTGTAATTTTTTAGGGTTCCCTACCACAAAAGGAAAAAATGGAACCCTTATAGGATCAGTTTGTTGTCCGTCTGTCTGTCAAGGCCCGTTTATTTTGGGAACGCGTAGCGATATCGAGTTGAAATTAAAACTATTTACTCAGGTTTGCAGTCTTTTGAAGCTGTGAAAAAAACCAAACTTCCAAGTTAACGAATAAAAAACATACGGCCGTTTATGTCGCAAAAAAACATATATTTCCATACTCTCAAAGATCGAAATTCAAAGGGTGCTTCCCGTTGACCCAGAAACCTGAAATTTGGCACAAAGCAAGGTTTTATAGTACAGTTATGGGAATAAGTATGAAAACAGTAAATTTGTGGTTACCTACGTCACAAAAAAAAAACTTTTTTGCAATTCGGAAAAATGTTCGAGACTCCATTCGGGAATTGTAATTTGTATGGAACCCTCAGTGCGCGAGTCCGACTCACGCATGTTTCTATATATACAAGTATATAATAAGTTTTGCTGTGAGAAAACCCCATTGTGGGTTAAGCCGAAGAATCGCCAAATTGAAGTGGCAGTAACCTAAATAAATACATTGCTCGCAGAACTAGTTCTAAAGTGGCACCCACGTACCGAAATATCCAGCGTTGGGTGGCCTCCCAGATGGTGAACTGATGACCTGGCGAGGGTCGTAGGAATCCAATGGATGACAATCATTGATCACAAGACCGTCTTTGAGGCAACACAAAGAAGGCCTATGTCTGGAAATGAACGTACTCTCATGCATGATAAACTCTATACATACTCACACACACATCTATACATACTCTATATACTACTAGCTTTTGCCCGCGGCTTCGCCCGCGTACATAAAATATAGCCTATGTCACTCAGGAATAAAGCAGCTTTCTGTCGGTGAAAAAATTTTAGCAATCGGAGCAGTACTTTCAGAGATTACCTCCTACAAATAAAAAAAACAAAAAAACTAACTTTACCTCTTTATTATATTAGTGTAGATAATACCGGTCCTGGGCGCCGGCAACACTATTTTCAGCGGGGTGCATCTTCAGCAGCCCGCATCAAATAGTTTAGTTTTACTCATTCATAATGAGATAGGTACCTACTTAGCAGAAACAGTAATGCAAGTGTAAGCGAAGCGTCCTCGAGTATGTTAGCAGATCATCTTAGATATATTAAGTCTAATAGGAGTCATTTTTATACAATTTTAGCTTTTAAACTAAGGGGACTTGCACCAAGTGCCTTGCCTTGCACCCCTCTCGGCGCCCATGGTGTTTGGGCCAAATTTTTGAAGTAACAACACCAAAACACTAGATGATTACTATGTATAATATGTATTACTCAGTAAAAAACATATCTGTCTGAAAATTATCGATTGCTAATGCGTTACCATTAGGTTTTTGGCCTAAATTATCATTAATGGAAAAATAAATAATCTAGACCTAAGTGTATTGGTATTTAATTATTTTAAATAACGAATTTAGGTAGTCCCTAGGCCTACTTCAATCACTTAGCTAGCACTGTTTACCTAGAATTTTTCTAAATTAAATACATAACTTTTCCGAACACACAACAACCCCGGGTTGATTTTAAAAGGCGGAAGAGTTAGATCCTGTAGTGGATGGAGACGCAAATGAAAGGCTTCGTATTCTTAAATATACTTTTGTATTGCATTAAGCACTTGATCACATATTTTAATATAAGATTACGTAGACTTTTGTTGGTTGGATTTTAATTGATTGGATATTTATCCAATCAATTTATGTTTCGAATATAAATCCCTCAACTTTTTAAAACATAAACCTTAAAAGTAGGTATATCTTGCCAGTCTTTCAAGTTAGTAGTATTAATGTGGCGTTGCACAATATGTAGATTTATTTAAATAATAGGTACGGCTAAGTTCAGCTGCCATAGCAAAGCAGTCACCCGCAGTCTTTAGACTGTGAAAAGTCGAAGCAGATGATGATGTTTCTGTACCTATTGCCTGTCTTCATAGTTTGGTTTAGACAAAAAAGAACCTAACAAACTAATTATAAGGTCATTATTCGAACAGTGTAACTAACCCCACACCAGCTCCTATCCAAACACATTTATTGCTAATTTAGCCACACTTCCACCTCCTAACCCCGTACATTTCTGCTGCAGGCATGCACCGCAAGTCGATCGAGGCGGCCCGCCACCTGAAGGAGTCGGGGTCGGAGCGCGAGGGCTCGGAGGCCGAGCCGGAACGCCCCACCTCCGCGTCCTCCCACCACCATGACAACCACGACGCGCAGGTGAGCACACTATGCCGCAAGCAGTCGAGGATGGAGCGCGAGGGCTCCGAAGCTGAGCTGGAGCGTCCCACCTCCGCGTCCTCGCACCTCCACAACGCCCACGACACGCAGGTGAGGATGTAGCGCCTTCTTTACCGCCACATACGAACCACGAAAAAGACACATGTCCTACATTGTGCTATCAATTTTGTCCGTGAAATTTGAACAGATAGGTAGGTACCTACTTGGTAGCCCTGCAACTAAACTTTTGCCCACCAGACATTACACCGGTCTGATCGGAGCACCCAAGTTTTTCAATGGAGGTGGCAGGACTTTTATTTTCGTTTTTAGAAGAGAATAGAGCGTATTTTGTGTGGTTTCAAGCGATAAAATAAAAAATATCGCTACTACATCCTATTTGAAAAGTTCAAACCAATAACTGCGTTTTTATAATGGCATTCCTAAAACAAACAGACGTTTCTCTCAAGAGTAGGTGTTATTCCCTTTGCCTTTATTCTAGGCCCATCCTTAACCTTTCCTGGCTTGGCCGGTCAATGGCAATACCTTAGGTAGTTTAGTATTATTTGGAGCTTTCCCGCAGGCACGCCCGCGATAAGACATCAGCTTTTAGTACCAAGCAGCATAGTTACCTAAAATGCTGTTTCGATTTCCAGGCGCAGAGTTCCCCCGCGAGCTCGACCACGGCGTCGTCGTCGGCCAAGGGGCGCGCGTCCCCCGAGGCCGGGCGCGAGCTGTACGAGGACGCGGAGGCCTTCCGCAACAACAGCATCGCCTGCCTGCGCGCCAAGGCGCAAGAGCACCAAGCGCGGATCCTTAGCCACAACATGCTGCTGCAGGTAACATGCTCCCCACATAAGTATTGGTCGCCCTTCTTTGAGGTAATTGAAGTTTGATTTAGCAACGATTTTTTTATTTATATTTGAATGTGCTTAACATACCGTTGACTTACTTACCTAAAACTACTCGGTGGAAAGTTTCTCTTGCTTTAAAAAATATAATAATCATAATCTTGATGAACTATTTATTTATTACCTATATAACATTGCTAAGTTAGAGGCAAAGATAAATTTCCTCCGAATTTTACCAATCATGCTTGCCTAGTAAGTAGGTAGGTACCTACATATAGCAATCCAACGCAGGTCTTTGCGGCTGAAATTTTCAATTCAACAACCACAATCTACATTTATCGACTAAAGAAATGAGAAGGAATAAATTCCTAGTTATATTCCATCCTAATTCTTCATGAGAACTGGACGTTTTGTCTAACCGTATCTCTACCAGCTAATCTTATTACCTACTACACATATGTTATTATGAATTGCATTTTGTTCAGAACACTGCTTACCCGATAGCTAAACACTATTGCCTGTACCATAATTAACAAAATTCATCAGTGGGTTCAGCAACCAATCCGTTACTCAAACTAATCAAATCATTCTGTGTTATTTGCTTGGGCTATGAGAGAGAAGAGAGAGAGCGCCTGTGATTGCTTACACACTTGTGCACGAATCTAACACCGAAAAATAGTTTCTGCTATGATTCATATTCTAGTTCTAAACGTGAACAGAATTTTTCTCCCTCAGCCTGTGCCAACTCCCTATATTACCTATAACAAACCTTTAAATATGAGATGTCAATCTTGTGACCAGAATTTTACTCCATTGTCCATCTATTACCAAACGTGCGCTTTAGAGATGACTCCACACCCCTTTAGTAGCGATCTATATCTAAGCCTAACCAACCCCTTATTCCTTGCAGGTCCGCGGCATGGCTCGCGCAGGCAGTGCGGAGGAGGAGGCGCCGGCCGACATCGACGTGGGCACGGAGGCGCCGCCGCCCGCGCACCACCACCTCGCGCACCTCTACTGAGCGCCACACCACGCGCAGGTGCAGGGCACGACCAGCACCGGATGACAGGATACAGGCGGCAGGAGAATCACTAAGCTGAATACTTGCAGACTCCGTAAAACCGAGAACTTTAACGAAGATAAAGACTCATGTTTTAATGTGCTGACTTTTATCGCAAAGGGTTGTGGAACTTGTAAGAATTGACGAAAAAAAGTGTCTATAGCGGGCCGTTTTCAAAGAACTACAATATTGTGATTTGAATTTATGGATAATTTCAATTTAATCAACTTCTAAGCAAGGATTTTCAAAAACACCTAATATTCTTTACCGAAAAGATGTTAGAAATCTTCTGTATCTTCGATCTTGTCTCGTGAGAATGTTATCAAGTGTTATGAGTGTATCCTGTGCACCTCCGTGCGTGTGCGCCTCGTGTCTCATGTAATTATGTACATTTCTAGCCCCGTCTCGTGCAATACCTTAGTTAAGTATTTATCTGTGTAGCCCGACTTGCAATGTATAAAGTTCCCCAAGCTTACACTTAATGTGTGATGCGAGCTCGTGAACTGGACGATGGAACTCGTCGGCCTATTCGGTAGTAAATTGTTTATTTGTTCAAACTATTTATCTAATTACCTATCTACTTATTTGGTAAGATCATGAATCATGGATTATATGACATTATGGTTCATTGGAAATCACTATAGGTACTTCGTTTAGCATTGAAAACGCCATAACCACTTCTCTCTTTTGAAGAGAGAAGTCGCTAGAGTCTGTCTAATAAGTTAAACGACTTGGGTAATGAAATCTGATGTATTCAACACGGGTATCAAGGTTGATTAAGAGATAGAGATCATTGTTTACGAACATAAAAAAAAGATCAAATATAAGTATTTTATAAATGATTAAATATTATACAAAATTCCCAAATCGGTTGACTTATTAGACAGACTATATGGTCCCTTTCTTAAAATTTTCTAGAATATTTTTTAATAGATACATTTCCGTATCCTATATGAAGTTCAGGAAAAAATTGTACTTACCCCATACCTAGTTTTTAGTAGGTACTTATTAAGCCTGTACTTAACTAGCATTACGTACAATAGTTCTCGTCACAGTTGGCGGCCTCGCATCGTCTCCATACTAATATTGTATAATGACTCCTTAACATAACGTTAGATATATTTGTGCCCAGTAGTGTAAGTTTATCGGAAGCAAGGGAAAGACTATGTAAATCGAACTAGCTGTAACAAGGTACTATGACGTGTCTACGTTCAAACTGTCCTTACTTTTCATCGGCTATGATATCTCTTAGTACAATTGGAAAACTAGAAATTGTTGATTTATTTATTTGTGATTACAGAGCTGTTTGATGCATACCTGGATGTTATACAGGGCGTGTTTGACATCGACGCACAAACGAATACCACGGATCCAATACATTATTACGAGTTTGGTTAGATTAACGATTTTACATACTTTAGATTCAAAAAGGTAGTTTTTTTTTTTTTAAATTAGGAATAAACCGATGGAAATTTTCACCACTGGTTGGTACAGAATCATGTACCTACTGAATCCATGGTATTCGTTTGTGCGCCGATTTCAAAGACACCCTGTATGTTATTTCTAGTTTTTATTTAGCAAAAGTTATTCTTGTAAATAGTTTTAATAAATTGAAATTGTATGTCTTCTTCATTTAAATGTCCTCAATATGTTTTGTAACAAAATGGCAGCTTATACTTACTATGTTCTGAATGATTGTAGTTTATCTAGGTATTACGATTAACGCAGCTCTGTATCTTGTAAAAACTACAACGAATGTGAAACCCCTGTGTCATTTATTCTTCTTATTTCATGTCGATTTGTCACTGAATTTTACTGTATTTCAAGATTGGCTCAAAAATGAGGACTAGTCTATATTAAAAACGTGATAGATTTTCAAGACTTCACGGACTCTCCTTATTCGAATCGAATGAACATCGAATACATTCCAGTAAAGACTATTTTCTTATTACTAAATTATATCTATCTGTAACTACGTGTGTTTGAAAAGGTGTGTTCTGAAAACGATAAAAGATTTACGATGTGCGCCTAAATATAACACATAGCAATCAGTTGGAAGAACACGCTAGAGCAGCCAGCAGGCCAGAGAACCGTGGAATAAAGTACATTGACTTTTTCCTAATATCTCTGCGTAGGTACCCGAAAAACAAACGATGAATTGCTTTTCATTACTAGATCATTTAAAGGATCACGATACATGTTGATTCAATACAGCTTTATGTCTATTTCCATTTTTGAAATTAAGAATGTCAACAAACGTAGGAGGGTCAATGATCGTTATTCCACGTTTATCTGGCGCCTACCTTAGCAACTCATTCAAACCGATATAAACAAATTCTTCTAAAATTATATGATTGTTTAGAACTGAATTGTGAATGTTTCTGAAAAGACTTGTGTTCAAAGACGTGTCAATTTCGCCCTAAACATTTTGTTTGTGAAAGGCTTAAAAATAGCTACCAAGGCTCAGCCTGAGATTAGTGACAATATCAATGTATAAAATACTAGTAGGTACTATTGCAGTTGAGTAAGAATAATCTTCTGGTTTGGATGCGAAATTGGAACGTCTTTTTGGTCGTCAGAGCTAGCCTCATATTGACGCAAAGTTACAACTTGTACAATTTCATCACTGACAAGTATCTTATGAACTTTATAGGTAGCAATACACGATAGGGAATGCCTGATAGGTTTGCCTATACAGTTGATTTATACAGGTAAACCGGAGCGTGTGTACAACTGTGCAGGTTTCCATATAAGCTTATCTGGCAGTTATAACAGGCAAATCTGTCAGGTACACCCTAGCGTGTATGGCTACCCTATAAGACAGGTCTTATTTCAAGTTCACAGGATAGCTGCCAGTTATTAACAAGCTAAAAAACTTCACGTTATGTCAAATATACCTAATAAGTTAAAATAAAGTTAGAAGCAACTGACTGTCGTTGGTACCGAGCAGCATAGAGTTGTAATATATTTATTGAAATTAAACAAATTAAAGCAACGTACGTAATGTGAATCATCGTAATTAAAGTTGTTCCGATGAATAAACAACATGTATAAATTATTTGCTGAAGTTTTATTTTGACCCCAACATCTCTCCGGTAATTCTTTGTACTTTAAGTGTAAGCATTATAATTTATTATATAAACTAGGACATTACTGACACTCCGTGCCTCGAAAAACAGCAGGATTTAGCCATTGAAGCTCACTTGAATTTTTTTACCAAAAATTCACCCTGTGTAAACGGACTTAGCAGTGGTGGCCGAGTGACCCCGTCCCCAGCCAGGCGCATTACTTTGTGTATTTCATCACCACTGCTCTCAAAAAGGTGAAGGAAAACATTGTGAGGAAGTCGGCATGTCCTACACCCAAAAATTCTAAGACATGTGACATTCACCAACGTGGTGGATCACGACCCATTCCCTCTCCTAGAGAGGAGGCCTGAGTCCCAACAGTGGGAACATTATAAGGCCGACTATCTATCTATCCGGATACTCATAACGTTTTCATACATAGATAGCTCACACAATTATTACTCAATCACACTTTTAATAAAATAAATGTTCCTTGCGAATATTGACATTACTTTTCGGTATGCAAAACCTTAGAAGTTAGATAATTTAATAACAAAATTAAAATTGTCTGTTATTTAAAATAGTTTTACAAACATCATTTTTAGGACATGCGAAACCTGAATATAGCTTGTCCAGAATCAGTAATTGAATGGATTCTATTAGTTTTTACACCATGTTAAATCATAGTCGATTGGATGGCCCGATGACCTTGTATTGTTGCTGATATAACAAGTTTATAACTTAGTGATTTTTCATAAATACAGTTATGAAATTTTTTACATAGATTCTTTACATATAAATACTAGACACGTGTTTCGGGCTTCGCATAAACTAAAAATAAGGTTGTGTAGAAAGGTTCTAGTCTAAAATGAAACAAAACATTTGGCAAAACAAAGCCATAAAATTGCAAATTTAATAATATAGCTGACGAAATATTATACAAAATATACTTAACATTAGCTTAAGTACACTTCAGTTACTGTAGTGAGTGTTGCCAGTCAGCCAGGGCTGCCAGACTACAATCATTGCGATCTATACACGGTGACATTCTTTTCCTTGAAGAAAGCTAAACTCAATAATATAGGCACGAGGAAAATAAATAGGTACTGTAATTATTGATTTAAGCTTTAGACGACAGTACACTCAAAAGATCTATATTCTAATTTTGAATTCCATGGACTCAAATGAAAGTCTAGCTGTCAATTAACAAAGTCCAGCTGTCAATTATTAACAAAGTTCAGCTGTCAAGTAACAAAGTTTAGCAGTCTATAATAACAAATTCCAGTTGTCAATGAACTCTGTAAATCTATCAATTAACAATGTCCAGCTGTCAATGAACTATGTATAGTTCGTTTCACATAAGAAGTTCCTTCGCCGTAATGTTGGCAATACGGAAAAACAGTGTAGCAATATTTTTAGCAAAGAAATTACTTAATATTAGGGAGAAATTTTCTTTTTAGAACTGTAAAAACTATTTTTGAATGAAGTATACGACGCTGGGCTCCATTTCGATTGTCCTGCAACTCTTACAAATACTGAAAACGCCACGCCACAATATCGTACCTCTCCATTAACAACTTCCTTTTAGACCTCCTTTTTTTTAATAAAATCCTATTCCCTTCATAATTCTTTATAAAGTGGTGCGACTACCGTTAAAATCGATTTCGTTTCGCATTTCATGCAATAATTTTGGTAGAGCAGGCAACTCTTTTCTCTTTTCTTTCATTTTTCTGTAGACAGACAGGGGAGCCAACATTACGGCGAAGGAACTTCATAAGTGAAACGCACTGTAAAGCCGTCAATGAACAATGCCTCGTTTAAACCATTGTTACTTTGGTCCATCCTCAAAAATATAAGGTCATTTATCATTGACATAGACGGAAGGTGGTGTGACCACTCTAGTCAATGGTTAAACCCACAAAAAAGATTCAAGATTGTTTTTCAATAATCACCGTGTTTTATTCACATTACACATGCGACATCTATTGGCACATTGAAGAAACTTTTTATTACAATAACTATGTATTTCAAATGCATTAACTGTTCATAATAATATTATTGACTTTTTAAGACACTTTTCGGACGATTTTATATCGAGAATCAGTAAATTTTTTAGTTTATAATTTTGTCGTCTCTTTTAACGTTAAGATTTTAATCCGAACATAACTCTTGTTCAGAATATTATTCTAATATTAAGTTTCATTATACAGTATTAATAATATTTAATTAGCTCGTTACAAAATGTAAAATCATCAAAAAACATGAGGCGAGCAGTAAGGAGCACTTAAACCTCGGTCCGAGGTATTGGCGTGTTTACAGGGGCATGCCCTTAAAACTAGAAATAACAAAAGAACCTTGATAGTGCAAATTAACAAGACATTAACCCTAGCCAAAACCATTGATGACTACAAGGAACAAGGAACAATCAACTATATAAAATATTGTGATTACTTTAAAATACACTTTACACTTCATACTTGTTTGTTTGGATGTCCGTATTTTTGTTATAAATTCCTCACGCAAGCTCACAGCACTCAGTGCAAGCCTCACGGACAACTGTTTGTTACATTTGCACCAACCAAGGTGTTCCAAGTCGTACAAATATTATATCAACATACGGCTATTAAAATTGATCAGAAGAACTCATAAACAGAGAATGGAATCAAAGCGTCGCCAGCCGTGCCAGCTAACATTCATAATATTCTTACGACTATTAAAACATCAAAATGTATGTGTTGTTCCTTAAAACATTTGACTAGAAATGCTTACGGTTTCGTCCGCGTAATTTGGAATAACTTTTAGACATGTGCCAACATTATAATATAGATTTTTAATCAAAATTTAAATATTTATCATAACTTTTTTCTTAGATTCAATTCCATTTTCAATTTTGCGCATCGGGTGCCACACACCCAATCATATTTTTATTTTTTATAAAATATTCATTAAAATGGTTGAGGTCCTTTAAATAACTTTAATTGGTACTTCACCACTAGATAACTAGGCACTACAGTAAAATATCTAAGCATTAAAACCACATACAAAAAAAGGTTACACTAAGCCCTGTTGCACACTTTAAATGCAGTTTCATGTGTTTTAATATAAAACAAAGATTATCGCAGTCATATTCGGAGTTAGTATAACTTAAAACTAGTACATACGGACATAATAGACAAGACATTTAAGATAAACATATACAATACATAGATAACATTGAACTATACTCTGTTCAAAATAACATTAGACATTTATGAAAACCTTTTATTACGGTCCGTTCAACCGATTTTGACTTTTATTACGTTGGTGGCATGATAAATGGCGGCTGCAGTAGATATTTAGTTTTGTAACCACTTTTTTGCTTTTAATGCCATCCTTATGCGTACGAAATAAAATTTAAATTTGGTTGAACACACAGTAAAAAAGGTTTCTTTAAATGTCTAATCTTAACGCGAATATAGTATAGTATTTTTTTTTAATGAGTAGCCAAACAATAAAAATAATTTCTCATTCGAGCCACGTAACTTAATCTGACATTATATTAAGGATTCTTCGTTGAAGTTGAAACATTTAGATTTTATTGGCAGGTTGTATAAACTCTTGAGTAAGGCTCGTATGCAACAGGGAGCTCAACATAGAACATTAACACTTACAAATACAAATACACATTAAACAGACAATTTCCAGCTACAGTATAGTTTTAATTGATAGAAAAAACGTTCTCATTTAGCACAGTTAGTTACGATTATTTTCAAAAAAATGTCTTTGTAGCAACAGTTTATTCAGCACACGGCATCCACGTGCGTGATTGTAGTATGTAGTTTTTAACGAAAAATCGACAAAAAAATTATCTCGTATCGAACATTTATGTATAATGTGCAAACGACTCTCGAAAATAGAACAGTAAATGTAAACAGTAGCAATAACCATCACTTTGGCCTTTTTTTACAAATATTATATTTTTATTATTATAAATAACTTTTTTCAGTTTGAAGTATCTTTTATTTGTATATTGTGTAAACCTACCAGTGTTTTTTTTTTTTTAACCCAAATGTTGACTGGTAGAAAATGTCTTATTGCATTAAGTCCGCCTATGTACCACTACTGTACATGACGTTTCATTAAATAAATAAATAATGTTTTAAGAAGGAATGTTTGTTTTTTTTTTTTTATTTTAAAGGAGGTAGTCTCTAAATGCACTAGTCCGATTGCTAAAATTCTTTCACCGACAGAAAGCTGCTTTATTTCTGAGCGACATAGGCTATGTTTTATGTACGCTTGCGAAGCCGCAGCAAAAGCTAGTTCAGTATAAACTTATTATTACAACGGCGAACGTTTGCGAGTGTGTATGTGTGTTTGTTGCTTCTCCACGCTCGAACAGCTGAACGGATTTCGATGAAACTTGTTACATGGCTAGACCCTGTCCCGGAATGGCACGTAGGATACTTTTTATCCCGGCAGTATGTTGCCTTGGAATAATTTTCTCGAGTCTGTCTAATAAGTCAACCGACTTGGGAATTATTAGGGTTAAATGAAATCGGATGTAGTCAACGCTGGTTCAATAATCAAGGTTGATTAAGAGATATTGATATGATCATTGTTTATTAATAGAAGAGCCATATAAAAAGTATCGAATATAAGTATTTTTTAAATAATTAAATATTATACAAAATTTCCAAGTCGGTTGACTTTTTAGACAGACTATACTATCACGCGGGCGATGCCACTGGCACTAGTTAGTATTTTATAAGCATATGACAACATATAGGGTCTTTTTTATTTTTATTTCATTGTTCCAATGTTCATCCGACCGTAAGTTCATATTGATGAGTATTTTTTACTGTTTAAATTTATTGCCGTATCACAGTGTCCAATTGTATAATTATATTGTTTGAATGCTTAGCTAACAAAACTTTTTATATAGCAAGAACGTCAACGATAAATTTAGCCACAATAGACATCGAATAGGTTTGTCAACCTTCAAAACACCGAATTAGTTGTCATCACATTTGTTCTTTGTTAACATATATTTATGGAAACTGAAAAGGAATACTTTCTCAGACTAGGAGAGAAGGAAAGGCAGTGTAAGGGTCACACACAGGCCACCGGCCACAGCCACAATACGCCGCCGCAGGCATATTTCCAATAAGTTTCATACATTTTATATGGATTCTCCACACACGGTTGACGCCGGTGGCCGCCATACGCTACAAATGGCCGCTGCTCGCTTCTTGTGTCCCGCACGGGCCACTAAGCGCCGATACAAAACGCCGTCACACGTCATTCGCGCATTTAAACATTCTTCGTCAGAGTCAATTATGATACTGCGCGCACGGGTTAAAAAATATAGCAGCTACCGGTCACTAGTGCGCCTCACCATCAACGATTGCATCACTCCTTACCATCAAGTGGGATCGCAGTCAAGCACTAGTTTATATCAGATGAAAAAAAAGTAGCTTGTGGCCTCTTCTCGTGGCGGCGTTTATTGTTGTGGCATGTGGCCCCAGTGCAGCGACTCTTTCAGGATACAATTTTGTATCAAATATTACAAGGAACAGTGTACTTAACGGTGGGAACTAACAAAATAGACCGACGCCCGCAGCCACCATCATTATTTGAAGACACAGTACATAACAGCACTGCACTTGATACAACGTAGCTTGACCCTTCACTTTAGTACTATTATCTGAATCGTTTATGTTTTTCGTAATTTAACTTTTGGAAAATCTCCCACCATTTTTGAGGATATTTAGCCTGTTATAATATGGAAGATACTGGTGCAGGTGTATTGACCTGCTTATTTTGCTAGGTGAGATTGTAACGGACACTGCGAGCCACCTTACAGCCACTAGACGTCTAATAACAGGCGACGCATCTCTGTCAACACATATGACTTATAGATCTGATGTAGGTCGCCACAACATAATTTACAAATAGTCTCGACCAATCAGAACGCAGTACCCCGCTCCCCCGTACCTCAGCTGGTTGACAGAATTGCTTTGGTATGCTAGTTCTTCAAGCCTGAAGCGTCTAGTGGCTGTAAGGTCATTGGCGAGCTATAGTTACTAGCTGTACCTGTAGCCGGTGAGAACATGAACTTAAATTACGTATATCAACAGACAAAGTTCAAACTGCCTTTCCTTCTAGTCTGAAGTGCGCACAAAATCTTAGTAAAAACCAAACAGCATCGTTTCAGATTCCTTCTGTGTGGCTGCAGTAGTTTGCCCGAAACTATCGCGTCTGGGTCAAGAGGTACCTTAGTAGTTGGACTTGTTGGGGCCCTCCATGTCCTCGACGCTCCTCAGCATCAGGTAGTAGCTATTGACGCACAGGATGCAATACGCCATGATGCCTGGAATTACAAAATATACAATTATTAACAAAGATTATAATTTGAGTGTCTTCAAGGCAAGAGTGTAAAGGCTCATAAACTAGTGCGCCTCACCATCAGAGATTGCATCACTGCTTACCATCAGGTGGGATTGCAGTCAAGAACTAGTTTATAGCAATTAAAAAAAAACTAAAATAAACCTAAAAAACTAGGTTTTTTTTTTTTATTTTTGTTTTTTTTTTTTGCCTGCTGGCCAGTTAAATGTCAAGCCGTCCCCAGCTTAGTTGACTAGGCAGACGATATCCACAAAGCTGGTTTCGATTCCCAGGTATGGCAAACTACTACCTGTTGTTTTCCCCCACTATAAACTTCACAATGACAGTCTTCTGATTTTCTATATGTCAAAAATGTCAAAAGACGGGTCGCCGTAATGTTGGCTCCCCTGTCTGTCTACAGAAAAAAGAAAGGAAAAAAGGAAAGAGTTGCCTACTCTAGCAAAATTGTTGCACGAAATGCGATACAAAATCGATTTTAACGGTTGCAACACTTTTTGGAGAATTATGAGGGAATGGGATTTTATTTTAAAAAAGCAGGTCTAAAAGGAGAGGAACGATATTGTGGCGTGGAGTTTTCGATATTTAAAAGAATTGCAGGGCAATCGAAATGGAGCCCCGCGTCCTATATTTTCGTTTTCGTTTTATAAATGCCCATGTAGGCCTATGTGAAATAAAAAACTTTTGACTTTGACTTATAAAAAATAATCAAAAATACCTAGTTTTACAGTTTTCAAAAGAAAATAAAAACAAAATTATAAGACAATTGTTTAAAGTAACGAAATATCAGTTAATCTCCCTAATTTTAGGTAATTTCATTGCTCAAAATATAGCAACACTGTTTTTCCGTATTTCCAACATTACGGCGAAGGAACTTCTTTAGTGAAACGCACTGTAACTTAATCGAGACAAATAATTGCAAGTGGCCAGACTAATGAGTAGTGCAGTCTATTAGTTATACATAACTACAAGGAAAACTTTAAAATTACCAAAGAAATCCACCTTATAATTATTTGCACAGTAGCAAGTGCAAACACATTATAATAAGGAAAAATATTTCCTAGCCAGACAGTTTACAAGTAAGTTAAATAAAGATTCAAAAACCGCTGTGACTCTCCTAGCAATGTTTGACCTTCAGCCAAATTGCATTATTATTACTGACAAATACAAAATGATTATGTAAACATTTACAACTAGAGTCAACACTTTTAAAGTCATTGTCTTACTTTTCTCATGCATAATGAAATAGTAACACACCACACGACTAAATTCCCATCTAAATAGTCAAACAATTTTGATACTTGTGTTCTACACGTTGTCGCTTTTTTGTGCAATCCGGGTTCAAAAGTGTAGCGTCACTCTCCTGAGGCATTTTTTTATACCCTACCCCACCGCTGAGCAAAGGCCTCTCCCAAGTACTTCCAGGGACTTATTCTTCACCCGCGCCATCTGGAAGTAGTCCTTGTGGTACACGTCTAGATCACCTCGCTACCTCTTCCTAGGCCTTGCCCTCTGCACGAAGCCCCGGCGTGGCGCCGCTTTCCACGCGGTCCCCGCACATGCGGCTGCCGCAACTCACCCAATCTTCCATAGGGTCCATTAATAAAGGTGAGAATAGATGTTATTTCATTTTTTTTTCAAGTAAAAAGTGACTCACCAAAGAAGATGGCGCCCTCGAGGAAGGAGAGGAAGATCTCGGAGCCGGATTCGGAGAAGCCGTGCATGGCGGCCAGCACCACGATGCACACCAGCGCCGCCGCCACCAGCAGCGACATCACGTACACCCACACGCGGATGCCGCACGTGTTGCGCTAAACAACACACCACCATTTATTTTATACTTGTGTAGCGACATCTATCGCGCCACATAAAAACTAATCCTGCATCGCGTAATCTAAGTTCTCTGCGCCATTTGAAAATATACGACAGCCCGAAATCATCTCCCGGACAGCTGCCCACCAGACATAACACTCATCTGGCCGGAGGATCCTCCCTTTTTAACGGAGGTTTGCGAGACTTTACTCTCTGTTCCACTTACCTCCAAACTTGTTTACAAATATAATTTAAATAACACAAAAATAATAATAAGTACACAGGTGATGTTAGGAAGAGATTTAAAGACCATATTAATAAAATGTGCCATCGTTTTCCTATTCAAATTAGTTTTCTAAAGATATCAGAAATGGCGCTAGTTGTTTAGTGTGGATGACATGTATCACGTCACTGGCACACGACACTACCGCCCGGCGGCGACGACCTGTCGTGCCGGGCCCTGGTTCAGGCTATGGTCCGGGGCGAGGAGGAATGGCAGGCAGTCGCCTCCTTCGGCGAAGCAGTAATGCTAGCGAAGGAGGCGGCACGCGTGAGGGAACGAAGGTCCTCACGCCCCAGCCGCCGAAATTCCGACCCCGTCTACCAGCCACGGTAGACGCGGGCTTGCGGACGTCGAGCAATGGGTAGCTCGCCGTCCGGCCGTCCGGTAATTAACCGGAACGAGGCCAGTCGTCAACAGCGCGTAATGACCCACACGCTTCTCAAAGAGGTTTCAGCAAACCATAGGGCCCTAGGGCCGCGGGGAACATCTAAAAAGGAAACCCGTAGTCCTAGAACGCAAAGGGCAACTGACGGACACAGATGTCGTTTTAGTCTGTAAGAGTACGACAGGCCCTCTCGCTCCACCCAGAGCGGGAGAGGTCATTGGATGATTTCCACTCCCATCAATAAAACGATATTCATTTTGTACATATTTTAAAAATAATCACGTTAATATTTTTTCTCAATTCAAACTTGATCACTACGGCAAAGAGCTCAACTTAGGTAGGTACGTATACATCCCTCTTCCAGCTCCTAAAAGGGTCCAAGATAGGCTGATTCGGAGAAATCCGTGACCCCTAAATCACGATCCGTGATGGCTGCGCGTAGTGTTTCACGTGCGCTTTCCTTAGACGAAAAAGGGAGGCCAAAACACAAAGTAGTGGCAGGCGGTCTCCGACTTCTGCGAAGCAGTAATGCTCGCAAAGGAGGAGGCCGAACGCATCAGGCAACGGCGTTATCGCCGCCGCCGTCGCCGGGATTCCGATCCCGATTTCCGGCCAACGTAGACGCGGGCTTGCGGCGGGTGAGCAATGGGTTGCTCACTGTCCGGCCGTCCGGTAACTGTCCGGACCAAGCCCAAGTCGTCCTCAAGGAGTTGTCAGCAACAGCAGGGACCCAGCCGGGTCGAAGCCTACTGGGGCCAGGGTTATCCGAAAGGGCGCTCGAGCCCCGGTATGAAGGCTAGAAGGAATGGGGTGGGTCTTTTAGTCAGTAAGAGTCTGACATTATCTCCCGCTCTGCCCAAGGGCGGGGGATGTCAATGCATGATTTTTTCCCACCATAAAAAAAAAAAAAAAAAAAAGTAGAATAGACGTTAACTACGGTTTTGCGGTAGTTATAGCAATTACGAATAAACATTACAGGAAAATGTAATCCGTAATATATTCATAAAATAAGGATAAAATATTAATATTATGCATTAAATTAATAAAATGAGGAAATAAAATTAATAAAAATAGTAGAAGAACAAAGATAAGACATAACAAACGTGACGTTATTTATAGGTAGGTAGCGTTCCCAAAAAACCCAGTTGTACAACCGACCGATGAGCCGGGCCTTGGTACAGATCATGGTCCGGAGCGAGGAGTGGCAGGCGGTCCCCTCCTTCTGGGAAGCAGTGACGCTAGCAAAGGAGGAGGCCGACCGCCTCAGGCAACGGCACTCACAGCGCCCCAGTCGCCGAGAGATTCCGATCCCGATTTCCGGCCACCGTAGGCGCGGGCTTGCGGACGGCGAGCAATGGGTAGCTCGCTGTCCGACCGTCCGGTAACTGTCCGGACCGAGCCCAAGTCGTCGACGGCGCACACTGTCCCCGCGCGCCTCAAGGAGTTGTCAGCAACCTTAGGGGCCCAGCTGGTTCGAAGCCTACTAGGGCTAGGGTCTGTTTCCGAAAGGGAGGCTCGGACTAGATATGAAAGGTAAGAAGGAACGGGGTGGGTGTTTTAGTCAGTAAGAGTCTGACACTAACACTACCTCCCGCTCCGCCTAAGGGCGGGGGATGTTATTTTGATGACTTTACCCAACGAAAAAAAAAAGTGGTCCAAGGACAAGGTCAATAAGAAGTACCTAATAATACAGTTATTAGCTTACCTTGATGACGGAGATGAGCAGCATGAAAGCCAGTACGACGTGCACGACGGTGACCACGGCGACGGTGACGGAGACCTTGTACCAGTTGGTGTACAAGCCGTCCAGGTCCTCGGCGCTGCCCTTCAGCGAGCGGAACTCCTCCGCGTACACCGCGCACATCACCATCAGGGCGAACGACACCAGCTGCGGAACAAACGACGGAAGATTAGACGATAAGGGATTCTATGTACCTGGTGCATGTCTAGCGCAATAGTCACGTAGACTTTACGTAGACCCCACGTAAACTCTACTCAGACTACGCGTAGATACTAGGCAGACGTACAATATATCTACTACATATATCTATACAGTATACACTATACATAATCCACCCCGAGAAGAAGTTAGTGATAGTTTGACGGGTGACAGGACAGAATGGAAGAAGAAAACATGTTGCGCCGGCCCCAAGTAATATGGGATAAGGGCAGGAAGAAGAAGAAGATGGGACTAGGCGATGTCTTCTCATCATCCACCTTCTCATCATCACCCGTCAAACTATCACTAAATCCCTTTTCTTTTATATCACTTCTCAGACAATCCATTCATCTTTTCTTCGGCCTTCCTCTCCCTCTCCAACCATCTACATGTACACTCAGAACTCTTTTAGTGATATGCGCTTCATCCCTCCTCTTCACATGACCATACCAAGACAACCGATTAACTTTCAACTTTTCAGTCACTGGCGCCACTTTCAAACTTCCTCTAATATACTCATTTCTCACTTTATCCATTCTCGTCACACCACACATCCATCTCAACATTCTCATCTCCGCTACATACAATCTTTTTTCATCCTTTTTTTTCACAGCCCAACATTCTGATCCATACAGTATGACAGGTCTTATGACGGACTTGTAAATTTTACCCTTCAACTTGAGGGGCATGCGTGGGTCACAAGTTGTTCCCGTGACCTGTCGCCATTTCATCCATCCTGCGTTGATCCGACGTGTTACATCTCGGTCTACCTCACCATCCCCTTGGACGAGCGACCCGAGGTACCGAAAGTCGGAACAGATTGGTATGGGCGTTCCGGCGAGAGCAAAAGGCACAGGGTTAGAGAGACCGCCAAAATCGCAGAACAAGTAGGTACTCCGTTTTGGTTCTACTTAATTTCAGGCCAACACTCTCCAGTCTGTGCCACCACACCTCCAATCTGTTTTGGACCTATATGCCACTCTCGGCAAACAGCACAATGTCGTCGGCAAACAGCATACACCAGGGAGCCTCCTCCTGAATGTCCGACGTCAGAGCGTCCATCATCATCAGGAAGAGGTAAGGGCTAAGAGCCGATCCCTGATGTAAGCTGACAGCCACATTGAAATTTCCAGTACAGCCCTATCGCCTAGTCCCATCTACTACTCCTAATACCCGCAGAGGGAGGACTGCATGCGTTCGTTCCCCTACTAAGACAGCCTTTGCCAGAGGACTGTCCTCTGGTAAACAGTCAAAGTTGCAAACTGTACGACCGTATTAACAAGCAACTGAAAATTGTAGGACTTTACAAACGAAAAGTAAAAGTTACTGATTGGCTACAAATAACCTTGTATATTTATTATTGAACTTTCGTTGTATTGAGGCGGTACTTTCGAAGTGTCTAAGCCAGAAGCGAAAGCATCCTAAGCAATGATCCCTTAGGATCATTGCTTAGGATGCTTTCGCTTCTGGCTTAACATACCTAACAGTTTTTGACGGAATGGTTCATCAGTTACATATACTTACCTATACTTTTGTGTTGTAATGACTTTTTAACGCGCTGTTGATAAAGTATTAACTTAATGGCTAATTTAATGCCAAATAGAATCAAGTACCTACACACACAAGGATCAGTCTGATAAGACGTACTTATCAGGGTTATAACATTCTGCGCCGAGTTTGTAGTGCTATAAGAAACAACACACTTTTAATTGTACAATGCGTTCCATGCGTACAATAGGATCGATTGCCATGTTGTGACGTCACGTCGTACTGTCAAATCGAGGAATTGATAGGGTAAGCGAAACGAATTTTTTTTTTAAATTTTATTTGTTTACGAAAAAAGTTTAATCAGAATCCAGTTCTTCAATTTCGCTCATCTCAGAGATCTTCAATTTTGCCCCATTTCTTGCGATTCGACAGTATGACGTGACATTACAACATGGCAATCGATCCTATTCTTATTTGGAAAGTAGATTGGAATGTTGTCAGTAGGTATTCCGTCTAAAGCTAGCTCTCTAAATTGAGAACAATTGTCTAGCGCACCGAGAGACAGTTCATTGCATATTTATGAGTTGGCGAAAATCTAGCTTAGCTTAAAAACGACACGTGACCGCCGCGCGCCGTCACGATAGCTGTTCGAATGGTTCCTGAATACTAAACGCTTTACCGAAATTCTCGAAGACAACTGTTGCAACACTACAGCTGTGTAAACGTAGGTATTATTTTATAATGATATCTCATACCTAGGTCACAAGTGTTGCAATTTGTTCTTATTCGTCGTTTAATATTATAAAGGACATTTTCCGTACTCCACAGTTCTTTTTGCGTATAAGTAACTCATTTGTTCACATTGGTGCCTATTTATTATGATGAAAGCAATATTTTTTACTAGATATAATAATTTATCTTCATCAGACTACTACAGCCATAAGTATACCTATATCTAAAATGACGACACTTGAACATAAAGCGTCCTCACAAGCAGCTGCCGTAATAGCACCAATAACACAGTACAAAGAGAACAAAGTAGGTAAGAATATGAAGAATAAAGGAAAAAAAAAAAAAGAAGAAAGATTACAAAGTTGCCAACACTTGTAAACATTTACTGGATATCTATTAACAGGACCAACCTACCACCTGTACCTACTTATGCAGAAGTTATCCAGATGTCATTTTAACAAAAACCATATTCTCGAGAAACTATTAAAATAAATAAAAGTGTTTAAAAACTTGTAAGTATGCATAAGATACAATCTCAAGGTTGTCTCTTATTGTTGATGTCCGATAACATTGTAGAACGTGTGGACAGAGCGGGCGAAACCAGAAAAACTACGGTTTATCGCGCAAAGTTTACAACGTTTGCAAAGCTAGCCAAACAAAACTGCCTTTGTAAGTCATAAACTCATAAACACTAATTTCAATTTAAAACCCTTGGCAACACTCGCTCATAAAAAATTAAAATTACTATTCGTGTAAATAAACACTATAAATATCTATTTATACACCGGCCAACTCATATATTATGCATGGCGTAACATTAAATTTAACAAAAAAAAAAACTTTATTGCATAAACTTACCAGGTGTACAAATGCAACGCATTTGGCGCCGACCTCGAGGCCCATGCACCAGCAGAACGAAGTAATATGCGGCACACCCATCGTAGGACTGTCCTCTTCGACACGATCACGGCAACTGGAATGTAAGCGAGTCCCGCGTGAGTGATATGTATGACACGCCGGGGCCCCCAGCGTCGCGCAGAGGGCTCCGTGACGTACGCACTTGTTGTCTGACGTCAAATGACAACATTTCCATGAACTCACCTTTGCGAGATTCAAAACCGACTCAAAGGAAAGCATTTACGTCGGTAAACAACACAAACGCAGCACGTGTACATAGATATTTTTGTATTGACCTTTAAACGGTCGACCTCCTCATTCATTGAGATTACCGGTCTAGGTCTACCAACAACGTTGCCAGACAATATAATTCACAAGCAAAATAAACCGCTCCGACAAGTTCTCAGCGTCGTTACTATTACTTAATTATATCAGACGCAATTCAGTATTTATTGAATTCGAAGCAATTCAATTCACGTGACTCCTTTTTTGTTAGATATCGACCAAAAACGATAACGTGCATAACATTAGCCGTCGGAAAACGATAAAGTAGATATTTTGGATTGATGTGCATTTACCTAAAAGCATTAACAAGTAGCTTAGTTATCAAAATATAATAATCTTTTCATAAATAATTATAATAAATGGAAGTTACTATTTATTAAAATTATATAACCTATTCATCGGATCTCTTAAAAAACCAAAGGTATATTGAACGTAATCTGGCTACGACTGCACAAAGGCAAGCATATTCTTTATCCGCCTGCTCAATAGCTTAGACAGGGTTATGTTTTTGTTATTTCACAAGTCAGGATGACACATAGTGTACCAAAAACAAAACATTATAAACAGTCAGCTGTCGACGCACACGCACGAGACTGCTCTTCTCGTAAAGTCGTCACACTGAAATCCCCAAATTATTAGAATCGTGAATGACTAATTAATGGCGTAAGCAATCATGTTTGACGTCAGGGATCGATACAAGAGCGCTGCACAACATACAAGTGATAATGAACCTAACGTGCACTACCAATATTACAGTTAATATTATAATGATATACCTAGTGTGGACGGCACACATAAACATGTATTTAAAATTCCTCAATTTTAAATCGAAGTAAGCACTATGAAGTTTGATCGAAAACGTTGAATGGGCATGATGCCCAGCAACAACAGACAAAGTTTATACATTGTATAAGTAAAAAAGACAGAGAAGTGTGTGCCTACAAAAGCATCTAGCACTATCAGCACGATTTTAATACGAAAGTGGTTACGAACAGAAGAAACCAAATAAACCATCCAGCCATGATCAATCGTGAGAGATGAAGTGGCCGGAAAGATGGTTAATGGTAAATACTGACATGATACCGGACAGAATAACACACTGCGCTGATTTAAAATTAGAACAAAAGTGATTGATGAGGATGACGATATTGGTTTTCTAAGCCAGCGAAAAATAGCTTCTTATATCGGCTTCAAAAACGTAAAAATAGGTCACACACTTACACACATACAGTATAAAACTGAACCCTTAACAATACTTAAGAAACATAATGCAGCTGATCAACTCAGGATGGACGAAATGGCGACAGTTCACTGAAACAATCGTACGCCCATGAATCAAGTTAAAGGGTATAATTTACAAGATAATATTGGTAAGTAAGTAAGTTGTATGAATCAGAACTAAATGTTGGGCAGTAAAAAAGATTGCATATAAGATAATATTTGATATGTGAGCATATTAGAAGAAAATTTCACTTCATCCTTTAAATTTAAAAGTGGTGGCAGTGACTGAAAACATGAAAGGGAATCGTTTATCTTGGTATGGTCATGTGAAGAGTAGGGATGTAACATATATTACTAAACTAAAAGAGTTATAAGTATAAATGTGGATGGATTGAGAGGGAGAGGGAGGTCAAAGAAAAGATGGATGGATTCTGTGAAGAGTGATATGAAAGAAAAGGGAACCAGTGACAGCGCAACGGTTGGTAGAATAGAAGGAAAAAAATGTGTTGCGCCAAACCGAAGTTAAATGGGACCAGGGCAGGATTGGATAATTGAGAATGTTTTATAGAACCTTGTTTCTGACCTACAGACACAACGAGTCTGTCAGTGAATATCACGTCTGGTGAATTTTCATTTTATGCGCTGTTATGGCTATTTGTCCTTTGCTGACAAGCGTATGTGACTTTTGTGGTATCATCCCTTATTTTTTAAGTGGAAAATCATCAAATCACTTCTCAGGGAGAGATTAACAGATTTTTGATGACTTTTAGTCATCAAAAACCCACGGTGGGTTCTTTCAATTGTCTTTTGCTTGCCAGGACCGCAGTAACTCTTTCGCTCCATCTCGCAACGTTGCAAGCATGGGCCCTAGCGAGCTCCGTCCTTTGACAGCTCTTGTCGAACCGGGTCTTGAGATGCTAACACATCAAGACTGTCTACGCAAAAGCCCATCTAGAACCACTAACAAGAAAGCTTGGCAACTGGAATCCTAGTTCTTCGAACATAACTACGAAAAACTATAGATATGGGTCGAATATATATTTTCATTTGGAATTATAAAAATCCAAAGATACCAAAGATAAACTGGAATTGATTGGTAGAAAGCAAAAAATGCAAAAATTCGCCTTTCTTAGAAAACCTAGATCCAAAGTAAGATCAAGAGACTTACTGGGTATCGTCCGCGGCCATTGTCACTGCAACACTGAGCGACAGGTACACAACAGCAGCATTGAAACAAGTCGGCTTCTACTTTTTACACTTTAATACGTGTGGACTGGAGATGTAATTATGAAGGTACATCAAGTCATAAACGTATTGCGATCGAGATATTTACCACTGCCCTTGATTGACTATATTGATTGAGTATTTCTGCGGCCTACCCAAATTTCCTTTCCTTGGTATTATTCGTCAAATCGTTGAACTCCTTAGTAGTCCTAAGTTGAGCTACAAGAATACTGACAAATACTTGCACTGACTGAATAGGTCCACTCAAATCTGTGTGTTTCGTTTCTCAAAAGACCAACTCATGCACTAATCTGCATGGTTCTCATATGATTTGACCATTACATGTTTACTGTATGGATTTTGACTGAGTTTGTTTCGGTGTTTCTTCTCAGGATAGTCAGCTAGGAAAAACCGGCCTCATCTAAATTAAACTGAGATAAAAATTTATGTGTTAACAATGTTTTTCAAAAACCTAACATTTATTATCATTTATGTCTGGTAGAGAACATCTAATGGGTAGGCCTATACAAGTATATAAATAGTTTTGCCAGTGCGGACGGGTTTATACCTATACGAAACACTGTGCGTGTGGTTAGTAAAACTCATACAGTTTTACACAGTGTTGTATATTTACAAACATGGCAAAAATGTGGTGAAGCTTGTTCGTCTGGTCGGCCCGGCATCAAGGTTATCTTTGTACCTTTCTTTATCTTACATGAAGTTATCACAAGAACAAATAGTTTTAGCGAAACGACCGACACGTTTTATCTCAAAGACAATTAGCTAATTGTAGCAACATTTGATGCTGGAAATCCTTGAGAGTATCTCAAAGAACGATTGTATGTAGTTACAACCATCTGGTGATTATTTTGCATATAGCAGTAAAGAAACGAAGTACGGAAAAAATCCTTGGAACTAAGAAACCCACGAAACTTATACCATTTGGAACAAAACTCTATGCGAGGGAACTAACTTGTACCACACAGCGATGTCCCGCTAGGCCGCTGATGATAGTGAACTTATCAAGGACAAGCCCTCGGCTTACTTATTATTGATTGGTCTCGTATACAGGCGGAGCTTTTACTACGAAAATTTGTAGGTACCAAAAAAATATTTAGGTTGAGCCAACTATTCGGCTCACGGTCACGGTTCTGAGCATCGTCCGTGACCTATTAAACTAAACGTTCTAGAATAGCTGTTATCTTATATTACATGCTTGCAAAAACAGCAGTTGTGCGTGTGCTGCGGCTCTGCTTGCTTCCATATCTAACGAATAACGTCATGCTGGGGAAGAGTCTCATCCTATTGATAACAGAAACCAGATGGCTTGGCCTTGTAGCCGGCAGATGTGACTAAACAATTCCTTCAATTGGCATCACCACGGTTTTAATTTATTTGTACGAGTGCCTATGAGCATTTTTTCTATTATACTAGTAGTGACTAGTGCCAACTACCGAGTCAATATCCCCATGAACCGAGGTTTACCATGTAAAGAAAGAAAGAAAACATGTACCTTTCCTGGCCTCAATTACAGGCATTTTGGGCCACCTAGTGCATGCTTTAATGATTTTGGCGCCAACCATTTATGTCAATCTAAATTGACTCTAAAACCAGACTAAATGAAAACAGAACATATTGAAGTCCGCACAAGGCCAAGTGACGTCACCGTCACGGCTATTAATCCTGGCGCTACGAATACAAAGCGATGCGATACGCTCGTTAAAAGGTCAATTTAGGGACAAAGTCTAGCAGCATTCAGTCCAAAAGTATCTACATATTTTATGATGAAGTTGTTTATTTATAAGTTAGCAACACGCTTTATACTAAAGTGATAATGCAGATGGTCTCCCAGTGTTGCCAGTTGCAAACCGGCTTGCAGGTAAACCTATAGTTCCACTAATAATAACTGTCGGAGTATCGTCAGACGGCGTCTGCGCATCGTAGATTGTAACAGAACCATTCAAGGTTATGCATTGACAATCAAGAGATGTCGCTAATAGATAGGAAAAAAGGCGCGCTAGAGCACTAGATATGATCATAGTTTATGGTACTGTGTGTTATAATCTACCGAAAAATCATGCGTTAAATTCTAAGCAGTATGTTATGGTTTACAATCTTTAGACATTTTACAATCTCGCGAGATAGATTATAATCTAACGGTATTTACAGTTTCACGGGGACAGATGCATAGATGGTCGTGAAGACAAAAATTGCAAATAGACCATACTATAGAAAAATATTTCAACTGATTTGGTTATGGTAGAAAATGCCTAAAGCATTAAGTCCGCCTCTATACTTTTGAGTACTTAAAGCATTTAATTATTAATAAATAAATCATTATATATAATTTCATTATGTTTTGCTATACGAGTAGGTATTTTTTGTTATAAAGATTGATTAATGAACTTAAAAATAATTGTACTTTGGGACACTAAAATAATAAATACTTGACACTAACACTCTGTTATCATCAGATTCTTTGCATAATCAAATATTTTTATAGATTTCATTTATACATATCGTAAAGTAAACTTATCTCCTTGCAAACAAGTGTGTATATTATACATAAATATGTATTAACAAAGGACACTGCAATCTACTTTTTGTGAAATCATGATCTAATATCGCACAGTATATGTAGTGAGACAGTGTTCAAGCACGAGCCTAACAGTAAAAAAAAATAGAGTTGTTCTTTTCGTTTAGAATACGTAATTAAGAGAGTTGGGTGGATCTAATTTTGAGAAAGAGGTCAACCGTCGAATCCGACTCGACTGGGCAGCGTTCGGAAAGCTACGCACTATCTTCTCATCCAACCTACCACAGTGTCTCAAGAAGAAAGTCTATGACCAGTGTGTTGCCAGTGATAAGATATGGTTCCGAAACGTGGTCGCTCACAATAGGCTTCATCAGAAGGCTTAAAGTCACCCAAAGAGCAATGGAAAGAGCTATGCTCGGAGTTTCCATGCGTGATCGAGTCAGAAATGAAGGTATCCACAGGAGGACCAAGGTTGCCGACAGAGCACGAAGAATCAATTTGACAGGCCTGTTGATCTAGTGGTTAGTGGCCCTGACTGCTATGCCGCAGTTCGTGGGTTCGATTCCAACCCAGGACAAATGTTTATGTGATGAGCATGATCATTTGTTCTGTGTCTGGGTGTAATTTATCTATAATATGTATGTATTTAAAAATATATAAGTATGTTTATCAGTTATCTAGTACCCATAACACAAGCTCTGCTTAGCTTGGGACTAGATGGTGTTGTGTGACAGTTGTAAAAAAAAATAATCGCCAAACTTAAATGGCAATGGGCAGGGCACATTGCTCGCAGAACAGATGGCCATTGGGGAAGAAAGGTTCTGGAGTGGCGACCGCGTTCCGGAAACGTTGGAAGGCCTCCTACAAGGTGGACAGATGACCTGGTGAAGTTTGCGGAAATCCGATGGATGCGGGACGCACAGGATCGTTCATTCAGACGCAAGGCCTATGTCCAACAGTGAACGTCTATCGGCTGATGACCTAATTAACATTGTTTAACCTATCAATTATTCTAAATTGTCATTGTCACACTTTTAGAACACAGCAAAGCATCAACCAGTTTGTCAAATTCTACTCAAGTCAAATAAGATTCATTCTACAGTGCGTTTCACATAAGAAGTTCCTTCGCCATAATGTAACAAAAAACCTAATTTGTGTGCACATAGTTTCAACTTGTATGTTTAAGTACCATCAAAGACACTTCCGCCTGACCACCGCTAAGTTCTAAATTATTTTTACTTGCACTCGAAACGAAAACTTCAAAGGTTAAATTCCTTCAAATTTTTTTTTAAGAAGGAAAATAATCCAATATCTTCTCTCGCTCTTGGGTGGAGCGGGGGGGACGTGTCAGACTTTTGCTGACTAAAACCCATTCCTATGATCCTTCTTTGCCATCGTTTCAGGGCCCCGGGGTTCTCTTTTGCACAACCCATGGTTTTATTGACATCTCTTTGTGTCGCGCATGGAACACTACGCGCCTTCAAAGACTAGGGTTCATTCCACCGGAACTTTGTCCGCCATGACTTGTCGCGTCAATGGAGTTCTCTAAATCCCATAGCGGCAGGTTGGCAAGGAGGCTCGCCGCTTCGCGGGACCGTGCGATATCACCGCACCATCCGGATGGCCACGATTATCTGGGACGCGTTCAGCTTGGCCGCCGCGCCGCCACCGGTCACTTTCGCAGCGAGGGCGCCCACACCGGCGCCCCGTAAAGTCGGTTCCATGACTAGGTCTCAGAAATCAAGAGTTAGGGTGCTTTTCCACAAGAGATGTGCTATGCTAATTTGCTATGGATGCGTTTGATATCCACCAGTCATATTTATTGGTCTATGTAGCTTAACCAAATTGTTTTTATCAAGACCTTCTTGCAACATTTCTAATGAAGGGTCTGTGTAGCTTGCTAGTACAGCGGTGTCATCAGCAAAAGTTACTGTCGTAACACCTTCAACCTGCGGTAGGTCAGCAATGTAAATTGTATTCAGAATAAGACCCAAAACTGATCCCCGAGGGACTCCAGCTCTTATGTCATAGAATCTAGACTTCGTTTCTACTGTTTTTACTTGAAAGATTCTTTCAGAAAGATAAGATATCACCAGTGAGTAATACTGATGAGGAAGGTTCATCTTCAGCTTAAAATGCAGTCCCTTATGCTAAACCGTATCGAAAAACAGTATTTTTTTTTCCTCCAGAAGGTACCTCTGGAGGAAAAAAAATACTGTTCTTCGGCTTTTCTCGGCATCAGATTACATCTCGACCGCCGTTTAACGGGGAAACATGATATAAAGACCAAGAGACATGAGATATTAGAACCAAAAACCATCACTGGATAACGGGACGCAACAGCATATTGAGCATTGACAGCAAACTGCTTATCTATTAAGTTTAAGGATTACTTTATAGATAAGTAGTTTGCCAGTAAGCCAGTGTGCCTCTACAGAATCCAACTCCGAAGCGCCAGCAAATCAAGTATTAGCAGAGAATGCAAAACATAATTTTGCGGACTATTTCTGATATTCCTTGGTTCATCACCAACACCGAAATCCACGACGAACTAAAAATGAATACTATCTCGGAGGAAATCCAAAAATACTCCCAAATACCAGAAGAGACTGGAAATGCACCTTAATGAACTGACGGCTGCTCTTAAAACCAGAAGTTACTCAAAAACATTAAAAGAAAAGACATAAAGTCCAATTGCAAACTCAGCAACTGATTGGGTAGTTGGCTTACTGGTCAGACTCATCCCGGCATGAAATCACATTCCAACGCACCTGTTAAAAGTACTGAAACTGATTGCAGATTAAGGAATAGTAATAAAAAAATATAGCTTAGCACTGGTGGAAACGGCTGCCACTAAGCTATGTTTTTTATAAGGATAGATGATTGTCACAAGTGGTGGAGCTATATGCAGAGCAGAGTACTGTGATATCGAAAGGAGATCGCATGAGTTGCTTTTTTTATGTAACCAACGAACTGGCTTGTAAAATATAATTCGAAGGATTATGCTGTTCTAGATTAAGTTTGAAAGTTGGTAGAAAAAAGAATGTGTGTTGTTTTTTCAGTGTTGAAGTAATTTTTGTAAGGAAAGCATGAATTCGTTCAAATAAGTAAAAATATAAGAGTGCGCCGCCCGATGTGTTTGATTTCATAGAAGAATCCCTATACGAGCCTACCGATGAGCTGAGCTGCGTTACAGTACCTACAGTAGGTGCTCCTTCCTTACTACAGATACACAGCATAGCCTAAGCTGCGCATCTTCCTCGCATATCTTACTCGCTCCGCTACCTAGCTTAGTATCAGTGGAAACAGTCACAAAGTTTCGTAGCTTAGCTTTTACGTCCTCACAGCATACCTGCGTAGCACATCACGTAGCGTTTATCTCTTCTTAAAACACAGTCACATTTATTTATTTTATTCTTTGTGCACACAAAAGTAGAGGCAACTTAATGTGTGTTTATTATTAACATGTTGTTATTCGCGGGCTTGTGGACGGCGAGCAATGGGTAGCTCGCTTTCCGACCGTCCGGTAACTGTCCGAACCGAGCCCAAGTCGTCGACGGCGCACACTGTTTCCGCGCGCCTCAAGGAATTGTCAGCAACCATATGGGCCCAGCTGGGTCGAAGCTTACCAGGGCCAGGGTCTAGCTCCGAAAGGGAGGCTCGGCCCCGGTATGAGAGGGCAGAAGGAACGGGGTGGGTTTTTTTGTCAGTAAGAGTCTGACACTACCTCCCGCTCCGCCCAAGGGCGGGGATGTCATTTGGATGATTTTTACCCACAAAAAAAAACATTTTGTTATTTTCTATGCTAAGTATAAATATATCTCCTATATTGAGATATGAGAGTTCCATAGATATAAGGAGAGTTCACTGAATAAGTTAGCTATAAGTACAGAAACATTGAACATTAATATGCTAGTGTGCCATCTTACCAATATAACTTCAAGAACATTTGTTTTTTTAAATTATTGACTCAGATAAACTGATCCGTCCATACTGATTAAAGTGATCTTTCTGACCTTGCCACTCTTTGGAACTATTGATAGGTATACTATAATATCTAGCCGCTGGAAAACTTCAAGACCTATATCAATGATGTTTTATTTTTCTTGTAGATACCTTTTGTTTTAAATTAAGTATTTCAGTTAGATTACTTTTTTATTGAAGTTCTTCTTCTTCTTTTAACGTCAATGTACTAGTACTACATTTTTTCTGACCAGTATTTAGCAATCTGTATGGCTCTGAATGGTTATTAATTTTAAAAAGTAATTATCATCAAACTTGGCACATTCACTAATAACAAAACAAAAACAAAACAGTGGCATAACTATACCATCTGTGGCCCGAGACAAATTCATTAAATGGGGCCCTAGAAAAATCATCACCTTGTGATTAAATCTTACTTATGTATTTATGTACACACAAACACTTAAAAATGAAAAAAAAAAACACAAATACAGATAAAAGAGAACAAAGGCTTATTTCAGATGAAATTTCTTCCAGCAGACCTGCGACAGGAGAGTTGGATAGGAGATGTAGACACAATGTATACAAATAAATTAGAAAAATAAAAACATACAATTAAGTCATATAATACATACATAAATATCTATATATCAATACCAGTAAATAAAACACATAAATAGATACTATACTTACATAAATTAAATTATAAAAAATTATCTATAAATAATAACTTTACGAGATAGTAGAGAAGTAGTGTTCTTTAACTAGCTTGAAAACAGATATATTTTTAGCGTCGCGGATCTTAGCTTGAAGTGAGTTCCACAGTCGTACCGTAATCTTATCACGATTTGTAAAATGGTTGGGTTAGGTACTTCTTCAGACCTCGCAGCCTCTTGAAACAGAGGCCACCTTAGTGTTGTTTCACTGGCATAGAACTAACAGACAAAAGTAACTTTATTGATGTTACAAAATACTGTTGTTACTATGTATTATGCATCATTCAGCAGTAATTATGTAATTCTGTATCTATAAGGTATTAGTTTTGTCCTCTGCTTGCTCCCATTTATTTAGGATCTCCAGGAAACAAATCAAGACCAAAGTTTATCCTGATACTCAGTGATAATGTATATTTTATCAATGCAAAAATTTTGTAATTATATCAGTACATACTTCTGTAAAGTATCTATAATTTACAAATAAAAAAAAATCTGTTCAGAGTTAGAATAGAAGAATATATATATAAAGAGTTATAGTATTGTGGCAGAACACAGAGACACTATACAAATAATTGTAACACCTAAATTGTACCTGTGTGCACAAATAAACTTTTTGTATTTGTATTTATTTTGTATATTTGTATTTGTATTAGTGTAGATTAGCTCCAGAAATACTAAATAGAAATAATGTTGCCTAACAACTTTCACATGTTCGTTGATCCATTGTCCAAAGGCACGGTGACCCAGTCAGACCCAGCTAGGCAACCACCAAAATTAGATGGGTGTGCCTAATTGAGAGTTTGCAGCTATTTATTTATTCTTATTAAGAAGCTGACCCCTTGACCTTGTTATTGATTGGAAGTTATGGGTTCATTAAATGGAACGATTTTTTTCAAATAAACTAACCTGGAAGTCTATAGACTTCCCGTAAAGATAATAATAGGTATTGAGAGATAATACTGTAAAATTAAAAATCGACATGTGAGAATACAAGAAAATAAAAAAATAATAAATAAGCAGAATTTACTAATATGTATAATAAGAGGAATGAGATCACTAGTACATAGTGAGATAAAATTTAAATGTTTACATTTGGCTAAAATTTGTCAGCAAAGTAGTCGGACGCCCCGTTACCTTGTAAAAAAAATTATCGCATTATACTTACATCAAGATAAAACCTCCTTTTCCAAAGTTCTAACAGTCACGATAAATTTAAGCACCAATTACGACTCAAAATACAATAGAAAACAAACTCGTTACTTTATGCAGTGTATTCTAAATAGTGTCGTGATAAATTGTACTAGTACACACAACTGCACAACAAAACAATTCTCCTGAATGTGATAAAATCTTTTTCTCCAATCGAATCGGCAAAATTCGGCGGGTCAAAGAGAGTTGTGAGAGGTAAGTATACGAATACTATAGGTGCGACAAGGATACGCGATTGTTTTGAACATCATTTGAATGGCGCCTGACGTCTGAGTGACGTAAGCAACACGGCCACGTTCCGTTTTACTTTCGCCACGCGTAGGTATGTAGTAGTTGTGACATAATTAAAAATGTTCACTAATTTTGAATGGGAGCTGTCTGTTTTCTCCGTTATTATTTAGATACGATACGTTAATTAATTAGTTTAGAATTTTAAAATGAGCGACTATGACCGGCCCGCATTCAAAGTGCGTGACGTCTGACTCTGACGTGATGTCATAATACAACTTACAAAAATTGTACTACAACAACGCTCGGTTCCCGCTGCTGCCTTGCTTTCTTTCATTAATTTTAATAGGTTTCAGGTTTAGGTATTCTATGCTTGTGTTTCACTATAATATTTTTTTATATGTCCAATCCCCATACAAGAAAATCATGTGTTGTACCAAAATGTACAAATACAACCACCAATGCGCCGGAAAAGTTTTTTTTTTTTCGTTCCAATGGATGTCAAAATCCGAAAGAAATGGATACAAGCTATAAGGAGATTGGATTCCTTTGGAGATCGAAACACAGTTTATTGTTGTGAAGATCATTTTGATGTAGGTAAGTATAATGATTACAAAATTTAAAAAATACTTTATCCATACATTAATTTATTACTCACCGAACTTAATTTCTCTAAAGGACTTATTACACTGCGCTAGGGCTGCCATCCGTCCGGGTTTCCCCGGATTTGTCCTAGTTTGGAAGACGTCCGGGGAGCGTCCGGGCGGGGTTTCAATTGTAGTCCGGGATTTTGATTAGATCCCGTTCCCATAATTTACGTAAATAAAAGCTATGGGTTAGGTATTTCACCGCATAATATAATAATTTAAGTTTAAAATTAGAAGACATTTTAATGTGTTTACTTTAAGAGTTGCCAAATAATTAAGAAGTATAGTTTTATTTGATTTAAATATTGATTTAATTTAGTTACATAGATCTATAAATGAAAACAACAAATTGTTTTTTGTATCTTGTAATATAAAGAAATAAACATGTAAAGCTGTTAAAATTGTTCTTTAGTATAAATTATTATAACTTTCTGAATTTGATTTAAGATTTCAGTTCTTTTAAAACTAAAGTAAATTGTATGGAAAAATAAGAAATTAAACAAGTTTTTCATTTAATTTTATTAATTAACTGAGTAACTAATATTGGATTTGTTTATCTTTTATTGAATACCCAAGAAGGTTAAAAAATAAAGCAAAATTACTCACAGTAGTCACAAAAACGATTAAACACACTATTTCATGCAACAAAAGAGGCTCACAATTAAAGTTCACTTATAGCAAGTACGGAGTGAAATATATTTTAATCAAGATGTAAGTAAATGAAAAAAGTATTGAAATGTCCGGGGTAAAAGCTCCAAAATCCGGGAAACCTACGCTTCCGGTCCTGGGGGACAGGTTTTAGAGATGGCAGCCCTACACTGCCCTGAATATCGCGTGCGATATTCCGATTCCGACTCGTACTATTTTTCATTCATAGAAAGACAGTCTAACTCTTATTACACTACGCGATACGTCGAACCTTAGACTAGATTGTCTTTCTATCCCCGCGTTCCGAATTGCATCAAAATCGATTATATCGCGAATCCGACCAACGCCCAACGTCACAAGTAGGGATTTGAATATGTAAAACATAAAAAGATTAAGTACAAAGTTTCATATCCTCATTGTTAGGGTTACATACCCAAAGGGTAAAATGGGACCCTATTACTAAGAATGCCATCCATACGTCTGTCTATCCATCAGTCACCGGGCTGTATTTCATAAACAATGATAGTTTTGTTTGTTATCTTTTATTTACACATTATTGTATTTTAAGTATATATATATATATATGTAATGAAATGACCTCTTTGGAAATGACTATAGATGCTGGCGGGAAAGATTCCGAATCTTTCCCGTCGAATACTTCGGAAGTATTCCGAAATATTCCGAAACTTTCGGAATATTTCAACTGTCAAAAAAAAACCAGGAAAATCGACCTTACTACCTATTTCGCGCTTGGAAGTTGTAAAATATTATCTTTAGTTGTATTGTGAGCGGTAGGAATATATTAAGTTTATAGTTGTGAGTGCACGTCGCATCAAGGACAATAGAACCGACTTCAATAAAGTTCCGACTTTATTGAAGTCCGGCCGGCACCTCTTCAATAAAGTCTTCGCTTGGTGGTGGTTTGAAGTGCTCCGGCTTCATTGAAGTCAGTTCTATCTTTTTACTTAAACATTTTTGTTTCAACATTTTTTTATGTCACGTATAGGTACATAATATAGTGACTAATAATACTGTTCTGAAAACTGCATCAAATTCGGTTCAGCCAAATGCGAGATGATCGCGGACAAACATACATACATACGGTTCAAACTCATAACCTCCTTTTTTAACACGCTTTTATTAGCTTTACCTATATATTTGTTTGTAATCAACGCCTTTGAGCTCGATTTTGACCAGCTTAGGGCGATCAGATTTTTTAAACTTTGCACACCCATCAAAGACTGATGACAACACAATGATCCTTTATTCTATGACCTTGATCTCAAGGGCAATGACCTTTACTTAAACCTTTACTTCATTAAAATGTTGGGAATCGCCTGTGACACCCAAAGGCAATGACTTTTACCCCAAGGGCCAGACCTTGACCTCAAGGTCAATGACTGACCCCAAGGTCAAATGTATAAAAAGTTGGAAAACACCTGGGACACCATAGGGCATGACCTTGACACCAAAGCCAATCACCTTGAACTCAAGGTCAAATGCATAAATGTTGGGAAACGCCCGGGACACCAAAGGGCTGCTTTGACCGCCGGCGAGCGCTACTACTCTAAATAACACAGATCAATTTTTTTTCGATAACATTTTAGGTCAAATACTTAGGGGTCATGGTCATTGACTTTAGGAAAAGCGTGGGGTGCTCGATTCGACTCTTACGAAACATATGGCACAAAGCGCCCCACCCTTTTTTACAATATAATATTAATATTTTTCGTTCAAACACACAAACAAAACAAACATAGAACAAGCAACAACAAACACAAACAACAAATTCAATGTATTTATTGATTGGGCTATTTACGCGTAATGTTTTTATTGACTTGGTGGGCTATGCGATTCGCGAATCAGAGATCTCTCTCAACCGACTTAGGAATTTTGTATAATATTTAATCATTTAAAAAATAAAAACATTCAGTACTTTTTATAAGGTTCTTCTGTTAAACAATGATCTCTATCTCTTAATCAACTTTGATTATTGAATCCGTGTTGACTACATCAGATTTCACTATATCCTAATAATTACCCAAGTCGTTTAACTTATTAGACAGACTCTAACCCTTTTTCAAAAAACAAATCAAATAATGCTAGACCTGGTTTTTTAATTCACAACTGACATTTATAAAAATAATAATAAAAATATAGCATTCGATTTCGAAATAAGTAGGTACCTACCTAAAAACAAAAGAATAAAAATCCTGTTAATCGCAGGCTAACATTAATCAATCCCATTTATATTAAAATAAACATTTATATTTTACTTACGTATGTGCCACTGAACAATTATTAACTAACAAACACGTTTATTCCGATTGAATTATTCCGGCAATCCGGCGAAATATTCGGGCGAAATATTCGGAAACATTCGGAAACATTCTACGAATCTTTCTCGCGGGGTGAAGGAAAACTTCTCCGGGGAGCATATCCCCTCTTACCGCACCCCGCACCGCCATCGCCTGCACGCACGACTCGTGGCACTGTGGCAGTCGGGCCCGCGCGCGCGTCGCGGCGCCAGTGTACAAAGTACTCTGTGGCCAGCGCTGCAGCAGCGGCGGCGGCGATCGACGATCGATGCAAAATACAATTATTCAGCAAAAAAAAAAAAATCTTAATTAAATTAATTTTGAATAATTCCGATTTAAAGAAACTTTCCCAGAAGTATTCCGGAATTATTCCGAATGTTTCAGAAGTTTTGCAACTATAGAAATGACATTTCATTTTTTTAATTTTTAAGCTGTGGATACGGGGTGACGTATCATTCAATGACAGATGAGGTTTAGATTATTTTGCGCATTTTATTGTTATAAAAACTTGTAGAGAGATAATTAAAGGGATATAATTGAGGAGGCGATATTAGTGAACTTTAATGTCGTTTCTTTGTTTTCAGGTGAGATAAAAGTGTAATTTTAGTTAAACGATAATTGTTATACTGTAAAAGCATGTGGAATAAAACAAATCTTTGTTTTCAGAGAAACAATTTGTGGTTTATTTCGAAAATCCTCAATAATATACCTTATAAAACGACATTTTTGTTAACTAAAAGAAGATGGACCGGCTGCAATTTGAGTTTACGATGATAGCTTCAAATGATGGCAAATCAAATGTATTAGCCATAACCTCAATATCTACAGAAGAAGGAAAATGTTATGTTTTACCTGATGAGCTGAAGCCGGTGATTCATCATACATATATTGTCAAAATGAATACTTTCTCAAAAATAAAAAATAGTATAAAGAAAAGACATCACAGTAGAAAAATATGGATAAAATTGGATGAAGATCTTAAGAAAACATATAGAGATGAGGAAGGCAATATGCAATTTTTAGATCAATATTTAGAAGAAATAAGCACAAAACAACCAATAGACATAAACGACAATTTGCAACATATCTTGGAAAAATTAATAGAAACTACTACAAAGAAAGAAAATCAACATAACCTAAAACATATTTCAGAGAAATTTATTATTGAAAAATTCACAAGCAAGAACCCTAATGCAATGCAATGGATTGAGAATTTTGAAAAGGAGTGTGAGCGCTTTAATATATCAAAAGATGAAACAAAAATAGATATATTGAGATTATTTTTAGAAAAATCTTGTTTGGATTGGTATAGCTCGATGGCCATAAAACTAACAATAAAGGCTGAATGGAATGAATGAAAAAACAAATTTTTAGAAACTTTTAAAAACCAAGGATGGGACATAGTTACATATGCTCTCGCAATTAAATATAAAGAAGGACTACTAATTGATTACGCTATTAGAAAAGAAAGGCTTATGCTAGACATAAACAAATCGATAGACTCCAAAACAATGATAGATCTTATTGCAACAGGTTTACCTGGGTTTATCTTAAATAGGTTAAACAGAGATGAACTCAATGACACTACTGATTTGTTCAATGAGATAAGAAAATATGAAGGTATGATGTACAAGAAAAACTCAAGTACAGTAAAGAGTTGTACATTCCTTTATAAAAATAAAACTAATGAGAAGAAGCCATGTAACACTTGTGAATCTTTGGACAAAGGAATTAGATATCATCCGGAAGAGTCATGTTGGTTCAAGAAAAATAAAAATGAATCTGAAAAAGTTTTTAAACCCAGAAATGTAAATAACAACTCCATTATTGAAGTGGATATAAATACTGAGAAAAAAAACGAGTAAGTACACCATTAATCAAAATCAAGCTCTTATTAGAAAATAAACTAGAAGTGAGCGGCATTTATGATTCAGGCTCACAGATCTCTTTAATAAATTCAAGACTGATTAAAATAAAAGAAAAAAAGGACAATGAGAATATAGCATATATGAAAACGGTTAATGGTGTGAAAAAAACAGATGGCTTGATAACAATAAAAATAAAAATATTTGATTTAGAAGAAGAGGTGGATGTATACATAGTAGAAAATGAATATTTTGATGATTTTATAATCGGATTGGATATGATAAAGAAATTCAAACTAGCCCAAAACGAGGACTTGCGGATAGAACAAAAGATAAGAACAAATAAAATAGATGAAATGCCTAAAGATAACAGAAATGAAGAAAAGAATATAAAAACATTAGCAATAAATTTTAATGAACATATAGAAACAGAAGAGTTTGTAAGTATGACAGACCATTTAGATAATGAAAAGAAAATTGAGATCGAGAAAATAATAAAGGAATATAAAACAATTTTTGCAAAGGACAAGTATGATATAGGAACAGTTAGAGATTATGAAGCTCACATAGATTTACTAGTAAATAGATACTGTAGTAAAAGACCATACAGATGTACAATAGAAGATAAATTAGAAATTGAAAAGCAAATATCCATGTTACTAAAGAATAATTTAATAGAAGAATCCTACAGTCCTTTCGCTGCTCCAGTGACATTGGCATTTAAAAAGGGTGAAAATAAGAAATCCCGCTTGTGTATAGATTTCAGGGAACTAAATAAAATTGTTGTTCCACAAGCTCAACCTTTTCCGTTAATAGATGATTTGATTGTTAAAACTAGAAATTGTAAGTATTTTACTACACTGGATATAAATTCAGCATTCTGGGCGATACCATTACGGGTGGAAGATAGATATAAAACAGGATTTGTCACACAAGATGGCCACTTCCAGTGGACCTGCCTTCCCTTTGGCTTGAAAACATCACCAGCAATTTTCCAGAGAATTTTAAGCAATATTCTAAGAAAGCACAATCTCACAGGATACTCCGTAAACTATATTGATGATATTCTGATATACTCGAAAACCTTTGAAGAACATATAAAACACATAAGAAATGTATTAGAGGCAATAATACAAGAAGGCTTTAGATTGAAGTTTACGAAATGTAACTTTGCTTCAGACTCAGTAAAGTACCTCGGCCATGTAATTCAGAACAATTCGGTAAGACCACTAAAAGACAATTTGATCTCGATAAGACATTTTCCAACTCCTAAGACACAAAAGAATATCAGACAATTTTTGGGAAAAATTAACTTCTACCATGAATACTGTGCGGGGTGTGGGTTGTAGTTGATATAAAAGCACTGATAGGTTTTGGATAGTTTATTAAAAGTTCTTCAAATGTTACGTTAAAATGTTATGTTAAAGGTTATGTTAGATGAATGCACCCGGTCCGTTCGGTGTCTCGTAATGCACTGATGTTAAAGTACGATTGTAGGAAATTGCTGCGTTAGCAGGTGTTCGGTTGCTTGGACCGAACATATTCCGGGGTGGCATAGATGCAGTTAAGATGAGATGATGATAATACAATCATGTTAGTTAAGATGATAGTAACCTAATGTTAGTGGTGATTCTTAAGATATTACAAATTTTAGCGTTTAGAAAAGTTAATAGATAATCTTTATGTCTCTAGTTTTTTTTGTATATGATTGGTGAACACGCTTTATTTTGTTTTTTAACCACGCACACTTGCACTGCACTTTGAGCACTGGGCTGGCGGTCAGCCTCGTTACATTGTCGCGCACAAGCACTAGCACTCGCGTCGTTAACACTTTGTAGCTCGATGTCTGGTGAGATCAGCACGCGTCGCATGCGGCGTCGTCGCCACCGCCACAGGAGCACGGCCGAGCCCACAGATGCCGCCAGCACGAGGGTGTAGCTTACCACGTAATGATGGATGTCGTGTGGTGACAACGTTTCATCTATTTCTACATCACTGTTTCTTAGCTGTTTGATTTGTTTGTAGATTTTGAGCAAGTCGTCATCTAATTCGTCCTCCTCAGTTTGATTATCGTTAGCCTTTTCGATCGGTAAGCTCACATTGATAATGTTGTTAAGTTGGTCAATGTTGGGTACGTAAATATTTGACTGAACCGTCACATTATTGTCAAATTTTGTGTTTGCATGCAAGGTAAAATCTTGCCCTTTGATAACACAACCCAGTCCGAGGTATATTACTCCTGCTTGGTTTAGTTGTTCGACTGTGATATACTCTCCACAAATTATTTTAATGGAATAGTTGTTACAGCAGTGGTATAAATACACAGAAGGATCGTTCAACGGTACCCACATGTTTGAGCATAAAGTTTGTTCAACTTTACATTGGTTTGTCTCATGATTGAGATTGCAGTAATTGTTGTTGTCACTGCCTAGATGGTAAACAGGCCTCTTTAACACGCACATATACGTCTCTTCCTGAGTAAGACATGTTGAAAGCTCATTGTTGTTTGTCGGTATGTACGAGTCCTTTTGCAGATTCACTGCAATGTATTCTGATTTTGGCACAATGCTTGTCATATTCTTACCGAATTGTTTGGGAATTGGTATCACTCTGTATAATTTGTATCGATCTCTGCTGATTAATGGGAATGTTATTTGGAATATAAAATATTTTTCTGTGGTCCGTGCTTTTATTTGCAATAGATGATACAGTTTTCTCACATCAGTTTGATCGATAGGTAGCATTAGATCATCCGTAAGTTGGCCAGCAATGACGTTGAGTTCTTGTTGTAGTTGTTTAGGCGTTAATAAATGTACGTTAAACTGACCATGGCGAATGTCCGTCAAAGTGTCCAGTAAAGTATCTTGATTACCCCTTAATGTTTGGAGCAAAGTATTTGCAGTCAATGCAGTTACGAGTTGTCCTTGTACTGCACTCATGTTAGTCATTACTTGTTGTACTCCATTTGTTAATTTGTCCAATGTATCTAAATGATGATTTATAGTTTTGTGTTGCTTATGGATAATCTTTTCAGTTCGTTTCAGGATGTTGTATTCTGACTCTACAACAGATGTTTGGTTTTTCCATAATTTAGCCAAATGATTTTGATTTCGCTTTATGAGTTCAATGTCCTTAGTGTATTGTTCAGCGAAACGCTCATCCAAGACGCCGAAAAGATAATTCGCTACGTAACCTAACCCATTGATAAGCCCACGACGCTGTCTGGAGTGTGCGATGAATTGTTGTGTCATCAAGAGCGCGTTGTAGTATTTTAGTTCGAGGAACTCGTGCTGTAGTTGCGGTACTATCATGTTACAAACACCGCTGTTTATATTAGTACATGTGTTATTTAAATGAGTTAATAGTTTTTCTAGCGCCGTTGTGCCCTCCCAGTAGGGCGACATATCGTAATAGACTACTAAGGTCCATTTGTCACGGATGAGATTCATTTTGGCAACAGGATCAAAATATAAGGACTGATTATTCCTTAATTTTGAAATGTTGTACATCATGCCATGCGCAGTGTTGATTGCGATTGACATAAATAATGTTAATGCTAGGGCCAAAGAAATGAAGTTGACATGGCCTTGTCTGACCGACGCTGTACATTTTCTTGTTTTGTTCTCTTCTTGTCTGTCTTCTGTTTTATGTTCTTGTTCACTTGTTTCCGACGAATTAATAGGTAATCGAGAAAGTTTTATGATAGGTCTCTTCACGATTCCATTTTTCGTTTTTAAGGATACAACCCGTACAAGTCCGTCTTTGCCCGGGTGGACCTCAATCACTCTTCCCATAGCCCATTTTCCAGAAGGTATGTTGTTTTCTTGAATGACGACCAAATCGCCTACTTTCAAGTTTTGTTGTGGTTTCAGCCATTTACTTCTAGCTGTTAGTTGGCTTAGATATTCTGACTTCCACCTTCTCCAAATGTCTTCTGATAGCTTCTGGATTAAATGCCAACGTGTCCTGGCGTCCCTTTCTGTTTCAATAACTGTTAATCCTGTGCGTCCTGTTAAAAAGTGTGCTGGTGTTAAAAAGTCAAGGTCTTCTATATTTTCTGTTATAGCGCACAGTGGTCTAGTGTTCAAGCAAGCCTCAAGTTGAGCAAGAATAGTCGAGTATTCTTCAAATGTGAGCCTCTGTTCTCCAATTACGCGTCTAAGGTGGAACTTAAGGCTTCTTACCGCTCTCTCCCACAAGCCTCCGGCACTCGGCCATGATGGTGCGTTAAAGTGCCATTCGATCTTCATCTCGGTCACTTCTGCCAAGAAGCTATCGTTGAAAATTTGTTGTAATTGTTGGTATTCGCTTTCTAAAATGTTGCTGGCGCCAACGAAATTAGTTCCTTGGTCGCTGTAAAGATGTCGTGGCGCTCCTCGCCTAGCTGCCATCCTTTTCAACGCAGCCAAAAAAGCAGAGCTTGTTAAGTCCGAGACTAACTCCAAGTGCACGGCTTTAGTGACCATGCAAATGAATACCGCCACGTATCCTTTAGTTGTTTTAACTCCACGTCCTTTGTTTGTTTTTATTTCCACAAACCCCGTGTAATCGACGCCTGTGTGATAAAAGGGCGGAGCGGGGTTACATCGCTCCTCAGGAAGATCGCCCATTAGTTGATACTGTCGTCCCGATTCTTGTTTTCGGCAAATCACGCATTTTCGTATTCAATATCGCTCGTTATCCAATAGTATTGTCGTAATTGGGCGAGGGTCACACGTGGTCCGCCATGAAATGATAGTTGATGTGCTTCATCGATGAGAATCTCCGCCAACCGACACTTATGTGGTATGATTATCGGGTGCCGCATTTCCTCACTTATGTTAGCGTTCTTCAATCGTCCACCAACACGTAACAATCCGTTTTGATCAATAAAGGGATCTAAATTCAATAATTGACTTTTTGAGCCAACGCTACCGTGTTTGCGCAATTTTTCTATTTCCGTTGCAAATTCCTTATTTTGCACATGTTTTATAATAATTGTTTTAGTTTTGTGTAACTCTTGTAATGTGATATAGCTCGGCAAATATTTACGGCAACGTACAGGTGTGATCGCTCGATATACCCATGCTAATATATGTGCTATCTTCTTTGTACTGTTGTATTTTTCTAAGAAATGGTCAATGATATTTGGGCAATCTTGTACGATGATGACTTGTTTTTTGACTGTTCTGATCTCTTCGTTAATGTTGTATATTTGTTTTTCAGTTTCATCTTCCGGCGTCCATGTTTTTAGCCATTGAGGGCCTTGCCACCACAATGTATGTTGTATCAGCTGCGACGCTAACATTCCACGGCTGGCACAATCCGCTGGATTTTCTGTTGATTTTACATAACGCCAGCAGTCAGGAGGCATTATTTCTGTGAGTTTGACGACCCTATTTGCAACGAACGCCTTCCAACGATTAGGCTCACCCTGTATCCAACTGAGTGTTACCTTCGAATCCGTCCATCCAAATATTTCTAGTCTATTTGTTAAGGATTGTTGAATTTTATTTATTAGTTTAGAGAGTAGGTATGCGCCACTAAGTTCCAGTTTTGGCAACGTAAGGGATTTCATATGCGGCACAAGCTTAGATTTTGCGGCAATGAGTGTTACTTCCGATTGATGTTTTATGCGCGCATAAACTACGCATGCATAAGCCTTCATGGATGCGTCACAAAACCCATGAATTTCGATGACGTCATCACTGTTGTTCTTCAACCACCTTGGTACCTCGCAGCTGTGTATGTTGTCTAGGTCCGCTTTTATTTTGGCCCAATCGTTGAAAATGTCATCGGACACTTGTTCATCCCACTGTAAATTGTTTTCCCATAGTTTTTGGAATAATAATTTTAGTTGGGTGGATAGTGGCGTCAACCAGCCTAACGGATCGAATAATTTCGATATTTCCGACAATAAGTTGCGTTTTGTTGGCCTTGAAGACTGCTTAGAAAAATTGCATCGAAAGAAAAAATTATCTGTATTTGTGTTCCAACACAGACCCAGAGTTTTTGATGATGTTGACTCCGATTTCGAATTAAATACAATGTTTGTGTCTGGATTTTGATGACTTGGTATGTCTTCAATTAATGTTGGTTCGTTGGAGGCCCATTTACGCAAGTTAAAACCCCCTTTTTGTAGTAAGGTCATCAAATCAGATATAAGTTTCTTCCCCTGTTCAATAGAATGACACCCATGTACAAGGTCATCCATGTAAAAATCTTTATCCAACACCTGAGCTGCGTCAGGATAATTTTTCTGTTCATCAACTGCTAATTTCTTCAGCGTCATTAGAGCTAAAAATGGAGCCGCTTTAGTTCCGTATGTAACTGTTGTGAGTTGATATGATTGTATAAGACATTGAGCATCGTTGCGCCAAATTATTTTTTGTAGAGGTTGACCCAATTCATGTACTTGGATCTGCCTATACATCTTCTCGATGTCTGCTGTATAAGCGTATTGATATTGTCTCCATTTTAGCAATAATATTTGCAGATCTTGTTGAAGGTTGGGTCCTTTATGCATCAAATCGTTGAGGCTGAATCCTGAAGATGTCCTCGCAGATGCGTTAAAAACAACCCTGTATTTTGTTGTAGTAGATTCCTCTCGTAGCACGCCGTGATGCGGTAAGTAGCATTCCAGTGTCAAGTTACTTTGCAAAGCTAATTTCATATGTTTTAATTGTAAATATTCATTCATGAACGTTTTGTAATGTACAGCTAGCGTCTCGTGTTTCTGAAACTTGCGCTCCAAATTTCGAAATTGAGCTAAAGCCATTTGTTTTGAGGAACCCAATTTGTTTTCTATTTTATCCTTTAAAGGTAGCCTGACCTCGTAGTGCCCGTTTTCTTTCCTAGTTGTGGTATTTAAATAAAACGTAATGCATCCCTGATCTTCGACCGATAGATTAGACTGTTCTGTTATCTCTTCGGTTTCCCAGAATTTATGTATATCTTCCAAATTGTGCAGAACTACATTACATTGGAATGTTTTTGTCGAACCTCCACACAGTAGCCACCCCAAGCGGGTCTGCTGAGCGATAGGCTGTGTTGTGTTAGTCCCCTTGATGACTCCTTCCATAATAATGTTCGCGTAAACTTCGGCTCCGAGTAGCAAGTCAACTGGTCGACTAATGTAGTACTCCGGATCAGCCAAGTTAATATTTTCTGTAAATGACCATGAGGGCTTCGAAAATGTTTGGTTGGGGAGATTTTTAAGTAGGTTGTTCATGATCATAGCTTCTGTTGTAAAAGAGTAGTCACTATGTGTGGACTTGCACGTTATGTGAAGCAACCCTTTGCAGTTGTTCTCCTTTGCGCCTACTCCAAGGACAACTCCATTGCATTTTTGGCGTTTTATCTTCAACAACTGAGCGGCTTTTTCAGTTATTAGAGAAATCTGTGACCCCTGGTCGATAAGGGCTCGCATGTTGTGATAAGTCCCGTCGGCTGCCATAACCTTCACGAGAGCAGTTGTAAGCAAAATCTCAGCATTTCCATCTTGTGACGCGTTAGAGACCTTGACCGTTGGTTCGGTATGTTTAGACACTTGAGACCCCGTCGGCTTGACAAATGCGTCATGCAATATCGTACTATGATTAGCTGTACATTTGCGGCATCGTTTTGTAGAAGTACACTTGTTACCATTGTGGCTAAATAAACAATTGATGCACACCTGCAGTTTTTGCGTAATTGCAAGCTTTTGTTCAGTGGGCAGTTCCAAGAAAGTTTTGCAATTGTAGAGGCCATGTTCGCCGCTGCAATGTGGACATTTGAACTTCGACACGTGTAGTGTCTTTTTCAAGGTTCCATTATTCCCACTGTGGTTATGCTTCTTGAAACCTGTTGAGGAATGTTGGTTGTTAAACCCTTTTTGTTGAGGGTTATCTTGTTTGCGACGAGCTGACTCCAAACTGATGAATTTGGTCTCCAAAAAGTCCAAAAATTCTTGAAGCACTGGTAGCTCCCGCGAATCTTTTAAAGACTCAATGTAATTAGTATACGTGTCAGAGTCTAGTTTTTGGGATAAGATGTGTACCACCATAGGATCCCAAGATGTAATGTCAATATCTAAATTGCGGACAGCATTCAGACATTCTATTGTTGTGTCATGCAGTTTTTTGATTTGTTGCAAGGACTGCTGTTGCATGTTGGGCAGTCCTAGAAGAATGTTCATGAGAGAAGAGAATATAGCTCTTTTGTTATTGTATCGGTGATGCAGAATATCCCAGCATACGGAATAGTTATCTGCGCTGATTGGTAAATGTTGGATGAGCCGTTCAGCTTCCCCTTTAACTTTTCCTTTTAAAAACTGCATTTTTTGGGCACTCGAAAGCGACGGATTGTTATGTATTGCTTCTTGGAACAAATCCTTGAAGCACGTCCACTGGTTATAGTTACCACTAAATACAGGTATATCTAGTGTAGGTGTTGATTTTTCTCTGTGAGCCACGGACCACATTTTAGTATTAATTGCCTTCTTTAGACTGTTGTATTGTTTTTCGTGACTCAAGAATGTTGTTTCATACTCTACATTTTCTTCGCATAATTCTGAATCAATTTCCCAATGCAGAGTATCGATTGCTATCCACCTAGATTGCAGTGTTTTGAGGACGTCTTCAAATTCCCATTTGTCAGAAATAAGTTCTAAGTTGATGTTAGTTACCGTTCGTCGGAAAGCCTTAAAATTAGCTGCCTGCTTGCGAAGCATTTCATCCAGTTTACTGTTTGTACCCTGATTGACCATCCAAGCACGACGAGCTCTTTGACCTAACTCCGAAGGTTGACCATCTTCTCCTTGCTGCTGTTCCTCTTTACACTCCTGTTCAGTCTCGAATTCTTTACCAAAATACGTACCTTCTTCTAGCAGTCCTTGATCATCGCTCCTAGATGGAGCTTCCAGAAGTTGTTGATGCATCTGGTTGATCAGCGTTTTGACAGCTTGGTACGACTTGCTTGTTTTCTCGAACTCCTGTTTCGTAAAGTAGACATGCGTCTTACTTACTTCTGTTGTAAGGCGATCGTGGTTAAATTGGTACTCCTTCCAGTATTCTTCTAAAGTACTCAAACACTTTTTCAAGTATTCGAAGGTTCGTCTTTGGACACTGCTCTTCTTTAAATTAACCCCGATCTTTTCGATGTTGATGGCGAGCTCCAATTGGACGTCGTAAAGCTCAGCCATTTCGCACGTTGTTTAAGGGCGTCAAATCTCCCAAAGTTTAGAAAATTATGGAAAGATCTTACTTGTGGTCTGCTGCTATACCACCGTTGATGTTCTCCTTGGATCAGGAGCGTAATCCAGTCACCGACCAGTCCAGAATACCACTTTAGTCCACACACACCACACTGATATACACGCAACACTCGCGATTACTTTTCGGAACTCGCGCGATCCGGCTCGAAGGACCAATTTGTGCGGGGTGTGGGTTGTAGTTGATATAAAAGCACTGATAGGTTTTGGATAGTTTATTAAAAGTTCTTCAAATGTTACGTTAAAATGTTATGTTAAAGGTTATGTTAGATGAATGCACCCGGTCCGTTCGGTGTCTCGTAATGCACTGATGTTAAAGTACGATTGTAGGAAATTGCTGCGTTAGCAGGTGTTCGGTTGCTTGGACCGAACAAATACATACCAAGAAGTGCAATTATTTTAGACCCATTACATAATTTATTAAGAAAAAATGAAAAGTTTGTGTGGTCAGAGAAGTGTGAAGAATCATTTAATCAAATAAAAAGATATTTATGTTCTCAACCTGTGTTGGAAATATTCGACAAAGACTTACCAATAAAAATCTTTACAGATGCATCTTTAGAGGGTATCGGGGCAATATTAAAACAGACTCAACTAGACGGTAAAGACAAACCGGTGGCATATTTTTCAAAAAAACTAAACGAATCTCAAAAACGAAAAAAGGCCATATATTTGGAATGTATTGCTATGAAAGAAGCAGTTAAATACTGGCAACACTGGCTAATTGGAAAACATTTCACTATTTACTCAGACCACAAACCTCTAGAGAACATGAATATTAAATGCAGGACAGATGAAGAATTGGGTGACCTCACATATTACCTATCTCAATATGACTTTACAGTAAAATATATACCTGGTAAAGAAAATATAGAAGCAGACTGTTTGAGCCGAAACCCTGTATTAGAATCAGAAGATAACAAGGAGGAACTATTAAAAATAGTTAATTTAATACAAATAAAAGATATAGTTGAAGACCAAGAAAAAAATGAAACAATAAAAGAAAAGAAACAAAATCTACTACATAAAAATAAAATCTATTATAAAAAAATAAAGAAACTTGAAAAGATTATACTCTCAGAAGAATTTAGTAAAAAAATTATAAAAAAGGTGCATGAAGATTTATGCCATATTGGAATCAGACAATTACTTACAGAAAAAAATAAGTCCACTATATACAGCTAAAAACCTAACAAAAAATATCATAAATATTTGTAAAACATGCGAAATATGCATAAAGAATAAATCAAGATGTCAAGGAAAATTTGGGTTAATGTCACAACTGAGACCAGCAACAAAACCATTTGAGATAATGTCAATGGATACTATATGTGGCTTTGGAGGATCTAGGTCAACAAAAAAATACTTACACCTTTTAGTAGACCACTACACAAGATATGCGTTTATTGTGACTTCAAAAACACAGAACGCAAGTGACTTTATAAAACTAACAAAGAAGTACTCGAGACAGATGAGATTGGAATAATTCTGACAGACCAATATCCAGGCATCAATTCAAAAGAATTTAAACAGTATTTGCAGGAGAATAACATCAAACTAATATTTACAGCTGTGAATACGCCATTTTCGAACGGCTTGAACGAAAGATTAAACCAAACAATAGTAAATAAAATAAGATGTAAAATAAATGAGAAAAATAATAAGAGAACATGGACAACAGTAGCAAGAGAATGTGTACAGAAATATAATGAAACAGACCATTCTGTTACAGGTTTTGCACCAAAATATTTACTGGATGGTACAAATGTCAGTATTTTACCAAATGAAATTAAAACAATAGAAAAGGAAGACAAGTGGATTGCTGATAGAAGATTAGCATTAGAGAATACAATAAAATCTCACAAGTACAACAAGAAAATATTTGATAGAAATAGGAAAATACAAGAGTTCGAGATAGGAGACAGTGTATATGTAGAAAATGGAAATAGACTGAACAGGAAAAAATTAGACGAATTAAAAATAGGCCCTTTCAAGATAATAGAGAAAATATCGAACTCCATTTATAAGATTGACACTGGCAACAGAAAAACAGAATCAACTTTATTCCACATAACAAAATTACAACCTGTTACGGCAGAAGATGAAGTAGAAGAAAACGAATAGGTATAAAGATAGCTTGCAGGTGCATTGTTTGTATTATATTATTTAGAATTTTCGTTCCTATGGGGGGGAGATGTAATGAAATGACCTCTTTGGAAATGACATTTCATTTTTTTAATTTTTAAGCTGTGGATACGGGGTGACATATCATTCAATGACAGATGAGGTTTAGATTATTTTGCGCATTTTATTGTTATAAAAACTTGTAGAGAGATAATTAAAGGGATATAATTGAGGAGGCGATATTAGTGAACTTTAATGTCGTTTCTTTGTTTTGAGGTGAGATAAAAGTGTAATTTTAGTTAAACGATAATTGTTATACTGTAAAAGCATGTGGAATAAAACAAATCTTTGTTTTCAGAGAAACAATTTGTGGTTTATTTCGAAAATCCTCAATAATATACCTTATATATATATATATATATATACTTTGTAGTTTGCATTTTTAGATAAAAACCTAAAATCAGCAGGCTTACTCTCCAAATTAATTTCAATTTCAATCTAAAGTCAATTCGATTGCAATGTCAATTTTGACGTTACGTGATTACATACTCTTGAAAACAATATTGTCAACACATACGATTTCACTTAGTTCTCAAAATGGTCACGCTATTTTGAACCAATTTGGCGCTAGCATTGAATTCAAGGGTACGAAACGTCACAATCTCAATGTCGACCGATCGGAATTGAACTCAAGAGTAAGCCTGCAGGTCAGAGGCGCAAAACCTTTGATGTGAAATTTTGATTTTCGTTATGGTTACACATACATCATCATCATATCAGCTGATATACATCCACTGTTGGACATAGGCCTCCCCTAAGTGTCGCCACAATAAACGATCCTGCGTGTCCCGTATCCATCGGATTCCCGCAACCTTCACCGGTCATCGGTCCACCTTGTAGGAGGCCATCCAACCCTGCATCTTCCGGTACGCGGTCGCCACTCCAGAACTTTTGGGCTCCAACTGCCATCTGTTCTGCGAGCAATGTGCCCTGCCCATTGCCACTTATGTTTGGCGATTCTTCATGCTATGTTATCAACATAGATCGGAATAGGTAGGGCTGTTTTATGTACTTAGAAGTTAGAATAATATGGATATTCCCGAGTCCCGGGATTTGGTTTTAAAGTAGTAAAATTATAAAAAAAACTATCTTGCCTTCGGGACTAATGAAAGATTAGCCGAGCGCTCAAGATCCGTGCCGGTATCTGTACGCGTCTCAACAAAGCGGCAACGTCGCGTGCTTGGTAAAAAGTTTTAGCGTGCTGTTGACGTAAAATTTACAACGTCGCATATCATGCGCTTACATATTTTTTTTTTATACATATTGACAAAAAGAAAGAAATTCAATTAAATCCCGTAGTATCAGCCGGAATCCCGTGGAATATCCATATTAACATCAATGTTTGCAGTCAATGAACCTAAATAGCCCTACCTATTCCGATCACTGGTCATCAACCTTGGTTCTCCTGCGGATATCTTCATTTCTGATTCGATCACGCAAGGAAACTCCGAGCATAGTCCTTTCCATTGCCCTTTGGGTGAATTTATGTTTACTTATGAGGCCCATTGTGAGCGACCAGGTTTCGGAACCATATGTCATCACTGGCAACACGCACTAGTCATAGAGTTTCGTCTTGAGACGCGTAGCTTCCCGAACCTTGCCCAGCCGAGTCGGAATCGACGTTTGACCACTTTCTCGAAATTAAGTCTACCCAACTGGAATGACTGTTCGAGGTAGACGTAATCGTAGAGTCTCTGATCTTGATAGGAGTGGCTACTACATGGTTGTTTATCACGACTTTTGTTTTGTCCATGTTCATTTTAAAACCACTCTTTTGGAAGCTCTACTGAGGTCATTGAGCATTGTACTGAGCTCGTCTGAAGTCTCAGCCATGACTACTATGTAGTCGGCAAACCGAACACATACATCAGTACTCGCCATTGACATTAATGCCTAGTCCACTCCACTCCACACGTCAAGTTTTGGGCTTATTAAACTCGTCTTAAACAGTTCTTTTACTTTTTATATATTTTATGCGTAGGGTTCTTTAATTTTTTTTAACTTTGCTATTATTCGAATCCTTCATGCATTATTAATTCAAATCATACAACTGAAAGCGATTTAATAAAACAGTGTTTTGTTTTTGCGCGGGTAAACAAACTACTGCTTGCTACCTCTTCAGCTGGAAAATTGCGACTAAGCCGGTAAGCAGAGCGTTGTAAAATGACGTCACACGCAGTCACGTGACTGTTAGCTGAACCTATGAGGACTGAGCGATGACTGAGTGCTATAAAATAATAACTACTTGTTAATTTTAAAATAAATTTAACATTCCTTATTATATTTCTTTTTTTTTATTTCTTTCACGGTCCTTTGCAAGCTTAATTTATCTTTTTATTTCAACAGTATTCAGTATGGTATGGGATGGGCGTTCAACAAACATTCAGAATTTAAAAAAAAGTAACAACAAAATAATTTATTTTCTTAGGTACAACATACAAATGCAATTTTGATAAATATTCACTAATTTAATAATAATAGTAACAGACTAGTTTAATTAAGTACCCTTATCATTACAATCTCATTAGTTTTATTCTTCACATAAAATCTAGAAATTCGTTAGTTGATACTTAGTTTGTTGGTTGGTAAATCAGTGATTAGCAACTGTAACACGTAGATATTTATTTACGGAATTATAATTATTAAAGTCATCATTACAACCCTCTTAGTTCGTCAGACACTGTTGAATGACTATTTCATGAAAAAGCCATGTATTTAATGATTATAACTCAGTTTAGCCATATATTTTGTGACGACCGCTAACCATATTTTAATAAATGTACTGACATACAAAAACCTTGGCGCTGCCCCTTAAATCGTTAAAAGCACAGTAGTATATTTTGATACACGTGGAAAAAGTTTATCATTACGACTGAAACGGAATTCGAACGAGCCATAGGCGAAGGATGTTATGGAGCCCAGGGTTGCAGTCACTTTCCACTTAGTATCAAACGACGTTTTTCAATACACTTTCGAAGAAATAAATAAACGGGGGTTGACGTGTGACTCGTGGGAGTCGCCCTGCACCCAGCCTGATACGATGAATACCACAGAACACAGGAATCATATCTTCTGTTCTGTGATGAATACAATCAATTGAGCGGGCGGGAGTGATCTCGTGCACTTTTCCACGCTAGTGCGGAAAACAGTCAATTGTGTGCATAAGACCCGATTTTCGAATAAGTGTATTGAAAAAGACTTACCTATTACGATTATTCTTAAGTACCTAAGTACAAAATCTTAAGAAATTTCAAATATCTACATAATAACATCTATAGAACATGGTCTTCCATCTTCACAGGATGATAAAGTCTGGCCGAATGCTGAAACTTTTGTTCGTCCTCTGCGTGCATAATTTGTTTGTGCCGGCTGTGAACCACTATGATGCAATATACTGAGACAACTGAAACGAAATTTGGATGGTGATCAGTCTCGTGCATAGACAAACTAAGTATAAGTAGGATAAACGTGGAATAACGGTCATTGACCCTCCTACATTTATTGACATTCTTAATTTCAAAACCGGAAATAAAGACATAAAGCTGTCTTGAATCGACATGTATCGTGATCCTTTACATGATCTAGTAATAAAAAGCAATTCATTGTTTGTTTTTCGGGTACCTACGCAGAGATATTAGGAATAGGTCAATGTACTTTATTCTACGGTTAGGTTATCTGGCGCCTTCTTTAGGTAGGAATCATTCACTTTCTTGATCCTAAAAACGAAATGTTCAAGAATCCATTTAAGGCTAGCAAAAGATGTATACTTACTCTGTTCAAAATAACATTAGAAATGTAGGTATGAAAACTTTTTATAAGATACTGTCCGTTCAACCGATTTTGACTTTTATTACGTTGTACGCCGAACTATTTACTGCTGCCATTTGTCATGCCATGTAAAATGGCGGCAGCAGTAAATAGTTCGTATGGTAACCACTTTTCTGAAACTCTTTTTTTACGAAATAGAAGTTAAAATCGGTTGAACAAACATTAAAAAAGGTTTCTTTTTTCTATTATATATTATATTGTCACTGAAGGACATGATTCGCTCTATGGTCTTGGGTTTTTTTATTTTAAATTACCTCTTCTGAAGGTATATCCAGGGCCCGATCTAAGGGGGGGCAAGCCGAGCATTTGCCCAGAGCGGCAAAAAATGAGGGGCGGCAAAATTGACTTATTCCTATCTTCCAACCTAGCCATTAGCCATCCACACCCACCTTCCAACCTAATTCAGGTTAGGTAGTGGAAATATGACTTATATGGTTTTGTGTACTTATGTATGTGAAGGGCGGCAAAAATTATCTTTGCCCGGAGCGGCTAAATAGTTAGATCGGGCCCTGAGTATAAATATCAAGGACCTTCACACCACTCACATGCTCTCGCGAGATGTATGAAGATGACGATGGCTTCGACCTTCAGCATCTCACCCTCGTCCTGCAGTACCAGGCTGACGCCGGTGAACGACAGCAGGAAGTAGATCGCCGTGATGATGCCCGTCACTATCGTCCACGGTAGCGTCAGAGATGCCAGTTTCTGGAACATTGAAGGAGAAAGGTGTTCAATGCTGTTATTATTATGGTGTACTCAAAATGATGTTTTCAATACACTTGCTCATATAGTGACTCTTATTGCACTGCACTTAGGTATATTAATATATCTACTTAATCAAATATCGCCTTTGTCTGTCCGTTCCCGAAAAACTCAAAAACTACTGAACGGATTTTCATGCAGTTTTGCGTGTGTTAGGTAGGAAAAAATCCCGCACTGCTTGGACTTTTCCCTCAAAATTCCCTCACCAGACGGTAAGCGATAATATGCTTGACGAAGTAGCACGTCTGCCTAAAAGTAGGTAACCAACCTGGACGTTGTAGTTATCAAAAAACTCAGACCCCTGCTGGGAATGCCACTCCTTAGCTGTATCTAATATGGATCATCGCGGTCATTTCTGCCTGATCACTTTAAAAAAATTTCGCTTGACACCTGCGGCGCGGCACCAAATCAAACTCTTTATACTTTTCGTTTCCTAAAATTGAACTTAGCGGTGGTCAGGCGGAAGTGTCTTTGATGGTACGGTACGGTAGATAGTGTACCTAAATGATGTAAGTATTTACCTTATAAGCAGCGACTACCAGGAGTACAGAACATACGAGATGTGTGCCGCTGACGACCGCCGCAGTGGTGTACAGCACGTACTTGTGTACGGACACCGTGCCGTCCTTGCCGAGCGGCGCCAGCGTCACCAGCAGACAGTACAATGTTATCTCGATCAGCGCCCATACCTGGAACATTGCAGGATTTCTATGTAGCTTAAGTTTGAGAGAAAAGCTTGTTATGGAAAGGAAAGATGCTGAGAGAAGACCATTTTTTGTAATGTCATAAGATTTCCTAACTTTTGCAGACAGCAAGTCGTGTTGTGCGCTTTGATAGGGTGCTAACATAAAGATATACACCGTTAAATTTTAATCGTTTTAATCCCTCGGAGGGTCGATCCGGTACATGAAACACTATCGATTTGTAAAGATAAAATTAAAAAATAAAGACTCTTATTAATTTACGCATGTACAAAATTAATTTCTTTAAGAAATCGTCAGCTGAGCGAGTTCAATGACCTGTAGGCAGTTTGTACGCAACGCCGACTATTACCTACGGGTCATTGAACTCGCTCAGCTGACGTTTAGGTAGTCTCACGTTAAAAAACGGTGTGTATATTTCGTTCCCGGTATGTCGGTACGGGTCGGTACAGATAGGTACCAGTCAAATCAAGAAACAGATAAATCTGCATGTGTAAAAAACTACTCTGGCCAATGCTCAAATCGACATATCGGGACCGAAACACCTGTATCTTTATGTTTGCACCCATAGACTCTTGAGGAAAAACGATAAAAACCGTCCTGCTGGTTTTACTTTTAAGCTCGGATTACTGTGGAGTGCTTTACGCTTCACATGGCAGAACTAAACTGTGATAAGATTAAACGCAAAGTTTCGTTAATGTTATTTTGGGTTGTTATCTACCAATAACGATGAATATCGAACTTTTTATGTACCTAGATGCGTGTTTTTCATTAGATTTGTTTTAATTAAATGCTGTTTATATATTAGCTTAGTGTAATTTATAGAAATTAGTACAGCTTCCTGTCTAAACAGTTTCGTAAATTGTGAAACATAGAGCAATAAATGTGTTACGTGCGAAAGAAAACATAGTAATAAGAGAAAAACATCAGGCGCTACGAAAATGTTACATTGAAATTCTTCAGTTTATGACTTTACGTCATTATAGTATGAATATTAAATACCTAGTACAAAGTGTAGATACAATTTCTTATAGAATATTAGAATCACAACAAATTCTGTTTTATTTACAAAATGAAAAGTCTCCATTTGATATCAGTTTCTGGCTGAAAAGAACATCTGTTATCACAGATCTGTCAGACCGCAGGAAACTGCCAAACAAAAAGAAAGAAACTTACTGAATATACGTATCCTATGATCAAGGTTCCCGTGTGTAAACTGGCACAGAAGCAACATTTATTGATCATAGGCACACCCATCGCGCACTTTTAGCCAACTACTACAAATTCGACGATGTATTTATAAAACATTGGAGCTCCGAGGTTATTATTATTCGTTGAGATGACGTTCGCTCGGCGTCAAGGGTGCCTTATCACTGGAATATTGTTGTAGTGTCGTGGCGGCCATGATTTTGCCAATGATAACGTTGCACTACTGTAAGGCGGGCTTTATCTCGCATTGTTTAAATTGTTCTATTAAACTGATAAGTCAGGCGATTAAAATTAAGGTGTTCTCAAGTGTATCTAGCTATGCGCAGTCCTATCACTGCCTAGTAGGTACAGGCCAGTTGACATTTGGAACAAGTTAAAAAGGTCATAGGTCCGTCGACGTCATCATCACATCTTGATTTTAACGCATTTAGTAGGTACCTACCTACTTAGTAATTTTCCACGTAACTTATGCTAGTATTTTATGACGCCACAAAACAGTGAAAAATAGTCGTCGCATGATGTTTGCAATTAGAGGTTAAAGAGGATTTTATAGCATCGAGAACTAACATTGTTCTGTTTTATCATCACCGGAATTTTATACATCTTATCTACATTCAAACCACGAAGTCTAAGCACATTATGTATTTGTAAAATGTTTAAGTACATATTACACTAAAAGATTGAATCGAAGAAAAATTGGAAATAAAAAAAGAAATTAGGTATTACTAAAGTTCATAACACCCATAGCCGTACCTACCTACATAAGCAGAAACTAGACAACTTCACTTGCTGAGATATCTTCTTTTGCTTTGTTTTCAAATACCTATTAAGTATTATACGAGTAAATTAGAGAAACCAAAACCAACAAGGTATCAATCAATCCAGAAAGTTTGTATCGCGCAGACTAATACCTTAATGATAAATCGTCCAAAAAAATGTCCTTCTAGAAGCTCTTCTGGAAGGACTTTTAAAGTCCTGCTAGCAGGACTTTAATTTGTATGAAATTTGACGCTCGTCCCTCTGGCAGCACACCAACTGCTGGCAGGACGACTCAGACAAATTACTAAATCAGGGGAAACAAACATTTTGAACTACCCACTTTTAATTATTTATTTATTTGAAATAAACGATAAGGTAGGTAACATAAATTTATTGTTCTAATACATTGATATGTTTATATTCTTTTGGTAGGTACTCAATGTTGTAATTACAATTGTAGAATTCATTTTTTATTTTATAAAGTATTATACCATTCAATACTTTTCACGCGGTTTCGTCTACGTGGACGCGGGAAAAAGTTATTGTGTTTCTTTCTATATAATTATAATTCTTCTGTAATTGTGTTTGTCTCCTCCTAAACAATTTGATCGTTTTGGACGAAATTGTTATTGATATTGATAGCTGCAATCGGGTTCTAATTGCTTTTGCGTTAGATAAGTTGGCTAATAAAAATTAAACTCGTGATTGATCATTTTACAGTTTTTAATCAACAGAAAAATAATAAAGAAAAAAAAACATTAAGCTGCAATTCCGTTGTTTACATGGTATGCGAAACAATTGCGCTCTGTTTGAGGAGCATAGAAGACGCATAGCTTTCCGCATAATAATTTTTACAGTAGTAGCTGGCTTTCTGTTGTCTTTTGTGGTTGCGAATTTTGAAAGTGCTTCTTACATGTGATCTTCTACAAAACGAATTTGATAATAAAATGTCAGCCACAACAATAAGATGTTGCAAATGCATCACCAAATTGTTGACGACCCCACGCGTTATTCGTTCCCGGCGCATCGCAGTGAGATTCTAGCGAGCGCACGCGATCTCCACGGCTAAATATCGTGGCCATCTCGCTCACAATGATGCTAGAATGATGCAACAAACACTCCTACAATCAGAAAGAAACCGACTATCAACTTGTATTTTTACAAATCCTGCCAGCAGGACCGATCACGTAATATTCATTAAAAAAGGTGCGTCCTACCGGAAGGACTGAAAGTCCTGCTAGCAGGACGCTGGACGATTTATCATTAAACGTGGTCCTTCAAGCCGGATCCGTACTGACGCGTAATTATTAGGTACTTTAGCTGATTCTAAGAAAATGCATGAAGGAATGCTGAGCTGTTCGGTTATATTGGTCCGAGCGCTTACTATCCAAAATATCATCTAGTAAACCGAATGACATTAAAAATAAAACAAGTTCACATTCGTTTCAAAAGTGGAACATAATATTTGGAGATAATAAAATATATCTACAATAAAATGTACGTAAGTACCCAGATAATATGTACTACATAATACTGGATACGATACGTGACGTGATACTTCGTGTACCTAATAAATTATAGTAGGTACCTACTTTATAGTATTCACCGAAACATAGGTATGCAGTTGTGAATGCAACGGGTATATCTAGTTATTCGACAGCTCCGCTTTACCCAGAGACCTACTTACAAATGCGACGATTTGTGTGACTTCCTTATTAAGTAGTAGCATTGGCACGGTAGTACCCCGTCATTTGAGTGTTTCCCGCCGTTCCCAGCCAATGTAGTCGCTTCCCTCGCTTCCTTCAATCTATCTATCTATCTTCAGAAGTCGCGCACCGCGGCGTCAGTGACTCACTGACTGGACAAGGTTGCAACAAGATAAATCGAAGCATTTCTTTAACACACAGGTACAAATAATGTACCCTACATAGTTGTATCAGCTTCTGCAGATCAATCTTCATGGATCTCAGTCAAATCTACAAGATTTATCGACCACTAGCTTTATCCAGCGTCTTCGCTCGCTAGACTATCATAAAAAGCCAATACAAAACATCACTGTCTCGGCCGAGCAGCATTTGACTGTCTCGCCCTTTTACTCGGTACTTACGTGTGATCAGGGCATTACATCAGACCAACATGATGACATCGATTGTTTTTTAATGTTAATAAATAATAATAAATAAATCTTTATTTGAAACTAAAAAACATATTAAACAATTTATTTATGCACGTAAATGTATTGTAATATGGCAGTAGGTACTCAATAAATAAATAAATAAATAACAGAACTTACAGAGATTACATTCTTAGAATACAATTCGAACACAAATTAATTATTAAATCAATTTGTTGGTAATATTCTGTCATGATATCATTCAAAAAGCCAGGCAACCACATTATCAGCAGTAGGTTTGCGATTTAATTCCAAAGAAAGTATACCTAACTCTATTTGTGCAAGAGTTTGCGCACGCGACGTTCGTTGCTCAGTCAATAGCGGTAACCTTACAGTCTGTATCCGTACTATCCGTGCTTATCTCGCTAACTGAATTCTGTAGGGAGAGTGTTTCGTTTTCAGGCATGTGAGATTTCATGGCATAAATATGTGTTGGTTAGATTTACATCCATATTTTTGCGTTTTGCAGGTCAGTGTCAAGTTGTGTCTACATTATATTCATTAAATAAATATGATTGGCGGCCGTAACATGTATTTATTTACAGAATCACCGTGTTTCCTGATAGCTACAACCTAAGGGTCTTTATGTCAAGAGCAAATAGATTACTTTTCGAGGTAAGCGTGCTCCATCGTCGCTCAGGTTAGATAGGGGTCAAGTGCGGCAATTTCACACTTACACCATGAAGTAAATTGTAGATACTACATGAAACAGTATTTATTTATGTAAGTATATAAAAGGAGAAACTAACGTACAGCCGAAGCCAAAACTACTGGGTTTATGAGTGTGAAATTTTGCTCAAGGTTTTTTTATAACATAAGCGGCATTAAGAGATAAATTTTCAAAATTCACCCTTTATGAGGATGAAACGGGTCTCCAAAGTTTGTATGGAGAAATCGCTGATAAAAAGAAAAAAAGAATGTTTGATTCCACGATATCAAAATTGACAAAAACTATCCAATATTACACTATCTATCTATTATCTATCTATCTATCACTAAAATTACACTATCCAATATTCATTATGAAATTATTCCGTTGCAGCGTTGTCACTAAATCATTGTTCCATCTATTAATACGGTATTTAACCTTCAACTACGCAATCCATTGTTTCAATGCAAACAAAACAGTAGGTAATCAAAATTGCTATAAAAACGCAAAAATTGGCGGCAACTTGCAAATCACAGCTCTGAAACATATCACTGAGTAAACTATACACTTTTAATGTCAAAACGATTAACACATCTCTGGTAATTGTCGTTGACACCCTGCGCACAGATAGCGCTAGTTTAAGGGAATCTAATCAGTAAACGAGTGGCCGCACGATAACGCACACGGACGGTCGACCGCGCCTCATTTGTGATTTAATTACAATATTAATTTGATTAATTAGCCTGTGACAATGTGCCTCACGGTGGATAACTGCTGCTGCTGCATCAGCCTGGAGCTGGGGACCAAGATGATCAGCATCTTTTATACTGTTCGTATATTTAAAGTGTTTTCGTGAAGGAATTTTTCTTTCAGAATTTTCCAATCGTGATCTGGCTTAGTTTGTTTGTAAACAGATAGTGAATTGATCGGCAATCAAGTCTACTTATTATATACAAGTTGTTTTTGCAAAAGATTTCCAAAAAAGGACCCGGCTTTTTAAAATAAAGTTGATAGCAAATTAGTTTGTTTTTTGAAGTCGTTTGTACTTTTTTATAAATTGATTTTTTTTTATTGAACTTTGGGTGTATTTTTGTTTATTATATTGGTACCTAATACTTTAATTAGGTGTTAATTAAGTATTCATGTAATGTCAGCAATTAAAAACAGCAGGTAATCAGCTAATTATATCTAAGTAGAATCAGTGATCAAGTGGATTAATTAACCCACATAGGTCTTCGATACCTTCATAGAATTATTTATTGATTGATGCACCCGCCTCTCATGGCATACAATAATGTTGTTGACATAACATCATTGTACACCATGTTTTATGGAAATAAAAATTGATTGATTGATGGATGAGGTTACGGATTCGAAGCCAGGCAAGTACATAACTATGTAAATTTTTCAATGAATACTTATGCACTTTTATAAGTTTATCTAGGACATTAATTGTGCCCCGTGCTTCGGCAAGCCTTTGTTGGTCTCGGTAGTCATTCGTAAACCTTAATAAGTCGTTACAAATAGTCAGAAGCCAGAAAGACTGACCATCAGTCTATTATTTACTTCTTCTTCTTCCAATCCTTAAGGTAAGAGTCCAAATCGTCACGCCATCTCCTTCTGAGCCTACCGCGTCGTCGGCTCCTGCTGTTCGGAGTCCATCAGTCTATCCAAGGATTACCATGTTGCCCAGTAACTGGGTTCTGGAGCTCTGATAGGCAGTTGCTCCTTTAACACACGGGTATTCAGCTGCATCCGGTTATACTGGAAGCCGACCCCAAGCTAGTTAGGAAAAGGTTAAGGAGATAATGACGTAGAATTATTATTATTCTAGTCTTGTATCAACATATATGTTTAACATGTAATTAATGTAGAGTGTAGACACACATACATTCTGTGAGATTGTTCAAAAGAGTCACTGCTACTGCTCTAGAGCACACAGGGACTGTAATGCCTTGATCACACGTACAGAGTAAACGGGCGAGACAGTGCTCTCGGCCGAGTAGGTACTCGGTACGTGTAAACACAGCCCCGAGTGCTCGACCGAGCACTTATCTCTACAATTCGCCTACATCACTGTCTCGGCCGAGCAACATTTTACTGTCTCGCCCTTTTACTCGGTACGTGCGATCAAGGCATTACTGAAGGAACGTGGGTTGGTTATAGTCAGTAAAAGTCTGACACTCTCACTCCACCCAGAGCGGAAAAAGATCATTTGACGATTTCCCGCACTCAAGAAAAAGGTGCAGATCATTTATTCTATTCTCTCGGTTAAATTAAATTACAATTGAATTTTCCGCATCAAAAGTCAGATTACTTCAGAGAGTTTTTGCTCTAACGCTGTGTAACAAAAAGATCGGTTTTAACAAAATTAAATCATTATACGTAGTTCCTAATCGGTATTTTAAGGAAAACATAGGTTAGCAGGGGCGCCGGCTTTTAAAAAACCACATGCCATTTGATGACTCGAAAAATTGCCGAAGTGTGAGAAGAGCATTGCACACGAATCGACCGACAAATAAATAAATGACCTACTTACATATTGCGTACTTAATTACTAATTATGTGTGCCTTGCGTCTCAATCGGGGCTCTAAACCACTGAGCTGAACGGATCGTCGGGTAATGAAAAAACGCCTATTCCTAAAAAGCGATTACTGATCCTGTTTCTTCTTGAAGTCTATTCTCAGGGGTGCTCAACACGCACTATCTATTTCTCATGGGTGCTCGAGCTCCCGAGCACCCACGGAGTCGGTGGCCCTGTAGGTTAGATTAAACCTCGATATGAAAAGTCGATTGTTATGAGGACTGTGGTTCTAGGAACGTGAGTCAAGTGTAGATTGGATGGAGGTTAGCGCGAACACTTGCAGATAAGCCGGCAATTTATTGTGTGCCTGCACTTTCACAGAACCGGGAAATTATAAACAATATCTGTCATCAATATAGATAGAAAAACGATAAACTAGTAAGCAGCCTAGTTACAGTACGACTTTATTTATAACTTTACTTTTAGCAGTACCATCGCCCGCAGGAAAGTAGAAAATCATCCATACTTCTGTGCTGTTCCAGGACCTTAGCTGATCATATCTGATCATATATATTCATATGACCAGGACCTTAGCCGATCATATCTGATCATATATATCCATATGACCAGGAACTTAGCTGATCCTTTATCGCACGGCTGCGGGATTGATGTCAGCAATCCCGCGGATCCCGCGGGATTAGCGGGATTGGGATTTTTAATTTATTTTTTATTTTAAGTAGTAATAAACACAAAACCCGGTCAAGTGTGAGACGGACTAGCACATCGAGGTTTTCTTATAAAACCTACCTATGGAAATAGTTCGATTCCTGAATCGTGTTTCTAAGAATTTCCGAATCGCAAATAAAAATATTTTCATATAAAATCACTTGTTTTTATGGCACGATAAAATATTTAAAGGACCTTCATCTTTTAGAAAATTGAATTCATGTGCTGTGAGGAATCCCCGGTCATAGTCCATAGAGTACCTATACTGATATTGATTACGTTTCGTTTCAGTTGCGATACAAGACTCACACAACACAAAATAAAATTATTTAACGGCAAGGCGAAAACAAAATAATTATTTTCCAAACAATACTATAAAAAATGCCACGAGTTCCATGTAAAGTTGTTTCATCATTTTTTAATGAGGATGAGCTAGGTCTAAAAGTCGTCGAAATCCAATTTTCTTATAAAAAACTTCAATCCCGCAGACGTGCGGGATCCCGCACTAGTAATTCCTCATTTCCGATCCCGCAGAAAGGGTGCGGGATCCCGCAAGTTGTATTGATTAATCTACACTAATATAATAAAGAGGTAAAGTTTGTTTTCATCAGTTTTGTTTTGTTTCAAACAATGCAGGTAAGATTAGAGAAGAAATTAAAATTAAGTCAGCACTTATTATTTAGGTAATTAATCAGTTAAGCACGATATTGCTGACATTTATTGAAATTTCAATTATTTAAATCAATCATTTAATAAATCAATTATTTAATTAAATTTGACATTCCTGTATTTCTACAATGTAATGTACCTAATTATCAATTCCCATTTATATATATTTCTTGTTCTGTGTTTTTGTGTTGTTATTATTGCTGACATAATTTTAATTTTTAATTGTTAATTTCCTCCTAGATATTATTTACAAATGAAAATTAACTTACTAATTTTATGTGTTTATGCGTTTTAAAATCAAATGTTCTATATTAATGTAGTGATTGTCTATAAGTGTTACAGCACTTGAATAGTTATATAAAATGATCCTGTAAATTCTCAGTGCCTGTAATTTTGGCGATCCTAAATAAATAAATGCAAGGTACCTAGTTGAAACTCATTGAGAATTCTCTTCGGCGTAACATTATTTGAAGTTACTTTCAAAGCTTAAGCGGTTCTTCAATTCAATTCAATTCAATGTCTTTATTGTGGATCATAGGTTTGTACATCTTCTTTTTTGTTATGATTTTAGCTACGTAAACTTTTGTAACGTAAAAATGAAATAACAAAAATGAACTAAAGTCGCAATCACATTGCTGACAAAATATTATTACAACGTGATTCTTATGTTGTACATTTTATTGTATTTTCGTATATATGATATGGACCCGTTTCTCTTTCTGTTTGTCATGTTCACTGTCGGTGAAAAAAATTCAAAGAAGTTTATTTTCTATAATTAACTAGCTTTTGCCCGCGAGTTCGCGTATATAAAATATGGACTATGTCACTCAGGAATAAAGCAACTTTACGTGGGTGAAAAATTTTAGCAATAGGACCAGTTTTTTCAGAGATTCCTCCTACAAACAAAAAAAAACAAACTTAACTTTTTCTCTTATTTTATAATTGTAAAATAAATAGTAGATATAGATTGACCTCTTTGTAATTTAGTTTAGTTACATTTCAGTGATGATCATTTCTTTACTTGTTTCGTGTATATTCTTATTGCTTTTCTTACTGAATCCTAAAATTCTAAAGTAACACAACAAAGTTCTTCTATCGAGAAAAGTTGAATACTTACTTACCTACTGACCGTATCGCGTTTGTTGTCAGGAAGAGCCTTGCATCGTGTTGTATACGTCTCAAATCTGTTTTATTATTTTATACTTGACGTTAAGTTTCAGTAGATACTTATATGTACCTACTGCATAACTCGCTAATTAGATAATTATTATATCGCGTCCTTTTTTTATTTTTGTCGGAGTAGAATCCCTCGAGAATGTCCTCTACCCTGGGTTGGGCGAAGGGGTCTGTCACACTTTAGTGACTAAAACGTCCCTAATGTTCCCTTTCACACTTGCTTTGGGAGCTGCAGGTGCGTGTATGATCGCCGCTGCCCCGGACGATAGCCCGCCGTCCTCAACATTATTCCAAGTTCAACTAAGAACGGTTTAATTAGATTTTTTCCTCAGAAAAATATTTTTTCATAGAAAGTACTCACGATAGATAGGTACTCAGTTCAATACACTGTACTGATAATTAGTTTAGAGTCTCTCAATAGTCTAGTCCACTTTAGTTAATTAATTAGCGCCGTTTAGAGCTCTGAATTCGGCAATGTCTAGAAATACAGTTACCATGCATGACCTAGTTCCTAGTCACAACTTCTTACTTACTTACAAAATATAAAGTTTTGATTGTGCTTGTAGCGACACCTATGAGGGACATTGGAACTAACATTCGAAATCCCGCATAGCGGTATGTTCTCCGGGCGATTGGAGCGGAATACAACAATCCGAAATTATTGAAACTATTGCGAAGTTGTCTGGATCAGACACAATACCCGTCTGATCAGAGGATCCACTCTTTTCAACGGAGGTTTATGGGACTTTACACCTACATCCACATACTTCTAAATTCACAATGGCTGCACGAATTTGGAAGTAAGTAATTTGGGTAGACCAAGAAACATGGATTATTTTATGACAATATTCCATCCTAGTGTATAGGGTACGTCTCAAAGCCCATAGTCACAACGTAAGCGATGCAACATTGTGCATCATATGGCAATATAATCAGTCCGTGTGTCCATCACGTAAACACAAGAAGGCAACAGATAACGTCAGTGACGGTGCATGGCATTAATTGATTGTAAACAAAGCCCTGTGCCGATAACAGCTGCTAATTACAAACGTTATTAAATTTATATCACGGTCTACAGTTGCAATGGTGACCTTTACGAGCCAAACTTCTAAATAATATCGTCAAAAAATTTTTTTTTGTAATTTTTTTTTGGCTACGATACTTAGGCCCGTATTACAGAACTTACTTAAAACTAGATTCAAGCCATTTGATTGGATGAAACTAGTTTTAAGTAACGCTTGAGTTTTGAGTGACGTTCTGTAATACAGGAACTAAAAGAAGAGACTTCGTATGAATATGTAGTTAATTTTTTCATCATTAGAATATGGATGTAAGCACACATTCAAATTTTTTGTAGTTTCTGGCAGCGAGTATACGAAGTCAACCTTCTCAGCAAGTTTGCCGAAGAAGAAGAAGGTTGACTTTGTACATTTGCCTTGACTGTTATCGTACTGGTGACTATTTTAGCGAAGTTTCGCTGAGATACTCAACACTACAATAAGACTCAGCTCTATTTTACCGAGGTCACCTGTTTCAATGATTCCACACATTGTCCAGTTGCACAGATACTGGAGATACAACATATAGAAAGAAAGAAAGAAAACATGTTTATTTTGCACACAATGAACAAAACAAGTATTGAAACATTAATAAAATATAAAACTTAAAACAAAATAAAAAAAAAAAAAAAACAAACAGCAACAATGTGTCTCACGTTAGTGCCAAATAGGTTCAGTTCAGCGTACTGTCAGACAACCGTAGCAGTTGCCTGACGCTGGTTTTCAACTGAACCTTTGAGTGTAGGTGAGTGACTCATATGCATTTAATCAATTAGCGAAACACTACAACAGCCATTGAACTTCATCTATAAGTCCAACTCCCCATTCTACGAACTCGATCTAGTGCTACGCTATTCTATGAACCCTATCTTTCACGCAACTCATCTGACTGATTGCGAATTCATAAAATGATAAATTTATGTTGTTAAGGCCCAAGCGCCCGAAAAGTGCCATAAAACAGTGACTTTCTGAACCCTACTCCTCGGTAACAACCAGGTTAATAGGTTTGAAAAAAATATATGTTTATTATAGATTCATGAACAACATTATCAACATTTGATTCGATTTGTCTAAAAAAAAAATATTTAGCAATTTCGCAATTTTTCCCTACTCCTTCGAAACCGCTTGGATCTTTAGAAACATTTTTACACATAAAAATTGGTGGTTAAATATTCTTCAAAGTGAACATTGCATATGTAAATCAATCAATATTTCGCAAAGAAAATGGATTTAAAGGTCAGTCGCGCGCTTTCCGGGCGCTGTTGGCCGCAAAATATAAATGCACAGATTTGCGTATTGCCGCCTAGGCGGGTGCGAGAGGTGCGTCCACATAATTTTGGCCAGATGGTTCAAGGGACTATAAGCCTTAACAGTGTTTTATCGATCTATTATGATCACACACTAGTTTACTAATGTTTGTTATAAATAGAACGTAATTGTACCATATTCCACCAAGTAATCCCATGTGCGCCTTCTAGTCACATGATAGTCCATCAACGTTTATTTGGCAAACATATGCTGCATACTCCTTGCTCTAATCATAATTAAAACAATTAAAATGACTATCTCTTCTCAAGAGTATGATGTGATGTTTACTATCTTGGTGACCTAATGTTTAGTCACTTTAACAGCTGATTTACTTAATAAACACGAACACACATTTCCTTATGAGCTAATTAGTAACACATTGGCCGTAATTCTGTTGGCACCAACTCGACAAACTAAATTGCTATCTTTTACTGATACAACATAATCAGCCTTTTTTTTAATGTTCCCACTGCTGGGACTCAGGTCTCCTCTCTAGGAGAGGGAATGGGCCGTAATCCACCACGCGGGCCCAGTGCGGGTTGGTGAATGTCACATTTCTTCGAATTTTTGTTTCTAAGACATGCCAGTTTCCTCGCGATGTTTTCCTTCACCGTTTTGAGAGCAGTGGTGATGAAATAAATTACACAAAGTAATGCGCCTGGCTGGGTTTGAATCTGCGACCTACAACTCTGTAAGTCGGGGCCGTTACCACTCGGCCACCGCTGCTCTATTACAATACGCGTACATCGAAGGATTGGAACAATCTGCATATAGCGTTCTTCCAGTCCGGTTATAATTTAGGTGTACTCAAGTCTATAGTGATTAGTCTCTTAGTAGAGTAGGTAGGCTCTTAATAAACTAGTGCGATTCACAATCACTGCTTACCGTCAGGTGGGATCGCAGGCAAGCACTTGTTTACTATCATTATCATCAAACACTATAGTTAATATCATTAAAAAAAAATACATGGAAATCCTCATGAATGTCCTTTGCCCTGTGATGGGTGAAGGGTTCTGTAAGATTCTTATTGACTAAAACCACCCAGGTGTTCCCTCGTACACTTGTGTAGGGGTCTGCGGGTGCTGCCCCGGACTAGTGCTGGCTCACCGTCCTTTGGCCAAGTCCAGTAGTGAGAATTGTGGTGTTACCTCTCTTATTAGTCTAAGAAGGCGCGCGTGGAACACTACGCGCCGCCATTATGGATCCTGATTGAAGGGGTGACGGATGTCCCCGAATCCTTCGATCTTGGACCCTATTAGGGAAAAGGGACCTATAAATAAAAATAAATCAAGCTTTTTACCAGCGTCATCAAGTTTAATAATTTGACAAAAAATATTGGCATGATTTAGGTGTTCGAGCCTACGCTCGACCCACTGTGAGAGATTACCCCCTTGAACTTTGCGCATTTGCAGTGTGTATCTACCCCCATTTCACGAACTTTATAACTAAGTGACAGTTATTCGTCTTGGCGCCATCGCCGGTTAGCTTTTTCGTCAGTACGTCTTTGACTTTGCTAGTGAGCAGTGTGTTTAAAAATAAATAAATAAATATAAATACTTTAGTGCACTACGAAAATGGCTCTTCACGAAGTAAATGAGGTAAGAGCTTTCTATTTATTAAGTGAAAGTATATATAAGTGATTAATCTCACTTCTTGCGAATGCCCGCGCTCAGGACGGCAGACTCGCTACTACATGTGCAATGGGGTAAGCCCCCTGATACATACATCCTCGCAGATATTGATCTGTACTGCATACCACCTAGCCTCCTTACACTTAAACGGAGTTAATGTTGGCTGCATATTCAGCAAACATAACCATGCGTCGGCCACCGACCTAATGTCGGCTAGGCAGCCGACCTAATGTCGGCTAGACAGCCGACCTAATGTCGGCTAGACAGCCGACCTAATGTCGGCTAGGCAGCCGACCTAATGTCGGCTAGGCAGCTGACCTAATGCCGGCTAGGCAGCCGGCTTGGTAGCTGACGCGACGTCGGCTGGGAAGCTGACGAGGCGTCGGCTGTGTAGCCGGCGTAACGTCGACCGGGAAACAGACCAGAGGTCGGCTAGCTAGCCGGCGTAATATACATTATGCTATGGGCTGAGTTATAAATCTGCCTTGTCGTTCACAGATCTTCGAACGCACTACCATGGGCGATCTCGCCAATTGGGATCCCCCTCCTGATGAAGAGCTGGCATACAACCAATTCCTCAGGAAGATTGACGCGTTATATCCCGACGATTGGAAATCCTGGGTCGTAAACTCCGTCAATTACGAGGACCTATTCGGGAGCAGGATATCGTCAGACGATGAATGTCGACTTCGCTTTGCGATGCCCACAGTTGACCTTGCCCACATTTTCAGCGAAAATACCCCTGTATCCCTAGGTGAGCGAAAATATAAAGCTATAAAGAGGAAACTGATCCGCTGGCCAATAGGTCGCGCTCTCATCTATGCGCCTCTCGCCACAATGAAAATGATTCACCCAACCGACGCTTTCAACGGGTTTTACGAGTTTTTACCGACAATTAAATCTCAGTTGATTTCTCAAAACGAAGCATCTAAAATCCTTAAGTCCTGCACTCATGGATCCGTTTCACCCTTATCATCTGCACAGAGTTACCGCAATAGGCATCAAAGCCCACAGGTAGAACAAAATTCCAGGTTAGATAAACTGGAACAACTCATAGAGCAGCAATCTAAAATATTGCAGGAACTCTTGCAGACCTCTCATCAAGACTCAAGACGGGATGAGCCAGAATCTTCCAATGACAGTGAAGATGGTAGTTGGTCTGCACCACCGTTACTATTAGAGGAACCCAATAGTGTGCAAACAAATACTTCAAACTCTGATGAAGAAGAACATTTTAATAACTTTAACCCTGAGACTAAAGAATCTGAAGCAAAAGTTGGTGATGCTGACGAATCCCTCGCCAAACAAGGTATTCAGATTCAAAGGTTAAATAGCGATAAGTGGAAGAACATCCGATACGCAGATGTCCAAAAACATTTTACTGCAACCCCCGTTTTCACTTCTTTAAAAGTTAATAGCATTCTTGCGAGCACAACGCCTCCTTGGCAAACAATCACGTTGTTAGAGAACATGGACCAATGCCTATCAGCAATCACCCACGGGCTTCTTCAACAGAGACAATGTTTCATGGAAACTTTTAAAAATGCGTCCCTAGAAGTAAAATCGCATATCAGCAAAAACTTCTTGGCAGCAGATTCCCATTTTCGTAAAACGTCTGATGCACTCCTTCAGTATACATGCGGAAAAAGAGCAGAGATTATACAGCACAGGCGTAATGTCTACAAACCTGTCAATAAAACCCTAAGCGAACTACTACATTCAATCCCGCCATCAGCAACTCACCTTTTCACGGAACCTCAACTGTCAGACCTAGTCAAGGAACAAGGTGGCCCTAACAAGTTTTTTCCGACAAGACAACGAAACCAAATCAATTCCTATAAAACAAGGCCCTTCAAGGCGCCGGTCACCCATCAAGAAATTAGGACTAAGGCGCGAATCGGAGAAGATACCAGAAGATCTAACTTCAGGCAAGAAAAAACTACGGGCCGACACTCTAGAAAGCGCCCTTCCACAACATTTACCCAGAAAGCGAAGAAAACTAAATTTGACGGAAGGAAATACTAACTTTATAGCAGGACAGGTAAAAGATAAATTATTAGTCTGGAAAGACCTTGGCGCGTCTAAAAATCTTCTGTCCATATTATCTGGCTACAGAATACCTTTTACACGCACTCCACCACTAAAAGTTTTCAATGCTGATACTTGCACTCGGCTAGCACCAAAATACGCTACTGATATGACACTTGAAATTGAAAAAATGCTACAGTGCGGGGCAATTGAAATATGCAAAAACCCTTCCGGATTCTTATCTCCAATGTTTTTAAGAAAGAAATCCGATGGCTCAAATCGGCCCATACTCAATCTTAAGCTTTTAAATGAATACTTGAACCCTCCTAGATTTCGATTAATAAATCACCAGAAAATTCCACTCTGTTTAGACAAATCAGATTACATGATCAAAATAGACCTTTCGCAAGCATATTTTCACATCCCGATTGTTGAATCGCACCGTAGATTTCTAGCCTTCTATTATAACAAAACAATATTTCAGATGACCTGTTTACCTTTTGGGCTTGCAACAGCCCCCTATGTATTTGCAAAGGTAACTAACTGGATTGCAAATATTTTCAGGGAAAGAGGAATCAGAATAGTAGTATATTTAGACGATTTCTTGATAATGCATCACGACCCTGCTATTCTTCTGGAACAGAGCAACTTAGTTCAAGAACTTCTCGCGAGAATGGGATGGTGCATAAATTTTCCGAAATCAGCTCTCACTCCCTGTCAAAACGTGGAATACCTCGGAATTCTCTGGGACACAAAAGTAAACACAAAACGGCTACCAAACAACAAAATCTTAAAGATAGTACAACTGATTCAAGAAATCCTACGAGATCAAACATGGTCCTGGAGGGTTGCCAAAGTTTTATTAGGTCATCTAAACTTCGCATCTTTTGTGGTTCCACTGGGGAGGTTACATTCTCGTCGCATTCGAATGGCAGCCAACCGTCTTCCAAAAGAAGACTCACTGAAAAAATTTCCCCTCTCAAATGTAGTTGCTCAGAGACTTCAATGGTGGCTCCACAATGTTCGACAAACATCATTAATCCACCAAAAGCCGGCCACAATATTCATCACCACCGACGCTGCCGGTACCGGATGGGGCGCAACAGTCAACAGCCGGAAACTGCAAGGCTCGTGGAACAAGGCCCAGAAATCCTGGCACAGCAACAGAAAAGAGCTGTGGGCTGTTTTGGAGGCACTCCGAAAGACCGGTGCCCAAATGAGAAATCAAACCGTTATGATCCAATCAGACAACAGATCAGTCGTCGCCTATGTCACCAAGGAAGGCGGAACGAAGTCCCCAAATCTCTTGCAAATCACCGAAGAAATTCTACAGTTAGCCAAACACTATCAGATAAACTTGGTAGCTCGTTATCTTCCCGGAAGATACAATACGACATCAGACAGCCTCTCGAGAGCAAAAACAATGCCCGAGTGGACACTGCGCAAGTCGATTCTTCAAACAATTTTCCGAAGGTGGGGTACCCCGACAGTCGACCTCTTTGCAAGTTCCCGCTCAGCTATCATGAACAACTACGTGAGCGAGGACGCCAGAGACCCCAATTGTCTCTATGTGGACGCATTCAGCCGGCCTTGGGAATTTACACTGGGATGGATATTTCCCCCACCGGGTCTCATACCACGCGTTCTACAGCATCTCAAGAGAAGCACAGGAACCTACTTTCTGGTGACGCCGCAATGGGAGCGAACCTTTTGGAAAACAGAGGTCAAGAAACGAGCAATAGGGCCCGCATTCAATATTCCGAACCTGCACCGGAACCTAGTAGACCTGAGAACGAGACGCCCCCCTCCCGAGATAAAGAACCTGTGTTTGCAGGTTTGGAGGGTACGGGCTGGTCTCATCTAGTGGAATCGTTGTCAAGCGAGACTCGGGAACTGTTGGAAACATCATGGCGACAGACAACACTTAAAACTTATAGTTCTGCTTGGAAGCGTTGGAAGTCATGGGCTCAGAGTAATAACAGCCAAATCGACAACCCGAAACCTCAAGAGGTTGTAAAATATATTCATTTCCTTCACAATGAGATGAAACTAGCAGCAAAAACTATTGCGGTTCACAAATCCGTAGTTACCACGTTCGCAAATCCAGAGATGAGCGATAGTCTCAACAGTCACCCGCTCGTAAAACAAATGATGAAAGCAGTCTTCATTGCACGACCCCATTTACCAAAGGCACAAACCTGGAATGTGTCGCAACTAGTTGATTTTTTGAAGATTTATGAAATTGATAATAATAGTATTTTTCAAGTATCGCGACACGTAGCCGCATTGCTTTTATTATCATCGGGAAGAAGAATTCATGACCTGACGCTGCTAGATATAGGACCACAATCGTTCGAGTCCCATAGTAACTACATTGTGTTTTGGCCTCGTTTTGGCTCTAAAACAGACTCTTCTAAATATAGACAATCTGGTTGGCAGTTACATGATAAAGGCATTGAAAAATTAAACTTAGTACATTGGGTTAATAAACTAATCACCATCAGTAAGTTAAGACGGGGTAGTTTGACTAGCCTATTCATTTCTACTAGGGGCAAAGTAAAGGAAGCCTCTCGAAGCGTTATTGCTGGCTGGATCCGCACGTTATTTAAGGATGCACAAATTAACGCGTCTCCTGGAAGCTGTAGGGCAGCAGTCAATTCAGACAATTGGATCAATAGAAATCTCAATCTTGATGAGGTTATTAAACGTGGAAACTGGAGATCAAGGGATACCTTCTTAAAACATTACTTTAAGGAAATCCCAAATCAGTCAAACGGGTATTCAGGTAGTTTAAGTTCTTCGTTCACCCCTATTTAACTAAAATTAGTATTACGAGTATAATGCAAGACTGATATCTTTGTGATTTTTTTGATTAAACTTTTTGATTAGTAACACTTTTCATAGTCTCACTTAATGTGCACAATATTCCCCTGCATTATCACAGTACGTCTAGCCATCGCCGGCAGAATATAAACACATCTCACAGTGGGTCGAGCGTAGGCTCGAACACCTAAATAGAACCGTTTTCCCCCTGAAGGGCAGAAAACGAATATTTAGGTTTCAGCCGTAGCTCGACCCACTATTTGCCGCTCTTGCCGGCATACAGTTGTGAGAGTACTGACGAAAAAGCTAACCGGCGATGGCGCCAAGACGAATAACTGTCACTTAGTTATAAAGTTCGTGAAATGGGGGTAGATACACACTGCAAATGCGCAAAGTTCAAGGGGGTAATCTCTCACAGTGGGTCGAGCTACGGCTGAAACCTAAATATTCGTTTTCTGCCCTTCGGGGGGAAAACGGTTCTATTATTGACTTTTGTTCAAAATGAACATAATTCCTTGATGGGTCCTATGTATAAGAGCCAATGTGCACAATAACAAAAGCGGCTTCCAAAGTTTCAATTCATGATACGTTAGACCATCATCTTAAACGCAGCAAAAGTGCTTTCATTATGAAATTTCGTTCTTTAATTGTTCAAAACTGATAAAGATGCATATTCCATAAAATGAAAACTGTCAAAATGACCAAATTGTCAGGATAGTCATACAACCCTGTTACATCGAACCCACAGTTCCTGTTTAGAAGAATTAGTTGATTAATTGTCCGTCTGTTAGCATAGCAACAATTGTAGGTGTGCATTTTACATTTGTCAGACACTTGTGGTATAGTCCCATTCAGTAGAGCATTCCGATAGTCTTAGTCAGAATAAGAAAATCAAACAAAGTCAACGACGCCTCTTCAACGACAGATACCTCCCTAGGTATCGATGCTTAAAAATATCTGTTTAAATGACAGTTTATAAATCTGGTGTTTCGGTATTTGGTAGGGACTTATTAGATTAGCAAGATCATGTAATAAAACGGTTTTTGTAAAAAGTGTATCTTACTAGGTTTTGAAATTCTCGTCAAGCTCAAACACAGCTACAATCAGCTCACTCAGGATAATACCACTGTTGCAGTTCCTGTCAGTATGCGCGGTGCTGGTGTACCTGCCGCTGGCCATCATGAGCGACTCCCTGCCGCAGACCAGGCTCATCTTCTACGCGACGCTGGCGGTGCTGGCCGTCATCGAGATCCTTATAGGAAGTTTACTTATACATGGGGCGTTTAAGGTAAGGATACCTTTATTTATGTTTAGTTTAATCTTTTAAATATAAACGGAGAAACTGACTGACTGACTGACTGACTGACATATCAACGCACAGTTGAAACTTTGCGCGTGAAATTTTGCACAAGGCTTCCTTTTATGACGCAAGCTAGCACTAAGAGAGGATTTGACAAAATTCACCCTCTAAGAGGATGAAACGGGGTTCCAAAGTTAGCATGAAGAAACCTTCTTTCACGCGGATGAAGGCGCTGCTAGTGTATCATCATCTATCCATTGACTAGCGTTTAGACGTTGTAACTTTTATTGTTCATACAACCTATTATAAGTAAGCCACAAGCAATACCTACATTTTTTTTTATTGTGCCCCTCATCAGGAATGTCTCATGTATTTATTTATTTAATATATTCTTTATTGTACATCACATAAACAAAAGATACAGGACAAACATTATAAAAAATAAGTGTACAATGGGCGGTCTTATCGCACAGGGCAATTTCTTACAGACAACCCTTGGATGGACTGAAAGGAAAGATAAAGATTTAGAGCTGTCAGTATACAACATCAGAAATAATACTAATGAGAAGTAGTAAACCCTTTATTTATAAAATTCCTCCGCATCGCTGTCGATTGAAAGTGTGCCCAAAAGACTGGCGGCATTGCCACGTTGTATGGCAATGCTTAATCTCTGACCGAGGTGGAAGCCAGCCCTTGGGTCACGCGAAGAGATAAATATCATGATCTTAACTTAAAGCCACATTGTAATAAAGGCAACATGTCTGCTATGGGTCTAGTTATACAGAACTCCACAGGCGCCGGAGAATCTCAGTCTAGTCTACCAAAAATATTATTACAATAATAAAGAAGTCTATAACATTAGTATTTAGATAAGTTCTCTGAGCTTTTTGCACCGCTTTTTTTTATTGATAGGCTCTATTTTTACGTCCATCTCACCGACTCTCACCTGATGGTAAGCAATTATGTGATAGACGATAGGGTACGCTTGCCTATAAGTAACCCATTTACTATTGACTTAAAGACCAACCGGAACCGAATGTCTACTTAATAATAAAAACCGACTTACTAAAAAAAACACTAAAACTATCAAAATAACTTTAATTTCGGAAGTCGGTGTTTCTGTAATAGTTTTGCCTCTTCGTTATTTAACACCGACTTCCGAAATTAAAGTTATTTTGATAGTTTTAGTGTTTTTTTTAGTAAGTCGGTTTTATTTTTTTTGTAAAAAGTTTTTTATTTCACACTTTTTAGTTGCAGCCAGAGTACCTTTTTCTCATGACAATTCCAATTAACTCAAACCCTGCTAGGATACATTGTTTTATTATGAAGTTCCCGTGTCTACCTTCCGGCTCCATCATCATCATCAGATCAATTCGATAGTACCTTATGGCCAAAATGCATCTCATGACAATTCTAATAAGCCCAAACACGGCTAGGATACATTGATTAATTACGGAGTTCCGGTGCCTATCTTCCGGTTCCATCATCATCATCAGATCAGTTCGATAGTACCTTATAGCCAAAGTGCATCTCATGACAATTGTAATAAGCCCAAACACGACTGGGATAAATTGATTAATTTCGGAGTTCCGGTACCTATCTTCCAGCTCCGTCATCATCATCAGGTCACATCGATGATACCATTTTCAACATACCTATTCAGAACTATTCATTTATTTGTAACTATGTTCATTGAGAGATTGGTGTGACTATGAACTTCCGTTGGCCATTTCTGGTCGTCTTCACCAGTTCCACTTCATCAAATGTCATGTTTTGACTATAAATGCTTAAGTCTTTGATAAAAATACCAAAAGAACTATATGGTTGCCTATAATATTTGAGGAGTTCCCTCGATTTCGCCAAGATTCCATCATCAGATCCCGACTTGGTGACTATGGGACCATTTGGGAAGTATACCCTTTCTAACAAAAAAAGAATTTTTCAAATCGGTTGGCAAGTGACGAAGTTATGCGCGAACATACATAAAAAAAAAAAAAAAAAATACAAACATCCGAATTGAGAACCTCCTCCTTTTTTAGAAGTCGGTTAAAAATATAAGTACTAGATACATAATTTGACACGGATACAATATCGTTCACGCCATGATTAAGATAACATTTCAAAAACTGATAATTACCTAATTGAATGGAACGCAATACTCGTAAATGCATGTCAGTGGCATAAAAAAAAAATGTTACGAATTTACTAGAAAGATAAAATCTGACTAGTTATTATTTTAATAAAGTTGATTGCGTATTATTGATAGAACAATATTTTTTTTGCATTTTTGTGTTGATAAGAAGTGGGTGTGGTACCTAACGACCGTCTAGCGTAGATAAGTACTTCTACCTACATCATTTCTATTTTTCTACAGTCGTCTTTGATAACAAACCCTTAATCATTCATACTTTTCAAAAGATACGTCTAATCACAGTTAACTAAGTATTTTATTAGTCCAAAACAAAAAAAAAACATTTGTCTTTTGTTTCTAATTACTCATCATCATTATCATCGCTTCAGCCGAAACACGTCTACTGTTTGACATAGGCCTCCCCCAAGCGTCGCCACAACGGCCGATCCTGTGCGTCTCTCATCCACCGCATTCCCGCGACTCTCCCCAGATCGTCGGTCCACCTTGTGGAAGGCCTTCTAACGCTGCATTTTCCGGTCACCACACCAGGACCTTTTGTCCCCATCGACCATCCGCTCTACGAGCAATGTGCCTGCCCACTGCCACTTTAGCTTGGCGATTCTTCGAGCTATGCCGGCGACCGTTTGCCGGACTATGCGATTCACCCTGTCTTTACGTAAATGGTGTTCTAATAATAATGATGATTTTTAAAGTATCTCTTCTCAAATTCCAGCGGAAGCCTCAGTTTACCTGGCCGTGGCTGGTGCTGGCGTGGTGGAAGGGACTGGTGCTGCTCGTGCTCACCGTGGTGGGCATGGTGCTGCTGACCTTCAACCGGGATGTGGACACCATCACTGAAGCCACTGCTGTTATATCCGTGTACTTCGTTTACTCAGGTAAGGGTAAGGGAGGAGGAAGGAGCTTCTAGAAATGGAAATTGTATTTTTGGTCTGCACAAATTAGGATGAATTTTGCTTGAGTCTGTTATTTAAAAATAATGTAGATAGTGGTAGCTCGTGACTAAATAATAACAGTTGCATGGACCAATGTCCAAGGTCAAGCAACGTTTCGGTAAACCTGGTAGGTTGGTTTGAGAATGGGTATCCATCTTAACATACGTGGGTGATCTGAAAAGTTTCCAACCTCAATGTGAAGATAGCAGCACTCGTCAATAAAAGCTAGTGAATGTTCGTTTTGCATCTTTTAACTGTTAGCTACCAAAGTCTCAGCCATTTTGGACGGGCACTTGTTATTTTATAGTCATTTGAGTGAGTTGATGTGAGATGCAGAAAAAGAAAATCCATTTTCCATGTTGCCATGGCGACAATTTACCAATTACGGTTTGAACTGATTGATAGTCCACCTTATACTCATCAGATCTAACCCAAAGCAACTTGGTTTTGTTCCCTCATCTAACAATTGCGCTTGGAGGATAGAGATTTTCGTCAAATGCGGAGGAAAACTTCGTGAACAATTATTATACAAAGAAAAACGTCAACTACTATTTGAACGGGTTAGAGAGATGAGGGCATCGCTGGGAGAAGTGTGTAGATTTACAAGAAGACAATGTAAAAAAAAAAGAGAATATATAGTACGAAAAAATATCTTGTATCTTTGTTAGGTCGGAAGCTTTTCAGACCACCAGGGTATCAAGATTTCTTCCGTGCCTCAGAAAGCACGACAAATCGTTGAACCAGCTGTCATTTACAAATTTTTGACAGTAGTTACAAAAAGTAAGAAGCCAGGATGAAACGAGTTTTGCCAACTGGCCAAGGTGTTTTTTTTTTATTGTTGATAGGTTCGCGCTTAACCGCTATCTCACCTGATGGAGAGCGACGATGCGGTCGACGATGGAACGCGCTTATCTAGAAGAAACCTATTCACTCTCAACTTAAAGATTCCCGGGTTGTAGCTATTATGTTACCCAATTGGTTTTAGAGGTCAGATAGGCAGACACTCCATATTTAAATGCTGATACCTATCCAGCTGCATTCGATTGAGCTGGAAACCTACCCCAACACTATGAAAAGGCTTTGTAGTAATTGATCTAAGCCAATAGATATTGTAAAGGGGTAAAATTGTTAGTAGGGGCGAATCGAATGGCATAAGCTACTTTTGCATCTTGTACATGATAGGTGTCTCCGGGCTACAGAATTATGAAATCCCATAAAATGAATTTCGTAGCGATGACACTACCTGCACAGTGCCGTATTAGCCTTTTCTACACCCAGTGCCAGTTTCTGTAACTGAAAAAAGGCTGAGCAGGGTAAATTTAAAGGTCAAAGGTCTTTACTAGACTTTAATGTTTCGGGAGGTACCTCTATCTAATTTGACAGAAAGAAACCCTCGGAGCACAAGGTGAAACGTATGGTGGAAATTCGCTCCGCTTGGGCGGAATCTTCCCGTTGTCCTCGTGATGGCGATCGACGGTAGCGGTCGCGTGATACGGAGCGAGAGGAAAAGAGAATTAATTATACACGAATTGTTTGTAGTTTTTTACTGTATTTGTTCATTAGACAATCAAGAAGACTATCCACGAGAACACTACCGACAAACTGTACTGCAGTTTGGCAGAACATTTATGTGAACATATTTATGTAAATTTTATTGAATAAGGCATAAAAAAAAGAACCAGTAACCTCCATCTGATGAAATTAAGGATACAAAACTTAGCCATGCTTTGATCATTTCTGCGCCCCATCAGGGACTGCGCCCTGTGCCTGGGCATCTCTGGCACCGCCCTAATTACGGCACTGTACCTACAGACGTGGAATAACTTCCTGGAGCAATGGACACTTGACCTTAAGATCTAATCAATGTTACTTTATATACAGGCAATTTGATTAGACTGAATGTGAATTCAATGACAACAGAGTTATTGCACTGTAGATAACGTTCGGGGATCTCCGCTAAAGTGTAGCTGTAGATAAAGAACTCTGCGCAGTACACCATGACAGTTAAAGGGAGGATCCACCGACCAGACGGGTATTGTAGTTGATCCGGGAAACCGCCCGATAGTTGATTTTGGACTGTTGTATAATGTTCTCAATACTGCCAGTAAAGCCAGATGCGACGATTCCACTAACTTGTAACACGCAACGTGTACGCACGGATTATCTCTCTTCATTCGTGTTTAGTCACCCTTCGTCATTTTAATTCCAGAAGAGCTTTCAACTAAACCACAGATTTCTCAGGCTTGACAACATATTAGAAATTATTAGACACCATTTTATTATAAGCTTGATTTATTGCAAGTCTTGTCTCCCACCTCATGACCCACAAGCCCACACCTCGTCATTACAATACACCATCATAGCCCACAAAGCGTCTGTTTCACGCTTTTCCGCGCGCATGTAGCATAACCATAAACAATGCTGAGGTGCTTACACATTATTATTGTTGTCGCCACACTCTTGTATAATAATTATAGTGATGTGCGAGGAGTCAGAGATCTCGCGAGAGACGTGTGCTCGCGCATATGAAGCCGTAAGTAATTACTGACCTACCGGCGAGACTATTGTATCAGGTATATTATTAGGTTACAATGTTTGTTGATGTTGTGCGACACAGAATGTCGTATTATAGTGTGTTAAAGTATAATAATATAATAATAATAAAAATTTTGTTACCATGTTAAGTACGGAAGCCAAAACGGACATTGATTGAGTGAACCACAGAGCATTACAAGATGAGTAAAAAATCACACCGACGCCGACGGACGCAGCGACAGCTGATGTGTCCCAGAGGTCGGTGCGATTTCGTGCTCTGTACGTATATTTTGTCTCGGACACTATATATGTAGTTTTATAGCGTCCGAGCCAAAATAGAGCCTGGGAACGATACAACTATCTCCCTATGTCAGCCCGACAAAAATAGTTTTAATACCTACATATGTCATACAACACTCTCCAACTACAATTTCACTTGTAATCACTGTCTCTCCTTTATTTCCAGCTCTCCTGCTGTACTTCGCAGTGGTGGTGAATAGCAGAAGACAAGAGCTGGTGCACGAAAACTACTGGGCGAACAAGCACATGCTGCGGCTTGCCAAGACGCAGTACTACTACGTGTAGAGCGATCGAAACAGAGACTATCGAAATATTGCAGCTTCGCAGCGAGCGTATAGCCAGCGTAGGCGACTACGATGCGTAGTCGCCGCGTTAACGGTGCTCAGACGTCGCTTAAACACTGCGAAAACGTCACGTAGGTAAGCGGCGTGCTGACGCCGTGTTTGACGCAAGTTTACGCTGGACTAATGCTAGTTGCCAGGACTCTCTTAATGTAAATTATTCTTAGTGTAATTAATTAAGCGAAAAGATTTTTAAATTATATTTTATAGAAGTAAAAAGATTTTTGTTTTATGTGGTCATCCCTAAAAGATTAGTGTCGTGATTATACAAAAGTAGAATAGCTGACAAGTAGGCACAACAAGATTCTGGAGTGACTGCTGCTCACTTATTGGTTCTTAACATTATTGTCCTTATCTCATTAATTTAGGGCGTTACATAAGATTACAATTATTTATAGGTAGTATAGGTACAGTGAGCTTCATGAAGTCTGACAGTTTTTAATCAATTTGTCTGTAATGATGAGATACTTGTAACAGTAGCAATATATTATTATTATAGTATTCGATCGTGTGTACACCACTAAATTTTGATCGTTTTAATCCCGTGGAGGGTCTATCCGGTACATGAAACACTATTGATTTGTAAAGATAAAATTAAAAAATAAAGTACCTTTTTTTCAAAACTCGTTTTAACTTACGCATGTACGAAATTAATTTCTTTAAGAAAACGTCAATTGAGCGAGTCCAATGACCTGTAGGTAGTAGTCGACATTGCGTACAAACTAACTACAGGTCACGGGATTAAAACGATCAAAATTTAACGGTGTAGAGTACTTACCTACTGGTTTCATCTTTCGGATTGATCTGCCAAATACCAACTTGATAAGGTTGAGTTAATTGGGAAACTAGCCAGGAGGATCATCATCATCATCAGTGTTGAGCTTCGAGGCTGAGTTGCTAATCCTGTCGGTTTCCTACTGGTTGAATTTTGGGGGAGTATATTGGAATTGCTTAGTTTAATTCCGCCAAGCCCGTTCCATCATCGCACCACCAGAAGTCCGGTACATAGTGGACCTCTGATCTATACGCTCAAAATGTTTAGGGAACACATTTCAGTAGAATTCCCAGCCAAAATCTATGTTTCCTGATAGCTGCAACCTGAGGGGTCTTTAAGTGAAGAGTGAATAGGTTACTTTTAGGCAAGCGTGCTTCATCTCAACCACATCATCGCTTACCATCAGGTGAGATAATGGTCAAGCGTGAGCCTATCGATATTAAAAAAAAGCATCTAGAATCGGCTTCCCTTATTTACCCTGTTTTGCTTTCAAAACAATTTCAAAAGCTCTATAAAACAAAACGGTTAGGCAAACGCAAAAACTAATTAGCATAACTATCACCAACATCAAAAACAAAAACAAAAGAAAACCAGCACATACTCTATTCATATCATTTAAACGATCGTTACGTCAAAAGTTGCGCAGACGTGGAAACAATTAGTGCGCGCGTCGGCGCCCGCGCACAATACGAGCACGCGCGGAAAATTGCGCGCTTTTCACCCGACGCCGCGGGACAATGGCATCGCCGAGATATTATAAATGTAAGACAACGATAGAAATAAACAGAAAGTGGTGACATGTAGTGCGTGCAGTATGGTGAGTAAGTGCAGCTTCTCTATTTATTTATTTACTTATTATTTATAATCAGTTTCAGAAAACAAAACTCATCCTGAAAGCGCGCCAAAAATGTAATTCCGACGATGTAGACTTTGTTTTAAGGGTTCCGTATCCGAAGGGTGCCAACGGGCCCCAAAAACTAATAGCCTGTAATAGTCTGTCTGTCCGTCCGTCTGTCAACGGACTGTATTTCATAAACCATAATGGAAAAAGAGTTGAAATTTTTACAGAATCTGTATTTCTATTACCGGTAGGTACCTTATCAAATAATAAAATTAAAATAAAGTTAAGAATTAAAAGGTGTTCCCATACAGGAACCGTTATTTTGTTGGGGTTTTTTGCTCGATCCGACCCGCACTTGACCAGCTTAAATCGGGATAACCTTGTAAACAGAGAGCCTATGTTAGAAAAGATATTAAGATGGTGTGAAATGAAATAATAGCATTGCTACAGATATCGTGAAGTGGACAATCACAGACACACTACCTTAAAAGCATAGGCAAATAAAGGAACTATGTCGCTAGAATGATTGGCAAACAATGGCAACACTTATTATAATTCAGCAAGATACGCATAACGATAAACAAAACTAATATTTCACCATAACCCAAAACGTCACTTTCCACAGCTGATTCCCATTAACAACACAAGTAAATAAAAAAGCTTTTACGAGTAAATACAAAGACACAATAACTCTATTAAGGCAGGTACGTGTGAGCCGGTCGGCACATTACAGATGGAATTGCCTCACGAAGATAAACCGATGGCCGATGTTTATCGATATTCGTTTGTGATTGATCATAAACTCCGAATGTTTCGTAACGTTATCATGTTACAGGCACCTGGGTGAGATAGGGAGAATGATAAACTAGCTAGAATAGTATACTGTATGTTTTTATTTTAATATTCCCACTGCTGAGACTCAGGCCTCCTCTCTAGGAGAGCGAATGGGCCGAAATCCATCACGCGAGCCCAGTGCGGGTTGGTGAATGTCACATATCATCGATTTTTTTTTTGGTCTAGGACATGCCGGTTTCCTCACGATGTTTTCCTTCACCGAATAATATAGTGTATAGTCTAAACTCGTAAGATTGGTTGGATTGAATTAGATTACCTAGCGGCCGATACAAAAAATTCGCTGTATCTTCACTTGCGGCCGACTGTAATGCCCCTTTATTATAAGATTATGAATAAATATAAAAAAAAACACAAATCCCTCAATACCAAACCCAACCAATCTAATTTTTTTACGTATGTTTTTTCTTGTTTGTTTGATCATATAATCATTGGACATTTTTTAATTGATAAAGTTGTTATTCTGTGCCTAAAAGATAAAACTCTTACTTAGAAGTTTATCAACATCAATATTTTGTTTATTTAAACCTAATTACAGAGCGTATCAATTTTTTTTTACTTACAGTCGTTTTGCTTATCAATTAATAGGCTATTATTTTTAAAGGTATCACCTAAACAAGAATAGCCCGTTAACCTAGAAAATAATTCTTGATATGATTTTGTGGTAGTGATCCCGCCCGGATGGCCTGCTGACCTTTAAATCCATTTTCTTTGCGAAATATTGACTGATTTACATAATATATATTCTGAAAAACACATAACCAGTATTATTTTTTTACCAAAGCCGTTTGAAAGGGGTAGGGAAAACAAGTGAAAAAATATCATGTCGTTCATTTGTTTCTTTTTTTTTGCAAAATTGTCAATCATACGAAAAAATCATAGGTATTGACAATATTGTACATGAGTTTACAATAATCAAATATATTTTTTTCAAACTTATTGACCTAGCCGTTACCGAGGATTAGGCTCTGGCGCTTGGGCCTTAACTGAGGCAGCGCCTTAGTTAGTTGTGCAGAGTGGAAAGATGCGATATGAATGATTCAGCTTTTTAATTTTATTTTTTATTCAAGAAAAGTTACGTATATGGGTGTGTAATACATATATCTTCCCCCAAAATGCAGTACAGCTCTTGCGTTACTGGGCAGCTGCCTCAGACAGCCACCACGCGTACCTAGCGGTAGGCGCTTGATAAACTTGGACTAACGGCCATTGACTCTACATTTATAGATATACTAAATTTGAAAAACGGAAATTAAAACAATAAAGCTGTTTTCAATCGACCTCTAAAGCTCTTTACATTTTCTGATCAAATGTACTTTATTGCAAGTTTGACTGGCGTCTTGTATACTAGTAATTTCCCACAATGTCACGCACCATCTCTTGCCTACAACCCGTCCGATTATACTCAGTAATAAAGTATAGATTTGAGTATTCCCACGCGCTGCGCAAGCGCAACTCGTACACTTTCACTGTCCTCACCTGCGCGCCTGTCGAGCCGTATATCCAATATATAATATGAGTTAAAACTCTTACCATAGATGCTATGAACGTATACAACATTATTTTTAATTTATGCAAAACCTGAATATACTCGTAGTATATTTAGAATCAGTAAATGAATGGATTCCAAAAGTTTTTACAACATGTTATATTTTTTCCCAAAAATATTTACAAAGGTCACAAGTTGGACACCACCGACACTAAATGCAACACAGGTAACGGTAGATCATAGCGGACATTAGGCGCCAGCAAACAGCTGGGCGCAAGTGCAAAACAACCCCTCAGTTGCCTGTATGACAAATGAAAGTTTTAAGAACAGCGTAGGCTTCATCAGAAGACTTAAAGTCACCCAAAGAGGGGTTTTCTTGCGTGATCGCATCAGACAAAGAAAATATCTGCAAGAGAACCAAGGTTAACAATCATAGCCCGAAGAATCACCAAACTTAAGTGGTAGTGGGGACATTCCTCGCATATGAGGTATAAAATATTATTAAGATCAATATGACCCTTTTTTTATGGTGGGTAAAAATCATGCATTGACATCCCCCGCCCTTGGGCGGAGCGGGAAATAGTGTCAGACTCTTACTGACCTAAAAGACCCACCCCGTTCCTTCTAGCCTTCATACCGGGGCTCGAGCGCCCTTTCGGATAACCCTGGCCCCAGTAGGCTTCGACCCGGCTGGGTCCCTGCTGTTGCTGACAACTCCTTGAGGCGCGCGGGAACAGTGCGCGCCGTCGACGACTTGGGCTTGGTCCGGACATTTACCGGACGGCCGGACAGTGAACTACATCAATATGACCCTTTCGGGCACAGTGAAGTTAGGAGTAACTACTATATTTTACGTACGCGGACGAAGCCGCGGGCAAAAGCTAGTCTATACATGTAAATAAAATTGGAGTGTCTGTTTGTAATATTGAAATAACTGTTTTTTACTACATGCATATGAATATATATATACGGTACATACACCAAAATATTTTTTTTTACAATTTTAGTCTGTCTGTCTGACTGTATGTCCGGGCTAATTAATCTCTGAGATGGCTGGACCGATTTTAACGGGACTTTTTTTGGCAGGTAGCTGATGTAATAAGGAGTAACATAGGCTACTTTTATTTTAGAAAAAAATAAATTCAAAATCCTGTCGTCCACGCGAACGAAGTCGCGGGCACAGTTAGTATTTAATAAATCGACGAATGAAAACTACTACCTGAAAAGTATTTCTCAACAAAAAATTAAAAGATTCCAAACCCTATAAAAAGGTTGTATACCACTGGATTAGCTTCCTAATGCACGAAATAGAGCCGTTTTCATTTTCGTTGCACCCATAGACAGCATGCGCGTCTATCATTTGTGTTCTGACCCTGAGGTTAATCAGCGTGTGAAGGAAAAAGCTCCCCTTATCTGATGAGAGCCCTCGCACTATCTTAGATCTTATAATATGATCGGCATGCGTAAAATCATACCTATATGTACCTGCAGTCAAGGGTTAAAAGTGCTACCGTTTTCTTCTTCTTCTTCATTGTCCCATTTTATTTGGGATCGGCGCAACACGTTTTTTTCTTCCATTCTGTCCTGTCACTAGTCACGCTATCACTAACTCCCTTTTCTTTCATATCACTTCTCACACAATCCATCCATCTTTTCTTTGGCCTCCCTCTCCCTCTCCATCCATCCACATGTAATTTCATAACTCTTTTAGCAACATGCTTTTCATCTCTCCTCTTTATATGACCATACCAAGATAAACGATTTCCTTGTGTGCTACCATTTTATTGTACAATAAAGTTTACTCGTACGAGCAATGGTACTGAGCCATTGCTCGTACCTCGGTAACTGCCCCGACTTACGTGTCACGGTCACGGTTTCAAATCCAGTCAGTCGCATTAATTTTTGTTGTAATTTATTTCATCACCACTGTTCTCAAAATGGTAAAGGAATCGGCATGCCCTAGAACTAAAAATTCGAAGACACTCCATCCATCAATCCGCACTGGGCCCATGTGAAAGAAGGTCTGACTGCCAGCAGGGTGAAAATTTTTGTTATGCTATGCTAAAAAATGTATTCTATTCTATCATTTATCTATACTTTCGAGCTGGCGAACCCGCTCGCAGAAACAAATTCTGTATACCCAAAAGCAATATAGTTATTTTTCAAAAGTGCAGTTGCATTTTGCCAACGTCAAAGTGTTCAAAATGTCTTAAGGTAGTCATACACTCTAGGATATACCTGACTGATTTGCCTGTATAGGTGAGTTGTACAGGTAAACCGGAGCATTTGTTGCAAAACTGTGCAGGTTTCCATACAAGCTTACCCGACAAGTATAGCTGTTCAGGTAAACCTGTCCTTAGCGTTGGCTACCTTTACTTGGCACTTAGTAGTTACACAAACATGATGCAACATACTCTCCCAGTCCTTAGTCCGCAGCCGCTCAGCTCTTTCTCCAACAAGAAATTGAGAATTGTGGTTCATAATAACTTACCACCATTTTTGGGCCTACAGTAATCATTGCGGCCGGCCTGGGGCACTGTAGACCCGATACGGATAAGTGTCATGCCTATTTTGGAGACCAATATTATTATTACACCCGGTGTTATGCAGCGATAGCTGTGAATGGACAAATAAATAACTTGCAACATTCTTTTGAATGAAACCGAGAATCATTGATCTGTTGCCCGTAAACGGACGATTATTTAATGTTATGAAACTCGCATTTCTTGTAGGGTTTACGTTTTTTTTCCTGATTGAGATCCCACATGATGGGAAGCAGTGATACAATCGTTGATGGTGAAGCGCACTTATTTATTAAGAACCTATTCACTCTAGCTTTCATCATCATCATCATTATTTCAGCTGATAGACGTCCACTGTCGGACATAGGCCTCCCCCAAGTGTCGCCAGAAAGACACATGGGTCCGTTGATTGTGGCGGCACTTGGGGGAGGCCTACATCCAACAGTGGACGTCTTGCGGCTGAAATGATGATGACGATGAATTTAAAACTTTGCATACATTCTGTAGAGATCCTACATTATTACATTGGTCTTAGATAAGTTTATCTATTAATTTACCAAATCCTTCCTTGCACTGTTGAAGTCACAACAATCCATCATAGACATCATATCCACTGAAGCATTCAATAATCTCGTTATTAATATCTGTCGACTTTCTCGATATCTGTAATATTCTATACTTCAGTTATGCAACACTAATCATTTGCGTCACACCTCATAGCATTCGCTTATCTACTCAATAGATTTATGCGGAATATTCCGGAAATATAGGTAAGTGTATAATGTAGATAGCGTTAGATTTATAGTAGAACAGTTTTATTTAAATACTGTTAAATATGCTTCCGGTGATATATTTTATTTATCTTTTGTAAATAAAGAGCAAATATGAAACCTGCACGTAATTTTGTTGTTGAATACTCGAGTGTGTAAATTAAGTCTTGTAATTTTCTTTCCTAAAAAGTATCAACAGTCTTCCAAAAATTAACGACACTGTGCTTTTGAAAATTAGTAAGTAAGCTTAAATTCTGCCAATCCATGAAGCTACCCTTCTTTACACTTGGGTTACACGGTAAGAAAGTATATTAAATAGATACTGCGTAAGTCTGACCGTGACAGACTAGTGGTGTGAAGCAGTTAGCGCGTTAGGCCGGTCGGTTATCTATCTTTTTTTTTTTCAATATAAATACAATACATTGTTGGCTCGATATCCAAGTCAAGGATTCACACATGATATTTGTATGCCTTTAAAAAGACCCTTAAACAGCTATAAAAGATAAAGTCACCATCACACATGATAATGATACCTATTTATCAGTCAATCCAAAAAAAAAACTGGGCAAATGCGAGTCAGAATCGCGTACTGGTTCCGATAAAATTTACCAATAAAAACAGTTCAATTCTCGAATTGAGTCACAAAGATTTATCCGAATAGTAAATTTTTTTTTTCTGATTTAACTACTAATTTACAGTTACAGTTTTCAGATTTTGCCTATACTTATGAGACCTTGTTTCGTACCAAATTTCAGGATTCTAGGCCAACGGGAATTTTGATTCCCTTGAGAGTGTCAAAATACCTATAAGTTTTTTGCGACATAAACCGTATATTTAGTTTGATTTTTCACAGCTTCAGGAGACCATAGACCTAAATTCAACTCAATACCTCCACACGTTTCTGCGATAAAGGGTCTTGACAGACATACAGACAGACGGACAACAAAGTGATCCTATAGGCTATAAGGGTAAATACTCGCCTAATAATGTAATCATAACTAATAAAATACTTAACTAATGTGACATCAATCAATAATATAAAAAAAATATCGGTAAATTATACCAATATCGATACTTTTAACACTGCTCCCATCCCTAACAAGTGTTATGTGTCGGTTACATAACGCGCTCACTTTCACCCAAAACGGTAAGTCACTGACCGCTGCCTCCCCCCCTCACCCCCTACCGCTGCGCAGACCGGCGCGGGCGCAGGCTGCAGGTCCGGCCGTCAAGCTAGCCACGTTCAATGCCAGTAGAGCTGTCATAAGCGGCCATCATGTCGACCTGCCTGAGGGTTACACTGGCTTCAATGTGAACCTTGGCTGCTCTGCTGTTCACTTCTACAACAAACGGACTTGACCCCGCAAACTTTTGCGGGCAATAGGTATTCAGTAGTCATGCTGTTAAATCGAAGAATTAATAGCGTAAGCGTGAATGAATACAGTGAAGAAGCTCTTAATAAACTAGTGCGCCTCACCATCAACGATTGCATCACTGCTTACCAGCATCACAGTCAAGCACTGGTTTAAAAAAAAAAGCAAAACCATTTTTTTTTAAATTTAATTTATTTAGGAGCGTTGAAAGAAAAAAGTTTAATCAGAATCCAGTTCTTCAATTTTGCTCATCTCTGAGTTCTTTAATTTTGTCCAATGGAAACGTTTTGACCGTATGATGTGACATCACAACATGCTAATCGATTCTATTCTTATTTTGAACGCATTATACACATCTACTGAAAAACTAGGGACATAATAAACTAGTACATATTATTATACTGTATCTCCAAAAAAATATGACTCAAACTATGATGCTATTTTTCAGATACACTGAGTTGTCACGCACGGCTGACCGGTCCTCACTGCTATAGTAGCTAAGTCCTATGTCTGTTAAGTGAATGACCGGCCTAGGCCGATCTAAAATTGATTAGTCGAAGAATTCGATTCTATAGACTAAGAAAATCGATTTTTGGAATCGATCTTAATCAAATGATCAATCTCTGACACTTGAAATCGTGATCGATTTTTTCCCTGTGAATTTCAACCACCTATAGGTAAACCATTTTCCTCACGTAAATTTTTGTATGAAATTCTTGGCTATTTTTAGGATTCAGTAAGTACCTGTAAGGTAACCAACGGATCGATGTTAAAGAAATCGATATTTTAGAACTCGACTTATTACTGACTCTTTTAAATAGACTTCCATTTGAATCCATTCAAAAATCACCTGTGTTCTTCAGTTGTCCTTTGCCTTTTAGGACTACAATTCCCCTTCAGAAATTCCCTGCATTCCTAACCAGTAGGCATCGGCCCTGCTGGCATATGTAAATCTTCTATAGAATGATATTATCATCATGTAACATTATGCTGAGCACACAGACAACTATAACATTATTGTAATAACGTTGCAACAGCCTCGTCAGTCGTTGCAGCGACAGGGAAAGTCGCGGGAGCACATTATATCAGACGGCTCGTGGTTTTCCTAGCCGCTACGTTTCTAAACGGATATGAAATGTTTTCTAGAAGTTTTGGTGGATTAAATCTTCTGTCGTTCGACATGAACGATTTTTCTGTTTATAAGCTAGGTGTTCTTCTTTTAAAGAACGAATTAAACTTAGTTGGTTATATACCTATAGCTCCAATCGCATATATCATCATCATATCAGCCGACAGATGTCCACTACATAAAAAACTGATGCTGTGACAGTACTGTGACAGCATCATATAATGTAAGCTGTCAGTTCTACTGACTGCGGTAGGCCACTAATGATACCCTACATGATGTAATAGATGGTTACCTAGTACGTACCACTGCAGGATTCACCCTGCGACCTCTGCGCGAGGTCGGCGTCAGTCGGTTGTGATGGATTGGCAGTCAGTCGGTTCCCTTGTAGTTAGGTAATTAGAGTCAGTTTAGGTGAAGATTTGCATAATGACTGCTCATCAAATCTGTCTGTAGTCGTTCAGAGTAATAGTGGCACTAGAGACAGACATCATTCAAACAAATGACTCTTTGCTTATTCCTAAAAAAAAGTCAAAAGTCAGTCGAAAGAAGATTTTAAGATAAAACAACTGGATATTGAAAAACTAGCAATATTTTCGTATAATTGTATTGTATGTTGGGTTGGTGTCCACAACTCTACTTCTAAAGCACATATGGTGGGACAAATGTGTTGTTCGATCCACCCTAACTCCTCAAGGAAGGCCAGCAGCACCTTGGCAAATGTCGTATAATACAGATCGGTACTTTATTGATTTCGTTGTTCCTTTAAACCAAAAATTCAACTTTGAACGTGCCTCAGAGTTTGATATAGTATGGTTGCAAGCGAAAATACAACTCCAACCTCATTGCAACAGCAATGCAATGATTTTATGAAATAAATATAGTTACTACACGACTGTAGACAGTCCACCCATACGCATAAGACCTTTTGGGAACACATTAATTGTGCGTACAGCTAAAGAGTAGAATTCCCTGCCGGAGTCTGTGCTTCCTGATAGCTACAACTCAGGGATCTTTATATCAAGAGTGAATACGTTAATTCTAGGCAAGTGTGCTCCATCGTCGCTTTTCATGGTTAAGCGCGGGCCTATCAAAATATAAATCAACTGACACTACGCTTAAGGCTTCAGTTATCAACTTCATAAATTCCCTATCTCAATACCACCCGCCGCCATATTTGTCAGATTTTGTCACGATACAGTCCATAACCAGTCGATGCCATTTTCTCTACCATTCCCAGATCTGCACAACACGATAACTCTTATTAGGTACCGATAGACTATGGCAATGTCGCCGAGTTCAAGCTGTGACCTGCGGGTTACTGATCGTCTGAGAGCTAAGAAGACGGGGAGACATGCTATACTTTATCTGCTCAAGAGGTGGCATAATGACGCTTACTGCAAGGGAGTAAGCTTGAAAAAAGTATACCTGGAGGAAGTTGTAGGAGACCTTTGCCCAGCAGTGGGAAAGTATAGGTTAAATAAAAAAATGCGCAATCACCAAGACATAAGTGAATACATGTGACAATATATATTAGTGATTGTGAAACAATCTCAAAGTACGAGTATAATGTTATCAAGCCGCTTCTTCCTTGTATTACGAGTATAACTGGTAGTTACTTTATCTGCCAGAAGTCATTTTGTATAATATCCCAAATCGAAATTAATTAATGATCTTATTGCTATGATAAGCGATCTTAGGTAATGATGACTAACCTGACTATAATCTTAGTAGTAGCCAATTTTACAGATGATCTTAATGATAGGCTATATTACTGAAAGAAGATCTTAACGATAACCCAATCGAGTTTAAACGTATGATAATTTTTCTATGACTCAAAAACTCAAACTGAAGAAAACTGCGCTGTAAGTAATAATAATCCTTTGAAATTAAATTCTTCTTCTTCTGACTAACCAATAATAGGTACCTGGAATGACTTGGATATTTCTATCGTTGGCCTCATTAAAGTCGTGAAAGGTGTAACTGGTTGTGCATGCTGGACAGGAAGTGACACATATCCTGTGGAGGAGCTCCTGTAAAACAGGGGAACTGTAAAATGACACAAAAATTCACATTTTTTTAAACTAATGCTTGACTGTTATTAATGCTGCTATTCTGCTGCTATTCACTGTAGCAAGCAGTGAAGCAATCGTCGATGGTAAAATACTGAAATGACTCCTGTGCCACGTAATTAACCTGTAAAATACTGTACTACATCAGCGATGCTTCATCAGTAGCTGTTGCCTCATCTTCCATCTTTCCTTACTCGTCGTCTCAAATACTTTCCCGGCAACCGGTCGTCCGTCATTGTGCTGTAAACGCCGCGCGACCACGCCCGTGTCGTGTGCGCCCGCACTTGTAACTTGTTACCGCAGCATTATAGCGACGTAACGTAAACGCCTTTGTCCCTTGTTTAAGTTACGGACGTGAAAGAAAGTGATACTGGCTGGTGTCTGGTCTTACTAATAGCCTTCTTAACTCTTTTTGTCTTGACATTAGCCTAATATGTTTTCATTGAGATTTATACAACGAACAAGTTGTGAAAACAACCTAATTGATGATCAATCGTTTTTGCAAGATCTATATTTTAGTAGTACAATCTTGCTATATATCTTAGTCAAAAAAATAACCTTGTACATGAGGCTAATTTTTGATAAACAAAAGATAGATAAGTATATATTGTGAACAAACACTGCTACTGAATCGGATATATAAAATCTTTGGTTAATCTACAATTTAGCAGTCAATCTGTGTACCTTTTATCCATTATTATATTTGGGTCGACTGTCTGGCCTCCACAACCCAATACCCAGATAACATGATACCTGTGAAAAATCTTCAAAGGACGGAAGTGACCAACGGCTTACCGTGCATTCTAAGGTAAGAGAAGTGTTGGTATGTAATGGATGATCCTTACCGACAAACCATCTCGAAAAAAGTTGCTATCTTTGAAAATCAACTCGTGTGGCGAATTTAAATACGTATCTTATACTCCAATCAATAACTCTTACCTTACAGTTTACTCTATGGATGCTATTCATCAGCTCGACACTCTCAATAATCACCGCAGAAACCAGCACATCACCTGAGACGAACATCACCACTCTGTACCCAGTCTTCAATAAAACCCTTATCAGAAATGACCTCCACTCTAGATTCAGTGACACAGAATCAAGACCCAGTGATGCAAAAGCTAGAATTAAAGAAACAGAGGCAAAACCTAATGATACTGAGACCAAAGTTAACAATACTGAAAATATAGCTAATAAAACTAAATCCAGGTCTAAACCAGCATCACAATCATGGAAGATAGAATCAGGTTTTGCACCCTCAAATCTTACAGAAGATGAAAAAGATAACAAAGATGGTAAAATAAGACAAGAGAAGAAAGAGATGTTGAAGGATTTTAAGCCAAGTCAACATTTAGGAAGTTTCTTTGACGATGACAGTGCAGAACTTATCAAGACGCCTGTTATTGGACCGGTTGAAAAGAAACCAGCAAGTGGTTTTATAAGGTATAGTTCTTGTAACCAAGCAATGATTAATATTTATGTGAAGTTAGAAGTAGCTGGTAGAAGTAACTGATTAAGAATTTGAAGTAATTGTAGTTGCGCCTGAAAACCAGGGCCTCAAGTCTGCTATTACAATAGTGTCAGAATGGTCTATCATTGATTTCATAATTGTTGATTTTGACAAGTTTTAGTAATCTACTAATATAATGGCGTCATTATGATTTTCCGATGGACAACCACTGACACTCAATTGAAAGAAATGGCTTATAATGGTAATCTCGTACATAATGACAAATGAATATTTAACGTATGCAGTAATCTGCAAAAAATTTGACAGTTCTTTTGATCAGTAACCTACCATTACGACGTCATTGCGCAATTAGTGCTATAAGCTCGATATTGTCATTCTACCACAATTCTATTACAAGACCATTGACCGATCAATGATCGATTATTATGAATTACCAGATTACACACTTTTAGCAAAATGACAATGGGATCGTGTTGGAATAACGAATTTATAAAAATAGCAGACTTAGGCCCCAGTTAAATTGGCTTTAAAATAGTGTTTGATATGTTCTTGATACCAAATGATGAACTCAGAAACCATCCTGTCTCAGAGTAAATGTGTGCATTCATGAAAAATTTTATAACACATGATAACAAGAATGATGTTTGTACTAATGCTGATTTTGATTGATTGACAGTTTATATTACCTTTGTCTTATTTCACAGCTCAGTCAAAGACGACTACCCTCCCCACGCAACCTACAACAAGATACCCAAAGAGATCTACTACACCCACCAGGAGTTTCCCTACAAATTTGAAGACGCTATCTACACCAAGACCAAGCCAAAATGGACAGACTCCATGGAGTCGAAGCCGACAGTCGAAGTCCCAGTAAAGGTCCCTGCAGGAGGACTGTACCAGTCGCCAGATGCTTTCAAGGAGAGGCCACATAGTGATGAGGAGTTTGGTCTGGAATATCATGAAGATGAAAAGGAGCATGCGGTTAAGAAACGGTCAGTTGACATTTACATAATAAACTATTTTACGTAGAGTCCCATTCTACTCGAAGAGATCCCGCTAGACAGAACGACGACTTTTAAAAGGTTGGTATGGCAGACGATGCGTAACACGGAGGACCATGTATTGTGGCACAACTTCTGAGAGTTCTAAGTCATAAACAGTAAGTGTAAGCTGAGATAGACAGTCCTGGTAGTGCACCGGGTAATGCCGCACAAGGGTATTTGAAGTCTTTGTTGAAATAGGAACTACTCACTTTCAAAGTTAGTTTAACTAAACATCATCATATTCATAAATAAATGGATAAAAGAAGTATACACTTGTAACTAACAAGGCAGCGTTAAAAACAAATCAGGTAAGAAAATAACTGATGTCGAAATCGAATACATTACATCCGTCAATCAATACCCACCATATTTCAGTTGTACTTGTTCGCAACTTTTTACAACTTTTACATCGCTATGTCTCCGAAAGGGTGTGTATGCACATTCTTGAGTAAATACTTATTTAAAACAATGTAGGAAAGTGGAAAGCTGTTGGGGGCAATCACAGTGTGGGGCTTCATACAGATACGGCCAGAAGGCTCACTACCTACACATGCATACAACGATGGGAAAGCATGGAAAAGAACAAAGACACGTTTAGATTCATGTGTGTTCGAAGTTACCGTCCAGTCCACTGTGATTTGGTTTAAAATAATGGGTCTTTCATAAGCTTTGATTTCTAATAGATAGACTGCAAATTCCAAACTCTTAAATCAAGAAAAACTATGTACTTCCCAGTTCTCCATATGTCCTAATTTAGTGATAAGCTTTTTTTCGCCGGACTAATTCGGGATGTTAATAACTTTTTGCAGCGTGAAACTTCTGTGTTTTCAATTGTCTGTGTATTCGACATAAGCGTGACCTCTTTATATGGCAAATATCCTTTCACTGACTACACATTGGTTAACACACATTAATGGTTATTTATATTGATATCACTCGAATTATATTTATGACTGACGAGTGTGTGTGCATGAATGAATGTCTGTAAATTATACAGAATATCAGATAATAAACGGTCCTTGAGTTCGTGAACGAACTACAAATTTCAAAACATGCTTCTTCATATTCCTTCTCACCGTACTGGCTTTATGTCCAATTCTTACGCTGTTTCCACCATAAAACTCTGGAATGTGCTTCCCCTTGACATCAAAAAAGCTGAAAGTAAATTATCCTTCAAACGTAAAATTCGGAACTACTACTTGAAGTCCTCTCAACCTTAGTTCGGTCTTCGTTCAGTATTGTTATTAAGTTCTCATAGTGATATCATATTTTTCATAGTATTTATTAGTTTATTATTTTAGCATATATATGTATTTTATTATTATAAATAACTTATTTTATATTTTTCCATTTGAACTATTTGTTATTATGTATTTGTTTATTGTGCAAACCTACCACAGTGTTGTCTTTTTTAACCCAAAGGTTGACTGGTAGAGAATGCCTTGTGGCATTAAGTCCGCCTATGTACCACTATTGTACATGAAGTTTAAATAAATAAATAAATAAATAAATTTATGATTTTAAATGAATTTAGCTTCACTTTTTTATGGACTAAACGACCTTTGACTATTTAAAAGTGCCTGTAAATGGTCTGCTATTGATTGATCGATTGATAGTTTTGCCTTAGGGTTTTTAACATATTATCTGTTTGCAAAGTTGTCGTTAACATTGGTCTTAGTTTTACCATTGTACTCGTACTATATACAGGTTCATAATTAAAATGTATATTCTAAGTCCATTTGAAGGAACTCTATTCAACTTAATTGCCGTAACAACAGAAATAACCTTCGATTAATGTCAATATATAACAAGTTATTATAACTGTCAATTAGATTGAGTAGAGTGAAGATGCCTTTGAGATGACTTTGAGCTACAATATAGGTTCCAGCAGCAATGAAGGTAGTTATTCGGACAATAAACTTCGGGTTTAAAAGAAATTTCCACTTGTCAAGTAAATACGTCAAATTATTACGTAAAACATAAAGCACTCGCATTAACTCCCGTGAGAGAAATGTAAACGACCATAAAGACAAGACAAGACATACCCACAGCCAGACAGAAGCAGTTGTCGTAAATTGTATTGTGTATCGTATTGTGCCACAGCCTCACACAAAAACGTGCACACTTGCCCCCGAGTCAGCGAGCGTGTTGAGACACTGTCGACGGAGACATTGTGAGAACATGTATCACCGGGAAGTACTAACTTGTTGTACAAGACTGCTTGTTTTGTGCAATAGTTGAAGTAAGGATAATATAACAAAAAAATCTGTCAAGATCTTGCGCAGAGATTTTGATATTAGTTATACTCTATTCAAAATAAAGACAGTTTATACTTTTAGTTTTTGGATTCAAAGTTAGAAACTAGCTAGGCGGGTTCAGTTTGAGAGTTTGTCAGTTTTTACCTTCAATTTTATTAATTCATATACCGGTAGTTTGTTTCACTCACGCCTCAAAGAGGCTCAGCAGAGCCGATGCCAGCTAGGAGCGTGGAAAATTTCTGAAAAGCAAACCCGCAGGTATAGAACGCAAAAAACAACTAAAGGACAGAAGTGCGATTTTATTCAGTAAAAGCCTTTCTATTATTCCTCCTCGAGACATTACAACAGATTTAAGAATTTTAGTAAGTATTCGAGACTAAAAATGTTGGTGACATAAAAGTAAATCTGATAAAAATTTAAGATGTTAGTGACATGTTTAATGTGATGTTTAAAGGACAAACAACAATAAATAAATAAATGTTTACTAATCTATACATAACTTTAATAAACAAACATTAAAAAGAAAAAAAAATACCTATGCAAGGCCAAAAACACACCTTTTTCAGCATATGCTACGTTACAGATAATATATATATACTCGAGACAACGAAGGCATCAATCAAAGCAGAGTAATTTACGCGAATATACATAGCACTAATTTAAAATAACAATGTCAACGAGCAAACCCACAGCCCCAACCTAGCTACTCCACCAAACGCATATATCAAATAGATCAACAATCGCAATGATGGATAGATATCATAAACGCTAATAGAGATGGATGCGCGTGCGCAAAGTGATAGTGGATCCGAGACCACCGCGCTGCGCACGAGCCGACGATTTATTTGAATATGTTTAATGTTATATGACGATGATATTTCAGGAACTGTTGGTATGTGGTTCTAGACACTGGAACTACTTTCCAAATGTTTTATGTGAGGCAACGCTGGGAGGTCTTGTATGTCTAGATAGTGTCTTACGACTAGATAATAATGTGTTATTAATGAAGATGTCTCTTGTCAATATTATGACATAAGTTCTAATAAGCAGCAGCTTTCTAACGCTAGAGCGGGTACTGTAGAGTCTTTTTCATCAGTACTCCCTTCCAGTAGGAATACGTTTTAAATGAATAAGCATATTCGCTTAATCTTCATTATTCCGATTCCGACCATTCGGTCTAAAATGAAATTGAAGTGATCTTGCGAATCACGGATTTGGAAAATATATTGATGCTAGCTTACATTGTGGGTTATAACCACTGAATTCTGCTTTACTTTACCTATGCACCAGAGGTCTGATTCCAATTCCGCAAGTCCGCCAAATGAATTTGCACTTTCGAATCCGATAACGGTTTCGATAAATAGGATGTTATATCGAAGTACAACTAAGGCTATACATGTCATGTGGGGCACCTCCCTCCTCGTGTTGTCTGTCGTTTACTCTTTCTCTCACTTGTTGTTTTGATTCGTATTTGGCATGTTGTGATTTTGCACTTCATTTATAATTAACCAAGTTTTTAATTAGTTTTAGAAGTATTTTAATTGAAGCTTCGGCTTCCAATTCCGGTTGCGACAAACCAAATTTAAAACCACCGTTTTCAGTTCCAATATAACAACTTCCGTTACATTCTTTTCTATCCCTATTCTATCTTTACAACCTTTTACTATGTTATTATCATTGAAAGCTTTGTTTCACTCATTACAGCATGGGGCACCTCGCTCTTATGTTGTGCTTCGCTAGTGTTTATGTCTATCCTCTTCTTATAGCACCAATTGCATTGTTCCAGCGTGAACCCTTGGCAGAACCTGCTGCGCCTGGTGACGGCGTTCATCCCGGTGGGACTCATCATCTCCGCGCTCACGCCCAGCATCGTCACCATACACAATGTGGACGATAACACGTAAGTATGTCTACTATACACCTATTGTAGCGCATTTTACTCGCACGCACTTTAGATTTTTAGGATTCTGTACTCAAAGGGTAAAAACGGGATCCTATTGTTAAGAATCCACTGTCCGTCTGTCTGTCTGTGTCTGTGTCCGTATCTCATGAACCGCCTGACCGTTTCTTGGTATGGAAACGTATGGACCTACTAAATAAAATCCCGAAACAATACTATTTATTTTTATGGAAAATACTACAATAGTATTTTCTATAAGAGTCCTACCGTCACAACACGGTCAATTCGCAATTAATATAATGCCAATATTATTTTATTGGAGATAAAAAGGAATTGGATACAGAATCTGATAAATATTTGATAACACCAGTTTTATGTCAATAACCTTGTATTTCGAAATGCTGTGACAGTTGCACAACCCAGTATACTGTAATCTTTGTAGGTATAATTCTTCTATACATGTGTTTGTCACCTAACTCCCCCTAAACGGCTTGACCGCTTTAGATGAAGTTTTTTGTGTATATTTGAATGGATCCCGAGACGGTACAAAAATACAAAATAATTGAACCCGGTAGGTGGTCTTGCAATTAAGTTCTGATTTATTTTTCTGTAAAACCATTTTTCGGGAAGATAGCACAGGAACATGAAGATTGGCAAAAAAAGAGTGGGCGGAAATCGGGTTGTCAATGTTGATGAAAATGTTATTTACGAGTATAAAAGAGACAGAAGTTAGTTGCCGTAAAAAATGTAATTAGTCAGTCTTTTAGATTATTGAAAAATAAGGGACACGTATTTTTTTATTTGTAAATTGAATCTAAAATGACAAAGATATAGCCCATTAAAGTTACGTGTGACGTCACGCCGTGCTGCATTTTTTCGCACGGAGTGACGTCACACATAACTTTAATGTACTATATCTTTGTTATTTTTTGTTTAATCGAAAAAAGAAAAAACCGGCCAAGTGCGAGTCGGACTCGCCCATGAAGGGTTCCGTAGCAGCAAGTAACATAATATAAAAGTTCTTGTAGTTAGTTGTAGCTTTGATCGATGTTTTAATAATAGTGTATTTTTTCGATTTATGACGCATTAAAAAAAAACTACTTACTAAATTTCGTTCAAACCAATTTTCGTTGGCAGTTTTTATAGTAATGTACATCATATATTTTTTTTAGTTTTATCATTCTCTTATTTTAGAAGTTAGAGGGGGGGGGACACACATTTTACCACTTTGGAAGTGTCTCTCGCGCAAACTATTCAGTTTAGAAAAAAATGACATTGGAAACCTCAGTATCATTTTTGAAGACCTATTCATAGATACCCCACACGTATGGGTTTGACGAAAAAAAAATTTTTGAGTTTCAGTTCTAAGTATGGGGACCCCCAAAATTTATTGCTTTTTTTCTATTTTTGTGTGAAAATCTTAATGCGGTTCACAGAATACATCTACTAACAAAGTTTCAACAGTATAGCTCTTATAGTTTCGGAAAAAAGTGGCTGTGACATACGGACGGACAGACAGACAGACAGACAGACAGACAGACAGACAGACAGACAGACATGACGAATCTATAAGGGTTCCGTTATTTGCCATTTGGCTACGGAACCCTAAAAATAGGTGTCCAATATTTTTTATAATCTAAAATACAGACTAAATAAAATGTAATTATTTTGACCCTGGAAACTACCCTATTATTTTGTGACTGTTTTAGTTTTAGATAGTAATTCTTGCAATTAAATATTCAAAAATACGGAGTCGCAGGGGAGCTTTGAACCAACAGATGCTGAATTTCATCTTACTAAAAACCAAGTTCGATCAAATAAAAAAGTATGAATACTATTGTTTGTCAAGATGCAGATTAATAACGCTGCTTCAAAGTATCACTAAGAGAGTACTGCAGTTCGGTTTCATAAATAACAAACCGGACATGCCACAAGTTTGTTTAAAATGTTGCAAGAAAGCATTAATTGCCTTTATTTTCTTTTACAAAGAATAGACAAACTAACGATTCGATAGTATAGCGAACAATGCGTATAATATTTGATTAAATAACAATATAACGACACCAATGACGTCCTAACCGCAGCACATCGACATACACTACATCCGTATATGATCGATTACATTACAAGACATCGGTCCGCGCGTAACTACCGCGGATGTGCCGTGCATGCGATTAGCACGCGACGCGAGCACTAGCGCGTGCATCGGGGCCTAGTGATTGATGACACGAGAAGTTCGAAATGAGCGGTGCTGAGTGTGGAAGGGTGGACAGATGGACTGCAGTACAAAGGACTCGTGTAGGTTATAATCGAGAAAAGTAAACTATGTTTTAACATGAAATTTTATTTGAATAATGATGTTATCAGCACTGACAAAGTTCAGGTATTGTATCAAAACAAATTAAAGCATTTATTTCAAATAGACCATTTGCAGGCACTTTTGAATAGTCAAATGTCGGTCGGTCAGTCCAAGAAAAGTGAAGCTAAATTGCTCGTTCCAAAGCGTAGATCTCTATGGAGAAGAACGTGCAAGAAACTCCATGGACACTCTTTTAAATCGTGTTAGGACCATTTATTTACAACTTAAAGCAACAAAATAAATACATAATAAACTTAAATATTAAAAAAAAAAATATTTATGCTAAACCTAACTATACACACTAAAAGCTACTTACTCCCTACTAAAATATCATAAAACTCCTCCGTATCGCTGTCGACTGGAAGTGTGCCCAAAAGGCTGCGGCATTGCCACGTTGAATGCTTAATCTCTGACCGAGGTAAAAACCAGCCCTTGGGTTACGCGAAGTGTCAACTAAGCGTTTTGACAGTTCTTTAAAAAGCGTATGAGCACTCGGATCCCACGGCCTAAGAGTTTCAACCCATACGGCTCAAAAATATAACTGCCGACAAGGTTATTATATTTCCGTCGCTTGAGGTTCTCCGCAGCCGCAGCGGCAGCACCAGCACAGCACGATGAACTAGGAAGACGGGATGGCGCAAGAGTGTCGACACAGGTAGCGTCCCACACTAAGGTCTACCCAACTTCCATGGAAATAAAGACATACCGTCCGGTCTCTTACCATCGTCGCGTGCCAGGCCATGAGGTTCCAAAACAGCCGGAACGCCGACGGTGACAAGGGCTCGTCGGATAATGTCGTTAATATTCGCACAGGCCGTGGTGACCGAGGCTGTTGACAACTTCGCCGCAGTGACAGCGATGAGGAGAACAACAAGGAGCGCCAAAGCGTAGGGCAACAGCTAGGCGGAAAGTAGTATTGTCGAACAAGGTGCCAATATTCGACGACGGCAGTGCGTGAAGCCAAAGAACTGACTCCCAATTTCCCACAGCCAGCAGGCGCCCCCGCTCCGCAGTCGTAGCAGATGTTAGAATTAGGTTTTCCTGGACTACTCTGCAGAGCGGCTCATCCCACCGTCTCTGGGACGCCGGGTTATCGGGCAGATTTGTATTCGGGCAATCATATTATGGGTTACATCAGAGATGACAGAGTTAAGCACTAGTTTATATCAATAAAAAAAAAACATTTCTTGGTTACATATTTCTTGTTGCTTCTATTATGTGAGCACAATGTAGATAATAAAAAATAAAATTAATTAATAGTATAGAATGCCTTATAGTAGTTCTATTTCTACTTATCTGTTTCAAATCTATTTATAGGTTGTCTTCAAAAGATCTCTTTCAGCAATTAAGGCCTTCCATTATGTCGTACTAAGCAATGTTTGTTGCAACTTCTATCAGATTACGATACTGAATATTATCCTAAACGAGAAAATATTTTACAGAAAAACAAATGATCCCCATAACCGCAGCCTACTTCTTCTTCCATACGAATATAATATTAACATACGCAAAAGTAACTTATATCAGTATTTCTGTTGATTTCGTTTTCACTTACGTTGAACAAATTTGAATGAATTTCCGGCTTTATTCGACCGAAGTCGATAGTAGAAGCTTATAATATACATACTAGCTTTTGCCCGCGGCTTCGCCCGCGTGGCATTAGGTACTTAAGGAATCGGGATAAAAGGTAGCCTATGTTCTTTTCCATTTCAAAGGCTTTAAGTAACAAACATCCAAACATCCACACTTTCACATTTATAATATTAGTCAGGATTATGGATAGCATATATTTTATTATAGATAGGCTCGCCAAAATCTCACTTGATGGTAAATAATGATTCGGTTGATGATGAACGACGCTTGCATAGAAGGTACCCTCTTGACGGTTCACTCTTGACTTAAACACCCCTAAGTTGTAGCTATCAGGAAACACAGATTTCGGCAGGGAATTCTACTCCTGTACCCATAATCGCGTATATTATAACAGAATGCATTGCTCAAACAGAATATGGATCATTGTACTTTACTCAATGATTATTTCAGGGAAACCGAGCTCTCTCATGCGGGAAACACATAAGGTCCGTACGACGCGTGTCTTTACTAAGCACTTCACTAACCCGATGTTTTTGTCAGAAAATAGGAATAAAAGAAACCAAACGTATTGGCTGCTTGTCATAGAAAGTTGTAAGTTTTATGTGTAGGAACTCGCTGCGCCTGCGCCGATGGTAATCGCCCGCAGTTTGCGCGCTGCTGGGATTTTACGCGGATTTCTTGTGTTTATTGACAAATGATTATTGGTAGTTAGATTTGTAGACTTTATTAGAAATATTGGCAGGTGATTTACTGTAGAGGTATTTGTTGGGTTTAATAAAATTACTGCAAATGTTTGAGAGGTGTGTGCCGCGCCTATAATTTTTTCCTGTTTCCTTCTTCTTGAATATTATTTTATGTGTGTATACGAATAGTTAAATAAACCACAGTCTTTTATTTAACTTAACAGTCGTTAATCGCTGTGACTGAATATTATTGTGACTTTTATTATGATTTATTTTAATATGTGATTTGATTTCTATGTATTTGTTTTCTTGTATTTACTTTTATTTGTTCGACATTTCTTTTTATTATTTGACATTGTAAAGTAATCATTTGTTAACTAAGTATAATGTAACATTTTGTATAGTTATGACTTGTAAAAATCCCTTACCAATAAACTACTATGACTATGACTAAATTATTAAATGACTAGCTTTTGCCCGCTGCTTCGCCCGCGTACATAAAAGACCTTCCCTCTTTCTCCCCTTTTCTCACTTTGTTTATAAAAAAAATAGACTATGTCCATCTCCAAGGTCCCAACTATCTCTGTACCAAAATTCATCAAAATCGGTTTTGCCATTTAGGCGTGAAAACGTAACAAACAAATAAACAAACAAACTCACTTTCGCTTTTATAATATTAGTAAGGATGTCAGTATATTTTGATTACCTTTTTTAAAGGAGAGAAGATAAAGAAGGGCTGGTATAAACCTTTGTACCGTGGTATAAACCAATCAATACTATTGACATTGTCACCTACCTTAATTATTACTACGATATCAAACTCTGTTCATTCATCAGTAACTGAATAAACCATTCCATCGATCACTCGTCACGTCCAATGGCGCGTGTCAGTTCCACGCACTGGCGGTGCGCATGCGCGGAAACCGTCCGTCCGTGTGTTGCGCAACACTTAGTGGGTAAATGTGCTTGTAGTGTGCTGGGGAAACTTGAGGTGCAGTGTGCATATAACTATCCTTTATATACTTATATATACTAGCAGTCCCGACAGACGTTGTCTGGCCCGAAAACAGGACTATTATCAGAAAAAAAATTTTAATAAAAGTTTTTTTTTTAATGACGTAACAACAATTTTACTGTTTTCAGAATTATTTCTGTACTTGTGCTAAAAGACCTAGCTTTATGCCAAATTTCAGGATTCTAGGAAGTACCCTATGAATGTTGAGTCTTTTGAGAGTATTGAAATGTACGTTTTTTTGCGACATAAACGGCGGTATCTTTTTTTCATTAGCTTGGAAGCTTGATTGTTATTACAACTTCAAAGGAACGTAGACCTGAGTATATGGTTTTATCTTCAACTCGACATCTCCACTAATTTCCGAGATAAAGGGTCTTGACAAACACACAGACGGACAACAAAGTGATCGTATAAAAGTTCTGTTTTCTTTTTGGAGTACGGAAAAAAGGTGAATTCGATAACAGCACTCCTGTGTTTTCAAATTAGTTAACCAGTTTAAAGTTGTTTTTTCTGTACTCCACTTTCGCATTTCTTTCAGGCATCGTCAAAATTTCTTGTGATACTTCGAGACAAACTGATCATATCAGGTACAGTAAGGCCGCAAAAGTCCATAGGAACGCTAAAGATTACATTGCTACGAACCGAGCGAGCGCGATACATCCGTGCGTATGTGTGCGCATGTATGAGTATCCACATTCCACAGATAACACACACTAAGGAACTGTCGTCGCACTGAGCTTAAAAACATTATTATTTTTCTGTTCTTACCATAGCATTAATAAAATTCGCCCAAATACGTCATGTGCTGGTAGCCGTGTGAACTAAGTGTTGGATTCGCAAATCACGTAACCCGAGTTCAAATCATGGTCGGTCCGTCGCAGTTATTTCTTACTTTGAAAATTCCCAATCTATATTGATATAGTTGTTTTTTTATATTTCTATGAAAAATACTATTGCATTTTTTGCACTAAATAGTTGCAAATTACGAATGTGATCTATTAACCACAAGAAGAATCACATTCGTAATTTGCAATTATTTAGTTGTTACATCTTTTCGATGTTATAAGGTGGAAATAAAAAGACGTGTTTAATAAAAATGTTTATTCTTTATATTTACAAATTAAACATTTATGAGAATTGTGACGTCGAATTGTTACCTAGACAAAAAGTTATCTTGTAACCGTTATCTATGTTACGCCTAAGATTGTTTGTTGGAAGTATACCCACTTAGACCATTCATAATATGAATAACGTAACAATGAACGGATATTCAAATTTTAATAAAATAAAATATAGGTAATTGTTTATATCCAGTTATTTATTGAAAAGTGATATATGATTTGGACTTTGTAAACATTTTATTTTTGTGTAACGTCACAATGAATGTATTGAGGTCATAGCTTAATTGTTCATTTTCTTGACGAAAAGAAGATTGAAACCAAACCTCAATTTTTGTTAAAAGAACTTTAGTTCTCACAAGATAATCGTCAATTAGATGAGAAAAATAAATTGAACTATAGTATTATGTTAAAACAGTGCGGGTAGAAGAATAAAAAACGAAATAGACTCATGATTATTGTCAACAAAATTGATAGCGAGTTCACTGCATTCTTAAGATGAGGCGATGGCACAAGTTAAAAGATATAGCTGTTTTAAACGAAAGTAAACACAATATAATACAGTGTTTGTTAACGAATAATCACAGATATGTTAAAATAAAATGGTAGGCCATTTAGTTTAGTTAACATTAAATATTTAGTGCGAAACGTAATCGTTCTTGTTTGTGCCTCTCTGTCAAGTACGGCTTTTTAGCAGGTTTTCTGTGATGCACGCCTTCAGCGTGAAGTGCACGGCGAACAGTATCCATCGAGGTGTCATATAATTCCGCAAAATGTCTCGTTGGTGCGAAACCATTCGTTTCGTATACGTCCACCATATGTCGTCGCTGCGCCTCGCTAATAAGCTTCGGTCTCCCACTTCTCTTTCGACTAGCAAGGCTGCCTTCTTCCTCATATCTTTTTAGCCAAAGATTTACAGTATTTTTCTAAAATAAAAAAAAATATATATTAGGCAGCTATACCTACTTCACTTCATTTTCATTATATAAAATGTTAATAATCATAATTATTGAATATAATTTTAAAATAAAACTGCATTTATTAATCCAATAACCAATCCAATAAACCCAACGATTTACGTATTTCTCTTTTAAACCTCATAAAGATACGATGAATGGATTCATAAATGGCATACGTTTTAATTAGAAGATTAATTTGTAATAAAGTTACAATTCATTAATAGCTATTATACTCACATTCAGTCCGGTTTCTTCAGATATTTGTGTTTTATTAAGACCACTTTTATGCAGCCCAATGATAGTCGCCCTCACTTCAATACTAATATTAGCCTGCATTTTGCGAATATTACAATACTGTCAACCTCACGTCACTAACCAACAACTACAACCAAACGACAGTTCATTTTGGTTAAGTTAAAACTCATGTCTACCTCGCAGAAATCTAATTCTTTATTTAGTTTTTTTGTGATCTACCTTTCTAACTCTAAGAAATGTGTAAACAAGTTAAAGAATAATTTAATATATGTAATGCAAATACATAACTTCCAATCGGGTAAGAACTTACAAAAAGTCAATAATTGCGTGGGATTTGAACTTGCGGCACACTGATTTGCGATTCAAACTGTGTGCCTATACCACTGGGCCATCTTGACTTATGATAAGTTGATGAAATTGTGAATTTCAATCATTTGTTGGCGAAACTTGAAAATAAAAGGTCGTAAGTCAAACTAAACGTCAAACGAATAAGTTTTAAGAATTCTTATGGACTTTTGCAAGTGATAGTACATCATTGTCGTCGTGGTTTTTGTTCCAGACAACCGTCATCTCTGCCGTACCGTCGCTCAGACGCGATCATGTCAGGCGCGGGCGGGGCGCCGATCAGCGAGCGGTGTCGGCGGCGACTGCTGTGTGAACTGCACTCTGAGAGAAACTATGTGCCGTATGTAACATTGTCATGATATAAATTAACAATATAGTGCCTTCGAGTGCTCTTTTTTCGGAAGTTATTTAAATATCAGTTTAGTTAGATTATTTCAAAAATTCTATACAAACCAAAAGATGCACAGTTATATTTATAGACTCTTCACAATTACTGGGTAAGTTCCAGTTGTATCTAGCATAAAATATTGTTCCTTAATGTTAAGATAAATTATGTTATTGATAAACCTATACAAATCCTAAGTACATGCAAAGATAGGTAAGTCACATATACGTTCGTTCGCATCTGATTTCACTTTTTTTTGGAATTGAGAAATCATCAAATAACTTATCCCGCTCTGGGTGGAGCGAAATAGGATTCAGTCTTTTACTGACTGAAATCCACTTGTGTGTTGTTAACTCTTTACCACAATCTAGCAGAACTAATCTCAGCTCTATTCTCAACAAAACACAGAATAAATGAACATAAGCTCTAAACCGAGCCAAACGACCTAGAGGTGAGAGGTTAGGTCTACAAACACTTTCTCTGAGAACACGCGAAGCCAGGAAACTATCGCCGTGTGTTACAAAACTAACAAACCTGTCAGAACTTAGTTCTAACAGCTGGTTATGTCACATTGTAATGATGATGTGTTCTCTTGGAATGCAGTGAAAGACTGACGACACTCGAGCGCTGTCGGCGCATGCTGAGTAGCCCGTCCTTGCTGCTAGACTGTTCAGTGATTAATCAGTTACATAACAAATAGCAGAAAAGTAATAACTTAAACTAGAGAGCAATAGTGGCTGAGTGGAAACGGTCCTGACTTACGAGTTCGGCCGCGGGTTCAAACCCAAACATGCGCATTATTTTGTGTAATTTATTTCATCAACAATGCTCTCAAAATGGTGAAGAAAAACATCGTAAAGAAAACTGGCGTATCCTAAAACTACAAATTCGAAGACATATGACATTCACCAACCCGCACTGGGCCCGCGTGGTGGATACGGCCCATTTCCTCTCTTAAAGAGGAGGCCTGAGTCCCAGCAGCGGTAACATTAAAAAGCTGACTATGCTATGCTATAACTACAGTCTGAGCTTTTCCTATACATTCTGAACTGCATCAAATTAAAACCTGCAACTATAGTCAAAAAAGTTTCATCAAATTTCTTAAGTTTTTATTTTGTAACACTCGTTGGTGATCCTTAAATAAATAAATAAATAAACAAACTAACAAATGATTTGTATTTGTTAGACTTTATGTATCGTATAATGTTAACGGATGTTAGTGTTAGTAAGGTTTCTTCGTTTCCATAACAGACCTTAAAACAAATAGAGGAAATGAACACAGAATAACGTTGTGCAGTGTTGTAGGGAGCGAAAGATGAAACAAAAGGCTTTCATTTATTTATTAAAACTTCATGCAACACTAAAGTAAAAAGGCAGACTTAATGCCTTAGGCATTTTCTACCAGTCAACCAACGGTGGTAGAGGAAAACATGGCAGGTTCTTAAAAAAGAAAAGATGAGAAGATGAAATAAAGGGTTTTCTGCGTTGAACTATGGATTTACTCCTATAAGACTACTTGATAGCCTAATCGTTTCTAATCCTGAGTCCTAAACTCGAATTAATGTTTTTGTGCTTGAGCTTTCCTCTTAGTTTCACCCTTGGCTTTAGCTACTACTTCGCTCTTTTTAGTGGTAGCGTGATGTCATATAGCTTATAATTTTCCTCGATAAATAGGCTATCCAACACTAAAGTTTAGAATTATTCAAATTGATCCAGTCGTTCTTGAGATAAGCGAGTTCGAAAAAATAAACGAAGGTTTCAACTTTATAAGTAATATAGATTTCCTTTATGTATCATATGCCAGTTTTAGACCCTTCGAAAGAGATACTGATGAGAGGCTTTACGGTATTTAAAGAAACTCTTTCGGCCTTTCGATAATATGTATATATACTAATATTTAGCCAGGTTTCTATGTGAGTATCGTAGCAGGTGCGACCTGTAATTCATACCTACCCATAAGATAAAAAGACACAAATTTGAATATTTTATAATAAGTCCGGACTTTACAAACTCACACACATATTACAACAGGAATATTATGTATGATATAAAGCTATAGATGCTTAATGGCGCTTAGCACAAAAGTGTCAATATTAAAGAGTCGTCAGCTCATCAGCAATAGAGTTGTTATCACGCTGTATATTTTACATGTTACCTGTTTTGTTGGAAAGCTAATCATATTGCGTGCTATCCTAAAACCCTTGTTCCAGCCCACAAACGCTGCCCCGTCGCGCGATGAAGCACTGCTACAAGATCCACTGCGAGGACACGGAGGCGCTGTGGAGGACGCTGCGCTGGCTGTTCAACTATAACCAGAACCCAGGAGAAGGCGACCAGAGGGGAAGGCTTCTGACTTAGTTAGTTTAAATGTTTGGTAGAAAATAAAGTCTTTAATCGTGCCGGTAGCGCGTTTATGTCTTTTGTATGAATGGTTTTTTTTTAAGAGATTTGACTTTGAAAATTATAGTTTTTTTTATACTTTTTTGGTATTGGAAACACATTGAAGATTCAAGATTCAAGATTATTTATTTTGCTATTCATTATGAGTACAGATAAGAATTGGAATTCCCTACCGGAGTCTGTGTTTCTTGATAGTTATAGCCTAGGGATCTGGCAAGCGTGCTCCATCATCGACCAGATCATTGCTTACCATAGTTGAAATAGTGGTCAAACACGAGCCTATAAATAATAAAAAAAAATCAATTTATGATATTTTAGCTACTTTTTTTTTACTTCCGGCTAGATCCAAAAATCGATGTTTTCTCTTGTTAAATGCAAACTAGATATAAACAAATCAGAAAGTGGAAAAACATCGATCATCAGCTTTGATGAGTTCTTTTGTTGATTTTCAACTAATGAGGTTCATCGACTTCTATGATGATTTATTAATGAACTAGAATTTTAATTGAATTTAGAAATTCAGTCCAAAATCTGATGTATGCTAATGCTTAAAGGATACTATGTATTAAGAGGCGTTTAATTATAACATATAATAAATTTGTAGAAAAGTATTAGTTGTGCGAGTATCACACAAAATGTACGAGATGGATGTAGAAAACTTGTAAATATTAAAATTGTGTGTAACTTGATATATTATTTTGAGTTTGCCTCACCGAAATTGATTTCCTATATCGATTTTTTTTATTATGGATAGGCTCGCGTTTGACCACTACCTCACCTGATGTAAGCGATGATGTGGCCGACGATGGAGCACGCTTGCCTAGAAGCAGTCTATTCACTCTTGACTTAAAGACCCCTAGGTTGTAGCTATTAGGAAACATATTTTACTTCTTGAACATTTTAAATTTATATATCTCACACCACACACAATGACTGTTAGGCGGTACTTACAAAGTTCGCCAGCTCAGCTTGTAAGAAACTATAATAAAGTGAAATTAGAAAACCAGTGACATGCTGAAACTATGTATGTTTTTATGTTGTCAAGATTCAATTATAAAGTTTAATCAAGTCTTGATTATATCATTTTATTTATTTTATTACAATCCGTTACTAATTGAATGTATTTTCTTTTAATAGCTGCTAATAGTGGTGTCGTTCTCAATTACCTGACCGGATGTCGGCTCGCCGTGCGGTTTGCACATCCGGTCAACTAAACGACGCCGGAGTATTTACTGTATTTGCTCTTAATTGTAATTGATTTAAGGACCTATAAACGTCTGATCTAATAGAGAGGTATCTTGGTTCCTTATCGAACCGCTCGACAGACTTTCCTTCCTTCATTCACAAGCGATTGGTTAATAAAAGCTGAAACGAGATTGCTCTTAACACACAATCGATAGTACTGATCAGACTCGTGCACATATTTGATCGACCATAGATAAATAACGAATAATAATCGATCGGAATTTGCTTAGAAACTGACAGTTTGGTTAGTTTAGTTTTAGGCCCCACCTCGGCTCGACGCTGATATATCCAGGGTTATCCAAAAGGGAACTCGAGCCCCGGTATGACGGTTACCTTCGCACCATAAAAAAAAGACAGTTAGGAAATATCCCTTATTTCTCACCACAGTAAATTACAATTGAGAGAGGGCGAGATGAGAATGAAATCTGTTGTAGAAAATTAACTGAAAACTATAGCACCTAATTCACCTAATGCACCGAAACACCGAACTTATCAGCAGGAAAATGATTTTGTTTGAACGCTTTCGTCAAACGCTAAACAAAAATTGTGTTGCAATATGACTCCTCCAGTGTCTTCTCCGCAAGTAATGTCAATACCATACATTTTGTACTTAGCATTTTTTGGCAACTCTAACAGAAAATTGAATTATCTAAGCCTACAGAGGCTCTACCATAGCTTCCCCTCACGCTTATAGGGGTATTATTATTACATAATTGCGAGTTTTTTAGTAAAATAACCAAAAATATTAAAAAATATTTTTCTGGACTTTTCTAGGAAAACCAAAGATATAGAGACCAACATTTTCGACCAAATTTCGGACACCCGTGTGTGCAGTACGGCAATTAAGCGTTTTCAAGGTCATTTAAGTTGCAATAGACGTATGTACAATCGGCGCTCGAGGGGGCGCGGTCCATTTATCGACCTACTCTGAACCATTAAATCCCTCTCTCTCGCTCGCACGCCAGACATTTTAACACGTTATAGTGGGCCTCTGTTCTGAACAGTCAACATAATCGATCGAGCGTCACTTACTTACACTTTATCTCAAGTCGTGGTCAAGCAATCCCGGAACGATCAAAGTAAAACACACAGTCATAAACACAATCTTACGAAACTTACAACACCAATCCGTCAGTCGTTACTTTATCACCAGTTCCGTTTATACCGAGGTAGGTATACATACATAGGTAGGTGACTTTATAAGGGTGGTCGCTCACAGGCCACCAGCCACAACCACAAAATGCCGCCATCGACATATTTCCTGTAGTTTTCATGCATTTTATATGAACTCGCCGAACACGGTTGACGTCGGTGGTAGCTATATGCTACAAATCTTCGCCGTTCAACGCCACCGCGCAATCAAACCTGCTTCATCAGAATCCATTATTATACTGCGTGCATTGATAAAAAAAAGTAGCAAGCACCGGCCACAAGAGCCTTCTATCTTCTTGTGGCGTTATATCGCATGTAGTCCGTGTGCGACGACCCTTGTGTTCACTTTCATTCATAATTACAGTGAGTCAGTCTGTTTGGCGTTTACATAAAACCTTACAACAAAATAACAACAGCGCCACGTTTCTCTCGGCTGAGTCATGTAACCACAGATTAATCATAACAATCCATGTTATAACGTGGACTTCACAAATGACATCGGCGTCGTAAATGAAATTACCTCCCGCAAAGAGCTTGGTACGGCTGCAAGAGAAACGGCTTTTGTTTAGAAGAAGGATTATAATTTCTGCTATTCAGATTAACCTTTTAGACTAATATATTGAGCCCAGTAGGTGGCCAAGTCAATACTGCTTCTGTGATAAGGATCAAACCATTTATTTATTTATTAACACTTCACGCAATACAGAGGTACAAAGATAGATTTAATGCCTCAGGCATTCTCTACCAGTCAACCTAGGGTGGGAGAGTTTGCACTTATATCAATTAAACTATTTATTTATTTAGGAACAGTGATGGCCCATGGTATCAGCCCCGACTTAAGAGTTATAGGCAGATCGCGGGTTCAAAACCAACCAGATGCATTACTTTGTGTAATTTATTTCATCGCCATTACTCTCAAAAAATTGAAGAAAAACATCGTAAGTGTTGACTCACGGCATGTCTTAAAATCGAAGATATCCACCATGTGACATCCACCAACCTGCACTTGGCCTGTGTGGTGGATTACGGCCCATGCGCTCTCTTACAGAGGAGGCCCGGATCCCAGCTGAGAGAATATTATAAGGCTGATTATGCTAAGCTAAACTATTTTTTTTTACTGTCAAGAAGTTAGTCAGAAAAATTATGCTAATTGCAGATTCCAAAATGTATAAATTCTCAAAAAAAGCAGATCTACACGTACTTGGAAAGGGCAAGAGTGTTCGGGATACGACAACATAGTAACATTTGTTGGTATTTTAAAGCTATCCTGAAGGCTGTCTGTGGTATATCATATCCTGTTATTCCTTTTGAGGCAGTTTATCATCGTATGTTGATATTGTTTATTTTATTAAAGCAACCAACACTGAAACATAGAAATTTGTTGCAGAGTAAATACGTTACCTACAATAATCCATGGCTAATAATAGGTTTCCCCTTTGTAATTGGGATAAATAGTTGTAAATTGCACAAGCGAACACTCTTATGAGAAAAAATAAATTATAACGTACATTAAATTTAGAATAAAAAAAGAAAAGTAATAAACAAGCTTAACTTGAAAGCATGCCATACCAGCTTAGGAATGCAGTAGGCTTAGACAGTTTAGAAGCAAAACTAAACCATATTTTAAGAGTAAGAGAAGCATATTCAGATTCCGTCAAAAAAACCCGGTTCCCATCCTTCCGCATTCAGGTATGATTTAGGCTGCGCATCCACCGGCGCATTATATCACTGAACTGACATTCCGCAAGTGAAACCTTCACATTATGAGATATTTACATAGGCACAGATAGCCATAGCGTTATGTGCTGAATATTTCGCATTATGTGGTGGTATTTGAAAGCGAAGACTTGAGATAAGACCACAAAGTTTATGTATTTTGTGGTTTATTTTAGTACCTATTAAGTCTATAGCGTGGCTTTGTGCTAATGTTGTGGTGGTTTTAATAAACATAAATAGTTTTAATCTGCATAGATTAGCCTGTTAAGCCTATCAAAGAGTAGTGTAGCTAGGGAAGTGAACTTATAAATGTCTATGTATATCTTGTCTTATTATTTTATACAATATTATTTTTACTTTATGCGAAACCTGAATAATATAGTTAGTTCAGAATCAATATTCCTGTTATATTTTTCCCAAAAATATTTAAAAAGGTCACAAGTTGGACACCAGCGACACTAAGTACAACACAGGTCACGGCAGGTCATAGCAGGCGTTAGGCACCAGCAAACAGCTGGGTGCAAGTGCAAAACAACCCCTCAGTCGCCTTGATAGCTCGGTAACCTTGTATTTTTTCTGATATAACAAGTTTGTGATTTTTCTTGATACAGTTATGAAATGTTGTACATAGATTATTTACATAAAAATACTAGACACGTGTTTCGGGTGTCGCATATACTAAAACTAATGTTGTAATGTAGCAGGTACATATATAAATTGCTGTTCACTAATTTCACATAAACTAAAACCGGATTGACCGATTTTATTTTAATTGTCTCGCTAAAATATTCGAGTGGTTTCAAAGAATTAAAAAATCGTAAAAACTGTTAAAAAACATTTAAAAACATTTTCAGAGAATTCACAGAGACGGAGCAGCTAGCGGCAGCTAGTTATTGCAAACTAACACACTTTTTTCTTTTTTGACCATTAATAAGTCAAGATTCCTTGATGGCACGCCACAGCCACCTCATTTCATTTTTTAATGTGTCCGTTACCAATAAAATGTACCATTCCTGCTGTAGTGTTGCCAATAAAGATACTAGTCAAGTCAATATTGCGCCACACGCTACAATATCTGGTGCCGGTGGTGGCCACGGAAATGGCGGATCATAAATATTTAAATCAGTTTGTTAGCCGCTGTATCGTAAGTAGTTTAGATAAGATTGACATTTTAATAATATCAGTGTAATAATAACCGATTTATGCTGCAGCAAGCCATTTCAAAATTCTAAAGACAATAAAATGTGAGAGCAGTGGTGGCCGAGTGGTAACGGCCCCGGCTTACGAGTTGTATGTCGTGGCCGGGTTCAAACCCAGCCAGGCGTATTACTTTGTGTAATTTATTTCATCACCACTGCTCTCAAAATGGTGAAGGAAAACGTCGTGAGGAAGCCGGCATGTCTTAGAACCAAAAATTTGAAGACATGTGACACCCATCAACCCGTACTGGGCCCGCATTGTGGATTACGGCCCATTCCCTCTCCTAGAGAGGAAGCCTGATTCCCAACAGTGGGATCATTATAACGCCGAATATGCCATGCTAAAGACAATAAATGCTTTGAGTTTAGCTTCAACCTGGGTCTTTAAGTCAAGAGTGAATAGGTTACTTTAGCGAATACCTTCGTCGACCACATCGTCGCTTTTCATCAGTTGAGAAAGTGGCCAAGCGCGAATCTAACAATAATAAAAAAGTTAAAACTTTGTGTCCAAATATACACGTCTGAGGTTTTCCAGTGATTTCTTCTGTACTAAGTCTTTAAAATGGTATTTTTGGCGATTATGTACCATGATCTATGGTTAATGAAATCACGATACTATTAAACAGAGGTAACTTGATTGTCTAAAAAATTAAGTAAAACCACGGCCGCAATAATTTTATTTCTCTTAAGAACTTTAAAGTTCACTTAAAATGAAATACGAGTAGAAAGAGCTTTTTACATATAATATTCGTATCTCATTACGTCGTACGTAAACTAGTGCGCCTCACCATCAAGGATTGCATCACTGCTTACCATCAGGTGGGATCGCAGTCAAGCACTAGTTTACATCAGACTAGCTTTTGCCCGCATCTTCGCCCGCGTACATAAAATATAGCCTATGTCACTCAGGAATGAAGCAGCTTTCTATCGGTGAAAAATTTTTAGCAATCGGTCGAGTACTACGACAGAGCCCCGCTAACTTTTAAATCCATTTTCTTTGCGAAATATAGATTAAATTACATCAATGTTCACTTTGAAGAATATTTAACTACCAATTTTTATGTGTAAAAACGTTTCTAAAGATCCAAGCCGTTTCGAAGGAGTAGGGAAAAGTTGCGAATGTGATGTTGTTGTATGTAATATTTTTTTTAGACAAAAGTATTAATCGCACGAAAAAATCAAATGTGGATAATGTTGTTCATGAATCTATAATAAACATATATTTTTTTCAAACCTATTAACCTGGTTGTTACCGAGGAGTAGGCTTCAGAAAGTCACTGTTTTAAAGCACTTTTCGGGCACTTGGGCCTAAATTCTTCCGGTAAATCATTAAACAGTCCTTCAAACATTTTTGCCATGGATAATTTAGAAACACCATTCTCAAACAATTAGATTATTTATTTCCCGGACAGCCAGCACATTCCTCGCCTTTCATTCAGCTGCGTCACTACACACTTGAGTAGAAACTATCGGTAAGCGATAAATTATTTAATTAAAGACAATTAACGAGATGACAGCGATGAAATATTACTTAAGTTATAATACATATGTATAAAGTAAAAGTAATTGTAGGAAACACTCTCGCATTACGCCGTACTGGAACACAATGACCCTACAACCGGATGGACGCGTTGGACCAACTGCTTGGCCCAATATTTATTGGCCAACAAGTTGGATGTAACAAGGTATCCATTGTGGGTTTGTTATAAGTTTGGGCTGCGAAATGCTTCGAAATAGTCACTGCGGCACTGGAATACACAAGGCAACTGAAGGTGTAGAGGTATACGGAACAGGTTGTAGTCCCGTAAACCTCCTTTGAAAAGGTAGGATTCTCTGACCGCTCCAAGCTGTTGTGATTAGGTCGGACAACTACCTGACAATTTTTTTGAGCTTCTTCTTCTTTTCGTGTCGATGTTCTCAAACTTTATTTTTCCTGACCAATATTTGGCAACCTGTAGCACTGTAAACTGCACTTTTTAAGGTCTATATGAGGCCAACAATATTGTTGGCCTCATATAGACCCTGAAAAGCGGCAGTTGGTAATGCAGGATGGGCAACATGGCCGATGACGCAGGTTCTGTGCAGTGTCTCCACACTACCACTGTGTTAGAGATGGGTTCGACGGATTTCGAGCTGTTGTATACATATATAACAGCTCGAAATCATTGGCGGTCCCCTCTTTAAGGAGTCGCTGGAAAGAAAACACGGCGTCCTTACCTTCTGCATGACGCAGATCCTCACGACCGGATATGGTTCGTTCGGGAGGTCCTGCTCGAAATCAACTGTAATCGCACGGAGAACTCTGATAAGGCGATGCAGGATTTTGAAATCTAGTTCCTATGTTGCGATGCATATGGCGACAAAGCAGCACAGGTGGGTTTTAATCAGTAAAATATAAGTCTGACACTCTCGCTTGAGAGCTATAGCAGTGGTGGCCCAGTGGTAACAGGCCCGACTTACGAGTTGTAGGTAGTGGCTTCAAGCCCAGCCAGATGTACGACTTTGTGTAATTTATTTCTCCACCATTGCTCTCAAAACGGTGAAAACATCATGAGGAAACCGACATGTCCTAGAACCAAAGTTCAAACATATGTGACATCCACTGGACCCGCGTGATGGATTACGGCCCATTCCCTATTCTAGAAAGGATGTCTTTAGTCCCACCAGTGGAGGTGTTATTTGATAGCTTCCTAACCTAAAGCAATAATTTGTTACATAATTTGAAGCAAGACAGAGACTTAGCGTTGTGCCTCAAGGCCGAGTTTATTAAGGTGGGTCTCGCTAGAGGAGCCGAGACCGAAATGAGCACGCGCCGAGCCGCTCTACTCCGAGTGTGTCAAGTGTGGACATACAACGAGTCTCGAACGCGACCCGAAACCCTTTGTGTTCGTCAAAAAACCGACAATAGGCGGAGCACAGTCGAGCACATATAAACCAAACGCTCGAAGCGCGGTCGTATGAGGCTTGTAAGTCGGTCCACACTAGACGAATTTGTGCTTCGCTCGCAATCGGCCTAAAGGTCAGTCTATGGTAGCATAGACTAACCTTTATTTTATTTATTTATTTTAATTACAGTAATAAACAACCGTAACTAAACAAAACCAAAAAAAAGAAAAGTTATAAACAACATGTACATCAATCCCTCTCTTTAATGTGAGCAATGGATACAAATCTAACACCAACAGCCAATCCATCTAACGCCAACAGCCAATCCATAGACACATTAAAACACTTTGATTTTAGTGCTTTCCTAGTGTTATTGTTATACAGAGTGATTGATAACGTAATGAAGTGCCATGACTATACAACTACTCGTTACAACATGACAACCACTTTCCTCCGTCAGGTTTTCTCTGACGAGAGAACTCTTGAAGGTAATAATGCTAAATCATCAGCAGCTTTCGAAGATATTAGTGGCCATAAGTTAATTGCACTTTGACTTCTAATTAGACAGAATTTTCTATTCAAAACAGCCGTTTACCTAGGGATCAAACCTTGTATCTTACGTTGAGTATTACCGCGACTATTCAACTAATGAAACATTCTTGATTGGCGCAGTGGTTGAGCGATTGACTGCTGCGTTGTGTGTCGTGGGTTCGATGCGGTATGTGAGTTTACATGTTTGTGAACGCACACACAATACAGGAGTCACTCTTAGTGTAGGGTAACGTTCGTTTTTCTAAAAAAAGATGAAGGTTAATATAATAAGTTATAAGAATATAATAAGATGAAGGTTAATATAATAAGTTATAAGAATATAATAAGATGAAGGTTAATATAGTAAGTTATAAGAATATAATAAGATAAAGGTTAATATAGTAAGTTAATATAATAAGTATTTAGAGAGATTTGAAAGTTAATCAGCTTTTAGTATTTAAGTGGGTAGAGTAGTGAGATTGTTCGAAAGAGTCACCGTAGCTATGGAACACAAAGAACAACTGAAGGAACACAGGTGGATTTTAGTCAGTAAAAGTCTGACACTTCCTCGTGCCACATCCAGAGCAACAGAATTTATTCGATGATTTCTCACGCAAAAGAAAAAGTACTAAAATGGGTTAAAGTTCGCACTCCAACAAAGTAAGTTAACCCTATTAAACTTTAAATAAATTAAGATAAGATCATCAAAAAACCTACAAACTAATGCTAAAACGATCACAATAATATATTAAAGCGGACACATTAATATTCAGCTCGCAATCGTAACAGAATCTAACAAAAAGCAGATTTCTCATTACATAACGTTTGGTATTTGCGGAAGTAATCTGAGGAAAGTGACGCCAATTCATTTTGCAAACACTAAGAAAGTGTTATGTTCCGAATATAATGAAAGATACGAGTCTAATGTACAAGCATTGTTCATCAATTAATTGGATATGAAATACGGTTAGTTAAAAACTCGAATGGATCAGTGACTGATGGTTGCGTGATGCGCAGATTTTTTGGGTTTGTTGAACTGTAAATAAGTTGTAATAAAAGTTAACCGATACCATGAATTATTCCTGTATCGTGATTCAGTTCATAAACCAGTAAATTCACATACACAATAAATCCGGACCCGGAACACTTGTCTGTTGGTCACACAAAATGTAAGATGGAAGAGTTCCTGCGACGGCAGAAAGAAACACACCTTTTTAATGACTTTTAAAATTCTTCAATATTTTCACCTTTAAACATTATTTTTCATTTTCCTTAAATCTGTGCCACTATCCTTCGTTCGAAACCATTATTTAAAGATAAAAATATGGCACAATCGACTAAACTTAGAAGGTACTGGACAACTGATAAACACTTATATTATATATTTCTAAATACATACATATTATAGATAAATTACACCCAGACACAGAACAAATAATCGTGCTCATCACACAAACATTTGTCTTAGGTGGCATAGCAATTAGGGCCACTAACCACTAGACCAACAGGGCAGCGATCATACAATTGTTCGTTCAAATCGTGCCGCTTCGATTCGCGATCGCATTTGATTGCCTATGTAGGACACTATCTGGCAGACAAAAATCAGAAACGTTTATTTCAAATAGACCATTTACAGGCACTTTTGAATAGTCAAAATGTAAAACAGTCAAAAAAAGTGAAGCTAAATTACACGTTCCAAAGCGTAGATCTCTATAGAGAAGAACTTGCAAGAAACTCCATTTATTGTATATTTTTTTTTGTAGGTTAGAATATCATCCAATTACATCTTTGCGCTCTTGGGCAGAGCGGGAGATAGTATCAGACTATTACTAACTAAAAACCCCAACCTGTTCCTTCGTTGCCTTTCGTACCGGAGCCGAATCTTCCTTTCAGAAGCAGATCCTTGGCTCCGGTGAGAACCTGCTTTATGCGGAAGGTGAAGACGCCGTGAGGTCTTTCCAGCCACGCCTGAAAATGGGGACTTACCGCCATAATTATGGCGTGCTCTGCAAAAACTCAATGGACTCCAGACTTCAAGAGTCAAACATCATCGCGAAAACAACGCTACCCACACAGTTCCAGTCATAAACAGCGCACGTAAAAAACGTAAAAGTTGTAAAGTAAACGAGAAGCGGAAACTTCCTCCCATCCGGCCGACACGCAACCTCACGCCAGTCGCCAGGGCACACGATTAGCTAGCACGTGATTGACGTGACGAGTAAAACTGACCAGGCTTGAAAACGATAACGATGAACCAATTGTTATCATCTTTGAAACATTACGATATATTTATAAAATATATTGCAACCATTTCTTTTTTTTTTAAATTGAATGACTTCTTCTGACTGAAACCCACTCCTATATACCTCCTTTGCCTTCGTTTCAGGGCCCCCATGTTTCTCCTTCGCACAACCCATGATCCGAGTAGGCTTCGACTCTTCTGGGCCCCTACGGTATGTCACAGCAATATGGTATAGCACGCCTTATTACAACAAAGCGCGCTGGATTGAAAAACGTCACTGGAACTTAATGCGGCTACTTCTGGTGGGGACATCTACGTTCTATAAAGCGACAATTAAGCTAAACGTTAAAGTTTAACTTAATTATTAGAGTACACCGCTTTAAAACAGACTATTGTAGTCTTCTTTACTAGTGTGTCTGTGTAATCGTTTTAGAAATAAACGAGCTACGTTTGAAACAGAACAGTTTTTGATGACTTACCCACGGAAATGCATGACATAAACATTGCCTAATAAACAAGCACAAATATAATAGTTTAATATTACAACAGCACTTATTACAATGTGGCTAACAATTGCACAAACACCGCCCATTCACGACTGTTTACCGAAACCCATTCACAAGTGCGTACAAACACACAGAGCTCACCATAACATTAACACCACGGAAATGACGCAATCGGCACAAAAGATACACCCTCCTAACATAAGTTGACACTTTCTATGGCACAAACAGTGACCACACTCAAGACGCAATCAGGACATTTTTATCTTGACTTGCGTACGACACGATCGACGCAGTATTAGTGCGATTGGCTACAGCGCTTCGTATCGCCGGTTCGATTCCCGCAAAAATGAAATATTTGCATGTCCTAAAAACTACAGTTAACCCTTTGAGTTTGACCGCAGATCATTGTTTATCATTTTTTCTAATGATATAAACCAGTGCGCTCCCACCTGATGGTAAGCAGTGACGCAATCGTTGATGATGCTTTATAGCCTATAAAACCAGACCCAGAACCGGCAACACGTAGTGCAGCAGACAATCGCTCAACCATTGCGCCAACAGTGCTTTTTAAAAAAATAGCTGAAATCGATTCAGTAGCTGATTATACATACTATTTTCAGAATACGCATCTTCGTAATCTTACGAAGAGGTCAGCTGCGTAAAGCTCACGTATAAACCCTATGTTCAAGAGAAAGTACAAGGAGCTAGATCCTCCGGTCAGTCTCCTCGTGAGTAACCCGAGAGTTACACAATACAATGTGATGATTACTATGTGCACGCGCAGCCTGCCATCATACACATCTCGTAATGACCATGTGCATAGCACGTGACCAGCGCAAGGAAAGACAAACCCAATTTTTTATTTGTAGTAATTCTAATTTGTAATGTATTTTTAATTTATGTTCTGTGTTTGTTCAATGAATTCAGTGAAAGTCAGTAGCTCAGTGTTGTAGTGATAGATTACGTTTAATTAAAATTAAGTAGATAAAACAGAAACCGGAGAAATTTTATTATGAGTAACAATTTTCTAAGCGTAAATATGACACTATTTTATGTAGTTTATTGTATTTTAAGTATGTTACGAGTGTAACAGCAGCTCTTGTGTTTTTTGCTCCTTTTGACTTCTCCTGCTCTAACACAGAGCGAAAACGGGTGTCAGACTTTGACTGACTAAAACCACACCAATGTTTTTCTGTGCTTTGCGTTCCAGGACCCTCAGTTTCCTTTTTGAAAGTCAACGCCAGTGCGCTCCGACCCTGGTGGGCGGTTTTATTGCCATCTCTTAGCCAGACAGCGAGCTACCTATCCGCAAACCCACGCCTACGGTCGGTGGAAATCAGAGTCAGAGTCCTGTAGCCCGATTCACGTAATGAAAACCGTAACGATATCGCAGCGATTTAGTCGTTTAGACCATTTCCGTATTCACATCCATCAATCGAGTTTGAACGACACCGATTTTAAAGTCATTTGAAAATCGTCGATTAAAAAAAAAAAATCTGTGTTAAATTATCCTGGTAGAATACTTATTAATGTAACTGGAAATAAGTCGATTGATCGTGAATACCGCTTTCACAAAATTTATCTAAGATCAAACGCTCTTATATGGGTCTTGTCTTTTGTATTGTAAATATAATGTGAATAAAACTTCAACGATATTTGGCTTGTTTGATTTTACGTGAATCAGGCTACTGGTGGCGAGGGCGCGAGGACATCCATTCTCTCACGCATGCGGCCGCCTTCTTCGCTAGTGTGGACCATGGATTTTATTGTCAAAACTATACATATCAGCTATCTCTTGACTAACGACCGTGATGAAATTTCTTGACATTATTATCAAGTATATTCTAAAAATATTTGCACGAATATAGCGAGTCTAAAAAAATATTTCAACTTGTTATTGTGTGTACCTATATTCTAGCAAATAAATTAACATATTTCATTTAATTTCTAGTTTTTTCATTCAGTTTTCGAATTCGTATTTTATTTGAAGACTATAATTTCTAGTAATACAGAGCTGTCAATTCATGCCAACTAACACTTACTACACGTAATACATAAACGCTTATGTTCTTACATAATAATTATGTAGGTACTTGGAGTGCTAAAACCATCTCGTAGATGACACCAATACTTATGTGAACCGGACGCAGGTCGCCAAGCCGAAAACCTGTTGGTTTGGTGGTCACTAGCGTGGGTACTGCGCACGGAACAGTAAAAACAGTGGAAGTAGCTTGAGAAAATGTTTGTTCCAGAACCGGTGTCGCCAAACTCATACATTTACAATTTACTCTTACTGCAAACCCAAAAATATGGTTGGCTGAAAACAAAAACAGGGCGTAGACGAAATGCAAAAAAAAATGTTATGCGAAATGCAACTTTAATATCTATAGCCTATAAATCAAATTGACAAAAACAAGAAAGAAATACATCTTTGACTACCAAGGATCGCCACTCGTCGCTAGATGGCATTGTTCAGTATATATATTCAGTATGAACTGTAACAACGTAAAAATAAGATTGGTATTTGAATGGCGTATCACTGACACGAATGCGCTCGCTGCTACCCTAATAGTGAAGTAACCTTATTCGATCGAAATAATATCGATTGTATGAAAACGTATTCAAAACACATAATGCAAAAAAAAAAATTGAATGCGATAGTGTGATAGTATTAAAATAATGAAATTAATATGATTAAAGGCAATTTTTAAACGTAGTAAAAAGGGTAATTTTTTTTTTTTTTTTTTTTTTTTTTTTTAATTAAGATAAACTAGTGCTTGACTGCGATCCCACCTGATGGTAAGTAGCGATGCAATCTTTGATGGTGAGGCGCACTAGTTTATTAAGAGCCTATTCACTCTAGCCTTGAAGACACCCAAATTATAATCGGACGGGAAGACCGCAGCAGGCAGACTGTTCCAGTCCTTCGACGTACGTGGTATAAACGACGAGGCGAAACGCTTAGTCCGGACCGTAGAGGTTTCAACAACGTAAGGGTGAATATTCGCCGTACGTCGGGATGTCCGATGGTAGAATTGCGATGGCGGAATCAAGTCATGCAATTCCTGCGCACACTCTCCAAAATGCATCCTGTAAAACACCGAAAGGCTGGCTACCCTACGCCTATGCTCAAGGCTTTGAAGGTTGGACTTAACCAAATCTGGATCACCAATTAGCCTCTTTGCACGCCTTTCCACCGAGTCCAAAGCTGCCAGGTGGCATTTTGCAGCACCAGCCCATATGTGACTGCAGTACTCCACACACGAACGGACCTGTGCTTTGTATAACATTAAAAGCTGTCCCGGTGTGAAGTACCGCCGGACCTTTGCAAGAACGCCCAGCTTCCTAGCAGCTACCTTGGCTTTGGACTCAATGAACCGCCCAAAGTTAAGGTCTGAGGGAATTTCAACCCCCAAGAGCTGAAGGCGGTCGGTGTACTCCAGGGATAAATTCCGAAAAGTAGGAACCAAGGTGCACGGGCTCCTTTTGGCAGTGAAAAGACACGCTTGTGTTTTGGCGGCGTTGAATCCCACTAGATTGGCTTCACCCCACTTGGAGACTGCCTGAAGTGAGATATTCGTTCGCTCTACCATAGCCTCTCTTTCGGACCGGATTAGCTCCTTACTAGCCCGAGCACTGGGCAGGTATCTCTCTACAACTGTGCTATCATCTGCATACCCATAGATACCGGGCACCAGCAGATCGTTGATATGCAACAGGAAGAGAGTTGCAGAGAGAACAGACCCCTGAGGAACTCCGGCATTAATCGTCATGGGCTCTGATGAGCATCCGTCGACAACAACTCGGAGAGACCGTTCACTCAGGAAGTCTTTTACCCAGTTAATCAGACCAGGGGAAATGCCGTACGCTGGAAGCTTACTCAATAGGCTAGCGTGCCATACCCTGTCGAAGGCCTTCGAGACATCTAAGGAAACGGCAATCGCTTCCCATTCTTCTCGAGGGCCTCGCCCCACAAGTGGGTAGCATAAACCAGTAGGTCCCCAGTAGACCGCTTGCGGCGAAACCCGTACTGTCGGTCACTGAGGAGATCGTTACCTTCCAGGTATGCCATGAGGCGCGAGTTCAATACACGCTCCATAATCTTGCAGAGTATGGAGGTTACCGAAATCGGCCGATAGTTGGCAGGATCGGCACGACTGCCCTTTTTGGGCACGGGTTGCACGTTGGCAAGCTTCCAGGACTTGGGCACTATACCAGTCCTAAATGAGAGGCGATACAAGCGCGTCAATACAGGAGACAACTCGGGCGCACAAGCCTTTAGAACAATCGCTGGTATGCCATCTGGTCCACTGGCTTTATTCACGTCTAGACGACGCAGCTCTCTCAGAACTTCTCTGTTCCTCATGTGAACCTCCTGCATTGAAGAGTTACAATGAGGCAGAGTCGGTGGAGCAGCATTGCTAGTGTCAAGACGAGAATTATGGGCAAAGAGAGATGCAAAGAGTCCTGCTTTCTCTCTTGCCGTATGAGCCAGTGTTCCATCAGGCTTTACCAGCGGAGGCAAAGCGGGCCGACAGAAGTTCGCCTCGACCGACTTGGCAAGCGACCAGAATGCTCTGCTACCGGACGGCTGTGCAGAGAGTTTTTTGCCAATATGGGTTATGCGGTCGAAGCGTGCCTTCTTTAATGCTTTTTTGTAGGACTTGGCAGCATGGTTGAAGGCTCTCTTCTTTGAATTCAGATCCGGAGCTTTGCGGTCACGAGCGTCAACCCAGGCGAGAAACGCCGAATGCTTACGCTCTTCAGCCTGAACGCAATCGGCGTTGAACCACGGGTGAGCTGAGCCACCGATGCGTACATCGCTATAAGGGATAAAATACTCCATAGCTTGGTGTATCACATCGGTTACAGCATCCGCACAGCTCGACGGATTTTCAGAAGAGAAGCAGACCTGCTGCCAAGGATAAGACGCAAAGAAATGCCGCATCTCATCCCAATCTGCCGACCTGTATCGCCACATTCGCCGTTCGCCACGTGAGTCGCGGTCAGGTGGGGAGAAGGACGATACAGACTTCACCAGACAGTGATCTGAAGTTCCAAGTGGTGAGGAAACTGTTACGATACATCTGTCCGGATCGGTGGTCAGCAGTAGGTCCAGACAATTGGCAGTATGACCAACTACATCAGGCACCCTCGTCGCTTGCTTTACCAACTGGGAGAGGCCCAGCGACACTGCAAAGTTTCGAGTTTCCCTCCCAGCGTGGTCGGTCCTCTGGTATGGGAAAAGCCAGTCTTGATGGCAGGCGTTAAAATCCCCCAGAGCGACAAACTGCGCATCAGGGTGCCGATGCAGAGCCTCATCGGCGGCCTCACTGAGGTGGCCAAACAGCCGAGTCGTCTCCTGGTCGCCACTGTGCGACCGGTAAACACAGGTGTAGACAATTTTGTCCACACCGGTGTCCACCAGTAACCATAAACTTGAAAAACTGGGGTCTTCAAGGTGACGGAGACGCTGGCAGCAGATGTCATTGCGGACGTATACACAGACCCCGGCACGCTGCAGGAAATGGTGCTCCAAAGAGTATCCCGGGTAGTCGAGATACGCCGCATCAGACGGACATCTGATCTGCGTCTCCGTCAAGAAAAGTAAGTGGGGCTTGTCAGTCTCGAGGTGGTGGTGGACTGCATCGAGATTGGAGTGCAGTCCTCGTATGTTTGAGAGGTGCACATGGAACGAGAGGACGTGCATCCGCTGTACACACTTACTTTTCCTTTTATTAGCTTTCATGTATATAATTTTAGTGAATAGGGCTGATGGAAGATGGCAGTTGAGCGAGGTGATGCGATGTCAAACCCAACAACACAACCAGAGTTGCTGCGCCAATGGAGGGTTGATTTGGAGACTGCGGGGACGCCCGAACCCCCCCAGAGATCGCCATCGGGTCCTCTCATCCGGTCGCCAACCGGCACGATGGGGCCACCCTGGGATTTTTCGCAGTTGGCGGGGCAGCCTTTCGTGTGTGGCTGGCACACTACTTGGGCCCCCAACTATCTGCGGTCGGCCAGCGGAGCACCGTGCTTCGGATCCCGCTACCCTCCATGATCAAACCTCCGACACAACAGCAACTGGTGCATCATACCCGGCGTACATCGCAACACAACTGTTCAGACCCATCCTCCACCTTACGGCTTCACCAGATAACATGCCGGAACACGACGGATCGCTTGGCGGCATGACTTTATCTGGTGGGTGGTAACCTTTAAGCCGGCAGCCGATGATATGGCCTACCACCGTATTTACTGCTCGTTTAGCACTACCCAGGGGACACGTGTAGGGTGATCAAAAGTCAAGTAAATCCTACGGACGCGAGCAGTTCATCCCCCAAAATTATTGCATAGTACATCAATTATCATCATCTCAGCTGAAATCATCGTCATCGCCAGTGACCTGCTAAACATAATAATATTAAGTATAATTCAAACGCCTTAGGTTGTTCCTAACTCTTTAACTAAATTTATTTAAAATACATCATAAATATTGTACCACAATTTATATTTTATTAAATTTATTAATTTAATAATTATCTGTATTATATTACTTACAAAAACTATTAAACTATAATTTATAATTACTTTTATTTTAAAAAGGCAATGTAATACATATCGATTGATTTTATCGATAAAGTCACGCACTATTTGGATAGCGTCAAAAGCATAGGTAGACTAACGAATATTCCAGAAAAGCTATTAACCGAGAAAAGAAAATCAACTTTGTTTTTATGTACTAAGGACTAGTTTTGTTTGCATATGCTGCGCAATGTTTCACGTAATTTTATTTTTTCATTTTATTAAAATAAATCCGAAAATAATCCTTTTCGGTGGTATGATACACCTCCATGACTTAGATTTTTAGTCCGACTATGGTTTTAAAAGCACAGTATGGGACAATAAGGCATTTTAATATTATTTTTCGTTAATTATTATGTTGCGCAATCTAGTTAGAGAATGAGGGCGCTTGAACAGCAAGTGCGCAACGCGGTTCTTACTAGCGGCGACAGTGCCACGCCTACCTACTTCTTCCACTGTTTTTACTGTTCCGTGGTACTGCGACCGTGAGGTCTTCGGTTCGGTTACTAGGGTTTCTCATCCCATAATACTCATTTCTATTCCAACTCCTTCTGTCTTTCTAATTTACATGCAGTGCGACTGTGGAACTCACTTCCAGCTAACATCCGTGACGCTAAAAATATATATATCTTCAAAAAGCTAGTCAAAGATCATCGATCTCGTAAGTTATATTGTATAGATATATATACTTATAATTTAATTTATTTATTGTATCTATTTTTTGTGTTTCAATTACTGATTTTGTTATATTTATATATGTATTTTATAAGTTAATTTGGATAATATAGTATATTCTTAATTTTCTGACTCATTTGTATACACTATGTCTACATCTCTCATTCAACTCTCCTGTCGCAGGTCTGCTGGAAGAAATTTCATTTGAAATAAGCAGTGCCTTTATACTATTTTATCTGTATTTGTCCATTTCATTTTTTTAAGTGTTTGTGTGTGTACCGAAATGAATAAATAAATATTATTTTTTTACAGCAGTTTTGGAATCTTACCCTTTACCCGAGAAAAGAACGTAAAAATAGTTTGACCTCTTTTATATAATTCAAGCTATTCCAATTTACCAATATCTGTGACAAAATAAAATTATCTATCTGTTCAATCAACTCAAAGACAATCTCCACAAATGGAGGTTCTCGGACAGTTATAAAATTTGTGTGATTCTCGTGAGCAAAAAATATGTATAAGTTCGTTTAAAGTACCTATATAGTTCTTCAAGACTAGGTATATTAACTGGATATTCCTAGTTTGAAGTACATTGATCCTATTAATCATATTTCTGTGAAATAACCACTGCCATTAAACAAACTGTCGGACAGAAACTTTCGCAATTACAATATTCGCGCTATTTTTTAATCTTCCAAGAACAAACTATTTTTTAATAAAGCTGTCAAAAGAAATATACACACTAGCATCAAAAGTTATTAATTAATTATTTCAATCAAGTTTCAACGAAAAGTAAAAGGTTTTTTGAAAACGTCTATGGAATTAAATTAATAAATAATTGCTTGTCATCCTGTGGAATTGCACATCTTTCAAACTGTATATTTTAAGCTTTGATTTGTTGATTCTAATTCCTAAAAAAAAATTACCAAAATTGTGATCTTCGTTAGCTAAAAGTGAACATCAGAATCATTATGCCGTATGACGTGTGCGAAATGTTACCGCATTCGACGTGCTTTTTAAGCCGAATGATTTTGAATTGAGGGAATTTTATTTATATTATAGACTAGCTGTGCCCGTGACTTCGTTCGCGTGGACTACAGGATTTTGAATTTATTTTATAAAATAAAAGTATGCCTATCTTACTCCTTATTACATCAGCTACCTGCCAAAAAAAAGTCTCGTAAAAATCGGTCCAGCCATTTCAGTGATTAGCCCGGACAAACAGACAGTCAGACAAAAATTAAAAAAAAAAATATTTTGGTGTATGTACCGTATATATATTCATATGCTTGTAGTAAAAAGCAGTTATTTCAATATTATAAACAAACACTGCAATTTTATTTATATATATAGAAGTATAGGTGGCGGGACGACTCCAAGTCGTCCCGCCATCTATACTTCTGTCTTCTTTGGGAATTGGAAAGAAGTGACTCAAAACATTGGAAGGAGTGGAGGGAGAGGCCTTTGTCCAGCGATGGGACAGTATGGTCTAGATATAATAATAATTCCACAACTATCACACGACGCCATCTTCTGCTACGAGTACTAGACAACTGATAAATTTTCTTATATATCTTTATATACATACCTAGATATTATAGATAAAATACACCCAGACAGAACAAATGATCGCGCTCATCACACAAACATTTGTCCGGAGTGGGAATCGAACCCACGACCGCGACTTTAGTGTTTTTCACGATTTACCGAATGATTTGTTTGATTGATTACTGAAAAACCAAAAAAGAAAAAGAAAAGAATATTTAAAAGAATATTTAGAAAGAAATCACACCCAATGAAAAAAAGATATACCTACCACACATTTATAAAAAAATAAAATACAAGCTCACTTTCAGCAAACATAATACCGAAAAATCTTTCGCGGTTCCAGACGGTCAGAAATGTTACCTACTGAATTTCCGATTGGTTGACTGACTGACTGGCGAATTATGGGTCTGCTATGCTTCCCTACCTAACACTTTGAGTAATTTTATTATGTTTGACTGACATTACCAACTTGATCTCGATGCACTAAAGCCCTATAAATAGTACATTTTGATACAAGTGCAGATTTGTAATTGCGACCGAGGCGGACACGAGTCGTAGGCGAGTGTATTATGGAGCCGAGAGTTACAGTGACAAAGCGACTTTTTTCAATACACTTACGAAAAAATTAATTAACGGGGGATGACCGGCGCGGCGGCTCATGGGGGTCGACGCGCGTCCAGTCTGATACCGTTACATGTAATAACACTGTGTGGCGAAAGCACGCGCACTTTTCTGCACTAGTGCGGAAAAAGTCTATTGCGTGCCTAAAAGCGGTGGAATAATTTAAGAGCGGGTTTTCGAGTAAGTGTATTGAAAATCATTTTTCAAAACTTCTCCCTAAGCGAATCCAACGAGAGGTTGAAAGCTGGAAAAGTGTCCAACAATAAAATGTTTTTATTGCCATTTAAGTGGGCACGTCTCGTTAGCCATCTATTGACAATTCGACGAGCCATTTCAATGCTTTATTGATATTCAAAGCGAAAATAAACGCTGCAATAAGAAGAGCTTGGCTTGTCAGCGCTTGACAATAAAGCAAGTGCAATAAACCAGTTTACTATCTAATACTGCAGGTCGATACTTTCTTTGACGCTCGGAGTGAATGTCAAGACGAGTCTTCAATTTGTACTGAACATTAACACCTTGCAATATTATCAGCAAACAATAAACGAACGATTGCTTGTCTTTGGATATTTCCACCAGTAGCATGGACACTGAAATTAGGTTTTTTTCCGCTTAGACTCACCCTCCAATACATAACTAAGATGGACGCCAAATAAACGTGGAATAACGGTCATTGACCCTCGTACAATTGACATTCTTAATTTCAAAAACGGAATTAAAAACATAAAGCTGTCTTAAATCGACATCTATCGTGATCTTTTCTGAAGATATTAAGAAAAGGTCTATGTACTTTATTTTAAGTTTATTTGGCGCCTTGTACTCGTATAGCTACTATAAATTATATACTTCAAGAATAAAAAGTTCTATTCCAAGTTATGGTTTAGCCATCTGCCAAATTGTACCTAAATCTGTTGGGCTATTTGAACGTGAAGGAGCAACTAACATACAAACTTGTGGATTTATAATATTAGTGCATAGTGTGATTATTATCTTCCGGCCCTCGTTCCATGTCACTTGTCCTCGGCGCAACTCATTTTCTTCTTTCTTTCTTTCCTGTCAACCGTCAAGCTAATTCGTCCATTCTACTTTATAAGGGGCTTATTTTTTTGCAAAATATGGATTAACCTAGTATAATTACGTTACGGTACACTAATACCTAGTTCTATTGATGATTACGATGAAAAAAGAAATTGTTTAAAAAAAAAAAACATACGTTGAAAATCTGAAGGATCCTTGTTTAATTAATAGGGGGGCCTACTTTTCTTTAAGGTTTAATATTTTGGGGCCGGTACGCGAAATATGGTGTCATCATCATCTTATCAGCCGATAGACGTCCACTGTTGGACGTAGGCCTCCCTCAAGGCTCGCCACAATTAACGATCCTGCGCGTTCCGCATCCCTCGGATTCCCGCAACCCCCCTGGTCACCACTCCAGAACCTTTCGGCCTCAACGGCCATGTATATGGTGTAAAGTCCCACAAATATCTGTTGAAAACAGAGGATCCTTCAACTAGAAGGGAATTGTGTCTGGTCCAGGCAACTGGAAAATAGTATTTTTTTTCAGACAGTTGTATAAGTTCTAATCTCGTGGAGAACTTCTAATAAAAGATTTTTAATGTTAATTCCTATGTGGCGTCATAGGTGTCAAAAATCATCAAATAACGCTTCCTGCACAGACTGGAGCTAGGTTAAGCAGAGGACTCGCTGTTCCTGGCACAAGGAGGATCGCACCAGGTGGCGTGCAGCAGCCAAAGTAGTAACATGCGGAGTTGCGACAGTCGATGAGAGGATTCGGGAATAATTGCAGCTCGAAGAGGACCTGCACAAATCGAGGCCATGTGTTTTCATTTTCAGGTCGTCAGGTCAGGATCCCAAATAATGATTAGAGGGGTTTTGGGACCAGACGCCTTTATACTATTGCGACTCCTGAAGATACCTACCACAGAACCTATGACACTTCACGAACAGCATGCTGCTTGACATCACTCAAAAGGCATTCGACCTCACGAGACGAGGCGACGACACCTCATTCACCTCTATCAAGCGTCACCTAACGCGAATGGCCCAAAAAGACAACCTTCCGTATAAGCACAGCGGTGCACACCTGTCCACCTGTTACACATCGGTGTCATGTGTCCGAGCCGGAGCCAGCACGCGTCCGGCCCGCTCCGGACGGGTTTTCTCCGGTAATTGCCGCGTCCGGCCGTTACGTCATGTTCAAGCATAAACGGAGCTTTGTTCAGGAAATGTTTGGTTTACAGCGACGCTGTTCTGGTGTTACAGATCTTGTTAGATAGCTGTGTACTTTCAAATGTACAATTTAGTAATTATTGTATAAACAATTAAATTATTTAATTTTATGTAGCTAAATTTAGAAAAACGTTAAAGAGCTTTATGAAATGCATTGATTCCACATAATAAAATTCACAATTAAATATTATCGAATTAAACTTGCGTCAAACAAATTATCCACACGATGAAGAGAAAATACTTAAAACCGATATGATGTAACGAGACCCAGATTCACATCGAATGGAATGTTTAAAAAAATTGTCAAAATCTTCACACCATCCCACCGTGGAGGAGTTACACAACCCGCGGAGCGCGAGGCTCTCACCGCCGCCGAGCACCAGTCGCACCTGACGCGCCGGCCCCGACTGCCGACAACACCCGACCACGCACGAACGCACACAGCCGCGAAACGAATATATATTTGAATTCACAACTTAGAACATCGAATTCAAAGTGTTATAAAACTTATAAATTATACCTACATCTGGATTTTTTTTGTATTATTTTTATAAATTGAGGCAGTGCGCTTGGATCCGAGTGAGAGTGCTGTGAGGAAAGTGAGTGCAGGCGCCCATGCGCGCGCGCCGCTGATATTTTCACTTTCTACGCGACGGGACACTGCGCACTGTGAGTATACTGCACTAAACTATAGTACCCTCCGATTACGTAATGTTTGGACTTTCCGACACGCTCGCTGGTGATAATTGATCAAAACGGAATTATAATTTATAAATGTAGCTTGAAGCGAGAATAACTTCCAACTTTTTAACCTGCAATTTGCGTGAAAAGGAAAATCTAAGAAAAACTTTTTTTTTTAAGTGACGGAACTTAATTAAAAAATATTTTCTAATTAATTAATATCGAGTATTTATTATGACGTGAATATTACTATATTAATCTAGCCTACTCGTACGTAGATTATAGAAAAGAGTTCATGAACTCTACATTCGCTCATTCGCTGCGATCCAATGATGAAGCACCATCAATCATGAAGTAAAACTTACACAACTGATGATCTGATCTCAATGATCTTATTACCAAAGAAAGTATGTTTTCATGTATGAAAAAATAAGCAGATAGCTTTCCGATTTGAGAACCTAATGAGAAACAACACCTTCGAATGAGTAATTACCTGTTGAACGGTAAAATTATGCCAATTTTGCATCATTTTTTTGTGTCTATCCAGATCAATCGATAAAATTGCCTGTTACGGTACGAACTAAGCGATCCGCCTCGTCGTTTATACCGCGTACCTACATCGAAGGACTGGAATAATTTGCCTGCAGCAGTCTTTTCGTCCGATTTTGAAGATACCTAAATTATAATTATAAATATAATTTAAAATAATTATAATTTAGGTATCTTCAAGGATAGAGTGAATAGGCTCTTAATAACCATCAACGATTGCATCACTGCTTACCGTCAAGTGGGATCGTAGTCAAGCACTAGTTTATAACATTTAAAAAAAAGTCAACAAACGAACCATATACTTGTATGTAGATAGACAATCCAAACATAAATTGTATAGCTTTTATGAAAGTTAAGAAAAAACTAAACACAGGTCTTCGAAATAGGCCATGCTGATGGACTCGACGATAAACTTGCAGCGATGAGAACTGATGCACATCGCGCTCTAGCGCTTTACATTGTTACAAACTTACAAGGTGAGATCGAAAATAATGTTTTAGCGGATACCTTACTCCTTCTAGAACTCTGGCAAGGAAGCTTCAGTACCTAGTATTTATGAAGTTTTGTATCAGAATCTTAAACTTCTCGCGCGCTCCTTTAAGCGAAGTAGGTTTTAAGGACAAGACAATCTTATCAAGTATTGCGGCCACTGGATCCTTCACCCAGCTTTTTCTTTAGATTTTTGAAAAGTAAAACGTCCCACACCTGTAAACGACTCGTCCAGTGACTGCCGTTTTCATCTATTTGCGATACCTGCGACCACACTGTGGTTATACTAACACCAGCAATTGACTCTTTAAACGTAGAATAGGATCAGCATGTCTCATTAACTCATCGAATGCCGTAATTAGAGACACAATAGAAAGACAATTGCTTATGTCGAACTGTGGAACTAAAGACATTCAAAAGGTTAATTGGGCCTTGTAAATGTCAGATGGTAACCACTTTACAATCCAACTTCAAAATAATTTGAAAGTTAGAAGGGTCGGCATCGGCTGATAGGATTGAAACGCTTTTAATACTTAGAGAAGCGAAAAGCAATGAATCCAATACCTCGGTTAAACGTTATTCAATTCATCATCGATCACAAATATTCGTAAGTTAAGGAAAATACTCAACAAAACCGTACATGCAGGCGTCGCGTCGTGTCGTCAGCAGCATTGACCCAAGGATCGTCCTACATACTGCGTGTAATGAGCGCTTGAGCATTCAGCCGCATGCCCATTAGGAAATAATGGATTTATATAGACATCTATTACGATGGATGGTGCGACTTGAATAGAAAACTAATAAATTAGGCGAGGTGAAACTTTATACAGGATTACTACACAACAGGAACTTAGAGGTCTATCTCTATTGTGACGAAATTGAAGTAATGACATTTAGCATTATATATTGAAAACTACGGTATAAACTTTCTGTCATCTTGATTTTATAAAACTACAATACACAGAGCAGTGGAGACTTACGAGTTGTACATCGTGAGTCCAAACCCAGGCACATGCTTTACTTTGTGTGATTTATTGCTCTCGAAACGGTGAAGAAAAACATCGTTAGGCGGAGACAACATGCAGCATAAATAGAAATCAGAAACGTTTATTTCAAATAGACCAATTACAGGCACTTTTGAATAGTCAAATGTCGGTCAGTCCAAGAAAAGTGAAGCTAAATTCATAGCATAGCCGGCCTTATAATGTTCCCACTGTTGGGACTCGGGCCTCCTCTCTAGGAGAGGGAATGGGCCGTAATCCACCACGCGGGCTCAATGCGGGTTGGTAAAACAACATCAGCACTTTTTTTGTAACCAAAAATTCGAAGATCTGTGACATCCACTAATCCGCACTGAGTCTGCTTGGAGGATCTCTCTTCTAGTGAGAAGGCCTGTGTCCCAGCGGTGGGAAACTATTATTATTTAAAAGCTGCTCATTATAAGGCTAATATTTTGCTTGTGTTCAAACAAAATCTGCATAATTAATAGTTGCCATGGAGTTTATTGTGAGTGGAATTCTGCGATTTTCTTCAAAAGTTTAAAACTAGGTATAGACTTTCCAGCAATCGATTGTCATCCTTGTCCAAAATGTAAACATCGTCAAATTTTTGTTCACACATTCACTACTGGACTGGGATTCCTTTACTCTGCAACCGTAGGGGCCAAACAGGGTCGAAGCCTACTAGGGCCATGGGTGATACGAAAGAGATCCTCGAGGCCCTGGAATAATGGCAAAGAAAGAACAGGAGAGGGTTTTTAGTCAGTAAAAGTCGGATACCAAGGGTGGGAGATGTCATTTAGATGATTTTCTCACCTAAAAAAAAGCGCTTCTTGACTCTAAGAGAGTGCGCGCTAAGTATTAGGACCAAATGCAGGATAGTGGATGACTTACAATAGTTCCGCTACTAGGTTTGTGGGGCAGTAGTGAAGAATTAACCTTTACAATTACCCACATGACCTGCACTCTTCCGGAGAATGTTTATAAACTATTTTTATCGCAAGTTCTACTTGAAAACCGTAAATGAAACGGTCTTGAAACCGAGAAAGGTCATTTAAATTATGTAATATATATTACGAGGTAAATGTAGTTTTAATTTTGCAATTTAACACTTAACAACATATCATCACGCCTGTACTGCCAGAATGGTTGGCTGGGATACATCAGGAATACACCCACGTTTTGCCTGATATATTCAAGTCCCATATAATATAACGTGTGCCTAATAGTAACCGGACGCAAACCCAAACTCCAAACTACTACAGGTAATTTCCATATAAAAAAAAACCGAACTAGCCATTAAACTGATCGCAGGCAAGCTCTAGTTTATAACAGATTTAAAAAAATATGCAAAACCTGACAGTGGCGGATCACAATTCCTTCATCATCATCCTTCTGCTCTTGTCTCGTGTTATTTGGGGTCGGTGGAACAATTTTTTTCTTTTATCTGCCCTATATAAGTGATACGTGACGGTTGACAACCGTTACGCTATCACTTGGACTCTTTTCTTTCATATCACTCCTCATATAATCCATCCATTTTTTCTTTATCCTCCCTCGCCCTCTCCGTTCAACCACATGTATTCTCATCATTCTTTCAGTAACATGCGTTTCATCCTTGCTAATCCGCTAACATCTCAAGTCGTTAAAACTTTCAACACAAAGAGCTGTGTAGTCTTAATCCACCATTACAAAGTCATTAAAAATCACCGAAACCCAATCAGACACACCACACATTAATCATTCGCCATCAGTTCTTTAGAGCTTATCTATCGATATTGAGCAACAAACAGCAACAGAGAGCAACATGATAGCAAAACAATGAGACAAAAAGCCGATCGTCAGTTGTTGCGTAACGATGAACTCACGCGACATCGAGGCTCGTGTGAAACGCGCCTTACGTCACCGAAACTGTGCCACAGACGAGTCGGCGCGGCTCACGAAGTCGGTTTTTGGAGATAGACTTTGTTATTTTGTTTTTATTGATCGGTTTGATGGCTACTTCTGTATTTTTATATATCGATTGATCCAATGGTATCGGAAGCCAATTTAGCGGGCATTCTCTATTAAACCTTCGAATGTGTGTAGTTTTTAGAAACTAAGTATATTAATTTATTATTTTTTTGTAAATTAAAATATTTAATTGAATTTTTTTTGCAATCTCATGTGTAGTACACGATCTTTAATAGTTTTAAAAGTTCACATAGACCCTGTCAGGTGTAGCTGTATAATAATGTAAAATTTAAATAGTAGTTTTACAAAAATTGGGAATTAAATAATATTCAAACAAAAAATCTAAAAATTAAAATAAAATAAACATTCCCGGCACTTTAAACCAAAAAAAAATAACCGAAAATAAATTCTTAACCTATTAAGCTATCTACATTTTAAAATTATTTTCGTGAAAAGGTTCGTAGCGTACTACGCGGCTACACTAACTGCTACGCCGTAGCGTTTCGTAGCAATATGTAGGAAATTAAACATCCAACATTTTTTTTCTATTTCTCTCACTTATTTTCAAAGTCAAGTGTCTCTTCTATTTTACAATTTGATGCTTAAAGACATCAAATTGTAAAATAAAAGAGACACATTGAACATAACTATTTATTCCGAAGAGTAAACAAAAGAATCTTATTTCTAAGTCTCGCTGTCCATCTGAACCATCGGTCCATCTGAACCGAAATAGTTAAAATTTTTACATAGTATGTATTTCTATTGCCGCTATAACAATAATCATACGGAACCCTTCGAATGTAAACTCAAACTCGTACTTGACCGACTTTTTTTTGCTGTACGGAAATTTTGTAGGTAGATTTTTTATTGTAAAAAGTCAGTTAATTAATTATGAAGAACTATCGAAAGTAAGTCGACAACCGTCACGCACTAGTTGACGACCCCGGCGTCGCTTCACTGAACTCTGCTGCGAGAGGCTGGTATAAAAATGCTTGCAATTTTCCTTTTCAGTACTTTTTACTGAAAAGGAAAATTGCAAGCATTTTTTTTTCAGTACTGACTAGATGAGATTGATAAGGAAAAATAATAATTGACTATAAGGTCATGTGCTCAACATTTTTCTGCTTCTGAAAAATAAAGAGCATGACATGTTTTGGGAGGTGAAAAACCATCTAATGACCTCTCCCTCTCTGGGGTGGAGCAAGAGGACGTGTCAGACTTTTACTGGGTGTAAAACCTACAAACACGTTACACGCAGTTCATTTGTATATAGACTAATGTTAGGTATCGGAAATAAACATTCTCAAGGTAGAACGGAAATCACTCTGCTAAGAAAATCGCGATTTTAATAAACAAGGACATAAATATTAATAGTAGGTACCTGTATAATATTATTGTCTGGCTGTCTAGGAAAACGGAATTATAATTGCAAAAGTAGTATTTATTAACCTCTTCAAATTAAAACAAAGTAATGTTTTTTGACTAACAAAATACACTTTTATTAAATTGTAATCTGTAATCTGAAGGTAATTAGATTTACAATTTTATCTATAGCACTGAATAAGTAATAGTCATCATCATTTCAGCCGATATACGTCCACTGTTGGACATAGGCCTCCCCCAAATGTCGCCACAACGAACAATTCATCTGCGTGCGTCTCGCATCCATCGATTTCCCGCAACCTTCACCAGGTCATCGGTCCACCTTGTAGGAGGCCTTCCATCGCTGCGTCTTCCGGTACGCGGTCGCCAATCCAGAACCTTTCGGCCACAATAGCCAGCTGTTCTGCGAGCAATGTGCCCTGCCCATTGCCACTTAAGTGTGGCGATTCTTCGTGTTATGTCGACAACTTTAGTTCCGTAATAATATAAGTAATAGTACTGAAAGATAAATGATATTTATTTTGCAAATAGGTTTTAAAAAACACTTTTACACTACAATTTTTTTTTTCGTGTGTTTAAACTAGATGAGGCCGCTACTATAGACAGGTACTTAACTAATTAAAACTGTGTATACACTAAAGGCCACTACTAACTAACGTTTGTTTTTATTTTTAGTTTGTTTAAGCTGTAAGTCCTCCAAGATGTAATAAATAAAAATAAGTGATGATTCATTTATATAATTAATATTCCACAATTCCACAATAATAATTATCACACAACGCCGTCTAGTCCCAAGCTAAGCAGCAGCTTGTGTTATGGGTACTAGACAACTGATAAACATACTTATATATTTCTAAATATATACATATTATAGATAAATTACACCCAGACACAGAACAAATGATTATACTCGTCACACAAACATTTGTCCTGGGTGAGAATCGAACCCACGACCTCCGGCATAGCAGTCAGGGTCACTAACCACTAGACCAACAGGCCAGTCAAATAGAAATAATAATCAAATAGGTATAATCTTTCCGACCGAATTGCGGTCATGGTGGTCAATCTCTACGGAGATTAACTAAGTACGCAGGATATGGTACATAACGCATGCGCAGACACAGATGCACTCTTTGTTTCTTTATTTTCATAGTCTGATGGGATAGCAATTCAACACGGGTGCAGGGCGACGACGAGGGAATGCAATCTCGTTCTCGCGAGAACTCGGCCTTTTTTAGCGAGATTGATCTCGGACGCAAAAAGGGCGAGATCTTGCGAGTTTAACGAGATTGCACTCAAGCATAAAAACGTCTTATTCGAAGCGCGGACTGACACGGACGTTAAAAAATTATAGACAGATACGTCATACAATGTTTGATGCATAAAAGTCTATTGAAAAAATTCGTGAAAATAAATAATAATAATCAGCCTTTTAATGTTCCCACTGTTGGGATTCAGGCCTCCTCTCTAAGAGAGGATATGGGCCGTAATCCACCACGTGTCCAGTTCAGGTTGCTGAAGGTCACATGTCTTCATGAGTCTAGGATATGCCGGTTTCGTCTCGGTGTTTTCCTTCACCGTTTTGAGAGCAGTGGTGATGAAATAAATTACACAAAGTAATGTGCCTGGCTGAGTTCGAACCCGCGATCTACAACTCGTAAGTCGGGGCATTACCACTCGGCCAGCACTGCTCTATTATCACTTGGCCACCACTGCTCTCGAAAATAAACGACGCCACGACTTGCAAACTCTGGACCGCTATATTCAGCTGAGCGAGTCCAATGATCTGTAGGTAGTAGTCGGCGTTGCGTACAAACTACCCACAGGTCATTGGACTCGCTCAGCTGACGTTTTCTTAAAGAAATTAATTTCGTACATGCATAAATTAATACGAGTTTTGTAAAAAAAGTACTTTTTGTAAATTTTATCTTTACAAATCGATAATGTTTCATGTACCGGATCGAACCTCCACGGGATTAAAACGATCAAAATTTAACGGTGTATAGAGCGAGGCATAACTAAAAGCATAAACAACGATACGCTATCTATAACAGCGCAATTCCATCATAATTATCTGGGTCAGCAGAAAGCCATTAAAATGTTATAGTCGAAACTGAAAGTTAATAATGTGTTTTAACTTCGACTGGTTCGAGTATAACTACATGCATGGTTCAGTAACCCGGTCATGTCGAACACGTGTTTTGGTATTATAGCCGTTGGCCATCATAATAAAATATTATGTTTTCAAAATGACCTTGGAAATCATTCACCTACTTATAAAATCATGTCTACAGCTTGGTGGTCCATTGATTGAGGTTTGGGTTACGGATGTAATTATAAAGATGATATAGTTAATACAAATATGCGCACTGTATATATCGACACACCGTGTTCGATATAATAAAAATCGAAACAACAAGTATCGAAATCAAGTAGAGAACCCAAAGAAAAGCATTTCTTATGTTTACTTGGTATTAAGAAACATTGTAAAATACATTTTTTAAAGAGTAACTATGGATTTTTTTCCTGTTCTCCATTAGGAAAACGACCAATTGGAATCATGTACTGGCTTTTGACGTTTTATAAATGAATATGTAGGCCTACGTAAAATTAAATATTTTTATTTGTGTTATAGGTGTATATCATAATACTAGTTAGTTACAGGTATGCACATCAGAAATCTGTATCCTTAAATAGTAGTCAAAAATAATATAAGCTTTTTTACTTACAATCATGCAAAACGCAAAATAGGAAAAAACTTGGAATTGAGAAAATGAACGTCTCCTGAAGGCTAAACCGCAGAGACCAAAAGGACCCATTAGAAAGTACTAACTAGGCAGAGCGAAATATATAACCCAAAGATCATTAATTACGAAACCAAACAAACGATTCTAAAATATTAGAAGTCATAAATAGTCATCGAAATGCGCATAACTAACCATTACACAACCATCGAAGCACCTGCGTGAAGACGAACGTCTTTATCGCATCATCAACAACTACCTTTTATTAAAACATGAAAGTACCCGCGCTTCGTTACAAAACCGTCAAATTGTTCTCATTTAGTAGATACATTAAACGTTGCGAAAATGATGAACAGCATCATTAAGAAGCCTAAATTCTCACCATTCATTAAAAATTACACTCAAAACAACGACTTTTATGTCCAACTCCAAAAACTATTCACTCTCTAATTAGTAATTATAAGTCGCGTAATGTTAAAACGTGGGAACCGTTGCTCGGGCGTGTTCGTGAACGATCGGGTATGTTCGGGGAAGTTCGAAGCCGCTCGGGCGCTGTCGTGCGCGGCGGCGACCAATCAGCGTAACATGACGCAACTGCTTTCACTAGCGCCCAAAGCAAACACGTCGATCGATTTTGTAATTATATTGGAATGCGATGCTTTCTTATTTGGGTTTTGATTTGGTTTCCTCGGCTGTGTCGTAACATGGCTTGCGCTCGCGCATGTGGTCATAACACTTCCGTTTTTGAAGGCCGGTCGATTTTTGTAAGTTGGTCAGATAGGTGTATGTAAATGGGATACATGTCACGCTCGTAATCGATTCATTAATTAAGCCCGTGCTAATCTACTTGTCCGCAGGCGTGTAGGCGTTTTGTAGTAGCGATATAGATGATGTTTTATGGTAATTAAGTTTGCGGAAATTGTGTGGGCGCTTCCGTTTCGGTTTGCGAAACAGTTTGCGTACGCACTCTAATAGATAATCAATTTATTAAACCTTTTGGTTTATAGTACAACAAATGTTATATTCTCCTTGATGAAAATATGTATTTTTTTTATATTCTACGTCTTCTCGAATCGTCTCTCAAAGTTTTTAGGGCCAGTAGGTTGCCACACCTATAACGACGTCACTGGCGTTTTCAGGTCCTCTAAATTGCAGGTGTAGGGTCACTTTGAGCACTCTAATAAGTGGGCCATCGTCTGGTCAGAAGCACCGCACTCGCTCTGGATATCGAGGAGTGGCATTGTGTATTTTTTTTTTATTTATATTACGGATTTGGTAGTAATCAGAAAAGCTAAAAAACTAATTTTCGCCTTAATCCGAGCAGGCACAATGCCACCTATGCATGCGCTCAGCCACGACACTTCGCGCCGCACGTCTGCGCCCATCGGCGGCGCAAGAGTCGCGAGCGAGCGCCTTGACACTGATTTATTACTCACTTGTTTGCGCACACACAAGTGCGCAATGTTTGTCTGTTTGCATTACGTTATTTGACTTTCGGATTTCTTATGGTAATTTTCTTTTTGAAAGGATTGTTTGTTGTTAATGTTTTTGTAGAATATAATGTAGGCAATTGGTGTTAAGGTCATAATATGAACGTCATCGTATTCAATATTTAGATTAGATATCTACTGGGGCCCTGGCCAAAGGCTTCGTATTTACTAGGGCCACGAGTTGTGCAAAAATGAACCCCGGGGCTCTGGAACAAAAACAAAGAAGAAACAGGAGTGGGTTTTAGTCAGTAAAAGTCTGACAAGCCCTCCAGCTCCGCCCAAGGGCGGTAGATGTCATTAGGAGAACTTTTCCTACTTAAAAAAAATGCCTTCGTATAATTCATTAGAGATCTATGAAAGCCAGTGCTGTTCAATTACTTACGGATTACTACACTTGCCTCTCTACAACTATTCTATCGACGCACTTTCGATACTCTTTAAACGATTACAAATTACTATGATCCATAGAACTACGACCCACGTAGTACAATTTTAACTCTAAGTGTGACGGATGGCCTTTACAAAACAATGCACTACGCTTCGCTACATACCTTACTAAACCTACACGAGAAAACAAGCAAGCATAAATTAAATCCTTTTCTTAACGAGTATTAAGCAAGAGTAACGAAAACATCGCGTTATCTGCTCCGCGAGACGTAAAGATTAATTAAAAGGTACTCACAAGACTCGCATTAACATAACAAAACACGGCGGCTATCTGCTCATCAGTTAATTACAATTGGCTAATGAACACTTGCGCGGGCGCCGCGCTTGATAGCGGGGAAGAGCAGAAGTTCCACTGTTCATGACGAGTGGATTTTTTCGGTCGTCTGTCTAACTGGACTACCTACTCTTTAAGAATTCACGTTTAAATTCGGTTCTGTTCAGAAGGACAGAATTTAAACTGCAAACAACCGGTCCAACCACTATTTTGACTAACATTCGAAGGGGTCCGTGCGATTTTGATTAAGTATTTGTTGTTTTAGCGGCAATAGAAATGTTCACTCTGTGAAAATTCCACCTGTTAGAGTTCGCTGACAGATAGACGAATGGATGGACAGATAGCGGGGACTAGTATAGTAATAGGTTCTATTGATTACCACTTTAAATTATGCAGCATTTTTCGTTGCTCCATTTTTTATTTTAGTAAATAATAAAATCTCACTGCTTCGCCATATATTTTTGGTCAACCTCCTTCGGTGGTGGTGCTTCGTTTAAATGTTGTTGATCTGATCCTCTGATCCTTGGGCTAACTTATATGCAATGCGAAACAACTATCCAGTATGTTACCTATACGCTGTAAGCACGAAAAATTTCGTGAGGGAAAACATGTAGAGCTAGTTATTGAGTGAACCTTCTGCATCCATGAGTGGTGTGTGGTGGATGAGCAGGGTGCGGTCAGCGACCCCGGCGGCCGCCAGCGCCATGAAAGTGAAACCCGCGCTTACCCTAGAAAATGAGAGTTTACTCCGACCGACGATAGTTGAGTGGACTCGGACTTGTATAATGTGATGTGTGAGTGTAGATAGGGAGGTAATCGAATGTAGTGTGTAGGCTTTCCTACAGTACAAGTTACAGCTGACGTCATTCCTGATCTGTTTATTTTGCATTCATAAGAATTGAGCTTTAATCAACCAGCAACAATTTTGAATACAATGAGATATTTCGAACAGTGGTCTGGCTTTCGAAAAGAAAAAACTTTTTGTCTTGACAACTACAATTCAAGGCACGAAGTATTTCTTGAATATACTGTAATATTCTATATAATATAACGTGTGACTACGGCTTTTCTTTTTCTGTTCTTGTTTTTCACCATCCTGAAAATCTTGTTTCCTTCTTTTTCAGCCTCTTTTTTTGTCGTAGTCGGGTTTTAGTTTTTTACTTTTTTTAAGCTAGAGTAAATAGGCTATTTATTTATAAGAAAGCGTGCTCCACCGTCGACCACATCATCGCTGACCATCAGATGAGATAGTGGTCAAACACGAGCCTATCAGTAACAATAAAAACAACAACTACAATAAACATAACCAGACAACAACAACAAGTGACATATTATAGCAAAAGAAAATAAATGTTAGCCAATGTATACATGCAATCAGGTTTGTACTGCTATCGCAATATGAGCATTGTTTTCTAAACCCATGTAATAGTACATTTTCCCAGCACTTTTTCCGCAGATCAATGACTTACTCAACACAGTTCAATCGTTGAACAAAAACAATGAAAGAAAACCATTCTAATAAATGAGGTCAAAGACATCGCCAGACAAAGGAAGAAAATTTAATAACAGACTACAATATAGGTCGGAGTTTCTAGACATGGCCCCGTGTGAACTTCGGTTCGCTTCGGCTTTTCATCGCACAATCGGAGGAAAACATCGCTCTCTGTGAAACAGAAAACCGATGGCGGTGACCTAGATAGAGTAAGAGGTTAGATAAGCGTGTGATATCAGGCGTTTTGTCTTAACTAGCATAGCATAGCCAGTCTTATAATGTTCCCACTGTTGGGACCCAGGCCTCCCCTCTAGGAGAGGGATTTTTTTTTTTTTTTATAATGTATAGGCTCGCGTTTGACCACAATCTCACCTGATGGTAAGAGAATATAGAATATAGAATGGGCCGTAATCCACCACGCGGGCTCAGTGCGGTTTGGTGGATGTCACGTCTTGGATTTTTTGTTTCTAGGACATGCCGTTTTCCTCGCGATGTTTTCCTTCACCGTTTTGAGAGCAGTGATGATGAAATAAATTACATATGTTTACATGTTTGTACATGTTTTAACTAAGCAAAACAAGTATTCGTTTATCTATTTAATTATCAATTGGTTTTGTTACTAATTAAATACAATAGGAAAAACTATAAAAATTAAAATTAATACACGTAAGCAGTCAAAGGTTAACAAAAGCATAGTGTCAGAAAATTTCTCGTCGACTGGAAGTGTGCCCAAAAGACTAGCGGTGTTGCTACGTTGTATGGCAGTGCTTAATCTCTATAGTGGAGAGCCGTAAGGCGTTAAATTAGTAAAACCTCGGAATCCGGGGCCAGTCAATGAATCTTAATACAAACTATTGGACTGTATTGTTAAAAGCTCAAATAAAAAAGTAAAAAAAAAATTGTGCGCTCTTGTTTTTTTTTTTTACCTGATATAAATATATCGCACTACGATTCGAATAATAATAATAAAAATATCGATACGAATGCGATAAGAGTCAGTTTTCGAGTATTGAAAAATAATAAAAAAATGAAGATCGGATTTTTTTTTAAACTTTTTTACATAGATTTATTCTTAAAAACACATTTCAAAAGACTGAAGAATTTCAAGATTCATTGACTGGTACTGGATTCCGAGGTATAAATCTTACGGCACTCCACCCAAAGTAAAAGTCAGCCCTTGGGTCATGCGGTGTTTCAACATGCTTGATCACATAGTAAATTGTTTCTCAAAATAAAAACTTTATTATTAAACTTTGCTTTTCATTTTCATTAGTAATTTGTACGTACAACGACGTCGTGTAGCGTGTATCAAGTGTAGATCTAAAAGTCTAGTTTCCATATAAAATGTATGGAGACCGGCGAGCCATAGATAGACGTGTGTGGCACACGTGTACGAAGTGTAGTTCTAGCTTTACTCCGGTATTTAAAGTGCTTTCATAAATTTGTAAACTTACATACACCTGCACAGAGACTTTGAACTCTCTATTGTATATGCAATACAAATATTTGTCCAGTGCGAGAATCAAACCCGCAAGACGCAGTGCAGCAACCAATCACTCAAACACAGCGCCAACCGTACCATCAGTAAACAGTGAATAAATAGATGATGAGAAAATATGTATATTTGACTAACAAACATGTAGTTTCCACTCATTACATAGACAAGTTTATATTGCATTAAATGAAAAGAGAGAGATCTGTCGTTATTTTTTGCAAATTTCTAATAAGTTTAGTTTAAAGTGTTGTCTAACATTTATTGTTCTCTGACCTCTAAACTTTAAGATCTTGTCGCGTTCTTTAGTGTCATCCACATTGTAATGCTGTCCAGAGCTTACCTCATAGAAGATCTTAATCTTAACTGTAAACGTAACACGTAGACAACGTGACTGAAGTTACTACTACGTAATATGTTTAACCCATAAAGTGTTTCCGCAAACGTCGACGACTGTTGGCTATCTTTTATGCCATGAAAGTTTTCAAAATTATAAAAAACTTTCACAATAAAATAATGTAAAATAATATGTTGTACTTAATGAGTTAGAATACAATTCTCTAAAGGTATCTACTTAATTTCAATTATCGTTTTATTATTCGTATCTATTTAATTTCAATTAAATAGATCCGTAATTTTCGTTAGGTACTTAACATTTGTAACTAAAGAATACAAGATACCTACATATAATAATAATACCTACACGTAAAAATTTAAAATTATATTATTAGAATATATAGAATAGTATAGAATAAACTTTATTGTACACCAAAACAGTAACAATTTCACAGAAACTTAAATCTATGGATACAATGGCGGTCTTACCGCTGATAGTATACTTGTATACCAAACTAACTTACCCTATTAATCTGTAAGCTGCCTGTAAACATCTATTAAATATGAACAAAAAAGGATGTTCACAGATTTTCGTTTTTTTACATCACAGTGAAAATGACGCCGCTGTCACGGTCAACTCACGCCTTTTCCCAATAGGGGGTGGGCACTTTTAGCTAGGAATCTCATTAACTGAAATAAATAATGTTGCGTACACGCAGTGCGTATGAGTGCTTGTAGAATGTGACTATGTGTGTCGTGGAGTGCAGACGTTTTCACTGAACGCTCCAGTTCCTGAAGCAGCCGCCATCAGAGGAGAAATTAATCTACATCGCGCAGTGAAAACATTACGACAAGAAACTTTATACTGTCGGTGGATACTGTGGAAACTTATTATGATCGGTTTTCACTTACTACGTAGATGGTTTTACGCGTGACTGATATAATAATCATATTTTATAATATATATATTAGGCGATTTCGACTGCTAAATTTATAACCAAATTACTGCCTCATTTAGACCCCGACTTTTTTATCGTTAGTTTTTACCTAAGGAATTAAAATCACGGTGTCACAACTTGCCAAGTACATCTACCTATGTATAATAGACATACTTAAGAGTGGCCAACCCGAGATATATTTCCATATAACAGCTTTTACGTGATTATGACGTTATTACACAAATATTTCTCCAAATATTTTGGAAACATTGTATCTTGTGGATATTATCTTAGTTTCTATTGAAATGAATTTGTGTAAAACTAATAAATCTGTTATTTTGCGTGAACCTTGTTCCTTCATATTTTTTTAAGTAAAGAAATTATATCTATACACACATTACACATCTATACACATATTACATTGAGCATTTGATCCAGATTCTGAATGACAAGTTTTCGTTGATGACAGCTCGGACAGGGTCCTCTTAAGGGTAATAGTAAAAATGACAGATAAGAATTAATCAGTTAAAACAAGTAGGACATACAAATCTATTATGCACCCACACTGGGCAACACCAAAAGCGCAACCCAAAACAACTATCGATAACCTTGGAACGACGGAATACATTCAAGCTATTGCTTAGATCTATTCGTCTGGCGGTTTCAGCACTTATTTTAATTTCATCAACTACACATATTAAAACAATAGTACGTCTGCTTCTTACTCAATAGAAGATGTAAAGCCTCCTTGTAAATCTAACATTACGCAAAGGTCAAAGGCTGAATAGCTGTTCATTTATAGATTCTATTTACGATCGTAATAATTATCTAAACGTTACTGCCGCACGCGATCATATATAATTTTATATTAGATAGGTACATTTTGCAGTCGATGGCCAAATAAGTCTTGTCATTTTATGAGCATACTTGCTTATTCCAACGACTTCGCCCATGTAAAAGTATAAAATTAAGATATTCTTGGAAGCATGGCAAAACTACGTTACGAACTAAATAAATTGTCTGATGCTTGATTCTAAGGATGGAGACGAATCGAAATGAAATCTTTTTGAAATTAATAGATTTATATGTCAATTTCTCGACGCAAAAAGATTTAATTTCGGGAGTTATAATCATATTATATAGACTCCAAGTGAGTTACTAATAGGTACTCACTTTGAGCTAAATAAATAACCCCAAATACGTTTTTCTGACCTTAATATTGTCACGGTGAGATAGCATTAATCGGAAACCCACATTTCACACCAAACAGGTGAGAAATGTCCCTCACCACACGTATCGTACAAAAAACAACAGTAAATTTAAATGACTATAAACGCTATCTAAACAAGCTGATTAGCGGACAAGGCAATCCCCACAAACATATAATTACACAGATGTACAAACGGATAACAGACCTGTTAACAGAGCGTGGTTAATTGTACCGCGGTTAAACCTCGCGCTAACCTCGCCGTCACCTTCGTGCGTGTGCGCAGATGCGGGGGTTAGGAAAGTGGAAACTGCGTATTAGAAATAGGTATACTGTGGCCTAATTGTGATTTTTTAAATGTACGCATTAATGTCAGCAGGGTCGAAGCCTACTGGGGCCAAGGGTTTGCTTCTGAAAGGACAACTCGGCACTGGTATGAAAGGCAACGAAGAAACAGAAGTGGGTTTAGCCAGTAAAAGTCTGACACACCCTCCCCGGCCGCCTAAGAGCGTAAACTTACAATAGTCTCTCTGATGCTTAAAATACCACATTTTGGACGCGTTTCACAAAAGTAATTTTGAGGCTTTTTGCATAGATGCTCATGGGTGGCTTTTTTTCGAGGTAGATCATAAAATAACTCTTCCCGCCCTAGGTAGAGCGATAGAAAATGGTAGACTATTACTGCCTAAAGCCCACCCGTCTTCCTTCAGTTGCCCTTTGCGTTCCAGAGCAGCGGTAGCTCATAGTAGGCTGCAGTTGAAAATGAGTTTAGTCCTGGCTTTACGTTGATGACATAAACATCTCTTTGTAAACTATTCTTCGTTTTATTTATATCGTGCCAATGAACGCACTTCCCTTTCTTCTTCTTCTTCTTCTTCTTATCGTCTCGACGGGTTCTAATTATTTTTCTTCTGACTAGTATTTGGCAAACTGTAGGGTACAGCCCGCCTAGCCAAGTACAACCGTTTCGCTTGCGTCGAACGCTTCGAGTTGACCTTGCCGCCAATTCTTTTGTTCTGACCACGTGACTAAGCGTTAAGACGACGTCATTCCCGTACATTTGAAGGTTTCTACAAGCTTTAACTGTTGCAGATTAGCAACTTGGCTAGGTGTACAGCTCTGTTATTAGCCTCGTATGAATCCTAAGTTCAGGTGGCTGTGCAGCATAGCAGGTCACGCATGTACTGTGCAGCCTCTCCACACTGCCACTGTTTTAGAGATGGTTTGAGGAAGCTCCAACCTAGGTCCGCAGTTCTTTTACATTTATAATCATGATATCCAAATAAGGTTATAGAAATTATCTTGACACAGAAACTTTTATAATTACATTATCCCCAACAAAAAGATAATTATCTCTTAATTATAGGAAAATCACTTGATCGTGACAGTTGGCTCGTCCGTTTCCTATAGTTTTCACTTAATTATGCGCTGGAAAGCAATCAACAACGCCATGGACACGAGACGACGACGGCGCCATCTGGTGACGAACCTTTGATTGTACCGCCTCCTCCATCCCAGTGATACAACTGAGACATACGATGCAATACTATGTAATGATCAAGAATTCATAATCATTCTTATCTCTGTATTCCTACTTCGATTGCTTTCTTGAAATCTGTTACAATATTAGTCTTCCCTAGTCTTGGACAAAAAAAAACCTACAATAGTTTACCATAAACAATTACTTCCATTTTTTTTCGAGAGCAAACCTTCAAAAGGCACCTGTTCTTTGGGGATTCGGGGAGTGTGGGATTTTTACGTCACTAAAACTGCTCCGGTGATAACCATCATCACAAAAGGGGCACCGTTATCTCTTAAAAGATCGCCCTGGAACTCCCTCTGAGCAAGGCCTGTTAGGGCACACCCCTGAGGTAACTTTACAACTGTCTCCGCTGGGCCACACTGTGCACGGCAGCACGTGATCACTGTGCCACCGTCTTCCCAGGAATCACTAGATGGACAAGCAGAGTCCCCACTGAGCGCTCGTGGTCTCAAAGTCTCTCCAACATTGAATGATGCAAGCGCGTTTGTAACCTAACACTACACACTATTTTGTTTACCTTACCTACCTCGACACTTCCACGCAACTAAATATTAAAATAATTGTAACACGAATTGCATAACCTTCCACTAACAAAAAAGGCTTAATGGCCGCACAATTTAAAGCTTAGCTATCGCCTCGCTTAATCTACGTGGTCATGCTCGGTCTACTTCCGGTGGTGACTAAACATAATCACAGCATATGTACGAGTTTCACCGCTAATGACAAGCAGCTAATAGCCCACTCATCAGACTTTTTGCCGAATCGATGCGATTACGAATAATCGATGAGTACTTAACCGATCAATCGATAGAAAGCTTGCTGAACATGTCACCTCACTGCGTATGGGTAGAACGGGTTCAGTTTGAAAAATACAATCCTGGATGCTACTGGCTGGGCATTCCACTTATGAGCATATAAAGAAGATACCTACCTACAACTAATTATGTACACATTGTCGCTTAAGGTCTAACACCACGTAAGTCATTTACGACAATATGTTACGTGTGTCATTCGATAGTAAATCAAACGTTGCGTTTGACGAAACAAACAAGAGGATTTGAATCAATGGTAACATGTCATTTAACATCAAAAGCAATACGTATGTCAGTGTAGAACAGAAAATTTGCCTGCTGTCTTGCCGTCCAATTATAAATTGTGTTCAAGGGTAGTGAATAGGCTCTTAATAAACTAATGTACTTCATCATCAACGATTGCATCAAGCACTACTTAGTTCATGTCATTAAAAAAAGCTACAGCAAAACCACGGAACTCAGTTGTACTCCCATAGCAACAGAAAGTAACTCAGTCTTTTCTAAAAATCAGCTAAACAGTTTATTTGCTCTTGTGAAAAGTTCCCAATTTTAACATACGTGATGTTAGAACTTAAGCGACGATATTACTAATGGGTACTTTTATAATTAGGTAAACTTTTATTTGACTTAAGAAACTTAAATCTTACAAGAGTCACTTACATTCAGCAAATAACTCAAAAAAATCATTGAAATCTAATTTAATAAAATTGTGTAGCGCAAATTGTATTTTTTCTGGCCTATAAACCAATAGTGACTGCGTAATGTGTGACTAATGACTGATTGACAGTTGTATTTTGTGTTTTTAGTTACATTCAATAAATACATACAGTTTGAAATGATTTCCTAATAGACGACACGGACGGACGTGCCCAACACTTTTTTCAATTCAATCCAAAGACTTAATAAATACCATCCTGTTATGTATACTTTCCTGAAATCAACGCGCCGGAATACGTGCATCCACGCACTCGTTACAAATCAATTCGATGCCTGCTCACGATCACGTTAACTACGATAAGTAATAGTTAAATTGACAACGCAACACGCAACATCATTCCATTCTCTGACACGAACTGAAATTTGCGTCATGTTTCTTCGCATATTTGACAATAGAAGACAAAGAATGCAATATTTTTTTAATGTAGGCATTAGTGCCTAGCCAGTGTAGACCCAATTTATTATCTATACTTTAATCTGACATCATCGTCATCCTCCAACCTTTGCCCCACGTAACTTGGACTTGGTGCACCTATTTCGGCGTATTCTTCTTCCACTCTCCCCTGTCGTATTAACCTATACAGTTACACTATCATTCACTCCCTATCTATGCATATCATTCTTCTCTCACACAATCCATCCCATCTTTTTTTCTTAGATATACCACTTATTCTCTATCCAAAAACATTTATCTTCATCTCTCTTTTAATCCTATGCGTCCGATCCTCCTAACACCACCCCTCACAAATATCTAGAAGAATCGCTTTTGTCACTGGAGTTACCACCTCTTACACATCCCATCGCAAACCTTCCTATTCATTTCATTAATTTAATTTCATCTCAGTCGAACTTGTCTTCCTCGCGACACTGGATTCGCTTATAATCTATAACCATTTAATAATCCTGCCGTTGTAACAATATAATCTTTGTATTTACAATTGAATTATCTGGAAAATATAATAAAACTAACGAGTGCACTCTAATATTCGAAACCTAAATAAGCCATTATATTCAATCATCGCATGTTTATAGTAAGTATTTTCCAAATTGAATAGCTTCAGGTTTTACCTTACTAAATAAATATAACTCGTACTTTACAGCCTTATATTATTCTTTTATTGCAAGCCTGGCTTGATAGCCAGGCTTGCAATAAAAGAATATGGGTTTGCAATAAAAGAATATGGGTTTTTTGTCTCGAACTGATGTTCGAGACAAAAAACCCATAATTTCATAAATATCACCCGCTACCGCGACTGTTGGAAAACTTCCACCGACGCATATCTTCCATACTTTCTACGAGTATCCGTAATGCATCTACTCGTACAATCATGATTTCACTATGATCATCACATTTTCTGTAGTTTTCGTGATTGGTACTCACAGTAAGCATCAAACTAACGCTCTTACCTTCACTTGATAAATTAAAGAAATCGATACGTGATTATGTGATCGATACGTGACGTCAGAGACGCATGCGCTTCTTATACGTTCACTTTACGGTTAATGAAAATTGTGAAAAGAAGCAGCAATTTTCTAATAGGCTAGCCCAGAAGAAATGTACAATATTGAAGAAATTCAATTGAAACATCATGTCGTGATTAATCCATTTTCCACTTATGAACCATATACTTGTAATGCGCAATAGTTTGACCTGGTTTAGTAAGAGACAGGAAGGAAAAGGCCACGTTTATCAATAAAACTAAAACTGAAGTAAAATACTTGACGCTCTGCTTCCCCAACTTTACAACCACAAATTGGCCGCCAGCGAGCCACTGAAACAGTAACATAAAGGAAGTAATACTAAAGGATCCAGCTACCGTGACGAGTATTCAAACAAATATAAATTATTCACTTTCACTTTAAATAAAGAACGTCAATTAAACGGTTATAATTATTTAAAATAACATAACAGCAATTAGGTGATATGTTATTCCACAAATTATATCTGTCCAAGTTACTAAATTAACGACTTCCTTATTTCTTGTTTCAGATGATTCCCGTAATACGGATAGGCGCCATCCTGTGGCTCATCTGCGCTGCACTGGCAGAGGTCTCAGAACAGAACACCACGACTACAAAGACAATCCGAACCACAATCCTACCTTCAAGAACCACAAGGACAGAACTCAAAGTGTCCAGGAGTCTCAACCCTCTTGACACACAGACTCTCAATGTCAGAACGAAGACCGGACATGTCACGCAACTGATCGTCAAGAAGAAGGACAAGTCCACTACATATGCGAGTAGCACGACTCAAGCACCAACCACAGCTTCCTTCAGAACCACAGTCTCTAACTTTAACAGTACGGAAGAAAATAAAAACAAAACAGAAACAAGAGATCAAAGAAAGCTTAACTTCATGGGCGGAGTCAACAGCGACCTCGCTGGCTACGACTATTACCTGAACAGAAACAAAAACCCTGAAGAAGTAACAGACGTTAAAGCAGAATACGGTAACTGGTCTCCAGTGTCAGCGTACCCTGAATCCGTTATTCAAGAAGATGGGAAAAAACCTGAAGCTGATCCCGAAACCTTAAACTACTACCCTACGTACGACAATGATAAAAAGACAGAAAATAAAAAGGTCTACATAACATCAACTAGTCTATTTGATTACGGTGGACCCATTAAGAGCTACAGGTTTGATCCTCACAACCCAGTCATTAAGAACGATAGGAACCCAGTATATATTGAAGTTGTGAGCACTAAAGTTTCTGAAGGAGAAGGAAAATCCTACAAAGTACCAGACCCTGTCGTCATTAGTTCTGAACCAATGTACCTAAAGAAGGCTATCGAAAAGTATAACAACAAGCGTGGCAGATCTATTCTTACACTCGGTGAAGACGGCATCCCAGAAATTCAAGGTGTGAGAATGCCTGATGATGAAACAGACAAAAAGACCTGGCGCAACGCGAGAGTCGTGAATGGAGAACTGCAGCCTTATCCCGAAGGCTACACCCCACCTAAAGCAATCCCTGAAGCTGACGTGTACCCAGATGTAACCGCCGCAGATCCCGCTCAGAGCTTCGGACCTTTCACCAAAGAAGACAACTTCGAACCCAAAGACGGTCCGTTCACCAAATTCGACAACTTGAAATTCGAACCCTCTGACAGCGGCCCCTACGTAGCGAGTGACAACCCAACGTACTCGTACAAACAGAAAAAAGACAATTATTATCTCAAATCCGGCTACGGTCCTTTCACCAAAGCTGATAATTCGAAAGTTGCAAACTCGAAACTTATCGAGTATATTAAGCAGATTAACGAGCAAGAATCGAAACGTGATTATTTCAGTGGACGCAGTTCGAGGTCACACAATGGTGATATGGAATTTGCTGAGAGCCATATCCAGAGGCGTATGCTTCAACACCCTGGGGAAGTCAGTTTCCCCAACTCCGCACTATACACTCCTAAAAATGCAAGACCAGGTTTTGATGAGAGCGTGAGAAACCCTGTCTTGCAATATGCTCATCCTGACCTAGGAGTGCAACCTGCAAAAGCGACCCGCGACAACGTGGAAAATTACGAAAATAAAGAACGAAAAATTAAATATTACTCGAATACTGTACCGAAAAGTGCTCACCCTTACCCGATGGAACCAGTCAATGGCTACGGACAGCAACGCTCCCAGCAGTCAAATATTAATGCTAATAAGTACTACGAGGATGAATACAACAAGTTTTCTTACTACGAAAATAGCTACAATCCACAGTCGTACCAAAGCGCGAGGTACCCTTACAACAACTACGCCTACATCAAACGTGTGCCCGAACCTTCTCTATGGAAGAGGTTCACTGACTCCATGAAGGACACGTTCAACAGCGCCAGCCAGACAGTTCAACAATTCACTAAACCAATAATGGATCCTATTGCTAAAGTAGCACAACCCGTGTTTGACCCAATTGTAGAAGCTACTCAGAAGATATCGTCTAATTTAGGTTTATATTCCTCAAATTCGATCCAATCGCAGAGGTATGCTCAAGACAAGATTGGTGTTGTAGCAGCAGCTTCGGGCGCTCCTGGTATGTTACCAGCTATCGGCTTGATGGCAGGTGGAGCTGCGCTAGGACTTGGGGCGGTGGCTGTGGGTAGACTGCTAGATGTGAACCTGATGCGTAGTGCTGGCTTAAGCGAAGAAGATATCCAGGATGAGATCGAGAAAGAACACAAACGATCCTTTGGAACTCCTTACGATATCGATAAGCAGATACTAAGCAGTCAAAAAGTGTACGATGACAACTACAAGATGCCAAGTGAAAATGTGTATGTGGTGATGTCTCCGGACGGTGAAAGCACTCGGTCCAAGCGTGATGTGTTGAACTTCTTCCAAGAGCCAAGTTACCAAGGTGTTCGCTTAAGGAGGGTGAAGCGAAAGCACATTGTTAAACGATCTTTGAACGAGGACTTGCCTGATGACCTGCAGCATCTTGACGGAGGGTCGAGTCCATCGTCCCTGACGTCCGCAGCCATGGACTTAGTGAAGCAGACTGACTGGAGAGACTCTCAGTGCGCGAAGTTCACGTTCTGCAAAGTGTTAACGTCACAACCTTCTGATTCTCTCTTCGCGATGGAAAAGAAGATGGAGTCGCTACTAAAGCTGTAAGTTCTCCTTTTTAATATAATTTGACATTTTCTCAGCTCGGAATAAGCAGTAACTAACTTTAAAGCAGTTTGCCCTATAAAGTTGCAACAACGAGAGGATTCTTGCACAAGATCAGTCACGATATTCACTTGAAACCCTTGTGCGGCCCTTTACTTGTAATGTTGATAAATACCAATGAGAAATCGTGCATTTAATACCAAAATAACCATTAATACTGATGATATAACGACGTGATTGCATAACTGGACAAACTGAATTAAGCACATGCATGACGTGTAAAACGTATTTAATATCTTCCGTTGATGAAAAGAACATGATCCTGCATTTTCATCTTAGAGTTGAGTGTAACTACCTTTGTTAATGCTAACGCAATGCATGCAAACTAAAATGCTACGTGTTAATTTGATTGATAAATAGATATATACCACATACTAAATTAATAATATAAATAGTTATTTAGAAAGACACGATACTACTTAACGTAGAAACAGAGGCATTTTAACAGTGAACCCGGCGCCAGGTTGTCACCTGACTCCATTACATAAGGATAAGTGAGCGGATCCTATTAGAAACCGAGAGAAAGTGATGATTCGCCCCATCTGAGCATCTCATGCGAGCGTTTGATAACGAGCGATTACTTAATAACTACACTTTCAACTCACACAACATTAACATACACACACTTCTGAAGCAAACAAACTTAATAACTGTTTCATTGTGATCTTTTTTTAATAATAGTAATTTTATCTTACGTCGACCCGTGTCTTTAACTAGTCCACTCCTGTGGTGCTCTCGTAGCGTGATGTTACAACATATAGCCTTACTCGATAAATGGGATATTCAATACAAAGATCTTTTCAATTCGAACCGGTAGTTCCTAAGGTTAGCACGTTCAACCAAACCAAATTACTCTATAATCATAGTATAAATTTATCTTCCTCTAAATGATTGGACAGGTGTTGAAGTCTAGTATTTAACTTGGATTTGAAGGACATTATTATCAAGCTCTATTTTGTCATAAAAGCAATATTTCTGCTTCTGAGATAAACGGTCAATACCAATCTAACCATATTTTAAATATGTTTTCTGTAGTAATGGTTTTAGCTTATCATATACTATATGGATCAGAATATTAGTGAAAAAGACGGATAAAAAAGATTGTATGTAGCGGAGATGAGAATATTGATATAATGTGTTGTGTGACAAAAATGGATGCAATGAGATATGACTATATTAGAGCAAGTTTGAAAGTAGTGCCAGTGACTGAAAAGTTGAAAGAGAAACGTTCATCTTGGTATGGTCATTGTAAAGAGGAGGGATGAATTGATGAAACACATTATGAAAAAAGTTATAAGTATACATGTGGATGAATGTAAAGGAAGAAAGAGACCAAAGAAAAGATAGATGAATTTTGTGAGTACTGATATGAAAGAGAAGGGGATCACCTAGTGATAGCGTGATGGGTGACAAGTCAGATTGGAAGAACAAAACGTGTTGCACCGACCCCAAATAACATGAGGCTGGGGCAGGAAGATGTGATGGTTTCAGCTTATCTTACTTTATTGTTTTTCCACATATCTGGCATTATATTTGTACGTGGTGATACGTTCTCTATTTTAACTTTCTCATGTGTTATGATAGTCATGTGATCTTCTTCCTAATTTCGTCTGCCTGTCTTTTTTATTTTTTGTTTATTTTCTTCACATCTGACGTAACGCGCGTAAACAAGATATTTAAACAAACTCACGTCTAAAATCGTGTTAAAGTTTCCGTTACAGACGACAGTTTACAATATCAATCAGCCATTTATAAAAAGCAAACCATGAATGGATTATTCAAACCAGCTAACAACAATAACTTGTCGTGGTGTCGCAATAGCAGCAGGTGGCACCTTCGACGCAGTTCGTTGTAAAAGTTCCAAACCTCGGCGTAGGTACTACTTGCGTGGGATACTAAACACCTGCTGTTACGTTTTCTTTTATTGCTATGTTAAGGGACCGGCGGAGGATGAATTTCCATACAAACGTAATACCACGCTCATTTGCAGTTGGAGCATATTTCCAACATATTATGATGATATTTGGTTATAGACAATATTTATCTAGGTTCCTACGTCTTTCTTTTTTAAAAAAAACAAAAAGAAATTTAAGCAAATTGTATTTCGCACTTTTTTATAGCGTAAATGGCAAAACATGCCATTTGGCTTTTCTTGTATTAAAAATAACAATATTTCTAATATTCTCGACGTAGGAACCTAGATAAATATTGTCTTTAACCGAATATCATCATAATATGTTGGATATATGCTCCAACTGCAAATGAGCGTGGTATTACGTTTGTATGGAAATTCATCCTCCGCCGGCCCCTTAATTGAAACCTTAGCTTTTCTTAATTTTGCTTCTATTAGATCAGTCTTAGCTGTTAAAATTGGTATCTACAGTTATTTCTATTTAAGTATACTAATATTATAGAGCATTTTTTTAACGCGATCTCAGGAACTGAAAATTTTAAAATTATTTTAATTTTGAATTGCCCATTTATCGAAAAAGCTATACAACATCGCGCTACGACCAATAGGAGCGGAGTAGTAACCAAAGCCGCAGGGGATAGCTACGCTTAATAAATTGTCACCTTTAAATGTTGGTGGCAAATATTATTCCGACCCACTTCCCATTTCATTAACACCAAAAAATCCATGATCTTTCCTCAAGACATTCCGTCACAAACCACAACATAAACGACTTTTTTGTAGAGAAGGCGAACGGGTTGGCTTATCGCAGCTTTTCAAACATCAACAATATTTCGACTAAAGCTAAGCCACGTGACAAAACATTAACACCGGTTACATTAGCATGCATTACGTCTACACTTTCTCTTTCTCCGTTCGTCCGTCCGTCACGTAACCCGCGCAACAAAACACGACCGTTTTGCTAATATGTGCGAGATTGCGCGTGCGACGCATCATACACACAAACTGCACTAGAAACTTTGAGCAGGAATTTATTCAAATATAGAAAATTTGGTGTCGTGTTGGTGCGGACACCAAAGAATTCAGCGAATTTTTCCTTGCATGAAAGTGCATGCATAATAAAATGTCGGTGCAATATAGAGCATAAAATTGTGTGTCGGAATTTATTAGTCCCCTTGAAGAAATGCAGAACATTTTCTCACGCTTTTACTTTTACACCATGTAATAAAAGTTACTACTTTTTATAAATAGTACTTATATAGAAACCATATAACATAAATTTTATCAAAATTTGCATCAATCAATCTTTGTATGTATTACAAACTTAATACAAAAAAGGAAAAAAATTCAACGAAAGCACACAAGTCATTAATCTCCTTAGATACTGATTACATTAGATAATGCCGCTGTAGCATAAATCCGGGTACACTCATTACAACCTGTGCTACTTGAAGTTGAAAAAAAGAAAGAGAGAAATCATAGTGTAAATAAAACTTCAAATATCGAACACCGCGCGAAATGCTGACGTAACATCACATAACCGTTATGTCACGACCGGCGAATTGCGCCGATAAAAAAACGAAGAGTCGCTTTTGCGGATTCGGTGTCAAGCGCTGTAAGAAACTCTTATTTTCTTTTACTCATTGGTTTATTTGTGGCGCGGACTTTAGAAGTTTTACTAACTAAATTACCGAAACAAAGAGCGATCTACTTTTCCATCACGTGCTAAATTAGGTCATCAGCGCTATTAACCGCCTTGTTCCACCCACTTCTAAGAAAGAATAGAGGACTCCTTCGTTTCGTGCCATGCTTTCTTAATCTGCATTTAGGTCGTACCTGCGGTCTTCTATAGGAAATTTACAAATATGTCAAATGAAACACAATCATTCTGAAATGTATAAAAGCTCATTATCGAATCTCGGTTTTAACTTCTGATTGAGTTCCTCTGGTAAATAATAACGTTCTACTTCTGTAACATCTTTAGACATAACATCATCATGATTGTAACATCTTTTTATAGTTTGTAGGATCATAAACGTCAGCCATTTCATTTCTCATGAAAATATTTGTCTTTTTAACAGTTAAAGCGCTAGACGAGCCAGCGAAAAAAAAATAATTCTTTTTTTTAAATTGTTTGCATTTTGCAGGTCCGAGTCAAATATTTGTATGTTCATTAAATATATGATGATTCCCGAGCGTAAAATATACTTATTTTCGGAATTAATCATAATACAACCCTCTCGGTTTGTGTTACCTCATTGAATGGCTATTTCACGAAAAAAGTCACATGGCTCTAACCTGCAAAAAAACTTAAATTAGGCGAACTACCATTGAGCATCTCCCGTAATAGAGAGTATTTTTTATTCACATTAACAGAAATCAAGCGATCATCAGAAAGCAAATCAATCAAATGTTTCCAGCAGCTTGCACCGCTAATTTGGCATATCTTCAGTTTTTGTCCACCAGTTCACTCACAGACGGCTTGCCGCCAAAAAACGTAACTAGTTACGTAACGAGGTGCGTTTAAACCAGTGAAAGTGTTCCGACCACATTCCGAACGGAATTATTACATGTTCCGAAGCCGTGGAAAACGATTTCAGCCTATGAATAGTTATGATTGTTATATGAATACAAGTGTCTGGCTAGTGAGGTTAATGCATTGGATCTCTTGGCCTTTGTTGACCTCTTCAAATTTTTCCGTCACCTGTGAGGTGAAATCTTATAAAACTTCCAGGAAAGAAGGGCTGTGGGATATTTCAAGAGGTACCGTGGCCCTAAAAGAATTTGGGTAGCTGACGGAACACTGGTAGTTTTTAGTCTGTAAAAGTCTGACACTCCCTCTCGCTCCACCTGTACCTATTTGATGATTTGATTTTCCATCACAATCAAAATAGGAGTAAAGAGGCAGTGATCTCAAGGATTTTTGAGCAAGTTGATGGTTTTAGTTAAAATGATTATTATCATGCTCTTTGTGATTTCCTCAGTACACCTGCGATTCAAATTATTTCGTGTTCTATGAAAAATTCACTAAACTAATAACATAGTCACGACTTTAGTCTCTGAGAACCTGTATCTAACAAAACGATGTTTGAACTAGGTCACTAGGTGCATTTACATTTGTATTATATCGTCCATTTCCAAAGGTTATTTACCTTTCCTAACAATAGCCGTACATTACCTACCTCTAATTATAAATTCTAAATTGCGTAGTTTTGCACAATTCGCAACACGTTTCGCCACCTCTCTGTTGGGAATTATATTACCAATGCAACATCGTACAAGCATTTCCCATGATGATTGAACTAGATTTTTTGCTTAACTATGACACAACTTATGGACCCAATTTGCATTTATTATTAGTTTAGACCGTAGAAAAAAGTGGACACACATGTACTGAGAAGACTACACATTTTGTGCAGTATAAAACAACTACAAAAGAGATTGACACAAGACTGGATCAAGAATAAATCCTTGAAGTACTCCAGATTTTATTTTGTTTGTTATTATTTGGTATCCCATTAATTTGTTTCCAAAATATTTGCTACCACTATATATATGCAGACCGTGTCTATAGTGACACACATTCGTATTGATGTTTGTCCAGATGCAGTCCCATTATGTCAAACCCTAAGGAAGGCTTATGCAAGATCTATGAATACTGCATCACATACCTTGGGTGCACAGTGTTCTGATATGGTATTAAAGTATTTATTTTAGCCACATGTTATTACCCAGCATGGTATAAAATTCGGAAACAAGTTTGTCAAGACCGCAAATCACATCGTCCAAGTTATTATTCCAATCATTATCAATTGAATGGCTGCTTAAATTTAAAAAAAACAGCATAATAATTACAGCATAACTTGTAACTTAACATGACCACCCAAGCAGTCATTAAATTAAAAAAGGGAAAACGGAAATTTAAAAAGAAACTTGGAACAAACAAGAGAGGCAATGAGGAGTTTCTCGCCGGAGTCATAAACCATGGCGGTGTGAAAGCGGAGGCACCATGACTCATTGGGGAGTTATCAGCTGCACTTTGTTTAAAACGTATCATATTTAAGTACCGGTAAAAGTTACGTTCAAGGAAGGATTGATTGTCAACTCAGTGAAGATTGGCTAACATGTTGATTTCCAATAACGTGGTGGTCGATGGATTTGAAAATTAGGAATGTTGACTTACCTAAAGACACCCATTTTCAGCATGCACCAACATTTTTGGAAGTGTATCGAGACATTTACTTTATGCACATATAGGTGTGGTGAAAAAATCTATAAATAACTGTGTAATAACGCCATTCCTGTAACATTTCAGTATCTCCCGCGGTGACGGCGCAAGCGCATCAGTGGTGGCGCACCAGCTCGGTGACGTCATGCAGGCCAGCAGAGACCACGACTGCCATCGCTTCAGATGTGACCTGCACTAAGACCCACCAGCCTCCTGTTGGCTATCCGCCCTTGGCCATACCACCAATAACCTTCGTGAATGAACTGTTTATAGACAGTGCTTAACTGACTAGTATTAAAAATTTATGAAAAGGTTGTGGTAAGGGCCCGTATGATTTTGAGAAACCCTAATGTGATTGATTTATTGAATCGAAAAGCTGGGCAGTTTTGCAACTAAGCTGAAGTTTAGTATTATAAGAATGTTTCGAAGGGACTATTTTAAGATTTTTGTATAAACCTTGATCTTCATCAAAACAGTACAGAAATCATCAAATTAAATGAAGAGTAACAACGTTGCAAAATTGTCATGTGAAAGAAATCACGGACTTTTAATTGTGTGTTGTATCAATGCGTTTATAATGTCTAAACAATTCAGCAATTATTAAAGTATTGAAACTAAACTATTAATGATATCAGTTCCGGAACAAACAGTGAAACTAACTGTAATATAGGTTTCACAATTAATGCACTTATTACGAATCGTTATTAAGTTGTGAGAATAGACACTATAACCCTCCTTTTGGCTTTGCCGTAGTCGGGTAAAACTAAGTTTAATGAGAAATCTAGCTGGAGTATGGCAAGCTGTAAAATGTAGTCAAAGACGAACGTAGGGAATCAATCTGTAGATTCAATAATATTATCTGTAGAATTTATCTAAATGCAGAGTAGCTTCTTACTTTGCTTCATAGAGATTAAGTCTTGCAAGCTACATGCCCTGCAGATTGGTTGCGATATATGAATCGTCTTCAGACAATTAGACATTCTCCGCCACTGACTCATCGTAGGCGGTACAATAATTGTGAAATAATGTATCCTTAAATTATTGTCAATAGAGTACACTTTATTCTTAGTACATATGATAGGCCTATTATAAGATTTTCTTGTATCATACTTTTATAGTAGTTATTACAATATCAGATGAACTTTAAAATTGGAATATTCTCTTATAACATGACATTGATATCAAGTGTCACCAGTGATTAACAAATTATTTATTTTTATTTATTCTTTAGGTTTAATTAGTCATAATATTTTAATTAGGGTTCACGGGTGAGTGTCACTGTTTATTTATTTGATAAATAAATGTGCGACGAAGTAGATTGTTATGATCGATTTGTCGGATGTGAAAATATAAATAGACCTTGTGACGTTTATTGTACATAGAGCTTGTGAAACCGATGCGACTATTAATCGCATGGTCGATTATACAATCGGTCGGTGAGAGGCGAGCCTTGCGGAGCCGTGCGAATGACTACACGCCACGCGCCATCAGCCATATAACGAGTCGTTCCTACACCTACATGTCATTGTCAACATTGTCATCACCTGGCGACTTCACATCATGATCGTATTTATTGTTACCAAATAATTGATTTTGTCAAACGGCAATTCTCTCGTAAATTATTATTTATTTTAGTTTTATTATTTAAAAAGCTATTTAATCGAGTTTAAACTATTTATTGTAATCATTGATAAAATTTTATATCGACGCTGATTAATGCACTGCACTTTACGCTGAAATATGAATAAAATTAAGATTTGGCTTTGTTGGTATGACTGTCCTTATCAGTTTCGTAAGTAGTTCAGTTCAGGCAGTAACGCTCCATAGGCGTTTCTGTTGAAAAATACAAAATAATCGCAATATGAGTGTTAGCCTACTTACTGGACTCTCTAGACATAGAGCCTACGATTTCTCTCGGACAGTCTTAAAACTTTTATTGTTATTATAATTTTATTTATATTACATTCCTTATCCTGTACCTATAACTGCATTATTTTCGTAACTTTAAGATTTTATTCAATAGATGGCGCTGTAAGTTGTACATAATGCTTTTACAAAGTATGTAAATTATTTATTTATTTTTGTACGACTAAAATAAAATAAAATTAAATTATATGCATTTTTATTAATAATAAATCTAAGATAGAAAACGAACATCTAAAATATAAATTATTAATAAATCACGTGCAAATCATCATAAAAGTTATCTGAAAAAAAAAAAAAAGCTGTCACCAAAAAAAAAGTTTGACTACTGTATGGTGCTAGAGGAAATACTTATCGAGCGAGCCTATCCATTATAAAAAAAAAAAAAAAAAACTGCGCCCCCATCAATCAAAATCAAAATCAAAGCATTTAATAGGTAGACCATTTGCAGGCACTTTTGAATAGCCAAATGTCGGTCAGTCCTAAAAAAAGTGAAGCTAAATTGCATCAGTTTGTTGATGGTAGATAGAGCCAATATAATAAAGCACGAATTAAACATTTCTGTACGATGCACAGAACTTAATATCTAGCATTGCGATAGAACAAGCTCTAGATGAAAATGTCATGCCCTTTAACAGTTCAGCGAGTTCGTGGAGGGCCTGTGATTGATGTATGTGACTGGCATGCACGCTACTTGCATACCTTTATGCTAGTTACGGTAAAAATTCGGCTTACCGTTTCTTTTAACGCTGCTGCAGTCCTCAGCAATCTGAGCCCGGTGTTGATCAGCGCTTGAAGTCGACCGGCCCGTGGGGGCGGTCTCCGCCGCCGGTGGGCGTGGGCGAGCGCGGGGGCAAGTCGCTGGCGTCTTCAGCATTCAACTTGTTACACTCCCCGCACGGCAGCAGCTCTTCCTCCATCATGTACAACTGAACAAAAGGATTCTCTGAATTTCAACACTAGCGACATCTATGTCGCCACATATGAACTAAACCACGAAATTCTGCATCGAGCAATTAGAGTTCTCTGTGCGATTTGACGAAAAAACCACCCGAAAGCATCTCTCGAGCGTCTGGGTCGGAAGCACGTCCCTTTCCTGCTGCGGTCTTCCTGTCCGATTATAATTTAGGTGTCTTCAAAGCAAGAGTGAATAGGCTCTTAATAAACTACTGCGCCTCACCATCAACGATTGCCTTGATTACCATCAGGTGGGATCGCAGTCAAGCACTAGTTTATATCAATTTAAAAAAAATGGTTTGCGGGACTTTACACTCTGTACCGGGTACCTTCGAAGACAAAAGATTAATATTAAAAAAATATAGTTTTACAATCCTAATTCGTACTAATATTATAAATGTGAAAGTAACTCTGTCTGTTACGCTTTCACAATTAGAACTATTGAACCAATTTTACAATTTGTCAATAGGAATATATGTTATTTTTTATCCGGCTTAATGCCCGCAATTTAACCGTGATTCAAGTGAATGAAGTCGGGTAAAAGCTAGTTTTGTAAATGTATAGAACTGGGTGTTTACACGCTAATTAATCAATCACGACTCAAGGATTGAATGGTTTTGCTAGAAATTCGGAACAGAGGACCACACACCATGGACCATACCACTTAGGATAATTTCCGACATTCGCGCAAGCCCCTGGTAAAAGTAGTACAGTCGCTTGTCGTAGATAAATGAAGGCCGAAGCACACAATCAGCTCTGCCTATCACAGTTCACAACCGGGCGAGCTATCTCGTAAGTTACACCACAATACACGGCTCCCCCCCTTATGTATCCTAGTCAGCAGTCAACCTTAATGAGGGTGACGATCCACTACATAACCAGTCTCCCTATCCGAGGAGTATGTAGGTAACCAACACATTATTTTCTGTCAATCTGTCATATTTCAAATTGGATGAAAACAGAAATTTATCATCGCTTTCAACAAAAAGATCTGTGATAATTTTATGGTCTATGGTAAACGAACAAATAGTTAACTTAAAATTTTTCAATATTAGTTTGAGAATTAGCACTTTTTAATTTCACAATGTCTTAAGACAAGACAGAATTTAAAACACCCCATTTCCAACAATCTTGCATGTTTAGCTGAAAAAGAAGATCATCAGGGCGCGATTCCACTAGCGTTGAGCTGGGCGGAGTGAAGAAGAACGAACTAAGAATAAAATTAGCAAGTCACAGTGCTCGAAACCTCCACTTCGCATCAGTGTAAACAGTCTAAGTGAAGCGGAGTAGAGCCGAAGCTCACTTACAGCTCTTCTCCGCTCCACTCTGCCCAACTCCGCTTCAGTGAAACGGCACCCTAAAATACCCATCAGATAATATTTGCAGGATGCAAATTCCTGACTCTACAATTTACCCTACAACATTTTAATACAGTGTATTTTGAAGAACTTTCTCCCGTTATTTCATTCATCACATCACATGCTTTGATATCGATAAACACTCACCTTTCCGTCGGTGCCATATCCTTCGTACTTCTTGGTGGGGATAGTCTCCAGATGGGACTGGGCTGCCATCTCGTGCGTCACGTTGCCTGCCATCAGCGTGTGCGAGCCGCCCACCCAGCGGTGACAAATGTGGCGCCTGGTGATCATCATGTGTGAGATATTAGCTGCATAATGGTTACATAGATATTACAGTTTATATTTAGCTTTTAGCATTATTATATTATATTGTAAAATATTGTATAGAAACTGCATTGCACTGAATGTTATGCCTATGTTTTGCATCATTACACTGGCGCGGGCGGCGGGACATAATTATACACTTAAACTTCAGATATGCTAGGGGAAAAAATGTCACCCATTACATGTCCTTGTCAGGCACTCACCGCATGCAGCAGCTGCGTGACATACCTGGTGTCAAGCGGGCGCAGCGAGACCTCGGCCACGCACGGCTCCTCCGCCCCCAGCGGCGCGGGGCGCAGCGCGGGCAGCAGCGCCGGCTTGCCGTGCGTGGCGTCCGACAGCGGCATCAGGGCGGGCGCCATGCACGAGCCGCACGCCGCGCCCGCCGCCAGCTGGCGCGTCAGCAGCGCCGCCTGGAGACAAGGAAACAGCATCAGGTCTCAGCATTAAGAAATATGACCCCATTATGACAAAAGGTCTTCCACGTTTACGTGAAGCCAACCTGTACCACAAATCATAACATTTGGATTTCGGGCCCGTTCCAATCACCACGGCGCGGCGCCGGCCGCCACCGTATAACGGCACGTCGTTTGCACGGTGGATGGCTGGTTGGCAATAAGATTTTTTTGAATACTTTAGAATGACTGGACGTGCCTCCATTAACGAAACAAAGAAGTCTGTATCGATATTTTCCATCATTTTGTTTTACGCACATGCGCGCACGCTAACAGCGAAATATCGACAGAATACGCGCGCACCGTGCCGTTGGACGGTGGCGGCGCAGCGCCGCCGTGGTGATGGGGACGGGCCCTTACACCAGGCCTTTCGACCGAGAGTGCCATCTTGTGCCTCTAGCAGACTGTGCAGTATTATACATCCAGAAACACACCGTTCTATGCCTGTTACCGAACTTGTCCAGGGCATTTGATTTAGTATCATATGATTTATTGTAGCAAAAGCTGGATACTAAACAGATGTACGATGTATTGGTACTCAAATCAAAAGACTAGATAGATTTGGGTCTGAAATAAATGTCAAATAATAATAACAATGTTTCTAGTCGCTTGGACCTCACATGTTAGTGCTGCCGAAGTGCCAACTAGTACACGACCCTGAATATAAGACATTTGCTAGTTTTCACACACCCAGAACCGGAACTTCTTCTTCATCTGTATTTTATACTAATATTTCAACTATGTCGTCAAAATAGGTCATATTCACTTGTCCACTTGTCTTCAATGGATACGGTTGAGGAAATGTTTCGTAGATAATTGTTATGCGACAAAAGCAACGATGTCAGCTGTGCTTTACAGGTACCATATAAACAGCAAAGATATTATCTTTACCTGCCTATCGCATATTTGCATTTATATTGACATACATTCTTAGGAAATTATTCCTTAGCTCATAGGCAAAAACCGCCTGAATCAAGGTAACAACGTTGGTCACAAACCTCAGGTTCTCCGAGCAAGACCTCCAGGTGGTACTGCTTCTTCTTGATCATATTCAGCTCGTTCGTGACCCTCTCTTTGAACGCCATCAACGCGATCAACTCTGCCTTCTGTTCCGTTATGCGTGTCAGGTCATTCATCGCAGTCTGCCGACGAACGTTTCGATTGATACAACACTGGTTATCCTCCCTGGCAGTCCCTATTAAACTCCTACTGTAATCTTTTATGGCGTACGATAAACTTTCAACAACAAGTAACTTTCTGTATGGGCATGCTCATCGTCATCATTTGAGCCGAAAGACGTCCACTGTCAAATATGTGATGGGCCTCCCCAAATTCCTCTCAATCGAATTCCCGCTACCCTCATCAGTTCATCGGTCCACCTTGTGAGAAGCCTACCATCGCTGATTCTTGTTACGTGGTCGGGCCGTGGGCACACTCTGCTACTGTCATAATTGTTTTCTATTCTATACTACGAGAATATTGATTCGAAATTGTACAGGATATCTGTTAGAATTGTACTATACACCCCGATGTTTCATCACTTCCTCCACTCACCCTCCGCTGAGTGAAGGCTGAGTGTTAATATGGTATAACGTCCAAGTCTAGCATATAGTCAGCGAGTCAACAAAGCTAAGTTCAACAATAATTCCACAGTCAGTAAGTCCTTTTCAAACACAAGTTTCGTTTTATAAATAAGTAGCCGAGTTCATCAATAAATTATCTTTACTCTGGATGAGCTACCTCTTCTTTCTACACAGTGGATGATATCATTGATACTGACTTGCCAAAGTTCGTCCTGCATGTAGAACTTGTCGTAGCTCTTCTCGATGCGCTTCTCGATCTCAAAGCGTGCTTTTGCGAAGTCCTTCTCGTACAGCAGACCAGATAGACGGGTGATGTCCGCCTGGACAACGCAAGAGACATTATTGCTACAGTAAGGGTTATATTTCACCGGGACACCATGGCGACGTGACTAGTTGAGTCACCATGGTGTACCGGTTTTTTTTTTTTTTCGATGGGAAAAATCATCCTATGTCAACCCCCGCTCTTGGGCGGAGCGGGAGATAGTGTCAGACTCTTACTGACTAAAAAACCCATCCCGTTCCTTCAAGCCTTCATACCGGGGCTCGAGCGTCCTTTCGGATAACCCTGGCCCCGGTAGGCTACGACCCGGCTGGCCCCTGCTGTTGCTGACAACTCCTTGAGGCGCGCGGGAACAGCGCGTGCCGTCGAAGACTTGGGCTTGGTCCGGACAGTTACCGGACGGCCGGACAGCGAGCTACCCATTGCTCACTGTCCGCAAGCTCGCGCCTACGGTGGCTGGAAAGCGGGATCGGAATCCCGGCGGCGGCGAGAGCGCTGTTGCCTGATGCGGTCGGCCTCCTCCTTAGCGAACATTACTGCTTCGCAGAAGTCAGCGACCGCCTGCCACTCCTCCTCGCTCCGAACCATGGCCTCGACCAAGGCCCGGCGCGAGAGGTCTCCACCGCCGATCACCCCCAGGGCACGGCGATGCTCCGCCCAAGCAGGGCACACCGCGATTGTGTGCTCCACCGTGTCCTCCGGGCGTTCCGCACAGTGGCGACACCCGGGCGTCACTTCCGCTTTAATTCAGAACAGGAACCTCCCGAACTTGCCATTTCCGGTGAGGACCTGTGTCATGCGGAAGGTAAGGACGCCGTGAGGTCTTTCCAGCCACGCCTCAAAGAGGGGACTTACCGATGGTGTACCGGTGAAATACAACCCTAAGCTACCAAACTAGACACTATCTGACACCAGAGTCGCCACACGTCCGAGCTGGTCGGTTGTGCAGCCAAACCAAAGAGAATTAAACCACTTGAGAGCTGATAGAGCGATTTCGTCTAGGCACACGATTCACTAGCGCGGGGCGGGGGACGGGGGAACATGCAGCGGTTGTGATTGGCAGATGCAACAATGTCAGTAAACATAGTGATGCACAAGTCAATTTTGCATCAATAATATCGTTATCGATAAAATCGACGTCGATTAATTCTGCTTGTTTTTTTAATTTTGCTTTGTAAGGAAAAATAAATGAAGATAAACCGAAGAATTATCTTCTCTGTCTTTATTTGTTATTCTTACTTATTTACTACATTTCTAAAAAAATATTAAAAAATATATTTTTTTAAACTAAGACATCTTGAGATTAATCCACTTTTCTTTAACTTCCGGAACATTTGGAAATCTAAAATGTTAACATTAAAATGTAACTTAATTTTTTATTCACCGTTGAGAATAATCGATAAAATAATTTTTCAACTATGTTTTGGAGTTATCACATCACTTCAGCACTCAGTAGAAAGTACTTGGGATAGAAAGGGATAGACTTATCTAATATTCTAGTGAAAGTAAAGGACTTTTCAAAAGACATCAACGCGGTATCACTTTTTTCGTAACCAACCATTTTAGCTTGAGCTCTCTAATTACCAATAATGTAAATAAATATAAACATATTTTACTTACCGATGAAAACTTTTGCCAACTTTTTTATAACTAGATGTTCTAGATGATTTCCCGCGCCATTTAATTGCACAGGAAATCATTTTTGCTTCGGTTTTATGCAATAAATGTTTTTTAAGGTACCAAAATTAAGGAATGTGCACAGATCCAACTACTGGTTAGTACTAAAAAATGCACTCATATCGGCATCTAATATAAGTGCAAAATCATGTATGTGTCGTGAGCCAGAGTCGCCCGTATGAGCGGTCAAGTGGTTGTATTGTCATTGAGCCAAACGGACACCAGATGAGTAACTCTCTACAAGGTGCAGTTTTAAAGGTGCAAAAAAATTCAGGAGGTAATTATGTTAGTGATTCTCGACCCGAATCAATAATAAAATGAGTAGGTATTTTTTTTCTTATATATGGAAATCGGTATGTGTGAACTACCTTTTTTATAAACTCTGCTAGTCTGATACCTCCCTTATAACCGCGCTTTCACACACACAAACGCACCATTATTTAAACCGCGCTTTCACACACATACACGCAACGTAAAGCACCAATAATCTCCCGCACGACACACCCTAGCCACGCCCCCGCGCCATCGATTAGCGATGGGCCGAGTCGACTTTTTGGTAACTCGAGTAACTCGAGTTGACTCGCTTACCAACTCGAGTTGCAACTCGAGTTGACTCGTTCAGTCTGCCACGTCGCCGCGTTGTCCGCCCGAGTCAGTAAATGCTCAACTCGGTGCATCGTTCCGCGGGTTGCTAGTTTGCTACGTTCGGCGGGCCGCGGGCTGCGTGGCGGCGTCGAGTCAATTCAATGGTAGTTAAATAAAATTGAGCCCGTTCAAAAATCAGACGTTTATAAATTAGCGTTTACAAACATCACATCACAAAACGACCTACTTATGTAGCGCGAAGGAATGGTAACATTTTCATCTCGTAAATAATACGAAACTTAAATAATAATGGCACTTTATTCCTTAAATTAAACACCGCACTGTTTGGTATTTGGTCATCTATCTATCAAGTAACACCTATAAAAAAAGCTAATCAACATCTAAGTATTGGCACTTATTTCTGAATGAATACCAGTTTTAAGTTAAAAAAATACAATATAGGTAACTTTATAAAAATAAATAATACAAATTAATGAAACGGCAACAAAACAATAAACAACGAACGAAGTAACAATAACAAAAACGTAAACAAACCAAAAAAGCGAGCTGGCTTTCTATGTCAAAACTCACACATTAGTTCTCGTTCTGTCTGACTAACCGTCTGCTAAGAAACCAAGAACGAAAACTATCTCTTTCACTCGCGGCTCGGACGTTCGGTCATCGGGTTGATTCGGGCTCGCCCGGAGTCGTTCGGGCCTCGCGACTCGCGGGCTAGCCGCGGGCCGCCAACCCACCGCACCGCCCGCCGCGCGCGCTCTTCGGGTCAACTCGGTTTGCAGATATTTTGACTCGGGCTGACTCGCTTACGGTCTGACTCGAGTTACTCGAGTTAGATAACTCGAGTCGCCCATCGCTACCATCGATCAATCGATCATGTTTAGTGTAACTGACGTCGCCGACGTGTGCATACACGCGCTTGCAATATTCGCCCACAGCGCCTTCGGTTAACGGTTGCGGTATCTAGTGATGAAAGATGACAGACCAATACTCCAATGTAGAGTTGGTGGAGATAGTCCGCTTGTATGCTATCAGTGGAAACATCGTAACGTCCATCTCAAAGGGTAATACTGGCTGCTACGCAAAGACTCCGCGAGTTTCGACGATTCAGCGTTCCCCGGCTTGCTGACGGTCGCGGCAACGAAGGCCTGCTTGTCGCCTTGCAGGAAAATATCCTGGAATACTTCAAGCGAGAGCCACGGGCCAGCACGCGGGATGCTGGTCTACGGTTTGGTTTCCTCACTACGGTCGGCAAGTACGTTACATGAAAAGGTGATCACTAGTGATTAGTGCTTTCGACACTTTAAAACGAATGTGTTTGTGCTACGAAATTAAAAGAAAATCAGCAACGTCGTGCTAGACTGCTGTCTGTTTGAACAACACCTCCAGGTAACATAAGTACCTGCTTAGGTATTTATTTTATTTTATTAGTAAGTACATAAAAAGTCATTTGTAAATACGTTGTTAGCCGAATCAATTTGATTAGTGTAAATAAATTGATTTAAAAATTTTAACTACGGTAAAAATACCTACCTAACAGGCAAGATAAATCACTTAAAAACCTACCTATCTACGTAAATAGCACAAATTATCTTGAAGTGTTTTTTGTCGGTCCTCAGCCCATTAAAAAGTACGAAGGGAAATTTCACATCCACCAATTTAATCTACAAATAAAAACGAAATTATTACGGAAAACTGACCTTGAGAATGACATTACCTACAGACTGGGACTGGTAGGTACGTTCATGTACCACTGCGTATCTAAATCTCGAGCGCGCGCGCTCCGTGATACCTACGGACGGAGGCACGGACGCCTCATAAGGTTTATTGATCTCGGCCTAACATTTTATTCATCAGCTGATACGTAAGTACCTATCGACGCGACGTCAACGTGACTTTTAAAAGATTTTCACATTGTGATGATGCTTAAAAGCGAGTAATTAAATAGCGAAATTTAAGACATTAATGTACACTATGATCATCGAATTCGATCTACATCTAAGGTTAAATTATTCATTTCGTAAAATAAGTGGGCGGAGCCTCGTACAGGTTGATGCACTCACACACACAGTGACACGGCGTGCGATAAATCGCAACGGGTGATTCTGTATTTTTTTAAGAAGTTTATTTAGAGAGTTATTCTGAAAAACGGTTAAAATTAAAAAAATAAAATAACAAGTTTTACTGATTATTGACCAGGTATCGTATTTTTATATGATTATTTATGAGTTTTATTACAACCTCCTGAAATATTGTGCAGTTTTAAAACTGCACCTTGTATAGAGCTGTATACATTTTGTTGGCAGCGACGTCTGGCCGCGCCACCATGGTATCTCGGTGAAATATAGCCCTAATGGTCTATGTGTTAGGCCCTAGGATTTGAATTTAGAATTCGAAATAGTCGTTTTAATTTTTTTCCAAATATGAAAACACCAACTCTTTACCATACCAAAAAATTATCAAATTGTATTGCAAAAGTGAACTGCCAATCACTTGACAGTTCACTCATTTGAACTGTACCTATTTTAACAGCGCGCCGACTATATTTTTTACCCGACTACGGCAAAGCCAAAGGAGGGTTATGATTTTGACAGGCTATGTGTGTATGTATGTGAGTATGTTCATCTATTCCCTCATAGCTCCTAATCTACTTATCGGAACTCGACATATGACGTATCGTTAGAACCGTCGTAATCGTCCGCCGAACGTAGGCTACGTAAAGTATCACAAAACTCGATATGACGCCCTCTAGCGGACGAAAAGTAATGTGTTAAAAATAAAAATGAAGATAATACGCTTTTAAATGATACCAATCATTTAAAAGTGCTTAACTTGTACATTTCCAAAATATTGCTCAAATTTTAAGTGACGCCCTCTAGCGGACAAAAATTAATGTGTTAAAAAAATGTTAAGATACTTAACAAAAAATATCATCAAAATTCAATGTCAACATTCAATCCCTCTAGTGGACAAAAAGTTTTGAGTAAAAAAAAAATAAGATGAATACGTCGTGTTTGGTATCATTTGAAAGGGCTTCAAGTAAATAGTATAGAAACAATGGTTTAACACCAAAATTGTTTCAATAAAAAAAGTAAAAAACTAAACACGACTACGAGAAAAAAAATGTCGTCGAAAAAGAAGAGTCGGGTTTTAGTATTTTACTTTTTTTTCATCTTATCCCGAGGGAATGCGTTTAATATGACTCTTCAACCGAAAACCTAGGTTTACTAGGGTTTCATTGGAAAAACTCATAGGTTTGGGTAACATCCAGATCAATCAAGATGCACCCTTTTAATGCACTATTTTAATAGAAGTTACTAACATTTATTTAACCAATTATATTATTTACCTTATCCCTAAGACCGTCAAGCACCTCGTCGCGATCAGCTTTCTGTTCTCGAAGCATCTCCACACACTCCACTAGAGTCTGCAGACATTCAGAGGTTTTAAAGAGTTTTAGAGATTACTAAATGAGTGATTACTTTCTGTTATTGTGAAGACAGGGGACATTCTGTCACCTAGTGTGTATATAAAGCTTAAGATTATCTTCATGCTTTAGCACTAAAATACAATTTAAGCGCTAAATTCTATTTATTTTTTATTTCTTTTCATCAGGTGGGATCGCAGTCGAGCACTAGTTTATCTCAATTAAAAAAAAAATTCTTTTTGAAATTCATAATTTTATAGAATTTAGGGTTGTATTTTCACTACTACTTGGTCGGACGCTCAACACAAAGCTTTATTTACTACTCTGAATGCCGACGATATAGGGGGAAATCCAAAACGTAACCATGAAATACCGAGAGAAGCTAAAGAAGCACTACCCGAATACGTTAACAGCACAGCTTACGATGTGTGGCTACGTATAGCGTCTCAAACTATACAGCGAAAGGGCATTGTATAGATAGACTATGAGATGGTCCCGATACGCACTCAAACTGACATAGCGCACTCACCAATTTTGCTCAGTGTCAAACACTGATCGCAGATTTAACACAGAAAAAAAAGACTACTTATTTTAGTGAGACAATTAGCGTAGCGTCGTGAACTGCTCCTGAGATGGCCGCATCCTCCTGGGCTCTAGCATGATTACATGCTCCTGCATGATTGTTTAAAAGAGTTATTGTGTAGAAGTCTGGCACTCCCACTAGCTCCGAGAGAAGTTCCTGATTCGGATTGGCCCAAAAAGTAAACTGAAAACATTACCAGGGAGCCAGGAGTAGTAAAAATAGATGGGGTAACAGCGGCACACAAATTAAAGCATTTTTTAATTCTGGCTTGGCTCCTAACCACACTCCACACACACACATCCACATCATCACCTCACCAAGTAAGACTCACTTTCAGTTCAGCGCCGAGCTGTTGCTGCGCAATGCTGAGGTTATTGTGTAGGTGGACCGTGCCGTCCAGCTCGAGCACCAGGGTCTCGTAGCGCTCCGCCAGGTCTAGTACAGCTACAAATTCAACATAAAATTATGATAAAGTTTTTCGACAAAGAGCACAAGTAACAGACGGTTGCTGGCTGGTAGATTGGCAGGAAGCAGTATCTTGAGGATGAACAAGGATGGTGTTAAGCCTCCGGACTACTATTTTAGAGGAAAGCGGAACAAGGTATGAGTCCCGCAATCCTCCATTGAAAAGGGAAGGGAGGATCCTCCGATCAGACAGGTCTTATCTCTAGTCCGGGCAACTGCCCAATTGATTACTGGTGATTTTTTATGTTCTAATCGCACGGAGAAGTCTAATACCGCGTTTCAGGATTTTATCTTTTAGTTCCTATATGGCGTCATGGCTGTTGATACACTATGACTGGAACTAGATAGGATCTCGACGATGTCAGCTACTTGAACCAACATCTCGACTGCTTTTTGAAAGTTTTCAGTAAAAAAAAAAGATCTGTACCCCTAGCCAAGTTGCTAATCTGCAATAGTTAACGCTTGTAGAAAGCTTCAAGTGTACGGGAATGACGTCGTCTTACGCTCAGTCACGTGGCCAGAACAAAAGAATTAGCGGCAAGGTCAACTCGAAGCGTTCGGCGCAAGCGAAACGGTTGTAACTTGGCTAGGGGGGCGGATATATTCAGCTTCCACCGAAGATAGTAGCAAGTCGATACATGCGAACTAATACAAAAAGTGGCAATAAATCGAAAAAAGTACACGAGTACTGTACCAGCAGTTTCAGCATTGTTGTTGGCCGATTCGAGCATGTCGAGGCCGCCCTTCAAGTCATTCCTCATCAACGTCATCTGCTCCTGGAAGCTTGCCATCTGAAACATGACCAATATAACAACGTTCAAATTGTCAGCCTGTTATTTTCCACTGTTTTACATTGCATCCTGCTTTAACCACGATATTATTACCGTGTTTTAACTTATCAGGCACCTGTGTACCAAGCACACCTCGGTACCGGCTAATTTATCTTATTTTTACGTAATAAGGTTTAAGTTAGTGGTATAAGGTGTAATTAATTACAGTAATCGGTACACTGGTGCCTGAGAGGTTAATATAATATTTTTGCTTCATATAATGTCTTGTCTAACACTATTGCCGAGTCTTGTCACTTTATACAAGTCAAAGTATTTCACATTAAAGGCAATACTGGATAGTACTATGTGCTTTATCATTATTCTCATCCCTTTTAAATCTCTTTCAATGTATGCGATGTCCCTCATAAATGTACTACGCTACCGATCCCCCGCGTACATAACATATAGCCTATGTCACTTAGGAATAAAGCAGCTTTCTATCGGCGAAAAATGTGTAGCAATCGGACAAGTACTTTCAGAGATTACCTCCTACAAACAAACTTTACCTCTTTATAATTTTTATTTTTAGGGTTCCGTACCTCCATAAAAGGAAAAAACGGAACCCTTATAGGATCACTTTGTTGTCCGTCCCTCTGTCTGTCTGTCTGTCAAGACTTTTTATCTTGAGAACGCGTGGAGATATCGAGTTGAAATTAAAACCATTTAAACGGTCTACGGTCCTTTATGCTGTGAAAAATCAAACTTCTAAGTTAAGGAATAAAAAGATACGGCCGTTTATGTCGCAAAAATACGTATATTTTGATACCCTCAAAGATCGAAATTTATAGGGTACTTCCCGTTGACCCGGAATCCTGAAATTTGGCACAAAGCAAGGTCATATAGCATAGATATAGGAAAAAATCTGAAAACAGTAAATTTGTTGTTACCTACGTCACGAAAAAAAAATCGTAATTCGGAAAAATCTTCGAGACGCCATTCGGGAATTGTAGTCTGCACGTAACCCTCAGAGCTCGAGTCCGACTCGCACTTGCCCAGTTTTTTTTATTTTATTTTATTGGGATACCAAAAACCAGGAGTAACATATACACTACTAACAACGTTATCCACATACTATTATGCAAACTGGCTGAATTAATATTAGTGTCTATAACGCATACACACACACCACCATATTTACATACACATTTTCTTTTTTATGCACCTACCATATTGTCTTTTAGTCACCCTAGGATCTCCAGAGGTCTAGGTAGAGAATGCCCTAGGCATTAAGTCAGCCTTTATACTTTGTGATGAAAAATAAATAAATAAAAATCTACCAGCGAGCAATGGAACGAAGTATGCTCGGAGTCAAAAGGACAGATCGCATAAGGACCAGTATACTTCGTTCCAAAACACAAATCGCAGACGTAGGTGACTCAGCTGCCAAATTAAAATGAAACTGGGCATGTCACATCTGCCGCATGTCGCAACAAAATTGGGCGAAAGCAACTACTGACTGGATTCCGAACAGCAGGAGCCGGCGACGCGGTAGGCCCAGAAGGAGATAGCGTGACGATTTGGACTCGGGATTGGCCAGAAGTGGCTAAGGACAGAAAAGAGTGGAATAACGGAAGGGAGGCTTTTGCCCTGCAGTGGGACACAACGGGCTCATAATAATAATAAAAATAAAAATCTGCCTCCTGTACCAAGGTTGCCGACATAACTCGAAGAATCGCTAAACTTAGCGGCAATGGGCAGGCCACATTGCTCGCAGAACAGATGGCCGTTGAAGCCGAAAGGTTCCGGAGTGGCGACCAAGTACCGGAAGACGCAGCGCTGGAAGGCCTACAAGGTGGACCGATGACCTGGTAAAGGTTGCGGAAATCCGATGGATGCGAGACGCACAGGACCAGTAGTGGATGTCTTTCGGCTGAAATGATGATGATGATGACGTGCCTCTCACCGATCTCTATCCCTCGACCTAAAGTATACCTGTGTGGCGAGCCCGGTGTCGAACCCGTTGAGCTGTTCTGCATAGTCAGCAGTCTGCGAGTACAGCGTGGAGATACGCTCGTCAATTGCTAGAGCAATGCCCAGCTTTTCCGCTGAAAGTAAAAACAAGAGGCTTAAAAATGTGTTGTTGTCTTTGTTGTTGTTTGTGCTTTTTCATTACTAAGTTTAAGCTATATAGTGTGCTTACCTGAGACCTGGACCTGAACGCAAAGGGCCATGAAGGAACATGGGGGTGTGATTTTAGTCAGTAAAAATCTGATTCGCCCCCGTTTCGTCCAAGAACTTCGTGTCATTAAGTCCTCAACCTCAAAAAAAAAGTTAAAAAGAATCCGCCTTACACCGTTCAGCTACTACTCATCCTCAAACCGTTCAGCTGTACATCGTATTACACACCTAAGCGACGACGCAGCCTCACACTGCAAAGACAACTTGCACAGCTTTGCTAGAGAAAATGTGTGTAAGGATGTCCTTGGACCACTTCGCATCTGTGGTGTCTCTAAAAAAAAAGCTGCCTTCTGCAATTAACAATTTTCAAAGATTACTTACATACGTTCCTAGAAGTGCTAGACGCGATGTCGGCCGAGTGGTTGGCGCGAGCCGTCATTGCTTGTATTTCTTTGTTCAGCGCCTCCTTCATCTGCTCCAGAATATCCCTGATGATGGAGTTATGATTTAAAAAATAGTACAATGTACATTTACTAAGATACATGTAACATGTTCAAACTTGGTACAAATTCTTACCAAAAAAAGACCTTATTAGTTTTTCAAACTACCCTCAAAATTCAATTTAAGGGGTGATAAAGTTTCTATGAAAACGTTATCGCGAACGAAGTCACGGGAAAAGCGCTAGTAAACAATTTCTTAAATAGGACTAGAACTTACTGCATCTCATTACGCGTGACTGGCATATCATCATAGTCGGAGGGGGACACCGCCCTTTCAGACCCTGAAGCCCCCGAAGGTGCGGTGGGACCCCCGGAAATAGACGTTACAGGCATCGGCCCCACTGGCTTAGAATCTGGATCCTGCGTCAATTAAAACAAATTTTTTAGCAAATCAATAGTCCCGTGATTCTTTACGAAATGAGTGATAAAGGTAAATCAATACCATAATCAGACAATACCATAAGCAAGCCATAATCCTGTTGCCATTAAGATTTTCAAACCAGTTACTATCTTTTTTAAGTGGAAAATCATGAAACAACCCTTCCCTCTCTAAGCGGAGCGAGAGGGAAGCGCCAGCCTTTTACTGAATAAAGCCCACCTGTATTCTTTCAGTTGTGCTTTACGTCACTAGGCCGCGGTAACTCTCCCGGACACTCCCGCAACAAGGCACGCATCGGCCCTAGCAGACCCCGTCAACATTGCTGACAGCCACATAAAGAGCTGTCGACCCAACATATTCAGATAGAACTAGAAACTAGAATTCGGATTTAAAAATGCAGTAAAACCGCACACGTGTAAAAACCAGTAGAGTAGTGGTTCGGCGGAAACCCTCCTGTACTTCAATCGGATAATACTCACTCCCTCTTTTTGCAGTTCTGCCTCGTGCTCTTCTTCCTCGGCATGGCTGGGGTCGCCGCCCCGCCCCGTGGTCATGGTGGATTTCCGCAACTCGGCCTGCAGACTCCCGATGCGACTGGCGAAGTCCGTGGGAAGTGCTCCTGCGGCCGTCAGTTGCGTGAGCAGCCCAGCCATGCGGGACAGGCCCTCCTCTGCTGCTTGCACGCGTGCGTTTAGCTACATCAAATAGTAACATGGTGATGAATATGCCGTCGTCAACATGTCAAACTGATGAGCGGATCTCGATGATGAGCGCAAAAATCAGCCAACTTGACTGACTATAAGACCCCTCGCCCACAGCGTAGCAACTTTTTGTAAGCGCGCGACAGCATCGCTATTAACTCGCGTTAGTCGCAATAGAAAAGATACCAATGCGTTACAGTATCGCTACAATAAATCGCCGTGAGTGAGGGCCCTAAGCACGCAGCTAAACGATATAGGTACCCGTCTACTACTACTACTGTGATTTTATGATCTGTTTAATATTTTAGTATAGCTATGTATAAATGGCCTCCACCAGTGGATACGCTCTCATGAAAGTTATTTTATGTCTCGAAAACGTACCACAGGAATGTTATGTTACCTGAACAGCTTCCATGGTGTCGGACAAAGAGGCGCGTCCCTTCAGCACATCCTCCCTGAGCTGCTCGTTGGCAGGCAGCTCTGGCACGGGCAGGGGCCCGGTCACCTGCTCCAGCTGCCTGACTGCGCGTTCCAGAAGCGCAAACTGGGAAGCCGTCACCACCTCGATGCTACCCACGCGGGCTACACGACCATCTGTTCCACAAAAAACATGTTAAAGCCTATTACACTATTCTCAATCACTGCAAATACTGAAAGCCAACATCAAAAGTGGGACCCTAATAAAACGGTGAGTCAACGAAGCCACAAAATAGGTAGGTACAGAAGACCATCTAATCTACATACAAAGCGCGCTCGAGCAACGCACGCATAGACACCGCTCACGGACATGATATCTCGCCGGAACAATGCGCTAACGTGTGTAACGTGTGGGATCGCATAGCGTAGGTATAAAAAATGAAGTAAATATTTTTTTTTTTATGGTGGGAAAGATAATCCAATGACAACCCTCGCTCTTGGGTGGAACGGAGATATTGTCAGACTATTACTGACTAAAAGCCCACCCCGTTCCTTCTAGCTTTCATTCCGGGGCTCGAGTTCCCTTTCTGATAACCCTGGCCTCAGTGGACTTCGACCCGGCTGTGTCCCTGCTGTTGCTGACAACTCCTTGAGGCGCGCAGGAACAGTGCGCGCCGTCGACGACTTGGGCTTGGTCCGGACAGTTACCGGACGGCCGGACAGCGAGCTATCCATTGCTCACTGTCCGCAAGCCCGCGCCTACGGTGGCCGGAAATCGGGATCAGACTCCTCCTACTCCTGATGCGGTCGACCTCCTCCTTTGCGAGCATTACTGCTTCGTAGAAGTCAGCGACCGCCTGCCACTCCTCCTCGCTTATGACCATGGCCTCAACCAAGGGCCGGCGCGAGAGACCTCCGCCGCCGATCGCCCCCACGACGGCACGGCGGTGCTCCGCCCAAGCAGGGCACACTTCGACTGTGTGCTCCACCGTGTCCTCCGGGCATTCCGCACGGTGGCGGCACCCGGGCGTCACTTCCGCACGAAGCCGGATCAGGAACCTCCCGAACGTGCCATGTCCGGTGAGGACCTGCGTCATACGGAAGGTATAAGGACGCCGTGAGGTCTTTCCAGCCACGCCTCAAAGGGGGGACATAAGAAGTACATACATGAGATTGAGTTCTGTACCTATTTTGTAACGAAGCTCAGGATGAGCCGAGTTGTCCCTACACCTACCCAGCCCTCTGTGCCTCAAAACCTGCAGCTGAAGCGATCTATGTAAAGAATTAGCAGAAGCACATGACAGAGTCTACTATAATACTGCGTATTGGCTGTGTGTACAAGTGGCTGTCGCACGCTGCAGCTACCTTTCTGGCCACTTCTAGCTCCTCACGGTGACGTTTGTTGCCATTGCATGTAGCTCGTGTGCTGCGACCCTTATACTATTTTGAACACACGAGTACTTAATGTTAAAAAAATATATTTTATTTATTTGTTGGTAAAGAGGTGTCATTTTTTTCAATGGTCTAGAACCATCTTCGCATTTTGCCTAACTCACATTGGACATCTGTTGGATGGTTTTAAAGTCTATAATAATATAGATTACGATTATACCAGTTCTGACATACTACAACGTCTACAACTGTAACTACAGGTCGGTTATTAACCCGCATCTCCTCTAGTTTAGTTAATTTGATTATCCAATCAGACCTTATACAAAACGGTTACTTACGAGTCATTGGCCCTCTTTCAGCTGAAATTACATAAGGAAGAGTGTTAGTAATTTTCAAAATAAAATTGAAAAGTTAAATATGTAGTCATGGAATTGTATAGTTACCGATTAAGACGTTACCTCCGCCTCCACCCTTCCGTTGTCCCTCTGTGCAAACATTAGATAGCATGTTATAGTTTTTATCTGTTCTCAGTTTATACTTACTACAAAATATTGAAAAGCTTTTTACCTGTCACAGTGATACTTGTACCAGAACCCTCTCTGTCAACCTAGAAGAGAACAAAACTGTTGATGTTACGCCAACATTGTGAAGAAACTAAAGCTCACATAGGAAGTTGATGGACACTACCATCGCTAACATGATCACATCATCATAGTCTCGCATTACTGAATGGTGTGCTCAGCTAGACTGGCAGCTGCTGCAAGGAGAGGTGCGGGTGCGGAACGCGCGTGTTGTACCTATCCACAGTCTAGCTATCATAACACCGCTTCACTGGCATGAACTTACTATGGCGTGAGTTGCCCGTGCGCGTCCCACATCGAGCAGCCCGCGCGCGTCGCGTCCTGCAGCCCACGCCGCTTACCGCGCTCACGTGCTCACTATGGTGTTTATAGTCACTACAAAGAAGTTCTTATGTTTGAGTTTTCCACGCCGCGCCCGGCCCTCTTCCATGTTTGCAGTCTAGCCAAACACTAAGCCATAAAGCTCGTCTCTGTACCTTCATGCTCATAAAGTATTTAATAAATACACACATAAATAGCCCAAGGGGTGACAGACATCTCTGTATATCTTTGTACCTTTCCCCAGCGGCCTCCCTTGCCCGAGTGCAAGTCTATAATCGTTCCAAGGAAACGTATAATACACACATGTCATGTACCCACTGGTCAGTGAGCAACTGTATTTGCACGACCATGATAAGATTTACATTAAAACCTCAAAGCTGGTTTCAGGTTCTATAACTCAATAGGAGCAGCGCAACCAGTTGCGTTACCAAAAAAATAAATGGTGTCCCAGTGAGTTATAGTGAGACATAATATAGTAGGCGGTCTTACCCTGCGGCGTCGTCCTCGCTCATCGCGGTCGTAGTAATCGCCTCTTCTTTCTCCATCTCTTCGGCCACGTCGTCGACCATCTCGTTCGTCACCCTCGTCTCCATCATCGTCACCCCTTCTCCTTCTCCCACCGTGTCGTTCCCCACTTTCGTCTTTGTCATCCTCACCTCTTCTCCTTCGGCTACCATGTCGCCCACCACGGCCATCCCGTTCCCCACCTTCGTTTTCGTCATCCTCAGCTCTTCTCTTTCTCTCACCTTGTCGTCTACCACGGCCATCCCGTTCCCCACCTTCATCTTCATCATCCTCAGCTCTTTTCTTTCTCTCACCTTGTCGTCTACCACGGCCATCCCGTTCTCCACCTACGTCTTCATCATCCTCAGCTCTTCTCTTTCCCTCACCAAGTCGTTTACCACGGCCATCTCGTTCTCCACCTTCGTCTTCATCATCCTCACCTCGCTTGCGTCTCCCATCCTGTCGCTTTCCACGACCATCTCGTCCCTTACCGTCATCGTCCTCGTTTACTCTGCTATCTTTGCTCCCTCTTCGTTTATCCTTAGATCGTTTTCCTTTTTTCTCACCCGTTTCGTCTTTATCCTCTCGCTCCCCTTTCTCACGTCGATCCTGTTTTGTCACTTTTTCACCTCTTTCCTTATTTTCTCCCTTTTCTGATTTTTCGCCTCGTCCTTTTTCCCTTTTTTCGCCTCGCCCCTTTTCCTCTTCTTTCTCACCTCCTTCCTTTCTCTCCCTTTTTTTACTTCTTTCCTTTCCTCTACTTCCTACTAAAGAACCGCTAGAGTATGATTCATTATCCGAGTAGTAGTCATAGTCACTAGGATAGTAGTCAGAATCGTAGTGTCTTCCAGTTTCAAAGTCGATTCCAATGTCATCGAACTTAATCTCCACATCTTGTTCGAGTAAACGCAACTGACGTGCCAGAATATGTAGGATTGTTTGTAGAAGTTTGAAGTTCACTGTATTTTTCTGCAAAGTTTAGTTTGGTTGCCATTAGCATTTGAGACATATGATGAATGATGAACAATTCATGTTCTCAACCCTATAGGAATAAAAGGCTAGGCCTTTTATTCATATAGTCTTTTTTATATTTTGTAACTAACACCATGCACTTGTACATGGATAACATTATACCTATATATGTGTAACAAATAAACAGACAGGCCTGTTGGTCTAGTGGTTAGTGACTCTGACTGCTATGCCGGAGGTCGTGGGTTCGATTCCCTCCCAGGACAAATGTTTGTGTGATGAGCACGATCATTTGTTCTGTGTCTGGGTGTAATTTATCCATAATATGTATGTATTTAGAAATATATAAGTATGTTTATCAGTTGTCTAGTACCCATAACACAAGCTCTGCTTAGCTTGGGACTAGACGGCGTTGTGTGATAGTTGTGGAATATTAAATATATTTGACCGACTTTTCTCAACTATGTTGTAGAAGATATTCAGTCTTTTCGGACGCTGAACAGCTTTGTTATTGTTTTCTGTTTTGCTATTTAATTTACAAACTCTAATACTTTTGATAGAAAAACCCTACCTTTTACAAATCTTCTAAAGACTACACTATCATAAATTATAGCAAGATCTCGGACCACCAGACGTAAGGCGAACGCCACCGACACATGGTAGACATCCCACCCATATGTACAAAATGTTCCGAGAACACATTCATTGTGCGTACAGCTCATCATCATCATCTTCCTGCTTTTGCTTTCCTGCCCTTAACATAGGATGTCACTTGGGGTCGACGTAACACGTTTTGTTCTTCCATTCTGACCTGTCATCCGTCACGCTATCACTGACTCCCTTTTCTTTCATATCACTCCTCACACAATCCATTCATCTTTTCTTTGCCCTCCCTCTCCATTGAGCGTACAGCTAAAGAGAGAAATTCCCTGCCGAAGTTTGAGAGGTATTTAAGTAAGAGTGAATATTTTACTTCTAGGCAAGCAAGCTCCATCGCGATGGCTTAGAGTAAATACCTCGTAACTGTGAAATACGTAACTTTTCAGGAGGCACAAAAAAAACCAAATAAGACCATGTTTCATGCAAATATTTAAAACTATTGGTTTATTTCAAACGCTTGTTTCTCTTGTTTTGCCGCGCCGTCGCGAGGTGATCACACCAAACTGACTCGAGCAAGATATGCAAGCAACATCGTAGATGGCGCTACAAGTATCGAATCAAAATTTTGCGTGATACAAGATTGTGCGTTACGTGCTTTTCTTTACAGAAATATAATAAAATAAAATGACCTAAAATTGCATATCCGAGGTTTTCACTCTAAGCTATCGATCGTCGATTACATCATCGCTTACCATCGCCTCTCAAACTTCTAGCGCCTCAAGCTGGTATTTTTTTTTATTATTGTTAGGCTCGCGAGCAGTACTCCATACACGATTGAACGTGTGCTTGATAAAGGTTGAGCAACGGCGTAAGTACTGTGACCCGCTAACGCGTGCGTCGGACACGTAACTCTCAGTAGCAGTGCTGTCGTCTGCATACCCAAAGGTACCGGTCATTTACGATGGGTTGTACTTGTGGTATTTTAATATAATCTCACCGAGTTGGTTCCAAAAGCTCTCCATATGAGGTCTTCCACGGAGATGAGGAGCGTTTTATCGCTCATGGTGGGCTCGTCTATCATTTTACGATATTGTTTATTCATGATTACAAGTAAATAAATTCTAGCAAGCAAACAATTCTCATAAAATAATGAATTAACAAATTAAGATCGTTTTATTACAAAAGCAATCTTCACTTCAACTCATAATTAATGGCCTTTGTGGAAGAGACACAACAATTTTGCCAATAACACGTGCGGACTGTTAATAAACCATCAAACGTTGAAGAGTATTTAGCGTGAATTAACAGTAAAAAAATATCTTTCTTTCTAATGAAAGTAGAAAATATAAGAATTTCTTCGCAGATACAGACTGACAAGCTAAATCATTCTTTGTCTATTTTGTCATCTTTCAAATTGATACATAACAAAGACATTAAATATATACTACCAATAGACAGGACATAGCGAACAAAAGTCCAAACCGATACTTATTACTTGGTAGTAACAAGTCGCTCAGTCTAGTATGACACCCCTAAACGTCAAGTCGTGTTTGTATCCGCTTCAGGCACTAAAAGAAAATCATTTTCTGAGAAAATGTGCTGAGTTGCGCATTATGCTATTGCAAATCTTGTTATGGTAAAATTATTGGACCTAACTTCGGTTTATTTTCGTAAATATTCTTGGTATTTACGCAGTAATTAATTAAAATTCAACAATTTCCATGAATAGTTCTAGAACATTTGCTGATTTTATGATAGCGCCATCTATTGCTGAAAAGTTTAACCTTACCTGGCACACACCAGTGGCGTAGCGTGGGTTTTCGCCGCTTGGGGTCGACCAGAAATACGCCGCCCTTTGTTGTTTATTATGTTTAAGAACACCAGTATTAAGAACGACTGCAGGTATCCCGTCGGGGTCACTAGCTTTATTCTTACGTACGTCTTTCTGATGGATACGAATATCCAACATACTCGTCACGTACCCATCAGGAGAAACAGGGGGCGGTGCGTCACCGGAATTCAGACGCGAAGATTCCGCAATAAGAGGGGCAATTAAGTTTGCTTTCTCCTCAACTTAGTAAGCCAGGGACCCGTCGAGTTTCAGCAGTGGCGGAGGTGAGGGACGACAGAAGTTCGATGCACTCGAGTTTCCAGGGACCAAAACGCTTTACTACCACAAGGGGTTTGTTTCCTATTCAGCCAATGTGGTCAAACTGAGACCTCCACAACACCTTCAGAGTCACGTCACTTGCCTTGCGCATACGAGTGTTGGCCCAAGGTCGGTATGCGCGTGTTTAATCGCGTCAGCGTGAACACATTCAGTGCCAAGTCATAGTTGAGTTTGGTCCGACATTGTTACGTCAGAGAATGACCTTGGATTAATAAAAAGCAATATACCTGCTGCAGCACGCAGGGTAGACTTAACATCGACATCAAAATTTGCTTGGCACGTACGTAACATTGCGCTCGCAATTTTGAATATCTAAGTTTTTTTTTTGTCGCTTTCTGCCGCCTCCTTTCGTATGCCGCCTAGGGCCATGGCCCCCACCGCCCTCCCCTCCCCAAGCTACGCCACTGGCACACACTGAAGCTTCTACCACGAGTTCATAACGTGATCTATTTTACGATCTAAACAGAACTTTTTGATCCTTTTTCGTTCGTACTACTGACATTTTAACATATCGTGGTAAAGCTCCTGGCCACCTACCGAGCAATAGTTAAATTTATACAAATTTTGACAAATTTAATTCGCGTGATTGCTATTCAAAGCTAGATGGCGTCACTGAGAGATAGGATGACAGTTTTTCTAAGACATTTCTCTTGATAGCCGCTCTATTGTATCTCTTTAAATCTCTTTGATACATAATGTCGTCGTAGAAATATTGTCAGCCAGAGAACAGAACCAGATCAGAAAAAAAATTACAAAAAAATTGTTTTTTTTTTTTATAATGGATAGGCTCGCGTTTGACCACAATCTCACCTGATGGTAAGCGATGATATGGCCGACGATGGAGCACGCTTGCCTAGAAGCAATCTATTCACTCTTGACTTAAAGACCCCTAGGTTATAGCTATCAGGAAACACAGACTCCGGCAGGGAATTCCATTCCTTAGCTGTACGCATAATGAATGTACTCCCAAAACGCTTTGTACGTATAGGTGGGATGTCCACCATGTACTGGTGGCGCAAAACTTTTTGGAATCAGTGTCAAGTAACACAGAAACACACGATAATATTTATGTCGCTGTGTCGTCGTGGATATCTTCGACGTGTATCGTAGCCAACTGACATATATCTACTTGATATGTGTAGGTACGGATTTTTTTCGTCCGCCGTATCCGGTAAGACTAGAAGCTGACTCCATAGTTGGGAAAGGAATAGAATACTTTGAACGTTGCGTGTTTTTTAGGGTTCCGTACCTCAAAAGGAAAAAACGGAACCCTTTTATGATCACTTTGTTGTCCGTCCTTCTGTCTGTCTGTCTGTCAAGACCCTTTATCTCGAGAACACGTGGAGGTATCGAGTTGAAAATATAAAACCATATCTCAGGTCTGCGGTCCCTTTAAAATGTGGGAAAATCAAACTTCTAAGATAACGAATAAAAAAGATAGGTATCTTCTAATAGTATCTAGTAGGTACCTTTTATGTTGTCCTAAGTCTAAACAAACAATTATTGGTTATAAATATAATAATAAGTTCAATTAAGTCACATCCTCAGCCCGCGCATATGACTTGAAGTTTTGGGAATTTTCGAAAAAATAACGTATATTTAAACTTATATGAATTTTATTACAAAAATAATACGTAACTAAAATTAGAATAATATTACAATAAAAGCAAAAGAAAATAATATAGTACCTACAATATTTTGTTAAGACAAGCGTTAAAATAAATCAATTACATATATTAATTCGGCCACAAAATCTTGTTTATTCTCAAATCGACGCATTTTTTGAATCTTTGAATCAAGTATTATTAGATTTTTTGTAATATAACTAAAAAATCTTTTCCACTAAAATATATTTTTTTATCTTTATTTTTGGTTCAATTATATTTTTACTCTAGGTACTTTTCGTACATTTTTATCTCCAGAATAGTGTTGGGCAATGATAATAATCCGGTTAATATCATTTGGCTAATAATCGATTAAAACTCAGTTAGTAGCCATTAATAGCAATTATGGATGATAACCCTGCTGTTAATGTTATTTTAGTGATTGAAAATTCCCTTAATGGTTTTCCTTTTCAGGCTTAGGACTGTCAGATTAGACTTCATTTTCATCATCTTTTTTGTTAGTAAATAAATGTGCAATTTAAAACAAATCTGGCCCATTTAAAAATATTATTTATTTATTTTATGATTATACACACAAACCAACAACACACGAAAAAGGACTTCTTCACCGAAACATATCAGTCGACGTACTGATTCCGGATTCAGTTGGCGTCGCTGTAGTGCAGTTCATGCATCTCTTTCTGGCACGAATAATATTAGCGCCAGAATGAGATAGCACGAGAAACGGGGGTGCGGGGATGCATGTTACCTACTAACTAACCGCTCGAGTATTTTCCATTGTTTATAATTTACCTACGTCGTATTCACAGAAAAGAGCTAACAAGTAGGTATTTGTAGGTATTTGTAGGTATACATACACTTGAATAAAAAATGAAGATATCCGCAGGAAAACTAAGGTTGCCGACATAGCACAAAGAATTGCCAAACTTAAGTGGCAATGGGCAGGCACGACATTGCTCGCAGAACAGATGGCCGTTCGGGCCGAAAGGTTTTAGAGTGGCGACCGCGTACCGGAAGACGCAGCGTTGGAAGGCCTCCTACAAGGTGAACCGATGATCTGGTGAAGGTAGCGGAAAACCGATGGATGCGGGACGCACAGGAAAGTTCGATGTGGCGACGCTTGGGGGAGGCCTATGTCCAACAATGGACGTGTATCGGCTGAAATGATGATGATGATGATGATGACTACCTACCTATATCTTCTATCACTACCGTCACTTCACATCTTTCTTTCAGAATATAAGGTATGCCGGGTAGGTAATATAATGTATCTATTGTACAGTTTGTTTTTGCAATTTTTTATCCTATCGACATTATGAGGTGTGCAATAAAGTATATATAATAAATAAGGTACCATTGAGGTCATTTCTGCCTGAACACTGAAAAAAAATTTCATTTGAACCTTGCGGCCGGCGCGGCGCCAAACCAATCCCTTTGAAATTTTCATTTCGATTGCAAACAAAAATGAACTTAGCGGTGGTCAAGCGGAAGTGTCTTTGATGGTACCTAGCTAGTAACTCACCTCCATGTGCCCAAAAGCAGAAGCTATGAGGTCTTCGACGCTCACCAGGAGCGTCTTGTCGCTCATAGTCGGCTCATCGATATATTTACGACGACCAAATTTCCTATTCATGATTGCTTAGTTCAAAAACTATTTTAACAAATAAACAATAACTTGACTATAAAAATTACAAATGCCGTATTAGTTCTAGTTATTAAACTACACTAAAATTAAAACACAAATATGGATGGATAATCTCCGTAATCTATGTTACTTTCAGTATGTTATAAAGTAGGTACGTAGGTACTCTGTGCACAGAATATCCCTCAGCCAAATTCTCGATTGATTTCTTTTTGACGTCAATCATCGATCGCTGCTGTCAAGCTGTCAATAGAAATATTCTATTTTGTCTCTCTATTTTGTCAATGAAGTTATAGACCTGTTGTCAGCCAGAACCAATGCGTACCAAACTTTTTCAGGTTACAAACATAGTTCTTTGCTTTCTAGTTGCGCAGGGCTCCACTTGGGCCCCACCGAGTATGAAGATATGGAACAGAACTCTTCATAAGATCACAGCAGAACTGTCATATCAATTAAAATTACTTTGTTTATTTGTTGTAACTGACCGACTGAAAGAAAAGGGGGAAGGGATATGTTGAACTGATCTCTCTCTCTCTCTCTCTCTCGATATTAACTTCTACGGTCCGGACCAAGCGTTTCGCCTCGTTGTTTATACCTCGTACATCGAAGGACTGGAATAATTTGCCTACTGTGGTCTTCCCGTCCGATTATAATTTAGGTGTCTTCAAGGCATGGCAAGGTAAGTTATGTTAATAAACTAGTGCGCCTCACCATCAACGATTGCACCACTGTTAACCATCAAGTGGGATCGCAGTCAAGCACTGGTTTATATCAATAAAAAAAAAATATCATAAAATCATCATCATTTTACTTAGTTGCCCAAGAAGATTCTACGGTAGTAACGTTTGTGTTCACAGGTCCATAGTATAAATGTGAAAGTAACTCTGTCTGTTACACTTTCACAGATAAACTGCTAAACCGATTTTGATGAAATTTGGTACAGAGTGAGCTTGAACTCCAAGGAAGGGGGAATAAACCCCCAGGGAATAAACCGAATAAAGACATCTAGGCTACTTGTTATCTAGTTCAGACGTGACTACGCGTCCGCTATACCTAACCGACATTCACGCGGACGAAGCCACTGGCAGAAGCTAGTATACTATATAGACTTTGATAAATAGTAACGAACCATCGCGATCATTTCTGCCTATTCATTTAAAAAAATTTTTGCTTGAATCCTGCGACGCGGCGCCAAACCAAATTCTTCGAAGTTTACCCGTTGTATGCCGGAACGCAGATCTACGCGAGACACAATGGCTTTTTAATTGTCTCTAATTACGGCATACGAGAGCTGAAAGTAGCTTTGATCTCTGGATCGAAACGCATAACGCTGCGGTACGAGGTGTACGGTGTAACTCGCATTATGCATCCGTGGTGAAGAGCACTGTCCTGCACCGCATACTGAACAATCATGCACGCCGTGGTTACCTGCGTCGCGCCACCGCTGGAGTCTCCGTGATTACCATCGTGTAAAATCAGTATTGAATTTAAAGAAAGCTAGTTTTTAGGGCTAAGGCTGCGTTAAGCGGTAGCACGCGCAAGCTCCAGTCTCGTAGGTAACGTTGCTCGTGTGTCGTGTGCGGCTACATCCTTCTGTTCCGTGTGTGCGGCGGTCTCCAGCGGAAGCCGAGCTGCGCTGTGTCGCTACTTCAACTTTAACGTGTGCTTCACCGACCTCTACTAATACATAGAGGTCAGTGGTGTGCATGTAGTCGTATCGATGGAGAACTTAAAGGTGTTGGGGGCGTCCGCGCGAAGCCCGCACAGACGCAGCGTCGGTCCTTATTAGGTAGGTACTTTTCCTTTAAAACTACATTCAAACAATCCGCACTTGGCCCTCAAGATGGATACGGCCCATTCCTTCTCCTAGAGGGGAGGTCATCACTTCCCTATACTATAAATCCCCGCATATAACCAGACAAAAAAAAATGTGAAGCTTTACTGGCTCGTGAAGCGCAGTATTGCACTCGCGACTTATTCAAATTGCAGGACACCGTTACTTGGCAAGATAGTCGTAAAAAAAAAGACAAGCTATTGTTAGCCCTGCATGTGGCATCTAAAAACATCTATATTTACAAGTAAACAACATTGTATACACTTTATATTTATTTATTGATAACTTTCGTCTCCTCACGTAACGTCACAGAGGTTCAAACAGCAAGTAATAATATACGTTATTATAGCGATGATTGTTTGTACAGGTCGCCGCGACGGGGCGATTACTATCAAAGTAAACATAATACTGAACTCTTATACATTTCCGATACATCAAAATGCTGGTAACACTGATATCGAGACACGAAAAGCGTAAAAACTGCAGCTTTTTTTCAACAAAACAAGTTACTTCGATTAAACTCTAATAATAACGTGGAATGCAAGAGGGTACTCGATATTATGACTTTTATAACACGCGAAATACAAACGGGCATAAAATAATTCATTGTTAGTGTATAAATAGTATATATTTTATATAAATAACAACTAATTAACTGCGAGCGCCGCGCGCGGCTCGCCGGCATTTGTTCGTGTATTTACAAATGGAGCGGGATCGGCGGGCCGCGAGAGGGACTCGATTTCAACAATTGGAATCACGAATTCTGCATTGAAATACGAGTAATTATATAATTAAACCTATTCACACTACGTAGACTTTAACACATATATTTATGTCTATTTAGTGTATTAACAATACGCTCTGCGCTGCTCTGTCGACTGTTGCCCAGCGCGCCCACGCCAATATGGCTCCATGTACTTTGTTATAAAGTAGACAGCGGCATGTTTGTGCTAGCGTCGGGCGACAGTCGCTCGGGCAGCGCTCGTGTGAGGGGGAGGGAGGGGGAGGGGAACTAATCTTCCAGGTTACGGAAGGCGGCGGCCATGTCTTCCAGCAGTTGGTCGAAGTCAGCCTTGATCTTGGCTTCTCCATCTTTTACGGGGTCCTGAAAAATAAAACACAGACATTAAAATTTTGGCTTAGGGAGAATAATGGAGGAATGTTTTGTCTCCTAAGAGCTAAAGCATTGTAACTACGCTGGTATTGGATCAATCATCGACCACATCATCGCTTACCATCAGGTGAGATGGTGGTCAAACGCAAGCCTATCAATAATAATAAAAAAAATCAGATATCAACAGATTTATTTAAACCCGGGGAGTACTGCGCATTTTTTGCTGCTTTTTTCACTGCGCCGTGGACTCCATCTGGTGACGCGACATGTCGCAGAACGAGATGATGTTCTTCAGTTACCTTGAACTTCATGGAGGAGAGCTGGTAGAGCACGTTGCCCATGGCGTCGCGGATGACGTTCCAGGTGACCTTGTTGTCGGACTGCGCCGTGGACTCCACCGCGTGGCGCGACATGTCGTAGAACGAGATGATGTTCTTCAGCATGCCGACCGTCTTGTAGAACGGACAGAATCGATCGTATGCTGAGTAGCTATAGGACGGGAACAAAATAGAATTAAATTAACTTTATTGTACAGCAAAATCATAAATAAACTTAAATCTATGGGTACAGTGGCGGTCGTATCGGTCTTGATATCAGTATCACCGATAAGACCGCCATTATATCTATTAAACAACCTTAAGAATTAAAAATAATACAGAGGGTAGTCTCTGGTGTATTGCTAACTAATTAATTAAATATGAGAAAATAGGTAGTTGTAAGTTATAAATGTTGTCAAAACCAAGACCTTTATTTTATGATATAATTCAAGTTCAGTAGTTACTCGATTATGGAAGCCAGGATGAAGTTTCATGTAAAATATTGGAATTCGGCTGTATTTAGTTGAAATGGAAGTTGATCTTAGTGTAGATAGGAAAGATTCATTGATAACGCTATGTTGTACAAGATAAAGTTTTTCTTTTTTGCAAATGGTAGGTTAGGTAGGTAATTAATTGCATTGTAATGGTTATCTGAATATTAATTTGAAAGATTCAAGACTTGATACTTGCTTTAATGATAACTGTTATGAGGGAGAGAGATAGATCGATTTGGTACTTATTAATCCGTTTTTTTAATTCAATAATGGCTTGAAACTGTCATAGTACAGACGTCCCACGTAGTGATAGAGTGTCCCTCTCCACAAATTCCCTTCCTCTCCACAAATTCCCTTGTCCCCTTTCTGAAGTGTGTTACAATGCATCCATGGACAATAAACTATAGTCATTACAAGGTGAAAACGACAATTCATATGACGTCAAAAATAAAGTACCATACAGCAAAAAATAAACATCATTAAATTAAAATCTACCTATATCATTTATATTGCTATCCAATCTAATCATCAAGTGGTATGCGTCACCTGTTCTGCTGCAAGAAGTCGTCTTTGAGCAGCTTGGCGACCTCGAGCGTGATCTTGTCCGTCTCGGCGAGCGACGCCTTACCGACCAGCTGCACGATTTCTGACAAGTCTTCTTCTTCCTGAAGGATCTCCTTGACCTGGTAGAATGCGCAAGTTTATCAGAAATTTCATTTACAATGAAAATAGTTTATCCTGTGACATGAAAATCATTATTTAGTCTGTCTAAAAAGTCAAATGACTTGGGTAGCTCGAACAAAGTTAATAATTATAATCTTTCGCTTCATCAAATAAAGTACCTCTGCTAAAATTATATAAAACTATTAAAATTCCAAAGTCGTTTGACTTTTTAACCGACTTCGAAAAGGAGGAGGTTCTATGTTCGGCTGAATGTATGTTTTTTTTTTTAGACAGACGCTAAAAACTTAAACCATGGAAATGTCGGTTATGGTTTTTTAAGAACAAAATACAGTAAATTGTAACTGATTTCAACAACCAAATGAGCATATTTCTATTTATGAATTGATAATATTAGTAAAGAAAATTGGTCTGATATCTAATATACAAGGTGTAAGGGACAGCCCTCCACAAACTTTAAGGGCTTCCTCAGTAGACGAAACTGAACCACCTTCCACAAAAATATATTTCAGGAACCGAAAAAAAAAAAATCAGCCTCGCCATACAATTTTTCCAATCAAGTTTATCATTTTGTATATTGAGGCTGATTGCTTTTTTCGTTTTCTGAAAAAATTTTTTGTGGAAGGCGGTTCAGTTTCGTCTACTGAGCAAGCCCTTAAAGTTTGTGGAGGGCTGTCCCTTACACCTTTTATAAAATCTTGTGTCACAGTGTTTGTTATCAAACTCCTCTAAAATGGTTTGACAGATTTATGTAATTATTGTGTATATTTAATACCCAGGTCTGATGATATAAATATATATTATTATGTTGTTTGTACCTTGGTCCTGAGGGGCACGAACTCGGGGTAGTTCTTGTCGTAGAACTCATCGAGCGCGCGCATGTACTTGCTGTAGGAGATGAGCCAGTTGATGGACGGGAAGTGCTTCCTCTGCGCCAGCTTCTTGTCCAGGCCCCAGAACACTTGCACGATGCCCAGCGTGGCGGCCGTCACGGGGTCCGAGAAGTCTCCTCCGGGCGGGGACACGGCACCCACGATGGATACGGAACCTGCCACAAAATTATGTGTTAGTACATCTCACGTATTTTCTGGCCGAGCGAGAGAGATCCTAGACCTCATCAATTACTTACTGTCAAATGAGATCGACATCGAAAGAGCACATCAGGAAAAAAAAGAGATTTTTTTATGTAACTACACAAAAGATCTGAACTGAAACTCAACTGGCTTCCAGTCTGGTGTTCACAGGGCCAGAAATAAATAAAGATGATTTCTAGCATTCGAGAATGTGCATCTTTGTTGTCAATCATCTTAGCTTCCAACAAAGTTGATATCTACTACGCGTTCTAAATGAGGATAGGACCGATTCCTATGTTTCAACGTCTCGTCGTACTGTCAAATCGAAGAAATTTTTGCAAAATTGAAGAACTGTGAACTGTTTTCGTTCACAGTTCATAAATAAATTAAATTTTTCGTAAATTAATTAAATGTTTAAAAATTTCTTTCCTCGATTTGACAGTAAATCGTGACGTCACAACATGGCAATCGATTCTATTCTCATTTGGAACGCGTTGTACTAGCTTTTGCCAGGGGTTTCGCTCGCGTGAAAAAAGAAACTAGGTCTATGTTACTCAGTGATAAAGTACCTTTCTACTGGTGAAAAAATGTTGAAAATCGGTCTAATACTTTTTGAGTTAAATTCTAACATACAAATAATCAAATCTTTCCTTTCCAAGTTTTGAAATAGCCAACCTTTAAATTCTTATTTATTTTATTTAAGCTGAGTTTCTTCGTCCATACTCTTATTTTTTACATTATTAGAATCTCAGAACTATTCAAAATCACAGACTAGTTCGTAAGTCACATTTTAAATTACTGATATTTTTTATTATGTGATTTATCTATGACAGATGATGTATTTGCCGTCATTAAAACGTTCTTTTTCTAAGTAAAAATGAGTAACACAATATATCAGCCTTATAATGTTCCTACTGCTGAAACGACTCAGGCCTCCTCTTTAAGAAAAGAAAAAAAGTAACAACAGCCAATTTTTTTATAAAAATCTGAAGTTGAATGAATACATATTCTGAAAACTTGAGACGTTTTTAACCCCAAGAACACTCAAGTGAGAAGAGATTCTGAGTACTAGAATATAAGTGAAGATAGTGAATCTGTGGTTACCTTCCCTATCGGGGTTGCCCAGACACTTGACTCGTCCAGCTCTCTCGTAGAAGGAGGCCAACCTTGCACCCAGGTAGGCGGGGTAGCCGGAGTCGGCCGGCATCTCGGCCAGACGACCCGAGATCTCACGCAGCGCCTCGGCCCAACGGGACGTGGAGTCGGCCATCATGGACACGTGGTAGCCCATGTCACGGAAGTACTCGGACAGCGTGATACCTAAGGGGGAAAACATATTGTCATTATTATTGCCAGGACAGCAGGACTGCTTGCTAAGTCACCACAACTCTAGAACGAAGAAAGCAACTGAAAGTACACAAAAATGGGTTTCAATTAAAGTCTCAAAACTCCCTCTCACTATACACAGCGAGTTTGACGACTTTCTACCAAAAAAATAAATAATATGTACATTTCTGAGATAGCAAAAAAAGTTTTAGCACAAAATTTGACAAGATAAAGATTTGAAATTATAACAATTAAATCTGTTTATTGTTCCATAGTCTGTCTCAGTAAATTAATGACTCATGTTATTTATATTTTTTCAAACATTTGCTCTAATGCCTCATATGTATATTTTGCTATTTTATCATGAACAGTTGCCAATGTTATTTAGATATTCTTTCTCAAAAGTTAATTTTTCGTAAGACTTAATAAAGTAAGGTACAGTTGCCTACACGGATCTTGAACGCTCGGCGTCAGAGAGGGGATCTCTTTGCGCATTCCATACATTGGCGAGCCAATCGTCTTCGTTGTTAGATACATGCAGCAACGCAGGGAACGAATGAGGAGTGACGTCTATGACGCGATGGCGCGGCCAGCCAATCACTGACACTCCCCGCCCCCGCGTCGCACTTCGCACCACTAAAGAGACCGAATATTTGACTTCTGCGCAAGTGTTCAAGACCCGTGATGGCAACTGTACAGTAGTAAATCAACCTTAGTAATTAGTGAAAATAATCAAAGAAATATTTGCCCTCATAAGCTTGTTAGATCTTACGCGTTCGTAAAATAAAACAAAAAAAGATAAAAAAGTTGTGTTACTTTGTTGATGTACAATAAAGTTTATTCTATTCTAACAGCAATAGTTTGACAACATAGTTACCGGTGTAGATGGACGCCTCTCGGGCGGCCACAGGCATGTTGGAGGTGTTGGCGACCAGCGCGGTTCTCTTCATGATGGACTCCGTGGTTCCTTCGATCTCCACCGTCAGCTCGGGGAAGTCTCGCAGTACTTCAGACATCTCGTTACCTGGACAAGACAAGTGATAAGGTTCAAACAAGTTAATTAATGGCAATATTGAAATATGGAAGACAGCCTTCGGACAGTTAACCATTAAACGTGCGACAGATTGTGATGTAACAGTTTAACTCTGATAGATTATAATCTACCGAAAAAAAATTACGTTAAATTGTAAGCGGTTATGATACGGCTTACAATCTTTCGACAGTTTATAATCTCGCGAGATAGATTTTAATCCATCGGTATTTACAATTTTACGGTGACATATAAACCTTGCTAAAGGAATCATCTATGTTAAAAAAATCATTAACTGGTTTAAAAGTTCTAAAGGAATTGACACACTGTATTTTAACAAAGTTGGTGGAACATTCAGTTGACTACAAAGATCTAATAATTTGTTTGCGAGTGTTACACAAAGCCCTAGTGTTCAACAACCATATCATTTTCAGTTACTCTGACTAGACAATTATTATGTCATTAATATGTATTTACTTGTATGTTGTAGGTAAACTCGACCTCGTCAATGTTTTTTCACCCTAAGGTGGAATATTGGTTGCACGTCTTACGGCCTGTCAACGACTTTGGTCTAAGCGGCGCGGCGAGCGGGGCAGCAACGGTAGGCGGGCGCGCGGCGCTATGAGCGGCGTCTCGTGGCGTGCGCGAAACATTTTCATACTTTTGATCTTAACGCTCACCGCCCCGTGCTTAGCTACCGCTCACATCAGCAAAGTTGTGAACGGGCCGTTATAACGAAAAGGCGTATTATGACATTTTCGTACACTACATTTGGCGAAAAATGTGCCATCTAGTGTTGTAAAGTACGGAATGTTAATCTTATAAAATCTCACATTTTTTTTTTTAACCAATAACATAATCTTGAAAAGAGTACGTACCACGCTCTCCGCAACCGACGTAGATGATGACGTCGGAGTTGGAGTACTTGGACAGCGCCTGCGAGATCACAGTCTTGCCGCAACCGAAGGCTCCGGGGATGGCGGTGGTGCCTCCCTGCACACAACTGCATACACACACACATACATTTATTTTTATACATATTTATGGAACTAAAAACTCCAATGTCATAAATAGTAAAGGTAAAATTACAAAAAAAAAAAAAACAGTATGCTTAAAAGGACACGCAAGTAAAAATTTCATTAAGGTGGAATCAATAGCACAAAATCGTAATGTAACGCTCGTTCGAGTAAGGTTGGTTCGGTTCGGCCGACCCCACCCGATCAAGCGTTACATAGCCGAGCGTGACGGCTGTCTCAATCAGTACTCACAAAATAACTTCAAAAACTAGGGAAAGTTTTATGATACATTACTCAAAAAAAATAAAAGAGATAATGCAAGACGCTAATGTCATTCTGTAAGTAGATATTTCCATCAAATATGTATGTAATAACTTCCTACAACTAAATCAACGATTGATTTTTATTACGGTCCGCGGTTTTGTAGTGAGTGATTTTCTATTTGCAGTCTTATTATGAAGTATATAATTGTTACTTTATGAAAACGGGATGACGCGGTCCTGTATAGCTATCTACGAAAATAGTGGCAGTAACACTTTATAATACAGCCATTATCTGTTCAATAACGTTCCCGGCACGGTCAGGTTGGTGCAATGGCTAAGTTGAACCAATATTTGTATGGCCTAGAGATAGGTGTTGCGGGTTTGGTGCCTCCACAATACAAGAGTTATTTCTAGGGCAAAGTTTTTATAGAAAAAAAAAAAAGAACATTTAAAAATCGGAATAATTTCAGTTACTCACGGGAACAGCGAGTCGAGTACTCTCTGGCCGGTCAGCAGAGGGTGGTTGGCGGGGAGCTTCTCAGCCACAGGTCGGGGCTGACGCACCGGCCACACTTGCAACATGGAGTACTTCTCCTTCTCGCCGTCGAACTCCGTCTCCAGCACCACATCCTATACAGCGAGGTACTTATTGTATGGCGGCATCCCGAAAAGACATGTGACATCCACCAAAACGCACTGGGCCCGCGTGGTGGATTACGGCCCATTCCCTCTCCTAGAGAGGAGGCCTGAGTCCCAGCAGTGGGAACATTAATAAGGCTGATGATGATGATCCCTCCAGCAGTGGAGCGAGGGGCTATGTGATCCCTAGACGAGACGAATTTGCGGAGAGTGGGTTCCAAAACGTGTCCATACCCACTCTTCGCCATACCATTTTCAGTTTCGCACAACAGACTAAATAAGAGCGGATAATATAAAAAATAGGATTCACATTACTATTCTGAGCCTTATGGCAATGGTGTTAAGGGTGACGTAAAGCGTTGACTTGCAACATCGCCTTGCTAAGTATCTATTCATCTACGATCTATGCGGAAATAAACAAGTTGGGGCAAATCAGAACTTGCTGAAATGCAATCGTTAAATTTTTGTCTATCAGAATCATTGCTGCCAGCCTAAATTCAAACTAATATTTCTATACGCCTGCACTTTCTTACACGTCTAGAAGAGTAAGTACTAGACAATATTCTTGAATGGAGAACTAATTAGACTTAAGTATTTTTAGTCTGCTTACAAAATATGTAGTTGGAAAATACCCGAAGTTTTACAACAGAAATCCATAGGCTTACAAAACAAACAACCATCTTAACAAGGCTGTACCAATTGAATATGACTAACTATTCCTTTTCTCCTTACTGTGAAATATAGGAAAACCATCCACTCAATCTAAGACATATTCTCTTCAGCAGTAAATGACATGAAATAGTGTACTTACAGTGACTTTGTAGTTGCCGGCGGGCGCGATGTAGGTGACGGTTCCCTTGGCGCGCGGCGGGATCAACATCTTGTGCTTGACGAGCGTGTTCTCGTGCACGATGCCGTACAAGTCTCCGCCTGTGATGTGAGACCCAGCCTGCACACACACACACACATTTGTTACGTCATCCGATTTATGAGTGACGCTGTTGTGTAGCCGCATGGGTCGCCGGCCGTTATAACAAAATAATAAATCTGTATGTGCATCACGTAAAGTACACGAAATCGATGTAGATAACTTTTATACATTAAAATTGTGTGTAACTTAATATTTTACTTAGGTTTTATTTCATATTTTTTGCAATTGACCGTTAGGCGGTACGAAGTTCGTTGGGTCAACTAGTAAATAAATAAATAATAAAAAAATATTCAAATTATAAAGGAAAACAGGTTTTTCTTAAATCTATGTTAAGCCCTCAAGTGTATGCATGAACTAGGTCACCCTGTATTTCAGGCGAGAAAATGTAAATCATTAGAACTATATAATCACAGTAATATATTATTACAAAAAGGTAAAAATAGTCATCTAATAGCTAAAAGAAGTGTGAATAGTATAAAAATCTTACTTGCTAAAATCTTCTAAGCGTTTTCAAACTTGGAAAAACGATCTTTGCACGAAAGCTAGTATGTTGGGAAAGCCATTAAATGACGTAACATTGACCACTACCTTGTGTCATGTCCAATAGCATGCAACCAGCTCTTATAGATGTTATCTCTTGAGTTAAGTAATATTAACCAAGAGTTATTATCATATATCTTCAATCATATTATTTTGAATTGAACAAAGCAAAAAATATACTTAGATAGACTTTTGATATTTGTTTTTTTTTTTGTAAAGAAAGAAAACAAAAAAAAACTTTTGATGTAAGAAACCACTGCATCTACCCACCTTGATGTTCAATGGGTTGAATTCCCAGGTGACGTTTCTTGCCAGAGACGGCACGTTGACTCCCTTGGGGATGTAGATGGACTGTGTCAGCTCGTTGATGTCCTTCAGGGGACGCTGGATGCCGTCAAAGATGGAGCCCAGGATACCTGGACCCAGCTCCACGGACAGGGGCTTGCCAGTACGCAGGACGGGGTCACCCACGGTTACACCTGAGGTTTCTTCGTATACCTACGTTCAAGATGACGAGTTATTTTTTTTACTTTTTACTTCGGATGTATCCGACAAATCCTCCCGTGTTTATTCCGCCAGGATCGCACATCCACGACCAAATACTACCATCTCTTAAGCTCTTCTGTCATGTATGAGGATTGAAGAGCTAAGCGAACCCAGTCACACACGATTCTGGCGAATAAGGCACGAAAACACTCTTCGGATCAATCCGACGCAAGAGGTTAAAGTTAGAATTCAACAAAATACAGTGTCTAACGGCCCGTTTACGACTTTGCCGCTGTGAGCGGTAGGTAAGCGCGGGGCGGCGAGCGGTAAGATCAAATGTATGAAAATGTTTGAAGAACGCCACGAGACGACGCACATAGCACCGCGCGCCCGCTTACCGATGCCGCACCGCTCGCCGCGCCGCTAAGACTGAAGGCGTGAATAGGCTATAATGTTCAGTGCCTTAAATGTCAGTTATATTCTGAATATATTAATCAGTGTGTCGCACTGTTGAGGTTGGCATACCTGGATGGTGGCCATGTCACCCTCCAGACGGATGATCTCTCCGACCAGCTCATTGTATCCGACGCGCACCAGCTCGTACATAGCCGATCCGGACATTTTCTCCGCCGTGACGACTGTTTAAGAACATTACTGCTTTAATATAAACCCATATTATTTATTTTTTTGATAATATAAAGGAGAGTCCAAGGGGAGAGAATTGAAGAAGAAAACATGTTGTGCCGATCCCAAGTATCATGGGACAAGGGCAGGAAGATGATAATAATGATTTTTAAAGCTATTTGAATTTAGCAATAAATTGTTTCTCTGTCTGCAGCAGTAGATATTTTTGTGTTTTTGGCAGAAACTGACAGGCGAACAGTTCTAGGCTTCTGCCTAGAACTATGTATAGTCTTGCAATTTTTTTTAACATTTCTTAATCTGCAAATAGTTTCACTACTTTTAGCAGGTGTGTTGGAGTTTGAATTCGTGGTGAGATGAGCTTGACTCCAGTGAACAATCTTCCCAATCAGTTGCTAAATCCTCTTTTGGCTATGTATCTCTATACTTTATAGCCTTGCAAATCTAGACTTATGTTGATATTCATGGAAACAATAACATAATGTCCATGTTTCCATTTTCCCACATATCAGATGTCGAAGAGCATTATGTACGTCGGTTGGTACACTCGTGTTTGACCTCGCCACCAATTTTCTAGACCCTATTAAAGTCATACTACATTGTTAAGGCATACGTTTTCCAAGGGTTGTCAATACTCTGTAAATTTTGGTAGCATGCATTATGTCATGTAACACAATGAGTAGAATCTGGTGCCAAATATAAGGAATGACGCAATGCGCGTTCATAACGTTCCGACTTAATATTCTATGGCAAAATTGTTGACCATTTTGCATTACTATTTTCTGGCACTTTCTTCTATTTTTCACTTTACTTTAAAAGGAGGACCTTTTTTAAATTAATTATCACTTACCATTGCTTACACAATGAGGGGTCACCCAGTGACCTACTAGACCACCCAGTAGCTACTCCCTCGGTTTTTGTGCAATTTAGCTCCACTTTTTTTTATTTTTTGACTGACCAACATTTTGACAATTCAAAAGTGCGTGTAATTGGTCTATTTGCAATTAACGTTTCTGATAACTTTTTAGTCATTGTATTTTTTGTTTTCTGATGCCACAAACTCAGGTGGCTCACTTATCAAGGAAAGACAGCTGCTTTCTAGTATATTAAAATAAAATTGTCCAAAAAATTAGACACAACGCTATGATGTCCCTTTCAAATAGAAACTCTTACATTGTACCTTAAACCTTAGCAAGTAATATGTTTAAGCAATCTGATGCTTAATGACAGCACTACCCCGGACAAGTTCCTTCACCCGGGCTCTTCCTCGTATCTATCAGCATAACATTAAAAGCCTGATGTGTACGTACCGGGACCGGATACGGCGAAAACAAATCCGAACCTCTCCTCATTCTCTTCATCAGCGATCTTCTTCAGCTGATCTTTTTTGCTCATTTTGAATTATTAATTCTATACCTGCACAGAAACACATTTTATATTAATAAAAATCCATAAAATATAGTTGTTAGACTAATATTATAAAATTTGCCTTTAAAATATTAGTCTAACAACTATTTGTTATATATGTGGTTTGTATACGCCCATGTTTGTGCCCATCATGCTCAAGCAGCTGAATGATTGTGAATGAAATTTAGCACTGCGGTAACATATTCCGAATTAGGGCATAGGATGATTTTACATGAGCATGCCTCTTAAAACAATTTACTACTTTCAAATGGGCGAAACCACAGGCAGAAATTAGTTGTTTATAGAACTCTTTGTTTGAGGTTAAGCACTATACACTAGATAGGGAACGCAAACTCAAGAAGTAGATACTGTGGATCACTTTGTGTTAATCACGTAATAGTACTTAAGCAGTTTAAGACACACACTTCAGTTATCACAACACAGACAATCAATATTTATTATATAAGTACATAAATGGTTATTGTTTTTTCGAAGCTTTCCTGGCAGGATGTCATACGAGTGATCTGTTGTTGAAAATTGTAACCCAACACTATTTTTTAAATCTATAGGTTTAATCCATAGGACCTTCAGATGCTTGATTGTTGCAAATAGCTCAAACTATAATGTCCCTTTATAGAAGTAAAGGAAGAATACAAGATATAAAAATATTTTTGCAAAGAAGTAAATTATTATTACACTATAAATTTTCACTGAAAGATTATCTTTGATTCTGCCATCATTTACACAATGTGATGTCACTACTTAAACAATCCTATTCAATATTAACTGAAAGTGATACTAATTACTGAAGGCCATGAAAAATACTTTAAAGAAATATTGTTAAAAACATACCCTAATAAAAAAAATTGTCAACACTACAACCAGTGTTGCTGGCCAGACTAGAGACCATAGAGTGGCAGATCAGCTGACTAGTAACTTTTATCAATGAGCACTGAGATAAACACATTCATCCATCAATGTCAAATGTCATTTTATACAAAATTTTGGAAAATTAGAATGTTTGTAACATGGAACAACTGATGCCCTGCTAATAAGGCTTTTACTCATTAACAAATAAAGGTTTTGCCCTTGACCTGATATCATTTGAGTCTGCAGAAATTATAATTTTTATACTGTTAAAATGACAGTTTTATGTAATAGTAAAAGAGTAGATGAAACAATGCTGTTATTGCAGTACAGTAGCCTGATTCACGTAAAATCAAACAAGCCAAATATCGTTGAAGTTTTATAGTCGTTCAATCGAAGTCCTATCCAAAAGCGGTATTCATCGACTTATTTCCAGTTACATTAATAAGTATTCTACCAGAATAATGTAATACAGATTTTTTTTTTAAATCGATGAATTTCAAACGACTTTAAAATCGGTGTCGTTCAAACTCGATTAATGGATGTGAATACGGAAATGGTCTTAACGACTTAATCGCTACGATATCATTACAGTTTTCATTACGTGAATCGGGCTACTGGACTTGTTTATTGATTTTTCTATTGTGCGAAGTCATATGACCTAAATTACAATTCTTATTCAAGAAACTGGTTCAAAAGCCGAAAATGAATATTTTGGAATTTTATGATATACTAGCTGATAAGCATGACTTGATCACTTACAACTATAAGAACCAATCAGGAGTTCATATTACAAAATTTCTGCCTCATAGTCATAGTGCACATTATCCCTCTCAAGAATGAACACATAACTGCAATGTCTCATGATGTTTATCTATAATGGTTTTGGCACTAAGTAATCTCATTAAAAAAAAATACAAATATGTATGAAAGATGAGTTGCAAGAGATATTAAATCAAAGATGGAGAGGAGAACAGGGCTTTTAGCATGTATTACACCCACTACAACAAACCAGACTGTCCCAGTTATATGATAGACATGTTTTTCACATGAGTATATTCATATATTATAATAAAAATCAATTTTGCTAATTAGATTCTAATGGGTTTAGTATATGGGCAAAATTGATGCAACATTTAGTAATTTGATGAAGAAATCGCTGGAAGTTTATCACTTGCTTCTGGGTAAAATGGATAATTATCTGCCAATTATCTCTTCTACTTTACCTAACAGCAAGAAGCTAGGCTTACCCCTACAATACTTACCCACATTTGATACTTCAGCAGAATACGGAAACACAGCACTGATTGTATCAAATGCTACAGTTATTACTGAAGGAGCTGAAGTGTTCTGACACAGCTCTCTTCACATCAGTCACATGATAAATGGGTGGAACGATAATTTTCTAAATAATACTGAATTACCTGCGTTAAAACCCAATACTCCCTGTAATGAATACTCAAAAGCGTACATTTAACACTTTAGAACAAAACTAGGCCGCAGATAGACCGAAAAATCTTAATAATGCGTGACATTACATGGTTCTGAAGAATGAAATACTATGGCAAAATCAAGAACAATCTTACCGCAATTTAGGAAGAAAAGAAGAATATGCACAGCCAATAACACATACACCTACAATAACAAGCTCAATGATGTACGAATTACAATATTTTAATAATTGAATACAACTCACGGGACGAGAAAGACGGAAAAGTCGGACCGAGAATGGCGGAGGATCACAACTTATCACAAGACCAATGATAGAAATGAAGTCAGCTGACCTCAGTCTATGCCTCATTGTCTATTCCACACACTTCATTGATTTTCTGTCAGTTTACAACTCGTATGTCTATGCTAAACTAAAAATAATACAAGCCGTTATGGCACTTTTATCGTCGGCTTTGGGATCATTATTGCATACAAATGTCGTTACGATAGCGATTTAGTAACTACAGTCTATTTGTTTATGGTATAAATACCAATGCAATTTTTAGAGAAATAGCATATTTTGTAGAATTGAAAAGAATATAGAATATAAAAATACTATATCAACATGCCGAAACCTTTCGGAGAAAAAAAAACTAAAAATTCAAGATTTAAAAAATTGTATAATTTAACTATTTAATGCCCGCGACTTCGCCCGAGTCATGTTTATGTTTATAAAACACACTACTAAAACAGCACAATGCCATTTGGTCACAAAGCACTGACCTCTATAGTGGTAGGAAATTATTTTTTGCTCGTAACACTTAATAATTTGCTAAAATAAAAGCGGTAAATTACTAGTCTGTCATTACAGAACGTCACTCAAAACTCATGCGTTGGTTAAAACTAGATTCAAGCCATTTGATTGGTTGAAACTAGTTTTAAGTAACGCTTGAGTATTGTAATAATAAATAAATAAAATAAAAAAACCTTAAATTTCTTGCATAAAAAAATCAAAATGGCACTTATAACTAATAAATAAAATAAAAAATGTTTGCCTAACTATTGTATCTTACAGGTCGCGCGATGAATCAAGATCGCTCGGCAAAAGTGGAAGGGGCATGCGCAGTATTCAATTATGGTCTATTTGGCGACGTACGAGCGGGTGTGCGCCGTCGGCGACACGTCATTGGTAGATAGAGTCGCTCTTCAATTCTCGCGTTGCGTTCTCGCGTCTCATTGGATACTGTTGTACTTGGGTACTGTTGCGTACAGCTTGTGTTATCGTATTAGTAATACGTAGTCGTAAAAAAAATGGTTAAAAATAAAGTTTTAAAACGGCTAGCCAGAAAAATGGTTTACGACGTGAATTGTTACGTTAAGAAAGAAATTAACGAAATTATTTTTTTTTATTTTTATTTTAATTTTAAAAATTTTAATTTTTCTGAATTTACCTACTTACAAGATAAATTACAAGTAAAAACTAGTGTTATTATAAGTTATGTTACTAAGGTTCAAACATACGAAATTAAAAACGAAATCCTAACATACTAAGAATTTCTGTGCGCAATTGTACACATGCGCCGATTACCCCCACTACTTTCACCGAGCGATCTTGATTCACCGCGCGACCTGTACTTGCTACACTATAAACTACTATTACAATATTTATTTTATTTTAGTCTGCAAGAACCCCTCTGCAGGTTAAGGCCTCCTCCAAAGAAGCCCATTTGTCTCTATCTAGAGCAGTTTGCATCCAGCCTGGGCCAGTATTGTAATACAGGCATCAAATTATTAGGGCACAGAGCATGTAAACATTTTAGGGTAAAATGAAATCTGATGTAGTTAACACTGGTTCAACAATCAAGCAAGACTGGTTAATACCTATCTGTCTAAAAAGTTAAACGACTTGGGAATTTTGTATAATATTTAATCATTTAAAAATACTTAAATTCGATACTTTTTACTCCTTGACGTAACTTTCGTCAAAGAGGGGGAGAGACATTATCCGGAACAAACAGATCAGATAGCCATCATTGAGTAGAAAAATGTGGTTTTGATATTTTAAAAGTATACACTTCAGTTTTATTTATATATGTATAGTAGAATATCTGCTATTAGAAGTCACTCTTAGTAAAGAGTTTCTGCCGCTATATTACGTCACGAAAACAAAGTGAAATCAGCCCATAACTGTTTTTTACTATATGATCAGCTACATTTGACCATACCACGAAATAATCGTGCGTATCATAACATTCATATAATAACGTTAAATGCAGTGTCATGTCATTGATTTGGTTTGTGTATGATTCCTGTGTTCTGTGGGTTTGCCCATACGTAGGGCTGCCATCCGTCCGGGTTTCCCCGGATTTGTCCTAGTTTGGAAGACGTCCGGGGAGCGTCCGGGCGGGGTTTCAATTGTAGTCCGGGATTTTGATTAGATCCCGTTCCCATAATTTACGTAAATAAAAGCTATGGGTTAGGTATTTCACCGCACGCACTGCCGACGCTATTTTACTACGCAAGCGGCGAGCGGGTATGTGTACATAAGATTTTCATTTAATTTTATTAACTGAGTAACTAATATTGGATTTGTTTATCTATTATTGAATACCTAAGAAGGTTAAAAAATAAAGCAAAATTACTCACTTGTAGTCACAAAAACGATTAAACACACTATTTCATGCAACAAAAGAGGCTTACCTACAATTAAAGTTCACTTCTATCAAGTACGGAGTGAAATATATTTTACTCAAGATGTAAGTAAATGAAAAAAGTATTGAAATGTCCGGGGTAAAAGCTCCAAAATCCGGGAACCTACGCTTCCGGTCCTGGGGGACAGGTTTTAGAGATGGCAGCCCTACCCATACGTGGCCAACGGAACCGGTTCTTTATGATATCATGAAATACCACCATTTTATGAAATAGTCAATAGGTAATCATGAAGTGATCAATTCTAAGATCCGAGGCCCTACCATAAGTTCTTATGGCGATCTATTTGACGACCTAAACTGAACTGATAAAAGTGATGGAGCCATTCTATATAGATTATATAGCTCCATCTCTCTTTCGCACTGCTGTTTACTCAACATACCATTCGCGAAATTTAACAGGTTTGAAAAAAAATAAGGCACGTTGAGATGTCGAGCGAGTTTCGCTTCAATCATTGAGTGAGATAGATCCTTGAAACCTTCTTGAAACAATATCACTCACATACTCCGCGTTCCGAATTGCGTCAAAAGCTGTTATATCGCGAATCCAACCAACGCGCAACGTCACAAACAGTACTCAATAGTCCTTATATTTTGTGACTACTAAATTCGGTCGGATTCGCGATTTAATCTCTTTTGACGTAATTCGGAACTAAGGGTTAAACAAGTGCAAGTTTGTGGCGTAAATAATGATCGCAGTCCCAGCGTTCCGAATGCGTGAGTGATTAAATTGCGAATCCGACCAATAGTTACAAAATATAAGGGCCATTGAATAATAATAAATTGTGATAATGCGCGTTGGTCGGATTCGCGATAGTATCACTTCTATCGCGAGAGTAAACATAAATAATGACAGGTGTCAATTCGACGGGAAAATAACGCATGCGTTATTGCGAAGACGACCGCATCCTTTGTTTTCTAGTTTTCTGTTTTAAAACATTATCTCGCAAATTTTCAAGTCGTGTAAGACTTGATTGACAAAATAAATCATAGTTTCATAGCTAGTGATAAACTCGAGTATATTTCAGTAAAATACACACATTGTAAACATTTTCGTTGACAAATTAGATGTACGTTGTCTTTCAATGACGCGCTGTACTGAGGAGTTCAGTAAAGATTATTATATCCAGCTCCTGTTTTTTTGCAGGAATAATAAAGACATACAGTTGAGTAAATCGTTATCTTGGCTGCTACGACACGGAGCAGTCCGAGAAGGTTTCAAGCTAAGGTATGTTCCCGTCGTCTCTGCGTCCTGAGCTCACCCTGCCAGCTGTACCTACATAAATATATTATTGAATATCAATTTGTATAGCTGTGTTGTGCCGTTGAGACGTAACCGAAACGGGACGCGATTTGAATTGGATCGCATCAATTGCGCGGTGTTTGCAATTTTTTTGTTTAGTTAGTTAGCCACTGAATGTCGAAGTCATTTCACTTAATAGTAACTTAGTATCGTGTCCTCATTAAACGCACTCATCAAAGATGGCATGTTAACATTGAAATTGTTATGATCCAGTAAGCAAATTCAATTTCTTAATTATTGTGTAAGTAGAATGTAGTATAATTAAATGTATGCTAAGAAACTGTTTAAATTGTTGTTTGGGCTGTATTCAGATACAACCACAAACTTAAAAGTAAAAGTTTTTACAGGGACATAACTTCTAATTATTTTAAATCTCAAAAACATTTTTTGTTATTGAAAAACAAACATACTAGTGTTTGAACTTTTTCTTTTTTTTTCTTATTGGTTGTGCTTTAATTTATTCCTAACATTAAAATTTGAAGAATACAATAATAAATATCTTTAATAAAATGGTTTTGTAAATACAATTCACTGCTTACATTCTGTAAATTTATATATTATCTAATCTTCCATTGAAATACTAGCACTGATGATAATCTAACAATCTAGTTTTAAGTGTAATGCAATCAATTTATAAACACTTTCTCAAAACCTGTTGAACATAATAGTAAACTGTATGAAAACTTGAGCTTCTAATTATTATTTTCTTTTCCTATTTTGTGTAAATATTTTTTTTTATCGTAAATATTTTTTATTTTTAACTTATGAGTACATGGATAGAACAAGAAAAATAAATTGCTAAATAAATAATTAAATTTTTGTGGTGTTTTTCAGCCCAGAAGGATATTTAGATGTAAACAAAATATTACTGCACAAAACATTCAGAGGCAAATACAACACATCAGACATTGAAAAAGTTGTAAGTAGCGATGACAAGCAGCGGTTCAAGTTGAGGCGGAACCCCACCACTAACTGTTTGGAGATCAAAGCTAACCAAGGACACACAATCACTGAAGTATCTGACACTGACCTCATCCCAATCACTGAGGTTCATTTCATTTTATTTTAAAATACACTTCAGATAAGTAATCAAATGCATTGCACTATTAACTAAATCCTCTTTTCAGCCCAAATACAACACAGTCATCCATGGCACGTATTTAAAATGCTGGCCACGAATAAAAAATGAAGGTCTTAGTCGAATGAAACGCAAGCACATACATTTAGCTAAAGGAACTTTGGAGGATGCGTCCGTGATCAGCGGTCTTCGCCGGGACTCAGAAGTCTACATATACATAGACCTTGTCAGTGCTTTAGCTGATGCTGTGAAATTCTATGAGTCAGAAAATGGTGTCATCCTAACTAGCGGGAACGAAAAAGGATATTTGGAGCCAAAATACTTTGCAAAAGCTGTCAATATTCGTACTGGTAAGTTTAAAACAATAAACCTTTTTTTAATAAAACCGCTTGCATCCAATTGGCCCGAAGAAGGTTTTCGTGTCGTATTCACTGGGGTCTTGTGTGTTTGCGACTGGGAACTCCATCTTATTTAGCTTTTCAATCCTCATAGGTGACAGAAGAGCTGACGAGATGTAGTGTTTGAACGTGGACGAGAGTAGGCGGCCTTTTAACCGCCTACTACTACTACTACTACTACTTAATAATAAAGACAAGATGATGATGAACATTTCAAAAGAATGCCTCTGTAATCATTTGTTTATTTTTTTTAAGTAGTAATTAGTAGTAGCCTGTTTGACCATTTGTTAATGGAGGGTCTCAAGATAAGCCCTTAATGTGCTTATTGTGATTACTTATTTAATTTTATGTTTCCTGTCTCATTAAACCATTGTTCAAAAACGGGATTCAGAAGGTTCACTTGCTAAAGATCAGCTGTTACACACAGGATGAGACATTGACGTACTACTAAATAGACGGCGTGTGTAGATCTAAATTCACAATGTGTCTATAATCATGGCTGCTCCACATTAGTGCCGTGAAGCTCCGTAAACAGGCGTGAATGTAAACGTGGATGCGGAGTTCACGCGCGTTCACGCCTGTTCAGAGAAGGTATTTTGCCCTGCGACAAAGGGCTCGGACTAATTTTTATATAGTTCTTAACAAATTGATTTTTTATTTGTTGGCGTGTTCTAATCCTCCCCTGGGCCAGAACACGCCTCTCTCCACTCCCATCTTTCACGGGCCCAAGCTTTCTTTAGCCAGTTTTGGCGAAATCTGTCTGTTTCTGCTATTCGAAAATCGTGGTACTTATAAATTGAATTATGGCAAAAACTTATTATAAAAGACCCTATATCAAAGTTTATTATATTTTCCGTAAAAATAATTCTTCTCGAATCAATGGTTTTCTCTTCCCTCAAAGTTTTTGGGCACAGTAAGTTACCACGTTTATAGCGGCGTCAATGACAGTTTTAAATTCTCCCAAGTGCAGATATAGGGATACTATGGGCACTCTAATAAGTGGATCATCGTTTGGTCAGGAGCACCGAATTCCCACTAGGTGTTAGGGCTAGATTTCACCAGGACACCATGGTGGCGCGACCTTTACGGACCATCTCCACGAGCGAGAGACTCGCGAGTCATATCGCCGCGCGCCTGTTGCTATTGACATCGGGCCCTCCGGCGCCGTATTCCGTTACGAGTCGCGGCGATACGCTGGCGAAATAATCGCTCCTTCGTGGAGACTGCCCGGCGATAAAAGCACGGATTCGTCGCGACTGATACGACTACGTTTCAGTCGCAGTCAGCCACTCGTCGCATCGCCGCGTTAATATCGCCGTGTGAAATACGTGACACGACGATAATGTCGCCGCGATTCTCTCGCTCGTGGAGATGGTCCCTTAGAGGGGGTTTATAATCTCTTATTTTACCAGGGTGTGTTTGTTACGGTCTACTTCACTACGGGTGCACAGTCGCTTTTCATATAGGCCGTAAATAATACTGTCTGATCTCTACTGTCCACTGTTTTTAGTTTAACGATTGTATAAAGTGGTCCTTCTGTCCTACGTGTTGTATGCCGAACATTTTTCGGGGAAGTCCCTGCTCGTAAAGTGGATAGAACTGGTTTTTAACGATGTTTGCATTCGTCGTACTATCGTTGGCGTTGTAGTAAATAGATATTTAAATATATATTATATATAAGTAGTGTCATTCCTTATTCAATCATTTAACGTCGAACATATTGGTGACAAAAGTATCTGTGAGTATTTATCAGTTTTGTGTGTAAAAGTGCTTGGTTTTACTCATAGTGACGATCGTCTGATTACGTCAGTTATCGGTATGTAATTGTAATTTATAGAAGTTTTAATGTTATGGTTATTTTGTGATCGTTTAGTCAGATTTTTTTTTTTTTTTATATTTGTTATATCACGAAGTTTTTATTAGATACAGGTCGCGCGGTGAATCAAGATCGCTCGGTGAAAGTAGTGGGGGCAATCGGCGCATGTGTACAATTGCGCACAGAAATTCTTAGTATGTTAGGATTTTATTTCTAAGTTCGTATGTTTGAACCTTAGTAACATAACTTATAATAACACTAGTTTTTGATTGTAATTTATCTTGTAAGTAGGTAAATTAAAAAAAATATTTTTTTTAAATTAAAACATAAAATTAAAAAAAATAATTTCGTTAGTTTCTTTCTTTAACGTAATAATTCACGTCGTAAACCATTTTTCTGGCTAGCCGTTTTAAAACTTTATTTTTAACCATTTTTTTTAACATTACGTATTACTATTACGATAACACAAGCTGTACGCAACAGTACCCAAGTACAACAGTATCCAATGAGAGGCGAGAACGCAACGCGGGAATTGAAGAGCGACTCTATCTACCAATGACGTGTCGCCGACGGCGCACACCCGCCCGTACGTCGCCAAATAGACCGTAGAATTGAATACTGCGCATGCCCCTTCCACTTTTGCCGAGCGATCTTGATTCATCGCGCGACCTGTACTGAGTGAGTTCAAGGTGAATGAAAATATTCATGAACACAATAGTGCCATCCTTGGGGTAGGAAAGTAGCACAGTGGTGGTTGCTATGACTGGTAAAGGCAACGTGGATGTATGGGAAAAGATTTTGTATAAGTAGTCTACAGACTGCACATCAGCGACGACGTTGAAGTGCTGGGTGACGTCACGGGATCGGCATGGTGGTCGCCGCGGTGACGGCGTTGATGTATGCGTGCTGCGCCACCCCGAGCCCAGACGTAAACATCCGATAACCTACGGGCTCAAGAGCCATGGGAATGTTAGCATTCCCCACAAAAATAGAGACATTCGTGCAGCATTTAAACAACCTTTGCGTAAGATAGTCGTTGTGATTTCTAATTTCTAATCACGGAACAGTAAAAACAGTGGAAGAAGTAAGTAGGCGTGGCACTGTCGCCGCTAGTAAGAATCGCGTTGCGCACTTGCTGTTCAAGCGCCCTCATTCTCTAACTAGACTGCGCAACATAATAATTAACGAAAAATGATATTAAAATGCCTTATTGTCCCATACTGTACTTTAAAAACTATAGTCTGACTAAAAATCTAACTCATGGAGGTGAATCATACCACCAAAAAGTATTATTTTCGGATTTATTTTAATAAAATGAAAAAATAAAATTACGTGAAACATTGCGCAGGATATACAAACAAAACTAGTCCTTAGTTACATCACTACAAAGTTGATTTTCTTTTCTCGGTTATTAGCTTTTCTGGAATATTCGTTAGTCTACCTATACTTTTGACGCTATCCAAATAGTGCGTGACTTTATCGATAAAATCAATCGATATGTTACATTGCCTTTTTAAAATAAAAGTAATTATATATTATAGTTTAATAGTTTTTGTAAGTAATATAATACAGATAATTATTAAATTAATAAATATGATAAAATAAAAATTGTGGTATGATATTTGTGATGTATTTTAAATAAATTTTGTTAAAGAGTTAGGAACAACATAGGACGTTTGAATTATACTTAATATTCTTATGTTTAGCAGTGGGCGATGACGATGATTTCAGCTGAGATGATGATAATTGATGTACTATGCAAATAAATACCCATTTTACTACGTTTAAAATTTGCCTTTAATTATATTAATTTCATAATTTTAATGCTATCACACTATCGCATACAATTTTTTTTTTTCATGATATGTTTTAAATACGTTTTCATACAATCGATACATATTTCGATCGAATAAGGTTACTTCCCTATCTGAGTAGCAGCGAGCGCATTCGCGTCAGTGATACGCCATTCAAATACCAATCTTATTTTTACGTAGTTACAGTTCATACTGAATATTGTATACTGAACAATGCCATCTAGCGACGAGTGGCAGTACTTGGTAGTCAAAGATGTATTTCTTTCTTGTTTTTGTCAATTTGATTTATAGACTTTTGAAATTAAAGTTGTATTTCGTATAATTTTTTTTTTGCATTTCGTCTACGCCCTGTTTTTATTTTCAGCCAATCATATTTTTAGGTTTGCAGTAAGAGTAAATTGTAAATGTATGAGTTTGGCGACACCGGTTCTGGAACAAAAATTTTCTCAAGCTACTTCCACTGTTTTTACTGTTCCGTGTTTCTAATAATATAGCTTTATTTTTGACCAAGTCGTTTTAATTGAGTAAAGTCATACGGGAGTTGTTAAAATTTTGGTGAACTAAATAACATAACTTATCAGTAATGTACTTAATGTTAGGTTATCTTATCACCCAAGCACCTTTTTTTTTGCTGGGTAAAAATCATTCAAATAACTTTCCCGGCCCTTGGGCGGAGCGGGAGATAGTGTCAGACTCTTACTGACTAAAAAACCCACTCCGTTCCTTGTTGCCTTTCATACCGGGGCTAAACTACCTTTCGGAGCTAACCTTGCCCCCAGTAGGCAAGCACTTCAGGATATGTTGCCCTTGTTCCTACGTCACTTTGTGCAGCTAACGACCGTGTTTGAGGGCCTACGCTCGTTTATTCAGTGTGCAACACACCCCCTGTCTTTTTTATCTGTGGATATTTGTTCAGGCAGGGGCCAGTCTTTACATACTTTTTGATAACCAGTCCACTTTAGCCTCTCACAATCATAGGCCCATAGCTTTACTTTCCATATTATGGCTAAAGTGGACCGTATGTCGCAATAGTTTCCCACTAACTGGGGGTTATCCTTGCGTGCACTTGCACAGCACATACAATATTACCGAAACGGATCTTGAGCGCTGGCTTCAAGTTGCGCAGAAGTCAAATATTCGGTCTCTTTAGTGGTGCGAAGTGAGACAAGGGGGCGGGGAGTGTCAGTGATTGGCTCGCCGCGCCATCGTGTCATAGACGTCACTCGTGATTCGTTCCCTACCTTGCTGCATGTGTCTAACAACGACGACGATTGGCTCACCAATGTATGGAATGCGCAAAGCGATCACCACTCTGATGCTGAGCGCTCAATATTCGTGCCGATAGTTGTACAGGGATAATCGTCGCATTGTTTGTACCAAGTTCCACGAAATGGCCAAAGGGGCCTCTGCCAGCCGGCTTCGGGAAATCGTACGTCTTCCAAGGGTCCTGGGATATATAAAGACAAAAGAAATAATAATATTTCTTAACCTTATGAATGTCTTAAGTTACACAGTTCGACATAAGCAATTGTCTTTCTATTGTGTCGCTAATTACGGCATTCGATTAGTTAATTATCAGGCAACTAAGGCGTATGGATAATATTACAAAATCTTATAAAAATAATAAACTAATGCATTATTAACAACGTTAGTTCGGCGACATAATGCGCTGAGTCGGGGTGTCATGTAGCCTTCCGCGAAAACACGAAACACGACACCCATCGCACAGTATACAATTTGGCAAATCTTGGAGGACAAAAATCTAAAATTATTAAAATGGTATTTTTTTTTCGCTTGTATCTCAATCTGGAATAACACGAGGACGTTATGAAACAAAGAAAACATTCCTGGTCGCTGCGACCCTTTTGATAACAAAAGGCAAGGCACCCTCTGCCAATAGCAGGTAGGCGAGAACACGCTCAGTGCGTCCGATGACGTTGGCGTGTTTACATTTCTCCGAGTGTGTTGTGCGAGTGCTTTTGTGCATGGGATTTTGATTCAGAGGTAATTAAGGTTTTATTCACTTAAAATATTACTCTAAATTACTTTATTAAAATGATAAAATATGGTCCCCCCTTATGATCTTTTTTTAAATAATTTTCATAACATAATTCAAATGCAACAAATAAAGTAATATGATGCAAAATGGTGACCATAAACAAGCTTTGGAAATATGGAACTATTTTCTTAACACAACAACAACTTAAGATTTAAGAGTCAAAAAGCGTAAAGCCGATTATATTTATACCAGTGATAAAAAATGGCAATAACTGTGCACAAGATTTTAGTCCAGTGTACAGAGATTATGCGGTATTCGATATAGGTACCTAATACCACTCCGGCAAATGACTGAAGAAGCTGCACAAGTTAAAATTAAAAAAAAATTAGAAGAGTGCGATTGGAACATACTCTTAAAATTTCGCGTCATCAAACTAATTATGATTTAATATTATAGTTAAAATCTTCAGACCCATGTTCATCTTTATTGAGAAAAATGACTCATAAAATGTTCATAAAAACCATAACGTTTTGAAATTATTATTAGAAAGTCGACAAATATTGTTTTAAAAATCGAATACTTTTCATGTTACCTGTCATTTACATCCATTCGACCAACATTCCTGATTTTTGTCCACATTGGTTTGTCAAATCGCATACTGTGCGTCGGCCGAAATTCCAAACATTTGTTGCTTCACTGTCTGTCGACACGTACCTTTTTCGTTGATGTACTGCTGTTATGATTATGATAGCGTTGTGATTTGTTCAATGTGGGCTACGTGACGTCGAGCGTTTAAAGCTATATGCTCTTTTAGAGAAATGAACTCTGCGATTAGTCAATCTTTAGTTTCTACTAGCTACTCGCTTTAGTTTCACGTACGAGTGTTAAAAATCTTTGTAATTCTCAGCCTTTCTTGCAGTAATATGCATGCATTATAACTACATCTAAACCATGAATCGTTCTGTCTTTTAGTGAAAAACGCAAAAAATCTGTTCAGTCGTTTTCAAGTTTATCGCGAACAGTCTGACAGACGCGGTCGGGGAGTTTGTTTTGTGTACTTAATATGTGTGTAAGGACAAAGAAGGATGATTGTTTGTGTAATCAGCAGTTTTGTTACTGTACAAAGTGATATTACTAGCCTGTTTTTGATATGACATGGTGTATTGTAACGTCATTTGTAAGTCAAATGGTAATTGCCGATCAAATCCATGCCCTATGATTTAATACTAAGGCTGGGTTTCTGAATTAAGTTTTTATTTATTTAATTATTTATGCAAAGTAAAAGTAAGTGCAAAAGTACAGAGGCAGACTTAATGCCCAGTCAACCTTTAGGTTAAGCAGAGACAAACAGTCAACTGTCAAACCGTTCTTTAATACCATATTTTGACGGTTTGCAGGCTAGAGTTTAAGAAATACTCAACTTTTCAAATGCTAATATCAGAAATCGGGAGTGGCATTATGACACTATTCGCGTTTTGTATGTGTCACATCAAATGTATAGTAGTATAGTTCTTACGAAGCGACACAACTAGCGTCTGATCGAGAAGTTTAGTTATAGATTGCCGAAACTGGAAGGGGATCCAAATATTCGGTTACGGTTTCGGCAAAAAATCGTTTTTCCTTCGGACACCGACCCCCAACCTACAGGGGCCTCTATATGCACAAAATTCGTAACATGTATTATGTGAACTTTCTCCGTCGTGACCAATCGTACCTCCGTCTAGCCACGACAGAACCATTACCGACGACGTCTTAAAGGCAAAAATTACTAAGCAACATTGATTAAACTTCAAATCACTCTCCTGTGTTTTAAAGTAAATTTTTTTTGTTTTTTTTTTGTTTTTTTAAATAATATGATGTTTTTAGACTAACAATTTTTTTCTAAAAATTTTAACTTTAAATCGCTCTCCTGTAAAGTTTACTCAATGTCGCTTAATAGATTTTGCCTTTCAAGCGTCGATATAAGTTAGTTATTCGCCACAACCTTGGAAACTAGTAGCGCTATAGGTACCTAAAGATGTTGTTTTTCTGTTTTTTCTTGTAGGTGAACGCCTATATCCATGAGCCATGGACAACACAACGCTGGTGCAGCCCTCTACGCCGTCTCCGTCGTCGTCGTCCCCGCGCCACGCGGCGCGCCGGCGGCGCGGCGAGCGGCCCGACGCGCATCCGCAGTCGCCGCCCGCGTGCAGGATCTTGGTCTCTGGTGAGAACATAGATACCTACGAAACTTCCTGCTAGACTAGACTGGTAGAACAATTAATAAATAAAAAAAACTACTGAAGTGTCAAGGGACACCCGGATGGAACAAAGTTCCGTTCTGGCTTGCTTTCTATAAGAGAGAGAGAGAGAGAGACAGACCGAGAAACATGCGCACGCCGCACGGCCTACAATAGCTTACTATAGCAAAAAGTGTCGTTACAACTTTTCGTGAGAATTTTTTCCGTCTAGCCAATACAATATAACTAAAAAATACTATCCTATTTTATGTACATTTTGACAGCACTATTTCAACATCTTCGAAACCATGAAAACGACACCCATGACGAAAACTTTGATAATTTCTTGCAGCCGCCATCTTGGATTTATATTTTGACAGTACTATCGGTTTCAACACTCTCGAAAACCATGAAAACGACACCCATGACGGAAAATTCGATAATTTCTTGCAGCCGCCATCTTGGATTTATATTTTGACAGTACCATCGGTTTCAACACCCTCGAAAACCATGAAAACGACACCCATGATGAAAAAGTTGATAATTTCTTGCAGCCGCCATCTTGGATTTACGTTTTGACAGTACTATCGGTTTCAACACCCTCGAAAACCATGAAAACGACACCCATGACGAAAACTTTGATAATTTCTTGCAGCCGCCATCTTGGATTTATATTTTGACAGTACCATCGGTTTCAACATCTTTGAAAACCATGAAAACGACACCCATGACGAAAAAGTTGATAATTTCTTACAGCCGCCATCTTGGATTTACATTTTGACAGTACTATCGGTTTCAACACCCTCGAAAACCATGAAAACGACATCCATGACAAAAAATTTGATAATTTCTTGCAGCCCCCATCTTGGATTTATATTTTGACAGTACCATCGGTTTCAACACCCTCGAAAACCATGAAAACGACACCTATGACGAAAAAGTTGATAATTTCTTGCAGCCGCCATCTTGGATTTACATTTTGACAGTACTATCGGTTTCAACACCCTCGAAAACCATGAAAACGACACCCATGACGAAAAATTTGATAATTTCTTGCAGCCGCCATCTTGGATTTATATTTTGACAGTACCGTCAGTTTCAACACCCTCGAAAACCATGAAAACGACACCCATGACGGAAAATTTGATAATTTCTTGCAGCCGCCATCTTGGATTTACATTTTGACTATACCATCGGTTTCAACACCCTCGAAAACCATGAAAACGACACTCATGACGAAAAAGTTGATAATTTCTTGCAGCCGCCATCTTGGATTTATATTTTGTCAGTACCATCGGTTTCAACACCCTCGAAAACCATGAAAATGACACCCATATCGAAAAAGTTGATAATTTATTGCTGCCGGCATCTTGGATTCACGTTTTGACATTACTGTCGGCTTCAAAACCCTCGAAAAACATGAAAAAGACACCCATGTCGAAAAAGTTGATAATCTATTGCAGCCGCCATCTTGAATTTACATTTTGACAGTACTACCGGTTTCAACACCCTCGAAAACCATGAAAACGACACCCATGACGAAAAAGTTGATAATTTCTTGCAGCCGCCATCTTGGAATTACGTTTTGACAGTACCATCGGTTTCAACACCCTCGAAAACCATGAAAACGACATCCATGACAAAAAAGTTGATAATTTCTTACAGCCGCCATCTTGGATTTACATTTTGACAGTACTATCGGTTTTAACACCCTCGAAAACCATGAAAACGACATCCATGACAAAAAATTTGATAATTTCTTGCAGCCGCCATCTTGGATTTACATTTTGACAGTACTATCGGTTTCAACATCCTCGAAAACCATGAAAACGACACCCATGACGAAAAATTTGATAATTTCTTGCAGCCGCCATCTTGGATTTATATTTTGACAGTACCGTCAATTTCAACATCCTCGAAAACCATGAAAACGACACCCATGACGGAAAATTTGATAATTTCTTGCAGCCGCCATCTTGGATTTACATTTTGACTGTACCATCGGTTTCAACACCCTCGAAAACCATGAAAACGATACCCATGACGAAAAAGTTGATAATTTCTTGCAGCCGCCATCTTGGATTTATATTTTGTCAGTACCATCGGTTTCAACACCCTCGAAAACCATGAAAATGACACCCATATCGAAAAAGTTGATAATTTATTGCTGCCGGCATCTTGGATTCACATTTTGACATTACTGTCGGCTTCAAAACCCTCGAAAAACATGAAAAAGACACCCATGTCGAAAAAGTTGATAATCTATTGCAGCCGCCATCTTGAATTTACATTTTGACAGTACTACCGGTTACAACACCCTCGAAAACCATGAAAACGACACCCATGACGAAAAAGTTGATAATTTCTTGCAGCCGCCATCTTGAAATTACGTTTTGACAGTACTATCGGTTTCAACACCCTCGAAAACCATGAAAACGACACCCATGACGAAAACTTTGATAATTTCTTGCAGCCGCCATCTTGGATCTATATTTTGACAGTACCATCAGTTTCAACACCCTCGAAAACCATGAAAACGACACCCATGACGAAAACTTTGATAATTTCTTGCAGCCGCCATCTTGGATTTATATTTTGACAGTACCATCGGTTTCAACACCCTCGAAAACCATGAAAACGACACCCATGACGAAAAAGTTGATAATTTCTTACAGCCGCCATCTTGGATTTACGTTTTGACAGTACTATCGGTTTCAACACCCTCGAAAACCATGAAAACGACACACATGACGAAAACTTTGATAATTTCTTGCAGCCGCCATCTTGGATTTATATTTTGACAGTACCATCGGTTTCAGCACCCTCGAAAACCATGAAAACGACACCCATGACGAAAAAGTTGATAATTTCTTGCAGCCGCCATCTTGGATTTACGTTTTGACAGTACTATCGGTTTCAACACCCTCGAAAACCATGAAAACGACACCCATGACGAAAAAGTTGATAATTTCTTACAGCCGCCATCTTGGATTTACATTTTGACAGTACTATCGGTTTCAACACCCTCGAAAACCATGAAAACGACATCCATGACAAAAAATTTGATAATTTCTTGCAGCCGCCATCTTGGATTTATATTTTGACAGTACCATCGGTTTCAACACCCTCGAAAACCATGAAAACGACACCTATGACGAAAAAGTTGATAATTTCTTGCAGCCGCCATCTTGGATTTACATTTTGACAGTACTATCGGTTTCAACTCCCTCGAAAACCATGAAAACGACACCCATGACGAAAAATTTGATAATTTCTTGCAGCCGCCATCTTGGATTTATATTTTGACAGTACCGTCAGTTTCAACACCCTCGAAAACCATGAAAACGACACCCATGACGGAAAATTTGATAATTTCTTGCAGCCGCCATCTTGGATTTACATTTTGACAGTACTATCGGTTTCAACACCCTCGAAAACCATGAAAACGACACCCATGACGAAAAATTTGATAATTTCTTGCAGCCGCCATCTTGGATTTACATTTTGACAGTAAAAGTGTCGGTACAACTTTTCGTGAGATTTTTTTCCGTCTAGCCCCCTTTCACAACGCGCAATAAGGAACTTCTTTCCAAAAAACCTTATTCTTAAGGCGACATAGGAAAAAAGATTGTCAGGCTAAAATAGTATTGGACAGGTCACATCAGCCGCATGCATTCTGACCGTTAGGCAAGAGTCTCCACAAAGTAGGTACCTGCAGATGGACTACGCCGCCGAGGTCGACCTGGAAAGAGGTGGAGAGACGACCTAGATGCCTACCGCAAGGACTGGTTCGAGGTGGCTTGGGAACAGAATACCTGGAAGAAGTTGGGGGAGGCCTTTGCCCAGCGGTGGGACAGTACAGGTTAAATGATAAAACTTCCTAAAGGCCTAAAGTGGTCCACCGCGGGCTATCGTGGTGTAGTATGCACTACATAATCCGATTACCCGCTAGACCGCATCAATTCATCTTAGCTTGTCGATATGGCAGTCAAATTTTGTTACCAACTTCATACAGGAGTGTTTGAAGTTGGTAACAAAATGATGAAACATTGACACTCTATTGTCTATTGTTTACTTTTTTTCCATTTGTTTTATGTTGCCCCACTCTAGGAATTACTACTCTATATTGAGGGTGTGTTCACAAACATGTAAACTCACACAAATAAGACATCTAGACATGGGACAATTACCTGTAGGCTTTACCAATTAAATAGTTGTCCCGTGCGGGAACGGGCCCGCGACACGCAACGCAGCAAAAAGTCGAATCACTGCAACCACTGCGGCAACGGTTGACGCTGAGACTGTCTGTTCTGTCGTTGCTGTCGCTACCCTTATTAGTTGTCATTGTGCATAATTTTTAATCGACCCATTGCGGCTTTCAGGTTACCCAAACTACACTCAGCCCCAAGACTTGCTGGAGGTGTTCACGAAGTTCGGCAGTGTACGCATCGATAAGTGCAACAGCTGGATGGCCACGCTGACGTTCGCGCGCGAGGAGGAGGCGGCGGCGGCGCTGGCCGGCAAGCGGCTGCACATCTACGGGCACTACCTGCGCGTCCACACGTACTCCGCCAAGCTGGTGCAGGAGCTCAGCCAGCCCACCACGCCCAAGAGAGAGTTCCCCATGAGTAAACAGAAAGGTACGAAAACATTCTGCACTTTGAACATTACCACAAGTTAGGCTTGTTGGATAGAATAGAATAAACTTAGAGAGAATAGGTTGGTAAGTGAGTGGGGCTTGTAGAGTGAATAGGTTGCTTCTAGGCAAGCATGCTCCATCGTCAGCCACATCATCGCTTACCATTAGAAGAGATAGTGGTCAAACGCGAGCCTATCCATAATAAAAAAAAAATATTAATAAAAAATACACACAACCTTTCTTATAGTATTATATCTATTATCCTATTATTCATATGGTAGCCGCTAATACAAATTTGAACTAAATTAAAGTAAGGATCATTTATTGAAAATCGCGATTTAAGCAACTGAAATTGCACGACGACGGGGTCGCGGCAGACCAAGAAGGAGATGGCGGGACGACTTGGATGTCTTCCTTGGGAATTGGAAAGAGGTGGCTCAAAACCGGGAACATTGGAAGGAGTGGAGGGAGGCCTTTGCCCAGCAGTGGGACAGTATGGGCTAGAAAAAAAAAAAAAAAAAAAAGCAACTTCGCGTCCGATTATAATTTAGGTGTTTTCAAGGATAGAGTAAATAGGCTCTTAATGAACTAGTGCATCACTGCTTACTATCAGGTGGGATCGCAGTAAATTACTAGTTTGTATCAGATAAAAAAAAAAAATGAAACTTCACTGCACATATCATAGAAGACACTCGTAATTTTCGTAAACTTGTACACACATACACACAGGAACTATTTCATTTCATTGATTCTTTTCCCAAAGCCAGGCATAATATTAGAACAAATTCTCGGATGAGTACTTAATTATCAAATTTTACTCATTTATTTTTAATGTTTTTATAGGGAAAATACAGTTAGAAGATAAGCCAACACATCGATTGAGAAAGCAACACACACTAGTGTTCATCTCGTACGTCCCTGATGACTACTAGTGATGTAACGAATACTCGCATTCGCGAATATTCGTTAATATAAATATGAATACTCGTATTCGCGAATATTCGTTAATATAAATATGAATACTCGCATTCGCGAGTATTTATGAATATTCGCGAATGCGAATATTCGTTACATCACTACTGACTGCATTAACTTTTCACAATTTGACATTATTTTGCTTTGGTTTAGGAGTGTTACAGTTGAATCGTTGGTGCTTATTCTGCTACCAAAATTTTCATACATATGGAGTATACGAAATCTTCCTGTTCCTCATTGCAGGTGTTATCGTGGAGCCGAAGAAAATCAACCTGTCGGGAGACTTCCACAGCCAGCTGGACAACATCCTGTCTGCCGTGAGGCTGACGCAGGAGGACGTGAAGTGCCTCAGCCAGCTCTACACCGACCTGGAAATCGCGCTGCAGGCGCAGTGGCCAGGTTACTATGCCTTTTTTGTTTTGAGCTGGCTCTGGAATAGGATGTCAAGAAAGTACCGGGAAAAGATCAATAATACACAAAATTTTTGTTATTCATCCAAATTCATTTTATCACCTTCAAAGTATGCCCCTTCAGAAACGATACACTTACGCCAACGAATAATCCAATCATCAAAACATTTTTTAAACGCTGTTTCCGAAATTGAGTTCAGTTCTCGCCGCGAATTCTTCTTCTTTCGCGAAGTCTTCTACAGATTGAAAACGGGTGCAACGAAGTGGTAATTTGAGTTTAGGAAAAAGATAGAAGTCGGCTGGAGCCATATCTGGCGAATATGGTGGCTGCTCGATGGTATTTGTTGAGTGTTTGGTCAAAAATTCGTTCACAATGATGGCCTTGTGCGAAGGCGCATTATCGTGGTGCAAAATCCAAGAATTTTCTTTCCACAAATCTGGCCTTTTTCGTCGAATTTGTTCTCTTAAATGCCGCATAACGCTCAAATAATATTAAAGAATATTAATATTTACCGTTTGACCTTCCGGTAAGAATTCCAAGTGCACACACTTTGACTTTTGATCGACTTTGGCGTGGTTTTTTCGGTTTTGGTTCAGTTGGAAGGCGCCACTCCGAAGCTTGAAGACTTGTTTGCAAGTCAAATTCGTAAACCCACGTCTCGTCGCCAGTAACAATGCGTTTCATGAATGTTGAATCGGAATTGACTCGTTCTAGCATGTCCTCAGCGACTCTCAAGCGATTGAGTTTTTGGAGAAAATTCAGATCTTTTGGGACTCGCCGAGCGGCAACATGTTTCATACCCAAATGATTAGTTAAAATGGTACGGATCGACTCGTGAGATACAGAAAGTTCGGCGGCTATCTCTCTCAAACTTGAATGAGGATTTTCAGTCACTATTTCCTTCACTTTTGCGATGTTAACTTCAGTTGCAGAGGTTGATGGCCTACCAGAGCGAGGCAAATCTTCCATCACATCTGGACCGCTTTTGAATGCTTTGTACCACTCATAAGCACGTGTTTTTGATAAAGTCGATTCACCGTAAGCCTTCTGTAACATTTTCAGTGACTCCGAACATGAAATTCCATTGGCGATGCAGAATTTAAGACAAACTCTTTGTTCGATGTTTTTGACCATTATGAAATTCGCAATACACACTAGATAATGATATAACTAAAAACAGCACTGTATTTAACATAAATAACATATGCAACTCAAACTCTGCGCCAAAATGGAAAACAGTTGTGTCAATCTAGCAACAACAAAAAAATCTAAAATTTGAATTTGGAACCATAAACAAATCATCCATTCCCAATACTTATTTGACTGAATTGAAGAGGACCTAATGCTAGATTTTGTACTCGGTTGAACAAGTTGACTTCATACATGTTATTTAAGTTCATTACGTCTGTTTCTATAGAATAATCCCTGATAGTGCCTATCTAGTTTTAATGCAAGTAGAAGTTAGACTTTTGTAATGGAAGTTCTCCCGACAGTTTTCACAGATACAGCAGTCATGTGAATTCATTATGATGATTTTCTCTCTATTCTGTTTCGAATTGTTTTTTTCTTCACTCAAAAAATTAACAACAACAACTCAACTCAAACAACAACAACTTCAACTTTATTGTGTGTGATATAAGTTCATTTCATAACTAATGACAAGTCAAATGACAGTGTTATCAATGACACTTGTTTTCCGTAAAGGCAGATTTCGGGTTTGACCATCACAATATCGATGAACGTTCTATAAAAACGAAAATACGTGAAGATATAAAAGTTATTTTATAGATATCTATAGTGTGGACGCAGTTTAACTGTTTCACCCACAAGTTCCTTATCTATCTCAGGTTGCAAAGCGGTACCTTTCGGTTCGATAACGACGGGGCTGGGCATCAAGACGAGCGACGCCGACTGCTTCATCAACATCCCGGGGCAGTTCCGGCAACCCAACGGCAACTACGTGAACAAGGCCAAGCGCGTCCTCATGCAGTACGGCAGCACCTTCGCGGAGATCCTCGCCATCCCTCGCGCCAACACGCCCATCGTGAAGTTCTTCCACATCCCCACCGAGACAAACTGTGACGTCACCTTCAAGACGCCCCTCGGCGCGCAGAACAGCCGCCTCATCGCCTTCCTGCTGCACTCCGACCCTCGCCTGCTGCCCATGTCCGTCGTCATCAAGTACTGGGCCAAGGTGCACGACCTGTCGGGCACCGGCAAGCTCACCAACTACGCGCTCACGCTCATGATCATCTTCTACCTGCAGCAGCCGCCGCACAGCATCCTGCCGCCCGTGTGCTGGCTGCAGCGCGACGTGCAGCACGCCTACATCGTGGACCACTGGAACACCGGCTTCATGAACACCCCCTCCCTCCTGCCCGCACATTCCAATACGTCTTCTATATCAGAACTCCTCGGAGGATTTTTTGAGTATTACTCTCTCTTCAACTTCGACGAGATGGCCATCTGCACGTACCTTGGCGTTCCCGTCAAAAAAGAACTGTTCAAAGAGACCGCCAGCCTGCCCGACGAGTTCGACCGCTACAAGAAGAACGTGCTCAACCACTACGTGATGCCCATCCGCCACCAGACCGCGTTCGTGGTGCAGGACCCCTTCGAGCAGTGCCACAACGTCGCCTCCACTGTCACCGGCAAGCTAGCTCTCGACATCAAAACTTACTTTAAGTTCTGTGCCAATGCATACGAAAAGGAGAAACTAAATTCATGTCAAGAATTTCTTAAAATTATACTTCTGCAGCGCCCTAAACTGATTCGAGGGAAAACGCATCCAGAATTCAGAGTCAATTTATTCCCTAGAATGATAAATCCTATTATTAGCTACGATTGGAAGTCAGTAGTCAGAGATATGGTGAAGGAGATTTTCGAAAACATGTTAAAGATTCAACTTGGCAAGGTAGAAGAGAAGGTGAACCCTGACACGAGGAAAGAGAAGGAAAAGTACAGTGGGACACTGACGAAACCTATATGGAAACGGAAAGCGTTCACCAAGTTGTACAGCGTTATGGATATGACCTTCGAAGAGAAGCAGGCAAGGATCACTAAGGAAATAATGAATGCTGAGAAGCAAGAGATCAACATACAGTTCCAATTGACTCTGACATTTTGTCATGACCCGAAAAGTGCTGTCATTTCGGTCAGGTTAGGTTCCGGCGACCTGGAGGCCTTCAGAGAGTTCGGCAAGTTCTTCATATCGGTGACGCAGAACTGGTTGACGGAGTTGCTGAAACCATTCTCGATGCCTAACTGTAAGGACACTGCGACCAAAATAGCCGAGACCTTGGAGGACAATAATGAGAATGAAGTGGATTCAGATGATGACGACGATTCAGAAATCATACTCGTGCCCAAGTCGGTCACGAGCGCGGCGGCGACAACGAACCACAGCGAGCGGACGGCTACCAGCGCTGAACCAACATTGAGCAACAACATAGACACGGCAGTGAGCAGCTTAGGACGAACACTAGAGAGTACTTCAATAGAAACTTTGTCAAACAAAACAAATGAAACTTTGACAGTCAATGAAGGAAATGTACATAAATCGGCAGCAATTTTGACGAATCATACAGATGAAATTTTAGTTAAAACTTCAGAAATTGTGACGAATAGTACAGATTTAAATGTTACTAGAAAACCGGTAATTGTAACGAATAGTTCAGCAGAAACTTCTAGTAAAAATGCAGAAACATTTCCCACAAATGTGGAAAAGTTCTTCAAAAACGCCAAAAGTTTATTAACAAGCGACGCCCCGACTGCCAGCACCTCTGACGTCACGCAACCCGCACGCGCCGGTGACGTCACGCAGCCCGCTCGCGCCGGTGACGTCACTTGTCAAAGTAAATGACACAGGGACTATGTTCTTTTTTGAGGAATTCAACTGTTACTTAGTGTAAAAATCGACAAAACTCGTTTTATCAATATAAACAGTGAATACAATTTATTTTAATATTAAGCTAAGTCACTTACGATTTATTTTTATGCGGTTTGTAGAAATTTTAATTTCAACTATGATTGCTGTTTGATTTTCATCCTACCTACCTGAAGCATTACATCGAAAGTCAAACAGGAAAAGGGAAATTACAGTACCCTGAATACTGGCGTAAGGTTGGGTGACCGATATTTTTGTCAATCCAAAGCTCGGTCGAGAAGTTTTGAGCTGACCAGTGGCGGACTATAGCGGGGGCGCGGGACACACTCTAAGGGTCAAAGCTGCGTCTGCGCGGGAAGCCGCGCCGCCAGCAGCGGAGCGGGAACACACCTGCGCACAGGCGCTAGTTCAACGACAACGGTGTGCATGTAGTCGTGTCGATGGACAACTTTAATGTGTTATTAAGTGGGGGCCGGGACGCGGCTGCCCGCGACGGAACAGCACTGCAGTATGGGAGCGCGCGGGTGCCCGCCTAACGCAGCGTTCGACCTGACGCGGTCGCTGTCACGCACGACGCACAACAAAGCTTGAGAATTAGGGTCAGCTCACACCGACACGCGACGCGACTCGACGCTGCGCGCACATTTTAATAGAGTGACTCAAAATAGAACTTTATTTACTACGCGAAAAGATACACATTTCATTATGAGAATTTAGAATACGTTGCTCCATGCAGCGCTGCGCCTCGTGATGCCTCGCGGCGTAGAGCCATGCATCGCGACGCAGCGGTGCAGCGCTAGTACGTGCGGCGCGGCGCCTCACGAGGCCGCCGTGGCGACTTGTCTCTACTATTTCCGTCCAGACTTCGTGTAGAATTGATGCAGTTCGGTCGAGTGCTCGAGTGAAATTATAATGATAGACTGGGATCTTTTTATAATCAGACTTATTGCAGAAGAGGAAGAGGAAGAAGAATACAAAAATAAAATTAAAAAGAAGACATCACACAGGAGTATTTGGGTAGTAGACTGCGGGTGGACGCGGGGCGGGGCGGGAGCACGTGGCGAATGTAGAAACGTTCCGCTGCGCCGCGCGGCGAGACGTCGTGTTGCCAACGATTTTACTGTGCGCCTCGCAACGTTGCGATGCGTCTCGCGGAGACGCGCGGCGCAGCGCGAAATCACTGACCTCTTCCAGTATCGTCGCGTCGCGTCTCGGTGTGAACTGGCCCTTAATGTCAAATACAATATTGAGCAAGCTGAACAAACGCGAAAGTTTTAGCTTTAGGATTTTTTTACTATTCTTTTGACTTTTCATACGAAAGGAGATACTTGGTTGACTTGCAGAACAGAATGCCGTAGGTACTGTACACTTAGTCCAACCGCCTTGGTGAGATAGAAAAAATAGACCTGTATAGTATATATTTATCGACTTATAACGAGAATAGAGATAGAATGTAATAAATTATGGGCAAGCCAAATAGTGACACCTAACTTCTTAGAATGTGGGACCCAAGAGCGGGTTTATTCTCTGCTCAAGGTTTAGGACACTACCAAGTGTACCACCCGGCTCCCGGCCATAATCCGCCACTAGTGATAATATACGTAATGAGTTTCATGTGAAAAACTAAAGGGCCTAATACACTACGCGACAATCAGCACACGATATTCAAACTCTTCTTATTTTTCATGCATAGTAGGACAGTCTGACTCAATACACTACGCGACATCGACTGAGGCTGCCTGAATAACGCGTAGTGTAATAGGCCCTTAAAATATTATGTTTTATATAGTTCACGTTATGAATGGATGATAAATAAATTGATTTCAAAATTTAGATTAGGTATTATTAATCTTTAATATTTTCCTCACAAACAAGTACCTACCCTGACTTATGCCGTAGCACATTTCCTGAATATTATTGAAAAGTAGTTGTCAGTAGGTACCTAACTAAACAATTTTCAAATCCATAAGCATGGCGTACCCAGGGGAGGTCTGAGGCCTCGTAACGCTGTGTGTGTTGTTTTTTTGCATCGATCAGGGTGTCCACACTCCACTGAAACTATGTAAAAAAAAACCCTGACTTCCCTGTTTTTTGTTTTTTTTTTCAAACTGATAATTATTTCTGAACAAAGATAAATAAACCTATCAGATATATTTCTGAATGGGTAATATTTAAACGAGTGACTGTAAATTAAAATTTTATGTGACAAAAATAATTATTTTGGGTTATAGAAATAATAAGTGAGCGACTGACTGCGAGTGACGAGAAATCAATAGAACAGCGACTTACAAACTTTAATTTATACAAAATGAGAAGCTTCATAATATTTGAGTGACCTAATATTTGTTTGAGTGTCAATGTTTTGTCCTGCATTTTTTTCCAGATTTGGCCAATGATTTATTTATACTGAGCGGCATTTTATCTTAAATGAAGTGTTTCGAATGTCCTAAATATGAATGTACACAGTATCGAATGTCCTAAATACCGATATTTATGTATTATGTATGTCACAAGGTAATTTGATAATCCGGATATTGCGAAAACCCGAATAATTAAAAAATGGTGAAATAAAATCTGCGAGCAACTTGGTCGTAGCGTTCGCCGGCCGCTGCCGCGGCACCGCTCGCTTCGCTCACTCGGCTCACGCGCGGTAGGTCACAGTTCTAACCTAACCTAACCTATTTCACCCAGTTCAAATGATGAATCTACCTGCGACTAGATAATTAGAGAATGATGAAAACATTTGCTAGCGTAAATTCCTTATTTAAAACCTCATTTTTTTTTCTAGTCGCTCACTTATTATTTTAGTCGCTCACATACCTACTAATTTAATCGTTTAACTAGGATTTCAATAACCCACTTTTAGTAAGCTCGTTCTGGATTTTATTGTTAATCAATATTTGTTGTTAGTTTAGTTAATGTGTCGCTTACTTAAATTCATACCGCTCAAGTTATTAAAACAGTATCTTATCATCAGTCGCTAAGTTTTTTTTTAGTCGCTCGTTTTATAATTCCCCTTTCTGAATTTGAAAAAAAAATCCAAAGCTTATAATATGTAGGCGAGGCGAGTAGTACGAGGCGGTATTTAGGCCCGAGCCATGGCGAGGGTCTTAAGAGAGCCGAGAACGGTAATAATTAATTACTCACGTGTATCATACGACGTTTTTCTATACACTTGTGAAGAAAATAACTGTAAAACTAGTAAACTTAAAAAAGCTGAAAGTAAATTATCCTTCAAACGTAAAATTCGGAACTACTACTTGAAGTCCTCTCAACCTTAGTTCGGTCTTCGTTCAGTATTGTTATTAAGTTCTCATAGTGATTTCATATTTTTCATAGTATTTATTAGTTTATTATTTTAGCATATATATGTATTTTATTATTATTTTATTATTATAAATAACTTATTTTATATTGTTCCATTTGAACTATTTGTTATTATGTATTTGTTTATTGTGCAAACCTACCACAGTGTTGTCTTTTTTAACCCAAAGGTTGACTGGTAGAGAATGCCTTGTGGCATTAAGTCCGCCTATGTACCACTATTGTACATGAAGTTTAAATAAATAAATAAATAAATAAATAAACTTTTGTGGCGACAAAAATCTGTTTTCATAAGCGCGCTCATATTTTTTTTTCTTTTCCTCGTGGGGGACGACGCGCGCCCATCCTGATACGATCAATGTAATGAAATTATGATTGAACAAAAGGTTTTAACTACATTATAATTTGCTAACAAGTGCCATTTTAAACCTCAGTGCAGTGCAATAAGGAATTTATTACACTACGCGTTATTCAGACTCGTTTTGTCTATGGTTCGACGTATCTAGTCTATGGTTCGACGTATCGCGAAGTGTAATAGGGGTTAGACTGTCTTTCTATGAATGAAAAATAGTACGAGTCGGAATATCGCACGCGATATTCAGCGCAGTGTAATAGGTCCTTAAGAGTCACTTTATGAGCAAGTGTATTGAAAAATATATAAATAATAATACAAAAATGCAGATAGTTGGTTTTTTCAATAAGGGTATGGTTATAGGCTTTAAATTGTACAGTATCTAATTTTTGGACTGATTATATCTTAAAGGGGATGTTCCAGGGTAGGTAGCCCGCGAAATCCAATTTAAATCCAATTTTACTTAGTTTGTTGTGGTTTTATTAAATAATTGGCAGTCGTATTACGTATCGTAATCACGGAATTATAATCATTAAAATCATCAGTACAAGCCCCTCAATTCGTCTTACCCTATTGAATTACTTTTTCATGAAATGAATGAATTTCATAGCAATATGTATGGTATGAACTGGAGTATGGAGTAAGCGACTGTCGATTGGACGCTGGTCAGCTGGAGCGCTGGGCAGGGACCGATCTGGACCTATTTTGCCGCTCCGGGCAAAGATAATTTTCGCCCCCCCTTTACATACACAAAACAATATAAGTCATGAACTCATGAGCTGTTGTTGATGAATAGTGGGGAATGTTAAGTAAACAAGTACCTACATAAAATACGTTATAGGTATGTATTGTTGGGATTACACTTACCTATAATATTCACCTCGGTCAGTTGGGTTGGGCCTTCTGAAGAAGTATTGAAATTTTTAGGTATCGAGTACTTTTTAATTTATTTTTAAAACATCCGACTGAGTATTGTCTGTGCGATAAAAGAACCGTCGTGGCGTAAAGTGAAAACAACATTAAAGATTTTAAGTAGCAACCCAACCCAGCTATCCGTCAAATGCCAAACGTCATATCATGTTGACAGAGGGTTTGTTTATTATGTTATTTTATTGTGATTTTTAATTGAAATCTTCAGAAATGTGATGAAAAATTTCACTGAGCAGCAAGGGAAATAATATTTAATATATTACAGTTTTGCCAAAGATAACAAATGGCAAATTACACCATTATTGATCAAAACAAAGTCACGAACTTGGGAAACATTGGTATGCTGTGTTTTTGGTACGTAACACTTTTATTTTAATGTTTTTAGACTTCCTAGGTGAAATCCTGTCCCTGTTATCTCCAAATATACATAAATTAAAAGGAAATTCATTTAAACATGACGATATTTGTTTATTTTGTTTTGGTCAATATTTTCGATGGCTAGTATAAAGAGTATTGATACTTAAAATTTATAATGCATTTCGACTAACTTAGAATATTTCTTTTCAGGCTTGAGTAAGGATACAGTAACTAAAATAAAAAAAGGCAAGTGCGAGTCGGACTCGCGCACTGAAGATTCTGTACAAATTTACCTATGAAATCAATTCCCGAATTGAGTTACGAAGATTTTTCCGAATTGCAAACAATTTTTTTTTGTGGCGGATCTACACATTTACAATTTTCAGATTTTTCCCTGTACTTGTTCTATGAGATCTTGATTTATGTCAAATTTCAGGATTCTAGGTCAACGAGATTCACCTATGAACTTTGATTCCCTTGAGTATCGAAATATATGTTTTTTTGCGACATAAACGGCCGTATCTTTTTTTTTTCGTTAACTCAGAAGTCTGATTTTTTCACAACTTCAAAAGACCGCAGACTTGAGTGTATGGTTTTAATTTTAACTCGATAACTCCAAGCGTTCTCGAGTTAAAGGGTCTTAACAGATAAACAGACGGACAACCAAGTGATCCCAAGAATCTTATATGCGAGATAGTCCCTTACAGGCTAAATAGATTGTTTACGAAGCAACATTACAAATTCTGAAGTGTACTTTATTTTCATAGTCATTAAGTTCATATTTTTCATTGATTAGCAAAAGACAAAAATGTACTGAGGAAGACAACGAGAAAGTGGTAGTGTGTCCCATTTTTACCTTTATATTTAACTAAGGTAAACATAAACTTGCTGCTAGCTACAATATTCCAGTCGGTGATAATAGACCGATCCCAGTCAAAGTGATAGAATCATTTTCGTTGGAACTGGGTAAGTGGTCGTTGGTGGAACCTACCTCGATAGGCAGTACAGCAGTTTCTTCACGCTATTTTCCTTTACCGGTTCGTGTTTGCATTTAAATGTTCATCATCATTACAATCGAAAGACGTCCACTGTTCGACATAGGCCTCCCCCAGGTATCGCCACAATTAACGGCATTACACAAAAACTTTTAAACGGATGAATTTAATGATAAACGTTGCAATAATATAGCTTATAACCTATATTTTTGCTAAGTTTCATCACGTGAGCAAGTTCAATAAATAGGCTACTAATATTATAAATGCGAAAGTTTGTGAAGATGGATGGAGGTACTCGTATGTATGGATGTGTCGCGCAAACTACTAGACAGATGAACTTAATCATAAACATTGCAATAATATAGCACATAAGCTATAATTTTGCAGTTATATTAGGTGAGCAAATTCAGCCAATAGGATAATTTTTATTATAGGGTGAAGCCGCTGGAAGAAGCTAGTCTAACATAGTTTCAAAATATCAAGATTTAACAGTCGCACTATAATGACGTCACAATGATGCTTAAGCCTGCAATACACGTTGGCCGAGCTGAGACCAACGCGAGCCTAAGCAAATATAGGCAAATTGACACACGGCAAGCGCCTCTACACGTTCGGCAAGCGCCTCTCTACACGTTCGGCAAGCTTGAACCAATGCAAATGGCCAATAAGACGAGTTTTGAGGAGACACCCACATGTTGGGCCCTGTCAGTTGTTATTGTGCATTTAAACAATATGGACGACGTAGAAGTCATCGCGGCTGCTGCTATTTATTTAATAAGCGCTTATAATTATTATCATTAAACGGAAAAGTATGAAAAGAACCGAAAACTTCATGTTTGTTTTTTTCAAATGCGTACTTTTTTTTAAATTAATATAAACTAGATGACGCAATCTGATGGTGAGGCGCACTAGTTTATGAGGCCTATGTCCAACAGTGGACAGCAATTCTTATAGCGCCTAAATGGTGATACTTTGGGGAGGCTTATGTCCAACAGTGGACACAAGTAATTATAGCGAGGGGAGACTTATGTCCAACAGTGGGCATCAGTCATTATAACGCCTAAACGGTGATATTTGATGGAGGGTTATGTCCAACAGTGGGCATCGATCATTATAGCGCCTAAATGGCGACACTTGGGGAGTCTTATGCCCAACAGTGGGAATAGGTCATTATCGCGAGGAGGCATATGTCCAACAGTGGGCATCAATTATTATAACGCCTAGATGGTTACACTAGGGGAGACTTATACCCAACAGTGGGCATAGGCCATTATCGCAAGAGGAGGCATATGTCCAACAGTGGGCATCAAATTTTATAACGCCTAGGTGGTGACACTTGGTGGAGGATTATGCCCAACAGTGGGCATAGGTCATTATCGCGGGAGGAGGCCTATGTCCAACAGTGGGCATCAATTTTTATAACGCCTAGATGGTGACACTTGGGGGAGGCTTATGTCCAACAGTGGGTAGGAGTCATTATAGCTAGGGGGAGGCCTATGTTCAACAGTGGACAGCAGTCATTAAAGCCCTAAATGGCGATACTTGGGAGAGGCTTGTGTCCAACAGTGGGCACCGATCATTATGGTGACACTTGGGGGAGGCTCGAGGGAGTTCGATTCTGATCACTCGTACATTTTCGCCCACTATAATATTTCAATTTCAATAAAACTTGTTTTTTTTTCAATTTTTCATGAAATTAACCGAAACAATGAATAAAACATTCGAAAAATTTATATTTTGTTCCCAAACGATTTTTTCCGCAAAATTTCAATGCAACATGTGAAAAAAACGGAAAAAAACAACAATTTGTTTTTTTCATTGAAAGAAACAATTGTTTCTTTATGAGGTCTATACACGTTGGCGCATATTTGCGAGCGCCTTTGATTTGTGCAGAAAAACCGACACCGCTCCGAAGTGAGGCAAGTGATCGCGAGCGGCTGCGAGTCGTGACAAGCTACTCCAAATGAGGTCTATACACATTGGCGCACATTTGCTTTGATTGGCGCAAGTCTACTCAACCAACTAGGCGAGCGACACCGAGCGATGGCAAGACAAGGCAAATATACTGTCTACATATTGGTATTGGCCTTCACTCGGCAACGCTCGGCCAACGTGTATTGCAGGCTTTACATAACAAAAACGATATTTTTCTACAGCAGCGCCCTCAAATCCCACGATGGTTTACTTTCCGCACAGACTCTACCTAATATTAAGGATATTTCAAATATTATCCGAGAAATTGCGAAATTTGGAATTCGGAACTCATCACTAATGAAACACTAACAAGGCTAGAGTGAAAAGGCTCTTAATAAACTAGTGCGCTTCACCATCAACGATTGCATCACTGCTTACCATCAGGCGGGATCGCAGTCAAGTACTAGTTTATAACAGATAAAAAAACTTAATAATCATACATCAAAGTAACTAATTTTAAATTTCGACGTATTAAATTGTCGGTGCAAAAATAAGTTAGAGCAACAGTATAAAAGTGAATCAGAATTAAACAGTATTAAATAATTTTTTACTTAATTGATGGAAATAAAACTACTAAATAGGTATCACCCAGGAGAAACTGGCAGCACACACTCTAAACAAAAGTTATTGTCTATAGAAGGGCAATCCCTACGACCCAAATCTAATGTTGTGACTTAGTTAAAAGTATCTAGTATTAAAAAAGTATCGATACCTAAAAAATATCGGAACAAAAATATCGTGTCTAAATATACAATTGAGATGTTTAGGGTCGTAGGGAATATTTGGTAAAAGAACAACTCTGATTGACTGCCAATAGTGTAATGCATTTTATTAGTAAAAAACAAGTAAAAGACTTAAAACGCTAATCAAGCATTAACTTGATACCTAATATTAAGGAGCATGCATACAAAATAATGTAAAGGAGGGCATACACTTCACAATATAGAAATGAAAGTATCGTTACTACTCAGGTATCGGTACTTTTTACGGATCCCTACTTCTTTTTTCTTTATTTCGAACTAAAATAATTTAAATATTTCCACTATTCAACCTGAAGTTGGTTGGAATGCGGCACATAAAATTCTCTACCTGCCAACTTGGGTGTGGATGGCTAATTGCTAGGTTGGAAGATGGGAACAAGTAAATTTAGCCGCCACTCATTTTTTGCCACTCTGGGCAAATGCCCGGCTTGCCGGGCGCTGGGATAAGATAAAATAAGATAAGATAATCATTTATTTGCATATCATTACAAATCGTGGCAATAAGTCAACTCTTTGTGGAATGATTAGAGAGATGCAGTGTCAAGTTTAGAAAGTAATATTTAGATTTTACAGTCATTAAAATTTCCGTTAAAATATGAATGTAACACGTTTTATAGTTTTTGCAGTAAGTAGGTATTTGGCAGCAACTATATCGAGTCAGCTGGAAAACTTTACAGAAGTATTCAAGACTAATATATTTCTCAGCTTTAGAAGTACGCGTCTGCACAAATACCTATCCCAGATACTAGGTTAACGGGTATTTTACGGGTATGTACAGGTCGCGCGGTGAATCAAGATCGCTCGGCAAAAGTGGAAGGGGCATGCGCAGTATTCAATTCTAAGATCTATTTGGCAACGTGCGGGCGGGTGTGCGCCGTCGGCGACACGTCATCGGTAGATAGAGTCGCTCTTCAATTCCCGCGTTGCGTTCTCGCGTCTCATTGAATACTGTTGTACTTAGGTACTGTTGCGTACAGCTTGTGTTTTCGTATTAGTAATACGTAGTCGTAAAAAAAAATGGTTAAAAATAAAGTTTTAAAACGGCAAGCCAGAAAAATGGTTTACGACATGATTTGTTACGTTAAGAAAGAAAGTAACGAAATTTTTTGTTTTTATTTTAATTTTAATTTAATTTTTTTTTAATTTTTCTGAATTTACCTACTTACAAGATAAATTACAAGCAAAAACTAGTGTTATTATAAGTTATGTTACTAAGGTTCAAACATACGAAATTAAAATTAAAATCCTAACATACTAAGAATTTCTGTGCGCAATTATACACATGCGCCGATTGCCCCCACTATTTTCATCGAGCGATCTTAATTCACTGCGCGACCTGTATCAAGTTTATTGACGTTTCGACGTCTCAAGGCTTTTGACATGTGTAGAATAGTCAAATTCGGCTCTATTTGCCATTAATAAAAAATAGAATAGAATACCTAGACGTCTTAAAGGATCTATTACACTACTCGTTATTCAGACTCGTTTTGTCTATGGTTCGACGTATCTTATCTATGGTTCGACGCATCGCGCACTGTAATGCGCTGAATATCGTGATATTCCGACTCGTACTATTTTTCATTCATAGAAAGACAGTCTAACCCTTATTACACTACGCGATACGTCGAACCATAGACTAGACTGTCTTTCTATGAATGAAAAATAGTACGATCGCACGCGATAATCAGCGCAGTGTAATAGGTCCTTAAGGCGTATGGACGTCTTCGTACTTCGAGACGATCAAGTAATGGAGTATTTTCAGTTTATGGATTATTAGACTAGAGTCTGTTTAGTAAGTCAACCGACTTGGGTAATTATTAGGGTAAAATGAAATCTGATGTATTGACTACATGCATACGCTGGTTTAATAATCAATTTTGATTAAGAGATATTGATCATTGTTTACTACTAGAAGAACCTTATAAAAAGTATCGAATATAAGAATTTTTTAAATGATTAAATATTATATAAAATTCCGTAGTCGGTTGACTTTTTAGACAGGCGTACAGTCTGTCTAAAAAGCATTTAATGCAGCAATTAATGTATATTTTCTACATTTTAGAACACTTAAAATTAACTTTTATTGAAAACTTCTCTTCATACTTTACAGGCTTAGGACCGTGTTAAATAAAATATTATATAAACATTAAAAACACAGTGCAACAATAGGTGATGACTGGTGATGACTGTTGACGTGCCAACAGCGATGTTATTGCAATTTAGGGCTTGTGGGTCACAATGCACAAATAAACGCGATTACGCGAATGAATATGAGTATGGCACATAGTCCATCAACTGTCAAGTATCTACGAGTACGTACGCTTCAGACTCGGTCAGACGCCATCAGTATGTTACAAAGTACTCTGTGGACGCCATACGCTTAAATACTCGAGCGAGATGCGTTTATGTAGTGCGTACGGAATAGGTCTTTGCGCATCCAGCCACAGACGTATTCCAAAAACCTGTTCCAGTAAATGTTCCATCTCTAGTAATCTAGTTGACAATGACATAACTGACAGTTAGCTGAGTTAGCTCCTAAAATCCTAAAAGTTAGTTCAACTCAAAAGTACTCAAAAACTCAAAACAGTGTTATTTGTGGACTTTGTGGTGTTATTTGGGAGGTTGGTTGTATAAAGAAACGAATCAGGGTATTTTTTAAGAAAATAATATGAATTGGGAAGGTAAATATAATCGTCGACTTAATTTTAATGAATTTAAATAACCTTGTGTTTGTAAATAAATTGACGAGTTTTACTTATTTGCTATTGGATATTTCATGCGAATTTGAAGTTGTGGTTGTCCAGTGATAGAAGTTCTACAGTATCAAGAACTTGGTACTGTTCTACATTAACTTTATCGAATTATATCAAGACTCCTCCGTGCTAAAACTGCGTAAAGACAATGGTGCTGGTTGAAAACTAAAAAAAACTATGTCTGATCTGAAAATAGTTTTAGAGTTTGTGTGGTTATACACACTAATCTCATGAACTACTAGTTCGAATTGAAAAATTCTTTTAGTGTTGGATCATTTATGAAGGAAGGTTAAGGCAGACACTAGAATAGTAACCAAATATGCGAGGTATAGCTAGTAAATATAATAATAAATGTTCTATAGGTACCTACTATATTTATTATTTATTTCTATCAAGTCAGTTATCGCTCTTTGTAAATAATTATATAGCTTGTAATAAGTCTGGGTAGTATGGAGGCTTGGAGCCCTGTACCACAGGATTTTCCTAGTGCAGGCTTCAATCTCCACAACATCAATGTAAATGTACTTACTGTAACAATGTACTGTTCTTGTGAAATATTTTTGCATTATGTGGTGGAGAAAAATAAACGCTTTTATTATTGTTGTTCTACTGTGACTTATAATTCTATGTTTTTATTTAGCCGACATACTGGACACCCGTAATCTGCGGTTTGAAGGGGACTTTGATGCTCAAGTGCGAGACATCTTGTACTTTGTGAGGCTGAGTGCGGAGAAGGTGCACAACCTGAGGCTTTTGTTTGATGACCTGAAGCAGGCGCTGCAGCATGTAGCACCAGGTATATACACCGTTTAATTTTAATCGTTTTAATCCCGTGGAGGGTCGATCCGTTACATGAAACACTATCGATTTGTAAAGATAAAATTAAAAAATAAAGTACCTTATTTTCAAAACTCGTATTCATTTACGTATGTACGAAATTAATTTCTTTAAGAAAACGTCAGCTGAGCGAGTTCAATGACCTGTAGGTAGTTTGAACGCAACGCCGACTACTACCTACGGGTCGTTGATAATGTAATTTCGTTATTATTGAGGGTTTGAAAAAACCCAACTTCCTCTCAATAAAATTGAGTAAGTTTGTGCAAAAATATAGCAGAATACTTGGCTTGTAGAGCATATTTTCTTTGATATTGCTAAAGAGTTTTTCTGGAAATCTAATTTTTTGAAGAAAAAAATCAAAACGGTATTTGTTGTTAGAGTCTGTCTAATAAGTTAAACGACTTGGGTAATTATTAGGATTTAATGAAATATGATGTAGTCAACACGGGTTCAATAACCAAGGTTGATTAAGAGATAGAGATCATTGTTTACTAACAGAAGAACCTTATGAGAAGTATCGAATATAAGTATTTTTTTTATGATTTAATATTATACAAAATTCCCAAGTCGGTTGACTTATTAGACAGACTAGAGTGCGTCTACTGAAAGCGTAACCTGGAGTTTTTTTTTTAAATTAAATTGGCAACTTTGTTTTGCTGCCAAAATCACGTCAAAGTCTATGGTTGCAATTGTCAGTTTTTGGAAACAGATATTTATTTTTCAAGAATAATTGCTTAATTATGGGAAAAACAATAAACAGTAACGTGCGAAAACTGCTACACACTATGGTTAATAAATTCAAGCAAAAACAAGAAGAGAAAGAAGGTGTTTTCAATGAAAACCAACAATGTTTATATACGATTTCTGAATTTTTAAGTTAGTATAACGTTATAATGTTGATCCTTGTTGACTAATATTATTAGATACCTAGTTATATTTACGATAATTATAATGAAATTTATTTTTTCTTATATTTCTAGATAATCTGACATATTGCGAATTCCATATTTGACAAAAACATCGAACAAAGAAGACTTTTGGTGAATCGACTTAATCAAAAACACATGCTAATGAGTGGTAGAATGCGTTCAAAAGCGGTTGAGATGTAATGAAAGATTTGCCTCACTCTGTCTGGTAGTGCATCAAAGTCTTCAACTGAAGTTAAAATCGCGAAAGTGAAGGAAATAGTGACTGAAATCCTAGTTCAAGTTTGAGAGAGATAGCTGCTGAACTTTCTGTGTCTCACGAGTCGATCCGTATCATTTGAAACAATCACTGGAGTATATTTCAAAAGATCTGAATTTTCTCTATGCTAAAACGAATCGATTCCAACCCAACAATCTTGAAACACATTATTAGTGTTCTCGCCAACACTAATAATGTGTTTCAAGATTGTTGGGTCACATTATTAGTGTTCTCGCCAACACTAATAATGTGTTTCAAGATTGTTGGATCAACACTAATAATGGTGTTTCATGATGAAGTTGAAATTATGTTGACTATTTTATTTGACTATAGCGGTGTTATGCACTTGGTATTCTTGCCAGAAGGCCAAATGGAAAATAAAGAATATTTGAATATTATATAGCGACATTTGAGAGAACAGATAAAATAAAATAATTTGGAATAGTAACTAACATTTTGTGTGTTATTGACCTTTACCCACCAATAATTAAGTCTACACACACGTTTTTGATTAAAATTTAAGTTCCTATACAACTATTATACAAAATAAATAAATACAAAAAATACTCAAGTATCAAAACTTTTTTCTCCTACTATTTCAATAATACCAGATTCAAAATTTTTGGTTTTAACCTCCTTTTCTCAGGTCACGCTTTCATTAGACGGACTCTATAAGTGTTGCGTCGCATGTTGCATGGTATTAGTAGATTTTAAAAAATCTAAACAAGTTTCTTAAGTCCCAAATTATTCCCGGGACTGGAGGTTATGAGTCTGGAGTCTCGAAAAAGAGGAAAAATGGTCGAGACTCCCGGTATTTTTGAGACCGAGACTCCCGGGATGAAAGCCTTAATCTGAAGACTATCTGCTAAGTTTCAATTTGCATGGAGTTTTTTTTGCAGTTGACACATCCGAAATCCTGAGGTTGACTGCTGTAGACTACATTTTAACATTCATTCTGCCTATGTTCCACTATTATACTTAATTTTTTTTAATACACTCGCTCGACAACCGCTCTTATCCTACCGCTTACAGGCACGCCAATAGGCTATTTCCCGCACAAGTGCAAAAATGAGCGCGTGCTCTCCCCCGCCATAATTTTATTACATGTATCGTATCAGGATGGGCACGCGTCGTCCCCCACGAGGCGCCAGTCAACCCCCGTTTATTCATTTCAGTGAGTGTAATTAAAAAAGTTGGTTGATACACGTGCAAATTTGTCACTGCAGCCCTCGGTTCTATAACACACTCGCCTACGGTTACTATACCGCCTCTGTCGCGATGACAAACTTTCTGCACTTGTATCAAAATGTACCACCTGTAGCACCTGCTGACGCTTCTAAAGACAACAAGCCTCTCCTTCGGTCTTACGCTCAACAGAGACAAGACCAAGATGATGATAGTGGATCGAGCAGCACTGAATCTTCCTGACATTACTGTGATTGGCAAATGTGAAGTTGTTCAATCGTATGTATACCTTGGTTCCACTATCACGAACACTGGAGGATGTGAGGACGAGATTCGAAAGAGATGTGCTATCACACGATCTGCTGTTGACAGGTTGAAAAGGATCTGGTGCAACCGTAACATCACTAAAGCTACCAAAGTTCGCCTCATGAGAAGCTTAGTCTTTCCAATATTTCTTTACGGCGCAGAAACGTGGACGGTTCGCCTCAAAGACCGACGCAAAATCGATGCACTCGAAATGTGGTGCTGGCGGCGACTGCTGCGGATTCCTTGGACAGCACTTAGGACTAACGTTTCGATTCTGGAGGAGCTATACATCAAACAGAGGTTATCGTCGACTGTGCAAGTACGAATCCTCAAATATTTTGCTCACGTTGTTCGCAATGAACACTCCATTGAGCGACTCGTTGTCCAGGGACAAGTGGAGGGGAAGCGGTCACGCGGGCGCTCACCTACGCGTTGGACAGACCTCATCAAAGCTGCAACACAAACCTCCTTAGTTCAGAGTTCTCGAGACGCCGTAAACCGGGACTAATGGAGACGCATCGCGAGGGCCTCACTCGCCAAATGAAAATGCACAACCACGACCACTCTGTCAAGAGTGAACTACTAATGAGGATCAAAATGTACTATTTTGTCCCTCTCTGATGCAATCTGTCTACTTATTCATATTCTGCATGTGTTGTATTCAAATATAATGTTATCATGATTGGTAAACGCCCACTGGTGCACCCACATCAATCCGTTTCATGATATAGTCTGTGCGATAAAAGAACCGTCGTGGCGTAAAGTGAAAACAACATTAAAGATTTTAAGTAGCAACCCAACCCAGCCTTCCGTCAAATGCCAAACGTCATGTCACGTTGACACCGGTTTGCTTACTAGAGTCCGTCTAATGAAAGCGTGACCTGAGAAAAGGAGGTTACAACCAAAAATTTTGAATGTGGTATTATTGAAATAGTAGGAGAAAAAAGTTTTGATACTAGAGTATTTTTTGTATTTATGACAGTTTTAGAATAGTTGTACAAGAACTTAAATCCTAGTCAAAAACATGTGTGTAGACTTAATTATTTGGTGGGTGTATGATAAATGTCAATAACACACAAAATCTTAGATAGTATTCCAAATTATTTTATTTTATCTGATCTCTCAAATGTCGCTATATAATATTTAAATAATATTCTTTATTTTCCATTTGGCGTTCTGGCAAGAATACCAAGTGCACAACACCGTGATAGTCAAATAAAATAGTCAACATGATTTCAACTTCATCACGTCTCGCCAACACTATTAATGTGTTTCAAGATTGTTGGGTTGGAATCGATTCGTTTTAGCATAGAGAAAATTCAGATCTTTTGGGATTAGTCAAGTGGGAACATGTTTTATACTCCAGTGATTGTTTCAAATGATACGGATCGACTCGTGAGACACAAAAAGTTCAGCAGCTGCTGCAGCAGCATCTCTCTCAAACTTGAACTAGGATTTTCGCGATTTTAACTTCAGTTGCAGACTTTCATGCACTACCAGACAGAGTGAGGCAAATCTTTCATTACATCTCAACTGCTTTTGAACGCATTCTACCACTCACTAACATGTGTTTTTGATTAAGTCGATTCACCAAAAGCCTTCTTTGTTCGATGTTTTTGTCCATTATGAAATTCGCAATATATCAGATTATCTAAAAATATAAGAAAAAAAAATCATTATATCCTTAATATAACTATCTAATAATATTAGTCGACAAGGATCAAGATTGTAACGTCATACTAACTTAAAAATCAGAAATCGTATGTAAACAATGTTGGTTTTCATTGAAAACACCTTCTTTCTCTTCTTGTTTTTGTTTGAACTTATTAACCATAGTGTGTAGCAGTTTTTGCACGTTACTGTTTATTGTTTTTCCCACAATTAAGCAATTATTCTTGAAAAATAAATATCAGTTTCCAAAAAACTGACAATTGCAACCATAGACTTTGACGTGATTTTTTTCGGCAAAACAATGTTGCCAATTTAATTTAAAAAAAAAACTCCAGGTTACGCTTTCAGTAGACGCACTCTATGTTATTTTATTGTGATTTTTAATTGAAATCTTCAGAAATCTGATAAAAAATTTCACTGAGCTGCAAGGGAAATAATATTTAATATAATACAGTTTTGCCAAAGATAACAAATGGCAAATCACACCATTATTGATCAAAACAAAGTCACGAACTTGAGAAACATTGATATGCTGTTTTTTTGGTACGTAACACTATTATTTTAATGTTTTTAGACTTCCCAGGTAAACTCCTGTCCCTGTTATCTCGAATATATATAAATTAAACGGAAATTCATTTAAACATGACGATATTTGTTTATTTTGTTTTGGTCAATATTTTCGATGACTAGTATAAAGAGTATTGATACTTTAAATTTTTATTAATGCGTTTCTTAAATATTTCATATTTAAAACTTAGAATATTTCTTTTCAGGCTTGAGTAAGGATACAATAACTAAAATAAAAAAGGGCAAGTGCGAGTCGGACTCGCGCACTGAGGATTCTGTACAAATTTACCTATGAAATCAATTCCCGAATTCAGTTACGAAGATTTTTCCGAATTGCAAACAATTTTTTTTTTTGTGGCTGATCTACAAATTTTCAATTTTCAGATTTTTCGTTGTACTTGTTCTATGAGACCTTATTTTTATGCCAAATTTCAGGATTCTAGGTCAACGGGATTCACCCTATGAACTTTGATTTCCTTGAGTATCGAAATATACGTTTTTTTGCGACATAAACGGCCGTATCTTTTTTTTTTCGCTGACTCAGAAGTCTGATTTTTTCACAACTTCAAAAGACCGCAAACTTGTGTATGGTTTTAATTTTAACTTGATACGTCCAAGCGTTATTGAGTTAAAGGGTCTTAACAGATAAACAGACGGACAACCAAGTGATCCCAAGGATCTTGTTTATGGGATGGTGCCTTACAGGCTAAATAGATTTTTACGAAGCAACATTACAAATTCTGAAGTGTACTTTATTTTCATAGTCATTAAAGTTCATATTTTTCATTGATTAGCAAAAGGGAAAATGTACTAAGGAAGACAACGAGAAAGTGGTAGTGTGTCCCACTTTTACCTTTATATTAAACTAGGGTAAACATAAACTTGCTGTTAGCTACAATATTCTAGTCAGTGATAATATACCGATCCCAGTCAAAGTGATAGAACCATTTTCGTTGGAACTGGGTAAGTGGTCGTTGGTGGAACCTACCTCGGTAGGCAGTACAGCAGTTTCTTCACGCTATTTTCGTTTACCTATTCGTGTTTGCATTTAAATGTTCATCATTATTACAATCGAAAGACGTCCACTGTTCGACATAGGCCTCCCTCAGGTGTCACCACAATTAACGGTTTGTTACTTATTACGCAAAAACTTATAAACGGATGAATTTAATGATAAACGTTGCAATAATATAGCTTATAACATAACACAACTTAATAACATATTCCACAACTATCACACAAAGTCATCTAGCCTCAAACTAAGCAGAGCTTGTGTTATGAGTACTAGACAACTGATAAACATACTTATATATTTCTAAATACATACATACTATAGATAAATTACAACCAGACACAGAACAAATGATCATGCTCATCACACAAACATTTGTCCTGGGTAGGAATCGAACCCACGACCTCCGGCATAGCAGTCAGGGTCACTAACCACTAGACCAACAGGCCAGTCAAACTCTAACCTATATAACCTATATTTTTGCTAAGTTTCATCACGTGAACAAGTTCAATAAATAGGCTACTAATATTATAAATGCGAAAGTTTGTGAAGATGGATGGAGGTACTCGTATGTATGGATGTGTCGCGCAAAAACTAATAGACAAATGAACTTAATCATAAACATTGCAATAATATAGCACATGAGCTATAACTTTGCAGTTTCATTAGGTGAGCAAATTCAGCCAATAGGATAATTTATATTATAGGGCGAAGCCGCTGGAAGAAGTTAGTCTAACATAGTTTCAAAATATCAAGATTTAACAGTCGCACTATAATGACGTCACAATGTTGCTTACATAACAAAAACGATATTTATCTACAGCAGCGCCCTCAAATCCCACGATGGTTTACTTTCCGCACAGACTCTAGGTATTTTGCTGTCACAGTATCGACTTGTGGGTTAAACCTTTTAATGCTACGTTTACATGAGAGCCCAGTCTCGGTCAATCGCCATTGTGTTGACGGGGTTTTCCCGATTATACAATGGCTACACCGCGAGGCTAGGCACACATGAAAGTCATACTTGTTGTGCGTGTTCAGTGTACAGGGAGATGTCCAAAGTAAACGTGACTTCAATGAATTAAATGTCTTTAATTCTGATTCCACAATACTTCGTTATAACTAACTACGTATTATGTATGTGTCGAGGCAGCGCGGTGTAACGTAGACGACTGGCGAGCCGTCCGCTCGCGTCCCCATATATCGTCGAAAATGCAACTCAGCAAATCGCGGTTACCAAACCGCTACATGCTTTTTATCAAGTTTGATGCTAGTAGGATTCTAGATTAATTTAAATGAAGTTTACATAAATAAATAACAGTCTGCTAGACAGTTTTGTTGCAGTTTTATCAACTGCAAAATTAATATGAATGAAAACTATTAAAAAAAAATGCAATATTTGTGATAGCAACTCAAAATCAATGTTATTTTTGAGTTGAAAGGTTCGAAATCGAAAACCTTTTGCAGTCTATGTTTTAGCTAGCTCTAGCCTACTAATATTTTAGATAATTAAAGTTACAAGCTAGATACAGAAAAAAGAATTGATTAGATGTGTGTTTATATTAATTTTGCAATAATTTGTTTCAGGTTGTAACATTGAACCATTCGGTTCAGTAGTGACAGGTCTAGGAATAAAAACAAGTGATGTGGACTGTTACGTGGCCTTACCAAATGGGGAGCAGCCCCACGCGGGACACGTCATCCGAACCAGGAATGTCCTCAGCAGATACTACAGGAAGTTCAGCCAGATAATTGCCATAACAAAAGCCAAAGTACCTATTGTCAAGTTTTTACATATACCTACCCAATGCGAATGCGACGTCAATTTTAAAAGTCCTGCTGGTGTGAGAAATAGTCAATTAATTGCATTTTTATTGCACTATGACAAAAGAGCCCTGCCACTAGCCGTGCTCATAAAGTACTGGTCGAAGGTACACAAGTTTACAGGCACTAATCTATTGGGCAACTATTCTTTGATCATGATGCTCATATTTTATTTGCAACTGATGAACATTTTGCCTTCGGTCTATGAGTTACAAAGAAACGTGCCCAGTTACTATGTGGACAGTTGGAACACAGCATTTGATGACAGTATGACCAGCAGCAACACAAAGAATTCGGACACTCTGTATGAACTGCTGGGAGGGTTTTTCAAGTGTTACAGTACTTTCAACTTTAAGGAAAATATTATTTCACCGTATATGGGGCGTGTGATTAACAAGAAATGTTTTGATAATTTTGATATTCCTGAGGAGTTTTCTTTGTACAAAGATCAAGTATCAAAAGATGTGCGGAAAAAGTTGAAAACTGATACTAAACTTTGCATTCAGGACCCTTTCGAGCATAATAGGAACTGCTCAGTCGGTGTGTTCGATAGACTGGGAGAGAGAATTATATCTCACTTTCAGTTTGCTTCGAAAAAATTTGAGGAAGAGAAGAGTACTAATTTTCTTAGAGCTATCTTCACTCAAGACCCGCACAGTGCACCTGCCGCTCCAGGGGTGGTGGGCCCCAAACATAAATTTAACAACAAAATCATAAAACGAAAACAAAATAATAGAGGCGTACCAAATCAGAATGGGTTCCGCATGATGTATAATCAATATCAGGCCTTAGCGAAAGGTAACCGATAAATAAATAACTCGCTCAAACGAGAGGACTGAAGTTTTATTACTAGGTAATATGTGACATAGCTGACTTTGTTTTAAAATTTTACCTATAGGTATTTTAAATATTTGAAATTTGACAAATACAAAACATCACATAAAATACTGATTGTTTTATTTAAATTTGGAACATATTCGCAGGGTCTAAGGACGAGTTTTGTCTGTACTGCAGTGGCAGCCTTAGGGGCTGGCGAGCAGGGCAAGTGCCCGGGGCCTCCCTCTTTAGGCCTCGCGCAATAACTTTATTTGAAAAAAAAAAAAAAAAACTATTATTTGAAACTTTTTATTTTATGCTATCCTATCTTTACCTTTCAATGTAGAGTTTATATTAATAGTAAGATAATTCATTTTTGTAAACCAACCGCCACCAACCACCATAAATAGTAAAATATCATTTTTAGAGTCTGTCTAAAAAGTCAACCGACTTGAGTAATTATTAAAGTAAAATGAAATCTGATGTAGGTACTCAACACTAGTTCAATAATCAAGGTTGATTAAGAGATCTTGATCCTTGTTTACTAATAGAAGAACCTTAAGTATTTTTTAAATGAAATATTATATAAAATTCCCAAGTCGTTTGACTTTTTAGACAGACTAGGTCTATTTATGCTCATTTCCCAATTTTAAGTCTGACACTGTAGGAGATATAAAATCTTTGGTCTGACACGATACGTGCGGACTTGCAATTGGCTAGCTGTCGTTGATTGTTATTCTTTTTAATCAGTTTTTTTAGAAGCTGTAAGTCTGAAAAGTTTCCGACCTCATTGTGAAGATAGCAGCACTGATCATTAAAAGCTAGTGAGTGTAGTTGTGCATCTTTTGGACTGCTTCTCAACAAAGTTTTAACCATTTTGGACGCGCAGATATTATTTGACAGTCATTTGAGCGAGTCGATGTGAAATGCAGAAAAAGAAAATCCATTTTCACCAAGACAACGCTGACCCTCTCACACCTCAACGGTTGCCACGGCGAAAGCCTACGTTTATTCGTTAATTGCGCTTTGAACTGCTTGATCATCCGCCATACTCACCAGATCTAGCCCCAAGCTACTTCTTTTTGATCCCTCATCAAATAATTTTACGCTTGGAGGATAGATGTTTTGTAAAATGCGAAGGCAAACTTCGTGAATAATTATTTTGCAGAGAAAAACGCCAACTAATATTAAAACGGGTTAGAGAGATGAGGGCATCACAGAGAGAAGTGTATAGTTTCAAGGCGACGATGTAAAAAAAGAAAAAATATTGTAAGAAAAAATGTCTTATATCTTCGGTAGGTCGGAAACTTTTCAGACCACCTGTGTAAAGTTATTTTGTACTTTTCAGTGTTTTTTTACATTGAAGTCGGTTGCATATTTTTTTGTAAAAATATTTTTGTTTTACACTTTTTAGTTATGGTACCCACCACTAAAAAGTACCTCTCAGCCAAACTTAAATACCTTATAGCCAGAACATCCTCCTTTTCGAAGTCGGTTAAAAATGCAATTTGTGTCCGTATTTTAATGCCAAAAGTCGTCGGTAAAGTATTGGTCCGATTTTCTACAGTGCTGTTTCAGTTTCATGAATCTGTTATTGTCGGGCAAGCGAGTGATTATAGCCCATTCACCCACTGCCTTAATCCTGTAGCGTGGCTGCCGCTTCAGAGCCTACGGATGTGCTCGGTTTTTTTTCTGGTTCTCTTCCTGGTGAGAAAATTCTGTTTTGAGGTACAGAATACTAGCCCTTCGCCCTGCATCTGTTAGCTCCGCTACACCACAGGGTGGCGGACGAGCGCCGGTGCGGGTGCATCAGGTCCCAGGGAGGACGACGGGGACGTGAATGAGTCGGACTGGCTAGGGCTCTGCCTTATACTGTACTCCGTCACGACCACGAGTACAGCAGATGATTCCTTGACATTTTGTAGGTAATGCTGCTTTCACCTTCAGCGATTCACACCAAGATCATATTTTAGCTTCCCCTCTAAAGTAGGTTGGAAGCTACATAATTATACACGATAGGCTTGTAGCTTATTGGGTGGAGATTCGTGTAAGACGCCATAGAGCGTAAACATATCTGTTAATTTTGTTACAGATTTTATCTGTGTGTAGAACTAGGTATGAGATCTGACTATCTAATGACATCCAAAGGAAAACTATACTATGGAATTGTGCTGTTTTATATATATAATGTATAAGCTATTGGATAATGTTTCGAACAGTTTCGGCAATTTCTTTATTTTAACTACAAAAAATATTAGTTTTTTTTTTTTGATTACTACCATATATCATCTGCAAAAAGAGTACAGTGATGATCTGTCATGTTAGGCAAATCATTGATGTAGAATAAGAATAGTAGTAGGCCTAGTATTAGTCCTTATGGGACTCCAACTCTGTTATATCATAATTTAGATTTATAAGTAGGTAAGTGTATTCTGTGTCCTTGCAATTTTTTATATATTGTTGTCTATTAGTAAGGTAACGTTGTAAAACTTCTAGGCTAGGTAACGTTTTAAGGCTTTTTGCAGCAAAATATCATGATCAACAAAATCAAACGCTTTGCGCATGTCAAGAACACTGGGCAGGTGTTAATACTTTTGACAATATTTTCTGAGACTTTTTTATTAGCTTAAAGCCTGCAAGCGTAAAAATATGCTAGTACTATTAGGCTCTATGGTTTTCGAATAAAGATTATAATTTTTTTTTATTATCCTGATTTTTGTCAGTCCAAGGAAATAATTATTGTTAGTGATCTTTATTTAAAATAAAGTGTTTCTGATTTTAGGAAAGGTGGAAACGAAGAGTGCACAATCACTTAAGAAAAAAATATTCTTAAGTTATTGTTTTACTTTTAGCGAAACAAAAGTTTCTTTGTTTAAGAAGATGGCTATCGAACGGTTTCAATGAAGCCATGATATTTTTTCACCACCTATTATGACTGGATTCACAATCAGTAGTGTACAGGTCGCGCGGTGAATCAAGATCGCTCGGCAAAAGTGGAAGGGGCATGCGCAGTATTCAATTCTAAGGTCTATTTGGCGACGTGCGGGAGGGTGTGCGCCGACGACGACACGTCATTGGTAGATAGAGTCGCTCTTCAATTCCCGCGTTGCGTTCACGCGTCTCATTGGATACTGTTGTAAGTACTTGGGTACTGTTGCGTACAGCTTGTGTTATCGTATTAGTAATACGTAGTCGTAAAAAACAATGGTTAAAAATAAAGTTTTAAAACGGCAAGCCAGAAAAATGGTTTACGACGTCAATTGTTACGTTAAGAAAGAAACTAACGAAATTATTATTTTTTATTTTAATTTTAAACATTTTAATTTTTCTGAATTTACCTACTTACAAGATAAATTACAAGCAAAAACTAGTGTTATTATAAGTTATGTTACTATGGTTCAAACATACGAAATTAAAAATAAAATCCTAACATACCAAGAATTTCTGTGCGCAATTGTACACATGCGCCGATTGCCCCCACTACTTTCACCGAGCGATCTTAATTCACCGCGCGACCTGTATTCAGTGTGCTATATTGAGTTTCTAAATTGTATTTGTATGAAATCTTAGAAAACTGGTATTATTTTTAGGTATGTTTTTTTTAGGATTAGAACTAAGTTATTTTAAATAATAGAACTCTGAGTACTAAGGTATAATGACGTTAAAAACGCTTGTGTGCTGCTTGGGTACATATAAACAAAAAAATAAGTTTTAATTAAATACATTAATATTAGAGAAGTGTCATGCGTGTAGATCTGTTATTTCAATTAATTTTTGTTTTTTATTCCACCCATCACATTATTGCAGTTGATAACTGTTCCCTTATGTTCATCCGCAACTAGGATAGCGCTGAGGATTCTATCATTAGGCAGCTTTTCAAACATCGCTGCCACTAACTTCATAAGATATTTCAACTTCGTCGCCCGCTCGTGTGATATCAGACGTGCAATGCTATAATCGTGCATGTACATATCCTGAATGCTGATCTCAGTGTCCAAATAGCTTTTTACGGCAACTTGCATTGTGCGGTTCAACGCGTTGTTGTATAACGTATATTCTTTAGGAAACTTGTCAATATCTGTAAAAGCATTCCTCGGAATAGGACGTCCAGTAAAGGGCGAAACGATATATTCATCAAAGTTAAATTCGCTGTAGTATTTGAAGAATCCGCCCAGCAGTTGATGTAGATTCTCTGTATTTGTCGTATTAAATGGCAGCTCGTTGAAACCTAGGTTCCAGCCGTTGATGAAGTAAGGTTTCGCATTTACTTGTAACATATAGCCAGGAGGAGCCATGTTCTTTTGTTGTAAATAAAATATTATTAACAAATACAACGCATAACCTGGTAGGGAGCCTGGTCCATGGCCAGTTAAACCATGGACTGCGAACCAGTATTTCAAAAAGACCCCCAAAGGCTGAAACCTTTTATCTAACTCGAAGTAATATTTAATATTTTTTTGATTTTGGTGGAACATAATACTAATATCAAATTCAATCTCAATTTTTCGCTCCGAGGGAATGTGATAAAATGAGAAAAACGAAGAGTTAAAAGCAACGTCGTACTTGACCTCCACTTGTGAATACAGTTCCGGTTGTTTATTGAATAGCTTTGCTGTTTCTTCTAGCACGTACAAGTTAGCTGAGGCGTTAAAGTTTGGTAACTGTACGATAAGATCTATGTCACTTGCTATCGTACCCAACCCTACGCCCAGTGACCCGAAGAGGGTGAGCTCATAACCTGCAAATAATAAATGAATTAGAACGAAAGTAAAGAGTTTTGCCTACCTATAAGTACATGTTTCAGTCACATGTCACACATTGAACTCACCTTCCCACCGCTGGTCCAGCGTGGCTCGTACGTCGTCCAGCACTCGAGTTATGACAGGATCTTGCGCGGACATCATCTGCGCGTGCATTATGCGCTGCAGCTGCGAGTCGAAGTCTCCCGCCAGACACGGCGGCGCGCACAGCACCCCGCCGCCGCAAAATACCAGCACTGCCACACCACTCACTTTAAAGTAAAAATAAATTAACAGAAAAAAACTAGCAGTGAGTTGATGGTGTTCATAAGTAAGTGCTGACCTCATTCAACGAAATAATCAAATGTAGAGCAGTTAACTGATAGAAGAAATCAAACTGACACACCAAGTTGTCTCTGCAAGCTTTCGCAATTAAAGGCTTGTTTGAAAACCGGCCAAGAGCGTGTCGGGCCACGCTCAGTGTAGGCTTCCGTAGTTTCCCGTCCATCACAATAAGTGTACCCACTTATGAGTTTAAAAAAATGCTTGCATTTATTATACTACGAACTTAGTCCAGAAATTATTTTGTACAACCTTTTTGTCTTTTTTGTACAAAAACTGTTCTTTCCATCAAGTTCAAAATAATTTTCCTAGAAAGTCCTTATAAAGTTCTACTTTTCAGAATTTTTTCATATTTTCTAAAGTTATGGTTCAAAAGTTAGAGGGGGGGACACATTGTTTTTTACTTTTGGAGCGATTATTTCCGAAATTATTGACATTATCAAAAAATGATTTTAGTAAACCCCTATTCATTTTTAAATACCTATCCAACAATATATCACACGGTAGGGTTGAAAATAAAATAAAAAATCACTTCCCACTTTACATATAGGGGGGCTACCCTAATAAAACATTTTTTTCCAATTTTTATTTTACCACTTTGTCGGCGTGATTGATATACATATTGGTACCAAATTTCAGCTTTCTAGTGCTATCAGTCACAGAGATTAAGCGAGGACGGACAGACAGACAGACAGACGGACAGACAGACATGGCGAAACTATAAGGGTTCCTAGTTGACTACGGAACCCTAAAAACGTGCTAACCTACTTTATAATGAATTTTTAACTGTTCTGAAATAGGTAACACCATACAAATATGAGTAGGTAACACTCACCAAGTGAAATATATATGTTTTGTGGAGCCATAGTTGGATGGCCAATCAAGTAGGACCTACCACAAAGACATAAAAATAATCATGGAAACGAATACAATATATTTGTACCTAAATGCACAATGTGCGTATAATTCGCATGAATATAGGGGAAAGTGGGATTAAATCGTACAGTGTAGGTACCTATACTATACTTTATTTTTTATTTTTATGGTTTCGTTCATATTATTCCTTTTATCATCGTTTTATATCTTTTTTTATGGTGGGAAATCATCTAATAACTTCTACCGTTCTAGGGTGGAGTGAAAGGACATGTCAGACTCTTACTAACTAAAATCCACATGTATCCTTTTTTTTATGGTGGGAAAAAATCAACCAATGACATCCCCCGCTCTTGGGCGGAGCGGGGGATAGTGTCTGACTAAAAGACCCACGCCGTTCCTTCTAGCCTTCATACCGGGGCTCGAGCGCCCTTTCGGATAACCCTGGCCCCAGTAGGCTTCGACCCGGCTGGGCCCGTGCTGTTGCTGACAACTCCTTGAGGCGAAGTATTAGCACAGCACTCGAAAGGCACGGTGTTGACCCGACCCTGAGTGGCTGGATCACAAATATGCTCAGATTTAGAGCAGTACAAGTAAATATAAATAGCACCACAAGGGCCATAGTGGCGAAGGGTTGCCCCCAAGGGGGAGTCCTTTCGCCTTTACTGTGGAACTTAGTTGCAGATGACCTAGTTAAAAGACTAAACACAAAAGGTTATTTCGCCGTAGGTTACGCTGACGATATAACCATTATAATAAATGGCACCCACGAAAATACACTAGTGTTGTAAAAATAAGCGCTGAGAGTCGAGCGTTGAGCGCTGAGTCGACGCTATTGAGCGTTCAAGACTCGAGCGTTAAACGCTCGAGCGTTTAGGACTCGTGAGCGTTGAAGACTCGGGGGCTCGACGCTCGAGTCGCGCGCTCGAGCGTCGAAGCGTTAACATTTTTACTGGGGTATATATTAATTTTATTTGACTAGAGGAAAATCTTTAATCATTATGATGCATGACGTGCTTTAGATGCACTTCGACTCAAATCTTTTGTGATTATAATATTTTCGAAACACAAAAGATTTCTATAATTTATCATTATTTTATATATTTATAAGGAGAAACTGACTGACTGACATATCAAGGCACAGCCGAAAGTAATGAGGACTAGGAGCGTGAAATTCTGCTCAAGCTTTCTTTTTAATAGATAAAAAAAACCTTGAGCAAAATAGAGTTAGAGTAGGCTAGGCGAGCATTGAGCATTCATCACCCTAAGGAGATCAACGGGGGTCCAAAGTTTGTATGGAGAAACCTATTTTAAGCGGGCGGAGCCGCTGACAGAAGCTAGTTTTATGTATCTTTTTGCGTTAATAATGTCAAATGTTTTTCAGCAAAAGGAAAAAGATAGCGATATAGTTAGTGGTAGTGAGTATCAAAATGACATGGAGGTTATAGTCTGTCTAATAAGTCAACCGACTTGGGAATTTTTTATAATATTTAATCATTTAAAAAATACTTATATTCGATACTTTATAAACGGTTCTTCTGTTAGTAAACAATGATCTCTATCTCTTAACCTCTCGTATGCCGTAATTAGAGATCGAGAAAGATAGATCTACGCGAGACACAATGGCTTTTTAATTGTGTCTCAATTAAAAAGCCATTGTGTCTCGCGTAGATCTGCGTTCCGGCATACAAGGGGTTAATCAACCTTGATTATTGAACCCGTGTTGACTACATCAGATTTAATTAAATCCTAATAATTACCAAGTCGTTTAACTTATTAGGTGGTGGAGGTGTAAATTTTTTCTCACTCGAGTGTGTGAAAAAAGGCGGAAGAGTTAGAAATAGGTCAATTTGGCCATGCCTGTTGTCTAACTAAATATACCTAAGTAAACGTAGACACACCAGTATTATATAATATATTTTTAGATAACCCATGAAAGGCGAAAAAGTCCCGAATAGCGTTGAAAATTCCGGAAAAAAACAATTGTTTTTTTCACACAAGTGTGGTTTTTTCACATGTTGCATTGAAATGCGGAAAAAATCGTTTGGGAACAAAACAGAAATCTTTCGAATGTTTTATTAATTGTTTCGGTTAATTTCATGAAAAATTGAAAAAAAACAAGTTTTATTGAAATAAAAAAATATATTATGGTGAGCGAAATACAAAAAAGAAAAGAAAATGTACGAGTGGTGAATACAAATAATAGATGCATTTAGCTTTCCTCAGCCAAAACCTCGATTTCAATGTCTGACGAATCGTCAGCTTGATCAGACTCGAGCTCCCTCAAGCCTCCCCCAAGTGTCGCCATAATGATCGGTCCCACTGTTGGACATAAGCCTCCCCCAAGTGTTGCCATTAGGCGCTATAATGACTGATGCCCACTGTTGGGCATAAGTCTCACCTCGCTATAATGACATATGCCCACTCTTGGACATAAGCCTCCTCCAAGTGTCGCCATTTAGGCGCTATAATGACTGATACCCACTATTGGGCATAAGTCTCCCTTCGCTATAATGACCTATGCCCACTGTTGGGTATAAGTTTCCACCTCACTATAATGATCTATGCCCACTGCTCGACTTAACCCTCCCCCAAGTGCCGCCACTTAGGAGCTATAATGATTGATGCCCACTGTTGGACATACTTAGGTCTCCCCCTCGCTATAGTGACCGATGTCCTCTATTGGACTGTCCAGGCACACTAGTTTATGAGCCTATGTCCAAGTTGCACATAGGCTCATAAACTAGTGCGCCTCACCATCAGATTGCATCACTGCTTACCATCAGGTAGGATCGCAGTCAAGCGCTAGTTTATATTAATTTAAAAAAAAGTAGGTACGCATTTGAAAAAATCAAACCTGATGTTTTCGGTTCTTTTGTTATTTTTCCGTTTTTTTTTCGGTGATAAAACTTTCTATAACAAATAAAAACCACGCAGATAAAACCGCGGGAATAACATAAACAATGAGTAGTTAGTATTAAACTGATTGTTTTTCACCTATTTTATAAAGACTCGTGCTCAAGCTCGAGTCGAGCGTCGAGTCGGCGCTATTTATCGAGCTTTTTTTCTAAACGCTCAAGCCAGCGCTCGAGCGTTTTCAAACCGATTCGAGTCCCGACTCGAGCGTTTTTAAACTGCTCGAGTCCGGACTCGAGCGTTTTAGCGCCGCCTCGAGCGTTTTTACAACACTAAAATACACTATGCAACCTTATGCGACAGGCCTTGAAAATAGTAGAGGACTGGTGTAAGGAACACCTACTGACAGTAAACCCCACCAAGACTGAATTGGTTCTCTTCACCAAAAAAAGGAAACTGGCAGCACTACAACTGCCACTTTTCTTTGGAACTACCCTTAGCCTATCAACTGAAGTCAAGTACCTGGGCGTTTACCTGGACAAACAGCTGAACTGGGCAAAACACACCGAGTACATCACTAAAAAAGCCAGTATATCCATGTGGCAATGTAAACGCATGTTAGGCCGCAGCTGGGGCATAGCCCCAAAGGTGACCCACTGGCTATATACAACTGTTATCAGACCAATAATCACATATGGCTCACTAGTTTGGTGGCCCAGGACTGAACTGAGCACAGCCCAAAAAGACCTTGAAAAACTGCAGCGACTCGCCTGCGTAGCGATCACAAGCAGCATGAGAACCACGCCCACGGCTGCCCTGCAGGCGATGCTGGGACTGCCTCCACTGCATCTAATAGTGCAGGAGGAGGCAGCCTCGGCGGCCTTCAGGCTCAGCGTTTCGGGCACCCTGAGTAAAGACTCCAGAATCAAACACATACGCATAATGGAAAACGCTATTAAAAGACAGCCCATGATGGCAGCACCTAGTGACAAAGCTCCAAAGACGTATCATTTCCAAAAGCATTTCAATATTCAATTAACAGAGGAAGCACACGACTACTCAGGCCCAGCTGAACTGAGAGTCTACACGGACGGATCAAAGACAGACACTGGCACGGGCGTTGGAGTCTTCTCCAATGACCTCAATATCAGAATATCCAGAACGCTAGGAAAATTCAACACCGTCTATCAGGCGGAATGTGTTGGCATAATCCTAGCGGCCCACGCCATAGAAACTAGAGACGTAAAGGACACACACATTCGTATACTCTCCGATAGTGTCTCAGTCCTACAATCCCTAGACAAAGATTTTACCACCTCGAGAATTATACAAGAATGCCACTCTGCACTAGAAAGAGTCACGGTGCCAAAGCGAAACACTGTGACACTACAGTGGATTAAGGGGCATAGCGGTTCGCTGGGCAACGACGCGGCGGACGAACTGGCCAGGAGAGGATCTGGAGCGGTGGTCTTCGGGCCCGAACCAATTGTGCCGGTCCCCTTTGGTCAGCTGCGTGGTTGGCTACGCGAACACACACAGATACAAGCGGAACGCTGGTGGTCCTCGACATCGGGATGCAGGCAGGCCAAGGAGGCCCTACCATACCTCAATAAAGAACTTACAAAAAAACTTTTAAGAATGAACAGAGGTGGCCTGCACCTGGTGACGGGGACCATCACCGGGCACTGCACACTGAATAAGCACCTCCACACAATAGGCATCACAGACAGTCCCCTGTGCAGAGCATGCTTGGAGGGGGAGGAGACAGTCGCGCATGTGCTCCTAAACTGCACAGGTGTCACTGAAATACGCACACGAACCATAGGATCCCCGAATTCCCTTATGGATGCCCTGAAAAACCTGAGAGGCCTAATCTGCTTTTGGAGAGAGGTGGGCTGGTTGGAATAAGCCCACCCAAGGTTATGGCCGCTATGGCCCACGTACAATGGTCCGCATAGGACTAAGTGCGGAAACCATACTCAGACATAGACATAGACATAGACTCCTTGAGGCGCGCGGGAACAGTGCACGCCGTCGACGACTTGTGCTTGGTCCGGATAGTTACCGGACGGCCGGACAGCGAGCTACCCATTGCTCACTGTCCGCAAGCCCGCGCCTATGGTGGCCGGAAATCGGGATCAGAATCCCGGCGGCGGCGGCGGCGGCGAGAACGCCGTTGCCTGATGCGTTCGGCCTCCTCCTTTGCGAGCATTACTGCTTCGCAGAAGTCGGCGACCGCCTGCCACTCCTCCTCGCTCCGGACCATGGCCTCAACCAAGGCCGGGAACGAGAGGTCTCCGCCGCCGATCGCCCCCACGAGGGCACGGCGATGCTTCGCCCAAGCAGGGCACACCTCGACTGTGTGCTCCACCGTGTCCTCCGGGCATCCACATGTATCCTTCAATTACCCTTTACGTCGGGGTCAACAGTATTTCTTTCAAAAATTTCCACGGTCTGGATCGTGGAACGGTACACTACGCATCGTCGACATCTTGGGCTCAGTTCTTACCGGATGGTCGGACGGCGAGCTATCTTATTTGACCATTAAATTTTTTGCTGTATGGACTTTAAAGGAGACTTTGACCCCTGAGCTAGGAAACACCGGCCTCATCTAGCTTTAACTGACGAAAAAAAAAATTGACGTGTAACCTACTTGCAAAATAAAGATCATTTATCGTTTATCATTTACGCATTGCCCCTGCCCGTTGTCCGCGAGCTCGCTCTTACGGTGGCCGGGGATCGCCCTGCAACTTCCGATATTCGGGGCATCTCGGCGGTGGCTAGTATTACTGCTTTGCAAAAGAAGTCGGCCGCTTCCCATTCGCTCTCGATCCGAAACATGGTCCGAACCAAGGCCAGCTGCCACTTCCTATTGCCTCCACGAGGGCAAGGCGCCAAGTCAGGCTCACCTCCACCGTGTCCACACACTGTAGAAAATTATTCCGATTGGGCGTCACTGTGATTTAATTCATTAAACCCCAAGCGAACCTATTATATCTTTCTATTGTGTCTGTAATTTCCACGATTGAAAGGTTAAAATATTAAACGAAATTGTCTTTATTTCGAAATAAATCTAAACAGCTATTTTAATTCATTAATTTTCCCCATAATTAATGTAGGTATGATGATGGTAGGTATAGGTGCTCATAGTTATTAGTATGTAATGTACCTACGTAAGTACCTACTTACTAAGGTTCAGCTTCCCTGTTGCTACCGAGTCGTAACTATCTGCATCACCTCCGAGTACAATCAGCGGTTAATTTAAATTAACTATTGATTAATATTCCGTAAAATTCTGATTCAGGGGTCAGTCGGGGAAGTACGGACTATAGTTGCAAAACTTCTGAAATATTCGGAATAATTCCGGAATACTTCTGGGAAAGTTCCTTTAAATCGGAATTATTCAAAATGAATTTAATTAAGATTTTTTTTTTTTTTGCTGAAAAATTGTATTTTGCATCGATCGTCGATCGCCGCCGCCGCTGCTGCAGCGCTGGCCACAGAGTACTTTGTACGCTGGCGCCGCGACGCGCGCGCAGGCCCGACTGCCACGCAGCCACCACGAGTCGTGCGTGCAGGCGATGGCGGTGCGGGGTGCGGTAAGAGGGGATATGCTCCCGGAGAGGCGGAGAAGTTTTCCCCCCCCGCGAGAAAGATTCGTACCCCGCAATCGAATGTTTCCGAATGTTTCCGAATATTTCGCCCGAATATTTCGCCGGATTGCCGGAATAATTCAATCGGAATAAACGTGTTTGTAAGTTAATAATTGTTCAGTGGCACATACGTAAGTAAAATATAAATGTTTATTTTAATATAAATGGGATTGATTAATGTTAGCCTGCGATTAACAGGATTTTTATTCTTTTGTTTTTAGGTAGGTACCTACTTATTTCGAAATAGAATGCTATTTTTATAAATGTCAGTTGTGAATTAAAAAACCAGGTCTAGCATTATTTGATTTGTTTTTTGAAAAAGGGTTAGAGTCTGTCTAATAAGTTAAACGACTTGGGTAATTATTAGGATATAGTGAAATCTGATGTAGTCAACACGGATTCAATAATCAAGGTTGATTAAGAGATAGAGATCATTGTTTAATAACAGAAGAACCCAATGATAGAAGGACCTTATAAAAAGTACTGAATGTTTGTATTTTTTAAATGATTAAATATTATACAAAATTCCCAAGTCGGTTGAGAGAGATCTCTGATTCGCGAGTCGCATAGCCCACCAAGTCAATAAAAACATTACGCGTAAATAGCCCAGTCAATAAATACATTGAATTTGTTGTTTGTGTTTGTTGTTGTTTGTTCTATGTTTGTTTTGTTTGTGTGTTTGAACGAAAAATATTAATATTATATTGTAAAAAGGGTGGGGCGCTTTGTGCCATATGTTTCGTAAGAGTCGAATCGAGCACCCCACGCTTTTCCTAAAGTCAATGACCATGACCCCTAAGTATTTGACCTAAAATGTTATCGAAAAAAATTGATCTGTGTTATTTAGAGAAGTAGCGCTCGCCGGCGCGGTCAAAGCAGCCCTTTGGTGTCCCGGGCGTTTCCCAACATTTTTGCATTTGACCTTGAGTTCAAGGTGATTGACTTTGGTGTCAAGGTCATGCCCTATGGTGTCCCAGGTGTTTTCCAACTTTTTATACATTAGACCTTGGGGTCAAAGTCTGCCCCTTGGGGTCAAAGTCATTGCCTTTGGGTGTCACAGGTGATTCCCAACATTTTAATGAAGTAAAGGTTTAAGTAAAGGTCATTGCCCTTGAGATCAAGGTCATAGAATAAAGGATCATTGTGTTGTCATCAGTCTTTGATGGGTGTGCAAAGTTTTAAAAAAATCTGATCGCCCTAAGCTGGTCAAAATCGAGCTCAAAGGCGTTGATTACCAACAAATATATAGGTGAAGCTAATAGAAGCGTGTTAAAAAAGGAGGTTATGAGTTTGAACCGTATGTATGTATGTTTGTCCGCGATCATCTTGCATTTGGCTGAACCGAATTTGATGCAGTTTTCAGAACAGTATTATTAGTCACTATATGTACCTATACGTGACATAAAAAAATGTTGAAACAAAAATGTTTAAGTAAAAAGATAGAACTGACTTCAATGAAGCCGGAGCACTTCAAACCACCACCAAGCGAAGACTTTATTGAAGAGGTGCACTCACAACTATAAACTTAATATATTCTTACCGCTCACAATACAACTAAAGATAATATTTTACAACTTCCAAGCGCGAAATAGGTAGTAAGGTCGATTTTCTTGTTTTTTTTTGACAGTTGAAATATTCCGAAAGTTTCGGAATATTTCGGAATACTTCCGAAGTATTCGACGGGAATGATTCGGAATTTTTCCCGCCAGCATCTATAGTACGGACCATAAAGGTTACCCAATGGTTATATAATAATGACTTATATAATGTCTGTTAAATAGCCGTTTGTTTCTAACATTAGTACTTAAACTCTTATTAGATCTTATTTTAATAGCGGACTAGCTTTCAAAATAGATATATTTCAAAAGTGTATCAGATTTTGAGATATAATCAAACCATAACAATGAATATAAGGTATGATTTGTCATACTTCCGAGTAATTTTTAAGAAACTGAAAAACAATATCAAAATACATATAGCTATTTTTGGTTTTTACAAGCAATCAGAGTTCGTCAACGTTCGCAATAAGTCCCGAAAATCAACAAAACACCGATACAAAGCAAAGAGCAAGTGACACTAATGCAAGCACAGGTAGAAACAAAAAAAAGCTATAAAATAGTACTCTGTGGGTAGAATTGAAAACTGTGACTTTGACAATGACAAATGACCATAGCAACGTCAAAAATAAGGAAGGCAAAGACGATACAATTAATCGATATTTCCTAAGGTTTACTATGGCTATATGTTACAAATTGCCTTACATCAACTTTTGTCATACCATTACAAGTATGGCAATGTCTTATTTTACTTATAATAACACTTAACTGTACTTGTTAATAGTAATACATAATAACATCTGTATCTAGTATGAAATATTGTTTTTTTATTTTTATTTTAAAACAGTTGTATTATTAATTTAATTAATGTATTCAGTAAAAATAAATGTTTTCTTAATTAATAAAGCCCAAAAGGAGGGTTACTTTTGTATTACTTGTGGTAAATAATCGTTTAGTTAGTAGACCACACAATTTTTTAAACGATCATTAGAAAACCCTAAAAAAATATCATGATGAAATAATAGCTTTTGGTTACTTCATCATTATTCTAACTACCTACATATTTAAAATCGAGTATAACCTTATTTGTAAAGTATACTTATTAGGTTTTTTAAATAACACTATTAAAAAAAAACATCAATCGATCACTTAAAAATTCAATCGATCGATTAAAATTGATTGGACATCCCTAATTCATTATCGACACGACATGACATTAGGCGTACCTACATGGCGGCTGGCGGATGTTATTAGTTGAGTATCTAAGTAGTTGCGTTGCGTAAATACTATAAAATCATCCAATAATAATAATTTATTTATTTTCTTTCCACAAATTACAGAGAAATGAAACAGACAGTGTACAATCAGAATAGTGAAATTAATTTGTGGAAGACGGTGCCTGAACTAAGTTTTTTAAAAAACCTGTATGTCGGGTCACCAGGCCCCCAAAACAAAGTTTAAGATTAATCATTGTTGTTCTTACTGAAGACGATTTGATTCACGTAAATACATTGCAGTCATTAATTACATCAATATTAATAGTTTATTTATATTATTTCATTACATTGACAATAATAACTTGATTACATCATTTAATTACATTGATAATAATAATAAATAAATAAATTGATTTCAATATTTAATAGCATCAATAATTATAAATTGATTGCAATATTTAATTACAATTATAAAAATAAGTTAGATTACATTATTTTATTGCATTTCATTACATTATTCGATTGATTTACATTAGAAAAATAAAAAATAACATAAAAAGTAATTACCTAATAAAAGATACATGCACAACTTTTTAGGAAGAGTGATGGGAGTGAGTGTGTGTGAATGAGTGATGTGGAGTGAATGTGTGTGATGTGGGGAGAACTGTGTGTGTTCCAAAGGAAAACGTTTTGTTAGCACATTGTTTTAAAAAGATCTTCAATTTGGGTATAATCTAAAGTAATAAACCAGTCAGTTATTTTTCTTTTAAAAGTTGTTTTGTTTAACGTTTAAAGAGAGAGTAAATCATTCAGTTTGTTGTATAGAAATGGGCCAAGAAAAGAAAAAAAGTTTCGCGCAAATTTGGTTTTAACCGATTTAGTTTGGCATATATTCCTTCTTCTGCTTCTCAAATCAGGACTATGATGGGTGTTTGTAAATGGGATCAGAATTCGTTTTTTTAAAGCTACATGAAGTATAAAAAGCTGTCGAATTGAGAGAACTTTATAGGACTTATAAACTTCTATAGTAGGATGACGGAAAGGAAGGATTACTGCAACCTTAAGAACTGCCCGTTGAGCCCTTTCAAGTGGTAAGAGGTTAGTTTTAAACGTTCCGTCCCATGAAGTGATGCAATATGTCAGAAGCGATTGGCACAAAGCACAATAAACAGATAGCAGTTGTTTGGAGTTAAGGATAGACCGAATATTTTTAACCACATAGATAAATTTACGTATTCTGCTAGTGAGACAAAATGTGATACCTATGTGCAGCAAAATTTAAGTTGGAATCCAAGGTAACACCCAAATACTTAATATTGTCGACTTTCTGTAATTTGTAACAAGAACAATTTCCGTTATGAGGGGATGGACAGGTGTGAGCAAGTATAGAAACTGGTTGAAGAGAAGAGTGTGGGCTGTTACGTAAAGTAAAGACTATATACTTAGTTTTATCGGAATTTAGGGTGAGTATATTCGATCTCAGCCAGTCATTCACAGTGTTGAACCTGACTTGAGCAAAGTTATATACCCCTTCCCACGAGTCTGCACTGAAATGAATCACAGTGTCATCTGCAAAGGTAATAATCCGTCCATTTTGAAGAGACAGGTTGCAGAGGTCATTAATGTAGACCAGAAACAAGGTGGGCCCAAGAATGCTTCCCTGGGGAACTCCAAAAGCTACAGGAAGAGTGTCACTATAGTGGTCATCAATTTTAACAAATTGTGTGCGGTCAGTTAGGTAATCTTTAAAGAGTGACAACTGATTTCCACGGCGGTAAGTCCCCTCTTTGAGGCGTGGCTGGAAAGACCTCACGGCGTCCTTACCTTCCGCATGACGCAGGTACTCACCGGACATGGTTCGTTCGGGAGTTTCCTGCACGGGATTCATGCGGAGGTGACGCTCGGGTGTCGCCACTGTGCGGAACGCCCGGAGGACACGGTGGAGCACACAGTCGAGGTGTGCCCTGCTTGGGCGGAGCATCGCCGTGCCCTCATGGGGCGATCGGCGGCGGAGATCTCTCGCGCCGGGCCTTGGTTGAGGCCATGGTCCGGAGCGAGGAGGAGTGGCAGGCGGTGGCCGACTTCTGCGAAGCAGTAATGCTCGCAAAGGAGGAGGCCGAACGCATCAGGCAACGGCGTTATCGCCGCCGCCGTCGCCGGGATTCTGATCCCGATTTCCGGCCAACGTAGGCGCGGGCTTGCGGACAGTGAGCAATGAGTAGCTCACTGTCCGGCCGTCCGGTAACTGTCCGGACCAAGCCCAAGTTGTCGACGGCGCGCACTTTTCCCGCGCGCCTCAAGGAGTTGTCATCAACAGCAGGGACCCAGCCGGGGCGAAGCCTACTGGGGCCAGGGTTATCCGAAAGGGCGCTCGAGCCCCGGTATGAAGGCTAGAAGGAACGGGGTGGGTCTTTTAGTCAGTAAGAGTCTGACAATATCTCCCGCTCCGCCCAAGGGCGGGGGATGTCAATGCATGATTTTTGCCACCATAAAAAAAAAAACTGATTTCCACGTATACCGAGGTTTTCAAGTTTCCGTAGCAGAATTGGAACCGACACTGTATCAAAAGTCTTAGCTAGGTCTAGAAAGATGGCCAATGACTTCTTTTTATCATCCATGTCGGAAACAATAAAGTTTGTCAACTCATGTACCGCCATGGCTGTCGATTTCCCAATTCGAAAACCAAACTGAAACTGGGACAGCAAGTTATTTGATTCTAGATAATTCACTGATCTATTATTTAAAAGCCGTGTTCCAGAACTTTTGATAGAGCAGGAAGTATTGCTATTGGTCTATAGAGTCTGACCAACGAATGATGGTACAACAAAAAAGAGGCCGATTTAAAAATTCTGAAGCTGTTCACCCTGACTGTACGCTGCTTAAACGATGTTGATACTTTTGATTATTTATGATTATATGCAATGCATGTTCATTTAACAACTAGCCTTTTCCCGTTAATTCGTCCGCGTAGAAGTCGAAAATGTTGCTATTAGGATTTTTGATTGATTTGTTTTATTATAATCAATATCTCTTGCCCGTGACTTTGTTCGCGTATAAGTTGGAAATATTTGTAAAGTCTAAGTAGGTATATAACACTGTTACGCAGTGCGTACTGTGCTTAAAAAACATTCCTTATTACAATTCGACCCAAAACTCCACATGGATAAGCGACAGAAGGGTAGGGTATGCCAAACTCAAACTGTTAGAACAGCGCACTCGCATAATTTCTTCCTCTTTCTTGGACCTTTTTTTTAATTAAAAAATACTAAGAATTTAGGTACACATTTGTGAATGTTGTGCACGCCTGTAATTGTTTTGGTTGCACTGTACAATCTTCTGAACAAATTGTTGGTGTGCATTAATAATAAAATAAAAATAAAGAAAAAAAATAAATAAAAATGATAAGAGTTATAACGCCCGTTTACTCACGACACACAACTCTACCATTTTGAACACGTGCCACTACCAGTGATTTCAAATTTCAAACTAACAATTTGTGCGCCCTAGTGGTAGTGGAGCTAGACCAGCAGTCAAGCATTTTTATCTTTAATATAATCCCCCAACTTATATGTCAACTGAACTGAACTTGTATGTTGCTTGCCTGCATAATGTGCGTTTAACTTTTCGAATACTATTAGAGATACACAATAGAAAGACAATGACATAGAACTGGCGTTCGCTTGGAGTTTAATGAATTAACGCAAGATTTAAATTTCGTTTATATAATTTATTTACTATAACATTCACAAACAGAACATCAAAATTATCCAAATTGGTAACTGTTGCACAACGAGGGCACTTTTTTCCGGGAGTGTTCCACTTTCCTTGATTAATAGACCCTTCTTTTTTATTCTTTTCAGTGTTCTCACGCTTAAGTCTGAAAACGGAAATCACAATTATTTCGTAACAGTTTAATGATACCACTAAAAATAAGACATAATTAAAACAATCAAATGTCATAATATAACACAACAATATGCCTATTATTTAATTTAGTCATCCATAAGCGTCTCCTATAAACAACAGTAAATGATTGTTAAATCTAAAAGGTCTGAAAGGAGAAAAATACCTGTCATTGAAAATATTATTTTTTATGTATTGTGATTCAAAAGTCGATATTTCAATTTCTTCAAGAGTTTTCAATGCCTTTGCCGTTCTGGTAATTTATAGTTTCACCTGCTCATTGTCTATATCGCTTAAAAAGTATATTAAAGTATTACTCATTGCAATTTGTTATAAATAATCGAAAAGTTTCAAGCTATTTTACTAGATATTCAAAACACTAACCTATATATGAACTTATAGTATCCAGCCGTCGCATTTTCTGTACAGATTTTCGATTAATCTCACTTTTTTTTGGTTTTGACTTTAACAATCATCTTGAAGAGAAGCCTTCTCGTCGAATTATTTATTGTTTAAAGCATTATTATAATAAAATAAACGAAAATAAGATGCACGTAAATACAAGATGAATGAAGTTTGAAAGTGTTTAATTTTTTTTTAAATGCTGCCATATATGGACTTTAATAAATAATTCAGTTCCATCTTTCGTTGGTCAGAGTCAAGTTATGAATGACATCTCCGTGCCTTGAACGGAGCGGGAGATATGGGTGATGGGTGTCAGACTTTTAATGACTAAAAAATCTTTGGCTTTAGGCTTTGAGCCTGCGGTTTGCTGACAACTTCTTGAGGCGCGCGTAGAACAATATGTGCCGTTCACGTCTTGACTCGGTCCAGACGGTTACCTGACGATCGGACGGCGAGCTACCCATTCCTCGCTGTCCGCAAGTCCGCGCCTTCGGTGGCTTGAAATCGGGATCGGAATCCCGGCGGTGGCTGGGGAGACCTTGGATATCTACAGCAACGTTTAAAAGAGTTACCCTGGCCCAAAAGAACGCAAAGTTCAAATGATGGATCATAAGTGAGTTTTAGTCAGTAAGAATCTGTCCACCATCTCAATATCTCTAGAGTGGGGGAAGTCTTGAAAATTACTCACCTTAAAAAAAACCATTAAATATTAATATAAAATGATGATAATAATATGAATGAAAACCGTAAAAATAAAATAATAACTGAACGTTTTAGTCCTACTTTCCCCTATAGCGAATCAGACGCATTATATATATATATTTTTTATTTATTCGTTTCCCGGATTTTCATTGTCTTTGTAGTACTTGATTACACCAAACGATGGCTGCACAAAACATGTATATTTCACTTGGTGAGTATCTACATCTTATTTGAGATGACAGTTCAGCTCCCTGCTAGTTACTCTCACAAAGCGACTGTTAATTTACATTTACTTTCAAGTGTGTGTTGTGGCAGTGCTGGTATGCTGCGGCGGAGGGGTGCTGTGCGCGTCGCCGTGTCTGGCGGGAGATTTTGACTCGCAGCTGCGGCACATACAGCAGGCGTACATGATGTCCGCGCAAGATCCTGTCGTAACTCGAGTTCTGGACGACGTGCGAGCCACGCTGGACCAGCGGTGGGAAGGTGAGTTCACGTGTGACTGTAACTGGCGGGTATGGGTAGGCAAAAGTCTTTACTTACTTTCTGATTAATTTATTGTTATTTGCAGGTTATGAGCTCATCCTCTGTGGGTCACTAGGCTCAGGGTTAGGTACGATTGCAAGTGACATAGATATTGTCATAAAGTTACCAAACTTTAACTCCTCAGCTAACTTGTACGTGATGGCAGAAACAATAAAGGAGTTCAACAAACAACCCGAACTGTACAGACGAATGCTGTACAGAGAGCAAGCTGCTGCCATCTCAGCATTTTTTTCATTCTTTCACCGTCCGTCGAGGCGAAGGTTTGAATTAGAATTTGATATCAATGTTTTGTACATACAAAACAAAAAATTTATTAAATATTATTTCGAGTTAGATAAAAGGTTCAAGCCTTTGGGGATCTTTTTAAAATATTGGTTCGCAGTACATGATATAACTGGTCATGGAAATGGCTCCCTACCAGGTTATTCATTGTATTTGTTAATAATATTTTATTTACAACAAAAGAACATGGCACCTCCTGGCTATGTGTTACAAGTAAATTCGACAGCTCAGTACTTCGACGGCTGGAACCTAGGCTTCGACGAGCTGCCATACAGTACGACAAATACAGAGAATCTACATCAACTGCTGGGCGGATTCTTCAAATACTACAGCGAATTTAACTTTGAAGAATATATCGCTTCGCCCTTTACGGGACGTCCTATTCCGAAGAATGCTTTTACAGATATTGACAAGTTTCCTAAAGAATATACGTTATACAACAACACATTGAACCGCATAATGCAAGTTGCCGTAAAAAACTATTTGGACACTGAGATCAGCATTCAGGATATGTACAGACACGATGTAGGTACTGCATATACACTATCACACGAGCTAGTGACGAAGTTTAAATATCTTATGAAGTTAGTGGCAGCGATGTTTGAAGAGCTGCCTAGTGATAGAATCCTTAACGCTATCCTAGTTGTAGATGAACATATGTAAATATAGTTATCAATTACAATAATGCAATGTATGGAATAAAAGATAAAAATACATCGAAAAACCAAGATCTATGTAACTCATAATATGATTTCAAAAGAGTGTCTATGGAGTTTCTTGCACGTTCTTCTCCATAGAGATCTACGCCTTGGAACGTGCAATTTAGCGTCACTTTTCTTGGACTGACCGACATTTGACTATTCAAAAGTGCCTGGCAATTGGTCTATTTGAAATAAATGTTTTTGATTTGATTTATTTAAAAACGTGTTAAAGATCATCCAATTTTGTTGAAAACTGATTCAGATCGAATTGCTGTATTCTTTATGTACCTTATACCGATTTTTGTGGCACACTACATTACACCACACTGGTTGTCCGCAAGAGCTGGCCCCATGCGACGTGATGAGGCAGTCTGCAATTACTTTTTCAGAGCTTGCCCACCTTGTCGAGCAGCACGATAGGCCGGTATGCGGACGGAGAGTCCGCAGGGCACTCCGGCTTCCCAAAGAGGACCAGTTTCTCAACCTTTCGATGAAGTGGAAACTAGAAGAATGTTTGAAGAGGGGCCGCTTTTCAAACATTCTTCTATTATTATATGTTTATTATATTATACTATTTCACTTCTTTAGTCCTCTTTGTCGAAGCACAAGAGCTTTCAGGTAAGCCGTCGGGTCACGGGGCGGTATTTTTGGCATTCAGCTTTAGTAACGTCACCTTCAATACTACCTCGATCGCCTCCTGAGTGTGTATCTTCACCATCATGGTGGTGTAATATTGACTGGTCTACAATGTTCTTAGATAATATCTATTATTACTGTAATATAGAAATATTGTAACGACAACCACTTTTTTTTAAAAGAGTAACGATGAAGTTTCTTGCCGGTTCTTCTCCATAGATAACGACCAATTTGGAACCCTGCACTAGCTTCCGACGTTTTATAAATGCCCATGTAGGCCTATGTGAAATAAAAATATTTTAAATTTGATATTTTTTTTTAATTTTGATCCCCATTTAGTACTGAAACTCGTCGGTTTGTGTTTTTGAGTCTGAATCTAACGGCAGACGGGTAGACCTCTACGGTTCGTATTTCTCCCATTGTCCTCTGCATCAGAATTTTACGGAATACTAATCAAGAGTTAATTGATTGTACTCGGAGGTGACCTGAAAAGTTACGATACGTTATCTTTGCATTGCTATTTAAATAAAATAAAATAAATAGAATTGTTTGATTAAAACTTCAAGTTTACCTACAAAGTAAAATTTTCTTAAATAAGATTTTTTTTAATATATTTTTTTTTTTTTTTTTTTATTATTGATAGGCTCGCGTTTGACCACTATCTCACCTGATGGTAAGTGATGATGTGGCCGACGATGGAGCACGCTTGCCTAGAAGTAACCTATTCACTCTCGACTTAAAGACCCCTAGGTTGTAGCTATCAGGAAACACAGACTCCGGCAGGGAATTCCACTCTTTAGCTGTACGCATAATGAATGTGTTTCCAAAACGCTTTGTACGAATGGGTGGGATATCCACCATGTACCGATGGCGCAACGCCGTACGTCTAGTGGTCCGATGATGGAACGGACTTGGCGGAATTAAATTGTGCAATTCCAACGCACACTCACCGAAGTGTAATCGATAGAAAACCGCCAGGCCAGCAACTCGGCGTCGATGCTCAAGGCTTTGGAGCTTTGACTCAACAAGCGCATCATCACCGATGATCCTCTTGGCTCGCCTCTCAATCGACTCCAGAGCATCAAGCTGATACTTGGCAGACCCATCCCAAAGATGAGAGCAGTAATCCATACACGATCGAACTTGCGCTTGGTATAGGTTGAGCAGCTGTTCCGGAGTGAAGTACCGCCTCACCTTAGCTAAGATCCCCAGTTTTTTGGCAGCCTGTTGTGCTTTTGCCTCAATGTAAGAGCCGAAATTGAGGGTAGATGATGGATGGACGTTACCCCAAGAAGCTCAAGGCCGTCGGTTATCGGCACGGTCACACCCCGGAATATAGGAGCCGGGTAGAATTGGCTTCGTTTGGCGGAAAAAAGACACGCCTGGGTTTTAGCAGCATTGAACTTGACCAGGTTGGCATCGCCCCAATCGGATACCGCCTCCAAGGACAAGTTCAAGCGCTCAACCATAGCTTCCCTCAAAGACTGGATCTGTGACCCACTAGTACGTTCATCGGACACGTAACTCTCAGCAACAGTGCTATCGTCTGCATACCCAAAGGTACCGGGTTTAAGTAGGTCGTTTATGTGCAGCAAGAACAGTGTTGCAGAGAGCACCGACCCCTGAGGGATCCCGGCATTAATATCCATTTGCCTGGACGAGCAGCCATCAATAACTACTCGGATGGATCGCCCCCTCAAGAAGTCTGCTATCCAGTTACACAGACCAGTGGGCAAACCGAAGGAAGGAAGCTTAGCAATAAGGCTATCATGCCAGACCCTGTCGAAAGCCTTCGAGATATCAAGGGAGACTGCAAGTGCTTCCCCATGCTTCTCGATGGCCTCGCTCCAGATGTGAATGGCATACGCTAGAAGATCCCCAGTTGACCGATTTCGGCGAAAACCGTATTGACGATCACTGAGGATGTCATTAGCTTCTAGGTATGCCAGGAGCTTATTATTGACCACTCGTTCCATACACTTACAGAGAATGGACGTCACCGAGATATGTCTGTAATTAGCAGGGTCAGCCCTACTGCCCTTTTTGGGCACGGGTTGCACATTAGCTTGCTTCCAAGCCAACGGCACTTTTCCCGCCTCAAACGAAAGACGAAATAGGCGTGTCAAGATCGGAGACAGTTCAGGCGCACAAGTTTTTAAAACAATTGCCGGTATCCTATCGGGACCGCTGGCTTTGTTCACGTCAAGGTTACGTAGCACCCTACGGACGTCCTTCTGATAGATGCGAATGTCTGCCATACTCGTCTCGCATCGCTCAGGAAAGGCAGGGGGCTGCGCGTTACCAGAATCAAGACGTGAAGATTCCGCAAAGAGAGAGGCAAATAGATTAGCCTTCTCTTCAGCGGTATGGGCCAGCGATCCATCGGGTTTCAGCAGTGGTGGTAGTGAGGGACGACAGAAGTTCGATTCAACAGATTTAGCCAGGGACCAAAACGCTTTACTCCCTGCTGGGTACGAAGCAAGTTTGTTCCCAATACGGCTAATGTGGTCAAACCGAGACCTCCGCATCACCTTCTTGCAGGATTTGGCAGCCCTATTATAGGCTCTCTTCTTTTGACTCATGTCACTCGCCTTACGCATACGGGCGTCGACCCATGCTCGGTATGCCGCATGTTTTAGCGCTTCAGCGCGATTACATTCGGCGCCAAACCAAGGTCGAGCTTTGTCAGACATTGTTACATCTGAGAATGGAATGTAATATTCCATCCCCTGACGCAACACAGCCGTCACTGCGTCGGCGCACAACGAAGGATCAGCAGAAGAGAAGCAAGTAGGCTGCCAAGGATAGCATGCGAAGAAAGATCGCATACCATCCCAATCTGCTGACTTGTATCGCCAAACCCGCCGGGTGCCTCTTGGGCTGGGATCGGGCGGGGAATAGACAGATACAGATTTCACAAGACAATGATCGGAACTACCTATTGGTGAAGATACCGACACTGAGTATCGGTCCGGATCAGTAGTCAGCAGAAGATCCAAGCAATTGGCCATGTGTGAGTCAACATCCGGCACCCTTGTAGCCCCCTGGACCAGCTGGGTAAGATTTAACGCTAGCGCTAGCTTCCGCGTCTCTCGCCCAGCATGGTCTGTGTACTGGTATGGGAAGAGCCACTCTTGATGGTGGGCATTGAAATCCCCCAGTATCACCAATTGGGCAGAAGGGTACCGCTGCAGAGCCACATCCGCCGCCTCACTAAGGTGCTGTGTGAGCCTGGTTGTCTCCTGATCACCGCTGTGTGAGCGGTAGACACAAGCATAAACAATTTGATCCATGCCAGTGTCCACCAAAGCCCAAAGCGTGGAGTACCTGGAGTCCTCAAGATTGCGGAGACGCCGATAGCAGATGTCGTCCCGGGCGTACATACATACACCCGCACGTGGTTTAAAATGGTGCTCCAGGGTAAACCCTGGGTAAGATAAGTACGACACGTCTGACGGACTACTGATCTGCGTCTCCGAAAGAAAAAAAAGAGCAGGTTTCTCAGTCTCCAGATGGTGGTGGACTGCGACGAGATTGGAGTGCAGTCCTCGGATATTGCTGAGGTGCACTTTAAGAGAGAGGGAGTGCTGCCGCTGTTTAACTGTTCTCTTTTTAATCTTTTTCATTTTGATAAATAAGAGTGAAGGAAGGAGAGGAGAAGGAAGTGAAATGTGATTTCACGCTGCTATCCTTCAGGCAAGCACTGATAGGATGGCATCATTGAGGTACTAGTCTGGAGACTGCGGGGACGCCCGAGCACCCCCGGGAGTGTCCATCGGGCCCTCTCTTCTGGTCGCCAACCAGCACGATGGCGCATCCCGGGATTTTTCGACAGTTGGCGGGGCAGCCTTTCATGTGTGGCTAGCACATTACTTGGGCCCCCAACTACCTGCGGTCGGCCAGCGGCGCACCGTGCCTCGGATCCCGCTACCCTCCACGACTAGTCTCCCGATACCTCCATACCAATGTAGGCCCGGTCGGTCTGCCTGCAATGGAACCACCACTTCGACCCAACTCCTCTAAATTGGCTTCACTGAGCATCGTACCGGAACACGGCTAGGCCGCTTGGCGGTACGTCTTTGCCCAGTGGGTGGTCGCAAGCCATCGGCCGAAGCCTACCACCAGTAAGTGTCACCCGATTAGCACCACCCAGGGACCACGTGTAGGGACTTACGATGGGTATACTCCTACGGACGAGGGTGACTCAGTCCCCAAAAATAAACTTTTATACAAACTAACTAACTTTTATACAGAACAGCAATTGATTTATATTTGTAATATATGTACAAAAATAAATCAATTGCTGTTCCTTAGTCTTACTAAAACCCAAAAACGACTTGACCAATTCAATAATTTTTATATTATATTTAATATGTTTTGTTCGCTTTAATGTGAGGGTGGATTAAAAGAAAAAAAACTTAGTCAATCCAACATTGGTAATTTTGTATGGGATTCGCCTCATAAATGTAAGAAGTACTAATATAAAAGGGGCGGGGCCGCGGGTGGCAGTTAGTATTATAATAAAATAGACCAAAAGATAGTGTTGCAGCTGACATTTGAGCTAACTTAATCCTGACTAATATTATAAATGTGAAAGTGTGGATGTTTGGATGTTTGTTACTTAATCACGCAAAAACGGTTGAACGGATTTGGATGAAATTTGGCATGCATATAGCATACATGGAAAAGAACATAGGCTACCTTTTATCCCGATTCCTTAAGTACCTAATGCCACGCGGGCGAAGCCGCGGGCAAAAGCTAGTATTTTATATTTAAAAGTCGTGCCTCGGCACGACCATAACTTAATAATAATCTTACCATGACTTGTTAAAATGTTAGTCGTGAGAGTGAGAAAGAGGGACGAAGTTATATATAACCTTAATAGCTCTATTCCTATAACAATTCAGTTTAGGTCGTAAAATAGATCGTTAAGAGCTCGTGGTAGGGCTTCAGATTTTAAAATTGATTACTTCATGATGTGACCGGCCATGCATGAAATGATTGCATTTAATTCGTATATGTACAGTATTATTAGTATAATTAGTATATAGCCAACTAAAAGTGGCCAAATCGTTTAATCGTTTGGTGATATGTCAATCCACGTTTGACCATTCAATGAATGAATTACACATGAAAATAATAAATCTACATGGATGGTCTGCATTCAAATAAAATAATAATTTATAATAAATTGTGGAATTTTATATTATAAATGAAATGCCAATTACAAACTATGTATAAATGGTGTAAGGGACAGCCCTCCACAAACTTTAAGGGCTTGCTCAGTAGACGAAACTGAACAACCTACCATAAAATTTTTTCAGGAAACGAAAGAAAAATCAGCCTCTCCATACAAACTGTCCAGTCAAGTTAATAATTTTGTATGGTGAGGCGGATTTTTTTGTTCGGTTCCTAAAAAAAAAATTTATGGTAGGTTGTTCAGTTACGATCACTAGACCAAATCAGATATAGAGAAATATAAGTATTATATTTACAAGTTCTCAAAACAAACAAAATTCACTACTCCAAGATTCTATAGTTTCAATTTTCTATAGCGCTCCCGTCAGTAAGCACGTTTTATTCTATTTTCTTTTTTTTTGTTAGTTTGAATTTCGAGTCAACTTGTTCGATGCACGTACAGTTTAATTCACAATGTTGACAATTTTTGATGTTCCAAATTCAAATCTCATTATTCCCTAGGGTTCGGCCATACTGCATTATCTCCCTAGGGGTAGAATATATGACTTGCTTTAAGTGAGGTTTGTATGACGTATAAAACGACATTATCGAGCAGGTGGTGTAAAAAGTAAATTTTCAAATTGATAAAGATGTCTCGCATATGAGCTCAATTTGAAGAGTCCCAAATTGTTCACAACGAATCTTTTTTTTTTTCGTTGGTATTCTAAATTTTCAAATACCTACTGTAAAAGTCGATAAGAAGATTTGAAGAGTTCCGAGCATAGAGGTTTTTTTTTTGCAGGGTAACACTACAGTGCGTAGCGTACTTATATATATATACCAATTCATAAGCACTACCATCCGGTGTAAAATTGTGACTACGACGACTAAAGAAAAACTTGTGCAAATGTGTGAGCGTTTGAATGTGCGTGAGAGTTAGTATATGCTAGTTTATTTTTAAGCCTATTAATAGTGTATGTAAACCATTTTACTATTCAGGCAGTCTTGCAAGAAACAGTTGGACAAAAAAATACATTCAGCCGAACATGGAACCTCCTCCTTTTCGAAGTCGGTTAAAAATAAAGTTACAACGCCGCCTACTGACCAGCTGCTGGTTGAACGAAATCATAGAGCGCTTGAAAAAGATGGATCTCAACATGTGCAATTTACTGAAATAACGTTACATTCTGAATATAACATGTAGTCACGTGGTTCGAAGTGAATTCTTTTAGCAGATCCTTTTGAGCTCTTTCACGTTTTAATAGCTTTGTTTTATAAGTTCTCCACATAGGGATACACACAGGAGATACAGTATATCAGGATTCGAAGAGTATTATGTATGCTCCACTGTATGCTCCACCGTATGCTCCACCGTATGCTAAACCGTATGCTCCACCGTATATTCAACCGTATGCTCCACCGTATGCTCCACCGTATGCTCCACCGTATGCTAAACCGTATACTCCACCGTATGTTCAACCGTATGCTCCACCGTATGTTCAACCGTATGCTCCACCGTATGCTAAACCGTATACTCCACTGTATGTTCAACCGTATACTCCACTGTATGCTAAACCGTATACTTACTCCACTGTATGTTCAACCGTATACTCCACTATATGCTCCACCGTATGCTAAACCGTATGCTCCACCGTATATTCAACCGTATGCTAAACCGTATGCTCCACCGTATGCTAAACCGTATGCTCCACCGTATATTCAACCGTATGCTCCACCGTATGCTCCACCGTATGCTAAACCGTATACTCCACTGTATGTTCAACCGTATACTCCACTATATGCTCCACCGTATGCTAAACCGTATGCTCCACCGTATATTCAACCGTATGCTAAACCGTATGCTCCACCGTATATCAATCGTATGCTCCACCGTATGCTAAACCGTATACTCCACCGTATGTTCAACCGTATGCTAAACCGTATGCTCCACCGTATGCTAAACCGTATGCTCCACCGTATATTCAACCGTATGCTAAACCGTATGCTCCACCGTATGCTAAACCGTATGCTCCACCGTATATTCAACCGTATGCTCCACCGTATATTCAACCGTATGCTCCACCGTATGCTCCATCGTATGCTAAACCGTATACTCCACTGTATGTTCAACCGTATACTCCACCGTATGCTCCACCGTATGCTCCACCGTATGCTAAACCGTATGCTCCACCGTATATTCAACCGTATGCTAAACCGTATGCTCCACCGTATGCTAAACCGTATGCTCCACCGTATATTCAACCGTATGCTAAACCGTATGCTCCACCGTATGCTAAACCGTATGCTCCACCGTATATTCAACCGTATGCTCCACCGTATGCTCCACCGTATGCTAAACCGTATACTCCACTGTATGTTCAACCGTATACTCCACTATATGCTCCACCGTATGCTAAACCGTATGCTCCACCGTATATTCAATCGTATGCTCCACCGTATGCTAAACCGTATACTCCACCGTATGTTCAACCGTATGCTCCACCGTATGCTAAACCGTATACTCCACCGTATGCTCAACCGTATACTCCACTGTATCCTCCGCCGTAAGCTCCACCGTATTGTACTGTAGAAAATTATTCCGATTTGGCGTCAATGTGATTTAAAATATTAAACGAAATTGTGTCTTTATTTCGAAATAAATCTAATCAGTAATTTTAATTCATTGATTTTCCCCATAATTAATGTAAGTAGGTATAGTTGATGGTAGGTATATGTGTTCATAGTTATTAGTATGTACCTTAGTACTTACAAGGTTCAGCTTCCCTGTTGCTACGGAGTCGTAACTATCTGCGTCACCTCCGAGTACAATCAGCGGTTAATTTAAATTAACTATTGATTAATTTTCCATAAAATTCTGATTCAGGGGACAATGGGGTAAGTATGAACTGTAAAGGTTACTCAATGATAAGAGATTTATATTATGTCTGTCAAATAGGAGGATATTCCGCAACTTTCACACAACGCCATCTAGTCTTAAACTAAGCAGAGCTTATGGTATGAGCACAAGTACAACACCACTGATAAACGTATATTTTTAACAACACACACACATATTAAAGATAAATTAGGTATACCCAGATACAACAGAACAAATGATTGTGCTCACCACACAAATATTTGTCCTAGGTGGTTCGATTTTACTCCGCACTCGCTATATGGATGTTTCGGCTATTGAAAATTTGAATGCACACGTATTTTAAACGCAAATACAATTCGAGCTAAGTTTTGCTATCCGAGTTAAATAGGTATAAATACGGGAAAAATGCAAAGGTTGCTTATTTTCGAAATTTACAGACTACTTTATGAAGAATTTCTTATTTACATTCTTAGATACATAACCAATAAATAAAACGCTCAAAATTTGAATAATCTACGCGGACTTTTTATAATCTTAGTGTTCAACCGAATGGCGCGAAATCACGCGAGAAAGCCGGCGTTCGCGCGTTCGCTTGGGGTGTTTTGTTATCCGAGCGAAATAGTTATGATTGCGCATAGGTAACCTCTCGGTAATATACTTTCCGTAGGGAATCAGGACTCAGGACCAAGGATTTTAGGAAAAAAAAAGGACCAAGGATTTTAAATTAAAGCTGTAGCTTTGTTTTGCATAAGAAGATACAACTTTAGACCTTGGGTATCTGCAGGTACGTTTGAAAGAGTTACCCTGGCCCAAGAATTCAAAGGGCAAATGAAAGAACATAGGTAGGTTTTAGTCAGTAAAAGTCGGTCCACTGCTGTCCACCTTCTCACTATTCACCCTAGAGTAAGCGAAGTCATTTGAAAATTACTCACCTAAAGAAAACCCTTTTTTTTTCGATGGGAAAAATCATCCTATGACAACGCCCGCTCTTGGGCGGAGCGGGAGATAGTGTCAGACTCTTACTGACTAAAAAACCCATCCCGTTCCTTCAAGCCTTCATACCGGGGCTCGAGCGCCCTTTCGGATAACCCTGGCCCCAGTAGGAAACCCTTGGATATTAATTTAAAATTTATTTATTTTATTTATTTATTTATACTTTATGCACACAAGAGTACCTACAGAGGCGGACTTAAGGCATTTTCCACCAGTCAACCTTAGGGTGATGCAGACATAAATAGTGGTACGTGCAATAATAAACATTACTTACATAATATAACATTCCTTAAACAAATAACCAAAAAAATGAAAAAAATAAATAAAATGATGATAATAATATAAATTAAAACCGTAAAAATAAAATAAACACTGAACGTTTTAGTCCCACTTTCCCCTACATATAAGCGAATCAGAGGTGCATTAGGTATATATATTATGTATTCGTTTCCCAGATTTTTAGTCTTTGTGGTACTTGATTGGCCATCAAGTGATGGCTGCACAAAACATGTATACTTCACTTGGTGAGTAGGTATCTAAGTACATGACGTAACAATTTAATTAATACACTTTAAATCAATTTAACTTATTACATACACAACTAAAAACTATAATTACAGTAAATTAAAAAAAAAAAAATAATAATAAAACCCTACGCTAATTACAACTAACTAAAATCGAACTAAAATATGGCGTCAAAAAACTCTCTAAGTACATGATATTTGAGACGACAGTTAATTCATTACAGTCTAGTAATGGTCACGGATACAAGCGCGGCCGTTAGTTTTTTGAACTAACTAGGTACCTGTAATTATTTATTTATTTACAAGCACTTGTGCAACGTTACAGAGGATGTCCATACAATTGAGAAAGTTAGCAAAAGCACATATGACGGCTACTTCTCCGTTATTTTTTTCTATCAGACAACTGATACATTGGTTTATTTTTTTGAACGAGGAACACCATCAGCTCACTGTTAGTTATTCTCACAGCATCTTTTAACCTCTCGTATGCCGTAATTAGAGACACAATTAAAAAGCCATTGTGTCTCGCGTGAAGTCGCGTGGATCCACGTTTAGGCATACAAAGGGTTAATGGTTTATTTTTACTTTCAAGTGTGTGGTGTGGCAGTGCTGGTATGCTGCGGTGGCGGGGTGCAGTGCGCGCCGCCGTGTCTGGCGGGAGACTTCGACTCGCAGCTGTGGCACATACTGCACGCGCAGATGATGTCCGCGCAAGATCCCATCATAACTCGAGCGCTGGACGACGTGCGAGCCACGCTGGACCAGCGGTGGGAAGGTGAGTTCAATGTGTGACTATGATAGGTAGGTATGGGTAAACAAAAGTCTTTACTTACGTTCTAATTAATTTATTGTTGTTTGCAGGTTATGAGCTCATCCTCTGTGGGTCACTAGGCTCAGGTTTAGGTACGATAGCAAGTGACGTAGATATTGTCGTAAAGTTACCAAACTTTAACTCCTCAGCTAACTTGATGGCAGAAATAGCAAAGTTGTTCAACAAACAACCCGAACTGTACAAACGAGTGCTGTACAGAGAGCAAGCTGGTTCCATCACAGCGTTTGTCTCATTCTTTCACCGTCCGTCAAGGCGAAAAGTTGAATTAGAATTTGATAACGATGTTGTGTACATACAAAACATCAAAATTTTTAAATATTACTTCGAGTTAGATGAAAGGTTCAAGCCTTTGGGGATCTTTTTGAAATATTGGTTCGCAGTACATAATATAACTGGTCACGGAGCTGGCCCTCTAACGGGTTATTCATTGTATTTGTTAATAATATTTTATTTACAACAAAAGAACATGGCTCCTCCTGGCTATGTGTTACAAGTAAATTCGACAGCTCTGTACTTCGACGGCTGGAACCTAGGCTTCGACGAGCTGCCATACAGTACGACAAATACAGAGAATCTTCATCAACTGCTGGGCGGATTCTTCAAATACTATAGCGAATTTAACTTTGAAGAATATACCGTTTCAACCTTTACTGGACGTCCTATTCCGAAGAATGCTTTTACAGATATTGACAAGTTTCCTAAAGAATATACGTTATTTAACAACACGTTGAACCGCACAAAGCAACTTGCCGTAAAAAACTATTTGGACGCTGAGATCAGCATTCAGGATATATACAGACACGATGTAGATAATGCAAATAGAATGTCACACGAGCGAGTGACGAAGTTTAAATATCTTATGAAGTTAGTGGCAGCGATGTTTGAAGAGCTGCCTAGTGATAGAATCCTTAACGCTATCCTAGTTGTAGATGAACATATGTAAATATAGTTATCAATTAAAATAATGCAAAGGATGGAATAAAGGATAAAAATACATCGAAATAACAGATCGAATGCAGGACTCAGGCATGACACATCCTGGAATTAATAAAAATTTTTTGGAATTAATTTTTAATTATTATTATTTTCTTTATTTGTCTTTTTTACATATTGTTTACATTTTTAAATATTTTTTAAAAAAGCACTTATTAAAAAAAAACATTAAAAAATACAAAAAAATAGTAGCCCACCGGCATCGGGAACAGGGTCCAAGCTGCCGATGGTCAGGGCTCCTGAGAGAGGAACCTCCGGACAATACGCGCCGTGTCCAGGAGTACTGCCTTCTGGATCAAGCCCTTGATCCAACTGCCTAACGAGAGCCTCCTTAGATGTTGGTCGAGGCTCTTGGCTATTAAGCCATTGGCCGTCACGACTATCGGCACAATGATTGCTCTATCCACTTCCCACATGTCGACAACCTCGCGAGCCAAGTCAAGATATTTAGTTTGTTTATTCTTCTCAGCTTTCACGAGGTTCTCGTCATGAGGGACCGCTATATCAACATTATTATTATTTTTATACATTTATTGATCTCAGGACCATGAGGTCCTGGACCTTTGGAAGGCATACGAGGAGCCGAAACCAACTCGCAGAGGCCCTTTTAGCTGCTTCTAATGGAACGTGGTACCAACCGGCGATTATCCCTGTATGCGCTATGCTAGTGCATCCAAGGACAACCCCCGGTTGAAGGGAAACTATTGCAACATGTGAAAAACTAATATAAGGCTATGGTTTTTGGAGTCTTAAGTGGACTGGTTACCAGGAACTATGTTAAGACTTATGGCCCCTGCCTAAACAATGTTTTTAATTTCCATCGATAAAAAGGCAAGGGGTGACTTGCACACTCAACAAATGGGCCACCAAAATGGTCGCTAGCACGAAGTGACGTAGCAACAAGAGGGCAACATATCCTGATGTGCTTGAGGAGTGGAGAGGTATACCACGGCTATCAGGACAATCCCGGAAGTACGGTCAAGATCCCTACCAGCACCTTACTGGATTATACATCCTTCTCCCGAGCGCATTTGCTCTTGCGAATCTCCACTCAAGCCAGCCAATAAAGGCAAGAGAGAGGTGGGAGCTCTGTTCCTCGTCAGTGTTCACTACGACCGGCCAATAAAGGCAAACCGGAGATGAAGAACAAGAATTCTCCCGGGAGATCGGGTCCGTGGGATCGCTAATGCCCAACAGTTCGCCACAAAACTGCCCTGCGGATTGTATCTCTCTTGGTCTATCTTATTATTATTATTATTATATTATTAATGGTAGAAAAATAAATATCAATGTTCATGCAATAAAGGTACACTTGTTTGTGTGTTGGTACAACTGTTTTTACCGCCACATTTTGGCAGATCTTCCTCTCGACTCTTCCTCTATATTTAAATATAGGTAACATTAGGTTCTTAAATAACTAACAATAGCATACAAAATTTATATCATAATTAGATAGACATTAATTAATTATTATTATATGACAAACGGTGTCACAGCTGAGAGGTTAAAATCATTACGGCACATCTACTATATATTTAAATCATTGATTGGACTATCAGATTTAAGTATTTTATTAATTTTTGGAGCCATTCCAAGAATATTCTTACCAAATAGAGCAGTGGTATGAGTATGACTGATTGCCTTAATTTTATTACAATGGCGTCGGCTGGTGACTTTTTCAAATAATTCAAATACTGCTAATTTAAAGATGTATAGAGATGGCAAAGTCAGTATGTTAAGAATTTTTTTTTTTATGGTGGGAAAATCATCGAATGACATCCCCCGCTCTTGGGCGGAGCGGGAGATAGTTTCAAACTTTTACTGACTAAAAACCCACTCCAGTTCTTTCGTTGCCTTTCGTACTGGGACTGAGATATCTTTCGAAACTCACCCTGGCCCCAGTAGGCTTCGACCCCGCTGGGCCCCTGCTGTTGCTGACAATTCCTTGAGGCGCGCGGGAACAATGCGCGCTGTCGACGACTTTGGTTCGTTCCGGGCAGTTACCGAGTAGACGGTCGTTGCTTGCCGTCCGCAAGCCCGCACCTACAGTGGCCGGAAATCGGGATCGGTGAGGAGCCGCCGCAGGGGCTGGGGCACTGTGAGCGCCGTTGCCTGTGTGACTGTTCCAATAAGACCCTAGGCTGATAAAATTTTCATTTTTCCTGAATTTCCCTACATGAAGGTATGAAGGTCGGCTCCCCCCTTAGGGGGGGAGAGGACGAGCCCCCCCTCCGCTCGTCCTTATAGCTTTCAACCAGAGACCTGGACAGCTCCCACCGACAGTAATGGATTTCCAAGGAATATGTCACCTTCTCCCGACTTAGAAAGCTAGGGGATTAGGTGGGGAATTGAGAAAAACAAAGTCAAAATCAAATAGGGTTGGAAATCCAAGGGATAAGGAAGGATAATCTACTTTTCTTTTGAGTTATGAATATTATGAGACTGAGAGGGCTGCAAAAGGGTATATAACACGTGACGCTTGTATTTGCAAGTTCAATTATTTTAGAAATTACTTTTAATCCGTTTCGCTCGTGCGTGTCCTGACCAATCCTACGGCAGAGGGTTGTGAGGCCTCTGCTATTGGATAAGACACACTTCCTTTAACAATTGACTCCTTATCTACTACTTACGCGTTATTAAGACAATACAAAACTTAAACAAGCGTGACGCATCGTCAGTCGGTCGCAGTACTATTTACAGTTGCCTTGCTAGACGCCGAAGTGGATTTTCGACACTTCTCACTTCCTTACAGCCCCAAGGTGAGGACAACATAACCGGCACGCCTCCGAGCTACGTCTAGCTGAGGTACTTTTCTGAAATGTGTCCAAAATTCGTGTCTCGCTAAATATTATTTTTTTGTATCAGTAAGAGGCCCGAAAGCCGAGTGTGTTTTAACGAGATACGATCCCTAGCGTTCCTTAGAACGACTACCAATGTTTAGGATACTTGGCGGTGACTACCCCAATCTCTGTGGAAGTGTGCGCATATCAAGAACAATGTAAAATAGTCTACTGTCAGTCCGTTCTAAGGGGAGGTAGCCATCGCTAACGTTTGGTGGTTTGTGATCTCCGTATAGCTCAAACTGGCCTTAGGGTGTAACGAATAGTTATTCGGTTCGACCTTCAATTGGCAGTGTTTCAGTCATGGTTCCGCCAAGTATGGCGGGAAGTGTCAAGTCCACTCGAAGGAAAGTCAATGTCAAGCTTCACTCCAAAGGAAGGCCTTCTCCGACTCCCTAACACCAACCGCAAGCTTAGGTTACCTTGTCATAGGGTGGAATAGGGAAGGATAAAACATACAGCACTCACCCATCCAGTCTTCAACACAGCCGCTGAGATTCACTCGCGTACTTACACAATACTCACTAGATCACAATCAACGCCCATCCATTCGTACTCTGACTCAAACGCACAGATCTGTATTATAAATATTTGACAAGCCTAGACTGGACTCAGTCCACCTATAATATCTAATACTGTATCACAATACTGGCACTCTTACTTACACCAATACTGACACTCTTACTTACTTATACTTTCTTAGAAAAAACTATGTTTGACATTATTTGTTTTACTGAGCATTGGTTAAAGGATTTTGAAATGCTAATTAATTATGATAATTATAATGTGGGCAGTTGTTTTAACCGAAAGTCAATGTTACGTGGGGGTTCATTAATCCTTATTAAAAATAGTATCAAATTTAAAACTCGTAAAGATATAGTTGCACTGTCCGTTGAACATAGCATTGAAGTGTCGTGTGTTGAGCTGGATAGGCATGTCATAGTGTGCGTTTACAGGCCCCCTAATTATCAAAACTACTCTATTTTTGAGTCAGTCATGGAAGATGTTATGGCTAAACTTTCAACTGGTAATAAACCAGTAATTATCTGCGGAGACTTTAATGTTAATATTTTAGAAAATAATTCAGATAGCAGTAGATTATTAAATCTTTTCAAATCATTTAATTTATCTAATGTGTTTATTGAACCAACTCGAACAACGACAACTACTGCTACATGTATCGATAATGTTTTTTGTTGCTGCAAGTATTTAGAAAAAGCCATTGTAAATTATCTGCCTTCTGATCATAGCGGCCTAATGGTAACATTTGAATCCAACTTACCAATACAACAAGTGCAGATACAATTCAGACCAATAACATCCGGTAAACTAAATAAATTTAATAGCACTTTAACTAGCAGGTTGGGTGATTGGAACCTTGCAGAAAACAATGGTAATATTTTGTACAAAAATTTTTTTTCAGTAGTTCAAAAGGAGTTTAATCAGACGTTTGAGAAAAAAACTAAAACTATCTGCCCTAAGTTTAGATTTAGTGACTGGGCAACTAAAGGAATCAGAATAAGTAGGGAAAGACTTTTCGAGTTGTATGGCCTTAAGCCTATTATTAACACTGAAACTTTTAATAAATATGTTGCTACTTATTCTAAAATGTTTAAAAATACTTGTAAGGCAGCTAAGGCCTTATACATCAGCAACAAAGTTAAAACAGCAGATAATAAAATAAAAACGGTTTGGAATATAATAAATAATGAAACCAACAGAAACAAAAGAAATAATAATGATTACACATTGGAGACTCATCATGGTCTTATTAGCGATAACAAACTAGTTGCAGAAGAATTTGTAAATTTCTTTACCAGTATTCCAATTAAAACTACTGAAGCCCTAAATTCGTCGCCATCGCATGCTTTTGGTTTATTACAGGCGAACGTTGCAGCCTGTTCGACTGAATTTAACTTTAAACATATAAACCCCATAACAGTAATAAAAGCTTTTAAAGAAATCAAGATTAAATTGACAGAAGATCTATGGGGTATGTCTATCAAAGTTTGTACCTCAATTATTGAGACTGTAGCGCCGTACTTAGCGTTAATATTTAATTTGTGTATAGATCAAGGGGTCTTTCCGGATCTAATGAAATATAGTAAAGTGATACCACTTTTTAAATCCGGAGACAGTAAAGACACTAATAATTATAGGCCGGTGTCCGTTTTGCCGGTTTTTAGCAAGATATTTGAAAAGGTGATGTTAAATCAAATGCTTAATCATTTTAACACCAATAACATCTTACACGATAAACAGTATGGTTTCACCAAAGGACGTTGTACGACTGACGCTGGTGTCTCCTTACTAAAACACATTTTTAATGCGTGGGAGGAGGCACAAGATGCTATAGGCATCTTCTGCGACCTGTCTAAGGCGTTTGATTGTGTGGTTCATGAAACATTACTCCTGAAACTGGAGCATTACGGACTAGGCAAAACAGCGTTAAGCTTATTAAAATCGTATTTGAATGACAGACAGCAACTAGTTCAAATAAACGGTGTCAATTCGTCGGGATTAAATGTGAAAATGGGGGTACCCCAAGGTTCAATTTTAGGTCCTTTTTTATTTTTAGTATATATTAATGATTTACCCTATTTGTTGAAAAATAAACTTAATATGGTGTTGTTTGCTGACGACACTTCTTTGATTTTTAAGATAAATAGAAGGACTAATAATCTTGACGATGAAAATAACGCCTTATTGCAGGTCCAAAACTGGTTCACTGCTAATAATCTAGTTCTAAATGGGAAAAAAACTAAATGCATAAGATTTTCCTTACCAAATGTCATAAGTAGTGATTGCGACATAGTATTGTACAATGAGAAACTAGAATTTGTTGATAAAGCAGTTTTCTTGGGGATTACGCTTGACTCTAGGCTACAATGGGGTCCTCACTTAACATCTCTTGCAGGACGGCTTAGCTCGGCTGCATATGCTGTTAGAAAAATCCGCCAATTTACGGATGTTGATACCGCTAGACTAGTCTATTTTAGTTATTTTCATAGTGTCATGTCGTACGGTATCTTACTATGGGGACGGGCTGCAGACATCGAGTCAATCTTTATATTACAGAAAAGAGCCATCAGAGCTATTTACAATCTCCGCCGGTGCGATTCTTTAAGGGAACTGTTTAAAGATATTAACATAATGACGGTACCTTGTCAATATATCTATGAAAACATCATGTATGTTAGAAAAAATCTTCATCTTTTTAGCAAAAGAGGCGATAGACATAATTATGTTACAAGAAATAGGGATCAATTAGTTCAACCAGGTTTCAGACTGGCTAAAGTGGCCTCTTCTTTCATGGGGTACTGTTTGAAATGTTATAATAAAATACCACCCCAAATATTAGAACTCAATGAAACGAAATTTAAATCTTGTATTAAACGCACACTATGCAGGCAGGCATATTATAAGTTGGAGGATTATATTCAAGATAAAAATGCTTGGCTCAATGCTGGTCCAGCTCCACTACCACTAGGGCGTACTAATTAGTTGATTAGTTGGAAACTAATATTATTATTTTTTAATTTGAAAGACACAATTGCATTGTATAATGTAGAAGCACTTTTTCCAAGTTTGTGAATGTGAAGCACCATGGAGCATTTTTATTAGGTTACAACTTTTTTTTTTGACATTACGAGCATGGCAGTTGAGAGTTTGTCATGCTCACTCAAATGTCTCGCTGTTGGTGGCATGTGTTATTGGGTCGTTCAGTTCCCTTCAAAATGGTTGAGCTGAGTGGGGCTGATGCACGCGTCATGCTCGTGAACGGGTGCCGTCAGATGGGACTGGTCATCTCTTAGCTGCCAGTGGCTTAATTCAGTTTCTATCTTTTAATTATTTTACATTTTTATTTCATTATCGACATTGTGCTCACATGATAGAAGCAACAAGTAATATGTAACCAAGCATTATATGTAACACATAATATGATTTAAAAGAGTGTCCATGGAGTTTCTTGCACGTTCTTCTCCATAGAGACCTACTCTTTGGAACGTGCAATTTAGCTTCACTTTTCTTGGACTGACCGACATTTGACTATTCAAAAGTGCCTGTAAATGGTCTATTTGAAATAAATGCTTTGATTCTTTGATTCTCTTCTTTGACTCCTAAGAATTACAACGGGACGTTGCTCTACGATATACCGAGTCAGATGGCTTAGCTAAACGTGTCCTTTCTCGGGCCCTGAAGCCAAGTCCCTTCGACGTGTGTTCCCTACTCGGCCCTGACGCTCAGTCTCCGGACGTCTGTCCCCTACCAGGGTCTCACGCCAAGTCCCCTATCCTGCCGAGTCAACCCCCGTGCCTCCTCCTTAAGGCTCAGTATCGCTTGTCAATTCCCACGCTTCGCCAACTATTTTTTATTGCTTTATTTTTTGCATAGTTTCTAAAAGGTTTGGGTCGTCTTTGTCCGACGACGCGCCCGGCGTGCACATGTTCCATCTTTCGAAATTGCATCCATTTCTTTACTATTGTGCTAAAATATTTCCTTTTTTGTAATTGTTCCTTTCACATTAAAAGGACAATTTATGAGGGTCTAAGTGGCCTACGTCGCCAGACGTGGTGTTCAAAGACAAATATAATATTTTGTTATTAATTTGGAATTAGTGACAGACAGTCACACCTGATAAGGTCAGCCTCCTCCTTTGCTAGCATTACTGCTTCGCAGAAGAAGGTGACCGCCTGTCACTCCTCCTCGCTACGGAACATGGCATGTTCCAAGGCCCGGCGCGATGGTACATGTCATCATCATCAATCATCGAAACGGTCGAGGATTGCCAACTCCTACAAAGGGATCTTGACGCCATCTACGAATGGAGCATCGAGAACAAGTTGTTTTTTAATACGAACAAGTGCCACGTCATACGCATCGAATGTATCAGGCAGTAAACTATAGGTACGGCAGCGCCATGCTTACTTGAACCTGAGAACTGCGTTTTAACCTTATTAGAAATGTCGTAAAAAAGTTACAGCGTCAAATAAACCTAAACCTTACGCAGATTTATGGTTTTAATAAACCTTATTTGCTAATCGCCGGTAAACTATCGGTACGGCAGCGCTATGCTTACTAAAACCTTATTAGAACGGTTAAGAGAGAATAAACACTGATTCGAAAACAAAAATATTTAAATGGTTTTATTAATTTCCTAGTTAAAGTTCCTATGAGACGGGATTACAGTCACTAGCACTAGTGACTGCACTAGTAAAAAAAAAAATGAGTTCAATACCGTGATCACGTGATCACGGTATTGAATATTCTAATACCGGTATTGATACCGGTATTGAAAAAGTCCGGTATTTGAAAGCCCTACACGTCATGACTTACGGTCGAGGATCACGACCTATAGGTTGGGTTTTGGGTAGGGAAATAATTACACGTGTCACCACCATAAAAGACTTGGGAGTGACTTTTGACCGTTGTTTGACATTTAAGGATCATATTTCTGCTCTTGCAAAGGAATCTTTCAGGCGTCTGGGTTTTGTTTTGCGGAATGCCCGGGATTTCCGTAATCCCAATATTATTAGGCTTTTATATATAATATGATGGCGCTGCCATGACGTAGTGAACATCGTCTCTGTGTTTCTTTAATTCGTAAAAATTGAAAATTTCATTCTGATGTGTTAAAAATCACGATAAAATGTGTATAAGTGCATAATTAACGCGTAGCAGTGTTTTCAGGCATAACATATCACTAACTATAAAATAAACCAGTTACCAGTGTAATACCTAAACAAATACATTCAAGTCTAATTTAAGTGCAAGTGAACAAAAACAAATACAATTTTGCAAACAATTCTTAAAAACTATTCTACTTATATAATAATTTCAGTGAATTGACTAAAAACTTTGTTACTATTTACAAAAAGTGACTGTGATGTTTCCGTTTTTTATTCAAAATTTCAATTTCAAACTTTCTGATAAAAAGTGTTAACAACGACATCTATCGGCATCTTATGGTGTTTGGAAGACTGCTTTATAATGAGTCGGTAAAGCAGTGTCCACCATAATCATGATACGGTACTATATTTCGACAAGAAGATTCATATACGTTGTGGTCGAGTGGTTTAGACTGTGACACGTACCAACGTTCCTGCGTTCGATCCTGACCTCAACTTGTGAACACTTTTTGAAATTTTTCTGTCAATTAAATAGTTATGGATGACGACTTAGAAACGACGGAGTTTATTAACACACAAAAAAGGCGTCTGAGGCACGGTTTAAATATGAATGAGAGTGATTATGATTTGGCTGACATTTCTTATCAAAGTCTACCTAATAGCTCCACGAACAAAGAGGACAAGGTTTCAACAGACAAAATAAATAAACTGAGTATTGAATTACAAATTGCGAACTCTGAAATCGAAAATTTGAATATAGAGAATAGTAACTTGAAGGAAGAATTAGAAAAATGTAAACTTAAAATAAATCTTTATAAGTCCGTAGGTGCGGGTGAATTAAATTATTATGATAAAGCGACTGGTACGCCGGTAAAGTTTTATTCACCACACTACAGAGTACGCTATAAGTCCAGCTGCATAAAAAGGGGCTTCCCAGGTGTCTCCTTTAGAGAATTAACTTCGAACCCTGTTGCAAGTTATTCAAAACTTCATAATACAAGCCTCAACAATCAGCCATTGACTACAAATAACGACTTGAGTTTCACTTTTGATCAATCGATAACTTTCCCGAAAACTAATAATCACCTCTATCTGCACCGACAATCTTCGCAAAACAGCCTGGTGGAAAGTCGTCGATCGTCACAGGACTGCATCGAGGGTAGAAGTTGTGTGGACATGGGAACTATAGTTGATGTAGAGACTGAGAATAAATCCACACGTATGATTCAAGAAAATAAGGCCTATGGTTTGAGTAATTCTACTACACACATGTCCTGCAATAAACATAGAGTAGTTATCTACAGCGATCAAACGGGTTTTGGCTTGCGACGGCTTCTACAGTACGCACTCGGAGAATCCTTTGAAGTGACGTCAATAATCAAGCCTGACGCACCCCTTTATGAAATATTGCGTACATGTATAACCTGTAAAGATTTTACGAAGTCTGACTATGTTATAATTATGGGAGGCTCGCAAGATGACAATCCTCTGCGTGTGCAGTCGTCTTTGTACTGGTTTTTGAGTCAATTGCAACATACAAATGTATTAGTTGGTAAGATTTATAATAGTAGGTACCTTAATGTAAATAAGTTAAATAATTTATTCCGGTTAATATGTAATAACTTTGAAAACTCCGTATACTTGCCCTTAGATCCTTTTAATAATAATAATAGTATGCGTATCAAATATTGTAATAAACTTCTGGCTAGTAAGATGATACTTAGAGAAATCCTTCGCCTCAAGTATAAATATGATTATTTAAATTATGTGACATTGTGTAAAGAAAAAGAAAGTGCAAGTATGTCTGACTGTACTTGTTTGAAACAGACACCTTTGATTGATAAATCAGTTCAAACTGATCCTGTTGTAAATGAAACCAGTTGTAGGAACATTAGTACACAGACTGATATTGAGAGTGATTCTACACACTTATGTTCAAATAATTTTTTTCGTGATTAACGAAATCAATAATGAAGACTGCAGTTGTGATGTAAATAAGTGTCTGTCAAGTCTAAACATCTTTCATCAAAACTTATGTGGCATCATTAATAAAAAAGATGAATTCGAGCTCTATGTCAAAAATTACTCTACTACTTTACATTACTTATGTATCAGTGAACATTTTCTTAATGAAACATTAGCCTCATTAATAAATTTTTCCGATTATAAACTGGTTTCATATAATACAAGAATTAATAAAAAGAGAGGAGGTACACTGATTCTGGCTCGAAAAGACATCGAATGTGAAGATTTGGCAGTGTGCAAAAAACTGTATAAAAGAGATAGCTTTGAAATTTGTGGTGTAAGGGACGTAAACACAGGAGTATATATTTTTTGTTGCTATCGGAGCCCATATGACAATAATATTGAATTTTTTATGAATGGGTTAGATAAATTACTTGAACACTTTTTTGATAAAATCTGTATAATATGTGGTGATTTCAATATCGATTTGTTTCTTGATAACAAAAAGAAAAATGATTTTCTAAACTTATTAAATTGTTATAATTTTAGGGCTGTTGTTAATACTACAACTTATATTCGTAATAACTCACACTCCTGTATTGACAATATGTTGACTAATTTGAAAGATGACTGTGTACTTGAGTGTGCAGTAGATTTCAATGGAATTGGGGATGGGCACGCTGGTTTAGTGTGCACCTCTGTTCATAAAAATGCCCTTCCCAAGGCATCTACTAATGACGTTATTTACATCTTTAGGCGCCTATTCAATGATAAAAATAAAATTAATTTTCGAACTCAAATAATGATAAACAACTGGAAAGATTTGGGAATTAACAGCTTCTTGAATAAGTTTAAAACAATATTCCATCAATGTTTTAAAAAGATTAAGAAAAAAATAAAACTCAAACATAGCTCTGGTCTCAATTGGGTAACTAAGGGGATAAAGGTTGCAAGCCGAATGAAACGTGTTCTCTGTGTGGGTAAAACCAAATTGAATGATAAGTCTATACAAACATACAGGAATAAGTACATAAAAATATACAGAAATGTTATTAACAAAGCTAAAAAGCTAACAATTCAGGACGAATTAGATAAGGCTACAAACATTTCGAAGGATATATGGAAAATTGTAAACAAGCACAGAAATAAGATAACTGAAGAAAGACGTAATTTTGTCATTCGCTCAGCAAATGGAATTATTTCTAATCCGTATGATATTTCCAATACATTTGCTTCGCAGTTTAATTTAGGTTCTAATCTATATCCTACTGACTTTAAAACAGCATTAGAATTTCTTAACAAATACACCAATAGAGTAGAAAATGACATGAAAATAGACTTTGTTACACCTAAAGAAGTATATGACATTGTTAATAAAATGAAAGCTAAAAAATCGTGTGGATATGATGATGTACCGTTAACTATTATCAAGGAAAACATTGACTTATTAGCAGAACCACTTAGTAATTTTTATAATAAATGTTTTGCAGATAGTATTTTTCCTGATCAGCTTAAAATAGCCAAAATCACACCGGTACACAAAAAGGGTTCAAAAAAAGACCGCGGTAATTATAGACCTATATCATTATTACCAAATCTATCTAAAATATTTGAGAAATTGATAAAAAATAGATTATTTAGACATTTAAATTTAAATAAAGTAATTAATAGACGACAATTTGGATATATGACTAATGTGGGAACTCTTGACGCTATTGACACCTTGGTAAATGACGTAGTTACAAAACTGAATGACAAAAAAAAGGTTGCTGGGATTTTTCTTGATCTCAGTTCTGCTTTTGACTTGGTCAATCATGACTTGTTATTAGCTAAATTGGAGCATTATGGGGTGAGAGGACCAGCTTTTCAGCTAATGAAATCGTATTTACATAACAGAAAAATGTTTGTTGAAATTAATTATGAATACGAAGAAAATAGTGGCAACAAGGAAATCCGATGCAAGAAGGGTTTCAGATCTAAACAAAGTAAAATAAATTTAGGGGTACCACAAGGATCCATACTAGGACCACCGTTTTTCATTATCTTTATAAATGACATTATCAATTACATTCTTAATAATATACCTGACATTAATTTGACTATTTATGCGGACGACACAAATGCAATTGTTTCTGATGGTAACATTGACCACCTTAACTCAATGGTTAATGAGACATTAAAATATTTTGATGACTGGTTTACTGTAAATGGTCTAAAAATCAATGCGAATAAAACCAACATAATGCTATTTCAGTCAACTATAAAAACCACTGACAAAATTCATGGTATCTTAAATGGAGAAAAAATTGACACGGTGAAAGTAGCCAAATTTCTTGGTGTTTGTATGGATAATTTACTAAATTGGAAACACGAGCTGTCATCCTTGGTTAGCACTGTCAGTTCGGCTTGTTATGTTTTAAGGAGTTTAAGAGCTGTGATTGGTTTAGAACAGTTAAAGACTGTTTATTATGCTTTGGTGGAATCTAAGTTACGGTCTAGTATACTTTTCTGGGGAGGTAGCTATCAGTATAACATTGATAAAGCTTTTATTGCTCAGAAACGTGCCATCAGAACTATGGTGCGAATAAAACAAGAAGATTCGTGTCGGGAGCATTTTATAAAATTAAATATTTTGACTGTACCAAGTTTGTATGTAATGGTTTTGTTAATGAACTTGGCTAAAAACATTGACAATTTCGAAACATATGAGGAAAGAATAAAAAGGGAAAAAACGAGAAGACTTGATCTATCGTCGAACATAATACCCCACCTCAAAGTAGTCAGTCATTGTTCTCAAATAAATGCAATAAAATTGTATAACAAATTGCCTACTTCACTAAAACAGGATTTGTATAACAGTACTTTTAAAGCAAGTCTTAAAGCGTTTCTTTTGGAAAAGTGTTTATACTCAGTTGGAGACCTTTAATTGTATAATATATTTGAGCAAGTATTTAATTTGTAATTAATTATATCAATTAGGACATTATTTATGATTTAACCAATGACTTTTGTTATAAATTATTATTATTGTATTTGTTATAATTATGTAATGATTTTATTTAATCTAGAAATTAATTTAATGTAGTTTTAAGGACATATTTATAATTATCAATCTGTTCGACACAACTATGTTGTTATGAATAAAGGTACTACTACTACTACTACTATACACTACTCTGGTTAGAAGTAAACTTGAGGCCAGTGCCTGTGTGTGGCATCCATATACCGCGACTCAGACACTAATGCTTGAGAAGGTGCAAAAAACTTTCCTGAGATTTCTATTTCAGAGGCTGTACACTTTCTTTCCCTACATGTACCCCACCAATTTCCTTTTGGGGATGCTGGGTTTCAACTCGTTAGAGGTGAGAAGGGGTTTCGATCAGCTCGTAGTGGCTTGTAAAGTCCTGAGCGGACGCATTGACTGCCCTGAGCTTCATGACCTCTTCTGTCGATTATTTGTGCCCGATAAATACATTGGACACCGTCAAAGCCGCCGTCATAATCTATTTTCACTTCAGCCGTCTAGAACTGTCGCTAGAGCCGGATCCCCAGTGTGTCGCACTTTGAAGATGCTAAACGCCCTCTTGAATGCTGACTCAGAATGTGATGTGTTTGCGGACGAATGGAATAAAATAAGACGTGTTTGTCTGACGTTCTGTGAGAGACAGTATGCAAGGGTGTCCACTGTTCCATGTTAACGTGTATTACTGTATTTGATCTTAAATTATTAATTTAAATTTATGTGTTATTGAAATAATCCTATTATAATAATCAAATTAATTATTTTCTAAAATTCCATACAACTGTCAACATTATGTATAATTGTTTATTTTTTTTTTCTTTTTAAGTTTTTTACAATTCTATGTTAACTAATGTAAATGGGCATGCACCGTTTTAATTAACTATAAATAAATAAATAAATAAATCGCCACTGCCGATCGCCCCCACGAGGGCACGGCGATGCTCTGCCTAAGCAGGGCACACCTCCACTGTGTGCTCCACCATGTCCTCCGGGCGTTCCGGAGGACCGCACAATGGTGACACTCGGGCATCACTTCCACACAGATCCGGTGCAGGAACCTCCCGAACTTACCATGTCCGGTGAGAACCTGCGTCATGCGGAAGGTGAGGATGCCGTGCGGTCTATCCAGCCACGAGGGCCATGCAAAGTTTGGCACAAAAATTTTTATAATTGGGAACTGAATTGACTAGATTATTTATAATAAAAATCATGGCTTAGTGCTTTCTGGCATAACATTAATTTTTAATGTAAATCTTGGTCAAGTAATAAATAAATAATAAATAATAAACGTTTATTTATCCCCAACAAATTACAGCACAGTTAAGTTGACAGGTAGTTTGACAAAAGACAGAAGGTAATTTGTGGGAGATCTGGAGTCCAAACTAAGCCAAGGCCTGTATTTTAGAGCTCCAGCCCCCCCATTACATCACAAATTGAAAATAGTCAACATGCGTGTGTGTGCATGGGTGTGTGCACATAAATATAATGTGTATATACATAAATACACAAATAGGGTATATTATACATATGTTATTAATATATATTAAAATATGAACTTATACAGTAAATAGATAAATATAGATAATTCTAGGTACTACTTTGCTACATCGAGTAATTTTTCAGTATCCTTATAATTTAAAGTTAGTAATAATTTGATCAGTTTATTTTTACATTCGTTTTTACGACAGTTGGCTATATTAATAATTTTGTTTAATTTATTGTACAATTCGCCACCACGAAATGGGAAATATTTTTGCGCGAATGAAGTATTAACCGCAGTCGTCCTACATATTGCATAGTTTCTTCTGGAGTGTGCTATGCGTTTTCTCCGTTCTTCGGGTGAGTTGGAGTGTTGAAGAAGTATAGTAAGCAATACGTAAAGTTGACGAACAGTTAGCACTTGGGCTTCTTCGTAAAGTGTTGTGGTGGAAAAAAGACGCGGTTTGTTTAAGCTGACTTTCAATATCATCCTTTGGGCTCTTTCAACAGTCATCAGTTTAGATTTACAAGCTCCTCCCCAAGTAGTGATGCAGTAGCTAATGAATGATTGCACCAGGGTTTCATATACCATCCTCATCGTTTGTTTCTCTGCTACACCCCGTAGTTCTTTAAAAATGTATGTGAGTAATATAATAAATATATTATGTTTTACGTATTGCATTAATAAATTTAGGAAATATATTTTTGTGTCAGAATATAAAAGTAACAGTTTGTGCTGAGAACATAGCGGTTTTATAATTGTAATTATCTGACACCGTAGTGCAAAATGACACCGTAATGTAATGTATGGGCTAGAGTTAGGTAGAGGAAGGGGGAGAGGCCCGAGAGGGTGAAATTAAATTTCCTTGTGAAGCAATAATATAATTACAAATAAATTAAAAAGTCGAGAAGGCTGGGAAGTCTGAGTGCACGAAGAGTTCTTTTAATTAATCACGAGGAGCCGTGCAAGCTCACAGCCAGCTGAGAGGAACTACAGCGGTCATTAGAGGCGATCGGCACGAAGCAGCGAATTTACACTGACTGTTATAATTAGGAAGAAAGGCGTTTGCGTATCTTCAAAATCTCTTCCGTTTGATTTCAAAGCGATTAACATAAATATTATAATTAGGATTCTTTGAGAAGCATATTCAAGGTGGCTATGGACAAATGCACATTAAAGAATTTTCATTGTCTTAATATTCTTAAAATCAGTAGAAATCCCAAAACTAAAACCTAGGGCTCTAGAAGCCTTACTACGTTATTTATATGCTCATCAAACATAAGCTTACAGTCAGAAGTTACGCCAAGATCCCTTATCACGCTGACTCTGGCTATGGAGGTGCTCGATATAGCTTATAATCAAGGGTCTGGTTTACGAGAAAATGTACATACATAGCATTTCGAAACATTTAAATCTAACTTATAAGTGGCGCAATAAATGTGGAACTGGTCCAAACCCTCCTGTACAGTAAGGCCGCAAAAGTCCATAGGAACGCTAATGATTACATTGCTACGAACCGAGCGAGCGCGATATTTCCGTGCGTATGTGTGCGCATGTATGAGTATCCACATTCCACAGATAACACACACTAAGGAACTGTCGTCGCAGTGAGCTATATGGTAGCATTGATAAAATTCGTACCAAATACGTCATGTGCTGGTAGCCGTGTGAACTAAGTGTTGGATTCGCAAATCACGTAACCCGAGTTCAAATCATGGTCGGTCCGTTGCAGTTATTTCTTACTTTGAAAATTCCCAATCTATATTGATATAGCTGTTTTTTTTTATTTCTATGAAAAATACTATTGCATTTTTTGCACTAAATAGTTGCAAATTACGAATGTGATCTATTAACCACAAGAAGAATCACATTCGTAATTTGCAATTATTTAGTTGTTACATCTTTTCGATGTTATAAGGTGGAAATAAAAAGACGTGTTTAATAAAAATGTTTATTCTTTATATTTACAAATTAAACATTTATGAGAATTGTGACGTCGAATTGTTACCTAGACAAAAAGTTATCTTGTAACCGTTATCTATGTTACGCCTAAGATTGTTTGTTGGAAGTATACCCACTTAGACCATTCATAATATGAATAACGTAACAATGAACGGATATTCAAATTTTAATAAAATAAAATATAGGTAATTGTTTATATCCAGTTATTTATTGAAAAGTGATATATGATTTGGACTTTGTAAACATTTTATTTTTGTGTAACGTCACAATGAATGTATTGAGGTCATAGCTTAATTGTTCATTTTCTTGACGAAAAGAAGATTGAAACCAAACCTCAATTTCTGTTAAAAGAACTTTAGTTCTCACAAGATAATCGTCAATTAGATGAGAAAAATAAATTGAACTATAGTATTATGTTAAAACAGTGCGGGTAGAAGAATAAAAAACGAAATAGACTCATGATTATTGTCAACAAAATTGATAGCGAGTTCACTGCATTCTTAAGATGAGGCGATGGCACAAGTTAAAAGATATAGCTGTTTTAAACGAAAGTAAACACAATATAATACAGTGTTTGTTAACGAATAATCACAGATATGTTAAAATAGAATGGTAGGCCATTTAGTTTAGTTAACATTAAATATTTAGTGCGAAACGTAATCGTTCTTGTTTGTGCCTCTCTGTCAAGTACGGCTTTTTAGCAGGTTTTCTGTGATGCACGCCTTCAGCGTGAAGTGCACGGCGAACAGTATCCATCGAGGTGTCATATAATTCCGCAAAATGTCTCGTTGGTGCGAAACCATTCGTTTCGTATACGTCCACCATATGTCGTCGCTGCGCCTCGCTAATAAGCTTCGATCTCCCACTTCTCTTTCGACTAGCAAGGCTACCTTCTTCCTCATATCTTTTTAGCCAAAGATTTACAGTATTTTTCTAAAATAAAAAAAATATATATATTAGGCAGCTATACCTACTTCACTTCATTTTCATTATATAAAATGTTAATAATCATAATTATTGAATATAATTTTAAAATAAAACTGCATTTATTAATCCAATAACCAATCCAATAAACCCAACGATTTACGTATTTCTCTTTTAAACCTCATAAAGATACGATGAATGGATTCATAAATGGCATACGTTTTAATTAGAAGATTAATTTGTAATAAAGTTACAATTCATATTATATTCAATAGCTATTATACTCACATTCAGTCCGGTTTCTTCAGATATTTGTGTTTTATTAAGACCACTTTTATGCAGCCCAATGATAGTCGCCCTCACTTCAATACTAATATTAGCCTGCATTTTGCGAATATTACAATACTGTCAACCTCACGTCACTAACCAACAACTACAACCAAACGACAGTTCATTTCGGTTAAGTTAAAACTCGTGTCTACCTCGCAGAAATCTAATTCTTTATTTAGTTTTTTTTGTGATCTACCTTTCTAACTCTAAGAAATGTGTGAACAAGTTAAAGAATAATTTAATATATGTAATGCAAATACATAACTTCCAATCGGGTAAGAACTTACAAAAAGTCAATAATTGCGTGGGATTTGAACTTGCGGCACGCTGATTTGCGCTTCAATCTGTGTGCCTATACCACTGGGCCATCTTGACTTATGATAAGTTGATGAAATTGTGAATTTCAATCATTTGTTGGCGAAACTTGAAAATAAAAGGTCGTAAGTCAAACTAAACGTCAAACGAATAAGTTTTAAGAATTCTTATGGACTTTTGCAAGTGATAGTACAAGGTATGTGTCCTTAATGGTTGGTATTTGACCAAGAATCTTCATAATATCATCCGCAAAATTTTCGAATGTAAGGAACAGGAAGATATTTCAAGAGGCCCCAATAAGGATCCTTGGGGAACCCCTGACGAGATGTACATTAGTTTTGACGCATACCCATTCAAAACCACCGTCTAGCACCTGTTCTCTACTTGTGACGAGAACGATCTGAATGAATTCCCTCTCACTCCAGCCAGTAGTAGTTTACGCATTAGAATCAAAACATTTACTGTAGTCAGTGTATACAACGATAATCAGAGCCCTTACACATGTGTTTCTTCAGTTAGTCACTACAGCAAGATTCAAGTTTAGATGTTCGTGGGGCATACTGAAAGTCTCTGAATCTGGCCACTTACACTTTATGAATGAAAAACTATTATAAAATTCGATTTGATTAATTACAAATTAAATTGTAAATTTCAAACTGCTTAGTACAGTGGTTTCAGCGAATGCAAAATGCATTAATTACGAGGGAATATACTAAAAAAAACATTTATGTATCGTAAGTCTTATATCTAGTCTTATTTATAGAGTCCAGAAACTTTCCTAAGTGGTAGAACGGCCTTTTAAAAATGGATGTCGATGTTTAGAAAAAGTTATTTTGAGTGATGAGGACAGTTGTAGATATAAGTAAAATCTTTTCAAAAAGTTTGGAAATTGGTCAATAATGATCATACTGTCCTTGGGTCCTTTTTTATGAATCGGCGTTATAATACGCTGACTTCCAGACATTTGGTACCACTTAGGGAATGCAAAAACCGCTAAAATTAAAAACCGGTTATATTTTCGGGTTTCAAAAAAAAAAAAAAAATTATGAAATTTATTTTCAAGTGAAAATTTTAAATTGCTTGTGAAATTCTAAATAATTATTTTTAATATTTATTTTGAAAATTATCTATTAAAAAAATATTGTATACCTAATATGGCCATGAATTCTGTTAAAAACAAAAAAATCTTAACTTTATAAAAACGAATGTCTCAGAATAATGTCATACATAGAGAATCCAAGCCAGAAATCAATATCTTTTACTCAAAATATCCACCATTAGCCCTAACACAGGCTTTTAAGCGTTCAGGCCAAGCGTCTAACGGTTTACGCAGGGTGATCATTGGAAAGTTGTCCACCGCTGATCGTAAAGAATTTTTTAAGGATTTTTAATTATTGTTACGTGTAGACCATGCCCTCTAATATAGATCTCAATTTGTAGTTCAGGGGTTGAGGTCTGGGCTAGCCAAAGGTCAATCATCAGCCGAAACACTTGCTGCAAGGCACGCCTGGGTAGTGCGTGCCTTGTGACCGGATGCTAACTCTTGCTAAAAAAACCCTAGTATGAGTAGAGGCTTTGCTATGGCGTTTAGGATAGTATCTTGATACTCTTTAGCTGAAGTCAGAGTAACCCATTTTCACGAAAATGAACCTTGGTCATTCCGTTCATACCCTTACCAAACCATTACTGACGCCGCATGATGATTATTCAGGACTCTAATAACCTGTTGTGAGTGTTCTTTGGAGTTACAAGCTCACACCCGATCAACGCCGATTACTACCTACAGTTCATTGGACTCACTCAACTGACGTCTTCACAGAGAAATTAATTTCGTACATGCGTAAATAAATACGAGTTTTTAAAAAAAGGTACTTTATTTTTTAGTTTTATCTTTACAAATCGATAGTGTTCCATTCCGTGTACCGGATCGACCTTCCACGGGATTAAAACGATCAAAATTTAGCGATGAATAAGCGACTCGTTTAAAGTGATTATGTTATTATTAGTAACAACGATGGGTACTTATTCCATCTACGAATAAGAATTTTTGTGTCCTTACGAAATTTTAATTCTGGTCCTGACAGCATTCACTTCCTGTTCTCACAACACACGTCCAGCCTGGATTTTTAATGATCGTAAACAGAAGAACTGTCAGGTCGGGCAGTTGGGACTTCCTAACTAGATTGGCCATTATAATAAACCCAGGACAGATTGTCCTGGCGCAGAAGGATAAAGAGAGCCGACCCCACCTAACGTGGGAAGAGGCAAAGAAGAAGAAGAAGTAAACAGAAGAACTGTACAGTTGGTGTAGCTATCACTATGGTACATATTTAAAAACAGACCTACGACTGATATCAAGCCTCAAGAGCGTCTTAAAACAATGTTGGCTAAAAAAATAGTGTCATTTGAAAGTAATAAAAAAACTCAAAAAAACCGGTTACTTGAAAAAATGAACCGGTTTTTTAATCATTTAAAATATGCCGAAAAACTGGTTTTTCGGTTTATCCGGTTTGCATTCCCTAGTACCACTCCTAATTCGAATGACCGTTTATACAGTGTTGTCAACGGAACCGAACACCTGGCATATTTAGTTATGAAGATTGGAGAAACATTATAAGGGCCTGCGGATTTATTCAGGTCCAATTGTTTCAGCACCCGAAATACCTTCTTCTCCCGTTAACTCCTATATGTCTGTCTAATGTACAACCAGCTGTCTGACACCCAGTTTCGTCAATCCCAAAAGTGGTTGAGTGGAGACTCATTGACTTTGTTCCGTTTTTGGAATTCAGAAAAGAAATACTTGGTCACCGAACATATTACAATTTTCCTCCCCTTTATTGGATGAAAGGATTGCCAATCTTTGTATGGGAGTTGGACCAATTGCTGTCCAGAATGCACACATAGTGCATTTTGTTCCTCAGGCTAAAACCAATCAGTAAACTGAAGCGCTCCAATATCTGTCCCAGGAGTCCTGAGAATAAAATAATTTTGTTGTGAATGTGAATTATTTATTATCGAAAAGTAGGTTAATATTGTTTTTAGCGTAATTGATTACTGCCTATAATATATAATCAGTTATTAATTACACTGAAAACACTGAATTTAAGAACGGAAGAGTACCTATCAGTTTTTTATTTTATTTTAATGAAAACGTATATCCGCCAATTATATTAGTTAAAAAATATATTAATATAACTACACAAAATTCACACACTAATGTCGCAGAACTCCAGATATACATTATCGTCTCCCATTTGTCCGCGAAAGCATCACTGTCAGGGTGCATCATGTTTAAGGCCCAAGCGCCCGAAAAGTGCCATAAAACAGTGACTTTCTGAAGGCTACTCCTCGATAACGGCCAGGTTAATAATAGGTTTGAAAAAAATATATGTTTATTATAGATTCATGAAAAACATTATCAACATTTGAATTTTTCGTGCTATGAATACTTTTGTCTAAATAAAATATTTAGCAATTTCGCAACTTTTTGGAACTTTTCCCTACTCCTTCAAAACGGCTTGGATCTTTAGAAACATTTTTACACATAAAAATTGGTGGTTAAATATTCTTCAAAGTAAACATTGCATATGTAAATATATCAATATTTCGCAAAGAAAATGGATTTAAAGGTCAGCCGCGCGCTTTCCGGGCGCTGTTGGCAGCAAATAAATGCACAGATTTGCGTACTGCCGCCTAGGCGGGTGCGGAGGTACGTTCACGTAATTTTGGCCAGATGGTTCAAGGGACTATAAGCCTTAAGAGAGTTGAGCGCAAAGAGAGTGCAAGGGACAGGAGACAAGGCTCACGCAAAAGTGTGAGTCGCAGGTGCAGCGAACAAGCTATCTCGATACATTTATGTTTGCATATTGTACTGAACAGCTGATATTTTTTTCGCGATTTCGGCTTTGCTCCCATAATAAAAAAATTTTGTTATAATGAGCACAATCACGTGTTTAAGTATCGTACACTAATTGCCAGTCACCCTATATATACCGTACACAACTTAAAAGAAACTTAGTAGGTTACATAAATGGGTAGTATCCATATATACTCTTATAGAGATATATAAAGTTCCAGACGCATGCACTAGACTCTACATAATTACTTCGAACAAGCACGTTAAAAATAGGCTTGATAGGCCTTGTGTTCTCAAAACATTCATCTAAAATGTAGGTACTCTTATTTCTGTATACGTTTTGATTGGTAAAAAAAACCATTCCCTTTCTATGTAGTATTGTTTATTTATATCATCGTCAGTAGAATTATTGTGTAATTTCCTTCTGATCATCCGTAACCAGGATAGCGCTGAGTATTCTATCACTAGGCAGCTCTTCAAACATCGTTGCCACTGACTTCATAAGATATTTGAACTTCGTCGCCCGCTCGTGTGATATCAGACGTGCACTGTTCATATCTCGCTTGTTCATATCTTGAATGCCTATATCATTGTCAAATTCGTTTTCAATAGCAAGCTGCATAGTGCGGTTCAACGTGTGGTTGTATAATGCATATTTTTTAGAAAACTTGACAATATCTGTAAAAGTATTCTTCGGAATAGGACGTCCAATAAAGGGCGAAACGACACATTCTTCAAAGTTAAATTCGCTGTAGTATTTAAAGAATCCACCCAGCAGTTGATGTAGATTCTCTGTATTTGTCGTACTGTATGGCAGCTCATTGTCATCTACGCTCCCACCGACTTTGTTATGAACTCTCGAATATACTTGTAACATATAGCCAGGAGGAGCCAAGTTCTTTTGTTGTAAATAAAATATTATTAACGAATACAATGCATAACCTGCTAGGTAATCTTTTCCATGACCAGTTATACCGTGGGTTTTACACCAATATTTCAAAAACACAACCAAGGGCTTGAACCTTTTATCTAACTCGAAGTAAAATCTCGTAATGTCTCGACCTTTGAGGTAATCGTATGCAACGCTAGTATCAAATTCGATCTCAATTCTTAGGTTCGTGGGAATGTGATAAATTGAAAAAAATGTAGAGTTAAATGTATCGTCTTGTCGGACCATCATTAGTGTATACGGTTCCGGTTGTTTATTGAACGACTTTGCTGTTTCTTCTAGCACGTACGAACTAGCTGAGGTGTTAAAATTTGGTAGCTGTACGACAAGATCTATGTCACTTGATATCGTACCTATCCCTGCTCCTAGTGAGCCACAGAGGTTGAGCTCATAACCTGCAAACAACAATAAATGAGTTAAGACTTAAATAGAAAGAAAGAAAGAATTGAAATTAGCGCTGTAGGTACTTAGTTGTAATATTTAATTTTTATAATGAATACCACAAAGTGACACCACTTTTTAAATCCAGGGACAGTAATGACACAAATAGTTATATTCCATTATCCGTGTTGAGGTTTGTGTCTACACTGTGTTAAATAAATTATTGTTATTCCATTTAATTTACATGTGTAAATGATTATGTATATTTTTGAAAAAAAAAATATGTATATAAAAACACTTAAATAAAATGTAAAAATAAGCCAGTCGGCATCGGGGCCAAGCTACGGCTATCAGGGCTTTTAAGAGAGGAATCTCCGATCAGTGTCCAAAAGTACCGCTTTCTATATCAGTCCTTTATCCAGTCGCCTAACAAGAGCCTCCTAAGGTTTTGTTTAAGACTCCTGGCTATAAAGCTATTGGGCTGACACGATTATCGGATCAATAATAATCGCCGAGTCCACATCCCACAACCTCGACTAAAGCAGGTGCGAGGTGTCTCATTATTAATAGTAGTTTATGTGACTAGGGGATAAAACAGTGTCTTCAAGTCGCGGGCGGCATGTTGAATTCCGAACGAAACGAAGGTTGCTGATTGTAATCCCGAACGATAGTGAGGGATTCATAAAATTAACTCTCGAGCATCGTGAGGGAGTTAATAAAGAAACCTGAGTGAAGTGAGGAATTCAAGCCGCCCAAGACAAAGACAGCTTTATCCCCGTGTTGCATACTCTACTTTTTACACCATTTGTGAGATAATTAAAAGAATTTGGTCGACCAAATCATATATTAGAGAAATATAAGTATTATATTTACAAGTTCATCAAACAAACAAAATTCACTCCTCCAAGATTCTATAGTTTCAATTTTCTATAACGCTACCGTCAGTAAGCACGTTTTATTCTATTTTCTTTTTTTGTTAGTGTTAGTAGTTTGAATTTCGAGTCGTATTAGATGCACGTACATTTTAATTCACAATGTTGACAATTTTTGATTATCTCCCTAGGGATAATGCAGTATGGCCGATCTCTAGGGAATAATGAGATTTGAATTTGGAACATTAAAAATCGTCAACATTGTGAATTAAAATGTAGGCGCATCGAACAAGTTGACTTGAAATTCAAACCAAAGAGTATGTAATCACTATGATTCAAACTGGCCACTAACAAAAAAAAAGAAAATAGAATAAAACGTGCGTACTGACGGGAGCGTTATAGAAAATTGAAACTATAGAATCTTGGAGTAGTGAATTTTGTTTGTTTGATGAATTTGTAAATACTCGTATAAAGTCCGTCTAATAAGTCAACCGACTTGGGAATTTTGTATAATATTTAATCATTTAAAAAATACTTATATTCGATACTTTTCATAAGGTTCTTCTGTTAGTAAACAATGATCTCTATCTCTTAATTAACCTTGATTATTGAACCCGTGTTGACTACATCAGATTTAATTAAATCCTGATAATTACCCAAGTCGTTTAACTTATTAGACAGACTCTAATACTTATATTTCTCTAGTATATGATTTGATCGACCAAATTGTCTTTTAATTATCTCACAGATGGTGTAAAAAGTAGAGTATGCAACACGGGGATAAAGCTGTCTTTGTCTTGGGCGGCTTGAATTCCTCACTTCACTCAGGTTTCTTTATTAACTCCCTCGCGATGCTCGGGAGTTAATTTTATAAATCCCTCACTATCGTTCGGGATTAATATCAGCAACCTTCGTTTCGTTCGGAATTCAACATGCCGCCCGCGACTTAAAGACACTGCTTTATCCCCTAGTCACATAAACTACTATTTAATGCGTGAGAAGAGGCAGGCACTCTGTTACCTCTCTAGAGTAATTCATGAAACGTTACTCCTGAAAATTTTAAATAGCATTACGGGTTAGCCAAAACAGCGTTAAGGTTAGTAAAATCGTATTTGAATGATAGACAGCAATTTGTTCAGAAAAACATATCTGAACAAATCGCTGTCTGTTCTTGTATCTATTCATCAAATGAAAATAGTGATACCTCAAGGCTCAATTTTATGTTCTTTTTTATTTTTAGTTTATTTAAATAATTTACCTTCTTTATTTGTTGTTTGCCAAAGATACTTTTATGTTTTTTAGGGTAAAAATACGGGCTAAATATTCTTTGCTTAATTTTTCTGACTGACTAACTTTCTGGCAATTCAAAAGTGACTGTTAATGATTTATTTGAAATAAATGCTTTGAATCTTGAACTCACCTTCCCACCGCTGGTCCAGCGTGGCTCGCACGTCGTCCAGCACTCGAGTTATGACAGGATCTTGCGCGGACATCATCTGCGCGTGCAGTATGTGCTGCAGCTGCGAGTCAAAGTCTCCCGCCAGATACGGCGGCGCGCACAGCACCCCGCCACCGCAGCATAACAGCACTGCCACACCACATACTTGAAAGTAAATTTATCTCATTTACAGACGCGTTTGGAAAGTAGTTATAGCAGAGCTGGTGGTGTTCCAAGTGTGGCACTTTCAAGCAAATGATCAAATGCAACCATTGTCTGATAGATTTTTAAACTAACAGAAAGGTAGCTGTCATTGCCTTCACTAACTTACTCAGTTACAGGTTCCCAGCTAGTTAGAAAAACGTACGACTGCGCTTGAGTCTGCGATCGTTAAATAACATTTTGATACAAGTGCAGAAAGTGTGTCATAGCGATCGAGGCGGAATTCGCCGTAGGCGAGTGTGTTATGTAGCCGAGGGCTGCAGTGACAAAGCACGTGTATCAAACGACTTTTTTCAACACACTTACGAAGAAATAAATGAACGGGAGTTAAATCGCGACTCATGGGGGTCAACGCGCACCCAGCCTGATACGATAAATAATAAAATTGTAGCTATAATATAAAATTGTACTAGTGCAGAAAACGTCTATGACGTGCATAAAAGCGGTGGGATAATAGCGGGTTTTCGAGTAAGTGTATTGAAAAATAATGTACTATCACTTGCAAAAGTCCATAAGAATTCTTAAAACTTATTCGTTTGACGTTTAGTTTGACTTACGACCTTTTATTTTCAAGTTTCGCCAACAAATGATTGAAATTCACAATTTCATCAACTTATCATAAGTCAAGATGGCCCAGTGGTATAGGCACACAGATTGAAGCGCAAATCAGTGTGCCGCAAGTTCAAATCCCACGCAATTATTGACTTTTTGTAAGTTCTTACCCGATTGGAAGTTATGTATTTGCATTACATATATTAAATTATTCTTTAACTTGTTCACACATTTCTTAGAGTTAGAAAGGTAGATCACAAAAAAACTAAATAAAGAATTAGATTTCTGCGAGGTAGACATGAGTTTTAACTTAACCGAAATGAACTGTCGTTTGGTTGTAGTTGTTGGTTAGTGACGTGAGGTTGACAGTATTGTAATATTCGCAAAATGCAGGCTAATATTAGTATTGAAGTGAGGGCGACTATCATTGAGGTCTTAATAAAACACAAATATCTGAAGAAACCGGAGTGAATGTGAGTATAATAGCTATTAATGAATTGTAACTTTATTACAAATTAATCTTCTAATTAAAACGTATGCCATTTATGAATCCATTCATCGTATCTTTATGAGGTTTAAAAGAGAAATACGTAAATCGTTGGGTTTATTGGATTGGTTATTGGATTAATAAATGCAGTTTTATTTTAAAATTATATTCAATAATTATGATTATTAACATTTTATATAATGAAAATGAAGTGAAGTAGGTATAGCTGCCTAATATATATTTTTTTTTATTTTAGAAAAATACTGTAAATCTTTGGCTAAAAAGATATGAGGAAGAAGGTAGCCTTGCTAGTCGAAAGAGAAGTGGGAGACCGAAGCTTATTAGCGAGGCGCAGCGACGACATATGGTGGACGTATACGAAACGAATGGTTTCGCACCAACGAGACATTTTGCGGAATTATATGACACCTCGATGGATACTGTTCGCCGTGCACTTCACGCTGAAGGCGTGCATCACAGAAAACCTGCTAAAAAGCCGTACTTGACAGAGAGGCACAAACAAGAACGATTACGTTTCGCACTAAATATTTAATGTTAACTAAACTAAATGGCCTACCATTTTATTTTAACATATCTGTGATTATTCGTTAACAAACACTGTATTATATTGTGTTTACTTTCGTTTAAAACAGCTATATCTTTTAACTTGTGCCATCGCCTCATCTTAAGAATGCAGTGAACTCGCTATCAATTTTGTTGACAATAATCATGAGTCTATTTCGTTTTTTATTCTTCTACCCGCACTGTTTTAACATAATACTATAGTTCAATTTATTTTTCTCATCTAATTGACGATTATCTTGTGAGAACTAAAGTTCTTTTAACAGAAATTGAGGTTTGGTTTCAATCTTCTTTTCGTCAAGAAAATGAACAATTAAGCTATGACCTCAATACATTCATTGTGACGTTACACAAAAATAAAATGTTTACAAAGTCCAAATCATATATCACTTTTCAATAAATAACTGGATATAAACAATTACCTATATTTTATTTTATTAAAATTTGAATATCCGTTCATTGTTACGTTATTCATATTATGAATGGTCTAAGTGGGTATACTTCCAACAAACAATCTTAGGCGTAACATAGATAACGGTTACAAGATAACTTTTTGTCTAGGTAACAATTCGACGTCACAATTCTCATAAATGTTTAATTTGTAAATATAAAGAATAAACATTTTTATTAAACACGTCTTTTTATTTCCACCTTATAACATCGAAAAGATGTAACAACTAAATAATTGCAAATTACGAATGTGATTCTTCTTGTGGTTAATAGATCACATTCGTAATTTGCAACTATTTAGTGCAAAAAATGCAATAGTATTTTTCATAGAAATATAAAAAAACAACTATATCAACATAGATTGGGAATTTCAAAGTAAGAAATAACTGCAACGGACCGACCATGATTTGAACTCGGGTTACGTGATTTGCGAATCCAACACTTAGTTCACACGGCTACCAGCACATGACGTATTTGAGCGAATTTTGCTATGGTAAGAACAGAAAAGTAATAATGTTTTTAAGCTCAGTGCGACGACAGTTCCTTAGTGTGTGTTATCTGTGGAATGTGGATACTCATACATGCGCACACATACGCACGGCAGTATCGCGCTCGCTCGGTTCGTAGCAATGTAATCTTTAGCGCTCCTATGGACTTTTGCGGCCTTACTGTACTTTGCAATTAATTTTCTCAAAACACATGTAAATTGTTACTCACCTAGTGAAATATATATGTGTGCAGACATAGTTTGATGACGACTAATTTAGTAGCATAAATTACAATATAAATATCAGGCAAATGAATACATACTTATATAACATAATGCGCGTATAATTCGCTTAAATATAGGGCTAAGTGGAACTAAAACGTAGTGTTTAATTTATTTTTACGGTTTTAATTCAAATTGTTATTAAAAATAATATCAGAGGGTTTTTTATAGGTGGACAGGTAATCAATAAAGAACTTCTCCTACGGTAAGGTATAGCAAGAGCCGAGAGGATGTGCCAGAGTTTTAGTAACCAAAACCCGCCTTTTATCTATTATATAAAAATGAATCGCAAAATGTGTTGGTAAGCGCATAACTCAACAACGCCTGGACCGATTTCGCTAATTTTTTTTTTGTTGTGTTCGTTTTTATGAGGAGAAGGTTCTTATGGAAAAAAAATATGAAAATTAGGGTAGTGTAGGGTAGAGTAGGGTAGAGTAAGGTAGATGAGGGTAGAGTAGGGTAGAGTAGGATAGGGTAGAGTAGGGTAGAGTAGGGTAGAGTAGGGTAGAGTAGGGTAGAGTAGGGTAGAGTAGGGTAGAGTAGGGTAGAGTAGGGTAGAGTAGGGTAGAGTAGGGTAGAGTAGGGTAGAGTAGGGTAGAGTAGGGTAGAGTAGGGTAGAGTAGGGTAGAGTAAGGTAGAGGAGGGTAGAGTAGGGTAGAGTAGAGTAGGGTAGAGTAGGGAAGAGCGGGAGCGAAGCCGCGCGGGTGCAGCTAGTTTTGAATAAAACAAAGCCACAGCTTTAATTTAAAATTCCTGGTTCTGACACCTTACGTGATAGTACGTATTACCGAGAGGCTGCAAACGCGCATCATGATCATCATCATCATTTCAGCCGATAGACGTCCACTGTTGAACATAAGCCTCCCCGAAGTGTCGCCGCAATCCTTTGCGTCCCGCATCCATCAGATACCCACAACCTTCACCAGGTCCACCTTGTAGGAGGCCTTCTAACGCTGCGTCTTGCGGTACGCGGTCTCCATTTCAGAACCTTTCGACCCCAACGGCCATCTTTTCTGCGAGCCAATTAAGTTTGACGATTCTCGTGCTATAGCGGTAACATTAGTTCTCCAGCGGATATCATCATTTCTAATTCGATCACGCAAGGAAACTCCGAGCATATCTATCTACTAAGACAATCAGCACAGTTAAGACAATATACAGTAAATAAATAAATAAATAAATCTGAAGTCCAATTATTACTGTACACAGCACCTTTAATATGCTTTATTAGTGACAGTAGAGGTGAAGACGTATTATGGAGAAGTTAATAAATCACACTAATTTAATTACAATTCATACAAATAATTTCTGAATTCATTAAAACTGTTCAAGAACAAGTTTACCTTATTACAATAGTGGCATATTGATTCCACATTCTGGATAACGGGTTATTCTCAGAAACATTATTGTTACTAGAGGGAATACTGAATAATTGTGGAGTGCGCAAAGATCGAGTTGGTATTTTAAAGTTTAACTGATCAAGTAATTTATTGACAAAGGAGCCATTAGCAATTTTATGCAATGCACTTAAATTACTAACCTATCTCTTTAGACAGGCCTGTTGGTCTAGTGGTTAGTGACCCTGACTGCTATGCCGGAGGTCGTGGGTTCGATTACCACCCAGGACAAATGTTTGTGTGATGAGCATGATCATTTGTTCTGTGTCTGGGTGTAATTTATCTATAAAATGTATGTATTTAGAAATATATACCTAAGTATGTTTATCAGTTGTCTAGTACCCATAACACAAGCTCTGCTTAGCTTGGGACTAGACAGCGTTGTGTGATAGTGTGGAATATTATTATTATTATTTATTATTATTATTATCTCCTTCTCTTAAGACTCTTCATGTGAAAGTGTGTGAGTCGCTCATTATAATTGGGGAGTTTACGTCTGAGGCCACATTTCGCTCTTAAAACTCTATCTACTAATACTCCCCTGATAGTGTAGTCATAATTATGTTTTACTATTTTTCGAAAATGGTTTAACTTGACATTCTTTGGTGTTTAGTGACATCCAGTTTTCATCACATTCAACAATTGTTTTAATTTTTGACTGAAAGACCTCGCAGTTTTGATTATTTGAGACACGCCTGAAAATTCTTATATTATCTGCATAAGCTAGGCATTTGGTTTTAATTTTACTTAGCAGATCATTAACGAATACCAAAAATAACAACGGGCCCAAATTCGAACCTTGGAGCACTCCAGATGCTTCAAATGATATAGAATCATACCTGCTTAGTGCAACTAAATAGTTGTATACGATTTCACAGATAGTACGAGAGCCATCTATAAAGAGTCCCGTGAATCCCGACATGATGCATCTTTGCAAGTAATATAAAATGTTCAACCCGATCGAAAGCTTTCAAAAAATCCGCGTATACTGAATCTACCTGACGCTTACAATTAAATTAATCACATAGATATGTTGTGTAGCCAGACATTATTAAAAAAAAAGAATGAGTGTAGATTTTTAAATTACATTTTTTAAATCTACATTCTTTTATTTGTTATTAATTTAACTTTTAAATAAAAATATTCCCGCTCAACACCCCCTTTATTATCGTTTCAAGGATCGTCGTTTGGTGCCGCATCGAACAAAAATTCCTACTGTTTGCGCTTCCGGGTCTGGCTAAAGCGTCTATTTGACAAACATTCATATCTCTGATCGTTTAGTATCCTTTACGGTCCATTCTTGCCCACTGTCCCCTGAATCAGAATTTTACAGAAAATTTATCAATAGTTAATTTAGATTAACCGCTGATTGTACTCGGAGGTGACGCAGATACGAGTACATAGTTACGACTCCTAAGCAACAGGGAAGCTGAACCTTGGCTCATGCCAAGGTGCTAGTTAGTAGCAACCCTGTTGCTACGTAAATTATTAAGGTACAGCTTCCCAGAAATGAAATGCGTCGAGGTACCTAGTGAACTGCAGCGCTCATCATACTTCGAACTGAAATATGAGCAAAATTTTTCGATGTTTAGTTATTCAAGTAAACGACGTCTTATTTTGTTACCTTTTTTTTTCTTGTTATGTCAGCAAAAATACAAGGTCACCGGGTCATCCAGGCGACTGAATGGTTGTTTTGCACTTGCACCCAGCTCTTTGATGGCGCCTAAACTCGCTATAACTTGTTGTGACCTGTTTTATGCTTAGTGTCGGTGGTGTCCAAATTGAGACGTATGGTGTAAAAATTATTGGAATCGATTCAGTTGCTGATTCTGAACCAACCATATTCAGGTTTCGCATAATACACTAAAATAATGTTGTATAGTCTGCCTTTTCTTGCGTTATCTCCTACATCCATATTAGGTCAGGACTAGGAATATTTAACTCAAACGGAAGTTTTGTTTGGTAACTAATATTGAATTTCAGGTCTCAAATATTAATGAAATATAAGTGAAAATCTTGAAAAGAAATTTGATGCTCTTGTTTGCCCCATTTTCCCCTTAAGATAATAACTATATATATTTTATCCATTTTTTAGTTTAGTTTACTGTCATTGCCATAGCAGTAAAATGGCAGGTCATCAAACTATGGCTCCACAAGACACGTATATTTCTCTTGGTGAGTAATATAATGACACATATTCAATTTTATCTGACGATTGCGGAGCAAGAAGGCTTGCGCGGTCTAGAACTGCTACTTATGTTATATGTATTTGAATATTTCGTTGACCAAGGCGAACCTCGTTCCTCTTGTCCTCGAAGTGAGAACACTCAGGCAATTAGGATCACAATACTATTATTATATGGTAAGACACTAGCAAAGGAGCTATTAGTTTGTGTATAGTTGATGAGTTGAATAGTTTGGGGACCTGTAGACTGTCCAACCGATTTTTAAAGCTTCAGTGTGGGAGCTTTCACAAAACTTTCCGGGAGCCTGTTCCATGCTGTTACAGCTCGGTTACGTAGAAATTGCTACAAGGGCTTTTTCGTGGATGCGTTTTCCTATAGCTTGTGGGATTGTCCTCGAAGATTATTTGTTAGCAATCAGTGTGGTCTTGAAGGCTGGGGACATCGTAGTACAACACCTGTTTCTGTTTATGATTTATTTTTAATTTCAAGTGAGTGGTGTGGCAGTGCTGGTGTTCTGTGGCGGCGGGGTACTGTGCGCGCCTCCGTGTCTGGCGGGAGACTTCGACTCGCAGCTGCAGCACATACTGCACGCGCAGATGATGTCCGCGCAAGATCCTGTCATAACTCAAGTGCTGGACGACGTGCGAGCCACGCTGGACCAGCGGTGGGAAGGTGAGTTCAATGTGCGACGTGTGACTGAAAGATGTATATTATATCGGCAGCTTACTGCAAGAAGCAGTTACTAAAAGTGTCTTTATTCAAAGTTTTGTATGTATGTCAGTTAATAAGTTCTTGCAGAAAGCCGATGATATAAAATATTTTGATGTATGGTAAGAGTGTATTTAAGTATGTATTTTTTTGTTGTTGTTGTTTTGTTTCTGCACCATCCTTATGTCGACTGATATAAAACTTCCAAAGGCTGTCCGCTTTAGTACAGTGCTTTTTACTTTTAATAAATAGAACAACAGGTAAGCAAGTCTTTACTTTAATACATTTATTGTTCTTTGCAGGTTATGAGCTTACCCTCTGTGGGTCACTGGCTATAGGGATGGGCACAAAACAAAGTGATATCGACCTCGTTGTGAAGTTACCGAACTTTAACTCTTCAGCAGGCTTATACGTGCTAAAAGAAACCAAAACGTTGTTTGATAAACAACCTGAACTGTATTCAAGAGCTCAGTACGGACATATCCTCAAATCCATGGAATCCTCTTCAATATTCAAATTTTACCACATTCCCACGGAACGAAAAGTGGAGATCGAATTTAATGGGATTGGTGAATTGGCTGTCGAAAACAAAAAAATTATAAAATACTACGTCGAGTTAGACAAGAGGTTCAAAGATTTGTGTCTGTTTTTGAAATACTGGTCTAAAATCCACGATATGACTGGACATGGACGAGGCTCCCTACCAGGTTATGCTTTGTATTTGTTAACAATATTTTATTTACAACAAAAGAACTTGGCTCCTCCAGCTTATGTGTTACAAGTAAATGCTAAACCTCACTACATCGACGGCTGGAACGTAGGTTTCAACGAGCTGCCGTACAGTACGACACATACAGAGAATCTATATCAACTGCTGAGCGGATTTTTCAAATATTACAGCGAATTTAACTTTAAGGAATATTTTGTTTCGGTCTTTACTGGACGACCTATTCCGAAGAATGCTTTTGCAGATATTGACAAGTTTCCTAAAGAATATACGTTATATAACAACACGTTGAACCGCACGATGCAGCTTGCGATAAAAAATGATTTAGACGGTGAGATGAGCGTACAAGATGTATTCCTACACGATATAAACGATGCAGATCTAATATCACACGAGCAGGCGACGAAGTTTAAATATCTTACGAAGTCAGCGGCTAAAATGTTTGAAGAGCTGCCTAGTGATGAAATCCTCAGAGCTATCCTAATTACAGATAAATATAAAGAAATAGTTATAAACCACAACTGAGGATGGAATAAATGAACAAAACTGCTCTGAAGTACAGATCCAAGTGCAGTGAACTCCTGCATGTCACTGCTGAAAATTATCTTATTTTTCTACTTGATTTTAATATTGGTAAATTTTAAATATATACGTATGAATTTTTAGAAGGAACTTTTTTAATTATACACCCTAAAGTCATAAATATATCCTCTCCCGACTTGACTTCTCCGAAGGAACACAAGTCTCGACATGTTTCTGAACTGTGCTCAGGCTCTTTGACACTTTACCTTTTCATTTCTTACACACAAACTAACGAGGTCGAAATGAATTGTCGTTAAAAATTAAAGTAAAGTTAAATTAATTAAAGTCAAGTTTTGTTCGCTAAATGCGAACAAAACGTCTAAAGTTTTTATTACCTACTGAATGTCCCTCAAGTTGTTCTCAATCTAATCCTTGACGGCAAAAACTTGACGTTATTGCGGAAACTGTATTTTTAAGTCGATTCAAAATTGCAAAGAGAACTCTATCAGGTAGATTAAGCTCAGCTGCATATGCAGTAAGGTAAATGAGGCAACTGACAGATGTAGATACAGCTAGATTATTTTATTATGTCTATTTCCACAGTATTATGTCCTACGACATTTTGTTGCGGGGCACTGCAGCTGACGTAGAATCAATTTTTATCTTGCAAAAGAGAGCAATCCGGGCTATTTACAAAATGGGTCCTCGTGAGTCTCCTGGAAACATATTTAAAGAAATCAATATACTCACTCTGCCTTCACTCTAACTCCTGAATCGAGTCTCGAAGATTTTTCCGTATCGCAAAATAGTGAATAATTTGTGATAATCAATTTTATTGTTTTCAGACTTTTTCTTTTGCTTGTGCTATGAGACCTTGCGGAAGTACCCTGTAGGTTTTGATTTCCATGTGAGCATAATTGTCTTTACCTTTAGACTGTTTTGACTTAGAAGTTTGAGTTTTTACACCAAAACAGAAACAAAACTTTTAAAATAACTTACATCTAGGGGTACAGTGGCGGTCTTATCGCTAACAGCGATATCTACCAGACAACCTTAGGATGTATCCAAAGAGTAGCAAATTTGACTTTGAACATGCACGCGTTATTGAGAAAAACAATTCCCGATAAACAGATTTTGATGGTACTTTCACTCACAGATAGCTTAAAAATGTTATGTTAAGCTGCTTTATTCCTGAATAACATAGGCTATATGTTCAAAGAACGAATACCTAGCTTACCTATCTCAAAAAAGGAACTAATAATTGCAATTTACTAAAAATAAATTAAATCATTTTAATAAAAATGTTTTTATTTATCTCTTAACAGCCAATTTTGATTCGCAAGACCCCAATGTAAACCTTAATTGATCATTTTCTACAATATGTCAAGAATTTAATAAGGCGTGTCCAGTTAAAAAAGTTAAAATCAGTAATAAATCTCTCAATGAGCAATAAATTCATTAAATTTGGATTCTACTACTTTATATCAGTTATTGCATCATGAAAATCGTTGCATTCTGATCTTAACTTGAATAACCATGTAAGAACATATTCAGGTCATAACGGGTACTAAGCGAGCACAAACAGCTGGGTCCAAGTGCAAAACTACCCCTCAGTCGCTTGGATGGCCCGGTGACTATGTATTTTTGCTGACATAACAAGCTTATAACTTTGTGATTTTTCATGACATAGTTATGAAATGTACATAAATTCTTTATATAAAAATACTAGACACATGTTTCGGGTTTCAAATATACTAAAACTAATGTCGTACTCGTATTTATTGTTGTAATACATTGATACGGTTAAAAAAACATGTAAAAGTTTTAAGGCGAACTTCTACTCATTTTGAACTTTTTTAAATCTCTGGAAATCCACAAATATAAAAGACAACACCATGAAAAATTATTTTATTAAAATTGACTATATTACCAAGCGCTTGGTAAAAATGAAAACACGATGTATATTAGTTGGCTCGATAAAATAAAATCGCGAATCTGACTCTAACTTACGATTTAAAACGTGTTTTTCTATGAGATTACTTGACATAAATATTTGAAACTTACATAAAACAATCAAGCTTGGTATTTAGAAGAGAATTGTAAAAAAAATATTGGAAAAAGTACGATATTTTTTTTATAAAATTAAAATTGATTTTGCGGGGAACACTGAGGACTTATGGAGTATATAAGGTTACTGCAGAACACTGTATAGTTTTAGTCAGTAAGGGCGCTTCTGCGTTTTTTGACGGCCTGCTGCGGTGCGACTGCGTACGGACGATCATATTTTTCATACAAAGCGCGTGGTGCGGCAACCGTGCGGCGAACGGTCGACAACAGGACGGCAACGTCAAAAGCGCCACGTGTTCAATTCGGTGTTGAATAACGCATCACTGGCACACAAATCACTGGCACACAGCCAGATACGTTTTCAATTTAAGCGCTTGTTGGAGTACGCATAAATTGAAGAATCTAACAGACATTTGCACCCGCTTCAGGGAGGAGAACAAACATGAGGACTATCACAGGATAGAAAAGGGTTGTTATGCTAGTTATAGTCCTTACCGAACTTTATAGCGGTCGGATTTTGTTATTTTTTTATACCTCGTAAATAGCCACAGAATGGACGAGTCTTCTTTATCAGGTGGTGGATAAAAAAGACCAGTCCATTCTGCGGCTTGTTGAATTCTGTTGATTAGTGCTATGTTATCTACACTAATCAAATAAAGAGGTAAAGTTTGTTTTTATGTTTTTGTTTGTTTGTAGGAGTTAATCTCTGAAAGTACAAGTCCGATTGCTAAAATTTTTCATCGATAGAAAGCTGCTTTATTCCTGAGTGACATTATTATTATTATTATTTCCTTTATTTAATATTAATACATATTATATTATATTTTTAAATATTCCTTAAAAAAAAATATTAAAAAAAAACATTTAAAAATATAAAAAATAGTAGCCCACCGGCATCGGGAACAAGGTCCAAGCTGCCGGTAGTCAGGGCTCCTGAGAGAGGAACCTCCGGACAATACGCGCCGTGTCTAGGAGTACTGCTTTCTGGATCAAGCCCTTGATCCAACTGCCTAACGAGAGCCTCCGCAGGTGTTGGTCGAGGCTCTTGGCTATTAAGCCATTGGCCGTCACGACTATCGGCACAATGATTGCTCTATCCACTTCCCACATGTCGACAACCTCGCGAGCCAAGTCAAGATATGGCACTGCTAACACAAGACTGTATCAACTCAAAATGAAGCTTTTTTCAGAAATGATGGAAAACTGATTACTCGTTTCCTGTTAACGAATGTAAAAAAGTGAACACTGTTTTAAAATTAGGGATAAAATTAAAGGGTTTCTATAATTATGAGTAATTTCTGAGATTGCGGGTTATCAAGTTATTTCCAAATTTCGAGTTAATACAGTATTGTGTGAGAAATAAAAAATAAAAAAAGAATTATTTTTAGTTGCGTAGTTATAAGTGATATAATTTTGACTTCCTACATTTTATTTTGATTTTATTTGAATGATTTTAGGTAAGGTATTTTGATTTATTATACTTTTTCATTAGATCTGTTATTTTAGATACTATAGTTAGGGCATAAATAAAGCAAGATAGAAGTCAAATATTGTATTTATCAAAAGAAACCATAAAAAATAATAATACAAAAACCATAATTATGGCACTTACAACAGTAAAAATCAACATTATGAAGTAGGTACGTATTTTAGATTAATTAAAGTTTCTTATTTATTTATAATTCTTAGGCAATTCTAGTTCAGTCATTTTACACATAATCACTAATCTTTGTAAATTCTTATGTTATGAAAATGTATGAGCTATTATAAATTGTCTTTGTTATTACAAGTCTCCCAAACGCCAGTAATCATTAAAAATATCTTGTCTCGAGGTCTCATCTATTTTTGCTCGACAATTTAATCGGCATTTATCTCCACACATAGGACCCATCTTCCTAGCTGGGACTTGTTTTTTATCACTTGATGTGTAGTCCTTACCTGTGTTTCGAAGTGTTTTTGCAATTTTACTTTTCCAATTCTTTTCATTTCACCCTTTTCTTCACCCTTTTCTTGCCTCGTACGATTTCCTGTACCTCTGAAGCATTTGCTTCTGTAGTTATTTGACCTGCTAATCCACTAGTAGAAGCAATGTGGTCTGAATTATTTTCTGCTTCATCATCTGAGCTACTTGATGAAGATGAACTGGAACTACTTGCAGAAGAACTACTTGGAGGTCTCGTGGCTTCACCTTGAACTAAACGGGAAACATTACCTGTTGACCCAGGAATAAAATGAGGGTCGCAGTCCGAATCGTCAAAATCACTCTGATCACTGTGCAGGGGTGAAATGTAGTATTTTCTGTGGTCAGATGCAGTGTTTTGTTCGTTAATATTATTTTCCTTGTCCGTTTCATAGATGAAGGTCGTTTTGGTCGCCATATCTACCAGAAGACGCCCACGGTTCATACTACAAATAATACTATAAAATATAAATATCAAATACAATGTATATTGTTCCTGATAAATAAATAAATAAACAAAAATTAATGTACCTATTTACGTAGCGAAAATATTTTTTCGTCACCTAGGATGTTGTAACTCAAAATTATTTTGTAAATTATAGAGAAATGTTTTGTTTTGACTTTAACATAACTGATTGAACGTGCAGTTTTAAATACTATTAGTAACAGCAATTATATTATTGAAATATGAATAATTTACCCCAAAAAACTTAGTAAACAAAAGTTTTTCATCAAAACTGCATTAAGTCTAAAACTACTAACTAAACTAACAAGAATGTCGTTATTCAAAATATCACTTCAATTGGATTCCTTGTTAACCAACAATAATGTAAAAACTGGAAATACACCAACTTCATAATTAGGTTTTAATCAACAATAACGTATTAAGTCGTAAAAATACATCAATTTTTACATACCTGATTTAGCAATAACGCAGCAATTCAAAATAATGCGGTCTTTTACGCAAAGCGACTCGTCCTCACCACTCAAATTTTAACCGTAACTAAAGATGACGCAGTGTTGCGCGGGGGGTTATAACAGTTGGTAAATCATGAAAAGAGACTTATAACGCCATTTCGTAATTGTTTCTTGCGCTATTTCAGTGAGGGTTTTATTGACGCGTAGAGAATTAAATTTAACATAAGAAGAATGAGTTATCTCGAATTTGTCTTTTTTGGAGTTGATACAGTCTTGTGTTAGCAGTGCGTTAGTTTGTTTATCTTTCTCAGCTTTCACGAGGTTCTCGTCATGAGGGACCGCTATATCAACAATCATTGTGCGACGCTCTAGTCGATCTATCACCACTATGTCAGGCTTATTGGCAACAATAGTCCTGTCAGTGATGATAGATCGGTCCCAATACAATGTGACGCTGCCATTCTCGAGAACTGGGTCGGGCACATACCTATAGTACGGTACTTCTGATTTATTATTATTATTATTATGAGCCCGTTGTGTCCCACTGCAGGGCAAAGGCCTCCCTTCCGTTATTCCACTCTTTTCTGTACTTAGCCACTTCTGGCCAATCCTTAAGGTAGGAGTCCAAATCGTCACGTCATCTCCTTCTGGGCCTACCGCGTCGCCGGCTCCTGCTATTCGGAGTCCAGTCAGTAGTTACTTTCGCCTAATTTTGTTGCAGCATGCGGCAGATGTGACCTGCCCAGTTCCATTTTAATCTGGCGGCTGAGTCACCTACGTCTGCGATTTGTGTTTTAGAACGAAGTATACTGTTCCTTATGCGATCTGTTCTTTTGAATCCAAGAATACTTCGTTCCATTGCTCGCTGGCAGACCCCGAGTGCGGACTTTTGACGTTTCGTTAATGACCACGTTTGCACTCCGTAGGTGAGGATAGGGAGGATGCACATGTCCATGAGTTTCTTTTTAAGGGAAAGTGGGAGTGGTCCTTTCATTAGGTGTTTCATCGACCAATAGCTCCTCCAGGCGTTCTCGGTGCGTCTAGCAACTTCTTTGTCTTGTCTCGCCTGGAAAGAGACTATTTGGCCGAGGTATATGTACTCATGGACATATTCAACCTCCACACCCTCGATATCAACTTTACGTTTCGCACTGTTCGTCATTAACTTTGTCTTCGTCATATTCATTTTAAGTCCGACATCGAGGCTGGCATGGCTCAGTTGTTCGAGCATAAGGCTTAACTCAGCCGCCGAAGACGAGAAAAGGACAATGTCATCGGCAAAACGAAGATTGGTTAATCTTTTTTCCCCGACGACAATGCCCTTGTCTCGCCAGTGTTCTTCTAGATTTCTAAAGACTTCTTCAAGCGTTGCTGTGAAGAGCTTTGGAGATAGCGGATAACCTTGTTTGACTCCTTTTCGAATTGGAAAGGATTGGCCAGTAGTTTCTAAGTGTATAGCAGCTGTACTATTTAGGTAAATTCGTTCCAATATTGAATGTTCTTTTCCTTGTTTATTTAAAGTTGTAAATATGGCTTTGTGTGATAGACTATCGAAGGCTTTGGAGTGAGTGACATAGGCTATATTTTATGTAGGTACGCGGGCGAAGCCGCTGGCAAAAACTAGTTAATTACGATTCGTAGGTACTAGGCGTTACACACAAGGGGTACCGGAATGGTCTTTTGAGAGGTAACGAGGTCCCTTGTCCCGTGTGCTGATGGTGATCACCGGGGTGTTATTAGTGAGGTAAAAATCCCACACTCTCTGGTCTTATCCCCAAAGTCCCGGCGCCTTTTGAAGGTTTTTCCTCGAAAACAAAAAAAAAGTACTTTGCTGTTTTAAGAAGTTTCGTAAAAACTGTCTGCGTCATCTCCGAGTAATCAGCGGGTAATTTGAATTATTTATCAAATAAATTATGGGAGAATGGGGGAATTACGAACAAAAAAAAAATTGCGCCGTGCGGAAATCGAACCCAAAAACACTGCGCAGCAACCAACAAAGTCGAAGCGACATGTCGGAGCCACTTGTATATGTATATTGTTGTGCTAAACTAAGATGTTAGTTTAGGTCCCGGTTTTTGAATTTTGCTTAAAAGCTTTTTTTGGTGAGTAATTTAGAATTTTAGCCAGGATATGAATGAACATCTTGAAAATAATAAATTATTTGAAATTCACTGTTCGTTTTTGTATCACTTTCCTCTATTATAAACTAATTACATGCACATTATTATATTTAGATCTCATTTTCCATAAGTTTTGAATACCGTCTTAGTACATAATCAAAGTATGGCAGCGCAAAACACATACATTTCACTTGGTAAGTACATTAAGAAATAATCAAAAAACCTCTTCGCTCTGGGTGGAGTGAGAGGAAATATCAAACTTTAACTGAACTGAATAAAAGCTGTCCATGATACAGTTGTCCCTTGCGTTTTATTCTGCTGCCCTAATAGGTCCCAGCAACAGGACAACAACAACAGGACAGGACAACAGGATGACATCCTCTTCTTCTGTAAAGCAGTAAAGGGAACCAAGGAGGGGACAGAAAGCATGGTATTTCAGCATAAGTGCGAAGGTCCGCTAGGGCTGATACCTGCCCGGGATGCGGGTCTCTTGGAAAGAGTTAGAAAAAACACAAGTGAGTCTAGGTTAGTAAATTCAGACACTCCCTGTCGCTCTACCTAGAGTGAGAAACTACCCTGAGAAGAAACACCGAAACAAACTCGGAGAATAAACTGATGTATTCTTGATTGATACAAAAGTTCAACACCTCGCCTCTTCACTGATATTTTACTGGAGACTTTTTAAAATATTTTTAGTGTAAGTCAGTGATTGTTACCCTCCTATAGCTAGCTCCCTCGCGAATATGTTCATGGATTTAAATAAACACGGTCCTACATTTTTCAGACGAGCTGGGAAGTTTGACAAATTTTAAAAGTTTTCAAAGGAAAATAAAAATATAAAAAAAAAAAAAAAAAATAGTTACCACCTACTTTCATGTTAGTTTCAACTGGTGGTTGTCGCATTAGATTTTTTATACACACCATAATTCATCAGTCACTGTTCGATGCTTTGTACTTTCACAAAGTGTCTGTTAATTATTTATATTTACTTTCAAGTGAGTGGTGTGGCAGTGCTGGTATTCTGCGGCAGCGGGGTGCTGTGCGCGCCGCCGTGTCTGGCGGGAGACTTCGACTCGCAGCTGCGGCACATACTGCACGCGCAGATGATGTCCGCGCAAGATCCTGTCATAACTCAAGTGCTGGCTGACGTGCGGGCCACGCTGGACCAGCGGTGGCAAGGTGAGTGTGTGAAAAGTGACCGAAACACGTACACTAACATAAAGATGTTTTTTAATTAAAAAAAAAATTGTTGATGTTTTCAGGTTATGAGCTCATCCTCTCTGGATCTTTAGCTGCAGGGTTGGGTACAATAGCAAGCGATATAGACCTCGCCATATATTTACCAAACATGAACGCTTCAGCTAATTTGTACGTTCTACAAGAAACTGAAAAGTTGTTCAATAAAGAACCGGAACTCTATTCACACGTAAAAATCTTGACGACAGTCAACAAAAGAGCTACTATTGTACAAGTTAACCACATTCCCTCGAATCGGTCCGTGGACATCCTTGCGTTTGATACTGGTAACTATGTCGACACAAGGAAACTTATTGAATACTACTTCCAGTTAGATCAACGGTTCCAGCTTTTGGGAGTCTTTTTGAAATACTGGTTCAGAATCAACGATTTGACAGGTCATGATCGAGATTACCTATCAGGTTATACAATGTATTTGTTAATAATATTTTATTTACAACAAAAGAAGATGACTCCTCCTAGCTACATGTTACAAGTTAATTCGAGAACTCACCACATCGATGACTGGAGCCTAAGCTTAAATGAGCTGCCATACAGTGCGACGAACATAGAGAATCTATATCAATTGGTGGGCGGATTCTTCAAATACTACAGCGAATTTAACTTTGAAGACTATATAGTTTCGCCGATTACTGGATATCCTATTCCAAAGAATACTTTCACATATATCGAAAAAATCTATAAAGAACATGCTTTATTTAATAAGTTGAACCGCACAAAGCTACTTGCGATGAAAAAACAATTTGATACTGAGATGAGCGTTCAAGATGTATTGGCGTACGAGCAAAACACAGCGTATCTGATATCACAGGAGCAGGCAACGAAGTTTAAATATCTTATGAAGTCAGCGGCTACAATGTTCGAAGAGCTGCCTAATGATAGAATTCTCAGCGCTATCCTAGTTATGGATGAACATAAGGGAACAGTTATCAATCACAATAATGCTACTGAGGATGGAATAGATGAACAAAATTGTACAGAAATAGCAGATCCAGATGCAGTGATGACTCATGCATGACACTACCTAAAATTAATGTATTTCTTTTTAACTTAAATTTTAATATTGATACATTTATAGCAACATTAACAGAAACTAGATAAAAAGGTTCAAGCTGTATAATTTGTTATCTTGGTGTTTAATAAAGTATAAATAAATAAAGTCATACATTTGAAGATCAGTGAATGCTGTTAGAAATTACTTAAGAAGATAATGACAGTCTCTTAAGTATCAACGTTTGCCTGTATCTCAAGCCGTTAAGGTATTTTCTAACAGGCACGGTTAAACAGTTTTGTGTCATATTTACTTCCACTTAATTTAGATTTAACCTGATCTTCTCTATTCTTTGGGTAAATAATCCTCCCACCATTTCATCTCTTTTGCCAACACTATTCGTGTAAGCCATTGTTAGGGCTTCTTCTTAAGCAAAATCGGTACCTCGGTGTGAAAGTCATCATCGCTCTATTTTACATTTATTTAGATTTTTTCATAGAGAGCGCAGTAAAATCTTCAGTTTTTATAAGCATGAGCAAACGAAGCGAGCTCGAAAACTTTCGTATTACTGACGGTCATGATAGTTTTTTTTTTACTATTTACCATTTATGCAGAAATAGGAACTGCAACTTTGTCAAATAACACAGGAACCTTTATAAATAAGAAAGAACCAAAGAGCGCAGCGATGATGATAAGGGATTAGGTTAGGTTTTTTCCGTCCGTTCACACAGAGGCACAACTGAGAGTATCAAAATATATACGCAAAAGTTTAAAAACTTAATAATGTAGAATGTACAAAAAAAACTAAAACCCGACAATGACAAAAAAAAAACGCCGCTGAAAAAGTATGGAACAAGATTTTCAAGATGCTGAAATAAACAAGGTAACTGGAAAAATAAGAACAGAAAAAAAAAGCCGCAGTCACACACGTTATAAGTACTAACTGAAACACTTTAATAATGTGGCGAGGTATTGGTCAACCACTATCTCACCTGGTGGCTAGCAATTATGTAGCTTTGCATGCATGCATTGAAGCAGCTTATTTACTTTTGACTTAATAACCCTTACGTTGTAGCTATGAGGAAACACATCCGCAAATGTAACCCATAGAAAACCGACAGGCTAGCAACTCGGCCTTGACTTGACGATTACATCGTTGCCGATGAAACTATTGGCTTATAGAGCTATAATATTATGCAGATTGGCAATTGAATGCATTTCTTAAAATGTGTGATCTCTCGGTTCATCTAGTTTTTGATCCCTAGGTATAACTTACGGTTTTGAAAGTTTTTCGAGTTATTGAAATTTTTGAGATTATATTGGATTAGCTTTTGCTCGTGGCTTCGCCCGCGTCCATAAAATACCTATAGCCTAATAACTTTTTCCCGCGGTGCTTAGTAGCGTAGATTGAGTGTAGGAAGTGGTAGACTCGACGATTCCAGTATTGTTCTCAGCTTACATTTATTTATTTTATTTGGTAAGACACAGTAGCAGCTGATGCTTGTGTTTCAAATATCTTGGAGACGCGTAGCAGTTTGGTTTGTCAAACCGACTTTTAAAGCAATTTAATGCGTGCGCGTTCACAACACTTTCCGGGAGGCTGTTCCATGCTGTTACCACACAGTTAGGTAGAAATTACTTCAAAGGCTTCTTTCTGGATGCATTTCCCCATAGATTGAGGGAATGTCCTCGTATGTATTTGTTGATGTTATGATCTGTAGGTATCCTTCATGAGATTGTTTTTGAAATTTCCTATGACTTAAAATAAAAATCTTTGCCTTATCATGCAATTTATTGATTCGACATTGAACTGGAAATTACGTAATTAATTGATCGTGCTTGGAAGATTATCCACTTATATACCCATGTAATTATATATTATACAAATCACATTAATATTATAAAGGCGACAGTTTGTAGGATTGTGTGTGCGTATAATTTGAATGAAAGTCGCACAGGTATACCATGTCTTGGAATGTTCCTTGTCGGTATCACTCTTGACAGAGTCATCATTTCAGGTGTTGGAGGAAAGCTTCACAACACGCCGTCACTCCTCTCTGGTGGCCGTCTTCCTCGTGCATTCCTGAGGTGTCGATGAGCCATTTACTGCCGCTTTTATCTGGTCAGTCCACCTCATAGGCGATCTTCCTCGTGGCCTGGTACCCTAGACCTTTCCCTGGACCACAAGTCGCTCAATAGCTACTTCCCCTCGGTGGCGTACGTGACTTGGAATAGCACATAAGATACTTTTTATCCCAAGAATATAGGATAATTTTCTACTTTCACGAAGGCAAAGTCAGCAGCTACAATAGTTACTCATTCATATATTTATTAATTATGGCATCTTATGTCGATATAGGATCCTGGATATAAATATTAAACTCCCAAAAAATTAAAGTACTATTTAATTTTTTGGGAGTTTGTCTAATACACTTGAGAGCAAAAAAATCGCACATGGCTTGTAATTTCGTTTAATACTGTTTTTTTCTTAAATCTAAAGATATTGAGTACAAATTATTAAGCAAAATTGAAGCATACAAAGTTAGCATTATAAAAACACAAAATTAAGATCATTGACCTTCACGTAACTCACAAAAACCAGCGGTATACCGAATTCCGCAAATTCGCCCATTTGCATTTCACTACTTGCACCTTTACCTGGAGCTACAAAAAAGGTGCTGTTTTGGAGTTTTAATCAGTTTCCGTTAACGTAATTACGTCTCTATAAGAAACAGATGGATTTACTGGAAAAATATGGATACCACGCCCGCAGAAGCCATTCAAGATATTGCCTTGCCCAAAGCAGGCCATAATCCAAATGAAGTCACTCGACAGCTAAATTTCAGCAGCTTCCCTGTTCGTCTGGTATACCAAAGGTTTTAAGAGACCCGTGGGTATATTCGGCGATCAGGATATGGCCGGTGGCGCATAGGATCAGGGCGTGATTATCGCTTTTCTGTAACAAGTACTTTGAGAAATCGGCCACTGAACACGATTGAACTGACACAAAAGCTTCAAGAAGTTCCCAATATCAATACAAATCAGTAGATGATTAGGAAAAGACTGGGTGAAGCAGGCCTGACTACACATCACTCAGCAAATGGAACCAAATTGACCACAGCTCACCGACAAGCACGGCAATAATTTGCCACGAAACACTTAAATTGGATGTATACCTAATGGCAGGCTGTTGTGTTTTTTGATAAGTGCAGAATGACTTAGATGACCATGATGGATGCTGTAGGGTCTACAGAAGGTCATCAGGGCAATTTTAACAATGTTGCATAAGCGAACAAGTGGGTTTTGGAGGCGTATTGGGGTGGCATAATTTTTGTCACTAAAACTGACATTGTATTCATCACTGGGCCATTACTGGCCTGATATCGAGAGGGTTGACGGCTTTATGATACACCAAAAAAATGCTCGAAGAATATGTGAAGCCATTTGTGTGGCTTGTGGTAGATTTTTTTTCCCTAATGCAGAACAACACCAGATCGCATGTCGCTAGAACAGTTTGCGACTACATGTAAGACGTTGGAATCATTGCGATAGAGAGGACAGCTCGTAATTCTGATCTTAATCCAATTGAGCATATCTGGAATGACCTTGAAAGAAGACTTAGTGCAAAAAACCTGGCTCTCCACGCCTCCAAGAGCTTCAATTTGTCATTGACTAGAAGTGGGACGTTATACCCTAAGATTTTATGATAAAATTAATACGGTTGATGAAAAATCGAGTAACAGCTGTAAATAAGGTTAAGGGAGGGAATACACTTTATTGACAATAATGATGACCAAAAATTTTAAGTTTGACTCTCATTCTTTCATAAGTGAAATTTGGTATATTTTCCCATTTGTTGGATTTTGTGCTCTAAACCCTTTCAAGGATATTTTTTCACACTGTATTTCATATCATTAGAAAGGTAATTAAATAGGCTTTCAATTAGTGTACGACATGCTTTCAGTAACTATTCACATACATGACAAAAAGTGATTTAACAAAAAGAGTTATGATGTGCGATTTTTTTGCTCTCGAGTGTATTTATATTACGCTGTTTACAAGTAAGACACTATGCGACATCATTCTAAACTTGTTACCTAGATTTGTAATTAATCGCAATGATTTCCTTTTTTTGTTATGAAACACGGTGCATCAACTACCATGCACAAATCTTTTGATTGGAAGCGTTACAGAACTTCTAGTTCGGAGTTAGAAGCAGTATTGCAGTCAACAGTCCACAACTGCAGTCTCTACCTCCATTTGGGTTATAATGCATAATATATGCGCATAAAAGGAAGAGCTTATTTAACTTGGTAATTTCCGATTTTTGCCTCAAGAGCCATTAGAGTTTTCATCACCATAGTCTTAATACCTTCCTTTTTGTAAAGATATGTTTGGTTTAGGTTATCCTAGACCAAATATATCTTTCGGTCAAGACAAATCCTTAGATATCTTACGCAATTAGATTCTACGAGTTTTGTTTGTTTTAAAACTGCTTCACTTACCTACCTAGTTGTCGTCTCAAAATGAACGTAATTTAAATAGATTCTTCGATGTATTTGGTTAATTGGCTTTGCAAATCCTTAAGCCATTCTGCCTGATATTTTGTTGAGGCTAGCTTAGACCTCTCTAGAAACCCCTGCAGGTGTTTTATCGACTACAAGAAAAGCTGTGTCATCAGTAAAGAAAACGTTTTATGTAAATAAGAAATAGAGATAGGGCCCATCACACTACCCTGAGGCACACCTACTTTTATCTCATTAAAATTTATCGCCGAGTCGTTGGACTTTATCTAAATGTGTCGTTCACTGAGGTAGGAATGTCTTGATGCATTGGAAATGGTTATTTGGTAGCCTTTTAGATAGTTTGCAGAGTAGGCTCTCGAGCCATACTCGGTCGAAAGCCAGGGCCTCAATTCTGCTATTACAATAGTGTCAGAATGGTTCATCATCGATTTCATAATTGTTGATTTTGACAAGTATTGGTAATCTACTAATATAATAGCGTCATTATGACTTTCCAATGGTCAACCACTGACACTCCATTGGAAGTAGTGGCATATAATGGTAATCTCGTACATATTGACAAATGAATGTCTGATGTATGCGGTAATTTTCAAAAATTTTTACAGTTCCTTTGATCAGTAAACTACCAACGTCATTGTGCAGTCATTGCTTTTAATAAGCTTGATATTGTCATTCTACCACAACTCTATCACGAGAACATTGACCGATCAGTGGTCGACCATTATGAATTAGCAGATAACGAACTTTTAGAAAAATGACAATGGAATCGTGTTGGAATGATGACTTTATAAAAATAGCAGACGTGGGCCCCAGGTGTACATCCAGAAATGCCGCTGAGACATACTGTTTTATTGATGAAAGATGTAGTTAATACTTTCCACTAATTTGTATATACATCAAATAGTTGAGTAGAGTTTAGTCGTATCCATTTTGAGTAAGCTTCTTTAAGTTCAGCTGCCGACTTATTTGTTTTGAGTCTGAGATACTTTGTGGACTACCTACCATAGTTTTTAGCGATCCTTTCCGTGCTAACGAGTTGCTTAGTGACTTCCGAGTAATTAGCGTTTAATTTAAATTATATATCGAGTAAATTAGGGGAGAGAGAGGTAATTCCGGACAGTAATGAATAGGTAGTACTTACCGAATAATGCCATTCGTTCACAAATATTCCAAACAAACCATAACACATAAAAACTAAATAAAGGCTATACTTTAATATATTTTTTCCGTGAGGCCGCCGTTTGTATCATGTTTTGCTACAAAATTAATATGCGTATTTAATCTATACACATAGGGTAGGAATTTCAAATTTAAGCTAAACAAAGACCTTAAATTAAATATACCTGTCGTAGAGAACGATATTGAACTACAGAGTCTTTTTTTGTTATTATTATGGTACCTACCAAAGGGTATAACGCAGTGGCGTCATTTTTTATACGTCACGAGGCCAGAGTCATGTTATAGGGGCTGCGACCCGCGATGCGAGGACAGTTTGGCTTGCACAGTTCCAAGGGTCACACACCTCTTACATGAAACTGTCGGTTAACCCGCGTATTCGTAATTATTTAGTATAGGTACTTACAACACTATTGTGAATTATAAAAGTGACATTATTACTAATCGTGAACTGTGAAACTGACATAAGTAACTAGATAATTCAAGTGCATAGTTATTAATATCCCATCAAAATGAACCCAGTACCACTGAATCAAAATGATGACGGTCATATCGCTCAGCCACTCCTGGCGCCGTCATCAGAAGTGGGATCTGAATCTAATTCCCACTGGTGCGCAATGCTTGAAGTGCAAAAAAAAATAGGAAATTTGATGTGACTAATTGAAATCATAAGAATACCAACAACGGTGTTTGAAATTACGCTGCCAGAATTCAACTCAGAACACCCTGATTCCAGGCCACGCGCTTGGCGTGCTTCCGTGACAGTGATATCGGTCTCACCGAATACCTCCTCAAAGGGCCATCTCTCGTCATAGCCCTCAGCAAAGCCCTGAAAAGCAGTACTTCATCATGGTTATCACAAATATCAAACGCAGGCATGACGTGGGCGCATGTTCGTGATTTATTTCTCGTACTTTATGAGTGATTATTTAATGTAAACAACGGCAAGTCGAAAGAAAGTGAATGTGAACAAATAGCAGCAAGCTTTAGCCGCGGAAGCACGGCTTCGATGAGCAGCTTGAGCTACGCAGACGCAGGCAGCGCGGTTGCAGAGCGACGCGACGTGTCAATAGTGGTCAAGTATCCGGTGTATGCGGAAAGTTGGAGCAATCTGGTCAGTCGTACAATTCTTATTTTGAATCCGGGACTGAATGGTCGCTTATTAAGTAGTACATCAGTCATAACTTCGAAGGGCCACGTAAGTACGCAATTGTTGTTATTAACGGTGTCGGTTGGTCGGTTAACATAAACCGTAGCGAACAAATCTTATGTGACGTTTTTTTAAATTATGGTCACGGCTTACGTATTTTATTTCAAGTGGTACCAGACGTTTGCTTGAAATATGCTAAGAGTGGCCGACGGATAGCGACGGCGTTGAAATGTTGGGTGACGTCACGGGATTGGCATTTGCGTTCAAGTGCACGCGCTTACCCTGGGCGCAGACAAAAAAAAAACATCTGTTAACCTCTTGACTCGGGGTGCATAGGAGCTTTGGCAAGCCCAAAGTTTCCATAAAATATTCAGACATTATTATTAGGTATGTTTTACTAAACATTGTGCAAGACAGTCATTCTAATTTGCAATTAATGTAGTCTTGCTCATGACTCAAGTCGTTTCATCATAACACATCAAAACACATCTAGGATTCTGACTGGAATCACTATACTTATTTTATTTTATTACAATCGAAAAACAAACAGTATTAACAACTAACAAAACAATAAATTATGCAACTGTAAACCAATGACATTTGTTTTCACATTTGATTGTCTATGGAGAGCATGCTTGGAAGAGATTACAATGATAGTATGCGCTTTAACAATACGACACAATTACAACATTTGGTCTTGTCGGAAAAGTTAAAACGGTTGTCGAACCAATGTTTGGTAAGTATTTGATTGAATATACGCGGCTTAGAAGTGAATAAATCAAGTTCAGAAAAGTTAACTAAATCATTGTAGGACTTTGCGCATCTTATAAAGAACGAATTCTGTCCGTAATTTGTGTAGCATCAGGGAACGTTAAGAAGAAGAAAGAGTATTCTAGAGATCTAGTGGGGGCGCCTAAATTAATCTTGGAGAGAAGTTGCGGGGCATCGATGTAAGATTGTGCTAACTTAACCAGGAAAGAGATATCTCCCTAAGTGGTAAAAATGGGACCTTTTGTATCTCGACTCGTAATAAAATTATGAACGGGTTTTACATCTATACTGTTGGTATCGCGTAAAGTTTCGCTGGACAGATTCCAATTCTGGGATTCCAAACCTGTGAAAAGTATTCATGTGAGCTACGGACGAAGGAACAGTACAATATTTTGAGACTTGTAAACTGGGAATAAGATCCTTTTAAGAACCTTAGGGCTTTGTTAGCTTTACAGTTAGCTATACGGTTAACGTATTAGACAGCAAAAGGGTTCATAATACTAATGACTTATTCTTCTTTGATTATTTCATAACTAAAATCGATTGCTTTATGAAATCCTATACCTAAATTGTTGTTTCGTTTTAATGGTATAGATACAAATAGTCAGATAGCGAGACACTAAAGTACAACTAATAGTTTTATTTAAAGATAAAGAATTTTCTCGTTTTTTTTTATTGACGGTTTATCACTCAAGTTGCATCCGGCTAGTCAAAAGTTCTGGGACATGCTGGGTTTCTTACTCTGCTTTCTTACTGTTGTTTGGATTTGAGCCCGCGACCACCAACCAGTGGATCGGCGCGTTGCCACTCGGACACCACTGCTATTATTAGACTTGCTAGCTTTCATTAAACTACCTTCTTCTGAGAATATTCATCAACTTAGATAAATTCATTGGTCTAGCCTCTATGACTGTTACATCTACTTACAACCAGCAAATTATTTAATTGGAATTTAATTGGAATTTAATCGGAATTTAACTTAATTGCAATTTTATTGGAAATTTTATTGGAACTTAATTGGATGATAAGCTTTAACTACTAAATCAGTTTTGTGTTTTTTTAATCTGGTACTTCTTATTATATAGTGCTATACTTTTCCAAAAGGTCGATAATGAGTTGCATGTAGCCAAGTACCTACTTTAGTGAAAGAACTACGCACCCAGCGTGATCGGAGCTTTTAAATCTAGTGTCTTCTTATTCGGAGCCCTGATTCGGGTTACAGTGGATCAAGGTCTATGTTTCACTAGCAAAGATTGTGTCCTAGTTTATCTTTGTATTTTACCACCACATGATCAAGTCACGCTAACGGGTAAGTTGATAGCGGACGATGAGCATAGGGTATGCTTACATTTCTAGAAACGCAAGAAGCTTTGGAAGATGTGCCACTTGCTTTGAATCGTCCTATTCACTATGTAAACTTCAAAAGTACAAGCCACTAAAAAGTACGTTAAATGTGTATTTTACGATGTGACAGCTTGTCATGTAGTTGTAAGAATAACAAAAAAATCCGTTATGCGTTTTAAAATAACATAACGCAATATTGTGCTTCTTGGGAACTCATTTAGCCTGTGTTTTATGGGATACAAACCTGCACTTGTATCCGCCACATGGCGAAAGCAATATTTCATGCCCATTGATACCATATTCTTCACGAATTCTAAGAGTCGGAATGACCCGACAGAAAAAAAAAATACCAGTATCACAATGTGGGCCGACCCTTACTTATCGAACAAAAAAAGGGGTTGTTTTAAAGTTTTCTAAATTCAAACAAGGGCAAGGCCCTTAAACTTATGACAGTTATGACAGGACGCATAGATAAACTGTTAAATCTTGTAACTGATTGTGAGACAAAAAAAATTAAGTGTTTGCTAGAGAAGAGAGAAAGCGTAAACGAACATGAAAAAAATAAAAAATAAAAGTTAAGTGGTAAGTACGAAAAATCTAAATTTGATAAAGATAAAGCTAAATTAGTAAAGTTTGATACTAGTAATTTAGTTTTGATTCATATGGATACGAAACGAGACTAAATTGAATCAAAGATAAAAGGGACCTTTTAAAGTAGTGGAGTTACTTCATAGTGGTTTTTATCTTTGAAACCTTTGAGTGGTAACCGAGCCTATGAGTATGCTCACAATCGTATACGAAAGATGCCTCTAAGTAGCGCTAGTAGTAGATTTATTTGATGTAGAAGACGATGAGGAGTATATCTCCAGAGGAAAGTAGACACATACCATGGCTATTTGGTCGCACTGCATGCACTTATCTGTAGTCGTAACTGCAATTCATGCGTGAGTTGTTCAGGGCGCGATGAGCAGTAAGTGCTACGGTGGGGGCCTGTGTATTTTTGTGTTGGTCATGTGTTGACCTGAAGTTTGGTCGCACTGCACGCGCTTATCTGTAGTCGTAACTGCAATTCATGTGTGAGTTGTTCAGAGCGCGATGAGCAATAAGCGGTGCGGCGGGGACCTGTGAATTTATGTGTTGGTCATGTGTTGACCTGAAGTTTGGTTGCACTGCACGCGCTTATCTGTAGTCGTAACTGCAATTCATGTGTGAGTTGTTCAGAGCGCGATGAGCAGAAAGCGGTGCGGCGGGAGCCTGTGAATTTATGTGTTGGTCATGTGTTGACCTGAAGTTTGGCCGCACTGCACGTGCTTGTCTGTAGTCGTAACTGCAATTCATGCGTGAGTTGTTCAGAGCGCGATGGGCAGCAAGCAGAGCAGCGGGGGCCTGAGTTTCTGAGGAAACTATTTTGTGTTGGTCATGTGATGGCCTGAGAGTCGTGGACTCTATAAGAGAAGTGTTTGTTGCTTGAAGCAATAATGATACAGGTGGCAAGGTTTGTCACTAGCTGCTGAGACAGCTGGGCCATGAGCGTTGTATGTGATCTAACTGTGTTTTGTATTAGTGTACCTAAATGTTCACTTTTGATACTTTTGAAGCTTAGAGGTAGCTTTTGATACTTTGATTAGATTTGATTCTAACAAATGTTGATATTGAATTGTCTATTGCTGTTGCACTTGTTCTTGGTCAGGTTGGCCGAGGTTGTACAGTTGCTCCTAATGTGAATTTTGGTTACAGGTGTACACGAGGACGTGTAATTTGTCAGGTTGGCCGTGTCGTAGAGAACGATATTGAACTACAGAGTCTTTTTTTGTTATTATTATGGTACCTACCAAAGGGTATAACGCAGTGGCGTCATTTTTTATACGTCACGAGGCCAGAGTCATGTTATAGGGGCTGCGACCCGCGATGCGAGGACAGTTTGGCTTGCACAGTTCCAAGGGTCACACACCTCTTACATGAAACTGTCGGTTAACCCGCGTATTCGTAATTATTTAGTATAGGTACTTACAACACTATTGTGAATTATAAAAGTGACATTATTACTAATCGTGAACTGTGAAACTGACATTATAAGTAACTAGATAATTCAAGTGCATAGTTATTAATATCCCATCAAAATGAACCCAGTACCACTGAATCAAAATGATGACGGTCATATCGCTCAGCCACTCCTGGCGCCGTCATACCTAATATAGGTATATTTAATATACCTACCTATTTAATAGACTTCTAAATATACCTAATATAGGTATATTTAATATCCTGTTTAGCTTAAATAAGCCAAAGCTTTAAAAATCTTGAAAATTATTTATTATTCATCATAAAGTAGATATCGCTGTAAGCGATAAGACCGTCATTGTAACTTTTTGTTATACATTTTACTTTTTTGTTGTACAATAAAGTTTATTCTATTCTATTCTACAGTCTACACTCACTGTTTATTTTTATCTCACTTTCCCCAGCATACATAAAATACCTAAATGATATGCGTGTAATTTGCTTATAATATAATCAAATTACACGCATATTATATAGGTATTATATTTAGGTATTTGTAGATATTTCCCACAAGTTTTAATACCATCTTAGTAGTGCTTGGTACGTCATTAGCGATTATACTATAGTAGTTTTTGTACCAATGGCTGCACAAAATATTTATATTTCACTTGGTAAGTACCTACAAGGTAAATATTCATTTTATAATTTGTCCAGGTATTGTATACTATAAGACGAGAGCAGAGAAGGTGGTGACCAAATTTTAGGGCACCCCAACACGGACAATTAAGTTAAAAGGCTAATAGGAATTAAGGGTTCAAAATAAAGCTCCTATTTCCAAGTGGTTATAAAAGAAATTACCACAAAGCCTATAATCCTCCTCTCCTCTCTCGTCTTAGCCTTCTAAGCTAATCTATCCGTGTCGGGATGCCTTTAACTTGCGTCAATTCCTTCCCAGATCTCGTCTTTTACACATTGATTTTAAGTTTTTCGATCCCACCTGGGGCCGAAGTCTGTTATTTTTATAAATTCGTCATCCCAACACGATCCCATCGTCATTTTGCTAGAAGTCCGTAATCTGCTAATTCATTATGATCGATCATTGATCGGTCAATGGTCTTGTAAAAGAGTTGAGGTAGAATGACAATATCGAGCTCATTAAAAGCAATGATTGCACTATCACGTTCTAATTGTAGGTCACTGATCAAAGGAACTGTCTAAATTTTAGCAGATTACCGTATACGTCAGATATTCATTTGTCATTAAGTACGAGATTACCATTCTATGCCACTTCTTTCAATGGAGTGCCAGTGGTTGACCATTGGAAAATCATAACGCCGCCATTGTATTAGCAGATTACCATAACTTTTCAAAATCAACAGTTATGAAATCAATGAAAGACCATTCTGACACTATTGTAATAGCAGACTTGAGGCCCTGATGGTAAGCAGTGATGCAATCTATGATGGTGAGGCGCTAGTGTGCGTTTATTAAAAACCTATTAATTCTAACATTGGAGACAATTAATTCATTAAATTCCAAGCGAACGCGTGTCTCAAATTGACGGTATCTGAAAGGTTAAATTATATCGGACAGGAAGACCGCAGCGTGCCATAATATCGAAGGCCTTCGACACGTCTAAGGAGACAGCAATAGCTTTTCTATTCTTCTCGAGAGCCTTGCCCCACGAGTGGGTGGCATAAACTGGTAGGTGCAGTTGGTCCAGGTAGACCAATTGCAGCGAAACCCGTACTGTCGGTCACTGATTGACGGTTCAACTGAGGAGATCGTTACCTTCCACGTACGTTATGAGGCGCGAGTTCAGCACACGCTCCATAATCTTGCAGAGTATGGAGGTTATTGAAATCGGCCGATAGTTGGCAGGATCGGCACGACTGCCCTGTTGGGCACGGGCTGCACGTTGGGAAGTTTCCATGATTTGGGCACTATATCAGTTCTAAATGAGATACAAGCGTCAATCCAGGAGACAACACGAGTGAACAAGCCTTGAGAACTATTGCTGTTATTGTATTTAATATACCAATTACCAGCAATATTCTTTATTCACGTCTAGACGTCACAGTGCTCTCAAAACTTCTTTGTTCCTTATGCGAACCTTAGGCATCGTGGTGAGACAGAGTCGTTGGAGAAGCACTGCTAGTGTCAAGACGAGAATTTTGGGCGAAGAGAGATGCAAAGAGACCTGCTTTCTCTCTCGCTGTATGAGCCAGTGTTCCACCAGGTTTAACCAGCAAAAGCAATGTGGGTCAACAGAAATTGGCAAGGGATCAAAATGCTCAGCTAGCGGACGGCTGTTCAGAGAGCTTTGTGCTGATATGGGTAATGAGGTCGAAGCAACCCTGCCATAATGCCTTTTTGTAGATAGATAGATAAAAAAATTATTTGTTGCAACGCAAAATGCACACAAAAGCACAACTAAATTATAAAAAACCAAAATACACCTACACCGATACAAACAACAAAAATATAAACAAATAAAAAAAATTGTAGGACTTGGCAGCATGGTTAAAGGCTCTCTTATTTGTGCTCAGAGGTCTGAGCTTTGGAATTAGGTGTTTTAAGTATAATATGTAAACAGTAAAGAGATAAACACACTTACACTTTCTTTGAGAAAGATGTACACACATCATCATTCCTCAGTCACTGTTCACTGCTTTGTACTTTCACAAAGTGTCTATTAATGATTTATTTTTACTTTCAAGTGTGTGGTGTGGCAGTGCTGGTATGCTGCGGCGGCGGGGTGCTGTGCGCGCCGCCGTATCTGGCGGGAGACTTTGACTCGCAGCTGCAGCACATACTGCACGCGCAGATGTTGTCCGCGCAAGATCCTGCCATAACTCGAGCGCTGGACGACGTGCGAGCCACGCTGGACCAGCGGTGGGAAGGTGAGTTCAATGTGTGACTTGTGACTGAAACATGTACCTAAAGAAACCTAAAATATATCAAGAAAAAGACGTTAATTAAAATTTTATATTATGTATTGCTGTTTTCAGGTAATGAGCTCATCCTCACTGGGTCTCTAGGTGCAGGGTTGAGTACAATAGCAAGCGATATAGACCTCGCCATATATTTACCAAACTTTAACGCCTCAGCTGGCTTGTACGTACTACAAGAAACGGCTAAGTTATTTAATAAACAACCCGAACTGTATTCATTAATCAGGTACAGGCAGAACGGTGGTTATATCTCTACATTTTTCCAATTTTACCACATTCCCACGGAGCGAAAAGTTGAAATGGAATTTCAGATTGGTGACTTGGATATCTTGAAGGTCAAAGTTTTGAAATACTATTTCGAATTAGATAAAAGATTCAAACCTTTAGGGGTCTTTTTGAAATACTGGTTCGCAGTCCATGGTTTAACTGGCCGTGGACGAGGCTCCCTACCAGATTATGCATTGTATTTGTTAATAATATTTTATTTACAACAAAAGAACATGGCTCCTCCTGGCTATATGTTACAAATAAATGCGAACCCTCACTATATCGACAACTGGGGCCTAAGTTTCAACGAGCTGCCATACAGTACGACAAATACAGAGAATCTACATCAACTGCTGGGCGGATTCTTCAAATACTACAGCGAATTCAACTTTAAAGAATATATCGTTTCGCCCTTTACTGGACGTACTATTCGGAAGAATGCCTTTACAGACGACGATAATTTCCCTAAAGCATACACTTTATATTACGACACGAGGAACCGGACAATGTTGCAAAAAGCTCTGAACACTGAAATGAGCATTCAAGACTTACTCGAGCTCTACTTAAATACTGCAGAAAAGGTGTCACATGAGCTGGCGTCAAAGTTTAAATATCTTATGAAGTCAGTGGCAACGATGTTTCAAGACTTGCCTAGTGATAAAATCCTCAGAGCCATCCTAGTTACGGGTGATCAGAAGAAACCAGTTATCAACCACAATAATTCAACTGACGGTGAAATAAATGAACAAACCTGCAACGAAATGTAATTGATAGATTAAATAAAAAAAAGGCCCTCCGGCATTGACTCATGTGAAATTTAACAGCATCTGGAGTCGTTTAATTTGATCAAATTTATTATTTATTTTTTTATTAATACTTTATGCACATTACACTGTACAAAGGCGGACTTAATGCCATAGGCATTATCTACCAGTCGACCTTTGTTGGTTGGTGCAGAAACAACATAGCAGGTGCAACTTAATAAATAGACATACAGAAGAGAGACAAATACAATAGTAAATACATACTTAGATACACACATACAAATAAACAGTGTTGTTGTGAAAAAACAAATCCAACCAATCACTGCTGTAATGATTCTATTAACTTCTTGCGAATATGCTCACGTGCCTTCATAAAAAAAAAAATGAAATGATACCCTCTGTATTAATAAAATGTAAAGTATAATTAATTAACATCAACACTTGCATTTGCTTTTCTTAACAATTTGACCAATTTTTCGAAATTCAAAGTTCATCTAATTCAAACTGATCGTCCGTCTTTGTAAAGCTTTGTTTTTGCTTACTTGACATGTGACATCCACCTGGTGGATTACTGCCCATTTCCTATCCTCGAGAGTGAACCTGAGTCCCAGTATTGGGAACATTACATATAAGGCTGATTATGCTTTTCCTTACAGAGTGGATCCCTTTTATTAAATATGGACTGCTGTACCTATTTGACATTGTTGGTTTGTAGAGTTTGGTCATCGAAAGATGACAACGAATTATTTATCACACGCAAAAATTTTATATATCCTACTAGACTAGATTGACTAAGAAGGAATATTACACTCTCTAAAGTGTTCTTTATTCTCATCAGCATTAAGTTCACGTGTGTTATTGACACACAAAAGGGAAAAATGGTCCTGACAAGTCCTGGCAAGACAGTGAGATAAATATTATGTGTCCCTTTCTCACCTCCTATCAGAAAATAATTAAAAACAGATGGTAGTTTTTAACTTGTTCCAGTAATCGTTAAATGATCCATGTTCATGCATATTGATAGGTGTGCAACATAAAATCAATAGACACAAAAAAAAATATTTTATAATAATGCTTCTTGAAATTTTATACACATTCTTCTTGTATTTAATGATGATTTCATTTAGATGTAGTAGCTATTCGTAGTAATTTTCAAATTATGAAGGGCAACACTCAGGAGGCTTCAATTTGACATCAATAAACAATATGGCCGATGTTTACATAGGGTTAAAGTTGTATTTCTATTTGTTACAAACAAGTTTTTAACATAATATTTTGTAAAGTTTATAGTGTGCAACATGGTTAAACGTTGCTGTGTAAAGTTTTGTAATAGTGATGGACATACTGGTTGTGGGATTTCATTTTTTAGGTAAGTTTTCTGTTTTGTTTAAAAAATATTTATGTAGGGTAACAACAAACATCGTTTTGAATTTCATGCGGGAATTAATAGTAGTTTATGTGACTAGGGGATAAAGCAGTGTCTTTAAGTCGCGGGCGGCATGTTGAATTCCGAACGAAACGAAGGTTGCTGATTTTAATCCCGAACGATAGTGAAGGATTTATAAAATTAACTCCCGAGCATTGCGAGGGAGTTAATAAAGAAACCTGAGTGAAGTGAGGAATTTAAGCCGCCCAAGACAAAGACAGCTTTATCCCCGTGTTGCATACTCTACTTTTTACACCATCTGTGAGATAATTAAAAGACAATTTGGTCGACCAAATCATATATTAGAGAAATATAAGTATTATATTTACAAGTTGATCAAACAAACAAAATTCACTACTCCAAAATTCTATAGTTTCAATTTTCTATAATACTCCCGTGTCGTCAGTACGCACGTTTTATTCTATTTTCTTTTTTTTTAGTGGCCAGTTTGAATCATAGTGATTACATACTCTTTGGTTTGAATTTCGAGTCAACTTGTTCGATGCGCCTACATTTTAATTCACAATGTTGACGATTCTTGATGCTCCAAATTCAAATCTCATTATTCCCTAGGGATCGGCCATACTGCATTATCTCCCTAGGCATAAAATGACTTGCTTTATGTGAGGTTTGTATGACGTGTAAAACGACATTATCGAGCAGGTGGTGTAAAAAATATATTAATTACCTGTAAAAATACATAGAGAAGGGGCTTCATAAACGACTGAGAAGACGGACTGGGTGATGCAATTTTATACAATTTTGTTGTCTACTGTTCAAGTTTTACATTATTAAAAGCAAAGCTTTTATGTGGTAATTAAAGACACAATAGTAAGACAATAGGTGCGCGAACGCCGGCGTTTGCTTGGGGTTTAATGAAGTAAGAAATATCTGAGGAGGCACAATATTTTTTTTTTAATAAATCAATTACCAATTTTACTAATCTTATCTTCCCCGTAGATCCCCGACCTTTGGCCGCTCGGCAATCATCGGCTGCTCTCGTGACACAACGGAAAGCGCTGAGTGGCGCGGTGGCAAGAGGTGTGGCATGCGGGACACGTGTCTTCGGACCACTTCAGTATGTAGTTATCTGTGACCACCTCGTTACCGATCTCTGAAAACGACGCGCGTGCACTTCAAACGCTTCCCAACATCGATATTATTGTACGTTCGAGAATTATATTCATTTTAAATTATAGTCTACTGTCTTTAAGTTTAGTCCTTAGGTAGGTCCATAATAAATGCCGCATGCAATGCTGCACGTACATAATAATGTGGCTTAACCGTTAACTACTAGTTATATATTATTTTTTATGTTTTGTCATAGTTTTCCAAGAAATGAGAACCTTCGGCAACAGTGGCTTGAAATTGTACCATTAAAAAATAAATATTCAAGCAACAGTTTTGTTTGATTTTTAATGTAATTGTTTGTTGTTTATTTGTTAGTTAATAAGTGAAATTTAACGTAACAAAAAATGTACGATTTGATGTCACGCATCAGTCTATTTTCAATAAAGTAAAAATAAAAGATTAACATCAGTTTTATTATAAACTAATTAATTTTTTCTTTCAGACAAGCCTTATTCAGAAAATTACAAACACAAAAAGAATAAATTAAATAGGTGCCAGATCTTCTTACGTACACACACATTAGGTATTTTTTTATCAGTATAATATATTTCATACTCACATGCCGCATAAGAGGATATCGCTATCGTTATTGGTAGCAAAATACAGGGCGGGCTGGCTTAAAAATAGGCTTAAGCATAATTAGCCTATTAATGTTCCCACTGCTAGGACTCAAACCTCCTCTCTAGGAAAAGAAATGGGCCATAAACCAGTACTCGTGGATTCTGTGGATTTGTGCGATGTAATAATTATTATATCTTTGAATTCTTATTAAAAATTATTATTTTCCTGATTAGCCGTCTGGGATGGATGAATTTCGTGACAAAATCAATTAGTAATTCCAGCATTTTATATTAATCGTAGGAACTATATCACACCAATATAAGGTATATACAGACATCAGCTATTTCCTAATCATTACAGAGAAAACTCACAGTTCCCTTTTGGTAAGCATATTGAGATCAGTTGATACACATTAATTAATTGTTTTTGAACTTGCATATCTATTTAATGTAGCAAAAATATATTTTACTACTTTAGAGCAAAATTGTCCCGTGGTAGGTATGTAGCTTGTGTATGGACACTGGTGACGCCAATTTGTCACCAAGTGCGTAAGATTTTTAATGGACTGTAGTTTTGCGTGCTAACTAAATCTATTATGTACTTGACACCTTGCAATTCATGAGGGGTACAGATGGAGCCGTTTCAGGATTAGGGAAAGAACAGAAGAAACAGCTCAAAGAAGGAATGCACTGACCTTTCGAACTTTGAGACTTCCACGTGGTTCAGCCGGCGATTCTGGGTCTTCCGTAACTCCTGAGTTCAGCGTCGAGTAGAATTGATAGAAATAACACTGCACGGTTCACAAGCACAATGCGGTAGCGGTCCAGGGAAAAGCGGCTAGAGTACACTGCTGATTAGGCAGAGGGCAGAGGCGAATAACCGGACGTAAGTACGACCCAGTTGCGGTTTTAACTCTTACGACTCGCGTTATTGCGTTCGAACCCGGAAAAACTTCTTCCACTACACCAAGATGCCAGTGCAGAGGAGGCACATTCTCAGTCTTCAGTATAACCACAGTACCGACAGTGACTGGGTCTGAAGGAGTGTTCCACTTCTGACGCGACTGCAGCGTATGCAGATAGTCTGTTCTCCATCGCTTCCAAAAGGACTGAACCAAGCCATCCAGCAGAGCGTGACGCGTCTGTAGATGCAATTTGTCACTCTCGACATCTAAAGCGGGCAAATATTTGACCGGAGTTGTCGTCAAGAACTGAGCTGGCGTCAACGCCAGTGGTTCCGATGGATCGCTAGACAAAGTCTGACACAACGGACGCGTATTCATCAACGCCTCTACTTGAGCGAGTACGGTACTTAATTCCTCGTACGAGAGACCCTGTTCGCCAATGACACGAAACAGGTGCGACTTAAGGCTTTTAATATTCGCTTCCCAATTACCACCAAAATGACTAGCCGCGGGCGTATTAAACCACCATTCAATGCGACTTTCAGCTAAGACATAGGCGAATTCACTTCGATAGTACTTGGAGCGTAAGAATGCGTGTAATTCCGAAATATTGCGTCGCGCTCCAACGTAATTGGTGCCGTTGTCAGAGTATAAGCGTTTCACGGGACCACGGCGAGATAAAAAACGTTTAAATGCGGACATAAAACTTTGCGCACTTAAATCACCGGTTAACTCTATGTGAACCGCACGAGTCGTCATACAAACGAATAGGCAAACGTATGCCTTTGTGGAACGTATACCACAACCACGGGAGATAGTGACTCTAAATGGTCCAGCAAAATCCGTACCAGTATGTACGAAAGGTTTCACCGACTGTACAACACGACAAGAACGATGATCGGCCATCTCAGGTGCGGTGAAACGCGGGCGAAGCTTAAAACAGGGCACACATCTGTGCACTCTAGCGCGAATCAAATTGCGAACGGAAAGTATCCAGTAGGTACTTCTGTCGAAGAATAGACGTTAATAAATCGGGACCAGCGTGACAATTCACCTTATGATGATAATCTACTAACAAATCTAAAACGTGATCCTTGTGTGGTAGAACCACTGGATGCATTTGTTCGAATTCTAACTTAGCATTTCGCAGACGGCCACCCACTCGAATGAGTCCGTCTTGCAAAAACGGTTTCAAATGTTGAAGTGCGCGACTACAAGGTTTATCTGATTCTAAACTACGAAATTCTACTGAAAAATAAAACTTCTGTAACTCCCGAAGTATGACTGATTCAGCTCTATCCAAATATCAGCTGCGGTTATAGAACCACACGATGACAATAATTTTAAAAATCTGAGGACGTAAACTACGCATCGTAACAGTCTCGACCAAGAAGAGACTCGATTAGACAACAACAAGATAACTGACTCTTCACGTGGAACTGAGACCACAAGCGTTTGTTTCTTTTCCTCGGGTGGTTCTGAGACAGCAGCAGGGTTGAACGGAGTACTTGGCCACTCGTTAGGAGCGGTATAAATCCAAGGAGGGCCACAAAACCAGAGCGGATGATTTAGGATTTGCGTAGGCAGCAAACCACGCGAGAGACAATCAGCAGGATTGTCTGTCCCAGCGACATGGAATATATTTTCCGGTGACAATTCAGATTGAATCTTTGTCACCCTATTTGCGACAAACGTGCCCCATCGATGGGGTGAAGAGTGGGCCCAACACAGAGCAACGGTTGAGTCTGAAAAGGCTACAATTCTATCTATATTAATGCGAGGACGGCATGTTTTAACTATAGACGTAACCAATTGAACTAACAAAAGAATAGCGCAAAGTTCGAGACGAGCAAGCGAGACGATCTTACGAGGAGATACTTTTGATTTAGCGCTAATGAGCGATAATTAAAACACAAATTATTAGTGCGAGCAAACTTGTAACGATCATGAGGCGATAACCTTTGAAATCCCAAACACACAAGTGACACAACATACAAGTGTGTATGGCTACCCTTACACAGGGAACAGTCAGGAATAGGGGCGGTGTTAACTAACGTATGTGCAGTCTTGACTGACTTCGATGACGCATCCACACGGCGATCGGAGCCTGTCCTATTCGTAACCTCATGCCTCACCGATGTGCGTTGTAATACTTTAATATGATCGCGAATAAAGGATTCTAAATTGTCGAACTTAGGTATTTTGTTACCGCGTTGAGTCATCTCAAATAGAAGAACAGTTTTAGTATCTAATTTCTTTAAACCGATATACAAAAACAAAAAGTCACAAAGGTCATCGACCTTTAGGTTCTTTAAACTTATGAGAGTCCACCAACCACGTCGAACGCTAACATTTTTACCGACTTTAAAAACAGAAGCAAGATTACTTCGTGTTGTTGGAGTGAGTTACTAGATGAAGGATGTGCATAGCATACCTAGGTATAATCAGCCTTTTAATATTCCCACTACTACTCGTAGATCTCTGGCCTCCTTTTAGAAGACTGCTGTTGCTGTTTGGCTTTTTTGTGCCGTAAGACACACTTTGTCAGTTGTCTCTTTTTTTATAATCATTAGAGTCTACATGTTACCTACTACATTGTGTGTATCTATGAGTGTGTATGCCAAATAAAATAGTTTTCTTTATTTTCTTACTTTAAGACGATATGGGCTCCAATCTATCTATCACACGGGCCCATTGCAGGTTGGTTGATATCAGTCTTCGATTTTTTGAATATGTAGAAGTTTTGGTCTCGAATAAAATGTACCTACCTACTTATTAAGTTTGGAATTTTTTTATTATTATCTATTTATTAGTGACGGCTTCGCACGGTTGCTAATTATACGCATAAACCTTCCTCGTTTATAATGCTCTTTCCATTACTGAAATCCACATTACAATTAGGTACAATCCGTTGTTTGGTTTTTAAGGAGTTCTCTGATATTGACAGGCCTGTTGGTCTAGTGGTTAGTGACCCTGACTACTGCTATGCCGGAGGTCGTGGGTTCGATTTCCACCCAGGACAAATGTTTATGTGATGAGCATGATCATTTGTTCTGTGTCTGGGTGTAATTTATCTATAATATTATGTATGTATTTAGAAATATATAAGTATGTTTATCAGTTGTCTAGTACCCACAACACAAGCTCTGCTTAGCTTGGGACTAGACGGCGTTGTGTGGTAGTTGTGGAGTATTATTATTATTAAGGAGTTAACGGATAGATAAAGACATTCCGCGTCTGTATATCGACTTTGCTTAATACTATGTAGAGATGTACCAATACACAAAACGTAGTTTTTTTTATATAATCTTGCCGAGACTGAAACAGCCATTAATCCCTTTTTAGGCGAGAAATCATGTAATGACATCTCTCGCTTTTGGGCGGTGCGGAAGGGCATGTCAGACTTTTACTGACTTAAACCCACTTCTACGTTCCTACTTTGCAGAATCAATAATAGTAAATTTAACAAATTATATTTTACTCCAATCATTTGAATCATTAATTTACGGTTTGTTAAGATAATGTTATCATAACACGTTGATAGGATTTTCCAATAGCCTTGGACGTTTCTTTTGTTCTCTGATATCAATTGTTACAGTAGAGATTATATTGTAATTTGTACTTATTGTTATTTTGATCGTCAACAACAACAACATATTGATTTGATCCTTACTACGATACGCCATCTTATGGTCAAAGTGTATCTATCGAGACGCCCACTCAACTATTAATTATCTATTGTATTTATTTGCTAACATTGCGCTTTTATACAATAAGGTAGCAGTATTTGTGTCCTAATAATCATACAAAACATGAAATAGAGTTGGGCTCAATGTACTTCCCTATAGGACTCCAAGTGAAAAAAAAATCATACTTGTCCTTGTAAGTGTTTTAGTATTTTAAATAGCGTTCGAGTTATGTCTAAATTTATCGTGACTCAGAATCGAAAGTAAATGAGACGATATTACAAGTAGGTATGTGCATTTAATGGAAAAAGTATTAACACTTTAATCGTTTGCGTCGAATTGTCCCGACGAGTGTTTTCGTGTCCTATTCGACAGGGTACTCCCTCGTTTAGCTCTTCAATTCCCTTAGGTGACAGAAGAGTTGACGAGATGTAATATTTGGTCATGGATATGGGACCCTGCCGGAATAAACGCGAGATTGTTTGTCGGATACATCCGACTTAGACGGTTAAAAGATTAAACGCAGAGTGTTAGTCGGTGTAGGTGACCATCACAGAGGGGGATATGACGGAGATTGGTCGATTAGATTGTTAGTTGGTTGGTGGTGGTTGGTGGTTTGATCTTCGAAAAATTGAGCTCTATAAAATATAGTATGCACATACTGAACTGCAAAAGAAAGAATATGCTATGTTACTGGCACAATCGTAGTACCCACAGCAGCCATCTGGTGTCTGTTGACTGGTTCGTTGTTTCCATCCATAACATATTCCCTATTGGGGCATCATCTTTCGTAAATAAAACTAAGTTTAAAATTAAACAACCTTTATTCGAGATGCTTACAAGCGTATGTTTAAGTTTTTCATTAAAAAAAATATCATACATATTATATATGTACGTCGTTATACGTAAAACTTAAATGAATAAATAATCTGATGTGAATTTTCTGTTTACTTGGTAAAAAAAATTGGATAATGAAAAAAAAACAAACAAAAAGAATACTTAACATAAAAGTTCACGTACTACGTACCGTTGAGTATTTAAGGGCTGCAGTTATCTAGTAGAGAGGTATTCGTAGGAAAAACTAACTAAGAATGATACTTAAATTACTTCTACCCGTGAAGTTGTAAATAGTAGTGTTAGGTGGGGAATAGGAACGTTAAGGGGTGACCAGACAGTTGCAAACTAGCGTTCCAAACAAGGTTACCTTAGTTGGAACTTAGTTTGTGTGGCGGCTACATGGATGTACTATACGTTCCACATAAGAATAGGAAAGTCAATAACCTCGATCTGTCAAATGTTGAGTGAAAAGTACGGTGTGCAAAGAAAACTTATTTGCGTATCAATAAAGGGTTTTTCTTTTTTGCTTTGTTTATTAAGTCTCAGTTAAAATTAGGTGAAGTAAAAACGTTATTGTTTAATATTGTATAATACTGTTTTAAGTCATAATTAGTTTAAAAAAAGCTATTTTCTCATTTTCATTGATTGGAACAATTTGTCTTTTTCTTCCATACAGCACTACTTAGACACTTCACACAGTAACGCAGAGATTAGTAAAATTCAAGAACCGAATTCTGTTTGAACTTTTTTCGTTCACGATTCGTAAATAAAGTTTTTTTTTTAATTTCTTGTTTTGTTCACTCTACCCATTTTCTTCGATTTGACAGTATGACGTGACGTCACAACACGGCAATCGATCCTATTCTTATTTCGAACGCATTGTAAACCACGCGCCAACACGTTCGCAAATCGGTCACTACGGTTGGGAAACGCGCTCGCCAACCAAGGGCGTTGAAGGCCATGGATTACAACTGCTGTCTACACGGATCGAAAGCAAGGTGACCTCTGTTGGGACGTTGGTTTGCAGCCGTCTGGTCAACCCTCCAGGTGGGTAATCAGATTGACCCATTTGCTAAACTTAACAGTAAACATCAAACACTAAAGGTGTATTTATGTCACATGCACTTCAAAAACAAATTATCCTTTCTCTGGGCATTTTTGGAAAAAAGTTTTGTTTCATAAACCCAACTTATGTGGTATATTCAAGCGCACACCATAGTTTTAATTGATTATGATAATGACTGTTTTGTAGCCGTAAGCCGTAGGTTTGAGAAAAAAAAATTACTTGGAAAAATTTCAACATGAATTAGTAAGAAAATGACATTAGTTGCGTAATAAATATATAAGAGTGATTATAAAAATAGGATAAGAGACCGAAGAAATGTAGGATTAAGTGTGAAGAATATCTCTAGAAAGTGGCTGGATTTAGTTCGCCTTTGCGAATTATCTATCATTTGTAAAACCTAACTGCATTTTTTTTTAACAATGATTTTTATTTGGAAAAAAAATCCTCTTTTTTCAAATGAGTAAGTACAACCAATATTGAAAAAAAAAAAATTGTTAGGCCACTTTGACCCCCATAGTCTCTGTATTTATAAGTATCTATGCGCAATAAAAAATAAAGGAATGTTGACAACGGGCACTGGTAATTGTACCAAGTTGTACTACTGCCGTGCGCTTGACTGTACCTAGACTTTGTTAAAAATATCATTTTTAGCAAGTCCATAACTAAATAAAGTAACTAAATCATAAGTTCCATAATGTCTGTGGAGACAAATGCTCTTATAGGTAGATACCATCAGAGACACTTCCGCCTGACCACCGCTAAGTTCATTTTTGCTTGCATTCGAAACAAAAACTTGAAAGGGTTTGGCACTACGCTGCAGGATTCAAGCGAACATTTTTTTAAGTGATCAGGCAGAAATGACCGCGATGGTACATATAAAGTATAAAATAGTTCCATAGCCGACCTACAGACACTGTAAGTCCTACTACTGCCTTTAGGCAAGATAAAGCTAGTAATGCTAGACTAGAATAATACTAATATACTACAGTTAAAAGGTCCCATTATCGTTTTAAAATGACACTGTCTTGTTCTTCACGAGCCAAAAGGAATCGATCACCTCTCCATCGAGGTCTACCGACACCTGAAAGAAGATGGGAGGCATTATTCATAGATGTTAGCAACAATACATTTAGGATTGTAAGCACGCATTATAAATGTATTGACTATAATAATCATAATTTAAAAAAAGTACTATCCACCAAATTGAAAGCTTTTCTATTTTAGTAAAAATCGTTTAACAAAATAGTAAGTTTTTCTTTAGTTGTGAGCACGCACACTTTTTTAAGCCCCGACGGAAAAGAGGGGTGTTATAACTTTGACGTGTCTGTCTGTCCGTGACATCGTAGCTCCCAAACGAATGGACGGATTTTGATGCAGTGTTTTTTGTTTGAAAGCTGACCCCGCCTTCCCGGTTCGCCCTAGACAGGGAGATGATTTCACACATAACAAAATAACCATCAGGCAGGCCACCTGATTCCCAAACTCAACCGGGCTGGGGCTGCGCTCAAGCGGCTCCTGCCCAACCTTGGGAGTCCAGATGCCTCCTGCCGGAGGCTCTACGCGGGGATCGTTCGGTCCATGGCCCTCTACGGGGCGCCGGTGTGGGCGCCGTCGCTGAAAAAGCAACCGGCGGCCATGCTGAACGCCTCCCAGAGGGTCATGGCAATAAGGATGGTGCGGGGATACTGCACGGTCTCCCGCGAAGCGGCGAGCCTTCTGGCTGGCCTACCACCATGGGATCTGGAGGCAACAGTCCTTGCACACATGCACGATATGCGCGTGGAGATGCAACGCCGGGGTGAAAGTCCGCTGCCGCGACAGGTCACGGCATGGCGGACAGAGCTCCGGCGGGATCTCATGGTGAAATGGCGTCAGCGACTATCGCAACCCAATGCTGGGCACGCCACAATCATGGCGGTAAGTCCCCTCTTTGAGGCGTGGCTGGAAAGACCTCACGGCGTCCTTACCTTCCGCATGACGCAGATACTCTCCGGACATGGTTCGTTCGGGAGTTTCCTGCACTCGATTCATGCGGAAGTGACGCCCGGGTGTCGCCACTGTGCGGAACGCCCGGAGGACACGGTGGAGCACACAGTCGAGGTGTGCCCTGCTTGGGCGGAGCATCGCCGTGCCCTCGTGGGTGCGATCGGCGGCGGAGACCTCTCGCGCCGGGCCTTGGTTGAGGCCATGGTCCGGAGCGAGGAGGAGTGGCAGGCGGTCGCCGACTTCTGCGAAGCAGTAATGCTCGCAAAGGAGGAGGCCGAACGCATCAGGCAACGGCGTTACCGCCGCCGCCACCGCCGGGATTCTGATCTCGATTTCCGGCCAACGTAGGCGCGGGCTTGCGGACAGTGAGCAATGGGTAGCTCACTGTCCGGCCGTCCGGTAACTGTCCGGACCAAGCCCAAGTCGTCGACGGCGCGCACTGTTCCCGCGCGCCTCATGGAGTTGTCAGCAACAGCAGGGGCCCAGCCGGGTCGAAGCCTACTGGGGCCAGGGTTATCCGAAAGGGCGCTCGAGCCCCGGTATGAAGGCTAGAAGGAACGGGGTGGGTCTTTTAGTCAGTAAGAGTCTGACACTATCTCCCGCTCCGCCCAAGGGCGGGGGATGTCAATGCATGATTTTTTCCCACCATAAAAAAAGGCCACCTGATTGTTTGCCTCCTAATAAAATCAAATTTTGTTTTGATGTCTCGCAGTGATCAGTGTTGTAAGGATATTCTGGTGGAACTGACCTGTTCCATATAGATGTGCGTCGTGTTGAAAGCCTTGAACCTGGTGTAGCCGAAGTCCTGCGACCTGAACGCTGACCACTTCGGTTCATCATCTGTAGGCAAACAATATTCATGATAGTATTTTGTGTCATCACCAAGAATTATGTCCAGGGTGAAGCAGGGCCTGGCGCGAGTGGTCGCCGCCGTCGATAGCTACCTCGAGGACACGGCAGTGCCCCGCTGCGTTCGGTGATGTTCAGTGAGGAACTGTGTCATGCGGAAGGTAAGGAATCCGTGGCGCCTTTAAGTCAGTCCCCTCTTTGAAGAGTGGCTGACTCCTCAAAGATGGGGTTACCGCCATGATTATGGCGTGCTCTGGTTATCATAGATAATAATTATCAAGGTTTGAAATAGTGAACACAATGTCGTGCATTCTTCAAATATGAAGTAGATAGTTGATAGTGGCAATAGAATGTTAATTATATCTGAGATTATGAGTTGAGGAATCAAGGAGATTGTACAATTGCCATCACGGATCTTGAGCGGTTGCGCAGAAGTCAAATATTCGGTCTCTTTAGTGGTGCGAAGTGAGACGCGGGGGCGGGGAGTGTCAGTGATTGGCTCACCGCGCCATCGCGTTATAGACGTCACTCCTAACTCGTTCCCTGCGTTGCTGCATGTATCTAAAAACGAAGATGATTGGCTCGCCAATGAATGGAATGCGCTAAGCGATCCCCACTCTGACGCCGAGCGCTCAAGATCCGTGATGGCAACTGTATGTTACCATAATTAAGAATTTTGTGTAGCTATTATTATTATTATGCAGTTTTATAATTATTAATTAAAGGGATCACAATAATTACATTCAATTCTGTAAATAGATAGAGCACTGGTTGCCCAGTGGAATAGGTTCTGACTATGGAATGCAATAAAGTATTGAGTATTGAGTATGAGTAGCTCTCAAAACGGTGAAGGAAAACATAGGAGGAAATCAGAATGTCCTAGAACCATGAAACCGAAGACAAGTGACACTCACTAATCCGCACTGGACCCGAGTGCTGGACGCGTTTCCTCTCCTGGAAAGGAAGTCTGATTCCCAGTAGCGGGAAAATATACATATAAGGCTGATTATACTCTAAATAGAAAGGTTAAACACTTACTCAGGAAATGGTCCCTGCCCTCTTGACATCCAGCTGATCCGGTGATGATGTGGACTGGTGCTCTGAAAGTATACCTTCATACTATGATCCTTAATCAGTTGACTATAATGTTCAAAATCATAAGATGAATGTTAACTAGCCTTTTCACTGAATATGAACATTAACCTTTTACGAATAAAGTTCATATTGGTGTGACAAGTTTACTTAGCAGCTTATGAATTTTGCATCACAGAATTCATGAAAAAACACAGTTCTAACACACATTTTGGTCGACTAGCATTACTTGTGCTTTTAAATGAAACAGCAATCTTTTTGTAACTTTCAAAGTCCTTTCAAAAATGTGTTCAACACGCCACAGTCATAACTACATGACACACTTAAACGCTAATAAATCCTTAGTAGTATTTAACTGTTCCTTAATTGTATATAACTGCTCCTCAATTTATTCCTATTTTCTAGTATAAAATATGCCTTTGACCAAAAATACTAATTATGCACTAAAATATGCTCTTCTGGGTGGTATAAAAAAATACCTAACCAAGGTAGGGAAGGCGAACTCCTTCTTATCTAACCTACCCGAGTCGGGGAACCTGAAGTCCCCAAGTCCCTTAGTAATTGTAAAAAGTCCATTAACATTTGATGTACAATTAGTATTTTAATGAAGAATAAGATTTTTGATGCTAAGCTAAAAATATCCCATAAATATGAAGTACTTATTGTTGTGTTTGTTGTTATTATTTATGTTGTTCTGTTGAAGCGGAGAGGACGCTTTTGCTTTTTAATCATGGCGGTTAAAAGTTTAATCTGTAAGGGCCGAAGCTGCGTTACGCGGCCGCCCGCACGGTCCCACACTGCAGTGCACCGTCGCGACTCGCTGCGCGGGCACCCGTCGCGGGCGGTCGCATCCTGCACCAGTGTATTATTAGGTTAAAATTCTCCATCGACACGACTACATGCACACTGTTAAAGTTGAACTAACGACACTGCGCAGGTAATAATCCGGCTTCCATTACGGGGGCCCGAGCACACAAAATACGCGCGACGTCACGCGACGAATGCCCGCGCGTGCGCCCGTGCAGCGTTGGCCCTAAGAGTGTGTTCAATAGCCCGATTCACGTAATCAAAACTGTAACGATATCGTAGCGATTTAGTCGTTTAGACCATTTCCGTATTCACATCCATCAATCGAGTTTGAACGACACCGATTTTAAAGTCGTGTGGTCGAAGAGTCGATTTAAAAAAAAAGTCTGTATTACATTATCCTGGTAGAATACTTATTAATGTAACTGGAAATAAGTCGTCGATAGATCGTTTAGTTTCGAGCCAGTTGAGTTGTCGTTCTATCCAATCCCGATTAAGGAATACGTGAATACCGCTTTTGGATAGGACTTCGATCGAACGACTATAAAACTTCAACGATATTTGGCTTGTTTGATTTTACGTGAAAACAGGCTACAGGTATTTTTTTGTTAGGCCTCAAGCCGGGAATTCACTATATGCGCGAAATAACTGTGCTCCGCGCGTCGTCAAACACTCTGATGGTGACGGCACACGCATCTCACAGTCCTCTTGCGAACAGTCTTCATCCGTCCACTCCATTTATCGTCGCCTGGAGCGTGATACACAACACGTACGCACTAAACGTTGTATTTTTGCTCGCGTCCACGAACAAATTAAGCTGCCCAAAAACCGCCACTGATTGCACGCTCTAGGAGCACGATACGTTCTCTTCCACTATGCATTTTTTTTATTATGGGTAGGCTCGCGCCTAACCACTATCTCACCTGATAGTAAGCGATGATGTGGCCGACGATGGAGCACGCTTGCCTAGAAGTAACTTATTCACTCTTGACAGACCACTAAGTTGTAGCTATCAGGAAACACAGACTCCGGCAGGGAATTCCACTCCTTAACAGTACGCTTATTGAGTCTACTCCCAAAACGCTTTGTGAAATAGTTGCAGAAGAAACGAAAGCAAAGGGTTTGCGAACATTGTGGATATATGGCTTTACATACTAGCATCACATACTGTTCGTTATCAGTAAGGTATGTTCTTGAGAGATAGGTTAGGTATGTTAATTAGTAACATAAAAAAAACTCAATAAAAAAGTCTTAATAATTATTTATTAAAAATTAAAATACAATATTTATTACAATATAATATGAGACTCTTGAGCAAGGTAACTTATCCAAAAATAAAATTTCTAAATGATGCGTTGTATAACTACTGAAGTTAATGTTTCTTGGCATTTAGGTAAATACGTCAATAATTTATAAGTTTTATATGTTTGCAATATGAGCTCAACTTAGAGTGAAGATATATCGATTTAGAAGATTTTTATTTTAGTTTAAAATGTAATACAAATAAAATTATTACGACTACAGTCATCGTAGTCATTATAACTGCTTTTAAAGTTGATACTATGTTTATATCCTATACGCTTCTGATATGATTTTTCAATATTAATAAGATATTTTTGTATATTATGTCAACATTAAAAAAAGACTCGAAGTTCATTTTTTCCTGTGATTGCACCCGTGAGGAACATGGACCGATTTTATTCTAAGAGCTCATACACACGCGTATTGCCAACAGTAGAAGTGACTGTAGACGTCGAGGTACAGTGACGACTCACACGACGGCTTAACAGCTGTCGCCATCGCGTCGACGGCTGCAGGTACCTCTGCTGTTGGCAACACGCCGTGAGAGTGTATGAGCTCCTACACTCGTATTTATAAAGAAGTTATTACTTAAGGTTAGAATTTCTAATCACAAAATCTCATTCTATACTGGAGTATCACACGTTGATTGAGAAAATGCTCAAGTAGGTAACACTCGAAGCTAGGTGGTAAAATTGTTGTTGTTTGTCGGCGTATCTACCTTTAAGCAATTTCTTAAGAATAGATTTTTACTTATTTATAAATACGGGTGTTAAACCACACATCACATCTGTCATTTTGCCGACATCTTACTTTTGGTATTTTCAATCTCATTTTTATAGCCTACATTAGAAGAGATTACCTACAATATAACTATACGTTACGTTTTATTAAAGTTTCTTTGAAATATATTCCATTTAATGTTTAATAGCGAAAGGTTTGTGCTGATCCTTGACCAGCCAAAACGAGTCGATCACTTGGCCTTTTAAATCCACGTCCACCTGAAAAAAAAACTTCAAATGGAGCATGAACGTAAACTAAGTAAAAGCGGATGAAAGAAATAGGTAACATTCTACACCACAAATTTTTAATTAGTACAAATACTTAAAGGGCTTATTAGAAAAGCCCTTGTTATTTTATAAGTAAAATCTCAATAAATAATATTCGTAAACAGCAAAGTTATTAGCGTTGGTTTATGTCCCAAAATGTCACTCAATTTATGGAAATATTGTCCAGGCTATTGATTAATGAATGAATAAGTGACAATTATTAAGGAAAAACACTGCCCGCAGTATTTTCTACTAGCAATTGTTAGGTATGATTGATTCTATGATGAATTTACCTTGTCATGGTCAATTTTAAGATTTCGTTTTTTTTTTTTACTTTTGACTACAAAAATATGATCAGTAACGGGTACAGATAGAGCCCCATTTTTTCGTGTACTAATTAAAAAGTAGGGGTGTATAATTTCTGTCATATACGCAAAATGTATAAAAATACAATATTTGTTACAATATATATATATATATATATGTATATGAAATACAAAACAAACAAAACTTGGAAAACAAAGGTAACTAAAGAACACACTACACACTGATAGGTTTATAGTCAGTCTATCTATCATATATAAATCTATATAATTTATAATAGTCTGACTATCTTTCTATTTCTCTACCCAGATCGAAAGAACATATTTGATGATTCCCCGGCTCAAAAGAAAAGAATCAGAAATCTAAAAAGTTTATTTCAAATAGACCATTTACAGACACTTTTGAATTGTCGGTCGGAAAAATGTCGGTCAGTTCATCCATCTTATTGAAGGTTTAATTTTTGACTGAAATTGGTATATTGTGTAGTAAATAATTAGTTCACAGTAATCGGGGGGCAAATCGAATAATTTTTTTTATTGTATACAAATACATAACATAACATATGGAGAAACAGACAGTTCACGTACAAAAGCAAGCTTAACTCAGCAATAAGTTTTTTCCCAACAAACCTTCGTACTAATGAAGCAATATCGTTTCAATTAAAAGCGTTAGAAACATTTAGTTTCATTTCTATTGGAATAATATTCAGATTAATTTACTAGCTGACCCGACAAACGTAATTCTGCCATAAATTATCAAACAAAGAAGTGGGGGTGGGGAGATAGGCGGGTAAAAAATAGCTTACGGCCTTTTCTCAGACCTACCAAATATACACAAAAGTTCATAAACATCAGTCAAGTCGTTTCGGAGGAGTTCGACAACAAACACTGTTTATTAGGTAAGGTTAGGTTAGGTTAGTAATTGGAGTGTACCTGTTCCATATAGAGGTGAGTGTTATTTTGCGCCACGAACCGCGTGTAGCCGTAGTCACTGCTGCGGAACGCGGACCACGCCTCCGGTTTATCTGAAAGAGAAAGAGATTAATACCAACACAATATTATCATCATAATATAATGGCCCAATGAAATATAATGTCTTCACCAATGACTTAAATCTATACGGGCTATACTCAGAGTATCCTTGCGTGATTGAATCAGGAAGATATTCGCAGAAGAACCAAGGTTACAGATATGGCCCGAAGAATCACCAAGCTTAAATAGCAGGGGGTAGGGCACATTGCTCGCAGAACAGATGATCGATGGGGACGAAAGGTTTTGGACGAGTGACGACCGCGCACTGGAACACTATGTCTTCCACGCGGTGAAGTGTGCACCTAGGGGGCGTGACATTATTGAATGCGAAACGCACTGAAAGGTATACATACATATGTCCAACGGTGGATGTCTTTCAGCTGGAATGATTATGATGATAATAGTATAGTGTTCCCACTGCTGTAACTCAAGCCAAGAGACAAAAAAGGCGGGTAGTCGGTGCGAGACGTCAAAACTTTAACTCCGTATTACTTAATTGTTTAAAAATATATATTGTTTTGTTATTTAAACAATACCACTTGTAAAACGTGCTAGTATCTCTGAAGATTGAGTGACATTGTTATTTTATAAAAACTAAAACAAACTTTAACACAAGTGAAAATTGTGTATTTGAACTAAGTGAAAACGTTTCGAACATTATAAAATTAAGTGTTTTTATAAAAACATTACAAAAATCGTGACTTAAGTGCTGTAAAAACTTAAAAAGTTGTTAAAATAAACATTAAAAGTTCTAAAGAATGACCATCAGTGACTTGTGATAATTTGCAAAAATATTTCTTACATGAGTCACTCTAACGAACAGTTCCGATTCAAAACAAACACAAGATAGAGCTGATGAACTTTTTCAACCATCCTTACGAATGTTCGTGTGGCGTAATGGCTAACGCGCTTGCTCTACACGCTCGTGTCTAATGAGTCGCAAGTTCGCGTCCCAGTGAAACCAACTTTTTGCATTTTTATTCGCATTGATCTTATCAGGACGTTTTTTATTTTTTATTTTGACAAATTATTGTTAGAAAAAACATTGGATTCAAACAATATATTGAAAATGGAAAAAACACCTAACAAAACAAGCATGAATGTAACAATACGACCTAAGCGATTACATAAAATAAAATCAGTAGATTCTATATGCTCATCGCTTAACTCATCAGCAACAGAACCATTTACAAGAAGCTTGGATTTATCTACTGGCCAGGACATAGATCTCCTGGAAAAAATTAAGACTGAAAATCAATTATTATCTGAGCAGTTACAGGTTGCAAATAACGAGATAGAAAATCTTCACTTAGAATTAAATCAACTGAAAAACCTTGTTAATCATCAAACACGACAAATAAACTCCCTAAAGAACATCTGTACTACCCCTCCCACACAAAATATTAAAAACCAGATACAGTCAAAGAGACGAAAATCAAGACGAATGTTAGTTGACAATTCTAGATTTGCGGAACTTGAAACTGATGTAGACCAAGTTTTAAACCAAGAGTTCAGAGAACCTGTATCGGATTTTATTGAGATTTCAATGGAAAAAACCAACCCACTAGAGAAAGGCGACGATAAAAATGATCGAGAGGGTGCTTCAAATAAAATTCACATTTTTGGAGGAGAACAATGCCGAGGACTATCAAGTCAGCTAATAAATTCGAGAATAAATGGAAAAAACCTAACATATTCTATTTGTGGATTAATAAAACCTGGAGCTAGAACGAAAGACATTTTAAAACCAATTCACGAAAGCCATTCTCAAATTAAAGAAGAAGATCGAGTTATCTTATCTATAGGAGAACACGATGTAAATCCCACTCAGGTGATGACAGAAACTTCAGCAGTTTTGAAACTTCTCGAAGATCGACATGTTTTTGTATTAAGTATAAAAAGTAGTAAATGTTTAAATGAAAAAATGCTGAATAACACGTTAAAAATGGTTTGTAATGAATTCAAAAACTGTCAATTTATAGATTTAAGTATAGGAAATGGGTATAATAGGGACAATATTATCACATACAATGACTATTATGGCAAGGTGGACTATAATGAACTATGTAATAAAATTAATTTAGCAATTGACTACAGTGACTACAAGCAAAAATATTTGACATATAATAATAAAAATCCTAAAAAAGTGCACACTATCCCCAATAATGATAATAAACATCGACAAAATATTCCAAAGAAGGGTACAATACCCTACTATTTCCAATTGCAATCACAACATGATAGACACACCACTAAACAAATCTCTGTCACAAAATTGGATAGCAAACCAAAAAAGGGCACAATCCCCTACTATTTTGTAAAAAGAATTGAAACTATACCAGTAAGCGAGCCAGATATTGATAACTTTTTTCGTTCCCAATAAAATCAATAACAATAAGTTTTTCCATATTTTTCATCAGAATATGGCAGGGTTATTGTGCAAAAAAGATATACTTGAGATTACTCTCACGAACTTACAGATAAAAAAAATTACACCTCATGTACTGTGCTTTAGTGAAACATTTTTAAGCAAAAGTGACATAAAAAATGCAAAAATTATTGGATATGACCTAGCATCAACATATTGTAGAGAAAAAAAGCGTGGTGGTACTTGTATATACATTATGAAAGGGATAAAGTATAAAGAAATAAGTTTCATAAAAAATTTCGCTCGGGACATGATTTTCGAATGCTGTGGGATTGAAGTTCTAACTTTAAAGATGGTAATTGTATGTATTTACCGTACACCGCAATCAAATGTAGAGTTATTTTTTAAATATTTTGACACGTTATTATATAAATTAATATTTAATAGTAAATACAGCAGACACAAAATTGTATTCGCAGGTGATATTAACATTAATACACTCAAGGAATGCAAAACTGTAAAGAATTTTAATGACATTTTACAAAATTATAATCTAACATTGCATATTAACGAACCAACTAGACAAAATTCCTGTATAGATCATATAATTAGTAATGTTAAAAAAGCATCTGGTAAGATATTGAAACTGGGGCTATCAGATCACGACACAGCACAGATACTGGACTTGACAATAAAAACCAAAATTTTCCAGTCATCAAAATATTATATCACAAAGAGAGATTTTTGTCAGGATAATATGCGGAAATTTCAGGAAAGTTTAGAAAACTTAACGTTTGATGCAGTATATAAAGAACCTGATCTGAACTTAGCATTTAATATTTTTTATGATGAGTTGTGTTTATTCTTTGAATTATGTTTCCCTCGGATTAGAAAAATGATTGTCACAAAGTATCGCGATATAAAGTGGATTACAAAGGGTTTGCGACTTAGCTGTAAAACTAAACGGCATCTAAGATTTAAATTTTACAATAAACGAACAAAACAAAATAAAGCTATGTATCATAACTATTCGAAACTGTTGCGGCGATGTATATTAAAGTCACAAAAAATCGCTAATGACAATTTTATTAACAAATCTAAGAATGTATGTAAAGCAGCTTGGAAAGTCGTAAATGATGACACGGGATGTAATGCCCGTCAAGAATTCATAAATGAAATAAAAACTGACAATAGTACGATAACAAGTCCATATGACATAGCAAACAAGTTTAATAACTACTTGATACAACTATCGAATAGCGATAATGCTGACATGCAAAACACAAATAAAAACCGTACAAGCAATAGTATATTCCTTACACCGGTAGAAGACATAGAGGTTAGAAATATCATTATGTCCTTAAACAATACAAGTTCTGTTGGTTATGATGGTATCACAACCGACGTTTTAAAAAAATGTGTCTCCAGTATTGTTCCCGTGCTGAGATATCTAATAAATTTATCCTTCGAACAAGGTAGTTTTCCCAGCCGACTAAAGAAGTCAGTAGTAAAACCATTGCATAAAAAAGGAGATAAAACCGAAATGAGCAATTATAGACCCATAACTTTAATTCCTATTTTCTCTAAAATATTTGAAAAGGCTATGCATAATAGATTATCATCATATCTGGATAAGTTTAAAATAATTAAAAACGAACAATATGGCTTTCAAAGAGGAAAATCAACTACACTTGCCGCCTTTGATTTAGTACACAATATTTTAGTGAATGTTGATAAGAAAAAGTTGACAATGGTGATATTTTTCGACATGTCAAAAGCATTTGACTTCGTTTCCCATAACCTACTTCTAAAGAAATTGGACAATTATGGTATTAGAGGCCAAGCGTTAGATTGGATAGAAACATACTTGCATGGTCGTGAGCAGTGTGTCGAGGTAGCTTGTGAGCAGAATGCAATACTAAAACAGGTAAGGTCTGAGTATCTTGTTAATAGTTACGGCGTTCCACAAGGAAGCATCCTCGGACCCCCTCTTTTTATTATCTATATTAATGATTTACCTGACATTATTAACAATAAATGTATATTATTTGCAGATGACATTTCTATCATATTAACATGCGACAATATAAATAGTAATAATTTTGACACTGAAATAAATGACATTATTGATTTAGTTATAGGGTGGTTGGTAAGGAACAATTTGCAGGTAAATATTAGTAAGACGACTTTTATACAATTTCAAACCCATGGATCTAAGATCATTCCAAGGCACATTTCATATGACGGTACAATGATAAACGAGTCTACCAACGCGAAATTTCTAGGATTCACCTTGGACAAGTATTTAGATTGGAAAGCACATGTTGATGGAGTCTGTAAGAAAGTAAACTCTTTCGTATACGTTTTAAATAGGCTAAGAACTACATCAACCCAACATACAGTATTGTTAGCCTATCATGGTTATGTAGCTTCCGTGTTACGTTATGGGTTAATACTATGGGGAAACTCAACAGATTGCCAGCGGGCATTTCTTTCTCAAAAGCGTTGCATAAGAGCTATTGTTGGCATCCCTCCATATGAGTCTTGCAAACCTCATTTTAAAAGACTAAAAATATTGCCCCTGCCATGTATGTACATTTTTGAAATCTGTGTGTTTGTAAAATCTAATCCTAATCTATTTGTAAGGGCTCGTGATATGTATACACGTGATAACCTACATCCTCGTAGTGCAAGGCATGGTGAGCGACTGGTGTTGGAATTTGTGCCAAAGACTGCGATGTTTAATAAAAATTGTTCAGCCATGTGTGTTAAGATTTATAATAAGTTACAAGCAACCGTCCAAGAACTTCCTCTACCAAAGTTTAAGAAAGTTCTTAAAGAGCTACTTCTAAACAAAATGGTTTATTCGATTAATGAATGGTTACAGGAATGATATCTATATATTTTATGTATGTAAAAGCGTGACATTGTAATTTAAGGTCTTTATTGGTATTGGAATGAGTTTCACCAGGTATTAGGTATTTATATAATTGACATTGGACATGCTAAATTTTAGAGATATTATGACTAATTATTATTGTTATTATTAATAAATACCCGATCTTATTCTATTTCAATAAATTATAAATGTATAAAGTTCACATGCCATGCCACAGGCTAAATAGAATTTAAGATTATACTAAAATGTAACATGACAAACCATCAAATGTAATTACTCTATTTAAATGTGAATAAAATGATTTTGATTTTGATTTTTGATTTTTGATTTTAGCCCTCCTCCGAGGAGGCTACCTTTTTTTTTTTTTTTTTTGTTTTCGAGGGGAAACCTTCAAAAGGCGCCCGGACTTTGGGGATAAGTCCGGGGAGTGTGGGATTTTTTCATTTCATTTTTTTTCTCAAAAGACCATTCCGGAACCCCCTCAGTGCAACGCCTGTTACGACACATCCCTGAGGAGACTTTATAACGGTCTCCCCTGACCCTCTTTATGCACGGCAGCACGTGATCACTGTGCTCCGAGGAGGCTACCTACCGCTCGGCAGTCGAGTCCTTCCCTCTCCCACATATACACCCAGACCTCATAATCGCTACATCAATTTTGATATCATAATTCCTAGTGCGGGGCAACGTTTTAATAAATATAAAATATTCTGTAGCTAGTGCTCACCTTTGAATGGATCAGTATTCTCCTGACATCCCGCCGAGCCAGTCACGATGTGCACGGGGGCCCTGACACATACAATATACAACTTAGAGATTTATACGATCCATACTTAGATTATTTATTCTATTTCACGAAAGTAAGTTCTTCTTGGTGTGTGTAGATTCAAGTGCACATAGTTTCTGTGTGCGTCACACACATTCCAGAAAAACTCGCCTTCACGATATAAATATAACAACTATAGCGTTGTTCAGATAACCACAGCTCAACCAAAAGAGTGGACCAAAGAACATTAGGTACCGTTTGTATGTTTTTATCTTAATTTTGGTAGAAAAATTGGCAGGTAATATAGCAATTTTATTGCTTTTGGTATCTTCGGAATAAAATATTTTGATTTCTTTATTTTATCTATAAATGCGGTAATTATCTTCTTCGGGCCACTATTGATTGTATGTGTGTTAATATTATGTTAGTATGTTAGACGCAAAGCTTTTCATAAATTGATTTTTATAATAAAAAATATATACCTACTCGGCAAAAAAATGGCACTTCAATGATTATATTCTACAACCAAACCCCTTGTATTGACAAATAAATAATGTTTTGTATGTAATTGTTAATATATAAAGCAGATATTTACCTTTAGAATTTTGATGTAAACAAATAGTTTTGATCACCGGACACTTCAGTCGAAAAAAGTGCGTTTAACAACGAAATATTTTAAAATATTACATTTTGGAGTGCACACACCTCAACCAACAAGTTATTCAATAAACATAAACGTATAAATGACCAGGTTATTTATATTATCTAAAATTAATTCAAAGCCGTTCCGCTAAGCTTTTTATAACTTAAAGAATAACAACGCCATGCCGTAACTATCCGTGCAAACATTTGGGAACGAAAATATTTATCCATATGAAGTATCCTTATTGTAAGAGGAAAAACTGACTGACAGAACAAGGCACAGCCGAAACTACTGTGAGACTAGGAGGGTGAAATTATGCACTAGGCTTCCTTTTTGTCATAGGCGAGCAATAAGAAGGGGTTTTTAGAAATTCAACCTTGAAGGGGGTTAGTTTGTATGCAAAATATATTCTGTGTGTCAATATACTTGAAAGGAAGCACAACAGTAAATAATAAAGGTGTGTGTAACGGACGCCGAGTTATGTAAGATAAACACGGAAAGATAACGTACAAACCAATGAGTAAAGTGGCGCCGCTCGCCGAGCACTAACGTGTGCCGCGAACAGGTCGCGACAGGTCAGAACCAGTTCGGGTCAGGAACAAGGACTCGACCGAGCACAAGAGAAGAGATTGGAGGAAATAGGAAAAATTGGGAAAATTAAGGATCGCCCCGGCCACTACCTGCACCCATGTGCACGGATATAAATATGGGCCAAAGGCTCGGTGCAGTACAGTTCGTCGGATCCAGATCAAGAAGTAATAAGTGAAAAGTAGTAAGTTCTCTCCAATCTCTTGTGTACTGTCTTATGTGCTCTATTTGTGTTATGTACTCTATTTCTTTATGTACTGTCTCGTGTTATGTGCTCTATTGTGTTATGTACTTTGTGTTATAGACTTTATTGTGTATTGTTTGTGAACTTTTGTGAACTTTGTGAATTATAGACTGTGATTAAAAGACTGAACTTGTAAATAGTGAATTAAATTAGTAATTATTGAACTGAGCTTCGAAGTGTTTGATTTATAGAACAATTATACAGTCCACTCCCCACAGTTTCTGGTCCAATCGAGCCGGATCAAGGGGTTTAGAATCAGTGTCATAGTGTTTTCATATTAGAATCAGTGTCTCAGCATTTGGAAAAGTACTAGAATCAGTGTTGCGTACTAAGAGTTAGTACTTTAGACTCAGTGTTTGGAAAAGTACTAGAATCAGTGTGCGTACTAAGAGTTAGTACTTTAGACTCAGTGTTCGGAAAAGTATTAAATTCAGTGCTTGCGTACTAGAACCAGTACCTAGAATTAGTGTTCAACAAGAACCAGTGCCTTTAAGTACTAGAAAGAAGTACTTAAAGTCAATGATTATTAAGTAAATGAAACCAGTGCTTTAAGTACTAGAACGAAGTACTTTAGAGTCAGTGTTTGCTAAGTAAATAGAGCCAGTGTTTTAAGTACTAGAACGAAGTACTTAGAGTCAGTGTTTGCTAAGTAAATAGAGCCAGTGTTTTGAGTACTAGAACAAAGTACTTTAGAGCCAGTGTTGTCAAGTAAATAGAGCCAGTGTTTTTTGAGTACTAGAACAAAGTACTTAGAGCCAGTATAACCAGTGCTAAATAAATATAACCAGTGCAAAAATGGTCGTAACTAGAAGTCAAAGCGACCTAGCTGAACTAGAAGAACAAAAGCGCGCACAAGACCGTCGAGACGAATTGACCGTGATGCGTCGCCGTGAGGCTGAACGCATACAATTGGAGAGAACCCGACGACTGTCAATCGATCCGCCAGCATCACCACAGCTGGAGAGCGTGATCGGGCCTGCTGGCACCACTGAAACAGCAGGACCATCGGAGCGGCGCCTAGCTAGATCGCCGCCCCGATCAGTGAGGTCTACAACGAGCATCACTACAAGGCTACGGCTAGCTGAACTTGAGGCTGCAGAGAAGCTGGCCGACCTACAACGAAAGGAGCTGAGTCTGGAGGCAGAATTGATCAAGAAAAGGTTAGCGGTGGATGTCTCGGTAATACAAGATGAAGAGAGCATCCATGATGAACCTCTCCAGGCCGAACAGCAGCACCAGAAGGTCGACCAATGGCTGCGCACCAACCCACCCATCACACGGGGGGAGGTTGGGGGACGCATGGACAGCAGAGAAGAGAAACAGCTGCGTTTCGAAACCTCAAGAGCGAGATCGCCGACGCCAACGAGAAGCAAGAACAACATTGAACAACTGGCTGCGACCTTGGAGAAGATGGCCAGGCCGCGACTCCGGCACACCGACTTACCCAACTTCTCGGGTGCCGTGAGCGAATGGCTGCCGTTTAAGGCGGCATATCAAGACACAACAAGTATGTATGGCGTGTCATCAGCGGAGAACCTGCAGCGCCTGCGGAGCTGCCTTAAAGGAGAAGCAAGAGATGCAGTGTCGGCATTATTACACACTGCTACCGATCCGGAGGCAATCATGAAAACTCTGGAACAGTGCTTCGGACGACCTGAAGTAATCATAGATAAGGCACTAGACGAACTAAGAAAAATGCCTAGACCAGGTACGTCAGCGAGTGATTTAAATAGTTTCGCGATCAAGATTCAAAACACGATCTGCGTATTGAAGACTATCGACCGTAGAGGTTATCTGTACAACCCTCTACTAACGAGAGAAATATTAGACAAGCTGAGCCCGCACATAAAATCGAGATGGTGCGACTTCGCTTCAGACAACGAAGGGACAGCAGAGCCAGAGATAGTTCTACTATCACGTTTCCTGATGCGTGAGGCAGACAGGGCGTTACGCTACACTTACGCCCCGTCAACAAGCAGCGCGTCCGCAACCATGAAAAGGGAACCAAGGCCTGCTGCAATGACTAAAAAGAAAGCCACCACCATATATACTACGACCGATCAGAATGAACAAGCAGAAGCCCGTTGTCCGTGCTGCAAACAGAAGCATGAGCTGACACAGTGCCCCAAATATAAGGCGCTGTCGATAGACCGACGTTGGGAGTTTGTCAAAGAGAACAAAATATGCTTCAGGTGCGCCCGCAAGAAGCACAGGCGTGCCGTATGTCAAGAGAAGCTGTGCGGGGTGAACCAATGCCGTCGACCGCACCACGCCACACTGCATCAAGAAAGGAAGTCGCCTGACGAAAAGACTACAGCTCCAGCGGAATCAGACCAGCAGCAGACCAACGAAGGCACAGTCATGTCGGTGGCCTCCCGAACAACCGCCGACACCAGAACAGTCCTTCTCAAGATGTGCCCAGTCATCATCGCCGGTCCACGGGGGGAGGTGAGAACGCACGCGCTCTTCGACGAGGGAGCCACCATCACCCTCATAGACGAAGACCTGGCTACGAGCATCGGGGCAGAGGGGACACCGCAACCACTACATATCCATGGGGTCAATATGTCATCGCAAGAACGGGGTAGTAGGGTGGTACAACTGAAAGTAAGGGGCGTCGGTAAGGACAGCGCTCCACATAAACTTCGGGCCAGAACCATGAAGGGCCTGAAGTTACATCAGCAGTCAATCCCAGACACACTGCTGGAATATGAACACCTCCGTGACCTTCCCAAGGAGGAGGTATGTTACGGAGCCACGCGACCAGGGCTTCTAGTGGGGACAGACCACTGGGAGTGCATCGTGTCAAGAGAGCTACGCGTCGGTAGTCCCAACCAACCCGCTGCATCCCTAACGCGGCTGGGCTGGGTGATACACGGGACCGCGCCACGAAGAGTCGTCGTGGAAGAAAACAACGTGCTGCATATCTTCGAGACCGAACGACAGCAGCAAGACCGTCAACAGGACCAACAGCTTCATGAACAGGTAGAAGCACACTTCAGACTTGAAGCAATAGGGGTCTCGCGAGAACCGCGGGTGAACGACTCCGACCAGCGCGCCATGGACATAGTCACGAGAACCACAAGAAGAACGAACAGTGGCTATGAAGTCGGATTGCCATGGCGGGAGGATGACGTCACTATGCCGCCCAGCTACAATGCGGCCCTTCGACGCCTCCACAAAATAGAACAGAAAATGGACGCCTCACCAGAGTTCGCCCAGCAGTATAGTGCCCAGATGGAAAACTTATTTGAAAAGGGGTACGCAGCGCCGTGCGACGGATCAGAACAGGCAAGCGCCGTCTCATGGTTCCTGCCTCACTTTGCCGTGCAGAATCCAAACAAGCCCGGCAAACAACGACTGGTATTTGACGCAGCGGCGAGAAGTCATGGTTTGTGCCTGAACGACAAACTACTAGAGGGGCCTGACCTGTTGCTGTCGCTCCCGGGAATAATATTCCGTTTCCGGGAAAGGGCGATAGCGGTCACGGCTGACATTCAAGAAATGTTCCTGCGTATAAAGATCAGAAGCGAAGATCAACCAGCACAGCAGTCCTTATGGCGAGGCTGCGACAGAACGAGCCCGCCGCGCCACTACAAGATGACAAGCATGATATTCGGCGCGGCCAGTTCACCATTCATGGCCCATTATGTTCGAAACCACAATGCGGACATACACGGGCAACAGTACCCGCGAGCCTTGGAAGCGATAAAGGAGAGTCACTATATGGATGACTTGGTGACGAGTTACGACGATGAAACTGAAGCTCGCCAAGCGATAGACGAAATAAACAAGGTGCACGCAGTAGCGGGATTCACACTGCGGGGGTGGAGCGCCAACAGTAGGACGGTGCTACGAGATATACCCCAAGAGTTGCACGCCACAACGCCCACACAACTGGGGGGAGACAAGCCTGAGAACAAGATACTCGGGCTGTACTGGAATCACGAAAAGGACGAGCTGGGGTTCAACACGTCAATGAACCGGGTCCCAGCCGAAGTAAGACGACAGCAGCGAGCTCCGACCAAGCGTGAAGCACTCAGTGCGGTCATGTCAGTTTATGACCCTCTTGGACTACTAAGTCACTTCACCATCCGAGCGAAGATCATACTACAGAGTTTGTGGCGCCTCACGATCACGTGGGACGAGAAAATTCCAGAGAAAGAAAATGAACAGTTCTCAAATTGGCTCGCCCGACTCGACGAGATCGCCCAACTCCGCCTACCAAGAAGTTACATGGCGGGGGGATACAAAAGCATCGAACTCCATGTGTTTTGCGACGCAAGCGAACAAGCGTACGCGACCGTGGCCTACTGGAGGGTGGAGGATTACGACGAAAAGGTGACAGTCGTAATGGTGGCAGCCAAAGCAAAGGTGGCGCCACGACGAGCCCAAACCATCCCTCGATTGGAACTCCAAGCAGCGGTAATTGGAGCAAGACTTGCTGACCATATAAGGAGAGAACATCGAATCAAGGTCAGCCGGACTGTGTACTGGACAGACTCTTCCACCGTCGTCCACTGGATCCAGAACGAGGGGCGACGCTACACTCCCTTTGTGGCGAACCGGCTGGGAGAGATTGCCGAACTGACGAAGAAGGAAGAGTGGCGTTGGCTGCCAACCAAAGAGAACACAGCCGACGACGCCACCCGTCTCAACAATACGCCGATCAGCGCGACCGACCGCTGGTTCCAAGGACCCAGCTTCCTACACGATCCTGAGGAGCAGTGGCCCAGTAAGGCGGAAGAAGAAGAGGAAAGAGAGGAAGAAGTTTTGCACATACAAGAAGGCAAAACGAACGAGAGCTGGCTACCCGATCCTGCCCGCTTCTCAAAGTACGAGACCCTGGTAAGAGCCACAGCAAGAGTGCTCGCCTTCATCGACATATGTCGGCGCACAGCAAGAGGACTGGAGCACCGACACATACAGCGCGCCGAGAAAGAGCTTCTCCAGCGAGTACAGGAAGAGAGCTTTCGAGAAGAGATCAAGAGGATGCAGTCAGCTCGCACGATTCCCAAAACGAGCAGACTGTACAAGCTCGACCCTATATACGAAGATGGACTACTGCGAGTGCGAGGTCGAATCCAAGCAGCGACAGCACCGAACGAAACGAAGAGGCCCATCATCCTAGACGGTCGACATCAGATTACGAAGCTCCTCGTGCTACGAGAACACTGCGCTGCCGGTCACGCCAATCGCGAACGCGTGACAAACGACCTAAGACAGAGATACTGGGTCATTCACCTGCGACCGACAGTCCGCGCGGTCGAGAAGAACTGTGCGTTTTGTAAACGACGAAAATCTATGCCACAGACGCCGGCCACCGGAGACCTGCCGCGCGCCCGCATGGACCCGTTCCACCGCCCGTTTTCCAATTGCGGGGTGGACTACTTCGGACCAATGATGGTCAAGGTGGGGCGCCGGCGGGAGAAGAGATGGGGCGCACTATTTACGTGCCTAACCTGCCTAGCGGTGCACCTAGAGCTTGTGGCATCGCTATCGACAGACTCGGCCATAATGGCGCTGAGACGCATGGCGGCACGAAGAGGATGGCCGCAAGTAATGTATTCCGACAACGGAACCAATTTCAGAGGAGCTGACCACGAGCTGCGAGCAGCATACCAGGAATGGCTGCCAGCCCTGAAAGATGTGGGGTTAATAAACCGGATGGAGTGGCGCTTCATACCACCAGGCGCCCCGAACCAGGGAGGAGCATGGGAGCGGATGGTGCGGACGGTGAAGTCGGCGCTCAGCGTGACCTTGAACGAGAAGGCGCCACCAGAAGAGGTGCTCAGCACGCTGATGACTGAAGCGGAGTTCGCCGTCAACGCACGCCCCTTGACGCACGTCAGCGTGAATCCAGAAGATCCAGAGGCCCTCACCCCGAACCACTTCCTGTTGGGGTCCTCAACTGGCCTGCCGACTACGGGGCCATGTGACGAAGCGGACCGCCGAACGTGGCGGGCTAGTCAGGCGCTCGCCGACCAGTTCTGGCGACGCTGGCTAAAAGAATACTTACCACTGCTGGTACCACGAGGCGAACCGACTAACAACGCCCGGCCGCTCCAAGAAGGCGACGTTGTCCTCGTGGTCGACGGGACTTTGCCCAGAAACGTCTGGCCAATGGGAGTCATAGAGAAGACGCACCGCGGACCAGACGGCGGCATCAGAGTCGCAGAGGTGCGAACCAAGACGGGGACGTTTCGGCGCCCTACAAGAAAACTCGTCGTCCTGGTAAGAAGAGAGGAGGCTTCGCGAGCTACGCCGGGGGGAGAAATGTAACGGACGCCGAGTTATGTAAGATAAACACGGAAAGATAACGTACAAACCAATGAGTAAAGTGGCGCCGCTCGCCGAGCACTAACGTGTGCCGCGAACAGGTCGCGACAGGTCAGAACCAGTTCGGGTCAGGAACAAGGACTCGACCGAGCACAAGAGAAGAGATTGGAGGAAATAGGAAAAATTGGGAAAATTAAGGATCGCCCCGGCCACTACCTGCACCCATGTGCACGGATATAAATATGGGCCAAAGGCTCGGTGCAGTACAGTTCGTCGGATCCAGATCAAGAAGTAATAAGTGAAAAGTAGTAAGTTCTCTCCAATCTCTTGTGTACTGTCTTATGTGCTCTATTTGTGTTATGTACTCTATTTCTTTATGTACTGTCTCGTGTTATGTGCTCTATTGTGTTATGTACTTTGTGTTATAGACTTTATTGTGTATTGTTTGTGAACTTTTGTGAACTTTGTGAATTATAGACTGTGATTAAAAGACTGAACTTGTAAATAGTGAATTAAATTAGTAATTATTGAACTGAGCTTCGAAGTGTTTGATTTATAGAACAATTATACAGTCCACTCCCCACAGTGTGTGTTCATTATTTGTTGAAACTTCTGAGCGCCGTCGATAAATATACTGACCTGTTGGTCTGTTGGTCTAGTAGTCAGTGGCCCTGACTCCTATGCCGGAGGTCGTGGGTTCGATTCCCACCCAGGGAAAATGTTTGTGTGATGAGCATGATCGTTTGTTCTGTGTCTGGGTGTAATTTATCTATATATGTATGTATTTAGAAATATATAAGTATGTTTTTCAGTTGTCTAGTACTCATAACACAAGCTCCGCTAAGCTTGGGGCTAGACGGCTTTGTGTGATAGTTGTGGAATATTATATTATATTATTATTATTAAATACGTTTTCTACGAAGAATTTGATCAGTTAAGTGAGCAGGTGGTTAATAAACTCACCCCGGGTTGACGTAGGGGTGTGTCCTGGAGCCGTTGTAGACCTTGTTGTCGTAGAGCGGCCACGTGCGCTCGTAACTGTGCTCGTGCGCCCAGATCACCACGTCCACGCCGAACTGCATCAGCAGCGGCTCCAACCCTACACAAGCATAAGGAAACCTTCACTTTTTAGAGGGATGTGGAAACCTCAGTTGAAAATCCTCCAACCAGATGGATTCCAATTAAAAATCTTTTTATTTTACAGGCCTATACACCACAAATTTTTAATTAGTACAAATACTTAAAGGACTTATGAAAATCCCTTGTTATTATTTAAGTAAAGTCTCAATAAATAATATTCATAAACAGCAAAGTTATTAGCGTTTGTGTTTATCCCAAAATGTCTCTCAATTTATGGAAATATTGTGCAGGCTATTGATTGCGAATGAATAAATGACGTTCCATTTTAATGGAAAAACACTGCCCGCAGCATTTTCTACTAGCAATTGTTATGTATGATTGAATCTATGATGAATTTACCTTTTCGTGGTCAATTTTAGGATATCGGTTTTTTCTACAGCCCCATTATTTTGTGTACTAATTAAAAAGTAGGGGTGTATACTGTATAGGCACTTCTAAACTAAAACATCAGAAGCTAGTGCACGGTTCCAAACAGTTCTTATGGAGGAGAACTGCAAGAAACTGAATAGATATATGCTTTAAAAAAAATTATTGGGTTTGGTTTTTGTAACGGCATATTGCAATATTAATAGGTATACGAGGACATTGTAGAGCAGTCATTATGAGTGTTGTGGACTGTTGTATCGGATTTCTCCGCGTGCTTAGCAGATAGCTAAACACGCGAAATCTGATAGATATTGAATTTTAATCCCTATATGACATCTATGAGATGTCGCAATGACATCACAAAGAATTTATACGATAAAACTGTACAAATGAGTTACCTTTAAAACCTATTACAAAAATTGTTAACTAGCCTATTCTAGTTTTGGAACCCAGCGTTGTGTTCCGTAGTCTGTTTATTCTTTTAAATCCAGAGTACTGTGCACCATTGATATTTTCAGGCTGAGAAAAATTATTATTATTTCGATAGTCTATTCAACGTTCGTGAGTGTGTCCGAGGCATCATAGCGGGCCCTAACTGAATATCAGTGCTGCGTTGTTTGTCGTTTTAAATATCTCAGCATACGTTCAGTTTTAGACATTTTGACCTGACACAGATGATAGAGTCTGTCTAATAAGTTAAACGACTTGGGTAATTATTAGGATTTAATGAAATCTGATGTAGTCAACACGGGTTCAATAATCAAGGTTGATTAAGAGATAGAGATCATTGTTTACTAACAGAAGAAACTTATAAAAAGTACCGAATATTTGTATTTTTTGAATGATTAAATATTATACAAAATTCTCAAGTCGGTTGACTTATTAGACAGACTATAATTATATTTTTACATCATGGATTTTACTATAACAGCATTACTTAATCTATAGTCTGTCTATAACGTCAAACGACTTGGGAAATTTGTATAATATTTAATCATTTAAAAAATACTTATATACAATACTTTTTATAAGGTTTTTCTATTAGTAAACACTGATCAAGATCTTTTAATCAACCTTAATTAATAAACCAGTGTTGCTACATCAGATTTCGTTTTACTTTAATAATTACCCAAGTCGTTTGACTTTTTAGACAGACTCTATTATTGGTATATTATGTGTTGTAGTTATTTTTGTGTTTTTCTTCACAAGTGTATTGAAAAACGTCGTGTTCATAGTCTAAGATCCGATTAAGAACGACCTTCACCGGTCTGTTTAATGGATGAAACGTATTTTATTATAAATTTAGTGTATTAAATAATATAACGCGGGTGGGTTGCCTAAGAAATTCCTGGCCAGACTATTATTAATTAAAAATTGAAAATTTATTTTATTTTTAGAAAAATGCACAACCGTTATCCATACCAGATTCTTTTGCAGACAACACTATAACATCGTATTCGTAATGAAACAGCGTTTATTTTGATATAGAATTTGTTGTATATAAAAAAATACACACCTGTTTATACATACCTGTTTATACCTGGCAACCAATAGCTATGCCAGGAAACAAATAGGCAACTCAACATTTTTATGTTCTAAAGGCTTCACTCTTTCGGTTAGTATTAAATTTATTCGTTAAACACACCGGTGCATTTTATAAAAAAAAAAAAAAATTGTTTGGCCAGGAATTTCTCAGGCAACCCACCCGCGTTATATTATTTAATATACTAAATTTATCATAAAATAGGTTTCATCCATTAAACAAACCGGTGAAGGTCGTTCTTAACCGTATCCTGTACTATCATGATTATCTCAGCCTAGTCACTAGTTTCTTTTAAAAATCTAGTTAAAAACCATTTCCTTTCTCTCTAATGCTATACTGATTCTACGTAATTTAATTTCTTCCACCAACCCTACTTTACTCTTTTTTTCTACCCTTTTTACTAATTAAATTGTGTAACTTATTATAATATGTATGTATTTATGTATTTATAATTGAGTATTGTGTTTTTATATAGTTAGCAGTACACCACAGACTACCCCGTGTATTATTTTAAGCTCTTATCCATCCTAAGGTTGTCTGGAAGATATCGCTTTCAGCGATAAGACCGCCATAATTGTACCCACAAATTGAAGTTTTTGTATAAGCTGTATTACTTTTTGGTGTACAATAAAGTCTATTCTATTCTATTATATTCTATTCTATCTCTGCTCTCTTAAGACTTCGGCTCGGGTAAACACTATATATAATCACAGATATTACACACTTATTTTATAATGTACTATTCGTTTCTTTCAAACAAACAAACAAACTAGGCCTATGACTGACGCCTTTGCCTTTTTTACTGTGATTGCACAGTCAGGTGAATTATATGATTTCAACTGAAGGGTGACACGTCATAAAAGATCAAAATAGATGTTATCTACGGGTCAGACAGACAGTCGCAGGGAACTGTTGTCAAAAATTAGAAAGAAAGAAAGGCAAAAAAAGACAAGAAAGAGAAGAAGTTGTCATTCACTCACCATAAACTCCCAGCAAGCCAACGCGCGTGTACTCACAGCTGCAGTCGATGTCGTTGGAATCGCTGCAGTACATCGGTCGGTGACCGAACAGTACGATCCACGGACGCTTGCGTCTGGAACATGCACCTTATGCTTAATGCCATGAGGTTGAAAATCTTTCAACCTCATAATGATGGTAGGTATAGACCAAAGTATTTTAGGCGTTCAAAATGAGGCTTGAATTTCAGACGGTCTGGCGTCGAGTTACTTGTTTCAATCGAGGCAAATTAGTCTTATGTAGAGTTATTGCTAACCATTAGCATAAATCATGACCAGCCTTATAATGTTCCCACTGCTGGGACTCAGGCCTCTACTCTAAGAGAGAGAGAATGGGTCGTAATCCACCACGCGGGCCTAGTGCAGGTCGGTGGAAGTCACATGTCTTCGAATTTTTGATTCTAGGGCGTGGCGGTTTCCTCACGATGTTTTTCTTTACCGTTTCGAGAGCAGTGGTGATGAAATTACGAAAGTAATTTGGACCTGCGACCTACAACTCGTAAGTAGGGGCCATTACAATTGAACCACCATTGCTCTATTTGCAAGTTGCGCTCAATTGGGATTTGGGATCATTTGAAAAAGCCGTGACACTATAACACAAAGGGCAACTGAAGAATACCAGTTAGGGTTACTTAATAAAATTCTGGCACGATCTCTCGCTCCTAGAGCGGGGGAATAGATTACCCACCATCGAAAAAATAATCCCAACATTGCCCAAGGCATTTCTTACCTATTCTCCGGCAGGTTCGCCTTAGCCAGGTCTTCCTTCAGCCACTCGTACTGGTTGACGATGAGCTTGAGGCCGTACTGCGTGAAGTAGTAGACCTCGGTGGAGATGGACACGAAGTGCACGGGGCCCAGGTCGAAGCTGTAGAACAGACTCGCGTCGCGGCCCGGCATCGAGAAGCGAGCCGCGTAGTTGCTGAAGTTACTGACGGGAGAAAGGGACAGGAGTATCAGCGCCATCCGAGCAGCAAGACGCTTAATTGATAATGAACTTAACGCAACTGAAAAAGACTTGAAAATAGCGTGCAAGCAGATTCTTTTTCCACTGCGTCCGTTGAGACCCTTAAAAGTCCTGAAAAGTATGTCACTGGCTATCAAAAAATCCGCCATTAGCAATTAGGCGAGGGCTTGCAGACGACAAATAGTGGTTTGCTCGCCATCTGGCCGTCCAATAAAGACCGAGCCCGAATCGCCAACGGCGCGCAGTGTTTCAAAGAGATTCGCAAATTCGTGGCCCAGTAGAGCCGATACCTGCTAAGACCACAGACAATTTCTGAAGAGGATGTCTGTGGTCCTAGAACGCAAAGGGCAACGCAATGACATGGGTATGGTTTTAATCAGTAAAAGTCTGACATCTCACTCCATCCAAGAACGGGTAAAGTAAAAAAAAACTGAGGAAGTGCGAGTCGGACTCGCGCACTGAGGGTTCCGTGCAAACTACAATTCCCGAAAGGAGTGTCGAATATTTTTCCGAATTGCAATTTTTTTTTGTGACGTAATGAACAACAAATTTACTGTTTTCAGATTTTTTCCTATACCTGTGCTATAAGACCTTGCTTTGTGTGCAAAATTTCAGGATTCTGGGTCAAAGGGAAGTACCCTATGAATTTCGATCTATGAGAGTATCAAAATATACGTTTTTTTGCGACATAAACGTCCGTAACTTTTTTATTCGCAAACTTAGAAGTTTGATTTTTTCACAGCTTGAAGGGACCGTAGACCTGAGTATATGGTTTTAATTTCCACTTGATACCTCCACGCATTCTTGAGATAAAGGGTCTTGACAGACAGACAGACGGACAACAAAATGATCCTATAATGGTTCCGTTTTTTCCTTTTGAGGTACGGAACCCTAAAAAGCACATACACACAACTTAGGCCTACTGTCCATGGACGCGTAGCTTCATAGATACGTATTCGTCTTTATACGTTTGGTGTACGCCTGCGGACAGCTTACATACGAAACTATGAAACTGTGTCAACGAAGCGGCAACAACACGACGCTGCCGTAAGCTTCACGCAGGCGTAGACCAAGCGTATAAAGACGAATACGCGTCTATGAAGCTACGCGGCTGTAGACAGTCCTTACTATGCCTGCTCATGGTTCCCGGGGCACGTCATGTAGGGCACGACGGCTGCGAGCGGCTGTATCTGGCGCATGAACTCGTCGCCCACGCGCGCCTCGTCCGTGTCCATGTCGTACGCGAAGTCGCCCACGTGCAGGATCACGTCGAAGCGCTCGCGTTGGGCTTCGTCTTGTAGGTAGGACAAAGACTGAAAGAAATATATTAAAAAAACGAATTTTATTTCTTTCTTTCTTTCAGTATTCCGGTATGAAGTGTACAAATTTAATTCAGTAAGTAAAAAATTTAAAAAAAAATCACATATACCTCTTGTAGATCAGGCGGCAGAAAACCACATACCACAAGATGCCACGTGAACTAGTTAGCCACTAAATAATATAACAATACTTACGTGTGCATTCTTATTGCCCATGTCCCCGTAGATGGCGGCGCGCACCGCCCAGTTCTGACCCTCGCGAGGCGTGTGGAAGAAGAACTCCTCCGACCAGCCGTACACGGAGCCCGCATGGTACACTGTACATGGAAACAGAAATAACTCCCTATATTTCGCAAGTCTGTTCTGTCCAACTCCTGAGCAAACTCCTCTTTCGGCTCTATAAACTCTTTCTATAATCATCTCGAATGAATTTCGACCCTAGAAGCCAATGTCTACCGAAATTAGCCAAGTATGCACGTGTGCGCAAACACAGGTGCACTCTCAAAGTCCGATGGGACGGCCATCCGATACGACCAGAGAGTGATCAGGCGCAGGATCAACTGGTTTTACATGATCTCCGAGACACAGCGGTGTCACACCCCCAACTTCCAAACTAGACATATTGATTGTGCTTTTGGGCACAATACTTATTATTATTGCAATATGGAAATATTGCAGATTCAATATTTTTTTTAAAGATGAACCATGAAGTTTTTGATCCGTTCTGCTCCCTCCATAGGAAACGTGCGGTAACTTCTAACATTTTATAAGTGCCCATGTCATGTACATCAATATTATAAAGAGGTACAGTTGCCATCACGGATCTTGAGCGCTCGGCGAGCCAATCATCTTCGTTGTTAGATACATACAGCAACTCAGGGAACGAATTAGGAGTGACGTCTATGACGCGATGGCGCGGCGAGCCAATCACTGACACTCCCCGCCCCGCGTCTCACTTCGCACCACTAAAGAGACCGAATATTTGACTTCTGCGCAACCGCTCAAGATCCGTGATGGCCACTGTAAACTTTATTTTTATGTTTTTTTGTTTGTACAAGGTAATCTGTGAAAGTACTGGTCCGATTGCTAAAATTTTTTCACCGATAGAAAGCTGCTTTATTCCTGAGTGACATTGGCTATATTTTATTTACGGGGCAAAGCCATGGGCAAAAGCTAGTGTAAAATAAAATGAATTAGGCTTTGAGCGCAAGGGCGTATAAGACTTTTACTGATTAAAACCACACCTGCGTCCTTCAGTTACCCTTACGTTCTGGGACTGCGAGTTTCATTATCTGAAACACTCCCCGTGGCTTCAACCTACTGGGTGGTGTGATTCTAATTATCTACACCTAAAAAAGGATAATGTTTATACAACGCGGTAGGTATAAAAGTAAAGTAGGTATGTAAATACTCGGAATTGACAAAAAGGCGTCACGAGTTCACACGATAGTGCCGGATGAACGTCCGCAAAGCATATCGCATTGTGATTCCTAACAATAACAGGATTTTAACTGCCTACATACAAAACAAGCAGGATTACACCAAAAATAACGAGTACCTAGTAACGATTTACTTTTTTCTTCCAGGTAGGATATCATCAAATGACTTTTCCCGCTCTAAGGTGGAGCGAGAAGGCGTTTCAGACTGTTACTGACTAAAAACCACCTGTGTTCCCTCAGTTGCTTTTTTACCCGACTGCACGAAGAGTTATTAATGGACTAAATGCTGCCCAGGCATGTAAATACTTCAAAGTTATATTTTAAATCGATGTTGTTTACAAAAGCATCTGAAGGACACAGGTGAGCTTATTCAGTTAAAATCTGATACACACTCCCACTCCATCCAAGAGTGGAAAAAGTCATTGGAAGATTTACCACCTCACAAAAGAAGATCTAGTTAATGTCCTTTAAATTACTGTCGCGCAAAGAACATGAAAAAGATAAAATTCCCACTCACCATATCTGGTATTAAACTTGAGATCCTTAAGCACCACTTTGTGAATGTACTGGGCCCTCTTGAGCTTGCCTCCGTCGACGAACAGCTGGCTGGAGCCCGAGGCCTCCGTGTCCATGATACCCTCGCCGTACTGCACGCGCGACTCCAGCGTGTCGTTGAACGTCGACCATGTTACCACTATATCGTTCACTTTCTCTGGAAGGTAGATAAAATGCCTAGTTATTAAAAGCTGCATAAGATCAGTATACGTTAAGTGTTGAAATGTCGAATATAATCCTCCTAACCAAATTTCGGTCACGGTGACCAATTTCAAAAGAGATTAGCCAGGAAATATTATAGTGCACAAGTGTGTGCGAAAACACAGGTGCAGTCTCTGTTCCTTTACTCTCAAAGTCTGATGAGACGACAATCCGACACGACTCGAGAGAGATCAGGCGCAGGACCAACGGCGCCACGTGCTTTCAGAGGGACGGGGGTATATAGCATACAGCTACCGAGTAATTTCTAATGGAAAAACCCAATAGCGCTTTTTGACCTCACGGTTCTTCTTCTTAGCGTATCGATGGCAAAACCAGTTAAATTCCTTTCCTGACCCAGAATTCGGCCACGGCAATGTAGTCCGCTGATGCTGTCATTAGGTCCCTACGTGAGCAGATAACATGACACGTGATGTAGGACGGAAGGTGGGACATGGTCTGCGGAGAGGTGCCGCACATACACTGAAGATCGGAACCATCCGAGAACTCCCACCTGTGGAGATTGTCTTTGATGCGCCCAACCTGAGTGCGGAATCTGTTTAGAGATTTCCAGGTTGGCCATGGCAACTCGTGTCCAGGAGAGAGGCTCTCCGACGGCTCGATAAAATCACCAGGAGCTACTTCAAGGTGAACAGTAGCCTTTTTTTTTATTTCATATATGGTTCATTCCTCAAAAGACCATCTGAGACAATAATCTGCATGGTTCTCATATGATTTGAGCATTACATGTTCTTCACTGTATGGACTTTAAAAGAGCTTTTGACCCCCTGAGTTTGTTTCGGTGTTTCTTCTCAGGGTAGTCAGCTAGGAAACACCGGCCTCATCTAGTTTAAACTGACTGAAAACAAAATTAACGTGTAAAAGTGTTTTTTTTTTTAAAAACCTATTTGCAAAGTAAAGATCATTTATCATTTATAAAGCAGTTCCAGACCGCGATCCCACCTGATGGTAAGCGGTGATGCAATTGTTGATGGTGAGGCGCACTATTTTATTAGCCTATTCATACTCTTGAAGACACCTAAATCTATATATTTCTATTTAATGCCATCAACTGTGGCAAGAATAACATGGTTATTTTTTTTTATTGTTGATAGGTTCACACTTGACCGCTATCTCACCTGATGGAAAGCGACGATGCGGTCGACGATGGAACGCGCTTACCTAGAAGAAACCTATTCATATAGGTTATATGTTGGAAAAGGAGGAATTTATGTTCAAGATAGTTTTGTGTTAATAAATGTATTATACAACCCATTGTTTAATATAACAATGTGTGATTCATCTTACGTTATATAGAAAGAGCAAGACTTTTATTATTTTGTTCACAAGAAAATTATATAGAGTCAATTATTGTGCAATTTTTCTTCTTAACTTAGGGCCTTATATGTATAATATATAAAAAGTAGATCCATAATTCAACATTTTCTACCTACGCGACGCCAAGATTGACTAATCATTAGTAGAAGATGTTTGTCCTATATACAGCTGCATATGATGGATGAAACTTTAAGGTAGCCCTACAAGCTAGGGTGTACCTGTCAGGTGTGCCTGTAGTTATATACCTGTCAGGTAAGCTTATGTGGTAACCTGCACAGTTGTGCAACATACACGCTCTGGTTTACCTGTGCAACTCAACTGTGCAGGCAAATCTGTCAGGTATGCCCTAGCGTGTGTGGCTACCTTTATAGTTAGATTTAAAATTTGCTAATCAGCATGTAAACTAAGCATATTTATTGTTAGCAAGTTGCATAAATTAACAGCATTATTTATATAACTCGCTCATTGGATTTGAGCATATATTTCATTACTTTGATTTTCCTTTAGTTGTTTTCTTTCCTTAATTGTGTCTTGGTCAAACAAAGTGCACTAAAACCACAAGTAACCTTCTTACTCTTCAAATGAATAATCGATAACTTTAAGGTAGAACTAGGTACACTGCGCATACGTGTGCCACACACGCCGATCTGGGCGCGTCAATCTCCATACACATTTTATATGGGAACTAGACTTGTAGGGCTACACTTGATCCACGCCACGCGACATCGTTCTACGTACAAAGGCGTGTTACACGTGTGCATCGGCCTTATGTAGTCATAGCTTTAATTTTGATCTAAGTATTATTATTTTTACTTATACCGGTAGGTATATCTAAGATCCTATTTTTTAAATTAGCAAGCACTTACAAATATTGTAAAATGGAAACTACATTGCACAAGTTTATGCATTCCACTAAATATTGGCACATTACGGAAAATATTATGAGCAAAACAATTTTATCAACAGTTGTTATCAAATATTTAATAATATTATTCAGTTCAGTTAAAACTGTTATTGACTGGAACATTAGAAATCACATTATCATGCCAACATAAATAGGACATGCGTAATTGAATTGTTTATAGGTAGGCTACCTACTAATTTTAATAGTTCTTATTTCATTGACATAAAGTTCAAAGTTAGATAAGGAAAATGACAAGATTGTGGTAATAATAGTTGACATTCTTGTTTACAAGTAAGCAGTTAAATTTAATAGCTCTTATTTCATTGAAAGAAATTGTAAACATGTAATCTGTTCTCCAAAGTAAGTTTTACATTTGAAAAAGTCTGTGTGCCAAGCCTGTTCTCGAATATGTTGGGGTTGGCCACCAGTGTATGTCTATGTCTGAGTATGGTTCGCACTTAGTCCTATGCGGACCATTGTACGTGGGTTATGGTGGCCATAACCTTTGGTGGGCTTATTCCAACCAGCCTACCTCTCTCCAAAAATATGGCCACCAGTCTAAACCAATCAGATGGATACCATTATTTTACACAGAGCAGAGTGACTACCTATCCAACCTCCACAATGCAGTAATGGCGTAACACCAGCGCTTAGCCAGACTGGTGTCAAGTTTCCTGGCTTCAGGCTATCCACAACAACCATGAAAGACGTACAAATTACAAAAAAAAAAAACCAAACGTTGTCTGTAAAAAATCACTTTTAGCGATAAGACTGTCCATTGTGACACCCTATTAATGTAGTAAATTAATCAATATTGTTTCATAAATTTGTTGAGTAGTCTGATGGAGTTTACCGTACTGTTTGTATCAAGAAACGTTCGTTGCATTCACCATGAACAAGCAGAAAAATAGATTGTAGAAATGTTGCTTAGAATTGTAGAGCTGACGACTCACCTCCAAAGGCAATGTGCATTTGTTCCGGTTGGCAATGAGAGCAGTCATATGATGGTCCCGGGTTTCCTCGAAGACCCCCATAGTCTTTAAAGAGCCTAGCTGAACTTATACCGATTAAAAGCGATATGATAAATAACTTCATATTCGTAACTTTACGAATAGAAAAATTTCAATATTTACGTATATCCCAAACTATTTTACACTTATCACAAGTAACGATTAACGGCTTGTTTCAATAAACAAGCTGTTCTTCCTCCTCACTGAACGACTGAATGTTTGACTGAATGGTTAATTAATTACTAATTGGCCTTTGTTTGTGTTTTTTCAAATTTTTTAAACATCGCCTCACAACAAATGTCATACGTCACTGACATTCTGAAACTTAAACATTTCCTAACTAAGAATCAAACTCTGACTACAATAATAATAAAGAAACTGAACTATTTCTTGAAAATTTGCATCATGCTACAAACGATCACGCTGATGATGAAAAAAACGAAAATTTAACTTGTATAGTGAGAAAATATGATAAAAAATTTCATGTCAAATGTTTTTAAGTTATTCCAAGATTTCGAACGTACCAAAGACGTTCCGTTTTTAAAAGTAAACTATTTACAGAAAAGCTTTTACGATAAGTTGCAAAAAATGCAAAATTAACCAGTTAGTAAGTGGTTCTTAATTAGTCCAGCACCTACCACCACCTAACTGTCCCCCAGTGATAGTTTAGACTTTTTTTATATGTAGAAAACCATCCAATGACTTCTGCTGGTCTGGGTGGCACGGGAGGGCGTGCCAGGCTCTTAGTGACTAAAACCACACCTGTGTGATGTCCTTCAGTAGCACTTTGCGTTCTAGGACTACAGGTTTCCTTTGCAGTATATCTCCCCGGTCCTGTCAGCCCTGCTAGGCCCTTACGGTTTGCTGACATCTCTTTGAGGAGCGCGTGGATCACTAAGCGCTGTCGACGACTGGAACTCGATCCAGTCGATTACCGGAATGCCGGACGACGAGGTGCCCATTGCTTTACGTCCGCAACTCTACCGTGGCTTGTAGTCGGCGTCGGATTCTTGGCGACTAGGGCGTGAGGACGTACGTTCCATCACACGTGCGGCCTCCTCCTTCCTACTCGCTCCGGACCATAGCCTGAACCAGGGCGCGAAAGGTCGTTGCCGCCGATTGCCTCCACATGGACACAGCGGCTGTGGTGCGCGGTCCAGGCGAGGGACACGTCCACCGTATATTCCACGGTTTCTTCTGGGTGATCCACACAGTGATGACACCCGGGCATTTCTTCCGCCTGAATCCAAAGCAGGAACCCCTCGAACTTACCGATAGAGTTCGCAATCTTTCGCCTGAACTGCGCAAAAAGGACGAAAGCCCAAGCAGAATTAAAGAACTGGATTCTGATTATACTTTTTTCGTTCCTGATTCTTAAATTAATTAATATTTTTTTGCTTTGCTCACTCTACCCAATTTCTTCGACATGACAGATATGACGTCACAAGATGGGTCCAAATCGATCCTATTTTTATTTGAAACACATTGTACATTATGACTCGGATAAGTGAAATTCGGTCCATCCTATCCTGCGGGCTACTGGGGCCAAGGTTAGTTTCGAAAGATAGCTCGGCCCCGGTATGAAGGCACGATGGAACGGGGTGGGTTTTTTATACAGTAAGAGTCTGACATTATCTCCCGCTCCGCCCAAGGGTGGGGGATGTCATTTAGATTACTTTTACCCACCGAAAAAAAACCTATCTTGGGGAGTTTAATGTTATTTTGGCTAACACAGGGGTATGTTCAAATTAACTAGCCATTTACTTTTAAACAATTTATTTATAAAATTAATTTTGTTTGGTACTATGATCTTACATATCTATAGTTTAATTAAACCCAGATAACATTCAGTTTACAAGCGGGTATGAATAATTTTTTTAACTATTTAATATCGTAAGGTCGGTGTTGATTCTTGATGAGCCACAGCGAGTCAATGACTTGTCCCTTTTGTTCGACGTTTACCTGGAAACAGAAACATGATACGTTACACCCCGTAAAGAAATTAAGTTAGTACTTAAGTAGTACTAAAATTATCTTGGAAATATCGTGCATTTAGGCTTAATTTATTAAATCCCAAGCGAACGCGTTCGCTCTCTTTCAAAATTCAAAATCATTCATTTCAAATAGACCATTTGCAGGCACTTTTGAATAGTCAAATGTCGGTCAGTCCAAGAAAAGTGAAGCTAAATTGCACGTTCCAAAGCGTAGGTCTCTATGGAGAAGAACGTGCAAGAAACTCTATGGACACTCTTTTAAATCATATTATGTGTTACATATAATGCTTGGTTACAAATTTCCTTTGCCTTTCTATTGTCTCTAATTACGGTATTCAAAAGGTTGGAGTAACAATAAGTGTTTCCTTGCGTGATCACATCAGGAATGAAGATATCCGCAGGAGAAACATGGTCGCCGACATAGCACGAAGAATCGCCAAACTAAATTGGCAGTGGACAGCGCATATTGCTCGTAGAGCGGACGGTCGATGGAACTGAAAGGTTCGGTTCGTTGAAAGGCCTCCCACAAGGAAGACTGATGACCAGTAGCCTGATTCACGTAAAATCAAACAAGCCAAATATCGTTGAAGTTTTATAGTCGTTCGATCGAAGTCCTATCCAAAAGCGGTATTCACGATCTATCGACTTATTTCCAGTTACATTACTAAGTATTCTACAAGGATAATGTAATACAGATTTTTTTTAAATCGTCGAATTTCAAACGACTTTAAAACCGGTGTCGTTCAAACTCGATTGATGGATGTGAATACGGAAATGGTCTAAACGACTAAATAGCAACGATATCGTTACGGTTTTCATTACATGAATCAGGCTACTGGTGAGAGTATCGGGAGTACGATGGATGCGAGACGCACAGGATCAGTCGTTGAAGCGACGCTTGGGGGAAGCCTATGTCCAACAGTGGACGTCGTTCGGCTGAAATGATGATGATGAATAAGATATACAGTCACCTAGTCGTCACCAGTACCAGATTAACCACGTAACATGAGTAGCTAATACTACGGGCACAGCGCATTGGGTTGGTTCGACATCACTTCTGGATTTTTCATACAGACAATATGATCGCTAGCTAAGGGTCCCGGGGTTTGTTTAAGAAATAATTTAAGGAGTTTGAATTCGTTGTCATTTCTATAGATGAGGGCACCTTGGTAGAATTTGCTACAGGCCCCAGTCGTCACTATATTACAGGACTTCGATGTTACCGCACCGTACATAGCAACATTAGAGTCAGGGTATCCAATCTGATATCCAAAATTCACTTATCTGAAGGTTCCGGAGAAGCCTCCTGTCCAGCTAAATATGATGGCTGATGGAAAACGTGGTATTGAATCCTTCACCTAAATAAGTTTTTTAAATTACTATTTATAGACTCGCGCTTGACGACTATCTCACCTGATCATAAACGATGAGCACGCTTGTCTAGAAGTAACCTATTCACTCTTGACTTAAAGACCCCTAGGTTGTAGTTATCAGGAAACATTGACTCCGGCATGCTAGATTTGGAATCAAGTACTTACGTTTTGTAAAATGTTCTCGGGTGAGGTGAGATTCTATAGGTACTTTATTATTTTATTGGAAAGATAATGAAAACAAGTAAAAACCACCTTTTTACGAGTATCATAAAGATTAATGTGTGAAATCAAAGCCTTGACTGAAACCTTGACTTCGCGAGACAATGGAGACTATTAGCAGAAACTTTATTTTAGGTAAGATGGGCTGGTCTCAATACTGAATTAGGTAACTGCTTGTAAGATATTACCTGTTCCATATAAATGTGTGTCTTGTTGTGCGCTACCAATCTCGTGTAGCCGTAGTCACTGCTCCTGAACGCAGACCATGCCGCTGGGTGCTCTGGAAACAGGCAAAAGTTGGATAAAATCTGTAGATATATAGAATAGAATAGAATAGAATAGAATAGAATAAACTTTATTGTACACCAAAAAGTGATACAGTTTAAACAAAAACTTAAATTAACGGGCACAAAGGCGGTCTTATCGCTGAGAGCGATCTCTTCCAGACAACCTTAGGATGGATAAGAACTTAAAATAATACAGGGGGTAGTCTGTGGTGTACTACTAACAAATTGATCACTCTATTTAAAACATAATATATAATTATATATATATATATATACATACATATTATATGTTACACAATTTCATAAAAAAAAGGAAAGAATAAAAGATTAAAGTAGGGTTGGTGGAAGAAATTAAATTACATAGAAACAAGATAATGTCAGAGAGAAAGGAAATGGTTTTTAAGTAGATTTTTAAAAGAAACTAGTGACTGGGCTTGCCTAATAGTTAATGGCAACGCGTTCCACATACGCACCGCCTGGATCGCAAACGACTTATCACAAAATTTTGTAGAATGCGAGGGCATTAAAAGGGTAAGGGTAAGGGTATTAGGGTATATTTAGAGAAAGCAAAGTCCTGACTCGCTCACTTAACTCATCAAAGCACGAACTTTTAGACCTAGAACGCTGTTTGCACCTGAGCCTTTTATAATGTAGAAAAAGAATAAGAAAGGAATTTCTAATTAATTTCATTACCACTGCTCTCAAAACGGTGAAGGAAAACATTGTGGGGAAACTGGCATGTCCTAGAACCACATGACATGTGATATTCACCAACCCGCACTGGGCCCGTGTGGTGGATTACGGCCCATTCCCTCTCCTAGAGACTCCTCTCTGGCCTGCGTCCTAACAGTGGGAACTTTAAAAGGCTGATTATGCTTATGCTATATCGCCAAACCTAAGTGGAAGTGGATAGGGCACATTGCTTGCAGAAAGGGCCAAAAGGTTCCGGATGAAGCGTTGGAGTTGGAAAGCCCACAAGGTGGACCCATGACCTGGTGAGAGAAGCACAGGGCTGGTCGTTGTGGGGACACTTGGGGCAGGCTTATGTCTAACAGTGGACATCTTTTGGCGTAACATTATGATAATGATGACTATCTACACTTATAGTATACTTACTTTTAAAGTGAGCATGTCCTTCCTTGCAGCCAGCTGAACCAGTTATGATGTGCACGGGAGCCCTGGAATATCATGGACTATTTATACAAAAGTTTTTGAGGAACAGTGAATATTTAAAACTGACTTAACGACCATTACTACATATAGTATTTGTATTTTATTGGTATGTATTTGTATGATGTATTTTAACAATAATATGTAATGGTATATAGTTATTGCACCTACCACAATTTGTCTCTGCATCACCCAAAGGTTGACTGGTAGAAAATGCCTTATGGCACTAAGTCCGCCTTTGTACTCTTTTGTGCATAAAGAAATAAATAAATAAAGTAGTATAGCTAACTAGAGGCCGTGCGCGTCAGGGCCCGATCGAGGGGGCGGGGAGGAGAAGCCCGGCAAATGTTAGATTGGGCCCGGTTGCGAGCACCTCCGAAATAGGAATAGTATGTTCCATCAGTCGTCAAGCACCAGTCTGCATCGTCCTCATATAACCTGCCTAAAGGTAGCCGTACACGCTAGGGTATACCTGAAAGGTTTGCCTGTTCAGTGGAGTTACACAGGTAAACCGGAGCATGTATGTTGCACAACTGTGCAGATTTTCACACAGGATGCACTTTGGAGAGTGTGCGCAGGAATTACATAACTTGATTCCACCATCCCACTTCTACCATCGGACAAGCCGACCAACGGCGAGTATCCACCCTTATGTTATTGAAACCTCTACGGTCCGGACCAAGCGTTTCGCCTCGTCGTTTATACCGCGTACATCGAGGGACTGGAACAATTTGCCTGCTGCGGTCTTCTCGTCTGATTATAATTTAGGTGTCTTTAAGGCAAGAGTGGATAGGCTCTTAATAAACTAGTGCGCCTCACCATCAACGATGGCATCACTGCTCACCATCAGGTGGGATCGCAGTCAAGCACTAGTTTATATCAATAAAAAAAAACCTGTCAGGTACACTCTACCTAACGTGTATGGCTACTATTAGATAATGTTTGGAAAAGGACTGTGACCTCTGAGTTTCTTTCAGTGTTTCTTCATGGAGTAGTCGTATAACACCGATTCAACTAGTTTTCAAATATTTTTTACTCGTTTCAGTGTTTGATTCAACCTGCAATTTATTAAAAAAAAAAAACAACTGATCAGTAAACTGTTTTCAAACTTACCCAGGGTTAACGTAGGGATGTTCGGTAGACCCGTTGTACACCTTATTGTCGTACAGAGGAAATGACCTCTCGTACAGATGGTCATGTGCCCAGATCACCAGATCTACGCCATACTCCTTCAGTAAAGGCTCGATAGCTGGGAACAAAGGATTCTGGATTATTATCGACGCTAGAATGTCTTCCCGAAAGCTTTTTGCCGAGATTGAAAACTGAAGGACTTTTCTAAGGTACTGTCTCTATGGCTAATCAAGAAACTCACGATACTGTTTACACTAGCAGGAGTTAGATGTCGCTCAAGCATCATTGCATCGCCTGATTCTCAGCCATTTCAATATGTCTAAACGGTATTTTTAGGACAATGGCCTCGACTTACGAGTAACAGGTCGTGGATTCAAACCCAGCCAGGCGCATTACTTTGTGTAAATTATTTCGTCACCGCTGTCCTGAAAACGGTGAAGGAAAACATTGTGAGGAACAAAGTGTCTTAGAACCAAAAACTCGAAGATATGAGACATCCACCAACCTGCACTGGGCCCGCGTGGTGGACATTATGGCCATTCTCTCTTCTAAAGGAGGCCTGAGCCCCAACAGTGCGAACATTATAAGACTGACTAAGTACTCGTATGTTATGTGTATTTTTCTCTACTCTGTTGGAGTCTGATCCCAGTCTAACCTGATGCAGCTGAATATCAGTTTTTACATAGAGCGGCTGCCTGCTGAACCAATGCGCTACCGAACTAGTGCGTCAATGCCCAAATTAATTGCGTAAAATTAGAATAATCAATTTCTTAAAAACACACTAAAAATTTCAGTGCTTGAATTATGATTATCGCAAAATTTTTAATTAGGGTATATAAAGGTAACTACATTAGACCGACGCACACGTGTGACACGCCTGATTTGTACTCAGAACGACGTCGCGTGGCGTGGATCTAGTGTAGCTCTACAAGTTTAGTTTCCTTATAAAATGTATGGAGATTGACGCACCCAGATCGGCGTGTGTGAGCAGTGTAGTTCTAGCTGAAAGATGAGCATTATTCCAGTTATATGTTGTATAGATAGCTTAGATGTCTATCTAGTATGTGCAACCACTCACCCCACATTCCATGCAGACCGAACCGCGTGTACTCCTGTTGGCAGTCGACATCGAAACGATCATTGCAGTACATGGGCCTGTGACCGAACAGTACTATCCACGGCCTCTTCGATCTGTAAGAAAGCAATTTTAAATATACTGGTTGGCTAAATAGGCCAAAGCCAAACATACTTAGCTTAACACTATTACCATTATTAGTATAATTTTATTTATCAGGCAGCGGGTCTCGATATTACTGAAGATAACATTATCGGTAACAAACCCAGATTTGTAACCCAGAAACATCATAGGCATTAACTGATCAGCTGTTCGTGTGTTGAACAAAATAACAACTTGGATTCCCACAACTCTCCTTTGGGTACTCCTTGTGGGAGACCTAACGCTGCGTGGTCGCCACTCCAGAACCTTTTGTCCCCATCGACCATCTATTCTGCGGCTATGTCGGTAACCTTGATTCTCCTGCAGATATCTTCATTTTTTATGTGATCTCGCAAGGAAACTCCGAGCATAGCCCTTTCCCTTTGGGTGATTTCAATCCTTCTGATGAGGCTCATTAGCCCAAATAACAAAATTATAATGAACATGATCAAACATTGAGTTTATTATTAAACTATTTAGATATAGAATCTATGTATAGATGGATGGATTGTGTGAGAAGTGATATGAAAGAAAAGGGAGTTAGTGATAGCGTGACGAGTGACAGGACAGAATGGAAGAAAAAAACGTGTTGCGCCGACCCCAAATAAAAAGGGACAAGGGCAGGAAGAAGAAGAAGAAGTATGCCACACACAAGTCAATTTTTCAAAGTTATTCTGAGCGCGACCAAATTACCAGCCGATAAAATCTAATAATTACCTATTTATTTATTTTGAATATGTTCGACTTTAATGTTCCCACAACTGGGCAAATATATCTTCTCTGTGGAACATAGAAATGCGTGTGATCTAAGTTGGACCATCTTCATTTCAGTAAAGGAAGTGCTGAATATAGGCTTCCCCTTAAACGTTGGGTTTATTATAGCTGCAATCCTATTTCTCGCTCGATCGACTGATATTTTAACACGTCATGGTAAAGCCACTGTTCGCCTCGTATCCAACAGAATATGTGTATGGTGTGAACACTTCCAACGCTGCATTTCCGCGCGCACTTCATAACCTGTCATAAGCTACCTCTAAATGTTATTTCACTGCCAGTCTACACTTAATATCATAAAGAGGTAAAGATTGTTTTTTTGTATGTAGGAGATAATCTCTGGAAGTACTGGTCCGATTGCTAAAATTCTTTTACCGATATAAAGCTGCTTTATTCCTGAGTGACATAGGCTATATTTTATGTACGCAAGCGAAGCTGCGGGCAAGCTAGTTAAAACTATACCTAGATATCTGACCTGTTTTCAGGAAGGTTGGCTTTTTCCAAGTCTTCTCTAAGCCAGTCGTATTGGTTGCTGATGAGTTTGATGCCGTAATTAATGAAGTAGTAGACCTCGGTAGAGATAGAGACGAAGTGCACGGGCCCCAGGTCGAAGCTGTAGAACAGGCTCGCGGCGCGGCCCGGCATCGAGAAGCGAGCCGCGTAGTTGCTGAAGTTACTGCGGATTGGTAAGCAAGAACGTCAACAGTCGACGCCTTAGAAGAACTTCTTTTTAGTAAGGGTGTACAGAAAAGTCAAGTGCATAATACTCGCAACTATTGCACGTGCATTTCCACAAAAGTAAACATTCCACTTGGGAAAAAGACTAGTATTTAATCAACCTTCAAATAAAATTATCCAAAATCATGATCTTCCTACTCTCTGGCCGTTGTCACATATGTTAGTTAATTGAGGAATCCAAGTTGCGGTTGCCATTACTCGTTTTTCTTTATAATTCTACTCTCTCAGCCATTACGTTCTTACTCGATTTTCATTCATCCCATACAACCCATTTTCTTTGGTCACTTTTTCCATCTATCAACATTATCATCACAAAGTTAGTGGCACGCACTTCATCGGCTCTTTTTACTATAGATACTATCTCACCTGGTAAGCGATGATATGGCCGACGACGGAGCACGCTGGAAGTTCCTAACTCTTGACCTTAAGATCCCTAGGTTGTAGCTATCAGGAAACATAGACTTTGGCAGGGAATTCCACTCCTTAGCTGTACGCAAAATAAATGTGTTCCCTAAACGCTTTGAATGTATAGGTGGGATATCCACCGTGTACCGCTGATGCAACGCCGTACGTCTTGTGGCCTGATGATGGAACGGACTTGGCGGAATTCTTTTGTGTGGTTTTCATCAACATATGCCTAATTGCCCATGTCAGTTTATATACGTACTACTTCTCCTCATGGTTCCCCGGACACGTCATGTAAGGCACCATGGCTGCCAACGGCTCTATCTGTCGCATGAACTCGTCGCCGACTTTCGCGTTACTGGAGTGCATGTCGTACGCAAAGTCACCCACGTGTAGAATCATGTCGAAGTGACCGCGTTGGGCTTCCTCTTGTAAGTATGATAGAGACTGAAAGAATTTTTCAGGTTATTTTACCTCATTTTTCAAGGCTTCGTAGGTACCAAAGGTAGCAAAAACGGAACCACTTTGTTGTCCGTCTGTCAAGACCCTTTTTCTTAAGAATGCGTGGAACTACGAAGCTATAATTAATATAAAAAACGTAGTCTGCTACCGCTTGAAGTAGTAAAAAAATCAAACTTCTAAGCAAACACAATCTAGGCACATATTTTGACATTCGCTAGGAAATCAAAACCTATAGAGCCCTTTCCGTTGATCTAAAATCCTAAAAGGTACGAAGCTAGGTCCCAGCACAAGTGAAGGAAATAATGTAGTTTTCTTATTCTTGATGAGCCTACTCAGTCCTGCTGACCTCTATCTCGCCTGATGATAGATAAGCCATGGATAGGTTTACCCAATTATAGAATTGGTCCATAGCAGTTCACGTTGAGCAGACACGTCTTCAATTGCATGTTGTTGAGGTAGATTCTCACTTCCTCTCAATAGCCTCAAGGCGTTCGATTTCGATAGATAGTCAAAAACTATATCGCTAGAAAATATATTCCCATGATAAAAAGTGACATGTCTTATTCCAGAATGAATTTGTATGAAACTTGGAACATAGACTTCTAGTGCCAAGTTTCATACAAATCCATTCACCCATTAAGACGTGAAGAGGTAACAGACAGACAGATAGAGTTCTTTATTAAATCATATTGAAACATATTCGGACCGTATAACTTCTTGAACAAGAGGGGAGACTTTTGGGGTTAAAACCCTCCACGCATATTCAAAATTGAATTTAAGCCCGACAAACAATTTTTTGTTAATATGGATTTTTTAATTATTTTCTTGAACCCGATAGTAGGACTTGGCTACGCCCATGAACTCGTAAGTGTGAAGTGTTGTAGTGGTAACGTACTTGTGCGTTCCCGCTGCCCATGTCGCCGTAGATGGCGGCTCGGACGGGCCAGGCCTCGCCTGCAGGCACCGTGCGGAACCAGAACTCGTCAGACCAGCCGTACACGGAGCCCACGTGGTACACTGCCAACATTAGTACCGCATCATTATTAAAAAACCCATACTCTTTAATATTCTGGTGCTGAAAATAAGAGTACATATCTACTACCTACTCTTTGAAGTAGGCAACTACAGTGAACTACCATCATCTTTATGACTGATCGATTCCTGCTTGTAGGCAAATGATTTAATCGACCGCGGTGAAGGTGGTGTGAAGATCTGATCATGTTCGCGAGGCAAACATGGACAGAGATCGCCCTAGACAGAGAAGTTTGTAAGCAGAAAGGGAGACCTTTGCCCAGAAGTGGCTACACAATAGGCTATTTAAAAAAACATAGTTAAAGTTCTTTATCATGTATCTTTCGCACATAAACATTGAAAGCTCTAACACTGTTCATAATTATGAAACCCAGGTATTTTTTCGGGTTTAAATACTCGTGGATATCTGCGCTCTCTGTCTAAGTCCCACCGGACTTAGTTTCCCTTTCCACGGTCTCCTACTGCGAGATGGCACTCTCACAGAAGAGATCACAGTGATTTCTGGTTGCTTCCGATTTCATAAATGAGGCCACAGCGCCACGCCGAGCTGATAGCAGTTTTAGGTTACTTCCAAGATAATATACAACGGCTCTTAAGATTATCGAAGACAGGTCACGCTAGGAAACGGAACTTTTAAAAATTAATGTAAGAATAATTCATTTAAAATGACTGAAACTAAAATACCTTCAGAGATGGAGCTTACCTTTAAAGACAAAGACAACACAGAGTGTACCTACCGTAACTAGTATTGAACTTAAGATCCCTCAGTGTAACGGTATGTATGTACTGGCTCCGCTTTAACAGCCCTCCGTCTACGAAGAGCTTGCTGGAGCCTTCGGTCTGCTGGTCCATGACGCCCTCGCCGTACTCCACAATGGACACCTCGGTGTCGTCGAACGTCGACCATGTTACCACTATGTCGTTGACTTTCTCTGAAAGTTGAGCAGTCAGGGGTCAATGCAGTTCCGTAGCTAGGCGTGGGCCTTTAAGGATGGTTTTGTTTGTAACTGATAGGCTCGCGTTTGACCACTATTTCAGCTGATGATAAACAACGAAGTGGTTGAACACTGGGTTGCGACTTGCGTTGCGACAGTCGCTGTCTTGTTTTCGAATTTATGAAAGAAAAACGCCTCACTGGTCTTCGCCCATGTCCAAATTAGTCCACGTTACGGCTCTGGGTTAGTGAGCGTGTTTTGTTTTGATAAGTGAGTAGATGACGTCAAAATTAGACAAAGCCTTCAGGAGTTGACCATTTAAGTTTATATTGAACTAGCTTTTGCCCGCGACTTCGCCCCTGCTCTACCCTACTCTAGCTTACTCTACCCTACCCTACTCTACCTAACTCTATCCTAATTTTCATTTTTTACGAACCTTCATTCTTTTCTTCTTCATTTTATGAACCTTCTCCTCACAATAACAAACACAACAAAAAAAGAATTAGCGAAATCGGTTCAGCTGTTCTCGAGATTTACACTTAGCAACACATTTAGCGATTAATTTTTATATTATAGATGTGGATTTTAGCCTCATTGCATTGAAAATTATTTTTGCTAATGGCGCGCGACACACTGGTTGTAAGAGAGTTCGAATTACGAACAAAGGGATACGTTACTGGTGATCTTGCAGATGAGCAACAAGCCACTGAGTTTGTTAATGGCAATAAATAGCAATCAATCAATGACCTCAGTCTAAATAATTCAACTGCTGGACGCAAATCTAGACTTTGTATCATACCTATATATGTGTGTGTAATTAAAATATGATAATTTAATTAACTGTCTAGCAGGGGTCACTGTTTCTATAGATAAGGTAAAACGGAGGCTCACTTACCTCCAAATGCAATATGCACTTGTTGAGGCTGGCAGTCTCCACACTTGTACTGAGGATCCAGTCTCACTTTAGAAAAATCTCTAGCACTACTTAGGCCTAACAAAAGCGAGATTATAAACAACTTCATATTCTGTTATTTATTTGTTGATTATTTAGAACAAAACGACCGGCATCTGTGCCTCGTCATGAATTACTAATTCAACTGTATTCAACATAATACATTTATAACATATAAATGTACCTATTTATAATATCAGTGTCGACGAGTGTTCTTTCTTACTCGCACAACTTATTATTGTTCTGCGGCCTATGATAGTTAATTTTCAACCTTATTTCTCATTTAATATATTTTAATTAATCATTCCTATATGATATTTTAAAACTGAAGTGCTTTGTTTTTTATTTCAGTATGTACTCTCAAAGTAAATACAACAGGAGGCATGAAATTGCATAATTATTAGAAGAAGAAAAAAACAATTGCGTTTGTATTGTATTCAAATTAGTTTAACCAAAATCGATTTTCCAAATAAATGAATTCATTTATTCCAGAAAAGGCCACAAATCTTAATTATTCGAATGTTAGGTTAGTATTTTTGTAAGTATTTATTAAATGACTTGTTCGTCAACTCACTCGCACAACGTATAAAGTACCTACAGTGAAATAAAAACAGATTGAAACCAATATCTAGCTATTACCCGCGGCTTTGCCCACGCTGCATGGCTAATTCGGTTACGTGAATTAAGTACCTAAAAAAATATAAAATCTTTCATACGTTAAAAGTGTGGAATGAGGCGAGTGGGATCCGGCCGACGACGCATGATACCCAAGCACGTTATCCAGTTTTTGCCAGAATGTTACTTTTTAAAGGAGTGTAAAGTCTCGCAAACCTCCTTTGAAAAGATATGTGCTTTGTCAGTTCCGGCCCGATAGTTGTATTCACTCTAATACCGCGAAGCAGGATTTTGAATTTTAATTCAACTTCTGTCAAAAAATTGGGTACTTCCACTTTATAAAGGGCAAGTTCCATCGTATATGGAGTACTGCTCTCGTCTTTGGGATGGGTGTGCTAAATACTAGCTTCATGCACAAGAGTCAATTGACAAATGAGCCAAGAAGATCATTGGTAATGATGCACTTGTCAAGTCAAATTTCCATTATTGATTATCAACGCTGAGTTGCTAGCTTTTCGGTTTTCTATCATTTACATTTCGGGGAATGTGCATTGGAATTGCACAATTTAATTCAACTAAGTCCGTTCCATCTTCGGACCACGAGACGTATGGCGGCGGCGTTGCGTGCGCCACCGGTACATTGTGGACATCCCACCCATACGCACTAAACGGGTACGGAACATATTCGTTGTGCGACTACATGCGATAAAGCTATTCACCAGGGCCGAGCCGACTTCAGCCAACGCCTGTGTGCGAAACCTGTGGAGTGCCTTTTTATGTTGCTAAACAAGACATAAATATTGTCTTAGGAGATGTTTACCGATGTACCTATCTATACTAAACTATAAAAATGTTGTTGTTGTGTAACAAAAATATTTAAAAAAAAATTAGCGCTAACATCTCATCCAGCGCCCCTTATGCCTTGGCGCCTGTGTGCACCGCGCATTTCAACTCGGCCCTGTATACAGCTATGAAGAGGAATTCCCTGCCTGCCTGTGTTTCCTGATAGCTACAACCTACGGGTCTTTAAGTCAAGAATGAATAGGTTACTTTTAGGTAAGCGTTCTCCATCGTCGGCCACTACATCACTTACCATCAGGTGACATATAATGGTCAAAAAAAAGTTAAAAGTTCCTATGCTTTTTTGTTTACTTTTGTTAGGCTGCCGTTTGGCCACTATCTCGCCCTAAGATTAAATGTCTCGCCTTATTTAATATAAATCAATATCTCATAAAGGATATTTGTATTATTTTAATATGTGGTTTTATTCTAATCGTTTTAATTTTCTAGTCCAGTCAAATTAGACCAAAAATAGGGGGATTTTTTTTTAATATTTATTAAGGAGCTTTGTCACAATTTTGACCATGTCGCTCCATCATAGCCAAATTTTGTGTTTTGATTTATTTTAGATGATTGTAATAAATGTTGTATAAAACTCTTGCCTCGTCTGACGTATAAAAATAGGGGTAAGGTTGCAATAATTTGCACCCAGCTAAAAGTTAGTAGGATTGTTCAAAACACCACCTGAAATAAAATTAAAAAGTCCTCATCGATTCGACACCTGGAAAAAAGGTCATAAAATGAGTTTAACATTTGAATCCAACTTACCAATACAACAAGTGCAGATACAATTCAGACCAATAACATCCGGTAAACTAAATAAATTTAATAGCACTTTAACTAGCAGGTTGGGTGATTGGAACCTTGCAGAAAACAATGGTAATATTTTGTATAAAAAATTTTTTTCAGTAGTTCAAAAGGAGTTTAATCAGACGTTTGAGAAAAAAACTAAAACTATCTGCCCTAAGTTTAGATTTAGTGACTGGGCAACTAAAGGAATCAGAATAAGTAGGGAAAGACTTTTCGAGTTGTATGGCCTTAAGCCTATTATTAACACTGAAACTTTTAATAAATATGTTGCTACTTATTCTAAAATGTTTAAAAATACTTGTAAGGCAGCTAAGACCTTATACATCAGCAACAAAGTTAAAACAGCAGATAATAAAATAAAAACGGTTTGGAATATTATAAATAATGAAACCAACAGAAACAAAAGAAATAATAATGATTACACATTGGAGACTCATCATGGTCTTATTAGCGATAACAAACTAGTTGCAGAAGAATTTGTAAATTTCTTTACCAGTATTCCAATTAAAACTACTGAAGCCCTAAATTCGTCGCCATCGCATGCTTTTGGTTTATTGCAGGCGAACGTTGCAGCCTGTTCGACTGAATTTAACTTTAAACATATAAACCCCATAACAGTAATAAAAGCTTTTAAAGAAATCAAGATTAAATTGACAGAAGATCTATGGGGTATGTCTATCAAAGTTTGTACCTCAATTATTGAGACTATAGCGCCGTACTTGGCTTTAATATTTAATTTGTGTATAGATCAAGGAGTCTTTCCAGATCTAATGAAATATAGTAAAGTGATACCACTCTTTAAATCCGGGAATAGTAGAGACACTAATAATTATAGGCCGGTGTCCGTTTTGCCGGTTCTTAGCAAGATATTTGAAAAGGTAATGTTAAATCAAATGCTTAGTCATTTTAACTCCAATAACATCCTACATGATAAACAGTATGGTTTCACCAAAGGACGTTGTACAACTGACGCGGGTGTTTCCTTACTAAAACACATTTTTAATGCATGGGAAGAGGCACAAGATGCTATAGGCATCTTCTGCGACCTATCTAAGGCGTTTGATTTTGTAGTTCATGAAACATTGCTTCTGAAACTCAAGCATTACGGACTAGGCAATGCAGCGTTAAGCTTATTAAAATCTTATTTGAATAATAGACAGCAATTAGTGCAAATAAACGGTGTCAATTCGTCGGGATTGAATGTTGAAATGGGGGTGCCCCAAGGTTCAATTTTGGGTCCTTTTTTATTTTTAGTTTATATTAATGATTTACCCAATTTGTTGCAAAATAAACTTAATATGGTGTTGTTTGCTGACGACACTTCTTTGATTTTTAAGATAAATAGAAAGACTAACAATCTTGACAACGAAAATAGCGCCCTATTGCAGGTTCAAAACTGGTTCACTGCTAATAATCTGGTTCTAAATGGGAAAAAAACTAAATGCATAAGATTTTCCTTACCGAATGTCAAAAGTAGTGATTGTGACATTGTATTGAATAATGAAATACTAGAATTTGTTGATAAAACGATTTTCCTGGGGATTACGCTTGACTCAAGGCTACAATGGGGTCCTCACTTAACATCTCTTGCAGGGGGCTTAGCTCAGCTGCATATGCTGTTAGAAAAATCCGCCAATTTACGGATGTTGATACCGCTAGACTAGTCTATTTTAGTTATTTTCATAGTGTCATGTCGTACGGTATCTTACTATGGGGACGGGCTGCAGACATCGAGTCAATCTTTATATTACAGAAAAGAGCCATCAGAGCTATTTACAATCTCCGCCGGTGCGATTCTTTAAGGGAACTGTTTAAAGAAATTAACATAATGACGATACCTTGTCAATATATCTATGAAAACATCATGTATGTTAGAAAAAATCTTCATCTTTTTAGCAAAAGAGGCGATAGACATAATTATGTTACAAGAAATAGGGATCAATTAGTTCAACCAGGTTTCAGACTGGCTAAAGTGGCCTCTTCTTTCATGGGGTACTGTTTGAAATGTTATAATAAAATACCACCCCAAATATTAGAACTCAATGAAACGAAATTTAAATCTTGTATTAAACGCACACTATGCAGGCAAGCATATTATAAGTTGGAGGATTATATTCAAGATAAAAATGCTTGGCTCAATGCTGGTCCAGCTCCACTACCACTAGGGCGTACTAATTAGTTGATTAGTTGGAAACTAATATTATTATTTTTTAATTTGAAAGACACAATTGCATTGTATAATGTAGAAGCACTTTTTCCAAGTTTGTGAATGTGAAGCACCATGGAGCATTTTTATTAGGTTACAACTTTTTTTTTTTTTTTTGACATTACGAGCATGGCAGTTGAGAGTTTGTCGGCCATACTAAACGCCTGCCAGAGGCGGCCATACTAAACGCCTGCCAGAGGGTCATGGCGATAAGGATGGTGCGGGGATACTGCACGGTCTCCCGCGAAGCAGCGAGCCTTCTGGCTGGCCTACCACCGTGGGATCTGGAGGCAACAGTCCTTGCACACATGCACGATATGCGCGTGGAGATGCAACGCCGGGGTGAAAGTCCGCTGCCGCGACAGGTCACGGCATGGCGGACAGAGCTCCGGCGGGATCTTATGGTGAAATGGCATCAGCGACTATCGCAACCCAGTGCTGGGCACGCCACAATCGTGGCGGTAAGTCCCCTCTTTGAGGCGTGGCTGGAAAGACCTCACGGCGTCCTTACCTTCCGCATGACGCAGGTACTCACCGGACATGGTTCGTTCGGGAGTTTCCTGCACCGGATTCGTGCGGAAGTGACGCCCGGGTGTCGCCACTGTGTGGAATGCCCGGAGGACACGGTGGAGCACACAGTCGAGGTGTGCCCTGCTTGGGCGGAGCATCGCCGTGCCCTCGTGGGGGCGATCGGCGGCGGAGACCTCTCGCGCCGGGCCTTGGTTGAGGCCATGGTCCGGAGCGAGGAGGAGTGGCAGGCGGTCGCCGACTTCTGCGAAGCAGTAATGCTCGCAAAGGAGGAGGCCGAACGCATCAGGCAACGGCGTTATCGCCGCCGCCGCCGCCGCCGGGATTCTGATCCCGATTTCCGGCCACCGTAGGCGCGGGCTTGCGGACAGTGAGCAATGGGTAGCTCGCTGTCCGGCCGTCCGGTAACTGTCCGGACCAAGCCCAAGGCGTCGACGGCGCGCACTGTTCCCGCGCGCCTCAAGGAGTTGTCAGCAACAGCAGGGACCCAGCCGGGTCGAAGCCTACTGGGGCCAGGGTTATCCGAAAGGGCGCTCGAGCCCCGGTATGAAGGCTAGAAGGAACGGGGTGGGTCTTTTAGTCAGTAAGAGTCTGACACTATCTCCCGCTCCACCCAAGGGCAGGGGATGTCAATGCATGATTTTTTCCCACCATAAAAAAAAAAAAAAAAAAAAAAAAAAAAAAAAGTTGAGAGTTTGTCATGCTCACTCAAATGTCTCGCTGTTGGTGGCACGTGTTATTGGGTCGTTCAGTTCCCTTCAAAATGGTTGAGCTGAGTGGGGCTGATGCACGTGTCATGCTCGTGAACGGGTGCCGTCAGATGGGACTGGTCATCTCTTAGCTGCAAGTGGCTTAATTCAGATTCTATCTTTTAATTATTTTACATTTTTATTTCATTATCGACATTGTGCTCACATGATAGAAGCAACAAGTAATATGTAACCAAGCATTATATGTAACACATAATATGATTTAAAAGAGTGTCCATGGAGTTTCTTGCACGTTCTTCTCCATAGAGACCTACTCTTTGGAACATGCAATTTAGCTTCACTTTTCTTGGACTGACCGACATTTGACTATTCAAAAGTGCCTGTAAATGGTCTATTTGAAATAAATGTTTTGATTTTGATTTTGATTTTGGTTTTTTGCGATTTTCAGCAAATCGATGTTTTATTATAAAATTTGCTCAGACAAAAATTGTAAGTAGATCAGATCTACAAAAATGTGTTTTTTCTAAGAGCCACCGTCTATGATTATATCTCATTTTCAGATTCAATAAAAACTTAAAAAAAAAAAAATACAACCGATTTCAATGTTAAAAAAACACTGAAAAGTACAAAATAACTTTAATTTCGGAAGTCGGTGTTTCTATAATAGTTTTGTCTCTTCGTTATTTAACACCGACTTCCGAAATTAAAGTTATTTTGTAATTTTATAGTACATAGTTAAATATTCTATTTATTTGTTTTATGTATAGTAATTATTGACAATATTGTTATTTTATTAGGGTTTTCTAGTATGTTGCATGTTTTTTTTCCCTTCAAACTATCGCGAAATTGTTTTTATTATTATTATTATTATTATTATTATTATTTTCAACACAATGTTACATTGTTATGAAATAAATGACTTATGACTTATGACTTTTTCAGCAGGGCTTGAAATACCGTTAAAAATATGGTATCGTTATCGCCTTTCGATGCAGATATCGTTATCTAATAAATAACGTTACCATATTTAACGGTAAATCTGGCACATTTTAACGTTAAACATGTGTAACGTTAAACGACTACGCTATCGTTAATTCTATCGTTATGAGTTAGTTTTGTTACCGTCGCTCTCGTCCAATCGCAACAGTTAACATTTTGTAGTCACTATCAGAAATTGTCATTCTAGTGAAATAGATTTAACAGACTGTAAGAAAAATAATTAAGTTTACAATATCTACGATTACAGTGTAGCACCTGAATGGCGACACTTGGGGGATGCTTAAGTGCAACAGTGGGCATAGGTCATTATAGCGAGGGGAGACTTATGTCCAACAGTGGGCATCAATCATTATAGCACCTGAATGGCGACACTTGGGGTATGCTTATGTCCAACAGTGGGCACAGGTTATTATAGTGCCTAAATGGCGACTCTTGGGGAGGCTTATGCCCAACAGTGGGCATAAGTCATTATCGCGAGGGGAGGCCTATGTTCAACAGTGGGCATCAATTATTATAACGCCCAGGTGGTGACACTTGGGGGAGGCTTATGGCCAACAGTGGGCATAGGTCATTATAGCGCGAGGAGGCCTATGTCCAACAGTGGGCATCAATCATTATAGCGCCTAGGTGGTGACACTTGGGGAGGCTTATGCCCAACAGTGGGCATAGGTCATTATAACGAGAGGAGGCCTATGTCCAACAGTGGGCATCAATTATTATAACGCCCAGGTGCTGACACTTGGGGGAGGCTTATGGCAAACAGTGGGCATAAGTCATTATAGTGATAGGAGGCCTATGTCCAACTGTAGGCATCAATCATTATAGCGCCTAGGTGGTGACACTTGGGGAGGCTTATGCCCAACAGTGGGCATAAGTCATTATCGCGAGGGGAGGCCTATGTCCAACAGTGGGAATTAATTATTATAACGCCCAGGTGGTGACACTTGGGGGAGGCTTATGGCCAACAGTGGGCATAGGTCATTACAGCGAGAGGAGGCCTATATCCAACAGTGGGCATCAATCATTATAGCGCCTAGGTTGTGACACTTGGGGAGGCTTATGCCCGACAGTGGGCATAGGTCATTATAGCGAGGGGAGACTTATGTCCAACAGTGGGAATCGATCATTATAGCGCCTAAATGGTGACACTTGGGAAGTCTTATGCCCAATAGTGGGCATAGGTAATTATAGCGAGGGGGAGGCCTATGTCCAGCAGTGGGCATCAATCATTATAGCGCCTGAATGGCGACACTTGGGGTATGCTTATGTCCAACAGTGGTCATAGGTCATTATAGTGCCTAAATGGTGACTCTTGGGGAGGCTTATGCCCAACAGTGGCCATAGGTCATTATAGCGAGAGGAGGCCTATGTCCAACATTGGGCATCAATCATTATAGCCCCTAGGTGGTGACACTTGGGGAGGCTTATGCCCAACAGTGGGCATAGGTCATTATCGCGAGGGGGAGGCCTATGTCCAACAGTGGGCATCAATCATTATAGCGCCTGAATGGCGACACTTGGGGTATGCTTATGTCCAACATTGGGCATAGGTCATTATAGTGCCTAAAAGGCGACTCTTGGGGAAACTTATGCCCAACAGTGGCCATAGGTCATTATAGCGAGAGGAGGCCTATGTTCAACAGTGGGCATCAACCATTATAGCGCCTAGGTGGTGACACTTGGGGAGGCTTATGCCCAACAGTGGGCATAGGTCATTATAGCGAGGGGAGACTTATGTCCAACAGTGGGCATCGATCATTATAGCGCCTAAATGGCGACACTTGGGAAGTCTTATGCCCAATAGTGGGCATAGGTAATTATAGCGAGGGGGAGGCCTATGTCCAACAGTGGGTATCAATCATTATAGCGCCTGAATGGCGACACTTGGGGTATGCTTATGTCCAACAGTGGGCATAGGTCATTATAGTGCCTAAATGGCGACTATTGGGGAGGCTTATGCCCAACAGTGGCCATAGGTCATTATAGCGAGAGGAGGCCTATGTCCAACAGTGGGCATTATATAAATTATAACGCCCAGGTGGTGACACTTAGGGGAAGCTTATGGCCAACAGTGGGCATAGGTCATTATAGCGAGGGGAGACTTATGTCCAACAGTGGGCATCGATCATTATAGCGACTAAATGACACAAATAAAAACTAAATCAGCTGTAGTAGACAATCTAAATTGAAGTAATAATTCGCGAGCGTGTCCTGTAAGCTATGTAAGTAAGTTAAGTAAGTTTGACTGCCATGAGAGTTGAGAAGACGACAAACGAAATGGCAACAGCGCGTCAGAGGGGCGCGCGCCGCCACCACCATCCTTTTTTTTTTTTTTTTTTTTTATGGTGGGAAAAAATCATGCATTGACATCCCCCGCCCTTGGGCGAAGCGGGAGATAGTGTCAGACTCTTACTGACTAAAAGACCCACCCCGTTCCTTCTAGCCTTCATACCGGGGCTCGAGCGCCCTTTCGGATAACCCTGGCCCCAGTAGGCTTCGACCCGGCTGGGTCCCTGCTGTTGCTGACAACTCCTTGAGGCGCGCGGGAACAGTGCGCGCCGTCGACGACTTGGGCTTGGTCCGGACAGTTACCGGACGGCCGGACAGTGAGCTACCCATTGCTCACCGTCCGCAAGCCCGCGTCTACGTTGGCCGGAAATCGGGATCAGAATCCCGGCGACGGCGGCGGCGATAACGCCGTTGCCTGGTGCGTTCGGCCTCCTCCTTTGCGAGCATTACTGCTTCGCAGAAGTCGGCGACCGCCTGCCACTCCTCCTCGCTCCGGACCATGGCCTCAACCAAGGCCCGGCGCGAGAGGTCTCCGCCGCCGATCGCCCCCACGAGGGCACGGCGATGCTCCGCCCAAGCAGGGCACACCTCGACTGTGTGCTCCACCGTGTCCTCCGGGCGTTCCGCACAGTGGCGACACCCGGGCGTCACTTCCGCATGAATCGAGTGTAACGTTAAACGACTACGCTATCGTTAATTCTATCGTTATGAGTTAGTTTTGTTACCGTCGCTCTCGTCCAATCGCAACAGTTAACATTTTGTAGTCACTATCAGAAATTGTCATTCTAGTGAAATAGATTTAACAGACTGTAAGAAAAATAATTAAGTTTACAATATCTACGATTACAGTGTAGCACCTGAATGGCGACACTTGGGGGATGCTTAAGTGCAACAGTGGGCATAGGTCATTATAGCGAGGGGAGACTTATGTCCAACAGTGGGCATCAATCATTATAGCACCTGAATGGCGACACTTGGGGTATGCTTATGTCCAACAGTGGGCACAGGTTATTATAGTGCCTAAATGGCGACACTTGGGGTATGCTTATGTCCAACAGTGGGCATAGGTCATTATAGTGCCTAAATGGCGACTATTGGGGAGGCTTATGCCCAACAGTGGGCATTATATAAATTATAACGCCCAGGTGGTGACACTTAGGGGAAGCTTATGGCCAACAGTGGGCATAGGTCATTATAGCGAGGGGAGACTTATGTCCAACAGTGGGCATCGATCATTATAGCGACTAAATGACACAAATAAAAACTAAATCAGCTGTAGTAGACAATCTAAATTGAAGTAATAATTCGCGAGCGTGTCCTGTAAGCTATGTAAGTAAGTTAAGTAAGTTTGACTGCCATGAGAGTTGAGAAGACGACAAACGAAATGGCAACAGCGCGTCAGAGGGGCGCGCGCCGCCACCACCACCCTTTTTTTTTTTTTTTTTATGGTGGGAAAAAATCATGCATTGACATCCCCCGCCCTTGGGCGAAGCGGGAGATAGTGTCAGACTCTTACTGACTAAAAGACCCACCCCGTTCCTTCTAGCCTTCATACCGGGGCTCGAGCGCCCTTTCGGATAACCCTGGCCCCAGTAGGCTTCGACCCGGCTGGGTCCCTGCTGTTGCTGACAACTCCTTGAGGCGCGCGGGAACAGTGCGCGCCGTCGACGACTTGGGCTTGGTCCGGACAGTTACCGGACGGCCGGACAGTGAGCTACCCATTGCTCACCGTCCGCAAGCCCGCGTCTACGTTGGCCGGAAATCGGGATCAGAATCCCGGCGACGGCGGCGGCGATAACGCCGTTGCCTGGTGCGTTCGGCCTCCTCCTTTGCGAGCATTACTGCTTCGCAGAAGTCGGCGACCGCCTGCCACTCCTCCTCGCTCCGGACCATGGCCTCAACCAAGGCCCGGCGCGAGAGGTCTCCGCCGCCGATCGCCCCCACGAGGGCACGGCGATGCTCCGCCCAAGCAGGGCACACCTCGACTGTGTGCTCCACCGTGTCCTCCGGGCGTTCCGCACAGTGGCGACACCCGGGCGTCACTTCCGCATGAATCGAGTGCAGGAAACTCCCGAACGAACCATGTCCGGTGAGTACCTGCGTCATGCGGAAGGTAAGGACGCCGTGAGGTCTTTCCAGCCACGCCTCAAAGAGGGGACTTACCGCCATGATTGTGGCGTGCCCAGCACTGGGTTGCGATAGTCGCTGACGCCATTTCACCATGAGATCCCGCCGGAGCTCTGTCCGCCATGCCGTGACCTGTCGCGGCAGCGGACTTTCACCCCGGCGTTGCATCTCCACGCGCATATCGTGCATGTGTGCAAGGACTGTTGCCTCCAGATCCCACGGTGGTAGGCCAGCCAGAAGGCTCGCCGCTTCGCGGGAGACCGTGCAGTATCCCCGCACCATCCTTATCGCCATGACCCTCTGACAGGCGTTCAGTATGGCCGCCGGTTGCTTTTTCAGCGACGGCGCCCACACCGGCGCCCCGTAGAGGGCCATGGACCGAACGATCCCCGCGTAGAGCCTTCGGCAGGAGGCATCCGGACCCCCAAGGTTGGGCAGGAGCCGATTGAGCACAGCCCCAGCCCGGTTGAGTTTGGGAGCCAGACGTCGGAAATGCTCCACGAAATTCCACCGGCTGTCGAGGACGAGTCCCAGGTACTTCATCGTCGACCCGACACCGATGTCAACTCCTCCTACCGTAAGTTGGGAACTCAATGGCGGCGCGTTCCGAGACCGGCGACCGTGGAAACACATCGCCTCGGATTTGTGAAGCGCCACCTCGAGTCCCAACTCCTGGATCCTGTCAACGACCATCGCAACCCCGCGTGTCGCTAGAGCGACCGCCGCCTGGTACGACTCTCCCTGCGCTAGAACCAGCGTGTCGTCTGCGTAGCAAACCACGCTGACCCCGTCAGGGAAGTCGCCGCGCAGCACGTAGTCGTACCCGATGTTCCACAAGGGTGGCCCTAGTACCGACCCCTGCGGAACACCGCACGACATCTCTCGACGTTTCCAGTCTCCCTAGTGACCGGGGTAGACTATAAACCTATCCGACAGATAGGCCTCGACCACTCGACAGAGGTATTCGGGCACCCGGTGGTACCGGAGTGCCCTCCGGATCGCACTCCAGGGCAGGGAGTTGAAGGCGTTGGCAATGTCCAAGGACACTGCCACGACACACCTGCCCCGGGACACCGCAGCCCCCGTCGTGAGGGCTCGCACGCGCATGATGGCGTCCACCGTAGAGCGCATCCTGCGAAAGCCGAACTGTCCGTCCGAAAGGTCCGGCCCCACCCGTGTTAGGCGCCCGACGAGGCGGTTTGCAATGACTCTCTCAAAGAGCTTGCCCACCTCGTCGAGCAGCACAATGGGCCGGTACGCGGACGGAGAGTCCGCAGGGCGCCCTGGCTTCGCTATGAGGACCAGTTTCCCCGTCTTCCAGCAAAGTGGGAACTGGCCCCTCTCCAAACATGCGCTGAAGAGCCCTCTCAGTCGAGGCCCGAGAGCCTCCATGGCCAGGACCCAAGCCTTTCCAGGCAAGCCGTCGGGTCCTGGGGCGGTGTTTTTGGCACTCAGCCTTCGCACCGCCACTCTCATTTCTACCTCGGTCACCTCTGGAGCATCGTCGTCGTCGCTGTTGCGGTCCGCGTCAGACACCGCTGGCGGTGGAGGCGGAGCCATGGGCGGGGGGGAGTGTTCCCCCCGCGCAGGGAACAGAGCGTTCACCGCACCCTCTACGATCTGGGGCCGGAGACTCTGAGTCAGTGGGGGAGCCCAGGGGCGGAGCTTTTCCCGTACCATATTGTACGGGCGCCCCCATGGGTCCGCGTTCAGAGACCCCAGCCACACGTTGCGGGCCTCCAGTTTGGCCCGCTTGATCTCCGTTCGGAGGGTGCGTTTTGCCGCTCTGTATCCCTCATACAGCTCTGCCTCTCTGGCCTCAGCATCCGGCGGGCGGATGCGGCGCCTGCAGTGTCTGGCGTACCGGCGCCGCGCGTGACTGCATGCGTTGCGCAGTGCAGCAATCTCCGGCGACCACCAGCACACCTGGCGCTTAGCTCGCCCTGGACGGACTCGGGGCATTGCTGCGTCGCAGATTTGCGACATGGCCTCCCGGAACCACTCCGCCTCGACGTCTATGTCGACAGGCCTGTCCGGTGCTTGCACCCAGGCCTGTACCGTCTCGGCTTCCAGGAGGAGCTCCCGGTCCATCTGCTTAAGCGCCCACCGCGGACCGCAAGGGCTCTGTCGGACCGGCGCGGCCGAGGTTTCGGCGGAGACGTCCAACCGGATGTACCGGTGGTCGGAGTACGTCTCCACCTCCTCCATAACGCGCCAGTCGACGACACGCGGCAACAGAGCGGGGCTGGCGAACGAGATGTCCACCACTGATTCACCCCGCATCCGCGCCAACGTGGGGACAGAGCCCCGGTTCAGGACGACCAGGCCCAGCTCCAAAGCCCAGTCCTCCACCATCTGACCCCGTGGCCGCCACCACCCGCTGTGCCGCGCCGGCGCCCGGCTTTGGAGAAAACGGCAACGTCGCATAAAATAACCAAAATATACCGTTTACTTGTTACCGCTATTTTCACAATAACATTAAAAATACCGGTAATTTTTAACGCAATTTTTAACGTTCTTATAATGTTATGCTACTAAGTAACGCGGAAGTCGGTGTTAAATAACGAAGAGACAAAACTATTATAGAAACACCGACTTCCGAAATTAAAGTTATTTTGTGCTTTTCAGTGTTTTTTTTTAACATTGAAGTCGGTTGTATTTTTTTTTTTGTAAAAAGTTTTTTATTTTACACTTTTTAGTTATGGTACCACCACTAAAAAGTACCTCTAAGCCAAACTTAAATACCTTATAGCCAGAGAGCATCTCATAACGATTTTAATAATCCCAAACACGGTTATATTACGTTAATTTACCTTCTGGCTTCATCATCAGATCAGTCCGATACATCCGGGGTCCCCCTTTTCCTTCAGCCAGTCATCGACTAAGTACACGTATAAACAAAGCAATTTTACTGGTTACGACAATTCTGCTGTGATCCTATGAGGAGTTCTGTGCCATATCTTCGAAGTTCATAATCAGATCATAACAATATTTCAATGAGACCAACTTGGAACAAAACCTTTCAATCAAAAGAAGAATTTTCAAAATCGGTCCGCTATTGACCGAGATATCGGTGAACATACATAAAAAAAAAACATACATTCAGCCGAACATAGAACCTCCTCCTTTTCGAAGTCGGTTAAAAAGTTGAAAGAGGTAATAGTCATAATATGCTGCACACATTTTCACGCCACCTTTGAGGTAGTGTACTTAGCGCGTTTTTAGGATTCTGTACAGCAAAAGGAAAAAAAAAACGCACAAGAAAAAGTGATCCTATAAGAAAAGTAGGTGCGAGTTTTGCAGTAGCGAGTTGATGAACAAGTCTATTAAATATTCATGCAACACAAAGGTGCAAAGGCGAACTTAATGCCTTAGGGGTTCTCTCCAAGTCAACATAGGAAAGAACTATCTCACCTGATAATTGGGTACCTATTTAATTACATTAGATCCAGAACTTATCGTTACATTCCAAGTAGGTCAGCCTCACTCCGGTGCTGACCGGGCACGGATGCTTCGGTACCTGAATAGGATTGGGCGAGAGGACACCTCAAATTTTTTTCTTCAATCATTGCGATGTCGACCTGGATCCTGCACAGCACACGCTGGAAGTGTCCAGCGTGGGCCACTGAGGGACGAGTCCTAGTCGCCAGGATCGAGTGAGGCTATGCTTACGGAGCTAGAAAACTGGAGGAGTTTTTCCTTTCTTCTGTGAGAACGTGATGGTTGAGAAGGAGGCCGCCGAGCGAGATCAGCTCTCTCACAATCCAGCTCGGCATTCCTTTCCCTCTTCAGAAGAAGGCGTCGGGGAAGTAACTATCTCGATGCCTAATACGCCGCAACCCCGCTTTCATCATCCAATGCACGGGACTTTCGAACAACGGGCGCTCCGAGTCGGGACTCTGCTATCCCATCGAGTGATTCCAGGGCACAATGATCTCTTGCTGTGGGGCACAGTAAGGCGTTGGGGACACAGTTGTACAGTATCCTCAGGGATGTGTACGTACACACTATATACCGCTAAATTTAAATCGTTTTAATCCCGTGGAGGGTCGATCCGGTACATGGAAACACTATCGATATGTAAAGATAAAATTAAAAAATAAAGTACCTTTTTTTCAAAACTCGTATTAATTTACGCACGTACGAAATTAATTTCTTTAAGAAAACATCAGCTGAGCGAGTTCAATGACCTGTAGATAGTTTGTACGCAACGCCGACTATTAACCCTCCACGGGATTAAAACGATTATAATTTAGCGGTGTATAGCTCCATCCCTTTAACAATTCAGTTTAGGTCGTCAAATGGATCGCGTTAAGAACTTGTGGTAGGGTCTTAGATTTATGATAGTTAGGTGGCATTTTTTGTGTCCTTAAAAGTGCGATTGTAGGGACTATTTTGGAATACCAACAAATTATTTGGCTTGATAAGGCTTCAGGAGCAAAAAGTACCAATAATAAAAAAAAACATTTTCTAACAACTGTTTTATTCAGTCATAAATTCATAATGCAAAAAATACACTTATTCCCCTAATCACAATATAACTAAATGGCGTTAAAAAATATAATAAAAAACACTTGGCAAAATGAGTGGAGCATTTAGATAGGTAATTATTATTTTAAATACGTAAGTTACCTCCATCAAGATATATTTATTTAGACTTAAATAAATGGTATATCTTCGGAAGACAATAGCTACTCAATTTGATAGCCAGAATTTTAAACAGGATTAGAAACCTAATCAACTGCTATTTATTCAGAACTTTATGAAGAAGTAGTAAAATCAACAGTATTCTTTTTGCAGGATATATCGAGTAATTTCTTTTTCGTAATGAAAACGATACTTTTAGGCAAAACCGTCTTCAGTTTAGTAACTTTATAGCTTATAGCATACTTACTCGTAGTTATGCGAGAAATAGGAGAATCTTCATCTCGTTGAAGCAATCTAAAATTCAACTACTCAGAAAAAGCTCTAAAATAGCTAATCTTCGAGAGACACGAGATTTTCCCTCACTTTCTTGAGAACAACGTCACCTTCTACTGTTACGCTAATTTTGCCAGCGTGCTTACTATTTACACATACTTAAATATAAAATTATATCATGCTTAACTGATTTGTACTTCAGGTGAACAACAATTAACATTGACAATGATGAATGAACACACAGCAGTACTGTTTTATTGAGAATCAGTACTGTAACTATCACCTTATATATCTATATATTCATCAACCATGGTTACTTTATTAATGCCCACATAATTCTTATATCGTTTTACGAAATATCACTACCTATTATAAAATTGAACTATTCATTTTTATAAAAATAATAATTTGGCAATAACATCGATACCCTTTCATTCAACAAGAACAATATTACTAATAAAATCTCTGTATTTATCAGTACTGATCCTCATTAACGTTATACTTATATAAAACTCAACATCTAAGGCACCAAAAGAATAATATAAGATCAGATTCGCATAAAATTAATGCTTGCTTTACAACTGTCCAACACTCGCTTCTCCTTCACTTCTATTTTGTTTATATTTATTAGACTTTTTGACGCGACCTATACTCATTTCGCCCTCGCTCCTCAAAGGTAGTATCCCTGATGGATAATCTGATAAAGAAGATGAGGAGACGGACTCATCTGACACTATTCTAGCTCTACCTGATTTTCTTCTAAGCCTCACTTCACCTAAACTACTGATCTCTGAGGAATCAGCTTCCATGGTACTAGTACTCGTTACAGTAACATTACTTTTCTTTATATTTTGAGTTTTCGAAGAAGTTCTCTTTACAGTTCGTGGTACACTATCTCCTAAATTAGATAACACTTCTCCAGAAGTTCGAGGCAAACGCAAGCTGAAACGTGGCGATGACAAGTTTATAGAAATACCCGGATCTTCTTCGTTTTCGATTTCTATTCTAACGTCATCTTCATCGACAACGAAAATCATTGGGCTTGTGTGATGATCGACCGTGAGTCTCGAAAATGGCGAGGTAGTTCTTGTTTTAGTCCTCGTAGGTGAAGTCATGACATGCTTCACATGAGCTGGAGAAGTTTGAGTGTTTTTCTGTGAAGCGTTCACGTTTAGCCTTATCTCAACCTCCCTCGAAGTCGACGGTTTCTCAATATTCTTTTCAAGTAAATCACCATACTCTTCAACTATGAGCTTTTTAATAAACTCCTTTTCTAAATGGAACAACTTTTCTACTTCGCCTTTAGGGTCGATGGTTGGCCAAAGATCGTTGTGTATCGGTTGTATGTTGTTTTCATGAATGGGCGAAGTTTGTGTTTCTTTAGGAGATATTATTTGTCCCGCATTACTTTGTGTGGCCGAATCTTGCGTGTCAACGGAGTGCACGAATTCAAATATATCAACTTGATTCTTAAAAGATAGATTTGAGATTTTTGTATAAGTTAGGTTTTGAACATTTGCACGTGATGAGCTTGGAACAGGTGCAAATTCTTTACTATGATCACCGTCATCATTTTCTGATGTGTTACTATTTTCCTCATCGCTCAAATTGTTATCGTCATTGGAATGTGAACTATTTGTTTTCTGATTACCTGATTGTTCGGAGCGATCTGATTTTTCATCTTCAAAATCGTCAGCGTAGCTATTATTTTCTTTAATATCATCTGAGTCACTAGCTTGTTTTTCTATTTTTTTCTCACCATTGGTATTTTTATTATTTTTCAATAAAGTATCACTTACAGTCTTTTCTATATCAATTACTTCTTGCAATAAATTTTCATCGGATGTGGTAAGAATATTGACTTTATCTTTTGGTTTATGGGCTTGAGAGCTATTTTTACTGAATGAATTTTCCCTACTGCTTAGTATTCTATCTACGATAGGGCTCAGTAGTATATCTCTATTGTTAGGAATGTCTGATATTTCTCTTTCAATGTCACTAGCTCTTACACCCCCTATAGTTAATTTGGAATAAGGTATGTACTCTCTATTATTTAAGTTGTTGGGTCTAGTCGAATTAACTTGAGGTATGTTAGGTTTTTTCGAGTGCGTCGTTCCTTTACTTTTAATCTGAGTAGTTTTACCTTTCTTTGAAGTTGTAGTTCCATACACGGAATTCAATTTCTTTCGCCACTCATCTAAATTCAAATGCGATCGCTTCTCAGACTCTTTTTTAAGATTACTTTTCTTGCGATCGTTACGCACTGAAGTTTTCGGAGAAGTTCTAATGTTTGTTAAAAGACGTTTCTGTGTCTTTAGCTTCATTAGTGTGTCAGAGCTGATATTGTTAGTAGTAGAACCGCTACTATCGTAAGTCGACATTTTTGACACTTTCCTTTTTGAAATAGGTTGATTAGACCGTTGATGTCGTGGTAATTGGTGCGATATTTCAGGCAATGGTTTTTCTGGTTCGTTGATAGGATTGCTGGCCTCATGTTGCACCGCAACTACTGCTACATTTTTCCTCACTATCTCAGGTTTCCCAGATTCCTTGATCTCAGGTATTATGTCTAACTGCAAAACTTTCTGTTCTGTTAATTCGCTCCTGATATTTATACTTGGCATTTCCTGGATTTGTAAAGTTTTGTTTGCCGTCTTAAATTTAGGTTCTACATACTTATAAGAATATTCATTGTAAGCTACTGATGGGGCGTTAACTACTTTACCATTATTAAGCTTTTCAGTCTTTGTGCTACTTGTATCACCATTTATTTCTATTACCTTAGTGCGAGTTATTTCTAAGTTTCTATTAATGTTAGGCTTCTTTTTCACTGGTCGAGTATTCACCGGAACATCAATGTTTGTATTTTTATGATTTTGCGTATTAATGTTAGGCTTGTTATCGTCTGTCACGTCTTTCCTCGGCTTGCAGTCAGGCATATAAGTAGGTTGTGCTGCTTTATTAATGATTTTGTACCCATGGAATTTGGCATTCACAATTTCCTCAATATGAACTTTTTCGTTAAATTCCTCATCTAATGGTGTGGGAGTGGTTTTAACTTGCACGCCTGGCTCATGATATTTCGACAGTTCCCCGGAGAGTAGCTTCAGGTCATCCGCAGTCGATTGCAGCGTATCATGGAGTTTTCTTAATATTATTTCATCTTCTGGTTTTAAAGCTGGTTCTGTGTGCCATATTTCGTCATCTATGATGTTAACCATTTCAAACTTGTTGCTGCTCTCAACCTGAAAATATAAAGAGTATATTTTAGTTCATAATTTGTAAATTAATGTGCTAATGTATTTCTCCGCAAGTTATTTGTATGCCTTTTGGCGGGACTGTAGAGATTTTATCTTTTATTTTTGAATGCTTCATCTCTGTAAAACCTATGTTCATGACTTAAATTTATAAAATGGAAGTATCTACTTATATTAAATATTTATGAAATTTTAGCTATAATTTTAATCTACTATGTTATTCAGGGCAGTATCAACACGAGTCCTTGTTAGATCCATTAGGCATGATTACAAGTAAAGAGGCCAACATGATACCTTCGTGTTTGAGTACAAAATATAGTAGGTAGCATTTTATACTAACCAAATATCGATCGACTGGGTATTTTGGCGCGACGCTTCTCATCTGTTGGTCAGGCAGAGGGGCTCGGAACGTTCCGACGTGGTCGCACTCCTCTCTGTGCACAAACATAACAAAACTGTTAGATATTTTGATTTAAGTCTGTTTAGATCGTACAAATCTATACATATAAATAAAATTGGAGTGTCTGTTTGTAATATTGAAATAACTGCTTTTTACTACATACATATGAATATATATACGGTTCATACACCAAAATAACATTTTTTTAAATTTTTGTCTGTCTGTCTGTTTGTCCGGGCTAATCTCTGAAGTGGCTGGACCGATTTTGACGGGACTTTTTTTGGCAGGTAGCTGATGTAATAAGGAGTAACATAGGCTTTTATTTTAGAAAAAATAAGTTCAAAATCCAGTAGTCCACGCGAACGAAGTCGCGGGCACAGCTAGTTTAGGATACGAAACCACTTCAAAGTCAAAGTCAAAAGTTTTTTATTTCACATAGGCCTACATGGGCACTTATAAAACGAAATTAAAGCATCAAGTGTCAAAATCAATTAGCAACTGTTACTTTCAAACTGATGAGCCACTTATTGGGTCCCATTAAACAAGGCAACATCGCGGCAGACCAAGGCGAAGGTGGAGAGGTGCTGGATAACTACCGGAAGGACTGGCCCGCAATGGCCGAAGACAGAAGTGTGTGGAAAAGGGAGAGGGAGTCCTTCGCCCAGCAGTGGGACATAAATGGGCTAACTAATTTACAAACTAGTGCGTGTCACGTCATTAAGAAACATAAAATATAATTGACAGGGTCAAGAACGTTTAACGAACTCGTAAGTGGTGTGGAAAAATAGTCTCTTAATAAACTAGTGCGATTCACCATCAATGATTGCATCACTGCTTATCACCAGGTGGAATTGCAGGCAAGCACATTAAAAACTCTTTTTTTATGCACCTGCCATGTTTTCTCTTCACCACCCTTGGTTAACTAGTAGAGAATGCCTAAGGCATTAAGTCCGTCTTTGTACGATGTGTATGATTTGTACGAAATATATAAAGCCTGAAAATCTGACTAGTGTTAAAAAGGGAAATCTAGCAACTGGCTTGTGAAGGTCAGATAAATGGTCATGGTCACTCTATGTAAAATACTGGTATTCAACTACATCAATCAGCTTAGACCGGACTGGAAATAAGCCTCTGCATAGTGGAGAGAAGGCTAGGCAGATGTATCTGAAGTGGTGAGAAATTAAGAGGTAGAATTTATTTAAATACGATAATTTGATTTTTCAGTGTCGTGTCGTAATACAGAATATTTATTGGTAACGTTAGGTAAACAAAGTAATTTGGTAGCTTTCTTTGAAATAAGTTGTTCATATGTTAATAATAGAAATACATGAATAATAATTATGCATTTTGTACATGCATTGCTGCATATGCCGAGGGAAATTTCCTGGCTGAAACAAATGAAGCCCATGAAGTGACGTTTAACGCGTCAGTTTTATCCCGGTGTAGCTTTATTTATGAGATCCCATATTTAACAACCGCAGATTCTTTTTCACGTTTCTTTACGAAAACGTCTTTCACCAACTGGTTTGTAACTGATTCATTAGAATCAAGTGCATCTTCTTATACGAACCAGAAACAAGGGTTAATTAATACAGGGTAAATAAAAATGCGAAAATATACAAAATCACATCAATTGTATTTCACCAACATTTACATTAACGTCTTAATCGAAGCATTTCACTTGCTGCTTACAGTAAGAAAGAGACGAGTCTCAAAATGATACATATGTTTTGTGTCGATACACGTCGACTTCTACTAACAAGCCTATGGGTAAAGGCGGACAGAAATAGTCTGATATGTTACATGTACGTTAACATGACACACGGACACAACATATTGCGCTTCACCACAAAAGTGGACCAAGAATAAAACCCTTATGAACTCCTTTTAAAATTATGTAAAGTTTTGAGATCCTTGTTACAACATTTGGTAAAATTATAAATAAATGTCAAAGTCACATATTTATTTAAAAGAAGAACAAGTCAAACGCTCTACTCATACAATTTGGGCGAAAAAAAGCATAAGACCCTTCTCAAACGTCTCAGCAAACTTGAATATTCAGTTTTCAACACCGAAATTGACGTACATGTAACATTACAAATCCATAAAAAAAGTATTATGCACAATTTGTGCTTACAATTTTTCACCTTTGCCAATCTTGGCGACAATTTTAATAATTAATATTTGACAAACCCGTTCCGCGGGCGATTTTCACTGATAATACTAATATCAATTTCGAATCTATCAGAATCGCGACATTGAATAAAAAGCTCACTGACAATATGAAAATACGATACATCATGACACCTAAATTAATCCACTTGAAGTACATCATCTGATATAAACTGATACCCAGCTGAAATACATTCACTGAGAAGAAATAGCTCGATACGAAAATGATTATTATGAAAAAGTTACATTGTATAGAAGTAATATTTCTTGTTAAGCACAAATATGTATCTAATTTTAGCATTTCATGTAAAACAACGAGTAATAATAGTTTCAAATAATAATATAATAAACAACATGGCTCAATGTCCTATTAATACTGGATCTATAGCCCTGATTGTATTGGCGGTATACCAATGCTACCTAAATATTTACATGTAGACAAAGTATGTACAACATATACGTACATATGTACACAAATAACATCTAAAATAAATAATCGACATATCAATTTCATTGTATGCTCTATCTTTTAAAATTTAAAGACACTGTATCGTCTCGATTTACAGGTATAAAAGCTATCGAATTTAATGATATAGAAGTAGGTACGATTAAGTTATGACAAGCATAAATATTTAAACTGCGATGACCGATATCTCGAGTGATTCAGCAGACAATATTATTTTAAATATTATAGTACAAAATCACCAACTAGAGTACCAATAAAAAGAATTAAACGAATCAAGACTCGATCATCATGTCGCACACTACAGATTTGCTGAGAAAACCAAGAGTACACTGAAGCTAAACGGTCGACGTCTGATAGCTTTCGAAACTGACGTAAACTACGAATCGTTTAACATTATGACATATATAATAATAATAATATAATGATTACTTCACTTTATACAAATAGCAGCGAGTTTTAAGAGTTCCTATAACGGCCGCGTGTTCGCGGTTCTGACAATTTGACATTTCACAAAATGACTAGGTACGCCTCCTCACGTATGCAAAGCGATCTCGCTGACTCTGCGCTCGCCGGCGCGCGCTGCGACGCGAGACGCGCGAGCGGCGCGGCGCTCGCAGCGCGCGTCGCACGCTGCCCAGTAAACTATAACTTATCCTTACAAAATAATCAACTCAAAAGACGCGGCTCCTGCGAGTCCGTCGTCACAATACAATTTTGATTTCTTCTCAATTATCATTGCCGCTAAAATATAAGTTTCACCCAAAATCTCATAAGCGGAATTTGATCGCCAAATGCGAGACAGTAACGGAACTCGAGCCACTCTGAACATATCGCTTCATAGTAAAATAAGACTATTCTGCATGCGTTGTATGTGATAAATACAATATACATCAATCTACGGTCTGTACAGGGAGCGAGACGCATCCGTTATTACATAACTACGATTTTACAATCAGTACTCTGGACTACATAATGTCATGATTATTATATCGTATAATACTTGTATAGTATATAAGAATCACATAAATAAATGCCATGTTCACTATGGTTCAGGACCTAAGGGTAACTAAGAAAATGGCATCCGAAGAAATGTCTGCTCGCAAAGCAGCGTACCACCCTCGAAATGTAACAACTCCTAACGAGGAGGACCTCAGATCATCACATTCTTTAGCGTGAATAGTTTTCACGTCAACACAATATAGTAATAATCGAAAATTCGTCAAAACAGACTTGCGCTATACTCGGAATATCGCACTGCGCTCGCCTTCGACAACAATCGACGCACGAGCTCATAAATAAATAAAAAAGATGCGATACGCCGAACACAGCGGCCAGCGGCGCAGCCGACGCCGTCCGTCAGCCGCGCGGTCATGTCCGTATTGTCGATGGCTATCGGTGAGCGAACTAAACAAGTTTACTATTTACAAAGTTATATACAAGTGATCGGTTTGTACGGACGAGGGCCCGGCCTCGCCCCGCCGCGGAGCCGCGCGTCATGCGACGCTTGCGGCCGCGTGCCGCGGACATACTCCTCCCGTGCGGTTCACAGCGAGAGGGACAAGAGGTAAAGTCGGGGCTGCAGAGCGCTGCCCTAGGTCTCCCGTTCCTTCTTCGGCTTGAACTCCTCGCCGAGGATCGTAGCTATTTCACCCTGCATGAAAGCCCATGGGACTGTCGAATTTGCCAATGGACATTTATCCCCACTTGGACAGTATACCTGTGGAAGACGAAACGAATTGTTAATACATATTTTTTCCAAATTGTCAGAAATGTTGATATAGTTAATTCACACAGTTACGTTGAATTATGAAATAAAAGCGAGAACTAACCTCTGATCCTTGCTGTCGCTTGATAGAGTCTCGGGAGCAGGGGAAGCAGAACTTGTGGTGAGGCTGGCTGGGGCATTGCACGAAGTGCGTGTCCTCGAGGCGCTCCTGACAGAGCGTGCACTTGAGCAGCGGTGCGGGCGTGGGCGCTGCGGCCTCCGCGCCCTCTCCTGCCTCCGTCGACGACACCGATGTCGTCGACGACACGTGCCGGGAGCCCGACGACCGCCGCCCGCCGTTCGACCCTGTCGGACCGGAATGGAATCGTTAGCTACCGTCTGCCATACGCAAGTTCATCAAAGAGGGAGGTGGGAGTACAATGAGAGTGGCGTCCGCTGTCGCAGTAGCCACGTGCCGAGGTGAGGCTCGTGATAGTCAGCAGACTGTAGCTGGTCGGTCGGGGCGCAAGCGGTCGTCGGGCGCCGCGCCTCTCACGGCGGCGCCGGCGCTGTGATCGGACGCCCGCCCGAGTCCGACCCCTCACACGATACGACACAGTGAACGCGGACTACCGTTAATCTGCACCGGCAACTTTTGCAAAAACTGACGTATTCGCAACTACTTTCTTTTCTACACGATACACTGACACGTTTAATTGTAGTGAATCATTTCAACGGTACGAATAAAATGTAGAAACTGGTTTGCCGTGTTTTTAAACAACGGCGTGCACTTGTACGATTTGGGCTTGAGTTTGGTTTAGTAAATTTTCAATTATTCGTACCTGATGAGTTGGGCGAGTGTTGGCTGGAGCGACTGGCGGACCTCTGTGGAGGTGGCTGTGGTGGAGACCCACCAGCAGATCGAGGTGAGCCTGGAGGCAACGTGTCTGCTACAGACATCAGAGCGGCCATCGGTGATGGGCCGGCCCCGGTAACTCCTGTAACTGGAGGTGAGCCTGCAGTGCGACCCAGTGGTGAGCCAGCTGAACCATTTGTTAGCGGGGTCGCGTTACCATAGCCTGCGGAAAAATGGTTTTTTGGTCACGGTTTTGCTTGGTAACAAAAGGTAGAATAAATATTATCAAGAGTCGATATTGTGTTAAATTTCGTAGAAAAGAGTTTTATAATGAATTTTATGATTAAATAAAAGCTGTTACTAGTCAGAAAACTTGCTGTCTACTGGTAGATATAAAAAAATAACTGCCTACGCACATTGCGCCACATAAACAAATAAGAAATAAATGTGTGGCACACAGACATAAAAAAGAATATACACTGCCATACTTCTATAGCGATGATGCTTATCAATTCTAACGTGTAAAACGAAATAAAAGTGAAAATTGATTCAATATGTCACCGTTCAGAATAGTATTTGGCACAAGACGTTGAACGCGAGTTTCGTCGACGCACCACAGCCATACGACATCATTTCAATTTGTCCGAATAACCTCACATTCAATGTTGGATGACACATCGTTTGCGGTGGACCGACGGATAGTAAACACACGTTCGCACACGCATATAATATCGTATAAATAGCATTGTGTGTTAATACGAGCTACGTAGTGAACGGCGATGTGTCATTGCCTGGTCACACAACGTCGCGGCGCGGCAGTCCTTTCGGGCTGACTCCTATAGTAGACGGGTTGGTACGTATAATAATTGAAGATACGAGTGCCACACTCGTATGTGCAACGAGTCGTGTCGCGAACGAGCCACCGCGACGTTGCCAAACATCGCGCGATGTGGGTCCCGTATGTGTACGCTGTTAGTCGGCCGTTGCTATGTTATGAAACTTTTATTGCGACTCCAATTCACACTGAGAGATTACACATGTTAAATAAATAACAAAATATACGAAAAATTGTGCTGATATATCGTAAATAACATTTACACACTCATTTTTGACTGTGGCGCTATCAAGAGCTTACCACCAATGTGTGATTGATAACACATATCCTTTGTGATACAACTGACACACACCACAATAGCATATTCATGATACCTATAACGTAATCATTTCGGATATTGTAATTAAGCATAGTGAATAAAATCAGTATTAATGATTAAGGAAAACAGATGAAAATATACGTTGTGTACTTGGACGACATGCCAGTTACAACATTGCTACGCAAAATGTGGTTGAGCAGAACTCTTTCTTCTATTGTCATTGATCATAAACATTGGATTATTCATTAGAGTAACGTGCAAAAGGGCGTGAGTTATGGTCGGATGGTTCTGTGAAAAGGCACGGCCCATATGGCTGGGTGACGTCACGCACGGTGACCTTTTTGGCTGACGGCTCGTGGCAAGCGGCCGCGAGCACCCTATACACACGCCAACGGAATGTGGTCGAGCGACTCTGCCAAGCGTAGGCAGGCGCTATATTTTTTCGCCCGTCGGCCTACCTACATACGTACGTACGCGAGCGAAAATGTCGTCACGCGACGTTGCCACACCGCCGTGTCGTGCATGCATTCACGGCGCTGTGGCGCGTTCTGTATTACGTGGGTGTTCGTACGTAGCGGCGTGGTGTGCGTGGTGTGAGAGGCCGCGGGCGCGGGCTCGCTTTCGAGAACGCTCAACCAGTCGGACCGGTTTCGTATTTATGGACTGAGTTAATGCACCTACCTAGATATGAATCCCGTGGCGGACGCTTGCGCAAAACCTTTACACTCATCCGTCTGAGCACGTTCACGTTCGTTTGCTATCGTTCGTGTTATCAAACTGCGCGTGACTTTACTAAATAACAATTTTTTACACTATGTAGGTTACATTCTGATATTTGTAAACAATGGGAACTTCATGTTGTACCACTAATCACCCATATTTTCCACTAGAATCCAAGGAACCAATGAAAGATGCTTTAAATGCGGCGTATACAATTATTTTCATTAGTATTAGGCTGGACATAAAGTTCAGATTTTTCCTCAATATTTACCTATTATTATAATATGTATTTATAACGACACCTGTACTTAATAGTAGTATCAAAACTATTAAGTACAGGTTAATATTTAATCAGTTCGGAATGTTGTTTTTGTACGTGAATGATTTCGATTGCGTTTCAATTTAATAGTGTCAGCAGTCTACATTTTCCAGTACCGAAGTGCCTTCCAAGTTTTCTAACGACTAACCTACTATTTAAGTACTATCCACTAAGCACTTTTCAGAATTACATATTCTTCGTAATCCTTATTCTTAATCTGGGACGTGATCTAGAATTCATTAGTTGCATTTTCCAAGGATTAACTAACTTTTCGACTAGTTTTTGTTTAAACTGAAATTAATAATAAAGAAATATTTAAATCCTTATGATTAAAATCTAACCAATACCGACTTTTAATACTTTATTTGCATTTTAATTACAAGGATATCAGAAACAAAACAGCATCCTTGAAAGACACTCACCATTTGTTTTGAATGAAGACGCATCAAAAGAAGGTGTGCGCAATGGGTGTTTCTCCTGCTTGAACACGCGGTCTGGAGCGAAAGGAGCTGCTAATGAGACTGCAGGCAGGGAATCACCACGAGTTAGTGGTGGCCGAGAGTGTTCCTCCAGTAACCTTTTAGCAGGTTCATGGTGGTTCTGATGGTCATCTTCATCTAACTGGCGTTTGAGTGCAAGGCCGGGAGCCAGACGTGCCCCGGCGTGTGTCGACAGGTGGTGGGTGGGCAGGTGCGCCAGCCGTCTGCCCTCGTGTTCCTCGCGCCTGCCTCCGTACTCGGCTAGAAGCCCTGCATTTGCGGTCGGTCGCGGATGATGTAAAGTAAATCCAGGGGTAGGAGGATGATGTGCCGGTGGAGCCGTTTGACCCCTTGCTGCAGTTTCCGCCCCATTTTGATGCGCTTCTAACGGTGCTCGGTGAGCTCCTTTAGCGTGGGTCGGACCGCGGCCCTCCTGGAATCCATGGGCGCGCTTCAGCTGCCTAGCTGTGTCCAGAACCACTTCGATGCGGTCTGCGCCCTCGTAATTTACGCATCCGCGACACACCGCCTCTGAAAATTCATGCAACATTGCCCACGGCATGCGGGGCAAGTCACACAGGTAGCAGTGCTGACGCTTTTGCATCACCGACATCTCGCCGCCGGGTGTTGATCGGTGAGCGAGAGATCGGTCTTCCTCGTGTCTCTTGTAAATTGTCACAGATTTTTCTTGCCAGATACGAAAAACACCGTCACCATGGTACACATAAAACACTTGTAACAATTTCACACTCGGTTCGCGGACGTCGGATATCTGAGGTGCGTAACGTTAAAGGCATTCGCTCTCTGAGCGGGTCGACGAGAGACTGAGGCTCGGGTCGAGGCAGCTGCGGGGGGGCCGGGGCGGCGGCGGCCATTATCGAGCGGTGACGTCAGCGCGCGCAGCACGACGACGCGCCGAGGACGAGCCGTTAGCCGCGACGCGGATGCGCCACCACCCGCGCCACGCTGCGAGCCCGCTCGCCCTGCCCCGACGACATACACAACACGCTTATCGCACGATAACCAACACGATACATGCACAATACACGCCTTAACAGATGCAACGAGTTCAACATTGTATTTAGAAAATATTTACTTACTGAATATGAGGAGTTACAATAATACTCGTAGGTATAACATAAAGTTAGGACTAGGACTATGAAGCAGAACCAGTAATTCAGAAAGTAACCAGATAAAAAGATTGTGTTATCAAAACGACGACTTTAGATAATATTGATACATATCCTATCAATTAATAAATGTTAAGCTTTTGGCCAATGAATAATTTGAACATATGAATTAACTTTACATTATAATATTAACGTAAGAAATATCACCTGTGTGCTTTAAAAATATGAACGTCAAACGAAGAAACAAAAATATAAATAAGTATAACCTATATATATCTTCATAGATAAAGTTAACCACAGTGAAAGAATGTGTCACCGATTAGGTAATTAGAGCATTAACTAAATGAATCACGGAGTCGCCCGCCACACATACTGGCAGGCCCTCGATTCCGCTAACAACTGTCTATATTATTCAACGAAAGTAAACAGCATCTGTTGTAGAATAACAATTAGTGTGAACACGTATAGCCGACGTGTTCGATGCATTAAATTTCAATCTATTCTCGCTCGGTTTCCTTTCTGACGGCTGCATTCTAAATTATTATTACCGAGCAACACGATCAGATCCGGCTGGAAGACGAGAGTGCGCGGGGGGACGACGCGACCGGTGTGGCGGCCATCTTGAGACGTGACGTCACGTGACGAGTCAGCCGAGCGTGCGGCGTGGCAACGTCGCAATCGCAGTTAAACACCGCCATGTTGCCGCTCATTTCTGTTGTGCTTTAATAATAATGAAGGCAACTCATCGGTTTTTGTATGCGACTGAGGATCGGAGGAAAAACAGTTATGCGGCCAGGTAAACGTAGACGGAGATGACGGGGAGGACCAGTGAGGCGGTGATCGTGGCCACACGCCACACGTACACAACACTAAATCTGACTTTATTATTATAACTTGATCGTCACGTTCAACATTACTTTCTAATTCGTTTTATTTTTTTATGTATAAAAGGATGGCTAAAACAAGTGTATGTTTGCAGATCTTTAAGATTCCTTAAATTACTTTTGTACTTGGGTCTTGGAATCATATTCCATGTATGTTCATTACGTTATTACGTACGAAGTCAGTTCGTTGGCCAAATAATAATTTAAATGCTACATTTGTAACAATCACAACAAAATGTACGGACCGGTGATTATAAATTATAGTTGAGAAATAATAAATTACAAGACAAGTACCTATACATATACAATAATAGCTAATGTAACCCTTGAAGAGCATTTATTTATACGTAATATTTTCGATAAATTAATATTGTATGATATAAGAATACTACATTTAGCTATGGTTTTTTTGACAGTACCTTATAAACATAAATTGATAAATGCGGTAGTTTTCACCTTCCGAATGTATAAAAGATAGCGCCCAAACTTATCTATAACGCGGTTTGAGACACATGACATGATTCCAGTAACGAACGCAGTCAGCCCTTTGTTCGGCAATTTTCCTGGCAGTTTTTATGGCGTCCAAAATTCGCAATCAAGTAATCAGATTTGCCTTTGAACGAGGCTTTTTTACCTCGTTATAGATGAAAGAATAATTGAATTGGCTTGCAAGTGCAAATTACTAGCAAGCCAAACCTGATTATTCTGTAAAAACAGTCAGGTCTATCTAATGTTAGTGCATGTTTGGTCTGAAACAGAGTCGCCTAATTAAGCCAAAACGGACATATTTTATTATGGATGTAGAATAACTGACAAACAGTCCGTTCCGTGAATGGAGCTTGTACATATTAAAACAAAGGAGATATATGGCGTCAATCCCGAATGTCTAGTCATCGTCGAGGTTGATGATGGTTCACAATAACCTGATACAGAGAGAGAGAGAGAGAGAGAGAGATTCAAAGAGCATATTTTCAGATTATGCTGTTATAATTTCAATTATTAAACGAAAACACATAATTAACTTCAACTCTTATCATATGGACGTTACAGGGAAAAAACAACGTAGCAAATAAACTTAACAAAGGTGGAAACCATGAAAATTTGTACAAAATGTAGAGAAACATAGGCACTTACTATGACAGAATAGATAAAAGTAGTACGCAATACGCACTACAGATACTGTATTTCGGTAACGATCTGTATGTGGTAGGTTATGTATGGAAAACAAAACACTTTCGATTGCATCCCAAATCCCCTGTCATTCAAAAAACGACATGAAAGCAATGATAACTCATTATCCAATCACGCTTGCGCAGTCCCCGGTCAAAAGTACAGAAGCACGTGGTAACTGCTGTTTATTTACATCTAGTTGGCTACAGTGAACGCACGCGATTACGGATCTAACAATTATTCGAAATTTAACCAGGTTTTCATTAATTATTTGTATGTAATTAGTTGGGGCGACTTGCTGCAGTCGAGACCCGCCCTCCGCAGGGCTATTGATTTTGGGGACCTGCATGTCTTATAGCTACAAATGGTTGTATGGCTATGCTGAGCCAATTAGTACATTCGTCGCTCTGCTCGGAAGCGAATTTCAAAAGCATTATTGAAATAATAATATGACGCACAATAATGGATTTCTCCCGTTGATTAAGGAAGTAAACTCCTAGAGTGAAATAGGAGCTGTTACGATGACTCTACAAAATTCTACTTCTTAGTATTTCGAGTTCGAACTACCATGTCTGATCAACATTGGGCAATAGGTAGATACCCAAAATCAACTACTTATAATTTTCTAGAAAGACTGGAATATGATAATAGCATAGTGTGGCGTCCACCTAGCCTAGCATCACGTATAGTGTGCCGGGAGTGGGCCCGGATCGATTGCTGGGCCTGCAGAGCGCATGCGCCAGCCCGCACCCATAAACACGTGTCAATGTTTATTTACGTTCTGTTCACGTATTAACTAGTAAACTTATACAATCATCGGGTAGGTTAACGCTTTCTTACATCTTTCCCTCGGTTTTGTGAAACTTATCCAGATTTAACTCTTGCTGCTTCCTTGGTGGACTTTCGTTTTCTTTTTTGACAAAGTTAATATGGTGGTGTAGAATGTTATTCAATTACATAGCCCATCATAGAATTGCCTTAGAACGAATAGATATTATTAGATTACCTTTATTTTCAATGCGTAAAATTGACTACATTTTAACTACTTATTTCAAAGTTGTGGATCAGTTTTACATTATAATACCTATGTTGTTTAAATTCAGAATATATTAAGTTTTATTGCTGTACGAAATGACCAAGGTTTCAAAAGTAAAAATAAATATATTTCTTGTTTTCCTTGGTCAAGTAAACCGGTAAAGATTATAGGTATGTTTTATTTTAAGCATATTTTCCTTGAATACTCGTTCTTGTTTTACAAGTTAAATTTTAGCAACTTTTGACGAACAGACTTTATAGTTTTTATCAGTCACTCTACTAAACATCTAATAAATATATGTATAAGAAAAAGTAATACCTACTTATTATATATAGTTGAAATACTTTTGATGAAGTCACATGATTTCTAACGTACAGATTTAGTCTCAAACATGAGCACCTAGTAACTAAACGTGATCATGGATAATCGAAATAAATCGACAGATAATATCAGTCGATAGAAAAAGCTGATGATGGAAAATAATAAGGATAGAAACAAACCACAGAAATGATTATTCACATCTTAGGCATTCTGATTGCGGTTGATATAAAAACGGCAAGCAAACACAAAAGCTAGCAGGTTGATTAAGGCTAGGTTGTTGGCCGGCCTTGCCGCTTTGCAGTTGAGAAACATCGCCGCCTAGACGCTAAATTGACACGAAAGGTGAGCAAACAAGTTTCAGCATTTGGATTATTAATACAATTTGTCATTAGTATCTATTATACATTAGACTTTATAGCTTTAAAACCATGGAATAGTTGTGCCATGTCGTCTAGTTTCATGTCTACCTTCATTTAGAGTACTATGACTCAACAACCTCAACGAAAATATTGCGTTACATCATCCCGTAACGCCAAGGGTTGAGGGCAGGGGTACTATCGATTGGTGACGTCACAAACAGCCGCCCCACCCTGGATTTGTGTACCGTTAAAACGAATTACTTTGGCTTGGCTATTGATTAGTACATTGCGAATTACGACAAAGTAAAACACGACATTGCTCTCTAGGATTAGAGACAATAACTTTGAATATTATAATGTTTCGTAAAAGTTGTATCAAAAGAATAGGTACTTAGGTGGTAATTCAGAGAACAGTTGATATTGAGTTTTGATATAGACGGCAACGGAATTTTTAGATAATGCTTGCGATTATCGAACTGGAATATTCAAAAAGAGTTACTATATCTAGTGAAGAGTAGTTAATAAGGACAATTCGATGGTCAAGCGCGAACCTAACATCAATAATTAAAAAAAAAATTCGGTACCTTTGTAGTATTTTTTAAAGTTCTCGCTTCATTCAGCTTATTTTTGAATGAATACTTGTATAAATAAAAATTCTTAAAAGGCATAGTGTGCCAGATATTGGAAAATTATCACTTTGTTTATTCAAAATGCTATCTTGAATGAAAATTCACTATCACCGATAACATAAATACGAGTACCTAATCTGTATTTAACGCGACATTTTTATTTAGGGGCAGGGTAACGAATTTATCTAGGTATTCAATAAAGACAATGAAAGTGCAAAATATTGATAATGTTCACGTGACATCAGCTCATATCTAATCACTTCCGCTACATGAAGTAATCAAGGTTTGCGAATATACCGCCCGTAATAAAGCGACGGCTTTATATGTAGCGGCGAAAGACCAGCCCATCGACCGTCAACAACGACAATCAATAAGGCATGTGCCATCCCTATCATATGGCTGCGGAAATTTAAATACTAATATCAGTTACCAGTCAGTGTAATTCACATGAAGCCACGTGTCCACATTTCATAAGCGCTTTCATAAATGTCAACTAAACGGAAACAACAAGTACCTGGATGCCTGGCTATTAGCAAGATCTACTAAATATTCAAGTGATATTAAAATATTACAAAATGGTATGTTAACATCAAGACCTATCGTAACGTTTTCGAGTCGTTTACCTCAGCGACGCAACCGAGGGGTGACGTGTAGTCTCGCTGTGTATCGAGCGCCGGCACCGGCCTACAGCGCATGCGCCGCCGCATCGATTCGGCTGTTTAGCGGTCGATGCGCCCCCATCGCAACAAGCCATAGCGGAAGAGATAAAGCACCACACACCTTAGTGCCACAGACAAGCACAGCCACACAGTCAAATGCGCTAAAATCAGCAAGGACGGTGTCCCTAAGTGCACGCTGTCAGTGTCTGTGTGGGGTTTAGGGAGAGTCGCTTAATACAATGAATTCTGCGACAGCTTCGTGTATAAACACACCGAAATGAGATGTAGATAATGTAAAGTGCCGGACATTAGGACATTGTGCATTGCTGAGCTTCTTGATGTTTAGCATGCATTACATTCGAGTCACGTGTCAGGTGTATAGGCGGACAATAAATACTTCAGAAGCTTTGCGCTCCACTGAGCATCTCCTAAACGTCTTATTGTTAGACAGAAACCGTTTTTATTATGACCTATTTCAAACAAAACATTACACTGCATCAAACTGATACAGGTTTGTTTCATAGGTATAGTCTGTCTAATAAGTCAACCGACTTGGGAATTTTGTATAATATTTAATCATTTAAAAAATACTTATATTCGGTACTTTTTATAAGGTTCTTCTGTTAGTAAACAATGAGCTCTATCTCTTAATCAACCTTGATTATTGAACCCGTATTGACTACATCAGATTTCATTAAATCCTAATAATTACCCAAGTCGTTTAACTTATTAGACAGACTCTGCTAATGAATGATGCAACGTCGAATTGACAATAACTTAAAAAAAAAAAATGATATTTTTATAGTACCTATATTATTGTAGTAAATTTGTAGTATTCTATGATCGATTTAAGCTAAGAAAAACCTTTGATAATAAGCAAGGGTAAAGATTCTTTGTTCGACGACAGAGTCCCACGATAAGAGAGAGCAGGACACAACATTCTAGGAAACAAAACGCAAGGCTTTAGTGCTTTTGAGGCGCACAGCGCGTCGGTGCAGGCTGCGATCAATATCTCACCCGGTGGGATCAACCACCCTGTTTTGGCACTGGACACTAGGCTCGGCTAAATTATGAATGTTTGTGCTTAGGGTGAATTGTCTGTATTTGCTCAATAGACAACAATAGGTACTAGACTAGCATACAGGAGAATCTGTTTGTTAAAATCAATCAGTTTACTTTATGATTATATAAAGTAAACTGATTGATTTTAACAAATTATGTACATAATTTGTTAAGTACTTAAGGGTTTAGTTACTATGTTTGTTTTACTTTTCTTTGTTCGATTCTACAGAAGTAAGGTCCGGAAGAGCAGCTGTCTCTTGTGTTTTCCCCATCCCGTGCGAAGGATCAATAGCCTGCGCCCGGGGGATTCTTGGCCTCATTTGTCGTGACCCGGTCCTTAGCCCCGCAACCTCTCTTTCTTGGAGTACTACATGCGATGTGTGGACGTTAACTCGACACAAACAATTCAAGGCTTAGAGCATTTTTCTCTTTTACTTAATGATTTTACTTCTGGTTTTGCAAACTGAACTGACGCAACTTAGAATTTTCTTTTTTTACAACACGCCTATTGTTTTGATTATGCCTGCTGGTTCTATGAAAAACAGCCACAAATATAATCATTTATAAAAATAATTTAAAAATTAGGTTATAGTTATATTACTACTAGAAGTGTGTGTACAGACTTCAGCACTAGTTTTTTCATTGTAAATATAATAAATAAAAATGTATGAGAACGTAAAACAAAGCAAGGAATCCGGGAACCTCATGGCACCCGATGCCGATGAAGAGCCCATTAGTCGAAGCAGCCGGGACAGAGGTGCCTACATCCTTGGCCCCGTTGCCTATTTCGCCAAGGTCTCTACCTGTTGATCTACTTTTTGTTGTCACACCTATCATACAGCTGTCGGTTTAGGAGACCGTGAGAAATGAATATATGCATAAGTATATTATGCAGGTGTCAAGTTTTTTTAATAGTGATATTTTGTATCCGTTGTTGCTAGCTATACTTAGATAAAAAAAAAGCAAAAAAATACTAAACTAACTTGTCATTTGTTTTGTCGGTTTAGTGATATCTGAATTCCATTATTTGTATATGAATTTTAATTATAGATTTTACTGATTTATTATTCACCACCCACATATTTGGAAAACTTAATAACAATATTGACTAATGTTGAACTTTATGTTCATGAGGTAACACAATAACAAATTCTCCAGGCGGCATAACTTCACCATTAATAATAAAGTTAGTTCCATTCGGAGCAACAACTTGCTCAACTTAATTATTAGCATTAAAGTTTGTTGAAAAGTTGATGGGCGCAGCATCTGCAGCTTGGAGATCAATAGCCGGGGCTCGTCGACCGGGTCGCAGGATCCTTGGCCTGGTTCTCGTGAACTAACCCGGCCGTATACCTCTCATGTCACCTTCGGAACAAACAGGGTGTTCAGTGCCTAGCAGCTTCTTTTTTATAACTTTTGATTACTTCATTAACATAGACGTACATATTTATTTTATTTACGTTCTTCGGGAATCCCTAACTACAAGACATGTACTTTGTAGGAAAACCACATGAAATTGAATGATAGTCTAAAGTCATATCCAATAACCTTGGAATGTTACATAATAATAATAGTATGATAGTATAAACAAATAATAATGCACAGGTGTAACATAGAGAAAGTAGGACATGTGGCCATATAAGACAATAACAGGCTTCTTAAGAAAAGAGGAAACGGTAATTCATTTACGTATCGTTCTCTTGATCACACAAGGAGTGGTTTCTCCCTCATTGTAATAATTTTGAATTATAGGTAAATAGGTATTAAAATGGAAGGCAATTAATAGCAGGAAAAACAATGTCTACAACTTCGTAGTTAGCACTTTAAATTATATTTACGTAATGATGTAGGTTGGAGCCACTAGTTGTTGTGGGTCATAATGATTAAGTTTATTCTGCGGTTTGCCTGTTTTGCAAAGAATGGAAACTCTGCTTTTTCCCTGTACTCGACTAATGGTGACTAAAAGGATAAATGTGTTATTTATTCCATATTGTTTAATTAAATGACTAAGCAATGTGATGAATACATATTTTAATCCATTAATGTTTTGAGCGTTATTATTTATGTGACTGTAAGTATAATTTGGTAAAATATACGTCACAGATATAGTTTACCAATATAGACAGGACAGTATAACGCCGATCTATACTAAAGTTCCTTAAAAAAAAATGAAACTGTTTAAGAATTCGTACTTGGACAATCTGCTTATAGTTAACCTAAGTATTAATATAACCAAAATTCGGTTAAAAATATTTTTCCCAATAAGTCCATGACATTTTGCGTAAAGAACAAGTTTCGAGGAAGCAAAAAACATAACCTTCAGTTTGTATTCACTGCGAGGGCAAGGTGAAAAACACGTGGGTTATATTTGTTGGCGCACCCATCTATGTCAGCAGAGCTTATCGATTCGCTATACCAGGTAATGTGATAAGTGTAACAGGAAATCTATAGTTCGCTAAAGTAAATATGTGGTTGTAAATAGAGGCTCGGTAGACAGCGGGGCCTTGTGCGACGGAACCTCGAATTATCAAGTTACGTGAACGTACGTTAGGAACAAAAATATTAAATGTCAAGAGTGTCTCAGGACCTTCTAGCTGATAATGGAATTGTGACTACATTTAACCGACGTGCCTAAACGATATTTGTCAAAGGATAAGATAACAGTAAGACACATTAGAATATTAATTCAATGTTGTTTTTGGTCAACTGATAAACAGGACAACAAACATTGAACGAAACAACATAGAACAGTTGACAACTGTTTTGTTGAGAATATTTTTTCTCTTTTTCGAACTGCCAAGAAGGGTTGTTTGAGGTAGGAAATCAACCAATGAATTCTCTCGGTCTAGGGTGGTGCGGGAGGGCGTGTCAGATTTTTACTAACCAAAACCACACCTGTACCCTTTAGTTGACCTTGGTGTTCTAGGACCATGGGTTTATTTTTCAGAAATTTCTCGCGACCATAGCGGGCATCGGCCTTTCTGAGCCCCTACGGTTTTGCTGACATCTCATTGAGGTGCACGTGGAACACTATGCGCCGTCGACGACTCGGGCTCGATCCGGACGATTATTGGACGGCTGGACGGCGAGCTACCCATTGCTCATCCACAAGTCCACGTTTACGGTGGCTAGTAGTCAGGGTTGGGATCGCGGCAGCTGGAGCCTGAGAAAGTTCGTTCCTTCAGGCGTGCGGGCGTTCGTCTCCTTAGTTATTATTATTGCTTCGCAGAAGGAGGTGACCGCCTGCCATTCCTCGTCGCGCCCAGTACGAGAGGTCGCCGCCGCCGATCGCCCCCACGTGGACACGGCGGTGCTACGCCCACACAGGGGCACACCCCTACTATATGATTATTCGTGTCGTCACTCCACAAAGAGTGGACTTACCGCCATGATTATGGTGTGCCCAGCGCTGGGTTACAACTGTCACTGTCACCATGAAATCTCACCGGAATTCTGTCCACCATGCCTCGGCTTTGCCGCGGCAGCAGAATTTCGCCCCTGTGTTGCATCTCTGTGCGCAAATCGTGCATGCGTGCAAAGAATAGTTCCTTCAGATCACGCGGCGGCAGGCTGGCAAGGAGGCTTCGCGGGAGACCGTGCGGTGTCCCCTCATCATCATAGCCATGGAAGCACATGACCTCGGACTTGTGTAGTGCACCTCCAGTCCAAACTACCAAAGAGTTGAAGACAGTTGGACAGCAAACATCTGCTTGGGATTATATTAGAAGAAATTTGGATGTGGGCGATCCAAAACGACGATGATAATATTTTTGATATTTGGGTTATCCAACAAGACGGTTTTCTGGCTAAATGATGGTGGTGATCTTGATAATGTTGTCGAGTGTATTTGGGAAACATTAATGTTTGACAAAAGGCTAGCGCCACATGGCGTTACAGAATGAAAATAACTGCGATAAGTGATAACATGGCGTGACTGTACGCAAATAGACGCATCCTCTCTGGGAACGGAAAGTGTGGTCGACAGCCGGGGTACGATTGTAGAGCGTACAAGCGATTGAAACATGCACAGCTTTATGAATAAATCGTTGACTACTTCATCATTTACTATGAGTCGTATGAGTTCAGATAGTGGTCAAACGTGAGTCAATTAATAATAAAAACTAAAAATCTTACTCGGTATATTAGCATTGGTTAAAATTCTTTTCAAATTACATATACATTCCTACATTAAAATCATACGTTATAATGTTACCGAGTTTTATGCAAGCAAGCAAATAATAAAGGCAGCAAGAATGCAGATATATGTATAGAAGAGACTACATTAGCCAGACAAACATCAATTACCTAGCAAATTAATAAGTCATAGCGGCAAGCAAGCAAGCAGGCAGGTAAACAAAGGTAAGCAAAAATCCAAGCATTCAGACAAGCGTGTTAGCAATTATGTGAGTAAGCTAGCATAAGATGAAGACAAAAATGATGACGGATCGTTTGGTGCGTTGGCTTCAGAGCTTGTGGGTTGAGCAAGCACAGGACAACCAGCCTGCAAAAAAATGCAAGAATTTAAGCAAATGTTTAAGCGTAGATGCAAACCAACCTACAAACACGTAAAATGAAGAGCAAGCAAACAATAACGGTTCTATTAGTGCATTGATTGAGCAAGCCTTCGAACCCTGCCTTTCGAAATATAATATAGTCAATAGAAATTAAGGGAGTGCAGTATTATGATATTCAATCAATTTCAATATATTTCTATGTTTTAATATGTAATAATTGTGCCTGAATAGATCGTGACACTTTTGAATTTCCATACTTATTATGACAAGGTTGCCTTCAACTACATATCCTATTTTTTCATTTATTTTGCAAATAGGTTTTAAAAAACACTTTACTATATTGCGTACATCGAAGGATTGGAACAATTTGCCTGCTGTGGTCTTCCCGTCCGATTATAATTTAGGTGTCTTCAAGGCTAGAGTGAATAGGCTCTTAATAAACTAGTACGATAAACTATCAACGATTGCATCACTGCTTACCATCAGGTGGGATCGCAGTCAAGCACTAAATTATAATACAACGGTTTCTACTGTGTAAATGTAGGAGAATATCACAAGGAAACACTCTCCCGGGATACAAATTATCCATTATCCTTCTTCAAGTTCTAATCTATTTCTATAGCAAAATTCATTACAACGATTCAGCGGTTTAGCGGTGTGAAAGCGTAACAAGCAGATAACCAGCCAGCCAGTACATTTATTATTAGTATGTATTAAAAAAATCACCTAGTCTGTGAATTTCCAGCAAGTCAGGGATGTCCTCAATAAAATTAAAGTGCAGCGTCAATAAAACTCATCTTCTTTACAATCAGCATTGTACATAATAAAATTGTCCAACAAAGAGCTACCAGAGCGTCAATGAACCTTTGCTGTAGGTAAACAGAACTGATTGATGACCTCAGCGTAAACATCATGTAGTGTGCTCACTATGTGTCACGGTTAGCGCTTGATATCCAATGTCTTATTCTACGTACTTCGTGAAAACATAACTGCAACTGCATGTATAAGAAGTTTTAAACTTTTATGCTTATACGTCTAGTTAGGAAAATCAGCACATTAGGCAAATTCTTGAGTGTCAAATGTTTGTTTGTAATGCGCATTAGTTCATGAGAAGGATTACTTAAATTATTATCATTCTTTTGTAACCGTTCTTGCCAAGGCTTCTGGCAGGCTAGAAGACCTATGTCCTAACACATTGGTAGAGCCTAGTGGCATCTTAACTCTCTCAGAGCGCAGTATATATATTTTTTAAGCTAGGTAGTGCATATATCACCACCAGCTTTGTGTTTACTAAAATGTGCGCATAAAACTAATAACACAGTGGCAATCCTTATTGTGGTTTTGTTATTCTAAACCTCAATACAATATTCGTGCATAAATATATAAACCTACTATTACAGAGCATGTTTCTGAAAAATGACAGTGCCAGTGCTATTGCTTTCCTAGTTTAAATGTCCACCCACTCCGCATCTGCATGTTCTTGTGTTCTAAGCATTTCTTCGAGAGTGAAGATGGCAGAAAAGAAAATTTTAGTTTTTTTACTGTCTGATACATTGACAAGAAAAGATGCATCTATTTTTATAGAAAACAAAAACAATCTTCTTATTTCAGTCCGTACTATTGTATGAAGTAGATAATCTTGATTTGCTGAAGGAAGCAGCTTGCCTTTCTCAGGTCACTCAAATGTACCTTTCAATCGTGGAAATTACAGACACAATAGAAAGACAATAGGTGCGCGAACGCCTGCGTTCGCTTGGGGTTTAATGAATTAAACATAACCTGTTCCATAATTTTTAGTGCAATTTCATCAGGTGTTAGTGTCCTTATCATAAAATCGATGAAATGATGCAATATCGAAGTTTTGTTACAGGATGATAACGAAAGGATGCGAGGACATGTACTGTGATAAGAGAGTGGAAAAGTTAAACCAATTGCATGAAAATATGCAAGCTTATAATATATTATGAAACTTATAACAATACAAATCCCAATATCGGAATAGGTCCTGAGAAATTAAGACGGTATTTTTGTTGTTTGATTCCTTAATCGACAAATACGATATCTTACAAAAATATTTTTGTACTTGGCAGAAATCTTAAACAACAACTTTATTCCGACTTAAAACCTCATCACCAGACGTTGATAAGCATAAGCTGACAGTATTTATACATTTTACGGCTACACAAACACAGATGTCACGAAGTTCTAGAACAAGCTACAAACGTTATCAATGTGTGTAGTGTTGTGAGTGAGGCCACTCGCTTTATCTATGTTTCATATAAACAGTCGGTTACATAACTACACCTATGTAGGTAATCGATGTTATCATAAGTATCAGTCTACGGTTGATTTGCACAAGGGCGTTGGAAGTTAGATCAGTCGGTGATTGCAGCTGTACCAACATTTTGGAAGAATTGATCGATACGGAGAAATACTCTACGAGGAGTTGTTTATTTGCAAAAGATCGTACGGTTCTCAGTAATCTTAAAATAGACTAATTTATCAGTAAGAAAAACAGAGTTGTATGAATCAGGAAATAATCTGGAAAAAAAACAGATGTTACGTTCGCGCCAAATAGGTCGCGTACCTAGTATCTGATGGCTGACCTTTTTAACACTCATGTGACACACACCTAATATCTATGTTTCAAAAATGTAAACAGCTAAAATTCCATCTGGCATTGAGGGCACGTTTTGCAAGTGCCAATAGTAGGATCGTTCTTATTGCAAGGAAATAAGGATGAATATGGTGTAGTTGGTTAAATTTTACGAGTGTCGTGAGCTCATCACATTACGGGCCGTGTTGTCATTGCACACGCCTTTTCCCAGAATCCTGTTTCGATATTATCGTAACGGATCACATAACGAGTTTGTGCTGTAGTGGACATTCTTTCATAGTTGTTATTCATGTGACACCTCAGACGGTCAGGAGCTGTATGGCTGTTGGTAGTGTTCATTTCATGGAATTTGGGATTCACGGAGTGCCGTTTATACCGTTAGTAATCATTTGTCATAACTTGAATAGTATGCTCAATGGCATTCAGGAAAACTGCTTGGGTTAAAACCCTTGTTAAATACAGCAGTACCTACCTACATAATGATAACAATTGTTTCTTCTGAATCCTAAGCAAAAATAAATATGGATTTTATACTGAAATCATGAAAAATAATTTAAGTACCTACTGACGATAATCAATGTTACCAAGCAACAATTTCCAAATAACAATATAATAATTAGTAATGGTGTGTTGTCACCGAGCTCGACCGCTCGGCGCTCACACGTCGGCCATGCGTGCTCGATAAGCACTATCATCAGCGCCGCGCGCCGGCTGCGCCGCAGGAACTTTCCATTGCGATACAGCTAAATACGTAACTCGCTATATTTGCTGTATTAGTGTGTGATTTTGTATAACCGGATGTTTACATGTGACAGATAACAACAGATAATTTCGAAGCGATAGCAGATAATAGGTACGTTCAAACGAAATGTGTGTTGCGAGCCAAGACTATCAATGATATAGAATTTTCCGATGAAAACGTAATTTTCGAGAAAGATATTGATACTAAAGTTGAATAAGCAGATGATGAAGCAAGTCATAAATAGAATCTATTAGTTAGATTCCATGAGATGGACGAGTTTGATACTGTTGACTAATAACTGCTAGATGAACGACATGACAAATGATTGGTTGTTCGGATCATCATCTCTTAGCCTTTTCCCAAAAGGCTTGGGGTCGGTTTTCAACCTAGCCGGATGCGGCTGAATACCCATTTTTTAGATGGAGCGACTACCTAGCAGACCTCCCCACCCCAGTTACTAGGCAAAACGAAACTCCTTGGATGGACTGATGGTCAGACTTTCTGGCGTCTGACTACCTACAATGGTTATTGGTTGATCGAATCTCTTCTTCTTCTTCCTGCCCTTATCCCATATTACTTGGGGTCGGCGCAACACGTTTTCTTCTTCCATTCTGTCCTGTCACCAGTCAAACTATCACTAGATATTGGTTGATCGAATCACTAGATACTAAATTAAAAGGAGAGGTTCATAAAAGAGCATTCAGTTCAGAATCTGTTATCGGCTATATACTTAAAAACCTTGTTTTTTTTGTCGATTCTTTTGAACAATAGTTGAGCGGTGATGCTGTGATGTTAAACACATTGACAAGCGTGTCTGCTACGTAACGCGTGTGCTATGTGCCACGATTGCGTATCCTTATCGAGTCAAAGCGGACCCGTTATGTATTTACAAAACAATCGCGAATCTCCGGGGTGAGGCTTATCACCGACGACGAGGTCACCCAATTAACTCGTATCTCGCATTGATAACAAGAATTAAATTGCAATGTTTTTCGCATTAATCGGATAAAAATAAACGTTACGCTGTTGAAACGTTGTTTACTGCATAGGATCGAATCATAGTAGGGACAATGCCAGTGGTGATTCAAAAGAATTATGTGAAGCAATCGCGTGATAAAGTCACTAAGTCGATAATTTCATAGAAACTGAAGATTATGTAATTAATTCACGTTGGTGTGACCGATGACGTCAATGGGCTGCTCATCAATCAAGATGGTAGTTAGATGATTACTATGAAAATAATTGAAGTAAGTGCGCGACCTAGCACACTGCACAGGGTGCTTGGAGCAATTACATTAACTATACATAAAGAAGTAGCAAGACTGGAAAAGAAAATTCATGCTATTTAATAGTTATAAAATATATTCCTTAGACTTAAAGGAGATGTAAGTAGGTACAATAAAACAAGTGATTGCCGTGATTTGTCTTTCGCCAACGAATTTTTCTCAACATCGATGAGTATATAAGGAAAATACACCGATTTCATAGCGGCACACGTCCTATTGACGTCAATGAGACATCTGGTATTTGTTGTTTTAATAAGCGTCTATAAGGACCAACACGCTAATATGTTACAAACCACAAAGATATAATATTACGTAATATTAAATACAAATTCGTAAGTATGTATGTAATGGAACAAAGACATTCCAGAGTCCATATAATAATAAGTAATTAATAAGTTGGTAAGTATAAGTATAATACATGAAGTACCCAAAACATCGACGACTCAACTCAACCTTGTTCATACAATTTCGCAGAGAAAGCTAAATAAAGCTGTATAAACAGCAGATGTTTATCCAACCGATTTTCCAGGAACATGTTTTTTTCTACAAATAGAGATGATTATCGAAGCGAATTCCGTTACATTGGATCGTAAATGGATGTCAACTGTTATCACGCTGATAGCGATAGCGTTCATATCAATTTATCAGTTGTTTGTTGAAGTGAAGCCAACACTTACACATTATCTAAGTGTATGAGCTGCGCGCTATTTTGAAATTTGTAGACTGTATGTATTATGCTTGGAAGGCATAATGATTTTAAGTTAACAACAGTATGGGTACATTTAACATTTGTCGATATAAACGACCTTCAAGACTAACACAGACCTTTCAGAACAGGCATAGCATAGTCGGCCTTATAATGTTCCCACTGTTGGGACTCAGGCCTCCTCTCTAGGAAAGGGAATGGGCCGTAATCCATCACGCGGGCCCAGTACGGGTTGGTGCATGGCACATGTCTGCGAATTTTTGATTCTAGGACATGCTGGTTTCCTCACGATGTTTTCGTTCACGGTTTTAAATAAAAGCAGCGATGATGAAATAAATTACACGAAGTAGTGTGCCTAGCTGAGTTTGAACCCGCGACCTACAACTCCTAAGCCAGGGCCGTTACCACTTGGTCACCACTGCTCTCCAGACCAAACTTTGTCATATTAAATTGAAACCTAATATGACAAAAATGAAATAGAAATTAGAGATTTGAGTTTTCATAGATGGCACCATCGGCATCATTGACATACTATCATTTATTCTGAAGAAGGTATTAAGCAATAAGCACTTAATAACTTGCGTCACAAAGTACGAGTGAAGTGCTACTTCAAGTGCTGCGTCCATAACATTCGAAATTCTTCGATTTACACGAGCCGTTAGATAGTCCACTTTACCGACTTATAATTACTTCTAATCTTATCTACAGTTACACGCAAATACTATGGAAAGTTATTTAAACACGACAGAGAACGCATTCGTTTTGCCTACAGTTTTTCAATGATTAAAAGCGCTGTACTATACATTTGTTGCCAATTTGCAACATTCGCCGACAAGATTCAGCATGAGCCATATGATACGCTGCTCCTATGCCGAAATAAAAGATTCAATCGTAGGATTAGTATACATGGAACGGGGAGCGATGCGACGTCAGCTTAATTGAAGTCTATTCTTGGCACTGCTACACATTCAAGCTCGGCAAGTGTAAACGTTGGACAAAGAACTATCCAATCTCGAGGTTCAACGCCATGCGCTTTTGTTACGCTACGTCATACGACCACCAACATTATCTACACCAACATTTTATTGTTACTTCAACCTGTCTCTACGACCTCTATTGCGTGGTTAATCTCCATTTACGTTATCATTATGTTGACGTGTTTTTTTCTCTCTTACGTCCTATTTCAAAACGTATACAATACATCATTGATACCTATACAGCGATCATTGTCATGTTCAAAATAAGATTAAAACTATCGTTCGATTTAGATAAGATACCATTTGCGTCAATCGGTATTGTAGCCAGTCATAGGACTTTATATAAAGTTCTATGATGAACGAATTTGACGTTAATCAAAATATTTATAGGTGTTGTAACTTTATTATACTTTCAGTAATTTGTATCTACCTTGAAAGTTTGCTATCCATTGAAATAGCTTGGCCCAAACTGAGAGTTGAAGCGAAGACTAAAGGGATGCAGTTTCTATCTGCTCCGATGCACTTAAAGTAACTCTGACATACTGCATCAGATAAAAATCTCACATTTAAAGACGTGTCAACGTTTACATCAACATAACAATACTATCTTGATAGCTGCAACACACTTTGTACTACCTAGTATTAAATTATTAGTACATGACAACCAGTATGATCGATCATACAGTGTTCGTTCACATGATTTTTAAATCCAAAAAGTCAGGATGATAAGCAGCCTCTATATTTAAATATAAGACTGTCAACACATTTGAAACATCACAACAATCGGAGTTCATTTTGAGCTGAATTCATTTTGAATTTGTGTGGAACTCGACATCTGATATTGCACGCCAGTGACAGTAACTATTAATGACAGATTAGCGGAAAATGCGTACGATTCATCGTTTAAGCACCGCTGCGTTTCAAGACAAAGAAAGTGCAATATAGATGAAATAACAACTGAAGCAGAAGACGGTAGAGTTTGGGGTAGTGACAAACTACGCTAACACTTACAAAATACGCCTATTTGTGACGACACGTAATCCCAATGATCTGAAAATAAACGTTGCACCACTAAGTAAAAACAAACAGAAGCTAATTGATGACTCTACTATCTTAACAAAACATAGTACGCAAGTGTAGATTGCTACTGAGCTATTATACAGAGATATGGATGCTGTAAACAATGAACACGTTACTAGCATGTTGTAGACGTTGGACCCCTGCTCGGGAGATAGCCTTCATTTGCCGTATCAGGCTACTAGTAATACAACATAACATGTCGCCTAAACACTTGCTGCGTAGTATCAGATCATTAAAAATACTTTTGGTTACAAATTATGAAACCGTAACCGAACTTTTCCTTATTTGTTACAGAAACGTGAATGTGTCCAGCAAAGGAGAAGTAATGAAACTACATATATGTATTGTCGAACGAATTTGTAATTAAAAACTTGCCAATTAATAGGAAAAATAATAACTTTATCAGTCAGTTGGTCCTCAACAGTCAACTACTAATAATAGTCACAACTGCACTTGACACGTACTTGCCAACCGCCATACCTACATACAAAAGCTTTAGCCTTTTTCCTTAATCCACTGAGGAAATATTTTAGTTTATCTGTTTATTATTTGCACAGAGTTGAGAACTAGCATTACGGACGCTTTTAATTATTATGGTCATTAGGTATAGTAAAGCCAGAGACAGGAACAGATGGAGAAATATCATAAGGGATAGAGTGATGAAACAGGAGGGGTCACGACCCTCAGCATTGAGGAATACGACGCAAGGAGGGAGGTACAAATGTATTTTCCATTCTGAAATACTTTCCGTATAATTCACAAAAACTATTGCGAAGCGAAGATTTCATTAAAAGGACAAGTGCACACGACCTCGAACGGAGATTTAGATCCTACACACAAATGGAAAGTACAACTTCTACCCTGAATATCTAACGAGAAGAAGACAGCTTAAGAGGACCGGAAAATATAATTATCAACAGCAAAGGTAAGACGGACTAAGAAATTAAATACAAATATTTTTTCTAACATTACAACGTATGCGTCCATTTACATAGACGACAAGACATGGTGGAAGCGACATAAATTTTATGGCTCAATTTCCTCACACAACAGCTTAGTAACGGTCACATTGCTATCATAGACAAGAGACAGGACGTCATGCTCGTCAAACTAGATCTTTTGATGTTGTAAACAAGTCATCTGAAAGCTTTCTGGATACAATTCGTTCTGTGTCAGATATTCGATGGCCGGTAGTTCCGCCCGAGCTAACTTAGTTTGATTGTTCGCGAAACACGGTATTTCAGACGAATGATTTCTGTTGCAGGCACTTGTGCGAGACCGAAGAAATATTTCCATCCTTTCATATTTTATTTTGCTTTTTGGGTTCTAAATTCCTTATTCCAGGGGATATAAATTCTCATACTATCATTTTTTGGAAACACGAACAGTTCAGCAGCAGGCTGGAAAGGTCCCTAGCATTTTTCCCAAATTACAAATGATCGGCTGCCAGTAAAAAAAAAAGTAAAAACTAAAAACCCGACTACGACAAAACGATACTGAAAAAGTATGAAACAAGTTTTTCAGGATGCTGAAATAAACAAGGTAACTAGAAGATCAAGAACAGAACATAAAGAAAATCCGTACCTAGTCACACGTTATAAAGTGTTTCGGTTGGTGCCTGTAACGTGTAGGCCTAGGCGCCTTATCGAGTTTTGTGACACGTCACGTAGCCTATGTTCAGAGGACGATTAATACAGTTCTAACGATACCTCATATGTCTATTTCCGATAAGCAGATCAGGAGCTATGAGGGAACAGATGAACATACTCACATACCTACATACATACATAGCCTGTCAAAATCATAATACTCCTTTGGTTTTGCCGTAGTCGGGTAAAAATGGAGGCGGTTGAATACCTGTGTTTTAACACTTAACGGCTGGCTATCAGACCTCCATAGCCCAGTTACTGGGCATCACGATACTGGCTCCTGACGACTAAACGAGTGTCAAATATCTACGAATGATAACAGGGACCAACAGCTTAAAGTGCTTTCCGAGACACGGGGTGACAGTAATGTCCTAGATAAACTTAGAAAAGAACATATGAATTGTAAAATTCACATTGGTCTATCTCGAACAGTCCATAACATAAAAAAAACAAGTGGACAATCCTAAAAACTGGACAGTTTAATTTCAATGGTTCGATTCAAATTCTGAAGAGGTTACATCTACAATTTGACATAGCAGAAGTCAAGTGTATTTCCTAATCAGGTTTAGACGGAAACAGCATCAATTCGCAAGCACATAAGTTAAAACTATAATTATGATAAAGCAATCAATAAAACTCGTGTTACATGTATTCGAGGAGCACCAGTAATTATGCAACGCGCGTTTCGGATGAGCGGCCACCGTACGGCGACACGTTCTAGAATCAAATTCAAATGTCAAGGTGAAGGTGACGTGAAAGGAAACGCACGGTGACGTCACGAGCCGCCATCTTTAGCTGCCGCGTCGCTACCAATGACACTTTAGAGCTAGTGTGTGCGCGAGTATGTCTCTTGCTTTATTTAGGACACTAGACAATTATTGATACCATGTTCTATGTCTACAACGATACGGCGCATTGTCGATTAACCGTGGACATATTATCTAATCATATATTTTGTTGGAATGGTCGTTAAACCGAACGCAAAATAATACATAGTTACGCGCAATTTAATAATTGCAAGGTGTTCCACTTTTTAATGGCTCTGTAATCTCTAAGCATTATTTTTCGGTTGTGAGGAATCATTATCATGTGATCAAATAACCCGTCCCGGGTGGAGCAAGAAAGAATGACAGAATTTTACTGACTAAAGCCTGTGTACTGTGTTTCATCAGTTGCCCTTTCCGTTCCAATAAAGCGGTGTCTCTTTCGAATAATCCAGCATGGCTCTCCATCCGTGGTTCAGATATCATGTAATGTATATAATGTATTTATGGTTTTGGTGTCACAAAACGTGACGCCAAAACCATTTTCCTGAACCTGGAATGACCTTGGTACATTTGCCTGTAATCAAATTTTCCTCAATGTAAACACTACCTATGCTAGCAACTGCAGGATATAACCCAATCACGCTTCGAATAGATTCATTTGAATATTAATGAATCTGTTGGCATTCCATAATTTGCACGAACTATGGTGTGTGTAAGTGCATTTCATGTAATAGCACTAGTAATTATCATTGAGTGACATCATCGACCGTTCTAATGATGCCAAGACAATAAAACATCACAGTTTGTTCATCACCATGTCATCAATATAAACAATAGTAGCGTGCGATTTTGTACGTCAGATGTCAGTTATTATTGATGACCTGTGTTGATGACACCAATACTTCCTTCCCCACACTATTTTAGTTGCTAAATTAGTTATTTATACAGTTTTCCTTTAGTGAATCATTTGATTCTATCGAATTATTAGGACATGCGGGCCTTTACTTGTGGCTGGTCAAAAGTTATTGAAATTCCAATAAAACTGTGGTTTGTTTAAGTTGAATTCCAAAAAACCTTTCACAATTTGTATAACTTTATTGCAAAATATGTATGAGGTAAATACATCTTTCAATAGTACTTCTCTAGAGAGTTTAAAACAAATGGTATTATAAATACAAATGTATTAGTGTACTTACTAGTCAAATCATACAAATGCCTTCAGACAGATGGGCGAGGATTTTGTCACTGAAGCCTTTTTTTTATGGTGGGAAAAAATCATCCAATGACAACCCCCGCTCTTGGGCGGAGCGGGAGATAGTGTCAGACTCTTACTGACTAAAAGACCCACCCCGTACCTTCTAGCCTTCATACCGGGGCTCGAGCTCCCTTTCGGATAACCCTGGCCCCAGTAGGCTTCGACCCGGCTGGGTCCCTGCTGTTGCTGACAACTCCTTGAGGCGCGCGGGAACAGTGCGCGCCGTCGACGACTTGGGCTTGGTCCGGACAGTTACCGGACGGCCGGACAGCGAGTTACCCATTGCTCACTGTCCGCAAGCCCGCGCCTACGATGGCCGGAAATCGGAATCAGAATCCCGGCGGCGGCGGCGGCGGCGAGAACGCCGTTGCCTGATGCGTTTGGCCTCCTCCTTTGCGAGCATTACTGCTTCGCAGAAGACGGCGATCGCCTGCCACTCCTCCTCGCTCCGGACCATGGCCTCAACCAAGGCCCGACGCGAGAGGTCTCCGCCGACTCACTGAAACCTGAGGGAGGTCGATTGTGGCGAAGGTGGTGTGACGATCCTGATCATGTTCGCGGAGATCGCGCTAGACAGAGAGGTTTTCAAGGAGAAAGGGGGAGGCCTTTACCCAACAGCGCGACACAAAACAGGCTATTAAAATAAAATGTACTAGTGAACCGCCCCAGCTGCACATGAATACTTAAACCTTTCTCGTTTATTGCTTTTTCTATTAGTCAAAACCTCCTCAAGATCCATTGCGTGGTTTAGGAAGAGTTAATCAGTACACAGATCTTAGACGCAGAAAGCGACTTTGTTGATTTTTTTCATAATAATGTCAAAAAGGAAGGATAAACCCTTCACTAAAACACGAATAAGTAGTTCTTACTATCTCTGATGCCTCCAGTGTTTTGTCGCAGTTGGTATGATCGATGGACGGTTAAACAATAACACAAGTAAAACTGCTTAGAAACTAACTTCCGAGGAACAGGAAGATTCCTATTTCTAGTATTTTCCTGTCGTTGAGGGCGATTGAATAGCTATAGAATGTTTTACTGTAAAATAGTACTCGCCTTCTATATGTTTGAAGTATCTACTGCTGATGTTTAATTTATATAAAAAAAAGGGAAGGTTTGCTTTGAGAAAACTCATTGTTGAGTTAAGGTCGCCTTGGTACATAAACTGTCTGTGTATCACCGTGTACCGCCTATGTATATTTTTGTGTTCAATTAAGAATTAAGAACAAAATAACATTGCAGTAAAAAATATAACCTTTCAAACATTTCAACAACCATCATCACCATCATCATCATCATTATATTTCAGCCGGAGGACAGTTTCAACAATACAACCTCATTAAATTCGTTAGTGTTTCCGCAAAATCTAACGAGCCTTGCACGATCAGATATTTTTCAACTAATTTAACTTAAAAATGAATATTATTTTCATAAAACCCGACTGTAAAAAACCAACTAAAAGTTATATCTTTTCAAGCAGTCTGTTGCAGTGCGTGGCATTATAGTTCAATCATGTCTTACATTTTAGTATTTAATCCCCTATAAATACAATCTCACTCACCTAATGGCACCCGCAGTTTTACTTTTTTTTCTTAGCATATATGTATGTAATTTCGAGAATCATAGGCTAGTAATAGGCATTTTACATACATTACATAGGTACTTATAAATATGTATAAGGTATACTGGGGAAGTCGGAAAAACTACTCGTCACTTTGAATATTTTCGTGGATTAAATTTATCAAAACAGGCACAAAAATAGCAGATTGCGAATGATTTGCATAACCAGTAGACCGAGTATTTAAATTAGAAATATCGTTAGCAAATAAAAAACACTTTCTTAACAAGTTACTGTATAATCAAAATAAAATGATAGTCCTGTTGTAAAACAAGAATGAGACGGGCGAAGCTTTCGGTAATCTGCAGGTTATAGAACTTTTGAAAATAGTAGTGTCTGTAATAATCAAACTTGTCTAAACGAAACTAAAATTAAATAGAAAATCAAAAATAATTGGCAAGCACGTTAAAGTGCAGAACGAAATAACTGTAACAGTTGGCAACAGTTTGAAATGAAGTCATAAGTCGGAGGAGTTCTCACGAGGCGGCGACGCGACGCGGCGGCGGCGGCGCGGGCGCCTGTGAATGCACTAAATGTTAAACAGTTCCCGAGACCATTGTACGAGGTTAGCCAAGTGGAAAATCTTACATCAATTACACACCGAAACACTACTTTTTTCCAGACTGACAATAGTCTCATTTTAACATTTGATTCCCAAGCTTTACGTCACATCAATTTAGCTCCATATTTTTACCTGTCTCTTTTAATTTCCGGATCTTTGCTAACAGTGACATACGAAATTAGAATTTGCATGTATTTTATAAGCGTATCTTGCGCAATATATTATTTTCAGATACAGTGATTTTATAGTTTCAAAAAGTTCCACGTAATACGTTTTACGTGATGAAGTTATGATATGACTGACTATTCTTACAACGAAATGTTTGAACTAATTGCGTTTTTGGGTTCGTTTTTTTTTTTTTTGTTTTTATCAGTGTGACGTGTTAAGCGTTATATGTATATTAACATGCCAAAATACAAACAACGCATAAAGTCATAGCCTTACCGGTATCGGTTACAGGGTTCAACCCACAGAACACAGTAATCATTCTTTCTGTTCTGTGGTTCAACCTATCGGTGGTGAGGACTTCAAAGCGAGGATTCTCCTCACAAACCGTGTCCAGGAGTACTGCTTTCTCAATTAAGTCGTTGGTGATGACGAAAATTATCAAATAACTTCTCTCGTTCTCGATGGAGATGGAGGAAGTGTAAGACTTTTAGTGACTAAAACCCTCCTGTTTTCCTTCAGTTTTCCTTTACGTTTCACGGTCACGGGAACTCTTTTAAACAATCCTGAACCCCAATGGCCTATTGAGGTGTTACTTGAGGTGGTCTTACTCGTGGTTATTAACTCATTAGCTGACACGATTATCAGTACAATGATCACCGAGTCCACATCCCACATGTTGACAACTTCGTGAGCTAAGTCAATGTACTTGATTTGCTTATCTTTCTCGCCTTTAACCAGGTTCTCTTCATGTGGGACTAATATATCAACAATAATAGTATGCCTCTCGCTACGTTCAAACACCAATATACCAGGCTTATTTACAACAAATAGTCCTGTCAGTGCCGACATCTAAAACTGATTCGGGCATATACCTGTAGTAAAGCATCTCCGATTCCACAAGAGAATATTTCAGAGCAATTTGACGTGTGGCTACACTACAAGGTTGTGCCTAAAAGTACTCTCTGTTAGTTAGACGAAAACTACCATAATATGGGGAATCGATTCTCTCAGAAGGTGACCGTGATGGCCAAGTGTTATCAAACGTTCCGTCCGTTACAATAACTCTCCGGTAGTTATTTGTTTGATAACTTCGTCCACAATTGCACAGGCTTCAGTTTCTAAAAAGAGACATCCCAAAGAGGTAATTGGTCTACATCTCATGTAGTACCCGGTAAGAGTACGTGAAGTACCTTACTCTGCCATACCTCCCTCCCTGCGATCGTTAGTGTCAAGCACTACTGGCTTGCAACCGTACTCGCTAGCCAAAGAGAGCGGGTTATTTAAGTTATATAACTACTTGTTTGTAACTACCTGCTGTTTGTTATTCCATTTCAATAAAATAAAATTGGTTATAAGTAACCTTTTACAATTACTTTAATAAAAATAAAAATATTAATGATGCGGATCTGGTTTTAAAGAATATGGTTTATTCATCAAACTAATTATAACATCATGAAGGTTAAACCTTTAATAGTAAACAATTTATTAATAAGTACTCAGAACCGGAACTGGAAGTACGTTAAGATTACTATAATATAGTAAAAAGCAAACAAAGTGACGTATATATAGCAAGGTGGGGTTATTTGTGGTTAGGGGCCATGCCAAGCCAGTTCCCCGAAGAGTCGTGAGAAGCTTCCCACCGTTTGTGCCAGAGCAATACATTCACAGAGCTTTTTGTAAGCCAACGACCGGTCCGACGACGACGCTTAAAAGGAATCGTGCACCGTGCTCCCGTAAATCTTGGGCAGGTTGAGATTTCAAATAATTTTGAACATGTTTTATGAATTTTACACGCAGAGCCCCCTTCAAGTAGAGTAATTGACCCTGATAATGAGCCAACTAGCCCCAGTTGGCTCAAAGACCGTTTCATCGTGGCTCGCTTAAAAACTGATTTTTAGCATAGTAATACATGGGGTCAAATATTTTAAGATTCTTGTTTATGGTTCCTTGTTTTTCCAAATCGGAATGAATAGATACTTGACAATGGTTCTCAAACAACATTCGGTCGTGAGCACGTCGAAGTGGACGACCTTCACGGACCTGTTTTGGACAGCAAACACATCTTATTTGGTTGAGCGAAAAGAAACGTGACTCAGGAGGGCAACATGACACCGGTAACGTACAGGGTGACTTGAATACTAAGTTGAATTTTGAGATATTTTCATGCGACCTAACTGCAGCAAATGAGCACTTTAGTAGTGCTTTTCTGAACTCCATGCGATTCACATATTTAATCCGACCAAATCAACTTTTCGGCCAGAAGATTAGCCTTAGTACGCAGAAGATATCATAGTGCACGAGTGCGTGCACATTGGTACTACAATTACTGTTTGTTCCTTTACCCTCACAGTCTACAGTTTTACGTGTTTTAATTGAAGGAACATACTCAGTTTAACTTACTTTGTACAAATGGATGAAGTTAATGTAATACTTATATAAAAATATTCAATAATACTCAAAAGCTAAGAAGCCCTTTACAATGTTCTAAAATTGCTACTGTACCTTGCTTGGAAAATAATTATTCGACTGTGAGCTATATTTACACTAATATAATAAAGAGGTTGCTAAGAAAAAGATAAAGAGGAATATAAGATAAATATTTATTGGTCTCGCTACCACGACTGAAGAAAAACGGACACCCTATATAAATTAATGAAAAACATTTAACCAAGTTAAGGTCAGTTTTAGGTCAAGTTTTTAAAAGACATTATTTAAACGGTTTTCCGTGGCTGAAGTTCGCAGACCGCAGGACTCCCTATTGTGTCCTGACAATATTGTTTATATTAAAGGCAAACTTAAAAATTCAGACTTGAGGTCCCCACTCATTGTTTATTGTTGATTCCTCGCTTTTCGTATCGATTGTTGTTTGCTTAGAAAATTTTAATTAAAAGTTGTGTTTCAGAACTATCAAGAATATTTAAAATATATTTTTTTTCAATCTGGTCATATCATTTGTAGTTATTCTAATCTTTATTTATTATTGCTTAAGAAATTTTACGTCGCATGATAAATATACATAGACCAGCGGCCTTAGACAAATGCCTTTTCTCTTAGCACTCCCGCCAAAAGCTACGTAAGTACAAAGTACATGTATGTAATTATTGCATTACCTGCGGAGAAGTCACGTGACAGGTAATTACGACGACGATATTGTACTTTGCATTTGACGGGAACACTAACAAAAACTCATTAATCTAACCCCCCACTTTTATACTCGTACATAATTCAAATATGGCCTACAAGCCTCTAAAGAGCTAACGAATATTATAGTAATATATGTACATGTTTCACTTTATGCAGACCACGTTAAGGTAGCAGCTTTAAACGTAGCATCACTAATCCTTAATGGCTCCTCATCTCATCTAGTTTCCATAATAGGTAGAGATAAACGATAAGCAGCTACAAAAACTACCACACAGGTGATTAGATGCAGAATACCAAAGTGAGCATTTTAATTAAAATTGTAAGTAATATATCCAGTTATAACTTGCTTATATGAATTTAAAACCTACCTCTTCAATGATATATGTATTATATACGTTGCATCTGTTAAGCCATGTGATTAGGGCTGTACGAGAACAACTCTTGAGTTGGTTCAAAACAAACCAAATAGGAGGGGAGCAGAAGGGAAGGGTGCAATGAAAGGAGGCAAAGAATCGCAGTCACAAAGAGCTTCCTCCGTCTTACCTGCAACAAAGAGACGTGTATTATTACTCATGGTATTGTTTGACATGAAGCACGATACAAGCATAAGGCACGATGCATAATTTGCAGACTGCGACGGAATAATAATACCTAGGAATTTTATCGTTCTTAAAACTGTAGAACGCAACAGTGACGATTAACATGCTATTACACTTATTTATAAGACTGACCGCCATCCGTATAAGCACCTACGAAATGATACATATTATGCTAGTGTCTGATGGTAAAACTTAAGAAAGTCCATTTATAAAAAATAAAAACAAGCAGCTTAATATAGATAAGAATTTAAACCAAGACCATGAAATCCCATAACAAAAACCGGTCAAAAAGAACCGAAAAAAAAAGCTCAACAATGGTAACAGCATCCATTGTTAAAGTTAAACCCAAGAATGACGTCACGAAAAAAGTAAATGCGATTGTATAAATTACAGCCGCTACTCCAACGAAGGTGTTAAAAATTTAGGTGGTCTTGGAGAAAAGGCAAAAAGTGCTAACGGTAATGTACCGTACACTAACAGTTCGGGCGAACTCCGTAAAGGTACTGTTGATATTATGCTTCTGATAACATTTTGTGCGCAGAAGTAGAAAGCGTAGTAAAAGTGAAATAACTCCATGGACCTTTTGTTACTGATAATTTTGTTGCTTAGGGAGAACAATGTCTTTAAAGGGTTGAGAATTTTAAAGGCTCTTTTTACAGGGATAGAATACTTTTATGGTACTAAAATTTTAGTAGTGATTGCAAGGGGCTGGTGTAGGACTTTCTTGAGAATAAAAGGGTTATAGCTATTAATTCATTAAACCCAATGCGAACGCCGTTCACTCTCCCTCCCATTGTCTTTCTATTCTGTCTCTAATTACGGTAAGTATTCGAAACCTTTTAACTACCCACACGTTAAAGAGTTGTGTCAGGAAAATGTGGCTTATTGATTTCGAGATCTTAGCGGTTATCTTCTGAACGAAAGTGTTCCACGCATGGCAATTTCTTTGATTTATAATTTCCTGTAATGACTTTTGGTTCATATTCTGACTTGTGCGGATTGACAACTTTCTTTTTTTGATCCCACTATTGGGCAAAGGCCTCCCCAAGTTCTTCCAGACTTTCTTCTCCCGTGTCATCTCAAACCAGGAACAACCGTTTAAAAAAGTTAGCGCCAGTTTCCATGTACCGCATAAAGTCACGTCAAGCCTTTTAAAACAGCTATGACAAAATCTAAGCCCTAGTTGAGGACCACACATACAGCAAGTACTCATAAATAATTCATTTGGTCCACAAATAGCCTTAATGTCTCACCACTGAATAGGCATTTCGCGAGGTATTCAAGAGACCACGTGTTTGAGACACCGGTCACATCGCTTACGCCTAATCAGTTCCAGAGCGTTAATTAATTTTATTTGTTCGTCGCCTCCTGCCTTTGCGAGCGAAGCGGGTTTTTTGATGCCATTGTTTTTGCACAAGCTTATCTCAGATCTAAGTTTTAGATGATATCTGTTAGAGAAACCTAGTCTCTTATTTCCGCGTTCTGTAATGTTGTGCAATAAGGTCGTGTCGTGAGATGTCATCATAAATTCGCATGCATGGTTAGTATGGCTACTCTTATATTTAGGGTCGACGTTGCAATATTAGCAATCCATAGATTGATGAAATACAGATGAAAAAAAAATGAAGAAATGAGACTGTTCATTCTCAAACAGGGATCCGTTACTAACAATACTGCCTTTACAATCGTAAAGCATTTTAAAAAGTCAAAAAGTGGCATTCCCGATGATTCAAGCAGTCTAATGCATACAGTAGCGGGTTCGCGTGTTGCGTGCAAGCCTACGCCGCACGCTGCTGGTCACGCGAGCGGTTTCCGTGCCTGCGAGCTAGCGTGACGCACGTCACAGACACATTTCTATCCTCCACGGTGGAATAAAGAACAGGATTGTTCCGATAACGCGAACCTAATGGTAGGTACAGACGAACGGCCGGGGACTATAAGATGTTATTGTGGAAGAGTCTATGGTTGCAGCTACAATTAAAAGATTTGACTTCGGATTACTAGATTTGAGTTCAGGAAGCTATGGTATAATGGGGTCTAGTTCATAATATCGACAGTCACTACATCGATGGTCGCTGTATCGAAAACGTTCCATCGACGGGCTAATGTATCGACAGTACCCCAAATCGATGGTACGCTACATCGACAGTACCCCAAATCGTTGGTACGCTACATCGTTAGTACTCTAAAACGACGGTATGCTACATCGACAGTAAACCAAATCGATAGTACGCTGCATTGACTACCCGACCCGAGCCAGATTTAAATAAAAAACACAGAATTTTTTAAAGTCACAATTTGTTAAATCTGTAAATTGCTTAATTTTGATGGAACCCGCATTAAATGGTTGGAAAAACATAAATTCATATCCATAGAGGAACCTTGATAAACTCTTATATTATTTATTTATTTATTTATAACTTTATTGCACACCTTAGCTAAATACAGGATAAACATTGTGCTTTGTGTAAAATTAAAGAAAAGTGTTACTAGCAATCACTTTAAGAAATTTTAAGAGAGTTATACTGCTCAAAACTCGCATTTTCAAAATATTTTTTCTGCAAACCATGTTTCTTAGGGATTGCTAGTAACACTTATCTTTAATTTTACACAAAGAGTTTATCAGGGTTCCTGTATGAATATAGATTTTTCTATAATTGTTTTTATTATAAACAATATTACATATAATAAATCAATAGTTTTAAAAAATTGATTTGGATAGTTTTTGTTATTATTAATTTTGGAAGTTTTCTTTTTAAATTAGTACTATCAATCAATGTTGCTGAATACGAATTTATTTTTTTTTCAACCATTTAATGCGGGTTCCATCAAAATTAAGCAATTTACAGATTTAACAAATTGTGACTTTAAAAAATTCTGTGTTTTTTATTTAAATCTGGCTCGGGTCGGGTAGTCAATGCAGCGTACTATCGATTTGGTTTACTGTCGATGTAGCATACCGTCGTTTTAGAGTACTAACGATGTAGCGTACCAACGATTTGGGGTACTGTCGATGTAGCGTACCATCGATTTGGGGTACTGTCGATACATTAGCCCGTCGATGGAACGTTTTCGATACAGCGACCATCGATGTAGTGACTGTCGATATTATGAACTAGACCCGGTATAATGTGCCAAATAGTGAATTAAAATATTCAGGGCTGTAAAAAGTAAATAGTGAATTCCACGCTTCCCAAAACCTACAGACTTTTAAGAGTCGGTCACTTAAAAATCCTAACATTATTTCGCTTATGCATAAACAAGTCTACTCTAGTTCATCGAAAAACTCGTAAACAAAAACAAATAACAAGTTGAAATCATGTTTGAGACTAATATTTTAGCGCTCACACAAATAGCTACGACTATTAATGTCCTTAGCAATTTGTATGGAGCAGTGTTGTTTCCGCCACCCATCGGCGCACGGATAGCCCCTTGTCGTGTGCCACCATCATTAAACTAAGTGTGGACGGAACACGCAAAACGAGGATAACAGCAGTCATGGTGTTTGGAAATAACTATTTCTAACCCGTAAATTATAATACCAAAGTGCTGGCTTGAGCGTATTAAGTTTCTGATATCGATAATAAAATCGGAAGACTACTAGAAACTAACGTTGCTGAAGCAGTTTTGGCATCTCGTCAGTCTACAAAGACTCTACCTAATCGGCTAGTTATTCCTGATCAACAAACATAAATCTTGGAACATGCAACGAACTTTTCACCACAAAATCAGCAACTAGCGCAGACCCTAACGCGAATTAGCGGAGTGCACGCCAGAGAGGCGAAGTCACGCGAGCAGTGTTAGAAAGCGCTGCGCACGCACGATACGATACCACTACTGTTTTTGTGATCCAGATTGATGGACTACGCTTCATCAAGCGGCTGATCAACTATACTCACTAGGTTAAAACATTAGTAGATCAAGAGGAGAGTAGATAGAATATGCTCAATTGTACACAAACGCAACACACAGTAAAAAAGATTCATGAAAAGATTACTGAAGTTATATTTTTTTATCATCATCATATCGTAATTCGCCCTCGCCCATTGCAATACACACCCAGGGCTCTTTTTTGTACCCCACGCTCTTGTGGCAGCTTTGGCTTTTAAAGTGGTGTAGTGGTTGAGCGATTGGCTGCTGGGCTACATGTCGTAACAAATACTTGTATGGCCTAAAGATAGTCGTTTCGAATTCAAGTGTTTGTGTATGTGAGTTTAAGAGGGTCCTTATCCACTCGCGTATCGTCAACATGGTTGACGTCGAGCATGGTTTAAAAGCCAATTGCTTCATCTAACGCAATCCAACGCGATGTTTGATGAAGAGGCAATGCGTAAAAAGAGAGATAACGCCTGAAAACTCTATTGGCATTCGGTAATTCCGTAATTTACTCGACTATTTTACAAAAACTTGTTCCTGAGAGATTTCCATAGAAACCTCGATAATATCCACAAGATAGCTATGTATCCGAAATATCAGAAGAAAGATGTGTAATAACATCAGAATCGCGTAAGAGCGGTTGTATGGAAATGTACTTACCTCGAGCTGCCCGCTCTTAAATGTTTGAAAATGCACCTACGTTTCAAGAGTACTTTATAGTTGAATACTTAATCAATTAAATAATTCTTTGAACTGGCTATGCGCTACAATATCCTTATTTTTCGCCTCACGCTGATCCTCACCTGCCATGGGTGTTTCAGATTCGGCGGAAAGAAACGTCCGGGTGTTACCAAATAAAATAAAAAAACAATTCGGAAACCAGTTCTATGTATAACCTTGTCGTTCGACTGTTTACCATTAGTACCTCTGTCATATTCTACCGGTAGTTAGCCATCACAACTATCTACTACTAAGCTTGAACACGTTTGAATTCAATTGTTAACATGACAGACGTTTACGAAATATGGTTTAGTTGACCTACTGTGCTTAATGACGTCGTAAGTTTGACGAGTTTCGGCTGCGGCAGTCGCAGCATTCGCATCTAGCTCGCAGTGATCGTTAGAATTGTCTTGACGGATGTATGGGTGTAACAACGGACGTACATTTGGGCTAATGCACGACAATAAACTATAATGGATGGTAAACGGTAATATTACCAAATGAATACTGCTCATGTGTCTTCGTATGACTTCCTGAAATAATATGATGTAAGGTGAAAATGTAGTGGAATTTTACATTGGTATATTTGAATATGTATTGGACGTTTCAAATTAAAATAACATCTACCAATTTATGCTGTTACAGCTTTTCTGTGTTCCACTTTTATGGATATCAATGCTGCTGTAAGTAGCGATATATGAAAAAAGATTTCCGTATAGGTATTTGTAACCATATCTACATCATCAGATTGGACATGAGCCGGATTGTTTGTACCAACTAAAGAAAACAAACTGAATAATAATGTGATTGTCGTTAAATTAACTGACATCTTTTAAACAATAATGAGTACAGTTCTCGCGTTCTTTTATAATATAATCGTAAAGGGTTGCGTCAAAACAAATAACATGTGTCGTATCATTAGCCTATTTAACATGTTGACAGCTGACTAAATTAATACCATTTTATTAGTTGCGTGGCCTATGTCACGTAACATTGGATTATTTTTAAATTTTATCGACACAAGCGCCTTTAATTGGATCCATTATACTAGACTCTTAGATAAGGAGTTGTTTTGCTCTACAATCAAAACAGACCCGTGAATTCTCACTGCGTGTTCTTCTCTTGTGTCAATACGAACTTGATTGCGTCTTTTTCGCAAAATAAAATGGTTTTATTTCTTTTTTTCTACTTAAGGAGTAGATTTCATTCTTTTTCTATTTTTTCTCGTTTCCTCTTAAATTTCTTTGTGACTTCTATTCTGAAATCTTCATGGCTTCCCTTTTTTTGAAAAGATTGTAGTGTCAGACTCCAACCAATTGTTATCCTACGATTCCTGGGGAATCGTAGGATAACCACGACTTAAAAGGTGCATTAGACGAAAGTACGAAAGCTAACTATCGTCACTCATAGCAAAATGTGCCTTCAATGATACTGGTAGATCATTTTACTGTTAGTTACGAGCTGCCAATGACGGCTCCAATAAAATAACATCAGTTTTGTGTTACAGAATTGTGTTCACAGTATGATCGACATTGACATTTCATGTCGTTCCGTTGTTCCACACCACTGGCTCACGAGTCACGCTGTTTCCCAAAAGCTTTCTATCGGTCACGCTACGAGCATCGTTCTTGTGTGAACTTCAGCATTATTGGAGTAAATGTTAACAGGGCAATTTATGTTTCAGCTTTAATATTTACAAATTACTTCATTTTAAAGGCTGTAAAGCTAATTTTATGGATAGTTAACCTTATTTGTAACCATAAGCAGAATCAGCTTGATTATGTTCCCACTGTTAGGACTCAGGCCTCTCTAGGACAAGGAATGGGCCGTTATCCACTACACGGACTTAGTGCGGATTGGTGGTGGATATCACATGTGGTCGATTTTTTAAATTTTTGTTCTAGGACATGCCGATATGCTAAAATTGTTTTCCTTAATCATTTTGAGAGCAGTGGTGATGAAACACAAATTACAATTTAATGCTTCTGCGTGAATTTGAACTCACCTTGTATATTGTGTATAATAAGTAATTTTGGGCCATTATAAGGGGGCCACTACTGCTCGTCGTTGACTATTTTTTAATTTAAGGGAAATGTTTTTCGTTTTACATTTTTAAGTTAATTTTGAGCTTCGGTAAGAACATAATTACAACATCTATAGGGCAGGCATTCTGATTAGGGCACCATGGATCCGGCGATGATATCACATTAAAGAAAAGCGCACGACACCTATACTGTGTATCACGGAACACGAACCCAGTTTGACCTGTGACTGCTGACATTAAAATAGTGACATTTCGTGTCTACCCGCGCTTCGAGCCACTAGCGTGATACAAACACTTATACTGTTCAAACTTTTATTATGGAGGGCTTCCATCAATACTTATTTAGGTTGCTGCTTTATTCTGCACGTAATACCCTTCATCTTTAAAAAATAAAACGAATTTGTAAAAAGTGGGTCCTATGACTCAGTTGAGTTAAGAGTTTTATTTAACATTACATTACAATGAGGTCATTAATGTGTCACTTTCAAAATATATTAATCAACAAATGCCTTTAGAGTCAGTAGTAATTTCTTAATTAAGCATCAGACACATCAAATGACGTCACTCACAGGAACAGACAAAAACCTATACTAAGCCAAACGTTGAATCGCTACGACTCTATGATCCCAGTGCTTAATCACTACTATAAGTTTATTTATAGGCCTACAAGTGGTCACAAGTGATCACGTGTGTCGATGTTACGCAGTGTGTTTGCCGCGTAATCTTCTACGTGCTCATACGGTTGACCTAGCAGTGTACCAGCTGATAATATGCAGGGTTGTCATTGGACATATTCTAATAAATCATTGATCAAGTAAGGATACAAAATTTCTGCGGCACCACCAGTGTCTGGTAGAATTAGGACATGAAGGGGAGATGAGAAGTACGAAGAATCAGAACATCAAGAACAGGAGAAATCAGAAGATGATGAACGGAGAAATAAAATTTACTATGTGAGTGACACAGTGAGTGTGTTTATAAATGAAAAGGGATTCAATGACAACGTGGTGCTAAAGGAAAATGGAAGAACAAATCTTTTAACACCTACCGATGACAAGGGCAATAAGAAAAATGTAAAAACCCCGAATGTATGGCCTATTTGATGAAGATAGACCGGTTAGTAATGACTTAATCCCCACAATATGACATCTCGCGCATGCCCCAGCCCTGACGATGCGTCAGAGAAGATAACTGACCCTTGGGTCGACTCAGAACGCGGAATATTCCGCTGCACAATGACGACATCACAATGTAATATAGTGACTTGAAAAATTTATAGGTACCTATTTAATTAGTTGTTTTACTTCTGATAATACAGTCATCTCGTAAGTAAATATTGGTTTAGGTAACTTCATCATTCGTTCTAAGTTGTGTCATCATCATAGTATAAGTAATATACGAATTAGCTTTTGTTCTCTGGTAAAAAATGCCTAATTTTTGTAAGGCACATTAGATGGGATAAAACCAGGCCGCGTTGCGTGTCAGGCGCGCCTTACTCTTTAAGGCGCGCCTGACACGTTAGCGTAATTGACGGGCAATTGGGAATTGCGAAAATCCGATGGATGTGTGACGCACAGGACCGGTCGTTGTGGCAACGCTTGGGGGAGGCCTATGTCCAACAGTGGACGTCTTTCGGCTGATATGATGATGATGATATGATGGGAATTGAACATAGGCGGGTTTTAGTCAGTAAAAGTCTGAAACTCTCACCTCTCGCTCGTCTCAGAGCGGGAGGTGAGAGTGAAAAAGGTCTCTTTGGTTTAATTAGTAAATCCTGTCCCTGCAGGACGATCTTTAACTTGGCAAGTTGTAGGAACTATACCAAACAGGTAATTCAGAATATTATTAGGTATGTTAGTAAACAATTAAGAAAAACTCAGACCTATGTTACTAAACTTACTATCTATTTTAAAACGAGGTGGTTTTTCACACATTTGTGAACAACATCATCTAACAAAGTAGAATCGTACCTCCCCGCTAAGGTCTTCAGGATCGAGTTGGAGCTTTTCCGTCAGACGACCTATTTTGGAAAGGATTTTAGCAGGCATGGGTTGGGAGAATCTGTCTCGGAGAAGGAACTTCGTATAATTATGATAGAATTTCAGTTAAGGTTGGTTCGTTTAATCATATAATTTACTTCTCGATCTGATTTATGAGTAGATGTTTATCAGGCAGGGTTGTTTGCGTGAAACCATTGACGTATGCCTCTGCGAACATGCCTGATGCAGTGCAGAACCGGAGTAGTTCAACATCCTGAACCCATTATTATATTGGGTATTATTGTTAATAACTTTATTTCAGACTTCACAGTATGTCCATAGTTGTTAGTATTGTAGTGTGTTAGTAACAATAGTGCATTTAAGTAGGTTAATTAGTTTCTACTATTGTCACCCAGTGTCATTGCAAGGGACAATCCAGTTCAGCAGCAATCAACTTCAAAAATGCGTTCAGTAGGTAAACAGAAGCAGTTGTACAATTACATAACCGACATCAACACGATAAAATAACTCGCACATTAGTACCTAGTCCTAGGTGGTATAACTTGCGTTACGTAACATTATTATAATAATATACTGCGCAATGCTTCACCTAAGTACCTGCTGTGTTGTCTTGCATACTTAGTAATACTATAGGTATAGCAACACATTTTCTATTTCCACAACACCGCAACACAACTTTTCAACTGAATTCATGAATACTTGAGGGTCTGTCCCGTAATCCCTTTGTTTATTAACACAAATACGTCAGAGCCGCCAACAGTCTGACATTTCGTCGAAATTTGTTGCAAATGATCGGTATGATTTACGGCGTGTGCCAACCAACTGTAGCTTTGATGGTATTCATTGAGAACTTTAGGCGTAGTAAATTGGCCATTATTTAATAGATGGATTACCGGATATTTCGTGGAACAAAGACTATAATGTGCGTCACTATTGAATACAGATGTCATATTCAATGCGATTATTTAAATTTTAAATTGAGTGACCGCCTTGCTTCGCGCGGGTATTACAATCATTAAAATTCTCGGCTTTTTTCTACTTTGATATTCATGTATGTATTACCTTGGTGCAATCTACGAGTACATGGATCCTTTTATAGTTTTTGTTGTCACGAACAGACAGACAAGCGATGACTTTGCACCTAAGAATAATGTTTGACTTTTCATTCTCTTCATATTCGCACTTATCTACCTGATCACTGAGTTAATTTAATTTAATCAACTCAACAAAATCAGTTATAATTACACTGATATTTGCTATCTCATCATCAGAAGCTGCATTCGGATCATTAGGCCAAACAGATATCGTGACCATATTAGAAATTCATTTTCAACATTATAATATCAGGTTAAGCGTATTGTTAATTAAAATTCTGATAGCATCGCGGGTCAATAGCTCAAGCCGTGTTATGACAATATGTTACGTAAAATACTCAATGATAACGCTTAGTTTTTGCATGACGACGTTTGTTTGATAGTGGATACTTTTCTGTTGTTACGTCACCAGATTTTAGGTACATGGCCTTGGTATTAATAAATTATAGCACGTAGGTTACGTTCAACAAAAATACCACAATACTTGTAGCTTAAGGTCGAAGTTAAAAATAAAATCTATGAAGCATGATCAATATATGGTAATGTTGTACCTTTGTGTTATAAATATAATATCACCTTCGAAACTAGTTTGACTAGATACTTGATATGTGAATATTTTTCTGGTAGGCAATCGAAACATGAATACAAATAATTTCTGTAAATTGGACAACATTTTGAGGGGTTTTAGAAAAAAACCAATTGTTTTTTTTATGTCTTCCTGATCACATAAATGTTAACTGGTAGTAAAACAAACAGGAAGAGGAAGTTAATGAAATATGGTAAATGATTTAAAACCTGTTTGTGGTCAAAAATAAGTTAACGAAACATAATAAAATTATAACCATATCTAGTTGGCTGAAATACAAAAGATTGGTAACGTGACCAAATCAATGCAAGAAGCTGCTAAATTAATACATCATGATATAGTCATTGAATAAATCCAAAAATGGTTGTCTAAACTAGCCGACGTCAGACGATGAGATTACCTGTATGAATATTATAAGCGGATACAATTAGCACTTTGGCATAAGACAAACAGGATAATAATATTGGTGCTATGTATGAATGAATGACTACGAGCAAATACGACGTACTTTTTGGTGCAGTTCCAAGTCCCCACAATTAGTTATTACGTGAACTAGTGGGTGATGCAAGAGAAATGTTATCACATGAGTCTTCACAGTGATAAGTATGAGCAACACTATTATGATTAATTTACTATCTTTGCTGAATGGCTTTGAGATTCGGTTGTAGAGCAAGAAACAGTGGAGTAGAAGTAGGAATGTTTGATAAAAATATTGAAAAAAATATAATTACACATCAATGAAACTAAAACCAGAATGAAGAGGATATTAATAACAGTATTACAAAATGCAATATATTGAATATGGGCATACGAACAACAGGTACGACAAAAATCTGCTATCATTAAATCCGTAAAGCACCTGAAGCAAACAAGCATGATAAGGGAACCTGGAAATATAGAAATATCTATAATGAATAAAGATAAGGTATAACATTAAGATAAGTATCATACGTTAATCGTAGAAGATAACGAACTGACGTCAATGGATACTGATATATTCATAATGATAGACTATAGGACGCCCGAGTGCTGATTCGCAGAAACTGATAGCAGATGGATACATTGATAAATGAATTAGGATAATATTATATCAATCCAAAAATTACCGACTTTTGATTGAATTGAAAGCAGTCTAAAAGTAAGGGAAGACCTAAAAAACAATGGATAAAATTGTCAAAGCTGTTATGGCAAGAAAGAGGCTGAAAAATGGAATCTTTCGAGAAAGAAGACATCCAACGTCAACACTAATAAAATATGTTAACAGTAGGAGAAAGATCGATGTTGAATTAAAAATGCGTCCAATGCTGTTAGCGGTTTACCTGCCTCAAATTTTAAGGATGTTATACAGAAGAGGGTTAGTAACCACGCTTTGGCAATTTGGTCAGTCACAGCAAAGCGAAGATAGCTCAATTCCCTTATCGCATTTAAGAGCCTCCCCCCTCCCGTGATAATATTCCCTTAAAACCGCTCTTACCAATCGGAAAAAACAAGATGTTTGATCTACATGGCACAGTATATATCCTTCAGTAGAAACTGGTAGATCCTTGGTAAACTGGCAGGAAAAGGGGAGATCCTTTTCCTCATCGTCATCATTTTCAACATGCAAAAACATATTTCAAATAGTTTCTTAAATATAAATAAATAATTTATATAATTTATTGATTTCTAACGCTATGTTTGTGCTGTGAGATCAGCAATAAAAATTCTTATTCATATCGATATCATCATAGAATTAATAACTTCAAGGTGGGTAGTTTTTACAAAATTCTACGGTATTTTGTGTTTATTTGCTGTATGCAAATTAAGTATAGGTACCACAAATTTGCCATCTTTATTCATCGTTACACTATTACAATGGTTTGAATAATGCAAAATGCTCTTGATGATCCTTTGCAATTGCACTAAACATCATAGAGACGCAATAACAATATTTCGGCTAATAGTGACCATAGGTGGACGTAGGCCAGGATTTGAGCCAATCAAGAAGCATATACAGCCACAGCCCAACACTAAGCCAACCCTATCTGACCCATAGTGCTAGTGCTACTTGCCATTCATCGTCCAAACTCAAAACAATGGCACAACAGTTTACAGCAGCATGAATGCCATCGTCAGAAAGTAACAGATCCATAAAGGTACCGATAAATTTGAAATACTAAGATAAATAGAACAGTATAGCGTTACCTACATCAAACGAAAAAGCTACACGAGAAGACGATTCATTAGAAAATGACAGCAGTTCGCGACAACATTTGCAAATCCGCAATCTCGCCACGTCATCATAAGATACCTTAACATTTAAATCATTCATTATCACCTGCGATTTACGATTGTAATGTTAATTTGAAGACGCATGTTGTTGACACATTAATGGATTTCGTAGGAAATCTGTTTCAAATATTTCAAATAAATATAAAAGAGCAATGAATTTGAAGCGCTTTCGGAGCTTCTACGTCTACATCAGTGGCAGATTGCCAACTATGAAAAATAATTAGTTCTAATATTCAGATCATGACAGTTGCAAGCTTCCCTATCTATACTGTTAACTTGCATTATTTTGCGATGTTATTATTCCTCGTTATGTATGTTACGGTATGTTATTCTATGGAAACTTCACTGTTGTCTTAGTATTAAATAACCAAACATTCATAGTAACTTTTGCTCATATTTTTTTCTCGACCAGTTTCAGCAATATTATTATGCAGAATTTAAGCGCAAGGTCTTGCGCAATTATTAATTAGATACAATTTTCACTCACAAAATCAAAATTTTGTGAGTGTCAGAATTTGTGTCTATAAATATTTAGTGCATATTAGCATTATGTTAATAGATTACCACATGTTTCGAATTTGATACTTAATTTGTGTTTACTTAATCGTTTGACGTCGTGTCTTGGCAGTTAGCACACGTGGCTGCCGATATACTTTGCGTTTCTTGTTCAACTAGAGTTGAAACTTTGCAATACATAATATGGAACTCGTGAATGATTTGTCGTGTTCGTGATTTGCGACTTAAATAATGTTACCGCTAAAAATATTTTACATTGTTAATGTTTATGAAACATGTGTATATTTTGGAACCTAGATCTGGTAGATGGTCTTGGTGCCCGGGATGTGTACTCGAAGAAATCAAAATGTACTCGTCGCAGGAATAATTTATATTTCTTTTTGCTTTAAGAAGCTTCAAAATAATTACATTGCCACCAAAAAACACTTCCCTTCTAAAACAAGAAGCAATTCTTTCATCTATAAATTTTTCAAACTTCAATATGCAAAATCCATAAAAGTACAATTACCTAGCCAGTCCGCTGGTTAATAAGTAATAAGAAATAACCTCCTACAAACAAAAAAACAAACTTTACCTCGTTATAATATAGTGTAAAAGTGTAGATTATTGTCATATTGGTAATTGGTTTTAGAAGGATAGGTGATCAGGGGTAGAATCACCCATTCTAATGTATATCTTATTTATTTAACAATTTATGCACATGAGTACCGAGGCGGATTTAATGCCTTAGGCATTCTCTTCCAGTCAACCTTTGGGTGATGCAGAGAAAAAGTAGTGGTAGGTGCAATAAAAGAGTGAGAAAAGGCGAATACAAGAATTGATATACCAATAGACCATAGAATAGATATACTAATAAACCATAGATTAAATATATACAATTAAACAATATATAGTCAAATTAATACACTACATGCGGGCACTAAAATAGTCAAACAATTGATTCATCTTATCTACATCTATAATCTGTATATTCTAGATGTAGTGACAATATACGTTTTCTTGAAAACTAGCAAGTTACTGCGAGACTAGTTTCCCAAACCAGTTTGCATAGTAGACACACAGACATATGTTCAATCACGTATAAACGCAGGTCTTAAAACCACCGTACAGATGTGTCCTTGTGTACGAATGAAAGACTAAGTCCAACACAAACCGGTCATCAGAAACTGGTTTCTGCGACACAAAAAATAACTTGTTACTTATTTGCGGACAGCTCAGAGACAGAACATTCGATTTTAACCCCTGACGATATAGACAGGTTTTATAAGGTGCAGTTTTGTGACCCGAAATATATGCCTTTGTAGCATTATAGTTCTGAAGTTAGCGCTTAGCACTGTCACAAACTAAGAATTTATTCGCATTGTAGTTCCCACACTACCAAAATTTAAAAAGAAAAAGCAAGTATCCCTAGATGACAGAATGCAAATTACGAATTCAATAAAGACATCGACAAACGCTACTGTCCAAGCATTTGCCTTTCTACTTCGCGTTACGTAATACAAGGATAATTTTGTGCAATATTGTTAGTATATAATATGCATGTAAATAATGATCTGCTCAATAACTAACGTTTTCTTGGACTCGTTTATCGCACGGGGATTCTTGGCAATGAACCGTCAGTGACGCCAGAGGAGGATGCGTTCATGTTGCGGAACACGTATATGTAGATATGGCTAAGAAAAACTTTTGAAAGTCCATAATTAAATCAGGCTTGTCAGTAGTAGACAGATAGATAGAGATGGCAAATAAAAGCATCCAGAGCAGAGACGGAATCTACCAAGTTTTATAGAAGAGATTCATGACGAGGATGGCGTTACATAGGAATTTTGTAAAGACATCCGATCGCCAATTACATACATTACAAAACCAATATTTCAACTGTTGACATAAGCAACGCATGTTTTCTCTCCACTCCAAGTAAACTTACAGGGTTTTTCCACAAGTCATCGGATCAGTTGAAACTGGATTTGTTGTATAATTTCTGTCAACAGTCTACCCGCCATACTTGGGGAGTCGGGGCAGAGTTGTGTGCTCATCAAATTCTATATTTACGTAGTCAAGTAACCGGACCGCGGCCGGCAATCCGCGACCGGTTCTGCGAACACCGATTAGACGTGTTACATTAACTACATATGCTTATAACACACGCACATTTTAGCCAAATACACTTATTCATAGGCTTCATTAATAATCTGAACATCTTTTCTTTTCTGTTGAGGTAATTTTTCCGATAAATTAGCACGGTACTGAGAATTTTCGTGAGAAACCAATTAGTTTAAAATACTATGCTCATGTTTTAAGAATTGTGGTTACTCTTGGATAAAAAGAGGGGAACATAAACAATTACATAACAACTCTAGTAAACGTTGAAAATAGTCGGTTACAGGAGTGATGCTGACGCAAGTTAGCTTAGTGATATATCTGCACGATTTTTATTCTAAGGCTCGCGTAAAGCAATGGTTATGAAGTATAAACTCAATCGTGTACCATACAACAAGGAAATACGAATGTTTATGAGTGGTATACAAAAATAGCGAGGGTTTGACGTCATTTGCGTTGCTCCACTGTCAAGGGCGCCAGTGAGCACTCCACTCACAGTGTAGAGCTGGAAATGTATGCAGATACTTTAAAGTAAATACCAAGACAGGGTTCAGAACCATCGAGTTAATTGTCAAAAATATATCTTCCCTCTTGCATCTTAACCATTAACCACAGAAACTACACATTTACATAATTTATTTATTAGGAGAACAGAAACAAGTACCTTCAAATAGAATACATAAGTATGCTTTCAACAGATATTTCGTGGAAATTCCCTATAGTTACACTATTTTCGCACTACCGCATCCGCAGCCAGTCTGATACTTTGTATCCATAGAATGGACCAACAGTCCGGGAACAATCAGTAGGTAAACCGATAAAAGTTATCACCATTGCAGTCACAAAGAAATCGTGGTGACATAGATTACTGTAAGCCGAGCCACAGTAACTAGTACCTATTTTCTGGTAACTGAACATTCGACAAGCCTAATACAAGCAAAGTGACCACAGCGTTAAAAGCTAACCCATAATCGGCTAATCTGTGTATGAGGCTATTCGTCATGCACATAAAAACCTGTATACATATAAATTAACAATACCTAATCCATATTTTCCTTTGTCACAAAACCATTGATGAGCTTGTTATTTATTTCCGTGTCATTCCTGTTCCTTCTCCTTCGTAAAATAGGCTCAGTCAGCACCAAATAACAAATAGATCAATTTCTTAAACCCTGGTCAATTTAGCGTTAATAACCTTTCACGCCACTGCGTCAAATAAATTATGAACAATCGATTAAACATGAAAGCAGTGCGAGCAACGACCCATGTTCGACGTTATGCGATCCCGTGTAGTCTGTGGCGTGTGTCGAGTGACGTCACGCTCGTTCAGTGCCAAGGCTCCGAGAAATGTAAACAGTGCTCGATCACTCCCGCATCTGTATATAAACTGATAACGCTGTGAACGAAATGGATACGAATCCTGTGGATATTTCTACTTGATATTGGTATAATGTTGTGAATTGCAGATTTGGATCCGACGGCGGCAACAGCGATGGACAAGAAGTCGTCAATACTAAGAACAGGATATTAACAAAAAGAAGCAAGAAGGAATATGATGTAGAAAAGCGACCACCAGATGCTAAAAAATTGTTATTTTTACAATGAATGAATAAGGACTAGAAGACTGTACAGGCGAAAGTGAACCAAGATATAAAGTTTGATTTATAAACCCATAAACGCAAGGCCAATAAACATTTCAAATCTTCAGACAAAGATAACAGTTTATACAAAGAGACTCTCCCTTTTCATGAAACAAAGACGATAATAAACGCATCTCCTGAGCAATTATTCACAAAGTTCCGTGAATAAGTGAAAGTTTCAAATAACTAAATGGAGTTTGGGAGTATTCCAAATGTCTTGTCTACATCCATTATTGTTGAGGGTATAAAGGAATGAATGGGGCTAACAATGAAATATGTATTGGCTGAATATGTTACGCATGTAGATTTTAAGAATGAATTCAATCAACAGGAGAAGGTCTAGGCCAACAGTACGCTATAGTTCCACATCAACAACATTTTCATCTGCTTTGATCTACGTCATTGCAACGGTTACTGTAAACGTTGCTGAATCTGCATATTTTTCATTTTATTCAGCTTCAATTCCTTTTTGACAGAAATAATGTTGTGTTTTAAGGAGCTCAATTGTTTTTTTTAATCATCTGCAGAATAACTTACTGTATCTTTATGCAAAGGTGTACAATATTAAATAATGCCCACACGACACAGTCAATTAATAAAAGCCTGGTCATGACAAATGGATCCCAAGAACCTCTGGATGGATAATGGCTAAACTGCGAAGCGAGGATTAAACTAACGAGCATGGACCTGTTTGGACAAGCACTATCAGAATATATATCGTATCACAGTATCAACCTAAACTGATATTGCAATGGGATTTGGATCAGCTTAATAAAAAGCGACAATAAAGTTAGTCATTTCAGTTATGTATGAAAATAATGGAAATACGCCGCGTTTAACTATATTACCTTATTCAAAAAAAAAAGTTTAAGTAAAATTTTATGTGCTGTTTTGCAGGAAGGAGGTGATATTTTTGAGCATCTTCGAATTTTGTTGGATACTTAACAAATAAAGATGTAAAAACTTTAGGGAGTTATATCTTATGTTTATAAAAAGTACATGTAGGTATAGTAGGCAGCTAACGTGAGAATGAGCAGGTTTTTTGTTTTGTAATCACAACCATAACATTCTTACTGTTTACCTGATAGTAGAAAAACTCTTCCTTATCTTATCTCAGTGGAAAGTAACGCTAGGCTTCAAAACAAAAAGTTTCACGTTCGCTTCACGCTTGTTAACGTTTCTCATATAACTCTCAGAAGGATAACGGAACTGAAAGAATTTGTATCTTTTAAAACTTTACCAGTTAATGGCCGACTTTTACTTTTTATAACTGTTATTTTATAACAAGCTTGCGACCCGTTCACTAAATAGTTTTACAATTGAAATACGATTACTGTTATTTTGGGAGCATAACACTTTTGTTTCTGTTTATGAGGTTTTCGCTTTTCATAAACTGGCACTTGTTTAGTTAGTTGGTTTTGAGAACTCGTTTCGTTATTTCGGTATTGAGAACTCTTTTCATGTGAAAACAAAGAAAAAATACAGAATCTACGCAAAAACATAACACAGATAGGCTGGCCTGCCGACGACATTCCACTTCAACTTTGAAAAAATGTGCTATATTGACGACTGGGCGCATATTTCTTCACAAAAAAATAGCAGTCAAAACTCTCGTTCAAAAATGCCTTTAACTAAATAAAAAAGGCAAAAGAAGATACTTTTGACTGCACCGGTTGGTCAATAGTAGTTTTAGCTGAAAATTGCATCACTGCTTACTATCAGGTGGGATCGCAGTCAAGCACTACTTTATATCAGATTTAAAAAATCATTGGTTAATTAGCTTTGGACTGTTTTATAGTCTAAACTTTACTGTAACATCTTGCATTTTTTAAATATGTAATAAAACAAAAGGATAGATGCAAGACGCACAGGACCAGCCGTTACGGCGAGACTTGAGGGAGGCCTATGTCCAACAGTGGACGTCTTTCGGCTGAAATGAAGATGATGTTGATGATGAAAACAAAAGCGTTATAATTCAATAAGGATTTTGTTTGAAGCCAGTCAACACTACTTTTGACTATCATTGGGCAATAGTATGTAGTTTTGTCAAAAGCCTGCGGTCTACAGTACTTTTGACTAATTTTGCCAGTTAAAAGGGTTTTGACTGTAACATTTTCAATTCTGAAAAGGCGAATAGTCACTTCAGAGAACTAAGAGAATCTGGTGGAATCTGGTAGTGGGGATGTAGCTTATTAGCATGCCCTCATATAGAAGATATTACTCGAGAATTCCCAAAACAAACAGTGAGTCACGCCCCCCGGACAATGAGCAGTTGTTACTGTAGTGTACTAGAATGTTACGTAAGCCGCACCTGAGCCAACATCCTTGTTTGCGCAACCTTTCACGTACTCTGTTCCATAATATTTTCTGGTTCAGGCTATGTTTAGCTCAGGTATGTCGTAGAAAAACTAAGCATCAAAGAAGATTACCGCTACGAAAATGGTTAACCTGTTTATGCACAGTTGGCACCGATTCAACAGGATATTGGTAAAATTTTGATGTAAGTAAAACATCATCTAGGATATGCATGTCGATTGGGCTAATTTAGTCGCCATAAAGACCAATGACGAAATAGCCGCAGCACAATATAAAAAAAACAAAGTATTTATGACTAGCTTTTGCCCGCGGCTTCGCCCGCGTAGATAATCTACAGCCTATGTCACTCAGGAATGAAGCAGCTTTCTATCGGTGAAAAAATTTTAGCAATCAAACCAGTACTTTCAGAGATTACTTCTTACAAACAAAAAAAAACAAACTTTGCCTCTTAGCTACCTCTTGCGGATATCTACACTAATAGATATCCGCAAGACAACAAGCAATGCGACCTCTTTATTTTTCAAGGACTATTAATCTCAGGCAAGAAACGACGGTTCGTTTAAATCACATAAATAGTATCGACGCCATATTCGCGATAGTGAGCGCACACTAACGCAAGAAGACGATACGTCACCGCATCAAGTAGGTCGATGACGATGCAATACTAAACGCGTTGACAGCAGCATGTCATTGAGGCTCTGATTACGTTACTATGTACGTTATCTAGTGGTTCAGTGTTTGCATCGCGCTGATATCAGCATCCTGGAATCTGTCCTCAATAAGCACATGATGAAATGCCCATAAAATGTAATCTTGTTTGGAATTACTTGAGAACGCCTGTGTATGTTCATAAGTTGTAATCTTAACGCTGTTTGCTAACTTCTGCTATGTGTACATATAGACACTTATATGACTACATTTTATGATGTGGCGGAATTCCATTTAATTAATATTGTGGTTCGCAAAAACAGGTTTATTTTACTATGTTATTTCATAAATATTTTAGGAGGTTTTGGATCACTGCAGTTTAGGTTTGCCAAGTTCGAATCGAATGCGAATACACGTAAACTTAGCTGCCTGCTCCTATACTTGATTCATGAGTTACATGCGTGTTCAGTTTTTATGCCCACATAACTTGCCTTGGGTTATGTGTAATTGCGTATTGTTCTAGGTCAATAACACTACTGCTTTTGTTATTCTGTAATATTAGCTAAAAATAGTCTGGATACTAAATTTACTGCTACGCAACAAAGGTACTCTCAATAAAGCCAACCTTTTACTTACGGTTGACCTTCCTTAGTTGTGTTCTGTACCAATTAACCTTTAGTTTAACGTCACGGCTGTAAATTAATTCGATTTAGAATTTCGGTTTCGGTTTTCCGAGTAAGAACTCAACACGTAAACAAGAAAATAATTGGAAGCTGGAAGCGACGGGGACGAGGCCAGAACCTTGACATCAGTGACGTCATAATACTACGGAGATGGGGAACTCTTCACAACTGTAGTACTATCTACAAATTTTATGGGATTGACTCATCTCTTTTTGTTTGTTATACAGATTTTCTTAGACAAAACCAAGTAACATTGAAAGCTTAGTTGGGCGCCAAATAGAAGTGGTTGGGCGCCACATAGTGTATTTCTTTTAGATACACAAACCTTCTGGATATATTATCCCGGTTCAAAAGGCACTTTACATGTATCGCTAAATCAAATGATTTTGAAATTACTTATAGTTAAATGTAGTTTTTAATAATATTTTAACGCCAGAAGGTGTCGAGGAATTATTCAGTCTTTTGACTTACAAAGACACCTAGTAGGTAACAGCATTCTTTTAAAATAAGTAGGTAAATGAAATTATACAATAGCATATTAATTGTAATATGAGTAATATACTAAAGACACAGATGATAAATAGTTTACAAAGCTGCACAAACTTTAGCACTTGGATATTTTCAAGCATTGTTACATTATGTGTAAGATCGCAATGACGGCATCGAAATCGAACATCTGCCACCGCAGCTGTCGTCAAGGTTAACTTCAGAGCCTTATTTTGTGCCACTGGTCCTTATTGTAGGGTTCCTCGCTTAAACTAAGGTACCCTTATAGCATCGTCCTGTTTCTGTATGGTACACACGTTTGGTGGCGAATTTGAATGTAGAATAAAAAGCTAAGCATCTCAGCACGTTTTGAGGAAGTCGTTAATTAAAATTGGTGAATGAAACATCGGTGAGCAGTGGTGGCCGAGTGGTAACGGCCCCGACTTACGAATTGTAGGTCGTGGGTTCGAACCCAGCCAGGCGCATTACTTTGTGTAATTTATTTCATCACCACTGCTCTCAAAACGGTGAAGGAAAACATCATGAAGAAACCGGTATGTCCTAGAACCAAAAATTCGAAGACATGTGACATTCTCCAATCCGCACTGGGCCCGCGTGGTGGATTACGGCCCATTCCCTCTCCAAGAGCGGAGGCTTGAGTCCCAACAGTGAGAACATTAAAAAGGCTGAGGATGACTAAATCATAAAGCAGTATTGACTACGGAACACTAATAGTATTCGTTCTAAACGTACTTAACTAGTATTCATTCTAATCAAAGCGTATTTATATACTGCACATGTTTGGTTGAAATTGCTACTTCGAAGGAGTTGAATGTTATTTTATGGATACTTAAGCATATTGTACAGTGCTATGTATTTTGCACATGTTGATAGTGTGTTCATCTTAAACTGCTTCTCAGTTAAAAGGAGTTTCTGAGTATTGAATGTAAGTAGGTATATAATATACAATACGTCTATTGGCTAGCTATTGATAACGATGTTGCCGATTTTTTCTGTCGGTAAGTTCACCACACAAACAGACCAGACAGTAGAGAGTGAAAAAAGTTTTTAGTAGTGTATGCTAGATGTTGAATCTTGATATTACTACGATATAGGATTAAGATAAAAAACTTTTTACAAAAAAAAAATACAACCGACTTCAATGTTAAATAAACACTAAAAAGTACAAAATAACTTTAATTTCGGAAGTCGGTGTTTCTATAATAGTTTTGTCTCTTCGTTATTTAACATCGACTTCCGAAATTAAAGTTATTTTGTACTTTTTAGTGTTTATTTAACATTGAAGTCGGTTGTATTTTTTTTGTAAAAAGTTTTTTATTTTACACTTTTTAGTTATGTTACCTACCACCATTAAAAAGTACCTCTCAGCCAAACTTAAATACCTTATAGCCAGAGAGCATCTCATAACGATTCTAATAATCCCAAACACGGTTAGATTACATTAATTTACCTTCTGGCTTCGTCATCAGATCAGTCCGATACATTCCCTCCCCCTTTTCCTTCAGCCAGTCATCGACTACACGTATAAACAAAGCAATTTTACTTGTTACGACAGTTCTGCTGTGATCCTATGAGGAGTTCTGTGCCATATCTTCGAAGTTCATAATCAGATCATAACAATATTTCAATTGGACCAACTTGGAAGCATAACCTTTCAACCGAAAAAAGAATTTTCAAAATCGGTCCACAATTGACCGAGATATCGGTGAAATTACATAAAAAAAAAAACATACATTCAGCCGAACATAGAACCTCCTCCTTTTCGAAGTCGGTTAAAAAGGAAAGAAACAACTATTGTTCACCATGAGAATACTATCACCAGTAAAGAAGATACACGCTAAGAAAAAATATGGTAACTGAGGAAATGGTGAAAGCAAGCACATAAAATAAAGCATATAGGTACACCACAAGACAGTAAGGAAAAGGCGATGTTGGAGACGAAGAGAGGATCAAAAGAATTTAGTATCTATACGTTAATCTACTTTAGATTTGAGTCTACTATTCCCACAAGAGCCTAGCACTACATTTTTGATGGCACAGAAACTTATTGCTTTTTTTTAATGTTTAAATACAACGAAGTACACAGTATATGCAAAAACAAATTCACTTAGATGTCGAAGTATTTCCACATTGCTGTTATCTGGCATGACGGAAACGTGTCCAGAAGACTGACGGCATTGCCACGTTGAATCGCAATGCTATAAATTTAATAGCAAACACTATCGAACGTGAAAATAAGTTGGACGATGATATACAAAAATTGTTACATACCTACATAACCGGTTTTAACAACGTGAACCATTTGCGGTAAAAGAATATCAAAACAGATTAAACTAAACTTTTTGCGTACCTAAATTAATGGCTATTAATAGGTACAAGTAGAAAGCCAAATCTAGTTTTAAGAAAAACGTTTATTAATTAATTAATTATACTATACGATGTGTTTACAATTTGGAAGCTGAAAGTCTGCTGTGCGTGTTTTTAAATAATAACCTAATTATTTTTAGGCGTATCATGGGTTTACATTCACTACGAAACATTTACGCTGCAGCTGTTCAGTATGATTCCAAACAATTTATGTGTGCAACATAACATGCTGAAACTACAAGCTACTTAAATTATAAACTTTATACCTCTTTAGCATCTATAGAATTCGTTAACGCATCTACATCCGTTGTTATATGTAAATTTTCCTTGTTCTGAAATAATGGATAAGACGATGTTGTGCTCTCAAAACGCACTTCCAAATTAAATCAAACTAAGCACAAAAACTTGCATGGAATAAGAGAAACGCATACCTTCAATTAAGCCCATCAACACCGTTTCGAAACGGGAAAAATATTTGAAAGAAAATCGAAACGAATGCCCATCACATAGTGGCTGGAACAATAAATCCATCGGGCTTGCATTACGCGCCATTTGGCACGCACGGCGCGTAGTACCAAGGACCCATGTAGGCAGCCTCGTTCGGCATTCAGCAGGGCTCGCTGAACTCGCATTAGTATGCCGAACAGGATCCAGCAGCTTTGGCATTCGCGAAACGTAGCGACACTACGTCATGCTTTAGCCGAGGTATGTACGTGTGGTGAGTTGCAGGGACGTATTTTAACAATTGCATATTGTTGTATATTATACATATAGAATACTGTATTATATTTTGGTCGTGTTATTTAATAGTGCTTTTTGTGTGATTATGAGACATACGGTGCTTAAATACATGAAAGAAATTAATAATATGCAAAAGAGTTTCTGAAAAGGTCGAATTAAATTACAGTATTCTTTAATTTGTGCCAGCATAATCAGCCTTTTAATGTTCCCACTGCTGGGACTCAGGTCTCTTCTTTACAACACAATCCACCACACGGGCCAAGTGAGTGTGGATGTCACGTATCTTCGATTTTTTGGTTCTAGAACATTCCGGTTTCCTCACAATATTTTCCAGTCAACGTAAAGTCGTGGTATTCAGCTGGATCTGGTTAGACTGGAGCCGACCAAACTATAATTGAGAAAAGGATAAGAAGGTCAAGATAAGGATGGGTATTATATCATCATCTGCCTAGTATTTTATCTTATCAGCTTAGTCATGCAGCCTGACTCGAATAAAAAGAGAAGTATGTATTTGGAATTCTCTCCCATTTCCATTTTAGGATTTGCTTCTTATCAGGACAATGTAGGACTGAATTATATACCATACATATAATTTCTGGAAACATTAGTACAGGGCCTTGCTAATGCAGTCGGGTTCACCATTTGAAAGTAAATACACGCATAAACATCTAATATTATTGAACGTTTGCGTGAAAATGATTAATATTTTTTTTTCAAAACGGATAAGCACGCATTTGATCACTATCTCACCTGATAGAAAGCGATGATGTAGGCGACAAATGGAGCACGCTTGCCTAGAAGTAACCTATTCACTCTTAACTTAAGGCCCCCTAAGTTGTAGCTATCAGAAAACACTGACTCCAGCTGGGAATTCCACTCCTTAGCTGTAGGGGATTAGGCGCACAATGCCACATTCGCAAAATGACATATTGACGCAAAATGCCACATTCGCAAAATGACATATTCTCAAAATGTCATATTCTCAAAATGCCATATCGCAAAACGCCACATTAGCAAAATGCCATCTTCGCAAATTGCATAATGCACACTACCCAAAATGTAAAAAATTAAAAACCAACAGGCTAGCAATTCGTCAACGATGTTCAAGGCTTTGGAGTTCCAGCTCGACGAGTGCATCATTGCCGCTGATCTTCTTGGCTCGCGACTCAATCGAATCTAATGCATCAAGCTGGTATTTGGCAGATCCATCCCAAAGATGAGAGCAGTACTCTCCTACTTAATTGAAGAAAAAGGCTGATCCTATAAGGTATGTGTAAACTGAAACAAACTTTAAGTATACTAGAGCGTCTACAGCTAATAAGAACCGAGGAAGTCCGTGAGTATCGATTAACACCACATGTTAAATGTATTAATGCTATTGACGTAAAACGAAAACTTACGCCAGTTCTCATAGCAGCGCTAAACGAAGTACACACACAGATTGACGCAAGTCGCTCGTTACCTACGGATATTTATCTGTCAGCGTCTTGTCAAACTGATGTGTGGCGGTCTTTACCCTGTGTAGTGGCACGTGATGGCTTCACACTGAAATACACATTAGTTGAGCACGAACTACGCTGGTGTATTAGAAAAATGCTTGAACAATAACTTTGATTTTGTAAAGGTAATGGTTTGTGGTTTGGAACAGGAAATCTAATACACCTACATTGTATTTGTGGCATTTTTCTCAGAAACTAGTACCTACTCCTTAATGCTAAATTTGAAGATTATATGAAGAATTAGAGCAAGCTTTTTAAAGCTTCTTCAGGCTAAAACCGACCATCATTTTCTAGTATCTGGAGGAAAACTGCACAACCAGTTTGTGATAGTAAACTCGTAGCATTTTTTCTTTGCTGTACACTTCCAGAAAGCTTCGTAGATTATTTTCATCAGCACCTTATGATCAATATTTCTCTGGCCACGTGTCTCCCGAGCAAGCCATAGCAATACTGGAACGAAAACAGATGAAACCCAAACACTCATTTATGACTATTCTGCTTCTACATGACGGAAATGCGTAGGCACAAGGATTAAGGAGATTTGCCAAAGCCGATAAACAGCGGCGGCCATTAAAATTGTAAGCACTAAGCTTGACTACCGATGTTATTATAGCAACAGAGCTATTCGCGTACCTCGTGAATGAAAATTCGATTGAAGGTTACGTTCTAACTATTACAAGCGCAATTAATACATGCTATCAACAAATTAACCAGCTGTAAATCTGTGGTCAGAGATGAAAAGTCGGATCAATTTTAGGGGTTTCTGGTTTGATGCACATTAAGAATGAATCGATCAGCATGTTTGTGGCTAATTAACCTACCACCAAATAGCATTCAAAATAGACAAGAGTAGGTACGATGCGTTGGTGACTCAATTGAAGCTTTATATCTGCTTGATAGATTTTCTAAACTTAGCTTAGCCTATTTTTTTTTTTATTATGGATAGTCACGCGTTTGACCACTATATCACCTGATGGTAAGCGATGATTTGGCCGACGATAGAACACGCTTGCCTAGAAGCAAGGTGTATCTATGTTTTTGTACATTAATAAAGTATAAACAAAGTGCGTCCCTGGTATTCACCTCGCGTAGTATTCGCACGAAGGACGCAGAAGCACGGCCGGGACAGATGCGCTCGAGAAAATCGTGATCCGCAATTCTCCCTCCCCCTTCACGCCCCCCACATTGCTTTTATCGACACCCAGTATTGTGTCAGCATAATGGTAACACATGGTAAGGAGGAAAGCGTACGAATGTTATGAATGACAATGAGGCACTTGCGTTCTTCTGTGAAAATTGTATGGTGGCTACAGAATTCTGAAGTGTTGCAAAGGGCGATTATGTTATGTTCGTATTCAACTTTTGTGTCCGTCACACGAAACTCACGAATGTGAGGGATGAGGAATAAATGCTTCGTTGACAAGTTTTTTTTTTTTTTAAATGGTATAAACTAATGCTTGACTGCGATAATCGTTGATGGTGAATCGCACTAGTTTATTAAGAACCTATTCACTCTAGCCTTGAAGACACCTAAATTATAATCGGACGGAAAGACCGTAACTGAAAAATTGTTCCAATCCTTCGATATACGCGGTATAAACGACGAGGCGAAACACTTAGTCCAGCCAGATCGTAGAGGTGTTAGCAACGTAAGGGTGGACACTCGTCTTTTTTGAACGGATCATTTAATTTGGTTATATTGATTGCCTTGGACGGACTTCTTTGGGCCGTAGAGGCGTCTCTTGCTACATCGTACATCGGTCATGCGCCGCCGACTGTCGGTCAGTGGCGTGTCGGTCTCACGCCACCGGCGCCCGCGCAGCCGTCGCGACAAGCTCCGCGAGCCAAGCGCAAACTGCTGATGCGCTTTCTAACGCTCTTGGATATTAGCCATGCGTGTGATAATTTAATACAACAGATGCATGGGAAGGAATGGCTTTCAAGTTCTATGAAATTTTATGTAGCGTGCATTAATCAGGGTTAGTAGAAGAATGATTGGCAAGAAACACTAGTGTATGACAAACAGCACGATTTTAGATAATTTCATCATCCCCTTATCCAAATTTATTTAACTAAAACCTGTCTTCACAATAATGCGTCCATCGTTCCTCAGTCATTGACGCCAGGACAGATTTCTACAATATTTCATCAGATTTTAAACTGTTTCAAAGAAAACCTGCACCTGGGCTAGTTTGTTATTCAATCTTGACAAAAAATCCTGTGTAAGAAAAATGAGGTTTGGTCCACTTCAAGTGAAACGTAACCAATGTAAATCTTAACCTGCAAAAGAATTTAGGTTTTCTGAACAGTATCTACTAATCAAAAGTCACTTATTACGAACAGCGCCTTCAATTGGCTACCTCCAAGGTATTTTAATGTGAGAGGTACAACCAAGGGTCGTGGCTCTTTGGACCTGAACCGCGGTCTCAAGAATATTTTTTTTTAGTAGTATTTTGGGACCACAACGAAAAAGACGTTAAAGCACTGTTACCAAAAAACCTGTATTTATTTTATTTTTGGTTCGAAAATACTGCTCGAAAACCAAATATTTTTATAGGTGGAAGATGGGACCGTGGTCCAAACAGCCTCACGAAGTCACGACTATAACGCCATAATTTCTTACATGAATTCGCTTAGTGGCTCAGCTTACCGGTTTAAAAGCGAGATTCCTCGGGGCAACAAAAAGCTGGGACTAATAAATAAAATGTATCAGATGCGAGTCATCGTGCCGGCCAACGGAACGGTCACGGCCGGTGCTCGTCGCGGGACGTGAGCTCGTGACGCTCCCGCACACGACACGCTCCGCCGCATCGCTGTGAACCAACCTTTATTTTTGCATAATACCTATTTTTATTTTATTTACTATTTACACGTTCTTTTGTATTATTTTTGACAGTTGTTACGCCCGAAAATCTGACAGCAGACCAAACCAGACCTGCCAAGTGATGTCGTGGTACTCAATTACTGCGGTCAGATAGGCAGCCGATTCATGTAAAATTTTGATATTCAGTTACACCTATGTAAGCTAGAAGGTAACCTTAACAAAGATGAGGATAGGCTGGGTAGATTATGTCTTGCTCTAGGACCCGATTTACATTTTTTTTTTTTAGAGGACATAAACTAGTGGTTGATTGTGATCCCATCTGGTAAGCACAGTAGACCCACCTAGTTTGTTAAGAGCCTATTCACTCTATCCTTGAAGACATCTAAATTATATATTATCGGACGAGAACACCGCTACAGGCAAATTGTTCCAGTCCTTCCATGTACGCGGTATAAACAAAGAGGCGAAACGCTTAGGCCCGTATTAATAAACGATGCTCAACTCCGTCCTCAAGTGCGATATCATTTGATCCCCGATTATACGATGACAGAAGCTCAAGATCTTTGCTAATTAATAAACACATGAGTACAGGATCTCAGTTACCAAGATCAGCTCCTCAATGAGCTGTACTCAAGCTTCGCTTACGTGAACGATTACGTCACATTGGCCGAAGTTTAAAATAAAATGCCTTTTAATAGGAATATAAAATACCAAATCTTGAACAAATATGATTAATTTTTTTTTATTTACTTGGCAATCCAAAAGGATTTGAAGCATTTCTTACATACATTTTTTATAAACGATATCGCATAGACCAAGAAATATTGTCATAGTACTCTATTTCATCATAATAATTAACTTCACTTAAAATATTTTCAAAGTCCATGTTTCGCGCTACGCTAATTACGACCTCAAGTCCCGATCGGTCTGCACTCATGATCTGGCAGCTCAAGTACAGAGATCTTTGTAAACTTAAGTTTCGAGTTTCGTTTATTAATCAGACAACACTCAGCTGATGTCGTAAACCTAAGCTGAGCTTGAGCTCGAACTTAAGCTTGAGCTTGAGCTTGTGAATCTCGTTTATTAATACGATCAAGACCTCAAGCTTGGTATCAAGTACGAGATCTTGGGCTGAGGAACGTTTATTAATACGGGCCTTAGTCCGGGCCGTAAGGAGATGTCACAACGTAAAGGTGGACACTCGCCGAATTAGTTCGAAACTATAATTGATGAAAAATAGGAGACTGATTGTCTGCTTGACAATGGATTTCAGAATACAGGATGGTCAGTGAAAAACTAGGTACAGATGTCAAGTTACAGCAGGTACAAGGTGCACATAAACGACAATAATCTCATAACCTCCCGCCCGTTTACAAACAAGCAAAAAATCTCGTGACTAACGATCGTGATTACGAAATTAACCCGTAAAGTTAGAGAGACGACAGAATAAAAACTGGCCTGCAAGGTGACGTCATGCGTAGTCACTCGTTAAATCTACATGAGAGGCAGGAATTCACACAGCAAACACTTTCTCTGTTGGTACTCTGGCCACACGATAACGCGATAAACTTGTCAAGTTGCTGATAAGGTTCCCGTGTTGTATCACACAGTAATATCACATGAGCTTGCAGCATGCGTCACTGGCTAGATTAAGTTAAGCTTTGTTCAGTGATCCAAGAATGTAACAACGATTAACAAAGACTTATTTTATAAGTTGAATTCATTGCAATATTTATTCGGACACTCTTGTAGACTGTACAGTGAGCCTGCTGGGAAGAGTGTCTGGGGAAATAGTCATAAACATGGCACTCAGTTCGGCCATCCAGTCCGTACCAAGCCTAGCTCGACGGCGCATTGTGTTCCACCCAAGCCTCAAAGAGATGATGATAAAATTGACGGTAGGCAGTTAGAGCCAGTGCCTGCCAGGGCTACGGATAGTTTGAAGAAGTTATAAAAGGGTATTTTATTATTATTATTTAGAAGATAAGGGGCTATGCATCACCCATAGTGTAGGGGATGTAGTCACTGCGACCTAAAAGATCTATTGTGACTCGCCACCTTGTTAGAGTAACTCTTTTAGCCCGGAGGCTTCCAAGAAATTTAGAATACTCCTAGCTTTTAGAGTTTTAATCTCCTCCGGGCGAATAATGTGTCGGCCCAGATGGACACTGCGTTTGTGGACAAGGGGCCCGCATTCACACAAGAGGTGCTTAGGCGTCTCCCTCTCCTGATTGCAGTACCGGCAAACATCAGTGTCACTCAGTTTCATGTGAAATTGGTGCCTGTTTAGTTTGCAGTGGCCGGTTAAGGCGCGGGCTATCTCACAGATGTTCGTCCTGCTAAGCTCAAGAAGCTCGGCAGTTCGTTTTTGTGAGTAGCCTTCTATGAGAGATTTGGCGTGTAGCAGACCTGGTTGTACCAACCAGTTCTTTTTTGAATCGCCAAATAAGTTGCCTTTAAGGGTCTGCATGGCCTGGTTCTTTGAGATACCACAGAAGGGTTCTGGACCTATCTGATGACCTTGAGCCCCAGCCCGTGCAAGTTCATCGGCTTTTTCGTTGCCGTTGATTCCAGAATGACCTGGTACCCATCTCAGAATAACTTTATTCCTTTGCCCCAGGTCATTCAGTTTGTTAACGCAGTCTTTTACCAGTTTCGAATTTAAAGTATTCGAGTTCAAGGCGCTAAGAGCTGCCTGGCTATCTGAGTAAATCAGAATTAATTGATTTATGTAGTTTCGTTGACGGTTGGCCTCCACACATTCTATAATGGCGTATACCTCCGCTTGGAATATGGTAGCATGTTTACCCAGATTCAAGCTTTTGCTGAATTTCGGGCTAATGCCAAATATTCCACATCCTACATTCTCACCCATTTTGGACCCGTCTGTAAACCAGATCAGGCTTCCAGCCTTGCAAGTGATGAGGTTGTTTGACCAATCCTCTCTGCTCGGCAGTTCCACTGTGTAATTCCTTGTGAAATTACACTGTGGAAGCATGACGTCTGTTGTCATAGCTAGTTGATCGTGTTCAAGTACTGATTCGTGTAGCGATCTCAGTGCTTGAGAGCGCCAGTTTGCTTTGCCAGTGCTGTTTGTTCTGTACATGCTTGCCTTCGCCTCCTTCGCAATGAATAGATGAAGTGGCGGTAGGTTAAGCAGGGCATTTAGAGCAGCTCCTGGGGTTGTGGACATGGCCCCTGTTGATATGAGGCATGCAAGTCTCTGCAAACCATTAAGTTTGTTAATGACTGTCACTTGAGTTGTTTTCCTCCACCATACTACGCAGGCATACGTTATTATCGGCCTGACTATGGCGGTGTACAACCACAGGGCGATTTTAGGGTTTAAGCCCCATTTCTTCCCTGCTAAGCGACAGCATATTCCTAAAGCTATTTTAGCCTTTTGGATCACATTGTTAATGTGAGTGTTCCAGGTCAGTCTCTGGTCGATAGTTACGCCCAGGTACTTGACTTCGCTGGAGAATGGTATGAGAGTCCCCTTTACAGTGGGCGTTACAAGTTTGTCCAACTTACGCTTCCTAGTAAAGGGGACTATTGTTGTTTTACTCGGGTTAACCAATAAATTGTTTTCTGTGCACCATGTGTGTGTGTCCGTACCAAGCCTAGCTCGACGGCGCATTGTGTTCCACCCAAGCCTCAAAGAGATGATGATAAAATTGACGGTAGGCAGTTAGAGCCAGTGCCTGCCAGGGCTACGGATAGCTTGAAGAAGTTATAAAAGGGTAACTGAAAACACTGGATTTTAGTCAGTAAAGTCTAACAATCCTTCCCGCTTCACTCAGAGCGGGTCATTTGATGATTAAACGTTAAAAAAACTTAGGAGAGAGACCTACACCTATGGAATGGCTGAGTACCACGAGGTGTGAACTGTGAACTGACCAGGCGTCAGTCACAAACCTCTTCTTTTGGAGTCAAATACTTTTTTGCCTAGTAGTCAAGATAATTGCGTATAAGTACGTATATAGGGGGAGGGAGCGGGGGCAGGTGGGCCGTGTCCGTGGATCTCCCAGTTTGTGGTGGAAGATTTTCGTCTCCAAGTGAACAATGAGGATATGTATCAAAAATAGTACAAAGCCGACTGTTTATTGATTTATTGGTATAGCAACGAGCAGCGGCTATAAAAGGTACAAGGACGAATGAAGACATAAATAATCACTCAATCAAATTAATGTAAGAAAATCAAACAGCTACAATTTTATTCCTAAAAATGGGCGATATGGTAATCTTTAGCTCGTGTCATATTGGAGCGATGAAATTAGATCATTTAGTTGATATTAAAATAAACAATTAAGATGTCCACATGACTAGCATTTGCTCCTGAAACCAAGGTGATATCAAAACGAGTCATTTTCATAGACCAGACAAAGAATGGTTACATACACTTCAGCTACAAAGAAGCGATAAGCTGAGAAGAATTACTGTGGTGAACACAACGAACGAACCTTGGAATACCAACCTTAAGTAAAACAGTATTAAAAAAATTTAGTCCTAGTATTTTGTGTCTGAGTCAACAAACATTCGTCAAAATAAAGGAACAAAACCAGTATATTTTGGAAGAATGTTCAGTAACTCAAATTACACGTCTATCATAATTTCAGTCATTTAATATTTACGATATTCACACATTTGGTGATGTAGGTACTGTGAAATAACATTTTCAAAACTAACCTCAATGTATGATTGTATGCAGATTGGACTAAAATGTGTAACCGTTGCACTTGGCTAACTCAATAGCCTAAAGAAATTCCAACAACAGAATAGTAATTCAAAGAATGGAGTTGAAGCTCTCAAATGTGTCAAACTGGTCTGGTTAGCGAAGCACGTAGTAGAGTAGTAGATGCAGACGTGGGTTATGTGGATGAGGCTAATTCCACAGCGAGCGGACGAGAAGTGGATGAAACAAAAAAGAAAGTCTAGTTTACCGTTCGTCGACCCACATGGCGGGCCGAGCCGCGCCGAGCGTGGCGCGTCGCCTCTTCGCCGCCCGCGCCGCATCCAAGTACGTGACTGCTGGTAAAAACGAAATTGAATTGCCTGGGAATTGACATCCGATGAATTTTGATACAGTAGCTGCAGAAAATATGATGACTGTGTTCTATGAATGGCAAAAGAAAAAGTAATATGCAAGTACACGTAGCTTATAAACCCTACTGATTATTGCAATCTAAGAATCAGAAGGTTATGTGTTCTCCTTCACACACGACCTAGATGCCCCTCACACGCGACCTAGTCATCCCTCAGACACAACCTAGATTTATCTCACACTATACTGATGTGATAATGTCCTGACTGAAATTGATAATACGACGTAGCAGCTTATGATCTATATTGACACTACGACGTAGTAGCTTATGATGATCCATATTGACACTACGACGACGTAGCAGCTTATCATCTATATTGACACCACGACGTAGCAGCCTATCATTTATATTGACACCACGACGTAGCAGCCTATCATTTATATTGACACTACGACGTAGCAGCTTATCATCTATATTGACACCACGACGTAGCAGCCTATCATTTATATTGACACTACGACGTAGCAGCTTATCATCTATATTGACACTACGACGTAGTAGCTTATGATCCATATTGACACTACGACGACGTAGCAGCTTATCATCTATATTGACACCACGACGTAGCAACCTATCATTTATATTGACACCACGACGTAGCAGCCTATCATTTATATTGACACCACGACGTAGCAGCCTATCATTTATATTGACACCACGACGTAGCAGCCTATCATTTATATTGACACTACGACGTAGCAGCTTATCATCTATATTGACACCACGACGTAGCAGCCTATCATTTATATTGACACCACGACGTAGCAGCCTATCATTTATATTGACACTACGACGTAGCAGCTTATCATCTATATTGACACCACGACGTAGCAGCCTATCATTTATATTGACACTACGACGTAGCAGCTTATCATCTATATTGACACTACGACTTAGTAGCTTATGATCCATATTGACACTACGACGACGTAGCAGCTTATCATCTATATTGACACCACGACGTAGCAACCTATCATTTATATTGACACCACGACGTAGCAGCCTATCATTTATATTGACACCACGACGTAGCAGCCTATCATTTATATTGACACCACGACGTAGCAGCCTATCATTTATATTGACACTACGACGTAGCAGCTTATCATCTATATTGACACCACGACGTAGCAGCCTATCATTTATATTGACACCACGACGTAGCAGCCTATCATTTATATTGACACTACGACGTAGCAGCTTATCATCTATATTGACACCACGACGTAGCAGCCTATCATTTATATTGACACTACGACGTAGCAGCTTATTATCTATATTGACACTACGACGTAGTAGCTTATGATCCATATTGACACTACGACGACGTAGCAGCTTATCATCTATATTGACACCACGACGTAGCAACCTATCATTTATATTGACACCACGACGTAGCAGCCTATCATTTATATTGACACTACGACGTAGCAGCTTATTATCTATATTGACACTACGACGTAGTAGCTTATGATCCATATTGACACTACGACGACGTAGCAGCTTATCATATATATTGACACCACGACGTAGCAGCCTATCATTTATATTGACACCACGACGTAGCAGCCTATCATTTATATTGACACTACGACGTAGCAGCTTATCATCTATATTGACACTACGACGTAGTAGCTTATGATCCATATTGACACTACGACGACGTAGCAGCTTATCATCTATATTGACACTACGACGTAGCAACCTATCATTTATATTGACACCACGACGTAGCAGCCTATCATTTATATTGACACTACGACGTAGCAGCTTATCATCTATATTGACACCACGACGTAGCAACCTATCATTTATATTGACACCACGACGTAGCAGCCTATCATTTATATTGACACTACGACGTAGCAGCTTATTATCTATATTGACACTACGACGTAGTAGCTTATGATCCATATTGACACTACGACGACGTAGCAGCTTATGATTTATATTGACACCACAACGTAGCAGCCTATCATTTATATTGACACTACGACGTAGCAGCTTATCATCTATATTGACACTACGACGTAGTAGCTTATGATCCATATTGACACTACGACGACGTAGCAGCTTATGATTTATATTGACACCACGACGTAGCAACCTATCATTTATATTGACACTACGACGTAGCAGCTTATCATCTATATTGACACTACGACGTAGTAGCTTATGATCCATATTGACACTACGACGACGTAGCAGCCTATCATTTATATTGACACTACGACGTAGCAGCTTATTATCTATATTGACACTACGACGTAGTAGCTTATGATCCATATTGACACTACGACGACGTAGCAGCTTATGATTTATATTGACACCACAACGTAGCAGCCTATCATTTATATTGACACTACGACGTAGCAGCTTATCATCTATATTGACACTACGACGTAGTAGCTTATGATCCATATTGACACTACGACGACGTAGCAGCTTATGATTTATATTGACACTACGACGTAGCAGCTTATGATTTATATTGACACCACAACGTAGCAGCCTATCATTTATATTGACACTACGACGTAGCAGCTTATCATCTATATTGACACTACGACGTAGTAGCTTATGATCCATATTGACACTACGACGACGTAGCAGCTTATGATTTATATTGACACTACGACGTAGCAGCTTATGATTTATATTGACACCACAACGTAGCTGCCTATCATTTATATTAACACTACGACGGAACAGCTTATGATCTTTATTGACACTACGACGTGGTATTTTATGATCCCGACAAATACTACAAAATAGCGTATTATTAAAAATACTGGTTTTCATAATTTTGTAGTTAAATTACTTTATAGCTGAGAAAAACATGTGCAAATCATACATTTTAGAAGTTGTAAATTGCATCATTATAGAAAAGAACGAGTTTTAACTCAGCACAAAATATTTAAGGTTGTTTTAGACGTCATGGCCCGACACAAATCGAGAGCTGTAAATCCTAATTGACTCGATCCACTTGAACGGGCTCGCTATAATTAGAAAAAGACTAAGAATAGATAAAAAAACAGCGTCTCGGAAGCTAAATCAATTTGACTACATAGCGGCTTGTCAGATGAAGATGAAACAAAATTTAATTTACTTCAACATAGAGTTTTTCAGTGTTTATCCAGCAGTAGCATATAACGAAAGACCACGCTTGTATTCCCCAAAGGATTCTGTACCTGTTAGTACATTCATATTTCGCTATTTTTGTTGATGGCGCATTTTATGAATAACTAATGATTGCCATTATTGTACGCACCCAGGATCCAGGCTAGTACTGAGAAATTACAGACAAAAACTCAATATTGCTTTGCTCGGCTTAGTAACCTTGCCACTTCACCAACGAGGCAATTTCCAAGCACAGCCAGTTCTGCTGTGTGCTACTAAGTAAGGACTGTGTCGTCAGTGGACTGCAGACAATCACCAAACTAATGTTAGATCATCTAAGTGGCTTAGACTGCGGAAGCCTGAGATAATCTTACATTATTCAACAAATGACCAGTGTATGCTACGCAATGTATTTCCTACAGAAGTTATATCAGTGTTAAGTTGAAAATTATACAACCTCTGAGTTTACATCTCTTAAAGTAGCCATACAGAGAATACATAGGTTAGGTTAGGTTGGTGGATGGTGGTGGTAGGTAGAGTGAATAGGCTCTTAATAAACTAGTGCGCCTCACCATCAACGATTGCATCACTGCTTACCATTAAGTGGAATCGCAGTCAAGCACTAGTTTATATCAGTTAGGTACCTACGCTTCGATCTTGAGGATTTAAGTAGGTATAAATATAGATAAATGGAAAGGTTGCTTATTTTCGATGTTTACAGACTACTTTAAAAAAACACGCTACGGCATACCGAACAGGTTTGCTGTACAGTTGAGTTTTACAGGTAAACCGAAGCGTGTATGTTGCACAACTGTACAGGCAAATCTGTATTTACAAAGATCCGATTCAAATAAGTACTCAAACAGTCGATATCGAAATATCCGATCTGAAATTACATTGCATCTTCAAACGCAGCGATTAAGCAATGCGTACCGATAGGCCACGATTACTTCTTCTGAGAACACCATGGGATCATTGGCCGCGTTAGGCACCTTCGCCGGCAAGGCCTCTACCAAGCAGCGTCGCCTCTGACGTAGCATGCGGTTAGAAAGTTGCCTGCTTGCGTCACGGCGCACTGGGGTCGACGACCGGCGCACGCGCCTGTGCAGGGCTGACACTCGGGATCTCTGGACGTTTGGTAAGGAAGGTTAGTTATGTCTAACTACCTATATTGAATTACTATGCAAACCGATTTAAAGTGGTACACGGGAGTATAATAGCTCTAACTCTAAGCAAGTGTATACGCCGAAGCATTTTGTGGTGGTATGCGGTAATAGTGGACTGAAATGAAAGTTTAAAGTAACTTACGATAACTAGCTTCTGCCAGAAACTTTGTGAGCGTAAATGTCGGTTATTACGTAAAGTTGAAGTCAGATAAAAAATATGTGCGTCCTTGGGGTTACTTGAAGGTTACCCTGTACCAAATGTCATCAAAATCGGTTCAATAGTTTAACCGTGAAAGCGTAACAGACAGACAGAGTTATTTTCGAAAGGATCTACCATCGGCTAAATGATAAACTTTCATCACCAGTAGTGAATCTAAGTGTTCAATTGCTGTACTGAATTTAATGCCCCATGCTTCTAGGCCTTAGCAATTGAGGCTGTGCATTGTCGGTCAGTTAATCAAGATATGCAGTAGAATCTACCAGTGACCAACCCTAAAGCAGTCACGAAGCGACAACGTAGCGACCTCGTTCGCGTCCGAGCCCGCCCCCCGCTCTCCACCTGCACCCGCGCGGCGCGCCGACACGACCTACCAGCTGTTCCACAAGGTATCACGACAAAACAACACTATACCTGATGTAAGTTGTCATGTAACAGCTCCAAACTTGGACTTACCTTAATGATACGACCAATTTTGAGACAAGATTCCCAATTTAATCGAACTTATCAAGAATGATACAAGTGATGTAAAATTTTTGAATGCTGTGAGATCCTTTAGGAGGCAACACGCATCATAGAGTGAAAATTGTACGTTGCAAGAAAACTGGGAATCCAGTTTGCAGTAACAAAACACATACGTATAAGTAAGAGCAGGTCTACAAGAATGACCGGTTTCTTCGCTTTGACCCAAGCCCAACCAGAGTGAATAAGGGCCCAACATCATATACTTCAAAATTTCTTTGTTGCATAGAGCTGTTATTTTATCAGCAAAAGTGGTTAAAAAGAAGGCCCAACAATGTACCCACATTTTAGAGCCTTCTTTTTAGCCACTTTGCAAACTCAAAATAAATTCTGTTACTTTTAGGTAAATGCAGCTGAGTCAAAAGTTAATTTTTCTTAAAAGTAAGACGTTTTGCACGCTTTCTGGTAATTTTTTTCCTTGTTTTTTTGTTAAGCCACTTTTCCTCCCAGCTAAATACTAGGAAAAACTTGACGGCCAGCAGGGCAATTGTTTAGGGTGTTTGACTTTAGTAAGTTATTATGACGTAGAAAAAGTGCTGTTATAGTCGAAGAGGAGACAAAAACAAAGAAAAATAAGGCTGATTATGATTGTTATTCAAAGTGGTAAGTTTCGCATATCTTGTTGGAACAGGGTCGATGCCTGCAAGGGTCTCGGAGACTTCAGAAGGGTAACTTGTTGTCCTAGAACGCTAAGAGCAACTTAAGAAACATAGGTGTGGTTTTAGTCAGTAAAAGTCTGACAGAGAGAGCAGAAGAAGTCCTCATATAAAAAAATGTCTTGTCGGAAAGAACAGATAAGGTTCAACGGTAAAATCTTAAAACAGATGCCAAAAAGCAAATTATAATGAATGATCGCGATTTTAAAGGTACCGATCCTAATTAAGATTATGAACGCATAGCAACCTAGATAACATTGCCAGTTGTATGACCTAGTTTATTACTCAGAGATAACGCTGATAGCTTAGATCTTTAACAAGTCTTATCTTATACCTTAGCGAAAAGCACTTGATAACCGATAAAAGAAACGTTGGCAACCGGATACTTAGCCGACAGTGTTAATGTACATAGACAAAGGGTATTCAATTATGTATATAATAAGAATAAGATTAAGATGTCCCAAAGATTACATTCAGATAGATAAGAGTTTCTACATAGACTTCACACCGAATTCCCATGTCTAGGATCCTTCGTTCGTAAAATTAAAATTGTTCAGATGTTGGCAGTGTTCAAGCTACACGAATACTGACAAATGCTTGCACTGACTACACAAATCTCTCGAATCTGTGTGATTCATCCCTTAAAAGACCATGTCAGACAATAATCTGCAATTCTGCATGGTCAGACATTGTTTGACATGTTTCAAAAATGGAACGGTGTTTCTTCTCAGGGAAACATTGGCCTCATCTGGGTTAAATTGACGAAAAAGTTGTCAGGTAAAAATGTGTCGTGTAAAGTTATTTAGAAATTACGTACAAAATAAATCATCACTGTGAATGTTCCAACGACGCGACGATTTTTAATGGCTTCTGAGGTCGTCCTCTCTTGTTTCTGATTGGAATCAGTAACCGTCACACGCTTTCATTTTAGCAATTCAAAAATGTTATTAATTTGCGTCATGTTTTAAAATCCTCGTTCACAAGTCGACGGAACGGCAAAGGGAAAGCGATTGTCATTAGGAGTTTGTTACGTAATTTTGGCGCCGATGACGTCGAAATTGAGGTGTCACTACGTAAACGAGATGACGCGGCAGCAGTCGAGAGGTCTTTGTCGTAGTTGCATAAGGCCGACCATAATGGTTTGGAAAGCCAATGGTGTGCAATGGATAGAGACAAAGGTCAAGGAGATGATTTTCAATGAATGATTTAGGAATGATTTTCTTTTTTCAATTATTTATTACAAATATCTCGGTTACAATTGATTTTCAAAACATATATTACATTAAACAATTACTTACTTAAAACACTGGACTCTAGAGGAACCAACTTTTCAAATTCCAAACAAACAAACCTTGCGGTAAGTTCCTAACCTAACCTCTTCACCCCTATTGGGCTGCATAACTGAAACGTACGTAAGTCTAATATATGCAAGTAACTCTATGGAAATACCGTTACTTAACGTTATTTTTAATGTGAATTGGTAACGTTTTCAAGCCCTGCTTTATCCCTCCTCTTCACATGACCATACCAAAACAACCGAGGAGCAATAATAAAGAAGATTACTTCAGCACCTAAATTGTAGACGTTTTTTTAACAATGAGAATTGCAAAACTTACTTAAATAAGTTCTTACGTGATAGAATTGATGAGTAAATACTGAGCACTTCGGGGGTGCCTTGAGTGTGTGGATCCACTTCCGTAGGTCGAAGTAAGTGTAGTTCTGACAAAAATCTAGAAACACTAACTAAATATCCAAGTACTATTAACATGGGTACATCATATTACATAAACATTAACATTCTACAGTCAATCCTCAGAGTTATTCTCAACGCGTATTCAAGTTAGGTTACTAATAAACTTGATTCAGAAACTGGCTCCAACCGGCGTCATGCTAGCCACATACTTGGAACAGCAAGTATACCTTTCTCTTTTGCCAGTTATTCAGTTCCTTTCACGCACTTAAAAATATCCACAATCCTGCGTCTAACCAGTCTATGGAGACACATGAATCGTCTACATGATGGAAGTTTTGTATTGGGTATGTGTGGTGGTCTGTAGGATTATGGGTCTTACGTATTTTGTGTAAAGACAAGTCTCGGTTCGACGGCCGGCCTTAGCCCAGTTGTGTGACGTGAAGGGGCCCCAATTATGCTCCCCACTAAATGCCACGCGCTGAGAACGTTCTCAAGCGCTCTAACCAAACGCTCGTGGTTCAATGAAACAGGGTCAGACCAACGCGGTTGTGTGAATGCATGTTTTATCCACGACTTACACGTGGGAGAGATAAAGCAGGTTTTACTATTTTTCTTCAAAGGTATCTCTGATTAGGAAATAGTGAACGTGCTAACAGAAACCGTTAGAATCGGACACATAAGTGACTCCAATAAACGGCTACAGATTTTTTGGTAATTCCTCTTCCCGCAGATTTCAAATAAAGCATTACTAAGAACAGAGACGAATTTAAATAATTCGCGATTTAAAAAACAAAATAAGATTTAGAGGAAAGTTTATTGGACACTAAACTTGAGTAATGAACTTGATTTGCCCGAAGATAACTGACTAACACGTATATACCACTATAGCTTGTGCTGAAAGTAGCTAAGAGATGAAGAGGTTACGTACCAATATAGCATGGTTGGCACAACCAAGCGTTTGGTTCAAGTGCTTATAACGATGAAAGGAAAGGTACGAGGTCTTTCTTTCTTTCATATCAAGTGCTCTGACGATCAATTTTAGTAATACCATAGATAGTAGTATGAGCTAGTTCACAGTCAATACTATACTGTTCGAAACATCAGAACTATTCAGAAGCACTAAAAACGGTCCTGTTAATTGTTTCTGTGAGAACAAGGTGAAATCATAATCCATACAATCACATTGTTCCTAATTTTTCTCTTATAGGAGTCCATTTTGGTTTCTTTGTTATTATCTGGGACCGCAGTCCAGAAGAAAAAAAAACCTTGGCCATAAAAATAAATAAAAATATCACCAATTCAAAACATGTAGCACAGTTTTTTATTATAGACGGTTTTGTAACGCGTTTGACCACAATCTCACCTGATGGCAAGCATCGATTTGGTCGATGCAGTATACTTACCTAGAAGAAATTATTCTTCAAAAGTAACGGACATTATCATACAAAACATAACTCTGTGGAAAATCTTGAAGTGGAAATTTAAAAAAAATTCTGATTAGGTGGAAATTTAAAATCAGCTTACATCCATGTTATATTCAGTTGGAAAGTTATAAACCTTTAAGCCTTTCGTGGGACATACTATAGCTCTAGGGAACAACAGGTTAGGAACCACAGCTTTCGACAAAGTAAGAAAAGAAAACATGCTGGAACTAAAACTTCCAGTATCCATTGAGAAAACAGAATTATTAAGGAAAATTAATCTAGCTCAAGAAGCAGAAAAAGAATCGCCAAACTTAAGCGGCAGTGGACAGGGCACATTACTCGCAGAACAGATGGTCGATGGGGACGAAAGGTTCTGGATTGGCGACCACGTACCAGAAGACGCAGCGTGAGGAGGCCTTCAACAAGCTGGACCGATTAACTGGTGAGGGTCGTGGGAATCCGATGGATGAGAGACGCACAGGACCGGTCATTATGGGGACACTTGGGGGAGGCATATATCCAACAGTGGACGTCTTTCGGCTCAAATGATGATGATGAATCTAGCTCAAATACTTAATATCACAAGCGAATTTCGTCCTGTCATAAATAGTTTTTATAGTAAAACCATGCAGCTGTAATAATTATTCCACTTAAATAAAATATACAACGCTATACAGTCATCCATATCATACAGAACAACTGGCGTACATTTAAGTATACAGATAAAGTTTGCCTTGAGGCGAGTCCTGCGTTTCATTTTTCCTTGTACTGGTAGCAGTATTCAAAGATCTCTATTTAAATGCTTTTTTTAAAGTTCCTATACCTACAATAACTTTAATATATGAAAATAATAGCTTCTGCCAGCAGTTTTGCCTTCGTGAAAGTAGCCAATCATCAAGGAACAAACTCCCGGGATAAAAATGATCCTATGTCTTATTCCAAGATATGGACCCGGTTTGCCAATTTCAAACAAATCTGAACGGATTGTTTCCCAACTAAGTTGCAGGCGGTTTCCAGAGTAACCACATGAAGCTGGATATCAGTATTTTACATGGAGCAACTATCTATCTAACCTCAATCACCATCATCATCAACATTTCAGCTGAAAGACGTCCACAGCTGGACTAATCCCCCACCTCCAAGTGTAACCAACCGTTGAACGCAACCATCGATATCCCGCGGCCCTCATCAGGTTGTCAGATCACTTTGTGGGAGATCTTCCAGCCCTGCGTCTTCCAATACGGGGTCGTCACCCGAGAACCTTGTGGCCCCATCGACCATCTGGTTTTGCGAGCAATGTACCCTGCCCACTATCACTTAAGTTTGGCGAATCTTCGGGCTATGTCGGTAACCTTGGTTTTCCTGCGGATATCTTTATTTCTGATCCGATCACGCAAGGGAGTTCTGATCTCTCCATTGTCTTTAAGCCTTCTGATGAGGCCCATTAAGAGCGAACCGATTGGCCTCTTTCTCGAAGTTAGACCTACCTGGCTGGTAAACTTAATCGTCTACAACTTCGAGTGTAGATTCTCCGATTTTCATAGGAGTGGGTGCTACGTATTTACCACGATCTTAGTTTTTTCCATGTTCATTTTAATACCCCTGACCTCCACAACCTAGTAACTTTTTTATATGATACCCCTTGAGAAAACTGATGTTAGATCATTTCCTAACCTCTGACTATCCACAACGACTGACAAATCTACAAATGACTCCCGGTACCAACAGCTTTATATGCTGTCCGAGGCACATAGGAATCTCGATATGTCAAGATGGTCACCAAGCCACAAACCGACCTCAGACATTGCTTAACTTTGAAGATCAACCCTTTCTTGGTTGTTATTAGTTACTTAGTCACGAACTAAGTGTGATAATAACAGGTTTAATAATATCTCACGTTGATTGCAAAACTAGAGGTGGTTTGATAGGGCTGCAGGAACGTTCGAACGAGTTACCGTGGCCCATGAGCACAAAGCTCAACTTAAAGGAACAAAGGTAGGTTTTAGTCAATAAAAGTCTGACACGCCCTGTCGCTCAACCCAGAACGTGATAAATTATTTGATGACATCCCAACTCAAATTTCATCTAAGATACACCATCACACAACCGACCACATGACGCGTTTTAGCCATAGAAGTGGGCAAAAAAGGAAGAGGTCGACCACTGACTACCAGGAGGCGAACCATCCAGAACGACCTGCTGACAATGGGCCTAACGAAACCAGAAATGTCGCAAGATCGCCTAGAATGGCGTAAAAGTATCAGGAGGACTGACCCCAAATAGGGAACAAGCTAAGTGATTGATTGATCTTAGATAAACCCTAGAAAGTAAAAAAGACATGAGTCCTAAGAACAACGAACATCTTCCCCAGCACAAAACACAATGAACTAATCGCCTAGCATGTTGTTTATGTACTAACGTAGATGTTTGGTCGTGGTTATTATAAAAGTAGGTAGTACGGTACTGAGTCATGTTTAACCTTGGCAAAGACAAAGAACGAACCATTGTGCGGGACAAACATTGTGGCCGATAAAAGTGTACCTAACAGGTAGCGGAGCGCGTGTTCGGAATATTTATTGCTATCGTGTTTGTTAAGCGGCGGAGTTTTTGCAATTTAATGAAGGAAGTCACAATGAATTTGATTACGACTAAACTAGGGAATCCAGTCCTGCAAGCGCGGGATCCCGCACCTTTTTCCTCGTAAGTTTGCAGGATTGTTCTTTTTTTCTAAGGAAAATGGGTTTAGACGATGCACCGCTCTGATCAGAACCGCTCTGATAACCTATTCATTAGACCCAGCACAGCCTCATTAATAAGTTATTTAACTTTTCATGAAACTTATGATTTGTCTGTACAATTTGTACCTATGGAAAATAATTTTAACCCGCAAATCCTACGGAATCCACGGGATTGTTTAATCTCGCAGGCTTGCGGGATTGCAAATTAAGACTAGCTATTCCCGTGGTTTTGATCACGTGGCCTTTTTTACGGGAAGCGTCCAGCTTTTTAGATCAAAAAATACCGATCTATACAAGAAAAACACACAAACAATTTGCGATGTTTGTAACATTAGGTGTTTGGTTTTGGGGTACGGAATCATAAAATACCTCCAACAGCTCTGGGTAGGCCGAGAAATGACTTTTAGTCAGCACTCCCGTCAGACTTCTACCGACTAAAACCCACCCATGTTCCTTCAGTTGCCCTTTGCGTTCCAGGATGACACTTTCGAAGAATACCTTAGCCCATGTAATATTATATCAGTTTATCACAAAGGCCTCGCTCTCCCGGATATCATTAGTAGACCTTCCACAGTCATTACGAGTAGTCAGACAGAAGTCTGAAAGTCTGACATCCAGACTATCATCTGTCTGACATCCAACATAACCAAGGAGTATCGTGGTCCCCATTTACTGAGCTTGGAAGTCAGACAGATAGACGCTCAATGTAAAATACTCGTATTCAATTAAACTCCCCAACTGTCTCCAACACACATTTAATGGCGAACTGACGATGATAATGATATTTTATGAAGAAGTATCAACTTGTAGTAAGTTGGTACTTCTTCAAGTGCCTGTAGAGGTTACGTACCTACATCACGTCAAAAAAACGATATTACTTAGAACTTAACACAAAGCTAAAAATCTGCTAATAGGAACTGACGGAAGAGGACAAGCCAACGATCCATTAGTTTTTCAAAGTACTGAGAAGTCATTACCCTTAATTTAGTTTTTGGAGATCGAAAATCTGAAACGAACTTCGTCGAACAATATGACCTAAGAACAATAGGTTGCTTTCAAGCTTAGTCTTGTCCTAGATTGTAGTTAGCAATAAATGAGGACCAAACTCTAAGCGCGAGATTATAGGTAAACTATACTTACTCTACTAGATTTTTATTAGAATAGTGCCAAGTAGCTTCTTTAGCTGGTTATAAAGAACAAATTACATAAGGACTTTTTAAACGTGTAACAATCATTAGAACATACCACATGTGTACATAGCGCTCCGTTTTCCTTTCGGGACAGGTTTTTTATCGCCAAAAAGAAAATTTTATTCGCAGAAGACTGTAATGTTACTGTCTATTAAAAGAATCATCACGATAAATGGCCACTTAAAAGTTGAAGAATACGCTGTACCAGTTCTCGTGACGACCACCAAGTGCCACCAAGTGCCTTGCAAAGAATGATACTTAAAAAGCCGTCTCGGACTGCTACAAACGCGTCTAAAAATTTCTATAACGATTTGATAAACTCTTCAATTTACAATATAAGTCGGTAAACAATGGCGTCGTCGTCGGAGGCGGAACGGAACGTTTGCCTTTGCCTCTGCTCGTGCAATGTCATTGTCAAGGCCGCGCGATAAAGCATTCGTCACATCGCCACGTTTAATTGCATTCCAGCGATATCGCGCGTTGCATCATCGCAACGTGATGTTGGTGAAATGTGATTTTTTTAACTTCCTCGCAATTTATGTACGGTCATTTTCTCTGCTTCACAGATTGGTCACAGAGGTGCAATCAGCATCGTATTATGATCGATTGTTCTTTTACTTATATTTGATCGTGATGGTTATATGTTTTATCATAATTTAAGATCTAAAATGGAGGTGGAGTGATCAAGTAAAGGTTACTTAAGTCATCTATGGGAAGTAAAGGAAGAAAAACAAACAAATCTAGTCAGCCTGTCAACGTCACCTGCTCGCTCGGGGAACTTGTTTGACACAAGCAACCAGGGACGATAGTCATTCAGCTGTCATGGCGCTACCTGCTAGACAGTAAAGGAAGCAACGGTGACTGAGCTGTGGCGGTATGACTGCTTGAACAACCAGCCAAAAGAAGTGTCAGCGACCTTACACCCCTAATAGAAGAAAATGTCGGTGGTTTTCAGGGAAAGTGTAAGTGGAAATGACAGTGGTTTTCCATTGTCTTCTGCATCAGTCACTGCAATTAATTTCCCAAGAAAATCATAATGGAAGCACATTGAGACTATGATGGTAAAGTGATACTCCTAGCAACCGAAATCCAATTCTACAAGAATTGGAATATGGAACGTACGCAGCTACCTAGTCCCGGGAAACTCCATATGTTGGAGATAAAGATAAACAAGCCGAGCCAGAAAGAAGACACAATGAAACCCAATAAATCAATCAAATGGATTGTATATTATTTAGATCACGCTCAAAACATCTAAACCATCAACTACTGAATTCAGTATTAGATTTGGTAGTTGATGGTTTAAGTTTTTAATTTATTTAAACCATAGAAAATTAGGAAAGAAAATAGTTTGAAAGAACAAATCATAGAGAAGGGAAGAGGTTCAACATACCGACTTAGGTACATTTGCTTTGACTTCTCAAAAGCGTTTGAACCTGCAAAACTGCCTAAAATGTGGAGTTTTCTCAACACTTGGTTCATCATCTCCGTCGCCTTTACGAAAATGATATTGCATCTGTAGGCACGTCTCGAGGTGCAAGAACTGCTCGGTAGAGCACCTCATCGTACAGGGAAAGGTGGTGGGCACCATAGGGTGAGGATATAGGAAGGTGGTCCCTTGCACGAGTGTACCAGGATGTCGGACAGCAAGGAGAAGTGGAGAAGGATCTGGGGAGAAACACAAATCGGCCCCTGCAGAACTCACTACGTAATGATCAGAAGCCCTCTTACAAGTGTGTCACGACGAAGAAGTCCCTTATTTTGCTCTGATTTTTCATTATTATAACCTTGAGTTAGCAACCTGTAATTTTTAAAGATTTTGATGATGTTACGTCGAATAAGAATTGAACCTATCCCGAATCTAAAACGCGATACATTCATATGTCTTTGAAAACGACACCGCGATTTAAGTTAATCGAAGTGAGTGCGTTGTAATAATAATAAAAATATTTTATAACGCCAGCTGAAAGTCACCTTCAGTGAGTTATGTCACACATTTACAGCGCATTCCAATGCCGAGCCATGTGTAAGTAACTCCCGAAACGAAACAGTTAACTTGACTAACAAATATAAGTCTTGAATTTATTTCAAGGTCGCGGGAATCCCATGGCTGCGAGACGCACAGGATCGGTCGTTGGCGACGCTTGGGGGAGGCCTATGTCCAGCAGTGGACGTCTTTCGGTTGAAATAAAATAAATAAAATAAAATATAAATTATGATGATGATGATGATTTTTTTTTCAGGTTGTCAAACATTTGGCACTTCAACATTATAATATAACAATTTAATATAAGAAAAATTGATTGTTTGTAATGAATGAACTCAAAAACTACTCAACAGAATTTTAAAAATTCTTTCAGTAGTAGAATGCTAATTTATCACATTTAACACGCAAGCAAAGTCGCTGGCAGAAGTTAGTAATATAATAAGTAGAAGACACAATTCTTTATCAAGCTCATACAATGGCAGAAATAACCTTGTCCAAAATCAACACACTTGTCAAAAACATATAAATCAAATCTAGCTCCTTACCTATGAATAACCAAGATGGGGACTGATTTGGATAATAGAAGGGTTATTATAGGTAATGTTTGGAATGATGACCTAATTCAACAGGCTTATACAACACATCGCTCTATAACTTTAGAATTGACAAGAAAGTTAGTAAAAATAACTTCCAACCTTGCCAATATTGATACTTATCAGAGCCAAAAGAATACAAATAGCTCATAAGTCGAAAACAAACGAATAGAAATCAAAAGTCACGCGCGGAACGGCATTAATGAATGGAGTATGACACCGTGGACTGATTGTGAAGGCATTGTTCTGCCATCATCTCGGAAGTCGTTGCGTGGAAGTCGAGCCGCGACTTGCGGCGAATATTAATACTTTAACGCAACCTTCTGCGAGTTTGGCTCTTGAATCCTTAATTTGCCACTGCGTATAATTTTGCCATCAGAGGCCAAGTTTTTTGACGTGTCTACTCTCCAATTTGTATTGAATGAATCTATGCATAGACTGTAGAGTAAAGACAAATATTCCATACGAATTGGCATAAATGCATAATGCGTTAGAATAAGTACAAAACAGTAGACCATAACATAGTAAGTACAGTACAAAAACTCGCACTAGGCCCTCAATTTGTATTTGCTTTTCGTTCTTAAACAAGCTAGCGGTGTTTATGAGCCAGTCAGACCCTTACACCCTAACCTTACCCTTAGACCATTATAGTAAACCCAGGCTCTCACGCTTGGGTTACTATAAGACAGATGATGACTTGGCTTAAAAAATCTTCAGTCTTTCTGGCCCTGAATGAAGGAAGAGAAAGAGCTTTGTTGCTCTCTTCCTCATTGACACCCTCGAAGAATAGGAACCAGCTCCATCATACCATCTAGTTAATGATGATACAGTTATTTTAATAATGTTTGTCCTGTATTTTTTGTTTATGTGGTGTACAATAAAGAATATAATAATAATATAGTTGTCTCGAAGTGTATTATAGTTTAAGCCTAGGTGGCGTACCCAATTAGCACCTCAAATTCAGTGTCAGCCTTTGCACTGAGTTTGGGATGGGTCAGAAAAAAGGCCTGGCTAAACTAAAAAAAATATTTTTTTCAGATTATTTATTAGCGCCATTGCGACATTTGTACTTGTACACTGCCACAAACCTGTGAGAATTCTACTCCCTATCAGAGAAGACGATCAAGAATCCTAACAGCCTATGAAAACGAATACACAGTGGATCGGGGCGGGCGCTGTAGCCTGCAGTACTTGGCAGTCCGGCCGTTGGGCCGCGTCGATGCTGCTACGTGAAGGCGTTACAAACCGTTTATTGGTATTCGCCTCGACTCGGGCGAAGCGCGATTATCATTGTAAATGTACTCGGATGTGCAGACGCAAGATTTTCTTAACGACGATTGAGAAACGGAAGGAGAGACGGCGACTTCAAGCGCTGCTATAGTTTCACAATCGCATTGCTGTTGTCATTAATCGTCCCAACTCCATTTCTTTAATAATCGCACCAGTACCCACGCTGCAGAAACGCCAACTGCCAATGCCGTCCACAAGCCCGCGCTGTTTCACCAACAGCGCGGGCTTGCGGACGGCGAGCAATGGGTGGCTCACCGTCCGACAAGTCCGGTAATCTTCCGGACCGAGCCCAAGACGAGTCGAAGCCTACTGGGGCCAAGAATCTGTTTCTGAAAGGAAGATTCGGTCCCGGTACAAAAGGCAACGAAGGAGCAGGAGTGGGATTTTTAGTCAGTAAAAGTCTTCCAATATCTCCCGCTCCGACCAAGAGCGGGGGATGTTATTGGATGTTATTGTTGCAAAATAAACTTAATATGGTGTTGTTTGCTGACGACACTTCTTTGATTTTTAAGATAAATAGAGAGACTAATAATCTCGACAACGAAAATAGCGCCCTATTGCAGGTTCAAAACTGGTTCACTGCTAATAATCTGGTTCTAAATGGGAAAAAAACTAAATGCATAAGATTTTCCTTACCGAATGTCAAAAGTAGTGATTGTGACATTGTATTGAATAATGAAAAACTAAAATTTGTTGATAAAACGATTTTCCTGGGGATTACGCTTGACTCAAGGCTACAATGGGGTCCTCACTTAACATCTCTTGTAGGGCGGCTTAGCTCAGCTGCATATGCTGTTAGAAAAATCCGCCAATTTACGGATGTTGATACCGCTAGACTAGTCTATTTTAGTTATTTTCATAGTGTCATGTCGTACGGTATCTTACTATGGGGACGGGCTGCAGACATCGAGTCAATCTTTATATTACAGAAAAGAGCCATCAGAGCTATTTACAATCTCCGCCGGTGCGATTCTTTAAGGGAACTGTTTAAAGATATTAATATAATGACGGTACCTTGTCAATATATCTATGAAAACATCATGGATGTTAGAAAAAATCTTCATCTTTTTAGCAAAAGAGGCGATAGACATAATTATGTTACAAAAAATAGGGATCAATTAGTTCAACCAGGTTTCAGACTGGCTAAAGTGGCCTCTTCTTTCATGGGGTACTGTTTGAAATGTTATAATAAAATACCTCCCCAAATATTAGAACTCAATGAAACGAAATTTAAATCTTGTATTAAACGCACACTTTGCAGGCAAGCATTTTATAAGTTGGAGATGGTTGGAGGATTATATTCAAGATAAAAATGCTTGGCTCAATGCTGGTCCAGCTCCACTACCACTAGGGCGTACTAATTAGTTGATTAGTTGGAAACTAATATTACTATTTTTTAATTTGAAAGACACAATAGCATTGTATAATGTAGTAGCACTTTTTTCAAGTTTGTGAATGTGAAGCACCAAAGCAGCATTGGAGCATTTTTATTAGGTTACAACTTTTTTTTTTTTTGACATTACGAGCATGGCAGTTGAGAGTCTGTTTGTCATGCTCACTCAAATGTCTCGCTGTTGGTGGCACGTGTTATTGGGTCGTTCAGTTCCCTTCAAAATGGTTGAGCTGAGTGGGGCTGATGCACGCGTCATGCTCGTGAACGGGTGCCGTTAGATGGGACTGGTCATCTCTTAGCTACCAGTGGCTTAATTCAGTTTCTATCTTTTAATTATTTTACATTTTTATTTCATTATCGACGTTGTGCTCACATGATAGAAGCAACAAGTAATATGTAACCAAGCATTATATGTAACACATAATATGATTTAAAAGAGTGTCCATGGAGTTTCTTGCACGTTCTTCTCCATAGAGACCTACTCTTTGGAACGTGCAATTTAGCTTCACTTTTCTTGGACTGACCGACATTTGACTATTCAAAAGTGCCTGCAAATGGTCTATTTGAAATAAATGCTTTGATTTTGATGATTTTCCCACCAAAAAAAAAAAGACTCGTCAAACAACAGCCAATCTTTGTACATGAATTTTCAAATCACTGTGTACAATAAAGAATTAACAAGTCTTCTAAAAGAAGCAGATTGTAATATCAACAATTATAAGTAAAAATCATTTTAAAAAAGCCTCTAATGAACTAAAAAATATTAAATATAATTTTGATAGGACCATAAACAAACATAAATAAAAGTTTTTAATTGCTTGAGGCAAGTCCTTATAACCAAAATGAATGTTTACCCTTCAAGCTTTTATTAAAAGTTGTTTATATGTATTTATTTTTAGACTAGCACCATAATATTACCTTCTATTGCATTGTGGCTAAAGCAAAAACTTACTTTAGTATAACCATTTCAGTCAGTGTAATCTCAATTGAACGTGAGAAACTGCTTGAAAAATTAAAGTAATTAGTAACCGGACCCATTTGTTTTTTCTAATAAAGTATTAGGAAAAACAAATGCCCATTTGTATTTTTTTATTAATCTCAATAAAAAAAAATGAAATGATTTTTCTCGCTCTAGGTGGAGTGAGATGGAGTGTCAGTCACCTGTGTGTGTCACTGCCACCTATTCCTTCAGTTGGCCAGTGCGTACCATCCCGAATGCTATGCGTATAAAAATCGCAAAAACCTAAGTGAACTAATGCGCACAGTCGCAGGACTAACGAGCCTCGTCTATTTTCAGTACATGTACGAATGCAAATCGGGTTGCGGGAGTATCCTCCACCCCGGACAGGTCTGGCGATAGAATATCAATTTGCGATCAGGCGTGCTTGTACTAAATGTGCCTATTATCTACTTTGTCAATACCAGCAGTTCTTGTACCTTCAAAGTAGCGAAGAAGACGCAGAGGGATCCAAGAGATCTTCTTCTTAGCGTGTCGATGGCAAAACTTATTAAATTCCATGCCTGGCCCAGTAATCGGCAACGGCGATGCCGTCCACTGATGCTGTCATTAGATCCCTACGTGAACAGGTAACAGGGCACGTGACGCAGGATGGAAGGTGGGACACGGTCTGTGGAGAGACGCCGCACAAACACTGAAGGTCGGAACCGTCTAGGAATCCCCATCTGTGGAGATTGTCTTTGCTGCGCATCCAAAAGATAAACGAAATAGTAATATACCGATGGATCGACCTTCGTTGTCGGTTGCAGTCACAGAGTATTTTGTAGGTACTGGCCCGGGGCTATGTCGACTTCGCGGCCCCGTAGCAGCGATTTTATTTTTATAAATAAAAAGACGCGTTTATTTTGATATAGAAATTGTTGTCTAAAATAAACACACCTGCTTATACATACCTGTTTATACCTGGCAACCCATAGTTATGCCAGGAAACGAATAGGCAACCCAACATTTTTATGTTCTAAAGGCTTCCTCTTTCGGTTAGTATTAAAATTCGTTAAACACACTGGTGCATTTTACAAAAAAAAAAAAATTGTTTAGCCAGGAATTTGTCAGGCAACCCACCCGCGTTATATTATTTAATATACTAAATTTATCATAAAATACGTTTCATCCATTAAACAAACCAGTGAAGGTCGTTCTTAACCGTATCCTCTACTATCACAGCTAAAATCTCGCCTGTTTCCGCATATCATCCAGTTGTGTTGATACTTGAGATACAAAGCTACACCGATTTTACATCAGAATATCTACTAGGAATCATTTTGTAAAAAATTTAAACAATCACTGAACTTTACTCAACAAAATCACCAAAAACGACAGTGTACCTATAAAAAGTTTTTTTTTTTTAATGTTATTTAGACTCGACTCATTGTGCTGACGTGCTGAGTAACAGAGTAGGAGCTAAAGATATTTAATTAATTAAACATCAAGGGAACTGAAGCCGGCTTTCGCTCTCTCTGTCTCTCTATTATGCCTCTAATTATGGAATTCGAAAGGTTAAAACATTGTATGACTATTGAAAGACCTATATTGGTAAACTAGCTGTGCCCGCGACTTCGTTCGCGTGGACTACAGGATTTTGAATCTATTTTTTTTAAATAAAAGTAGCCTATGTTACTCCTTATTACGTCAGCTACCTGCCAAAACAAGTCCCGTCAAAATCGGTCCACCCATTTATTAGCCCGGACAAACAGACAGACAGACAAAAATTTTAAAAATGTTATTTTGGTGTATGTACCGTATTATATGTATTCATAATTATGTATGTAGTAAAAAGCAGTTATTTCAATATTACAAACAGACACTCCAATTTTATTTATATGTATAGATTAGGTACATTTACATATTTGATATAAACCAAGCTTAGTGCCTTTTGACAAACTCCAGCTGACAATTGCTAAGTAAGCTATAGCAAAAAAAAAACATGAAAATCTCATTGTATATTATTCATAAAATTAATTAAAGCTATACATAGTAAAGATAAATATAATAAAAAATATGGCAAGCATTGGGAACGGTACCTAGCTGTACTTGCCGAGACTCACGCACGCATGGTAACGCGCGAACAGCAAGATGCCGCGAGAACGGGGTGAGCGACGCGTGCGAGCTGGTGATGCACTGGTCCGTGTACCACCGCAGCAGGCGCTCCAACTGGTCGAACCTCGTAGCAGCCGCTCCACCGTGGCACGCCCAGTTCGGCCACGACATCCGACAACCTCGCGCAGTATACACCGTCCCAATATCCAAAATCCTCTTGTAACAACCTGGTAAAAAACCACCCAACCGCGCCGTCTTAAGCGACTCATTCCGAGTTTCATTTGTAATACCGTACTTATTGAACTCGACCATCTTCTTCATTCCTGTCTTAGCCCATTTCATATTAAATGACAGGTACTGCGAAAAAACCTTTTCATGGTTCTCGCTCTCCAGTCTTCGGATTCAAACATATCGTGACATAATGGATTGTTGGATATGCTATAATGGCCCAAGCCACAAGTGTAGCAAGTTGCTACTACTGGAGAGCTGTCCCAGGGTGGGTTGAACTGGTCTTCGAGGGGGATATCGTCCAGGAAAAATCTTCGGTTATGATCACGTGTTTGGTTGCGCATGAGGAACGGCAGCTTGCGGGGGAAGGGCGCTGCTGTGGTGCTGTCGGTGGAGTTGTGCGCCAGCTTCGGCCGGTCGGCGTAGCGTAGGTACAGTTTTACCCGCTGGGCCCCCGTCTCCCTGCTCATAATCGTCCTCCTCCTCGCGGTGCGCTCTCGGGAACTTAAACTTATGATAAACCGCCGATTTGCTCGTGGGAACTATTGTTTTAGACACCTTAGGACGCCGAATTTTTGTTTTCCTTGATGGACTTAAAATGGGCTCCAGCTCTGGTCTCTCCGGTAAGTCCCCTCTTTGAGGCGTGGCTGGAAAGACCTCACGGCGTCCTTACCTTCCGCATGACGCAGGTCCTCACCGGACATGTCACGTTCGGGAGCTACCTGTTCCGGATTCAGGCGGAAGAGACGCCCGGGTGTCACCACTCGGAGGACACGGTGGAGCACACAGTCGAGGTGTGCCCTGCTTGGGCGGTGCATCGCCGTGCCCTCGTGGGGGCGATCGGCGGCGGAGACCTCTCGCGCCAGGCCTTAGTTGAGGCCATGGTCCGGAGCGAGGAGGAGTGGCAGGCGGTCGCTGACTTCTGCCATGCAGTAATGCTCGCCAAGGAGGAGGCCGACCGCATCAGGCAACGGTGTTCTCGCCGCCGCCGCCGCCGCCGGGATTCTGATCCCGATTTCCGGCCACCGTAGGCGCGGGCTTGCGGACAGGAGCAATGGGTAGCTCGCTGTCCGGCCGTCCGGTAACTGTCCGGACCAAGCCCAAGTCGTCGACGGCGCGCACTGTTCCCGCGCGCCTCAAGGAGTTGTCAGCAACAGCAGGGTCCAAGCCGGGTCGAAGCCTACTGGGGCCAGGGTTATCCGAAAGGGAGCTCGAGCCCCGGTATGAAGGCTAGAAGGAACGGGGTGGGTCTTTTAGTCAGTAAGAGTCTGACACTATCTCCCGCTCCGCCCAAGAGTGGGGGTTGTCATTGGATGATTTTTTCCCACCATAAAAAAAAGCTCTGGTCTCTCGTCAATCAAGTTCTGGTACATGTCGTCTGGCAAGTCTTCAAGTAGCAGTGTATCCTCTGGGGGAGCAGCATACTCTATTGGGTATTTAAACCTCGATAAATGGGAACAATTATTTGTCCAAGTAATTAATAATATTAAATAAACAAAATATCTGCACGAATCCCACGTCATTATTAAAAACTGTCAAAAACCATAACTAAACATAATCACAGAGTATAATCACTACGTTCTATAAATAGAACTGACCGACCAAAAACTATTGTTTAATCTAAAGAGGGTCGCTAATGGCGAGCAAAGGCAGACAAGGTGTTTTTCAAGATTTTGTCGATTTTTCCAAAAGCGACTGATGATTTTTAGTGCTTTTCTTTAAACTATTAAGTTTAATCTATGTTAAAGTAAAAGTTAAGTTACAGTAAACAGTTTCATTATTCTGAACTCGGCGCAGTGTTAGATATCTACATTGATATGAACGGCACTTATCTAAACTATTCAATTCATTATGATATCCATAAAAAAACAAGTCAAAATCATCAAAACAATGTAAACTAAGTACAAAAAGTAGTCGACATTGCCTCCTGTGAGGATTGAACTCACGACCCCTGGTTTACGAGACCAGTGCTCTACCACTGAGCTAAAGAGGCGTTGCGAAATATCGCGAAATACTGAATCCTTTCCTATGACGGACCAACATTTTGTTAAAATTTTATTTTAATGTAGCTTGCTCTAAGAACCCTTATTGGATTTAAGATAGATAATATAAATGGCATAGACGACACCACAAAGGTAAAATCTATCGGTAGACAGGCGGAGTGGCGTAGATACGCTATTTACAGCCCAGGGGTAAAAAATCTAAGGGCCCTTTATACATGGAAAATTATCAAATAACCTCTCCTGTTCTGGATGGAGCGAGGAGTGTCGAACTTTTACTGACTAAAACGAGTTGCCATGATTAACGTGGTATTGCGACTAGTGTTGCCAGGTCCATTTGGATAAAAATCGAGACAGGTGGTAAAACTCCAAATCCCGATTGATTTGGAGTTTTAGGTCGGGACATTTTTTTTAATAATGATTTTTTTAGGTAGGAAATCATCCAATGACTCCTCCGCTCTGGGCTGGAACGAAAGGGCGTGTCAAACTTTTACTGAGTAAAACCCAGACTTCTTCAGTCGCTCTTTGAATTTCAGGGTATTTGATTTATCGGGACATTTAGCGTCCCGATCAAGTGCAAATCGGGACGCGTCCCCAGACCCCTAAAAATCGGGACATCCCGCGCAAATCGGGACGCCTGGCAACACTAGTTGCGACATATATTATTTTGTTTAGATTTCGAAGGTGGGAGATTTTTTCACTAATTGCTAATTAGGTTCTGGGTGCCTCCCGAGCTTAGGGACCCCGAGTTGGGTCATTCAGTTCCCATCAAAATAGCTGAGTACGCGTCATGCTCGTGAACGTGTCAGTTGAGACCGGTCATCTTTTAGCTGCCAGTGGCTTATTTCAATTTTTAATTACATCTTATTTCATTATTTATCTACGTTGTGCTCACAATTGAAGCGAAAAAAAATATGTAACCAAGATTATAAAATGTATCAACTCATAATTTAAAAGTGTCCATGGAGTTTCTTCTCCGTAAAGATTTAGAACGTGTAATTTAGCTTCTTTTTTGTCTGTCCGACATTTTGAAAATTCAAGAGTGCCTGTCAATTGTCGATTTGAAATAAACGTTTCCGTAGAACAAAGGAAAGTTCTGACCACGTGACTGAGCGTTAAGATGGCGCCAGAACAAAGGAGCCAGAGGCGTGGCCGATTCGAGGCGATCGACGAAAGAGAATCGAGACGAAACGATTGTAACTTCGCTAGGGGGGGATAATTTCGTGGCACCGCCCCGTCTAGCCCAGCAGTAGCTACGCTACTAGACTTGCGTTTTCTCAACTAAGTTAGGGTCAGCATCCAGTCTCAGCGGATACGGATGCGGATGGTGTACAAAAATAAACTTGTTAAACTCGGGTTTATATAAAGTAATATTATAAAGAGATAAAATAGGTACTTTGTATGTTATCATGGTAATGGCGAATGGTACAGTTGGCGCATTATGTTTTTTTTTTTCAACTTGTGTTTCCATAATCCGCGAAGCGCTTCGGATCCATTGGATTCCTGCAACTTCTTTTTTATGACTCGCGTTTGTCCACTATCTTACCTGATGGTAAGCGAAGATGTGGCCAACGATGGCGCACGCTTGCCTAGAAGTGACTCTCACCGAGTCATCGGTACACGAGGGAGGCCTTCCTACGCTGAGCCTTCCGGTAAACGGGTCGCTACTCAAGAACCTTTCGGCCCCATCGGCTATCTTTTCTACCAGCAATATGCCTTGCCCATTGCCATTTAATTTGCGGTAACCTTGGTTCTCCTGCAGGTGTCTTTACGACCACAGAAAACATGAAAGAGGTGGGCGGGGCATTAACACAACCAATAGCAAACTTGCGATCTAAGTGTGCGTGGTCTATTAGTTGCATAATTCGTATTGGTTTAATGCGTGTACTCCGCGTAAAAGGGTGGGAGACAAGCGGCGACACTCGTTGTAGTACAAATCGGAGAGTATTTCCTTTTTAAACTCTTTTTTTTTCTTTCTTTTTTTTTTAAACCTTTTCTGTGTAAATGACGACGAATTTGAGTGACGTCAGTCTCAGGTTTCCTAAAATTATTTCCCTATTTAACTCATTTTACTGTAAACTCAACAAAGTTTTTTAGATAACTATTCGTTTAACCCTTCCATTTGACTTTGTTTATGTGACCGTAACCTCAATAAGTTAATGTGTTAAGTGCTGTTTACGTTCACATGGCCATTTTAGGTCTCACACTATACGCGAGGACTTGTAATTGGCATGCTGTCGTTTATGATTGTTTTTCTTTGTTTTTTTTTTTTAATTTTATGGTTTGTACCTCAAAAGGAAAAATAAGAACCCTTATAAGATCACTTTGTTGTCCGTCTATCTGTCGGTCTGTCGGGAACCCGTGGGGTTATCGAGATGAAATTAAAACCGAGTTTGCGGTTCCTTGAAGTTAGGAAAAAAAAAGATACGGCCGTTTATGTCGCAACAAACGTATATTTCGACACTCTCAAGGGAATCAACATTCATAGGCTACTTCACGTTGATCTAGAATCCTGAAATTTTGCAGGAAGGAAAGTCTTGTAGCACCAATATAGGGAAAAATCTGTTTTGTTGCTATACAAAAAAAAAAAGTCGAAAAATCGTCGTAACTCAATTCGGGAATTGCACTATTTTCATAGGTAAGTTTGCACGGAACCTTCAGTGCGCGAGTCCGACTCGCACTTGCCCAGTTGTTTTTTTTTTTATGAGCTGTAAATACTCTAAGCTATATTAAATAAATTTTTGATCTGATCACGAAAAAAAACACAAACAGGTTTTTTTTAGGTGGGGAAAATCATCCAATGACATCTCCCGCTCTTGGGTGGAGCGGGAGGATGTATCAGACTTTTACTGACTAAAAAACGCACTCCTGTTCCTTCGTTGCTTTTCATACCAGGGCGAGTTTTCTTTTCAAAAACAAACCCCTTGGACCCAGTAGCTGCTGGGCCCCTACGGTTTGCTGACACCTCCTTGAGGCGCGCGTGGAACAGTACGCGCCGTCGACGACTTGGGCTCGGTCCGGTTACCGGACGGTCGGAATGCGAGCTACTCATTGCTCGACGTGACCTGTACCAAGGCCCGGCGCGAGAGATCGTTGCCGCCGATCGCCCCCACGAGGACACGGCGGTGCTCTGCTCAAATTAGGCACACCTGTACCGCATGCTCCACCGTGTCCTCCGGGCGGTCCACACAGCGATGGCACCCGGGCGTTACTTGCGCACGAAGATCATAATGGGTAATGTTCTTAAGGCGTATAGTTCCTTAAACCATCTGGCCGAAATTATGTAAACGCAACTCACGCGCCAGGAAAGCGCTTTAAATCCATTTTCTCTGCGAGATATTCATTGATTTACATATGCAATGTTCACTTTGAAGAATATTTAACCACCAATTTGTATGTGTAAAAATGTTTCTAAAGGTCCAAGCCGTTTCGAAGGAGTAGGGAAAAGTTGCGAAATTGCTAAATATTTTTTTTTGACAAAAGTATTAATTGCACGAAAAAATCAAATGTTCATATTATTGTTCATGAATCTATAATAAACATATATTTTTTTCAAACCAATTGACCTAGCCGTTACGGAGGAGTAGGCCTCAGAAAATCACTGTTTTATGGCACTTTTCGGGCGCTTGGCCCTTAAGACCAGATAACCACAAATGACGTGCATGATCAAAGCGCTGCAAAATGAATGCGATATATTTGTATACAGCGTTAGCTACTGCGTAGCACAGCATAGTCGGCCTTATAATGTTCCCACTGTTGGGACTCAGGCCTCCTCGCTAGGAGAGGGAATGGGCCGTAATCCACCATGTGGGCCCAGGGCGGGTTGTACCGGAGTCCTCACGATGTTTTCCTTCACCGTTTTTTGTGTAATTTATTTCATCACCATTGCTCTCAAAACGGCGTCAGCTGCTGTGTGTGTGAATGAATTATAAACAGCCAATAATATCACAAGACATCCGTTTATCTAATTTGTGACGCATCGAATATGGTATTTCCGAAAACGTTTGTCGTAAGTCCCAAGTAATAAAGTTGTAGAGAATTTTGTTGCGCCACTTCTTCCCAGAAATGGTGCGGGGGCAGCCATTTTATGTGACTGTCTTTAAGTACTTAATCCAATTCCGCCAAGTCCTTTCCATCATCGGACCAGACGTACGGCGTTGCGCCACCGGTACATGGTAGACATCCCACCTATACGCATAAAGCGTTTTGGGAACACATTTATTGTGCGTACAGCCAAGGAGTGAAATTCCCTGCCGGAGTCTGTGTTTCTTGATAGCTACAACTTCGGGTCTTTAAGTCAAAAGTGAATACGTTACTTCTAGGCAAGCGTGCTCCATCGTCGACCACCTCATCGCATACCATCAGGAGAGATGGCGGTCAAACGCGAGTCTTTCAATAATAATAAAAAAAAAAAAACAAAACGTGCTGGTATTCAAGCTTATTTGAATAAACTAGCTTTTGCCCGCAGCTTCGCTCGCGTTAAATTCGGGCTCGCCGCGCCATCGTGTCATAGACGTCATTCGTGATTCGATCCCTGTGCTTGCTGCATGTATCTAACAACGACGACGATTGGCTCGCCAATGTATGGAATGCGCAAAGCAATCCCTACTCTGACGCCGAGCGTTCAATATTCGTGCCGATAACTATACAAAAAATAATTAAAGAACAGGTAACAGTCTCGGTTACCGGTACTTATAGAGATCAATACCAATTTCCGTTTAGGGATCGGTATTATCGGAACGGAAAATACTTGTACACACTTGCCATGCTGGTATTTTCGTTACCGGTATCAATACGTGGCTGTTATTGAGATTTATTCGGATGAACTAATAGAACAGTGTTACCTACGTATAGGTGCGTAGCTATAATATCAAAGAAAAATCGTTACATTGTAATTTTATTTGAAAAATTTATTTTTTATAATATAGGTTGTGTTATTACTTCTGAGCTCGCGGCCTCCCTGACCGAGGCCCCTCGGACCGGGGCCCCGTGGGACTTTGCCACCCTATTGTTCCGTCACTGCTACGTAGTTCTTATCAGGGAATAACATTTTAAATGATGCATAAAAACATCCTTCCCATCCCGACTTTGACCCCTGAGTTTATTTCGGTGTTTCTTCTCAGGGTAGTCAGCTAGGAAACACCGGCCTCATCTAGCAATAATTGACGAAAAAAAAAAATTGACGTGTAAAAGTGTTTTTATAAAACCTACTTGCAAAATAAAGATCATTTATCATTTATCCTTACATTTGAAAATATTAAAAAAGAAAGTTACACACTAAACCCGACTATGAGACATGATCGTAATGTTGTATGCGCCCTTTTGGACGGGCCAGGATTATGGAGACATTCAACAATGTCTAATACAACATTAGTTTTAGTATACCTAATATGTGAAACCCAAAACATGTGTCCCTATGTAAAGAATCTGTGTACAAACATAACTGAACGATGAAAAATCACGAAGTTACACGCTTGTTTGTTATCTAGTTAGCCGCAAAAATACATGATCACCGGGCCACCCGGGCGTCAGAGGGGTTGTTTTACTCCCGCATCGAGCTGTGCGCTAGTGTCTAATGTCCGCTATAACCTGCCGTGACCTGTTTAATACTTAGTGTCGTGATGTCCAACTTGTGACTCATTTTGACATATTAAAAAAAAAAAAAACTTAATGACATAGTGTAAAAATTATTGGAATCGATTCAGAACTAAATCGTCGCTTTCCAAGTGAGATAGCGGTCAAGCGCGAGCCTATCAACAATAAAAATAATATTTATGTATTCAGGTTTCACATATATACTAAAAATAATGTTGTATATCATATCAGACAGGAAAAAAATCACTTTTCTTGCTTTTTCAACTAGTTTTTTGTCTCATTAGTTTATTTTTTAGCTATCGCTAAAAGTAATAATTTTGCTGTTGCCAATAAACTAATTCAACTTACCTATTCGTCGCCTGTCCAGTTTCTGTAACAAAAAAATACAATAAATTATTCCAAAACGAATGCCGAAACCCGGGATCGAACCAGGGACCTTTAGATCTTCAGTCTAACGCTCTCCCAACTGAGCTATTCCGGCTCGATAGGGGTTCACTTAAATTTCGCACTAGATGCTTACTACAGGGCTGTTATAAGGGTGTGTTTCTACTACAGATGTGTATGGAAACTACGTGAAGCAAAAAGGTATATCGGAGTTGTAAAACGGTGTAGCTCTTTCACTAGAGCTACATGAGAAACTTGAGTGGTGCGAGGATGCATAAATAGATTCTGGTATGCAAGGAAATGGTCTTTTTTTCCTTTTACACATAAAAGAAGTGAGTCGAGGTAAAAGCCTTTATCAGTTAGTTCTGTTTTGTTGTCCCTAACCAGCACATTTTTTTTAACCTAGAATAATGGCTTCATTCTATCGATAGGTACGCATCCTCGCCTCACTCATCTTTGGTAGAAACGTACCCTTAAGGATAGACAATTTCGCATGGCTACCGCGCCCTCATGATCGTTGAGCTCGTTCATTGCGAATTTGAACTTTATTTTGTATGCAACGTCACGGAGCACAGATGGCTCTTCAAGCGCGGAAATGGGGAATGGAATCTGCGGACAGGGTAGCCGAAAACCAACACTGGAACCAGAGACCACTGCCCATTTTTCTTAAATTTAAGCTTGGTCTCTCGAATGTACCACGCTGTAGTAAGCGGCGCAGGACACAAAATCGTATGAAAAAGATGGTTTCATGTTCTATCGCAGGTAAATGATAAAGGATATTTATTTTGCGAATAGATTTTTAAAAACACTTTTATACATACATTTTTCTTCAATTTAAACTAGATGAGGCCCCAACATCTTACGAATCGTAGATCCCGGGTTCATAGTCAGCCAGGCGCATTACTGAGTAGGTAATTTATTTTATTACCACTGCTCAATACGTGAAGAAAAACATCGAGAAAACCGGCTTGTCTTAGAACAAAAAGTTCGAAGACATGTGACATCCACCAATACGCGCTAGGCCCGCGTGGTGGAATACGGCTCATTCGCTCTCCTAGAGAGGAGGTCTGAGTCTCAGCAGTGAGAACATAATGAAGCTTATTATGCTAAGTGTCTGGCGGCACAGCACACTATGGACACGGACTATCCTGGCCAAAGGCCTTCTTCACTTCCTAACATCTTCTGCGATCACGCGCGTCCTCTTTATAATTTGACGGAACCTATTCAGTTCCAACTATCTCTTTTGTCTTCTGCTACGACCCCGTCTCAATGTCTCAGTGCCAGTTTAGCTATCAGGACAACAGTTTTTCCGGCTTGCAGACAGACTGGTCCTGCTTAGTACAGAAGTTGCGCGAATAGTAGATATGTCTAAAAGACTTATCTACTATTTCTTTTGGAGCGCAGTAACCACCAATCAACTCGCTCTGGGCCTGCGTGGTAGATTATGCCCATTCCCTCTCCTAGAGAGGTCTGAGTCCCAGCAGTGGGTATACTATAAGGCTGGTTGTTACAGTGTCATAGGTCACTTATCTTAGAACCACTCCTTCATCAACCAGAAGAAGCCCTTACAGGTGTTTTCCATCAGTCTCGCGACTTGTAGGTATGTTAGGCGTCGTTTGAAAACTTGACTAAGTCAAAATATTAATTACTTTTGGCCTACCTGGTATTACATTTAGCTTGAACATGACATATTGTCTCCCCGTCTACTTTTATGCATTAAAAGTATTTCGTAGCTATTAGTTTTCGGATTGGGTCTCATTGCTGACACCTCCCCCTCTGTATACACCTATATTATTGTAGAGCTATTCATCATCAGTCTAGTGTCATGCCTTTCCAGTTCTTGAAGGATCACTGACGGTGTTTATTTCCTTATTCAATTTAATTTCAAACCTGCATTTAGAGCTTCTTGTAAAACAGCTCGCTAGCGAGACACTGAGCATTCATTCAAACCAGTTAAAGTTACATGTGTAATAGAAATCGCCACAGAAGTAAGCTGACAAACGAACTGTCATGCGAGTGACTGTCAACTAAGATTCATCATCATCATCATTTCAGCCGACAGACGTCCACTGCTGGACATAGGCCTCCCCCAAGCGTCGCCACAACGAACGATCATGCGCGTCCCGCATCCATCGGATTCCCGCTACCTTCACCAGGTCAACTAAGATTAGTTGATTGAATTATCAACAAGCGTCAAAAAACTGAACCAGTTCAGTTTTTTGAACCGCGTTTAATTTCGATACGTCCGTGTCGTTGATTTGCGGTCCAAACTTACTTATAAATTCTAGTCAAATAAGTGAAAAGCTCGTGCCGACCTATAATTTGTTTGGCTATACAAATTATCAAAGAGTAAAATGGGGAGTGGGGCAGGAGGTAAAAAAATTGTTTGCGACCTATTTTCAAACATACCAAATAAACAAAAATAATTTCATAAAAATCGGTCAAACAAACCGTTTCGGAGAAGTTCGATAACAAATAAAGAAAGAAAGAAAACATGTTTATTTGGCACAAAGAACAAACAAGTACCTAATGAAATCTTAAATTAAACATAAAAAAAAAACAACATTAATATGTCTCGTGCCCGCGCAAAATTGGTCCAGTTCAGCATAATGCCAAAAAACTATGTAACAGTTGCCTGACGCTGGTTTTCAACTGAACTTTTAAGTACCTAAACTCACGGATGGAAATCAGTTTTGTTGTCTGTAAAATAAATAAATATATACAAACACTGCGACACGAGATTTTTACTTAGGTTACTAGAAGAATATTGTGTTTTATTGAGAAATAATATCGTTTTTTTTTAGTTTTGATATTTTTACCTAAAGGTAATTTGCAAAGATTACAAAGTGAAATTAATGAAAAATTATCCTCGAATTCGATATTATAATATAAGTAAAATTACATTTAAAAAAAGCCTCAATATTGTCAACATTATTTTTTACTTACGAGGTAGCTAGCGCCATCTAGTTCGTAATGCAAGAACTAACTTAAACTTGAACAATGAACAGCAGAAAATAGATGGCGATAAATATAACCTTCTTTTCTAACCGAAACGGCTGGACCAGTTTTGATGGGACTTCCGCTGGTAGAAAGCTGATATTACAAAGACTAACTTAGGCTAGTCTAATTTTAGAAAGATAAAATAGCACTGTGCAAAAAATACACTCTCTTTTCAGTAAAAGATTTCTTTTCAGTGTCACTTGTTCTTTAGTAACACTAAAAAGAAATCATTAATTTTTATAAAACAGCATCAAAATTGGTTATTAAATGAAGCAGTGATTAGCATTCCAAATATTTGTGGAGGAAGAGTGGGGGTGCAGATTTGAAAGGTTCCTAACATAATTAATATTGAATGAACTTGAAAATTGCTTTCTTTTGCAATTTTGGATTAGCTACTTTATGATACAAACAATTAAAAAAAAATGAGTCAAGTGCCCGATTGTGCTGTTTTTTTTTTTTACATTTTATTTTTCTTTGATTAATGAACGTTGCATAGGTGGCAAGCCCTTCGGTTCAGGAAGGCTCAGCACAACTGTATTGTATTTCTGAACCATTTTTTTTTATTATTGATAGGTTCATTTAATTTTTATTATTATTTTATGTTGTTGCCTACTGTCTTGCCCGAGTCAAATAAATTCTATTCTATCCTATTCTTATAACTCAAGACCAAAGTAAACCGTCTTTACAGTCATAAAATAGCTCACCATGAGTCTCCTCTTCAGTAAGCTTGGCCTGCACAGCTTTATCCTCAGTCAAGTTCCCCACGTCATCCAGCACTACACCACACTTCTTGAACAAGGAACTCCGCAGCCTCATCAACTTGTCTGCCTCTTTGTACGCTTTTATTTCATCCTGAAATTATTGAACTAATTATGTGTTGCCTTTATGATATAATACAAAAATAATAATCAATATCAATTATTATTTTAATGACATAGTCTGATTAATAACATAATTATAAAGTAATTCTGAAGCTACACTATAATATTCATTATATTATACATTTAATAAGTATCTACATTTAAAATTTATATCAGCTTTTAATAATCTTTTTCATTCAAGTGAACACCGCTCTCTCTTATTGCCTTTCTATTGTATTTGAAAGGTTAAAACCAAACTTTTATGAACATACCCTAATGGATTTTTTATACCGTGGAAATAAACGAAAAAAATACATGAATATTTTATTTTATTTGTTAAAATGTTAGATATTTTTACCTTTAGATCCTTCAGTCGTGAATGCGACCTGCTAGACATACACTCTCTTAAATGTGTGGCAGACCACTTTTCCCCATTGTTAATTAAAACCGAAGGCGCAGATTCCTGCGCTCTAATATTCGATGGCTTTTTAACTATTTCTCTTTGCCTGGTTGTACGAGGAGGAGAGGCTGCGACGTCCAAACTCTTAATAGTCCTACGAGGTTTCACTACATGCGTTCGTATAACTTTCTCACGAGTAGGTTCTACTACATAGTCATTCAAAAAAGTTGGAAGTTCATTAAAAACTCCGGAGGAGCTCACATTCGAAGCTACTGATTTCGCGCCAAACCTTACAGACGACGGTATATCATGGCGTGTAACAAAAGAACTCGATTTTAAGCTGGTGCTTGATTGATTGTGGACTCGAGACATGACTCTATCATATTTATTGCTCCGAGTTCTGTTCACTGAATCCATTACTTTTGAAATTTTGTAGGGTTTCGAAATCGAGTTGTTTTGCTTACCAAACTAATTTGACAGTTACTGTTTGACAATGAGTAAACTTTTTAAAATATCTGTCAATGTCAACAATGTCACCGTAATTTTTTGAACTGGATTTCAGTGTTTTTGTCTCGAAAGAAGTTCAACGTATTTGTAAAAAAAAAAAATTATTTAGACAAGATTTAGAAGACGATCGAAGCCAGCCTATTTCATAACTAAAGCGACCACTACGTCTAATACGAGCCCACTCAGAATCACAACAAAACTCACAAGTTGATTTGCCGTCTTTACGATACATTTACATAACAAAGCGAGTTCAGAATATCATTGGAATTGGAACTCTCGGCTAAAACTTACTGGCTCAGTGCTCAGTGCTCACCGTGCTCATTAAGCTCGTGAGAAGACAGAATCTGTTTGTTCGGTCAAAGTGTCATTGGGACATGCTTCACTCGCGAGAGCAAAAAAGCCGAGTTCGATTTTAGCGACGGCCCGTATCGTTTGGCCGCTGTGCTTCGGCTGAATCGCTTGGCTCACTCACCCATCTCGAGGTGTATTGGCTTGTGCGGTAGCGGTTAAAGCGAGACCTCATTTTGTTCGCTCGTCACGTAGCATTCACTCTGGTTGAGTGAGAACAGGCTAGCTTCGATCGCTTATGTATTGAATGAAGGTTTATACTTTAGTTGAGTAAGAGTAAATGAGGAGGTTGGAATTACAATAGATAGAATAGAATTATACTACAATAGAATAGATACTAGAATATATACATTCCTAAGGAGTCCCGTCAATCGCTTGATGAAATATTATGAAGATATGTCGTATCGTACCTATTTCATTCACCTCAACTCTTTCCTAACGCGACTAGATAATCGCCTCCCATTTTATGAAAACCCATGCCTATAGGTAAAGGAAGTCAGTATACCTGTCATGGAGGGTGGAGTCCATTTCCAGCTGGACAATAGATCCCCAGCTATAATGAAATTCTCTATTGGTCAATATGGATAGAGGTACAAGTAATAATATTCTACATGGCACAACATTCATTGATTAGATATGGCTATTTTGAATTAAGTCACTAAAAAAATAAGTAGGTCTTACAACTATTAAAATGTATAGGGCCGGCGCCCACTGCCGGCATGGCGCGGCAAAGGATTTTATTACTAGTCAAGTTATTTTGAATCTTATTTCAATGAGTCACTAAAAAAATAAGCAGGTCCTACAACTATTAAAATGGATAAGGGCCGGTGCTCACTGCCAGCATGACGGGACGCGCCGCGGCATACTGTGGAATGCCGGGCGTGCCATTGCATTTCGCGAGACGTAATGTGGCACTTTGTGTCGAGGAATTATGATTGCTAAAGTGGTTGAAATATGGTTAAAAATTTGCCGCGAGATGCCATGGCATGCCGTAGCGCGACCTGCCGAGCCATGCCGGCAGTGAGCGCCGGCCCTAATACAAAAAAAAGTGTGTGTTCAAATAAGTTGGGATAAGGACAGGAAGACAAGTGCAGTTACAAAAAAATTACAATTTAAATAAGATAATCATTTATTTTATTTTTTTAATCTACATCTAAATCCCTTATCTTTATCAAGCCCTCATAAGTTTCAAGACTTTCCAACCAGTTCGTTATGTTTTACATCATAAATCTGTTTGGCTTGAACCAGGTACTCCTCACACATTGCATTGATTTGTTTTGTTATATTATGTACCAGATCTTCAGACACACTAGGTTGTTTCTTTACTTTTTTGATATAGTCAGCTTGTATGTCTTTCACGGAATCTCTACATTTTATGTACAAAGCTTTTGCATTCTTTGCCAATGCTTCCCTGTGTTCTTTGGTGACCTTGGGTACTGGCACGTACAGTGTGGTGCCATCCTGTTGAGGATTCAGATTAAGACCAGAGCCTTGAATGGCTTTCAAAGCACTTGGTATGGCTTGTGGAAAGGAAGCAAAATTTATAACCATAGTTTTAGGATTTTTTCGTACTATTTGAGCAAGTTCTTGTAACTCGTAATCCTTGCCCTCAAATTTCACCAACATTGATTCTATTGAACCAGTTGTGGAGCGCAACGACAGGTTCTTCGCAAAATCTTCCTTCATTCTGTCGATAGCTGAATTGCAACGTTCTTTCATTTTCTCCACGGGCACAATCTCGGCTATTGCTGCGACATTAATCTCTACTTTGGCTCCTTTACCTTTTTTGTCTCGTCCTTTATCTTTGCTCTTCGCATAATTTCGAGCTACTGTAACATTCACCGCATTCGGATAAATAATTCTCTCGTTACCCCTAACAACATTTGGATAGATTGTTTTCAAACTGCCTAGTGCTGGAGCTGCCAGCCGAAGTAGTATCCTAGTACCCATTTTATACTAGTTAATTTGATATTTAGCACGCTTTAATTAAAAAATAGCACACAAGTCGGTATCGCACATCATAACCTCAAACCAACAAGTATTTTTTTTTGTGATGCTGACTGCTGACTGACAGCTGATCAGTGTTGCCACATGACCAAAAGTTCTAAATCGCTAGACTTAATTTTAAAAAAGTAGGTAGAAAGTCAGTAACTGATTCTACCGTAATAAAAATGTATTTTAAGTAATACAATCATAATTAAATATCAAAATATTACATCGTCTGCAATAAAGATTGATAAATTATTAAAAAAAAACAGCAATTCGTTACTTATAATCAGTGCATTGATAGGTACTCTAGAAACATTTTTTTTTTTGCTTTTTTTTTTGTAGGTGGGAAAATCATTTAATGACATCTCCGTGCCCTTGGGTGGAGCGTGAGATAGTGTCAGACTTTTACTGACTAAAAACCCACTCCAGTTCTTTCGTTACCTTTTGTATCGGGGCTGAATCTTCCTTTTGTTGTAACATATTTATTTATTTTTAACACATTGCTTTTGCAATATTTTTGATATTATCTGACTCCAACCACCTTAAATTCGTTAGTATTTTTTTTTTGTTAACATTACTTCATTGACAGTTGTAATTATTACTTTTTTTCATTTTTTTTTTATATAGCCTCATTTTATAATGCAAATGGAAGAACACTGTAGACTCCACGAATTCTTAGATTTCTTCATATTTTGACTCTTTTTTTTAAAAGTGATTATTTTCATTGTGCTTTTGAGTACACTATGGATCGGTCTACACTGTTTTTAAATAATATCTATTAATACTGTATTATGAAAATATTGTAAGAACAACCATTTTTTTAAAAGAGTAACCATGGATTTTCTTGCCGGTTCTTCTCCATAGGAAATGACCAATTTGGAACCGTGCACTAACTTCTGACGTTTTATAAGTGCCCATGTAGGCTTAAGTGAAATAAAAAACCTTTGAATTTTGAATTTCTTTCAGAAGCAGACCCAGTCAGTCCAGTAGGCTTTGACCTTCTGTTAACCCTACTGTTTGCTGAAAACTCCTTAAGGCGCGCGTGGGACAGTACGCGCCTTCGACGTGTTGGGTTCGGTCCAGTTGGACGGTGAGCTAACCATTGCTCGTTGTTCACAAGTCCGCGCATACAATGGCTGGAAATCGGGATCGGAATCGTTGGGGCGTTAACGCCGTTACCTCACGCCTACCACTCCGCTTCGCTTCGGAACATGGTCCGTACCAAAGCCCAGTGCGAGAGATCGTTGCCGCCAATCACCCCCACGAGGATGGCGGTGCTTTGCCCAAGCGGAGCACACCTCTACCGTATGCTCCATCGTGTCCTCCGGGTGGTCCACACAGTGGTGGCACCCGAGTGTCATTTCTGCACAAATCGGGTGCAGGAATCTCCCGAACTGACCATGTCCATCTACAGACAGTGGATGTTTTTTTTTTTCATTTCCGAAGTTAAAATAAAAAAGGGAAACTTGGTTTGCATATCGTTCGTTTACGAATTTTAGTTGCGGAGAAAGAGAGTATAGTCTGCGTAATAAACTAATTTTTTAATACACGCTTGAGCTCTCTACTATCAGTTAATAATACCTATTTTTATCTTTGAGGAAGGATCCAAGAATTTTTAAGAACTATATTATCTACTCTATACTTAAATATATATATAGGAAAATTTAGAATTAATATGTTTTTTGAAGTTGACAAGAAGACAAAAATTCATTTTCTAAAAGTGTTTTTTTTTTTCACACGCAACTGTCACACATCGCCGTCTAGTCCCAAGCTAAGCAGAGCATGTGTTATGAGTACTAGAACTAGACAACTGATAAACATACTTAAATTTTTCTGAATACGTACATACTACATAATTAGAAATAAATTACACTCTGGCACAGAACAAATAATTGTTCTCATCACACAAACATTTGTCCTGGGTGGGAATCGAACCCACGACCCCTGCCACTTAAAGATGTTACGTTGCGACAATATGGGAATATTGCTGGCAATATTGCCACCAATATACATATTTCGGGCAGTGAAGTGGGAATATTGACGGGAATATTCCCGTCAATATTCCCACTTTACGGCAATATTTCCAGCAACAACACATCACTAAGGCTACTATAGTCTGTCTAAAAAGTCAAACGACATGGGTAATTATTACGATTTAATGAAATCTGATGTAATCAACACGGGCTCATTAATCAAGGTTGATTAAGAGATATTGATCATTGTTTACTAGCAGAAGAACCTTATAAAAGGTATCGAATGTAAGTATTTTTTAAATGATTAAACATTATACAAAATTGCTAAGTCGGTTAACTTTTTAGACAGACTATAACTACTAGACCAGGGGTTGGCAAGTAGTTTCAAGCGGGGTCCGTATAACGTTAAACGTTTTTATCAAGGTCTAAGCAAAACAATAATTCTACAATATTTATTTCAAATTGAGTACTATGTATGACAGTCGCAAGCGCGCTGCAGTTTCGTAAGGAAGCGGGATGCGCGAGGCCAATGTGAAACGCTCCCGCACATTTTTTTACGTGAAATATAGCATGTCGTTGATAGACCGCGGTTCGCCCGTTGCTAATCGTTGGTATAATACAACGGTCGCTTGCGAATGTCACACATAGTACTCAATTTGAAATAAATATTGTAGAATTATTGTTTTTTTTTGGACCTCGGTAAAAATGTTTAACGTTATACGGACCCCACTTAAAACTACTTGCCGACCCCTGTATTAGACCAACAACAGGCCAGTCTATTTAGATTTGTACCTCAAAAGTTAATTTTAAGGTAATTTATTTTTTTGTCATTAAGATTTAACCAAAATTAGCCATTTTTGGCGTCAAAGTCGTTAAATGAGCAACACTACAGCTAGGAGGATTTTGACACGAAGTTAGTGTTGGAAACCTAATCGGTATTAAATTATCTCAGAATATTCTTTTTATAAAGGTAATTTTATCATGGTTTCCTATTTAATCAAGATTTCTTCGAAAATGAGACAAAGTTTATTTATCCTGCCCTAGTTCAAACATGTCCACACAGCCGCCCAGACTAGCACAGCAACGCAACACGCAACACTGAAATGACTAGGCTTGTCGAACTATCGATAAATATTTTTTTAAATAACGAAACTTTAAAAAACGATATCGTTTCAAACCTTACAAAAATATCACACTAGGATCGGGTATAAGATGTTTACTCAAAAACATTGATGAAAGGATATTGCACGTTACACTAAAATGATAAAGAAATTGTGTTGGTCGCGCAGCTATTTATTTCAAGATTTACTTTTGCAATTTGACTTGAAAGAACGTTAAATGCAAGATGGAAAATAGCTGTACGCCGAGTTTGTTCAATAGTCTTTCTCTGGCTGATTAAATCACAGACGTATAAAGCAACATTAAACAATAAATAGTTTTTTTTAACTTTTCAATCGTGGTAATTAGAGACAAAATAGAAAGACGATAGGTGCGCGAACGCCGGAGTTCGCTTGGGGTTTAATGAATCAAATCGACATTACGAAGAAGTTGGACCATCGATTTTATGTTAACTAACACCCAATTACTATAAACCTAAACGAAAAGCAATCATACAACATGTTCACTTTCGATGATAATACAGTATTGCAAAACGAAAAATGTGACTCAGGGCAATTATCCGAAGCCTTGCCCTTGCAGTGGTCTTGTACAACAAATAAAAAAATTTTTACTAGCTGTTGCTAGCAGCTTTGCCCGCATGATAGTAAAAAATGAACACACATACTTACAACATACATACTTTTACATACAAACACACAACATACAACATACTTTTTTTTGGGATAAAAGTATCATATTATTATTATTATTATTATTTAGTAAGACACACTAGCAGCTATTAGCTGATGCGTGTGTTTCATATAGTTTGGAGATGTTTAGTCTGTCCAACCGATTTTTAAAGCAGTTCAATGTGGGGGCTTTCACAACACTTTCCGGGAGCCTGTTCCATGCTGTTACAACTCGGTTTTTTATATATTAGTATTATATGTGTATTATATATTAGTATTATAGGACATGGTCTACCGTTTTTACCAAGTTTCATCGAAGTGTGTTCAACCGTTCGAGTACGAAGAAGTGATATACACACCAACTTTCAGCTATACAATATTAGTTTGATTTTCAAATATATTTTCCCTGAAAAGATAGGACAATGACCCTAATATTTTTTTAGTTAGTGTAAATCGAGGCCCACTAGCTTTCCCGGCTTTTTAAATATTATATTCTAAAACGATATCATTATCATCTTCTTTTCCGTAACCCAATATTTTAGAGCAACACGTCTTGTTCTTCAACACACCACACATCATATTTGAGTTTTAAACAGTCGTAGTGAATTATTGTTTAACTCATTTGTTATAAATATATGACTTATGTATTAACTACGTAAAAGCATTTTGTAATTACCTAAAAAAACAGGTACTTTTATAACTTGCCGAGTAGTTTCTCTACATTTCTAGTCATGACAAGCATTTGGCATTTGATGGAGATGAGGAGAGGTAAGACTGGTTTGTGCACCGAAGACTGTTTGGTCCCTGGACGGAAAACGGTTGTTCCGTTGCAGAACAGAAAATAGTCTATGAAAACCGTTCGATGTTGAAACGCCCACCTCTACAGTCGATGACAGTTGACTGACAGTGGTTGACAGGAGTTCAAAGTGAAAATGTCTGTATTATTTCAAACTTTAGTAAATAAAGGAAAAATACATTTGTTTAAGAAATTACTGAATTGTTCCCAATCTACATGTGAATGTGTTTATTCACGAAAATCATCAGGTTAATGTCAATAACCGCTAATACTTTTAATGAAATATTGTTATGAAGGTAACTTGTAGGTTATGTATATATTTTAGATATTGCCAAGAAATTTCTGTCCTTTGACGAGGTTGTGGCCCAGAGGAGAGCTGAGGCGAAACGAAGTATCGTCGTGCAAGTGAACTCGGAGGCTTCGTTCAGTGAATTATATGGTTACTGCTCAAAATATGCTGTTGTCAATGGGATACATCATTACAAAAACACGGCTGGAGAGGTATTTATTATGAGATTAGTATTCTCTCTTTTTAACATAGTATGAGCCACATTATTCGCATTGCTAGGCGTCCAGATAAAGCTGGATATGGTCAGGCTTTTTGGTTGCATGTCCAGCCAAATTAGATGGAGTCCAGCCTGGGGCATTTTTAATTTTTGTTTTTTTTATTTACTTGTGCTCTACCACTTCTACCTTACCTGGTATCGCTAGTGCAAGCAGAACGGAATAGCACTTCATCAGTTAATTATATTGTTGTTTCATTAGAATTTAAAAAGATTAGAAGAGTCTTTAAAGAAAATGTCAGCCTTTTTATCGTAAACATTTCGGTTTCAAGACTTGGCAACACACAGTCACCTACTTGTAAATAATAGATGTAATATTTGATCTAAGTTAACATTTATTTTTAGCACTTCATGCTCATCGAGTTCAGCTCAGAAGAAAACTCGAAAGCTGCATTCCAATCATGCAGTACGCATCAGAAAGATCTCGACATTATGGCGTTGAACTCCCCATTCCTTTGGTTTCGGGCAGCTGCTGGAAAGAAAGAAACATATGCAACACATAGTGCTACATTGGCAACAGTAAATGGACTTGAACGGGGTGATGAAGACAGCCTCTTTAAGGAGTTAATAAATTGTGAAACAGTATCAGATCAGATTCAGTTGTTGTATGATAGAACTATACTTAATGATCTGGGTGCGAGGCTAAGATACATGGTGGCAAGACAGGTAAACATTTTATTTTAATTCATAATTATTATTTAAGATAATGAACGTCTTTATTGGGCATTTATTTTAGTCTACACAGCAATTTTATATGCTGTCACATCACATCACACTATTTTAATTTGGTTAATCATAAATATGCAATTAACCTTTCAATCGTGGAAATTACAGACACAATAGAAAGACAATAGGTGCGCGAACGCCGGCGTTCGCTTGGGGTTTAATTAATTCATTGTTATGAGTATGAGTGAGCTACTGAAGATTAATTTTTCAGTATAGAATACAAAATTTATTTTGTTTAGACGATACCCAACTCAATTTAGTAAGCTTACTTAGTTACAATTACACAGTTGTACAACTATCCTACACTATACTAATATTATATAGAGGTAATGTTTCTTTTTTTGTTTGTAGGAGGTAATCTCTGGAAGTACTGGTCTGATAGCAAAATTTTTTTTACTGGTTTAAAGCTGCTTCATTCCTGAGTAACGTAGGCTATATCTTATGTATGTAGGCGAAGCCGTGGGCAAAAGCTAGTATCTCGTAACTCATTAATTAATTAAATTCCAAGCGAATGCCGCATTCACTCTCATTGTTTTCTATTGTGTCTCTAATTACACCAAAATAAAAATACCAATCAATAGGTTAAATACCTGAACAGCTGAACTGAAACTTTTCCAAAAATATATCCCTATTTATTTATATCTTCACTAAATAAACCTGTATTTATTTCTAGATTGAGTGTGTCCTGGAGAGCTTGTATGCTAATCTAGCCGTGAGACCGTTTGGCTCGTCAATTAATGGTTTCGGTAAAATGGGCTGTGACTTGGATCTTGTGCTGACCAACACAGTAACAGAAGAAATGGTAAATATTTTATTTTGGCTTATTTAATTGGTATATTATGTGCTAACGATAATGCATGTCATTTCCAATCTGTTTACCAAAAAGAAGAAAAAAACTAAAACCCAACTAAGACAAAAAAACGACACTGAAAAAGTATGAAACAAGTTTTGCACCCTCCTTTGGCTTTGCCGTAGTCGGGTAAAAAGGGTAATTTTTTTTTTTGCTTAAAACTTGTTCCGTGTGGAAGCCGGCCCCATCTTCCAAAGATTAAATAGAAAAGCACCCCAAGATCTCCTGTAGATAGTAAAAAGTTGGATGTATCACTGGATACATACCACGCAAGCCACATTATTAAATTCATAACATCTAGCTAAATGTCAGGAATGGACAGATCGCAGGAAATAAGAAAAGGATAAAAAAAAAAAAAACTTGTAAACCCACATACTTACACAAGACACCCAGACCAAGAACATCTATCTGTAGGCCATACAAATATTTATTCCATGTGGGAATCGAACCCGCGACACGCAGCACAGTAGCTAATCGCTCAACCACTGTGCCAATCATGCTATTAAAATCATGGCTTACAGTCTAACTGGATTCAGTTCAGTACCAGTATACAGTCAGTAAAGGGCATTTAATCACCTTGCCTATTTGTTGAAATAATGTTTTGATTTGATTTGGCAAGAATTGTGCCAGATTTTCTCCCTTTTCACTCCTCAATGACTACCAAAGATCTATCAATGACAACCAGAGAACCTGATGTGTTTTCTAATGTACCAAGAACCATTCATAAAACCTGATCTCCACAAATGTTGTTAGGTGTGTATGGTGTATGAACAAAATGGGACATGAGAGTGTAGGAGTGTGTCCACAGAGTCAGGCCGGGCGGCGGCTAGTGTACCAGGACAAGCGCGCGGAGGGGGGGCGGGCGCCCTGGGCGCGCCACATGCAGTGCGTGGCCGAGCTGCTGGAGCTGCGCGTCGCTGGAACGCGGCGCGTGCAGCGTATCCTCAACGCCAGGGTGCCCATCGTTAAGTTCGCCCACCATTACACTGATCTCGAGTGTGATTTGTGCTATAATAATATGTGAGTACTGCAATACTGTTTCTTTAGGCTGAACAGTTTCAGAGGCGCCAATCTAACTTTTTGAGAATTATTGATAAAGCAACAAAACAAAACAAAAGAATATGTTTAAATAACATTAAAAGGCAATACTTTTAGTACATTCTAATGAATAAATCAACAAAATATCAAACAAACTGCATACCATACTAGGTGGAATCGCAGTCAAGCACTAGTTTATATCGGTTAAAAAAAATTGGGCAAGTGCGAGTCGGACTCGCGCACTGAGAGTCCCGTGCAAACTACAATTCCCGAATCTGAGTCTCGAAGATATTTCCGAATTGCAAAAAAGATTTTTTTTTGTGACATAGGGATTTAGAAATTTGCTGTTTTCAGATTTATTCCTATACCTGTGCTATAAGATCTTACTTTGCAGGATTCTGGGTCAACGGGAAGTACCCTATGAATTTCGATCTTTGAGAGTATCGAAATATACATTTTTTTGTGACATAAACGCCCGTATCTTTTTTTTTTCGTTAACTTAGAAGTTTGTTTTTCTTTTCACAGTTTAAAGGGACCGCAGACCTGGTTTTAATTTCAACTCGATACCTCCACGCGTTCCCGAGATAAAGGGTCTTGACAGACAGACAGACGGACGGACAACAAAGTGATCCTATAAGGGTTTCGTTTTGCGACTTCTACGTCTCTTTCTGTTTATTAACATTCATAAGTTTATAATTATAAGTATCTTAATAACGTGTATTCTATTGTTGGTGGACATAAGAAATGCATTGTACCTACTATCAAAGACACTTCCGCCTGACCACCGCTAAGATCATTTTTGCTTGCACTCAAAACGAAAAGGGGTTGGTTTGATACCACGCCGCAGAAATTAAGCCAATTTTTTTTAAGTGATCAAGCAGAAATTACAGTTGGTACATAATATATACAAGGTGAAAGGGACAGCCCTCCACAAACTTTAAGGGCTTGCTCAGTAGACGATACTGAAAAACATTCCACATAATTTTAGTTAAGGAAACGAAGAAAAAAATTCGGCCTCTCCATACAAACTGTCCAATCAAGTTTATCATTTTGTATGGTGAGGCGGATTTTTTTTTCGTTTCCTGAAAAAATTTTTTGTGGAATGTTGTTCAGTATCGTCTACTGAGCAAGCCCTTAAAGTTTGTGGAGGGCTGTCCCTTACACCTTGTATACTGGAGGTAATCGTCGTTTTAGGATCTAACCGTTTAATGAGAAAGTAAAATAAATGAATTAGATGCTTTCGGCATGAATCCCAAGCACAGAATTGTTAGTTACGTTTGCGCATTTTTACGAAATTGACGCGGACGAAATCGCGAGCAACAACTAGTAAGGAATAAGGGTCAGGGATCCTCCTTTGGGTTACTTGGACATAAAAAAATATTGTGGTTTTGTTTTGTTGTTGCATCCGTTGATGTTGTATTACTCGAATTAAAGGCTCGAATTAAGGGTCAAAAAGACCTGAAACTTGAAAACAGGGAGATGAGGTTACCAATCTCATTTAATACACACTAGCACATTTAGGAAGGCCAGTAACACTCTGGTGTTATATCTTAAACTTCCGAAGTTCTTTGCCCTCTAACCACCCACTGGATAGCTTAGGAGCGGTTGAGGTCCCATCCTCCACCATACAAGCTCTGCAGAGTAGGCTGTCTGTACCTCCTATGATAGAGGGGTACTTTTAAGGCTTATAAGGCACAACGTGTTCGCAGGTCAGGTGTGTACATGAGCGAGCTGCTGTGGCAGCTGGGGTCGCTGGACCCGCGCGTGCGTCCGCTGACGGTGGCGGTGCGGCGCTGGGCGAGCGCGGCGGGGCTCACCAACCCTCACCCAGGCCGCTGGATCACCAACTTTCCTCTCACGCTCATGGTGCTGTTCTTTCTGCAGCAGAAGACGACTGATGGATTTGTGCTGCCTACCTTGAAGAGTCTTGTCAGGAGAGCTAGTGAGTGATGTTGTTTTGAAGTAGCATAAAATCTAAATTATTGAATAAACTAGTTCTGGACCATTGAACTTCTACTACAATATAATTTCAGATACTTTAGCATTGGTAGAGTGCATCTGCATTTTTGACTGTACATTGTTCAAGTGTAATATGTATTTGAATGTTTCAATATTTCTTAATTCCAGGTAAAGACGACGTCAGAGTAGCAGAAGAGAATCTCAACTGTACATTCCTCCGCGACATGAACAAACTACCCCCGGAGTGCTACTCACAGAACGAGGCGAGCCTGCAGACCCTACTGCTGCAGTTCTTTGAGTTCTATGCACAGTTCGACTTCCAGGAGAAAGCCATCTCTATCAACGAAGGCGTGGCCATCAGGAAACCAAACGCACAGCCATTGTACATCGTCAATCCCTTAGAACAAGCTTTAAACGTTAGCAGAAATGTTAGCTTCGAGGAATGTGAGAGACTTAAATCAGAAGTCAGGAACGCTGCATGGCAACTAGATGCAGGCTTGGACAGACAGAAGAGCGACGACTGGGGACTAGTGGGGCTCATAGAACAGAAGACCACGCGAGGCTTGAAGAAGTTACTCCGGGCAGGAAACTCTCACAGACTAGTTTCAGTTAAAGATCTGTTTAGTGATCCTGATGACAGTGAACCGCAGGACATTTTGAGAAAGAAACTAGCAAGATTGGTACCAAAGAGTGACAAGGAGGTGGAGACGAGTGTGCAGGAGATGAAAGAGCAGCTGGTTACGGAGAAGAAACCGCAGAAGATAAAATTTAAGAACAGTTCGGTAGCCAGTGAAGTGTTCCGGATACAGAGAGATAAAATTGTTTGAGTAGTAGTTTTATACATGGTTTTGTTGTATTATATGCATCGAGGAGACTGTCTTACTATGGTTGTGTTTTACTTACTTATGGAAGGGAGGAATGAAAAGAAATTTTAATCAGAATCAAAGAAAATAATGTAAGCAATTTCTATACAAATCATTTCTTTTCAGGGTTCCGTACCTAAAAGGAAAAAACGGAACCCTTATAGCATCACTTTGTCTCGGGAATGCGTGGAGGTATTGAGTTGATATTAAAACCAAATACTTAGGTCTGCGGAGTCTTGAAACTGTAAAAAAGTAAAACTTATAAGAAAGATACTTCGGTTTATGTGGCAAACGTAAATTTCGACACTCGAAGAAATCAAATTTCATAGGGTACTTCCCGTTGACCTAGAATCCTGAAATTTGGCATGAAGCAAGGTCTTCGAGCAAAGGTCTAGGAATAAAACTGTAAGCTTGTTGTTACGTCACAATTTTTTTTTTGCGATTAGCACTCTATTCCGGAATTGAACTACTTACAATTACCGGCACAGATCTTGAGCGCTGGCTTCAAGTTGCGTAGAAGTCAAATATTCGGTCTCTAAGAAGTGAGACGTGGGGCGGGGAGTGTCAGTGATTGGCTCGCCGCGCCATCGTGTTATAGACGTCACTCGTGATTCGTTCCCTGCGTTGCTGCATGTATCTAACAACGAAGACGATTGGCTCGCCAATGTGTGAAATGCGCAAAGCGATCCCCACTCTGACGCCGAGCGCTCAAGATCGGTTCCGGTAATTGTACGGAACCCTCCGGGCGCGACGGAGCTAGAGGGCTTTTCAGACTTTACTGTTTAAAACTCATTCATATTCCTTCAGTTACCTACTCTTGATGTTTCAGAGCTGCGACGACTTTCGAGCAATCACGCATATCGAAACCCTTTGCGTGCCTCGAAAATTGCGACAGTCGTTTTGGACCAACGGCTAAGATCTTTGCGCGTGGAATAGAAATGCGTGTTGTGCGCATGGTGCTATAAAGAGACGTCAGTAAAACTGAAGGGGCCCTGTACCTCTACCATGACTTTTAAGTATGTAATAGTATTTGTCGATACTCGATACCGACATGAGACTACGTATAAATATTTTGTATGGCAAACTTTACAGCGCCTCGAACGGTCACTTAGGGAACCAAAATTTGCCATCCTACTATTCTACTAATATTATAAATGTGAAAGTTTGTATGTATGTATGGATGTTTGTTACTCTTTCACGCAAAAACTACTCAAAGGATTTCGATGAAACTTGGTACACGGGTAGACCATGTCCTAGATTAATACATAGAGTACTTTTAATCCTGGAATTATGTTCTCTTTAGGCGTGGGCGTTGAATGAACGAACGGTTTTTTAGACTGTTTTCTTGTCGTCAACTGTTCGACTGGTTTACAGTTAACGAATAAACCTGTTTACGCATGAACGACATTGTAAGCATCAACTTGGTTTCGCATTCTAGTCGACGACCCACCACTAGTTCTCTTGGGATAATTTTCTAAGCCGCAGGCAAATGACAGCAACTGTCAAATACATTGACAGCAACTGTCAGATACATTGACAGCAAGTGTCAAATACATTGATCCTAATCATTCCTTCATTCGGTCAGTCATTCCATCATTCGGTCATTCATTCTACCATTCGGTTAATCATTCCACGATTGGCAACAAAAAATAAATGCGAAATCTCGGATTATTTACCTTTAATTTAATAAAATAAAGTCGTATAGTTCACTATTTACAACACAAGAACGACTACTAAAATATAGAAAAGACACGTCAAAAAAGATAACACAAACGTTTACGCGGTACAATTAACACCAAACCCAGACACGAAAGGAGATGTAGCACAAACATACGTAGAAAAGAGTCAACAGACGCGGAGTCGGCGAGGTCCTTAAAGCAGCTGAGCGTAACGCTCCATGCTGCTTTCAGAGGCTCGCAGAGATGCGGCGAACAGGTTTCGCATGGCCGGTAGAAGCTTTAAGAGACCAGAGGAACCGAAAAAAGCTCCACAGGCGGGACGGACCGGTTTTACACGGCCAGTAGTGACCTGTAGAGGCTTGCAGAGACCGGAGCAGCAGGAGAGATCCACACGGGTTGGCGGACAGGCCTCGCACGGATGGTCGAGGCCTGTAGAGACCAGAGCAGCAGAAGACGCCCTTCTCACAGCCGATAACAACATTTTACTTCATTTTACTCCAACTCAATGCGTTCTCAAAAAATTTCAACTGACAATCAGACTGTCACTGAATGGAACTAAGGAATTAATTATTTCTTTTTTCAAAATCTGACGACTAGAAATGACCAGCCAGTCTGGAAAAAAAAAAGTATGCATGGATGTATCCACAGAACACAGGAATCATGTGGATGTATCTATGTTTGTTACCCTTTCACACAAAATTACGTATTTTTGTTTGTAGGAGGTAATCTCTGGTAGTAGGTACTGGATTGTGAAAATTTTACCACTGATAGAAAACAGCTTTATTCCTAAGTAACATAGACTATATTTTATGTTTGCGGGCGAAGCCGCGGGACAAAGCTAGTACAAAATAATTTACGTAGTCGGTATCGAGCAGGGATGTAACGGAGGTAATTATATCGGAACCAAAGGCGGAGTCGGAGTTTTTAAATTTGATTTATCGGAGTAGGTAATTATATCGGAGCCGAAGTCGGAACCAAAGGTGTAATAATATCGGAAGTTCCGACTTAACGGAGTCGGGGTCAAAGCTCCGTAACATCCCTGGTATCGAGTATCGACAAATACTATTGTTTAAACTCATGGAAGAGGTACTGCGGATCCCTTCTTTTCGCATAATGTTCTTTGTCCTAATATACTTCGGCATAGGGCTGCCATCTCTAAAACCTGTCCCCCAGGACCGGAAGCGTAGGTTCCCCGGATTTTGGAGCTTTTACCCCGGACATTTCAATACTTTTTTCATTTACTTACATCTTGATTAAAATATATTTCACTCCGTACTTGATAGAAATACAGTGAACTTTAATTGTAAGCCTCTTTTGTTGCATGAAATAGTGTGTTTAATCGTTTTTGTGACTACAAGTGAGTAATTTTGCTTTATTTTTTAACCTTCTTAGGTATTCAATAAAAGATAAACAAATCCAATATTAGTTACCCAGTTAATAAAATTAAATGAAAAACTTGTTTAATTTCTTATTTTTCCATACAATTAACAATATTTACTTTAGTTTTAAAAGAACTGAAATCTTAAATCAAATTCAGAAAGTTATAATAATTTATACCAGGGACTGCATACCGAAAAAATATCGGTTATAAAGGTTAACGGTATTACGTCATACCTTTTTATTTCAATACCGAAAAATAACGGTACCGTTATTTTTTACGGTACCTAAACCGCTTATATTAAGGTATCGTTTGAAACCCCCCACTTCTGCGTTCTTTCGTCCTGTTGCAGCTAGCTGCCTGTTGCCGCTCATCGTTTGTCTTTCTTAGATTCTACCTACTATTTTTAAGTTGTACTTTTTAACCGACTTCCAAAAAAAGGAGGAGGTTCTCAATTCGGTTCTATTTTTGGAACGAAGTTCCTTATCGCGCATTGTGAAAGGGGGCTAGACGGAAAAAATTCTCACGAAAAGTTGTACCGACACTTTTACTGTCAAAATGTAAATCCAAGATGGCGGCTGCAAGAAATTATCAACTTTTTCGTCATGGGTGTCGTTTTCATGGTTTTCGAGGGTGTTGAAACCGATGGTACTGTCAAAATATAAATCTAAGATGGCGGCTGCAAGAAATTATCAAATTTTCCGTCATGGGTGTCGTTTTCATGGTTTTCGAGGGTGTTGAAACCGATGGTACTGTCAAAATATAAATCCAAGATGGCGGCTGCAAGAAATTATCAAATTTTCCATCATGGGTGTCGTTTTCATGGTTTTCGAGGGTGTTGAAACTGATAGTACTGTCAAAATGTAAATCCAAGATGGCGGCTGCAAGAAATTATCAACTTTTTCGTCATGGGTGTCGTTTTCATGGTTTTAGAGGGTGCTGTAACCGATGGTACTGTCAAAATATAAATCCAAGATGGCGGCTGCAAGAAATTATCAACTTTTTCGTCATGGGTGTCGTTTTCATAGTTTTCGAGGGTGTTGAAACCGATGGTACTGTCAAAATGTAAATCCAAGATGGCGGCTGCAAGAAATTATCAAATTTTCCGTCATGGGTGTCGTTTTCATGGTTTTCGAGGGTGTTGAAACCGATAGTACTGTCAAAATGTAAATCCAAGATGGCGGCTGCAAGAAATTATCAACTTTTTCGTCATGGGTGTCGTTTTCATGGTTTTCGAGGGTGTTGAAACCGATGGTACTGTCAAAATATAAATCCAAAATGGCGGCTGCAAGAAATTATCAAATTTTCCGTCATGGGTGTCGTTTTCATGGTTTTCGAGGGTGTTGAAACCGATGGTACTGTCAAAAAATAAATCCAAGATGGCGGCTGCAAGAAATTATCAAATTTTTCGTCATGGGTGTCGTTTTCATGGTTTTCGAGGGTGTTGAAACCGATGGTACTGTCAAAATATAAATCCAAGATGGCGGCTGCAATAAATTATCAACGTTTTCGATATGGGTGTCTTTTTCATGGTTTTCGAGGTTGCTGAAGCCGATAGTGCTGTCAAAATGTAATTCTCTCAATTTTTTCTCGATGTTCCTTATCGCGCGTTGTGAAAAGGGGCTAGACGGAAAAAATTCTCACGAATAGTTGTGACGACACTTTTTGCTATAGCCGTGCGGCATGCGCATGTTTCTCTGTCTGTCTCTCTCTCTCTCTCTTATATATATATATATATATATATATGAACTTCGTTCCATCCGGGTGTCCCTTGAAACCTCTCAATTTTTTTTTAGTTGCGATACACTTATAGCCAGAGTACCTTTATGAGAAAAAGGTACTCTCCCAATTAATTCAAATCTGCTGGTATACATTGTTTTATTATGTATTATCTCTCTCTCATATATATATACAAGGTGTCGTTTTGAAGCTGCAAAATATTTCAGGAGGTAATTATGTTAGTGAATCTCGACCCGAATCAATAATAAAATAAGTAGGTAATTTTTTTTTTTTTTATAACTGCGCTTTTTTTCACACACACAAACACGGAACAATAAAGGTCGTTTTCACACACACTAACTCGCAACGATAGTTTCATAAATAATGTATCATCCAATCATCATCCCGCACGCCACACCCTAGCCACGCCCCCGCGGCCATCGATCAATCGATTTAGTTTAGAGTAATTAAAAAATTAAATAACAAGTATTACTGATTATTGACCAGGTATCGTTTTTTTATATGACTATTTATGAGTTTTACTACAACCTCCTGAAATATTGTGCAGTTTTAAAACTGCACCTTGTATAAGAGAGAGAGAGAGAGACGCACGGCTTACAATAGCTTACTATAGCAAAAAGTGTCGTTACAACTATTCGTGAGATTTTTTTCCGTCTAGCCCCTTTTCACATTGCGCAAAAATTGAGAGAATTACATTTTGACAGCACTATCGGCTTCAGCAACCTCGAAAACCATGAAAAAAACACCCATATCGAAAAAGTTGTTAATTTATTCCAGCCGCCATCTTGGATTTACATTTTAACAGTACTATCGGTTTCAACACCCTCGAAAACCATGCAAACGACACCCATGACGAAAACGTTGATAATTTCTTGTAGCCGCCATCTTGGATTTACATTTTGACAGTACTATCGGTTTCAACACCCTCGAAAACCATGAAAACGACACCCATGACGAATAAGTTGATAATTTCTTGCAGCTGCTATCTTGGATTTACATTTTGACAGTACTATCGGTTTCAACACCCTCGAAAACCATGAAAACGACACCCATGACGAAAAATTTGATAATTTCTTGCAGCCGCCATCTTGGATTTACATTTTGATAGTACCATCGATTTCAACACCCTCGAAAACCATGAAAACGACACCCATGACGAAAAAGTTGATAATTTCTTGCAGCCGCCATCTTGGATTTACATTTTGACAGTACTATCGGTTTCAACACCCTCGAAAACCATGAAAACGACACCCATGACGGAAAATTTGATAATTTCTTGCAGCCGCCATCTTGGATTTATATTTTGACAGTACCATCGGTTTCAACACCCTCGAAAACCATGAAAACGACACCCATGATGGAAAATTTGATAATTTCTTGCAGCCGCCATCTTGGATTTATATTTTGACAGTACCATCGGTTTCAACACCCTCGAAAACCATGAAAACGACACCCATGACGAAAAAGTTGATAATTTCTTGCAGCCGCCATCTTGGATTTACATTTTGACAGTAAAAGTGTCGGTACAACTTTTCGTGAGATTTTTTTCCGTCTAGCCCCCTTTCACAACGCGCGATAAGGAACTTTGTTCCAAAAACCATCTTGCGGTCTTCTTTCAACGTCATTCGTTGTACCTACCTATTGAATCATGCCTAAAATGTTCATACTGCAAGACGAAAGATGCGGGAGAACGGGCGGCGCGACGCGGCGCGCTGTTGACGCCAATCGTTCGCAATAGGTACTTTTCGCAGCGAGCTGACAACGTCGCATATGTCGTAGGTACTACTCATACGTTTTTTCGTTACCGAAATTATTTCGGTTGAATAAAGGTTTATACCGGTATATAACGGTAGCGTAACCGCAAATCTTTTACCGGTTTTGGTGTACCTTTAAAATAAAGCGGTACCGGTTTTTAATACCGGTAGCGTAACCGTATACCTTAACCGAAAACGGTCCCTGATTTATACTAAAGCCATACCATTACCATGCGTCGGTCGAACGTGCCCCATACCCGCTCGCCGCTTGCGTAGTAAAATAGCGTCGGCAGTGCGTGCGGTGAAATACCTAACCCATAGCTTTTATTTACGTAAATTATGGGAACGGGATCTAATCAAAATCCCGGACTACAATTGAAACCCCGCCCGGACGCTCCCTGGACGTCTTCCAAACTAGGACAAATCCGGGGAAACCCGGACGGATGGCAGCCCTACTTCGGCATAACGATTTTGGCACAATTTGTTTAGGCATAATAATACTTCGGCATAATTTTTTTAGGCATACATTTTATGTTGGCATAATCATCTTAAAGACTAATTTGTTTTGGCATAAATTTGATTCGCATAACGTTAGTAGGCCTAATGACTATTAGCATAACGTTAGTAGGTCTAATGACTATTAGCATAATAATATTTAGGCATACAATTAATATAAATAACATAATTCTGATCAAACCAATTTGCTATAGTTTCTGTAACAATTAAATAATATTGTTGGTTAAAAATTTAATATGCTGTGCAACAAAAGTTAGTGACAGAACCGAATTGCTGCAAAACCGACTCCACGTAGTCTTGTTTGTCCTACCCCTAGAGTGTAATTTAAAATCGCGTAGGCGCGTAGGGGTGAGGCGGCCCGCGGGCTGAGGAGCAGGCGGCTGCGAGCGAGCCGCGGCGGCGCAACGCCGTATGTCTTGTGGTGCGACGGTGGAACGGACTGCGGAGTTAAATTGTGCAATTCTAATAAATACACACTACCGAAATGTGAACGATAGAAAACCGACAGGCTAGCAACTCGGCATCGATGTTCAAAACTTTGGAAATTTGACTTGACAAGTGCATCATTATCGTTGATCTTCTTGGCTCGCTTTTCAAACGACTATACTGCATCAAGCTGGTATTAGGGCAGACACATCCTAAAAATGATTGAAGACTGCGGGTCGTAAATGCAACTGGTCCAGAGGTCGACCTCTGGGCCAGCTTGCATCTTATGCCGGCCATACACGGTCAAACCTGTCGTGCAATCGATATGACGCTACATGTTTGATCAAATAGATTTGACCGTGTGTGGGAGTGGATTGGTATGACCAATTTCAAATTAAAAAGAATTGAAATTCGATTTTGCCGTCAAACATGTTGGTCACGCCGCCAATCCATTCCCACACGGTAAAATCCGTTTGATCAAACATGTAGCGTCATACCGATTTGACTACACGAGATTACTGTATTGATACCGGCACGGATCTTGAGCGCTGACTTGAACTTGAAATCGCGCAGACTTGAATGAGAAGTGAAGTATTTGGTCTCTTTAGTGGTATGAAGTGAGACGCGGGAGCTGGGAGTACATCTTTGTAGTTACAAAGATTGGCTCGACGATGTGTACGAAGCGCAAATTGAACCTCACGATGAACCTCACTCTTTCGCCAAACGCTCAAAATTCGTGCCGCTAGTAGTACAGTATCGCTTACTTCCGCGTCATCAGCTTGTGACTTTTTGTACATTATGGCTGCTGTATAGTTTACTTTTATACTATATTTACTATAAGTAGGTACCTTTTTAGTGGGACTCTTTATTTCTCCTGCTACTTAAGTATCCATACCTACACCTGTTCATATATGTATTTACCTACTGTATAACGCATACTGATTCAATCTACACATTGTTTTGGGTATCTAAATGAAATGGAATTACCATGCCAGGGGTTTGTAACACAATTTGACAAACAAAAACATCAAGATCAGTCGATAATACTTTTTTTTATTGTTGCCCCACATTATTATTTATCTACTCCTGAATGGTGTGTACATTCCTGCAGACCTCTAGACCTGAAACAACCATCAGCCCCCGTAGCCAAGTTACAACCGTTTCTCTTTCGTCGAACGCCTCGAGTTGGCCACGCCCCCGGTTCTTTTCTTCTGACCACGTGACCGAGCGTTGAGATAACGTCATTCCCGTACATTTGAAGTTTTCTACTAGCATTAACGTTTGCAGATTATCAACTTGGCTAGGGGTACTGATCTGTATAGGCCATACAAATATATGATCCATGTGGGAGAATCGAACCCGTGACACGCCGGGCAGCAGCCAATCGCTGGACCACTGTGCGATCCATGCCATAAATAAACAACTTGTGCCCTGACAATGGGTTCACAACATAATGGTGTGTACTAGGTTGGACTTCACACATGCAACCTTTGAGAGCGTACCGGCGCGAGATGTTGTTATAAAGTAGTGTTAACAATAAACAAAATAGGTAATAATAATTTGTTTATTTCATAACATAACATTAAGCGTCAGTATGCTCTGATTGTAGTAATCCTGTAAGATTTACTGTCATTCATTAAAGATTTCCATGGTTTACCTCCGAAGTTCTTCATCAGATATTCACCAAATTTGAATGACCTTCCAAAAAAAAAAAAAAACATCATTGGTGGGTGCAATGAATACATCACTGAATAAGATACTCACAAAATAAAAATCGAATTAAGAACCTCCTGCTTTGGCAATCGGTTAAAAATAAAAGGTGTAAGGGACAGCCCTCCACAAACTTTAAGGGCTTGCTCAGTAGACGAAACTGAACAACCTTCAACAAAATTTTTTTTCAGGAAACGAAAAAAAAATCGGCCTCACCATACAAATTGTCCAATCAAGTTTATCATTTTGTATGGTGAGGCTGATTTTTTTTTCGTTTCCTGAAAAATAATTTGAGTCTTGTAAATTGTAAATATGAGTCTTGCCAACAAATGTTGAGTGAGCGCATGCAGGAGGCTTGTGAGTTGGTGGACTTGGTGAAGTTCAACGCAGAGAGGTACGAGTCATTGACTAACAATATCACTTGTAGTTGTGCTCTCGCTCCGCCACCTCCCATGTCTCAGTATGAAATTCCTATGCCTTCCAATGTTGTAGATACTTAATAATAATTCAGGATCAATAAACCCTTGTCAAAGTAACATTTTGTTATATTCAGATAGATTAGGGACAGGTTTTGGGTCTTTGTTAAATAACCGTTGCAAACATACCATTATGAGTCATTGTTACCATAACCTGCATTTTAATGAGCTTGTTCATAAAATAAAAAATACATAAATGGATGAGCAGACCACAGTGATACTTTTGATTGGAAATTGTCTTAGTTTAACTAAAAGGGACTTAGTGGTATTGAAACCCTGTTTGAATTGAAATTAGGAAAATTAATTTTATGTGCATTGCCCTATTCCAACAGTTTATGTGAACATGATAACAATTACATTTATAGCCTAAATAACTTGATGCACATTTTGTCATGTCGTCATAGTGGCCGTATTTTATTTTTTGACACTAACTATTTTGTTAGAGATTTTGTGATTATTCGGGAACATACGAGTATGTTTCTTTCCAAAAACAGTCGACTTTTGTTGGCTACTTTGTTAGCATACAATATACACGCAGTTATTGATGATTTAACTGAGATTAGGTTAAGTGACGAATCAGTATTGTCTAGTATACCTAATAATACTGATATAGACTCTTTAAACTTTTAGGAACGACAAAAGGGAAGCCTATTAATAACATTTTATTATACCATCAGAATATAAATCGCTTCTCTGGCAAAATTCTAGATGTGGAAATGTTAATAGATAGATATAATATGGATATCTTATGTTTTTGTGAAACCTGGTTAAAACCAGATATTAATGCTATGCAGCTGTTTAATGTAAAAAATTGGGGGTGGCACTGAAGGCCATAGAAGTATATCTATGTTGAAGGCCGAACTTTCTTATGTGTTTACAGACCACCTGCATCAAACGTGACATCTTTTTTGATTATAATAGAAGAAGTACTAAATAAACTTATTAGAGATACCTAACAAATTAGTTTTCGTTTGAGGGGACTTAAATATTGACTTATTAGTAAATTCACCAGAAAAATGTAAACTTCTCTCATTGTTTAATTCTTTTAATTTAAAATGTGACGCTACAAGAATAACTCCTCCTTCAGCTTCATGCATAGATAATATTTTTACTAATTGTGATATAAGACTCATCCCTGGAGTGAGGTCTGACCATACAGGTTAACTTTTGAGTTAATCAAAAAGTTGCAATTAGATTCAACTGCAGAGTTTAGACCGCTTAGGTACTAAAAATAAATTAAATTTAGTTAATAATAACGTTCTTAGTGTCTCTCAACAGCCAATTTTGATTCACAAGACCCCAATGAAAATTATGGTACATTATTCTCTACAGTATGCCAGGAATTTAATAAGGCTTGTCCAGTTAAAAAGTTTCAAGTCAATAATAAATCCAAATTTAACGAATGGGCCACTACTGGAATTAAAAAAAGCAGAGATACTTTATATCAGCTATAGCAGGAAAAATCATTATCATCTGATCTTAACTTGCATAACCACGTTAGAATGTATTCAAAGATATTCAAAAGAGTCTGCGCCCAAGCTAAAACTAAGTCAATAAGTAAAAAAAATAAAAATTCTAACAATCAAATAAAAGCTGTCTGGAAGGTGATAAACAAGGAAACTGGAAAAACAAACCAGCGAGATCGGAATGAATTGTCCCTAAAAATTGATAATGAAATAATTTCAGACAGGACTGAAGTGGCTTTTTTTTCCGATGGGAAAAATCATCCTATGGCAACCCCCGCTCTTGGGCGGAGCGGGAGATAGTGTCAGACTCTTACTGACTAAAAAACCCATCCCGTTCCTTCAAGCCTTCATACCGGGGCACGAGCGCCCTTTCGGATAACCCTGGCCCCAGTAGGCTTCGACCCGGCTGGGCCCCTGCTGTTGCTGACAACTCCTTGAGGCGCGCGGGAACAGCGCGCGCCGTCGACGACTTGGGCTTGGTCCGGACAGTTACCGGACGGCCGGACAGCGAGCTACCCATTGCTTACTGTCCGCAAGCCCTCGGGACTGAAGTGGCTGAGACGCTAGAAAACTTCTTCACCAACATCCCAACAGAAGTTACGAAATCTCTCCCTTCTTCATCTTTGTTAGCTGAATCTTTTTTAAAAGAAAATTTCATAAAGGATATACCAACCTTTAAATTTAAGCGTATCTCTGTTGATATAATCAAAAATACATTCAAAAATCTTATAAATAAAACACTGAGGACTTATGGGGTATATCCGTTAAGGTTCTTGGAGATATTATTGATACAATTGCTCTTGTCCTAACAGGCATATTTAATCAATGTCTAGACAGCGGTACATTCCCTGATTTAATGAAACATAGTAAAGTAGTATCAATATTCAAATCAGGAAGTAAGAGTGATCCTTCTAATTATAGACGAATATCTGTGCTTCCAGCATTGAGTAAAATCTATGAAAAAATCATGCTCGACCAGATGTTGTCTCACTTAATTTAAATGGGATTGTGCATAGTCATCAGTTTGGTTTCACGAAAGGAAGGTCAACGACGGATGCAGGAGTGAAACTCATCAGTCACATTTTAGAATCCTGGGAGAAGTCCCAGGATGCTATTGGCATATTCTGTGACCTCTCAAAAGCATTTGACTGTATTGACCATAATACTCTGATCTGTAAATTACATCATTACGGAATTCGTGGCCGAGCTGCTGATCTTGTTTTTTCCTATTTATCTTACAGGCAGCAAAAACTATCCATAAATGGGATGACGTCCTCGGGGTCTTTAGTCAGGATGGGCGTGCCCCAGGGATCAATTCTTGGCCCTTTCCTTTTTCTAGTTTATATAAATGACCTTCCTTACATGATGGCTAATTTATCAGATATAATTCTATTTGCTGATGACACTTCTCTTATTTTTAAAGTGGATAGAAAACATGCGGATGTCTTGCGTGTCAACGAAAGTCTGGCTGTTCTTTCGAAATGGTTAGCAGCTAATAATCTCTTATTAAATGCAAATAAAACTAAATGTATACAGTTTTCTTTACCGAATAACCCTCAAGTTGGCGTCAATCTAATTCTTGATAGTAAAAAACTTGATGTAATTACAGAAACTGTGTTCTTAGGTATAACTGTCGATTCCAAACTGCAGTGGGGCGCTCATTTTAGAACTCTCGCAGGTTGATTAAGCTCAGCGGCATATGCAGTAAGAAAAATAAGTTGACAGATCTCGCCACAGCTAGGTTAGTTTACTATGCCTATTTCCACAGTATTATGTCTTATGGCATTTTACTCTGGGGATCTGCAGCTGATGTAGACTCGATTTTCGTATTGCAAAAGAGAGCAATCAGGGCTATTTATAAAATGGGTCCTCGCGAGTCCCTCAGAAATAAATTCAAAGAAATCGATATATTGACACTGCCTTCTTATAAAGTATTTTGTATGTCCGTAAAAACCTAGGACTTTTCAAAATTAGAAGCGATTTTCATAACATGAATACTCGTAGTAAACACGAAATTATAGTACCCAAATGGAGATTAGCCAAGACCAGTAAGTCATTTTTAGTAAATAGCATACGCTTTTATAAGCTACCAAAAGCGGTGACTGAACTTAGCGAAGGAAAGTTCAAAACCCATATTAAGCGTGTCTTAACCAACAAAGCATATTACAAGGTTAAAGACTATGTCGAAGACACGCTTGTTTGGCAATGACTGCCTCTGCACTTCTGGCCTCCTGATAACTCATATTATTGTGTGAATGTATCTATTAACTGCTCCATCTTTGTTGTAACATTTTTTTTCTAACACATTGCTTTATTGCTATATTTTTTTTTATATTATCTGACTCCAACCTCAAATTCGTTAGTTTTTCTTTTTTTTGTTGTTAACGTCTCATTTATTGACAGTTGTAGTTATACATTTTTTTTCTAGCTTTTTTTATACAGCCTCTTTTTATAATATAAATGGAAGAACACTGTAGACTCCAAGAATTCTTTGATTGCTTCATATTTTGACTCACTTTTTTTAAATGATTATTTTTATTGTGCTTTTGAGTACCTACAATATAGACCGGTTTACTCTGTTCTTAAATAATACCTATTAATACTATAATATGGAAATATTGTAAGAACAATCATTTTTTTAAAAGAGTAACCATGGAGTTTCTTGCCGGTTCTTCTCCATAGGAAACGACCAATTTCGAACCATGCATGCACTAGCTTCTGACGTTTTGTAAGTGCCTACGTGAAATAAAAAAACTTTTGACTTTGACTTGACTTTGAAACATTTCTAATCAATTTTTAATATTCATCATCATCATTTCAGCCGAAATACGTCCATTGTTGGACATAGGCCTCCTCCAAGCGTCCACAACGACAGGTCCGGTGCATCTAGCATGCATCGGATGATCGATTTTTTTTTATTGATTTTATGTATTCTATTTTGTGTCATCAATGCGTGACCAGTATGAGATAGTGTGCTGAGCGTTTAGCACATCCATTGTGTCTTGTGATAACAATAGCTAGACTACTGAACCGCTATCTAAATATTAATTAGTATTACCTGACAAGTCGTGTTGCAGGACATTGTTATGGATAAATTACTACTGGCGATTTTCTTATGTCTTGTAAGTACAATTTTTATTCTATTTTATTTTATTTATTTAAGGGCAACCAACAGAGCATACACCATTATACATGCTAAAGATTCATTATTTTATTATATAGGGTAGCCAATGTATAGTGTAGTCAATTCATCAATTCATTATATACCTAGTGTAGCCTTAATTAAAGGCTGCCACGTACGGCATGCATTAAACATAGGAGGAGATATGAACTAACGTATCTATTAACAGTTTGATCGACGTTAAGCCAACCAATAAAAAAAAGAAATATGACAACAAAAACAAATTCTAAATATTATTATTTGAACTGAAAACGGACTCTTGTTGCACATCTTTTAAGTGCAGTTTAAGTATTTCACGCGCAGTGCACTTTCACGCGTTCAAAATGAAAAGTTTGAACGCGTTAGTGCACAGCCAACCCTCGCACAAATCGAAGAAGTGTGCAGAAAATAAAATTCGCGAGCCATGTCTCAAATATTTGAAAATTTTAAATAATCCTTTTTCGCAAATTGAGTTTTCACAAGTTTTCCAATTTATTCATTAATATATTAATCAATAATTGTATTTGTAAAGATTTAATAAGTTTCAAAAAGAAATACCGACCTACATACTTTTTAGGGTTCCGTATCTCAAAAGGAAAAAACGGAACCCTTATAGGATTACTTTGTTGTCCGTCCGTCTGTCTGTCTGTCAAGACCCTTTATCTCGAGAACGCGTGAAGGTATCGAGTTGAAATTATAACCATATACTCAGGTATACGGTCCCTTCAAGCTGTGAACGAATAAAAAAGATATGGCTGTCCATTTCGCAAAAAAACCTACTCTCAAAGATCGAAATTCATAGGGTACCTACTTCCCGTTGACCTAGAATCCTGAAATTTGGCACAAAGCAAGGTCTTATAGCACACGTATAGAATAAATCTGAAAACAGTAAATTTGTTGTTATCTACCTTTGTTTTTAAACCTAGCTAAATTTTTTCTAAGTTAGTAAGGCGACATTTTGCGAAAGAGACACTCGCCGTGCCCTTGTGGGGGTGATCGGCGACAACGACCTTTCGCGCCGGGCCCTGGTACAGGCCATGGTCCGGAGCGACGAGGAGTGGCAGGCGATCGCCTCCGCGTGCGAAGAACGCGAAGACTACATGCGACCCACCGTAGGTGTAGGCTTGCGCCTTGCGGACGGTGAGCAATGGGTAGCATGCAAACAGAGGTGACCTGCGCCTGGTGACCGGGACCATCACTTTTAGATTATAAAAAAATATTGGACAAATATTTTTTCTTTTTTCGATTAAAGTTACGCCTGCATGCTACATTTTTTCGCACGGGCTGACGTCACACGTGATTTTAATGGGCAATATTTTTTGTTTAATTTACAAATAAAAAAATACGTGTCCCTTATTTTTGAATAATCTAAAAGACGGACTAATTACATTTTTTACGGCCACTAGCCTATTGCGCATGTGCTCCTAAACTGCACAGGTGTTACTGAAATACGTACCTACACGAACCTTAGAATCCCCGAATTCCCTTATATAGATAGCCCTGAAGAACCTGAAAGGCTTAATCTGTTTTTGGAGAGAGGTGGGCTGGTTGGAATAAGCCCACCTAAGGTTATGGCCGCTATGGCCTACGTACAATGGTCCGCATAGGACTAAGTGCGGAAACCATATTCAAACAGACATGGGTAGCATGTCGTCTGGTTGTCGACGGCGCGTAGTGTTGATCGCGCGCATTAAGGAGATGTCAGCAAATCGTAGAGGGGCCAGCAGGGTCAAAGCTGACTGGGGATGAACCCCCGGGGCCCGAGCACGCAAGGCAAAGAAGTAACGAGTGAGAGGATATTAGTCAGTAAAAGTCTGTTATGAAAGATCGGAAGAAGTTATTAGATGATTTCCCACCATTCATAAAACCCTAAACGAACGCTGCTATTGTCTTACTACGAGTATTGTCTCTAATTGACGTATTAAAAGGTTAAAAAACTGCAGTAGATATTTTGCGACTAAGCCATAGGTGTCCGTCATTGGAGTCTCAGCTAGATCATATTTTCATAACAATCCCGCTTCGAAAGTGTCGATAAACTTCGCTTTACCTACCTATTAATTAATGATTCTGTAGGCGTTAAAATTCACGAGTTTTTCATTCGTTGCAGTTCGTGATTGCTATCGCGACGGCCTTCCCGACGAGCCCTCCGGACTTTCAGGAGCGGTTCCGGGGGAAGTTGTTGACTACGATGAGAAAAGCATGGATCGATATGTATAAGTCGCTATCCAACGCCGGAGCTTCTTTCGCTCGATTTTTTAAGTAAGCTTGTTGAAAAAATATCGATATATCGATTTTTCGTAAAAGTATCTAATATATAGTAATACTTTAAGTATTTAAAGTAATACTTTAAAACCGAAAATCTCGGAAAGTTTGACCGATGTTTCGATATCTTTTCTTAGTCAGATATTTGATCTATAATATGAAAAAAAAACTTTTTACAAAACAAATTAAACCGACTTCAATGTAAAAACACACTGAAAAGTACAAAATAACTTCGGTGTTTCTATAATTGATAGTTTTGTCTCTTCGTTATTTAACACTGACTTCCGAAATTAAAGTTATTTTGTACTTTCCAGTGTGTTTTTACATTGAAGTCGGTTTAATTTTTTTTGTAAAAAGTTTTTTTATTTTTCACTTTTTAGTTATGGTACCACCACTAAAAAGTACCCCTCAGCCAAACTTAAATACCTACCTTATAACCGAGTGCACCTCATAACGTTTCTAATAATCCCAAACACGGTTACATTAAGTACATTAATTTACTACTTCCGGCTTCAACACCAGATCAGTTCGATACATCCCCTCCCTCCCCTCCCTATTTTCTTTCAGTCAGTTATCGACTACACGTTTAAACAAAGCAATTTTACTTGTTAAGACAATTCTGCTGTGATCCTATGAGGAGTTCTGTGCCATATCTTCAAAGTTCATGATCAGATCATAACAATATTTCTATGTGACAGGCCTGTTGGTCTAGTGGTTAGTGACCCTGACTGCTATGCCGGAGGTCGTGGGTTCGATTCCCACCCAGGACAAATGTTTGTGTGATGAGCACGATCATTTGTTCTATGTCTGGGTGTAATTTATTTATAATATGTATGTATTTAGAAATATATTAGTATGTTTATCATTTGTCTAGTACCCATAACACAAGCTCTGCTTAGCTTGGGACTAGACGACGTTGTGTGATAGTTGTGGAATATTATATTATTATAATATTATATTATGTGACCAACTTGGGAGCAAAACCTTTCAATAAAAAAAAAATATTTTCAAAATCGGTCCCCAATTGACCGAGATATGGGGTAAACATACATAAAAATACATTCAGCCGAACAAAGAACCTCCTCATTTTCGAAGTCGGTTAAAAATGAATCGCTAAATGTGTTGTGTTTGTTATTGCGAGGAGAAGGTTCTTATGGGAAAAAATAATAAAATTAGGGTAGTGTAGGGTAGAATAGCTTAGAATAGGGTAGGGTAAAGTATAGTGGGGTGGAGTAGGATAGAACGGGACTGAAGCCGCGGGCAAAAGCTAGTATTTTTATAAATATCGATGGAATAGAATAAACTTTATTGTATACCAAAAAGAAATATTCGTCAATATCGAAACCGATTCGATATCGATTGCGTCGATATTTTTAATCACTGCCGACATCCCTATGTTCAGGCCGGTGGCGACGACGAGGAAGCCCATCGTGACGACAGTCATCGATGAGTACGACTTCTAAAGTATGCAGCAAGCCAATGAGTCCTCTGCAGTATCTGCGAGTGCAGACGGAATGAACGCCTATTTATTGAAATCAGTGTAAGGCGCAATAGCACATAATAATGTTATACTTACCAGTACTTTATTTTCCGACTGTTCTTTCCGATTATTCTAGATACGTTATTTAGAAGTGTATGGCTAAAGCTAGAACTACATTAGACCGACCCACTGTAGCGACATCTATGGCGCGACATAAGAACTACGAAGAAATCCTGCATCGCACAATCAAAGTTCTCCGCGCGACTTGAACATATACGACAGCCCGAAGTCATCTATCGGGCAGTCGCCCACCAGACTATAACACCTGTCTGGTCGGAGGATCCTCTCTTTTCAACGGAGGTATGTGGGACTTTACTCTCTGTTCCGCATACCTCCAAACTGGTGACCCCGACGTGATCCCAGTTTATATAGTCTGGTGGGCGACTGCCCGATAGATGACTTCGGGCTGTCGTATATGTTCAAATCGCGCGGAGAACTTTGATTGTGCGAAGCAGGATTTCTTCGTAGTTCTTATGTCGCGCCATAGATGTCGCTACAAGTCCATATAAAATGTATAGAGACTAACGCGCCCAGTTCGGTGTGTGTGTCACACGTGTGCGCAGTGTAGTTCCACTATAATTATCTAATAGTTCCTGAGGAATTTTTCAAGTACCGTAAAGTCGGGATACTTTGGCTCTGAGGTCCCCCGTACCTATAATTTGCGCCGAAACCAATTAACCAATAGAAACACAGTAGGTACCCACAGTGTCCCATAAGTTGTGCCCTAGTGGCAAAGTAACCCGAGTTTACCTACTGTACGAAATGTTTTAAGTTTTTTAAACATTCTCTGCCTCACTACTAAAAATACTAATTGTGACAACTTCGTTCTAGTTGGTAAACTAACTGTTTTCTTAATGCACGTGAAAAAATTAACCATTCATAAAAAAGAATTACAAAACAAAGTTAACTGACCGACTCCGCTGTCATGCTGCTGTGCAATTGTCTGATAGAATTATTTTTCAATACGCTTATTCGACAACCCATTCCAATCCTTTTCGCTTTTAGGCACGCAACTTATTTTTTTCGTACTAGTTCGGAAAAGTGCGCCAGTTCGCCCCCACCTAAATTGATTGTAGGTATTTATCGTATCAGGCTGGGCGCCGGGACCCCATTTATTTACTTCTTCGTAAGTGAATTGAAAAACGTCGTTTGATACACATGGAAATTTATCACTGCAGCACTCGGCTCCATAACATTCCCGCCTGCGACTTCAGCGAATTCCACCTCGGTCGCAATGACGAACTATGTCCACTTGTATGAAAATGTACCTACTATTCTTCATCTGGGATACTTATCAATAACTTTTGTTCTATAACTTTTTACAAAACACAATTCATTTACCAAAAAACAAACCTTCAAGATTTCGTTGATAAAACAACGAAATCTTGAAGGTTAGACATTTCAACTCTGTATGTTGTTATACCTACCTACGTAAGACTACTGAAAGACGCGACGCAAGCGCATCAAGCACCCCCGTAGCCCTCCGCTATTATACTTTTGCTTGCTTTGCATAGACATCCTAATATTTATAACGTTCAATTTAAATATTTTTATTTTTGTATGAACCAAAATATCGACGGTTGAAAGGCAAAATGGTGTAAGCGACATTGAGTAAACTTTACAAAAAAGTGATTTAAAGTTAAAATATTGAGTTCTCTTTTGTAAAGTTTACTTTATGTCGCTTAGATCATTTTGCCTTTCAACCGTCGATATGATTATTTTTCAAAAGTCATAGAATAATAGTACATAATGATGTAAGTGTGTAATGTTAGTAATTACAGTCGAGGCGGTATTTAGACCCGAGCCGTGGCGAGGGTTTTAAGAGAGCCGAGAACGCTAATCATTAATTACTCACGTGTATCATACGACGTTTTTCAATACACTTGTCAAGAAAATAACTACTTTTGTGGCGGTAAAAATTTGTTATCATATGCGCGCCCATATTTTTATAACGGGGGTTGACCGGCGACTCGCGGGATACGACCTGCGCCCAGCCTAATACAGGTCGCGCGGTGAATCAAGATCGCTCGGTGAAAGTAGTGGGGGCAATCGGCGCATGTGTACAATTGCGCACAGACATTCTTAGTATGTTAGGATTTTGTTTTTAATTTCGTATGTTTGAACCTTAGTAACATAACTTATAATAACACTAGTTTTTGATTGTAATTTATCTTGTAAGTAGGTAAATTCAAAAAATTAAAAATGATAAAATAAAACATAAAATTAAAAAAAAAATTTCGTTAGTTTCTTTCTTTAACGTAATAATTCACGTCGTAAACCATTTTTCTGGCTAGCCGTTTTAAAACTTTATTTTTAACCATTTTTTTTTTACGATTACGTATTATTATTACGATAACACAAGCTGTACGCAACAGTACCCAAGTATAACAGTATCCAATGAGAGGCGAGAACGCAACGCGGGAATTGAAGAGCGACTCTATCTACCAATGACGTGTCGCCGACGGCGCACACCCGCCCGTACGTCGCCAAATAGACCGTAGAATTGAATACTGCGCATGCCCCTTCCACTTTTGCCGAGCGATCTTGATTCATCGCGCGACCTGTACGATACTGTATTAAAATTATGGCGGGGGAGCGGTTGAACAATAATGTTTGAACTACATTATAGCACAAATGCGTAATGGTAATCAAAATGTCACAGTTTGGTAACAAGGGCCATTATGTACTTAAGTTACTGCCACACTCAGAGACGTTTAATGATTACTTAGATCGATCCTTAGTATAAATTTAAAAAAGTACATTCTCAGAGTCGGCGATTCATTAGCGTCCCTTAATTTCCATTAAAGTTAAGCATAACCAAACCTTCACTTAACTTCTAAAAGATCCATTATGACATTGTCAAAGTGACAGTTACCATTGTTGAGGAGGTTATAATTAGTAATTATTCATTTGTGTTATTTTACAACTTACAATAGTAAATTCGCAAGTGTTTCGAGGCAAAATGTCTGATCTGCCGCACTCAGAAATGTACATTAACTACACAAGAGTCACTTTCTGAGCAAGTGTATTGAAAAAGTTGTTGTTTATGTTAGTAATGATAGTTCCATAGCCCTGAGGTTGCCGGTGTTTTATGAATAACCCTGTATACCTAATTGTGTTAAGTACCTACTTAAGTGATATTATATAATTATAATAGATCTTATTTTAGTCTAAAATCACACAATCATCGTATTTACCTACTTTTGGCTTTTTAATGAATAAATGTTGTTCGGGGTGACCGATGATAGGCCGCACGACACACCTCAACCGAATTTATCTTTGGGTTTTTATTTATTGATTTGTATACCTAAATAAACCTTTACCAATTTGAGATATTGTTTTATTTTCCATCTACATCAACCCGATATAGGTCCTATTACTCCTATTCGCGTGGCTTTTGCCCGCAACTTTATTCAAAATAAATCGACCTCTCCATACAAACTGTCGATTGGACAGTTAGTTACAATTGCCGAAACGGATCTTGAGCGCTGGCTTCAAGTTGCGCAGAAGTCAAATATTCGGTCTCTTTAGTGGTGCGAAGTGAGATGCGGGGGCGGAGAGTGTCAGTGATTGGCTCGCCACGCCATTGCGTCATAGACGTCACTCATGATTCGTTCCCTGCGCTTGCAGCATGTATCTAGCAACGACGACGAATGGCTCGCCAATGTATGGAATGCGTAAAGCGATCCCCACTCTGACGCTGAGCACTCAAGATCCGTGACGGTAATTGTAGTTGGATTTCTTTTGTCTTTACCTGAAAAAAAAACCTTATGGAAGGTTGTTCAGTTTCGTCTACTGATCAAGCCCTTAAAGTTTGCGCAAACCTGCCCCTTCCGCCCTGTATAAAAGGTCCGGACTAGATTACCTCGGATCCTGAAAGTTTTTCCACTATTATATTTTATGTACTACTAGCTTTTGCCCGCGCGGCTTCGCTCCCGCTCTTCCCTACTCCACCCTACTATAACCTACCAAACTTCACATAAACCATCTACTAAATAGTCCGAACAAAGCCTAAACATTTGGTTTGGATGGGTGAGCCCGTTCTTGAGTTATAAAATTACAACGAAAAGTGACATTGATTTTTATATTATAGATTCATTTCCATTAAGACTTGAAAAATAATATGTATGTAGGTACGCGTACTCTCGCACAAGTAAAACCATGCTATAAGTGTGTACTGGTTTATTACAATAATTTCGTAAATTATCTTATTTGTACAAGGCATCATAGAATTAGGTTATCTAGCGACACTATTGCTTAGATTGTACCTTTTGCAATTTGGAATTGCAATATTTTAATTACTTACTTTTAAAAAGAAAATGCAATAACAGGCATCCCTTAATTAGTGGTATTTACTGTAAGTTACTAAAATGCGATTTTTTATTCTATAAAATATACAATATTTATGTACAGTACAGTTCAGGGAGAAGGGCGATGCGACCCTGACACTTACATTTAGACCCACTTGCACCACGAAAACTAAATAACGTTAAAATATACTAGCTACCCGTCTCGGCTTGACCTTCAGATCCAGATCTTAGCAATTGATCACATGATATGGCCAAGTATATTTTTTTTTTAAATTGATATAAACTAGTGCTTGACTGCGATCCCACCTGATGGAAAGCAGCGATGCAATCTTTGATGGTGGGGCACACTAGTTTATTAAGAGCCTATTCACTCTAGCCTTGAAGACACCCAAATTATAATCGGACGGGAAGACCGCAGCAGGCAAACTGTTCCAGTCCTTCGACGTACGCGGTATAAAAGACGAGGCGAAACGCTTAGTCCAGACCGTAGAGGTTTCAATAATTGGCCAGGTCATTTTTAACGTTAAAGTTTGATGATATTTCAATTCTCGTGTGGCCTACTTTCTTTAGACATTATTCTCATAGAAATCCTACATCAATGATATGGCCAAACGAGGATTTCCGTAACATCAAATGTTATTATTATTAACGTTTAAACGATCTGGCTAGTTTTAGTTGGCCATATCATGAAGTGATCAATTGTAAGATTTGGCCACGACACATACACAAATCTTTCTAATGTATAAAAAGAGCGTTTTATTAGTAAAAAGTGCGTTTTATTAGTAAAAAGTGTATCAAATACATTGCGTAGTTTAGAAAAGTAAGAAGACAAACAGACTGCAACTTTTTTTTATAACTTTACCCATAAAACTTTCTTAAGCTATGCGATGGTATATATATAGGAAAATAAGTTTTATTACTCATTTTAAATGAAATAAGTTATAATAATTTATTTTAAAAAGAGTTTTATTTTTAATTTAAAAAATGCCTTTCCATTGCCACAAGAAAGAGGGGAAGAGGAAGGTCTCAAACAGCCTGGATGATAAGTGTCCAAACAGCCCGAATGATAAGTTTCCAAACAGCCTGGATGATAAATGTCCAAACAGCCTGGATGATATGTGTCCAAACAGCCTGTATGATAAGTGTCCAAACAGCATGGATGATAAGTGTCTAAACAGCCCGGATGATAAGTGTCCAAACAGCCTGGATGATAAGTGTCCAAACAGCCCGAATGATAAGTTTCCAAACAGCCTGGATGATAAATGTCCAAACAGCCTGGATGATATGTGTCCAAACAGCCTGTATGATAAGTGTCCAAACAGCATGGATGATAAGTGTCTAAACAGCCCGGATGATAAGTGTCCAAACAGCATGGATGATAAGTGTCCAAACAGCCTGGATGATAAGTGTCCAAATAGCCTGGATAATAAGTGTCCAAACAGCCTGTATGATAAGTGTCCAAACAGCCTGTATGATAAGTGTCCAAACAGCATGGATGATAAGTGTCTAAACAGCCTGGATGATAAGTGTCCAAAAGGACATGAAAGTATTGGGACCACACGATCAAGATTTTCGAGACTGACATAAATGGCGTCGCATGGTTAGAAAACCAACTCCGCGTATCGGGATAGGGCGAGGCAGATGAAGAAAATATTAGTAGAGAAGCTTGATCTAGCTATTTTCGAATAGAATAAAATAAACTTTTTACGCCACCTGCTCGATAATGTCGTTTTATACGTCATACAAACCTCACTTAAAGCAAGTCATTCTATCCCTAGGGAGATAATGCAGTATGGCCGATCCCTAGGGAATAATGAGATTTGAATTTGGAACATCAAAAATCGTCAACATTGTGAATTAAAATGTACGTGCATCGCACAAGTTGACTCGAAATTCAAACTGGTCACTAACAAAAAAAGAAAATAGAATAAAACCTGCTTACTGACGGGAGCGTTATAGAAAATTGAAACTTTAGAATCTTGGAGGAGTGAATTTTGTTTGTTTGATGAACTTGTAAATATAATACTTATATTTCTCTAATATATGATTTGGTTGACCAAATTGTTTTTTAATTATCTCACAGATGGTGTAAAAAGTAGAGTATGCAACACGGGGATAAAGCTGTCTTTGTCTTGGGCGGCTTGAATTCCTCACTTCGCTCAGGTTTCTTTATTAACTCCCTCGCAATGCTCGGGAGTTAATTTTATGAATCCCTCACTATCGTTCGGGATTAAAATCAACAACCTTCGTTTCGTTCGGAATTCAACATGCCGCCCGCGACTTAAAGACACTGCTTTATCCCCTAGTCACATAAACTACTATTATTGTACACCAAAAAAGTAACAAAACAGAAACTTAACTCTAAGGGTTCGATGGCGGTATTATAGCTGATATCGATGTCTATATCTACCAGTAAACCTTAGGATGGATTATATGAAAAATAAAAAAGGGGTAGTCTGCGATTATTGAATGTTTGGTTTAAATAGAGCAATATGTATTGACCTAAATTCATTTGGGTCATTTTTGTTTTTGTGGCGCAACTGGGTCTAAATCAGATACAAATTCAATGATTTCTTAATTCTTTACCCTAACTAACCAAACGTAATTTATTTATAAATAATTCTAATTTAGGGTTCAACGCGTCATTTCGCGGTAATTTCAGTCCAGCGGCCATTTTCTTGAAGACTTCTATATTGTCCTTGCACAACTTGTCAAAGGTTTGTTTGTACGCTGGTTTGTTGACGATGGCCGTCAGCGTGGCGTCATTGACCTTGTAATCCTTTATGAGTATGTCTGCGCAGGCGATGGTCCATATGGTCTCCTCTAGATATATGTTGTATCTCTCGTTTTGATCAAATACTCGACACTGGAAATAGACAGATTTAGTTTTTAAACAATGTATGCGCAATTAAAAAAAAAAAAAATGTACAGGATGAGAAGTTCAGAACCTCCTTTGGTTTTTTTTTATGTTAGTCAAAGAATATCAGTAATTTTTTGGGCAGTTTTGTAAAAAGTTTTTTGTTTTACCCAAAAAAAAACTTGCCCCACAGCACACTAGGAGTTACTCCTGAATCGTGGGTGCGTTTACAAACTTGTAATCTCACATATACAACATACTACATATTAGGATGAGCTATAGGTTCTGGGTCTGGCCAGAAAAATTACCTATAGCTCATATAAATAGTTGTTCCGTGCGGGAATCGAACCCGCGTCACGCAGTACAGCAGCCAATCTCTCAATCACTGCGCCAAACGTGACGTAAACACAAAATCACCACCCGGGTTTTTTTTTTGATGACCACCATTTACCGGTGACGCATTGCCGTAAGCCTACCGCATAATTTTCACAAATGATGAATTTCTGTTACCACAATAACAACAAATGCAACAACTAACGTGATTTTCTTTTGCGTTTTTTGCTACGGATGTTACGGAACCTTTCGTGCGCGAGTCGGACTCGCACTTGGCCGGTGGTGTAATATGGTGCCTGTTTTTTTTCCTGCTATTTTTATATTTATTTTCCCACGGCGTAGTTTGGTTAGGTCAACAAAACAATCAAAAGCAGGTAGTTAGTAATATGTTAGGTATATGAGTGAGTTATTGTGATGTGATTCAGAGGAGCTGCGTGTCACCTCCGGCTCGCGCCTATTATTCAATTTAGGTTGACCTGCAGGGTTGACCAAACTTGGCAAACATTTCTAATCTGTTCTGTTTTTGGAGGTATGCGGAACAGAGAGTAAAGTCCTACATACCTTCTTTGGAAAGGGAAGACCCCCGACCAGACGGGTATTATGTCTGGCGAGCAACTGCCCGATAGGTGACATCAAGCTGTCGTATATACTCAAATCGCGGAGAACTTTAATTGCGTGATACAGGATTAGTTCTTATGTGACGCCACACATGTCGCTACATGTTATTTCTAATTATAATTTGCGACAGATATAGGTACAAACAAAAAAGCCTGTCTTACTATAGTTATGTAAAGAGGAGGGACGAAACGTATGTTACTAAAAGAGTTATGAGTATTAGGGTCTAAACAGACGGACCGCATTTCAACTGCAATCCAACCGCAAATTGCAGTTTAAGTGCAGTTTGAATGCAGTTGACACGACTGCAATAGAACTGCAAACACGACTGCATTAGAACTGCACACCGATTGCATCCGAACTGCACCAAACCCACCCGCCCGCTCGCTCCGCCCTCCCGCGCATGGTGCAGTTCGGATGCAGTCGGTGTGCAGTTCACACGACTGCAATCGGACTGCACGTTCGATCAATTACATTATTTCAATGATATTTTCACAGTATATTTACTTCCCCTTACATCTACATATTATCACCATGATTAATAATATTTTTTTTAATAAAGTTCAGCTCACTGAATATTGATTATAGTAATTTAATTTGTTATAAATTTGCGATTTGACGTGGTTGTCCAACCATTAATCCAATCATTGCGATAAAGGTTATAGTGCCTATAATAAAATTAAATAATAGTATGCTCATCAGTTTTATAGTGCACGTAGAACTTTATAATCGTTCACAATAAAATTGACTGACTGACGATTCGGACCGTCAACTTATTTTTATTTAATTTTCTTTTTTCACCGACGATTCAGATACACACTAACATTTCGCTTACGATCAGGCGGGATCGCAGTCAAGTACTAGTTTATAACAGATAATATATATATATATATATATATAATATAGATATATATATATATATATATAATATAGATATATATATAATATGGATATAATATATGGGAAAAAAAGCGTTACAAAAACTATTTTAGGCTGGATTTAAGGCGGCAATTTCGAGTAATAAATTTCTTTACAATATACTAGCGGCCCACCCCGGCTTCGCACGGGCATAAATATAGCCTAAGTTACTCAGGGTGAATGTAGCTTTCCAATGGTGTAAGAACTTTTGAAATCGGCACACACACAAACTAAAACCCGACTACGACAATAAAAAAAACGACACTGAAAAAGTATGAAACAAGATTTTTAGGATGATTAAAATGGTACCTATAACGTGTGACTACGGCTTTTCTTTTTGTTCTGTTCTTGTTTTTCCAGTTACCTTGATTATTTCAGCATCCTAAAAATCTTGTTTCATACTTTTTCAGTGTCGTTTTTTTTTCGTAGTCGGGTTTTAGTTTTTAATATTAGTGTAGATGCAGATTTTAAGGCTTTTTTTTTATCTGACTGTACTGTAAATAGCTTCAATAAAGTTGGCGGTGTCCGAATCGTCAGTGACAAAATATTGAAAATAAAATGTGTTGATTTGGACACTGTGTCCGTTTACAACAACATTATTTTTAGTATGTGCGAAATCAGAATATACCATAACTGGCTTATAACCTTGTGATTTTTCATAATACAGTTTTGAAATTTCGTACATAGATTCTTTACATAAAAATACTAGATAGATGTTTCAGGTTTCGCATATACTAGAAAGAAAGAAAGAAAGAAAATATGTTTATTCTGCCTAAATGGACTAAATATAATACTAAAAATAAGATTGTATCCGGATATATTGTGTCCGGATAGCAAGTTACTCTCACGATCCACATTCATTCAGTGAAACATCCGGCGTCATCTTACGTTATAGTGTCATTGCTATACTAAACGTAGGACGAACATTTAATAACATTGTTTAATTGTGTCGTGCTAGCCCAGTGGTTAAAGCACCCGCCTCTCATGCATGAAGTTGCGGGTACGAAAATGGGCAAGTAGTACTATAAAGAATTTTTCAATTAATATATCTACTTATCTGGGACATTCCAGACACCCGTGCCTCGGAAAAAACGTACAGTCGTTGGACCAGTGTCATTGGTAGATTTTTGACAGTCGTTACATGTAGTCAGACGCCAGAAAGTCTGATCATCAGTCTATCCAAAGAGTACCGTATTGCCCAGTAAGTAGGTTGTGGAAGTCTATTAGGCAGTCGCTTCATGTAAAACTCAGGTATTCAGCCGCAACTGGAAGCCAGCCCCAAGCTACCTTGGTGCACTAGCTTCTGACGTTTTATAAGTGCCCATGTAGGCCTATGTGAAATAAAAAACTTTTGACTTTGACTTTGAATAGGGACGCCATAATTATGGCGGCAACACCCCTCTTTGAGGAGTAGCTGTAAAGACGTCACGGCGTCCTTACCTTCCATGGTTCCTCGTCGAACATGATAAGTTCGGGAGGTTCCTACACTCCCGGGTGTCACCATTGTGTGGACTGCCCGGAGGATACAGTGGAGCATACGGTGGAGGAGGCCTCGGGGCCCAGCAGGGCAAAAAATTACTGTGGCGAAATTGAAAGGGAATTGAAACTTGGGGTCCCGGAACGCAATGCAAAGAAGGAACATAGGAGTCAGTAAAAATCTGACACGCTCCGCCCTAGAGTGGGCAAAGTCATTGGATAATTTCCCACCTTAAAAAATACCTAGTTCGGAAAAGTCTAGGAAGACGAAGATGACATTTTTTTTCTAAATATTGAGATTTGTTCAGCTCAGCCCTGGTCCATCTCAGTCAATTGTCCCTGGTTTTGTCTGGTCGCTTCATTACATGATTACACTAACACACGTGCGTGCAAAATTGAACTCATAGCCACCTTTATGATATGCTGGCCGAAGAAAAAGGGGCACATCTGCATTTTTTGCAAAATTGAGTTATTATGAGTAGCCCTAGAAAACACTTAGTTTATGAAATCTCGCAGTCTCTGTCGGTTGATTGTGAACAAAATATTATCTAGCAGTCCCGGCAGACTTTGTCCTGCCCAAAACTGGCTTTTCAACAGACAAAAAATTTAGAACCCGGTAGATGGCGCTGCAATCGGGTTAAATTGTATACAATAGGTAGTATAAAAATGAAGATTTAACTTTGTCTTAACACTATTGGTTTCAGTCATCAAAAAGACAAGCATGATCGACCTTGTAATGTTTCCACTGTTGGGACTCAGTCCTCCTCTGTATGATAGGGAAAGGGCCGTAATCCACCATGCGGACCCAGTGGACCGGTTTGGTGGATGTCACATGTCTCGGAATTTGTTGGGTCTAGGACATTCCGGTTTCCTTACGATGTTTTCCTTCACCGTTTTGTGAGCAGTGGTGAAGAAATAAATTACACTAAGCAATACGCCTGACTATGTTTGAATCCGCGACCTCCAACTTGTAAGTCTTGTAACTTGTATGTCTAGAATTAAAAAGATGCTTCTAGGTTAGAAAAAAAAAAATAAAAACTTGGGATACGAGAAATATAACCAAAATTGTATTAAACTATAACAGCTGATGCCAGCGGTTTAGATCGCGTAAAAGTCAAAAAATATCCCTTAGATTTGCCATTGGAGATATTGTGAAAAAAAAAAACTAAATGAAAGTTCTTATTTCGCTACGATCATGATGTCAGACAGCGGATACCCATAGTTTATTTATTGGGCCGATTAAAATATTGGTCAGATGCGCCCCTTTAACTCACGGTGGCAATGATCTCCGTGACCAGCATGACTTAGCTCACTGAGCGCTCTGCAGACACGCTGTGACTGTGACAATACACGGTCTACTTCACCACTGTCCGAAATATCTACTGATATCAGCCACCCACTCATTTCGGCCACATCGTAATCTGCACTCAAGTTGTACTGCGCAACGCTGCTATGGATAAATTACTGCTGACGATTTTCCTTTGTCTTGTAAGTACAATTTTATTTTAATTATTTTTTAACAAAATTACTGTAAGTGGATTCTTATTGTATAGCTTTTATTTACTATTTATTTTTATTTATTTAAATTTCAAGTACAGTAGTGGCACATAAGCAGACTTAATGTAAGAATGCATTCTCTACCAGTCAACCTTGTGGTTGACTGGTAGATAATGTCTTCTTGCAGTTTGCGGCCAGTGCGTTTCTTTATTCATAGCCGCACTCGTTCAGAAACGTGTGCATGGCTGGCTAAATAAAACCGCCTGCCATATCTCACAAATTTTAATTAAATAAAAATAAAGTTTTTATTTTTTATTTTGGTACACGTGGGCATTTATCATTGCAGTCTCAGCTATAACATATTCATATCAATTTCGCCTCAGTTACGATGACGAAGGTTGCACACTTGCATTAGATATTACTATTATCTACACTAATACAATAAAGAGGTAAGTTTGTTTTTTTGTTTGTAGGAGGTAATCTCTGAAAGTAATGATTCGATTGCTAAAATTTTTTCCTCGATGAAAAGATTGATTTCTGAGTGACGTAGGCTATATTTAATATTTTATGTTCGCGGGCGAAGCCGCGGGCAAATACAAGGCCGTCGAGGTAATATCTGATCAAACAACAAACTTGGCCAGAGATCGCCTTAGACAGAGAGGTTTGAAAGGAGACAGGGGAGGCCTTTGTCCAGCAATGGGACACACAATAGGCTATTAAAAAAAATATAGGCGTCAAATACACAAGTTTGTCGTTCATTGCAGTTCGTGATGGCTGTCGCCACGGCCCTTCCCCTGGAGCACAAGGATGGGTTCCGGGAGAAGCGTGACGTGATGGACTCCATGAAGAACGCTTGGGGCGAGGTCGTGAAGACCCTGAGCGATGCTGGCGACGCCGTCGTGCATGTGTTCAAGCCGACGGAGAAGAGCGTGATCGACAAGATAGCCGACGGGTTCAAAAGTGTGTAGCGAACGCACTGCCACTAGTGCTGAAGGAATGATTACTAATCATAATATTAGTTATCATATTTTTCGAAAATTCTGTTAACTAATATCTGCGTCCGTGTGGAATTAGAATAAGTATCGTCAAACGAGGCAAATAGAAATGCAGGAGTGAATAGTAACAAAACTTTGAGTATGATTTTGACAGTAGTAGCCGATTCGGCAAGCTTTGTACTGCCGTGTAAGTTATCAAAGAAAAAATAGGGGTGTGGGTGTGGGTAGGAGAGTAAAAATAATCTACGATCTATGCTCAGCCCTACCAAATATACACAAAAAAATCATAAAAACACCCATTTTTTCAAGGGATGATTCTTTGAAATCGGAGGACGTCTCATTCATCTGGCCTAGTTTACCTATCTATTTTGTGTCGTAAGCCACATGGCGCAAACGCTTGCCCTTGATACATTTAGTGATCGGGGAAAACTAATATGCAAATAAAAATATTAAATTGTAAAGAAAATCTAGGTCAGATGAATGAAAAACTCTCTCGGCTTCAAATAATCACCCCAAGCTGTTTCGAAGGAGTTCGTTAACAAACAGTGTGACACAAGATTTTTTACACAACAATATTTTTAGTGTATGCGAAACCTGAATATATATTTTGTTCAGAATCAGTAACTGAATCGATTCCAATAGTTTTTACACCATGTTATATTTTTTCCCAAAAATATTTAAAAAGGTTACAAGTGACCCTGCGTTTCTATTCACGCCGTTTGAGTGTAGACTAGGTAGATTTAACCTATAGATAGAGAGCTGATGACCAAAACATGTACAGTTAGCTGTATAGAATATTTCTGATATAATTATATTTTTACTTCATCTGGATAATATTATTCTAAATTTTTTAACGCGTTTTGCTCAAAATTAACATTGTAATTTATGTCATGCAATTATTTTATAAGTATTATTGTATAAGTTTATTAAGATAGAATGTGTAACTTTTTGTAAGTGACAAATAAAATTAAATTGTCTTCATTATAACTTTTGGTTTTTAAATTAGCAACTTTTATTGGGGATTATTAGATAAAATAACACTAGCTTTTGCCTGCTTTTGGCTTGCTTCGGGTTTCGCTCGCGTACATAAAATATCGCCTATGTCACTCAGGAATAAAGTAGCTTTCTGTAGGTGAATTTTAGCAATCGGACCAGTACTTGCAAAGATTACATCCTTCAAACAAAAAAACAAACTTTACCTCTTTATCATAATAGTGTAGATTACTAGCTTTCCCAGCGAACTTCGTATCGCCTAACAGTCAATGAATATACGAGTAGTATATCTTTCGATATACTCAACCGATTGCGATAAAACAAAGCCTAAGTAATGTATTGTTACGCCATTAAACGTGAACACGCCATATCTCCAAGAAAATAATGAGTAGCACGCAATAATTAAAACGCATTGCTGTTCGAAAGATCTAGAATGGTTGTACGTAGCCAGGCTTAGAAAAATCTCGAAACATCCACAAAGTAAGTATCATTAGTAGTTAGGTATGTATCTACCGATAAGGGAAATGGTACTCTCCGCCATTAACAATAGAGTCGAAATTCGCATTAAAGTGACTCTTAGTACATCGTGCAATAAAATTGATTTATAACTTCGCGAAGCGATCTTGAGATGTCGGTATCTAGAATTTTCTTCGCTCCGCATATAAATACGATCCCCGACCGGAAGCGAGTCAGTTGTGATTTCGACTGCGATCAAGAGCGAACTACCTAAGTGTGTGAAGTGATTTTATCTAACGACCTAAGCGATAGTGTAACGGTACTCTAGTGTTAATTGCGATTCGGATTATTGTTGACCGGACTAATTTGTTATTGTTTGTGGTGAATAAAGTTCTCTGTTAGTAAATCGGGATTTGATTACCCACGTACGTAACAACTGGTGTCAGAAGTGAAATGCCATTACCAGAGAGGGACGACGAACAGCGACCACGAACAAGAAAGCAAATGGAGATGGATGCTGCGCGTCATCGTATGGAGGCGGAAGATCAGGCTGGTATGGTAGCAACGGAAGCTGCTGAGGCGCCAACGGGACCATCCTCGGAATTGAACCTCGCTGCGGTGTTGGCCACCATGCAAGCTAGTATGGAGGCTGTCCGCCGCGACCAGGAAGCCGCCCGCCGCGACCAGGAAGCCGCTCGCCGCGAACAAGAGGCCAACCAACGCAAGCTTCAGGACCTAATCGCGGCTAAACAGGAAGAAGCTCGCCGAGTTCAAGAGGCTAAGCAGAACCTGATCCTCGAAAAAATCGATCACGGCCTCGTCACTTTAGGCGAGAAAGTAAAGAATCTCACCTTAGAGGTCAAGGAGGTTACTGCCCGAGCTGATAGCCTCGAAATAAGGATTGATGGCCACGAAAATCGCCTGCTGGACATCAACAAAAAAATCGTCAAGCTCGAAGCACGCGAACCCGTTGCTGTTGGCTCACCATCGCACACCCACTGTGCATCAGCCGCAAAATTTGATGTGCCGCGTTTTGATGGCACGTCTTCCTGGCGGCATTCAAATACCAATTCGAAACATTGGTTAAGACGAACCGCTGGGATGATGAACAGTCTTTCGCGGCATTAACTTTGGCTCTACGAGGGGACGCCCTGCTAGTCCTAGAGAACCTCCCTGCGGACGGCAGGACATTGGAGCGTCTCATGGAGGGACTGGACACTCGTTATGGAGACAAGCACCTCGAGCACGTTTTCCGCGCGCAGTTACACGAGAGAACGCAGAGGTCTAACGAGAGCCTCCAGCAATGGGGAGTTGAGTTTGAACGGCTGGTCCGGCGTGCGTACATGTCAATGACACCAGAGACTGTGGAAGTAAATCTGGTGCAAGCATCATCGACGGTCTACGGGATACAGAAGTAAGGGCTACGGTGCGACTCGGACACCACCAAACTCTGAAGAGTGCGATAGCTCACACTTTGGAAGTAGAAGCCGTACGAAAAGATTCTCGTACGCACAGAGTTCGAGAAATAGTGGTCTCGCCTTCAGTGCAACCACGTCACCGAGAAGTAGTGGCTTTTTCTCCAGCACAGTCCCACTATATTCCAGCGTGTTACGGGTGCAGAGAAAAAGGACTCATTCGCACCGATTGTCCTAAGAAAAAGAGGGAAAGTATGGACTCTGGAACTCAAGTCAACGAGGAGCCGATAAGACTTAATGTCGCCAGGGCCGCAGCCCCAACCATCACCATCAATCAAGTTCACAACAGAAATAGTTTGATCATCGAAGGAACGCTGAATCATCGAGCTTGCAATTTTACCGTTGACACGGGGGCGTCACGGACTGTTATAAGACTTGAGTTGCTGAAACGCACCATCTTGTGGCAAAGAGAGTCTTCATCCTGCCGACTTCAGACGGCAACCGGCCAGCCAGTCTCCGTCCTCGGTGATACAGAAATCGAGATCAAAATCGGTGATCAAGTGTATATCCATCCTGCGTTAATTGCGAATATTATCGACGATTGCATACTGGGTCTTCTTCTGGGTTCTTGCGGAATAACCGATGTATTTTAGATATCGACAGGGGAGTATTGAAATTCCCAGATCAAGAAGTCTTCCTGCGAGGAATTCACTCGTGGAACCTCTATTGTTTAAAGAATACTACACTGGCTCCGAGAACAGAAACCTTAGTCGAAGTAAAGTTTCCCAAGAAAATCAGGCAAACAAGATGTGTTTTGGTTGAGGATTCTGGCCGGCACCCGGAGATCATCACTGCGAAGACATTAGTTATGACGAAAGGGAAATCCAAGGTCAGGATTGTGAACCTTGGAAAGAAGAGGTCCAACTGAAGAAAAATAGTGTTGTTGGGAGATGTGAAGAAGTTAAGTATCTCCGTCAAATCAACACATCTACAATAAAGCAAGACACGGCCAAAGTTGAAACTGATCACATCCAGCAACTTCTGGAAAATTCTAAGAGCAATTTATCGACTTCGGAACTACAGCAAGACAAAGAATTTCTGCTACGTTTTCAGGATATATTTGCAACAGGAAAAGACTGCGGGAGAACAGGTCTCGTCAAGCATGAGATAGATACAGGTGATGCTAGACCAATTAGACAGAGACCGCGCCGCATACCCTGGGCTAAGGAATCTGAGGTAGCAGAAATGGTAAAGGACATGGCTGATAGCGGAATAATTGAGCCTTCTACGAGTCCATGGTCTTCTCCAGTCGTTCTGGTGAAGAAGGAGGACGGCAGCGCAAGATTCTGTGTAGACTACAGAATGCTGAATAATGTGACGAAGAAGGACAGTTATCCCTTACCAAGGATAGACGATACGCTGGATATGCTCAGTGATCGTTCATGCTGCCTGTAGGTGTCTGGTACAGTGGCATGAAGTGGTTTTCGACCATCGATTTGAAAAGTGGCTACTGGCAAGTGGAAATCAGCGAGAAAGATAAAGAAAAGACAGCCTTCAGTACGGGTATTGACAGCGGCCTGTGGCAATTTAACGTCATGCCTTTTGGGTTGTGCAACGCTCCAGCGACATTTGAACGCCTCATGGAGAGTCATGGTGGGCCTTCTTGGTGACGTCTGTCTGGTATATTTGGATGACGTCATTATAATGGGTCGCACTTTTAAGGAAAACCTAAGAAACATGGAAAAAGTGTTCACCAGAATACGAGGGGCTAACCTAAAACTAAGCCCAAAGAAGTGCGCCCTGTTCAAGAAGGAGGTCAGCTACCTAGGACATGTTATCTCCGCCGACGGGGTGAGAACCGACCCTGAGAAGATAAAGGCATTCCAACTGTGGCCAGTTCCAAAGAACAAAACGGAAGTACTTGCATTTCTAGGGTTGTGCACATACTACAGACGGTTTGTTATGAGTTTTTCGGACATTGCAAAACCTTTACATCAGCTGACTGAGGATAAACGAGATTTCATCTGGGACAAGAACTGTGAGTCAGCATTCGACGAGCTAAAGCAACGGCTATGTGAAGCGCCTATACTGGGGTATCCGAGCAGAGACGGAAGATTTGTCGTTGATACCGATGCCAGCAACACGGGAACTGGTGGAGTGTTGTCACAGGTGCAAGGTGATAGACAGGTCGTGATCGCTTACTTCAGTAAGGCACTTTCAAAGCCAGAAAGGAACTACTGCGTAACTCGACGAGAACTGCTGGCTGTGGTAAAAACTTTGCAACACTTCCACAAGTACCTCATAGGAAGGCAGTTTACGTTGAGGACGGATCACGCTGCACTGAAATGGCTTCTACAATTTAAAAACCCTGAGGGCCAAGTTGCAAGATGGCTCGAGCAACTGCAGGAGTTCAACTTTGTGACGGAACATCGCAGTGGAAAAGGACATAACAATGCTGACGCCCTGTCGCGACGTCCATGTAATAAGGACTGCAAACACTGCCAGCAGAATGAAGCCCGAGAACGCGTTAATTTAATTAGGGCTGAAGGCAACTTCAAGAAGTCCCAGGAAGAAGATGACGATATTCGACCTATACTGGATTGGAAGCGTAGCGGAACTAGGCTCCAGTGGAGTGAAGTATCGTCACATAGTCCCGTCACAAAGAGCTACTGGGCACAGTGGGACAGTTTAGTCCTAGAAAATGATGTGCTTTGTAGGAAATGGGAATCAAACGATGGCAAGGAGGTGACCACACAAGTGATAGTACCACGATGTGAAGTAGTCCCCCTGCTACAGGAAATACACGATGGTGCTTCTGGAGGACACCTGGGCATCAAGAAAACTCTACTGAAAGTGAGACAGCGGTATTACTGGCTCAATTGTAGAGATGACAGAGCAATGGTGTCGGAAATGTACAGCGTGCGCATTTGTGAAAGGACCACAGACTAGAAGCAGGGGCAGGCTTCAGCTGTACAATGTGGGAGCCCCATGGGAACGCATCGCTATCGACGTCGCTGGACCTTTTCCAGTTACAGATGACGGAAACAAGTACATAGTGGTGATCTAGGACTATTTCACAATGTAGCCCGAAGTCTTCGCCATACCCAATCAGGAAGCGTCCACAGTGGCGAAGAAGGTGGTCGAAGAAGTAGTATGTCGGTATGGCGCACCTTTGGAAATCCATTCCGATCAAGGCCGTAACTTCGAATCTGCGCTGTTCCAGGAAATGTGTACTCTTCTGGGAATTTATAAGACACGCACAACACCTGCGCATCCTCAGTCGGACGGAATGGCGGAAAGGTTTAACCAGACCCTGGAGAATCACCTTGCTAAGGTTGTCGATGACCATCAGAAGGACTGGGATCGGCAGTGCATGATAGCACGGGACATCCCCAGCAAGAGTGAATTTCGGCAAGGAGATGAGACTTCCAGTCGATGCCATAACTGGCGTGCCACCTGACAAGACTAAGCCAGTTACGGACTACGTAAGTGACCTTCAAGATCAATTGGACGAAGTGCATAAACGAGTTCGTGAGAATAGCATGAACACCAGCGTAAAAATGAAAACTAGATACGACCGTAATGCCAATGCCAAGGGATTTGAGGAAGGTACAATGGTTTGGCTCCACAACTCGCTTCGACGGAAAGGGAAGTCGCCGAAACTCCAAGCTCGATGGGAGGGACCTTACACCGTGTTAAAAAGGATTAATGACGTGACCTACCGCATCAAGAAAGGGCTAAGAGGGAAACCCAAGGTTGTCCATGTGGATAGATTGGCGCCGTATCACGGATCTAATAATGCTCGGGACGAGCATGACTAAGAGGGGGGCACTGTTACGCCATTAAACGTGAACACGCCATATCTCCGAGAAAATAACGAGTAGCACGTAATAATTAAAACGCATTGCTGTTCGAAAGATCTAGAATAGTGGTACGTAGCCAAGCTTAGAAAAATCTCGAAACATTCACAAAGTAAGTACCACTAGTAGTTAGGTATGTATCTACCGATAAGGGAAATGGTACTCTCCGCCATTAACAATAGAGTCGAAATTCGCATTAAAGTGACTCTTAGTACATCGTGCAATAAAAATGATTTATAACTTCGCGAAGCGATTCCATTGTTTTGGATCGATCTTGAGATGTCGGTATCTAGAATTTTCTTCGCTCCGCATATAAATACGAGCCCCCGACCGGAAGCGAGTCAGTTGTGATTTCGACTGCGATCAAGAGCGAACTACCTAAGTGTGTGAAGTGATTTTATCTACCGACCTAAGCGATAGTGTAACGCTACTCTAGTGTTAATTGCGATTCGGATTATTGTTGACTAATTTGTTATTGTTTGTGGTGAATAAATTTCTCTGTTAGTAAATCGGCATTTGATTACCCACGTACGTAACAGTATCAAGTGACACACAATTTAATGTATGTAAATTTCACGTGATGCGCGCACTACTAAACACGTCTACAGATGTATATATATTTACCCGCTTTAATGAGAAAAGTTGCATCATCCTTTGTTAACTGTTTTGGTTATTAATTTCAATTTCATCAACTATATACATTTGTTTGATTTTTCAATTTACAAATATTGAATATGGTCACACTCTCAGGATAAAAAGTATCCTACGATCTAATCTAAGACATGGTCTAGCAGAGTGCATAGTTTCATCCAAATCCATTCGGCCGTTGAGGAATGCATTATTTTTATTTATGATTATGTCTTAATTAGTCATAATAGATGTTAGTATTAACCTTTCAATCGTGGAAATCACAGACACAATAGAAAGACAATAGGTGCGCGAACGCCGGCGTTCGCTTGGGGTTTAATGAATTGTAGGATAAGAGCGTTTATCGCATTAGGGATGAAAAAAAACTACACTAACACACGTGCGTGGAAAATTTAACTCATAGCCTCGAAGATGATTCATGATATGCTGGCCGAAGAAAAGGGGCGCATCTGAGCGTTTTTGCAAAAGTGAGTTATTATGAGTAGCCCTAGAAAACACTGCTGTTTATCAAATCTCGCGAGGTAATTATCTGTCGGTTGATTGTAAACAAAACATTATTTAATACTAGCGGTGTCAGCAGACTTTGTCCTATCCAAAAACTGGCTTTTCAACAAACAAAAATTGAGAACCCGGTAGAGGGCACTGCAATCGGGTTCAATAAAAAAAACAATATAGTATAGAAATGATTTGACTAAAATAAAGACTTGTTTTTCTCTTAAAACGACAAAATTGCGTGCGACAACACTATTGGTTTCAGTCATCAAAAAGACAAGCATGATCGACCTTGTAGGTAATGTTTCCACTGTTGAAACTCAGGCCTCCTCTCTAGGAGAGTGAATGGGTTGTAATCCACTACGTGGGCCCAGTGGCCTGGTTTGGTGGATGTCACATGTCTCGGAATTTGTTGGTTCTAGGTCATTCCGGTTTCCTCACGATGTTTTCCTTCACCGTTTTGTGAGCAGTGGTGATGACATAAATTACATTAAGTAATACGCTTGGCTATGTTCGAATTCGCGACCTCCAACTTATAAGTTTACATATAAGCAGTGGTGGGTGGTGGGCAGTTACTACTGGGCCACCACCCACCACTGCAGTCTAGGATTAAAAAGATGCTTCTAGGTTAGAAAGACAAAAAATAAAACTTGGGATACGAGAAATATAACAAAAATTGAATAATAAACTACAGTAGCTGCTGCCAGCGGTTTAGATCGCGTAAAAGTAAAAAAATATCCCAAATTTACAATTTTTTATTTTAGTAGGTATCATTAGAGATATTGTGGAAAAAAACCAAATGAAAGTACTTGTTTCGCTATGACTATGATGTCAGACAGCGGATACCCATAGTTTATTTAATGGGCCGATTAAAGTTTTGGTCAGATGCGCCCCTTTAAGTCACGGCGGCAATGATCTCCGTGACCAGTACGACTTAGCTCGCTGAGCGCTCTCCAGACCCGTTTTGACTGTGACAATACACGGTCTACTTTACTACTGTCCGAAATATCTACTGATATCAGGCACCCACTCATTTCGGCCACATCGTAATCTGCACTCAAGTTGTACTGCGCAACGCTGCTATGGATAAATTACTGCTGACGATGTTCCTTTGTCTTGTAAGTACAATTTTATTTTAATTATTTTTTAACAAAATTACTGTAAGTGGATTAGGAATCCATTTTGTATAGCTTTTATTTACTATTTATTTTGTTTATTTAAATTTCAAGTACAGTAGTGGCACATAAGCAGACTTAATGTAAGAATGCGTTCGTTCGTCAACCTTGTGGTTGACTGGTAGATAATGTCTTCTTGCAGTTTGCGGCCAGTGCGTTTCTTTATTCATAGCCGCACTCGTTCAGAAACGTGTGCATGGCTGGCTAAATAAAACCGCCTGCCATATCTCACAAATTTTAATTAAATAAAAATAAAGTTTTTATTTTTTATTTTGGTACACGTGGGCATTTATCATTGCAGTCTCAGCTATAACATATTCATATCAATTTCGCCTCAGTTACGATGACGAAGGTTGCACACTTGCATTAGATATTACTATTATCTACACTAATACAATAAAGAGGTAAAGTCTGTTTTTAGGGTTCCGTAGCCAAATGGCAAAAAACGGAACCCTTATAGATTCGTCATGTCTGTCTGTCTGTCTGTCCGTCCGTATGTCACAGCCACTTTTTTCCGAAACTATAAGAGCTATACTGTTGAAACTTAGTAAGTAGATGTATTCTGTGAACCGCTTTAAGATTTTCACACAAAAATAGAAAAAAAGCAATAAATTTTGGGGGTCCCCATACTTAGAACTGAAACTCAAAAATTTTTTTTTCATTAAACCCATTCGTGTGGGGTATCTATGGATAGGTCTTCAAAAATAATATTGAGGTTTCTAATATAATTTTTTTCTAAATTGAATAGTTTACGCGAGAGACACTTCCAAAGTGGTATTATGTGTGTCCCCCCCTGTAACTTCTATAATAAGAGAATGATAATACTAAAAAAAATATATGATGTACATTACCATGTAAACTATCAACGAAAATTGGTTTGAACGAGATCTAGTAAGTAGTTTTTTTTAATACGTCATAAATCTAAAAAAATGCACTATTATTAAAACATCGATCAAAGTTACAACGAACTACAAGAACTTTTATATTACGTTACTTGCTGCTACGGAACCCTCCATGGGCGAGTCCGACTCGCACTTGTCCGGTTTTTTTGTTTGCAGGAGGTAATCTCTGAAAGTAATGGTTCGATTGCTAAAATTTTTTCCTCGATGAAAAGATTGATTTCCGAGTGACATAGGCTATATTTAATATTTTATGTTCGCGAGCGAAGCCGCGGGCAAATGCAAGGCCGTCGAGGTAAGATCTGATCAAACAACAAACTTGGCCAGAGATCGCCCTAGACAGAGAGGTTTGAAAGGAGACAGGGGAGGCCTTTGTCCAGCAATGGGACACACAATAGGCTATTAAAAAAATATAGGCGTCAAATACACAAGTTTGTCGTTCATTGCAGTTCGTGACGGCTGTCACCACGGCCCTTCCCCTGGAGCACAAGGATGGGTTCCGTGAGAAGCGTGACGTGGAATCCGTGAAGGACGATGTTGTGAAGACCCTGAGCGATGCTGGCGACGCTGTCGCGGATGTGTTCAAGCCGACGGAGAAGAGCGTGGTCGACAAGATAGCCGACGGGCTCAAAAGTGCGAAGTAGCGAACGCACTGCCATTAGTGCTGAAGGAATGATTACTAATCATAATATTAGTTTAATTATCATATTTTTCGAAAATTCTGTTAACTAATATCTGCGTCCCTGTGGAATTAGAATAAGTATCGTCAAACGGGGCAAATAGAAATGCAGGGGTGAATAGTAACAAAACTTTGAGTATGATTTTGACAGTAGTAGCCGATTCGGCAAACTTTGTACTGCCATGTAAGTTATCAAAGAAAAAATAGGGGTGTAGGTGTGGGTAGGAGAGTAAAAATAATCAACGATCTATGCTCAGCCCTACCAAATATACACAAAAAAAAATCATAAAAAACCCATTTTTTCAAGGGATGATTCTTTGAAATCGGAGGACGTCTCATTCATCTGGCCTAGTTTACCTATCTATTTTGTGTCGTAAGCCACATGGCGCAAACGCTTGCCCTTGATACATTTAGTGATCGGGGAAAACTAATATGCAAACAAAAATATTAAATTGTAAAGAAAATCTAGTGTCTCATTCATCCAATGAAAAAAAAACACTTTCGGCTTCAAAGAATCACCCCAAGCCGTTTCGAAGGAGTTCGTTAACAAACAGTGTGACACAAGATTTTTTACACAACAATATTTTTAGTGTATGCGAAACCTGAATATATAATTTGTTCAGAATCAGTGACTGAATCGATTCCAATAGTTTTTACACCATGTTATATTTTTTCCTAAAAATATTTAAAAAGGTTACAAGTTGGACACCAGCGATACTAAGTACAACACAGGTCACAGCAGGTCATAGCTGGCATTAGGCACCAGCAAACAGCTGGGTGCAAGTGCAAAACAACCTTTCAGTCATCCAGGCGACTGAGAGGTTGTTTTGCACTTGCACCGGTGACTATGTATTTTGCTGACATACCAAGCTTATATATAACTTTGTGATTTTTCATAATACTGTTATGAAATTTTTGAACATAGATTCTTTACATAAAAATATTAGACACGTGTTTCGTGTTTCACATATATTAAAACTAAGGTTGTATATTAGAGATTACTTTTCATTAAAGTATTGATTCAATTTTATTACTATTAATGAATTTTTATGAAAAAGTGCTAATAAATAGGTAAATTTTTTATTGACCCTGCGTTTCTATTTACGCCGTTTGAGTGTAGACTAGGTAGATTTAACCTACAGATAGAGAGCTGATGACCAAAACATGTACAGTAAGCTGTACTGAATATATCTGATATAATTATTATAATTATTTTTTTGTTTTGTGATGTGTTATATTTTATTACTAAAGTTTAATAAGCAATATTATAAACTGTTGTAACGTAGTTTTTTTCAGTTCGCCATTTGGTAAACAATATTTGTATGCTCAGCAAGGCAACGCATAGTGAGTCGATATTTTATAATTAACACCATGTACTGTACCTACATACATTATACCTATGTGTCACAAATAAACATATTTGACTTTGACTTTGACTTTGATTTTACTTCATCTGGATAATATTATTCTAAATTTTTGAACGCCTTTTGCTCAAAACTAACATTTTAATTTGTGTCATGCAATTATTTTTTAAAAGTTTATTAAGATAGAATGCGTAAATTTTTGTAAGTGTCAAATAAAATTAAATTGTCTTCATTATAACTTTTGGTTTTTAAATTAGCAACTTTTATTGGGGATTATTAGATAAAATTACATCAACTTTTGCCTGTTTTTGGCTTGCTTCGGGTTTCGCTCGCGTACATAAAATATCGCCTATGTCACTCAGGAATAAAGTAGCTTTCTATTGGTGAATTTTAGCAATCGGACCAGTACTTGCAAAGATTACCTCCTTCAAACAAAAAAAACAAACTTTACCTCTTTATCATAATAGTGTAGATTACTAGCTTTCCCAGCGAACTTCGTATCGCCTAACAGTCAATGAATATACGAGTAGTATATCTTTCGATATACTCAACCGATTGCGATAAAACAAAGCCTAAGTAATGTATCTAGTGACACACAATTTAATGTATAAAAAATTATATCAATTTCGTAAATTTTACGTGATGGGCGCACTACTAAACACGTCTGCAGGTGTATAGATATTTACCCGCTTTAATGAGAAAAGTTGCATCATCCTTTGTTAACCGTTTTGGTTATTAATTTCAATTTCATCAACTATATGCATTTGTTTGATTTTTCAATTTGCAAATATTGAATATGGTTATACTCTCAGGATAAAAAGTATCCTACGATCTAATCCAAGACATGGTCTAGCAGTGTGCAAAGTTTCATCCAAATCCATTCGGCCGTTGAGGAATGCATTATTTTTATTTATGATTATGTATTTTTTTTTTTTTTTTTATAATGGATAGGCTCGCGTTTGACCACAATCTCACCTGATGGTAAGCGATGATGTGGCCGACGATGGAGCACGCTTGCCTAGGAGCAACCTATTCACTCTTGACTTAAAGACCCCTAGGTTATAGCTATCAGGAAACACAGACTCCGGCAGGGAATTCCATTCCTTAGCTGTACGCATAATGAATGTACTCCCAAAACGCTTTGTACGTATAGGTGGGATGTCCACCATGTACCGGTGGCGCAACGCCGTACGTCTTGTGGTCCGATGATGGAACGGACTTATTACGTGTATTAATTAGTTATCATAGATGTTAGTATTAATAAGGTAAGATAAGAGCGTTTATCGCATTAGGGATAAAAAAAACCTGTCAAGATAGATGTGAGATGAAAAAAAAGACTAACGTGTGTATATTGAAGTCTTCATATTGATCATGAGCAAAGGTGGCTCCATACACGCTAGGGTAAGCTTGTATGGAAATCTGCACAGTTTTGCATACACGCTCCAGTTTATCTGTAAAACTCAGCTGGTATAGGCAAGTGGCAGTGTGAAAATGAGACCCGGGGCCCTGGGACGAAGGCAAGGAAGGAACAGAAGCAGGTTTTTAATCAGTAAAAGTGTGACACTATCTCCCGCTCCACCCAAGAGCAGGGGATGTCATTGGATGATTTTACCACAAAAAAAAACTGGTACAGGCAAACCTATCAGGTATACCCTAGCGTGTATGGCTACCTTAATGTGGAACAAGTAAAAAAGAGTAAATCATTACCTCATCACTGACATCATCAGCCACTACTACGACAGATTGGAAGTCCAGCAGCGCGATGAGTGCAAGCAGGGCGGCTTCCCCCTCTCCATCTTCCAGTTCCCCAGTCCATCCTTCCCTCATGAGGTGCAAAGCAAGCTCGCCGCTCCTGCTAGGAGTGACCCTCGTGGGGGACAGTACGTCGGACACTCGCTGTCGAATGGCGTCTTCATCGTCTTCCAGTAACGTTATTATTGTAGCCCAGATTGTAGCTCGTAGTTCAACTGAAATACATTTATTTATTAAATACTTTATGCCACCGTAGGCGCGGGCTTGCTGACGGCGAGCAATGGGTAGCTCGCAGTCCGACCGTCCGGTAACTGTCCGGACCGCGCCCAAATCGTCGATGGCGCGCACTGTTCCCGCGCGCCTCAAGAAGTTGTCAGCAACCGTAGGGACCCAGCAGGGTCGAAACCTACTGGGTCCAAGGGTCTGTTTCCGAGAGGGAGGCTCGGCCCCGGTGTGAAAGGCAAGAAGGAACGGGGTGGGTTTTTTAGTCAGTAAGAGTCTGACACTATCTCCCGCTCCGCCCAAGGGGATGTCATTTAGATGATTTTTACCCACCGAAAAAAAAAAACTTTATGCACACAAAAGTACAGAGGTGAAAATAATTTGTTAATAATATTAAACTTTATTTTCAAGTAACAATAAGACACATTTACTGTTAGTAATAATAAAACAACCTTACAACTATGTTAGTGACACAAATACATTTACAAATTATAATACCACAAACAAACAATGAATCATTGCTTCAAAATCCCAGCTGAGATACTGAGTACTTATACTTAATGCCATAAGCATTTTCTACCAGTCAAACTGTTGGGTGATGCAGAGAAAAATAGTGATGTAATAAAAGAAAGAGAAAAGGTCCAATAAAAATACAACAAGAATATTATATACTAATAAACCATAAATATACAACATTATTTTTAGTATTGCGAACCCTGAATATAGTTTGTTCAGAATCAGTAACTGAATCTATTCCAATAATTTTTACACCATGTTAAATTTTTTTCCAAAAATATTTTAAAAGGTTTTAAGTTGGACACCACCGACATTAAGTACAACACAGGTCATGGCTGGTCACAGCGGGCATTAGGCGGCAGCAAACAGCTGTGTGCAAGTGCAAAACCACCCCTTAGTCGCCTGGATGGCCCGGTGACTATGTATTTTTGTTGACATAACAAGCTTATAACTTTGTGATTTTTATGATACAGTTTTGAAATTTTGTACATAAATTCTTTCTATAAAAATACACGTGTTTAGGGTTTCGCATAAACTAAAATTTATGTTGTGTACATAATAATATAGGAAGCGTATTAGCGTGGTAGGGTATGTTATAGGATGCATTTTGGAGAGTATGCGCTGGAATTACATGACTTGATTCCGCCATCAACTTTCTACCATCGCACAACTCAACGTACGGCGAGTATCCACCCTCACGTTGGATGACGGTCCGGACTAAGCGTTTCGCCTCGTCAACAATTTACCTGCTGCCGACCTTCCCTTGGTGTGTTCAAGACTAGAGTGAAGAAGCTCTTAATAAACAAGTGCGTTTTACCATCAATCATTGCATAACTGCTTACCATCAGGTGAGATCGCAGTCAAGCACTAGTTTATATCAATGATCTAGTTAAAAAATAAACGAGCAATCAATCTGAATCGCAACTACGTTGTGGTCGGCATCTAATATAACCGGACGCAACTGATTACCAGTAGTATTCCAGGAGTGACTGCCTATTTGGCCGCTTTTTTTTTACGTAGAAAATCTCTACTTTGACCCCTGAGTTTGTTTCGGTGTTTTTTCTCAGGGTAATCAGCTAGGAAACACCGGCCTCATCTAGTTTAAATTAACGAAAAAATGGACGTGTATAAGTGTTTTTAAAAAACCTATTTGCAAAATGAATTTCATTTATTATCATCACATGACTTCTCCCGGTCGAGGTGGAGCGTGAGGTAATGTCAGACTTTTACTGACTAAACCCACAGTGTTCCATCAGATGTCCTTTTTGCGAAGGCTGCGGTAACTCCTTCGAACAACCTGCAGAACTGGCAGGCATAGGCCCTAACTAGCTCCGTCTATTTGAGGCGCGCGTGGAACACAATGCGCCGTTGCTCCAGGCTTAGTCCTTACCGGACGGCGAGCTACGTATTGCTCGCCGTCCGCTAACCCAGCCTTTGACCTTTACGAAGCTAAAAGGTTTTTTTTAAGTGGGAATTCATCTGATGGGTTCTCACGTTCTAGGGCGGTAGGGCAGAGCGCGAGGGCGTATCAGACTTCTACTGACTAAAACTACACCTATGTTCCTTTTGTATTCTAGAACTCCGAGTTTCCTTTTCGGAAGTCAACCCATGGCCCAAAGTAGGCTTCGGGGTCCCTATGGTTATAGAACACTACACGCCGTCGACGACTCCGGCTTGGTCTGAACGGTTACCGGACGGTCGGACGGTGAGCTACCCATTGCTCACCGTCCGCAGGCCTACGCTTATAGTGGCTGGAAATCGGGTTCGAGATCTGAGGCTGGGGCGTGAGGTTGTCTGTTACGTCACGCGTGCGGCCGCCTCTTCCACTCCCATTACTGCTTCGACACGGCAGTGCTCCGCCCAAGCGGGGCATATCTCCACTGTATGCTCCACCGTGTTCTCCGGGCAGTCCTCAGTATGGTGGCAAAAGCTAAAAGACTAAATATAACATTCACTTACATCTTTCCGTTTCACTCAGTTTACTGACTTCGAGCGTATTCAATCTCAACAGCTGACTGCTATTCTTCTCAATAAAGCCAACGACCACCCTTCTCGTATCCTCACTGTTTTCCGACGAACTGCACTCGAATACCACCCTTATGACATCAAGCAGCACCCGCAAACAAATTCCAGAGTCCTGTGGCTGGTCTGTGACAAAGTTTAGTAGACTTTGTAAGTAAATATGAGTTACTTTTTCATGTTCATTTTGGATGAAGTCAAACAATTTGTCTATGATCATTTCGTTGGTGACACTGACACCTAGTTTCGTTTCTAGGATTTTTCTTTGCGTGTTACCTTCTAACACTAGAATCTTCAAACCTTTCTCTTGACATTCCAAATAGTTATTTTTCAGTACTTTACATAACAATTGTATGTAACTCTCATTCTTTATGTTATTTAAAATTGATATGTCAGCTATTGATTTTAAGTGTTCATGGAAAATAGAATTTTCAACTTCTAAATCTTTGTGCAGAATAAGAAGATAATTTAATACGGATAGAACGACTTCGTATGAGGAGTGTTGCAAGCCTTTGTAGACCAGGTCAGGTGTGCCAGAGCGGTTATGCAGTGTTGCCAGTATTAAGTAAAGGTACATGGCGTTAGACAGGCAGACGTCTCTTCCGGGAGTTATGGTGGTTGGTTTGGGCGCAAATATCAGTGTATGTAGACTGGAGCAGATTTCGTTTACCGTTTCTTGTGGTACGTTTGGGGATCTGTAAATAATTGGATTGTATTTGAATAAGGTCTACAAACCCCCTTATTGTTAGAATTCTATTATCGGTACATTACGTAACACACGGGATATGTTAAGAATGTGTTTGCTTACATTAGTATTAAGCTTGCTTCCATGGATGTTGTCAAGTCCTAATATCGGAGGGAGGTTATAGAAAGATATGCTAAAAATTACTTTTCTATACACTTATGTGTAAAATTCAAAATCAATATTAATATTAAATTTCGAATATTTCTGGGGTTGATCTCAAAAACTCCTCTGCCTACGTCCGTGCTAGCTTCTGCCAGCGGCTTCACCCATGAGAAAATAGAAAGATATGATATTCTAATGGAACATATTTCCGGGTTAAATAGTATATCCAATGTTATTACAGGATGGTCTACCCGTGTGCAAAATTTCATTCAAATCCGTTCAGACGCAACATACAAACTTTCGCCTTTATGATATTAGTAAGTGAGAGTGAGTAGTTTTGTCCCGCTGTGTAGTGTTTGTAGCCCTAGAAACCGTTATATTTTTCGTGAAAAAAGTGGCTAAGTCACTTAGCAATATCAATATATATATAGTGGTATTATCACTAGGCAGTAGAGCTCACCTCATGATCAGCAAATTGAGAACCTTGACAAACTCGTCAGCCACAAGATAGCAGGGCTCTTGGGTGGGTCGACCCAGCAGGCACAAAGAGCGCGCGGCCCAGCCCGGCCACCGCCGCGCCAGCTCGGCCCCCCCCTCCCCCGCGCGCGCCTGCAGCAGCCGCACCAGCTGCAGCAGGATGCCGTGGCTGTAGTTCCTCTTGATGGAGGGCTCGTGCAGTAACTCGAACATATATTGTATGTGGGAAATGTATCTGTCAATTTTTATACGATTAAGAATGTTTACGGGGCACGTTGTTTCATATATTAGGTTTTGGATACGAGTAAAGTAATTTTATTGAAACATGACATGTACAACATTAAGTTTAGTATATACTAAACCCGAAACACGTGTCTGGTATTTCTATGGTAAGAATCTATGTACAAAATTTCATAACTGTATCATGAAAAACTACATAATGATAAGCTTGTTATGTCAGCAAAAATACATAGTCACCAGGCCATCAAGGCCACTGAGGAATTGTTTTGCACTTGTACCCAATTGTTTGCTGGCGCCTTCTACCTGCTATGGCTTTCCGTAACCTTTCATGATGTACTTATTGTCGATGATATCTATGTAACTTATGACCATTTTAAATAATTTTGGGAAAAAAATATGACATGGTTGAAATCCATTCAGTTACTGATTCTGAACCAACCACGGAATAAAGAAAAGTAGAGGAAGTGCCCCTCAGATATCGCGCGCGTGTCAACATTAGGTCGAGATGCGCAACATTTAGCTTATTCGCCGTCAGACACTTGTCGCGATTGGTTCTCTTAGAAATACGCGAAATATTACAAATTATGCCTGGTTTTTCGGTTTTGACCTGCAAAAACGAAAGCAGAAAAAATGTATCTTGTGGAGGTGTATCGTATCATCGTTAAGTACTAAACTTTGTTAATTTTTAATAAAATTGATTTTAAATGACAATACCACATTTTATGACTAATGCAAACTATAAACAACCTTATAGTCATAATTACAAAGTCTAAATACACTTAGCCGTCATCTACAAAATCATAACATAAATTCTAGTAACTTCGACGCTACTCAATTAGGGATGGGACACATCCGTAAAGTAGGTCGGTATCGATAATTTTTATTTATTTCTAACTATTTATTTCATGGCTGGCACCATCATTCAGAAAATTTGTGTCGGACTTTTCATGTGTATAATTTATAAATATTTAACTAAGATTGCACATAAATCACGAGGTTTTAACAACACGTAACCTGCATCCGTCCGAAATAGGTGCGGGTTGCTAATCACTTTCTTTACTTCTTCACGCTTGAAAGGCTGAATATTACATAATATTAACCGTAATACATTAACTTCACAAAACAAATATAGATATTTGAACGATAAAGCAATACCTACTAAGAACATTTTAAATTCTTAAAAAAAAAAAAAATTTTCAGAGTCAGTCCACAATTGACCGAGATATCGGTGAACAAAACATACCTACATTAAGCAGAACATACAATCTTCTCCTTTTCGAAGTAGGTTAAAAATAAGATTACCCCCCTACATACAAATACCTCTTTAACATTGATATTTTAAAGATAATCAACCTTATCCATTATTAAGCATTTGTATGATGTTAACAAATTATTACATTGCTTACCTGAATAAATTACGTAACATCAATATTAAAATATCGATATATGTCTACATCTCTAAATGATTAGCAAAAGTGATTACATGTGCAGGTGAATATGGTATCTATTTCAAAGGATCTAGAGTTCTGAATAGAATGAATTGGTTACAGCGCCATCTAGCGTGGAGTAGCTGAACTCGTTGTAAATTGGTTTTAAGACGAAAAACATCTTTATTGTTTGTGTCATGTCAATATAATAACAACTTTCACTTGTTGTAATAAGACTTAATTTATGAAAGCAATAAGAAGGTGATTTGTAAAAGTTGCGTTTTTAATTTGTAACCAATCATATTACTGTTTTTTATGTGTGTAATGGACAATTTAATATACAAATGTGTGAGTTTGGCGACACTAGTTCCCGTGCTTTGCCAGGATAGGGGCACTTCTACCTTTATTTTCTGTTCTGTGGAACCAACTATATTCCAGTTTCACATAAATTAAAAATAATGTTGTATTTTTCGTGACCAGATCTTACAAAATTGATCACTTCATGATATGGCGGCCGCGGGAGTAAGTAAGTAAGTAAAACTAGCCAGATCGTTTTAAACATTAAAGTTTGATGATATGTCAATCCTCGTTTGGACTACTTTCTGTAGACCTTTTATTATCATAGAAATCCTACATCATTGATATGGTCAAACAAGGACTTTTATTAATTCTGTCCTTCAAACATGCTGACATCCCACGAGTTTCTTTGAGGGGTGACCAGACAGTTGCAAACTAGCGGCCCAACAAAGGTGACCTTGGTAGTTTCAATTCAATCTGCTGTCTACACCAGTTGTAATCCATGACCGCTCTTGGTTGGAGGCGCGTTTTCCCAACCACGGAACATGTTACCGCGTGGTTTACATCCGTATAGCCGCAACACAAACCAAACACACAAAACAAGCTTCGACCAAAGTGACCTTGGTTGGAACGCCAGTTTGCAATCATCTTGGTCACACTATGGGCTATATTTCACCGAGACACCATGGTGGCGCTACCAGTCGCCGCTACCAACAAAATGTATACAGCTCTATAGAGAGTTACTCTCCTGGTGTTAGTTGCGCAACAAATTTGGTGACGAGACCAGCTCGGACGTGTGGCGTCTCACGGACTGGTGTCTGTATGGTGTCTAGTTTGGTAGCTTAGAGCTATATTTGGTTGCGCTACCATGGTGTCCCGGTGAAATATAGCCCTATAGTCTCACAATATAGAGTTGGCAGTTCTTTAAAAGCTGCAAGCATGTGCAGGAAGAATGCCACCAACAGCGGGAACAATACAGTAGTAGTACTTACTGCTCAGGAGAGATGAGCGGCACGATGGCCTTGGCGGCGAGCTGCCTCGTCTTCATGACACTGCTCCGTGCGCACGCCAGCACGTGCGGGATGAATGCCACCAACTGCGGGAGCAAATCACTTAGCTTCAGGATATCCCACAAGCCTATGACAATAGTTCTCGGGTGAAAATTATATAGGTAGTGAACGAATTGAAGGAGAAACTGACTAACATAACAACGCACGACCCAAACTACTGAGACTTAGGAACGTGAAATTATGCACATTGTTTACTTTTATGACGTAAGCGAGGATTTTCCAAAATTCACCCCTTATGCGGATAAAACAGGAGTCCGAAGTTTGTATGGAGAAACCTATTTTTGTGTAGGCAAAGCCAGTCGATAGTATTTTAATAAACATACAACTTAACACTCTCCAAAATGCAAAAAACTTGTGAAAAGCGCTTCTCCTTTAAGGCAAAATTGCAAAGATTTTGCAGATTTAAGTAAGATAAACATATCGTAGACAAAGGTCGACAGATTATTTGTTATAATAGTTGTTTTGTTTTAGCACTATTTAGTCGCCTTGGCTACGAATGGGTGCAAATAACATACATAACTATTTTTATAAATTAAAACCGCATCATCATTGTTTGAGCACACGTAACATACCTTGAGGTTGGACACGGTGCCTTCCAGAGACGAGGGGTACAGCCGCGCCAGCAACAACAGCACCGGGTACAGTGACGGACGCAGCACTTCACTGTCGCTCTCCTTGCTCACTTCTTGTAGTTTCTCCTATAAAGAGTAAGGTTTTTTACAGGCACTGATTATATTTAAATGGCTGAACAGATCATCAACAAACATGATCGTCGACCGCATCGTCGCTTTCCATCAGGTGAGATAGCGGTCAAGCGCGAACCTATCAAAAATATTAAAAAAAGAACAGCTAAGAGGCGTGTCGATTTAGACAGACTATTTCGCATCTATTTATACATAGAACTATAAGTAAGCATAATCAGCTTTATAATGTTTCCACTACTGGACTATAAGAGAGGGAATGACCGTGCTATAGAGTAATTTTATCTATTTTTTTTTTTAAACTGAGACTTAGAAACACAGCGATACTGCTTACTATCAGGTGGGATCGAAGTCAAGCACTAGTTTATATCAGATAAAAAAAAAACAGACACACACACAACATTATAAAATAAACAATTGAAAGTTGATAACAACAAATATATGTAGGTATAATGTACGTGACGTACCAGCATGAAGTCGTAGACCTCTGGGTAGCGCAGGAAGAAGATGCGGCCGGTCATGGTGGAGCGCTGCACGCCGAACACGCGCTGCACCAGCGCGCTCAGCAGCAGTGTCGACGAGTTGCGCTCCTGAACACCGCAACAGGTTCAATCACGACTAGGCCTGCTGCCCACGGACGCGTAACTTCTTACACGCGTATACCCCATTATATGCTTGGTGTACGCCTGCTCGACGATGCGGCAACGACACGACGACGGCACGGCGGCGACGTTGCCACTTCGTTGACAGAGTTCCATAGTTTTGTATGTACACTGTAAGCAGGCGTACACCATGCGTATAATGACAAATACGCGTCTATGAAGCCATATTGGACATGAACCGAAGGTTATCTTATGAGTATAAGACGTTAAGTGGCGTAAGATGTATCGGAAATTCTATAGTGTGTAATGTAGTGATCGCTCGGCCAGCACAGCGTGCCGCATGCCGCACTGCCACTGCAGTATAGTGTGTAGTGTACAAGATACGTACGGCCCAGCTGTGCGCGTCGAATGCGTGCAGCGCGGCCACGAGCCCTTGTGCCACGTGCGGCGCCACGCGCTCGCCCAGCGCGGCGTGCCGGAACAGCGCGCGCAGCACGTGCAGCGCGTGCCCGCGGGCCTCGGCACTGCCGCTGGCCGACAGCTGCAGCAGCTCGGTGATACAGCCGTGGAAGCACAGCGGGTTGCCTTGCACTTGCAGTTCTGTTGTTACTAGAGCCTAACAGAATACTGTTTTTTATCATACTTCTTTTCCATTCCACCCCAAACTTCGAAGTAACTTAAATGTCTAGCCTAAAGTAATAATTGCATTTTAAAGGTTTTGTGTCCAATGTTTATGAAAACCCATGCGTGTTTTTTCCCTCTAAACGGAGCCAATTCCACCCGGCTCCATCCCTCCGGGGTGCAACCGTGCCAATAACCGACTACCTTCAGCTTCTAGGGATTACACTGTCGTCTACTCTCAATTTCGGCTCTTACATCAAGCAAAAGCTCAACAGGCTACCAAGAATTGGGGATCTTAGCTAAGGTCAGACGGTACTTCAAGCCGGAATAGCAGCTCAACTTCTATTAAAAGTAAGTTCAATCGTTTATGGAGTACTACTCTCATCTTTGAGATGGGTCTGCAAAATACCAGCTTGATGCACTAGAGTCGATTGAGAAGCGAACCAAGAAGATTATCGACAACGATGAAGTTGTCTATTCTATGATCAGACCACAAGACGTATGACGTTGCGCCACCGGTACATGGTGGACATTCTACCTATACGTACAAATCGTTTTGGGAACACATTCATTATGCGTACAGCTAAGGACTGAAAATTCCTGCCGGAGTCTGTGTTTCCTGATAGCTTTAACCTAGGAGTCTTTAAGTCTAGAGAGATTTGGTTGCTTCTAGGTAAGCGTGCTTCATCGTCGGCCACATCATCGCTTATCATTAGGTGAGGTAGTGGTCAAACGCGAGTCTATCCGTAATAAAAAAAAGAACAGTCTTTGGCTAAAATCTGACTTATACAAGAATTTCGACCTTTAATGGATTATTATAGAAGATTAATCTAAAGGCCTAATACTCCGGAGTTTGGTCCTAATCAAACGGATTTGGAGTTTTAACTGTAAATAAATTGCAACATTATAATTTACGAGTTTGTTGTATACAGGTTGTAAGTGACATCAGCTCACAGATGGGTAATTAGGTACTAATGAAGTCAGTATGTGATTCTGGATCTCCTAGGGCAGACGAAATCTGCCAACGAAATTATTACGATGCAGTTTATGCGGGTTTAATGCTTTTGTTAGGCGATATTATCATTTTTATTATATACTTTATTGTACACCTCATAATGTGAACAGGATCAGCATTGTGTATGTTTCCGACACAACATATTCGTAGATAGTAAGCCCGCTGCGCCGCATGTAAGTACGTAGTTACGTACCACGCGCAGACTATTATACACCGCTAAATTTTAATCGTTTTAATCCCGTGGAGGGTCGATCCGGTACATGAAACACCATCGATTTGTAAAGATAAAATTAAAAAATAAAGTACATTTTTTTAAAAACTCGTATTAATTTGCGCATGTATGAAATTAATTTCTTTAAGAAAACATCAGCTGAGCGAGTTCAATGACCTGTAGTTAATAGTCGGCGTTGCGTAGGTACAAACTACCTACAGGTCAAATAAAATTCAATTAAAATTTAACGGTGTATACTCATACATTGCAGAGCGTCATGATAGCGCTATTTACGTATTACATTGCACGCTCGGAAATGACAATAACTGTTCGAGCACCGAATGTTATGTTATGCTGAGATTTCAAATTTATTTTATTTTTTTTTATAACTGTATAATTATTATGGATTGAAACGCTTTTTTTTTTCCTTAAAGTTATTATTAGACATACCTGTATGATGAAGGGCACACCGGCGCTCCTGCGCGTGGCGCACAAGGCTCCCTCTCCCTCCGCAATGGCGCGCATGAGCTGCTGTAGCCAGCGCCGCGGCAGTCCGTGCAGCGCGGGGCTGCGGCAGCGCCATAGTCTGCACGGAACCAAACGTTACACCACGCCTGCTATCTCCCCCAACAGACTCCCCGTTCAACTGGACTTACAGTTTGGGAAAACCGAGTGCAGAAAACAAGAAGGGAGCCTCATATTTTGTTCTCTTTTGGTAGATTCTCACACTTAGAGAGTATAGTCTATTTGCGTTAAAGAAATAGCGACTCATCAATGGAACTATAAAGTAAAGACATATTGATACTGGGATAAAAATGAAAACATCACTACATATTATAAAACAAAGTCCCCCGCCGCGTCTGTCTGTCTGTCTGTTCGCGATAAACTCAAAATCTACTGCACCGATTTTCAAGCGGTTTCACCACTCGATAGCGTGATTCTCGAGGAAGCTTTTAATATATAAATTGTTAAGTTTTTGTATTTATTTCTGTGTACATTAACGATATTTTTTGAAGACGTCGGGAAAAAATAAGCCGTCTGGGAACTTTCAACGGAAACGCTGCCCCCTTTGAAATATAACAAAATAATGTATGGTGGAATTCTGTATTTTATATAGGTCTACAGAAAAGTCCGCGGTGGTCTATCTCTTAAGGATAACATACTATATCCATTTTACTACTTTTAAAAATTGGCATTCATGAAGCGTTTATTGGAAAGCTATTTACATAATTACGATATTAATTCTTATCAAAATAAGTTACTTCGCATTCAATGCTATATCAGTACCTGTAAATTACTTTTTGAATCATTTAAATCGGACGTACCATTTGAAAGTTATCATAAGTTTAATAACTCTCAAAATTAAATCTGCGCAATAGCTCTGCTCTTTAGTCGCTTCGCATGACGCGGTCGCTGACCCTCCCCCCGCAGCGTCTTGCCTACTGTTTCTAATAAGCCGAACGACAATAACGCACGACTGAAGACTGTGTTTTCTTTCGGGTGTTGTTGAAAAGTTATAATTTCTTAACTAACACAACACCAACAATGGTAGTATATGTGAATTAAGGTAGTAAGAACTACACTGCTCAGGCGTGTAAAACGGAGGTCCAAAATTTATGGGGAGTGACCTAATGCCACGCGGGCGAAGCCGCGGGCAAAAGCTAGTTAATAATAAAACAAACTAGTTATTATATTTGAAAACACTGTGTCATACACAAAAAAAATAAGCAATCCATTGCAAACGATTTGTTTTTTTTTTTCTTTTTTGATGAAACCTGTAAAAGGGGCTTTAAATAAATTAAATAATCCGAAGTACCTGTCGAGTAGCAGCGTGAAGCCCACATAGGCCTGCTCGAAGGCGCCCCTGTGCTTGGTCTCGGCCAGCAGGCTCGTGAAGTGCTCGCCCACGCGCTCCAGCTGCGCCGCGTGCAGCGTGGCGCGCGACTGTGTGCTGCCGTCTCCCTCCCCGACCACGCTCAGACGCCCACATATCGCACCCAGTAGCAGCGATACCTAATCACCACAAAATATAACACTAGAGGCCCTACTACGAGCTCTTAAAGCAATCCAATTTACGACCTAAACTGAACAGTTAAAGGGATGGAGCTATATAGTGTGTTAACTCTATCCCTCTCTCACGAGTTACATTTTAACACGTCACTCGAACAACGAAGTCAATCTACATACTGTGCGCGCTCTCACAACGCACACATAGACACCGCTCACGGACACGATATCTCGGAGCGCCTCGGCCCGCTCGTCGAATAGTTCCGGCTCAAACGCTCATTAGTGTACCGTCGCAGTAGTCACCGAGCGTAGGTCTAAAAAGTGAAGTACATAAATGAGATTGTCTTCTGTACCTATCTATTTTGTGCTCTAGCCTCCAGTTACAATAAATTTCGTGTAAGGAAATAACATATAAGGGTCTAATTGTATTGAAATCGTAGTCCTAATTGCCATCATATCTCCAATTAATTGAAAAAAAAAAAACATCGAGCAGTGTAATTGAAAAATATATCTCATTATTTCTTTTTATGCGAGTCTGTTCTATTCCAATTCTAGACATAGGCCTCCCTCCACTCTTTCCATCTTTCATAAGCCCACGCTTCCATCTTTCAGTAGTTGCAATCTGTCCACTGTCCAGTTCATCCCACCATCTCTCTCGTGATCTGACAGACCTTACAGTCGGCAGCTACGCATCACAAATTTTGCTGAAAAAGCACAGCCATTAAACGACGCATCTAATAGCCTAGTAATTTATCAAAGTTGAGGCAATAAACAAAATACTAATAAAACTTATAATTGTCCTCAATTATATTTTACTCTATACCCCATTCAAAACAGGATGAGACATTTAAACAAACATTTTTTACTGTCCGTTCAACCGATTTTGACTTCTATTACGTTGGTGGCATGATAAATGGCGGCTGCAGTAAATAATCATCTATTTACTTGTACCACTTTTTTGCTTTTAATGCCATCCTTATGCTTTATGAATTAGAATCCAAAATCGGTTAAACGGACAGTAACGGCTTGGTTACGACTTCGGTCTTAGCGGCGAGCGGAGCGGCATCGGTAAGCGGGCGCCGGGTGCTATGAGTGGCGTCTCGTAACGTGCTTCCAATATTTTCATACTTTGGATCTTACCGTTCGCCACCCCGCGCTTAACTACCGCTCACAGCGTAAAAAAGGTCTGTTTAAATGTCTAATCTTATTGGGAATGGAGTATAGAAAGTAAGTATTAGAATTATATTAGTTTAAACATGGTGTACTAGTATACCTCTTTGACGGATCGCCAGGCACACAGCAGCACCATCTGCGCGGTGACCTGCCTGCCGTCGTCCAGCGTCACGTTCCTGGCCAACAAAGTATGAACGTAGTAGTGTAAAACGTTAGGCAATGAGTTAATTTGACGCCTAACGTTTATTCTTAGAACTTTAATTTATTAAATTTAAAAAATCCGCCTAACAGCTTGAGCCCCGCAGGAGGACAGAAGCGTCGAAGGACTGGAACAATTTGTACTCTGCGGTCTTCCCATCCAAATATAATTTGGGGGTCTTCAAGGCTAAAGTGAATAGGCTCTTAATAGACTAGTGCGCCTCACCATCAACGACTGCATCACTGCTTACCATTAGGTGGGATCGCGTTCAAACGCTGGTTTATATCAATTGAAATATACACCGCTAAATTTTGATCGTATGTAGTTAGCACGCAACGCTGACTATTACCTACAGGTCATTGGAGTCGCTCAGCTGACGTTTTCTTAAAGAAATTAATTTCGTACATGCGTAAATTAATACGAGTTTTAAAAAACAGGGTACTTTATTTTTTAATTTTATCTTTACAAATCGATAGTGTTTCATATACCGGATTGACCCTCCACGGGATTAAAACGATCAAAATTTAGCGGTGTATACAATATTAGTTTTATTAAATGCGAAAGCTAAACCACGTGTCTAGTATTTTTGTACAAAATTTCATAACTGTATCATGAAAATTCACAAAGTTATAAACTTGTTATGTTACCTAGTTGTCCACACAAATACATGGTCATAGGGTCATCCGGGCAACTGAGGGGTTGTTTTGATCTCGCACCCAGCTGTGCGGCTAACATTTAATGCCCGCAATGACCCCTGCCGTGTCCTGTGTTGTACTTAGTGTCGGATGGCATCACGAAAAAATATAACATGGTGTAAAAATGATTGGAATCGATTCAGTTACTGATTCTGAACAAACTATATTCAGGTTTCGTATATGCTAAAAATAATGTTGTTTATACAGGGTTATGTGTAAAAATATTTAAATTGAACGTTCTAAATATTACGAAGTCTATGCGAAGCAAGCGATAATACAATAGCGGAGGGTAGCCGAACATGAACTTGACCTATTTACGGACGACCCTCACTAGTCGGTTAGTAGTAACGATACGCTTGCGTCGCGTCATACGTGTTCTTGTAGCGAAATTCGGCAGTGCGGATTTTTACATGATGGTGTATCAATATTCTAAGGTCAAGAACACGGATATGGCGCGAATGTTTTCTAAGTGTGATGACAATGTTTCGAAAGCCTGCTTAATATTACTACGAGAACAGTGCGCGGAAGCCGTAAGTAGATACAGCAAAATAAAGAGTTGAAATGTGTTAGATAGAACAACAAAATCTTGAAGGTTTGTTTTTGGTAAATGTGTTATGCTTTGTAAAAAGTCGTAGAACAAAAGTTGTTGTATATGATGTTCTTAACTAGCACCTAAGAGGTTGCTAATGGTTTACAAATAACCCTGTATTGCCAGTTTGCAAGTTTATAAGTGTAATAATAGCAATAGTAGAATGCGAATTTCTTTGCTATGCCAGTATCTCACCCAGTGTTGCCGTGGTCGGTGAGCTGCACCGTCATGTCCATGGGCAGATGTCCCTCGGGCGACGAGTTGTTGACCACGCACGCCACCGCACCGTTCACTTCCATGCACAAGTCGATTATGTCGGCCACCAGAGCCGTCCACTGCTCATCTGATGATATTTCTCTGTAAGCATTATTCGTCGTTAAAATTGTTTGAAATAAAAGTTTGTGTATATGGCCATACTTGTCAAGCTTCAGTGTTACTTCACTGAAACAGTTGAATCCGCTAGGACAGTATAGTTATTTATTTATTTATTGCTTATTGGTTGGAAATCAATGTTACATGATTGTATCGTCCCAAACATGGGCTATATATGAGCTCTAAGAATATTGTATCCTCCATTTGCAATTTGGTTTTTAAATATTATACACATGAATTTTCGTTTCTGTACGGTGCAACGGCACATTGCGTAAATACACTCTCATCACAATTGAATTGTAATTAATGAACACACTGCGTTATAGCAACACCTCATTTATCATTAGTTAAGGCGTATAGTCCCTTGAACCATCTGGCCGAAATTATGTGAACGCAACTCTCGCACTCGCCTAGGCGGCAGTACGCAAATCTGTGCATTTATTTGCGGCCAGCAGCGCCCGGAAAGCGCTTTAAATCCATTTTCTCTGCGAGTCATTGATTGATTTACATATGCAATGTTCACTTTGAAGAATATTTAACCACCAATTTTTATGTGTAAAAATGTTTCTAAAGGTCCAAGCCGTTTCGAAGGAGTAGGGAAAAGTTGCGAAAAGTTGCGAAATTGCTAAATATTTTTTTTTGACAAAAGTATTAATTGCACGAAAAAATCAAATGTTGATATTATTGTTCATGAATCTATAATAAACATATATTTTTTTCAAACCAATTGACCTAGCCGTTACGGAGGAGTAGGCCTCAGAAAATCACTGTTTTATGGCACTTTTCGGGCGCTTGGCCCTTAAGGTCGCGGACGCAATACACATATGTTTTGTGAATCACATGGTTTTACTTAATATCGTTCAGCATCTCTTATCATCAATCAATATCAACCAGTCAAAGACGTACGGTAGCAAACCATACAGTTTCAGCTAAAAATTTTTGACGTTTACTGGATTTTCAATAGAACAACGCATTCTTATTCAACTTGATTTAGAATTCATTATAATTTGATATTTTTTTAAGTGAAACTAATTATCATCTTTCTTTCTTATTCTTAATTGTACACAAAATTTTAATATTCAATAAAAATAGGACAGGTGATGTACATAGGCGAGCTTAATCACAATTGGGTTTTCTTACAGCAAACCATATATAGCAACTAATCAAAATCATTGAAAACATCAATTGAATCAAACGTTTGAATAAAGAAGAGTGACCTTGCGTCGACGTGTTGTATAGCGCTCGCGAGACAGTGCAGCGCGCCGTACATGGGCGCCTGTGCCGCGCCCAGCAGCACGCTGCGCGCGCACACGTGCAGCTGCGCGCGCGCCAGCCCATGCAGCCGCCTGCACAGCGCGAATAATACGGGAGACGCGCGACCCGCACTGGGAGCAAATGAAACACTTTGATAAAATATAAGATCCATGAATGAATGAATCAAAACAAAAGCAAATGAAAAATGAATGAATGAGAGAAAAACAAAAATTAAAATAGTAGTGAGTAATGAGTACTTATTATTTTAATTACCTAGCATTTGAATGTCTTGGTTGCTCATGTGAAGAGGAAGGATTAAACGCATGTTACAAAATTTAAAAAAAGTTATCGGTATACCTACGTGTGGCTGGGTGGAGAGGGAGAGGGAGGCTAAAGAAAAAGTGCATGAATTATGTGAGGAGTAATATGAAGGAAAAGGAAGTCGATAGCGTGACAGTTGATGGGGTAGAATGGAAGAAAATAAAAACGTGTTGCGCGAACGGCAAATAGCTCGAGACAATGGCAGCGAGAAAGTTAAATGATTGATGTCAGGAGATTGGGCTGGGATGAAGGTTGGGCTGTGAAAAAGAAGGATGAAAAAAGATTGCATGTAGCGGAAATGAGAATGTTGAAATGGATGTGTGGTGTGACGAGAATAGATAAAGTGAGAAATAAGTATAATAGAGGAAGTTTGAATGTGGCGCCAGTGACTGAAAAGTTGAAAGGAAATCAGTTATATTGGTATGGTCATGTGAAGAGGAGGGATGAAGCGCAAATTACTGAAAGAGTTCATGTAGATGGATGGAGAGGGAGAGGAAGGCTGAAGAAAAGTTATGTGGATTGGATTGTGTGAGGAGTGATGTGAAAGAAAAGACCCCAAGTAATATGAGATAAGGGCAGAAAGAAGAAGGGCAGCCAGATGGTGATGACCTAATATTGAAATTAAACAATACTGAGTTTTGCGATATTTTATTCTATAAAATATTTATTTTAAGAAAAAAATGTTGTCTTTTTTAACCGACTACGGCAAAGCCAAAGGAGGGTTATGATTTTGACAGGCTATGTATGTATGTACATATGTATGTATGTAAGTGAGTATGTTCATCTCTTCCCTCATAGCTCCTAATCTACTTATCGGAAATCGACATTTGAGCTATCGTTAGAACCGTCTTAATCGTCTGCTGAACATAGGCTACGTGACGTACGTCAAACAACTCGTTAAGACGTCTAGCGGACAAAAAGTAATGTATTAAAAATAAAAATGGAGATAAATACGCCGTGTTTGGTATCATTTGAAAGAGCTACTTGTACATTTCCAAAATATTACTCAAATTTAAAGTAACGCCCTCTAGCGGACAAGAAGTAATGTGTTAAAAAAATGTTAAGATAAATACACCGTGTTTTATATCATTTGAAAGGGCTTCACTGGTACTTATAAAAAATATCATTAAAATTCAATGTGGCGCCCTCTAGTGGACAAAAAGTTATGTGTAAAAAAAAAGATAAATACGTCGTGTTTGATATCATTTGAAAGGGCTTCACTAAATAGTATAGAAACACAGTGATTTAACACCAAAATTGTTTAAATAAAAAAAATTAAAACAACTAAAACCGACTACGACAAAAAACGACACTGAAAAGTATGAAACAAGTTTTTCAGGATGCTGAAATAAACAAGGTAACTGGAAAAACAAGAACAGAACAAAAAGAAAAGCCGTAGTCACACGTTATTAAAGTGTTTCGGTTGTTGCCTGTAACGTGCAATGCAAACACAGAACAAATTATGTTTTTTTTTTTTTTTCAAAAATATTATTTCTTACCACGTTTCATCTTGCAGTATGTAATCAGGTAGTTTCATCCTCAACAAATCTAATTTAAAAGCAGCTGAAACACACTCTGTGGGCTTCAGCGACGAAGCTTGCAGGAATATGTCCTCTATGTCCAAGCTGATAGTGTACTTTTTACTCTGAAACAATATAAATAACATATTGGATTACATGATTACATGACTTGATTCCACCATCTCACTTCTACCATCGCACAAGCCGACGAACGGCGAGTATCCACCCTAATGTTGTTGAAACCTCTGCGGTCCGGACCAAGCGTTTCGCCTCGTCGTTTATGCCGCGTACATCGAGGTACTGGAACAATTCGCCTGCGGCGGTCTTCCCGTCTGATTATAATTTAGGTGTCTTTAAGGCTAAAGTGAATAGGCTCTTAATAAACTAGTGCGCCTCACCATCAACGATTGCATCACTGCTTACCATCAGGTGGGATCGCAGTCAGTCAGTTAGTCAGCTTAGTATCAGATCGCTAGGTGGCACTTTGCAGCACCAGCCCATATGTGGCTACAGTACTCAACACACGATCGAGCACACCCTGCCTGCTGGGCCCCTACGAAGCATGAAGTCTTGGGCTTGATTCCTGGGTTGGGGTTTTAATGAATTTTCATATACATATATGGTATTTCTCAGCAGCCGTTTTGGGAATACTTTCTTATTACACGCTAAGGTGGTGGAATTCTCTGCGAGAGTACGTATTTCCTGATAGCTATAACCAAGGGGTATTTAAGTCGAAAGTGATTAGGTTACTACTAGGCAAGCGTGCTGAATCGTAGACCACGTCATTGCTTACCATCAGGTGAAATAGCGGTCAAGTGCGAGCTTATCAATAATAAAAACCCCCGACTTAAACATTAATTAAATGAGTAGCCATACCTCTGCGTACTACCTTCTGGGTAATATCATGTTACAATAGGGTAGTGTCCAGGGTCAAAATAATTACATTTTATTTAGTCCGTATTTTAGATTATAAAAAAATATTGAACAAGTATTTTTTCTTTTTTCGATAAAACCAAAAATAACAAAGATATAGCCCATTAAAGTTACGTATGACGTCACCCCGTGCGAAATAATGTAGTACGGCGTGACATTACGCGTAACTTTAATGTGCTATATCTTTGTCATTTTTGGTTTAATTTACAAATAAAAAAATACTTTTTACAAAAAAAATATAACCGACTTCACTAAAAAAACACGGAAGTCGGTGTTTTTCGATATTGTTTGTTCCTTATTTAACACCGACTTCCGAAATATAAAAAAAAATTTGATGGTTTTAGTGTTTTTTTAGTGAAGTCGGTTATATTTTTTTTTGTAAAAAGTATTTTATTTCCCACTTTTTTGTTGCAATACACTTACAGCCAGAGTACCCTTTTCTCATGACAATTCCAATTAACTCAAACCCTCCTAGGATACATTGTTTTATTATGAAGTTCCCGTGTCTACCTTCCGGCTTCATCATCATCATCAGATCAGTTCGATAGTACCTTATAGCTAAAGTACATCTCATGACAATTCTAATAAGCCCAAACACGGGTAGGATACATTGATTAATTATGGAGTTCCGGTGCCTATCTTCTAACTTCATCATCAGATCAGTTCGATAGCACCTTATAGCCAAAGTGCATCTCATGACAATTCTAATCAGCCCAAATATGGTTAGGATACATTGATTAATTACGAAGTTCCAGTGCCTATCTTCCGGCTCCATCCTCATCATACAAATGTCATTTTTTGACTGTAAATGCTGAAGTCTTTGATGAAAATACCAAAAGAAGTATATGGTTGCCTATAATATTTGAGGAGTTCCCTCGATTTCGCCAAGATTCCAGCATCAAATCGCAACTTGGTGACTATGGGACCACTTGGGAAGTATACCCTTTCCAACAAAAAAAGAATTTTTCAAATCGGCTGGCAAGCGACGAAGTTATGCGCGAACATACATAAAAAAAAAAAATACAAACATCCGAATTGAGAACCTCCTCCTTTTTTAGAAGTCGGTTAAAATACGTGTCCCTTATTTTTGAAAAATCTAAAAGACGGACTAATGAGATTTTTTAAGGCAACTAGCCTATTATTAAATTTTTACGAACGCGGTGGAACAATCGTACAGGCCTTATACAAATTCCATACTGGGAGTCGATTAAATACATTTTAATAATAAACTAGCTTCTGACGGCGACTTCGCCCGCGTTAATGTGAAAATTATCTCAAGGAAACACTACTTTGGGCATAGATATAAAGTATCGTATATGCTGTGCGTTTGCCAAATTCCATCCACATGCGTTTGAGCGTGAAGGAGTGATAAACATATACACACGCATACAAACTTACACTTTGGTAATATGTATTTTTATTTTATTTATTAAGGTATTCGAAAGGTTGAGGACCTCGAACAAAGGATGTATACACACAAATAAAGGTTAAGTATTAAAATTAAGTATAAACATTTAAGTATTAAAATTACTACAATCCCTCAATTACAGTAGACCACAATATGAATTGTATAAGCTCCAAATGCTTGGAGCTTATATATTTAAAATTGTATTAGTTTAATTTGATCAGTTAATTAACGTTGAGTAACGAATCTCTTATCTAATCAGTTTTTCTATTAATTAAAAACAAAATGATAAAAATAGCAAGTTGAGATTACTTTTTATTATTTTTGATGACGATATTGTAGTGTTGTATGTAAAACGGAGCTGGTGTAACTCCACGTCTCGTATTTCGCGTGTGAGATCACCATAAATCAATTTGTGAAGTAAGAAAAATCTTTACATAGTGGTGAATAACAGAGAGACAAAGTTTAATAGTGACAAGAAGACCCGAAAATTATAGTTAGAGAAGAAGCACATTAGTGTCAAAATCTGCTCCATCGCTTCATCGGCCACGAGAATAATATCAGGGCAAGCTAAAACGTATAGACACAAACAAAGAACTGAATCAGGAATGAACTACATATAAAATAAAAAAAAGACCATAACGTAAGCATCATGTCCGAGACCAACGCTACTGTCTCTGTGGAGCCGTCGGATGAAGACGTCTCACCACTGATACAATTCTTCACTACGCTGGTGTCTATATTATGCGCTATCACATTGCTGGCAGCATATGCCTTGCATCGAAAATGGCGGAAACACAACTATTTATACGCAAAACACGTCATCATTACATGCGCGGCTACTTGCTGGATGTTTATAATAAGTCTTTTTACACAAGAAATAGATGACCCAGAAAATGAGTTTACAATGAATGACATGTTGATTATAGCGTATTTCGCCCTCGTCATTGTGACTGTGGTAGCGACCGTTCACACAGTTGCGCTTGCTCATATACATGTGGCTTTGAAGTGTGACGAAATAGCGGATGAAGACTCTTACGTGGCGCACTCTTGCTACTATTTCACGTCTTCATCTGCCCTCGTGTTATCCAATGTCAAGTTTATCCTAAACTTAGATTTCCAGACAGCATTATGCATCGCAGGGATCTTAGTATCCGCTTTGACAACGGGAAATGTCATGGTACTATCGAAAACATTCGATGCTATGGAGAGAAAATGTAGTTTAAAAATAACATTTATTTTTTTTGTAATTTCTTTGGGTATTTTGTCAGATGTGCTGTTGATTTTGTATGGAGGGCTTCTCTTGACTGGTAGTACTGCTGGCATGTTCAATGATCTATTGAAGATGGCGTGCACTGCGGTGATCTTGCTGAAAACGGTTTTGATTTTGTGCAGTAAAGACACTTTGGACTGGAAGCACTGCAGGTCGAGTAGTGTTGAGGAAATAGAGATGTAATATAGCTTGTAGTAAAATGGCTTTGAATTTTAAATTGATGTTTCATTTGTGCGAATAACATACATTGGCAGAAGAAGGCGCATAAGAAACGAATGACATTTTTTTCAAAAATAGCGGTACATTGGAGTGCTTTGTTTGTTGAGTGGATACAAAAAATCTCATTTTGATGTACATTTTCCTTCTCATGTGCACTGAACTCTACAATCCTTACATTCAAAGATTTAATACATAATTTTGATGTTTTGATAGTTTTATGAGATATAAGTTTTTTTGGAAAATGGGGCATGTTAGGAAAACCCATACTAATCCATAATATAATATTATAAATGTGCAAGTATCTCTGTCTGTCTGAGCAGCGGTGGCCGAGAGGTAATGGGTCCGACTTACCGAGTAATTACCACTATTCTCAAGACGGTGAAGGAAAACATCGCGAGGAAACCGGCATGTCCTAGAACCAAAAATTCGAACACATGTGACATCCACCAACCTGCACCGGACCCGCGTGGTGGATTACAGCCCATTCCCTCTCCTAGGGAGGAGGCCAGAGTCCCAGCAGAGGGGACATTAAAAAGGCTGATGATGATGAAGTCCATGATCCATCGTAGACCACATCATCGCCTAGCGTCAGGTGGTGGTCAAACGCAAGCCTATGAATATAATAAAAAAAAAGTATCTGTTGTTGGTTGCGTTTACACGCAAACTAATCTGTGACTAGGACACTGAACTTTGATGATTAGATAAAGCCACATTGGTCCTTGAAGATACTTTTAATCCCGGGAGTACGCATCCTTGGGATAATATGACTTGATCCCACTTGGATATCCACCAATCCGCACTGGGCCCGCGTGGTGGATTATGGCCCATTCCCTAAGTCCCAGCAGTGAGAATATTTCAAGGCCACTTCGATGCGGCTGAAGCTACTAGACGGTAGAAAGTTTTTACTGTGCGTACCCTGAGCAGGTGGTCGGGACAGCTGGCCAGCACCTCCAGGGCGAAGGCCTTGTTATTCTCGTAGCTATCTTCCAGATGTAGCAGCAGCTTCTCCACGTACTCCGGTTCCCAGCTTCTGTGCCAACAATATACAAAAGTTACAATAACCAATTTTAAATAATAATAATAATCTTTATTGGAACAGAAAAAAACATTTACAAACTAGCCTCTGCCCGCGGCTCCGCTCGCGTTAAATTCGGGGTAACACGTTTCCCCTTTCTGTGGGGGGTTATAAAGAGACAAAAAGTAGCCTACGTCACTCTCCATCCCTTCAACTATCTCCACTTAAAAAATCACGTCAATTCGTAGCTCCGTTTTGCCATGAAAGACGGACAAACAGACACACACACACACTTACCCATTTATAATATTAGCATATGGATCTTAGACATGTGCAGCGTCCCTTAGTGAACTCCACTGCGGGTGACGTAACCTACGACAAATTTATTACTTGCGGTTGGTACAGTAATCGGGTCTAGGGATAGAACCGCAAAATTGAGTTTGTTTTTTATTGTATGTACTTTTCCGGGATAAAAAAGTACCCAGTGTGGTGCCCGGGATATTAAAGAATAATTATACCAAGTTTCATGGTAATCGAACCGGTAGTTTTTGCGTGATGCCTGAACAAACAGACAGACAGACAAAAATTTTTTTAATCACCTTTTTGGGTTCGGTGTCGGTCTAATAACACCTACTGCATTTTTTTTTTATATTTTCAATGTGCAGAATTTTCACTTCTACAGATTTATTATAAGTATAGAAGATTGTTTGCGTACGAAAACAGTTACATTAGTTAGCAACTGTGTCGCAGCTATTAACGCCCACCTCCAGGAGGAAGACGACAGTGTTCCATTTCCAAAATGATTAAAGCTAGCCTAAATAATTTGCACCATAATGGACCATAGCTCCAGCCAGGGTCCGAAGCCACACAGCACAGCAGCCAATCGCTCAACCAATACGCCAAACGTTTTTTTTAGGTGGGACATCATCTAATGACAGCTTCCGCCCTCGGGCGGAGCGGGAGGGCGTGTCAGACTTTTACTGACTAAAACCCACTCCTGTTCCTTGTTTGCCCTCTTTCCAGGGCCCCGGGGTTCACTTTCGCATCACCCATGGCCCCAGTAGGCTTCGACCCTGCAGACACGTCAAGATAAGGCTCCATTTTTATTATTACGCTTGTTTTAAAAGACAACCTAGACAACAAAGTTGTCTATGGTTCCAATCTGTTAGGCCTGGTCTACACTTGACGTTATGGCAACTAACTTTTATTTTTATTTTGTTTTTCTTTTATTAATTTTTATTTTGTAATTATTTGTGTGTCTATACGGGCAGAATAAACATGTTTTCTTTCTTTCTTTTTCTTTTATTTACCTTTCATACCCCTCCAAAGTGATGTGTTCGCACCACGCCAGCAGCTGCAGCGCCACAAACCGCCGGCTGTAGTTGGAGCCCGGCACCAAGCTGTGGAAGCACTGGCGCCGCAAGTCCTCGGCGAAGCGCAGGTAATAAGCGACCTTATCGCTCACGCCGTTAGGTTGCCTTTCCCGCTTTATCACTGCGTAACTTTGTTCAAAACGTTTTATAAACTGGAAATAATAATACTTTATTATTATTAATTGTTCCCAATACTGGGACTCAAGCCTCCTCTCTACGAGATGGAACGGGCCGTAATCTACGGCACGGGCCCAGTGCGGATTGGTGGATGTCACATGTCTTCTAATTTTTTAGTTCTAGGATATGCCTGTTTCCTCCCGATGCTTTCCTTCACCGTTTTGAGAGCAGTGTTGATGAAAGAAATTACACAAAGTATTGCGCCTGACAGGGTTTGAACTCGCGACCTACAACTCGTAAGTCGGGGCCGTTACCACTCGGCCACCACTGCTCTCTATATTAATTCATTAAACCCCAAGCGAACGCCGGTCACTAGACGACGATTATCATGATTCAACAAAAAAAAACTGTTTTATAGCAATCAATTCGTTTATCCAAGGGGATGGCGGGGTAGACTGAGATGTAACGTACTGGATCAACTTCGGATCGATGAAATGGCGACTGGTTACTGGATTAACAAGCGACCCACAGGTGCCCTTTAAGTTAAAGACAAATCTACAAGTCCATGCTAAGACTTGTCCATCTAAATGCTATTTTACGAGTATTATTGCGACGAACATTGGCAGGATATGCGCAATTAAATGATAAAAAGAAACCAAAAAAAAGAAGAAAGTACTTAATTAAGTTGCTTCAAAATCAGCATACAATTAGTAAAATATCCTTTGAAAAGCTATAATAGGTACAGAAATATTACATTAAAATTATTTAATATTTTTATTTAACAATCAGGTATTGTTCCAAATATTCAGTGGTAAGATTATGTCTTCGATCATTTAAAATATATTTTTTAAGTGCTTATTGCTAAGTCGAGTGGGCGTTTGAATTTATTAGAGCAGGTCCACTTGGCCATGTTGTTTGTTTCTCTCTCTCACTCACTTTTTCATTAAAACGCCGCAGTGTTCCGAGGCAAGAAGCGATCAGTAGACTATATTTAAGAAAGGAGCAGTAATAGATAGGTAATTTTGTGTAATTTAATTCAACACAACTACTCTTAAAATGGTGAAGGAAAACATTGTGAGGCATATTCTGTGACATTTTCTCAACATACCTTCTTCATAGCGGACATGGTGAGCTGTCTAAAGTTGGGCGCCTGCGCGTTGATGTTATACTTGAGGTAGTGCAGCACGAAGCGCAGCTCGCCCTCCGCGAACACCTCCGTGCTCTTCGGGGACTCCACGATCAGGTTCAGGGACAGGATACGAGTCTACCAACAGACAAATAAAACTATGATATAAGCTACTAGCTTCTGCCAGCGGCTTCACGTGCGTGAATATCAGTTTCGTCTTACAAACGGCGGAGACCTCTCGCGCCGGGCCTTGGTTCAGGCCATGGTCCGGAGCGAGGAGTGGCAGGCGGTCGCCGCCTTCTGCGAAGCAGTAATGCTTCGAAAGGAGGAGGCCGACCGCATCATGCAACGGCGCTCTCGCCACCGCCGGGGATTCCAATCCCGATTTCCGGCCACCGTAGAAGCGGGCTTGCGAACGTCCGGTAACTGTCCGGACCGAGCCCAAGTCGTCGACGGCGCGCACTGTTCCCGTGCGCCTCAAGGAGTTATGAGTTCAGCTGGGTCGAAGCCTACTGGGGCCAGGGTTAGTTTCGAAAGACAGCTGGAGCCCCGGTATGAAGGCTTGAAGGAACGGGGTGTGTTTTTAGTCAGTAAGAGTCTGACACTATCTTCCGCTACACCCAAGAGCGGGGTTTGTCATTAGATGATTTTCCCACCATAAAAAAACCCCCGTTTAATTATCTTAGGGTGAGTTGCACCATTTAACTATAACGATAACAAAGCCGTTAACAGTTGTCAAATCGTCGAATTGACCTATATATAGGCGGCCGTTTCACGGCTGGTTATGGTTTGGTTATCGTTATAATTAAATGGTGCAACTCACCCTTAGAGGGTGAATTTTGAAACATCCTCTCGTGGTGCTCGTCTACGTCATAAAAGGAAACCTGGTGCAAAATTTCACGCTCCCAGTGCTAGTAGTTTTGGACGTGCGTTGGTATGTTAATAAGTAAGTTTCTCATTTTTTTTATTATATTTATGGATGGTGATTCTTCGATCACGTATCGGAAGACGCAGCATTACCGCCGCCTCTTACAAGGTGGACCAATGCCCTGGTGACGGTCGAGGGAATTCAGTGGATGTGACAAGTATAAAGCCGGTCATTATGGCGACACTTGAGAGAGGCCTACGTCTAGCAGTAGACGAGGATAAGTTATGGTATGAGGCCACAAAATACTATGCACGGTGTAAGGGACCACGTAATGAAAACTTTTTGATGGATTCATCGTCACATAGTGTTAGAGAAAACAAACAGACATCTTAGATAGTAGGCGGCACACTTATTGACAACAAGCGAGCACAACTAAAAACCGCTGCAGGACCGTTCATTGTGGCGACACTTGGGGGAGGCCTATGTCCAACAGTGTACGTCTTTCGGCTGAAATGATGATGATGAGCACAACTAGACTGCAGGGTCTAAAATAGACAAGGCGGAAAGATGTTCGAAAGATTTACCGATGTCCTAGAACGCAAAGAGAAACTGAAAGACGGTGGGTTTTTTTCGGTTTGTAAATATCATCCAAATGACATCCCCCGCCTTTGGGTGGAGCGGGAGATAGTGTCAGACTCTTACTGACTAAAAAACCCACCCCGTTCCTTCTTGCCTTTCATACCGGGGCCAAGCCTCCCTTTCGAAACTGGACCCTGGCCCCAGTAGGCTTCGACCCAGCTGGATTGACAACTCCTGCTGACAACTCCTTGTGGCGTGAACACAGGTGGATTTAAGTCAGTTAAAGTCTGACACTACCTCCCAAAAAAAAAACTGACCTAAAATGTGAACCCCAAACCTAAAAGAGCTCTAGAGTTTGAAGAGGATTTAGAATTTTAGATCCTAGTTTTTTTTCTACTTTACATACAAGGTGCAGTTTTAAAACTGCACAATATTTCAGGAGGTTGTAATAAAACTCATAAATAATCATATAAAAAAACGATACCTGGTCAATAATCAGTAATACTTGTTATTTAATTTTTTAATTACACTAAACTAAATCGATTGATCGATGGCCGCGGGGGCGTGGCTAGGGTGTGGCGTGCGGGATGATGATTGGATGATACATTATTTATGAAACTATCGTTGCGAGTTAGTGTGTGTGAAAACGCCCTTTATTGTTCCGTGTTTGTGTATGTGAAAAAAAGCGCGGTTATAAAAAAAAAAAATTACCTACTTATTTTATTATTGATTCGGGTCGAGAATCACTAACATAATTACCTCCTGAAATATTTTGCAGCTTCAAAACGACACCTTGTATATTTTAACTTCTCTCGCTCTGAATGGAGCGAGAGGAAGTGACAGACTTTTATTGACTAAAACCTATTCGTATTCCTTTGTGATTCAGGACCGCGATGGCTTTTTCGTACGATCTCGCAGTTCTGGCAGGCATCGGCCCAAACTGACCACATCACTCTGACATCCCTATACGTAGACCTCTGGTTTAATAGTCGAGCTTTTTACTACTGACATGCCCTCTCATCCAACCTAGAGCGGGAGAAGTAATTAGACTATTTCTCACCTCAAAAAAAAACTACAGTAACAAACAATTAATATTAATTGAATGCCATTACCTCATCGACGGCATCTACAGCGGCTTGTTTCAGTAACTCGTAGCTGATGACGCCCTTCCACTCGGCGTCGCTGGTGTGTGACCAGGCGTGAGGCGCAGTGCACTTGCGACACACGCGCAGTAACATTAACACACATTTTAGATCGCGCGGCTGCGCTCCCGACTCTCCGGTTTCTTTTATGTAGGGAAGGCTGTAAAAGATAATCACATTATAAATGTGAAAATGGAAACCTAATTCTTTTGTCGACTTCACCGACAAAAGAATTAAGATCTAAATGGGTGCCAAATTCTGTAGACCATCTTGAAAAATTATATCGACGGTTGAAAGGCAAAATGATCTAAGCAACATTAAGTAAACTTAACAAAAGTGAACTCAAATTTTTAACTTTAAGTCACTCTTTTGTAAAGTTTACTCAATGTCGCTTAGATCATTTTGCCTTTCAATCGTCGATATAACCTCAAAATATGACGTGGCTACTTTTTTACCCGAAAAACTAATATTTAGAAGAATAGAACCTCAGGTCCCACTATCACTAGCCCTTCATGGAGCACCAGTATGGGCACCGTTGTTGCGAAAGCGACCAGCGGCCCAGCTGAACGCATGCCAGAGGGCCATGGCCACCCAGATGGTGCGGGGATACCACACGGTTTCCCACGAAGCGGCAAGTCTCCAAGGACTGTCCCTCGACCATGGGATCTGGAGGCACAGTTCTTGGACGCATTGAAAGATTTGCGCGTGGAGATGCAACGCTGCACACTGGGACCCGTCCATACAACGTAATGCTCAAACTCGATTTTCAATTTAATATACTCACAGCACAGTCAGGTACCCTGGCACAGGCGCGCGCCAGCAGCTGCTCGAGCACGGCCAGCTGCGCGCTGTCCGCGTGCGCCGCGTGCAGCTGTTCCAGCGAACATACTCACAGCACAGTCAGCAGGTCAGGTCTCCTGGCACAGGCGCGCGCCAGCAGCTGCTCGAGCACGGCCAGCTGCGCGCTGTCCGCGTGCGCCGCGTGCAGCTGTTCCAGCGAACATACTCACAGCACAGTCAGCAGGTCAGGTCTCCTGGCACAGGCGCGCGCCAGCAGCTGCTCGAGCACGGCCAGCTGCGCGCTGTCCGCGTGCGCCGCGCGCAGCTGTTCCAGCGAACATACTCACAGCACAGTCAGCAGGTCAGGTCTCCTGGCACAGGCGCGCGCCAGCAGCTGCTCGAGCACGGCCAGCTGCGCGCTGTCCGCGTGCGCCGCGCGCAGCTGTTCCAGCGAACATACTCACAGCACAGTCAGCAGGTCAGGTCTCCTGGCACAGGCGCGCGCCAGCAGCTGCTCGAGCACGGCCAGCTGCGCGCTGTCCGCGTGCGCCGCGCGCAGCTGTTCCAGCGAACATACTCACAGCACAGTCAGCAGGTCAGGTCTCCTGGCACAGGCGCGCGCCAGCAGCTGCTCGAGCACGGCCAGCTGCGCGCTGTCCGCGTGCGCCGCGCGCAGCTGTTCCAGCGAACATACTCACAGCACAGTCAGCAGGTCAGGTCTCCTGGCACAGGCGCGCGCCAGCAGCTGCTCGAGCACGGCCAGCTGCGCGCTGTCCGCGTGCGCCGCGCGCAGCTGTTCCAGCGAACATACTCACAGCACAGTCAGCAGGTCAGGTCTCCTGGCACAGGCGCGCGCCAGCAGCTGCTCGAGCACGGCCAGCTGCGCGCTGTCCGCGTGCGCCGCGTGCCGCACGCACGCGTCCACCAGCGCCGCACGCAGCTGTTCCAGCGTGCACTCTGCGCACAGCTTCACGAGCATAGCGTCCAGTGCTGCACTCGCCTGAGGGGTTAATTAAAATGAGTTTATAATTTGAACACAATGAAAAAAGTAAGTGTTGTTGAATAATTTCACAGCGTTGCGTGTCATGTTGGAGGACATTTTAGCCTTTAATGTATCCGAGGCTTAAAGACTGGTTAAACACCCTCCGGTCCTAAAATATGGAGAAGGCGCTGGTGCAGGCGAATATCATGTATCAGTACAGCGAGTCCATGACAACACTGACATGCAGATGCGCGCGCGCAGCTCAGCGGCTGTCAGCGATGTAGACGCCTCGTTTGCTCGTGTAGTACTCACCGTGTTCCTCAGCCGCTGGTCGTGCAGCGCTTGTATGACGTCACTTGTGTGCACGATAGCCAGCACGTCGCGCGCGCTCAGCTCGGCCGCCAGCCATGTCACGCACACGTAGAAGCTCTTGCGTGACCGCTCCAGCGATTGGAGCGCTGCAGTCAGCGATACAAGTGCTGTTTTGTCACCTAAACGAAACAAGTTTAATCTTTACAATATAAAAGGCAAAGTCCAGAGTTCTGCCTTGCGTATGGCAGATTCGATTCCCGCACAGAATAAATCTTTGTATGGCCTACTGATAGTGGGTCTGGGTATCTTGTGTGTGTAAGTTTACATTTTTGTGAACGCACCCACGATACAGGAGTACATCCTAGTGTAGTGTGGGGTAACATTTTTACAAACAAAGAAAGAAGAATTATTTACCAGCTCTGTCCATTTTGGCGCAGTACTTGACGACACAGCCCAGTATCTGGCCCGTGAGGTGTCTGACGCTGTCCATGTAGTGCTCGAGATGCCCCCACGAGAACAGCAGCAGGGCGTCCACTAGCGTCAGACCCGTGGCGCTGTCTGTCAGCTTATCCAGTAGCTTACTGATCTGTAGCAGAGTGCGCGCTACGCCCAGGATGAACGCGGATTCTGATGAACTCCTGGAAATTGATGAAACATATACTTTAAGGCGCGACGCAAACGGGCCAACGACAATGCCACAGGTGGCTGTCGCGCGCTACCGCCACTTTTGTAACAGTGTCAGAAGTGAGCGACAGCCACTGGTGTTCGGAAGCTGCTTCATTTTATTAACCGGTCCCTACTGCGCAGTCTTACGATGTACTCCGACACGGAATGTCTGCTCGCGCTATTGTCGTGTCCCGTGGTGACGCGATTGATTAATTAGAACGTCTAACGGTTAACTGGGCGGGGGGTTTAGCAGTGCGACAGTGGCGGGTGTCGGCGCTTTGTGTGGCCCGTAGCGACCACAAATGGCCACAACTGCTGTAGTCAGTGGCCGCCACCGGATACACGTGTGCGGCGCGTCTATACAAAATATACGAAAAAGGGTCTTAAGTCGCTGTGCAACCACCAGTAGTTGTGGTTGGTGGCCCGTTTGCGCAGAGTCAATCAGATTTCGAGATAATTACCCAATTTTAGACCATGGCCATTTCAAATTTGTTTGCAAATCCTTTCAAAGATTATAAAGAAGAAAGTTTGTGAGTTTGTGTATGATTGTTACGTCTCTACGTTCGACCGGCTGAACGCATTTAGATGACATTTGGCACATGAGTAGACCATATCCTGAAAAAGCACAAAGGATATCTTTTGTCCCAGAAGTATGGTCCCTTCGGCAGCAGATTGTTTATTGTATTGATTTGAAGTTTAGGCTGGAAATGCACATAGATAGACAGTTATAATTCGCTTTTATAATAACAGTATGGATTAAGAGAAATATAAACCTGTCTCCAATTTCCAAAATCTTGTTGATAAGAGTGACGATAGCTGGGCCATCGTCCACAGTCTGTGTAAACAGATGGTCCACTAAGACCACAGTGGGTATGGCCGAGTACAGACTGAGACGCCCCGCCTCTAAACCCAGCAGATTGCACAAGTAACGGTCAGTGGTGCTCGAGTCAAGAACCTGAAAAAAAAACCAAGATAATTTTTATGAATTATGATGAATAGCAACGACTCGTTGCGACTCGCAACGGATCTCAGCGTGATAGCAATGACTCGTCGCGAATCTCTACGGATCTCCGCGTGATAGCAACGACTCGTCGCGAATCTCTACGGATCTCCGCGTGATAGCAACGACTCGTCACGAATCTCTACGGATCTCCGCGTGATAGCAACAACTCGTCGCGAATCTCTACGGATCTCCGCGTGATAGCAACGACTCGTCGCGAATCTCTACGGATCTCCGCGTGATAGCAACGACTCGTCGCGAGTCGCGACGTATTCCCGCATGTCCATAAGAAATTGGTGCACCTATTTTTTTTTTGTTGACAAAGTTTTGCGTTGCGAATACTTCGAATCTTGTATCGTCGAATTGTTCAAACCGTATCCCTGAACGCAAAGGGCAACTAACATAAGTGAGTTTTAATCAGTAAGAGTCTAATATCCCACTGCTCCACAAGGAACAGGGGGAGTTCTTTGATGGCACTTAAAATATGATGGATTATAATAAAAACAATACTTACTGCAATCCAAGAGTTTTCTCCATACTCTACAACATGCATAGTGAGGTACAATATACCGCACACAGACTTGGTGTCCATGGGGACATCATCATCAAACATCAGGTCTTGCATCACCATCCTTATGCCGTCGAAGTGACAGATCAACACGCTAATGTCATCAGGAGTTCCTTTCTGTACGAGGTGTAGGAGAAGACGTAACGAGACATGTGATAGAGTGAATATTTCATTCTTTTCCGTTGGTGACAAGGTTTTCTGGTCTCTGAAATGATTATGAAGAATTATAAATTGATTTTGTTAGTCTGTTTTGTCTTAATTTATCTTTTCTATCATGATAATTTTTACTGTGCTTTTCTATACAATATTGACTGGTCTACACTGTTCTTACATAATATATTCTATCAATATTGTAACATCAACCACTTTTTTTAAAAGAGTAATCATGGAGTTTCTTGCCGGTTCTTCTCCATAGGAAACGACCAATTTGGAACCGTGCACTAGCTTCTGAAGTTTTATAAATGCCCATGTAGGTCTATGTAAAATAAAATATTTTGACTTTTTTTGAATTTTGGCCGAAACTGCTCTGTAGCTTGATTCACGTAAAATCAAACAAGCCAAATATCGTTGAAGTTTTATAGTCGTTCGCTCGAAGACCTATCCAAAAGCGGTATTCACGATCTATCGACTTATTTCCAGTTACATTAATAAGTATTCTACCAGGAAAATGTAATTCTTACAGATTATTTTTTAAATCGACGAATTTCAAACGACTTTAAAATCGGTGTCGTTCGAACTCGATTGATGGATGTGATTACGGAAATGGTCTAAACGACTAAATTACTACGATATCGTTACGGTTTTCATTACGTGAATCGGGCTACTGAGCGCCTACGAGGGGCACCCGTCGCGTGACAAAGTGCGTGTGTCGATGGTCCCCGTCGCGGAAACTGGATTATTACCTGCGCAGTATCACTAGTTCAACTTTAACGGTGTGCATGTAGTCATCTCGATGGAGAACTTAATATATTATTACGTAGCGGCACGGGCGCGAGGCCGGCGAGCCGCGACGGATGCCCGCGCGGGTGTCCGCTTCACGTAGATTCGGCCTTAATACTGCTTAAATTTAAAAACTTATCTATACTAAAATCGAAGCCTACTAAGGTTGATGCTTGCCAGAGCTATGAGTCTGATTGAGAGAGTTACCACAGCCCTGGAAAGCAAAGGACGACTGAAGGAACACAGGTGGGCTTCAGTAAAAGTCTGATACTCCCTCTCGCTCCACCCTCAGCAAGAGGAGTTTTTCGGAATTTATCAATTCGTAAGAAATTATCATTTCTTAAACTACCAGTTGGACTTGAAAATTGTATTTTTTTTTCCTTTACAAGCTGAGAAAAATAAAATTCATAAGAGAAGCATTGCAACAACCCTGTATTTTTCCAATGATTATTGAAGATGTATACCAACCATAATTTACTAGAAATCCCAAATGGTAAAAACAACACTCATTTTAATGTTATAATAACTCGGGTTTGAACTTGAACATAATAATACTTATATTTTTTATTTTCATATTGAGCTTGCTCTGGTTCGATTGCACCTTATGGTAAGTGATAGACCAGGCCAGCGAATGAGGTTAGAAGCTAAAAATATGATGAAGCATACCTCAAGGTTGCCACGCAGCATTCCAAACAAGCAGTCAAGTGCTCAGCAAGAAGCAGTTGAACGGACCTCAATGCAACCACACCGGCTTGAAAGTTCTCAATAGACGTGAGAAGCTTGTTAGTGATATCCACATATTGTTTGTAGTTGGACGATTTGTTTGATGCAAGTACCGAGATCTGCAACGCTAGGGCCTCTGAGAATGGTTGCTGTAAGTGCTTGTTTTTTATTATGTGCCTAGAAATTGGAAAAAAAAACTTATTTCCAAACGTCAGTTGCAATGGTTCGGTTGTAATTGTTAGGCAGGCTTGTTAATTGAGGGGTAGGATGTTTAGTTATGAATGTTTTCTGCTTAGATAAACAATTAGACAAAAAAGAAATAGTTTTTTTTTTTTTAATGCCCCGCTCTAGGAATTACTGCATTCACAAACTGACAACACAAGACGCCAGAGTCTGGGCCTACAGATATGTGATCTGGGTCTGGGCCCCATAGGTATAGGTATAGGTACAACGGGCTGTTGTCCGCAACTCCACGACTAAAGCGCGTATTTTGCGTACGGGTGGGACAAACGAGTCACTCGATCCACCCCAGCTCCTCAAGAAAGGCTAGCAGCGCCTTGGTGTCGCTAACCATTTCCCTAAGGTTACCTGGGTTACCGAAGTACTTTGCCCTATATCCAGCGACCACAGGGCAGCTTAGAAGCAGGTGAGCTGCTGTCTCGTCCTCCTCCATGCAGGCTCTGCAGAGCGGACTGTCTGTAACTCCTAAGACAGAAAGGTGCTTGTTAAAGGTCCCGTGGCCAGTTGTAATGGCCGTTAGTTTGCGTAACTGTATTTTGGTTAGCCGTAGGGCCTTTTTCGTAAAACGGCCATCAATGGAGGGAAGTGCCTCCTTGGCCTGCCTGCACTCACCATGTTCTCTCCATAGTTTGTGGTGTAGATCTCTGGTGCGTTTCCTTACCAGATTGCGTAGGTATCCAAAGGGAAGTGGCACAATAGGTTCGGGACCCATTGCTGCCATGCTCGAACCCCTTCTGGCAAGTTCATCTGCTGCATCGTTGCCTCGGGAATCGCTGTGTCCTTTAATCCATTGAATGGTTACTTGGTTGTGTTTACCCACCTGGTTGAGCCGTTGGTGGCACTCGTATATTAGCCCAGAATTGACTGTGTGACTATTCAGCGCTTGCAGGACAGCCATGCTGTCTGAGAGTATGCGTATTGAGTGGTCCTTAACTTTCCTGGTCGTGACGGCTAACGCTGCCAGGGAAATGCCCAAGCATTCAGCCTGGAACACTGTGTTATGAACCCCCAAAGGTGTGGCTATGTGGATGTTGAGATCCTCTGAGAAGACTCCCGCACCCGTGCCATTACCTGTTTTTGATCCGTCTGTGAAGATCCGCAGCTCAGCTGGACACAGTCCCTCGCAACGGTCATCCTCATACAGTTGGATTTTGTATTTTTTATCAAAGATAAATTGCTTGGGTACCCGGTCGTTGATTGCTCTGGTTATGGGAATTTCATTGTTGAGTTCCTCGAGCAGGGCGGTGTGTTGTGTCTGTCTCTTACCCCAGAGATCCAGTGTTTTGAGGCGAACAGCCGCCATCGTTGCTTCCTGTTGTATGAACAGATGGAGTGGCGGGAGTCCCAGCATGGCCTCGAGCGCTGCAGTCGGAGTAGTCCTCATGCATCCCGTTGTTGCCATGCAGGCTAGCCTCTGCATTTGTTGAAGTTTGTTTGCTGCCGTGGCTAGCTTAGTGCGAGGCCACCAAACCACGGCTCCATAGGTAATCATAGGTCGAATAACAGCATTATATAGCCAGAGTATGATTTTAGGGGATAGGCCCCACCTCTTACCTATCATTTTCCTGCATTGCCAGAAGGTGATACACGTTTTACTTAGCTTATTTTCCAGGTGGGCGCTCCAGTTCAACTTACTGTCTAGGATAACTCCCAAGTATCTTACCTCGTTTGATAGTTGGAGTTCAGTGTTGAACAATTTGGGCAGGTTAAAGCGGCCTAGTGCTCTTTTTTGCGTGAACATGACAAGTTCAGTCTTAGAAGGGTTCACTGACAAATCATATTCCCTGCACCAGCGTTCTACAATGCGGAGTGCTTGTTGCATGAGGTTGCAGATTGTTCCGGTCACCTTCCCCGGTACGAGAATCGCTAGGTCGTCTGCATACCCTACTGTGTAGTATCGATGCGCATTGAGTAAAGTGATCAGTTCGTTGATCACCAGATTCCACAGTAGCGGTGAGAGTACACCCCCCTGCGGGCAGCCTCTAGCTATCAAGGCCAACTGTTGTTGTTCTTCAATGCGAACTACTCGTTTACTTAGCATATTAGTAATCCATTCAATAAGTACCTGATCCACCCCGTGCTTGGAGAGGGCGGTACCTATGCTGGAAAAGTTCGTTCTGTCGAAGGCTCCTTCGATGTCTATAAAAGTGCCCAGGCAGGTTCCTTTCTGATGAATTGCTTCCTCTATCTGGCTCACAACCTGATGAAGAGCAGATTCTGTCGACTTACCTGAGCTGTATGCATGCTGATTCCCGTGTAATGGTAATGCTTTTAAGGCTCCATCTCGAAGTTCCCTTTCACATAACCTTTCCATCGTCTTTAGCAGGAATGAGGTCAGACTTATGGGTCGATAGGATTTAGCGTTAGTATAGTCACTCTTACCTGGCTTGGGAATGAATATTACTTTTACTTCCCTCCATCCCTTGGGAACGTAACTAAAGGCCAGGCACGCTCTCAATAAAGGCAATAGGCGCGATGCCAGGGGTGTCCCACCCCACTGCAGTAGTGCAGGAAAAACACCGTCCGGACCCGGTGCCTTAAACGGATGGAAGCTTTGGATTGCCCATTGAAGTTTCTCCAGCGTAATTACCCTGTGTGCATAACGCCAATCATCGTCTGTTGGTGTTCGGGTTGCGTCTGACCAGTCTGTTACCTGTACGAAAACACAGTCTGGGAAGTGGGCTTCAATTAAGACGCGTCTAGCTTCCTCCGGAGACGTGGTGAGTGTGTTGTCTGGTTTGCGTAGCGTGGTCGGCCCAGGGGCATCCTGTTGGGCCAGAATTTTCCTCACCCTGTTCGCTTGTTGGCAGGATTCAATGCTACCACAGAATTTCCGCCATCCTGCGGTACGCCTGTACCTGATGCATTTTTTGTAGCTGGATTTGGCCGCATAGTAGGCGTTCCAGTCTTCATCCGCACATGTGTTCATAGCTCTGTTTAGAGCCTTCCTTACCTTGCTGCGTTTGCGCTCCAGCTCCGCGCCCCACCAAGGCTGTTTACCAGGTGTGTTACGCGGGAGAGTTTCTGGGCAGGCAGTATGGTAGCTGTTCAGCAATGCTTCAGTGAGTTGGTTCACTTGCGCGTCAATTTGCGTGGAGTCCTGTAGTACCATCGAAACGCCCGGTAGCGCGAACTTGGATTCTAGGCTGCGTCTGTATACGGCTTTATCCGTGTTACGCGGATTTCGCCTTGGTAGCGTAGGAGGTACACAAACCTGAATGTCGAAGCGGATCCACCTGTGATCCGAGCAGGAGGCCTCCTTAGAGACATGCCACCCCGTAACCAGTTCCGCCGCTCCCTCTGTCGCCAAGGTGAGATCTATGATAGTGCGACTGCGTCTGGTTACAAACGTTGGTTCTGAACCTGTATTTAGTAGGGATAGGTTAGTAGTGAATAAGTATTCTACCAAGGCCTTACCCCTTGTATTCTGCGCGTCCATGCCCCACAGTGGATGGTGAGCGTTGGCATCTGTCCCGATTACCACCTCTTCCCCATTGCTCTCGCAGTAGGTTATCAAGCGGATCAGGTCATGGGGTGGCGGTTCCTCTGCCTCTGGCATATAGACCGAGGCAAGGACAATCGCCATGCTGGTGGCATCTCGCTGTATATTCAGCCTAGCTGCAGAGACATCTCTGCAACAGAAATCATTTAGAAGCTGTGCTTTAAGGTTACCTGTGATAAAGATGCACGATCTAGGATTGTCATGGTCCGTAGTAACGAGTATCTTACCGCCAAGATTGGAGAAACCGCGTATGTGGCCGCCCCTAACCCACGGCTCTTGGATCAGGGCAATGGCCGCGTGTTGAACCTCCAGCCACTTGCGTAATTGGGCCGTCGCAGTTTGACTGTGGTGAAGGTTCGCCTGCACGACTTTACAGGTCGAGAAGGACGCCATTGCTGGCAGACCCCTCGTCCCCGCCCTCCAGTCGCAGCCCGGCAAACAGGTCGCCCTCGTCGAGGTCCTCCCCCCCCGGGGTCGAAGCTGGGGACAACATAACGTCGTCCTGCTCCCCACCCGCCGGAGGGACGGCATCCACGGTGACTGCGGTGACGGCTGGCTCTGCTTCTGCAGCAGGGTCATCCGCTGGTGCCTCTGCAGCTGGTTCATCTGCTGTTGCTACCTGGTTGTTTGGTGAGGGGAGAGTCCCCACCGCCTCCTGCATCTTGTTGAGCTCACGGTCCCACCCCCGAGGGACGTCGACAAACTTGCCGTTCGGACCCTGGAACTTGACGTACACCGTACCCACCCCCATGGCGAGTCGGCGTTCGGCGTTCATCAGGATCGGAATTTGGTCCTCAGGGATGTCCAGCACCATGAACCAGCATGCCTCCTGCTTGTCTGCATGGATGAGTACCCACCTTCTGACGTCGACCCATGGATTCTGATAGCAGAGGCCTCGACCTATGTTCTTCGAGTCCTCGTATACACCATGGTCGTCAGGTATGGCGATGCCACATCGTACCCGCTTCTGGAGCTCCGACTGGCTGCGGACGACTAGCGAGGTGCTAGCCGGGAGAGCCAGTTCAGAGACCGCCTGCTTCAGCCATGCAAGAGTGTGGTCATTGCTGCACCACAGCTTAAGGACGCCCCCGGCATACAGCGGCTTCGCGTTGAAGACCGGAGCGGGCTTGTTCTGCACAGGAGACCAGGCCTCGCTGATGATCCTCTTCTGGATTGCAGCGACGACCTGGTCCGATACTCCCTGACTCAACACTCCCGTTCGGTCGTCGACTATGGCGACGCTCAGGGCGGAGCTGGCTGCTTGGGCGTAGCTCTTCGATGCAACCCGCTCGGACTGGTCAAGTCGCGGCCGCTTATGCTCGCCACGAGGTGAGATGGTGTCGTTTAGAGCACGCTTTACCACTACCTGGTCACCCCCAGCGGGCTGCTGCATCACACTGGTTGATTGCGCCTGTTCTCCTGCAACATTAGTTGTCGGTATTACAGGCGCTGATCGGCCAGTGCCGTTACCTATGGAGAAGCTGATCTTACCCTTGGTCGGGGCAGCGACATCCACCTGCTTCTTCTGAGGGGCCTTCATTTTGCCGGCCCTCCTGCGTTCTTGACGACGCTCCTTGCGCGCCGGCCTTTCCCTCCTCTTGGCTTGGCTCGGTGGAGCTTGTGGACCTGAGGGGTCCTTGCAAGAGCAGTGGGCTTGTGGAGTGGATTTTTTACCCCTGCCCTTGTTTTTGTGCACCTGCCATGTGCCCGGGAAATCATCCTCAGCACTACAGCCTGTTGATTTGGCGGCGACAGCCGCATCCGCGGTTGCGGACTGTGAACCCACAGGAGTAGGGGGAGGATGATGCTCCGGAAGGCGTTCCACAGCAGTGGCCTTAGCCATCGCCGGTACTGTCGCCCTCGAATGGGAAGGTCCGGTACTGGTCCCTTGCAGCGCCGTGGTCCTTCGTTTTGATTGGGACTTAGTTTTGGTCTTAGCTGCGGTTTTCGCCACAGTTAGACCGGCACCCGCGCTGGAGCCTGCGACTTGCGCCGCAGGTACTCCAGGGGCGAGCGAAGTGCAAGCACCTCGCTTGGGGGCTCCGCCAGCTTTCGCCGGCTCCGCCCCAGTGGTGTTTTTTGATGGCCTTATATGATCCATGTTTAAAACAAAATTAAAATTCATCTCCCTGGCTCCCACCCTCCATGGAGCCCGCACCTGGGAACGTCGTACTACTTAAAAGAGCACGACGTTAGGATTACCAGAGAGATATAGGTGCGCAAGGCTGGCTTACAGTGCGACATCGGGTGCTCGATCGGGCTGGCGTCGGAGGCCGAAAAGGCCTGCCCCCAACGAACTGATCAACCCTCACTTACACCGTCAGCATGACCTTTACCCACCGCTTCAGCCGTCCGAGGACGACCTCAGCGGACCTCACGCACCTCGCCTGTGGCCCTCTGACGGGACACATGGCCATTTCCCTACCCTTGGCTAGAAAGTAGGGCTACCGTTTCGCTTGAAATCCAGACCAAAGGGGGCGTGTTGCTCACTTTCAGCTCAACCCCCCAGGACTCCTTCATCCCCGCTCACGGCGCTCGACTGCGCAGGTCCTAGCGCAGGTGACTGATTTCTCCTACTCGCCATCAGCTGGTTTTAGTGACGGTCGAGCCCGCAACCACCTAGTCACAGTGGGGTTGCGGTAAGGAGGGGAGCTTGGATACTGATAGGAGCTGGGAATAGGTGGGAAGTGACGGTGAAATTTGGGAGTGGAGGGTTGCAAGTATGGGAGTGAGGGTTAAGTTGGAATAGGGATGGGACTGAGTGGATAGCCCCCACTCTGTGGGTCGCCAGGCGGTTTCGGTTACGTCTGATTCTGATGGAATTAGACCAAAAACGGGGTGGCAACCTCGAGAAGGTACATCCGCCTGACTTGCCTTGAGGATCTGCACGACTGTAGCGCTCTCCCTCAAGGCCCCGCCACCTTACCGCCTCTGAAGGAGGTAGTAAGGTAGACCTGCATCTATACTACCAAGCAAAGCAAAGCAAAGCATGTCGTTGTGCAACCGCAAAAGCATACATACAGGCCCTCCCCGTCTGGGCCCCATACAAAATTTGTTCCACACGGGAATCGAATTCGTGACATGCAGTCAAGTACTAAACGAATACGTAAAGTGTGCCATATTGATAGTTGAAGGGCAATAAAAATAATAATTATTATGATTTTAAAATAATAGTATTCTCCCGTTGCTTCATATCCAGAGTGTACCTCCAACAAAGAAACAATTTTAGCTCTTTATAATACCAATGTTACTAATGTACCTTGATATAAAACATTTTATAGGATGCTTAGCCTCAGCGTGAAAGAAAGCGGCAACCAAGAACTTCATAAAACCATCATGAAAGGAATCCTTGTTTGTATCTATTATCTTTTTTAGAATCGCTAACTGATCATCTGAAGACGGCGACTCGATAAAAGCCTGAATTTCAGCAATATTATCATCTGAAAAACAAAAACAAGTGTTGAAAGTTTAGCCTGTCTTGTAAGAAAATTAAGGACTGTATAATTAAAGCAGGTAATGGTCAATAGGTAGTCTTGGGAATAGCAATTATAGATTGTTTTTTTCTTTGAAAAACACAGTAATGGTTTTGTTATTACCTGTATTTTCAAATAACGAGGTTTGAATAGCAATAGGCGAATATCCAATAGAATTCTTGGATTTACTGCCCCCGCCTCGATTTATTCGTAACGCTAATCCGTTCATCATGATAGTAGTTATTTATTTAAGCTAATAAAATTGATTTTTCATTGATATTTAAGCTATGGAAAATATTTTAATACAATGTTTACGTCTACTTCAATATTTTTATAACCTAAAAAGTTGGCATTGGCACGTCTTCCCCTTAGTTCCGAATTACGTCAAGCGATTATATCGCGAATTCGACCGAATTTAATAGTCACAATTTAAGGACTTTAAGAGTACTGTTTGTGACGTTGCGCGTTGGTCGGATTCGCGATATAATCGATTTTGACGCAATTCGGAACGCGGGGTATGTCAAGTTTAACGTCACCATGACGTTTAGAATTTTCATATCATTCTTCGTAAACGCCTAAAGAGTTCAACATCAACAGTGGTTCAATAAAAATGAAGAAATGGCACAAAGGCCAAAAGGCCATGCCATAAAATTGGAAAAAAAAAAGTGGTTCAACACAGTGCCGTAAATAGGGCGGTAGGTACCTACCGCGGTATTTAGACCCGAGCCGTGGTGAGGGTCTTAAGAGAGCCGAGAACGGTAATCATTAATTACTGACGTGTATCATACGACATTTTTCAATACTCTTGTGAAGAAAATAACAGTAAAACTAGTAATTTTTTTTGTGACATGGCGGTAAAAATCTTTTTTCATATGATGCGCGCGCCGCGCATAGGTAATTTTTTTATTTATCCATAATGGAAGGATTTTGATCACATTACCTAGTCTTACGTTTATGTTTTTTGCGTGAAAATTTTTTACTATAATGTCCATTGTAGTGACAATGGAATACGCATGTATCATTTTCTAATGATTTTGTAGTATTTAATTTAATTTAATTAATACAGCCACTGAATTTAGAACAAGCCAAAAACCGCGCGCATCTTAAAATGGCGGCCACAGACCACAAAAGAAAAACATTTTTATTTGAATGTACGATTTATCTAATAAGTAAATGTTTTTTTTATTAAATAAACGACAATTACGATTTATCTAATAAATGTTTTTTTTTTATTAAATAAATCGTTTGTACAAGTTAAAATGGTCAAAATTCCATGAAATAAGTAAGTAAGACACTAATATTGAACGCAATAACTTATGTGAATTTTTTTCGTACTCAAAATTAGTCTTGCGAACAAAGAGGTTGAACAAAAAGAAAAAAAATTAACTACATTAAAGCACTAGTGCGTAATGGTAATCAAAATATCGCAGTTTGGTAATAAGTGCCTTTATATAGGTACCTAAGTGTAGTGCAATAAGAGTCACTTTCTGAGCAAGTGTATTGAAACAGAAATAGTACATTATGATACAAGTGTATAATGTTGGTGATTACAGCTAAGGCGGTATTTAGATCCGAGCCGAAGGCGAGGATCTTAAGAGAGCCGAGGACGGTAATCGCCAATATTCACGTGTTTCATACGACGTTTTTCGACACACTTGAGAAGAAAATTTTTACAAATTAAGTAATTATTTGGTTTACATATCAGCAAAACTGTTTTTTTTTTTTGTAGTATGGCGGCAAAAATTATTCTTTCTTATGCGCGCGCATACAAAATGGCGGCCATAGACTAGCTACTTTAGCTAGGCTGTTTAGATAAAAATAAGAATGAGGTTGCTTACCTAAATAAACAGAAAAAATATTTTTATTTTATGAAAGGTTTTATTTATTAAACATGTAAAAGTTAAAATAGTTTATATAAACACAAATTAGCATAAAATAAGCAAGCAAGACACTAATTTGTACTAGTGAACGCAATACCTAATGTATATTTTTTTTTCGAATTCAATATTTGATTTGAAAACAGAGGTCTAACAAAAAAGGTTATCACTACATTATTACACTTGTGCATAATGGTACCTAATCAAAAGTCACAGTTTGGTTACAAGCTACATTAGATGCCTATGTAGTGCAATTATATTCTAGTCACTTTCTGAGCAAGTGTGTCGAAATAGTAGTTTATGTGACTAGGAGATAAAGCAGTGTCTTTAAGTCGCGGGCGGCATGTTGAATTCCGAACGAAACGGAGGTTGCTGATTTTAATCCCGAACGACAGTGAGGGATTTATAAAATTAACTCCCGAGCATTGCGAGGGAGTTAATAAAGAAACCTGCGTGAAGTGAGGAATTCAAGCCGCCCAAGACAAAGACAGCTTTATCCCCGTGTTGCATACTCTACTTTTTACACCATCTGTGAGATAGATAAATATAAGACAATTTGGTCGACCAAATTTTAATTCTCTAATATATGATTAGAGAAATGTAGTATTATATTTACAAGTTCATCAAACAAACAAAATTCACTACCTACTCCAAGATTCTATAGTTTCATTTTTCTATAACGCTCCCGTCAGTAAGCACGTTTTATTCTATTTTCTTTTTTTTGTTAGTGGCCAGTTTGAATTTCAAGTCAACTTGTTCGATGCACGTTCATTTTAATTCACAATGTTGACGATTTTTGTGTTCCAAATTCAAATCTCATTATTCCCTAGGGATTTGCCATATGTACTGCATTATCTCTCTAGGGATAGAATGACTTGCTTTAAGTGAGGTTTGTATGACGTATAAAACGACATTATCGAGCAGGTGGTGTAAAGGCTATCTAAGGTACTGGTTCAACATAACTTGTTATTTGGTTCGATTAATACTATTATGTAACTTTTTGTAAAGAATAATCCCCTAATCTAAAATAAAAAACCAGACAATAAAAATATTAACAAATTAGGTACCTACTTTAAACCCATAAATTATTTAGTCAATTGCAGTTCAGAAATAATGTTTAAACTTAATCCAAATTAATATGACATTCATTTAAAGCATCAATATTAAGTGGTCAAAGCGCAGATGGAACAGCAGACACTCTTATTAGAATATTCACATAATAGGTACCAAGAAACACAGTTCTTACGGTTCCTACTGAGTCTTAATAACCACTATATTATTTTTCTATATTTTTGGTACATTTCCGAAAAGTTCATAAATGCGGACGTGGAGAAGAGAGCGCGGTAATTTAAAAAAAATTAACAACCGAATTTTCTACCGGGATTCATTTTAGTCTAGAGTAATTCAGGGGCTATTTTAATTATACGCAAATTGATTCATGCCATTGTGATTTTAAATTGGTGTAGTTTCGTATCTCAAGTGTCTACATTGCTGGACGATACGTAGAATCCATCGATGTATGAAGTACCTACTACAGGTCGCGCGGTGAATCAAGATCGCTCGGTGAAAGTAGTGGGGGCAATCGGCGCATGTGTACAATTGCGCACAGAAATTCTTAGTATGTTAGGATTTTATTTCTAATTTCGTATGTTTGAACCTTAGTAACATAACTTATAATAATAGTGTTTTTGATTGTAATTTATCTTGTAAGTAGGTAAATTAAAAAAATTAAAAATTTTAAATTAAAACATAAAATTAAAAAAAATAATTCGTTAGTTTCTTTCTTTAACGTAATAATTCACGTCGTAAACCATTTTTCTGGCTAGCCGTTTTAAAACTTTATTTTTAACCATTTTTTTTAACATTACGTATTACTATTACGATAACACAAGCTGTACGCAACAGTACCCAAGTACAACAGTATCCAATGAGAGGCGAGAACGCAACGCGGGAATTGAAGAGCGACTCTATCTACCAATGACGTGTCGCCGACGGCGCACACCCGCCCGTACGTCGCCAAATAGACCGTAGAATTGAATACTGCGCATGCCCCTTCCACTTTTGCCGAGCGATCTTGATTCATCGCGCGACCTGTACGCGTAGAATCATTGAAGCAGACCGGTGCGATATCAATAAAATGGGGTCAGTGGGTCGTGGTAGGGGCGGATTCTGTCACAATATTAGAACCAACTTATTACATCCATGTTTTAATGGAAGTCAAGTGTCCAACAAGAAATATATTCTAAACTTGGCACTGACTAAATGCACAAACCGCGCGAACCCAGAAAAAATTTGCCCCTGCATAACAAAATGAGAAGAAAACAGAAGTCATATGTAGCTTCAGCTTATAGACTTCTGTTTATTATTTCGCAGTCATGTTCACAGGTATCATTGACTACCTAAAAGCTACTTCTCCTAAGACTCTTGTTTATTATTTCGCAGTCATGTTCACAGGTATCACTGACTACCTAGAAGCTACTTCTCTTATGACTCTTGTTTATTATTTCGCAGTCATGTTCACAGGTATCATTGACTACCTAGAAGCTACTTCTCCTAAGACTCTTGTTTATTATTTCGCAGTCATGTTCACAGGTATCACTGACTACCTAGAAGCTACTTCTCTTATGACTCTTGTTTATTATTTCGCAGTCATGTTCTCAGGTATCATTGACTACCTAGAAGCTACTTCTCTTATGACTCTTGTTTATTATTTCGCAGTCATGTTCACAGGTATCCTTGACTACCTAGAAGCTACTTCTCTTATGACTCTTGTTTATTATTTCGCAGTCATGTTCACAGGTATCATTGACTATCTAGAAGCTACTTCTCTTATGACTCTTGTTTATTATATCGCAGTCATGTTCACAGGTATCATTGACTACCTAGAAGCTACTTCTCTTATGACTCTTGTTTATTGTTTCGCAGTCATGTTCTCAGGTATCATTGACTACCTAGAAGCTACTTCTCATAAGACTCTTGTTTATTATTTCGCAGTCATGTTCTCAGGTATCATTGACTACCTAGAAGCTACTTCTCTTATGACTCTTGTTTATTATATCGCAGTCATGTTCACAGGTATCATTGACTACCTAGAAGCTACTTCTCTTATGACTCTTGTTTATTATATCGCAGTCATGTTCACAGGTATCATTGACTACCTAGAAGCTACTTCTCTTATGACTCTTGTTTATTGTTTCGCAGTCATGTTCTCAGGTATCATTGACTACCTAGAAGCTACTTCTCCTAAGACTCTTGTTTATTATTTCGCAGTCATGTTCACAGGTATCATTGACTACCTAGAAGCTACTTCTCTTATGACTCTTGTTTATTATTTCGCAGTCATGTTCTCAGGTATCATTGACTACCTAGAAGCTACTTCTCCTAAGATTCTTGTTTATTATTTCGCAGTCATGTTCACAGGTATCATTGACTACCTAGAAGCTACTTCTCTTATGACTCTTGTTTATTATTTCGCAGTCATGTTCACAGGTATCATTGACTATCTAGAAGCTACTTCTCTTATGACTCTTGTTTATTGTTTCGCAGTCATGTTCTCAGGTATCATTGACTACCTAGAAGCTACTTCTCTTATGACTCTTGTTTATTATTTCGCAGTCATGTTCACAGGTATCATTGACTACCTAGAAGCTACTTCTCTTATGACTCTTGTTTATTATTTCGCAGTCATGTTCACAGGTATCATTGACTACCTAGAAGCTACTTCTCTTATGACTCTTGTTTATTATTTCGCAGTCATGTTCACAGGTATCATTGACTACCTAGAAGCTACTTCTCTTATGACTCTTGTTTATTATTTCGCAGTCATGTTCACAGGTATCATTGACTATCTAGAAGCTACTTCTCTTATGACTCTTGTTTATTGTTTCGCAGTCATGTTCTCAGGTATCATTGACTACCTAGAAGCTACTTCTCCTAAGACTCTTGTTTATTATTTCGCAGTCATGTTCACAGGTATCATTGACTATCTAGTAGCTACTTCTCTTATGACTCTTGTTTATTGTTTCGCAGTCATGTTCTCAGGTATCATTGACTACCTAGAAGCTACTTCTCTTATGACTCTTGTTTATTATTTCGCAGTCATGTTCACAGGTATCATTGACTACCTAGAAGCTACTTCTCTTATATGACTCTTGTTTATTATTTCGCAGTCATGTTCACAGGTATCATTGACTACCTAGAAGCTACTTCTCTTATGACTCTTGTTTATTATTTCGCAGTCATGTTCACAGGTATCATTGACTACCTAGAAGCTACTTCTCTTATGACTCTTGTTTATTGTTTCGCAGTCATGTTCTCAGGTATCATTGACTACCTAGAAGCTACTTCTCCTAAGACTCTTGTTTATTATTTCGCAGTCATGTTCACAGGTATCATTGACTATCTAGAAGCTACTTCTCTTATGACTCTTGTTTATTGTTTCGCAGTCATGTTCTCAGGTATCATTGACTACCTAGAAGCTACTTCTCCTAAGACTCTTGTTTATTATTTCGCAGTCATGTTCACAGGTATCATTGACTATCTAGAAGCTACTTCTCTTATGACTCTTGTTTATTGTTTCGCAGTCATGTTCTCAGGTATCATTGACTACCTAGAAGCTACTTCTCCTAAGACTCTTGTTTATTATTTCGCAGTCATGTTCTCAGGTATCATTGACTACCTAGAAGCTACTTCTCTTATGACTCTTGTTTATTATATCGCAGTCATGTTCACAGGTATCATTGACTACCTATAAGCTACTTCTCTTATGACTCTTGTTTATTATATCGCAGTCATGTTCACAGGTATCATTGAATACCTAGAAGCTACTTCTCTTATTACTCTTGTTTATTATATCGCAGTCATGTTCACAGGTATCATTGACTACCTAGAAGCTACTTCTCTTATGACTCTTGTTTATTGTTTCGCAGTTATGTTCACAGGTATCATTGACTACCTAGAAGCTACTTCTCCTAAGACTCTTGTTTATTATTTCGCAGTCATGTTCACAGGTATCATTGACTACCTAGAAGCTACTTCTCTTATGACTCTTGTTTATTATTTCGCAGTCATGTTCACAGGTATCATTGACTACCTAGAAGCTACTTCTCCTAAGACTCTTGTTTATTATTTCGCAGTCATGTTCACAGGTATCATTGACTACCTAGAAGCTACTTCTCTTATGACTCTTGTTTATTATTTCGCAGTCATGTTCTCAGGTATCATTGACTACCTAGAAGCTACTTCTCTTATGACTCTTGTTTATTGTTTCGCAGTTATGTTCACAGGTATCATTGACTACCTAGAAGCTACTTCTCCTAAGACTCTTGTTTATTATTTCGCAGTCATGTTCACAGGTATCATTGACTACCTAGAAGCTACTTCTCTTATGACTCTTGTTTATTATTTCGCAGTCATGTTCTCAGGTATCATTGACTACCTAGAAGCTACTTCTCTTATGACTCTTGTTTATTATTTCGCAGTCATGTTCACAGGTATCATTGACTACCTAGAAGCTACTTCTCTTATTACTCTTGTTTATTATATCGCAGTCATGTTCACAGGTATCATTGACTACCTAGAAGCTACTTCTCTTATGACTCTTGTTTATTGTTTCGCAGTTATGTTCACAGGTATCATTGACTACCTAGAAGCTACTTCTCCTAAGACTCTTGTTTATTATTTCGCAGTCATGTTCACAGGTATCATTGACTACCTAGAAGCTACTTCTCTTATGACTCTTGTTTATTATTTCGCAGTCATGTTCACAGGTATCATTGACTACCTAGAAGCTACTTCTCTTATGACTCTTGTTTATTATTTCGCAGTCATGTTCTCAGGTATCATTGACTACCTAGAAGCTACTTCTCTTATGACTCTTGTTTATTATTTCGCAGTCATGTTCACAGGTATCATTGACTACCTAGAAGCTACTTCTCTTATGACTCTTCTTTATTATTTCGCAGTTCCGTAGTCAGGCGTGGGCGAAGTGGGCCCTAACACCAAAAAGAGTCTCGCACAAGCGAGGGATGTTTAAGAACGAAAACTGTAGGGAGTCCGACGCCCCCAGGTCGGTGTGTGTGTCATACGTGTGCGCAGTGCAGTTCTTCCTTAAATCCTGTGTAATAGTTTTACATCATCATCATATCAGCCGATAGTCGTCCACTGTTGGACATAGGCCTCACCCAAGTGTCGCTACAATGAACGATCCTGTGCGTCTCGCATCCATCGGATTCCCGCAACCTTCACCAGGTCATCGGTTCACCTTGTAAGAGGCCTTCCAACGCTTCGTCTTTCGGTACGCGGTCGCCACTCCAGAACGTTTCGTGGCAAACAAACTTACAAAACAGATGGCAATGGGCAGGGCAAATTGCTCACAGAACAGATGGGCGTTGGGGCCGATTAGTTTTACACTGTTTCTGATTTCATGTGATGATAATCACATCAAAATCAAATGGTTGTTTGTTTCCACATCAGTAAAGGCAAGGAGAATGGAAGAATCCCGAGGACGCATACGGCTTATGGATAGAAGTCATACGTTGTGTTAGATACCTACCTACACATTTTCGAGATGGTCATCAATTCAACTCGACAAGTATTTGTGGACAATGGATAATTAAGATCTTCCTGTTTAGTCCATCATGTGTGTGTCATATTCAGATATGTCGGTAGTTTCATCTACAAATTGATATCAGTAGCCATGTTTGACTATATAATAAGTTGTACCTAGGTCGCGGGTTCAAACCCAGCCAGGCGCATTTGTGTAATTTATTTCATCACCACTGCTCTCAAAACGGTGAAGGAAAAGATCGTGAGGAAGTCGGCATGTCTTAGAGCCAAAAATTCGAAGACTGACATTGACCAGCCCGCACTGGGCTAGCGTGGTGGATTACGGCCCATTCCCTCTACTAGGGATAAGGCCTGAGTCCCAACAGTGGGAACGTTATAAGGCTGATTACGCTATGTTTTGTTTGAATTGCCTAGTAGTTTAGATACAGTGCCGGATTAGTCACGTAGCAAGAGTAGCAAATGTTACGGACCCCGCGCATTGGGATCGGCCCCGCTTGGATGTACAAGAAATCACTATACCTAGTGTACCATATGAAATCTAACCAATTCCAGATTTTTGATAAAGACAGTGTAGACAACTGCGTAGGTACGGACTCGGGGCCCCAAGGTCTATTTTGAAAACTAAGTTTTAATTCCTTAACATTTATAAAGACTTATTAGAATTTGGCACTATTTTTAGATATTTTCACAAACAGATGTAAAAATGTGTAGGTATGTCTATGGAATATGTACCACAGGAGAATGAAAAACCAAATATCAGTTGAAGAAAATTTTAATCCTCGTCTTCATTGTCTTTTTAACCCGACTGCAAGAAGGGTTATTTTACATTAAGTCCTAATAAATAAATAATTCTACACTTATAAGTATCACACTAGGACTCATTCAGTCTTGTCGGCAACCTCTTCGGTCTTGTGTTCTTTAATCTCATTTTCTGGAACTTTTTCTACTTCTGGGGCCTCCTGTACTTCTGGAACCTTCTCGATTTCTTCTTTGACAGGTTCTGATTGATCTACCCGGTCGCTGCTGTTGCTGCTGTCGTTATTATCCCCTGGGAATATGAAAGAGGTAAACATTAGACTACTTAATAAAATATGAGTAATGTTGAGTTTGATTGTTAAACAAGTGTTAGAAACGAATTAGCTATAGGTAAACGGAACACGTCCCGTACACATTGTTACGCGGACTCCAAGTTATCATATGGGCAGGAAAACAATGATAATGACGATTTACAAGTACATAAAAGTATGTTCTTTATTCAGGCCGGCTTTATTAAGTCATAAGATGTCGACTCTTCAAGAAGATAATCGTAAACGACAGTCTCTTATTGCAGAAAGACGTTTTTCCTTTCATAATTAAAAAGTATTTGTGATATTATATTCATAGGAGCTATTCTAATAATAGATCAGTAGTTGTATGGATAACAAATCAAAGTATAATAAATAAATAAATCATATTTTTTTAGAAAGATACCTATATTGTTATTAATACAGCTAATTCTATTATATCTAAAATTCATTTGTATATATTTTTTATAGTCACCCTTTTTCTCTCTCTTTTATTGCACCTACTACTTTTTTTCTCTGCATCACTCAAAGGTTACTGGTAGAAAATGCTTAAGTCCGCCTCAGTACCGTTATGTGCACAGGTAAAGTATAAAAAAAATAAATGAATAAGTATTACATTTTTAACTATGGGAGAGAAAACCCATTACCTACTGCAAAAAAACGCAAATGGTCGCGTTGTTCTTATAAGGGTCGATGTGCCCGATAATAATTATGGCTTCATCATACCTATCTAGTTTGTAATAAACTTGGGTGAAAACAAGTCGTTAGCCTACATTTTGTATTGAGGACTTCACAGTTGAACGTTTTCCTGTTCCTCTAAGCTACGACTCAATACACCATTAATCCATTAAGACGAGCTTTGACAAATACATGCTACATCATTTAAGTGTCTCTTGCTCACAAATAAACCTGCTATTCGAGGAAAAGTTGAAAGTCACAGTGAAGGTGCTAATAAGTAGGTGCAAGAAGACATAGTGTTTAGTATCGCCTGCGTTCATACAATCAGATACACGGAATACGACCACAGAAAAGTTCAGACATTACGCCGCTATTTTGTGTGCAAGTAGATATTTTATTAATTTTAATATTATCTACGACATATCAAATTATTGTTTAAAATACTTGAAGTATTTATTCGTTCTACTTATTACATTCAGCAGCGTGTTTTAAATCACCTGATAGGTCTGCAATTACCTAATATAACGGTGTAATTACAAAAATGAACGAACTATTATGTACTAGTTACAGACTACATTATGTACTGGTACTGGCGTGACTTGGTTAGTTCTACAGTTCAATAGTTACCCTGATTCTATTGCGTTCATTGAAAAATGATTCGTTATGACTAGTTACCTGTACCTATATTGGTACCTATGTTCTAAACGTAGGTACCTAAGATCTACCCTTTATTTGCCATAGACTTAGATTCCGTTGCTTTTGTTGTCAGTTTTCTGACAAGTTTTCTGTTAATAAGTATAAATAGAGTAATGAATAAAGAGTTTCATATTAATTTAGGTAGTATTCGTATATATTATTGCTCATCCTATTTTCATTCAATACAGTCGGCAGTGATGAGTCAAGCAAGACACAAATTATGTGAATGATGTGACTAAAATCCTTTTATTTCAATTTTGTAATTTCTTTGGAAATAAGCAGTACCTTTGTACTAATATTTCTTATGTATTATCTTTTTCTGGTATTTTTGTGTGTACATAAATAGTTAAATAAATAAAATTGCAGGATTCGCAATTTGGTCTTAGTCTTATATCTTAGAAACATATAAACAAACAAATAAGCGTCACGGAAAACTGGCCCAAAAGCACATCAACTTTGCCGCCACAGGAACCTCGCTATTGACACACAACACACACAAAAGCGAAACATCGAACAGAATTGTTATTAGACAAGACAGCGCACACAGAACTTTTCGGTAGGTACCTGGATGTTACCGCCAACAGTATTTATAGCACTGTTGACTGCTGTGCTGATGGTGCTAGTGGTACCATTTATAACAGCACTTATGGTGCTTATCAGACTATTGATGAAAACCCCCCACGCTGCCACTGTTGGGAAATTGATCGACCAATATAATAGTTTACTAGCATACGGTTAAGTTGTATTAATAATTAAGTGTTTTCTTACTCACCAGTATTTGGACCGTGTCCTTTTTGTGATTCAGACTCATTATTATCCTGATCTAGCTTTTTGATTTCTTCCGTGAGTTGTTCTTCTCTTGGTTTCTCCGGATTGTTGATATTCTGTAGCCGTTGCACAGCGCCAGCTATGCCCTGGGTGATGGGGTTGTTCTGTAGAATCTTGCGGATAGGCCCGGAGGGCGTTATAGCGGCGGCTTCAGGCTCAAGCTTCGCTGGATCTGGCTTCGCTGGCTCAGCCTGCGCTTCGGGTTTGCTGTCAGGCTTTGTGGCAGCTTCTGCCGGCTTGCTCGGTGTCTGCGCGGGCTGTCCGGCTGGCGCTGGTTGAGTCCCCTGTGGAGTTTGGCTTCCAGGCCAATTAGGTGGCCATAGGTTTGTGACACCATTAATGAATTGTACGATAGGTCCAGAACCAGAGCCAAACTGACCCGCCGGCACCTGTGGAAGTCCTAGAAATGTTCCTGTTCCGAAAAGTCCAGAACCAGAGCCAAACTGACTGAATGGAGGTGCAGAAGTCACTTGAGAGTCACTCTGCGCTCCTTCTGGGACTGCTGGTGCAGCCGGCGTGGCCTGGCTAAATGGCCTCCAAGTTCCTTGTGCCACTTGGGTCATTGTATGATTAATATTCATCAGATATTGATTGAAATTGTTCTGCATGGTTTGTATGAGATTCGTGAATACCGATGTAGGTGGTTCTGTAGAAGCGGTGTTGGCAGGTGCTGAGGTCGCTCCAGAGCTCTCGGTTTGCGCTTCACTGTCAGCCTTCAGAAGAGCGACTAAATCGACACCTTCAGATAAAGTGCTCACTCCTCTGTTGAAGTCATTTCTAAGTTTAAAAAGGCCTTGCTCAACTTGATGGACACCAGCTTTAGTTTGCTCTACAGCAGATTTAGCACTTTCTGAGTTTAGGTAATTTTGAATAGTTGCGTTAACTTTAAGCATTTGAACCGTGAAACTGTCACGCAGAGCCTGGATGTTCTTTTGTAATGACTGAATGGGCTCGTTGGTGGCTGCGATGTGTTGGATTCCGTCGGTAATTCCTTGGAATCCTTGCTCCAAAACATTCTGCGCGTCGTGAATGCTTTGTTTGAAGAGCGCGACAGTTTGTTGCTCAGATGCGTAATACTCAGGGTTTTGAGTCTCATGTTCTTGACGTTGAGGTGGGCCAGGGTTCCGCAAGTCTGGAACTGGGCGGTTTATTTCTTCGTCCTCTTCGTCGGCTTTGAGCGCAGGCTGCGCGTTTTCGACGATGACTTCTACGGGTATGTCCTCTGGTTTGGCGCGCAACTTGTTATCGACATCCTTGATGGTGTTTGCTTGGTCGATGAGTTCCTGTTCACTGGATGTATTTTCTGGTAATTTATCCAGGTTATCTGGGACGATGTCAATAAGTTTCGTCTCTGTTTCCGCGGGGATTGTGGCGGCTTGCGCGCACAGCGCGGCGCCGGCCACCAGGAGGAACGCGTGTAGTCGCATGGTGAGTGTCGCGCAGTACTGAGGCGGCCCCTCCCGGCTGCTCATTTATACGAGTAAGCTAACGGGTCCGGACCGGCTGCCGCACATCCATGTTTACGCTTTCCGTACGGTCCATCCGCGCTAAATGTTTTTGTCATTATTTGTATTTAAATTGCCTACACAGCGATACTTGCAAATGAACTGTTACCTAATTTCTTGACACTGATATTGTTTTATTTGTAATTAGTTGTTTTGTATTTAGACGATCAGCAACACGCCATAATAAGATCCTGCTAGGGCTGAGGGATTGTTCCGAAGAGTTGCCGTGCCATTGAAGGCTTCAGGAAGGAACATAGGTGGGTTTTAGTCAGTTAAATCAGATATTCCTTCTCACTCCAAACAGGACGGGAGAAGTTATTTGATAATTTACCAATAAGTATAGCATATTGCCAATAATGTGTCCACGCCAAAAAAATATGAATAGGTGCTATAAGTAGATGTTGTTTCAGTTCCTGGTAATTGTCATGGGAAATAGAGGTGAGTTTTATTTAGATACGTGAGTCGTGGCCATCCCTTTATCAAGGCTATCCCTAGTTACCTACGGATAGTGAGCTCCACGCATCACTTTCGTTTTCCGAAGTAAGTATTATTATGTTGTAGGTACTTAGGTACATTAGTACTTTAGACGTTCTCAAGCTCAAATTCAGATTAATTACTATTAAGAATCAATAAATAAAAAATATAAGCCAGTAACTGTAAGATTCTTAAAAAAATTGTTACTGAAAAATATTAACTGATTTACTTAGTTTATTACGGATTAATAAAATTAAAAAAATACCTATTATAATGTCAAATTATCAAGAAATTATTATCTATGGGTAAATAAAATGATCATTATGTACCTTACGATTAACAACGATGTGTGTAATGTTATTTTTTCCAATCCGAGTGATAATTCCAGAGATAAGCAGTCACTTAAACCTTTCGGCCCCATGCACCCTGTTCTGTGAACAATGTGCCACAGCCACATTCATAGGGCTATGTCGAGGACCTTGGTCTTCCTGCGGACATCTTCATTCCTGATTCGATTACGCAAGGATACTCCAAGCTATCCCTTAAGGACCGAAGCCCACTGGCGCTATGAGTTCGTTTCTAAAACGAGAACGAGGTTCTGGAATGAAAGGTAACGAAGGAACTAGGAGTGGGTTTTAGTCAGTAAAAGTCTGACACACCCTCCCGCTCCACCCAAGGGTGGGAGATATGATTTTCCACCTAAAAAAATTTGATTGTCTAGTAAAATCATAAAAATCTTATATCTATGAGTAAAATTATTGTTAGATTAAGGGATTTCTTTGATTTATTTTGTTATGAATGATCCATTAAACCGAATGTATTTGGTATTTCAACCGAATGATTCGGCCGAATACCGAATATAAAACGAATACTCGGCGCATCACTAATTAATATGTATTTAATTTGTTTTCCGTTTATGTTCTTTGACTTAGCTTTGCGCTTCTTGCTAGCGTTTCATAATAACACTAGTGATTGCACCATTTGGACCTACAATTTTTTTTTGTGTTTTTTAATTATTAAGTTTTTTTTTAAATGATATAAAATAGTGCTGTGTGTAGTGATCGCATTTGACTGCGATGTACCATCTGATGGAAAGCAGTGATGCAGTCGTTGGTGGTGAGGCGCACTATAGTTTATTAAGATTTATTATTGTTAAAGTGGGAAATCACCTTATGTCAGACTTTTACTGACTAAAAGCACACCTATAGTCCTTCAGTAGCCCTTTGCGTCCCAGGACCACGAATAACCCTTTCAGAAGTCGACTCATGGCCCTAGTAGGCTTCAGCCCCTACGGTTTTCCTGAGATCTCGCAGTGCGCGTGGAACACTACGCATCGTCAAGTACTCGGGCCCGATCGGAGTTCCGAACGGCGAGCTACTCATTGCTCGTCGTCCTCAAGCCCACGCCTACGGTGGCTGGGGCGAGAGGGCGTCCGTTTTCTCACGCACGCGGCCGCCTCCTTCGCTTGCTGTACTGCTTCGCAGACTAAGGCGGTTATCACACTGCCCTGCACTACGGAGCGTAGCGCGTGTCAACGCACCTACGCGCGTACATGCGGGAGTGTAGATCTGCATCATATTGCGTGTTTTTCACGCACTCACGCGCATAAGTGCGTCTTGTAAATTCACGCAGGCTCTGACTCATTTCATTCAAAGCCGTTCGCTGTGATAGTGCAGTGCAGAGCGTCACGACTATTTTAATAATTAGAATAGGTTATTAGTGTAGTAGAACTCATTCAAGATGCTGCAATTATACTAACTATATGGTTTTTGTACAATTATATGAATAGAAATCGTGACTAAAGAAGATACTGGGTACATCCTTATTTACAAACAAGATCGTTGCGTGGATCATTTGTTCAAAATTACTGGGATTTAAGAAAATATGAAGACAAATTCTTCAACTATATGCGAATGTCAACTGCGTGTTTTGATTATTTGCTAAGCAAAATACGAAGTGGCATTACTGGAAAAATACGAATTTTCTTGTCTTTGTATTACACCATTGGGTAACATTGAGGTAAGTAGGTAATACTACTAGTATTTAGTTTTAGAGTTTAAAACAGGCTATTATACTAGAAATTTTTCAATCACCGTATGAATTAAGTCACTGTTCTGACTCATATGTGAAACACTATAATCAAATAATAACAAAAAATAAATAAATAAAAAATCAATTCAATACGAAACAACCTTATATCATAATATAAATCGATCGATATCGAGTTCCATTTTCAAACACACGTCAAGCCCAACCCAAATCACGCATGGCACCAGACACGGCACTGCATAGCGCAGTGTGAACGTTAAGACATGCATTCACGCACTATGCTGCGGGATGCGGGGCAGTGTGATAATCGCCTAAGTTACACCTATCCCGCCAAAAAAAATTTGACCATTAGATAAAAAAAAAATATTTTCCAAATTAAAACGGCATCTTTTGGTAGAATGTGTCACAAGAATCAAATCGGAAAAGAGCTACTGACAAAATTGCAAAGGATCAATAAAGTTGATAAATGATTCTTTTTTGAAATCCTGGCTAGTCCTAGAAGTGATGCTGCTAAGATTACATTTGACATGGCAATGTGTTGGTACCTCAACCTGGGTAAAAAACATTTAATTAATAAAATTTTATTGTAAACTTATTTTAGGTTAAGATGGGGCTGACATGCTCTTTGAGATTAAAGTCCGTTCGATTGTCGTTTCGACACTCTCGAAATCAAAATTCATACTTCCCGTTGATCCAGAATCCTAAAATTTGGCATAAAACAAGGTCTTACAGCACTAGTAAGTATATAAATAAATATGAAAACTGTAAAGTAGTTAAGTCACAAAAAAAAAACTTTTTCGCGGTTTAGAAAAAATTTCGTTACTCAATTCGGGAATTTTTCGCACTTGCCTGATTTTTTATTATTGATAGGCTCGCGCTTGACCATTCTCTCACTTTTGACTTAAAGACCTTTTTTTTTTTTTTTTTTTTTCGATGGGAAAAATCATCTTATGACAACCCCCGCTCTTGGGCGGAGCGGGAGATAGTGTCAGGCTCTTACTGACTAAAAAACCCATCCCGTTCCTACAAGCCTTCATACCGGGGCTCGAGCGCCCTTTCGGATAACCCTGGCCCCAGTAGGCTTCGACCCGGCTGGGCCCCTGCTGTTGCTGACAACTCCTTGAGGCGCGCCGTCGACGACTTGGGCTTGGTCCGGACGGTTACCGGACGGCCGGACAGCGAGCTACCCATTGCTCACTGTCCGCAAGCCCGCGCCTACGGTGGCTGGAAATCGGGATCGGAATCCCGGCGGCGGCGGCGAGAGCGCCGTTGCCTGATGCGGTCGGCCTCCTCCTTAGCGAGCATTACTGCTTCGCAGAAGTCGGCGACCGCCTACCACTCCTCCTCGCTCCGGACCATGGCCTCGACCAAGGCCCGGCGCGAGAGGTCTCCGCCGCCGATCACCCCCAAGAGGGCACGGCGATGCTCCGCCCAAGCAGGGCACACCGCGATTGTGTGCTCCACCGTGTCCTCCGGGCGTTCCGCACAGTGGCGACACCCGGGCGTCACTTCCGCTTTAATTCGGAACAGGAACCTCCCGAACTTGCCATTTCTGGTGAGGACCTGTGTCATGCGGAAGGTAAGGACGCCGTGAGGTCTCTCCAGCCACGCCTCAAAGAGGGGACTTATCGCCATAATTGTGGCGTGCCCATGACGGGGTTGCGATAGTCGCTGACGCCATTCCACCATGAGATCCCGCCGGAGCTCTGTCCGCCATGCCGTGACCTGTCGCGGCAGAGGACTTTCACCCCGGCGTTGCATCTCCACGCGCATGTCGTGCACGTGTGCAAGGACTGTTGCCTCCAGATCCCACGGTGGTAGGCCAGCCAGAAGGCTCGCCGCTTCGCAGGAAATCGTGCGGTATCCCCGCACCATCCGAATTGCCATGACCCTCTGGCAGGCGTTCAGAATGGCCGCCGGTCGCTTTCGCAGCGACGGCGCCCACACCGGCGCCCCGTAGAGGGCCATGGACCGAACGATCCCCGCGTAGAGCCTCCGGCAGGAGGCGTCTGGACCCCCAAGGTTGGGCAGGAGCCGCTTGAGAGCGGCCCCAGTCCGGTTGAGTTTGGGAGCCAGACGTCGGAAATGCTCCTCGAAATTCCATCGGCTGTCGAGGATGAGTCCCAGGTACCTCATCGATGTCCCGACGCCGATGCGAACTCCTCCTACCGTTAGTTGGGAACCCGACGGTGGCGCGTTCCGACGGCCGCGACCGTGAAAACACATGGCCTCGGATTTGCGCAGCGCCACCTCGAGTCCCAACTCCTGGATCCTACCAACGACTATCGCAACCCCGCGTGTCGCTAAAGCGGCCGCCGCCCGGTACGACTCTCCCTGCGCTAGAACCAGCGTGTCGTCTGCGTAGCAGACCACGCTGACCCCGTCAGGGAGGTCGCCCCGCAGCACGTAATCGTACCCGATGTTCCACAAGGGTGGCCCTAGTACCGACCCCTGCAGAACACCGCACGACATCTCCCGACGTTTCCAGTCTCCCTGGTGGCCGGGGTAGACAATATACCTGTCCGACAGGTAGGCCTCGACTACTCGACAGAGGTATTCGGGCACCCGGTGGTACCGGAGTGCCCTCCGGATCGTACTCCAGGGCAGGGAATTGAAAGCGTTGGCAATGTCCAAGGACACTGCCACGACACACCTACCCTGGGACACCGCATTCCCCGTCGTGAGGGCTCGCACGCGCATGATGGCGTCCACCGTCGGACTTAAAGACCTTCAGGTTTCTGTCAGGAAACACAGATTTACAAGTTGTGAGCACATTTTTGAGGATGATTGCTGCCAGACCGGACTGTCCCTTGCAGACAGTCCGGGTGGAGACAGTCATAAATAAGCTAAGTTAATAAATAATAAAAACTAACAATACTAACCTTATTATGTAAGCATTATTGTTACTAACACACCAATACTAACAAAACTATGGACATATGTAAGTCTGAAAATAAACTTATTATTATTATTAATGTGTGTACAACACAACGGAGTTTCTTGCACGTTCTTCTCCATAGAGACCTACTCTTTGGAACGTGCAATTTAGCTTCACTTTTCTTGGACTGACCGACATTTGACTATTCAAAAGTACCTGTAAATGGTCTATTTTGATTTTGATTTTGAATGAATGAGGTTAGGTACTGATTTTCCTTTTTTCTCATACATTTACAACCTAGCCAAACCAGTCTACTATACCCAGTTACGGTTTTAAGCTACATCCGAACCAAGTGAAAGTTTTTCTCAGAACTTAATAACTTAATCAACTTTTAAATTAATTAAGAATCCTGATCTAGGTAAGTGAGGCGCTATCGAAGAGATCGTCCCACATATATTCGATAGAAGTTCATTATTAAAATTTCATGTTTGTTATAAATATTCGCATTCTAGTTCAATCAGCAATTTTTAAGAAAAATACGATATTTTTTTTTTTTAAGAAAAAAAATATCGTATCTCATTTCATCAAGAGAACCAAATGAATTGGTTGAACATAATATTTATTTGAATGGCATAAAATAATATGATATGATAAAATAAGTTAAAACTTTACAAAATAAAAAAAAACTGGGCAAGTGCGAGTCGGACTCGCGCACACAAGGGTCCGAGCAAACTACAATGCCCGATTGGAGTCTCGAAATTTTTTCCAAATTGCAAAAAAAAAAAACTTTGTGACGTAGATAACAACAAATTTACTGTTTTCAGATTTTTTCCTATACCTGTGCTTTAAGACTTTACTTTTTTCAGGATTCTGAGTCAACGAGAAGTACCCTATGAATTTCGATTTTTGAGAGTATCAAAATATACGTTTTTTTGCAACATAAACGGCCGTATCTATATTAAAAGTTTGATTTTTCGCAGTTTGAAGGGACCGCAGACCTGAGTATATGGTTTTAATTACAACTCGATGCCTCCACGCGTTCTCGAGATAAAGAGTTTTGACAGACAGACGGACGGACAACAAAGTGATCCTATAATTGTTCCGATTTTTCCTTTTGAGGTACGGAACCCTAAAAAAGACAGATTTATCAAAAAAAGTCCAGTATCACCATGGAAATAATCCTAGGCTCTAGCAGTGCTACCACGAGCTTTTAACGTGATCCATTTTACGACCTAAACTGAACTGTTAAAGGCATGGAGCTATAACAGGATGTGTAGCTCCTCTTTCTCGCTCGCACACCTGACATTTTAACACGTCTCGTTAAGATTCCTGGGGTCGGAGAAAAAGGGATGGCTTATTTGTCCCACTTCATCTCTCTCTCAAGCTAAAAGATGCCAGGTAATTAAAGACAAAACTTGTCGTTCATTTATTTGTTGAATGACAGAATTTAAGATAGTTAAAAAATAAGACAGTGTTAGATGTCTTATAGCTCGTGGTGGACAGTTTTTCGCGTAAGTAGGTACCTATCGTCTCGTTTTGTCCACTTCTCAAAATGTCAACCGGTCGCAAAATGTCCATTTCTCACTATGTCAACTTCTTAGAATGTCAACTTCTCAAAATATCGATTTCGCACAATGACAACTTCGCTTATGGTCAACTTTTGACACTTTGAGAAGTGGACAATACGTTACGATGCGGTTTTTCGTCGTGAGAATATCAGAAAAGCATAGCTCGACAGACCTCAACGAGGACGACGATCTTCAGAATAATATAACAATAGAAGTAAAAGTTGGTAAACAATCACAAAAACCCAACACACGTGATGTTTAGCCTGTTTAGTGTGGACATTAGTCACAGGTGCCTAATGTCCTTGTTAGCATACAATACAATTGTCAAACTCGTACCAAGGCCTTCAATAACAGTGTATGGCGATCGAGACAATCGGTGGCTATAAAGTGATCGTCCGATAGTATTGTTGAGGTGAAATTCTATAATCAGAACTGTGTTCGCTGCATCGCGAGTCGTAAAATTTCTCAGTATAAACCTCTTATATTAAGGTTCTTATATTCATACTATGAATTTAGTATATCTTTCGATATAGTCAACCGATTGCGATGAAACAAAATAATAGCCTAAATAATATATTAAGTGACATACAGTTTTAATGTATAAAAGTTATCTAAGTACATCGATTTCATACATTTCACGTGATGCGCGCCCAAGTAAAAACTTCTACAGATTTATTATAAACTAGCTTTTGCCCGCAGCATCGCCCGCGAACATAAAATAAAGCCTATGTCAATCAGGAATAAAGCAGCTTTCTATCGGTGAAAGAATTTTAACAATCGGACCAGTACTTCCAGAGATTACCTCCTACAAACAAAAAAACAAACTTTACTTCTTTATTACATTAAAATGAAGATGTATAGATTGTATGTGCGCTGTTTAAGAAGATCTGATGAAGGAAAATTCTCGTACTTAAAAAATGACAAAATTTGTCAAAATGTAAGTAAACTGAGCGTGTTTTGAAAGCGATGCGAATGCACGTTTCATAAAAATATGAGAATTTCGTCATTGTGTTTGTGTGTTCAAAAAGTATCCAAAGTTGTTGACGGGCAGGAACGGTAAGCCCATAAATTATTGACTACTCTAGTGAAGGATCTTACTTTCGTAGAGTATCTATCATTAACGTGGAATTTTAGTTATCCGGCTCGAAGGACCAAAATATGTAGAGTTTTGTAGCCGTGGCCCATAGTATCTACCTACTCGTTGTAATGTGTGTTTTTGGAAGAAAACCCTTGAGTCTTCACACCATAACGTATATTTATTTTGTACTAGGGTAGGTATGACGGTGTGCTTGCGCGTGCCGTCATAAAATAAATAATAGATCATAATCGTAAAACTTACTCTCTATTATCCTATAGATACTGCGTCCAGTTCAGTAAATTCCGAACCGATAAGCTCTATGTTAGTACATGAACCATTTCCATTTTTACTGTAAAGCTTTTTTCATCTCAGTAATATTGATTTTCAATAAAGCTTTGGTATATTTTTGGCCGTATCTTGATCTCCGATTCCTAAAAGGGCTTACAAAAAGACTAAAATGTCTTAAATTATGCATACTTTCAGGGTTCAACGGTCTCTGTGGCCCGAACTTGAGGAAACCAGTATTTGGAGAAATTTTGAGATTAATACAGAAGAGATTTAGAGAATATATTCAAATGTATGCGCGTGGTGAGCGGCGCCATACTGCCCAGCACAGAACAGCTAATATTTGAATATGCTGCCGGGTATTTCCAATGTTCAGACTCACACGGGCAGGAAAAAAAATCAGTATTCCACGTTAGGACCAATTTTTAAGCAAAATTTAAAGACTATGGGGGAAAATGCCTATTTTATATTTAGGAAAGGAAATATGAAGGAAAAAAGTATTGCATGACGTTTATTTTTTCTAAAGTTTTACAAGAATAAAGTCCACCCAGGGTGCACGGAGCAATAGACCTAATCCTGGACCTCTGGACAGTCTCAAACAATCAGAAGTCAGCAGCGACTTTAGCCCGTTTTTTGACTAAAGGACTTACACTCAAGTAACTACAGCGGATATTGAGCTGTGCTGTCAGTGTAGACACTTAGACAGTCAGATCAATGACTTGAGATTGAAAAGACTGCTATTACCTGTTTTTTGTTTTTGTTTCATTTTTAAATTTTATTAGATTTAGATTGTTTTCCTTTTATTATTGTGGAAGAAGAAGATAAGCTGTTCTTATTCGAAATAAATAGGGATAAGAAAGAGGTTATGGAGGATCATGATTCTTAGATCACGTTGTTAACAATTGAAAAAACTAAGACACTGAATATGACAAAGAAAAAACAGTATAAGAAAGTTAAAGCACAGATAGTCGTTTCCGAAAGAAAGCACAGCAAGTGTGAACTGTCTCCACAGTTATGGTGTCGTTAAACGGACCGTTACCATGACGAGCGTGTAACAACGAAATTTATGCGTGTCCACAATTTACGACCAACTAAACACCACCTGATTAGCGGTGCTAACCAGAATGTCAATGAAGAACCTCATGTTTTATAGCTTTCTAGGACAATGTTAGTTACAACTATGTTTGGAAAATAAATCAAGAAAGACAGATAATGACTTTAAAAAGTTGTTTTTTTTTAACTAATTTTCTAATCGAGATAAATTAGTAATAAAAAATTCTATTTTGACATACAGGCAAAATTGCATGTCAGAAATCAGCGCTATCCAATTATATTTTGGCCCAATTTAATTATTGTTCTTATTTTAAAAAAATAGTCTAATTCTGAGACAGGCTTCTTTTCTTTGAGAAGGAGAGGGGTAAAACGTACTCAAATAACGCCAAAAATAAGCTTTTAAAAGTGGTCCTATTGAGTTTACAAACTCGGATATGCCCGTTACTTTACTAACAATCATTTATTGACTTATGTTTCCACAAGTTACTCTCAAGAATATCAACTTCCGAAGCTCTCGATCTAGGCCAAGTCCACAACGGTTGTCTAGCCTGACTCTGAACCTACTGATGCAAATTATTCTTACGCTCTTAGAAAATCAATACGACGTTTAAGTTGTGTCTAAGTGTTTACACTTAATGAAGCAGGTCAGTGTGGTACTCGACTTTTGTCTCTAGCTGTTCATAGGTTATAAATAATAATATTTTACAAACTTTGGGGTGATACATTTTTCTTTGAGTGGCTGTAAAACTGCTCACTCAGTTCTTTTGGCATAGGCCGCCTCCAACTGCTTCCATTGGACTCTGTCCATTGCTACCCGTATCCAATACGTCTTCTGATCTTTTCATTGGGCGACCGCGTTTTCTTTCTCTTGGGTATCATAGGATCAATTGTTTTTTCCATTTGCAAGCGTCATAGGTTACTTCAAAGAAACCAGATTCACTCTACTGAGTTGTCTTACCCCTCCTTTTTACCTAATTTCTCACTTTCAATACATTAATTCTTTAACTAGGACCAGATTAAGCAGCATACAGGTACATAAAACATCATTTCTGCTGAAAGTGGTCCACTGTTGGATAAAGCCCTGCTCCAAGTGTCGCCACGACGATTAGTCCTGTGTGTCTCGCATCCATTCAATTTCCGCGTCCTTCAGCAGGCCATCGGTCCATCTTGTGGGAGGCCTACCAACACTGCGATTTCCAGTGCGCGGTCGTCAGTCAGAGCAATGCCATGTGACCTGCTCAATGCTACTTAAGCGATTCTTCGGGCTGTGTCAGTCACTTGGGTTCTCCTGTGGATATCTTCGTTTCGATTCAATTTATTTATTTAATTCTTTATGCACAAAATTTGTACATAGAGTCGCCTCCTCTCAAGTCCCTCGTACATTAAATGTACAGAGGCGAACTTAATGCCTTAGGTATTAAGGTCAATTCAATTTTAAATATATTTATTTCATATAGGCCTACATGGGCACTTATTAAACATCACAAACTCAGAATCTAGTGCATTCTTGATGCGCTAGGAAACTCCGAGATAGACCTTTCCATTGCTCTTTGGGTGACTATATAAGCCTTCTGATGATCCATTATGAGCGACCATGTTTCAGAGCTATATGTCATCACTGGCCATAGACTTTCGTGTCGAGACACTGTATATCGGAGAAAATACCGCGCAGCTTCCGGAACGCTGCCGGTAGGTATATTAATGTTTCAAATTAAATTAAGTAGCAAAACTACAGCAGCCTCCCGGTGTAAGCTGTACTATTTACTTTAATAAACAGAGTTTTTTTTAATGTTCCCACTGCTGGGACTAAGGCCTCCTCTCTAGGAGAGCCCAGTGCGGGTTGGTGAATGTCACATGTCTTCGAATTTTTTGTTTTAGGACATGCCGGTTTCCTCACGATGTTTTCCTTCACCCAGCAAACTTTTGAGTTACAGATAGAGAACTTTTTTGAGGGTAGGATCCAGTGCACAATATAAACCTACATAACTAAGTGTAACCCTGCCTACTTAACTTATTTAATGACGACTTAACAAGATAACTCTCATTTTCTTCTGATTTTGGTCTTGTGTGGCTAAAAAATTAAGTTCGTAGGATCTTTTTGTCAATATCAGCGAAATACTGCAAACCAATTTAATTTGACCGTATAGTATGCTAGGCGCCGACCAGATTGAAACTCCACTGTTTTCTAAATGATAGTGAATCTTTCGGAATGCCAAGTAAGTTGCAGGCTAAGAATAGCTACAATGTAGGTGACAGTGGCGAACTTGTCGCGAGAGATAGTCGAAGTATCACCTCGGACGCCACACCGACCCATTTGCCTCAATTTCTTATTCATTTCGCGTAGAAACTGCGGAGAGCCTTATTTTGTTTCCTCTTGTAAGTAAACCAATTTTTTTATTACCTTTTTTTACATTTGGTCTTGTCGTCTCGTGGTCTTGTCTATGTTGTCTCTTGCTTTATCGCTATATAATTTTTGTCTCGACATACTGTCGCTTTCTTCCATACTTATATCTTTTAATTCGGCGTTCGCCGGTATTCGAAAGGTAATTCGTTATCCGGTTTCTAATTCTTTATTGTAAGCAACAACATAACGTAGTACACAGTGATTTGAAAATCTAAATAAGTAAGTACCCAAAACACAAACCGCGGCAACTCGGCCGAACTCTTATAAAATGGATCTGGGCAGGTAAAAAACATCCTGATCATATCCCACGCCCTTAGGAGGAGCGGAAGACAGTGTCAGACTCTGACTAAAAAACCCACCCCGTTCCTTTGTTGCCTTTTATACCGGGACCGAGCCTCCTTTTCGGAAACAGACCCTTGGCTCCAGTAGGCTTCGACCCTGCTGGGCTCCTACGGTTGCTGACAACTCCTTGAGGCGCGTGGGAACAGTGCGCGCCGTCGACGACTTGGACTCGGTCCGGACAGTTTACCGGACGGTCGGACAGCGAGCTACCCATTGCTCGTCGTCCGCAAGCCCGCGCCTGCGGTGGTTGGAATCGGAATCAATTTGTGAGCGCCGCGTGAGCGCCGTTGCCTGGCCCAGATGGCGTAAGGAGTTGGACTCCTAGCTCGGTCAGATTTTGCCAGGTGTAACTAAAGACAAGGAAACGTGGAAGAAAGGAAGGGTGGGCTTTGTCTTGCAGTGGACACAACGGGCTTATGATAATACTTTTTTTAATTTGTTTAATTAATTAAATACAAGCACACGCACCCATTGTCTTTCCATTGTGTCTCTAATTATCACGATTGAAAGGTTAATCTATATTTAATGAATAAACAAATAGTCACCCGAATAGGCACCCTCATTCTAGTCATGTATATTATACCAGTGCATAAAATTTTACTAAATAAATATAAAATTATCTTTAACACAGTCCACCCGTGGTTTGTGCGACCTCTCTTGAGGCCTACTCTTATAGCCATTAACATTCATACTCAAAATCTCTCGATAAAAATCTATTTTGACATTAGTCGAGAAATAAATCTCATCTTACAACTGATTTGAGAGAATTTTGCAAAAAAAAAACATTCGGCCAAGCTTTTTACTGTTGCTTGAAAACCATTAAACTTGATTTAGGTGCAAATTTAAAGCTTGTTAATAGTCCTCGTTTTTAAAGTTTGTTAATAAGTCTTGAGGACATAACGGGATTAGCTGAGTATCTTGTTATTTCAATAATTGCGTTGGTACCTATCTTATATCCATTCATTTAGAAATTTTCTGTAGCCAATTACAATCACCGTACTCTCGCCACATTTGAGAAGAAAATAGAATAATAAAGATAGGCTTTATAAGGAAAGCTTTCTCTAACTCAACATGTGCTTAATATGGTAAGATTCTTCTAATTGAAAATATAGTGTTATAGCCTACCTTTAGTTGAATATTTGCCTATAATTCACAAGACGACAATCCTACTGTTTCCAAAATTACAGTTAAGCTAAATATAACGACGAAAGTATAACTAACTGTCGAAATAATTTCATTCATCAATCCATTTATTTATTTGACTTCTGTTTTAACTCTTAGATATGCGATAGTATAATAGTGTCTAAAAAAAGTTAGGAGGTAATAACATAAATTGACTCATTGGTTAAGTTAGGAGTTGTTTCCATAATTTAATTTGAAGAGTGGCAAGTGTTGCAACTACGAGTAAATATCCGCTTCGGAGAATTAAATAGAACATGCAGAAAAAGTCATTGTCTCGAATAATGCCAGTTAGAAGGTAATGGCTTCACCGTCGATAAGTAAGTTAACATATTATGTAGGTATAGATAACACACGATCACAAAGAGAGGTTCCTAGTTCCGTGAGACAACGGGACTATCGTTCTATGTAAATGCCTATAGTCATCAAATACATGACAAGTTCAAACACTGATGCCCAGTTTAACTTGGACTTTGGCAAATGAGCTATCATCTATCATCGAGTAGCATTGAACTATAAAAGCAGTGCTGCAATAAGCTATAGCGCACACTGGTGACTTGTCACCGTGCCTTTTGACAAAAAACTCACCGTGCTTATGAACCCAACATGTAGTGCGCGCACTTGGTGACGTGACAGTTACAAAAAAAACCGGCCAAGAGCGTGTCGGGCCACGCTCAGTGTAGGGTTCCGTAGTTACCCGTCCGTCACAATAAGTGTACCCACTTATGAATTTAAAAAAAATGCTTGCATATACCATTATACTACAAACTTAGTCCAGAAATTATTTTGTACAACCTTTTTGTCTTTTTGTACAAAAACTGTTCTTTCCATCAAGTTCAAAATGATTTTCCTAGGAAGTCCTTATAAAGTTCTACTTTTCAGATTTCTTTCATATTTTCTAAACTTATGGTTCAAAAGTTAGAGGGGACACATTGTATTTTACTTTTGGAGCGATTATTTCCACAAAAGTCACCAGAGCGCGCTATGTCTAAGAGGCCCAACTATATTGGATCAAATTACATTGACAGTAATCTCCGTAACTTTGTAGGCTGTCTCACCGTGTGTTGACCTCTAGTGCGCATCAATCTGCAGTATCCTCTACTACTTACTGTGTTAATAATTATGATCCCATTATTTAAACTACAGTCTTATTTCGTGATGCCATGTACATTATTAATGTCCCTGTTTGTTCGTCATTCCCATAGAATTTATTGTACCATCGTTTACGTATTAATCTACAGGAACTTGCCTTATTGTGATAGGTCTATCATCTACTGTTTGACTAATCTACCAAAAAAGGAGGTGGTTCTATCTGTATGTATTTTTTTTTAAACTTGTTCAGCGATATCTTCGCCAAACGTTAACTGATTTTATGTCTATCCGTCCGTATGTCACAGCCACTTTTTTCCGAAATTATAAGAGCTACTTATACTGTTGAAACTTAGTAAGCAGTTAGATGTACTCTGTGAACCGCATTAAGATTTTTACATAAAAATAGAAAAAAAAGCCAAAAATTTTGGGGGTTCCCATACTTAGAACTGAAACTCAATTTTTTTTTTCTTCAAACCCATACGTGTGGGGTATCTATGGATAGGCCTTCAAAAATTATATTGAGATTTCTAAAATATTTTTTTTCTAAACTGAATAGTTTGCGCGAGAGCCACTTCCAAAGTGGTAAAATGTGTCCCCCCCCCCCTGTAACTTCTAAAATAAGAGAATGATAAAACTAAAAAGAATATATTATGATGTACATTACCATGTAAACCGCCAACGAAAATTGGTTTGAACGAGATCTGGTAAGTAGTTTATTTTTTAATACGTCAAAAATCTAAAAAAATACACTATTATTAAAACATCGATCGAAGTTACAACGAACTACAAGAACTTTTATATTATGTTACTTGCTGCTACGGAACCGATCATGGGCGAGTCCGACTCGCACTTGGCCGGTTTTTTTTATTTTGGAAGGGCATTTTCCCCATGTGGACCCATTTAATTTTGTTAAGATGTGCACGATTACTTCAATAAATGATAGCAAGCAAATCTTCTAGGATTGCAGCAATTGAATATCTGTTTATTGTTGATTTTTGTTGCGCAACAATTGATGGTGTCAAAAATTAAGAAACCAAACCAGTTCAAACACCATTATTTTGTTTAAGTCGACAGTTTCTAGAACCTAGCAGCTATTGATATTTATGTATCACGAGTCTCGATCATTCAAATCAATCTGATAAACTTTTCGTATACAAATTAGTTTAAGTATATAATATGCGGAACCCCAAATACGTGTGTAGTATTTTTATGTAAAGAATCTATGTACACAATTTCATAACTGTATCATGAAAAATTACAAAGTCAAGAGCAAAAATAGATGGTCACCGGGCCATACGGGCCACTGAGGGGTTATTTCGCCCTACTGGGGCCAGGGTTATCCGAAAGGGAACTCGAGCCCCAGTATGAAGGCTAGAAGGAACGGGGGGGGAGTCTAACACTATCTCCCGCTTCGCCATAGAGCGGGGTTTGTCATTGGATGATTTTGCCAACCATAACAAAGGGGTTATTTCGCACTTGTACCTAGCTGTTTGCTGGCACCTAATACCTGTTATGACCTGCCGTGACCTATGTTGTACTGAGAGTCGGTGATGTCCAACTTGTGACCTTTTTAAATATTTTTGGGAAAAAATATAACATGGTGTAAAAATTATTGGGATCTATTCAGTTATTGATTCTGAACAATGTTCAGTTTTCGCATAAACTAAATATACTTAATGTTGTATATGGTATGTAGGGTAAAGTAGTCCCTACATGTTCTTATAGTGTTATCACGTCACGAGGGCGTTGAACCCCCTGCAAGGTGCAGGTACTCGCGGTCCCGTTACGTGATGCTGCCACTTTTGGAGGCGCTTTTTATGTTAAATCGCTTTTTACGTATCACTGGCGCCGAACATCCGATACTGATGATGCTTCGTTGAGAATTAAGCTGCTGAAGCGCTAAAGTAAATCGCGAAGGATTAACATTATTTTGCTGGGTAATTTAAACGTACCTCGACTTATCTGTACCTATATAAGACACTAATCCGTTCTCAATTGGAATATGCTGTTCCCGTTTGGAATCCTTTTTACAAGAAGTACATTGCTGCAGTAGAGAGAGTCCAGCGCAAGTTCCTCCGTACTATGCACTATAGGTGTCATAGAAGTAGGACCTCCCTATCATACTCCCAATTACTAAGCAAGTACAAGCTTATGAGCTTGGAGGACCGACGCAAATACTTGGAAGCCAATGTTCTGTATGATATTGTCCATAATCACTTTGATGCCATTGATCTCACGAGTAGGCTGTGTTATTCAGTGCCTCGAACCGTTAACGTGCGCAAAGTTCGTGCAGGAACCCTGTTCGCGCTAAATTCATGCCGAACAAATTCTGGCTTACGTTGCCCGATCCATAGAATGTCGGAATCTTATAATTTAAATTTCATTGATATTGATATATTTGCATGCTCTAAATTTTAGTTTAAAACAAGTATTATAAAAAAGTATTTTTGCAATTAATATTATAGGTATATAGGTATTTATTCTTTATGATTCAGTTATTTATATGGAAATGTTTCACTAATATTTTTATTTTTATATTGAGCATTACAGTGTATAATAATAATGTATGTATGTATTGCACGATAATGTCCATCTAGTGGCAACCTAATGTATTTCAACTAGGTTTAATCTGTGGATAACGCAGTTGGCTGCAATATTACCACTTACATATAGTATTATTTATATGCATAAGATTTATGTTGTAGCTGTTTGTTATCCCTCAATAAATAATAAAAAAAAAAAAAAAAAAAAAATATTTTGCCTCCAATTGTTGTACTATAATAAATCAGCACAGGTATTTATTTATTTAGGTTAGGATTTCCAACAAAGTATTTACACAATCGCCAAACTTATGTTGCAATGGGCTGGGCACATTGCTCGCGGAACAGATGGTCGTTGGGGCCGAAAGGTTCTGGAGTGGCGACCGCGTACCGGAAGACGCACCGTTGGAGGGTCTCCTACAAGGTGGACCGATGACATGGAAAAGGTTGTGGGAATCCGATGGATGCGGGACGCGCAGGATCGTTCGTTGTGGCGACACTTAGGGGAGGCCTATGTCCAACAGTGGACGTCTATCGGCTAATATGATGATGATGATGATGATGATGATGATTTACACGATATGTATGTAGTATGTTTGGAGGTAGTCATGCGGAACAGAGTATAAAGTCCGGCAAACGTCCGTTGAAAAGGGAGGATCCTCCGACCAGACGGGTGTTGTGTCTGGTATGGGCAACTACCATACAGTGTCAACTGCCCAAGAGACTATTTCGGGCTTTTGTATAAGTTCAAATCGCGCGGAAAACTCCAATTGCACGATGCAGGATTTCGCAGTTGAGCTCATTTATGTGGCGCCATAAATATCGCAGTATAAATATCTATATGTATGTTTCTGATATTTTGGTGATTTGATAAAACTGTTAGAGAAAAAATAGAGAGCATAATATTATAGAAAAAAAGTTATTTCTTTATTTTTGACATGCTCGTGTTTGACCACCATCTCACCTGATGGTAAGCGATGATGTGGCCGACGATGGAGCACGCTTGCCTAGAAGTAACTTTTTCAAAAGAACAAAGCCGCGTGCAAATTCTAATAGAAAATGAAATGTATAAAGCGCTGGCAGCAGCTTTAAGCTCACTCCGTGTATGAGGACCAGTTGTGCCGTTAGCTGGCGGGCGGCGGCGACAGCGCCAGCGGTGAGTGGCGTGTTACGTAGGTACCTACGTACATGCCCACTCATCATGTACTTAGTCTGCCTGTAAAATAAATAAATAAATGTATCCATGTACGTACAGGTGCGCCATCAGTACATGGCGGACATCCCACGGTACCGGGAATTGTAGTTTGCACGGAACCCTCAGTGCGCGAGTCCGACTCGCACTTGCCCAGTTTTTTTTATTATTGACAAGCTTTTGACCGCAGCTACGCACACGTACATAAAATATAGCCTACATCACTCAGGAATAAAGCAGCTTTCTATCGGTGAAAAAAAATTAACAATCGGTAAAATTAAAAACCAGTACTTTCAGAAACTATCTCCTAAATAAAAAAACAAACTACCTAGGTACCTCTTTAAATAATTATAGTTGATAAGTTCGCGCTTGACCGCTATCTCACCTGATGGAAAGCGACGATGCGGTCGACGATGGAGCGCGCTTACCAAGAAGTAACCTATTAGATTTCTGGGTTGTAGCCATCAGGAAACACAGACTCCGGCAGGGAATCCCTCTCCTTAGCTGTACGCACAATAAAAGTGATCACAAAACGTTTTGTACGAATGGGTGGGATGTCTACCATGTACCGGTGGCGTAACGCTGGTACGTGTGGGGGTCCGATGATGGAACGGGCTTGGTGGAATCAAATTGTGCGATTCCAGTGCACACTCCTGACACTCCTTGAAATGTAAACGATAGAAACCGATAGACCAACTCGACGTCGATGGCTTTGAAGCTTCGATTTGATTCGACGAGCGCATCATTGCCGATGATCTTCTTGGCTCGCCTCTCAGTCGACTCTATCGCCTCAAGTTGGTATTTGGCAGATCCATCTCAAAGATGAGAACAGTACAGTTGCCATCACGGATCTTGAACACTTGCGCAGAAGTCAAATATTCAGTCTCTTTAATGGTGCGAAGTGCGACGCGGGGGCGGGGAGTGTCAGTGATTGGCTGGCCGCGCCATCGCGTCATAGACGTCACTCCTCATTCGTTCACTGCGTTGCTGCATGTATCTAACAACGAAGACGATTGGCTCGCCAATGTATGGAATGCGCAAAGCGATCCCCACTCCGACGCCGAGCGTTCAAGATCCGTGATGGCAACTGTACTCCATATACGATCGAACTGCGCTTGATAAAGGTTGAGCAGCTGTTCCACTTCTATAATTCTGTTTTTGGAGTTTCAGAAAACAATGCAAGTAAATACACAATTTGGTTGTTCACGAGTATAGTCTCTTTCAGCGAACTGATGCGATGCTATCCAAGACTCATGCTACGCACAAATGTGTACCGCAAATATTTATATCGTGTTTAAAAGATTATCGCCAGCTGAACCGTCTTCAGTAGAGTTACGTAAACACTTTCACTGAAGAACTTTCTTTCAGTAACGCATCTCTGTTACGCAGTACTCTCTAAAAAGAGAGTTTAAACCACGTTTATACTTTTTATTATCGGATTTTATTACTTATCCCCGATATGTTATGGTACTTCAGTACGGGGGCGTATACTGTGTTAAGAGGCGTATACTGGCAATCACTCAGGATTTGGTAATAACATCAAAATAATAATTATTGTTCTATGACTTTTAAAAATTTATTATGTTTGATTTTCATACAAAAATTAAAATATTTAAATTGAACGTTCTAAATATTACGAAATCTATGCGAAGCAAGCGATAGTACAATAGCGGAGGGTAGCGGGGATCCGATCCTAATATACCTCGAGAGCAAAAAAATCGCACATCATAACTCTTTTTGTTCAGGGCAGTTTTTGTCATGAATGTGTATAGATATTGAAAACATTTCATACACTATTTGAAAGCCTATTTAATTACCTTTCTAATGGTTTGAAATACAGTGTAAAAAAATATTCTTAAAAGGGTTTAGAGCACAAAATCCAACATATGGGAAAAATTACCAAATTTCACTGAAGAAAGAATGAGAGTCAAACTTAAAACTCTTGGTCCTCCTGATTGTCAATAAAGTGTATTCCCTCCCTTAGCCCTATTTACAGCTGTTATTCGATTTTTCATCAACCGTATTAATTTTAACATGAAATCTTAGGGCATAACGTCCCACTCCTCGTCAATGACAAATTGAAGCTCTTGGAGGCGTGGAGAGCCAGGCTTTTTGCACTACATCTTTTTTCAAGGTCATTTCAGATATTCTCAATTGGATTGAAATCAGAACTACGAGCTGGCCTCTCTATCGCAATGTCTCAATCTCTATTCCAACGTCTTACATGTAGTCGCAAACTGTTCTAGCGACATGCGATCTGGTGTTTATCTGGATGAAGGAAAAAAAATCTACCACAAGCCACACAAGCAGCTTCACATATTTTTCGAGCACTTTTTTGATGTATCATAAAGCCATCAACCCTCTCGATATTAGGCCAGTAAATGCCCAGTGATGAATACAATGTCAGTTTTAGTGTCCAACATTATGCCACCCGAAAATACCTCCAAAACCTACTTGTTCGCTTATGCAGCATTGTTAAAATTACCATGATGACCTTCTATCATGATCATCTAAGTCATTCTGCACTTATCAGAAAACACAACAGCCTGCTATTAGGCATACACCCAATTTAAGTGTTTCGTGGCAAATTATTGCCGGGCTTGTCGGTGAGCTGTGGTCAATTTGGTACCATTTGCTGAGAGATTTGCAGTCAGGCTTGCTTCACCCAGTCTTTTCCTAATCGTCCACTGATTTACACTGACATTGGGAACTTATTGAAGCTTTTGTGTCAGTTCAATCGTGTTCATTAGCCGATTTCTCAAAGTACTTGTTACTGGAAAACGATTATCACACCCTGATCCTATGCGCCAACGGCTAGATCCTGGTCGCCGAATATACCCACGGGTCTCTTGAAACCTCTGGTATACCAGACGAATAGGGAAGCGGCTAAAATGTAGCTGTCGAGTGACTTCATTTTGATTATGGCCTGCTTTAGGCAAGGCAATAACTTGAACGGCTTCTGCGGGCATGATATCCATATTTTTCCAGTAAATCCACCTGTTTCTAATAAAAACGTTATCACGTTACCGGAAACTGATTAAAACTCCAAAACAGCACCCTTTTTGTAGCTCCTGGTAAAGGTGCAAGTAGTGAAATGCAAATGGGTGAATTTGGGGAATTGGGTATACCGCTGGTTTTTGTGAGTTACGTGAAGTTCAATGATCTTAATTTTGTGTTTTTATAAAGCTATCTTTGTATGCTTCAATTTTGCTTAATTATTTGTATTCAATATCTTTAGATTTAAGAAAAAAACAGTGTTAAACGAAATTACAAGCCATGTGCGATTTTTTTGCTCTCAAGTGTATGTCCGCCGCTATAACATAGATGTTTGTGCCACTCCGGGCCCAATGACTCTAAATGATATATGATATAAATAGTATAAATTCATGATATGCGTCCTACTTGCCTGATTTTCAGGCAGAGTAGGGTCCTAGAAGAAATAAGACTCTAACGAAATAGATATTCTAGGAGACCAAAAGGAATGAATTAAAAAATCATCAAGATAATACTTATTGATTCTGGTTTCTTCATATCGATATAACTTTTTACAGCAGATCTTGATCTTACCCAAGACCAATTAGACAAGCTTGAGCGACTTCAAAATCTCTGCATTAGGTTCATATTTGGCTTGCGCAAGTATGACCACGTTTCCGAATTTCGTACTCAGCTCAAATGGCTTCCTATTCGCCTTCGCCGGCCGGAATGCTCATATACTTTCATTGCTTTATAATGTGCTCTTTAATCCTTCTACTCCTTTTTATCTTCAAGAACGCTTTCAGTTCCTTTGTGACACACATTCTAGGTCCTTGAGATCGTCGGAAAATCTGAAATTAAGTATTCGTATGCATTCCACATCGTTTTTTGACAAATCGTTTACAGTCCAAGCTGCTCGTTTGTGGAATGCGTTACATAGTGAAGTGAGACGTGCTCAAACGCTACCAACGTTTAAAAAAATGGTGAAGGAGCATTACCTTTCACTTTGATTTTGTCTTCTCCTGGCTTGATTACATATTTAATATTTATTAGTATATTTTTTGTAATGTATGTATGTATTTGTGTTGTTATTTCATATTTGTATTATTCTGATGTACACTGACAGCCCTATATCTTTCTACTCTCTTTCAGTCCATCCAAAGGTTGTCTGTAAGAGATCGCCCTGTGCGATAAGGCCGCCCATTGTACACTTATTTTGAATAATGTTTGTCCTGTATCTTTTTTGTTCATGCGGTGTACAATAAAGAATATAATAAATAAATAAATAAATATCGTGTAACACGCCTGATTTGTACGTAGAACGACGTCGCGAGGCGTGGATCAACTGTAGCTCTACAAGACGTCTAGTTCCCTTACAAAATGTATGGAGACCGACGCGCCCAGATCGGCGTGTGTGGCACACGCGTACGCAGTGTAGTTCTACCTTAAGAGAGGGATCGATTTCCCGTGGCATTTTGCCAATCAAGCCGCCATTAACGCCACTGGGAAGCCACCCTTCAGAAACAAAGTTGTCGTGTATTAGATAACTTGCTGATAATTTTATGTCTCTAGTTCTCTACTTTAGTGATTTATCCAAATTAAATTACAACGTGACGATTTTTCTGTAGCCCATTAAATGATTTTGTTTAGGTTGGTATAGTGAGTCCACTGCTTACAATGAGGTAAAATGTCAAGCGTGGCCATACTAACACGTTTCAAAAACATTAAAACCAAACAATTTATTTACAACATTTATTATATCTTTACAAAATTACTTAAACTAGAATGGTACATGTCGATCCTTTTGTAACTATCTTTTCTGTCACCAGACTCGCCGACTCTCAGAGCATTCCATGCCTTCGATGAACGTTTACGTGACAATATGAAAAGGTATAATTAGAGTAATGTACAACTAGGTGTAAACTTATCAGCTAGGTGTACTGTTGAGGTTAGTAGCGCGACCTGCGGCCTTTGTTGCGCACGGTGTTCGCCAAACATAGCCCGAATACTGCTGCCACCAACTGGAAAAAAAGAAATCAATGTTTAAGGCGTATAGTCCCTTGAACCATCTGACCGAAATTATGTGAACGCAACTCTCGTGGCGCATCCACACATGCCGCCGGCTTATGCCGCCGGGTTTCAGACCGCCTTGCCGCTGAATGCAGGCCGCCGGCTTTACCGGCGGTAAATTATACGACAACACTACCACTCCGTATCGAAGCCGCAAGCAAACTGCCGCCGGCAACCAAAAGCCGCGCGTGCCGCGGCTGAGATGCGGCAAATGCCGGCGGCACGGCCGCCGGCCATGCCGCCGGCCGTGCCGCCGGGCATGTGTGGATGCGCCATCGCACTCGCCTAGGCAGCAGTACGCAAATCTTTGCATTTATTTGCGGCCAGCAGCGCCCGGAAAGCGCTTTAAATCCATTTTCTCTGCGAGATATTGATTGATTTACATATGCAATGTTCACTTTGAAGGATATTTAACCACCAATTTTTATGTGTAAAAATGTTTCTAAAGGTCCAAGCCGTTTCGAAGGAGTAGGGATAAGTTGCGAAAAGTTGCGAAATTGCTAAATTTTTTTTTTTGACAAAAGTATTAGTTGCACGAAAAAATCAAATGTTGATATTATTGTTCATGAATCTATAATAAACATATATTTTTTTCAAACCAATTGACCTAGTCGTTACGGAGGAGTAGGCCTCAGAAAATCAATGTTTTATGGCACTTTTCGGGCGCTTGGCCCTTAAGTATAAAGGAATAGATCATTTTGAAGATTAACCTAACTGTAGAAAGCGCCAGACAGCCGTGGAATAAAGTACATTGACCTTTTCTTAATATCTCTGCGAAAAACAAACAAGGAATTGCTTTTCCATACCGTAGCGTGTATGGCGGGCACATGCATATAATGTAGTAGGTACAGCTGCCACCACGGATATTGAACGCTGGCTTCAAGTTGCGCAGAAGTCAAAAATCGGGTCTCTTTAGGTGGTGCGACGTGAGACGCGGGGGCGGGGAGCGTCAGTGATTGGCTCGCTGCGCATCGCGTCATAGACGACACTCGTGATTCGTTCATTGCGCTTGCAGCATGTATCTAACAAAGACGACGATTGGCTCGCCAATGTATGGAATGCGCAAAGCGATCCCCACTCTAACGCCGAGCGTTCAAAATCCGTGTTGGCAGCTGTAATAGTATGGGCGGTCTCTAGGGAACAATGCAATTTGAATTTGGACTGTCAGAAACTATAATTTAAAATTGTTTTAGCATAATTTACGGAAACAAAGTCTTTTAATTATTTCACAGGTGTAGTAGAGTATCCAACACGGGAATACAGCTGTCTTTGTCTTGGGTGGCTTGAGTTCCTGACTTCACACAGGTTTCTATATTAACTCCCTCGTATGATCGGGAGTTAATCCTCGCTGCACTCGGGATAAAACTTACCAACCTTCTTTTCGTTCATCATCATCATCATCATATCAGCCGAAAGACGTCCACAGTTGGACATAGGCCTCCCCCAAGCGTCGCCACAACGACCGGTCCTGTGCGTCACGCATCCATCGGATTCCCGCGACCCTGATTCTTTTCGTTCATTTCAATTTAATTCAAAATGCGGCCTGCGACTTTAATACACTGCTATATCCCCAGGTCATATAATCTACTATTTTATCCTGTTTTAATTTTCCCTTTATTTAAAGTACATAATTTCGACGTTCACGAGGGCGGAATCCCTGCAAACATACTCTCGAACAAATCCGATCAGATGTTTGACAGTGAGGGAATAATAACTAATGTTGTGACGTCACGTCATACTGTCAAATCACAAGACATTGGGCAAAATTAAAGAACTCAGAGATGAGTAAAATTGAAAAACTGGATTCTGATTAAACTTTTTTGGGCCATAGTCCGTAAATAAAATGAATTTTAAAAATTTCTTGTTTTTCTCACCCTATTAATTCTTCGATTTGACAGTATGACGTGACGCCACAATATGGCAATCGATCCTATTCTTAATAGAACTCAATGTACACACATATAGATAAAAACTTTTGGCTTTATAAAATTAGAGCGAGTTTATACAATCAAGTACAAGGCCAGTCTATCCAGAGAGTATAAGTAGGTTATCAGCTTAATTAGACGTTGATAAGAACAGCATTGATTACCTACATACTGCACGCACGGTGGGGCACGGATAGCGTCGACCATGAGAGGAAAGTACTCAGGGTACGGTTATCTTTGGTGTTTGTTGGCAGAACTGACAAGACTTGATATTGGATCATAAACAGATTAGTTTTTTAATCATACTATTGAACATCGCCTACTGTGCTGAATCAGAACAATAATATATAATGATCAAAAATATCGGCACGGTCGGCGTAGTGGTTAACCATTGACTGCAGCGCTGCGTGTCACGGATTTTATTCCCGCCCGGAAAACAATATTACAGATAGATCTTCCAGGACTAAACGAACCGGTTTGTGAACGAACCCATGAATGACTATGGAGATTTGTTTTTTTTTTTTTTGTAATTTTAGAATATAAAGATGTGTCCCTTGCACATCTGGCCAGAATTAAATACACACATAATCGTACTGCCACCCCGCCTAGGTGGCGGTACGAGTATATGTACATTTAATTTAGGCGAGCTGCGCCCGGATAGAGCACCGCTGACCTTTAAATCCATATTTCTTTGCGAAATATTGATTGTGATTTACATAAGCTATGTACATTCTGAAGATAACCAAAATTTTTTTTTTGTGTAATCATTTATTTCTAAAGGTCAAAGCCGTTTGAAAGGAGTAGGGAAAACTAGAGAAAAAATATCATGTTGTTTAATTATTATTTTTTTGCGAGTTTTACGAAAAAATTACTTAAAATTTAGTCTTACGAAAAATCATATGCTGATAATGGTGTACATGAATCTTTGAAATAATTTTTTTTTAAACCTATTGACCTAGCCGTTACTAAGGAGTAGGCTTCAGAAAGTCACTGTTTTGTGGCACTGCTCGGGAGTTAAAGCCTTAAATCATAATTAGCCTTATAAACTTTTTTCGCAATGAGCCCACATTACGGATTGAGGCTCATTGCCTCTGCTAGAGAGGAGGCTTAAGTCACAGCAGTGTGAATATTGTAATTTTAGAGCATGTCGATCCTGTAAGGGCAGACTATGTTATTGATTATGTTCAAGAGCCGATGAATCGGAAGGTAGAACTGACCACAGATGGAACCTTAGAATATCAGAAGCTTTCATCACCCTCAGTTCAGTTTCACCCACTGCTGACCTGCTAAGCATAATATGCAACATTATTTTTAGTTTAGCCAAAACCTTTCGGCCCCACTGACCATTAGTTCTGCGAGTAATGTGCACTGCCCATTGCCACTTAAGTCTGGCGATTCTTCGAGTTGGTCACCTTGGTTCTCCTTCTCATCACTCAAGGAAACTCCGAGCATACGTGTGCGTTTGTCTAATGTAGATCACGCTTTATTTTTTAAAACCTTGGAAGCAAGTAGGTCCTTACCTCAATGGACACGATGACAATCATGACGGAACCGATGGCGATGCCGAAGGTCTGGAAGAACTCTTGCACGTGGGTGTCGCAGCCGGAGTAGGCGTTGACGAGGGGCACGCAGGGCGGGGTGCCGCAGCAGGTGTCGGGGAGCACCACCTGTCCGTACGCCTGCGCGCCGTTGGGGCCGCAGCACGAGAACTGGAAACAACAGGTTTATTATTATTATTAAACAGTATTAAAAATATTTCCTTTTTTAAGTTTCTCGGGACCCTATTACTAAGACTTCGCTGTCCATCCGTCTGTCCTCAAGTTCTGTCTGTCTGTCTGTTAGTCCGTCTGTCACTGTATCTCAGAAACCGTGATAACTAGACAATTGAAATTTTCACAGATGATGTATTTCTTTTGCCGCTATAACAACATATACTCCATACAGTTGCCAAAACGGATCTTGAGCGCTCGGCGTCAGAGTGCGGATCGCTTTGCGCATTCCATACATTGGCGAGCCAATCGTCTTCGTTGTTAGACACATTCCGTAACGCAGGGAACGAATGAGGAGCCAATCACTGACATTCCCCGCCCCCGCGTCTCACTTCGCACCACTAAAGAGATCGAATATTTGACTTCTGCGCAACCGCTCAAGATCCGTGATGGCAACTGTACAACAAACGTGATATTTTTGTTGTTTTTTGCTACAGGCGGTACCGAACCCTTCGTGCACGAGTCTGACTCACACTTGGCCGGTTTGATTAATACAAATCCAACTTTCTATCCTTCCTGATTTGAAAGCGATCGCTTTTTACTATAAAACTAAAAAGGTTTCGAAGTCGTTTGTAAAATAGTTTCCTTCTATGCTATACCTACGGCTATTGGAGGATCAAATACGTAAAGCAGACAGTTTCATATTGCCATTGTAACTCCATCTGTATAAATACTTACTAATAAATTATGTTTGCAATAAATTGCAAGGGGATACTCTCATAAAAATATATATTAACTTATTGAAAAAATATGTTAAACCCAAAGAATGCCTATTGTGTCTAAATATTTTTTCTAATCGACCAAACTGATCCATTGTTGCTTCAAAATATATAGGGTGACTGGCAGTTAGTGCACGATACTTAGGGTGAGTTGCACCATTTAACTATGACGATAGCAAACCCGTTAACAGTTGTCAAATCGTCGAATTGACCAATAGGCGGCCGTTTCACGGCTAGTTATGGTTTGGTTATCGTTATAGTTAAATGGTGCAACTCACCCTTAAACACGTGATTGTGCTCATGATAACAAACAATTTTTATTATGGGAGCAAAGCCGAAATCGCGAAAAAAATATCGGCTCTTCAGTACATTAGGCAAACATAAATGTACTGAATAGCAGATTTTTTTTCGCGATTTTAGGTTTGTTCCCATAGTAAAAGTTGTTGGTTATCATGAGTACAGTTACGTGTTTAAGTATCGTACACTAATTACCAGTCACCCTATATAATGGATAGTAAAGTCTACTTTGATTGTCAACTCGAGAGTGCGAGACCATTCGTCATCGCAGTTGGATACAATTTTTGCCTCACGGTTAAAACAACTCACAGGGACAACATAATATTATATTTTCAATATTTGGACGTTATGCTACATAGTCTATGTGCTACATATAACATCATTTCAGCCAAAAGACGTCCACTGCTGGACATACGCCTCCCCCAAGTGTCGCCATAACGACCAGTCCTGTGCGTCTCTTATGCTTTTCTCGTTTGCTTATGCCTTCTGTTAAATTTTAGAAGTTTCGGACATTTGGAGATTTTGCTGCATCTTGATTATAGTCTGTCTAGTATTTTTTTTTTTTTTTTTTTTTTTTTTATTGTTGATAGGTTCGCGCTTGACCGCTATCTCACCTGATGGAAAGCGACGATGCGGTCGACGATGGAACGCGCTTACCTAGAAGAAACCTATTCACTCTCGACTTAAAGATTCCCGGGTTGTAGCTATCAGGAAACACAGACTCCGGCAAGGTAGTAAGTTAAACGACTTGGAATTTTTTCAAGGAAATTAAAAATCCAACGTTGGCAACCGGATTTTTTTTTGTCGTTTACTTGTTTTTTGATGAATGATGATAGTTCTACAACAGATCATGATCGTAGTATGGCTACTGATGATGAATCAGTAAGTGGAATAGAATATTAAGAATTAGATTTCCCGTACGATCCCAGATTTATTTTATTACTTATGACACTGTTATGTCTTTGCAAATGTATCCTACTTTTGTAATAAGAATATCGAAATAGGTATATTTTAAACGAAAATCTTTTGTATTTTTTAATGTTAAAAAGTCCCCTAATAGTATTAAATCATTTAAAAAAATACTTAAATTGGATACTTTTTATAAGGTTCCATTATTAAACAATGACCAAAATCTCATAATCAACCTTGATTTCTGAACCAGTGTTGACTACATCAGATTTCATTTTACCCTAAAACTTACCCAAGTCGTTTAAATTATTAGACAGACTTTAAGAGGCAAATATTCGATGGTTCATGATTAATAATAATATTCAACAATATTCCACAACTATCATACAGCGCCGTCTAGTCCCAAGCTAAGCAGAGCTTGTGTTATGGGTACTAGACAACTGATAAACATATTTATATATTTCTAAATACATGTAACATATTATAGATAAATTACACCCAGACACAGAACAAATGATCGTGCTCATCACACAAACATTTGTCCCGGGTGGGAATCGAACCCACGACCTCCGGCATAGCAGTCAGGGTCACTAACCACTAGACCAACAGGCCTGCCTGGCCTGGATTAACAGTAACCATCTCTTTACACAAGATAATATGTGTATTAAATCAAGTTTTCCCTCAGTGTTCATTTCACCCAACTAACTACATCCTAAGTACGTATTAGTTCAATCAATCCACTCAAATCACTCACCGTCGTCTCAATAGCCTGGAAGGCAATCCTATCCCTCTGGAAGGCCTCGTTGAGCCACTTGGGCACCTCGGCCACCACGTTGTCCAGCTTCACGAAGATCAGGATCGCCATGGTCAGCTTAACAACCATCAGCAGCAGCATGCAGATCGCATACTGGAATCATTGATTTTTGGAGTTAAAGATTCTATTTCATATAATTATTTATGTAAGTACACTTAAACACTTAAAAATTAAAAGAACAAAAACAGACAGAAAAGCACAAAGGTACTGCTTATTTCAGATGAAATTTCTTCCAGCAGACCTGCGACAGGAGGGTTGGATGAGAGATGTAGACAGTATATACAAATAAGTTAGAAAATTAAAAATACACATACACAGCATGGTGCAAGCACAGAGGAAAACGATAAAATTATTAATTAATTTAATGTACCATATCGATACATATCTGCGCAGTGGCGTGTTTATAATTAGGTACTATGGCAAAACAGACATGAATCATGCGGAAAAATAACATAATCCAACTTTGTCATGTTCCCACTGCTGCGATTCAAGGCCCCTCTCTAGTGGAAATGGACTGTAATCCACCATGCGGGCGCCGTGCGGGATGGTAGATGCCACATGTCTTCGAATTTTTGGACATGCCGGCTTCCTCACGATGTTTTCCTTCATCGTTTTGAGAGTAGTGGTGATGAAATACGAGGTAAAGTGCGCTTTTCTGGATTTGAACCATTGACATACAACACATAAGTCTGAATCGTCACTAAGGCCCACATTGCTCGGAAATGGAAGTTAATAGTAATAAATTGGCGTAATTTAGGACCGACGTTATTTTTATTATATTATATCAGTCACTCTATCTTTTTTATATTCCTTCACCAATCAGGGGTTGTTCTTGGGTGCTATGTAGACCACTAAGAATAATCGTCGATTGGTTACTCGTTCTTCTTGAAATGTCTAACGGCGTCTCTGCTAGTTGAGTTCGGCCCATCGTACGCCTACCAAAAACTGTTCCCTTAAATTACAAAAGATAATGTAAAGAGTTCTACCTATCTGTGTAATAGGTACTTTGCAAATGAAAAAAACAATACTCACAGTAACAAGCATGCAATTGCTCTCCCTGATAGCACCACAGCATCCGAAGAACGCGATGAAGAAGATGATCCCTCCCACTACCATAGAAGTGACGGGCGCTATCTCGAGGCTGTAGTCAGCTATCTGCACGATGTGGGTCGCCTTCAGATGCACCGCGATGCCCAGACCCAGGAGGGCTAAGCCGAGGACCTGGAAGACGAAGGGTTTATTATTAGTAAGTATACAGGAAGAAAAGGAAATTAATGATACCGTGACCATTGACAGAGGCGAATCATCATCATCATCATTTCAGCCGATATACGTCCACTGTTGGACATAGGCCTCCCCCAAGTGTCGCCACAATGAACGATCCTGTGCGTCTCGCATCTATCGGAGGCGAATATACAACATAATTTTTAGTATATACAAAACTTGAATATAATTTGTTCAGAATCAGTAACTGAATCGATTCCAATAATTTTTACACCATGTTATAAATGTTTTCTCAAAAATATGTAAAAAAGGTCACAATTAAGTTGGACACCACCGACACTAGTACAATACAGGTCATAGCAGGCTTTAGGCGCCAGCGCACTGCTGGTCGCGGAAGCAAAACCACCCCTCAGTCGCCAGGACGGCCCGGTGACCATGTATTTATGTCGCCAATCAGGTACCATAACTGGCTTATAACTTTGTGATTTTTCACAATACAGTTTTGAAATTTTGTACATAGATTATTTACATAAAAATACTAGACAGGTGTTAAGGGTTTTCGCATATAGGTACTAAGATTGAACTAATCTGAGCTCACAACCACCATGAAGAGCCATGGAATGCGGTCGCTGTGGCCGAAATCGGCTAGATGGCATCATCACCATCATCATCATCACTAAGATTGTAGAAGAAGCTATATAATAACTATATAAGGTTGTAGAAGAAGAAAATGGCTACGCCAACCACAAATAACATAGAACAAGGGAAGGAAGATTATAAAGATTTTGGAAGAGAGTGAGTTCATAATAAGCATCACATCCTAGTAGATATGAGAAAAAAACAGTCTTGATTATGAGTTCTATGAGCCAAGACCCAAGTCAATATAAAGTATATGTGTATTTAAGTATGTAGGTATACTTATTTATGTATTATTATTTTATTCATAATATTTCTAACTTTAAAATTGTACCCTCTATTGTCATCTCTCTCTATCGCTCAATGGTTTGCTAGAAGAAAACTCAACATGTACATGAACTTTGTTATCCACTGATTTTGTGTTGTTATAGTGTACAATAAAGAATTAAAGACCCACACTAGCATTCTATATTTTATCAGCAATAGCAATTACCAAAAATTCACGTGATCAAGTCCATTTTGGTTTGACATTCGTTATCGACAGTGTTTGCCTGTGCTTATTTTTATACAGTATTTTGTACTAAACAACAGATAACACTTAAAAGAAATCTATTTCTGAAAACAGCATCAAAATTGGTTAGTATTCCAAATATTAGTTTGAGGTAGAATGGGGGCGTGTGGGAAGATCTCATTATTCTGTTTTCGAGTGTAACCTAATGGTAGTGACGTCACACTCGGGAATAAAGCAGCTTTCTATTGGTGAAAAAATTTTAACAATCGGACCAGTAATTCCAGAGATTACCTACTACAAACAAAAAAAAAAAAAAACTTTACCTCTTTATTATATTAGCGTAGAAGTGTAGATTTTGGAAAGTTACTTTTTGATACAAACAATAAAAAAAATCGAGTCGACGTTTGCACAAGTAAAGAACCAATTGTGCAAACGTTGCCTTTTAGTATCGGCTACATGTGAAGGGTCTAGGCTATCTTTAATTTTTTTATATAGGAAAATCATCAATCTCCCGCTCTTGTGCGGAGCGCGAGTTGTGTCAGACTTTTTCTGACTAAAACCCACTGTTCCTTCGTTACCTTTCATACCAGTGCCGAGTTTTCCTTTTAGAAGCAAACCCTTTGGCCCCAGTAGGCTTCGGCCCTGCTGGGCGTCTACGGACCTGCATCTATCTAGGGTACGGGGATGGACGAGGTTTTAGAATATAATTAATCTGTATTTTAGACTACATTACTTGTTTATTCTGTTCTGATCTTCAATGCATCATCTGTCATATATTCATTATACATCAATGTTGGTTTTATATCATCTGTATTTATTATTGTTCATGATTATGACTATAATATTTTCTGTTTGTCTCTCACATACCGCAGTTTTTCCTCTTGACTGTACGGAAAACTAAAGCTAGAACAACACTGCTCACGCGTGTGACACACACGCCGATCTGTAGCCCGATTCACGTAATGAAAACCGTAACGATATCGGACCGACACCGATTTTAAAGTCGTTTGAAATTTATCCTGGTAGAATAATAGTAATGTAACTGGAAATACCGCTTTTGGATAGGACTTCGATCGAACGACTATAAAACTTCAACGACATTTGGCTTGTTTGATTTTATGTGAATCAGGCTACTGGGCGCGTCGGTCTCCATACATTTTATAAGGAAACTAGACTTGTAGAGCTACACTTGATCCACTCCTCGCGACGTCGTTCTACGTACTTGGAGTGTTACATGACATGTGTGCGTCGGTCTCATGTAGTTCTAGCATTATGCTTACCTACCAACATTATAAATGCACGAGTGTTGCGTGGCTAGTGAGAAACACGTTTCAGAATAAAGTCAAATCCTGAAAGCGGTTTGATCAGGATGGACCATTAGATCGAGATTATCGAGTGCTGCCAGTTTTGAATATTATTTCAAGTGTGTCAAATTAGCCAACTTTCATACAAAATTTCATTCCCTTGAATTTTGAAAAAATCCTCTCGGTGTGAGTAATGATATCAAAGAAAAGGTAGTCAGTGATAACATGACGATTAAATGTTTAAAAAAATAACTGACTAAATAAAAAACATTAAAAATTGAAAAATAACTTCAATTCCGGAAGTCAATGTTTCTTGGTAACAACTTAATCTGAATAGTATGCAAGTTTTAAAGTAGCCGCTCCATGGAATATTTATACATAGAAAGAGTATCTACGAGTACATCATGACAATTTCAATAAGCCAAAACACGGCTAGCATTCATTGTTGTATTACGTACTTCCGGTGCCCACAGATGAGTTCAATGGAAACGGTAAACATCTAGGTACCTATTTAAATTTTTATCATAGTCGTTTAAAAAATTCGATCGAGAAATCTTTGTGGTGGTTCCTTTTACAATCTCTGGTCTTCTTCATTAATTCCATTTTATCATGTGATACTTCGTGAAAGTAAATCCGATTAAAAATGTCTATCATCGTGGAGTTCCATGATTTCCTCATGGATCTCACCATGCTCGATAAAAATAGGATTTTGAGATAAAAAAAAAAATAGTACCAATCTGAAAGTATCTATAGCAACGGTCAGCAACTGGCGGACCGCGGTCCGTCCGTAGTCGGACCGCGGAAGGTCGGCCATGGGTCCGCCGGATATTTGTTAAATAATATTGTCATATAACTAGTTATTCATAGTATTCAATACATTTAAGAACCATTTTGAATCATAGTAAAGGAGTAATTACAAGTTAATAACGATATGCCATATTTCACGTAAAAAAATGTGCGAGATTCGCATCCCGCGACCTTACGAAACTGCAGCGTGCTTGCGACTGTCATACATAGGTACATAGTACTCTATTTGAAACAAATATTGTAGCATTATTTATTTATATACACTTTATTACAATATTATAAGACGCAAACGTTAAAATAAAAAAACGTACAATTGGCGGCCTCATCGCACTTGGCGATTATTGTTTTATTTTTGGACCTCGATAAAAATGTTCAACGTTATACGGACCCCATTTGAAACTACTTGCCGACCCCTGATCTATGTATCCCTTATAAAAAAATAATAATTTTGTAAATCTGTTCGAACATTAATGACGGAGTTTCTAGGTACCAACCGGACGTGACACACCTCCCCTTTTTTGAAGTCTGTTAAAATACGATTTGCGTCGACTCCAAGAAATCAAAAAAATCTAGCTGCTGCACGCGTTTTCCTGAGACTAGAAAATTATCCCAAGGGGACATACTCCCGGGGTAAATTCTACAGGACATGGTCTATACGAGTGCCAAATTTCATCCAAATCCCTTCAGCTGTTTCAATGTGAAGGAGTAACAAATAAACACACTCATAAACGCCATTATAATATTACTGCGATTTATCAAGGCTTGGCAGTATTTTCCATTTTATTTCCTGTAAAATGTTATCAAAGCTATACTTCAATTTCAAAAAATTATGTAAGGATTATATTCACAGAATTTTAGCATACCTAACCTATGTACAATCAATATGAGTACATCAGTAATTGAGGCGATATCTCTGCCCTATGGCGAGCCTTAATCAGTTATCTTATCATCCTTATCACTAGATTATAGGTGCGAATGTTGAAACGCACCTAAAAAACTTTATACTGTATGTTTTACGACTATCGTACGATATACTTACTATATTAGAATATTACGAACATATTGTATTGAAATAACGTTGCGATAACGTGCGTAGTCATTGTGATTTTGAATGTTATAGGTATGTGATAGGATTTTACAGTATTGTTTCAGAAAATGCTTACGTCAATAGTTGCTCATTTATTCTGTAAATAAATACGTGACTAAGAGGTATCGTTAGTCATGACATGAGTGAACCACTTGGGCTTAATAACGGCCATTGGATGACTGTACATTGTTGTCCAGGTAATAGGTCGAAATTGGTTCGATAAACCAAATCCGTTCTTGCAACAGACGACCGGATCGGATACTTGTGTAAGTCAGGTACACGTCGTGTTGTCTGCTAGTGGGACTACACGGACTCAAATAATAATTATTATGTGCGACGGACTACTGTGCAGATGGACTGATTTGGTTCGGAGCGTACCAATTTCGTGGTCCGATCATACCATATTAATCTAGTTTAGTTAGCATCAATTTTATGATTGACAGTTTATACTTGATGAACCCTTGGTTATTTATATGTATACCACCTGATAGTTATACGATATATTATATTCGTATACATACTGATAAAAAAAGGGTCTAATCACATTGAAAAAGGCTATTTCAAGCACCTCATAATTAATCTATCCATGACCTACTTATTCAACAAATCGATCAAATGAAAGGGCTTGTAGACTGTCGTCACATAACTCATTAATATAACAAATTCAGTTCTCACGACTTTTACATGATTTAGGCACCCGCCTCTCACGCATGACGTAGCGGCTTCGAAACCGGGCAAGTGCTAATGTGATTTTTTCAATTCATGTGTACTTGTCTAAGTTTATCCAGGCTATTACTGACACCCCGTGCCTAAGAAAGCACGTTGAGCCGTTGGTCCCGGCTGGCATACCTACCTACATAGATATTTGACAGTCGTTACAGGTAGTCAGACGCCAGAAAATCTGATCATCAGACTATCTAAGGAATAGGTTGCCTAGTAGCTGGGTTGTGGAGGTCTGATAGACAGTAGCTCCATGTAAAACGTAGGTATTGAGTCGCGTCGACGGCGCGCACTGTTCCCGCGCGCCTCAAGGAGTTGTCAGCAACAGCAGGGACCCAGCCGGGTCGAAGTCTACTGGGGCCAGGGTTATCCGAAAGGGAACTCGAGCCCCGGTATGAAGGCTAGAAGGAACGGGGTGGGCTTTTAGTCAGTAAGAGTCTGAAACTATCTCCCGCTCCGCCCAAGTGCGGGGGTTGTGATTGGATGATTTTTCTTACCAGAAAAATAAAATAAAAAAAAAGGTATTGAGTAGCATTCGATTAGACTAGAAGCCGACCCTATGCTAGTTGGGAAAAAAATGATAAGGAGAGAAATGGATTCAAATTAAATTAGCTGGCAAGACTACGGAGTCTCAGGAACATCGGTTGTAAATTTTATAAAGCCGTAAAAAATCGACCGTATCGGGGACCCTTTACACTACTCAAGTTAGTAGAAAAGTGGAGGAAGGTCAGCTTTATGGACATTCCAAAAGTCAAATTCTCAGTAAAAAATTGAGTCGATGAATACTAAAAATCTCATGGGATTTATAAAGTACCCACAAGTACATACGTAACATGGGCGTGGCACGCGCTGCGTTTGCGTGCGTTCACCAGTCGCGTCAGCACAGGCCCGCTTTTTACAATATTCATCACCAGATAACTACAGCAATCCAGTATTAGATTGTCTAAACCTCTGGGCTTTTCCACTTGTATCTCATTTAACTGGAACCTCTAAAACTACATTCTCAAATCCTACCAAAGGTCGTCGCTCCGCCGAACTTGAAGGCATGACCGGACTACCCTTTACATTTGTTGATTTACTCATTTGCTTTTGTCATTCAAAAACACGTGTTTTTTGTTGGCTTCAGCCGCATACTTGCATAAAATATAGCCTATGTCACACAGGAATAAAGCAGCTTTCTATCGCTGAAAAATATTTTAGCATTCGGACCAGTACTTTCAGAGATTACCTCCTACAAACAAATCTTCAAAATATTGTGAGAGAAGTGTAGATGACATCACTCTTTCTATCTAAGAATATAAATGTGTAAGCTAATGTCAATAGGGTAGTTTCCAGGGTCCGTATTTTAGATTATAAAAAAATATTGGACACGTATTTTTTCATTTTTCGATTAATTCATTAAACCCCAAGCGAAAGCCGGCGTTCGCGCACCTGTTGTCTTTCTATTGTGTCTGTAATTTCTACGATACAAAAAAAACAAAGATATAGTATAGCCCATTAAAGTTACGTGTGACGTCACCCCGTGGAAAAATGTAGCACGGCGTGACGTTACACGTAACTTTAATGGGCTATATCTGTCATTTTTGGTTTAATTTACATTAAAAAAATACGTGTCCCTTATTTTTGAATAATCTAAAAGACGGACTAATTACATTTTTACGGCAACTAGCCTATTGTCAGTGTACCTACCATATAAAATCCACAATACATCGTAAAGCAGTTGGTTACAACGTCAAATAAAATGCATAATATCTAGATCAAAAAGAAATAATTGTCCGTGCTGCGTTGTCCTCAATTTGACAGTGCTAACATAACTTCCTTTGTTTTCATTACCAACTCTATTTAAACTAGTTAGCCTTGCTGAATTTCAGTTACAATAATAACGTTACATTACAATAATGTCTACTAGTCTCGGGTGTAGGGGTGTCTAGTGAATGAATTAATGTAAACTGAATTCAATGACCGTGTTGCAAGTCTGAATCGATATAACTAGACAAGAGAGTCGGTGACAAGTCTAGACATATTCCATTTAAAAATAAGTAAAGGACGACTCCGACCACACAATCACTTTGATCGTGGGAAAAATTGAAAAAGATACCGAGAATTAATGACGAAACCAGTGGGTTTTAGTCAATAAAAGTATGACACGCTTTCTCGCTCCACCATAAAGCGGGAGAAGACAATTGATGATATCCCACCTCAAAAAAAACACTATCACTTAACCTGCCATAGATAGGACACTTCGAAAGATAAACAGGCCGGACAAGAGACAAACACGGGCTAAACACAAATATCAGTCTTACATCAAAATCACCAGTTTTTTTTCCGAAAAAAAGATACAACACTTACTGCAAACACCAAGTTGGCGAAGAACAGGATGTATTTAACCACAAATTCACCACAACCCATCTTGATGGAGTATATTTATTTATTTGGTAAAAAAAAACTGTTGTAGCACGTCCGCGTCACTGCGAGGTTGTACCCAGACTGTGCGAAGCCGGGCGCGGGTGATAGAAAAACTTATCGACTGATAACAAAGTATGAACACACTGAATTTTCATATTCGGTGAAACCATACATGCTTATTTAGGAATTTTGATAGTGTGTGGCCTTTTAAATGGAACTTTCATCACCCAGCCTGAATGGTATCATAGAAACACTCCATAGTAATTTGTTACCGTATTTGTAAATAATCTTATTATCTTATGGAGGGGGAGGGGTTTTGGGAGTTGCGAAATTATATAATGACTTCACCCACTCTGGAGGTCGATCGGGCTTTCGTGGCAACCGACGACCTCCAGATCAAGCGTCGTAAGTGGAGATGGATTGGTCACACGCTTAGGAGGGATTCCACTCACATACCTAAACAGGCGTTGGACTGGAATCCCTAAGGGAAAAGAAAGCGTGACCGTCCTCGGCAAACCTGGTGACGTACTGTGTTGGCAGAAACGACGGCCATCGGATTGACATGGAGTGAGGTGAGGCGTAAAGCTCGACCGATCGCGATAGGTGACTAGTGTGACTACTGTCGACGCCCTCTGCCCCAGCTAGGGGACATAGGATCTTAAGTCAAGTTCTTCCGCTCCAGGGTGGACCGATAGGGCCTGTCAGTTCCTTTACATAACAATAATAATGGTTGATTGTTCAGGAAAAATACATTTTTACATCAAATACGTCACTGGTCTCCACACTAGGATTCCCCGTGTCGAGGAGACCCACCTATGTAGGAACATACGCGGTAATATCTGATAAAGAAACCTGTGCTCTAAGAACGCAAAAGGAAAACTGATCCTTCAGTTCAAGGGCAGATTTAAGGGGGAGGGCGGGGGGTTAAGCGCGGTCGGCTGCCAAATATTGAGAACTCTGTCAATGTGCTCGTTTCCAGTGACAATACATTACGCCAGATGGCCTTTAAATAAACTACATTGACCTTTTCCTAATATCTTCAAGTATATCGAAGGATTCGAAGGTACCCGAAATACCATAAATGAACTGTTTTTCAGAAAAGGTAAAGGAGTAAAACTTTATGTCTTTAATTCCGTTTTTGTAATTAAGAATGTCAATAAATGTAGGAGGATTAATGACAGTCATTCCAAGTTTATTTGGCTCCTACCTTACTAGCACTGGTGAGCGATAATTATCTTTGCAACAGGATGACAGAAGAGCGTTTGAATGGATTAGCTTTAATGCATATTTATAGTCTGTCTAATAAGTCAACCGACTTGGGAATTTTGTGTAATATTTAATCATTTAAAAATACTTATATTCGATACTTTATAAGGTTCTTTTGTTAGTAAACAATGATCGCTATCTCTTAATTAACCTTAATTATTGAACCCGTGTTGAATACATCAGATTTCATTAAATCCTAATAATTACCCAAGTCGTTTAACTTATTAGACAGAGTCTAGGCAAAAATGTACGCTAATGAAGTGCTGCATATCTTTATTTTTGGCGGGCTGTCCCTTACACCTTGTATGTATCCTGCATACATACAAGGTGTAAGGGACAGCCCGCCACAAACTTTAAAGGTTTGTTCAGTAGACGAAATTGAACAACCTGAAACAAATCAGCCTCATACAAAATTGATTGGACAGTATGTATGGAGAGGTCGATTTTTTTTTTCGTTTCCTGAATAAAAATCTTGTGGAAGGTGGTTCGTCTACTAAGCAAGCCCTTAAAGTTCGTGGAGGGCTGTCCTTTACACCCTGTATAAAAGAAAATTGTTTTTATTAACCGACTCATGCCCAATGACAGGCGCGTCATAAGCAAATATCGGAGGTCCATGACGCACCTGGCGCGTCCCATCGAACTTACATAAAAAATATTGAAATAAAGAGAACTAAGTATTATTTTTTATCCTAAATGTGCGTCATCCTAGATGTAGGCCCATGACGTGCCTGGGGCGTCGTCATCCAATGTTCGGGGCCTGAAAATGATGGTATATAGGCATACAATAAAAGAAACGCAACTTTTTTCTATCTTTCTGAAAATCTGACGGAAAAAAATGATCTATTGCCCAGATTATCTGTCAGATTTTATTCTCTTGCTTTGCACTCAGAGGCAATACCACGACCTCTTAATGCGATTCATTTGACGTCCAAAACTGTACTGATATAGGATGTACGTGGCTACATCCATCTTTCTCCCTCGCACTACTGACATTTTAACAGATCATTGTAAGACATTGTCACACACAGATGTGTTGTATTGACAGTTTGAGTACAATATAGACCGGTTTACACTGTTCCTAAATAATACCTTTTAATACTGTTATATGGAAATATTGTAAGTACAACCATTTTTTTTAAAAGAGTAACCATGGAGTTTCTTGCCGGTTCTTCTCCATAGGAAACGACCAATTTCGAACCGTGCACTAGCTTCTGACGTTTTATAAGTGCCCATGTAGGCCTATGTGAAATAAAAAACTTTTGACTTTTTTTTTTTTTTTAAGACCCTTGCGGGGTTACCATGACGTTCAAAGTAAGATTGTTTTATACTTATGCCAGTGTGGGTAACGCGAGAGAAACAGAGCTATACAGGTTGTATAGCGCTATCTCTTACCCTCACTGAAATAAGAATAAAACAATTATACTTTAAACGTCCTGGTCTAGGTCCTGGACCTGGCAACTGATTATCATCATAATCACCTTCTAATATTTTAATATGCTAAGGAAAAATCGTTGTTTATCTTAGATAGTATCGCATTCGTCTATTATATGTTATTATTACTGAAAAATGCGTATTATATGGGTCTAATGCATAGATATGCGGTATATTGGGTATATTCACAAAGGCAAATATTAATATTGTTAATTGTTAAAAATATACTAAGTATATTGTACAAACAAACGGGTTAAAAACCGGCCAAGTGCGAGTCGCACTCGCACAAGAAGAGTTTAGTACCGTACCAACAAGCGAAAATCTTGTTCGGAAAAATATGAAAACAAAATATAAATTACCCTATAATTGTATTTTGTTTTCATAGTATTTTAGTAATAGCGGCCGACATACATAATAGACGGACGGCCCTTGGTTTTATTTTTATTTTGTAAGGACAAATACCAAAAACACAGAAGTGTCGTTCAATTGCGAACGTACTTAAATTGTTTTAATTAAAAATAAAACCCAACAGGATATTTCCTGTTGAACTCAACAGCATGTTCCCTGTTGGGTTAGGCATGTATTTTTAGGGATCCGTACCCAAAGGGTAAAACGGAACCCAATTACGAGTCTTCTGTCCGTTCTTCTGTCTGTCTGTCCGTCAGTCACAGGCTGTATTTCATGGACCGAGATAGTTAGACAGTGGAAATTTTCACAGATAAGGGTTCCCATACAAAAAAAGTCATATTTTACCGTGATTTTCTACGAACGATACCCTTCGAGCGCGAGTCCGTCTCGCACTTGGCCGGTTTTTAATATTTTTATTCGATAGGTTCACAATTGTTATGTCGTCATCTCCCCTGCCTTTTCCCAACTAACAAATTATCAAGAAAAAAGGAAATTTAATGGTTGGCCCATAACTTTTTTAATTGCATTTTTTTTTGTTTCCGCAAATTAATAATAAGATAAAACGATACCATGTTTAATTTTGAATGTACATTGTATACTGTGTAGTGATATCCCCTGTTTGTATAGAAAAAATATCGACTAGTGTAACCTTAGAGGTAGAACTACACTGCGCACTCGTACAGTTGCCATCACGGATCTTGAGCGGTTGCGCAGAAGTCAAATATTCGGTCTCTTCAGTGGTGCGAAGTGAGACGCGGGGTCGGGGAGTGTCAGTGATTGGCTCGTTCACTGCGTAGCTGCATGTATCTAACAACGAAGATGATTGGCTCGCCAATGTATGGAATGCGCAAAGCGATCCCCACTCTGACGCCGAGCGCTCAAGATCCGTGATGGCAACTGTACGCCGATCTGGAGCGTCAGTCTCCATACATTTTTTATGGCAACTAGACTTGCAGAGCTACACTACATAGATCCACGCCACGCGACGAAATGTATGGAGACTGACGCGCCCAGATCGGCACGACGGTACATATGAAGAAGCTCTTAGGCGTGGTCCAAGTGTGCGTCGGTCTAAATATGTACCTAATGTTTAAAGGTCATTTAGTATGAGTTCAGTTTCCGATCCATATTTCCTCTGAATGACTCAAGCAAGAAGTGTCGTCAGCTAGCTAACGAAGCCGGAAAAAGAAATTGACTCGTGAACTGGTATGAAAATGAGTAACAAGGTAACAACAACACTCCAGCTAATCTTATCTTGAGCTGATTGTGACAAGCATTCGAGGTACTGTTTTCGTTTTAAAGAAACAGATATTTTAAAGCTGATATAATTACTATACATAGAAAGTAGTCCCTTGAACCATCTGGCCGAAATTAAATGGTCACTACTTTCGTACCCGTCTAGACGACAGTACGACTATCTGTGCATTTGTTTGCGGCCAGCTACGCCCGGACAGAGCCCCGCTGAGTTTTAAATCCATTTTCTTTGCGAAATATTGATTGATACATATGCAATGTTCACTTTGAAGAATATTTAAGTACCAATTTTTATGTGTACAAACGTTTCAAAAGATCTAAGCCGTTTCGAAGGAGTAGGGAAAGTTGCGAATGTGATGTTGTTGTTTGTAATATTTTTGAAGTGAAAACTTCTTTAGCGGCGTTGAGCACTTTTTCTGTAATGGGTATAAAATCTTAAACTCGCGTCAGGACACGTGACCTGATCGAAAAAGCGTAAGACGGATGGAGAGTAGACAGCTATCCCTTATTGCGCGTTGTGAAAGGGGGCTAGACGGAAAAAATTCTCACGAAAAATTGTACCGACACTTTTACTGTCAAAATATAAATCCAAGATGGCGGCTGCAAGAAATTATCAACTTTTTTGTCATGGGTGTCGTTTTTATGGTTTTCGAGGGTGTTGAAACCGATGGTACTGTCAAAATATAAATCCAAGATGGCGGCTGCAAGAAATTATCAAATTTTCCGTCATGGGTGTCGTTTTCATGGTTTTCGAGGGCGTGGAAACCGATGGTACTGTCAAAATGTAAATCCAAGATGGCGGCTGCAAGAAATTATCAACTTTTTCATCATGGGTGTCGTTTTCATGGTTTTCGAGGGTGTTGAAACCGATGGTACTGTCAAAATATAAATCCAAGATGGCGGCTGCAAGAAATTATCAAATTTTTCGTCATGGGTGTCGTTTTCGTGGTTTTCGAGGGTGTTGAAACCGATAATACTGTCAAAATGTAAATCCAAGATGGCGGCTGCAAGAAATTATCAACTTTTTCGTCATGGGTGTCGTTTTCATGGTTTTCGAGGGTGTTGAAACCGATGGTACTGTCAAAATATAAATCCAAGATGGCGGCTGCTAGAAATTATCAACTTTTTCGTCATGGGTGTCGTTTTCATGGTTTTCGAGGGCGTTGAAACCGATGGTACTGTCAAAATATAAATCCAAGATGGCGGCTGCAAGAAATTATCAAAGTTTTCGTCATGGGTGTCGTTTTCGTGGTTTTCGAGGGTGTTGAAACCGATAATACTGTCAAAATGTAAATCCAAGATGGCGGCTGCAAGAAATTATTAATTTTTCCGTCATGGGTGTCGTTTTCATGGTTTTCGAGGGTGTTGAAACCGATAGTACTGTCAAAATATAAATCCAAGATGGTGGCTGCAAGAAATTATCAAATTTTCCGTCATGGGTGTCGTTTTCATGGTTTTCGAGGGCGTGGAAACCGATGGTACTGTCAAAATGTAAATCCAAGATGGCGGCTGCAAGAAATTATCAACTTTTTCGCCATGGGTGTCGTTTTCGTGGTTTTCGAGGGTGTTGAAACCGATGGTACTGTCAAAATATAAATCCAAGATGGTGGCTGCAAGAAATTATCAAATTTTCCGTCATGGGTGTCGTTTTCATGGTTTTCGAGGGCGTGGAAACCGATAGTACTGTCAAAATGTAAATCCAAGATGGCGGCTGCAAGAAATTATCAACTTTTTCGTCATGGGTGTCGTTTTCGTGGTTTTCGAGGGTGTTGAAACCGATAGTACTGTCAAAATGTAAATCCAAGATGGCGGCTGCAAGAAATTATCAACTTTTTCGCCATGGGTGTCGTTTTCGTGGTTTTCGAGGGTGTTGAAACCGATGGTACTGTCAAAATATAAATCCAAGATGGTGGCTGCAAGAAATTATCAAATTTTCCGTCATGGGTGTCGTTTTCATGGTTTTCGAGGGCGTGGAAACCGATGGTACTGTCAAAATGTAAATCCAAGATGGCGGCTGCAAGAAATTATCAACTTTTTCCTCATGGGTGTCGTTTTCGTGGTTTTCGAGGGTGTTGAAACCGATAGTACTGTCAAAATTTAAATCTAAGATGGTGGCTGCAATAAATTATCAACTTTTTCCATATGGGTGTCTTTTTCATGGTTTTCGAGGTTGTTGAAGCCGATAGTGCTGTCAAAATGTAAATCTAAGATGGCGGATGTCAGAAATTATCAACTTTTTCGTCATGAGTGTCGTTTTCATGGTTTCGAAGATGTTGAAATAGTGCTGTCAAAATGTACATAAAATAGGATAGTATTTTTTAGTTATATTGTATTGGCTAGATGGAAAAAATTCTCACGAAAAGTTGTAACGACACTTTTTCTATAGTAAGCTATTGTAAGCCGTGCGGCGTGCGCATGTTTCTCTGTCTTTCTCTCTTTCTCTCTCTTATAGAAACCAAGCCAGAACGGAACTTCGTTCCATCCGGGTGTCCCTTGACACCTCAGTAGTTTTTCGGAGAGATAAACTTTTTAATGTAAAATAATTGAAATAGTTTTAAAGTGTTAAATTTTTAATGTAATATAAATTGTCATGTTTGTGTACGATAGCGCAATAAATGAATATTGTATTCTACCACATAAATGATAGTACTTTTATACTGATAAAGCAATTGGTGCAAAATTATTCCCTAACCATTCCAAAATATCAAACATGCTCAACGTTAATAATCAAGTTTTCACTTCTGCCGGCACTCCCGGAGTGCAACCCGTCTTTTTTTTAGACAAAAGTATTAATCGCACGAAAAAATCAAATGTTGATTATGTTGTTCATGAATCTATAATAAACATATATTTTTTTTTAAACCTATTAACCTGGCCGTTACTGAGGAGTAGGCTCCAGAAAGTCACTGTTTTATAGCACTTTTCGGGCGCTTGGGCCTTAAGACAGGAAAGAAAAACGCTTTTTGGTGCGTTTACGCCCAGAGATGTGCGAGGAGTAAAGAATTACGATGTATCCATGAATAGAGTTACATTCTTTATATTCCAAAGCCTCGCAAAACCTAGCTCGGGCGAAAAAGGACTGAGCGGCAGCAGATAAATATGTTCTCAGGAGGTTTGCGAGAAATCCGTGTGAGGGATGAAAAGTAAAGTCTATCTTTTTATTATGGATAGGCTCGTGTTTGATCACTATGTCCATCGCTTTCCATCACCTGGTGGCAAGTGATGATGTGGTCGTCGATGGAGCACACTTGCCGAGAAGAGATTGGAGGCACTTAAATTGTTTTGAGTACAAGGTTATTTGTAAAACACCTTGCAGGAACAGTCCTGCAAGGTTTGGGCAGGACTGTATTACTAACATCAAAAACAACTTTTGGTCTATGACTTTTTACACGACATAATACATTTACCAAAAACAAACCTTCAAGTTTTCGTTGTTCTTTCTAACATATTTCAACTCTGTATTTTGCTATACCTACCTACGTCTGTATGGCGCGACTACGACTTCTTAATATTTAGAACGTTCAATTTAAATATTTCTTTGAAAATCTGATCAAAAATGTTTAAAAGTCATAGAACAAAAGTTGTTTGTTATGATGTCAGTAACATAGTCCTATCGAGTCACAATAAATCTTTCAGGTCGCAGTGACTACATCCCCTACACTATGGGTGATGCATAGCCCCTTATCTTCTAAATAACATAGTCCTGTGTCCTAGGTTGCCAGTGTTATACAAATAACCCTATATACAGACAGTTACCCTACACACTCGAGTCCGTTAAGCCTTGCCGGGACACTCAGCTTCCTCATTCAGCTTCGGTGGTCATCCTTATTAAACGTAATTGGACGGTGGACTATGTAATCTACAACAAACCAAATATCTATTAATATTAATGTGGAAATATTGTAACAACCACCATTTTTTTAAAAGAGTAACCATGGAGTTTCTTGCCGGTTCTTCTCCATAGGCAACGACCAATTTGGAACCGTGCACTAGCTTCTGAGGACTGATAAGTGCCCATGTAGGCCTATGTGAAATAAAAACTTTTGAATTTTGAATTTTGAATAGCGTATAGGTCACTGAAGACTGTTGGACGTGTTTATGTAATGGTTTGACTTTCAACTGATTTTATCTGTTTATTAAAAAGCAATCATTAATATGATTCAACAAGTACTTTAAATTATGAGTAGTAACAAAAGGCAATTACTGTGTATTAGATTTCTCAAATGATAAGACTAGTATGTGGTTTGTATATTTGAAAGTTTTACATGAAATGATGTAGAATTTACAAGGATTCCTAAATACTGTAACACAAAATTGTATTAACTATTCAGTTCCCGTAGGTATATGATGGCCTGTTGGTCTAGTGGTTAGTGACCCTGACTGCTATGCCGGAGGTCGTGGGTTCGATTCCCACCCAGGACAAATGTTTGTGTGATGAGCATGATCATTTGTTCTGTGTCTGGGTGTAATTTATCTATAATATGTATGTATTTAGAAATATATATGTAAGTTTATCAGTTGTCTAGTACCCATAACACAAGCTCTGCTTAGCTTGGGACTAGACGGCGTTGTGTGATAGTTGTGGAATATTATATTATATTATTATATTATATTATATTATATTATATTATATTATATTATATTATATTATATTATATTATATTATATTATATTATATTATATTATATTATATTATATTATATTATATTATATTATATTATATTATATTATATTATATTATATTATATTATATTATATTATATTATATTATATTATATTATATATTATTATATTATATACAGGGTGTAAGAGACAGCCCTCCACTAACTTTAAGGGCTTACTCAGTAGACGAAACTGAACCACCTTCCACAAGATTTTTCAGGAAACGAAAAAAAAATCGGCCTCTCCATACAAACTGTCCAATCAAGTTTTTAATTTTGTAAGGCTGTTTTTTTTTTTTTCGTTCGAAGGTTGTTCAGTTTTGTCTAATGAGCAAGCCCTTAAAGTTTGTGGAGGGCTGTCCCTTACACCCTGTATAATGAGTAACGGAAAGGTTTGCTTATTTTCGAAATTTACAAACTACTTTATGAAGAACTTCTTATTTACGTTCTTGAATAAATACCCTGTAAAAAACGCTCAATATTTCATAATCTAGATGCGAATGCTGTTAGCCGCTTAGGGTTTGGGTAGTTCAGATTCTGTGGTAAGGGCCCCGATTTACGACCTGTACGTCATAAAATAATAATTAAAAAAAATATGTCATGGGTTCAAAGTTTTAAACCCAGGCAGGCACTTTAGTTTGCGTAATTTATTTCTGCTCTCAAAACGGTGACGGAAAATATCGAGAGGAAACTGGCATGGCCAAAAATCTGAAGACATGTGACATTCACTGGTCGCCTATTCTAACTCCTAAGAGAAGGCCTGCGTCAGTGGGAGCATTATAAGGCACCGTATCTTTACTGTGACCAGACGAAGGATTTTAAGAGAAAATCATCTCCCATCCTCAAATTAATTAATTAATTAATAATTCCTGCCATCGACTTTATTACTACCGTTTTTGCCAATATATAAAAATATTTTTAAAGATATTAATTTATTACGTAAAAATCGTTGATTAAAACTTATCATTAGACCAAAAAAAAAATTATCAAATTAATTATTTGTTATTTTTTAACAAGTCACATTTCCAGTATAATTTTGAGAAAAGTAAAAAAATAATAATTAATCAGTTGATTTTCAGAATTTCATTTGACTCATCAGGTACTGGAACGCCGGTACAAAATGTATTCGTATCAGCCGTATGAATAGTACGTTGATATGTAATGATAATGCATTGGTTAGTATGCTACTTTTAAATGTTACTATAGCGCCGGACTGTTGTCGAATTACAGCCTCATAACATCTCTTATAGAACTATCATACTCATATTATATTATTCAGAAATCAGAAACGTTTATTTCAAACAGACCAGTTACAGGCACTTTAGAATTGTCAAAATGTCGGTCAGTCAAACAAGTGAAGCTAAATTGCACGTTCCAAAGAGTAGGTCTCTATGGAGAACAACGTGCAAGAAACTCCATGGACACTCTTTTAAATCGTATTGAGTTACATGAATCTTCGTTACATATTTCTCTTTTGTTTCTATTATGTGAACACAATGAAGATAAGTAATAAAAATTAAATAATAATGGTAACAATAAAAATAGAAATTGAATAAGTCACTGGCAGCTAAGCGATGACCAGTCTCAACTGACGGCGCCCGTTCACGTGCATGACGCGTGCATCAGCCCCACTCAGCTCAACCATTTTGAAGGGAGCCAATAACACGTGCCACCAACAGCGAGATATTTCAGTGAGCATGACAATCTGTCAACTGCCATGCTCGTGGTGTCAAACAAGTTGTAAGTTGTATTACTAACAAGTTGTATTACTATGTTAACTATCAAGCTACAATGTAGAGTACCTGTCAACGTAAGCACTTATTATCCAAGGGCTCTTCAAGTACCTACATAGTTAATAGTATTCTGATACAATATTATTTTTAGTATAATGTGCGAAACCTGAATTTAGATTGTTCAGAATCAGTAACTGAATCGATTCCAATACTTTTTTACACCACGTTATATTTTTTCTCAAAAATATTTAAAAAGCTCACAAGTTAGACACCACCAGCACTAAGTACAACTCAAGTCACGGCAAGTCATAGCGGGTATTAGGCGTCAGCAAACAGTTCTGAGTTCAAGTGCCAAAGAACCCTTCAGTCACCTGACCCGGTGACCATATATTTTTGCTGACATAACGAGATCATCATCATTATTTCAGCCAAAAGACGTCTTCTGTTGGACATCGTCTTCACCCAAGTGTCACCACAACGACCAGCCCTGTGTGTCTCGCATCCATCGGATTCCCGTGACCTTCACCAGGTCTACCTTGTGGGAGACCTTCCAACGCTGTTTCAGAAACTCCACCTGTGTTCCTACGATTTTAATAGCTTACTGAGGCTTTTTTCATGGTGGGAAAATATCATCCAATGACATCCCCTGCTCTTGGACGGAGCAGGAGATAGTGTCAGACTCTTACTGACTAAAAGACCCACCCCGTTCCTTCTAGCCTTCATACAGGGGCTCGAGCTGTCTTTTGAAACTAACCCTGGCCCCAGTAGGCTTCGACCCAGCTGGGTCCCTGTTGTTGCTGACAAACTCCTTGAGGCGCGCGGGAACAGTGCGCACCGTCGACGACTTGGGCTTGGTCCGGACAGTTACCGGACGGCCGGACAGCGAGCTACCCATTGCTTACTGTCCGCATGCCCGCGAGCTTACTGGGGCTGTTTCATTCACATTTGTAAATATTGAGAAAGCGTTTGAGACCGAATACTATCTACTATTACAATATCCCACTGCTGGGCTCGGGTCTCTCCTTAATAAGGAGGATATAGCCTACTGGAACCACGTTGGCTAAACGGGCTGGCACCGGGTTTTATTTCTACTTTTCCTTATCTTTCACTGGTTGTATAGTGAATGTTTCCCTATTCGCCTCTTACGAAATCCTGGGATGAAAAGGAGTGAGTGGTGACATATTGTATTCTTACTCACACACACGGAATAGACCGAATAAACAATTTTTTTTTTTTTTTAATTTTCTACCAATTTGGTACCGTACACTATATAGCTTCTGACGGTTTATAAGTGCCCATGTAAAATAAAAGTACCTATTTGAATTTTTTTTTTTTCGATCCTAGGCCGCAGAACCTCTTTGGCTTTCTCTTTTCATCAGAAAAAAAAAATAATGTTTTGCAGAAACGCATTCTGACTATGTCAGGGATTTCTATAATATTGTTTTTCAACTAAAAATAACATGCAATCTAATCTCCCTTATCATGCCGATAAGCGAGTTACCAGTGTTACAATATGATCGATATTGCAATTTGGAAAGAGCAATGTTTTTGTACGAAATTAACAAACACTCTTGTTAGCCAATCGGTCATAAGGGAATTGAGCATGACGTCCTGGCTTCGAATCCTAGTTCGGGCAAAATTATATTGTTATGGTTTTTCTTTAGAGGAGTTTGGAGTTTTGCCTGTCTGATGGCATATACTTATTGTCCCTATAAGCATAACACTGAAACATAACTGATGGTATTTGGGTGCACTATAGGTGCACTTCTGCTTAACCCCTCGTGAAATAAAGGCCGCTGTTAGGTTTTAACCAAAATAAAGTTAGCAATCTGCCTTTAAAAATAATGTTATAGTTATGTCAGGCGCTTTTAATAAAGTACAATTTATTTACACTAGAGTGTACTCGTCCTATGAGCATTTTGCCGCCTTCAGAAAACAAATGTTACAATTGCCGGCACTGATCTTGAACGCTGGCTTCAAGTTGCGCAGAAGTCAAATATTCGGACTCTTTAGTGCTGCGAAGTGAGACGCGGGGGCGGGGAGTGTCAGTGATTGGCTCGCCGCGCCATCGTGTCATAGACGTCACTCATGATTCGTTCCCTGCTTTTCAGTATGGATCTAACAACGACGACTATTGGCTCGCACTCTATCGCACTCTTATTTTCAAAACTGTAGAGAGAGAGAGAATAATTCAATTATTGTTATTGTTATTATTATTGGTATTTACATAATAATGCAAGATTCACGTAGCGAAACGTATCCCAGTATCTCGCCCCCTCACAATTCACCTATCTACCTCTTTTTAGGACAGAAATCATCCAATGACTATCTCCTGGTCAGACTTTTATTGACTAAAACCCATCTGTACTTTTTGCGTTTTAGGACCACGATATGATATCCCTTTCATTCAAATATTCACCGGGGCCCTAACGGGCATCGACCCTTCCGGGCCTTTTTTTATGGTGGGAAAAATCATCCAATGGCAACCCCAGCTCTTGGGCGGAGCGGGAGATAGTGTCAGACCCTTACTGACTAAAAGCCCACCCCGTTCCTTCTAGCCTTCATACCGGGGCTCGAGTTCCCTTTTGATAACCCTGGCCCCAGTAGGCTTCGACCCGGCTGGGTCCCTGCTGTTGCTGACAACTCCTAGAGGCGCGCGGGAACAGTGCGCGCCGTCGACGACTTGGGCTTGGTCCGGACAGTTACCGCACGGCTGGACAGCGAGGTACCCATTGCTCACTGTCCGCAAGCCCGCGCCTACGGTGGCCGGCAATCGGGATCGGAATCCCGGTGGCGGCGGCGAGAACGCCGTTGCCTGATGCGGTCGGCCGCCTCCTTTGCGAGCACTGCTTCTCAGAAGTCGGCGACCGCCTGCCACAGGTCTCCGCCGCTGATCGCCCCCACGAGGGCACGGCGATGCTCAGCCCAAGCAGGGCACACCTCAACTGTGTGCTCCACCGTGTCCTCCGGGAATTCCGCACAATGGCGACACCCGGGCGTCTCTTACGCACGAATCCGGTGCAGGAACCTCCCGAACGTGCCATGTCCGGTGAGGACCTGCGTCATGCGGAAGGTAAGGACGCCGTGAGGTCTTTCCAGCCACGCCACAAAGAGGGGATTTACCTCCATAATTAATAATAATAATAATAATATAATAATTCTTTATTCAGGTGTAAAGTAAGCGACATTATAATTTACATTAATTACAATCGACATAAATTTAATTCAAACTGTATTATAGTTCTGCCTGATCTAGGTTAATGAAAACCTGTGTTTCAGGCCATCCATGTACATCAAACATTTAAAAAAGAATAACAACAATAGAAATGAAAGCTAAATTAAAACGAAGACAATAATTCCAATGACTTAAAAGTAAAAATATTTTAAAACTAGATTAGTTACGATATATTATGTTTAAACAAATTAACGAATAATAATAATGCAGATAAAGTGCAGACTATTAATTAGGTAAAGAAAGTGATTGGGATTAGATAAACTTTATTTTACAATTTCTAGAAGTTTTTCCGTGTCTTCATAACTGTGTTTTGCCAAATATTCCTGAACTAGTAAATTACACCTATTGTAACTTAAACTATAAATCTTTAGTATTCTGTTAAACTGGTTGTATAAGTAGGGGCCTAAAAATAAATAAAATCGTTTAGCAAAAGCATGTTTAGTCTTAGAGTTAGCACAAACCAAATCCTTTCTTCTCCTATCTGAGGGTATTGGGTTAAAATAAAGTTCAGTGTGTTGGAACAAAATTACATTCAAAACAAATAATTGGCGTACTGTTAGGACCTTACATGCCATATAAAGCTGATTTGTAGGAAAACGAAATGGGCGAAAAGTAGCAACTTTTAAAACTGCTCTTTGGGCGCGTTCTAAAGGTAGTAAAATTGATTTAGCGGCACCACCCCATGATGTTATGCAGTAGGTAATTATAGATTGACACAAAGCCAAATAGACCTGTCTAATTAATTTAAATTCGGCAATGTTACGTAAGTTTTTAAAAATATATATTAGTTTACGCACACGGGTGCATAATAAATCGATGTGTTTGCGGAAATTCAAGTTTGTGTCAATCGTTACACCTAAATATTTTATATGGTCAGTTTTTGCTAAAGTGGGACAAGTACATGCAATATCAGCACAATGTAGATTACAATTGTTATGCGCTTGAATACTTAGATTAGTCAGCGTTGGATAAGTGTTTCTCATTGTAAATAATAGGTATTTGGTTTTAACTGCATTTAAGCTTAAGAGATTATTATAAAGCCAATTAGACACAGTATCAAAACCCTTCTGTGCTAGATCATAGACCTCGGTCTTTGATTCAGCTGCAAAAAGTAGAGCTGTGTCATCAGCATACGAAATAATTACACCATTTTGAAGGGTCAAATTGCACAGGTCATTTATATAAATAAGGAACAAGGTAGGACCCAAAATACTACCCTGTGGGATTCCGTAACAGGTACTTTTAAGTTCAGAACTTATGTACTGACCTATTTTTACAGACTGATGACGGTCGCTAAGGTAATCAGATAGTAATTTCAGTTGTTCTCCTCGTATTCCCAGCTTTTCCAGCTTGTACAAAAGCAAATTACAAGAAATTGTGTCAAACGCCTTGGCAAGGTCCAAAAAGATCCCTAAGGTATGCAAACCGTTATCCAGGTTTGAGCTTATAAAATTCGTTAGATGGTGAACAGCTTGGCTAGTTGATCTTTTAGGCCTAAAACCAAACTGTTGATCAGAGAGTAATTTATTACTTTCAAGGTACTTTACTAATCTACTGTTTATAATTTTTTCTAATATCTTTGACAGGCCAGTAAGAACTGCAATTGGCCTGTAATTATTAACACAATTCTTGTCACCGGCCTTAAACACAGGAGTAACTACGGCTTTTTTAAGCAATTTCGGGAATATTCCTTTGGTTAAACATAACTGAAAAATGTGAGTCAAGGGAGGGGCAATGACGTGTTTAAATCTTTTGAGTATGCTATTTGGTATGCCGTCATAACCTATGGCACAATTTTCCTTTAATCCATTTATTATGCCTATTATCTCATTAACATCGGTATCTAGTAAAACAAAAGAATTTCGTGATGCACTTGTTCTAGTTTGGCTCTGACTGGAAGGACACTTATTTGAAAGTAAGAGTTTTTCTGCTAAGTTTTTTCCTACGTTAATGAAAAAGTCGTTAGTTTTATTTACTGCTTCGGTAGGGCTTTGGACAGAAGATAAAAGGTCAAGTGCTGGTTCGAGATTTTTGGACCTAATAGTGTTCGTTTTTATGAATTTCCATATAAGTTTAGTGTTTTTACCTGCTTTTTGTAGTTGAGTCTGATCATATTGGTTTTTTAACTTTTTCAATAGATTATTACAGAAATTCCTATATCGTTTGTAAATAATTGATAGCTGTCCATTATCCGGTGCATTTTTTAAATTATGGTGAAGTTTATCTCTATGTCTAATACAGCGAACAAGTCCAGGGGTAATCCAGGGTTTAATATTACTATATTTTCTAGGGGTTATGTTGGTAAATGTATTTTTCCTTATCTTAGATTGCAATACATCGACTAAATATTGCAAAGAAATATTTGGATCGTGTGAATTGTAAACGGGGTCAAGATTAATAGCGCGTAAGTCAGTTTCAAGACTCGTCATATTGATTTTAGTATAGCTGCGCATGCACTTATTTCGAGGTGAACTTATTTGCAGTGTTAGTAAAACAGCTTGATGATCGGTAAGTGATGAGTTAGTAACTAATGTTTTGGATGGACTCTTTGATTTTATAAGGATATGGTCTAGACAAGAGCCGCTCTGATGGGTTGGGTGATTATGAGCTGGTAATAATCCATGAAAAGAGCAAATATTGAGGTAATTATGAGAATGAGTATCGATTTTTTCGGCAATAATGTTTATGTTGATATCTCCTACTAGTATGATATTTTTAAACGAAGATAATTTTTCTAGGTTACTGTTAAGCGAGTCCAAAAACCCATCAATACTTTGGGATGGTGGCCTGTAAATAGCCACAATCACCGTGTCGGGAATAATTTTAATTACTAAGCAATTGCAATCAGAAAAATGAGGTTCTTCTACCAATACTCCTAAGTTATTTCTAATGTAAACGACGATACCATCATTCTGGTTGAATGTATTATCGCTTTTGTGAAGATTAAAACCATCGAGAGTTGGTAAATTGGCTGACTGTTTAGATAACCATAGTAGTAGTTTAGATAATTGTGGCGTGCCCAACCCTTCTGGGTCTACGGTTTTGCTGATCTCTTTGAGGCGAGTCTGGAACACCACGTGCCGTCTTCACACGCTCTAAACTTCATCTACCTGTATTGTAAGTTTTAGAACCTACAATCAGTTTGCAGGCAACCGCGATAGTACAGGATGTATACCTCCAGGTCGCGTGCGGCGGTGAATTGGTCACCGCGTGAGCACTTGCGTAGGGTAGTCAGCTCACAGGGTTTGTTTAGTTTTTAATGGCTTTTTAATCTAAACAACACACTGCAAACAATTTCCTGCACTTGCTAGTAATTATACGCACGCGTGAGTTGGAGACCTAGTTTTAGTTACGTCCTCATTTCAATAATTAACTAGGTACACGTGTAAGTAAGCCAACAACTTATTAAAGCACAAGTTTGCGATCTAACAAAGATATTATAAGATTTTTTTTTACAATTTATTTTTCTTTTTTTACATTGTCTCTTTGTAACTCTACATGCTCCACCTAGCGATGCCTCCATCTCTTTAACCCGTTAAGGTGATTGTTCCGCTGGCTTGTTCATACATTTAATGTGTTAGAAATACTCCGTACATAGACACTTTTTGCTCAAAACGAATCACTTTATCACTTTTTTACAATTATATATTCCCGCATTTGACTTTTTGGTAAATAATTTGCGTTATATATTGAGAAAAACAGTCATGAAAACCGGGCAAAATTTGACATTGTGTTTACTAGTGTGAGTTCGATTTGACAACCAAACAAACGGCCATGATTGCGATAGGTTATAATATTTAACGCTAGATGGCGTGCAACCGATAATTTAAATTTGAAAAATCATTACTAAATTTATAATAATGGATTTCATTAAAAAAAAACATTATAATAACGTAAAACTAACTATCCTAGACGAAAACATAAAACATTGTTGTTATCAAAAAATTGTTAGCATTAGTTAAGATTATTGTTACTGGCAACGTGTTATATTCAACATAGGTACGTAAAACGCGACGCGCGACGTTGCCGATCTTCTCAACGTGACCCTTTGACCTTAGATGTTACGTCGGAATTTCTAAGTAAACGCGTTGTCAGACTTATTTCAATTTGATGATTCGAAATACATTTTGAAACTAGGCTAGCTAATGCAGTGATAGGTTTTTCGCGCGGAATTGCTTGTATATTTTAAATTGTATGCATTTTCAATAATTTGAACTAATATTATTTTATTGTTTATATTTCATTACAATTTAATATAATTATTGCAAGGTATTGTAGTACAGGTTGCATATACGATTTTATTTTAAAATAAAAGTACCAATCTTTCGGTGGTAGGTATTAGCAAGTCGGCCCATGAGTTTAGCTGGTTATTAGGTACAAACTAAAATCATCTCATAATAGAAATCACCGATCGATATTGTTAATGATTCGTCAAGTTATAAATAATATCAAGTAAACAAAATTTTCGATATAATATGTATATATTTCCTGTCATATTGTTTTTTCTAATAAGTACCTAAACAAATAGTTATTGACGAACAATTATTATTAGACGGACAAACAAACATTAGTTATAAAAGGTACATTAGATCGCGATCCGATCGCGTCGTGGATGCGGTGCATTCCGTTACAGGTACTTACATCAAAATGTATAATTATGTAATATGATTTATTATTTATGGTTGTTCTGCAGGGATTTATCTCCACTAGCTATTGTTTTCTTAATTGTCAATCAATATTCTATCAAAATCATTTGGGTAAGTAACATTTTACTGCTACATTTTTCTCAAAATGCGAACAATAAAAATGCAAAATGTAATCTGGAACGTAATTTGTAACGTCAGTTTCTAATATTCTTGTATTATCTATGGTATTATTATTATTGCATGCAGAATTTGAGAAGACTGCATTTCCATTGCAATTTGATTTGGTTGTTTTATGATTTCATTCAATTTTATTCGAATTGTGAGTTTATAAAAGTAACATATCGTCTTGTATAGTATTTGTTTTTGTGTATTTTCGTCAAACCTAGAGAAAAGCGCATTCTCGATTACACGGTGACGAGTGTAAAGAGAGACGTTGTTATTGATGAAGTACAATAAATTGAGAATATGGTGTGAAGAACGGTTAGCAGAATTCCAAAAGACACCAGAAGACATAGCTTTCATTGAAATGTCTACTGTAGGGCAGCAAGAAAATGATTTGTATCATATTTGTATACTTTAAGATAGGTACCTACTCATAAGCGTGACCGTCTGACTGCCACTGCCAGTCAATTTGGAATGGTACCTAATGTAATCAGAAATGTGCATGAGTAATTTCTGTATTTTGTAGAACACCTATGCAGACAACGCATCTTTAAAAAATATTCACACACATTTATTTTATCTTACTTTTACAGGTTTACAACAATACAATTTTATTGTGTCAAGGATATTCTTTATAAAAAGAATATTTGTACAAAAGATATGTTATATGGACAGCAAAATGAAAATGTGGCAAAAAGTATGTTTATGTAACAGTATAATAAAACTGTAAGGTCTTTTTATTGATGAAGAAATTGGATATTTGGCTGGCAGGCCAAATGGTAAGTTTATTCATGTATCATTATGTGTATAAGTTGGATCTTATCTATATAATTGATGAATATGGAAAATTATAACACTAGTTTACAAGTAAAATGCAAAATGTATAGATATGTTAATTTCTCCCGCTCTAGGTGGAGAGAGAGCGTTAGCTTGCTATCCAACCATCCAGTAACCATCCGGACCGAGCCCAAGACGTCGACGCCCTCACACAATTGCACTGCACTATGAATATCAATACATGTTCTGGTCGGATTGGGAACTTCTGCCAAGATCGAACGAGCCAATATGGACGAGGAGAACCAGAAAGGTACACAACTTTTTTTTTTAATTTACTTCATAATTTTCATAAATTTTAGTCTATGTTATTTTTTTTTTTCTGCGTACCGGAAGACGCAGCGTTGGAAGGCCTCCTACAAGGTGGACCGGTGAAGGTAGCGGGAAACCGATGGCTGCGGGACGCACAGGAACGTTCGTTGTGGCAACGCTTGGGGGGAGGCCTATGTCCAACAGTGGACATGTATTGGCTGAAATGATGATGATGATATTTTTTCTTTTGGAAAATTGTTCTTCAACATCCACATCAAAAGTTACACCCAAAATATACTAAATATAATAATTTTCTTTTGCAGCAACTGTGTAGCGGTGGTTTCCAGACAAGAACTTCAGAACGAGTGAAAACAACATGTTGAATGATTTTTGTTTTAATTGTGCTTTTATAGTAGTTTGTTTAGAATCTACATTATCAATGTTTACAATCATATTTTTTGGTTATCAGAAACCTGAAATGGTGTGCTCATCATGATGAACATTATGTTCATAATGTGATGAATACATTGACTCTTTTTCTGGTTTCTGAAAAACATACGTGATTATGGATGCTTAGACATTATCAAACATTTTCCACCTTCCTGGTTGCAATCTCTCATTCTAAATTGTGTTTTAAATTTGTTGTTTTCTTATGATTTATAATTTCTTGCGTTTGTCTTGTACTGCTGTATAATTTTTGTAAATAATATACTTTGAATTACTTCAAAATTGACTTGGAACTAAATATTTTGAAATATTGTTTTTTAGTAAACAGTTATGTATCAAGCAAGACACAAATTGTCACTATAAATACTTGTAATTATTGTTAGTTGGTACATATGCTTTTTTAAATAATGTATAAGGTAATATAAATAAAACTATCTTACATTGCATTCTTGACATTCATTTGATTCTTAAAATAATAAATCAATTAAATAGTTTACCCCAGAAATACCACCTTTTATTATATAATCATGAGTCCTTTTATTTCATATTATAATTGTAATGGGTGACATTAGAATAAACTTACCCCCCAGACAATTAATTCTAATTTCTACTAGAGTCCAGCCTAATAACTTTTAAAATCACGCCATCTAGTGGTTAACTTTGCTAAATGCTCTTGACTTTAAAGTAGTCGCTCATGTCTATGTGTGTGTAAACGATACTGTAAGCAGAGTTGGATATTAGTCCTAAGAAATATGGCGAATCAAATGGGTTTTGAGGCTTTATTTTGACTAATTTCGGTAAAGTGGAATGTCCCATTTCAGCTCTACTATTTCTGTGACATAATATTGTTCCAATCACACTCAAAACTAAATAAAACTGAAAATGTTGACTTCAGCGCCATCTAGCGGGAAAATGGCCACGAACAACCCGTAGCAATCACCTTAAACCGTAGTTGGCGTTTTTCTCTGCAAAATAATTATTCACGAAATTTTCTTCCGCGTTTAACGAAATTCTCTTTCCTCCGAGCGCAATAATTATTAGATGAGGGAATAAAAAGAAGTTGCTATTATAGGAGCTAGATCTGGTGGGTAAGGCGGATGGTTAAGCAGTTCATATCATAAAATATTTGTAGATTTTCGCCGTGGCAACCGCTGAGATGTGAGATGTTGTCTTGGTGAAAAGTGGTTTTCTTCCCTTTTTTGGTAAATGTGAGATGTCACATTGACTCACTCTTGATGATTGTGAAATAATAACTACGCATCCAAAATGGCTGAAACTTTGGTGAGTAACTGTCTAAAGATGCACAACTACATTCACTAGCTTTTATTGATGAGTGTTGCTATCTTCATAATGAGGTCGGAGACATTTCAGACCAGCCACGTACCTTTGGAGATTTGAAAAGTTATGCTATCTGTTGATTGGCTGAAGAAAGAAGGAAAGAAAGTTATTTTGAAAATTATGGAGAGGCACTAGCCCAGCTGTGGGAGAACAAAAGCTTAGGAAAATAAAACTCAGTACTTCACTAAAAAAAACACTTTCGGAAATCGGTGTTTCTCAATATTGTTTGGTTCTTAAATTTATTTTGATTGTTTTAGTGCTAGTTTTAACGACGGGGTTCTGAGGTAAGAAACAAAAAAAAAAACAGAATTGATAACCTCCTTCTTTTTTGGAAGTCGGTTAAAAAACAATGGTTTCCCGAATCAAAACAAACGCCTGTATATCTTTTTTTGGTTGCTCACAAGAGAAATCTAACTAATATTGCTATGAATAACAACTCAGGCACTAGCGGAAAACTTGTAGTTTAATGCGATGGCTGACAGATGGCAGCAGTAGGATTACTGGTGAGGATTGCCTTTTAGAAGGAAAACTGGTGCTAATGTTCCTGTGACTGTATTGATAAATATGCTGCCTGTATAGCCGTTTTCTAATTCCTGTTGGAACATTAGAATACTATTACTATTTAAGAACTACTTGTACACTACACCCAACATATATATTACATACTTACTTGTTATTTACAAAATAATATAACTTGAAATTCTCTATTAATCTAATCTAATGAAATTATTATTATGTTAAGTACAAAATTATTTGCTATGGTGAAATTACCAAATAGTGTCTCATTCGTGTATCAATCTGATGACGAAGACCTGATGCTAGAACTGGGAAGTGGCTGATGGGACCCTGGAATGCCTACTAGTAAACACATCTAGTTTGCGCTCATTAGACTTTATGCATTGTCGGGGGTTTTTAAAATTTTTAATTTCAATTACTTTATATAATTTACCCATATTATTATTATAGCAAATTAATAATTATGATTGTTTTATTTGTTTTTGTATTATATAATAATGGGTATTACCAAAACCTGTTTCCTTCCCCACTGTTCCTGATAGTCTGCGTGGTGAAAATACGCAAACGTTTAGTGGCTAATTAAGAATATGTCGCTATCTGCGGTCACGGAACAGTTTAATTAATAACCATGTCATAACAGCACATAACGTACATTCATAGGAAAAAAACAGTCTACTCACAACATTTGTTTACGTATTTATGTAATTAGGTACGTAATTCTAATATTCAATCATCTATTACGGCTATGAAATGTCCTCACGATGAGCGTCATCAATGGAGTGTCAGTGGTTGACCATTGGAAAGTCATAATGACGCCATTATATTAGTAGATTACCAAACTTGTCAAAATTGACAATTATGACATCAATGATAGACCATGAAGAGAAGAATGGTCTATCATTGATGTAGCAGATATAGTAGATTTGAGGCCCAGGACAATGGAAATCAAATATTAAAAAAAAAAAAATATATTCAAAAACAAACTTTTCTTATTACTTGTTAATAAAACGAACTGAAAAGTACAAAAAACGAACCCAAACTCGATGAGGTCGAGTCGTTGTATTGTAGAGTTCCTATGCCCACCTTCCAGCTCCATCATCAGATCAGCTCGATGTCATCGTAATATTCTGAACATAGTAATAAAGAGAGTCATACCGGGCGGCGGCCGCATTAGCGACAAGCGGGGTTGCGATAGTCGTTGGTAGGATCCAGGAGTTGGGACTAGAGGTGGCGCTGCGCAAATCCGAGGTCATGTGTTTTCACGGTCGCGGCCGTCGGAACGCGCCACCGTCGGGTTCCCAACTAACGGTAGGAGGAGTTCGCATCGGCGTCGGGACATCGATGAGGTACCTGGGACTCATCCTCGACAGTCGATGGAATTTCGTGGAGCATTTCCGACGTCTGGCTCTCAAACTCAACCGGACTGGGGCCGCTCTCAAGCGGCTCCTGCCCAACCTTGGGGGTCCAGACGCCTCCTGCCGGAGGCTCTACGCGGGGATCGTTCGGTCCATGGCCCTCTACGGGGCGCCGGTGTGGGCGCCGTCGCTGCAAAAGCGACCGGCGGCCATTCTGAACGCCTGCCAGAGGGTCATGGCAATTCGGATGGTGCGGGGATACCGCACGATTTCCTGCGAAGCGGCGAGCCTTCTGGCTGGCCTACCACCGTGGGATCTGGAGGCAACAGTCCTTGCACACATGCACGACATGCGCGTGGAGATGCAACGCCGGGGTGAAAGTCCTCTGCCGCGACAGGTCACGGCATGGCGGACAGAGCTCCGGCGGGATCTCATGGTGGAATGGCGTCAGCGACTATCGCAACCCCGTCATGGGCACGCCACAATTATGGCGATAAGTCCCCTCTTTGAGGCGTGGCTGGAAAGACCTCACGGCGTCCTTACCTTCCGCATGACACAGGTCCTCACCGGAAATGGCAAGTTCGGGAGGTTCCTGTTCCGAATTAAAGCGGAAGTGACGCCCAGGTGTCGCCACTGTGCGGAACGCCCGGAGGACACGGTGGAGCACACAATCGCGGTGTGCCCTGCTTGGGCGGAGCATCGCCGTGCCCTCGTGGGGGTGATCGGCGGCGGAGACGGAGTGGCAGGCGGTCGCCGACTTCTGCGAAGCAGTAATGCTCGCTAAGGAGGAGGCCGACCGCATCAGGAAACGGCGCCCTCGCCACCGCCGGGATTCCGATCCAGATTTCCAGCCACCGTAGGCGCGGGCTTGCGGACAGTGAGCAATGGGTAGCTCGCTGTCCGGCCGTCCGGTAACTGTCCGAGTCCGAGTCCAAGCCCAAGTCGCCGACGGCGCGCGCTGTTCCCGCGCGCCTCAAGGAGTTGTCAGCAACAGCAGGGGCCCAGCCGGGTCGAAGCCTACCGGGGCCAGGGTTATCCGAAAGGGCGCTCGAGCCCCGGTATGAAGGCTTGAAGGAACGGGATGGGTTTTTTTTAGTCAGTAAGAGTCTGACACTATCTCCCGCTCCGCCCAAGAGCGGGGGTTGTCATAAGATGATTTTTCCCATCGAAAAAAAAAAAAAAAAACATAGTAATAAAAATAATATTCCACAACTATCACACAACGCCGTCTAGTCCCAAGCTAAGCAGAGCTTGTGTGCTTGTGCACTAGACAACTGATAAAAATACTCGTACTTATATATTTCTCATTACTATTGGTAAATTACACCCAGACAAAATAAATGATCGTGCTCATCACACAAACATTTGTCCTGGGTGGGAATCGAACCCACGACCTCCGGCATAGCCATAGATGTAAGAATATATTTCTATGGGCAGCGTTGGAAGGCCTCCTACAAGGTGGACCGATGACCTGGTGAAGGTTGCGGGAATCCGATGGATGCGGGACATACAGGATCGTTCATTGTGGCGACACTCGGGGAGGCCTATGTCCAACAGTGGACGTCTATCGGCTGAAATGATGATGATTTCTATGGGCATGACTGTCAGGGCTACCAACCACTATAGACCAACAGGCCAGTCAAGCAGTACCTACGTTTTTTAGCGTTTATTAGTTACATGTTGTGTATGTAGTGGTCATGAAATCATGGCAATTGAACAATCAAACTAGCTAATCTGTAAGTGCTGTTCGATTGAGATTATTTATGTAGGAATTGTCTCGTCCGAAGATGGTGAAAATACCTACTACTAAAAAAAAAACATTTAAAGATGGAAGTTAGGACAGCGGTCCCGATCCTTGGTGCTCCTCGACCCTATTATTTATGTCCACTTCATGATGCGTAATTAATTATAAAAATGTCATCGGCAAAAAGGAAGCATTTATGTTTGGTGGCTCGCAGAACAGATGGCCGTTGGGGCCGAAAGGTTCTGGAGTGACGACAGCGTACCGGAAGGCGCAGCGTTGGAAGGCTTCGTACAAGATGGACTGACCTGGTAAAGGTTGCGGGAATCCGATGGATGCGAGACGCACAGGACCGTTGATTGTGGCGACACTTGGGGGAAGCCTATGTCTAACAGTGGACGTCTATCGGCTGAAATGACGATGATGATATTGATGATTGGTTATATTAACTATGTCGTTTGTGTAAAGTAAAAATAAGGTAGGGCCCAATATGCTACCCTGGAGGACGCCCCGTTCTGTACTTACCTATTCAGACGAATAGATATTCTGTCTTGTTCCTAATTTCATTATGTTTGATGACAGTGACTCTCTGTTGTCTGCTTAGTTAAGTACGATGATATCCATTGAAGTGGCAGTCTTTTAATTCATTAAACCCCAAGCGAACGCCGACGTTCGCTCTCTCATGGTCTTTCTATTGTGTCTCCAATTACGATATTCGAAAGTTTAATACCGAGAGCATCTAGTTTTTGTACTTAATAATACTTCATGTATATACACCGCTAAATTTTGATCGTTTTAATCCCGTGGAGGATTGATCCGGTACGTGAAACACCATCAATTTGTAAAAATAAAATTGAAAAATAAAGTACCTACTTTTCAAAACTCGCATTAATTTACGCATGTACGAAATTAATTAACGCCTGTAGGTAGTTTGTACGCAACGCCGACTACTAACATTCATAGAAATGATAATCAATTATGCATCTAATTTAGGTTCCTATAATATACGAAAAGCAATTAATGCACTTATGACGTTAATTAAATACCCATAGAAGGTAAAGTGAAATACATCCCAATTACAATTCTAGTAATTTTGGTAATGTAATGACAACCCGACGTCACACATCTGGGTTTTTTCATTCAAAGTACAGAGATAAGTGTGAAAAATCAAAAAATCATTTCATTAACTATAAAGCTCATATTTAATGACTGACAGTTTAAATCGGTCGCGTAATATTTGTATTTTTAGAGATCTTGTCGTTTATACACACGCTCCACGCTCCATCGACAGTCATTGCCTGACCATAGTCAAGAAAGACCGTGTTCGCGCGCATTTTAAAATACCGGCCGGACCTTAAAAAAAAAGTTGTAAAGAAACTTTTATACTGTGTGTTTTAATTTTAAATTTATTAGTGTAAAACATGGCTAATGATCAAGTGAAATTGAAGATCGTGAACGAGAATCACAAGGCTTTGGACCAAAGTTTTGACGATGAGGTCGAGATGATTTTCGGCAGGCCTCCACAGGCGGCCGCTAAGAATCTCAAGAATAATAATGTTAACTTAAAGGACGCTGAACGAGGACTTGATACACATTTTGTAAGTTATATTGAGCTCTATTTAAAATGATATTTAGATAGAAGATAAAAACACCGGCCAAGTGCGAGACGGACTCGCGCACGAAGGGTTTCGTATCATTCTTCAATCAATCTATTTATAAAAACGGCAAAAAACACGTTTGTTGTACTTATAGGATTTTATTCTGTTGTTTTAGTTTTTGCTGTTATAGCGGCAATAGAAATATATTATCTGTGAAATTTTCAACTGTCTATCACTCTTCATGAGACACAGACTGGTGACAGATGGACAGTCAGACAGACGGACGGACAGCGAAGTCTTAGGGTCCCGTTATCATCATCATCATTATCATCAGCCTTTTTATTATTAATGTTCCCACAGCTGGGACTCAGACCTCCCTGACCTTCTGGGTCCCGTTATACTTACCCTTTTATCATTTTGGTACAGAAAATCAAAGAAATTTTAAAAATCAAAGAAAGCTTATTTGTTTCCTTTGCACTAGATGATAGTTATACAACTTTACTTAATACAAGTAATTTTATAAATTTCAATTTATATTTTTTTATTATTATGATATGCTCGCGTTTGACCATTATCTCACCTGATGAAAAGTGACGATTAGGTTGACGAAAGTCCACGCTTGCCTAGAAGTAACCTATTCACTTAAATACCCCATAACTTTACAGATCTTATCTATATTATTAGATTATCTTCTCCACCATGTTTCACACCTGTGTTCTGCCATCTTAGAATCAACATCTAAATAATTATATCATCTTTTACACAGACTACCCATTTTTTCTCTGTAGTTCCCAACTTTTATAGCGTATCCATGTTCAAACTCAAATCTCACCACAATAATTTACTAATCATAAAAAATCTTGCCATAGATAGACGAACACATAATATGCCACTAATAAGTAAAACTGAATAGATCACAACGGTTTCTGCAGTAAATAAAATAAAAAAAGTCATAGATAATTCACGCTCTGTAGCGGTCGGTGACCCCCCATTTAGTATGTGTCTATGAATTCCTAGTAACACTGACGTATCTGGTATGAAACTGCACATCCTATGATGACAATAAAAAAAAAACAGGCAAGTGTGAGTCAGACTCGCGCACTGAGGGTTCTGTACAAACTTATATATGTAAAGAGTTCTATTTCCGATTGGAGTCTCAAAGTTTTTTCCGAGATATAACAACAACTGTGCTGTAAGACCTTGCTTTATGCCAAAATTCAGATTTCTGGGTCAAAGGGAAGTACCCTGAATTTTAATTCCCTTGAGAGTGTCGAAATATATGTACGTTTTTTGCGACATAAACGGCCGTATCTTTTTTTTCGTTAACTCAGAAGTTTTATTTTTCACAGCTTCAAGGGATCACAGATCTGAGCATATAGTTTTATCAACTCGATACCTCCACGCGTTCCCGAGATAAATGGTCTTGACAGACAGACAGACGCACAACAAAGTGATCCTACAAGGGTCCCGTGTTTTCCTTTTGAAGCACGGAACCCTAAAAAACTACATACTATATCAAACCGGTCTGCCAAAATTAGAATTCTGGTTTTGATCTGAATGTTGGTCGTAAGGATAAAATTAATGGCGAACTTATTTTAAAATCAAACCCATGGTTTAGATGCTTCAATCAGAGCCCGATCTAAGGGGGGGGCAAGCCCAGAGCGGCAAAAAATGAGTTGCGGCAAAATTGACTTATTCCTATCTTTCAATCTAGCCATTAGCCATCCACAGCTAAGTTGGCAGGTTGAGAATTTTATGTGCCACCTTCCAACCTTTTTTTTTATGGTGGGAAAAAATCACCCAATGACAACCCCCGCTCTTGGGCGGAGCGGGAGATAGTGTCAGACTCTTACTGACTAAAAGACCCACCCAGTTCCTTCCAGCCTTCATACCGGGGCTCGAGCGCCCTTTCGAATAACCGGCTGGGTCCCTGCTGTTGCTGACAACTGCTTGAGGCGCGCGGGAACAGTGCGCGCCGTCGATGACTTGGGCTTGGTCCGGACAGTTACCGGACGGCCGGACAGTGAGCTACCCATTGCTCACTGTCCGCTAGCCCGCGCCTACGGTGGCCGGAAATCGGGATCAGAATCCCGGCGGCGGCGGCGGCGATAACGCCGTTGCCTAATGCGTTCGGCCTCCTCCTTTGCGAGCATTACTGCTTCGCAGAAGTTGGCGACTGCCGGCCACTCCTCCTCGCTCCGGACCATGGCCTCAACCAAGGCCCGGCGCGAGACGCCTCCGCCGCCGATCGCCCCCACGAGAGCACGGCGATGCTCCGCCCAGCCACCTTCCAACCTACTTCAGGTTGGATAGTGGTAATTATCTTTGCCCGGAGCGGCTAAATAGCTAGATCAGGATTCAATACTTATACAAGGTGTCGTTTTGAAGCTGCAAAATATTTCAGGAGGTAATTATGTTAGTGATTCTCGACCCGAATCAATAATAAAATAAGTAGGTAATTTTTTTTTTTTTTATAACCGCGCTTTTTTTCACACACACAAACACGGAACAATAAAGGGCGTTTTCACACACACTAACTCGCAACGATAGTTTCATAAATAATGTATCATCCAATCATCATCCCGCACGCCACACCCTAGCTACGCCCCCGCGGCCATCGATCAATCGATTTAGTTTAGTGTAATTAAACAATTAAATAACAAGTATTACTGATTATTGACCAGGTATCGTTTTTTTATATGATTATTTATGAGTTTTATTACAACCTCCTGAAATATTGTGCAGTTTTAAAACTGCACCTTGTACATACAGAGCAGTGCTAGCCCAGTAACTTAACGATTTACCAGTTGTAGGTTGCGGGTTTGAACCCAGTAAGTCGCATTATTTTGCGTAATTTATTTCATCACCACTGCTCTCAAAACGGTAAAGGAAAACATCGTGAGGAAACCGGCATGTCTTATTACCAAAAATTCATAGATATGTGACATCCACTAAACTGCACTAGGTCCGCGTAGTAGATTACAGCTCATTCCCTCTCCTGGAGAGGAGGACCGAGTCTCACATTGGGAAAATTATGAGGCTGATTATGCTATTAGCTATGCTAATATAATATTTGGACAACCTTTCACTATAACTCTCAATATGTCACAAATATTATAAAGAGGTAACATTTCTAAAACGTACTAGAAACTACTGAATTAACTGAATCGATTTGAAAATTCTTTCACTAATATGTAGCTTCATTACCCCTGAATGCTATTAGACTAATACGAGTAAATGATTTTCAAATCACGAGTGTTGCGAACAAAGTCGCTGGCACAAGCCAGATGTCGGATAAAGAGAAGAGCTGCGCAACCAAAAGACGAATTCCACATAATTTTGTTGCATAAGTATAATTTCCTGCTGAATTCTGTGCTTCCTGATAGCTACAACTTAGGAGTCTTTAAGTCAAGAATGAATAGGTTACTTCTATGCAAGCGTGCTCCTTCATCGACCACAGCATCGCTTTCCATCAGGTGAGATAGTGGTCAAACGTGAGTCTATCCACAATTAAAATACGTGTCAAATGATTTAGTTCGACTGTTGGAGTGATTTAGGACCCAAAAACAAAACTACGATGCGTCGTCGGTCAGGTATCTGCGATATAGCGTCATATCGCAATTAGTTAATGAGTTAGACAGCCTATTAGCTAAGCATTGAGTACTCTTTGGCAATGCAAAGGGCTCGGAGTTCCATTGCGTGATCGCATTAGACATGAAGATAACCGCAAGAGAACCAAGGTTTCTATCATAGCCGGAATCGCCAAACTTAAACAAAAGAAGAGCAGATGGTCGACGAGACCGAACAGTTCTGGAGTAGTGACATGATGGAATGGACAAATTAGATTTTACAACCGCTTGAGTGTGAAGAAGTAACAAATACACACGTGCTCATAAATGTTTGCCTTTATAATATCAGTGTCAGTAACTTTTCTACAGAAAAGTTAGTGCGAATAGTGCACTACTAACTTTGATAAGACAAATCACCAACATTTAGGGTCGAATGTCTCAATCTTCACTACTTTTGTTCATAGTATCCATTTCCGTGGCCATTAATTACGATACAGAATTCCTTTCCGCTGAATAGCGCACAGTTTTCCATTTATAGCCATTTCAATAATTCAACAGCGTTTACTTTACATTTTTTTGTGTTACTTTGAAAGTTGACCGCAATTCGATCATTTTAATCAGCGGTAACATACACAGTAGTTCTTAACTACTAGGTAACATCATCATAATTACTTCAGCCAAAAGTCGTAGTCGACGAAAAATTTTAAACCTTGATTACAAAGTGCAAAGGGTTGATATCGCCCCTTTTCTCTACATGTAAGCCCCAAAAAAAAATGAAAGTTGCAGGCGTACTACCGACTATTAACTTTTTTGCTATAAATCCACAATTCCTTTGCGAACTCTGAAGTGGCAACCACTTACCAGAAGACACAGCCTTGGAAGGCCTCCCACAGGATGGATCGATAACCTGATGAAGGTCGCGGGAATCCGAAGTATGCCAGACGCACAAAACCGGTCATTGTGGCGACACAGAGTGGCCTATGTCCAGCCGAAGACGCCTTTCAGCTGAAATGATGATGATGATGATGAAAGCTACATCAAAGTTCATCTGCAACACAGCTGGATCCGCATTTGACCTAAATGCCGGTCCATCCAAGGTTCATCATATAAGCCGAAAGACGAGGCCTCCCACAAGCGTCGCCGTAACGACTAGTCCTATGCGTCACGCATCGGATTTCCGTGACCCTGATCAGGTCCTCGGTCCACCTTTTTGGAGGCCTTCCAACGCTGTGGCTTCCGGTACGTGGTCGCCACTCCAGAACTTTTCGTCCCCATCGACCATATGTTCTGGTTTGGCGATTCATCGAGCTATGTCGGTAACCTTGGTTCTCCTGCGGATATCTTCATTTCTGATGTGATCACGCAGGAAACTCCGAGCATAACCCTTTCCATCGATCTTTGGGTGACTTTGAGTCTTCATAGGAGGCCCATTGTAAATGACCCCGTTTCGGAGCTACAAGTCATAACTGACAACACGCACTTAGACTTTTGTCTTCAAAGGTTACTATCATGATACTGCATGCATTTAATCGAGGGCTTTGCCAACTCATTCATACACTGTTCCATAAGGGCTACAGCTAAAAGACTATGGCACTATAGCTGTCTCATTCCATTTCATAGAACATGAGTCAATGGGATTGTATGCAGATCTATGGGCAGTCGTTGCATTCACTTCATTTGGTTGACAAAGCAATCGCTCATTATTGATTGGTTCAACAACTATATTATATTGACTATTAAGATTTATGGGACCTGGGAAAACCCTGTTGTCTTTGTGGTTTACTCATTATGACGAGTCATCCTTCAGGATAGCCGTGTTATTGGTTTATCATTATTTTATTATATTATGGGAATATTATTGTTAATAGGAGTCACTTAGAACAATTACATTTTATATTTCTACTAGTTTCTACCAGCGGCTTCGCTCGAAAATAGGTGTGTTTATACAAACTTTGGACCCCCGTTTTATCCCCTTAGGGCCTGTACACACTTCGTTTTTTAAACGCGACGTTGCCGCGCGTTTGTTTTGATACAGACGCGATACGCACACGAGTCAGACTCAGCCTGTAGACCTTTAAGGCTTATAGTCCCTTGAACCATCTGGCCAAAATTATGTGGACGCACCTCTCGCACCCGCCTAGGCGGCAGTACGCATATCTGTGCATTTATTTGCGGCCAACAGCGCCCGGGAAGCGTGCGGCTGACCTTTAAATCCATTTTCTTTGCGAAATATTGATGGATTTACATAGGCAATATTCACTTTGAAGAATATTTAACCACCAATTTTTTTGTGTAAAAATGTTTCTAAAGATCCAAGCCGTTTCGAAGGAGTAGGGAAAAGTTGCGAAATTGCTAAATATTTTCTTTACACAAAAGTATTAATAGCGCGAAAAAATCAAATGTTTATAATATTGTTCATGAATCTATAATAAACATATTTTTCTGGCCGTTATTGAGGAGTAGGCTTCAGAAAGTCACTGTTTCATGGCACTTTTCGGGCGCTTGGGCCTTAACAGGAAACAAGCGCACCGTTGACGCACGTTACTAAAAAGCGCGTCAACGGCGTGTTTAAAAAGGGTGGTGAGTTTTGGAGTTTTCTCTCTTAGTGCTCGCTGTCATAAAAAGAAACCTTGTGCAAAATATCACGCTCCTATGCTGTAGTTTCGGCTGCGCGTAGATATAGGAGTCAGTCAGTTTCTTCTTTTATTATATCTTTGCCTGCTGCGGTCTTCCCGTCCGATTATAATTTGGGTGTCTTCAAGGCTAGAGTGAATAGGCTCTTAATAAACTAGTGCGCCTCACCATCAACGATTGCATCACTGCTTACCGTCATCTAAGTAGGTGAATAAATCCCGCAAGGCGGACATATAACCGGTGGGGGTCGAGGGAATCTGATGGGTGTGAAGCTCAAAGTACCGATCGTTGTTGGCGGGCACACCTATATGTGCCTATGTCCAGAAATGGATGTTTTTCGGCTGAAGGAGTCAAATGCGTGTATGGATCACTTTAAGATTTCATTTTATTTTTAAAATGCTTCTTTTTTTCTTATGCAAAGAATTCTTAGAAAAAAAATTACAACATATTTAGCTTTTCAAGAAGTGATACAATTCCTTGTAAACACAGTATTGCACACTTTTCAGTTCTTTTTACTCGTGCCTAACAATTCAATATGTCTTGAAAGATTGCGTCATTACGCAACAGGTAATCGTAATTTTAGGCAATGTTGAGATAATTATTGAATGAGAAGATTACATATTGGTATCTAATTGTACTACCTAAGTGATCTTCGAGGCCGTCCCAGAAACAGGTTTGTTTTTTTTTTTGAAGTGAAAAATCCTCCAGTGACTTCTCTCGTTCTAGGGCCCTAGAAGCCGTGTCAGACTTTTACTGAAAAAAACCACCTGTATATACCTTAGAGGACATCGGCCCTGCTGACCCCTATGGTTTTGCTGATATCATTTTAGACAGACAGACCTAACACCCGTCTGGTTAGAGAACCCTGCCTTTTCAACGGAGATATGTGGGACTTTACTCTGTTCCGCAAAGTACCTCCAAAATGTCATTGGATTATTTTCCCACATACAAAAAAAAAGTTTGTCGGTAAAACCTGTAAATATAGAATTTGAGACTCAGCCCACCATTCAATATCAATGTAATTAACTAGAAATGGCTCACGCAGACGCAGAACTAATTAAAAAGTCCATCTCACGCTAATCAGAGCCTCGTAGCGGCATTGATTACGAGTCACTATGAACATGCTGGAATCATCGACGAAACAAAAAAGATTTACCTATTGTTCGAGAAAAGAATAAAACTGTTTGTTCTTTAATGAGGTTCTATCTAATAAATAAAAATCACGTGTTACAGTGTTTGTTATCAAATTTTCCCGAAACGGCTTGACCGATTTTTATGCTCTTTTGTGATTTTTATAATTGCTCTGTCTAACAACTAAACACTTTCACATGAATCAGTATATTTCTGACCTCCATAATCTGGTCTCTGGCAAGGCTGGTGTCACCTCTTTAGACTTCTGGATATCCGTACGGCCTGTCAAAGATGTAAAACGACAGCAGCAAGGTCTCAACATGCTGTTCAAAGCTCGATAGTCTTGTTACACCATTGATGGTGGTTGACTGGCCTGTTGGTCTAGTGGTTAGTGGCCCTGACTGCTATGTCGGATATCATGTGTTCGATTCCCACCCAAGACAAATGTTTGTGTGATGAGCACGATCATTTGTTCTGTTTCTGGGTGTAATTTATCTATAATATGTATGTATTTAGAAATATATAAACAAGTATTTTTATCAGTTGTCTAGTAGTTATAATCCCAACACAAGCTCTGCTTAACTTGAGACCAGACGGCGGGCGTTGTGTGATAGTTGTGGATCATTATTATTATTTTATTATCCCTTTAACAGTTTAATTAATACTGCTGGTCGTACCGAATCGCAATTTCCTTTACTTCCATCCTTTTCTGTCATTTATGACCGTCATTTACTAGAACAAAAAAGAGAGCGGGAGTGCGCGCGCACGCGGCGGACTCGACGAGGACCGAGGCGGTCATCGGCAACACGCTCTCTGTTAATGTGTTCAGTTAAAATAATTTTCTTTTGTTTCAATTTATATAAATATTAGTGAGGCAATTAAATTTTGATTTATTTAATACTAGCATTTGCCCGCAGCTTCGCCCGCGTCTATGACACTCAGAAATAAAGCAGTTTTCTATCGATGAAAAAATTTTAGCAATCGGATAAGTAGAGAGATTAGTAAAAAATAAACTTTACCTTTATTTTTATTTAATTAATTTTATTTACTGAATATGCGAACAGGAACAAATAGAAAACTGTGTATCGATGCGACCCGATGCAGCTCAAACCTTAAATGTTGTGCAGCATATACTGTTATTTTAATTTTCTTTTGTTTTCATTTATATTTAGAACAAATCTGAAGTGAGTCAATTAACCACGTAATACGAGTGACAGCCTATATTGTGCGATTGTACCACCGTAAAGTCCCTACTATGGAGACAGAGAAGGCATTGATCGCTAAGCTTGCTAATTGAGCCTATGAGTCACCTCACCATTGCAAATATTAGAAAACGTTAACGTACGGTTTGCTTTTTGAGTCAAATGGCGGGAATTCCGACCAAAAGAAGAGCATACATTCTCGTTAAGACGGTTTAAACTTGTTTCGAAAAAACCCAGATACGAAATCGTACTCTCTCCACTTTTACCACATATTAACTGGTTTTAAAATTGGCTTGTAATAATAGTCCCGTTGCAAATTTAAGCATTAAGGCATTTAGTCCCTTGAACATAGTCTAGTGTGAGTCTCTTAATAAACTAGTGCGCCTCACCATCAACGATTGCATCACTGGGTCAAAATCACCAAGGTGGCAAATTCCAAAAACTGTTTTGTGAAAAATATTTCTAGCAGCTATTACTTTGATAATCAGCTTAAATGATCACTACACTTGTGGTTAAACAATATGTACGCTGGCAGAGCACAGAATTAAGAACTTTTCTTGTAATTTTATTTTTAACGTGAACAGTCGCTGAAATCAATCATACCGGGAACGTTTTTGTGAGGTCTATAATAAAATTAAAATATTACTTATGAAGTTCGCTTTACCTCCGATCAATAACGGCAGTACGTAATAATTAATAAGAAAAAAAAATCTAAATAAATTTGCAAATAAAAACCTTCACAAGCAAAATATTGCTACAAATAGAGCTTTTTGACTGTTTCTTTGTATACAATTTACTATATCAGTCAAAATTGTTCATTTATATATAAATAAATAGCTTGTGGGTATTGTAAGTCCACCTTATTTTAATATTACTAAGGATATGTTTAAAAAATAATAATTTAATAATGCTTTATCTGCGATTTTAGTGATGTTCCCGGAAATGATGCAGTGTTCACGAATTGACGCGTGTGTTCTATAAATAAAGGCATAGATAAAATTTAGGACTATAAAATCTTAAAAGCGAAATTTTTTGATGTCATACGTATTTATATATTACGCACAAGATTTTACTCGTAACTTAAATCTCTTCTTAGCATCTTTAAACTGTCTCAAAATCTATGAACCCAGCCAAATAAAATTGTTTAACAGTCATACAAAACTTTTATCATAATAGCAATAAATAATTATACTATTTAAACATAAAGTTCTGTATTATTTAAATTATTTTTTTATTATATTAATTTAACAGAATTAGAATTTTTAGAATTTTTCGTAAACATCAAAATCAGTATCAAAGTAATAATACTCTCGATTAGTTATTTGCTTTTTTCAGCAATGGCATTAGAATAATACTAATCATTTGCTGAAATAATTCAATGTCACATCATTCATTCCAACGACCATTCGAATCTAATTTAAAGTCTTTGCCACTACAACAGATAGAATTCAAAAACGCTGTCAGGATTTCTCCGTCATTTTTATCAATCTGTCTTACAAGTGCTAAGTTGCCAAGATTTCTGTAATTAACAGTTTTCTTTTGTGAAGGTAGTTTGACTAATAGAAATGTTCCAGGGGATATCAAATTTGGGTGTGGGTTTTCTATACCTCGACCGTATCGTAAGGTGTCAGCTTCAACAATAATCGATTTTTGTTCAGTCGGCTGATGAACAGAAACAAACTATCATCCTCATCGGATGGTCACGAATTATAAATGGATTAAAAGTCACAGAGTATTTTTCGATCGTTCAGGTCAGGGGACTGCCTTGAAGTGTTTCCATATTTAATTTTATTCGTTCAAAGTCTAAGCTCCCAGATAACGTCAATATTTTTAGTTACTTTTCAAAATGATCGTGTCTGTATATTGTAATTAAAACTGCTTGTCCTTTTTGCCATGTTTGCATCCATCATGATACCTAGTATGACATCTAAACAGTTTTCGAAGTTTTTATGGTATTCGAACTTGCCCTTGTTTTTTATTTTCAATGCTCTTAATCTTTTCTCTAAAGCTTCAAACATACGTTTAATTTTAGCAATGGTTTTCTCCTGTAGTATTATTTTACGGTATGCAGGAAAAGGTAAAGGTGCAGGAAGACCAAGTCAAACTTGGTCTTCCTGCACCTTTTCTCATCGGCGGAAGTAGGTAAGCCGAGCAAGTTTTTTTTGGTTGCTTTTTGTGACGTTTCTTATGTTTTTCAGCCTCATGAGACTTCACAGCGGTAAAAAAAAATAGGATAATAATTAAAAAACTATTGTAGCATAACATTTACTAAATTAGTTAATTAATATTTATAACAGATATCACTTTAGTACTTAAATAGTCATCTCGGGAACGTCATCATCATTTCGAGAACGCTCCGTCAAGTCCGGGAACGTTTCCGAGTTGAGCGTTCCCGGATTGACTTTTTCGAATAAACGTAGCTTTTTTAAACGGCAGCCATCTAAACCCTAATTTTTGGCTAGGTAATTGTAAAATATTTAAGGTTGCTGTTAGTTTTAAACACTACAAAAAGTAATAACTCAATATTCTGAGTTAATAAACGCAGTCCCGGTATGATGACCTATTGATGTACGCTGTGTAAATAATGAATTGAAAAGTACTTACCACTTATTTATAATTATTTTGGCGAAAAAATCTCTTAATAGCCGCTTGTTTACGTCTCGGACTACATTGTACCATTGCTATTTACAGGCCACATTCAGAAACATATTTTTTTCGGGCAATCGAAACAGCGTTCACTGAAATGACGCTTCCATTGTCGGACATCATATTTTGACTTGATTTTCTCTAGTTTAATTTCTTTTTTTAATTATGTATATAATTACTTGAAATTTGATAAAATTGAATGCGAATGAGTAAAAAAAACCGTTGGATTTTCTTTGTTTTTTATATATTTTCAGTGTTTGTTTCTAAAGATTGCTATTTAGGACACGTTCCCGAAATGATTTTTGCAGTTATTTCTTTAAATAACAATAAATATGTTTTACATTTCAAGTATAATATATAAGGTACAGGTAAAATGAATCCTGCTGCTTATCTGCAAATGATAATTTGTTTAAAAAAACACTGAATTGTGGCATTTATTTGCTGGCAAAGCTAATTTTCCACCTTGGTGATTTTGACCCCACTGCTTACCATCAGGTGGGATCGCAGTCAAACACTAGTTTATATAATTAAAAAAAAAAAACGCTGGGCTGGAATTAATTGCACACCATAAATGTACCTGAGTAATCTGGTCAGCTGCGTCCGGATAGATAGAGCCCCGCTGACCTTTAAATCAATTTTCCTTGCGAAATATTAATCGATTTACATATGCCATGTACCTAAGTACATCCTGAAAAACACATAACAAGCTATTTTTTTTTGTGTAAACATATTAATTCTAAAGATCAAAGCCGTTTGAAAGGAGTAGGGAAAACAAGCAAAAAAAAAAGTATCATGTTGTTATTTTTTTTTTTTGCAAAACAGACTAATATTCACGTTGATAATGTTGTACGTGAATCTATACCTAATACATATATTTTTTTCAAACCTGTTGACCTAGCCGTTACCGAGGAGTAGGCCTCAGAAAGTCACTGTTTTATGGCACTGCTCGGGAGCTAGGGCCTTAACCTGCTTCTGATCGAACAATCACTTTATTTAGTGGATTTTATTGGTCATGTTGATGTAAGTTTGATGTTAAGGCGTATAGTCCCTTGAGCCATCTGACCGAAATTATGTGAACGCAACTCTCGCACTCGCCTAGGCGGCAGTACGCAAATTTGTGCATTTATTTGCGGCCAGCAGCGCCCGGAAAGCGCTTTAAATCCATTTTCTCTGCGAGATATTGATTGATTTAAATATGCAATGTTCACTTTGAAGAATATTTAACCACCAATTTTTATGTGTACTTACCCGATACTTGCAGACCACACTTTCAAACTCTTAATATACTGACTTTACCATCTCTATACATCTTTGAATTAGCAGTATTTATAAAGTGCCATCCGGAATTATTTGAAAAAGTCACCAGCCGACGCCATTGTAATAAAATTAAGGCAATCAGTCATACCACTGCTCTATTTGATAAGAATATTCTTGGAATGGCTCCAAAAATATATAATAAAATACCTAAATCTGTAAGTCAAATCAATGATTTAAATATATTCAAAAAGGAACTGAAAAAATTTTTAATTAAAAAAACATACTATTCAGTTAGTGAATTCCTATCGGATTATGAGACTGATAATTATGTGTTATCTAATAAGTATAGTTAAGCTAAGTTAGTTATTATATTTTAATTTATAAGAAAATAAGGTATTCTTATAGTAAGGAAATAACATTCATGTAAATAGTAACTCATAATGTAGAAAGTAAAGCAATAATGTAATGTGTATATATAGGTAGGTATATGTTGAAAAGAAAATAAGCGTGCATGTAATAAATTAAGTAAATATGCATCTTTGTATTAAAATAGTAAATATAAATATGTACGTCCAACAATATAAAGTGTTGTACTAAATATTATAAAATGAGTAAGCATACCCTGTCTATCCGTTTAAGTACTTATTTCAGTAGTATTAAATACCTATGTTATTATTATTAATATTTGTATGCCACTTACTGTGGCAGAACACAGAGACACTATACAAATAATTGTAACACCTAAATTGTACCTGTGTGCACAAATAAACTTTTTGTATTTGTATTTGTATTTATTTGTATTTGTTTCTAAAGGTCCAAGCCGTTTCGAAGGAGTAGGGAAAAGTTGCGAAATTGCTAAATATTTTTTTTTTTCACAAAAGTATTAATTGCACGAAAAAATCAAATGTTGATATTATTGTTCATGAATCTATAATAAACATATATTTTTTTCAAACCAATTGACCTAGCCGTTACGGAGGAGTAGGCCTCAGAAAATCACTGTTTTATGGCACTTTTCGGGCGCTTGGCCCTTAACATGTAGACCTTCACGGACTATTTAAATTTTCTGGTGACAGTTGTTGTCTACACTACTCGTAATATTATAAAGAGGTAGTTTGTTTTTTTGTTTGTTTTGGTTTGTAGGAGATAATTTGGAAGTACTGTTCCGATTGCTAACATTTTTTCACCGATAGAAAGCTGCTTTATTCCTAAAGGCTATATTTCATGTACGTACGTGGACGAAGCCGCGAGCAAAAGCCAGTTATTAATAAAACAAATGAAGTACAAGTGTACAAGTACGTTATGCATTAAGTGCCTTGTTGGTCAAGTGATTGCAAGTGCAATTGGCATGTGGTCTTGGGTTCGATCTCCGGGTCGGGCATAGTTATTGGATTTTTCTCAGTAGTAGTAATTTTCTTAGTAGCAGGTAGCAGCCCAAAGTATAGATTTGTGTACGGTTGATGGCAATGTGGTCGCCCTGTATTAAATAGAATTGAATAAACATATATTACTAGTTTAATATACGTACATAAGGTTTTAGTCATAAAAAGACAGATAGGTACTCCTTCTCGTTCTAAACAGAGCGGAAGAAATTATTTGATGATTGTCCACCTAGAAAAATGTGAGTAAGTACAGCTTTGCCTTTGCTTTGGGGTATATACCTACTGGCGTGAAGTTATGTTATAAAATAATAAGTAATATTTTATGCCAGATAGAGTTCCGAGTTTCCTGTTTCGAACTCGAACAACACACACCTTATGGCTTCATTAAGTACTAAACACATTCGTAAATCAAGGATTTGACGACATCTCCTTTTATTTCGTGTTACTAAAAGTTCCTTAAACCGTGGAATAAAACGAACTTCGTTGAACAGCATAGTTGGACATTGACCAATGTTTAAAACAAGCTCTGAAATCCCCGGACTCCGAGCTCCGTGAGTCAATCCTGTGCGTATGCGCCAATAGCCCGAACTTGAGCGACAAGTGACGAAGAGGCCCGAGTGTCTCCACAATGTCAGTTTGACTCGCGACCTCACTGCGGGACGATCTCGTGAAGCATGGGAGTTAAAGTCGAAACTAGGCGGCCGTCTCGAAGCTTACCTGTGAGTAGACATAACTTTATTTACTTCGTATAGGGATTATTTATGAATGCTTTTTTGGTATCAAGTAACTTCTCCCGCTCTGGGTGAAGCGAGAAGGAGTGTCGATTGCACTTTATTATATGACCCTAGGAATCTTACAATTTTTTTTTATAGTGGGAAAATCATTTACTGACAACCCCCGCTCCTGGGCGGACCGGAAATAGTGTCAGACTCTTACTGACTAAAAACCCACCCCGTTCCTTCAACCCTTCATACCGGGACTCGAGCTATCTTTCGAAACTAGCCCTGGCCCCGGTAGGCTTCGACCTAGCTGGGCCCTGTTGTTGCTGACAACTCCTTAAGGCGCGCGGGAACAGTGCGCGCCATCGACGACTTGGGCTCGGTCCGGACGGTTACCGGACGGTCGGACAGCGAGCTACCCATTGCTCGCCGTCCACAAGCCCGCGGGAATGTTACTATGACGTGTTAAAATGTCAAACGTGCGAGCGAGAAAAAGGGACAGAGCTATACACCTTATATAGCTCCATCTTTTTAACAGTTCAGTTCAGGTCGTTAAATGCTCGTAGTAGAGTCCCTCTGTGCGTTCCAGGGCCGTGATTACTATGTGTTTTAGGTTCAAATAACATTAACAATCAGTGATTTTAAAATTAAATGAAAGATTCGATTTTACTCCTTGACTGTACTTATAATGAAATTTGGGAGTGGGTCCAGTCGACCTATTTAAAATGAGACAGGGTCAAGTGATACCGCGGGCCGATTTCGAGCGGGTCCAGTTGGCCACAGACTCTTAAGACCATGATGCACCTTAGATCTGTAATATTGTGATTAAGAAGTTATTAATAGCTTTTTATACGACTGTTTATCGAGTAGTAACTACACGTAATACATAAGATATTTCCGCATCCTTAAGCGGAGGGTCACTGATCATTATAGTAATAGTTACGGATAACAAAGAATTGCATATAAAATTGATATTATTTCTATGTACTTAAATGTTTTTTTTTTTATGTTTGTAAACTGTTAGATGTTTGCGCCTTTTCTGCAAAATATTTTTTTTTTCTTTCTTCATTCTTTCTTTCTACTAAGTTGTTTTTGATTTCCCTCTCGTATGGTTTAGATGCATCTTACTTACATATACACCGCTAAATTTTAATCGTTTTAATCCCGTGGAGGGTCGATCTGGTACATGAAACGCTATCGATTTGTAAAGATAAAATCAAAAAATAAAGTACCTTTTTTTCAAAACTCGTATTAATTTACGCACGTACGAAATTAATTTCTTTAAGAAAACGTCAGCTGAGCGGGTTCAATGACCTGTACATATCGATAGTGTTTCATGTACCGGATCGACCCTCCACGGGATTAAAACGATTAAAATTTAACGGTGTATGGTGTATATCTCTTTTTGAGTTGAAATGCTAACACCGGATTCCCGCGACCCCTACAAGGTCATCGGTCCACTTTGTGGGAGACCTTCCCTTAATCCTTCCTTCATCATGGGTGTTGTGGTACTTCAGTCTAATGTATTTCTGGTGGTGGTACTTTGAAATATATTGATAGTATAAATATCATAATATCTTCATGTGCGCGCCATCGACGGCTCGGGCTCGGTCCGAACGGTTACCATACGACCGGACGGCGAGCTACCCATTCCTCGCCGTCTGTAAGCCCACGACCTCGGTGGCTTGAATTCAGCTGGATCCCGGAAGCCAAGGTGTGAATAAGTTCATTCCCTCAAGCGTGCAGCCTCCTCCTTTGCTAGCATTACTGCTTTGCAGAAGGAGGCAACCGCCTGCCATTCCTCCTCACTCCAGACCTCGTGTGTGACGTCGATTATCGATCATGTCAAAACCGTGTGTTCTCAACATACCTATTTACCTACAATGGGGTCATTGGTTTCCTTAATACTAATTACGTTCGTTGAATCATGCTTTATCTTTTCAAAACACGTTACAGCTTTACATGAATAGGTACATAGGCTCCGCAAATAAGGAAGCCTCGTTCAGAAAATCTTTGTTTTTGTTGACAATTATTATTTGCTTTCATTTAACTTAATATTAAATAATTGACGGCTACTTTCATAATAATTGACATTATCTAATACAGCCGAACGTCAGTCAATCTGTTGTCGGCGTTGTCGCATTGTCACTAAAACATTATTAAAACCAAACCGTGGTCTAAGTTCTAAAAACGCATTTATTTTAAATAAAAACTGGCAATGGTTTTCATTTTCATATTTAACACTAGCTATTGCCCGCGGCTTCGCCCGCATACATAATAGCCTAGCGTAGCCTATGCCACATTGAAATAAAGCAGATTTTTATTGGTGAAAAAATTTTCGTATTCGGACCAGTACTTTCAGAGATTACCTCCTACAAACAAAAAAAACATAAAAACAAACTTTACCTCTTTATAATAGGTACTATTAGTATAGACTGGCATCAAATTAGACTTCTGATACAAGGCTTAGGTAATAAATTTAATTAATCATGTAATTGATTATAAAAATTGCGTTCTGATATTTCTAGTTTTAATTTGACTAGATTATAATAGTTTTTATTAGCCATCGAATCAATGTTGTCTATGAATTAAATAAATTATTAGTATAGCAATAGATTTGGAATTTGAGAAAGTTTATATTGTTATTATGATCCAGACTAAAAGACAGCAATGATTTTCAGCAATTTTCCCCCTTTAGTTTTTGGTATCTAGTTAAATAAGAAAACAGAAGAAGTGAAGCGAGTTAAGAAGCGTGCTTCATCGTCGACCACATCATCGCTTACCATCAGGTGAGATAGTGGTCAAACGCAAGCCTATCAATAATAAAAAATAAAAATATCTGTTTCATGATAGCTATAATTTGGGATCTCTATGTCAAGAATAATTAGGTTACTTCTAGGCAAGCGTGCTCCATCGTCGACCACATCGTATACCATTAGATAAGACAGTGGTCAAGCCCGAGTTTATCAATAATAATAACAAAAAATATATAATACAACACTTTCAGAGCTTTGTTCAGTTATCTTTAGACAGTAATCTCAAGCAGAAAATTGCAAAATTTATATTGTTTTTAGCTGAACAATTTTATTCATATTAATTAATTTCTATTTTCCTGAACTTTGTTATTGTTGCAAAAGCGTCATTAAAATTTAAGATAAAGTGCTTAATTTATCCTCAAGTGAGGACGATGGGGAAATTAATGAACAGAGACTGTTAGCCATATTATTAACTAGCTTTTGCCCGCGACTTCGTCCGCGTAAAACCTAGCCTATGTCACTCAGGAATAAAGCATCTTTCTATCGGTGAAAAAAATTTTAGCAATCGGACCAGTACTTCCCGAGATTACCTTACCATAAAAACAAAAAAAAAACCGGCCAAGTGCGAGTCGGACTCGCCCATGAAGGGTTCCGTAGCAGCAAGTAACATAATATAAAAGTTCTTGTAATGTGTTGTAACTTTGATCGATGTTTTAATAATAGTGTATTTTTTTCGATTTATGACGCATTAAAAAAAAACTACTTACTAGATTTCGTTCAAACCAATTTTCGTTGGCAGTTTTTATAGTAATGTACATCATATATTTTTTTTAGTTTTATCATTCTCTTATTTTAGAAGTTAGAGGGGGGGGACACACATTTTACCACTTTGGAAGTGTCTCTCGCGCAAACTATTCAGTTTAGAAAAAAATGATATTAGAAACCTCAGTATCATTTTTGAAGACCTATCCATAGATACCCCACACGTATGGGTTTGATGAAAAAAAAATTTTTGTGTTTCAGTTCTAAGTATGGGGACCCCCAAAATTTATTGCTTTTTTTCTATTTTTGTGTAAAAATCTTAATGCGGTTCACAGAATACATCTACTTACAAAGTTTCAACAGTATAGCTCTTATAGTTTCGGAAAAAAGTGGCTGTGACATACGGACGGACAGACAGACAGACAGACAGACAGACAGACAGACAGACAGACAGACAGACAGACAGACAGACAGACAGACAGACATGACGAATCTATAAGGGTTCCGTTTTTTGCCATTTGGCTACGGAACCCTAAAAAAGACGTGTGGCACTCGGGGACTGCCGCGGTAAAGCTATTGCATAGCATTTTTATCAACTTATGCAATTATAATTATTTCTTTATTTTATTTATGCAGTATTTTTTTTCCTTTGTTTTTTTTTCTTTGATATTAATTGAAGTTACACTTTCACACATTGAATTGAATTTTGATTGATTGTTCACTCATTTGTTTTCTTATCGGTCACCACGCTCAAAAAACAAATGAGTGGGGGGGTGTTAGGTTATTTTCGTTACGGAATTTCTGGATTCGGTCTCTACGCTCAAGGCCCGCGATAGAAGCTATGCAATAGCTTAAAACTTCACCTCTTTATAATTAGTGTAGATAAAATACACGATGCATATGTTGCTACATCTATAGTATACATAAAAGGAGAAACTTACAGACAGACATATCAACACACAGTCGAAATAACTGGGACTAGGAACGTGAAGTTTTGCACAAGGTTTCTTTTTATGACATAGGTAAGCAGTAAGAAAGGATTTTAAAAGGGGGTCCAAAGTTAATACTTTCACTCGGGCAAAGCCGCTGGCAGAACCTAGTTTTATTATAGGAACAAAGGATAACTTAAAAGAACCGAACAGTTCCGAAGCTTTCCGATCTTATCACCCCGAGAATTTAGCTAAGCATAATATATCTACTGATTTACCGGGAATGTGTGTGTGTGTAACTTATAAGTTTTTCTTTGTTATGTTTCTTGTAAATACTAACAATAAAATATATAAACTTTAAGGGTGAGTTGCACCATTTAACTATAACGATAACCAAACCATAACCAGCCGTGAAACGGCCTCCTATTGGTCAATTCGACGATTTGACAACTGTTAACGGATTTCTTATCATTATAGTTAGGTAAATGGTGCAACTCACCCTAAATCATAAATCATTTATTGGTTTGCAAATATGGGTGATTGATACATGTATAGATGTTTTAAACTTTATTAGCACGGCGCCGCCTTTGTCTTTTCATTACACAATAGATAAAGCACATGAAATGCACTAGCGAGCTAGATTCAGTCTTATTGATTTGATATATATTTTTTAACAGATTTTTACCCCTGCAGGCTACCAGTTTTACCCCCTGAAGTCTTATTATCCTCAGGTTAGGAACCGGGGTTCTAGATCTTTATACCGACTAAACTCAGATGCAATGGCTTGAAGCTAGCAAGTATTTACAATACATAGAAGCTTTTTTTTAACTGACATAAACTAGTACTTGATTGCGATCCGAAATTATAATCGGACGGGAAGAGCACATACCATGATAATACACTAATAAATAACAACGAGAACATCCATGTTTATTTTTAATACAGCATAAGCTACAATAATATTTGATTGATTCTGGAACAAAAATAATATTATCTTTGTGATTAGATCGAGCTTCTGGCCTTATAAAATAAAGCACATGCTAAAATATGGTTCATTTGGGATAATTCCTGGCTAATGTTACAAGATCCGAGCGCATCCATATGCAAGGTTAAACACCGGTTTCAGAGGTCGATCTGTAGATGGGCGACCATTAGAGGCATAGCTAGACCCAAAAGGACCCTAATGTATCAAGATTCCTCCGTGCCTCGGAAGGTCCTGGCTTTCATTTGTAGATATCTGACAGTTTTTATGGGCATTCTGATTTCTGATCAGTGTCAATTAAATAAAGTATTTAGTAATTTAGTTATTGATACAGAATACAGTCAATTTCCTTTCTATAATATTGCGTGATTGACAGCAAATAAATGGAGTTGGCCTTCTCGGCAAGCTTCGCTGAAGTAGTACTACTTACAATAAAATTCACACCTGTTTCAATGATTTTTTTGGCAGATAGGACTGGACAATATATGGAATTGTCATCATCACCGTCATCATTTTAGAAGAAAGACGTCCACTATTGGTCATATGCATCCCTAAGTATCGCCACCACAGAATAGATGAAAGAGGCTCTTTCATCTGTTCTTTGATCGCCACATTGCACTGTCCTGTGCGTCTCCCATCCATCGGAGCCGCGTGAAAATGTATTTCTAAAAAAAACCGGCCAAGAGCGTGTCGGGCCACGCTCAGTGTAGGGTTCTGTAGCTTCCCTTCCGTCACAATAAGTAAAATGGGCTATTTGTTAAATTGAGTTGACGTACTAACTACGGAACCCTAAAAACGGAAAACCGAAACGAAAAAATGAAACCCTAAATCACAAAGGACGGTAATAACTAAAGAAAGAGTTATAGATTCCAACTACACATGGAAAGTTATTCGACAATATAATAGAATCACAATATCCGCTGGGAATCAATCAATTTAATTAGACAGGGCACTGAACTTTACTCGGAAAAATCCCGCCAAAGGCCGCCCACATTTTGAATGAACAGTGGCCAGGCAGACGCCACAAATCACTCTTACACAATAAGAATAGATCTAATGGTGACTCATACTAAACAATCAAACGAAGAGTGATTTTTCAATACATTTTTGGTAACAAGAGTTCAGGATATTGCGCAATCCGAGTATTACACTTGTAAGAAGTCATGGTTGTGGTTAAAGAATATGATGAAATGTTTGCACAAGACGTTTTTATTAATAATATAAACTAGTGCTTGACTGCGATCCCACCTGATGGTAAGCAGTGATGCAATCGTTGATGGTGAGGCGCACTAGTTTATTAAGAGCCTATTCACTCTAGCCTTGAAGACTCCCAAATTATAATCGGACAGGAAGAGCACACACCATGATTAATATACAGTAATAAATAACAACGAGAACATCCATGTTTATTTTTAATACAGCATAAGCTACATTAATATTTGATTGATTCTGAAACAAAAATAATATTATCTTTGTGATTAGATCAAAAATCTGCTAACAGAGAACTTTTCTCATAAACAACGTGGCCCATCGTGTCTGTATCTGTCTATATGAACGCAATAAACTTTAAAATTACTGAACGAATTTTAAGAAAACGATTTATAAGGAAGGTTTAAAAATATAATTCATTCAGACATAGGCTATACATTTTCTACTATTACGCGGATGAAGCCAGGTGGTAGAGCTGGTTATAATACACTTAAAAAAATCGCAAAAAAATCGGTCCACCCCATAGGCAGCGCTTTGGAACCCAATAATAAACCAAAAAATTGAATAATTGTAAAATTTCTTTTAGTATTATTGAAGATAGGTTTATAAACTTCTTTTACACATACTCTTCATTTTAGTAAATGTTCTCATTATCGACACAAATCGTCGAACACTCTCATTTTACACTTTTGAAACAACTGATTTGGCTCCTTATTTAAATTGAATCAAATCTTTCTTTATTTGGAATTTGCTTAACTTTGTTGGTTTCTTGATCATCTAACTTAATTTTAAGCGTGTTTACTTGATGTAAAAATGGATACAAGTCCAACTGAGGCCGCTCAAGTAGAGTCAGGGCGTAGCGGCTAGACATCTTCATTTAAGTCGATCTGCAGTAAGACGAGTGCGTCAAAGATTTGTTGAAGACCAGAAGTTTCAATAAACGATCGGGTACAGGCAAAAATCGGGCGTCATCAGAGCGCGATGATTTTTGGTATCAATGTCTTTGCGTAATCGACATCTCACGGGAGTTCAGGTGCAACAAAAACTTCTCTATGTCCGTAGAGTCTCCATAAGTGAGTGGATTGTACGACGAAGACTTGCAGACAGGAGATTACATCCACACAAGCCTGCCAATGATCCCAAATTATCTGGTGCGCATCACTAAACGTGGTTTCAATTAGATTGATCTATAAATAAGTCTGTAAAATCAGTAAAACAAAAACTATCACTTTTAAAACAAGTGCAATGAAGTTTTCCTTCTTTATCCAACCATTCATAGACCATAGACCACATACCTACTCATTGCACTGTTGTGTGACGTCGATACCGGAATGGGATAGGTTCCAAATATTTGAGGAAAAGCCTAATTTGGTATTACTTTTTCTATGACGTATAAACTTGCCTACTATGACAGACAGACATTTTTTCCTTTTGACGTATCTTGGTGAAGCTTATGTAGAATAGGTAACTATATCGACATGATATAGATACATAATATTGTCGATGTAAATTGAAGTCTTAGAAATGTTTGCTAACCTGCGCCACAAAATATATAGGTACAGAAGTCAATCTACATACAAAGCGCGCTCGAGCAACGCACACAAAGACACCGCTCACAGACACGATGTCTCGGTCGCGTCTCGGATCACTCGACGAACAGTTCCGGCTCAAACGTTGATTAGTGTGCGTCCACCGAGCGTAGGTATAAAAAGTGAAGTACATACATGAGATTGTCTTCTGTACCTATCTATTTTGTGCCTGCGCGTACCTGCAGATCTGCATCATCGTACGGGTTTTTTACGCACTCACGCGCGTAGTTGCGTTTTGTAAATTCACGCAGGCTCTGAATCATTTCATACAAAATCACGCACGGCACTACGAGACTCAGTGTGCCATACCTCGCGTGTCGCTCTTTATGGTCGTCGGAAAAAAGAGTAAAAAGATGATGATAGAACTTTATTGAAAACTTGGTTAAATTATCTAGTATTAATACGAGTACGTGACCTACGTAAGGTAGGTCAAAGTTATCGTCGTATGTACCATTGAAATATTGTGACGTCAACATTTTAGTACACATCCACATTACTTTCCTCAAAACTAAGACCTGTTCACCACAATTTTGTCATCAAAGTTTCCTGAGTTTAAATAAGTAAATTAAATCATTTTAAAAACCCAGTACTTACCTTTAACCATTTATACTTTAGTAAAACTTTTATTTTTCGAGTATTTCAGTATTCGAATATTGTTCAGAAAAAAATTTGCGTTAGCGTTAATTCATGATTAACTTTTTCTTTGTCAAACGCCTGAATGGATTTGGTTGAAATTTTGCAGACGAGTAGACTATGCTTGGCTAAATGCGGTTTTTTAGCCGCACCACAAGGAAGACTTACGAGGCGTATTTAGACTTCGTTCTTTTTATGCAGCATTTTTGTTAAAAACTCGGTTGTAGTCACTGAGTATTTTGTGTGAACTCCGGCCGGGCCCGGGTCTATGTCGATTTCGCGGCTCCATTACAGCGGTTTTATTTGTAATATATAAAACTAGTTTCTGCCCGCAACTTCGCCCGCACACATAAAATAAAAACTGGCAAATGGTTTTCGCTTTGATATTTGACATCATTAATTGCTTTGTTTACGTTGTCGAGCAAGCAATTTTTTAAACACGAGGTTTTGCTCGCGGCTTCGTCCGCGTCCAAACATAGTGTTTAAAAAATGTATATCACTCATTAATAAAGTACCTTTCTGTCGGTGAAAAAATTTTAGCAATCTGACCAGTAGGTAAGTACTTTTAGAGATTACTTCCTACAAACAAAAAATAACAAACTTTACCTCTTTATTATATTGTAATGTAGAAAAAAACAATAACTAAGTATTCCACATTTTTGTTTTTTCGAAGCTTAAAAGGGCCTCGAAAACAAGCTTTATTACATTTTCTAACTTTCGAATATTTCTGTGACGAAATTTCGTAGATATACACGTTTGAAATCGTAAGTTTGACTCAGATTCATAATTTTTTTAACAAGCCAACTATTTTATAACTAATTAATATCATATTTTGATTTTTGCCTGGTGGTTGGTCATATAGTTAATTTTAATAAAATAATTTTAAGTATAACCTTTTATAATTATCTATGGATTTCCAGAGATTTAAAAAAGTTCAAAGTATGTAGAATCTGGCCTATGCAATGCACAAAAGTGTGTTTTTTCTGAGACTCCTAGTATTAATTGTAGTGAGGTTAATTGTGTAAAACACACATACTTAAGACATTGAACTACTTTCTGCATAAAATCTTATTGAAGGGAAAATAAATCACGTAAACCACAACAATATATTTGCGTGATGACAACCAACATTTCTTAGAATTAAACCCTGTAAGTAAACAATTCATTTGTTTATGTAATGCATTGATGGGATAATCCGGCGTGCGCTTATAAACGCCTTTGTTCTATTATATAATTATAATTATTAGGTAATTAATTAATACTAGCTGAGCCTACAAACGTTTTTCTGCCAAGCTAAACTAGATTTTGCCAGTGGCTTCGCCCGCGTACATAATACTATACATAAACAAAACAAAAAACAAACTTTACCTCTTTATTATATTAAGTACCTATAGATTGTTAAATATTTGTACACTCGTATAGCTAAGTAGGTACCTACGTAGGTATTCAATTCAAATACATAATTATTTATTAACTTTAAATCAATTTAACTTATTACATACACAACTAAAAACTATAATTACAGTAAATTAAAAAAATAATAATAATAAAACCCTACGCTAATTACAACTAACTAAAATCAAACTAAAATATGGCGTCAAAAAACTCTTCCACATCGCTGTCCACTGGTAATGTGCCCAAAAGGCTGGCGGCATTGCCACGCTGTATGGCAATGCTTATCCTCTGTCCGAGGTAAAAGCCAGCCCTTGGGTCACGCGAAGTGTCAACTAGACGTTTCGATAGATCTTTAAACAACTTGTGAGCACTCGGACCCCACGATCCAAGAGTTTCAACCCCAAACGGTTCGAAAATATAACTTCCAACAAGGTCGTTATATTTCCGCCGCTTGAGGTTCTCCGCAGCCGCAGCGGCAGCACCAGCACGACACGACGAGCTAGGAAGATGTGAAGGCGCAAGAGTATCGACACAAGTAGCGTCCATAATACATACATAATTATTTTGCTAAATTAAATTATACCTAAATTGGTCAACCGCAAACAAACTTCAAATTGAATTCTAACCTATTATAACAATTTAATATTTACTGAATCAAATTAGTACTTATTACTTATTCATTTTGCTTGTTGGTACTTATTCATTTTGCTGATATAAATAATATTTATTTTGCAAATAGGTTTAAAAAACACATTTACACGTCATTTTTATTTTTCGTCAGTTTAAACTAGATGAGGCCGGTGTATTCCAGCTAACTACCATGAGAAGAAAATTTAAATTCCATACAATAAATATGTAATGGTCAAAACAATAGAGCTAATAAAATAAAACTTGGAAATAAAACCGACCAAGTGCGAGTCGGACTCGTGCACGAAGGGTTCCGTACTATGCGTAGCAAAAAAAGTTTGCTGTTTGGGAGCCCCACTTAAATACCTATTTATTTAATTCTGTTTTTAGTACTTATTGTAATAGCGGCAATAGAAATACATTATCTGTGTAAATTTCAACTGTCTAGCTATCACGGTTTTTTTTTTTCGATGGGAAAAATCATCTTATGACAACCCCCGCTCTTGGGCGAAGCGGGAGATAGTGTCAGACTCTTACTGACTAAAAAACCCATCCCGTTCCTTCAAGCCTTAGCTATCACGGTTCATGAGATACAGTCTAGTGACAGGCAGACGGACAGCGCGCAGCGGAGTGATAGCAATAGGGTCCCGTTTTTACCTTTTGGGTACCGAACCCTAATAACGAAACAGTTTTATCCTAAAATATCTTAAGGTAGACTGTGCTACTCACGCCGATCTGGGCGCGTTGGTCTCCATAAATTTTATATAGAAACGAGACTTGTAGAGCTACACTTGATCCACGCCACGCGACGTCGTTCTACGTACAAATCAAGCGTGTTATACGTGTGCGTCGGTCTAATATAGTTCTAGCTAGCTTAAATATCTGCTTAAAATCTTAAAATTATCACTTGGTTTCTTGGCGGGGCGCTATCAAACATTTGATTAGTTTCCGAGCTCATAACATTGAGAAGAGTTCATTGTCCTCTACCCACACATATTGACTCATTATATTACATAGCCGTTATTAAATATAGCGTTCGTGTCATACTATAGAGGTACACGCAAAAAATACCAAGCCAGTTTTTAGGATTTCAATGATGAAATGATTAGCCTGTTTCGATATTAACATAAGGTTATGTAATTCCTGTTAACATACATAACACTAGCTTTTGCCCGCGGCTACGCCCGTTACATAAAATATAGCCTATGTCACTCAGGAATAAAGCAGCTTTCCATCAGTGAAAAAATTTAAGCAATCGGACCAGTACTTCCAGATATTACCTCCTACAAACAAAAAAAAAACAAAATTTTCCGCTTTATTTTACCTATTAGTGTAGAAGTGTAGATATATTGTCCTAAGGGTTGGACCGTTAAACCATCATCATTTCAGCCGATAAACGACCACTGCTAGACATAGGCCTTCTCCAAATGTCGCCATAACGACCGGTCCTTTGTATTTCGCATCCATCGGTCCACCTTGTAGGAAACCTTCCAACGCAGGGTCTTCTGATATGCGGTCGCAACTCTAGAACCATTCGGCCTCATCGCCCATGTGTTCTGTAAGCTATTTTCCTGCCCATTGCCACTTATGTTTGGCAATTCTTCGTGCAATGCCGGTAACCTTGGTTGTCCTGCGGATATCTGCATGCCCAATGCAATTACACAAATAAACTCCGAGTATAGCCCTTTCCATAACCATTTGATTGACTTTAAGCCTTCTGATGAGTGTTGGGTTAACAGCCGGATGCTTTGAGTTATTATCGATTATAATCCATAAGTGTCCATTAATAGCCTAGCAATGGATGATAACCCTGCTATTAATGTATTGTTAAAAAAATAAATGCTTTTTTTTGTTTAGTGTAAAATCTGTGGGTGTGAACATAAATTGGGTGTGTGTACGCAGTGTGATTCAATGTTTGTAATTCTTTTTATTTATTTTCACTTTTTGTATGTGAAAAAGTGTTAATAATAAAATAAAACACATTTTTTGGGAAATTCACTTTTGTTAATTTAGAGATCCAATACTATAAAAACCATAATTACTATTGACACATCGCTTTGTGATTTAACCGTCTACCTAATTATTTACTTAATTTAACAAAATGGAGTACTATATTCCATTCTCTGACGTAGCCATGTCTGGCCGAGCTCGCACTTGGTTTGGTGCGGAGTGTAATCGCGCTAACGGGCTCAAGCACGTAGCATATCAGGCATGGGCCGATGCTCGTATGCACAAGACAAATGACGTAAGCCAGAAGAAAAGAGCTTTCAACAGAGCTGCCAAGTCTTGCAAGAAGGTGATGCGGAGGTCTCGGTTCGACCACATTAGCCGCATCGCGAACAAACTAGCTTCATACCCTGCGGGTAGTAAGGCGTTTTGGTCCCTGACTAAGTCGTTTGAATCGAACTTCTGCCGCCCCTCACTACCACCACTGCTGTAACCCGACGGGTCGCTGGCACATACCGCTGAGGAGAAAACTTTGTTTGCCTCACTCTTCGCGGAATCTTCACGTCTAGATCCAGGTAACGCGCGGCCCCCTGTTTACCCTGATGGTTGCGATACGAGTATGTCGGATATTCGCATCCATCAGAAGGACGTCCGTAGGGTGCTACATAACCTTGATGTGAACAAGGCTAGCTGTTCAGACGGGATACCAGCAATTGTTCTGAGAACGTGTGCGCCTGAATTGTCTCCGATCCTGACACGCTTATTTAGGCTATTTGAGGTTTAGGGTATTTGAGGCTGGAAAAGTGCCGATTGCATGGAAGCAAGCTAATGTACAGCCCGTGCCCAAGAAGGGGAGTCGGGCTGACCCAGCTAACTACCGACCAATCTCAGTAACGTCCATTCTCTGTAAGACCATGGAACGTGTACTCAACACTAAGCTTCTGGCATACCTAGAAGCTAATGATATCCTAAGTGACCGTCAATACGGCTTTCGCCGAAATCGGTCAACTGGAGATCTTCTAGCGTATGCCATTCACATCTGGAGTAAGGCCATCGAGAAGCACGGGGAAGCGCTTGCCGTCTCCCTCGATATCTCGAAAGCTTTTGATAAGGTTTGGCACGAAGGCCTTATTAGTAAGCTTCCATCTTTCGGTTTACCCGCTGGATTATGTGCTTGAATCGCAGACTTCTTGAGTAACCGGTCCATCCGAGTGGTTATCGATGGCTGCTCGTCCGGTCAAATGGCTATTAATGCCGGGGTCCCTCAGGGGTCAGTACTCTCGGCAACATTATTCTTGCTGCACATAAACAATCTGCTCAAGCCCGGTACCTTTGGGTATGCAGATGACAGCACTGTTGCCAAGAGTTACATATCCAACGCGCGAGCTAGTGGGTCACAGATCCAGTCTCTTCGAGAAGCTATGGTTGAGCGCTTGAACTTGTCCTTGGAGGCAGTCTCCGAATGGGGCGATGCCAATTTGGTCAAGTTCAATGCTGCAAAAACCCAAGCGTGTCTATTTTCCACTAAAAGGAGCCAATTCAACCGCGCTCCAATTTTCCGGGATGTAACCGTGCCGATAACCGACCATCTTGACCTTCTTGGTGTTACGCTGACATCAACACTCAACTTTGGGCCATACATCGAAGCAAAGGCTCAACTGGCTGCAAAAAAGCTGGAAATCCTCGCAAAGGTCAGACAGTACTTCACGCCGGAACAGCTGCTGAAACTTTATCAAGCTCAAGTTCGATCGTGTATGGAGTATTGTTCTCATCTTTGGGACGGATCTGCCCGATACCAGCTTGGTGCACTTGAGGCAATTGAGAGGCGAGCCAGAAGGATAATTGGCGATAATACACTTGTCGAGTCGAGGCTTCAAAGAGTCGCTAGCCTGTCGGTTTTCTACCGGTTGCATTTCGGAGAGTGTGCGTCGGAATTGCATAACCTAGTCCGCCTAGCCCGTTCCATTATTGGACTACCGGACGTACGGCTATGCGCCACCGGTACATGGTGGATATCCCACCTACACGCACAAAACGTTTTGGGAACACATTTATTATGCGTGCAGCTAGGGAGTGGAATTCCTTGCCGGAGTCTGTGTTTCCTGAGAGCTATAAGTCGAGAGTGAGTAGGTTTCTTCTAGGTAGGCGCGTTCTATCGTCGACCGCATCGTCGCTCTCCATCAGGTGAGTTAGCGGTCAAGCGCGAAGCTATCAAAAATCTCTCTCTCTTTTGCCTGTCTCTTTATTTGGGGTCCTAACAACAATAAAAAAAAGAAAACAAGGCGAGCTAATATGTAAGTGTACAATAAGTAAGTTACTTATTAGCTCTTTTCTGTGAATACGACGTAGGTAAATTATAGACAATGGAAAATACCCGAGCGGTTAGTTAGTAGGTAACATGCATCCCCGTACCCCCGCTTCTCGTGCTATCTCTTTCTGGCGCTAATATTATTCGTGCCAGAAAGAGATGCATGAACTGCACTACAGCGACGCCAACCGAATCCAGAATCAGTACGTCGACTGATATGTTTCAGTGAAGAAGTCCTTTTTCGTGTGTTGTTGGTTTGTGTGTATAATCATAAAATAAATAAAAAATATTTTTAAACGGGCCAGATTAGTTTTAAATTGCACATTTTTTTTACAAAGAAAGATGATGAAAATGATGTCTAATCTGACAGTCCTAAGCCTGAAAACCATGAAGGGAAATTTTTAATCACTAAAATAACATTAACAGCAGGGTTATCATCCATAATTGCTATTAATGGCTATTAACTGAGTTTTAATCGATTATTAGCCAAATGATATTAACCGGATTATTATCATTGCCCATCACTAGATGAGGCCCATTGTGATCGACCACGTTTCAGAGCCTATACCTATGTCATCACTTGCAACACGTACTAGTGTTGGCCGTTGGATACTACTCAGCAACAATCTAAATCCTATCTAGTTACTAACGGAAATACTAGGAGAACACTGACATTATAATATACTCATAAAAGTCATAATTTTCAACATGTTTACCGCATAATGATACGGTAACCGGTTCATAGACCGAGCGAGGTTTTAGGACAAGACGCTGAACATGATCTCATTTGTTTACTGAAAACGAATAGTCGCTTATAGTCAGTAGCGTAACTAGATGTGGGTGAAGCGGCCCATCGCCCACGGCCTCGCATCCAAATTCGACGAATGGCGAGTATCCACCCTTATGTTGTTGAAACCTGTACGGTCCGGAGCAAACGTTTCGCCTCGTCGTTTATACCACGTACACGATCTGGAATAATTTGCCTGCTGCGGTCTTCCCGTTCGATTATAATTTAGGTGTCTTCAAGGCAAGAATGAATAGGCTCTTAATAAACTAGTGCGCCTCACCATCAACGATTGCATCACTGCCTACCATCAGGTGGGGTCGCAGTCAAGCGATAGATAATTATAAAATACAATTATTATTATTGTATTTATATAAATTAACAAAAAAAATACCTCGCGCAAAGGTTTCTTTCACAATGAGGGTCTTTTATAACTGATAGGTTCGCGTTTAACCACTATTTCAGCTGATGGTAAGCGACGAAGTGATCGAACACGGGTTGCGACAGTCGCGGTTTCGTTTTCGGATTTATGAAAGAAAAAGGCCTCGCTCAGGCTGATGCTCCTTCGCCCACCTCTGAATAAGTCCACGCTACACCTCTGCCTATAGTATCCAAGTTTGTTCCGACTTAATAACTCGACTTTTTAACACAGAATCGCGAATGAGTTGGGATGTTCCTAATGGGAATCTAAAACAAACAGTCAATTAATCTGAAAACATGAGTCACTGAAAGTGTAGTCGAACTACAGTTTTCCTCATTCAAGAAACTTTTTTCACCACAATTTACCATGAAATTAGGTAATTAATTATCCTGTTTTCTATTTTTGCGTATGATTGTTTTAACTTTTATGTTTTGTTTTTGTTTTTATTTTAATTAGGCGCACTATAATATCTTATAATAAACTTTACTTTACTTTCGTATTGTATTATTTATTTATTTATTATATTCTTTATCTCGTACACCACATAAACTAAAATACAGGGCAAACATTATCTATACATCTATACTAATATAATAAAGAGGTAAAGTTTGTTTTTTTTGTTTTTTTTTTTGTTTGTAGGAACTAATTAGACTGTATTAATAATGAATTAATCATAATAAAATTAATAATTAATTGATAATAAAATTAATCTCTGGAAGTACTGGTCCGATTGCTAAAATTTTTTCACCGATAGAAAGCTGCTTTATTCCTGAGTGACATAGGCTATATTTTATATCCGCAGGCGAAACTGCGGGCAAAAGCTAGTTAAAAATAAGTATGCAATAGACGGTCTTGGGGTTCTGTAAACTTTAGAATAGATTAGGAAACCGGGGTGCAGGAATGTTGGAAAGAGTGACCATAGCCCTGGAACACAAAGGGCATCAGAAGGAACACAGGGGATTTTAGTCAGTAAAAGTCTGATATTCCCTTTCTCTCACTTAATCCAACAGAAGACATTATTTGATGATGAACCACAAAAAAAAATGTCTAAGAAGCCCTGTAACCTTTCTCTTGTGTGTTCGTACATAGAGAAATCTTTACATACGAGTATGTATTTGTACCCGTAACATTACGTTTTGGGAACATATTCATTGTGTATACAGCTAAGAAGTGGAACTCCTGCCGGAGTCTGTACTTCATGATAGCTGCGACCTGGGGATTTTTAAGTCAATAGAGAATAGTTTACTCCTAGGTAACCCATCGTCGATCGCATCGTCGATTTCCATCAGGTGAGATAGCGGTAAAGACCAAGCATATTAACAACAAAAAAAAAATTTTGGCGTAGAGACCATTTATTAATTCATTACGTAAAATGCTCTATCCGAAATATGTACATAGTATACACGAATTATTGTTAGTCAAAAACATGTGTAGATGTTAATATTGTTGGCACCATCAGTGAGTGTCGTTGTTTATTTGTATTTAAACACGCGTTGCGTAGGCGCAGCGCCGCTCGCCGCCTTAGACGGTGTCTTGAGGCCATTGTCAAGGCCGAACCTCATTGATTTCGGTTCAAGTCAAATATATTTATGATTTTTTGTCGTTTTTGTTTTAAATACGTTGCGATAGACTAAGAATTACAATGCGTTCCAAATGAGAATAGGCTTGCCCGCCATGTTGTGACGTCACGATTTACTGTCAAATCCAGGAAAGAAATTTTTAAACATTAATTAATTTATGAAAAATTTAATTTATTTATGAACTGTGAACGAAAAAAGTTTAATCAGAATCCAGTTCTTCACTTTTACTCATCTCTAAGCTAAAATTTCTTCGATTTGACACGAGACGTCAAAACATAGGAATCGGTCCTATTCTCATTTGGAACGCGTAATACATACTCCTGTATCGTGGGTGAATTATGACGTAAAACGACACAAGACACCTAGATTTGGAATAACTTACATAATTATTATCTCTATCTCTATTCTTTTGTTTTCTTTCTTTCAATAAAAGAGTTTCATAAATGACAAATTTCATATTTGCACACTATTCTTTATTCTTTGCACTTCGAAGCAGTTTTCAAAAATAAGTTCTCAAGGATATTTAGCTGTTCCGCTTGCGTCGGATTGGTACGACGAGTGTTCACCCAGGTTGTGTATTTACGACTAGGCTCACTGACCATCTCGTTTAACACTTAAGGCGTATAGTCCCTTTAACCATCTGACCGAAATTATGTGAACGCAACTCTCGCACTCGCCTAGGCGGCAGTACGCAAATCTGTGCATTTATTTGCGGCCAGCAGCGCCCGGAAAGCGCTTTAAATCCATTTTCTCTGCGAGATATTGATTGATTTACATATACAATGTTCACTTTGAAGGATATTTAACCACCAATTTTTATGTGTAAAAATGTTTCTAAAGGTCCAAGCCGTTTCGAAGGAGTAGGGAAAAGTTGCGAAAAGTTGCGAAATTGCTAATTTTTTTTTTTTTGACAAAAGTATTAATTGCACGAAAAAATCAAATGTTGATATTATTGTTCATGAATCTATAATAAACATATATTTTTTTCAAACCAATTGACCTAGCCGTTACGGAGGAGTAGGCCTCAGAAAATCACAGTTTTATGGCACTTTTCGAGCGCTTGGCCCTTAAATACAAATAGATGACAGAACAGTAGACGAGATCTATGTCATCAGCTGTTCTAATCGTCAGCCAGGGTCACACATTCACGACCAAAACCAAATACGCCATTATTTGGTCGTGGATTTGTGACCCTTTTTTTTTTTTTTTTTTTTTTTTTATGGTGGGAAAAAATCATGCATTGACATCCCCCGCCCTTGGGCGGAGCGGGAGATAGTGTCAGACTCTTACTGACTAAAAGACCCACCCCGTTCCTTCTAGCCTTCATACCGGGGCTCGAGCGCCGATTTGTGACCCTGGCGAAATAAACTCGACAGTGTTCCGACGTAAGCGTAGTTAAAAGGTTAATATTGTCTTCTGCCTACTTGTCGGTAAATAAGAAAAACGTACCGAATACATATTGACTGCGATTTAATAATCTATACAACTATACAAAAATAATAATAAAAATAATATTTGTATAATTTTTTTTAGTTCATAGATTGTTGGCTTGCTATACGCTTTGGTGCATACTGTAAGTAAAGCAAGCAACTGATAAATAAATAATAAATATAATAAATTGTAGAAACTTTTATTTAAGCGCGCTTCACGCAAAATGTGCGATGTAGATAACTTTTATACATTAAAATTGTGTGTAAGTAACTTGATTTATGTTACTTCTCACAATTTTAATGTGTATGTATCTACACCAATCTCGATGACTTTTCGTTGACTACCTTGATATTTTACTTAGGGTTTGTTTCATCACAATCGGTTGACTATATCGAAAGATATACTTCATTCATTGACTTTTAGGTCAGTTAGTAGATAATAATATTGTCAAACGTCATTACAAAGTATGTAGGACAACAGGTAGTAGTACAGACTGTGCGCTAATTAGCCTACTGCCCTTGACCAAGCCTTTAATTTTGCCCCAGATTATGTTAGTAAATAATTCCTTTAGACGTCGGAATTCAGATTACTAATAATTACTTTGTAATTAGCAAATGACAGATAAACATTTTAGGTGAGAACATCGGGCGGAAGTTACCCCATTAAAACAATTATTTAACTAATTGCCGCCATTTTCCATCGACTAACATGGCGAACTACCATAGGTTAAATTAATATATCAATGAGGAAAGTATAATGAATAAACTCAAAAAAAAATTTTTTTTCTTCTTTTGTGTCGATATACTCAAGCTTTTTTTTCTGACCAATATTAGGCAAACAGTACAACTTAGTTATTGGCCTCGTATATATCCAGAAAGGCGCAGGATGAGCAGCATAGCAGATGAAGCATGTCCTGTGCAACTGCTCCACACTGCCGTTATGTTAGGGTGTAAGAAAGGAGCCTCCCTGAGCGACGTTAAAATATCGTTCAGCGATTCTAAACGCCTGGCGCACTCTGGACAGGTAGTACTCGGTAGCGCAGAGTTTAGCTGACTAATCCTTTCACCAAGATGTCTCAAACTCGAAAAATACTGGACCGATTAAAAAAAATCTTTCCCCAATGCAATGCTCTTTTATGATTGAGTAACATAGACTATGTTGTCTACTTTCACGCAAGCAAAGCCGAGCAGAAGCTAGTACTGTGTAAAGAAGAAGATTTGCAATGAGAGTGGTGCTGTTTTGTATAATACATATTTAATTTCTAGTAATATCTAATGACTGTTATTCAAACACATCAATCGTTTTTTTTTAATATCTTCCATGTATGATCTGTCGAAACGTCTAGTTGACACTTCGCGTGACCTACAGGCTGGCTTTTACCTCGGACAGAGGACAATTAATAAGCATTACAATTTAGATTCACTTTTTGACTGAGCGACATTTTGACAATTCAAAAGTTGCTGTAATTGGTCTATTTGAAATAAACGTTTCTGATTTCATACTGCGTGGCAATGCCGCCGGTCTTTTGGGCACATTACCAATCGACGGTGATGTGGAAAAATTTTTCGACGCCATTTATTTTAATTTGATGTATTTAGTTTAGGGTTTTTTTTATTTGACTATTAGATGGTTAAGTATTTTTTTAAATGTAAATTAATCTCATCATAGCTTTGAAGTAGTTTGGCGCCTCGTCTTCGGAACATAATGCGTCATAGACTAAACATAAATTCATTGTTTACTCTGCCAACGTTAATGAGTGTAGTTTGAGCGACTGTAATATCAGAGTCGAGATAAATTAGGAATGTTTATATAAACTCTCTTGCATTCGAAGTAGATAGCAATTAAGGCCACACAAGATCGGGCCTACTGCTGGCATAAAATATTATTGAAAATCACCAAAAACAATCCGGTCAAGTGCGAGTCGGACTCGTGCGCCGAAGGTTCCGTACAAACTACAAACTTATCCAAGTAAATAATTCAACTCGAGTCTTAAACATTTTTCCGAATCGCATATAAGTTATCATTTTGTGACGTAACTACAAAACGGTATTCAGACTTGTTTAACTTATTTCTAGGGAGATATATTTAAGGATTCACACATTCTGGTTTAAAAAATACTTGTAACAATCACACTAATATTATAAAGTTGTTACTTCTTCACGCTCCAACTGCAGAACGGATTTGCATGAAATTTGGCCCAAAGGTCGACCATATACTGGAATATCATATAGAATACTTTTATCTTGGAATAATTTTCTTCAATAACGTGAGCGAAGGCGCAGACAGCCGCTAGTGTGGTAATATTACAAATACAGGCATGCATAAGGAAAATCCTGAGTTTTTCAGAGCAGTCAACTTCAGGATAAAATGACCAGCAAAGTAAATAATAAAGTAAATTAATATATATGAGGGGAATTACAGTTACAGTTCATCATAATTTGAAGCTTACTTCACAAAGGAAGTAGGAGGGGGAGGCCAAAGAAAGGATGTATGGATTGTGTGAAATCAGAAACGTTTATTTCAAATAGACCAATTACAGGCACTTTTGATTTGTCAGAATGTCGGTCAGTCAAGAACAAAAAAGTGACGCTAAATTGCACATTCCAAAGCGTAGGTCTCTGGAGAAGAACGCGCTAGAAACTCCATGAACATGTGAGGAGTGATACGGAGGAAAAGGGAGTTAGTGTTAGCATGACGAGTGACAGTAGGACAGAAAGGATGAAAAAATATGTTTCGCCGACCCTAAATACTGGGCAAGGGCAGGAAGATACCGTAGGCGCGAGCTTGCGAACGACGAGCAATGGGTAGCTCATCGTCCGGACTGAGCCCAAGGCGTCGACGGCGCGTATTGTTCCACGCGCGCCTCAAAGAGTTGTCAGCAAACCGTAGGGTCCCAACAGGGTCGAAGCCTACTGGGCAGTACTGGGACCAAGGGTCTGCTTCTGAAAGGAAGATTCGGCCCCGGTACGAAAGGCAACGAAGGAACAGGAGTGGGTTTTTCAATATAAGTCTCCACCCAAGCGCGTGGAGATGTCATTGGATGATTTTTCCACCTAAAAACAAAAAGGCTGGAAGATGATGATGAATTCACAAAGGAAATGACATCAGTAAGAAAGAATGATGAATTAAAAGTGCATTTACCATTGGTTGTGAGCAGTCACTGGAACATGCATTTTACAATGATTCATAATAAATTAGCCTTGGGGCAAGGACCGCAAAGGAAACTCCTGACTAATAATTACTTGATTAGTCGTTTTTTAAGTTGGAATTTGGCCTTATTACCTTCCCAGTATTAGCCTTGCATATAGTCCGGGATTTCAAAGGATGACTTGTCACTGACGAGCATAAGTCCTGGTTACGGGAGGTCCAGTTCGTCACGCACCTAATGATCCATCATGCATACGGTGATTGATAATGTAGGTATTAGTTTAGGTACTTAGTCTTTTTTATAATTGATAGGTACGCGCTTGATCTCTATCTCACCCAATGGTGTGCGATAATGTGGTCGAAGATGGAGCACACTTGCCTAGAAGTAACCTATTCACTCTTGACTTAAAGACCCCTAAATTGTAGCTATCAGGAAACACAGACTCCGGCAGGGAATTCCACTCCATGGCTGTACGCACAATAAATGTGTTCCCAAAATGCTTTGTGCGTATGGGTGGAATGTCTATCTACCGGTGTGATGAGCGATAATGTAAACAAGATCCCTAGGTTGTTTATCAGCGAAATACAGACACTGGCAGGTAATTCCAAGCCTTAGCTGTTAGATTAGATTTGATTTTTTTTTTCTAAAGTCATACATGGGATAATTTTTAATTTCCTAGTAAGCAGATACCTTAATTGACACTTCAATGATTTATGGAGAACGTTGAGCAATATTGATTTTTTACGTTTTGGATCTTTGCCCAACTCGCTCGCGTATGTATTGCTCTTGTTGATGCTTCCACAAACATTTAAACTCACATACACAAGACACCCAGACCCGTAACCACTATTTATAGATATACAAATATTTGTTATGTGCGGGAATTGAACCCGTGATATACAGCGCTACAGCCAATCGCTCTTCCACTGAGCGGCTGCGCCCAACTCAACCAACATCGTATTCTTATGAATAATGCAGCCAAGCTTGACACTAATTCCTTAAATACATATAGGCAAGAATTTTTTATTCTGAGTTCAAGTTTTTTTACGCATTTTTTTCCAACCCAAATTTTATGATATGCAAAATACTTAAAGTTTGACTAACTATACGATTTATTTTGGTAACACAAACATTGACTCGAGCGCAGTAAACGAACTCGATAGAACCGTCATTGCCTACATAATCATAAAGTATGCAAATGAGATGCTTCACACCTGTATTGTACCGCATCTTACGTAATGAACAGAATAAGGCTGTTGGTATTCGGCCCTGATCAGGTAGATTATAATATGTAGGTACACATTGTATAGCAAATATATAATCGGTTAGCATATTATGGAAATGGAAATGCTCGTACATTTGCAGTAAAAAGTTTTTTTTTTCTTGAAAAATACGTTTTTAGAGTTACGGGCAAATGACATTGTACTCGCATATCTTAGCGTTTGTATTCTAGCTAAAGAAATTAGGTAGTCAGATTTATTCCATTTTAATACCAACAAAATAACTCATACCACTGTTATTTGTTAACACGCTTATATTTGCTTCACCTGTATGTCTGTAACCAACGCCTTTGAGCTCGATTTTGACCTACTTTGGGCGATCAGATTTTCTTCAAACTTTGCACACCCATCAAAGACTGATGACAATACAATAATCGTTTTTTTTAGTGAAAAATAAAAATAGTTAAAAAAAAAGCGTGGGGCACTTTGTGCCATATTTTTCGTAAATCGAGCACCCCACGCTTTTTTCACAATGATATTAATATTTTTCGTTCATTATTATTATTTTCTACCTATATTGAAAATTATTTTACACTTTTTAGTTTGATATGCTATGAAAGCGTGTTTTTTTAGTTTTTTTAAACTATATTTTTTTCGACTCAAAAACACGTCCAAAGATATGAGGTACAGTCAGTAAAAACGGTTAGTGTAAATAAGACCTTTTACTAAAAAAAAATAATAATTTAATCCTAAAAAAAGAACGTAAAAATGTAATAAGACCAATTTATTTTGATTAAGTTTGACAGATCTGACGGTACCACATTCTCCAACTTCAGATCTTGTGCCGCAAAAAACTTTATGACGGTTCTTAGCGTTGGTCAGCCCCCCTAGCCAAGTTACAACCGTTTCGCTTGCGTCGAACGCTTCGAGTTGGCCGCGTCGCTGAATCTTTTGTTCTGACCATGTGACTGAGCGTTGAGATGACGTCATTCCCGTACATTTGAAGCTTTCTACAAGCGTTAACGATTGCAGATTTGCAACTTGGCTAGGGGGAACCTATCAAGGAAAATGGACTGGTACAGATTTAGGCTATGACCTGCTTTATTTTCCATGATAGCAACCAGTCCAAGTCAAGCCCAGTCTCCTCATCACCTGGCTCTTGAACTGTTGTCTAAACTGTTTGTATCTCTTTCACAGAACACCATCAACAGCACGTTGGGAGAGAGTGACTTGGAGCGACCGACGCAACCTCTTCTTGAGCCCAGCAGAGATCGAAACATGCCTCCGTTAGCTGGTCAGTACACTTGCAGAATTACTGGTTGCCAATGAAGCTGTGATTTTATTCTCATTTAGTTGTCTTTGCTGGTGGCCACCGTAATAAAGGAATACGTACATATTTCTAAGTAAATTTTCTTCTGCCTTGCTTATATTCCCCAAGCATTGCCATATTTAGCTAAGCGGCCATGGGATCATCTAGCTACTCTGCATCAGAATCGTCTAATTGCGATTACAAATGGTCTCTCACATAAAAAATTGCTTTCTACATATTTTCTTCTGCATATTATACTTAATCTCACACTACACGCAATATGCTTAAAAAAGGCAAATTCTAAGGTAGACAAATGTTTTTCTTCACGTATTCATCGTCTCGCAAACCTTTTCCCAACTTGGGGTTGGCTTATTATTAAATTAAATAGACTGCCGAGTACGAAAGCACGAAACGTTATTCTTTGGACTTACTATCGGTCTTGCATACCTAATCCAAAGATGCTTATAAGTTATGAAGTTTCTTCCAGAGAGTTCTGATAAAATCCGAATCCCTACCACCCTTCATCTGATAGCTTTTTCCTTGACTCTTCAGGACCTGAGATCGACGACCTGGACGGTGACCCTCCGAAGGACGCCACGCCGTTCCCTGGCATCGACGACGGACTGCTGGAGACCACCGACAAGAAACCAGAGCCACATGAGGACCATGGTAATATACTCTTCTTTTTCTTCACAGTTTGAAATAAAAAAACATTTTGGCATCTTTTATGTTAAGGAATTAGGCGTTCCTTTGCTTTTGTAACATTAATGATATGCAATTTTCCTTCTTTTTCTATTCCACCTAAACTAAATCCCAGACATGGATATTTCAATTTTATGTGACAAACACAGTAAATCTTTACCAGGTAGAGCCAAATACATACATTAGTCGTATCGTAGGGGCCCAGCAGGGTCGAAGCCTAGGTTTTGGGTTTCTTTTTCGCAAATTCTGGAACGAAGGAACAAAGTTGGCAACAAACCACTCATGTGTATGAGCTCTTAAATTAACGGAACTAACACGTCCAATTAGTTATTATATCTGCGTTTGTTGTGTCCCTAAATCGGTCATTGTTAATGTCAAAAAGATAAGTAGGTGTATTCTGCTAATTAATACAATGTTATCAAACACCTCTTTGTGACTTGACTTCTTTTTCACACAATGAACCGCATTGCAGTGATAAGAGCACTGGACCACAATAACATTTATTGGGTTACGTTATCGTTTACCGCCGCCACACGAAAGGATGTGGTCTCAGTTTTGTGATATAATTAGTTCTTATCAATTAGTAAAAACAATGTAGGCTTGATGTGTTGGTCTGTTAAAACTTCAAAGAGAAATACAGAAAAACATAATTGCATCACTGCTTACCATCAGGTGGGATAGCAGTCAAGCACTGGTTTATTAAATATCATTTAAAAAAAGTATTATAAGTTATGAAAAATATTCGTAGTCTTTCGTAGCAAATCGCTACGCGGGTTACGAATGGCTACGAATGGTTACGAAGCGTAGCAAAAAGTCCCTAAGGAAAATTCTACACAAAGTCCTGAAAATATTTAGTGACAGAAAAACTGTTGATTTCTGCTGTAGAATTCTTATACAAACATCGTTCTTCTGCTATAGACTATCACACTAGTATTATAAGGCAAAATTTTGTGTGTATATTTGTTACTTCTTCACGCTCGAACGACTGAACCGATTCTTTTATCAAGGGAGTGTGTTTCCTTGGGATAATTTTCTAGTTTGGTTAGGCAGTAGCTAGTTCTAATAATAAAATTAACGTACCTATATGTACACTCTGAAAATAGCAGACTAATTTATTTATTTGATCCTCATGCAACTAAAACTAAAAAGGTGCACTTAAAACCTAAGGCATTCTCTAACAGTCAACCAAGAGTAGTGAAGAGACAATATGGCCGGTGTACTAATTCATCTTTATTTCTTGAACATACCTACTCATCGTACGAAATGAATCGCGTATTATTTTGTGAGACACGGTTGAAGGTCACGGAGACGCAGACTCTAATACCTACTTATCTATGTAGTATAGTGTACCTACTTGTTCACTTGCTCAGTATTCACGTGATTTATGCCAATTTATGCGGTACAGCGCTCCTAGACGATAGGTTTATCAACCAAATAGTATTATAAACGCATGAGTTTCAAAGAAGGCTTCCTATGTGTTTGTGTTCACAATTAAGCTAGAACTACATTAAACCGACGCACACGTGGATCACGCTTGATTTGTACGTAAAACGACGTCGCGTGGAGGATCTAGTGTGGCTCTACAAGTCTAGTTGCCATATAAAATACATGGAGACCGACGCGCCCAGATCGTGTGCGGCACACGTGTGAGCAGTGTAGTTACCTTTATCGAGGTTTTTCTTTTGGCAACATAGGTTGATGTACCTACTCTCTAGACTGACACAGTATAAGATAGATTACCAGTCATTATACTTTGTTTACCATCACGTTCTTATTGCAAAACATACACTGATTGTAAAAGCTATCTAAAGTCAAGGCTACCTATTTTTATTTGAGAAAACATTCATTTAGATAAGTTCTGTGCATTAAAAACAAACTGAATTGTATTAAAACTCTCTTCTGTACTACAAATCACGACTAACTACTTCTGATCATGCATCACCTAACATCATGTTCTCTGTTCGTTTCCCTAGGGTCGGTTCCTAACATCGTGTTCTCTATTACTCCAGATGGGAGCGACCACCACTCGGAGCTGGAGCCTAGCGATAAGACGTCCGACCACCACGACGACGGCGCCACAACTGACGGTAAATTGCCGTGGGAACATGACGAGCCAGACTTCCCATACGGTGATTGGAACACGACACTTTATAACCACAATAAGACCTGCTTGCAGCACAAATGACCCTACTCGCTTAGCCAAGTTATAACCAAGATCGCCTCGAGTCGGCCACGCCTCCGATGCCTTTGTTCTGACCACGTGACTGAGCGTTGAGATGACGTCAGAACAATTGAATTGGAGACTGGCCACGCCTCTCAAGGTGATCGACGGAAAAGAATCGAAACGAAACGGTCGTAACTTGGCTAGGCCGGCTGTAGTGCTAACGAAATGTATTTAACTCTTTAACCCACTACGTCGGATATATCTGACAAACAGTCTCGCGTCCATTCCGCAAGGGTCGCATATTATATGCTCGACGAAATACTTCATCTCGTCAGCTCTTCTTTCATCTATAGGGATTGAAGACCTAATGAGATGGAGTATCCAGTCGCAACACACGACTCTAGCGAATAGGACGCTAAAACACTCGTTGGAACAATCCGACATACTTACATTATTGCGAGTTTGTGGTGCAAGCTGGTCTCTAATTCTTACTAGTTCAAAGATCTTTTTCATGAAAGTTTTGTTTCCAATACTTGATCAGAATTAACACACGGCATGCTAATGTTTTTTTTTTCTTACACAATGATTTAGTGATTATATAACAAAACTTATGTCAATAACTCTAGAATCAAATAAAATTAAATTGTTAAACAAACAGGTCAGAAAAGGGACCAAATCGTTTGAATTTCTATGAACGACCACAGAGAAAGAAATTGTCGTAATTGTTCCAATTATCGCAGCTTTTACGCCATTGTCAATAGATAAACACACTAGTTTTATCGTTTCATAAATCGTCAAATATATCTACAGCCCCTCTCTGGGCTCGGGCCTTAATTGCCTTATCCTAGCTGACACGCTGTTTGCATGAAAAAATAACTTTATTGCATGAAGCATGCTCAATTTAAAGTGTTAGGTCCTTTTAACATAAATATCACTTCGTTGAAATGTTGACAAAAATAATAATGTGTGTTAATTTCCAGATGTCAATGGGCTCACAACGAGATTTGGAGATTCTCGGCCAGTATCACCTATGCCTGGGGTAAGATCTTATTACTTTTTTCATAAAATTAAGTACCAGCGGATGTCTCTTAATTAAGAAACAATAAAATTAGACCACAGATTGCCAATTTTAGACCCCTAGCCAAGTTGATTATATGTAATCGTTAACGCTAGTCGAAAACAAATCAAAAATATAGGAATGACATCATCTCAACGTTAAATCACGTGATCAGAACAAACGAATAGAAAATTCGAAGCAGATAGAATAAAATGTTATCGTTTCTACAATGTTCAACGCTACGACCTTTGTTATACAAACGCTATATTATTGTAGAACGAGCGGCCGACACAGGCGCGTCAACATGGCTACCAACTTATCGTTTTCTACAATTGCTGACTCCAATTAGGCGTTACCGATTGGAGAACGGAATTCGACACGAATCAGTTGCACTTGGCTAGGTGGGCTGGTTTTTAAAGCAAAATCCAGTATACAGTGTCTAGTTGAAAAATGACGACGAGATTTAAGAAAAGAGTAGCTATTAATATTTATTTATTTTGGATCGCCAACAAAGGATATACGTGAGAACGTTGGAAAAAATTTCCCTGACTCTTGAAGGCAAACTTAGCATAGTCGGCCTTATAATGTTCCTCCTACAGGCCTCCTCTCTAGGAGGAATGGGCCATAATCCACCACGCGGGTCCAGTGCGGGTTGGTGGATGTCACATGTCTTCGAATTTTTGGTTCTAGGACATGCCGGTTTCCTCACGATGTTTTTGAAGGTAAACTTAAAATGCTGAAAATACTAACATAGACTTGTTCCCTCCAGGTGATTCCTGACGTGAACACGTACCAGCAGAAGAAGAACTTGGCGCAGGGCATGATGGACCTGGCGCTGCTGTCGGCCAACGCCAACCAGCTGCGCTACGTGGTCGAGTCCGCCTCCACGCACCCCTACTTCTACCCCAGCCTTATCTTCATCTCGCTTAGCATTATCATTCAAGTAAGTTGCTTTTAATATTTTTTAACACTGCCTCTTACCTCACCCATTTTACGCACGCAGTGTGGTATATTTCACATTAGTGGGGAAAATGCTCCTACTAACCTCGGGCCTATTCTGTGTAATACAATATAGTAGATATATTGCTAAGTTATTAAACTGTACTAAATTCTATGATTGTTTTTTTTCGAGGGTGTTGAAAAACGTCGTTTGATACACATGTGTTTTTATCATGGCAGTCTCCCGGCTCTATAAGACCTCGACTTCGGCTCGGGTGTATATTCCACTTCGGCTGCAATGACAAAATTTACCCATTTGTATCAAAACGTACTATTTCCATATACCTACTCGAAAAACCATTCTCACACCTACCGCTCAGGCAGGCAATTAACTGTTTTCCGCATTAGTGAGAAAAATGCTTCAGCACGCCCCTAACCACAACTTATTCCGAATTCTGCCTTGGCCCAATTACAAACTTTATCCACTTTTATCAAAATGCACTAAGTATACCAGAAATTATTCCCAATAAGTTTTATGATTCTTTAATCTTTAATGTTTTATGAGCGCATAATGAGGTAACCAGTAGCCACTTAAGGTAGAGCTACATTGCACACACGTGAGCCACCTAAATGGGCACGTCGGTCTCCATACATTTTTTAAGACAACTAGACTTGCAGAGCTACATTAGATCCACGTCACGCGACGCCACGCCACGCGCCGCTACGTACAAATCAGGCGTGGTCCACGTGTGTGTAGGTCTAGTGTAATTAGTAGTGTCTAAACAAATTAACAAGCGCGAAAACGTTAACCAAGCCAATTTTCCAGGTTCTAGTCGGCATCGGGCTCATCATGAACAGCCGCTACGACGTGAACGACCACAAAGAGCGCTGCAAGGCAGACAAGATAAATAACATGACGGTGCTGGGCATCTTCCTCATTACCATCGTGAACGTCTTCATCACGTCCTTCAGCGTCGCCACGCCGAACACACTGCAAAAAAATGGATAAACTATGGTAGATGCTAGATAAATCTGCAATAAAGTACATTGACCTTTTCTTAATATCTTTGACGGCCCGGTCACGAGTGTGAGCGGTAGCTAAGCGCGGGGCGGCGAGCGATAGAACAAAAGTATGAAGATGAAAGCACGCCACGAGATGCCGCTCATAGCTCGCCTATGACCGAAGTAGTGACCAGGTTATGAGAAAAACCACTAATGAACTGTTTTTCATTACTAACTTTAAAAAATCACGATAGATGTTGATTCTAGACATTAATATCTTTATTTCCGTTTTTGTATTAGCCCTTTTAATAATGTCAATAAATGTAAGGGTCAATGATCGTTGTTGCAAATTTATATGGCGCTTACTATTGTGTGGAGCAAGATTAGATATAATTCAAAGAGCGTTAAGGTATCTATTATAAACGAACTTTTGTAAGAAAGAAGAATGATTTTTCATACTTATACCATAACAAATCGCTCCTATTGTCTCTCAATTTAAAGTTATTGGTTTATTCACTTTCAAAATTGTTGACCTGGAAGGATGTATGAAATACTGCGAGTCTGTAACCCAAAAACAAAATCGTTGACTAAAAGTAGGAGTAAAAATCGAATGTTCGTGGCGTACTTACATAAAGCAACTACCACAGTACTACCTACTACCTAGAATACTCAATTTTTTTTTTGTCGTTTTGGACATTTTAACTGCCTGACTTATAATAAGTACAATTTTAATAATATTGTGTACTTAAAAGTACATTTTGCATTTAATAAGTACTTACTTAAGAAAATAATTTCCTCTCCAAGTGTGGTGCTCTTCTTTACTATTAATACAAATCGAATAAACAAAACAAAACGACGTTGGCTGAAATTGTAAAAAAACGCAGGTGTATATAAATACTTAGATAACCACTGTGATTACAGTGTATACCTACACCGTTAAATTTTGATCGTTTTAAACCCGTGGAGGGACGTTCCGGTAAATGAAACACTATCGATTTGTAAAGATAAAATTAATAAAATAAAGTACCTTTTTTTCAAAACTCGTATTACTTTACGTATATACTAAATTAATTTGCTTGCCTGTAGGTAGTTTGTACGCAACGCCAACTACTACCTACAGGTCATTGGACTCGCTCAGTTGACGTTTTCTTAGAGAAATAAATTTCGTACATGCGTAAATTAATACGAGTTTTGAAAAAAAAGGTACTTTATTTTTTAATTTTATCTTTACAAATCGATAGTGTTTCATGTACCGGATCGACCCTCCACGCGATTAAAACGATTAAAATTTAGCGGTGTATATGTTACAGACATATAGGTATGTTAATGTTTTATTATTTTAAAAAATGCGATTCGTTTTAATTATCTGTAAGCATTCAGAATCTCTAGAATTTTTTTTTTAAATGGTCACAATTAAAAACCTACCAAACTAGCAGGTTTTTAAGAAACTGTTTGTAGTAGAACAATTCTCGCAATTAAAAGAAGTTTCGACAAATTAATAGTTTTGACTGAGACACTATATAATGTGTAAAAAAATTACCTGCAAGAAAATTAAGTACTTGTTTAGAATTATAAATAAAAAAGAATTGCGAAAAAAAGATTTCAAAATAACAACCCGTTTCAGAGTTAAGCAATATTTTCACTTCGCACAAAATTATTGAATATGCGCACTGTACACCGCACGCGCCTAAGCCTCCGCGACCGGCCGCCGCGCGCGCCGCTCTGCACGCGTGGGTCGTTCACCCCTGCAGTACGACACGCGACGGCGCAAATTTGAAACAGCTGATTCTAATTTTCCCATCACATTTCTCAGACTTTGGACTGGCAAATCATCGAACTACTAAATGACTGTTTAAATTAAGTTACGCCATAGTCTAATAACCGCTGGTAGACTCCTAGGATTGTTTGGACAGCAGGCACTCGTCGTTGCTCACCAAACAGTTCACGGTAACGGTTACGAGCCGCAGCTAAACTTTCACCAGTCGTAATGTAACACACTATCATATCCAAGTACTCTCGATTGGAATACGTTAAAGGCATTATTGAAGTATTCGCGAACGTACATATTTGCCGTAACAAATCAGGGAAATACACCCTAGTCGCGCGACGGATATCGGACGACTGAACGGGGCGCAAGCGGGCTGCGGGAGGGAATAGTAGCGGGCGGCGGGGGTACGACGCTCGCGCGCGGTATTGGAGCGAGCCGCTAGCGCAGCCCTGCGTACAGTGCACAAAAAAATATGATACTAAATTGTTTTATTAATGTGAAAATATAGAAAGTGCTCAAAAAAAAATTTTTTTTTTGCAATGTGTTTGTTTTTCGATGTCGAGTATGTGGACGAAGTTCTTGCAGTTAATTTTTTTACACCTTATATACTTATCATATTGCATGAATAGTTAACTGTATAGTTTTAAGTACCTACATGCTCATTGTAATTCCAGTTTTCACATTTAGTAGGTAGGTAACCTTTATTCAACCAGTCAACCATTAATCAATGGTATATGTAGGTTTCTCTAAGGCTTTTAAATAACGTTGCTCCACACTGGGAATTATTTCTATATCGTGGGTGCGTTCACAAATATGTAAATTCACAAACACCCAGACCTGGCCATACATATAATTATGTAAAATACATATTTGTTCTGTGCGGGATTTGATCCCGTAACACGCAGCGCATCAATCAATCGTTCAACTATTGCGCCAACATAGAGTACTGTTTTATGCCAACTATTTCGTCAAACCGGTGCCAGTTAGAAATATCACACTTTCAACATAGACCAATAGATACTGCTATTTAGGACTGCAAGAAAAATAGATCCTAAAATTTTAATAAATCATATTAAGTAATTGGCCTGACTGTTCCTACTACAACACAATATACTCGGTACAAAGTTAGACCTTGAATTTATTGACTCGAGATTGTAACTGACAAACCCATTTCGGCTCTTGGTTAACCTTGCTTGACTTTTGATTGGCCTTATAAGAACGATAAGGTTCTTTCTGATTCTTTTTGTTTTATTCTTATAGTTCCTGATAAATGCATAGCAATAAAGAATAATTACATGTTGTATTTAGCAAGTGTAAACTTGAATTTATAATTCGAGATTGATAATTTCAGTTATTCATCACCCATTTAAATATAAATATATAAATTTTAGTTCTATGTATTTATAGATGATTTTAGACAATAACCTCCTTTTATTAAAAAAAAAAAACTGACCTATCGCTTGCAGTGTTACTCCAAAATTTAAATAACATCTCAAATTCCAAATTCAAGTATATTTGTTTATCTTATGTGCCTTGAGGTCAGCGCAGACTGAACTGCAAAATGCTCGCGCATGGTCGACCAAAATTTTTAGATTATATTAGAATGCATACACGCAATCGCCTTGCTCGAGCAAGGTTGAGCATCAATGGGCGTGTATTCAATTTTGCGATGTATGATAATAATCATAAGATTTTTTTTTTTCAATACTCTCAGAAAGTACTCTGTTCTACTCTGCTCTTGGTGTGCGCTGACCCTTAAAAGTAATTGTGCCTTACTATTTTATACAGTTATAAGTATAACTTTTGCGCTCTAATTAAATAAGTAATCTCGATTTTATTCAAAAGACTGATTTAATCACCATTCTATTTTGTACCTAGTTGTAAAAAAATGTATCAAATCTCATTCTACTTAGGTTATGTAAGAAATTGTATATAAGTAGGCTTTAAGTAAGGTATTCTATATGTGAGAAAGTTACCAACATTACAGGCATTCTATAAATTCTCGCATGTAGGAAAATAGTGATAAGTATTTATTATTATGAATTTTGTACATAATCATGCATCAAATGAAATATATTTAAGTTACTGAAACTTGTGATTTTATTTAATATCTACTAGCGGAACCCCAGCTTCACATAACTTAGAAATATATAAATTTCTCGTTTTCTTACCATACCTACAGTTACCACAATGTATCTTGAGCGCTCGGCGTCAGAGTGGGGATCGCTTTGCGCATTCCATAGGTACATTGGCGAGCCAATCGTCTTCGTTGTTAGATACATTCCGCAACGCAGGGAATGAATGAGGAGTAACGTCTATGACGCGATGGCGCGGCGAGCCAATCACTGACACTCCCCGCCCCCGCGTCTCACTTCGCACCACTAAAGAGACCGAATATTTGACTTCTGCGCAACCGCTCAAGATACTTTGTGGCAACTGTAATAAGCACGTATTATACACCTTCCTTCTACAATCGGTAGTGTTTAACTTTATAGCGACAGACAGACACGGAGGGAAAAAAAATAAGAATAATAGGAAAATATTTTTTGCTTTGATAAATGTAACCATTGTATTACCTCACTTTATCAGCAATTCCGTATGGGTTAATTTGGTTAAACCAATAAAATTGAATCATATGAACATATTTGCTTCTAATTTTGACAATTTGGATTTTGGTGGATGATGTATCTATCGAATTTAAACGAACGTGCAGAGACATTGCATGCGCCACAGTTTGATGCAAAGGCTAAAACTAAGTTAGACTAGAAGTCTGTCTAGACCAGCAACACTCAGTCTTCGTCCGGCCACTAAGATGCACGAAGCCCGCCAAGATTTTCTGTATGACCAGCATCTATAACGCCACGTAGCTACTAAAAAACGAAATCCTGCATCGGTATTTGAGTTCTCCGCACGATTAGAACATAATATAAGTCTGAAATCAGGGCCGAGCCGACCCCGGCCACCGCCTGTGTGCGAGACCGATGGAGCGCTTCTTTTTTTGTGGTTTTAAAGTATAATTTTTACGTTTTAATTTTGCCACAATTTCAAGAAGTATTTTTGGCACGGAACCCATTGTTTTTATTGATATAAAGTAATATAAACTAGTGCTTGACTGCGATCCCACCTGATGGTAAGCAGTGAGCCTATTTAGTCAAGCGTTGAAAACATCCAAATTGTAATAGGAAAAATAATTCGGGTAGACCGGCCACCCGAATTATTTTTCTAAAATAAGAGAAACCTAAGTTTTGGACGGACGACGGACGGCGAGCAGTGGGTAAGCTCGCCGTCCGACCGTCCGGTAATCGTCCGGATCGAGCCCAAGACGTCGACGGCGTGTATCGTTCCACGCGTGCCTCAAGGAGTTGTCAGCAAACCGTAGGAGCCCAGCAGGGTCGAGCCTACTGTGGCCAAGATTCGTTTCTGAAAGGAAGGTTCGGCCCCGATACGAAAGGCAACGAAGGAACAGGAGTAGGTTTTTAGTAAGTAAAAGTCTGACACTATCTCCCGCTCCGCCCAAGACCAGGGGCTCTTGGGAAATAGTGTCTCGCCTTCCGCAAACCTGCGCTTACGGTAGCCGGAAATCAGGATCGGAATCCCGGCGGCGGCTGGGGCGCTGTGAGCGCCGTTGCCAGATGCGGTCGGCAGGAGGCATCTGGAACCCCAAGGTTGGGCAGGAGCCGCTTGAGAGCAACCCTAGTCCAGTTTAGTTTGGGTCGCCCTGCCAACGACTATCACAACCCCGCATGTCGCTAGATCGACCGCCGCCTGGTACGACTCTCCCTGCGCTAGACCCAGCGTGGCGTCTGCGTAGCAGACCACGCTGACCCCGTCAGAGAAGTCACCGGGCAGCTGACGTAGTCGTATCCGATGTTCCACAAGGGTGGTCCTAGTACCGATCCCTGGGGAACACCGCACGACATCTCTCGGCGTTTCCACTCTCCCTGGTGATCGGGGTAGACTATGTACGTAAACAATAGGTCAATTCTAATAGCGTAAAACTAAACAACGGACATAAATATTGTGTAAGGAGAATTTGACCGATGTACTTAGGTATCTATACTCAACTATAAAGAATTTGTTGTTTCAAAAAATTGGCGCCTGCATCTAATTCAGCGCCCCTTATGCCTTGCCTCCTGTGTGCGCCGCACACTTCGCACATATGGGCGGCTCCGCCCTGTCTGAAATTACATACCGGGCGGTGGGTCTTGGCCTTGGCACCACGATAACTATTTTATCCAGTACTGACCTACAAGTGTGTATCTTTACTGTACGGGACTCTGCTTAGAAGAAATGTTGACCTACCGCTATATGTACCATCGAAGACACTTCGATGGTACATATAGCCTTTGACCAGCCATATAGCCTTTGACCACCGCTAAGTTCATTTTTGCTTGCACTCGAAATTAAAATTTGAAAGGGTCTGGTTTGGCGCTGCGCCGCAGGAATAAAGCACTTTTTTGTGAGAATTTTAAAGGTACCAATTTTATCTAAAACTATTAATTTGTAAAGAAATTATAATTCTTTTAGATATTAATTAGGTATACCAACTGTATGGGTTATTGCGGCCGATCGTGTTTAGAGTAGAAACGTAATGCAGCCCGAAAAGAAAAAATAAATAATAAAATAGTGTATGGCTGATCTAGTAGATAAGTGACGTAAGGAGAAAACGATGAAACCAGAACTTCGTCTCAAAGTCGATGACCATATTGTAGAGGATCCAGAAGTAATATCTGACATCTTAGCCGAACAGTTTGACTACAAATGCATCACTAGGGCAAACAAAAGTGATCAAAATACAGTATCCTGTAATATGTATGCAAACGAAATAAATAGCGAGATGATAATTGCTTCGGTTACTCCAAATGAGATCTTGACCATAGTAAAAAGTATGGAGAATAAGTATTCTTGTGGTCTTGATGAGATCCCAATATCTGTTATTAAGGAACATATCGTAGTACTAGCTGAGCCTATCTGCGACTTTTATAACAAGTGTATTGAAGAAGCTATCTTCCCAGACCAGTTAAAAATAGCTAAAGTAATACCAGTATATAAAAAAGGCAGTAAAAATGATCCTAAAAACTACAGGCCGATCTCCTTGCTTCCAGTTCTGTCAAAAATATTTGAAAAAATTATTAAAAATCGACTTCTTTCTCACTTGCGCGCGAATAAAATACTGAACAAAAGACAGTTCGGTTACCAAAAAGGTGTTGGTACTTCAGACGCCATATATACCTTACTTGACGATGTAATTGAAAAATTAAATAATAAAATGAGAGTAGCAGGGATTTTCCTTGACTTAAGTTCCGCATTTGACACTATAGACCATGAATTGCTTCTTAAAAAAATGATGTATTATGGGATTAGAGGTAAGGCCTTGAAACTATTCTCATCATATCTGAAAAACAGAAAAATGTACGTAGAAATTGACAAAATACAAAATGGCTACAAAAAAGTTTACAAATCACGGACAGTAAACATGACTACGGGTGTTCAGCAAGGATCGATATTAGGACCAATTTTATTTATATTGTTTATTAATGACTTAATCAATTACATGAATACTATTTTACCTGACATTGATATAGTAATTTTTGCAGATGACACAAATGCCATAATAGCGGCTAAAGACATGAATAAACTAAAACAAATGGTAAATGACGCATTACAAGCATTTCACGCATGGTTCACTAAGAACAATTTATTAATTAATACTGCAAAGACCAATGTACTATTATTTAGAACCACAGCCCGTAATAAGGACAATTTAGATGTTGTTTTAAATGATGACAAATTTGTTCTCGTGAAGGAAGTTACATTTTTAGGAATCCACATAGATGAACTGCTAAATTGGAAAACTGAATTAAATGCGATAAACGCATCAATTTGTTCGGCATGTTACGCTTTAAGAGCTCTAAGAACAGAAATTGGTATTGAACAATTAAAAATGGTATATTTTGCGTTGGTAGAATCAAAAATTAGGTATAGCATAATGTTTTGGGGAAATAGTTACGCGTATAACATCAAAAGGGCTTTTGTTTTACAAAAACGAGCAATTCGCACTTTAGTTCGTATTCCGCAAAGAGAGAGTTGCCGTGAATACTTCACTAACCTAGAAATACTTACAGTACCGAGTATTTATGTACTCGTGCTTCTAAGTAACATGGCGAAATATATACACGAATATGAGACTGCAGAAGAGCGAGAGATTAGAGAAGGTACGCGTAGGCAAGATATGAAACTTTACAAGATACAGCCTAATTTAAATATTGTGAAGCACTGTCCCAGATATCAATCGGTTATTTTGTTTAATAAACTGCCTTTAGATTTGAAGAGTGCTATATACTCTAGCTCTTTTAAAATAAAGCTCAAAAGATTCTTATTGAACAAGTGTCTATATACTATTGATGATCTTTGAGGTAAATACAATGTTATATTAATTGTGTGTTGTTGTAATATTTAACTGTTTGTAATTTCAGATACAATTTATTGTTAATGAATAAATGACTATGACTATGACGGACTAGGCTATCTCTCCTGACATTTGAGGCGTTCTATCCAGATATTAAAAATATCTTTCTAGACCTACAACCTAGTGCAAGGAGTCTCAATTATTAAGGCTACCAAGCTAGACATCTCTCCAGTTCATTGTTTTCTGACTAGGCTAAACGGACGTCTGTTTAGACTTATGCGCCTACTAACTAGCCTGGGGATTTCCTGTTGCCTAATAGCTTAGACTTGGTACTATGAACCTACTATGCTGGACTAGTATCTGCAGACCTGTTATATTATTATTGCTAGGTTACGCTAGATATATTCATTGCTATTGCGTGTGGATCAGAATGACAATGCATCGTTGCAGAAATGAACCATACTGTGAAAGTAACTCCTGCCTGTTACGCTTTCACGGTTGAACTAATGAACCGATTTTGATATAATTTCGTAGGAAGTTTGAACCAGAAGTCCCTTAGGGTGAGTTGCACCATTTAACTATAACGATAACCAAACCATAACCAGCCGTGAAACGGCCGCCTATTGGTCAATTCGACGATTTGACAACTGTTAACGGCTTTGTTATGGTTATAGTTAAATGGTGCAACTCACCCTTATATATTAAAATGTACCAGCAATGTGTACTTCATGTACCACCGAAGACACTTCCGCCTGACCACCACTAAGTTCATTTTTGCTTGCACTCGAAACGAAAACGTCAAAGGGTTTGGTTTAGCGCCAGCCGCAGGATTCTTTTAAGTGATTAGGTAGAAATGACCGCGATGGTACCTTTAATGAAATCCAATGTACCTAACTCATGGGTATGCGAGTGGTGCGAGGCTCCTTGTTCACATTCGGATATGCCGTTCATACGAACAAGCCAAATGTTCATGTGTTAGATGTTTGTGTTCGCTATGTTCGTGTTCGTACGTGCGTACACGGCTAAACGTGATAGTGAGAGTATTATCTGATAGCGTGTGTATTTTCCATTGTGTATATAATAGGAATGTGGAATAATCATAAATAAAACAAAGAAATTCAGAATCCAAAATGTATTGAATACAAAACAATCTAATAAAATTGTCAGATGGCAATTTTAAAATATTCTATTTTAATTATAGTTAATAGTAAGAGGAAACATTGCCCAATGTGTCGCGCGGGAGCCGGCGAGGCGGGACGCGGCCGACCAATCCTAATATATTACATTACATGAGAACTGCGCGCCTGAAGGGCCTCATCACAAATAAACTAACCTAAATTACATACACATATAAAATACGCAAAGCTGAGTAACCGCTCTGTACATAACCGCTGCTATCCGTCGCACGACAGTCGAGCCAACGTTCGCCGATTTTATAATTGTAATACTAGAATCATTCAATTTTTATGACGTCGTACAAGTCATACAGCCACAATTGCAGCACGGCGACGTGGCGGCCCCTACTGCTGTACGTTTTATGACACATCTCTTCGTTTTGTGACTCTCTGGCGACATGAGGAGGCTCTCATTCATAGTTGTGGCGCCACCGCGAGACAGCTGCTCTCACAATATGGACTCGATTTGTTATCGGTGGAGCTGTCGCAAGCACTAGCGCCAAGCGCTGTCCCCTCGTTCTGATTCCGCCGCATGATGTTACACCAATGTATATAAAACTGCGTCCCAAAATATATATACTTTCGGAAAAATTGATTAAAAACAATAATAAAAAAAATCTATATATAGGAACATATTGTTGGAAATAAGAACAAAAAAAATAGTTTCCTATAAACAGTCACCCTAGTATTAAGCTTTGAATATAATGACTTTAGAAACACCGCACATTTAGTTGTTACTATCAGTACTTCTATTGTTTCTGATTGAGTATAATTAATTTGTTGAACTGTCTAATGGCGAATGTTTTAATTGAAAGTCGATCTGCCCTTATGCTAGATACATATCAATAATCTTATAATTGAATTAGATATGATTACCTTAAAACATCTTTGAGAACTCCGCGCCAGGAGGCGCGGTGCTATCAGCAGACGTTATCTTCTAGATGACTAACCATTTAGTTTATACTAATAGACATTACACGAAATGGGCAGACGACCGCGGACTCTCCGTAAATGTTTCACATCAATAGCAAGTGCTAAACGAACGATGTTTTATTTTTTATTATTTCGAAATAATTTGGATTACATCTAGTGGAGTAAAGTAAGTTTACACCTCCCGTAAGGGACAAGGGAGCCATCTATACCTACTCTAATTACTTTGGAAAGGTACTTTAGATAGGGTGAGCTACATATTAAATGTCTGCGTTATGTCAACGGGTCCCGAGGCTGTGTTTCGCAACAAGAAGACGATATATATGGCCTATTCCAAATAAAGAGAAAGTTTTACATTTGATTTTAATTCGAGACACGAATGAGACAAATTTTCAAGAATCACAACAGGCAGTAAATTCATTAAATGCACATAGTTTATAAATCAGATAACAAAAGTTGATCATAGCTATCCAATTAGAGAAAGTTGATAGGAGTTAGAAAATTTTAGATCAGCAGTAGAAGACGTGGAATTCATCAGAAAAAGGAGGACGATCTCAAGACTTGTCATATGGCATGGCGACAGAAAATATAGTTGTGAAGTATGTTATATTACTCCATAGACTATTTCATAGCACTGACATAGACTTGTTAGACTTGACGGGCAAGGGTTCGTCGTAACTGAAACCCTTACATTTTCTATAACACATGATGCTGCAGATTGTCTTTCTAGCAAGTCTATCCTAATGGTCCACGGTGAAGAATGAAGACAGAAGCAAGATAGGAATGATGTAGCGTCGTCTCGTCGCGAAACAGTCCCTTGTGTAGTGGTGTCGTGACGTGAGGTGACGTGCGTGGCGCGGCGTCTAGATGGCGTCGATGTCGACGTCGACGTCGTCGTCGTCCTGCGGCTTGGGCTTGGCGGGCGCGGCCGACACGGCCTTGATGGGCGTCGCCTTCGCGCGGTCGTCGTACTCGATCTGAAACGATAGCAAATTATGTTTTACGCCAAATTACTACTAGCTGACCTACGAAACCCATCTGCTATAAGAGTACGTAGTATAAGAATACTAGTGTGAAAATTCGCATTCGCAAAAGTGAGAAATTTAACATTCGTTACATCACTAATTCATATCAGTTGTATTATCATTCTATTTCCATTCAATCAATATTTTAATACCTGTTTAATTGGCAAAAAAAATTGCTAAATATTCACCTGTTTTTTGTGAATTGTCTCAAAATGGGTACACTAAGAGGCACTAAAGCATACCATAAAAAGGGATCATAGTAAGGGACGTGCGAGTAATACTAGTAAATAAGCCCGGCTTTAATGTGAAAATACATGACACCTAACATCTAAATCATACAACACAACATCCAAATTAAATCGAATAAAAATTTAAAAACTTCGCGCGCATCTCGTAATTGAAGATTCAATCATAAGATACGATGCGCTGATACCATTATGCAATTTCTACGTAAAAATAATAGGCAGTCTCCGATCTTGCTCTAACACTTAATAAAAAAAGAGATGAACATTTCACACATTAGTGGTGTTACTGTTTCAATCAAAGTGTTGGCTTTTGTACCAGGCTTTATCTACCATCTTACTTTTCCCTACAAAACATAAAAATGTCAGTCGTGTGAGTAAATTTGATATTGTGTGCTAGTATATAATCGAAAAAATTTCTGAAAAATTATGCCAGGCTTTCGAAGAAGTATGAATGAAATGAAACCGGTCGAGTGTGAAGTTTACGAAAAATTACAAGCGCAGCCTTCTGAGTGTTCAGTTTATAAAAACACATAAATTGATAAAAAAAAATGGTCTCGAAAAGTATGTTAAGCAGTACTTTTTAGTATAGCAGTTGCCACGGGTAGTCAGGAACCAGAAAGTGTGACAACCTATATTACCCCTCTGTCATAAGAGTTAGACAGCCCGCTCTGCAGAGCTTCTAAACCGCTTAGTGGTCGCTAGATACCGGGCAAAGTACTTTGGAAACTCAGGTACCCTACGTAAAATAGTCAGCAACGTCAAGGCGCTGCTGGCCTTCCTTGAGGAGCTGGGATGGATCGAATGACACATTTGTCCCAACCGAACGCAAAATACGCGCTTTAGTCGTGGAGTTTCGGAAAACAGCCTGTTATACTATACTATAACCTATATTACCAAGAGAAATCGTAATTGGGCAGATCAAGTAGTGTGTGTACCTCGATGTCGTGTTCCGAGTCGTCTCCGTCGCTGGAGTCCTCCTCGGCGTGCTGCAGCCACTCCAGGAAGGGCGTGGCGCGGTGCCGCATGTCGGCGATCACTTCCTTGCTGGCGTACTTGCGCGACGGCTTGGCTGACCACTCCAGGATCGCCTTCTCTTCTACGATGTCTTCGTCGTACAGCAGCTGACAATTATTGCATACAATTAATATTTGTTATGATTTCAAATCTAAACAACCTAAATTTGAATTTCTCAGACTAACTATTGACTAAGTTTTAAATAGTGATGGTCCGAGTAATGAGCCCTGCGGCATTCCACTAGGAACAACAGGTTAAATAACAATTATATTAGCCTAGCTAGATATATAACTATGAAGTTCTACTACTGGGGACCTGTTCACAAGGCAAGAAGAAAACTATATCAGTAGATCCACCGCATATGCCCATACCATTTATAGTTGTTATAGGGATGTTATGGTCAATTCAGTCAAAGTATGAATGACATCAACTTGCTTATCTTTGACCTTGGCTTGGAAAATCAATTAAAAAAAACCTTTTCTAGTGACGTTTTATTTTATGATTCCGAGGGGAATACTCTGTTACCTTGAGTATGGCGGGCACTTTGGGCAGCAGTTGCGCGTGATGCGCGCACAGCGCAGTGAGCGCGTGCAGCACCGCTCGCTGCGCGCGCGTGTCGCCGTGCGTGCAGCGCAGCAGCAGCGCGCGGTGCTTGCGCACGTCAGCGGCCAGCGAGTTGGGCCGCACCAGCACCTCCAGCATCACCAACGGCGCCTTGGACTTCACCTCCAACCTGCAAGGACACCGTTACACCGCTGTACTTCTAATGTGTAAACGCTTCATCATCAAGACTTACGTGAAGCAAGCTCAAAGTGGACCAAGGACGTGCAAGCAATACAAGTAAATAAGCCCGGCTTTTATATGAATGAATTTTCACATAAAAGCCGCGCTTTATAGTTGACACCTAACATCTAAATAATAAAACACAATAAACAAACAAAATTAAATAAAAACCTAAACTTAAAACATCGCGTGACTATCGTGCGTACAAACGCCAAGTTACCTTCAATACGAATTGAGATTCAGTCATAACTCACTCTAACACTTAGCCAAAGATCAACAGTAGTGTATTGCTTTCGTAATCGACGTGTTGACTTTTGTAGCTGGCTTATTTGCTATCTCTATTAAACATTAATAATATTAATAATATGAGAAACATTTGATAGTTAAGTACTCATTCGGGAATTTGTTCAAACTATTATGCCTGTCTTGGGAACAAAGTATGAATGAAATGAAATTGTTCGTGTGTGTAAGTTTACTAAGATAAAGAGTGAAGCGAAGAGGAGAGCTATGGTTCTTTACATTGCGAGTACTAGATAAATAATATCAACATAGTTAACAATTTGTAATTAGGACTCCACTAGATGGGGCAAAAACTTCGAGACGGAGACAATGAAAATGAATGATTCTATTTCGTGATTGTTTTTGAAGGCAGAAAGAGAGAGATAGAATACCTGTCGGCCTCATGCAGTATCTCGGTGACGGCGCGGTTGGAGTCCACGTCGCCGGAGCTGGCGCGCTGCTTGAGGTAGGCGTAGAACAGGTCCATGCGCTGCTTCTCGTTCTTCTCGCTGTCCTCCGACACCGTCATGCTCTTAGCGCCCTCCGTCAAGTCTGGAACACAACACGATACGTCATGAACCTCAACCTTAACACTTCTAATATTTCGTCCATTTTCCCTGCGACGTGTTTTCGTCAAGCCGCACTTTGCTAGTGGCTACCATATTGTAACGCCGTGAAACTTTAACAAATCATATCTCCGCCGAAATCGACAGCAGCGTCAAATAATTAAAACGCATTCGACATGAACCGCGATTACCAACGATGCCACTACATTGTTCTAGAGTGGCCTTGAAACGTCTCGATCTAGAATTTCTTTGTCTAAGTGTATAAAACGACCTTCCTCACTAGAAGCGAGTCACCGCACTGTAGCGGCCCTAGCGTGCCTGTTTACGGAGATACTGAGCACGGGGGTCTTCCCAAATCCTGGAAAGAAGGGCGCGTCATAACGCTGCCCAAGGCGGGAAGAATCCCCTGAAGCCGGAAAGCTATCGGCCCATCACCCTACCAGCTAATTCTAAGGTTTTCGAACAACTCCTGTTGCGACACTTCTGCCGCTGAAACAATTTTCTTGGCTTTCGTGCGGAGCATAGCACGACGCTTCAGTTGCCGAGGGTATTGCACCTCCTGTCATCAACGATGAATAAGGAGTATGGGGTGGCAGTATTCATCAATGTGGAAAAAGCTTTCGATCGTGTTTAGCATGAGAACTAGTTTATAAGCTAGCCACCTCCGACACGCCCCGTCTAGTCGTTAAAGTGGTCCAAGCTTTTCTGCCTAGTTCTCTCAAAGTGTGATCGACGGGATGCTAACCGCCCCTCATTCCATCTGAGTGGGCGTACCGCAAGGGAGCTGCGTCTTGCCGGGGGACGTTGCACCGATGAAATACCAGCTATCGAAGAGGCTAAGTTCACGCTGTTTGACGCCGCGTATATTACTGTCTCGATGTATCTCGAGGACTGCCAAGTACGCGGCGGTGAAGAAGCAGCGCGCGCTAGACTTATTCCCCGAGTGACTCGCCAAGTGGCGACTGTCGGTATGGGATCAGAGCTCCTTCCACCTCGTCTCAAACGAACCGAAGTCGAGTGGACGCCCTGGGTCAACGACCTGGGTGTGAGCTTGGATCGATGGCTCACAGTGGGATTGCATGCACATAATGTCGCAGCGTGGGGTAGATCTGAAACCAGTGCTCTCGTTTCGCCTTTCGGCGCGCGTCAAACTGGGCATATTCAAGGTGTATATTTGCTTAGTATTGATGTATGTATGTCGCTACAGCATGGTTTGCCTTCACTAGCGAAACGGATTTCGCGCTGTAGTAGTAGTAGGTACTTTGTACGCAACGCCGACTATTAACTACAGGTCATTGAACTCGCTCAGCTGACTTTTTCTTAAAAAAAATAATTTCGTACATGCGTAAATTAATACGAGTTTTGAAAAAGAGGTACTTTATTTTTTAATTTTATCTTTACAAATCGATAGGGTTTCATGTACCAGATCGACCCTCTACGGGATTAAAACGATTAAAATTTAGCGGTGTATAAACGTATTCGCGGGTTAAAGTTAGCGTTAGCCCAAACTATTCCACGCGGACGAAGTCGCGGGCGGAAGCTAGTGTTAGGATACAATAACGTGTGTGTATGGCTACCTTGCATGCGCGCGCGCACGGCGGCTTCGCTGACGTCGACGGTCCAGCAGTCGTCGTCGTCGTCGTCAGCCTTGTCCTTCTCTTTCTCCTTTTCCTTCTTGCTGCTCTTGGGGTTGGGCGTCGTGGGTGTCACGGGAGCTTCACCCTCCTATGGGAATAAAGTTCTAAAATAACTAACTGAACTAAATTAGCTGACTTTTTTCGCAAAAAGCAATACTTATTACAGGTTTAGAGGTACTCGGATATCAGAGTAAGTCCCGCAAACATCCATTGAAAAGCCACCACACACACCTGTACCACCCACACCTGTGCTGTGTGTGTAGCACACCTGTGTACTATACCCATGTTTGCAAATAAAATAAATTATTATTATTAAAGAAAGGATCCTCCATCTAGACAGATGTTTTGCTTAGTCCAGGCAACTATCCAAAAATTGATTTCACGCTTTTATATAAGTTTTAATCGCGCGGAGACCTCTAATATCGTGATGCAGGATGATGAATTTCAGTTCCTAAGTAGCATCATGGACATAGATGTAGCTACTCCCCTCCGGAGATCGTCTGTAATAAAGGAAGTCCGGATGTTGCTTATCGAGTGAATTGCCGTGATGATGTCGGGAAAATGCTTCAGTAAGTCGGCGTGATGATGTCCCAGTGGGTCGAGATGATGCCTCAGGCTCTAGCGGGTCAGAATGGTGCTGCTAGCTCATGGGACAGAGTGGTGCTGTGCAACGTAGTGGCTTGACTGCTGGCATCGGCCAGGAGAGGTTATTCAGGGCTCCTAATGTGACTGGCGTCATGAACGAGCACTGTAGTATAGCCCCCTCCCGGAAAGGCGAGCGGCGTGTAGGGTACCTTGGCTTCGTCGTGCGCGTCGTGGTTGCCGTTGGCGGCGCCGGGGCCGGAGCGCTTGGAGCGCTTGCCGCGGCTGCCCTCTGTCACCGATGAGCCCTGCAATACACATATCTTATCAGCTACACGGCAAACTATGGCACGTCATACTTTGGTAGTCAAAGCCGATAAATCAGAAGCCACAGTTATATGTATTCATATTAAAAAAATAGTGATTCATCGTTGTCAATCAGCTTAGCAACGTCCCTAGACCAATTAGATCATAGTAAATTAGAAAGTAGTGTCCACATTAACCGGAAGAAGTAAGGGCCTTTATACAGTACGGACGCATCTGTTGTCACTTTTAAAAATTGAAATGACTCACTTTTAAAATTTTGAAAAAAAAAGTGATAATTCTGATTATCATGATTAAATTATTACCGAATAATTACATTTTAACCTCTCAGGCCCCAGTGTACCGAATGCGATACACCTCGGTACCAGCTAGCTTAAACCTTATTTTTACGTAATAAGGTTTAACTTAGTTGGTAGGAGGTATACCGCATTCGGTACACTGCGATTTGAGAGGTTAAAAAATACGGTGTAGTAAATAATAAAAAGTTTGCTTTCATATTGATGGTTTAATTTATACCTCAGTATTTATACTCGCAACTTTACTTTGCAGTTTCACGGATAAATCACTATTTTCTTAACGCGCTTATACTATATTCCTATACTGGGTAATTCCCGGTTCTTATGAGAGAAATCGGATTTGACAACACTCTGGACTGTCTCAAGTGAAAATAATAATCCCAACCAATTCGAAATTCGAGCTTGTACATAAGAACAGGTTTTAATAACAAGGGATGATTAATAAATGTAAATATATAACTTTCTTCCCGAAACATCACCAAATCAATGGCAGAAACCATTATAACATGCTCAAGAAAAAACAAGTCGTTTACGTATTTCACAACAGAACTCTTTTCTATTGTTTGGTACATTCTGTGGAAGTTTGAGGACTAGGGAGTTTCCAAAAAAACTTAATATTTTACGTCAACACAATTTTGATTATTGTAAGTTACTGAGTTTCGGAGGTAGACGCCTCATCCACAGTATTCTGGCGACACATTTGAGCAAAAGAAATAGCAGACGATTATGAATGTTGACTTATAATATGTCAAATCCTACTTTAACACCAAATTCAGAAATATTCTTTATGGACGTAAACTCCTGTGGGGTTGTCAGAATATCAGGATAAACAATATAGTTAGGTAATGTACCTGTTGATAAGCCTGCAAGCTAGGGTCGAGCGCGGGCGGGTTCTTGAGGATGAAGGTGTTCAGCTTGTGGTTGAAGTCCAGCACGCCGTGGTAGCCGCACGCCTTGCAGCCCTGCGAGATGGTGTTGCGCTTCGTGGACACGATCAGCTCCGTCTCCGGGTTGTCGCACTCCGGGCACAGCACGAACTTGCGGATGAACCTAACAAAAACGGACATAACTTTACAAAACACGCGAACTTTAAAGATTTAACGTTATAACCGCCTACGTCGGATATATAATAATAAATAATAATAATAATAAAATTCTAGCCGAAGTACGGGGAAGTGGGGTACTGCATTCGGATTGGTCGAGACTATTCGGAAATAATTATGTAGCAACCTACATAAGTCATATGTGTTGACAGACAAGCGTCATCTGTTATTAGACGTTGGCTGTAAGGTCGTCAGATATATCGGACAAACACTCTCGCGTTTATTCCACTAGTGTCGCACATCGTCGACCAAATACTCCTCAGCTCTTCTGTCACCTATGGGGATTGAAGACCTAAACGAGATGGAGTACCCAGTCTCAGGAAGCTCTTACAAAATATAACAAAATATAAATATTCCCACTGCTTGAAATTTGGTCACCGTGAAAGTTATAAACTTGATGAAGATTTGGCTCTACGCTAAGAAAATCGTTTTCTTAAAGGCTTTGTTTTAGAAAATTGCCTGATGAAATACTAATTGCGTGTCTGCCTAATATTCTCTACAAATCTGTTCTTTAGTCAGACCCATGACAATGGGGATCCCCAGATAAACTATTAACATTTTCCTCCACATGTTTTTTTTTTTGTGTTCTTGCTTTAAAGCTAGATGTATTTGTAAGTTACCCATCCAACAGGTCCTGCAGCTTGGCGGAGTCGTGGCTGCCGTTGACGATAAACCGCTCGTTCTTGAAGTCGAACTGCGTCTGTGCGCCCAACTCGCAACCAAAGTACTTCGTAGGATCTGCAAGTCAGACAAAATAATGCTCTCAATGGGAATAGTGTTTAAAGCAGAGTCTTACCACGCACTATTGTCTATCATGAGAACGTATCTGTTTGCAGTACGTTTGAAAGCCAGTGATACGCTATTCAACACCGAATTGAACACGTGCTGCTTGTGACGTTCCGTCCTTTTGCCACGGTTGCCACACCGCGCGCTTTTTATGAAAAATACTATCGTCCGTACGCAGTACGACTAACGACACGCATCCGTACCGCAGCAGGCCGTTAAAAAAAGTATAAGTTTAAAGTGCTCTTAGATCACCACTAAAAAATGTTTCACATCTGAATATAAAAAACCAACTACCACATATTTTGCACAATACCCATACTCTTGCTAAAGTTGAAATAACTAACGACATGCAGGATCGATAAAATATTTTCCAATAAAGATTTCTTTCTTTCAGAACGACGGCAGAGTTGGCGCAGTGGTTGAGCGATTGTCTGCTGCGATGCGTGTCGCCGGGTCGATCCCCGCAGGGAACTCGTGTCTTGTGTATGTGACGTACACTCACATACACAAGACAAACAGATTTGTAAACAAACCCACGATACAGGATCAATTTCTAGTTTAAAGGTAAGCGAAACAGTAAAGTCCCGCAAACCTCCAATGAAAAGGGAGGATACTCCGACCAGACGGATGTTTTCAGATCTGGGCAACTGCCTGAGAGATCATTTCAGGTTCTCTGAGAACTCTAATTGCGCGATGCAGGATTTCGTAGTTTAGTTCCTGTGTGGCGTTATATAGGTGTCACAGGGTAATTCTTTGAAGCCGAGAGAATATCTCATTCATCTGGCCTAGGTTTTCGTACCTATCTATTTAGTGTCGCAAGCCACTGGGCGCAAATGAGTGCCTTTGATACATTTAGTAATCAGGGAAACTAATATGCAAATAAAAATATCAAATTGTCATGAAAAAACTAGGTCAGAGGAATGAGACATTTTGAGGCCAGGGAAAATAAAATCGCTACTTACAAGTGGGAGGCCTGCCGATCGCCTTAGCCACTTCGGGCATGTTGACGATGACGGTCTTGATGCCGTTGCCTTTGCCCTCCACTTTGGCACAGATGCGCGGCATCTTGTACCGGTAGAAGGCATCGGCAACGTTGCGGTTCACGTTCACCGACCCCATGGCGGCGGCGGCGAGTCACCTGCGGCGGGAGTCAGCGGCTATGTGCCTTCTGGAATAGGCGAAGACGCCAGTAAGATAAATGTTCTACATGATTTTTGGGCACACCTTCACCGTATGCTCCACCATGTCGGGCGCTTCTTCTGCACCTGTGCAACACGGAAGGTGAGGATACCATGACATCTTTTCAGCTACTTCTCAAAGACTTACATACGCCATGAAAAGGTATGCCATGCCCAAATGTTCTACATGGTGGAGTATGGCCCGAAAATTCCTTATTGCTATTCTATTTCAAATCATTCAGATACAAATATTTCACAATGTCTGATCAGTTCTTGTGGAACACCAAATTCTTAGAACCGTCACTAAGTCATCTGTCTACATAGTGGCAGTTTTTGCCTTTTTGCTAGTCATGCGTTATGCACACAACGTGCCTCGCCCACGGTTTCATTTAGTAAAGTAAATTCCTACGGTTATCGGTTACACAGGAAGATTTAATTTATTAGCTTATTATTGTCCTACTGCAGGAAAATAGGCCATTGCTTATTCAAGGTTATTCAGACGTTAAAGTCAATGTAGGCTAAGTCTTAATTTCTTGAGTGGGAAACTTCACAATATAAAACAAAGTACAAGATCTCTGCCTGAATAAAGCAACGTTATATCGATTCGAAACAAGATTAGACATATAAACAAACTTTTTTTCACTGTCTGTTCACCCCATATTGACTTTTATTACGTTGGTGGCATGATAAAAGGCGGCTGCGGTAGTTAATTGGTATTGTAACCACTTTTTTGCTTTTAATGCCAACCTTATGCCTTACGGAATAGAAGTCAAAATCGGTTGAACGGACAGTAAAAAAAGGTTTGTTTAAATGTCTAATCTTATTTCGCATGGAGTATAGATAGTAAATGCAACTTACCGGATTAACTAAAGCGGTCCTGTATCAGTGTATGCGTGTTGTGTGTGTGTAGTGTGTGTGGCGTGGCGTGTCTAAGGTCGTGGAGCGGGGCGGGTGGTGGCGAGAGTCAGCGGGGCGGCATGCGCGCGGGCCGCCGGGCGCGCCAGTCACGTCTGCCGCAGTGGCAGCAGCTTGCGGTGCCTGTTACTGCAAAATTTTGATGGTCTGCAAACAGAGCGGTCGTGATATGCTGACTTACTACTACACAGCTACTGTACTCTCCTCTTAATCCTTGTGTTACGGCTCATTTCGCCTCACTATTTTCATTCCTCATTTCGCATCACTATTACGTTCATGGCAATATTAGCCTTTTTTTAATGTTCCCACTGCTAGGACTGAGGCCTCTCTAGGAGAGGGAATGGGATTTAATCCACTACGCGGGCTCAGTGCGGGTTGGTTATCCTTACGTTCATACGCGTCAAATGACTTCCAACTCTGTACTGTACTTACGAGCAAACGCGCCCTTTTCTTCTTATTAAAAATTTAGAATACACGATAGTAAAAACTACGATCTTGGACTTTTGTTAACCCCAGAGTATATTCAAATATACACCTAGACACGGTTTTATTGACCTGTCTGATATCCGTCCAAAACATGGCGGAAAGCCTTCCATCTTCATTCTTGAACCTTGCTATTAACGTAGCCACGTGCATAAGGCAAGTTTTGTTTGTAAAAAGTACTATTAATTTGACAAGAAGAGAATGTAGGCTTGTTGATGACCGGCACTGGCAAACAAATGTCTTTCAATCCACTATTCCTCAAGTGGTGATTCTTCAAAGTTTTATTCAACCTACCTATCTTGCTGGTTGGCGAATAAACAAACCAACTTTTATTACTATAACTTTCTGATATAAACCAATTCATGGAAATACAGTTTTAACAACTAGTCTCCAACAAGAAACTACTCATTCTGATAAGAGAAGTTTATTAAAAGATTGGCTGGTGCTCGCGACTTAGAATCAGACTCGTTAAAGAGCACAATGCCCAAAAATAGCCTAAGTTATCAGTTATCTACCAAAAAAAAAAAAACCGGCCAAGTGCGAGTCGGACTCGCCCATGGAGGGTTCCGTAGGAGCAAGTAACATATACAAAAGTTCTTGTAGTTCGTTGTAACTTTGATCGATGTTTTAATAATAGTGTATTTTTTTTTAGATTAATGACGTATTAAAAAAAAACTACTTACTAGATCTCGTTCAAACCAATTTTCGTTGGTAGTTTACATGGTAATGTACATCATATATTTTTTTTAGTTTTATCATTCTCTTATTTTAGAAGTTACAGGGGGGGGACACACATTTTACCACTTTGGAAGTGTCTCTCGCGTAAACTATTCAATTTAGAAAAAAATGATATTAGAAACCTCAATACCATTTTTGAAGACCTATACATAGATACCCCACACGTATGGGTTTGATGAAAAAAAAATTTTTGAGTTTCAGTTCTAAGTATGGGGACCCCCAAAATTTATTGCTTTTTTTCTATTTTTGTGTGAAAATCTTAAAGCGGTTCACAGAATACATCTACTCACTAAATTTCAACAGTATAGCTCTTATAGTTTCGGAAAAAAGTGGCTGTGACATACGGACGGACAGACAGACAGACAGACAGACAGACAGACAGACAGACAGACAGACATGACGAATCTATAAGGGTTCCGTTTTTTGCCATTTGGCTACGGAACCCTAAAAAGTCCCATCATCGGTCCAAACATTTCGGAGATGCCGAAAGACAGACTTATGGGCATCGAATATATTTCCATATAGTAGAAAAAAATATTTTGATATTATAAATAGACTTCGATTTTTTATATATGTATATGTAACTATGTAAAGACGGACCCAAAATTAATAAAATATCTTCGAAATTACTTTGACTTTCATGCAATAATTTCAAATCACACTTTGTAACAAATAAAAAACGTAACTGACGAGTTTTCCAATTTTAGATTCTGAAATCTCTTTTTTAAAAATCCTCATAATCATAGTCCCAAACCCTGTAAAAAACCCATAATCCTTCTTGGTGAATTTCATTCCGTAAGATCTTAAATATTATCCAGTAATTTAAGTAATTCAACTTTTGAGTTTGTAGTCATAAAAGAGTTTCCTATAAAGAGTTGGAGAGATGAGGGAAATTCCTCTTTGAGCATCAAAACTTTGACAAGGGAAATATTGACTTCTATCCGGTGTCAGGATTTGAACAAACTTCAAATATTAGCGAACTGATTCTGAGATACAAGGTATTTTCTTTAAAGCTAAGTTAAAACGGAATCGTAAAGTTATCGGAGAATGTTTCCGTAGTATTAAACGTTTAATTTGTAACTAGAGAGCCCCTCCCCCCCCACCACGAGCTCTAAACGCGGTCCATTTTATGACCTAAACTGAACTGTTAAATATGTTGCGTTATAGCATACAGTCGAACTTCGGTCCGGCGTAAGTTCAGCGGCAATGTATTCTGTAGAGCACACATTATACGCGACCGAAGTTTGGTTCAATTGCCGATGAAGATCCGAAGCGGGGAGCAGAGGCAGGGCGGCAGCACCCCTTTGTTTATTAAAATAATAACGGAACCCTAACAGGATCACTATGTTTTACGTCTATCAGTCCGGCTGTTTATATAAAACGACACAACGCCACGACGACGCTTAAGACACTGAATGAATACACACAAAGTTGCGAAACTGAATTTCTGCCGCATAAGTTCGGCATTTCGGTGTGTCATATCAGCCGAATACGTCGGAACGTAAAATCAGCCGCGAAACTTCGGTCGCGTACCTTCGGCATAGTGTGTTTAGACACTATAGTTCCATCTCTCTTTCTCGCTCACACACCTGACATTTTATCACGTCCTGGTAAGCCCCTTGGTTATTATGAAAGCGATTGTTTAGGTTGGTCCATACCTGCGGGCAGTATATCTAGGTGTATGCGTCATGCACGCTCGACGGCTGCGGGCCGGTCTCCTGCTCGAGACACACCGACTACTCTCCTCGCACTGTACTGATGTCTCTGCAATACAATATTACAACCAGTTAATATTGATTGACGACAACACTACTACAAAAATGGGGTAATTCAAACTTAATAAGTGTGACATTGGGATCATTATAATAATCTTAATTCTTGTTCCGCATGATTCTACGTCGTCGGTGTGATTATGGCATTCAGTGGGCAGGTTTCTGAACATTTTGAGTTAAGAACATCTCAAATCCTACTTAAAAGCCAAATTAAAGGGTGTCCAGGTTGAGTTTGAGAAATCCTCAACTTCAGATAAAACTATCAGAATCAGGGGAGTGAGGCAATGACGAATTTTCTTCATAAAGATACGTATTTACTTCATGACGAATTTCCTTCATACAGATAAATGCGAAATTCTTGCAATATGTAGATACATTTTAAAACAAGTTCTATGAACGATCCATCGCATGGTTATCGCATAGTCGCGTCGCAACTGTCTGCGGGGAATCCGGGATGGTGCATTGATGTACATCTAGAACATTATGGAAGGCTATTCCAAATACGACTGGCAAACGTACGCGCTCTCGACATCCTGCACCGCAAGAGACGCATAGAAAAAAATATACAAAAATTGCGTCACTCGCCATAAAATCTTCTCATACGCGATACGCGAGGTAAATTTATTATTATACGGCATATTAACTAAAGAACAGAATAAAATTACACGAACGGAATGTATCGGGCACATTCAATCTGTTGCTTTTCTCTTCTGAATGTTACATTTTTTTTTTTTTATAAATTGTATTTTTATACACTGTGCTCCATAACGGGTATAATAGGTGTGGGCAAAAAGGCTGCTAAGCTGAAATGGGATTGGGCATGCGTAGGGACCGCTGGGCAAGCGTCGCCACAGTGGGTTCCCACTGAAGGAAAGCGCCGTCGAGGCCGGCCAAGAAAGAGGTGGCGGGATGATTTAGACGCGTACCTCGAGGACTGGTTCGAGACGGCGCAGGAGAAGAAAGTTTGGAAGGACTTAAAAAATCATGCATTGACATCCCCCGCCCTTGGGCGGAGCGGGAGATAGTGTCAGACTCTTACTGACTAAAAGACCCACCCCATTCCTTCTAGCCTTCATACCGGGGCTCGAGCGCCCTTACGGATAACCCTGGCCCCAGTAGGCTTCGACCCGGCTGGGTCCCTGCTGTTGCTGACAACTCCTTGAGGCGCGCGGGAACAGTGCGCGCCGTCGACGACTTGGGCTTGGTCCGGACAGTTACCGGACGGCCGGACAGCGAGCTACCCATTGCTCACTGTCCGCAAGCCCGCGCCTACGGTGGCCGGAAATCGGGATCAGAATCCCGGCGGCGGAAAGTTTGGAAGGACTTGGGGGAGGCCTTTACCCAGCAGTAATAGCTAATTTAATAAAAATTGTAATCAGCCCTAAGACTGACCACATCTCTTCTGTGATGCTGTTATGTGGAGTGGCGTCCCAATGGAAGCATCTACTCATCTGCTGTCCAGTGCTACTGCCGGTCTTTTAGCTCTAGGATATGATGACGTTTTACTCATCTCAAGTACTGGTTCATGGTGAACTGCCGAGGAGTTTCCGAGGAGTTTGTTAGGTGACAGATTAGTCGTCAGATGTTACTGGGATTGTATATTGAAGGGCTTTACAGAGCCTACGTTAGTTGGAACAGGAAACCTTTTAATACTAAGTGGTTTTTACCAGAAACAATGGCGCTTAGTCTAGTTTTATGTCGGCTTAACGCCGAACTGTATTATTTATGTATATGTACATCGAGGAAATAAACTAGGACTATGTCTAGAGAAAATGTCGAACCTTGAAGAAGAATATCATAAGCGATTTTTTTTAGGAATGGGATTTATATTCCGTAAGACTGTAATATATGTAAGAAATCTTGTAAGGGTGTTAACTCTTGATTATAATAGTATAGTTCTTATTAAATATTAAAAAAAGTACAATAAATAAGTTCAAATACAATATATCCGAGACTTACAATTTTATGCTACAAGCGTTGCAAAATAACTTCTTGAAATAATGTATGGAAAAGGTAATTTGTGTTATAGACTTGAACTAAATCATTAGCATTAATGGATTAGATAAGTGCGTATGTATTGCGGCAAGGTATGGAATGAATTCCGAAGTTCATGGTCATGTCGTGGCCAGATCTTAGAGTTGATCACTTCATGATATGGCCAATCAAAATACGAGTATCATTAAACGTTAAAGTTTAAAAACTGGCCAGATCGTTTAAACTTTAACTTTTAATGATACTCGTATGTCAATCCACGTTTGGTCATATCATTTTTGTGCATCAAAAATCTTATCACTAAAAATATTAATTTCAATGGACTTTTTACAATTATTAAAGGATTTGCTGGGGCACCCCGATTCAGACCGGTTAAAAGGGGACTACGGGGTCCTAGAGAGCGAGCGAAGCCAGTGAACATAAATCCCGCCATCTCCTTCGTAGTTTTTTTTTTAAATCACCCTGAATAACATATTCTAGTTTAGTACTCAATTAAAAAGAAAGAAAACCAGTCTTGTTTGACCACGTCATGAAATAATCATGCGGTTAATTGAAACTGTTCAATATCATGAAATGGTCGGTCACATCATAAAGTGGTCAATTCTAAGATCTAGCTATGACAGCTACACTGCTTAGCTTAATAAAGACGTGGTTTCATCATCATGAAGGTAGGTAAGTTCCCCAAGTAGCTCGAGTTCATACAAACAAAACAGATAAGTTTTTTATTCTGGTCCAAGACAAACAAACATTAAAACTCCGTTAACAGCTACCATTACACTTATTTACGCAAACGAATCAATTTATCACACATTTATGTTTCATTAAGAATAATGCGATTAAGTACCTAGGCAAACGTTGACACGTCCGATTACCGTTCAAAGTAACAGATAAAAAAACATAATGACGTCAGGAGCGCCATCGTGTTTGTCTTAAACTTGATAAATAAACTCACATTATCATGAACTATCTCCATTCCCCGGCGTGGTCCGTGAAGATGAAGGTACAGGGTGAAAAGGTTGTATTTTAACTGTTGTATTTGGACACGTCGCCGATTCAAAACAACACGCACACACTGGCACAGAAATGTAATTTCAGAACGTCCTTGCAATGGCGCATTGTGATTGGTAGACGTCGCGTCGCACGTGCATGGAAATAGTAAGTTTTTTTTTGTTAGGTTTTGTGTACATAGGTGTTGAACTTGGGACTTAACCGCTGCGTGTGGTATGTCAGAGAGAAATGTACGGTGTCGCAGAATGTTATTGAATCGCATTGTGTGCGGTCACGGCAATCGGCCGCCAATCATGCTCGATTCGCCACGGTTGGTCGCTCCAACCGTCGTGTTGTGTGTTTAATGTGGTTTCGGATGTGGCCACTTTATTGCTACAATGTGATAAGCACTCTGATATGGAATTATTTCAGCGGCATTGAATTCAACCTTTCTTACGTAAACAGGGAACTGAAAGTGCAATTTCTGTCACAGCTTCTCTTAAAAACTACTTAGCTAATTCATTAAACCCCAAGCGAATGCGTTCTCTCATTGTCTTTCTATTCTATCTCTAATTAAGGTATTCGAAAGGTTTATTAGGAAAAGGGTTCATGCGAGGGTGTTCTTTAGGGGTAAAGAACACCCTCGCATGAACAAAATACAAGCTAATAAATGATGAAGTTAATGTTTAATAAAGTTAAATATGTAGCAAGCCCCGCTTTCATTAGAGCAAGAACTAGTGTAATTAAACTAGTGTTGCTTCGAACTATATGCAATTAATTAAAGAGTTCCGAAGACTGGAGGCTGCCACTTCAGTGGGGAGAGTTGGGAGACTCGCTCTAAGACAACAAACATTTGCCGGCCACACTTCAGTGCCACAGAGCAAAAATTACAGTCATATCATTTGTTGATGCATTACGTTATGTAATTTATTTCATGACCACAGCTCTCCAAACGGTGAAGGAAAATATCGTGAGGAAATCGGCAGTCCTATTAACAAAAGCATCGAAGACTTGTGACATCCACCAACCCGCATTGGGCCCGCATGGTGGACATTACGGCCCAATCCCTCTCCGAGAGGAGGCCTGAGTCCCAGCAATAGGATCATAATAAGGCTAATTTTGCTAGATCAATCCCAAAGATGGAGTATTGCTCTCAAGCTCCATACACGAACTCGCGCGCTATTAATTCTGTTTATGACAATTGCTTATCTTTTGAATAAAACAGTCGCATTATGACTAGACTTAAGTATATTTATCTGTTATTTATGAGAAAATATGGATATTAAAAATAAAAAGAAAACTGCCGCTCCAGAGACGAGAATAAATTTACATAGGCTGCATGATCCACATTGAATGTGCACCTTTAAGGACGCCTTCAAATTAGCCGCAAAGTGCTTGGCTTTGTTATTATTCCCTAGAAATAAAAAACGCGCGACTGCTGCGCTACACCCGCGCTGCAGTCGCACGGCACGCTACTTTATTATTTACATGGAATAACAAATCAGCGCTACAGCGCGTCGCGCGGGGCTACATTGAAGGCGCCCTTAGTGCTACACAGAAAAAGTTTAAGACAAAAAAAAGTTGAAATCAAAGCTATGCCTAACATACAGATAATTTATGTCGATTTATCCCAGAAGTCTAGATAAGTTACTTTCATATGCAATTTGATCCAATGATTGATAAAAATCTTGTCCAAAAATAATCATGATGGCTTTGCGCGGTTGAAGTTTCAGAAAGCCATTTGTACATATTATATTTTTGTCCTACTGCTGTAACTGGGCTGTGTACATCGTCCTCCAATTACACCGCACCGGCCCGCAATGCGCCACGGCGGCCGCGCCTTACACCGCACCACACACGACGAGCCGTTCTTTAAATGGAACGCCAAATAGGTCTGCAATACTTTTATAAGTTTTGGTTTTCTTTCTACAATCGAGGTAAATCGGGCGAACGACTAATGATGTGTTATAGTTTTTAGACAATGCTTTCTTGATGGATAGTATCATTATTAAAAAATGGTCACGCACAACATTTTTATTCCTGCTTGGTGTTCGCAACACTAACAATTAGTAAGTTTGCGGACAACACTATAACTGACAACCTGATGCGCCGACAGTCCGTGGAAGACACGATTTTGACAGCTCTGCATCCGGAAAAAATGGGAATGTGTTTATATAATAAATATATACACATTCAATAAATATGTAACTGTGAGGACATTGATGACCTTGCGTCCATTGTTTTGAAGAATACATTACTGAAAGAAAAAGCAAGTCGTTTTATTCTCGACACCTCTTGTACCTGCTCAACTCTTCAACACTAGGAGTGAAGATCCTTGTCGGTCCTTAAAGGTCCAACAGGGGCCGACTCCTCACGCAGAGGTTCCTATACTGCAAGATGGTTTGGGCGACTAGTTGCTATTTTCATCTATTTTATTACGAAACTATAAAATATACATATTTTCTTAACATCACTGAGGAATGTCAAACTCGTGCTCGTTCCGCTGTTGCAGATTTCTTAACTGGGCTTGTTAGCTTGTAAAAATAGCTAAGTAGCCAATATTTCTCCAGGCCGACACGTGCAGCTCATTAAGAAGCACATTTGCGAACATTTCTGCCAACACGTTACAGAACATTTTCTAACCGGATTTCGGAAATTTTGGAACGATAGGAACATGCATGAACTATTAATCCTTACAGAATCGATACACTTCTACTTCTTGCCCTTGTTCTGTATTATCTGGAGCCGCGCAACAGGTTTTTTTTTTCAATTTTGTCCTGTCACTCGTCTTGCTATCACCAACTCCCTTTTCTTTCATATCACTTCTCACATAATAATATAGGGTAGTTTCCAGGGTCAAAATAATTACATTTTATTACGTGTAACGTCACCCCATGCGAAAAAATGCAGCACGGCGTGACGTTACACGTAACTTTAATGGGCTATATCTTTGTCATTTTTGGTTTAATTTACAAATAAAAAAATACGTGTCAATTATTTTTGAATAATCTAAAAGACGGACTAATAACATTTTTTACGGCAACTAGCCTATTCTTCAACATAAATGGAAAAAAAAATGAAGAAAAACATTTGATAACACAAGATCATGTTAAATCGAGTAAGTAAATCATGATAGACGTGAGCGTAGCCATCTAAAAAGATTCCACGCTAGCTAGAAGTAGCAAAATTGTAGCGACAGACACGATGACCAAGTGTGCGATAGCATAAACATATCCCGGACGTCCATACGAACAATGCTCACATTTAGTCTACAAAGTAAGAGCTACCTAACAGAACCTTCATTGTGTATAGTAATTACATTTTCCAGTTAATCGCTAATCATTCTCAAAACTCGTACGATACAATTGTTTACACTTCAGTATTGTGTTACGATGTCTATGTAACGTCAGAATGACAATAACAGGAAATGTGTAGAATGCCGTGTGCCGGGGAATTCGCACAGTGACCGGACACTGCAGACGAGACCGGACGGCATAGTATACTAAGTCTTATACACGAGCTATTCCAAACATGAGACACTGCTGTTTGGACTACCATCGAGCGACATTCATTAACTGCGTCTAGAGTAGGTGTGGCGCTGACGATAAGCGATAGCGAATACGTGACTTGATATGCCGATTTTATCGCGAATGTTTTACTCTGTAAATTGAGGGAGACTTTGAGATAGGCTGTTGCTCCTTTGTTTTTGACAAACATTTGAGTATATGAATCTGCAACCCAGAGTCTAATGTTGGCAAAACATTACGTGAAATGAAGTCGGACAAATAAAACGACTAATAATACTACAGGGTCGTCCTCTTATTTGGTGATTGAAAGGACTAAGAAAGAACTTACAAGAAGACTTAATATTGACCAGAAGTGAAAAATGACCATCTGTATAATCCAAAGTTTAAACGAAGTCATTGATAGATCTGTCCAAATAGCTAAAAATACTGGTCGGGCTCCATTTGAGTCAGTAGTCAATTGAACACAAAAAGAAGATCAATAATATAAAGCAGAACTACTTTAGACCGACGCACACGTGTAACACGCCTGATTTGTACGTAGAAGTCGCGTTGCGTGGGTCATGTGTGTGTGTCACAAGTTTAGTTTCCATATAAAATGTATGGAGTCCGACGCGGTGAGATCGGCGTGTGTGACACGTGTGAGCAGTGTAGTTCTTCCAGTTGATCAAGAATCTGACAGTAAATAATGCATTCTATAAAATGCAAACAGGCCATCACTTGCACCACATCGGTATCACATGCGGGTAGATCCGATGCTGTAAGGCGATACGTGCGCGGGCGCAACACGATCGCTCCTGAGCTACCAACGTTAAGGCCTGCACTTAGTATGTGTTAGTTTTAGGTACTTAGAACAACTAGTTCTTGGATTGTTGGATTTTTGTACCAATTAATTTATGAATTAAAATATGGCTTTTGAAAGACTGATAGCGGATCATATGCCAGCTTTTAGGATGATGGAACTAATGTTTTTGGATTTTATATCAGATTGTATTGCATAAGACTTTCTAACAAACTAGCTTCAGCCAACGACTTCGCACGCGTGACAGTCGGGAACATACTCCCGGATGGAAAAGTATTCTATTCCACCATTGTCATTTGTCATCCAAATTCGTCTAGCCGTTCAGACGTGACTAACAGACATACTGAGTTACTTTTGCATTCATAATATTAGTAACAAATAAATCTAAATGCAGGTAACGTAAATTACGTGAGTCAGTACAGTATGTATTATCAATTTAGCAAAACTACGCCAGACTACGCAAGTCATATTGCACATCGTCGATTGTTTCGTACACCCGACACCGGGTGTCTGCAATCTATAGACAATGCACGCTACATCCGGCCGACTACACCATAGGTAGCTAGAGCTACACGTCGATGGAGTGGCGTGGTTGCTTCCGGCGAACCCCCTAGCTCCCACCCTGACGTACGCATCACACCTATTGATGTAGTGTATACTAAATATGACTATCACCGCCAGGCAGACATATTGATTTATGACGTGTATGCCTGTTCAAACTACAGGTTTCTAGGTAGCTCAAAACATGGCTGTATCAAACTTAGAGACGCCTGAATAAAAATTTTAAGAGAAAAAGCGAATGGTATTGTGACGACTATGAAGGTCACATATTAATTGGGGTTAAACCTGCATTGTAATGGACTTTTTAAGGTTTATGGTAATGATGAAAAAGAATAGTGATTTTTGAATTATGATAGAAGTTGTCAATGAAGAAAAAATATTAATATAATTTTATATAGAAAAATGTTTTAAGGCTTTTAAAAATACAATTAGTTGAAAGTTAAACATAAAAGCCTTTCATTGGCGTCTCCCCACGCCACAGTATTTAGAATTGCAGTCACAGATTCACGGCATTGGAAATTTTTGGCATGGTAAAGCACTTGAGATATTCATAATACGCGGAATATGGATTCTAACGTCATTTACTTAAATAAGTACCTAGATTAATTCAAAATGGAGTCATTTCAGAAAATTACATCGTATGCATTGAGTCGTCACTGAATGTCAGAACAATGCTTCTGCATTCAAATGGTATATTTATTAAAATTGCATATCACTTACAAAGATTGTAGCAATCATAAATCGCAAGGCACATGCAAAAGGGAGGAATCCATTTATGGTCAATACCAAAGGAGAGAATATGTACAAAGTTGAGCAAGCAAGACATTTGTAGCTTTTGAATGAGGCTATAAAGCTCGGGAGTTACAGCAAAGGCGCATAAATGAGGCGTCGTGACCGCAGCACGCCCAAGAGGGGGTTGAGAAGGTTGAGGGGCGGGGGTGGATGGGCGACGAGCAGTGATAACGACCGGCGACGCTTCACGGGAGCTTGCGACGGACACATTTCACCCTTCTACGGCCGATTGCAATGTTTTGATTGGCGCATCGCAAGTTAGCTTCTTTGAGCGGACAGTAAGTTTAGAAACCTTCTGATTCCATAAGGGAAATATAAAAAAACCAAATGACGTTATTGCTGGTAATTAAATAATCTTAGCTATATTAACCCATGTGGGACCTGACAAAACACGTGCATCACTGGCACTGCCAAACAGTAATTAGCACTGCGCGTAACGATGTGAACGTAGTTATATGCATAACTACGTTCACAACAAACCAGCAGTTAGTGAAAATTAGTATCCGACCGAGGCACGATTTGCAGCCGAAACCGAAATCATAACCGAATGTTCTACTCCGGTTTCGACCGCAACGGCAACCAAAACTGACGTGGTAACAGAACAATAACAATAATTTAAATATTTCCATACAGTTATTTTTAACTCAATTTTGATAATGTTATATTATACTTAGCTTTAATAAAAAATACTAAATACTCGAATAAATCAACAATTACATAAAAATTATAGCATACATAAACGAACGAGTCTGTCAGTTTTTAGATATATCTATCACTATCGTCAGGTCAAAAACGCTAGTTTCAGTCGAGCCGAATATTCACCTTAAACTCTAGCCGAAACCAATTTTTTGGCCGAAACTGACCCTTGGGTCGGTCTTTATTGGAAATTACAAATCTCTCCTGCCTGTACCTTCGACCATGCACAGTGCTAGGGGCGAAATATTAGCAGAACGGTTTGAATACAGTTATGGACATGACAAATAACTAGGTTGTATAGGACGCATCACTTATTTAGTAGAATTAAGAGAAGTTTTTGTAATAGGCTTTGTAGCGGAAGCCGTTTGCAGAATTAGAAAGAACACAGTTAAATTAATTGAAATAAGAAATCTATGGATGGTGTGGAATGGCTAGAACGGAGGTAAAATCTGAGATGATGGTTGAAAGAAACTTCATTGAGATGTCCTATCAGCCATTAGTGTAATAGAAGGGGTTCCCACTGTTGGCACTCAGGCCTCCTCTCTAGGAGAGCGTACAACAAAACAAATTAATTTCAAGAATATGATTTTGGGTTGCGTGCATTGTTCGAAAGACTTTAGTTAGAACTACACTGCTCACACGTGTACCACGTACGCCGATCTGAGCGCGTCGGTCTCCATACATTTTACATGGAAACTAACTAGACTTGTCGAGCTACACTTGATACACGCCACGCGACGTCGTTCTACGTACAAATCAGGCGCGTTGTGTGCGTCGGTCTAATATAGTTCTAGCTTGAACATGGCCCTCACAAGGAGCAACTGGATTTTAGCCAGTATTTGACACTTCCTCTCGCACCACCTCGAGTGCGAGAAATCATTTGATATAGCCTATAGGAAAGAGATATTATCAGATTAGATTATAACCGAAAATACGATTACATAAGCATAAAAATGAGATCTTTCCTTTATTATGAGTTCTCTGAGATTAGAAAAGATTAGTATAAGCCGTTCGTTGCTTCGGGGGAATTATAAACCTTTACCGTGATATGATTGAATGGATGATTGATTTTGACACAATTGGGTTATTTCTAGGTATTAGGCTTCTCGCAAATTGAGTTGTGGTATCGACGTCAGAGATGTACGACAGTTCAGGTCGCACTGACACTGCGCACACGTGTGACACATACTCCGATCAGGGCGCGTCGGTCTCCATCCCTTTTCCACACCACGCGACGTCGTTCTACGTACAAATCAGGCGTGTTACACGTGTGCATCGGGTCTAATGTAGTTTAAGCTTTACTGTGGAAAGTTAAAAGACATTTGTTGAAACTGAAGAAATAAAACTGGCTACAGAATAAAAAGATTAAATTCTTTCAACGGTTTTAATTGATAACTGCATTATTCATGTCTCGTACAACTTTTTAATTACAAAACGGGCGCGTGTTTCGCCTTGTGTTAAAAATATGATTGTTTAAAATTCAGTAATGTGTGATTTCATTAATTATGGACTTATTTACAGACTAACTGGATTATTACGCTGAAGTGTTAAGTAGCAGATGAAGAGCCTTACCACTTCTCTTAAGTCTCTTACTACTCCAAGGCACAGCAAGTACGTTGAACCAACAGACCCCAGAGACCAAGCTGAAAAGTATCAACCTAATGCCTATAATTAATTATACCGGCAAAACTTACACCGATAACAAAACTTTGACTCCTAAGTGACTTCTAATTGAACTGCCAGAAATTATATAGGATTTTTTTTAAAACCCCTAATGTTGTTACTTTTATTAGCCATATCTACTTCCAAACACTGACGTTCACAACAAATTAATATTAGTACACACTGGTGCCAGCCGGTCTGCGCTGCGTTATGAGATTTATTATGACGTTAGCAGCGCTACCGATGATGCTTATTTATTTAGCGCAGCCCCTTAGCCATTTGCACTTAAATTTCGTCACAGATATAAAGGATTATATACTGTCTTAAGGAATAGCGTTTTGAAAGTGGACGTATTTTTTAGAGATAGCATTTTCGCATGAAGTCTTATTTCTATTTCTAAAGACCACATCATCCTGAAATCATCAGCAGACTTCTACTGGTAAAACGAATGAGCCTTCTCAAGTAAGCAATACTGCTGTATTACTAGAGTTCACATCAATATGTCCTTCACGTCATGGCTCGTTTTCAACTTGCACGTGTTCTTGTGTGGGAATCAATAGAACTGATCATTGTTGCTTCCTTAATTACTAGCTTTTGCCTGCGGCTTTGTCAGTGTACCTACATAAAATATCACCTACATATGAATACCACTTAGGAATAAAACAGCTTTCTATCGGTGAAAAAATTTTAGCAATCGGACCAGTGCAGCAGTGCTTCCAGAGATTCCCTCCTACAATCTAAAAAACAAATACCAAACTTTACCTCTTTATTACATTAGTGTAGAAGTGTAGACTAGCTTTTGCCCGCGGCTTCGCCCGCGTATATAAAATATAACCTATGTCACTCAGGAATAAAGTAGCTTTCTATCGATGAAAAAATTTTAACAATCGGACCAGTGTTTTCAGAGATTACCTCCTACAAACAAAAAAAAACTACTTCTTTTTAATAATTAAGTGTTGTAGATGTCGTGGCCAGATCTTACAATTGATCGCTTCATGATATGGCCAACTAACACTGGCCAGATCGTATATACGTTAACATTTGATGATATGTCAATCCTTGTTTGGCCATATCATTGAAGATTGAAATATCATCAAACCTTAACCTTTAAAACGATAAGGTCATTACTTGGCCATATTATGAAATGATCAATTTCTAATATTTGGCTACGACATAGAGAATAATGCGATATCCGTATCCGCTGATTACAAGAAGTACAGGACCGAACGATGTCCGGCTATGGACGTCTTTCTACTCAAATAATGATGATATCACTAGTGCAGTTTCACTGCCTCCGACTGAAACATTTTATGACCAACAAATATGCAATAGCACATACAACATACCTACAAAAATAACGCTGAATCACCAAGGTGACGTCACCAAACTTGCTTCAATTTAAATATTTCAAAGAGGGTGGAAAATAATAATTGTCGCGACGGAATCTTGTGTTTAATAGGCGACAAATCACGAAGGGGAGAAATGGATCCATTCTGAATAACAAAGACTGAAGTTTATATTAGATTCGTTACTCATTTCATCTTCGGAGCTTTCTGAATTTGAGAGAAACAGTCTCATAAAATTATTATTAGACGCCCTTAGGGTCTAGACTTTATGGCCTAAAATGTAACACCTAACAAATCTTTTATGGTCTAAAACCTTAGTTACATTTTAACGATTTGTAAAATAAAAAATGTACGAGATTGGCAAGAACCACCGCAATAACACATGGTCCACATTGTACAATCCCTTGCATTCTGACTTTTCGGTAATATCGCTAATTGAATGAGATTTTATCTAGAAGCTTATCTGCAAAATTTAGCAATTTCTCCACTTAGTGCTACTTGGCGTTAGAACTCGTTATAAACTTGACAAATACGTTTCGACCTAGTTAGGTACCGTAACAGGCGCTGCCAGAGTGTTTGGCGCATCTGTGACGTAGTTAGGAAGGTGACACACGCCAAGGTTGAATCCATTTGCCAGGTGCGAATGACTTAAGATTCTGGTTCACTGACTTGGTAATTTTTGAACTACATAATGTGGCATGAAACATGCTGTTAGTCTCTAGCTAAATGAATGATACCCCTGAAATTGCAGAAAATGGAGCCGAAATTGTGTTACTACAAATGAGAGGAATTATGACAACATACATGATTTCTTTAATCGGCTTCAATGTCACCTGAAATCCTCATAAACGTTACAGAAGCATAATTCCGACTCAGCAACGTATTCAGTCTCGTTCCATCATTAATTCAACGTAATCGGTGTTACGACTACATTCGTCATTTATCATTGTGATTTTCCCGAAGGTTTACAAAAGGGAAAAAAAGTCCCAGAAGGCACATTATAATGTGCGTCAAAAAACTCGGTCAAGTTAGCGGCAAACCCTCGAACCATTGCAGTGACTGTGGTTATTTCATACGAGAGATTTTCACATGTTTCGGTGTGGAAGTGAACGTGTCGTGTGGAACTTCTGTAACCATTTACGAATGCCCGAAGGCTTCGCAGGACGCAGCTAGGCCCGGGGCACGAGCCCCCGGGGGCGCGGAGGGTGTATCAAACGCATGCGCTGCGCCTGTCTATCGATTATGAACCCAGCCGCCTCCAGTTTCTAAAGTAGTTAAAAAATTGCATCTGTGTAATAAAATTTGATTGAATACTTCTATAGCTGTATAATGGTGTCGTTGGAGAAACAAGTTTGATTGCCAGAAGATAGGTTTATAATTGCGGAGCAGTTTTGTTCAAACCGTATTTGAACAAGAGAGCAGTTAATTTAGTTTTTAAACTAACTAAAAACAAAATTAAACTCCCAGTGAGTTCAGTATAAAGTTCTGAAACCGGGGTTGAACTTTTCTCACAGCATATAATATTCAGTTGAAAGAGCTCGAAACTATGAACTCTACGCAAACTTTCAAACACGTGGCTCCAAATCAGCACGCGAACCCCACCCTAAGGCTAAGTTATTAAACTGGCAGGAAACACAATCATATAAAAAGAAAATGACAACAAAAGCCAGGCAACGTAATAGAGGAGAAATAAATTGGAAATGGAGCGTGGAAAATGATCCTGAAAGCGGGTCAATGGACTCTCGACAGAATTATCGAGAAGCTGTTCGGTTGAGAGGTCCTTAAAATTGTTTCGAAGGCTTTCAGCCGATGGAAAAGTTTGAAATATTACTGTAGTAGAACATTGTTCTGAAAGTGTTTAGGATAATGGGTTTATTAAGTTGTGAGGTCAAGGCAACCCGTCGCGGTCCGTAGGGACGTTCCGCCTTTAGCGTGCTCCAAAATTTCTGGGCTATAACGAAACATGATGTGTGCGTGTCGGTGGAGTTTAAAATAGTTGCCGAGACCTTGTTATTTAATAGCCTGCTTTTGTATTACATGTTTTGTTGTAAATTAGTTCATTTGTTTTAGGTGCTTATCCATACATTATTATAAATGTGAATGTAACTATCTGTTATGCTTTCACGGCTACATATTAAACCGATTTTGATTAAATTTGGTACAGAGTAAGCTGAACCCCAAATAATGACATCTCTAGTCTACTATATAAATGCATTCACATTCGCAATAACCCACATTCTCGCGGACAAAGCCAGTAGTTAGAAGGTAAATTATCAAAATGTCTTAACAATAAATTTCGAATTTACAACCGTATCAAAACATTTCTCTGAATGTTCTTACTATTTGAAATATTTATCAGTTCTACTCACGATTTGAAAGTTGTCGTACACTTAAATTTTCTCGTTTATCTCTATTATGAAAGCTGACAATTTATGTTTTAGGTTTCTAACGAAACTGATTAGAAGACACCGACACCTGTTTCCAAACGGACCTAGTACCTCCTGTACCGTTTTACCGACAATACCCGAGAGGAAAATGGGAACAGAGGGGGTAGAAGGCTTACATTTGCTTCGTAATTTAAAATATTATTGCGGTCCAATTTATTCTGGCAGTTTTGCAGAGCTTTAACATTTTATTTAAAAGGTTTATATGTCTGTTAAAGCAGTCCAGTGGTAACAGCCTCGACTTACCAAGTTAAGTTGTAGATCGCGGGTTCAAACCTAGACAGTTGCCTTACTTTGTGACAGTAATTTCATCACCATTGCTCTCGAAACAGTGAAGGGAAGGAAAAACATCGTGAGGAAACTGGTCCTAGAACCAAGAAATCTAAGGCGGGTGTTATCACCTCACCCTTAGATTAAGGCCCATACCCTCTTCTATAAAAGAAGAGATCCGAATTCCAGCAGTGGGGACATTTAATGCTGATTATGCTGTTATATTTGTTGTAAAGGGATATTCTGCACAAAATTCCTTCGACAGCTATACGCTATTGACGTGACGCCTCACCAGTCAGTCCTCATAATGGGGGCTTGCGGCCATGATTATGACGTGCCCTTCCGTTACCACATAAGTTGCGGTTTCTGCCGAAACTAGAAAGGAACCAAATATTAAGGTATCGGTTTCGGCTAAAAATTGTGTTCCTGTCGGTCACTAGCCATATAGACCTTTGTATCCCTAAAAAAATATGATTAAGGGAGATATAGTATGCCACGGGTGCGATACCGGATAGTTTAGCTAGAATACGATTCTAAGCCAATGAGAAATGATTGAATGAAGAAACCACTCGTTCTACTGATTCACTCCCCCACTTGGCCTTAATTGAAGGGAAGCTTTCGCAATATTTTTACATAATATGGCTACTTTACTAAAGCAATCTGATAACAGCCGGAGAGGGAAATAAATGCTAATAGTATACAAGAGGAAAGTGGATTTATTTTGTGATAATGAGGCCGTGGGCAGAGGGTATTTTCTAATTATAGCCAAGTAAAAGAGGGTCTACTGAAATGTACGGGAAATTTACGGTTTATTGAACGCTCCACGTGGGAGGCCGAAGAAAAAATGAATGGATTGTGTGGGAACTCGATTATGAAAGAAAAGGGAGTCAGTGATAGCTTGACGGTTGACATTGACAGAATGGAAGGAAAAACCATGTTGTGCCGACTATAAGTAAAATAGAACAACAGCAGGAATATGATAATGATGGTGAAAAGCATATTAACAGTTTAGTCACGAGAAAAATGTTCTTTCTCAGTGAATCAATATTTTTTTAGCAGTCGACATTTTTGTCATAAAGGGTTGAGGAATCTGATTGTTACAATTTTACCAACATTCTAGAAGCAAATAAATGAATATGAATCTGACCAAGACTTATCTCGGTCACTCACTTGTACAGAAGCGTGGATATTGAAACAGGAAAAGTCTACATCCAGCTGCGGGTTACGAATTGGGTTACCTGACCGACCAGCAGTTTGGCCAAAAAGGTATAACAAACAAGACACAATATCAATCAGTCCTGATTATTATAAATCATTAACTATCAATTGCAATCAGCAGTATCAACTATCGCAATATATTTGCTAGTCCCCTCTCATGTGCTAAGCGAAGTAAGGAAGGTAGATAGGAAGCGGACGGAGTTTAAATCAACAAATGCGGCAAAAAAATGGTAAAATTTAAAAAGCCTAACTAAACTCGGAGAGGCCTGATTTAACCGCACACGCAATCAAAAAGCCTGCCTGTATCCGGCTTTATCCGGACATCTAACTACGCCACTTCCGGACGATGATGAAGTAATTTAGTTGGTATTGATGTTTTGAGGTGCAAACCAATACTATAGTTTTTCGAGTAAAATAAATTCATCATCCATCCGTTCTATCATCGGACCACACGTAGGGCGTTGCACCACCGGTACATGGTAGACGTCCCACAAGTACGCACAAAGTGTTTTGGGAACACATTTATTGTGCGTACAGCCAAGGAGCGGAATTCCCTGCCCGACGTTCTATCATCGGACCACACGAAGGCCGTTGCACCACCGGTACATGGTAGACATCCCACAAGTACGCACAAAGTGTTTTGGGAACACATTTATTGTGCGTACAGCCAAGGAGCGGAATTCCCTGCCCGACGTTCTATCATCGGACCACACGAAGGCCGTTGCACCACCGGTACATGGTAGACGTCCCACAAGTACGCACAAAGTGTTTTGGGAACACATTTATTGTGCGTACAGCCAAGGAGCGGAATTCCCTGCCCGACGTTCTATCATCGGACCACACGAAGGCCGTTGCACCACCGGTACATGGTAGACATCCCACAAGTACGCACAAAGTGTTTTGGGAACACATTTATTGTGCGTACAGCCAAGGAGCGGAATTCCCTGCCCGACGTTCTATCATCGGACCACACGAAGGCCGTTGCACCACCGGTACATGGTAGACATCCCACAAGTACGCACAAAGTGTTTTGGGAACACATTTATTGTGCGTACAGCCAAGGAGCGGAATTCCCTGCCCGACGTTCTATCATCGGACCACACGAAGGTCGTTGCACCACCGGTACATGGTAGACATCCCACCCGTACGCACAAAGTGTTTTGGGAACACATTTATTGTGCGTACAGCCAAGGAGCGGAATTCCCTGTCCGAGTATGTGTTTCCCGATAACACTTAGGGGTTTATTAGTCAAGAGTGAATAGGTTGCTTGGTGGTCAAACGCGAGCCTATCAATATAAAAAAAATATATTAATCTTAATGAGCCGAGGTAAATCAGGTTCTGTTATCAGGGCTGTACGCAGAGCCTTCCGTGACGTAGATAAGTCCTAATGTACCACCCACGCGTCACACTTGACAGCGCGCGACACCGCATACACAAATGTTTTGCAGACGTTAGGCAAGCACTCGCGTACTAAGAACAACGGACTGTTAAGATTAGATAAAAATTTCATGTGGATTGTTGCTAGGAAACACGAAAACTGTGAAGTGCCTCTCACGTCACAATTTTCACGTCTATTCATTATGGCAGATTAACTGGAGAAGGTATCTGAGGAAAGAACTGGGACAACGTAGTTCTATAATGAAAAACTACCACCATTCGGCATACACGTGGCGTCTGTTCTGAACCCACTCCCTTTATCACATGACTATTGTTGTTTTCTGATAAAAGTGATGATCATTCACATGACAGTACATACCTACACCAGTTTATTCTGACGTACAGGGTTTTTTTTGAGGTGGGAAATCATCCAATGACTTCTCCGGCTGGACCAAGAGGGCGTGTTAGACTTTTACTGACTAAAACCCACTTGTGTGATGTCTTTCAGTTGCCCTCTGCTTTCCAAGACCACGGTATACCTTCCAGAAATTCTCCTTGGTCTTTAGCGCGTTACTTGAGACTTGGTTGCCGTCTTGCTAGACTGCCTGCATAATTTGATTTTATTTCAGCCATATTGATTAGTAAACCTTCCAGGGTGTAAAAGACTTGGTAAAGGCTCTATTTAAGTTTATCTGTGCCTGTGCTTACCAACGCGGCAAACGTTAAAAAATATTTAAACGTTAGACAAGGACAATTTCGGGAGCATGAAAAATGTTTAGTTCAACCAAAGACAATGACTATTATGTAGACCGTGAAGTCTGGATACAAAGGAAGAATAAAAATGTAGCTAAGCACTTTTGTTGATCGCTAGCATTACGAGTAAAACCTTTTTAGATTCGTTGGTTTTACCGGCTCACGGAAGTGTCTGTCTAGGGAGTCTTTCAGGGTGTTTGGATAGCCTTTTGTACAAAAGATGTTTGTAGGGAACGCACCCTTGTGGAATAGTTTCAGATAGTGTCCGACTGAAACTGGTTTTTCAACCAAAACCGAATTTCGGCAACTGTCTCAGTTTCGGCCGAAACCGAACATTCGGTCGGACACTAGTTTCAGAACATTGGGACTACTATTCTAAATTTCCACCGAATACAATCGAATTTGTCTAGAAGACAATCCAAATGCTGTAAAAGTAACTACTATATAATATAAATAATCATTATTCAGCTCGAAACAAAATATCAATAAAAAAGACCCCATTTCTCCTTTCTTTATTGACTATACCCAGCTTATAGACTAATAAAAATAAAATCTAAAGCTCTACCAAACAAATCAGATTATTGATGGAAATGCTGACTGAGGGACAAAAAGGATTGGGCACGCCACAATCATGGCGGTAAGTCCCCTCTTTGAGGCGTGGCTGGAAAGACCTCACGGCGTCCTTACCTTCCGCATGACGCAGGTACTCACCGGACATGGTTCGTTCGGGAGATTCCTGCACTCGATTCATGCGGAAGTGACGCCCGGGTGTCGCCACTGTGCGGAACGCCCGGAGGACACGGTGGAGCACACAGTCGAGGTGTGCCCTGCTTGGGCGGAGCATCGCCGTGCCCTCGTGGGGGCGATCGGCGGCGGAGACCTCTCGCGCCGGGCCCTGGTTGAGGCCATGGTCCGGAGCGAGGAGGAGTGGCAGGCGGTCGCCGACTTCTGCGAAGCAGTAATGCTCGCAAAGGAGGAGGCCGAACGCATCAGGCAACGGCGTTATCGCCGCCGCCGTCGCCGGGATTCTGATCCCGATTTCCGGCCAACGTAGACGCGGGCTTGCGGACAGTGAGCAATGGGTAGCTCGCTGTCCGGCCGTCCGGTAACTGTCCGGACCAAGCCCAAGTCGTCGACGGCGCGCGCTGTTCCCGCGCGCCTCAAGGAGTTGTCAGCAACAGCAGGGACCCAGCTGGGTCGAAGCCTACTGGGGCCAGGGTTATCCGAAAGGGCGCTCGAGCCCCGGTATGAAGGCTAGAAGGAACGGGGTGGGTCTTTTAGTCAGTAAGAGTCTGACACTATCTCCCGCTCCGCCCAAGGGCGGGGGATGTCAATGCATGATTTTTTCCCACCATAAAAAAAAAAAAAAAAAAAAAAAAAGGGACAAAAAGGATAAAGAGAGACATTAAATTGGGAATTCAAACCAGACTTATAAGCTTTCGTATTCATTTATCAGTAGCTAGTATCTCATTGATACGCGTTATGTCAAATTCAAAATAAGTCAGTCCATTCTTTATGTTCCAGTTCAAGCTTAGACAAAAGAGGAGACTAAAGCTAGAACTACATTAGACTGATGCACACGTGTAACACGCCAGATTTGTACGAAGAACGACGTCGCGTGGCGTGGATCTAGTTCGTAGTTCTACAAGTCTAGTTTCCATATAAAATGTATAGAGACTGACGGCCCCAGATAGGCATGTGTAGCACACGTGTGAACTGTGTAGTTCTACGTTTACAATACCCTCACAAAATTCAACCCTAAGTAGGATGAGACGGTGATTGTGCGGCGCTTTTCTGTTTTGTTTTGTTGTAATGATAATGACGTATGGACACTGAAAACCTTTGACGTAACCCAATCAGAATTCAACATAAAGACGTAGAAATTTTGGCTGTAAGGTAGCCATAAACGTTAGGATGTACCTGACAGGTTTGCCAGCACAGATATACCAGATAAACTTGTGTGGAAACCTGCACAGTTGTGCAACATACACGCTCCGGTTTACCTGTAAAACTCAACTGTACAGGCAAATCTGTCAGGTATACCCTAGCGTGTATGGCTAACTTAATATCGCTTTAGCGCTCACTTTTTCGGCTGCATTCCTTTACTACAAAGCTCAGTCCATTCTCTAAGCGTACAGAATGGAATGAAAATGTTGTGAATAAAACAAGTTTTCTGGTTAACCTTTTCATAAGATATCAAAGAGACGAAGTCCTCACAACTTGAGCCACGATTCGATTTTCCCACATCACTCAAAGGAGCCATTGCTTGTCAACGATTGCATCTATTCGATCGATCGATAAGCCGCACTAGCATGCAGCGACCGTCTGCGCACTAGAGTTGCAAGACCGTAGGCTAATGAACTGTGTGAAACGACCTTAGGTTTTGTGCGCATTTGTAATAGTGTTGTCACATTGGGTAGGCAACGTTAGAGTTGAGCCAATTAGGTGGGTCATTGAGTTTTGAGGTTGCGGCGGAAGCAGACAGCCAGGGTTGTCATTATTAATGTTACTTCAACTACATAGGTAATGTCACAACTTTCTAAAATGGCCGTAGCTTTTTAACAATATTACATACATGGCATGAAAAATGGAGTAAATACAGTAAGCATATTGTATGAGACTGGTGCCTAAACCATGCTTAGGTTGGGGGTCTGTATTTCAAGACATCAGGATTTCAAACATTTTTTTTTTATTTGGAAAATCATCCAATGACTTCTCCTACTCTAGGGCGGAGCGAAAGGGCGTGTCACACTATGTTCCTTCTTAGCCTTGCGTTCCAGGACCCCGGGGTTCCCTTTCAGACTACATGTCACCCTTAGATTTTCTTATTTTTTTATTTGTTTTGACAAAATTTTAAACGAGATAATACGACACCAAAAAAGTGATACTCCTAAACAGAGTAAACTTGTATAAAGGTATGAAACTGTAGAGATTGGAGGTTCACGCTGCCGCGGGGAGCCAGCTCAAAATTAGCTGCAGCAGTGAAGCAGAAAACTACCTCGCTGGATGGTATTCAAAGCTCTGGCCATCAGATATGACGGTACAGTAAAGCATAACTATTCAAACACGCATTCGCATTGTTTACCAGAGGATGTGCGGTTGTTTGCGCCGCCATGTCCGCGCGTAAACTATTGAAACGCGGGCATAGAGCTTGTGTCCACAACCCGTATTGACTGCATGTATTTTATGTTTACACGATGTTTGTAATATATGGTACTTATATATCTAGCGACTTAGTTCATAAAACTAAAAACTTTAAATACCTCTTAACCGTATTTTGAGGGTAGTTTTGAAAAAGTGTGTCGAGTACTGCAGCCACATATGGGCTGGTGCTGCAAAGTGCCACTTAGCAGCTTTGGACTCGGTGGAAAGGCGTGCGAAGAGATATATAAATATTGGTGATTCAGATTTGGTTAAATCCATTCTACAAAGCCTGCGTATTGACTGCACGTAGTTTATGATTACATGATGTTTATCGTCATAATATGACACTAGCACTTTTCAGGCAACCTCGTTCGTTAAACGTTTTCATAAAAACTCTATGGCTATTTTTAATATCGTGCGGTTTTGATCACGCATGCGGGAATGCCCCGTACGCGTAACCCCCGTAAATGACATTTTCATACATTGTAATGCATGGAATACGGACGCGCGACGTGGAGCGTGATCCCGGAGAGCAGCCCCGCATGCGGGTCAATTCTGCACATGTGATGAAATCCGCACGATATTAAAAACACCCTAACACCCGTAAAACCTTTTGAAGGTAGTTTCGAAAAATTAATAATAGCAGTTTTTACTATCCATTTTGTGAAAATATTCTCTCATAAAACCTTAAAAACCCCCTAACCCCCCCCCCCCCCCGATTTATAGGGGCAGTTTGGAAAACCGTATTTTTATTTTTACTTTGGTTACTATTTATGCCAAGTTTCAAGTACTTATATAGACCTGGATGGATTTCATACCTACAAAAAATTATTTTTCACCCCCACTAAAAGCCCCTTCTTAGTGCTCACATACATTGCAAAAGAAAGCCTTGAGCAAAATTTCGGCTGTGTGTTGATGATAACAGTAGAGTAAGTTTCTTCTCTCTATGTATAAATATACTAGTACTAATTTTACTGTTCAATGCAAACTGCGAATTCTTAAATGAACTCGCTCATAGTTTAGATACAAATGGCGTGGGCGTTAGAAAGTTACAGATGACGATACCACTGATCTGCCTAGCCTGCCTAGCCTACCGACTACCAACTACTAACCACTAGACCAACAGGCCAGTCAATCAGTCGATCAGGATATACTTGAATTATACATGGATTTATCTGATGTAGTATATACCTATTTTACTTACATAGGCAACAAACATCGACCTGATAACCTCTGGTTAGACTTGAGTTTTCTGACTAACCTTCTATCTGATTCCGCTACAATATCGACGGCACTGCGGGTGGCAGGTTCGATCCCCGCACGGAACAAATATTTGTATTACTTACAGATAGGTGTTTCGAGTCTAGGTGTCTTGTGTATGTGAGTTTACATGTTTGTGAGCAAAGTAAAAAAAAAACATTGAATAAATCCTATCCATGGAGCATAGTAGGTTATGTTTTTTAAAAATTATACAACATTAGTTTTAGTAACCTGGAACTCGTGTCTAGTATTTTATGTACAAACATGACAAATCACAATGCAGCTTGTTAAGTCAGCAAAAATAAATAGTCAGCGGGCCATCCAGGCGACTGAGTGGTTTTTTTGCACAAGCACCTAGCTGTTCGCTGGAGCCTATGGCCCGCTGTGATCTACCGTGACCTGTGTTGTACTTAGTGTCGGTTGTGTTCAACTTGTGACCATTTAAAATATTTTTGGAGAAAAATATAACATAGTGTAAAAACTATTTGAATACATTCAGTTACTGATTCTGAACCAAGTATATTCAGGTTTTGCATAAACTAAAAATTATGTTGTATGAACCAGTGCTTGACTGCGATCCCACCTGCAAAGCAGTGATTGCAATCGTTGATGGTGAATCGCACTAGTTTATTAAGAGCCTATATGTAAAATAGATCTTTTCCAGTCAACAATTTATTCGTGCCTTTAGGTCAACAGTCTGGTGAGAGGCAACATTAATATCTGTAGGTAAACATCGAAACCTTGAATGCAGTAATTGTTTTGATTGAATGCAGATAACTGTATCAGTGGAAACAAGCGTGCCAGGCCATTGTTTACCGTTTTCGATTCCATTGCTTCGGGTAATGGCACTGTAAACAAATATTCAATTGACTTCATACATTCTCTCTTTATCTCAAATATTTGGCAACATGTCTCTTCTACAATTTTTAGGGTGTCGTACCTCAAATCGGGACACTTATAAGAACACTTGTTGTCCGTCTGTCTGTCTGTCAAGACCCTTTATTTTGGGAACGCATGGAAGTATCGAGCTGAAATTTAAACCATACACTCAGGTCTGCGGTCTTTATCAGCTGTGAAAAAATCAAACTTATGAGTTGGGCTGCTCTCAAAACGGCGAAGGAAAACATCGTGAGCAAACCGGCAAGTCCTAAAACAAAAAATTCGAAGACATGTGATATTCACCAGCCCGCACTGGGCCCGCGTGGTGGATTACGGCCCATTCCCTCACCTTGAGAGGAGGCCTGAATCCCAGCAGTAGGAACGATAATGAGGAGTTGGGAAGTACCCTACGAATTTTGATTCCCTTGAGCGTGTCAAAATACACTTTTTTGCGATTAGGAAAAAATCTTCGAAACTCGATTTGGGAATTGAACTGTTTTCATAGTTGAGTAGACTCGCACTAGCCCGTTTTTTTTTTGTCATTTCAGTAGTTACCTCAACTGCCGGTGATAGATCAGCGGTTAGGGCATCGTATCGATCAATGCATGAGGTTGCGTGTCCGAAACCATGAATACTTTAATGTGGATTTTTTCAATACATTATGTACTTTTCTAAGTTTATCTTGGACATTACTAACACCCTATGGGTCGGAAAGCACGTAAAGCCGTTGGTCCGGGTTTTCTTTCGTGGATCTTTGACAGTCTTTACGTGTAGTCCAAGGAATATCGTGGATAGACTGATGATCAGACTTGTGGCTGGGTTATGGAGGTCTGATAGGCAGTAGTAGCTCCATGTAAAACACAGGCATTTTTTACAGGAAAAAGTTAGGGTGATGATGAGTAATCACAGCCTCTTTGTGGCCTAATCGTCTACCTCTTACGCCCATTAACATTTATACATACTATCCAGTCTTCCCTCACGGAATTAGCTAGTGATACAAACCTATTATAATCCCTTAATTACACTGAAGATTTAATCAATTGAAGCTCTTTGTAACCAACCAGTTTCACATTTAAACTCGAGTGACAAGTCGAAGTTTCCTGCCCAAATTCGTCCCAACGCGGAGAACATTGCGATGAATTTGTTAACTAGTGAATTCTCGTTGGATCTGGTACACCGCACTGGACTTGGAGTGGGAAGGTCACTTCCGTCCCGTTCGAGCACTATCGATCATGTGTGTCAAGGGTTCCGGGTTACACCAGTGCATGCGGATACGCCAACATACTGTATGCGATAGTAACACATTAAAGCTAGAACTATTACACTGACGCACACGTGTATCACGCTTGATTAGTGCGTAGAACAACGTCGCGACTCGAGAGGCGTGGATCAAGTGTAGCTCTACAAGTCTAGTTTCCATATAAAATGTATGGAGACCAAAGCGCCCAGATCGGCGTGTGTGTCACACGTGTGCGCAGTGTAGTTCTACCTTAAGCTGAAGTGTAATTGATTTGTGAGCCACGGGATTACGTGCAGTCAACATTTGACTCCAAATTGAATTACTAGGAATGGTTTAAAAATAAGCAGTTAGGATAGAATGACGACATTAAACGGAGAATTAAGAGCCTTGTCTTGGCGTCTTAATGCGTGACGCGAATACTATATTTAGTAGGTATTGTAGAAAAGTGTCACATATTATGAGCGGCGTAAATCTCATTATCGCAGATTCAGAGGATGAACATATATCGACGCGGAAGGTAGGTCGTCCATTAATGAAGATAAGCCCTGCCAGTTAATTAACGCAAACTCACTGCTACATAATAACTATAGAGGCCTAGCCTCTATACTTATTTTCTGGCCAAATTCAATGTGATACAGTTCCATCTTATATTGGCTAGAACATTTTAGCTAGGCAGCTACATCCAGAAGCTATTAGTTTCTCGGTTAGAGACTATTTCGCCATGATGGTATTTTTAAAATGGACCAACAACTGGTTCTAATCTAGATTTCTAGAGCGAATTAAACGATCGGTTTAGGTATGACTCAACCTTTCCATCAGCCATCATGACGTCATTATTGGTGTTTGAGTAGAGTTAATTTTTGAGTGAGATGGATAAATGAGAAAACGACACTTTTCTAGGCGAGTTCAAGTTACATTACACTGCGCGTTATTCAGCGCACGATATTCAGACTAGTCTTATTTTTCATTCATAGTAAGAAAGTCTGACCCTTATTACAATACGTGACATCGACTAAGACTATCTGAATATCGAGTGGTGTAATAGGCCCTTTCCAATTACATCTGTCAGCCAAAAGACGTCCACTGCGAGTGTCGCCGTAACGACCGGTCCTGTGCGTCTCCATCCATCGCATTCCCGCGACCCTCACCAGGTCAGCAGTCCACGTTATGGGACTTTGGCGACCCTTCGAGCTATATCGGTAGACTTGGTTCTCTTGCGGATTAATTTTTCTTCTATAAAATTACAAGAAGAACGAAAATATAAAATGGGAATTTGTTCTATCTTCCAATCCCAGTATTTCTTAGGAACAAGAAAAATCTTCGGCATGCTGACAAAAGGATGGACGCATTTGTGAGAACGAACGAAGAAAAGCTGTGATAAGTCAATAGGATCGCTTCGAGCGCACTTTACGGGTCGACGGCTCTATTGGTTGGTTACACTGCAATTCTTGGCTGCTTGCTTTTGAACGAAAAATAAGGTTAGATTTTCAGCGTGTTTGGGCTGCATACAGTCTGAAATTTAGACTGGAAAAAGTCTTCTTTGAAAGTCTATTCTTGAATGAAAAGAAATGTGACGTTTTTGACTAGTAATGCGTAAGTAAAATATTAACAACAGGGAACTGTAGTGCTTGACGACCTAAACTGAACTCTTAAGGTCCAAGCGCCCAAAAAGTGTCATAAAACGGTTATTTTCTGAAGCCTCCTCGTTAACTGCCAGGTTAATAGGTTTGAAAAAAAAATTATATATGTTTATTGTAGATTCATGAACAACATTATCAACATTTTATTTTTTCATGCGATTAATACATTTGTTAAAAAAAAAAATTAACACATTCGCGACTTTTCCCTACTCATTCGAAACGGTTTGGATCTTTAGAAACATTTTTACACATAAAAATTGGTGGTTAAATATTCTTCAAACTGAACATAGCCTATGTAAATCAATCAATATTTCGCAAAGAAAATGGATTTAAAGGTCAGCCGCGCACTATACGGGCGCAGCTAGCCGCAATTAAATGCACAGATACGCGTAGTGCCGCCTAGGCGGGTACGAGTTGTGTCCATTTAATTTCGGCCAGATGGTTCAAGGGACTATAAGCCTTAAAGGCATGGAGCTATATAAAAGGTGTATTGCTCCATACCTCTTTCGCACGACTCACATTTTAACTTTTCATTGTAAGTCCCCAGGAGTCTCGTTTGTTACAATTTTGTATGCGCCCAAGCTAGGAAACCATATGTTAGGATCATTGATATATTATAAGGAAAGCTACGTTACGCACTAACATTGCAATCAGAAAACCTGGACTCTGTGCACAACTACATGCACGAGTGAAATGTGATTTCATGTTTTTTTTTTTTTTTGAATGATTTTTACAACGCTTAAAGGCACAACGAAGGTCATATTGATTGATGGCCTTTATGACCAAAAAAAAATATATTTGCTTAAAACGCCCGTTCATGTGGCCGGGTGAAATCAAACCACGGGGGCTTGATTTCGGTCTACGCACTAGAGGCGAGTCACCTACCTTCCGCAGTTTTGATTTAATCTAAGGTTAGGATGGGTAGTTTGCAAGTGTTAAAATGTTTCCTTTAAATCAAAGTGCTAACATAAGGTACTACCAGCAATGATACTTCGCCTTATTCTATTTCGCACAAAATCTGTGGAGAGCCCAGCGATCTCAGCTAGACCGAGAGCCGACATCGCGTAATAAACGTGAAAGGCGGCCGATGACCCCGCGTGACATAACCACGTTTCGGCAACACTCGTAACACTCGCTAAGGGATCCGCTAGACTAGTGCCATTAAAAGGAAAGTGCGGTGCTCATGTATTTCACTCACGACTCTACGATAATTCCACAAATTTATTAGGACGTGCCTGAAGTTGTAAATTGAATGCTACAGGGTAGTTTTTGCAATTTGCAGGTCATTATCAGGTCATGTTAATTAAATTATGATTCGCGGTAACAAATGTGACATAATCATTAATTTTGACAATATAAACCTCACAGTTCGTCTTCCTTCAAGGATTTTTTTTTTCATGAAATAGCCTTTCAATGTGGACCGATGACCTAGTGAAGGTTGCGGGAATCCGAAGGATGCGAGGCGCACAGGATCGTTCATTGTGGAGATACTTGGGGGAGGCCTATGTCCAACAGTGGACGTATATAGGCTGAAATGATGATGATGATGATGAGCCTTTCCATAGGGGCTGTATTGATCATTGTAATGATTAATATGCATGGTCTAAACGTATCTTTATTTATCGTTGGCTGGTCGAGGACTCCTACTAGCTTAATTTGTCTAGTGCTTTCATAAAATTACCTACTAATAATATAGCTACTGTAAAGTATATGCGGTAAATGGGAGAATTTACCTACCTAATATATTATTTACGAACAAATACAGAAAGTTCTTGTTACTATTGCGTAAGTTGGAGCAAGTTGCTTAGTCATTGGGGTTTGTTGATAAATCATATTTTATACCAATTAAATTTTTTAACCCAGTGACTAAGAGCACCACTTATGCAATAATTTATTTACTAAACAAGTTCATTGCATCATTAAATATAAAATACTGTATATTTGGGTGTATATGGGACTATGTAACCCGCTTAAGTTTTGTAGGTACTTAAGCGGGTTACATAGTCCCATATAGGTACCCTATTCCCGTTTAGATTAGACGTTTAATGAAACCTTTTTTACTGTCCGTTCCGATATCTGTTCCGATGTCTGTTCCGATATCTGTTCCGATGTCTGTTCCGGTCTCTGTTCCGATGTCTGTTCCGATATCTGTTCCGATGTCTGTACCGATTTTAACTTCTATTTCGTAGGCATAAGGATGACATCAAAAGCAAAAAAGTGGTTACAATATGTTGTGTATGTGAACGGGCGCGCACACGGATGCGCGCCAGCCGCCATTACGGCGAGTCCCGACACTCGAATAAAGCAGTGCGTTACGAGCTACAGAGCGTTTCACTTGTGTCCCGTTCCCGCGCATCCGCGTACTTAACACAATACCAACTATACAAGGTGTAAGGGACAGCCCTCCACAAACTTTAAGGGCTTGCTCAGTAGACGAAACTGAACAACCTTCAACAAAAATTTTTTTCAGGAAACGAAAAAAAAAATCCGTCTCACCATAGAAAATTTTAAACTTGTTTGGACAGTTTGTATGGAGAGGCCGAATTTCTTTTTCGTTTCCTGAAAAATTTTTTTGTTGAAGGTTGTTCAGTTTCGTCTACTGAGCAAGCCCTTAAAGTTTGTGGAGGGCTGTCCCTTACACCTTGTATACTGCAGCCGCCATTTGTCACGCCACCAACGTAATATAAGTCAAAATCGGTTGAACGTACAGTAATAAAAGGTTTTTATAAATGTGTAATCATCTAATGTTATTTTGAATACAGTATAGCGCCGCTAAAACAAATTATAACTCGTTTATAGATTCATAAATACAAAATTTGGCTCATTAAACGAATAGAAAAGGTGATAAAGTATTTGTTTATCACATTGTCAATATTTGAAATGTTACTGTATAGCTAAATCGTGCATTTGAAATAAAAACAGCTTCTTTCCGTAAAAAAATACAATGTAATTTATTTATTTCATAGCTACAGAAAAGGATCTTACATTTGTGTTGAATAATATTCACGACGTGTACAAAGGTTCGCGTATGTAAATGTGCAAAGGGTTCCGTGTTAATTTGGACTAAGGCACTGTTTTCATTGTCGCAGTTTCTCAAAGACGTGTCAAACATAGGTTAGGGAAACACGGTAGCACTTGTTATGTATGACACAGGTAAAATAACACCTGAATATATATTTATATTATACATAAATAAATAAGTATAGTAACAAAATGTGAACGTAGTCTGTAAGACTAAATTGAGGGCACTATGTTAGTGTGGCCATGGATGAAAGATCACTAATATGTCAAGCGTGTTTTTAAATAATGCGTCGAAGTTACGTCATGGTTTTGAGCATATTAGCTGTAGCAGTATAATACACTAATAGCGTCCTTGCAAAATTATTTATGGTTGATTTTTCGTTATGCCGGAAGAGCAGTATACTAACAGAAATCGTCTGGATAAAGCCTTTTTTGGAATGGGAAACTAGCAAATAACTTTTCACGCTCTGGGTGAAACAAGAGCATAATGTGTCAGAATTTTACTGCCCAAAAATCCAGCGAATCTTTAGTTGCCCTGTGTGTTCCAGGGTCGCGACAACTCTTCCGAGCAATCTCGCAGGATCTGAATAAAGCCTGAAGTTGAAAATCAGAGAAAAATCTTCCCACATTTTCTTCTGGTCAAATTAAAAAAAGCTTGAACCTCGGAAGAAAACGACGAGACAAAAATCAGAAAAAATGAATCATCATATTCATCAATGACACAAAAAATGTGTTCGTAATTTTTGCCACAAGAAATAACCATCTACACTTGAAAGCACTATGTAGTTACTTACAAAAAATCTTACGCAGTACGCACGGAGCGTGTACGACAAAGCGCAAAAAATGTTGTAAACATTTCTCAGAAGGAAAAGAAAACAAGTTAGCCTTCTAACGATTCGTCAAACTCTTTCGGTAGTGACCACATTTTATGAGAGACCGTAGAAGTAGTTTTGTTGCACCAGTTTTACCATTTTCTGCATAAATACCCACATTTAAATGTAGATTACTAATGTAGGTTACTTCTAGGCAAGAGTGCTCCATCGTTGGCCACATCATCGCTTACCATCAGGTGAGATAGTGGTCAAAGCGAGCCATAAATAAAAAGTATTAAAAAACTACCTCAAGAGGTGACGTCGGCAGTCTCGATTCGTCCGATCCGTCAGGAAACGACTAGACGTCATTCATAAGTTGTAGCTGCTTACTAAAAGGTGATTTAGTAAAAAAATGCCGCTGTATTTGCAAGCCTCCACTCGACTTTGCAAAAAAGATCAACTGTTACATCATCAGACTTAGACAGTTCATTTGTAATGACAACTTGATAGGTCCTGCTACTAGCTTCTATCAATGGCTTCAAGTAAGGCATTGCATCTTTCATTAAACCTGTTTATTCATAACTCAGCTGTTATTTAAACACTCCTTCCGATACATACGAAGAACTGTCAATTGGCCGTTAAAAAATACAAGCCAAAGTATTGCGAATATAGGCGCCTAACAAGGTAAGGTAAACAGGGGTTTGCGATATGTTACCGACCTTGTCGCATTCGCATGAAATCGGACCCTATTCGTGAGGCTACACAAGTGTGCAGCGACAGATGGATGAAATGTTTAGACCGTTGATGATTAGCTTTATAATAATATAATAACTTCTAGACGTAAATGGTCGTAAATGGTTTGTGTGAGCAAATTGTAGAATAGGCACGTTTTTTGGCAACAGGAATAACGCAGCTTTCTATCAGTGAAAATTTTTCGCAATCAGACCAGTACTCTCAGAGATTACCTCCTACAAACAAAAAATAAACAATAAACTATACCTCTTTATAATATTAGTGAAGATTTGACAAAGAATGCTATGGATGGAGCGACAATTGATCGTAGGAAACCGTAGATATAAAGTTTAAACTTACCAGTAATGAACTAAAATGAAAGAAAACCTATAATGGCAGACACAAGAAATTTCATTCCAAAGAAATTATGAGTGGAATTTAGGCGGAATGATACGAATGGCAACGGATTAAATGATAGGGAAGAATAACCAAAGTTACATCAAATAAGGGAGAAAAATTATGAAGGTTCAACACACGTTTTGCAGATGTCAACGTCTGCAAACCCCATAAAAAATAATAGTAAGAGCTACATAAAACTTTTATGCACGAAATCTAAAGAACAGTACAGAAATAATTGAAAACAGCGATAACAGCTGAAACTAAGTCCGATTGTTACAGCCATTGGTTGCAGCCGCTGCGCTGTTACGACACTACTTTTAATTAGTAAAGTTCAACACTTTTACCTTTGCAGGTACTTACGGAAACAGGGAACTCGGACGTAGACGAAGCCCTACAAACACCGACAGGTAGATGACAAAATTAACGAGACCCACTAAAGACAACTGCGATGACAACTAATAGATAATGCGTGAGGGACAAACAAAACAAATATTGAGATTAGGACAAAATAATTGATGATGATAATGATGATAAATAGACTAGAGGTTAATCCAACGTTTAACTGATCCTAGTATAGAAACAGCAGTAATAAGCAAACCGACTCGGGATACTAGCACATGCTTTTAATTAAATCAGTATTCAAAAGAAACCCGGTGTGTCAAAAGTGTACATATCTTTAAAATTACATTTCGTATTTTCAACAAGAATCCGAGCCTCGTGGTGCAGGCGTCCCGTATTCTCAATAACGTCGAGTGAAAAGTCAGCCATGCGGGAAATCAAATGCGTCTGTGCGACGCACATCTGCATTCGGCAACTTTAGAATTTTTCGTCTCACTGCCTTCAGGACATTGACATCTTCCTTCTCAAGATTTATGATTTGGGATTATGAAAATCTAATTCCCTGAAAAAAGATTTCACTGCCCCGAATAAACGAATCTGAAAAGGTCTTCAGCAAAAGGATGTCTCATTCCCTTTTAAAGGTTAAGGGCTAAAGGTTACTGCGTCTTATCTCAAAAGCCACAGAAATTCTGGGCGGCCATATTATAATGAAGAATTAAGAGCCGACGGATATGCTATCATATTTTCCAATCAAGCTTGAAGACTGAAACCCACGCAGTCTATTATAGGACGTAATATCGAGTTTCCAGTAGATGAGGTACTCGCAGAGCGTAATGGTATATGTAACGTAATATAATTCTGTGCAAAATGTGTATCGATCGAGTGCGAGATGTCAGGGTGGGTGCTGGGTGGGGTTGCAGGCGGCATGTGCTCTGTTCGGCCGTTGGCCACGCTTAGATTCGTTTTAAATTTTACTCAATAAATCTTTAGTGCGTTACACGTGAGCTAGTTTTAGTGCGCACTCAATTTAGTTTTGTAGGTGGACTAATCTGTGTGTATAGGTTTCAGACGTAGAATTTTAAAGTATATTGGTAATGGAATTTTTCTGTTTGTTTCTACGCGTTTATTCTACAAATGATAAGATATTTATTTTGCAAAAAAAATTTTTGTTTTTCCAATTTTTTTAATTCGGTGTTTTTCTTTTTATCCACATGGATACGTCAATCTCATCAGGTTTTTAAAAATACTTTTACACGTCAAATTTTTCATCAATTTAAACTAGAAGAAGCCGCTGTTTCCTAGCTGACTACCCTGAGAAGAAACACTGAAAGTAACTCAGGGGTCAGTCTCTTTTAAAGTCCATACAGTAAACATGTAATGGTCAAATCATATTATGAGAACCATGCAGATTAGAGTCTGAGATGGTCTTTTGAGGAAAGAACCACACAGTATTTAGTGAACCTGTCCAGTCAGTTCAAGCATTTATCAGTATTCGCGTAGCTCAGGCTTTTAGAATTTGTTAGATTATATCCAGAATGCTGTTAACATTTACATGTACAAAAGGCCCTGTCGCAGAGGTACACACATGTAAATCGTTATTGGATTTCACTCAATCTCTTCGGCATTTGCATGAAAATCACGCTGCTAGGATTTACATCACAATTGTGTGTTCAGGGGCTAAGCTTTTATGATGTGAGGTACGTTCCTTATCAAATGAGACGCGTAATCGAGGAATGTATGTGAGGTACGCGACGGGAATTACTAGGTCTGAGGTAGGAAGATTTTTGGGGGTTGAAGGGTATGAGATTCCCTTAATTATATCTTTGGTTGACACCTGAAATAACAGACAACGCTTGAGACCCCGACTACAGATATATCCGTATGGTTTTTATGCTGGACACTGGCTACGGTTATACATATGTATACGTAGAACTTCTAAACGAGATGAGGAAGAATGCAAGGCGCGTACGTGCATAGAAGTGCAATTTAGCTTCACTTTTTTTGGACTGACGGACATTTGACTATTCAAAAGTGCCTGTAAATGGTTTATTTGAAATAAATGCTTTTGATTTGATTTGAAGGATGCCGAATCTACGTAATTTACGTATGCTTTTTTTATCCACATGCTGGCACTGGATCCCAGGGTGCATTTTTTTTTCCTGATGCCATATAATATCCTCAATTTTGGTATTCAATGAGTTAATAAGAAGTATAAACGACCTCCTTTTGTGTAGTCGGTCAAAATCTTAGTAAGAAAATAATGGTATAACTTTAATGACAATTAACGGGTACTCCGCGCCGTCGAGTAGGGATAAAAAGCCAGTTCCAACTTAGAAGCGGATCTTCATTACAGAAGATACAGATCTAATGTCAAAGTTTATCGTGGATCCATGACTAAGTGATAAACAGGAAAATGACATGGCATCTTTATATCACACGATAGGATTTATTGTTATAGTATTAACATGAAATCACGCCTGTTTTATACGAAACATCACATCTATACGTACAAAACATTTTAGGAACACATTTACTGTGCGTACAGTTAAGGAGTGGAATTCCCTGCCGGAGTCTGTGTTTCCTGATAGCTACAAGGGTCTTTAGGTCAAGAGTGAATAGGTTACTTCTAGGCAAGCGTGGTCCATCGTAGACCACATCATCGCTTACCATCAGGCGAGATAGTGATCAAACGCGAGCCTATGAATAATAATTTAAAAAAAAACAAGGTTCTGCCAGCGGCTCCGCATGCGTGAAGTAGAAAATGGTCCCAAGGGAACATACGAGTATGTATTCTTGGGATAAAAAGTATCGTATGTGCTACCCCAGGACATATTCCACCCTTGTTGTGCCTTTCACACGCCCACACACTCACAAACGTTTGCCTTTATAATGTTAGTGTGATATTAGAAGTTGTTTAGTAAATGTACTTTTATTTCATAAGATATTTCGTTGAAGGGCGAGTTCTTTTGAAAGGATTTTTTATTTGTTAGTCTAGTCTAGAGTGATATTTCGGCGAGTGGGTCATCTTATGGGCGTTCTGGGTATTTTTTCTTATTAAGAGTAATTTCAGCTATCGGTGAAGACAAGAAGTGAGATACAGTTTCGTATTAGGGATGGCGGAAGGACGGTTCGGTTCTGCGCCGAAATTTAATCACCGAAGTCCACATGGCGCATTGCTTGAACAAAACGTGGCCAGAAAACAACATTATTTATTAAATTGACACATTGTAACCATACCAGCAATTACAAAGATAACAAAAATCACTACTGACAGTTTTGAAAACCCCCAACCTTAATGACACGGCGATAATGCGGGGGCAATTAAAATAGCTGGGCTGATAACGAGTGACAGGTTTGATGCAGCTATCGGGGCTTCGGTCTGAGAGGTACGCATCGATATTCACAAGACGTAGCTAGACGCAGGGACTTAGTCTCGGCGTGTTTTCAAATCACGCGCGTTGAACTTAGCTGGTTAAAATTGATAAGAATATGGAAGATGACAATGGAATTGAAATTAGTGCAGTGACCAGTAGTTCTTTCTGCCCTATACTTTAGTGAAGTAGAAGTAATGCAGCACCTTTTAACCCTTTTAACATCTTCTTCTTCCTGCCCTTATCCCATATTACTCGGGGTCGGCACAACACGTATTTTTCTTCCATTCTGTCCTGTCACTCGTCAAACTATCACTAACTCCCTTTTCTTTCATATCACTCCTCACACAATCCATCCATCTTTTCTTCGGCCTTCCTCTCCCTCTCCATCCATCTACATGTATACTCAGAACTCTTTTAGTAATATGCGCTTCATCTCTCCTCTTCACATGACCATTTAACCTCTTATGTCGGATATAATATATTAGACAAACACTCTCGCGGTTATTCCGCCAGAGTCGCACGACCAAATACTCCATCTCGTGCGCTCTTGTCACTTATGGGGATTGCAGATCTAAACGAGATGCAGTACCCAATCGCAAACACGACCTATTCGCCATGGTCGTGTTTGCGATTGGGTACTGCATCTTGGACATGAAAAAACTCGTCAGACCAATGCGCGTTAATTGGCACAAGAAAAGAGGCACAATTTGCTGGGCAGCAGTGGTTGAATTTGCCTGCAAATGATGATGAATGCACCCAGGCCAGCTTACCATGAGTAAATATGTTAATGATCTACACTTATTTTATAGAGGTAAAAAAAAGAAGAAGAGGTAAATCCGCCCCTAAGAACCCACTGACCAAAGTTTGTTTTTTAGTTTGTAGGAGGTAATCTCTGAAAGTACTGGTCCGATTGCTAAAATTGTTTCACCGATAGAAAGCTGCTTTACTTATGAGTGAAACAGGTTGTATTTTATATACGTAGGTCAAGCCGCAAGCAAAACCCAGTAGCTTACAAAGTCGTCAGTTACATAATCTAGGAGATTTCAGGGAATGCAATGGCTGCATTTTTATTCTTTAAAATATCACTATCAGACGAGATGAGGTATGTGCATGATGAACCAAGTATTGACAAAATTTAGTGTTTTCAATTGTTAAAAACTTTTCTTAGAAAAGGTGAAGATTTGTTTTGTATTTAAAAAATACAGGAGTAGGTAATAGTTTAAACATTAAAAGATAGGCAGACAGTTGAAAGTTTCAATAATAAAATTAACCTGTAATCAGTTATTTTGCAAACTGTTATTTATAGCATTTACTACTGGCTAAGTTAATGGACAGAGATAACACCAGAAACAATGTCCCTGGTCTTAATCATTTACTTTATTTAAGTTTGTGCTTTTTTTGAGCTGAATTCATCTACATTCATGGTGGTGTGGGAGATATCATTAGATGATTTCCATGATTAGATGATTATTTTTGACAGGCCTGTTGGTCTAGTGGTTAGTGACCCTGACTGCTATGCCGGAGGTTGTGGGTTTGATTCCCACCCAGGACAAATGTTTGTGTGATGAGCACGATCATTTGTTCTGTGTCTGGGTGTAATTTATCTATAATATGTATGTATTTAGAAATATATAAGTATGTTTATCAGTTGTCTAGTACCCATAACACAAGCTCTGCTTAGCTTGGGACTAGACGGCGCTGTGTGATAGTTGTGGAATATTATTATTATATTTGTGCTTGTATTTTAGCTAGTCTCCATATCTATCTAGGGATTTGATGGTTTATAGATTTATCACATTCCATGCCTTAGTTTTAGATAGTCTTGTTCCATTAGCGCTGATGACTTTGCAAGTTGTGATAAAATTGATAGAGTATAGGCTTTTTTTTACAACAATCAATTAAAATGATAAGGTTAATAGCTTAGTTTTAAATAACAAATATTTTCAAGATTTTTTTTTTCACAATATTTCAACTGGCTTATGATTTAGTACTATTTATTAAAAATCTAAATCATTTCTTTTTTTAGAATTTTAACTCTGTAATTTGATGGTTTAGAAATAGGTGATGTGATAAGCAGTATCACAAATTCTAACAAGAAAATGTGTGCTGTGAACTTTTTTTTAACTTAAACTTAACGTTGTTGTGAGCATAACAATATTATGTCTCTTTCCTCAGCATATTTTATGAAATCAATATCCATTCATAAAATCAGATAGGTAATTCACAAAAAAAGAAAATGGTAAATACAAATCCCATCCCATAACATATGACTTATCAATGGCTGCAAGTTTTTTTTTAAGATTTTTGTATTTTTTTTTTTGCCACAAGTACAGTCGTTTTTGCAAAATCATGCAAGCACGTAAATTAACAACACGTTTATCATCAACCTTCGAGTAATAATTATGCTTTAGTGGATGATAAGGTCTAAATGATGGTTCTTTCCACATTTGATGAAGGTAATTTCCAGTTTAATTTTTTTTTAATCGCGAACACAGTATCGATGTCCACGCGGACGTTGCGGATCATAGTCAGTAAGAAACACATATCACTCACCTTTATATCTTGCTAAAGTCATATAAAACGGTAACGCCCCAATGGACGAGAGCTGACGAACGGGATCAATTGTTGATACTGGCTTCGAGGAAGCTGGCTTCAGATGAACTGCCTCGCACGCGCCGGACGCACTACCTGCCGCAATCAGTAACACCACAATCAGCTATTAATACACACACACTATCCCAACGCAACATTTCCAACTATTCTAACCAATTTCTACTGCAGCAATGTACGCACCAGCTGGCGAAAACGTGGTGACCACGGTCCGCGATACCTACTATACTATACGTATACGTAAATATGGACTAAAGATATTCGATATTACGTCGCTAGCTACCTTCCACTGTCTATGACGAAGCACCTCGCTATTCCAGCCTCGCCTCGCACTTGGAACGCGTAATATACTTAACAAGGATCACAATCAACTACTAACGAACATAAAATAAATGAGATTTCATCAAATGCAACACGTTTCCGTGGCTAAATATGACGACAGAAAATAAATGAAAATTGTACACTTTCTTATGTTTCTTGAACTGCCTTCACACCGGAAACAGGCATTTTTTTTAAACTTGATACAACTACTATCTCATAATTTAGAATGTACGATTTTATGCTGGAGAAATATTTCATTTCTAGTTTTTTGGACTTTATGTTGTTACAGAAAATTTTATAATTCATTAATTGCAACAAACAAGCGAAAAACCACTCCAAAATAAAATTGGCAGCAGGAAATACAAAAACTTTTAAATATTTAGTTGTGTCTATGCTCCATGGTTGACAAGTTGACAGCTTTGAAGTCCTGTAATTTGGAGATTTTTGAACGAATAATTAAAGTAATTTAATTTTATCTATCATTTTAAAACGTTCGCATAGAAAATAATACCATAAAATGCGTTTTATTATAATCGCAAAATTATTTAAGAGATTCCTTTTTATTTATTTCCTACTTTATTCTTTTAAATATTCGTTTATGGTAGAGGTGAAACGTAGAGCTACTGTTCCGTAGTATGAAAAGTGTGCTTTTGATTCGCTAAGGAACATATGCAATGTTTGTGATTGGTCAAAATGTAGATGACTTAATAAATCATAGACTAAGAAATCTTTAATAACGACAAGGAAAACAAACTTTAGGTCTTTTTGACAGAAGTTTGCACGGATTATGAATAAGTTTTCGTAGATGTCCTATAATTCGACTCTTTATTTTACATATCAGATTTTTAATTGATTAATATAGTAGAAAACTGTTTTTCCATATAGCCCGTGCAATTTCTTAGGGTATTTACAAAATGGTGAGAATTGGATGGATGATTTTTAGGTTAGGTTATGTTCGATGTCCTTGGTTCATGCTACTATTTGCTATATTTTTTCATTTTTTTTAGCACTCATGTCGACAGTTGTTATATAGTCCAGCCCGGTGGAAATATGTTTTACCCACCAATTTGAAACCGACAGTACTCGCCCACAAACCAGAGCAAGTAAGTAAAGAAAATGATTTATTTGGTGCTGATGATGATGAAATTTACCTGTTAAAATCTGAAAGAAAATGCAGTCTTTTCAGAACTTTAATTTGACATGAGATACCTTCCTGAAAAACTTAAAAATTTGTTGATGTTTATGTCACAAAACACTGCGGTCTCAAAGAAATCAGTTTGATTACCTTGTGCAAATAAGAATCTAATCAGATATCCGCAGCTATAATCAATGTTTGTAAGCCTGGGTAAATTAAATAGCCTGCATTACTTGGCTGTTTACTAAACATGTCTCAACACAATTGACCCTTGTCCCTTTCAGGTCTACATACCAGAATGCCGCCAGTACTCAGCGCGAAAGGGGTTCTTCTCGTCCATCATCGAGAACATCAAAGAAGACATGGCCAAGAACAAGGAGATGAAAGACAACATCAAGAAGTTCAGGGAAGAGGCACAGAAGTTGGAGAACTCGGAAGCTTTACTGGTTGTTAAATATTTTTAGTCTGCTGTACTCCCAATGCAATGTAAACACTTCTCATCCTCTTCACAATACTGCTTAGATCTCAAACTTCCAGTCATCATCAATTTAGCTGAAAGACATCCACTGCTGGAAATAGACATTTTCCAAGAGTCACCACAATGAAGGGTCTTGTGCATTTTACATCCATATCAAACCGAGTAAAAAAATAAAACTAAAAACAAATCATCTCTCTATCTCTTTCTCTCAAAACACCAAGGTCATTTGATGGAAGACAACATTTATTTAATTTTTTTATTATAATGGGTAGGCTCACATTTGACCACTATCCAACCTGATGGAAAGCAATGATGTTGCCGACTATGGAGCATGCTTGCCTAGAAGCAACCTATTCACATCATATTGCCTAACCTTTGCCCAACTTTATTGTTGATTTTCAAACTAAGCAAAAGCAGCTGAATATCAGCTTCCAAATAATTATATGACATTTCTTGCTTGCAATAAAAAAAATGTAATGTAATGTCTTCAGAACAATAAAAAGATACAAATAAAATACTTGTACTGAAACATGAGTATTTCTATTGTATTTTCAGGCTGCCAGAAAAAAGTTCCATGCGGTTGAATCAGAAGCTTCCAAGAGCTCTGAAGTACTGAAAGAGACCTTTGAAGGAATCAAGGGAAAGATGGAGCATGTTTTTGAAGAAGCTAGTAAAACTGATATTGCCAAGAAAGCTGGTAAGAATCTTGTTATTAAATTAAGTTTAACCTTTCAATCGTGGAAATTACAGACACAATAGAAAGACAATAGGTGCGTGAACGCCGGCGTTCGCTTGGGGTTTAATGAATTAAGCATAGGGCCTGGCTATGGCAGTTAGCCTTTAAGTTCCATATCTACTAAGCTCCTTAGTGGGAAAAATAAGAGTCGCTTAAGTTCAAGCTGTTGTATTGTATGTTAGGCTATTGTCTACAAGTCCACGTCTAAATTACATATTTTTATGTGATTTAGACGTGTCCAGGAGTGGAATGCGTGAGAAATTATCATCATCTTTGTTAATTTGTAGTATTATTACAGCTCATTAGAGTGCTAAAATTTTTTTCTTTCTAATTTTTTTTATTCCACAACTACCACACAACGCCGTCTAGTCCCACCCAAGCTAAGCAGAGCTTGTGTTATGAGTTCTAGACAACTCATATAGATAAATTACACCCAGACACAGAACAAATGATCATGCTCATTACACAAACATTTGTCCTGGGTGGGTCAGGCAATTGAAGCAATACTACACATCTTTCTGGTTTCATGTATGGGGTAATGTAGGATGGTCCTTCGCAATCTAGAGTAGGAGCAAACCAGTAAGGATAGGGTGATAGTTTAAATCCGCATTGGTTTTGTTTGAATCTTCTGACCACTCTATTCAAATTTCTCTCTTACAGGACAAATTAAGAGCGATTTCTCAAAGACTGCGAAAGACGCTGCAGAAAGTATAGCTGACACAGGCTCCAAACTCGGACAGACAAGTGCTTTCAGAACTATTTCACAGGTCAGTTTAGCTCAAATAATGTTCATATAGACAGGCCCGCCGCTAGCTGTTTCATCGCCCGCGTGCAATACCGTTTATCCGCCGCGTTACTCTAGTGTAATAGTGTCAAAGTTCATGCAGATTTTCTGAGGTCTTTACTGGATCTGCACTCGATTCATGCGGAAGTGACGCCCGGGTGTCGCCACTGTGCGGAACGCCCGGAGGACACGGTGGAGCACACAGTCGAGGTGTGCCCTGCTTGGGCGGAGCATCGCCGTGCCCTCGTGGGGGCGATCGGCGGCGGAGACCTCTCGCGCCGGGCCCTGGTTGAGGCCATGGTCCGGAGCGAGGAGGAGTGGCAGGCGGTCGCCGACTTCTGCGAAGCAGTAATGCTCGCAAAGGAGGAGGCCGAACGCATCAGGCAACGGCGTTATCGCCGCCGCCGTCGCCGGGATTCTGATCCCGATTTCCGGCCAACGTAGACGCGGGCTTGCGGACAGTGAGCAATGGGTAGCTCGCTGTCCGGCCGTCCGGTAACTGTCCGGACCAAGCCCAAGTCGTCGACGGCGCGCGCTGTTCCCGCGCGCCTCAAGGAGTTGTCAGCAACAGCAGGGACCCAGCTGGGTCGAAGCCTACTGGGGCCAGGGTTATCCGAAAGGGCGCTCGAGCCCCGGTATGAAGGCTAGAAGGAACGGGGTGGGTCTTTTAGTCAGTAAGAGTCTGACACTATCTCCCGCTCCGCCCAAGGGCGGGGGATGTCAATGCATGATTTTTTCCCACCATAAAAAAAAAAAAAAAAAAAAAAGGTCTTTACTGGATTAGTTTTACACAAATTTACAAATTGATTTCAATACCTAGGCTTGTATTGAAATCAATTTGTAAATTTATATTAATTTATAATATCCTCAAAATACTGTTTTCCCAAAATATCTAATTAAAAATGGGAAATTACATAATGATCGCGTAAGAGCGGTTGTATGAAAAACAACATTATTGTTCAACCTCTCCCCCGCCATAATGTTATTACATGTACCGTATCAGGGTGGGCGCAGCTCGTGTCCCGCGAGTCGCCGGTCAAGCCCCGTTTATTCATTTCAGTGAGTGTATTGAAAGGTAAATAAAAAAAAATATGGGTGTGCATATGAAAACAGATTTTTACTGCCACAAAAGTTCCGGCCAAGAGCGTGTCGGGCCACGCTCAGTGTAGGGTTCCGTAGTTTCCCGTCCGTCACAATAAGTGTTCCCACTTATGCCAAATAAAATAGTTTTCTTTCTTTCTTTCTTTCTTTTCTTTCACTTATGAGTGAAAAAAAAGGCTATTTGTTACGTTGACATACTAAGTACGAAACTCTAATAAATACGGAACTCTAAAAACGGGCCCACAAAGAACGTTGACAACTAAAACAGTATGCAAGTAGTAGAAATTTCAGCGATTGTGCACTCGTAAAATTACGAATATATTTAAGAAGCAACGATTTTTTACCACGGTACGTCAAGAAAGCACGGAAAATCTTAACATCCACTTTTAAAAAGATGGCGTCATTACGAAATGCCATCTATCGAACCATTTATGAACTGGTTTTTACCTTAACATTTTGATAGATGGCGTTAAAAAAATGAATTTTAGTTTTGTTCTAAATTGCCTTAGCATGTTCCTGTTAGAAGTTTTATGTAGTTATAAGATAATACCGCCAATGCCAAGGAGAGACCAACCGAACAATTCGATAATACCCGACCCCATCAACTCAGGAAAAATCCTAACAGCGCGAACGCGAAATAGCTATCGCGTACAGCGCCATCTCTCGGGGAATTGGGTTACTAATTAATACATAGGTACCAGCAGGTTTTGGATTGCGAGAACCAATTTTAATAATTCTTTTTTTTTTGTTTGAAAGAAGATACGTTCAGGATAATAAAATATGTAAACGAAGTTAAAAAAAATGCTTGCATATACGATTGTACTAACTTAGTCCAGAAATTATTTTGTACAACCTTTTTGTCTTTTTTGTAAAAAACTGTTCTTTCCATCAAGTTCAAAATGATTTTTCTAGAAAGTCCTTATAAAGTTCTACTTTTCAGATTTTTTTCATATTTTCTAAACTTATGGTTCAAAAGTTAGGGGGGGGGGGGACATTGTTTTTTACTTTTGGAGCGATTATTTTCGAAATTATTGACATTATCAAAAAATGATTTTCGTAAACCCCTATTCATTTTTAAATACCTATCCAACAATATATTAAAATTAAAAAAAAAATCACTTCCCACTTTACATATAGGGGGGCTACCCTAATAAAAGATTTTTTTTCAATTTTTATTTTACCACTTTGTCGGCGTGATTGATATACATATTGGTACCAAATTTCAGCTTTCTAGTGCTAACGGTCACAGAGATTAAGCGAGGACGGACAGACAAACATGGCGAAACTATAAAGGTTCCGAGTTGACTGCGGAACCATAAAAATCGTATAATATAGTCTATATAACCCATAAATATTTATTTAAAACTATATTAGAAATAAGTTCAAAACTATTAATAAAAAAAAATCGACTCCACAATTACGAACAGGAGTCATTTGTAATACGCGAATAAAATAATAGTAGGCTGATAAGCATGGTTCTTATCACGGAACAGTAAAAACAGTGGAAGTAGCTTGAGAAAATGTTTGTTCCAGAACCGGTGTCGCCAAACTCATTCATTTACAATTTACTCATACTGCAAACCCAAAAATATGATTGGCTGAAAACAAAAACAGGGCGTAGACGAAATGCAAAAAAAAATGTTATACGAAATGCAACTTAAATATCAACAGTCTATAAATCAAAATGACAAAAACAAGAAAGAAATACATCTTTGACTACCAAGTACCGCCACTCGTCGCTAGATGGCATTGTTCAGTATATATATTCAGTATGAACTGTAACACCGTAAAAATAAGATTGGTATTTGAACGGCGTATCACTGACACGAATGCAAGATGCTACTATAATAGTGAAGTAACCTTATTCGATCGAAATGATATCGATTGTATGAAAACGTATTTAAAACTCATAATGCAAAAAAAAAATTGTATGCGATAGTGTGATAGTATTAAAATAATGAAATTAATATGATTAAAGGCAATTTTTAAACGTAGTATAAGGGGTATTTATTTGCATAGTACATCAATTATCATCATCTCAGCTGAAATCATCGTCATCGCCCACTGTTAAACATAAGAATATTAAGTATAATTCAAACGCCCTATGTTGTTCCTAACTCTTTAACTAAGTTTATTTAAAATACATCATAAATATCATACCACAATGTTTATTTTATTAAATTTATTAATTTAATAACTATCCGTATTATATTACTTACAAAAACTATTAAACTATAATATATAATTACTTTTATTTTAAAAAGGCAATGTAATACATATCGATTGATTTAATCGATAAAGTCACGCACTATTTGGATAGCGTCAAAAGTATAGGTAGACTAACGAATATTCCAGAAAAGATATTAACCGAGAAAAGAAAATCAACTTTGTTTTTATGAAACTAAGAACTAGTTTTGTTTGTATATGCTGCGCAATGTTTCACGTAATTTTATTTTTTCATTTTATTAAAATAAATCCGAAAATAATACTTTTCGGTGGTATGATACACCTCCATGAGTTAGATTTTTAGTCCGACTATGGTTTTTAAAGCACAGTATGGGACAATAAGGCATTTTAATATTATTTTTCGTTAGTTATTATGTTGCGCAGTCTAGTTAGAGAATGAGGGCGCTTGAACAGCAAGTGCGCAACGCGGTTCTTACTAGCGGCGACAGTGCCACGCCTACTTACTTCTTCCACTGTTTTTACTGTTCCATGGTTCTTATACTGACAATGCGGCAATGTATATTAAGTCATAAAAACAATAAAGACAATTTAATAATAGTACATTATGATACAAATGTGTAATCACTAATTACTCACGTGTATCATACGACTTTTTCAATACAGTTGTGAAGAAAATAACTGTAAAACTAGTAAACTTTTGTGGCGGTAAAAATCTGTTTTCATATGCGCGCCCATATTTTTTTTTAATTTACCTTTCAATACACTCACTGAAATGAATAAGCAGGGGTTGACCGACGACTCGTGGGGGACGATCTGCACCCATCTTGATACGGTAAATGTAATAACATTATGGCGGGGGAGAGGTTGAACAATAAGGTTTTAACTACATTATAGCACTAGTGCGTAATGGTAATCAAAATCTCACAGTTTGGTAACAAGGGCCATTATGTGCCTAAGTGCAGTGCAATAAGAGTCACTTTCTGAGCAAGTGTATTGAAAAAACTTTTACTTACCGAAATTACGATAACTCATCCTTTTTTAACGTTTTTGACGTAATCTTTTTACAATTTCTCAACGAACACTTCGGCATTTTTAACGAGCGCGCAGTGACGTGGGCGACGCGAGACTATTTGAAAAGTGCGCACTTTGTCGAATGTTGCGCACTTTTTTTGCGGACATTTTTGAAACGCTAAGTGTGTATCTTGGGTTTTTTGTATATCGATGAACCTAACCTACCAACTGCGAAGGAAGCTCAGAGGGGATTCCCCTAACTTCGCCTATCCTATTTTTCATAGAATAGTTGGGGCGCCATCAAGCAGGGGTGGGTGGTTCAACCTGCCGACTGACGATTTTGGTATTGCATAGTAGTTTTAACAGGTGCCAATAGATGGCAGTGATCACAGAACAGAAAATACAGGTAGAAGTGCCCCTATCCTGGCAAAGTACGGCAACTAGTGTCGCCAAACTCACACATTTGCATATCAAATTGTCCATTACACACATAAAAAACAGTAATATGATTGGCTACAAATTAAAAACGCAACTTTTACTAATCATCTTCTTATTGCTTTCATAAATTAAGTCATATTACAACAAGTGAAAGTTGTTATTATTTGACATGACACAAACAATAAAGATGTTTTTCGTCTTATAACCAATTTACAACGAGTTCAGCTACTCCACGCTAGATGGCGCTGTAACCAATTCATTCTATTCAGACTATTCCGAACGCTATCATCTTTGAAATAGATGCCATATTCACCTGCACATGTAATCACTTTTGCTACTCATTTAGAGATGTAGATATATATCGATATTTTAATATTGATGTTACGTAATTTATTCAGGTAAGCAATGTAATAATTTGTTAACATCTTACAAATGCTTAATAATGGATAAGATTGATTATCTTTAAAATATCAATGTTAAAGAGGTATTTGTATGTAGGGGGGTAATCTTATTTTTAACCGACTTCGAAAAGTAGAAGATTCTATGTTCGGCTTAATGTATGTTTTGTTCACCGATATCTCGGTCAATTGTGGAGTGACTTTGAAATATTTTTTTTTTTTAAAAATTAAAATGTTCTTAGTAGGTATTGCTTTATCGTTCAAATATCTATACTTGTTTTGTGAAGTTAATGTATTACGGTTAATATTATGTAATATTCAGCCTTTCAAGCGTGAAGAAGTAAAGAAAGTGATTGAAGAGCAACCCGCACCTATTTCGGACGGATGCAGGTTACGTGTTGTTAAAACCTCGTGATTTATGTGCAATCTTAGTATTTATAAATTATACACATGAAAAGTCCGACACAAATTTTCTGAATGATGGTGCCAGCCATGAAATAAATAGTTGGAAATAAATAAAAATTATCGATACCGACCTACTTTACGGATGTGTCCCATCCCTAATTGAGTAGCGTCGAAGTTACTAGAATTTATGTTATGATTTTGTAGATGACGGCCAAGTGTATTTAGACTTTGTAATTATGTCAATAAGGTTGTTTATAGTTTGCATTAAAGTCATAAAATGTGGTATTGTCATTTAAAATCAATTTTATTAAAAATTAACAAAGTTTAGTACTTAACGATGATACAATACACCTCCACAAGATACATTTTTTTTTCTGCTTTCGTTTTTGCAGGTCAAAACCGAAAAACCAGGCATAATTTGTAATATTTCGCGTATTTCTGAGAGAACCAATCGCGACAAGTGTCTGACGGCGAATAAGCTAAATGTTGCGCATCTCGACCTAATGTTGACACGCGCGCGATATCTGAGGGGCACTTCCTCTACTTTTCTTTATTCCGTGGCAGTGATAACCCATTTGGTGGGATTTTTTTTCACGTTTCTTTACGTTAGGGGGGTTGGGTGGGTATTATGACAATAATGACTCGAATTGCGTGATGAGTCGCATGATTTGTCGCCCGTGTGCGGTACACGCTTGGCACGTCCGCTTACAGCGGGCCTGCATGTAGATGTCATTAGTAGCCATGATGTAGCATCAAAGAACATTGATGGACAAAATAATAATATTCACAATTAAGGTAAGTGCCAAATAAGCGTGGAATAGCGGTCATTGACCCTCCTACATTTATTTAGAGTCCTAGACAACTGTAGCAACACAACAACACACAACAACTAGACAACTGTAACTTATAAACATATATTTCTAAATACATACATATTGTAGACAAATTACACACAGACTTGATTTGTTCTGTACAAATGATCATGCTCATCACTCAAACATTTGTCCTGGGTGGGAATCGAATGATTGATAAATATAATTAATTTTTAAAAACATTTATTTCAAGAAGACCATTTGCAGACATTTTTGAATAGTCAAATGTCAGTCATTCCAATAAAAGTGAAGCTAAATTGCACGTTCCAAAGCCTACGCTTTTCTTGCATGCTCTTCTCAATAGAGATCTACATCTCTATTGAGAAGAACATGCAAGAAACTCCATGGACACTCTTTTAAAATCATATTATGAGTTACATAGATCTTGGTTACATATTTCTTGTCGCTTCTAATATGTGACCACAGTGTAGAGATAAGTAGTAATAATTAAGATATGAATTAAGCCACTGGTTGATACTGGTCATCTCTACCTACCGGTCATCGCTGCCTACCGGCAGCTAAGAGATGACCAGTATCAACCGATGGCACCCGTTCACGGGCATGACACGTGCATCAGCCGCACTCACCTCAACCATTTTGAAGGGAACCGAATGACCCAAAAACACGTGCCACCATCAGCAAGACATTTGAGTGAGCATGACAAACTCTCAACTACCATGCTCGTAAAGTCAAACAAGTTGTAACTTAATAAAAATGCTCCATGGTACTTCACATTCACAAAACTTGAAAAAAAAGTGCTTCTACATTATACAATGCTATTTTGTTTCCAAATAAAAAAGGTAATAAACATAGGTTTATCCTATTCTCTACTGAAATAAACAAATAAATTAACAAAAAAAATACATTTCGAAAAGAAAAATACAAAAATACAATGGCTGATAAATTAAATTCTCCCGTTCGTGGTGGAGCGAAGAGTGTTGAGATTTTTACTGACACACTTGTATTCCTTCTGTTGCTGACGTTTCAGGGCCGCGACAACTCATTCTAACAAGTCCGCAGTGCAATTATACTTGAATTAATAATTCAAGATAATTTCGATCCATCGCCACCAACTCAAGTATCGAGTTAGCGTTGTGTATGTAGGTCAAAAAAACTTATGCATGCAATGGTATTTGAACTTTGTGGTTGTGGATGTTATTATGAGATAGGGCGGGAAACTGAAATGAATGTTTTGAGGGTTTTGTGGGGGCGATCGGCAGCAGCGATCTCTTGCGCCGGGCCGCGTGTACAGGCCATGGTACGAAGCGAGTAGAAGTGGCAGGCGGTCGCCTCAAGCAGTTATGCTAGTGAAGGAGGAGACCGGACGCGTAAGGCAACGGCCCTCACGCCCCAGCCGCCGCCGGTATTCCAAACCGGATTTCTGGCTAGCTCGCTGTCCGACCGTCCGGTAACCGTCCGGACTGAACCTAAGACGTCGACGGCGCATATTGTTCCACGCACGCCTCAAGGAGTTGTCAGCCTACCGGCGCCAAGGGTCTGCTTCTGAAAGGAAGATTCGGCCCCGGTAAGAAAAGCAACGAGGTAATAGGAGTGAGTTTCTAGTCAGTAAAGTCTTACACTATCTCTCGCTCCGTCCAAGAGCGGGGGAATGTCATTAGATGATTTTCCCACGTAAAAAAAAACCAAACCTTACTTTAGTGAAAAACTTTGGTTAGTTTTCAGGCTGGGTGTTCTGAATATGGTACGGTTTTGATCACGCATACAGGATTGCATGAAACTTATTATTTAACTTTAATCGAATTCTCTTTTCGTGTTGACAGGCGACGGCAGTGGTGAAGGACGAGATATCGCCGCGAGGGCTGGAGGGCCGCGTGTACATGGCGCCTTCCGCGCTACGGAAACGTGTCGAGGTCAATATTTATTGCGTACTTGTTTATTAACAGCTCTATTAAGGTGAGGAGTCTGTCTGTTTCCCCAGAAACTTATTGCTCTTTAGGACATCAACCACACTCTGTGGTACACTTGAAGCTCGCTCTTACTGTTACTTAATGTATTTGCTGTAAAGTCAAATAATTTGATTGTATCAATGCGTTACTATTATTAATTGTTATTATGGATGAGGCATTCAACTAATTCCACACAGACCAGCAATCTGTATAGCATAGACCAGTGTTTAAACCCTCTCTTGGTGCTCGTCTATAAAAGCAAACCTTGTGCAAAATTTCACGACCCTAGTCGCTGTAGTTTGGCTGTGCATTAATATGTCAGTCAGTGATGGAGAAAATGGCATTTAAAAGAACGATGTGACCATATTAAGACAAGTATAGAAAATAAGTATGTATGTACAGTTGCCATCACGGATCTTGAGCGATTGCGCAGAAGTCAGATATTCGGTCTCTTTAGTGGTGCGAAGTGAGACGCGGGGGCGGGGAGTGTCAGTGATTGGCTCGCCGCGCCTTCGCGTCATAGACGTCACTCCTAATTCGTTCCCTGCTTTGCTGCATGTATCTAACAATGCGCAAAGCGATCCCCACTCTGACGCCGAGCGCTCAAGATCCGTGATGGCAACTGTATTACATATCCTGTTTTAGCCCGGTTTAGTAAAGTAAGTGGTTTGATGCAGGTTGCCACGGACGAACGCACATTCGCTCCGGACACGGAGACGATGGGTGTCGAGCTGCACAAGGACTCCAAGTTCTACCAGCAGTGGGAGAACTTCAAGAACAACAACCAGTATTTTAACAAGGTAATATACCATAATAGGGTAGTTTCCAGGGCCAAAATAATTACATTTTATTTAGCCTGTATTTTAGATTATAAAAAAAATATTGGACACGTATTTTTTCTTTTTTCGATAATTACAAAGATATAGCCCATTAAAGTTAGGTGTGGCGTCACTCCGTGCGAAAAAATGCATCACGGCGTGACGTTACACGTAACTTTAATGAGCTATATCTTTGTAATTTTTGGTTTAATTTACATATAAAAAATACGTGTCCCTTATTTTTGAATAATCTAAAAGACGGACTAATTACATTTTTTACGGCAACTAGCCTATTACTGGCGTTTCAAACACCGTATGTTCGATCGAACAAGCTTTTAATTAAATGATAAATTCATAAAATTGGATCAGGTATCTTATTTATTTATTTAATGCTTTATGCACACAAAAGTACAGAGGCGGACTTAATGCCTTAGGCATTTATCTTCTTTGGTTGTGACAGTTCCTTTGACCCACCTTCCGACTGCTCCAAGTATTTAAATTTGTACTTAATTATATGCTTGGACTGGATCGAAAAATAGCTTACTAAATTGTAACCGGACATATAAAAAATCACCAGTTATTGACAGGTACTAAATACGTAACTGAACATGTTACAGGTACTAGATTGGAAAATAAAATACGAAGAATCCGACAACCCCGTGGTAAAAGCGTCACGTTTCGTCACCGAGAAGGTAAGCAGCTTGTTTGGCAATATATTCGAGAAGACCGAGCTATCCAAGACACTCACCGAAATCTGCAAGATCGACCCCAACTTCACGTCTCAGAAGTTCCTCGAGGACTGCGCCAACGACATCATACCCAACATCCTCGAGGCGATGGTGCGCGGAGACCTGGACATACTGAAGGACTGGTGCTACGAGGGAGTCTTCAACATTCTCGCCACACCCATCAAACAGTGCAAGCAGCTCGGATATCACCTCGACTCCAAGATACTAGACATCGAACAGATAGAGCTCGTCATGGGCAAAATGATGGATCAGGGACCTGTTCTAGTCATTACATTCCAGTCCCAGCAGATCATGTGCGTCAGAGATAACAAGAACAAAGTCATAGAGGGCGACCCCGATAAGGTGATGCGAGTGAACTACGTGTGGGTGCTGTGCCGCGACCCCCAGGAACTGAACCCCAAGGCGGCGTGGCGGCTGCTGGAGCTGTCCGCCAGTAGCGTAGAACAATTAATATAGGTGAATTAATGTAGAATTTAATTAAATCGTTGACATTTTATCATATGGTTTTTATAAACCTGTCCATTTCCTAAAGGACGCAACATCAGACAAACTTACAATCGGACGCCGTCCGAGAAATAATGTACCTCGTGTTGCGGCCATCAATGTGACTGTTATGTAAAATATAGTGAGGTTATTGTTAGATACGACTCAATGATGTTACGAAAGTCTTGTCAAATATTTATATACGAGACTCAAATAAATTATGAAACGAATGTCTATTCAAATATATATTAGACTCAAACAAGGATACGAACGTCTATGAAATATAATATATGAGACTAAATACGATTATATAAGTCTATGAAATATTATGTACATGAATCGCTGATGTAACCAGTCATGTGTAATATGTTGCCAAAGCGGTATCTACCAGCCAGTGTAAATAATGTAAAATGTTAAGTTAACCCAGAAGTTACTGATTGTTTCGTTTGCAACCGGATTCGAGCTGTGTTATATCGGGAATTTACTTTTAAGTTTTTTAATACTCTAAAACCTTTTCACGCACTTAAGGTTCTCACAATACAACGTTTAAGTATTTATTTATTTTCTGTTACAAAACTACAGTATATTGGTCAAATATTATGATGATATCCAATAAAATAATGTAGTTCCGGTTTTTGTGAATGAAATATAACATTAGAGTGATTACAGCGCACGTTACGTTGTAAGGAAAGGTTTACGAGTAGCATTATGTTTTTAGTAATAATTTATGTTTATTTTGTATTATTATTAGTTCGTTACTAACGATTTATTATTTATTTTAATAAATTGTTTTATTTTTATGATTTTGTTTCAATATTTTTTTGCTAGTTTTTTTGCTGTGAAATGAAATGTTTAGCCCTTAGCTAACTGCGATGCGATGTCGCATCGTAAGAATCTGCGAGCTAGCACTACGCATCGCAAGAACTTGCGAATTAATTGTCATCGCATATTGTATGGTTACCTTATACAATGATGCACCGCAGTTTTGTGTAGGAACCCTAAAAGTTGATCTAGAACGGGCGAATTTGCTGTGAAACAGATTGGAATACTAAGCGCCAATACATCGCTTGCACTTCGCTACACTTTCGCTTCGCATATATTGCACGCGAATCGAGATACATGGACACCTTATTGCGTCTAGTTAACGCACGAACATCAAAGCGAATGCGACCTTTCCAATTTCATGTTTCCTACTGACTAAATTTGTCCTCAACTGCTCAAACATTGGTACGTTCTACTAGACGCAACAGTAGCGCGTGATAAGCGCAAAAGAATCGCGACGAATTCGCGCCTTTTGGACAAGCTCTTAAGTTCAGAAGGTCGATTCTATACAAAGAGTGAAAACTCTTATATATGGCGATCTCGAATAAATTCTGGCCGTGATAGTTCGTCAGGTCTTGTTTTTTTGTTGTGGAGACGAGTTTCTTCACTTAATATGTCTATACCATTATGTCTGCAAGCTAGCTCACGGCCTTCAAGCGTGCGAGCTAGAAATAGGGTTGGAGCAGTACACCATAAATTTAACAGTTCACGGGCCCGTTTTGCCGTTGCTCTCATATTAATCATAATGTCAGCTACCACAGTCGTAGGCTGTACAAGATCCTTGCGTAGGTCTTAACTATTATAGAGCAGTGACAGATAAAGGTTCAGCACAGAGTGACAATGAGCAGCTTTTTATTGATTGACTGGTTTGGTTAACGAACATAAATGCGACTGCGTTAGCGATGTGTATTTTTCAAGAGGATGACCATATAAATATAATAATAGTGGGTAAGATTCATCTGCAAAGGGGCAAAGTAGAAAAAAAAAAAACAGCAATAATTTTAAATATTCAATTATATTGGAGGCACAATGAACAGACGGTGGTGCCGTCGCACAGTACAATATATTTACAAATACAATAATAACATTAGTGCTATATACTCGTGAGAACACCGAGGCATGACGCAGTGACTAGGCTACTAAACCTTAAAGATCCTACCGAAATACTTCAATAAAACTATATTAGGCTTGCTCGTGGAATGTATCAATGAAAATATTTTTTTTAATATAGATTTTAGTACAGTTTCCATCACGATCTTAAGCGATTGCGCAGAAGTCAAATATTCGGTCTCTTTCGTAGTGCGAAGTGAGACGCGGGGGCGGAAAGTGTCAGTGATTGGCTTGCCGCGCCATCGCGTCATAGATGTCACTCCTAATTCGTTCACTGCGTTGCATGTATACAAGGTGCAGTTTTAAAACTGCACAATATTTCAGGAGGTTGTAGTAAAACTCATAAATAGTCATATAAAAAAACGATACCTGGTCAATAATCAGTAATACTTGTTATTTAATTTTTTAATTACTCTAAACTAAATCGATTGATCGATGGCCGCGGGGGCGTGGCTAGGGTGTGGCGTGCGGGATGATGATTGGATGATACATTATTTATGAAACTATCGTTGCGAGTTAGTGTGTGTGAAAACGACCTTTATTGTTCCGTGTTTGTGTGTGTGAAAAAAAGCGCAGTTATAAAAAAAAAAAATTACCTACTTATTTTATTATTGATTCGGGTCGAGAATCACTAACATAATTACCTCCTGAAATATTTTGCAGCTTCAAAACGACACCTTGTATAACAACGAAGACGATTGGCTCGCCAATGTATGGAATGCGCAAAGCGATCCTCACTCTCACGCCGAGCGCTTAAGATCTGTGATGGCAACTGTACTTTAATGAATGCAAAATGGTAAGTGCCAAAGATTCTATGATGTTACACAAATTGATTACTAACAAATAATTAAAAATGAAATCTAAAGCTTACTGTATCAGAAGAATACGCAAGAGACTAATAACTGTTAACATTTCTTTGTACTGTAAGCTGCATCAACATTACATGTTGGTATCGTTAAAAACTATACTGAAATAACTTTTTTGTCATTCAAATTATAAAACAAAATTAATAAACCTTATAATGGCTGTCAGTCCAAAGAATACTACTTGTTCTTCGATCAGACAGAATATTTTAACATTGATGTTCACAAAACGCAGATCTTAAAATAAAAAAAATAATCTAATTTGTATTAAATTTCTTATCATGACTTAAAATTATGTAAAATATGTGTACATAATCATATTATTATGCCTAAAATATTAAAATTACGCGCCAAAAAGCTCAATCACATAATAATCAACTACACAGTGTTGCAAGTGTGTAAAATTCGTTAAAAACGTTAGTAGTGTTGCCATACACGCTCTACACTTAGTGTTAAAATCGACGGATTCTCTTAATATTCTATTTATAAGTAAACATTTGTATTTTTCTGTTTTAAAGGTACCTTTATTGTGTTCTTGATTAGTTTAAAACAAATGTTTACAAATAAATTGACCTTTCTCTACTTAGCTCGTTTTGATCACAACCGTGCACCTATGCAACGCTAGAGTGTACAATCTTTTAAAATTAATTATAAATATTAGAATACAGTACAATTTGCATAAAAACTGAAATAACATCATATTCATCAAATACGCATTTGAAATAGGCATCGCAGATCACAAGTGATAAAACAAGTGTAAATTCAATTATTTTTGCAAAAGACGAATACAAATAAAACAAGCAATGCATGATTTCAAAAAGTGGTTGAATACTTTGATTTTTTGTTTTATAATCATAAAATTGGTCTTATAAAAATTTTCGTGATTTCAAATTCAATTCGTCATTTCTACATGGAGGGCGATGTAGAATAACTTAGAGCCGAGTGTACAATTTTGGCTGTTTTTTTAGTAAAATAGTGTATAGTTGGCATTTTTTCCAAGGCATTTTTCTAGATATTGATCTTATAGGCTTTAGTCTGATAATTACGACTATTTTAGGCCAAAATATCCTGAAATTAATTGGTACCCTTTTGTCTATACTTTTTTAAGGGAATAAGTGGACAGCAAGTAGGAGACCAAACCTAGCGTCCAGTGGTCAGCGCCGCTTCTAAACTTATGCAATATCTGGAGTACCACTTTTTTTCCGTTGAGTGCGCTTTGGACATAAATCTCGCCGGATTCTAAGCGATAGATGAGGTTTACGATGGAGTGAGCTATCTCCGATGTTATTTTTTTTGCATTGTAATCGCCCTCTTCTGTATAGAGTTTGGTCGTGAGACATATTTAGTCGACGACCCACTGCAGCACGCTGGTGTCGAGGCCGCCGGTGGTGATGAGGCGCGAGTCGTCGGGCAGGAAGCGCGCGCACGTCACGTGCGACGAGTGGCCGCCGTACGTGTGGCACAGCGACTGGGGGGGACACGTAATGTGTGTTATAATTATGTGCTAACTGTATGGAGGGTAACATATGTAACTAATATTAGAGAATGCTCCAGAAGTATTTACCTACATTAATTGTGAACTCAAAACGTAAAATTTCCTCGTCTTAAAACCAAAAACACACTGAGTCAGCGTGGTGGACTGTGATTAGAGTTGGTCTCATAGAGAGATATCATTTGTCACAGAGAGACTTAAATGACTGATTATGAATAAGCATCATGACTACAATAGGAGCTAAAGTCACATTGAAATAACTGCAAAAATGCCACACCTTATATCAGATATGAATAAACTTACTTTAGGCTGCGTAACGGGGTATGCAAACAGCTTCACTTTGCCGAAATCATCGCCCGTGGCTATCAGGCGACTGTCGTTGGACCTGCAACCATACATTAAGATTTTAGATTTAGACTTTTTTTTATTATTATTATTATTGATAGGCTCACGTTTGACCACCATCTCACCTGATGGTAAGCGATGATGTGGTCGACGATGGAGCACGCATGCCTAGAAGTAACCTATTCACTCTTGACTTAAAGACCCCTAAGTTGCTATCAGGAAACACAGACTCCGGCAGGGAATTCCACTTCTTGGCTGTACGCACAATAAATGTGTTCCCAAAACACTTTGTTCGTATGGGTGGGATGTCCACCATGTACCGGTGGCGCAACGCTGTACGTCGTGTGGTCCAATGATGGAACGGACTTGGCGGAATTAAATTGTGCAATTCCAGTGCACACTCCCCGAAATGTAAACGATAGAAAACCGACAGACTAGCAACTCGGCGGCGATGCTCAAGGCTTTGGAGCTTCGACTCTACAAGTGCATCATTGCCGATGATTCTCTTGGCTCACCTCTCAATCGACTCCAGCGTATCAAGCTGGTATTTGGCAGATCCATCCCAAAGATGAGAACAGTACTCCATACACGATCGAACTTGGGCTTGATAAAGATTGAGCAGCTGTTCCGACGTGAAGTACCGTCTCACCTTTGCTAAGATCCCCAATTTTTTGGCAGCCAGTTGAGTCTTTGCCTCGATGTATGAGCCGAAATTGAGAGTAGATGACAACGTAACCCCAAGAATCTCAAGGTGGTCGGTTAGCACGGTCACACCCCGAAAAGATGGAGCCGGGTAAAATTGGCTCCGTTTAGCGGAAAAAAGACACGCCTGGGTTTTAGATGCATTGAACTTGACCAGATTGGCGTCGCCCCAATCGGAGACAAGGACGAGTTCAAGCGTTCAACCATAGCCTCTCGGAGTAACTGGATCTGTGACCCGCTAGCTCGTGCGTCAGACACATATCTCTCAGCAACAGTGCTGTCATCTGCATACCCAAAGATACCGGGTTTAAGTAGATCATTTATGTGCAGCAAAAACAGTGTTGCCGAGAGCACTGACCCCTGAGGGACCCCGGCATTAATATCTATTATGCCAACAGTGCGGTAGGGGAGTCACATCGGCAAAAACTTTCTTGAGGCAATACCCACCAATGTTACACTTCATACAGCCATGTAATGTTAAAAGAGCGGGAAAGAGTTGGCTCGTCTATGTACATAATGTGTTTGGTTCTTGAATGATATTGTATTAGAAAAATTACAAGATGTAACGAAACTGCCCGACTTTTACGTCGTTTCACTTATGTAGGAGTCAAATGATAATTTTTTCAAGGAACAATTAAAGCAAATATCGTTCACTGCTACATATAAACAAGCAGTGGACGCCCCGCCTACATGTTTATACACAGTGGAGCTAGCACAACATATCCGTGGCTTAGCTATTGGCTGCTGTGGACGATGAAAAATCGCTGAAAGTCAAAAAGGCCTACCGGCTTTGCCGCTGTGAGCGTAGCTAAGCGCGGGTCGGGGAACGGTAAGAGCAAAAGTATGAAAATGTTTAAAGTACGCCACGAGACACCGCTCATAGCGAAAACGCGCTTCCCGATGCCACGCCGCTCCGCTAAGTCCGAAGCCTTGACTAGGCCGTACCACACCCACTAACTTCCCTACAGTTTTGCCTACGCAGGCCGGTTTGTTCACGGAACACCGCGCGTGTGGTTGGTTGTAATGATCAGAGTGATATGTACCTGGTGCAAGTGTTGATGTCGGTGCCGTCGGCGTTCTCGGGCCATACGCCGATGGTCTGGAAGCTGATGGGGCAGTTGTTGGAGCTCCACGTCACGTCGCGCATGGACGTGGGCGCCGGGATCTGCCGGCACGTCGTCGCGTTCCCTGAACACGAACCAAATATTTATTCTATCGAACATCGTGTCTGAAGTATCATCTTGAACTACGTGATTTTTAAGGAATGCAGTTCAATGATATTAGGTCTAAAATAGTGTCCATACTATTATCTATACTGATTACTGCCCCACTAACCAGGTTACCACCGTTTAGCTTCCGGCGAACGCTTCGAGTTGACCTTGCCGCCAATTCTTTTGTTCTGACCACGTGACTGAGCGTTTTTTTTTTTTCAATCCTTATTAAGGAGCTTTGTCACAATTTTGACCATGTCGCTCCATTATAGCCAAATTTTGTGTTTTGATTTATTTTAGATGATTGTAATAAATGTTGACTGAGCGTTGAGGCAACGTCATTCCCGTACATTTGAAGCTTTCTACAAGCGTTAACTATTGCAGATTAGCAACTTGGCTAGGGGTACTGATATCTTTACATATTGCAAATGGTCGATTTGAAATAAACGTTTCTGATTTCTAGCATATTATAACGAATTCCCTCACCGCGTCTGTCAGTCTGTATGAACACGATAAACTCAAAAACTACGTCTACTAGGTAAACGGAATTTATGGTTTCTTATACCTATAGACAGAGTGATTCATGTGGAAAGCTTAGATTTATAATGTTATAGTAGAAGGCCGAGAATAACAGGATTTGTACTACCTGTCCGAAGCTGGGACAGGTCGATAGTAATATTCAGAATGTATGAAATTCTGTGACATGAATGCATGACTGTGTCTACTATTAATTAAATAGGTATCAACCTAAGTCCTGCGCGACATGTGACTTGTCTGTTTTAATGTTAATATTTTATTATTGTTTTATGTTTTATTATTTTCTCTTTTTTTTGTTTTGTCTGTGTTTAAATAGTGTAATTGGCTTCGGCCGTTCTATTTAAATTAATTAAATAAATATTTTATACTTAGAGCTTAAGAGTTTGTTTGTGTGCTTGAACGCGTCATTATCAGAAATTACAGCTTCAATTTGAAAAATTATACAATTGTTGAATAGCCTATTTATCGAGGAAGGTTTTAGACTACATAACATTACGCTATGACCAATAGGAGATGAGCAGTCGCCAAAGACTCGGGTGGAACCGCGGGAAAATTTTTGAGAAGTAATTCAATTGTATAACAGTGCTTGGATACTCACAATACAGCAGTTCGTAGTCTCCAGAATTACTCCTTATGTACTGACTGTCCTCCGACCAGTCCAAGTGAGTGATGTAGCTGGAGTGACCCTGGGAACATTAGATGAACACATTATAATAATATTACTATGTACAGAGGTAAACGCGTACTTACTTGACATTGTATAGCACTACCTGCATTACTTATATACATTTTATATTGTGTTTCTAGGACAATTAATAGATAGAGGTAGAGCATGTTTTATAGTACTGTTTGAAAGACCTGAAGATAATCTGTTAAAACGAACACCTACTATTTTAAGGGACATTTTTAATCTACACATCGTATTTACGCAGTTAATTTTTCAATTACATCCACCAATCCGCAATGAACCTGCGTGGTGTATCACGGCCCATTCCTGCCCCTAGAGAGAAGGCCTGATTCCCAGCAGTGGAAACATTATAAGTCTGATTATGCTAGTAAAATACATAAGTAGGTATTAATGTCTTTGAGCTTTGAGTAGGTAGTATTAATCAAAGGCCTCTTTTGATAACAATATTATACCTTTTTAACTTTTGCTGGACTATATTGACGAAATATGCCTTTCGTTATACTTTATTGTACTCATTGGTTGTCGATACAAAACGAAGACCGTTGGTAAAAATTAAAGTAAATCAATTTTGAATGAATGAGATAATAATATAAAAACATAATTTTGGTTGCTACTCATTATCTTCTGGTCTTTCAAATTTCTTCGAGTCGAGGATTACCAGTGTTTAATATATAGAGTAGCAGGGTTTTGGAATCTAAAAACAAGCACAGTATTATAAAGCTTTTAATTGTTTATATTTTACAATAAGTATTTAAAGCTGACAATCACAGTTTTTATTCAGAGCATAGGTAAGTAATATTATACTTTTAATGTCATTAACAGTAAGGGACTACTTAGGCCTACTGTACACGAACGCGTACCTTCATAGACGCGTATTCGTCATTATACGCTTTTTTATGGGTGGATATCATCCAATGATTTCTCCCGCACTCTATCAGACTTTTACTAACTAAAACCCAGGATTCTTCTGTCCCACTGTGCGTTCCACAGCCACGGTCACTAATTCAAACGTTCCCACAGCTCTAGCAGGCATTGGCCCTAATAGGCCTCTTCAGTGAAGCGCCGTGTGTCATTTTGAACGCACTTGACATAGTGATGCGAATGCGATACAGGTTAATTTATTGTAATAATGATGGCTTTATATATCTTTTGATTTATCGGGACATTTAGCGTCCCGATCAGGTGCAAATCGGGACGCCCCCTAAAAATCGGGACGCCGGGCAACGCTAGCCGTGACTGATAGTCGGGGTCGGAATTTCGCTTGGTGTAAGCCTGCGTGAAGCTTACATACAAAAATATGAAACTCTGTCGATGAAGCAGACACGATACGACGGCACAACGTTACTACGCTCTGTAAGCTGTGAGCAGGCGTACACCAAGCGTGTAATGACGAACACGCGTCTTTGAAGCTACGCGTCCGTGGACCGTAGGCTCAGGGAAGGGTTTCATTCCTGGGATTGCTGGCAAGCATTCTAGAGCGAAATTCATATTATTATTACTGTAAACATGCAAAATGAATGTAATGTTACCCTTCTACGTTTTTTCTCCGTGCACTAAAGTCGCGTGAAATTGTACAAGTTAGGATATTACTCATTAATTAAGAACACTTGAAAAATTGTCTAACAGTAAAATTTTTCAATAGTCAAAAAAATATTTTATGAGGATACTTTTGCTACTTTATAAAACTTATGTTTAAGGGACGAGACATTCGTACAAGTCATGTTATTGGTTTGGCACAAGGGCGCATCCAGGATTTTTTTCTGGGAAGGGCACAAGGGGCAGACAGGCAAGAAAATAAACAATAACTGTTAGAAGTATTATACTTCAAGCTTATTCTCTATTGATATATATTTTAACAACTATGACAATTTGATTTGCTTCTAAGTATGTACTGTGATGGAATCTCCACAGTATGATACCGTACTATGTGTTATGCTAGAACGTTAGGTTTTTTATTGAAATTAAATGAACAAAGTTTAGAAACTAACAAAGAAGATTTCTGCTCTATTAGTGAGTTAGTATAATGAGGGTGTTCAGCAAAATTCACACCACTAGCTGGCGCCACCTAGCCGTCAGGTCTTTTCCTTTGAAAACGTATACATGAAGTTGACGTCTGACCCCCCTTAAATCCGCTGTTGGTTTGGCATGATACTCACGTCTGTTCTATAGAGTACTAAGCTACTTAGTTAAAATTGCTATACTTCATTCGCAATAAGATTAGATATTTAAATAACCTTTTTTACTGTCCGATAGCATTAAAACCAATAAAGTGGTTACAACACCAACTATTTACTACAGCCGCCATTTTTTTTTTTATTTTTTTTTTTATAATGGATGGCTCGCGTTTGACCACAATCTTACCTGATGGTAAGCGATGATGTGGCCGACGATGGAGCACGCTTGCCTAGAAGCAATCTATTCACTCTTGACTTAAAGACCCCTATTTATTATGTCACCAACGTAATAAAAGTCAAAATCGATTGAACGGATAGTGACAAAGGTTTATATCTTATTGTGAGTAGGTATAGGCTTTTAATTCAACTTTGAGTTGTGTAGAAATAATGATTTCACCTGAACAAGTATTGAATAGTAATAACAGAATGGTTAAAATGGATTAACAATGTTATCACTAAACATAATTCTACTTGAATGAAATTGTGGTTCGACGTCAAGTTACGTCTTAACCCGAGGCGTATTAAAAGTAACTGAAAACCCGAACCTATGTTTGTATACTTTAAGAAAACAGAGAGTAGTTGTGGTCATGGGTCATGGTCAAGTCATGGGTCGAAACCCAGCCAGGCGCCTAACGTTATCAACATGATCCATCAAACCACACTGGACTCGCTTGGTGTATTCCAGCCCATTTTTTCTCCTAGAGAGGAGTCCTGAGTCCCAGTAATGAGAATATTAGGCTATTTGTACTATACCTCATGTACGGAAAAGTGGATTTTTGTTACTATCGGTAAGTTGTTTATAATGCTCAGTTGGTGCTGAGCACTAAGTAACAACAAGAACGAGTTGTTCATAATGCTCAGTACCATGACTCCCAAAGGCTTCAGTTATTTCAATAACACCTTGTATCAAATCTCTTTCTCAGTTAACAGAGAGTTCGGCCTACTGTCCTCGAGCGCGTAGCTTCATAGACGCGTATCCGTCATTTTATAATTAGTGTACGCCTGCGTGAAACTTACATTTTTATGAAACTGTTTCAACAAAGCGCCAGCCTTATGTGGTTTTGTTGTTGTTGCCATACCAAGCGTATAATGACGAATACGCGTCTAAGAAGCTACGCGTCCGTGGACGTTAGGTTGGACCTACTGCTAACTAAACAGTAAGTACTAATATTGGACGGTTGCTCACCAAGCACTTCCCGAGGCGGCTGTAGCGGGCACCGTTGTCGTCGACGCGGTACACGTAGATGAAGTTGTCTCGCGAGCCCAGAGCCACCATCTTGTTGTCTGGCGAGTACTGGATCGTTTGGATCGGCTCGCAGCTGATGGTACAAAGACGATGAAAAACATCTTTCGGGTTATTGGTAAATTGATTGAATTGTATTCTCGGTAGGATGTGACATTGTGGGATATACCTACAGGCTTATTTGTAATACACTGGCAACATATTTTAGTTCATCAGATTTTGATACAAAAAATAAAAATATTTAAATTGAACGCTGTAAATATTACGGAGTCTATGAGAAACAAGCTATAGTACAATAGCAAAGGGGAGCGGGAACGGGCGGCAGGGGTGCTTGATGCGCTTGCAACGCACAGACGTAGGAAGGAATAGCAGAGTTGGAATTTGTTAGATAGACAACGAAATTTTGAAGGTTTGTTTTTGGTAAATGTATCTGTTATGTTGTGTAAAAAGTCATAGAACTTTATGAAATTAGATACTAATAAAGTTCTACAAGGTCGTTAGTGTTTTACAAATAAGAAATAACCCTGTATAAAAGGTATTTAAAGTAGTTTAAACATTTGTCCGATTTTTAGTGTCGTAGTGGAAGTCGGTGTTATATAACATAACAACAAAGTATGTAATAAAATCAAAACTGTTGGTTATTTTTTATAGAAAAGTTTTTATTTTAACATTTTTTCGTAAAATTATACACGTAGATGTGAAAAATTAAGGAAAATATTATTTATCATTTTATGGTGAATTTTTTAGTTTTTAATTATTACAATTTATTGAAGTTAACTTTAATAAAAATAAATAGAAATTAGATAAAGAATAAAGGTATTTTTTAAGAGTTCTTGTAGGTCATGGTCTGTCGTAGTTTAGGTTGTTATTTAATGTTAGAGCATTGTAATGAAAGTGAGATGGTAATGAAGTACAGACCCGTCCTGGTGGTCAGCCAGCAGGTCCCTGGAGTGCGGATCATAGACGCGCCACTTGCCGGACAGGCAGCCCACGGCCAGCACGGCCCCATCCCGCGACCAGGCGCAGCACTGCGCGCGCTCCTGCAAGCCCACATCACACAGTCAGGCACAGCCCACATCACATAGGCACACGCCCAACAAACCGCGCCCGCACCCTCACGACGCACCGAGCGCACCCTACTATGTACACACGCTCCAATTTAGAACAGAATTTAATCTGTCCGTTTTTAAAGAGAGGTGGACTGGTTGGAATAAGTCCACCAAAGGTTTTACCACCATGGCTCACCCACAATGGTCCACATAAGACTAAATGTGGAAATCAGACTTCGATAGATAGATTGATCCATTCGTATTAAAATCGAGCTATCAAATTAACGCTGACTTATTCAGCGTTAATTTGCAAACTAAGTTCGAGCGTTTATTAATACTATAAAAACGTCCACGAAGAATAATTGCATATTCACTTAGCTGTGACCTGCTATATAAAGATGTCTTATTTAATATCACCAATCCTAAACTTTCGTTTTAAAAATGTCTAGGTACTTAAAAATAAAAATTATTAAACTTTGAAAATAAAACAAACCGACTCGCATATCAAAAACACAAATAAAATAATTAGACCTAGGAGAATGAAATGATATGGTTATATAACTTAGACGAACACTAAGAGAAAAGGTATGCCCAAAGGGAATAAAAAGGAGATCCAATATGAAGTAACATTTTTTCACGTAGGCGAAGCCACTGACAAAATCTAGTCGTAAATATGATGATAATAGTTAGTGCGTGTGACCTCGATGTCCTTGCTCCAGACGGTGCAGTGCGACAGGCCGTCCCACAGCTGCAGCAGCTTGTCCCAGCCCGCCGTGGCGAACTGCGCCAGCGAAGGGTGCGCCGCCAGCCCCCACAGCTCATCCACGTGTCCTGCACACACACACACACATTCATAACACTCGCGTAACATCACACCTGTATTTCCCATAGCATTCATTAGATCACTTCGATATATCCCCTGTCCCTTTCTTCTTTCAATTATTGATTAAACGTATAAACAAGGCAATATTACTTGTTACGATAGTTCTGCTGTGATAATGATGTGATGGTAAAAGCATTAGTTTTACAAAAAAAACATATGTTGATAATGTTGTACATGAATCGAAAATAAACATAATTTTTTTTCAAACCTTTTAACCCGGTCGTTACCTAGGAGTAGGCTTCAGAAAGTCACTGTTTTATAGCACTGGTCGGGAATGAAGGCCTTAAAGCTAAGTGGATATAGTTACCGAGCACGGCGGGTGAGAAGCCGAGCTGCAGGTCCCCGTGCAGGATGCAGTTGCGCGTCGTGCCCACGAACAGCTGCGAGCCGCGCCCCTCCGCCAGCACGCGCACGCCGCCGTAGTGGCCCTCGATCTGACACAACCACTACATATTACTCTACCTTACAACAAACAAGTCAAGGTAAAGCGACATCTATGACACCAATTGGGTACTAAATTCTGCATCGCGGTGTTAAAATTCTCTAGAACAGCCCGAAATTGTCGGGCAACTGTCCGGACCAGACAAAATACCCGACTGGTCGGAGGATGAGGAGGATGCTCCCTTTTCAAAATAGGTTTGAGGGAGTTTACACTCTGGAAAGAAATGACTCAAAATCGGGAACATTGGAAGGAATGGAGGGAGGTCTTTCTCCAGCAGTGGGACGGTCTGGGTTAGATATAATAATAATAATAATATATATTACTGGCTGTGCCCGCGACTTCGTTCGCGTGGACTACAGGATTTTGAATTTATTTTTTCTAAAATAAAAGTAGCCTATGTTACTCCTTATTACATCAGCTACCCGCCAAAAAAGTCTCGTCAAAATCGGTAGAGCCATTTCAGATATTAGCCCGGACAAACAGACAGCCAGTCAAAAATTGTAAAAAATGATATTTTGGTGTATGTACCGTATATATATTCATATGCATGTAGTAAAAAGCAGTTATTTCAATATTACAAACAGACACTCCAATTTTATTTTTATGTATAGATTCCGAGTACTTATAAATAGGGACAGAACCTAGTCAAAGTCAAAGTACAACAATTACCTTTAATACATAAAAAATCAGCCACAAGTCAGACCAGCACACGAACCTCGACTTCGCACGATTTGTAATCGTGCGAAGTCGAGGCGGGTCATTAGTCGCACAAATATCATAAAGGTGAAAATTTTATTTTTGTTATTTCTTCACATTCGTACGGCTGCACGGATTTGAATGAAACTTAGCGCACGGGTAGACCATGTTCTGAAATAGCACATACATACAGTTGCCATCACGGATCTTGAACACTTGCGCAGAAGTCAAATATTCGGTCTCTTTCGTGGTGCGAAGTGCGACGCGGGGGCGGGGAGTGTCAGTGATTGGCTGGCAGCGCCATCGCGTCATAGACGTCCCTCCTCATTCGTTCCCTGCGTTGCTGCATATATCTAACAACGAAGACGATTGGCTCGCCAATGTATGGAATGCGCAAAGCGATACCCACTCTGACGCCGAGCGCTCAAGATCCGTGATGGCACCTGTACAATACTTTTTACCGCGGAAGTGTATTCCCTTGGAACAATTTTCTACAATCACACGGGTTAAACTGCTAGCAGCAGCTAGTACATCAACACTCACGACATTCTCTACGCCGGCCGCGTTCATGTCAGGGTCGAACATGACGATCCTGCCGTCCTTGCCCCCTCCGGTGAGCACGTGTCCCTCCTTGAGCACGCACACGCTGAACACGGAGCCGTCGTGCACGCCGCGCACGAGCTTCATGATGGTGTTGGTGCCGCGCCCCCACACGATGATGTTGCCGTTAGAGTCGCCGGATAGCACGTCACCTGATGAGAACGACAGAATCATTTATGACCTTCTTTAAGTCAACAATGCACTAGCTTCTGACGTTTTATAAGTGCCCATGTAGGCCTATGTGAAACAAAATATTTTGACTTTGACTTTGAACACTGTTCTGGATTCGATTGAGAAGCGAGCCAAGAAGATCATCGATGATAATGCACTTGTCGAGTCAAAGTTCCAAAGCCTTAAGCATCGACGCTGAATTGCTGACCCGTCGGTTTTCTATCGATTACATTAAATTTACAGTGTGTGTTGGAATTGCGGAATTTAATTCCACAAGTCCGTTCCATCATCGGACCATCAGACGTACGGCGTTGCGCCATCGGTACATGGTGGATATTCCACCCATACGTACAAAGCTTTTTGGGAATACATTCATTATGCATACAGCTAAAGAGTGGAATTCTCAGCCGGAGTCTGTATTTCCTGAATCTACATCCTCCCCAAGGTTGTAGCTTCCGGAAATATGTAGGGTGACTGGTAATTAGTGACCGATACTTATACACGTGGATTGTACTCATGATTACAAACAACTTTCCCAAAGAAACTTTTTTTTTTATACTCATTAGTTTTATCAAAACAGCTGTTCGCGCAAATTCGCGCCCACCGCGGTCACCCATCGGTTCGTGCCCATCGATGTTCACGTTTCGCGAACACCGATGGGTTTGCAAGCGGCGCGGGCGCTCTATCACTATTGTAGGTAAGGTACAGTAAGGCCGCAAAAGTCCATAGGAACGCTAAAGATTACATTGCTACGAACCGAGCGAGCGCGATACTTCCGTGCGTATGTGTGCGCATGTATGAGTATCCACATTCCACAGATAACACACACTAAGGAACTGTCGTCGCACTGAGCTTAAAAACATTATTATTTTTCTGTTCTTACCATAGCATTGATAAAATTCGCGCAAATACGTCATGTGCTGGTAGCCGTGTGAACTAAGTGTTGGATTCGCAAATCACGTAACCCGAGTTCAAATCATGGTCGGTCCGTTGCAGTTATTTCTTACTTTGAAAATTCCCAATCTATGTTGATATAGTTGTTTTTTTTTATATTTCTATGAAAAATACTATTGCATTTTTTGCACTAAATAGTTGCAAATTACGAATGTGATCTATTAACCACAAGAAGAATCACATTCGTAATTTGCAATTATTTAGTTGTTACATCTTTTCGATGTTATAAGGTGGAAATAAAAAGACGTGTTTAATAAAAATGTTTATTCTTTATATTTACAAATTAAACATTTATGAGAATTGTGACGTCGAATTGTTACCTAGACAAAAAGTTATCTTGTAACCGTTATCTATGTTACGCCTAAGATTGTTTGTTGGAAGTATACCCACTTAGACCATTCATAATATGAATAACGTAACAATGAACGGATATTCAAATTTTAATAAAATAAAATATAGGTAATTGTTTATATCCAGTTATTTATTGAAAAGTGATATATGATTTGGACTTTGTAAACATTTTATTTTTGTGTAACGTCACAATGAATGTATTGAGGTCATAGCTTAACTGTTCATTTTCTTAACGAAAAGAAGATTGAAACCAAACCTCAATTTCTGTTAAAAGAACTTTAGTTCTCACAAGATAATCGTCAATTATATGAGAAAAATAAATTGAACTATAGTATTATGTTAAAACAGTGCGGGTAGAAGAATAAAAAACGAAATAGACTCATGATTATTGTCAACAAAATTGATAGCGAGTTCACTGCATTCTTAAGATGAGGCGATGGCACAAGTTAAAAGATATAGCTGTTTTAAACGAAAGTAAACACAATATTATACAGTGTTTGTTAACGAATAATTACAGATATGTTAAAATAAAATGGTAGGCCATTTAGTTTAGTTAACATTAAATATTTAGTGCGAAACGTAATCGTTCTTGTTTGTGCCTCTCTGTCAAGTACGGATTTTTAGCAGGTTTTCTGTGATGCACGCCTTCAGCGTGAAGTGCACGGCGAACAGTATCTATCGAGGTGTCATATAATTCCGCAAAATGTCTCGTGGGTGCGAAACCATTCGTTTCGTATACGTCCACCATATGTCGTCGCTGCGCCTCGCTAATAAGCTTCGGTCTCCCACTTCTCTTTCGACTAGCAAGGCTACCTTCTTCCTCATATCTTTTTAGCCAAAGATTTACAGTATTTTTCTAAAATAAAAAAAAATATATATTAGGCAGCTATACCTACTTCACTTCATTTTCATTATATAAAATGTTAATAATCATAATTATTGAATATAATTTTAAAATAAAACTGCATTTATTAATCCAATAACCAATCCAATAAACCCAACGATTTACGTATTTCTCTTTTAAACCTCATAAAGATACGATGAATGGATTCATAAATGGCATACGTTTTAATTAGAAGATTAATTTGTAATAAAGTTACAATTCATTAATAGCTATTATACTCACATTCAGTCCGGTTTCTTCAGATATTTGTGTTTTATTAAGACCACTTTTATGCAGCCCAATGATAGTCGCCCTCACTTCAATACTAATATTAGCCTGCATTTTGCGAATATTACAATACTGTCAACCTCACGTCACTAACCAACAACTACAACCAAACGACAGTTCATTTCGGTTAAGTTAAAACTCATGTCTACCTCGCAGAAATCTAATTCGTTATTTAGTTTTTTTGTGATCTACCTTTCTAACTCTAAGAAATGTGTGAACAAGTTAAAGAATAATTTAATATATGTAATGCAAATACATAACTTCCAATCGGGTAAGAACTTACAAAAAGTCAATAATTGCGTGGGATTTGAACTTGCGGCACACTGATTTGCGCTTCAATCTGTGTGCCTATACCACTGGGCCATCTTGACTTATGATAAGTTGATGAAATTGTGAATTTCAATCATTTGTTGGCGAAACTTGAAAATAAAAGGTAAGTCAAACTAAACGTCAAACGAATAAGTTTTAAGAATTCTTATGGACTTTTGCAAGTGATAGTACATGAGATAACGGCGTCACGCGACTAACATCTGAGCTTTGCTGTTGTTATAAAACTAATGAATAAAAAAAAGTTTCTTTGGGAAAGTTGTTTGTAATCATGAGTATAATCACGTGTATAAGTATCGGTCACTAATTACCAGTCACCCTATACAAGGTGTAAGGGACAGCCCTCCACAAACTTTAAGGGCTTGCTCAGTAGACGAAACTGAACAACCTTCCACAATTTTTTTTTTCAGGAAACGAAAAAAAAAGTCTGCCTCGCCATACAAATTGTCCAATCAAGTTTATCATTTTGTATGGTGAGGCTGATTTTTTTTTTCGTTTCCTGAAAAAAATTTTTGTAGAAGGTTGTTCAGTTTCGTCTACTGAGCAAGTCATTAAAGTTTGAGGAGGGCTGTCCCTTACACCTTTTATACATATAGCTTAGGTACCAGTCTCGTACAGTATGAATTCCAACCCCTCCCCATAGCTACCCATTACTCGTCGTGCACTAGGCCGCGCCCATGGGGGCCGGGGACCGCGTGCGAAATCCGGGACGTCTCCTGTAGCGACGACTAGAGCGTGAAGATGTCCGTTCTTGCACGGCAACGGCCCTCTTCTTCGCTAAACATAGAACAGCTAACTCACCATTATGATTAAAGCCAAGGCACGTGACATATTTAGGCTTGTCCCTGGTCTCGAAGACACCCATCCGCTTGTACAGCATGTTGGTCTGGTCGAGCGTCCAGAAGGCGATGTGGTTCTTGCCGCACGTCACGATCTGGTTGCGGTCTAGGGGGTGGAACTCGGCGGCAACTACCGTGTCCACTGAGCACTGCAAAAAGAAATCACTAGGTTAAACATACAGCCTCATGCCTCGGCCGAGTACTCGGAACGTGTAAACACAGCGCCGAGTGCTCGGCCGAGTGGTTATCGCTACAACTTGCTTACATCACTGTTTTAGCCGAGCAACATTTTACTTTCTCGCCCTTTTACTCGGTATGTGTGATCAGGGCATTAGAATCCGTATGGCCTAGGTCTGCCTTAGGCGTGGGCTTGGCTTATTGGAATTGTTATGTAATGTTTTAGTCATTAAATTCTATAGGTAAGCTTTACTATAGAACTTATTTAAGTTTGCCTGAGGAACGAGGATGTCGACCGCGGCGAAGGTGGTGTGACAGTCAGAAAACAAAACAGAGAAGTTTGGAAGGAGAACGGAAACCATTGTCTAACAGTGGGACACAATATAGGCTATATAAAAAAATAATAAAAAAAGTATTAAAAAAAAAATATATCTATCTTTTACACGAAGAATCTCCAAAATTAAGTGGCAGTAGGCAGGGCACATTACTCGTAGAACAGATGGCTGAAAAGTTCGACCGCGCTCCAGAAGACGCAGTGCTAGAAGGCTTCCCATAAGGTGAACCGATGACCTGGTGAGAGTCACGGTAACGCGATGGATGCGAACCGTTCGTTGTGGCGATACTTGAGGGAGATCTATGTTTCAGTGGACGTTTTTCAGCTGAAATGATGTTCCTCACCTTAGTCTCAGCCAGACAGTGTCCCTTGTCGGGGCGCTGCCACTCCCACACGGAGATGGTGTGGTCGGGCCCGTCGTCCACGGCCGCCAGCAGGGTTCCTCCGTCAGCCCTAGAGAAGGTGACGCAGGAGACGGCGCGCTCCATGTGGCCGGCGCCGATCACGGCCAGAGTCGCCAGGGACACGGAGTTCCACACGCGGACGTGGGGCTGAGAAGAAATGAAAGTTACATGAATATTTGCAACTCAAAATTAAAGCCTAAACCAATTATAATCTTATATACCTAATATAATCTTTATTCATTCAAACGTTAGTACAATACATAATAATATAATACATATGTAAATTATACCAGTAGACTAAGTCTAGACACCAAAAAAAAAAGAATATATCTCTCACGACACGAGGATATAGTGTCGTGAGATCATATAAAAATAAAGCCTATTGATAACCCTCACGGATTTATAGAAAAGTATAAGTACAGGATTATCTATATTAAATACTAGCGGCCCGTCCTGGCTTTGCACGGGCAATAATTATAGCCTATGTTACTCAGGGTGAATGTAGCTTTCCAATGGTTTAAGAATTTTTGAAATCGGCACAATAGTTTATTCGTTACTTACAAAAATACAAATCTTTCCTCTTTATAATATTAGTATAGATAATCAAAAACACTAAGGTATAAACTTGTGCTAGTGCTATCATGAATCTATTTCAATATCGAACTATTGCAAAATGCATTTTATATACGTAAGTACGTCTTATTAGAATCTGTTCAGTAGTCTCAGAGAATACATCCTAAATACAAACTTACAAATAGCATCTCTTATTTGTTGTATGTTGTGATATGTTTCAATTCTGAAAATGGGTATATTTGGCCTGAATAAAAATTATTATTATTAATATTTATGTACTTACCCTGGCATCAAGCCGATCATGCCCAGCGCACTGTCCGCTAGCTATCACCATCTTGTTGGGATGTATGGCCAGGCACTTGACGTCATCCGTGTGGCCGGTGTAGTGTCTCTGGCACTGCTCCTCCACGTTGAAGAGTACCACGACGGCTGCCACAAAGTACACGATCTCGCCGGTTGGCAGGAGGTAGAGGTTGCTGCGACAGTCCTTGCCTCTGTAATAAACAGGATGAATTCAAGTTAAAGTAAGAGTCAAGATATTCAACACTAGCTTTTGCCCGCGGCTTTCTTCGCGGACATAAAATATAGCATAGGTCACTCAGGAATAAAGCAGCTTTCAATCGGTGAAATATTTTTATCAATCGGACCAGTAGTTTCAAAGCCTACCTCTTAAAAACAAAAAAAAACTCGGCAAATGCGAGTCGGACTCGCGCACTGAGGGTTCCGTGCAAACTACAATTGCAGAATGGAGTAGATATCGAAGATTTTTCCGAATTGCAATTTTTTTTTTTTTTGTGTTGTAGGTAACAACAAATTTACTGTTTCAGATTTTTTCCTATATTTGTGCTATAATACCTTGCTTTGTGCCAAATTTCAAGATTCTGGGTCAACAGGAAGTACCGAATTTCGATCTTTGAGAGTATCAAAATATACGTTTTTTTTGCGATATAAACGGCCGTATCTTTATTATTCGTTAACTTAGAAGTTTGATTTTTTCACAGCTTGAAGGGACCGCAGACATATGTATATGGTTTAAATTTCAACTCGATACCTTCACGCATTCTCGAGATAAAGAATCTTGACAGACAGACGGACAACAAAGTGATCTTATAAGGGTTCTGTTTTCCCTTTTGAGGTACGGAACCCTAAAAACAAACTACCTCTTTAAAATATTAGTGTAGCTTATACCATGCCTTTAGGCTACCGTGCCTTGAAACGTAAGGGGTAACTGGAAGAACACTGGGATTTAGTCAGGAAACTCCGACGCTCACTCTTGCTCGCTTCACGCGAACGAGAATTAGTAACTTTGAGAAATGTGGAAAAAAATTGTCATTGCCACCGAGGCAGAATTCGCATGAGCCGCAAGCTATGCAGCCAAGTGACTCTTTAAGTGTATTAAAAAAGTCACTTCATGATTTCTCAACTCAAAAAAAAAGGTGTATCCATACTCGTAGTAACACCAACAATTCGCCTGTTTAGTTTTCTTTCAATTCGTTTAGATGAGTTGCGACAGCCGTCACTTAGTTTCAATTGTCTCAACATGCAACTAGAAAAAACCCATAAAATGTTTGTAGCAATTTTATGAGCTCCATTCACTTTAGGCTGGATAGCATTTGAGACACCTATAATATGTATATAATGTTTTTCTATGTGCTATTTGCGGACATGGTCTAACTATGCGCCAAATGTCATCCTAATCCGATCAGCCGTTTGAGTGTGAAGGAGTAACAAAGATAAAAAAAAGTATTATAAGCCGCGTAGATCATCATCTTCATGTCCTTGTCCCATATTACTCCCCCCAACTCCCTCCACCCCCCCCCCTCTCTCGCTCTCTCTCTCCTGTCATCGACATTCATAACTCTCTTAGATACATGCGCTTTCTCTTTCGAAGTAAAATAAAAGGAACAAAACTAACTGATTCATAGACTTTCTATCTCAGTCAAAAACCGGGGTATCAGCTAAACCCAAGGTCACCGACTAGCTTGAGTGGTCAATTGTAACGGCTTTTTTTTTTTTTCCGATGGGAAAAATCATCCTATGACAACCCCCGCTCTTGGGCGGAGCGGGAGATAGTGTCAGACTCTTACTGACTAAAAAACCCATCCCGTTCCTTCAAGCCTTCATACCGGGGCTCGAGCGCCCTTTCGGATAACCCTGGCCCCAGTAGGCTTCGACCCGGCTGGGTCCCTGCTGTTGCTGACAACTCCTTGAGGCGCGCGGGAACAGCGCGCGCCGTCGACGACTTGGGCTTGGTCCGGACAGTTACCGGACGGCCGGACAGTGAGCTACCCATTGCTCACTGTCCGCAAGCCCGAATTGTAACGGCTGATGAGTCATCAATCGATTGATCCGTCTCCGGTCACCGTTGAAAGTAAGACTGATCAATGATTCAGTGGATAGCATTGCCATTAAAGTTTCTTGAAGGACACTATTGATTGGTGACTAAGTATTAAGTATATCGATTGTTTTGTGGTTGAGAAAATATAATGATTGACCGGACAAGGTCTGAGCAAAAACGTAGCATAAGCTGAGGTACATGTGCCTTTTTTGGCAGGGGTCAAAAGTGCAGTTGATTTCTACCAATGCTAAAGACAACGAGGTTCTAGGCCTCCCAAAGGTGGACCGACGACCTGGTGAAAGTCGCAGGATCGGTCGTTGTGGCGACGCTTGGGGGAGGCCTATGTTCAACAGTGAAGTGTTTCGGCTGAAATGATGATGGTGTCTAAAATTTCTTTGTAAAAAAGAGTTAATGGCTCATGAAATCACGACTGACTTATAGCATAGAATCTAAAGTAAGTACTTACTGAATAAACTATGTAGCTCTTGATCATTGAACTTCTGCTACTAATAAATTGTAGACACTGCAGCATTGGTAGAGTGCAACTGCACATTTGACTCTTGTCTGTTCATGTGTGGTAAGAAACTAAACATGAAACCTAGGCTCGCTCACAAAGAGTTACTGTGGCCTTGGTCGCAAAGGGCAATTGGAGGAACACGAATGAGTATTAGTAAAAGTCGAACCCTTCCTCTCAATCCACCTTAGAGCGGCAGAAGTCATTGATGATTGCCCACCTCAAAAAAAACAACCTGCGTCCAATTATAGCATATACGGGCTCTAACACAGGTAGATGATAATTCTGTAATAAATATTAGATCCCATTACCAGAAGAGCTAATAAGCAAACTCATTTCACACAGGCCTACATGGGCACTTATAAAGCGTCAGAACCTAGTGCGCGGTTCCAATTTGTGGTTTCCAGTGGAGAAGAACCGGCAACAAACTCCATGGTTAATCGACAAAAAAATAAACAAAGCTTATGGCTTATGCGTAAAGGTAAATCCAATGATACTATCAAAAAACGCTCATTAGTACACTTAAACAATGATTATTATGTATCAACACCTAGATACTAAAAAACTAATGACTCAGTGTACTTATAATTACAACAACAACATTGTTATGTCTGTTTTTGTTTCATACTAAGCTGTGATTGTCGAGTTCATGGCCTTGGTTGGAACTGGTCTGTTACCACTTACCACTGTGCCGGAACGGGGCGTGTTTGTAGTAACACTACTGGTTTTGTTAACCTGACTTAGTTTCTGTAGCGTCTTCTGTCATCTCTTATTTCTTTAAAGGTTTAGCTGCTACTACTAGGAATGATAGACTGCTAACTACAATTGTCTTGTTAATACGTCCTATCTTTATACTATGTTATGATTGAATCTAGACCGGATATTCGTTATAGTTAACATCTTATATGATTGATCTCCATCGCACACATCGGTCACTAAGAAAGCTCTTCATTAGTGATATTTTTTTTAAATTGACATGTACTAGTGCTTGACTGCGATCCTGCCGATGGTAAGCAGTAATTCTTTCTTTCTTTTTATAGGAACTGACCTCCATCTAGCCATCGATCACTTATAAATTTCTTTATTAGTAGATGGATATGACCGAGGAATTATGGATATGCGTGGACTATAAACCCTTAAAAATCCAGAAATATAGACGGTGCCAGTGGAGACATGGCACAAACAAGTTTAAGAAAGAAAGGATACGAGATAATATAGGTAACTAACGAATTTTTCTCTGAAATATCGGGTGTATACATAGAAGTCTATTAATAGCTAAGTTGTCTAGATTTATACACCGTTCTTGTTCTAATTCTCAAGTGTATACTGAGGTTTGCGGTAGAGCCTTGTGCTAGAACTAGAACAGCTTTTTTTATCTCGTGTATAAATGTTCTAGTGTTAAGTTGCGTGTCTCATAACTGGTTCAGTGTACTACTCATTTCATGTTTGTAAACGGCTAAATATGAAACAAAAGGTGTGTAGACTAGTTCAAAGACCGATAAGGTCTTGTTAGCGTTCCTATAAATCTAATATGTTGAACACTAATAGTGTTTACGTCTAGGCAATAATTTACACCAACAACGTTCAAGGCTTTTTTGGTTTATAGCAATTTAGTAAAAGTTATAGGGGCAGGCGGAAGATAGTAATTGGGAGACGCCTATAAAAAGACTTCAAAGATATCTCTAACGCGGCTAAATGATACTACAACTTAGGGGTCTTTAACTCAAGAGTTTACTTAGCAAATGTGCTCCATCGTCGACCCCATCATCGCTTGGTCAAACGCGAGCCTATCAATAATATTTAAAAAAATTTGACCTGAGTTAAATGAAGATTTTTCGGAGCCAAATATTTACACAATCAGCCTACAAAGGTCCTAAGACTCAGGGTTCTGATCCTTGTAGGATGGATGGATCGGAAATGCCGCCATGCCAGCCCAGGATGCAGACATGCCATGTCACACTATAGGTACCATCAAAGACACTTCCGCCTTACCACCGATAAGTTCATTTTGCATGCACTCAAAACAATGATTAGGCAGAAATAACCGTGATGGTGCTTTTTTTTATGGTGGGAAAAATCATCCAATGACAACCCCCGCTCTTGGGCGGAGCGGGAGATAGTGTCAGACTGTTACTGACTAAAAGACCCACCCCGTTCCTTCTAGCCTGTATACCGGGGCCCGAGCTGTCTTTCAAAACTAACCCTGGCCCCAGTCGACCCAGCTGGGTCCCTGCTGTTGCTGACAACTCCTTGAGGCGCGGACCGTGATGGCGCTGAACTTTTTTCAGACAAGCTTATCCATATAATAGTTGAGATGGCTCAGTAATAGATTCGCAACTTTTTATCGAGTAAATACGTACATGGATTTGATAATGCTCTTTTGAAAAACCACCTCTGGTATAAAACGACTTTTATATGTATTTCGAATTTTTCGGCTTTAACACGTGCTATGGTTTCCTCGCGATTTTTTCTTTCACCATTTTGAGAGTCATGGTGACGAAATGAATGGTTACCGGTTTCAGCCGGTTAAAAAGATGTGGTGACAAGGCTATTACTCAACTCCTCAAGGCTTGGGTGACCAAGCGTCAGCAACCTTGGATCAGTGCGAAAGATTGCAGTATTGCTAAGACAAAGGCGCAATTTTCTGCTGACGAAGCCAGGTAATTGGCACACGTAATGAGCTGGGTTTGCCCATATCGGTTAGACTCGCTACAAGGCTGCCTCATTCTGTTTTTGGGACTATTTTTTTATCACAAAGACCTGGAAAAGTCCATGTCTTTGTCTTAGGTGTATATCATTTCCCAACTTTTTCGCAACTAGCTTGGGTTTTTTTTTCTATGGTGGGAAAAATCATCCAATGACAATCCCCGCTCTTGGGCGGAGCGGGGGATAGTGTCAGACTCTTACTGACTAAAAGCCCACCCGTTCCTTCGTTGCCTTCGTACCGGGGCTTGAGCTATCTTTCGAATTAATCCTGGCCCCAGTAGGCTTCGACCCAGCTGGGCCCCTGCTGTTGCTGACAGCTCCTTGAGGCGCGCGGGAACAGTGCGCGCCGTCGACGACTTGGGCTCGGTCCGGACAGTTACCGGACGGTCGGACAGCGAGCTACCCATTGCTCGCTGTCCGCAAGCCCGCGCCAACGGTGGTCGGAAATCGGGATCGGAATCCCGGCGCGGCGGCGGCGGCTGGGGCGCTGTGAGCGCCCGCGCCGTTGCTTGGTGCGGTCGGCCTCCTCCTTTGCTAGCATTACTGCTTCGCAGAAGTCGGCGACCGCCTGCCACTCCTCCTTGCTCCGGACCATGGCCTGTACCAAGGCCCGAAACTAGCTTGGGATAGATTTCCAATCTAACCGAATACGGCTGGATACCCGTGATAAATGGCGTGCACACCAAGAGCTAAGCCAAAGCTCAGTCAGAGTTGCGAAGTTCAATTAGACGGACAACGCTCGCAATGAATATAATCGATGAAGAAAATTCCGATGATGAATACATTGCATACAGAAGAAGATTAAAAAAAAGACATTCCAGAGCTTGGATATGTCAACACATTCAATTTCTTAGGGCTTAGCTTAGCTCGTGTAGCTGCGTATCGGCATACACAACTAACTTAGCATCGCATATTTTAGTTAGCTCACATAGCTTAGTTCGCATAGTTCACGGTCTGCACACAAGTATAGAAAACTGCGTCAGCTATGCGGGTCTGCAACCCGTATTAGACGAAGCGATTGCCTATCGAACTCTACGACCGATGAGTTACGATACTCCTTGTATAGACTGACGGTCAGACTTTTTGGCGTCTAACTAGAAGATAATTGTATTTGCATATCATACCAACATGTATTTTTAAAGGTGAAAGTTTGTGAGGGTGTTTGTGTTTAGTTCTGATTTCTTTACGCTCGAACAGCAGAACGGATTTCGATTAAACTTGGTACACGGATAGACATGGTGTGTGTGTGTGTATAGATACTTTTTAATTCCCTTGAAATATCCTATCACAAGGGGAAGTCGCTGGCAGTAGCTAGTAGTAATATAATTATTTTGCTAGGTTTATTTAGAAAGTGGTGTTTTGATGTATTTTGTGGTGTCGCCATTCGACATAGTTTCGTTATACGGGCATGTATATTGCACCCGTACACTTAACATATCACAAAAATCGTTTTATTTGGACTTCTAAAGTATTCCTTAATAGCCTGCCTATTAGAACAAATTGTTTAAACGTTCGTACGTTAAATCGTGCGACATTCACATAATTACTAACATTAAAAGGGATGATTACGGAAAGGTGTTCGCGTTTTGGAATAATTCCGTGTTTGGTTGGCGTGTAGGCGCAAATTACGCCTGTATGGGGAACAATTGGTAAATTGACCAATGAATTTCACTGAATATAGAGCTTATGGCTTCTGGCAACGGTGATGTTAGAATGGGAGGCAGACCGTAGCCTAATACATGCTAATGTTTTAACAAAGTTGTATAGATATCGGCACAGATCATGAGCGCTGGCTTCAAGTTGAGCAGAAGTCGGTATTTTTAGTAGTACGAAGTGAGACGCGGGGGCGAGGAGTGTCAGTAATTGGCTCGCCGTGCCATCGAGTCATTGACGTCACTCGTGATTCGTTCCCTGCACTTGCTGCATGTATCTAACAACGACGACGATTGGCTCGCCAATGTATGGAATGCGCCCCCACTCTGACGCCGAGCGCTCAATATTCGTGCCGATACCTTGTACGTAGGAAAATTAACGATGGCTGCTGGATTGATCGAAAGAGTTAACGTACCGAGACCCTGGAACAACACCAAGGGCTGTAGGACACCTGAAGGAAAACAGGTGGTCGATCGGTCCAGTGGGGTACAAGACACCAGATGATTCCTCATCTCTCAATAAAGAAACGTTGTAAAGACCATTGAGATGAAAGAAGAATGGTAGAAAAATATACGTTAGGTCAACCACTAATAAACTAGTGCGCGTCACTATCAACGATTGTATCACTGCTTACCATCAGGAGGGATCGCTGTCAAGCACTATCAATAAAAAAACACAAATAAATAAAGTTGCAAGAGGTTGGAGGTGTTCGGCAAGAGTGATGGCACGAGCGAAACACGAAAGAGATGTTTGGTAAGAAAATATGTAAAGAAAGAAAGTTAATTTGGTTTTATTGGCATTATAAAAACGGATAAAAAGTACACTGAATAATAGTAAAAGGGCCTCAGTTCAGCATACTGCCAAATGGTAACATAAGCCCATTACGATAGCCTGATTTTTAGCTGCAGCCCATGAGTGTCATATAGTCGAAAATGGAAAGTATACATTAAAAAATTAAAAAAAGGTCTGTGCAGAAACCCACTAAATTAAATGTTGCGATTCTTATGCTGCCCCTGATAGTTAAAAAGACGTATCTAACAAAAAGCAAAAACGGAGAAAAAAATGTTTTAATGAATGAAACGGGAAATCTTTTGCTGTCTTTGAGTAAATTTAAATAGTAACAAATTAAAAGTTGAAAATAAAGCCGAATATAATGAGCTTTAACTTGGTTTAATAATAATATGAAACTCAAATCAAATCTGGAAAAAATGTTAGATGCGTCTTTTTTATTAACGGGGGCAGTATGTGTTACAGTTGTTGACGCAATCATAATAATGTCGAAGATAAACATCTGTTCTGCAACAGGTTTCTGTAACCTTTAATATTTATTATATTCGATTGTTATCACACCATCTGGCGCTGGCTGAAACCGTTTATTGCAAGTCTGCCCATTTTGAGAAACATTGCCGAATCTGTCTTTTTAAGAAACAAGTTCTGTCATTGTAAAAGTTAAGTCATACAGGACTATATGCCTTTATGTACGCTTATTACAGCATATTGTTTTGTATGTAATCTATGTAATATTCGCTACCTAAGTAATTAAATATCTTCAGAAGATTAATGACAAAATTTCAGCGTTTTAGCCATTCAAAAATAACAAAAAAGTAACAATGGCGTGTTTAATTCCCCAAAGTAACCCTTTATTTTCGTTGTCAAGAATAAATTACATAACTCAGGTTTTATATGCTACACGTGTGTTGCTTTGTCAGGTTAATTAGTTACAAAATGAATATTCAACCTTTCATTCTGCCGTTCAGTAGGAACGAGGGAGCGTTCCATGCACGCCTCAAAGAGATGTCAGCGTAACCGCGAAGGGGCCTAGTAGGCCAACCCCTTGTTGGGCGTACATCGCAGGACTAGAACAATTTGCCTGCTGCGGTCTTCCCGTTCGATTATAATTTGGGTGTCTTCAAGGCTAGAATGAATAGGCTCTTAATAAACTAGTTCGCCTCGCGATTAACGATTGCATCACTGCTTACCATCAGGTGGGATCGCAGTCACGCACTAGTTTATATATCAGATAAAAAAAACCGGCCAAGTGCGAGTCGGACTCGCCCATGAAGGGTTCCGTAGCAGCAAGTAACATAATATAAAAGTTCTTGTAATGTGTTGTAACTTTGATCGATGTTTTAATAATAGTGTATTTTTTTCGATTTCTGACGCATTAAAAAAAAACTACTTACTAGATTTCGTTCAAACCAATTTTCGTTGGCAGTTTTTATAGTAATGTACATCATATATTTTTTTTAGTTTTATCATTCTCTTATTTTAGAAGTTAGAGGGGGGGGGACACACATTTTACCACTTTGGAAGTGTCTCTCGCGCAAACTATTCAGTTTAGAAAAAAATGATTTTAGAAACCTCAATATCATTTTTGAAGACCTATCCATAGATACCCCACACGCATGGGTTTGATGAAAAAAAAATTTTTGAGTTTCAGTTCTAAGTATGGGGACCCCCAAAATTTATTGCTTTTTTTCTATTTTTGTGTGAAAATCTTAATGCGGTTCACAGAATACATCTACTTACAAAGTTTCAACAGTATAGCTCTTATAGTTTCGGAAAAAAGTGGCTGTGATATACGGACGGACAGACGGACAGACAGACAGACAGACAGACAGACAGACAGACAGACAGACAGACAGACATGACGAATCTATAAGGGTTCCGTTTTTTGCCATTTGGCTACGGAACCCTAAAAAGACTACCGTTTATTTACTCATGTGGTAGGACTGTGCGAATGTATGAAAGGGCAACTAAAGGACACAGGTTGGTTTTAGTCCGTAAAAATCTGACACGCACTCTTGCTTTACCCTAGAACGGGAGAAGTCACTTGATGATACATCCGTGTGACCCAAGCTTTAAATGAGATTGATCGCTCTTTTCTTCCTATAATGTCAAAGACTCTTATCTCCGTAATGGGCTTGCCTAGCTTGGCTAACCAAGCGTGAACATTCTGATTTTTATGATTCCCGTTTTAGATGGTAATCTTTATTTTACCCATGCTAGAGTATAGTGCATGAAAGGTGGACGGAACGAGGCCGCGTGGCAGATCACCGATACGATGGACAGACTAAATAAAAATGGTTGTTATTGGCAATGGGTAGAACACTATAATATTTTGCAATATCAATCAAACAAATACTACATCAGACACCATAAAATAAGTTGGTAATAATAAAAGTCGCAAACATGAACATTATCCGGTCTCAATTTATATAAACTCACAATTATTTTTGAGGACATATTTTTATTTTTTTGTATTTAACATATGTATGTAATGTATAGTATTTTTAATATCACTGTCTGTCTGCGCAGTCCAGGGATAAAGAATTTTTTACACCACCTGCTCGATAATGTCGTTTTATACGTCATACAAACCTCACTTAAAGCAAGTCATTCTATCCTTTATAGATTTATTTTATTTTTTTTATTAGGAGATAATGCAGTATGGCCGTTCCCTAGGGAATAATGAGATTTGAAATTGGAACATCAAATGATAAATGATAAATGATAAATGATCTTTATTTTGCAAGTAGGTTTTATAAAAACACTTTTACACGTCAATTTTTTTTTTTCGTCAATTAATGCTAGATGAGGCCGGTGTTTCCTAGCTGACTACCCTGAGAAGAAACACCGAAACAAACTCAGGGGTCAAAGTCTCTTTTAAAGTCCATACAGCAAAACATGTAATGGTCAAATCATATGAGAACCATGCAGATTGAGCCTGAGATGGTCTTTTGAAGAAAGAACCACACAGTTCTAAGTGGACCTGTCCAGTCAGTGCAAGCATTTGTCAATATGCGTGTAGCTCAACTCAGGACTACTAAGGAGCTCAACGACTTGACGAACAATGCCAAAGAAAGGACATTTGGGTAGGCCACATCAAATACTCAAAACTGCCAGACATCATGTGAAAATAAAAGAAAAGGAAAGAGTAATCCACATAGTTCTCACATTCACAATAATAAAATTTACAAAAGTGTAAATATTACAAATTGTAAAAAAAAAAGTAAGTATATAAAAAAAAAATCAGTCAAATAGTAAAAATAAACATGTCATAATTGTTAAAAAATAATAATAATATATATATATATATACAATATCATAATTGTAAAACAACAACAATCGTCAATAAAAAAAAAGGCAGTTAAAACAAAAAAACATTCAAATGATAATAATTATAGTGAGTAGGTACTGGAGCAGGTCAATCCCAAGCCGTTTTATCCTCAAGATACTCTTTTACAGTATAAAAAGCCTTTTGGCAAAGTTTTCGCTTTACAAATATTTTGAATTTATTAATGCTAAGTTCCTGAATAGGACTGGGAAGCTCATTATAAAAATGTATACTTTGGCATCTAAATGAGCGTCCTATTTTTTTGAGCCTGGTGGCAGGAACCACTAACTTGTGTTTGTTCCTAGTATTAACGTTGTGAATGTCACTGTATTTTTTAAACATGTTTTTATTTTTATGAACATACAAAATATTTTCATAGATATACTGAGATGGCACAGTCAAAATATTAATATTTTTAAATTTATCTCTGAGGGAGTATCTGGGACTTAATTTATAAATTGAACGAATGGCCCTTTTCTGCAAAACAAAAATCGTTTGGATATCGGCGGCATTTCCCCATAATAGAATACCGTACGAAAAATCGTCAACATTGTGAAAAATGTACGTGCGTCGAACAAATTGACTCGAAATTCAAACTGGCCACTAACAAAAAAAAAGAAAATAGAATAAAACCTGCTTACTGACAGGAGCGTTATAGAAAATTGAAACTATAGAATCTTGGAGTAGTGAATTTTGTTTCTTTGATGAACTTCTAAATATAATACTTATATTTCTATAATATATCTGTCGTGGAGAACGATATTGAACTACAGAGTCTTTTTTTTTTGTTATTATTATGGTACCTACCAAGGGGTGTAACGCAGTGGCGTCATTTTTTATACGTCACGAGGCCAGAGTCATGTTATAGGGGCTGCGACCCGCGATGCCAGGACAGTTTGGCTTGCACAGTTTCAAGGGTCACACACCTCTTACATGAAACTGTCGGTTAACCCGCGTATTCGTAATTATTTAGTATAGGTACTTACAACACTATTGTGAATTATAAAAGTGACATTATAACTAATCGTGAACTGTGAAACTGAAATTATAAGTAACTAGAAAATTCAAGTGCATAGTTATTAATATCCCATCAAAATGAACCCAGTACCACTGAATCAAAATGATGACGGTCATATCGCTCAGCCACTCCTGGCGCCGTCATCAGAAGTGGGATCTGAATCTAATTCCCACTGGTGCGCAATGCTTGAAGTGCAAAGAAAAAAAAAGGAAATTTGATGTGACTAATTGAAATCATAAGAATACCAACAACGGTGTTTGAAATTACGCTGCCAGAATTCAACCCAGAACACCCTGATTCCAGGCCACGCGCTTGGTGTGCCTCCGTGACAGTGATATCGGTCTCAACGAATACCTCCTCAAAGGTTCATCTCTCGTTATAGCCCTCAGCAAAGCCCTGAAGAGCGGTGCTTCATCATGGTTATCACCATAGATATCCGGTTATCACAAATATCAAACGCAGCCATGACGTGGGTGCATGTTCGTGATCTATTTCTCGTACTTTATGAGTGATTATTTAATGTGAACAACGGCAAGTCGAAAGAGAGTGAATGTGAACAAATAGCAGCAAGCAGCACAAGGAAGCACGCCATCGACGAGCAGCGCAGACGCAGGCAGCGCGGTTGCAGAGCGACGCGACGTGTCCATAGTGGTCAAGTATCCGGTGTATGCGGGAAGTTGGAGCAATCTGGTCAGTCGTACAATTCTTATTTTGAATCCGGGGCTGAATGGTCGCTTATTAAGTAGTACATCAGTCATAACTTTGAAGGGCCACGTAAGTACGCAATTGTTGTTGTTAACGGTGTCGGTTGGTCGGTTAACATAAACCGTAGCGAACAAATCTTAAGTGACGTTTTTTAATTATAGTCACGGCTTACGTATTTTATTACAAGTGGTACCAGACGTTTGCTTGAAATATGCTAAGGGTGGCCGACGGATAGCGACGGCGTTGAAATGTTGGGTGACGTCATGGGATTGGCATTCGTGTTCAAGTGCACGCGCTCACCCTGAGCCCAGACAAAAAAAAAAAACATCTGTTAACCTCTTGACACGGGGTGCATGGGAGCTTTGGCAAGCCCAAAGTTTCCATAGAATATTCAGACATTATTATTATGTTTTACTAAACATTGTGCAAGACAGTCATCCAAATTTGCAATTAGTGTAGTCTTGCTCATGACTTTTCATCATAACACATCAAAACACATCTAGGATTCTGACTGGAATCACTATACTTATTTTATTTTATTACAATCGAAAAACAAACAGTATTAACAACTAACAAAACAATAAATTATGCAATTGTACACCAATGACATGTTTTCACATTTGATTGTCTATGGAGAGCATGCTTGGAAGAGATTGCAATGATGGTATGCACTTTAACAATACGACACAATTACAACATTTGGTCTTGCAGGACAAGTTGAAACGGTTGTCGAACCAATGTTTGGTAAAGTATTTGATTGAATATACGCGGCTTAGAAGTGAATAAATCAAGTTCAGAAAAGTCAACTAAATCATTGTAGGACTTTGCGCATCTTTTAGAACGAATTCTGTCCATAATTTGTGTAGCATCAGGGAACGTTAAGAAGAAGAAAGAGTATTCTAGAAATCTAGTGGGGGCGCCTAAATTAATCTTGGAGAGAAGTTGCGGGGCGTCGATGTAAGATTGTGCTAACTTAACGAGAAAAGAGATATCTGATATACTACTTCCCATCCCTAAGTGGTAGAAAATGGTACCTTTTGTATCTCGACTCGTAATAAAATTATGAACGGGTTTTACATCTATACTGTAGGTATCGCGTAAAGTTTCGCTGGACAGATTCCAATTCGGGGATTACAAACCTGCAAAAAGTATGCATGTGAGCTACGGACGAAGGAACAGTACAATATTTTGAGACTTGTAAACTGGGAATAAGACCCTTTTAAGAACCTTAGGGCTTTGTTAGCTTTACAGTCAGCTATACGGTTAACGTATTAGACAGCAAAAGGGTTCATAATACTAATAACTTATTCTTCTTTGATTATTTCATAACTAAAATCGATTGCTTTATGAAATCCTATGCCTAAATTGTTGTTTCGTTTTAATGGTATAGAAACAAATAGTCAGATAGCGAGACACTAAGGAAAAACTGATAGCTTTATTTAAAGATAAAGGATTTTCTCGTTTTTTTTATTGACGGTTTATCACTCAAGTTGCATCCGGCTAGTCAAAAGTTCTGGGACATGCTGGGTTTCTTACTCTGCTTTCTTACTGTTGTTTGGATTTGAGCCCGCGACCACCACCCGGTGGATCGGCGCGTTGCCACTCGGACACCACTGCTCTTATTAGACTTGCTAGCTTTCATTAAACTACCTTCTTCTGAGAATATTCATCAACTTAGATAAATTCATTGGTCTAGCCTCGTATTGCCGAAAGTTCGTTAAAAAAAAAAAAAAAACTCTCAAATTATGACTGTTACATCTACTTACAACCAGCAAATTATTTAATTGGAATTTAATCGGAATTTAACTTAATTGCAATTTCATTGGAAATTTTATTGGAACTTAATTGGATGATAAGCTTTAACTACTAAATCAGTTTTGCGTTTTTTTTTAATCTGGTACTTCTTATTATATAGTGCTATACTTTTCCAAAAGGTCGATAATGAGATGCACGTAGCTAAGTACTTTAGTGAAAGAACTACGCACCCAGCGTGATCGGAGCTTTTAAATCTAGTGTCTCCTTATTCGGAGCCCTGATTCGGGTTATAGTGGATCAAGGTCTATGTTTCACTAGCAAAGATTGTGTCCTAGTTTATCTTTGTATTTTACCACCACATGATCAAGTCACGCTAACGGGTAAGTTGATAGCGGACGATGAGCATAGGGTATGCTTACATTTCTAGAAACGCAAGAAGCTTTGGAAGATGTGCCACTTGCTTTGAATCGTCCTATTCACTATGTAAACTTCAAAAGTACAAGCCACTAAAAAGTACGTTAAATGTGTATTTTACGATGTGACAGCTTGTCATTTAGTTTTAAGAATAACAAAAAAAATCCGTTATGCGTTTTAAAATAACATAACGCAATATTGTGCCTCTTAGAAACTCATTTAGCCTGTGTTTTATGGGATACAAACCTGCACTTGTATCCGCCACATGGCGAAAGCAATATTTCATGCCCATTGAGATACCATATTCTTCACGAATTCTAAGAGTCGGAATGACCCGACAGAAAAAAAAATACCAGTATCACAATGTGGCCGACCCTTACTTATCGAACAAAAAAAGGGATTGTTTTAAAGTTTTCTAAATTCAAACAAGGGCAAGGCCCTTAAACTTATGACAGTTATGACAGGACGCATAGCTTAACTGTTAAATCTTGTAACTGATTGTGAGACAAAAAAAATAAGTGTTTCCTAGAGAAGAGAGAAAGCGTAAACGAACATGAAAAAAATTGGTTGCCTGTAAAGTCGGTATACGGGCGAAAGTTTTACGTGACAACGACTTTGAGTGGTAAAATAATTTTAATGTGAATATTCATTCGTATAGTAGGAAGAAGGATGAAAATGTCTGTCTCTCTCGCTCTTAGACGGGCTAACCATGCCCGAGTGGAAGGGACGCGTGCCTCTCACTCGCTCTCATTGTGAGCGCATAACGTGAGCGGAGCGTAACGCAGTTTCTTGAAGTGTCACCCGGCAAACCAATTTATAAGACGTTGTCACGTCAAAAAAAAGTTAAGTGGTAAGTACGAAAAATCTAAATTTGATAAAGATAAAGCTAAATTAGTAAAGTTTGATACTAGTAATTTAGTTTTGATTCTTAAGGATACGAAACAAGACTAAATTGAATCAAAGATAAAACGGACCTTTTAAAGTAGTGGAGTTACTTCATAGTGGTTTTTATCTTTGAAACCTTTGAGTGGTAACCGAGCCTATGAGTATGCTCACAATCGTATACGAAAGATGCCTCTAAGTAGCGCTAGTAGTAGATTTATTTGATGTAGAAGACGATGAGGAGTATATCTCCAGAGGAAAGTAGACACATACCATGGCTATTTGGCCGCACTGCATGCACTTATCTGTAGTCGTAACTGCAATTCATACGTGAGTTGTTCAGGGCGCGATGAGCAGTAAGTGCTACGGTGGGGGCCTGTGTATTTTTGTGTTGGTCATGTGTTGACCTGAAGTTTGGTCGCACTGCACGCGCTTATCTGTAGTCGTAACTGCAATTCATGTGTGAGTTGTTCAGAGCGCGATGAGCAATAAGCGGTGCGGCGGGGACCTGTGAATTTATGTGTTGGTCATGTGTTGACCTGAAGTTTGGTTGCACTGCACGCGCTTATCTGTAGTCGTAACTGCAATTCATGTGTGAGTTGTTCAGAGCGCGATGAGCGGAAAGCGGTGCGGCGGGAGCCTGTGAATTTATGTGTTGGTCATGTGTTGACCTGAAGTTTGGCCGCACTGCACGTGCTTGTCTGTAGTCGTAACTGCAATTCATGCGTGAGTTGTTCAGAGCGCGATGGGCAGCAAGCAGAGCAGCGGGGGCCTGAGTTTCTGAGGAAACTATTTTGTGTTGGTCATGTGATGGCCTGAGAGTCGTGGACTCTATAAGAGAAGTGTTTGTTGCTTGAAGCAATAATGATACAGGTGGCAAGGTTTGTCACTAGCTGCTGAGACAGCTGGGCCATGAGCGTTGTATGTGATCTAACTGTGTTTTGTATTAGTGTACCTAAATGTTCACTTTTGATACTTTTGAAGCTTAGAGGTACCTTTTGATACTTTGATTAGATTTGATTCTAACGAATGTTGATATTGAATTGTCTATTGCTGATGCACTTGTTCTTGGTCAGGTTGGCCGAGGTTGTACAGTTGCTCCTAGTGTGAATTTTGGTTACAGGTGTACACGAGGACGTGTAATTTGTCAGGTTGGCCGTGTCGTGGAGAACGATATTGAACTACAGAGTCTTTTTTTTTTGTTATTATTATGGTACCTACCAAGGGGTGTAACGCAGTGGCGTCATTTTTTATACGTCACGAGGCCAGAGTCATGTTATAGGGGCTGCGACCCGCGATGCCAGGACAGTTTGGCTTGCACAGTTTCAAGGGTCACACACCTCTTACATGAAACTGTCGGTTAACCCGCGTATTCGTAATTATTTAGTATAGGTACTTACAACACTATTGTGAATTATAAAAGTGACATTATAACTAATCGTGAACTGTGAAACTGAAATTATAAGTAACTAGAAAATTCAAGTGCATAGTTATTAATATCCCATCAAAATGAACCCAGTACCACTGAATCAAAATGATGACGGTCATATCGCTCAGCCACTCCTGGCGCCGTCATATCTATGATTTGGTCGACCAAATTGTCTTTTAATTATCTCACAGATGGTGTAAAAAGTAGAGTATGCAACACGGGGATAAAGCTGTCTTTGTCTTGGGCGGCTTGAATTCCTCACTTCACTCAGGTTTCTATATTAACTCCCTCGCAATGCTCGGGAGTCAATTTTATAAATCCCTCACTATCGTTTGGGATTAAAATCAGCAACCTTCGTTTCGTTCGGAATTCAACATGCCGCCCTCGACTTAAAGACACTGCTTTATCCCCTAGTCACATAAACTACCTACTATTCCGTCCACAATAACCGTATATTAGTGTGATTAGCTCGGGGTTGAAACACCAGAGCCATGGGATTCGAGTGCTCATGGAGTTGGTAAGGATTAGACCTAAGGTTTGCTGGAAGAACACCCAATTGTGGGTTAAGCTCGCCTATGTACCGTCAAAGACACTTCCGCCTGACCACTCTAAACAAAAACTTCAAAGGGTTTGGTTTGGCGGCGCGTCGCAGGATTCGAACGAATTTTTTTTTAAGTGGTCATGTAGAAATTGCCGCTATGGTAGGTACATCAGGTCAGCTGACCCAATTTTATTATGTGTAAAAGTTGCGGACAGTAAAGAATAAAAGAGTTATTAGGGACATCAGCAATCAGCCAGTCGACTGCTCACGTGACCAGAAGGCTGGGCTACTTTTTGGTCATCGTATTAGCATTGCTATTTATGGCAATCAGCACTGTGCAATTCCCTTTGAAAACAATATGAGTGAATCTTTTGATGCCCCAACAATTTTTTTATACGCTTCAGTAATATGAGTTTGTATTACATTTACCAATTAAATTATTAATTAACATTTAGTTGTTGATGTCATGTTAAACTAAATATCGATTATTTTCCTTTCTTAATTTTTTTTACCCTAGAGATAATAATGTTAGGATACATCACACCACCTCCATTAAGCTACAAGCATGACTCAATACTTAGTCAATTTATTTGTCTAGACTGTCGTCCATAGGACTAGGGAGTGTTATCCTGTCCATTACGTACGCAACTTAATTAGTATAAATAAATAATGGAGTTGTTATCGCGATATCTTTGACCTTGGTATGCCATAGCGGTCGATAACGTATGTTACTAAATGGTATCGTTTATTATTCAGCAGGATAGCTTATATGCGTGGTTCGGGGAATATAAATATATTTTCCGATTGATATGTTTGGAGGGTTATTATAGGCTGACAGCATGATAACAATATGTTTAGAAGTAAAAATGAACACTGTACCTAATATGAAGGGGTTGATACATGAGAACCTTTTTAGTACGCTACGCATAACGTACCGAGTGGAACTCTAAGCGCGGAAAAAATTGTAGGAATTATAAACATGTTTGAAATATTCAATAACTCCGGCCTCAAGAAACAACTAAACAGTTCCAATCAAGAGGCATTTCAAGCATCCTGATGCAGTTGGTTGCATTTATATTTCCTACATTTTGTAATGTATATTTTTAGAAACTGTTTCTTCGAGCCCTTTTTTTGATATTTCGCTTCTTCTTCTTCTCCTTCTTGAATCGATGGTTTCCTTTTTCCTCAAAGTTTTTGATACTCCGATTATTTTCATAGAAAAGGGAAAATGGTTGCTAACCAACTTTCACAGGATTCCCTAATACAAATCAATTGACGTAAGAATTATGAAAATAGGCACATGTGCTTGCGTCTCTATTGCCACAAAGGAAAAAAAACCGGCCAAGAGCGTGTCGGGCCACGCTCAGTGTAAGGTTCCGTAGTTTCCCGTCCGCTACAATAAGTGTACCCACTTATGAGTTTAAAAAAATGCTTGCATAAACGATTATGCTACAAACTTAGTCCAGAAATTATTTTGTACAACCTTTTTGTCTTTTTTGTACAAAAACTGTTCTTGCATCAAGTTCAAAATGATTTTCCTAGAAAGTCCTTATAAAGTTCTACTTTTCAGATTTTTTTCATATTTTCTAAACTTATGGTTCAAAAGTTAGAGGGGGGGACACATTGTTTTTTACTTTTGGAGCGATTATTTCCGAAATTATTGACATTATCAAAAAATGATTTTAGTAAACCCCTATTCATTTTTAAATACCTATCCAACAATATATCACACGTTAGGGTTGAAATTAAAAAAAAAAAAAACACTTCCCAGTTTACATATAGGGGGGCTACCCTAATAAAACATTTTTTTCCAATTATTTTTTTTACCACTTTGTCGGCGTCATTGATACACATATTGGTACCAAATTTCAGCTTTCTAATGCTAACGGTCACAGAGATTAAGCGAGGACGGACAGACAGACAGACGGACAGACAGACATGGCGAAACTATAAGGGTTCCTAGTTGACTACGGAACCCTAAAAATCACATATAGGCTATAAGTCTGTCTAATAAGTTAAACGACTTGGGTAATTATTAGGATCTAATGAAATCTGATATAGTCAACACTGGTTCAATAATCAAAGTTGATTAAGAGGTAGAGATCATTGTTAACTAACAGAAGAACTATAAGAAAAGTATTGAATATAAGTATTTTTTAAATGATTAAATATTATACAAAATTCCCAAGTCGGTTGACTTATTAGACAGACTTCTACTAAACACATTAGCCTCGACTTCACGCAATCACGTACAAAGGAGTACTTAATAGTTGTATTATGTCTACTTGACGTTAAGTTTAGACACTTAAGTCTTGAGACATTAGACAGTTAAATACTAAACTTGAACTAAGGTAGGTCTATTTAATAGGTATGTAATCGATGATGATGTGGTCTACGATGGTGTAACGCTTGTCCAGAAGTAACCTTCAATCTTGAATTAAAGACTCCTAATTTGTAGACATCAGGAAACACAGATTCCGACTCGTCTATGAAGCGGAATTCCCTGCAAGAGTTTGTGCGTACAGATGTACTACAATGAAAATATTCACAAGGGGTTTTGTCGTAAGCGTGTGTTGTCTACCATGTATCGATGGCGCATCGCCGAAGATTAGTCTAGTAGTTCGTTTTGTATCACTATGAATGGAACCTCACCTGTAGCCATACGCCCACTCCAGCTTCAGCTTACTTTGCGGCGGGGGCGCCACCTTCGCGGGGTCCAGACCCTCGTGGTCGCTGGGGCCGTACAGCACCACCGGCCTGCCGCGCAGGTACATGCGCATGGTGCCATCCTCTTCGTTGTATTGGCATGTGTGGGTGCTGGAAGAGAGGATGACTTAATTGTTGAGGTACATGAAGGATTTCTTTTTTTTTTTGGTTACGTGCGTTTTCAGGAACGTTTTTTTTAAATAAGTAGACCAATAACAGGCACTTTCGAATTGTCAAAATGTCGGTCAGTCAAAAAAAAAGTGAAGCTAAGTTGCACGTTCCAAAGCGTAGATCTCTATGGAGAACAACGTACAAGAAACTCCATGGCCATACCTAGGTACTATGTTAGGCAAGTAACCAATATGAGTGTGTATAAAGATGCGATATCGCTTTTTTTTCTAGATAAAAATGCTTTGCCTACTTTTCAGATGTCACATTGTTTTATTCAGAAATACCGAATCGAATGACTAAACTTTAAGGAAGGATATAAAATTATATTATTAGGGCCTATTCAAGCAAAAACCAATGAATCGTATTTCTTAAAACTAAGACGTAAACAAACAGTTAGTCAAAAGTGGTTAGTGGATCAAGCAAGTGAAGTGAAGTTAGTTAATATGTAAGGAAATGCACCTGCAGTACCTTATTAGATGCATAGTTAGACGTCACATAGCTTACCATATTCAGAGTTGATTAAAATAATTAAAAATGTCTGTTCAGCAAAAGAGTTTTTTTTTTAATTATTGTTAATATCTAGGGTCGCGCTTGACCGCTGTCTCACCTGATTGTAACGATGCGGTGGACGATGGAGTGCGCTTACCTAGAGTTAGTAATTCTTCTTCTTCCTGCCCCTATCCCATATTACTTGGGGTCGACGCAACACGTTTTTTCCCTCCATTCTGTCCAGTCACCCGTGACACTATCACTAACTCCCTTTTCTTTCATTTCTTTCAACGTAGGGTTAGTAAATAATACTAGCATAATCAGCCTTTAAATGTTCCCACTGCTGGGAGTCAGGCCTCAATTCTAGGAGAGGGAATAGGCCGTAATCCACCACGCGGTCCGAGTGCGGGTTGGTGGATGTCTCATGTCTTCGAGTTTTTAGTTCTAGAACATGTCGGTTTCCTCACGATGTTTTTCTTCTCCGCTGTGAGAGCAGTGGTGATGCAATAAATTACACAAAGTAATGCCAGGCGCATTACTTTTGGGGTTGAACTCGCGACCTTACAACTCGTAAGTCGGAGCTGTTACCACTGGGCCACTAAATCGGTATATATATTTTTATATTTTTGATACTTAGTTCGATCCTGGGTGTTATTTAATTAATTTATTAGTTTATAGCTCATTTGATGAACAGACACTTTCCATATTTTATTAGTCCCATGGAACTCCCATGCCAACAAAACAACCCGATAAAGTTATGAGGTCATAGACCACTTTACCTAATTACATAGACTACTTAGTCTTTAGTACATTATTGACCTCATTAACTTTATCTATAGGTTAATATTAAAGGCATATTTTTAACTGTACATCAAAAATGTTAATCTTCACTAAAATACTAATAATTGTACACCAAATATTACAATAATTAAGGGGCTTGGGGCACCCCGATTCAGTCAGGTTAGGTTAGAAGGGGTTGGCGGGGTCTAGAAAGCGAGCGAAGCGAGCGTACACAGATCCCGTCGTCCTCTTCGTGGTTATTTTTTTAAACCACCCAGAAGAATTCATATATTTTAGTGCACAATTAGTATTTTTAATAGAACAAAGGCATTATTTTGTAGTAGAATACAGGAAAAAAAAACGAGGAACAGTTAAATACTATCCAATGTTAAATAAATCTTCCATTATATTGACAAATGGACTTTTGTCCATTTGTCAATATAATTATAATAATAATAATTAATTATAATAACAAAAATCAATTAATTTATTAATTATTTAATTAATTATATTATTATTAATTATTATAATTTGTCCGTCTTTATACTCATTTGACATTATTTTTTATGTCAAATGAGTAGGTATAAAGACGCACAAATTACCACCTAAAATCATTGTTGAAAATCGCCAAGGTTCCCAAATACCTACCCGAACAACCCTTGTACAAGCATTAGGTAAAAACAAAAAAGCAAAGACCAAGGCACGGCACCATACATCCAAAAGCCTGAATTCGCATAAAAACCCCAAAGCAACTTACATTGAGGTGAATGACATTGTTACTGCCAAGATGCGTTTAGCATCTGCCCACTATAAAAAATAATTAGCCACCCGCGCAGTAAGCCACCAAATGTCCGACTAGGCGATAGAAATTAATCTAAAATAAAAATAACATGTGTTACGCTTTTATACATAATGATCATCGCTGATAACATCTGTGTTATAGGCATTGATTGTACGTTATTTCGTTAACGAACTAATTTACAAACAATTTCAATAAATTGTTAAGTATGGCAATATACTGTATTGGCGATGTAATGTGTAGATAATATATTCTAATTAGTAATAAATTCATTTCACGATGGATTTCATCTATATCAATAAAAAAGTGCCGGTGTATATCTACGAAAACCAGAAACTACATAATCAAAATCCACTGCTATCAAAAGTGCACAAATATACAGTTTATTTTTACCCGTCCTCCATGGCGCCAAAAGATTACCAAAACTTTTTTTTATTCTTCCTAATAAGGCAAAGGCAACGAGTATTCGGTCGCGAACTTTTTAAAAACCGGTATTCTACGGGCGCGAATAAAGCAGCCGGCTGCCGAGAATATCTTTGCCAGACTGCGTACGCTGAAGAATAAACGGACCATGAAGAAAATTTTTAAGTTAAGAACGCGAGGCACTCGAATTGTTCGCTTTCCATTGCGTGGTTTGATAAGCCGCAACTTTACCTTGTAAACTAAAACCGGCAATGTAATCCATGTAATGAGTATTCATCTGAATGATCCCAGTACTGTTGTATGCGTTTCGCAAATGGTTTTATACCTAGTTGTACATAGTGAGTCATTCTCTCATGATTTCAATGCACGATGACGTATTCTAGGATTTAAGGAAATTGCCATTTTACCTGTGTTATTGTTGACTAGATAATGCATGTTACCGCAGTCACATCAAGGTTAAACAAGATCACAGATTAGAATTTATGTCACCGTTTTCGTTTAATTTTAAGTGTCCTTCGTAGAATTGGTAGGTAATGAGTAGTAATGACGATGTAACAAGATTTTTAACAGCGAATTATTCAATATTTACCGGTTTTGCAATTTAATTTATATTAACTATTTGCAGACTAATCACAATGTTTACCTTTTCCTTTCCTATTTTTCCTCATTGGGACAAACATGGGATGGAAAATATGGAGGAAAATATACTGTACATGGCTACATTTATAAATTTTATTTTAGAAATTGCAACAACACCTATGTATAAATAAGTAAGTCATACCTAAAAGTCACAAGAGCCAGTAGTAAATAATATCAAATAATTAAAAAAAAAAAGATTACTCAAAATCCACAGTAGCCAGGATTATTTTTAAGACAAATGCAATTAATTTCTCACGGTCTGACAGCTTCCTGCGACAAAATGATATATTTGAAGCACCCACGCGTAACAAATAAGTGCCGCTATTATTCTATAAGTCTATTGAATACATTCTTCTAGTTAATCGACTAGTGTTGTATCTGAGCAGGTTGTTAGGCCGAAATCTGTTCGGCTCTACACAGACAATCAATATAATTTCAGTTTCTCTTCTAAGCCTAGGCCCTAACTCCTGAGCAGTGCCATAAAACAGTGACTTTCTGAAAGCCTACTCCTCGGTAACGGCTAGGTTCATAGGTTTAAAAAAAAAAGATGTTTTTTATAGATTCATGTACAACATTATCAACAATGATTTTATTTGTAAAACTACTTGTTTGCCCTACTGCTTTCAAACGGCTTTGATCTTTAGAATTACTCGTATGTTTACACAAAAAATGGCTGATTAAGTGTTCTTCAGAATGTACATAGTATAATTTTGTATAATTTTCTCTGCGAAATATAACGATCAATATTTCGAAAATGGTTTTAAAGGTCAGCAGGGCTCTATGCGGGCACAGGCGGCAGTACGAGTTTCTGTGCATTTAACTCCGGCCGGATGTTCAAGAGACGATACGCCATAACCTTTTCGAATATCGTAATTAGAAACAATAGAAAGACAGTGAGAGAACGATTGGCTTGGAATTTGATGAATTAAGCGTCGCTACATCGAACGGTCCTGTGCTTCTTGTATCCAGCGGATTTCCGTGGCCCTGATCAGGTCATCGTTCCACCTTGAAGCCGTAAAACGTTGCGTGTTCTGGTACATACTCGGTAGCCAGAATCTACTGGCCCTGTCGGTCTTCCGCCTTGCGACCAATGTCGTTCATTGACCGTTAAATTTTAATAGTAGATAAGCCTTACCACGATATTAAAAGAAAGAAAAAAAGAACAACAAAATCCCTTTTGCACGTCTTTATATTTATTCGCTATCTCTTAAACGGATTTAGAAAAAATAATCTAATAATAAAAAGAGCAATAAAGAACACGTCCGAACAAAACGGCTGAACGCTCAGCATAATGCTTTGGACTTTTAGGGTACAGCGCTGGTTTTCAACGTGCCTTCAATAAACGGCGAAGGTTATTACGATTATTTTATTTTTAAACTTTTTACACCACCTGCACGATTATGCCTCTGTATGTCATAAGACCCTCCCTAAAGCAAGCTCTGTCCCTATAGATTTAATGTAGTATGGGCGTTCCTTATAATGTGATTTGAATTTGGAAACCGTAAACTTGAAAGTTTTCTTAAATAGCTCTGTGGCATGTAAATCAATTCATTGTGACGTTTTAAAAACAAAAATAAATTTAACTGTGTGGATTCTAAGGATGAGAATTTTTGCTTTCCTGTAGTTAGAAATTGCCTAAGACAGAGAAGTTTGGAAGGAAATGAGGAAGCTTTGCCTAGCAGTGGGATACAACATAGAATAACAAAAAAAATAGCTCATTCTTATTTGCAATTTTGTCGTGTGTGAATTTAAACGAAGATAAGAAATTTTACCGAATCTAAAGCCAAGTCCCCTCACTATTACTGCGGTGTGACGACCGCCGTCCATTACAGTGTGGGTAATCAGATGCGCTAGCGTGGGCAAAGTTACACAATACACGCTTTTTGTCCTACCCGACCGTCCGACAAATTGACATGCGAACCTCAACGACTTATCAATGTATGCAAATATTATGTGGATGATGGAGACTTTTTAAAGATCCTTTATGCTGATTTGGGAAATATATAATGTATCAGCCCGTGAAGAAGGTAAAACTTGACAAACAAGTGGGTAGGGAACTTTACCATATTTAAGTTATAATTTTGTAGAAACTATTGTATACCAACTGTAAAAATAATTCTCCTGATAAGTTTCGATTACGGTGGCCAATCTCAACAGAGATTAGCCAAGTACGCAGGAGATATTATAGTGCACAAGCAAGTGTGTGCACAAACACAGATGCACTCTCTGTTCCTGTTACTCTCATAGTCCGATGGGGAGGCAATCCGACCCGACCGGAAAGGGAGCAAGCGCAGGACTGACGGCTTCACGTGCTTTCCGAGGCACAGGGGTATCACACTACAAATTTTCAAACCCCAAAAAGGATGGAGGAAATCCCAATAGCACTTTTTGCCCGACGCGCGACGTTGGAATCAAACCCAGGGACTCACGCTTAACAACCACGAGGCCAATAGGCTACACATATATTGAAGAGCTGTTATACATAAATAAGTTGTATTATTTCATAATTACTGGGTTTAATTTTCGAGAAAGTATGTAATGTATAATTACAAAATATACACGGTGAACAGTAAACTTAGTAAATATATTGAAGAATGTTTTTTAAAGATGCAAAATGTTTTATTTAATCTCTTATTTTTTTAGAGAGTAGTGTATATTTATATTCTTTACACGGTTCATTGTTTAAATAAATATGAATGTAGTGTTCAGTTAGTGCAAATATTAGGACTAGATAACTTTCTAATGCATATTGATATGTACCTACTCAGTTTTTGCAATTAATCGGAATAAATATACTGTGCTCTTAAAAAAATATCTTTATCTTCAAACGATATAGAATAGAATAGAATATCGTTTATAAGAAATTTATAACATTTTTGGGACCAAGATTCAATTAGTTCTAAACTTCATTAAAAAAAAGATGAGTCCGGTCGGGTCGGATTGCGGTGTCCCTGTTCAGATCATGATCCACGCGTTGAGTGCTTCAAGTGCTTATACACCTGAACTTTATGATTGCCACCGATATTGCTCGTAAAGTAGCCACCTACTGGACCCAAACAGTTTAACGAGTTTATCATCAATTCAAAAATAAGAAGATGATGGAAAATAGACTTTAGAGGTTATGTGTCAATTTGCTTAAAAACCAAGTTTTCTTACTGTGCCTGGATCTAGAACTGGTCCCAAGGACAATATTTACAGAGAAAACAAAAATTCACTGAGGTAGATTTATTGCTTAGCAATTAAGTTTTTCGACTGTACATAGATGGAATATGGATCCAAGAACCGGTCTGCATAATACAACTATTTACGCAGAAAATCTCAAACAATATTTGAAGCAAATCTATGCTAATTAGGATCTAAGTCATATTTGTACAATTTCTTCTGACTTCAGAGAATCCAGGTTGATTGTTTGTGGAACCTACAATCAGTGCCGTAACTAGAGCAGTACCAGTGTTGCCTAATCACAGGGCGCAAGTCACCACCGTCGATCGTAGGGGCCCCAACAGGGTCAAACCCTACTGGAGCCATGGATCGCTTCAGAAAGGAAAACCTAGCTTTGGAATGTAAGACAACGAAGGAACTAAGAGTGGGTTTTAGTCAGTAAAAGTCTGACACGCTCTGGCCAAAGGCGGGAGATGTCATTAGATAATTTCCCACCAAAACAAAAAAGGTCAACAACGTCGATCGGGCCCCTCACGAGGACACGGCGGCGGCGTGTCCTCCGTTTGCTCCGCTTAACATCCACCATATGGTTCACCATGAACTCCGGATGATCCTCACAATGGTCACACCCAAGCGCTTCTTTCACGCCAGATCCAAAACAGGTAGGTATCTCTCGAAACACTCGTGTCCCGTGAGGACCTGCGTCAGGGGGATTAAAATCACCCAGGGGCGCAGTTACAGCAACTGGCACCGGGCGTAGAAAAAGCTAGTTACGGCACTGGGTACAATAGAACTTGACAATTCCTTTCAACACACGATACCCATACTATATAACTAGTGTATCGTTCAAGCCAATTGCCGTGAAGGTCATAGTCGACCATTTATCTCGACTAGAGGAGCATCTGCTACAGTCTTGCGTCAACTCTAAATTACCTGTAATTGTCGGTTTTTATACAAGCTAATGATTTTTGAGGTTTATGTTTATTTGATTAGATTCAGTTTACCGTACAAAATGTTCGAAGATCATAGGTACCTACATACGTGATGTTCGTATTCGTAGCTTTGTTGAACTGATTTCTTGACTTTATAGCCAAGAGATCAAACGCGTTTGTAACTACTATCCTTTATTGGTATTCCTCAGTTGGTACCAATTTAGTAGAATAATGACTAAATTAACATACAAGAAGACATTAGGGAATGCCAAACTCCTGCAGTTACAATATTGTGATGTTTCAGTTGGTGCCAATTTAGTAGAACAATGACTAAATTAACACACAAGAAGACATTAGGGAATGCCAAACTCCTGCAGTTACAATATTGTGATGTTTCAGTTGGTGCCAATTTAGTAGAATAATGACTAAATTAACACACAAGAAGACATTAGGGAATGCCAAACTCCTGCAGTTACAATATTGTGATGTTTCAGTTGGTGCCAATTTAGTAGAATAATGACTAAATTAACATACAAGAAGACATTAGGGAATGCCAATTACAATATTGTGAAGTTTAATTTACTATCATAATCAAATTATGTACAACATAGTTATGACAGTATATCTAAATATTATATGTTAGATACATTATGTATCCAAATTATTATTAAAAAGGTTTTTGCTATCAAATTTTTTCCTAAATCTATCTTTTTCCATCTCTTCGTTCTCATTTATATTAGAAAAGATTTCTTCAAAAATAAGCATCACCTTTGTACATATTTTTCCGTTTCTTTTTCTTGTCTTCAGTCTGTTCCGATATATGTGTGTAGACGTACATTATTGTTAAATTAATAAATAAAGAAGTCTACGAAAAGTCTAGCAGGACGTAAAGTCGATTAAATCATAAAACCGCTTTGCTCTGTCTCTCTAATTACCTGTTTGCGAAAAAAAAATTTGCAATATTTTTTTAAATAAAAAATATTAAAGTCATCGTAGAAAAATCTTACATTTAGTACCACCACCTAAATATTCTACAAAACCTTAAAATTAATATTAATGGCAATCAAACTCAACTGCAAACGCATTCACGTTAGTCCAACTGTTATTTCCCCATCACCAACCAGCACCAACATTTGTACAAATATTTGTACCAACTTACCCATGTTTCAGAATTGGTCCGTTCTGTGAGGGCTGCTTAGAATATAGGTTTAGCAACGACTTTGTAGTTGTAAATCTAAGGAGAGCACAAATAACAATTAAACATTACAGGAAAATTGAGAAAACATTAAATAGCGAGAAAATAACATAGCCGTGGCAAAGAGCATATCGACGGGTCCCAAGAACAAAATCTTATTGAAAAATAAGACACTAGGTATTTTATGACTTATTTCACAGAACTTTAAAACCTCAATTGATAATTCATTTTTTTTAAATACGATTTTATTCTTGGGATCCGTCGATATGAATATTTAGCGCTTGTGTGCAAAGAAATAATGAAAAGCTTCAATTTGGTGTTTTTATGTGTGGACCTCGAAGTTAGCGGTGCTGACAGAACTGGGAGAAAACCTCGGATTACTTTGTGGATTCTTCAAGAGGTTATTTAGAAAGGTTAACTTGTACCAAAAAACTAAGCTAGGGACTAAATCAGTGTGTTTTAATATTTATTTATTTATTTATTTATCTTCCTTACAACTATCATTACAGGTGAATACCTAATGCGATAGTGCGGTCTTAAAAATTACTTAATATAATATAAAAACTTAAAAACAAAAAATAATGTAGAACCTACTTCTTCATCGATACTTAAAAACAATATATAAAACAACACTTAAAATATACAAATATATACCTATAGCCTACTCTAATCAACCCTATAACATAAAATAAACAATAGCATTTTTGCGAATTCACTCGAGCCACATGTAAATATATCAATATTTACGTGAAGCTGGTTAATAATTCCGATTGCATTATATTTGCAATATCTTTTGTTTCTTCGCTCAAAGAATTAGTATTCCCATTCAACGTGGTAATGCTGCCAGTCTTCTGGGCACATTCCCGGATGACAGCGATGTGGAGGAGTACTTCGACGCCTGAGTGCACTTTGTGTTTTTGTATTTTATTTATGTTCGTAAGGTATTTATTTAGATTTTAGTATAAATAGTTTAAGTTTTTATATTAATAAATTTGTTTCCTAGTTTAAACTCGCTTCTCTCAGAAACTGGTTCAAATTGAAAAATTCGTAAAGTGTTGCATAGCCTAAATAAGAGTACTACCTACAGACGCTGGTGAAACCGAAATGCAAACAGAACATATCTTGGTTAATTTCTTTGAGTTTACTCTTCTACAGGATTTGATTGTAGAGATCAATGGAGTACTTTACCGCTACCATGACTTTAAAGCAATAGTATTTGTCGATACTCGATACCGACTACGTAAATTATTTTGTATGGCAAATTTTACAGCGCCTCTAGCGGTCACTTACGGAACCAAAATTTGCCATACAAAATATTAACGTAGTCGGTATCGAGTATCGACAAATACTATTGCTTTAAACTCATGGTAGAGGTACTGAAGAGGTTTTTAAACGGGGTGACTTATATCGAGAAGACTTAACGGGCACTCTTTGCTTCACTTGCTAGGTATACATATGAATCTGACGGGTGTTGAGTCTAAAGAACAACAACCCGATTATTGTTGATGTTTATTTTCAATTTGCGCAGAGAACTTTGATTGCGCGATGTAGGACCTTCTTGTCAGCTCATTTTATAGTTCGTGGCGGTACAATAGATGGCGTTGCAAGTCCAAAAATAATAATATTCCACAACTATCACACAACGCCATCTAGTCACAAGCTAGAGCTTGTGTTATGAGTACTAGACAACTGATAAACATAAATTACACCCAGACACAGAACAAATGATCGTGCTCATCACACAAACATTTGTCCTGGAAGGGAATTGAACTCACGACCACCGGCATATCAGTCAGAGCCACTAACCACTAGACCAACAGGCCTGACAAATGATGATGACTGGTCTTTTTGTAGTTTGTATGTGGCGGTATAAATGCCGCTACAAGTCCTATCGATTTTCACACACCGCTAACTTCTCGGTACCAGTATGATGGTCCACATACCTGCTGTTCGGCAGCAGTCCCTGCGCGTTGAAGTCGCCCGTGGAGTTCCAGCGCTTGGTGAGGTTGTTGACCCCAGGCGAGACGCTCTGGTTGCTGGACGTAGAGTTGTTTCGTGATCTAGATGTACACCATATCACTACCATACTGGCGCTTAGCTCTAACTATGAAGCTAACGCTTTTGGGCTAAGCAGGCAAGGCTGAGATGACTTTGGGAATATAATAATGCTCTAAACTAGTCAGTAATGGCATGTTCATTGTTTTATCTCTAACTCTTTAAAAAAAAATGTTGACCCACTCTAGGATTTACTCCCAGTTTCGTGGGAGTGTTCACAAACGTAGATTCACAATCTGCAGGCTATACGAATATTTGTTATGTACGGGACTCGAACCCGCTGCATACAGTGCAGCAGCCAATCGCTTGTCCACTGCACGAACTATGCCGTCGACTGCCTTCAACACTAAGATATTCGTCAATTTGCCTGCCACTAAATTGTACTAGTGTCACATACTAATCAGAAGTTAATAGGTTAGTTGACTTCTCAATCTTACTTTTGAGCGAAGCTTCGCGAAGGTTCGGTCGAATTGATCACAATAAGGGTCCGTTCACATAGACCGGCTCGGAGAGGAGAGCAGATTCTTATCACGTTGAAAATAGAGTTTTAAGTATTTGTTATAAGGTTTATTTTTGCGTGTGAACGCGCTTGGTGTGAAATAATAAGAGGAGCTAACTGGCTCCGATCGCGTACTTTTTCTCGTTCGCGCAGCCGTTCGGCTCCGATTGCATGCTCTTTCTCGCTCGCGCAGCCGATCGGCTCCGATCGCGATGGATTGACGGATTTTTCCAAATATTTTTTGCCCATACTTGTCTCCGCTTGAGCTTTCGTTTGTTCTGCTTCAAAAAATCTTGCTAACAAATATTTTTCTTCTATCTAAATCCATGTTCTTTTCGAAGCACACGTTAACACCGAAAAGACAACTTGGACTGCGTGGAATACTGGTACTGCCTTTGCAGTGTATCCACCCGGCTCCGAGCGCATCCGACCGGCTGCGAGCGCATCCGACCGGCTGCGAGCGCATCCGACCGGCTGCGAGTGCATCCGACAGGCTTCGAGCGCATTCGCTTTCAGATCGCTTCCAGCCGGTCTATGTGAAATAGTTGGCGGCTCCGCTCCGACCAACTCCAAGCGAACACGATCCGGTCTGTGTGAAAAGAAAAATGCGCGCCGATGCTCTCCGAGCCGGTCTGTGTGAACGGACCTTATGATATATTTTCATTAATAATAATGATGACCCTGAGAAGAAACGCCGAAAAATAACTCAGGCGTTAGTCTCTTTTAAAGTCCATACAGTAAATATGTAATGGTCGATTCACATGAGAGCCATGCAGATTTATCTGAGATGGTCTTTTGAAGAAAGAACCATATATGAAATCACTTTATGATAACTATAATATAGTGATAGCTTTTCATATTCTACATGATAACACATCCATTTGCAAAAGCTAATGCTAACATACGCAAAATCTACTGCTGCAAAAGAAGCTGCATACATGTAACATTCTGCGGTTTCTTTACCACCACCATTTTAACCTCTTAACTTAAAATACCTGCCTATTCTACGAAGCCTTTGAATCCTTGTCAAGGCTCAAACAAACACCTTAAAATATTGGTGCAATACCACACCACAGGAGAATAGTAATTTTGAGCAAAGAAATAAATGCAGTACTTTAAATCTGGATTAAGTGTTTAGAGGTGTGTTGAACTTTAATACTGCAGTAGCGACATCTATGGCGCCACATAGGCACTAAAATTATCGGGCAATTGACAATACCAGACATATCACGTGTCTGGTCGGAGGATCCTCCCTTTTCGATGGAGATTTGCGGGATTTTATCTCCTTGCTTTGAATCCATAGTACTTATGTGGCTACATAGATGTCGCTACAAGTGTCAGACCTATTGTTACTGTTTTGGAGGAACTACACAGATGAGACGCTCCATCATGTAGTTCCCGTATCGACATCCCAGTACGGCTGCATTTATTTCATTGCGAAAAACTCTTGAAGAACGTAACAAAGAGTTAATAGTCCTTTATGAGTTTTTTTTAAAATCTAAAACATATCCTAGGTATTATCCTCATAACATTACTTCGCCACCACCTTATTCTCTACTAGCAGCAAACATTACTGTTTGTTCTGTTAAGCACTGACTGAACTAGAATCCAAAAAAACTACAAATAACATTCAAATTTACATAAAAATAGTTTTTTGGCTAGGTATTCCAACTACACCAACATTCATTCAAAATGCAAAAACTGCCTCGTAAGTTTTAGCCAAGTTAGAATTGGTTCTTTGATGAGATAGACAGAGCGTGAAGAGAGACCCGTTGATAAATAAATGGGTTCATATTTAAGGCGAATTTCGCAAATAAAACTGAAAGCGACCAGTACATCTAATCTGACAACACAAGTTCTAGGGTTATCAGCGTTATCTTTGTTATGGAGTATTGGAACAGGCAGCTCTCAGTTTGTGCTTATCGGATTCAGTTTCAATTAGTCTGTTTTTCCCAACTATGTTGTGGCCGACTTCTAATAATGTTACAAAAAGACTACATTAAACCGACGCACACATGGACAACACTGGACTTGTACCGTTATGAGTATACATGTTGATGGATCGAGAGGGAGGCCAAAGAAAAGATAGATGGATTGTTTGAGGAGTGATCTGAAAGAAAAGGGAGTCAGTAAAAGCAAGACGGTTGACAGGATAGAATGGAAGAAAAAACGTGTTGCATCGACCCCAAGTAACTCAGGGCAAAAGCAGAAAGATGATGATAATGCTAAGGTCAGGTTTTAGCAGCTGAATACCAGGATTTTAGATGGAGCGACTGCTACTATACAGGGTGTATAGAACCACCGATAGTGACACCGACGCACAAACGAATACCACGGATCCAATACATGATTCTGGACCCCAAAAAAACCGACGAAAAATTCCACCAAGTTCCCATCGTTTGTGCGTCGATGTAAAAGACACCCTGTATACAACCCAGTATTTGGGTAAGACGATGATATCCCTTGGCAAGACTCTGGTGGTAGATTTCTTGGCTTCTGACTACATAAAGATCTGCATAGCCTTCAGTTTATTTAGCAAAATTCGCCTTTCTTTAGCTATAGTTCAGTCAGTGCCCAACAGTACCAGGACGGTTGCCGTACCTGTAGGGCTGCGGGGGGTGCGGCACGTGATGCGGGGCAGGGGTGGCGCGCGGGGAAGGGGACGGCGCTGGTGATAGCGACGACGATGATGCCGGAGAGTCTGACTGTAGCGAGCCTGTTGATTGGTGCTGAGGGCCGCGTCTGGAACGAAACGAAATTATTTGCGTTAGTTTTAGGTTATAAGAACAGCTACTACAGCTTGGGTTAATGGTTCCCCATTTGACTGGGATTGACATGGTATGCCGGTTGTCGACGGTAGCTGTTGACGCACGGCCGTCTTGATTTTGAAGTTCAGCGGCAGCCGTCGTGTGTGTCAAGAGTCACTATAGTTCGAGGCAGCTGTCGACCAGTGTCGGCAGTTGCCTCTGCCGTTGGCAACATGGCGCTCGTGTGAATGAGCTCTTAGTTAGCCGTAACTTCAGTATAGGTACCCCATTTTTTTTTAGTCATAAGCAAAGTGCTAATGTAGGTACAGTTCTACCTCTTTAAAACAAATGAATTAATGTTGTCTTTATTACCTACTACAAGCTACTACTTTATAATAGCATAATGAACCTTTTAATGTTCCCACTGCTGGGACTCAGGCTTCTTCTCTAGGATAGGGAATGAGCCTTAATCCACCACGCGGGCTCAGTGCGAGTTAATGAATGTCACATGTTTTCGAATTTTTGGTTCTAGGACATGCCAGTTTCCTCACGTTTTCCTTCACCGTTTTGAGAGCATATATGTGCTTTTATTATTATTTGCATATACCAACATGCGTGCTGTTTTATTTCGGCGGTCATAACTCGCGTACATAGTGATCAAATGTTTTTTGTTTGTTCATTTTGATCTGTATGCCCTACACGTAGGTTTTAACTTTAACGAGCTGGTTTAATTGCCTATAACCTCAGTATACCTTTCGCTGTTTTTACTGGCAAGCCATAATATGAGCATGACCATTGTAAAAACCGTTTGAATGCAGTACATCATATTTTTCGCTTTATATTAATACACGGTTAAAAGATCAGTACCATACCGGAAGACGTAGCGTTGGAGGGCCTCCTACAATGTGGACCGATGACCCGGTAAGGGTTGCGGAAATCCGATAGACGCGAGACACATAGGACCGTTCATTGTGGCGACACTTGGGGGAGGCCTATATCCAACAGTGGACATCTTTCGGCTGAAATGATTAAGATGATGATAAAAATACCAGTTTTATTATCACCTTTGTGGTAGTGAGGAGTTACTGGAGCCGTAGCTGGAGGTCCTCTTGGCAGTCTCCCGGTAGGACGGCTGCCTCAAGCGAAGCTCCCTGGTCGGAGTACCCGTAGAGCCTGGAAACAACAGAGAGATTTTTAAGGAGATAAAACGAGGGTGAATTTTGGAAATACCTCTCTTAGTGCTCGCCTACCTCATAAAAGGAAGCCTAGTGCTAAATTTCGGCTGTGCGGTGACATATCAGTCAGTCAGTCAGTTTCTCTTTTTATTCATGACTGACAGGCCTGTTGGTCTAGTGGTTAGTAGCCCTGACTGCTATGCCGGAGTCGTGGGTTCGATTCCCACCCAGGACAAATGTTTGTGTGATAAGCACGATCATTTGTTCTGTGTCTGGGTATAATTTTATCTATAATATGTATGTATTTAGAAATATATAAGTATGTTTATCAGTTGTCTAGTACTCATAACACAAGCTCTGCTTAGCTTGAGACTAGACGGCGTTGTGTGATAGTTGTAGAATATTATTATTATTATTCAAAATTCGTAGCGTGGTTTAGAAGTTTAGAAACGAATAGAGGTAGATATCGACTTTTTTTACGTCAAATTTGAATAAGAATCAGCTTGTCTGTTCTTAAATACCTCCGAGATATTGTAAACTAGCTTCTTCTACAGTCTGTCTAATAAGTCAACCGGCTTGGGAATTTTGTATAATATTTAATCATTTAAAAAATACTTATACTCGATACTTTTCATAAGGTTCTTCTGTTAGTAAACAATGATCTCTATCTCTTAATCAACCTAGATTATTGAACCCGTGTTGACTACATCAGATTTCATTAAATTCTAATAATAACCCAAGTCGTTTAACTTATTAGACAGACTCTAGTACGGTTTCGCGAGGAAGTACAAAATATTATAGTCTGTCACTCAGTGATAAAGTAGCAATCTATTGATTAAATAATTTTTAAAATAGGGCTAGTAGTTTTTGAGTTTATTCTTTACAAACAATTTTTTTTCTCTATAAAATATAAATGAGACCTATTATGATTATCATGTTTATTCTGTAAATAAATTTTCCGAATACCGCCTATGCGCCGAACTTTCGGAATCGGAATATTAGTACACCCACCGTAATTAGAGATATTAGTCAGAACGTCTGTCATGTAAAGAGGACAGATGAAAAGCATGTTGCTAAAAGAGTTATGAATTTACATGTGGATGGATGGAGAGAGAGAGGAAGGCCAAAGAAAAGATGGATGGATTGTGTGAGAAGTGATATGAAAGAAAAGGGAGTTAGTGATAGCGTGACGAGTGACAGGACAGAATGGAAGAAAAAAACGTGTTGCGCCGACCCCAAATAAAACGGGACACGGGCAGGAAGAAGAAGAAGAAGTCAGAATTTCTGAATTTTGCACCTTCGATTTCGGAACTTACACGGACGAGTTTATACCTACTTGGAACCTCCCTTCCTCTGCACCTAAGTCGATTACTCTTTCAATTCTTATTTGTTTCGTATTTAGCATGTTACGAATTCAATCTTTATTAACCGATTTCAAAAAGGTTATATGTTCAACTGTATGTATTTTTTTACCTATGCACATCCTTTCCACCAAGAATAATCAACTAAAGGAAGGTACACATAATAAACTGTCAAATGGAAGTGGCAGTGCCATAAGAATCGGTTTTCTATTTGATCACGATTTGCCTTCACAACTAAATGACTTGTAATGTTATCGTTATGTGTATTTACCGTGTAAAGAATCTTCGCACGCTCATCTCAGAGGAAATTAACTACATTATAATTTCTTGTTTCCCATCAGTAACTTAGTTATTGGTGGGATGTACAAATCATTGAGATATATAGTTTCCGTGGGAGAGTGAAGTGCAATCTCTTGATATGACACGTAACTTGAAAGACCAGACTAACTCCCGGTTTTTGAAAATAAATTATTATCGACGTTTTTCTAAGGTGGCCAATCATTCAATAAAAATAAAAAACTTCTCCCGCTTTAGGTGACGTGGGAAGGCGTGTCAGACTTATACTGACTAAACCCACACATTATTCTTCAGTTGACCTTTGCGTCCTTTGCGATCACGAGTTTTCTTTTCGGAAAATCTCCGCGGCTCTAGCGGGTATTGGCCTTGCTGGACCTCTACGGTTTGCTGACACCTCTTTGAGGAGCGCATGAAACATTACGCGCTGTCGACTACTTGGGTTCGGTCCAGTCGATTACTGGATAACCAGACGGCGAACTACGAATTGCTCGTTGTCCGCAAGCCCACGTCTACTGTGGCTGGTAGTCGGTCGATAGGTAGCTGCGGCGTGAGGATCTTCGTTCCCTCAAACGTGCGGCCTCCTCCTTTGCTAGCATTACTGCTTCGCTGAAGGAGGCATCCGCTTGCCGTTCCTCCTCGTTTCGGACCATAGACTGAACCAGAGCCCACTGCGAGAGGTCGCTGTCGCCGATCCTCTCCACGAGGACATGGCGGTGCCACTCCCAAGCGGGGTACGGTACACCTCCACCGTATCCTCCGGACATTTCACACAATGGTGACATCTAGGCGTTTCTTCCACCTGTATCCGAATTTTCCTCGCGTTACAAATTAAATGCAAATCAAGTGATGTTACTTGTTCAAAATTCATTCAACTAATCACAGCAGCTAACACACGTTTGGCAAAACGATATTTTGTTTTTATTGTGTAGCTTTTGCCGGCGGCTTCGCCCGCGTGAAAGTAGAACATATTTAGTCTATTTCACTCAGTGATAAAGTTGCATTCTACTGGTGAAAGATTTTTTTATCGCGCCAGAAGTTTTTGAGTTTTTATAGGTAATATAAACAAAATGAATATAGAAAAAAAATGAAAAAATAGAAGAAGGACGAGAGGGGATTTGATTGATAATTAGAAACACCTACGTCTGATGGGGATAGTTACTTATTTTTCCAAAAATCCCCACTCGGCTGATATTGCTTAACTGATGGGGATTTCTGGTCAAAAAAGTAACAATCCCCACTGGTGGATTTGTCGGTGAGGATTTCTGGAATAAATCTTGAAGTTGCGTTACTTTTTTAGTGTAAGTACAATAAAGTTTATTCTATTCTATTATATCTCGCCTGATAGTAAGTTATTATGACTTCATCGACAATAGAGCACGCTTACCAAAAGTAACCTATTGTTTTGACTAAAATTTTGTCACTAATTTTTTTCTGCACCTTTTTAACCAACATTAAATAGATACTTAGTTGACTTGTAAGACCAACTTACAAGCTCCTTCTTCTCAACATATTGCTAAAGGATATGGCTACTGTTTTACAGTCGGCCGCCTGCCTGACACTAACCCTCCTTGGGAATGCTGTTGCTAGTGGTTTACCCGCCACCACGTGGTGACCTCAGGTGCTCAACAGTACGCACGAACCACCCAACCAACCAACTTACAAGCTTACAAAGCTATAAATCATTTTACTACATAACTTTATCGGAACACGTCAACCGCATGATATATGAAAGGCTAACATAAACTGGAACAGCACCGCCGTGCCTATTCACCTATATGATAATATAAGTATTAATTTAGTACATTTAATATAAAAAAAACTATACGGAACAGTGAAAGGATAATGTTTCGCAAATATTGACTTATACGTTGCATGCTGTAATAAATATCTTGCGGAACTTTAAATACAGAATTGCTTGAGATATAATCGTGAAACACTGTTGAGGAATTTGATTTTCAATTGCGCCATGTGATGATGAATATGCCTAAACTGTCCTGAACTATGTTACAGTCTGTCTCTAGTTTATGGGCTACAGTTTCTGACAACGCCATGATATCGACAGCACAACGTTACCGCTCTGTCGACAGAGTTTCATAGAGCTTTGTATGTAAGCTGTGTTCAGGCGTACACCAAGCGTATAATGACGAATACACGTCTATGACGATACGCGTTCGTGGACAGTAGATCTAACCGGATGCATCTGCACACCGGAATTTTACACGAAGTGACTGCCTCTCTGACCTACACACCTGAACACCTTGGCTACACACATTCCATCGTGAATGTTTGCGACTTTTTACCTGAGTGCGCCAAAAGGAGGGTTTGTACATGTATATTTATTTATTATTATTTTTTTTTTTAATTTGTATAAACTAGTGCTTGACTGCGATCCCACCTGATGGTAAGCAGTGATGCAATCGTTGATGGTGAGGCGCACTAGTTTATTAAGAGCCTATTCACTCTTGCCTTAAAGACACCTAAATTATAATCAGACGGGAAGACCGCAGCAGGCAAATTGTTCCAGTCCCTCGACGTACGTGGTATAAACGACGAAGCGAAACGCTTGGTCCGGATCGTAGAGGTTTCAACAACATTAGGGTGGATACTCGCCGTTCGTCGGCTTGTCCGATGGTAGAAGTGAGATGGTGGAATTAAGTCATGTAATTCCTGCGCACACTCTCCAAAGTGCATCCTGTAAAACACCGAAAGGCTGGCTACCCTTCGCCTATGCTCAAGACTCTGTAGATTGGACTCAACCAGATCTGGATCGCCAATTAGTCTCTTCGCACGCCTTTCCACAGAGTCCAAAGCTGCCAGGTGGCATTTTGCAGCACCAGCCCATATGTGGCTGCAGTACTCCATACACGAACGGACTTGTGCTTTGTATAGCATTAGAAGCTGTCCCGGTGTGAAGTACCGCCGGACCTTTGCAAGAACGCCTAGTTTCCTAGCAGCTACCTTGGCTTTGGACTCAATGAACCGCCCAAAGTTAAGGTCCGAGGGAATTTCAACCCCCAAGAGCTGAAGGCGGATTATTAGATTATTTATTACGCCCTAGAGCCCCCAACAGCTTGTTGAATTTTAGCTTGAGAGGTGTTTAGGTTTATCTTAGTTAAAGTGACACTGGGACACAAGGTACATCAAAATTACAAAAAAAAGCGATTTTTTGGCGCCAATTATTATGTTTTCAAAATTATTTTTTTCATGACATATTCTTGTAGGGGTTACACTTGGTAGTCTGATGGTTCAATCATTTATTTGACGCCATCTATTGCAAGACTGCTTAAAGTAACTTGTATCACTTTTTTATTGTTTTTTGCGGTCGGCTTTTTTGTCACAACTATTTTTTCGACTACGTAGGCATATAAGGCCGATGAAAAAAGTAGTTGGCCCCGTTATGCTGAAAGTTGTGTTTACTAAATCATTTACGAAAAAAAAAATATATATATATATATGCCATAATGTGCAGTGAAAGGCCGATGATAAATGTTATGAAAACAATAAATTTACAGTCACTTTAATGACAACATTTAGAACACATTGACTGCATGAGTTGCAGCTATTTGTCAAGATTAATTTGCACATTTTTATGAAATGTTTCTAAAACAAGTCATAAAAAATATCGTAAAATGATTTTATCTGTAATTTCCGATAAATAGTCGTCATTCATTTCAAATCAATTCCAGCATTTACGACGAATAACGTTATTTCTCTCTATACTCGACAGATATTTTTATTTTTACTGATCACTTATGAGCCTCTAGCTGTATTTTATATAAAGTTAAATGATTTGTATTTTTGTTTGTTACAACTCAAAATTATTAGATCAATTTTTAAAATTCTTTCACCAGAAGAATGTCACTTTACCACTGAATGACATAAGCTGTATATTTTCTGGCAGAAGAAGCTTAAATAAAAAGGTACTATTTCTTAATAGTACATACATATAATATTAAGAAGCTAGTATACATATATATTTCCCTCTCACTCCTAGCCAGTAGAAACTTAGAGGAGCGAGCAGGGCAATCTTCCGAGGTCATGCTCTTGAAGGAACCTCTCGCAACAAATCGAGTAAAAAAAAATATGACAGTAGATCGACTTTTACCTCTTATTCTTTCAATAGAAAATTACGTCTTGAATTAATTTTAAGCCTTCTAAAGGTATCGTGAGTATATCAAAAATCCATAAATGACAGCCAGGCAAGTTCCTAGTTCATGGAGAAGTCTCAGTATGTGTATGGTGATAGATGGACATTAATTCAATGACCTCATCAAGAGTTAGGAGTTACTTTAACTGGACGATAGTACTTAACCCATCAAGATCTTTCCGAATAAAGCCAAGCCTATCCATAATAAAGAAAAATTATCTATAAAAGGTTATAAGGAAAAAAAGGTAAAGGTATCCCAAGTAATATGGAAAAAGGGCAGGAAGAAGAAGTATAAAAGTAAAAAATTGGTTGAAAGACAAATTAATCGAAAAAAAAAAAACGTATTAATCACCAGTATAAGCACCATTTCTCTGTCCCGTAGTAGGAGCTGTGGGCGCTCTGCCCTCCAGAGCGTTCAGTCTCCTCAAGGCATCGGCGAGGGTAGACCGGAGGCACAGCAGCTCCTCAGCCTGGCGAGCGCATCGTACTTCAAGTTCGGCCACGCGGGCCGCCAGCCCCGCGCCCTCGCCTTCTAGCATTTCATCTGGAATTGAGAAAAAACATGTTAAAAAAGAATAGCATAAGTGGCAGGAAACATTGCCCATGCACTCTTGTTCCAAGAAAGCTGAAGAACATTCTGTAGTTTTAGTCAGTAAGAATATGACTTATCCGGTCTAGTGTGCATAACCTCCATGAGGATTTTCACACAGCAAAGAGAGAAAACAGCTGGATGCAGGATGCACGTAACTGGGAAGTATGGCAAAAGAAAGAGGTCTATACCCAACATGACGATGATGATGATGATGGTAGACAAATCGGTAATGATTTTGATCCGTCCTGAATTATACTTAGTTAACTGTGAAGTAGTGGGCTATATGGGACGGCCTTAAGTTGTACAAAAGGTGACGGGGACTACCTTCATCGTTATGTGGCGAACTTGCCACTCTACTCACTCAGTCATCCTTAGCAGATCCTGGTATAGCTGATCTGTAGCCCGATTCACGTAATGAAAACCGTAGCGATTTAGTCGTTTAGATCATTTCCGTATTCACATCCATCAATCGAGTTTGAACGACACGGATTTTAAAGTCGTTTGAAATTCGCCGATTTAAAAAAAATCTGGTAGAATACATAGTTAATGTAACTGGAAATAAGTCGATAGATCGTGATTACCGCTTTTGGATAGGATTTCGATCGAACGACTATAAAACTTCAACGATATTTGGCTTGTTTGATTTTACGTGAATCAGGCTACTGGTATTAGCTGAAGTTAAGGATACGACTACGAGAACAAAACCCACACAGCCCAGAGGTAGTAAGAGGAACGCAGTGTGATTTGTGTGAGTAAAAATCTAAAACAGCCGTGGACAGAGTAAATCCGAGGGGAGTTTTGATGATATAAGAATTAGCCAATGATCGAAAGCTGTATTGACAGACAGAGACATTTTATTGCAGCAAAACATAATATGTTTTATCTCTTTCACCCGGTGTGGTCTAATAGGCGGTACTTAATAGTTATAATAAACATTAAAATATTGATGAATCACGGAAATTAATTATTTCTTACGTGTTGTAATAATCTCATAGCAGCAATGGTAAATTCATTAAAGAATTAAAGAATGCTGTCGGCAATTAATTTTGCTTTCACACATTGCCGTAACTCATGAAGTCATGATATTCGTGATTGATTTGAGGAGTTGCTTAATGATGATTGCGATGATGCCAAGGCTAATAATGTTACAAATAATCTTACGTCATTAGGAAGTATTGAATAAGATTTAGTATAAGCAGCAGGAGAGCAATAGCCCAGTGGTAAGGGCCCCGACTTGTTCACACTCAAGCAAGCGTACTTTACTTTTTGTAATTAGTTTCATAATCACTGCTCTAAAAACGGCAAAAGAAAAAGGCATCGTGAGGCAAGTCCTAGAACCGAAAATTCGAAGTAATATGATATCCAACAGGCCATTGCCTCTCCTAGTAAAGAGGACGGAGTCCTAGCAGAAGAACATTAGAAGGTTGATTTATTGAATAAGATTCTACCAAAGAATCGATAGACTAATCCAAAGATTCGAAAGGAAGTAATACAATCATGACCGCTTTTATTATAAAGTAGGAAATGAAAACTGAATGTCACAAGGTAATCGATAAAAGTAATAAGGTTACAGTTAAATGCTGCTTACGCAAATACCAGGAGATAAGCCTTGATGAGTTTGTGGTTACTCCTGATTGTTTGGCAACGTTGAATCACGACATTATGTAGCAATGTAACATTCGGACGACTTAATACAACAGAATTGCTTTGCAAATTCAGCTCCTTAGTTGACACACTATTGTGTCCCAAAGAATAGTATAAACGAGTGTGCAAGAAAAAATAATGCATTATCAGGTGTAGAGGATATTGGACTTTATGTCGGAGGTAGAAAGGTCAGTTAGTGTAGAGTTTTTAGTGTCATTTATGTGATTGCGTTTAAGGTAGAGAGCTATCGGCAGTCGCCTGGTGAAGGACTGGTTGTGTTTAATGTGTTAATAGCTTTGTTTTCAATGTACTTAATGGTATTGCAAGTGTTCTTAGTTCGATAGATCATTTGGAACAAATATTGGTCGAGGTCGATTTTAGGACAAAAACAAGTGTTTAGCGTTAGCGGTTTAGACTTTTTATTCCAAACTCCAAAGTCTTATGATAAAAGGACAAAAAATATGAGTCTAGTTTTCCAAATACTTTGATGGTTTATTGAAAACTGGAACATTTTTTTTCTTTTCTAGGCTATTTTTGATGTTACTTCATCATCTAGATTTTTAGGGCCTGTGCACACCACGTTTTTTAAACGCGCCGATGACGCGCGTTTTAGAAACGTGCGTCGACGGCGCGCTTTTAACCCATTTAAAGTCTACAGGCTGCGTCTGACTCGCGTGCGTATCGAGTCTGTATCGCTGCAAACGCGCATCAACGGCACGTTTAAAAAAAGTGGTGTGTACAGATCCTTTGAAGGGATGTTTGAAAAATGATTTTTAATTGCCCCCTTAAAAACATCGAGTGAAGGTCCCTTGCGTAGAAAGCTAAAATCAAGACAAAAAGGCTAAGGCATAAAACAAGATATAGTCTGTCTAAAAAGTCAAACGAGGAAATACCCAAGGGTAATTATTAGGATTTAATGAAATCTGATGTAATCAACGCTGGTTCAACAATCAAGGTTGAGATCATTGTTTACTAACAGAAGAACTTTATAAAAAGTATCGAATATAAGTATTTTTTAAATGATTAAATATTATACAAAATCTCCAAGTCGGTTAACTATTTAGACAGACTATAAAAAAGAATAACATTCATAACAAAGTAGAAAAAATTGCAAAAACAAAAAGACAGTAGATCAAAAACAGTGCTGTAGCTAAAAATAACTACAAAGGTGCTAAAATAAGATCCACGGAACTCACGCCAGGCCGCATAGACATCGTTCATGGTGTCCCCAGGGGAGTCACTAGCCCTGGAGCTCCTGGAGTCACGGTCTCCATGGCTGTCCATCTTCAGTGGCACTTAGTAGACCATTTGGCACATATTAGGTACTATACAGTTCTTTATTCAGTTCATACTTGTTGGTTTCCTTACACCTGACGGACTTTTGAGATTTTAGTGCGAGTTTTAAACCTGTGTCCAGTACGCCACTGTCACGCCTGCATGACGGATTAGAGGAAAAAGCTGTGAGCACGTTTTTGTATTTTTGACATGATGGTTAAAAATTTAAACGTGTTCGATCGCGTTAGCGTAAACGTCAATTTGTTGACAGAAAACCGCTTTATACGATTTTTATTATGGGTAGGCTCGCGTTTGACCACTATCTCACCTGATGGTAAGCGATGATGTGCTCAACGATGGAGCACGCTTGCTTATTCACTCTTGACTTAAAGCGCCCTAGGTTATAACTCTCAGGAAACCGACTCCGGAAGGAAATTCCACTAACGCTTTGTACATGGGTGGGATGTCCAGCATGTACAGGTGGCAGTGGGGTTACCGTGCTTGCCAGTTCTTCTGCATAGGAAGCAAGCAATTGGAACTGTACACTAGCTTGTGACGTTTTACAAGTGCTTAAAGATTTATGTGAAATAAGTGATTTTAAATCGAATTGAATTAATTTGACATAAGTGAACGTTTAAGTTAACGCGATCGAATACGTACAAAAACTCGCACTCTCGGTTTTGAAATGGAATTTGTTATTATTTTGTATCTGCATTTGTTTTGCTAAAGCCGTTTTGTTTTGTAACTTTGCGAATGTAATAGTTTTGTTGCAATATTAAGGAAGTCGAGTTTGAAAAGTGAAATATATTAGATTGTTTTATTGGTCAATCTATTGAGCTGGGAGTTTTAAATATATATTTTACTGTCGCTACCGTCAGTGGCACAAAGATTTTACAATACTTGGGTAGCTTAGGGGCTTAGGTTGTGGTTTTGTTAGTAAGAGTCACCGTGGCTCTGGAGCGCGAGAAGGCGTGTCAGAGTATTACTGACTACGACTAGAAAGCAAAAGGCAACTGAAGAGAAATAGGTTGTAGTTCAACCTATTTCTCTTCAGTTGCCTTTTGCTTTCTAGGACCACGAGTATTCCTTTCATACTTTTCCCCATACGCCTAGCAGGCATCGGTTCTGCTGGGTAACGGTTTGCTATCATCTCTTAGATGCGCGACTCTTCTCGCTCCACACTCAGCGTATGAAGTTAGAACTACATTAGACCGACGCACATGTGTAATACGCCTGATTTGTACGTAAAGCAAGGTCGCGTGGCGTATATCAAGCGTAGCTCGACAAGTCTAGTTTCCATATAAAATGTATGGAGACCGACGCGTCCAGATCACAGAGATACACGTGCGGACAGTGTAGGTCTAGCTTTATTTGGTGGTTCCGCAACTATATAACTATAAGCCGATGAGTCTGTTTCAAATAGTTTGGAGAGATTTAGGCTGCTCGCCGACGTCACTTTTTGTAGGACAGATAATCGGGCCGATTTTGTATATTTGTAACATTGTTCTGTATATTTCTGACCAACTTTTTGTAGGACGTATGCGTTGCACTATTGCTATCAGTGTGTTCTATTTGTCTCCTACAAAAAATCGGTCATCAATTATCGGACGTGAGCGGGCAGCCGTACGGTGAAGTGTCACCGTGTAATTGGAAAAGTGCGTAAAACAATGTAGTCTCGTCCGCGACACTTTCCCACATATTGAGGAATTCGGATAACGGTGAATATACAGGTGTGGTCGTTTGCATAAACATGTGCATTCTATCGGTAACTGTACCTCGACTCATCTCGAGTCTCGTCTGTTGCCGCGCTGACCTTTTTGTTTACAATCTTTATTGACCCGTTATTCCGGGTACCGTGGTCTGTGAGTAGATGAGGTTTTAAACCATTTCCTTACTTTCGTTCCCCTTATCGAATCATTGAGTTTTTATCTATACATCTCCAGTTTACAACTATCGGTTGAGTACTTACTTATTTATTTTTTGTATCTACTTATTCTAAAATACACTTTGTAAGTGTAACTTATTGTTTTTATAGTCTTTATTAGGCATTTATTGTAGATTCATTTAGAAAACAACAGAATACTGCTCTCAAAACAGTGAAGAAAAACATCGTGAGGAACCCGGCATGTATTAGAACCAAAAATTAACCCGCACTGGGCCCGCGTGGTGGATGACGGCCCATTATTCCTTCTTCTAGAGAGGAGGCCTGAGTCCTAGCAGTGGGAACATTGAACGGCTGATTATGCTATGCTATGCCACTTGCTATGGACTCCCACAAAAAATTGTGATGCGATATGCGATAAGTACGATGCCGCAAATCATCAGTCAGGTCACGCCATCTGCGATGTGAATCAATTTGCAAGTTCTTGCGATGCATCGTTCAAGCTCGTTTTGTAACGATGCGACTCGATGCCGACGGCGGCGGCGGGCGCATACCGCTGTTTGCTTTTTGGGCCCTATGAGCTTGAAAGCGCGGAGTGCCCACGTCAGTGGCACCTTTCTTAACAATTTGTAATTTATATTATACTGTACAAGATAGATAGAAATACTCTTTATTTACACCAAAAAATATTTTCAGTAGGTACTTAAAATTAAATAATAGACAGGTATCGCTAGAGGCGTTTTTTTACAGACAACCTTTGAATGGATTTGACAGAGAAGGAGAAAAAGATATGTAGATAGTTCCTGGTGTAGGTAGTTACTATTTATATATGTTGATATATCTATTCTTATTACTGAACAGCACTTTACTAACACCAATTTTGTCTTTTCGATAAATACTCGTTCGGCAATACAGTATCAATTCCCACGATTCCGAAATAAAACTATCCAATTTCAAAATGCGGTCAACTTACGAAAACTTTATACTTTGTAAACCTGCTGTAGACAAAGTGACATTCTATCAGTGACAGTCAAACCTCTTTTATTAACTACTGATTTGCTCGCATTTAACCTCATGTCATGTGATGGTAAGCGATGATGTACGATGGTGGGACACGCTTGCCTAGAAGTAACCTATTCACTCTTGTGATACAAATATCTTGGTTGCATACTTCTTGTCGCCACAATAATACTAGAGACGAATTGTGCATCCAATCTCAAAGATCCACCGTGGGCGCAGGCTTACGGACGGCGAGCAATAGGTAGCTCGCCATCCGACTGTCCGCGCTGTCCGACTGTGGCTTCTATGGCGCGTTGTGTTCCACGCGCGCCTCAAGGAGACGGCAACAAATCGTAGGGGCCCACTAGGGTCAAAGCCATACCGGGGCCATAGGTTCGCTTCTGAAAGGAAAACCCTGCCCTGGAATAAAAGGCAACGAAAGAACACGCCCTCCCGCTCCGTTCAAAGGCGGGAGATCCTATTGGATGATATTCCACTTAAAACAAAATATCTCAACGATCGCCAACTTAACAAGAGGGGTGTCGCACGCCATTTCGCTACATCGACAGCTTTACTACAGATAATCACAAATATATTTCGGTGTTGCCAGTACAATTAGTCAGCAATGAATAATCTATAATAAGTGATGGCCAAGTGGTAACGGCCCCGACTTACCTAGTTGTTGTAGGTCGCGGGTTCAAATCAAGTCAGAAGCATTACTTTGTGTAATTTACTTCATCACCACTGCTCTCAAAACGGTGAAGGAAAACGTCGTGAGGATGTCCTAGAACCAAAAACTCGCAGACATGTGACATCCACCAACCCGCACTGAGCCCGCGTGATGGATTATGGCCCATTCCCTCTTCTAGAGAAGCGGCCTGAGTCCCAGCAGTGGGAACATTAAAAGGCTGATTATGATGATTATTTTCTTAGTAGCAAAAAACAGAGCAAATAAATCTGACTAACTAACTAGTAAACTTGATAAATTGCAGATAGCCAAGTTTATTACTAGCAACATAATAAGTAGGAGGGCAACGTACTGAGCACACACTTTACGTAAGAGCACAGTAGATCACGAAAGTAGGAAGTCACCGTTTATTGGAAGACAATCACCATGGAATGACGCGAGTTAATGGCACAATACACGACCTTATGAAAGTGGACAAACAAACCTACTTGAGTTAAAATTGATACAACATGATGGTAGCTTCAGGGAGGCGAGATTGAAAAAAATATAGATTATGGTTTTTTTTGGGGTGGCATATCATCTAATTACTTCTGCCGCTCTAGGGTGAAGTGAGAGGGCGTGTCAGATTTTTACTGATAAAACCCACCCTTAGTTGTCCTTTGCGTTCCACGGTTGCAGCGACTCTTTCGAACAATTCCCTGGCAGGTAACGGATAATCAAATTTTTGAATTATTTATTAACAGATTCAATTACAGCTTAAATTGGAGAGTTAGAGCTTATGAGTGTAAAATCTTGCAAACCTCGGTTGAAAAGGAAGGATCCTCCAAGGGCCTGCGGACAGTGAGCAATGGGTAGCTCGCTGTCCGACCGTCCGGTAACTGTCCGGACCGAGCCCAAGTCGTCGACAGCGCGCACTGTTCCCGCGCGCCTCAAGGAGTTGTCAGCAACAGCAGGGGCCCAGCCGGGTCGAAGCCTACTGGGGCCAGGGTTATCCGAAAGGGAACTCGAGCCCCGGTATGAAGGCTTGAAGGAACGGGGTGGGTTTTTTAGTCATGACACTATCTCCCGCTCCGCCCAAGAGCGGGGGTTGTCATTGGATGATTTTCCCCACCATAAAAAAGGATCCTCCGACTAGACGGATGTATTGTCTGATCTGGGCAACTGCCCGATAGATGATTTCGGACAGTTGTAAAAACTCTAATTGCGCGAAGCAGGGTTTCGTATATTTCGCTACATAGTAAAATAGTGTTATGAACGGTCAGTAATCAAACATTTTCGTGCATCTAATTATCTTCTTCATTCCTGAATACACTACCCTCTAATGTGTTATTTATGTAATTATTCAATCCGCCTAGCAACTTGACAGCTGGCCTAACTAATGTTATTTAAAAAAAAAACATTCTTTTCACACTTACACTTGCAGCCAGAGAGAGAGAAATTATTGCAAAAAAAAAATATATATAATCCCTTTCAAAATTAAGATTCTATGCGCATCGTAGTACGTCAAATTTACCTTCACATCAAAAATGTGTCAACAACAATTTCTTCTCAAAACAATACCGACTTGTTCAGTCCCGTGTAGCACAACACTAAGCAATTCGCACAACACAACAACCGCGCTACAAGTCTGTTGTCATTTCCCACGACCGAGAAAGTTACACGTGAGAAGATACGAACAAAAACTAAAAGTAAACGGCACGCTGTGATGGCTCATTACGATCTTACCTGGGGCCTTACCATGACGTGTTAAAATGTTAAGCGTGCGAGCGAGAAAGAGGGAGGGACGGAGTTATTTTTTTTATTGTTGATAGGTTTGCGCTGGATGGACCGCTATTACACATGATGGAAAGCAACGATGCGGTCGACGATAGACCTAGAAGTAACCTAATTCCGCCTAGCCCGTTCCATCATCGGACCACCAGACGTACAATGCGTTCCAAATGAGAATAGGATTACCGTGTTGTGACGTCACGATTTACTGTCAAATCGAGGAAAGAAATTTTTAAACATTAATTAATTTGCGAAAAATTTAATTTATTTATGAACTGTGAACGAAAAATGTTTAATCAGAATCCAGTTCTTCAATTTTACTCATCTCTAAGTTCTTCAATTTTGCCAAAATTTCTTCGATTTGACAGTACGACGAGACGTCAAAACATAGGAATCCGTCCTATTCTCATTTGGAACGCGTAGTACGGTGATGCGGCGTTACACGCACAAAACGTTTTGGGAACACATTCATTGTGCTAGAGAGTGGAATTCCTTGCCGGAGTCCTGTTTTTCCTGATGGCTACAACTCGGGAATCTTTAAGTCAAGAAAGAATAGGTTTCTTCTAGGTAAGCACGTTCCATCGTAGACCACATCATCGCTTGCTATCAGGTGAGATAGTGGTCAAACGCGAACCTATCTACACCAATATAATAAAGAGGTAAAGTTTGTTTTTTTGTTTGTAGGAAGTAATCTCTGTAAGCACTGGTCCCATCGCTAAAATTTTCTCACTGATGGAAAGCTGCTTTATTCCCGAGTGACATAGGATAATTTTAAGCACGAGAGCGAAGCCGCGGGCCAAAGCTAGTAGACAATAAAAAAAAAACTCTTAAACAGTTCACTTTTGGTCGTCAAAAGGATCGCGTTAAGACCTCGTAGTTGGGGCTCTATTTCGGAATGAAGTCGCTGGTCGGACATAGATTTAAATTACTCTATTACAGATAAGTGGAACACCAGAATTAATACTGTATCATTTCTAATGGTGCTCACGATTGTTTAAACAATTGGGCTGTTATTAGGTTTTAATGGCTTTGGAATAACAGTGGTTTGTATCGTTAATCGTTTGTTGGTTAGTGAAACTATGTAGGAATGATTGTATGTGGTAATAATGACTATAAAACAAGAAAAAACTGTGTTCTTAGGGGGCCATCTATTAATTACTTTTACTCCACACATTAAGGGGAGGGGAGGGGTTCGAGATATGACCAGGGATTGGACGACTCATAAGTTTCATATATGTATATACCATATATTTCAAAATTTATATGTAGGTAATTATTAAAACGATTAACGAATTACTTAGAGAATATTTATAGTTCCATCTGTGATGATGTTGTTGAGAATGCCTAGGGCATTAAATCCGCCATTGTACCTTTGTGTTTCATGAAGTTTTTAAAATAAAATAAATAAATGTACTTATTGTCAATTTTTTCAAACGTTTGACTTAATTTTTATTTCAAAACGGTTTCTATATGTAAAACATTGAATAACATACTAGGGAGGGAGAATCTCATAAATCCCCCCCCCCCTCCTCGTCCTCGTCACAGCTCCCAGCAAAGAAAAACATATAATTCGTGTGACGTAATTTATGGACGGCCCCAAATTTCAAGTAACTACGTCGCCAGCGGCCATTAAGGCGTATAGTCCCTTGAACCATCTGGCCGAAATTATGTGAACGCAACTCTCACACTCGCCTAGGCGGCAGTACGCAAATCTGTGCATTTATTTGCGGCCAGCAGCGCCCGGAAAGCGTTTTAAATCCATTTTCTCTGCGAGATATTGATTGATTTACATATGCAATGTTCACTTTGAAGAATATTTAACCACCAATTTTTATGTGTCGAAATGTGTCTAAAGGTCCAAGCCGTTCCGAAGGAGTAGGGAAAAGTTGCGAAAAGTTGCGAAATTGCTAAATAATTTTTTTTGACAAAAGTATTGATTGCACGAAAAAATCAAATGTTGATATTATTGTTCATGAATCTATAATAAACATATATTTTTTTCAAACCAATTGACTTAGCCGTTACGGAGGAGTAGGCCTCAGAAAATCACTGTTTTATGGCACTTTTCGGGCGCTTGGCCCTTAACCTCGCAGTCAGCCATTGAAATCAAAAGTTACTATTTTTGTGAATTCTCATCATTATAATCTATCAGGAGTCTCCTCATCATTATCATTTCAGCCGAAAAACGTTCACTACTGGACATAGGCCTCTCTGAAGTGTCGCGACAATGACCCGTCTTGTAAATCTCGTATCCATCGGATTGTCACCAAGACCTAGACCCAGGGTTATCCGAAAGAGAACTCGAGCCCCAGTGTGAAGGCTAGAAGGAACGGGATGTGCTTTTAGTCAGTAAGAGTCTGACACTATCTCCCGCTCCGCCCAAGAGCGGGGATTGTCATTGGATGATTTTTCTCACCATAAAAAAAAATCAAAGACGAAGAGATTGTTTTATTCTTATTTCAGTGTGGGTAAGAGATAGCGCTACACAACCTGTATAGCTCTGTCTCTTACACATTGGAATATGAATGAAACAATCTTTCTTTAAACGTCATGGTAACTCCGCAGGTCGTCGGTCTATCTTGTGGGAGGCTTTCCAACGTTGCGTCTTCTGGTACGTGGTCGCAGAACCTTTCGGCCTCATCAACCATCTGATCAACGAATGTACCCTGCCCACTGCCATTTAAGTTCGGCGAGTCTTCGGGCTATTTCGGTAAACTTCGGTCAGGAGGAGTTTACCGTGCACAATTTTACTGAGATTGCTTCAGCACATAACATTGCTTATGCTTCCGTACTCTACGATAAATTCTTATCGTAGAGTAAATAAAATAACTAAAATATAGCCTATAGATATTAGTAAACAGTTATGCAAGTGTTTAGGAAATAGAAAATGGTTTTAGTACAGGCTTCTTAACATAAGTATAATAATATGTAACCTTTCTTAGAGCCATAGAAACATGATAGAAAACGATCGTTGCAATATATTTCTACTGATGACGCAAGAGGCCTGCACAAAGTTTATACCTATGGGTAAGTAAATAAAAGATAAGAGTTTATCATAACATGTAACTTGTCATTTCCTCCTGCTAACCCAATTGATTTGAGGTCGGCGCATCTTACCCTTCTATCTCTGTTTACTGTTATCTCTATATAATCACTTCTTCCTAACCTTATCTTCCACGCAATCTATCCACCGTTACTTTGGACTTACGGTGGGAGATCACAGCTCGCCGTCCGGTCGTCCGCTAAAGTCCGGTTGACGGCGCGTTGAACACGCGTGCCTCAAAGAAATCATCATCAACAAAATTGACGGGCCAGTTAGGGTCGACGCCTGTCAGGGCTGCGGATTATTCGAAGAAGTTACTGTAGCCCTCGCAAAAAAGGCAGTTAAAAGAACATTGTGGGTTTTACTTAGTAAAAGTCGGACACTCCCTTCAGCCCCACCCAGAGCGGGAAAAGTTATTTGATGGTTTCCCACGTAAAAAATGAGAAAGAAAGAAGAACGGTCACGTCCCATATAAAAAAAACCCAGACCCGACAGAAAAGTGACATATCTCAGTTTTTTTGTTATTATTTATATAATCATATTATATAGTTTTTATATTCGAAATCAATGGCTAACACCAAAATATTGCCTTATGTTTTTGTTCAGGGTTTACACTAAAAAAATACAAAATGCCTACTTATCTACACAATTCGTAATGTATGTAACTAAATGACGATAAATAGTTATGGGATGTATCCAGGAGACCTGGAGATACAGCTGTATTATATAATTTTTGAACTCCGAGTACAACATTCAACTTAGGATTTTTTTTTTTAAGGTGGTTTAAAATCATCTAATGACATCTCTCGCCCTTGGGTGGAGCGAGAGGGCGTGTCAGACTCTTACTGACTAAAAAATTCCACCCCGTTCCTTTTTGCCTCTGGTACTGGGGTCAGAGCATGCCCTTCTGGATTCGCCCTCAACTTAGGATTAATTAAAATGATTCAGATCGGATTATTCCACTAATTCGTTGACGCCAGTTCGAGCTTATATCGGTGATTAGAGAACTAAAAAGCTCATTAATCACCGTTACGATAACAGGTATTCGTATTTTTATTTTTAACGCAGCCGGTATTAGTGGAATAATCGAAAAGAATGATCTGATCGTAGATCAGTGATTTAGGTAGCTATCAACGGGGTTCTACCAAAAATAGTGAGATGAAAGGATTCCATGAAAGAGTGAGATAGCATGATTGGTTTCCGTCACCAAAAACCAGCTGAGCCGTAGTAGGTATGCACACAGTACGTGACCGTTTTTATACATACACACAAATAACTTCCTATACGAACATTATTATTTATTTTTTTAATACATCCCATAACTACTTACTTTTCTACGTCATTTAGTTACATATATTTACGAATTGTGTAGATACGTAGGCATTTTGTACTTTTTTAGTGTAAAGCCTGAACAAAAACATAAGGCAATATTTTGGTGTTAGCCATTGATTTCGAATATAAAAACTATATAATATGATTATATAAATAATAACAAAAAAACTGAGGTATGTTACTTTTCTGTCGGGTCTGGGTTTTTTTTGCCTGTTCTTCTTAACTAATAACTTCTGATTAACTTGACTCTTTTGAACAATCTCGCAGTTTGAATCTTCGTCTACTCATTTCTTCGAGATAGCTCATGCCGTGACAATAGACAGACTAACAAAACTTGCCACAACACATGTATGTATTGAACAAGTCACAGTTATACTAATTTATAAATTTAGCCAAAGCAAAACGCTCATACCATTAGATTTCGGTATTTACATTTAATATGTTTACTGTAACTCAAGCAACACAGAAACTATGAATATATCAGAAATAAATTCATCAATTATTCAATATCTAGCGTAATTTAATAAATTAACATTTATCTCAACATATTTACTCAACTGAGGTCACGCGTTTCAAATTCCATTTAATTTACAACATTCATACAATCTATGTTAATCAAAAAGTGTTACAGTATGAATTTGAATATAAAATGGCGTGTTCACGTCAAAGGTAACGGGAATGGTCCCGTTGTTGATTTAGCGTTTAAAATTAATCTAATACATATCAATGTTATCTTGTTTGTTAGTGACGGCGACGGCAAGTCTAGATCTAACGTCCTGTTTTATAACTTGGCACAAATATCATGGCGCCTGCGAGTTGTGTCCGGACACATTGATGTTTACTACGTTTGTAGAGTGAGGAAACTAAGTTTTATTGTGATAGTCTTCAATCTATGAAACAAGAAAATAGCTAGGCGAAAACACGTTCTATAATCAAGCTATATATTCAAGCTATTGTAGACGGATCCAATTGAGGGAATAAAGAAAAAATTCTAATCAAAATACAGAATAGAGACAGACAACGAACACTTTGAAAATTGGAAGATTGATGATAATTATTAGCACGGTAATATTATTAGGCTCACCAAACACCTTAGATCAGATTGCCATAAGTTCAAAGAAACTGTAGAGCAACAATTCAAGATAACCATACGAAAAAAAGAACAGTACTACAGAAAATTTTCGAACCTAAACTGTCGATACATAAAATTGTAAGTTTGTAACTGTAAAGTGAACAAATTATTACACGTTAGGAGTCCCGTGAGAACCGAAAGACAACAGGAAGTGTTTAAACCAAGTTTATGTTCTAAAAGTAACATGAAATGTGCCATTACTATCGCAATCGGCAAATAAACTCTACCGATTGGCTTGTAAATTTAACATTTTACGACTACATGACGATTTCAATCATACCAAAGTACCATTTGTTCAAACAGCTTAGTATTCCCCTCACTTTTCAATGGAAAATCCAGAGTAAGTATTCACTTAGGCTGAGCGCACATCCGTCAAAGTAGGAGCACCATTGCCAATCAAATCACGGCATGATAGACTAGTAATCCTATGGCTGATGGCGAACAACCGGATATGACGGCAGCTAACCATCGTTTCCATTGCTAAGGGTTACAACACATTGGTGAAGGTGAACGTTCAAGCGACGCAACTGACGCAGGTACAAATAAATTAAGTAAAACATTACTGACAAAGAAAAATTTTGACGAAGAAACAAGATCTGAATGCTAACCTTTTCACCTTTGAAAACAGAGTAAAATTGAAAGAACCAAGGAGAAATAGGTACGTCGAAAGGTCAATGAACGAGAAAGACAATGTATTGACAGCTAAAAAGTAGAGTGTATGTTCGCAAAAGTTCCTCAAAAGACTAATCTACATCTACACTAATATTATAAAGAGGTAAAGTTTTTTTTTTGTTTGTAGGAAGGTATCTCTGGAAGTACTGGTCTGATTGCTAAATTTTTTTCTGATTGAATGCTGCTGCGAAAAATCGATAGAAAGCTGCTTTACTCCTGAGTGACATAGGCTATATTAATTTTATGCACACGGGTGAAGCTGCAGGCAAAAGCTAGTCGTAAATATGATAGTATAACTTATAAAAGTCCTAAATGAAGTAATTGCATAGCTCTAGAGCTCAGCATAGCATGAGAGAACTAGATATAAAAGTCGAAGTACGAATATGTCGTCCGATGAAGAAGATAGACAAAGAAAGCGGTGACTGCGGAAAAGAATACTGGATTCCAGTAAATGTTCCTCAAAACGACGTTAATAATGACAGTAAAGCTGATTAAGGTTCCGATTCAAATTCAGCAGTGGGGTGTTAAGATGAAATAGGCTGGGTTTTGCATGACTTGCAAGATTAAAAATCCAAGACCCAGAAGGCTGCCGAAATTTTTGCCGATGAGAACACTTCCTAACATCAGATAGCTCATTGTAATGCTGCGCGTGCGACCGCTACATGCATGCTAAACACGCCATGAATTTTAATACGGAACGAAATGATGTAAATGACGAGAATCGCTGTAATTCTGTCAACTTGTCGCGCTTCTGACGACTTTATAACGTTTAAAAGCGTTTTGAGAAATAAATTAAAGAGTAAGACAAAAACAATGAGGTAATGGTTTGTGGATGTCTTGGGAAGAGGTAATGTTGAACTTTACCACGCAGTTTTAACTACTTCAAATAAAATCATACCTAAATATCAAACTTCTGCACGGGTCTAGTCTAGAGTCAAGAAAACTAGAAGAAAATAAGAATACTTACAGATATATACCACAACAGAATCCTATAAACTAAGATATAAGCAAAAGAAAGATAATGATAATACCACAAGATTCAGTACTGCGAAATTGTTACTAAGGTGTTCTGTTCAACTATTCTATAATTTAAGCCTCACCTTTCTTAACAGCCAACCACAATAAATCTACCAACTCCGACGTAAAACAAGTAAAACATGACAGTTACCCATTAGGTGATGAATGCTATGTACGCATACGCATAGTATTCAACCGACAACGCGACGCAACGTCTCGCTCCGCTGGTATTGAAAACGATGCTTGTCAATGAAACGCGGACAGCAGGACGGCTCTATTCGAACGTGACAGTTCAGAAAATGTTGACTTTGATCTTAGATAAACGAGTAAGAACGTAAATACTAGATCGCAGACAGTAGTTTTTGCTAGCGATGACTTTGTATACAAAGATGACCGTGGTTTTATAAGATTGATAGAGGAAGATCACGTTAAGGATGTACAAACATTAGGTTAAATCATCATTCTGAATCATCGCAGAATCATCCGAAATAAGTTTTGGTTGGTATCCACGATTGTTAAACTTAGATAACGAATGAGTTTTGACCTCTGCATTATAACTACATATAAGTTACATACGCATATTAAGGGAGCAATCCATATGGTAATTTATAAAACCGTGAACGTTGCCAGGGATGAGGAAATAGGACACGACTCCCCTTGCGTTTCTCATAGACTATTCCATAAAATTGTTGAAAACCCGCCTGTCTGCTCCAGTTGAGAATTGCATTAAGACTCACGGAATACGAACGACTCGATCAATATCGCATATCGGGAAGTATTTCTTTCATTGGAAATAGTTTGAAAAAGATGCTGTATCTATTTCAACGTTATGCACTCAAATCGTGCTATCCGCAGGAAGTTTTTAAAGTTTATCTGCTTTAATCATTTTTACCACATCCTAACTTGAATTACTGTCACGTTTATAAACATTAAACTGAATAATTTATGAAACCTGAATGTAAGTGTTTTATAAAATATCTACATCACGACAAAAATAGAAATGGTTTTTTTAAAGTCATATTCAAACAAGTTTTAGATCATGTTGCTTACATCAGTGATAGCGAATCAGTGATTTAAAATAGAAATGTGGTCGAATGCAAGTGCCAATCATGCAATTAATGTGTAAATCATCTTTAATTTAGAGAGCATACACGACCTAACTATTTGAATATTGATATAGCAAACATGATTTAAATATCCAAATACATTATAATGGAACTCAAATAACCAATAAAACTGACTGCAGGATGTGACCAAAACCAAATAAACGGGCTGGGAAAATCCTAATTTCTACTGGATTCGACAAGGAACTGGTACGTGTACGAATGATCAAAGTATTCCTTACTATACTAATACAAATTTTCAAGTTATTGACCCTTAAAATTTATTTTTGTCTTACAGTCAAACTTGAGGAAGTATTGACACTTAACCTAAAGACATGACTGAAGCAAATATAAGAAACAGGATATAATCTTACCTCAAGCCGCTAAAAACGTGAACTACAGTCACGTACAAACATTATTCTAATCTAACACATCGGCCATCATGTTTACATAGTTATGACATCACGCAGGTCGGGTGGTCACAATATTTGATTTAAATGTTTGCAAGATTGTTTAACAACCTCGCAGTAGTCTGAATGGTTTACAATAACTTTGGATTCCACTGCATGTTTCATCAGTTGTTCTAGATAAACTGTTTCTTCTAGATGATCATCTGAATTGATTTTTTTGTTAACATTAGGAAACATTGGAATCTCTACATATTTTCGGTTGCTTAGCAATGACTACGTTTCCTTTCGGGACTTTCTCAAACCCCCTAGTCCTTTCTTCATTACGTACTGACATTTGAATCGGCATCAATCGTCATGGGTTTTACCCAAGGTTTATACAATATTTCTTGTTTCACTCAGGTCTTTTTACTTTTCGTTCGTAACACCTACAAACTCTTCAGCACATTGTAAATTTTATAAACATATGGTCCAAAAAACTTCATTGTTAATTCATCTTTTAGGATGAATATCGTTAAGATTTAATAGATTTAAGCCAAACTTATGAAAGAACATTTGTTTCCAGAAACAGAAAAAACCTTGGCAAAAGTGATGTGTACGAGGAAAACCTATAAATCTGCAAACCCAAGGTCCATGGAATAATTAAGGTGGACATTAGTGAATATGACCAAAAGCAAGCCAAACCTCACATCAGGTAAATCGAGGCCACGTTATTATAATTAGACGAGAATGAACGAACGAAATGACCAGTCGTTTAGCAGATATCTGATAATAATTACTTGAGAAGCTTCAAATGGAGATAATTTGAATAGAATATTTTAAAGGAATTGGAAAAATATGTCATGAAATAATTGAGGAAATGGTGAAACATAGAAATGTAAAGATTGCTCTGGAATTTACAATATAATATGTATATAAAATAATTTGATGAAGTAAATTGTACGAAATTGTCAGAATATTGTACTCACGCATAAAATAACAAATTTGACCTCATTTCCGATTCGATCATTTCGTCATAAATAAAAGCCGTTCTCCTATTATCTTATCCATACTGACCGGACACGGAGCGCACACAAATTGGATTAGTGATTGGCACACGCAAAAAATGGCTTCTATTAGAATGAACTATGAAATTCACTCTTCAAAACATGTTGTTACGCTTAGCAAAACAAATGCAGACAAAAAATTGCACACTCCCAAATTACGTTGCTCGGGCAACGAGAGATAACCTCTGTTATTATCTCATAACCTCGATTTCGCAGTTCTATTTTTAAAACTCTCAATCACAGACAATAGCACCAATTTCACACTTCACTTTTTAATTTTTTCGTATTTTTTGTAACAAAACGTGGCCCAGGTTTTGAGCCGGCAGCCTCAGCACTAACTGAATTATCAATTGGGGACACACAGCTGATTAAACACAAGATGAAATGGTTCTAAATGGAACCAGATCTGAAATAGAACCTTATTCTCATGAAAGAAAAGTAGAAAGTGGTGGAAATGGAAATGCTAGGAACCCTGTCGTTGTAAGTGGGGAAGGTAGACGCGCATGCGTGTGCTATCACAATGGACCATGAAAAGCTTGTCTAAGCATTGGAATCTAAGTCTTATTTCCAGGTAAAAGAGTTGAAAATTGAGAGGATGAAATAACGCGCGTGCGTGTAGCTGTTGTCGAGTAGTAAATATTTGAAATATTTTGTTTGATGATTTACAAACAGTAACCAAGGAAATGTAAGGCAGTTGTGTACATAATAAGACGTTGATTTACTTAGAAGTTACAAGCAAAGCGGAGGACAATGTAGAGACAGACAAAAAGATTTATGAAATGAAAAATTGTATGAAATTAAAAACAATCGTTATTTCGATACAAAGCTAAAATCCAACGATGGAAGAATACAAAACAAATCGAAAAGATTGCAAAAGGCTTGGAGAGGTCAAACAGACCACGAAAACAAAAACATTCAAGGTTTGCAAGGAATAGTCGTTACTCTTGTTTTGGACCGCAGTGATCCAATAATAAAAGACCCAGGCGACAGGTGATACCTAAGCTTTGCCTATTTTCCTAAAAAACATGGCGACTTTATTTTTTGCTTTTCAATCATACCGGACAAACAGGTTTTCTGCAGATGGTCTAGAGGGTCTAGCTATTCATGCTATTTTATTCAATCAGTCGCTATTCCATCATTAAAAGGTAATCTATTGAACAGCTAGCAAAGTAAATAATACCCTAAACCAGTATTCTCATCGGTCAACAAGGTTATCGATGATGTAATATTGACATCATGTACCATTCAATTCAAAGGATGGCACGGCACATGTACAAGTTTAATGTGACCTTCGATGTCACATTGATTGGCTGGTCCTTATTGATGATTTTATTGTCTGGCTTTAACTTTATGGTACCTGCCAAGAGTAAATAACTGGTATGATGGATCCTTTTAAGGCATTGTTCTGTTATATCATGATTTTGTTCTGTGATTATTGGTATGAGGAGTTATAGAGAAAAAGTATGGAAAACGAAGACTTCCAAGTTTATAAGGATATGTGCCATTGTATTTTGTATTTACGCTAATATAATAAAGCGAAATAATCTCTGGGATAGTCGGATTGGAAAAATAAACTTTTCGTATGTGATAGGAAAGTTTTTTTTTATGTTTATGGCGAATAGTATAGGAAAACAAATAGAAGTAATAGTATTAAATATTATTAGTAGTAGTAGCATTCGAATAGTATATAACATCACGCTTCGACCCATGACATAAGAGCAGTAACCAAAGATGTGAATGAAATCGCGAAGAACAGTTTAAATACAATATTAATGAAGACGGTAGGAAAATTGTTTGGCAACAGTCTATACGGTTCACACAACTTCAATTTCATAAAAAAAAGAAACAATAATTAAAGAAAAAAAGGAGCGTGTTTAAAAAAAAGGTTAATTTCAGCAATGTTGTCAGAATTAGCAGCATACTGCTAACTTTGGTGTGTGAATCTAAAGAACCAACAAATTCTCCATACACCACAAGCACACGTTTCTAAAGTTACGCATAATTAGTGGGGAATTCCATAAGCTAGAGGAATTTTAATTACGTTCTTGTTGAGGACTATCCAACAAAAAATCAAGCTGTGTATATTGACAAAATGTAGGTAATATACGCAGCAATATTTACGTCTTTAAGATTTCGACATTACTTTTGTAATGATACGCATTACTACTTCTTGCCTCACTTTGGGTATTTGTAAACGCAAGACAAGGATTATTTTATCCGTAGTCTCTCGTCTTTGTTACTTACTCATTCTGTGCTTAAAATGTAAAACCTCTTGTCTTTAACTTTTGAATTATGGGTATCGATTTTAAAATCCTTTCCTTCAAAAGCTTTTTTTTGTATTATCCGATCATTCAACATCGTTCATTGCACCCAAGTCATCAAAACACTGCCAATCAAAATTCAGTGTCCCATACAACATTTCAATGCTGTCTTTTTATGACCACCATACATGTCATACAAACGTCAATCCATTGTCACAGCCCATTACATTCGACAATATTCCATTCATTGCATTGCATCTTTATGTTATCTCGGAGTCGTTTAACGACGACTGTTATTACCTATGTAGGCGAATATTAATGATGTTAATAACGTTATCTTGTGTACCACTTTCTAGATAGTTATCAAAGATTCTGAGAATGATACAGGGAAGTTATTGTTTGTTGTTATGACGTCCCGTTGAGCCACCCATGTTGAACACGCTTGTTGGAATGTTAGAGCTGCTGCGTGAGATCTTCCGTGAGATAATTTTTAAGACCTTCTTATGACTTCTCCTGCTTGCTAAGGGTGTGTCAGATTTTTATTGCCTAAAACCCACTATGTTTCTATGCGTTAGGTTTCTTTTTTAGAATTTCTCATGGCCCTGTTGTGCCCCTACGGTTTTACTGATATATCTTTGAGGCGCGCGTGGAAACTAGGGCTTGGTCCTTATTGGCTGGCCGGACGGCGAGCTTATTGCTCTTTCAATTAGTGAAAACAATAGAAAGAGAAAGAGCAATAAACTAGGAAGGATAATTTACACCCGAGCGAAGTCGGGAAATCTCATTAGTTGTTTACGAAGTTACAGTTGCCATCACGATCTTGAACACTTGCACATAAGTCAAATATTCGGTCTCTTTAGTGGTGCGAAGTGCGACGCGGGGGCGAGGAGTGTCAGTGATTGGCTGGCCGCGCCATCTCGTCATAGACGTCACTCCTCATTCGTTCACTGCGTTGCAGCATGTATCTAACAACGAAGACGATTGGCTCGCCAATGTATGGAATGCGCAAAGCGATCCCCACTCTGACGCCGAGTGTTCAGGATCCGTGACGCCAACTGTATCAATCTATAATCCCATAGATGTACGCGGACTAGTTTGTACTACGACAAAAACAACTCCATGCTTGTACAGATGACATGACAGTATTTTTAAACACTATTTACCATATTCATATGCAAATGGGTCATGCATTTGTCTGTTTACTACCTTAAGCATCGAATTAGAATACACCTTATAAGGTATTTGCTGCTTGCGTAAAGAAACAAGATATACCTTACAATCGAGTGACTTAAAGCTTGCGTTGAAATATGCTTTGAAAAAGCAATATTCTCTTTACAGAGTCAGATCACGGACTGACAGACAACAGAATACTTTCAGAACGTGCAAATGTTTATCCTGGAGCAGAAATGAAAAGAATTCTTTGCGTATGAAAGAATGGATTGGATATTCAAGTTCTTGGAACCTCCTCCTTCATAGTCGTTCACTCTTGACAGAGTGGTCGTGGTGACAATATTGCATTTTCGTTGGCGAGTAAGGCTCCCCGCGATGCGTCTCCATCTCCACTTGTCACAGTTTACGGCGTCTCGGAAACTCTGGACTATGGAGGTTTGTGTTGCAGTTCTGATGAGGAATTCTTGGATAAATCTTAGTAATTAGTAAATTCTGCTATTGCATTTTGTTTATCGAATTGAATTTCGTGTTGATGACATGCGATTGTTTGACCAAAATATTAAAAACCAATTAATTAGGGCAACAAAACCCTTACAAGATTCTCGACGTCCTCTGATGGACATAAGCCTCCCCAAGTGTCGCCACAAGGACTGGTCCTGTGAGACTTGCATCCATCGGATACCCGCATCTCTTAATAGGTCATCGGTATACTTTGCGGGAGGCCTTCCAAAGCTGCGTCTTCCGATACGCGGTCACCTTATAAGACACTTACTCTAAAAACGGCACTCCCTTCTTGCGTGATCTCCTAATTCTTGATCAATCAAGTCTATTGCGTGATCTTCTAATTCTTGATCAATCAAGTCTATTATACAAGTCCAAATTCTTTTTCTCTACCATTTCTTTTATTTTTATAAATCAAGGTTTTGAGAGCAGTGTCCGCCATTCTACGCACACTTCCTGAGACTTAGATACTTGTTCTTAGGAAGGAAACCGCATAATGTAGGCAGGATTACGCACGTTTAATTTGTGTTGTGCATTCTTAGGACATCCGTGATAGACTGACATTGTAAACTGTCAGTCTATCACGGAGTTGTATGACTGTTACTTTGTGTTCAATGGGTTCATTGAGATTAAACTGAAACTTAAGTTTTTTTTGTTTGTTTTTATTGACTTGATTTCATTATCATCTTAGTTGAAGTACTTCAACTGCTGAAGCAACTCCTTCCAAGAGTAGCCACATTGACGAGTCCATTTCTTTTCGGTTTAGAGACTTATTTCTGATAAGAAACAGTGAGGAGTGATAAGAAACAAAAAGAGTTAGTGTCACGGGTGACAGACAAAATCGTTTAGTGATTTTTAGTGCAAATGGGCTTAAGTACTTGCCAAGTAAACACTTGCACTTCAATAGCAACATCGTCATCGCGTAATTGGGAGTCAATAAATGAAAATGTGCACAAAATTAATAAGCGCATTTTCCGTTGAAAGACAATAATTAAGTCGTGATTACCCGCTTTTTACAGCGATTGCAGTCGGTAAACTTATCGGATAGTGCTAATTGAAGTATAATCAGATCCATTCGGCCTTGACCGAAGGCTGACGTAACTGAAAAGTTTGTTTTGCAAAGCGGTTTATTTGCTAATCGCTTTTTTGCTCCAATCTACAATCTACCTAGCAGGTTCTCTGTTGTTTACTATTTAGAATAAATACTTTCTACTCTTTTTCTGGCCTTGTTTGTCTCATATGTGATTACGTCCTTGTTACTTTTTAAAGGGTAGATGCTCTATAGCGGAGATCGTAGCAGAGTGGTTTCACGACAGACCTGCTAAGAATGGGAGTTTGTATTGTTTGATAGAGAGAAGACAATTCTTTCAGTTAGTTAGTTCCGTTGCCTCTTACATTACATTGTACTACATTGTTGTATTACATTGTAATGTAAGAGGCAACGGAAAGAATTCTGGTGGGTTTTAGTCAGAAAGAAGTCCGACACTCTCTCCTGTGATCGCAGAACTGGTGAAGTTTTTTGATGATTTCATAGTTCATACGCTCAAAAAAAGAGTGGATGTTTCATCTAGCTGGGTCGTCCGCTCTGTAGGATATATTGAATCTCTCTTTCTCCCAATATGCTAAGACCTATTTTATTCCTATAGTCGCCTCGTTTATAAAATTTAATCTTCTGCTTTTAGTATAAGTTTATCAGTTTATCATCTATAAGTATCCTCAGAAGGGGCACATAGATACTGTATTCCTTTCCCGTTGCATTAAAGGCTTATAATACAATGCTGCTTTCAATGCACTGATATCGCGTGTTGTTGGTGATTATGGATTACTTAATACGGTTACAACTAGTTGAACAGTAGTTCTATATAATTAATGAGAGAAGTGATGTGTTCGATATTGTCTTTTGTGTTTTATCTTCAGAAAAATGACATTTTTCATCGTACTGCATGTTATCGCTTCGTAAACAATCGTTAGGCAACTATTTTGGTAAAATTTCGGCGCTTCCTTGATCCCATTTAAATTGATGCTTTAATTTTATCCTATATTGTGTGTATCTGTGTGTTAAATAAATATATTTTCTTTCTCTTCGTTTTAACAATAATGCCCTTGTTAATTTACAAATAACTAACCTAGATTCTACTAATTGGCACAACTGGTTAGTGCTCAACAACTGCTTCTAGGAATGGAATGGTGATTAGATGCACCTAGATACTATACGACCTCTAGTATTTAAATAGTATTTTTATCATTCAATGTCTTGTAAAGTCAATGATCTACATAGCCATCCCACATAATTGTAAGCAATTTTATCAATACAGTTTCTTGTATTCAAAATCCTACCATATACTCCGCTAGTTAGGATTGAGAGTCGATTGTAGGCTGAAGAATTTGGTGGTGCAATAAAGCTAAAGGTAGATATTAAGTGTAGGCATTAATTAAATTAGCATAGTAAACAATGCTATGGTGGGTTAACGCCGGCGTCTGTCGGCCATAGATCAGCAAGGAATAGACACAATCAGTCACGCACGCACGCTCTGAAGCGCTTCAATAAACACCTTGCGTGTTCTTTGAAATAGTCGGTGTATGACAAAGGTCTTTTCAGCCGTAAACGGCATAATTTTCTACCTTTCTCATGAATATTTAATATGTAGAACTTTTGTCTTTGGTATGGGCCTTCTAAGACGCTGTGAAGGTGCAGACGCCAAACTAAATGTAGATTTAGACTACATCCATATTTTGGAGATATTGGCCTTGCCAAGACGTGTTAAAATGGTAGTCGTGCGAGCTAGAAAGAGTGATGGAGCTATACAGCAACATAGCTCCATACTTTTAGCAATTCAGTATAGGTCGTAAAATAGATCCGGTTAAGAGCTCGTGTTAGCCCGTCTGAACTATGTAGGGAAAGTGATCCAAATGCATGTATAACACCCAATTTGCTGGTAGCTAATTTGATGAGCTGTGAGTGCTGTGACACAGTGACTCGGGTACGTGGCAGACCACGAAAGAGATCGCAGAACGACCTGGATGTCTTTTTTAAGAATAGGAAAGAAGACGCGAAAAATTTTGATCGTTGGAAGGAATGGAGAAAGGAATGAGGTCTTTATCCAGCAGTGGGACAATACGGGCTAGCGATAAATAAAAAACATGGTGAGCTAAGTAAGCTATTTGAAGTATACAAACCTATCTTTTTGGTCATCTGCCGATATGGTAGACAATACTTATGTACCATCGCGGTCATTTCAGCCTGATCCTGCCAATCATGGCGGTAAGTCCCCTCTTTGAGGCGTGGCTGGAAAGACCTCACGGCGTCCTTACCTTCCGCATGACGCAGGTACTCACCGGACATGGTTCGTTCGGGAGATTCCTGCACTCGATTCATGCGGAAGTGACGCCCGGGTGTCGCCACTGTGCGGAACGCCCGGAGGACACGGTGGAGCACACAGTCGAGGTGTGCCCTGCTTGGGCGGAACATCGCCGTGCCCTCGTGGGGGCGATCGGCGGCGGAGACCTCTCGCGCCGGGCCCTGGTTGAGGCCATGGTCCGGAGCGAGGAGGAGTGGCAGGCGGTCGCCGACTTCTGCGAAGCAGTAATGCTCGCAAAGGAGGAGGCCGAACGCATCAGGCAACGGCGTTATCGCCGCCGCCGTCGCCGGGATTCTGATCCCGATTTCCGGCCAACGTAGACGCGGGCTTGCGGACAGTGAGCAATGGGTAGCTCGCTGTCCGGCCGTCCGGTAACTGTCCGGACCAAGCCCAAGTCGTCGACGGCGCGCGCTGTTCCCGCGCGCCTCAAGGAGTTGTCAGCAACAGCAGGGACCCAGCCGGGTCGAAGCCTACTGGGGCCAGGGTTATCCGAAAGGGCGCTCGAGCCCCGGTATGAAGGCTAGAAGGAACGGGGTGGGTCTTTTAGTCAGTAAGAGTCTGACACTATCTCCCGCTCCGCCCAAGGGCGGGGGATGTCAATGCATGATTTTTTCCCACCACAAAAAAAAAAAAAAAAAAAAGCCTGATCCTGCCTGAACACCAAAAAAAAAAAGACGGGTTGCACTCCGGGAGTGCCGGCAGAAGTGAAAACTTGATTATTAACGTTGAGCATGTTTGATATTTTGGAATGGTTAGGGAATAATTTTGCACCAATTGCTTTATCAGTATAAAAGTACTATCATTTATGTGGTAGAATACAATATTCATTTATTGCGCTATCGTACACAAACATGACAATTTATATTACATTAAAAATTTAACACTTTAAAACTATTACAATTATTTTACATTAAAAAGTTTATCTCTCCAAAAAACTACTGAGGTGTCAAGGGAATCCCGGATGGAACGAAGTTCCGTTCTGGCTTGCTTTCTATAAGAGAGAGAAAGTGAGAAAGACAGAGAAACATGCGCACGCCGCACGGCTTACAATAGCTTACTATAGAAAAAGTGTCGTTACAACTTTTCGTGCGAATTTTTTCCGTCTAGCCAATACAATATAACTAAAAAATACTATCCTATTTTATGTACATTTTGACAGCACTATTTCAACATCTTCGAAACCATGAAAACGACACCCATGACGGAAAAATTAATAATTTCTTGCAGCCGCCATCTTGGATTTACATTTTGACAGTATTATCGGTTTCAACACCCTCGAAAACCACGAAAACGACACCCATGACGAAAAATTTGATAATTTCTTGCAGCCGCCATCTTGGATTTATATTTTGACAGTACCATCGGTTTCAACGCCCTCGAAAACCATGAAAACGACACCCATGACGAAAAAGTTGATAATTTCTAGCAGCCGCCATCTTGGATTTATATTTTGACAGTACCATCGGTTTCAACACCCTCGAAAACCATGAAAAAGACACCCATGACGAAAAAGTTGATAATTTCTTGCAGCCGCCATCTTGGATTTATATTTTGACAGTACCATCGGTTTCAACACCCTCGAAAACCATGAAAACGACACCCATGATGAAAAAGTTGATAATTTCTTGCAGCCGCCATCTTGGATTTACATTTTGACAGTACCATCGGTTTCCACGCCCTCGAAAACCATGAAAACGACACCCATGACGGAAAAGTTGATAATTTCTTGCAGCCGCCATCTTGGATTTACATTTTGACAGTACTATCGGTTTCAACACCCTCGAAAACCATGAAAACGACACCCATGACGAAAAATTTGATAATTTCTTGCAGCCGCCATCTTGGATTTATATTTTGACAGTACCATCGGTTTCAACACCCTCGAAAACCATGAAAACGACACCCATGACGAAAAAGTTGATAATTTCTTGCAGCCGCCATCTTGAATTTATATTTTGACAGTAAAAGTGTCGGTACAATTTTTCGTGAGAATTTTTTCCGTCTAGCCCCCTTTCACAACGCGCGATAAGGGATAGCTGTCTACTCTCCATCCGTCTTACGCTTTTTCGATCAGGTCACGTGTCCTGACGCGAGTTTAAGATTTTATACCCATTACAGAAAAAGTGCTCAACGCCGCTAAAGAAGTTTTCACTTCAAAAATCGCTTTAATCCTGCGTTACGGCGCCAAACCAAACCCTTTGAAGTTTTCGTCTCGAGTGCAAGCAAAAATGAACTAAGCGGTGGTCAGGCGAAAGTGTCTTTGATGATACAGGTTTTGACAGCTTCATTTCATAGAGGCAGATTCTATCACAGCTGTAAAATTCGTATCTTAAACACTGTTTCTAATAAACATAATAAATACTGTACTTGTTTCCTAACGGTGTTCAATGTCGCGGAAATTCGCACCTCGACAGCACAGAGTTCAAAGTGCGGTTAAAGAAAACAATTTAGCGGTAACTGCAGTTCTGTTACATCATCGAGAAATCTTATAGGTGTTTTCATGGCTTCTTCTTGACATCAATTCTGTGTCGTTTACCGTTGATTACTCTTGCATAAGCTGGAGACTTAAGGAAATCATTACGGGTGATTGCTAGTTTATTTTATTGACATGCGTTTTTGTTAGAACGTCTGTATCTTTCCGGATGAAAGTTTATACTTCTGGCTTCCTTAGTTAAGCGTTCTGATTACAAGTGAGCAGTATTATCGTCACTAGAAACACTGAGATAATACGAAGCAATGATTTGCAGGATTTACAATGGTTTACAGAGCATTGACTATGGAACATAAGTGTGCTCTACTCGTAGCAAGTATAGGCTCTACTTAATCTCTAACAATACGAGTTGCGAGTATCTACATTTACATTGTACATTGTTAACACCTCTACGGTCCGGACTAAGCGTTTTGCCTCGTCGTTTATACGGCATTTATCGAAGGACTGGAACAATTTGTCTGCTGTGGTCTTTTCGTCGGATAATAATTTAGATGTCATCTAGGCTAGAGTGAATATGCTCTTAATAAACTAGTGCGATTCACCAGCAACGATTTTTTAGGTGGGAAATTATCTAATCTACTATTCTTGGGCTGAGCTGGACGGCGTGTCAGACTTTTACTGACTAAAACCCACTCCTATGTTCCTTCTTCGTTCCAGGGCCCCGGGGTTCTTTTTCGCACAACACATGGCCCAGTAGGCTTCGACCCTGCTGGGCCCCTAAAGTATGGCTGACATCTGCTTGAATCACTGCTTACTATCAGGTGAGATTGCATTCAAGTACAAGTTTATATAATTAAAAAAAGTACGTTTAAGAGTATCTTGCTGTGCTAGCGGATAGATAAACTTGACATAATTTAGATGCAATGCCAGTTAACTTGAGTGGTGGCTTAAATCACGCTCAAAAAGGCAGAACAATGAAATGCCATATCTGATCTAGTATCTATGAGCAGATCAAAGGCGCACGCGTCACGTGGGCGCCATATTGGCAACATGGCTACCGGGCCAGGGTCGACAATCATAATTACACACGATAGCGGTATCCGATGACAACAGTTGCACAATCACAATGAGTTGTTGATTCTATTGTTGGTGCTTTTGAATTGCTGGTATTTTAACTCGACTGCCCTAGAAGGAGGGTAAAGTTTTTAGATCTTTAACATTTGTTATAATTAGTCAGGTGCTGGGATTTCGGCGGTCTCTCCAACCCTGTGCCTTTAGCTCTCGCCGGAACGCCCATACCAATCTGTTCCGTCACTCGTCCAAGGGGATGGTGAAATAGACCCAGACGTAACACGTGGGATCAACATGTCACGTCGATCTAACATAATCTGCCAATAATGATCCCCTGCGGGGACACAGGCCTCCTCTTCGTCAGTGGGAATGGATGGTAATCCACCACGAAGGCCCATAGCATAGGTTAGTGGATGTCAAAATGTCTTTGAATTGTTGGTTACAATTTCTTTTTTTTTGGTTACATAGCAGTCGTTTCATCTCGAATATGGTCATTTTACTTTTTTGGTCTCGCACATGTCTTGTCTATTGTTTATTTTTCTTTATAGTGTTGATTTTTTATTTTGAGTTATTTAATATCTAGTTTAGTTTTTTTTTAATGTTGGTTGTCCTATGCAAGTCACAAATAAATGTTCTTTTATCTTTCTTTGCTAGGTGCTTCTAGCTAAGCTCCTTCTGGTGAGACCAGAATTCACCCTCAACATAGTTGAAAAACGCTTGGGCAGATTGATTGACACTGAGATATCAGAAAGGTAGTATTAAAATCTCGACTGTATGAGTGGAGCAACAACCTTCGCTAACCTGCGCATGATTGGATGCAGTTGAAAGGTCAATGGGCACCAGATTAGACGGTTGCATTGAAAGGCCCAGCCGGTCAATAACCCGCTTGACCAACCAAATCAATGCAGGTTTGTGACCTTTTTGGGCCATTGGGTTTACTTTATGGACCGCAATTATCTCGGTGGAGATACCGAGTACCTTTCAGATCGAACTGAAAGGCAAAGGCAAGTTAAGTGATAATATAAATTGTAGTAGACTTTAAGTCTTCCGTATTGCGACGGAAAGTACAAATAGATCAAGTAAGACTGTCATTTGTACAGATTTAAGTTAATGTATAAGTTGTGTTACTTTTTGGTGTAAGTATAATAAAATTTATTCTATTCTAAAGTTAAAATGTTATGATTCAGAAACCTTCATATTAATTGATATGAAACAGTTTTGTTAGCGTCGATAAATTTCGCTGTAAGAAAAGGAGTGTTTTGATGAACAATTTGGATATTTTTTGAATACAGGTAGAGTTCCTTCCCCATCGTATCCCACAGAAAACGGTCCCCCTCAATACAAAAATAAATAACATGCAACGGGTAGGGACTGATTAGCTGAGTGGTTGTAAGCAGCCACGCGGAACGTCACAGGTTCGTTTCCTGCGCAACAAAACGCAGGAAACCGCCACCGGAAGTCAGGTGTGGCGCATGCGGGGTTATTGTCTGACCTAATGGGTTCGCGTTAATCATGTTATTTTTTTGTCTATAAATAGATTCGTACCAGCCCAGTTTTATGTGAGCTACGAGAAAATTCAGCTAAGCAAAAACTAGCTAAGTCTTTTTAACTTCAAGTGATGTCAAAAAGTCAATAATTCAACAATAACAAGAATTTAAAATAGAAACATCATTAATAATAATTTAATTAAGTTTTGTGGTAAAAATTGGTACGCTCACCCATCCTTAGCCTAGCCTTAGGCTTCCAGTCTATTTTACATATAGCAACTGTATGTCTAGTATGCTATTCTAAGCAAATCGCTATATGAACTTGGAATATTACCACCTGCTGGCACAGGCATCATCTTCCAGTATAATCCCATCTCGGTACCAATGATTTTTTTTTTATCATATTCACGAATTTTTTTTAACTTGGTACCGACATACAACAATACGAGCATTTAAGAGTATCCTATTTTAACCCTTTTCTTGACAATGTATCTTGTCAGATACAGTCAACTATAAAAATTCCTGGTTTCGAAAATATAGTGAATGACATAAAACTTCTCACAACAATTTATATTTTGAATGATTCCGAATTCATTTTTATTTAGCATGATGATATTGGTAGTATCGTTATATTTTGAATTAAAAAATTGTGCACAGAGTCGGCACGATCGTAGGCATGGAGGTAAGAATATTATTAATTTTTATATTGTACCCGGATTTTTATGTAGTATTGAATGTTTTTATATTCCCTATGAAGTAAACATTTGTATCAAGTATAGTTTCAAACCAAATATTTACTGTTGTGCAAAAATAATAATCTTGTTTGTGCATGTATCTCACAGTGCACACCGCTAAGTTATCACAGAATTAGGTACAGCGTACTATGTATCTCTAGGTGCACAACGCCAAGTTATTGTGTACGCAATGTATCTTTCTAAACTTACGGAAAAACTTCAAGAATCATACCATGAGAGTAGATTCATTGACGGGGTGATGGTGCCATGTAAAGGAAAAAAAACCGGCCATTGGAAATGATATATAAAAAGCAAACCTAAGAAATGGAAGATCAAAATATTCGTTAGAGCTCCAAATGTTGTCTGAATTCATTTACGACTTTACTGTGTATGGAGGTGATGACACATTTCGATACGAAGATTTTACCCCGCTAGATTCTGGCTTCGGGTTAGGGGCTATAATAATTGTAGCCTTTTGCATAAAAAAGCATTCCAGAACCAACATTTTCAGGGGTCTCTTTCGATACCTTTTTCACCAGTTTAAAATTAATTCATTATCTATTCTCACTTGGAACGTATTCGATCCTTTAAATAGGTTACAGGAAACTGAAAAAAGAGCTGACTATGGACAAAGCGTGGAAAACAAAACCCAAAGGGTTTTATTCCCAGATAGTTTGCAATAGCAACAACATTTGTGTAGCAAAGTGGCATTTTAATAAATGCGTGACCACTGCAAGCAACTATGTTGAAGCAGATCCAGTGTTTATAATTCAAAGATATTGTAAGAAGAAGTTTCCAGTACCCTGTCCTGAAATAACCAAGCAACTTATAAATGGGTGGCGTAGTAGCTCGCCATCACCTGTTATAGAACCAACACTGTCACCGTTGGTATTTGCCCTTAGTTTCCCAAATGCTGGACATGTGTATCAGTAATAGCTGATTGCTTTAGCGCAGGCACCCTAGATCTAAAAAATATATGCCATATATAAAAAATTTCGTTACCAGTTGGTACAAAGTATTAATAAATTTTGTCCCAACTGGTAACGAACGAAACTGGCAAAAAAGAAGACTTCATTATAGGAATTAGACGTAGCAGGGTCTACTCCAGCTAAAAAAATTGAAGCCCCTGTTATGCCAAGACCTACACTTTGTGTCAGCTATGGCCAAATTGGATATTTCCCAATATTCAGTACCAAGGGGAGTTGAAAATTATGCATTAAGACAAACCACTGCAATGTGTTCGAAGTCAGTCTAAGACTTTGTCTTATGTCTAATAGAAACTTTTTATTTTCCTGCACATACTTATTTTGATGGTAGTTGTGTTATTTTGTAAGATCTAATGTTTGTGTTCGATTTTTTCTGTAATTCTGATTATATTTTTACTTTTAGTAATTTATTTATTTGAGCAATGTATCTTCTCAGATACATTGCCTTGTGTAGGGAAAATTACGGATACTTGGCAATGTATCTCATAAGATACGTTACATATCTCCAAAACTAAACATACAAGATTTTTTTTTCAATTTTTTTTATTCACTAATACTAATTTTCAAAAGAGAATTATACTTACAAAAAAAATAATTCTATACATTTTTTTTTTTCTGCCAAGAAAAGGGTTAATCAACATGATTAAAATAAGTATAATTTCAAAATCGGTAGTGTATTGTTGACAAAGTGAAAGATATTTACGGGACTTTCATAGTCATGCCCTTGAATTGCTGTCATTAGTAGACCCATAGTCTTTGTCTTGGTAGTAACTTACAAATCTTCAAGTACGATTATGTTGCTGTGTATGTCGCCACCAAAGATGTCGTGATGAGACTTAAGCCCATCTCCCGGAAAGCTAATGGACGCCATCTCTCTCTATCTCTCTCTCTGTAGTGTCTCTCCGCAAACCACGTCTCACCTTTGATCTTGCGTTCCATCGACACGGTAAGAAGTAGACATCTCCGCGGTTCCGTTATAGGTTTGAGTACGACCTCACCACTCATCAATAAGATCTGCGTCTAACTTCAATTACTCAGTCCTGCTTACTCTTTTAGAAAGTGGCGTCGTGGTGGTATGTTATTATAATGTAAGAATGAAGCATCGTGCAGCCTTCTGAGCGTGTTGAGAACTAAACAAATGCTAATGTGTTTTCTTACGTATATACAAGCATATATTATTATCGTACAAGAGTATTTATAAACATATTGCTTGCATTGTTTGTGGAGGAAAACTTAGTGAAAATTCTCCGCTCATGCATAGTATATTATGTGCATTGAACGGTGAGTTTGAACGTTATTACGGAAGTCATGTTATGTGTATGAAATAAATTGGATGTGACTTATTCCTACTAAATATGAGATCTAGAGAAAGAGCAAGACACTTGGACTGAAGATCCTTGACGTGGTTAAGATAGACCAAGAGGCATACACACCACGTCAGATTCACCTGTTTAGAGGCATCCGAAACAGGGTGTAGCCTAGTGCCTAGCATACACATATTCGCAATGTTATTCCAAGTTATGCATATAATTTCACGCTTCTTCCCATATTCAAAAATCGCATAATCAGCATGAGATTGTATGACAATGTTCCCACGAACGCGCATTTTACTGCAGGTTCCCTCGCCCTATGACATTGTATTAAGTTTCTGTACAATCGACAAAACAAGCTTTTATAAATATTATTGCAAATTTTGTTTAACAAGAAACTTATTGTGTTAACGTCACTGGGTTGTGGGCTCCATGTAAAAAAAATACTGGTCATCCAATGACAATGACAAATACTGGTTGTCCTGCAATAGGAGAGGATAGAGAGAGGGCGTGACAGACTTTTACTGACTAAAACCCACCCGTTTTTTTAGATGCTCTTTGCTGTTTAGGACCAGGTTATCCTTTTCAGAAATTGTGTGGTGTAGTGGTTCTAGCGGGCATCGGGGTCCTGCCGGGACCCTACAGTTTTGCTCACATCATCCTGAGGCGCGCGTGTGGAACACTACGCGCCGTTGACGACTTGGGTTCGGTGTCTACTGGACCGCATGGTTAGTTAACCATTGGTTGCATACTAGAAGCCGGATAATCGTAGGAAAAAGCTAGGCAAAAGATGAACGTTGAGGAAAGATTATTGCAGCAAATCGAACGTTGATGAAAAAGGCAGTTACTACTCGTACATACTATTTAATATTTACCCAATTTATAGTGCGCGGAAATTAGATGCAAATAAACCTTTAACAAAGAGCAAGGTCAAAAAATAAACGAAATAAACTGTATGTTTTTTTTTTTTTTTTTATCTGTTATAAACTAGTACTTGACTGCGATCCCGCCTGATGGTAAGCAGTGATGCAATCGTTGATGGTGAGGCGCACTAGTTTATTAAGAGCCTATTCACTCTAGCCTTGAAGACACCCAAATTATAATCAGACGGAAAGACCGCAGCAGGCAAACTGTTCCAGTCCTTCGAAGTTCGCGGTATAAATGACGAGGCGAAACGCTTAGTCCGGACCGTAGATGTTTCAACAACGTAAGGGTGGATACTCGCCGTGCGTCGGTTTGTCCGATGGTAGAAATGAGATGGCGGAATCAAGTCATGCAATTTCTGCGCACACTCTCCAAAATGCAATCTGTAAAACACCGAAAGGCTGGCTACCCTACGCCTGTGATCAAGGCTTTGAAGATTGGACTTAACCAAATCTAGATCACCAATCAGCCTCTTCGCACGCCTTTCCACCGAGTCCAAAGCTGCCAGGTGGCACTTTGCAGCACCAGCCCATATGTGGCTGCAGTACTCCACACACGCCTAACGCCTAGTTTCCTAGCAGCTACTTTGGCTTTGGACTCAATGAACCGACCAAAATTGAGGTCGGAGGAAATTTCGACACCCAAGAGCTGAAGGCGGTCGGTACAATCCAATGATACATTCTGAAAAGTAGGAGCCGAGGTGAACGGGCTCCTTTTGGCGGTGAACAGACACGCCTGTGTTTTGGCGGCGTTGAATCCCACCAGATTGGTTTCGCCCCACTTGGAGACTGCCTGAAGCGAGATATTCGTACGCTCTACCATAGCCTCTCGTTCGGACCGGATTTGCTCTTTACTAGCCCGAGCACCTGGCAGGTATCTCTCTACAACTGTGCTATCATCTGCATACCCATAGATACCGGATATGTAAATAAGACCTGTAGTTAAATGCACTTTAAGAGACAAAATATGAAGTGCTATAATTACACGGCATTACCTACCGTATTACATTTAATAAAAATAACTTAACGCGTACAATCTGTTAGTAATGAACGGTAATTATGGTATGATAAGAACAAAAAAGTAATGGCTATACTTATCAAGTTCACGTTAATGTTACTTAATGTGAAATTGGTGCTACTGTTAATCCAATTATATAAATATTTTCTCTCTCGCTTCTGTATTTGGAAGTCAAAATACAGTTATGCAGGCGACGCAATGCGAATGCGAAGCGATGCGGCGCGGACTGAACTAACAATTGATATTCTATTGCAGTGGCCTGCGTGACCAACCATACGTGGGTGCAGTGCGGGAAGAGCAAAGCGAAGCGGACCCGTGCAGTTTCAGTGACTTGTTTTATATAAATTGCGGCTGAAGCGGCAACTATGCGTGCACGTAGAACAGAGCTGCCGCGTCGAGTTAAATCGCTCACTTAGGCGTTATACGGTAACGAAGTGCCAGTAGTAGGAAGTCTAGGAAGCATACTGTATGAGATAAAGACAGGTTCGCAATGGCAGATACGTTTGAAGAAAGAGAGGAAGGCCTTCGCCCAGCAGTGGGACATAATGGGCTAATCAGATAGATTAGACATGACATAGTTTGACTACCTTCGAAAAACCGCATCTGGTTGAAGTTCCAATGCGAGCGAAGTCGCAGGCTACAGCTGATTTATGAAGACCGCCATTAAGTTAGAACTACATTAGACCGACGCACTCGTGTAACACTCCTGATTTGTACGTAGAACGACGTGGATCAAGTGTAGCTCTACAAGTCTAGTTTCCATATAAAATTAATGGAGACCGACGCACCCAGATCGGCGTGTGTAGCACACGTGTGAGCAATGTAATTCCAGCATAACACTTTTATTACCGACAGTACAAAGTTGCTAGCAAAGCTAATTACAAAAACAGTCATGGGAAAAGACAACAATTAAATATGATTTTTATGTATTCATGAAAACGAGACCTTTGCGTTTTGCTTGGTATTCAGAATAACGGGTAACCAGTGGGCTTAATAACTAAGGTTATGTTATTGTCAACACTGTAATTTATTTGTTTATTTGTAATTTTTGTTGTTTATACAAGAGTTAAGGAATGTTTGCGTGATGTACATTGTAATATTATGGTAATGATTTCTATTATCTTGTTAGTCCGTTGCCATTGTTGCACCATGGGTATTTCAAAGTTCGCTACAATTATGGATATGTAGTTGATTAAGTCACGCTTAGCATATAGAATAGTGATTGTATCACATTCGATGTTATTAGCTTCATCACCATCATCATCATCTTCATTTCAGTCAAAAGACGTCCACTGTTGGACATAGGCTGAAAAACCCACTCCTGTTCCTTCTTTGCCATTGTTCCAGGGCCTTGGGGATCTCTTTCGCATCATCCATGGCCCCAGTAGGGTTTTACCCTGCTAGATCCCTACGGTTGCTGCCAAGACAACTCCTTGAGGTGCGCGTGGAACACTACACGCCGTCGAAGACTTAGGCTCGGTCCGGACGGACGGTTACCGGACGGTCGGACGGCGAGCCAATAGGCCTGTTATTAGCTTAGTGGATAATTATTTACATATTGCTACATAAGTGCCATATTTTCAGTAGATTACTTAGGATTTTTTTTTAAATCATCAAATAAAAACTCCTCCTGCTCTGAGTGCAGCGACAGGAAATAACAGACTTTTACTGACTAAAACTCACCCTTGTTCCTTCAGTTACCCTTTGCGTTCCAGTGCCTCGGTAACTCTTTCAAACAATCCTGTCACACCGGGGCTATACATAGTTCAATCGTGCCGCTTTTATTGTGAATAGGATCTAATAGAACACTTTTCAAAACTCATTTGAAGACATGCCGCCGGAATTTTTTGACCGAGCCGCCATGAACTTCGTACGATTGGCTGCGCAGTCATTCTTTTAGCGTATTGTGTATTTTTTCCTTCAGGACGCTATCTTCAGAGAGCGGCCAATATATTTTGAACGTATTGTACTTACACATAACAGTAGGTAATTTCACTTTCTTACTAGTAATTAAAACGAAATTACAAAGAAATTAAAACTTGCCGGAAGCCGGGCTACATCTCCAGCGTTCCGTGCGAAAGGCTTTATACCCCTAATGAATAAAATTAAAAACAAAAGTAATGAGGATGGTACTCACTGGCATGGTCGTCGTGCAACAGATTGTGGTATCTGTGCTGCTTCTCGGGCGCGTCCAGCCTCATCATCACGCCGTGCTCACCACGACATAGCGACTATGCTGGAACAAGGAGGTCCAAGATTAGTTTTGAGATGACAGATGATAAAGTGATGTAGTGTATACACACGAACAGATAAAGTGGCAGCAACAGCTATGAACAAAATTCAAAATGTTTGGGATTGAGTCCGCCTATGCACTTTGTGTTGCATGAAGATTAACCTTTCAGATACCGTCAATTTGAGACAATAGTAAAGAATAGATGCGCGAACGCCGGCATTCGCTTGGGGTTTAATGAATATAAAGAAATTGAACACAGAAGAGGGCTTTTTGAGGGCAGTGGCCATCACTGGCCACTGCCCTCAAAAAGGTGAAGGAAAACATCAAAAATTTGAAGACATGTTACATCCACCAATCCGCACTGGGCCCGCGTGGTGGATTACGACCGATTACATCTCCGAGAGAGGAGGCCTGAATTCCAACAGTGGGAACATTATAAGGCCGACTATGAACACGTGTCATAGCATAGTACAACGTCTAATCAACCTGATAATGTTCTCACTGCTGGGAATCAGGCCTTATCTTTAGGACAGAATAGGCCAAAACTTATATCTATAGGATATACCGGTTTCCTCACGGCGTTTTCCTTCGCCATTTAAGAGTAATGGTGATTATTAACACGAAGTAACAAGCTTGCCTGTGTTTAACCCTCGACCTGCTGCTCGTAAGGCGAGGCACTTGCCACCTCTGCACGTTTATGATAACACACAGTTATCATCTTCCAGCCCGTCCAGCCATTCTGTCCTGTCAACCGTCACGCTATCACTGACACTCATAGCTCCCATAGCACGCACAATTAACCCAGCATAATTTGAAGGCGGCAAATTCTACAGGTTGCTGGTTAGGGTCGAATTTTTGTATCTATGTAACATTGTACTTCCAACTTCCATCGTACGACGTTCGTAACGTTCATAAACATAACAGGTATGCAAAACAAAGTTAGAAGAATACCTACAGAAGACAACCGGATTGCATGTCGAGAGACGGGAGCGGCGAAATGAGGACAGTTTGGATATATGTTGACCGTTTCAAAGTTCAAATACATAGTACGTGTCAAAACCAGACCAGACGAAAGTGTCAATAATTTCTACACAGCATATACATTTTGTATGTCAAGGCTGCATAAATAGATGGCTCTACAAACACACCTCGTTGAATCCAAATAAGCTGACGGCAATGTTGTATAATAAAAACAGTATAGACTAGAATGTCAATAGCTGCTTAGCTACTTCACACTTCTGAGTAAATAATCATATGAAATCTAATATTATAAAGAGATAGAAACTGTTTGTTTGTTCATAAGTTTGTAAGAGATAAACGTTGAAGTACTGAACCGACAAAAAACCTTTTATAAAAAAGCTTAGCTTATCAGGTGAGATTGTGGTCAAACGCGAGCCTATCCATTATAAAAAAAAAAAAAAAAAAAAGCTTACAGTATTTTATATCTTCAGAAACTATTTTTTTTCCTGGATAGGTGAGGTATGAGCAAAACCGTGGGAATCCGTTGTCTTACCCAAAGGGTCCAAGCAGGACCCTATTACTAAGACCTTACTGTCTGTCTGTCCGTCACTAGGCTGTATCTCATGAACCGTACCAGCTAGTCAGTTAACATTTTCACAGATGATATGTATTTCTGTTGCCACTATACCAACTAATACAAAAACAGAATAAAATATATATTCTAGTGAGGCTCCCATACAACTAACGTTTTTTTTGCCTTCGTGTCCGAGTCCGACTCGGACTTGGCCAGTTTTTGTACAGATCGCTGAAAGATGCTCCTTACTTACATGAGGATCCGTAGAGAGTAGTTTAGACTTTTCCATTACTTTTGATTTATTATTTACTAGCTTTTGCTCGCGGCTTCGCCCGCGTGGCGTTAGGTACTTAAGGAATCGGGATAAAAGGCAGCCTATGTTCTTTTTCACGTCAAAGGCTATATGCATGCCAAATTTCATCCAAATCCGTTCAGCCGTTTTTGTGCGATTAAGTAACAAACATCCACACTTTCACATTTATAATATTAGTTAGAATTAAACACTTTATGCACAAAAGTACAGCGGTGGACCTATTGCCTTATATTGATTACTTTTTATTCCGCATAAATGCGAGCGAAGCCGTGAGAAAAAGCTAGTGTAACACAATCTTCAAGTTCAGCAATTCAATTAGGAACCACGCCCACATTGATAAGGATTTGTAAATAATTTCAAAATGCCAGATAATAAGTAAGAGTGGGTTGCAAAAAATTTATCTTGCTTAACTTAGGTTGTTGACCGACTGTAATTGGGAAACGCAATTGATGTGATTGTAGTTTTTTATTGTTTTGTTTGCTTTTTAAGTAATGTGATGACCCTGGGTTTATGGTTAGTCATTCTTTCTCTTTAGTGGGTGTGGCGTTCGCGTAAATGTGAACTACGTGTTCTGAAGTTACAGACATTTTTTTTAAATCTTTTATTATTATTGATAGGCTCGCATTTGACCACCATCTCACCTGATGGTAAGCGATGATGTGGCCGACGATGGAGTAGGATTGTCTAGAAGTAACCTATTCACTCTTGAGTTAAAGTAAGGGTCTTTAACTCAAGAGTGAATAGGTTACTTAGTAGTACCTAGTAGTATTTATTTAAACTATGGAACATTAAGAATCTAAAGGCATACTAATGTCCACTTAGTAGGGACACAGTGCAAAAGTGCGCTTTTATATTTTTGGAAAAATAAAATGATTCAATCAATATTTTTTTATATACATATTTAAATAACACTAGCTGCAGCCAGCGAGTTTATGTAGAAAAATCTATTTTATGTTTTATTCTAGGACATGGTCAGGATTTGGATGAATCTTGGTGCATGGGCGCACCAAAATTTGGATGAATCTTGGTGCATGAGTGCACCGAAATTCATCGAAATCCATTCAGTAGTTTTTGCGTGAACGAGTAACAAACATCAATACATACAAACTTTTGCGTGTTTATTTTTAAATAGTATTTAAACAAGATTGATTTGGTGTGAAAGCAAGCAAATTATGAAAATTAAATTATAAAGCGCCAAGAGATGCCAATAAAACTAGAAATAAAATGTTCAGCGGCACAAGAAATCACATTTCAACGAGATTTTGAAATCATAAAAAAAACCTGGGCAATTGCGAGTCGGACTGTCCGCCCTGAGGGTTCCGTACAAACTTTTACCTATGTATGTAAATAGTTCCATTCCGGAATGGAGTCTCGGAAGATTGTGACATAACAACAAATTTAAAACTTTCAGATTTAATCCTATACTTGTGCCATCATCATCAGCCTTTTTAATGTTCCCACTGCTAGGTCTCAGGCCTTCTCTCTAAGAGAGGGAATGGGCCGTAATCCACCACGCGGGCCCAGTGCGGGTTGGTGGCACGGGTACTTGTGCCATAAGACCTTGCATTATGATAAATTTCAGGATTCTGAGTCAATAACTGGGGACCCTATGAATTTAGATTGACTCGAGAGTATCGAAATTGCCACATAAATCGAAGTATCTTTTTTTCTCGTTAACTTGCAAGTTCGATTTTGTTACAGCTTTAAGAGTCCGTACACTTGAGTATTATGGTTTTAATTCCACGCATTCCCCAGATAAAGGGTCTTGACAGACAGGCAGGCGGATGGCCGAACGGACAACAAAGTGATCTTATAAGGGTTCCGTTTTTTCCTTTTGAGGTACAGAACCCTAAAAAATAAATGAAACCGCATGAATCGTAGTTAATCTACAGACTAATGAGACCTACATTCATCATTCTAATAATTCGGAACTAGACGAGAACGTGAGTAAAGTAGCTGAACATTCAAAACAGTTTATTTGGATCATGCTTTAGCTTAGTATCGCGTTTCGCACGAGGCTTTTCGTTAATTACTAAGGTAAATGTTTCGTTTTTAAAATAAACAGTTTTATAACTCAGCTGTCCACGCCAGACTCATAAAACAGAGCACAATTCCAAGATTTTTTTTTGCGCGGAACCATAATTCTTTTTCTAAAATAAAAGTAGCCTAAGTTACTCTTTATAACATCAGCTACTTATCAGTGGAACTCGCGCAAAATCGGCCCAGCCGTTTCGGAGATTACACTGAGCAGACAGACAGACCGACCAGGCAAAAATTAAAAAAATAAAATCATTTCGAATAGGTAGGAACGAGCTCCGTCGTCTGTCACTATGACATCTTATCATATCTTACTATCAAGTGAGGTAGTGGATCACGAACCTATTAATAAATCTGTATTGTGTAAGTATAAGTAAAATAGAAATGTCTGTTAAATCCAAAGATGTAATTTTTAAAATGTTTTGTCTTTCCGTCTGTCTGTTTGTTCCGGAACAGCACGACGGCTGGGCCGATTTTGATAGAACTTTCACTGGCGAAAAGCTAATATTACAAGGAATAACTAAGCCTTTTCATTTTCCCGTGGGAACGGGTTTTCAAACTACGAATCGAAGAAACTTTTTTTTTTTACATAAAAATACCGGCTAAGTGCGAGTCGGACTCGCCCATGAAGGGTTATGTAGCAGCAAGTAACATACTTAATATAAAAGTTCTTGTAGTTTGTTGTAACTTTGATCGATGTTTTAATAATAGTGTATTTTTTTTAGATTTATGACGTAAGTATTAAAAAAAAAACTACTTACTAGATCTCGTTCAAACCAATTTTCGTTGGCAGTTTGCATGGTACCTATTGTATGTCACATTTTTTTTTGGTTTTATCATTCTCTTATTTTAGAAGTTACGGGGGGGGAGGGACCACTTTGGAAGCGTCTCTCGCGCAAAATATTCAGTTTAGAAAAAAATAATTAGAACCCTCAATATCATTTTTGAAGACCTATCCATAGATACCTCACACGTATTAGTTTGATGAAAAAAAGTTTCAGTTCTATGTATAAATTTATTGTTTTTTTTTCTTTCTATTTTTGTGTAAAAATCTTAATGCGGTTTACAGAATACATCTACTCACTAAGTTTCATCAGTATAGCTCTTATAGTTTCGGAAAAAAGTGGCTGTGACATACGGACGGACAGACAGACAGACATGACGAATCTCTTATAGATTCGTCATGTCTGTTTTTTGCCATTTGGCTGCGGAACCTTAAAAAGAGAGTAATGTTTTAAAAACCCCACGCGAACGCATTCGTGGGTAATATCTAATACCTAATAAATAAAAAGTAGCACAACTACTTAATTAATAATAATGAAATAAAATAGCGATAATTAATCATTTAGATACCAGATTAGGATTACCAATAATCCGAATTATATCTCTATAAAATATTAATACTAGAAGAGAAATAAACCAGCTCAACCCAAATCGATTAAGGTTTTTTGCCCACTTTTACTCTTTTGCAATCAGCGTTCGCCTAGATTCCACAACGAAATTGGTCGAAACAATACTGTTTCTGATAGCGCTGCATTAAACTAAAGTGACCATTTCTGTGGTAGGTGGTCTTATTACTTAGTAATTGGAGCATTGTGCCGAGATAAAATTAACCTCGTTTGGTCTGAAAGATAAAAGTGAGGTGTTTTGTGAAAATTATGTGAATTAGTTTTGAACATTGTCTCTGACAATTTTTTTTTATTCTTTTTACTTAATTCAAACTATAATTACTGTTTATAAAAAAATAAAATAAAAATAAAACCCTACGCTAATTACAACTAACTATAATCAAACTAAAATATGGCGTCAAAAAACTCTTCCAAATGTGCCCAAAAGACTGGCAGTCACTGGCGGCATTGCCACGCTGTATGGTAATGCTTATTCTCTGTCCGAGGTAAAAGCCAGCCCTTGGGTTATGTGCCCCTGACAATGAGTTATGTGGTATATACATGCAGATGGGTGAAGAGCGAGAGGGAGGCCAAAGAAAAGATGGATGGATTATGTGAAGAGTGATATGAAAGAAAAGGAAGTTAGTGATAGCGTGACGGGTGACAGCGTAGAATGGAAAAAATACGTGTTGCGCCGACCCTAAATAAGACAGGATACGGGCAAGAAGATAATTGTCTCTGACGAACATAAGTGGCAGCAGGCAGGGCATATTGCTCGCAGGATAGATGGCCAATAAGGACCAAAGGTTATGGAGAGGCGACCACGCACCGTGCCCTAGGAAGACTCCCACAAGGTGGACTTAATGAGGGTCGCGGGAATCCGATGGATGCGGGACGCGCAGGACCGGTCGAAATGTTGACTGGGGAGGCCACGTCCAACAGTGAAATTATGTTGATGATGATGATGATAGTTGACGTTAATTGTTTACCACTCTTGACAACATAGGTTCTTTTTTGAGGTGGGAGATGTCAATGGAAAATCATCTATCTCCATCACCAATCTCCAGTTCTAAGGTGGAGGGGGAGGGCGTCTCAGACATTTACTGTGCATCCTTCAGTGATCCTTTGCGTTCTAGGATTACAGGTTTTCCTTCAAAAATTCTTGAAGTCCTTGCGCTTTTGCTGGGTTTTTTGGTTTGCTGACATCTATTTGAGGTGCGCGTGGAACACTATGTGCCGTCGATGACTTTGGCTCGGTCCTTACCGGACGGCCGGATGGCAAGCTATTTATTACTCATCGTCCACAAGCCCGCGCCTAAGGTAGGTAAAGTAACGAGAAGGATTGCCTAAGTGATATTAGAGTAACGCAAGCGTTGCGCTTGCGTTATTCTCGGAATTTTTGAAAAAGTTATTGTCCTTGTACGCAGAGTGAAACTGGAGGACACAGGTAGGTTTTAGTTAGTAAAAGTCACTCATGCTCTTCCCTAGAGCGGGAGAAGACATTTAATAATTTCTCCACCTCAAAGAAAAAAACAGTCTTATATATTTTGAACTTTTAGACGATCACTATCGCTAACATCAATCACTTTCTCTAGAGCCTCATGCCATTTTATGACACAAATGACCTTCAGCCTCCTTCACTTTTATGGCGATGTTTTTTCCCGCCTGTATAGAACTGTTCAATTGTCTTGATTCGAGGTTCATTTTCATTACTACGTAACCTTGACAATGAAGACCGTGATTAGCCGGAGGTAATTTCACGAATTCGTCGGTCAAATGATATTTCAGATGTTTCCTTTGGCAATTGGACAATAGGAGTTGGAAGTCCACTTCCTAGTCATAAAGGAAGGTGTTAAAAGTTTATTACACCGATTTAGTTGGTTACATCATTCTTATTTAACGGTCAAACCCAGAAACTAATTTGTCAGTTGATTTGAACAATCATCATCGTACAACAAATTGTCTACAGAGATTGTACTTTATTGCTTTTTTAAAACCTCACCTCAATGTTGTCATAGATAGGTACTTACAAATAAAAGGTAGAACTTTTTTTTGAAGTGTTTTTGAATTTTCTGCTCTAAGCTCCAAACCTGAGCCGGGAATGTGAGAAGTGTCAGGTTTTTACGTAACCACACCTGTGTCCAAAACTGTGCCTTTTAGGTACTAGAACCCAAAAGGCAACTGAAGCCCTTTGGGTTCTAGGACCACAGTTTGCCTTTCAGAAATTCCCCGTGGCGCTAACGGGCATCGGCCCTGCTGGGCACCTATGATTTTGCTGACATCTCTCTACGCGCCGTCGAAGATTCGGGCTCGGTCCGTACCGGATGATTGGACGACAAGCTACACATTGCTTGTCGTTCGCAAGCTCGCACGTACGGTGGCCAAGGCATAAGAATATCCGTTCCAGTAAGCAGAAAGACGCGATAACATGCCATTCCCTATCGCTCCGGTCTATGGCCTGAACCAGGGCCCGGCCAATCCTCTGGGTGTACGACCAGTTGGGATAATTTCCAACTTTTTCGCGGGCGAAGTCGCTGGCAGAACCTTTTTCTACATATTCTTAAGTGCAAATAAATTTCGTGACGGCCTCAACACGTCGTTAGCATGCCTGAAACTTGCAAACGAAGATTGTAAGCGTGAGAAACTTCCCAAGTTCCCAGTGAGAAAGCTAGGCTTACACGGAGACGTCTAGGCATTTTTTTTACTTGACTGAACGAAGCATGTCTGCTTACACAAATCAGTGTCAACATTACACAATTGTAGACACGTTAACTTGAATCGTGACCGTGAATTCACTGTTCAAGAAAAACGTAAACAGCCAAACTGGTGTGTCAGGTTTTTCTACGAATTTATTACCTACTTTATTAGAGTCTTAAATGAATGAAAGAAACACAAATCAGGTTTTTGTGGTAATCGATTAGTCCTTTCTGATGTCGGAGTGTTGGCTTTTCTAAACTGGCACGGTATATTTATTTTACATTAAGCCAGGAAAAACGGTAGGCAGGTGGCCCAGTCATAACGGCCTAGATGTACGAGGTCGTGGGTTCAAACATAGCCAGGGGCATTTCTTTGTGTAATTTATTTCATCACCATCGCTCTCAAAACGGTGAAGAACATGGTGAGGAAACCAATCATGTCGTAGAACCAAGAATTCGAAGACAACACGCACTGGGCTCGCGTGATAGATTTCAGCCTATTCTCTCTTCTAGAGAGCGGGCCTGTGTCCTGTCCTGTGGGCTTGTGGAAACATTATAAGGCTAATCATGCCTATGCAAGGAAACAAGATCAAAGGTGAACAATCATCCCGATTGCCAATAAGCATCGCAATACCGACTAGTCCTGCGATTCCTATACAAAGTCACGAACTAATAAACCAACTGTTCGGCAGATATTAATCAACTCCAGACACAGGTCATCTAATTTAGGGGACCTTCTTATCGATACAGGGGTAGCTACGCTAATGCTAGTAACAAAAGCCTAATCAATGAACACTAATATAATAAAGAGGTAATGTTTGTTTTTTTTTTTTGTTTGTAGGAGGTAATCTCTGGAAGTACTGGTCCGATTGCTAAAATGTTTTCACCGATAGAAAGCTGCTTTATTCCCTTGAGTGACATAGGTTATATTTTATGTACGCGGGCGAAGCTGCCAGGCAAAAGCTAGTTTATTATATCTTATATGGCCAACGGCAGAATCTCAGATAGATCTATAGGCAGATAAGCCGCAGAATCCAACCGTCAAATACATTTGACAAAGATCATCAATTAAAGTCTACGACTTATAAATTACCTATCACATAATCCCGGAAACCGTAATTACGTGAGTTAAATAAACGTAATCAATAATAAAGTTTTTGTATGCGTACGAATTTGGCGCGAAACAAAAAGATGGCGCCACCATTGTTTGCTTTTTTCTAATTCTCGGCTCAATGCACTGCGCCAACGCACGCCTACGTCTACCTGTGCAGTGGTGGTAGGGTTGGCACAGGAACAAAATAGGTGCCCAGTGGATATCAGCGTCAGTTATATTTATTTGACACATGTTGAGCTGGAGTCCCATTTCCATTTGGTGCAACACTGAGATGCACTTCGCACTATGGCTCCTATCTATGTAGGTATATATATCTTTTTTTTATCTAAGTACCTTCACGTGTCACCATTTTTTCTTTGTTGTTGTTGTATCTGTACAAGTGTTTAATTTTTATAATTTATTTGTGGTTTGGTATATGTTTTGTGTTGCGGCAAATAAATGTGTTATCTATCTAGTACTCCACAGGTGCCTGTGTTAAACGTACAGGAGAGCCACTCTCTAGTAATGGACGAAACCCACAGGGATCTTGGGACAGCGGAAGTCAAACTACACCCGCGGCCCCCGATGCAAGTAGGTATACGTGGGAACACCAATTAAAGTGTGTATGCCCAATAAAATATGTAGTTTTCTTTCTTTCTTTCACCAGAGTGGTTTTAGATAGTAAGAGTTTGACAGGCCCTTTCACCTACCCCACGGCATAGGAAATTTATTAGGATTTCCAACCTAAAAAAAAGGAACAAAATAAGATTGATATTTAAGAATTTCTGGTCGAATACGTGAAGAATTCGATGAGATGATGACGATGAGAGTACTGAGCGCATTTTGTTGAAATTTCAGCCAATAGTGTCTGTCTGACCTTTCCTCTAGCTCCTAACTCTACTGCCGCGTCTCCTCAAACTAGCGATATCTGACGTCCGGCTTTATTTAATCAAAACACACCTTTGTTTTTACTAAAACGCTTACCTTACCAGTAAAAGATACAGGGTTACCATTATTTATTTTCTATTGGTTATTATTAGTTAGGAGATGGTGGGTTCTTCCTTTGGAATTGGCAAGAAGAGTGGGACAGTATAAAATACAAAATAATGAGCTAACATGATTGAAAAGTCAATTTAAAATAACATGTGTGACATAATATGCGCAACAAATGGTATTATTGATAAACAAATCGTGTCCAATGTCAATGTTTTGATAAGCGGCCATTTTGCACCTTGTCACTGATAGCATACGTCCTTGCTTATGCGATCGAAACGAATGAAAATAGAAATTAGAATCTACTTGAATTGACTTTCTTTCTCAGTCAGTAAAAGTCTGACACGTCCAATCGCTCCGCTCAAGAGGGAGAAGTCATTGGATGATTTTATATAAAAAATAAAATTGCAGGTCTAGGTCTAATATTATTTTTTCTTCCAAAACCAAATGATGACCGTTTAGTAAGTGAGAGTAACTAATTACAAGGGACTAAAAATAAATTACTTAATAGAAAAAAAATAAAATTATAATAGGAATTGAATGACTAATAAGTCAAAGTGTGGAATGTGTGAAGATAAAATTAAATTGATAAATTATCACAAATGATAAAGCGACAAATCTATATTTACTTAAATTAAAACTATGGTTTCTTATCATTGACTATTTTATCAATCTCTTGATATGCTAAAGTATGGGTTTTTCGGGGAATCATTCGTTATTATCAGTAATTATACTACTTTATGATACATTGGCATTTTTTATCTGCTAATAACGTGTTATAAACATTAAACGAATTGACCCGCAAATGAAATCCGAATCTTTAAAAACAAAACGTCAATTACGGGTTTTATAACTTAAGGGCCCTATTACACCACTCGATATTCAGACAGTCTTAGTCGATGTCGCATAGTGTAATAAGAGTTAGACTATCTTACTATGCATGAAAAATAAGACGAGTCTGAATAACGCGTAGTGTAACAAAATGATAATGCTATTATTTCTCGGTTACCCACTCACACAGATCTTATAATGATATTTAAAATATTTTTTTTTAAAGTTATTTACGTTCCTTAAACGTGCAGCAAAATAAAGAAAAATTTAGAAATAAAATTTATTGCATAATGGTAAATTATATATTCGTCGCTTCATTCTTCAGATATAGTTTATTTACCAAGTAGTACCCTCTATCCTACGGGCAACCTTCGCACGATTTTAGAGTTTTTTTTTTTTTTTTTTTTTTTTTGACGTTACGTTCGTCTGTCATATTCTTCATTCCTTTTTCGTGCGGGGCAACGAACGATTGATAAAAATGCCGAAACGTAATGCCCAAGAGAAATTGAAAAAATATACAAGAACAAGATTAGAAAACTAGAAAAAAGACAGAATGGCGTCGTATACGACGACCATTAGATTCATCGGAGGATGAAAACATTGGAGGTTAGTTGAAACTCTATTAATAAGTGTTACAAAATATTCAAAGCTAAATCGGGATTGACTGCGAGTCAATTGCGATAACATAATTAGCTGCGAGCTAATTATGGGTCATATTTTATGACTATTTATGTAGAAAAAATATGTCATCTTGAGAAGATATACAAAATGGTCTGCCTGACATTAGCTGCAAAAATACGATACACATTAATAATTGCTAAAAAATATTCAAAGTTAAATCGGGATTGACTGCGAATCAATTGCGATAACATAATTAGCTGCGAGCTAATTATGGGTCATGTTCTATGACTATTCATGTAGAAAAAATGTGTCATCTTAAGTAGATATGCACATTAACTAAATACTATTATCCGCGAGATAGTAGCCGCGAAAATGTGTTACACATTAATAAGTGCTACAAAATACATATTCATATTATATCGGGGTTGACTGCGAGTCAATTGCGATAACCCCAAAAAACCCAAAGGTTAACTGGTATAGAATGCCTTGTGGCATTAAGTCCACCTATGTACCACTATTGTACATGATGTTTAAATAAATAAATAAATAACATAATTAGTTGCGAGCTAATTATGGGTCATGTTCTATGACTATTTATGTAGAAAAAATGTGTCATTTTGAGTAAATATGCACATTAACTACAAACTGTTGTCTGCGAGACATTAGCCGCGAAAAACGCGTTACACATAAATCAACCTACCTATTTGTTCGCTTAATGATCGCATCGTATGCATATCGCTTGCAAATGTGAGCGAGGTCGAGCTCCGGGAGCCACAGAACAGTCCGCTAAACCTTCACTAAGAAGAAGACCAACCAGTGGTGGTCTATGATACACAGGTTACCCCAGATCTCGTGGACCTCGTGGAAGTGGCTCAAGTTTGGGACCCGGAGCTATTGTCTCCGTTTGGTTCTTCAACGTTCAGTACACCAGACTTCGGGGTAAAAATCCACGAAAGATTAACTCTCCCTATTTAAAAAAGGATTAGACAAAGAGGAGAAAGATAGACTCCTAAAAGACCACTTAATACTCGCCAATTGCAGACTATTGCGAGCTCCAACGTTGAACGTGGAGATCTCAGCTGCGGTGTCAGACATAGTCAGAGGCAGAGACAATAAATTACTTGGTTTACAACAACAACTGGGTAATACCGCAGCAATAAATAAATCAATGGACACTCTGCTCAAGTCAGACAATAAAGTCATTACTTTAAAATACTTAAGCGACAGTTGTCGCTTGTTATCATATCTACATTACTGTTTGTCTAAAGACAATAAAATTAATAGCTTCGAGCCTAAAAAGAACTGCCTTCATATTATTAAAGATTCAGAACGTGATGATACCCCATATGGGAACATTATCCGAAACGATAAAAGCCAGCAAGGCTATCGAAATGCAAGGGTATCTATCAGATACAAAAAACTATACCAAATCAGAAAAATAATATTTCTCAGTCGTCAGTTACTCTCCCTGGCCTCTAGGGAAAGTGGCAAGGACCTCCTCGCTACCCACCGTTCAAGGGGAGGGGGGGGGACAGAGGAGACTACCAGTGACGCCACGTCGGTCATACTCATGGCAGCGTCATCCACAAACGAAGAGCCCTTACATATCAAAGAGCCGTGCAGCACATCATAAATATCGAAATTATATGCTGGTAGAATATAATTCTTCCTCAGTTTTTGGTCTCACATAACCAAGAACACTATTGACCTATCATGGATAGAATATTATGGTTTAAAAATTTCCTTGTGTACTCAAGTGACTCAGTCAAGCATACCACTATCGAGCTTTACATATGATGAAGCTCGAGATATGCAGATAGCAATTAAAAAGTTATTAGAATTAGGGGGGCCATATCACGTTGTATGCCATGCCATGTCATGATCAGTACACGTCAAAGATCTTTTTAGCGCCTAAGGCTGGCGGAACTAAAAGATTTATTTTGAACCTAAAATCATTTAATAAATTTGTTAAAAGTACACATTTTAAAATGGAGGATCATATAACAGCCGCTAAATTAATCCCCAAGGTGTTTTTTTAGCAACAAGCGACCTAAAAGAGGTCTTTTATCGATTCCTATATCCGAATCTGACAGAAAATACTTAAGATTTCATTTTCAAGCTCCTGATTCTAAAAAGTTATATACATACCAGTTCACTACCAAACGGCTTAACTGTGGCGCCCAGAATATTTACAAAAATCATGAATGAAGTTATAGCCTATCTTCGAAAACAGGGACAAAAATTTTTTATATAATTAGATGATACATTATGTATTTATCTACAATGATTATGATAAGTGTGCTCATAATGTACGTAAAACATTGAAACTTTTGGAACGTTTAGGTCTGGTCATCAGTTACGTCAATAATTCACTGAAACCATATAAAAATGTAAATTATCAGGATTCCTGTATAATATGTCCCTGTCGTTATCTCCCAATAAACGTAACAGTTCGCCCAGTTAATAGGTGTTCCAGTCGCAGCCTGCCCAGCAGTTAGATATGGTTTTCTTTACACAAAATTGTTGGAACACCAAACATTCCTTGCGTGCTTTGTTCACTATGATAATTACGAACATAAAATTGTTATTTCCGAGACAGTCCTAGATTATCTACATTGGTGGCGTAATCATATTGTTACAGTTACGTGTCCCATTAGAAACAAAAGTTACAAAAAGAAATACACACAGATGCTTCTAGAACAGGTTGGGGTGCCGTATGTAATGGCGTTGAAGTCACGGTGTTACGCCTAGTACATGGAAAGCCATAGAAACTGATCACCACATAAACTACTTAGAACTCCTGCTAGTGTTTCTAGACATTTTGGTTGTCCTGGTCTGACCTGACCTGACCTCTTTGTGTCTCGCAATAATATCAAATGTGACTCATTTGTTTCTTGGAAACAAGAACCAGATGCATACGCCGTAGAAGCATTTACTGGAAATCTCAATATTTCTACGCGTTTCCGCCATTTTCTCTGACATTAAAATGTTTGTGCAAGATTATTGAAGACGGTGCCAAGGAAATTTTAGCTTTTCCTTATTGGCCCACCCAGCCATGGAACCCACTTTTACAGGGTTTACTCGACTCACATACTCTTTATTTGAACCCTAGTAAATCTCTTCTTCAGTCTCATTACAAGGAGCACCATCCCCTGCACGCCAAGCCCACCCTGGGTGTCGCGAGGCTTTGCAGACAGCGTCCACATGGTGGGGAACACCACTCGACTCATTAAATCTAACGATGGCTTCTCTTGCTAACAATACGATCAAACAGTATAGTGTTGCACCAAAAATCCGGTGGCAGTTTTGTTCCTCACGTAACATTGACTTTTTTAATGGTTCAAAAACATTTGTCCTTCTTTTCTTAACTGATCAATTCAACAAAGGCTGTTCATATGGTGTAGGTTCCGATGATTGTATAAAACGGTTACTGAAAGGAACTTATAAACTTAAGCCCAATAAACCACAGTATACCCCAACACCTCACATTTAGAACTTAATCATGTATCTAAATGGTACCTTAATTCGGAACTCAGTCTCGTAAAAAATACCAAAACATTAGTTATTTTATTAGCTCTCTGCGCAGCGCAGCGCGTTGAACAAATCTTTTGTTTAATAAAGTTAGAAATGATTTCGATCGAGGGATCGAAAACATCATCATGATTTCGATCGAGGGATCAAGCGGAGTTAAAATAACCTTATCTGATATTATAAAAACCTCCGCTCCCGGATGACACCAGCCGATTCTATTCCTATCATTTTTCATGAACATACAAATGTATGATCTGCTTCAGTCCTCAAAGATTATATTTTTGTTAGCAAAAACGTGAGGACAAGCAAAGTAGGAAATGTAGAATAAATGAATGAATTTAACTGGTAAAAAACCTCACTATCTATATCAGTCGATGGATTAAGCAGGTGCTATCCGAGAGTGGTGTGGATGTGAGCACGTTTAGCGCGCACAGCACGCGACACGCCGCCATTTCGGCCGTGTACGCTACTAGACTTAGTGTAAACATTATTAGGAAGACAGCTGGCTGGACCAGTTCGTCTTTAGTTTTTGATAAATCTTATGACAGACCGATCATAAACAATGATGATTTTGTAAACGCGGTTGTATTCCCAGGAATAAATTAATTAAGTTAATGATGTCAAACTAAGATTATAATTAAGTCATTAAAATCACAGTTGATTTTATTCGAATTAAAAGTTAAGTTCAATTATAATCACACGTTTCGTTTTTTCATAAAATAAAATATACATTACCTGAACAAAACTTGTGTCTCTAAAAATCTACTTGGTAAATAAACTATATCTGAAGAATGAAGCGACGAATATATAATAGATGATCAAACGAGCTTCCTGAAGAGAAGTTCGATCATTATTATATGAGTCGCTTCATTCGAAGATATAGGATCCCTCCTCTCCCGTCATAAACTCACATCTCATACATTTCTGTGATTTTAACCCCAACAAGTTTTGTTTATAATAAATCTCTAAAAGAATGAAGAATATGACAGACGAACGTAACGTCAAAAAAAAAAAAAAAAAAAAAAAAACTCTAAAATCGTGCGAAGGTTGCCCGTAGGATAGAGGGTACTACTTGGTAAATAAACTATATCTTCGAATGAAGCGACTCATATAATAATGATCGAACTTCTCTTCAGGAAGCTCGTTTGATCATCTAATATACCCAACAGCTGATTTATGTTATTACTAGCTGCTACCAGCAGCTTCGCCCGCATGAAAGTAGTTTTTTTTTTAATTCATATAAACTAGTGCTTGACTTCGATCCCACCTGATGGTATTATATGGCTTTTCATCCAAATTCGTTCAACCACTCGAGCGTGAAGAAGTAACCAATTTCGTCTTTAAAATATTATTGTGATTTCAGAATTAGTCCTACAGTTTACCTTTGCCTCTTACCTGCCATACATCTTCTACATTAATATAATAAAGAGGTAAAGTTTGTTTTTTTTTTGTGTGTAGGAAGTAATCTCTAAAAGTACTGGTCCGATTGCTAAAAATTTTTCACCGATAGAATGCTGCTTTATTCCTGAGTGATATAAGCTATATTTTATGTAGGCGGGCGAAGCTGCTAGCAAAAGCTAGTTAGCAATAATGTATTTTTTTTTTATCATCATTTTGTTCTTGTAGGTGCCAGCCCTAGCGGCACGTCACCTCGGCGCAAGCGCACTCATTCGGGGGCGGTCGTGTCATGACGCAACCATGTTTAACGTTTTGTTCCTATTCCTAGCTCCTGGTCGATAAGCACTAGGGAGCTTAGAAGCCAGACAGGAAGCCGTACGGGTCAACGACTTGCGCAGTGTAAATATTTTGTAAAGGGGACTTGGAAAATGGATGGTGTTTGTATAAGCGGTGTAGGTACAAGTAAATGATGGATCGCTGTGTAGAATTTTCCATCTAATATAATAGAATGACATCAACTTTAATTATAATTGCAGTTAGATACTAATAGGTAATAGGCAAATGGGTAATTTAACTACCTAGTAGATAACTACATATAATAATATACTATTTATAGTACCATAATGAGAAAAGGTTTGTATTTTTATATTCTTGTATTTTTGTTTATTTATAGTGAATAAACTAAAAATCAACACTTCTACACTAATATAAACAGGTAAAGTTTGTTTTTTCTTTGTAGGAGGTAATTTCTGAAAGTACTGGTCCGATTGCTAAGATAGATAAATAAATAGATTGATAGTTCATGACGGATAGGCATGACTATAATATTATAACATCTCGCTATCTATGACCCACAGAAGTGGAGCAGTAACTGACAACGCGGGGGATAACTAGTATTTCATAAATAAAAAACATCTAGTATTATGTTATGTTCGAATATAAACCTCGACGACGCAATCAAATTTTATGTAATAAAAAGTTATAGCAGAATCGTTTTTATAAATGATCGTGAACTTTCGGAGAACCATTTAAAATGTAATCATTGTATACTTTTTATTCATATAATATTTTGTTTTGGTCATTAAATGAAAAACATTAGAAAGAAGTTCAAAATATTCAGAAAAAAATGCTTATTTTTTTTATTTAATGCCACCAAGAACAGACAGAAACACCTAATATTTCTGTCTGCCAGACGTAATCATTAACCATAACATCATCTTCACGACTAGCAATTAGCAGTCTGATCGGTGCAATCATTAGAAGTATTAGAACTACTAAAAAATTTAAGGACTTATTACTACATAGAAGTACAATTAAATCTAATTTATAAAAACCTCGTGTCAAAGTTTTTATTGAACTCCTCAATTTTAGTGTCATATATAATATGTATATTATTAGGTAGGTCTAAAAATAGGTCATAGACTATTTTATACCCTCCTACGCCCACCCCTAACTCAGGAATATAGCAGCTTCCTATCGGTGAAAAAAAAATCCAAACGGACCAGTAGCACTTGCAGACATCGCCTCCTACAAACAAAAACATATAAAAACAAAAAAGAAATACAAACTTTACCTCTTTTTATTAGAACAACGATTTCCGGGTCTGCTGGTAAGTACTGATATTTAAATTATTTGTAAAGGATTTGACAGTAAAAGACTTATCACGGATGGCTAAGGGAGCCACGAAGTCACAGGAAAAACATAACGAAAAAAAAAAATACATAATGCTCATAGCCACGTGCTTACAAAGGATAATATTAAAATCCAAAGATCGAACACTATCGGCAGGATGATAAAAATGATAACAACTTTGATAAATAAAAAGTAGGAACCGGACACTCCGGACAACATTACTTATTGGGTGATAAATGTATTCCTGAAATTAATGTAGTACTTCTTCAGACCGACGCACACTTGATTTGAACGTAGATGAAGTGTTGTGTAGCACTATAATTCTAGTTTCCATATAAAATGTATGAAGACCGACGCGCCCAGATCGGCGTGTGTGTCACACGTGTGCGCAGTGTAGTTCTAGCATTATCTACGTCAATCAGTGATAAAGTAGCATCCTACAGGCGAAAGTTTTTTAAATCGAAATTCTTCCTGTTTATGTAAGTAATACTAGCTTTTGCCCGCGGCTTCGTCCGCGCACATAAAAGACCTTCCCTCTTTCTCCCCCTTCTCTCACTTTTTTTTATAAAAATTTGCCTATGTCCGTCTCCAGGGTCCCAACTATCTCTGTACCAAAAGTCATCAAAATCGGTTTTGCCATTTAGGCGTGAAGACGTAACAAACAAACAAACAATTAAACAAACACACTTTCGCTTTTATAATATTAGTAAGGATAAGGATTAGAACAGACGCCATATTATTTCAGTTTTAATTACTTTAGGGTTTTTATTTACTATTATTTTTAGGGTTCCGTAGCCAAATGGCAAAAAACGGAACCCTTATAGATTCGTCAGTCTGTCTGTCTGTCCGTCCGTATGTCACAGCCTCTTTTTTCCGAAACTATAAGAGCTATACTATTGAAACTTAGTAAGTAGATGTATTCTGTGAACTGCTTTAAGATTTTCACACAAAAATAGAAAAAAAGCAATAAATATTGGGGGTCCCCATACTTAGAACTGAAACTCAAAAATTTTTTTTTATCTAACCCATACGTGTGGGGTATCTATGGATAGGTCTTCAAAAATGATATTGAGGTTCCTAATATCATTTTTTTCTAAATTGAATAGTTTACGCGAGAGGCACTTCCAAAGTGGTAAAATGTGTGTGTGTCCCCCTGTAACTTCTAAAATAAGAGAATGATAAAACTAAAAAAAATATATGATGTACATTACCATGTAAACTACCAACGAAAATTGGTTTGAACGAGATCTAGTAAGTAGTTTTTTTTTTTAATACGTCATAAATCTAAAAAACTACACTATTATTAAAACATCGATCAAAGTTACAACGAACTGCAAGAACTTATATATTATGTTACTTGCTGCTACGGAACCCTCCATGGGCGAGTCCGACTCGCACTTGGCCGGTTTTTGGTTTTAGTGTAACTAAAATAAGATGAGTATTTTTGGTATGATATATAGATATGCGTTTATAAATAAAAATAATTACAACGTGTGTAATAAAAATACGCAAGTATAGATTATATATTTTTTTTTAAATTTTACAAAAGGAAGCATTTTCTTTAATAATTGTGTGATTTCTAGCCACCTTATTGCCTTGAGCTTTAAAATAACGTGACTAAAAACTTGAGGAATATAAACGTCATGATTTACGAGTGTTTGTTACTTGTGTGGGAAAGACCGATGCTACCAAATTTATTGAGCATCCTCAACTAACTACAATTTTGTCTTAACAGATAATTTTGTTGTTATTAGGATAGTTTTAATAAAGGTTATTAAGATGCATAAATGTAATCAAATTAAGGGAGAGCGGCCACTCCTGGCATAGGTGTTTCCACACTTAGAAGGAGAGGTCAACCTCAATATTGAAACCAACTTTTAGACTGGAATTGTGTCCGGAATGAAAATAAGAGGATCAATGTTTTTGGATGCTGTAAAACGTATGATATTGGTATTTGTAATACAATCCTCGCGTCTCCAAATTCCGATAGAACTAAACAATTGTAGGATATTATTACCGTGACAATTGTTTGAGTTAGCTATATGGTAAATTCTAAGATTTTGTGTTTTCTGTACTGGGCGATGTGGTCGCTAAGCGAAAAAGCCCTTTTAATAAAAATAAAAAAACTGTTACTGAATAAAACATTTATAATTTTTTTCCATTAGGATCTCAAAAGCTATAGATGAGAGCTGGTATCCTAGGTTAATCTTCTAATACATAAAAACTTCGTTTCACAGTGTTTGTTATCGAACTCTTCCGAAATGGCTTGACCAATTTTTATTTAAAAAAAAAATGTGTACTTGGTAGGTCCGAGAATAGGTCGTAGACATGTAGGCAAATTTTTGCCCTTCCCACTCCCTCATATTTTTTTTTGATACTTTATACTTTATATATGCAGAACAGCGTTTGCCGGGTTAACGAGTATAAAATAGAAACATACAAGGGTAAGTGGTGCTAATACATTCTTATAGATAGTAAGTCTGTAGCGCTTATCTCCCGCAACATATTTCACGATAACCCAGTAGGAATTACATCACTTTGTAATTGCTGTGCATTTTGTAATGCCTACCTAAACTGTCCGTGGGTGATGGGCAAGTATTTTATCACCATACTCCGTAGCTCTTAATTGCCAGTCAAATCCCACACAAAGATTCGGGTTTTGTCATGTTGTGTACTAAAAGGTTTAGTTAGGCAATAGGTACAATTGGTCAAGACTTCATACAAAATCTACATTTAAATCAGTTTCTTGGCTAAATCTTTATATGAAATGATGTCACTAATATGTTATAACATTACGGGATTTAAAGTGTGTCTTTAGAGTTTTTATCCTTAGAGATCTTCTTCCATGGAAATCATGAAATAACTTCTTCTGCTCTTTGAGGAGCTGGTCAAGCTTTTACTGATTAAAATCCACATTTTTCCATCAGTTGCTTATGAAGGCCACGGTAATTCCTTCAAACAATCCGCAGCCTTGGCAAGCATCTGCCCTAACTGGCGAATTAATCCTGCTGACATCTCTTTGAGGCGCGTGTGGAACACTATCTATTTATTTCAAGTACCATAAAGACTCATTTCAGTTACACAATCATAAACATACAGACAAATTGGTAGGTATAATAAAATTACACAAAATTGACGGCTAATAAGAAAATTAAATTAATTATTATTTTATCATTAAATTGGATTATCATTAAATTAAATTAAATTTTATAATTACATCGTCTGTCAGTCAAATGTTAAAAGATTTTGAAGATGCATTACAAATTAAATAAATTGTATAAAATTAAATTTCAGCTGCATGTAACTTGACAATCCAAAAGGTAGCCATAAATGGTTTGATTGAATTGCCTAAACCATTGAAAGTTATCTTATTGGTCAAAGGAGCATCTAACGGAGTGGGTGACCATGCGAACTAAGACACAAATTACCTTGTTAATTCGCATTCCGACTTCAGTACAAGAACAACAAAAATAGCTGATGCAATGGGACAATCTAAAAGACATACAAATCGATCGTAAGCTGTCCATCTCGGCTATCAGATAAATCCAATTGGCCACAATTAATCAATCAAGTGATCTCCATTCAGACCTGCTGTGAGAATGGTTGTTACATCTACCGGTGGCACAGTTTCTCTGCTATGTGAAACGTTATGAGATTATGGCTACGAAAACAGAGATAACTGGAGCTGATTTAGAAATCGCTGTTTGAAATTAACTGACAAAAATGTTCCATTTTTGGCTTCATGTCATTTCCGAGGTCCTCTCAAAAGAATAAAATAAAAAGCCTAAGACTGTCCGTTAACCAAACATGTCCCGTGCCCGAGCCGTCGACGGCGTTTAGTGATCTACGCGCGCCTCAAAGAGATTTCAGAAAATTCTTAGGGGCCCAGCAGGGCCAGCTAGGCACCTGGAAGGAAACATGTGGTCCTAGAACGCAAAGGGCAACTAGAGCGGGGTAAAAAGAACAAACCATTTAACCATCGTTGATGAGAATGATACTCTCAAGAATAAACATGAACCAGTAAACAAACAATGTCAAAACTAACACTTAAAAACATTCGTAAGTGCCATTATAGTAAGTAGGCAATCACGCTATTAGGAAAACACTTAAACAATTTAACTACAACCACCTGAACTAATTGATTCGTAATGTCATTTCAATTCTGTCACAAGACGTAAGCTAAAACTACACGTGTAACACGCCTGATTTGTACGTAGAACGACGTCTCTTGGTGTGTATCAAATGTCTAGTTTCCCCAAAAAATGAATGTACACCGACAAGGACGCGCCCAAATTGGCGTGTGTAATTCTACCTTTATAGAGCGATACTGTACAAGCGGTTCGAATCGCGATTTTCATGGCCCCACCGTAAATATAGTCGTTCATTGTATGCAGATGTGACAGATGGCGAAAGTAGATCCCCTCGGCGTGCCGGCGCGGGAATCGAACCGGCAAGCCTTTCGTTTTGGTGCATCGTGCTGTGTGGTAACTAACGACCCTGTCCGCATACGAATTTTATGAAAATGGCTTACATGCAGCATGTGACGGTCTGGGAATTTTGATCACCGTACGTTATGCGCTGTCATTATGTAAGTGAATTTCACCGAAAATTGCAAGGAAGTGGGTGCAGGTGGATTTTTGGAAACTAGAATTTAAGCCAGTTCGATATTCAGTCGAGTGAGTACCGAAAGTGTTCCAGTTCACTAGACCACTTATTGCATAAGTTTTGAAAGTAGGTACGTAGGAGGTCCTACATGATCTGAATTTGGATGCGAAACTACAGATGTCAGACGTTCCTTTTAAATAGCTTTCATGAATGGTTTAGAGTCAGTGCACCCTAGGTAATCGAGCTCAAACTAAACCGATTAACAAATATTTTGGCCGACTTAAAAAAAATAGTGTCACAAGCCACTGTGACGATACGAAATTTACAACTTGGTTTTAATTTTGAAATTCATTCAATAAACTTTGAAATTGATAATTACCACGCACGTAAGAATATGAAAAGAACGACTTTTTTTGAGGTGGGAAATCATCAATGACTTTTCCCGCTTAAACCTGAAGCGTATACAGATGGTTTTTAACTTTTTAGTCAATAAAAGTGACAGGCCCTCTGTGTCACTTTTACTGACTAAAAACCATCTGTATTCCTTATTCCTTTGCATTCCAAGGCCACAGTAACTGTTTCAAATATTCCCTCATATAAAGAAAAGAGCCACAACCCAGATTAAGTCCACTTACACGCATGAGCATGACACGTCAAAATCAGTCAACTTACCTTACATAACATACTTGTAATTTAACTTAATACATACCCCCACTTAAAGTTCTTTAGGTCACTATATCAAGTGATTGTTAAGTTACATGCTTCTAACCGCTTTGCCCATAAACAAAAGCAATCAATCTTTACATAATTAAGTATAAGTTGAAAGTGAATTTGAAAGTGAGTTGACATACGAAACTTAACCGTAAGGTTTATGTAACAGTCATTACATACTGTAAGGCGTTGGGACATGTATTACAGGTGTATGTTGACTGTTTTCAGAAATTCTGTTAAAAAATAAGTAAGTATTTTTGGATCATTTTATAATTATTTTGCCCACAGTTTCGCCCGCGTACATAAAATATGGCCTATGTCACTCAGAAATAAAGTAGCTTTCTAACGGGGAAAAAATTTAAGCGATCGGACCAGTACTTACAGAGATTACCTCCTACAAACAAAACAAAATATAGTTTAAAAAAAAACTAAAAAAAACACGCTTTCATAGCATATCAAACTAAAAAGTGTAAAATAATTTTCAATATAGGTAGAAAATAATAATAATGAACGAAAAATATTAATATCATTGTAAAAAAAGCGTGGGGCGCTTTGTGCTATATTTTTCGTAAATCGAGCACCCCACGCTTTTTTCACAATATTAATATTTTTCGTTCATTATTATTATTTTCTACCTATGTTGAAAATTATTTTACACTTTTTAGTTTGATATGCTATAAAAGCGTGTTTTTTTAGTTTTTTTAAACTATACTTTTATTTTTCACTAAAAAAAAAAACGGATTATTGTATTGTCTTTGATGGGTGTGCAAAATTTGAAGAAAATCTGACCACCCAAAGTAGATCAAAATCGAGCTCAAAGGCGTTGGTTACAAACATACAGGTGAAGCTAATATAAGCGTGTTAAAAAAACAAACTACATTTATAATATTAGTGTAGATAATGTTATTTGTGTTATTAGGTTTTAAAAATATTTTTTTATACGTAATTGTTTTTCGTCAGTTTAAAATAGATGAGGTCGGTGTTTCCTAGCTACTACTACTACCCGAAAATAAATACGGAAACAAACTCAGGGGTCACAGTCGTTTTTAAAACCCATACAGCAAACATGTAATAGTCAAATCGTATTTAAATTAGCGTCTGAGATGGTCTTTTAAATAAAATTTATTTTGCAAATAGGTTTTTTAAAAACTCTTTTACACGTCAATTTTTTCGTCGTTATAAACTAGATGAGGCCGGTGTTTCCTAGCTGACTAACCGAGAAAAAAACACCGAAACAAACTCAGAGGTCAAAGTCGCCTTTGAAATCCATACAGCAAATATGTGATTTATTTATTTATTTATGGTTTTACTTTAACAAAAACGGCTATCCGCCAATTATATTAGTTAAAGACAATATACAAAAAAAAAACCCACACCCATTTCACAAAACTGACATGATCGTCTCCCATTCGTCCGCGAACACATCACAGTCAGGGTGCGTGTCCAAAAGAGTGTTGAGCGCAGAAAGAGTGCGAGGGACAGGAGACTGGGCTCGCGCAACAGTGTGACTCGCAGGCACAGCGAACAAGCTGTGTCTCCTGATGCGGCTGTACTTAACTGGGGCACATAGTTGAGACAGTTCGGCATGCAGCTCTGGAGTATCAGTTTTGTGATGGACAAGTCATTTGAGAACCATGCAGATTAGCGTCTGCGATGGTCTTTTGAGGATAGCACACACACTGATTTGAGTGGGCCTGTCCAATCAGTGCAAGCATTTGTTAGTATTCGTATTACGTAGGTATAGCTTAATTCAGAACTACTATGGAACTCCAGTTGAGTTCCCTTCTAGGTCCACGGTCACTCAACGTTCTCGCAGCCCAGCTCTAAGGACCTTGGCTTACAAATTCCAGCTTGGGAACTCAGCAATATCCTTTTCAAAAACTTCAGCCGGATTAGCAATATCCGTAGATTGTGTTCCAATTTGTTCTGCTGTTAATTTCAAGTGTTTTAGGAAATAACGAAAGATAAAAATGTTGCTATGGTGTAAGTTTCCTTCCTTATACCGTTTTTAGGTTTGTTAATGACTTCGCGAGCCAATTGCTGTGAAGTTTGACCTCTTTAGTATTACTAAAAGACTAAACTATTAAACCTACACAGCCGCCTATGCTGAGCCTTTATTGTCAAAATAACGAGGAAGCTAATTCTTTGTAGATGCAGACCCACGCAGTTTAACTAAGATCTGTTTTTCTTTTTTTAATACTTTTTTTAGGTACATTGGTGGTCGCTCACAATGGGCCTCATAAGGCTTATAGTTACCTAAAAGGCTCTTAATTTCCATGCGTTATCGAATCAGGAATGGAGACATCCGCTGGAGAACCAAAGTTAACGATAAAGCCCGAGCAATCGTTAAACTTAAATGGCAGTAGTAAAGACATATTGCCCACAGAACACATGGACGATGGGGCTGAAAGGTTCTGAAGTGGCGACTGCGTACTGGAAGACGCAGCGTTGGTAGGCCTCCCAAAGGGTGGGTTAACGACCTAGCGAGCCTTTCTTGCAGAAATAAATGGCTTGCGTCTGTCTTGTTGGGTTCATGGTCGCGAGTACGATTTCAGAGTGTGGCATTCCGAGTTCGATTTCCAGGTCCGGCAGCCCGGAGCAAACTCAGGCAAAGGTGGTGCCCATGTCTCGGTAAGCATGTACACGTCGCCGCGTCGTTAGTCCTGCGTCTGATCTCTTCTCGGCTATCTCATCGGAATATCAGGTAATGAGGGTAACGGAACAGATGGTGCACACATTTGTGCACCGTATCTCCTGCATATCTGGATAATTTATTATCCGACGAGATTGGTCATCATGGCCAACATTTGATCAAGAGGATCTGTCACTGAAACTGGGCCTTAGATATGGACATTATGTTAGTACAAGAGAGTTATACTACCGTCCTGTAAGATGCACGGTATCTAATCGTTGGTTCTATGCTATTAAGAGCTGCAAATGAACAGACAAGAATGAAACCAATTATTTTATTGGCCAAGATAGATAGCTTTTCATGCGCAGTTTGCTTGAAGTCCTAAACTTGTTCCTTCAGTTGGCCCTTTGCGTACCAGTGCCTCGATAACAGTCTCCAACAATACCGCAGCAATCGTTTCCACTCGCTTCGTACTTAACGGTTAAGTTTACAACATTTGCAAGGCAAAGCCAGTGCAATCACCTGCATAAGATAGCACGAACAAGTTAATTTAGTTAATTAACACTCAGTCTATAACCCTGTAATTATCCATTTATTATTTTCGGAGTTGACACAAAAAATCAGAAATATATTATATAATTTCTGACAACTTTTCTGTAACTAGTGAAAGCCATAATTTATCTTTCTTTTTTCTTCAACAGAGCTAACAACTGTCCAAGTAGAATGAGTACTTCTCATTTTATCAATCGTACTTTCTGTGCAGTTCTGATGTCTTCCTTTAAGTTCTGAACTTGTTCCGTCTGTTACACTTAACTATGTTACTGTTACATAGTTTTATCAAAATCCGTTTAGTAATTTTTGCGTGTTTTTTCACGTCTATCCACCCTCACAAGCTTTCGCGTTTATAAAAACCCAACTTAAAATATTTGTAGCGCTCAGAAAGATGCTAGTCCTACCACATTCCTAGGCTTTTTTCTTGAGGACTATAAAATACAGCTCAGTTGCCTGACATTAAACCTAGGTTACAGTCTGCCATACATAAAAGGATACTGTAGCCTGTCGGTAGCGAACCGGTTTTTTCGTCGATAAACGTAGCCAGATGCATTGCGTGGTGACCTTGTAAGTGAACGGCTCTTACTTAACTCCGGAACATTATCAGTATTATCAATACGTAAGTACACTTTAAACTGAAATAGTACAAAATCTGTGTATTGGCAACCGATGTCATACAAAATCTGGAATATTTGTAATTGTTTTTTTTAGAAAATGTATGTAGAATAGAATAGAAGAAAAGCGGCATGCGTCTTCCATGGACAATGAGAGTATCTATATCTGTCTAGTATCATTATCACCTTCCTGCTCTTATCTCGTGTTATTTGGGATCGGCACAACACGTTTTTTTCATTCTATGCCATCATTAACTTCCTTTTCTTTTATATCACTCTTCACCCAATCCATCCATCTATTTTTTCCTCTCCCTCTCCACTCATCCATATTAATACTCATAACTCTTTTAATAACATGAGTTTCATCCCTCTTCTTTACATGTGACTGTGACTAGTACCTATATTGTTTTTTTTTAAGTCTCAGTACTTTTTAGGCCAATACCTTCAGTAGCTTGCTGCACCTTAAAACTTGTTAATTTCCAATATACAAGTTTTTGATCAATTAAGGAAATGATACCCAAACGGTTTGCATTCAGTAAACGACACAGCTTAAGTAATTACTTGAAGTATTTCAGTTAGTTTAAATCATTTTACTGAAAACAGGAAAAACGATCATATTTAGCAATTGATGTAAGTAAGTAGGTGTTATAAAAAGTGTTAACCGATTAAGATTGAATAAAATTTGGTCATCCAATTCAGAGGAAATCAATTTTAAACTGCAGTATACAAAAAGTTTTTTGTGTGTTATTCTATTATAATGGAATCAAGTAATGTCAGAGCCCCGCTCAGTAGTCAAACGGCCAAAAAACATCTAATCCTTAGAATAGACATCTTTTTCTGATTGCAATTTAAATTTAATCGGTTCAGAATTTTACTAGTAGTACAGTTAAGCGCCATCGGTTTCTGTAAAGCACAAGTTACAAGACTCAGCTTTATTTTTAGGTGAGAAATCATCCAATGACCCTCTTCTCCTGTTCTTTGCGGGGCGGGAGGCCGTGTCAGACTTTTATTGACTAAAACCCACTCCTCTTCCGTCTTTGCCTTGGTTCGTGCAACTTAGCTTCACTTTTTTTGGACTGACCGACATTTGATTATTCAAAAGGGCCTGTAAATGATCTATTTGAAAAAAAAAAACTTTTGATTTTATTTGTTCCAGGTTTCCAGGGTTCATTTTCGCTCAAGCCATTGCCCCAGGAGGCTTCGATCTTGCTGGGCCCCTACAAGACTGACAGCTGTGTGTCATTGTTTGAGTAACAGCACCACATACGGCCATATTTGCAGCACAACATCCTATTATCACAATGGACATTTTTGCCAAGACGAGGCTACAAACAAGGCGTGGAATCGATGATGTCTGCCTACGCTCAGCTAGGTGCAGCCTGACATTACCCATTTTGACTACCTGTCGAGCAGGCAGACCTTAAAAAGCTACCTGTAGCTAACGGGAGGATTATGTTTTTGTAAAGAAGCTTAACAAAAGAATTTTAAGTAGGTCAGAATCTATTAAGGCCTTAGCTCCCGAGCAGTGCCGTTAAACAGTCAAAAATAAAAATAAAAAATCATTTATTTCAAATAGACCATTTGCAGGCACTTTTGAATAGTCAAATGTCGGTCCATGAAAAGTGAAGCTAAATTGCAGTGATTTTCTGAAGCCTACTCGTCGGTAACGGGTAGGTTAACAGGTTTGAAAAAAAAAATATTTATGACAGATTCATATATGTAACTACATTAACTACATAATTATGATTTTTACATAAGACTTTTGCAAAAAATAACATGATAATTTTTCGCTTGTTTTACCTACTCCTTACAGACGGCTTTGATCTTTAGAAATATGTTTACACAAAAAAATTGTTGATAAGTGTTGTGTTGTATGTTGTGTTTTCTTGTTTGTCATTTTCTTTGCGAAACATCGCTAAGAAAGTGGATATAAAGGTCAGCGGGGCTCTATGCGGGTGCAGGCGGCAGTACGAGTACATGTGCATTTAACTCTGGCCAGATGTTCAAGAGGCTATGCGCCTTAAGAGAGGATTTGGACTAAACAAGGTGTGTCAAAAAAAAATTGGATACGGAGATTTAGAGTTATTTTGGTTTTATGTTACTTTAATAGTTAATGTCCATGGGCTCGGCTTATTTGAACAGGTACATGTATCATCCATTAAGTTATTATAGCACAAAGAACCAGCGCCCCAAGCCCTTCTCCATTCATCATAATCATGTCACACGAATGGCTGCCGTCTGGCCTCTTCGACCTTTAAAGTAAACCAGGTTTTTGCATTGTGACTATTTTTAGCCAATAAGCATCATGCCATTGCTTGGTAAGTTATTATACATTGAGTTAAGAATTACGACAGAGTTGATTTATTTCACTTCTTCTTATAACTGAGCTTTAGTATCTTAGCTTAGTTTTGATTCGAAGGACATCTATCAATTTTTTAAAGTAGATTTTTTGATTCTGTCATCAATATCCAACATTATATCCACCTTGTTACGTGTGTCTTTATTTTTTATCCTATTGATAAGTTTGTGTTCGACCATGACGGTAAGCGGTGGTGTGGCTGGCATATTCATTCTTATCTTAAAGATCCATCAGGAAACAGACTCCAGCAAGGAATTTCACTCCTTCGCTGCTTAGCTTATTTTGGATACGGAAACACACATCTGAATTTATGGCGTAATTTCTGAGGGACCTATGAATTTATGATGACTAGTAGTGAATTGTGATAACCAGCGTTGATTGCTATCAGAACTACCAACTCACTTCTATAGTTCGATTGTCTTTACCAATATTGTTAGATTTTCCTTGCTTCGTATTGTATTTGGATAGCCATACTTCTCACGATACGATTTGTCGCAGAATACTTATCGGCACTTATGATAATGGCATCACTTGGGCACTGATAGCGCAAGTTGATGATTTGTGTTACTTCCTATTTAAAAATAAACGCTCTTATCACTGCGATAACTATTGTGAATTATAATTATTCAATGGCAATTCAAATTTTATATTCTAAAACTGTTTTGGAGCCATTTTTTAATGTCTGTCAAAATTAGTTCACGGCTTTGAACGACAAAACGTGGCTTTGCATTTATAATATTTGGTTGAAATTGGATAGACCGAAATAAGTCATTTCGGTTGAAAATACAGACTATGATAATGATATTTATTTTGCAAATAGGTTTAAAAAAAAAACACTTTTACACGTCAATTAATTTTTTTTCGTCTGTTTAAACTAGATGAGGCCGGGTGTTTCCTATCTCAGGGTGGTTAGCTATAGCTAACATTCTGAGAAGAAACACCGAAACAAACTTAGGGATGAAAGTCTCTTTTAAAGTCCATACAGTAAACATGTAATGGTCAAATCATATGAGAACCATGCAGATTAGTGTCTCAGATAGTCTTTTGAGTGGACCTGTCCAGTCAGTGCAAGCGTTTGTCAGTATTCGAGTAGCTCAAACTTAGGACTACTAAGGAGCTCAAAAAGGTCACAATAAACCATCCCTAATAAACTGAAACCATTTCGCAAGCACGTACAATCTTCAAGTTATCTATAGCGTAGCGGTATAAGCAGGAATTCTAAACATTCACAATCTGTAGGCTGTCCTTTCAATAATTTCAGGTTGCGCTATGAAAGGAGAGCGGTCACTGACTCCGGGCCTATTCGCACGTCTGCCTTTGCGCACTCGAAGTAACGAGCGTGTGAATTAACGATAGCTTTAGCTTACTATCACTAAAAGAGAATGGTTTTCTTACTTAGTTTTTGGGTTGGATGTTGGAAAGTAGGTTTATCATGAATTTATAATTTTTTAATCTGTATGAAAATAAAAATAGAGCTGTGGTGGCCAAGTGGTAACGGCCTCGACTTACGAGTCGTAGGTCGCGAGTTCAAAGTTTCAAACCCAGCCAGGTGCATTACTTTGTGTAATTTTTTTCATCACCACTGCTCTCAAAACGGTGAAGGAAAACATCGTGAGGAAACCGGCATGTCCTAGAACCAAAAATTCGCAGACATGTGACATTCACCAACATGCACTGGGCTTGCGTGGTGGATTACAGCCCATTCCCTCTCCTAGAGAGGAGGCCTGTGTCCCAACAGTGGGAACATTATAAGGCCGACAATGCTAATGCTATGTATGAAAAAGGCAAGTTCCTGACTGGCTGACTCTTCAACTCCTATCACAAACTCTTGGACGTAGAACGCTGAGATTTTGCACAGAGGTTCCTTTTACGAAGTATTCAAAGAATACAAAAGTATTTTCCAAACTGCTCCCCCTAAGGGGATCAAACGGGCGTCAAATTTTGTATGGAGAAACCTGCTTTCACGCGGACGAAGCTGCTGGCAGAAGCTAGTTATGTCTTACTTGTAGTACGATGTGATAGTGCGGTGCTTAGGGGATACCTATGGCCAGCAGTGGACGCCTTTCGCTTTCGACCTAAATGATGAACATGATGTTTTATTACGGTTCAGGTGATGGCTTCACGAAGAAGTATTAGTTAATCTTTTCATATTTTAGTTGTAGGTAATTTGCGAGATTTTTTTAATTGATATAAACTAGTGCTTGACTGCTTGGTCCGACCAGATCCGCAAGGCTCTTGAATCGAGACATAAACAGATGGAGGAATATCATAAAAGTTAAAGTGATGAAGCAGGGAGGTCACGACCCTCAGCATTGAGGAATATGACGAAAGGAGGAGTGCTTGACTGCGATCGCACCTGATGGTAAGCAGTGATGCAATCTGTGATGGTGGAGGGCACTTGGTTATTAAAAGCCTATTCACTCAAGCCTTGAAGACACCTAAATTATAATCGGATGGGAAAACCGCAGCAGGCAAAATGTTTCAGTTCTTCGATGACGAGGCCTAAGATCTTCGCTGATGCATGATTTATTGATTTGAAGTAAAAAAGAAGTAAGAAAAAATTAAGTTAGATGTGTGCACTGCTCACGTGTGAGACACGCCGATCTGGGTCCGCCAGTCTCCATACATTTTATATGGAAACTAGACTTTAGAGTTACACTTGTTCCACGCCACACGACGTCGTTCTACGTACAATCAGGCGAGTTACACGTGTGCGTCGGTCTTATGTATTTCTAGCTTTATGCTTTGTTAAATCAAGCATTCAAAATGAAGAATAAGTAAGTGATCCGCATTGTAAGTGAAAACTTTAACCGCAAGTCTACTAGCAACAGGTTTGCATAGCGATCGCAGATTTCCTACAAACATTCCTGCTGGCAAGCCGGCTGGCGGCCAGTGGCACTAACTCCGCTACTAAACAGAGCATAGATGGAGGTTTAGTAATTGTAACTATTCACTGGAACTATCACTTGTGTAGTCTGTGCAGTAAGCAGACGGTCGGCATTTTTAAAATAACTACAAGCATTAAGTAATTTTCTGTGGCCAGATATTATTGAATCTGATCTATTTTTTTTTAATGAAGAATTATCAAATAACTCCTCCTGTTCTGGGATGGGATGAGACGAGAGGGATATCAGATTTTTACTGATTAAAACCTACTGTGTTCCTTCTGTTGACATTACGTTGCAGTCCAGACAACTAAGTGGAAGTGTAAATGTAAAATTCCAGATAGTGGTAGTACCTACTACTTTTAATTAATTTAGTCATCTGTGATCAGTCTAGAGTGTACTGTCGAACTGCGACTTACTTTGTAACTAATCAGTCATCCAGGTCAGCCTATGGACTATTGGGATTATTTTCTAATTTAAAAATCTTGAAGTTCATCACCGTCATTTCAGTCAGAAGTCGTCACTGACGCTTCTGCTGGACAATGGATATAGGTCTCCCAAAAATGTCGACGCAACGAAAGGTCCTGTGGGACTCGCGTCTCGATATTTATTTTTTAATAAAATATGAACAATAGGATCGATTCCCATGTTGTGACGTCACGTCATAATGTCAAATGGAAGAATTAATAGGGTGAACAAAACGAGATGTTTATAAATTTAATTTATTTCCGAACTGTGAACGAAAAAAGTTTAATCAGAATCCAGTTCCTCAATTTTGCTCACCTCTGAGTTCTCCAATTTTCCCAAATTTATTGTGATTTGACAGTATGACGTGACGTCACAATATGGCAATCGATCCTATTCTTAATTGGAACGCATTGTAAATCAATTTCTGCAATACTGCACTATGCACCTGTCTCACAGTGATCACCAACTTGTATAGTAGTCTGGTCATTACGAAAATATTTTAAACACCGCTCATTATGATGGTCTATCATGTCCTTCCATCAACGTTTACCAACATTAATTATGTGATAATAGAGGCTTATTACCTACTTTGTTATCTCTTCAGTTGCCTAACCATGCTTTAGTTTCAAAACTATAATAAATCCTAGTTAGGAAGTAACGGGGTCGTCTAAACAATGTTATCGTTGGTTTACTTAGTTTTAAGTTTTTTTTTTTTATCTGCGCGCTATGGTGCGGGCACGGCCGGTGACCTCCGGAAACAGGTATGGCTAGTGATGCGACATTACCGATTACGGATGATAGTCGAGACTTGAGTCGCATTCAATATAATTATTTTGGTTTGTAGGTAGGTGGGTTTACAGGTCGATATTTTTAAATGCTAGCAACACGACGAAGCTTTTTAATTATTTATTTATTTTTAATTTCGTTTTATTTAGATAATATAATTATATTTGAATGCTACCAATACAGATCCTAAAAGAACTATTTTTAAACTTAATTACGGAAGTAATTTTTATCTTCCAATGGAAGCAGCTTTTTTGCAGTTGTAGGTATTTAATAGAAACCTACTTTATTTTTCAATTTAAAGTAATTTGCCATATTAGGTAAGGTTTACTCCTAAATGTTTTGGTAATAAGTAGAGGAGTTCTTTTCCTAATAGGCTACAGTGCGTTGGTGTTTAATTCAATTTACCTGTAGTGTATTGCAAAAAGGCGTAATTTTTTGGACATGATGTTCAATGTTAGTATACTTTTGTCTCTCTACAAAAGATAATCGTTGGAGAACCTATTAATTAAATTCCTTTGAAAATTCATTGCCAATTATTCGTAACCTACGTCAGTGAATTAATTGCTTTAATAGAGTACCTAAACGAGTAGGGGACGTTTATAGTCAGCTGTAGATGTGTTCCGATAATCATAGTGACTCATTCGCGAACTTTTGGGAGGTCCGGTCCCATCTCTAGGCAACTTACAAAAGTATTGTACTTATAGTAGATAGGTACTTATCTACTATTGTTGTATTGTACCGTACGTAGAATATCGTAGGAAACAATATATTTTAATTACGATGTTTATGTAGGCAGGTGTCAATTTGCGTCGGTAAAATGTATTTGATTGATGATTCAGAAGTTCTTGAGTAACAAAAATTTTGAAGGTAGCGTAATTTAAAGTTAGAAACTTATGTACCTACCTAAATTCACACATAAACTCGTGCTGTATTCCCGTAGTGGGAAGGCAAAAACTCATTCCACCTGGTACCTACAATTGTTACACACTTCTTTTGGTTTCTTTCGAACAAAATCTTCATAAAACGAAGGATCAAAATTCAAGAAAGGTATTTGTAACCTACCTAATACCAACAGGTATTTAAAAAATTGACGTCAGTGGTCAATGGTCACAAAACCGGCTTTTTCTTTCTTTCTTATTCTGATCGTGTAAGGGAGCACGCCCCGCAGACCGACACATCAAGTTTACCTTGGAACTTTCCACAGCCTTTCGACCTTCGCTTAGCTTAGAAAGATCCTGCTTCATTTATTGTAATGCATAATGGAACTGCTTCGTCCTAGACCTCTTTGCATCTAAATGTTTAGGTCGAATAGTTGTCTATGGTTGTTTATAGCCAGTTACTTTACTAGTAGTACCGTTATGACTTTCAATGAGAATTTAATGAACGAAACAAAGTCTTATTCTATTTTTTTTACAGCGGAATTGGCAGGTGAAATAGGTACTAGCCCTCAGGCATCAACCTAACAACTTTACATGGTGTTGTATCAATAAAACTTGTTCTAGGTAGGTACGGTGTGAAAAAACCTGCACTAGCTTGGTAGAGACACAGGCAAGTCTCAACATCTTCCAGATAAATGAGTTCGTACGCTGACTGGATACTGATATCGATGGTATGGAATGTAGCCTTACCTGCCTAGGTCGACGTCTAATGCGATGTCATTAATATAAATAGAAGGTGCCGCTTACCAGTTATCAATTAAGTAGATATTAAATACTGATATTTAATTACGGATGATCATTTAATTTTAAACGGTGGTTAATCTCATAAACATTGAAACAAAATCCCATTCCCATCAATTCAAGGTCACAATTCCAATTTCAAATAAACTGCCAGCTGCCATAGACAAACGATATTTTTGTCGATTGATCAGAGCCAAAACTTTATAAATCAACGAACTATTTTTGCTTAGTTACAATCGTAGTTTTACCGCTATTTCACCATGAAACATTAAACACCATAACAAAACGCTACTCACCGAATAACCCAATACTATCAGCAGAAAAATCCGACACGATTCAGTTCCGTTAATACAAAGTTTTGCCCGCGATTTTTGTTTGAAAATCACGTTAAAACTAAAAAAAACCCACTGCTAATTGTTGAAACACTTGTTTTGTCACACTTGAGCACTGTTTTCACTATCACGGATTACATGTGAGGTGTAATTTAGTCAAAACATCGATACTTTTACGTAAAGAGTTTTGAACTGATAAGGCACGATACGCGTCTTTTCGCGCCGGTGACACTGTTGCTACTAGCGCTCGGAGCGGCGCGCGGGGCGGTCGTGGTGGGAACTAGTTTGTTGAGTTGACGCGATCACGCGACGCCGACGCGAGGCGACGCTACACGCGAGCGATGCGAAGCGATAACTTGGAAGAATGCTGCGGATGTTACGTTGGACAAAATTGTACAATTTTGCAATGATAACACTCCCGTCTTTTTATTTCTATAAAGAATTCCGTTTATTCGATAATTTAAGTTTGAATAATGTTTTTTTTTTTTTAATCATTTGTTGGGTACCAGTATAACTAGGTAGCTAAGTAGCTGCCAAATTTTATTTGTATATTTGTTAATTATAAAATAACCTGCCTCTTTTATTGTTCTTAGAGGCTGCTTTTCCACTCGCCTATCGTCAACATCGATTCGAGCATAATTTAAAAGCTTGATAGGTACTTCATGTAACGCAATCCAACGCAATGTTTGACGAAAAGGCAACGCGAAAAAAGAGAGATAGGATAGGTAACACCTGAAAACTCTGTTAACGTTCGGTAATTCCATGATTTACTCGAATGTTTTATAAAACTTGTTCCAGGAAATACGTGTTATTTTAAACCCTTAAAACATTGTCATTGTTTAGAATCTTAATAAAATTTGCTAGGCTTGTATGGTTGTACTATTTTGACATTTTTAATTTTTGAGTAAATTATGGAGTGTCAAAGTCCACGCAAAATAGCAGATTTTTAGAGGTGGACTTAACTGGATTAGTTTTACACAAATTTATAAATTAGTTTCCATAAAAGCCTAAAAAAAACCACAAGATACTGTGTTTCCAAAATATCTAATGAAAAATGTGTAATAACGTAATAATCGCGTAAGAGCGGTTGTATGAAAAACAGTGAAAATGTATATCGAGATGCATCCCCATAGGTAGTGAAAACCGTAGAAAAATTCGTTGTGTGCTTTAGCAGTTAGCGGATAAACAGACAGAAAGAAAGCGACTTTGTTTTGGGTAATTAGATAAGCAAATAAAAATGCAATATTTCTAACAATGGTAATTATTATTACAAAAAATTGTACACAAAAATAGAAGCCTTACGAAATCCACCTGAGCCCTGGACTACGCCAAAAAGTTTTTTTATTATTTTTTATTATTGAATAGTTCGCGTTTGACCACCATCTCACCTGATGGTAAGCGATGATGTGGTCGACGAAGTTTAAATAAAACTATCAAATAGGGCGAAACTATCAAAAAAAAAAAATATTGAAAATCGGCGAGAATGAGGCAAGATTGTCAGACGAGTGATGGACCATGTGGGCGACTTGTTGCAGAGGCCCAGGCGGAAAACCATACTAAGGAAGACCGCATACAACAAGATGGGCAGACGATATTTAAAAAACGGTTGGTTTTATCTCGATACAAACAGTCCAAGGTATAAAAAGATGAGGTTCTTTTCTTGGAAGAGGCTTTCATCAGCGGAGGGGATCTTGCAAACTTACAATTCATACTTTTTAAATTGGGTTTGCTTTGCACTGAAATAGTATTATTTTAGTTTTGTTCACTTTATTTTTTTTATTTTGGAAAAATGAAAGCCAACACACTCACATTTTGCACAATTAAATCATCAATTCATCAGTCTGTTGTCCATATCCCATTTCCTTTTTATTTAGAACTAAATACCATCACTTTCTAGCAACCATAGATGATCCTCACTTATAGCATTTTCATTCTTCAAAGCTGTCAAGATATTCTTCATGACGTCAGCTTTCTGGCGATACCTTCTGACCATAGTCTGCAGTCTTTTTATGTGCATCTTGTGTTGTTGTATCCCCTTCTTGTACTTCTCTATTTGCACTTTATATTTTTCCACAATCGACCTTTTTTCTCCAGGCTTTATTATGATTTTCTTAGAGTTTATTTTGTGTTTCGCTCTTTTTGTGGGCTGCAAAAAGATATTGAGAAGATCAGAAACTACATTGTGCAAACGTGGGCCACGTACGCCGATCTGGGCGTGTCGGTTTCCATACATTTTATAAGTATGTCGCACACCGGGTGCAATAACGTCATAAATGCTGAAATTGCTTAAATGAGTTTTGATCACAAATGATGTCAAACGTCTACATCCTGTGCGACAATATCATAATTGTAACTCCTAAAATGACCTGTCAATTTAACTTTCTGCACAATAACATTATAAATGTAGGTATCGTTTTTAAAAACATTATAGTTGTATCACTTATATAACTTTTTATATCTGAAGCAACCTTAATTTTCAAATATGGAGTATAAACAATGTTTTGGTCATCGATATTGTAAATACATTTCACTTAATCAAAACAAAAACTTTTAAATCGATCTCCAAAAAGCGTCATTTGTTACTTATGACGTTTTGGAGGTACACACACAATGAAACACGTCGTGGATTTCGGAATATCTTCTATTTGCAGTAAGCAGTAATAACTCACACGAAAGCCAAAATTACAAACAGAGCTCACACTGTCTCGAGTAGCGGCAACAGTCTATCTTTCAATATGGCGGCAGACTCTAGTCTGGCGCCGGAAACGTTTGGTGTTGTCACACAAAAATATAGTAGGCGGTGTTGCGACGTAATACGCCACAACCACCCCCCTACGGAGAAAATAACAAAAAGTTATTTACAAATAAAAATATACATACACTTGATGACACAAGATAGGCAACAAAAAGTTAAAGAAAAAATAAAACTTAAGCTAAAGATTTAACCTATCCTTAAATCTAACCGTGCGACCTGACCGGGTGGTAACTGGTTGTTGTGCAACAGGGGGCACAGTCGGCTGTGCAGACGCGGAAGGCGCAGGTGGCGCGGGCGCAGGCGCGGAAGGCGCTTGCACGTCAGGCGCGGGCGCTGCGATCTGTTGCGTAGCGGTTGCCCGGGAAAGGTCGCTCTCTAAGTCAGGTGCGATGTATGCAGGCTTCACGCGGTCGATACTGACCGTCACGCGTTTACCTGCAATGTCAATGTCGAGTAACTTGTCAGTCCGTGACATTACCTTGTAGGGTCCTGTGTAGGGCGGCTGCAGCGCACGGCGAACAGTATCGTCTCTCAAGAGAACATGAGAGGCATTCTGAAGGTTCTTGAAAATAAACGACGTCGGCCGCATGTGTCGTGAGGCCTGAATTGGACGCAAATTAGCCATTTTCATGCGCAGAACCGTCACAAAATCGTTGACGTTGTCAATGTTATGGGACGTGCTGGCTATCAGGAATTCTCCCGGTAGGCGAAGCGGCTCCCCGTAAACAAGTTCGGCAGCCGAACACTCGAGATCCTCTTTCAAGGCAGATCGAATGCCGAGAAGCACGATCGGTAAGGCTCGGTGCCAGGTGTCGCTGTGGCACATGAGAGCAGCTTTCAATTGTCGATGAAAGCGCTCGATCATGCCGTTAGCTTGAGGGTGGTAGCTGGTGGTTCGCCTTCGCTCAGTCGCGCCAACATTCATGAGCCGTTTGAAAAGGTCCGACTCGAATTGACGGCCTTGGTCAGTTGTGACTGTGGTAGGAACGCCGAAGCGAGCAATCCAACCTTCGACGAAACGATCAGCTACCTCCTCGGCGGTTATCGAAGTCATCGGCCAAGCCTCAGGCCATCGAGAGAAACGGTCAATCGCCGTCAGGCAATATGAGTAGCCTCTCGATGTTGGCAAGGGGCCGATTATATCTAAGTGGACGTGGCGAAACCTGGAAGATGGAGCGGCAAAAGTTCCAAGTGGCGCGGACACGTGGCGCGTCACCTTAGCTCGCTGGCAATGGAGACATTCTCTTGCCCAGGTGCGGCAGTCGCGTGCAACGCCAGGCCACACGTAACGTTGTGCCACGAGGCGCGCGCTGGCGCGAGCACCGGGATGGCTGAGCGCGTGCAGGCGCTCGAAGGCGGCGCGGCGCAGAGGTGCTGGCAAGTAGGGGCGCGGCTTGCCTGTTGAGACGTCACACTGGACGGTGGTGTCCGTGCCTGGAATTAAAGTACGTTGCATATTGAGAGACGAGTCAAATAAGGTTTTTAATTCATCGTCAGTGTCTTGTGCTCGAGCCAACGCGGTATAATCGCACTCGAGCGAGACGGCTTCGATGCGCGACATCGTGTCGGCAACGACGTTATCGTCTCCTTTTACATGTCGTATGTCGGTAGTAAATTGGGAGATAAAGGTGAGCTGATTAAGTTGGCTGGGTGGCAGCTTTTCTCTACGTTGCTTGAAAGCATACAAAAGAGGTTTATGATCCGTATATATTGTGGCGTGTTGCGCCTCTAATATATACCTGAAATGCTGCACTGCCGAATATACTGCCAACAGTTCCCTATAATACGCTGGCCACACTGACTGAGTTGCCGTAAGCTTCTTGCTAAAGAAAGCAAGTGGTTGCCAGCCCTGTTCAGTCTGCTGTTGTAAGCACGCGCCCACCTGTGTGCCAGAAGCATCTGTGTACAATGCCAATGGGGCGTTAGGTACAGGATGTGCTAACCTGGTGACCTGAGAGAGGCTGTCCTTGCATGCAGTGAAGGCGTGCTCCAGTTCAGGAGTCCAGGGCATGGGTTTGGCTCCTTTAAGCTTCGTAGCTGTAAGGAAGTCAATGAGCGGTGCTTGAGTCTCGGCAGCATTGGGCAGAAACTGTCGATAGTAATTTATCATGCCCAAGAACCTGCGGAGACCTTGGGCTGTTTTGGGAAGGGGAAAATCTTTCAAGGCTTGGACTTTTTCTTCCGGGGGATTTATGCCTTTACTAGAGACTTTATAACCAAGGAAAATAACCTCAGATGTGCCTAACACACACTTAGTTGGATTAACTACTACACCGTAGTTAGCCAATCGTTCAAAGAGCGTGCGCAAGTGGTTACAATGCTCCGTGGCGTCCCTGCTAAATATTAAAATGTCATCGACATATGGGAAACAAAAATCCAACCCTCGGACAATTTCATCGATGAAACGCTGAAATGTTTGTCCAGCATTTCTGAGCCCGAACGTCATATAAGGGAATTCATACAAACCAAATGGTGTTGTAATGGCAGTTTTGCAGACGTCAGCTGGCTCTACTGGAATTTGTTGATAAGCCTTAACTAAATCAATAGTACTAAAGATGGTAGAACCAGCGAGAGCATGACCAAAATCCCCTATGTGGCGCACGGGATACCTATCCGGTACAGTACGAGCATTCAGCGCTCTATAGTCACCGCAAGGGCGCCATGAAGAGTCTTTCTTCGGGGCTAGGTGCAGTGGCGATGACCACGGGCTCTTGGAAGGGCGTGCGGTGCCTGCTTGCACCATATCTGCAAACTCCTTCTGCGCTGCCCGCAGTTTGTCCGGCGCGAGGCGTCGCGGCTTAGACACCACGGGTGGGCCGTCGGTCGTCTTGATGTAGTGCACCGTGTTGTGCTTCACCTCGCGATGGATGCCAGGGGGTCTCGTAATAGCTGGAAATTCAGATAAAATTTTATGAAAATCTGAATCTTCGATTTTAACGGTTTTTACACTGACCTGGTTAAATTTAGCTATGGAGGCTGGAGCAGTAAGACCAGTAACTCCGCAGCGTATTATTTTGTTTCTGCAGTCAGGAAGCAAGTTGTAGAAGGCCATGAAGTCAGCACCAATGATGGCGGTATCAACATCGGCAACTACAAAGTTCCACTTAAAAGAGCGGCGGAGACCAAAATTAAGTGTGAAAGTGTGACAGCCATAAGTTTTTATGGTACTGCCATTTGCTGCGCATAAATTGTAGTTTACATCTGCTATTTTGTTCCCTAACAATTTTTTAGGAAAACAACAAATGTCGGATCCAGTGTCTAGCAAAAATCTGAATTTGGTGTCTTTGTCCACAACAAATAAGCGGCTGCTATTGAAGCAATCAGTCGCCGCTGCTACTGACTGTTCTGTTGGTTTCCCGACCACGAGCATGGTTTGGTACATTTAGTTGCTTTTGCACCGAATTTATGGTGGTACCAACACAGAGGCTGTCGTGCCGCCTGGGACGCAGATCTAGATCTAGGTTGATGGGACCTAGGTCCAGAGCGTCGCCTAGAGCTAGACTCCCTTGTAGTTAAAGCGGCCACCTGACGTGTAAGTTCTTGAACTTGTACCATTATGGCAGCAAGGTCAGGAGCGCTAGCTGTGCTGGGAGAAATGGCATTGACGGAGACGGGGTTGACCTCTAATATTTTGTCAGCCAGTTCGGCAACTTTGTCCAGGGTGAGATCACCTTGGGCAGTCAAAATTGCCTGAACATGTTTTGGTAGACGTTGTAGCCACAGTTCTCTAATTATAGTGTTATCTTTGAACGACTTACCAGCCAGAGACTTCAGATGACGGAGAAACTGAGTAGGTTTCCGGTCACCGAGCTCCTCACCTGATAGTAGTTGTCTGACTTTTTGTGACTCGGAAGTGGAGAAACGCTTGATAACTTCCTCCTTTATCCACTCATACCGGCCACCTTTTGGAGGAGGGTTAGTGACCAGGTCTTCAACGTCATGAGATATCCTAGAATCAAATTGTGAAATGACATAATTGTATTTTGTTTCATCCACCGATATATTACATAAAACAAACTGTGATTCCAAGTGAGCAAACCATCCAGCGGGATGCTCATGCCAAAAAGGAGGCAGTTTAGGACGGACCGCATATGCTGCTGGATTCTGCACACTTTGGGCATTTAGTTGTGCCCGCAGGTCTTCATTTTGTTGCATCAGTCGTTCATTATTTGCCAAAATTTGGTTGAGTCTCTCCTCAATTTGTTGGCTCTCCATGTTGAATGTGTATATAAATATATTATAAAACGAGGTATACGTTTGTTGCAGTTACCACTCAGTCAGGTTGCTTAAAACTATAACAAGCAACTTAACACTGAACACAAGGTATGTACAGAATAAGCAAGATAATTATGCATGTGCTGCAGACAACAAGAATATAAAAATAATCCACAAAACAAATGGGTGCAAATAGCTTAATTTAAAAAATACAATACCTTGTACCATTAGCGACTTAAATGAGCTTCAGACAGAGCTAACTTTTAAGCAAACACGCACACGATAAACCAAACACCAAAAATATGTAAACCGAAAAAACAAAAATGTGTAAAAATAAAGATATAAAGAGATAGATTTGATAAAGTTTTGTTATCAACGTTTGAAACCACCGAGCACACCACAAGTTAGTTCTTTAGTAAATGTTTAGTAGGATCAGTACGTTAAGATGCACATGCAGGCATGCAGTCGTATTTCAATTTTCAATTTCCAGTCTTCAGAATCCCGCGTTGCGATACCAGATGACAGTGACGTATCGGGTTGACGGCAGTTCAATCATTCATTCGATTCGATCACTAACCGAAAGTTCCGCTACTCCCCGATAGGTAGCGTATGGCGTCACTAGTCGCAGGTCTTCACGAAATTCCGTTTCCGGGTCGATGGCCTCGGAGCATTCCAAACTCGAGAAAACGCGAAAATGATGCGTAGGATGACGAAAACTGCTTGAAAAATGATGCACTAGTTAACACAAACTTTCTGCGAACCGTTGGTACGCCTTCCGATCCTCGGAGAGGCGCGTAGCGTGCTGGTGTGAGCCGGTAGGTAGGTAGGTATCTACTCGGCAACTTCTCGTTCGGCGATTTCCCGGCGGTTAGTGATAAAACCAGCCTGGGAACGTTGCGGGGCGTTGTCAAATTAAGCAGGCTGAAGATCTCAGCGAGGTTTACTGCTGAAGTCCGGTTCCACGTTCCTGCTGTAGGTACCTTGCTGTGTAGTTGCGTCTCGTATCACGTCGGGGTCACCAATTTGGAGGTACACACACAATGAAACACGTCGTGGATTTCGGAATATCTTCTATTTGCAGTAAGCAGTAATAACTCACACGAAAGCCAAAATTACAAACAGAGCTCACACTGTCTCGAGTAGCGGCAACAGTCTATCTTTCAATATGGCGGCAGACTCTAGTCTGGCGCCGGAAACGTTTGGTGTTGTCACACAAAAATATAGTAGGCGGTGTTGCGACGTAATACGCCACAACGTTGTTGCACCCGGTGTGCGATGTGGCAAATAGACTTGCAGAGCTACATTAGATCCACGCCACCCAACGCCACGCGACGTCGCAACATGCTACGTACGAATCAGGCGTGGTCCACGTGTGCGTCGGTCTAGTGTAGTTCTCGCTTTAGTTTTAAGGGAATCTATTAAATATCTAAATTCCTCAAGTGGTAGGTAGGTAGAGAAGTGTGTTGTGTAGTACAAACCTATGGACAAAATCAATGTACAAAGAACCTCATGCCATCAACCGGTCATACCGGTCACTGCTTAAAAAAATAACTATTCGAGCTGGGAATTGAACTCAGGAGCTCACCCTTCGCATTCACGCTTGGGTCCACTCGAACTTACCATTATTTTATGTACAATTATCATCATCACATGCAATTGGGTGTCACCAGAAATTACCAGAAATAACCGTCACCAGAAATTAGCCTGCAGGTAGCTGTACACCTACCTGCAGGCTAATTTCTGGTGACGGTTCCGTAAGTTAAATGATATTAAGAAAAGCTTACAGTTTCAAACACCAATCTCAGCTTCAGGGTAGGCATAGCTTCAGGGAACAGCCTCCGACTCTTGGCTATGGGCTGGAAGCACTTCTCCTCAAAATGTGAGCTGCATATTACACCATGTTGCGTAGGAAACCATTGGTCTTTTCGGCCGCAAGCATCGATCCATTTCTCTTTGAGTCTTGGGTCTTTTGGAAATCTGTAACGAAGAAAACGTAAAGTTAAGAAACTTTAATGAATCTACTTACACGGTATTTTAGTTTTATCTCATCCCAAAATCAAATTATAACATGTTTTTTAAGTGAAAAATTTAAGGCTCTCGCAGACAGTGCGACACCAGTCTTCAAATAAAACGATCAAAGAGTATATAATCACTACGAAAACATATGAAATAGGGTCATCGAATCAGTAATCAATATCGCGTCGACCTGTCTGTGGGACCTGTAAATCATAATATGTAGGTACTACCGATGATAAGTCACACCACAAGTCTTAAAATTTGCCTCGCTGCTCCTATTTCCACAGACTCGCACAGCACAACAAGGCATTTCCTTGTACAACAACAATCAACACTGTCTCTGCTCTATGTCAACAAAATGGCGACGGTTGAAATTGGCGCCAAAATGAAATAAAAATGACGACTAAATTGTTAGATCATATCCAGGAGGTGATTAGACAAAACAGGTTTCTGTATTCGCGTTATTTTGCCCGACGAACAAGCGTGTAGCCCGCGGGGTGAGCTTATCCCGTCTATTACGCTTTGTGCGAGGGAGAACAACTCTCTGTCATCGTTGAGCATATCGACGCGACGCCATCGCCCGTCGCTGCGCTGCGCATCTTGGTAGCTTCTAAACCACGCCCATGGAAGTGATCAGTGTAGCCAACCCTATAGTTTTAAATGTAGATCTACAGTTTCGAAATGTAAGCCTTCAAATCTATATATTTTTTTGATGACATTATGTATTTAACTGGAACATTATACTTATAATAGCTGCTGGTAACCCAATGTTTAAAAACATATAGCCTCTGCTGTCCTACGGCTGGGCAAAGACCTTTACAAGTCATTCCACAAATTTTTCTCTTCCTCTGTCACGAAACCAGTCCTCGTGGTACGCGTCTAAATGATCTTGCCATTACTTTCTGGGCCGGGCATTTTTGTTGCCAGATGGTCGGGAATCTCCTGGATTCTCCCGAGTTTTTGAGTGATCTCCAGACTCCAGACAAATCTCAAAATCTCCAGAAAAACGGATATTTCTAAAATTACCTACGAAAAATAATTTAAAATTGCCGCGCTTCAATCCCGACAACAATCCCCAAATCCCGACTATTTGATTTTTTTCCAGATATTTTGAAATTCTAATCTGGCCACCCTAAGGGAGGATCGTAAACTAGGTAGAGTCCTAATAATAATAAGTATGTTATATCAGTTATCATTGATAAATAATAACCAAAATCTTTTTATTTTACACACAGCCGGTGGACCAGTAGGTACGCTATACATTACTGGGTAAAGTCTGTAATCGACAATAATATTCATAATATTTCATACACTGCCTGGACGCCCCAGGTATTCTACACTTTGCCTAGGTATTGTATAGGATACCTAAAATATATAGATGGCCGGTAACATATTATAATGATAAGTCTATAAGTATGTGATCTAATTCCAAGTAATCATTATATTTTTCGTTTATTATAAAATTAAAGATTACGTTTACGGCCCGTTCCCTTTTGCTTAGAGAGGAGACCTAAGTTCCAGCCGTGGGAAAATAACAAGGCTGAATATGTTATGCTTTATATGCTAAGTAATTATGTTTCACGAAATTTTTATTATATTTTACAGTTTTCTACAGGTTTTTTAAGCTTTTCGTGATGCAGTTTTTCTGTAAAATAAGGTTGGCAACACTTTATAGACGGGATTCCGCAGCGGCATGCGGCAGTTTATATTTCTAGTTCTACAGGCTTTGTGTGACAAGGATTTGACAAAAAAAATACGTTGGCAACATTCACGTTTAGTTATTGTGACTGTGTTTACAGTTTTATTGACTTAAAGGTCCAAGTGACCGTCATAAAAATCCAAAAAAAAAATATGTTTGCAGTCTGCTACGAAATTGATAGTCGTAAGTCGAACGACTGCTAAGTGCTATGCTTGAGGGTCGATTTTTCAATCCTCAGATTGCTTGGTGTTTGGTTCGACATTTTGGTTTGGGAAAACCAAGGTCGTATCGTCGAAAATGTCGTGGTCGTGTACTTAGGGACAAGTCCCTAGGTACTATAATATTTAACTATTGTGTTTAAAGTTTCTAAAGCTTTAAACTTTAAAATTAGTTTTTAAAATTTTAAACTTCACCATACTCGGGTAGGTACTTACCTATATCACTCGTCCTATGTCGAGGGTGAAAAGAAACGGAACCAAAGCTGCAATTTTGATTTGCCATAATATGCAATTTATAAAACAAATTGGAATAATAAATATTGCAATTTCATTTAAATATAGCACACCATAACAAAAATAATGAAAATATCAGGTGGTGTGTAATTTTGTCCCTTTAAAAAACGTGCAGCTTATAGGTATTCCATCAACATATAATAATAATAATAATAACGTGGTGGGGCTTGCGCGCTCCAATGAACCCTAAGTCTGTGTCGGTAGCGCTTGCTTAGCCGTAACATGCCTAGGGTGAGGGGCCAGACCAAGAGAGATACAATCCGCAGGGCAGTTTTGTGGCGAACTGTTGGGCATTAGCGATCCCACGGACCCGATCTCCCGGGAGAATTCTTGTTCTTCATCTCCGGCTTGCCTTTATTGGCTGGTCGTAGTGAACACTGACGAGGAACAGAGCTCCCACCTCTCTCTTGCCTTTATTGGCTGGCTTGAGTGGAGATTCGCAAGAGCAAATGCGCTCGGGAGAAGGATGTATAATCCAGTAAGGTGCTGGTAGGGATCTTGACCGTACTTCCGGGATTGTCCTGATAGCCGTGGTATACCTCTCCACTCCTCAAGCACATCAGGATATGTTGCCCTCTTGTTGCTACGTCACTTCGTGCTAGCGACCATTTTGGGGGCCCATTTGTTGAGTGTGCAAGTCACCCCTTGCCTTTTTATCGATGGAAATTAAAAACATTGTTTAGGCAGGGGCCATAGTCTTAACATAGTTCCTGGTAACCAGTCCACTTAAGACTCCAAAAACCATAGCCTTATATTAGTTTTTCACATGTTGCAATAGTTTCCCTTCAACCGGGGGTTGTCCTTGGATGCACTAGCATAGCCCATACAGGGATAATCGCCGGTTGGTACCACGTTCCATTAGAAGCAGCTAAAAGGGCCTCTGCGAGTTGGTTTCGGCTCCTCGTATGCCTTCCAAAGGTCCAGGACCTCATGGTCCTGAGATAAATAAATGTATGAAATAATAATAATAATAATAATAAAGTAAGTAAAGTAAAGTACCACGAAATGTTGCAAACAGCGACAACGCTTTTTTCCACGTTATCCATTATGCAGTCTGCCAAGACCGTGTAAAACAAGCAATGTATCAGAGCAGCGATGTATAAAGTATATTAGTACGTTTTCCTTTATTTGTCATGGTACAGGTTTATGATCCTTCGAACAGCAGGTGTCGTTACCTGCTTTCAACAAAAACGCAATCTCCATTCACAATTAATTTATAGTAGATACTCCTGGGTGGCAATGGCAAGGTGTTTGATGCATAGACTATTCAGGGGTTTTTTTAAGTGGGAAAATAATCGAATGACATCCCGCGGAGCGAGAGATAGTGTCAGACTTTTACTGACTAAAAACTGACTCCTGTTCCTTCGTTGCCTATCGCACCGGGGCCGAGCCTTCCTTTCAGAAATAGACACTTGGCCCCAGTCGGCTTCGAGCCTGCTGGGCCCCTACGGTTTGCTGACAACTCCTTGAGGCGTGCGGTAACAATAAGCGGCGTCGACGTCTTGGGCTCGGTCCGGACGGTTCCTATTTAGGGTTGCGATTTAATGGACAGCGTTGCCATTAGAAATGGTCAATGCACACCGTCATTAGGCAGCCATACGGCTCTAAGTGGCCCGTTCGATTAGCCTTTGGCCCAGGGCTGCGGAATAGTTTGAAAGAACGGCCCTAGAACGCAGAAGGCAAATGAAGGAACACGGCTGGGATTTAGTTAGTAAAAGTCTGACAGTGACTTTCGCTTCATTCAGAGCGAGAGAAATTATTTTAGGTATTTGGTGATCTCCCAACCCCCCCAAAACAAAAGAGATCGGAAAAACTTAATTGTTCCACTGGAACGTCGATAACCTGGGGCCTTATCATGACGTGTTAAAATGAAAGTAGTGCAAGGGAGAAAAAAGGGACAGTCTTTAAAGCTCCATCCCTTTAACAATTCAGTGTAGGTCGTCAGATGGATCACTTTTGGAGTTAGGAGGAGAGTGTTAGAGCCTCTGACTACCGTAAAACGGAGTGATTAGAAACAAAACTTGGTGGTTTGGTTTTTCACTTTGATATCATATCATCGGCTTCTAATAAAGCATCGACTTGAAAACCGACAACAATCGGATTCGAGGCAGACGCGACGATCGGATTCGAGGCAGACGCGTCTGCAGACATTTAATACCTACAACAGGTGCACAAATTACCCCCTCTATACGTCTGCGGACGCACCCGCAGATGACGTCCGCGGACGCATCTGCAGACGTGTAGAGAATAATAATTGATATAGTTAAATGCTGCAAAATTATTCAAATAACGTAAAAATACCCTTTAAAGTTTTGTTTCTTTTCAACCTATTCGACTGACAACGTTACATTTTACTTGTAGTAACAAAAAATGTTTTCCAATCGTGACTTTCTTCATCGAGTCCTAGAATAGGGAACGTCTATGAAAAAAAAAAAACAGCAATTGTTTACACAAAAGTTACTTTTAACCACACATAATAAAGCCATCAGCACGTTTCAAAAGTGAAACGAATCGCCAGCAATGACGCTCACGAACATCATCGAGCATTCACGATCGTACCCGATGGTACACGAAGGCTCTCTGATCGTGACCGGGTTGCGTATAGCCTTGCCGATATGGACGCAGTATTGTTCGCACTTGACACTGGATAATAATGGCTTGAGGTGGCCAAGATTTGTGGCTGATCTAGGATTATAATAATAATAGCCTTTATTAACAATTTAATACACTATTTAATTAATAATGAAATATAAAAATCATTTTCCGACATCGGTTTTAGAAGATTGTTTTGCTTTAGCATGGGCCTCCCCCATATTCTTTTACGATTTCGGGTCATGGGTTTTCCTCTTCCACACTGGCCCCGCTTCCGCCTTTATATCGTCGTCCCACCTTCTTATCGGGCGTCTTCTGGGCCTTGCCTTTTCTGGGGTACCATTCAGCTAAGTAGTAATTTAGCCCATTTCTCCTTTTTGTTTTTGATTAGGTGACCCATCCATTTCCATTTTAGTTTTTTAATGTTATATGCCACGTCCGATCTAGGATATTAATAATTAAGTAATTTGCTAAAGCTGCGTTAGTAAATATTATTACTTTAAACAGCTTAACTTAAGCTTAAAAGGAGCTTGTTTTCAAGGTTGTGCTTAATCAAATGTCAGTTTCTTTAATTAATCTTGCAGGATGACGAGCAAATTCAAGTCAATAGCGTAACGGTTGAGGGTCGTAGCACGTCCAGGTGTTCCTCACATAGGTAAGGGGAAGGTGAATCTCAACTCAAGACTACTCATATAAGGAGCTCAACAATTTACGAACAATACCACAGAAAGACTTGAGTTACCCCTGAGCTTGTTTCGGTGTTTCTTCTCAGAGTAGTAAGCTAGGAAACACCACCGGCCTCGTCTAGTTTAAACTAACGAAAAGAAAAATTCACGTGTAAAAGTGTTTTTAAAAAAAGTATTTGCAAAATAAATTTCATTTATCATTTATTTAAAGGACATTTGGGTAGGCCGCATAAAGTAGTAGGTAACTCAAACTCAGACAGACTTCTAAGTTGAAAAAATTCACATTGTCCTATACTTTAACAGTTTTTTTTTGTTTTTCCGCTGATAGACGTTCACAGTTATCTAGGTAAGTGTCGCCACAATGACAGGTCTTGTGCATCTCGCATTATTGTATCGGATTCGGATCGGAAAAATAATGCAATGCATCAAAGTAAATATTCATGTCAATGGCATGAGGGTCATAGGTTGGGCTGTGGGATTGTTTGAGGCCTTCCAACGCTGCGTTTTCCGGTATGTGGTCGCCACTGTAGAACCCAGAACCTATCATCCCCATCGACTGGTCTGCGTGCAATGTGACCTGCCCATTGCTCCTTTAGTTTGGCTTTGATATTCATTTTAACTTACTACCTGCACGCGTTACTGTGAAAAAGATGTTTTCAAAGGATCACTTTGAAAACACCTTTTTTACAGTAAGAGTTCTGGTCTGCAAACTAAGTTTGGCACGAAACTCTAAATAAGAGTTTCATAGGGTGTTTTTTTATCTGGAAAAAATGCGTGTTTCCTATGGGAACGGGTATGGCAACGAAACCAGGGGAAATAGTCTAGACATAATAACCATTAGCTGTTTTTTGGTTCACAAAGATTGCGAGATATCCTAGGTCATAAAGCTATTTCCTTTAATTGTTGTACAGACACCATGAACATAATTGTAAAGGTGAATCTGGGGTAAAAACCGTTGCGCTGTATGACGAATGGGCGGAAGTTGATCATTGTTCTTTATGCTATTTGAAGGATATAAATGCAACGTTATTTCTAGATTTTTCGAAAAAAGTGAACACTTTTAGCCATTAATTAAAATCATTTCAATTTTTTTTTATTGTTGATAGGTTCGCGCTTGACCACTCAGCCGAAAGTTCATCATCATCATCATTTCAGCTGAAAGTCGTCCATTGTTGGACATAGGCCTCCCTCAAGTGTCTCCATAATGACCGGTCACTTGCGTTTCGCATCCATCAGATTCCCGCGACCCTCATAACTCATAAGGTCATCGGTCCACCTTGTGGGAGGCCTTCCAACGCTGCGTCTTTCGGTACGTGGTCGCCATTCCAGAACCTTTCGTCCCCATCGACCATCTGTTCTGCGAGCGATGTGCCCTGTCCATTGCCACTTAAGTTTGACGATTCTTCGCTTTAACTATTGGTTATCATAAAGCTAACTAACTGTTGAAGTGACGTGGCGTAGTCGGAAGTCACCGACGGCGAGCTATGGGTAGTAGCTCGCTATCCATGTTCGAGGGTTCCACGCGTGCCTCAAAAACATGTGAGCAAAATGGATGAAGTCTACCAGAACCATAGGAAGCAAAGGGCCACTGAAGAAACACAGGTGAGAGATTGGAATGGCGGGTAGAGGTATTTGATGGTATCCCACGTCAAAAAAAAATTTGTCATCGTGAAATCTTTGTGATTTTTATTTTGTACAACTAAAGGAAACAGACTTTTTTCTTGTTCATCATCTCATCAACAATTCTGAAAATTCCACTTCACACATTCCACTGTTATCCCCGTCCATGTTCGTCATATCATTTTACAACATCGAATTATCATCATCACCACTTCAGACGATAGAGGTCCACTGTTGGACATAAGCTCCCAAGTGTCGCCACAATGAAAGATCCTGTGCGTCTCGCATCCATCGGATTCCTGCAACCAGGTCATCGGTCCACCTTCCGTCTTCCGGTACGCGGTCACCAACTCACCACTTCAGAAACTTTCGGTTTCCAACGGCCAATGTTCTGCAAGCAATGTGCCCTGCCCGTTGCCACCTAAGTTCGACATCGAATGTGTAGGACCAATAGATTGTAGCATGTCCCACACCGGATGTCAATCATTACGATACACATCAAATGCCTATAAAACATCATATTCACAACACGACACAGTCTCCCATTGTCCCATGTCTCATGGTAGCATCGCTCATTATGCTTTCTATGACTCAAACGAAAGCCGAACACCTGATTGTTGCATAGAAATCAGAGATTGTTATGGTAAAGCTATAGTTTTTAGGGTTCCGTATCGTACACGAAAGGTGCCAACGGGCCCTATTACTAAGACTTGGTTATCCGTCCATCTGTCTGTCTGTCCGTCTGGCAGCGGGTTGTATCTCATAAACTGTAAGAGGAAGAGAGTTGACGGCACGGTTGGCGCAGTGGTTGAGCGATTGATTGCTGCGTTACGGGTCGTGGGTTCGATCCCCGCACGGAATAAATAATTGTATGACATACAGAAAGGTGTTCTAGATGTCTTGTTTATGTGGGTTTATGAGTTTAAACAAAACACAGGAAAGTTGAAATTTTCACAGGATGAGTATTTCTTTAGTCGCTACTAGCACAAATAACAACATTAAAGGAGATTCCATACTGAAACGTTATTTTGTCGACATTTTTTTTTTTTGCTCGATTTTAACATTGCAGTACGGAACTCTTCGCGTGTGACTTGTGTGGGTACGACTCGCACTAGACCAACTTTTCTAATTAGCTACTTTATTGCATCGTTAACAGTGCCAAAATTTCGCGAGGTAACCTAAGTGCGACTTTCTTATACAAAAATGGATCTGTATGCTCTTTGATTTGGCATTGAAAGGTGTGATGTCATGTGTTGTGATCTGTAGCGAATATTAAAAACGTGTTTCTAGTGAGTCAATTCGACTTTGTAACTTATTTCCAGTTACAGACTTTCGGAAACGTAGCACGCAAGTAGTTTTTTTTTGGTGCGACTGGGTGTGTCAATCTTTTACTGACTAAATCCACACTTGCGTTGCATTTTGCGTTCTAAGACCAGGGTTAACTTTCCAGAAATACCCCGTGACCCTAGCGGCCATCGGCCCTGCTGGACCTCCACAGTTTTACTGATATCTTTTTGTGGCACGCGTGGATTAGTACGCACCGTCGACGACTCTTGATCTTTACCTAATGGGCTCAACTCCTTCCGGTGTGTGTGGTTTGTGGCCACCGTAAGCGAAGACTTGACTCCGCCTTATAGGCTTACTGATACAGATCTATGAGATAAAATAGATATTCGATGGTTTGTGCTTACGCTGACCGGGGATCGCCTTGTGTAGAGATGTGCCGTTGGCGCCAATATTGCCGTGAAGTGGGAATATTGGTGGCAATATTGCCCGAAGTATGAATATTGGTGGCAATATTGCCCGAAGTATGAATATTGGTGACAATATTGCCAGCAACATTCCCATATTGCCGGCAAAGGCACATCTCTAGCCCTGCGACTCCCAACGCTTGGGATCTATAGGTAATTAAGTTTTGCTCAAAATTAGGGAGATAGGTACCATATAATAAAAAAGGCTCTTTTAATCTTGGTGGAACCGTACATTGTCGCGATTTATAATTAAGTACTAACGTAGAATAAGAATATTTGTTACTAATCTCATAAGTAGATCTGTGTTGTCTGTTTATTATTTACTAGATTTTGTCTCCAGCTTCGCCCACGTACATAAAATATGTCCTATGTCACTCAGGAAAAACGCAGCTTTCTATCGGTGAAAGAATTTTCGCAATCGGACCAATACTTCCAGAGATTACCTCCTACAAACAAAAAAACAAACTTTACAGTTGCCATCACGGATCTTGAACGCTCGGCGTCAGAGTGGGGATCGCTTTGCGCATTCCATACATTGGCGACCCAATCGTCTTCGTTGTTAGATACATGCAGCAATGCAGTGTACGAATGAGGAGTGATGTCTATGACGCGATGACGCGGCCAGCCAATCAATGACACTCCCCGCCCCCGCGTCGCACTTCGTACCACTAAAGAGACCGAATATTTGACTTCTGCGCAAGTGTTCAAGATCCGTGATGGCAACTTTATCTTTTTATTATATTAGTGTAGATTATTATAAATCTATGTGTTTCCGAATGATAACAAACAATGAGAAATGTATTAAATTGAATTAATTAACTACAAAATAAAAAATATTAATTTGAACTACAGAAACTAAATCCAAGTGTCAGTCTTAACTTAAAGACATGTAACATTAGTGCAAATAAACTTTTTATTGTAGGTATTCATTAGCTCCATTTTATTCTAATGTGAACTTTCACAACATCATAAATATGTCTGTTTCAGTTTGATAGGGTAACTGGTACAACTTGGCATTCCACTGTGGCGCTACTAGTCAAGAGAGAAGGTACAACAATCGATCAAAGTATAGTACATTTTGATACACGTGCAGAAAGTTTGACACAGCGAACGAGGCGAAATTCGAAGGAGCCGTAGCCGTGTGTTATGGAGTCGAGGGCAGCAGTGACAAATTTGCACGTGTATCAAACGATTTTTTTCTATACACTTACGAATAAATGAATTAACGGGGGTTGACCGGAGACTCGTGGGGGTCGACCTATGGAGTCGACGCGCGTCCAGCCTGACACGATAAATATAATAAATAATAAATTGTGACAGGGAGAGCACGTGCACTTTTCTGCACTAGTGCGGAAAACAGTCTATTGCGTGCCTAAAAGCGGTGGAATAAGAGCGAGTTTTCGAGTAAGTGTTTTGAAAAATACATTGTATTACAATTCTTTGTTCCACCGTATATCAGAATATACTGGTCGTAACATTTGTCTGTCTGTATGACAATAAATTTAGATGAGTAAGCGTTTTTCAAGTGATGACGTTAAAAGCGTAAATAAAGCTCCGGGGTAAAGAAAGCGAGTGATGATGTCGGCGCTAGTGTGTGTGCTTGATGAACAAATGTTATGTCACCGGAAAATTGTAGACTTCGTATGATTGTTATATCGAGTGTCGAAGCGCGTACGGTGTGGCTTGGACGTGTTTGTGCAGAAAGTCATTAGCTAATCACATCGTAATATCTATTGCTCAATAAACGGTCGGCCACGCGGCCGAACCGGTTATCGTTCACGCGAATTTACACCTTATGCGTAATGAGTACAGATGAAAATCATAATGAAGAGGTAATCAACATTATTATGGAGGATGAAGAAAACACACATTTAGAAGACATAACACATTTATTTGAGATTGAGGGAAAGGAGACGTCGAGAGATGGTTCGCGACCTGTGAAAAGAGGAAGAGAAGATGATGAATGGACTGAAGTTAGGAGTAGTAAAACCAGAATGAGACTTGTAAGAGGAATTACGGAATTACGAGTTACTTGCAAAGATAAATTTCCGAAACAATTTGCGCTGGCAAAACTATTTAAAGAACAAAAGATAATGAATATATCCAAAGTAAAACATATAAATCCATACAAAATTATTATAGAATTTGATAATGCCGATAGCGCGGAGAAGTTGGTGAATTCCGAACATTTCAAAGAATTGGGATGGAGGTTCCAGCGACCTTTTGAAGTTGGTTTATCTTATGGAGTCATTAAAAATATCGGCTTAGACATTTCCGAGGATGAGTTACGTGCATGTCTATCAAGTCTATGTAATGTTGTGAATGTGAGACGCCTACAACGGAGAGACAGAGAAGCAGCCAGTTGGACTGACAGTGAGACATGGAGAATAGGTTTTGAAGGGCCGTCGTTGCCAACATATGTACTCATCTACGAAATGAGAGTACAGGTAGAACCGTACGTTTTTCCTGTTACCCAATGCTCCAGGTGCTGGAGGTATGGTCACTCAGCTAAAATGTGTCCCACAACGAAAACTATATGTCCGAAATGCGGAGGCAAACACAGTAACTGCGAAGCAACTCATTTTAAGTGTGTGAATTGCACAAAAAACCACATGGCATTGGACAAAACTTGCCCAGTGTACGTTAAAGAAAAGAAGATACGTACTATTATGAGTGAATTTAATGTTTCGTATAGAAAAGCTTTGGATATGTATGTACCTCCCCCGGCACCCTCTTGCGAGGCAGATATCATTGGACAGAACCTCTCACCTTCCTATGAGACAGTTCAAGTCACACAAGCATCTACCTCAAGTATATCTATGTCACCCGTGCTACAGTCGAAAGCTACCTACGCACAAAAAACTGCATGCCCTGTAACAAGTAAAGAAACGATGTCCATCCAAAGAGATACCAAAAATAGACAACCAATTAAAAATAGACCACAAATGGATAAAGCGCAGACAGGAAAAGATGAAGAAACAATAAAGAAAAGTAAGAAGAATAAACAAAAGCAGAAAACGTTCCAAACTGAAGCTTCGTATATCCAGGAGTGTTCTATGGACCTTCAGGAGGATAGGTGCAGGGGAGACGTAACTGATGAAGAGGAGGATGGTAAAAATCAGGAATCGGAAGAAGATAAGTCTTTTGGATGGCTGGTAGATAAAATCAAATACATTTTATTTGTGAGAACTGATAATTTTAAGGTTAAAATAATAACTATAGTGCAAATTAGCGTGGAGTGGGCAATATCCCGTTTCCTTAATAAGATAATACCTAAAGATTTTTCTTGTTTCAAAAAATATTTCCAAAATGAATACTGTTAAAATAAATATTTTACAGTGGAACTCACAAAGTGTCTTACCCAAAAAAAATGATTTGGAACAAATCCTGTTTTTAGAAAAGGTTCATATTGCAGTGTTATGTGAAACTTGGTTAGATTCCGGATGTGATTTTCGTGTAAAGGATTATAATGTGTTTCGCTGCGACAGACCTGACTCATATGGAGGAGTCGCAATCCTAACCCATCAATCTATCAAGGCTCAACGGTGTCATACTACTATTTCAAATTCATGTATTGAAATGGTCCATGTCAAAATTTTTAATTGTACTTCCATTCAAAACGTGATTTCAATTTATTGCCCACCTAATGTTCGTACTACACAAAATGACTGGGATTCGTTGTTTACTATCGCTAAATCAAAAACTGTTATTTTAGGTGATTATAATGGTCATCACTCAAGTTGGTCCACGAGAACAGATCAAAGAGGCACTCAAATCTTTGACTCCTTAATTGATCATAATTTTGTTACTTTGAATAATGCGAAGCCGACTCGTGTAAAGTTAGTTAATGGCATTTTACAAAAGTCTGCTCCTGACCTGTCTATAGTGTCTTCAGACGTATCGTTAATGTTTGATTGGTATGTAACTAATGAGTCCTTAGGTAGTGACCACATGATAATCAAACTGAGGACAGTGGATAACTGTGTACCCCGCATCGTTAAAAAACGAAACTTTAGAAAAGCCAACTGGGTAAATTACCGTAATTATATTCAAGAAACATTAACTGAGTATACATTGCCTGTTAACCCCCAAGAAGCGTATAATTCCTTTTTAAATATAATTAATACAGGGGCTGATGCAAATATTCCTTATTTTAAAATTAACCAAAATCCCAGTAGTCAATTCAAACCAAAACCTTATTGGTCCCCAATATTATCTAAAGCGGTGGCTGAAAGACGATTGGCTTTAACGCAGTTTAGAAAAAATCCAACTCCAGATAACTTACAAAAATTAAAAAATAAAACTCGAGAAGCTCAAAAGCTTACGAGAAATGCTCGTAATGAGGGATTCCGTAAGTTTTGTTCGTCAGTGGATGAGGGAACTTCGGCGAGTGACATGTGGCGACGCATGCGCTGGTTAAAGGGATACCGTTCAGCTGGATTTCAGGTGAATGAGACGTTGGCTGAACAAGTTCTTTTGAATTTAGCTCCTGATTTTTCATGCCCCCCATTACCATATTTTTGTTCCCAAAATCAAGTATTGGAAGTCGCTATAACAAGACAAGAGTTTGATAAATGTGTTAAATCGCAAGATACAGCACCGGGTTGCGATGATATTTCTTTTTCAATGATTAAAAATTTACCCAACGTTGCTAAAAATATTTTGATAGAAATTTATAATTTATTTTTTTCTTTAAACTTTGTTCCTGAGCAATGGCGTCAAATTCGGATTGTGCCAATCCCGAAACCAGGTCGAGATTTAACTTCTGCTTCCGGAATAAGACCTATTGCATTAATGTCGTGTCTCTGTAAAATTTTCCATTCCATTATCAATAAAAGAATTGAGTGGTATCTAGAAAAAGAAGGATTTTTTTCTGAAGAAACTATAGGTTTCAGGAAAGCGCGTTCATGTTTAGATAACTTAAATTTACTAACCTCTAAAATACAAATTGGGTTCTCAAACAAACTTATAACGGTCGGATGTTTCGTCGATATCGATAACGCTTACAATAACGTTGACGTCACTACTCTTCTGTTAACATTGGACCAACTTGGAGTGGGAGCGCAATACTGTAGATATCTGTGGGAGTTTCTTAAGGAAAGATATTTAACGCTTAATGGAATAGAGAAATCCGTCACTAGAATGGTCAGAAAGGGCTTGGCTCAAGGTGACCCCTTGTCACCACTGCTTTTTAATATTGCGACTATTCATATTTGTAAATCAATACCTAGATCCGTATCTATCTCGCAATACGCTGATGATTACGTTCTTTACATGACTTCTCACAGCCCTGATCAAGCAGCCACCGAGTTACAGGAAGCGTTAAATATTTTATGCAGTCAATTTGATAATTTAAATCTAAATTTATCACCTAATAAAAGTAAGATTTGCATTTTTAACAGAGGCTATAAGAAACTTTCAATTAATTTATCAATTGGTTGTGATAGATTGGAGGTGGTTGATACGGTTCGATATCTTGGTGTGTGGTTGGACCGTTCTCTGAGATGGGGAAAACACATTAATGAGGTTTGCCAAAAAGTTCTCAAATTCATTAAAATTATTAAAGTGTTAGCCGGTTCAACTTGGGGAATACATCCAAAATATTTAAGAAAACTTTATATATCTTTGATTCGAAGCCGTATTGATTACGGAAGCTTTTTATATGACAACAGTGCCAAAACCCACTTAGAAAAACTAAATAAAGTACAAAATCAAGCCATGAGAATAGTGGGTAGTTTTATTAAAACTACACCCATTCACGTGATGGAGAGCGAGTTATGCCTGCAACCGCTTTATCTACGTCGACGATTCTTAGCTAGTAAATTCTGGCTTAAAACGAAAGCCTTGCAAGCAAAATCTGGAGGAATCAACTTACTTTCCGAGCTATCCACCTTATGTAATAATTCTTCTTACTGGCAAAAAAAAAGAATCCCTCTGTTAATATTAGTTCATGACTCATTACACACTATTAAAGTTCATTGCAGTAATAAATTAGATATGTTTTCTCTGAATACATGGGTTAGTAGTATAGATAGCAACAATTTTATTAAATTCGATGTAAGTTTTATGACCAAACCAAAAAGGCAATACAATCCTGTTAGCTTAAGAAATCTATTTATCAATTACATTAATTCCGAATACTTAGCATATTTAAAAATATTTACAGACGGATCTAAGGATAGTGGCGGCGTGGGAGCCGCCTTCTTTGAGTCTGAAGGAAATTCCGCAAAGTTTCGAATTAGTGACAGTGTGTGTATAATGGAAGCAGAACTGATTGCGATCGCAGAAGCTCTGTCATATGTAGAATCAATACATCAACAAAATATTGTAATTCTCACAGACTCCAAAAGTTCACTCCAACACTTGGCTCGGTGTACCTCGACATTTCGAGGAACACCGATAGCCTATACTATACTGAAACTTATTTTGAAAGTCCAATCTGATGGAAAACAAATAGTTCTTCAATGGATTCCATCTCATATCGGAATAAGAGGCAACCACATTGTTGATTTATTAGCCAAACAGGCCATATGTGATGGAATTCCTATTAACTTTTCTCCTTATTTTACCAACTTTATTCCTCAAGTCAAACAGAATTGTTATTTGTTGTGGAAGGAGTACTTTAATAAAAGGTCACAAGAAAAAGGAATTTGGTACAAAACGATCCAACCGCATCCCTTGAGCTCACCGTGGATAGATAATCAGCTGTTAAACAGATGTGACACCGTTATCGCGCTAAGACTTCGATCCGGACACATTCCGTGTAATAAGTTCCTATACCTAATGGCAAAATCAACCACGCCTAATTGTGAATTTTGTATAGATTCCGTTGATGACGTTTATCACATATTAATCGAGTGTGTCCGGAACGAGGAATATAGAAATAGATTGGAGGGTAGGATTAACGAGATAGGTTACTGTAACAGTGTTCTAGCTGCACCACTTTCTGATGCAGCTAGAATTCTATACAAACTAACTAAGTTAAGGTTAGATTAAATATATGTACATTAAATGTATGATTTTGTTAAACCAACCAGGGCGGCATAATCGCATGTGCGACAAAGCCCTTTCTTATTGAATAAAAAAAAAAAAAAAAAAAAAATGATTGTTATAAATCTTTACTAGATGTTGGTGACGAGTGAATTGTGATTGTGATAGTGATTGTGATTGTGAATTAGTGACTAAACAATTGACCAATCAAAAACAGTGACAGTGACGTCCAATCAAAACCCAGAAACACGGATACGAAAGTGATTTGTTTATGTGTGAGTGAATCAAATAACTGTAAGTACTTTAGCCATAAGTTAACATTGTAAATATTAGCTAATTACTTTGTTTAATTAGTGAAAAAACTATCTAAGTTGTCGTGCAAAATTGTTAAGAAAAGTAATTAGAGTCTTTAACATTCTTATTCGAATCTGATTCGTTTCTATTGTAATGCAAATAGTCTGATATGCGACCTTGTCCACACTTAAGCAGTATTTTGAGTATAACTTAATAAGTAATAGCCTTAGATATTTGAATTGTGTACCTAAAGTTAATTAAGAACCTATAGAACCTCAATACAATGTAATTTTGTTAAAATGTTATATGTAAATTAGCCAAACAACGCATAAATTGTAAAAGCTAAAGTAAAAATGAATGCTTGTAATATATTCAAAATTCGAGGTTCTCGATAAGGTAAAGTTTTGTAGTACAATAGTAACTACGTTTGTAAGGGCCGTCGTCGTCTCCGGTCCCGTGCACTCCTTTTGAGAAATCAAGAATAAATCAAGGTTGATCAAGATTGGTTGGAGTTTCATTTCGGAATCCCCTTCAAGTTTTGGTCCTTCGAGAGCCGGATTCAAGAAACTGAAGCTTGGAATCTGAAGAGGATCACCTTCAAGTTTTGGTCCTTCGAGAGCCGGATTCAAGAAACTGAAGCTTGGAATCTGAAGAGGATCACAGTTCATCGTTGAAGATAGTGAACGCAAGATTTATTCAACGGGCTTTTCTCAAGCTTCGTCTATCGTATCATCGTGAAGGAACTCCGTAGAAGAATTCGAAACTCAAGAGTAACGTCGGGAACGTTTTGTTGGTGGGTCGACCCTACCACTACTTGCACCCACCTGAAAAAGTACTTAAGCGACGTTGCACCTTGGAAGTTGGGAGCTTTTACTTGAAGATATGAACACTGAAGACAACTTGAAGACACGATATCAAGAATAGGACTTCAGGATTTGGACTTCAGGACCTAGGTTCAAGATTTGGTTTTCAAGTGGAAGCTTTTCGAAGACTTCAACGAAGTTTATGCTGAGAAGATAGCAAGCACTAGGAAGATTATTTGAGTGTGTTGCCCTTCTTGAAGCCCAGATATGATGACGAGAAGCCGGAAAGGAGGTAGCTCAAGGTCGACGACCGAAGAAGAGACCAGTGGTGGCGACACTACAACTACAGGAACAACATCGGGTGGAACATCTGAAACAGTTACTGAAGATACCACAACTGCTGAAGATACAACTGTAGTCGAAGATGGTGACGTTACACTGATAGAAAATAAGGAAAAGAACAAGAAAGCAAAGTCGAATTCTAACAAGAATTCCAATAAGAAAAAAGAATTGGAAGCAAGATTGGAATTAGAAAGAATCCAATTGGAAGAAATTCAAATAAGAAAGAAGTTGGCAAACACTAAATTGGAGATAGTGCGTGCTGAAAATGGCTCGGACGATAGCGAAGAGGAAGATGCTGAAGCTGAAGCGGCCGCAGCGAAGGCAACTGCGGCATGGGTGTCGAAGACAAAGAATGTGGAGCGTAACGAGGGGGAGCCAAGAAATGTTGAACTGCACACCTCGGGAGCCGCACCATCCACATCCAATCACACCAATCAGCTAGCTGAAGCTATTATGGAAGCAGTGAAGTCCGCAGCAGAGAACAAAGCATCATCAATCATGCAGCGTGCACCGAAATACGTCAGCGAGTTGCATCAGTTCGACGGCGACGCCCGAGATTGGATGGCTTTCAAGGCTACGTATGAAGACACACAAGCTCTCTTCAGCGATATTGAGAACATGGGAAGACTGAGAAGAGCCATCAAGGGCAAAGCCAAGGAAGCAGTCAAATCGCTACTCTTCACTCAAGTCGATCCTAGAGAAGTTATAACAGCCCTAGAACGTCGCTTCGGAAGACCTACATACCTGATCCGGAGCGAAATAGAAAACATAGAGAAGCTTCCTGCCATGTCAGAAGACGCAAGAGAGTTAGTGCGTTACGCCGGGGCAGTATCTAACACCGTTAGTGTAGTCAAGCAAATGAAGAAACAAAGTTACTTGCACTCCAGCGACATCTCAAACAGGATTATCGAGAAGATGTGTACTCTAGTACGCTTCAAGTGGTTCGAGTATCGTGCAACTAAAGAAGATGAAGATGAACCAGTGCTACTCAGCCTCATGCACTTCTTCAATAAAATGGTGGATCAATTCGAAATGCATGAATTCATGGGATCCAAAGTGAAGAGGGAAGGCATGAAGATCAGAGCAAGACCTACCGGTTCTCGAGGCGTGCACACCGCTCGTGCTACGAGGGATTCGAGTGAAGAAGAATACACATCAGATGAAGAACACGAGCATCAAGATGGAGGGCGGGACATCAAAACGAAGTCAGCTACGGTGTGTTCCTGCAAAGAAGATGGCAAGACAGAAAATAACATGAAGATCACTTGCCCACAATGTAAAGGTGAACATTCTCTCCTGAAATGCAAGAAGTTCGTTGAAGCGTCGATTCAGGGAAGATGGGAACAAGCTAAGAAGACAGGAACTTGTTTCAAGTGCCTAGAAAGAAGACATCGAGGATTCAATTGTAGAGCTAAACCATGCAGCAAGTGCAAGAAGAGTCATCATTTGCTGTTGCACTACGAAGAGGCAACGAAGCAGAAGACTCAAGAAGATGTTGCACAAACAATAGCTTCAACAATCAACGCTGCTCGAACAATATCAAGAGCTTATTTGAAAATAATCCCCGTGGAGTTAATGGGACCGGAGACGAACGCCCGCGTCTATGCACTATTAGACGAGGGCTCGACTGTGACTCTGATTGAAGAAGAAATTGTTAACAAGATTGGAGCGCACGGGCCGGAAGAAGAATTAAGAATAGAGGGCGTAGGTGGTCACCGGATGAACCAAAAGTCTAAAAAGATAGACGTGAAGATCCGCGGGATGTACGGGCGAAGCATCGAGAAGCTAACTGGATATTCAGTCAAGAATCTGCATTTGACACCTCAAGAAATAAACGAAAAGGACCTGATGGGATGCGAGCACCTAAATGGATTGGAAGATCAACTGAAATACCCCAATTCCAAGCCAACGGTACTCATTGGACAAGACAATTGGCATCTCATCGTCTCTCAGGAAGTGAAGCATGGCGATCGTAGCAAGCCAGTCGCATCTAGAACCCAGCTGGGATGGGTACTACATGGAACCCGATCGAGCAGCAACACCCCAGTGAGAATGGTGAACCACATCGTGACGCAGCCCAGTGCCAAGGACGACCACTTGGAGAAGTTAATCAAGAACCACTTCGACATTGAAGCTCTGGGAATCGCTGCGAAGAAACCATCGAATGACATAGATCAGCGAGCTCTTGAAGTCCTGGATTCCACCACGAAGAGGCTGTCTAATGGAAGATTCAGTACGGGGCTTATTTGGAAGACGAAAGACGAGAGCCTACCTGAAAGCAAGATGGCCGCTGCTCGACGCCTGAGGAACCTGGAGAAGAAATTCCTGAAAGACAAGGATTTTGAAAAGAAATACGAAGAACAAGTAATCAATCTCATCAAAAGTGACTACGCAGAGGAAGCAACAGAGAAATGGCCAGCAGACGAAAGGAAACTTACCACGAACACGGGTGAAGAGAAACATTCTGTCATGGCACTCAACAAAAAGAAGCTACAGCCGACAATCATACCAGAACCTGCGAGATTCTCAAAATGGACCAGATTGCTCCACGCAACAGCAAGACTTCTCCAGATTGTGGATACATTTAAGAGGATTTTGACCCACAAGACTAACGCCACCAAAAGAATAACAAGAAGTGGTCAAAACCCGGTTCAAAACTCAAAAGAAAAAACGCCTTGGAACAGGATGAAGACAAGAAAGAATTTGAACCTTCGAGCAAAGTCAGCGCTATACGTAGAAAAGGCAGAACGTCTACTTATGCAACGAGTCCAGGAAGATAGTTACCCAGAAGAACTGACAACTCTACGCAATCAAGACGACTGTTCACAAGTCTCCAAATTGAAGAATTTTACCATCCGGCTTGAAGACGGATTGATCAGACTATCGACGCGTATAGGAGCAGCGAAGTATCTAAGTGCTGCTTACAAGAATCCAATAATTCTGGACGGACACCACAAGATAACCCAGTTGTTGGTGAAACACGTACACGAAAAACTGAACCACGGAAACCATCAAACCGTGATGAATGAACTCAGACAAAGATATTGGATACCTGGACTAAGGAACCTAGTCAAGACTACAGCGAGGACTTGTGGATGGTGTAAAGTGCACAAGAGGACACCACAACTAGCACCGCAAGGCGACTTGCCAGAAGAACGGTTAACCAGAGCGAATCCTCCCTTCACCTGTGTGGGGATAGATTACTTTGGACCGCTACTTGTCACCATTGGACGACGCGTTGAAAAGCGATGGGGAGCCCTCTTCACCTGCATGACAACGAGAGTGATTCATTTGGAGTTGGCATCATCGCTCACCACCGATTCAATGATCCTGGCCCTAAGGAGGATGATCGCCAGAAGAGGCACGCCGAAAATAATAATGTCCGACAATGGGACCAACTTCATTGGCGCGAATCGCGAGATACAAGAAGCAATCCAAGCGGCCACTAACCAGATTGGCATAGTGTGGAGGTTTATACCACCAGGAGCTCCGCACATGGGAGGATCTTGGGAGCGGCTAGTGCGCACCGTTAAAACTGCGCTTGCAGCGACGCTCCATGAAAGAAGACCCAGAGAAGAAGTTCTGCACACTCTTCTCCTCGAAGCAGAACATATAGTAAACTCACGACCACTCTTCTCCGTGAGCACCGACCCACAAGAAGAAGAAGCACTGACTCCCAACCACTTTCTCATCGGGAGATCCTGTGGAGCCAACCTATTTGGCTCTTTCGACGACACTGAGCTGATTGGCACACCTTCCTGGAAGACGTCTCAGCGCCTGGCCGATCACTTTTGGTCCAGATGGATGCGAGAGTACTTACCCACTCTCTCGCCTCGCTACTACCAAGGTCCCCACTATCGGGATCCCACGATTGGCGACGTGGTCTTACTTGTGGACCATACCCTGCCACGTTGCACTTGGCCTCGCGGCCAGATTGTGGCAACCTACCCTGGACCTGACGGAAGAACGCGGATAGTCGACGTGCGAACATCAGCGGGAGTTCTCCGGCGACCAGCTACACGACTCATCGTGATTGTTCCTGCCTCGTCACCCCGAGCAGCTGAGGTGCGACGCACCGAGGGGGAGACTGTTGGTGACGAGTGAATTGTGATTGTGATAGTGATTGTGATTGTGAATTAGTGACTAAACAATTGACCAATCAAAAACAGTGACAGTGACGTCCAATCAAAACCCAGAAACACGGATACGAAAGTGATTTGTGTATGTGTGAGTGAATCAAATAACTGTAAGTACTTTAGCCATAAGTTAACATTGTAAATATTAGCTAATCACTTTGTTTAATTAGTGAAAAAACTATCTAAGTTGTCGTGCAAAATTGTTAAGAAAAGTAATTAGAGTCTTTAACATTCTTATTCGAATCTGATTCGTTTCTATTGTAATGCAAATAGTCTGATACATGCGACCTTGTCCACACTTAAGCAGTATTTTGAGTATAACTTAATAAGTAATAGCCTTAGATATTTGAATTGTGTACCTAAAGTTAATTAAGAACCTATAGAACCTCAATACAATGTAATTTTGTTAAAATGTTATATGTAAATTAGCCAAACAACGCATAAATTGTAAAAGCTAAAGTAAAAATGAATGCTTGTAATATATTCAAAATTCGAGGTTCTCGATAAGGTAAAGTTTTGTAGTACAATAGTAACCACGTTTGTAAGGGCCGTCGTCGTCTCCGGTCCCGTGCACTCCTTTTGAGAAATCAAGAATAAATCAAGGTTGATCAAGATTGGTTGGAGTTTCATTTCGGAATCCCCTTCACTAGAGTATATAATTTTTGAGGTCAAGGGTCGCGCAAGGCAAAGAAAGAACATAGGAGTGAGAAGAAAATACACCAAGTTGGAATAAGTAAGAGCAGTGGTGGCCGAGTGGTATCGGTCCCGACTTACGAGTTGTAGGTCACGGGTTCAAACCCAGCCAGGCCCATTACTTTGTTTATTTTATTTTCATCACCCTGCTCTCAAAACGATGAAGGGAAACATCGTGAGGAAACCTGCAAGTTCTAGAACCAAAAATTCGAAAACATGTGACCTCCATCAACCCGCACTGGGCCCGCGTGGTGGATTACGGCCCATTCCCTCTCCTAGAGAGGAGGCCTGAGTCCCAGCAGTGGGAACATTAAAAGGCCGACTATGTATGTTATTTCATCATACCTATAAGCAGTCGCACAGTTTGGCTAAGTTTTAAAAACAATCAGCAGTTAATCTATAACTACAAATCTGGGTTGACATCACACACAAACTATTTAAAGCCGATGACCAAATCTCAAGCCGGGTCAGTCCACTATCTTACACAAATGTTTATAAAATAAAATATAATAGCATCGGCGATCCAGGATGTCCACCGATACTGCGATGTGAGCTAAGGTTCGCCTCAGGGGCGTAGTTACCGCTGTATCAGCCGTACGGGGCCCCCGAGCTACAGTGGCCCCGACATACTCCAAAATTCGTAACATGTTATCCACAATCTTATATTCTTATATTTAAAGGCCAGGAGTGAATGAATAATGACTCTGTAAATAATTTTTAGCTCGCTCCTCTCGATTTAGCATTTTCTACATTGAAGACGTCAATAAAAACTCAACCTATTTTAATAGTTAACTTCTGAATGATTGATTAAATGAGCTCATTATCATTTTCAAGGCCTCTCAGGCACTATTTCTATGCTAAAAAAATAAAACTAAGAGAACATTATCCAATGACATCCCCGCTCTTGAGTGGGAGATAGTGTCAAACTTTTACTGACTAAAAACCCACTCCTGTTCCTTCATTGCCATTGTTCCAGGGCCTCGGGGATCTCTTTCGCATTACCCATGGCCCCAGTAGTCTTCGACCCTGCTGGGTCCCTACGGTTGCTGACAACTCCTTGAGGCGTGCGTGAAACACTACGCCCCGTCGACGTTGCTCGCCGTCCACAAGCCCGCGCCTACGGTGGCCGGAAATCGGCGGCTGGGACGCGAGGGCCAGTGCCTCGCGCGTGCGGCCGCATCCTTTGCTAGCATTACAGCTTCGCAGAAGGCCCGGCACAGATCGCTGCCACTTATCGCCCCCACGAGTACACGGCGGTGATATATATGCTAGTAGACGCTACTTTGTAAAAAAAGACAAACTTTCAAAAGTATTTGATACGGGGCCCCATTGGAACTCGCTACGCCACTGGTTCGCCTTCTTACTTTCCAAATGATTACCACAATTACTGTTGTGAATGTTTGAACAGTTGAGGAGTACTCATATTTGCTCTAGAGATCGTGTTCTATGACATGAAGGGAAAGGCGGTGAACCTTTCTTGTCAGAGTTGGCCATGTTGGTTTGAAAAATTAACGTCATGCTCCCCAGAAACATCATCATCTATTTTGCGGTTTATAAATTCATATATTTTGCATATTGTACGCAATTTGTACCGAATTAGTAAATACTTAAAAAAAAAACTGGGCAAGTACGAGTCGGGCTCACGAACTGAGGGTTTAATTCTCTTTGGTTCCGTATAAACTTACGAGGCGAGGTATGGTATGAAAACAGTTCAGAGATACGAAGATTTTTCCGAATAGCAATTTTTTTTTTGTGATTTAACTACAAATTTATACATCTATACTCTACCTATACATATAAATAAAATTGGAGTGTCTGGTTGTAATATTGAAATAACTGCATTTTATTACATGCATATGAATATATATACGGTACTTACATACACCAAAATATTTTTTTTTTAATTTTTGTCGGTCTGTTTGTCCGGGCTAATCTCTGAAATGGCTGGACCGATTTTGACGGGACTTTTTTGGCAGATAGCTGATGTAATAAGGAGTAACATAGGCTGCTTTTATTTTAGAAAAAAATAAATGCAAAATCCTGTAGTCCACGCGAACGAAGTCGCGGGCACAGCTAGTTTATAATATAATTTTCTGATTTTTTCCTATACTATGTGATGGAGACCTAGACCTTGCTTCATTTCAAATATCAGGATTCTAGGTCAACGAGAAGTACCCTATAAATTTTTATTCCCTTGAGAGTGTCGAAATATACGTTTTTTGCGACTTAAACTGCCGTACCTATCTTTTATTTTTGCCAACTTAAAAGTTTGATTTTTTCACATCTTTACGGGTCCGCAGACCTGAGTATATGGTTTAAATTTCAACTCGATACAATTGCCGTCATGGATCTTGAGCGCTAGCTTCAAGTTGCGCAGAAGTCAAATATTCTGTCTCTTTAGTGGTGCGAAGTGAGACGCGGGGGCGGGGAGTGTCAGTGATTGTCTCGCCGCGCCATCGCGTCATAGACGTCACTCCTGATTCGTTCCCTGCGTTGCTGCATGTATCTAACAACGAAGACGATTGGCTCGCCAATGTATGGAATGCGCAATGCGATCCCCACTCTGACGCCGAGCGCTCAAGTTCCGTTTCGGCAATTGTTCCTCCACGTGTTCCCGAGATAAAGTGTCTACAAAGTGATTCTAATTAAAAAGGTTCTGTTTTTTTTCTTTTGAGCTAAGGAACCCAAAAAAAATGGCTTCGACAAGTATAAAGTTCGCATCTGTACGAAGCCGGGGCGGGTCAAAAGCAATTATATAAAAGTATGTTTCTGATGGGATTAAAGAGCAAATCATTAGTCACCTGTCTCCGCAATTTAAAGGAGATGGAAAAACACTTGGATAATGTTGTCTGTAGGCTGTTAGAGAACCTGTTACTGCTACTACGCTGCGTGATCTCTGACCACTGACCCGCCATTATCATACGAGTTGCTTTATGTTTAAACGTCTGGGTTAAGAATCGCTTTTCGTAAGGGTTGCCACAAAAAAAAAGTACTAGGTAGCCCGTATTTTGGTTTGTTCCGTATTCCGCCGGATTCATACATTAAATTAAATTATTTAAAGAGAATCCGTTCAGAATAGGTTATAAAATTGCGTTCAAACAAATACCAGTGGTATTAGATGAGTGGTATTAAAACGGAACAAATCAGTATTTTTGCGGTTGAAAAAATTTTTTTTAATGTATGTTTACATATAATGTGATTGCAAAATGTCCATGCTAGCTTATGGACGTTGTTGTACATGTATGTAGAAAAGGAGTAGCTTATTGCATTCCAAAATCATGTATTTATTTGCGTGTCACTTTGTAAATAGAGTTCTCCGCGCGATTAGGACAAAATCAAAGTCAAAATTCAAAACATTTATTGCGAACTAAGTGTGCAATGTTGAATGCTCTTGCTGTTCATCAACAACCCGAAATCAATTTTCGAGCAGTTGCCCGGAAAAGACAAAAAACGCCTTTAAACGGATGATCACGTGGTTTATGTCTCTGACATCTAAATACACAGGGCAATTGAAAGAACACAGGTTGGTTTTAGTCAGCAAAAGTCTGTGGTTAAAAACGCCAAGAAAGTAATACTTTCATGCAATACTACCACCAACTGCAATAAATCTCGACCATCTTTCCCCTCACCTTGTGCTCCAGCCTACTCCGTATCGCAGATCACTGTTACCGTCTACACCTCAACTCCAGTTCACCTTGGCCCTACACATGTCACGTTGACATTTCACAAGCCACTATTTATAGATAGGCTCTAGTCGAGACAAGTATTCGCGAAATTTGTCTACGGTACGTTTCGAACAGTCCCTCTACCATGAGTTTAAAGCAATAGTATTTGTCGATACTCGATACCGACTACGTAAATATTTTGTATCGCAAATTTTGGTTCCGTAACCGCTAGAGGCGCTGTATTTGCCATAAAAAATATTTACGTAGTCGGTATCGAGTATCGACAAATACTATTGCTTTAAACTCATGGTAGAGGTACTGTTCATCACTTTGAAACTAGTTCTATGCATAGTTTGAACTTTGAAGAGCCTCATGGTAATCTTGTGTCTATTAACTACTTAGTGGAACTTCTTGCATAATTCCTTGGTAATGGAATGTCATGACATGGGGCGTGCCTTTTAGAGTTTTAATCTGATGGTTGTAATGATATTAACTATCACATTCATTAAAAACATTATGGTTAAACTCAAATTAAGGTTTATAACACACAATAACTTTTGTGGAACATTCTCTGCTTGCTTATGAGAAGGTGTCTTTAAATGAAAAAAAGTAGATACAATATAAAAATAACTTAGATTTAAAACACACTGCCCTGGGCCCCAGAAACGCCCTGGGTGTCGGTAGTCGTAGGGTATCTCTAGGTCGTAGGCGCGGGCTTGCGGATAGTGAGAAATGGGTAGCTCACCGTCCGATAATGACCAGGCCCTGGTCGACAGCGAGTCGTGTTCATGTTCCACGCGCTTCAAGGACGTGTCAGCAAACGGAGTTGGCCCTCTAGAACCGATGTCTGTCAGTGCTGTAGGATTGTTACTAAGAGTTACTATTCCCCTGGAACGCAAGGGGTAACTGAAGAAGCCTCGGTCTGAAAGTCTGCCTCTCCGTCTGCCGCCATTCAGACCGGGTATTTGATGATCTTAAACCACGAGTGTGCGAGGAAAGTTGTTGCGCCACATCTTCTTCCGAGCTTAAATACAAAGGAAGAGCGAGCGTTTTGGTGGACTATCTTATGTATAATAACTTGAAAAAGACTGCTCATTCGCAGTTATACAAGGTGCAGTTTTAAAACTGCACAATATTTCAGGAGGTTGTAATAAAACTCATAAATAATCATGTAAAAAAACGATACCTGGTCAATAATCAGTAATACTTGTTATTTAATTTTTTTATTACACTAAATTAAATCGATTGATCGATGGCCGCGGGGGCGTGGCTAGGGTGTGGCATGCGGGATGATGATTGGATGATACATTATTTATGAAACTATCGTTGCGAGTTAGTGTGTGTGAAAACGCCCTTTATTGTTCCGTGTTTGTGTGTGTGAAAAAAAGCGCGGTTATAAAAAATAAAAAATTACCTACTTATTTTATTATTGATTCGGGTCGAGAATCACTAACATAATTACCTCCTGAAATATTTTGCAGCTTCAAAACGACACCTTGTATAAGTACCTAGGTAGGTTTTAAATTTCTCAACATCTATACACACATATATATATAAATAAAATTGGAGTGTCTGTTTGTAATATTGAAATAACTGCTTTTTACTACTTGCGTATGAATATACACCACTAATTTTTAATTAGTACAAATACTTAAAGGGCTTATTAGAAAAGCCCTTGTTATTATTTAAGTAAAGTCTCAATAAATTAATATTCATAAACAGCAAAGTTATTAGCGTTTGTGTTTATCCCAAAATGTCTCTCAATTTATGGAAATATTGTGCAGGCTATTGATTATGAATGAATAAATGACGATTAAAATGGAAAAACACTGCCCGCAGTATTTTCTACTAGCAATTGTTATGTATGATTGAATCTATATAATTATGACAAATTTACCTTTTCGTGGTCAATTTTAGGATTTCAGTTTTTTCTACTTTTGAATACAAAAATATGGTCAGTAACGGGTACAGATACAGCCCCATTTTTTTGTGTACTAATTAAATAGTACGTAGTATATACGGTACATACACCAAAATAACATTTTTTACAATTTTTGTCTGTCTGTCTGTTTGTTCCGGCTAATCTTTGAAATGGCTGGACCGATTTTGACGGGACTTTTATTGGCAGGTAGCTGATGTAATAAGGAGTAACTTAGACTACTTTTATTTTAGAAAAAATAAATTGAAAATCCTATAGTCCACGCGAACGAAGTCGCGGGCACAGCTAGTAACACATAAAATTAAGTGCGATACGTTCCAGAAAACCAACTTTAAACCTAAAGCGACATGGTTAACAGAGGATTTTAGAGCAAAAACAATGATCATGTGCACCATATGGCGACCGTGGCGACCCTGGCACCTAGGTCACCGGGCCAAAACTGGACCGATGCGGACTGTCGCGGTGAAATTGTACTTTTATAATTTTACCGCTGAGAGTAGTAAGAAGGTTTATTTTCTAATATTTTTATCTGGTAAATTAATCAATAATAATCAAAGCATTTTTTTCAAACTAGCCGTCTTGCCGAACTTCATACCGCCAAACAGTCAATGAATGTAGTATATCTTTCGATATAGTCAACTGATTGCGATGAAAGAAAATCTAATTAATAGTATAATCAAATTACGCACAATTTTAATTTTTACAAATTATTTACATCGATTTCGTACATTTTCCGTGATGCGCGTACAAAAAAAAAAACTTCTAAAGATTTATTACATGTATAGCTATATCATTTACAGGCACTTATAAATGATTAAGAAGTCATTCAGTCAGCAAAATGATGCTAATTGCAGATTCCAAAGCATAGATCTCTATGGATTAAAATGTGCCAGAAACTCCATGGCCACTCTTTTCAATGTTATATATATTACTAATATCTCGGTTACATGTAAAATAAAATCAATGTAGTTTAGGTGCCATACATTTTTCAGAAGCTGCCTCTAGCGTAGAAGTATGTTCTGTGGACAGTTTTTAAGTTGTATAACCAGTTATTAATATTTATATTGTCTATTGTTAAAGAATATATAGTTAAGGTCCTGTAAAGCCTACAAACCACATGCCACAAAAAACCAATTGTAGAAAGCTCTCATGAACACATTAATCATTAGCTACAGGACAACACTAGTTTTAATCTAAAGATACGTTTTGAATTTGTTGACACATCATTGAATGTCAGGCGGTTGCCTACTTCAAACAGTGATGCTAGCTAAGGAGGCGGCCGCACTCGTGATGATACAGATGTCCTCACGCCCCAGCTGCCTGCCCGACCCCGATTTCCAGCTGTCGGCGTAGGCGGACGACGAGTAATGGTTAGCTTGCCGTCCGACCGTCAGGTAACCGTCTGAATCGTCGACGGCGCGTAGTGTTAGAGAGTGTGTGAGATGTCATCAAAACCTTAGTGTCCAACAGGGCCGAAGCCTACTGGGACCATGGTTTGACTTCAGAAAGGGGAACGTGGTAACCTGGAAAGCAAGGCGAAAAAGGAACGTAGTTGTGGTTTTAGTCAGTAAAAGTCTGTCACGCTCTCACGCTCCGCCTCAGAGCAGGAAAAGTCATTAGATGATATCCCATCTCAAAAAAAAAAACATCGGCCTCATCATTGCTTACCATCAGGTGAGATCTGATATCGTAAAGGAGGACATAGTAGTCAAACGCGAGCCTATCCATAATAATTACATTAAAAAAAAAAACTTTAATAGGCTCCTACAACAATATGTGTTTTACGAACTTAACCATCGAAACTTTAATTAAAAAGTAATTTAGACCTTAATGGCCTTATGGCGGTAAGTCCCCTCTTTGAGGCGTGGCTAGAAAGACCTCACGGCGTCCTTACCTTCCGCAGGACGCAGGTCCTCACCGGACATGGCACGTTCGGGAGGTACCTGTTCCGGATTCAAGCGGAAGAGACGCCCAAGTGTCGCCACTGTGCGGAACGTCCGGAGGACACGGTGGAGCACACAGTCGAGTTGTGCCCTGCTTGGGCGGAGCATCGCCGTGCCCTCGTGTGGGCGATCGGCGGCGGAGACCTCTCGCACCGGGCCTTGGTTGAGGTCATGGTCCGGAGCGAAGAGGAGTGGCAGGCGGTCGCCAACTTCTGCGAAGCAGTTATGCTCGCAAAGGAGGAGGCCGACCGCATCAGGCAAGTTGCAGTTGCGGACAGTGAGCAATGGGTAGCTCGCTGTCCGGCCGTCCGGTAACTGTCCGGACCAAGCCCAAGTCGTCGACGGTGCGCACTGTTCCCGCGCGCCTCAAGGAGTTGTCAGCAACAGAAAGTACCCAGCCGGATCGAAGCCTACTGGGGCCAGGGTTATCCAAAAGGGAACTCGAGCCCCGGTATGAAGGCTAGAAGGAACAGGGTGGGTCGTTTAGTCAGTAAAAGTCTGACACTATCTCCCGCTCCGCCCAAGAGCGGGGGTTGTCATTGGTTGATTTTTCAAAGTCAAAGTCATAGTCAAATTCAAAACGTTTATTGCAAACCAAGTGTACAATGATGACATTATATTAGTTTAGTGCTTATGACTTAGCAGCCTATTTCAAGCATTGCAATAGTTCCCACCATAAAAAAAGACCTTTATGGTCTGAACTACGAAAACGAGTTTCTTTTAATTTATCATTATTAAACCTGCTACGTTAAAAACACGTATAAAATCACATTTTACGTACATAAGATTTGCGCCAATCAATTAGTCCCTAGCCATAACAATCCAGTTCGATAAAGTGAATGAAAAATGCCATCTAAGCTCAGTAGACGGCCTTAAGTACCTTGTATAGAGAATTTAATGTACCCACTGACCTAAAGAGGAATGTGTGCCTGACTCATAGTGGTTGCTTTTGTTTCATAAGAACCAGTGGCGTAGATAGTACTGCTATGGGGGCCCATATTAAATATTTTTATAGTTGATTTTTTGTACAAAATAGCTTCGACTAGCATAGAAATAGTTCCTTGAGAGGTCTCGAAAATGATAACGAGCTCGTTTATTTTTTAAATCTGAAGGTACTTGAATAGGTAAAGTTTTTGCTGTCATCATATGTAGAAAATGCTAGAACGAGCTGAGCGAGCCACAAACTATTAGAACAGCCTACCATTTAGTCATCCTCTTTAGACATACTCTAACCAAGATCATATGTACTCATAATATGATTTAAAAGAGTGTTCATGAAGTTTTTTGCACGTTCTTCTCCGTAGAGATCTATGTTTAGGAACGTGCAATTTAGCTTCACTTTTTTTGGACTGACCGACATTTGACTATTTAAAACTGCCTGTAAATGGTATATTTGAAATAAATGCTTTTGATTTGATTTGATTTGCCTTTTATTAATAATAAGGTTGTGAATAACATGTTACGAATTTTTGTATTTGTCGGGGCCCCTGTAGCTGGGGGCCCTGCATCTTTGTTACGGCTGGTACAGCGGTAGCTACGCTCATGATAAGAACTCGTTTCGATCTGAACTAGTCAGACAAAGCCGATGTTGATCGATTTGTATCTGAAGCAAACGACGCGAGATGACTTGCGAAAGAAATGGTGTTGATTTGTTTGAACGTGTTTGCAAATACAAATATGATTGGCTTGGCATCAGGAAAGTCTTCTGTATTAGTGATTTTGATTCACTAGTGACTAGGAGTTAGTATTGGAACTAAATAAACTTCGGAAAGATTGCAAAGATTCCTGATAAACTGGTAAGGCTGTGACTAGACTTCAGCAAAACTAGTGCGCCTTGCCATCAACGATTGCACCACTGCCTCATCTAATTTAAACTGACGAGAAAATTGATCTGTAAAAGTGTTTTTAAAAAACCTATTATAAATATCATCGCGTGGGGTCGCAGTCAAGCACTAGTTTTATCAATAAAAAAAAAATTAGATAGAACAGTTTGAGACATTTAGAAATGGTTGAGTAGATTTTGTGATCTCAATAAAAGAGGCGGCATTAATTTTGGTATTGTTTTAGAGGTATGCGGAACAGAGCGTGCAGTCCCACATACCTTCGTTGAAATTGGAGGATCCTCCGACAACTACTCGATAGCGATTTCAAGCTGTTGTAAGTATATACCCCTACTTTTTAATTAGTACACAAAAAAATGGGGCTCTATCTGTACCCGTCACTGATTATATTTTTGTAGTCAAAAGTAGAAAAAATCGAAATACTAAAATTGACCACGAAAATAAATTCATCATAGAATCTAAAAGAAAATACTGCGGGCAGTGTTTTTCCTTAATAATTGTCACTTATTCATTCATTAATCAATAGGCTGCACAATATTTCCATAAATTGAGTGACATTTTGGGACATAAACCAACGCTAATAACTTTGCTGTTTATGAATATTATTTATTGAGATTTTACTTATAAAATAACAAGGGCTTTTCTAATAAGCCCTTTAAGTATGTGTATAATTAAAAAATTGTAGTGTATGTTCTAATCGCGCGGAGAACTTTAATACCGTCGCTAGATAGATGTCGCTACATTGTTTAGTCCCAAAGATTATAAGAGGTTTTAGCCCTCCAATTTTCTATTATAAAAGAACTTGCACATCATCATCATCATCATTTCAGCTGAAAGACGTCCACTGTTGTACACAGGCCTCCTCAAAGCATCGCCATAACGAACGGTCCGGTGCGTCTCGCATCCATCGGTTTCCCGCTACCCTGACCTGCTCGGCGTCTTCCGATACGTGGTCGTCACTACAGAACCTTTCGTCCCCATCGATCATCTGTTCTGCGAGCAATCTGCCCTGTCCACTGCCACTTAAGTTTGACTATACTTCGGGCTAGGCTAAATGCACGTTAGGGAATTTTCTATCTCTAGTTATTAGGTTCGAGTATGACATTGTTCGTCCTTGATTCATCAAAATATACATCATCTTCCTTCCCTGGTTTTATTATTTGGGGTCGGGTCTCCTCACTTTGTGCTCTCCTCATTTTGTAGGTGGGTGTATTAATATTATTGTGAAAAAAAGCGTGAGGTGATTGATTTACGAAAAATATGGCACACAGCGCCCCACGCTTTTATCACAATAATATTAATATTTTTCGTTCATTATTATTATTGCCACCTATATTGAAAATTATTTTACACTTTTTAGTTTGAATGCTATGAAAGCATGTTTTTTAGTATTTTTTTTTAAACTATATTTATTTTTATTGAACACACGTATACAAATAAAAATTCTGACACTGCGGAAGTCAATAAAAAATTACACTAATTCGAGCAGGAAATCCAATGACGCGTCGTTCGAGCAATCTTATCCTGGAATTTTAGTCACACATTTCTTCAAATGCCATTGACATCAGATTGTACGGTGATTCAGTATCACCGTTATCTGTTTTTATCCTTTACGTATTTAAGATTGCACCATATTGTCTTCCTATTCAACATCATCAACACATCTGCAACATGCCGGGCCTCACATTGCACGAGTGCTAGCTATGTTTTATTCATTATGTTTAAGTCACTCCTACTTGCCAGAACATTTAATGAAAACGATTATAGTGCCCATAGTTAAAAATAAGACTGGAGACATCTCCGACAAAAATAATTATAGGCCGATATCTTTAGCGACTGTGGTGGCTAAGGTGCTTGACAGTGTGCTGGACGCACAATTGGCCGAATCTATAGTTCTGCATGACAATCAATTTGGTTTTAGACCGCAGCTGTCAACAGAAAGTGCCATATTGTGCTTGAAGCATACTGTCAGGTACTACACCCACAGGGGCACACCTGTATATGCCTGTTTCCTCGATTTGAGCAAAGCTTTTGACTTGGTCTGTTATGACATTCTGTGGAGGAAGTTGCGGGAGGTAGGGTTACCACCTGAACTTGTAAATATCTTTAAGTACTGGTACAGCAATCAAAGTAATAGTGTGCGGTGGGCGGGCACCCTTTCTGATCCATATAAATTGGAATGTGGCGTGAGGCAGGGTGGTTTGAGCTCTCCCCGCCTTTTTAATTTGTACATAAATGCCCTGATCGAGGAGCTCAGCAGCACGCATGTCGGCTGTCATATAGATGGTGTATGTGTTAATAATCTTAGCTATGCGGACGACATGGTGTTGCTGAGCGCCTCGGTTTGTGGCATAAGAAAACTTTTGCAAATTTGTGAAACGTATGCAGGTAGTCACGGCCTAATGTATAATGTAAGGAAAAGTGAATATGTCGTTTTTAGGGCTGGTTCTAAGGGTCCTTCTAGTGTGCCCCCTATAACTCTGAATGGAGAGGAGTTGGGTAGGGTACAACAGTTCAGGTACCTTGGTCATCTAATTACCGAGGACCTTAAAGACGACATGGACATTGAACGTGAACGTAGGGCACTGTCCGTTAGGGCGAACATGATTGCTCGCAGGTTTGCGCGGTGTACCAGTGAGGTAAAGATTACACTTTTTAGAGCCTTCTGTTCCTCTTTTTACACCGGTAGCCTGTGGGCAGTCTATACTCAAAGAGCGTATAGTGCCCTACGGGTACAATATAATAATGCGCTTAGGACGATGTTGCGGCTGCCCCGTCACTGTAGTGCGTCTCGTATGTTTGCAGAGGCGCGCATCGATTGCTTCTACGCTGTTCTGCGCAAGCGATGCGCGTCAATGCTGAGCAGAGTGCGGGGTAGTCGTAACATCGTTTTAAGTATGATAGCCAGTAGAGTGGACTGCCTGTACATGAATCATTGTATTAATGCTCACATGAGTATTGATACCTCGATTCATGGGTCAGGCAGGGGGCGAGTAGTATAAGCAATAAATGAATAAATTAATACTAATACTAGTTTTAAGTTTTTTATACTACTAACATATTGGATCCTGGTTATCTTAAATAAACGTATTATTATTATTATTATTATTTATTCGATTTCTACTCCTCTATTAGTTATCATCTCAAGTAGTCATAAAATTTTTGGCTATAAAATCTTTCAAACACTTGATGGCACGGCTGGTGTAGTGGTTGAGCGATTCGCTGCTGCGCTGCGTGTCGTGAGTACAGTTCCAGTGCGGAACAAGTATTTTTATGGCCTGCAGATTTGTTGTTCCTGGTCTGAGTATCGTGAGTTTACATGTTTGTGAACACGTCCACGATACAGGAGTAATTCCTAATGTAGGGCAAAGTTTAAAAATTAAAACAAAGGAAATTGTCATCTGATTTTTGGCCATCCCATCCCATCATTCATGTTCATGTTCATGTTCAGTTTCATTCATACCCAAAACTTTCTTCACAACGATTTCCTCGACCCTCCTCATCACATACCTTACAAATCATTCAATCAAATTACAAATGAAATGATTATCTTCAATACTGTTTCAATAAACACAGATCTCTAATCACGAACTGCTTCACTTAGTTCCTCTCACACAAACACCTGTTAGAAAGTGCAATCATCGGTTAATCCGATACTCATTCATGACGATCGATCGATGATCATTAGGCCATTACATACGGAATTGATTGAGGCCGGTAATCCTTCTGATTGGACGACGGCGCATGATTGGACAATCATCGGCTCGGAGGAGCCTCGTAATTTGTTTATGAGAGACCCAGTTATTAGTTTGGGGAGTTTGCTTTTGAAAAAGTGTAGTAATAACACTAATAACAGTAAATTCTGATAAAATCTACAGTACTTACTGGCATAATAGTAGTCAAATACAAAAATAAAGTATAGAAAAATAATACTTATCTAATCATTAATCACTACACAACAGGCTGTAGTAGTCATAGTTGCCGTAAAAAATGTAATTAGTCTGTCTTTTAGATTATTCTAAAATAAGGGATACGTATTTTTTTATTTGTAAATTAAAGCAAAAATGACAAAGATATAAGCCATTAAAGTTACGTGTAACGTCACGCCGGCGCCGTGCTGCATTTTTCAAATTAAAAAAGAATATAAGTCAGCTGAGTTCGGACTAGTCCATCTCAGAATTTCAAATCGGGAACCTAACATCCCGGGGTAGGCGCTACCATAATGGGGTGGGTACCTACGGCTCACTCGGCTCCCTCTATATACTCTTATGCAAATGGAAAACCTGTTTATCTGATAAAAATCCTAGGTTAATTAAGTTATTTGATGCATGCTGGCACCATCAAGTTTTAGTTCGTCAATATCGTGGTCCCACGGTATGACACCCAACTGCTATGACTCATCAACGAGCTTTATCATCTTTTAGAAAACGAAAACTGCTGTTAAAGCTACAGCTGTCCCAAACGCTGACCAACACAGAGATTTATAACTACACAACATGATTCACGATAACCATCTCTCACCAACACTAATCTCTCAAATTAATTACAATTATTACCACCAATAAATTATGTAGTTCTACGAAAACTTAAGTAGAAATGGCCATTGACTCCCACGTCACAAAATAGATAGGTACAGAAGACAATCTACATACAAAGCGCACTCGAGCAACGCATACATAGACACCGCTTACGGACACGACATCTCGGCTCAATCGCCCGGTCGCACTCGTACAGTTCGGCGCAACGTGCTGACCCTGGCGCGATAACCTAGCGTAGGTATAAAAAGTGGAGTACATACATGAGATTGAATTTTGTACCTATCTATTTTGTGCCCACGTCATGGTCCATGTAACATGACCAAGTGTAATTTGAGTCAGTGAGAGTGTGGAGAATCGTCTGGCAAACAACGCCATGTGAGAAAGTGATATGGTTCGAGTAACTGCCGGCAAAGAGTTCGGATTAGACACGATACCTTGCGAGATGTGGTCGGTAAACTTGGTAATGGTGCGCGAAACACAACGTTTGATGAGTTTATGTAGTTTTGCGGGTTTATTGTTTAGAAATTTCTCTAACAGTGAAATCTCTAAAGAGATGCGACCTTTGGCGGGAGATGCCTAAACCTCCTGATGATTTTATCGAGCAATCGGACAGTCTCTTGCCTGGACACGAGTTGTCACGGCTCACCTGCAAAACTTTAAACATATTGTCTTGGCTGAGCCCGACTTGGGTGCGTGCTGGGTTCAGGAGTTGAGGATTCTTGGACGGCTCCGAACTTCAGTGTTTGTATAGTGCAGATGCAGAGTCTTTTCTGCAGACGGCACACCATGTTCCACGTTCCATTTTATGTAATGTTGTCATCTGAACATTTAAAGGTTCAGGAATTTTAAATGTAAACATTGAACAATATCGTTGTCATCTAATAGTGTTCTTTTAATTATTTTAATTTTGCATTATATACACAGAACGATGGGGTGAACGATTGGGACAACAATGTTGCGTTTTTCAACATTATTAACGAACGAAACAAAACACATTTCGTCGTGTCCTATCCTACCCCAAAAACGGTTATGTATGGAAGATATAAGTTATAAAGTTTATATGTGTTGTGAATGTTGGTTAGGAGATGAATTATGTTGTGAGCTATATAATGCAGAAACTAAATAAATAAGTAACCGGAAATAACCAGGTACGGCGGACGAAAGAGCTGGAGCCCTATGTTCAGTAGTCGTTGTACTGATGATAAAATAATTAAAGGTACTTCCAAATTACCTCTTTCTAGTTCACAAACCTTTGTTTTCGGTGCGAAATCAGACTTACTGACTAAACTCTACCTGTCTCTTTCAGTTACCCTTTGCGTACCAGTGCTGCAGCAGCTCTTTGAAACGTTCCAGCGGCTAATTCATATAGCTAGTAGGAACGAGGTACCTATGGTCGAAGTTGACGAATACAGAGATTTAGGAAATGGATGTATCTGTCATATAAGGCTTCTTAGTTCACATTGGCTTCATATTGAGAGTTGGTGCTTAACCAGGTAGAAAAGAGCAGTAAGGGCTTACAGCAATAGTACATGAACACCACCAGCCAACACTCTCTTTACCCAAAAACCCGTGGTCACTGAGCATGAACAAAAAAGAGCGTAAAGTCAATTAATAGAAAAGAAAGTGCCGCAGCGTGTAATGTCTGTCCGTCTGTGGGAGACCGCTGCAGGGCATTCTGTTCAAATATAATAATAACTTGGAGGTACTTCAACTTTTTGTTAATGGTCAACTATCACTTGCGATTTCGTTTATTCGCTTTAGCGTTAGATCATTACGATTCCAAAATTGTATCTCGTGGGAGTAAATGTTTTTCTTATGTAATCTTATGATTGTAGATTCCACAAATTCGTTTCGGACATGCCGAAATGAAAAGCCGCCGTTCGCCCCTGTCATCCGGGCGTTCCACACAGTGGTGGCACGAATCCGGTGCAGGAACTTCCCGAACTGACCATATTTGATTAGAACCTGCGTCATGTGGAAGGTGAGGACGCCGTGAGGTCTTTCCGACCACTCCTCAAAGAGGGAACTTACCGCCATATTTAATGCGAAGTAGTAACGGGAAGTGCTTCAGTTTATGACTAGAATCGTAGACTTAGAAGAATAGCCCTCAAGAGTTGGTGGGGCCCTGGGCTAGCACTACTTGGGCCTCACTTGATCCATCAAACTTCACTTCCTGTATGTGTTGGCATGGGCGGAGCATCGCCGTGCCCTCGTGGGGGTGATCGGCGGCGGCGATCTCTCGCGCCGGGCCGCGCGTACAGGCCATGGTCCGTAGTGAGAAGAAGTGGCAGGCGGTCGCCTCCTTCTGCGAAGCAGTAATGCTAGCAAAGGAGGAGGCCGACCGCATCAGGCAACGGCGCTCCCTCTCGCCGCCGCCGGGATACCGATCCCGATTTCCGGTCACCGTAGGCGCGGGCTTGCAGACGGCGAGCAATGGGTAGCTCGCTGTCCGGTAACTGTCCGGAACGAGCCCAAGTCGTCAACGGCGCGCACGGTTCCCGCGCGCCTCAAGGAGTTGTCAGCAACAGCAGCGGCCCAGCTGGGTCGAAGCCTACTGGTGCCTGGGTTAGTTTCGAAAGATAGCTCAGCCCCGGTATGAAGGCACGAAGGGACAGGGTAGGTTTTTAGTCAGTAAAAGTCTGACACTATCTCCCGCTCCGCGCCCAAGAGCGGGGGATGTCACTAAATGATTTTCCCACCCAAAAAAAAAATGTATGTTTTGGTAAAAGAGTTTCCCTTCCCTCCTCAACCCTTAGGTCTCTTTCTATTTTATTTTCCCAAGAACCGGCCTCAAGTCTGCTATTACAATAGTGTCAGAATGTTCCTCCATCACTGATTTCATAATTGCTGATTTTGACAAGTTTGGTAATCTACTGATATAATGGCATCATTATGACTTTCCAATGGTCAACCACAGCAACCACTGGACACTAAATTGAAAGAAATGACAGAGAATGGTAATCTCGTACATAATGACAAATGAATGTGTACGTACTTTGCGATAATCTGTTAAAATTTTGACAGTCCCCTTGATCAGTGAGTGACCTACCATTAGAACGTCATTGTGCTGTTTTAATTTATTACGAGACAGCTCGGTATTGTCATTCTGCCACAATTCTATTACGAGATCAATGATAGACCGTTATGAATTGAGACTTAGACTACGAACTTTTACCAAATAATAACAGGATTGTGTTGGAATGACGAATTTATAAAAATAACAGACTTGGGCCCCTGGTTATGACCTACCTGGGCTAACTTATAAGACTAGATAAAAAAACTTCGAACACAAGTTCGTTGATTAGTACAAGTATCCAGTTAAAAATGGACTACTTACATTTATTTCTAAGTATGGACCAACTCATAATGTTAATTGTTTGCAATGAGGTCTCGGGGCCTCTTGTATTTACGGGACCCGGGGCAACAACTAAATTGGCCTTAAGATAAATTGCTAATGACAGCACTAGTCATGCTTTGATTGAATGGTCTTCAAAGACTCAATCAGAAGTTTACGTACTGGCGGAAAATTAAAGAAAACTGAAAATGCTTAGCTATTTGTGAAAGATCACCTATTACCGTAACACTAGTTATGATAAATACGTACTTACTGGTTATCTTCAGCTTACACTAGCAGTGATTCCGTATTTGCCATCTGTTATCATCATCATCGTAATTCCAGCCGAGTGACCTCCACTGGCGGACATAGGCTTCCCACAAGTGTCGCCAGATTGACCGGTTTTGTTCGTCTCGTATCCATCGGATCCCCAGACTTGCACCAGGTCTTCGGTCCATCTTGTGGGAAGCGTCTTCCAACACCATCTGTTGTAACTATATTTTAGTAATTTTTTTAATGATATAATTTAGTGCTTGACTGCGATCCCACCTGATGGTAAGCATTGATGCAATCATTGATGGTGAGGCACACTAGTTTATAAAGAGCCTATTCACTCTAGCCTTGAAGACACCTAAATTATAAGTGGACGGGAAGACCACATATATTAAATTACCTTGCTCACACACTTCCCACCCATACGAACAAAGCGTTTTGGGAACACATTTATTGTGCGTATAGCCAAGGAGTGAAATTCCCTGCCGGAGTCTGTGTTTCCTGATAGCTACAACTTAGGGGTCTTTAAGTCAAGAGTGAATAGGTTACTTTTAGGCAAGCGTGCTCCATCGTCGACCACATCATCGCTCACCATCAGGTGAGATGGTGGTCAAACGCGAGCCTATCAATAATAATAAAAATAATAATAACTAAATGGTAGGTTGAGTATCGTCAAAGCCATAACGGTATTTAGTAGTCAAGATTGCGTGACCACACATATTTATGAAGGTATGTCTTTATTTACATGTGCATTTATGCTGGGACACATTTGTGAGCTCATAACTTTAGTTCTAGGTAGTTTTAGGCCTGTGGGATTGTTCTAAAGACTTACCAAAATTAACAGGCCTGTTGGTCTAGTGGTTAGCGACCCTGACTGCTATGCCGGAGGTCGTGGGTTCGATTCCCACCCAGGACAAATCTTTGTGTGATGAACATGATCATTTATTCTGTGTCTGGGTGTAATTTATCTATAATATGTATGTATTTAGAAATATATAAGTATGTTTATCAGCTGTCTGGTACTCATAACACAAGCTCTGCTTAGCTTTAGACTAGATCGCGTTGTGTGATAGTTGTGGAATATTATATATATTATATAATTAGGTTTGGCCCACGGTTTCACCCGCGTACATAAAACAGAGCCTATAAGTATAGCTCAGGAATAAAGCAGCTTTCTATCGGTAAAATAATTCCAGTAATCGGACCTGCCCCCCTAGCCAAGTTACAAACTTTTCGCTTGCGCCGAACGCTTCGAGTTGACCTTGCCGCCAATTCTTTTGTTCTGACCACGTGACTGAGCGTTAAGACGACGTCGTTCCCGTACATTTGAAGCTTTCTACAAGCGTTATCTATTGCAGATTAGCAACTTGGCTAGGGGTACAGTACTTTCAGAGATTAGCTCCTACAAACAAAAAAAAATATAAAAACAAACTTCTTTATAATATTAGTGTAAATGGACAGATTTTTTTTTCTTAACAGTTGGGTAAATCATCCAATGGTTTCTGTCGCTCTATGGCGGAGGCGGAAACAGATTAAAGATTTTCAAGAAGATTTCCGGATTAAAAGTATCCTATGTCCCTGATTCTAAGCTACCTCACCACCAATTATCAGCCAAATCAGTTCAGTCTAGAGATGTGTCGTTGCCGGCCATATGGGAATATTGCTGGTAATATTGCCACCAATATTCATACATCGGGCAATATTCCCACGAATATTCCCACCAATATTCATACCAATATTCAAACATCGGGCAATATTCCCACGAATATTTCCACCAATATTTATACATCGGGCAATATTCCCACGAATATTTATACATCGGGCAATATTCCCACTAATATTCCCACCAATATTCATACATCGGGCAATATTCCCACGAATATTCCCACCAATATTCATACATCGAGCCATATTCCCACGAATATTCCCACCAATATTTATACATCGGGGAATATTCCCACGAATATTCCCACCAATATTCCCAATTCACTGCAATATTTCCGGCAGCGGCACATCTCTAGTTCAGCCGTTCTTGAGTTATACAATAATAGTGTAACTAACAGGACTTTCTTTTAATATACATAGATAGGTTACCTTCTTTATTTCGAAAAAAGTATAACGTACCTTAAATATAAAGTTTATTTGAACTTATAATTCTAAGCCAATCTAAAGATATAACACTTGAAAGCAACCCGTTTTAAAAAACAGCAATTTCATAGGTAAAGCCTATTATAAACTAGTGCTTGACTGCGATCCCACCTGATGGTAAGCAGTGATGCAATCGTTGATTATGAATCGCACTAGTTTAGCACTATCATTCTAGCCTTGAAGACGCCTAATTTCTAATTCGTGGGTACCTATCATACTATAAAGAGCAACTGAAAGAACACAGGTGTACGTTTTTTGCGACAGAATAAACGGCTGTATTTTTGTTTTTCATTAACTTAGAAGTTTGATTTTTTCACGGCTTCAAGGGACTGCAACTTGAGTATCATCATCATCATCATCATTTCAGCCGATAGACGTCCACTGTTGGAAATAGGCCTCCCCCAAGCGACTTGAGTATGTGGTTTTAAATTCAATCCGATACTTCCACGCCTTCCCGTAATAAAGGGAATAACGAACGGGAAAGGCGGACAACAAAGTGATCCTATAAGGGTTTCGTGTTTCTTTTGCGGTATGGGACCCAAAAAATGCCAGAAACTAAACTAATCTAGATATTCATGACTCACGAAGATTTATACTAAAACTTCTAAGTTCTAAACCGTGCAATTTTCGCGTCAGCAGGCAAATATTCAAGGAACACGCGAATAGCCGTGCTCTATGGCCAATTATACAAACTACACAGATCAAATTGTAGTTAACTGTCGGTAAAGACTTAATTGCATGTTGTTTGTGACAGATGTTTATAGTAAACAAGTGTTGCTGCCCGGTTTTGTTTGTTGATTTTTCTGTGTGTTTATCAGCAACGTAAATAAAGCTGGTACAGAAATATTCAACTGTGCTGGAGCCAATTCTTTGTCACCTGTCATCTTTTTTTCCTGGGATATCATCAAATGTTTGCTTCCGCTCTGGGTGGGGCGTGAGGAAAACAAAAGGGGAGTTTTTTTTAGGTGGGAAATCAACTCATGACATCTCCCGGCCTTGGGCGGGACGGGAGGGCGTGTCAGACTTTTATTGGCTAAAAACCACTCCTGTTCCTTCTTTTCCTTTGTTCCAGGGCACCAGGGTTCTCTTTCGCATCACCCATGGCCCCAGACCGACTGTAATCTATTTGTGTTTATTTGTGACTGTTTCGAATAATTCCGTATCCCTGACAATCATCTATTTCTACTTCAATGGTATACTATAAAGGGATCGGGATCCAAAAAACCTCTTCTCTTTAATTAATTGTTTGATGATTAATCATAGGTTTCCTTTTTCTATCATCATTTATCTGACGGGCCTTTTTTTCCATCTTTCACCTTTAAAAATCATTTATATTCATAGATTGTTTGCGTAGTACATACATTATATCGTTAAATAACTTCTCCCGCTCTACGTAGAGCAAGAGGGTGAGACAGATTTTTACTGACTAAAATACATCCGTGTTCCTTCAATTGCCTTTAAAAAATCTTTAAATTCAATTCAATTTTAAAGAAGCCTTAAAAAAGTAACCAAAATAAACGAACCTTTGACAAATCATAGGCGTCTGGATTTATGATTTTACTAAATCACCAGGAAAATAGAGGCAAAACAATTTTCTGATACGTCCAAAAACTCATCTAAAATCAAATCGCACAATAAATGAGCACTCAGTGAAAGCGATAATTTACAGAGTAGTCAACAAGGAGTCAAAAATAATTTGCCAGCCCTGATGATCTAGTAGTTAGTGGCCCTGACTGCTAAGTCGGAGATCGTGGGTTCAATTTCCACCCAGGATCACAGCGGCGCTTTGCGAGGGCCACATAATTCTTTCGAATAATCTGCAGCCCTGACAGAATCAGTAAACCAGCCCCCCTAGCCAAGTTACAACCGTTTCTCTAGCGTCAAACGCTTGGAGTTAGCCACGTCCCCAATTCTTTTGTTCTGGCCACCTGACTGAGCGTTAAGACGACGTCAAGTGTCGGTACAACTTTTCGAGGGTGTTGAAAGCAAAACAGATGTGGGCCCAGTTAACCACTATCAATTTTTAAAAGGGGTAACTGAACTGGTCTGCAGTCCCAGTTCCATAGTGGGCCGAATGACCCCTAACCCCCAGGATCAATGTTTGTGTGATGAGCACGATCATTTGTTCCGTGTCTGGGTGCAATTTATCTATGTTATGTATGTACATATTTAGAAATATATAAGTATGTTTATCAGTTGTCTAGTCTTCAAAGCACGAGCTCTGCTTTTGGACTATATGGCGTTGTGGAATATTATTATGTTATCATTTACTCAACGTAAACAGTATGGGTACCAGCATTTCAATCCATAAATTGTTTTCACAAACGTTTCTATTTCCAACTTTCAACGACAACATTTCCACCAGATTACAAACAATCACATACAAGCCCTAAGCAGGAAATTCCACAAGTTATTTACCTCAGATCTTTCATAGCTCGCTCCAGATCACAACATCCTAATACAAGATCCGCTAAGCACTACCTACCCTGCCCCGTGGAGGCTAGCTGGCAGTGGACCCGAGACCGGCCCGAGATATCCGTGGAATGCGGCCCGCCAGGCGAACGACCGCAACTGCCCTGTGTCCAATAGGGCTTTCACATTTCTCTCGCCAAATATTCACAATGTTACTCCAGTGCTTTGATGATTAGAGAGGATATTAGGCCTTGTAGACTGTACCTAATACAAGAGATATCGATATGAATAAGTAGCAAGATACTACAATAGAAACGGGTAATGAATTGTGTGAAGATAATACGTCTGGAAAAGAGGTTATGTATTTAAGAAGACCTGTTGCGCCGATTACAATTAAACTGAAATTAAGGTAAGCAAAGCAGCTTATAGCTGTAACAAAAACTTGGAGACTATCTTGATTACACTCTCGGTTAAGTTGTATTTTTGGTTCTGAAGGTGCCAAAAATACAACTTAGGTACTTACTTAAATACGTCGTAGATTGGTTTTTGTTTAATATTTTGTGCTATTACTATGGCCAACAGTAATGTAATGATTGTCATAAGTGTTGCAGCATTTGAATAAAATGAACCTGTAAAATCCCAGTGAAAATAGATAGAACTATCTAGAAAAAGAAGACATGCTAATTGAAGACAAATTAGGATAAGGACGGAATGATAACGTTGTAAGTGTAGTGTCTTTGTTGGAAAGAGAACGGAAACTGGAAGCAGCACACTGTTAAGATTATCCAAAATTGTTGAGATTATCAAAAAAAAATTGTTGAGATTATCCAAATATAGGTTATAGGTCAGGAACCTATCGATTTGGATAATCTCAACAACTTTGTTGGAGAAATGTAATTTTCAATCGATTAATGAGAAACGGACGAACATACATTCTAACCTAAAGTCTAATGGCTAATGGAAAAGCAATAAGGAAACTATATGATCACATCAGTGCACTTAGGAACCGACCCGACGGATGCGACAAGTAATCAATTACATTACAGCGGTGATTGACACTGGATTTAGCTTTTAAGTGCATAGCGTGGTCTTGGTGTGTGGTCCTTGATTCAACCGGTCTATCAAGGAAGATCTCAGGAAGGTGCATGGATAAGGTAGGTAATTACAACGGAAAGATGATGAAATTTTCCAAGTTGTCTGTACTGATGAGAATCTTGGTATTGGAACCATCATTGCTAAAATGATTGACAAGTTAAAGAAAGCATGGCTACTCATCTTTAAAAATAGCGTTAGATTTTTTGCCGAACGAACCCTGACATAAAACAGTTCCCGACCTCACATATTGAAGACAGTGTTCCTTAAATAATAAAGAGCTAAAAAATAACCAGTACGGGCCGTTCTTCGGAGTGTCCTCCGTGACTTTGAAAGTAGGTTAAGCCGTTGGTTCCAGTTGTCAATTGTAGATCTTTGAGAGTCGTTGCAGTAGTTAGAAGCCAGATAATCTGACATCAGTCTACTGGGTTTTGAGGAAAGACGACCCCAATAAAGTTAGGAAAAGGCTAGCCAAAAGGTAGTGTTTTTATATTATTGATAGGACCGCGTTTGACCACCATCTCACCTGATGGTAAGCGATAATGTGGTCGACAATGGGTGCTCCATTGGTGCTTGCTTAGAAGTAACCTATTTAGTCTTGACTTAAACATCCCTAAGTGTAGCTATCGGGAAACATAGTCTCCACCAAGGAATACCACTCCTTGGCTGTACGCACAATAAATGTGTTTAAAAAACGCTTTGTGTGTGTGAGTGGGATGGACGGTGGCGCAACGCCGTACGTCTAGTAGTTCCATGATTAATAAACGAAGAAAAGAACATAGTCAGTCGTATATCACTTTAAATCATGTTATTGGATGCTCATGCCATATAAAAACTAGCAGCCTAAAAATAAATCTAATTGTAGAGAAAATTAATCCAACTTTAGCAATCAATTTCACTTCAACTTATTATTATGATAGCTGTTGACAAAAAAGTAAATTTCCGAAGAAAAATTATTATATTGCTCGGTAGGCCCATGTTAAGGTGTAATGTTTTCGCTGATAAGGTACTGGTTATGTTTACCTGTGCAAAAAGTATATGCTGTAACCGCATCCGGTGATACGGCAGGTTTCCAGTGTATCACGTCAATCGCCATTATTATTTTATGATTGCATTAATAGCTACTTCCATCAGGGAGGTTAAGTAGTCCTATTTTTATTGTATGTTTAACCCGTTGACTGCCGGAACGCAGATCACAATGGCTTTTTAATTGTGTCTCTAATTACGGCATTCGAGAGGTTAAAATTGTGTGTACAATAAAGAATAAAAGAAAGAAAGATAAAGCAAATGATGACAACATTAACCTCAAACATTAAATCTGAATTTTAAAAAGATGCTTTTACAGTATAGTCGTCCTTAAAATTGACGATCGTTCTAGTCTAAGATCCGATTAAGAACGATCTTCACCGGTCTGTTTAATGGATGAAACGTATTTTATGACAAATCTAGTATGTTTAATAATATAACGCGGGTGGGTTGCCTAAGAAATTCCTGGCCAAACGTACGTTAAAAAAATACGTTTCATCTATTAAAAAGACCGGTGAAGGTCGTTCTTAATCGTATCCTCTACTATTCGATTTTTGGGGGAAACTCAGAAACATGAGTTTCCCCCATCATGTAGATATCATATTCTCGCGTCTATCCATGGTCTTCATCATGATTCGGCAATCAAAAGATGGGACACCTTCAGGCTAGGAGGAGCGATGATTTTCGTTGGGTATCTAGCTTATCTAGTTGGTGGTAGCCGGATGAAAGATGTTGAGGATCGAGATTTATGTCGTACTATGGGAGAGGCCCATGTCCAACTGTAAACTGCTGTTAGGCACCTGATCATTCGACACTGATATAAATTACAGCACAATACTGAAAGTGGAAAATAGACCAGAAATTGTCCTAAGAATCTATAAAAGCATAGAGTAGCAAACAGAGGACATTGCGTAATTGCATTGCAAGATCTCAAACTAATAGATAAGAGGATATAAGGCTTGAACCAAAAGAGGTAAAAATAGAAGTACAGGATACAGTGATCACTAAAGCCTTGACCAATGTCGAGATTGTTGTTGGAGATAGCAACAGCAAACGGATGCGACACCTTGCCTGTCCACTTGGCAATCAAGTGTCGCAACACTCGCAGCTACTGAGATGTTTAGCATGACATTACATAGAGGTCTTTTACCTTTTTCAGAGATCACTTTAGATCGAAATCTTTGTTTGTTGTTTCTTTTAATTCTGATGTGAATTCGTTAGTTTCTTTTTTTGTTTTAGACATTAGTTAGTCAGATGTCAAAAGTGCAGTTGCATTCTATTAAAGCATCGAAAACGCGTCTTAGAAGTTAAATAGGAATGTTTTTGATTTCTTGTCTAATCTTTAGATTGGAGGATAACGACCATGATTTGAGAAATAATAAAATATCAATAACGCAGTAAATTATCACTTGGTTAAATCTATTTAACCAAGTGATAATTTACTGCGTTAATAAATAAATAGGGTTAATCCTAGAGGATTAACCCTATTTTTATCTTGGAGGGTGATATCGTCAAGTAATTTCTCCTGTTTTCGTTGCAGCAAGAGGGAGTGACAGACTTTTACTGATTAAAACCCCCCATGTTCCTTCAGTTCGCTTTTGCTTTCTAAGATTCCAGAGATTACTTTAAACAAATCTAGAGCCGTAAATAGAAAAGAAGAAATTACTAAACCGGGCCAAATTACAGGTGTGTGGATTTGTGATTTTGCCAGATCACAATTTTCTGACATGAGCTCTTCTAAAAACATACTACGTATGTTCAGTGAAAGTGATAATTTAAAGGAGAGTCAAAAGTAATTAGTCAATGGAAACAGCATGAATACCGTGGTTACTGGTTACCAGATCCGCGTCGCCGTGTGCAGTTGGTGCAGTTGGCGTCAATGCTCGCCACACCCCACACCTGCTGCTTGCCGCTTCGTTAACGTACTATAACTTACTGCCACCCTAGAAAGTAATACTAATTTAACGTAAACTGTGTCTACTTTAGATAGGGATAGCTGATTTAGCATATTATATCCAGAGCTAAATTGTCTCACTATTTCCAATATTCCTTTTTGCATATCTATACTAAACTTAAGATGAAAGATTTGTATTTTGTTTTTAACTTACCATTATGCGCTTACCATTTCTAGCAAGTTGCAGTATCAGAGCAGATCTTATTATTTTCTCTGGTATATCATCATAAAGCAGTTCCACATAGTCATCAATGCAATTTAATACAGCAACTGGAACAATCTCTACCGGACTCATCCTTGGAAGAAGCCTGTATGAATAAACTCAAAACTACTGCACCAATTTTAAAATTATCTTCCACTTATTTATTACGGTTCTCATATGATTTGACCATTACATGTTTGCTGCGTCTTCCGGTACGCGGTCGCCACTCCAAAACCTTTCGGCCTCAACCGCCATCTGTTCTAATGTGCCCTGCCCTGGCAATTCTTCGTGCTATGTCATCAACCTCGTTTGTTTAGTATTAGGAAATATAAACCCTGATTTATTTTTGTGAATATACGAGCAAATAATCACTGGGCAGACGAACTTCATGTTGATGCAATGTGAAGATGACAGGCGCCATAGACTTAAATATATTCGATAAACTAAACTTTTAAAAATATATTCGAGTTGCACTTTTATAAATATATTCGAGTTGCACTTCCAATATTAAATATTGCTGGTTGGCACGAAGCCGTAGGCAGACACTTCTTTATAACGGGAAATTGATTATTCTTAGGTTACCTATTCAGTACAATCATCGTGTTATTCTATGTTAGGTATTTGGTTTCGGAGGAACTTTTTCTGGTCTTTTATTGTTTTCTTCCATAGGTGCAGCAAGTTCTCGTCTTTCCCTGTCAATCATTATGGTATAATTCTCTCCTTTTTAGGGTTCCGTTGCCAAATGGCAAAAAACGAAACCCTTATAGATTCGTCATGTCTGTCTGTCTGTCTGTCTGTCTGTCTGTCTGTCCGTCCGTCCGTATGTCACAGCCACTTTTTCCGAAACTATAAGAGCTATACTGTTGAAACTTTGTAAGTAGATGTATTCTGTGAACCGCATTAAGATTTTCACACAAAAATAGAAAAAAAGCAATACAATTTGGGGGTCCCCATACTTAGAACTGAAACTCAAAAATTTTTTTTTCATCAAACCCATGCGTGTGGGGTATCTATGGATAGGTCTTCAAAAATGATACTGAGGTTTCTAATATCATTTTTTTCTAAACTGAATAGTTTGCGCGAGAGACACTTCCAAAGTGGTAAAATGTGTGTCCCCCCCCTCTAACTTCTAAAATAAGAGAATGATAAAACTAAAAAAAATATATGATGTACATTACTATAAAAACTGCCAACGAAAATTGGTTTGAACGAAATCTAGTTAGTAGTTTTTTTTTAATGCGTCATAAATCGAAAAAAATACACTATTATTAAAACATCGATCAAAGTTACAACACATTACAAGAACTTTTATATTATGTTACTTGCTGCTACGGAACCCTTCATGGGCGAGTCCGACTCGCACTTGGCCGGTTTTTCTTTAATAATATTCTCACAAAATATTTCCTTTTATTCTATATACTTCCTTACCCTCACCATTCAAAGATATATCTAGCCAAGTTTTAAATAATTTATCCGTATCAATAATTTAGTACCTACCTAATTGTCGAGCTAGCTTTCTGATCTTACCAAAGATGAGAACTAAGTTCAGTTATAAAAATGGTAACATTTGAAGAAGCATAAGCAATAAGGAACTAGTATGCAATTTTTGTAATTTACTAAATTAAATATTTTTCAGCAAACATCTTCACCAAGAACCGACATGGACAAAGTCCATATCGATGGTCCAAGTCAGTATCTTTTGAAATGAAATTTTTTTTAGTCTTAGTTCCTGATTTATACTATTGAATTATACATAGGTCTATTTCTATTATGTAACGTTTATAAATCATAAATATTGCCTACTATATAATAAAAAGCCAAAAATCTCACAAAAAAATTCTGCAAATTTACTCACGAGCTCCTCTCGGAAATTTATCGGAGGCCATCATGACCTTAAACCGTGACCTGGCCCGTATATGTGACTGGAGTAAAAGGTATGGACTCACGGTGAATCCCCTAAAGACGCAGGTTATTGTAGTGGGCAGTTCTAGGACGATCTCTAAGATTGATTGGACGACTCTTCCCCAAGTTTCTTTTGATAATTCCATAATTCCCATCAGTGAGAAAGTTAAGAACTTGGGGATATTTATAGATACGAATTTCTCGTGGACTGCCCAGCTACAGGAAGTTAGTCGTAAATTATTCGCATCTGCTTCATCTTTGCGAAGACTGCGTAACTTTCTACCAACTGCCACCAAGATTGCGCTTGCTCAATCTCTTCTTCTTCCCATCCTTGATTATGCTGATGCCAGCTATCTTGATCTCACTGAAGTACAACTGGATAAACTTGAGCGACTTCAAAAGTTTTGCATAAGGTTCATATTTGGTTTACGCAAATAGATCATGTTTCCGAGTTCCGTGTTAAGCTCAAGTGGTTGCCAATCCGCCTTCGCCGGAATGCTCATATTCTATCCCTCTTGTATAATGTCCTCTTTTCCCCTTTCACCCCTCTTTATCTTAAGAAACGGTTTGAATTTCTTTGTGATTCACATACGAAATCTCTTAGGTCATCAGATAACTTGAGACTCAAAATGCCAATGCATTCCACCACGTTTTTGGACAAGTCCTTTACTGTCCAGGCCACTCGTCTCTGGAATGCTCTGCCAGATCGAATAAAACGCGCGCAGTCACTACACATATTTAAAAAACTTGTGAAGGAATATTACTTGTCCTTGTAATCTTGTTTCGTTTTTAGCTGTATTAATTGTAGTTGTCACTTGTTTTCTTGCCAATATAATTATTATTTAGTATGTATGTATTTAAGTATGTATTTTAGTGTTAAGTATAGTACTTTGTTTTTTTTTTCTTCATCAATATCTGTTTATCTTGTTTTGTAATGCACCATGTGCAACCCCATTTTATGTCAAGTCAATCTCTTTCCATACCAGGTTGCCTGGAAGAGATCGCGGAATGCGATAAGGCCGCCAATTGTATGTTTTAAATATAAGGCTCATATGTGTAATTTATTATTTTGGTGTACAATAAAGGATACATAAATAAATAAATAAATAAAAAGACTATCAGTCTTCAAATAAATTAGCAGTCAATGTTCTTTTATGATCATCGTTAGTTGTAAAGACAATTTCAACTATCGCCCCTTGAGATCGAATAGTGATTAATTCGCTACCATAAAGCTTCGGACACACTACTTAATTTTTGCGGTTCGTTTCACCCAGTTATTGGGTTGTGGAGGTAAGATAGGCAGACTTTCATATGATGATGACTAGGTAGATGATGGTTTATGCGCTTCTACTTATTTCCGCTCAATTTTGTCGATGATTATCTTGTTAGTTCTTGTAATATTCTTTTTCCCTACTGTTTTGTAAATTAATGTTTATTACTGATGTCAATAATTTTCCTATAAGTATCAAAAAAAAACGGTAACATTTAATTTTTGTTGTTAAATTGCCGTAGTTAAAATGTACTTTCCATCTGCTTTTAAGCCGACGCTGCCTCGTCATTTTTTCAAAGATGTATCACTACCTTTCGACACTGCGTAACCAGAGATTGACTCAATCTTTTCTCAAAGAATTAGCATTGCCATTCAGCGTGGCAATCCTGCCAGGTTTGATCCTGTGTGGAGGCGAACCTCTCTATATCACGGCACGAAATTAATTATTTAATATACCTAAAAAAGGACCCAACTCCTAAAACTATTACATTTCCTTTTTTCCTTGTTATGACTTCCTATCTATACAACTTGCCTCAATTGTTGATCAAAAATATCTAAGTAATATCGAAAATTCGTATTGTCTTCTAATTCCCTCCTCCTACGATGTGTTCTCACCTCTACAGCCTCCAGCATAATAACTGATGCCACGATAGCGTATTGAACACCGCATTGTTACAGATCTCCAACAGAAATGAAAGTTCTACAATAATATCAGATTCTCATAAAAACTATTAGATTTCCTATCTCTCTGATATTTGAATGAAGAGGGCCACTTTACTCAATACTCAATACTCAATACTCAATACTTTATTACATTCCATATTGTGTACATTGGTGGTATAACATATTTTGAAGATCAATATGGACCCTGTCGGGCACAGTAAAGTTAGGAGAGAGGATGAAGGCTAAATTACAATGCATTTATTATTATTGGAAGATCTAATAGATGTAGTTATGCATGTATATGGTGTAATGTTATAGATTATGTTTATTTTTGTCATCGTTATTATTGAATTGTATATGCATGTTTATGTATTATGTCTATGTAAAAAGTACTGGTAGATTTTGTCAGAATTTTATTTATTTTTGTCGTCATTATTATGAAATAATATTATTATTGATTAATTTATGTGCGTAATGTATAGTATAAGTAAATTAAATGTCAGATATTTTAATCTACTTTTGTCGTCAATATTTTTAAATTAAGTCAGATATTTTATTTATTTTTGTTGTAATTGTTATGAAATTATGTCATTATTGATTAATTTATGTATGTAATGTCTTAATATAAGTAAATTAACTGTCAGATATTTTAATTAGTTTAATCGTTATTATTTTTAAATTATGTCAGATATTTTATTTATATTTGAAATCATTATTATCTAATTATGTTATTATTGATTAATTTATGTATGTAATGTCTTTATATAAGTAAATTAAATGTCAGGTATTTTTATCGTCATCAATATTATATATTTATTTAAATTAATTATGTGTAAGGTTAGGTGGGGTAAGTGAAACATACTTTATTTTTCAAATTCTATGATCAGTTCTTGCTGCTAACTGTTATGTCCTATTGTGACTTTGATAAACACAACATATACCTACGTGTGTCAGTTTTCCATAGTTGAAAGAGTTCTTAAGCTAATTTCAATGCTACTAACCAAAAAATGGCAAATCGTTAAGTTAGTGCTATTGTCCCTCTTTCCCCGGTTTTTGGGGCAAGAGGAACAGTCGACATAACTCAGTAAATACCTAACCTGTGAGGTTAAATATGGGACCATCTCATTTTATGAAATTGTGTTAATCAAATGTGAACTAAATGTCATTAGAATAACGTCTACAATAATAAATACTGAACAAAAATTAAAATTTGGGGCAAGAGGAACATATCATTTCGTGTCAGGGGTACTAAACTAAAATCAAACTGGTATATTCTTATAAAAATTTACTTATTCATAAAGTACAACAGCCTCAAACCAGTCTTAAATGTTCAGTTGGCTGAACGTAGGAACCACAGGGTAGGCGCTGAGCATACAGTTCAAGAAATAATTCGATGCAATAACTTGGCATCTTCTTGACAGATAAATTGCAAAAAAACATGATAAAGTAGCCTTTATTTCAAAGAGAAGTTCGTAACTTACTGCAAAGAATTATTTGTTGAACTGTAGTGCACCCGAACAGTCCGCCGATTAAGTAATCTGCGTTCGGACTTTTTTCATTAAAAACTACAACATCGATGCTTTTTCAGGCAATCTTACTGAATATTAAAAGAATGAAATGACATTTTAAAAATAATCTGCCCTCTTCGACCAATTGCAGGCGTAGGCAATTTTGAGACAATGTCCTCCGTGTGTAGTACGTCAGAGATATCGTCTAGTACAGGGAAAGAAAAAATGGTATCGCCTTCTACTTTCGACTTCTTTCTTGCGTATTTTACCACAGGAGAACCGTTAGCATTTATATGTAACACTACACCTACATAATGTTTTACGTACTTTTTTTGCTCAAATTTTACTAAGAGCCAATCATTCTCACAAAATGGTGCATTAGTATTGTGGTTTTCTTTTTCATTCTCTAGATCTTCACTCCCACCATCTTCATTACCTTTTAATAGTTCCTCGTCATACTTTATTTCCATCTCACTGTCACTTGATGATAAGGAATGTTTTCTTTTTTTCCTATTTTTTTCTAAAGTTTTTTCTTTTTTGTTTCCATTTTTATAGCTCTTTTTAATCATGTATGTTTTCTCTTTCTTTATTTTAGTTTCCTTCTCCTTCTGTTTATCTCGCTGTTTAGTTAAAAAAGTATTTGTATTCATCTTTCTCTTTTTCTTCCCTTTTTTGGTTTCAGATTGTTGTGCCTCCAGCGTCATTTTGTAGACGTCGTCGCTCGTTATAACTTCTGTACCAGAGGCCATATTCACCTCTAGTTCTTCACTCTCTTCATCGTCGTCATCACCTTTTAATATTTCCTCCCAGAAATTACTGCTGTCACTATCATCGTCATACTTTATTTCCGTCTCGCTATCACTTGATGTGGAATATTTTCTATTTTTTTCTTTTTTCTTTCCATTTTTTGAGCTCTGTTTAATCATATAAGTTTCCTCTTTTCTTTTTTCGCTTTCTTTAACTGTCCGTTTATCTTGTTTAGTTAAAGGTATTTTTGTATTTATCTTACTCTTTTTCTCCTGTTTTTTGGTTTGCGATTGTTGTGCCTCTAGAGTTCTTTTGTAGACGTCGTCACTCGTTATAACTTCTGCACCAGTAGCCATTCGTTTCCGTTTTGTTTTTGTACTGGTTCCTGGTTTAATTTTCATCAAAAGCAAGTCCTCAAACGTTACAAGGCGGTCTTCCAGTATTTGAATCTTAGGTTTTTGCATTTCGACTTTATCTATATTATTATGTAGTTGGGAACCAACGGTATCTGCATTGGCTGGCGTATGAAACGTATGGAGGTTTGGCACCGAGACCATGCCTAAATTTATTTGTTTCAATGAAATTTTGAGCAATGAATCCGGATTCAATCTTTTGGTTAGGTGGTCAGTACGGTATGACGTGTTAGTGAAATAGCCGCTTGATATTTGTTCATTGTTGTCACTTTGCTGAGATGTAAGAGCCCAAGGTTCCTGAGTTATTTGATGGTTGATCACACGGTTGACGACTAAGTCACTTCTAGCTAGAGGTTCTTGGGAATTCGCATTTGCACAGATCTGGTTGACACACAATGGCACCTCAACATCTAGCTGGTTTGTTAGTCTTTCGACGGAATCACACAGTAATTTTTGTTTCCATTCTTGCAGATGCACTTGGTTGAACTTGTTTTCTGGAACAGCTTGTTTGTTAAAAGGGTAAATTCCCGCCTTTCGAAAACCTGCTGCACATATACTCGGATCTAACTCACCCCAAATTTGACCAAGCATTTTGGCAAATTCTTTTTTTGGTAATAATTTACCAATGTTCAACCTCTGCCATTTTAGTATGGCTACGTCCCATCGATCCTTGAATGATTTATTTACAGCCAAATCTAATGGTTGTAACAAATGGCTTGTATGAGGGGGGATTTTAAGAATTGTGATTTGAGCTTTTCGGGCCTTTTCGATAAGGTTTATACCCACATGAGTTGCATGACCATCGAAGATCAAAAGTATAGGCCGTTTTCGTCCTACTGTAGTTAGAAATACTTTTTCAAAAAAGGCCTCGAAAACTGCTGTCTCCATCCAACCATTAGTTGTCGCAGCGTATGCTGTACCGGGATAGCCTTCATTGGTCGTCCATTCATCCCAAATATTTTTGCCCTTAAAAACTATCATAGGTGGAGTTTTCTCTCCTAGGCCATTACACCCCAACAAGACTGTGGTGTTGTCCTTTCCAGGCGATGCTATAGTTCGCGTAGAGGAAAATCCTACACAACCAACTACTTTGGACTTAGAAGGATCCTTGGAAAAGCTAGTTTCGTCCACGTTCCAAATATGCGATGGTTTGTCGTATAGCTCTAACTCATTCATAGTTTCTTCTAATAAATCAAAATATGGATATATAACATATGGACTGCATGCTTGTTTTCGCGCATACTCCACCGGCTGTGGCTTCTTGATAGACAAATTATGCCTTTTTTTAAATAGAAGAAACCAATCCTCACCAGGTATGCCATTTTTAAATGGATTTTTAATATTATTTGCCGAAACGTACTGACCCACCGTTTCTAGTAACTCCTTTCTTGTCAAACCAAAGCCATACTTTTCCATGAAACGAAGATTTTTTACGAAATCTTCTTCTAACTCACGTGACAAGATGGCGGATCTTCCCAAAGAATTCGACTTTAAGCCTTTACGATCATATACCTAAAACAATAAAAAAGAATATAAATAAAAGTTTACTGAAATAATGAAAGTGAAAATAAGTGCAAACGCGACGCACATAACATGTGGGTACATTAGGTACATGTTTCATTTCATTACATATTAAACGTACTAGAGCCGTTTTATAATGATGATTTATACATACGCGATTTATTATCGTTGATCTGGGTATATTATAATGTTTTGAAGCCGCATATCCGGATAAGGCCCCACTTTTAACTGCTCTTACTGCTTCTTGTAATTTTTCTGGCGGGTACGATGCTCTATCACTTTTTCTTATATAATTTCGCATTTTTCTGTAACAAATATGGTATTTTAATGATGTCAATCATAGCTTTAGGTAGATACTTAAAAAAAGAAAAGAAAAAAAGAAAAGAAAATGAAAGTTAAATGTTTGTAACTTCTGACACCGGGAAAGAGGAACATATGTTTCTCTTTCCCGGCCATAACAGTTTCTGTTGCCCCACTTTATAATTTGTAGGTTACGTATTGAATCACATGAAAAATAGATATTCAAAGCATAGATTATACAATATAACATGCAACATTATCAAAATTGAACTTTAATCAATACTTACACACATTGACAGCCCTCCAGCTAAACTTTTTAGCACTTAAATAACCACACAAAAAAAATGCCGCGAGCTCGTGCTTTCGTAGTCAGTCAACTGAATTTTTGTTTGTGTCAAACTGCCGGGTTGGTTAATACTAGCGCCATCTGTGTTTTTTCTGTGGTATTTATTTTATAATACTGTTTTATCGACCGAGTAACCTTGAAGCTAGAACCTATAGTTTTGTATTTACAAACTATAGTTTCTCTTGCCCCATAGTCCCTCTTAGCCCAACTGACCTTAAATATAATTTATATTTTATTTTTTATTCATCATAGTACCTAAATTATTTTGCGCTTCTGTAAGTACTTACATTTATAACAGTAATACAGTATAGTTAATAGTTTTTATTGTGGGCGATGTTTATCGTTATAGTATTCGTCTATAGTATAGTAGCATTTGTCTATTAGAAACTGTTTCAGTTTATTGATAAACATATTATTACTATCTGCATTTTTGATGAATTCTGGCAACTTGTTATACATTTTAATAGACATAACAAATGCGCTAGAAGAGTGCATTTTCAATCGTGAAGCGGGTATGTTAAGCCTATTTTTATGTCTAAGTATAATTTTAGTTTGGATGTCTTCTCTTTTGGTATAGAACTTTGGATATTTTCGAACAAATTTGCAAATTTCCAATATATAAAGACAGGGTACGGTTAATATTTTTAGCTCTTTGAAGTAGGGTTTACAGGAGTCGGTATCTTTAATATTCGTTAATATTCTTACCATTTTTTTTTGTAAAGTGAATAGTGTCGGTGCATCTGTGCTATTTCCCCATAACATAATTCCATACTTGAGCCATGCAAATGCATATGAGTAATAAGTAACTAAGGCTGTTTTAAGGTCTGTTGTTTTTTTTATTTCTCTGAGGGCGTATGTAAACTTAGATAATTTAGCTCTTATTTTTTGAATATGGGATTTCCAATCTATGTGTGAATCTATGTCTAGGCCTAAAAGGGTGAATTTATTTACAACTTCTAAGTTTTGTCCGTTGTAATTAAAGTTGATATTTATCGGTGTTTTTTGACGCGGGTAGAAAGTTATTATTTTTGTCTTATTATAGTTAATTTCAAGGTTGTGCTCGTTCATCCAGTGTGTTGTATTATCAAGTATGGAAGTCAGTTTTTGATTTAAATCTAAATTGTTGTCACATGGTGTTAAAATAGAAATATCGTCGGCGAACAACACGCATGGCTCATTGATGTGGTCAGGGAGATCGTTAATATAAATAAGGAACAGCAGACATCCTATCACAGTTCCTTGTGGTATTGATGCGTTTACGGGTATGTTTTGAGATCGGATTAATTTAATTTCTCGTGTTTTCCTATTGTAATATTCAATTTCTACGATTTGTTCTCTGTTCTTTAGGTACGAGGTGAACAAATCATGACTTTTCCCGCGGATGCCAATGTTATACAGCTTATTTAGTAGTATATCAAATTGAACTTTATCATACGCTTTCGTCATATCTAATAACAATCCTATAGCGTATTTTTTATTATTGACTATGTTGAGAGCTTCTTGGATATATTTGTAAACAGCTAACGTGGTCGATCGATTTTTGCGAAAACCATTTTGACTGTCGTTGAATATATTATATTTTTCACAAAATGCATAGACGCGGTCGCACATAGCTTTCTCAAATATTTTCGAGGCCGTTGGTAACAGAGCAATTGGACGATAATTGTTTGGGTCGGTTTTTGAATTTTTCTTATGGATCGGTTTTATAAGAGCTTTTTTTAACAAATCGGGAAAAATGCCTTCTTCGAAAGATTGGTTGATGAGTATATAAAATGGTAAAGTTAATTCGTCGGCGCATTGTCTTAATAGAGTAGGTGGAAGTTCGTCAATTCCGTGGCTTCTTTTATTTTTAAGATTTTTTATTATACTATTTACCTCATAGGGATCTACTGGGTTAAGATACAATGTGTTTGGTGTAGCTGAACCCACTGGTAGTCCTTTTGGTTTCTTGCCGATAGGTTTTGTGCTATCCTCACCTATAGAAGCAAAGAAGCGGTTAAATGTGTTGGCTACTTCTTCAGGTTTAGAAGTAAAAATATTATTTATTTGTAGTGTTATATTGCGTTTTTCACTTTTTGTTATCTTGTTAGTGCGTTCGTTAATAATTCCCCACATTGTTTTAACTTTATTGTTCGATTTCATCATTTTATTTTTTCTCTGGGCCTTGTTTGATTTGAAAGGTAATCAGAATGAAGTGGAAATCGTGGTGGACCTACGGCTTGAATCTGCGTGAATAAAGCATCTTGGTAGAAAATAACAAAGTGCGGTAAAAAAGATCTTTGAAAGTGTCAAATAAGTTCCCCTTAATCAGCCTTTTCCGCGCGCCTCAAGGAGTTGTCAGCAACCGTAGGGGCCCAGCAGGGTCGAATCCAACTGGACCCAAGGGTCTGCTTCTGAAAAGAAGGCTTGGCCCCGGTATGAAAGGCAACGAAGGAACGGGGTGGGTTTTTTAGTCAGTAAAAGTCTGACACTATCTCTCGCTCCGCCTAAGGGCAGGAGATGTCATCTGGGTGATTTTTAAACATCGAAAAATAAAAAAACCTATAAATCAGTCGTATAATGTTCCCACTGCTGTAAATCAAGCCTCCTCTCTAGGACAGGGAATGGGCAGTTATTAACCATGCGGACCTAGTGTGGGTTAGTGAATATAACATGTCTTCGAATGTTTGGGTTCTAGGACATGCCGGTTTCCTCACGACGTTTTCCTTCACACTTTTGGGAGCAATGGTGTTGAAATAAATTACACAAAGTAATGCACCTGATATCCGCAGGAAAACTAAGGTTGCCGACATAGCACAAAGAATTGCCAAACTTAAGTGGAAATGGGCAGGGCACATTGCTCGCAGAACAGATGGCCGTTGGGGCCGAAAGGTTTTGGAGTGGCGACCGCGTACCGGAAGACGCAGTGTTGGAAGGCCTCCAACAAAGTGGACCGATGACCTGGTGAAGGTAGCAGGAAACCGTTGGATGCGGGACGCACAGGAACGTTCGATGTGGCGACGCTTGGGGGAGGCCTATGTCCAACAGTGGACGTGTATCGGCTGAAATGATGATGATGCACCTGGCTGTGTTTGAACCCGCGACGGTCAGAAGTGTCATGTTTCTACCAAAAATATTTTCAACTAGGGCTTCCTTTTTATCATACCTGCCTTTATGATCTGCCGTATTAAAATAGTGTCGTCAGACGTCACATCGTTATTGTTTACTCCTTCATGAGGAAGCTTATGTGGAGCTTTGTCTATAGTTTGTTGAATGATAGCTTGTTAATGAGTTTTCACCTTTGAGCTTATCAGAAGATCTTTAATATTATTTTTGCGAAACACTCGCTCCTACTAATCGCGATGGGCAGGCTCGCCCAGAATTTATTACATACTAGCTTTTGCCCGTAGCTTCGCCTGCGTACATAAAATATAGCCTATGTCACTCAGGAATAAAGCAGCTTTCTATCGGTGAAAAAATGTTAGCAATCGGACCAGTACTTCCAGAGATTACCTCCTACAAACAAAAAAAACAAACTTCATCTTTGTTATATTAGTATAGATGTTTATTGTATCGGCTCATCGCGCGATTGCCCCTACAAAGGCACATGAAAATAAACTTTGCTAAAATAATTAATAAATACTATGTTTATTAAGTTTTACTTATTATTACTCCGAGTAAGTGTACTGAAGAGGTCTTCCGATACCTACATGTGGGATATCGTTGCTGTTTTTCGGTTCCTCGCCCTCGGCTCGGGCGTGTAAGTCGGCTGCAATTACACATTGTCCACTTGCATCAAAATCTATTATTTCAAGCTTTGAAAACGTGGGTACAGCAATAAGCGAAATGTCTGTCGCCCACACAGTCGTAACAATCTAAGAGTAATCGAAACTTGATCCGGCGTCATTTAGGTATGACACATACGACATAACGACTTCTCAATCACGCGACTAGAACTTACGGAAGTTAGACTCGACATGGTTTACTGTTAATTCATGCTACATACTCTCCAACGTTTGATTGTTTATTAACAGTCCGCACGTGTTATTGGCAAAACTCTTCCACAAAGGCCATTAATTAAGAGTTGAAGTTGAAGTTGACTCGACATGAACAAGGCGTCTAGAACGATGAGGTGATAAGGTATCAAAATGGATCAAATCTTTATCATTTTTGCCCTTTTGTCCTACTTCGGGATCGGTATAGCATACCTTATTCTCCAATACTTCGTCTATAAGCCGTCATCACACTCGTTACCCTTTTAACAAACAAAAGAGCTGAAGTGTAAAAGCGTGCAAATGCCGATAAAGTTATGTTTGGGAATCCCCTTTTAATTTTTAAGTTCATTTTAATTCAAATGTTGCTTTAAAAAAATAGATATTCTGTGAAAATTTCGCTAGCCGACAGACAGACGTACAGACGGACGGACGGACGGACGGACAGCGGACAGTTTAGCAATAAGGTCCCAATGGCACCTTTCAGATCATGCGTATCATGCATTGAAGCTGTCAAATATTTTATCTACTAATTTTATGCAGGCCTTTTTTAGTTGTCTAGTAATTTCATAAAGGCTGGGCTCTTTACCAAGACTCTCACGGTCCACGGTGGCAGGCACATCTAATAAGAATGACCCTTATTGTGTTGGTGCGTTTACCTCCGCCTCGGGGCTTGGGTGGCGATACCGTGACCTCAGGGAAAGTGAATCTGCGGCCGCACGCCTTCCTGGTACCACGTATGCAGAGCTGGTATTAAAAAGAACTTTTATTATAATTTGTACCTACAAACCAAATGTAAAGTACAGGGGCCTTACCATGAAATGTTGACATGTCAGGCGTGCAAGCGTGAAACGGATGGAGTTATACACCCTATATAGCTTCATCCCTTTAACAGTTCAGTTTAGGTCGTCAAATGGATCGCGTTAAGAGCCCGGATAGGGCCTCTGTACGGTCAAAATGTTGGTCACTCTGAAGTTGGCGTTCCGACTATACTCGACAAAATACCCAATACGCATTTGCCATGTGATTCTTAAAAAAAAATAGACTATGCAGCCAAAAAAAATACTGCGCAGGCATTTGTTCGAAGTTTAGAGCGGTCACGATATTTCAACCATACTGTATATGCGATTTTTTTTGGCTCTTTAAGTTGTCAAATAGGTCTGTGCCTCGTTTAGGAGTTCAGATTATTTTATGTCAATTTTGCTTCAACATCAGTTAGTGTTGCAATGAATGCATCGTGCGTAGTATATTTATTAATTAAATAGTAAGCCATCACGTCTCGATTATTAACATGGTTATTAAAAATAGTAGCTTTGGCTTAAAATATACCTCTTCTGAGCTAGTTCTTCTCACCGTGGACCTTATCCATCGCTTGTTTAGTTGTCTTCGAGTGTTATGTTTTTCATGACTGAGTTCAAGAGAGGGGTGTTTCGTTCGGCAATTGCGTAGTTCAGTCAAGTAATAGAAAAAAATATGTGACCAGTAAAATGCAACCTCAAATGTCCTTGTGTGTGTGTCGTTGTTGTTGTTGTTTGAAATTCAATGCTACAGCATTCACCGTAAAAGACCGCTGGAACCCATTTAAACTGAGAGTGCCTACTCCATTTCTCGAAGCAATACAACCACAAGGTTCTAGTAAGGAAAATTAAGTAAAAGGTAAGGTTTTATTTAATACTTAATAATTATGATGATGTTGAAAAGCAACTTATATTCTAGTGTAAATCTATTTCACTTTTACAGTGAAGGTAACACAACAGGCTTCCGAGTCTTTCTCTTCGTTCCACAGTTTGATTTTGACCGGGAACTTTCCCTGAAACAAAATAAATGGGAATTAAATATTTAATATCAACTAAAATGGTTTATACGTATAGATATGTACATAAAAAACTTAAATATTAAATAAACTATTTATACTAAAACCTAACTATGTAGGTACATAAATATTATACAAAATGAAAAAATACGCTCAGGCGTCAAAGTACTCCTCCACATCGCTGTCATCCGGAAATGTGCCCAGAAGACTGGCAGCATTGTCACGTTGAATAGCAATGCTAATTCTTTGGGCGAAGAACGAGCCAGCCCTATGGTCACGTGAAGTGTCGATCAGTCGGCGTGAAATTTCCTTGAAAAGGAGACGCGCACTCGGACCCCATGAACCAAGTGTCTCAACCCCAAACGGCTCAAAACTGTAATTAAAAATAAGGTTACAGTATTTGCGCCGTTTAAGGGTCTCAGCAGCAGCAGCGGCAGCGCCAGCACAGCCTGCCGTACTTGGAATATGGGATGGCGCAAGGGTGTCGACACAGGTTGCGACCCACACCAGAGGCCTACCTCAACTAAAATAGTATCTACATTTTGATACAAGTGGGGAAATTTTCATATTGCTACCGAGGCTGTTATGGAGCATTGATTTCCAGAAATTATTTACTTAGACTCCATTAATTTGTGTTCTTGGGTCTGCGTTAGTGCAAAACGACAGGAAGTTTTAAAAGTTTTTTGTTTGACCTTCAAGTCTTATGAGATGAAAATATCCACCAGCCTATCACAGACCATTACTTAGGTATTTATGGTTATGTTAATTAGAAAAGATAGTTTTTTCCATAATAAGCGTCCAAACAGGTATTTGCGCATTATTATTATGAATATCTTGTGAATTTAAACACATTCACTCTTAAAATAATCTAAGATTTAAGTTGCCTTAAATATTGGGTTAACTCACAACAAAGGAAATTAGCAATATAATTAACATCACTTGGAAAAAATAACCCTCCTTTTTCCTTTTCCCTTAAGGAAATGAAAAACTCTGATATAACAATAAAATCTAAAAGTAAAACACATGAATTCTGCCGAGTATGCAATAGGTTGTCCGACATGGAGTCTAACGAATCAGAACATGAGAACATTAGAAACTTGCCACCAACACAGCATAGAAACAAGCATGCTGAATATAAAATTAACAGACAAAATAAAACTGAAGTTAATAAGGCAACCTAAAGTAGAAGATATAAAATATTGTGTCAAAAAATTGAAGTGGAAATGGGCAGGTCACTTAATCCTCACTAATATTATAAATGTGAAAGTGTGGATGTTTGGATGTTTGTTACTTAATCACGTAAAAACGGCTGAACGGATTTGGATGAAATTTGGCATGCATATAGCCTTTGACATGGAAAAGTACATAGGCTACTTTTTATCCCGGAAAAACATCTTATTCCTACGTGAAAACACGTTTAGAGTGCGATAACCGAAGTACACTCGGACGAAGTCGCGGGCGGACAGCTAGTAAGAAATAATAAAGATACATGGGCAAAAGATGTCACAGAATGGTATCCTAGGCAGAACAAGAGATGGAAAGGTAGGCAGCGTCGTAGATGGGAAGACGACATCCCCAAGCGAACGCTAGCGTTCGTTCTCTCATTGGCTTTCTATTGTGTCTTTTATTACGATATTCGCAAGGTTAAAAAGGTGGCAGAATCTACATGGACGAGGACAGCAAGGGAACGATCGATGTGGAAAATTACCCTGATAATCCGACAATGCGACAGTTTCCAGTTAAAATTTCATATACTTACGGAAGCCCTCTTGTCCACCATCAGGTCCACATCGAAAATCCTTCTCTGGTCAGATTCCAGTGGGCAGGAGAGCAGTCTGCAAGCGTCACTAGCCGTCTTGATGACGGTGGAGAAGTTTCCGCTGTTGTCCACATCGCTTGTTATGGACAGCCTCAAGGTTTCTGCTGCGAAGTCTGAAAAGTTCAATGGAAAATTGAAACCCGACCATCGATTTCTAGGTCAATTGTTGCTGGTTTTGAAAATATTTTTTTTTGATTGAAAGCTAGGTTATGGTTCCAAGTTGGTCCCATAGAAATATTGTTATGATCTTATGTTGAACTTCGTTGATATGGATCGGTACTTCTCGTAGGATCACGGACAGAACTGTCGTAATAAGTAAAATTGCTTTGTTTATACGTGTAGTCCATGACTGAGTGAAAGAAGAGGAGGGGGGGATATATCGAACCGATCTGATGATGGAGTCGGAAGGTTGGCAAGCTACTTTGACTTCCCTCTCCCTCTCCATCCGTCCACATTCATAACTCTTTAAGTAACATGCGCGTCATCCCTCCTCTCCACATGAACATACAAAAACAAACGATTCCCTTTCTACATACATAATATACATATCATAAACAGTCCCCAATATCTGTATGAACACAATATACTTAAAAACTACTGAATGAATTTTCATAGGGCCGTCACCTGTACAACCCTATTTTTAGTATATGCCTAGCGAAACCTGAAATAGGTATCTGTCTAGTATTTTTATGAAAAGAATCTATATACATTTTAAAACTGTTTTATCAAAAAAAATCACAAAGTTATAAGTCACTTATGGTACCTGGTTGGCGACATAAAGACATGTATGTACCCCTAGCCAAGTTGCTAATCTGCAATAGTTAACGCTTGTAGAAAGCTTCAAATGTACGGGAATGACGTCGCTTTGACGCTCAGTCACGTGGTCAGAACAAAAGAATTGGCGGTAAGGTCAACTCGAAGCGTTCGACGCAAGCGAAACGTTTGTAACTTGGCTAGGGGGGCTGGTCACCGGGCCACCCGGGCAACTGAGGGGTTGTTTTACTTCCGCATAGGTACAGCTGTGCGATGGCGCCTAATGATCGCTATGACCTGCTGTGGTCTGTTTTGTAATTAGTGTCGGTGGTGTCCAACTTGTGATCTTTTTAAATATTTTTGGGAAAAAATAAATCACGGTGTAAAAATTGTTGCAATCGATTCAGTTACTGATTCTGAACAAAATATATTCAGGGTTCGCATATACTAAAAATAATGTTGTACACATGCATTTATGGAAGAGAAAAGCTGAGAATTGCAAAGATTTCTAACACTAGTGCGAAGCTGGAGCGCGCCATTACTTCAGATGTAGAGTCTGTCTAATAAGTTAAACGACTTGGGTAATTATTAGGATTTAATGAAATCTGATGTAGTCAACACGGGTTCAATAATCAAGGTTGATTAAGAGATAGAGATCATTGTTTACTAACAGAAGAACCATAGGAAAAGCATCAGAAATAAGTATTTTTTAAATGATTAAATATTATACAAAATTCCCAAGTCGGTTGGCTTATTAGACAGACTATACCAAAATCTCATATTACATTTGTCTGCTACATAAATGATGATGAATGAGACATTAATTGATTGATTGAAAGTGTCGTTTTAATTTTAGGTTACCAACATAAATTTTTAAGTATAACTACTAACAAAAATATGGATCTGTTTTGTATCTGAGGCAAATAAAATTATTATTATTATTAAGTTTAAAGATCAGTACGTACTAAGCTTGTTTTTTAGTTCGTTTTAAAAATAATTTTCTGGTGGTCCTCACCACCAAATAAAAAGAAAAGAGGTAGGCCAAAAGAAAAATGCGTTGATGAAATAATTAAAATTGGATCATAAAAGCAAAGAACCGGGATATGTCGAGCAAAATGAAGTAGGCCTTTACACGTTGAGGGGTCCATATTGAAATGTATTTTGCAATTATTATAATTTTGAAAATTAAAGTCTAATTAACATCTAGAAATTTTATATTATCTAATTTGAAAATCTATATTTATTTAGAAATTGTTATGAAATGTTAAAAATTATGAATAGGTAATTGATTTGTGACTTAATGTTATGAAATGTAATTTTTTATTTAAAATCATTCTCTATGGAAATAAAGAAGCTATATTATTATTAGATACAATTTGCGAGAATATAAAGAATGTCGTCAAACAGGATTTTGTTGTTATATACCTATTTAGATCGTAAAAAGTAAAAAAAAGAAAACATGTTTATTTTGCACACAGACACATGATAAAGAGACAATATGTGGAAACTTGAATTAAAAAAATATAGTCTAAAAAAACTAAAAAACACGCTTTCATAGCATATCAAACTAAAAAGTGTAAATGTAGTCATGCCCTATGGTGTCGTAGGCGTTTTCCAATATTTTATACATTTGACCTTGAAGTAAAGGTCATTGCCCTTGAGGTCAAGGTCATAGGATAAAGGATCATTGTATTGTCATCAGTCTTTGATGGGTTGGTCAAAATCGAGCTCAAAGGCGGTGATTACAAACAAACATACAGGTGAAGCTTACAAAAGCGTGTTAAAAAAAAAAACTGGGCAAGTACGAGTCGGATTCGCGCACTGCGGGTTCCGTACAAACTTACCTACACATATATGTTTCAATTCCCGAATGGATTTTCGAAGGTTTTTCCGAATCGCAAAAATAAATATTTTTTTTGACGTAACGACTGATTTACTGTTTTCTAATTTATTCCTATACTAGTGCTATATTATAAGAGCTTGCTTTATACCTTTCAAGATTCTTCGTCACCGGGAAGTACCCTATGAATTTTTATACCCTTGGGAGTGATTTTTTTTGTGGGTAAAAATCATCCAAATGACGTCCCCCGCCCTTGGGCGGAGCGGGAGATAGTGTCAGACTCTTACTGACTAAAAAACCCACCCCGTTCCTTTTGGCATTTCATACCGCCGCCGGGGCCGAGCCTTCCTTTCAGAAGCAGACCCTTGGCCCCAGTAGGCTTCGACCCAGCTCGGCCCCTGCTGTTGCTGACAATGACAACTCCTTGAGACGCGCGGGAACAGTGCGCGCCGTCGACGACTTGGGCTCGGTCCGGACAGTTACCGGACGGTCGGACAGCGAGCCGTTCGCAAGCCTCCCTTAAGAATGTCGAAATATACGTTTTTTTTGCAACATAAAAACGGCCATATCTTTTTTTTTGCCGTGATTTAAGCACTTTGATTTTTTCCCAGCTTTAAGGGACCGCAGACCTGAGTATATGGTTTTAATTTAATTTCGATACCCCGAGGCGTTCCTGAGATAAAAACAGCAGGCGCAGGCAAGCAGGCGTAATAGGTATCAGACAACTACGCAGAAATTGCCTGACGCTTGTTTTCAACTACCGAACCTCACTTTAAGTGTACCGGATGGAAATCAATTTTGTTAAGTTATATAGTACATAAATATACGTATACAACATTATATTTTTAGTTTATGTTTGTTCAGAATCAGTTACCGAATGGATTACCAATAGTTTTGACACCATTATATATATATTTTTTCACAAAAATATTTAAAAAGGTCACAAGTTGGACACCACCGATACTAAGTACAACACAGGTCACGGTAAGTCATAGCGGGCATGAGGTGCCAGCAAACATATGGGTGCAAGTGCAAAACAACCCCTCATCCGCCTGGATGGCCCGGTGACTATGTATTTTTGCTGACATAACAAGCTTATAACTTTGTGATTTTTCATGATACAGTTATGAAATTTTGTACATAGATTCTTTACATAAAACTACTAGACACGAGTTTTGGGTTTTGCATATAATAAAACTAATATTGTATATCTACGTAGGTTCCATGCTGATACAATCAAAATAGAATCAAGCGCAAGTTCGATCGTGTATGGAGTACTGCTCTCATCTTTGGGATGGGTCAGCCAAATACCAGCTAGATGCACTAGAGTCTATTGAAAAGCGTGCCAAGAAGATCATAGGCAATGATGCTCTTGTGAAGTCAAAACTCCAAAGTCTTGAGCATCGACGCCGAGTTGCTAGCCTGTCTGTTTTCTATCGTTTACACTTCGGGGAGTGTGCTCTAGAGTTACACAATTTAATTCCGCCAAGTCCGTTCCATCATCGGACCACAAGACGTACGGCGTTGCGCCACCGGTACATGGTGGACATCCCACCTATACGTACAAAGCGTTTTGGGAGTACATTCATTATGCGTACAGCTAAGGAATGGAATTCCCTGCCGGAGTCTGTGTTTCCTGATAGCTATAACCTAGGGGTCTTTAAGTCAAGAGTGAATAGATTGCTTCTAGGCAAGCGTGCTCCATCGTCGGCCACATCATCGCTTACCATCAGGTGAGATTGTGGTCAAACGCGAGCCTATCCATTATAAAAAAAAAAAGAATACTCACGTGATGTCATATCCAGAGTGACGCCGTAACCCTTGTCCTTCTTCAGGGTGCAGAACGCTGGACCCTGAGGGCAGGGGTCCACTATGACACTGTGGATACTGCATTGAGAAGCGTCCACTGGAAACAAAAATGGTTTCAAAAGAAAGTCCATGATTTCTTAATAGTGATAAGCCGAATGTGGTTTGTACCGAACACGAACTTAGGCCGAACATACGGTAAATTTTTAAAATTCGGCCGAATTTCGGTTATTTTTGGCGTGCTTTTAGGGAGCGATAGGTCAGAACAAGTCGCAACTCGCTTATGCGCATTCGCCCTCGGAATCTTATCATAAAGCTATAGAAAATATAGGTTCCAGGTTTGTCCTTGTTTTAGTTCTTGAGTAGGTACATAATAATTCATCATCCTCATCATCAGCCGAAACACGTCCACTGTTGGACATAGGTCTCCCCCAAGTAACTCCATAACGACTGGTCCAGTGCGTCTCGCAATAAAAATGCAATCGTTCTAAAAATACATATTTTAACCTCCCAAAATTACGTTAAATACACCAAAAAGTTAACTCACCATCCTTGCACAATTTCCTAGTCACATACTCGGACTCTCCAGCCACTAAACCAAGGCACAAAGCTAGCACAAAAGCCCTCATGTCTGCAACCTCTCCGGGCTATCTCTCGACGCACACTAACTTATTATTATGATAGTATAATGGTCCTATTGACCGCAAAATAGATTGAGTAGAAGGACAACAGCTAAACTCGCCGGCACAATCTCACGAGCATCTATATATATAAAAGAAAAAACTGACTGACAGACATACCAACGCACAACCCAAACTTATGGGACTAGGAACAGAAAATTTTGCAAAAGGCTTCTTGTGTTGACATAGGCGGTTTTTGGAAATTTTACCTATAAATGGGTGAAAAAGTGGAATTATGTTTGTATGCAAAATTTCATTCCATGTGCCAATCTACTTAAAAGTTAGCACAAATGATAACCAAGTAAATAAACAGGTAGCTGCTTACACGTGTGCCACACACGCCGATCTGGAAGCGTCGGTCTCCATACTTACATTTTATATGGAAACTAGTCAACTTGAAAATTGCAAAAAAAAAACTTAAAACTAAACTCAAAATACGGTTTACGGGATGTTAAACTTGTTAAAAAATAAAAAAAAGCCCGTTTTGACATTTGAGAAAGGCCATGTAACTTGGAATGAAACTGAAAGAAACAATAAAATACTAATTAAGGGTCCGGTGTAGTAAGTAGCTATTCTAGTAGTAGCTACACTACACCTGACAAGCCGCTAGGTGGTCAAAAACAGGCTTTTTATTTTTTGACAACCTTAAAGTTTTTATGAAAAAATTCTCACGAACGAAGTCGCTGGCATAGTGTTAGTGACCCCTAAAGACTTTGCGAGAGATACAAACATAACTTCTTATAAATAGTCACTTGTTTCTACAACTTTTTTTTACTTCACAGAACCGGAAAATCTGTAAATATGACTTGTGTTCAACACAGTCCTATGTTTACAAAGTTGCGTTATATATAACTTCAATTTTTCATATGCAGCCCATGTAGGTCACGTCCTGATTGTGTCTAGGTCTCGTTTTATTGCGTGCGTCATCCAGATCGTTCCAGAGAAAACGGCTTGTTGTTCACTTACTCAGATACACTACAATGGGTTCTAATAAAAGGAATCTATTTTTTTATAAGTTTGTCATGGAACAGGAGTCCTTTTGAACCGCAACATACTATTAAACTAATAAGCAATCGCTGTAAGTTTTTTCGCAACAGAATTTTTCGCACAAACGTTACATCGCACCAATAAATCATCGATGGAAGAAAACATCGTAACTGAACTATCGACACACCGTGTTCGATATAATAAAAATCGAATCATCAAGTTTCGCAATCAAATAGGGGGGAACCCACTACAATTGCTATAGGATGGTGAGAGCGACAGCTGTCGGATTCATGCAATGTAGCTACCAGGTTCTTTTCTCTCATCTTAAAAATGCACATTTTCCACCTGCTATCATCTCTGCTATCTATGATCTGGGCGCGTTGGTCTCCACGCATTTTATATGGAACTAGACTTTTAGAGCTACATTTGATCCACGACACGCGACGTCGTTCTACGTACAAATCAGGCGTGGTACACGTTTGCGTCGGTCTAGCTTAAGTATAGTTTGACAGACAGCATTGATTGGTTGTGGATGTAGATAAAGACCCACTTATCTCGATCTCCCTGGTCATATTATTTTAAGACAGCTCTTGGAAAAGTTTGTTTTAACTTTTCTTGAAGATCGATATTCCAGGTTTTATGACTGCCGATGGACTTAATGATGGTCAAATATTTACGGATTACAGTGGTACTGATAATATTCGAGATGCTGTTTCAGAGGCCCAGATTTCGGTTTATCCTGTTCCTCTTTGCAATTAGTTAAATAACAATATGATGTTCTCCAAAGTGCCAATAAGTGGGCTATCGTTAGCTCCATCACCAACTTCATGCCATTTGGTCTTTTTCCATCGTCATGTACCAAGTTGTTAAGTTTTCACCACCGGCGTGCCTGTCGACGCCGGTCGTGACAAGAACTCGACGAATAGGATTGTTGATGCTGCGCTGGCGTGCCAAACGGCCTGTGCTCCTACAGCAGGACAGGCCATGGTGTCCGAGGCTATCGACAGCTTCACCAAAATTATAAGGAGAAATGCATGTTTCATAGTTTTAATAATGGCAGTATAAGTTGGCATTCTGTACTTTCTTATCAGTGTGTATATTGGCTTTTAATGCCAGTAATTGATAACAAATGGGAATGTGCTCTTTTGTATTTAATGGCCTGTTTGTTCATAACGCATGTTGTTAGTACAAGTGTCAGAGCTGAGTAGTTTTATACGAGTTGATTTTGTTATGGAAACTTCAAAATGGAATATTGCGGTTTAAACTGCAAATCTAAAAGAAGTGGCATCTGAAAGACGTATTATGAGGAATCAATATACTTTCATATAAGTTGGGTTTATTATAGAGATGACAACTATTCGAAGACTGGAAGAAGAGGAACAGAAGGAAAGTTTGAATTGAAATCCTTCCTTCTGCTATGAAGTGCAATAAAGTATCATCGACAGTGCCAAAGTCTCACATTTTGTTCGAAAGTCGAGTGTATAGTATGATCCATGGCAGTAGACAGAAGCAGAAAAATATATGTTATTCTTTCGGAGAAATGCGCTAGATAGATCAGATAGTGTGTTCAAATCATAAGCTAATTTAGTACCATTGAACAAAAATACGAAGATACCTCTAAAAGTTACTTTGATTGATTAAAAACCGAATTTATATACATGCGATCGTTCTGATTATTTGTCAGATTGATCTAAAAGTAACATTTCGCCTCATAATTTTATAATCATCAGTCGCTGGACTCCGCGAATTCTTAGATTACTTCCTATCACGATTCACTTTTTTGAAAGAGTAACCATGGAGTTTCTTGCCAGTTCTTCTCCATAGGAAACGACCAATTTGGAACTGTGCACCTGCTTCTAACGTTTTATAAGTGCCCATGTAGGCCTATGTGAAATAAAAATATTTGAATTTTGATTTTACTAAAATGCTTCATATTTGCAAGCATTGTGTCTTATCGCGCATATTTTTCTTTTATATGCAGTCTAGGAGTGATTTTCAGTGGTCTGTAGAACCGTAAACTTGTCTGCCATAATCAATCAGATATGATGATGATGATGATGGTGATGATGCCATCTAGCCGATTTCGGCCGCAGGGACCGCGTTCTTTGGCTTCTCATAGTGGTTGTGAGCTCAGATATGTTGCTCTTTTATGCGCCCTCGTGTGACTTGCATATTCAACCTTGGCCGAAAAACTCCGAGCACAAAGCGGACATGTCAGGACGCCATTAACGACATGGTAAATTATTGCTGTTGGTGGTCTAGCTTTGAGTTCATCATGCTTCCGGTCCAATTCCAACCTCCGCTTATCTTCAGAGGCATGCACGTGCTGCTGCACACGACGTCTCTATTCAGGCCGATTTTGAGCCTGTTTCTCATAAGTGGCGGAGTCAATATCGCATTTCTTCATGTGCCTATTCTGAACATCCTTAAAGCGTAGAAATTGTCCGCCACGATTTCGTTTCCTTTGCTGGAGTTCAGAATAGAAGAAATATAATAATAAAAAGAAATATAATAAATAGAAATATATAATAAGAAAATTCAAATGAGGGGGCTCATTAGACTGACAAGCTGAGTTTAGGGTCTCTATGGAGTTTTCGTAGCTATAAATGCCCAATTTAAAAGGTCGCTAGAGAGGCACCACGGCGTCCTCACTTGCCGTCTGACACAGGTCCTCACCGAAAACGATTGTTTCGGGAGGTTCTTGTTTCAGGTTCGGCGGGAAGAAAAACTTGGGGTGTTATCATTGAGCCGATCGTCCTTAGGACATGGTAGAAGACTACCTTGCTTGTGTGAAGCACCGCTAGGTCCTCGTGGAGGAGAACGGCTGCGCCGATCTTTTGCATCCGGTTTAGGCCATGGTACAGAGCGAGAGGGCTTGGGAAGCAGTCACCTCTTTCTGCGAAACAATAATTCAAGCGAAGTAAATGGTGGAAGCGTGACGGAAGAATCAATCCTTACGCTCTAGCCGCAGGTGGTCGCAGGGCGATTTACCCGTTACCAGGGCCCCAAGTCTGCTATTACAATAGTGTCAGAAATAGACCATTGATTTCATAATTTTTTGTTGATTTTGAGTAAGTTTGGTAATCTACTAAAATAATGGCGTCATTACGACTTTCCAATGATCAACTACTGACACTTCATTGAAAAAAGTGGGATAGAATGGTAATCTCGTACATATTTACAAATGAATGTCTTACGTATGCGGTAATTTGCAAAAATTTTGACAGTTCCTTTGATCAGTGGCCTACCGTTAGAGGTTGATTCTCTCATTTCGTACCAATCACATGTCTGGTTACATAAAAAAATAGGTACTAAAATTTTGGGAGATTCGAGTACAGTTGGTTGGTTTGAAGACATTTAGCTAGGTGTATCCCACAATAGAAAACCCTAGGTATAAAAACGAAAATAAAAAAAAATAAAAAAGAGTCACAAATGTCCTTACCATCGGTGTCCTTAACATAATTTTATAAAAATAGAGTTCAAAATTTCTAAGAAGTTACAGCTTTATTTGTCTGTAATTTTATCATGTTGTTAAAATAATACTAGGGAATACTTGCCTCCATTATCACAAATACGAATCGATTGGTTAATTTATTTTTAATATTTTTGACTTTGTCACCGAAAAAATAATCATTACCGTAAGCAAAAAAGAACTCTAAAAAAACTCTTTATATGGACATCCTATTCTTTTAACCTTCTCTGCGCAGTTCCGCAGCGCGGACGGTCGTTCGAGAAACGTTGAGGAAGAAACACATGCGCACGAGAAATAAAAAATAATTACGTAATTGTGATCAAAAACTACCTTTGTATGGGTTTAGTGGTCTTCACCGTATGTGAAAAACTTGATGTTAGTCACAAGATTTACATGTTTAATTCACCTCTGAAATATTTGTTTTGATGAGTATTTTTACGACAATAATATGTATGCAAATAGCTTTTAAATTAATTAATTTAAAAATCAAAATAACCCAAAATGTCACTACCGTGATAGTCTTTACCATAATTTACCATCAGTTTTTAAAGTGACGGTAATGACACGAAGCTGACGGCGATGACCTAGCACTATTTTTTTTGTTTTATTTACTTTGTTGATCCGTTTGTCGGTTTGTCTGTTTGTCTGTTTGTCTCTTTGATTGTTTGTCTGTTTGTCTGTCTGCCTGTGTGTTTGTCTGTTTGTTTGTTGGTTTCTCTGTTTGTCCGTTTGTCTTTTTGTCTGTTTGTCCATTTGTTTGTTGGTTTGTCAGTTTATCTGTTCGTCTTTTCGTCTAAATAACTTTGAATAGTCCAAAGTGGTATGCTCAGCGTGTTATTATTTTTTATTTCTAAGAAAAATTATGCCGATGCTTGCGAAAATTCGTGAAGAAAAACTAGCTACCTACAAAATTATGAAAAAAATGTTGCATTACCCTGAAAGATAGAGGTCAAAGGTAGAGAAAATAAAACTGAAATAACTAGTCATTTATATATCAGATATTTTTTGGGAAATCAGAAAAAGTAAGCAATAGGAGATATGAAAAGAACGAAGAAAAAGAAAATGATGGATATAAAGATGATGACGTCGATGATTTGCTAATATTTTGATTGTCTATTGTTGTTGACTTTTTTATATGTAGCTCTAAGATTTTTTGAGATTTTTTGTCTCTTAAAAATATTTTTGTGTAGGACATATTCGCCAAAGAAGTCAATCAATAATCACACATAAAAACTTCAGCGACGTATATCTCGGATATTCATCGATGCAATTCGAAAATATTTACACATAGTATTTATAAGCAGTCATATTTTCGTTTTACAGTAAGATTTTCAAAATCTAAAATTTCTCTATTTTTTTTCAAATCGGACCGAAATCTGAGAACTACCCTAGAACGTCATTGTGCAGTCATTGCTTTTAATAAGCTCGATATGGTCATTTTATCACAACCTGTATTACGAGATCATTGACCGATCAATGATCGATCATTATGAATTAGTAGATTAGGAACTTTTAGCAAAATGACAATGGGATCGTGTTGGAATGACGAATTTATAAAAATAGCAGACTTGGGCCCCTGGTGTACCGAACACTGACTGACTAAAATAATACAATTGATTTTAACTTAAAGTAATCTAAAGTATAGCTTCGAAGAACTCCGCATCGCTATCTTCTTCTTCCTGCCCTTATCCTATATTACTTGGTGTCGGCGCAACACGTTTTTTTCTTCCATTCTGTCCTTTCATCTGTCACACTAACTCCACATTGCTATCGACTGGTAATATACCCAAAATATTGACGGCACACGCTGCCACGCTGTATAACAATGCTTATCCTCTACCCAAGGTAAAAGCCAGTCCTTAGATCACACGAAGTGTCAAAGCGATCCGAGAGTTTCGTGAAATTAAATTTTGCTATAAAAAATACAGTTTTAAGAAATTAATATAATAATAATATAACATACCACAATTATAAAGAACGCCGTCTAGTCCAAAGCTAAGCAGCTTTTGATATGAGTACTAGGCAACTGCTTAGCAAACTTATATAGGTATTTATAAATACATACATGGGACAAATTACACCCAGTCACAGAACAAATGATCGTGCTTATCATACAAACATTTGTCCTGGGTGGGGGCTGGTCTAGGTTAGTGGCTGTAGCATAGCAGTCAGGGCCACTAACCACTAGACTAACAGGCAAGTCCAAATTAAATTCCTATTCTAAATTTACGCAATCGTGTAAAACTATCTTCGATGGACCAGCTAGGATGTTAACCAACAAGGTTCGTTTCTCATACGATCTCTTTAGATAGGTATCACAATACCTACGCGTGCCTCTACTGTCGTCGAGTTGATAATACACGAGTCATTGATAAAACATTCCTTAACGTCTTGGTTCATTGACTCAGGCAGGACTTTATCGAGCGTTTAGGTATTGTGTCTGGTAACCTTTAACGTTGAACTCTCACATTGGCTGTGGCATTTAAGATAATTTGCATAAAACATTCTTATATTATCTATAATATAAAAATGAATCGCAAAATGTGTTGGTAAGCGCATAACTCAACAACGCCTGGACCGATTTCGCTAATTCTTTTTTTGTTGTGTTCGTTATTATGAGGAGAAGGTTCTTATGGAAAAAAAAATGAAAATTAGGGTAATGTAGGGTAGAGTAGGGTAGTGTAGGGTAGAGTAAGGTAGAGGAGGGTAGAGTAGGGTAGAGTAGGGTAGAGTAGGGTAGAGTAGGGTAGAGTAAGGTAGAGGAGGGTAGAGTAGGGTAGAGTAGAGTAGGGTAGAGTAGGGTAGAGTAGGGTAGAGTAGGGTAGAGTAGAGTAGGGAAGGGTAGAGTAGGGTAGAGTAGGGTATAGTAGGGTAGAGTAGGGTATAGTAGGGTAGAGTAAGGTATAGTAGGGTGGAGTAAGGAAGAGCGGGAGCGAAGCCGCGCGGGTAAAGCTAGTCTATAATATAAAAATGAATCGCAAAATGTGTTGGTAAGCGCATAACTCAACAACGCCTGGACCGATTTCGCTAATTTTTTTTTTGTTGTGTTCGTTATTATGAGGAGAAGGTTCTTATGGAAAAAAAATGAAAATTAGGGTAGTGTAGGGTAGAGTAGGGTAGTGTAGGGTAGTGTAGGGTAGAGTAAGGTAGAGGAGGGTAGAGTATGGTAGAGTAGAGTAGGGTAGGGTAGAGTAGGGTAGAGTAGGGTAGAGTAGGGTAGAGTAGGGTAGAGTAGGGTAGAGTAGGGTAGAGTAGGGTAGAGTAAGGTAGAGGAGGGTAGAGTAGGGTAGAGTAGAGTAGGGTAGAGTAGGGTAGAGTAGGGTAGAGTAGGGTAGAGTAGTGTATAGTAGGGTAGAGTAGGGTATAGTAGGCTGAAGTAGGGAAGAGCGGGAGCGAAGCCGCGCGGGCACAGCTAGTACCTAATAAAAGCTACAGCCGAATCTTTATCGGCAATAGTATTTTGTTGTTCACGGGTAATCTATCTATAGGCACCAATATCATAAGTTGAAGAGTGTATTTTTTGTTTAAACGATAAAAGAACTGCCGGTTCAAATTTTTTTTTAGTGTAGGATAGCCCATTTATCGCTAATGGATATAAATACCACGCTACGACACCCAAAATGAGCGTAGTGCTCATTTTCAAGAAAGCTTAGTGTCCTTGTATCTGCACTTTGAAGGACCTTAAAAACGCTGACACCGCCATAAACGTGGTCCACCTTCTGGGTCCAAATATTTTTAAAGTAAAGAAAATATGAACTCATCCGAACCTTTTGAAAGAACTTGGAGCCGTTTGTCCTAGCTGTTGTTCGTAGATCTGTGGCAGTTGTATCAGCCTGAAGTCCTGACAACCAATTCTAGCAAGGGGTATGGTTTCATCCAATTGCTGAGTTTTTTTTAGGGTTTTATTGTTCCTTGTAGGACATATCAAACCCATTGTGCTAAACCATATCTACATAATTCCTTTAGATTAACCTAATACGTATATTTCTATATTGGCTACTAAGGAAGTCGGTGTTGAGGCTGTGGCAGTAGCAGGTAGAACATTTTCACCATTTCTGATACCGGATCATCTAAAGCGCCCTGAATGACTTCTACATCCATCCTATTAATGTTAAACTTCCTCACCACCGACTCCCTTTCCACCTCGTTACAAACACACTCCATGAGCAAATGTTGCACGTCCTAAATTTTTCCACAAGTTGTGCAGTTTGGAGAGTCTATCTTCTTCATTAGGTGTGCAAACTTTACTGACGGGTAGTGGCCAGACCGAATTCTAAACGCAACCTCCTCTTTGCGTCGTAGTTACTCGTCAATGCTGAGCGTCGTGACCTCCCCGCATCATCACTTTCATTCGAACGATATTCCTTCAGCTGTTTCTGTCTCTGGCGGTGTGAATGAATGTGCGGATCTGATAAGACCAGCGTATTGGGCTACGTCCACGAAGCCCTTTCCCATCCACTTTACTGGTCACGATGAGCCTTTCGAGGTTGCCATCATCTTTCCTTGCAATGTGACCGAAGTATTGTAGAATCTTGTGAAGACATTCCGACGACAACCGCGAGCAGATTTTGAGCTAACCGCGACTCTACTCGTACATTAATATAATAAAGAGGTAATGTTTGTTTTTATGTTTTTTTGGTTTGTAGGAGGTAATCCCTGGAAGTACTAGTCCGATTGCTAAAATTACTTTCACCGGTAGAAAGCTGCTGTATATGAGTGGCATAGGCTATATTTTATGTACGCAGGCGAAGGCGGGCAAAAGCTAGTCTTTAATAAATATCTGTATAGAGTACTATTTGAAAATTAAGACACTTGAGTTGGAGAGCAGACAGGCTGACGCTTCATTGAAGTGTGTTGTTCAGGTAAATTTAGTCAAATTAAGGAAAAGTTTAGTTAGGCCAGTTAAATATGAACGCATGATTACGTTTAACAATTTAGTTTTTTAATCTACACCTGTCGGAGAAAATTCAACCTGTAAGGATGTGAAAAGGGGGAATTTTGTTTGTATGTAGGTATGCAAAATCTCATTCCGTGTACCAATACATTAGTATTATTAAACATAGTATGATTAACATAACAAAACTGCTATCTTTGTACTAATATCTAATATGTATTTTTTTCTGTTTTTAGGGTTCCGTACATAAGTCGGCAAAAAACAGAACCCTTATAAGATCACTTTGTTGTTCGTCAGTCAAGACACTTTTTTGGTACGCGTGGAGCTATGAAACTGAAATTAATAACCAATTTCAGGTCTACTACTCCAAAAAATGGTGAAAAAAATCGAAACTTTCAAGTCAACGCAATCTAATGATAAAGCCGATTAGGAGCATATTTTGACACTTGCTAGGAAATCAAAACCTATAGAGTACTTCCCACTGACCTTCAATTCTGAAATTTGTCATGAAGCTAGGTTTTAAAGCACAAAGTTATAGAAAAATTTCTGAAAACTGTAAAGCAGTCACAAAGAATTACTTTTTTACGATTTGAAAAAAAAAAAACCACGAATCTCGAATAGGGAATTGAACAAAATATTTTGGTAAGTTTGTATGGACCTCTTTGGTGAGCAAGTCCGACTCGCAGTTGCCGGATTTTTTTATGTAATAAGTAGTAAAATAAATGAATAAATTACAGATTAAATTCGATTGATAAATTGCATACAATTTGCAATATAAGTTAAAAAAAAAAAACTTTTACACATAAATAAACTATGCGTCAATTGTTTTTCCAACCGTGTACTGTGTACCTCCTCCTTGCGTCGTATTCCTCAATGCTGAGGGTTGCGACCTCCCTGATTCATCACTTTAACTTTTATGATATTTCTCCATCTGTTTCTGTCTCTGGCGGTGTAAAGGGCCTTTGTACAATAAAACGATAATACTCAATAATATTATTATTCTTTATTTACAGTTACTTAGGCTTTACCAGTCTAATGTTTATCCTGAAGCAACACTTGTCATTATCATTATCCGTGCTCCAGAGTTTCCACTTCAAGGGATATCTACCCTGCAAAGTAAAAATAAAACATTAATTTAGACTAAAGTAAAAATACACGTTAGGGCGTACCTGACCGGTTTGTTGCACAGTTCTGCCCCTGATAGTTAAAAAGACGTATCTAACAAAAAGTAAAAACGGAGAAAAAAATGTTTTAATGAATGAAACGGGAAATCGTTTGCTGTCTTTGAGTAAATTTAAATATTTGCATATTAAAAGTTGAAAATAAAGGTGGTGTACCTGTATAACTCAACTGTACAGTTAAACCTGTCAAGTATACTCTAGCTTGTATGGCTGCTAGAGAGATAAGAAGGCTTTTTGGGGAAACATACAATATGTAATAAAATAAATATTGGGCACTTCAAGTCAAGTCAAAACTCCAAAGTCTTGACCGTCGATGCCGAGTTGCAAGCCTATCGGTTCTCTACCGTTTACATTTTGGGGAGTTTGCATCGAAATTGCACTATTTAACGCTAGAACTACATTAGACCGACGGCGATGCACACGTGTACGTAGCGTGGCGTTGGGTGGCGTGGATCAAGTGTAGCTCTGCAAGACTAGTTGCCTTATAAGTAAAATGTATAGCCCCATAACCAACGCGCCTATACCGGCGTGTGTGTCACACGAGTGCACAGTGTAGTTTTACCTTAAATATTGGGCACTCGTCAAGTCAAAATTCCAAAGTCTTGACCATCGTCACCGAGTTGAGGGCCTGTCGGTTTTCTATCGTTTATATTTCGAGGAGTGTGCATTGAAATTGTACGTTCCATCATCGAACCACCAGTATCCATGGAACTAACAACACGTCCTCCGGTCTCTTGCCATCGTCGTATTCAATATATCCAGTCGGAAAGTACCAGTATGCTCACATAAATTCACCTCTACGTATTTGAGAGCAGTCAGAAAACCGTTTGCTTCACGAACTCCGTACGGTTCTGTGAAGATATTCCAGCCCATGAAAAATGATATTTATTTTACAAGTAGGTTTAAAAAACCTTTTTCGTCAGTTTAAACCCTGAGAAGAAACACCGAACCAAACTCAGTGGTTGAAGTCTCTTTTAAAGTCCATACAGGTAAATATGTAATGGTCAAATCACACGAGAATCATGCAGATTTGTCTGATTCTACTGTATGTGTGAGGTACGAATAAAAGTTTTTTCTTTTCTTTTCTTTTAGATGGTCTTTTGAAGAAAGAACCATACAGATTTGAGTGGACCTGTCCAGTCAGTGTAAGCATTTGTCAGTATTCGCAAAACTCAACTCAGGAATACTAAAAAACTCAAAGAGGGACCATATGATAAGTCATTTATTGATGCTCCATTCGAATATGCTCCATTCCTCTTCTTCAAAAACACTTGGTGATAACGTTTTCCTGGTCGTCTAAATAATCTTTATCTCCCGTCGTATGTAAATAAGCAAAATCTGGACTCATCGGAAAACAGAACCTTATCCCAAACTTCATCTGTCGTTTTCCGAGCAAACCATATTCTGGTAACTCGATGTTCTCAAAGCAATTTGGGACCATTTCCTGGACTAGAACGCTTTATATCTGTTTCACAGAGTCGTCACAGGATCGTGCCTGAGTCTACATTGTTGTAGTGGAGTTCTTGAAGGCATTTATTTTTTATGAGGGAATTACTGATTAAAACCACACCTGTGTCTTTCAGTTCTTTGCGTTCTAGCACTGCGGTTTTCCTTTTCAGAAAATCCCCGCGATCCTAGCGGGCGTCGGCCCTGCTGGGCCTCTTAGGTTTGCTGACATCGTAGATCACTATGCACTGTGGACGACTGGGGCTGGGTCCGGTTGATTACCGGACTGCCAGACGGCAAACTGCCCATTGCTCAACGCCCACATACCCGTATCTACCGTGGCTGGTAGTTGGGGTCTGGTTCTCGATGACTGGGGCGTGAGTGATGTTCATATTCTCATGCGTCCGGCTTTCTCCCAGTAATCTGCTTCGCAGAAGGAAGCGACCGCCTGCCATTCCTTCTCGATCCAGAACATAGCCTGAATCAGGGTCAAGCGCGAAAGGTCACTGTTTGTGTAAAAAACAGCAGAAAATAGGTGATTCGCCTCTAGCGCTTGGACCGCAGAAATCAAGCCCCCGTGGCTTAATTTCAGTCAGTCGCAATCGGGTGTAAACATTCGGAAGCTAACGCGATTTCGCTCGCACGAAAGCGCCGGCTCTTATCTCTGTCCTTGTCTATCAGTGACTGCAGGTTTGGGATTTGCGACTGTGATGACACTGATCATAGATGTCTTAGTTTCGCGGTGCATGTAGTCGTGCATAGAGTTCAGATTTTCCATAAAATATATCAATGGTTATAGAATACAAATCACAGAAAAGATGAAAGAGATTAGAAAACAAATACTTTCAGATTTTTACTATAGCGACTGGCGCCGCTTGTCTCCCACCCTTTAACTCTGCTACGGGCAATAAATGAATACGGACGTGCATTACGCAACTAACAGACCACGCACACTTAGATCACAAGTTTGCTACAGGTTGTGTCAATTATGAGCATGATTATGTTTTGAGGCACGTCTGCTTCGTCCACGAGGCCATCATAACCTCTCATCTTTTCTGTGATACAAATGGTGAAACATAATGAAAAATACAAACCCTTGGCAGTTTCTTGCCCACGTAGAGGTTGTAGTTGAGGGCCTGAGTCTGTCCGGGCACAGTCGGGCACGAGGTGTAGTCACACGCGTTGTTAGAACCGAAACCTTGGAATTCTAGATCCCCCGCACCCTGGGCCCAGTACACCATAGTCTTCAGGTTGCTTGTAGCGAAGCCTGTGGGTGATCGAAAACGATTTTGAAATTGATACGCTGAAATGAGGCTTTTGGCATACTGATATTACATCAGTGATAATAATCTTCAAATATAATTTTAAATTATGTATGTTTATGTATTATGTATATGTCACCGTTTTGTAAATACATACTGTTAGATTATAATCTATCTCGCGAGATTGAAAACTGTCGAAAGACTGTGAACCGTATTATACTGCTCAATTGAACGCATTATTTTTCGGTAGATTATAATCTATCGAAGTGAAACTGTTAAATCGAAATTTGTCTCGCGTTAAATTCAAATTCAATTCAATTCAAAATTCAATGCATGTTTTTGTATATATTATGTTGATAAATAACTTACTTGGCGTAAAATCAAAGGCCATGGATGCATTTGCGCCTTGAGGGAAGTCGCAGGTCCTTCCTTTAGGGCAGGGGTCGATGCGCACCTCATTGATCTTGCAGATGTTTTCATCAGCTGGAAAAAAAGCACTTTTTATTTTACCATGATTTTTTATTAAAGGAGATATATCTTCTCATCGCTGTCGACTGGGATATGTGTATGAAGACATTGCACAGCAAACCGTTTGAAGTTAGAGTAGGGGTGCATCAAGGATCAGCACTTAGTCCGTTCTTGTTCAACTTAGTTATGGAATACCTAACGTCGACGGCGCGCGCTGTTCCCGCGCGCCTCAAGGAGTGGTCGACAATAGCAGGGGCCCAGCTGGATCGAAGCCTACCGGGGCCAGGGTTAGTTTTGAAAGACAGCTCGAGCCCCGGTATGAAGGCTTGAAGGAACGGGGTGGGTTTTTAGTCAGTAAGAGTCTGACACTATATCCCGCTCCGCCCAAGAGCGGGGGTTGTCATTGATGACTTTCCCACCATAAAAAAAAACTTTAGTGAAATGAAAATGTTGCGATGATCAGCGGGCGTTACGAGACTTGATAAGGTACGTAACGAATACATGAGAGGCTCCTTCAAATTTGCACCCATAGCAGATCAGTTGTCAGAGGGACGTATGCGCTGGTTCGGACATGTAATGAGGAGGGACGAAGAATACCCAGTAAAGAAGGCCTTAGCGAACCCAGAAAGAAAAAAGGCAGAGGCCCCCTCTAGCTACGTGGTGGACAACCGTATCCAAAAACTGGAACGAGCTCAGGTGGACGCACAGATAACCCAGGATAGACTATCCTGGCGCCAAAGACGAGGAGAGCCGACCCTGAATAAAGGGATAACGCAAGGAAGAAGAAGCTGTCGAATGTGCCCAAAAGACTGGCGGCATTGCAAGTAAAATAATACATATTATACACCTACGGATAATAATAGTAGTAATAATAGTGATGTCGATTACGAAGAACTTATTTTGTACAGTCCAGTAGACAATCAGTCTTGCGCAATGTTCGCGTGACATCTAACCTTGTCTTCTATGAAACAGATTAAAGTTGTTCTCTAAACAGCTAGTGCGTTTAGTACAGCGTGATATACAATACTTTATCTATTGTTTTAGTTTAGTGCAAATAGATAGTCAGTGGTCACAAATTATAGCATAGCGCGACATGCGAATAGTAACGACATCATCAGACGCTCTCTTGTAACCGTCGGGGTTTCAGCCGTATTGGAACCCTATGGATTGGCGCGCGACGATGGCTAGAGACCGGACGCCATTTCGTTATTCCCTTGGAAGATGGATAGGCCTTTAGTATGGGACGCTACTTGTGTCGATACTTTTACCTCAGGCGGTGGAAATATGATAACCTTGTTGGAAGTTATATTTTCGAACCGTTAAGTTATTAAACTCTTGGATCGTGGGGTGCGAGTGCTTACACGTTGTATAAAGATCTGTCGAAACGTCTAGTTGATACTTCGCGTGACTAAAGAGCTGGCTTTTACCTCGGACAAAGGAAAAGCATTGCCATACAGCGTGGCAATGCCGCCAGTGTTTTGGGTACATTACTAGTCGATAGCGATGTGGAAGAGTTTTTTGACGATAGTTTGATTTTAGTTAGTTGTAATCAGCGTAGAGTTTTATTTATTTTGCAGTAATTACATTTAGTTAAGTATTTTTTTTTAGTTTGTTTTTTAACCCTTTGTGTGTCCGGAACGTGGATCCACGCGAGACACAATAACTTTTTAATTGTGTCTCTAATGCGAAAGGTTAATTAATAAAAGCGACGATGAAGTGAGGATTGGACAATATTATTGTTGAAGTGTAAACCCAGAATTGGCTGAAGGAGCTTGAGCAGGCATGCTGACAGTGGACTGACTAGTGCAGGAGAACACACAATCTCAGCAGGAATCTACGCCCTCTACGGTCTCATTTTTGGCATGGATATACAAAACCCTATTCTGTGCGTCGCCTGCCACGCGCTTGGCCGGTTTTTTTTTGTATATTATTAATTAAAAAAAAAAATTGTTGATATTTTTTTTACTTTGCACCCGTCGTATATTACTTCCCTATCTACGTAATTCACACGTCACATTATAATTAATCTGAACCACTATATAAAACTCTGCATGATTCTGGAACTTCATATTTAATGTAGTAGTGATTGTAGTATCTACTATTGTCGAATTTAAAAGTCAAAAAGTTTGAATAATGATAATTTTTTAAGGAAATATGTTAGAGAAGAGTCTTTTAGATGTCCAAAAGTGGCGACCGAATAGATCTTCAGAATCAAAGCTGGTATCACGCAACAGAAGGAAGATATTTGGGTCAGTAAAAGGAGAAGTTATTGAATGATTTCCCAAACGAAAAAAAAAAAAATACTATTGATATCGTCTGAAATCAATTTGACGAATAGTGATATCTGCACAAAGCCTGTTTATTTCCCACGATCCCCTTCAAAGAAGACATTTAACTAATATCAAATGTAAATAATATCATTACCTCTAAGATAGCAACAACCTATGGGTCTTTAAGTCAAAAGCGAATAAGTTACTTCTAGGCAAGCGTGCTCAATCGTCGGCCACATCATCGCTTACCATCAGGTGAGATAGTGGTCAAACGGGAGCCTATCTACACTTCTACACTATATTATAAAGAAGTAAAGTTTGTTTTTTTTGTTTGTAGGAGGTAATCTCTGGAAGTACTGGTTCGATTGCTAAAATTTTTTTACCGATATAAAGATGCTTTATTCCTGAGTAACACAGGCTATATTTTATGTACGCGGTGAAAAGGTAGTCCATAATAAAAATAAAAGTTTTGCTTACATCCCTCGCAGGTTGTGAAGGTCACCAGATGGGCGGCCCCGAAAGCCAACAGCCCCGCGAACAGCACAATATCTGTCAGACCCATCTTGAAACGGACTCGCAAGTGTCACTGCGCATCACTGACGACAGTTTATTACTAACATATTATCAGTGACTTGTCGACCCGGACCATGTCATAGATAAACAATAAATAACGACATTGTTTATTGTGTCTGGTTTGACGTATTTGTTATGGCAGTGTGCGTAATGATTGAAAATTATGGATAATTAGTTAGTAGTTGATATATAGGTAATTATGAATTTTGTTTGGGTGGATGCACTAATGATTTCATTAAGTTCAATTAATGTGATTGTGTTATGTTCATTTGTTGTGATGTTTATTAGTTATGATTTATTTGCGGTATAAGGCCTTGTGAAAATCCTTATATTCCACTGCCATACCAATTTGCAAGTCAGCGCTATTGGTGTCCCTAAATGAGATGATAGTATAATTGATGGGGCCCGTTAGGGCGTCTTAAGTGATACAGGTGGCTTTTAGTCAGTAAATATCGGATACTCTCTCTTGCTCCACATACGAGTAAAGTGTGATAAGTTCTTTGATTTGCCCCAACAAATAGCACTATTATTTTGATTCTTAGATGTTAGTTTCTGTGAAATTGTTACTATTTTGGTGTACAAAAAAGTTTATTCTATTCTATTCTTTTATTACTTTTTTTTCAGGACTTTAGAGTCCTGGACCTTTGGAATATAATAGGGTAACAAGGGGCCGAAGCTAAATCGCAGACACTTTTCATAGAAAGTGGTACCAACCGACGATTATTCCTGTACGCACTATGCCAATGGACCCAACGACAACTCCGAGTTAGGTGGAAAACTGTTGCGATTGCGACATTTGCAAAACGAAGATATGTCTATGGTTTTGGCTGGCTTAAGTGGACTGGTTATCAAGAACTATGTTAAGACAACAATCTTATTATCGAGTTGAAAATAAAACCATATAGATCTGTGGTAGGGTCAAAGCCTACTGGGGCCAAGAGACTGCTTGCGAAATGGAGGCTCGGCCCGTTTTGAAAGGCAACGAAGGAATGGGGTGAGGTTTTTAGTCAGTAAGAGTCTGTCATTATCTCCCGCTCCACCCAAGGGCGGGCATATCATCTGGATGCTTTTCCTACCTAAAAAAAGGTGCCAGATTGAAGAAGTATACAGCAGCTTCCGTACGTTGCTTCCACTTGTCTCTGTTTCGCTATTTGAGACCAGTATCCTTAGCCAAGTTGCTAATCTGCAATAGTTAACGCTTGTAGAAAGCTTCAAATGTACGGGAATGACGTCGTCTTATCGCTCAGTCACGTGGTCAGAACAAAAGATTTGGCGGCAAGGTCAACTCGAAGCGTTCGGCGCAAGTGAAACGGTTGTAACTTGGCTAGGGGGGCTGTTCATCAAACCAATGGATCCCTACCGTTTGGCTCATTGGCCGTATGACATATGACAGATATGCCTAAGGAAATAGTTTCAGAGTTGTGCGGCGAGTGATTAGTGCGACGGATCGTTGTATTTCTATTGGTATCAGTGAATGCTGGCTGCCGAGCTGCCCGTTGGTCAGAATTCTTCTTTCTCTGCTTTCTGCGTTTTTTTATTACATTGCTAATCTTACAGATATACCCTTTATCAACAGATATATGATCTATGTATCATAACTCCAAGCGAAGAGTGAAATAATGGACCATGATGATTGCTAAGTTCCACGTCCACACTAATCGATTAATTATTCGCCGATTGATGACATCGATGTCACTTGATTGGTGGATACCACTCTCAAAGACGGTAAAAACTGTGATCGATGTAGTGCATTCCTTCAAGAGATCTTTACAAATGTATGACGCCCTAACAAAGATCATGTACACAGTAGGAAAAGTTCCACGAGGGCAAAGCCGTAAGGCAAACATAGATAAATTGATAAACCTGCAAAATGTGAGTTGGTAAAAAGTTACGAGTCAAGAGTTACGAGTGTATCATGTGGAAGGGTGAAGAGAGAGAGAAAGGGTCGCCAAAGAAAAGATGGATGAATTGTGTGAAGAGTAATATGAAAGAAAAGAGAGTTACATAGTGATAGCGTGACGAGTGACAGGGCAGAATGGAAGAAAAAAACGTGTTGCGTCGACTCCAAGATGGGACAAGGGCAGGAAAATGATGGTTTAGGTACTCAAGAAAATTACAAAAGTGGCATCAGCAGTATGACTGGGAAAGTATGATATCACAAGCTCATTAGGATTGTGTGGGCTTGCATACTGTACCATACCTACTGTCAAGTGATCCATTCTACCAGCTCTCGATTGACGATGGATTTATTGATGTAGACGTGAAACCTTTGGAATCACCCATGGTTCTTTATTTTGCTTACTTTGCTGAAAACCGTGCCCACTTGTGTGAGTGATTTGTAGGTAATCATAAATAAAAAGAAAAATGTACATACAGTAAAAAATATTTATTCTACATATATTTACAAAACTCCCATAAATACGCCAAGGGATAAAAAAAAGATACAAAAACTGAGTACGTTGTTCTATTTCGTTGTCTTCGTGCATTGAATATTTAAAACTTATCAAATTAATCTCTATTTACAAACTATTTATATACAATTTAATACATATTTTTTACATACGCCGAGTAAACTCTTTGGCATATCATTTCTGAGTGCATAGATTAACTTATAGGTAGGTACATCGTAAAATCTCATTATTATATAATATTTTTTTAAATTACTCGTAGCTGTATTCATAGTTTTTGAGTAAAGTTGTCATGGTGTTTTGAGATACTGGACAAGCTATGGATGTGAGCAGGAAAAATAAAAAAAAGTTAAAAACTTTTCAAAGAAAAGGACGATGGGCGAATAGTAACAGGGTTTTCCTCGAATCATCCCATAGAACATGGATTCTTTTGACATTGGACTCAATCGGGCAAACTTACGGTACATTTTTAAGAGCCTCTTAATTAAAACATTCACGAAATTCACATTTTCAATACTTTAACAGCAACATAATATTTATAATTATACATTTTCGTTGATAAAATGAGTTTATATAACAACAAGAGATAAATTGATATCATTTTGAGCAACTAATATTTTTCTTAAAGCTTCCAAGCAAATTTCAACTTTAATCTTAGTTCTTAAAGTTATTTTTGAGAACTTGGAAGCAGATTTCTATGTAGTACCTCTTAAAATTAAAACTAGGATCGTTCAAAACGTTTGGAATCATTGACGTATTTTTAGTTTTTATAGGTAATTACATCGTAAGTATAAGGATGTTTACTAAAATGACCTTTTTTATCGATGTTTTTTACGAGTGCCTATTTTAATTTATTAAGCACATTTCTTCGAAAATAAATGAATCATCTAAATTACCAATAAGTAAAAGATAAAGTCTTCTTGGTATGTCATATTTTATGTTATTCTGAGTATTAAAATTTTTCCTCAATATTTATCATGAGTTACCCGTAAATAATAATATGAAATGAGATAGATGACCAGGGGAGTTACCATGAAGTGGTAAAATGACAGTCGTGCGAGGGAGAAAGCGGGATGGAGCTACACACCCTATATACAATTACCGGCACGGATCTTGAGCGCTGGCTTCAAGTTGCGCAGAAGTCAAATATTCGGTGTCTCTTTAGTGGTGCGAAGTGAGACGCGGGGGCGGGGAGTGTCAGTGATTGGCTCGCCGCGCCATCGTGTCATAGACGTAACTCGTGATTCGTTGCCTGCGTTGCTGCATGTATCTAACAACGAAGACGATTGGCTCGCCAATATATGGAATGCGCAAAGCGATCCCCACTTAGACGCCGAGCGCTCAAGATCCGTTTCGGCAGTTGTAGCTTCATTCCTTTAACAGTTCAGTTTAGGTCTTAAAATGGATCGTTGTAGCACTGCAGTTTCATAAAAAAGGTACAGGTTGTTCGTGAAAGTTCCTGGTCGATCACTTTTCGCCCATATGCTCTTAAGGGTTAACTTAACAAGTGATGCAATGTTAACTTTCGCTTACTTATTACTTAGATTCCACTGTCCGTCTGTCTGTCACGAGAACTCTGAGTATCTCATAAACCGTGATAGACAGTTGAAATTTTGACAGATGATGTTTTTCTGTTGTCGCTCTAGTAACAAAAATACTAAAAAAAGAACAAATTAAGTATTTATGAGGGGCTCCCATACAGCAAACGTGATATTTTTGCCGTTTTTTGCTACGGACGGTACAGAAACCGTTTTGCACGAGTCCGACTCGCACTTGGCTGGTTTTTCGAGTTTGTTTCCTGATTATTACTGTTCATGTTCTAAAACTGTATCCTAACATTACATTGAAATAATACTTGAACTAAGTTTATACCCTATTCACGTTATGATTAGATATTTAAAGAAACCTTTTTTTACTGTCTGTTCAACCGAATTTAACTTCTATTCCATAGGTATAAGGACGGCATTAAAAGCAAAAAAGTGGTTACAATACCAACTATTGACTGCGGCCGCAATGTGTCATGCTACCAACGTAATAAAAGTCAAAATCGGTTGAACGGACAGTAATAAAAGGTTTTCATAAATGTCTAATGTTATTTTGAACAGAGTATAAGTACATGTCTTATTGAGCTACTCCCATATAATTCAGTCTTCTCAACACGCAAAAAATAGACCTTAAATCAACTGCCTTAAAGTTTATCATACAATAGCCAGTGTGGTGGTAGTGTTATGCTGGTCGTCCCTAGTCATGTGGTGCAGATCCTGGTGGATGCCAGCTTCCTTCAGGATCCTCATCCTGGGCCCGAGAGGGACGCCCAGGGCTCGGAGCTTGTCTTCTCCTACGTAGGGCAGTTCTGCTGCACCCACCTTCTCTTTTTCTAGGAGGGCTGCGTATTTCTGAAGGAAGAATTGGTCAGAGTTAATAAATATAAAACATAGTAGATTGTGTATTTCTCGAACAAAAAGATGGGTAAAGAAAAAAAAGAATTAAAGTCAAAAGGAAAGAAAGAAAGAAAAATAATATTTAGGTAACACGAAATAAAAATAAAATAAAAGTAAAAAATATAGTTGTGTGCCCCACGGCTGCATCAAAATAGGTCCAGTTCAGCATGAATGCCAGACAACTAGTGCCTGACGCTGGTTTTCAACTGAACCTGTGGTTGTGACGCAACGGACGTAAAACGGTTTTGGAGTGCAATATATGTATCGGTGATGCATACTTAAATAATATAAACAATCAAAATAGGGTTTTAATAATTAGCGAACTCTGTGAAATGTTATAAATAAGTGTAAGATAGTGAGTTTGTTTAAAGAGTGAAAATAAATAAAAGACGAATAAAACAAAAATAGTAGATAAGGTAAGTGTATTTGTGTCTCAAACAGAGATCAGTCAAATTGCAGGAGCCCAGTAGACCTGTGCGGGAACGTTTGAAAGACTTACAGGTCGTTATTAACCTTTAAATACATTCTAGCAACTTACTTCATATCCGAGTTTCTTGAGGAACAGCCTCATGAGGGGGGGCTCGTCTCCGAAGAACTTGGTGAGTCGCTTGACGCGGTCAGGGTTGCTGAACGAGTACGGGTCCAGGTGGCGGCCGTGGCTGCCGGAGCGGATGAGCTGCTGGGATCTGGAAGTAGAGGATTTGATGGTATAATGGAAGGTCTCATTAGCTGAAGGCCTGGATCGATGATAGAAACTGATCATGGAATATGGCAGACTCTTCAAATTCCTTCTCTTGCTCTTGGTGGGGTAAAAGGAGTATCAGATTTTTACTGATAGAACACTTGTGTTCCCTGATTTGCTCTTTGCGTTCCAGAGCCGCAATAATTATTTCGAACAATGCGCTTGCCGACCCGACCTTGGTCTTTATCGGACGACGAGCTGCCCGATTTTTAATCGGATCTAGTACAAGTTTATACTTGTCACGCGGAGAACCTAATTCCCCCAGCGCCTTCTGTCGATTACTCTTTCACTTGTTCTGATGTTCCTTAACTGTGATATTGTAAATTAGCTCTTCATTTATACTTATTCGAGTTTTTGATTTTTAGTGTAGTAGTAGCCTCCATCTCCAATTTCGGTTCTGATTCCGACAAACCAAATTTAAGAACTCCGGTTCCGAATTCGGTTCCAACATAATCACTTCCTAATCCGAAGTCATATGAACCTATTTTTTTTTTCAATAACAATAAAAGCAGTGGGACTGACTTGTACATGTGCCTGAGCGCGGCGATCTCCGCGCGGATGTTGTCCATCTCCTGCATGACGAGGTGCTGCGTGCGCATCTCGCTGGACAGGTGCGCCACCGAGCGCGCCAGCGTCACCACGTGCGACTCCAGGCGCTGGAACCGCTTGTTTATGCCCTGCCAGACAATCATTACATTTCATTTACATGAAAACATGGTACCATCAAAGACACTTCCGCCTGACCACCGCTAAGTCCATTAAGATCCCATACTATAATAAATTTTTACATCATTGTGTGTACCTGTGTGCCAAATAAACGTATTTTCTTTCTTTTTCTTTCTTTCTTTTCTATTTCTGCTTGAACTTGAGACGAAAATTTCAAAGGGTTTGGTTTGGCGCCACGTCGCAGGATTCAACCGAAATTTTTTTTTAAGTGATCTGGCAGAAATGACCGCGATGGTACATGTTTATTTATTTGTTTATGCACACAAAATAACAGAAAGGGTATTGGTGATTTGGATGATTATAGTTCCGTAAATAAATACATGCAACTTCACACTGAATAGCAAAATACAAAAAAATATTTCATCTTAAAAGCTTTGTGCTCTATCTTTTAAGAATACTACTATATTTTATCCTGAGTTAGGCTAGAGCTTCACCTACATGATGTCAATCGAACCTAGTATCGGGATAAAAGCATATTCTGTCCTAATGTAGACCATGGTCTACCCGTGAGGTTTTAACAAAATCCATTGAGCCGTTGACGCGTGATTGATGATCATTGATGATGAACAGACTTTCTCATTTATAATATTGTAACAGGAAATAAGACATAGATATCAACCTTCAGGTCATGCTTCTTTCTGTGTTCGTTGGAGCTTCGTCTCTTGTCTCGCACAGGTCGACTGCTCACAGAACTGGACGGAAGTGAAGACATGCTGCCGTATCGACGCTTTGATGATAACCTAGAATTATATTCATGAGAGTTAGGAGAAAGACGAAAACTAAAATAGCTGACAAATTGAATTTAATTGCAAGTTTGGACAAAAAGAATGTTGGCATTTTGTTTACAAATTCATGGTGACTGGGGACTTTACATTAAATTTTACTATAAACCTAATCATACTATCACTTACTTAGACATTAGACGAAGAAATGGTGGAATATAAGAATTAGAATTTATTTAGGTACTTAAAGAATAAATGGGAATCCAGCCATCTATTCTTTAAGTTACAGCTTCTACAGTACTACAGAACTACAGTTTCTGGCTGTGATTTGTAAACCGGTGGCTGTAACAGTAAATACGAGAAGCCTGAAAGTCTACAAAGTAATTTAGGGATATGGTGTTACCCAGCGACTAGGTTGTGAAGGTCAGATAGACAATCGCCCCATGAGAAGTGTTGACATTCGGTTGCATGCAGCTAAACTGTATGAGGATCCTAATAAAGTTGGGTAAAAACTCACCTAGACTCCCAAGTAGGCTGCTTGGCCAGACTGGTGGGCTTCCTAACCCCCAGCAGCTGCAACACCTCAGCGTACATGTTCTCCAGGCCGCGCAGCTGCCGGCGGATGGCGCGAGCATCCCCTGAGGAGGAGCTGTCCGACCTCCCCTCCAGTAGGGAGGATAGGTCCAGGCTGCGAGTCGTCGTAGAAGTCATGTCTGTTGTGTCTAGACCGAATACTGGAAGCAAGGAATGTCACGTTTAGTATGTACACTTGACTGACTAGAAAAATGGAATTTGCGTTTTAGACGCAAAACTTCATACGTAAAATTCTGTTACTGCCCGTGGACCGTGCGTGATGAACTCGAGCGCGATTGTAGTGACATTTATGACGCCACATAGTAACCAAAATTTCTAAATCGTGACTTCATAGAGGTGTCTTTGTACAGTCACCGAAAAAAAAAAAACAAATAATTAGCAGCCGCCAGCGTCTTAGTCCTTAGATTTTTAGGGTTCTCAAAAGGAATAAACAGAACTCTTTATCTCGAGAACGCATGGAGGTATCGAGTTGAAATTAAAACCTAGTTGACTTAATAGTCAGCGGTCCATTGAAGCAGTGAAAAACTTCTGAGTTTACGAAAAAAAAAGATACGGCCGTTTATGATGTAAAAAACGCATATTTTTGTAGTTAAGTCACAAAAAAAACTTATTTTTGCGATTCGGAATAATCTTCGTAACTCAATTCGGGAATTGAACTGTTTTCATAGGTAAGTTTGTACAGAACCCTCAGTGCGTGAGTCCGACTCGCACTTGCTTGGTTTTTTTAACGCTTTAACATGGGATTGGCCCGACGAGTGTTTTTGTGTCCTCCATTTCGTTTAGCTCTTCAATCCCCATAGGGGACAGAAGAGCAGACGAGATGTAGTATTTGGTCGTGGATGTGCGACCCTGGCGGAATAAATGTGAGTGTTTGATTTGCACACGAAGGGTTACGTACTACAATATTAAAATTGAACAAAAAACACCAACAAAATAACGTTTCGTTCGGGAACAGCCTTTATTTTTAACTTTAGTTTAATTTTAATTTTATATATTAGTTGTTGTAGTGGCAATAAAAATATACACACTCTGTGTCTGACAGATGGACAGACGTACAGATGGATGGACGGACAGCGAAGGCTTAGTAATAAAGTCCCATAGGCTCTCTTAGGGTACAAAACCCTAAACAAAAATCTTCTTTCTCTTATTCAAAGAAGCGATTTAAAAACTTACAATGTTTTTTATAATGATGATCTCGCTTCGAGGAGTGTTTCTTATGAGAGTGCCACCGAGGAGACTCGCGACCTCGCCGACGTTCCTCTGGGTACTCCGACGAACGACCCGGTAAACTGGAAACAAACAAGAATAAGTAATTTAAGAGATATCACTGGACACAGAACTCAATGATGCGCTTCATAATGCCAGGGTCAGGCATAGATGGTCCTGGAACAAAAGACAAAGAAGGAACATAGGCGAGGGTTTTAGTCAGTCAAAAGCTGACACGCCCTCCCGCTCTGCCCTAGAACGAGAAAGGTCATTAGATGATTTCCCACCTAAAACAAGGCAAAGGTGGTGAAACATCGTTAAAATAAATGTGACATCATGGAGGATCTTCAATAATAAGTAACCAGCACTTTGCTAGTGACTTTGTTCGCGAAGTCATCATCATCATCATCATATCAGCCGATATACGTCCACTGTTGTCCAAGAGCCCAAGTGTCGCCACAATGAACGATCCTGTGCGTCTCGCATCCATCGGTTTCCCGCAACCTTCACCAAGTCATCGGTCCACCTTGTAGGACTTGCGTCTTCCGGTACGCGGTCGCCACTCCAGAACCTTTCGGCCCCAAGGGCCATCTGTTCTGCGATTGTTTACAAAAAACGTTAACACTCCTTAAACCGTATAAAGAGTCTATATTATTCATTTTGGTTAGAATTTGTGCCAGTGCATACCTACCACAGTGTTGTCTTCTTTAACCCAAAGGTTGGGTGGCAGAAAATTCCTTGTTGCATAAAGTCCGCATAAGTAGGTACCACTACTGTACATGAAGTTTAAATAAATAATTAACTGTTAGAAACCATTATAAAAATGAAAAAACTTTACCTGTTTCTCTTATGCATGTCCGAGGAAGGAGACAGAGGAGGCAGCGGCGGTGTGACCGACGTGTCCGACGTCGCCGACGAGTCCAGGCGCATGCTGGCTAGCTTTGGTTCCAAGATGTGGCGCAGCTCGCACTCCACCCAGTCGTTTTCTGCACCTGTGACAATGATAATCTTATTTTAAACGAGCTGTTACTAGTGGATCTGTCCATGTGATAGGTGAAAACTATTCCAAGAGAATTTATGTTTTCGTTCTCCCGGGAAAAAAAAAATCCTGCGCTATTTCAGGATGTGGTCTACTCGGTATGTTCGAGCGTGAAAAAGTAACAAACATACGTATATAAGGTAACTGGTAATTAGTGACCGATACTTATACACGTGATTGTACTCATGATTACAAACAACTTTCCCAAAGAAACTTTTTTTATACTCATTATTTAACTTATATTATTTAACCAGTACATGTAGGTTTGCAAGCAGCGCGGGTGCACTATCTCTATGGTTGCAATATGAGACAACGGCGTTACGCGGCTAACAGCTGAGAGGTCGCTAGCTTTACAGCTGTTTTGTTATTGTGATAAAACTAATGAATAAAAAATATAGTTTAAAAAACTAAAAAAAACACGCTTTATTTATTTATTTATTTATTTAATGTTCATGCAACACAAAGTACATAGGTGGACTTAATGCCTTAGGCATTCTCTACCAGTCAACCTAGGGTGGTGAAGAGACAATATGGTAGGCGCACAAAAAGAAAATTTTGGTATTAAAACAAGATTAAAAAGTATACATAATTATAGATAAAATACACATACATATATATTTAATATAATATATATACTACATATATATTTATATAAAGTAAGGACAGAAGTTAAAAAAATAATAATAATAATATCATTGTGAAAAAAGCGTGGGGTGCTCGATTTATGAAAAATATGGCACAAGCGCCCCACGCTTTTTTCACAATGATATTAATATTTTTCGTTCATTATTATTATTTTCTACCTATATTCAAAATTATTTTACACTTTTTAGTTTGATATGCTATGAAAGCGTGTTTTTTTTAGTTTTTTTAAACTATATTTTTATTTATCACTAAAAAAAAACGGATTATTGTATTGTCATCAGTCTTTGATAGGTGTGCAAAGTTTGAAGAAAATCTGATCGCCCAAAGTAGGTCAAAATCGAGCTCAAAGGTGTTGGTTACAAACATACAGGTGAAGCTAATATAAGCGTGTTAAAAAAAAAGTTTCTTTGGGAAAGTTAATTGAAATCTTAAGTACAATCACGTGTATTATATTATCGGTCAATAATTACCAGTCACCCTATATACACACACGCACAAACTTTCACCTTTAAATAGCTTTTGCCAGCGGCTTCGCACACGTGAACATAGAAATTTATCGCAAGGAAAACGAAAAAAAAAATCCGCCTCACCATCCAAAATTATTAACTTGATTGGACAGTTTGTATGGAGAGGCTGAATTTTTTTTTCGTTTCCTGAACAAAATTTTTATGGTGGGTTGTTCAGTTTCGTCTACTGAGCAAGCCCTTAAAGTTTGTGGAGGGCTGTCCCTTACATCATTTATATATAAATATATAAATAACACTGTATAGCATAGTCGGCCTTATAATGATCCCACTGCTGGGACTCAGGCCTCTTCTCTAGGAGAGGGGATAGGCCGTAATCCACCACGCGGGACCAGTGCGGGTTGGTGGATGTCAAATGTCTTTAATTTTTGGTTCTAGTACATGCCAGTTTCCTCACGATGTTTTCCTTCACCGTTTTGAGAGCAGTGGTGATGAAATAAATTACACATAGTAATGCACCTGGCTGGGTTTGAACCGGCGATCTATAACTCGTAAGTCGGGGCCATTACCATTCGGTCACTACTGTTCGATACTTTACTAGGATTTATTTAGTCAATAAGGCCTAAATGAGCTCGTACTTGGTCCCTGCGGCTGCTGACTGGTCCCGGGTTGCGGCGGGCGCGCGTCAGAGTCGGCCGACGTGTCGTGCAGCGGCTCCGGGCGCCGCCCGCTCGAGTACGCCACGCTGCCCCGCCCAGAGTCCACGTTGGACGACTGCCCGCCGTTCTTGTCGTAGTCTGAAATGTTTTGAGAAACATTGTTAATACCATAACCCTGGAGTTTCTTACCAGTTTTTTTCCATAAGAAAAGGCCAGTTTGGAACCGTACACTAGCTTCTGACGTTTTATAAGTGCCCTTGTGAAATAAAAATATTTTGAATTTTGAATACATATATACATATGTATTCAAAATCAAAATACATATTGAAAGTGAAGGAAAAATGGAGTGGGCCGACGACCTGAAGAAGAGTATTGGGTGGGAACCAAATGAGGAAAATTTATACTAGTTCCAATATTATTGGTAACGATCCTGACTTACGAGTTGTGCACCTTAATTTAAAACCAAGACAATCGCTTTACTGTTTGTTTAACTTATTTCTTCATCATGTTCTTAAAACGGAGAAGAAAAACTTTGTGAGGAAAACTGGCACATCCTTGAACCAAAAATTCGCAGACCTGCAACCCGCACTGGACCCGCGTGCTAGATTACGGCCCATCCGCTCTCATAAAAACGAAGCTTGAGTCCCAGCAGCGTGAACATTATAAGGCTGATTAATTATGCGAGCAACATCTAGCGAAGAGAACAGAAACTGACCAAGTTGAGTCATTTCTATTGGCGGGAATTTTATTCAACATTATTTTTAGTTTATGTAACACCTGAATATAATTTGTTCAGAATCAGTAAGTGGATTGTATTCCATTAGTTTTTACACCATGTTATATTTTGTCCCAAAATTATTTATAAAAGGTCACCACCGTCATTAAGTACAACACAGGTCACGGCAGGTCATAACTGGCATGACATGACATCTCATAGCGGGCATCAGGTGCCAGCGCAGAGCTGGGTGCGGGAGCAAAACAACCCCTCAGTCGCCCGGATGGACCGGTGACCATGTATTTTGGCGGCAATTAGGTAGCATATCAAGATTTTTCAAGATACAGTTATGAAATTTTGTAAATATGTAGATTCTTTACTTTACGTTTTCGCATATACATAAACTAATGTTATATTGATTGATCGAGTTTAAAGTGGATCTACAGAAGTGGAAGCTTTTAATAATAAACAAACCAATAATTAAATGAAAACAATAAATTATCTATCTAGACAAAAAAATTGGCAATGAACACCTGGCATCGAATCAATTAATAACTCGCCTATTATGTAAATGCGGAAGCTAAAGTAAGACTAGTATTTCATCATTTTGATATAACTAAGTACTATATTTGTAAAAGTAGATAAAGCTTAAATGTCAATAGTCTATAATAGACTGCATTTATTGCGCCGCCTTTTAACCAATTAAAGAAACAAACGAGTTGTAACGACTGTAAAATTTGTTTCTCTCTATTTTTGTCAACTTATGAATAGTTTTAAAAGATTTATGGCGTCGTAAATTTTTATGAGGTATCAAAAGTTTTGAAATAAATAAAGAGAGCAGAAAAACCTGTTGTAATAAGATATCTGTGTTTGAATTATAATATGGTAATATGGTTTACAAATTATGTCATTAAGTTCAAATTTTATATTGTTCAAGAACATAAAAGTCGCCAGGTGCAAGTCAGACTTGCACTGTACGAATTACAATATTAAAATAAAATCGAGCAAACAACGCCGATCAAATAACCTTGCTAGTATGGGAGCCCCTTTTAATTTTTAATTGTTTTTGTAACGTCAATAGAAATACACATTCTATGATATGTAATTTCAAGTCTTTACCTCTTACAGTTTATGAGATACTAGCTTTTGCTTGCGACTTTACCCGCGTATTTAAAATATAGCCTATGTCACTCACGAATAAAGCAGCTTTCTATCAGTGAAAAATATTTTGCAATCGAACCAGTACTTTCAGAGATTACCTCCAACAAACAAAAAAAAACAAACTTTACCTCTTTGTAATATAAAATATATAATATGTAAGCTTAGTGTAGAGAGCCCACTGACATGGACAGACAGACAGAACGGATACGAAGGTCAGCGGAAGCTTAGTAATAGAGCCCCATTAGAACCCTTCGGGAAACCCCAAAAATTAGCTTTAGGCTTGATTTGGAAATAATTGTGTTTTACTTTCAAAGATTACGCACCTGAACTAGCTCCCGACCCTGCTCCCTTCTTTCCATGTGCCTTGAGATCCTCTATCCTATTCGGCGTTTGTCTCGACGACGATGGCTGCGGATTGTAAGCCTCGGCCTTCCCACTAGAGTTGTAAACACTATCAGCTGACTTCTGACTGGCACTCTCATCATTTCTTTCCTGCGATGTTGATGGCTCCTCTCTATCCTTCTTATGACCTATAGAATCTGGAGTTCTACGTTCTTTGTGAATGTCTGGAGTTCTGCGTTCCTTATGGCTATCCGGAGTTCTTCTTTCCTTATGGCTGTCTGGTGTTCTCCGTTCTTTATGACTATCTGGGGTTCTTCTGTATACGTTTTCTTGCATCCTATCCTGTCTTTGAGATTCCACGGAGCGTCCACTTGTCCGGATTCGTTCTTCGTAACTAGATCTACCTTGAGCTGCCAGTCTTGCGCGAAATCCTCCATCGTCAGATTCTCGTTCCTCGCCATTTCGAAGATGTTCATTTGGTGCATGGTCTAGAAGGTTTCCATGTGAATTCCGCCTCCCAGGATCATGTATTTGAGGAGTTGTGACTTCTGGTCTGTGCTGCGGTTCGTCTAGAAGGTGAGGGTGTGAAGCTGCGCGTCTCCCTTCCACAAAGCCTCTCTGCCGTACTATCTCCCTCTCTAATTGCTGTGGGCTTCTGAGATCGGGTCTTGAATGAGAGCTGTCGAACTGGAATGAAATATTTTATGAGTTAATAAAGGGCTTTTGACCATCGAAACATATATTTTTTTGAACTAATAACTATCATAAATGTAACGAAGTCGATGACCGTTATTATTAATAAAAGCACAATAATAAATGTAAATATACATTCTCTTGAGAGGAAACGGTTGTAAAAACAGAAGATATTCCTGATAGTTGATGTGTTGTAAAACTTGTTATTTTATAATCGCTGAAGGAAGTGCGAAGTTGTTCGGTTTCCTCAACGCTTGCAGATGTGAAGAAGTCTATAAAATATTATGACTACATAATTAAAAGTAGCTTTTATTTTGTAAGATACTTGTACTTGATGAATCTATTGCAGGATTGAAGGTTACTGAACTATCGATTCCTTTGCTTTGCGTGATTGCGATGATTGCTTCCTGTGCTTATAAATACTGTGTGTATTAAATGGTGAGTTTTATACGTGTGTTTCCAGTATAATTATTCAAAACAGATAGATGTAAGACAGAAGCTTGGAGTTGAAACGAAACACACCAACCCTTTGGCTATTGCAAAATTTACAACAAGCCCTAATACAATTAACAATGTAAATAAAGAAATACTGGATGAATACAAGTATTATGACCAAGAGAACAATGATCCAATAAAGCCAGTTTCTTGTAAAACTCTTTTGCCTGGTCGTGTCGGCGAAGGCGCCTGTACACAGGTTATAATTGCTGCGTACTCGTGGGAACAAGACGTTAATTGTTGGGAACTATTGTTTCAATGAGAAAAGAACATGGGACTAGGTGGAGCAAGTGTTACGACAGTTGAACTTACTGTTTGAAGAATGTGCTCAATTTGGAATTCATTGGAACGATTTTTTATTTATAATTGGTGGTCGGCTATGGCATTGGTTTCAAAAGTAAATTGATTGGGCTTGTTAGTGGGCTTTGATTTTGAAATAGCTGATTTGGTTTCAGTTTAAGGTTACAAAACTGGATCAAATTGAAGGCTATGAAATATTTTCACACATTTATTGATTACCATATTTCAACTGGATAAAGGTCAAGACCTTATTAAGCACCTTTCCTTATTTTTATTTTCAAATTCTATTTGGGTTATTTCAGTAGTTCAATAACTTCTGAGTTTTGTTACAGCTTAATAAATATCAATAAATCAATCTTGTATATCAGTTTCCACTTCAACCTTTGTCAATGAATCATTCATATCAGCTTTCCAAACATTCATTATGTCAGAAATACCTCCGCTGATGTTTTTATTGTTTCAAAGGCCTATTGTTGAAGCAAATGAGTTTATTGTACTCATGTATACAAACACTTTCGTATCTACATGTTTATCTATTAGTAGCATCTTAATTGTAGGTTTCTGATTTCATTACTGAATGACTGATGTAGAGATTCTAAGATTTCCCAATGAATTTAGCATCCTCTTTTTAAGCTAAGTAATATTCTGAATTTTGTTTGTATAATAGACTTTATCAATCTGTGATTAGGTACTATTTAGGAACTTTGGTTACGTAAACTTTAGTAATTTTTATAATTTATATGGTTATACCGAATTTCCTATATACATCATCACATGTAATGTCATTCTCCCATAACTATTTCATAGAAACGGTCTCACCTGTGATTGCGGTCCAGTCTTCAACGACGTAAAATTCGCCATAGACCTAACATCCATGTCCCTCTGATACAAAGCACTTCTCCGTCCAGGAGGCCCGTACTGCTGGTACAAGGCATCAGCTCCTAAAGCCTGGGGCTGTCGGTGGGGCGTGCTGGCTAGCATCTCCTGGGACCTGGCTTGAGGACTCATCATCATGTGGGACTGGACCATCTGCTGCTGCTGTATTAGTTGTCTGTCGTAAATATTATAGAGTTAATGATGCTCTTGGGTCATTAATCAAAGTTACCCTGTCTTCTGTTGAAGGCGTAATTATGACGCTACAGTATCTATACATGAGATTCATGTCGTTGATTGAAAATGATAAATGGTTTTTCATTCAACTTTAATTGATTCCATATCAGATTGAAAATGCCTGCTAAATGTTACGTTCTCACATAGATAGCTGCAGAATACCTTCGCAATTATGGCGTTTAACTAGTACGTTACCCACGTTGTATGGTCTTATTAGTTGAAGATGAATCTACTGGAATCAGGGTACATCCCACACGATAGAATGTACGCTCACTAAAAAAAGTTTTATGTTAGTCCTATTAATAGTCAACACCAGGATGCAATACCATTACATCAGCATTTAAAATGCAACCATCGGAAGTTAAAAATAAATTAAACATTATATCATAATAGTTAACGGGATTTCGTTACACTTTAAAGGAAGCAGTGTGGTAGTTATAGCTCTATTAAAATTAAGTGTCGATATCTTACCTGTGAGGCGATGGACTAGGATACGCCATATTATTCGCAATACCATGGCTGTACTGCATTTCCGGCCTCGTCTGCGTCATTGGCCTTCCATAGATCCCCTGCTCCACCTTCCGCGGTCCAGTCTCTCTAGGCGTCACCTGTTCAGGCTCTGGCCTCTCTGGTCTTTTTCTCTCTTCACTGTTATTCAAATTAGGTTCTTGTTCATTGTTCTTCTCACCATCATTAGCATCTTTACTCTTAAACCTGCTTGAGATCATATCTTTGAGCGTGTGGTAAGTTTTACTGACAGACTTTGCACTTTTCGGGGCGTCTCTTGTGTTATCCTTTCCTGTTTCGACAGTCACTGTTATGAGTTGCGAGTTGTTCGGTGTGTCCACTTTGCCGTACGTTTTTGCTGGTATGGGAGGTTTTGGAGAGTCGTAGTTCTGCATATTTCTGGCCACAGCTCCTTGGTTCTGGTTCATGTAGCCGTACTGTTCGTGGTACTGTCTGAAGCCATCACCAGACGTGCCAGCTTGCTGGTTCTGCGTGAGAAATAGTATGTATTAAGTATCGTGTGTTATTGTTGGTTGTGCCATGGGAAGCGCACACAATGGGTTGTTAGGGGCTCGGATTGTTAGGAGCCGTGCTTAGTGTAGCTGTAAATGTGGTAACTTTGGTGAAAGGCGCATTATTAAAGGTAGAAATTAAGAAAATAAGTGGCCTGAATGCTATTGAAAGTTTTGGTAATTAATTGTTCTACGCTTGTTTACCAGTGTTTCTGTGTAACTTAGAAATTACGATTGATGATAAAATTAGAAATAATAACACTAGCATTACAATCTTATTAACGTAATTATATTATCTAGATAAATTGTTTTTCATTGTCTTGAAATGTACCTAAATAAAACTATTAGTTTGTGTAAACCATTTTAATTTCTTTGAAGCAACAGACGTCATAATAACATATCCTTATTTCCTGCGACTAACTACACTTTTAATGTTTCCGTAATAGCTGTAAAGGAATAGTATAAATTAATGAATATCCTACATTATAATCATAGAGAGTTTCAATATCCTTTCGACTGTTCGGAACATATTCAAAATGCATATTAAAATAATTGTGAAGGAATGAACTATTTACTTCAATCAAATGCTCTTCAATCAAGTGACATTTTTTTTAAAGTGAACCAGTGGTGTTCACTTGACAGTTGAAAGGATATTCAATACTGCCTACCCTCCCAGATAAACAAATACAGCTGACATAACAAAACGTTCACACAAAACTTAAATTCCACACTTTCCACTCTTTTCTCACCAATAACTTTATAAAAACTCTCAATACTAACATTTTCCAGCGCAAATTCCACCATTTTTAACAAACACACACACACACTTCACATGACAACACGACTTTGATTCTTAAAGTTCTAAATAATACTGGTGTCGTGCGCCGGCGCAACACCGGATGCGCGTGCGTCGCGATCGGATCCGACCGCTGCCGACGACCCGTGCGGCTTGCTTGCGACGAACCGAGTGGTGTGTTAGTGCTGGTGTGTAATGGTAATTTGGGTGAGAACTTTTCTCATCGTGATTGGGACATGCCTTATTGTTTTCGTTAAGTGTGTTACGTATTTTTAGGGTCTGTAATGCATTATCTTGCAAGGCTTGAGAGCTGCAGAGATTAACTAGCAGAAAGTGTATGAATTTTTCCGATTAGATTGATCATCATTAATTACTTTTTTATTTTTTTGTTTGTAGGAGGTGATCTCTACTGGTCCGATTGCTAAATTTTTTTCACTGATAGAAAGCAGCTTTATTCCTGAGTGACATAGGCTATAGTTTGCATAGTTTTTATTGGCGCTTGGTCGGCTTATGTCCAACAGTGGACGTATATCGGCTGAAATGATGATGATGATCATGATGATAAGCTATAGTTTTATGTATGTGGGCGAAACTGCGGGCAAAAGCTAGTATATAATAGAATAAACAATGATAATATTATTTATATGTATTTATTTTCATAAATGTATGTTTTTATTATTGTATTAGTTTTCTGTTTGCTTGTTTGTTTAAGTAGCACCTATTGTGTGTATGTTATGTTTCGGCACCACGACGACGTGGTCGACTGGCGAAACATTCCCAAGGCTTTAAGTCCACCTTTGTACAGTAATATAATAATAGATTGAGGAATAATACTTTTGGGACTAGACAGGAATCATGACAGTTGACACAGAGATTAAACCTCTGTGTCGGTAGGTAAAACGATATATTACATTGGTTGGTACCCAATGGGTTAAGATATAATTAGGATAGACATAATTACCGATGTCTCATGAGACATCGGTCTCCAGAAGGCACGTCGTTTAAGTTTACCACGATATACTACCAAGCTGCCATAAGCCATCAAGGTCTAAGGTAAACATTTGCACGACAGTACGTTAGTACAAAAAATACTATCTCTGGCAAAATTTAATGATCTCCGGAGAAAAAAAATAGGGCCTAAGCAGCTGTGGCAGAGACTTTTTTTGGTAAAACAGCTGTGATTACTTATACATGTTGACATTGTTCAAAATTGAATAAAAGCAAAAATCTGCTACAGAAGCTGGTCTACATTTAATAATATTATAAAAAAATAAAGTTTTTTTTTTGTTTCAAGGAGGTAATCTCTGAAAGTACCGGTCCGATTGCTAAAATTCTTTCTAACCGATAGAAAGTTACTTTATTCTTGAGTGACATAGCCATTATATACGCAGGTGAAGCCGCGGGTAAAAGCTAGTACGTTATATTTGTAGAAACTTAGGTTTCAGCAAGTACTAGTAATAGCTGTCCAACAGTACCTATTCTTGATCAATAGACACGGTAGTAGTTCCTTACTTTCACAATTTCTAGCTCATAATATTGGCTTGCAGGTATAAATTCATGGCCATGACCGTACACCGTCATTTACGACCATCGACGTTATGGTTGAAGACACTTATAGTACTTCCTTAACGCCTTTTATTGAAGATCGTTAAAAAGCTTTTTGAAATAGAGCTTTATGAACACACTGCTGTCTCGTTGAACTGATTCAGTTATTGGGAAAAATATGCGTGCATATTATGATGGGAAATTGACAATGTATGTGAGGATGTTGCCTGGTTTGTAAAATATATGAAGAAAATTAAATACATTTCTTGCTTTGTTTTGAATGAAATTTTCAACGCGGGTGGGTAAACGAAGACCTGGTGATAAATGATATTTATTTTACAAATAGGTTTTTTAAAAACACTTTTACTTATACGTTAATAGGTATATGAAAAAGCTGAAAAACGGGGAAAACTCATGACCAGAGGGCTGGGCGTTTCTTAGGTCAACGAATCAGGATTGCCATCCAGCGTGGCAATGCTGCCAGCATCCTGGGCACTTTTCCCATTGACATTGATGTGGACGAATTTTTTGATGCCCTATGAGTTTTTCCCGTTTTTAGCCATTTTTGCTCATTTGTACATATTATTATTATAAGTTTGGATATACCTATTAATTTATAACATTGAATAGTTAAGATGTTTATATTTCTTTTATACGTCAATTTTTTCGTCAGTTTTTATAAACTAGATGAGGCCGGTACTTCCTAGACGACTACCCTGAGAAGAAACACCGAAACAAACTCAGGGGTCAAAGTCTCTTTTAAAGTCCATACAGCAAACTGCGCGCTGGCCGTTTTGCGCGGATGTGACGCATATCTTGTGTGTTACTTAGTTTTAGTTCGATATTGTTTTTTATTTTTTTTATGGTATGCGTCATGTTTGACGTGAATAAACACTTTTTCTTTCTTTCTTCTTTCTTTCAAACATATAATATGGTGTAGACAGAAGACTTTTTGTTCCAGCAAATCCCCTCGGGATCATTTTCACGATATTTTTTATGCCAGTAATAAAATCCGGTGAAATGATTTTTGACGTATAGAAGATAAAATAACTTCATTTTTTTGTTTCGTGTCTATGTCTTTAGAAAATCAAACTAGCTGTGCTTACTAAACACGTTGTCTGATATCATAATAATAAAACGGAGGAGAACTTAGTCTCAAAACTTAACCTATAACTAACTTAACCTATAAGTCTAGGTTCGTCGTAGCGAGTCGGCACTTGCCGAGTACTGCTCGGCACACAACCGTTGTTTCTCCGTACGCACCTCACTATGGCGCGCGCGCACCATGAATTTTTATGGGTTATTTCGTACCACCGCCTCGTATTGCGTCTCATAACATTTACCAACAATGCCAGTGTTTGAACTGTTCTAATACAAGCGGGAACAGTAAGAGACCACCCTTAGATTTCCTGTTTAAAAGAGATGACTGTTTTAAATATCAAGCAATTGGGGGAGATAGTCAAATATAACCCACTTCTTCTTAGTATGTCGATGGCAAAACTAATTAAATTCCTTGACTGGCTCAGTATTCGGCCACAGTAATGCCGTCCACTGACGCTGTCATTAGATCCCTATATGAACAGGAAACAGGGCAAGTCATGCAGGATGGAAGGTGGGACATGGTCTGCGGAGGGATGCCGCACAAACGCTGAAAGAACCCCGTCCAGGAACCCTCATTTGTGGAGATTGTCGCGGAGTCTGTTTAGACTTTTCCAGACTGGCCATGGCAACTATGTCCAGTAGAGAGGTTCTCCGACGGCTCGATAAGAACTCTTTTTACTACAGACCTTTATGTTATTATGACCCTGTTGTGTTCCACTGTTGGGCAAAGACCCTTCCTTTCTTCCACTATTCTCTGTTCTTAGCCACTTCTGGCCAATCATTTAGGTAGGAGTCCAAATCGTCAAGCCAATCTCCTTCTGGGCGTACCGCATGTAGATGTGGTAGGCCCAGAAGGAGATTGACTGACTTAGCCTAACCTTACCTCCGGCTCCTGCGGCTCCGGCTGTTCAGGATCCAGTCAAGGTTGCCTTCGCCCAATATAATTGCGACATGCGGCAGATGTGACCTGCCCAATTTATGTTTTGGAGCAAAGTATACTTATATGTTCTTGACTGAGAAAAAATTATGATTAATATTAAGTGGTATTTAGGGTTCCATTTGTTGCCCTTCAGGTACGAACACTGAAAGATAAAAAACTGAGCAAGTGCGAGTCGGACTTGCGCCCTGAGGGATCCGTAAAAATTTACACTAATTCAATTCCGGAATTGAGTATCGGAAGATTTTTCTGATTTATTCCTAAGCTTGTGCCGTAAGACCTTGCTTTATGCCAAATTTCAGAATTCTGAGTCGACGGGAAGTAAACTATGAATTTTGATTACCTCGAGAGTGTCTAAATGTACCTACGTTTTTTTCCACATAAACCGAAGTATTTTTTTTTTTTTTTTTTTTTTTTTTATATTGGATAGGCTCGCGTTTGACCACAATCTCACCTGATGGTAAGCGATGATGTGGCCGACGATGGAGCACGCTTGTCTAGAAGCAATCTATTCACTCTTGACTTAAAGACCCCTAGGTTATAGCTATCAGGAAACACAGACTCCGGCAGGGAATTCCATTCCTTAGCTGTACGCATAATGAATGTACTCCCAAAACGCTTTGTACGTATAGGTGGGATGGATTTTTCTCGTTAACTTACAAGTTTGATTATTTTCAGCTTCAAGTGTCCTCAGACTTGACTATATGGTTTAAATTTCAACTCGATACCTCCACGCGTTCCCGAGATAAAGGGTCTTGACAGAAAGACAGACGGACGGACAACAAAGTGATCCTATAAGGGTTCCGTTTTCTCTTTTTGAGGTAAGGAACCCTAAAAGAAGGCCATAAGTCCCTAATAAAACAAACCCCACATTTTTTTTCTAAAAACTCTCAGGTAGGCGCATCATGGGTTCAGCCTAGTCAGGCTAATTGGAATTCCAGGCTGGAGTCTAGACACGCTTGTACCATTTTTGCTAACTTGTGGGGACCTGTTTGAACGCTGAGCCATCCTTTATTTACGTGGGCTTCGCTTGGAAAGTCGGAATTCTTTGACTATATTTATGGAATCTTTAGCAAGTACAATATTAGTTTTAATAAGTATATATGCGAATAGAGGAGGCGCCAAAGGGAGTTGAGTATGCAAAATATGAGGACCGCCTTCTGTGAATGGTTTCGGACTCAGAAAAGCATGCAGATTATTATTCTGGATGTTGCCAGGAGGCATATTGGTCCATTTTTTTTTATACCACTTTCTGAAGCAGCGAGTATATTGACTGAACAAATGCTTAGAATCATTTTATTAATTGTTTAAGTAACAATATCTCATTGTTTCTTATGATTAAATATATCTATATGAAGTCAACTAATCAAAAAAGTGAGCCGAATTCGCGCACTGAGGGTTCCGTACAAATTTACACATGAAAACAGTTCAATTCCCAAATTAGGTTACAAAGATTTTTCCGAATCACAAGAATAGTTTTTTTTTTTGTGACGTAACTACAAATTTACAGTTTTCAGATTTTTTTTCTATATTTGTGCTATAATACCTTGCTTCATGCTAAATTTCAGGATTCTAGGCCAACGGGAAGTGTCAAAATACACGTTTTTTTGCAACATAAACGGCCGTATCTTTTATTTTCGTTAATCCAGAAGTTATATTTTTTCTCAGCTTTAAGGGACCATATACTTGAAAATAGAATTTTAATTACACTGCAATACCTCCACTCGTTCCCAAGATAAAAGGGTCTTGACAGACAGTCAGGCAGGCAAAAAAGTAACTTTTAAGTATTAATTTTTTTTTTATCCACCATTCATGTTTTATTTTTAACTTTACCGTTTTTTAGGGTTCCGTAGTGCAAAAAGCAAAAACGGAAACCTTATAGGATAACTTTATTGTCCGAGATTCTGAACAAACTATAATTAGGTTTCGCAAATAATAAAAAAAAAATGTTGTTTAACGTAATATGGTGACGACCTATTGAACTGTTAAAGCACCATCAAGGTAGCTGCATCCTTCTGTCTCGCTCGCACGCTTGGCATTTTATCTCGTCATGGTAAAAGCTGCATCCTTCTGTCTCGCTCGCTCGCTTGGCATTTTATCTCATCATGGTAAGGTCCCATACATATATCATAATTAGCCTTTTAGTGTTCCTACTACTGGGACTCAGGCCTCCTTTCTAAGAGAGAGGGAATAGGCCGTAATCTACCACACGGGCCCAGTGCGCGTTGGTGAATGTCACATAATTCGAAGTATTGGTTCTAGGACATGCCGGTTTCCTCACGATGTTTTCCTTCACCGTTTTGAGAGCAGTGGTGGTGAAATAAATTACACAAAGTAATGCGCCGGGCTAGGTTTGAACCCGCACATACAACTCGTAACCTCGACTTACGAGTTATAGGTTTGGGACCGTTATCACTTGGCCATCACTGTTTTCAAAATTTTAGCTTGGCCATGGGATAAAGATTAAACGAGTGCAAAAAACTGTCGATAATATAAAACATACGGTAACGTACGCGTTGATAAAATACTACAATGTTATCGCTCACAAAATTAAATAACATATATTTTATTATTTTCAAGTCTACTCTAACTACAAGAAAATAATAACATTTGATTACACATTGACTAGGTATAGAGTATATTGCACAATATTATATCAAAGAATTTTTTTTTTTGCGGTGGTTAAAAATCATCCAGATAACATCCTCTCTTGGGCGGAGCGGGAGATAGTGTCAGACTTTTACTGACTTAAATACCCACCCCTGTTCCTTCGTTGCTTTTCATACCGGGGCCGCGCCTTCCTTTCAGAAGTACCTCTGGCCCCAGTAGGCTTCGACCCTGCTGGGGCCTTACGGCTGCCGACATCTCCTTGAGGCGCACGGGAACAAGTACATCATCATCTTCCTGCACTTGTCCCATCTTATTTGGGGTCGACGCAACACGATTTTTTCTTCCATTCTGCCCTGTCACACGCCATGCAATCGCTAACTTCCTTTTCTTTCATATTACTTCTCACACAATCCATCCATCTTTTCTTTGGCCTCCCTCCCTCTCCACCCATCCACATGTATACTCATAACTCTGTAACATGCATTTCATCCCTCCTCTTTACATGACCATATTATGACAAACGATTCCCCTTCAACTTTTCAGTTACTGACGCCACTTTCAAACTTCCTCTAATATACTCATTTCTCAATTTACCTATTCTCGTCACACCACACATCCATCTCAACATTCTCATCTCCGCTACATGCAATCTTTTTTCATTCGTCTTTTTCACAGCCCAACATTCTGATCCATACAGTATGACAGGTCTTATCATGGACTTGTAGATTTTGCCCTTCAATTTGAGCGGCATCGGTGGGTCACAAGTTGTTTCAGTGACCTGTCGCAAAAATATGTGCTCTTGAAAAAAAACAATCTAAACATTTCAAAAATAAACTCTCAAAAGTTTGACTCGTGAAGGATTTGAACCTCCGACCAGCGCTTTCTTTTATTTGATGAATTATATCGGCGCTCTAACCAGCTGAGCTAACGAGTCGTGTTATCGTCGGCGAAAATTATGACCACAATTGCGTAAATGACGTCAGCAGATCCAGAGCATGAGGTTTGGCAATTTTTTAAATATATAATATATGATCTATACATATAAAAGTAAGTCGTGTTAGTTACACTGTTTATAACTCAAGAACGGCTGACCCGATTTAGCTGAAAATTGGTGGGGAGGTAGGACATAGGATGCTTTTTATACGGAAAAAAAATGAAAAATGACGTCAGTTTTAGAGCATGAGCTTCGATTCCTGGATCGAAAATATTAAGTATTGTACTCGTATTATTAAACCGTGACAGACACTTTTGAATTGTCCAGAAGTCTATCAGTCAGTCAAATAGATGAAACTAGTCAAGTATTACAGTAAGACTTAATTTATTCATCATCAGAATTTCAGCCGAACGATGTCCTCTGTTGTACATATACCTTTGAAGTTATTACAGAATGTTATTAAATACTTTGTCCAATCAATAACACTAAGTGTACCTACTTATAGCCCTTATTTTCAGCATCTGAACCCAAAAACTTCACTAACAAAATGACAAAACATTACAAAAGACTAAGTCGTAAAGGACTTGAACCTCCGACCTCCGATGTTTTTAAGTTAGGGTATAAAATATATCTGCGCTCTAAACTACTGAGCTAACGAGTCTTGCTGTTCCCGGCTGAAAACTATGAGCTGTATCGTCAATATTGCACCATCATTATACAGCACACTTTCCTTATTATAATCTGTTTTTTAAATTTCTAATTTTAAAGATACGATTGTCATAACTCCTTGTACTTCATTTAGTAAGTTTACGTATCTACTTATATATTATTAATAATAATTAATCATTCATTTATTTACTTAAACTTCATGTACAATAGTGGTACATAGACTGAGTTAATGCAACAAGGCATTCTCTACCAGTCAGCCTTTTGGTTAAAAAAGACAACACTGTGGTAGATTTTCACAATAAAAAAATTCAAGATACTTCAAAAAGAAAAACATGAAATATGTTATTAAATAATATACATAAACTAACTAACGTGGCAATTGGTTACGACTGCCAATTTGATGAATCCTCAATGATATTATGCTGCCATCATCTCCATAGCTTTTTTCAAACTAGCTTGCAAGCTAACTAAACCTTAAGGGCCAAGCGCCCGAAAAGTGCCATAAAACAGTGATTTTCTGAGGCCTACTCCTCCGTAACGGCTAGGTCAATTGGTTTGAAAAAAATATATGTTTATTATAGATTCATGAACAATAATATCAACATTTGATTTTTTCGTGCAATTTATACTTTTGTCAAAAAAAAAATATTTAGCAATTTCGCAACTTTTCGCAACTTTTCCCTACTCCTTCGAAACGGCTTGGACCTTTAGAAACATTTTTACACATAAAAATTGGTGGTTAAATATTCTTCAAAGTGAACATTGCATATGTAAATCAATCAATATCTCGCAGATAAAATGGATTTAAACCGCTTTCCGGGCGCTGCTGGCCGCAAATAAATGCACAGATTTGCGTACTGCCGCCTAGGCGAGTGCGAGAGTTGCGTTCACATAATTTCGGCCAGATGGTTCAAGGAACTATACGCCTTAATAACAAATTTTCAATGAAAATCTTTTTTTTCATAACAAGCTTGTATAGCTCGGTATACACCGCTAAATTTTAATCGTTTGAATCCCGTGGAGGGTCGATCCGGTACATGAAACACTATCGATTTGTAAAGATAAAATAAAAAAATAAAGTATCTTTTTTTCAAAACTCGTATTAATTTACGCACGTACGAAATTAATTTCGTTAAAAAAGTCAGCGTTGCGTACAAACTATCTACAGGTCATTGAACTTGCTCAGGTGACGTATTCTTAAAGAAATTAATTTCGTACATACGTAAATTAATACGAGTTTTGAAAAAAAGGTACTTTATTTTTTAATTTTATCTTTACAAATCGATAGTGTTTCATGTGCCGGATTGACCCTCCACGGGATTAAAACGATTAAAATTTAACGGTGTATATGTACCCAGACAATTAATACTCATCAAAACCATTCTAAAAATCTCAAACACGATACGGTTAACCGAGTTCCTATGACCACTATCCGGATCCATCATTAGAATTCAGATTAGCTCCATGTCATAATAACTTTGCATTGTCATCTGATTTACACATGCATCAAAAATTTCAGCTTAATCAGTAACCAGGAAGTGGATCAAAAATTTGGAAGATTTGATAGACAGGTGAAACTATAAAAGCTTGTAAAAACATAGTTTGAAAAAAAAAAACTGGGCAAGTGCGAGTCGGACTCGCGTACCCAGGGTTCCGTACCGTTCGTAGACAAAAACGGTAAAAAATCGCGTTTATTGTATGGGAGCCCCCTTTAAACATTTATTTTATTTTGTTTTTGTATTTGTTGTTATAGCGGCAAAAGAAATACATAAATAATTTGTGAAAATTTCAACTGTCTAGCTGTCGCGGTTCTTGAGATACAGCCAGGTGACAGGCAGACGGACAGACAGCGAAGTCTTAGTAATAGAGTCCCGTTTTTACCCTTTGGGTACTAAAAAGAGTCTAGTTTTGAAATGGTATGAAAGGCGAGAACCTGGTAGGTTTTTTAGTCAGTAAGAGTCTGACACTATCTCCCGTACCGCTCAAGGGCGGAGGATGTCATTTGGATGATATTTACGCATCGAAAAAAAAAAAACCTTAAAAAGAGTAAAATAAAACCACAAAAGACCGACTCGTGAAGGATTTGAACCTCCGCCCTCCGATGGTCAAGAATTGAACAAGGCATCAATGTCAACGCTTATCGGTGCTCTTACCTACTAAGCTAACGAGTCTCGTTGTTTTACCGCAAAAACATCGACCACTATCCTAAGCGTGACGTCATCGTTATTATGTATCTATATTGCACTATCAACAGCTGATTAAAATAATTGGCTGATTACCAAAATTATCGATATCGTATGTGGTTGCCGATAAAGTAAGAAACAAAGAGTGAATTCATGAGCGAAGTAATCAGCTGAATGTACTCAAACCTGAATACAATGCATGAAAGTTCTATTTTCAGGACTTGTTTAGTGATAGTAACTTTCTCAGGTAGCCAGGTAACGTTTCATCTATATAATGTAATAATAGTCGAAATCACAACGCTAGACACAGACATCAAATGTTTTTTTTTAAGCTATTGCATAGCTTCTATCGCGGGCCTTGAGCGTGGAGATCGAATCCAGAAATTCCGTAACGAAAATAACCTAACACCCCCCACTCATTTGTTTTTTGAGCGTGGTGACCGATAAGAAAACAAATGAGTGAACAATCAATCAAAATTCAATTCAATGTGTGAAAGTGTAACTTCAATTAATATCAAAGAAAAAAAAACAAAGGAAAAAAAATACTGCATAAATAAAATAAATAAATAATTATAATTGCATAAGTTGATAAAAATGCTATGTCATAGCTTTACCGCGGCAGTCCCCGAGTGCCACACGTCTTTTTTTTTTATTGTTGATAGGTTCGCGCGTAACCGCCATCTCACCTAATGGAAAGCAACGATGCGGTCGACGATGGAACGCGCTTACCTAGAAGAAACCTATTCAATCTTGACTTAAAGATTCCCGGGTTGTAGCCAGGAAACACAGACTCATGCCGATTAAAATACAAAGGCGGACTTAATACCCCAGGTACCTATTCTCTACTAGTCAACTTATGGTGGTGAAGAAACAGTATGGTACGTGCATAAAAAAGAAAATATTATTTAGAAAACAAAAGTAAAAAAGATATACATATATAGTTACAATAAACATACATACAAATGCCATCATAAATATTACGATTAAGGCAAAAGATATCTCCTGTCTGATATAGAAAGACTAATAAACGTCGCCATATTAACAGTTCCTGAGCTTACAAACTTAAAAAAAAAATCTCAAAAGACTGACTCGTGAAGGATTTGAACCTCCGCCCTCCGATGGTCAAGATTTGGTGTATATCGGTGCTCTAACCTACTGAGCTAACGAGTCTTGTAGCTCTTAGCTCAAATCCGCGACCACTAGTGTCGGGATGACATCACGATTACTCATGCACTATTATCATAAGCTGGCTCATTTTCAAAATTATAAAACTATGTGTAATGCATAACTCAGAGATTGTTAGTGTTTATGACTGAAATGATCTACTGACATGTTGAACATATCTGCTGAAAACTACATTTCCAGGTTCGGTTTGGTTTATTTTGTAAGAACGACACTAAACAGATCTTATCTTAGACAAGATTTGATCATTTTCCAGGTTATCAGGACGATTTTCATCTCATAGTAGAATTCACAAAAAGGCTAACGTCAAGTATTAAAGTAACACTTGTCTTATTGCACAACATTATTCAATATATTATCCGATCAATAACAAGTAATGTATTTAAACCCGTATTTACTTATTCTGAGCTCGTAAGTACTAGTACAAACAAGGATATATATATAAATAGGTTTTTTTTTGATAAAAACTCAAACTAGAGCTATATTAGACTGACACACACGTGGACCACGCCTGATTTGTACGTAGAACGACGTCGCGTGGCGTGGATCTAGTGTAGCTCTACAAGTTTAGTTTCCTTATGAAATACCTAGATGGGGACCGACGCCCAGACGTTAGAACGATATGTGTGTGGCACACGTGTAGTTCCCCCTTAAGCTTGACTGTGATCACACCTGATGGTAAGCAGTGATGCATTCGTTGATGGTGAAGCGCACTAGTTTATGACGAGCCTATTTGATTTGAAGATTCACACGAAACGAAACGAAACTTCGAAATTATAATTGGACAGGAAGACCAAAAAATTACTAACTAATAGATTGGTTAGTCAGTAAGATGAGGCTATTCGTAGATATCTACAGAGAAAAACTTGCAAAAAATCTCCATGACAACAAAATGACAAAACCTTTAAAAAACAAAGTGGCAAAAGACCGACTCGTGAAGGATTTGAACCTCCGCCCTCCGATGGTCAAGATTTGGTGTATATCGGTGCTCTAACCTACTGAGCTAACGAGTCTTGTTCTCTGCAGGCGAAAATATCCACTACCTACTAATCTAAACTAATACAAAGATCAGTCATGTACTGAAATAATACTAGATGCAAAAAAATATGCAAGATCTCATTTTCAAGAAAACTTTTTGGCTCCATATCAAAATCATGCCAACTGTCACTACTATCTAGGTGCTATAATGCTAATACTATACTAATACTAGCTGACCCGGCAAACTTAATTCTGCCATATAAATTACTAGCGTTTTCCCGCGGCTTCGCCCGCGTACGTAAAATATAGGCTATGTCACTCAGGAATAAAACAGCGTTCTATCGGAGAAAAAATTTTAGCAATCGGACCAGTACTTTCAGAGATTATCTCCTACAAACAAAAAAACAAACTACCTCTTTATAATATCAGTGTAGATCAAAGAAAAAAATGTGGGGTAGCAGGGTAAAAAATAGCCCACGGCCTATTCTGAGACCACCACCGTCAGACCGTTTCGAAGGAGTTCAATATTAAACATTGTCACACGAGATTTTTATATATTAGATGTCCGTGTATATTATACAAATGATTACGTAGTTAACTGAGCATTTTTTTAAACTGACGGGTACTTTGGTTTTATTGGATCGATGATGGGTCATCATGGGCCAAGAAACACGAAGACATTTATTTATGAAAAACTGACCATTATTATATTATCTTATCCTTTTATGCATTTGCATATATATGTAATACGAACAACTTAGTAGTTGAAGTCTCTCGATAGATAAATAAAATAGCCCGCGATTCATTGGCGAAACTGAAGTGATTACAAACAAGTAGTGTTCTAAGAAACTCGAGTCTTATAGTCTTCATTTCGAGACTTGAGTAGAGTTTCTAAGGACTCGTAAGACACATGAGTCTCGAGTCCTTTGAGTTCTCTTGAGTCCTTTCGAGTCTTTTCGAGTTTTATAAGTTCTTTGAGCTAGACTGAGTCATGAACTTGAATTGGTGTGACGAAAGCGATCTGAGCGATTATTTTTCTGGAAGTTTTGACAGAATGAGAGTAGGTGGGCAAATATATTTTTGTTACGAACGTATTTTGTCACTTTAAAATTGTAGCTTGTTACCCGTACTAAAATAATATTAAATAATCAACATGACTAGACAAGATGATAAAGTAAGACCATCTTCACCCAATATATTAACACACTAACTTACACTTTACACTTTATTATTATTATTATTATATACGAAGCGAGGATGCCTTTTCTAAATCAGGAAATTTAATTACCAAACAACGAAACCGATTGGGAAATAACTATATGGGCTTCAATGTGCCTGTCTTCGTGGCTCGATACACTAAAATAATTTAATATATAAATACAAATATATTATTTGTATTTATATATGTAGTATATAATAATTACGTACTTAATAAATCAATAATTTGTTAATTGCTATTTTATTTAATTCAAATTATAGCTATAGATTTAAAGGACTCAGTCATGAGTTCTTTTAAAAAGGTTGAGTCTTTGAGTTCTTTTTGGCACGACTCAAGTCTTTTTACAAAATACTCAAAATTCTAAAGGACTTGAGCTCTTAAGTTTTATTTATAAGACTTGAGTCTTCAAAAATAGCTTAAGTCTTATTAAATGAGACTCCAAGACTTGAGTTACTTACAACACTACAAACAGGCACCTACACTGGACCTATCATCCGGTTCTAACCATTTACTTGTTAATCGAACGGATCCTCTACGATATGACATTCTTTAAAAAATATAAAAACAAATGAACAAAGTTCAAATAAATTCCCAAAAAGTCTGACTCGTGAAGGATTTGAACCTCCGCCCTCCGATGGTCAAGATTTGGTGTATATCGGTGCTCTAACCTACTGAGCTAACGAGTCTCATAGAATCCTGCCAGAAACAGCGACCAGTATCGTCCAAATGACGTCATGCTTACGTACGCTGCTATTAAAATAACAATATAGAAATATCAGAAGTACCACTTTATTTAATCAAAAACGCTCTAAATGAAACAGTACGGATGATTTCAATTAAGTCTTAATGCAGCAAAAGAACTTCAGCCACTTTCAGACAAGTCAAAAGTTTATTTAAGTACTGAGAAAAAAGTACAATGCTTAGTTTTAGTTGAGTTTGAGAATAAAAGCAAAGTTTCTGACTTGTGCATGACGTTGCTGAATCAAAACCCATCAATTATAAGAGGCCAACGAAAAATGGATGTTTTGTGTGAGGAAGAACATAAACAATAAGGCGGCAAGAATTACATCGATCCCAAGTAACATGAGAGAAGGGCAGATATATGGCTATGGTTTGACGCTATAAAAATGTACCTCGTATCTTCTTTTATTATGCGTACAGCTAAGGAGTGGAATTCCCTACCGTAGTCTGTGTTTCCTGATAGCTATAACCTAGGGGTATTTAAGTCAAAAGCGAATAGGTTACTTCTAGGAAAGCCGACTACATCGTGAACCATATCGTGGGTTTCCATCAAGTGTGATAGCGGTCAAAAGCGGGCCTATCAACAATAAAAAAAGGAAATGATGATTTTGTCCATACAATAAAAGACACGATCTATAAAAAAAAAAAAAAAAAAATGGGAGAGAGCAACTAAATCAGCTTTTTTTTTATTGAATTCTGTATTATTTGGTAAAAAATGTGTAGTTGTGATATACAAGGTGCAGTTTTAAAACTGCACAATATTTCAGGAGGTTGTAATAAAACTCATAAATAATCATGTAAAAAAACGATACCTGGTCAATAATCAGTAATACTTGTTATTTTATTTTTTAATCACACTAAACTAAATCGATTGATCGATGGCCGCGGGGGCGTGGCTAGGGTGTGGCGTGCGGGATGATGATTGGATGATACATTATTTATGAAACTATCGTTGCGAGTTAGTGTGTGTGAAAACGCCCTTTATTGTTCCGTGTTTGTGTGTGTGAAAGAAAGCGCGGTTATAAAAAAAAAAAAATTACCTACTTATTTCATTATTGATTCGGGTCGAGAATCACTAACATAATTACCTCCTGAAATATTTTGCAGCTTCAAAACGACACCTTGTAAATGCAAAATCATTGAGTTGATTCACCGATAACATTGATTTGATAGTTTATGGGATAGTGAATTTGTTCTGAATGTGTTTTCTGACTGATTTGTCTCGTGCCCATTTTCGGTGCGTGATTCACTCGCAATGTTTTTATATTGTCGTTAATAAGTTACGAGGTGGTATTGATATTATGCGTATGTAAACAATGGCACAAGCTTTTCTGGTGTTCTGAAGGGTTAGGCAGAGAAAAAGAATGGTAAAGTGTGAGTCGAATTAGCACTGCGAGGGTTCTGTATAAACTTATTATTAAGAAGACGATAGACCTTGAAACTCTTGCGACTTGTCCTGTTTTTATATTTCTATGCGTTTTTCAAACATTTTCATACATTTCATCTTACCGCTCGCGACCCACGCTTAGTTACCGCTCACAAGGCAAGGTCATGAACGTTTCGTTCCGCCCCAAGACCAAACAGGCAGGACTATAAGAAGGTCCAATTTAATTGATGTGATATTTCTATTTCTTTTCTGTTTAGGTGATGTTTAGTGGGTGGATAACAGAGGAGTAATGAATGGAACTGACGCTCGGATATCTATGAACTGACGTCATTTTTACGATTCTGATCGTGTTTTTCATCATGGAGCAACAAGACTCGTTAGCTCAGTAGGTTAGAGCACCGATATACACCAAATCTTGACCATCGGAGGGCGGAGGTTCAAATCCTTCACGAGTCAGTCTTTTGAGATTTTGTTTTTGTAAAGATTTTTTCATTTTGTTTGTTAAGTTTCTTGGGCATATTATAAACAAGGGTTTTAAATAGATACAGAACAACATTCGGTCTATTAAATTTCTCACCGTGAAAACTTAGGTCCGCAATCAAGTAAAGTAAGGTCTCGAGAAGAGAGGGCACAGTAGATACTTCAAAAGGAATTCACATTAGATACTGGGAGTGGTGGACAAGATGGACCGATGACTTGGTCAGGGTCGCGGAAATCCGATGAACTGGGAGTTAGTCCGATGCTATGAATGGTTGTGTTTTATTTTTAAAGGGTACCTATTCATGGAGTTCGCAGTTTCTTCTTTGAAGATAATCTACGCTTCGAAACGTGCAACTAGCTTCAGCAATCGACCGTCTAACTTATTGATTTATTCATTGACTATTCAAAAATGCTTGCCGTTTAATTGAAAAAATGTTTGTACCAGTACACATAAGGGTTTGGTCAATTGTTAGTGATCGGACAAAATATTAAATAATATTGTGTAATGAGATTAAACCTAAGGTGCTCTAATTCTTGACGTCTGTGTTTTTAGTTTCTTTGTGATTTCTACTATTCATGCATTCATATACAAACGAGATAAAAAAAATCTGGTATCAAATCATCCAATGACTTCTCACGCTCTAGGGCGGAGCGGGAGGGCGTGTCAGACTTTTACAGACTAAAACCCATACTTAAGTTCCTTCTTTGTTTTCATTTCAGGGTCCCCGGGGTTCTCTTTCGCACCACCCAACTAAAAGGTGCTAAACTGAATCTGTTTAGTAATTTTGTACCTGTCAGAGGAAACTAAAAAGCAGGGGCGTAGTGTGTACTAATTTAGACGTGGGAAGGCAATTCAGCGGCCTTTTCTTTCATAAATTCGAAAACGAGACAGCTACTGTCATATACATTGGTGTAGCGATCTGTACGACTGTTGTAACTTGGTCACGAGCCTTTCTACACTAGCCTCTTTCTAGGGCTTAGTCTGAACCAGACAGCCGGACGGTGAGTTACCTATTGCTCGCTGTCCGCAAACCCGCATCTACGGTGGCCGAGAATCGTCCTGCGACTCCCAACGCCTGGGGCGTCTCGGTGTTGTTATGTGCAAAGCAGCCCCCTAGCCAAGTTACAACGGTTTCGCTTGCGTCGAACGTCTCGAGTTGGCGTCGCCCCCAATTCTTTTGTTTTGACCACGAGACTGACCGTTGAGATGACGTCATTCCCGTACATTTGAAGTTTTCTACTAGCGTTAACGATTGCAGATTATCAATTTGGCTAGGGGTACAGATTACTTACAGTAGGCGCGTCTTCCCTATTGTTGATATATCGCATTACTCGAGCTGCACATCTTCCTCGCTCAGCTTCCTCACGGCGGCGCATCTTCTTATCACAACTTACTCGTCTCGCTTAGCTTAGCATCAGTGTAAACGGTCACGTACATTTCGCAGCTTGGTTTTTAGCCGTTCCCGGTTGTCATGCATAGATCTTTGACAGTCGTTACGTCAGACGCTGGAAAGTCTGATCATCAGTCTACCTAAGGAGTAATGTGTTGTACACTCCATGTAAAACACGGGTACTCAGCATCCAGTTAGATGCTGTAAAGAAAACTAAATCGTATTTAGAGGTTTGCGGAACAGAGAGTAAAGTCCTTGGTCTGGTGGGCAACTGCCCAATAGATGATTTCGGGCTGTCGCATATATTCGACCAGGAGAGGTTCTTGATGGCTCTTCATGTGACTGGCTGAAGTTGTGGTGTGCTCAGCCAAGGTCGCTGATAAAGCTGAAGAGTGATGACCATGTGTGACCAGGTAGGCATGCTGGTGGTCAGGATACCCTTTATAGTCGTGGGTACTGGCTGTATGGCTCGCTGCTCGAAAGCTTGAGGAAGTGATGATGACGCACACTATGCAGGCAGACATATTATAAGTTGGAGGATTATATTCAAGATAAAAATGCTTGGCTCAATGCTGGTCCAGCTCCATTACCACTTGGGTGTATTGATTAGTTTGGAAACCATTATTATTATTATTATTTTTGTAATTTGAAAACATGGTTGAAGCTTGTGATCTGCTGAAGTTGTTTTTGGAAACCATAGCATTGTTTAATACATTAAACAGCACTTTTTTTCCAATTTTTAAATGTGAAGTACCATGAAGCATTTTTAGGGTTCCGTAGCCAAATGGCAAAAAACGGAACCCTTATAGATTCGTCATGTCTGTCTGTCTGTCTGTCTGTCTGTCTGTCTGTCTGTCTGTCCGTCCGTATGTCACAGCCACTTTTTTCCGAAACTATAAGAGCTATACTGTTGAAACTTAGTAAGTAATTGTATTCTGTGAACCGCTTTAAGATTTTCACACAAAAATAGAAAAAGAGCAATAAATTTTGGGGGTCCTCCTCATACTTAGAACTGAAACTCAATTTTTTTTTTTCATCAAACCCATACGTGTGGGGTATCTATGGATAGGTCTTCAAAAATGATATTGAGGTTTCTAATATCACTTTTTTCTAAATTGAATAGTTTACGCGAGAGACACTTCCAAAGTGGTAAAATGTGTGTCCCCCCACCTGTAACTTCTAAAATAAGAGAATGATAAAACTAAAAAATATATATGATGTCCATTACCATGTAAACTACCAACGAAAATTGGTTTGAACGAGATCTATTAAGCAGTTTTTTTTTAATTCGTCATAAATCTAAAAAAATACACTATTATTAAAACATCGATCAAAATTACAACGAACTACAAGAACTTTTATATTATGTTACTTGCTGCTACGGAACCCTCCATGGGCGAGTCCGACTCGCACTTGGCCGGTTTTTATTAGGTTATATTTTTTTTTTTTTGACATTTGAGCATGGCAGTTGAGAGTTTGTCATGCTCACTCAAATGTCTCGCTGTTGGTGGCACGTGTTATTGGGTCATTCGGTTCCCTTAAAAATGGTTGAGCTAAGTGGGGCTGATGCACGCGTCATGCTTGTGAACGGGTGCGGTCTCGTCTGACGGCATCCTGGTCACCTCTTAGCTGCCAGTGGCTTAATTCAGTTTGTATCTTTTAATTTTTACTATTTTTTATTTTAATTTTATTATTTACATTGTGCTTACACAATAGAAGCAACATGAAAATTTGTAACCAAGCATTATATGTAACACATAATATGATTTAAAAAGTGTCCATGGAGTTTCTTGCACGTTCTTCTCCATAGAGATCTACTCTTTGGAACGTGCAATTTAGCTTCACTTTTCTTGGACTGACCAACATTTGACTATTCAAAAGTGCCTGCAAATGGTCTATTTGAAATAAATGATTTTGAATTTTTGACGTCACGAAGTAGTAGCTGCACGAAGGATGCGCTGATATTTTTTGTCGAGGGTTACCAGTTTAGAGGTTTGCGAAACAGAGAGTAAAATCCCTCAAACCTCCTTTGAAAAGGGAGGATCCTCCGACCAGACAGGTGTTATGGTCTTCTGGGCAACTGCCCGAGAGATGATTTTGGGCTGTCGTATACATTCAAATCGCACGTGCACGGAGAACTTTGATTGCGCGATACAGATTAGTTCTTATGTGGCGCCATAGATGTCGCTACACGTAATAAAAACAAAAATTATTTGAAAAAAAAGGTATAATAAACTGACTCGGGAAGGGTTTGAACCTCCGACCTCCGATGTTTTTAAGTTAGGGAATATACAGCGCTCTGACTCTGACCGACTGAGCTAACGAGTCTTGCTGTTCCCGGCTGAATACTATGAGCTGTATCGTCGATATTGCACCATCACCATTTTTTACAGCACACTTTCCTCATTATGATCTGTTTTCATTTCCATCATCAGATTAGCTTCATGTCATAATAACTTTGCAATATCTTCTGATTTACACACGCATGCAAAATTTCTTCTCAATCGCTAAACGGGAAGTGGGTCAAATTTAATTTTCGAGATGATTATATATCTACAGACATATAAACATCGGGACACAACTAAATAAAAGCTTGTAAAAACCTTAATACTGACCAATATGACTGGCCTGTTGGTCTAGCTAGTGGTTTGTGGCCCTGACTGCCTTGCCGGAGATCGTGGATTTGATTCCCACCCTTTGTAATTTATCTTTATTATGAATGTATTTAGAAATATACATAACACAAGCCCTGCTTAACTTGGGACTAGATGGCGTTGTGTAAAAGTTGTGGAATACATACACGTACGTGTGGAATAATACGTACATATATTAAATAGTTTGAAAAAAGAGTAAAAATAAAATCGCAAAAGATCAACTCGTGAAGGATTTGAACCTCCGCCCTCCGATGGTCAAGGCTTGACTGTGGCGCCAAATCTTGACACTTATCGGTGCTCTTACCTACTAAGCTAACGAGTCTTGTTGTTTTACCGCAAAAACATCGACCACTATCCCAGGCATGACGTCATCGTTATCATATATCTATATTGCACTATCAACAGCTGATTAGAATAATTGGCTGATTACCAAAATTATCGATATCGTATGTGCTTGCCGATAAAGTGTGAAACAAATAATGCATTCATGACCGAAGTAATCAGCTGAATGAACTCTAATCTGAATAAAACTCATGAAGTTCTCTTTCCAGATATTTTTTAGTATGTTAGTGATAGCCCAGCAGGGTCGAACCCTACTGGGGCCAAGGGTCTGCTTCTGAAAGGAAGGCTCGGCCTGGTTTGAAAGGCAACGAAAGAACGGGGTGAGTTTTTTAGTTAGTAAAAGTCTGAGACTATCTCCCGCTCCACCCAAGGGCGGGGAATGTCATCTAGATAATCTTTACCCACCGAAAAAGAAACTCTCGCAGGTAGCCAGGTAATATTTCATCTATTTAGTGTATTAATAGTCGAAACCACAACAAAACTAGCAACACAAGTAAGCGCGAGGTAGCGGAGGGCGAGCAATGGGTAGCTCGCTGTCTGCCCGTCCAGTACAGTTGCCATAATTGATCTTGAGCGGTTGCGCAGAAGTCAAATATTCGTTCTTTTTAGTGGTGCGAAGTGAGACGCGGGGGCGGGGAGTGTCAGTGATTGGGTCGCCGCGACGTCACTCTTCATTCGTTCCCCGCGTTGCTGCATGTATCTGACTACGAAGACGATTGGCTCGCCAATGTAGGTATGGAATGCGCAAAGCGATCCCCACTCTGGCGTTGAGCGCTCAAGATCCGTTGTGCCGTCTGTAAGGACCAATCGTTGATAGCGCGTAGTGTTCCATGTGCATCTCAAAAAAGATGTTGAGAACAACCGTAGGAGCCCAGCAGGGCCGATGCCCGCTGGGGCCAAGGGAACTTCTGAAAAGGCAACCCTAGAATGCAAAGGGCATAACGGAACATAAGTGGGTTTTAGTCAGTAAAAGTCTGACATGCCCTTTCGCTCCACCCTAGAGTGAGAGAAGTCATTAAATGATTTCCCACCACCAAAAAAAAGCCTGTGTTGATTGTCGAAATCACAACAAAACTTAAAACAGACGTCGAAACACAAACACACTGTCTACCCATTTCTCAAATATGTTGGCATTGAATAGGCTAGTGGCCGTAAAAACTGTAATTAGTCCGTCTTTTAGATTATTCAAAAATAAGGGATACGTATTTTTTTTATTTGTAAATTAAACCAAAAATGACAAAGGTATAGCCCATTAAAGTTACGTGTGACGTCACGCCGTGTTGCATTTTTTCACACGGGGTGACGTCACACGTAACTTTAATGGGCTATATCTTTGTTATTTTTTGTTTAATCGAAAAAAGAAAAGATACGTATCCAATATTTTTTTATAATCTAAAATACGGACTAAATAAAATGTAATTATTTTGACCCTGGACACTACCCTATTCTAGTCTATTGGTATGCTACTAAGTGCTAGTATTTTACATTTATTTATTTATTTAAACTTCATGTACAGTAGTGGTACATAGGCGGACTTAATGCAACAAGGCATTATGTCCCAGTCAACCTTTGGGTTAATAAAGAGATCACTGTGGTAGGTTTGCACAATAAACAAATAACAAATAATGAAAACGGAAAAAAAAAGTTATTTATATATAATATATAATAAAATACATAAATATGGTAAAATTATAAACTAATAAATACTATGAAAAATATCAAATCTTAAAGAGAACTTAATGACAGTTCTGACGAAGAACAAACTAAGGTTGAGAGGACTTCAAGTAGTAGTTCCGAATTTTACGTTGAATACATGAATCGGCTCTCTATCAAGAATTTATTGAGGCGCTGCACAAATGTAGGCACTCTTAGTTTTCAGTTACCGACACCGAACACTTTTTGATCGTCATGAGTATGTGATAAGTGGAAGTAACTGGACACAAAAAATGTTTACGTATGCGCAGGGAGTCAATGATTTCATACTGGTTCTATAGAAATCAAATATTCATCGGTAGCTGACACACGATTGCGCCCTGCCTTAGCATTACCTACTTCAGTCAAAATGCACTGGAATCGTTCTTCTTGAAATTCTACTCTTCAAGTATTTAACTACTGACTCCCCTTAGGCACTCTCTACCAGTCAACCTAGGGTGGTGAAGAGACAATAATCGTAGGTGCATAAAAAAAGAAAATATTACCTATCTAGTATTTCGAAAACAAAAGTTAAAAATTTTAATAAGGTTTTTTTAATTGATATAAACTAGTGCTCTACTGCAATTCCACCTGATGGTAAGCAATGATGCAATCTCTGATGGTGAGGCGCACTAGTTAAAATAAACATACTCATAAATGTCACCGTAGGCAAAAAGTATCTCCTGTCGGATATAGAAAGACCATCAAACGTCGCCAAATCAACAGTTCCTGTGCTTACAAACTTTACAAAAACAAAATCACAAAAGACTGACTCGTGAAGGATTTGAACCTCCGCCCTCCGATGGTCAAGATTTGGTGTATATCGGTGCTCTAACCTACTGAGCTAACGAGTCTTGTTGTTCCCAGTTGAAAACTATGATCAGTATCGTCTATATTACGCCATCATTATTTTACCGTACACTTTCCTTATTATGATCCGTTTGTGTAATTTCCATTTTCAAGATAAAATTGACATAAATTGTTGCACTTCAGTTAATTTATTTAAGTATTAGAGAAGCATAATTCATGTCTATAGAAAACGTCCCCAAACGTTGCCACAACAACAAGTTCTGTGTTTGCAAATTTTACATAAACAAAATTGCAAAAGGTTGACTCGTGAAGGATTTGAACCTCCGCCCTCCGATGGTCAAGATTTGGTGTATATCGGTGCTCTAACCTACTGAGCTAACGAGTCTTGTAGCTCTTAGCTCAAATCCGCGACCACTAGTGTCGGGATGACTTCACGATTACTCATGCACTATTATCATAAGCTGGCTCATTACCAAAATTATAAAACTATGTGTAATGCATAACTCAGAGATTGTTAGTGTTTATGACTGAAGTAAACAGCTGATCTGTTGAAAACATCACCTGAAAACTACATTTCCAGGGTTTGCTTGGTTTCTTCTGTAAGAACGATACTAAACAGATCTTGTCTAAGTATTTTTCAGGTAAGTTTTCAGGACAGTTTTCACCTCATTTGTATCTATAGTAGAATTCACGCCACTTGGGAGAAACAGGCACAAGATCAGCCTGAATGGAGACATCGTGCACGTACAAGCCTTTGCAGATAAGCGGAGGTTGGAATTGAACTGGAAACGTGATGAACTCAAAGCTAGAACTCTAACAGCTATAAATATCATGTCGTTAATGGTGTCCTCACATGTCCGCTCTGTGCTTGGAGTTTTTGGATATGCAAGTCTCACGAAGGCACATACTAGAGCAGCAGATCTGAGCTCACAACCACCATGAGGAGCCAAGGAATTTGGTCACTGTAGCCAAAATCGGCATCATCACCAGAATTCCCAAAAAAAAACCAAACAAAACGCTAACGTCAAGTATTAAAGTAACACTTGATTTATTGCACAATATTATTCAATATATTATGATATAAATAACATATTTAAACCCGTATTTGTTTAATTTGTGCCTGTATGTACTTAAACAAGGATTTACATGGTTTTTTTATTGATATTATAAACTCAACCTAGATCTACATTAGAACGCGTGAACCACACCTTATTTGTACCTACGTTCTACCTCTACGTACAAATCGCATGGAGACGTCGCGTGGAGTCGCGTGGCGTGGATCCAGTGTAGCTCTACAAGTCTAGTTTCCATTTAAAATGTATGGAGACCACCAACGCGCCCAGATCGGCGTGCGTGGCACACGCGTGCGCTGTGTAGATTTACCTTTATGCTTGACTGCGATCTCATCTGATGGTAAGCAATGATGCAATTGTTGATGGTGAGGAGCACTAGTAATGAAGAGCCTATATTTACTCTATAGATTTGAAGACACCGAAATTATAATTGCACGGGAAGACCAAAAAATTACTAACTACTAGATCGGTTAGTCAGTAAGATGAGGCTAGGCGTAGATGTCTTCAGAGAAAAACTTGCAAAAAAATCTCCATGATAAAAAATGACAAAAACTTTACAAAACTAAGTTGCAAAAGACAGACTCGTGAAGGATTTGAACCTCCGCCCTCCGATGGTCAAGGTTTGGATTATATCGGTGCTCTAACCTACTGAGCTAACGAGTCTTGTTGTTCCCAGTTGAAAACTATGAGCAGTATCGTCTATATTACGCCATCATTATTTTACCGTACACTTTCCTTATTATGATCTGTTTGTATAATTTCCAATTTCAAGATAAAATTGACATAAATCCTTGCACTTCAGTTAATTTATTTAAGTATTAGAGAAGCATTATTCATGTCTATAGAAAACGTCCCCAAACGTTGCCACATCAACAAGTTCTGTGTTTGCAAATTTTACATAAACAAAATTGCAAAAGGTTGACTCGTGAAGGATTTGAACCTCCGCCCTCCGATGGTCAAGATTTGGTGTATATCGGTGCTCTAACCTACTGAGCTAACGAGTCTTATTCTCTGCAGGCGAAAAGATCTACTACTAATGAACTTATCCAGAGATCAGTCATGCACTGAAATAAAACTAGATGCAAAAAAAATATTCAAAATCTCATTTTCAAGAAAACTTTTTGGATCATTATCAAAATCATGCCAACATGTCACTACTATCTACGTAGTACATAATGCTAATACTATCACCGATTACTAAATAGTTACTTCGTAAATACTGCACTAATACTAGCTGACGCGGCAAACTGTGCCATATAAATTACTAGCTTTTGCCAGCGGCTTCGCCCGCGTATATAAAATGTAGCCTATGTCACTCAGGAAATTTATTCCTAAACATATTTAAAAACATATTTATATATTTCTAAATACATAATACACATTTTAGATAATGTAGCTTTTGCCCGCGGTTTCGCCCGCGTACATAAAATCTAGCCTATGTCACTCCGGAATAAAGTAGCTTTCTATGGGAGAAAAAATTTTAGCAATCAGACCAGAACTTTTAAAGATTATCTCATAGAAACAAAAAAACAAACTTTACCTCTTTAAAAATATGATCAAAGAAAAAATAGCCCACGGCCTATTCTGAGACCCACTAAATTTTTCCTCAAAAAATGACATAAAAATCCGTCAAACCGTTTCGAAGTAGTTCAATATTAAACATTGTCACACGAGATTTTTATACATTAGATGTCCGTGTTATATACAAATGATTACGTAGTTAACTGAGCATTTTTTAAACTGAAGGGTACTTTGGTTTTATTGGATCGATGATGGGTCATCATGGGCCAAGAAACACGAAGACATTTATTTCTTAAAAACTGACCATTATTATATTATCTTCGTATACATTCGCATAGAGGTATGCAATACGAACAACTTGGTGGTAGTTAAAGAGTCTTTCGATAGATAGATAAAATATCACGTGATTCATCGGCGAAACTGAAGTGATTACAATCAAGGCACCAACACTCGTGGACCTACTGTCCGGTTTTATCTCTTTGTTAATCGAATGAATCCTCTGCGAGCTAAATCATACTTTAAAAAATATAAAAACAAATGAAAAAGTTAAAATAAATTCCCAAAAAGACTGACTCGTGAAGGATTTGAACCTCCGCCCTCCGATGGTCAAGATTTGGTGTATATCGGTGCTCTCACCTACTGAGCTAACGAGTCTCGTATAATCCTGACAAAAACAGCGACCGGTATCGTCCAAATGACGTCATGCTTACGCACGCTGCTATAACAATATAGAAATATCAGAAGTACCACTTCATTTATTCAAAAACGCTCTAAATTAAACAGTACGGATGATTTCAATAAAGTCTTAATGCAGCAAAAGAACTTAAGCCACTTTTTGACAAGTCAAAAGTTTCTTTGAGTACTGAGACAAAAGTACAATGCTTAATTTGAGTTGAGTTTGAGAATGAAAGTAAAGTTTCTGACTCGAGCATGAATTGCTAAATCAAAACCCATCATATAAGAGGGGCCAGTGAAAAGATGAATGTTTTGTGTGAGGTATGACCTTAACGATATGGTAGCAAGAATTGTGACCTCGATCGACCTCAAGTGATATTGGACAAGGGCCGAAATATGACTATGGATTGACACTATAAAAATGAACCTCGTGTCTTACTTAGGATATTATGTCTTCATTCATTATGCGTACAGCTAAGGAGTAGATTTCCCTACCGTAGTCTGTGTTTCCTGATAGCTATAACCTAGGGGTATTTAAGTCGAGAGCGAATACGTTACTTCTAAACAAGCGTGCTCCATCGTGAACCACATCGTAGGTTTCTATCAGGTGTGATAGTGATCATAAGCGGGCCTATCAACAATAAAAAAAGGGAATGATGATTTTGTTCATACAATAAAAGACACGATTTTATAAAAATCAATTTTAAAATGGGAGAGAGCAACTAAATCAGCTTTTTTTTTATTGAATCCTGTAGTATTTGGTAAAAAATGTATAGTTGTGTTGTGTGTGTGTTGTATGTGTTGTTGTGTTGTGTTGTGTTGTTGTGTGTGTGTTGTGTTATGTGTTGTTGTGTTGTGGTTGTTTGTTAGTTAGTTGTTGTTGTTGTGTATGTAATCAACTCAATGATTTTGCATTTATATAAATGCAAAATCATTGAGTTGATTCACCGTTATCATCGATTTGACAGTTTATGGGATAGTGAATTTGTTCTGAATGTGTTTTCTGACTGATTTGTCTCGTGCCCATTTTCGGTGCGTGATTCACTCGAGTTACGAGGTGGTATTGATATTATGCGTATGTAAACAATGGCACAAGCTTTTCTGTTTTCCTGTAGGGGTAGGCAAGAAATAAAACTGGTCAAGTGCGAGTCGAATTCGCGCTGCGAGGGTTCCATATATCAACATATTATTAAGTAGACTTGAAAATCTTTCATAAATGATGGCAAATCATCTAAAATTGTTGCGCGCACTTATGCAAATCGCGCGGACATGCACAAGCCCCTTGCCACTTCTTCTGTTTTTTAAATTAAATGTTTGAAAAACGCATAGAAATAACGTATAAACATATAGACAATTTCTATGCGTTTTTCAAACATCTTCATTCATTTGATCTTACTGCTTACACCTCGCGCTTACTTACCGCTCACAGCGGCAAGGTCATGGACGTTTCGTTCCGCCCCAAGACCAAACAGGCAAGAATATAAGTAGGTCCAATTTAATTGATGTGGTATTTCTATTTCTTTTCTGTTTAGGTGATGTTTAGTGGGTGGATAACAGAGGAGTAATGAATGGAACTGACGTCATTTTTACGATTCTGATCGTATTTTTCATCTTGGAGCAACAAGACTCGTTAGCTCAGTAGGTTAGAGCACCGATATACACCAAATCTTGACCATCGGAGGGCGGAGGTTCAAATCCTTCACGAGTCAACCTTTTGTGATTTTGTTTTTGTAGGTTTAAAGGTTTTTTTTTATATTATAAATAAGGGGTTAAAATAGATACACAACAACGTTCGGTCTATTAAATTTCTCACCGTGAAAACTTAGGTCCACAATCAAGTAAAGTAGGATCTCGAGAAGAGAGGGCACAGTAGATACTTCAAAAGGAATTCACATTAGATACAATTGCCGTCACGGATCTTGAGCGGTTGCGCAGAAGTCAAATTGTGGTCTCTTTAGTGGTGCGAAGTGAGACGCGGGGGCGGGGAGTGTCAGTGATTGGCTCGCCGCGCCATCGCGTCATAGACGTCACTCCTGATTCGTTCCCTGCGTTGCTGCATGTATCTAACAACGAAGACGATTGGCTCGCCAATGTATGGAATGCGCAAAGCGATCCCCATTATGACGCGAGCGCTCAAGATCCGTTTTGGCAATTGTACTGGGAGTGGTGGACAAGATGGACCGAAATTCCGATCGTGGAATCCGATCGCGGAAATCCGATGGACTGGGAGTTAGTCCGATGCTATGAATGGTTGTGTTTTATTTTTAAAGGATACCTATCCATGAAGTTCGCAGTTTCTTCTTTGAAGATAATCTACGCTTCGAAACTTGCAACTAGCTTCAGCAATCGACCGTCTAACTGATTGATTTGAATTTGAAGAAATGATTTTTTTAGTAATAAAAGAAAGTTTACCCATATTCTGTTTGTACCAGTACACGTGAGGGTTTGGTCAGTTGTTAGTGATCGGACAAAACATTAAATAATATCTATACTCTATAAATACATTTAAAATTGGAGTGTCTGTTTGTAATATTGAAATAACTGCTTTTTACTACATGCATATGAATATATATACGGTACATACACCAACATAACATGTTTTACAATTTTTGTCTGTCTGTCCGTCTGTCTGTTTGTCCGTGCTAATCTCTGAAATGGCTGGACCGATTTTGACAGGACTTTTTTTGGCAGGTAGCTGATGTAATAAGGAGTAACATAGGTAATAGTAGTATAGTCCACGCGAACGAAGTCGCGACCACATCTAGTTGTGTAATAAAATTAAACCTAAGGTGCTCTAATTCTTGACGTCTGTGTTTTTAGTTTCTTTGTGATTTCTACTATTCATGCATTGAATCAAATCATCCAATGAGTTCTCCCGCTCTAGGGCGGAGCGGGAGGGCGTGTCAGACTTTTACTGACTAAAACCCATTCTTAAGTTCCTTCTTTGCATTCATTCCAGGGCCCCGGGGTTCTCTTTCGCACAACCCAAATAAAAGGTGCTAAACAGAATCTGTTTAGTAACTATGTACCTTTCAGAAGAAACTAAAAAGCAGGGGCGTAGTGTGGACTAATTTAGACGTGGGAAGGCACTTCAGCGGCCTTTTCTTTCCTAGATTCGAAAACGAGATTGCGACTGTCAATCAATTAAAAAAAAAAGCTCGTTCTTAAAGAGCTCTCGCTTGTGCGAGATCCCTTGGGGTGCGAGACCGTGGGCGTGGGCCCTCTTCACCCAAGCCTTAAAAAATTAGCTTTCATCAGTCAGATCATCATAATCATCATCATCATTTGATCCGAGAGACTTCCTCTGTTGGTTATAGGCTTCCCCTAGCGTTGCCGTCGTCGCAACAACCAGGTCATTTAATTATTTTGGTCATAAATATTGACATTCTCTGTTTTTTTATCGAACTTCATCAAATCAGCAGACTGACTTTTATGTTTTTTTGTGTATATTTGGTAGGTCTGAAAATAGGTCGTAGGCTTTTTTTATATCTTAGCTGATAAATATAGTATCACGCGGGCGAAGCCACTGACAGCGGCTAGTAGTTTTCATCATCGTCATTTCAGCCGAAAGCCTTCCACTGTTGGACATAGGCATCCCCCAAGTGTCGCCACAATGAACGGTCCTGTCCTGTCCTCAAACGCCCATCTGAACATGCATCTTCGGGTCCGTGATCGCCTCTCCAGAACCATTCAGTCCCAACGGCCATTTGTTCTGCGAGCAAATTGCCCTGCCATTACCGCTAGTAGTTTTATAATTTTGTTTATGAGCCAGCTTATGATAATAGTGCATGAGTAATCGTGACGTCATCCCGACACTAGTGGTCGCGGATTTGAGTTGAGAGTTACAAGACTCGTTAGCTCAGTAGGTTAGAGCACCGATATACACCAAATCTTGACCATCGGAGGGCGGAGGTTCAAATCCTTCACGAGTCAGAATTTCTTTTGCAAGTTTGGTATAGTTTTTTATCTTGATATCTGATTAATATTAAAATATTGTAACAGCTAGAGTGCATCTTCTTGCCTAGAGTACATTGTTTTATTATAGAGTTTCTCTTCTTATCTTCCGACTTCATAATCACATTAGTTTGATAGTAAGTACTATTTCTATCAGCGCAATTTGTTCTTTATTCAAAGAACAAACGCATTACTATTTTAAGCGAGGTACGAGTATATATGTGTGAAGTTCCGTTGACTATCTGAAGACTTCTTCATTAGTTCCACTTCATCACTTTCTGAATGCAGTTTACTTTTTGATGATAATATCAAAATCTTTATTGTATATGGGCTCCATCAATCTTCATAGATTGGAACTTATGAGAAATTTTGATTTTGATAAACCTGGGACTTATCTGGAAGTATTCAATGATAGGATATCAAATGAAAATACAATTTTCAAATCGGTTCTTAAATGATGGAGTTCTGAGGTAACAGACAAAAAAAAATATAACCGAATTGCGAACCTCCTTCTATTTTCGAAGTCTGTTAAAATAAATAATGCTATACTATATAAAATAAAGTAACTATAATAATTATGTAAACTATTACCATGACGAATAGCTATTGTAGATATAAGTATAGTATTTGCGCTATGCACTACTTACATATTAGTGACATATTATCACACGATTTTGGTATTGAGCCAAAGATTTTTTTGAATATCACAAATAAAACTTGCATAATTATTTAGAATCTAGACTTCAGTGCTTGACGTCACGTCTAGATTAGTAGTGGATATTTTTGCCTGCAGAGGACAAGACTCGTTAGCTCAGTAGGTTAGAGCACCGATATACACCAAATCTTGACCATCGGAGGGCGGAGGTTCAAATCCTTCACGAGTCAATTTTTTGCAATTTTGTTTATGTAAAGAGTAACCATGGAGCTTCTTGCCGGTTCTTCTCCATAGGAAACAACCCTTTTGGAACCGTGCACTAGCTTCTGGCGTTTTATAAGTGCCCATGTAGGCCTATGTGAAATAAAATGCTTTGACTTTGTAAAATTTGCAAACACAGAACTTGTTGATGTGGCTACGTTTGGGGAGGCCTTCATACGTTTTCTATAGACATGGGTAATATTTCTGCAATACATAGATAAATTAACTGAAGTGCAAGGTCAAAGGGCAATGGAAAGGGCCATGCTCGCGGTTTCCTGGCGTGATCGAATCAAAAATGAAAATATCCGCAGGAGAACTAACATTGCTGACATAGCACGAAGAATTACCCAAACTTAAGTGGCAATGGGCAGACATTGCTCGCAGAACAGATGGCCGTTGGGACCGTGGAGGTTGCGGGAAACCGATGGATACGAGACGCACAGGATCGTTCATTATGGCGACACTTGGTGGAAGCTTATGTCCAACAGTGGACTTATATCGGCTGAAATGATGATGACGATGATGATGCAAGGTCTTATGTTGGAAATTATACAAACAGATCATAATAAGGAAAGTGTAATGTAAAATAATGATGGCGTAATATAGACGATACTGATCATAGTTTTCAACTGGGAACAACAAGACTCGTTAGCTCAGTAGGTTAGAGCACCGATATAATCCAAACCTTGACCATCGGAGGGCGGAGGTTCAAATCCTTCACGAGTCAGTCTTTTTGCGATTTTGTTTTTGTAAAGTTTGTAAGCACAGGACTTGTGGCGACGTTTGGGGAGACTTCTAGACGTAATAAGTCGTGTTTATTTATCGACATGAGCTATGCTTCTCTAATACTTAGATTGAAGTGTATTATGTCAATTTTATCTTGAAATTGGAAATTATACAAATAGATTACACTAAGGAATGTATGCTGTAAAATAATTATATGGTATGCTCAGTAGGTTAGAGCGTCGATATACACCAAATCTTGACCATCGCAGGTCGGAGGTTCAAATCCTTCACGAGTCAGTCTTTTGCGATTTTGTTTGTGTAAAGTTTGCGAAAACACAGGAGCGTTTGATATGGCGATGTTGGAGGAGGCCTTCAGATATCCAGCAGGAGCCACTTTTCGCCATCGCGACGTTGTTAATGATGTCATTTTTGCTGTTTGTTTTTTTCTAGTTTAATTAAACGAAAGTAATTAGATCAATTGTCAGTACCTGAATACTTGAAGAGTAGAATATCAAGAAGCTTGATTACAGACATGTAAACTGAAGTAGTAATAGTGTTAGTATGAAGTAGGTAATGCTAAATGCATTCTTGATAGACAGTCGCTTCGTGTAATATACTGGTATTTCGCTGCATTCGAATAGACACAAATCAAACTCTTATATATTTGGAAATGATAAATGATATTTATTTTGTAAATAGGTTTAAAAAACACTTTTACACGTCAATTTTTTTTCGTCAGTTTATGCTAGATGAGGCCGACAAAATTAAATGGCTAGACAGTGACTGATTTAGGCTGTTTTTTTTTAATATTCAGATACATTTGTGTAGAAAATATTTAGAACCGCCAAAGGCATTAATTCTTTAGATAACAGATATCTGTCTATTGTAAAATCAGGCCTTAGTCCTTTTTTCGTTATCATTATTTCAGCCTAACTGTTGACGTCCTGACGTCCACTGTTGGACATATGCCTCCCCCCAGCGTCGCCACAACGACCGATCCTGTGGGTCTCGCATCTACCACATTTCCGCGACTCTCACCAGGTCGTCGATCCACCTTGTGGGAGGACTTCCAACGCTGCCCCTACCCTAGAACCTTTCGGCCCCATCGACCATTCGGTCTACAAGCAATGTGCCCACTGACACGATTTTTCGGGCTATGCCGGCGACCTTGACTCGGGCTAAGTCCTATGTTTGCACATCCGATATTTGTGTTTCTTAGTGTATGGCGCATTACTTTGTGTAATTTATTTCATCACCACTGCTCTCAAAACAGTGAAGGAAAACATCGTGAGGAAACCGGCATGTCCTAGAACCAAAAATTCGAAGACATGCGACATTCACCAACCCGCACTGGGCCCGCGTGGTGGATTACGGCCCATTCCCTCTCTTAGAGAGAAGGCCTGAGTCCCAGCAGTGGGAACATTAACAAAAGCTAATGATGATGATGATAATTTGTGTTTGTAGTTTTATTATGATTTCGACTAATGTTTCCTGACTAAGAGTAACTAAGAGAGTTACTGTTACTAATTGAAAAGATATAAACACATCCTGAGAATAGAAATTTCAAGAGTTGTAATCAGATTTCATTATATTCATTTCAATTCCTCGGTACTAATGCACATCAATATACGGTATCGATAATTTTGGTAATCAGCCAAATATTTTAGCCAGCTGTTGATAGTGCATGAGTAATGATGACGTCACGTCTAGGCTAGTGGTCGATATTTTTGCGGTAAAACAACAAGACTCGTTAGCTCAGTAGGTTAGAGCACCGATATAATCCAAATCTTGACCATCGGAGGGCGGAGGTTCAAATCCTTCACGAGTCAGCATCTTCCTTCTTTTCCAATTTTTTTTTTTTTTTTAGACACTGGCCTACTGGGTAACGCGAGACGCACAGGACCGTTCATTTTGGCGATACTACAGATGTTTTTTAGGTGGGAAGTCATCAAATGACTTTTCTCGGGAGGATAAGTCATACTTTTACTGACTAAAATCCACCCTGTTCCTATGTTCCATCTTTGTCTTGCGTTCTAGGAGTTCTTTTCAGTCTACATAAGGTAGATTTTTTTTTTCGGTGGGTAAGTAAACATCATCCAGATGACATCCCCGCCCTTGGGCGGAGCGGGAAATAGTGTCGGTCCTTTACTGACTAAAAAACCCACCCCGTTCCTTCGTTGCCTTTCATACCGGAGCAGAGCCTTCCTTTCAGAAATAGACCCTTGGACCCAGTAAGCTTCGACCCTGCTAGGCCACTATGGTTGCTGACAACTCCTTGTGGCGCGCGGGAACAGTACCGACTTGGGCTCGGTCCGGACGGTCACCGGACGGTTGGACAGCGAGCTACCCCTTGCTCGTCGTCCGCAAGCCCGCGCCTACTTAAAGGAGATGTTGATAGTAAGGTAGTCTTTCGTTTCCAGCCGATGGAGCTCTAGTATTTCCACACTTTTACGCTCTGTATAAGTTTTTAGTACTTCTGATATCTTTTTGTATAATAACTGAAAAGTGCGAGTGAGTAATCGATAATCATGACGTCATTCCGTCGATAGCGCTCGCAGTTTTGGGCTTTGAAAAACAAGACTCGTTAGCTCAGTAGGTTAGAGCACCGATATAATTCAAATCTTGACCATCGGAGGGCGGAGGTTCAAATCCTTCACGAGTCAGGCTTTTTGCGATTTTGTTTTTTTTTTAATTTGTATAAATTAGTGCTTGACTGCGATCCTGTCTGACAAATGATAAATTTTTTTTCGTCAGTTTATTCTAGATGAGGCCGGTGTTTCCTATCTGACTACCCTGAGAAGAAACACCGAAACAAACTCAGGGGTCAAAGTCTCTTTTAAAGTCCATACAGTAAATATGTAATGGTCAAATCACATGAGAACCATGCAGATTTGTCTGAGATGGTCTTTTGAAGAAAGAACCATACAGATTTGAGTGGACCTGTCCAATCAGTGTAAGCATTTGTCAGTATTCGAAAAGCTCAACTTAGGACTACTAAGGAGCTCCACGACTTGACGAACAAATTGCCAGACATACGTTAAAATTACTGAATAGAAAAGAAAAAGCAATCAACATAGTCCTCACATTTACAATAATCTAAGGAAATTAATAGTTTACAAAATATTTAGCAAAGTAAATATTTATGTCAAAGAAAAAAAAAAAAAAAAGATGGCTGCGTTCCTGTCTGATGGTAAGCAGTGATGCAATCGTTCATGGCACACTAGTTTATTAAGTCCTATTTACTCCAGCGTTGAAAACACCTAAATTATAAATTGGACGGGAACACCTTAGGCAAATTGTACCAGTTCAGTGTTTTGGGTTTTGGTAATGTTCGTTTACACGTATTATTAGTCTATAGTTGAAATCCTGTATTTAATTTGATAAAATCCTTTATTTATCCTGCTCTGATTGTTGTTAAGAACTTTGATAATATAAGGTAAATTGTCAACACTGATAAAAATAGCAAGCGGTTTCGGGAAAACCCGGTCTCGGGTTTATACATTTTAGATAAACTAAGTATACCTATCTGTCACGGTCAAAGCCACTTTTAAGTGCGAGAATTGGTCAGAAGTCATTTTTGCTAGTTAAAACTAATTCAGTTAAAAAAACTTTTTACAAAAAAAATATAACCGACTTACTAAAAAAAAACTAAAATTATCAAAATAACTTTAATTTCGGAAGTCGGTGTTTCTATAATAGTTTTGCCTCTTCGTTATTTAACACCGACTTCCGAAATTAAAGTTATTTTGATAATTTTAGTTTTTTTTTAGTAAGTCGGTTATATTTTTTTTGTAAAAAGTTTTTTATTTCACACTTTTTAGTTGCAATACACTTACAGCCAGAGTACCTTTTTCTCATGACAATTCCAATTAACTCAAACCCTGCTAGGATACATTGTTTTATTATGAAGTTCCCGTGTCTACCTTCCGGCTCCATCATCATCATCAGATCAGTTCGATAGTACCTGATAGCCAAAGTGCATCTCATGACAATTCTAATAAGCCCAAACACGGCTAGGATACATTGATTAATTTCGGAGTTCCGGTACCTATCTTCCAGCTCCATCATCATCATGAGATCAGTTCGATAGTACCTTATAGCCAAAGTGCATCTCATGATAATTGTAATAAGCCCAAACACGGCTAGGATACATTGATTAATTTCGGAGTTCCGGTACCTATCTTCCAGCTCCATCATCATCATCAGGTCACATCGATGATACCATTTTCAACATACCTATTCAGAACTATTCATTTATTTGTAACTATGTTCATTGGGAGATCTGTGTGAGTATGAACTTCCGTTGGCCATTTCTGGTCTTCTTTACCAGTTCCACTTCATCAAATGTCATGTTTTGACTATAAATGCTTAAGTCTTTGATGAAAATACCAAAAAAACTATATGGTTGCCTATAATATTTGAGGAGTTCCCTCGATTTCGCCAAGATTCCATCATCAGATCCCGACTTGGTGACTATGGGACCATTTGGGAAGTATACCCTTTCCAACAAAAAAATAATTTTTCAAATCGGTTGGCAAGTGACGAAGTTATGCGCGAACATACATAAAAAAAAAAAAAAAATACAAACATCCGAATTGAGAACCTCCTCCTTTTTTAGAAGTCGGTTAAAAATGTGGGTAGTTTCTTTAGTGACCATTTTAAAAATATATTTTGCGGTGATTCTAAGTTCTTACGGATTACTAAACACTTCGTCATTTTTAAAATAACAAAACAATTGCGTTTTAAGTTATTATGAGTTTTTTCGGAAACCAGAACTATGTAGTTTTAACTAATTTACAATATTGGCAGCTATTAATGTATCTAAACATCTAGCGCCATCTATACATGAACATAGGAACTATTTCAACTCAACCTTCTCATCAACACGACCGTCTGTCTATTTTATCCTTGGTTACCATTAATGGCTGTAGGATGGTTCGCCGTTGCCCTAAAACACAAACGCCACTGAAGAAACACAGGTGGGCTTAAGTCAGTAAAACTAAGACACAACCTCTAGCTCCACCCAGAGCTGGAAAACTTATTCGATGATTTTCCCAACTAAAAATACAATGGATCCCCATCATAATAATTCCTACCAAAAGAGTTCCACTGCTGGACATTGGACTCCTTCAAGCGTGAGTAAGTATATGAAACGGTCAGCCCTTCTGCATAATATTTGCAAAAATAAAAAATAGGAACCCATCTATTTTGTGACTATTTGCGAATAATTAATCGAACCCAATGGGATTTTATTAAAACCTATAGCGCCATCTATTGTTTCCACAACAAACTATCCAAGCAAGAGACAAACTTAGGAATTAGTGAAGTCGGATAATAGTATGCTACATCGACTCGTAGTATATTATACCACAAAATAGATAGGTACAGAAGTCAATCTACATACAAAGCGCGCTCGAGCAACGCACTCATAGACACCGCTCACAGACACGATGTCTCGGTCGCGTCCACCGAGCGTAGGTATAAAAAGTGAAGTACATACATGAGATTATCTTCTGTACCTATCTATTTTGTGATTATACTTTTTTTTTTCGATGGGAAAAATCATCCAATGACAACCCCCGCTCTTGGGCGGAGCGGGATATAGTGTCAGATTTTTACTGACTAAAAAGCCCATCCCGTTCCTTCAAGCCTTCATACCGGGGCTCGAGCGCCCTTTCGGATAACCCTGGCACCAGTAGGCTTCGACCAGGCTGGGCCCCTGCTATTGCTGACAACTCCTTGAGGCGCGCGGGAACAGTGCGCGCCGTCGAGGACTTGGCTTGGTCCGGACAGTTACCGGACGGCCGGACAGCGAGCTACCCATTGCTCACTGTCCGCAAGCCCGCGCCTACGGTGGCTGGAGTGATTATACTTCGTTGATACTATATTTATGTCTATAGGAAGAAACTGACTAACATACCAACGCACAGACAATTAGTGAGACTAAGAAGGTGAAATTTTGCACAAAGTTTCCTTTTATGACGTATATTTTTGGAAATTCAACCTTTAAGGGAGTAAAAAGAGGTTTCTGGCCTTGACTGCTATAGGTACTGGAGGTCGTGGGCACGATTCCAAAACAGGACAATTTAATGTTGGTGTGATGAGCACAATAATTTGTTTTGTCTGGGCGTAATTTACCTATAATATATGAATGTATTTTAAAATATATATGTTTATCATTTGTTTAGTACTCATAGCACAAGCACAAGTTCTGCTTGGGACTAGATGGCGTTATGAGCAAGAAGTGAAAAAAAAAATAACATGATCGGACCCAGATAGCCGAGATGTCGCACTCTCCAGGCTTAATAGTCGCATAGGCACCCATTTATGATTATGATGATTTTCGGCAAAATTCTTCTCATTGGTCTTCTCATTGAAACCAATTTTACAGAAAATTTCACTTTCCTTTCGAATTCCTTTTTGACATAATGTTATAAACTAATAATTACATATTTATGCTTGAAAACTTGTGTAATAGATTGTATTTTTAATGTTTGAAATAATAATTAGCTGTACTTAATTTGTATTGTAATTGTTTGTAATAATAATTAATTGTATTTTAATTTGTATTGTACCTAATCTAAATCTTGACATTTTTGTTTTGTATGATATAACAATTTTAATTTTTTCTATGTATTGTTAAATAGTGTATGCCAAATGGGCAGCTTTTTGAGTTAATTGTAAAGGTATGATTCCGAACCACGCTGCACGCAGCAGTGCTGCCGCAGCAGTGCTGCCACTAAGATGCTGCCCAGCAGTGCTGCCTGCCGCGCTGATTCCGAGCAACGCGGCAGTGTCGCTCTGTTCGTGGTGATGCGTTGTTGTGTATTCGTTAGTTTACTTTGAGTTGACAAGATGTCGATTGATGACCAACTTTTATTTATACTGTTGGAAGAGGAAGAAGATGACGATGATTTGTTGTTGCTTTATGTCAATAGTAAAAGAAAAGCAACAGTCTCGTTTTATAAAAGCAGACAACGGGAAGAATATTACAAGACGCTGATTAAAAACCATTTAATAAGTGGTGAAGAAAAATTTACTATTTATTAATAGGTACTCTTGCTGCGGCGGCATACGCGTCACTACTGGTCTGTCGCGGCGGTAGGGCGACACTGACGCGCAGCAGTGCTGCCGCTACATTGCTGCCGCGACATTGCTGCCTAGCTCGGAATGTAATCTCATATAAGCCAATAGAAATTGTACGGGGACCAGTAGTGTCGCGGCAGCACTGCTGCGGCAGCACTGCTGCGTGCAGCGTGGTTCGGAATCGTACCTTAAGACCTGTTGTATCACCAAAAAGCACACTAATAAATACTTTGACTTTGTTAGCTAATATCGAATTTAAAAAATTGACAATCCACTCGCGTTCCGTGACGTCATCACCTCAGTCCCGACCTTGGCTGTTCAAGTGCATGACGCATCCCCACTTATCTTCTATCAACTCTAGAGCCATACCAATAAGGTTCAATTTCGATTGACAACAATATATTATTGTTTTGCTCAGAAAGGCAGTGACCGATGCGGCATTTTCGCATAGTGATGAGACAAAAAAATATTTAATGTCAGCCTAGAATAAATGGGATCAATTATGGTATAGTTATAAATTTTTATCGTGTCTTTTTACAAACTCTTCAGGTAAAATTATGGCAAAAATGTTATTCTGAGTACAAAAATAAGAAGAATGGTTTGATGAAAATTGATGTCGATTGGTTGGTTTCAATCTATACTATTTTTGCAAATTATAGAATAAATTACCACACCGCGTCTGTCTGTATTTTAGCAATGAACTCAAAAACTTCTTCTTCTTCTTCTTCTTCCTGCCCTTATCTTCTTTACCCTTTCTTACTTGGGGTCGGCGCAACACGTTTTCTTCTTCCATTCTGTCCTGTCACCCGTCAAACTATCCCTAACTCCCTTTTCTTTCATATCACTTCTCACACAATTCATCCATCTTTTCTTCGGCCTTCCTCTCCCTCTCCATCCATCTACATGTATACTCAGAACTCTTTTAGTAATATGCACTTCATCCCTCCTCACATGACCATACCAAGACAACCGATTACCTTTCAACTTTTCAGTCACTGGCGCCACTTTCAAACTTCCTCTAATATACTCATTTCTCACTTTATCCATTCTCGTCACACCACACATCCATCTCAACATTCTCATCTCCGCTACATGCAATCTGTTTTCATCCTTCTTGAACTCAAAAACTACTAAACGGATTTTTATGCAATGGACTGTAATGGCACTCAGACCTTTTGTCTTGGAGCGAATGTAATTTAATACGCGAGCCCAGTGCGGGGTTCCTCACGATGTTTTCTTTACCATTTTGAGAGCAGTGGTGATGAATTTGATCACACAAAGAAAAGCTCCTGTCTGGGTTACTTGTCACCTACAACTTCAACGATTATTTAAGTGTCTTCAAGGCTAGCCTCGATGGAGAGGCGCACTAGTTTATTAAAAGTACTCTAGAGTGAATATGACGCATTTTTTTTTATTGTTGATTAGTTCGCGCTTGGCCGCTATCTCACCTGATGGAAAGCGACGATGCGGTCGACGATGGAACGCGCTTACCTAGAAGAAACCTATTCACTCTTGACGTAAAGATTTCCGAGTTGTTGCCATCAGGAAACAGACTCCGGCAAGGAATTCCGCTCCCTAGCTGTACGCACAATGAATGTGTTCCCAAAACATTTTGTGTCTGTAGGTGGGATGTCCACCATGTACCGGTGGCGTATCGCCGTAAGTCTGGTGGTCCGATGATGGAACGGGCCAGGTGGAATTAGGTTATGCAATTCCGACGCACACTCCTCGGTTGCATTTAACCGGTAGAAAACCAACAGGCTACAACTTGGCGTCGATGCTCGAGACTTTGAAGCCTCGACTCGATGGGTGCATCATTGCCAATTATCCTTTTGGCTCGCCTCTCAATTGCCTCAAGCGCATCAAGCTGTTATCGGGCAGATCCGTCTCAAAGATGAGAGCAATACTCCATGCACGATCCAACTTGCGCTTGATAAAGCATTAACGACTGCATCACTGCTTCCCATTATGTGGGATCACAGTCCAGTACTAGTCTACGTCATTAAATAAGAGAATTTAAATATCTAATCTCTCGTAACAAACCCCATAAATCCTGAACTTAGATCACAAACCTAAGTGCTAATTACATCACAGCTAGCACTAAAGCTAGATAACGATTTAGATAAAAGATTACAAGTTGCACCACACATAACTTAGGGCAAGGAACTTGTATCTCAAGCAACACTTCACGCTTGCTGGCTAGCAGGAAGAGGCAGGACCGTTCGAAATTCATGGGTTAATTGGTTCTTTTGATGGTGGGGGGTAATGGAAAGCGACGGTTCGAAAAGTTACTGTAGATAACCTAATCACATTTATTTCTATATCTTCTTATCGACAGTCGAAAGGTAAAATCGCTTAACCGCTACTTTAGTTGAAAATGGTACAAGAATACCAGAAGCAGACTTCGCAAAAAGTCTCAAAAAAATATGTTCATAAACAGCAAAGTTATTAGCGCTTGTTTATATCCCAAAATGTCACTCAGTTTATGGAAATATTCAAGTGCTGGCATTGATTGAAAGAACGAATGGCGATCAAAATGGAAAAACACTGCGTATAGTATTTTCTGTTAGTAATTGTTATGAATGATTGGTTCAATAGGCTAGTTGCCGTAAAAAATGTAATTAGTCCACTTTTAGATTATTCAAAAATAAAAGAAAGAAAACAAAAATATGGGACACGTATTTTTTATTTGTAAATTAAACCAAAAATGACAAAGATATAGCCCATTAGTTACGTGTACCGTCACGCCGTGCTGCATTTTTTCGCACTGGGTGACGTCACACGTATCTTTAATGGGCTATATCTTTGTTATTTTTTGTTTAATCGAAAAAAGAAAAATACGTGTCCAATATTTTTTTATAATCTAAAATACGGACGAATAAATAAAATGTAATTATTTTGACCCTGGAAACTACCCTATTATGAATTTATCAACTATGAAAAATTTTCGTGGACAATTTAGGGATTTCGTTTTCTTATTTTTGACTACATAAATATGATCAGTAACGAGTACGGATAGAGCCCCTTTTTTGTAGTAATTCAAAAATAGGGGTGTTTACATTATTTATCACTTTTTATCCCAGGAGTATGTTCACGTAGGACGATTTTCTACATTTACGCGGGCGAAGCCGCTTGCAAGAGCTAGTATCCAATCATTAAAAATGGCGTAAATTGAAAAGCCTTAACGGTACTTAATTTCTTTATCAGTTAACTAAGTGGTTAAAGTTAAAGCTAACCAAAAACTTAACTTTTAAAGAGTAGCGAATCAGGCATGTCATTTCACTCTTGCTGAAATACTAGAGCTGTCCCCATTTCTCTTTAGTTTTAAACCGAAGCTAACTGTCTATGTCCACCTCTATTATATGGATTAATCAACTACAGGGGGCTTACCATGACCTCTTATAGCAGGGCTGAAGTTGAACTGCCCGGCATTTTTGTACTATGACTTCGTTAAAGCAGGCCTGTAACTGGCCTGCTAAGTGACGTTTACGAAATCCGCTCAAGATTCGTTCACCTTTTTTTTTGTATAGACTTTTTGTAATATGGCGTGCTATTTGACGTGTATTTGACAGCAGATGACCGTCTTTTGAGCGTCTATGATGTCAAATTAAGCGATCTTCAAGCGTAACTGTTCACCTCTGTACAAAAATCGTTCAAATTTAGAACTGTCATGGTACGATTTTTAGCGATTCAGAAGCAGGCCTGCTTTTGAAAGGAATTTGACTCACTGGGAATTGAACGTTTCCATAAGAGGTCATGGTAAGCCCCCAGTTCGAGCCATTACTCGGCTCAATAGTGAGGTGCAATTTATCGATAAAATCCGTTAGACCATCGACGTTTATGAATATTGTTATGGGCGGTCATTATATAAGTAGGTTTGTGTAGGGGTGTTAGTCAAATATAACTAGCAATGTGTATAGTTTAGAAGTTGTGTTTTTCTTAGGAGAAATATTGTAAAGTACTGAATTCTCAAACGCCAGAATTGGAAGGAGTTATGCCTTGATCACACGTAACGAGTAAACGGGCGGGACAGTACTCTCGGCTGAGTACTCGGTACGTGTAAACACACTGCCGAGTGCTCGGCCTACCATTTATCTCTACAAATCGCTTACATCACTGTCTCGGCCGAGCAACATTTAACTGTCTCGCCCTTTTACTCGGTACGAGTGATCAAGGCATTAGCACGGGTCACAGATGGCCGTTGGGACCAAAAGGTTCCTAAGTGGCGACCGCGTAACAGAAGATGCAGCGTTGGAAGGCCTCCTACAAGGTGGACTGATGATCTGGTGAAGGTTGCGGGAAACCGATGAATGCGAGACGCACAGGATCGTTCATAGTGGCGACACTTGGGGTAGGCCTATGTCCAACAGTGGACGTATATCGGCTGAAATGATGATGACGATGAAGCACGGGTCCGTGAAAGATGGAAGGAGTGGAAAATAGCCTTTAGCCAAGAGTGGGGCTAAACTACTAACAAAAAAAAAGTTAAAGTTTTTTGAATTGGAAAGTCATAAGTGTAGGGTTAAAATATCTACTGGGTCGATTTATTTATTTATTTATTTATTTATATATACTTTATTGCACATCCAGATTATAAATTAACAAAAAAAAAGAAAACCATATAATAAAAACACACAATTGGCGGCCTTATCGCACTAGGCGATTTCTTCCAGGCAACCTTGAATGGACAGGGATTGCCTGGACACAAAATGGGGTTGCACTTAGTGCAAATATAAAAGTAACAAAACTTAATAAAATACTTAATTCTAAAATAGATACACAAATACATACATACAATATATATATAAGCAAGAGAGTTAGTGAAGAACGAAGACAAGATCACAGAGTCAAGTAATGATCCTTCACAAGCCCTTTAAATGCAGGCAGTGTTTGCGCACGCTTTATTTCCACAGGCAATGCATTCCATAGACGAGCGGCCTGAACAGTAAAGGACTTATCTAGGAAAGTACTTGAATGCACTGGCATTTTAAGTTTCAAGTTATCCGATGACCTAAGAACTTTCATGTGGGAGTCACAAAGGAATTGAAACCGTTCTTTGAGGTAACTAGGGGTAAAAGGGGAAAAGAGCACATTATACAAAAGAGAAAGAATATGAGCATTACGGCGAAGGCGAATTGGCAACCACTTGAGTTTAACGCGAAATTCAGAAACATGGTCATATTTACGCAAACCGAATATGAACCTTATACAAAAGTTTTGAAGTCGCTCAAGTTTATCCAGTTGCACTTCAGTGAGGTCAAGATAGCTGGCATCAGCATAATCAAGGATGGGTAAAAGAAGAGATTGTGCAAGCGTGATCTTGGTGGCAATCGGCAGAAAATGCCGTAGTCTTCTCAACGAACCAGCAGATGCGAATAACTTGCGGCTAACTTCCTGTAGCTGAGCAGTCCAAGAGAAATTCTTGTCAATGAATATCCCCAAGTTCTTGACTTTCTCACTAAAAGGAATTACTGAGTTGTCAAAAGAAACTTGGGGAAGAGTCGTCCAGTCGATCTTTGAGACCATTCTAGAACTGCCCACCACTATAACCTGCGTCTTCACAGGGTTCACCGTAAGTCCGTACCTCTTGCTCCAGTCGCAAATACGAGCCAGATCAAGGTTAACGGTCGAGATAGCCTCAGACAATTTCCCAAGAGGTGCTCGTGAATATATTTGAAGGTCATCTGCATAAAGGTGGTAGGAAGAAATTAATTCGTTGGAGATAGAGTTAATAAAAACTGCGAAAAGTAATGGTGATAAAACGCCACCCTGTGGTACTCCGGCAGAAGTACTACACCAAGAAGACATGGTCTCTCCGATGCAAATACGTTGCCGTCGCCCGAACAGGTAACTACGAAACCAGTCAATCACCGGTGGAGATATATTAAGAGAGCATAGAATACCTAGTAAAACATCAAAATCGACAGTATTAAAAGCATTACTAAAATCTAGCAATGCAAGGACCGTTAGATTACTGCTTTCCATAGCTGACCTTATATCGTCCGTAATATTGAGTAGCGCTGTAGTGGTGCTGTGACCAGGGCGGAAACCGGACTGAAACGGGTTAAGGAGATTATTTTTGGATAGGAAAGTACTTAATTGGTTGTGGATTAAACGTTCTAGGACTTTAGACAGGAATGGTAAGACGGATATTGGACGGTATTCAGAAAAGGATGTGGGATTGGACTTTTTAGGCAGAGGAATTATTTGAGCATCTTTCCATGAGCATGGAAAGACACCGCTAGACGCAGAAAAATTGAGGATGTGACAAATGACAGGGAGGATTATGTCCAGCACCGGGAGTAACATTTTACGGCTGATACAGTCACTTCCTACCGCATTGGAAGTAATTGATAGTATGCTCTTCTTAACATCACACGCAGAAAACTGACCAAAAGCGAATGGAGAATAACTGGGAGTCGGAAGAGATGAAAGATAATCCAATGTATTCAATTTTATAGTCCTATCAAAATTGGACGAAGCTGTAAAATGATTATTCATCGCATTGATGTCTAAATCTTTAGGAATCGACTCTTGTCGAGTTTTACCGACCCCCAATGATCTAAGAAAATTCCAAACTTTGGATGCGTCCCCATTTTGGACTGAGTTATGAATGTGTTGGCGGTTGGCATTCCTACACACCTTATTACAGTGATTACGGATAGAGACATATCTTTCTCTATTAGCATCATTAGGATGACGCCTAAATTTAGACTTGGCTGTGGCCTTTTTTTTCATTAGTGATTTAATTTCATCCGTCAACCAAGGTGCCGGAAAATGTCTGACTTTAACTGCTCGAACGGGAGCGTGGTGATCGTAAAGCTTAACAAGTTTAGTAGAGAAGATGTCAACTTGCTCATCGACTGATGTAGAGCTATATAGAGCAGACCAATCAATATTGCTAGCATCCTCGCAAAGACCCTCAACGTTCATGCCACCAAAATTACGTTGCATGAGAATTTTGGCTTTAGCTTTAGGTGGACGAATTTTATATGAGAGAAAAATCAGATCATGATAAGAAAAGGCATCGGCTGAGCATTGGCCACACTTAGCGACGCGACCAGGAGAGGAGACAATAATCAAGTCAAGAAGTGAAGGAGTACAATTAGGAAAATGGTGAGTGGCACTAAGAGGAAGAATAGTAAGATTGCTAGAAGCCGAAACACTACACAGGGAAGAAGAGCGATGATCCTTTTTCAGGAGACAAGTATTAAAATCACCCATGATTATGCTATGACTGTAAGAAGGGATTAAAAGTTCTAAGAGGTTTTCGAAGGATGAAAAAAAGTTAACGCGTAAAGAGGGACAGTAATAAACACCAAGTAGTAATTTTGAGTGATTAAGTTCGACCTCAAGAAAGAGATGTTCACCAGCATTTGATGGCGGGGGCTGTGCTGACATATGTACAACAGAGAAAGGAATATATGAACGGAGATATATGGCAACACCGCCACCACCACCAACCGTCCGGTCATTTCTTATGAGCACGAAACCTGGAAGAGAGTAGCTTGTAGAAGGGAGACAAGGTTTGAGCCACGACTCGGAAACTAGAATAGCATGAATATTTTTACAGTCAAAACTTGCCAGCATATCGTGGAAATGGGCCGGAATGCTCTGGGCATTAATATGTAAGACATTAAAATTCTTAGGAACATCGGAAAACTGCGCCGCAAGACTGTCCGCAAGAGAAGGAACACTCGCAAAACTGTCATCATTACTTGTCATGGAAAAAAAACTATCATTATCACTACTTTCATTTGTAGACATAAATATTTACCTATAACTACAATATAATTTAAAAATAATATTACTTACTAAAAAGCTCAAACAATTAATATAACACCTGCTAGTTGCGCTAATCTATAATTGTTTGAATAAAACTTGTCCGAGTAACAAAAAAAAATAATAATAATAATAATAAGGCAGAAAAAAAAGTAATTAAATAAAAAAAAGTAAATAAAAAAATAAAAAAATATTGAGAAAATCATACCGAAACAAAAAGTTTTAAAATGAAGTTGCAAGTTACATAAAAAGGAACGCACTGAATAGACACTGACATGACAGTTGACATTGACAGTACCAAAATGTAGAATTTAAAGTCAATGTCAAATATAAAATCTGACTGAATCGATATTTAGATTCAATATAAAAGTGGATACAGATATGCCAGTATGGGCTTGCGGACAGTGAGCAATGGGTAGCTCGCTGTCCGGCCGTCCGGTAACTGTCTGACCGAGCCCAAGTCGTCGACGGCGCGCCCTGTTCCCGCGCGCCTCAAGGAGTTGTCAGCAACAGCAGGGACCCAGCCGGGTCGAAGCCTACTGGGGCCAGGGTTATCCGAAAGGGAGCTCGAGCCCCGGTATGAAGGCTAGAAGGAACAGGATGGGTCTTTTAGTCAGTAAGAGTCTGACACTATCTCCCGCTCCGCCCAAGAGCGGGGGTTGTCATTGGATGATTTTTTCCCACCATAAAAAAAAAGATATGCCAGTATAGACTCTTAGACCGCTTGGCCGATTGAAATTTCGCGAGTGTGTTTGAGTGGATCCCTGGATGGTTCGCAAATAACACTGGACCTGGTAGATGGCGTCGTGATCGTGATAATCTGACGCCTCCTAAACGACTGGATCGATTTTAATGAAATTTTGTGAGTATTCGGTGGGTCTTTGGATGGTTTGAAAAACAAATGAACCCGGGTTATCAATTTTTTTTTTCTGACTAGTAAAAAAGGCAGCGGCTGAGCTTACAGATAGATCAACGTCTGTTGGGATCGCTAGTAGAGTATAAATTATTTTTTTATTACATGATTATTTTCGTAAATTATTTCAGAAGCGGGAAGAAGATTCAGGCGCAAACAAAAGCTTCTTACATCATCATATTATTATTTCATATTACCTAACATCGTCACACCTGCTTAACCCATTAAGCAACCTATGCGTAACGAAAGTACGTAAAATTATACTATAAAAACCATTTCATGGTTGGATACCCTGAATAATTTTACCCAAAGTGGGATCCTATTTATAGAACACTAGCTTTTGCCGGCAGCTTCGCCCGCGTACTTAAAATATAGCTTAATATGTCACTAAGGAATAAAACCGTTTTCTATCGGTAAAAAGATTTTAGCAATCGGACCAGTACCTTCAGAGATTACCTCCTACAATAAAAAAAAAAAAAAAAAGACGTGTGGCACTCGGGGACTGCCGCGGTAAAGCTATTGCATAGCATTTTCATCAACTTATGCAATTATAATTATTTATTTATTTTATTTATGCAGTATTTTTTTTCTTTTGTTATTTTTCTTTGATATTAATTGAAGTTACACTTTCACACATTGAATTGAATTTTGATTGATTGTTCACTCATTTGTTTTCTTATCGGTCACCACGCTCAAAAAACAAATGAGTGGGGGGTGTTAGGTTATTTTCGTTACGGAATTTCTGGATTCGGTCTCCACGCTCAAGGCCCGCGATAGAAGCTATGCAATAGCTTAAAAAAACAAATTTTAAATCTTTATCTACACTAATATAATAAAGAGGTAAAGTTTGTTTTTTATTTTTTATTAATAGGAGGTAATCTCTGGAAGTACTGCCCCCCTAGCCAAGTTACAACCGTATCGTGTCGAATTCCGTTCTCCAATCGGTAACGCTTCGGTGTCAGCAATTGTAGAAAACGATAAGTGGGCATATAGCCATGTTGACGCACCTGCGTCGGCCGCTCGTTCTACAATGTAGCGTTTGTTTATCAAAGGATGTAGCGTTAAACGTTGTAGAAATTCATTCTATCATTTTGAATGATGTGAACTGGGCTACGAATTTTCTATTCGTTTGTTCCGACCACGCGACTTTACGTTGAGATGACGTCATTCCCATTCGTTTCATCACTTTTCTACAGCGTTAACGATTGCAGAATAACAACTTGGCTAAGCGTGCTGGTCCTGGTCCGATTGCTAAAATTTTTTCACTGATAAAAAGCTGCATTATTCCTGAGTGACATAGGCTATATTTTGTGTATGCGGGCGAAGCTGAAGGCAAAGGCTAGTAATATTATATATTAAGTATAGAAGTTAAGACTAGCTTCTGCTACTAGCTTCGTCCGAGTGAATGTCATAGCGAACGTGAAGTCAAAATCCAGATAATAAGTAGCCTACGTCCTTCCTTGGAGTTAAAGCTTACTTCGTAGCAAATTTGATGAAAAAAATTTGAGTAGTTTATCCATGAAAGGGTAACAGATAGGCACACAAACAGACAGAGTTACTTTCACATCTATACATACATTATATACATACCTATAATAAATCTGTAGAAGGTTTTAGTTGTCACAGCATCACGTAAATCGTAAAATGTAGGAAATCGATGTACCTACGAGTAGATAACTTTTATACATAAAAATTGTGTGTAACTTGATAAATTACTTAGACGTTTTGTTTCATCACAATCGGTTGACTATATCGAAAGATATACTACATTCATCGGTACGAAGTTTGCTGGGTCAGCTAGGTTATGATATATTATAGTGTGGATTTTAACATTTTGATCACCATCTTGCCGACCCTAAGGCATCTATAGAGTGCCCACTATAAACCGCACTATACTTTAGACAACTTAGACCAGATGAGCTTTGGTATCTAGGAGCCTAAAGTCTATAATCAACTAGTCATGGAATATGAAAGTAGAGTATGATATCCGGGATTTCAAAGTGTTTTATGTTTCAAGGTGAAATTGTATGTTATTGGAGTAGTAATCTTTCTTTGGAACAGAACTTGAAACCCTGCTAGACTTTGACTCCTGAGTTTGTTTCGGTGTTTCTTTCAGAGTAGTCAGCTAGGAAACACCAGCCTCATTTAGTTTAAACGGACAATTTTTTTTTTTTTTTATATTGTTGATAAGTTGGCGCTTGACCGCTATCTCACCTGATGCAAAGCGCCGATGCGGACGACGATGGAACGCGCTTACCTAAAAGAAACCTATTCACTCTCGACTTAAAGATTCCCGGGTTGTAGCTATCAGGAAACACAGACTCCGGCAAGGAATTTCGTTCCATCATCAGACCACACGACGTACAGCGTTGCGCTACCGGTACATGGTAGACATCCCACCCATACGCACAAAACGTTATGCGAACACATTTATTGTGCGTACAGCCAAGGAGTGGAATTCCCTGCCGGAATCTGTGTTTCCTGATAGCTACAACTTAGGAGTCTGAATAGGTTTCTTCTAGGCAAGCGTGTTTCATCGTCGACCACATCATCGCTTACCATCAGGTGAGATAGTGGTCAAACGCAAGCCTATCATTAATAAAAAAAAAAAAAACCACTCCCTAGCTGCACGCACAATAAATGTGACATTTCAAAAAATCAGACAGCAACGTAGTACTTATCTATCTAATCTATAAAAGGAGAAGCTGACTGACTGACAACAATGTACGGCAAAACACAAGGTTGAATGTGATCTCTCTCTGTCACTCAAAGGTTTGCTGGGAGAAAACTCATTGTTGAGTTAAGCTCGCCTTTGTACATGAATTGTCAATTATGAATGTATTAAGGTTAAGTTTTTGTGTGTACAATAAAGAATTAAGAAGGTTTCCTTTTATGACGGAGGCGAGCGCTAAGATAGGATTTACCAAAATAGACCTTCTCAATAAATGAAACGCTGTCAAAAGCCAGTATAAAACATTTCATAGGTAGTCTGTAAAAGAAAATTCATAATAGTGGCAGTTTGTCAACGAATACCAAATTGTTTATTTAAAGATGTCATGCGCTACCAAGTTTTGAAAAAGGAATTTTCAACGCAGTCCAGTAATCCAGTTAAGTACATAATATTCTTCAAATAGTAAAATTCCTAATTAAGTTTAATAGACGTAATTATTGTGTGGTAATGAATTTAATTGCGTGCAATTTTAAACGCAGTAGCATTATATGAAAAACTGGGCAAGTGCGAGTCGGGCTCGCGCCACTCGGTTCCGTATAAACTTACCTATGTAAATATGTAGTTCAATTCCGGAATGGAGTCTCGAATGATTTTACCAATTCGCAAAAAAAGAAAATATTACGACGTAACAACAAATTTACAGATTCTAAGTCAACGGAAAGTAAGTACCCTATAAATTTTGATTTCCTCTAGAGTGTCGAAATGTACCTACGTTTTTTGCCACGTAAACCGAAGTATCTTTTTTCTGGTTAATTTACAAGTTTGATTTTTATACAGCTCCAAGAGTCCGCATACTTGAGTATAAAGGTTTAATTTCAACTCGATATCTCCACGCGTTCCCAAGATAAAGGGTCTTAACAGACAGACAAACTAACGGACGGACGGACAACAAAGTGATCCGTAAGGGTTCCGTTTTTTCCTTCTGAGATACGGAACCCTAAAAAACCATATTGTTGAGGATACAGATTTGTAGATAGTAAACTACTACAGACCGAGATTTATTTCATGTAAAAAAAGCCGAAAATGATAAATAATATTTATTTTGCAAATAGGTTTTTAAAATACACTTTTACACGTCAATTTTGTTTTCAGTCAGCTTTTCCTATGTATGATGAAGCCGGTGTTTCCTAGCTGACTACCCTGAGAAGAAACACCGAAACAAACACAGGGGTCAAAGTCGAGAAAGAAAGGGTCGCCTTTTTAATTAGAGTATACAAAACATCTTCTAAAGTTACCACATTTACTATTAAAAAATAATAGAAAAGATACTCCTAAAACTACACAGGCCACTTACCTCAGCATGTGTCCAGGCTGACAGCGCTTTGGGAGGAGTGTCAGGGGCGACAGCACCGAGCCTGCCTCTCTTCCGCGCCTCCTGGAGAATGGGCACCTTGGAGTTCTTGTCTCCAGAGGACAGTATAACCTCGCGTTCTATCTGTTGGGGGAATATGAGATTAGTGGCATTCAGATTGCCCGTGCGATGGATCGACTAAACTAAGTGTGTTGTGAGCTGTTCCTTGTACAAGTGCACCAAGATGTCGGTTAGCATAGAGAAGTTGTCTGTGTTTACTGATTGCTTTTTTTAAACTGATATAAACTAGTGCATGACTACGATCCGACGTGATGGTAAGCAGTGAGGCAATCGTTGATGGTGAGGCGTACTAGTTTCTTAAAAGCCTATTCACTCTAGCCTTGAAGACACCTAAATTATAATCGGATAGAAAGACCGCAGTAGTCAAATTATTCCAGTCCTTCGATGTACGCGGTATAAACGACGAGGCGAAATGCAGACCGTAGAGGTTTCAACAACGTAAGGGTGAATACTCGCAGTAGCTACAACTTCTGGGTCTTTAAATCAAGAGTGAATAGGTTACTTCTAGGCAAGCGTGCTCCATCGTGGATCACATCATCGCTTACAATCAGGTGAGATAGAGTCAAACGCGAGCTTATCAACAAAAAAAAAAAAGTGGCAAATGACAGTAAAGTGACACACCTGCCTCTACAAAAGTCATTCTTCAGCTTGTAATGACATCTATGGCGCCACATAAGAGCTAAAATTCGAAATCCTGCATCGCGCAATCAGAGTTCTCAATGCGATTTGAACATTATATTCAACAGCCCGAAATCATCTATCGGGTAGTTATATCAGACAAAACATGCGTCTGGTCAGAGGATAATCCCTTTTCAACGGAGGTACTTTTGTAGGGATTTACACTTAGTTCTGCATACCTCTAAAAGCTCCTTAGTTGAGGTCCTGTAGATTAGGGTATGTTAAGATCCCTTTAAATGTCCGTTTGGATTGAGGAGCCACTTCATGATTTTAAAAGGAAACTTACCCCTTATTTAGTAGGAAAGCAGATAATTTTGTAGGCCAAACCCCGAAATTTGTAGTAAAACATATCCAAAGTTATATCAATTTTAAAGTGGCTCCTCAATCCAAACGTCTGAACTGAGGAGCCAGCTGGAACACCGAAAGTACTCAATGAATATTATTGAAAATTTTGTATCATTTAGTAGTAATTGTGTATAGTACCTACTAAAAATTTGAGTCTAATACTGTTGATATTCAAGAACATACAATACTTTGAATGTGGCTCCTCAATCTATACACAAGAGCGTGAATTTACATGAAAGTAATTGGTCAATTTATAATTCCACTGCAAAAAACATTTAGTAGTAAGTGTGTTTGAATTTGTAGCATACAGAGAAAGTAGTAAAACTGATTAAATTTAGTAAATAAATGCATTTTATTTGGCTCCTCAGTCCTGACGTTTTACATAATAAATGATTGATTGTATGTGCCTGATATCACAATGAAATCAAAAACCAAAAACACTAACATTTAGTATAAATGTCTACTAAATACATATGTACAAATCAAAATTGTATATATTCGGTATTTGATAAAAAAAATACTTCTCAATATTCATTTAGAATTTGCTATTAATGGTGACCATGTTGTGATTGTACCTGGGACAAACGGTCAAACTAGGTAAGTAAATTTTTGTTAAATTAGGGAAGTCATGCCATCTTCTTTTCCAAAATCCCACAGTATCGCGAAACAAAATTCTTTGACCAGTGTGTGTAGCCAGTTATGACTCACTCACAATGAATCGTTGCGTTTTACTATAGGCCTCATAAGAAAACTCAAGTCACCCAAAGGCCAATGAAGAAGGCTGTGCTTGGAGGTTCTCAGCAGCAAATCGAGTTAAGAATAAAGTCGGAACTTAAGGGGAGGTCCAACAGTGGATCTCTTTCGGCTGAAATAAAATGAAAAAATAAATGATATCACGATAAGTATTTTTGAAATTTAATTTTTAACAACTCGACACAGTAGGTAGGTACAGAGATTCTTCATATATTTTGGGTTTAAAGGTATTCAGAACAGGGTGTAAAGTCCTACAAACTGTCCAATCAAGTTTATAATTTTGTATGGAGAGGCTGATTTTTAGGGTTCCGTAGCCAAATGGCAAAAAACGAAACGAACGGGCCCCTACGGTTTTGTTGACATCTCCTTGAGGTGCGCATGGAATACTATGCACCGTCGATGACTTGGGCTCGGTCTGGAAGATTACCGGACAAACGATAATCCAAATCACAAAGAATATCTGTCCAGTAAACACAAGCGGTAGGTCGATTACCGCACGGTGACGGTTTCCCGCGAAGCGGCGAGCCTCCTTGCTAGCCTGCCACCATGGGATCTGGAGGCAACCGTCCTTGCACACATGCACGACTTGTACGTGGGTGAAAGTCCGCTGCCGCAACAGGTCGCAGCTTGGCGGACAGAGCTCCGGCGGGATCCCATGGTTAAATGGCGTCAGCGACTGGCACAACCCAGTGATGGACACAATTATGGCGGTAACCGGGCCATGGCCTTGGTACAGGCCATGGTCCGAAGCAAGGAGGAGTGGCAGGCGGTTGCTTCCTTCTGTGAAGCAGTAACGCTAGCAAAGGAGAAGGCCGACCGCATCAGGCAACGGCGGCGCTCACAGCGCCCCAGCCGCTACCGGGATTCCGATCCCGATTTCCGGCCACCGTAGGCGCGAGCTAGCGGACGGCGAGCAATGGGTAGCTCGCTGTCCAACCGTCCGGTAACTGCCCGGACCGAGCCTAATTCGTTTACGGCGCGCACTGTTCCCGCGCGCCTCAAGGAGCTGTCAGCAACAGCAGGGGCCCAGCTGGGTCGAAGCCTACTGGGGCCAGGGTTATGTCGAAAAGCCGTCTGATATTTTTTCGCCGTCATCATACACATATAATATCCGCGTTCCGAAAATCGATATTTTCAATGTTAGCACGCCAACAGTTCTTCCGAATTACCGTACCGTACCGTACCGTACCTACGCCTGGCGATTTCTTGACACAGCGGTGATATCATATATCCTAAATGTACACACATAGATACACTTTCACGTCAATTGCCACAGGGTTGCCAACCTATTAAAATAATGTTTGTAGTGATGCAACCTTATAGTTTTAATAAACTTTAAAAAAAAGGGGGGCGAAAAATCTTATTTAATGCTCGAAAAAATCAAAATAATTATGCCCATTTAGCCTGTATAAGTCAGATTGCTGTTCTTAATTATGTTTTGCCCAAGCCCCATACGTTTATTGAACGTCTCCTTTATGTTTATGTCAATATGTGAGCAAACAAGTGAGTTTCATTGCTAGTGAACGTTAGGTTACTAAATAAATATTATTGAGGGTAGATAATAAGTATCGACATAAATTTGCAGTTTTGTGCTTCTATGCCATGAAACAAAGATTGTCTTAGTAAATAATGTATTCATGGTCACCCTTCAAAACCATTTCATAGGAAATGAAAGAATAGCTAATAACTTCGTAGATATGTATTTTTTTAAGGCGGGGATTATACGTACATTTAGTAGAATTTTATACTAAATATAGGTGTTTTTTGTTCCAAATTTCATCACAAGTTTAGTAGATTAGAGGCCAATTTATTTACCGAAGCATCTCAATTGAGGAGCCACATTAAATGTGCTATATCTCTTGATCCACTCATGTTTGATATCTGGTTCTTATCCTACAAATCTAATATACTTACTACTAAATGATAACGAAATTGCGTATCAATTGAAGTAATGCTTTTCTGAAAAATGACGGGTCATGTGTATAGATTGAGGAGCCACATTAAAAGTACTGTATGTTCTTGAATATAAACAGTATTAGACTCAAATTTTTAGTAGGTACTATACACAATTACTACTAAATGATACAAAATTTTCAATAATATTCATTGAGTACTTTCGGTGTTCTAGCTGGCTCCTCAGTTCAGACGTTTGGATTGAGGAGCCACTTTAAAATTGATATAACTTTGGATATGTTTTACTACAAATTTCGGGGTTTGGCCTACAAAATTATCTGCTTTCCTACTAAATAAGGGGTAAGTTTCCTTTTAAAATCATGAAGTGGCTCCTCAATCCAAACGGACATCCCTTTAAGATCTCTTTTTGACATGGATGAAATTACATTACGAGAAGAATGAAGCTGACACAACAAAAGAAAAGTAATTGCCTACCAGAGTCTGTGTTTCATGATAGCTTTGACCTGAAAGTCAAGAGTGAACATCTAGGTAAGGGTGCTCCAACGTTCCAAACACATCAACGGTTACCATTAGGTGAGATAACCATTGCAATAATTTAAAAAAAGAAAGAAGTCAGAACTTAGAAGCTAGAATATTATGATAGAAAAGATGAAGGGGATTAATTTCTAATTATATAGTATTAAAAGTAAAGGAAGTTTATTTAAGACTATGATCGATTAATAGAATCATTTATACAACTCTCTCATGTCTTGATTATAAAAAGCTACAATCTAATACTAATGAGTATAAGAGTGAACAAATATTTACATACAGCGGCACTACTCAGAAGCTGTTTGATCATAAACACAAACAAGATCAACAAGTTTGTGTACTGTTTTCATAATCATAAAGTCGACAGTCAAATATTTGTCTAACTTGCGTAGCTTAGACTAATATTTTGACATTATCTTCTAAGGACGGGAGCTGTGGTGGTCGAATGGCCCCGACTTGAGTTGACTCGAGTCGAGGTCGCGGGTTCAAACCTAACCAGGCGCATCACTTTGTGTAATTTATTTCATCACCATTCCACAGTGAAGGAAAACATCGTTTGGAAACCATTTTCTAGAACCAAAAATTCGAAGATATGAGACATTCTCTAACTCGCGCTGAGTCCGCGTGGTGGATTACGGCCCATTCCCTCTCCTAGAGGGGAGGCCTGAATCCTAGCAGTGGGAACATTAAAAGACTGATTATGCTATTATGCTATATCTTCTTAGTTTGAGTAGGTTCTGGTAAGACCATGATGAACACGTTCATTGTGCGTACAGGCACTACCGCCTTACGAGGGGAAACTCCAGCCGGAATCTGTGTTTCCTGATATTTACAATCTAGGGGTCTTTAAGTCAAGCGTAAATACTTTACTTCCAAGCAAGCGTGCTCCATCGTACCATATCATCGATTACCATCAGGTGAGATAGTAATCAAATGTAAGCCTAATCACGAAAAAGATCACTTCCTACAGGGCCATTGTTAAGTCCGTGTTCGTAGGTAATTTAAACCTGTGTTTTACTGTTATATGTATATAAGTGCAGCACTTTTTTTTAGAATCAGTATCTGAATCGATTCCATTAATTTTTACACCATGTTATATTTTTTCCCAAAAATATTTAAATATGTCACAAGTTGGATACCACCAACATAACAATAGTCATAGCAGGCATTAGAACACAACTGGGCGCAAAGCTGGGCGGGGAAGCAAAACAACCCTTCAGTCGCCCATGTGGGCCGGTGACCATGTATTTATGTCGCCAACTAGATATCATAACTGGCTTATAACTTTGTGATTTTTCATAATACAGTTTTGGAATTTTGTACATAGATTCTTTACATAAAAATACTGTATAGGTGTTTTAGGTTATATAGGATAGGTAGTGCTGGTGACTGTTGTAGAGCTCTGAAGCCCACCGTGACTGTAGCTCTTTAGCAAGCAATACGAGTAGCTTGGTATAAGTGAATATACATAAGGATAATAATCATGGACTTGCTAATGACCTCACGACTATTTCCTTTAAACAAGGCCTTGGCAATTTGCCCATAATGCTCATGTTACTAAGTAATTACAAAATGTAGAACAGTCATGTTACTCTAAGAGATACATGACCATACACTAAAGCTAAGGCAAATGAAAGGTTTCGTAATATCAAATTATTATTTGAATAATTTACTTTTTTTCTGACAGATTTTACCTAACGTGAATAAAATATCTACAACAGATTTAATAACTTCTTCCCTGACTTTTTCCTAACAAAAATAAATAAATAAAATCTCACCAAATTCACCAGATTCAGTCACGATCATCCAAAAAAGAAACAAAACACTTTGACTCAAAGCAATAAATTCTAATCAACATTTAAAGATTCCCGATTAAATCACACACGTCTCCTCTTCAGATAAACGTTGCAACAATGAAGCACTTTCACTCAGACTCCGTGAGGCAAAAACTACAGATTCACATGTATCGGAGAAATCGCGGATATACTTGTACTGGGATCCGATCACGATTTGTGTATTGCATGTAAATGGAGCGAATGGTACTAAATTTTTTATGGTCCATGAAAAAGAAAGAGTGTTTTCGATGGTGAAAGAGTTATTATGAAAAGTATAAACAATGAAAGTGGAGGATCTGTAATAGTTATTTATGATTATGAGAAATTTTACGATTTTTCTGCTAATAATCAGAAGGATTGCTTAATCACTGTAAAGTTATATAAGTACTTCACTATGAATAAAGTTCGCTTTTGTGTGTTTGTTCATAGGAACTAACGAGTAATTTATTTAAACTTTATGTATGTAGTGAGGATTGTAACGTAATATAACGCTATGGAGTTACACAAAGGAGTGAGTGTTACATGAGGAGGAGGTAAAGAGGAGGAGTATAGAGGAAGAGTGAGAGTAAGAAGTGTAAGTGTATAGTAAGAGGAGAGGAAGAGTGTTACGCGAGTGCAAGGGGGAGTGTAGTGAGTAAATGCCTCCAGGGAGTAGCCCTAGCAAGGCACGTGTGGTGAGTAAGTGAGAGGTTGAGTGTGGAAGTGAAGGGTGTGGGAGGAAGGTATGGAGGGAAATAATATATATAGATATGAATCCTTGTGAGGTTTTATAACAAATAAAAGCATATAAAAACAATAGAAATATAAAAGATATAAAGTTATAAAAATATCAGCTCAAACGGCGTCACGGCGGAGCGCAGCAGCTGGTGTAGGCGCAGCCCTCAGCCGTACGAGGGACGGCGAAGGCTACGCAGCCGCAGGCAGCACAGATAGTGGTAGTCACAGCCCTCCAGAGCAAGGGCCCGGCAGTGGTAGAGAGGAGGCCCTCAGAGGCCAGGTCCAATTGTAGTACAGCCCTCTGCCGTCAGGGCCGGCAGAGGCAGAGAGGAGGTCTTCATAGTTCAAAGAGCTCCACCAAGAATCTCACACCAGGGAGCTGAGCCAAGGAGCTGAGCCAAGAAACTGTCACCAAGGATCTGACACATGTAACTGCACCAAGAAACTGTCCACAAGGAGCTGACACCAGGAGCTGAACGAAAACTGTCCCAGAAAACTGACAAACATGGTTTTTTATCAATTTTGACGGCTATGCTGGCTGTCAATTCGTAATTTAAAATTTGAAAACAGGTTTCAGCCAGCATTGCTGTTTCACAAGAAATATATAAATTACAATTTAATTTTAAAGAATGATTCGCAGATAGGAGAACATATAATTTGTTAGCAAATTATATGTTTACAAAATAAATAATATTATGAGTAAAAGAATAAAACCTAAGACTATAAAAATACTCTTTGTTGATACCTAATCAAAACCATAGAAGAAAATAGTAGTGACATGACAGATGACAGTGATCAAAGAAAATAAACAAACTAAATATACAAGAAATATTATAAAGAGATGTGATTATTGTGAAGTAAAGTAAACGTAAGTATTAATAACATTACAGGATATAGCAGTACTTAAAACTATAAAGCATTCTCTACCAGTCAATATTACAGGTATATAAGTAATAAGTAAGTAACTGCACATCATTCTGTGGTTGACAACTAACATTAACAGCATCGTTATATCCTAACAGTAAAGACGTTGCAGGATTATTCGAAAGAGTAACTGTGGGTTCCCTGGATATCAAAGGGCAACTGGGTGGGTTTTATTCGGCAAAAGTGAGGCTTTCTCACTCTGCACCCAAAACGGAAGAAGTTACTTGATTACAATATCTCAATTTAAAAAATAAAATTGAAGGAAATCTTAATAGCACTGCTAGTGTTACGACTGATATGCGGGTTAAATATAATCTTATAGAAAATGAAAATCCCAGGGCTTCTAAAACATTGTTACTTAAGGCATAAGGAGCTACATGTTACGACTGATATGTGGGTTGAATATAATTCTAAAGAATATGAAAATCTCAGGTCTTCTAAAACATTGTTACTTAAGGCATAAGAAGCTACATCGGCAGCTGCGGATGGGAAAATTGTACATATTCCTTTACTATTGATACAGAACACAATACCACATAAAATATCTCCTACCACTTCACACTCCTTCCATAAAAACATTGTAGCTATAACGATACACAATTTATCGTACACAGGAGCTATCTAAATACACGACACATAACTTGCATGTCAGTAACCCGACTCGCCTCGACTTACCTCGGGCCAGTCCAGCCACTTAACTAGCGGACTCGCCTCGCCTGTGACAGTCGTGAATGACGGAAGGATAGACGGGGATAAATTGTTTGCATGCGAGGTAGATGTCGCTGTGGAATCTCTTATGGATGTAAACGAAGGGTTAAAAAGACTACAGGAGCTTTACCATGACGTGTTAAAATGTCAGGTGAGTGAGCTAGAAAGAGGGATGGAGCTTTACACCCCTATATAGCTCCGTTGTGAAATGGATCGCGTTAATAGCTCGTTATAGGGCCTCAGGAACTAAAGCGCGGGCACTTTCAGCCAGCATACAAAACAATGTGCAAAGACACAATGCTTGCAAAAAAATTAGCGATTTACTAAAAATCTACAGATTTGATTATAAAATTAAAACACTACATCGGTGAAACGTTGATATATAATAATCTGAAAAACAATCAGAATAAATACAAAATAATTTTCAGAGACATGCTCGTTTTTTTTTGTACTTAATTATCTGTATTGTGTGTATCACTCTTGTGCCCTATGCCGTAAAAACCGTGCATTTGTCAGGATCAAAAATAGTGTATTCCCTCTATTGCGTAGACCCTCAACGGTAGAATATCTTCTTAGTAATTATTGATTTACAAGGATTTTTTGTAAATCAATGCTAGTAATGCATTATTTTTGATTTTGAGACGTACTTGCAACATGACAAAACCAAAAAAAAATTACCTCAATGTAAAATTGGTTAAGATAAAAATCATCGATTACTTACGGGAAACTTGTTGGAATGTGTGTGAAGCGCAGCCGGCATCGAGGGTGCGGGTGCACCGGGCAGCGCCGCCTCGGGCGCCGGCGGCATCCTGTACGGCGGCCCACCTTCGACTGTACCTGAAAGCAAAGTAAAAAGACAAATTAAAGATAGCAGCAGAGGATGTTTTGGATCTACTGTTTTAAAAGATGATCTGTCTGAAAGGGGGAAAATATTGAAATGACGATTAACATAAAGATGTAGTAGCATGCGTTGACTTCACGTATACCGGGATAAATGTAAAAGAAAAATGATAAGCAGAGCACGCATCTATCGGTATGTTTTCACTGAAAGGAAAACAGCGAAAACCGAATACGTTACGTTATCACATCACATTATCACACTAACAATACAAAGGCGATAGTTTGAACATCGAAAGGATTTGAATTTAAATCATGCGGGCAGAATATGTCCTTGATAAGCATATAAATAGAGACAATTTTCTACTTTCACGCGAGCAACAGTACAACAGACACAAACTGTTTCTTGGGCAACGCAAGAAAAGACTGCTGCGTCGACCTAAAGGATCTTGGGCACGGGAAGGATAATTACCACTCGGGAAAGAATTACAAATATCTGTATTTCTCATATCCTTCATCGTATCTTGACCATCCTATATAAAGAACTTAAATTAGAGACTCTTAAGCTTCCATAGCTTTTATACATACTCGTAGAATAAACATTTTATCTCTCAATAGCTGAAAGTGACGACGACGTTGCATACGCGTATCTACATGATTGTGATGAAGACCTCAAAGATAATCACATACATAATTTACAACGTGAAGAAGCATGAGTACATAATAATGAGAAAATACAGCTATTGTCGACAGCTGAGTGCTTTTGCAAAGGAAACCATAAAAAATTGCGAAGATTGTACTCATTAAGTTAATGCATTATGTGATGACAATAATATCAGTGATATTAAGCGAGCATTTCTCATGATTCGTTGCGGTTTAAGTCACAAGAATATGACGGATTTTGATTCACACTGGTACTCGAGGTGTCTAAAAAAACGTTGACTAAAATTCTTCAAAACTTGTTGTAAGGCACAGTGCAATGATAAAAATTACTTTCAAAAGAGCTTTTATCATCAACTGTTTCTATTACGGGGAATAAAGAAATTAAATATGATTGGAGATTTATAACAAGAATTACCTACTTTGCTAAAATTAAATATTCAACTCTCTGCATTTGCACGATTTTACAGATTAAGTGACTAATAAAAAAACTTAGGGAAATACGCAATATGTTTCTACCTTGGCCCAAAGTCCGGCTTGGTAGGTTTGCGTCTTGGTGATAGCTAACTTCCTGCAAGGCTCGATGGGACGATGGCATACGACTGACAATTGAATGGACCTGATTGAATCAAATTGTGTAGCCATAACTCAATTGTCGTCATTAAGATCGTGTAATGATGGCTTAGGTGTCTCCAGGATTTACTTCACTGATTTTAAAAATAAAAGGCTTTTTGTAGGAGATAAATGCAAAAGCGAATCTTAACTATACATAGCGTTATAAAATTGAAACAATTTTAGTTTGCTTAAATATTATTATCGTGAATTATTTAACTTGTAAGTACCCTAACTATTAAAACTGTACCTAATATCAGAGATATAGCAACAGGATGTCAATGATGACTTTTAAGTGCTCTAGAAAGTGTAATGGTAAAGTGGTTGTGGTTAACAGCATCGAAGGTAAACCGCAGTGATCTATCGATCGATGCAAGCGTGTGAGTGCGGAACGGTAGGAGCAACTAGATCTTGTTAAATTGCCTGCACATACCACTAGGTTATAGGTTAACTAGAAATTCTGAAAGGAAATAACCGACAACCTAGATATATACAAGAAATATCTACTCTGCAGCGAATGATGAAAGAAAATAACTTATTTACATTTCCTTGTACCAGTGTTGGTAACATTATTTGTTATTAATATGATAATTTATTGCATCACATAAAATATGATGTGGCGAGAAAGTGGCAAATATAAATTAATGAGTTACACTTGTTCGTTTTTTACCTCAATACATGTCATTAAATGAATATAAAGCTGGCGGTTGAAGTCATTAATCAATCAATATTAATCACCTATAATATATATTTATATATTCAGTATAGAATATAAAAGTTCAAGACTCGAAATCTCAAAATCGGCCTATGGTTATTAGTAAGAGTTCTAAACACAAAGAATTTTACAGCAATTTAGGGTATCTATTTCTCTTCTTAAACCCATTAAATCTCGAAAGTAAAAAGAAGCAGACATCCGTTAAACCTTGATCATGGTTATCACCAGTTCCGCATCGATCGCCCAAATGAGCGGTGCTCCAGTATTTTTTGCGACAGACATTAAATTAAGATGAGACGTACAAAAACATGTTGGAAGTGCCAACGACCGGCGTTTTGGAGTCAGCTGTGAACCGGTCCGCGGCCGGAACGGTACCGTTTGTATTGACTTACATTGATGACATTGTGTTTTCTGCACCCGATTGGGGACCTTTCATACGCGAGGAAGTATCGACAGTTCATTTGTCAATGTTTTACTACGTTCAACAAATGATTGGTTATTCAACTTTTTACCACGAAATATTTATAAACAAAAACTTGGTAAGATATAAAGACCATTCCATAAATTCAAATTGTTTCCTATAACAGATGTATAAGATTGTAGCTGTAGGTACAAAATGTAAAGTTTACCAATGTTTCTTACAGAAGTTGTTGTTGATAGGCCTTCTCCATAAAATATTCATAAGCGCCAGTTTAAAGTGGAGCAAAATATTATGTAAACGAAGGCGATAAAAAATTTGATCAATACATCAACTGTAATCGATTATGACACATCAACAGGGTAGATTATACCTTTAACTTAATTATATAACACTAGTTGATCTATCTTAATAATAATACTTTATAGTAGATTAAAAATGGAAGTAATTACGATATATTGTTATGCAAGAGATTTAAATCTTTAAACAATAGTCTAAGTATTTAGAGCGTGTTGTAGAAGGTGTGCAATGTATCCGAATGTTATAAAAACAATATGGCGGATGTTTAGGCGGCAAAAGGAAACGACATGCGGTTTTATATTTAGAGCTATAAAGTTTTGCAAAAATGCTTTTTACCTGCTGATGTTAATAATATTTTGTTAATTTATGGTTGGGGATCCTGTTTTGCTTTTTATAGGTGTAACGTGTTAGTGTTTTTTTATTATATTTTATAATAAATATCATCAAATTGACTTCAAAAGGTAAATCTGTTAATATATATTTTAAAAGAATCTATTCTTAAAATTTAAAAAGCTTTTCGTATCAGAAGTAGATAAGCGCTACATAATGTGGTCTGATTTTTATCTAATCAGATTCTAATAAAAAATTGCAAACCATGTCTAAGAAGCAACAGTTAAGTTTACTTTAAAAGTCCATCTCACTATTGAAGATTTAACGGACCTGATTTTTGTTGGTTGCTTTGGCAATATAGACATTGAAGTAATTACAGTAGAGTATAATATTGACGAGCTTAAGGTTGAGGGTCTTTTCGATGAGCAGGTGCTTTTAAGTGACAGTATCTACACATCTGTTTTGTTTCATCTTCAAGTTATTGCTAAGTAATGTTTTGACTCCAATGATTTTTTTGACATTATTTCGTGAGCTTCCCGTTACATATAATGTAAAATACAAAATCAGTTAGTAATTGTTTCTACACTAACTAAGATTCTTCTTAATGTTACGGATGAGAAATAATGTTTGATAACTAATTTTTAATGGCACTCTGGTTACCAAATGGAATTTATAATACAAGTTCCTCAATCTTTATGATATTACAGATGGCATAAGATATTTCACTTTACTGCTTATCTCTCATTTTTATATTATGTGTTGATTCTAGACAGGACTTATAGATTTTCTTTTTTAAACAGCGATGTTAAGTAGGTACTATTCTAAGATTTAAGATTAAGAAATAAAATCGTGATGTCTACAGTCTAGTCTGTATATCTTTATAATAACAAGTCATGACAAAACGATAAATTATAAAACAAAAAGAGATATAGAAATAGTAACAAATAATGTTACAAATGTATACAATTTCGCAATATAATGCAATTTTGGACACTTGAATGGTACAGTGGGTGTATCAAGTGAATGTATGCGAGCCATGAATTAATTACACAGTCAGATTTAGTTACAACCTCGTTAGAGCCAACCATATTTGGCATTAAACGGCTGTTAACTCATGTAAATGTTTGAAATATATCAATATCTGCTTTAAATGTTACGTTCGCGGGTAATTGGATAGATATGCGAATTAATTTGGCAAAGATAATAATATAAAAATTCACATACTTGTACCAATGCTCGATAAGTTTGGCAAAAATACATTTTTGAGATTTCTGTAGTATTACTAAAATTGGTAGTTGAAGCGTAAGCACCTACATGATTTTATTGTGAATAGCAGACAATTTTAATTGATTGGAAGGCTAAATTTGAAGTTCAATTTTAGCTATCATGCTTTCTAGTCTTGATTGTCGACATTTGAACTCTCTTTTAAATTCTCTACCTTTCTTAATACAAAGGTATAAAAAACCCGCCAAGTGCGAGTCGGACTCGAACGGTTCCGTACCATTATGTGTATTAACGCCATAAAGATCACGTTTGTTATATGGGAGCCTCCTTAAATATTTGCTTTATTCTATTTTTTTACTACTTTTTGTCTGTTAAAGTTTCAACTGTCTAACTATCATGGATCATGAGATACAGCCTGGTGACAAACGGAAAGACAGACGGATGGACAGCGGAATCATAGTAACAGATACGGAACCCTAAAAACAGGTTTCGAAACAACTTCTATATACAAACTACCTCCATTGTCAGGTGTCCTGTCAACCGTCAAATATTGGCGCCATTGTTGCCAGCACCTTGAGTCTTAAGACCTGACAGGCTGACAGGTGACCTTCGTGCACCAGGTCAGGTTCTATTGATTGTTATTAATAATTTCCTATTGTTTGGTTTATCTACTTCAGTAAAATTGAGGCTATGAGATCATTGTATTATTAGTAGCTGAGCTTTTATTTCTGGGGTACTGATTTAATTCGGATGGCCTAAGTTTTTTGTTCTAATGTACTTTCATTTAGTTAAATATAATCAACTTAATTAACAATAACTATTCTCATGTATAATTGGTTGCTTCCTCTTTAGATGTAAAATTAAATGAAAAGATCTGCTATCTTTAGATTTGGAGTTCAATTTTATTTACAAATTGCTTCCTTGACTTTTGATGTGATATTTCTTACATAACTGTTTCATTCAGCTGTAACTAATCTGTGTATATCTATTTAGTCTCACTACATTATATTTGGATGCTATGTCTAATTTAAAAGTCTACAAGTTTGCTAACGCTACAACCTCATATCTCATACCAATTAGTTTCTAATATAAAATTGTTAAAGGTGATGTAAATTTCTCTATCAAGCAACTACGTGACTACTTATTTTGTACTAATGTATTCTAACTAACATGATATTTATTAGGTTCTAACAAGCATTCACTTTTGAATTCGCTAATGGTTAGCTTATAAATAGGTCACTTTGCAGAATCTGAAATAACTTAGTTAAGTATAACGTCAACGTGTTTTTACATACTAAATATCATAATCAGCCTTTTAATGTTTTAACTGCTTGGATTCAAACCTCCTCTCTAGGAGAGGGAATGAGCCGTAATCCACCACATGGGCCCAAGACCATATTTATAGAAATCACAGAAAAATTATTTACTTAATAACTCTTAGGTATTTTTATTTATCTAATTATTTATTTAGTACAAAATAAAATACAACAGAGACTAGTAAAAACATTATTTGTGCGAAGTTTTTATAGATTTTTTGTTAGTCCGGTTTGGGTCATCAATGCTTCATCAACCGATACTATTCAATCATCAAGCTAATATTCTACTTCCTTAGATATCTGTGCTCCATTACCTTTATATCCTGATGAAACATTTTTCCTTGTTCCTGAGTATTATCACCAAAAAATAATAAAAATATTATATAAAATTGTTATTTTTCTAAGACATCAAAGTTTCTTTTCTAATTGATAGGTTAGCTAATCCATTACAATAAGACAGTCTCAAGTTTATATCATAATTAGGAGTTATACCTTAAGCCTTCCCTTAAAATTCCTATATTCAAATTAAATTTTGATGCATTGGATTTTTTCCGGATATCAGCACACCAAAATATAGGAGAAATGCTACTTGAAGTTGAAAGAGGTATTTTGTTGTGGGTCTGTCTTATAACTATAATTTTTGCTTAATATTTAGAAACTGTACTGAAAACATACAAAAGTAAGTTATCTTAAGCTACATTTAGCTTAAAATATCGTTCCTAGTGAGATTAAAACACGAAGATTTTAAAACAAAATTCAAAGTTACATAAAGTCTAGAAGCTTTATAGAATTTTCAAACTAGTTCTGATATCATTAACTGTCTTTATGATGTAAGAGTTCCGGCCAATAGAAATTATATCACGGTGGTATCTTTGAATCAACATGCTATTATAGTAACAGGATTTAAATGGATACAGTCATGTCGATACAGACTGGATTATTGCATCTCTCCCCATGGGTATATGTTAATATCAACGACATTTTAACGTTGTCGGTAAAAGCTTACCAGTTCTCTTCTAGAATTCATGCTTTGGAATATGACTTCTAGTATTTTCTTAGGAAAAGATTTTTTCAAAAATGTATAATATGTATTTAGAGAACTAAATAAACTAAATTTCACCGACAACTTTACACGACCCGACTTTTAAACTACATCTTTTTCCATTAAAAAAAAATATATATTTATTTAGAGTTTCTGATGTGATCACGCACGGATACTCCAAGCATAGCCCTTTCCATCGCCCTTTGGGTGACTTTGAGTCTTCTTATGAGGCCCATTGTAAGTGACCACGTTTCGGAGCCATAAGTCATCACTAGCAACAAGCACTGGTCATAGACTTTCGTCTTGAGACACTGTGGTATATTGGACGCGAAGACACCGCGCAGCGTTGGACGGCCTCCAACAAGGTGGACCGATGACCTGGTCAGGGTCACGGGAATCCGATGGATGCGTGATGCACAGGACCGGTCGTTGTGGCGACGCTTGGGGGAGGCCTATGTCCAACAGTGGACGTCTTTCGGCTGATATGATGATGATTTAGAGAAATTAAAACACTATTAAAAAAAATACGTTTTAACTTTGGTTTTAGCGTTAAAGAGGGAGTTTCGAAACTGGCACAAAAGAATGGAAAAAAAGGCTCAGTATTATGATGATAAAGGCTGATGAAATAACAGTAGCATTAGAAAACACTACACCAATACAGAATAAGAAAATAGAGGCAACTAACACCATTATTAAAAATATGCCAGGTGAAGATAATTTTCTTACAGACGCCATCACGTTGCACTTACACTTGATTTGTATAAAACCTATATGTTTATGTTTGTGTTATGTCGCAGTTAAGCATATGGAAATAGCTACAGGTTATCAACCCACAAGCAATACTGCAGTGATCATCGACACTTACAACTTGAGCAGAAAGATTAACTGTCGATAAAATCCTGTTTTTCATTTCTAGATGGATATTCCAGATTGTTTTTATTACTCTTTAAATATTGCAGGCACGTTTGTATTTGCTAGGTTATTCAACAATATTATAAGCACCGGCTTACTAAATACATCAGTAGTTATTTTTAAAACCGTATTTTTATTACGTTATATATATGCACTTATCAAGCACATGCAATGGTCATTTCCCGTGACTATTTGCGTGCCGTCTCGCTTGGTGATTTTCGTATGGCTTTACGATATAATCATCTTCACGGCTTTAATTCTTTCTTCGGTTAAGTAGAGGTTCTTAATTGAATTGTGATTGGGGTTATGCCTTATTAGATTCCTATTTATAAATGTCTGTTATTTGTGCCTAATTCTGAGTTTGTTCCGAATTTATTTCTATTGAATTATCAGCTTCATCAAGTTCAATAGAACTTAAAATGACCGCACTATAAGTATTCGACAGAACTTTGTACTTTACGATTAATGACATACGAAGTGTATCCTTTACATAGGCTTCTTCTCAGAAGTCATTATCTACGAACAAGTTTATAACAGTATCAATAAGAGTTAATGTAATAGGATGTTCTTGCAGGATCTGACATAGATTTGTTCGCATACCGACCGTGACGTGAATTTTAATTATGAAACTGCCAGTTTAAGCCGCTGCTGAAGATTATTGTTGTTATTTGAAATTAAATTATGCAACGGCCATGGTTTACTTAATTTTTACAAAATCAGGTCAATTAGGTTTCAATATTAATTAATAAGTAATATTAATAAAAAAAATGGCTAATTTGAAGAAATGCCATCACAAAAGACTAGTACAAAATTATTAAGGAAAAACAAGAAAAAAATACTCTAGTTTTCAATTTACTTATTTATTTGGCATCCATGGAAACGAGGATCCCGAAATTATGATAATAATTTATAATGTTGTTGACCGCCTTGTAGAAGATTAACATAAATTGTGTAATTACTCGAGTTTTTTTAAACCACTAAAGATAAGTTGAATGAAATAAATGATTTCTCCAAATGAAAGATTTCATAACATTCTCGTAGCAAATTCCTTTAAAGTTATTTTCGCACGAATATTGTAGCAGACATGAATGATATTATGCACGTCAAAATAAAAGCGCTTCTGCTGGTTTGTTGGACCATGCTTTATTAGTAGTGTTCACTACTATAAGCGTGCATAAATGTACATTCGGTAGTAGTAACATGTGACTAGCTTACTTGACTTATTAGAAGCTTTGTTTTTTCTGTTATCGATTATAACCCAATACATACAAGACTTACAACTCGTGCCCCAGCTCTAGCAAGCGGAGCTTTTTTACCTCATACTTTTCCAGATAGAGCTTTGCTCTACGAGAGACAAAGCACCACAGTTATGTGAACCTTGTGAATGCTTGCGATGTCTGTGAACCTTATTTCTCAACGAAATATTTTGTGCCACTTGCATACAAAAAAAGAAAGTCTAAAGAGAACATTTAATCATAATTCTCATAGAAAACACGTGCATCAACCCCGCCATTAAGCTCTTCACGAACTTTTATAACTACTAAATAAAGCAAGGACACATACCGTCCGAAGTGCACAATGAACCACTTGATGGAATATAACGGTTACACACAATACTTCAAGTCAACGGCATCGAATCAACCGCGGACCATTCACAAGACAACACAATAACAAATCTTATAAGATACAAAACAAAAGATTCACTTGAAATTTAAACTTTGGAGTATAAATAAGAGGTTTTTGCTTAAAATTGAATACAGAATGTAGTAACAAGACATTCACCTGTCAGAGGCGCGCGCGCACTGGCGGCCAAGCGCGGCAGGCGGCCGGCTACAGAACCCGTTTCGTAGAAAAAAGCGCTCCTTCCCGCCTCCGCCGCCATCATTGCGACCCTTTGCATATTCCCCTGTTCACTATTCATCACTGCACCGCCACTATCCCCGGGTATTTCTCGCAGCCGCTCCGGCACAAGCTGCGCGTCGTGCTCAATTCTACGCTCATTCTCAGCCGCCACGCTCGTGGTCAGCCGTGATTCCTTCAGATCCACTTGATTAGCGACGCCGTTTACTACTGCGTTAGGATTTCTCGGTATCGCGATCGGTATTCTGCCATAAACAGGTTTGTTTGTGTACTTTTGCGAGTTATCTATGTTGTTGGGTGGATTAGCAAAAGCGTTTACTTTCAATATTTCGTTAGCCTGCTGCAGTAGTCGACGCTGTATCGTTTCAATCTCGCTTCTCGACGCTTTCGAGTTCTCCGACAGCTCAGCTATCAGTTGATTGACGTTGAATTCAGCCATTTTGTTGGTCATAACTTGTGAGGTCGAGGCTTCAACGGCTTCTCGAACATTATCTTTAGCGTTATCTGATCTCTTGGCTTTGACTTTCATGTCTCGATTATCAGGTGGAGTGACCACTATCGTCGGTATGTGTTCTTTAGACTTGGATTCCTTTTTGCCACGTTTCACTTTCTTTACAATTCTGCTTGCCATTACATTATTACACTCATATTGTCAATTGTTTGAGCTTTTCAGTTTTTTCATGCATTTTGTTTAAAGTGATAATTTAATTTGATTTAAATAGACCTTAGAAGTTTTCAAATTAACATGATTGACAGTAACTTATTGTGAGGCTTCCAACTTTGCTATATATATTTCACCGGACTGACAATTTGACGGATTAAATATAATGAAACTTCCGGAATCCTATTGGTATTGAAATTAAAAATAAACAAAATACAATTTGGTACCTATAAGTGCAACTGAGAACTACAATTAAGCCATGACACAAATTCGCAATGCACTTACTTGGCTATAACTGTTTAAATTAAATTAACGTCATCGAATAGTTAACGTTGTATGCCCTTAATTAAGAGATTTCAATGTGTTTATGGATCTTTCAAAGCATTCTAATGTATTCAATTAAGGCTTTAATAAATACTAGTCCCCGTTAAAGCCTTTATGGATTTATAGCTATCTATAAAGTAAATATTTTAATGTAGATAGGAATAAATTAAGCATACCTAACTATTCCATACAAATACATGTAATGATGAGTTCAGTTTCGGAAAGCATGAAGACTATTACTGATTATTGACATTATCATATTGATGCCAGAAAAAAATATGTTAAAGCTTAGTGATGAGGACAGAAAAAGAATAGATCGATATATGTATGTATATCTAAAGAAACAAATACCAAACTATAACAGAAAAATAAAAGTAGGTATCCTCTTTATATGAGCATCACAACAGAAACACAAGAACTCATCCGGAATATGACTACAGTTTTGGAGTTTATGCAGTTCAACGTGGTTAACTCAGAAACAAAATCACAATTATCCGAACCTTTCACAAAACGAAGAAAGTCCTGTCATAAAACTAGCTCTATCACGATGATAAAGCATCTTCTGCAACTTAAACAATCGGCTCTCTTATTTGAAGCTACGTAACTTCAAATTCATTAGAGAAATAGGTACTCGGAAGTAATTTTACAAAAGATATATGATACAGCTCTGAAATTCAATTTGCAGGAGATAATTTGATTCTTTAAGGTAACATGACTCCGAATTGACGATAAATTAACCAAGATCTTTTGTCTTATACAACGGTATTCAACATACATCATGTAGCTATTTAACCAGGATTTTCTATAATAAAATTGCCTTTGTCTAAGATTCTGAACACTTATTGGAATCATAACGAATTAATATTTGGACGGTTAAAATATTTGAAAAGGTTATTTTCCCAACTGTTTTTTCATATTTTTTTGGGAATTCATCCTTTGATATCTCGCGTTCGATGGTGGAGCGAAGGGAGTATCAGATTTTTATTAATACCACACCATTGTCCTTCAGTAGGACCAGTAGGGGTTGCTCTTAACGTTTTAGAGTCACGGGCTCCTTTTCGGAAATTCTCCAGGGGTATACTAGCAGGCATTAGCCTGCTGGGCCCCTATGATTGGGGTCGGCTTTTAATGTAACTCTAGTCGCAGTTGTAAACCTAATTAGATCATTTTACATATAATGACTACCTATCTAAACTTCATTTACTTCGAAAACCGGTAGATGAAAAACACAATCCGCATTGCATTCGACTTACGACTGTATTTTTTATTGGAACAAGCCAGCTACACTACTTCCAACTGCTGCAGCATCACCACCGGGACCAAGAGGAGAGGTGCAGTCAGTATATTGCTTTGCTTAACTTGACGACCCGTGCGGCTCACGCCATTACGCGCGGTATTTAACCACGAGTTCCATCAGAATTGTAATGGTTCTTCAGATATGCAACCTGTTTACCTAAACGCTCTGCATCTTGAAATACAAGTTATTTGTATAAGCATCTTGTAACATCAGAATGACTAGGTGAAAATTTAGAGCAGAAAACAAGAAACATTTTGCAAGTGCTAATAAATTATCTGTCCAAAATTTAAGGCACATATTTTACTTCTAATCTAAAACATTTTTGTAATCAACAGATTTCACACCTCCTAACTCATATGATAGGTTTTTCAAAATATAATTGATTGATTCTTTTATTATTAATTTAAAACTTTGGAATGCAGCTTAGCTTTTGATATCGAAAAAATCACTGCACTTTGTAACTTTGAGAATCGCAGCTCCACTACCAAATTGGCTCCATCTAATTTTATTTACGACAGGACAAGAAAATAAACTAACTGATATAGTCTTGCGTAGGACCCCGGGTTCGCCAAATGCGTTTGCACGTTCGACGCTGGCATACTTTCGAGTTTCATAACCTTTTGTTATAGTTTTCGATGGGAATTATTCCATTATACTTCCCATGTATAGTGTTTCTATATGTATTGTTCACACCTTTATTTTATGTGGATATATGGGAATGTAAATTGTGTCAACCATACCATAAAGTGGTGTTGTGTTGTCAGATGTGGGAAGTAGATGTAGATTGTTGGTTGCTTCAGCAGTTTTGTATTACATTGTTTTCTATTACAGTTTTCCTGTCATTTTAGATCGTACTACATTGATAATATCAGTCCTTACTATTTAATGTACCTTACAGATTTTATTGCAGTAGTATAGAGGCAGTTGTCTAAATCTCAGAAATTAAAGTTGGTTTCAAAGCAAGTCTTAGAAATATTCATTTATAACACGCTACTGGCGAGTCCTTATCCATAGGTTCAAGTAAAGTCGTGTCTTGCAATGTAAAATGAATAAGCATTTTCATTTCTCACAGGGCAGACATTTGCATTTCTAAACAGGTCCGTCGACACTCGACATGTTCATGTTTTAATATTTCAATAGGCGGAGTGATAACCCATTAGCATATAGTGTCAACCGTATGCAAATCAACGACTATGGTATCTTCGAACTTTATAACAATGGTTTGCAAACCATGAGTGACTTAAACACCATCTGTAGATGGGTTCAGAAGAAATAATGCTAACGTAACTTCATTCGAAATTTTATCATCTGTAAAATCATGCTTGTTGAATTATTTATCTGAATCTAGATCCTTGTTTCATTCGCTGTTATGTCAGAACAATGGGCTTTTATTCCTTATCGTTTTATCGATTGCAGATGCAGTCTATTCTTGAAAAATTTTGATTTTAGAAGGCCACATCTCGTTTCGAAGCTAAAACAAAGGATATTTGAATACGCGTATCATCATTATGGCCATGGCACAATTGCACGATTCACAAAATATGTGGCATAAGCAATGCCAAATATGTCGTTTTTTAAAGACATGTCCCAAGATGTGAGTCACTTTGACTAAATTCATGCAGGCCGGCTGTCTACCTGTTACGATATATTATTATATATGAAGCTGCGTGTGTAGTATAAAGATACAGTTTTATATCTGTCTGTGAGTCACTGTGAGGTGATACCAGCTTTCTCTGCAGTTCACGTCTGAACTAAACTTGGCATTTTATGGATACATGTTTTATGAAGCTTTATTCTTATGTAAGGTGCAGTAATACAAGTATATCTCTGAGGCAATGAACACGACACGTTCAGTCGATAAATATTAAAGAAAGAATAAAAATATTGAGTGTCTGCCACCGCTGCAAGGTTTTGAAAGTCAGAGCGTAGGATGGCTGATTCATCATCTGTCTAGTAAGATATAGGATGACATTGAAGACAATAGCTCGAAATTATAGTTGACATACAGATGATTTTTTTGATATCGCTTAAGGTTACTTGAAAACAATGATTGAACTAATTGCACCAAACTGTCAATTAGTTCAGTAAGCCTTCTTTATGTGGGAAATCAAAGTCAATTTATTTCAGCTCTGAGTGTGTTGAGGGGAATTATCAGACTTTTACCTACATTTCTTCCTAAGTTCCTCTTTTAAACTACTTCGCAATTCTGTTCAATAAGCCTAATGTAATCATCATTAACCAGGTAGACTTATAAACAATCAAACGTGATACTGTTAGAGGTTTCCTGTATGTAGCTCATTAAGTTGATATTGTTTAGAGATCTGTTGACCGCAATGTGGAAAGATTTGACATAAATTATAAAGCAGAAAGGTATCAAAGGTTAATAAGCTACATAATATCATCTTGGCAGTTTTATTGAATCAACGCCTACGTCTTGCTTCGAGCTTATTAAAGGTGTCTACAGACGTTCAGACTCCTTTAAATCAACTATTATTATTGTAACGGATACTTGTCGTTGCCTGCTATAAGTCTGCAGGATTTGCTTGTATGGAGTCGTTTCTAACTTTTCTATGGAAGCAGGATGTCTTAACTTGGCTTAACAGATTGGCAGTAGGGCCGACATATCCGGATAGTTGATTTGGATTTTGGTACACACTATTGTCGATCAAGTTGCTTAGTTCCTAAGTATTTTTTTGAGGTGGTAACTCATCAATATTTAGCTTCACTTTTTTTGATTAACCGTAATTTTGTCAATCCAAAACTGTCTGTAAATGGTCTATTTGAAATAAACGTTTGTGATTTCTGATTTCAAACAACTTCTTCTACATACTAGAATCACACGAATTTTCGTAAAGCTGGTACGGGTAGGTACTTTAGTGAGAAAAGAAGATTAACCAGAAGCTTAATGAGCTTTCGTTATTTTTAAGGACAACAATGTAGTCACAAAAGAAAAAGAAGAACAAGAGATAACGCTAGGGCATAGATATGATTCGATAGTAGAACTTACTACGAGTGACTCTTCTTGCCAGAGACTATATCTGTCAATAAAATATGTAAAACTATATAAGCCGTTAGCATTTAAATTAAACATAAAGCTCTCAAGTCTAGACGCATCTTAAAGTAATCGTTTATCTAGTCAAACTAAACAGTTGCTCGTTTTAACACCGCATTGTAATCCACCAAGTTAAGCTGCTATGATTCACTGGATTTGCAATTTAAATTCAACACCTACAATTCAAGGAGGATTTATTTCACAGTTTTACTAATTTTATTACAACTACTGATTAGTTAATAAGTGCAAAGTTCTTTGAAGAGGTTACATATGAATTATGCATTATCATTGTCGTCCGTTCCTTCTTTTTCTTACCTTCGTTTTTATTTAGTATATCATCAAATAACTTCTCCCGTTCCGGTAAGAGCGAGAAGTAGAGTAAGATTTTACTGACTAAAACCCAGCCGTATTTCTTTAGCTGCCCTTTGCCTTCCAGGGCAGCAGTCACTCTTTGCAATGATTGATTAAAGATGACTTACTGTAGACTTTGGATCCTCCAAACAGTTTTTAGAAGGAAATTGAAGTATTATTGTATTCAACTCTATAATGCTATAATCACATCAATCATACTGGTTCTATGTGTCTGGCACAATTCCTCAGTTGCCTAAGCCTGGTTTTCGAGATTACATTGAAGTTCTTTGTTTGTTTTGCAGTTTGTGTTTCGTCGGTATTTGAACTAAAATAGGTTATTAAGGAACATGTTTAAAGAATGGAGTTCCTTGCTGGAGTCTATATGCATGTCTTTAATTAAAGATAAGAAATAGATTACAGAAAAATATTATTTATTTTGAATGAGTTGCTTCTAGACAAGCGTGCTCCATCGTCGACCGCATCATCGCCCATCATCAGGCGAGACACTAGGCTATATCCACCACCTATTTTGAAAGATGGCCAGGTCAAGGTTTCCTTGTTCCGTTGTCCAAGATTACTACCTTCACGCCACTTGATCCGTACGGTACTGCGATGTCTATACAATTGTGTAGGTGACTAATTAACTCTTCAACTGATCTATTGTTAGTGGGCATCCGAGTGTGGTTCCTTTAGCGGTCTCTAAACCTATTGTGTGGTCAACGACTTTAGAAATGTTGGCGAAAACGTATGGTGATGTATTTTTGTTTTGGGAAAGAGCTTTCTCAAGTAAAAAATTTGGGTTCCCATGGTTACTTAAAATTTTAGGTAATACTAAAAGGAATACTTGTTCTACGATTTCAGTGGTCTCTCCTATCCTGTGCCCTTAACTCTAGCCGGAACGCCCATGCCCGTCTGTGTCAATTTTCAGTACCTCAAATCGTTTGTCCATGATGGTGAGGTAGACCGAGACGTGATCAACTCAGGATGAATGAAATTATGACAGGTCACTAGAACAACTTGTGACCCACGATGGCCCTCAAATTGAGAGATGAAATGTATATGTCCGTGATAGGACCAGTTATGCTGTATGGATCAGAATGTTGATCAAAAAGACAGATGAAAAAGATTGCATGTAGCGGAGGTGAGAATGTTAAGTATATATATCCTTAACATGTGTGATGTGACGAGAATAGATAAAATGACAAACGAGTATATTAGAAGTTTGAAAGTAGTACCAGTTACAGAAAAGTTGAAAGATAATCGTTTGTCTTGGTTTGGTCACGTGAAGAGGTGAGATGAAACGAACGTTACTAATAGAGTTATGAGTATACATGTGACCACAGAGTGAGATAGAGAGGGAAAGGGAATCCAGAGAAAAAATTAATGGATTTTGTGAGGAGTGAATGAAAGAAAATTGAGTTAGTGATAGCGTGACGGGTGACAAGACAGAAAAAATACGTGTTGCACCGACCCCAAATAAAACGGGAAAACATCAGGAAGATGGTAATGAGTATTATTTACGGATGTGGATGGTTTAGGGAGCGCTGTCTAACAGTAACCATGGTCCGGGCATTGACTGATTTGATTTTAATGATGCTTTGTTTCTAGATTAAATATGTCATCTTGTTCTCAATGGCGGTTTGAAAATAGATTACTATGTATTTTAAAACACATTTGTTTATTGTTATTTAGAGGTTCACGCTTAACCACTATCTCCCGTGATGGTAAGCGATGATGTGGTCGACGATGGAATACGCTTGCCTAGAAGTAAACTATACTCTCTTGACTTAAAGACACCTAGATTGTTTAAGACATTAAGTTGTGTAGCAAAAAATATATCACGTTTGTCACCTAACTAAATCAGGTTATATTGAATTATGCATCCAAATCATAAACTCCATTTTGCCAAATGTCAATCGCAAGCCTAGTTTTAAAATCGTGATCATAAAAGCAGATCTATGATTAAACGAAGCCTAATAACACTGAATTGTTTGCAATTAAGAATTAAATTAAAACAAATGCCTCAACTAGCCTAATCTATGAAAGGATAAAAATAAATTGTACATTAAACAAAATTGTCGGTATCATAAGAAACTGCGAATCACTCTGAAAGATGTAATTTTTCTATTGTGGTTACATCAAAATGATGCTGTAATGAAGATAGTCGGAACAAAAACTGATTTCCTGAACGAGATAGTGCAGAAAACGAACACGAAATTGTACAGGTATGGAATTATGAAGTGTATTTTTGCAAATGACGTATAATTTTACAGTTCGTCATAAATAGTTTTATTACTTATATTTTTTTAATTCTAAATCTTTCAGTTAGATATGTTTGTTTGTTGTGCACATGGTCACTGTTAATGATGAAATATCGACTTATTTTGAAGTTAGCAGTGATCAGGAATTGTTACTATAAGTTTTTTTTTTATTGTTGATAGGGTTGATCGTTATTTCACCCGATGGAAAGCGACGAAGTGGTAGACGATGGAGTGCGCTCGCCTAAAAGTAACCTATTCACTATTGACTTAAATATTCCCGGGTTGTAGCCATTAGGAAACACAGTTTAAGCAAGGACTATTAGGTAGATACTAAAAAGTTATAATAATTTATCAGATATCTAAATAAATAAAGAATTTTCTTTCCATTAATCTATTCATACTCAATACTCACGTGTATATAGTCTTGCGTATTGACATGTCTATTAATAAGGGCCAAGCAAACTATTGAATAACTTTTCACTGAATAAACGTGGTAGGTAGGTACATACATCCGGAATACTAAATCCACAAAATTACATTAAATCGACTTAAATGTCTTTTTCTATGTAAACGTTACAAATTAACAGACCGTGGAAATTCACACGTTTGGTAAAATATTCAATTGGAAGCCCCACGCAATAAATATCGCAACTCTTTGACCAAACAAAACGCAATGTTTGTTTGCTCTACTGAGTAACAGAACGCTGGAACGGTATCCAGTACATGTGCGGAGATTTAATTACTTATTTGAATAACTGTTGGTTGTTTAAAACAAATATAATGGAGGTAAAATCGATTTTAGAGTAGGCTGAATAAATATCTTGTTTCGCGCGCTTTTGTTTCAAAATGGTTGAATGTTAATTGCACTAGTTCCATTTTCAAAATGGGTTAAATGAAGTCCATTAGACAGCTCAATTTTAAATTTGGAATTTAACCTATCAAAAAAGTTTTTTTTTTAAATTTAGCTAATTGCTAGCATTATTGAAAAATGGCGTTCCAATTCAGATACAAAATTAAATGATTTTATTTTTCGTGCTTAAAATTCAACCGAAAAAAAACCTGAATAATAAAACACTGACTCAAAACAAAATTCACATATTTTTCACAACAAAAACTCTTCTCACTTCACAAACATACACTGGACAAAAAAGTCTTAAAAAAATAAACTATATTTGAAGTAAATAAGTTCGCGGGTACAGTAGAGCACAGAGGTGCGCGGCCGCACAAATTACACTGAGCGCCTTGCGGTTGCCTTTGCGTACATTGGGGGATCGAGATTCGCTTTAGTAGCCTCAAGTGATGTAGACTTATGAAAAGAAAAAAAAATAGACCTGGCCAGTATAGCCAGTTCACATGTATAATGATCATGATCAACCTTTTTGGTTAAATATGGCTGGGCAGTTTGAAAGATGCTTTATTTTTTAAGGTGGGAAATCTTTTAATGACTGAGGATGTGTCGGACTTTTCTTTTTTTTTTTAAACTACACTTCTACACTAAAAAAAATATTAATAAAGAGGCAAAGTTTGCTTTTTTTTTTTTTTTTTTGGTTTTAGGAGGTAATTTCTGAAAGTAGGTACTGGTCCGATTGCTAAAAATTTTTCACAGATATAAAGCTGCTTTTTCCTGAATGACAGACTATATTTTATGGACATGGGCAAAGCCGCGGAAAAAAGCTAGTCTGATATAAACTAATGTTTGACTGCGAGCCCACCTGATGGTAAGCAGTAATGCAATCGTTGATGGTGAGGCGTACTAGTTTATTAAGAGCCTTGAAGCTTTAGCTTGGCCTTGAAGACATCCAGATTATAATCAAACTTTTACTGACTAAAACCCCACCTATGTACCACCATTTACCCTTTGCGTTCTAGGACCACGGGTTTCTCTTTCATAAGTTAACCTAGACTTCGGCCCTGCTGGGCCCCTACGGTTTTGCTGACGTCTCTTTGAGGCGCGCGTTTGAAAGATTTGGAAGTGCTAATTTCATGTTAATGGTGTGAAGTGAAAATTCGATATTTGTTAGAATTTATTGCTCTTTCAGTATTTTAAACATGTAGGAGTGTTAGTTTATTTTATTGTTCTGTGAATTGTTTTTGAAAGTTTGGTTTATCTCAAGTCGAATCATTTGCATACGTGTCGCTATTATTTACGAATTAGGACAAACGACAAAATGATAACTCTTTTTAAAACTAAGAGTTAAAGTTAATGGTAAGTAGGTCACTTTATTTATTTATCCTTTTTCGTACAGTAGTGGCACACGTGTAACATTAATGCAACAATACATTCTGTATAGTATAGTAGTGTATTCTGTGTAGTTATTCAGCGTTTGGGAAAAAAATAAAGAAAGGACTATAAGTGAGTATCTTACTTGAAATAACAACATCTTGTCTAATAATCTAAACTTTTTGATGTCAAGGGGAAATATATTCCAAAGTTTCCATGAAAATAGCGTAAGAATTAGACGAGATGTCCAGTGCGGCGAGATGGGATATGAAAATGTAAGTTTTTGAAAGCTCGAGGGTTTAGACAGTAGGTACATTAAACTTTTCCATAGGTATAGGTACTCTTTATAAGCCAAGGTATTTCTTTTTGTCATTCAATCTTTGCAGTACTAACAAATACACAAAACATATTTCTTAATAAGTCACTTTTCTGTAATTATTACTCAATAAACTACTTACATTGCCATTTAACAAAATAATATCAAAATATTCGAAAGCCATAATGTACAAGTGATTTTTAATTCACTTCTTACTGGCCGGTGACACAAACGGGCATGATTCGAGAAAATCATCTCGCTATGTCACTTGGCAAAGTACGCCATCTTGGAAAATGAATTGAAAGCGAGGAATGGCGCGAAACCAGTTTGATGTAAGAGACGTAATTGCAGTTAGTTGTGAAGATATCCCGTTGGGGCTTATTAATTTGAAGTGAGTTATGTAGTGGGGAATGATAAATTTATAATTCATTGAATCAATCTAGCACAATTTCTTAAAATGTTGAGGTGAGTACCCAAAGCTGACGAAGTCAATTAAACTTTTAGTTTATTGGACTACTAAAGAAATTAATAGCGCTTTGTATTATGTCAGACAGAGGTTTTTGTAACGAAAGTTTGGTCACAGAAGTTGGCTTACAAAGGTTTGACTACTAAAATGTAGTTTTGTTTACTCTTGGAAAAATCTTTTCTGATGGTGAAAAATAAGATTAATTGTCCAATTGCCGTCACGGATCTTGAGCGCTGGCTTCAAGTTACGCAGAAGTCAAATATTCGGTCTCTTTAATGATGCGATGTGAGATGCGGGGGCGGGGAGTGTCACTTATTGGCTCGCCACTCCATCGCGTCATAGACTTCACTCCTGATTCGTTCCCTGCGTTGCTGCATGTATCTAACAACGAAGAAGATTGGCTCGCCAATGTATGGAATGCGCATAGCGATCCCCACTCTGACGCGGAGCGCTCAAGATCTGTTTCGGCAATCGTAATGAGTAATTACCAAGTAATAAAAATGGTTTTGCGTTCTAGTTCTTTCCTCTTCCTTCTGTATTTAAAAAGCTCAGAAGTCTAATGTATATCTTAATCTTTCGAAAATATCTCAAACTAGCTTTTGCCGGCGACTTCGCCCGCGTACATAAAATATAGCCTATGGCACTCAAGAATAAAGCAGTTTTCTATCGGTGAAAAAATTTTAGCAATCGGACCAGTACTTCCAGAGATTACCTCCTACAAACAAAAAAACATAAAAACAAAAAAAAAACAAACTTTACCTCTTTATTATATTAGTGTAGAATTGCCTTTATTGACAGTGGGTCTCGATGAGATGAGATTTCGACAAGAATTTGAAGGTTTTTAAGAAATTATAAGAATTTAAGTTCAGAAATCATACCCATTTTTGTTTTAGGTGGAAGATCATCCAATCATACGGGTTTATTGTAACCGGACGACCGGACGGCGAGCTTCCCGTTGCTCGTCGTCCGCCGTCATCGCCTGTGATGGCCGAAGATTTACACTATCTAAGAAAAGCTTTTTCGGCTGCAATCTAAACATTCCAAAAGGCTTGTTATTTTTTTACATAGGAAATAATCAAACTTCTTCCGAAAAATGGTTCGCGTTAAGAGCCGTAGTAGGGCCTCAGGCATTTAAATTAGTCGTTGTAAATGGGTCCTAACTGTCTTGTACTAAACGGTATTCAATTAAAACCCTTTCCTCACAGGCGGGGTTTAGTTGAATTAATCAACACCAGCCCGTTATCTCCTAGCCACTGTTACTGATACAGATTGCAAGCCATTAGATTAAATGTATCCGCTGATCACTGGTTCTACAAGGTCTCAGATAAATTTAACGGAGTGCTTTTCTATTAGATTATTCAGACTACTTAACTATGATTAAGTTGAATATTAACCTTGGAGATAAATCGTTGAATTTACTTGATGAGACTTCCTTGTGATTTTAAGGTTTAAGAGCGTCCTTTTTGAGATATCAACAACATACATTCGACTATACAACCGATTCTACAACCGATTTCTATACAACCGCTCTTACGTGATTAAGATGTTATTACACATCTTTCTCTAGATATTTTGGATACACAGCTATCTTGTGAATATTATCTAGGCTTCTATAGAAATCAAAATATGAATTTGTGTAAAACTAATCTACTAAAGAACTCTGAAAATCTGCTAATTTACGTGAATTTTGACCCTCCATAATGTACTCATATATTAAAAACATAAAAAAGTACATCAATAGAAAGCCTTGCACATTTAATCGAGATTCTGAATCGCCAAAACGCCTTCTCGCTAGAGCGGGACTACTCCTTGAATGATTTCTCATCTCAAAAAAGAAATGTACCTACAAGAGTAAAAAAAAAATAAGAAAAAAAGACGTGTGGCACTCGGGGACTGCCGCGGTAAAGCTATTGCATTGCATTTTTTATCAACTTATGCAATTATAATTATTTATTTATTTTATTTATGCAGTATTTTTTTTCTTTGTGTTTTTTTTCACGCTCAAAAAGTGAAATTTCAATTAATATCAAAGAAAAAAAAAACAAAGGATAAAAAATACTGCATAAATAAAAAGCGTGGTGACCGATAAGAAAACAAATGAGTGGGGGGTGTTAGGTTATTTTCGTTACGGAATTTCTGGATTCGGTCTCCACGCTCAAGGCCCGCGATAGAAGCTATGCAATAGCTTAAAAAAATACAAGTTATTTGTCGAAAACAAAAAGCCAGTCCGAAAAATCGACAATGCTTCACACTGTCCTAGTCTAAGAGTCACTAGTTCTACATACAATGGTGCGCTACCGGGGGTCACAGATGGCTGCCCCAACTAATATGCTATGGTCTGCCGCCGCCCATGGGCCAAGACGGTAGGGGAAAAAACGTAGGCTGATGAACCTGCCGTGCTATATGGGAACTCAAGTCATGGTGGATAGGAAACTATCTGTTGTGAAGATGTAATTCTAGGGTGTTGTATGGGAAATGGTTGGGTATCTATTGTATGAGTGAGTTTCTATTTGAAAGGAGAGAAAATGTTTGTGGTTTTATCAGGGGTTGAGGAAGCGTATTTGTTTTGCTATATTAACATTGTGACCTATTAGTAATAATTCTAGGATACTCAAATATTAACTTAAACACGTTGATGAATGGTGGCTGTGGTAAAAGAGAGAGAGCATAGCAAAATATTTTTATAGGTTTTTTAAATTGATATAAACTAGCGCTTGACCGTGATCCCACCTGATCGTAATTACAATTTAGCTTCACTTTTTTTGGACTTACCGACATTTGACTATTCAAAAGTGCCTGCAAATGGTCTATATAACTCATCGAATGCCGTAATTAGAGACACAATAGAAAGACAATTGCTTATGTCGAACTGTGTAACTTAAGACATTCAAAAGGTTCAAATAAATGCTTTTGATTTTGATTAAGTAGTGATGTGATCATGTGATGCATTCGTTGATGGTGAGGAGCACTTGTTTATTATTATATTCCCAGATCTGGGACTCAGGCCTCCTCTCTAGAAGAAGGATTGGGCCGTAATCCAATAACCGGGCCTAGTACCTACGAATTGGTGGATATCACATGTCTTAGGCTTTTTGGTTTTAGCACATGCCGGTTTCCTCACGATGTTTTATATCACGGTTTTGAGAGCAGTGATGTAATAATTACACTAAGTAATGCGCCTGGTTGAGTTTGAACTCACGACACAGAACTCGTAAATCGGGGCCGTTACTACTGGGTTAACACTGCTCTAGAGTGAGAAAGAAGTATAAGAAAAGATAAATAGATTTTGTGACTGAAAAGTCAATGATAGCGTGACGGTTGACAGGATGAAATTGAAGAAGACGTCGGGTTGTGCCGACTTTTATTTATTTATTTATTTATTATAATCTTTATTGTACACCAAATAAACAAAAATACAGGACAAACATTTAAAAGAATAAGTGCACAATGGGCGGTCTTATCGCACAGGGCGATCTCTTACAGACAACCTTTGGATGGACTGAGAGAAAGGAGATAGATTAAGGGTTGTCAGTGTACAAACATCAGATATAATACTAACAAGATACATTAACACAAATACATACATACAATACTAAAAAAAAAAAAAATATACTAATAAATATCAAATATATAGTTGAATCAGGAGAAGAAAAATATATCAAAGAGAAAGGTAATGCTCCTTCACCATCTTTTTAAATGTTGGTAGCGTTTGAGCACGCCTTACTTCTAAGGGTAACGCATTCCACAAACGTGCAGCTTGAATTGTGAAAGATTTGTCAACGAAGGTAGTGGAATGCATGCGAATACTTAATTTTAGGTTCTCCGATGATCTCAAGGACCTACTATGTGTGTCACTAAGGAACTGAAAACGTTCTTTAAGATAAAACGGGGTACAAGGATTAAATAGCACATTATAAAGCAAAGAAAGTATATGGGCGTTCCGGCGAAGGCGAATAGGAAGCCATTTGAGCTTAGTACGAAATTCAGAAACGTGGTCATACTTGCGCAAGCCAAATATGAACCTGATACAAAGATTTTGAAGTCGCTCAAGCTTATCCAATTGGTCCTGGGTGAGATCAAGATAGCTGGCAGCAGCATAGTCCAGGATTGGAAGAAGAAGAGATTGGGCTAACGCAATTTTGGTATTGATGGGAAGAAAATTACGAAGACGTCTCAGGGAGCCCGCTGAAGCAAATAGCTTACGACTGACTTCCTGCAGTTGTTTTGTCCAGGAAAGAGTGCGATCGAAATAAATCCCCAAGTTCTTCACAGTGTAACTTAAAGGAATAATGGTATTATTGAAAGAAACCTGGGGAAGTTTCGACCAATCCACTTTAGACACAGTGCGAGGACTACCAATAACAATCACTTGTGTCTTAGTTGGATTGATCTTCAACCCAAACTCAGCGCTCCAGTCACCTATTCGAGCCAGGTCTATGTTGATAGTATCAATGGCCTCAGATAATTTACCGATAGGGGCTTGAGCATAAATTTGGAGATCATCAGCATACAGGTGGTAGAAAGAAGATAGTCGTTGAGTGATAGCGTTTATAAAAAGCGCGAAGAGTAGAGGAGACAAAACGCCACCCTGCGGCACACCGGCAGAGGTTTCACACCAAGACGAGAAAGCTTCATCAATACAAATACGCTGCCGGCGGCCAAACAGGTAACTATGAAACCAGTCAATTACCGATGGAGATATGTTAAAAGAGTACAAGATGCCGAGTAAGATGTCGAAGTCAACGGTATTGAAAGCATTGCTAAAATCAAGTAAAGCAAGTACCGTCAACTTCCCCATCTCCATACCCGACCTAATATCGTCAGTGATATGCACGAGTGCTGAGGTAGTGCTATGTCCAGGTCGAAAACCAGATTGGAAAGGATTAAGAAGATTATGCTTGCTAAGGAACGTGCTTAGTTGTTGGTGGACAAGCTTTTCAAGGACTTTGGATAGGAATGGAAGAATTGAAATGGGACGGTAGTCAGAGAAAGATGAAGGATGAGATTTTTTAGGTAAAGGGATAACTTGGGCATCTTTCCAGGCTTGTGGAAAGACTTTACTGGAAACAGAGAAATTGAGGATGTGAAGAATGCCAGGAAGGATGATATCAAGGATAGGAATAATCATCTTACGACTGACACAGTCACTACCCACAGCGTTAGATGTTATCGACATAATACTCCTTTTAACATCACAAGCTGTGAATTGACTAACGACAAAAGGGGAATAATCAGGTATCGGAAGGTTTGAAAGATGACTTAGTGTAGCAGTTTTAGTGGCCCTATCTAATAAGGGCGAAGAAGAGAAATGACTATTAAGTAGGTTGAAGTCTAAGTCTTTAGGAATCGTGTCAGGAGACTTTTTCCCGATACCTAATGTTTTAAGGAAGTTCCAGACTTTGGCTGGATCACCATTTTGAACGGAACTGTGGATATATTGGCGGTTTGCGTTCCTACACACCTTGTTGCTGAGATTCCTAATAGAGATGTATTTCTCCCTGTTAATGTCATTGGGCCGAATTTTAAACTTGAACTTCGCAGCCGCTTTTTTATGGAGCAAAAGTTTAATGTCATCAGTCAGCCATGGCGCTGGAAGATGTTTGACTTTTACAGCTCGAATAGGTGCATGTGTGTCATAAAGCCGAATCAAGGTTGAAGTCAAGAATTCAACCTGTTCATCTACGGACGTGGAAGTGACCAAAGGCGTCCAATCAATATTGTTGGCGTCTTCTCGAAGACGATCAAGGTTCATCCCATCAAAATTGCGAAGCAGAAGAGTTTTGGACTTATGCTTAGGTGGACGAATTTTATAAGAAGTGAAAATAAGATCATGATAGGAAAAGGCGTCAGCAGAACATTGACCATGTTTTGCGACGTGACCGGGAGACGAGACGAAAATAAGATCGAGAAGAGAGGGGACAGCGTTAGGAAAATGGTGAGTGGCATTAAGATCCAGAATAGAGAGATTGGAAGATTCAATAATATTGCAAAGAGAAGTACTGCGCGAGTCTTTTTTAAGAAGGCATGTATTAAAGTCGCCCATGATGATGCTATGACTGTAAGAGGGAATTAAAGCTTCTAAAATGTGTTCAAAAGAAGAAAAGTAGTTTATTCGAAGAGAAGGGCAGTAGTAAACCCCGAGAAGAATTTTAGAATGATGGAGTTCAACTTCAAGGAATAGATGTTCACCAGCGTTTGGTGGGGGTGGCTGTGAGGACATGTTAACAATAGAAAAAGAAATGTTGTCACGAAGATAAATGGCCACTCCACCACCACCACCGCTGGCTCGATCATTCCGGATGAGTTGAAAACCTGGAAGAGAATAGGAGGAAGAGGGCAAACAAGGTTTAAGCCATGATTCAGAAACAAGAATTGCATGAATATTCTTACAGTCAAAAGTGGCCAGCATATCGGGAAAATGAGCCGGAATACTCTGGGCATTTATGTGGACTACATTGAAGTTCTTGGATACATCGGAAAAAGAAGAAACGAGAGTGTCAGCTAGGGAAGGAACACTTACAAAGCTTTCATCATTACTTGATAAAGAATAAAAAGTGTCAGAATCACTGCTACAGCCAGGGCTGAGCATAAATAAATAAATATATATATATATAAATATATTAAAATACAGCAGAACAATAAAAGTGTGGTGGTAAAAAAAGTTTACGTCCACCTGCCAGTTGTGCTTCACACGAGTGTAAAAAAAACAAAAACAAACAATTTTTACGCAGTCCAGACACCAATAAAAATTATAAGTTTACTACACAAACAACAAAGAAAAACAGAAAATAAATAAAAATAAACAAAGAAATTATATAAATAAAAATAGGAACGTGTAATAGAACAAAAAAAAAAATAATGTCAATGTTTAATGTTGTCCAAATGTTGTCAGTGCAAGTATAATGGAACGCAAACATGAACTAACTTCATGTTTGCGTTCCACTACACCTGCACAGACAGTGATTCATAGACAAACCTTGAGTTCCGAATCGCGCCAAAAGCGATCATATCGCGAATCCGACCTTTAGTTATAAACTATTAGGGCTATTGAGTAATATTTTCTACGTTGTGCGTTGGAAGGAATCGCAACATTACCGCCCCTTTTTTTTACCAGTTATAAACTAGTACTTGACTGCGATCCCGCCCGACGCAACTCGGAACGCATGGCTAATGACATTGACATGTATGACATTGACACAAACAAATATTGCAAGAAAAATAAGGTACACAAATAAAATGTGATAATACATATTATAAAACAAGAGAATATACGGAAGGATTGAAACATGTACAATATTCAATACGTGTACCTCCTTAATAGAGTAAAAACTACCTGGTACCTGGACTACCCAAAAGAAAAAATAACAAAAGAAAAAATAACAAAACAAACAAATCACTTCCTGGCCACAGTACGCTTTGATTTAGCTACAACAACCCTACCCACTGCGGCTGGTTGAACTACGCTAGGTTCCGGCTGTCCTGAGGTCTGCTCCGGTTGAGCGGCCGACTGCACCGGCTGCAGCGCAATGTCATTGAGGCCGGCGAAGGAAGTGACTCGATGTCGGGTTCCCTTGGAGTCGAGGACGAACACAGTGCCCTCAGAAGTCCAGCATTGCGTCACCCCAAACCTGTCCCGCGCCGCCATGAAGACACTGTGCCTGGCTTTCGTTAGGAATTCCGACATAGTGACACCGGACCCCTTGAGCTTAGTCTTGCTAAACCAGATTTTATCTCGGAGAGCCACCTCTTGCAACTTGAATAGGATTGGCCGGGGTTTGTGAGATGTGCGCCCCATCCTGTGGCACCGTTTGATGCTAGTAGTAGCAAAATCAATCCCAAGACTTCGTTTGACAACTTGCGCCACCACCTGTGCAGTTTCCTCACCTTGCTCCTCTGCTACTCCATGCAACAGCAAGATTTTACGCCTCCCGCGCATTTCCATGTTATCGAGGCCCTGTGCTAGAATGTTAACTTGCTGCTGCAGAGTGCTAAGTGCCTGTACAATAAATGTCCGGAAAGAAGCATACTCTGCTGCCAAACCTGAGGTGCTGCTTGTAGTTGCAGACGGACTCTTCTGCAAATCCTTCTCGAATTGTGCCATCCTTTGGTTAAACAAATTGCTCATTTCGGTGATACTGCGGTTAATAGCTTCCATGGTGTGATGTGTGATGTGAAGTAATTAGAGTTTGGAGCTGAAAACACTTCACTGGCAGGTAGTGATGGTTAGCCTTCAATATGTACCATTAATATATATAATTGATTAATATTTATATTTTTAATATAAATTGTAAATGAAGAGAAATAAAATTGGTGTTGTATTTTGACTACCCGCGATTTTTTTTTCCGGACTTTAAGCGACATGGGACAAGGGCGAGTTATAGTATACTATTCAAAAGAGTTACTGGGGCCCTTGAAGCCCTGGAACACAAAGAGCAATTGTAGAAGCACGGGTGGGGTTTTAGTCAGTAGAAGTCTGACACTCCCTTTTTTATGGCGGGAAAATCATCTAATGACAAACCCCGCTCTTGCGCGGAGCGGGAGATAGTGTCAGACTCTTGCAACTGCTCTGGCAGTTGAGAGATTGTCATGCTCACTAAAATGTCTCGCTGATGGTGGCACGTGTTATTGGGTCATTTGGCTCCTTTATAAATGGTTGAGCTGAGTGGGGCTGATGCACACGTCATGCTCGTGAACGAGTGCCGTCGTTTGAGACTGGTCATCTCTTAGCTGCCAGTGTCTTATTCAATTTCTATTTTTATTATTATTATTTAATTTTTATTACTTATCTTCATTGTGCTCACATAATATAAGGAAAAAGAATTATGTAACGAAGATTCATGTAACTCTATATAATTTAAAAGAGTGTCCATGGAGTTTCTTGCACATTCTTCTCCATAGAGATCTACGCTTTGGAACGTGCAATATAGCTTCACTTGTTTGACTGACCGACATTTTGACAATTCAAAAGTCCCTGTAACTGGTCCATTTGAAATAAACGTTTCTGATTTCTGATTTCTTACTGACTAAAAACCCACCCCGTTCCTTTGAGTCTTCATACCGGGGCTAAGCTACTCTTTCGAAACTAACCCTGGCCCCAGTAGGCTTCGACCCAGCTGGGCCCCTGCTATTGCTGACAACTCCTTGAGGCGCGCGGGAACAGTGTGCGCCGTCGACGACTTGGGCTCTTGGACAGTTATCGGACGGTCAGACAGCGAGCTATCCATTGCTGCCGTCCCCAAGCCCGCGTCTACGGTGGCCGGAAATCGAGATCGGAATCCCGGCGGCGGCGAGAGCGCCGTTGCCTGATGCGGTCGGCCTCCTCCTTTTGCGAGCATTTTTGTTTCGCAGAAGGAGGCAGCCGCCTGCCACTCACTCCTCCTCACTCCGGACCATGGCTTCAACCAACGCCCGGCGCGAGAGTTCTCCGCCGTGTCTGACACTCCCTCTTGCTTTATCCTTTGACCTTAATGTAGCCCGGGGGGTTCCGGGATTATGCGAAGGTCCGCATGGAGTTTTTCAGTTTCAGTCAGTATAAAAAGTTTGACCTTCCCCCTCGTTTTACACAGATTGTCAGAAGTTATTTGTTGATTTCTTTCACCCCAAAAAAAAAGGGCAAAGAGATATAAAGCCGGCTACAGACTGCTGTAACGTAATATGCAATGTAACAGAATTCACACTACGCGCGAACAAAGCAAGTTTGTATATTAGTACTAAGTAGGTACATGCTTGATTTGTGCGAGCGCACGCTTATGAAATGCTCCTTTTATGTTACGTTACATGTTACGTTACCCGGCTTAAATTGCACAGTTTCAAAAAAGACAAAATTAAAAAAAAAAAAAACAATAACTGAAATGTTTGTTCAGATTTTTTCCAGTTGTGTTGTATGGTGTAACTTGAAGCTGAAAGATCATTAATCAATCATGTCTTAATAACTTGAATAGGTACAATTTAATAGCTTAGAAGAGATACAATCTTTTAACAGGCAAATTGTTGATAATGATAGGTGGTAATGATACTATCTTTGAATCAAAACAGTTTGTACATGTATGTAACGAAATATATAGCTTCGAAACAATAGGTGTGGGGATCGAGGTCCAGTGTTTTTTTTGATAGTTTTATTATAATTCGTTTCTGTACGATCGTATTTTGTAATCAAATATCTAATCACTAGGATTTTAGCGTTTGTCTGGCAGTTTCAGTACTTTATGCAGCGTACCCAAATGTCCTTTCTTTGGTATTGTTCATCGAATCGTGTGCTCCTTATTACTAAGTTTAGCTACACAAATACTGATAAATGTTTGCACTGACTGGACCAGTTCACTCAAAACTGTGTGGTTTTTAACTCAAAAGTCCACCTTGGACACTAGTCTGGATGGTTCTCACATTCAGATTTGATTATTATGTGTTCACTGTATGGAATTTAAAAAAAACCGGCCAAGAGCGTGTCGGGCCACGCTCAGTGTAGGGTTCCGTAGTTTCCCGTCCGTCAAAATAAGTGTACCCACTAATGAGTTTAAAAAAATGCTTGCATATACGATTATATACTACAAACTTAGTCCAGAAATTATTTTGTCCTACCTTTTTGTCTTTTTTGTACAAAAACTGTTCTTTCCATCAAGTTCAAAATAATTTTCCTAGAAAGTCCTTATAAAGTTAGAGGGGGGGGACACATTGTTTTTTGTTTTTTTTGCGATTATTTCCGAAATTATTGACATTATCAAAAAATGATTTTAGTAAACCCCTATTCATTTTTAAATACCTATCCAACAATATAGCACACGTTAGTGTTGAAATTAAAAAAAAAATCACTTCCTACTTTACATATAGGGGGGCTACCCTAATAAAACATTTTTTTCCAATTTTTATTTTACCACTTTGTCGGCGAGATTGATATACATATTGGTACCAAATTTCAGCTTTCTAGTGCTAACAGTCCCAGAGATTAAGCGAGGACGGACAGACAGACAGACAGACAGACAGACGGACAGACAGACATGGCGAAACTATAAGGGTTCCTAGTTGACTACGGAACCCTAAAAAGACTGACCTGTGTGTTTCCCGATAGGTACAACCTTGGTGTCTTTAAGTCAAGAATTGACAAGTGTGCTTCATCGTAGACCACATTATCACTTACCATCAGGTGAGATAGTGGTCAAACGTGAGCCAAATTGAAGCGTTGGTTCGAATTCAAGGACTATTGAATTCGAACCAACATGCTAAATATTAAAACCACGCAATTATTTCTTAAGCTCGCACTAAACTACTAAGACTAGTTAAGACAAATGGTGACTTATGTTGTACTGTTCTTGGTTAGCAAATAGGCAAGCAAACAATTGGTATTGCAACATATTCCACGCCATTGTCACTTGAAAGGAACTTCAAGTTATACATGTAAAGATAATTGTTACTTAGGGCATGTGTAACAAGCAGACACGTGCATGCAGCGCTGGCTTGCGGACGTCGAGCATTGGGTAGATTGCTGTCCGGCCGTCCGGTTATAACCGGACCGAGCCCAGTCGTCAACAGCACGTAGTGATTCACGCGCTCCTCAAAGAGATGTCAGCAAACCGTAGGGGCTCAGCAGAGCCGATGCCCGCTAGCTAAGACAGTGGGGAATTTCTGAAAAGGAATCCTAAACTTGGCAAGGAAGGCTGTATTTTGGGAATTCAATGATTTTTCTAAATAGCTTTATAAATAGCTTTCTAAATTGCACTAAAGCTTCAGATACTTAAGGGAAAAATGTCCCTGAAAATGACGTGCAACGCTGTGAAATTGTCCAACTTGTCCCGCGGCATGTGAATGCGTTGTAAAATATTGGAAGGCAAGTTGCGGGATACTGAGCAACGTTGCAGCGTCACGTGCGTCGAGCGTTGCACGTCATGTTTGGGGACAGTTTGTCCCCTAAAGTATCTGTAACCTTAGGACCTTGGACCTTAAACTTCGAACTAATGGTATTAAGTATTATATTATAATAATAAAATAATAATATTATTCCACAACTATCACACAATGCCATCTAGTCCGAAACTAAGTAGAGCTTGTGTTATGAATACTAGACAACTACATACACACTATAGATAAATTACACCCAGACACAGAACTAATGATCGTGTTCATCACACAAAGATTTGTCCTGGGTGGGAATCGAACCCACGACATCCAGCATAGCAGTCAGGGTCACTAACCACTAGACCAACAGGCCAACTAAACTACGAACTATTCCACAACTAGTTTTGATTTATAGTATCTAAAGACTTTCATTCAGTTTGTACTGAGATACCATTTGAATACAATCTGTTAAAAAATCATAAACATCATTAATTTCGTTTCAAAAAACGATAATGAAAGGCATGACAAGCAAAAACCATCTTTGACTTACTTTTAGGAAGTGACGAATGGCCCAGCATGGCCCATTGTATAAACACAAGAGCCAAGTTACTCAACCAATATAATCTCAATGATCAAGTGAACGTAAAGATTTTCTGTAATTATTCACGTGCAGTGGCGGATTAGCTACGTAGCAAGAGTAGCAAGTGCTATGGGCCCCGCGCACTGGGGGCCCCGCAAAAAACATGTCAAGATATCTTTGTCATATGAATTCTAATCAGTTCCAGATTTTAGCCTTTTGAATAGCGGTCAAGCACAAACCTATCAACAATAATAAAAAAAAAAACTATAATTAGAGACACAATAGAAAGACAACGAGAGCGATCGCCGGCGTTTGCTTGGGGTTTCATGAATTAAATAAAGACAATACCTATGGACCTATCACTACCCGTACATGGTGAACATCCCAACCATACGTACAAAGCGTTTTGGGAACACATTCATTAAGCGTACATCTCAGGATTGGTATTCCCTGTCAGAGTTTGTGTTCCCTGATAGCTACGAGTATAACCTAGGGGTCTTTAAGTCAAGAATGAATAGATTGTTTCTAGGCAAGCATGCTCCACCGTCGACCACATCATCGCTTTCCATCAGGTGAGTTAGTGGTCAAACGCGAGCCTATCCATAATTATAAAAAAAAAACTTAAGAGAATAAGTTTAAAGAATTTTAATTTGTTGTCATTTATAATAAAAAATTGGTAAAATTTGCTACAGGCTCCATGCTAGCATTACTTTGTGTAGTTTATTTCATCACCACTGCTCTCAAAACGGTGAAGTAACTAATAATAAGCAGTGAACCAATAATTCGAAGATACGTGACATTCACCAACCCGCACTGAGCCCGCGTGGTGGATTATGGCCCATTTCCTCTCCTAGAGAGAAGAGGCCTGAGGCGGAGACCCACGCTAGCTTAATCCGGCACTGTTCACGTGACTAGGATGTGTAGGAAGTGTTTCTTCACTATTTCTAGTTTATTCATGGTTGGCTGCACATTACGTTCTATGTGTATTGTTAGAAAATGCGTAAAAAACTCTTGTGTCTATCAATGTTTGAAGCTGGTCTTGCAAGCTGTTTATTGAAGTAGCTTTTGTAGGGGTTGTGTAATATAAACCTGAACGTAGAACAACTAAAAAAGATGCCTGCAGAACAGATAGTCGATGGAGCCAAACGATTTTGAAGTATCGATTGCCTACCAGTAGAAGTAGGTAGCGTTGAAAGGCCTCCCACCTGGTGAACCGATGACCTGGTGAGGGTCGCGGGAATCCGATAGATGCGAGACGCGCAAGACCATTACTTGTTACACGTTAGTGGAAGCCATGGTGATTATATAACAGTCATTTCATAGAATTTCTTGCCGGTTCTTCTTCATAGCAAACGACCAATTGGAACCGTACCTATGAGAAATAAAAAATAATTTGAATATTGTATAGGAACCAATGGAATAAACCTTTGAGAATGTAAAATAGTACCAGAGGTTAAACACGATGTATTCAAGCTAGAAAGAAGAAGTCGAGGGCGAAAGATCACGAAGACGTTCTCTGACGTGGTGGATGAACTTCATCAAGTCGCAAAAACAGAGCTGCATGGCGTCGCATCGCAAGAGAGGCGGTGTCGCAGAACTCAACCGACACACGACCACTCTGTCAAGTGCACGATTTAGAAGAGACAGCCAAGCTAGATTTTATTCACAAAAATGATGACATGCTCTACCTAGCAGCAGGAGCAATGGTGGCCGAATGATACGGCCCCGAATGACGAGTTGTAGGTCGCGGGTTCAAACTCAACCAGGCGCATTACTTTGTGTAATTTATTTCATCACCACTGCTCTCAAAACGATGAAGGAAAACATCGTGAGGAAACCGGCATGTACTAGAACCAAAAGTTCGAAGACATGTGACATTCACCAACCCGCACTGGGCGCGCCTGGTGGATTATGGCCCTTTCCCTCTCCTAGAGAGGAGGCCTGAGTCCCAGCAGTGGGAACATTAAAAGGCTGATTAATGCTTTATTTTTTATATACTCCACCTAGAAGACGTAGCACGTAGACAGGTTGTCAGGCACTTCCTTCCATAATCAAGACAGCAACGCATACCATCACGGTACCTGCAAGTCCCCACAATCTGCGCACGCGTCTTGTCTACACGCAAGTGATTACCCCACACGTTACGCCACGCCACGCTTGACGGCGCGTGTCGCTCTGCTTGCGCCCGCGCATCGTGAGTAAGAATGCAGGACAAAAAACGATGCCTTCCTATAAGCCAGGTTTCTGAGAAGATTATGGATGGATGGAGTATTATGTGAGGCGTAGATGTAATCTTTTGATAATAATGATTGTCATTAATGATGCTTGGCTTGGAAGAAAGTTTGTAGCATTTTAGTTTAAGGAACAATGTATTGTGACTTCACGAATCATGATAGGACAGCTTTCTTTGTTAGCCGTAAAGATTTCACGTGTGCAATCATGTCTCCTAAACCGTTTTTTATACTTTGTAGCTTTAACCTTTCGTATGCCGTAATTAGAGACACAATTAAAAAGTTATTGTGTCCCGCGTGGATCCGCGTTCCGGCCACACAACGGGTTAAGTTTCTTGAGTAGCCTGACTAGATTTTTTAAATGGGAAATCATCTAATGACATCTCTCGCCCTTGGGTAGAGCAGGAGGGCGGTCAGACTTTTACTGACTAAAACCAACTCCTCTCTCATCGCGTGGAACATAAAACCAGTTTTTATGAAAATTATTTTTTCATAGCAAGCTTTTATAGCGCGGTATACATCTATTATAATTAATATTCATCAAGACCATTCCAAAAACCTCAAACACGATAGGGTTATCCGAGTTTCTATAGCCACCTTCCGATTTCATCATCAGATCAGTCATTTGATTTACACACGCTTGTAAAAATTTAGCTCAATCGGTAAGCGGGAAGTGGATTAAATTTAATTTGCAAGATTACAGACAAACCAACATCGGGACAGGAGAAACAGATTTCTGAACTTGAAATCAAGCCAAGTAAATCAGTCTCAAGATACTTACAACAACAAACACGCATTCTATCTGACCCCATGAATCAGCTAAAGCAGGACAGTCTGCTAGACAGACTCACTTGTGGCAACTGTACTTAGCCACACTATACGAGCAAGAAACTACTGTATCTAAACATTATCTGGAACGTGCGAGTTCGTTAACTAGCCCCTACCGGTCTGGGGCAGTGGTGCTCAAAGTTTTTGCGGCTGACAGAAATAAGTGTCTATTATAGTGTTTTTTTTGGGTCGGAAGTCATCCAATGAATTTTCCCGCCCTTGGAGCTGGAGAGCGTGTTAGACCTTTACTAACTAAAACCCACTCCTAGTACCTTCATTGCCTTGCTTTGCAGGGCCCCGGGTTTTCCTTTCAGCAGCGAACCCATGGCCTCAGTAAGATTCGGCCCCTACGGTTTTACTGACATCTTCTTGAGGCGCGGATATCGCATGGCGCTTTCGGCTCGGTCCGGACGGTTACCGGACGGCCGGACGGCGAGCTACCCATTACTCGTCGTCCAAGCCGACGCCTACGGTGGAAGTGTCATCAGACTTTGATAGTTCATGAAGTATGTAAATAAGGTATTAGTTGAGGCTAGAATGATGTGAATAGTTGTTTCGTGGTTATTTTTATTTAGTTTGCCTCGAGTTTGACCACAACATTTTTTTTTATTGTTGATAGGTTCGCGCTTGACTGCTATCTCATCTGAAGGAAAGCGATAATGTCATCGGCATTGAAGTACGCTTATCTAGAAGTAACTTATTCAATCTAGACTTAAATACACTACACCACAAGTTGTAGCTATCAGGAAACAAAGAATTCGGCAGGGAATTCCACTTCTTAGTTGTACGCACAATGAATCATGTATTGACTGATTTGAATGAAATTTTGTGTATATTTGAGCGAGTCTCTGCATGGTTTGAAAATATAATTGAACCCGGTAGGTGGCGCACTGCAATCGATTTTTTTTTTGCAAAATGCTAGCTTTCGGGCAGGACAACGTCTGCCGGGACCGCTAGTATCTATTAATATGAAAATGCTGCTGAAATATGAAATTTTACTTTAATAACAGCTCGAACGCCGGGTTCGCTTGGGATTTTTTGAATTAGATCTCTATCAAGAACAGTTCCTAAACAGTGTCATGAATCCTTGCAAAATTAAACCCAGATTTTTTTTTGTGGAATATCACAGGTTGAGCATCACTGTCCAAATCAATAGAGACATAACACTTCATAAGCACCCTGTATACAGCGTAATGCCTGTTTGTTAAGTTTTTTGCTGAAAATGAAACTAGTACGAGCAAAGAAATGATTTGTAGAAAATTGCTGGGACTATGAAGAAATGAATAGAGTCGTTTTTGTGAGGCGTGATTGTTTGTATGCTAATTAAATCGAGGTACAGATACGCTGTAAAGAATAAATGTATAGAATTTCTACGTATTTCCATTGCCTTTTTATACTTATAATGTCACACTAGATGTAGGTACCATTAAATGAATATAGAAGCACATCGAGTACAGTGTATAATGCATCTTCACAATATTTTTTATTTAATACTTGGTATTAATAATAAACAAAATAATAATAAACACTTGGGGGAGACCTATGTCCAAAAGTGGACGTCTATCAGCTGAAATGATGATGATGATGATGATGATGATGAATAATAATAATAAATTATTCAAATAACGTTTACAAAAAATTAACATTAAGCCAATAGTAACAAGAAGCTCGGGAGTTAATAACATAAATCTCTCACTTCGTTCGGGATTCAAACTTAGCAATCTTCGTTTCGTTCGGAATTCAACTTGCCGCCCGCGACTTCTTTATCCCCTAGTCACGTTCACCGCAGGCATGGGCTTGCGGATGGCGAGAAATGGGTAGCTCACCGTCCGACCGCCCGGTAACCGTCCGGACCGAGCCCAAGTCGTTGACGGCGCGTTTTGTCCCGGGTCGAAAACTATTGGGACCATGGGTTTGCTTCTGAAAGGAAAACACGGTCCTGGTATGAAAGGCAAGGAAGGAACTAGAAGTGGGTTTTAGTCAATAAAAGTCTGACACGCACTCCCGCGCCGCCCGGGGGCGGGAGATGACATTGGATGATTTCACGCCTAAAAAAAAATCCCCTAGTAACATAATATACTATTAATAAACACAGCACCCATTTTTTCACCCTTGTTAAGTACCCAAACTTTTTTTATTTACACACTAAATCCATATTGAAATTAACCTGTCTAAACACATACAATTATTACGAAACGACATAAATATCTTACTGTAAGCTTACCTTCCCAACCTGAATGGTTAGCGCCACAGCTATGTGTGTTACCTTACCGACTACTTGCCACACTTGCGCAAGAGTCCCAATTGAATCGTTATTCCGACCTCAATTACTTTAATTGTTATTAGTATTCATATTCGACAAGTTGTTGCCTCTGGCTTCGGTTGCGTGACCTATGGGTCTTATAGCCTTGTGGTTTGAGGTTGAGTGGAGTGTAGAAGGTAGTTGAATGTGAAAAGGCTCAAAATTGGAGTTTGCATGAATTATGAAGGAGTTCCTATATCATTTTTTTTTTGGCATAAATAAAGTTTCTCTATTCAGCTAAGTACGAGGTATAAATAAAAAAAAATGAAACAATAACACACATTCTTTGCACAGCGTGAATTATTCAAATTTTGTACTTATTTTTGTCTTTCATGCAGACATATCTTAATCAGCCTTTTAATGTTCACACCGCTGGGACTCAAGCCTCTTCTCTAGGAGAGGGAATGGGCTGTAATCCATCACGCGGGCCCAGAGCGAGTTGGTGAATGTCCTATGTCTTCAAATTTTTGGTTCTAGGACATACCGGTTTCCTCACGATGTTTTCTTTCACCGTTTTGAGAGCAGTGGTGATGAATTAAATTATATGAAGTAGAGCGCCTATTTGGGTTTGCCGCTGGGCCTTCACGGTACAGTACAGTTCACAGTAATTTACGATGATATAATATAAATTATAGTATGTTGTATGTTAAATTAACTCATTACATCGAATGACTAATTCCTGCCCCCAGCGCCAGCGTCATTTTCCCGTTTACCTAATTGGTGACTCTGCTATTTGCTTGAATTAAAGAAGTTACTTAATCTCCATTAGATTGTAACATTTACGAACTTTCTACGGTTAAATTGGTTTACAATTATTGAGGTAACTTATGTAATATTGTAAGAAAGGTTATGGAATGTTTGGTGATGTGAGATTTAGGAGACGAGATTCATCATGATGTGTCGATTCTTAGAACGTTTTCTGTGCTGTAGATTTTTTTATTGGTAGGTAAAAATCACCCAAATGACATCCTCCGCCCTTGGGCGGAGCGGGAAATAGTGTCAGACTCTTACTGACTAATAAACCCACCCCGTTGCTTCTTGCCTTTCATACCGGGGCCGAGCTTCCCTTTCGGAGTTAAACCCTGGCCCCAGTAGGCTTCGACCCAGCTGTGCCCCTGAGTGCCGTTGCCTGATGCAGTCGGCCTCCTCCTTTGCCAGCATTACTGCTTCGCTGAAGGAGGCGACCGAAGAACAGTCGTTACAGGTAGTCAGACGCCAGAAAGTCTGACCGTCAGTCAAGGCCAAGGAGTACCGTATTGCCCAGTTGGGTTGTGGTGGTATGATAGGCAGTCGCTACGTGTGACATGGGTTATATTCAGCTACATCTAGTTAGACTGCAAACTGACCTTGGGGTCAGTTAGCTAGTTAGGTAGCTAGTTGGGGAAAGGTTAGGGACATGATCAGAATTAATTTTCTGCTTCTACCTCTAGAAGTAGAATTTAAGGGCAATAAATTCCCTCTCTTTAACTTCTTAATTTACAAATATGTAATTATCGTTCTTGACTCTTTGTTAGACAACACAGTCTCAGGTGAAGAGATTCAGAGATACAATGACGAATAAAAATAAAATGCATAATTGAGTTGTTTGCATACTTACGTATACTACTACTAACTAGCTTTTGCCCGTAGCTTCGCCCGTGAACATAAAATATAGTCTTTGTCACTCAGGAATAAAGCAGCTTTCTATCGGTGGAAAAATTTTAGCAATCGCACCAGAGATTACCTCCTACAAATAAAAAAAAACTTTACCCCTTTATTATATTAGTGAAGATTGGTAAATATTCATCCTGCTAATACTCTATTTTAAGCTATTTAATGTTAACTTTAAATAAACGCTACTTTTACAATGTATGTTATACTACAACAAATACTTATAACAGCAGCTGAAACAAAGCTTTTTTCCTCAACACATGATGCTCTTGTCAAATGTCTGCACACCGCTAATACCGCGACCTGCGTCGGTTGGCCACACCTGCCGCTGGCGGGCTGACGGTGGGAGGCAGGGGTCGGTAGGCTGTAGGGTTGACAGGTAGCAAAAACCAGAAAACTGAAGACGGCAGAGCCAAGACTTTTGTTAAAAATGCCGGGATCTTAATATTTTTGTATGTAAATCATGGCTTTTTTAGTCTTGTACAATTGCCGGAACGGATCTTGAGCGCTGGCTTCAAGTTGCGCAGAAGTCAAATATTCGGTCTCTTTAGTGGTGCGAAGTGAGAGCGGGGGCGGGAAGTGTCAGTGGTTGGCTCGCCGCTCCATCGCGTCATAGACGTCACTCATGATTTGTTCCCTGCCTTGCTGCATGTATGTAACAACGACGACGATTGGTTCGCCGTATGGAATGCGCAAAGCGATCCCCACTCTGACGCCGAGCGCTCAAGATACGTGACGGTAATTGTATTATATGGAACTACGTTTTATGAATTAGCTTTACGTCTTTAGCTAGTGTAATAGCCCGTGTGAAAGAAGAGAATTTATTTATGGGAACATATTGCTGGGATGAAAAGTATCCTTTGTATCCTATGCGTTAAATTTCGTCTGTGTAGCCGTTTCAAAGAGTAAGAAATATGCACACACACTGTATATAATAATTGTATACTTGCCTTAATTATATTAGTGTGATTCATTTTTATTTTTTTTTCTTAATTTCTTTTTTTCTTTCTTTATTTCTAGTTTATAACAGTTAAAAAAAAACAAGAACCAAGGCAACGACCAAAATTAAGCATGGCAGGTTTTTCATGACTATTGCCTTCAAATTGGCCTAACTTTGACGTTTATTTATTTAATTCTTTATGCACACCAAAGTACAGAGGTGGACTAATGCTTTGGCATTATAGATTGTGGACTTGGTTTAAAACTATCTAAACTCCAAATTGCCGCGTACCGGAAGACGCAGGGTTGGAAGGCGTTTTACAAGTTGGACAGATGACCTGGTGAGGATTAGGAGAATCTGATGTATGCAAGACGCACAAGAACGTCGTTATAGTGATAATTGGGGGAGGCTTATGCCCAAGATTGGACGTACATATATCGGCTGAAATGATGATGAAACTCCAAATCCTCAATTTGTAAAGCCGTCATCAGTCTGTTTTAAAATGTGATTCTTTGAGAATCGATGTGAATGATAAAACGTAAAAAACTTAAGAGAAGAACCTAAAAAGGCACTTAGTTTCCAAAAAGTCTAACACACCGCACTGAATTACACAAAAAAAAAAAAAATAAGAACTGCCAACAGTTTCACCGCGAGATATTTGCTAACCTATATTTAATTTCCAGAAAAAAAAAAAATGTTTAAAATTTAGTAAATCCTGCAAATAGAAAAGGTTAATTTAGCTGTTTTTGAGAGATATGAACATTTTTTTTCTCGAAATTAAAAAGCATACGCAATATGCATCTAAAAATTCTTGCCAAAAGCCGGCTTAACGCGGACGTCTGGCAACCCTAATCGCAGGGATGCGCAGGGGTGCTAAATATCAAGGACTGGGAACGGAAGCGAGGCACCTGTGCACACTCCCTCCGCTTGAGGCTACGCGGTGAGCGGGCTGAGCAAGTTTTGTTTGTTTTTATTTTGTAATATGAAAATTGCTGGTATTGTTATTTTCATCTGCATCATAAAGGTAAATAAAATAATTAACGAGTAAAAAAAAACACATGAGATCTTTGGGAACTTTTGTGTTTTATTTTTTTATTTGCGTTATACCAACTTTAACGCTCTAGTAAAACTTCACCTGCTGTAACTATGTACTTAAAGTATGGGTTAGTGCCGCCAAAACCAAGCTAGCTAATCTTTAAGTTCCGTAAAACAAATAAATAAAATGATTTTTAGTGTCATATATTAAACACCAACAAGCACAACTCTTGGGCCGTGGGACACTTTTTAAAGAACTGTCAAAACGCTTAGTTGATACTTCGCGTGACCCAAGGGCTGGTTTGTACCTCGGTCAGAGATTAAGCATTGCCATTCAGCGTGGCAATGCTGCCAGCCTCTTGGGCACACTTCCAGTCGACAGCGATGCGGAGGATTTTTATGACGCCTTATTTTAGTAGGGAGTAAGTAGCCTTTAGTGTGTATAGTTAGGTTAAGCATACTTAAATATATATATATTGTTGCTACAAGCACAATAAATATAAAAAAGAAAACAATGAATATTAGGCAGTTATTTTATATATTTAAAACAATATATTTTTATTCTTAAGGCTCTTAACTAAACTATACAGCCTAACATATCGTTTATGGCGTATAGTTCCTTGAACCATATGGCCGAAATTATGTGAACGCAACTCTCGCACTCGCCTAGGTGGCAGTACGCAAATCTGTGCATTTATTTGCGGCCAGCAGCGCCCGGAAAGCGCTTTAAATCCATTTTCTCTGCGAGATATTGATTGATTTACATATGCAATGTTCACTTTGAAGAATATTTAACCACCAATTTTTATGTGTAAAAATGTTTCTAAAGGTTCAAGCCGTTTCGAAGGAGTAGGGAAAAGTTGCGAAAAGTTGCGAAATTGCTAAATATTTTTTTTTGACAAAAGTATTAATTGCACGAAAAAATCAAATGTTGATATTATTGTTCATGAATATATAATGAACACAAATTTTTTTCAAACCAATTGACCTAGCCGTTACGGAGGAGTAGGCCTCAGAAAATCACTGTTTTATGGCACTTTTCGGGCGCTTGGCCCTTAAGAAAGAAATAACGCAACATAGCAAAGGCCTGACTGGTTTTCAAATCTTACCAGGGGGTTGCCCCCTTAGCCAAGTTAGGACCGTTTTTTTTCGATTCTCTTTTGTGGAACGTCTCGAGTTAGCCACGCCTCCGATTTTGTCCTGCCCACGTTGACTGACTGAGCGTTGAGATGACGTCAGAAAAAAGGAATCGGAGGCGTGGCCAACTCGAGGCGTTCGACACAAGAGATTCGAAACGAAACAGTTCTAACTTGGCAAGGGGCAGAGTTGTTAGGCAAAAACAATGATAACATTTGAAGAAGCACAATTTTGTAACAAAATATCCCCATATACTTGTATACAGGGACACTCAGACCCGAAGCAATCATCTGTAGGTTACCAAAATTTTTATTTGTTTCGTACGGGAATCAAACTCGAAACATGCAACAAAGTAGCCAATCGCTCATCTACTGCGCCAAACGTGCCGTCTTTAAGTTTTCAAGCTTCCCCGCTTGTTTCCTGGCCCTATTATTAGAAAGTTCATTATAGAGCGTCGGTTAAAGTTGAATGAACACAAAATGTCTGGTCTGGGGCGGTTTTTGCAACAAATTCTTGTACTCATCACTTTTAGCTTGTTACGTTATGTACACATTGTATCCATAGTATAAGGAATGGAACCTATGTATACACCCTTAAATTTTGATCGTTTTAATCCCGTGGAGGGTCGATCCGGTACATGAAATACTATCGATTTGTAAAGATAAAATAAAAAAATAAAGTACCTTTTTTTCAAAACTCGTATTAATTTACGCATGTACGAAACTAATTTCTTTAAGAATACGTCAGCTGAGCGAGTCCAATGACCTGTGGGTAGTAGTCGGCGTTGCGTACAAACTACATCTAAATACCGCCTCAGCGGTAATCACCAACATTATACACTTGTATCATAATGTACTATTTGCGCATTAGTTATAAAACTCGCGATTACCTTGTCTCTTGTTTACGATAGATAGATAGATCTCTTGTTTAGGGTGTTACCATGTTTACCAAATATAAAAGTAACCACACATAATATTATATACTCACGATTAACAATCTTTAGTCCGAAGGTTGCAAGGTCCGATCATACCATACGATTATAAGAGATTTATGAAACATTTCGACATTATTATTATATGACCTAATTGTATAAGTGTTAGAGATACATTATGGCAGTTAACATAATTATGTGTTATAGCAAATTGTGAGCTGTGTGCAGTTTTAAATGATTATGATCGTCCGTAATGCAATTTTAATTTTAGGTTTGGTGTTTATATGAGGCGCATGTTTGGTGAGATCGCGAAATCGCTAAATGCATCATGGTACGCTCTCTTCTTTTGAGGTGGGATTTCATTAAATAGCTCTCACACAGAGTGTCAGACTTTTACTGACTAAAATTAACTTGTGTTCCTTTAGTTACCCTATGCGTTCCTGGAGCATGGTAAGAGCGAATTATAATTAGTCGTTAGCCTGTATTCCGGTGCACGAAAGACGTTAATCGAATTCGGGCACCCGATGCATTAATTACATTGTTTTACTCACGTTTGGTTTCTGGAACATGGCGTCGGGTAACCAAAACGAACGTTCTAATATGGATGTACTCGACTATGTTCATTTTCACTTGTCGTTTTTCCGAATTTCATAGGCAATCGAATTCGAGCTAACGACCAAGTGTAATTGTGCCATTATTCTTTCGAACAAGCCCTGTCGACATGGCCTCGGTCTTTATAAGACGAGCGAACGGCGAGCTACCAATTGGTCACTGGTGTTAAGCCGTCTAAAGGACAGGTTCACTGACGATGATCTGAAGAGGAAACCTAGATTACCTACAAGTAAGGCAGATCTATTAGATAAAAAATAAACTTATTGATTAGTTTACAAAGTAATCCTTAAGCCAGTGTGGCTCTATGGAATTCAACTATGGGGAAGTGCCTGCAAATCTAGTATTAGCATAATACAGAGAATGCAAAACATGATCTTAAGATCTATTTCTGATGTTCCTTGGTTCATTACCAACACCGAAATCCACGATGAACTAAAAATGAATACTGTCTCGGAGGAAATACAAAAACACTCACAAAAATACCAGGAGAGACTGGAAAGGCACCCTAACGATCTGGCTGCTGCGCCTAAAACCAGAAGTTACTCAAAAAGACTGAAAAGGAAAGACATAACATAGTCCAACTGCTAAAGTGGACTAGGCAAGTGATTGGGTAGATGGCTCACTGGAGTCACGCTCATACCGCCACGAACTTAAACTCCAACACACCTGCTAAAAGTAAAACTGATTGCAGAGTAGGGGAAAAAAAAAAAAAAAAATTTATTAGTCGCAAAAAAAAATTAAACTTTAGACAAATATACTTATCATGTCACCCAATAAGGCAAGTGTAAGCTAGGCAATGATAAAAAAAAGATTTTTTATTCCGTATCGAACGTAGATTACAAACTAATGACCTGTCACATATACACTTGCACTACTTAATATGAACCGTGGGCGGACGTTTAAATCTTGTTACTTAAACGCTCCGCTTACTTGTGAATTAGTTTAAGAATAACTCTTCTCCACAGAGCATGGAGAGGCTTTACTGGCCATTGACATTTATTAGCATAGCATAGTCGGCCTTATATTGTTCCCACTGCTGGGACTCAGGCGTCCTTTATAAGAGAGGTAATGGGCCGTAATCCACCACGCGGGCCCAGTGCGGGTTGGTGGATGTCACATGTCTTCGAATTTTTAGTTCTAGGACATGCCGGTTTCCTCACGATGTTTTCTTTTACCGTTTTGAGAGCAGTAGTGATGAAATAAATTACACAAAGTAATGCGCCTTGCTGGGTTTGATCCCGCGACCTACAACACGTAAGTCGGAGCCGTTTCCAGTTTCCACTCGACCACCACTGCTCCATTGACATTATTATACAGGCTTATTTGTAAAACACTAACCACCTTGCAGGACTGTATTAATTACATCATAAACAATAACTTTTGCTTTATGACTTTTTACAAAACAGGTAATACATTTACCAAAACAAACCTTCAAGATTTCGTTGTTCTATCAATACATTTTAACTCTGTATTTTGCGTATACGTCAATGATGGCGCATTGTGTTCTTGGGCGCTTTAAAGAGATATACATAAGCAAGATGGATGGGTCCCGTGAACATCGATCTGATTCAGAAAGCGTTATCGTGGCCCTGGATCGTAAAAAGCTACTGAAAGAACACAGGTGAGTTTTAGTCAGTAAAAGTCTGACATTTTCTTTCGCTATACCCGAAGCGGAACTACTCAGCGGGAATTAAATGTAACATTTGAAAAAAAAAAACAGCTTATAAGGACTGTAGTAGAAGTATTCCCGAAGTATTTATGTCATTAGTTAGTAATGACGCCTGTCTCCAGTCTGCCAACAAGTCGATTCCAAGCTCTATGCCCTTCCTACACATCGGAAGCTTCGATCTTTTAACAAGTTTATCTGGATATCCACCTACACAGTAACTGGGATTATAACATCAACGATTAAACTGTGGTTTGATCTGCTGATAATGTTATTAGTTCTGCAAGGACTTCCGTATTCGTCAAGTCAGTAAAAAACTGGTTTTAGACGACAAGTTTCAGTAAGGACTTACAAATTGCATCATGTTAATAAGCCTTTAAAGAGTCTAAAAAAGCAGCACTATAGTAAAAATAGGACTAATGAACTTTCATTAGTCTTATATTTACTACACATAAATTATGACAGGCTCAAATGTGAGGAGATAATCTGGACGCGTACCACGAGAACTGATTCGAGACGGCACGAGAGAAGAATGTCTGGAAGGACTTGGGGGTGGTCTTCGCCCAGCAGTGGGACAGTAAAAGATAGTAAAAAAAAAATTATGTCAGTCATGTACATATAATTTATTTCTGCCAAGCCCGTTCCATGATCGGGCCGCTAGACTTACGATATGTTGCACCACCGGTACATAGCGGATATCCCACCTGTGCAGCTAAGGACTGGAATTCCCTGCCTTCCATGAGAGTCTGTGTTTCCAGATAACTACAATCCAGGGTCTTTAAGTCAAGAGTGAATAGATTACTTTTAGGCAAGCGTGCTCCATCATCGGCCATATCGTACCTTCAGGTGATACGGCGGTCAAACACGAGCCTAATAATAAAAGACAGTTTAAATATCAAAAGTTAATTTAAGACTTTGGAGCCTTAAATACCAGTCTAGACTGGTTGTGTCACCCCAGCCTATTTATAAATTCTATTATCATCATCATTTCAGTCGATAGACGTCCAATACTGCACACACTTCTCCCCCAAGTGTCACCACAACAAACGGTCTTATGCGTCTCGCATCCGCCGTATTCCTGCAACTCTCACCAGGTCAACGGTTCACCTTGTGGGTGGCTTTCCAACGCTGTGTCCTCTGGTGCACGATCGCCAATCCAGAACCTTTCGACCCCATCGACCATCTGATCTACGATGTGCTCAGCTCACTGCTACTTAAGATTGGTGATTCTTCGAGCTATGTCGGTGACCTTAGTTCTCCTGCGGGTATCTTCATTCTTGATGCGATTGCGCATGGAAACTCCGAGCCTTTTCCATTTATTTATTTAATCTACACGCAACAAAAGGTACAAAGGCGGACTTAACTTACATTGCCCTTAGGGTAAAGCCTGGCAAAGATGAACTATTGCGTCTATCAATTAAAATACAGATGTAGCAATTAGTTCCAAGTACACCTTTGCTCTGTAAAACCGTAACTTTTATCAAAAACAGGAATTAATAATTTTTTTCTCTTATTCCTATTTCAACTGATATTTACTGCTAAAATGTCAGTCCACTAATCATGGCATTATCTCAAGGTGTAAAGAAGTATCAATTATTATAACTGCTAGTTAAGTAGATAACATATCACGAGTAGTTAGTAGTTAACTATAATACAGTAACGTTAGTAAATAGTTATTATGATAGATCTCTTGTTCGATAACCCGGAATGCGCTTGCGTAAGACGTGTTTAAGTATGGTTTAGGTGTTTTCTGTGAATAAACGAGTATGTGCCGTCCCAAATTTTTAATAAAAACAAGTGTTTTTTTTATACATTTCTCTTCTGGCCAGTAAAAAACAGTCATTTTTAGTTTTTAGTTACCGACACCGAACACTTTTTGATCGTCATGAGTATGTGATAAGTGGAAAAAGCTGGACACAAAAAATGTTTACGTATGCGCAGGGAGTGGATGATTTCACACATGGTTCTATAGAAATCAAATATTCATTGGTGGCTTGTATCTGACACAAGACGGCCTGCCATAAGAGCGTCTAACCCATGATATTTCAATACTTCGTTCAAACATTATATTTGGCGGTAAATTCAGCTCCACAAACTAGTCACAGTCTCCACAAGTGGGGGTTCTCGGAAGGTTCCGACCTAGAGATCTAATGAGAGATAACTTAATTCGAAAAAAGAAAAAAAAACTATTTTGCCCATTGACACACTAAGAAGAAGGAAGAAGAATATGACGCAAGATGGAAGACAGGCAAATTTTTAATGAAATATTCGTGTCAGAGCCTTGAAAAGAATTAGCTGAAGCCTTATAATACTTACCTAATTGTGTCTCTTTGGATGTGTTAATTTTTTTTAAAGGTGTATAAAAAGAAAAAAAACATACTTATCATAATTATGAAATATTCAGAGAGCATATTGCCGGAAAAAAGTATCTATTCAGTCGTACACCCAAAACAATTTAAATGTAGATTATTAATTTTGATTTGTTTTTTAGTTTTGTTTTTTTATTATAGTTAATTTAGTTAGTTGTTATTTATAACATTAGTGTAATGTGATAAATACATCTAAGAGCTGTTAAGTAATCATGTTTATACTGATTGATAGTGATAAGTGTTAATAACATTACCCTCATTTTAAATTCGTTGCAGTTGGGTAATGTAACGGTTGGGATGTTAAAATAATCGTGAAGTTAATAGACGCAGTAATTAACATTTCTACTAACGAAACAATAGACCAACTATACGGCATGTTATTTAAGATTATCATTGCTTAGTTATTTTAACATCTTCGACCTAATGACATACTTACATGGGTAGTGCATATATTTAGCATTTTCATGTTCGATAAAACTTACTTAGATCAAGTCACGTCAACTCCTACCGTGACTTGATCTAAGGGTGAAAATCAAAATTATCTCATAAATAAAAGTGTTCAAGTAAGGAATATTCTTTTTTTTCATTTTTAATATGAAATCATCAAATAAGTTCTCTCTCTCTGGGCGCAGAGAGAAGATTCCTTCGATTGCTATTTGCATTCCAGAGATACAGTAACTCTTCCGAAAATTTCCAAGATGTTAAGAGACACTTGGCTTTTTTATATTTAAGTTTTCCTTACAAACCTCTAAGGATAACCTACAGGTTTTTCTTCATAGAGATTAAACTTTGGAACATTCAGCTCTAACTTCACCTTCCAAGCCGATCGGTCCCTTCATAGTAACAAAGAATTTGCAATTCCTGGTAGTTACAATCTAGAGATCTATTGGCCTGTTGGTCTAGTGGTTAGTGGCCCTGACTGCTATGCTGAGGTCGTGGGCTCGATTCCCACCCAGGACATATGTTTATGGGATGAGCATGATCGTTTGTTCTGTGTCTGGGTGTAATTTATCTATAATATGTATGTATTTAGAAATATATAAGTATGTTTATCAGTTGTCTAGTACTCATATCACAAGTTCTACTTAGCTTGGGACTAGACGGTGTTGTGTGATGGTTGTGGATTATTATTATTATTTTTTATCTTTACGTCAAGAGTGAATAGGTTACTTCTAGGCAAGCGTGCTCCATCATTAGCCACCTCGTCGCTTACCATCAGATGAGATTGTGATCGAAAGAGAGCCTATCCATAATAAAAAAATCCCCGTCAACCTGTTGTGATGATTTTGAATTTATAAAAATAAGCTGTTACTATTTTCCGACTAGAATTTTGTCGAAGCTACAAGCAACAAATTACTACCAACACACAAATTTATAATAATTAATTGATTCATAAAAAAATATATATATTTCAGACATTCTTGGTTCATAATATAGTATTAAAGCTCATACACACGAGCGGTATGTTGCCAACGTTAGAGGTAACTTAACACATCGACAGCGACTGTTGACATTCCAACTACGGAATCAAATCCCGCATCAAAATCATAATCCCGCAGGGCTGTGGGGTTAAAACCAGCAATACCGTGGAATTAGCGGAATTGAGATATTTTATTTTAAAGGGGTTTTTAAAGGTAACGCGCGTAATTCAAGTTTTTTTAAGTTTTTTGCATTCTGAACTGCAAAATAATAATAATAATATACCACACACTATCACACAACGCCATCTAATCTCAAGCTTTACAGAGCTTATAAAAAAAAAAACTTAAAAAATGCTAAAAACTTATACTCGTATATTCCTTTCTAGATTAAAGATTTAGGAAGATAGACTACTGTAACTGACATTAATTACGTTCCTCTTCATTTTCGATTGAGGACTCAACAGAAAATAGAAATTCTATTTACCTTACCTAAGATAAAAAATTTAAAGCAAAATTATTTTTTTATTAGGTATTAGGAACAAATTCCACAGAAAAGTCAAGTCCCAAGTTTTATGCCAAGTTGTTAAATTACACGTTAACGAGGCTTTGCTGGGTGTAGCTAATAAGTAACCAGCATCGTCTAAACCCATTTTTCTGTGGAAAAAATTCAATCCCGCACGTGTGCGGGATCCCGCATGAGTAATCCCGTAAAAAAGGAGCGGGTCCCGCGCTTGCGGGGTTGGATTCCCTAATTTCAACTTTGAATATCAGCGTCAGCAGTCGTGTGTGGCAAGCGTCACAATAGGTCGACGGCTGCGGTTACCTCTACTGATGGCAAGTCATGCCGCTCGTGTGTATGAGCTCTTAGTGGTCATGCTAATTGTGAGCATTAAATTAAAGAATGAGGAAGCCAATATTAATAAGGAAATAATTACTAATATAGATTAGTTACCTGACCATATTTGGGTCACTTAATAAGGTCAAAACTTTAACGTTTTTGTAGCACAAGTGGGTGTACCATGGTAAGCGAGAATGTGCTTATAGGTAACTTTTGGACACAAGACCATTTGCAAGCGGTCGTGTTTCTCTAAAAGGATGTGGCACAAAAACTACTTCGTTGAATGAATCCGATTTTGTATTGAATTAAACCCATTCAAGTTAAAAAGAGAGCTGAATGTTTGCATTTCGCAATATTCTGATTTCTATAGTCAGTATAAAAAGTCAAACAACTTGGGTGATATTAGGATACAATTAAATATGACGTAGTCAACACCGGTTTAATAATCAGGGTTGATTAGGAGGTCGTGATAAGTGTTTACCAATATAACGTATTGAATGTAAGTATTTTTTTTAAATGATTTAATAATGTTAGGGGACTTTTTAGACAGATACGCGACACTTGACACTTTAAATATTATTGTATTCGTATTAGTTTTGTTTGAGAAAAAAAAATCATTTTAGAACCAAAAAGGTTATTTTATGTAAATAAGAAACTGGAGCTCGACTGGAACAAATTGCCTGCTGCGATCTTCCCGTCCGATCATAATTTAGGTGTCTTCAAGGCTAGAGTGAATAGGCTCTTAATAAACTAGTGCGCCTCACCATCAACGATTACATCGCTGCTTACCATCATGTGGTATCGCAGTCAAGCACTAGTTTATAATATTATTAAAAAAAAAAATAGTAGGTATTTTTAAATATTAAAATTAAAAAAATAATCTTTTATTTCAGACCGTAGTCCATGTTATATTACTAGGTACTGTTTGTTATAATTTTTTTGACTTTAGTTAGAATTGATTTTATCTATATGGAAAATAATTACACAATTTTTATGGTTATTCTGCTTTTAGGTGTAATAGTTATTTTTAAAACCTGTTCCTCTTTGTTCATAATTTTCATGGCAGTTATGGAACTCAGAAGGTAAGAGCCATCATTATTTTTCTAAAATTGTGTACAATTTTGACTCATAATCCATAATGATTGAGGCACAAATAAAAAGTATCATGTTACCGACAGACTCAATGAGAGCTATTTTGAAATAAATACCTTATTTGTAGTGTGGTCTAAGTCATAAGCTAATGCAAAATTAACTTTAAACTCGTAGCTTTACACAATCAAAATGTTAGTTTCTTCAAATCTAAATGTTATTTATAGACCTATGACGTCAAGTGCTTATCGAAAACTAAATAATTATTCAGTGATGCCAAGGACCGGTCCTTGTGGCGACATTTGAGGGAAGCCTAGGCTATGTCGAGCAGTGGACGTTTTTTGGGTAAAGATTTCATTTTCTTTTTTTCTTTTTGGTTTCCACACTCAGTCTATAATTCGTGAACCGTAGCGACCTTCGGTTTATTCAGTCCACCTAACTCCAGAAGTAGATTAGGCTTCTTAATTTATTCAGAGCGTCTATGAGGCAATTTGGTGATCCTAAGGTTCACGTACATCTCATAGTCACGGTTACGTTTTACTAGAGTAACACGTTACCGTGACGTGTCTGTGATGTTTATTGTGTGGAAGCTTAGAGCATTTGGTTTAATGCTCTAAGTGTGGAAGTGTTCATTTACCAAGCAGTGTTTGGTATTATTGCTACAAAAATAAATAACTTAACAGCACCAGAGATTTTGGAAAGAAATATCTCTATAACATTAAAGCACACAAAACTAGATACAGCATTGTCTGTATTAAGGAGGAGGATCTTCTTCCTGAGAAATGTTTCACCAATAAAAATGAGCTTTATCTGTTTTTTAATTACCTTCAAAGAGTGATTAGGTACTTAGTTTAGTTTGCTTTAGAAAGTCATCGCTACTCTTTCATATTTTTTTTACCAATTTAAACTAGTGCTTGACTGAATCTCACCTGATGGTAAGCAGTGATGCAATCGTTGATCGTGAATCACACTAGTTTTAATAAGAGCTTAATCGCACTAGCCTTGAGAACACCTAAATTATAATCGGACGGCAAATTGTTCCAGTCCTTCAATGTACACGGTATGAACGTCGAGGCGAAGTGCTTTGTCCGGATTGGGCCTGTGGGATTGTTCGAAAGATATACTGTGGCCCTGGAACTCAAAGAAGGAATACAAGTGGGTTTCAGTCAGTAAAAGTTTTATACCCCTCTCGCTCCACAGAAAGTTATTAGATGATTTTCGTTCTCAAAAAAATTAATAACTCCATATCTAATAAAGATTGTAGTAAAATATTTTCACAGAACCGCTTCAGTCTATCACTTAGCCCACAACCTCTAAGTTACCTGAGGTCTACTTAAGCACAACAAAGGATCGCATGCGTCATGCGCACTCGGAGGAGGCGCCCGACCTCACTTAAGCACACGCGAGCTCACTTAATTCCTTCTTAATTTACTTACAGAGAACTTAAATTAACAATGAATGCAGGAGGATAAAATCCCTTCGAAAAAGGAAGATGTTTGCGGTAATTAGGAAGATATTTTACGTTTTATATATCTTATAATATATACGAGATGAGATTGGAAATGGACTGGCTACATACTTCGAAGGGATTCCGATCACATATCCAAGTAAGCATTAGAGTGGAATCCTCAAGGAAAAAGAATATGTGGCCGTCCCCGTCAAACCTGGCGTCACACCGTGTTGGCAGAAGCGAGAAACGGAATGACCAAAAGCAATACAATACACCTCAATCGCAATGATAGTTGCCAAAGCTACTTGTATCAAAATGTGACTTTCCTTGTATGACACATTGCACTTTCAATGCTTACACTCATGAGTAATTTCTTACGAAAGCCCCGGCAAAACTGGAAGTCAAAATTAGTCAACATATTTTGAAAACCGTATCTGATTGATATAATTTATTACTTATCCGAAGCTAATGTTGACTGTAATCAATTTTGATTCAGTTTTCCGATTGATAGAGTTACATCATAACCGCCAGCTTCAAACTTCATCATCATCATTGCAGCTGGAAGACGTCCATTGTTGGACATAGACTTTCCTCAAGTGTCGCTACAACGGCTGGTTCTGTGCGTCTCGCATCTGTCGGATTCCAACGACCCTCACTAGGTCATCGGCCCATCTGTATGCGGTCACCACTCCAGAACCTTTCGACCCCATCGACCACCTCTTAATGCGAGCAATGTGCCCTGTAAACTGCCAAACTTGACTGAATATAAGTCTCATAGCAAATCAATGAGCCTTCCCAGTCTTTGGACACGAGCCTCCAATTTATGAAAGGAAACGGGCCATAATTCACTTCGCGGGTCTAGGGTTGTGGAGTAGTTAAAAAGAGTGATCGCGGCCCTGGATTGTAAAAGGCAAGTAAAGGCACAGATGTGAGTTTTACTCCATAGGGAATATCTGAAAGGGTAACAATGGTCCTAGAACGCAAAAGGCAACTACAGGACACAAGTGGGGTTTGTCAGTAAAAGTATGACTCGCTCTCTGGCTCACCATAGAGCTGAAGAAGTTTTCATCGTATGTTTTATGATCTCAAAAAAAGTGGGTTTTAGTCAGTAATTGTTAAAAGTCTAACACTGAGGATCGCCACAAAGTCTCACTCCACTCATATTGGAAGAAGCTATGTAGATCCAATGCGTTTTGAATTTTTGATGGATGTCAAATGTCATTGAATTTTTGGTTCTAGCTCACCGTTTTCTTACGACATTTTTTTGCACAGGTGATGAAATGAATTTAAACAAAGCAAAGCAAGCTTTCTGTGTCCTAATTTAAACTCAGAAACTATTATTCGTAAGTCGAGGGCTATTACCAATACGCCACAACTGCTCTACTCCGACTAAATAATTTTCAATATAGGTAGAAGATAATAATAATGAACGAAAAATATTAATATCATTGTGAAAAAAGCGTGGGGCTTTTAGTTTGCTATGCTATGAAAGCGTGTTTTTTAGTTTTTTTAAACTATTTTTTTTGACTAAAAAAAACGGATTATGGTATTGTCATCAGTCTTTGATGGGTGTGCAAAGTTTGAAAAAAATCTGATCGTTCAAAGCAGGCCAAAATCGAGGTCAAAGGCGTTGGTTACAAACATACAGGTGAAGCTAATATAAGCGTGTTAAAAAGAAGAAAAATTCATTGATCGCTTGATCCATCATACAGCGCCATCTATGAAATAGATCACAAACTACTCAACTTAAGTGATCCACGTGTGACGTGAGCGTAGACAGAGATCTAAGTGTTTACTAAGTTGCTCTTGACACCAATGTACTGTACTTACTCCGTTTTGAGGTTAGGAAATTGCAAGTTGTTATGTTTATATGGTCATGTTTATCTCCGAAAGTAGTATTCTGATTTTGATTTGACTTACATTGGTAAACAGTTAATGATAGAACTGTAACTTTTTCCTTATAAAGAAGTAAAGAATTGTGATATTTTTCAAGTGTATTTTGACTTATTCTATTTTCCTGCAAGATTCTTACTTCTAAAAAACTTACTTTCATAATACTCATAGTTGGACGGGGACCCCAAAATCCCTCTTCTTCGAGGATCCAGCTTGAAAAACTTTTAATGCACCACACACAATACAATAAAACACCGAAAAACACAACACAATCTCACACAAAACTTAGAAAAAAAATTTTTCCACTAACAAAACTAAATCACCACACTGTGCAATTAGGAAAAAATCTTACGAAATTATTTTCGAATCTTTTGACGTTAGTAATACAGTTTGCCCGTCTTGAATACACGTATGCCCATTGAGGCTGTGATTTTGATCTGAGATAAGTTTTCTGATCACGCACGGTACGTCTGCCGGTGTCGACTGTTCAATGCCAACTCCTGCGCAGGCACTGTGTTGCACTGTGTCAGGTGGAAGCCTTATGTTTGAGTTTTTTTTTTATTATATCGAAAATGATGTACTTATGTATTTTTTTATTTTTTATTAAGCATAATTATTATGTAAAATGTGTTGCATTTGTGGAGGGCAGAAACATTTACATAAAGATTTAGTTAAAAAAAAAAAATTGGTGTTGTTGCGCTTTTTTTTTTTGAGGATGGGAACTTTCAGGAATGTAAGTTTTGATAAAACTGCATGCAATTTTATAAATATTCTATATGCTTATTTGTTTTTAAATTGTCTCTATTACGTCACAAAAGAATCCTTATAAAACTTCCAAAAAATATACTGTGTCTACGCAGCTGGAAAGCGTCAAAGCACTGTTCTATGCTATCTCACTCTAACGCGCATAAATTAGGATCTGGCTATGTGCATCCTGCTTGCACGGCTTTTGTTGAAGGATGCATGAATTAGTAAAAAAATTGGTTCCAAACGGTTTCAAATGATAGGATGTGGTGGAAGTCCCGTGTTCTATGAAGTAAAAAATGGTTGCTAGAGGGGTGAGTGGAACTGGATGCCATATTGAACTGCAAATTCTAGAAATTAAGGTTCAATTTGGCTTGCACATAAATAGATACTTGTTAGCTAGCTTTTACAATGTGGACTCTTCTCTGATTGTAAGAAGCTGTTAAATAAACATTTCTGTAGTGATAGTCAAGGGTTTATCGGAAACTAACTAAATCAATAAGAAACTTATCACCATAAGTCAAGTAGGATTACTCCAAGTTTTTACCTGTTCTAGGAATCAATGATTCCTAACGACAAAGTGAAGCATGTTTTTTTTAAATAGAGAATGGACAGAGCCTTAGAAAGATATGTCGTGGGCTAGTGGCCAGGGCCTCAAGTCTGCTATTACAATAGTGTCAGAATCATTGATTTCATAATTGTTGATTTTGACAAGTTTTGGTAATCTACTAATATAATGGCGTCATTATGACTTTCCGATGGTCAACCACTGACACTCCATTGAAAGAAATGGCATAGAATGGTAATCTCGTACATAATGACAAATGAATATCTGACGTACCTATGCGGTAATCTGCAAAAATTTTGACAGTTCCTCTGATCAGTGATCTGCTATTACGACGTCATTGCACAATTAGTGCCTTTAATAAGCTCGATATGGTCATTCTACCACAATTCTATTACAAGAGCATTGACCGGTCAATGATCGATCGTTATGAATTACCAGATTACAAACTTTTAGCAAAATGACAATGGGATCATGTTGGAATGACGAATTTATAAAAATAGCAGACTTAGGCCCCTGATCTTATGAATTGATCACTTCATGATATGACCAAGTGAAACTGGCCAGATCGTTTAAACGTAAACATTTGATGATATTTCAATCCTCGTTTGGCCATTTATCATTGGTGTAGGATTTCAATGATAATAAAAGGTCTAAAGAAAGTAGGCTACACGAAGATTGAAATATCAACAAACTTTAGAACCATCTGTCCAGTATTACTTGGCCATATCATGAAATGATCAATTTCTAAGGTCTTACTCTTTATTATTATTATTTTTAAGCTATTGCATAGCTTCTATCGCGGGCCTTGAGCGTGGAGACCGAATCCAGAAATTCCGTAACGAAAATAACCTAACACCCCACTCATTTGTTTTTTGAGCGTGGTGACCGATAAGAAAACAAATGAGTGAACAATCAATCAAAATTCAATTCAATGTGTGAAAGTGTAACTTCAATTAATATCAAAGAAAAAAAAAACAAAGGAAAAAAAATACTGCATAAATAAAATAAATAAATAATTATAATTGCATAAGTTGATAAAAATGCTATGCAACAGCTTTACCGCGGCAGTCCCCGAGTGCCACACGTCTTTTTTTTAAATTGATATAGACTAGTGCTTGACTGCGATCCCACCTGATGTTAAGCAGCGGTGCAATCTTTGATGGTGAGGCGCACTATTGTACCTAAACCATAAAAATAAAAAACAAAAAGAGCTTAATATTAATCGGGAGTAACAATGGGCGGGTCTTATCGTTAAAAGCGATTTTTTACAGACCACCTTTTGGATGGATTTGATCGAGTAGGAGAAATAGATACTTACTACAGGCTGGTAGGTAGGTTAATATTTCATAACTTGATTAAACATGTTCCATAAAAAACCATTTATACATACCTACGTATATTCAAAACAAACTTCGCTCCCATCAAACAGAAATTAATGTAAATCAATTGAAGTTCTAATAAAGACAATTCAAAGAATCGATGGCCGTGTGAAGTGTGCTTTGTTATTTAATTTTCATATTGCATACTGACCGAAATACGTGGAACCGATGGCCGGAGCCGTGACTTGGTTCAGGTATACCGCCTGATCGTGCACTGACCCTTCGATTGACAGCCCCTGCGGTTCTTGGCGTCCCATTTTCTGTGAAAACACGAGATATTTTTAGTTTTCATTATTGAGTTTAACGCCATCTATGAGAGATGTCGTGTACTAGATGCAGAGGTAGTCGTATTTATGAGAAAGTAATGAATTAGTTCGATTTTATATAGACAGATGTCGCTATATATAGGTTATTAATAAGGGTGTAGTTAATTAAATTAGCATGGTTGATGATCATTAATTTGAAACAGTTAATTAAAATGAATAGTGGAATTTATAAGCGTCCATTGTTCATATTTCCTACAAACAGATGAGAGATTACAATGGTTTATTTACCTGTATGTCACTATTGTCTTTGTTTCTTTGTTCTTGGCTCAAGTTGATGTTTTTTGTTTGCATTTTCTCCCATCCAGAGCCGTAAGCCCCACCTGTGAATTAAAAATTTTAATGTCTTTATATTATACTTTCTAACAAGCGTTTTGTATTAACTAGACGAATTATCATTTCCCACGCTATATATTATTATTATAATTAAGTTCATGTTGTTAACAATCTACGAATTAATTTTTCTCAAATGCCTTCAAGTCAAGTTCAAATGTCATTAAACCGTAGGGGCCCAGCAGGGCTGATACCTGCTAGGACCGTGGAAAAAAGTATGAGAGGGATAATCGTGGTCCTAGAACGCAAAAGGCAACTGAAGGAATACAGATGTAGTTTGAGTAATAAAAAGTCTAACACATCCTCTCGTTTCACCCTAGAGCGGGAAAATTCATTAGATGATTTCACAGTCACACATAAAAAAAAACATCTCATACAATGAAATACCTGAGACTAAAATTAGAATATCTATTACTTAAAGAAAAAATGTAGAGATAAGATATTGAATGAATTTTTCTCATTAGATAATATTTTAGTAACGAAGTAAGTTTTCCCAACTAAGATGGCAAGTCGCTTTATGCAATAATAATAGCGAAATAAAAGTTAAATAAGTCAGATATTAAAATAACCAAAGCAAACTGGAACCCATTCAATATAAAGTTAGCATTTCTTTCAAACAGAGGGTAGATTAGTAAACAGGGACACAGAAAAGAAAAGCGATATTTTTCTCACCGTCTTGACACCAGACGGAGTTCGTTGCAGAAGACTAACTATGTCCAAATAAGTCAAAGTCAAAAGTTTTTTATTTCACATAGGCCTACATGGGCACTTATAAAACGTCAGAAGCTAGTGCACGGTTCGAAATTGGTCGTTTCCTATGGAGAAGAACCGGCAAGAAACTCCATGGTTACTCTTTTTAAAAAAATGGTTGTACTTACAATATTTCCATATAACAGTATTAAAAGGTATTATTTAAGAACAGTGTAAACCGGTCTATATTGTACTCAAAAGCACAATAAAAATAATCATTTAAAAAAAGTTAGTCAAAATATGAAGTACCTAATCTAAGAATTCGTGGAGTCTACAGTGTTCTTCCATTTAAATTATAAAAAGAGGCTATATAAAAAAAAAGGTAGAAAAAATAAAATAAAGTCCACTTGTGTCATAAAGCATTCCAGGATAATCTACAACTCGTTGGCTGTTATGGACCAGGTTATTTTTTGACTAACCTGTTGGTTTAGTGGTTATTGGCCCTAGCTGCTATCTGCTATGCCGCAGGTCGTGGATTTGAATCCCACCCAAGACATAATTAAATGTTTGTGTGATGAGCACGATCATTTGTTCTTTATCTGGGTGTAATTTATCTATAATATTTTAAATTTTAACAGTTGTCTAGTACTCAAGTCATAGTACAAGCTCTGCTTAGTTTGGGGCTATAGGATTGTGTGCAAGTATTGGCACACTAAACGAGATTTTACATTTAATCTAAATTCTCCCACTTTACCCCTTCAACCTTTCAAATACCGTCAATTAAAGACACAATAGAAAGACAATGACAATGGGGTTAATGAATTAAAGGTTGGATTTCTAAAAACCCCGTCTTAGTAGTTTTTAAGCTATTGCATAGCTTCTATCGCGGGCCTTGGGCGTGGAGACCGAATCCAGAAATTCCGTAACGAAAATAACCTAACACCCCCCCCCCACTCATTTGTTTTTTGAGCGTGGTGACCGATAAGAAAACAAATGAGTGAACAATCAAGCAAAATTCAATTCAATGTGTGAAAGTGAGTTCAATTAATATCAAAGAAAAAAAAAACAAAGGAAAAAAAATACTGCATAAATAAAATAAAAAAATAATTATAATTGCATAAGTTGATAAAAATGCTATGCAATAGCTTTACCGCGGCAGTCCCCGAGTGCCACACGTCTTTTTTTTTGCATTTCACATTCTTTTTCCCAGTAGTTTTGCTTGTGCGTTGGTATGCCAGTCAGTCAGTTTCTCCTTTTATATCATCATCATCATCATCATCATCATCAGCCTTTTTTAATGCTTCCACTGCTGGGAGTCAAGCCTCCTCTCTAGGAAAGGGAATGGGCTGTAATCCACCACGCGGGTCCAGTGCGGGTTGGTCTTCTTTTTATGTAAGTATATATATATTTTTGTTTAATACGGTTAGTTAGTTAGTTAGTTTTGTACAGTTTGCCTGCTGCGGTCTTCTCGTCCGATTATAATTTGGGTGTCTTCAAGGCTAGAGTGAATAGGCTCTTAATAAACTAGTGCGCCTCACCATCAAAGATTGCATCGCTACTTACCATCAGGTGGGATCGCAGTCAAGCACTAGTTTATCTCAATTAAAAAAAAATATATATATATTACTGATAACTGTTATTTAATACATAAGCTGTGGCCAGTGGGTCTACTGAAGCTTAGTTGGTTAGGAGTCCAATCGTAATACATATTTGAAGAGTAAGTAACTTTTGTGTTTTACGAGAGAATTCAAAGCTATTTTAACCTTCGGCCGTGATTAAAATGAAAAGTTTCATGTTATTTCGACCTTTCTGAAGAAAATCCATTTTTTTAGGTCACTGCCATTTACAAAAGTTCTTTTGAAAGTAACAGTTTTGTTAATGAAAGTTTTTTTTTGTGGTTAAAAATCATCCAATAACATCCCCCGCCCTTGGGCAGAGCGAAGATAGTGTCAGACTTTTACTGACTAAAAAACCCACCCCGTTCCTTCGTTGCCTTTCTTACTAGGGCCCAGCCTTTCTACCAGAAGCAGACCCTTGGCCCCAGTAGGCTTCGACCCTGCTGGGGCCCTACGGTTGCTGACAACTCCTTGAGGCGCGCGGGAACAGGACGCGCCGTCGACGACTTGGGTTTGGTCCGGATGGTTACCGGACGGCCGGACAGCGAGCTACCCATTGCTCACTGTCCCCAAGCCCGCGCCTACGGTGGCTGGAAATCGGGATCGGAATCCCGGCGGCGGCGGCGAGAGCGCCGTTGCCTGATGCGGTCGGCCTCCTCCTTAGCGAGCATTACTGCTTCGCAGAAGTCGGCGACCGCCTGCCACTCCTCCTCGCTCCGGACCATGGCATGTCTGTCTGTCTGTCAAGACCCGTTGTCTTGACAGACAGACAGACGGACGGACAACAAAGTGATCCTATAAGGTTCCCGTCTTTTCCTTTTAAGGTACCGAACCCTAAAAATCAAATGAACAACCAAGTTTTCAGGCTAAAGTAAAAGCCTGAAAACTTGGTTGTTCATTATAGTTTTACATGTTTTATTCTTTATCGTAATGTTGATAAGATCGCATTTTACAACCTGCTAAGTGATGATGTGGTCGACGATGGGATACGCTTGCCTAGAAGTAACCTATTCACTCTTGACTTAAAGACCCCTAGGTTAAAGCTATCAGGAAATACAGACACCGGCAGAGAGTCCAGTGAGATGGTGGTCAAATCAATAAAAATATATAACTATTTATCTCTCCTAGCAATAGCCTGATAAATCGCTAGAATAAAGAAAGCAATACGCAGAAATTATAACAAAAGACGTATTAAAGAACATAACAACAATAATAAATGTATTATTATCTGGCCGAGGGCTGATTTATATTTTGCCAGTCTCTCGTTTTAATATCTTTAATGTAGAAAATATTTTATCTCTTAGTGTAAAGACACTTTCAAACAGAAGAATGAAATTTTCAGTTCGGTTGGCAACACGAAAGGTGATTTTCTACACAGACTTTAGTGATATTTGCCTCCAGGTGTGATTAATCACGAAGAATACAATGGAAATTCTGTAGTAGAGCAAATTTTCGGTCCTTCGTTTTCAATTACATGAAAAGTGATCTTGAATTTGAAAATTTTGCTATTAGTAATGTGAGTGACCCTTCTATCGTCAACCTGAGTAAGGGTAGGGAATAAACTATTTTCAGGCACTTTTTTAAATGGTCAAGAATTCGGTCATTAAGAAAGATGAAGTTGATTGCTTAATCTAAAGCATAAAAAATTCTCTATAGAAGAGAAGAATGTGCAAGAAACTCCATGGATTAATTGGCTTGTAGATATTATCTACAATTGCCAAAACGGATCTTGAGCGCTCGGCGTCAGAGTGGGGATCGCTTTGCGCATTCCATAAATTGGCGAGAAAATCGTCGTCGTTGTTACATACATGCAGCAGCACAGGGGGCGAATCAAGAGTGACGTCTATGACGCGATTGCGCGGCGAGCTAATCTCTGACACGCCCCGCCCCCGCGTTTCACTTCGCACCACTAAAGAGATCGAATATTTGACTTCTGCGCAACTTGAAGCCAGCGCTCAAGATTCGGGGAGGCAATTGTAGGTTTCTAATGAAATCAAAATATATTTTTTTGTAAAACCAATCCTCTGAAAATGTGCTATTCTGTGTGAACTTTGATTCTTCATAATGTACTCATAAATTCTAAAATTGGGCAAGTGCGAGTCGGACTCGCGCACTTAGAGGGTTCCGTGCAAACTACAATTCCCGAATGGAGTCTCGAAGATTTTTCCGAATTGCAATTTTTTTTTTGTGTAGGTAACAACAAGTTTACTGTTTTCAGATTTTTCCCTATACCTGTGCTATAAGACCTTGCTTTATGCCAAATTTCAGGATTCTGGGTCAACGGGAAGTACCCTATGAATTTCGATCTTTGACAGTATCAAAATATACGTTTTTTTGCGACGTAAACGGCCGTATCTTTTTTATCCGTAAACTTGTTTGTGTTAATTTTTTCACAGCTTGACGGGACCGCAGACCTGAGTATATGGTTTTAATTTCAACTTCTTACCTCCACGCGTTTTCGAGATAAAGGGTCTTGACAGACAGATAGATAGACAGACGGACGGACAACAAAGTGATCCTATAAGGGTTCCGTTTTTCCTTTTGAGGTACGGAACCCTAAAAAGCGGCCAAGTGCGAGTCGGACTCGCCCATGAAGGGTTCCGTAGCAGCAAGTAACATAATATAAAAGTTCTTGTAGTTCGTTGTAACTTTGATCGATGTTTTAATAATAGTGTATTTTTTTTTTAGATTTATGACGTATTAAAAAAAACTACTTTCTAGATCTCGTTCAAACCAATTTTCAGTGGATCATATATTTTTTTAGTTTTATCATTCTCTTATTTAAGAAGTTACAGGGGGTGGGAACGACACACATTTTACCATTTTGGAAGTGACTCCCACGCAAACTATTCAGTTTAGAAAAAAAAATATAATGGAAATCTCAATATCACTTTTGAAGACCTATCCATAGATACCCCACCCCACACGTATGGGTTTGATGAAAATTTTTTTTTGAATTTCAGTTCTAAGTATGAGGAACCCCCAAAATTTATTGTTTTTTTTTTCTAATTCTGTGTGGAAATCTTAATGCGGTTCAGAGAATACATCTACTTACTAAGTTTCAACAGTAAAGCTCTTATAGTTTCGGAAAAAAGTGGCTGTGACATACGGACGGACAGACAGACAGACAGACATGACGAATAAATAAGGGTTCCGTTTGGCTACGGAACCCTAAAAATGTGAAGAAAATGTATATAATACAGATCAACCTTGCACGCTTAATCGTGATTCTGAACGACGACGCATTCTTTTCTGGATGAAAGTTTTGTGTACCTATCTAATATTTGTGTCAGTGTCTCCCTTTTATCGCGTTGCCTCTTTATCAAACATTGCGTTAGATTGCGTTAGATTAAACAACAATCTTTTATACCATGCTCTCATTGACGATAGAGAGCTGGGGAAGGGCCTTCTTAAGTCATGGCACCGTCGTCACTGACACTAATACTGACAAACTGTAGCAACAAATCATGGCTTCAACATAAAACAATCGATAGATAACTATGGGTCATCGTCGTTCCAATAAACCTCAATACCGCAACATCCTGTAAGTTTATTATTCCCGTGAGTATAATAATAATACTATTGATGTTTTTACGGTTCCGCACGTCAGTTGGTAAACCCGTAAATCATAGATTCGGGGGCGGTATAGCCCCTAGTGGGCGTTGGAGCTTTTCGTGGGAGCGGTAGCGGGTCCAAAGGCCAATGGGTTATGTCTTCATGTTATAGTATTTTTAAGTAAAATAATCACGAACTTCAACCGCAACCACGAGTTATTAATTTTGATCGTATTAATGTCGTTTTTAATTAGTCATTACATTAATAGATATGTATTAGACAGACATATTAAATCGGTATAATTAGCGACACGCGGGGTTGCAATAGTCGTTGATAGGATCCAGGAGTTGGGACTCGAGGTGGCGCTTCACAAATCCGAGGCTATGTGTTTCCACGGTCGCCGCCCTCGGAACGCACCGCCATTGAGTTCCCAACTAACGGTAGGAGGAGTTCACATCGGTGTCGGGTCGACGATGAAGTACCTGGCACTCGTCCTCGACAGCCGGTGGAATTTCGTGGAGCATTTCCGACGTCTGGCTCCCAAACTCAACCGGGCTGGGGCTGCGCTCAAGCGGCTCCTGCCCAACCTTTGGGGTCCAGATGCCTCCTGCCGGAGGCTCTACGCGGGAATCGTTCGGTCCATGGCCCTCTACGGGGCGCCGGTGTAAGCGCCGTCGCTGAAAACGCAACCGGCGGCCATGCTGAACGCCTGCCTGAGGGTCATGGCAATAAGGATGGTGCGGGGATACTGCACGGTCTCCCGCGAAGCGGCGAGCCTTCTCATGGTGAAATGGCGTCAACGACTATCGCAAGCCAGTGCTGGGCACGCTACAATCATGGTGGTAAGTCCCCTCTTTGAGGCGTGGCTGGAAAGACCTCACGGCGTCCTTACCTTCCGTATGACGCAGGTCCTCACCGGACATGGTTCATTCGGGAGGTTCCTGCACCGGATTCGTGCGGAAGTGACGCCCGGGTGTCGCCACTGTGCGGAATGCCCGATGGACACGGTGGAGCACACAGTCGAGGTGTGCCCTGCTTGGGCGGAGCATCGCCGTGCCCTCGTGGGGGCGATCGGCGGCGGAGACCTCTCGCTCCGGGCCTTGGTTGAGGCCATGCTCCGGAGCGACGAGGAGTGACAGGCGGTCACCGACTTCTGCGAAGCAGTAATGCTCGCAGAGGAGGAGGCCGAACGCATCAGGCAACGGCGTTTTCGCCGCCGCTACCGCCGCTGGGATTCTGATCCCGATTTCCAGCCACCGTAGGCGCGGGCTTGCGGACAGTAAGCAATGGGTAGCTCGCTGTCCGGCCGTCCGGTAACTGTCCGGACCAAGCCCAAGTCGTCGACGGCGCGCACTGTTCCCGCGCGCCTCAAGGAGTTGTCAGCAACAGCAGGGGCCCAGCCGGGTCGAAGCCTACTGGGGCCAGGGTTATCCGAAAGGGCGCTCGAGCCCCGGTATGAAGGCTTGAAGGAACGGGATGGGTTTTTTAGTCAGTAAGAGTCTGACACTATCTCCCGCTCCGCCCAAGAGCGGGGGTTGTCATTGGATGATTTTTCCCATCGAAAAAAAAAGGCAAAGTGAATTTTATTTTCATTTAAAGGGGGCAGTAGTTCACAAAATATTGGGAAACTATGCCTTAAAGGATCACTTTGTTGTCTGTATGTCTGTTTGTCAGTTTGTTTGCATCCTTTTTTACCCGACTGCAAGAACGGTTATATGTTTACAATAATGCAAGGTATCAAGCTGAATTTAATATCAAATAATTACTCTGCAGGTCTGCTACTCTTGGAGTAATAAAAAATCAACCTTCTAAGATTAGGCTGTTTATGGCGATTACTTTGATGCTCCCAAGAACCGTAAAGTGATTAACTAAATCAAAAATAATAACTTTATTGCAATTTGGAAAAATCTTCGAAACTCACGATCCGCGAATCGAACTATTTACATAGGTTTGTACGGAATCCTTGGTGCGGTAATCCGACTCGAACTTGACCGGATTTATATAACTACTATTCGTGGGGTTAAGGTGTTTCCGATCATTATGGTTTGTTTCGTGGTTAAACTAAATTAGTTGCAACTCTGACGTCTTTTCATTCGCTACAACAATTCCTTCGCAATTGTATTATTGTTTAGAAGAAACTAAAAGATTTCGTAACGAAAGTTTTATTTTGAATGGAAGGCTGCAATACTAGGAAAAGACCGAAGAAATGATGGATGGACTGTGTAAAAATTGTTAGGACGACAAAAAAAAAGCATGAAAGAACAGGGGCATATTGAACAAAACTCTTGATCTTGGACCAAAATATGCTGGACACTTTCTCAGTGGTAACATTTGGGCTGCAGGATTGTTCAAAAGACTTAGGCCTACTGTCCCTGGATGCGTAGCTTTATAGACGCGTATTCGTCATATACTCTTGGTGTACACCTTCGTGAAGCTCACAAACAAAACTGAAACTCTGTCGACAAAGTGGGAGCGTTGTGCCGTCGAGTCGCGTCTCGAAATCCAAAGACCAGCTGAAGGAACATAACTGGGTTTTAGTCAGGGAAATCGAATATCGATTTCAAATGTCGACCGAGAATTAAATAGATTTCAAAATCGATTGTTTTGAGCTACAAAAACGATTCTTCGATGAATCGATCTTAAATCATCCCTACTATACATCCCATATTACTGTAGCAATTCCACGACTCATAATACATTTAATATAAAAAAAAAAATGTTATCTGTAGGCCATACAAATATTTATTTTGTGTGGGAATGGAACTCGCGACACGTAGCATACCAGTCGACCATACACGTAGCGACCACTGCGCCAATCGTGCTGTGTCTTCACTAACCAGTTAGCAATTACCATCTATTTATCTCAGTGAAACTGATCTCGGATGAGAGATTAATGTACATTCATTATATGCGTTCTCTTGCACATAGTGTATGTACCTATTACCCTTTATATGGAGTAAGTCGTGACTAAAGGTCCGAGTGTAAATGTTACATGTTTACAATTTAGTTTGGGCATTATTTGCGTAAGTATATGGAGAATTTCGAAAGGAAAAGTGGTGGGATTAATCTAGTATTAGGTAAATGAAAGAGCAGTGGTAGATCAGACGTAAAGGGGCCGTCTATGGATTTGTAGGTCGCGACTTCAAAGCCAGCCAGGCGATTTACTTTATGCATTTTATTTCATTACCACTGCTCTCAAAAGGGTAAAGGAAAACATCATGCGGAAACCGGAATGTCCTAGAACCAAAAATTTGAATACATATGATATCCACCAACCCGCACTGGGCCCGCGTAGTGGATTACGGGCCATTCCTTCTCCTGGAAAGGAGGATTGAGTCCTAGCAGTGGGAACATTTAAAGGCAATATTACAAACATGAAAAAATACAACCTTATTGAGAGTCTCCTCCTTTTTTTAAAGCCGATTGAAAAGGGCGAAAGTTTATGAGTGTGTGTGCCTATGAATGTATGTTTGTTACTTCTTCACACCCGAACAGCTGAATGAATTTGGGTGAAACTTAGCACATTATATACAGGAATAACACATAGACTACTTTCCTTTTGTCCTGGGAGTATGCTTTTTTATTTTAGGTTGATTTTCTCCTATTATGCAGACGAAGCTAACTTAAAACTCAAAAATCAAGATCAATAAACTAATCCAACTAACCAAGAGAGGAAATCCTAATGACAAACATTATTCTTATATGGTTTGAACACAAAAACCATGTTGCACGGAAGTGTACTTGTACGATCAGCTTCGCGGTTGTGTTCCCACGCACTTTCCACCCAGTGTAGTTCGCTGTAGCGATGCGCGGTGGCGAGGTTTTATTCGATTGTTCGAACATCTCGATGGTTCTCGATTGTGTCGACTTTGACTCGAGTCTGACTCGGTCTGTTATTTCAACTGGCGTATTTCGCGTTTATTCGCGAGTTGTTCCTCTATAGTTTAGAGTTTCGCCGCTTTTCCCGAGCAAGACTCGACAAGTGAAGCTAGAACTACATTAGACCGACTCACACGTGTAACACGCCTGCCTCCCCAGTAAAACGACCATTTCGTTTCGATTCTCTTGCGTCGAACGCCTCGAGTTGGCCACGCCTCCGATACGTTTGTTCTAACCACCTGACCGAGCGTTGAGATGACGTTAAGTTAATGACGAAAACGTCGTAACTTGGCTAGGCCTGCTGATTTGTAAGTAGAACGACGTCGCGTGGCGTCACGTGGCGTGGATGAAGTGTAGTTTCCATCTAAAATGTATGGAGACTGACGCGCCCAGATCGGCGTGTGTGCGGAAGTGTAGCTCTACCATAAGAGCGACTGATTCGAATAATCTACAACAGATTTACGCTTTGGAACGTACTATTTATTTAGCTTCACTTTTTTGACTGATCGACATTTTGACAATTCAAACATGCCTGTATATTAAAATAAACGTTTTTGATTTCTAATCGAAAACTAGCGGTCGATTCCGTTGACTCGAAACAATCGAATTACAACTCGATTATTTTGTGAAATGGCGAATCGATGGATGAGACGTTGGGTTTTTTTTCCGATTCTTTCGATTGTTAAAACATCTCGGTATCGCCCATCACTAGTTTGCTGTTGACTTCAGTTAATTAATTGGTTACTGGATATAGCTGATAGGTGGCTCGCGTGGCTTATTTGAAATAACAAGGTGGCTTCTATTTTGGTGAAGGGAGAGGTGGCTTGTTTTGTATTTTGTTTATTTATAGAGGTGATTATGTTTGGTGTGGAATGACGGAAATGGATGAAGTGATTAATGGTTATTTTGAAGTAAATAGTTTTGAGGTAATGGCGGCAATTATGAATAAAAGTCGCTTGCTTTATTTGCAGGATTGTAGGTATTATTATTATTGTGTTTGTATGTCTCAGGACTCTTAGGTCCTGGACCTTTGGAAGGTGTATGAGGAGCCGAAGCAAACTCGCAGAGGCCCTTTAGACATTTTTAGAAAGTGGTACTTTAGTGGGTGCATAAGCAAATGGAAGGCTTCGTGATCTTAAGATATTACTTTTGTATTGCATGAAGCACTTTATAATATATTTTTACTTTATAAAATTACGATCGACGCTTACCATCAGGTGAGATGGTGGTAAACGCAAGCCAATCCTAAATAATAATATATATTATATTATAAATGTATAATATTATAAATGTGAAACTGTGGATGTTTGAATGTTTGTTACTTAATCACGCAAAAACGGCTGAACGGAATTGGATGAAATTTGGCATGCATATAGCCTTTGACATGGAAAAGAACATAGGCTACCTTTTATTCCGATTCCTTAAGTACCTAATGCCACGCGGGCGAAGCCGCGGGCAAAAGCTAGTCAATAATAAAAAAAAAATACGTCCAGATTTTTGCTGATATCTCCCATCAATCTTGTTTAGAACCTGAATCTATAAGCTTTTTAAAACATAAACCTTAAAAGGTAGCTTTACCTTGCCAGTTTGCAAGTAAATGAGTATGTGACCTTCTTGGACGCTGCAGTACCTACTGACCGACTATTAGGCCTGTGTCTCCTGATAGCTACAACTAGGAGTCTTTAAGTCGAGAGTGAATAGGTTTCTTCCAGGCAAGCGTGCTTCATCGTCGACCACATCATCGCTTACCATCAGGCATCAGGTGAGATGGTGGTCAAACGCAAGCCTATCATTAATTAAAAAAAAAGGCATCCCTGTACGCGCTATGCTAGCGTACCTGGGTAATGAACTATTGCAACATATGGAAAACAAAGACATACTATGGGCTACGTAAACGAAAACTCTACATCCATCATCGGAGTACCAGATGTACGGCGATGCGCCACCGGTATATGGTGGACCTCCCACCTACACGCACAAAACGTTTTGGGAACACATTCATTGTGCATGCAGCTACAGAGTGGAATTCCTTGCCGGAGTCTGTGTATCCTGATAGCTACAACCCGGGAATCTTTAAGTCGAGAGTGAATAGGTTTCTTCTAGGTAAGCGCGTTTATCGTCGGCGCATTGTCGCTTTCCATCAGGTGAGATGGCGGTCAAGCGCGAACGTATCAACAATAAAAAATAATAATTTCGAGATAGTTTTTTGTAACCAGTTCAGTTTCTGAACATTGTTCAGGCAGGGGATGGTCCCTGCCTGAACAATGCTATTAATATCCAATGTTATAAAATGTAGAGGGTTACTTGCACACTCAATAATTGGGCCCCCAAAAACGGTCGATTTATTTTAATATGTATAGATTGTAGTGGGTTCTTCTGTATTTACACTAATATTACAAAGAGGGAAAATTTGTATTTTTGTGTGTATGTTTGTAATGAATAAACTCAAAAACTGCTGTGCCGATTTCAAAAATTCTTTCACCATTGGAAAGCTACATTTACCCTAAGTAACATAGGCTATAGGATATGGTTATAATAGGATATTTATTGCCCGTGCGAAGCCGGGACGGGGCGCTAGTTTATTTATTCTTTGATCGGTCTCAAGAACGATCCTAAGGAAATCCTAACACCATAGTCACGTCTTAAACATAATTAGTTTTATTTGTGGTTGGTAAACTTAACGGTACCAACCGGCACCGGATGAGCCTAATGTTGGTACAGCAGCACAGGATGTGCTTATATTTTACCGTGATAGTGTTATTAATTCTATTTAAATCGTTACAGGTGCGAAAAAAATGGAGTTGTTATAAAATGAGATGAATTTTACAACGAATATTTCATGAACAGGTATATACTACAATCATATAACAGAAAATGTGCAGAAAAATTAAAAAAAAGAGGTAAATAGTTTCTGGTCTATCCTCATATTTCTATGCTTGGGAGAGGCCTATTTATTTATTTATATATACTTTATTGCACATCAAGATTATGAATTAACAAAAAGGAGGCAACATAAACAAGTGGGCTAAATCCTTTGGACTTTTACTGAATCCGACAAAATCTCAAGCGCTCATTGTTGGTGGCAGATACATGCTCAACCTATTGGATCACCAGTCTCTCCCGCAAGTAGTATATGATTCAGTGCCCATATTGTACTCGAAAAGTGCGAAAAACCTAGGCGTCCATATAGATACCAACCTCTCTTGGGAGGTTCATATTGCTGATGTTAGTAAGAGGGTCTTCTACTCTTTTCAGTCCCTTAAACGTCTCCAAAAATTCTTGCCATTTCATACTAAGGTCACTCTTGCGCAATCTCTTCTTCTACCGCTAATAGACTATGCGGATGTCTGTTTTCTAGATGCAAAGGAGGTTCTTCTAAACAAACTCGAGCGACTGCAGAACTTGTGCATCCGCTTCATCTTCGGTCTCCGCAAATATGACCATGTGTCGGAGTTTCGGACCAGATTGAAGTGGCTGCCCATTCGGCGTCGGCGTGATTTCCATATCCTATCACTACTCTTCACTATCCTGCACAATCCTAATTCTCCTCAATACCTCCGTGAACGCTTTGAATACTTCGTTCCGAGGGGTAAACCCTGTCGCACTGCCAAATCTCTTCTTCTTCGTACTCCATTTCACACTTCCAGTCGTTATGATGGCTCTTTCGCTGTCACTGCAGTGCGTCTATGGAACTCTCTTCCCCACTCCTTACGTGACAGCCCGTCTCTAGATATCTTCAAGAGGAAACTTAAAGAGCATCTCCTTTCACAATGACATAGTGGGTATATATATGTATTTGTGTATATATTATATAGGTATGTATTCATATATGTATTTATGTATATATTATGTGAGTGTGTATTTATATATGTAGGAATGTTTATGTATTATTTTATTCATATTATTTGTAATTTTAAAATTGTGCACTGGATCTTACCCTCTACTGTGATCTCTCTCTATCACTCAATGGTTTGCTGGAAGAAAACTCAACTTTGAGTTAAGCTCGCCTTTGTACATGAACTCTGATATCCACTTATTTGTTATATATCATGGTGTACAATAAAGAATTAATTAAGGAGGCCTATGTCAAACGGCAGACGTATTTCAGCTGAAATGATGATGACCTGGTGGGCCAAGGTGGACCGATGACCTGGTGAAGGTAGCGGGAAACCGATGGATGCGGGACGCACAGGAACGTTCGATGTGGCGACGCTTGGGGGAGGCCTATGTCCAACAGTGGACGTGTATCGGCTGAAATGATGATGATTTGTATGCTCATAGTTGAATTATTTATTATTAGCGGTCCGTCTCAGCTTTGCACGGGCAATAATTAATATAGTCTATGTTACTTAGGGTGAATGTAGCTTACCAATGGTGAAAAAATTTTTGAAATCGGCACAGTAGTTTTTGAGTTCATTCATTACAAACATACACACAAAAATACAAATTTTTCCTCTTTATAATATTAGTGTAGATTGATAGGCTCGCGTTTGACCACTATCTCACCTGATGGTAAGCGATGATGTGGCTGACGATGGAGTACGCTTGCCTAGAAGCAACCTATTCACTCTTTACTTAAAGACCCCTAGGTTATAGACATCAGGAAACAGACTCCGGCAGGAAATTCCACTCCTTAGCTGTACGCATAATGAACGTGTTCCCGCAAGTATTGAAAGCTAACATTAAAGAAGAAATCATCAAATTAGAGACAAAATGTTTTGCAGGCAACAATTCAAAATGCCGTAAAAGGAGCATTCTGCATCAGCTCCACATGTGGCCATTTGAACGGTATAATTTCTTTCAATTAATCTCATCAATTTCACACTTTCATACAAACTTTTCATGAAGTGAGAATCCATATTTTTTTTTCATTTTTAACAATATTATCTCCAATTTAAATTATGACATTACTTTTGTACCGCCTTTTATTTTTAACCTAGCCATTACTGTCTCACTTCTGGGCAAAAGCCTCCCCTGAGTCAGAGATTGCATCACTGCTTACCATCAGGTGGGATCGCAGTCAAGCACTAGTTTATATCAATTAAAAAAAAAGTTCTTCCAGACATTCCTTGTTAGAACAACTTTATTGTTCTTGTATTTTATCCTTAATAGCTTTGTTGAAATAGTTATTGTGAATACAAGTCTCTATATTATTTACCCTACAAACATTTAATTCATTGAAAATAATGGCCTGTCAAGAAACTTGTTGTTACTTAAAAACAAATCTTTACAACTTTATTCGATTTGCATAAGTTATGATTGAAGTTGGATCGTTATTCTTTTTCACACCACTGTGCTTGATAGTTCTTCGATTGTTTTACATTTTCAGTTTCATGATAAAGAATCTTAAAAAAAAAAATATTTCTAAGGCGGGTCTTTCGATTAACTTTGTGTTGAGTATAAAGTATCTTTTTAACACTAGCTTTTGCCCGTGGCTTTGCCTGCATTCACAAAATATAGCCTATGTCAATCTACACTAATATAATTAAGAGGTAAAGTTTGTTTTTTTTATGTTTTTTTTTGTTTGTAGGAGGTAATCTCTGGAAGTACTGGTCCGATTGCGAAAATTTTTTCACCGATAGAAAGCTGCTTTAGTCCTGAATGACATAAACTATATTTTATGTGGGCTGGCGAATCTGCGAGCAAAGCTAGTAAAAAATATAATAATACTCGTACAGACGAATGAGTCAGTCAGTTTGTAAGTATGTATCAAAACAGCTCAAAGACTCGAGTTTCGGTCGAGCCGAATGTTTTTTTTTTTTATTGTTGGTAGGTTCGCGCTTGACCGCTATCTCACCTGACGGAAAGCGACGATGCTGTCGACGATGGAACGCGCTTACCTAGAAGAAACATATTCACTCTCGATTTAAAGATTCCCGGGTTGTAGCTATCAGGAAACACAGACTCCGGCAAGGAATTCCACTCCCTAGCCGCACGCACAATGAATATGTTCCCAAAACGTTTCGTGTGTGTACGTCTGGTAGTCCGATGATGGAACGGGCTAGGCGGAATTAGGTTATGCAATTTCGACGCACACTCCCCGAAATGCAACCGCTAGCAACTCTGCGTCAATGCTCAAGACTTTGAAGCCTCGACTCGACGAGTATATCATCGCCAATTATTCTTCTGGCTCGCCTCTCAATTGCCTGTTCAAATGTTCGGCTCTTTTTTGGCTGAAACCGAAATTGAACCTTTATTCGGTCTCTATAGCCCATATAAGTACTTCCGTAAAACATTTGATCTGAAAATAAATTCTGGCCGGATATTGCACGCTTCGAAAAAGTTATGTTATGACTATTATCGTTTTTACAAGCGTACGTTAAACGGGTACGTTTGTACCCATCAATATTTCATGCTCTACTCATCCACCGATTTATAAGCAGCCTGTGAGGGGTTATCTACCTTTAGTATAATAGCCGGAGGGCCAATTAGGGGCTATTCCATTCACAAAACTACCTCGGCCACGCTACGGGTTAAGATTAGTTTAATTCGTGTTTAAAGGGTCTTGCCCACTACCTCGCTAAACGTAAAAAAAATAATTAAGGAGTAAAAAAGACTAGGATACTGGTTAAAAAGGTAAGTATGTTTTTTTATTGATATACTAGCTTCTCGTAAACGTATGTTTCTTCACACAAACTTTAGACACCTGTTTCTTTGGGGGCCAATCACTGACACTCCCCGCCCCCGCGTCTCACTTCGCACCACTGGAGAGACCGAATATTTGACTTCTGCGCAACTTGAAGCCAGCGCTCAAGATCCGCGCCGGTAATTGTACGTCAGTGAGATAATTTCTCCTGTCTTTATTTATAATTAGTCTTGGTTTTTAATTAGGTATATTAATTTCGTTGATGCAACCAGATAATATATTAATAATAAAATTGCTACCTAAGGACAAGAGATAGGTCGTGAGACAATTCACATGTTCATTACTGAGAATAAGTAGTGAAATAATAATTAGGTACGATCCCGATACGAGAACCTGGTAATTTATAATGAATGTGCCTTCCTGTTGTACGCAGGAAGTAAATGGTGTATTTTAATTCATTGGTAATCTTGTAAAAGTTTAAAAAATTTTAATCATCGGCATTGAGAAGAAATAACATACGAATATAATGTACTAAACAGATTATTTGTTCTCATTTCTATACGTACAAAACATTTTTTTTTTTTTTTTTATTCCACAGCTATCACACAGCGCCGTCTAGTCCCAAGCTAAGCAGAGCTTGTGTTATGGGTACTAGACAACTGATAAACATACTTATATATTTCTAAATACATACATATTATAGATAAATTACACCCAGACACAGAACAAATGATCGTGCTCATCACACAAACATTTGTCCTGGATGGGAATCGAACCCACGACCTCCGGCATAGCAGTCAGCGACACTAACCACTAGACCAACAGGCCTGTCATAGACCAACAATTTTTGGAACTTCTTTGTGCGTGTAACTAAGGAGTACGATAGTGACGAGCTCAAGTGTCTTTCCTGAAACTACAACCTGGGGGTAATTAAGCCAAGAGTGAATTAGGTTACTTTCAAGCAAGCGTGCTCCATTATCGACCACATGATCGCTGGTTATTAGGTAAGACGATAGTAAAACAAAAAAAAAAAAAACAGGGTGGATTCCAATGAGAAAGTTATTTGTTTTCATGAGTAATTTTTAACTCTTAGAACATTATTAATTTGCAATCTCTATATAAATTCAAGTCCTTCACCCCGTCTGTCTATTGCAATAAACCCTAAAACTATTGAACATGTATGTTCGAACTAATTCCTGAGATTGGGTCGTTTAAACCAACAAACTCCTCAGCTTAGCTTTAGTATAGAAAATATTATTTCAGACAAGTTGCATGGTGATTTTAAAACATCAAAATTAAATAATTTTGGTCAACCTAATTTTTAGTTTCTTAGTTAATTAAACCAATGTCTTTTGTTTCGTTGATTGTGTTGTTGTCAGTTTTGTTGTCGGTCAGAAATCGGCTATCTTTCGGACACCAATCTCGGCAGTCGGCAAGTCCGCGTCCCGTCTGGCTTGTGAGCACTCTCCTTTACCGTGAAGCACCGGGACGAACCCGTTTGGTTCATACTCTTAATTTAATGGTTGCTCCGAGATAATTGTATCATCGTGTCTGCAACGATTTGGTTACAACTCGCTCGTGTCTGTGAGCTGATAATTGGTCCTGGTTATTGAAAATGGGTTACAGTTGTATTAAATTGTATGTAGGTCGTGACGGGGCCATTGACGATTGGGTTTGGAATTTGATGAATCAATTGGGAGTCTATTTGATCTGGGACGAAAAATCATAACTATCTTTAGTACCTATCTATCTCACTTTTTACTTGACTACAGTTAAGTTTTTCGAGATCATGTATGTAGGTATATATCGACGGGTACAAAGTAAAAAAACTATCTATAATTTTGCGATTTTGTGATAGTTGCAGTAACTTACTAAAAAATTATATTCTAAGACATGGCAAATGGTCTTTCAAGTGTCAACAATTAAGAAATAATAGTTCTTTTTTTCAATTATGTATTTGAAAAAAAAGAAAATTACTAAATAATCGCTTATTATTCACTTATTAGTACTAACTATCAGAAAATCGAAAAATTGGAGATAACTTTTTTACTTTGCACCCGTCGATATTATGTATACAGCATATTTCTTTGGTATGCCCTAGAGACAAAACAATAGGTTAGGTTAGGTTAGCAATATTGTCAGCAATATTCCCATATTGCCAGCAACGGCGCATCTCTATGCATTATACAATATTTTCCTAAAATCCACAAATTAAAGTGCAGTTAAAAATAATTACTATGTTAGACCAACATCACATTACCATAAATCCAACGACTCCAGACTAATATTTAAATAATTTGGATGGATTGGACTTTAAACAGAGAATTTAGAAGAACGTTTAAGTAAAACGGTAGCGAGAACCGAGTTTTGAGATAGAGGTAATTAACCGTTTAAACTTGGTCAAATGATCTGGATTAACAATTAATATTAATTTTGTGATTTCAATTTTTTTTTTTACTTTTGGCTACACAAATATTATTATGATCAATAACGGGTTCGGATAGAGCCCCAATTTTTTGTAAGTACTATTTAAAAAATTGGGATGTAAAATAAAATACTGGTTAAATTGTTTTCTTGGCGGCCATGTCGGACTTTTCTTACTTTTTAGAGTTTTAAAGCTTTATAACTTCGTTATTGAAAAAGATATTTTAAAAATTTTCCCATATTGGTTTACCAGAGCTAAAAATATTTAATTTAGTAAATCAAACAATTGCAGAACAATTTGCCTGCTGCGGTCTTCCCGTCCGATTATAATTTAGGTGTCTTTATGGCAAGAGTGAATAGGCTCTTAATAAACTAGTCCATCTCGCCATCAACGATTACATCACTGCCTACCATCAGGTGGGATCGCAGTCAAGCACTAGTTTATATCAATAAAAAAAAGAAATAAAAAAAATGCATGCGCGTATATATTCTTCTATTTCGTCTTATAAGTGTTCTCGGTTCTCCAGGAATATTCTTTACAGTTGCCATCACGGATCTTGAACACTTGCGCAGAAGTTAAATATTCGGTCTCTTTAGTGGTGCGAAGTGCGACGCGAGGGCGGGGAGTGTCAGTGATTGGCTGGCCGCGCCATCGCGTCATAGACGTCACTCCTCATTCGTTCACTGCGTTGCTGCATGTATCTAACAACGAAGACGATTGGCTCGCCAATGTATGGAATGCGCAAAGCGATCCCCACTCTGACGCCGAGCGTTCAAGATCCGTGATGGCAACTGTACATACTTAAAGAATATTCCTGGAGAACCGAAAGGCTATGAAATTATATTGTCTGGTCTCGACAGCAAGTCTGAAACCTAGTTACAAAGTTAGCTCTAGAACTTTATATGAAGCCTCACGTAACAGGTTCATGTGAAACCGAAAAACAATTTTAATATCATAACTAGATTCTGAACTTTTTCGTTTACAAGATAATCTGCGATAATGTTCTAGACTTCACTATTGTCATTTATTAAACGACATCAGCATTAGAGCTTCCGAAAGAGTGGGACTTAAAATGAACAAACAGCCATGTAGCACCCACTCCTATCAAGATCGGAGACTCTACAGCTACACTCGAAGTTGTGGACGTCTACGTTTATCTCGGACAGACGGTCCAGTTGGGTAGGTCTAACTTCGAGAAAGAGGTCAGGAAGCTGCGCGGCATTGACTTATATATACACCATTAATTTTTAATTAGTACAAATACTTAAAGGGCTTATTAGAAAAGCCCTTGTTATTTTATAAGTAAAATCTCAATAAATAATATTCATAAACAGCAAAGTTATTAGCGTTGGTTTATGTCCCAAAATGTCACTCAATTTATGGAAATATTGTGCAGGCTATTGATTAATGAATGAATAAGTGACAATTATTAAGGAAAAACACTGCCCGCAGTATTTTCTACTAGCAATTGTTATGTTTGATTGATTCTATGATGAATTTACCTTTTCGTGGTCAATTTTAGGAATTCGGTTTTTTCTACTTTTGACTACAAAAATATGATCAGTGACGGGTACAGATAGAGCCCAATTTTTTTTTTGTACTAATTAAAAAGTAGGGGTGTATATCGATGCTGCGCGGTATCTTCTCGTCAAACATACTACAGTGTCTCAAGAGGAAAGTCTACCAGTGTATGTTGTCAGTGATGATATATGGATCCGAAACGTGGTCGCTTACAGTGGGCTTCATCAGAAGACTTAAAGTCATCCAAAGGGCAATGGAAAGGGCTATGCTCGGAGTTTCTTTGCGCGATCGAATCAGGAATGAGGATTGAGCTGGGGCCGAAGAGTTCTAGAATGGTGACTATATGACCGGAAGACGTAGCGTTGAAGGCCTCCTACAAGGTGGACCGATAACCTGGTGAGGGTTGCGGAAATCTGATGGATGCGAGACGCTTCTGTGCGTCTTCGTTCCGTTCATTGTGGCGACACTTGGAGGAGGCCTATATCCAACAGTGTACGTCCTTCGGCTGAAATGATGATGATGATGAAACGACATTAGCAGTGTTATTCTCGCAGAAAAAATGAAAGAGGTTAGAATGGCTTTGTGGGCGGGGCAGGCAAGCTTCAAAATATGATCATGCTCATAATTGACACCACCAATAGCAAACTGGCGATCTAAGTGTGCATGGTCTGTTAGTTGCGTAATGCGTGTTCGTATTGGTTTATTGCCTGTAGTGGAGTTAAAGGGTGGGAGACAAGCGGCGACGCTTGTTGTAGTACAAATCGGAAATCATTTCCTTTCTGATCTCTTTCATCTTTTATTTATTTATTTAAAGCTTTATGTACAAAAAAACTGTACAAAGGCGGACTTAATGCCTTAGGCATTATCTGCCAGTCGACCTTAGGGTGGTGCAGAAACATAACACGGCAGGTGCAACTTAATAAATAGACAAAACAGAAGAGAAACAAATATATACACTAAATCTTTTCTGTTGCTATTCTCTTAGAAAACAGCCTTGAGCGCAGCGCTGGCCGCAGCGATGAAATCCAAATAGGTAGATTGATTTAGGAACAACACATTGTATACAACTTAGTTAGTTTTCGTCGCTGCGGCCAGTGCTGCGCTCAAGGCTGTTTTCGTATAGAATACCAATGCAGGTCGGGTTTGACGACTTCCAGCCTCCCGAACAAGCCGGATTCCGAAAAGACTTCAGCACCGCGGACCACATTGATACGCTACGCCAGGTTATACAGAAGATCGAACTCTGTTTAGTATTTGTAGATTATGAGAAAGCTTTTTTAAGCTCTCCAACGGTGCCAGATTGACTATCGGTGCATCGAATTGCTGAAGTTTTTTTTAATGAGTCCAATTTCAGGACTAGACTTAGTAATCAATAATATTGATATTTTGATTCATATTATTATCTATGTCACTTGGTGATAAAGTATTTTTATCAGTGTAAGTCGGTACAGTATTATTTTTTATGTTATTCATTACAGAAAAAAAAAATATAAAAAAATACAAATCTTTCATCTTTATGACATCAGTAAAGATAATTTATGTCATTCATAATATTACTGCTGTAAAGAAAGTTAATCATTATGGATAGTTATTAACCGAATAAACTTTGTGGAGACAAATCATCCCAACTTGCAAACTTTCCACTGTTTTTGCGAAATTCTTTAAAATATTAACACTTCCTACATAATTTGGCGCGACTAAGCGAAGGAAGTTCCCACATTATTTTTTATTAATGGCCGCACTTCCTATGGCTTTAAAACGCGGGTAATGTTGTGGAAGTAGTGATAGCGGGTACAGTAAGTACCGAGGACCGTTATCTGTGACCAGTGCCGTAACTAGGGCGCTGCCACCGATGCCTGGCCCAGGGCGCAGGCCTTGATGGGGCGCAGAATTGATCAATCCAAAAACAAAAAAAAAAAAATTATTACCTACATTAAGTTTGAACCAACAACACTACTTATAACAAATTTTGTGTCATACTTTCTATCAGAAGTAAGTTACTATTTCCCATTCCCTTTCATCCCATGGCCCGAACCAGGGTTGGACGCTCAGGTCACCATCGGTAATCACCTCTCATGAGGACACCGGGCGGTACTTCGCTCAAGCGGGGCAAACTTCTACTATATGCGCATGCACTAGCTTGTGTTTTTTTCAAGTACCCATGTAGGCCTATGTGAATGTTAAGTTTATGTTTAAGCTTCACCATATGCTCTGGGCGATCTGCACAATGGTGACAGCCGAGTATTTCTTCTCGCCAGATCCTAAACAGGCATCTCCGAAATATTCATATCCGGTGAGGAACTTCATCAGTAGCCCGATGGTAGCGATTTGGTCGTTTAGACCATTTCCATATTCACATCCATCAATCGAGTTTGAACGACACCGATTTTATAGTCGTTTGAAATTCGTCGATTTAAAAAAACATCTGTATTACATTATGCTAGTAGAATACTTACTAATGTAACTGGAAATAAGTCGATAGATCGTGAATACCGCTTTTGGATAGGACTTCGATCGAACGAATATAAAACTTCAACGATATTGGCTTGTTTGATTTTGCATGAATCAGGCTACTGGTTGATTAAACTTAGCCAGCTTAGATTTTTATCAGGGGCGCAGTTTCAGAAACTAGCACCGGGCGTATAAAATGTTTGTTACGGCTCTGTCTGTGACTTAATCGTGGCCCCTGGCGCCTTCCACAGACACGCATTCATTTAGTTACGTACACATACGTAATTGATTGTCAATGAACGTTTTGTGGCCGGTTCCGTACTTACTCGTACTACTCGTTTTGCGTACTAAGTTATTTTATTTACAAGTACATGCACAACATTAAGACATGACAAATCTTGGAAACAAAAAAAATGTTCATTTGATAAAACTAATAACATAAAATACTCAACAGTTTTTTTTTTATAAAAAGTAAAAAAAAACTGATAAAATAGAATTAACCAATTAAAAAAGACATTATGATAAACTCATCCACTAGAACAATAAATCACGTTACAAAACAATTATGTAAAAAAAAATATACGTGATTAGTATAGACGAACTAGAAAGCTAAAAGGCATTAAAAAAAACGGGCGAGTTAGGACTAGGGCGAGTTTACTTACTAAGGGTATTTTTTTTTTTGTATATATCAGTTTTTTTTTTTAATAAGCAACCAGTTTAAAACGTGCATCAAGGTTGGTAAGTTAAAAAAAAAGGTATAAAAGTTCCATAGCGTGGATCTCTGAAGAACATGCAAGGGTCCCTGGACTTCCTTAACTGCAGGGAATTGTAACATAAAAAAAATTATTTCATTAAGTATTTTGTACGGAATACTGGATACTACTTCTTAGACTGTAACGACAAATACATTTTTGGGTTTAGAACAAAATAGGCATAAGAACCTAGATAGGTAATAGGTAGGTCTGTACTACATGTATCGTGACGGTGACCACAAGAATAATATTCTAAAAAAAATACCATGTCTACAAGATCAGATACAGCCAACATAAAACACAGCGAAAGCGCCCAGTGCGCCAACAACCACTCATTACGGACAAAAATTTTATGCAATTTTTAATTCCTTGCTCGCGATGCGTGAGTTATTAGGGCGGGGAATGTCCATTATAATCCGGTTTAATGTAGTTCAAACCAGAATTTTGCTATTGTTTTTTTGATTTCACTATAGCCTATTTAGTTTGAGGATAAAAAATGAGACTCGACTGGATTTTTTAAAATAGTAGATAGGTACGTGCAAACTAAGAATTTAAATATCGTTTATTTCAATACCACGTTTGCTATAGGTATTAAAATAATAATGATAATATTAGTGCTTTATTTTTGTTTTAAACAATTTTACAATCTACACTAATATATTATATTTATAATTATAATTTTAGAGCTTACCTTCTATGAATAAAAAAACAAACTTTACTTCTTTATCATATTAGTGAAGAATTAAAGGAGGTAGGTACACCTACACACAAATACTTTTTTTTTCTATCTCACCTGATGGAAAGCGACGATGCAATCGAAGATGGAACACGCTTACCTAAAAGAAATCTATTCACTCTTGACTTACACATTGTAGCCATCAGGAAATACAGACTCCGGCAAGGAATTCCACTACTTAGCTGTACGCACAATAAATGTGTTCCCAAAACGTTTTGTGCGTGTAGGTGGGATGTCCACCTTGTACCGGTGGCGCATCGCCGTATGTCTGGTGGTCCGATGATGGAACGGGCTAGGTGGAATTAGGTTGTGCAATTCCGAAGAATTCACTCTCATCTAGGAGACATTTTAGTCAATAGTGATTAGGATGCTTCTACGCAAGCGTGCTCTATCGTCGACCACATCATAGGGCTTACAATTAGGCGAGATAGTAGTCAAAGAAAAATAAAATCGCTAAATTTTAATCGTTTTAATCCCGTGGAGGGTCGATCCGGTACATGAAACACTATCGATATGTAAAGATAAAATTAAAAAATAAAGTACCTCTTTTTCAAAACTCGTATTAATTCACGCATGTACGAAATTAGTATCTTTAAGAAAACGTCAGCTGAGCGAGTTCAATGACCTGTAGTTAATATTCGGCGTTGCGTACAAAGTACCTACAGGTCATTGAACTCGCTCAGCTGACTTTTAAGCATTTAAGCAGACCTGGAGACGAACGGTCATCGCAGTGGCGAAGAACATTGGGAAGGCATGGAGCGAAATGAAACGCAAAGCTCAAGACAGAACGGGATGGCGGCGCACTGTGGACGCCCTCTGCCCCAGGGACACAGGAATTTATGTCAAGTTAGGCAAGTCTTTATAAATAGATGATGATGTTTTACACTCTCAATCTAAATGCCAATGGAAAATAGAAATCAAAGGAAATCAAGAACTCAATCAAAACTCCAATTCTCTTTTCTTCATTCCTACTAAGAATACATTTCCTTCAAAGCTATGATATGTGCATACATTAAGTCTCCTTACACGTTTGAAAACAAACATACTTATGCAGTGCATAATTTGTGATTCTGTTTACATTCGGCTACAATAACTCTCGGCTGCATATATTAACTTTAAAGGTGCCTTTCGGTTATAAAAATATTGGTCTTTTGATCTTTAAGAGGTATTTAAGTGACTTGCTCACAGCATTTTGATTACTTACTTATTTAGTTCTGAAGCGGTTCTATTTTATGTTAGACTTGTGAACTCAACTGTTGAGTTTTTATCTACATTATTATTATAAAGAGGTAAAGTTTGTTTTTTTTATTTTTAGGAGGTAATCTCTGGAAGTACTGGTTCGATTGCTAAAATTTTTTCACCGATAGAAAGCTGCTTTATTCTTGAGTGTCGTCCTAACTAATATTATAAATGTGAAAGTGTGGATGTTTGGGTATTTGTTACTTAATCACGCAAAAACGGCTGAACGGATTTGGATGAAATTTGGCATGCATATAGCCTTTGACATGGAAAAGAATAAAGGCTACCTTTTATCCCGATTCCTTAAGTACCTAATGCCACGCGGGCGAAGCCACGGGCAAAAGCTAGTAGGTAATATTTTATAAAAAAAAAAAATTAGAAAAAAAACGTATTGCGCCGATACCAAATAAGATGGAACAAGGGCAGGAAGAAGAATATGCTATATTTTATATACGCAGGCGAAGTTGCGGGCAAAAGCTAGTTTTTAATAATATAGCATAAGAATAGTTACTATTTTTATCTTATATATATAAAAGAAAGTCGTGTTAGTTACACCACTTATAACTCGAGAACGGCAGAACAGATTTGGGTGAAAATTGGTAGGGAGGTAGCTTAGAGCCAGGAGACGGACATAAGATGGTAGAGTAGGGTAGAGTAGGGTAGAGTAGGGTAGAGTAGGGTAGAGTAGGGTAGAGTAGGGTAGAGTAGGGTAGAGTAGGGTAGAGTAGGGTAGAGTAGGGTAGAGTAGGGTAGGGGAGGGTAGGGTAGAGTAGGGTAGAGTAGGATAGAGTAGGGTAGAGTAGAGTAGGGTAGGGTAGAGTAGGGTATAGTAGGCTGAAGTAGGGAAGAGCGGGAGCGAAGCCGCGCGGGCAAAAGCTAGTTTTATATAAAAATAAAATCGCTGTTAAGGGGCCGCAAAATCAACATGGACCCGGGCAAAATCACTACAAAATACTTTGTGATTACAACCGGCTCTCAAGTCTACGTTTCATAAGTAAATAGGTATACCACACAAACTTCCGCTCATTGGATGAGAAAATATCATAATTATGAACGAGATCATAATCGCGGTAAAGGATGTGGCGACGAACCGATTAAAGATTGTAATCGGAGGGGAAACGCGATCAAGACTGCGTAGAATTGACTAGCTGTGATGTTACGCAGTGGAACCTGTCTTCGATCAGTGCTATGAATACAGTTTGATTTGAAAATCGCCCTTTCGAATACCGTAATTAGAGAGACAATTGAAGGACAATGAGAGAACGAACGTTCGCTTGGGGTTTAATGAATTAAAACGTAGGAGCTTTGTGAGAACCACAGAGAAAATGGTAACAAAATAGTAAAACATCTCTCTCTCTCTTTTGCCTAGCCTTGTCCCTTTATTTGGGGTCGGCTCTCCTCGTACCGCGGCGCCAGGACGCTCGGTCCCGGGTTGTCTGTATATTTAGTTGTGCCCGCTTGGTATCCCTATTTACGGTTGTCCACCACGTAGAAAGTGGTCTCCCTTTGCCTCTCTTTTTATTTGGAATGGCTAAAGCCCTTTGGACGTAATAGTCGCTATCTCGCCTCATCACATGTCCAAACCACCTCATACGACTCTCTGCCATCTTTTCTGTTATGGGTGCTACCTTGAACGAGCCCCTTATGTAATCATTTACAACAAAAATATACAACAAAAAATATAAAAAAATATACAAAAAAAAATTTACAACAAAATAGTAAAACATAAATTAAAATATTTTAAACTGGCTTTTGCCCGCGACTCGCCTGAGTATATAAAATATAGCCTATGGGTCTAAACAGACGGACCGCATTTCAACTGCAATTCAACTGCAAATTGCAGTTAAAGTGCAGTTCGAATGCAGTTGACACGACTGCAATGGAAATGCACACCGACTGCATCCGAACTGCACCATGCGCGAGAGGGCGGAGCGTGCGGGCGGGTGGGTATGATGCAGTTCGGATGCAGTCGGGTTTCCAGTTCTATTGCAGTCGTGTCAACTGCATTCAAACTGCACTCAAACTGCAATTTGCAGTTGGATTGCAGTTGAAATGCAGTCCGTCTGTTTAGACCCTTAGTCACTCAGCAGTAAAGCTGTTAAACAAAAAAAAGTTGTTGTTTGTTATGTTAGTAACATAGTTCTGAGGAGGGTGTAAAAGTAAGTGTTTTACAAGTTTTGTTTTACAAATAACCTGTATAGATGCAATGCTAAGAATATGTTGTGTGTTCCAACAGGACACCACAATCATGTAACGTTAATTGAAAACACTTATTAATGCAATAAATAAGTATCTAAATAAGGGGAAACGTTTAAAAAAAAACAATAAAATAAATCTCAGCTCAATGTTATATGTTATAGCGGATACACAAAAAAATATTGGCGCCACAAAAATTAAATAAATAATTACCAAGCCAGTTTTAACATAGTAAATATTTTTTTAAATGTTCCACTTCCTAACAGGTGGTCTAAGTCCTCATAAAGTTCTATGGTGTTGTATTTACTAACGAGTTTGAACGGAAGTTTACGAATTGCCTTAGGGTCACAAACACTTGAATGGAGACCTGTTTAAAGAAAATCAAATATTTTTATAAAAATTACTAATATTTGTCAAATGGTTAGCAGGTTTGATTTATTTGCCAAATACCTACTACCTACACAATAAATTTCTATGGGAATTTGAAGGTGACAGCAGTCGGATTCATACAATGAATACAATATATCCTTTTTTCTCATCTTAACCACTCGTACGCCCCCTGGCGCACGAGGGGTTAAGATGTTTTTTACTTGCTGCTTTAGGGAGAGGGGTATAAAAAAAATGGACCAATATGCCTCCTGGCAACATTCTGAATCATAATCTGCTTTTCTGAGTCCGAAACCATTCACAGAAGGTGGTCCTCATATTTTGCATACTCAACACCCTTTAGCGCCTGCTCTAAAATATAAGTATAGCACAGCATAGCATAGTCAGACTTATAATGTTCCTACTGCTGGGACTCAGGCCTCCTCTCTAGGAGAGGGAAGGGAAGTATATTGAATTATATATAAAATATAGAAACCAAAATTTTCGGCTTAAACTGTTTAAGGGATGGAGCTATACATTTAACTAGTATTAAAAAAAAAACAATAAAAAAAATGGGGCCCGTTACTTTTACGTTACTGATTATAATTGAGAAATCAATAGTAAAAACAAGAAATCAAACTTTCATAACAATTACTACTAGAAAATACTATGCGCAGTTATTCATTTTGATCGCTATTCGTTCATTCATAATCAATAGCCTGTACAATATTTCCATAAATTGAGTGACATTTTGGGACATAAACAAACGCTAATAACGTTGCTGTTTATCAATATTATTTATTGATACTGTACTTAAATAACAACAAGACTTTTTCTAATAAGTCCTATAAGTATTTGTACAAATTTAAAATTAGGGATGTATAGGATGTATTTTTTTTAAATTGAGATAAACTAGTGCTTGACTGCGATCCCAACTCATGGTAAATGATAAATGATAAATGATATTTATTTTGCAAATAGGTTTAAAAAACACTTTTACACGTCAATTTTTTTTTCGTCAATTTATGCTAGATGAGGCCGGTGTTTCCTATCCGACTACCCTGAGAAGAAACACCGAAACAAACTCAGGGGTCAAAGTCTCTTTTAAAGTCCATACAGTAAATATGTAATGGTCAAATCACATGAGAACCATGCAGATTTGTCTGAGATGGTCTTTTGAAGAAAGAACCATACAGATTTGAGTGGACCTGTCCAATCAGTGTAAGCATTTGTCAGTATTCGAAAAGCTCAACTTAGGACTACTAAGGAGCTCCACGACTTGACGAACAATACCAAAGAAAGGACATTTGGGTAGGCCGCAGAAAATACTCAAATTGCCAGACATACGTTAAAATTACTGAATAGAAAAGAAAAAGCAATCAACATAGTCCTCACATTTACAATAATCTAAGGAAATTAATAGTTTACAAAATATTTAGCAAAGTAAATATTTGTGTCAAAGAAAAAAAAAAAATACTTTAAGTACTTAAAATGTATACACGTCAATTTGTAAAATAAAAATAAAAAAATCTCCAATGTCAAATTGTAAAAAATTAAATAAAATAAAAAGAAAAGGCACATTTGAAAATAAAAAAAAAAAATACAAAAAGAAGATAAAAATAAAAATATCAACAGTTGTAGTAAGTACTGGAGCAGGTCAATCCCAAGCCTTCTCGTCCTGAATATAGTCCTTTACAGTGTAAAAAGCCTTTTGACAAAGTTTACGTTTTACAAATGATTTGAACTTATTAAGGCTTAGTTGTTGAATATGACTAGGAAGTTTATTATAGAAGTGTATACATTGGCATCTAAATGAGCCCCCTATTTTTTTGAGCCTGGTTGCAGGAACTACAAATTTATGTTTGTTTCTTGTATTAAAATTATGAATATCACTGTATTTTTTAAACATGTCTATATTTTTATGGGCATACAAAATATTCTCGTAAATATACTGTGAAGGCACAGTCATTACATTAATTTCTTTAAATTTATCTCTGAGGGAGTATCTGGGACTTAATTTATAAATTGAACGAATAGCCCTTTTCTGTAAAACGAAAATTGTCTGTATATCGGCAGCATTTCCCCATAACAGAATACCGTACGACATGACGCTATGAAAATAGCTAAAGTAAACTAAACGGGCTGTCTCTAAATCAGTTAAATTTCGAATTTGTCTTACAGCATATGCTGCTGAACTAAGTTTTTTCGACAATTTGTCTATATGTGGGCCCCACTGAAGCTTAGCGTCTAGAGTAATGCCCAAGAACACAGTAGTATCTTCAGGACTCAACTCTTTACCTTTTATTAGCACACTGGTTTCTACTTGCCTCACATGAGGCATGGTAAACTTAATGCATTTGGTTTTTTTTTCATTAAGAAGCAGGTTATTTACATTAAACCAGTGTACTATTTTTGAAAGAGCTATATTTATATCGTCAGTAACCTGCTGCTGACGTTTAAGTTTAAACAAAAGTGAAGTGTCGTCTGCAAACAACACTATATTATGATTGTCTTCTATGAGGTAAGGTAAGTCGTTTATGTAAATTAGAAACAAAAATGGGCCAAGAATTGAGCCCTGGGGCACACCCATTTTTACAATAGATCCGGAAGATCTTTGTCCGTTTACGTCAACTCTCTGAATCCTTTCACTCAGATATGATGTAAGAAGATCCAGGGAGGAGTTCCGGATCCCGTAATGGTGTAGTTTCCTGATTAATGTTTCATGGGGAACGCAATCGAAGGCCTTGGACAAATCGCAAAAAATGCCCAAGGCATCGCATTTATCTTCCCATGCATTATAAATATGTCCTAAAAGTTCAACACCAGCATCGGTTGTCGAACGACCCGATGCTGGTGGTAAGTAGCGATGCAAGTATAGTTCCACAGAACTGACGAAAGAGGTTAGAATGGCCTAGTGGGCATGGCACAAAGTAGGACAATGCTCATAGTGCAACTACCAATAGCAAACTTGCGATCTAAGTGTGCGTGGTCTGTTAGTTGCGTAATGCGCGTTCGTATTGGTTTATTGCCTGTAGTGGAGTTAAGGCTTATAGTCCCTTGAACCATCTGACCGAAATTATGTGGACGCAACTCTCGCACTCGCCTAGGCGGCGGTACGCAAACCTGTGCATTTATTTGCGGCCAGCAGCGCCCGGAAAACGCTTTAAATCCATTTTCTTTGCGAAATATTGATTGATTTACATATGCAATGTTCACTTTGAAGAATATTTAACCACCAATTTTTATGTGTAAAAATGTTTGTAAAGGTCCAAGCCGTTTCGAAGGAGTAGGGAAAAGTTGCGAAAAGTTGCGAAATTGCTAAATATTTTTTTTAGACAAAAGTACTAATAGCACGAAAAAATCAAATGTTGATAATGTTGTTCATGAATCTTTAATTAACATATATTTTTTTCAAACCTGTTAACCTGGCCGTTACCGAGGAGTAGGCTTCAGAAAGTCACTGTTTTATGGCACTTTTCGGGCGCTTGGGCCTTAAAGGGTGGGAGACAAGCGGCGACTCTCGTTGTAGTGCAAATCGGAAAGTATTTCCTTTCTAAGTTTTTTCATCTTTTCTTATTAGACATTCAAATTAGACTAAACGATAGGGTTAGGTTACAATAATGAAGCGTGGCGTGAAAACGTGTGCATATTATGACGATTACCTCTTTCAACTTTTTGAATCATTATATCTCAAAAATGGCAAGTAGGTCTTAAGAAAAAAGTTTATTTTTAATTGTTGATAGGTTCGCGCTTGACCGCTATCTCACCTGATGGAAAGTGACAAACACAAAGACACACACACACAGATATTTTTGTAGATAATTATCTGATCTACAATTTTTGTCTAATGTAATTTTGTGATAAAACTTATCTACCACTTTGCTGAAAATCACAAAAAACTCGTTTTTGTGACCTTTGATCCCGAATTTTTTTTTACAGATCGATGAGGACTTTTTAGATTTCAATTACGATGGTGTTTTGAACAATCTTACCAATTTTCAGTCGAGCGCGAATTTTTGTAATAGCGTATTGTATTTTGTAAATGTTTTGTATATAGCTCAATCTATAGCTCAATCTATAGCTCAATCTATAGCTCAATCTATAGCTCAATCTATAGCTCAATCTATAGCTCAATCTATAGCTCAATCTATAGCTCAATCTATAGCTCAATCTATAGCTCAATCTATAGCTCAATCTATAAGCTATCTCGCTCGCACGACTGCCATTTTAACTCGTCATGGTAAGACCCTGTTGTCTTACGGTGGCTGGTAGTGGCTAACGATGAATGACTTCGAAATGAATGGCTTGAATTGAATGACAAGAACGTGAATACGAAATTAATGAATGGACATGTGCAGAAATAAAGATGTAGGGTCGATGCGGTCTCATTGAGGACACAGACTATAAATAATGTGATCAGAATTACGGTTTTAGACTAATTTGTAGTTATACAGTACTGGTAATAACCGCGGCTCCGCATAAAATATAGTTTATGTCGCTTAAGGCCCAAGCGCCCGAAAAGTGCCATAAAACAGTGACTTTCTGAAGCCTACTCCTTGGTAACGGCCAGGTTAAAAGGTTTGAAAAAAAAAAAAATGTTTATTATAGATTCATGAACAACATTATCAACATTTGATTTTTTCGTGCTATTAATACTTTTGTCAAAAAAAAAAAATTAGCAATTTCACAACTTTTCGCAACTTTTCCCTACTCCTTCGAAACGGCTTGGATCTTTAGAAACATTTTTACACATAAAAATTGGTGGTTAAATATTCTTCAAAGTGAACATTGCATATGTAAATCATTCAATATTTCGCAAAGAAAATGGATTTAATTCCTAGACCTGCTGGCCGCAAATAAATGCATAGATTTGCGTACTGCCGCCTAGGCGGGTGCGAGAGATGCGTCCACATAATTTTGACCAGATGGTTCAAGGGACTATAAGCCTTAAGAATAAAGCAGCTTTCTAACGGTGGAAAAAAATTAGCTAGAGGACCAGTACTTACAGAGATTACCTTCTACAAACAAAAAACAAAAAAATCTTTTTATAATATTAGAGTAGTTTTTTCCAAATATACAACATTTTACATAATAAATAGTATGTCGAGAATCGACTGCTGAATCGATTTCAAGTATTTTTTAATTATTTTAGGATAAAAAACCGGTCAAGTCTAACTCGCGCACGAAAGGGTTCTGTACCACCCGTAGCAAAAACGGTAAAAAAACATATTTGTTGTATGCATGGGAGCCCGATTAAATATACACCGCTAAATTTTATTCGTTTTAATCGTTACAAGAAACACTATCGATTTGCAAAAATAAAATTAAAAAATAAAGTACCTTTTTTTTCAAAACTCGTATTAATTTACGCACGTACGAAATTAATTTCTTTAAAAAAAGTCAGCTGAGCGGGTTCAATGACCTGTAGTTAGTAGTCGGCGTTGCGTACAAACTCCAAATAAATTAATTTCGTACATGCGTAAATTAATACGAGTTTTGAAAAAAAGGTACTTTATTTTTTAATTTTATTTTTGCAAATCGATAGTGTTTCTTGTACCGGATCGACCCTCCACGGGATTAAAACGATTAAAATTTAACGGTGTATATTTTATTCGGTTTTTAGTATAATTGTCGAAATGGATCTTGAGCGCTCGGCGTCAGAGTGGGGATCGCTTTACGCATTCCATACATTGGCGAGCCAATCGTCTTCGTTGTTAGCTACATGCAGCAACGCAGGGAACGAATCAGGAATGACGTATATAACGCGATGGCGCGGCGAGCCAATCACTGATACTCCCCGCCCCCGCGTCTCACTTCGCACCACTAAAGAGACCGAATATTTGACTTCTTCGCAACTTGAAGCCAGCCCTCAAGATCCGTGACGACAATTGTATTTTTTGTTATAAAGGCAACAGAAATACATATCTGTGAAAATTTGAACGGTCCAGCTGTCACGGTTCACGAGATACAGCCTGGTGACATACTGACAGACAGACGGACGGACATCGGTGTCATATTAATAGGGTCTCGTTTTACCCATTGGATATTTTCCTAAAAATTACCCATTTTAATAAATTCTTTAGAATTTTTGATTGCGTCACTAGAGAGTTTATGTGTGCGTGCGTAGATATACTGGATACCAAATACCGATCCGCTACTTAGGCCCGTATTAATAAACGTTCCTCAGCCCAAGATCTCGTACTTGATACCAAGCTTGAGGTCTTGATCGTATTAGTAAGCGAGATTCACAAGCTCAAGCTCAAGCTTAAGTTCGAGCTCAAGCTCAGCTTAGGTTTACGACATCAGCCGAGTGTTGTCTGATTAATAAACAAAACTCGAAACTTAAGTTTACAAAGATCTCTGTACTTGAGCTGCCAGATCATGAGTGCAGACCGACCGGGACTTGAGGTCGTAATTAGCGTAGCGCGAAACATGGAGTTTGAAAATATTTTAAGTGAAGTAAATTATTATGATGAAATAGAGTACTATGACAATATTTCTTGGTCTATGCGATATCGTTTATAAAAATGTATATAAGGGATGCCTCGAATCCTGTGGTTAGTACACTTAGTACTAACGCTACATTGCGTTATGTTATTTGTGTCCATTGAGTTGCAAAATAAATATTTGTAAAGTGTTGGAAAATACATACATGACTTTTTACAATTTAAGCCTATCTTGGGTAGCAAACTACTTCGTACAGCGCTTTTAATCAAAGTTTTAACAAAATAAAAGTATTTCAATTAATCTTACGACACATCAGTAACGAAACGAGACGAATTTGATTATAAACTTCATGGCTTAAAAGACTTAGTATTCAGGCCAAAACTATGACAATTTTTTTTTTGTAAACTTCGGACAATGTGACGTAATCGTTCACATTGAGTACCTAAGCATTGAGTAGGTAGGTACAGAGCATTGAGGAGCTGATCTTGGTAACTGAGATTCTATACTCATGTGTTTATTAATTAGCTATGATCTTGAGCTTCAGACATCGTATAATCGGGGATCAAATGATATCGCACTTGAGGACGAAGTTGAGCATCGTTTATTAATACGGGCCTTAGTGCATTAATTCCTAAAGTAATGCTTAGATACTATGTGGATAACCGATTTCTTAAAAAAACAATCCTAAGTGCATTTAAGTAAAATTTCAGTGCTTGAATTGTGATTGTAACTTAATTTTTTAATTGGGATGTATAAGGGCGTGTATTATTACAGTTACATGTTGTATATCCTACCCTTTTTGAGCATTTCTTTAGATACCTAATTTCAGTTTACGAGAACCCAATATAATGAAATTATAACTGTTTAACTAGTGAGCATTTTAAATTTCTTGAAAGCAGTGGGGGCCCAGTGGTAACGGTCCCAATTTCAAACCCAGCCAGGCGTATTACTTTGTGTAAATTATTTCATCATCACTCTTAAGACGGTGAAGGAAAACATCGTGAGGAAACCGGCATATTCTAGAACCAAAAATTCTAAGACATATTGTGATATCCATTAATCCATACTGGGCTCGCGTGATGGATTACGCCTTACGGCCCTTTCATCTCCTAGAGAGGAGGCCTGAGTCCCAGCAGCAGGAACACTATAAGGCTGATTATGTTATGCTATGCGAAATTTCTAGTTTTGGGGTTTTAGTTTTTAGGTAAGACATCTTCCGCCCTTGGGTGGGGCGGAATGGCGTGTTAGACTTTTACTGGCTAAAATCCACTCCTGATTCCTTCGTTGCCTTTCATTTCAGGTTTTGCTTTGACTCTGCTAGGCCCCTACGGTTGAATTTTGGGGACAAAAACCTATCAAAAAGTATGCAACTTTGAAAGCAAACAAGATGTTGCTCTAAAGCCGAATAATTCATTCTAATTTAATCTGTAAGAACACAGGCAAATCCCAAGGCCACACCTACTTCGAATATAAATTATAATAGGGCCCTCTGGGCGTGTCAAGTGTCAGGTCCTTCTCTGAAGGTAGGTGTAGGTTTAATTCTGTCTTAACTAAAGTTTTTAGACAGCCCACACTTGGGCAACCAATTCAAGTATATTTGGCATTTTATGAAAATATAAATTGTTTTCGAAAATGCTGGAAATACGTGAGCAACAATTATGCGCAAAAAGACCAAGCTTATAAAAAAAGTAAAACTTACGGTACCAAAGTTAAATCCAAAAAATCCTAGATTCAAACTCACCCGAAAAAAAAAAATCTACACGCACTTCCACATAAACACACATACACAGCACTCGCGTTCGGCGGTTACGCACCAATCAGTTTTCAGATCACGACGCTGCGCCCGCGCTTCGTAGAACGCGTGTGTCTGACGAGCGCGCTCGATCCCTACTGGTTCAAACTTCGCGTCGATAGCGTTCCTAGAAATTGATTGGTTTCGATTTTTGAATATAATTTTAAGAACTGTTGTTTTTTTTATTTTTTCTGTTGTGTTTTGGAATAAATGGCCAGTTTTTGAAATTTAAAATTCTGTGGAAATTGAATTTTCTGTGTAGTTTCTTTTTTCTGCATGGCCAGTTATTGCTGTCATATGAAATCAAAAAGTTTACTTGCAAGAAAGTTCAGATGCTAAAACACTGAGATAAATTGAGAAGATTGGTCGATGAAAATATGACAACAGATTTGGGAAAGTGACTTGTATTTGAAAATGTGTTATGACATTGCAGGGACATAAAGCCAGACAAACGAAATGACATTTGAATACCAGAAACCAAAAAAAAAATACCACACATGTTTCTAACTTAAAAACAAAACAGAAGCCATCCCGCCAATCACAGCGCATATGACGCCTTAACTAACTTTTTTCTACATTTTATTATTCCGGACGGACGCTACACTATGTGAATATCCTGAGTGCACATTGAACCGAAACGCGTTATGGCGTGGATAAAAACAGTTTAAGCTTTTTTCATATATCGGACGTTTATTTTTTTGGTCAGTGCGGAAATATGGGCTGCTATGGTTTGTTGACAGGAAGAGACTGGCAAAATAAAAAAGGTGAATGAACACTTAGAATTTTTTATTATTATTTAAGTAGGTACTAGCTTTTGCTCGCAAACTTTCCTCCCGTCAAGTAACTACTACATTCTAATCTACCCAACTCTACCCTACTCTACCCTACTCTACCCTACTCTACCCCACTCTACCCCACTCTACCCCACTCTACCCCACTCTACCCTACTCTACTCTACTCTACCCTACTCTACCCTACTCTACCCTACTCTTTTTTTTTTTTTTATTGTTGATAGGTTCGCGCTTGACCGCTATCTCACCTGATGGAAAGCGACGATGCAGTCGACGATGGAACGCGCTTACCTAAAAGAAACCTATTCACTCTCGACTTAAAGATTCCCGGGTTGTAGCTATCAGGAAACACAGACTCCGGCAAGGAATTCCACTCCCTAGCCGCACGCACAATGAATGTGTTCCCAAAACGTTTTGTGCGTGTTGGTGGGATTTCTACCATATACCGGTGGCGCATAGTCGTACTCTACCCTACTCTACCCTACTCTACCCTACTCTACCCTACTCCACCCTACTCTACCCTACTCTGCCGTCTCCTGGGTCTAAGCTACCTCCCCACCAATTTTCAGCCAAATCGGTTCAGCAGTTCTTGAATTATAAATAGTGTAACTATCACGACTTTATTTAATATACGAGTAGGTATATAGATTGCAGAAAAAAACATTTATTGTGCGTACAGCTAATGGGTGAAATTCTCTGCCGGAGTCTGTGTTTCTTGGTAGTTATAACTATGGGATCTTTAAGTCAGGAGTGAATAGATTTTTACTTCTAGGCAAGCGTGCTCTTCGTCGGCCAAATCGTCGCTTACCATCAGGTGAGAGAGTAGTCAAACGCGAGCATAATACATAACAAAAAAATACATATACTAATCAAATAATTAATTATTGTTAAAACGGAATCAAATCGTTTGGTCCTTTTTTACGTGGGAAATCATCAAATGATTCCTTTCGCTCTGGGTGGAGCGAGAGATAGTGTCAGGCGTTTACTGACTAAAACTCACTGTATTCCTTCAGTCTATTGGGGCCCAGTGGGGTCGAAGCCTATTGGGGCCATGGGTGATGCGAAAGAGATCCCCGGGGCCCTGGACCAATGGCAAAGAAAGAACAGGAGTGGGTTTTTAGTCAGTAAAAGTCTCACACGCCTTTCCGCCCAAGGGTGGGAGGTGTTTAGATGATTTTCCCACCTAGAAAAAACACTGACAGGCATCGGCCTTAATAATCGTGCTGACCTCTGTCGGACGGCGAGTTATCCGTTGTTTGCCGTCCGCGCTTATGGTGGAGTCTCCGACCGGGGCTAGGCTATGAGGCTTGTCACAGGCCCATGCTTTCAGCTACCGAGCACGAAGTCCTAGGTTCTATTCGCGAGTCCAGTTATTGTGTTTTCAATCTTTCGTTAGTCACGTTATGTTATGAAACAAATCCCGTCTTTTACCGACAGTTCCGATGATATTGAAGAAAGGCGTGAGATATTGTTTTTCTATCGCATTCTTTCGCGTGATATCGCAGTTTCTAACTACCCATACTTATCGAGAAATCTTAATAATTCACTGTATATGGAACTGTTAACATCTGTATAAAACAGCCATTACATTGAACTTTCTGTATGTTTTATAGTAATAGTACTTTTAACACGATTGAAAGAAAACTGCATACCTAGTGTTTTTTAACATAGAAGTCGGTTATTTGTTTTTGTGAAAAGTTTTTTATTTTACACTTTTTAGTTATGGTACCACCACTAAAAAGTACCCCTCAGACAAACTTATATAACTTATAGCCACAGTGCATCTCATAACGATTCTAATAATCCGAAACATGGTTAGATTACATCAATTATTTTTTTTCCTTTTGGCTTCATCATCAGATCAGTTGAATACATCCCCCCTCCTTTTCTGACAGTCAGTCATCGACTACACGTATAAACAAAGCAACTTTACTTGTGACACACTTGTTGACAATTCTGCAGTGATTCTATGAGGAGTTCTGTTCCATATCTTCGAAGTTCATGATCAGATCATAACAATATTTCTATGGGACCAACTTGGAAGCATAACCTTTCAATCAAAAAAAGCATTTTCAAAATCGGTCCACAATTGACCATCTCGGTAAATCGGTGAAAATACATAAAAAAAACATACATTTAGCCGATCATAGAACCTCCTCCTCTTCGAAGTCGGTTAAAAATCGTTTTTGACTAGTAGGTACAATTGATAGGTAGGCTCACGCTTGACCACGGTCTCACCAGATGGTAAGCAACTATGTGGTAGACGATGGAGCATGCTTCATCATCATCATCATCATCATTACAAAAGATACACTATATCTAGGTATGATTGGTATAGGAGCAGTGGTGGCTGAGTGGTAATGGCCCCGACTTACGAGTTGTAGGTCACGGGTTTAAACCCAACCAGGCGCATTACTTTGTGTAATTTATATTCTCACCACTGCTCTCAAAACGGTGAAGGAAAACATCGTTATTGTGAGGAGAAGGTTGTTATGGAAAAAAAAATGAGAATTAGAGTAGTGTAGGCTAGATAGAGTACAGTAGGGTAGTGTAGGGTAGAATAAGGTAGAGTAGGATAGAGTAGGGTAGAGAAGGGTAAAGTAGGCTACTTATAGTAGAGTAACAGTAGGGTGGAGCAGGGAAGAGCGGGAGCGAAGTCGCGCGGGCAAAAGCTAGTAAACAATAACTCTTGTTCTACGACTTTTTACAAAATATTAATTAGTTACAAAAAATAAACCTTCAAGCTATCGTTATTCTATCAACCACACTTCAACTCTGTGTTTTGCTAACGTCAGTATGATGCGACACAAGCGCATCAAGCACCCCCGCCAACCGATCTCACTCCCTTCCATTATTGTACTGTCACTTGCTTCGCATAGACTTCGTAATATTTAGAACGTTCAAATTAAATATTTTTATTTTTGTATAAAAATCTGATTAACTAAAACATGATACATTTTTAAAAGTAGCATAGCCTTGAGACGTGGCTAGCGTTTTACGAATAACCGTGTATAGGTTTTCTATAAGGTTATTAAATACTTTCACACCAAGTTCGCTGTGTGTTTTAAGCGTGACAAATAACCTTTCCCATCACTTGACTTTTAATCTAGATAGACTGATAAAAAGACGATACGTACAGCAGTGCTTTTGCTATAAAAACTTCAGTAAGGTGTAGCAATTCATGATGATAATTTCCTTGTAGAAATGATAAATAAAAAATAAATTGGCCAAGGAACTCTTTAGAAGTTCGAGTCGAACTTAGCACATGAAGCCCGTGAAGAGTTCATACAATCTACACTAATATTATAAAGAGGTATAGCCGCCGGGATTTCGATCCCGATTTCACGTCACCATATAATAGGCGAGGGCTTGCGGACGGCGAGCAATGGGTAGCTCGCCGTCCAACCATCCGGTAACCGTCCGGATCGAGCCCAGGTCCTCGACGGCGAGTAGTGTTCCACGCGCGCCTCAAGGAGTTAATGTCTGCAACCGTAGGGGCCCAGAAGGTCGAAGCCTACTGGGGCCAGGAGTGATGCGAAAGAAATCCCCAGGGCCCTGGAACAATGGCAAAGAAGAACAGGAGTGGGTTTTTAGTCAGTAAGAGTCTGACACTATCTCCCGCTCCGCCCAAGAGCGGGGGTTGTCATTGGATGATTTTACCCACCAAAAAAAAAGAGGTACACTGTATCGTTTTTGTTTATTGTGACCACATATCATATATCTTTTATTTCCTTTGCTACATCTAATGGACTATCGTCAAATAAAAGTGTTTTTCTCTCTCTGTTGAATTTTCTACCTCAAATCAAATAATAAGAAAATGCCTGACAGCCACTTACAAGTTGAACAGCTCTGACGTGAGGATATCATCTGTCCTTAGTAATTGTTTGTAAAGGTTAAATATATTATGGCTATTGCCCTTTGTAAAATATTTAAATTAATTCTTATTTATATACTAGTTGATCCAGCAAATTTCGTACCGCCAACAGTCAATGAATGTAGTATATCCTTCGATATAGTCAAGCGATTGCGATGAAACAAAGCATAAGTCAAGATATACACAATTTTAATGTATAAAAGTTATCTACATCCATTGAGTAAATGTTACGTAATGCGCGTACAACTAAAACCTACAGATTTATTATATGTATAGATTTTAGACGAAAATTTCAAGGGCGTGAACTTACCGTAGGGGTCCAGCAGGGTCGAAGCCTACTGGGGCCAAGGGTCTGCTTCTGAAAGGAAGGTTCTGCCCTGGTATGAAAGGCAACGAAGGAACGGGGTGGGCTTTTTAGTCAGTAGAAGTCTGACACTATCTCCCGCTCCGCTCAATGGCGGGGATATCCCCCGCCGCATCTGGATGATTTTTAACCACCGAAATAAAGGGAACTCCTTTTAAGGTGATGATTACTTCTGCTGTCATTTATTTTCAAAGAACTTGTCTCGCTCTAGGGTGGAGCCAGAAGGCGTGCCAGTCTTTTACTGACTAAAATGCACCCGTGGCCTTCAACAGCTTTGCGTTCTAGAGCCACTCATGTCTTGTGTGTAAAACTCCGCATTTCAATCCCCGTTGGTTTTTTACAATTTCAAAATTTTGCGATCCCACCTGATGGAAAGTAATGCAATCGTTGATGGCGAGCCGCACTAGTTTATTAAGTGCTTATTCACTCTAGCCTTGAAGACACCTAAATTATAATCGGATAGGAAGACCGGATGAGTTCTTCTTCCTAACTTGACCTGGTCCCATGTTTCTTTGGGTTGGCGCATCATGTTGACGTCCTCCATCCTTTCCTGTCAACCATCACACCATCTTCATTCCCTTTTCTTTCTTTATATGGGATCGTAGTTAAGCACTAGTTTATATCATTTTAAAAATTAAAAAAGAACGTCACTCTTCAAAAATTCCATACATTTGACTAGTTCAGATTTTCATTTTAAAATATGCAACAGCAACTATGGCGTAGTTGTCGACGTATAAAAAATAAATGAACTGATTTGTATGTGAGGTGCAACTAATCGGCGCTTGCGCAGGTATTACTCATTCAGCGTATGACGTCATTAGATACTAAAAATAGGTTGAGGATCACTTCCGTGCGGTTTAAAAAGTTTTTATACACAAACGACCTTACATAATAATGACCGATTTTTGGCCACAGTAGCCAACTTCAAGAGAGATTAGCTAAGCACACAGGTGAGTTATTTTATTCAGTACAGCAAAATAGCCCTGCACTTTTTTTACTAGCCCTTACTGTCCCACTGCTTTGCAAAGGCCTCCCCCAAGTAATTCCAAACTTTCTTCTCCTGCGCCGTCTCGAACCAGTCCCCTCCACCTCTTTCTAGGCCGGCTTCGACGATACGTTCCTTCAGTAGGAACCCACAGTGTGGCGACGCTTGCCCAACGGTCCCTGTGCATGCGGCTGACATGATCTGCCCCACAGAAAAGATGAAAGAAGTTAGAAAAAAAAAATACTTTCCGATTTGTACCTACTATAACGAGTGTCGCCGCTTGTCCCCACCCTTTAACTCCACTACAGGCAATAAACCAATACGAACACGCATTACGAAACTAACAAACCACGCACACTTAGATCGCAAGTTTGCTATTGGTTGTGTCAATTATGAATATGATCTTATTTTGAGGCACGCTTGCCCCGTCCACAAGTCCCCGTTCTAACGTCTTTTATCTTTTCTGTGCCCTGCCCAATCCCATTTGAGCCTGGCAGTATTGACACTAAATTCTGTTTTCTCACAAAATCACAAACTTACTAATAATACCGTCTTCCATTCATCAGCAAAAAAATCCAATCCAGGCTTGATCTCCACGAGCGCGTTGAGCATCATTAGCATACGCGGTATGGGGGAGGTGCATCGAGCTACAGTGTGGTAAAATGGGACATTAAATAATGTGTGCTTTCTAGAGCTATTGTAATTATTTGGAATATATAATTTATAGTTCACAAGAGTGTGCGTGAATACAGGTGCAATCCGCGTGACAGCTTGTCGGATCTTAAACTGACCAGATTGTTGGGCTTTCATGGCCAACAAATCAGCATTGCTATTCTCGACACAGCTGCTAGCAGTCTATGCACTTTTGACATTGAAAACGATGCAGATAAATTACTTAAAGAACCTTTTTTTTAGTATATATGTTACGCTCAAAGATCGAAAACGCCCAGTGAGCGGAAAAATAGCTCACAACGCGTTGTGGTCACAGTAAAACATCCACATGGCGAAATTCCATCCAATTGCCACAACGCGTTGAGATCGAATAGCATGTCAGCCACGACACGAATTTCGCTATTTGGTCTTTCTGTGATTGCCACAACGCGTCTTGCGCGTTTTCATTAGAGCCATAACACGAATTTCGCCATGTGGTTGTTTTACTGTGACCACAACGCGTTGTGAGCTATTTTTCCGCTCACTGAGCGTTTTCGATCTTTGAGCGTAACATATAAACCGCAAAATTTTAATCGTTTCAAAATTCGTATTAATTTACGCATGTACGAAATTAATTTCTTTAAGGAAACGTCAGCTGAGCGAGTTCAATGACATGTAGGTAGTTTGTAAGCAACGCTAACTACTATCTATAGGTCATTGAACTCGCTCAGCTGACGTTTTCTTCTAGAAATTACATTTTCGTACATGCGTAAATTAATACGAGTTTTGAGAAAAAGGTACTTTATTTTTTAATTTTATCTTTACAAATCGATAGTGTTTCATGTACCGGATCGACCCTCTGCGGGATTAAAACCATTAAAATTTAGCGGTGTATGTATGTCATAGTCCTGAAGTTTCTGCCATTCCCTAGCTCGATGACTAACAAATTGAAAAAAGTTGATTTCTAATTGGGTCTTCAACTTTTAAAATTATTTTATACTAGCTTTTGCCAGCGCGGCTTCGCCCCCGCTCTTCCCTACTATACCTTACTCTGCCCTACCCTATCCTACTCTACCCCACTCTACCCTACTCTACACTAGTCTACACTACTTTACCTACACTACCTACTCTATCCTACTCTACCCTACCAAACTTCACATAAACCATCTACTAAATAGTCCGAACAAAGCCTAAACATTTGGTTTGGACAGGTGAGCCCGTTCTTGAGTTATAAAATTACAACGAAAAGTGGCATTGATTTTTATATATATTCAGATTAAAAACTTGTCAGTTGATTTGTTATGAGAGAGATAAATCTTGTTATTTCCAACTCATAGACAGATAACACAATTGATTTTGATAAGAAGATGAAATTGAATTTAGAACTCACTCAACTTTTTTATTTCGTGTTTTTATGTTTTCGAGTGCGATATAAAACTTTGTAATACTGAGGACAACCTATTTATGTCCCCTTTCTTCATCTGCTTGGGAAATATGATTAACTACTTATTTAGATTTATTGTATAAAAGCTTTAAATTGCGTAAATACTCATTAAAGTCGATTGAAACAAACACTACACTCCGACAACGTAGGTTTGTACTATTAGAGAATCTATATAAAAAGAAATGTTATGGATCTATCCAGTATAATAATGAATATACAAAAAATAGAATACCAATTGTGAAAACAAATCAAAATTGGTAGAAAAGCAACTGAAGTATACGTATAACAATTTCAAACAAATATTTATTCTGATGGAAATATTAAAAAAAAAAATTGACTTTGTATAACGCAAATGTACAAAGGCGGACATAATGCTTTAGTTATTTTTTACCAGTCAACCAACGACTCTTAGGCGGAGCGGGAGATAGTGTCAGACCTTTACCTACTGACTAAAAACCCACTCCTGTCCTTTCTTTGCCATTGTTCCAGGGCTCCGGGGATTTCTTTCGCATCACCCATGGCCCCAGTAGGCTTCGACCCTGCTGAGCCCTTACGGTTGCTGACAACTCCTTAAGGTGCACATCGACGAATAGAACAGAGTACTTGTTAGTTCATCATCTAAATGTTCCTTCTATTATCCCATGCTACAGACCACTGCTTACCATGTTAAAAATAGATTCTCTTTAACATGCACAACCCTTCAAACTGCATAGGAAGTTACATTGAACTAAAACACATGGCTCACGTTTTTATACCCCTCAAAAACCGTGGGAATAAAATATTTTACACGAACGAACACTTTTTTTGTGTAGAAATGTCCATTGAATTCTAGTTTGGACATTTTTTAAGAGCACCAAAATAATTGAAACAATTGCCATCCGGTGCTAACACGCTATTGTGTATTTCGAAATGCTAAAATAAAATTCTAGCTTTGCTGTTTTTTGTAAAAAAAAATCTATAGGTAAGCTTTCAGAATATTTGTTTCAGAATTGTTAAACGTACGTAGTCAAATGTAGCAACTTGGCCACATTTTTTTACATTATCAAATAACTAATAGATTTTCTTAATATCATATATTATGATTGTAATTAGTTTGTGACCATAATGAACTGTTAATTCATAGTAACTATCTCTGGCCTCAGTTTTCATAGATAATTGTATATTATTTTCTATTTTAAGTCAATTTGACACATTTTACATTCATATTTTCACCATTCGACTTCGAAATGCCATATTTTTTTAATTAATGCCTTGATCGCACGTACCGAGTAAAAGGGCGAGACAGTGCTCTCAGCCGAGTACTCGGTACGTGTAAACACAGCGCCGAGTGCTCGGCCTACCATTTATCTCTACAACTCGCTTACATCACTGTCTCGGCCGAGCAACATTTTACTGTTTCGCCCTTTTACTCGGTACGTGTGATCAAGGCGTAACAGTGTCACCACAATGGAAGAAGGATGTGTTGCTACTGGTAATCATAAAAACGTAGTTTATCGTCAATAGTCATGGATAACTCTTGAGTTTTTAGCTATTGTATTAACTTCCGTAATGTTGAACTGAAAATCGTACTTTGTTTAAAGAACGATTCAATTATTGATTCCCAAACTCACGAGCTTCAACAGATCCTGATTTTTATGTGAGGTCATGTAATTAAACCTATCGCTGGACATCTTGAATACTAAATGATGATTTGCTAGATGTCGTTATCAATACAAAATTGCAAAGCAGGAATAGTAACATAACTGTGGAAAAATATTAAATCATTTTCATTTGATACTATAAGAAAAACATTTTTATTCATAGTTATAGACTAGTACCTGGTTACGAGTTTATATAGGGTTCAAGACAGTTGGGTTAGGTTAGGTAAGGTTATTTGACTTGGTCACCCTATACAAAACTTGTTAGCAAATAAATTTTATTGTAACAAAAAGACATATCTGACTCGTGAAGGATTTGAACCTCCGCCCTCCGATGGTCAAGATTTGAATTATATCGGTGCTCTAACCTACTGAGCTAACGAGTCTTATGTAACGCTTACGAAAACAGCGACCGCTATCGTCCTAGTGACGTCACCTTACATCCGAGTTGACCAACCTGTATTAGGCCTAGAATTAGTGTGCTTAAGTTACTAAGACCTCTTAGGCCATTAAGAATAATTACGTAACGTAAAAGGAATACATTTACTATTACAACTAGTGTTTCCAGGTCCGATTGGAGTAAAATCGGGACTGATGGTATAACAAATCGGGATTTCGGGTTTTAAATCGGGAAAAAAAAAACTGTTTTTTGGAGTGAAAACTATTCAATGACTTCTCTTGTTCTAGGCATCTCTATGCTATGTTATGTATGTTATGCTATGTTGTGTTATGTTCTTCAGTTGCCCTTTGCATTCCAGGGCTACAATCACTCTAAATGTGCCGTGTGTCATTTTGAAAGCACATAACATGTGTGGTGTGACAATGATGCGAATGGGACTGATAGTTATATGTTATTTGTAATATGTAATTTTAATGGCTTTTAATTTATTTATTGACAAATCGGGACATTTAGCGTCCCGATCAGGCGCAAATCTGGACGCGTCCCCAGACCCCTCAAAATCGAGACATCCTGCGCTAGTCGGGACTCCCAGCAACACTAATTATAACCCAAATGATGTTTCAAGTGAAGGATCTGCTACTGAGCTGGGAGGCTGAGCTCAATGAGATTCGGGTAAGATGAAAGCGAGATTGGACCGATTACGTCTTAACAAAACCTGTCTCTTATAATACCTATTTAAATAATCTGCTAACTAAATATTCAATCGAGTTATCGAATTAGAGTAACAAACTCAGTTAGAAAATTAATACAATACTAATTATAAGACTTTATCTTGTTTTTTATTTTTAAAACTATTTAAACAAATATAATAATTTTAAATATAATTATCTTACTATTACTTATTTACTATTTTTATTCATTTAAACTATTTCGTAAGCAGTTTAATTCATTAAACCCCGCGCGAACGCCGGCGTTCGCGCACCTATTGTCTTTCTATTGTGTCTGTAATTCTCACGCTTGAAAGGTTAAATGATATTTATTTTACAAAAACTTTTTAAAAACAGTTTTACAGGTAATTTTTTTCGTTATTTTAAACTAGATGAGAAACACTGAAACAAACTTAGAGTTGATGTGTCTTTTCAAAAAAATCATACAGATATGAGAACTGGTCAGATTAATGTCTTTTTTTTATGGTGGGAAAAAATCATCTAACGACAACCCCCGCTCTTGGGTGGAGCGGTAGATAGCGTCAGACTCTTACTGACTAAAAGACCGTTCCTCCCGTTCCGTTCCGTTCCTTCTAGCCTTCATACTGGGGCTCGAGCTCCCTTTCGGATAACCCTGGCCCCAGTAGGCTTCGACCCGGCTGGGTCCCTGCTCTTGCTGACAACTCCTTGAGGCGCGCAGGAACAGTGCGCGCCGTCGACGACTTGGGCTTGGTCCGGACAGTTACCGGACGGCCGGACAGCGAGCTACCCATTACTCATTGTCCGCAAGCCAAAAAAAGTTCAGATTAATGTCTGAGATGGTCTTTGGTGTGGTTCTTCCACACAAATAGCCTCCTCTAAAGTTTTCTATTCTACTAGGTATTTTGGTATTTTTGTCCTTTCTGGTTTAGGTACTTTTTACATTTCCACATGTTATCGTTATACGCTGTTATCACGTTAAGGCAAATACTTGTACTGTTTGTTTTTTAAAACCACTTTCTTTGCGAAAAATTGATTGATTTACAAATGCTATGTACATTCTGAAGAACCCTTAACCAGCTATTTTTTTTTTTAATGTAAACCTATTTCTAAAGATCAAAGCCGTTTCAAAGGAGTAGGGAAAAAAGCGAAAAATAAATAAGAACACTTAATTATTTTTTTTGGAAAAAGTTTTTAGTCATACCAAAAAAATCACGTGTCGATAATGTTGTTCATGAATCTACTTATAATAAACAAATATATTTTTTCAAATCTATTAACCTAGCCGTTACCTAGGAGTAGGCTCCAGAAATTCACTGTTTTATGGCATTGCTAAGGAGTTAGGACCTTAACAGCTAACTAATCTTTCTATCCAATAAACTATGTATCAGCTTCGAAGGTAGGCAATATCTCTTCTTAACAGTTTACATTGTTACAAATACGTTACAAGTAGCGCCTGTCAACTGTCAACTTCCGTACAAGTTAGTGGCCCAACGTGCACAAGCCTAGTGCCAAGAATGTACACTTTGACAGACACCGGGCCAACGAAGCTTCTTTCCCAGGAGAATAAAACAGAGGCCATAAAAAAGAAGTTTTTATATTCAAATTAACATGAACACAATCAAGCAATTTTATCACATTTCTATGAAACTCTGTAGATCGAAAACTGGATTGCTTATTGAATACCAAATATGACAAGTTTGAGGAATCTAAACATATTTTCGTTGGCAATTGAATTGTGATCTTAAGAGATAGACATATGGTTCAAAATTGAAGATTAGTATGCTTTTGATGTCAAAGTTGCTGCAACTAAGGAGTTTGGTACAGAAGGAGAACTTTTGATCAATTTGATGTCGCGTACATCAAGTTTATGCAATATGACCTGGACTAAAACTGTCTGGTATTGCTGTAGCCTAGATATTTCTAAGACCTGCAATATTAATAATAATAACCAAAGAACTGAAGGAATATCTGTGCTACCTAATTTCAGATATCTTTAACTGATTATTATTATTATTATTATTATTATATTATAAACTAGTTTTTGCCCGCGGCTTCGCCCGCTTACATAAAATATATTTTTCGTTGATTTTTTTTTTCGTTTTTTAATTTAAATTGTAAGTATGTAATAATTAAAGTAAAAAAAAATACATAAATTACTTATAAAATACCATCAGGGTTGTTTAAAATAACGATGTTATCTACCACGATGACTTTTTAATTTTTTAAGCTATTGCATAGCTTCTATCGCGGGCCTTGAGCGTGGAGAACGAATCCAGAAATTCCGTAACTAAAATAACCTAACACCCCCCAATCATTTGTTTTTTGAGCGTGGTGACTGATAAGAAAACAAATGAGTGAACAATCAATCAAAATTCAATTCAATGTGTGAAAGTGTAACTTCAATTAATATCAAAGAAAAAAAAAACAAAGGAAAAAAAATACTGCATAAATAAAATAAATAAATAATTATAATTGCATAAGTTGAAAAAATGCTATGCAATAGCTTTACCTCGGCAGTCCCCGAGTGCCACACCACTTTTTTTTTTTTTTTTTTTTTTTTTTTTTTTTTTTTTTTTTTTTTTTTTTTTTTTTTTTTTTTTTTTTTTTTTAATAAAAATATCATCAGGGATGGTTAGAATAGCGGTGTGCCCTGCTTGGGCGGAGCATCGCCGTGCCCTCGTGGGGGTGATCGGCGGCGGAGACCTCTCGCGCCGGGCCTTGGTCGAGGCCATGGTCCGGAGCGAGGAGGAGTGGCAGGCGGTCGCCGACTTCTGCGAAGCAGTAATGCTCGCTAAGGAGGAGGCCGACCGCATCAGGCAACGGCGCTCTCGCCGCCGCCGCCGGGATTCCGATCCCGATTTCCAGCCACCGTAGGCGCGGGCTTGCGGACAGTGAGCAATGGGTAGCTCGCTGTCCGGCCGTCCGATAACCGTCCGGACCAAGCCCAAGTCGTCGACGGCGCGCGCTGTTCCCGCGCGCCTCAAGGAGTTGTCAGCAACAGCAGGGGCCCAGCCGGGTCGAAGCCTACCGGGGCCAGGGTAATCCGAAAGGGCGCTCGAGCCCCGGTATCGAAGGCTTGAAGGAACGGGATGGGTTTTTTAGTCAGTAAGAGTCTGACACTATCTCCCGCTCCGCCCAAGAGCGGGGGTTGTCATAAGATGATTTTTCCCATCGAAAAAAAAAAAAAAAAAAAAAAAAAAAAAATGGTTAGAATACCGATTTTAAACAGTTTAAATTATGAGAAAAGATTTTTAAGCTATTGCATAGCTTCTATCGCGGGCCTTGAGCGTGGAGACCGAATCCAGAAATTCCGTAACGAAAATAACCTAACACCCCCCACTCATTTGTTTTTTGAGCGTGGTGACCGATAAGAAAACAAATGAGTGAACAATCAATGAAAATTCAATTCAATGTGTGAAAGTATAACTTCAATTAATATCAAAGAAAAAAAAAAACAAAGGAAAAAAAATACTGCATAAATAAAATAAATAAATAATTTTATTTGCATAAGTTGATAAAAATGCTATGCAATAGCTTTACCGCGGCAGTCCCCGAGTGCCACACGTCTTTTTTTTTTAAATTACGAAAGAGCCAGCGAAAAATTCTATACCCAAATTTTTTTTGGACGTAGATTGTAATCTTGGTGTTTTTTTTATGATAATGATCATTTTAATGGTTTTAGGTGGGGAAAAAATCATCCAATGACAAGCCCCGCACTTGGGCGGAGCGGGAGATAGTGTCAGACACTTACTGACTAGAAGACCCACCCCGTTCCTTCTAGCCTTCATACCGGGACTCGAGCTCCCTTTCGTATAACCCTGGCCCTAGTAGGCTTCGACCCGGCTGGGTCCCTGCTGTTGCTGACAACTCTTTGAGGCGCGCGGGAACAGTGCGCGCCGTCGACGATCTAAAAATATCATCAGGGATGGTTAGAAAAACGATTTTAAACAATTTAAATTATGATAAAAGTTTTTTTTTTAATTACGAAAGAGCCAGCGAAAAATTCTATACACCAATTTTTTTTTGGACTTAGATTGTAATCTTGGTGTGAATTGTTCGGTATGAAACTTCTGTGTCTTCCCTGTGTATTCAGTCGCATATGGTACAGTGACATGAAAGGGATCTCACCCGCAAGGTCGAAGCTGCGACACTTCCTGACATAACCTTCTTTATTTTATTTTTTGTGTCAGCAGCCATGTGCCAAACGATTGAGGAGCGTCTTTTGTTTTCGTTTATTTCTATATTTGACGGGTTTTGGCATTGTTTGAATGTTGGTACTGTTTGAAATTGGTATAGAACCAAATCTGTGAAGTTAAGATTTCAAGAATAAATTCAGAGCAAATCCCTGCCGTAGTCGTTTATTAATATTTTTAAGTTATTGCATAGCTTCTATCGCGGGCCTGGAGCGTGGAGACCGAATCCAGAAATTCCGTAACGAAAATAACCTAACACCCCCCACTCATTTGTTTTTTGAGCGTGGTGACCGATAAGAAAACAAATGAGTGAACAATCAATCAAAATTCAATTCAATGTGTGAAAGTGTAACTTCAATTAATATCAAAGAAAAAAAAAAACAAAGGAAAAAAAATACTGCATAAATAAAATAAATAAATAATTATAATTGCATAATTTGATAAAAATGCTATGCAATAGCTTTACTGCGGCAGTCCCCGAGTGCCACACGTCTTTTTTTTTGGATGTGGGTCTTCCTACAACCAAAGATTTCTCACTCGGTCTATGGTAGAGTGAGATAGTGATGTAAAGAATGTTAGATTTTACACATTCGCGAATGCGAATGCGAATATTGACTTTCAAACAAAGTGCGCGCTAAATGTACGCATTTCGTGTTAGCCCAGCTTTAACAAAACATAGCAGAGCCGGTCCTGTGCGTCTTGGATCCATCAGGTTCTGCGACCCTCATCAGGTCATCGGTTACCCCTTGTGAGAAGCCTTCCAATGCTGCGTCTTCTGATGCGTGGTCACCACTCGAGAACATTTCGTCCCTATCGACTATCTGTTCTGCGAGTAATGTACCTACCTACCCAGCAGGACCAATCATTCAACGACTATCGCAACCTTTTTTTCAACGGAACGGGGTGGGTCTTTTAGTCAGTAAGAGTCTGACACTATCTCCCGCTCTGCCCAAGGGCGGGGGATGTCAATGCATGATTTTTTCCCACCATAAAAAAAAAGACCGATCGTTATGGCGACACTTGAGGGAGGCCAACATCCAACAGTGGACGTCTTCTGGCCGAAATGATGATGATGATTATAGGAAAGCTGTTACAGGTTGATTAAACGAAGCTAATCACATTAAGTTTATTCGAAAAGATTTGTTACGATTTGACATTAGTCGCTGTTTTATAGCACTACTCGAGCGCTTGGGCCTTAAGTTTGAGATTGCCTTGCCGCGCCTGCCCGCACTCTTCCAGTCTGGCCAACGCGGTAAACGTTATGATCGCGTTACGTTAGTAAACTGACGTGACTACGTTTCACGTCGGGCTTACTGCATCACGTTGTACAATATTAGCATCGCCATGCAACGTCACGCCGCGCCAAACCTAATTACTTACACCGTCCACACACTGCTCTTATGACGTCATAGTTAATGGGTGTAGAAGCGACTTAATGGCTCTGGAAGGGTGTTAATCAAACGGCCGAGGATGTTAGTCGGGACTAGACTAAGCTCAAAGATATATTAAGCTGGATGGCCGGGATTGTGGGATAGCTTGGATTTATCTTGGTTAGCAAGAGGTTAAAATGATTGGTATAGAGATGATGTTTATTTTAATTATCTATTGTTTCAGAAATTATTTTTTAGCCAAAGCTGTCAAGGAACGGAGTCTCCTAACACATGTTTTTAAAACGCAGTTAAAATTAACTCACTGTACACGGGCTGACAGTTACCCCACTCACTTCCCGGGCTTCTTCTGGGTGTACCCAGAGAGCATATAATGCTCTGTGGGTTCAATTAAACTACGCGTTCAGAGGCTGTTGCGGCTTCCACCTTCCTGTATTGCATCAAAAATGTTAGTTGAAGCACTCACATTTCGCTTCGCAGCTATCTGGCGCATTCATCATTCGGCTGCGTGGAATTTGCCACAGCATCTTGAGTGCCATAGCTAATAGCCCCAAGTCGATCTGCAAGGTTATCGGAAAACACGTTTCTTGAGGCGGAAAATCTGACTTTTCCCCCTCCAGGGTGGAACGAGAGAGTGTGTCAGACTATAACTGACTAAAACAGTTTTAGTTGCCCTTCGAGTTCTAGAGCCGCACGCTTAGTCAAGTTGTTATTCTGCAATCGTTAACGCTGTTGAAAAGTGATGAAACGTATGGGATGACGTCATCTTAACGTAAAGTCGCGTGGTCAGAACAAACGAATAGACAATTCGTAGCCAAGTTCACATCGTTCAAAATCGTTTCTACAATGTTTAACGCTACATCCTTTGTTATACAAACGCTACATTATAGAACGAGCGGCCGACTCAGGCGCGTCAACATGGCTACCAACTTATCGTTTTCTACAATTGCTGTCACCGAGGCGTTACCGATTAGAGAACGGAATTCGACACAAACTGGTTGTAACTTGGCCAGGGGGGCCGGTAACTTTTACAAACGTTCCCGCAGCCCTAACAGGCATTGGTCTTACTGGGCTTTTAAAGCTCGCGTCGGACGCATTTTAAGACCCTAGCTCCCGAGCAGTGCCATAAAACAGTGACATTCTAAAGCCTACTCCTCGGTAACGGCTAGGTTAATAGGTTTGAAAAAAAAAATGTTTATTATACATTCATGAACCATATTATCAACTGTTAATTTTAGCGTGCGATTAATACTTTTGTCTAAAAAAAATATTTAGCAATTTTGCAACTTTTCCCTACTCCTTCGAAACGGCTTGGATGTTTAGAAAGATTTTTACACTTAACAATAATGGTGGTTAAAAATTCTTCAAAGTGAACATAGTATATGTAAATCAACCAATATTTCGCAAAGAAAATGGATTTCAAGGTCAGCCGCGCACTATCCGGGCGCAGCTTCGGACAATTAAATGCACAGATACTCGTACTGCCGCTTAGGCGGGTACGAGTGTTGTGTCCATTTAATTCATGGGACTACAAGCCTTAATAAACTACTGCGTGTTGCCATCAACGATTGCATCGCTGCTTACCAACAGTTGCGATTGAAGTCAAGCACTATTTTATATCAATTATATAAAAAAAGCTTATTTAATTTGATTTTCGATGTGTTGTAAGAAACTTTATAAACCAGTATTGTGTTTATTTATGTAAAATGTGGGCAAATAGGCTGTCAGCCCATCCGAAGGAAGGTTATGTTGCCTTCAGCCGTGTAAACACAAGCAACCCCAAGGGGATGGCTGATGTGTTGTCTGTTGTCCCGGAAACAAAGCATTTCCATTTAAATTACATGGTGTTGTAAGGTCCCTGAAGAGAATGAAAAGGACCTTGGGTGCTAGATAAAGTGACATTTTATCAGCAGTAATACCATTGTTGAAAACTTAAAGGTTTGGGTTTGACCGATACTGCTTGTAGATATTTTTACCCATAGGGTAGTTTTTTAGTCAGTAAAGGTCTGACACTATCTCTTGGTCTTTTACCCATTTTTACCCATCAAAAAAAAAAAAAAACTCAAAGGGTAAAACCCTATCACTAAGATTCTACGCACGCACACAAACACTTTAGTAACGCAATCAAAATTTATAAAAATATGTAATTTTTTTTTGTTAACTCTAATAATGTTTGATACGAATAGATCATATAATACATTTTATCCCGGCAGTATGTTCCATATGGATAATTTTCTATCAGCTCACGGGGGAAGCCGCTAGCAGAAATTTCATTTTAACCAAGATAAAAAAAAACCGAAAAGCAACCACAGAAATATAGATTAAAACTAAATAATAGGCCACAAAAACATGCTACAAAAGACAAAATAAAAATAATAGCCCGGGCATAGCGTGCGTGGGGCAACTAAAAAGAGCGATACAACACCATTGGGCAATAAAAATAATTTTACGAGCCTAATAAATCAGTAGGCTCACATCTAGACTATAGTGAAGCAGTAATGAACTGGATACATTATTATTTTTTCTACGTAAGGTACCACGTTCACTGAGGTGTAAAGCTAGAAATACATTAGACCAACGCACACGGGTAACACGCCTGATTTGTAGCTTTAGAAGAAAGAAGAAAGAAAAACAGTTTATTTACGCGAAATGAATCAATCAAGCAATCAATCAAGCAATCAATCAAGCAATCTTATAACTAGATAACAAACATAATCAAATAGATATGCGTCACATCCGCGCAAAACGGCCGAACGCTCAGCATAAAGCTGCGGCCTCACGCATAATGTGATGAGCTCACAGCGCTGGTTTTCAGCGTGAGCCAGTCGGTGTCGACTAAAGACTTAAACAGTGCAATGAACAGAACAAAAAGAATTGTATAGAAAAAGGAAATAAAAATAAGATGAATTATAATTAAAAACTAAAATAAACAAATAAGGTAACAAATATATAAAGTGGCAACACCACGACGCTCCCGTAGGACAATTTGTGCAACTTGTTTTTATAGTCTGTGGGAATTTGCATACATGCTAATACGTGATTGGACGCGACCGCGATGCTGTTGACGTCAAAAGGGTCTATAAGTCTAGTTTCCATACAAAGCGTATGGAGACCGACGCGCTCAAATCGGCGAACGTGGCACATATGGGTCCAATGTAGTTCTACCCTTATTGAGTATCGATTTAAGTAGGTATTCGTCTTCATTATTCGCCCGTTTTTCGTCTAGGTGTTGTTATTTTCATGGAACTGTTTTTTCGCTCATTACGACATGTTTTGTTCAAGAATGTGTAAATCCATATTGCTTATGGATTTATGCAGCGTTGTTGATATTTATGCTAAGGTGTTTCGTACAGTATTTTTTCTTTTTTCCCAATAAGCTTGGGGTCGGCTTCCAGTCTAAGTGGATGCGGCTCCACCGTTGGCACGGGCTTGCGGACGGCGAGCAATGGGTAGCTCGCTGTCCGACCGTTCGGTAACTGTTCGAACTGAGCCCAAGTCGTCGACAGCACGCACTGTTCCTGCGCGCGTCGAAGAGTGGTCAGCAACAGCAGGAGCCCAGTTGGATCGAAGCCTACTGGGGCCAGGGTCTAGTTCCAAAAGGGAGGCTCGGTCCCGGTATGAAAAGCAAGAAGGAACGGGATGAGTCTGACACTATCTCCCGCTCCGCCCAATGGTCATTTGGACGATTTTTACTCAACGAAAAAAAAAAAAATTGGATGCGGCTGAATACCCGTGTTTTACATGGAGCTCCACAAATCGTTACCTACTGGGCAACACAATACTCCTTGCATAGGCCGATGGTAAGACTTTCTGGTATCTGAATACCTATAACGACTGTCAACGATTTACGAATGACTACCGGGACCAACAACTTTTTTTAAGCGGTCAAGTAGTTTTTGAGTTACATCGTACCATACAAACACACATATACAGGCACATTGCACGCAGAACAGATGGTCGATGAGGACGGAAGGTTCTGGAGTGGCGATTACACACCGGAAGACGCAGCGTTGGGAGGCCTCCAACAAGGTAGACCGTTGACCTGGTGAGGACGCGGGAATGCGATGGATGCGTGACGCACAGGACCGGTCGTTGTGGTGACGCTTGGGCGCCTATGTCCAACAGTGGACGTCTTTCGGCTGATATGATGATGATGATGATACAAACAGACAAGAAATCATATCTTTGATATTTATAATATTACTATACTTAGATTATAGCATAGCATAGCATAGTCGGCCTTATAATGTTCCCATTGTTGGGACTCAGGCCTCCTCTCTAGGAGAGTGTCACACGTCTTCAAATTCTTGTTTCTAGGACATGCCGGTTTCCTCACGATGTTTTCCTTCACCGTTTTGAGAGCAGTGGTGAAAATAAATTACACAAAGTAATGCGCCTGGTTGGGTTTGAACCCGTGACCTACAACTCGTAAGTCGGGGCCATTACCACTCAGCCACCACTGCTCCTATACCAATCATACCTAGATGTAGTGTATCTTTTGTATGATCTCGTTAAATGTTACTAAAAGTTCGTGCCAATAGGTAATGTAGTGTACTTGATTAAAATATTGGTCCTCTGGGAGGTCTCTGTTAAACAAACACCGAGGGTAGTTAATGAACTGCCCGCTTATCCTTAATTGCTTTTATACTGGTTATCCATCTCAGTTCGTCATGGTTCATTATCAGCAAAACACACGAAGTAAAAAGGCCTCTTATAATATAATATTCTACAACTATCACACAGCGCTGTCTAGTCCCAGGCTAAGCAGAGCTTGTGTTATGGGTACTAGACAACTGATAAACATACTTAAATATTTCTAAATACATTTACACCCAGACACAGAACAAATGATCGTGCTCATCACACAAACATTTGTCCTGGGTAGGAATCGAACCCACGACCTCCGGCATTGCAGTCAGGGTCACTATTACCTAGGGTACTGTTATCTAGTTAATGCAAGGACATAGGTCTCTTCTTGAAGAGAGAGGCAAGAACTTTTTTTTAGATCCACGCCAAGGACCTAATACACTGCGCTGAATATCGCGTGCGATATTCCGACTCGTACTATTTTTCATTCATAGAAAGACAGTCTAATCCCTATTACACTGCGCGATACGTCGAACCATAGACAAAACGAGTCTGAATAACGCGTAGTGTAATAGGTCCTTTACGTAGGTACAAATCAGGCGTGGATCACATGTGCGTCGGTCTAATTAAATGTAGTCCTTAGTTTTATTCATCCATTCATCAGACAGCTTGTCTATGTTACAAATGATAAATGATCTTTATTTTGCAAGTAGGTTTTATAAAAACACTTTTACACGTCAATTTTTTTTTTTTCGTCAATTAATGCTAGATGAGGCCGGTGTTTCCTAGCTGACTACCCTGAGAAGAAACACCGAAACAAACTCAGGGGTCAAAGTCTCTTTTAAAGTCCATACAGCAAAACATCTAATGGTCAAATCATATGAGAACCATGCAGATTGAGCCTGAGATGGTCTTTTGAAGAAAGAACCACACAGTTCTAAGTGGACCTGTCCAGTCAGTGCAAGCATTTGTCAATATGCGTGTAGCTCAACTCAGGACTACTAAGGAGCTCAACGACTTGACGAACAATGCCAAAGAAAGGACATTTGGGTAGGCCACATCAAATACTCAAAACTGCCAGACATCATGTGAAAAACGGTCTATTACACAAACATCCTAACATAAACGTATATCCGCAGCGTGCGGATATCATGGCTGTTGGTCAAGGACGAGTCGTGCCAGTATATTATGACGTTTTAGTGCAGCTCCGTCATAAAGTGCCGCCCGACGGATATATTAACATGCGGAGGAAATTGGCTTCAAGTTCGTGCCAAACCGGTACGTATATTGAAGGGAAATGAAGGAATTCTTATTTAACTAAAACCTTTTTTTACGTGTTAAACGTTTTTGTTATAAAGTAGTTGGTGCTCGCGATTTTGTACGCGTCAAACTCGTATTACTGCTCTTGGTCATTTCGACGCTTCAACATAAGTTGTTGTAACCCAAAAAATGGCGATTTGGTGTTTTTTACTCAAGTGTTGTAATCTATTACGAAAATTTAAAAAAAGTCTTACTATTATAGAAACTATACTCTGTTCATAAAGATTCATTGAAAAATGTGAATCATATTGCAAAAAGTATCTTTCAAATGCTCTCCAATAAGTGCGCGCACATTACGACGCGACAATGACAGAAAAATGTAAGAAGAGTGACAAAAAACAAAATTGTCGCCAGTGCGCACACAGCCTTAAATTGCAGTTTAGGGGATTACAACAACTTACGTGGGAGGCATCGATTTGGTCATCACAATTTCAAGAAATCTTTTTTTTTATGCGGTGTTTTGATTTTTTTTGTTGAAAATAAAAGTAGCTTAATTACTCCTTACAACATCATTAAAAACAAAAGGCAGACCTATTTTGACGGGACTTACTGGTGGTTATACCGGTATAAGTCCAGTCAAAATTGGTTTAGCCGTTACGGAGAATAGCCGGAACAAACACAACAGACTTAATAGTTATATGTAGATATCGAATATATATGCATTTAGTAAAGGATACATACAGGCGGATATAGACAAAAGTTGGATGGCTTTTTTTTGCAAATAGGTTTTTTTAATGTTAATTAAAATTGACGTGTAAAAGTGGGATTGTGTGAATAGTGATACCTTTGAAAGAATAGTGTGTTATTGATAGTGTGACGGGCGATACGATAGAATGGTAGAAAAAAAACATGTTGCGCCGACCCCAAATTACACGGGACAAGGGTAGGAAAATGATGAGATGGTGATGATGCATTTAGTAAAAGGAGGGGTGGACGCTAGACCGTACTGGAATGGCCACCCACTTATCTCACTCCCCTCTGCACACGCCAATGGTCGTCTCTCTCTTAGCCTAACCATAGACCATTTAATTTGGGGTCGGCTCTCTTTGTCATTTTTTGCCAGACATTTCGGTTCTGGGTCGTCGAGTCACTTAGGCTTTCTTTTGGTCATTGCTAATCACAGACATCCAAGTTAGAAGGGGTCTACCACGCTTTTAAATATCAGTATTCATGTGTTGTAGGACTTGCCTAGCCATATGTTCTTCAGACCTTCTCATTACATGACGATACCATCTGAGCCGCGTCTTACTTTTTCTCCACCTAGGCCACCTAGCGTAGAATAAAATACTGCTTTTCGATATCCGAGTGTAAAAGCCGATTTTATCCGCTAGAGGATAAAGTAAACTGAATTTAGAACTTCGCGTGCACTAAGTTTGTGGATTCAAACATCATTAAACCTATTTACTTTTACCTCCACGGTGTTAAATTTTTCATACAACTTTTTTTTAATTTGTTACGAACTCAGACTTGGAACCCTCTTTGGTGTACTTTTCACCTCGGCTCGTGCTCTTTTGATTCTCTTGCTAACGCTCAGGAATCTAATGTTTGAATTATAGAGTCCTTTGCTTGCTCGGTCATCAAAATTGAGTTAAAAAGCAACTTTGCACTCTTGTATAACAAATAACTATTATTGGGTACCAAAACAGTAATATGTCCATTTATTCCTTCACAAAAACCATAGCTTCCGACTGAATCAATCGCAACCATTCAAATATTACTAAAGCTCCAATCGCCTGGATTCCAGGCAGCTCGGCCATCAATCATCTGCAGGCGACGGAGTGGAAAACACCTGGCCGGGTCACTGACCCCGCTCGATATCATGTACTGGTATGAACATTATGTGTATAATAAATAGATATAGAGACAATAGGTTTATATCAAGCCTATTGTTTTCGTGAGCTTCTTATGGTAGAGTAGCTAATGTGATGACAATGCTTGTTTCATAAGTTAATGCTTTGATTAATTATTATTTTATTACTTGTAATTAAAATGCGACAGGAAAAATACAGGGCAACAACCCCTAAAAAATATTTCAGCGATCTACTAAACACAGGACTTATAATATTTTTTTCCATCTTGAATCTAAGGTTCGTTTATAAACGAACGACCAAAAGTATCCTTTACAAATATTCGTTCCGTGCGGGAATCGAACCTGTGATACGCAATTCTACCGTAGGCGCAGGCTTGCGGACGATGAGCAATGGATACCTCGCCATCTTATCTTGAAAGCACGAATGGCGTAGTGATTGAGCTACTGACCGACTACTAGACACCTGATAAACCTACTTATTATTTCTAAATACATAATAGACCCCTTTCCTAGAGAGAGGAGGCCTGAGTCCCAGCAGTGGAAATATTAAAAAGGCTGATGATGATGATGATATCTATATATATATATAAAAGAAAGTCGTGTTAGTTACACCACTTATAACTCAAGAACGGCAGAACAGATTTGGGTGAAAATTGGTAGGGAGGTAGCTTAGAGCCAGGAGACGGACATAAGATGGTATAGTAGGCTGAAGTAGGGAAGAGCGGGAGCGAAGCCGCGCGGGCAAAAGCTAGTAATAGATAAATTACACTCAGACACAGATCAAATGATCGTGCTCATTGCACAAACATTTGTATTGGGTGGGAATCGAACCCGGAGAATACCGGAGGTCGTCTCCGGTATAGCAGCCAGGGCCACTAACCACTAGACTAACTGGCCAGTCATCTATGTCCATAATGAAATGCAATAAAATATTAAGGCGTATAGTTCCTTGAACCATCTGGCCGAAATTATGTGAACGCAACTCTCGCACTCGCTTAGGCGGCAGTACGCAAATCTGTGCATTTATTTGCGGCCAGCAGCGCCCGGAAAACGCTTTAAATCCATTTTCTCTGCGAGATATTGATTGATTTACATATGCAATGTTCACTTTGAAGAATATTTAACCACCAATTTTTTTATGTGTAAAAATGTTTCTAAAGGTCCAAGCCGTTTCGAAGGAGTAGGGAAAAGTTGCGAAAAGTTGCGAAATTGCTAAATATTTTTTTTTGAAAAAAGTATTAATTGCACGAAAAAATTAAATGTTGATATTATTGTTCATGAATCTATAATAAATATATATTTTTTTCAAACAAATTGACCTAGCCGTTACGGAGGAGTAGGCCTCAGAAAATCACTGTTTTATGGCACTTTTTGGGCGCTTGGCCCTTAAGCATTGAAAGTTTAATCTATTCTTTTCGCCAACTTCAATTCTACAACACAGCTACATATACCTACATACTCGTAGGTACAGTCTGTCTTAAAAGTCAAACACTTTGGGAATTTTGAAGAAAATATAAAATCTATTGGGAATTTTAGTGGTCATTCACTTGTTTCTTAAGAAGATAATAGTTCTACAACAGATATTGATCGTAATATGGCTACTGATAATAAATAAATAATCGTAGTTGAATATTTATAATCAGATTTCTCTTACGATTCCTGATTTATGTTAAAATTTATCTCTATTTGAAGCAAATAATAATTTTTCATTACTCATACTCTGAAAGCAGGTCTGAAGTTGCCTGAGGAGCGGGCTGAAAGTGATACTTTTCATCCCTAGGGAGTTTTACTTTACAACTGACAGCTGTCAAATAATTTAAAAAAAAACTAGTTCTATCTTCACATTTCTATTGAACCATTTTCCAATTTTCCATACAGCCAGTCAATCACAGCGCGATATAAAATTGAAATAACTTAAAGACAAGTATTAATTAAATAATGTTATATTTTAAGTGATTTATTTGTTCAACTATTTCTTTAAAATACTTTATTTTTAAAAGATTACAATTAATTTCTAATTTTTCATTAATTAGGCTGAATAGCTGGCCGGCCGCAGAAAAAAAAAAACAAAATGGCGGGAAAGTGGCAATCAGTCGTTGGTTTTTTCGAGTTTCGTTTACATTTCCGTACAACAGAGATTTGTATTAACACGTTATGTTTATCAGATTAAAATAGTGATTTAACGCCTAATTTCATAAGAGAAGAGGCTAAAGCAGTAGTGGAATACCTTTTACCGCCTAAATCAGAAGAAAGATACCTACTTAAAATCATAGGTACGACGTCTCAGGTTTTACAAACTTTTTAATTTATTTTTAGTTTCCTCGTATTCGTAATGAAAAGCACAGTGTTTACCTCGGGGTGAAAGTAACCCATTTAATCCCTCGAATTAGCGACCTCGCTGCGCTCGCCCGCCAACTCCTTCTCGGGACGAAATGAGTTACTTTCACCCCTAGTGTAACAATGTACTATTAACAAGCGAAAAGTTACTCAGTACTCACTTAAGATCCCTGTGCCTAGATTAGAAATGTTCAGACGCAGTTGCGTATATATGGCGCCACTTATTTTTAATTCGTTACCTAGCTGGATGACCAAATTACCTTACAAAAAATTCTGTTTGGTTTTAAAAAAATGGTTGATATCGCACCTTTTTTACTCAGTAGGCGAATTTCTGAATAAAAAAACTTGTCAATCATACCACTTCAGGAATGCTTTGTAATTCGTATTAAAGTGTTGTGTTTATTTTTAAGTATTTACCTAATTCTCTGGTTAATATTAACTAGTTTAAATAATTTGGGTGAAGATCTATTTGTAATTCTGTTTTATTAACCATAGAACTCTAGATAGTTGTGAGTTACTTTATGTTACTAAAACACTATCGACTAAATATTTGCATGCCATCATTCAATGGCGGAATGTGTCTTTGCACTTGTCTCTTTTTTATGTAACATCTTTTGTACCTACCACATTTTACGCAAATAAACGATATTATTATTATTTATACTTACTTATGACACTAAAATATCTTTGCAAATGTATCCTACATTTGTAATAAGAATATCACTAAAGAGACTGATTCTAATCAAAAATCTTTTGAATTTTTTTATTGTTAAAAAGTCCCCTAATAATATTACATCTTTAAAAAAATACTTATATTCGATACTTTTAAAAGGTTCTTCTATTAATAAACAATAATCAAGATATCTTAATCATCCTTGATTATTGAACCAGTGTTGATAACATCAGATTTCATTTTACCCTAATAATTACCCAAGTCATTTTTTTGGTGAGTTAAAGGTTAAAAATCATCCAAATGACATCGCCCGCCCTCGGGCGGAGTGAGAGATAGTGTCAGACTCTTACTGACTAAAAAACCCACCCCGTTCCTTCTTGCCTTTCGTACCGGGGCCGAGCTTCCCTTTCGGATAACCCTGGCGGCCCCAGTAAGCACCCAAATCGTTTAACTTTTTAGACATACTCTACACCAAACAGTTTAAAAAAATATATCCAGCCATCCCACTTACCCACGCTGTCCGGTACTAAATCAAGCGGTTATGTGACATGGTCGTGACGTGAATATCGGACTCTACGATTAATGTACGTGTATGTTTGGTTACAGAACCGTTGGCGTTTGCTGGACGACGTATTCGTAGTTTATATTTTTTGGGTAATTAAATTTTATTGAGCGGAAGGATCGATGGCCTGGTGAAGGCCGTTGGATGCGAGAAGATCTGGGACAGTGGATGTGGCTTCGCTTGGATGTGGCCTATATCAAGCAGCAGGTCTTTGGCTGAAATGATGGTGATGATGAAGAATTTAACTGAACGAACTGGTCCGTCCGTCCGTCCGTCTGTCTGTCTGTTTACTTATTATTTATTTCCATATTTATACTTCATGCAAATAAAAGTACAGAGGCGGACTTAATGCCTTAGACATTTGCTGTTTGTCTGTCAAGACCCTTTATCTCGGAAACGCGTTGAGTTACTGAGTTGAAATTAAAACCATATACTTAGGTCTGCGGATTTTTGAAGCTGTAAAAAAATCAAACTTGAAGTTAACACAAAAAAAAACTTTTCCACATTCTTAAATAAAAAATGTACATTTCGACTCTCTCCAGGAAATCAAAATTCATAGGGCACATCCCGTTGACCTAGAATTCTGAAATTTGGCATAAAGCAAGGTCTTATAGCACAAGAACAGGAATAAATCTGAAAACTGTAAATTTGTTGTTACGTCACTATTTTTTTTTTGCAATTCGGAAAAATCTTCAGAGGCTCTATTACGGAGTTGAACTATTTACATAGGTAGGTTTGTACTGAACCCTCTGGGCGCGAGTCCGACTCACACTTGCCCAGTTTTTGTATTAGTTTATTATTTTGTAAGGTTTTTTGTGTATTATGAATGTGAGCAGTACCTAAGTAGTTGCCTAATAATAAAGAACTATTATTATTATAATATATTATTAAATCAGAAATAATTTCAGACACAACAATTTCCATGATTGTAGTTATCAAACTAATCTAATCATTTCAGGTTCTGAAACACGATTGCCGTCGCGAATTAAGACAGTATAATTAAGTTTAGACAAGATTTATGCCATTATCCCTAACACTAATCGACACCAAAATGTTGAAGACGAGCTTTTGATTTTCAACCTTCAGTATTGCGGCGAGAGTTGAAAATGCAATGACATCGTAGCATCAAATTACGTGTCATATAGTGTTAGGGAAAACGGACATGATTGGGTGTTCCTATAGGACCAGAGCATAAAATAGATAGGTACAGAAGACAATCTCATGTACCTATGTAATTCACTTTTATACCTACGCTCGGTGGACGCACACTAATGAGCGTTTGAGCCGGAACTGTTCGACGAGCTGGCCGAGGCGCTCCGAGATATCGTGTCCGTGAGCGGTGTCTATGTGTGCGTTGCTTGAGCGCGCTTTGTATGTAGATTGACTTCTGTACCTATATATATTGTGACCAGAGGGTCTACACTATATTAAAAGCTGTATAAGAACATTAAGAACAATAAATTAACTCTCTCATTTTGAGAAAACCTTTTTTTAAGGTGGGAAATCCACTAATGACTTCTCCCGATCCAGGGTGGAACGAGAGGACGTGTCAGACTTTTACTAACTAATCACACCTATAGTCTATCAGTTGCCCTTTGCGTTCTAGGACCGCGGGTTTCTAGCAATGGGTATAGTCTGTCTAAAAAGTCGACGACTTGGATATTTTTAAACGAATAAAAAAATCGGCTATCTATACATATAAATGAAATTGGAGTATCTGTTTGTATTATTGAAATAACTGCTTTTAACATGCATATGAATATAAATATATACGGTACATACACAAAAATAACATTTTTATAATTTTTGTCTGTCTGTTTGTCCGGGCTAATCTCTGAAATGGCTGGACCGATTTTAGCAGGACTTTTTTGGCAGGTAGCTGATGTAATAAGGAGTAACATAGGCATACTTTTAATTTAGAAAAAATAAATTCAAAATCCTGTAGTCCACGCGAACGAAGTCGCTGGCACAGCTAGTATTATAATATATTACATACAATATTTTTTATAAGATTTTATTAGTAAAAGATTTCAAGAATTTGATTATTTGATTAGATGACCCAAGTCGTTGAACTTTTTAGACCAGCTCTAACTCGCCGTCCGACCGTTCGGTAACCGTCCGAACTACAGATAAGCCGTTGCCGGCAATATTGCCGTGAAGTGGGCATATTGGTGGCAATATTGCCCGAAGTATGAATTTTGAAAGAAAGAAAGAAAGAAAAAACTTTTATTCGTACCTCACACATACAATAGTATTAGCAACAACAACAACAATGCAAACAATAGAATTACAATAGAATACAACTACAACACACCAATAGAAACAACACAACAACAAAACAACAACAAACAAATACAATAGAATACACAACACAACACAACCACAACAACACACAAACAACACAACAACACAATAGAATTTGCATTGAATTTTTGCATTTTTGTATTATTAATTTTTTTATTAGTTATTTTTTTTTGGTGACAATATTGCCAGCAATTTTCCCACTTCGGGCAATATTGCCGCAACGGCACATCTCTAGTCTGAACCGAGCCCAACTCGTCCCCGGCGCGTACCTACTGTCCCACGCGGGCCTCAAGGACATGTCAGCCAACCGTAGTGGCCCAGCATGGACGAAGCTCACTGGGGCTATGGATTGTGCAAAACTGAACCCCGGGGCCCTAAAACGAAGGCAAAGAAGGAACAGGAGTGAGTTTTAGTCAGTAAAAGTCTGACACGATGAATGTGTTCCCAAAACGTTTTGTGCATGAGAGTGGGATGCCGACATAGCACGAAGAATCGCCAAACTTAAGTGGCAATGGTCAGGGCACATTACTCGCAGAACAGATGGCCGTTGGGGCCGAAAGGTTCTGGAGTGGCGACCGCGTACCGGAAGACGCAGTGATGGAAGGCCTCCTGCAAGGTGGACCGATGACCTGGTGAAGGTTACTAGTAAAAGAGGAGTCCGACCACATCAGGCAACGGCGGCGCTCGCAGCGCCCCAGCCGCCGCCGCCGCCGGGATTCCGATCCCAATTTCCGGCCACCGTAGGCGCGGGCTTGCGGACGGCGAGCAATGGGTAGCTCGCTGACTGACCGTCCGGCAACTGTCCGGACCGAGCCCAAGTCGTCGACGGCGCGCACTGTTCCTGCGCGCCTCAAGGAGCTGTCAGCAACAGCAAGGGTCCAGCTGGGTCAAAGCCTACTGGCAACGAAGGAATAGGAGGGGGTTTTTAGTCAGTAAAAGTCTGACACTATCTTCCGCTCCGCCCAAGAGCGGGGAATGGCATTAGATGATTTTCCCACGGCTAAAAAAAATAAAAATAAAAAACCTGATGAAGGTTGCGGGAATCCGATGGAAACGGGACGCACGGGATCGTTCATTGTGGCGACACTTGGGGGAGGCCTAGGCCTATGTCCAACAGTGGACGTCTATCGTCTGATATGATGATAATATGGGTGGGATGTACACCATGTACCGGTGGCACATCGTCGTATACACTCTTTTTCCATACAATGAATACTTCAGCATTATAATTTACACAATATAAATCATATTATGGCGTCCACTGCTACCCAGTTTAGATTAGATTTATTCATGAATCTCATAAATTATGTTTTGCATGTATGGTTGCTTTGACGTTATGATAATTTAGAGGTTTTTAGAAAGTTTTGTTCATACATAAATATTGAACTTGTGAAATAAATTGCGGTAAAGCTTTTTCATGAAGTAGTTATTTCAAAGAGTTAGGCCAAAGAACAGATGAAAGAGGTAAGAATGACCTTGTGGGCAAGGTAGGCGTGCCACAAAGTAGGGCAATGCTCATAGTTCAACTACCAATAGCAAACTTGCGATCTAAGTGTGCGTGGTCTGTTAGTTGCGTAATGCGCGTTCTTGGTTTATTGAAGTTCGGCGAGCAATGGGTAGCTCGCCGTCCGACCGTCCGGTAACAGTCCGGACCAGGCCCAAGTCGTCAACGGCGCCTACTCAGCAAACCGTAGGTACCCTACTGGCGTCAAGGGTTTGTTTCTGAAAGGAAACTCGCCCCTGATATGAAAGGCAATGAAGGAACAGGAGTGGGTTTTTAGTCAGTTAAAGTCTGACACACCCTCTCGTTCCACCCAAGAGCGGAGGATGTCATTGGATGATATCCTCAACAAAAAAAAAAAATACTTAAAGTTCCCTCAACTTTAGTATGGTCTTCGTTATAATTATTCTGAAGTCTCTTAAATATAATGATTTGATGTTTATCATAGTATTTATTAGTTTATAAATTAGATGCTTATAATCATGAAATACATCTAATTTTAACGATACTTCATTATATTTCAGATATCTTGAATTTATTTATTGTGCACACCCACCACTGTGTTGTATTTTTAACCCAAAAGTTGACTGGTAGAGAATGCCTTGTTGTATTAAATACACCTATGCATACCAATATCAAGCTTACCGTCATAGCACGAAAAATCGCCCAACTTAAGTGGCAATGGGCAGGACACATTGCTCGCAGAACAGATGGCCGTTAGCGCCGAAAGGTTCTGGAATGGCGACCACGTACCGGAAGACGTAGCGTTGGAAGGCCTCCTACAAGGTGGACCGATGACCTGGTAAGGGTTGCGGGAATCCGATGGAAGCGAGACGCGCAGTCAGTGTGCGTCGAACAGTGGATGTCTTTCGGCTAAAATAATTGATGATGCAAACCTACCAATACTGTACATGAAGGTTAAAACCACAAAATATATTTCCTAAGAAAGAATATTCTGTGGCAGAGTTAAACAAGACATTGTTATGGGACCAAAAGTATCCTACCATTTTCACAAAGTAATGTGACAGCTCCAATAACTGTCCGTCCCAAAAATAAAAAGCTCTGTATATTCCCGGCCCGCCCGTCGACACCGAAATCGCTTGATAAACGCAAGTTTACCGAAGAAAAGACATTTATTTGCTAATCGCCCGTAATGACGTGAATGCACGGTTAAATTATTGCGTTTTGACGTGTCTGTGATTTTAAATGTGCCTGTTAGTCATTGTGCAAACGGTTTAGACTTGGTGGGGTTATATAAGGCTTTTTTTTTCGTCTTTTAACTGTACATTTTGTGAAGAAGCGAAGTTTGACGAACCCACTTTTTGGATATATTTTTTTAAGTCGCTTGTTTACAATTGCAGCATGCCTACCTACTTCATAATTTGCACTAAAACCGAATCGTTGGTTGTTACGAAAAATGTTTTAAACCAGATTATCATTTAGAACAAAAACAGGGTGTAACATAAACCTATGAAAGTCCCTTCAAAATCAAGCCAGCCTTTTTTTGAGATGAGCTGTAATAAATAGATAGACAGACAGATAAAAAAAAAATGCGGCTTGGCATAGGTATCGAATATACTTTTATAAGCATTTACAAAAAAAAGAAAATATTATTTTGATATTCAAACAAGCACTTCTGTTTTATTTTATGACAGATAATATTTAGATGTATTTTACTAGTTTTTACCAGCAGCTTCGCCCGCGTATTTAAAATATAGCCTATACCGCATAGAAATAAAGCAGCTTTCTATCGGTGAAAGAATTTTAGCAATTGGACCAGTACTTCCAGAGATTACCTCCTACAAACAAAAAAACATAAAAACAAACTACTACCTATATACTAGTGTGGATACTGTAGATTTAAATGGAACAGACAGCTTCTCTAAATAACAAGGCAGATGCAATCTATCTACACTAGATGAAAACCAGATCTTTCCAATCCAAACAGATGGCACAACCGTAATACACCACACTGAATTATTAACAGACAACAAGCAATATCTTGCCAACTCGCCATAATGTATTCGTCCATTTCTAAAAGCTGAAATAGTACCCTTTCTCCTTATGTTGGTACAAGACCTCACGACAAGATGTCAGCCATGACAGGTGGCATGCCTGAATGTGTACCCCAGTACAGCTAATTCAATCGGTCAATAACTTTGACCTGTCTTGTCGAATCGATCAATTCGTTCATGCTTGTCATCTCGCATGCTGATTATATCCGGCTCGAAGGACCAGAAAAATGTGTCGCGATTTTTTTATTGATGAAGAATAGTTTTGTATGCCAGTTAGTTTTAGGTATATTGTTTTTTGGTAATTCTTTGACACCAAGAGAATGGCTCATCTCTTCTGGCTTAGTTTTTGTTCCTATTTTGTGCCGTAAGCCACTGAGCGCAAATGAGTGCAAATATTAAAATATAAAGAAAAAACTAGGCTAGAGGAATGAGACATCCTCTTGGTTTCAAAGAATCACCCTTTTATACAAGTAAACTAATATTGTAAATAGGTACCTAATATGTTTTGTAATATCTTTGTAAAATATTATCTCTATCATAAATTGCGAAATTATTTTTACTAGTAGAAAACTACACACTCTTTTAACCCGACTTCCACGAACCCAAAAGGAGGATTATTATTTTAAAGCCGTATGTACATTTGGGTATAGGACATTATCAACAAACCTTCCGGCTGTATAGGAAGCTCAAAGCCAGGTAGGAACCTCGCATCCATTCGATGGCGCGCATTGTTCCCGCGCGCCTCAAGGAGTTGTCAGCAACAGCAGGGGACCAGCTGGGTCGAAGCCTACTGGGGCCAGGGTTAGCTCCGAAAGGTAGCTCAGCCCCGGTACGAAAGGCAACGAAGGAACAGGCATTCCTGTTAAAAATTCACTGGTTTTTAGTCAGCAAAAGTCTGACACATCGCCCAAGAGCGGAAAGCGGGGAAGTCATTAGATGATTTTCGCACCCAAAAAAAATACCTCGCATAGGTACATCCCACCAAAATTATAAAGGCAATAGTTTATGTCTGTGTGTGTATACTTCTTCACGTTTAAACGGCTAAACGGATTTCAATAAAACTTAGAATACGGGTAGACCAAGTCCTGAAATAATTTTTAGGATACTTTTTATCCCGGGAATAAATTTACATGGGACAATTATCTACTTTCACGCAGACGCAGCTGCTGGCAGCTGCTGTAACTAAAACACGTGTTTCCTCAAGCATACAGTGTATTTTCAAACGATAATTTCATAAAGAAAACCCAGAAGCTATTTGCACGTAACTTTCAGCTACTTTGCTGTGGGCTAGAAATAATATTATTGTTATCTTAAACCACCCGGAGAGGTTTACTTAAAACATCATCCGAAGTAACTCTGTAGGAGTAAGTAAGTATTACAAGATATTACTCTTATTTTTAGTATCGAACCAAAATACGATTTTTAGCCGAAACCGTAACCGTCTTCGTCTTCTCTTCCAGTTTCGGCCGAAACAGAATCCGACTTAGTAACAGAAAAACTAATAATAATAATATTTAACCACTATCACACAACGCAATCTAGTCTCAAGATAAGTAGAGCTTGAGCTATGAGTACTAGAATGATAAACATACTTATACATTTCGAAATACATGCACATAATTATGTAGATAAATTACTTCCAGACACAGAACTAATGATCGTGCTCATCACACAAACGCTTGTCTTAGGTGGGAACCGAATCCTCTACTAACCTATGATCGACATAGCTATCAGGGCCACTGACCAATGACCAACAGGCCAGACACTTAAACTGCCTAAAACAAATATTTTTGTCTTTAATGAAGTTATCAGACCACTGAAAAATCAGCTACAACTTTTATAGTTACAGTTTAGTAGATACAATACTACTGTTATTGTCTGTGCGATAAAAGAACCGTCGTGGCGTAAAGTGAAAACAACATTAAAGATTTTAAGTAGCAACCCAACCCAGCTATCCGTCAAATGCCAAACGTCATATAATATTGGCACCGGTTTGTTTATCATGTTATTTTATTGTGATTTTTAATTGTAATCTTCAGAAATGTGATAAAAAATTTCACTGAACTGCAAGGGAAATAATATGTAATATATTACAGTTTTTCCAAAGATAACAAATGGCAAATCACACCATTATTTATCAAAACAAAGTCACGAATTTGGGAAACATTGGTATGCTGTTTTTTTGGTACGTAACACTTTTATTTTAATGTTTTTAGACTTCCTAGATAAACTTCTGTCCCTGTTATCTCCAAATATATATAAATTAAACGGAAATTCATTTAAACATGACGATATTTATTTATTTTGTTTTGGTCAATATTTTCTATGGCTAGTATAAAGAGTATTGATACTTTTTTATAATGCGTTTCGACTAACTTAGAATAATTCTTTTCAGGCTTGAGTATGGATACAGTAACTAAAATAAAAAAAGAGCAAGTGCGGGTCGGACTCGCGCACTGAGGATTCTGTACAAATTTACCTATGAAATCAATTCCCGAATTGAGTTACGAAGATTTTTCCGAATTACAATCAATTTTTTTTTTGTGGCGTATCTACAAAATTTACAATTTTCAGATTTTTCCCTGTACTTGTTCTATGAGACCTTGATTTATGCCAAATTTCAGGATTTAAGGTCAACGGGATACACCCTATGAACTTTGATTCGCTTGATTATAGAAATATACGTTTTTTGCGACACAAACGGCCGTATCTTTTTTTTTCGTTAACTCAGAAGTCTGATTTTTTCACAACTTCAAAAGACCGCAGACTTGAGTGTATGGTTTTAATTTTAACTTCTTAACAGATAAACAGACGGACAACCAACTGATCCCAAGGAGCTTATATGTGAGATGGTCCCTTACAGGCTAAATAGATTTTTTACGAAGCAACATTACAAATTCTGAAGTGTACTTTATTTTCATAGTCATTAAGTTCATATTTTTCATTGATTAGCAAAAGGGAAAAATGTACTGAGGAAGACAACGAGAAAGTAGTAGTGTGTCCCGTTTTTACCTTTATATTTAACTAGGGTAAACATAAACTTGCTGCTAGCTACAATATTCCAGTCAGTGATAATAGACCGATCCCGGTCAAAGTGATAGAATCATTTTCATTGGAACTGGGTAAGTGGTCGTTTGTGGAACCTACCTCGATAGGCAGTAGAGCAGTTTCTTCACGCTATTTTCCTTTACCGGTTCGTGTTTGCATTTAAATGTTCATCATCATTACAATCGAAAGACGTCCACCGTTCGACATAGGCCTCCCCCAGGTGTCACCACAATTAACGACATTACGCAAAAACTTATAAACGGATGAATTTAATGATAAACGTTGCAATAATATAGCTTATAACCTATATTTTTGCTAAGTTTCATCACGTGAGCAAATTCAATAAATAGGCTACTAATATTATAAATGCGAAAGTTTGTGAAGATGGATGGAGGTACTCGTATGTATGGATGTGTCGCGCAAAAACTATTAGACAGATGAACTTAATCATAAACATTGCAATAATATAGCACATAAGCTATAACTTTGCAGTTTCATTAGGTGAGCAAATTAAGCCAATAGGATAATTTTTATTATAGGGTGAAGCCACTGGAAGAAGCTAGTCTAACATAGTTTCAAAATATCAAGATTTAACAGTCGCACTATAATGACGTCACAATGTTGCTTACATAACAAAAACGATATTTATCTACAGCAGCGCCCTCAAATCCCACGATGGTTTACTTTCCGCACAGACTCTATCATTTTTTTTTTGGTGGGGAAAATCATCCAATGACAACCCCCGCTCTTGGGCGGAGCGGGAGATAGAGTCAGACTCTTACTGACTAAAAGCCCACCCCGTTCCTTCTAGCCTTCATACCGGGGCTCGAGCTCCCTTTCGGATAGCCCTGGCCCCAGTAGGCTTCGACCCAGCTGGGCCCCTGCTGTTGCTGACAGCTCTTTATATTACTGTCATCATTATATTTGGCTAAACTGTTCCATTGCTGGGCAAATGCCCGTCTATATTCCTTTTACTGTTCCAAGGTACGAAACGCAACGAAAGTACAGGAGTGGGTTTTTAGTCAGTAAAAGTCTGTCATTAACTCCCGCTACGCCCAAAAGCGAAATAAAATAATAAAAGGGTCTGAGCCACCTCTTCCAATTTCTTAGGCAGTCATTTAAATCGTATAAGATTTTAAATAAATTTATAAATGAATTATCATGCAGAAATATTTACACACATAGACGAACCACGACGAAAACGATGTTTCGGCCGAAACTGGTCTCAAAACCGAATTCGTCCGTCACTACTCACTTTTTTCACTAACCGTATTATTTCTCTATAGGACGTGCGCAGTTGTCAACTTAGAGCATGAATTATGACGTCATATATTATTCCTTGAAAGCTAGACTGAGGTATATTGACATTACGGATGACGTCATTTGTGTCTCAAGTGGTATGGCGATGTTATTGATATATTGGGAATAGGTTTTAGGTCGACAGAAAAAGAAGAAGAATTGGGTCGTGTATTATCGTGACATTATTTTATGTTTATTCTGTTATACATATGTTGATATACATAATACATTATACTGTTTACAGTTTGTACCTAGTCTTTTTGACTTATCTACACTATAATATAATAATATTCCACAACTATCACACTGTCACACAACGCTGTTTAGTCTCAAGCTAAGCAGAGCTTGTGTTATGAGTACTAGACAATATAATATTTTAGAGAGGTAGTCTGTTTTTTTTTTTGTTTTTATGTTTTTTTTTTTTATTTGTTTGTTTTAGGTTTTTAACATGGACACTAGTAGTGTAAGTAAGAACTAAATAATTTATTTAATTAAAAGCCTCATACATTCTGAAGATGCATAGTTAAAAGATTACCTATGTGTTTCACCGATAGAAATCTGCTTTATTCTTGAGTAGGTTATTTTACTCGGCTATTCTATGAACGCGGGCGAAGCCTCGGGCGAAGTCTTTAATAAAATTTTGTTTTCGTTCGCCTATTCCCACTCCTGGGCAAAGGTAAAGGGCACTTCTATTTTTCGCGGGCCCGCGAGCTGCAGTTGTCTTATAAGTTCTGGAGAAATCTGTCTGCATAGTTGGTTCCACCGTCTCCTTTGTGGTATCCCGCAACCCCGTCGCGATGTTTTAGGGCATCAACTTTGTACTACTTTGGTCTAAACATGCTAAAATTTACATCCGATTCTTACTATAGGGCTTGAGTTTAATCAAATATTAGTTTAGGTTTCCCTAAAGGATGAACCAGATGTGTGGTTATGGCCAGGGAATTGATCGCAAAAGTTTCACCATTGTTACCAGTGTTAGCTCGCTGTCCGGCCGTCCGGTAACTGTCCGGACCAAGCCCAAGTCGTCGACGACGCGCACTGTTCCCGCGTGCCTCAAGGAGTTGTCAACAACAGTAGGGATCCAGCCGGGTCGAAGCCTACTGGGGCCAGGGTTATCCGAAAGGGAACTCGAGCCCCGGTATGAAGGCTAGAAGGAACAGGGTGGGTCGTTTAGTCAGTAAGAAAAAAAGAATAGATTAATAAGAATACAATTGAGAAAATATATAATAAACATACATACATGTTCAATAGTGATCTGGTGAGGGTAGCAGGATTTCAGTTCATACAAAACACACAGCACAGGTCGACGTGGTGAAGTTTAGGAAAGGTCTAAGTCCAAGCAGTAGACTCAGCCTCCTTCTGCGAAGTAGTAATGATAGAAAAGGAGAAGGGCGCACGAGTGAGGCAACGATCCTCACGCCCCAGCTGCCGCCGGGTTTCCGATCCCAATTTCCGGCCAACCGCAGAAGTGGGCTTGCGGACGGCGCGGTGAGCACTGGGCAGCTCGCTGTCCGACCGTCCAGAAACCGGACTAGAAGGCTAGAAGGAACGGGGTGGGCTTTTAATCAGTAAGAGTCTGACACTATCTCCCGCTCCGCCCAAGAGCGGGGGTTGTCATTGGATGATTTTTCCACCATAAAAAAAAGTAACTGACCGGACCGAGCCTAAGACGTCGACGGCACCTATTGTCTCATGCGCGCTTCAAGGAGTTGTCAGCAAACCGTAGGGGTCCCAGCAGGATTGAAGCCTACTGGGGCCAAAGTTCTGCTTCTAAAAGGAAGATTCGGCCCGATACGAAAGGCAACGAAGGAATAGGAGTGGGTTTTTAGTCAGCAAAAGTCTTAGGGCCAGGCCTCACGGTGCGGTGCGGCTCCGGCGCGGCGCCTGAGCGACGAATCGGGGGGCACACAAGTGACGCCACCCCGCTCGTACGGCCCGCCGATTCGTCGCTCAGGCGCCGCGCCGGAGCCGCACCGCACCGTGTGGCCTGGCCCTTACACTGTCTCCCGTTCCGCCCAAGAGCGGGGATTGGATTATTTTCCCGCATAATAAATGGCAGTAGACGTAAAAATGATGAGACAGGGAAATCAAACAACTGAATTCGTACATGTAGACTATTAGGACCACACCCAAACTTCAACCAATAGCAGAATAGCACAGATAATATCTAGTCAGTGACGGTTAGAGCACGATGATAACACGTGTCTGTACATATGTATGCAAGCTGCGTATGCGCATTAAATCAGAAGCTATCAAACATTTAGTTCTTGTTGTTTGACTGTTGAATAGTTAAGTGAGGGGTACATGGGTTATTGAAATATCGTGGATAATAAAATATGTAAAGCGATACAATGTGATGGTGATGTGTAATGGTATGTGTGTGTAATGGTATGTGTGTGTAATGATATTCTATACTATTCTAAAACTAGCGACCCGTCCCAGTTTCGCAAGTGTGTCACAAATCTTTCTCTACTTTTTCTACCCTTTACTTAACCTTTCCCAAGAATCACTGTGTGTATTGGTGATAATCCCGTGAAAATCCGTACAGTAATTTATGAGTTTATCGCGTGCATACAGACAGACGAGATGGAGGAATTTGTTTTATGACTAATGACGCAGATTATATCGCCTATTACAGGATAAAGTTTGTCAGGTCAGTTAGCCAATAATAAAAAAACTAGGCAAGTGCGAGTTAAATTCACGCACTGAAGGTGCTGTACAAACCTACCTAGTCCTATGTAAATAGTTCAGACTGAACTAAAAGACCTTGCTTTATGACAAATTTCAGGATTCTGGGTCAACGGCTGCCGTATCTTTTTTTCGTTAACTAAGAAGTTAAATGTTTTCTCAGCTTCAAGGGACCGCACACCGGCACGGGTCTTGAGCGCTGGCTTGTCAGGAGCTTTGTCATAGATGACACTCCTGATTCGTTCCCTGCGTTGCTGCATGTATCTAACAACAAAGACGATTGGCTCGCCAATGTATGGAATGCGCAAAGCGATCCCCACTCTGACGCCGAGCGCTCAAGATCCGTACCGGTAATTGTACTCGTACCTATTTGGTTTTAATTTCAACTCGATATCTCTGCGCGGTCCCGAGATAAAGAGTATTGACAGACATGCAGACGGACAGACGGACATCAAAGTGATCCAATAAGGATTCCGTTTTTGCTTTATTTATTTGTCACAAACACTTAAAAATGAAAAGAACAACTACAGATAGAAGAGCACAAAGGTAACCCTAAATAGGCCATTCTTGAGATAATTTCTATAACCCCCACAGGCGAAGCTGAAGCCAGTTCTTTATTTATATTTCAATTTATACATTTTCTATTGCTAAAAGGTTCCTTCAATATATTTAAAGTCGTAGGGTCGCTTAAATATTTTCTCGACAGCAGCACAACGAATATCAACAAAACTTAATATTTCTTTCTCAAATATTCGTGATCCGACTACTCCATGGAGCAACGTTATGGCATTCACGTGTTAGCGAGGGATCCATTCATCTATAACTAAATCGTAAGGCATTTTTAACACACGTCGGAGTATTCGACACGCTCGAGTCGCGCGTAGCAATCGATGGCGTAGTGAGGAGCTATTGTCGATATTAAAAAGGCTGAAATATCGATGGTAGCCGGCCAGAAATGGCGTACACTGGAAAAATACCGTAACGTTTGGTACACACTGGAGAACGGCTAAACCTAAAAGAGAGGTCTTGATTATGCACAGTTAATTGTCTAAAATTAAGTTAAACTGTCAATATAATTTGTAAGAGGTTTATTTTATTATATTTATTTAAATTATCGATTGATAGAAAGTACCTACTCATTAAAAATATTGAAACTAAAAGAAAATTTGGCGGAAATATTAATATTATTATTATATACCTCATCGGCAGTTACATTTTCGAGCCGTTTGGGGTTGAAACTCTTGGGCCGAGGGGTCCGAGTGCTCATACACTTTTCTAAATAAATATCCAAACGAAGTGTCAACGAGGACACTTTGCTTGAACCAAGGGCTGGCAACGTTGACCAGAGATTAAGCATACAACATGGCAATGCCGCTAGTCTTTTGGGCACACTTCCAGCCAACAGCAATGCGGGAAAAATTTTCGACACCATATTTTAGGCAGGAGTTATTGTGGAGTTTTAATTAGTTAAGTGTTTTTAGTTTTGTTTCTTCTATCTATGTTTAATAAATCAGCCGAAAAAAAATTGTCGGAGTGTTATTAAAAGTACAGAAATAACTCTTACCGTATTTGCAGAAACGTAGTTAGCCTTACTTAATATGTCTATCAGGCTATGAGAATGATAGATGCAGCAAGAGAAGATGATAGTCCATTCAGGAACTGGTCTTTAGATGAATAAAAGAATATGAGGAGAGCAGTGGTGACCAAATGGTTCCACTTACGAGTTGTAGGTCGCGGGTTCAAACCCAACCAGGCGCATTACTTTGTGTAACTTATTTCATCACCACTCCTCTCAAAACGGTGAAGGAAAACATCGTGAGGATAGGCATGTCCTAAAACCAAAAATTCGAAGACATGTGACATTCACCAACCCGCACTGGGCCCAGGTGGTGGATGACGGCCCATGCCCTCTCCTAGAGAGGAGGCCTGAGTCCCAGCAGTGGAAAGATTAAAAAGGCTGATGATGATGATGACATAAGAAGTTGGCTTGTTGTAAATAGAAGAATTTGACAATTTTAAACCCTTGTGATTGCTTAATCACAAGGGTGGGAAATTGTAAAATTGCTTCTGTCGCAAGACCTATTATTACGATTCATGACAAAGTGACGTTTATCAGCGGTTTAGAAGTAATATCGATATTTATTTTCCCAACATTGCCCATCATTCGCGTGTCAATCGGTGTACGCGTGTCGAGCACGCTCGTGTGCCTTCTTCTTATAAAATAATAAAACCATTGCGCGTGGTCAAGGAACCTTTAGTGTAGTGCTAGCGGACGAATTATCACGTATCTTACGAGGTCAAGAGTACTTTGGGAATGTTGCCGTATTTTTGTTTAAAGTGTGGAATTTACCTTAAGCTTTGAAGTTTTTTTGGGGCCATAAAGATGGAGGTGAACCTATTCTTAGATGGATACATAAATCATTTGTGTTCGATAGCACAAAACATACATCAAAGTACAATTAAAGTATAAAAACTAAGCACTTACACAAACATAAACAACAACAATAATAAACACTACATGTGTTTATTACTTAGAAAAAAAAATGGAGCTTATTATACTGATACTAAAGACCGCCCGCGACTTCGTACGCATGGAGTTACTTATTTGCTTCAAAACCATAGGACTTTCATACAAACTTCCAACCCCGGTTTTACCCCCTTAGGGGTGGAGATTCGTAAAATCCGTTCTTAGCGGATGTCTACACCTTATAAGGAACGTACTTGCCAAATTTTAAGTTTGTAGGTGTTATAGTTACTGAGATTTCGTGATTAATCAGTGAGTGGTATTTTGCTTTTATTTATAGAAGATAGATGAAGTTGGAAAGAATAGGATTGTGTCAAGACACTATTTATTAACAATTTTTGAGTTTTGGATATTCAAAGAAATAAGTTTTCAATGATTCATGAGCCCGAAAAAATACACTTCCCTGAATTTTCTTTTATAATCATCTAAATTATGCCCTTGGCTTCACCCTTACCAACTTTAGATTACATTTATAGTCTATATTCATGCTGTTTAATTGTCAACAGGATAGTTACTTTTGCATGATGCACTGCACTGGACCGGTCATTGCAGCGACATGTTGGAGAGGCCTATGGTTGATAGATAGGTGTACTCTTTAATTAATAGGTATACACTAAATAATAAAATTACAATAGGAATTACCAGCTTGGTGTGGCAGCAAGTGGTGGACGTTCTGGGGCCAGGGTTATCCGAAAGGGCGCTCGAGCCCCGGTATGAAGGCTAGAAGGAACGGGGTGGGTCTTTTAGTCAGTAAGAGTCTGACACTATCTCCCGCTCCGCCCAAGAGCGGGGGATGTCATTGGATGATTTTTTCCCACCATAAAAAAAAGGTGGTGGACGTTTTTCGGTTGAAATGATCATTATGATTTATCTATTTATTAGGCTCACATTTTGTGGTTTTCTAACAACATATAACATATACAAGGCTGTCGACACACAAAGTAAATATACACAACAATTAACGACCGGAGCGCAGGATAAGTCCGTAAACCCGGGAAAACGGAACAGCGAGCAAAATTCAATTATGTAGCACGAATCAATCTCAATCACGAACGGCTGGTGTCAATCAATCTATGTTAAACTAGATGTCGGACAATTTAAGGGGGATTTTCCGGTTTTTTAGAGTTTTTGGGCAACTGAATGTCTGCGGAAACGAATAACCTAATGAATAAAGGTGAGATTTTTTTTTAAATTATTTATTAAATAAACATGCACACACTATCTTTACAGGCTGAACCCAATACAACAGCGGTTTAAAACTAATTGAAAAAAAAAACATCTTAATGCTTTTTAGGGTTCCGTAGCCAAATGGCAAAAAACGGAACCCTTATAGATTCGTCATGTCTGTCTGTCTGTCTGTCTGTCTGTCTGTCTGTCTGTCTGTCTGTCCGTCCGTATGTCACAGCCACTTTTTTCCGAAACTATAAGAGCTATACTGTTGAAACTTTGTAAGTAGATGTATTCTGTGAACCGCATTAAGATTTTCACACAAAAATAGAAAAAAAGCAATAAATTTTAGGGGTCCCCATACTTAGAACTGAAACTCAAAATTTTTTTTTTCATCAAACACATATGTGTGGGGTATCTATGGATAGGTCTTCAAAAATGATACTGAGGTTTCTAATATCATTTTTTTCTAAACTGAATAGTTTGCGCGAGAGACACTTCCAAAGTGGTAAAATGTGTGTCCCCCCCCCTCTAACTTCTAAAATAAGAGAATGATAAAACTAAAAAAAATATATGATGTACATTACTATAAAAACTGCCAACGAAAATTGGTTTGAACGAAATCTAGTAAGTAGTTTTTTTTTAATGCGTCATAAATCGAAAAAAATACACTATTATTAAAACATCCATCAAAGTTACAACACATTACAAGAACTTTTATATTATGTTAATTGCTGCTACGGAACCCTTCATGGGCGAGTCCGACTCGCACTTGGCCGGTTTTTTCTTTTTTTCCCTGTGGGAAAATCATCTAATGACATCCCCCGCTCTTGGGCGGAGCAGGAGATAGTGTCAGACTTGTACTGACTAAAAACCCACACCTGTTCCTTCGTTGCCTTTCGTACCTGGGCTGAGCTAAACACCTCACGGCTAACACTTACCTAAAACAACACTCTATTACACTATACAAGGTGTAAGGGACAGCCCTCCACAAACATTAAGGGCTTGCTCAGTAGACGAAACTGAACAACCGTCCACAAAAATTTTTTTCAGGAAACGAAAAAAAAAATCCGCCTCACCATAGAAAATTATAAACTTGCTTGGACAGTTTGTATGGAGAGGCCGAATTTTATTTTCGTTTCCTGAAAAATTTTTTTGTGAAAGGTTGTTCAGTATCGTCTACTGAGCAAGCCCTTAAAGTTTGTGGAAGGCTGACCCTTACACCTTGTATACCTACTACTAACTAGTTATAAAAAAAAAAACTTAACCTTAACCTAAGCAGAAGCATACCTAAAATACTGCTGGGACTCAGGCCTCCTCTCTAGGAGAGGGAATGGACCGTAATCCAACACGCGGGCCCAGTGCGGTTTGGTGAATGTCACATGTCTTCGAATTTTTGGTACTAGGGCATGCCGGTTTCCTCGCGATGTTTTCCTTCCCCGTTTTGAGAGCAGTGGTTATGAAATAAATTACACAAAGCAATGCTTCTGGCTAGGTTTGAACCCGGTCCACGACCGAAAACTCGAAAGTCGAGGACCACCATTGTTCTACAAATCATTATTAAACCAGTTTTCCGCTTACCTCCTTACTCTTCCCTTCACAAGTGATTAATTGTGAAAACGGCTGTTGAAGCCATCAAAATGATAGGATTGTTACTGTCAAAAGTTTCCTGTTGGCGCAAGAAAAGTTTTTGTTGTACTTTTTGAGGTCTTCAGTTAGGTGGATTATAGAATGATAAATGATATTTATTATATTTTGACATTAATTACGTTGTTTTCAAGAGTATTCAATGAGGTTCAGTCATTTTTCCTTTTGGTTTCTATTTTGTTTTCATGTAGCTTTGTTTTTTTTTTTGGTCACCAATGTATAAAGTACCATATGCTATATACCGCCGAGGTCGACCTAGGAAGAGGTGGCAAGATGATCTAGACGCCCACCGTAAGGGCTGGTTCGAGGTGACTCAAGAAAAAATACCTAGAAGATGTTGGGTGAGGCCTTTGCCCATCAATGACTTCCTTCACTTTAGGGTGGAAAGGGAGGACGTGTCAGACCTTTACCCCTAGCCAAGTTGCTAATCTGCAATAGCTAACGCTAGTAGAAAGCTTCAAATGTATGACGTCATCTCAACGCTCAGTCACGTGGTCAGAACAAAAGATTCAGCAACGCGGGCAACTCGAAGCGTTCGACGCAAGCGAAACAGTTGTAACTTGGCTAGGGGGGCTTAACTGACTAAAGCTACACCTGAGTCCTTCAGTTAACCTTTGCGTTCTAGGACCGCGGGATTCCTTTTCAGAAATCCCCCGTGACCTTGGCGAGCATCGGCTCTGCTGGGCCCCTACAGTTTGATGATATATCTTTGAAGAGTGCGTGGGTCACTACGCGCTTTTGATGACTAGTTTTCGGTCCGGTCGATTACCCATTGCTCGACGTCTGCAAGACTTCGTCTCGAGGTCTTGGCAACTGGGACGTGAGGGTATAAGTTCCCTATTGCTTTGCAGAAGGAGGTGACCGCATCCCATTCTCTCTCGCACCAGACCATGGCTTGGAATAGGGCCTGGTGCGAGAGGTTGCCCCGGTCGACCGCCTGCACGAAGATACGATAATACTCCACACAAGCAGGCCACAACTACACTGTATGCTCCGCCGTGTCCTTCGGACGGTCCTCACAATGGTGACACTTAACCATTCCTTTCACCTGAATCCGGCGCCAGTACCTTCATAATTTACCATGTCCGGTAAGGACCTGCGTCATGCGGAAGGTGAGAAAGAGAGGACTAACCGCCATGATTGTGGCTTCCCCAAATCTTCTGTACCTAGATTCCATTTAAATAAACAACAAAGGACGATGTTACTGAAAAAAGGAATGTCTACCACACCGCTTTCGTCAAACAAAATCTCGTTTAAAACATGGCACACGACGCTCCTTACATTTTTACACGGAAAACATAAAATTCCGAAATTTAATTTTCCACGCTAAAAGAAAAACCGGCTAAGTGCGAGTCGGACTCGCACATAAGGGGTTCTGTACCGTCCGTAGCAAAAACGGCAAGAAAATCACATTTGTTCTATGGGAGCCTCCCTAAATATTTATTTTATTCAATTTTTTTACAGCAGCAATAGAAATACATCATATTATTATGTGAGAATTTTAACTGTCTAACTGTCACAGCTCATGAGATACAGCCTGGTGACAGACGGGTAGACAGACAGACAGACAGACGGTCAGCAGAGTCTCAAAGGCCCTTCACACAATCGATAGTGTTTGTCATGTTAAATCGTTAACGATCTTGACATACAATATCGATTCGTCGTTTAAGATCGATCTGAAGCGACGGATCGTACATACAAATCGTACCGTGTATGGGGGCTTTTAGTACCTAATAGGGTCCCTTTTTACAGTTTGGGCGCGGAACCCTAAAAACCCGCTTGGCGTTCATTAAAAGTACGTAGTAGAACCGTATCAGATGACTTTTCATTTTTCTTACAAATTCAGTTATAAAGCTTAACTTTAAAAGCCTGCAAAAAGCTCGTGTCACTTTTCAAAGTTCGTCATCTTTTGTTGAAAACTTTAATGAAACTGAAATAGGTGAGTCTCGTTATAAGTTTCAGATTGCATGCTCAAAGTGTACCCTGGACTCCATTGCTTTAAATATTTTTTATCAAAGTTATTTTTACTTTATTTCTGAGAGGTAAACTAACTATTAGTATGTTTTTTTTGCGATCTTCCCTTCCGATTATAATTTAGGTGTCTATAAGAGTAGAGTGAATAGGTTCTTAATAAATTAGTGCGCCCCACCATCAACGATTGCATCACTACTTACCATCAGGTGGGATCGCAGTCAAGCGCTAGTTTATATCAATAAAAACTATGAGTATTATTTTGATTAATGCTTACGGGTGTTGATGTCCTATAATTTTCATTAAATTGTTCTGTGTTTATTTTTTTTAAATTTTTTTTTTATTATTGATAGGCTCGCGTTTGACCACTATCTCACCTGATGGTAAGTGATGTTGTGAATAATTTGTTCTGTGTCTGGATATAATACAAAATATCCAGACACAGTCACACAGATAATGTTAGTCGGGATCAACGGCTTTACGTGCTTTCCGAAGCACGGGTGTCAGTAATGTCCTAGACAAGTACTACTACGTACTACGTAGAAAAGTACCTACGTTATGAATTTTTAAACTCAATCACCACTTAACCGGTTACGAGAGGGTTATCAACACAATAGTTCAGATATATTTAATAAGATTTGATAAATGATTTTGCAATTAATGTTTTAAAAAAAATCCTGATTTAACAGCACATTTAAAAAATGCGTATACTATAGATATCAGCCCAAATACGTACATTTTTTGTATAAAAAGACTGACAATAATTCTGAAACATTGCAGTTCCGTTGACCGTTATTTTAAAACTGCCAACATTAATCCTACTTTGTAGCATAAGCCTTGTCAATGGCTTTTTCTTTTTTAGACGTGATTATTTTCCATTACGACGTGAACAGCCTGATCCATTTTGGATTATATTGGATTAGTTTCACCCAACGGCATAGCTCCCGTGAAAGTATGTGGTCTTTATACAAACTTTGGACCCCCCGTTCATCCCCATAGGGGGCGAATTTGGAAAATCCTTTCTTATTTTTTATATATGTCACCGTAAAATTGTAAATACCGTTAGATTATTAAATATCTCGTGAAATTGTAAACTATCGAATGATCGTGAACCTGAAATACTGCTTACAATTTAATGCATTATTTTTCAGTAGATTATAATCTATTGAAGTGAAACTGGTAAATAGTGAAAAGGTAATAGTTTAGGATTTCGATGTTTGAAGAATTACTATTAAGATAAGTCTTTATTTGCCTTAAACATGGTATAATGGTGTTAGTCTTAATTAAATACAATGTCCACATGTTTGACATTATTTATTTATTTTATAACTGAAATTTTTATTAGAGGGTTAAGGTGTGCACTATTTCCGTTACAGTCATCTTGCATAAGATGAATTAGGCGCCTTTTTGGCCTCACACAAATTATTAATGATGAAAATTTGTATAAAATTTTTAATTTTGCCTTACGAATAAGAATTTTCTTTCTTTCTTCCTTTTCTTCTTTCTTTTTTTTTTTTGCTGGAGATAAACTAGTGCTTGACTGCGATCCCACCTGATGGTAAGTAGCGATGCAATCTTTGATGGTGAGGCGCACTAGTTTATTAAGAGCCTATTCACTCTAGCCTTGAAGACACCAAATTATAATCGGACGGGAAGACCGCAGCAGGCAAACTGTTCCAGTCCTTCGACGTACGCGGTATAAACGACGAGGCGAAACGCTTAGTCCGGACCGTAGAGGTTTCAACAACGTAAGGTTGAATATTCGCCGTACGTCGTATTCTAGGTTGCCTGGAAGAGATCGCGGAATGCGATAAGGCCGCCCATTGTACGTGTTTTAGATATAAGTTTTTCTTTGTTATGTTTTGTATGTACAATAAAGTATATAATAATAATAATAAATACGTCGGGTTGTTCGATGGTAGAATTGCGATGGCGGAATCAAGTCATGCAATTCCTGCGCACACTCTTCAAAATGCATCCTGTTGTTGTTCCTGTGTGTTTCTTCTTTTTTTTCTTTCTTCGTTTAGTTCTTTCTTTTTTTCACTCTTCCAAATACAAAACCAAAAGGCGACATCTTTAATTCAAACTCCGTCCCCACAACCTGGCTAATTATAGCGGTTCTCCAAACAGGGTGACCACAAACGACGTTGGTTATAACAAAGTAAGCTCGTATGTAAACGTTTGAGCAGTAAATTTGTTTGCAACACATCCGTCCGCGTCGCTGCAACCTGATTACGTTGAGGGCTAAGCAGATTAGGCGACGTGGGCTTGTAAACTTCGGGCTACCGTGCTGCTATCCCTTTGTGGTGGGGCTAAAAGAACGGTGGTTCGAGATTTTAGTACGAAGGGATCACCCGCCTTGGCTTTGCTTGTGTGCAAATTATAAAAAAAGGCAAATTATGTCGTATGTTGTATAATTTATACAACATACGACATAAATGTGCGTTTCACATTCTAATTAAAGTAGTGTGTTCAGAATTGCTTTCAAGTGTTTTAAAAACAGCAAATTTTTTTAATTATTTTAGAACTAGCTTCTGCTAGCGCCTTTGCTTTTTTTTTTATCTGTTATAAACTAGTACTTGACTGCGATCCCGCCTGATGGTAAGCAGTGATGCAATCGTTGATGGTGAGGCGCACTAGTTTATTAAGAGCCTATTCACTCTAGCCTTGAAGACACCTAAATTATAATCAGACGGAAAGACCGCAGCAGGCAAACTGTTCCAGTCCCTCGAAGTACGCGGTATAAATGACGAGGCGAAACGCTTAGTCCGGACCGTAGATGTTTCAACAACGTAAGGGTGGATACTCGCCGTGCGTTGGTTTGTCCGATGGTAGAAATGAGATGGCGGAATCAAGTCATGCAATTCCTGCGCACACTCTCCAAAATGCAATCTGTAAAACACCGAAAGGCTGGCCACCCTACGCCTGTGCTCAAGGCTTTGCTTTGCTCGCCTGAAAGTCTGTTCCTCCATACAAATTTTGTATCCCTGTTTCATCCCCATTTTGGAAAATCCTCTCTTACCACTCGCTTACATCACAAAAGGAAACCTTGCGCAAAATTTCACTCTCTTAGGACCTGTAGCTTTGGATGCACGTTGATATGTCAGTCAGTCAGTTTTTCCTTAAAGAGTTACTGTGGCCCTGGAACGCAACTGATCGTTCAGTTGCCCTTTGCGTTACACAAACTAGGTGGGTTTTAGGCACGGTCCACCTCCCGACGGCTTGCCTGGAAAGGCCTGGGTCCTGGCCATGGAGGCTCTCGGGACTCGACTGACAGGGCTCTTCAGCGCATGCCTGGAGAGGGGCCAGTTCCCACTTTGCTGGAAGACGGGGAAACTGGTCCTCATAGCGAAGCCGGGGCGCCCTGCGGACTCTCCGTCCGCGTACCGGCCCATTGTGCTGCTCGACGAGGTGGGCAAGCTCTTTGAGAGTCAAGCCAAGGGATGTCAATGCATGATTTTTTCCCACCATAAAAAAAAGACACGGTCCACCTAGAACGGGAGAAGTTAGGTATTCGATGATTTTCCATCGTGAAAAAAGATTGTTATTGACTGCAGTTTCTGTCTGATCCAATAATCTGAATGTTGAAAGAACGTGTAGGTTTACTTATGTATGTAGTTGCTTTCCCCGCATCTTTACTGGCCTAGCCTATCACTTAAAAACCGGGCATTTTATTAGGCTAAAAGATTTTCTATGACTTTCTACAACGTTTTAAACTTCAGAACTTCAACTTAAACTTAAATTCACCTGGATTCGTTTATCCATTTGAGCATAAAGTAGCAAATGCATTTGAGCGTAATATACCAACGAACAAACTTTCGCTTTATAATAAACTAGCTTTTGCTCGCGGCTTTGCCTGCGTAGGGATATAAAATAAACTATGTTACTCAGGAATAAAGCAGCTTTCTTTCAGTAAAAAAATTTTAGCAATCGGACCAGTACTTTCAGAGATGACCTCCTACAAACAATAAAATATAAAAACAAATTTTACCTTTTCGAATAGAGAGAGATGGAGAAGTCTCGCAAAAGTCGCAACCAAACTACCAGACGATCCATGACCACAACCAGTCCGCCAGGAGTGTACGACTAAGAAGACACCTTTTTATAATATTAAGTGTAAATTATAGCAGTGGTGGCCGAGTGGTAACGGCCCCGACTTACGAGTTGTAGGTCGCGGGTTCGAACCCAGCCAGGCGCATTACTTTGTGTAATTTATTTCATCACCACTGCTCTCAAAACGGTGAAGGAAAACATCGTGAGGAAACCGGCGTGTCCTAGAACCAAAAATTCGAAGACATGTGACATTTCACCAACACGCACTGGGCCCGCGTGGTGGATTACGGCCCATTCTCTCTCCTAGAGGGGAGGCTTGATTCCCAACAGTGGGAACATTAAAAAAAAAAGGCTGGTGATGACAAGTGTAGATTAGTGGGATTAATGCTGTTTAAAGATCTTTTGTCCTCTGACATATTTCTCGCTGACTTCAGACCCCGACCAAAAACACACAGTATTAAGAAATCACGGTATGACAATCTGATGTGAGCTCTTAAAGTCAGGCCCGAGGCATTGTTTTGTTCCTAATATCATAATAATAGTGCTCTTGACAAAGCTGTGCCTTTGATATGTCTGTAATAAATTGCTGTACGTGATCTACGCTTTTTGGCTGTTGAAAGGATTTTTTAGATGGCTGTTAGGTTTTATTGTAGTTGCTTGTGATTTGGTACGTTATGTGATTAACACGTCTTTAGGAATGTAGTAAGTACTGAAGAAGGGAATAAAGAAACAAATGCTTACACTGATTGGACAGGTCCACTCAAATCTGTATGGTTCTTTCTTCAAAAGACCATCTCAGACAATTCTGCATGGTTCTCATGTGATTTGACCATTACATATTTACTATATGGACTTTAAAAGAGACTTTGACCCCTGAGTTTGTTTCGGTGTTTCTTCTCAGGGTAGTCAGATAGGAAACACCGGCCTCATCTAGCATAAACTGACGAAAAAAAATTGATGGGTAAAAGTGTTTTTTAAACCTATTTACAAAATAAATATCATTTATCGTTTAGAAAAATTCATATCTATTCCACTCTACTCAGGCAGCGGAAAATCTTTCGATTAACAGATATATCCCTAGATGAAAAAAAATTCGTTGCAGTACAAAATATACACCAAAGCTTAACTGCATGAAACAGAACTAAGCACTTACACGAAGGCAAAAATAAAAAAAAAAATGATAATGAAAATTACCATAAACAAACAAAAGAAAAAAAATTTTTTTACATCATCTTCCTGCTCTTGTCCTGTCTTATTTGGGATCAGCTCAACACGCTTTTTTTTTCTCACAATTTGCCCTGTCACCCGTCACGCTATCACTAACTTCCTTTTCTTTCACATCACTTCTCACACAATCCATCCATCTTTTCTTTGGCCTCCCTCTCCATCCATCCACATGTTACATGCTTATAACTCTTTTAGTAACTTGCGTTTTATCCTTCCTCTTCACATGGCCATTCCAAGATAAACGATTTCTTTTCAACTTTTCAGTCACTGAGACCACTTTCAAGCTTCCCCTAATATACTCATTTCTCATTTTATCCATTCTCGTTACATCCACATATCCATCTCAACATTCACATCTCCGTTAAATAAATAAATAACAAGCTTAGGGCTTAAACACAAAACTGCGATGCTACAACATAATCTCATCTTAAAAATCTGTCAGTTTGCACGACGCATCCCAAGAACATGCGAATGGATTCAAATTGCACATGATATGGTTACCTGAACTGACGTTTTTCCGCACAAAATCGTAACACAGCAAATTCAAAATTTCTGCGATGCGGTGGCGTAACGCATCGGTTTGTAGTTTTGAGTAGGAGCACTAATTGTGAACTTGATTGAGTCGAATGATGAAAATGATAAATCCAATTTCCTCGACTCGAATATAGATGTCAAAAGTTTATATAAGTCGATTTATAAGCACTAATCACGATTAGGTTTTTTTCTTAGCAATGCTAGAGGAGGGTTGATGCCTGGCAGTGTCCTTCTTCTGCCCTAAATGATGATGATGATGATAAAGTGTTTTTCTGAAGATTTTGGTTCATATGGTTCTGGTGCATTTTCTTTAATAATATTCCACAACTATCACACAACGCCGTCTAGTCCCAAGCTAATCAGAGCATGTTATGAGTACTAGACAACTGATAAACATACTTATATATTCTAAATACATACATATTATGGATAAATTACACCCAGACACAGAACAAATGATCGCGCTCATCTCACAAACATTTGTCTTGAGTGGGAATCGAACACTCCCGGCATAGCAGTCAGGGCCACCAACCACTAGACCAACAGGCATTCTTGTTACTTTCAACAGAGGAAAATTATAATATGACTTCAGTTGTGTATTTGTATCTGATGGTGTATTTCTGGTAGAGATGTTACAGAGATTCAAATCCAATTCCGAAAACTCAGAACTTCTGATTGATTTCGTACCGTCAATTTCGATTTCGGTTCCTCGTATAATCGGAACTTATATTGGAAATACAAGCAAGTTTATATTTGTTACACGGTGAATTGGGACCCCCCTTGATGCCTGTAGAATATTCTTTCACTTGTTGTTTGGTATTTAGAATGTTGTGAATTCGCTTTTCATTTATATTTATCTATTCAACTTTTTAATTCGTTTTAGAATACGCACAAAACGTTTTGGGAATACATAAATTGTGCATTCCTGCCGGAGTTTGTGTTTCCTGATAGCTACAACCTGAGAATCTTTAAGTCAAGAGTAAATAGGTTACTTCTAGGTGAGTGCGTTCTATCGTCAACTGCATCATTGCTTTCTATCAGGTGAGATCAGCGGTCAAGCGCGAACATATTAACGATAAAAATTATCATTTCATTTGACGCTTCTGCTTCGGCCTCCGCCTCCGATGTCAGTTCTGATTGCGACCAACCAATTTAAAAAGTCCGGTTCTGAATTCGGTTCTGATATAACCACTTCTGATGCATCCCTAATTCCAGGACACATAATGGCCTGTTCACGTTTTCGGTCTTAGTGGGGAGCGGTGCGGCGAGTGGTGCAACATCGGTAAGCGGTCGCGCGGCGCTATGATCAGCGTCTCGTGGCGTGCTTTAAACATTTTCATTCTTACCGCTCACCGCCCCAGACTTAGCTACCGCTCACATCAGCCAGGTCGTGAACGGGCCGTTACAACAGTAAATTAAAAAAATATTAAATGAATTCGATGATATAATTTGAAAGCACAATGTAGAATTAATTATGGGTCACAATCATTAATGTCGGTTTACACACCGAATCCAATCCGAAATATCAAACCACAAATTAGTAATTCATCAATTTCGAAATTCACACAAATTCGAACGTGATCTTTATCGAAAATTAATTCAGCGTTTTAAATATTCGGTTGGTTTCGATAATTAATTTATCTCATTAGGACCCTGTGCTATGTATATAACACATGAACAATGTGTTTTTATCAATATCAGACTCTAAGAAAGTGCTATGGACTTCTAGATAAGTGCTAAAGGACGCTATTCATAGTTTAAGCAAAACCGTATAAAAATAAGTTAGAGTCAAATTAGGCTAGATTGTAATCAACTATTAAGAAATGTATTCTTGATAATAAGGAAAAAAAAAATATGACACTGAAACTAAATATAGAAATAGTAATATGTCTTATTTTTTGAGGATGCGAAACCATAAAATAACTTCCAATTGTAATTTGGTTGTCTTCAAGGCTAGAGTGAATAGGCTCTTAATAAACTAGTGCGCTTGACCATCAACGATTGCATCACTGCTTACCATCAAGCGGGATCGCAGTCAAGCACTAGTTTATATTATTAAAAAATAAAAAATAAACTTCTCCCTCTCTGGGTGGAGTGAGAGGGAAGATAAAAATTTTTGAAAGAAAATACATTTATTTAGCACACAGACACAAAATGAAGAAATAAATACATGTAGACTAAAATTAAAAAAAGACAACTTTGTTTCATGGCTACGCAAAATACGTTTAGTTCAGTATATTTGGACTTGTGCAAGTACCGTTTTAATCAAATATAGACAAAAAAGCTACGGATATATTATTATCTTACCTTTTTTTAAGTTCGGAAGTCATCCAAAGACTTCTCCTGCTCTAGGGCGGAGCGATCCTCGTGCTTTTCAAAGAAATGTCAGCAAACCGTACGGGCTCAGCAGGCCGATGCCTGCTAGGACCACGGGCATTTCTGAAAAGGAAACCCGTAGTCCAAGAACGCAAAGGGCAACTGAAGGACGATGTGGTTTTAGTCAGTAAAAGTCTGACAGGCCCTCTCGCTTTACCCAGAGCGGGATAAGTCCTTGGATGGTTAAATTACCACCAATAAAAAAAAACCACTGGGTTATTAAGCGTTCAATTTTAAAACGTATTTCCTTGAGGATAATCTTTAGTATTTACTAAACAACTTCTGCCCCGGGTTTTGCCCACACAGAAATTTTATTATCACCTTATGGTACGGTACTCCTTGATGCAGTTAGAAGTATGTCGGCTCATTGCCAGATGTTGCATTCATGGTTTTGATATGAATGAAACCTGGGAGATTCCTAGGGTCTTCGGTATTCGTAGTGGGTGTTGCTTGCGGCTATTAAAATGGGGAACTACTTATTTAGTAGCCTACTTGTAATCTGTATCACGAAAAAGGTTTACCTGCCTAATATGTCTTTTCATTCATTCAGTCATTTGAAAACACACGGCTTTGATATTATCTACAGAGTGAAACTCTAACTCAACTCAAGGCATTTATTTCAGGCACTTTTTAATTGTGAAGGTCCGTCAGTATAAAAAAAAATAGTTTAAGTCTCTTATCACACACTCCTAGACAAAATCAAAGTACCTATTTACTAAAAACCATTTAGAGGCACGTCTAAATTGTCAAGACGTCGACGTTCACATCGTGGCTTTCCATCTATCCTACTCCTTCTTCCATTACGACGGTGGAGCACACTTGCCTAGAAGTAACATATATTTACTATTGACTTAAAGGAGTCCTAGGTTCAAACACAGACTCCGGCAGAGGGGAATGCCCCTCTTTCCTTTTCTCATTGACATCTTTCCTTGAGAATAAGTCTCGGGCACCATCGCCATAATATTTATGAACGCTCTGATGCAACAGAAATTTAGAAAAAAAACTCCAGTTCCCATCGTACTAAACATATTCACCAACTTTCGTATAAAGACCACTGCCTTTTAAAATACAGGCGGTAATAAAAATGTAATAAGCAAATATAAGTTCTTGTTATTAAAATCGTTAACAAGTCGATTGTGGGGATAAAAATAATGATTGTACGATTGCCGTCGGTGGCTAAGTAGTGCCACGATGCAGTGGATCCAGAAGAACTAGTTGAAAACGAACAAACGAGTTGAAAAATCATGGAAGGGTTAAGGTGGACCGATGACCTGGTCAGGGTCGCGGGAATCCGTTGAAAGCAAGACGCACAGTACCAGTCGTCATGGCAAAACTTGGGGAGACCTATGTCCGACAAGGACGTTTTTGATGAATACCAGTTGAGACCATTCCAGTCTATTCTAATCAGATGATGGTTAATACCATACTTTAAACGGACCGACGGTATATCTGATGTCCACCTACAACCTAGTTACTGGGTAACAAGTTCATTCACATGCACATGTTGGGCACACGTTCATTAAATACGTTACCAGAGGAGATTTCGGGACTTGAAGAAATTAATTGATTATTTGCAATAACCAAAAAAATCAAATTGTTGGGAATGTAAAAGTTAGTTAGGGAATGTAGAATGTAAATCTACTTAAGAGCGACCAACCCGATATACATTTCCTTTATTTTTCATAACAGCGGTTGCTCTGCCGTGATTATGACGTTACACATCTTTCCCTACCTATTTTCGAAACACAGATAGGTTTCTATTGAAATCAAATTATTTTATGTAAAACAAATCCAGTAAAGACTTCTAAAAATCTGCTATTTTGCGTGAACTTCATAATGTACTTTTTTAATAAGTCAAAAAATATTTTTTATATATTTTAACCTACTAATGTACATTTAATTAATCTAATCTGACCGAAAGTCAAAGATTTAAATATTCATTTATATGCAACTACAGCATTTAACCGGCATGTCCTAGAACCGAAAATTCGAAGACAGGTGACATTCACCAACCTGCACTGGGCCCGCATGGTGGATTATGGCCCATTCCCTCTCCTAGAGAGGAGGCCTGAGTCCCAGCAGTGGGAACATTAAAAACGCTGATGATGATGATGATGATGATGATGACAGCATTTAAATGTTTAATCCGGCCACTGCCAGTACAACACTCGGTTTACTTTTGGACCTTCGGTGTCCACTATCTTGTACAGTGACCGGGTCTGAGCTGTGGGAACGACACCTGCTCTACTTACTTTTAAATTTTTATTCAGATTCGATTTCTCTTACAAGATGAAATTAATCCTCGGATTCACTCGGATTCGTACTCTGATTAAAATGGGAGGGTATCCTGTATCACAATTGAATCTTTGTTTCTTTAGATGCAGTAATTTATAATATGGAAGTTGAAGAGTAAAATTTACTAGTCTGTGATAAGACTGGTCATACTGTAAGGATCAGAATGTTGGGGTGTGAAAACAATGGTGAAAACAGATTGCATGTAGCGGAGATTAGAATGTTGAGATGGATGTGTGGTGTGACGAGAATGGATAAAGTGAGAAATGAGTACATTAGAGGAAGTTTGAAAGTGGCGCCAGTGACTGAAAAGTTGAAAGGAAATCGTTTGTCTTGGTATGCTCTTGTGTTACTAAAAGAATTCTGCGTATAAATGTAGATGGACGGGGAGGAGAGGAAGGCGGATGGATTGTGTAAGGAGTGATGTGAAAGAAAAGGGATTTAGGAATAGTCTGACGGGTGGCAGGACGGAATCAAACGAATGAGGAAAACAAAACCTGTAGGAAGAAGAAGAAGGAAACTCCGAGCATTAGCTCTATCAATTATCCTTTAGGTGAATAGAGTCACCTAAAGGATAATTGATAAGCCTAATCTGATGAAGGTCATTGTGTGCAACCACGCACTGGTCATACATTTTCGTCTTGAGACACTGTGGAATATTGGACGAGAAAATACTGCGCAGCTTTCCGAACGCTGCCCAGCTTCTTACCTTACATCCAGACGTTCAGACAGAACTTTCAAACATACGCAAGTGAAGTTGATCACACAACGATATCGCAAGCTAAACGATTCCCGAACCATAATAAGTCAGTGTTTCCAAGCAATTACTTAGCAAAAGTAATTCCCCTTTGGATGTGTGAGTAAAATTATGATTATGCCGCTCTGTGCTACCAACCTTAGTAAATTAAGCGGCGTATAGCACCTCCGTACGCAAATAAAATCAGTCCCTCGGGCCGGAACGTAACGGAAGCCGACCGGTTCTGCCGGAAACGGCGCCGGTGTATTGTCTTGATTTGGTTAGATAGGAGGCAGACTGAGATCCTGGATAAGGTGAAGAATGTCATGGCCTTGTTGGGTGAAAAGAGGTTTGGGAATTTGAATCGCTTTTTAGGTCAGATTATGAATAGACTGATGGTCTTCGTATTGAAAAAAAATCCGATAAGGGTAGTAGGGTAGTAGATAGATGCAGTGGTAGTTGGAACGGGACTTCGCAAAGTATTATCTTATTCTGAAAGTATTGGTCCGATTGCTAAAATTTTTTCGCCTGTGGAAAATTGCTTCATTCCTGAGTGACAGAAAAAAAAAGCTAGTAGCAAATACAGGCATTTGTTACTTAGGGCCATATTTCACCGGGACACCACTGGTAGCGCAACTGGTTGCGCCACCAGCAAAATGTATAGAGCTCTATAGAGCGTTACTCACCTGGTGTCTGTTTGGTAGCGCAACCAATTTTGTGGCGCAACCAGTGCGGACACCAGTCCGGCCGCCAGTCACGCCCCCCACCAAAGAGATATGTAATAAGATGGAAATCTAACCTTTGAAAACCATAATTAACCAACTGTCAAACGTTAGTGACAGTGAACCAAGAATCTTGTACAATACAATCTGGATTGATTACGACAACCTTAAAGATGTAATAAAGAAGTACCATACAAGAATCTTTATCCCTTTCTACTAGTGTGTATAGACTAGTTCGTACTATGAGACATTCTGTTCTAAAGAAGTTCAAGATGTTATTAAGGACGCTTTGACCGTTTTAGACAAATATCTCGTTTTTTCGGGTACCATTATACTGCACCAAGAATCATAACTATGAGGATGTCACAATATCAAATAAAAGATAATATGCATATTCATCTCTAGGATGGCATAAAAAATATTATGGTTTTGTATAAAATTTTCATATAGTTAAATACGATTTTACCAACGCACTAATCAAGAAAAATTACAAAATACAAGGGTCTGAATAGGTCGCGTAAGCTAAATCCAGTGCACATTTTAAGCTTAAAAATCATAAAATACCATAGCTTATATAGTCTTCTACACCTTTAATTAATTATTTTGAACTTACATAAATAACTTTATGATTTATGACCAAAATAAAACCACTGTAAAAAAATCTTCATACATTTTTCATTGAACCCACCACTTCCAAGCTTCAGTCCGCGCTGAACGCGTCCGCGTTCTGAGAAGCACGGGCCGTTTCGCTTTCTTTAAAAAACGTATACTGCGATTGTATGCATTGATACTTTTTCGAAATAAAATTAAGTACCTAGTTATGAGTATAAAAAGAAAAAACGACTTGGGAATTTTGTATAATATTTAATCATTAAAAAAATACTATTCGATACTTTTTATAAGGTTCTTCTACTAGTAAATAATTATCAAGATCCCTTCATCAACCTTGATTATTAAACCAGTGTTAACTACATCAGATTTCATTTTACCCTAATAATTAGCTAAGTCGTTTGACTTTTTAGACAGACTCTACCACACTTATTTTTAGAATTAGATAGGTATTGATTTACTGATATAGAATGAAACTAAAAATAATATTTTTAACAACTTTAATTGAGTAAATTGATATGAAAGTCATTTTTGGGGGTTGTGGCTACGAATATATCATCCTTTTAATTGAAAAAGGTGGATGTAATTTTTTTTAACTGACTTCAAAAAAGGAGGAGGTTCTCAATTCGATTGTTTTTTCCTTCTAAATTCGATGGATTACGACCCATTCCCTCTCCTAGAGAGGAGGCCTGAGTTCCAGCAGTGGGAACATTAAAAAAGCTGATTATGTATGTGTGTATATCTATAGGGATTTTGGTGTTTTTACCAAGAAGTCTCTGTATTCATATTCATAGTCTACATTCTACTACAGTCAAAAAGTATCATTTGATGAAGTTGAACTGATGAACAAGACCAATAATGGCCAATTAAATATACAAAAAATTTAACAAAAATATATAACCATAAAGTTGGTACAAAACTGTAGAATCAAACCAAACTAACAGTTAGTTTTTTAACAAAAACTATCTATAACAACAATTAGTTACTTATGTTTGTTTTACAGTAACTGTAAAACGATCAAAATAACTTTAAATTCGGAAGTCGGTGTTAAATAACAAAATACCTATACCAGAAACATCGACTTCCGAAATTAAAGTTATTTTGATCGTTTTAGTGTTTTTTTGTGTATTCTTTATTCAAGTCGAGCCGATTTCGACTATTCTGCCAAGTCCATAGTAAATTGGAAAAACAAGTGTGTTTATAGCAATCTAAGTAAAGTGAGAATATTAAGCCGTCCAAGACAAAGATAGTAATAGCAAATGTACTGAAACATACTAGGTGAAATACCTATAAGTGTTACTTTATTTAACCTGTTTTTTCTTTATTTTAAGCTTAACAAATTACACCTTATCAGTGTGGAAATAAATAAATAAACTGGTTTTCATCTGTTAACTCAATAAGGTTCAATTGAAAACTAGCATTAGGTAAAAAACTATATTTATAATTCACAATAGGATCCCTAAATTGATAAATAGTGTTCACACATTCGCAATATTTTTGAAAGACCTATCTAACGACATCCCACATTATGGAATAGTCTACAAAACAAAATAAAAGAGAATTAAAAAAAGGGCGTCCTTGTATCGTACTCTTCAGTACATTTTTGAGGTTGACGTAATCAATCCAGATAGTATAAAAGATTCTTAGGTGTGGCGACCCAAGAACGCTTTCTATCCCTTTCTACTAGTGTGTCCATAGATTAGTTCGTACTACGAGCCATTGTGTTCTAAAGAAGTTCAAGTTGTTATTAATACATTATATTTTAGAAAACTAATCAAAAACTAATATGTATATTAGACAGGTAAGACCTTACCACGATTACAAACTACGAGAGCCTAGAAGTTTTCGATAAGACAATTCTTCGAGAGTAAGCAAAAGAGAAGTTGATAGGTCATCGGCCTGCCAAAAAACCACGCCTCACCGAGCCATTATCTGATGAAATAATATAATTTTTCAGACATGTTTCTCCGATGAATCGACGTTTCAAGTTTTGGTTGACAAAAGCTCTTTTGTCCGTTCAAAAAATGCTCCTTTCCGACGACGCCCTGGAGAATAGCTCCATAAAAACCGGTGTTAAGAGACAGCTAAATTCCCAATTAGTATTATGATGTGGTCTTTAATCTCAAGCAAGGGTCTACATATCGTGAAAGGGACCGTGAGGCATGATCAGTACAAGCGAGTACTAGAAACTGGACTGCTGCCGCATCTCGAAGAATGGTTCCTTATTGACGAAGAGTCCATTTTTATGCCCGAATCTGCATTGTGCTACAAAACCAGAGGTGTTATTGCATACTTGGCTAAAAAACATGAATGTTTTACCCTATACCTTTTTTGCCCTATGATGAGTTCCCTGACAGTTCCTTTTTTTCCATGGCACGCATACTACTTTAGATTACTAAAAAAATAAACTGGCAAAAAATAAAATAAAAATGAAATGATAAAAAAAAATATTATCTTTCGTAAATTACTAAGTAAATTATTGTGGTTATAATTAACTGTTAATAAATTAAGTAAATAAAATAAAAAAGTATAGAACTTAAAAATGTGTAATGCGTTAAACGGAACTTCTGCCAATAGAGATTGACACTACTCGACGACACACTAATCGACAAAATCGGAGCGGCCATCTTGTAATCGCATGTAAAATTGGAAAAAAGTAATAGAAAAAACTCAAAAAACTATAACAGAGGACTGGAATAAATATATCCGGATCGACTGAATTAGGGACCAATAATTAATCATCGCGGTTAGTTGAAGAAGATTCCGATTCCGATATGGATATGACTTCAAATCAAGAGTCAAGTTCTGACTAGCCGTCCCCCGCGGTTTCGCCCGCGTTATTTCAGGTTTTTAGTTTTTGTCAGGTTTTTTGATTTACTGTAAAATTTCTTCAAAATCCGTAGACTAGTTCTTGCGTGAAAGAGTAACAAACATCCACACACACATACAAACTTTTACATTTATCATCTATAAATCTAAAATCGGTAATCCGATTCCATTACCTTTGCCAACTGATTCGTTATTGTAAAAAATCGATTAAATTTCGGTAGGTCACATCACTATAATTGTCAGACAAAAACTGTCAGGAAACTCATCATAGGACAAAAAAACTAGTCAATCAATACACCAGACATGAACGCTATTGAAAACATGTAGGAGCTCACCAAGCAGTAGATCGCTTAGCAAGTGATCACCACCAAACTAATAAATTATTTATTATTATTGTTATATAAACACTAGCTGATTAAATTGCAGCTCTCAACAACACAAACCTGCAACAGGATGCCAGAATTTGCATAGAGAGCATATCACGATGAATGGAATCTATCACAAAATTCTGGTAATATTCTTCAAATTGACTACCTACGTATCTATTTTTTTTTTTCAAAAATATATAAATATTTTGCTTTTAATTTTCGTTGTTTTTATTATCTCAATAAAAAAAAACTATAAATAAAAAATAACAGCCGGACCTACAAGCAACCTTTTTTCAAACCTATTAACCTGGCCGTTAGCGAGGAGTCGGCTTCAGAAAATCACTGTTTTATGGCTCTTTTCGGGCGCTTGGGCCTTAAGCGATACGCGCGAGTCCAAGCGAGCAGGCACCTTCCGATTTCACCTACTTTTTCTATCGTCAACTCGCTCAGACTTGAAAATCTGACGTATTTATGTACAGTCAACTAAAAAAAAATTTATAACATAGGTACCCGCTAAAAATGTATTAGAAATTGTATTCGACTTGACTTTAAAATAAAACACTTATAAATCAACATTACAATAATATAATATTGCATATTTACCTATTAATTACCAACAAATCACAACATTATCAGCAATAAGCAACCAAAGTTGACGTCCAAATATAAGTTAATGTTAGCACACGTTTAAGTAAGCGGAATAGGAGACATAGAAATACACGTAAGTGAGTGAATATGCAGTATCGATACGTCATGTATGTGTCAAAAAAGTCAAGAACGCCCACACGATGAACAAAATCTTTCTTGGATGCATTCCATTTCACGATTAACCTGTGACCTTCAGTTACCCTTTGCATTCTAGGACTACGGGTTTCCTGTTCAGGAATTCACCGGGGTCCTAGCTTGCGGGCATCGGCCCTTCTAGACTCCTACGTTTTGATGTCATCTCTTTGAGGAGCACGTCGATCACTACGCGCTGTTGACGACTGAGCTCGGTTCGGTTAATTACCGGACGGCCGGATAGCGGACTACCCATTGCTCGACGTCCGCAAGCCCGCGTCTACCGTGGTCCGTTGTCGGGCTCGGAATTTCGGCGGCCGATGGTCCTTTGGCCTCCTTCTTCGCTAACATTACTGCTTCGCAGAAAGAGGCGACCGCCTGCCATTCCTCCTCGCTCCGGACCATAGTCTGAACTAGGGCCCTGCGTGAAAGGTTGTTGCCAAAAATTGCCTCCACGAGGAAACAGCGGTGCTCTGCCCAAGCGGGGCACAACTCTACCATGTCCTTGGGTGCTCCACCGTGTCCTCCGAGTGGTCCACACAATAGTAATACCCGAGCTTTACTATCGTCTGAATCCGATGCAGGAACCGACCGAACTTGCCATTTTCGGTGAGGACCATGCAGGTGCAGGTAACATGAGAAAGTCAAAAGTAACGTAAAATGTTTTTAAAGCAACTTGGGTATCGTGTACCATTGGCCACATCCTACTCGCCTCATTCCTCACCTTTAACATAATATCCCGAAATCTAAGTAGATAACCGGTATAGCCTGCGTGAAAAAATCCGCGGGCAATAGCTAGTTATTTATAGTAATTGTTATTATTTGACTGTATTTTATACGTTTAAGCGAGATGACGACAGAAAAAGTAGGTGAAATCGGAAGGTCCCAACTCGCGCGGACTCGCGCGAATTGCTTAAGCGAGTTGACGAACAAGCCATATTAGGTAATCTCTGGAAGTACTGGTCCGATCGCAAAAAGTTTTTCACCGATAGAAAGCTGCTTTATTCCTGAGTGGGGTGTCCGCGGGCGAAGCCGCGGGCAAATGCTAGAATATTATATTTATCGACCGTGAAGTACCAATACCGCCTAAAAATATTTTTTCAAGAAAATCATAATTTACCGCTATGAATTTAAAAAGGTTTTTCCGCGTGTTTTAAGCGATTATCACACTGCCACGCATCACGCTGCACGTTGCGTGTCGACGCACCTACGCGCGTACTTGCGGAAGTGCAGATCTGCATCATCGTACGGGTTTTTTACGCACTCACGCGCGTTGGTGCGTTTTGTAAATTCACGCAGGCTCTGACTCATTTCATACAAAATCATACGATAATCGTCTTAGTAAAATTCGAGTAATTTTTTTTGTTTTCAGGTCTGACAGACAGTTTGGAGTCTTTGCTGTCGATATAAAAAAATACATTAATTAATATCAAATGCTGCAGTGACAAAAATAATAACAATTAATTTTGTAAAATCATGGTTACCCTAGTTAAAACAGAGGTAAGAAAGGGACACACCGATCCTTTCTCGTTGTCTTGTTCAGTACATTTTTCCCCGTTTGCTTGTCAATATGAACTTAATCTTAATGAAAATAAAGAACACTTTAGAGTGTGTTTGCTGCGTAGGCAATCTAGATTATCCGTAGGATACATGAAATCTTTGCTCTGGTGTCTTGTTTGGTGTCTTGCTATATTTCACTGGGACACCATGGTAGCGCAACCAGTGGCGCTACCAGGGTGTCCCGGTGAATAGTGATAAAGTAACTTTCTACTGGTAAAATAATTTTGAAGATTAAAAAAAAAAAAGATTTTCAAAATTCTTCAATATCCTAACATACAAACAAACAAACAAAATATTAATTTACATAAATAATTCTTCGTTACTTTCTTGTTCTTTCCTTTTCCTAGAGAGGAGGCCTGAGTCCCAGCAGTGGGAACATTATAAAGCTGATTATGTTCTGTTATGATTGTTTAATAATTCTAACGGTAACTAAATTGGCATGAAAAATGGTGATGATAAACGATATTTATGTGCTATAAGTTTCTTGTGGCTTGAGTCTGTGTATCTGTCATCCTAACTCTTAAACAATGAATCTATTTTGACGTAGTTTTTTTCGTAAGGCGACTTGATCAAGAATGTTTTTAGCTATGATTCAAGAAACTCTCTTCAGTCATTTGATGATCATCAGCTTTTTTTCTTCGATGAAGGGAAGTAAACAACTTCCACCAGTCCGGTCGATTCGAAATTTGGTGTTGTCTTAAGTATTTTAATGGAAAATACAGTAATTTAACCTGATGCTGCAATAGGACGTACTCTGCTAGATAGCTGAACAGGACCTAATTCCTTACTCACTTAAATACAGCAAAGGCATTGTGTTTGGGTTCATTAAAGTGCCCTGCATGAGTTAGGAATATGTATATTGAAGGTGTAATTCTATTGTATCTACGATTCATTTGTATTCTTTTTTGTATTCACCTTTTTAGGGTTCCGTAGTCAACTAGGAACCCTTATAGTTTCGCCATGTCTGTCTGTCCGTCTGTCTGTCTGTCTGCCCGTCTGTCCGTCCTCGCTTAATCTCTGTGACCGTTAGCACTAGAAAGCTGAAATTTGGTACCAATATGTATATCAATTACGCCGACAAAGTGGTAAAATAGAAATTGGAAAAAAATGTTTTATTAGGGTAGCCCCCCTATATGTAAAGTAGGAAGTGATTTTTTTTTTAATTTTAATCCTAACGTGTAATATATTGTTGGATAGGTATTTAAAAATGAATAGGGGTTTACTAAAATATTTTTTTGATAATGTCAATAATTTCGGAAATAATCGCTCTAAAAGTAAAAAACAATGTGTCCCCCCCCTCTAACTTTTGAACCATAAGTTTAGAAAATATGAAAAAAATCTGAAAAGTAGAACTTTATAAGGAATTTCTAGGTTTATAATTTTGAACTTGATGGAAAGAACAGTTTTTGTACAAAAAAGATAAAAAGGTTGTACAAAATAATTTCTGGACTAAGTTTGTAATATAATCGTATATGCAAGCATTTTTTTACACTCATAAGTGGGTACACTTATTGTGACGGACGGGAAACTACGGAACCCTACACTGAGCGTGGCCCGACACGCCCTTGGCCGGTTTTTTCTCTCTCTTTTGTTGCACCTAGCACTATTTGTCTCTGCGTCACCCAAAGATTGACTGGTAGAAAATGTTTGAGCCATTAAATCAGATTCTATACCTTTAGACAGCCTTATTTTAAGTATATGCAAAACCTGAAACCCTGTCTAGTATTTTCTGTAACTGTATCATGAAAAATCACTAAGTTATAAGCTTGTTATTTCAGCAGAAATACAAGGTCACCGGGCAATCCATGCGACTAAGTGGTTGGTTTGCACCTGTCCTCAGCTCCACCGTAGGCGCGGGCTTGCGGACAGTGAGCAATGGGTAGCTCGCTGTCCGGCCATCCGGTAAAAGTCCGGACCAAGCCCAAGTCGTCGACGGCGCGCACTGTTCCCGCGCGCCTCAAGGAGTTGTCAGCAACAGCAGGGACCCAGCCGGGTCGAAGCCTACTGGGGCCAGGGTTATCCGAAAGGGCGATCGAGCCCCGTTATGAAGGCTTGAAGGAACGGGATGGGTTTTTTTAGTCAGTAAGAGTCTGACACTATCTCCCGCACCGCCCAAGAGCGGGGGTTGTCATAAGATGATTTAAAAAAAAAACCTGTCCTCAGTTGTTTGATGGCGCCTAATACCAGCTATGAGCTGCCGTGACCTGTGTTGTACTTAGTGTCGGTGGTGTCTAACTTGTGACTTTTTAAAATATTTTTGGGAATAAATATAACATGGTGTAAAAACTATTGGAATCCATTCAGTTACTGATTCTGAACAAACTATAGGTATTCAGGTTTCGTATAAACTAAAAATAATGTTTGTAATGTTTGTTTGTGTGTGTGTGTGTGTGTGTTTGTTTGTGTGTGTGTGTGTTGTATGTTTGTAATGTTGTGTTTTATGCATAAAGTATTAAATAAATAAATGAATCTTATTCTGCAAACCAATAACGTCACGTAGCTTCACCATCAATTTTCTTTATTCAAAGCCGTAAATCATAAAGATATCACCCAAGCTCACACATCTACATAGCTCTACGCATCCAGATAATAATTGTTATGCATAACCAAATTTTTTACCTCCATGAACGCACTCGGTGTGTTAAGATAAGCCGGCTTAGTAAGCCCCTAAGCCGGAGTATAATCTGATAGCCAGCACCCAAGTTTTATTGGGAAAAAACCGAGCAAAACCCGGGTAAAAATAGCGCTTTGAATCCGGTGTTGGTGTGAGTGGGTTAGCACGGACAACGGTAAAAAATTTGCGAGGAAGATTGGCAAAAATAGTTCAGAAAACATAATGGAAGCGAAGGCAGGGTACTTTTTGCTTGTTACGTAGAATATTTGATAGCCTTTGTCACGCTTCGTGGTGTATTCTGTTTTTATTTTTCATTAATATTTTGTGTGAACACATTCATTATGAGTACAGGGATACTAAGGAGTGAAAATCCCTGCCTCAGTCTGCGTTTTCTTATAGCTATAACCTAGGGGTCTGGCCTGGCCTGGATTCACCACGGACGAAGTCGCGGGCAAAAGTTGGTTAAGTACCTATATGACTATTTACAACTAATTCTTTAAGATAATTTTATGTCTACTTATTCAAATTTTAATTAAGTCACACAGCACATAATAGGTAGTTACAAACAATGAGATATTCCGTATATGTATTTACCTGCCTGTAACGTTGCCTAATTAAGGTAAAATATTGTGTTTCTAATTACACCTATTTAATTACAGGTGTAAGCTTACAATTAGGCCGTTTCAATAACTTATGCGACCTTCCCAACTCGTTATCTAAAGTTGAACGCAGGCACAGAAGTTAACGCCTGATGAAATAACTTTAGCAATAAGTCACTGGAACGAATTTGTTTGCCGTGACAACTTTCACAGTTTAATAGCATATACTCGTTTACCAAGGATGTCCGACCGGTCGATCGCGGCTTTTAAGACGGTTGTGGTAGGCAGTAGTGTTTTTATTCTTAGGCCAAAAGGGCCATTTTTTGAGCTAGTTAATCATTCAAAGACCAGAGTGGAGTGAAAGGGCGTGTAAAACTTTTACTGATTAAAACCCACCTGTGCGTTTTAGGACCAGGTTTCTCTTTCAGAAACTCACCGTGGCCCTATTAGACCCGGCTCTGCTGGGCCCCAACGGTTTCACGTGGAATCGGACGGTTGTATGGCGAACTGTTCATTGCTCGCCGCCCGCAAACCCGCGCTTACGGTGGCTGGGAATCGCCATGCAGATCAATAAGGCACTTGATGTCTGATAGACACTGAAATATGTTCTTGATTGTTAAACATCTGTAAAGTAATAGTAATATTCCACAACTTTCATACAACACCATCTAGTACCAAATTAATCAGAGCTTGTGCTATGAGTACTAGACAACAGTAACTGAACATATATTTATATGTATATTTCTAAATTCATCATATTTTAAGTAGATAAATACACCCAGACATATAACAAATGATCCCAACCCAGGACAGATTGTCCTGGTGCAGAAGGATAAGGAGAGCCGACTCCACCTAACGTGGGAAGAGGCAAAGAAGAAGAAGAAGATATAACAAATGATCGTGCTCATCACACAAACATTTGTCCTGGTGGCAATCGAACCCACAAATATCGGCGCAAATATTTCTAAAAACGCGCAGAGCGCACGTGCAACGAAACGTCACGCACTACTCACGCGGCGCGCCCCACCAAAAGTGAAAGGCAGAGCTTATAAAAGGCGGGCGCAGCGCGTGAGCGGTCATTCGTTCGTCGACATCCGAGCTGGTCGGACGTTTCTGATGTGAATTTATTATTATATTATTTTTGAATTATTTTGAAACTGATTTGTTTGCATAAGTGTTATATAATTATAAAAGTTAAATCATACAAAAAGTGATTTATATATAATAGTAAAAGTGATTTAAATAAAACAAAATGGATCATAATGAGGCTTTTATTCGTGAAGACACCCCTCCTCTTATATCAGAAGAGGGGACGAATCGACGCCAACAACCTGCTCTTGCAAATACAGCAACCTTGGCACTCCTGGCTAATACATTTAAAGACACAATGTGTGAAATGATGATGCAAATGTCTCAGGACAATCATGCTGCACTGGCATCAATGATGAAAATCTTTCATGGAGATGAAAATCGATCAGTTCGCATCTCTGATGTCTATTTTCCAAGTTACGATCCTGATAAAGGCACAGACGTAAGAGAATGGGTAAATCTCATAACAAGAACTCAAGAAGAATACAAATTAAAAGATCACGAAGTACGTCTTAAAGCTGCAAGTGTTTTAAAAGGAAGGGCGCAAACCTGGGCCGATGATTGTCTACTGAGAACAACGACTTGGGCAGAAATGAAAGAAGATATGTTACAAACATTCCAGCCAGAATCTCGATATTTTTCTGATGTACTGAAATTTCGAAGATACACCATTAATGATGCAGATAACGTACCAGAATACATATCAAATGTCTGGAAAATGTTTAAAAGAATTGTTAAACCGGATCCAACTGAAGAAGATGCTGTTGAATTTGTGATCGGTAGTATACAAGAAGACGACCTTCGCACAGAACTCCTAAACAGCAGGTGCAAGACAGTTCCAGAGCTAATAGCGATTGCAAAAACAATGCGTAAACGTAAATGCCCTTCAATACAAGAGCGTATACCCAATAAGAAGCAAAAAATCGACGGTAGTAAATTAGACCTGGGTTTGACATGTTTCGTATGTGGCAAACAAGGACATCGAGCTCGCTGGTGTAACCAAAACTCAATTGCACGAGCTCGCACAGAACAACAACCAAGTACATCCACTTCCAGAGAAACGGAAGCAGCCAAGCCTACAGATAAAAGGAAAAAGGAATGCTCCTACTGCTCTATTCCCGGACACACTTATGAAGCTTGTTTCAAAAGACGTAATGCTGAAAAAAATGTTAATCTGTGTCAAGTCAAAGAAAAAAATGCCGAAAACATTATCACAATTACAATCAACAATAAGTCTTTTGAAGCCATATTCGACAGTGGAGCTGATTGTTCACTGGTGAGGGAATCGATAGCCCTCACTCTTCCTGGAACAAAAAGAAACAAGACGACTTATCTAAAGGGTATCGGACCGGTATCTGTCATATCCTTTAGCACAGTAACACCTGTATGCAAAATAAACGGCATGCATCTTGAGCTCGATCTCCACATCGTGCTGGATCACGAGCTACCAGCAGATATTCTAATCGGAAGAGATATGCTGAGTATTCCAGGTATAAAGGTCACGCTGACCAACAGTGAAATATCAGTGACCAGAAATGAGCAATGCCAAATCCCGATAGAAATATGGAATCTGTCTTCAAGCACTATAAATACGGATATAATAAACAAGAAGGAAATAGAGAACTTAATGGATCTATTGAACAAATACAATAAGCATTTCACTGAAAGTGTAACTGGATCGCGAATAACGACTGGTGAATTATCTATTCGACTAAAAAACCCCGACAAAATCGTAAATCGACGACCTTACAGACTGGCACCAATCGAACGCGAAAAAGTTCAGGCAATTATTAAAGAGCTCCAAGAAAAAAATATAATTAAGGAAAGCAATTCACCTTTTGCAAGCCCCATTATAATGGTGAAGAAGAAAAATGGCGAAGACCGGTTATGCGTGGACTATAGAGAATTAAACGCAAACACTGTACGTGACCATTACCCACTGCCATTAATCTCGGAACAGCTTGATCAACTCGCTGATGCTAAATATTTCACTTGCCTTGATATGGCAGCAGGATTTCATCAAATCCCAATTTCTCCAGAATCAATCGAGAAGACTGCATTTATAACTCCCGACGGTCAATATGAATATTTAACAATGCCGTTCGGATTAACAAATGCACCGTCAGTTTATCAAAGGGCTATAAATAAGGCTTTGGGAGATCTACGAGACAAAATTGCACTTGTCTATATGGATGATGTGCTTATACCAAGTAAAACAGTTGCTGAAGGTATTCAAAATCTGGAAAAAGTTTTAGAAGCCCTTACCAAGTGTGGCTTCTCCATAAATATTAAAAAGTGTTCATTTTTGAAGGTTTCTATCGAATATCTTGGCTTTATAGTCAGTGATGGGAAGGTGAGGCCTAGTTCATCTAAAGTTGACGCATTGGCAAGAACCCCTCCTCCCGAAAATGTGAAGCAGCTAAGACAATTCAATGGCTTGGCTGGGTATTTTCGCCGATTTATTTCCAACTTCTCAACTATAATGATACCATTATACAACTTAACCAAATCCAGTGTAAAATGGAATTGGACTGAAGAACATGAAGCCGTACGATCCAAGATAATAAATTATCTGACTTCAGCACCGCTGCTTACAATATTTAAAGAGAATCATCCAATAGAGCTTCATACGGATGCTAGTGCAATGGGATTTGGAGCAGTGCTAATCCAACCAAAAGATGGGATTCGCCATGTGATTGCTTATTTCAGCATGAGGACAACGCCAGCTGAATCCAAATATCACAGCTACGAGCTTGAGACTTTGGCAATAGTTCGAGCAATTAAACATTTTCGCCATTTTCTATATGGACGAAAATTCACAGTCATAACAGACTGTAACGCAGTAAAAGCATCACGCTACAAACAAGATCTATTGCCTAGGATTCACAGATGGTGGGCCTTTCTACAAAATTTTGAATTTGAAGTAGAATATCGAAAAGGTGAAAAATTGAAACATGCCGATTTCTTTAGCCGAAACCCACTTCGAGTTGTTATGAATTTGACTACCAAAGATGACTGGCTGATTGTAGAACAACGGCGTGATTCTGAACTGAGTAAAATCATCAAAGAAATTCATACAAATCATGACCTGTATCCGGATTACGAACTCAAAGACAACGTTTTACACTTCAAAACTAATTCTAAAGGAAAAATCAAACTGACCAAAGTTGTCCCACAATCTTATCGATGGAGTCTTATAAACACCTACCATGAAGCTCTCAAACACATGGGATGGGAGAAAACGTTGGCAAAACTTAAAGAAAACTTTTGGTTTCCTAAAATGTCATCAACAGTCAGATACTTTGTAGAGCACTGTGTCATATGCAAGACTATGAAAGGACCATCAGGAGCTGCACAAAGTCGATTGAACCCAATCGAAAAAATACCTGAACCTTTTCACACCATCCATATCGATATTTCCGGCAAACTTAGTGGTACTGCTTCTCAGAAGGAATATGTTTTTGTAGCAATTGATGCTTACACGAAGTTTGTTATTCTGCAACATGCCAAAAACAAAACCCAAACCAGTGCTTTAAAACATCTCAAAGAGATAGTTTATTTATTTGGTGCTCCAAAGCGTATTATTGTTGATGGCGATGGTGCATTTATTTCCCATTACAAGAACTACTGTGACCAATATGGGATACAATTGCATCAATGCGCCGGATATACAAGTAGAGGAAACGGACAAGTGGAAAGAATTATGAGAATAATAAAGAATGGCTTGACTATTATAAATAACACACAGAAATGTCATTGGGCGACATCACTGGGAGCTTTACAGCTAGCTATCAACTCCACTTTCTCAAAAACCACAGGACTGACACCTATCGAATTGTTAACGGGGAAAAAAGGAAGTGTCCCCCCAGAACTCCTAAATCTTATAGATGAACGTAACGAAAGGGTTGACCCAGAAATGATGAAAGAAGCTGTGTCAAGAAGGATGACCGAACAGGCCGAAAGAGACAAAATGCGCTACGATAATAGTAAAGCCAAAGTAAAGCGATTTGCGAAAAGTGAATATGTTCTTTTACGCGAGCCTCCAAGACTGGGCACTAAATTAAGCCAAAAGTATGATGGACCGTTCGAAATAAGAAAGGTCTTACCACATGACAGGTATGAAATTCGTCGTATTAATGGTCGTGGGCGATGCAGAAAGGTTTGCCACGAACATTTAAGAAGAGCACCACACTTTGGGGTTCAAAGTAACGTGGCCGTATCGGCAATGAATAGAGAGATGGATGAAAACGGGACATCTGATGAGAACAATAGCAATTAAATCAAATTAACGTTGTAAGTACAGAATTTATTATAATTACGTGAAGGTTAAGTAACCGATGTGTTAAGACCAAAATGAGCGTTGAGGCTTTGAGGTTCTATAACGCGTGACCAAAATTAGCGCTGAGGCTATGAGGTTCTATAACGTGTGACCAAAATTAGCGCTGAGGCTATGAGGTCGATGTTCAAAATGATTCGCGAATCAATCCAAAATTAGCGCTGAGGCTATGAGGATGATTGGCAATCAACGAGACTTGTATTTGAAAACTAATGAAGTTATTTTTGCAGATTGCTGTAAGATGTCGGTGCAGGGACGCACCCATCATCAGAATGGCCGTATCGGCGCAAATATTTCTAAAAACGCGCAGAGCGCACGTGCAACGAAACGTCACGCACTACTCACGCGGCGCGCCCCACCAAAAGTGAAAGGCAGAGCTTATAAAAGGCGGGCGCAGCGCGTGAGCGGTCATTCGTTCGTCGACATCCGAGCTGGTCGGACGTTTCTGATGTGAATTTATTATTATATTATTTTTGAATTATTTTGAAACTGATTTGTTTGCATAAGTGTTATATAATTATAAAAGTTAAATCATACAAAAAGTGATTTATATATAATAGTAAAAGTGATTTAAATAAAACAAAATGGATCATAATGAGGCTTTTATTCGTGAAGACACCCCTCCTCTTATAGACCAACATCATGTAAATATACTACAGGCTACACTTTTTGCGCGATGTTATGTTATAGTAGGCATTATAAAATTAAATCACGCCAGGCTTCCAGAGTACTCAATAAAAAATTACCTGAGGTAAAAAGGCACACGATTTGAGCTTGTTATTTGCTTTGTAATAATTAAATTTGCAATCAGGCTGAAAGGATTCGTAAAGCGAGTTCTAAAACAAAGAATATAAAAACATGAAAATAAAAAAAGAGAAAAGCGGATTGTTTGATAGCATTTCAGTAAATTATGATGTTATATTTTGTGCTGATTTGTTCACTTTTATATTTTTATTCGCTGGAATCGCCTGAAGTCACGTTCGGCGCTGTAATATAATGATCTTTGTTTTAGAAGTAAAGAGATTTGATGTGTTTCGATCCAGCGGGGCCACTCGAACTAAACAATTTTTTCAAATAAACTCTTTAACAAAAGGTCCGTTTTTTTACATTTGAGAAAAACCCTAGAATGTAACTTTAAACTGAAACTGAAAGAAACAATAAAATAGTAATTAGGGGTCCGGTGTAGTAGTAGCTATTTTAGTAGTAGCTACAATTGCCGTCACGGATCTTGAGCGCTGGCTTCAAGTTGCGCAGAAGTCAAATATTCGGTCTCTTTAGTGGTGCGAAGTAAGACGCGGGGGTGGGGATTGTCAGTGATTGGCTCGCCGCGCCATCGTGGCATAGACGACACTCCTGATTCGTTCCCTGCGTTGCTGCATATATCTAACAACGAAGACGATTGGCTCGCTAATGTATGGAATGCGCAAAGCGATCCCCAGTCTGACGCCGAGCGCTCAGGATCCGTTTCGGCAATTGTACACTACACCGGACAAGCCACTAGGTGTTCAAAATACATACGTCAAAATGGTCTTATAATTTTGACAACTTTAGCTGAAGTACAGTAGCTGTATCCGTTTGAACCTGAAAAAAAACAATCTCAAATAAAGTGAGTCAAGCTCTGACCACGAAATGTAGTTCGTAGGTTCAAACCCAGTTTGGAGCGTTATTGTGTGTATATTTCATCATCATTACTCTCAAAATGGTGAAGGAAAACATTCTGAGGAAACCAGCTTGTCCTAAAACCAAAAATCCGAAAATAGCTGACATCCACACTTAGACACCCCGCACACTGCAGACTTTCGATCGCCCGATAGTATGGTAGGAACCGTGAAACTGGCATGTCCTAAAACCAAAAATTAGAAACCAGCTGACATCCACACTAAGAGACCCCGCACACCCGATCGTTTGGTTGGTTGCTTAATCAGTATGAAGATGTAAGGAAGTGCGCACACAAAACGATTCAGAAACGGCCGAAAAAAAGTTCAGCTTCATACTGATTAAGCAACCAACCAAACTATCGGTCGATTTATAGTCTGCAGTTGGCGGGGTCTCTTAGACCGCGTCGTGGGTTAAGGTAGAACTACACTGTGCACACGCGTGCCACGTGAGCTGATCTGGGCGCATCGGTCTCTTTACATTTTATATGGAAACTAGACTTGTAGAGCTATTCTATATCCTCGCCAAGCCACGTCGTGTAATGTCCTACGTACAAATCAGGTGTGGTCAACGTGTGTGTCGGTCTTATGTAGTTCTAGCTTTATGGTGTATACCCTCTCCTAGAGAGGAGGCCTGATCCCCATCAGCACAGTACCATCAGTCAGAACATTATAAGGCCGATTAAGCTATAATAATAATAATAAGCCTGATATAATGGTGGTGGACCGAAGCGAGAGGCGTGCAATGATTGTTGATATATCCGTTCCGCATGACGAGAACCTCGTGAAATCTGAGAAAGATAAACAAATCAAGTATATTGACTTGGCTCGCGAGGTTGTCGACATGTGGGAAGTGGATTCAGCGATTATTGTACCGATAGTCGTTTCAGCCAATGGCTTAATAGCCAAGAGCCTCGACCAACATCTTTGGAGGCTCTCGTTAGGCGACTGGATCAAGGGCTTGATTCAGAAAGCGGTACGCCTGGACACGGCTCGTATAGTTAGGAGGTTCCTTTCTCTGGAGCCCTGACCGCCGGTAGCTTGGACCCTGTTCCCGATACCGGCGGGACACTATTTTTTATATTTTGAAATGTTTTTTTTTTCTTTTTTATTTAAATATTTAAAAATATAATTTATATGTTAACTTAACTGAATAAACGAATAATAATAATATAAAACAAATTGAAAAAAAATACAATATATCTATATAATATATAAAAGACAGAAACAAAAAATAAAACTAAAGTATTATGTCCATATAATGAAATTAGAGATGAAAAAAAAAAAATTTAAGCTAAAAGCGGTTCAATATTGCCATCGTTAGCAAAAATAAAAACCCAATTTTGAATCCCAACAGCATACAGAACGGAATTTCTTCACTGAACAAAACTTTTACCAAACCAGGATTAAAAGTTAATTAAAGTCCTCAAATTGTGGCCGAAGATATTTCGTACCAACCTAAATTAACTTCAAAAATAAGTAAAAAGCAACTCTAATATTGTTTCGTTAAGATTGCTTTTCGTATGGTTGAAATAATCAAAGTATTGTGAATCAAGGCAAAATGAGAGCTAAAAGGAATCAGGTTATATAAATAATTTGTAAAACATTATTATGTATTTTAAGGTAAGTATAAAAGAAAATTATCCAGTAAAATTTTTGTTGAAAACTTTTTTTTCGTAAAATTTAAGGACTTTAAGGAATTACTGTATATTTACTAAAGTTTAATGGTTGCTTATTTAAAAGTATTTTTAGTATCCAAGTTTCTATGCTGCCATAAAAAAGACACTGAAAATTGAGTTCGGAAACTTGTACTTTTTTATTTTCAGCAGGGAAATCATACAATGACTTCTCCCGGCCTTGGGCGGAGCGGGAGGGCGTGTCAGACTTTTACTTACTAAAACCCACTCTTTTTTCTTTTTTGCCTTCGTTCTGGGGAAGGGAAAAGAGTGGGCCTTGGGGCCTCGGGGTTTTCTATCACACAACCAATGGCCCCAGTAGACTTCGGCCCTGCTGAGCCCCTACGGTTTGCTGATATCATTTGAGGCGCGCGTGGAACACTTCGCTTCGTCCACGACTCGATCTCAGTCCCAACTACATCCCTACGGCCGTACGGCTCGCCTTTGTAATATTAGTGTAGTATTTATAATTACAATGTGGCACGAACCTATCATCTTTCACCTGCAAACAAAGCATAGTTACAATCTTCACTCCCTCGTTGACCTCCAAAATGGGTACATATCTAGTACATAAAGAAACGATAGCCTATAAAGTAGCCTGTTCCTCACCCCATTGGCTGCGACCCCAATAAATAAACCTGATCGAAAAATAAAAGAAATCAGAAGGCATTCTGTTTGTCTTTCTGCCGTTCGACAGAGCTCTCTGAAATAGGTTAATAAAGTGGAAGGATTATCTACTAGAGTGAATACTGAAGAGTCTGTACTACTAGTACTAGCCCAAGTCATCGACGGCGCGTAGTGTTCCACGAGGACCTCAAGGAGTTGTCAGCAACCGTAGGGGCCTAGCAGGGTCAAAGCCTGGGTCATTTGGGGGCATGGGTAATGCGTAAGAGATCCCGGGAGCCGTGGAACAATGGCAAAGAAAGAAAAGGAGTGGGTTTTTAGTCAGTAAGAGTCTGACACTATCTCCCGCTCCACCCAAGAGCGGGGGATGTCATTGGATGATTTTCCAACCTAAAAAAAACTACTTGAGGTTTAGTATGATATGGTTGAGGATCAAATCATTCGAAAATTGAATAAAGATTGCCAGTTCAAAGATCAATGAGACTAGTGGTCCTTTTTTGTTCTGAAGCCTTCAAAAGGCATCTGGATTTTTTGGGAAAAAGGCCAGGTGGTGTGGGACGAATTTCAGAACGTTTTCTGCCATAAACCAATGTGGCAGTTGCAATCGACCGTACTTTTTTAAACTTTTCTGTTTGTACGGGGACATCAGTCGTATACCGCACCAGCTTCTTGGGTGTGTGAGCGATAATGCCGACGCCCAAAAATGATCAAGCTGCAGCAAATAACGAATGAATTCTCTCGGAAATTGAGGGGAATGAAGTGGTCTACACCTCGATAAACACTGTTGTCGAGCAAGATGACGCCACAATTTATCCCGTGGAATTTCTGAACTCCCTGTCAGCAAGTGGACTTCCAGCGCATACCATCAAGCTGAAGGTCGGTGTCCCGATTATGCTTCTTCGGAACCTATCTCCTCCGAAGTTGTGTAACGGGACCCGCCTTAAAGTCATCTCGCTCCACAGACACACCATTGAGGCGGAAATTCTTACGGGTTGTGGCGTCAGCGAGGCAGTATTTATACCACGCATTCCCCTCATACCTCACAACTTCCCGTTCCAGTTCAAGCGCGTACAGTTCCCCGTGACTGTTTGCTTCGCGATGACCATCAATAAGTCACAGGGGCAGACACTGAGGGCAGCGGGTGTCGACCTCAGGACGAGTTGCTTCTCACACGGTAAACTGTACGTCGCTTGCTCCCGCGTCACCAGTACTGACTCTTTTTACATTTTGGCTCCTGGCAGCATAACTACCAACGTAGTTTATAGGGAAGTGTTGTAAGGTATGATACCTTTGTACGTATTTTTACTCTTTTGTGTTCTGGAATGTATTCCTGCATTATTTTCTCTATTTCCTTCAGTCTCATCTTATGACTGAACTCAGCAGGATTCTCATATAACTCTCTTCACTTGCTTCGTTTGCAAAAAAAACTTATATTTTAATGCTATTTTAAAAGTTGTTTACTTATTTTTTTTGGTGCTGTAGAGCCTTCACGCAGACGACGTCGCGGGCAGCAGCTAGTATACAATAAATATCGACTATTTTGTGTAAAAATATTGTTTTTTTTAATTTAAGATAGAATAAAGTCATGCACTTTTACAAGTATTGACGTCTTTACATATTTTTTTGAGTACGTTTACGGTATAATATAGACATCATAATGCCCCCTCAAGACTGTTCGAAATAGTCATCGCAGCCCTGAAATGCAAAGGGCAACTGGCTGGGTTTTAGTCAATAGAAATCTGATACTTTTCACTTCACCCTGAGTGGGAAAAATAATTTAATAATTTCCCATCCCAAAAAAGGCGTTTTAATGAATGAATATCTTTCTCCTATCGTATCGTTCAAATTCCCACATTTATTTCGAGCAAGCTTGCCGGATGGAGGCCGGAGGCGGTTTGGAGGCCAGGATTGGATATTGGCCGTGATTCACGTCACGGGGGGTGAGTGCCATGTATTGTTTGTAGTGCTTTATGAGTTAATGCTGTCACCAGTGTTAATTTATTTGTTTGCCCATTTTGCTGTTGGAAATAAAGCGAGTCTTGGTGTAAACATACTAGTTTTGTATGTTTGATAGACTTGGTATACTTTACTATTTGACCTATGTTCACTTTGCTGGGTCTTGGGTGTCATATTAGTGACGTAAATATGTGATGTATGTGTAAGGTTGTCTGTAAGAGATTGCCCTGTGCGATAAGATCGCCCTTTGTACATTTTGTTTTTGTATAATTATGTTTATCCTGACCACATTATGACGTGCACAATAAAGAATATAATAAATAAAGGGATTAAATATAATGACCACCATAAAACGCTTTGGTACCCTTAGTTCTTTTGTCAAAAATATATTACTTGACACCAAAAAAATGAAATCCTAAAGTTACAATAGTATTTTAGTTACGACTGTACTTTAAATTGTATTCGAACACCAAATGTAGTGTAAATGATAACCAAATCTTAGCGAGCAAATTAATGCGCTCTTTTTAGCCCCGTAGAGCAGGATGATACTTTGTCTAATCAACAATCTATCTTAGTGGAATTTTAGGGCACCCCGGGTCGGATAGATTTAGGTTAGAAGAAGATGGCGGGGTCGTAGTGAGCGAGCGAAGCGAGCGAACACAGACCCCATCACCTTCTTCGAGGTTATTTTTTTTAAACCACCCAGAAGTCCGTCGAGCTGTCTTGGCAGGTAGTTAACCTAACCTCAAAATTTTAACTACTGATATCTCCGTAACCATGGGGTTCTGCCGATGCTTTATTTGGATTCATTTTGCTTAAATAGGATAGCGAGATGTTAAAACTTTGTTTATAATTTTACATTAAAATGTAGGTTTAATTTTGGTGATCATTTACTATTTTTGTCTTTTATATGTTACTATATCTGGTGGTAAGTTAAACATAAGCCATAAATAAATAAATTAATAAATTGAATATCGAAGTTTCCTTCCGTGATAGCATCAGAAATGAAGATATCCCCAAAAGAACCAAGGTTACCGACACAACCTGAAGAATCGTCAAACTTAAGTGACAGAGCACATTGCTCGCAAAACAGATAGCCGCAGACAGAAGACGCAGGGCTTGGATGCCTTCTACCAGGTGATGGTGATGGCGATGACCTGGTGAGGTTCGCGGAAATCCAATGAATGAGAGATGCATGGGGCCACATTGTGGTGACAGTTGGGCGAGGTCTTCCGGCTGAAATGATGATGATGATCTTAATACTAATTAATCTATTAAATCACTATCTTGACTGGCCTGTTGGTATAGTGGTGAGTCGCCCTGACTGCTATGTCGCAGGTCGTGGGTTCGATTCCCACCCAGGACAAATGTTTGTGTGTTGAGCATGATCATTTGTTCTGTGTCTGGGTGTAATTTATCTATAATACCTATGTATGTATTTAGAAAAATATAAGTATGTTTATCAGTTGTCTAGTACTCATAACACAAGCTCTGCTTAGCTTGAGACGAGACGGCGTTGTGTGATAGTTGTGGAATATTATTATTTAGCTATTTGAATAATGGGTTATATTTTATTTATTGACATTATCATTAGTACTTTTTAATCACGGAACAGAAAACCCAATCCTGCAATAAACGCAACCCGTTTTAGGAAGAAAACCGTAAGCTATTTACGGTTTTCTTCCTAAAACGGGTCCACATATTTCCGCAGCACATATTACTTGCCAACTTTATCTAGAGGTCCATTTACTGATCTTTGCAATTGTATTTGAGTTTGCTGCGGGAAATTGAACCTTATCCCAGTGCAATACAGTTTGTAAGTCGTTGATACAGCTTTGTATAAACGAACGGTTGGACTTAGGGTAAATCGGTGAGGTAAAAATCGAAGGTAGTAATGGACTTGTCCAAATCACCTAAATTTTTCAAGGTGTGGACAAGAATTCGGACTTTTGCTCAATTTTTGATATGTAGACGAAAATTCTTTGTTTTTAAACGACTAAAAAACAAGAAAGAGGTTCTCAAGTTGGCGACTGGACGTTATTATTTTGGTGACTTGTTTAGCGATATACTTTTCGACCGATTTTGATGGTTTTTTTTTGGGTTTGGTAGAGGATTTTCTCCGGTGAATATAATAGATCAAGCAATGGATTAATAACTTTTTCAACACCCTTCGGATGGAGAAAACCCTAACCCTAGCTTACGAGGACTCAGTGGGGATTGGTGGATGTTACTTAGCTTGGTCTCAATTTTTTCGGCTCTAGGACATGCTGGTTTGTTTCGATGTCTTTCATTTCGAGAGCAGTGTTGATGAAATAAATTACACAAAATATAACGCCTCCCTGGGTTTGAAGCCTTGACGTAGATCTTGATAAATAATGTGTGTGTGTAAAATATTAAAATTTCCCATAAAATACTCAACATTTTACTAGCAACACCTTTCTCTCAAGTAACACAGCGTATAGTCTATTCTGAAACTCTGTTCTAAAGTAAATTTATATGATGTAATGACGGACGATGGAGCCGGTAGAACAAAATCTCCATTGTGGAGTTTAGAGGTAAAATTTGGAACAATGGCGTCGAGAGTGTCCTTTACATGTGAAGTACTCCTTAACTTGAAGTGAGGCTGGAGATTATTCACAGGTGTATAACTAGGTAGGTGAAGCATGTTTTGTAAGGCAAGTGGAAATGTATTGTGGTGTTTTAACCGCTCGAGCGCCGATTGTACATTTACGTCTGCATAACTTGGATGTCATTGAAAAACGCTTAATTTTCGGTTTGTATACACGTCTGTACAAAAGTTATTTCGCCGAAAATTTTGGTTTCTATTTCTATACATATTATTCTATATATATATTATATTACTAGCTTTTGCCCGCGGCTTCGCCCGCGTGGCATTCGGTACTTAAGGAATCGGGATAAAAGGTAGCCTATGTTCTTTTCCATGTCAAAGGCTATATGCATGCCAAATTTCATCCAAATCCATTCAGCCGTTTTTGTGTGATTAAGTAACAAACATCCAAACATCCACACTTTTAGGATTTGTTTTTCCTAGAAAAATTAAAAAAACATTTTTTTTGTTTTTTTCTTATTTTTTTGGCTGTTTACGTAAACAGTGCAATTTTCCGGATCATGTGATCCCCTGGCGCTCGTGGGGTTAAGAGTTCATTTAGGCCCTATTGCGTATTTATGTAATGGAGAGCAGTGGTTGCCAAGTGGTAACGGCCCCGACTTACGAGTTGTAAGTCGCGGGTTTAGACCCAGCCCAGGCGCATTACTTTGTGTAATTTATTTCATCACCACTGCCACGGCCCATTCTCTCTCGTAGAGAGGAGGCCTGAGTCTTTGTATTTTGCTATTCCTACCTACGTCTGTATGATGCGACGCAAGTGCATCAATGACCCCCACACCGATCCCCACTCCCTTCCGCTATTGTACTATCGCTTGCATCGCATAGACTTCGTAATATTTAGAACGTTCAATTGAAATATTTTTATTTTTGTATGAAGATCCGATGAACTAAATTATGATAGTTTTTTTAAAGTCATAGAACAAAAGTTGTTTTTTATGATGCATAGTTCTGAGAGGTTGCCAGTGTTTTTGTTTAAATAACCCTGTATAATTCAAACAAGCCATCTAAGCGGTTGCCGACAGTGAAAAGAGAATCGCGTCTATGCGGTAGGAAAATTTATCTTCTCAGCTTGCGTGAACACTAAACTAGATTCTGCCAAAGTGGTGTGATGTCATTACCACTTAAGGCTCGTCCTCAAGTTTCCATACTATTGACTTCGCCGATAGGTGTATACAATAGCATAGAGTCTGTCTAATAAGTTATACGACTTGGGTAATTATTAGGATTAAATGAAATCTGATGTAGTCAACACGGGTTCAATAATCAAGGTTGATTAAGAGATAGAGATCATTGTTTACTAACAGAAGAACCATAAGAAAAGTATCGAATAAAAGTATTTTTTAAATGATTAAATATTATACAAAATTCCGAAGTCGGTTGACTTATTAGACAGAATATAGTCGGCCTTATAATGTTCCCACTGTTGGGTCTCTGGCCTCCTCTTTGGGAGAGGGAATGGGCCGTAATCTACCACGCGGGAGCGTGGAACCCAATACAGAAATACGCTTGTACGATATGACTATATACAGAAAGCACAGTTAATAGAAATCTCTATTCCTAGACAGCACGTTTCGCCGAAAACTTTGTTGTTAGAAAACATTGTTTGTAGACATCTCGGTACATAGGAAGCACTGTTGACAGAAATCTCTGTTCATAGATAGCACTTCTTGCCGTAAACTTTTTCATAGAAACCACTGTTTCCAGATACCTTGGTTCACAGAAAGCGCCTCTGGAGAAGAAACTATCAATATTCTACTAGTGCATGCCGGTTTTCTCACGATGTTTTCGTTCGCCGTGTTGAGAGCAGTGGTGATAAAATAAATTACACAAAGTAATGCGCCTGGCTGGGTTTATACCCTTGAACTACAACTCGTAAGTCGGGGCCGTTACCACTCAGCCACCTCTCCTCTTATACAATATAAAACAATTTCCACAAAAATGTGTGTCACAAGAACATGACATTTATTTTCAAGAGAGAAACCAATTTCCTCCATACATCAACTATCTCTAATATTATTCAAATAAGCAAAGTATTGAAACCAATGTTTATAGAAGATAAGATATTCCTTCAATATTTCAAGTCGACGCGTTCAATTGGAACGAAGGTGTGAGGAGGCCAGGGGCGTCGGCTTTCAGAAAACCTCATGGGTGCTCATGCACATTTGATGATTAGAAAAACTGGCGAAGTTTGAGAAGAGAAATGCACACTGCTCGATCGACAAATAAATAAGGGCTTCTACAGACGTACCACAACCACACCATGTGGCCGGGCGTATATGTCGTATTGAAAATGAATAGGACTATTCACACGTACCACATTTTACAGTCGTTAACGACCGTGTGTGTGATACCGACCACATCGCAACCACAACGCAACTATGTCTGTACACCATGTAACCGCGACAACGCAACGACATCGACATTTTGTCGGTACCACAACGCAACTACAAGAAGCTGCAGCGACGCTATTCACACGTAACCGCTGCTTGACGGCATTTTGTCGCTGCGACGTGTTATGGTTATGGTACGTGTGAAGAAGTCCTAAATGTCCTACTTTAATATTGCGTCCCAAACTAAGGTTTTTCCTTGTACTATGGAAACCAGATAACGAAGGTACCACAAACACCCAGACCCAACACAAATATCTGTTTCATTAACAAACATTTGTAAAACGAATCGAAACTGCAACCCTTGCGTCTCAACCGGCGTTAAACTACTGCGCTAAACGGGTCGTCGGGTAATGAAAAAAAAACACATACATTCAGCCGAACATAGAACATTTAATATTTCCCATTCCCATTTCTAAAAGGCGATTACTGATCTGCCACCCTAGCCAAGTTACAACCGTTTCTCTTGCATCGAAAGCCTCGAATTCTGTCTTTAAGGCAAGAGTGAATAGGCTCTTAATAAACTAGCGCGCCTCACCATCAACGATTGCATCACTGCTTACCATCAGGTGGGATCGCAGTCAAGCACTAGTTTATACCAATTAAAAAAAAAAAAATTCTTTTGTCCTGACCACGTGACTGAGCGTTGAGATGACGTCATTCCCGCACATTTGAAGTTTTTTACTAGCGTGAATGATTGTAGATTATCAACTTGGCTAGAGGTACTTAGTTTCTTGATATCTATTCTCAGGGATGCTTGGCACCTACTACTTATTTCTCATAGGTGCTCGAGCCCCCGAGCACCCACATAGTCGGCGCCCCTGTTTTTCACAGACACAGTTTGTCATTGTCTGTAAAAGTCCTTTGTATTAAAAATATCGAGGAAATATTAAGTGTTTGCTCTTTGTTAGGAGAAAGTAAGGAAAATGAAGGATGGAGGCCATTACAGAGCTTTTTGCGTAGTGGAGGAAATGAGGATTATGATCGCTTAGAGTAAAAATCCTAGGAATTGCTAGGTATGTTAGGCTTGTGAACCTAAAATAACAGTTCCATAATAATATTTTTTTTGTTTAAGGCCTTCCGACGCTGCGTCTTCTGGTACGCGGTCGCCACTCCAGAACCTTTCGTCCCCAACGGTCACCTATTCTGTGACCAAAATCGGTAGTGTGAGTTTTAACCACCTCATCATCATCATCATTTCAGCCGATAGATGTCCACTGTTGGACATAGGCCTCCCCAACTGTCGCCACAATCCCGCATCAGATTCCCGAAACCTTCACCAGGTCATCGGTCCACCGTGTAGGAGGCCTTCCGAAGCTGCGTCTTACGTTACGCGGTCGCCACTCCAGAACCTTTCGGCTCCAACGGCCATCTGTTCTGCGAGCAATGTGCCCTGTCTATTGCCACTCAAGTTTGGCAATTCTTCGTGCTTTGTCGGCAACCTTGGTTCTCCTGCGGATATCTAAATACCTATTGAATAGAAACTCGCTAGCGACCACAGTACCCCTAGCCAAGTTGATAATTTGCAATCGTTAACGTTAACGTGGTCAGAATAAAAGAATCGGGGACGTGGCTAAAGTCTGTGTGGCTAACTCTAGGCATTCGACGCAAGAGAAACGGCTGTAACTTGGCTAGGGGGGCACAGCAGGGGCCCAGCCGGGTCGAAGCCGGGTCGAAGCCTACTGGGACCAAGTCCGAAAGGGAACTCTAGCTCCGAAATGAAGGCTTGAAGGAACGGGATGGGTTTTTTAGTCAGTAACAGTCTGACACTATCTCCCGCTCCGCTCAAGAGCGGGGGTTGTGATTGGACGATTTTGCTCACCAAAAAAATAAAAAAAAACTAGGGTAGTTTTTAACAGTTTCATAAAGAAAATCGGTACCCTGTTCCTTCTTTTCCCTCGTTCCAGAGCCTCGGAGTCCACAACCTATGGAGAAAATACTCGCTGTAAAAAACACCAGGGAGTTTTTTGAATAAAACTTAAGTAGTTCTTACAACTTTGTTTCAGTAGATACTAAAAACTATTTAATTAGGAGAACCTTTACCTCCTTATAAGTGGCAAACATAAAGTAGGCAAAGTAAGGACAAGCTAAGGTATTAGGTAATTTAGGCAAAGCACTTTAGCGAACTAATTTGGAGTGTCATAAAAGTGAACACTGAGGATCACGGGCGCTATCTCGAAAAGTTACAATTTTGGACCATATTATGTAAACTTACCTACTTTTACTTAGGTAATTACTTACGGTAAGTAGGTACCTACCTCGCTCTTTATTCTTCTTCTTCTTTTCGAGTCTATGCCCTCTAACTAAACAGATATATATATTTTAATTGATATAAACTTGTGCTTGACTGCGATCCTACCTGATGGTAAGCAGTGACGCAATCGTTGAGGGTGAGGCGCACTAGTTTAAAGCCTATTCACTCTTGCCTTGACGACACCTAAATTATAATCAGACGGGAAAACCGCAGCAGGCAAATGGTTCCAGTCCCTCGAAGTGAGATACCGGTCAAGCGCGAACATTTCAACAATAAAAAAAAATAAAAAAAAGTACGTGGTATAAACGACGAGGCGAAATGCTTATCCTTTCTGACCAATATTTGGCAACCTGTATAGCTCTATTGTTGGCCTCGTATAGATCCTGAAAACTGAAGTCCCTTGTGGGCAAATTAATGATGCGCTCTTTATTTAAATCACGGGACCTTTGTATAAATTTTCCGGTGTACCGACTTTTGGCAATTAATTTACTCCTGTTTAGGGTTCTGTACTTCTTGACGAAAATGGAATCCTTATAGGATCACTTTGTGGCCCGTTCTCTTGTCTGTTTGTCTATCAAAACCCTTAGGCACGGGAACGCTTGGAGACATAAATCTGAAATTAATATAAAATAATTAGATCTGCTAACCCCTTAGAATAGGGAAAAAACAAACTTCTAAGTCAACGTTATCTAAAGATAAGGCTGTTTATGATGCATAATTATTTTGACACTCTCATGGAAATCAAATTATATGGTACTTCCCGTTGACCTAGAATCCTGAAATAAAGCAAGAATCAAGATCGTATACTACAAATAAAGAAAAAAAAAAAACCATTTTGTATTTAGTTATGTCACAAATCTTTTTTTTTTTTTCGAATCGAACTATTTACAAAGGTAAATTGTACAGAACTCTTGGTGTGCCATTTCGATTCGCACTTGAGTGGTATTTTTAGAGGTGTGAATTCATCAGCATGAGCATGTGTCAGACTTTTACTGGCTGAATCCTGTGTTCCTTCAGTGTTCCTTTGTATTCCAGAGCTATCGTAACTCTATCAAACAATACTGCAGCCCCAGCAGGCATCGGTTTTGACGGGTCTTGTCAATTTTGTTGTCTGGCCTCCTTACTAAAGACAGAAAATTCACGCTATTGTCGTGTTGGTGACGGAACATTTCTCAATTAAATACAACCTATATTGTTAGACTAGCCTACCAGGGTCGCACATAGGACTGTTCATTGTGTCGACACTTGGGGGAGGCCTGTGTCCGACAGTGGATGTCTTTCGGCTGAAATGATGATGATATGATGAGTTCTGCAAGCGGTTTCATCCGCGTGAAAGTAAAAAAAAAAAAAACAAAAAAAAAATCTACTTGTAAACCAATTTTTTAAATCAGTTCTGTAGTGTTTGAGTTTATTCGTTACAAACAAATATACAATCATACAAATCTTTCCTCTTTCTAATATAAGACATTTCAGAGATTGAAATCTCTAATTTTATTATTGTGAATGTGAGAACTATGTGGATTACTCTTTCCTTTTCTTTTATTTTCACATGATGTCTGGCAGTTTTGAGTATTTGATGTGGCCTACCCAAATGTCCTTTCTTTGGCATTGTTCGTCAAGTCGTTGAGCTCCTTAGTAGTTCTGAGTTGAGCTACACGCATATTGACAAATGCTTGCACTGACTGGACAGGTCCACTTAGAACTGTGTGGTTCTTTCTTCAAAAGACCATCTCAGGCTCAATCTGCATGGTTCTCATATGATTTGACCATTACATGTTTTGCTGTATGGACTTTAAAAGAGACTTTGACCCCTGATTTTGTTTCGGTGTTTCTTCTCAGGGTAGTCAGCTAGGAAACACCGGCCTCATCTAGCATTAATTGACGAAAAAAAAAAATTTGACGTGTAAAAGTGTTTTTATAAAACCTACTTGCAAAATAAAGATCATTATTTTATCATTTATCATTTAAATATTTCAAACAATGAGTGTTGATGTTATATTTCTTAGGAAGGCTTTGATATAGAGTGTGGGTGAAATAAAGGCGTATGATAATAGAGAGCTCTGGAATATGTACTCATTAGAATATTCATTAATTCGAAAATAGGCTGACCTATTTCATTACTATTTTAGGCTTTATTAATTTTCATTCACCTTCGTATCTCAGGATTTAATATTCAGAATGCTGGAATGAAATAATGTGACGGGGAAGTTATATTAAATTAAACTGGTTATAAAGTTGGAAATAAAAACAACGCTTTTTATTTTTTTTTTTTGTCCTGAGCTCGAGAGTCGCAGTGCGATCTCCGGCCACCGTAGAAAAGGGGTTGCAGACAACGAGCAATCATAAAAAATCAAAATCAAAGCTCGTCGTTCTTCGATGGTTTTGTTCTTGGTTCGACCGTGCCCGAGTCGTCGACGGCGTGTAGGTAATGTTTCACGTGTGCCTCAAAGAGGTGCCAGCTAATAGAAAGTAGAGCCTAGCACAGCCGATGCCTGTTAAAGCCATGGGAAAATTTCTGAAAAGAGGATGTAGTCCTAGAACGCAAAAGGCAAATAAACTAATATTGTGTGGTTTTAGTCAGTAAATGATACTCTCTCTCGGTCCAACATAGAGCAAAAAGCACAGGTTTTTCAAATATCCAGCCCAAGTTACAACCGTTTTTCGAGTTGGCTGAACGTTGAGTTTTCTACTAGCGTTAACGATTGCAGATTATTAACTTGACTAAGGGTACAGGTTCCCCTTGACCAGGGCCTCAAGTCTGCTATTACAATAGTGTCAGAATGGTCTATCATTGATGACATAATTGTCGATTTTGACAAGTTTGGTAATCTACTAATATAATGGCGTCATTATGACTTTCCAATGGTCAACCACTGACACTCCATTGAAAGAAGTGGCATAGAATGGTAATCTCGTACATATTATGAATATAATGAATATTTGACGTTTGCGGTAATCTGCTAAAACTTTGACAGTTATTGGTTTTAATATGCTCGAAATTATCATTCTACCACAATTCTATTACAAGACCAGTGACCGATCAATGATCGATCATTATGAATTAGCAGATTACAAACTTTTAGCAAAATGACAATGGGATCGTGTTGGAATGACGAATTTATAAAAATAGCAGACTTGGAGCCCAGGTTTCACTGTACCTATATTGTTAGAAGACTATAAACTTAAAAACTAAGCATTATGTACTTGAGTAGGTATTGTTTTTTATTTCTATATTTATACGATAAACGCGACTGTAGAGCCTACGTTCGGATTTTATTATCAACGTGTGTACAGAATGAACGAGCGAATGAAAACGTGAGACCGAACGATAATGGTTTCATTCGGTCTTAGAATCCTTGCTGTTGCGTTGTTGCTTTTAGAAAACATAAAATGGCACTCGAGAAAGGTTCAATAGGTATGTGAAAAGCCTAAATATCTGATAGCCGATTTTGGTTCTTTAAAAAACGTTTGCATTCGCAATCTTTGGTTCTTTACGGGATTTTTTAGAGTCAAGCTTAGAGGCTATTTTAATTATTCGCAAATTGATTCCTTGTAGGTATTGAGATATAAAATTGGTGAAGTTTTGTATCTCAAATGGCCAATATGCGGAATCATTGAAAAAAGTGCAATCTCGGTAAAATGGAGTTGAGAATATTATTGTAGTAGGTAAATATTGATTACTCCAGCAAAGTTTGTCGAGAAGGCTTTTTTTTTTTCGATGGAAAAATCATCTTATGACAACCCCCGCTCTTGGGTGGAGCGGGAGATAGTGTCAGATTCTTACTGACTAAAAAACCCATCCCGTTCCTTCAAGCCTTCATACCGGGGCTCGAGCGCCCTTTCGGATAACCCTGGCCCCAGTAGGCTTCGACCCGGCTGGGCCCCTGCTGTTGCTGACAACTCCTTGAGGCAGTTGTCCCACCAAAGACGAGAAAACGACTAACTATCGGCTATTTTCTCGCTCAAGAAACGTACAATAGATATACTTTCTGTGTGAACAAAAGAGATGCATATACAAACAGTTAATCGCTGACTGTTCACACTGCCGGCGAGCACTCGCTTCACTAGTTTGTCGCTGAGCGACAAGAGCTATGAAAGATAACACTCGCGCGGCGATACTCGCCAAGCGATTAGAACTCACGCCGAGAGAGCAACCAGTGGTCATTTCTCTACAGCGAGCGAGTGATGCGAGTAATCGCCCGCCTCACTCGCACACTCGCTTATAGCCGAGCTACACAAATATCGGAACTACGCACTCGCTCCCCGCGTCTCGCTAACTCGTTTCTAGTTCTAGCTCTACTCGTTACTCGTTAATCGTTGCCGGTGAGACAAGTGCCTGAGGCGCACTGGAACACCGCGCGCCGTCGACGACTTGGGCTTGGTCCGGACAGGACTCGATACAATGACCGCCTAAAAATGCAAAAAGTGTTACATACCTACATGTAAAAAGGAAAAAAAAACTGGGCATGTGCGTATCGGACTCGCGCCCTAAGGGTTCCGTACAAACTTACTTATGGAAAGAGTCTCGAAGTTTTTTTAAAGGTTTTTTGTTGTGACGTAACAACACATTTTCTGTTTTCAGATTTATTCCTATACCTCTGCTATAAGATCTTGCTTTATGCAAAATTTCAGAATCAACGGTAAGTATTCTTTCCCTTTCCTTTTTCCTATTGTATTGATTCCCTTGAGAGTGTTGAAATATAAGTTTTTTGCGACATAAGCGGCCATATCTTTTTTTTTTCGTTAACCTAGAAGATTTTTCACAGCTTCAAGGGACTACTGACCTGAGTATATGGTTTTAATTTCAATTTGATACCTCCACTCGTTCCCGAAATAAAGACTCTCGACATACAGACTGACAGACATACAGACGGACAACAAAGTGATCCAAGAAAGGTTCCGTTTTTCCTTTTGGGGTACGGAACCCTTAAAGGGATTACATACAAAACCGTGCTAGAATCGAATCCGCAGCACTCAGTGCAGCAGCCAATCGCTCAACCATTGCGCCAACTATGCTGACCAAATTCCCATTCCATTTTTGACAACAATAATTCTCAGTACCACCATACTTATTGAAATGACATTATAGGTCGTAACTCGAGTCTAATTTAATTTCAACTACATTATCACTAAACATCTCTTTCATTTTTTTTTTTTTTTTTTTTTTTTATTGTTTATAGGTTCGCGCTTGACCGCTATCTCACCTGATGGAAAGCGACGATGCGGTCGACGATGGAACGCGCTTACCTAAAAGAAACCTATTCACTCTCGACTTAAAATGATGAAAATTGATTTATGATCAAAAAAATAAAATAAATAAACAACATATAAAACACTAGCTATAAAATATAGCCTATGTAACTTAGGATTAAAACAGCTTTCCATCGATGAAAAAAATTTAGCAATCGGACCAGTACTTCCAGAGATTAACCTCCTACAAAAAAAGAACAAACTTTACCACTTTATAACATTAGTGTAGTTAACATAAACTATTATACAATAATAATAGAAATCATAGAACCTATCAGACAAGATCTTAACACCAATTGATTTAAACGACCTGTTAACTAAAGGCCTCTCACAAAATAACACGCTACAATCCATCGCAAGCCCTAAATAACGCAGATAGTAGATTACCCGGCGATTTATATCAAATAACTAATGGTGTTCGTATTTTTCAGTACCTTATCTAGGATGTGCCAACAAAATAGAAAGATCAGAAGACTTTTTATGGTACAAAATCATCAAATGATTTCTAGGTTTTTTTTTTCGATAGGGAAAATCATCCTATGACAACCCCCGCTCTTGGGCGGAGCGGGAGATAGTGTCAGACTCTTACTGACTAAAAAACCCACCCCGTTCCTTTGAGCTTTCATACCGGGGCTCGAGCTCCCTTTCGGATAACCCTGGCCTGTTGCTGATAACTTCTTGAGGCGCGCGGGAACAATGCGCGCCGTCGACGACTTGGGCTTGGTCCGGACGGTTACCGGACGGCCGGACAGCGAGCTACCCATTGCTCACTGTCCGCAAGCCCGCGCCTAAGGTGGTCGGTAGTCGGGATCGGAATCCCGGCGGCGGCGACGAGAGCGCCGTTGCCTGATGCGGTCGGCCTCCTCCTTTGCGAGCATTACTGCTTCGCAGAAGTCGGCGACCGCCTGCCACTCCTCCTCGCTCCGGACCATAGCCTCAACCAAGGCCCGGCGCGAGAGGTCTCCGCCGCCGATAACTTCTAGGTTTTGCTGATATCTCTTTGAGGCGAGCGTGGAACACTACGAGTCGTAGACAATTCGTCTGGACGGTGACTTACCCATTGCTCATTGTCCGCGAACCCGAAGAGCGACACAATGTGCTGGCCTATTCAATCCTTATCTTCGCGATTTTAACCAAAATCTTTTAAAGTGACTGACAAACTTATGGTGATAAGAAGAAGAAGAGACGAGTCAGACGTTTACTGTCTATAAAACACATCTGTGTTCTTTTAGTTACGCTTTACGTTCCAGGGCCTAGTAGGCATCGGACCTACAGAACTCCGTCCATTTTGCTGACATTGCTCTGAGAGGCGCGTGGAACACGTCGTGAATTACGACTTGGTCTTTACAGCGTAAAGAGCAGTGGTAGCGGAGTGGTAACGGCCCCGACTTACGAGTTGTAGGTCGCGGGTTCAAACCCAGCCAGGCGCATTACTCTGTGTTTAATTTATTTCATCACCTGAGTCCATTGCTCTCAAAACGGTGAAGGAAAACATCGTGAGGATACCGGCATATCCTAGAACCAAAAATTCGAAGACAAGTGACATCCACCATCCCGCACTGGGCTCGCGTGATGGATTACGGCCCATTCCCTCTCCTAGAGAGGAGGCCTAAGTCCCAAGAGTGGGAACATTATAAGGCCGACTATGCTATGCTATGCTTTACAGCGTATAACGTTCGTACCGTACCGTACTGTACAGCGAGATACTCATTATTCACCGTCCGCAAGCACGCGCCTTGCGGGCTTGCGGACAGTGAGCAATGGGTAGCTCACTGTCCGGCCGTCCGGTAACTGTCCGGACCAAGCCCAAGGCGTCGACGGCGCGCACTGTTCCCGCGCGCCTCAAGGAGTTGTCAGCAACAGCAGGGACCCAGCCGGGTCGAAGCCTATTGGGGCCAGGGTTATCCGAAAGGGCGCTCGAGCCCCGGTATGAAGGCTAGAAGGAACGGGGTGGGTCTTTTAGTCAGTAAGAGTCTGACACTATCTCCCGCTCCGCCCAAGAGCGGGGGATGTCAATGCATGATTTTTTCCCACCATAAAAAAAAAAAAAGCACGCGCCTACGGGTAGTAAACCTTCTGACCTCCTTGCCACATCCTGCCCTAGCACCTAACATTGTCAGGTAGCACGCAAGTTCAGATCTAGGATAATACCATCTATAATGGGCGCTCTGTGGAGTATCGCTATCATTTGTGCTCGTTTTATAACAACTGTACCTAGTAATATGTTTATTATATTTAGATGTATGTCTACGAGGTATCCAGTTGTCACTATATGGGGTTATGAAACAGGAGTATACACTACAAATTTTTAATTAGTACAAATACTTAAAGGGCTCATTAGAGAAGGTCTTGTTATTATGTAAGTAAAATCCCAGTAAATAATATTCATAAAACAGCTAAGTTATTGGCGCGTTTATATCCCAAAATGTTACTCAATTTATGGAAATATTGTACTGGCTATTGATTATATGAATGAATACATGGCGATAAAAATGGGAAAACATTGTGCGTAGTAACAGTTATTATGAATGATTGATTTCATTATGATTTTACCAATTTTGAGATTTCGTTTTTAGGGTTCCGTAGCCAAATGGCAAAAAACGGAACCCTTATAGATTCGTCATGTCTGTCTGTCTGTCTGTCTGTCCGTCCGTATGTCACAGCTACTTTTTTCCGAAACTATAAGAGCTATACTGTTGAAACTTAGTAAGTAGATGTATTCTGTGAACCGTATTAAGATTTTTACACAAAAATAGAAAAAAAACAATAAATTTTGGGGGTCCCCCATACTTAGAACTGAAACTTAATTTTTTTTTTTCATTAAACCCATACGTGTGGGGTATCTATGGATAGGTCTTCAAAAATGATATTGAAGTTTCTAACATCATTTTTTTCTAAATTGAATAGTTTACGCGAGAGACACTTCCAAAGTCGTAAAATGTGTGCCCCCCCCCCCCTGTAACTTCTAAAATAAGAGAATGATAAAACTAAAAAAAATATATGATGTACATTACCATGCAAACTACCAACGAAAATTGGTTTGAACGAGATCTAGTAAGTAGTTTTTTTTTAATACGTCATAAATCTAAAAAAATACACTATTATTAAAGCATCGATCAAAGTTACAACGAACTACAAGAACTTTTATATTATGTTACTTGCTGCTACGGAACCCTGCATGGGCAAGTCCGACTCGCACTTGGCCGGTTTTTTTTTTAACCTAATTATTATAAAAAAATTTGAGTTTCAGTTCTAAGTATGGGGATGGGGACCCCTAAAATTCATTGTTTTTTTTCTATTTTTATCTGTAAATCATAACGCGGTTCACAGAATACATCTAATTACTAAGTTTCAACAGTATAGCTCCTATAGTTTTGGAAAAAAGTGGCTGTGACATACGGATGGACAGACAGACAGACAGACAGACAGAAATACATGACGAATCTATAAGGGTTCCGTTTTTTGTCATTTGGCTACGGAACCCTAAAAAAGAGGGTTGTCTTACGTTATTTTGTAGTCATTTTTCTTTGCTTGATTTTAATTTTGTAGTACAGACACGTTGCGCTCCATAACGGGTATCATAGACGTGGGCAAAAAGGCTGCCAGGCTCAAATGGGACTGGGCGGGTCATGTCAGCCGCATGCATAGGGACCGCTGGGCGAGCGTCGCCACACAGTGGGTCCCCTACTGAAGGAAAGCGCCGTCGAGGTCAGCCTAGAAAGAGGTGGCGGGATGATCTGGACGCGTACCGCGAGGACTCATTTGAGACGGCGCAGGAGAAGAAAGTTTGGAAGGACTTGGGCGAGGCCTTTGCCCAGCAGTGGGACAGCAACGGCTAGAAAAAAAAAGTACAGAGCCCTCGCCAAATTGCACTTGGTCAATTTTATATTGTAGATAGTCTTACATTTGATTACTATGTCACCTGATGGTAAACGATGATGTAGCCTACGATGGAACACGCTTGCCTAGAAGTAACCTGTTCACTCCTTATTTAAAGACTCGTAGGATGTTATTGGATAATTTCTCATCATAACAAAAAAAAAACCTGGTAAGTAATTCTTCCAACTCCTATTTCAATAAAAGTCGTGAATCCAGACAAAGATGCGGTTCCATGTGGAAGATATCTAGTTATAAGCTTAAAATAATAGTTGTTAGCGCGAAATTCTTATATCTTGTTTCGCAGAAGATATTTCTTTGTGTCTAGAAAAACAGTAGCAGCTGAAATAAATAATATTTCTAGTAATATTTTACTCGTTAATAATAATAACTGTGCCTATGAATACACACTACCATATGCTTTGATCTTTTGAAGATATGGTTGTCGAAGTGGTTGAGCGATTGCCTTCTACGCTGCGTTTCGCGGATTCGATGCCCACAAGGATTAAAAATTTGTATGGCGTTTTTTTTTGTTTTCGATGGGAATCCTTCAAAAGGCGCCTGGATTTTAGGGAGAGATCTGGAGAGTGTGAGATTGTTAATAATAATAATAATAATAATAATAATTTATTTGCGTCATGATTTACATTTTACATTAAATACAGAGTAGTACATACAGTTTAAATTGAATATAAAACAATGTAGTGACACCAGCACCCTTACTAAGTTGCCAAGACAACTTGTATTAAAGATGCTGGGCCCAACCCTTTATTGGATGTTTCTTATTTTTATGTAGATACATAACATGCTATTTTGCATTTATATGACCGGTTCATTATATGGCATAGGTAGACGGACAAATAAACTATTTATAAAATGAAGTAAAACACTACGAAAAAATTATTGAGTGAGTAGTGTAGTGTGTGTAGGGGTGAGTGAAGGTATGTGTGTGTGTAATGGTGTTTGTTTTAAGTACCATGCGAGGACATGCGCTTGAATACACAAGGCACATCTGAGGACCTTTTCAATGCGAGGACCTTTTCGTACGTCCTCGGATGGCCCGACCCAGTTCATCGTATTCTACGTTCGATTTTGAACCTTTCTATATACTTAATAAGGAAAAGTTGATATCAACCTTGGTGGACCTCGGTTTGGTTGCGAAATTTCATGTTCACACACGATCGTGTGTAACCGCTAGGCGGCGCCACTTAAAATTTTTACACACGACTTTTAACACTTCAGTCATGTTTTTAGTACCTTGTGGAGACTTATGTGTAAATCTTCACACAAATGTCCTCGGATTGGTAGCTTTTCCAGACAGTGTGTATGTAAGTCCCCACATGGGTAGCTTTTCCAGACAAGTGTACTTAGGTCCCCATTTAGATAGGTTTTCCGTGTGTATTGATTATTGAAATTTCAAAAGTATCGAAACTTCTGTTCTGAGAGAGTAAAACTTCGGATGGTTTTTTACGTAAAAGTATGTCATAATGTACTGTACGAGACTTGAGAATGCACAATATATATGTTTTTGAGAATAGCATTTATAAATAAAATATGTCATGCACTGAAAAACAATACACTAAGTTCTAGAATTTCAGTTTATTTAACCAAAGAGTTCTTATATATTGAAGAATTGACTACTACGTCCTTGATATATTTTTTTTTTCTTATGGTGGGAAAAAATCATGCATTGACATCCCCCGCTCTTGGGCGGAGCGGGAGATAGTGTCAGACTCTTACTGACTAAAAGACCCACCCCGTTCCTTCTAGCCTTCATACCGGGGCTCGAGCGCCCTTTCGGATAACCCTGGCCCCAGTAGGCTTCGACCCGGCTCGGTCCCTGCTGTTGCTGACAACTCCTTGAGGCGCGCGGGAACAGTGCGCGCCGTCGACGACTTGGGCTTGATCCGGACAGTTACCGGACGGCCGGACAGTGAGCTACCCATTGCTCACTGTCCGCAAGCCCGCGCCTACGGTGGCCGGAAATCGGGATCAGAATCCCGGCGGTGGCGGCGGCGGCGATGACGCCGTTGCCTGATGCGTTCGGTCTCCTCCTTTGCGAGCATTACTGCTTCGCAGAAGTCGGCGATCGCCTGCCACTCCTCCTCGCTCCGGACCATGGCCTCAACCAAAGCCCGGACGTCCTTGATATTTGGCCGATCTTAAGTAAAAAGCATAAATTGATCCGCATTTTATGCCCTTTTATTAATTGCTATACTCAATTTTATTACATAAAAATTGTAAACATATCAATGATTAACATAACTCTTTCAGTTAAGAGGGACCACTCCGATCAGCTGATTGAATACAAGTCTAAACGATACTAAGAAGGCCAAAACTCTCTCAATTGCTTGAGGTAAATAAGAGTGCCTTGTGCAGAATAAACAGTACTTTTTCTTAGATAACAAACACATGGCGAGCATAATTTTGAAAATAATAAGCTTGTTAATTTAAACTTATTAAATTAAAGACATAAAATACTCGAAAATTACAATTTAAAAACTTTTAAACTATAAATAAATAGCGTTTTTTTTGCCGGGTAAAAATCATTTAGATGACATCCCCTGCTCTTGGGCGGAGCGGGAAATAGTGTCAGACTCTTACTGACTAAAAAATCCACCCCGTTCCTTCAACAGTGCGCGCCGTTGACGACTTAGGTTTGGTCCGAACGGTTACCAGACAGTCAGACAGCGAGCTACTCATAGCTCGCCGTGCGCAAGCCCGCGCCTTCGGTGGCCGGAATCGGGATCGAAATCCCGGCAGTGGCTGGGGCGTGAGTGTCTCATGCGGTCGACTTCCTCCTTTACTAGCATTACTGCTTCGCAGAAGGAGGCGTCCGCCTGCCACTCATTCTTGATCTGGACCATGGCCTGTACCAAAGCCCGGCGCGAGAGATCGCTACCGCCGATCGCCACATGGACACGGCGATGCTTCGACCAAGCGGGGCACACTTCTACCGTGTGCTCCGCACAAATCCGGTGCAGGTGTGTACCTCCCGAACTTACCATGTCCGGTGAGAATCTGCGTCATGCGGAAGGTGAGGACGCCGTGAGGTCTTTCCAGCCACGCCTCAAAGAGGGGACTTACCGCCATAATTGTGGCGTGCCGAGTACTGGGTTGCGATAGTCGCTGACGCCATTCCATCATGAGATCCCGCCAGAACTCTGTTCACCATGCCACGACCTGTCGGGGCAGCGGACTTTCGCCCCGGCGCCGGCGTTGCATCTACAAGCGCAAATTGTTCATGCGTGCAAGGACTGTTGCCTCCAGATCCCATGGTGGCAGGTCAGCAAGAAGGCTCGCCACTTTGCGGGAAACCATGCAGTATCTCCGTGCCATCTGTATTGCCACGACCCTCAGGCATGCGTTCAGCTGGGCTCTCAGTTGCTGACGCAGCGACGGCGCCCACACTGGCGACCTTCCTGCGTAAAGCCTCCGGCAGTAGGCGTCTGAACTCCCAAGGCCCCGGTTGGGCAAGAGCTGCTTGAGCCAGTCCGGTTCAGTATAAGTGCCAGATCTCAGAAGTGCTGCACAAAATTCCACTAGCTGTCGAGGACGAGTCTCAGGTGCTTTATCGTTGATCTGACTCCGATGTGAACTCCTCCTACCGTTAATTGGGAACCCGATGGTGGCGCGTTCCAAAGGCTATGGAAACACATAGCCTCGGACTTGTGCAGTACCACCTCGAGTCCCAACTGCTGGATCCTATCAACGACTATCGCAACCCCGCATGCTGCTAGATCGTCCGCCGCCTGGTACAACTCTCCCTGCGCTAGAACTAGCGAGTCGTATTTTGGTGGGGGCCACTGGAGCCAGCATCACTACTCCGACTCACTGGAGCCTGCAGCATCATCCCGAGTCACTGGGACAGCACCACCCCGACTCACTGGGGCATCATCCCGACTCACTGGGACGTCATCACCCCGACTCACTGGGGCATCATCCCGACTCACAGCGATAGCAACACCCCGACTCACTGGGGCATCACCGCAGACAGTTCCGACTCACCGAGAACTATGCGGCATCGGTTCCGATCCACTGGAACCAACCTACGCTGGCCTGGCTCGCATCAAGAATAATCGATCTCCGATCTCCGGAGGGGAGTGATGTAGCGACATCTATGGCGCCACATAAGAACTACAAAGAAAGTATGAAATCCTGCATCGCGCAATCAAAGTTCTCCGCGCGATTTGAACATATACGACAGCCCGAAATCATCTATCGGGCAGTAGCCCACCAGACTATAACACCTGTCTGGTCGGAGGATCCTCCCTTTCCAACGGAGGTTTGCGGGACTTTACTCTCTGTTCCGCCTACCTCCAAACAAGTAACTGTTGAAGAGCAGTCTTACATGGAGACGATTCAAGCTGCAACTTCATTTCACTTACTCAACTGTAATGCTATGCAATGTTAACAAACAGCATGCTTAGTTTGAAGACAATACACTTGACTGTTAAAGAGTTGTGTCACATGTAGATGATTTCAGTTGCAGCTTTGTAACATTAACACAACTGTGTATTGATATATAATGTCAGCAATCTACATACAGCGCGTAGCGGATAGATTAATGAATAATAGTTATTTATTTATTGATTTATTTAATCTTCATGCAACAAAAGATACAAAGGCGGACTTAATGCCTTAGGCATTCTCTACCAGTCAACCAGTCAGTAGTTGAATATGAATGTCAACTAGTTATCTTACCTGTTACTTTAGATTATTATTGTGGATCCAAAGTTGCGACTATAAAATCATTTGCTGTCAAATTGTAATTGTCCACGTGTTTCTAACACAACTAAAAATCTAAATCAATTTGATTAGTCGAGACGTAGTGCTTAGAATAATACCTTCCCTTTCATTTTAAACATTATCAGTTAAAGCATGCTAAGTCCTCTGATAGTACTTAAATCGAGAAATTGGTGTGTGTAACTGGTTAAATATCTAATAATATAGCTCAAATATTATTATGGCAAAATTATAAGTGTGTAAGAAACGGCTAATGGAAATTCAGAAAAGGTCCTCGTTTAGTACAAGCCCTACCTGGAAAAACGTCCTCGTATTGTTCGTGAATATTCTAGTACTAGGTCCTCGCATCATGCAAGTAATAAGAAAAAGTGTGAAAAATTAAGTCCTCGTATAGGCGTCTCTGGTCACATGGTTAAGGTCCTCGTTTGGCTCACACACAGGTCCTCGGATGGTACTACCCAGGCGGGTTTGCGAGTGTATTTAGGTCCCCGCATCGTTTACAGAAAGTCATACTAAAAAATGTTGAGATAGCGCTATACGAATAGTCTCGTCACCCCAAATATTGTTTTCTCTTTCTTTCTGTCTTGTTAATAAGGTCGTAAGTCGTCTCAAACCTAGTTTTCTAGGAGCTCCTCGGATTGTGACTTATGACTATAGTCCTCGTATGGGTGTCTGTACAAGTAATGGTGTGTTTGTGTGTGTATGTGTTTTTTCTATATACATATGTGAGTAATGGTAGCGAGCGATGATCGATTGATGCCAGAATGAGATTTAACGGGAGCTGTATTGAGTCAACAATAAGCTTTCAGTGTTGTCGTAATTAAGTGTTTGTAGCCAATTATTAAGTTTCTTTTTAAATGTCATTATAGGGAGTGAGTAAAAGTTTAGTATTTTGTTAAGACCATTGTAGAGATGAGGACCTTGAAAACAGGGAAACCTTCTTGTAAAAAAATATTTACAGCGGAAGGGTTGGCATATCTTGTCTTTGCGTCTTGTGGTGATTTTTTCATAGGTGGTTATTTGATGCTGATATAGTAGTATATGCAACACAAACAATTGTCTGACTGTAAGGACTTTACAGTTCTTATATAGCTCTTCAGTTGGGAAAAGGATGGGCCGAAAGGTACTAACTTTAAGCACGGCTCGCTGAGCTCGTTCTAGTTTCAAAAGTACCGTTTTGGGTGCACCACCCCAAGCGCATATACAATATGTTAATAGAGACTGACAGAGAGCAAAGTATGTACACCTAATAATATGAGGTCCTGCGATGTGACGAAGAGTACTAAAAACAAAAATCAGTTTTTTAATTCTTTTTGTCAGTAACTCTATATGAGGTGCAAAACTCAGGCCGTCATCAAGAGTCACACCGAGATATTTGATGGTTCGACAACGTTCCAATTCTGGACAATTGCATGTCGCACTGCCAGACAGTAAACATGAGTGGGCAACTAAAGTATATGAGTCCGGAGGTTGAGTGGAATTTCGTAAACTGTATGTAAGAATTTTAGTTTTGTCGGTATTAATTGTGAGAATATGTCTTTTGAGCCATTGTAAAACACTATTTAGTCCTTTTTGTGCAGAATCGAAGGTGTCATCCCAAGTGTCGCCACAGAAGGTTAGGACGGTGTCATCGGCAAATGCCACAATTCTTCCATTTTCCAGACTTAGATTACATAATTGGTTGACATAAATTAGGAATAGGGTGGGGCCAAGCACACTACCTTGGGGAACGCCGAATGTCACAGGTTCCTCTCTGCTGAGGTAATTTTGTATTTTCACACACTGAGTTCGGTTTTGAAGGTAGTCCCTAAAAAGGTTGAGTGATTGGCCTCGAATCCCGAGTTCCTCCAGCTTTATTATTAAATCCGAAATCGAAACCGTATCGAAAGCCTTTTTTAGGTCCAAAAAAATTGACAATACTTTCTTTTTCTTGTCAATATTTTTTGTAACATGGTCGATTAGGTCAATTACAGCACCGCTAGTAGATTTATTGCGTCTAAAGCCGAATTGATTGGGAGAAAAAAGCTTTTTGTCTTCCATATAAGTCACAAGTCTTTTGTTGATTATGCGTTCTAGAATTTTAGAAATGGAAGGTAACACAGCAATAGGTCGATAATTATTTATAAGTTTCTTACTCCCACTTTTGTGCATAGGATGTATGATGGCCTTCTTAAAGTACAAGGGGAAAGTGCCTGTACGAAAACAGATATTAAAAATATGTGTGAGTAAGGGAACTACTGTCAATGAATATCGTTTTAAAAACTTAGTTGAAATATTGTCCCAGCCTATAGCAGAATCTGACTTAAGTGACATTAGTACTTCCTCAACCTCCACCTCATCTGTGTCTAACATGACGAATGATTGTAGTGGTGAAGACGTGGAAGCAATGTTTGGTGAAATTTTCTGACTACCAGGTGGACAAGAAAAGTTATTAGCAAGTTCCTTCCCGATGTTGGCAAAAAACTTGTTTACTTGATCCACCGAGAGTTGGGGTGAAGTAGAAGAATCCAATAAATCGGTGCTGCTTCACTAAAACCACCTTCTGATAATCACTATCAGCATATAGAAGGGACCCGTTATCTCTCAAAAGACCAGTCCCCTCTCTGTGCAACGCTTGTTGAGAGACTCCCTGAAGAGACTGTATAATGATCACCCCTGACCATTATACAGTCTCTTCAGGGAGATCATCGGTCATTGGTACAGTCTCTTCAGGTCGCTTCATTGTGCACGGCAGCACGTGATCACTGTGCAACCATTTTCCCCGGAATCACTTGATGAGCGAGCAGAGTCCCCACTATGAGCGTCCATGGTTCCAAAGTAGATAATAGACCCATAGACAGTTCTTCCAGGTCTGGGTGTTTTGTGAATGTGAGTACACGTTTGTGAACGCACCCATGATATAGGAGATTAAAAAATATATATTATTCTATAATACCAGTTTTTGATTGCGATCCTATCTGATGGTAAATAGTGATGCAATCGTTGATGATGAAGCGCACAAGTTTATTAAGAGCCTATTCACTCCAACCTTGAAAACATCTAAATTATAATCGGACGGGAAGACCGCAGCAGGAAAATTGTTTCCGTCATTCGACGTACGCGGTATAAACGACGAGGCAAAACGTTTAGTCCGAATCGTAGACGTGTTTATTTATTTTATTTATTTATTTAAATCTTCATCTTACATCTATCTTTACAGTGTGTTAACAATGTAAGGATGGATACTCGCCGTACGTCAAGTTATTCGGTGGTAGAAAGTTGGTGGCGGAATCAAGTCATGTACTCTCCAAAATGCATTCTGTAATTTCTGATGTAGCGAAACATTTTTTTTTTTAAACGAATATCACATATGATTTTTAGGAACAATTGTACATAATATGATATGTGGAAGGTCCACCTATTCAGTTACTCTGTCCAGTGCTACTGAGAGCGGACAGTCCTCGGCGCAATCACGCACATTACTAATGTGGTTGTCGAAGGTCCAAGAGATAGGCGAAAAGCGTGTGAGTTCTGAGAGAGAGAGTTTATTAAGAGCTTAAGATGAAGCTCAAAAGTAGCTTAGCTTAAGGGTATTCTTCAGAGAGCAGTGGTGGACGAAAGGTAACGGCCCCGACTTACGAGTTGAAGGTCGCGGGTTAAAACCCAGTCAGGCGCATTACTTTGTGTAATTTATTTCATCACCACTGCTCTCAAAACGGTGAAGGAAAACATCTTGAGGAAACCAGCATGTCCTAGAATCAAAAATTCGAAGACATGTGACATTCACCAACCCGCACTGGACCTGCATGGTAGATTAAGGCTCATTCCTTCTCCAACAGAGTAGACCTGAGTCCCAGCAGTGAGAACATTAAAAAGGCTGATTAAACTATGTGTGAATTCTGTACAGTACCTGATCTAAATCATGAATTATCTAACCATTTAATTAGGTCATGAGATGAAAGACAAACCGTAAACATGGAGCAAAACAGTGACAAATTGGTACCTCAGGGATGGGAAACGAAGTAGAGGAAATCAAATGAGAAGAAAGGAAAGCGATTTAAAACTGACACCGGGCCCCAACTGGAGGTGAGTGGCTTGTAATAGAGTACAGTAAAATCAGCTAGAGGAGGCATTTGCCTGGAAGCATACTGGATTGCACGCAGAACCGATGGTCAATGGGATCGAAAGGTTCTGGAGTGGCGAACGCGTACAAAAAGACTCAGAGTTGGAAGGCCTCCCACAAGGTGGACCGATGATTAAGTGCTGTGCACGCCTGTAAGTGACGAATACACCATAATATTTCTTCTTTATTTGCTAAGGTTCTTTTATTTGTAATGTTAACCAGAGAATGAGTCGTTGGAGAGTCAATTAAAAAAAAAAAAAAAAAAAATGAGCTGGTGAAGTTCGCGGGAATCTGATGGATGCGAGACGCACATGACTGGTCGTTGTGGCGACGCTTGGGGGAGGCCTATGTCCAGCAGTAGACGTCTTTCGGTTGAAATGATGATGATGATACTGAATTCACAGAAAATTCTTTAAGAAGAGGTGCAAAAGCAGATGGTAAATGTAGAGTAGATACTGGATGACTTGGCAATGCATTATAAGAGGCCTATGTCTAATAGTGGATGTTCAGCTGGAATGAAGATGGTGGTGATGATCGTCCTTAGCAGATTCCGTCGGTTAGTGCTGGTCATATCTCAGCTGCCACGGTTTACATTTCAATATTTATTTTATTGTTCTTTGTTTTTTTTTTCTCTGGATGCTTTTAACATGTACGTCTTTTTGCATCGATCTCACTAATATGCCATTATTTTTGTAATTATTTATTGATTTACAAGAGTGCCCTTGGAACGTGAAATATCTTCCTTTTTGTAACTGACCGATTTTGACTATTCAAATATTTGAAATTAATTATTTAAGTTATTTGTATTACTGTTGCTCCTTTAAGGGCCAAGCGCCCGAAAAGTGCCATAAAACAGTGATTTTCTGAGGCCTACTCCTCCGTAACGGCCAGGTCAATTGGTTTGAAAAAAATATATGTTTATTATAGATTCATGAACAATAATATCAACATTTGATTTTTTCGTGCAATTAATACTTTTGTCAAAAAAAAATATTTAGCAATTTCGCAACTTTTCGCAACTTTTCCCTACTCCTTCGAAACGGCTTGGACCTTTAGAAACATTTTTACACATAAAAATTGGTGGTTAAATATTCTTCAAAGTGAACATTGCATATGTAAATCAATCAATATCTCGCAGAGAAAATGGATTTAAAGCGCTTTCCGGGCGCTGCTGGCCGCAAATAAATGCACAGATTTGCGTACTGCCGCCTAGGCGAGTGAGAGAGTTGCGTTCACATAATTTCGGCCAGATGGTTCAAGGGACTATACGCCTTAATAGATAGATATATATTTAGTCACTTCAATCGAGACACACATTCAAGTCTAAACGCTACAAAGATGCAGTTATGTAGCAATTTGAATTAAAAAAGAGCAAAGTTTGTATCTGATATCATATTGATTTATGAGAGAGAAAATAAGAAGATAATGATTAATTGTAACTTTCCTGATTATTAACTCTTGCAAGAAGTTTTACTCATTCAACGTAAATTCATACACGCCACGATCATCGTAAATTACTTTCAAGAAATATAAATGAAATTAATTAGCAGGTACCCATAGATGATAAATACAAACTCTCAATTATAGCTAAGACAGTCATTATTGAAGGTGTTCGGACCATTCTAGTTAATTGCTTTTAGAAACATGATTGATGGTAATAAAACGTAAGAGTTGAAACATGGATTGGAATCGTAAACGCTTGATGAAAACAAAAACGTGTCCAGAATTCTCCTGTTTTTTTTGAGGTATAAAATGATCCGATGGCTTCTCCCACTCTAGGGTAGAGAGGGGACCATGTCCGACTTTTATTGCTAGCTAAAACCACCCGTGTCCTTCAGTTGCCCTTTGCATTCCAGGATCACGGTATCCTCTCTAGAAAATTCCCGTGGACTTCCTAACTAAGTAGAGGTCCGGTTCTTACGCCATCTTGAACAATTGCTATAGTGTGACAGAACTGCCACATTATGGAAATCAGTCTTTCCTTTCACCGTAGGCGTAAGATCGACGACGACGAGTAATGGGTAGTTTGCCATCTTGCCGTCCGATAACCGTCCGGACTGAGCCCGAGTTGCTAGATGTTAGCGAAACCGTAGAAGCCCAGCAGGGCTGAAGCCTACTGGGACCAAGGGTTGACTTCCGTAAGGGAAACCCAGGGTCTTGAAACGTAAGGCAAAGAAGGAACATAAGAGTGAGTTTTAGTCAGTAAAAGTCTGACATGCCCTCGCGTTCCGCTCTAAAGCGGGAGAAGCAACTGGGTGATTTTCCACCTAAAAAAGGTTTCCCTTCCGGTACTTTAGTCTTCTTCCATTCTGGTCGTACTGGGTCTATAAATCAGCCTTTATACCCACCATACACGTTAGGGTATACCTGACAGATTTGCCTGTACAGGTGAGTTGAATAGATAAACCGGAGCGTGCAGAACTGTGCAGGTTTCCATAAAAACTTAGCTGACAGGTATAACTGTGCAGGTAAGTTTGCCCGCACAGTGGCGGTGGCAGGAGCGTATGGTCTTTAAACGCAACTTTCAGCATCATAAAATGATTAAAATCATGAAGGTCACAAGATTGTGTCAAAATCAAAATCGCACCTTCTTATACCTTGGACCGATAGCTCTTCAAGTACCTACCAAGACGGTGAAGGATGAATCTCGTCATGTCTAGTGCGCAATCCTCGTCTAGATCCAGACGTTCCGAGGTTGTACATAATCCCACTATGTCTAGACATCTCTTAGGAAAGTCGACTAGTGTTCCAAATGTTACTAGAACTGTTTTCTAGAACATTGAGTTTTTTTCTTCTTATTGCAATACAACTTTTTGCCGTAGTTTTGCTTCCATATTTGTGTCTGTGTTTTATTTTTTACGGATGAATTTCCATACAAATGTAATACCACGCTCATTTGCAGTTGGAGAATATTTCCAACATATTATGATGATATTCGGTTAGACTATATTTATCTAGGTTCCTACGTCGAGAATATTAGAAATATTGTTATTTTTAACACAGGAAAAGCCAAATTGCATGTTTTGCCATTTACGCTGTAAAAAAGTGCGAAATAGGTACAAATCGCTTAAATTTCTTTTTGTTTTTTTAAAAAAGAAAGACGTAGGAACCTAGATAAATATTGTCTAAAATTAAAAATTGGAAATTTATCCGTCGCCGGCCCCTTAATGGGAAAAAATTAGGGTCGGGGTCCTAGAGGTTGAGACGTAAGAACGTTCGCTTCCTCACGCGTGCGGCATCGGCAGCCTCCTTTACTTCCTTCTCGCTCCAGACCATGGCCTGTACAAGGACCTAGCGCGATAGAACGCTGCCGCCGATCGCCCCCACGAGGATACGGCGATGCGGTGCTCCACCATATGCTCCAACGAGTATATAAGCTTCACGCAGGCGTAAACCACCCGTATAATGACCAATACGCGTCATGAAGCTACGCATCCGTGAACAGTAGGTCTGAGTCGCCTCCGCTGATCGCTTCCAAGAGGACACGGCGTTGCTCCGGCCAAGCTGGGTATACCTCCAGTCTCCACCATATTATATGCTCAATCGTGTCCCCCGGGCAGAAGTTATTAGTCTGACACAAGAAAAAGACAAGGTCTTGTCTAAGTCTTGTGAGAAAAATATCACAGGTATAAGCTTGGCTTGCATTTCTAGCATACGAATATACGTCTGCAAGAATCTGAAAACTTATCCGCTACCGTCGGCATCGCAAACGTTTGCAGTCTTGTTAGCAAGTGAAATCCTCGCTCGTCTAAAATATTTCTTGAAATCTTCCAACATATCAATGGAAGGAACATATTGAAAGTATTATTTGGCTATTTCTGCATTTTTGTATTCCTTTATAGGATTGTGAATACGTCTGTATACAGCGTGTTTATTCGAGTATACAGCGAACGTTTTGCTCCAAGAATATTTTTCCGTACAAATTCTTTGTTATGTAGAAAATATATTAGAAATTGTTTCGACATGTCTTGTTTATGGTTCAGAGGTTCATGGTATGTCAAAAGTCAGAACAGGGCTAAGCCATGAGCTTTTAACGCGATCCATTTTACGACCTAAACTGAACGGTTTAAAGGATGATCTTATATAGGGTTTACTGCTCCATCCCCCTTTCTTGCTCGCACGCCTGTCAATTTAACAAGTAATTGTAACGGCCTTGAATATTTTTAAAATATTAAAAATACTTATAGCCAGCGTCAGGCAACTGCTACGTAGTGGCCTGGCATCATGCTGAACTGGACTCATTTGGCGCAGCCGTGAGACATACCATGTAGATATATTTAAGTTTAAGTTTCTATATGTTAATAATTGTTTTCTCATTGTGTGTACGATCGGCTGCAATAGTGGTTGGATAGTACAGAAAAAAAATCGTGTGAAGCGAGAAATGACGCCATCTAGCGTAAAATCAGATTGAAATATTGTTATCGACAACTTTATATTATACTGCTACTAGGTGGCGTTGCTGTTCTTCAAATGCTTATGTTAATGCTTTTTTTGTAGTTCCTTTTTGTTTCTTTAAACATTGAAATAATTTATATTTTTTTATAAAGAGATGAAAATATTAAAATTGAATATCAATTTATAAATATCTGATTGTCTATGTGTCAATTTCAAAACTTGAGAGGGTAGGTTGAATATGGATTTATAAATAATAATTAGTAGGTAGTATAAATAATACTACAACCACAAAATTGTGACTAAGCTTAATTGATTGTTCGCTAAGTTCATTTCGATTACTTCGTTCGAGCTCCTTTCGTTCAATTTTATTTTTACCAGTTGAATTTATCACAATGAGTATGAATTGTAATATAGACTTAGTGACAAGAGCTCAAATAATTGCTTTGCATAATCAAGGTAAAAATTTGTCAGAAATAGCCAGAGAGACCGGTGTAAACGTAAGTAATCTTATTTTACACTTTTTACATAACAAAAAAAACTCCTTTATAATAATCATTATTTGGTATTATATATTTCTGTTTTATTGTTGCAGAGAAAAACAGTTGTTCTATGGGTACGACGATTTGAAGAAGAGGGTTCTTTGAAACACCGTCAAAGAACTGGTAGACCAAAACTTATAAACATGTTGCATCGTCAAACCATGGTAAGGGAGTACGAAGAAAATGGATTTTTGCCGACGAACCACTATGCTGGTTTATTTGACACAAGCGTCGACACTGTCCGTCGTGCTCTTCATAGTGAAGGGCTGCATTATCGGAGGCATGCTGTGAAACCTTTGCTTACGGAAAACCATAAAAGAGCAAGATTGCAGTTTGCTATGGATCACTTAAACTTTGATTGGAGTAATTTCATCTTTACTGATGAAAAAGCTTTTAAGTCCAGTGAAAACGGTCGATTATGTTTGTGGCGTCGAGATAATACGCGATACACAAGTGATCACCTAGTGCCCAATAGGCAATCTGGCCATATAACGGTGAAGATGTGGGGATGGATGAGTGCAGCCGATCCTGGAGAACTAGTGAGAATACCAAACCCAGCAAATAGTGCAAATTATATAGAAGTGCTGGAGGAGACAATGTTGCCCACAGTTCGAACTGGTTCGAACTGTGTATCCATGCGAAGAATTGCCACAGATAACATTTGTGCAGGATAATTGTCCAATACCTACACCGTTCGCACAGTGTGCAGGCTTGGTTTCGTCAACATAATGACATTTGCGCTATTCTTTGGCCTGCTAGATCACCGGATTTAAATCCAATTGAAAATTTGTGGGGTGTTATTGTTCAACGGTGGAATAATCAAAACGAGCGTACTCCAGATGCGTTAGAGGCTCATTGTTTACAAATATGGGAGAGTATTCGTGGTTCAGATTTGTGAAAAAATTTGATTAATTCAATGCGTTCCCAAATGCAAGCTGTTATTGACCAAAATGGTGATTACACGAGATATTGATAAATGATCATTTAATTAATATTACATATTTACTCAGTACGTACTGGAGACCTCGTTATGTGTGTTTTACTTAATACATGTATTTGAAATAATTTAAAAAAGTTATGAACACTTAAAGTTAAAACACAACATAATTTTGTTTTTTATGTTACCTACTAAACATTTGATATGTTGTTGTGCAAATTGGTAGTTTTTTTAAAATATCTTGCCTCCTGTTTGTTTTTGTTAAGGTTACATAAGCTTCAATCCTCTTTCCAATTTGGGAAACGAATATTTAAGCTATGGCCTCAATAAAAAATTACAAGTAATATTATAATCTTATTCGATAATTAATAAACTGACTGTTGAATAGTAAACTGTAAGAAATAAACATTTATATTATTTTATTATTGCCTTTTTGTTTGATGAGCCTGTTTACCTGCTATTTTTCCTATTGTTGAGTAACTACCGACTTGAATATTAATAATAATATTCCACGACGGCGCCTAGTCCCAAGCTAAGCAAAGCTTGTGTTACGAGTCCTAAACAACTGATAAACATACTTATATATTTCTAAAAACATAAATATTACAGATAAATTACACCCAAATTCAGCAAATGATCGTGCTCAACACACAAACATTGTCCTGGTTGGGAATCGAACCCACGACCCCGACATTGCAATCAAGGCCACTAACCAATAGACCAACAGGCCAGTCATATTATATTACAATTAAATATCCACTTGTCAGCTTCGATATAAATCCTACCGATTTTTTTTGGTTATTCATAACTTACAAAAAGCACAGAGGAACCAGAAATCGGACCCACCTGGCAGTAGAAGGTAGAAGATAAGTGGTATTCAATTCCGGTCTAATTCAAATGAATATAACAAGGTGGTCAAATATTATAGAATACTATTATGACAATTATGATCTATAAGACGTAGCTTTTGTGAATACGGTCCTGTTACGTAATGCACTTGTTAATTTCAACGTTATTCCATAAGTCGAAATAGTCTAATGGTTGCAACTGTAGACTTATGTGGACGTAGTCGTAAGTTCAAATCCGTCACGCTACTTTTAGTAGGTTCGTTTAGAATACTGAATTGTTTTTTAAATCAAATTAAAATGTATATTAAATTAAATTAATCAATTTAAATTAATATTTTAAAAATAAATAACAACATTCATGAAAAACAACTAAATATGTATTACTTATAAGTAATATTTACAATTTTACAAACAAAGATATAATTTAAGTATTCGTCTAATAGACGTAATTTAAATAACTATATATATAGGTAAAACTAGATAGAATTATTTGAAGGTAATACAATTTTGAACATGACAAAAACAGTTTATTTCTTTCAATAGTGTCAGTGGCGGATTAACCACGTAGCAAATACTACGGGCTAAAAATTGTTTACACGACGTCACTGCAATTAGTGTCGACTGGTTTTTGCGTTATTAGTACGGTTCATTTTTTTTTCTGTACCCTTAAATAAGTATCAATTGAATACCAGTTTTATGATGAATATGCCTAATTGTCTTGACTACCCACTTATTACAAGTCAAGCGAAATTATTCCAGATATGTTTGAATAATGTCTAGTTAGTTGATTGTAACTTACAATAACGTTTTGAAAATGTTATAAATGGATAGCAAAAAAATATACAAGTTTTGCGATTTAATCTCGTGCCTTACTCCGTCAAAGTCTTTACATAGACCACTAAGCCAACTTGTATAAAAATATCAAATTAAGCTATCAGTAGTCTTACTGCAAAAAAAAAACAAAATTGCTTAATAAGTAGTTTTTTATACCATTGTTATATCTTTTTCAAAATGTTTATAAATAATACCTAACTAAAACACAAAAGCTAGAAAACAAAAATAAAAAATTGTAATATGAGATTTGAACCAGCTACACATGCTTTATAAGTCGCTGTTGTTATTATTGAACCAAATGGACTCTATGGAATTGATTCGAAATTAAACGTTACTTGTTACGCTAGACGCAATATTCGTGCTCGTTTACAAACATTTGATAAGAATCACGAAATTAGTAATGCTTGTGTCTCATATTTTTTTATCAATCTACCCTCACACTCAATTGTTGACGATCATGATGACGCATGTGTATATTTTCTGTCAAACTAAAAGTCAAGTTTATGGTTTGTGAGATTGCCTTGGTCGCCATTTAGCTGGGAAGAAACCAACGCCATCTAGTTACATTTTCGAAAACCTGAATTTAACGTGCAAGGGAAAATAGACACTAAGGTACCCAGGCAATTTCACAGCTGTCTGTACCTATGTGCCAAATAAACGTATTTTCTTTCTTTTCTTTCTTCTCTTTCTTCTCTTTCTTTTCTTTCTTTTCTTTCTTTTCTTTCTTTCTTTTATAAACATCAAATACATATCTATAGCCAAATACCTAAATAGCAGCAAGTATATTAGACTCGTTCCTCGACCTTAGAATGTAACATGGAACGAAACATAAAAAAAAACATTAAAATAAAATTAAGGGTCCGGTGTAGTAGAAGCTATTTTAGATATTTTAATAGTAGCTACATTACACCGGACAAACCGCTAGATAGTCAAAATACAAATGTCAAAACGGGCCTTATATTTTTTGTCAATTTTAGAAGTACCTAGTCAATGAAAAAAATCATAGCTTTAATCAATAAGTACGCATCATCATCATCAGCCTTTTTAATGTTCCCACTGCTGGGACTCAGGCCTCCTCTTTAGGAGAGGGAATGGGCTGTATCCAACGCGCGGGCCCAGTGCGGGTTGGTGGATGTCACATGTTTTCGAATTTTTGGTTCTAGGACATGCCGGTTTCCTCACGATGTTTTCCTTCACCGTTTTGAAAGCAGTGGTAATGAAATAAATTACACAAAGTAATGCGCCTGACAGGGGTTGAACCCGCGACCTACAAACTGCTCTTTAAAAGTACGCATATTGTTGTCAATTTCAAGAAAACGTTTTAGTAAAAACCTGATACGCCCTCTCGTTACACCCTAGAGCTGGAGAAGTAATTTGATGATTTGCCACCTTAAAAAAAGACAAGAGTGAAAAAATTGCTTCTGGGCAGCCATGCTCCGTCGCCAACTACTTCATCGTTTACCATCAGGTGAGAATGGTGAGATAGTGATCAAAGATAAGCTTACCAATAATAAAAAGTCATCACCGAGGTAGACTATGTTTTCTTTTTTTTTGTTTAATTGATATAAACTAGTGCTTGACTGCGATCCCACCTGATGGTAAGTAGCGATGCAATCTTTGATGGTGAGGCGCACTAGTTTATTAAGAGCCTATTCACTCTAGCCTTGAAGACACCCAAATTAAGTTCATTACTGATTTCAAAAACCGGGCAAGTAAGTACACCAAGAAAAAACTGGGCAAATGCGAGTCGGACTCGCGCATTTAGGGTTCCGTACAAACTTACATATAAATAGTTAAATTTCCGAATAGAATCTCGAAGTTTAAAAAAAAAAAATAGTTTTTTTTTGTGGCATATCAACTTTACTGTTTTCAGATTTATTCCTATATCTGCGCGAATTTCTGGATTCTGGGTCAACGTTGAAATATACGTTTTGTGCGACATAAACGGCTTTTTTTATTAACTTAGGATTTTGATTTTTCCACAGTGTCAAGAGACCGCAGCCTCAGGACATACTTATATATCTGGTTTTAATTTCAACTTGATACCTCCACGCGTTCCTGAGATAAAGGGTCTCAACAGACAGACACAGACGGACAACAAAGTGATCCTATAAAGTTTCCGTTTTTCTTTTTAAGATACGGAACCCTAAAAACAAAAAATTCAATTCCCTACAAAATCTCAACACTTCCCTAAGTGCTTACTAACGGGCACCATGTTCAGCATGCAAGCAATTAACAAAATAATTACCAGCATAATTAAAACATGGCTCTTAATGCACACAATGGCGCGATTTCCCACACAATGGCCGATAGTGGTCTTGTTACTATTGTCTATGGCGTCTTTATCGTGTATCGCGTCGGTGAACTTAGATGAAATGGCTGGAGTAACATCTGGGAAGGAGATCTTGTTTTAAAAGAAAAAGTTTTAAGTTTGTAATAGCTGGTTTTTGTTGTAGGTGTTAAAGGAACTTGCTAGAACATTGTGGAGCAGTAAAATGTGAAGATTACTTAAGTGATACATTTTTAAAAAAAATATAAACCATTGCTTGACTGCGATCCCACCTGATGGTATAGTAAGTAGTGATGGAATCGTTGATAGTGTGGCGCACTAATTTATTAAGAGCTTATTCACTCTAGCCTTGAAGACACCTAAAATAGAATCGGACGGGAAGACCGTAGCAGGCAAATTGTTCCAGTCCCTCGATGTACGTGGTATAAACGACGAGGCGAAACGCTTGGTCTGGACCGTAGAGGTTTCAACAACGTAAGGTTGAATACTTGAGATTCGTCGGTTTGTTCGATGGTAGAAATGAGATGGTGGAATCAAGTCACACAATTCCTGCGGACACTCTCTAAAATGCATCCTGTAAAGTGATACATTTGACATCTTCTTGTGGCGTGTGGAGCACTAAAGCCTACTGTCCACGGATGCGTAGCTTCATAGACGCGAAACGACGGCACGGCACTGATGCTTCGCCGAAAGAGTTGCATAATTTTGTATGTAAGCTTCACGCAGGCGTAAACCAAGCGCACTAATCATAACTAAGAATTATTAAACACTGTCCACGATACCAGTCCGTAAAATTATTTTTGCCCTAAGGTATAAAAAGTGCTGTCTATAGTAGTACTTTCAAATTAAAACTAAAATAATTCCACCAACCCGCACTGGGCCCGCGTGGTAGATTACGGCCCATTCCCTCTACTGCAGAGGAGGCCTGAGTCCCAGCAGTGAGAAACTTAAAAAGGCTGATGATGAAGTGTCTATATACTGTAGAAGAACTCTAATTTCTGTTGCTTTATCATGGTCATTACTTTATTGATTTTATTTATTCTTTTACATAATTGATCTGACTATAAATTTTATAATTGTTTTTTTTTTTAATTCATTCTGACATTCTTTGCTATTTTATTTGTAAATTTTAAATTTTGTCCATGTTTGATTTATTAATTTATAAATGAAATTTAAATTTATTATTTTTAAATTCTTGACATTTTTACTTTTTTTTTAGTTTTTTAAACTGTAATTTTGTAATTGATAGTGTGTAATTCAGATACAAATTACTTGTTCAAGAATAAATGACTAATGACGAATACGCGTCTATGAAGCTACGCGACCGTGAACAGTAGGCTTGAGTCGCCGCTGCCGATCACTTCACACACACGAGACACGACACACGGACACTGCGTTGCTCCGACCAAGTGGGGCACACTATCGTATGCTTCACCCAGTCCTCTGTGCAGTTCACACAATAGTGACACCCGGACGTTTTTTCCGTCTAAATCTAGTGCAAGAACCTTCCGAACTTAAGACTAGGCATATGACGATGAGTATTAGTAGATGTAGGAGTCAATTAGCGCGCTTTAACTGATCTAGTATTGGAGATGGCGAAATATTTTACCAGCTACTGCCACAGCCTCGACACCAACTCCCTCAGTAGCCAATGAGAAATATATTTATTAGGTTAATGTAAAGGAATGGTGTATATAAGGTTTAGTACATTGGGTTTGATATTTCCTACAGGGAACAATAAAGCCCTAAATTAAATAAATAATTGATAAAAATGCTTCAAAAATTTGGATAAGTTAGCTGATGGCCTTGGATTTGTTCGCAAACAAACTTTGAATCGCCGCTGCCCCAGTTAGGTGTAAAAGTTCTCTGAAACCCTTCTGCACCCTTCTATCCTCTAAGGAACACCTTTCAAAACTTAGTAGATCTTTAGCAGTTTAGTATTCTGTAAAGGAAAATCATACCTACGTCAATATTACTGGCATAGCTGTTTCTTATATTAGTTTTAGTTTTGGGAAGGGTAAAACGTACATGTATTGACAAGCATTTTTTTTTCCTTTTGAAATTATATTTCTTTATTGTGAATTTTGCCAGTAACATAGATATAAAGATATATTTGGTGTAGTCAGCAACTATTTCGTAGCAAAGCAGATCCTTTACTTTCCAACCACATAAACCAGATACAAGAACTTTTAGCAAATTTTGTGATAGAACTAAAACGGCCGTCCCTTAACCTCCCCTTCCATCCCTGAGGAGCCATCTATCTTTAGGAGTAAAACTTTCGTACATGGCAGGGAATTGAAGCGGGGTCCCAACGTATTTAAGAGAAACATAAATATCAATGGAGCGCGGTTGCAACTCAGTGGTTCCCAACCTTTATTTTGCGGACCACTAATGGTCCGCAAAGCTAAAATACGGTCCTTGAATGACTTAAAGTTTCAAACTCTCCAAAAGTAATATTGATGCAAACCAATCGTAGGGTCGAAGCCTACTAGGGCCGTGGGTTAAGTGAAAATAAACCCCCGAGGCCTTGAAACGCAAGGCAAACATCCTTCTTTGGCTTGCGTTCTGAGGCCCAGAGAATCCACAGTGTATTTTAGTTAGTAAAAATCTGACAAGCCCGCCCACTCCACCCAAGGGCGAGAGAAGTTATTGAATATTTTCCCACCTATAAAAGAAACATTGATGCGAACTAAATTAAAATTTTACCAGAGATTATCTCTTATCTCTTCTATAATAATGATATAAATGATGATTATTTTTGATTTTTATGAAAATCTAGCTATGCTACAAGTTTTGAATTTGTAAAGATGTGTAAGAATTTATTTAGTAGTTTAACATAGGTAATAATTGTAATACTATACTATCAATCGTTGAAGGAGCGCTTCTTTGGCCGCCTAATATTTAAAAATGTAATAAATATGTTAAAATGGATAATAAAGGGAATAATACTATAGTTCTTAAAATTAATGTGCATAGTTATGCCCAAGAACATATAAATGTAGGTGTAACTTATAGTTTTAATAAGTCAATGATGTTGAGTGCATAGGTGTATGCCAAAAGTTTAAGTAGTCAGAAATTACTTTACATTACAAAAAGAAAAACGAAAAACTATGGTGTAATTTCTTTTTATTAGATAAACATAAATAAATTTTCTTTTGGACTTCTAGTTCCCGCTAACAACCCAGATAACGCTAAGTGCAATGGTCCCTGGTCAAAAATGATTGAGAACCACTCTCCTAACTTTCTTAGAACATTATTCTTTGGTGTCTAAACTATACCTTAGTTACCGGCACGGATCTTGACCGCTCGGCGTCAGAGTGGGGATCGCTTTGCGCATTCTATACATTGGCGAGCCAATCGTCGTCGTAGTTAAATACATGCAACAAGCGCAGGGTACGAATCAGGAGTGACGTCTATGATGATGACGATGATGCGATGGCGCGGCGACCCAATCTCTGACATACCCCGCCCCCGCGTCTCACGTCGCACCACTAAAGAGACCGAATATTTGACTTCTGCGCAACTTGAAGCCAGCGTTCAAGATCCGTGCCGATAACTATATGTATAATATGTAGCTTATTGAAACAATGGAATGCTGCATCAGGCACCGTTGTTAGAAGCAAGCTGTGTTTATCAGGGATTTAATTTTAAATTGGTAAATATATTTATTTTGCAATTTGGTTATAACACTTAAATAACACTTTTACATGTTGTTTCTTAGCTTTTTTTAAAGCAAATTATAGAGAGACCCCCCTGCCGCCGGGATTCCGGTCCTGATTTATAGCACACTCAGGCGCGGGCGGTGAACAATGGGTAGCTCTCCGTCTGACCATGCGATAACCGTCCGGACCAAGCCCAAGTCGTCGATGGCGCATAGTATTCTACGCGCGCCTCAAGAAGATTTCAGCAATTCGCAGGGGCCCACAGCAGGGTTGAAGCCTGCTGGGTCCATGGGTTATGCGCAAGTGAACCCCGGGGTCCTGGCACGACTGGTACGACGACAAAGAAGGAACAGGAATGGGTTTTGGTCAGTAAAAGTCAGACACGCCCTCTTGCTCCGCCCAAGGGCGGGAGATGTCATTAGATGATGTCCCAACTAAAAAAAGCTCTTCTTTGCTGACATTTCTTTGAGGCTCACGTGGAATAACTACGCGCCGGCGAGTCAGGCCTTGTCTTTGTCGAACGGGTGGACAACTAGCTATGAATTGCTCGTCCTCTGCAAGCTTGCGCCTATGGCGACTGGACTCCGCCCATTTTCTGCACAACTTTCTTAATTTTTCTTTTCTTTCGTAAGAACCTTCTTCAAACAATTACAGATACAAAAAAAAGATAACTAGATACATAAAAAATACTTTTTATAAAAAAAATAAAACCGACTTCACTAAAAAAACACTAAAATGATCAAAATAATTTTAATTTCGGAAGTCGGTGTTTTTCGTTATTGTTTGTTCCTTATTTAACACCGACTTCCGAAATTAAAATTATTTTGATAATTTCAGTGTTTTTTTAGTGAAGTCGGTTTTATTTTTTTTTATAAAAAGTTTTTTATTTCATACTTTTTAGTTGCAACACACTTACAACCAGAGTACTTTTTTCTCATGTCAATTCCAATTAACTCAAACCCTGCTAGAATACATCATTTTCATATGAAGTTCCCGTGTCTACCTTCCACCTTCCGGCTCCATCATCAGATCACTTCGATAGTACCTTATAGCCAAAGTGCATCTCATGACATTTCTAATAAGCCCAAACACGGGTAGGATACATTGATTAATTATGGAGTTCCGGTGCCTATCTTCCAGCTCCATCACTATCATCAGGTTACTTCGATGATACCATTTTCAACATAACTATTCAGAACTATTCATTTATTTGTATTGTCATAGTCGCTTAACTATGTTCATTGTGATATTTGTTTGAGTATGAAGTTCCGTTGGCAATTTCTGGTCTTCTTAACCAGTTCCACCTCATCAAATGTCACTTTTTGACTGTAAATGCTTAATTCCTTGATGAAAATATCAAAATGACTATATAGTTGCCTATAATATTTGAGGAGTTCCCTCGATTTAGCCAAGATTCCATCATCAGATCCCGACTTGGTGACTATGGGACCATTTGGGAAGTATACCCTTTCCAACAAAAAAAGAATTTTTCAAATCGGTTGGCAAGCGACGAAGTTATGCCCGAACATACATAAAAAAAAAAATACAAACATCCGAATTGAGAACCTCCTCCTTTTTTAGAAGTCGGTTAAAAATAAAAAGAGACGGAATTGGTCCCGCCGTTTACGTGTGACGACGTGACAAAGGGAAATAGGGATTCCTTTTTATATACAATATTGGTTTTAGTATATGCGAAACTTAAAACTCATGTCTAGTATTTTTATGTAAAGAAAGTATGTACAAACCTAACTGTATCATGAAAAATCGCAAAGTGGTCACTGGTGGTCCGTACAAATACATGGTCACCGATGACTAAAGAGTTATTTTGCTCCAACACCTAGCGGTGCGCTGGCTCCTAATGCTCGCTATGACCTGTCGAAATCTGTATTGTACTCAGTATCGATGGTGTCCAGCTCGTGACCTTTTATAAATATTCTTGGAAAAAATAAAACATGGTGTAAAAATGATTGAAATCGATTCAGTTACTGATTCTGAACAAAGTACATATGTTCAAGTTTGGCATACATTAAAAATAATGCCTAACACAAGTACACCACACATCATAAATCACATAGATATATGAATACTTTGATACCATCGCAACAATACATCATAATCAACCTTTACACGTTTTGAAGCTTTATAAGGCTGATATGTACGTACATATATGAGATGGAAGTAAATAAGGAAGGAATATATTGGCGAGGCTCATGTCCTGGTAATAAGATCTTGTTTGATGTATTATGAGAAAAGCCGTGTTAATATTTGGATCCAAGTGCGAACAAGAAATGGCTGTTATGAATCTTTATTTTTTATTTTTATCATACAAGGAAAGTACCAAAGATTAAACAAGATTTCAATGAAAATCATTTTTTCATTTCATAGCAAGTTTTTATAGCGCGGTATATACTTATTCAAAGTCAAAGTCAAAGCATTTATTTCAAATAGACCATTTGCAGGCACTTTTGAATAATCAATATTTAATATTCATCAAGATCATTCCAAAATGCTCAAACTTCTTTTTTTCGGTCGGTACACTCTTGCCAGAGTGGTCGTGGTCATCACTGTCAATCACAATGAGTGATCATCTTTGTAATACGGCTGCAGCTTTCCGGGTACATTCATAAACCGAGCACTTAGTTGCGGCCTTGATCTGGTCTGTCCATCTCATTAGTGATCGACCACGTGGCCAGGTGCCCTCAACTTTGCCCTGCACTACAAGACGCTCTAATGAGTCATTACTACGACGCAATATATGGCCGAAGAAGGTCAAAATGCGCGACTACTCAAATCCTCCTCCTTGCGGCGTATTCCTCAATGCCCTTCCCTGTTTCATCACTCTAACCCTTATGATATTCCTTCATCTGTTCCTGTCTCTGGCGGTGCGAAGGGCATTATACATCGTGGAGCGAAGAGCGGTCCGGATCTGGTCGGACCAACGTATTGTGCGCTCGTGAGGCTTTTTTCCGTCCCCTTTACCGGTCACAATTAGCCTTTCGAGGTTGCCACCGTCTTTCCTTGCAATGTGACCGAAGTATTGCAGAACCTTGCGAAGACACTCGGACGACAGCCGTGAGGAGATTTTGAGTTCTTGCAAAATGGATACGACGACTGCTCAATTACGTGCAGAATTTTAGCTCAATCGGTACCCGGGGAGTGGATCAAATTTAATTTGCAAGATTTGATTACAAACAAAAAAAAACATCGGGACAGGTGAAACTAAATAAAAGCTTGTAATGAGATTATTTTATTGTTCTTGAATTTATAAAACTTTATTATTATTGGGCAGGGCACATTGCTCGCAGAATAAATAGTCGATGAGGCCGAAAAGTTCTGGAGTTCCCCACAAGGTAGACCGATGAAGTGGTGGTCGCAGGAATCTGATGGATGTGAAACGCAGAGGACCATATGTTGTGGAGACACATGAGTTTGGCCTATGTACAACAATGGACGTCTTAGCGCACTAGTTTATTAGAAGCTTATTAACTTTAGCCAGGAGAGCAGTGGTGCCCAAGTGGTAAAGGCCCCGACTTACGAGTTGTAGGTCGCGGGTTCAAACCCAGTCATGCGAATTACGTTGTGTAATTTTTTTCATCACCTCTGCTCTAAAAACGGTGAAGGAAAAACATCCAAAACAAACACTGAAAATTCGAAGACATGTGACATCTACCAATCCGTAGTGGGCCCGCGTGGTGGATTACGGCCCATTCCCTCTTCTAGAGTGGAGGCCTGAGTCCCAACAGTGGGAACATTATAAGGCCGATTATGCTATGCTATGCTAACTCTAGCCTTGAAGACACATACGCCGAAAGGTTCTAAAGTCCGCTGTAGGCAACTGTATACTAAGAATATAAGTAATCGACTAAAAAACAACGAAAATAAAGCCTTTGCCTGCCAGGCCGTAAAAACAAATTTCTCTAAAAATTTATGTTTTTTTAAACAATACATCTGTAAACTGATCCAGCCTTCACGCCATAAATCATAAATGTTTAGAAAATGATTTATACATATTTTTGTAAAACCCGAATGAATACGTCACGTTCGAATGTGAAATGATAATATTTTAGATGGATAATGCAAATGACCAAAATGGGGACTGGTCATCAATCTTCCGAAAAGAGATGGATTATGGAGGTTTTAGTTGATTTTTGTGCTTGCTTGGGTTTTTCTAGATTTCAAGAACATAATTTTTTTAGGGTTTCTAACCTCAGAAGGAAAAATACGGAAACCTTATGTTAACGTTGTTGTCCGTCCGTCCGTCTGTCTGTCTGTCAAGACCCTTTATCACGGAAACGCGTGGAGGCATCGAGTTGAAATTAAAACCATATGCTCATGTCAGCGGTCCTTTGAAGCTGTGAAAAATCAAACTTCAAAGTTGACGAAAAAAAAGCTACGGCGAAAGTTCTTCAGAATATACGTGGCATATGTAAATCAATCAATATTTCGCAAATACTAGGTAGGTAGGTAGTACGAGTAAGTGTCCATTTAATTCCGGCCAAATGTTCAAGGGACTAGTCTTAAACCTTGGTATGAATTTCTTTCATTTGTGGTGAATAAAACTAGCAAAGAGCAACAGCCCAATATATTAAAAAATAAACTTATTGGTACTGATGACGAGTTGAAAACTGTTGATTATAACGGATTTGGTCTACAATTATGATACCTATAGTTTTTTTTGGATAACTACCGGTGGGCCATCGCCCAGCAGTGGAACATAAATGGGCTAACTAATTACATATAGTTTTTCTTTGAACTTAGTTCTAAATAGTTTCTGCCACTTGTTTCGGTCGTGTAAAAGTAGAAAAATATTCCAAAGAAATATTTTTTCAGGATTAATAGTATCTTGTGTGGTATTTCAAGACATAGTCAAGCTGTGTACGTTTCATCAAAATCTGTTTAGCCCCTCGGGCGTGAAGGATCAAGCGTGAAAGAATAACAAACAACAACACAGATTAACATGTTTACTGCGTTATGAGGTCGAATAAGCCGCATGCATAACTTGTCGCAGGTACGGCATTTAAAATCGCTTTCTTTTACTCTGTGCGGGGGACAGCTATGTTAACATTTCTATATACAAAATTGATTACCTCACGAAGCCTTGCGGCGCAGCGATATTTTTCAGAAACCAACTTTAGTGAGGCCGTAAAGGTCTCATACGCGCTGCGAGGAAGTTCAACTTTGTCTCTAAAAGACCTCATATGGACTGGTTGAAAGATCCTGAAAAAATGAACGTGTTAAATAAAATTGAATTATAACAACATAAAGAACCAACGATTTTGAATGGTAAACAGTAAAAATAATATGATAAGAAACATTAATATTTTACAGGAAAGGTTAATAATGAATTATAGAATTTCAAACAAAACATGAAACGTAATCCACGTTTAATATTTTTTGTTTTGTGAAATATAAACACGCACGTCACCTACTTTATATACTTTTCTTTGAATTTATAGAAACCATCACTAGCTTTTCAGATGTTGGCAACCATGACGGCGCGCACTGTTCCCGCGCGCCACAAGGAGTTGTCAGCAACAGCAGGGGCACAGCCGGGTCGAAGCCTACTGGGGCCAGGGTTATCCGAAAGGGAACTCAAGCCCGGTATGAAGGCTAGAAGAAACTGGGTGGGCTTTTAGTCAGTAAGAGTCTGACAGTATCTCCCGCTCCGCCCAAGAGCGGGGGTTGTCATTGGATGATTTTACCAACCATAAAAAAAAGGAAAAAAGATGTTGGCAACCATCGCTCTACAGAAAATGGAAAGGGGATTACATACACGTAATCCTACAGGCTTCGGGCACCTGAAGTGGTATCGATTTGTAAATCTTTGTTTGTTTATATTGTGCTACTTTTCTTTTCGGCACGTGGAATTTTGAGTAGCTTTTGGGTTTATGTAGATTTTGTATTATTTATGAAGAGAATTGGGAACGTTTCTACTCACTCGAATTTTGTCTGACATAAATATAAAAATAGCCCTGTGACTGCCTATTGTACACTTATTTTTGTAAATGTTTATCCTTTATTAAGTTAAGGTGTGCAATAAACTTATTTAACCACCTCGATAGCTTTGTTAGTTTCGTTTTGTGCCGCTGGGGCTCTAGAGGTTAAGTCAAGCAAGGTGGAGCCATGTGAATTGGTGGTGGTGGTGATGGTGATTGTACAGGCTGAGCAGGAAAAGGAGGTGACGTATTAACTGTAAAAGAACTCCACACTAGACCTTTAGTAATTTACTAGCTTTTGCCTGCGGCTTCACTCGCGTACATAAAATATCACTTGTCACTCAAGAATAAAGCAGTACTCCTAGCCAAGTTGATAATCTGCAATCATTAACGCTAGTAGAAAACTTCAAATGTACGGGAATGTCATCTCAACGTCGTTACGTGGTCAGAACAAAGGGATTGGGGACGTGGTAAATTCGAGGCGTTCGACGCTCGAGAAACGGTTGTAACTTGGCTAGAGGGGCTCGTTTCTATCGATGAAAAAATTTTAGCTAGATTACTTCCTACAAAAAAAAAACGAATAATCAAACTTTACCTCTTTATTATATTAGTGTAGATTTAAACTTTATTTAATTCATTAAACCCCAAGCGAACGCCGGCGTTCGCGCACCTATTGTCTTTCTATTGTGTCTGTGATTTCCACGGTTGAGAGGTACTATAGTGGTTTGGCGGACTTAATGCAACAATGCATTCTCTACCAGTTGACTGTGTTTTGACCGATTGTTTTTACAGCTGCCAACTAGAGACAGCAATCTTTTATGGAGTGTCTATTTTCTTGAAAAGTCTTTACTTTTCATATTTTATAACACTTTTGAATTCTCATAATACAAGATTGTGTGTACAATCTTGTATTATGAGAATTCAAAAGTGTATGTACGTACGTATATTACAGTTTTCTTTCCATCTTAAAATATTATACAAAATACAAGAGTCAAATGGAAAATGTCTACGACCCCGTAAGTAGCGGAGCTTGGCTGAAGTCTGCTGATAATAAAGTAAATTGCAAAGGATAAGTGCTAATAAAATTTATAAATGAGGCAATCGGCCGCCATTCGTTAGATTTTTTACTGAAACCTTTTCTGAGAGGATAAGGTTACGACTGGAATTATGGCTAGTTATAGTGCCACTGGATTTTATATAGTTTGGTGGGTGTAGTGAAATTACGCATATGCTCACACATTGCGTGCACATCATCGCTTAACATCAGGTGAGATAGTGGTCCGGGCTTTGGTACATGCCATGGTCCGGAGCCAGGAGGAGTGGCAGGTGGTCGCCGACTTCTGCGAAGCAGTAATGCACGCAAAGGAGGAAGCCGACCGCATCAGGCAACGGCGTTCTCGCCGCCACCGCTGGGATTCCGATCCTGATTTCCGGCCACCGTAGGCGCGGGCCTGCGGACAGTGAGAAATGGTTAGCTCGCTGTCCGGCCGTCCGGTAACTGTCCGGACCAAGCCCAAGCCGTCGACGGCGCGCACTGTTCCCGCGCGCCTCAAGGAGTTGTCAGCAACAGCAGGGACCCAGCCGGGTCGAAGCCTACTGGGGCTAGGGTTATCCGAAAGGGAACTCGAGCCCCGGTATGAAGGCTAGAAGGAACGGGGTGGGCTTTTAGTCAGTAAGAGTCTGACACTATCTCCCGCTCCGCCCAAGAGCGGGGGTTGTCATTGGATGATTTTTCTCACCATAAAAAAAAGGTGGGATAGTGGTTTTATAAAAGTGAGCCTATCAAAAATAATAATTTAAGTACATTTACTATCATTTATTAACAGTCAAATAATCTTTAAAGGGGAAAGATTTAATGTAATTGTTTGTAATGAATTTAGGCTATTTCTTACAATACCTACTTTTTATTTGTCATTTCTAAACTGCATATTTACATCCATAAGGAATGTTTTCGAACGACCGCATTCTTCTTCTTCTTCCTGCCCTTGTCCCATTTTATTTGGGGTCGGCGCAACATGTTTTCTTCTTCCATTCTGTCCTGTCACTCGTCACGCTATCACTAACTCCCTTTTCTTTCATATCACTTCTCACACAATCCATCCATCTTTTCTTTGGCCTCCCTCTCCCTCTCCATCCATCCACATGTAAATTCATAACTCTTTTAGCAACATGCTTTTCATCTCTCCTCTTTACATGACCATACCAAGACAAACGATTTCCTTTCAACCTTTCAGTCACTGGCGCCACTTTCAAACTACCCCTAATATACTCATTTCTCACTTTATCCATTCTCGTCACACCACACATCCATCTTAACATTCTCATCTCCGCTACATGCAATCTTTTTTCATCCGTCTTTTTCACAGCCCAACATTCTGATCCATACAGTATGACAGGCCTTATCACGGACTTGTAGATTTTACCCTTCAACTTGAGGGGCATCCGTGGGTCACAAGTTGTTCCCGTGACCTGTCGCCATTTCATCCATCCTGCGTTGATCCGATGTGTTACGTCCCGGTCTACCTCACCATCCCCTTGGACGAGCGACCCGAGGTACCGAAAGTCGGAACAGATCGGTATGGGCGTTCCGGCGAGAGCTAAGGGCACTGGATTGGAGAGACCGCCGAAATCGCAGAACAAGTACTCCGTTTTGGTTCTACTTAATTTCAGGCCAACACTCTCCAATCTGTGCCACCACACCTCCAATCTGTTCTGGACCTCTAGGCCACTCTCGGCAACCAGCACAATGTCATCGGCAAACAACATACACCAGGGAGCCTCTTCCTGAATGTCCGACGTCAGAGCGTCCATTATCATCAGGAAGAGGTAAGGGCTGAGGGCCGACCCTTGGTGTAAGCCGACAGCCACATTGAAGCTTCCAGTAGTGCCCACTGAAGAACGGACTTGGGTACTGCATCGACTGTACATCGCTCGGATCAACTGCACATACTTCCCAGGCACACCTTTCTCCTTAAGGGCCCACCACAGAACCTCACGAGGTACCCGGTCATATGCCTTTTCGAGGTCAATGAATACCGAATCAATGAATACCGAGGTCAATGAATATCGAACGACCGCATAGATAATAGAAAAAAAAGTCTTCACCATCATCTTCCTGCACTTGTCCCGAGTAATTTGGAGTCGGTGCACCATATTTTTACATGGTCTAAGTATTTATTTATTTTTGTACTTTTTCTTCCTCTATTTGCACCTACTGTGTTAAGTTTCTGCACCACCGTAAGGTCGACTGATATAAAATGCCTAAGGCATTAAGTCCGCCTTTGTACAGTGTTTATTGTGCTTAAAGTTTTACTAATGACTTTATGGGTAGTCTGCCTGATTTAAAGATAAATACAATAAATAAATTTTGTCTCATTCTGTCACCTGTTATGCTATCACTAACTCCTTTTTCTTTCATATCACTGCTCATACAATCCCACCAACTTTTCTCTGGCCTTCGTCTCCCTCTTTATCCTTCCACATGTATACTCGTAACTCTTTTAGTAATTTGTATTTTATACCTTCTCTTCACATGACCATAACAAGACAAACGATTCTCCTTAAATTTTGTTATTGCAGAAAAGTAAGTAAAAACTTCGAAGTTTTGAAAAATAATCGTATAAGATGTATCTTTCTGCAGTCGTAAGTGCTTTTCTTCATAAATAAATAAAACAATAGGAAAGATTTTAAAAATTCTTTCACATGCAAACTATTACTTTATTACTGAGTGGCATAAGCTATATATTTACTTAGCTGCCGGTAGAAGCTAGTTTCATGTATGATGTACAATTGTAAATATTTACACGGGATTGTTACTCGTATAAAACGACCAGTTTTGAATTAAAAAAAACTCAGTTACATATTTTTTAAACAAACTTATGTTTGATCTAATATTCTCTTAAAAGTAACAAAAGCATGAAACATAGACAACATACTTCCAGTTTTGTGTTCCCTAAAATAAAATATTACAAGACTGAGGCTTTGTCTATAGTAACGCGGTAATTAAAGCGGGTGCGAACGTAGTGGCGGACGTGATTAGGTGACCACAGGGCGTCAAAAGGTGGCTCAGGGCATTGGAGTTAAATATGTTACCTTCACGTGGTCGCTCACAATGCGCCTCATCAAAAGCCTTATAATCACCTGAAGGGCAATATAAAGGGAGGAGTATATTCAAAGTTTCCCATCAAGCATGAAGATACCCCCAAGAGAACTAAAGCAACCACCATAGCCTGAAGAATTGCAGCGGGCAAGACATATTGTCAGTTCTGGAGTGGTGACCGCGCACTGGGAGACGTGTGGGTAGGCCTCACACAAGGTGGACAAATGACCTGCACGCCAAGCCAAGTTAGCCAAGTTGTTATTCTGCAATCGTTAACGCTGTCGAAAAGTGATGAAACGTATGGGAATGACGTCATCTCAACGGAAAGTCGCGTGGTCAGAACAAACGAATAGACAATTCGTAGCCAAGTTCACATCGTTCAAAATCGTTTCTATTGACTGTTGTCGAATGTTTAACGCTACATCCTTTGTTATACAAACGCTACACTGTAGAACGAGCGGCCTACTCAGGCGCGTCAACATGGCTACCAACTTATCGTTTTCTACAATTACTGTCACCGAGGCGTTACCGATTAGAGAACGGAATTCGATTGTAACTTGGCTAGGGGGGCTGGTGAAGATCGTAGTAACCCGAAGGATGCGAGACACACAGGACCATTCTTTGTAGCGACAATTAGGGCAGGCCTACGTCTAACAGTGGACGTCTTTCGGTTTGATATGATGATGATGATTAACTTAGGGCTTAGAGTAAAACAATAGATGGTCGCTCACTAGTGAAACAGTTCTGCCTGCGTCACGACTATCCAAGCGCCCGCGACATTCACTGCAGTTTCAAATGTTTGTAATTTGTACATCGGTCCCGCTTCAGTACTCGCTTCAGCTTGTCACCTTATGTAGGACCTGAAGTCTAAACTATATTTCCTCATATTACGATCTTCTTACTGTATCGTCTCGAGAGGACTTGTTTGCCGCCCGGTCTTATTCACGGGTTTATAAATAAAATGTAAATGTTTGCAATTTGAGTTGTATTTTAAATGTTTGTTTGTAGTTTCATTTGGTGGCTGCACTGAGTTTTAAAGGACTATTATAAAACATGGTTAGAGAATCTTTAATTTCAGAATTCGTTGTTTTTGGTTTGGTTTTTTTGTTTTTTTTAGTACCGGGTTCCGAAATTAAAGTTATTTTGCAGTTTTTAGTGTTTATAGTGTTTATAGGTTAGGCATAAAATAATTTTTGGCAACACAGTTAAATCTTAATGGTGTGCAAGTTTACTATAGAGGTACCTATAGAATGACACTATTAAAATTATTTATAGGCAAAGTGCATGTATAACAATTCAGATATTAAAGTCAGGGTATTCGTCAACAGTCTACTAACTAGGTTAGCTTCACTGAGGTACTGAGGAAGTCATCACGTCGTGTTCCACATGCGCCTCAAAGAGATATCAAGAAACCAGCAGGGTTGAAGCCTACTGGGAAAAGGGTTCGCTTCTGATAAGAAAACCCGGGATCCTGGAACGCAAAGCAGGAACATAGGAGTGGGTTTTAGTCAATAATATTCTGACACACTCTCTCGCTCTGCCCTAGAGCGAGAGTAGTCATTGGATGATTTTCGACCTAAAGAAAAATCTAGGTAAAATTTTTAGGACCATTTTACCGAGATCGTGCTAGTTTTAATCATTCCACATATTGACAGTTAAAATTATTTCGCGAATAAATTAGAAGTGAACTGTCATTGAACTTATCTCGTTGAAATGACGGCAAAATACCTCAAATGTGTCTTCAAAGTACCAATTACCAACATCTAAGATTAGCTGAGACAACAAAATTAAGATTTGCACATAAAAACGAAGCTCAGCTAGAATATAAAAGCCGATTAACTTCAAACTAAGCTGACTAGCTCCTTTCTACTTAGTCGCCACCACAGACAATGGCTCATTATAATAAACTTAGAGCTAGCATACCGCTAGCATTGCAAGTAGAGATTGGATTGGCCACACGCTTCGGAAGGATTCTGAATAACAAACATAAGCAGGCAGAGATTATATTATAGACCCCTCTAAACACCCAGTGCAAGTTTCTGATATCCAGTGCGAGTGTGGTGCTTCTGATCAGACGATGGCCCACTTTTAGAGTGCCCAAAATGTCCCTACATCTGCATTCTGGACGACCTAAAATCGCCACTGATACAGCTATTACCGAGGCAACCTACTGGGCTTAAAAAAAATAAAGGGAAAGAGAACCATCGATTCGAGAAGAAGAAGTAGTGTCAGCAACAGCAGGGGCCAAGCTGGGTCGAAGCCGTGGGGGCGATCGGCGGCGGATACCTCTCGCGCCGGGCCTTGATTCAGGCCATGGTCCGGAGCAAAAAGGAGTGGCAGGCGGTCGCCGGCTTCTGCGAAGCAGTAATGCTAGCAAAGGAGGAGGCTAACCGCATCGGGCAAAGGGATTCCGATCTCGATTTCCGGCCACCGTAGGCGCGGGCTTGCGGACAGTGAGCATCATGACAGTGAGCTCGCTGTCCGGCCGTCCGGTAACTGTCCGGACCAAGCCCAAGTCGTCGACGGCGCGCACTGTTCCCGCGCGCCTCAAGGAGTTGTCAGCAACAGCAGGGGCCCAGCCGGTTCGAAGCCTACTGGGGCCAGGGTTAGTTTCGAAAGAGTAGCTCGAGCTTTGGTATGAAGGCATGCAGGAACGGGGTGGGTTTTTAGTCAGTAAAAATCTGACAGTATCTTCCGCTCCGCACAAGAGAAAAAAAAAACAGGTATTGGTTTATAATCCTGTGGGTAAAAGGAAGCTTGGTCGCCCTCGGCCTGGTGAGATACCATATTGGCAAAAGCGACGGGCATCGAATTGGCATGGAGAGAGACGAAGCATGAAGTTCAAGACCTGCCGTTATGGGACCCTCTGCTCCATGAACGTCAAGTACCTAAAAAGCTTTTTATAAACCAGTGAAGATGTACAAATTTTATTTACTAATTATGTATGAGCAAGCCGTCTGACCGATGAAATTTTCCATCGACAAAAGTTACGAATTTGCACACATCATCCCCTATTGCAACCCTTTAAGTATTAATGCGAATAAAAGTCTGATACACAACAAAAATCATCAGATGACTTTTATCACTATGGAAGTCATATATTCTATGAGAAAAATCATCATATTTTATGACTAGCCGCTGCCATCGACTTTGTCCTCGTGATAATAGAAAATTAACCCTTGGGAACATACTCTCGGGATTAAATGTATTTCATGTGATGTTTCATGGTCTGCCCGTGTACCATATTTCGTCGAACCCTTTCAGTAGTTAAAAAAAAACATCCATACATACAAACTTTCGCATTTATATCTGATATCAGTAGGATTTTCCTGCCAAAAAATAAAATAAAAAGGATAAAGTTTTCTTCCTTTTAAATTGTTAACCTTCTACATCCAGTATTTCTTTACCTTATTTTAAGAATTTTCATTATTAACAACACACGTAGGTTACTTTTAGTTGTTTTTTCGTGAAAATCCCATTACAGTAAGGAAATTCGAAATAATTATAATTTGTTCGCCTTAGTTTGTTAATGAAAACAATACCTATTGTAACTTTTTAATGTCAATCATAAAATTTAATTCATCGGAGGTTCGAAAATTAACAAATATTTTTTAAGATTTATTCACAAAAACGTTGAACGACCTTCATTGGCTTAAAAGAGGAATAAAGTAGGTCATTATTTTAATTCAACAGAAAAAAAAATACTGAGTAATTAATAATTAAAGAATCCATTAAAAATTTCGATACTTCACAATCTCTGAACTTATCAAGCCACCTTTAATCACTTAATGTAATGAAAAATTAACGAAATTAACTTTTTCATACCGTTAGGGCCAGTAATTTATTGAATATCTAATTATATCAAAGACCAATATTTTTGAGGACGATCAATGAATTTTAAATTACAATTCTTGGGGCCGAATTAATTGAAGGTAAAATTGGGTTGAGTTTGATAAGTGAATTCATTGGATAAAACTGACGTGGGATTATCTTCGTGGGTTTTCCGTCAACATAAAATATTTATTTCGTAACTAGCTTTAGCCAGTGGCTTTGTCTACGTTAAAGTTACTACTTTGTAACGTACTCATTATCTCAGGAGTGTGTATATAAGATAGTTTTATTGTAATGATGATTTGGACGGCACCGTAAATCAAACAAAACTGAGTTTTTCTGTAATCAAAGATTTTTAATGTGTTAACTTACAATGAAATTAAACTTGTAACTCTTATACCGTATGAATTGAGTAATAACAAAATAACCTGTACCTACCTGTAATAAAAGAAACGACATTAAATGTTATTTATCACAATGCCGATTCCCAAATCCAAATTATTTTAACAAAAATATTTCCATATAGCCGGACTTAGAAGTTCTGATTCACCACAGATTCAATATAGGTCCATAGTGCATGTTGAGATCGGTGACTATGATACAGACAGAACTTCATACGCGGGAATTAACACCTAATTTAAAATATCAAAGAAAGTTATATTTTTCTTTACATGTATATACAATACAACGTTAGTTTTAGTATATATGAAACCCAAAACACGTGTCTAGTATTTTTATGTAAAAAAAAATCTATGTACAAAATTTCATAACTGTATCATGAAAAATAATAAAGTTATAAGCTTGTTATGTCAGCAGAAATACATAGTCACCGGCCCATCGAAGCGGCTGGGAGGTTGTTTTGCACTTGCACCTAGCTGTTTGCTGACGCCTAATGCATGCTATGAACTGCCGTAACCTGTGTCAGTGGTGTTCAAATTGTGACCTTTTTAAATATTTTTGGGAAAAAATATGACATGGTGTAAAAACTATTGGAATCCATTCAGTTACTGATTCTAAACAAACTATATTCATGTTTCGCATAAACTAATAGTAGTTTATGTGACTAGGGGGTAAAGCAGTGTCTTTAAGTCGCGGGTGGCATGTTGAATTCCGAACGAAACGAAGGTTGCTGATTTTAATCCCGAACGACAGTGAGGGATTTATAAAATTAATAAAGAAACCTGAGTGAAGTGAGGAATTCAATCCGCCCAAAACAAAGACAGCTCCCCGTGTTGCATACTCTACTTTTTACACCATCTGTGAGATAATTAAAAGACAATTTGGTCGACCAAATCATAATATATTAGAGAAATATAAATAGATATTATATTTACAAGTTCATCAAACAAACAAAATTCACTACTCCAAGATTCTATAGTTTAAATCTATAATGCTCCCGTCAGTAAGCACGTTTTATTCTATTGTTTTTTTGTTACTGGCCAGTTTGAATGTCGAGTCAACTTGTTCGATGCACGTACATTTCAATTCGCAATGTTGACGATTTTTGATGTTCCAAATTCAAATTTCATCATTCCCTAGGGATCGGCCATACTGCATTATCTCTCTAGGGATATAATAACTTGCTTTATGCGAGATTTGTATGACGTATAAAACGACATTATCGAGCAGGTGCTGTAAAAAAATAATGTTGTACCTATATAGGCACTTCACTTCCGCTATAATCGGTAAAAATAAATTATTTAAACTAATATAAATCAAATAATAATTGCCACATTGATGAAACTTGAGAGTAGTTTGAGTATTTTTTGTTTGTATTTTTTTGTGGTGTTCACAATTATCAGAACCAAAATGAAAGATAGGTATTATTTTTGAAAATGCTACTGAAAATCAAACTAAACTTTTGTCTAATACAAAAATCAGTTTTTGTCTTATCTTATCTTATATAACATGAAAATTATAAATTCAATAAAAATTACAACTGGCTCAAAGTCAATAATTTAATGTAATAAACCCGAAATATTTAATTTAACTATAAACTAATTAACAACCATTTCAACTACCAACTTATTAGTTAAAGTATAATAGGTACAGTTTATTCAAATAAAGTGTTGCAGTCCATTTAATTAATTGCCTGAAAATGCAGCTAACAACAATAAATCGCATCAGTTTACTGTAAATATATAGCTTGTAATCCCTGCCCTATGAGGGGACCATGTTACAGGGCAATACAGAAAACTCACTGCGAACAAAGCTCAAAGGAAGAGATTTTTTTACTTTAACATGTCTTCAATGTAGGTATAAAAGTAAGGACTGAAATCTCTTCCCAGAGTCAATGAATAAATATTTCAGGTTTAGTCAAGCGTTATTCTTTATTGACAATCGAGAAAGATAGTATATAATTATATATCTATCAAATATGAAAGTAGAAGTTGACTTACTGACATATCAAAGCACAGGCGAAACTACTAGGTTTAGAAACGTGTTTTCACGAAGCTTCCTTTTATGACGTAGGTGAGCATTATGACATCCAGAATTCATCTCCTAAGGCGGTGAAACAGGGGTCCAAAGTTTATATGGAGAACCTGACTTTCACACGGGCAAAGCCGCTAGCAGAAGCTAGTAATACACCATGTCAAGCTAGTAATACTTTGTCGTACACCATGATAAATAACAAAATATGTGGATATCAGAGTTCATGTACTTATGCGAGCTTAACTCAAAGTTGAGTTTTGAAAGATTTTGAGTGTGAGTGTATATGTATGTTTATTACGTCTTCACGCTCAAACGGTTGAACAGATTTGGACGAAATTTGGCACACGGGTAGAGCATGTCTTGGAATAGCACGTAAGACTGCATTTTTTCCCGGGAGTACGTTCATTGTGATAATTTTCAACAACCACTTGGGCGAAGCAAATGGTAGCAGCTATAGTAATTGAGATGATTGTCTTATTTAGATTATTTGTTATTTAAAATGCCTCAATAGCTAAGGACGGAAATTGGCTTTAAATCAGGTGGCCTATGACGTTCAAAGTAAGATTTTTTAATTCTTATTCCAGTGTGGGTAAGAGACAGAGCTATACAGGTTGTCTAGCGCCATCTCTTACCCACACTGAAATTAGAATAAAATAATCTTAATTTGAACGTCATGGTAACCCACCAGGGCATTTCTTCCAAACTCTTCACGACCTTCAAATATTGAGACTAACGACACCAAACATTAAATTCGACTTGTTTTACTGTTCGTATCTACACAGTAGTCAGGCCACAGACGAAGCTTCAGTGAGTCGGTATCGCGGGAGCGAAGCGCGCGTGTTCCCAGTGAGAGTGGACAGTAATAGTGTTGTGAACCTTGGATTAATCTTACCCTTACATTGTTATGGACGCCTGGTACGTTAAATTTAATATTTTTATTCATATATATGAAAAACTTGAATTTTATAAAAGAGAAAAAATTATAACATGAGAAATTAATTTCTTAATACCTATAGTAACACAATTATTATATTATACTAACGGGAAAAATATTTAATTTGCTTATGAGGAAAATATGATATTTTTTTTGTTACTAAATATTGGTAATTTTTTAAGGAAGAGAGACGTTTTAATTATTTAGAGCAATGAAAATACCTATTTAAATATTGACATATACATCGCTATGATTAACACAAGGCGATCTTTGTAAACGATGAGAAGATAAAATTAGTATATTTGTATGTAGGGGGTAATCTTTGAAACTACTAAACCAATTCTGAAAACACTTACACTAATATGTAGTTTTATTATTCTTGAGTGCTTCATGCATATACTCGTATTTTGCGAAACTGCTAGCAAAAACTTCGAGCTATTCATTAATCAAGAGAATCGATTTTTTGGGAGTATTTCCACATTGAATATTACTGATGTAAAATTTTTAATAATTCCGAAACTTCGATAAGTCCCACGAGAGTAAGTTTAAACTCATTGTAAGGTTCAGTTGAAAACCAGCGTCAGACAACTGCTACGTAGTGGCCTGGCATTATTCTGAACTGGACCTATTTAGCGCAGTCGTGAGACACATAATATTGATGATGAACTTAAAAATAAAGTTTAAGTATTTAAGTTTCTATAATATAATTGTTAGCTCATTGTGTGCCCCTCTGTGCCAAATAAAAATGTTTTCTTTCTTTCTAGGTTTATGTTTATTTAGTCATTAGCTTTATTTGTATAATTTAATATTATTAGTGTAAATTTTACTTCTTGCTTAGCTTTCTAAAGATAAGCGACCTTAACTAGCAATGATCAGATTTCTAGGAATCCTAATAGGATTCAGGATAGTTAATTAAAAGTTAGGCCGGCTAGGGTCCTAATTAGTCAGTAAGAACTGTTCTAGCTTTCCTAACTCGCTTAGTTAACTTTGTATTCTATATTATTTGCAAGCTTTCATTATGTCCCACTGCTGGGCAATGGTCTTCTCTTCCTCGTTCTAAATTTCTTTGTCGTGGACGATTTATGATAAAATATATCGAATCTCTCCCTTCATCATTCTTCATCATCATCATTTCAGCTGAAAAACATCCATTCCAGGATATAAACTTCCCTAAGTGTCGCCATAAAGACCAGTCCTGTGAGTCTCACATTCATCGGATTCCCACAACCCTCACCAGGTCAGGCCACACTCAAACACAATTCTTTCGACTTCGTTAAATAACCACAGCTGTAAATAATTCACTAAGCAGTTCTATAAAAGTCTTAAATCTCATTTTAGTGAAGACAGTTCTAAGATTGCATTAGAAACAGCTAGTTTCACACGGTAGCAACGGTTTGTTATTTTTACTAGACCATTAATTATATACCATCTGATGCTGTGACGTATGTATACAGTAAATGCTAGTTCTCACGTCTCTTCGTTTGCGTTAGAAGGTCATTTTACCCAGATTTTGAGTAAAAGATAGAAATATAAGAGTGTCCACTGAAAGAAATTGACATTTATTTGAGAATGTACGTCAAAGCCAAAGTCTGCTATTACAATAGTATGAGAATGGTCTATCAACCAATAATTATGAAATCATTATAATTATTGGTTTTGAAAGCGGTAATCTGCTATAATTTTGGCAGTTCTTTTGGTCTGTGACCTGTGACCATTAGAACGTGATTGGGCAGTCGTTGCTTTTAATTTGAATTGATACGAGTATTGTCATTCTACCACAACTCTATTACGAGACCATTAAATGATCAGTGATCAATCATTATGAACTAGCAGATTACAAACTTTTAGCAAAATTACAATGGGATCGCGTTGCAAAGACAAATTTATAAAAATTGTACACTTGTGTCCCTGGTATCTACATACATTACGGATGTAAAGGAAATGGTTCTGTCGGAATCAAACTCGAAACCGGAGTTTTTAAATTTGAAGTATCGGCATCGGAACTGATGACGAAGTGAAGGCAGAAGCATTGAATGAAATACTACGAAAACAAATTAAAAAAAAACTCTAATTAAATGAAGAGCGAATGCACAACATTCCAAACACGAAACAAAACAACAAGTAAAAGATACATACCATCACATATATAATATTAGTAGGATTAATGACGTAGTTTCTATGGAAATACAAGTCTACTGAACTTAAAGGCGTCTTTCTACTGCGTCTAATAAAATTTAAGCATAAGTTTAATTAGTCTTACACTCTTCCCATTGTTAGAATATCTCCTGTATATGAGACGAAATGGGGTTCTACTCAACTCAGTGTAGGTTATTTGCTAGATGTCACGTATCGTAGAAATTTTTGGTTCTAGGATATGCCGGTTTCCTCACAACGTTTTTCTTCGCCGTTTTGAGAGCCGTAGTGATGTCATATATTACACTAAGTATATCGCCTGCCTGGGTTTGAACTCGTAAGCGTAAGATGGAGCTGATGCCACTATAGCCACCACTGCTCCTCCAAAAAGATATTTCTTTAAGCTTCTAAAGAAGTAGGTAAAAGTCCGTATTTACTGCTACATATATAGCCGTCTTCTAACTACTGGACATTTCCATGTTCTAGTTTGCCCGGCGACCATCCGTCAAAGCAAATAAGCTATTAGCATTTAGATACAAGAGTAATGACATAAGGAGGCTGCCTATTATACCGTTTCATACAATGACCAATGTAGAAACTCACATTCAAAGCATATATTTTGAACAAGCTCCTGCCAGTAACTTTGCAAGCTTCAAAGTAAAAAATATGTGCCCATGTCTGAACAAAGGATTATTTAAATCGGTCCAGTTATTTTTGAGTTTATTTATTACAAACGAAAATACAAATCTATCCTCTTTATAATATTACTTGCTTCTACAAGCGATTTTGTCCGCGTGAAAATATGTGCAACTCAGTACTATAGTAGAATTCAACTGATGAAAGAATTTTTAAAATCGGACTAGTAGATTTGTATGTAATGTTGCATATTACGAATATCCTGTTTTACATATTTACGTAAATAAATAAAAACATCCATTCAATTCTGTAAAAATAAGTCTCAGCTGACAGCCCGTTCACGAAGATGACACGGGCAAATGTTGGATTGTTTTCATATTTTTGTTTTGGTACTGCAATTCTCGAGCATCCAAACGATTTTGGGGTGATTGTTCAAGAAACAAGAATTGTTTAAGAATTGTTATTGAAAATTAATAATTTCTGACTCCTTACGCAAAAGTTATCTGACAATTACAAAGTTGAGTTTTAGGTGAAAACTTTAATTTAAATAACTAAAAATCTAAGTTATAAATATGAAAGAAAAATACTCTTCCATACTTGTGATATTATCATGGAAATACTGTTCCATAATTATGACTTATGTACACAATAAATGAAAAAAACAGGGACTCAAATCCACCTCCTAGATAAAGAAAGCCAACTACTTTCACTTCTAGGCTACAGTCTCACCAAACCCATTACACTACAGTTAATAAAGTAAGAATGTTTACGGCTCAGCATTAATTAGTTTAATGAATCAGTTAATCTGACTTTTACTTAACTACGCACATAGCAGCACGCTATTTAATTAAACCGAGTTCAAAGTATGACATAGAGTAGATAATTACAGAAGCGCAACTCCGACAAGCGAAAACGGGCGCTCACACGCGGTCAGATAAAATGTCCCAAATAAGATGATGAACAAAACAACTAGACAATACAACCAAGATAGACGTTGCCCATTTCGTAATACCATATTTACGTGGTATCCTCTGTTCCGATCCTACATACGCGCGTATAAAAAAATTATTTAAAACAAGTCAATCGTAAGAATTCGTGCGAAAACACCAAAGCAACTGCATGCGTCCACTTTGCTTCGCTTATTACCATACCGCATGAGACATAAATACAACGATGATGAAAAATAAATACAATACTCCGATGCCTGCATTTAAGAGTGCATGCTTACTCACACATACTTATAAGTCGTCTTTACTTGCCAAAGCTCGATTTCATGCTATTTTTTCAACAAAACGGTAATCGCGAATGTGTGTGTTTGCGACTTGTTCGTCAAGTGGTGAGTGTTAAACACGATCACGAAAAAGGAGATAAAAACAAAGTTCACACTTACTAGTTGACGAACAACTCGCATTTTCACCAGTTGTAGGAAACTAAGCTTCTGTATTTATTTGTTTTGTGATTATAGGTTTTCATATCATACCACTGTATAATTTTCTATTAACATGCATACGTTCAAGACCTCTTCATGTGACTTTGATGTGGTTTCATTAGAGAGAATTTGTGATTTTGTTGATTTAATCCTTGTGAGGTGAAGGAGGATTGATATCGTAACTTAAAGGAGTTGGTGGTTTTAGTTAATACTAGCTTTTGCCCGCGGCTTCACCCGCATATATAAAATATAGCTCATGTCACTCTATAACTCTCAATGAAGCAGCTTTCTATCGGTGAAATAATTTCAGCAATCGGACCAGTTTGTACTTTCGGAGACCTCCTACAAACAAAAAAACAAACTTTACCTCTTTATAATAGTGTACATAGACAGATTTTTTTTTCTTTTCAGTCGGGTAAATCATCCAATGATTTTTCCCGATCTATGGCGGAGGCGGAAACAGATTAAAAATGTTCAAGAAGATTTTCGTATAAAAAGTATTCTTTGTTCGTCTGGCCTGGTTCTAAGCTCCCCACCAAATTTCAGCCAAATCGGTTCAGCCGTTCTTGAGTTATAGATAGTGTAACTAACATGACTTTCTTTAATATTTAAAGATGTCTAAAAGGTTGGTAGAAGATGGAATTCCCACATAGTGATTTAGATGTGGGTGTTGTCAAAGGTTGCTAAGGGATTATTTTCAAAGGATTGAGACGACGTCTCTCTGCCTATCATTGTTCAAATAACTATGAATAATATTCTGATCACGAATTGATCTGCCGAGCGAAGTAATTTGTAATTTATTTTGCCGTTCGAACCATTTTCTCTCCTAGAGACGAGGCCTGAGTCCCAGCAGTGGAAACATTAAAAGGCGTTTATATTTTGTAGCGTACTTTTTTTTAGGTTTTTTTTTTATTATGGATAGCTTCGCTTTTGACCACTATCTCACTTGATGGAAAGCGATGATGTGGCCGACTATGGAGCAAGCTTGTAACCTATTCACTCTTGATAGGTTTGTATAACGGCCTGATACCACGATACCGATTTCTTTTGGTGAATAAAGATAAAAAGGCAAGCCTATGATCCCGGTAAAGCCTCGGATCCCATAAATTTTCTTGCGGTATCATAAATCGGTGCTGATCCAGCTTTCAAATATTATTGTTTTCTCAATTACCGTGCGCAAACAATACAAGTGGTTGACTTAGTACACGTTTTTAACGAGACCAAAATGAATGTGGTGAGTCCACTAGTATGTGAATGTGGTATTCACGCTGTTGTTTTTGTGGGAGGTAAACAAAGCTGCACCAATTACTTCACTGGTACACATCAACACGATGTTTGGCAGCGAAAGAAATTCATGGAGTAGTGGAAGATGGAGTGCTAGATGTATATTTATTGTTAAGTTTGTTTTCTAAGTGGTAGTGTTTAGTTTTTTAAGTGGTAGTGTGTGAGTACCTACTGAGGGATACTTTTCCTCCTCGGGGGGAGTGTTTTAGATAAGATAGCTAATTTACGTAACACAAAGCTTCATTCACGAACAAGTAATTTATTTATATTTCTTGGTGGAGAAAATATATGTTTATTAGTTCTACCCCAACATGAACGTATAAGCTAAATTAAACTTTGAACTAGCGTTTTACACAAACGAAGTTAAAAAATAATGCCTAACGCATTTTCATGAGTCATGCAAATAAAAACATAATCTCAAAATCACCATATAATTTCAATCAATTTTGCAATTTTGCCGCATTGTACTGGCGTTTAAGAAATCGAACGTTACCGTATGAACAAAGCATGACGTATTTAGTCGGTACAGTCTGTCTAAAAAGTCAAACGACTTGGGTAACTATTAGGACAAAATGAGATCTGATGTAGTCATCACTGGTTCAATAATCAAAGTTGATTAAGAGATCTTAATCATTGTTTACTAATAGAAAAACCTTATGAGAAGTATCGAAAATAAGTATTTTTTTATTATTGAATATTATACAAAATTCCCAAATCGTTTGACTTTTTAGGCAGACTTCATACGGTAACGTTTGATTTTACTCCATTTGCTTTTTACTCTGTGGTGAGATTGAGTCAACATGGCTGTTTCGTTTCACGATCGTTTTTGTTTGTAGTAGAGGTAACCTGTGGCCTCGTTTGAGTACTTAAATGTCAATGTAATGAGAGGTCTGGAGTACTTTGTTGATGAAGTGAGGAGCTGCATTGCTTTTAACTTTTAAGTTTAGGTAAAGAATACTATGCTTTACAAAACAACGAAAGCTCTCGCAGACTGATCCACACTACGCGACCAGAGGACTGTCTCGTTCTTTGCTCAAAGAATAAGCATTGCCATTCTACGTGGAATTGGTTTCAGTCTTCTGATGTGGAAGACTACTTCGACGCCTGAACGTACTTTATTTTTATATATTTTTTATTTATTTTTTTAATTCATATAAAGTAGTGCTTGACTGCGATACCACCTGATGGTAAGTAGCGATGCAATCGTTGATGGTGAGGCACACTAGTACATTAAGAGCCTATTCACTTTAGCCTTGAAGACACTTAAATTATAATAGGACAGGAAGACCGCAGCAGGCAAGTTGTTCCAATGTACCATAGGTACCATAGTATATATATTTTCAAAAATAAATGAAATACAAATTAAAAAAAAAAAAAAACAAAACTAATTGGAAATAAAATTGAATGTAAATGTAAGTGGATTCATTGACAAGTCAGCAACTTGTAAATATTCCAATAAAATCGCTTCCTCACATTACATTCATTTGAATAAATTGAAATACTCTGAATTATGAAATATTCCTGAAACGTTTCAAATTATCAGCAGGTAGTTAAATAAATACAAAAATTCCGGTTTCATCGATACCCTTCGTCCATTAGAAGTAAATTGCTTTTTTTCGAATAAATATTCAATGTTCGGAAAAAATGGGGTCGATTGATTTTATTTTACTTACTTACAGGCCAAGGTAGGTACGAGTAAATATAATGGAGAAGAGTAGTGAATAGTAGTGAACTGAGAAAATATCGTCGTTGTCTGCTGATAAAAATATTTTTTTATATGTAACAAAAACAAAAGTAAGTGTAAGTAAGTATCTATACATATAAATAAAATTGGAGTGTCTGTTTATAATATTGAAATAACTGCTTTTACTACATGCATATGAATATATCATATACGGTACATACACTGAAATATTTCTTCTACAATTTTTGTCTGTCTGTCTGTTTGTTCCGGCTAATCTCTAAAACGGCTGGACCGATTTTGACGGGACTTTTTTTGGCAGGTAACTGATGTAAGAAGGAGTAACATAGGCTACTTTTATTTTAGAAAAAATAATTTCAAAATCCTGTAGTCCACGCGAACGAAGTCGCGGGCACAGCTAGTTCAGAAATATATTAGTATGTTTATCAGTCGTCTAGTACTCATACATAACACAAACTCTGCTTAGTTTTGGACTAGACGCCGTTGTGTGATAGTTATTGAAAAAAAAATAACAAAATTCCCACCGCGTTTGTCTGTCTGTCTATATGTTCACGATAAACTCAAAATTTGCTGATCCAATTCGAACACGCTTTCTACCAATTGACAGAGTGATTTATGAGAGAGGTCTACGTATATAATAGATGCATATTATAGCAGAAGAAAGCCGAGAATTTCATTTTTTTTTTTCATTCTTTCTTTCTTTCAAGTTGGCACGGTTACATATAACCTCGCTTGCCGTGAACATCCGCTTAAGTACCATTTACCTAGACTACAGTCATACATTACCGTAGCCTGACTATTTATTCATAGTCCGTACCGTACGGCCAAGTTTTGCAAAGCTGTCTGAAACTCACATGCACACTCCGTTCTCAGTTAGTTGTGACTTCAGCACCATCTTGCAATGCCTACGTTACCTTTATAAAGTAACATAGGTACATTAGATAGTACTTTGAGAACTTTAAACTTAGGTGTCTTAATTTCAATATTATTATTACTGTCCTTTTTTTTAGGTGGGAGTATCATCCAATGACATCCCCCGCTCTTGGGCGGAGTAGGAGATAGTGTCAGACTTTTACTGACTAAAAACCCGCTCCGGTTCCTTCGTTGCCTTACGTACCGGGGCAGAACCTTCTTTTCAGAAACAAAATCCTTGGCCACAGTGGGCTTCGACCATGCTGGGCCCCTACGGTTTGCTGACAACTCCTTGAGGCGCGCTTTTAACAATACGCGCCGTTATTATTACTGTCCTTTGATTTGATTCGATTTGTGGGTTCGATTCCTACTAGAAACAAATGTCTGTATGATGTGCAGGATCCGTTGTTCTGTGTCTGGGTGTAACTTATCTATAACTAGGTGTCTTCTTTGTTAGTGCTGGCCTACGTCATAAAAGGAAACCTTGCGCAAAACTTTACGCTCCTAGTCCCAGTGATTTTGGTTGTGCGTTGAAATATCTATATAATTTATGTCTTTACAAAGCAATATATATGTATGTTTATCAGTTCTCTAGTAAACATAGCACAAGCTCTTCTTCGTTCTTAGTTGGGCACAATACCATCTAGTGATGGCATTGTGTGATAGTTGTGGAATATTATTATTATTCATTGAAGCAACATGACTATTTTCGATTCTGTTACTTGAATTCAAAAAAAGGTTAATTTATCTCTTATTTTATATTCCGTACACTACCTTATACAAAATACTAGCAAACCAACCAATAACCCAGTAACATGAACAGCCCACACAACAGCTGTTCACCGTAAACCACGACAATTACACCATTGCATACGACAGGTGTAATTCACCTCTCCGTTCGTTCAAAAACAAGTTTTTAATATCATTCCCTCGCACTGGAATTTCCTCCTGTTTGTTGAGTTTAACATCGTATGCATAAACATCAGAACCGGAACAATTATCTGGTTTATACAAATACTAGCGAGTTGCCCCGGTTTCGCACAAAAATATACATGGTTGGACTTTTCGTAATATCATATAAATAGACCTTTCTGATAGCGGGTTCGGCCGCGTGAAAATAGGTTTCTCCTCTCTCGTTTTATCTTCTTTAAGCATAGGTTAATATTACACTTTTGAGATGTCAAAATGTCGGTCAGTCAAAAAAAAAGTGAAGATAAATTGCACGTTCCAAAGCGTAGAAGAACTTCTATGGAGAAGAACGTGCAAGAAACTACATGGACACCCTTTTAAATCATGTTATAAGTTACATAAATCTTGGTTACATATTTGTTGTCGCTTCTATTATGCTTGAAGAAGATACCCACCGTAGGCACGGGCTTGCGGACAGTGAGTGGCAATGGGTAGCTCGCTGTCCGACCGTCCGGTAACTGTCCGGACCAAGCCCAAGTCGTCGACGGCGCGCACTGTTCCCGCACGCCTAAAGGAGTTGTCAGCAACAGCAGGGGCCCAGCCGGGTCGAAGCCTACTGGGGCCAGGATTATCAGAAAAGGGAACTCGAGCCCCGGTATGAAGGCTTGAAGGAACGGGGTGGGTTTTTTAGTCAGTAAGAGTCTGACACTATCTCCCGCTCCGCCCAAGAGCGGGGGTTGTCATTGGATGATTTTCTCCACCAAAAAAATAATGACCCGTCGGTCTCCTTACATTTCTTAGGGGAACTAGACTTGTAGAGCTACACTAGATCCACGCCACGCGACGTCGTTCTACGTATAAATCAGGCGGGGTCCACGAGTGCGTCGGTCTAATGTAGTTCTAGCTTTATGCTTAAATGGCAGCATCTGAGAAAATTATTCTCAACTTGTTTAGGAATTCATACGTGGAATTCCCAATTCGTTGATTTTCCTTCAATTCGATTTCCTCACTACAAACATATCTAATCGGCAATCGGGAAAATCTGTGTTTCCATTTAATTCTCCATCGTAAACAATGAAATTGCGCGCATTGCGTATGGGTTCGCGCATATACAGGATGTCTCATAAATAAATTTACATCTTCAATGGATGCAGCAGGTAAACAGATTGGGGAGGAATATTCCTTGACGTTGCGTTTACACAGACAGATAGACAATTTTGTAGAGAAGGAAGCACGTTGAACAAACACGCTTTGGAGTTTTGAACGCACGTTATTTCTGAATAAGGGTAAACTTCCATCATCATTTTTAATAGTTTGTCGAGGTATTTTTAAATATGCACATAATATTTTCGCTTTTTATAAGATTGTGTTTTTTTTAATATGAGTTAAAATCCTTGCCGACGAGATATTATTGTTGTCAGTCTGTGATAAAGCTTAACCCTAGCTAAAACAAACAATATTATAATAGTCTAAAATAAATTGAGGCAAGCATTTATAAAAGTGATATTCTGTCATAATATAAGCAATTATCAACGTGATATTTTGGTAATTCATATCGATTCTATAGTTGCAAAGCGATCGCTGGTCAGTATAAAAACCAAAACAAATGTTGCGGTGCGGCGCCGTGCCGCATCGTGTGGTTTGGCTCTGACTTGTCGTCCTTAAGCCCGCGGCCTGTGTCGATTCAATCCTGCGGGATTGCTCACAAGAGTTAAAGCAGCCCTAAAACGCAAAAGGCAACTGAATTTATTTTGGAAAAGTCAAATAGACTAACTATAGGCACGTTTGAAAAAGAAAAAACTATCCTGTCGATTCTGACTTCTCACTTTTGACAATCTTAATTGCGGATACAATGGTACTTCTTCTACTAAATACCCAAGCTATGTGATTTCATTAGTGATCTGATTATTCCTATTAATTTTATGCCAGTTTTGGGGTTCTTTAAGTCAAGAGTGAATCAGCAAACGTGCTCTATCGTCGACCGCGTCATCGCTTTCCATCAGCTGAGATAGTAGTGAAGCGGAGTCTATCAACAAATAAATACACATTTTCAACCAGCCTGTACATTAAAGCATTGATTTCCACTGTTTACGCGATAGTTTAAAATAACAGAAGCGCAAGGGTTCGTTGTGTTTATCGTATCGTGCTGACATGTTTTACGAGGTGCGTGGGCGCCTACCGACTGTTAGCAGCTACCGGCGAGTTGCATTAGACAACCACTTAACAACTGTTTGAGAGCTCTGGAAGTAGTAGGAGCGTTAATAGTTTGCGATTATGTTTGAGTGGAATGGGAAAATGGAATGGAATAGAATAATTCTTTATTGTGCACTTAAATCATTTTACAGCTCTTTTCATAGGGTTCCTAATACCTAAGTCGGCAAAAACGAAACCCTTATAGGATCACTTTGTTGTCTGTTTGTCCGTCTATCCGTCTGCCAGGACACTTTTTCTCAGGAAGACATGAATATATAAAGCTGAATTGTTATTAAACTGAAATTAATATCAAATATTTAAGTCTGCGACTTTGGAAGTTTATTTTTTTTATTGTTGTTTAAACAATAAAAAAATTAAACTTCCAAAGTCAACGCAATTTAAAGATAAGGCTGTTTATTCGCTTATTTAGATACTCGCTGGAAAATTAAAACCTTTAAAGAACTTCTACATGAAGCAAAGTCTCATAGCACAGGGCGCGGAGAATTGTTCAATGTGGTCCACATCTGTTTAGACTCGTTTAGTACTCGTACGACTGTTCAATTTAGGACCCTCTCCTCATGTTTAATTCCGGCTTATGCATCCACTATTTACATTATTCACTCCACTCAGATTTCCACATCCTCAATGGCATATTTACAAAGCGTTAACCAGGAGAGTTCCAACTACCCGTAATCTAACAGAATACATTGAGCGTAACCTGCGTAACTATTATTTTAACACTGAGCCATAAACTACTGTTACCTACGAAGTCGTAAACAGAAAACCAGATAACGTTTACATTTTATTGTGCGTCCACACGTGGCCACTTTAGTTGCTGGTACCTCGCTGGCAATTGCCTGCATTTTCTGTCTAATATATTGTATGTCTATAGGAATGCACGTCAGCTCTGCGGCAATAAATATTTTGTCTTTATTTATTTTTCTTTCTTCGGAAATACCGAGACGTCCAGGAATGCACATACCGGTCCACCCATATTGGTGTGTCACCACTAATAGAAAATAATGAAGGATTTGTGGTTAATCTACGTTTAGTTATGAGCGGTTTGATATCTTATGTTACTGATACATTGACCTTTTTAGTTGTCTAACTTACTGAATTTTTGAAAGTCGCCTTTTATATCGCTATTAACTTCTAATCAATGCTAAATTGTGTACACACCGTTTAAGCGTCAGCGAGTCGCCACCGCCGGCCACTAAAGTCGCTACATGTGAACATCACTTTCTTTAAAGTAATATAGTGTAGTCGTAAATACAAAACAAGTGAACGTTTACGTTAACGTTACGCCGTCGTGTCGTTAAGAGTAAAACGTAGTAAATTATTGGTTTGTTCTACGTAAACAGATCGTACAAATGGTACAAATTGTAATATGTTTTGCATAATAATATGCACTTTGAGGTGATGATGTGCAAATGGAATTATTGTAATGGGTACTGGGTTTCCATAATGGTATTATTATGATTTGGTGGTGAAGTTATTAATATTAAAGAATCTTTTCAGTCTGTATTTTTGTTTATTTGTTACGTTTACTAACAGGGTCTAGAATGATACAGAGTGTAAAAGAGTAACCACTGAGTTTCTTGCCGCTTCTTCTAGACAGGAAACGACTAATTGGAACCGTGCACTAGCTTTTGACTTTTTATAAGTGTCCATGTAGGCCTATGTGAAATAAAACATTTTGAATTTAAATTTGAATTCACAGCTCTAAACCTGTTTGTTACCATCTTAGCAACATTTTGGAAGCAAATAAATGAATACTACTTTATGTAAATATATTTGGCTACCTAAAAAGATGTTGCTTCAATTGTATTCAGGAAGAAGTAAAGATTCTGTGATAAAGATCTGTTAGTGAAAAAAGCTTGTTTGGTATACGCAGTCTGGGATTGGTCCAAAAGAATGACTGCTGCGTTTTAATCAATAGAATTCTTACCATCCTCTAACTCCACCTAAGGGTGTTTTTAATATCGTACGGATTTCATCACACATCCGGGTTTGCTCCGTATGCAGAAAATTGAAAATAAAATGTAAAAAACGCATCCCGAGTGCGAAATCCCCGTATTCACTCATTCACACATTCACTATGCGTACAGCTAGGGAGTGGACTACAACCCAGGAATCTTTAAGTCGAGAGTGAATAGGTTTCTTCTAAGTAAGCGCGTTCCATCGTCGATCGCATCGTCGCTTTCCATCAGGTGAGTTAGCGGTCAAGCCCGAACCTATCATCAATAAAAAAAATACAATAAATACTTGTATGAAATGGACATTTGTGGGAGTGACGAGCGCGGAGCTACCCCGCGCGTGATGAAATCCAAAAAAAACACCCTTAAGCAAGGGACTCGTAATTTTTCAGTACCTATCTTAGATAAAATCTATATAGCTATAATTTTCTATTTAACTAGAATTGATATAACTGGACCAAAGGTTTCTCTAGAGACGGGTTTCTCATGACAGGCAACAGCGGAAAGCTTTGGAGAAGGATTTTGCCAATAAGCACATGAAATTAATTCATTAAGGCGTATAGTCCCTTGAACCATCTGACCGAAATTATGTGAACGCAACTCTCGCACTCGCCTAAGCAGCAGTACGCAAATCTGTGCATTTATTTGTGGTCAGTAGCGCCCGGAAAGCGCTTTAAATCCATTTTCTCTGCGAGATATTGATTGATTTACATATGCAATGTTCACTTTGAAGAATATTTAACCACCAATTTTTATGTGTAAAAATGTTTCTAAAGGTCCAAGCCATTTTGAAGGAGTAGGGAAAAGTTGCGAAAAGTTGCGAAATTGCTAAATTTTTTTTTTTTTTGACAAAAGTATTAATTGCACGATTAAATCAAATGTTGATATTATTGTTCATGAATCTATAATAAACATATATTTTTTTCAAACCAATTGACTTAGCCGTTACGGAGGAGTAGACCTCAGAAAATCACTGTTTTATGGCACTTTTCGGGCGCTTGGCCCTTAAACCCCAAGCAAACGCCGGCGTTCGCTCTCTCATTGCCTTTCTAATCGTATTGTGTCTCTAATTACGGGAATCAAAAGGATAAAGGACTTTCTATAATTCTGTAATTTTATAGTTAAATTAGGATCTGCTTCAATTCGGAATAAAGGGCTTAATTATAATTATTATATTTGTCTAACTGGACCTTACTAATGTCACCTGTAAGGACTGAAGTTTTTCATTATTATTTGTTTGTATTTTCTTGAAGAAGATTTTCTTTATAACATATCCTTCGTTTTAAATAATACCTGCTCATATTCCGAGAGTCATTTGATCGTTATAGCGTCGCCCGGGAGCCGACCGAGCAATATATTGCCCGCCAGAGCTTGCCTGCACTTTATATTGCTATTTTTCAACATAATGCGTTTTTCTTTGAGAGCGAATCTTAGCATTTATAAAAGGTAAATGAAATAAGATAGGTTATTATTATTATTATTAAAAAGTGGCTGTTAAAGAGGTCTGCACTTAAAAAAGCCAAATGTGATGATGACATAAAACCATGATAATTGAGTTCTCAAGTAAGTTGTAGTAATACACTCTCTCTTACTCTACCCAGATTGGGAGAAATTATTTGTTGATTTACCATTTGATCCATCTGGCCAACTTTTTCTCAATTAGGATGCGGGCTGCAAGTCGACTTTCAGCCCAACTGAATTCAGCTGGATATTTGGGAATTACTTGGTATCGGATCTATCCGTTGCATATTTAATATCCGGTCGGATACCGGATAGTAAGTGACTATTCGGCCGAATCCGGTTTAAACTATAGTTACTACTATCAATTATAAAATTTTGGATCAACACTGTTCGGTACTTACATCAAAATATTTCCATACAAGCGATCTATTCTTTACTGATGACATCTTTAGTCGTTTTTTTTTAATTACACAAATAATAACTTCAAATAATAATAACAGATCTTTTCGTAACGTTTTTTTTTTTGGTGGGTAAAAATCACCCAAATGACATCTCCCGCCCTTGGGTGGAGCGGGAGATAGTGTCACTCTTACTGACTAAAAAACCCACTCCGTTCTTTCTTGCCTTTCGTACCTGGGCCGAGTTTCCTTTTCGGATAACCCTGGCCCCAGTAGGCTTCGACCCAGCTGAGCCCCTGCTGTTGCTGACAACTCCTTGAGGCGCGCGGGAACATTGCGCGCCGTTAACGACTTGGGCTCAGTCTAGACAGTTATCGGACGGTCAGACAATGAGCTACCCATTGCTCGCCGTCTGCAAGCCCGCGCCTACGGTGGCTGAAAATCTGGATCGGAATTCCGGCAGCGGCTGGGGGGCTGAGAGCGCCGTTGCCTAAAACGGTCAGCCTCCTCCTTTGCTAGCATTACTGCTTCACAGAAGGAGACGATCACCTGCCACTCCTCCTCGTTCCGGACCATGGCCTGTACAACCGCTACGCGGCGCGAGAGATCGCCGCCAATCTTTTCGCAACTTCAAATTAACATGTTTGCAATCAATTTAAATCAATGAAATAATTGCTAACTACATACATGAACGAAAAGATCCGAATACAGTTGAGTCCTTCCAGTAGTTCGAGCACCGCCTACATAAACTCGCTTGTTACGATGCACCAAACAGCAATATTTGGCCGAATATTCGGCTATCCGGCTGTAAGGTTCGCCGTATATCCGATATCTTATATCCGGCCAAACAGCTATCCGTTTAGTCTCTAGTTATTTTTATAGCAAAATTTTCTGGCAGAAGTACAAACAAATCTATGGAAAGTGAGTTATTACTACACAAAACTAAAATATGAAGCGATCGTTATGATGAAAATGTAGAGATTTAATGAGCGAACACGATGCGAATTTTCCAGTTTGTTGAAGAAAATAAATAGAAAACTGTTCAGCCGGCGATTGAATAGAAAAATCGTGGAAACTATTTTAGCACAGGAATGTGTAATGTGTATATTAAAATAAAAAACTTTTAAAACAAGTAAAGTTCAAAAACAGTTTTTGTTTACAATACGAGATTTACCTGTCGAAATATTGTCGGTACATTTGAAAAGGTGTACCTACATTTGCCCAAACCTTCTTTGTTAGAGTGGAAAATTTTAATTAGCAAACACACTGACAACCCTAAATCTATCTCCTTTCTCTCAGTCTATCCAAAGGTTGTCTGTAAGAGATCGCCCTGTGCGATAAGACCGCCCATTGTGCACTTATTCTTTTAAATGTTTGTCCTGCATTTTTATTTATGTGGTGTACAATAAAGATTATAATAAATAAATAAATAACTTGTCCCATTCTGGGTTTTTTTAAGGTGTCAAATCATCCAATGACTTCTTGCTATGAGTGATAAGCATGATCATTTGTTCTGCGTCTGGGTTTAATTTATCTATATATGAATGTATAAAGAAATATATAAGTATGTTTATCAGTTATCTAGTACCCATAATACAAGCTCTGCTTAGCTTGGGACTAGTCGGTATTGTGTAATTAATATTTGTGGTAAACAAAAGTTTAAACTCTCATAAACAAGGCAGTGTGAGTTTTGTCACAGAAAACGCTACTATCACTTTTCTGTATCGAGTTTTAAATGTACGAAAACGCAAAAAACGCCCCTGGCGGAAAATATTGTAAACTGAAACTGCAAGTGTAAGATTATTTTTAATGGCACTGAAAAATATGTGTAGGCCATACAAATATTGGTTTCGTGCGAAAATTTAACTAGCAACATGGCGCAGGGCCTAAAAATGATTTGTTTTATATATCAAGAATTCATCATCATCATCATCATCATTTCAGCCGAAAGACCACTGTTGGACATAGGCCTCCCCCAAGCATCGCCACAACGACCGATCCTGTGCGTCTCGCATCCACCGCATTCCCGTGACTCTCGCCAGGTCGTCGGTCCACCTTGTGGAAGGCCTTCCAACGCTGCGTTTTTCGGTGCGCGGTCGCCACTCTTGAACCTTTCGACCCCATCGACCATCTGTTCTCCGAACAATGTGATCTAACCACTGCCACTTTTGTTTAGCGATTATTCAGGCTATGTTGGCGACCTTGGTTCTCCTGCGGCTATCTTTATTCCTGATGCGGTCACGCAAGGAAACTCCAAACGTAGCCTTTTCAGAAGGCTTGCAGTCACCTAAAAGGCAATCCTTTAGGTGACTCCAAGACTTCTGATGATGTCCATTGTAAGCGACCATGTTTCAGTATCATATATGTCATCACTGGCAACATGCACTGGTCATAGACTTTCGTCTCTAGAGATTGTGGTATGTTGGACACGAAATCATCTCAGAATTTATCTTAATATACTTAGAGATCAAGAATTTATACGTATCTCAGTTGAAATACAATTCTTGTAATATTTATAACAAAATTATAGGAAACATCTGTTTCTCAGAACTGGGAGCGGTTGGAAAGGGAAAAGTCGTTGAACTAATGAGATCTTTGGCTTTGCCTGTGTAATGGCCTATTAGCAGAACCAAGTTTGCAAATAAAGATGAATTACATTGCCTCTTGAGACAATCTGAGGAAAACAGAATTTTAGGTACAGGAGCTTTGGGCATATTTCTCCACAAAAAAATAAATAAAGACAGAAAAACGTTAATTTGTGACTTGCAAGTCAGAGAACAAAATAGAATACATATGCATATAATGTTCCCACTGCTGGGACTGAGTCCTTCTCTCTTGGAGAGGGAATGGCCCATAATTTACCAAGTGGGTCTTTTATTTTTAGGTGGGAAATCATCCAATGTCATCTTGCGCCCTTGGACGGGGCGGGAGGGCGTATCATTATTTTATCGACTAAAACTCACTCCTAGTTTTTTCGTTGCCTTTCATACCAGGGCCAGGTTTTCTTTTAGGCTTCGATTCTGCTGGGCCCCTACAGTTTGCTGAAATGCTGACATCTCCTTAACCCCTCGCGACGACGTCCCGACGCGCATGGAACACTACGCGCCGTCGACTACTTGGGCTCGGTCCGGACGATTACCGGACGGTGTGTATATTCGAATTTTCGGTTCTAGGACGTACCGGTTTCCTTACTGTTTTCTTTCACCGTTTTGAGAGCAGTGCTCGTAAGTTGAGGCCACGATACCAATGTGCCACCACTACTCCTGACAACCAATAACAAATTATAATTTTAAATTAAAATAAAATATAATAACAGAATTGTGCGAGGCCAAAAAAAGACCTACCTCCTCCATCATAGTACACGCAGAAATATTAAAAAAAAATTAATAATAATAATAACGCTACTATTTATTAGTGTTTTGTGCTAGATGTTTAGTATTTTCCTTTACTTACAATACAAAGTACTTCAAATACTAGTAAAATCATGAATAAATGCAAATCGTCTGGTATGGTTAGCAAGAACCAATTTAAATTTGACTTGAAGCAATCCATACAAAGTACGATCTCAAGCTCTAAGTTCTACACGTGTACCGCAGAAACACAATAATATGTATTATCAAGCCGAAAGTTTATATGTTTCTTACTTCTTTACGCATAAACGGCTGAACGGAATGAAATAATATTTGGTACACGGGTAAACCATGTAATGTATAATAGCACAAAATATTTTTTTAACCCAGGAGTATGTTTTTTTTTTTAATCTTTATTACGGAGCTTTGTCACAATTTTGACCATGTCGCTCCATCATAGCCAAATTTTGTGTTTTGATTTATTTTAGATGATTGTAATAAATGTTGTATAAAACTCTTGCCTCGTCTGACGTAGGCTTAGTTAAAATGTTGTTGCAAATACCGATATCTAACAAATTTTACACAATTAGGTGAATCGTACGTAAACTTCCTCGATGGAATGTGACCAGATCGAAGCCTCATGGCAGTAACAATGTCTTTTCTATTGAGAGCATAATTGTCTATCCAAGGAATTGTTAATGGTTCGGGTTGGATGATGTTGTACCAGATACCTTTTTCCTTTGACATCTGATCATGAAATGTATATTCCTTTGGGAGTATTTTGCACATTCATGCGAACGAAGCTGCTGGCAGCACGGCTAGTCATTTCATAAAATCCATTTTTTATCGCTAATTTATTCCCTATTAGTCTAAGATCCGATTAAGAACGACCTTCACCGGTCTGTTTAATGGATGACACGTATTTTATGACAAATTTAGTATATTAAATAATATATCGCGGGTGAGAAATTCCTGGCCAAACTATTTTTTTTTTTAATGCACCGGTGTATTTATCGAATAAATTTCATACTAACTGAAAGTATGAAGCCTTTAGAACATAAAAATGTTGGGTTGCCTATTTGTTTCCTGGCATAACTTTGGGTTGTCAGGTATAAACAGGTATGTCAATACTAGTAGTACCCACTTGTTTAATAAATAAATTGTATATCAAAATAAACGAATACGATGATATTATCATCGTATTCGTAATGAAACAGCGTAACTCGTACGAGTCGCGTGGATGCCCGCGGCGCCGCGGGAATTCCAGCGAATTCTATAAACGGTAAACGTACGAGTTTCTCATGCGATAATAAGTATTATAGAAATGAAAATAAAGTTAAAATTCTTATGACACTGAAACTGCGCTCCGCTTCGCTGCCCTTCGTTGCTCTTTCGATGTGAGTTGACCCTAAGTTTAAACTCCGATCATTATTGTTTCCTTCTAAATTAGAGCAATGGTGACTCAGTGGTGGTCTGACTTACGAGTTGTAGGTTCATCATTATCATTATTTCAGTCGAAAGACGTCCACGACCTGTCCTGTGCCAGGCGCATTACTTAGGGTAATTTATCCGGTTCACCGTTACACTAAAAACGGTGAAGGTAAACATCGTGAAGAAACCGGCATGTCCTAGAATTAAAAATTCGAAGACATGTGAGATGCACCTTCCTGCACTGGGCCCGCGTGGTGGATTACAGCCTATTCCTTCTCTTAGAGAGGTGGTCTGAGTCCCAGCAGTGGGAACGGCTGATTAAGCTATGCTTATGCCTTGCAATTAGGTGGGAAATCATCTAAAGATTGTTAGACTCTTACTAACTAAAACGCGCTCCTGTTCCTACTTTGTCTTCATTCCCATAGGCTTCGACCCTGCTGAGCCCCTACAGTTGTTGACATCTCCTTGAGGCGTGAATGGAACACTACGCGCCGTAGACAACTTAGGCTTGGTCTGGACGGTTACCGGACAGTCGAACGGCGAGCTACCTATTGGGCGCTGTCCGCGAACCCGCGCAAACAGTGGCCGGAAATCGGAATCGGAATCCCGGCGACTCGGAATGTCGTACGAATTTATTCAAGATATTGTTGAAACATGAAAACACGTAACCAATTCTAAACCTGTATATATTATGTTTTAAATAGAAATAGAATGTTACAACATTGAATTAAAATAGAATCGGAACGGGAATACGACAGATGCCCGGACATCTGTCGTATTTCCGGATATGGAACCAGATTGTTTGTTACAGATCTACAAGTTGTAGGAAGCACTTTTACAGTTTGTTTTATGTTATTATACTTTGTGGATCCGTTACTAGTTTCTGTTAGTCTAGGAAACTGGAAATTTTATGCTGAAGAAGTTTCTCTGTTTTGTATGAAGAAAGAAAGATGTTGCTTAGCATTGGCTTTGATTTCTGTAAACATACTAATACCTGCTCCAGGGTGGATCGAGAAGGTGTGTGTCAGACTTTTGCTGACTAAATATGATCCTTCAGTTAACTTTTGCGTTCTGGGGCTACGGTTTTTCTTTTCGGAAAATCCTCATCGGCCTAGCGGGCATCGACCCTGCTAGGCTCCTACGGCTTTGCTGACACCTCTTTGAGATGCACGATTTCTGACGCGTCTCTTGTCGCGCGCGCCGCTACAGTTACTGATTCTCAGAATGAAGCGATCGCCTTCCATTCCCTCTCACTAAGGACCATAGCCTGAATCAGGGCTCGGAAACAATCTAAGGATATTGTTTATAACGAAAATTGGGTTTGTTTTGGCATTGATCTGCGTTCAATACTAAAATCCGTTGAACATTTTGAAATGTACGTTGAAAACTGGCACTGACTGTCCAGGTTCCGATTTTGTTAATATGTTTTACCATCTCTAATTACTCAGTAGTGGTAGAAGAGACCTATACTGGTTAGCGGAGGTAGGAGATATAAACACAAATAGTGAAATGTAGATCTACTGAAGGGAATTCTTCTACTACTCATCATCATCATTTCAGCCGACGTTCACTGTTGGACATAGGCCTCCCCCAAATGCCGCCACAATGAACGGTCCTGTACGTCTCGCATCCATCGGATTCTCGCAACCCTTACCAGGTCATCGGTCCACTACTACTAGCTTCTAATTTAATGCAGGCGGGACTTAGGAAGTACGGGCCCTTTCAAGTCTCGTAGAAGAGGTTCTAAATATATACTGATGGTGATCACGTTATACACTCTGTATTAAGTGAGGCCCGAGTGCTTAAACCCCAGGACTCAAAACCTTTGTCTTCAAACAAAAAAGAAAATTATTTCTACCAAATCTTTAAGTAGTATTTGATGTAATGTTCTGTAGAAAGATATAAATATATTATTCATGCCATACACTCTATTCGTTTTTTAAAACAGGTTGCTTGAAAGTGGTCATGGTTATAAGTACTTACATTACAGAAAATATAAAACACAAAGAAACCAATAAATACTAGTGATGGGCCGAATGTGGTTTGTACCGAATACGAACTTCGGCCGAACATTCGATAACATTTAAAAATTCGGCCGAAATTCGGCCGAACTTCGGTTCTTTTTGGTGTGCTTTCTAGGGAGCGATAGGTCAGGGCAAGTCGCAACTCGCTTACGCGCATTCGCCCCTCCCGCACCTCCCGCAACCTCAGCCGGCTCTCTGCCATTACCGAATATGTCATCTTCGCGACATGCGCGCTTAATTATTTCAATGATGTCCATGTCAGGTCCATTTCGTTAATAATAATTAAAAGTTTATTAGATTTTATAAAAAAGGTTGTGGTGTGTTAACTAATTACAAAGATTTGATTATTAATTTTACTGGTTTAATTTTTGTTTCTTTTTTTTTGGTAAAAATAGATGAGTTAATTACATCTTATCTTGGACCGAATGTTCGGCAATTGAACCGAAAGTCGGCCGAATGTCGAAGTTCGGTTCAAGCCACCGAAATTCGGTTAAACCGAATGTGAAACGAATTTCGGCCCAGAAAAAAGAATAACGTACCTTTAATATAAAGTTAATTTGAACTTATAATTCTAAGCCAATCCAAAGATATAACACTTCAAAGCAACCCGTTCTAAAAAACGGCAATTTCACAGATAAAGACCTAATATATACTTATAAATATGTATTCATGAATGCACTCTACGTAAAGGCTGCAATAAAATGATAAGACTCACGTCATAGGTGGACACAGTAGGTACAATGAAAAGGCAACCACTCCACCTATGTATATATATACCCACCTGTGTATATGTAGGGCATTGTAGGTGCAGCAGTTATTTATTAAACGAGAACTTTTAATTTATCTAATGCATTGAAAACATTTTACAACAAGCCAGGCTTGTTTTCTTTCTATATATATATATAATATTATAAAGGTTGGATGGATTAGATGATTAGTCTTGGATAGCTCATTTACTGAGACTATATAGGCTACATTTAACACACCAACAACAACAACATATATTAATTAATCTAAATCTGACACTGTATTAATTTAATTTTTGACATTTTATAAGTTATCGAATTGAATCTGACATTGTTATTATCTATCTGACATTGTATTAATTATTGAACTGAATCTGACTTTTTAGTATAAACCTGATATTGTATTAATTGAACAAAAGTTGACATTTTATAAGTTATAGAACTAAATTGTTATTATTGATCTGACATTGTATTAATTACTGAAACTGAATCTGAATTTATAGTATTAATATCTTTAATTTTTCAATTTTAATTTTAATTTTAACTTTTTCAATCTGTAAACTGTCATTTTACTATGGGGTTTTTTTTAGCCTGAAATAAATGAATTTATTTATTTATTTATAACATCCTGGTAAGATAGACATGAGTGGAGCAGTAAGCAAAGTCACGGGTGACACCAAGAGAGACTGCTGCCTGCTAGGGCCGTGAGGACTTCTGAAAAGGTGGTTCGTGGTCCTAGAACGCAAAGGGCAATTGTAGTCAGTCAGTAAAAGTCTGATACGCCCTCCTGCTCCGTCTTAGAGCGGCAGAAGTCATTAGATGATTTCCCACTACAAAAAAAGAGGGATTGCTATTCTTTAGACATATGGAAAGAGGAAATTCTGAAAGTAGCACCGAATGTGAGGAGATCGAAAGAGGAACAGGTAGATGGTATGGTGGGACGTGGGTTGTGTGTGTGTGGCCTAAGGAACGATGAATCGTCAAGTGTGAAAGAGGATAAAGATAGTAAAATTCGACTGATGCTGAAGACGTGACCAGATAAATAGAAATAGCTGCAGTATTGATCAGAAGACTTACTGCGGCCCTAGACAAAAGGCAATTGAAGGTGCATCAGTTTAAGTCAGTAAAAATCTGATACTACATCTCACATCACCCAGAGCGGGATAAGTCATTGGATGATGTCTTTCTTAGAAAAAGATAAATAGGATAGATGGTGTAGCGACATCCTTGCGAACACTTAGCAACCATTCTGCATCTCGTTATTAAGGATTCTATGCAATTAGAACATAAACAACAAACCGAAATCAATAATCAAGCAGTGGCCCGGACCAGACACAACACCAGTCTGGTCGGAGAATCCTCCTTTTTCAACGAAGTTTTACGGGACTTTACACCCTCTTCCTGTTCAGAAGAATCTTTGATTTCTTGGGCCACATTGCCAGATAGAGAGGTGATAACCTGAAAAAGTTGCTTCTGACATGAACAATAAATGGGAAAAGACCCAGGGGCAGGAGTCTGTTACGTTGGTCAAACCAAATCCGTGTTACACTGGAGACCATAGTCTGCGACGCCATCCACATCGTCGAAGATAGGACAACATGACGAAATATAGACCACAAGAAAATTATTCGTCGAGGTCACGACCCTCAGCATTGAAGATAAACTACGCAAGGAGGAGGACATCCTGTTCTGCACACCTTTAAAATGGGAATGACTAAGTCTCAGAAGTGTTGATTCCTGGGATAAAGAATATTCCTTTGTAATCGCCAAAGGAGTAATTTAGAATTCACATAACTCAGAAAGTTTATGACTCGGTCTAGAAACTTCAGCGTCTAAACTTTTGTTCTGGAAGTTTATACGGAAAGCCGAATATGAAACTAGATGAAATGGTTACAAGACTTCTCAAAGGATGTCTGCTGTGCTGTTAGAATCACTTTTAACAGATATGACCAATTATTTATTTCATAATTATGACGGTAAGTCCCCTCTTTGAGGCATGACTGGAAAGGCCTCACGGCGTCCTCACCTTCCGCATGACGTAGGTTCTCACCGAACACGATCAGTTCGGGAAGTTCCTGCACTGGATTCGCGCGGAAGGGACGCGACGCCCGGGTGTCACCACTGTGTGGACCGTTCGGAGGACACGGTAGAGTTGTCTCCCGCTTGGGCAGAGCACCGCCGTGTTTCGTAGGGCAGGCGGTCGCCTCCTTCTGCGAAGCAGTAATGCTAACAAAGGAGAAAGCCGCACGCGTGAGGCAACAGTCCTCACATCCCAGCTGGCACCGGGATTCCGATCCCGATTTCCGGCCACCGTAGGCGCGGGCTTGCGGACGGCGATGACTTAAAACATAAAAGGATACTGCTATAATTATGACTTTCATGAGCTGGAAGGTCCTAAAAAAATTCGGTCTGATAACTTTAACTACACAGTTTATTACCTAGCCTGGCTTTAATTTAGAGCATTTAACCTAAAATGTGTACATACAGGTTTTCGAAGCGGGTAGTGGAAAGATTAATAAGTCCGTACTATAGGGGTAGCTAACTAGCGTTCCAACCAAGGTGACCTTGGTTTGTGTTGTAGCTACGTGGATGTAAACCACGCGCTATATTTATTGTATTAAACATAGGCCATATTTATTGCCCGTGCCAAGCCGGGCCGGGCCGCTAGTATTTTATAATTATGTAGATTGTAGGTAGATACAGATTATTTCGTAATTAGCTATAGTAAATTAATAATTATACCTACTGAAACTCAGCGGATATTACTGCTAAATAAGTTGGTCATCATTAATAAGTTTTACCTAAATCTAAGTCTTAATCTAAGGTCTTTGGCCGGATTACACTTCAGCCCTAGCAGAATTGAGAGCAACGAATTACGAGAATTATTATAACAAAGCGTTTTCGCTCTCAAGGGAAAGAAAGATAAAGGATTATGATTTTATCTAGTTATTCCAGTTAATTGAATTTTTTTTTTTTGTTCGACTCTATATTTTGAATAAAATGTAACCGTTAAATATACGTAAACGTTTTAAATAACTTCATACACGGCCCGAAGAATTGCCAGAGTTAAGTGGCGATGGGCAGGGCACATTGTTCGCCTAACAGATGATCCATGCGGCTGAAAAGTCCTGGGGTGGCAACCGCATACCAGAAGACACAGCGTTGAAAGGCTTATCGCAAGGTGAACTGATGACCTGCAGGCTTACTCTCCAAATTAATTTCAATCTAAAGTCAATCCGATTGCAGTGTCAATTTGGACGTTACGTGATTTGGTACTCTTGAAAACAATATTGTCAACATATACGATTTCACTTAGTTCTCAAAATGGTCACGCAATTTTGAACCAATTTGGCGCTAGCATTGAATTCAAGGGTACGAAACGTCACAATCTCAATGTCTACCGATCGGAATTGAACTCAAGAGTAAGCCTGCTGGTGGAGTTGGTATCCGATGGTTGCGAGAGGTACAGGACCGTTCGTTGTGGCGACACTTGCGAGAAGACTGTTGTAGAGCAATAGAACACTTCAAAAAATACTTTTTCAGTCTCGCGGATTTTTAGGACGCTTTCAATTTCTGAATTTTTTGACGGCCCGCTGCGGTGCGTTAGATGTACTGCGGGATGATCGTATTTTTCATAAAAGCGCGTGCACCACGCGCTTTGTATGCTTTGTAACCGTGCGGCGAACGAACGACAACTGGACGGCACCGTCACGAGCACCATGTGTTCATTTTGGTGTTGAATAGTGCGGTGTTCAATACCGCAACACTGGACAAAATACCCACAAGTAATCTGCAAAATTATAAGTTAACCAAATAATTTGCTTAAATGTCATCTAGCTAATTTTATGTTGTCATCAGTGCTCAAAAATAATCTTTTAGTAAATAAACTTTGAAAGGTGAATTATTACGTAGCCTCAGAAAGTTTCTAGATATAAATGTTAATGTATCTTAGAATAAATACATTATTTTTTTCATTACTATCACACAGCGCCGTCTAGTCCCAAGCTAAGCAGAGCTTGTGTTATGGGTACTAGACAGCTGATAAACATACTTACATATTTCTAAATACATACATATTACAGATAAATTACACCCAGACACAGAACAAATGATCGTGCTCATCACACAAACATTTGTCCTGGGTGGGAATCGAACCCATGACCTCCGGCATAGCAGTCAGGGTCACTAACCACTAGACCAACAGGCCTGTCAATTTTTATTAACTAAAGATATTTGAAAACGAAAAAATTAATGAATGGTATACAAACGCACGGCAGCCAGATAAGTTTTAAATTTTTTTAACAACAGCAATTTTACTTTTTTATAATAACTTCTTATTTTAGACGTCTATATAATAAACCCGCCATATTGAATTCAGCAAACGAGTGGGCAGTTTTTACTGTTGTGCACCCACTAGTGATTGTTTAGTTCTGTGTAAAACGGTGTTGCTTTTTTTATTGGGCGAACCGAATTTTGTTTAGAGCCAATCGAAAACCTGTGTTAATTAAAACCAACACGTTACTTGACTTATTTGAAAGTTTGAGTTTTTTATTTTTAAAATAGGTATAGAAACACGGTTGGTGCAATAGTTATGAGATTAGCTGTTGTGCTTCGGGTCGCGGGTATATGTAGGCTATAAAAGTGTATATCTTACAGATAGATGTTTCGGGTCTGGGTCTCTTGTGCATGTGATTTTATATGTATGAGCGCACTCAAGATACAGGAATAATTTTTAGCATGTGGCAACGTTTCTATATTAATTCATTATATCTCAAACGAACGCCGGAGTTGGCTGTAGCTATCAGGAAACAGACTCCGGCTTTCCAGCTCCAGTTTCACTTTTTGGCCATATTATATTCAGTTTGGAGGGATGCGGAACAGAGAGTAAAGTCCCGCAAACCTCCGTTGAAAAGGGAGGATCCTCCGGCCAGACAGGTGTTATAGTCTGGTGGGCGACTGCCCGATAGATGATTTCGGGCTGTCGTATATGTTCAAATCGCGCGGAGAACTGTGAATGCGCGATGCAGGATTTCGTACTTTCTTCGTAGTTCTTATGTGGCGCCATAGATGTCGCTACACACACAATGAATGTCTTCCCAAAACGCTTTTTTTCGTAGGTATGGGTAGGATGTCCAACATTTTCTGGTAGCACATTACCGTACGATTGCTGGTTCTAAGTTATAAGTTTTGCTTACCATCAGGCGGGATCCCAGTCAAGTACTAGTTTATAACAGATAAAAAAAACAATAGATTTCCTTAAAAAAATCGTTACTTTTTATTGGCAAAAGCAATTTTTAAATGAAATATAACTACCCCTGTCCATTATACCCTGTATGATTAGGTACCACGTAAAACCAAGATATCTTATTTCAAATTTGGAACCCAATTAGAATTCAAGGGTCCCTAGTAAATCTTTTGTAACGGGGTAACCATTATAGAGACTAAAGTTAGATCCTTAATTACAAATAATCATAAAATCTTTGCCAAAAGGTCGTGTTAGTGTCCTTTTGAAAGGGTGGGTTCGTAACTAAAATTGGGGCACATGTAAACTAGAGAGATTTGGTTTTTAATGGCTTTTTTCGTAATAAAGTTTGAATTACTTGAATACAGGCGTACGGCGATGCGCTACCATGGTGGTCATCCCACCTACACGCATAAAAAGTTTTGGGAACACATTCATTGTGCATATGATGGCGACAACCCTGGAATCTAAAGATTAAGCTACTCAAGAGTGAGTAGGTTACTTCCAGGTAAGCGTGCTCCATCGTTGGCGCATCGTCGCTTTCCATCAGGTGAGATAGCGGTCATGTGCGAACCTATAAAAAAAAAACAACTTAATTTTTAATAATAAATAATAATAATTTAAAATATTTAATAAAATAATTTTAAAGTAATAAAAACAAAAAAAAATGAAATAAAATAAAAGATATTTTTTTTTTCTTTTTTTTTTTGTTATTATATGTGAATCGAAATCACGACCTCCAGCATAGCAGTCAGGGCCACTAACCACTAGACTAGTCAATATGAGTAATGACGATCGCCAACGAATCTCCAAAAAAAATCCAGCAAATATTGCAGGAGAATGAGGAGAGTGAGAGGGAAATAAAGAACATAATCTTTAAAAATACATGCCTTAAACAAGAGTTGGTAGGCCTTAGTCAGCAATACCAGGATGTTGTTGATGAACGCGACCAACTGCGAGCGGTCACGGATGGTTTCAAAAACTGTAGCGACTTGTATGAGGAGGCTTTGTGTAAGGTTAGGGATCTTGAGGATGAATTAGTTCATGCTAATAGTCTTATTCTTAAATTGCAGAAGGAAAAGGAATGTACTCAGACTGAGAAGACTAACCGTTTATATGATGAATTAATAAATTCAAAATATAACCCTCATGCCTTAGTAACAATTGATCTTACAGAAGATTCCATATTAAAACAAAATAAATCTTACAAACTTAGTCAAAATAAAATTAAAAAATATGCTAAATTGAATAAAATCATTAAAAAATGTAAAAACCACAAGAAACAACAAAAACACTTTTCCAAAAATATTCAACTGCGGAAAGAACGTGTTAACTTGATTAATCAATTAAATAATTACCAGATTAAGTTAGAAGACAGTATATATATTTATCAAATTGACACTCAGCGCTTACAGTCTGAAATACAGACTCTTGATAACTCCCTTAAATCAATTTATAACAAATATGTATGTTCAAAGAACCAAATAAAGGAACATATTCTGGCTACAAATGAGTTGGTGGACAAAGTAGACTCTCTTACTCTAAGAAACAACCAATGCACTTGTCAGAAAGAATTTAACCAGGCTGGCCTCCAACTTGTGGTAACGGAGAACTCATCCCAGCCCATCAGTGCTCAGGACTGTATTCCCGACCAGGTACCCCACATTCAGCATGAATTAACTCAAGGGGTAGATTCAGAAAATTGTAATTTTTCCTCTCATAACGGTAGGGATTATCAATCAATTATATTTTCAGATAGTATAGGAAGAGGATTAGGGCAATTAGTTAGTAAAAAACTCCCTTTTCCTTCTCAAAATTATTGCACACCTCAAGCTTCCTACCATCACATAATGTCATTAGTTAATCAGCAAGTATATGATCCCAACGCTATTCTAACTGTATTTGTGGGTAATAGCTTAAATGTGAAGACAGATGACATCACCAATAATGTCACTGAGCTGTTGAAGATAAATTGTAGGAAGATAATTTTGTGCGCTTTTCCTTACTTTGAGCACTTGTCAGACAGACAAAATAAGTACATACATATGCTAAATATGCATATGCATTTTTTAGTTAGTCATCATAGTGATAAGTTTTTCTTTTTTGACATCAACAATTTTGTTGATAAACTTTTTTCGACCAGGTATACTGTGTACCTGCCTATTATATTAAGACGTCAAATAGCGCAGCTATTAGCAGTTAATATTAACTCAGACATAAGCAGTATGTCGGCGTACCCAGTAATCAGTTGCACCATTAGTAATAGTACTAATATTTTAAACTAGGTAATAAGACAACAGTTGGTACTGATGTTGGCAATGTATGTCAACTTAAAAATAAAGTATCTTCTAGCATTCAAGCTACAGGGGGTAAGCAAAAATCCTTTAATATGTTTCTTCAAAACATTCAGGGTTTTTCTGCAAAACAATTGGAAATTGAATTATTCTTAGAAAAAACTATGTTTGACATTATTTGTTTTACTGAGCATTGGTTAAAGGATTTTGAAATGCTAATTAATTATGATAATTATAATGTGGGCAGTTGTTTTAACCGAAAGTCAATGTTACGTGGGGGTTCATTAATCCTTATTAAAAATAGTATCAAATTTAAAACTCGTAAAGATATAGTTGCACTGTCCGTTGAACATAGCATTGAAGTGTCGTGTGTTGAGCTGGATAGGCATGTCATAGTGTGCGTTTACAGGCCCCCTAATTATCAAAACTACTCTATTTTTGAGTCAGTCATGGAAGATGTTATGGCTAAACTTTCAACTGGTAATAAACCAGTAATTATCTGCGGAGACTTTAATGTTAATATTTTAGAAAATAATTCAGATAGCAGTAGATTATTAAATCTTTTCAAATCATTTAATTTATCAAATGTGTTTATTGAACCAACTCGAACAACGACAACTACTGCTACATGTATCGATAATGTTTTTTGTTGCTGCAAGTATTTAGAAAAAGCCATTGTAAATTATCTGCCTTCTGATCATAGCGGCTTAATGGTAACATTTGAATCCAACTTACCAATACAACAAGTGCAGATACAATTCAGACCAATAACATCCGGTAAACTAAATAAATTTAATAGCACTTTAACTAGCAGGTTGGGTGATTGGAACCTTGCAGAAAACAATGGTAATATTTTGTATAAAATTTTTTTTTCAGTAGTTCAAAAGGAGTTTAATCAGACGTTTGAGAAAAAAACTAAAACTATCTGCCCTAAGTTTAGATTTAGTGACTGGGCAACTAAAGGAATCAGAATAAGTAGGGAAAGACTTTTCGAGTTGTATGGCCTTAAGCCTATTATTAACACTGAAACTTTTAATAAATATGTTGCTACTTATTCTAAAATGTTTAAAAATACTTGTAAGGCAGCTAAGGCCTTATACATCAGCAACAAAGTTAAAACAGCAGATAATAAAATAAAAACGGTTTGGAATATAATAAATAATGAAACCAACAGAAACAAAAGAAATAATAATGATTACACATTGGAGACTCATCATGGTCTTATTAGCGATAACAAACTAGTTGCAGAAGAATTTGTAAATTTCTTTACCAGCATTCCAATTAAAACTACTGAAGCCCTAAATTCGTCGCCATCGCATGCTTTTGGTTTATTACAGGCGAACGTTGCAGCCTGTTCGACTGAATTTAACTTTAAACATATAAACCCCATAACAGTAATAAAAGCTTTTAAAGAAATCAAGATTAAATTGACAGAAGATCTATGGGGTATGTCTATCAAAGTTTGTACCTCAATTATTGAGACTGTAGCGCCGTACTTAGCGTTAATATTTAATTTGTGTATAGATCAAGGAGTCTTTCCGGATCTAATGAAATATAGTAAAGTGATACCACTTTTTAAATCCGGAGACAGTAAAGACACTAATAATTATAGGCCGGTGTCCGTTTTGCCGGTTTTTAGCAAGATATTTGAAAAGGTGATGTTAAATCAAATGCTTAATCATTTTAACACCAATAACATCTTACACGATAAACAGTATGGTTTCACCAAAGGGCGTTGTACAACTGACGCTGGTGTCTCCTTACTAAAACACATTTTTAATGCGTGGGAGGAGGCACAAGATGCTATAGGCATCTTCTGCGACCTGTCTAAGGCGTTTGATTGTGTGGTTCATGAAACATTACTCCTGAAACTGGAGCATTACGGACTAGGCAAAGCAGCGTTAAGCTTATTAAAATCGTATTTGAATGACAGACAGCAACTTGTTCAAATAAACGGTGTCAATTCGTCGGGATTAAATGTGAAAATGGGGGTACCCCAAGGTTCAATTTTAGGTCCTTTTTTATTTTTAGTTTATATTAATGATTTACCCTATTTGCTGAAAAATAAACTTAATATGGTGTTGTTTGCTGACGACACTTCTTTGATTTTTAAGATAAATAGAAGGACTAATAATCTTGACGATGAAAATAACGCTTTATTGCAGGTCCAAAACTGGTTCACTGCTAATAATCTAGTTCTAAATGGGAAAAAAACTAAATGCATAAGATTTTCCTTACCAAATGTCATAAGTAGTGATTGCGACATAGTATTGAACAATGAGAAACTAGAATTTGTTGATAAAACAGTTTTCTTGGGGATTACGCTTGACTCTAGGCTACAATGGGGTCCTCACTTAACATCTCTTGCAGGACGGCTTAGCTCGGCTGCATATGCTGTTAGAAAAATCCGCCAATTTACGGATGTTGATACCGCTAGACTAGTCTATTTTAGTTATTTTCATAGTGTCATGTCGTACGGTATCTTACTATGGGGACGGGCTGCAGACATCGAGTCAATCTTTATATTACAGAAAAGAGCCATCAGAGCTATTTACAATCTCCGCCGGTGCGATTCTTTAAGGGAACTGTTTAAAGAAATTAACATAATGACGGTACCTTGTCAATATATCTATGAAAACATCATGTATGTTCGAAAAAATCTTCATCTTTTTAGCAAAAGAGGCGATAGACATAATTATGTTACAAGAAATAGGGATCAATTAGTTCAACCAGGTTTCAGACTGGCTAAAGTGGCCTCTTCTTTCATGGGGTACTGTTTGAAATGTTATAATAAAATACCACCCCAAATATTAGAACTCAATGAAACGAAATTTAAATCTTGTATTAAACGCACACTATGCAGGCAAGCATATTATAAGTTGGAGGATTATATTCAAGATAAAAATGCTTGGCTCAATGCTGGTCCAGCTCCACTACCACTAGGGCGTACTAATTAGTTGATTAGTTGGAAACTAATATTATTATTTTTAATTTGAAAGACACAATTGCATTGTATAATGTAGAAGCACTTTTTCCAAGTTTGTGAATGTGAAGCACCATGGAGCATTTTTATTAGGTTACAACTTCTTTTTTGACATTACGAGCATGGCAGTTGAGAGTTTGTCATGCTCACTCAAATGTCTCGCTGTTGGTGGCACGTGTTATTGGGTCGTTCAGTTCCCTTCAAAATGGTTGAGCTGAGTGGGGCTGATGCACGCGTCATGCTCGTGAACGGGTGCCGTCAGATGGGACTGGTCATCTCTTAGCTGCCAGTGGCTTAATTCAGTTTCTATCTTTTAATTATTTTACATTTTTTATTTCATTATCGACATTGTGCTCACATGATAGAAGCAACAAGTAATATGTAACCAAGCATTATATGTAACACATAATATGATTTAAAAGAGTGTCCATGGAGTTTCTTGCACGTTCTTCTCCATAGAGACCTACTCTTTGGAACGTGCAATTTAGCTTCACTTTTCTTGGACTGACCGACATTTGACTATTCAAAAGTGCCTGTAAATGGTCTATTTGAAATAAATGTTTTGATTTTGATTTTGATTTTGATTTTTTTGACGACAGAAAAATATTTGTGAAAATCTATTACAACAAAAAAGTGGATCTATTCCGGTAAGCATCCAGCTTTCAACATGCATTTCTATTTGCTTGAACCTAAAGCCCAGTGCACAATATACCAAAGTTTTATTTTGTTGAATAACGGTCAACAAATGCTGGACGCGATCAATGGAAAAGCAATCGGGATGGACACTTTATTGCGCGGTAACACATTTGCACATTGTGTCCGTTATTACCTTGTTTATATATCTATCTATACCAACAGAACATTATTTGTATTATATTTGAACCCTGAATGTAACTACCTAGTTTGTTCAGAATCAGTAAGTGAATCGACTCCAATGATTTTACACCATATTTTCAAAAAATCATAAGTTGGACACCACCAGATTCAATGTACCCAGAGTCCCGCCGCCGGGATTCCGATCCCGATTTCCAGCCACCGTAGGCGCGGGCTTGCGGACAGCGAGCTACCGCGCTAAGCGGGAGATAGTGTCAGACACACTATCTCCCGCTCCGCCCAAGAGCGGGGGTTGTCATAAGATGATTTTTCAAATCGAAAAAAAAAAAAAAAAAATGTACCTAGAGTCACTAATTACTTTGGTGACAGAACACTAAACAAGAGAATACCATATCTATTGAACAGTCTGCCGGCAGTCATAAGGAGTGAAACAAACACAAATAGATTTAGACGTAAATTAAAATCAAATTATTTAGAAATGTTTAAGTTTTATATAAGAGTAAGTTTAAATAATATTTAATTATAAGTACATTTAAGTATGTCTAGACTCATAGATCCCACAGTCAAACCATTGCAACGGTTTTGTGGGGCTTAGCTTATAAGTTAAGTACTTAATATTTTGGAATAAAGTTTAAAAAAAAAAATAACACTAAATACAACACAAGTCACGTCAGGACATAGGGGGCATTAGGAGCGAGCGCACAGCTGGATGCGGGAGCAAACCAACATCTGAGTTGCTCGGATGGCCCCGTGACCATGTATTTATGTCGCCAACCAGGTACAATAACGGGTTTAAACCTTTATGATTTTTCATAAAACGGTTTTGAAATTTTGTACAGTAAGGCCGCAAAAGTCCATAGGAACGCTAATGATTACATTGCTACGAACCGAGCGAGCGCGATATTTCCGTGCGTATGTGTGCGCATGTATGAGTATCCACATTCCACAGATAACACACACTAAGGAACTGTCGTCGCACTGAGCTATATGGTAGCATTGATAAAATTCGTGCAAAATACGTCATGTGCTGGTAGCCGTGTGAACTAAGTGTTGGATTCGCAAATCACGTAACCTGAGTTCAAATCATGGTCGGTCCGTTGCAGTTATTTCTTACTTTGAAAATTCCCAATCTATATTGATATAGTTGTTTTTTTTTATTTCTATGAAAAATACTATTGCATTTTTTGCACTAAATAGTTGCAAATTACGAATGTGATCTATTAACCACAAGAAGAATCACATTCGTAATTTGCAATTATTTAGTTGTTACATCTTTTCGATGTTATAAGGTGGAAATAAAAAGACGTGTTTAATAAAAATGTTTATTCTTTATATTTACAAATTAAACATTTATGAGAATTGTGACGTCGAATTGTTACCTAGACAAAAAGTTATCTTGTAACCGTTATCTATGTTACGCCTAAGATTGTTTGTTGGAAGTATACCCACTTAGACCATTCATAATATGAATAACGTAACAATGAACGGATATTCAAATTTTAATAAAATAAAATATAGGTAATTGTTTATATCCAGTTATTTATTGAAAAGTGATATATGATTTGGACTTTGTAAACATTTTATTTTTGTGTAACGTCACAATGAATGTATTGAGGTCATAGCTTAATTGTTCATTTTCTTGACGAAAAGAAGATTGAAACCAAACCTCAATTTCTGTTAAAAGAACTTTAGTTCTCACAAGATAATCGTCAATTAGATGAGAAAAATAAATTGAACTATAGTATTATGTTAAAACAGTGCGGGTAGAAGAATAAAAAACGAAATAGACTCATGATTATTGTCAACAAAATTGATAGCGAGTTCACTGCATTCTTAAGATGAGGCGATGGCACAAGTTAAAAGATATAGCTGTTTTAAACGAAAGTAAACACAATATAATACAGTGTTTGTTAACGAATAATCACAGATATGTTAAAATAAAATGGTAGGCCATTTAGTTTAGTTAACATTAAATATTTAGTGCGAAACGTAATCGTTCTTGTTTGTGCCTCTCTGTCAAGTACGGCTTTTTAGCAGGTTTTCTGTGATGCACGCCTTCAGCGTGAAGTGCACGGCGAACAGTATCCATCGAGGTGTCATATAATTCCGCAAAATGTCTCGTTGGTGCGAAACCATTCGTTTCGTATACGTCCACCATATGTCGTCGCTGCGCCTCGCTAATAAGCTTCGATCTCCCACTTCTCTTTCGACTAGCAAGGCTACCTTCTTCCTCATATCTTTTTAGCCAAAGATTTACAGTATTTTTCTAAAATAAAAAAAATATATATATTAGGCAGCTATACCTACTTCACTTCATTTTCATTATATAAAATGTTAATAATCATAATTATTGAATATAATTTTAAAATAAAACTGCATTTATTAATCCAATAACCAATCCAATAAACCCAACGATTTACGTATTTCTCTTTTAAACCTCATAAAGATACGATGAATGGATTCATAAATGGCATACGTTTTAATTAGAAGATTAATTTGTAATAAAGTTACAATTCATTAATAGCTATTATACTCACATTCAGTCCGGTTTCTTCAGATATTTGTGTTTTATTAAGACCACTTTTATGCAGCCCAATGATAGTCGCCCTCACTTCAATACTAATATTAGCCTGCATTTTGCGAATATTACAATACTGTCAACCTCACGTCACTAACCAACAACTACAACCAAACGACAGTTCATTTCGGTTAAGTTAAAACTCGTGTCTACCTCGCAGAAATCTAATTCTTTATTTAGTTTTTTTTTGTGATCTACCTTTCTAACTCTAAGAAATGTGTGAACAAGTTAAAGAATAATTTAATATATGTAATGCAAATACATAACTTCCAATCGGGTAAGAACTTACAAAAAGTCAATAATTGCGTGGGATTTGAACTTGCGGCACGCTGATTTGCGCTTCAATCTGTGTGCCTATACCACTGGGCCATCTTGACTTATGATAAGTTGATGAAATTGTGAATTTCAATCATTTGTTGGCGAAACTTGAAAATAAAAGGTCGTAAGTCAAACTAAACGTCAAACGAATAAGTTTTAAGAATTCTTATGGACTTTTGCAAGTGATAGTACATAGATTCTTTTCATAAAAATACTAGATAGATGTTTCAGGTTTAGCATATACTGAAATAAGGTTGTGTAAGTTAAAGATTGTATACGCAGGATTTGCTTCGGGTTGGTTCGATAGAGTTCCGTGGCCCTGGAACGTAAAATGCAACTGAAGAACTATAGGTGGGATTTCGTCATTAAAACGCATTCGAGCGTGAAAAAGTATCAAAAACTAGCTTTTGCCCGCAGCTTCACCCACGTATATAAAATATAGCCTATGTCACTCAAGAATAAAGTAGCTTCCTATCGATGAAAAAAAATACGCAATCGGACCAGTACTTTCAGAGATTACCTCATACAAACAAACAAAAAAAAAAAAACTTTACCTCTTTATTATATTAGTCTAGATATCTTTTATACACAGAAACTTTCGGCTTTATAATATTAGCATAGCATAGCATAATCGACCTTATAATGTTCCCACTGTTGGGACTCAGCCCTTCTCTCTTGGAGAGGAAATGGGCCATAATCCACCACGCAGGCCCAGTGCGGGTTGGTGAATGTCACATGTCTTCGAATCTTTGGTTCTAGGACAAGCCGGTTCCCTCACGATGTTTTCCTTCACCGTTTTGAGAGTAGTGGTGATGAAATAAATTACACAAAGTAATGCGCCTGGCTGGTACATGCGACCTACAACTTGTAAGTCGAGACCGTTACCACTCGGCCACCATTGCACTTATTTTAAAATATTACTAGCTTTTGCCTGCGATTTCGTTCGCGTACATACAATATTATAGCCTATGTCACTCAGGAACAAAGCAGCTTTCTATCGGAGAAAAAATGTTAGCAATCGAACTAGTACTTTCAGAGACTACCTCCTATAAACAAAAAAACAAACTTTACCTCTTTATTATATTAGTTTAGATAATGTAGATAACACGTAGATAATACCTACTGTTTTTCTCCAAAATAAACAAAAACTCTTTTGTGATAATGTACACCCGTTTTACTGTTACGTCCGTTTTTATTGTGGGCAACGAGATCATCAAAGTGTGGGTGAACGGACACTTGGAGACACAAGCAAATAAAACCTAGTCCCACTAAAGGCGACTACCATAAAAATATTATATGGTCCGCATTTCGGTAAGTTGTAAAATACAGAGTATATGTACTACCTTCCCGGTATTTTTCATCTCGAAATATATTTCTCCATTTTCACTTTTTCGTTATGTTTTTCAAGGCTGAAGGATCTGTTTTTAAGCTATTGCATAGCTTCTATCGCGGGCCTTGAGCGTGAAGACCGAATCCAGAAATTCCGTAACGAAAATAACCTAACACCCCCCCACTCATTTGTTTTTTGAGTGTGGTGACCGATAAGAAAACAAATGAGTGAACAATCAATCAAAATTCAATTCAATGTGTGAAAGTGTAACTTCAATTAATATCAAAGAAAAAAAAACAAAGGAAAAAAATACTGCATAAATAAAATAAATAAATAATTATAATTGCATAAGTTGATAAAAATGCTATGCAATATAGCTTTGCCGCGGCAGTCCCCGAGTGCCACACGTCTTTTTTAATAATTGATAGGCTCGCATTTGATCACCATTTCAACTAGCGATGATGTGGTCGACAATAGAGCAAGCTTGCCTAGAAGTAACCTATTCACTCTTGAATTAACCCTTGTAGCTATCAGGAAACACAAACTCCGGCAGGGAATTCCACTCCTTAGCTGTACGCACAAAAACGTGTTCCTAAAACGTGTTCGCGTTCGTTTGAAAGATGTAGATAGAGGTTGTTCAGTAGGGGAGGTTCGTTTAGAGATAAATATGTGGAACAAAGTGTAAAGTCCTGAAAACCGCGTAAAAAGGAAAAGGGAGGATCCTCCGACCAGACGGTTGACAGATCCTATAGTTGATTTCAGGCAGGTTTGTTGTTATTTTATGTTTTAATTTGTTTATTTTATTAATTGATTGCAAGTAAAATAAATCATTGCTAACCGATCGGCGTCTCATCGTCGACGACGGCTGGTGCTGAAAATCAGCGCTGTGGCTCTGTTTTTCATGAGCCCCAGCATTTTGCTGAGCGCTGGCCGTTTTGCGCGGATGTGACGGATATCTTACGTACTACTTTTTAGTCGATATTGTTATTTATTTTGTTATGGTATGCGTCACGTTTGACGTGAATAAACACTTTTTCTTTCTTTCTTTCAGGCTGTAATATTAGTTCTAGTCGCAAGTAGAACTCTAATACTGGGAAGCTGGGTTGAAGAACTGGCTTGACATCTTGCCAACCGTCCCAGTATGACTCGCCATTGCGGTCGAGTGCGGGTCACTGCTCACGGGCTATCGGCCATAACCACAAAACGCTGCCACCAGCATATTTCCTATAGTTTTCATACATTTTACACGGTTGACAATTTGTGTGACATGTGGCCGCCACATGCTACAAATCGCAGCTGCTCGCTTCTTGTGGCCCGCACTGGCCATTAAACGCTGATACAAAACGCCATCACATGCCACTCACGCATTTAAAACTACGTCGTCAGAGTCCTTCATGATGCGCGTATGCACAGCCAACGGTGTGGCAGTGCGCTACAGCCACTAATGTGGCCGCTTCTAATTTTTCGTGGCTGCGGCCGGCGGCGTTTGTGACTATGGCATGTAGTCTATAGTTTCCTATCAACTTAAACCAATACAACTATTAACTGAACATTGTATTTAATAATAGTTTTCTGATAACGAGGCCTATTTCTCCCTGTAGTTTCACCCAGAACTGGAAATCTTATTTGATGATTACCCACTCACAAAAAAGAATGTTTTCAAAGCAGCCCTAGGCCGTAAGACGCACAGGAATGTAAAAAATAACACCATAAATCCATAATCCCTTCGCTAAAACAATGTTTAAAGAAAAAATACCAAGAAAACACGCACGTCCATTGAGCACACGAAACTATTTCTTCAACACAAACATACATAATCTCTCCACAGATCATATTTAACCGTCGTTCAAACGTAAACTTCCGATCATCGTTAACTGATTACCGTTATGTGGTGCAAATGATAGCTGATGGTTAGGAAAATGAAGAGTAATGATAAATATAAATGACTTATATTTTGCAAATTGACGAGTAATTAGAGATTACACAAAAGTACGATTTCGGCCAAAAAATTACGGTTTTGACAAGTTCCAGACCAAAAATGATGGTTTTGGCCACTTTTTGCCAAAAAATACGGTTTTGGCTAGTTTCGGTCAAAAAGAAGTCAAATATCTTGCTCGACCAAAACTAGTGTCTTGGTGCTACATCGTTTGCTCTATGTATGTTATAATTTTGATGACGCATTGGATGAGCGATTGGCTGCTTCGCTGCGTGTTACGGGTGCGATTCCTGCTCGGAATAAAAATTTGTATGACCATATCCTACTCTTGAATTACTCATATGTTTTTTTTTTTTAAGGTAGATAATTGCTTACCTTAAAAAAAAAGTAGTACTAGTACTGAGTGATTCGTAATGTGAAAAACGCGTTTGCCCAACCTAGTAACCAACAAAGTTAAAATTTACAGTAAAACATACTTGGACACAGTGTTTTGTACTGCGGACAGACAGCCGGACAGACAAACGTAAACATTGTTATATAGAGAGTTCCTGTACACTGCTCAGTGTTCCGTCAACTGACGCAGGAAAAAGTTGTTTATTTTTTAAATGTGTAGCGATTTGTTTATACGTTCCGTTACGCTTGGGAAAAAATAGATTACAGGTAAAAGTCCTTTTTTTTTCTTTTTTTTTTTCTGCTCGTTATGACAAAAGCATATGATAAGGTTCTACACTCTATCCTGATTACAAAATTAAATGGAGTTGGCATCAGGGGAGACGTGCTCGACTGGCTCAAGTCGTATCTCGCTGACAGGAAGCAATGTGTACAAATTGAATACCTGGACAGTGACACACGTGAGTTACTAAATGTGCGCTCAGACACGCTAACCATAAACTGGTCCATTCCTCAAGGGAGCGTGATAGGATGTATACTCTTCCTTATCTATATCAATGACTTGCCGAAGATTTGTGACAATCTATGTATATTATTTGCTGACGACATATCCATACTCTTTAAAAGCCCCACTAATAACCCAGTAAATAACTATCACATAATTGAAACCTTTAATAAAGTAAAATCTTGGCTTCACCAACATAACCTTGAAGTAAACAACAATAAAACTAAATTAATTCAATTCAAGCCTTATTAAAAACAAAAAATAAATCTCAAAACCATAACTAATAGTATCAAAATCGAGGAAGTTGAAGAATTTAATCTCTTAGGTATTACCCTAGACAGTCATTTAAATTGGAAAAAGCATGTAGACAAAATTAAGCATAAATTATCGTCATTTACATATGGTCTTAGTGTTCTGAAAGTAAACACAAAAATGGAGTGTGCTTTATCTGCATACTACGCATACGCTTATGCATGGCTCCGTTATGGAATCATCATGTGGGGACATAGTACAGACGCTAATGACTTATTTATCGCCCAAAAAAAATGCCTCCGCATTATTTTTAATATAAAACCTAAATGTAGCTGCAGACCGTACTTCATAAGAGAAAAAATGTTAACATTACCATCAATCTACATATTGGAAATAGCCTCTTTTGTAAGAAAACATATACACATGTTTAACTTTGAAAAGAATGCGTGCCGTAAAGATAAATTAGTCCTCCCGGTGCCCAGACTTGAAATGTATAAAAAAAGTCAAGAATACCGAAGCATTCAAATTTATAACAGGCTACCCGATAGTATAAGGTCTGCAAAAACACTATCTATTTTCAAAATTAGTCTAAAGCGTTTACTTTTAGAAAAATGTTACTATAGTATTATAGAATTTACTATAGACCTCGGCGGCGTCGTCCATCTTCAGGTAGAAACTTACAGAAACTAAAATACAAGAAGACAAAAAAAAAAAAAAAAATAATTGAAAATTGTAAGTAATGATGATTGATTTTCCATGCTAAAAAAGGCAGACCAGCAAAAGCTGGTTTTGTTATGGAAATAAACATTACTTTTTTTTTAATATTTTACTAAAAACAAAAGTGATGTTGAAATGATACCTTTACGTTCATTTTGTCGTTGTGTGTCTGTTTTTCAAGAGATTTAGAATCAAAATTATCCAATAACTATAGTCTAAAAATCTCATTTCTTATAAAATATTCTTTTTTTATAAAAATCAGAGTGGAAAATAACGGTGCATTAGCTAAATTGTAATTGCTTACTGAAACGAAAAACTAATTAAATTAGTATCTTAGATACTTAAGCGAAACCATTGGAGAGCGAAATTAAAAACAGCAACTGAAAAGGAATTAAAAAAAAAATGTTTTTTTTTTTTAAATTATACAACGTTATTTTTAGAATATGCGAAACTTGAATATAGTTTATTCAGAATCAGTAACTGAATCGATTCCAATATTTTTATATCATGATATATTTTTTCCCAAAAATGTTTAAAAAAGGTTACAAGTTAGACACCACCGGCATTAAGTACAAAACAGGTCAAGGCAGGTCATAGCGGGTATTAGGCGCCAGAGCACTACAATGCGGAAGCAAAACAACCCCTCAGTCGCCCAGGTGGTCCGATGACCATGTATTTATGTCGTCAACCAGGTACTGGCTTATAACTTTGTCATTTTTCATAAAACAGTTTTGAAATTGTGTACATAGATTCTTTACATAAAAATACTACACAGATGTTTCATTTTTCGCATATACTGGTTGTCTTGTGTATATGAATTTACATGTTTTGGATGCACCCTACGATATACGATACGAAATAAAGAAACAATTTTTTTTTTATAATTTTGCAATCGGTTTTAAACATTGGTGGCCGAGTGGTGATGGCCCCGACTTACGAATTGTAGGTATCGGTTTGAACCCAGCCAGGCGCATTACTTAATAATTTGCTAACTGCTCTCAAAACGGTGAAGGAAAACATCGTGAAGAAGCCGGCATGTCCTAGAACCAATAATTCGAAGACATGTGACATTCACCAACCAGCATAGGGCCCGCGCGGTGGATTACGGCCCATTCCCTCCCCTAGAGAGGAGGCCTGAGTGTCAGCAGTGGAAACATTAAAAAGGCTGATGATGATGATGATGATGGTAAATCGTTTTTCTAGGCACAGAAACTGGACTTAAGCCCGCTCTCAGTACTGGTTGTCCAACAAAACTTTTAATTCTCAAAACTGAGATTTTTTAGGGAATATTTTCACCCAGAGATTCCTAAATAAATCAGAAATATCTACGTATGCAAATAATCCTGTCACTGGGAACATTCGGGTCGGTATTCGGGTTACCCGGTCCTTAGGACCGAACCCAAGCCCGGATGGCGGTAATGTCTCGTGCCGACGTAAATTCTTTACTGTTGATATTGTAATTAATTCTAAAATTGAAAAAGGTCGGGTTCTGCACAATTAACATGTCAATTTTGGTAGGGTTGAGATATGGTTAAATAATATTCAGGGTTAGTTGTAAAATACTGGCAGGACTATGTTAAGAACATCATAAACAACAATTTTTCTTTTATGACTTTTAAAAATGTATCATACATTGGTTCATCAGATTTTCATACAAAAACTAGCTTTTGCCCGCGCGGCTTCGCTCCCGCTCTTCCCTACTTCAGCCTACTATACCCTACTCTACCCTACTCTACCCTACTCTACTCTACCCTACCCTACTCTACTCTACCCTACTCTACCCTACTCTACCCTACCCTACTCTACTCTACCCTACTCTACCCTACCCTACTCTACTCTACTCTACCCTACTCTACCCTACTCTACCCTACTCTACCCTACTCTACCCTACTCTACCCTACTCTACCCTACTCTACCCTACTCTACCCTACTCTACCCTACTCTACCCTACTCTACTCTAATAAACCTCACGGAGCCCGAGACCTTTCCAACGAATGCAAAACCGTGGAAATCGGTTCGTGCGTTCTGGCGTCAGGAAGGAAAACGCGACTTATTTTTATATAGTAGATAAAAATATTTAAATTGAATGTTCTAAATGTTACGAAGTCTATACGCAGCAAGCGATAGTATAATAACGGAGAGGAGCGGGGATGCGGAGCGTGCGCGGGAGGTGTAGGTTTTCCATTTTATAATAATAGTGTAAATAAAGCCTATCTAATGTCTACACTACAGCACAGTACAATATTAATGTATAAAATGCTACTAAGCATATTTTAAAATTTAGAATTGGAGTCGTCATCTTTATACGTCTAAATGAATCTGAACGAAAATCATCACAGATGAATGAAAGATGTTTAACAATAATATCGTCTACGCACTACGTGTGTACAAAAACTATTTTGGAATGTTGAGGACATTTATTTATAGTCTCTCTATAATATCTCCACTGACTGAAAATATCAACAGAAAACGAAGAAAGAAAATATTCAATTTATACCGCTGAATAGCATAACAAATTCGCTGTCACAAGCAGAAGAATTTCTTCAGAAAACATATCTAATTCCACATCATTCTTTACATCCAAAATACATTACACGGGCTGAGAACGCCTTCATAATTTTAATAGAACCTAAATAAAATCTTAAGAATTCCTTATTTGCTACGTAAATTCCTTATGAAGATTCCTTTACGGTAAATGTGAAAAAAAAATGGAATTTAAAGGCTGGAAAGGCTGTTGATAAATTTGATTAGTCGAAAAGTGAGACGAAGCGGAGACTCTCCAGAAAAATATGATCACAGTCTAAATGTGTTATTGGTAAATATTTTATGTTCTCTGTCCGCCCGATGTGGGTGTATTAGATGGATGAATATTTTTTTATGGATGACGGAAATATTAAATTGATGCGACCCTAAACGTGAGCGACCGTATCTAAGTGGAAATGTTATGTTATATGATACGGTATAAACGGATACCTACAAAGCTTCAACAACTTTTGGACGCGGCTTCGTTTGTGTTTTTGGAGTTACAAAGATCTATTTTTCATGATCTTATATTATTTTACTAAAGTTTGTCTAAAAAGTCAAACGACTTGGATAATCTAATGAAATAATTAAATTCTTGAAAGGGCATTGCATGAAAGTGTCCCCACTCACCAACAGACTTGAGACAGGTGTCATTTGAAGCGTCTAGTTATAGAGTTTTTTTTATTACGGCGACACATCTCTAAAGTATGGGGTTTAGGTTTTATAAAGCATTATATTTTGACCTAACCTAACCCAAGTGACACAACAACAACAGGTGTCATTCCAAGTATTCAGTTGGATAAAGTTTTTTTTTATGGCGACATACCTCAAAAGTATGGGGTTTAGGTTTAACCTAACCTAGCTTGACCTAACCTAACCTGACCTAACCTAAGTTGTGAGCATAACAGACATAGAATGCATGTCAGTTTGTTTATTCCTATCTACAAAAGACAAAACAGCTAATAAAAAAAAAACTTCTGGATAATGATGAGTTTATTTTTTTATACAAAGACTTTTACTATTCAAAGACTTTTATTATCTATTACAATATGATCAAGCATTTGTGCTGGTGCATTAAAATCAATGTGTTTCAGTAACTCTATGTACCATACAATGGATATATGCGCACAACTTAGGTTAGGTCAGGTTAGGTTAGGTTAAGCTAAGTTAGGTTATGTTAAAATAAAAATTGTATATAAACCTAAACTCCATACTTTTGAGATATGTCGCCTTAATAAAAAATACTCTATTTAACTAGACGCTTTGAATGACACCAATTGTTTGTGTCATTTTTGGGGACAGTTACGCAATGTCCTTTGTGCAATAATTTTGCAGAATCGTACAGAGCTCTCAAAGCCGCATTCAAAAATATATGACACTACTATATTATGAGTATATTTAAGGTCCAAAACACTTGGGTTAGGTTAGGTCAAAATATAATGTTTTATAAATCCTAAACCCCATACTTTAGAGATGTGTCGTCATAATAAAAAAAACTCTATTTGACTAGACGCTTCAAATGACACCTGTCTCAAGTCTGTTGGAGGGTGGGGACGGTGCCCATACAAAATCCGGCATCCTCCTTGATATAGCCAACACTGGTTGAACAATCAAGGTTGCAAAGAGATGGTTATAGTTTACTAATAGAACCTTATAAAAAGTATTATCTGTAATATTTATGACAGATTTTTTAATTCGCTTAAAAAAACGTCGTTTGACGTTTTAGACAGACCATATTATCTTACATGACCATACCAAAACTTATGTTAAACGAATGAATAAATATTTATTTATTTATTGGTACTACATACACCATACGCTGAGGATACTTACAGTAGGCTCTAAGGACCAAATCATTTTTTTTTTAATCAAAGTAAATTCCAGTTACTTTTATCGCAGATTTTGCGACGCTTTGATTAACTGAGTTAGCAGAAGCGTTGACATTATCACTTTATTCACTGTAGATGAGAAAACGTGTAGTACATTTTTAATGACTATTTTCACTACTAGTAAGAAAACAATCTCGTGAATTGTTTAAAGTATCGCAAGATGGTTTCTATTTAAGGCAGAATCAGACGATTAGTTTTTTCGTTAATTCGGCATCTTTTACTTGAAATGAAATATTTAAATATGCAATGAAAATAGAGTGCCGAAAGAATTCATTAGTGAATTGATTAAATAGTGTTTCATTTTGACATTCGGCATCATTCATTCTCACTCAGAATGAAGTAAGTAATTTGATCATGAGGAGACCGTTCGCTCACATTCAGCCATTTTATCTTCCCCACACTAATTCTAAGATCCAAGACGTCTTTCGATAACATACATACATAACAATATACATTATCCTCCACGATTATTGAGAGCAGTGGTGATGTAATATCTACACTAATATAATAAAGAGGTGAAGTTTGTTTTTTTTTTGTGTTTTTATGTTTTTTTGTTTGTAGGAGGTAATCTCTGGAAGTACTGGTCCGATTGCTAAAATTTTTTCACTGATAGAAAGCTGCTTTATTCCTGAGTGACATAGGCTATATTTTACGTACGCGGGTGAAGCTGCTGGCAAAAACTAGATTTACATAAAGTAATGCGCTTGGCTGAATCTGAACCCGCGACTTACAGCATGTAAGTCGGAGCCGTTACCGCTTTTTTTGGTGCGTAAAAATCGTCGAAATGACATCCCCCGCCCTTGGGCGGAGCGGGAGATAGTGCCCGACTCGTACTGATTATAAATCCCACCCCGTTCCTTCTTGCTTTTCATACCGGAGCTGAGCTACCTTTCAGAGCTAACCCAGGTCCCAATAGGCTTCGACCCAGCTAGGCCCCTGCTGTTGCTGACAACTCTTTGAGGCGCGCGGGAACAGTGTGCGCCGTCGACGACTTGGACTCGGTCCGGACAGTTACCGGACGGTCGGACAGCGAGCTACCCATTGCTCGCCGTCCGCAAGCCCTCGCCTACGGTGGCCGGAAATCGGGATCGGAATCCCGGACCGTTACCGCTGGGTGACTTTTGGTCAAACAATAACATAATAAAAGAACTGCTGAATGTGCCTTTTAGTCATTTCAGCTAAGCCATGTGAACATGGATTATAAGAAAAATGAAGTACTCACTCAAACTGAACTTTTTTTTCGAGTGAACTGTTCGGTTCTACCATTACAGTGAGGCGCTATTTTGTAAGTGGCAACATTATTATCACCAAGAGCTTTTTTAAAGTCTCCATAAAAATATAAAAGAATCACACTCCGTTTTATATTTCGAATAAAAACATTATGACTATATTCTCACATTAACATTTTTTTATAAATCCTGTAAACGAATACAGTTAAAAGTTATTACAGCATGATAACATCGTCAACCACAAAACAAGATGGCGCCTTCATTTGATACCCGCGTTTCAATAAAAATAAGTAACATAATAATTTATTAGGGATCATTTTACAAGTTTGTTTTTATACAAAGTTTTCCATGAAAAATTCTAAAACATCACTGGAAATGTTTTGTCTCTTTTTTTATGAAGATCATTATTCATTTTGTGACAACATTTTCGTAGTTCATTGATCAAATACTCGTGTAAATGATAAAAATAGGTTTTAAAAAACACTTTTACTTCACGTCAACTTTTTTCGTCCGTCTAAGAAGACTTAAAGCCACCAAAAGGAAAGCGCTATGCTCGGAGTTTCCTTACGTGATCATATCAAAACGAAGATATCCGCAAGAGAACTACAGGTTGCCGACATAGCACGAAGAATCGCCCAACTTTAGTGGCAATGGGCAGGGAACATTGCACGCAGAACATATGGCCGTTGGGGCCGAAAGATTTTGGACTGGTGCATACCGGAAGACGCAGCGTGGGAAGGTCCACAAGGTGGACCTGGTCAGGGTCGCTGGTATCCGATTTAATCCGATGGATGCGAGACGCATGCGAGATGTGGTCGTTGTGGCGACGCATGGTGAAGGCCGATGTCCAACAGTGGACGTCTTTCGGCTGAACTGATGATGGTAATGAAGGAGCTCAACCATTTGTAAATGATATTTTGTACGCCGCATTAAATACTCAAAACTGCCAGATATTATGTTAAAATGTAGCCATAGATTATAGAAAATTGTCGGAGGACACATTTCAATAATGCCTTTCGTGTTTATTGCGTATTTGAGAAAGCCTATGGGAGTCGTCACAAACAGTATGTGCCTGAACTCTTAAATTGATCTCGTTTATTCTTTTCTGAATTGTTACCTATATGTAAACTTAACATCGCGTCTTTATTTGTAATCAGTTAGGCAGAGGAATACAGACAGTATTTTTTTAGAATGTAAAATCATCAAATAATATTTCTCACTCTACTCACAGGTGTTAGGAATATTTAAATTACTTGACTTTTTTTATTATAATAATCATTTATTGTACACTTAATCTTTCTCATAAATTACTTTATCTATTGATACAAACTGCATGAAAATCTGTCCAGTATTTTTTGAATTAATCGAGTAGAAAGACGTATTAAGGGACTTTGTTTAGGTACGAGTATAATATGTGAGTATATAGCCATATCTAATCAAAACATTCCTCAACTTTGCAACAATTTACGTAAAAATAATTATAAGAAAAGAATGAATGATAAGGAGCGAATAAACTCATTGTTTTCTTTCCGTTCCACCATGAAACATTGTTTTCATTCTCAGAGATAAAGCGGTTACTCGTGCAGAATGAACCGTTTGGTACATCGCGTGTTTTTCTTATGGATTATATAATTGGAAATTATATAAATAGCTGTAGCTTAGCTTCCTTTTAAAGAAAATTTCACGCCGACTGATCAATACTTTACGTGACTAGAGGGCTTGTTCTTCAGTCAAAGGATAAGCTTGGCAATTCAAGGTGGCAATGCTGTCAGTCTTCTGGGTGCATTTCCGGATAACAGCGATGTGGAATAATACTTTGATGTCCGAGTATATATATGCCATGGTTAGGTTTTAGTATAAATAGATTAGTTAATGCGATATTACTATATATAAATAATAAATTACTTTAACAGTTTTTGTTACTCAGTGATAAAGTATCATTCTACTTATAAAATATTTTTTTAAATTGGTTTATTACTTTTTAAGTTTGTTAATTACAAACAAAAATATGAATCTTTTCTCTATATTATGAGCACTGACCCGATCTTTTGACATAGTCAACCGATTGCGATAAAATAAAGCCTAAATAATATATCAAGTTATACACAATTTTAATGTATAAAAGTCTATGTTCTCTACAGTATGAATAAATAATTTTACAGCTTGGGCCTTTTTTTAACGGTGGAAATAATCCGATGACTTCTCCCGCTCTGGGCGGTGCGGGAGGTCGCGTCAGACTTTTACTGACTTAAACCACACTTGTCTCTTTCAGTTGCCCTTTGCGTTCTAGGACTACGGGTTTACTTTTCAGAAATTCCCCGCATTTCTAGCTAGCGGGCATCGGCCCCGCTGGTTGCTTATTCCTACTGTCCACGGACGCATAGCTTTATAGACGCGTACCTATTCGTCATTGTACGCTTGGTGTGCGCCTGCTCACTCTTACAATCAAAACTCTGAAACTCTGTCGACGAAACCCCGTATTTTGAACAGGATCCCAAAAATCACATTAACACCACGTAGGCACAAAATGTATAGGTACAGAAGTCAATCCAAATACAAAGCGCGCTCGAGCAACGCACACATAGACACCGCTCACAGACACGATATCTCGGAGCGTCTCGGCCCGCTTGTCAAACAGTTCCGGCTCAATCGCTTATTAGTGTGCGTCCAACTAGCGTTGGTATAAGAAGTGAAGAACTTACATGAGATTGTCTTCTGTACCTATCTATTTTGTGACGTTTTTTTTTTTGAGTTGGCAGATTATCAAATGATATCTCCTCCCAGTTAAGGATGGAACAGGAGGTTGTGTCAGACTTTTACTGACTAAAACAGCGTCCTAGGGCGTCGTTCAATCTTTCGAACGTTTCCGTAGTACGTATCTGTGCCATATTGTCAGGCTTGCAAAAAGACACTACATGTACAATGAACAACACATCAGTATGCAACATTTCTTCTTTACGTTTTTATCAATAGACTGTTGTCTTTCAACCTTCAGCGGATCGAGCGCTTGAGCGGCTGGAAATGGGTCAAGGTAAGCCGCAGAAAACGTCCTATACATTATACATACTTGTAGTACTGAACATCTGTTACACTTGGGCTTTGATCTGCTTTTGTGGGAGGATGAGCTTGATGTTCTGTTTATTGTGTGATACCGTACGGCTTTCGTTTTTTATGCCAACTTTTTGTGTGAACTTTTTTGGAAACGATTTTCCTGGAACGAACAAAAACAGTTTGAAAAGGTATACGTAGCATTCACATGGCTGTGGAATTTATTTTGAAAATATCTTCGCCTTTTAGTTGTGCGCGTGTAAGAGATTTCTATTCGAAAGACATTTTCTATGGGTGAGGGCAGGTATTAGCTTCAGAAATGCTTTGTTAAGGAAAAATAAACGTTTGAATGATGCGACCTATTTATCGGGGCTTATCTGTGTTGAAAGAATTTTTGAACAATGTTTTTTTATCTGTGATATAATAAAAAAGATATATCATCATCATCATCACCAGCCTTTTTAATGTTCCCACTGTTGGGACTCAAGCCTCCTTTCTAAGAGAGGGAATGGGCCGTAATCCACCACGCGGGCCCAGTGCGTGTTGGTGAATGTCACATGTCTTCGAATTTTTTGTTCTGGGACATGCCGGTTTCCTCACGATGTTTTCCTTCACCGTTTTGAGAGCAGTGGTGATGAAATAAATTACACAAAGTAATGCGCCTGGCTGGGTTCGAACCCGCGACCTACACGACCTACGGCTCGTAAGTCGGGGCCGTTACCACTCGGCCACCACTGCTCTAAAGATATATTGAAGTATATTTAATTTATACGTCATAATTTTTGCGTAGGTACCTTTTTTTTTTTTAGGTGTTATAATCATCCAATGACATCTCCGCACCCTTGGGTGGAGCAGGAGATAGTGTCAGATTTTTACTGACTAAAAACCCTCTTCTGTTCATTCGTTGCCTTTCGTACCGGGGCCGAATCTTCCTTTCAGAAGCATATCCTTGCACGAATCTCCTGAACTGATCATGTCCGCTGAGAGCCTGGGTCATGCGGAAGGTGAGGATGCCGTGAGTTCTTTCCAGCCACGCCTCAAAGAGGAGACCTACCAAAATAATTATGGCGTGCCCAATTTTTGCGTGCTTTGCCAAAAAAAACCTACAGTGACCACGAATCTCTCAGCGACTAATAACTCTCGAAGCGTCTCTTATTGCGGCTGGCAGGGCGGCGTTGGTTTCTTTTAGCTTAATTACGACTCGGGGTTTTGAGACACCTTTTTTGAGGTGGGAATATCATCCAATGACTTCTTTAGCACTAGGATGGAACGAGAGGGCACCTCAGATGCCTTTTGCGTTCAAAGACCGAGGTTTACCTTCTAGAAATTGGCCTGTGACACGTGGCCCTAGCCACGGGGAATCACGGCGAGCATCGGCCCTGCTGGGCCCCTACGGTTTTGCTGACATCTCTTTGAGACCCGCGAGGAACACTGTGCGCCGTCCGTACTAAACAGTCTTATGGCAAGCAAGTCCAAGACAGTGGCCCTGCAGTCTAGATTTGTTTTTTTTTAGGGTTCCATAACTCAACGCGTGCGCTGTTCCCGCGCGCCTCAAGGAGTTGTCAGCAACAGCAGGGGCCCAGACGGGTCGAAGCCTACTGGGGCCAGGGTTATCCGAAAGGGCGCTCGAGCCCCGGTATGAAGGCTTGAAGGAACGGGATGGGTTTTTTAGTCAGTAAGAGTCTGACACTATCTCCCGCTCCGCCCAAGAGCGGGGGTTGTCATAAGATGATTTTTCCCATCGAAAAAAAAAAAAAATACCTCAAAAGGAAAAAACGGAACCCTTATAGGATCACTTTGTTGTTCGTCCGTCTGTCAATCAGAGCCGCGTGGCTCGCTCAAGAATTTCTTATGTATCAAACACCAATGCGCAGTAGACTCGTCGCATTTTGCGCGGACGTGGCGCCTATTTTTCACAAAGTATACTTATAATTTGTTAGTATTTTTGCGCCTTGTTTGGCCAAATAAAAAAAATGTTTTTCTTTTTTTGGATGTCTAACAATATCCTTAAGAACACCAATGGTGGTGGAATATGATTTAGTATTTATGATTTACTAATTTTTATTTCTACTGATGTTGAATACCACCACGTCTAGACCTAAATCTAATTTGTCACCGTGCAAAGCTTGGAACTCTGACCCTTCTTACAATGTCACCAGCCAGGTCGATGCTCTCAAATGCTATATTTAGAGTTATCTGATTGGTTTAGAAGTCTGTTTAGTGTCGATGTTTTACAGTAAATTTTATCAGAGTAGGTACTATCTTGTTGAGAAAAAACTTGTGAAATTAAAGAGGTTTTTTTTTCCACTTTCCTATAGTCAACATCCGAAAGAATTTTAAAATCGTTCCAGTTGTTTTTGAGTTAACCCTTTTCTTGGCAGAAAAAAAAAATGTATAGAATTATTTTTTTTGTATAATTCTCTTTTGAAGATCAGTATTAGTGAATAAAAAAAATCAAAAAAAAAAAATCATGTGTGTCTAGTTTTGGAGATATGTAATGTATCTTATGAGATACATTGCCAAGTATCCGTAATTTTCCCTACACAAGGCAATGTATCTGAGAGGATACATTGCTCAAATAAATAAATTACTAAAGGTAAAAATATAATCAGAATTATAGAAAAAATCAAACAAACATTAGATCTTACAAAATAACATAACTACCATTAAAATAAGTATGTGCAAGAAAATAAAAAGTTTCTATTAGACATAAGACAAAGTCTTAGACTGGCTTCGAACACATTGCAGTGCTTTGTCTTTTAATGCATAACTTTGACCTCCCCTTGGTACTGAATATTGGGAATTGTCCAATTTGGTCATAGCTGACACACAGTGTAGGTCTTGGCATAACAGGGGCTTTAATTGTTTTAGCTGGAGTAGACCCTGTTACGTCTAATTCCTCTAATGAAGTCTTCTTTTTGTGCCAGTTTCGTTCGTTACCAGTTATACTTTGTACCAACTGGTAACGAAATTTTTTAGAGGCATATATTTTTCTGATCTAGTGTGCCTGCGCTAAAGTAATTAGCTATTACTAATACACATGTCCAGCATTTGGGAAACTAAGGGCAAATACCAACGGTGACAGTGTTTGTTCTATAACAGGCGATGGCGAGCTACTACGCCACCCATTTATAAGTTGTAATGCTTGGTTATTTCAGGACAGGGTACTGGAAACTTCTTATTAAGTTTACAATATCTTTGAATTATAAACACTGGATCTGCTTCAGCATAGTTGCTTGCAGTGGTCACGCATTTATTAACATGCCACTTTGCTATACAAATGTTGTTGCTATTGCAAACTATCTGGGAATAAAACCCTTTGGGTTTTGATTTCAATGCTTTGTCCACAGTCAGCTCTTTTTTCAATTCACTGTAACCTATTTAAACGAATGGTTCCAAGTGAGAATATTTATTCATTTAAACGAATGGTTCCAAGTGAGAATATTTATTCATTTAAACGAATGGTTCCAAGTGAGAATATTTATGAATTTTTATTCATTATCTGAATTAATTTTAAACTGGTGAAAAAGGTATCGGAAGAGACCCCTGAACATGTTGGTTCTGGAATGCTTTTTTTATGCAAAAGGCTACAATTATTATAGCCCCTATCCCGAAGCCAGAATCTAGCGGGGTAAAATCTTCGTATCGAAATGTGTCATCACCTCCATACACAGTACCTAAAGTCGTAAGTGAATTCAGACATTTGGAGCTCTAACGAATATTTTGAACTCCTATTTCTTAGGTTTGCTTTTTATATATCGTTTCCAATGCCGGTTTTTTTTCCTTTATATGGCACCATCACCCCGTCAATGATGAATCTACTCTCATGGAATGATTCTTGAAGTTTTTCCGTAAGTTTAGAAATATACATTGCGTGCACAATTATTTCTGCAATAACTTGGCGGTGTGCACCCAGAGATACATAGTACGCTGTACCTAATTCTGTGATAAGTTAGCAGTGTGCACTGTGAGATACATGCACAAATAAGATTCGTTTTTTTGCACAATAGTAAATATTTCGTTTGAAATCATATTTGATACAAATGTTTACTTCATAGGGAATATAAAATCATTCAACACTACATAAAAATCCGGGTACAAAATAAAAAAAAAAAAATATTCTTACCTTCATGCCTACGATCGTGCCGACTCTGTGCACAATTTTTTAATTCAAAATATAACGATACTACCAATTTCATCATGCTAAGTAAAAATGAATTCGGAATCATTCAAAATATAAATTGTTGTGAGAAGTTTTATGTCATTCACTATATTTTCGAAACTAGGAATTTTTAAAGTTGACTGTATCTGACAAGATACATTGTCAAGAAAAGGGTTAAATCGTACCATAAAAACAAACAAAAGAAATCAAATATTTCCTCTTCATAATATTAGTTTAGATAAATAATTTCGGAAACATTCTCCATTTTTGACCAACTGTGAATTGGACCAACGGCTAATTGGACCAACTGCGAATTGGACCAACCGCGAATTGGACCAACTACGAATTGGACATGTTTTTGAACATTGAACCTATCGCGAATAGGTCCAATCGCGCCGAAAGGGTCTAAAGTATGGACGTATGCGGTGATCTGCTAAAATTTAGACATTTTCTTTGATCGGTGACCTACCATCAGAACGTCATTGTGCAGTCATTGCTTTTAATAAGTTCGATATTGTCATTCTACCACAACTCTATTACAAAACCTTTGACCGATCAATGATCGATCATTATGAATTAGCAGATTACGAGCTTTTAGCAAAATGATATTGGGATCGTGTTTATAAAAGTAGCACACTTGGGCCTCAGGTTAGTAATGTTAACCTTTCGAATACCATAATAGTAATAGAGCCGTAATAGAGCAGTGGTACTGTCCCGACTTATGAGTTATAGGTTACGGGTTCAAACCCAGCCAAGCGCATTATATTGTGCAATTTATTTCATCACCATTGCTCTCAAAACGGTGAAGGAAACTGACATGTCCTAAAACCAAAAAATTCCAAGACATGTGACATCAACCAACCCGCACTGGGCCCGCGTGGTGGATTACGGCCCATTCCCTGTCCTAGAGAGGAGGCCTGAGTCCCAACAGTGGGAACATTATAAGGCCTACTATGCTATGCTATGCTGTGAATACCGTAATTAGAGACACAATAGAAAAACATTGAGAGAGCGAACGCCGGCGTTCGCTTGGGGTTTAATGAATTAATTGTCTTTCCCACTGCTATAGGTACTGTCCTAGCACACACGGTACTAGCTCTCAATTATCACAAACAAACACTAGGTCTGGGAACCGACATCTGTTGCCATATAATGTTTGTCTCTCACAGAATGCATGTGTACCTACCTCAGCACAAACGGACTACCGGCGGGAGTCTAGCAGTTCAAAGCCTTTAAACGAAATGGACGTGAACTTTTATGGTGTGCTTTTAAAATGCAATTTTAAAAAAAGCTTCCTCTTTTCTTGGACTGACCGACATTTGACTATTCAAAAGTGCCTGCAAATGGTATATTTGAAATAATTGCTTTGACTTTTGACTTTCAATGGAGTAGTATTATTGTTCAATTATCATCAGATTATTATACATTTTTTTTTTATTATTGATAGACTTGCGTCTGACCTCTAATCTCACCTGATGGTAAGCGATGATGTGGTTGACGATGGAGCACGCTTGCCTAGAAGTAACCTATTCAATCTTGACTTAAAGACCCCTAAGTTGTAGCTATCAGGAAACACAGACTCTGGCAGGGAGTTCCACTCCTTATTCCACAATAAATGTGTTCCCAAAACGCTTTGTGCGTATGGTAAGTTTCATACATGCACACTGCAAACAAATAATTTACAATATATTACAATAAACCATTTCAAAATCTCGTTCATAAGATATAGCCTACTTATGTCACTCAGGAATAAAGCAGCTTTCTATCGGTAAAAAAAAATTTGCAATCAAACTAGTACATTCAGAGATTTTAATTTTAATTTTAAATGTATCTTAATTTTACTGTATTTTAATTTTACTGTATGTGTGAGGTTTTCTTTCTTTCTTTAGATTATATTGTTTTCCTAGAAAAAGGAAAACAATGAAACAAAAGGAAAATTAAATGAAACAAAAATCGAATATATTTAGTGAGAACAAATAGGCCTATATGCACCTTTTAAAAAGCGCACCCAATATGGTCAGCGGTCGACTGCGGAAACATAAATATGGATAGTGAAAATGGAATTCCCGTTGTTTTAGACACGTTCAAAAGATTTTTTTTATTTCGCTATTGCGGTCCACAAAGTCACAGGGAATGAAACGCTTTTTGAAAAACTAGCGTTTCATTGTCAGTTGCTTTTTCGGTTAGTAATACAGGTTTGCTACGTGACTTAAAAATATCCAGAACACAACTCCTTAGATAATAATAATTTATTATGTAAGAATATTTATTTAGAGGGTTTGAATTTCTGGAACTCACATTAGTCGTGAGCCCCAGAGTTTTTCGTTACTTTACATTTGTGGCTATTATAGCAATAACATATAAATATAGTCTACCAGAACAAAAAAGCATCTAATAATAATAGTACATTATGATACAACTGTATAATATTGGTGATTACCGCTGAGACGGTATTTAGATCCGAGCCGAGGACGGTAATCGCCAATATTCACTTGTATCATACGATGTTTTTCGACACACTTGAGAAGAAAATTTTTACAAATTAATTAATTATTGCTTTATCAGCAAAACAGTTTTTTTTTGTAGTATGGTGGCAGAAAATTGTTCTTCTTATGCGCGCGCTTCCAAAATGGCGGCCATAGACTAGCTACTCTAGCTAGGCTGTTTGAATATAAGAATGAGGTTGCTTATGTTTAGGTTTATAAAGAAAAAATATTTTTATTTTATGAAAGGTTTTATTTATGTGTTTACATGTAAAAGTTAAAATAGTTTATTTAAACACAAATTAGCATAAAATAAGCAAGCAAGACACTAATTTGTACTATTGAACGCAATACCTAATGTATTTTTTTTTTCGAATTCAAATTTTGATTTGAGAACAGAGGTTTAACAAAAAAGGTTATCACTACATTATCACACTTGTGCATAATGGTAATCAAAAAGTCACAGTTTGGTTACAAGCTACATTATATACCTAAGTGTAGTGCAATTATAGTCACTTTCTGAGCAAGTGTGTCGAAAAAATAATTTATTTGCACTTTTTTTTAAATAAGACAGCTGAGATCCTCACGCAGAGCCTCCGGTAAGAGACATCTGGTCTGGACCTCCTAGATTGAGCAAGAACTGCTTGAAGACAGCCCGCGTGAGTGGACTGAAGTGAGCTCCAGTTTGGGAGCCAGATGCTGGATGTGCTCCTCTCCATGTTGGTGTTGACTTCTAGTCTAAGAATCCAGCTGAAGTATTTTTCAGGATGCGTCTGCCTAGCATAAGCATAATCAGCCTTATAATATTCCCACTGCTAGGACTCAGGCCAGGAGGCCTGATCCGAGTCTCAGGGGAAAGGAATGAGGTGTTCTCTCTCCTGAAGACCTCTCCGCGCCGTAATCCATGGCGCAGGCCCATGAGTGCAGTTTGGTGAATGTCGCATGCCTTCAAATTTTAGATTCTAGGACATGCCAGTTTCCTCACAGTGTTTTCTTTCACCGTTTTGAGAGTGGGCTTGCGGATGACGAGCGTTGGGTAGCTCACCGTCCGACCGTCCGGTAATCGTCCGGACCGAATCGGAGTCGTCGACAGCGTGTGTAGCCGTAGCCCAGCAGGACCGAAGCCTATTGGGACCATGGGTTCGCTTCTGAAAACCCGGCCCTGGAATGCAAGGCAACGAAGGAACTAGGAGTGGGTTTTAGTCAGTAAAAGTCTGACACGCCCTCACGCTCCGCCCAAGAGCGGGAGATGTCATTGGATGAATTCTCAGATAAAAAAGTAGCCGTGACAAACCCGTTCCGCGCTTGGCTGTTTTTGAAACCGCGACCCAACACTTCAAGTTGGGACAATTACCACAAGGCTACCACTCCTCTCGTCCTCATCCTCGTTTAAGCTTATCAGATGGAAAAATCAAAAGTCCGGAGAAAAGACTCGATTTCCATTGAAAAATCCTGAGATGTTTTTACAGTTTGAGAATTTTTTCACACAACGGAGCTAACTCATGCGTTGCATTCGCACTCAAAGTGGTGGGGGCCACCCCCAGAACCCCCCTTTGCCAAAGGAAGATTAATATTAGTTAATTCAACTTTTTATTAAGTTTTTTTATTACTTTGTTTAAGTTTATTTATTTATTTAACAATTTACGTACACACAATATATAAAAGAACAGAAGAAGGAAACAAAGCCACATCATCGTCGACCACATTATCGCTTACCATCAGGTGAGATGGCGGTCAAACGCAAGCCTATCATTAATAATAATTTAAAAAAAAGATTAGTACAAAGGTACAAAGTTTGTTTGTCTTGTAAGTGTACCTAATACTCGTAGTACTTTATTGAAAATTTTAAAAATCCTGAGATTTCATGAGATTTGCAAAATCCAGACGTAATCCTGAGAAGAGTCGAAAAATTCTGAAATCTCAGGACAATTCCTGAGATATAGTAACCATATTCTCGTCTGTTTATCTGATATTTTTATCAAGTTACCACCACCCTCACGAAGCTTCCTAAACTGAATAGTGCTGCGACATTATTATTGGTAATGCGAGCATTATTGCCTTGTTATCTAATTACTCTAATAACTCGTAATGTTCGTGTTTTTACTACGCCCGCATGTCAACAGGTAATGACACTAACTTCGCCATTCTTTGCAAATCACGCGGTGTCAGCGTAGCCATGAAAAATATGTCAGAACGCAACAATAACTTGTTGAATTTACAACCGTACATACTGTATTGGAATATTCATATATAATACATGATTAGTATTATTCCTTGATAAAGCATTTTGGTTATAAAAATTCTGGTTCCCCTAAGCATCGTGCTATCTATTTTAAGTGTCTTTCAGGATTGTCTAGACTCAAAACAAAGCCTTTGTAAACAAAACGGCCAAGCAATTATCTCATTTCTCGTTTACTCCACCAATTTATATATTTTCCTCTGCTCTGTGTCCCCTTCAATCAGAGAATATCACAATCTGATTAAGCAAAGAAATGACAATGGCCCCATGATTTCCTAAATTGTACTCAAACACTACTATGTGATGTGAGTCTATGAAAGCGAGAAAATCCTTGAGTTTGACTCCCAGCCACATTTTCCCGCGTACTTACGTCAATCGTTTAAGTGTGTGTGTGAGAGAGATGGAGAGAGAAAATTGTTTACGCCAGAGCGAGGCGGAGGGTCATAGCCTTTTCATAGAGTATGCAGCGACTATATTTGTTTTGTAGGTAAAAGAGACTTGCTTCAGTGAGGAAAAGTTATTAATGTTCTTTTTTTTTTGTTGCAGATATTAGTGGATTGTATTTCAAAGATGACAATGTAAGTATTAAGCAGCTGAAACGAGCCATTGTCTTGTTAGTAATGATAAATGTTACATTGAGTTGTCAATAAAGAGAAGCAATCAATTTCTTCTGAATGTAACTAATATAGCTAAAGATACATTAAGATCAAGTACGTTTTGGTGTCGGCAGAACAAAATTTATTTAATGAATAAAAAACCGAACTAAATAAAAATACCTAACGATAAAACCTACGAAGCAACAAATTACATTGTTGTGCATCTTTAAACAATGTAAAGAAAACAGTAGTTTTATGAATGTAATATTATGTCAAAATGAATGAATTACTAGACACGTTGTAAGTCAAACAAATGCCACATTACCACAACAATAAAATGATCTGTAATACAAATCATTACCTGCCACAAACAGCCCACTGGATTTTATCGTTTAACCTATAAATCAAACAAACATATTTCAAATTATAAACAGGAAAAAACGTCAATAGCTATAAGTAAACTAATTAATAAGATTTTACATCCAATTAAGACCGGCACGGGTGAATAACGACTTAATGATCGGTCGTAAAAATAATTTATAATCTATTGTCTAAGCAAGTGTTAAGCAAGAAAACGGTGTAAGGAAAAAAATTGTTTAAACCGGTTTAGTGACTTACGTCTATTTTATGTTGAGTCGTAAACGTCGTGTGAAATTATTTTAATTAATGTTCCACGATACGTGATTGTTTGTGCAGTTAATTACTTGGTGTTTTATTAGTGGAATTTTTAATGTTTGTGTACCTGTCTTACACAAATTGGACCACACGAACTTTTATGATTATTTTTTATTCATATTCTGTAAAAACATGATGTATGACCAAGAAGGAAAGGGAGGGTTGGGGGATGGAGATAATCTTTTTTTTACTACTATTTTGTGTTGTTGCTTATTGTATTGCCTGCGTCGAATAAATGCTATTCTATTCACTTTTATACTTAGATGTCTTCCTTAGGTAAGAAATGGTTCAGAGCTGGGAATAATGGAAGGAATAGAGGGAGGCCTTTACACAGCCGTGGGATGGTGTAGGATAGAAACAAAAAGAAAAAAGATAGGAAAGAAAGTAACAGATATTTCGGTTTCTAATCATCTCAAAACTGCAAATAGACAAATAATTTCGAATACCGTAATTAGAGATACAATAGAATGAAAATGAGACAGCAAACGCCGGCGTTCGCGCACCTATTGTCTTTCTATTGTGTCTGTAATTTCCACGATTGAAAGGTTAATGAATTAAATCAGTCTATTAGTGCTAAATAGGCGAACTTAATGTCAAACAAAAACGCTCTCAACTAACTTCATCTGTCGTCAAAATACGCAGTTGACTTTTAAACGCATAGTTATAGCCAAGAATAAAATTCAATAACTCTAACACTCAATCCAATCAGGTAGGTATAATTCGATTAACATCTAAACAGTCGCATCTGTGAGTTCTCCTTGATCTATGACTTCAGTCTGTAGGGCCAGTCTGAGCCGACGCGCCTTCGAGGGCGCATTCAGTCGCAGAAAATCTGAAAACGCGATGAAAATACGTTAAAAATAATTGTTTATTCTGTGCTACAGTGCTGTGTTATTAATCTGGATATTTACTTTGATTGGTGAGTTTTTTAAGATTATTTTTATTGATGTTTGCACAAGAGTATGAATTTTTTACCATTATACTTCTATTTTTCTGTGAAATCGAAGCTAGAAGTTAACAAATTATATTGAACAGATAACCCTGAAGATGAAACGTAAAAAAAAAAAACGATTTTAATTCAAAGACCTGGGTAAAAATGCAATTTTGTAATATGTATACCTTTGGTGCTTGCTGTACGCAGAGATCTGAGATATAAAACTGTTTTATTTTTCTCAACTTTATGACGTCACATGAATATGAAATGCTCCTTTATTATTCAGGATTTATCAAGCTTGTGTATTTATGAAGAAAGTCACAGGACTCTTGTTGACTTTCCGTTTGGAAGATTAGAGTAAATCGTTGAGACAGTTTTTTTGTCATGGATTTTATCCTTGGCATGCTTTGTATTCATATCTATTGTTATATAGGAATATATTTTTTGTCAATAATTCATATCTGATACGTTACTATATTGTATCTAGCTACAACTTTGAATTTTCTATATTGTACTGTAGGAATCGTATCTTCAAACTGGTTATCCTATTTCTAAGATATTTTGACGCGAACAGGACCCACTCATTGATGAGGCTATGAGGGTATATGGTACAGAACGTCTGTACATCATATGGATATTAATTATTGACAAAAATATAGGTATATCTATATGATGTACAGACGTTCTGTACCATATACCTTTATACAGCTATAGGTATATACAGATATTAGATATTGATTGAACGATTGTTTAATCGCTATAAACAAAATTGAATATATCCCAAGCAGAAATTGGCGTGACTATTTGTAGACAACAATGTAGCAGACCTGATAGAAAGATATCGTTAAATGGTTTTTATAAAATTTAGTTTTTTAATGTTATACTAAGATTCAAGTTTTTTTTTACCTTTTATGACTTTTTTTAGTTAGCCAGCTACTTTAAAAATCGGTCTTTAAATTGTGTCGTTTTTATCATTATTATTTCTTTCCAAAGATTAAATTAAAATATAACATTGAAAAATTCCTCTTCGCTGTCGACTGGTAATGTGCCTTAAAGACTGGCGGCTTTGCCATGCTGTTTGGCAATGCTTCTCTTCTGTCTAAGGTAAAATCTAGCGATTGGGTCATGAGAAGTGCCATATAGGCATTTGGAAAGTTCTTTTTATTTACTCTGAAAATTATAAGATTATTTTATTAGCTATTGTAAACTTTAAGCTACGGAAAAGCATTTAACATTGGCAAATTTTGTCTAAAAGGTCACTTAGACCACTACTCAACCACCAACCAACTACTTAACTTGTGAAAGGAAATACATAATTTCTGTTCAAAGAATCTTCATACAAATACTGTATGAAGATTCTTTGTGTTCACATAATATTTATGTGCAAACATAAAAGACTTCCAAATCCACTCCGCTGTGAGAAAATGATGTGATTGCTCGATTTATCTGGTTTAATCCTTATTTTCCACCCTCTGTCATATTCTATTTATGTCTATGTTTATTTCAAATTCTTACAGTCCATCCTAAGGTCTGGTAGATATTGCTCTTAGCGATAAGATCGCCACTGTAACCATAGATTTAAGTTAGTGTATAAGTTTTGTTACTATTTTGGCGTACAATAAAGTCTATTCTATTCTGTAATGTCAGTAATAAGATCGATATTCAGAAATAATCTAAGCTTTTATTACAGTCTTCATTCAATTGTGTTTGTATCTTTATCTTACAGTTCCTCTCCATCGTCCTCAGGGAAATTAACATTTTATAACATTGTGTTGTCTTCTTACCATAGCCTGGATCCCAGGGATGGTCCGTTTATAATCAGATTCTCTCGATCAATCAACTCGGGATGAGTTTCTGCTCGACCCTGGCGGTTGCTAACTCGATTTGGCATATTTACGTTACGTACAGTGTGTATTTCGGGGCTAAATCATAAAAATTGATCAATTCATGATATGGCTAAGTAAAACCAGCCAAATAGTTTTAAATGTTAAAGTTTGATGATATTTCAACCCTGTTTGCCCTACTTTCTTTAGACCTATTATTATCATAGAAATCCTATATCAATGATATGGCCAAACGATGATTGAAATATCATCAAATGTTAACGTTTAAACGATCTAGCTAGTTTTACTTAGCCAGTAGTGATCAATTTCAATGATCTAGCCACATGTATATTATTATTAATCTCATGCTGGTATACTATGTGTCAATTTGAAGGACATATAGGTACCGGGGTGATAGCAGAACTTTATATGTAGGTAGGTACTGTGAGGGAGGTATATTTCGGAACTAAAGTTTGTGAGTGTGTGTGAGTTTATAATTGGTACTTCGTCACGCCCGAACGCCTGAACGAATTTGTATGGAATTTTGACTACTGGAGTTTGGAAACTTTTTACCCCGAGTGTATGTTCTCTTGAGTTTTGTTTTACTACGGGCTTGGAGATATGTTTCTACATTATCTTTACAAAGATCCCTCCGCTAGGATTCAGGCTTTTCTTTAGGATAGAAAAGGAGCCGTAACCTACCACGCCAGCCTAGTGCGGGTTGCTGGATGTCACTGCCTTCTTCTTTTTGTACTAGCATGCCGATATCCTCACAATGATTTCCTTCGCCGTTTCGACAGCTGTAGTGATAAAATAAATCACAAAAAGTGAAACGCCTGTCTGAGTTTGAACCCACAATGAACGCACAAATCGGAGTCGTTATCACTAGGTCATCCTGGTGTAGGATAAATAATTTCATAAAGAAATTCTACCACATCGATTTTTAGCCAATGGGGATTGATTAAAAAAATAGTATTTATATAAAAAAGTGAAATTGACTCACTGACATATCAACACATAGTCGAAACGACTGGGATTAGGAGTGTGAAATTTTGCACAAAATTTCCATTTATGACGTAAATGAACAATAAGCGAAGATTTTTTTAAATTCAGCCTCTAGGGGGATACACGCGGGCAAAGCCGCTGGCAGAAGCTAGTCATCTATACAAATAGACTCAATCGTAATATCCCATTCCTCACCTATTCAAGAGGTTTTAGACAATGGAACATTATCGATGATTACGATCGACAATATGCTACAAATGATTTGATTGTCATATTCTAAGTACTGTGATTTATTGTTTTAAAGAGCCACTGTGATTCCATGGCACGCAAAAGCTAAAACCAACAACAACAACAACCCGTATTCCTTCAATTAGAAGGAAGGAAGGCATTGCTTATTTTGGGCCACCAAAGTTGAAATGGCCAATAACTGTATGTATAGAGGCCAATAACTGAAGCTTTGCCCCTATTATATTTCATTCGTCCTCTTCACATAACCATATCAACACAAACGATTCCCCTTCATCTTGTCACTGGCGCCACTTTCAAACTTCGTCTAATATAATCAACCGCCTTCATAAAATGGCCTACTAAAATGGCCGACCGAAGACGAACGGTTGACCACTCTGTCACAAAGTACAGGGCCCAAGTCTGATATTACAATAGTGTCAGAATGGTCTATCATTGATTTCATAATTGTTGATTTTGGCAAGTTTTGGTAATCTACTTATATAATGGCGTCATTATGACTTTCCGATGGTCAACCGCTGACACTCCATTGAAAGAAATGACATACAATGGTAATCTCGTACATAATGACAAATGAATATCTGACGTATGCGGTAATCTGCAAAAATTTTGACAATTCCTTTGATCAGTGACCTACCATTACGACGTCATTGCGCAGTTAGTGCCTTTAATATGCTCAGTATTGTAATTCTTCCACAATTATATTACCGATCAATGATCGATCATTATGAATTGGCAGATTATAAACTTTTAGCAAAATGACAATGGGATCGTGTTGGAATGACGAATTTATAAAAATAGCAGACTTGGGCCCCAGGTGCAATGCGTTATCAACTGGGTGAGGCAGGTGCAATAAAAAGAGGTTACGACTTAAATATCAGAAGAACCAGCTGCCATGTCTAAAAATATAAGGATACAAACAACATCGTTTATTAGTAAATTCTCAACATATTAATATTATTATCTCCGGGTCGAATCGTTAGTTTCATGGCCAAACTAATGAGGATCCATTTTCAAGATTGCATGCTTTCAAATTTTATTATAATGTTGCACTTAGAGATAATATTATGACGTCGCGAATCCGATATGTGTGATGCTACATCCTAACTGGTATCCCATTGGGGTTTTATTGTATTTATTATGCGACTCATAAAATCGGCTTTTTAATTTGAATAATAAAATAAATTATGAGTAACGTGTGTTATCGTTGTATATTTATTTGACAACTTTTATCCGTGTACGTTTTAAGTTAAGTGGGCAGAGCACATTACTCGCAAAACCAGTGGTCGACAGGGTCGAAAGGTTCTGGAGTGGTGGCCGCAACAAGGTGGACCGAATATTTGGTGAGGGTCGCGGGAATCCGACGGACGCAGAGTTGCTAGCCTGTCGGTTTTCTACCGGTTGCATTTCGGGGAGTGTGCATCGGAATTGCTTATCCTAATTCTGCCTTGCCCGTTCCATCATCGGACTACCAGACGTACGGCGATGCGCCGCTGGTACATGGTGGATATCCCACCTACACGCATAAAACGTTTTGGAAACACATTCATTGTGCGTGCGGCTAGGGAGTGGAATTCCTTGCCGGAGCAGACTCCGGCAAGGAATTCCACTCCCTCCTCCCTCCGGCAAGGAAACACAGATGTTTCCTGAAAGCTTCAACCCGGGAATCTTTAAGTCGAGAGTGAATAGGTTTCTTCTAGGTAAGCGCGTTCCATCGTTGACCGCATCGTCGCTTTCCATCAGGCGAGATAGTGGTCAAGCGCGAATCTATATACAATAAAAAAAATGCGCACATGACCGGCCGTTGATGCGACTATTGGGGGAGGCCTATGTTCAGCAATGGACGTCTTTCGGTTGAAATTACAGGACGCTTAAACGAAGATGTAATGTCATAGGTAGTAAGTTGAAAAGCTTAAGCTTAGAATAAAAATCCGTAATCTAATAGTCGATTATTAGCGGTTTAACATGAACTGATTTGAAAGACATAAGATACGGATTAGACCAATATTTGGACATCAAAATCGTTTCAACCGTCCATTACTGGACTTTCCTATAAATGTCGCCTCAAGACCTGAATGAAGTTAAAAATCGCTTTGAAAAGTGCCAGAGCCGTGAAGGACATTTGAATAATATTATTTTGAAGAAGTAAGTTTACCATATCTGTAATGTTGTGTTTTTCAATTTGTACAAAGTACCATAAAAGAGCATCATAAAATTAAAAAAAAGACGTGTGGCACTCGGGGACTGCCGCGGTAAAGCTATTGCATAGCAGTTTTATCAACTTATGCAATTATAATTATTTATTTATTTTATTTATGCAGTATTTTTTTCCTTTGTTATTTTTTCTTTGATATTAATTGAAGTTACACTTTCACACTTTTGAATTGAATTTTGATTGATTGTTCACTCATTTGTTTTCTTATCGGTCATTACGCTCAAAAAACAAATGAGTGGGGGGTGTTAGGTTATTTTCGTTACGGAATTTCTGGATTCGGTCTCCACGCTCAAGGCCCGCGATAGAAGCTATGCAATAGCTTACAAAAAAAAAATAGTTACTTTGATATTCAATTTTATACAAATTGTAATCTAAGAGAAAAGGGGTAGACAAATACTCAAGGCCAATAGGAGCTTCTTAACGCGTACATTTATAGTTAAAAACTAAGAAACCCATTATAAAGTAAACACTTTGTATGTACGTGTATGTACGTTTATTACTCTTTCACGCTCAAAAGGCTGAAAACTATAAGCAAAGAACCATTTGCACAACATCCGATACTATGTAGATGGTGCGATGTTAGATATCACGCCACGAGCATCTGCCGCGTAACAAATAGCGCACAGTATATGTCCTTGATCTCGATACAGTAAGCTACACCCCTCAGCCAGTGGCGTAGGCCCACTGGGGCCCTGTATCAAACATTTTTGATAGTTTTGGTTTTATTATTTATTTATTTATTTATTAAATCTTTATGAACATAAAACTGTACAAAGGCGGACTTAATGCCTCAGACATGATCTACCAGTCGACCTTAAGGTGGTGGAGAAACAGAACATGGCAGGTACAACTTAATAAATAGACAAACCGGGCCTTTGCCCAGAAGTGGGACAGTAATGGCTAATTTAAAAAAAAGGCCCTACTAGCATAGAACTGAAGCTCTGAGACAGCTGGATGGAACCACGATAAGCTTCATATGAGATAGTTAGACTAACTGCATAGGTTACTTTCATACTGACTATGTTTTTTTGTCATCATAATGTAAGTCTCGAAAATGGGATTACTCTCACCGAGACGGGACAAGACTTCACTGAAGATGAGCTCGTTTATTGGAGCAATCTGACGGGACAGATTTCGTTTTTATTGTGATTTTATGAAGAGAACACTAGAATAAGCGGAGCGAGCTAAGCAATTGGAACCTCCTACTCGTAACATATAGTTAATATTTATTTATTCATTACAAACCTCTTATCAATAAGAAAATTTAAGTTTGTGGTTACCACGATACGAATTTCGGCACAAATCGAAACCCCTGTGGCCCGGGCGCCCCGTAACATTGATACAGCTGATACGGCGGTAGCTACGCCCCTGCCAACAGCAAAACGTGTACAAAAGAGTTTATACCTTTTTTATACAGCTCCACAAAATAGGTTCCGATTTTTTGCAAATCTTGCCAACGAATATTTTAAGAATTTTTCATCAAGAAGTTACCCGACAGGGTCCTTATTAGTTCATGTGTAGTCATTTTTCACACTATAGGGGGGTGTTGAATAAAAACGACGGTTACGCGATATACTTGGGTTTTAATTACACACTAGGTTTACAGTTAACACTATTAGAACAGGATCAAAACGACAGGATCGAGATATAAAAGTAGGTAGGCCTCCGACGCCCGCCGTGCGGAGCACGTACACGCGCGCTATCAAAGTGGTGGCTCACAGCGGACTGGCGCTAGCGCTCTGCGCATTACAACAGCGCGCGAGCAGGCGCGCCGACCGGCGAGGTGGCGTGATTTGAGGGGCGTGCGAGGTACGAGGGGGGGCACGAGCTGGCAACGTGGCCCGTTTATTACGGCGCGCTATAACCTCCCCCTCCAAGTCACAAGAACGACCCGGCTGTGACTTGGCTGGTCTGCCACGACGGCGCTGATGAACGATGACCGAGGTCGAACCTAAATAAGGTGTCAGAGCGCTGGCATGGTATTTCCCTTTGATCATCCCCTCACTATCAACAACTACAAATGACGTTGGACTAATAACTTGTGAGACACGATACGGGCCTTCCCGTCTTGGTGCAAATTTGCTCGTGAAGCCTTTGGCTGCACTACTCGCCAAGTGGGTCTCCACAAGAACCACATCTCCCTCCTTATAAGGAGCAACGTCCCTTCGAGACTGATCACCCGTTAACTTCCTGATATCCTGCTGTTCTTCTACTCGGTGCTTCACATCCTGAAGAACGCGCGCGAAATCTTTCAAATACGGCGTGATTTGGGGCACATAATTCTGCTGCGAGACAATTTCTCGGAGATCCGTCTGTACGGTCAGAGGAGAACGCAATTCTCGAGCATACGTAAGGTAAGCGGCGGTGTGTCCTGTACCTTGGTTGTGTGCAGTATTGAGCGCGAATCGCACCATCGGTAAAACGAACGGCCAGCGGCGATGCTCTGATCCAATTAGAATAGCAAGATGCTTCTTAAGCTCGCGATTTTTGCGCTCTGCCGGATTCGCCTCCGGGTGGTACACAGGAATTAATGATTGCTTCACTCCAAGTACAAACATCGCCTTTTGCATAACTGATGCGACAAACTGACTACCGTTGTCAGAAATTACGCGACGAGGCAACCCATACCGGAGGAATACCTCCTCGATGAGGGTTTTCGCACATGCCTCGGCAGTTGCATCACAAAGGGCAAACAGCTCCACCCATCGACTAGCTGTGTCCTCTACTAGAAAAATCCATTTTTCACCCTTTTCCCCTTCGGGTAATGGTCCAAACAGGTCCATTGCAAGAACCTCAAACCTTTGCTGGAGCACTGGGGTCTGAAGCAGACCTGCAGGTTTCAGATTAGTAGCTTTATATTTCTGACAAAGGTCACATGACTTTAAGTATTTGGCTACATAGGTCTTCATGTTCTTAAAATAATATCTTTCTTTGATCTTCCTCAAGGTCCGCTCCAAACCCAAGTGTCCAGCAGTAGGCGCGTCATGAAATTCTTTAAGAAGTTCCGCCTGTAAAGACTGTGGAACCACTAACTGAGGGTCTTCGGAATCTCCATCCGGATCACAGCGGTATAAGACACATTGCGAAAGATAATACCCTCTATCAGTCCAGCGCATGGCTGCTTCTGGATTATTTGTATCTTCAAAGTCCTTTATGATTTTACTGACGTCAGAATCATTCAATTGGGCTTCACGAATATCTTCGGCTTTTCGATGAGGTAAATCAACGACTACCGGGCAAAGACTGCAAGGACTTGAATCAAGTTCCTCGGGTTCGGTGGTCACTGGGCGACTGAGAGTATCAGCAATGACATTGACCTTACCCGGTGTATATTCGATGACCAAATTATACGATTGAATTTTCATTGCCCAGCGGGCTAATCTGCCACTAGGAGTCTTTAGGGATAAGAGCCATTTCAAAGGTTGGTGATCAGTAGCAACACGAACCTCAGCTCCCTCAATATATCCTCTAAATTTCTCCAAGGCCCAAACAACAGCCAGAGCTTCCCGCTCAGTTGTATGGTAGTTACGCTCAGCAGGGGTCAGTAACCTGCTGGCATACTCTATCGGTCTCTCTTCATTGTGTGTCGCACCTTGCATCAATACTGCTCCAAGAGCATAGGCGCTAGCATCAGTGCGCAATACATATGTTTCTTCAAAGTTGGGCTGACGAAGAATAGGGCTACTTGCAAGACGTGGCTTGAGCTCTTCAAATGCTCCTTGCTCACTCTCCCCCCATTGCCAGCGTCGGTCCTTTTTTGTCAGATTTGTGAGAGGACGCGCAACATCTGAAAAATTTGGAATAAATTTCCTAAACCAGGAACAGGTTTGTAAAAATGTTTTGAGTTCCTTTAGGTTCGTTGGCGGCTTCATATTCAGAACCGATTCGACCTTGGTGGGGTCCGGTTCAATATCCCTAGGTGAAACAACATGTCCCAGGGACGTAACTCTATAGGGTGGACTTGCAATCGGTGCGGCATCTCCAGTAACAATGCGGTGGATGGCGAACTGGGTAGGTTCTCCCCCTGGAGCAAAAATGTCCTGGTGAACATTCAGGAGGTCGGACAGTCGTTCTCGTTCCTCCGAAACTAGATGGGATCCCTCGTCTTCACGAAGACCCACCGACGAACAAGCAAGTGAGGTCAATGACCTCGCTTCGAAAACAATTGGTTGAGGCGTCTTATCATGTCTCACAAACCATACCCCACTGTCAAAGTCCAACACCATGCCAACGTCCTGAATGAAATTCATCCCTAATAAGCTTTCAGTTGCATTCGGCAACATAATAAAACTAACAACTAGTGCCCTCCCTCGCACAGTTACGTAAACGTGCGCCATTTCAACAATTTGCGCACAAACGCGGCCATCCGCATATTTTAAATTAGTGAAAACATTATCGAAAGAATGACCATTATTAACTAAATGAGATCTTAACGATACACTACCAATACAATGTTTGGCACCTGTGTCTAACAACAAGCTACCAGTTACACCATAAATGCCTACATTAATTACAGGACGCACACGCGAATCGATTTTGTCATCACTCGCGGACACTGATTGAAACACGGTAGATACTTCACTTTTCTTCTCTTTACACGTCGGACAATTGGAGCGAATTACCCCGGGCGCTCCGCACCCGAAGCACGTGACCGCAGACGCAAGCGGCTCTGCCCCTTTCGAGTTGTCCTTTGCGATCTTTTGTTTTGCGAGGCGCTCACAGGCCTCTTTTAGGTGACCATACTGTTTACAATAATTGCAACGGGGCCGCGACTTATTTACACTAAGCGTAGCCGGCGACTGCGTAATCGGCGAAGTAGAAGACGTCGACGGTTTGACATCAGCCGTGGACCGTGGACGACTCTCATCCAGGATCTCTTCGACACGGCGCGCTTGAGTCAAAAGGTCCGTGAAGGTGGCGAAAGTGGAGCGCGGTACCTTCTCACGGATACGTCGATGCAATAACCCATAAGTCATATCTAACTGAACCGCCTCCGTAAGAGAAAAAGGCGGGAGCTGCGCGATTATCGCTCTAATGTGACATACAAATAAATCAGTAGGTTCATCAACTCGTTGCTCTCGTTCGAATATCTTCCTATATATTTGAGGCGGTGGTAATCGTGGTCCGAAAGTCTGCCTCAGCGACTCTACAGCAGCTTGCCAGGTCAAAGTACTATCCTTTACACCCTGCCACCATGTGGCAGCAAGCCCCGTTAAAAGCATAGGTAATCCACGAAGCGCATTATTATCGTCGACTCGAACACATTCCTTGTACGTTTCTATGGCGTCAATAAAAGCCAGGACGTTACTTGACTTTTCACCGTCAAAACGGGCCGTACACTTCGCAAAGTGGCCAGAAAAAGATGGTACTGGTGTACTTACAGGATCGCTGCGACTTAACCTATTTATCAGCAACATTAGCTGGTCGGTCGACATGGTGACCGAAGCAGGCGAGACACCAGCAGCAGGCTGCGGATCCACCACAGCCGCGGGAGCAACGGTGTCGGCGCCACGCGGAGCGGCGTCCGGCGCGGGCGCGGGCACCTGATTTGGCGCCAAGTCTGCAGACGGAGCGCTGAGAGATGTCGGACTCGCGGCACGCGATCTTGTTAGCACCATCGTAAAATTGTCCACAATTCGCAACAACAACAACAACAGCGTTGTTAGGTATTTAGGTATCCTAGGCTAGGTTTTACCTAAACACTAAAAATGTCCACCGTATCACACAATCACGCGGGAACGAACAGTCTAGTCTAATATTCACGTAATTCACGTACGCGATCAAAACCATCACTATAATTTATTACGTAATTTGTACCTACTTTTGTCTTTAAATTGCGGAAAAAAAAAACCGTCACAGTCACAAGAAATTTGCACTTATTTTACATAGTTCTGCACCACGTTAGGCTGCCAGTTATAGGGGGGTGTTGAATAAAAACGACGGTTACGCGATATACTTGGGTTTTAATTACACACTAGGTTTACAGTTAACACTATTAGAACAGGATCAAAACGACAGGATCGAGATATAAAAGTAGGTAGGCCTCCGACGCCCGCCGTGCGGAGCACGTACACGCGCGCTATCAAAGTGGTGGCTCACAGCGGACTGGCGCTAGCGCTCTGCGCATTACAACAGCGCGCGAGCAGGCGCGCCGACCGGCGAGGTGGCGTGATTTGAGGGGCGTGCGAGGTACGAGGGGGGGCACGAGCTGGCAACGTGGCCCGTTTATTACGGCGCGCTATAACACCTATATTGAGTATCTGCATTACGAATTGCTATAAAGATTTGAAATGTTTAAAGTTTTCTTTGTGAAAAGTAAACAAAAATATCAACATCATCATCATTTCAACCAAAAGGCGTCCACTGCTGGACATAGGCCTCCCCCAAGCGTCGCCACAATAATCGATCCTGTGTTTGGAGACGCATGTATGTGAGCATCCACAGCATTCCCGCGACTCTCACCAGGTTGTCAGTTCACCTTGTGGAAGGCCTTCCCTCGCTGCATTTTCCGTTGCGCGCTTGCCACTCTAGAACCTTTGGGCCCTATCGACCATCTGTTCTACGAGCAATGTCCCCTGCCCACTGCCACTTTAGTTTGGCAATTCTTCGGGCAACCAAGGTCTCTAACATATAGAGACCTTGGTTCTCTTGCGGATACCTTTATTAAAAAAATACATACATGTAAACAAGGAGAAATTATATGTTAATAATCTATTCTTCTCTCACCTTAATTAAGTCTCTCACCTGGTCTGTCTGCCAGAATGAACGCAATAATCTCAAAAACTATTGAACTGAAGGAAGTTTTTATTACTTAATAGAAAAATTTATTCATGTGGAAGTTTTATGCGTATAATACATGCATATAACAGTAGAAAAAAAAAACCAAAGACGAGTCATTATACACGTATATTCAAAAACAAAATATAACTTGCACATCGCTGTTTTCTGGGATTTGCAGTTTTTAAGTCATATTGTACCTTGATTTTCTTGCGCTTACATTCCTGTTTCGATCACGAAGGATCCTCTCCATTGGCTGAACCTTAATGTCTTGTTAGAGTTGTCAATGAATATAGTTTCTGGTTTTGTTGCTGGCCAAGTTAATTTAGATAATATAGTAGGTATATTCTTAATTTTCTTTTTTTTTGACTCATTTGTATACACTGTGTCTATGTCGCAGTAAGATAGATGAAGCCGTAATATAGTTATATCCCTAGGGATATAATTATGTGCCGTAACATAGTTATACGAAAGCGATTCATTACTATCTCACTAGGAATATAGTTATAAAACGGTCCAAGTTTAGTGATATACTTATATTACTAGATTAAGTTTAGTGAAATAGCTTTCGGAGTAATTTGTGGAATAACGTCATGTGATGAAGGTTACGGATCGCAGCTATTATGCTTTTTATGCAACAGCGAAAAAAACATTCAAGACCAAAGAGACAAAGCTGCCGAAAACTTAAGAAAAGCCGCACAAAAAATGAAAACCCACTCATCGCTGAAATTTCCTGACATTGACGTGGGATCTTCAGTTCTTAATCGTGTTAATGTCACAAAGTATTGTAACTAACTGCAGGATACATAAAGTTGATTTATTAATAAAGATAAAACCAATTAAATTTTGTTTTATTTAATTATAAATGGTAGATTTCTATTTCACTAAGCTTAAGTAATGGGTCTGTCTCAAAAAAGTGGCACACTTTTGAAATTTTTTCAATTTTTCAGAAGTGTTTGAGAATAAATAAGCTTTATACTGACAATATGATACAATATGACTTTTTTTGAGACAAACCCTAATATATTTATAACACTGAACTTAATCTAGTAATATAAGTATATCACTAAACTTCGACGGTTTTATAACTATATTCCTAGTGAGATAGTAAAGAATCGCTTTCGTATAACTATGTTACGGTATATAATTATATCCCTAGGGATATAACTATATTACGGCTTTATCTATCTTACTGCGACATCTACATCTCTCATCGAGTTGGATCCTGTCGCAGGTCTGCTGGAAGAAATTTCATTTGAAATAAGCAGTACCTTTGTACTCTTTTATCTGTATTTGTCCATTTCATTTTTAAGTGTTTGTGTATACATAAATGAATAAATAATTTCAGTTTAGTACCAAGAAATAGGTACAGGATGATTCCAAAGAGTGGTTGGTGGGTACCTCGGAAAATAAAAAAAAAACTTTTCCCATATAAAGAGCCACGGGAAAACCTAGTAAATATACGTCTCTGTAAATGTGAAGGATGTGTAAAGATAACCAAGTACTCTTTACTCGAACCATCGACGTAATAGACACTTTAGTCAGAAAATTCAATTTTCTCCGCCACCCTGCGAATATTTTGATGAATCATCTTCAAGTTTTTCTGGCAAAGTTCTTACGGGTTGTCGGGATCGATTTTAGAAGATTATATTATTCAGACTCTTGACATACTTTCATACGTGGTCTAACTCTAAGCTTCATAAGTCTAAATTTTAGATAGTTTTGGGATTCAAAACTTATAATAATTAAAATACTATTTACTAGCTTTTGCCTGCGGCTTCGCCCGCGCACATAAATTATAGCCTGTGTCACCCAGGAATAAAGAAGCTTTCTATCGCTGAAAAAGTTTCGCAACCGGACCAGTGCTTTCAGAGATTACCTCCTACTAACAAAAAAAACATAACTTCTTTAGTGTAGATTTATTAAAACTTTATGCACATAAAAACTGTAAAAAAGCGGCATTTTCTGCTAGTCGACCTTAGATTGGTGCAGAAACTTAACACGGTAGAATGGTTATATTATTCAGATTTATGTCATACTGTCATACGTAGTCTAAGCTGAAGTTTTAGATAGTTATAGAATCAAAACACACAATAAAGTTTATTTGATTGTGTGAGGCACGAATAAACGTTTTTTTCCTTTTTTTTTTTCTAATAATTTAAATATTATTTATTTATTCACTGAAGACTAGAACTAAAAATTGTAAGGGAGATCCTTACAACTTTATGTATCCTTTATTGTACACCAAGATAATAAATTACAAATTTGAGCCTTATATTTAAAATATACAATTTACTAACTTACTTAACTAACTTTTTTTTAACTTTTATGATTACAGGTGTATATATAAACATAAAAATAATCCAAGTGAGAAATAGTGAGTGAGTGAGTGTTTAAAACGAGAAATGAGTATATTAGTGGAAGTTTAAAAGTGGCGTCAGTGACTGGAAAGTTGAAAGGAAATCGGTTGTCTTGGTATGGTCATGTAAAGTTGAAGATGAAGCGCATATTACTAAAAGAGTTCTGAGTATACATGTAGATGGATGGAGAGGGAGAGGAAGACCGAAGAAAAGATGGATGGATTGTGAGGAGTGATATGAAAGAAAAGGGAGTTAGTGATAGTTTGACAGGTGACACAACAGAATGAAAAAAAAACCCCAAGTAATATGGAATAAGGGCAGGAAGAAGAAGAAGACTAAATATAAAAAAAATAATCCTATATACAAAAAAAAACGTCAATATATATATTATGATTTCTGAAATCTGTAATAGACTTCTGTTTAAAGTTTAACTGATATTAACAAGACATTTAGGCTCAAAACAGCTATCTTTAGGCCATACTTTGACCCTGACCTTTGTTGCGTTGTGTCTTCTCAAGGTAGTCAGTTAGGAAACATCGACCTCATCTAGCATAATGACAAAAAAAGTTAACGCGTAAAGGTGTAAAGTAATAGTAGTTTATGTGACTAGGGGATAAAGCAGTGTCTTTAAGTCGCGGGCGGCATGTTGAATTCCGAACGAAACGAAGGTTGCTGATTTTAATCCCGAACGACAGTGAGGGATTTATAAAATTAACTCCCGAGTATTGCGAGGGAGTTAATAAAGAAACCTGAGTGAAGTGAGGAATTTAAGCCGCCCAAGACAAAGACAGCTTTATCCCCGTGTTGCATACTCTACTTTTTACACCATCTGTGAGATAATTAAAAGACAATTTAGTCGACCAAATCATATATTAGAGAAATATAAGTAGTTATTATATTTATTAGTTCATCAAAGAAACAAAATTCACTACTTCACGATTCTATGGTTTCAATTTTCTATAATGCTCCCGTGTCGTCAGTACGCACGTTTTATTCTATTTTCCTTTTTTGTTAGTGGCCAGTTTGAATCATAGTGATTACATACTCTTTGGTTTGAATTTCGAGTCAATTTGTTCGATGCGCCTACATTTTAATTCACAATGTTGACGATTCTTGATGCTCCAAATTCAAATCTCATTATTCCCTAGGGATCGGCTATACTGCATTATCTCCCTAGGGATAGAATGACTTGCTTTAAGTGAGGTTTGTATGACGTATAAAACGACATTATCGAGCAGGTGGTGTAAAAACATTATTTACTATCTAAACAAATGTTTCTTTTTTTTGTACGGGAATTGAACCAGCGACATACAGCACAACCGCCTATTGCAAAACAGTGGCGTTAACTATGTCAACAAATTACTAATAACAGCACACAATATAAAATATATAACATTCGTTTTAATACGAAACACGATACACGTATCTAGAATTTTTAAGTAAAGAATCTATGTACAAAATTTCATAACGGTATAATGAAAAACTACAATTATAAAAGCTTGTTGTTTACCTGGTTAACGCAAAAATACATGGTCACTGGGCCATCTGGGCGGAGGAGGGTTGTTTCGCTCCCGCACCCAGCTGTGCGCTGGCGCCTAATGCCTGCTATGAGCTTCTCTGACATGTGTTGTACTTAGTATCGGCGGTGTCCAACTTGTGACCTTTTTAAATATTTATGGGAAAAATATACTTTACATGGTGTAAAAACTCTTGGAATCCATTCAGTCAGGTTTCGCATAAACCAAAAATAATATTCTATATTTTCTCTTCTCATAACTTCGCCATAAAAACTCTTATACAACTGTTTGACAAAAACCCTTTTTATATAAATGACATGCTATTTCCATTCCCAATATACAAATAGAAGAGCCCGGAACATTTCAACGATACTTATATAAAGTATACCTACGTACTTGTGGACCAATCCTTTGACAAACAAACAGACGGAGCGACGATGTTAGATAACTGTTGCTGTAACAACCGGGAGGTTTTATTTTATTTCTTTCCTTTGAAGATATTTTTATACTATAAACTAGCTTATGCCAGTGTCTTCAACCGTGTTAAAGTAAAAAATGTATGACTTAATGTCACTTAGTGGAAGAAAAGCAGAAACGTGGACCTTACGGGAAATAAAGAAGAAGATAGATGCACTAGAGATGTGGTGCTGGAGGAGAATGCTCGGAATGTCATGGACTGAATTCCGTACCAACGAGTCTATACTTCGAGAACTCGGCATCAAGTGGCGTTTATCATCTTTGGTACAGTCTCGTGTTCTAACCTTTTTTGGTCACGTATGGCGCCGTGGGGAACTGGCTAATGAGCGACTTGTGGACCAGGGAAAGGGTGAGAGTACCAGGCCACGAGGAAGGTCGCCCATGAGTTTGACTGACCAGATAAAAGCAGCAGTAAATGGCTCATCATCACTGCACGAATGCACTAGGAAGGCGGCCATCAGAGAGGAGTGGAGGCGTGTTGTGAAGCTTGCCACCAACACCTGAAGTGATGACCACGACCACTCTATCAAGAGTGATACCGACAAGGAGGAAGAAGTCTGTCAGTATTAGTGTGCGTCAGTATTAGATAACTTAATTCTACCTAGCTAGTTCCACCATCGGACCACCAGCCGTACGGCGAAACGCCTCTGGTACAAGGCAGACATCCCACCCATATGGACCAAATCTTTTGGGAACACATTCATTGAGCGTATAACTAAAGAGTAGAATTCCCTGCCAGTCTGTATTTCTTGTTTGCAACAACTGCATCTAATAGGTTACTTCTAAGCAAGCTTGATCCATCGTCGACCACACCGTCGCTTTCCATTAGGTGAGATAATGGTCAATTTAAACGCAAGCCTCTCAATAGTAAAAAGTCATAGTAATACAGAAGGAAATCAATATTTTTTAGAGCCAGTATCAAATGTTTGTACGACGAAGCACTTTCATAGAAAAAAGTTAAATAAGAAAGGCATAGTTTTGCACTGGAAAGTCGCTGAAAAACCACTTCTTTTAGCACCTAAATCTCTATAAAAGTAAGGTTTCCTCGCTTGAAACTTCGCTATTTCTGTACAAACCTCTTTGTCTTCAGTATTCAGTTCAAGATTGTTCGATTGAATTAAGGCGATAAACTAAGTTTTGTACCGATTTTCAATTGAATTAATTTCTCTGCGCTTCTTATTGGTTTTATTTTTAGTATCATTCAACATCTTCGTCCATTTACGTATTTATAAGGCTAGTGTGAATAGGTGATAAATTAACATGTATTGTCAGTTTGTCTCATTTTCATGGTCATTTTACAGTTCTAGACACGTATCCGTTTTTTTCCGTGACCAATATGTAATACTAACATTCTTCGATGTTAAAAAATATATTTCCGATTCTTTCAAAGATGTTTAGAATCGAAAGTTTTAAACTTCTTTCAGACTTTTAACTGACTAAAAATACACCTACAACCCGTGCGTATTAACATGGCATCAGGGCCCCAAGTCTGCTATTTTCATAAATTCGTCATTCCAACACGATCCAATTGTCATTTTGCTAAAAGTTTGTAATCTGCTAATTCATAATGATCGATCACTGATCGGTCAATGGTCTTGTAATAGAATTGTGGTAGAATGATAATTTCGAGCATATTAAAACCAATAACTGCACAATAACGTTCTAATGGTAGAACACTGATCAAATAAACTGTCAACGTTTTAGCAGATTACCGCAAACTCATTTGTCAATATGTACGAGATTACCATTCTATGTCACTTCTTTCAATGGAGTGTCAGTGGTTGACCATTGGAAAGTCATAATGACGCCATTATATTAGTAGATTACTAAACTTGTCAAAATCGACAATTATGACACCAATGATAGACCATTGTGACACTATTGTAATAGCAGACTTGAGGCCCAGATGAATAATGTTTAAAGTATTGGGGACATTGAATTTTATTTAGTTTTTTTGAATATCAACATTTATTTTGTGATGAGTAGTTTCATATGACATATTACGTACTTTACGAATTGACGATGCTTTAAACGTGACAATACAAACTATTTTTGAGTATTCTATGTGGCAACTGTTTTCGAGCCAGGTACCATGTTAATGCGCTCGGGTTGTACATTTCATCTTTGCCGAGCATTCCAAGACTTTCCTTCTGGAAGTCAACCCATAGCCCCAGTTAGGCTTCAGCCCTGCTGGGCCCTTTCAATATGAAGTGAACGCGCGTGGATCACTACGTGCCATAAGTTTCAACATGATTTTTCTACACTGTGTGTAAATATTTTTCTTTCTTTCTTTCTTTCCACCGACGACTCGGGCTCGGTCCAAGCGGTTATCGGACGGCCGAACGGCAAGCTACACATTGCTCGTCGTCCTCAAGCCCACTCCTACGGTGGTTAGAGGTCGGGGTCGGGGTCCCGGTAGCTGGGGTATTATATCTGTGGCTGAATCGCAAGCTAGGGTTCCTTCCTTGTTTAGCGGCAACAACAGGGCTCCCAAAACCGCTTAAAACAACTAACCCCCTAACATATAATAACAATGAGAGCCAGGAAAACAACATAATGTATATTTATTTACCTACTATCAACTTTAACGACACCAACCCACCACAAATGAAATCATTATGCAAATCTGCAAAGCGTTGTCCTTACGACTGGTTTTATTGTCGGGTAGCGGTTACTGGCGGATAATTTGGAGGTTAGAATATGCTTTGGGTATCTGTAGGATAGTGTTATGTATCGTGATGGCCCAGTGATTCGGGTACCCGCCTCTCATACATAAGGTTGCAGGTTCAAAACCGGGTGAGTATCAAAGTCAATTTTTCAAATTAGGATATAGTAGGTTAGTGTCGTGATGGCCCAGTGATTAAGATACCCGCCTCTTATGCATAAGTGCCGGATCGAACTCCGGCAAGTTTCAAAGTTAATTTTTCTAATCATATGTAGATTGCCGAAGTCTGTGTTTCCTGGTAGCTACAACTTAAGGACTTTAAGAAGTCAAGAGTGAATAAGTTACTTCTAGGCAAGCGTGCTCCATCGTCGGCCACATCATCGCTTACCATCAGGTGAGATGGTGGTCAAACGCGAGCCTAAGCCGAGGTAAATCCTATTCTCATAGACAACAACTTTTGTTCTATGACTTTTTACAAAACAATAAAATAAACCTTCAAGATAAATCTTGGTTGTTCTATCTAACACATTTCAACTCTGTATTTTGCTATACCTACCTACGTGCGCATCATGTACTAGGAATAATAGCTTCCGCTATTATTCCGCTATTGTACTATCGCTGGCTTCGCATAGACTTCGTAATATTTAGAACGATCAATTTAAGTATTTTTATTTTTGTATGAAAATCTGATGAACTAAAATATGATAATTTTTTAAAAGTCATAGAACAAAAGTTGTTGTTTATGATGTTAGTAACACAGTCTTGAGAGGTTGCCGGTGTTTTACAAATAACCCTGGATATTATTATTATTATTTATTATTATTATTTATTATATTCTTTATTGTACACCGCATGAACAAAAAAGATACAGGAAAAACATTATTCAAAATAAGTGTACAATGGGCGACCTTATCGCACAGGGCGATCTCTTACAGACAACCTTTGGATGGACTGAAAGAGAGTAGAAAGATATAGGGCAGTCAGTGTACATCAGAATAATACAAATATGAAATAACAACACAAAATACATACATACATTACAAAAAATATACTAATAAATATTAAATATGTAATCAAGCCAGGAGAAGACAAAATCAAAGTGAAAGGTAATGCTCCTTCACCATTTTTTTTTCAGGTTGGATATTTTATTCAAAAGAGATTTTTTTCTTGACTTTTCATGTGATGAGTACCTTCATCTCCCAGATAGATATATCGAATAAATATTAATTCACGAGCCTCAATAAGGTGCTTCCCCCTACCAAATCGATTCCTCTCGAAATCGCTGTCACTTCCCGAGGCACGTATCGATAGTCACCCCTCCAGACCACTCTACGCCACGTTTGACATTTAATCACGCTGACAGCGTGACTACCCTCGCAAAAACGTTCGCCAATCAACGAAGTTAATTTTTTTCTTTTGATTGAGTTACATTAACGGGTTTTGCCGAAGATTTGTTTTTGGGAATCAGTTACGTAACGGTTTCAGTGGTTGCTAATTGATGCCCTTTTTTGAGCCTTTGGGTTCAATTGAATTAATGAAATTGAAAAATATATTTTTGGAAATAACATACTATTAGTATGTATATATAAGTTAGCTAGCTTCTCACACGAAAATATTATATGACTCACTTGGAGATTCACACGAGATTTTTTTTTTTAAATCGATCCAGTAGTTTTTAGTTTTATTATTTATTATATACAAGTATAAAAATCACTCATTTTTATAATATTAAGTCGATTTGTAGATAAGAAACTAAAATATTAACTAACTTCAGACATTTAGCTGCACTTTTCTTGGACTGGCCGACATTTGACTATTCAAAAGTGCCTGCAAATGGTCTATTTGAAATAAATGTTTTTGATTTTGATTTAATTTCGATATGTACAAAATGTGCAAAAATTTATGCAAGTAGGCGTTGAAGTACTCTTGCACCACTTAAGGCGGACACCCATCCATAGGAAAATCAAACCACGCAAAAAATAATAACAGCCGCACCTGTTATTATTTCAGCAACGAGGTAACATTTTCACTAAATACTTAAAAAAAAAAATGGATGGTTGACGAAAGGTTCTGGAATGGTGACTACGTAGGTACTGGAAGACGCAGTATTAGAAGGCCTCCCACAAGGTGGACCGATAACTTGGTGAGGGTCGTGGGGACCCGATGATGCGAGACGCATAGGACCGGGTCATTATGGCAACACTTGGGGGAGGCCTATGTCCAACAATGGACGTCTTTCGGCTAAAATGACGATGATGATGAATTTAAAAAAAAATCATCTCCATCTCTGTCCAGTCTGATTTCAATTTGCTCTTAAAAAAATGAATATTACAATACATATTCATTCGATGTTATAGACCATTAAACCCACCATGCTACAAAATGTGAAAAAAAAATCAATGATTTCATTTGGAACAAACAGAAAAACCGTTTTACAATTCCAGTTAATTCTATTCTGGTAGGCAAATAACAAAATCCGCAGCAAATATTAGCACATGTAGACATTTGCATGAAAAAAAAACGCACGTGTGCACTTTGCAAGTTATTGTGCAAATACAGTTCTGTATTTCTATTTCGTTCTCGCATTTTATCAGAATAACAAACTTTTTGGCGTGGAAAACTCAGTGTTTTTGAACTAACTAGATTTTTAAATGTCAGCGTACAGCGAAAATACAAAGGCTTTCTCTTTTTCCGTTTTTATTTTTGTTGGACACGCGAAATATTACGGGATTAAACTACATTTGCGTTCGAAATTTAGCTATGAAGAGTTTTCTGGCACGCTTACTTAAAAATCTAGCGTTAAAAACTTTTTGGAAATATAATATTCAGCCGAATTATTATTGCTACTAAAATTCAATTTATTAAAAAATATAATCACACTTATACAGGGTGACTGGTAATTAGTGACCGATACTTATACACGTGATTGTACTCATGATTTTAAACAACTTTCCCAAAGAAACTTTTTTATTATACTCATTAGTTTCTTCATAATAACAAAACAGCTGTTCGCGCAAATTCGCGCCCACCGCGGTCACCCATCGGTTCGCGCCCATAGATGTTCGCGTAGGTAGGTTTTGAAGCAGCGCGGGTGCTCTATCACTATCGTAAGTAAGGTACACGAGACAACGGAATTACGCGGCTAATAACTGATCTTTATTATTGTGAAAAACAAGTGAGTATAAAAAAAGTTTCTTTGGGAAAGTTGTTTGTAATCATGAGTACAATCACGTGTATAAGTATCGGTCACTAATTACTAGTCACCCTATAGAGGTGAAAGTTTGTGAGAGTGTAAGTTTTTTACTTTTTCACGTTCGAAGGTGAGCGAATTTGGCACACGGGTAGACCATGTTCTAGAGATGTCCTAAATGCTAACATAGGATACTTTTTATCCCAGTAGTAATTACGAAAATTTTCTACTTACACATAGATGAAGCCGCTGGCGGCGTCGGTATACATGTACTACACACTAGATTAGGCGAGCCGAACACTTCAATCGACTCAGGTGTAATGTAGTCCGTACACCTTGAATATTACACTATGTTGAACGAAACGCATAAGTGTCACGAAGTTCATGGCACTTAAGAAAGTTTGGTCACGAAAGTATCCTCTAAAAGCTATTTTAGCGCTGTATGTTTTAATAGTACTACTAGACGACATAATGCCAATGTAGCGCTGCAGCGAACTTTTTTTTTAACTTTTCAGTATTTTGATAAATAGTGTCCTTGAACGTGCTTCTCTAGAATATAAGTCGATGGCTGGCAGCATCTAGTATGATCTTTATTAGAAATAAAAAATACAAAAACAAAGAAAGGCACACATAGACACACACAATATGTAGACAATAGCCGACTGTAAGTAATGGAGAATACCTAACACGGCTTTTGAAAAAGAAAATACAACTCGAGTTACTCGCTTTTAAGCCAGAGCAGCTGATTAAGGTTTTTTTTTCATTGCTAAGTTTTCTTCATACACTTTCAGCATTTGAGATTGGATTTCTTAACTTCAAATCTTACCTAACCAAAAAATCCCATCTTATTTTTAGCTTCGATCATAATATATTGACTGAAGAAATCATGATTTGGCATACGATAAACTAACGCTTGATAATAAACAAAACCAATGATTGAAATTTTACATGCGAACTACGAAATATTGAGAAGAACGTTATATTTTAATACGTTACGAAAGAAGTTCGGATCAACCAAAATATTTTGGTATTTCAAAGTGGCGCTGTTTGCAAGTAAAGCAAGTCCATTACATTTAACTTCAGTTCTGAATTTCGCCACGGTCCAAGTTGTACTGGGCATACTGTAGAGAAATAGCAGTTAGTAAGAAACCTTGAAGCAATTCTCATGTAAATGGAAATTCGTCGGCTATCCGATTTCAATGAATGAAGTGAATTTATTAGCATAAGGAAGCTGGTTTTGTGATGAAGAGACGCGGGCGCGGAAGCGATTTATTGCTTTATGGTAATTTCTATAGACTGAAACTGAATACAACGTTTCCCCTTTGAAACATCACTCATAATAAACTCATCGGAAGAGCCTTCATCATCATCATTTCAGCGGATGTACGTCTACTGTTGGACATAGGCCTCCCGAAGCGTCGCCACATCGCATCGAAGGTTCCTGTGCGTCTCGCATCCATCGGTTTCCCACAACCTTCACCAGGTCATCGGTCCACCTTGTAGGATGCCTTTCAACGCTGCGTCTTCTGATACGCGGTCGCCACTCCAGAACCTTTCGGCTCCAACGGCCATCTGTTCTGCGAGCAATGTGCCCTGCCCATTGCCACTTAAGTTTGCCAATTCTTCGTGCTATGTCGGCAACCTTAGTTCTCCTGCGGATATTTGCGGATGAGCCTTAACATTTCAAAATGTGTTCGACACGGGATTTGGTACATGTGGAATCCTGGAAGAACACTGGCCTGACGCTGTGGAAGCGAGCGTATGTGATCAACACCACGCCGCTCCTTTGATGACTACCACTCCACTGCGTACATGGTGTTAAAAAGTAGCGGATTCTGAACTAGTTGTACTCCATTGATGTAATTGCTACAAGGCGTTCTGATGTGAGGATATATCGTATGTATATAAATAAATAATATCCTGTTCCTCCGTCCGGTAACAGTCCGGACCTAGTCATTTTGACTGGCCTGATGGTCTAGTTGTTAGTGACCCTGACTGCTATACCGGAGGTCGTTCGTTCGATTTCCATCCAGGACAAATGTTTGTGTAATGAGCATGATCATTTGTTTTGTGTCTGCGTGTAATTTATTTATGTATAATATGTAATGTATGTATTCAGAAATAAATAAGTATGTTTATCAATTGTCTAGTACTCATTATACCACAAGCTCTGCTTAGTTTGGGACTAGATGGCGCTGTGTGAAAGTTATTGCATATTATTATTATTGACGGCGCTTAGTGATCCGCGCACGGCCCAGTATGGCAGAAGCCTACCGGGGCCATGGGTTGGCTTGGGGTGACCCGGGGTCCTGAAACGCAAGGCAAAGTAAAAGTCTGTCAAGCCCTCTTGCTCCACCCTAGAGCTACAGAAGTTATTGGATGATTTCCGTAACAAAAATTAAATTCTATTCCCAACTTTTAGCTCTTGAAGGCACGGCAACCTTTCTAGTTTTTATATACACCACTAATTTTTAATTAGTACAAATACTTAAGGCGCTTATTAGAAAAGCCCTTGTTATTATGTAAGTAAAGTCTCAATAAATAATACACATAAACAGCAAAGTTATTAGCGTTTGTGTTTATCCCAAAATGTCTCTCAATTTATGGAAATATTGTGCAGGCTATTGATTATGAATGAATAAAGGACGATTAAAATGGAAAAACACTTCCCGCAGTATTTTCTACTAGCAATTGTTATGTATGATTGAATCTATGATGAATTTACCTTTTCGTGGTCAATTTTAGGATTTCGGTTTTTCTACTTTTGAATACAAAAATATGATCAGTAACGGGTACAGATACAGCCCCATTTTTTTGTGTAGGTACTAATTAAAAAGTAGGGGTGTATACCTAATTATTTCAATGAGATGGTCACTCTTTAATACTGATATGTTCGAAAAAGCAGCACTTTAAAAAAGTCATCGATACAAAGTGCGGTGGACTCGCCAAAAGCAGGCCACTCACGAAGTTTCAAGTATTTATTTATCATTTAACAAAATGAGTGGCGTCTCGCAGGCTTTAACCTTTGTGCTCTCTGTCCCGAATTAAAGTTTTTCTATTCTATTCTATTCAATGCATTCGTGAAAGAAAATCTAAAGATCACACCATTGTCATATCTGTGTCACGTCAGCATTTATCTACTTTAACATTCGAGTTTTTTGGGTTAACCCATTACAGCATAAAGTTTGTTATAGTAGTTAATTTAATTTACTTGTTAAAATATGGTCAATTAGGGTCAAATTTATAGCTTAGTAAGGAAAACAAAAGCATGTATAGTACAGTTTTGATTTTATAGCCTGTCCGATATATCGGACGCTATGCACAGCGGCCCCTTACATTACCTTAGGGTGGTACAAACCGAAATGAATAAAACGGTTACTACAAATTAAGTTTTATTAGGAAAAATAAAGAAATAATAATAAACTATGACACACATGTTAAAATCACATCACATGATAGCTCATAAAACATTTAGGGTGTAGGCCTACATCGCATTTTAGACACTTGAATTTGGCTTTTCCTCCACATTGAGAAGCACAGCGGCGTTCTGTGGTTGTAGGTACAATCCAGTGCTCTTTACCATCATATCTTGTAGTAGATAACGGTTTAGGAGGCCTTTGTCCTTGATGCGGCTGTGTTCCATGTGTGCCTAGCAAGGTTAGAGCTATATATCTCCTAAATGCAAACAAAGATTGCGTCTCTCGGTTGCAACCATTTTTTCTCGCAAGTAGTCAGCTGTTCACCACCGATACATCTATAAAGTAGGCAAAAACTGGCCACCACCACTTTCTAATTCGCATTCTTGTACGAAGATTCGTAACAGCTTGATCGCACTTATTGACTCCTCCCATATGCTTGTTGTAGCTAGCAATCAGTGACGGTTGAGGTATTGATACTTAAGCCTTTTTTTCATTAGACCGGCGAGTGGCGGTTGTCAATGCCCAGTTTTCAAAGTTGGTTTATTGTTTTCGTCGTCGCTGTCTTCACTTGATGAATACGCCTGTATATTTGCAGTATGTGATGACTGTAGACCTAAAATACAAAGTAGTTTATGTCAGCAAAACAATACACAAAAATTAACTACTTACTATTTTGATTGAATGCGATGATTACCTGAAGAAGTAGACGGTAAAACATCATCGGAGTTTGCGTGTAGGCGTCGCAATTGGCAATGACTTTGTAGCAATCTTCGCCCCAAATGGTTTAGATTGGCATCGTGTTCTTCATCAGACTTATCGCTAACTTCATCCGTTACCTGACCACTCTGTTCCATAGGTGGCTCAACATAAATAAGGCTTCCCACTGTCTCACTGACATCCTCGCTTTCCAAAGTTTGCAAAATCTCATGCACCGTCAAGCTGTATAAAGCAAGAAAAAGCCACACCTTAGAGGCCGCTATGCATAGCGTCCGATAAAACGGACATCATCAAAAACACACCCATAAGTAGCAATCTAACAATTTTCACATAAAAATAATGTTACATTCGCATACATAGAAACCATTTGAACAAATGGAACACATTTTCTCACTAATTATCATAAAAATAAATAATAAAAAACAAAATAATACTTACGGTTTTTTCGAAACACACCGACCGCGAGCCGCCATTTTTGAAAATAACAAATAACTGTCGATATTTCATTCAACCGTTAAAAACAGTTTTGTCAGCGTAAGAAATATATATTCAACTTTTGTTCAAAAACAAAAAACTATCAAATAATAAATTTTTAGTACCAATACTAGACAATTAAGTGCCGTCCGATTTATCGGACGTTATGCTGTAATGGGTTAAACACGCAAAAAAATGGCAGTGACTTAAGTGCCAGCGGGCGGGGCACATTGCTCGCAGAACAGTTGGTCGATGAGGATGAAAGGTTCTGGAGTAGCGATCTCGTACCGGAAGACGCAACTTTGGAAGACCTCAAGGTGGACCAATGACCTGGAGAGGGTCGTGGAAACCTGATGTATGCGGGGGCACATTGCTCGCAGAACAGGTGGTCGATAGGGACGAAAAGATCTAGAGTGGTGACCACGACCGACGCGGCATTGGAAGACCTCCCTCAAGGTGGACCGATGACCTGGTGAGGATGCGAGATGCACAGGACCGGTCGTTATGGCGACACTTGGACGAGGCCTGTGTCCAACAGTGGACCTCTTTTGGCTGAAATGATTATGATGATGACCCAAAAAATACCCAACGTTTGCATTAAAGTTTTGCTAGCAATGGGAAAGTTCTCTAAAAACAACGTAAATCTTTGAAGATCTTAGAAAAACAGAAAACTACGTTAGTAACTAGTTTGTGAAACTTCATTTCAATCTTGATACTTGCATTGAATGGCGAGCAGGCGCTGTCTTGTTTACTTTTAATTCCAAGATTTGCAGTGGATTGGAGAACCAATGAATTTATGTTTCAGTTTCTTAGTGCCTTTAATTTGCTTTATGAAAGTCATCGTTATGAATATGAAACATTAATAGAATATTTAGTTAGTCAGTGTTAGTTTTCTTTTTTTTATACATGTTGTTACTACATTGTGTGTATCTACGAGTGTGTATGCCAAATAAATAGATTTCCTTCTTTCTTTTCTTTCAATATTTAAACCAAGTTTTTGGCAGAGATGATACAGTGGTTAATTTAAGCTATTGACTGCTGCGCTGCGTTTAGTAACTTCAATTCCCGCTCGAAACAAATATTTGTATGCCCTATACACCTAGACGATACCTAACTGTTTTATGCATGTTCTAATTGCGCCGAGAACTTTTATACCAGGTAACATAAGAAGGGTTTGTACAGGTAGGAAATCATTTAATGATTTTTTACGCTCTAGGGTAGGATATCAGACTTTTATCGACAAAAACCACACCAATATTCCTTCAGTTGCCCTTTGTGTCTCAGGACCATGAATAAAACTTCCAGAAGTCAACCCATGACCTTGGTAGGTTTCGGCCCTGCGAAAAAGAGACCTCGCTTTGAGGCGCGCGTGGAACATAAGCGCCGTTAACAACTCGGACTTAGTCCGGATGGTTACCAGACAGCTGGATGGCTGGAAGGTGAGCTACCCATTGCTCGTCGTCCGCAAGCGCACACCTGCTGGTGGCTGGAAGTTGAAAAGGGGTCCCGGCGGCTGGGGCGTGAAGATGTCCGTTTTCTTACACGTGTGACCGTCTCCTTAGCTAACATTACTGCTTCAGTGAAGGAGGCGACCGCCACCTCACATTCATTCTCCTTCACTCCGGATCATGGCCTGTACCTGGACATGGCATGAGAGGTCGCTGCTACCGATCGGTGGACAAGGCGGGGCTCTGTCCAAGCGGGACACACCTCCAACGAATGTTCCACCGGGCGTTTTTTCCGCCTAAAACACTATAGGGCTGATTTTGTACCTTTACCTCTATTATTATGTTACAAATTTCTGACTTACATGCTTCTGGTATCAAAAAGCAACAGAGCTGATCATGTATACTTTAACAAATTTACCTGATATTTATCCCCACGTATCCAATCACGTAAGTACCGTCACCCTATTTAACCTTTTACTAAACCATGTCCCAAAAGGATCGATACTCCCGTCCTTCATTTGGCCAGAACCCCAAGCTACATAATGTAATTTAGAAGTAGGCCACGGTCCTTTATCCCAATGATAATTGGTACTAACCATGGATTTTGTGATAATCATAGCAATAATCATGGCGGTTTTACTATATTGTTTTCGTTTATATTCGTAATTTGAGTATTTATTCGAGTTAGGATTTATACAAGGAAAATAACAGGTTGCCAATTACTGGCCAGATTTTTTTTTTATCCGATATAAATTAGTGCTTGACTGCGATCCCACCTGATGATAAGCAGTGATGAAATCGTTGATGGTGACGCGCACTAGTTTATTAAGAGCCTATTCACTCTAGCCTTGAAGACACCCAAAATATAATCGGATGGGAAGACCGCAGTAGGCAAATTGTTCCAGTTCTTCGATGTACGGGGTAATAATGACGATGCAAAACGCTTAGTCCGGACCGTAGAGCTTTCAAGAATTGAGTTTATCGACACGTAAAGAAGAAGAAAAATTCTTAGTTCCAGATATCAGAAACTTTATTTCAAATAGACTTGAATTTTCAAAATCAGCCAAAAAAGATAAGCAAAGTGGTACGTTCCAAAATGTAGATGTCTATGGAGAAGAGAATGCAAGAAACTTCATGGAAGCAACTGAAAAATGTAAATTTTTAGGTTTTTAACTGTTGGGTGAATATTTTTCCTATGAAGGGATGGTTTTTTGCGGTGCACGCGCAGCGGACACGTAGGCCTGGGTCGTATCGCTTTTTCTGAGTATCGTATCTGAATCAGATTTCGAGTTTCAATATCAGATTTCGAAACTATATATTTCAATATCTAGATATTGTGCGTACGCGTTCAATTTTCAAACCTAATCCGATACGGTGTTTTTGGGTTGCGACGATATTCGATGAAAATCGGTATTGTAGGATATCTAGATATTGTGCGTACGCATTTTTTAGGCATACATATATTTTCAAACCTGATCCGATACCGCGTCGTTAAGATTCAATGCGACGGTGTTGGACTTACGGATGAGAATCAGAACTGATTCTATCAGATTTGACCTACAGACAGAACTGTCTGTAGGTTTGTTTGTTTGTTTATTATAAATAGGAACTTATGTTTCTCTGATCCTGCAAGGTTGGGTTTGGGTTTAGATAATTTGCCTTCTCGGTGTTGATCGTGGTGAGATTGATACGGTGTTGTATTACTTATTTAATTTTTATTTCATATTTGTGAGAATTTAGGTACCTAGGTATCTACAACACTAAAAACAAAAAATTCAATCACTTACTCCAGGCTTAGGACTGGCTGCATTATTTAATAGAAATAAATTGATATACTTAACCTAAACTATACTTTAAATTAATAACTTTAAGATTGGAACTAACTCATTAAAATAGTCCATAAAATATGATGAATAGATTCAAAATCATAATATTATTTTTACTGTAAGTACAACTTGCAACTAAAGTAACATTGCCATACCCATACCGCTCTAACTATTGCAAATTGATATCGCTCGCGCTCTCTCGCACGCGAGTTACGCGTACGCGCCACTTGGGCCGAAATCTGATGTAGAGCGATATCGGGTACTGCGCGACCGACCGGTGTGAATATCAGATTTTGTAATATATAGTTTTCGGACGTGCCAGCGGTTTTTAGATATTTGTACCGGTATCGTCATAGACGTCACGGACACGGAGTCTTAAAAATATAAATTGAAATAAGCCACTAGCAGTTAAGAGGCGACCAGTCTCAACTGACGGCACCCGTTCACGAGCATGACGTGTACATCAGCCCCACTCAGCTCAGGTTTTTAAGCAGGGACATCTTGGTCAGGTACAGGCTGGTTATGCTTAAACCTTCTAAAGTTTTTTTTTAATAGAAGTGCCTTGTCAGCTTCAGTATTTCTTGTTCTTAATGCTATATTTCGCCATGGTGTCCTGGTGAAATATAGCCTCTAAGCTACCAAACCATACCGACACTAGAGTCGCCACACGTCCGAGCTGGTCGCGTCACCAAATTGGTTGCGTAGCCAAACGGACACCAGGTGAGTAACTCTCTATAGAGCTGTATACATTTTGTTGGTAGCGGCGACTGGTCGCTCCGCCATGGTATCTCGGTGAAATTTTGCCCTTAGGGCTCTTATAGCCCTTAGGGGTGGCTCATATGATATCGAAAGAGATTCTCATTAAGGAAATAATAACAAAGAATTCTTCTTTTTTTCATGTAGATGTATATTAGGTAGGACTTCAAAGGCTTTATTAACTTGCGTTTACTCTTTTTTTAATTTTAATGGTTAAGTTAAACGAGGTTCTTAATTTAGTGGTAAAGTGGTACTATTATTATAAGTAAGAAGTACTTACATTTATTGTAGGGCTTTCCTTAGATACAAAGCTTACCTACAAAATGTTCTCTGTAGGGGAGAACGCGAACTCGAAATGATGCTGCGTAAATATAATGGGGTTAAATTTGCGCCATTCATGCCATTTCATAAACAAGACCCCGTTTAGACAATGGCTAGAGATGGCGACTGAACCAGGTTGGGCCCACGTGTAAACGCACCATGACAAACCATTGATACTACTTTACGGTGGCCTACTTGCCCAAGTACACGTACGTACGGTACGGTACGGCGACGAGCGAAGCAAAGTGGACTCTCGCAGTAGGATTGATACTTTCGCGTGTACTTTTGCAGTGCAGTGACGTAAGATATACAAGGTATATGTACTGCCAGTCGACCTTAGGGTGGTGCAGAAACATAACATAGCAGGTGTAACTTAAAAATTTTTTTCAGGAAACGAAAAAAAAAATCCGCCAATCCGCCGGACAGTTTGTATGGAGAGGCAGAATTTTTTTTTCGTTTCTTGACAAAAAAAATTGTGGAATGTTGTTCAGTATCGTCTACTGAGCAAGCCCTTAAAGTTTGTGGAGGGCTGTCCCTTACACCTTGTATATAAATGGCAGTAAAAGTTACGACATCGCGCGGACGTTTAAAATTTGATTAAAAAATGCTATTTAACCCCTTGTATGCCGGAACGCAGATCTACGCGAGACACAATGGCTTTTTAATTGAGACACAATTAAAAAGCCATTGTGTCTCGCGTAGATCTATCTCTAATTACGGCATACGAGAGGTTAATATATTAAGTTAAAATATAGTAATAGTTTTGTAGTTTAATTCTTATGTATTAAGTTAGATGTGTTTTACAGCATAAAGTCATGTCACCAAGCTCGCTGTTATCACCATAATCGTAGCCTTAGTCATTTTTCTCATTTCGTTGCAAATCTACACTGAAAAATAATTCATCGACAAAATTGTTGGTCGGTTCTCTTTGCTTTTCACTTTCGTACCTATTAAAGTAACATAGCTACAGAATTTTTGATCTAAAAATGGTTTAGATACTGTTGATAGGTTAATAACATCACATTATTATTATAAAGATGAAAGTTTGTATGTGTATATGTGTCCCTGATTTTTATCCGTACACTCCGTTTTTTTTCCCGCTCTAGGATGGGTTAGGAGGGCATGTCAGACTTCTACTGACTAAAACCACACCGATGTTCCTTGTAGTAGCCCTTTGCGTTCTAAGACCAAGGGTAACCTTTTCAGAAGTCGACCCATGGCCTTATTAGGCCTCGGTCCTGCTAGGCTCTTACGGTTCAGCTGACATTTATTTCAATTTATTAAATCTTTATGCACAAAAAACTGTTCAAAGGCGGACTTAATGCCTTAGGCATTATCTGCCAGTCGACCTTAGGGTGGTGCAGAAACATAACATGGCAGGTGTAACTTAATAAATAGACAAACAGAAGAGAAACAAATACAATAGTAAGTACATACTTAGATACATGATACGTATAAAAAAATAATGTTGTAGTGAAAAAACAAATGATGAAATGACATCTCTTTGAGGCGCGCACAGGGCACTACGCGACATCGACTGGGGTTCAGTCAAGACAGCTACCAGACGATCGAACGACGAGCTACCCATTCCGCAATTTGATGGCTTCGAATGGCTGATCTGCTAGTGTAGCGCCCTCAGAACTAAATTCGAAAATGAAATTTAGGGTTTTTGCTTCGAAAACCACGTATGTGCTGAGCTATGCCAAGGTCTAACCAGATATTGTGCAAACCATCCTTTTATTGGACGAGTCGTTTTGACTTATCTTTCCCTATTATTTGTCAAACTCACACCGCGTACAGGAATTTCAAATTGCTAGCAATCTTTCGCTTTAATCGCGCAAACGCGTATTTCAATTCCATACAAGGCCTAAACGCAGCCATAGGAAACTGCTTGGGTCTTGTATAGTTTGTAATGTGTACACGCTACCGGGTTCCAAACTATATTACAGTTCATTTACGCCTGACAAAAGCTGAAATATAGTTTAATAAAATAATTTAATCATATAATAATGTTTAAACACTATCAATGTAGAATTAGATAAATAATAATGGCTTTTAACTTAACCCAAATGATTCACTAGCATTAGAAAGGGATCTTTAATGGTCACTGCTCTAACCTAACCCACGCTTAGTTCGCTCGCCTTCGTTTTCTAATAGTCACTATTCTAACCTGGCTTAATCCAGATTATTCCAATCTACGCACAATTAGTTTGTATTCGTACTGGCCACTGACACTAAATGTTATGAAATAAGGTAAGATAGTAAGGTCACTGAGAAGTATACGGGAGCATTTGCGTACAACACTTGTATAAACTGAAAGAACTTGATTAAAAAGTGATTTCCAATTTATACGCGACTAGTAGACAAGACCAGAACGCAAGGGTGTGACCCTTGCATAGAATGGAAATACGCCGCGCAAACAGTGTAGTAATTATTCCCCAATTAAATAGATTCCTGTGTTTCTATAACCTTCCCAATCAAAGCGATTTCCATTTACCAAAACTAATTTCTCCTTTCCACTTACCATTTACACTCTCTGATCACAAGTAGAACCACTACTGCTTAGCATAATCCTCGTTTTCCTGCTACATACTACCTTCATTACATCCTGCTTTAGTCTCTACCCTACCGAGAAAAGCGTATCTACCTTGCGACAAAGTGCTGGCTTTGAATAGTACAGCACGTATCAGAAGGTTTGCTCCATATAACGAACCATCGATTAACTTTTCTAGTTTGTTTGAGTGGCGAGATGGCCCAGTGATTAAGGTACCCTGCTCTCATGCCAAAGGTTTTATTTTTTTAACTGGGAATTCATCCAATGACTTTTCCGCTCTAAGGTGGAGTGGCAGAGCGTGTCAGACTTTAATTCACTAAAACCCACTATTATGTTCCTTCGTGGCCTTGCATTCCAGAACCTCGGGTTTTCCTTTCAGAAGAGAACCCATGGCTCCAGTAGGCTTCGACACTACTGGGCCCCTGGTGTGTGAAATCAAGAAATATTTTCTCCGAGTCTTGATTACTGACAAAATCCCATGTTTTATGAGGAGAAAAGTCATCAAATGGCAGAAACTCATTTCTCGCTCTAGGACGGAATAATAATAATCGTTTATTTGCTTAGAATGTAAGTACATAAAATAAGGTGTTCACAATGAGTTGAGATTATAGTATCCTGTATTTTATTATATACCGTAGGACCCATGACAAAGACACTTTTCTTAAGTAATGCTGTCTTGTAGCTACTATTACGGAGCAAGAGGGCTTGTGAGACTCACTAGTATCCTTGAGTTGCCCTTTGCGTTTTAGGGCCACGGTCACTCTTTCAAACGGTCCCGCAGGATTAAAACTCACCTTTGTTCCGCCAGTCGCGCTTTGTGTCCCAAGGCCATGGATTACCATTGATCATGCTTTAGGCGGACTCACACACTCACGGACTCGCTTGATTTGTAAAAATTAGACACGAGGCGACATTCGGATTTTTTTTTCACTAATATAAAATAGTGCTTGACTGCGATCCCAGATCCACAGTGATGTAATCGAGGACGATGAATCGCGAGCCTATACACTCTAGCTTTGAAGACACCTAAACTTACATATACTAACTACTAACATAAACTGCAAAATTGTGCTGAGTTACACAGATCTTTATATCTGCCTAATCTGATATTAATCTCGGGCCAAAAAGATACAGTAGTGCCTAATTCGGGGCCTATAACCACTGTTAATGTGTTCTCTAAAATCTTTTTGTTGATTGTGTATTTCTAATAATACGAAATGGTAAGGGATTGCAAAATTTAGTCCTTGTATAGGAAACCTTGAATCAATTTTTTTTTTTAAATACACCAGTCCTGATGAGAGATCCCACTTGATGGTTTAAGCAGTGATGTAATCGTTGATGGTGAATCGCACTAGTTTTTTAAGAGTAAGAGAGTACTGAAGCCTTGAAGACACCTGACTTGTAATTGGACGGGAAGACCGCAGCAGGCAAATTGTTCCAATCTTTCGATGTAAGTGAGCATTCTATGGAAACAGTTGACCTTCTGTCTACCTATCTACTCAATGACAGTGACGTCACCACGTCGTAATCTTTTCAGAGCAGCATCTCTACAGCGAGTAATCAAATAGAGCATCTCCACGTACATTGTGGGGACTCCACGTCTTAATATAGAGTTGGATGGACCAAGCTCTTTAATTATGGACTGAAGGCTATCGCTTTGAGTTTTTGTAGTTATTTTTGGGTCGGTGAGCAGATGAAATGGATTATGGTTGAGATTAGTTGTGTTATGGAGATTATTTTTAACTGACTTTAAAAAGAAATAGGGTATATAGAATTGAATAAACTTTAAAGCTTCGTCGTCAAAAGGGTCGTTTTGATGGCTCAGTGATTAAAGCACCCGCTTCTCATACTTGAGGTTGCGTGTCCGAAATCAGGCAAGTACCAATGTGCATTTTCCAAATCATATGTACTTTCCTAAGTTCATCTAGGACATTACTGACACCCCATGCCTTGGAAAGCACGTAAATTCATTGGTTCCTGTGGTCATTCGTAGATCTTTGACAGTTGTTATAGGTAGTCAGACACCAGAAAGTGTGACCATCAGTCTATCCAAGGAGTATTGTGTTGCCCAGTAACTGGGTTCTGGAGCTCGATAAGCAGTCGCTCCACGTAAACACAGGTATTCAGCCACATCCAGTTAGACTGAAAACCGACCCCAAGCTTTTTAAGAAAAGGTTTGGGAGAAGATGAATAAACTCTGAAGCTTCAGATACATTAGGTGACAAAATGTCCCCAAACATGACGCGCAACGCTCAATCTACGTTGCAACGTTGCCCAGTGTCCTTCAATTTGCCTCCCATTATTTTACGGCGCTATTTTTTTTTTTCTTTCGTTGTGGTGACACTTGGGGGAGGCCTATATCTAACAGTGGACTTTTTCGGCTGAAATAAAGATTTACTAGTCTAGAATTGTTAATTACTTTAAAATAGATACGTGGTTTGCAACTATTGTATTGATTTTCTCTTAGTATCTAAATAAAGACCGTATTTATAGCTACATTTCAAATACAAATAGTATTTACCTAAATTCCCAAATCTATCAGTCAATTAATCAAAACAAACAAACCAAGTTCGAAAACAACAAATAAATAATTTATCGAAAAATACAAATCCTGTCTTTATTTTCGATTGATAGATACAGCTTTAATCATCAATATGTAAGTAAATAGAAATAATAATGAGCACGTAAATGCTCACTGAATATCAACCTTAAAACTTACTAATGAAGGTTTAATTTTATATTCACAAAAAAAAAGATCGATCCCGATTTTGTACATCCTTGACGTTACTTCAAGTTTGTCCAATTCCAACCCTATAGCAATTGTATCAAAATTTAAATTCGCATGCACGCAGATCTATATAGGATCGATCCCGGTTCTATAGGTACAGTAGAAAAGGTACGTTTAAGTTCAATTCAAAGGTCATTTAAAATTTCAACCGAATTCTGTAACATTTAAGGTTTGATTTTGAATAAACATTAAGCTAAGGGCTATTCCCAAATGCCTCGTTGAGTTTTCTTGTAATCGAGTTCTGTACATTTTGAAATCGGAATAATAATAATTGTGATGTCAAAATGGCGGGATGGAGGTAGAATATCTACACTGTTACTAAACTGCTGTTAACAATGTTCTAAAGTAATTATTTTGGTAATATAAATGGGTTAACAGAATTAAATGTGTACTTATTTAAGGGAACGTGGGAGGATTTTGGTTGTAAAATTGTGTATCGTTGAAGTCGAAATAATAATTTTATGAGACTTATACCAGGTTTTCGGGAAATATTTCATATCGACGTGTCTTTATGTTAACGTGGCTGTTGATTTTCGATACAACCGTATATTGAGTTAAGTACAGTTATATAGCAATTTTTTTGCGTTATTCTTCGTTCCGCGAAACCCTTTCCTTGATTTCGAACAAATGTAAATACAATCGTATATCATCATTAACGACATACTCATTAAGACAAAGCGAGGAAAGCTAATGGCCAGCTAACTATCACATTAGAACGAATGCCGAGACATCACGATTATCGGTAACTAGGTCCCAGCTTTGTTTATGTTCTTAAAAAATATAATTAGAAATTATACGCACAAGTTTAAGTAATACAAAATTTAAACTAAAACCCGATTATAGATAAAACTACCATAAATGTAATAAAAATGCAGTAAAGTAGTTTTTTATTCGAAACCAATCGAAAATAATTAAACATATTTTTTAATTTGCAATCCTTGAACCAATCGTATAGCAGTATTGGCCCTAGTAAGTGTTGGCCCTGCTAAGCCCCTGTTTGCTGACCACTCTTAAGCCGCCCGTAGAACAATATATGTACACCATCGATAACTCGGGCTTTATAATGAGAAAGAGATTGTTCTCTAAAATCGGTTCAGTAGTCTATTAATCGCAATCATACATAAACTGTTAAAATCATAAACCTGAATTGGCCGTTGTCGTCAAAAATTTTGTCGTCATCAGTCAATTTTCAAATTATTTTACTGTAGATAAAATGAAAAGCTAGCCTCAGGACATTTGAATTCGGAATTCGATACAATTACTGAATTTAGGAACTATAAACTCTATGATATAGCTAGTAAAGTTCAAGTTCCATTGCAACTCTTACTTTTAGGACCTTTTGAAAACAAATGCCTACTGAAATCAACTTAAAAAGTCGATACTTTTGATAGCAATAGATTCAAATAACTTTGATATATAAATTTTAGCTAGTAGATACCAAAACATGATGATGGTGATGTTTGTACACTGACAACCCTTAATCTATCTCCTTTCCCTCAGTCCATCCAAAGGTTGTCTGCAAGAGATCGCCCTGTGCGATAAGACCGCCCATTGTGCACTTATTCTTTTAAATGTTTGTCCTGTATTTTTGTTTATTTGGTGTAGAATAAAGATTATAATAATAATAATAAAATGAATTCCCCGCATCCTTCGCCTTAAATCAATGTACCAAAACTCCAAATATAATTTGTATTTTTTTCCTCAGTCCTCATTTTACTTCCCCTCACATTTACGAACATCGTTGACGAACCATTGTCACATTGTTAAGAACCCCATACTGTATGGCAATATGTCACGGAACCATAAAATTTGTAAAAAGCCATATTTTTTTTATTGTGTGAAAATGGCATGGGACATATTACTCGTATATGCCATAAAAGGCGCGTAATAATGTGATTGAATGCAATCGATATTATTTTTGTTATCAGATTATTTGGTAGATGGGTTGAAATAATAATCCTTCGGACTTAATTTCGACTATGGTTGCTATCTCAACGGAGATTAGCTGAGTACGTAAGAAATAATGTAGTTTACTATTATTATGCACATGGGTGCACTCTCTGTTCTATTTTGTATGTAAGCTTCACGCGGCGTATTCTAAGCGTATAATAACCCCGGAGGACACGGTGGAACACACAGTCGAAGTGTGCCCTGCTTGGGCGGAGCATGGCCGTGCCCTCGTGGGGGTGATTGGTGGCGGAGACCTCTCGCGCCGGGCCTTGGTTGAGGCCATGGTCCGGAGCGAGGAGGAGTGGCAGGCATTCCCCGACTTCTGCGAAGCAGTAATGCTCGCTAAGGAGGAGGCCGACCGCATCAGGTAACGGGCTCTCGCCGCCGCCGGGATTCTGATCCCGATTTCTAGCCACCGTTGGCGCGGGCTTGCGGATAGTGAGCAATGGGTAGCTCGCTGTCCGGCCGTCCGGTAACTGCGCGCCTCAAGGAGCTGTCAGCAACAGTAGCCCAGCTTGGTCGAAGCCTACTGGGTCCAGGGTTATCCGAAAGGGAACTCGAGCCCCGGTATGAAGGCTTGAAGGAACGGGGTGGGTTTTTTAGTCAGTAAGAGTCTGACACTACACACACACTCAAAACTGAACGCAGTGGTGTATTTGTTTTAATACGGGGTCATTTTGACGATCACCTACTCAAAAAAATGTTATTTGCTTGAATATTACGGGGTCTAATACGCCCCGCATCATCGTAATGATAGTTTTCAAATGAGATCTTAAAGACCCCGTAATAGAATTCATAGAAAAATAGGTAAGTGCCACTGTCAACGTGTTAATTTTTACTACTTTAAAGAATGATTAACATTGATTCCTTTAAATATCATTACCTTTTCGAGTGTCCATAAGTAAACTCTCGAATCTGAAGATTTTTTTAATTTCTGTTTTTGACTAATGATTCTTAAACCCAACTTAAATATGAAACCAAACATGTATTCAGATGTAGTCATTATTAGCTATACAAAGTTATCCATAAAATAAACTTCAAATCGCTCTTCTGTAAAGTAAGCTTTTCCAATTCTGATAGTTTACTTAGGGACAGTCGATTTTCTGAAACATATTTAGTTTGGGGTTCTTTTTTTACCGATCATTGGGATGTGAAACAAACCGAATGCGCTGAAATTAATTTATAAACTAATTTGTGACGCTAGTGGAGTGGATAAATTGCTCAGAGTAATATAAACAGTAGCACCGCTCGCCGTAATGAACGCAATCCTTCTAATGCCGGTGAATTAAAGCTTAGTGATATGTAGTCTGTATATTTGATATTTGACCAACCCGCACTGGGCCCGCGTGGTGGATTACGGCCCAATCCTTCTCCTAGAGAGGAGGCCTGAGTTCCAGCAGTGGGAACATTAAAAAAGGCTGATGATGATGATGATGATGATGAGCTACACAAGGTTATTTGTAAAACACCAGCAACCTCTCAAGACTATGTTATTAACATCATAAACAACAACTTTTAACCTTTATAAATGTATCATTTTTTACTTCATCAGATTTTGATACAAAAATAAAAATATTTAAATTGAGCGTTCTAAATATTACGAAGTCTATGCGAATCAAGTGATAGTACAATAATAGTGGGGGATCGGGCGGCTGAGATACTTGATGCGCTTGCGTCGCGTCATATTGTACCAAAAACAAATGTACAAAATATTATGTTTTGTAAAAAGTCATAGAACAAAAGTTTTTGGATTATTCAAAACAGTTACAGCGGTCCTGGAATGCAAAGGGTAACTGAAGGAACCAGATGGGTTTGAGTTAGTAACAGTGTAATACTCCCTTCAGTTCCACTCCAGACTTCACGCAGAGTGAGAGAAGTTCTATGAGTATTTACACGAGCGTTCGGCGCGATGATTTTTTTGAGAGAACAAGGTGCCCTATCTAAGCAGAGATTTTTCTATGTTTCTTTACTATAATAGTCTAATGAGATGGCAGTCCTTCACGGCTGGAGAGGAACTAGGTGCAAGGCAAACGGCTTTACGAGCTTTCCGAGGCACGAGGGTATCACATCACCTACTTCAAAACTTCGGGTAATGGAAAAATCCAATAGCAGTTTTTGCCCACTCCGGGAATCGAACAGGATCCCACGCTTAGTGCCTGTTAAGCGTGGGATCCTGTTTCATTGTGTCTCATTTCTCAGAAAACCTACATGTAAAACCGATCAATTCCAGACCAAACGTCTGAAATTGATCGGTTATGCATGTAGTTTTTTTTACGCATGTAGCTTGTAACAATAGTATTACCGCTGAAAAAATTGCAATTTTTCTAGTTCTCCCTTGAGAGATGCGGGAAAGGACTATTCTTTTACCCTTCTCTTCAGGGACCTTACAACACCATGTAATTTAAATGGAAATGCTTTATTTCCGGGACAACAGACAACACATCAGCCCTCCCCTTGGGGTTGCTTGTGTTTACACGGCTGATGTAGGTATTAAATCAATGTAGCCTTTTCCCATGTGTTGGGGTCGATCAGTCTAATCTGAATGTAGCTGAATCCCAGTATTGTACATGGAGTGAATTCCTATGAGATTTTCACAACCCAGTTGCTGGGTAACGTGACATGCCTTTGCAAGACAGGTTTCAGATTTCAAGCTTCTGACTACCTGTAACAGCAGTCAAAGACTAAGGCCTACCGTCCAAGGATGTAAGGAAGCTTCATAGATGCGTATTCGTCATTAAACACTTGGGGTACGCCTGCGTGAAGCTTAAATACGAAATTATGAAACAATGTCGATGAGGCGCAGTATGGTTCCATTGTGTGGTTTACACCAAACGTATAATGAAGATATATGCGTTTGTGAAGCTATGCGTCACAGACAGGCGTTAGGAATGACACCATCTAACAGATATAGATATAGAACCCATCTACAAACCAACTTTGACAAGCGTCTCTTCTCGTTTTACGTCTCTAGGTCTACTCTGTTTATCTCTTTGTGTTATTATTACCGCGAATGTATTTTTTACCTTTTTTTTTTACTAGCCGTTACTGTCCCACTGCTGGGCAAAGGCCTCCCCCAAGTCCTTCCAAACTTTCTTCTCCTGCGCCGTCTCAAGCCAGTCCTCGCGGTACGCGTCCAAATCTTCCCGCCACCTCTTTCTAGGCCGACCTCGACGGCGCTTCCCTTCAGTAGGAACCCACTGTGTATCGACGCTCGCCCAGCTGTCTCTATGCATGCAGCTGACATGACCCGCCCAGTGCCATTTGAGCATTTTTTACATAACTATTCAATATTAAACTGCAAAAACCGTACGAAAATTTTAATTTTTCGGGCGACCTTAGAGCGTTCACCTTAACTGTTTATTGAATACGGGGTTTTTATCCACATGGATACTCCAATCCCGTCGTATCCTGTTAGTTCTAAGTACACGTTACTTAAATAACTAATTTGAGTGAAATAATCATTCCTGTGTTGTTGTTAGTACTTAGCCCAAAGAGGCTTCAACCTCTTTAGGTTCTTAACGAGCTTATTTTTTTAGGTGGAAAATCTTTTACTAGAGAAAACCCACTCTTGTTCCTTCTTTGCTTTCGTTCCAGAGCCCCGGGGTTCTCTTTCACATGACTCATAGCCCCAGTAGGCTTCATCGACCCTACTAGCCCCTACGGTTTTGCTGACATCTGCCATCTCCTTGAGAAGGAGACCTAAACGAGCATGATGTTGACCATTTAAAACCAGTATTCCAACATATAATAAGCAACGTGTAAACATGACAGAAGCAGTCGGGCCTGAAACTTTTTGATATGGGGCGACCTCTGGTTGAAAAGGGCTCCAATTAGTTCCCAGGGACATGCCAGAGGGCAGCACTTTATTGACGAGTTTTGATAACACGAGTGTAGGTTATAATGAATAAACATGGTTTTATGAATGAAAAGCTAACTTTTTGGTCAATATCAGCGGAAGCTTTTTAGGAATACACTAACATGCTCACTGCGTTATGAGGTCGAACAAGCCACATGCGTAACTTCTTGCAGGTGTGGCAGTCAAAATCGTTTTCTTTCACTCTGTGCGAGGGAGAGCTATGTGTGAACATAGCTGTCCCTTGCACAGAGTTTCCATGGGTATACCAGAGACAAAAATGATTCTCGCACAAACTTTTAGAAAAGGCTGGAAAGGTCTCATACACACTGCAATTAGTTCGACTTTGCCTCTAAAAGACCTCATACGCACTGGCTGAAAGACAGTGAAAAATGGCTCCGCAAAACGCGTGTTAAAGCGTGAACTACATTAGACCGACGAACAAGTGAGCCATGCCTGATTTGTATGTAAAGTCCCGTTGCGTGGCGTCGCGTAGTATATAGATCTAACGTAGCTCTACAAGACTAGTTGCCATAAAAAAGGAAGGGAGACCAACGCGCCCAGTTTGGTGAACGGGGCCCTCGTATGCCCAATGTTCAACCTTCACTTCCCCAATTCCCTGCCGGAGTCTTTGTTTCTTGATAGCTACAACCTAGAGGTCTTTAAGTCAAAAGTGTATAGGTTACTTCTAGGAAAGTGTACTCCATCGTCGGCCACATGATTGCTTACCATCAGGGGAGGTAGTGGTCAAACGCGAGCATTCAGAATAATTAAAAAAATATTGTGAGAGACACGTCACGTCTTACAATGAAAAAATCAAAGACATATGACATCCACCTATCCACAGTGTGCCTTTTTTGTGAAGTATGGCAGTATAGGAATTGTCCATAAAGGAATGACGTTTATGGAAAATTCCCAGTTATGGGAACATATATTATAATAGATTTCTTATCTACACTAATATTATAAAGAGGTAAAGTTTGTTTTATTTTTTGTTTTAGGAGATAATCTCTGAAAGTACTGGTCCGATTGCTAAAATTTTTCCACTGATAGAAAGCTACATTATTCCAGAGTACAAGGCTATATTTTATGTATCTACGCAGGCAAAATTGCGATAAAAGCTAGTAAAAATAAATAGCTAGACGAATAGAATCAGTGTAGCATTTTTAAGTTCAACAAACCTAGCGTAAACATAATAATAAACTGCGGTTCATAGAACAAAGGAGAATTTTCTTTAAGTTTTCATAAAAGAAAAAGAAATCAGAAGAGATAGCTATAATAACCCTGGTCGCGACGTGAAAGTAAATCATTTTGACTCGCTTCACTAACCCTGGTAACATGAGATAGGTACGTATAATATAATAATGTTTAAACAGCTTTATAATACATTCTCACTCAATACTAGCTAGTGCCTGTGACTTCTATATTTTGTTTTTATGGATAAGCTCGCGTTTGACCCCTATCTCACCTGTTGGTAAGCGATTATGTGGCTGAAGATGGAGCACGCTTGCCTAGAAGTAACTTTACTTTTAGCTTAAAGATCCCCTTGGTTGTAGCAATCATGAAACACAGACTCCACCAGGAAATTCTACTCCTTCTCCCCTCCTCCTCTTTCTCCTTTCTTTTTCTTCTTCTTCCTGCCCTTATCTCATATTACTTGGGGTCGGTGCAACACGTTTTCTTCTTCCATTCTGTCCTGTCACCCGTCAAACTATCACTAACTCCCTATTCTTTCATATCACATCTCACACAATCCATCCATCTTTTCTTCGGCCTTCCTCTCCTTCTCCATCCATCTACATGTATACTCAAAACTCTTTTAGTAATATGCGCTTCATCCCTCCTCTTCACATGACCATACCAAGACAACCGATTACCTTTCAACTTTTCAGTCACTGGCGCCACTTTTAAACTTCCTCTAATATACTCATTTCTCACTTTATGCATTCTCGTCACACCACACATCCATCTCAACATTCTCATCTCCGCTACATGCAATCTTTTTTCATCCTTCTTTTTCACAGCCCAACATTTTGATCCATACAGTATGACAGGTCTTATGTATAAATTCTACTCCTTAGCTATACAAACAATAAATATGTTCCCAAAACATTTTGTGCGTATGTGTGCAACGTAGGTTACAGTTGCAGGCAAGTCTGTGCGGGTCAGTACCGATCGGTGCAGGTATAATTTTCTCGTGTGTTCTTTGCGCTCATTTACGAGTATAAAGAAACAGGTTTATACTGGTCGGTACCGACAGCCTGGACCGAGTCATACTGGTTTAAGCATTGGCCAGTGTAGTGTTTTTACACATACAGATTTATCTGTTTCTATATGTGGTTTGACCGGTACCTATCAGTACCGACTCGTACCGACATATCGGTACCGAAAAACCTGTATCTTTGTTTGCACCCTTTTTTTATGGTGGGAAAAAATTATCCAATGACAAACCCAGCTCTTGGGCGGAGCGGGAGATTGTGCCAGACTCTTACTGACTAAAAGACCCACCCCGTTCCTTCTAGCCTTCATACCGGGGCTCGAGCTCCCTTTCGGATAACCCACCAGTAGGCTTCGACGGCTGGGTCCGTGCTGTTGCTGACAACTCCTTGAGGCGCGCGGGAACAGTGCGCGCCGTCGACGACTTGGGCTTGGTCCGGATAGTTACCGGACGGCCGGACAGCGAGCTACCTATTGCTCACTGTCCGCAAGCCCGCGCCTATGGTGGCCGGAAATCAGGATCGGAATACCGGCGGTGGCGGCGAAAACGCCGTTGCCTGATGCGTTCGGCCTCCTCCTTTGCGAGCATTACTGCTTCGCAGAAGTCGGCGACCGCCTGCCACTCCTCCTCGCTCTGGACCATGGCCTCAACCAAATCTTTGTTTGCACCCTATGGGTGGGATGTCCACCATGTACCGGTGAATAAATTGTAAATAATAAAACAGAGAGTGCCTTTTGCACTCTTGTGCCTTGATCACACGTACCGAGTAAACGGGCGAGACAGTGCTCTCGGCCGAATATTCGGTACATACACCTTTCACTCGGTACGTGTGATCAAGGCATTACAAGTCGGTTTTGTCGTGAAAACTTAACGAATTCAATAAATATTATTCGGTTCAATTTTCCGGGTGAATCAGTTGACTGTAATATTTCAGGCGCCATTGGCTGAAATGCAATCATGGTTCATTGTAGTGAAAAATTCAGCTTCAATATCCTCATATGTGTCCGTATGACTTATTAAATTGAGACCATTGGCTTTATCGGTATTGTTCAGGAGTTTTTTTATTTTTCTGTTGATCATTCATGTTTTATTGACTCACGGAGTATTATTTCGTGTTACACAAAGTTTATTATAAGTATATTTATTATAGTAGTAATTAACTTTTATATTATATTGTCTGCTGTTTTTTTTATTTATTTATACTTATTATCAAGATATTAATGTATCCTATGATGTAACCCAGAATATCATGGTCTACCCAGTTATATTTAAGCCATTCAGCCTAACATGCGTAATTTTTTCCGCGCGGGAATCGAAACCACGATGCGCTGCACGGCAGCCAATAACTCAATCACTGCACCAATCATGCCGTCGTCGTAATTGACAAACAAACATTCAAACTTCAATTCAAATAATTCAAATTATATCGCCGAGACTCCGACTCCGACTAGCAGCCACCGTTCGTCCGTTGCGGACCCATTGCTTGTGGGTAGCTCGCGGTCCGGCCGTTCGGTAACCATTTAGACAAAACCCGAGTCGTCGACGGCACGGATATCAGCAAAATTATAGAGGCCCAGAAGAACCGAAGCCTACCGGGGCCATGGGTCGACTTCTGAAAGGGTTACCCTTTTTTACGGCTTATGTACCTAAACCATATATGTATATATATTATTTAAGTACCCATCCATCGCTGATAATATATTATATTGAACCCCAAAACCGGTTTTGCGTCCGTTGCGTCACAAGGTTCAGTTGAAAACCAGCGTCAGGCACTAGTTGTCTGGCATTCATGCTGAACTGGACCTATTTTGGTGCAGCCATGAGGCACACAACAACTGTATTTTTTATTTTATTTTGTGCTTCTTTTACTTTTGATACGTGTTTTTGTATATTATTGTGTTTGGGCCTTGTGCTGTACCAAATAAATTATTTTTCTTTCTTTCTTCTTTTACTCCAGGAACGCAAAAGGCAGCTACAGGAAATTAAGTGTGGTTTAGTCAGTGTCTGAAGTCTGTCTGAAAATTCATTTGTGATTTCTTACCTTAAAATAAAATCTTGAAAGGTCAGTCACACCCATCCATAATATTGTTAAATGATATCTCAGCTTTATTATTTGTTTTAAATGGTCACATAAATCTTTTTGGACTATTTTATTAATAAAAATTGCAACATTTTCTTTTAGCTGGTCTATGCACAACCTTTTAGTTTTTAATAAATATGTTCTGTTCGATCATATAGCACCCTAGGGCTGCCGCTGAAAATCAGCGTCAGGTGGTGGCCTTGTGTTACCATTTGGTATTATGCTGAGCTGAGGCCTTTTTGGCATTACTCAATGTACCATTTGTTTAATTGTAAGGAGTTTCCGTTTTTGTAATGCTAATAAACGCAATTTTCTTTCTTTCATTCCAATATTTATCCTCACGTAGCTCTGAACGTTTTTCTCATACATGCCCTCATCTATTTATAAGTCCTCACGTCCGCCCAGGCTCAGAACGTGGGCGGCTTATTGTGCACAAAACATCCCCGCCCTGACCTTTGGGCTGTAACGTTATATTGTTTGCCCAAAGCCATAGCTCTTAGTGACATGAATGACATTGTTTTTTGAGGGAGTAATTACGGGAGGTAAATGTTTTTCTTGTATATAGAACCTGCTAATATAATTTCGGAAATTCGCTCTTGCTCTTACCGATATCGTTTTTAGGGGCGCAATTTACTGTTTTTTGTTCTAAAAATGAAAAGTGCGTGAGTTCGCCCCCGCCATCAACCCTCATTTATTTATATCTTCGTAAGTGTATTAAAAAACCTCGTTCGATACACGTGTTTTATTACGGCAGCACGGCTCAACACCCTTGCCTACGGCTCGGGCGAATTCTGACTCGGTCGCAATAATAAACTTTCTCGACTTGTATCAAAATGTAATCAAAATGTGTATTCCTTAATCAAATCTATACCTATAAAAGTGAGATACCCACCACCTACTGATTAATCACAAAATCTCTGAAACTTACACCTACAAACTCAAAATTTGGCAGGTAGGTTTCTTATAGGGGTCAGACATGGGTGTATAGACATCCGCTAAGAAAGGATTTATGAAACTCCCCAAGGGGGTAATTGGAAGTTTGTATGAAGAAACCGACTTTCCGCTGGCAGAAGCTATTCATTTATATAAGAAACAAGCTGCTCTTAGAGGCTATGCCAACATGAAAGAAGAAATTGTTCTAATCTCATCTCAGCCAACAGACGTCCACTGTTGGACATAGGCCTCCCCCAAGCGTCGCCACAATGCACGATCCTGTGCGTCCCGCATCCATCGGATTCCCGCAACCTTCACCAGGTCATCGGACCACCTTGTAAGAGGCCTTCCAACGCTGCGTTTTCCGGTGCGCGGTTGCCACTCCAGAACTTTTCGGCCCCAACAGCCATCTGTTCTACGAGCAATGCCCATTGCCACTTAAGTTTGGCGATTCTTCGTGCTATGTCGTCAACCTTGGTTCTCCTGCGTATATCTTCATTTCTGACTCGATCACGCAAGGAAACTCCGAAATTGTTTTAAAGAAACATAATATGTACTCCCGTGATAAAAACATGCTCACGATCTACCCGTGTGCCAAATTTCATTAAAATCCGTTCAGCCATTTGTGTATGAAGAAGTAGCAAATATACACACAAACTTTCGCCTTTATAATATTAGCTCTTTAAATTATTACTTAAATCGATTGTATTTATAACTAGCTGACCCAACGAACTTCGAACCGCCTAACAGTCAATAAACGTAGTATATTTTTCTATATATTCAAACGATTGCTATGAAACAAAGCCTAAATAATATACCAAGTTACAGACAATTTTAATGTATAAAAGTTATCTAAGTAATTACTAATACATTGTTGATACATTTTACGTGATGCGCGCACAATACTTTTACAGATTTATTATAATAAATGTGTACATTTGAAAAAAGTGATTTTTATAATTTTTCTTGAGATGGGATAGGTACCTACTGAAATAAAAAACAACCTCATATTATACAGATTTCTCTGTTACCAAATGAAAACCTTTTTTTATTCCAACTTACAGTCCTACATAAAGATGAGGTACACTTACCTCTATCTTTACTATTTCCAATAGCGGCGTGGCAACTTTTCTGTACGCTTAGGAGTAGGCAGGTATATCGTCGAGCAGAATCGAAGCCTCCCTAGGGATCCTTACAAGTTTGTGTAGCGTAGTTGGGCATCTTAACTGGAAAGGGAATGGAAAATTGTCGATCCCACTATGTTGACACAATGTTATGCTCTTTATTAGACATGTTTATTTCACACTAGGTTCCTGAAACAAACTCTACCGAATTGAAGATGTAAAACTCTACTTTCAATACACTTATTCGATAATCCGTTCTTATCTCTATGGCTTTTAGTCAGTGTACTAAAAAATGTCGTTTGATGGGTGTAACACTTGGCTCCACATCACCCTTGCCCACGTCTCGGGTGAATTCCACCACAGTCGAAAGGTCAAACTTGTATCAAAATGTACTATTACAATGTACTTGAAAATTCGCTTCTAACCCTACCACTTTTAGATTTGCACTAGTTCGTTTTAGTACGGTAAAGTGCTATAGCCAATCTCCATCAAGACGTATGAAAAAAAACCACAAGCCATTTCATAAAATAATTTAAGATCTACTAAAGAATGAGTTGTGAAGTTTGCTTTTTAAAATCTTCGACTTTGTTAAAAAAAAAAAAAAAATACGTGGACAACTGTCATTTTGGTTACTCGGTTTCAAAATACCCTCGCCAATGCTCTGGCATGTATTTCGCCTCGACTGCAATGATAAAATTTACCTTATCATTTCAGCCAAAGGACGTCCACTGTTGGACATACTCCTCAAGTACCACCACAAGTAACGGTTTTATGCATCTCGCATTAGTTCCCCTAGCCAAACTGCTAATCTGCAATCGTTAACGCTAGTAGAAAGCTTTAAACGTACGGGAATGACGTTATCTCAACGCTGATTCACGTGGTCAGAACAAAAGAATTGGGGTCGTGGCCAACTCAAAGCCACAAAATGGATAGGTACAGAAGTCAATCTACATACAAAGCGCGCTCGAGCAACGCACACATAGACACCGCTCACGGACACGATATCCCGGAGCGTCTCGGCCCGCTCGTTGAACAGTTCCGGCTCAAACGCTCATTAGTGTGCGTCCACCGAGCGTAGGTATAAAAAGTGAAGTATGTACAATTGTACATACATGAGATTGTCTTCTGTACCTATTTATTTTGTGTCGAAGCGTTCGACGCTAGCGAAACGGTTGTAACTTGGCTAGGGAGGCAGGTCATCGATCAGCGCTGCGTCTACCAGTGCGCGATCACCACTCTAGAACCATTCGTCTCCATCGACCTCCCTTCTACGAGTAATGTGCCCTGCCTACTGTCACTTAAATTTGACTATTCTTCGGGCTACGTCGGCGACCTTGGTTCTCCTGTGGATATCTTCATTTCTGATACGATCACGCAAGGAAACTCTGAGCATTTTCCATTGTCCTTTGGGTGACTGTAAAGAGGTGACCAGATAGATGCATGCAAACTAGCACAAACCAAATACATAAACCAAGATGACCTTGATTTGTGTGTTTGGTTTGTGTTGAGTTGTTTGGTTGTAAACCACGCGCCAACACGTTTGGTGGTTGGGAAAACGCGCCTCCCAACCAATGGCGTTGAAGGTCATGGATTACAACTGCTGTCTACACGGATTAAAACTAGCAAGGTCACCTTGGTTGGGACGTTTGTTTAAATCCATCCGGCCAACCCTTAAGCCTTCTGGTGAGGCCCATTGTAATCAACAACGATTCATTTGTCTACTTGCATCAAAATGAAGTGTTTTAAAGGATGCACTTTGGAGAGTGTGCGCAGGAATTACATGACTTAATTCCAGCATCTCACTTCTACCATCGGACAAGCCGACGAACGGCGAGTATCGACCCTAATGTTGTTGAAACCTCTACGGTCCGGACCAAGCGTTTCGCCTCGTCGTTTATACCACGTACATCGAGGGACAGGAACAATTTGCCTGCTGCGGTCTTCCCGTCTGATTATAATTTAGGTGTCTTTAAGGCAAGAGTGAATAGGCTCTTAATAAACTAGTGCGCCTCACCATCAACGATTGCATTACTGCTTACCATCAGGTGGGATCGCAGTCAAGCACTAGTTTATATAACTTAAAAAAAAAATAAAAAATTAACTATTACAAAAGCGTCAACAAATCACATAATCTTCTAACAAGATCCATCATTCATAGTTTCACAATAACAAGCCATCAAACGGTTGTAGCACTAAGTGGTTACAAACGGAAGCCATTTGCGTAACGTTACAATGCAACACGCGACCAACATGGTGTTTACAAATGATTGCTAGTCTTTATTACACGCCGGGCGATACATTAAGGCCCTAGCTCCCGAGCTGTGTCATAAAACAGTGACTTTCTGAAGCCTACTTCTAAGTTACGACCATGACAATAGATTTGAAAAAAAAAATCTGTTTATTAAACATAGTCATAATTATTATTTTTCTTTTATACATATGTGTTAGTTTATTATTTTGTAAGATTATTTGTGTATTATTTATGGGCCTGATAATAATGGATTATTATTATTATTGGTAAGGGATTGTTACAAGTCATTATACAGAATGTTTAAATTGCATCAATGGTTACATTTCAATGTCAAATAATATAAAATGTCAAACAAATAAAAGAAAATACAAGAAAACAAATAAATAGAAGTCAAATCACAAATTAAAAATTAAAATAAATCATAAAATTAAAAGCCACAACAATTTTCAGTACAAATTTAAATGTACGTCAAAGTTAAATTACATTCAGATTCATGTACAACATACGATTTTTTCATATGAAGATAATGTGCTAAAACAAAAAAAAATACAATTTGATATTTATTGCTTGTTTTCCCTATTCCTTTTAAAAGGTTTTTATTTTTAGAAATACGAGTATGTTTACACAAAAACATTACTGGTTATTAGTTCTTCAGAATATACATATCGTTATGTAATTGTAAATCAATCATTTCGCAAAGAAAATTATGTACGAGTAGGCATAGGCGGCAGTACGAGTATGTGTGCATTTAACTCTGGCCAGATGTTCAAGGGACTGTCCGACCGTCCGGTAACTGTCCGGACCGAGCCCAAGTTGTCAACGGCGCGCACTGTTCCCGCGCGCCTCAAGGAGTTGTCAGCAACGGCAGGGGCCCAGCCGGGTCGAAGCCTACAGGGTTATTCGAAAGGGAACTCGAGCCCGGTATGAAGGCTAGAAGGAATGGGGTAGGCTTTTAGTCAGTAAGAGTCAGCGGGGGTTGTCATTGGATGATTTTTCCTAACATAAAAAAAGATGTTCAAGGGACTATACGCCTTAACAGTGATATTGTTGAATTGCGAGTGTAAACAATAGATTATGAAGCTGTCATACAAAGATAGTGAACCCGTTTTATGTTTGCTACAAAAGTGGATGGGTACCCATTAGATGGGTAGCAAAACATGCGAATTAACAGATATGTATTCTAGACTAACGTATACCAGTGGCTTCGCCCACGTGTAGGTAAGTAGGATTCTCTATATAAAAGTTAAACCTCCATTTTATCCGCTTACATAGTGAATTTTGGAAAGTCCTTTCTTATTCTTTGTATACGAGTACAACATATTATTATAATTGTCATAATGTAAAATCTTTGTAAAAAATATTTAAATACAAACATATTTAAGCCAATTTATAGACGTTGCCACGATAATACGCTCAATGAGCAGCTACCACAGAAGCCAATAAGTGTAGAAGCAGTCATTGCCAAACAAGCTTGTCTTCAACGTAGTCTAATCTTGTACTACGCTTTTTTGAAAAGGACACGTTCCATTATGTGGCTTTTGAAATTCCCAATATTCCTTTGTTGCGGGCTTCTTTACTGAATAATTTATGTACTGGATATATTTTTATATAACGTTTTTCTGACGGCTCTTTTATATGTCTGTTGATGTAAGATAGTAGACTGATTAAATTAACTAATTTAACTTTGATTAATTTTACTGCCTTGCATCAACAGACATACATGAAGGTGTTGTAAGTAAAAAAAGACGATCAAATCCTGGAAGCCCTGTTTTCAGAGTTTGATCGTTTTTTTATGTTTTCGCACACTGTTTTACAAAATCTAGAATTGGAATTCTCTTTGGGGTCTAGACAGTTATTTTTTTAATAACGATTATATTTCTGAATTCATGGGAGTGAGATTTTGGCACGTTAGATATTGGCAGCTCATGATTATAAACTAATACATTTAGCAGGTATGAAAATCAATTGTTTAAATCCTTTTTTATGGTGGAAAATCATCCAATGGCTTTTCTCGCATTAGGGCGGAGCGAAAAGGCGTGTCAGACTTTTACTGTCTAAAACCACACCTATGTTCTTTCTTTGTCTTGCGTTCCAGATTCCAGGTTTTCCTTTCAGAAGTCATCGCATGGCCTCAACTATGGAGGTATAAATCAATTGTGTAGGTCATCTTGTACTTACTGAAAAGTACCTGTAAGTATCCGCATAAAGCTTATTGACCAAAGTGTAATTTAAGTTACCTTTGAAATTGTAATAAGTTAAAAGGTTCTAACGGATCGCTTTAATCAACGGTAGGAGGGTACTTAACTTTGATTGCCAATTTAGCCCTAAACTTGTTACTTATTTCAACTGAAAATCTACAAAGGTTTCAGCTACTTTTACACATGAATTTTATTTAAAACCTTTGGTTGTTACACGTATAATAACTTCAATAAAAATAAATGTGTGTGTGTGGGTGACAGGACAGAATGGAAGAAGAAAACGTGTTGCGCCGACCCCAACTAATATGGGATAAGGGCAGGAAGAAGGAGAAAAATATATGTGAAAAACAATAAAATTACAAAAAAATAAAATTGAGAGAAACAGAAATAGGTATACATAATGTAGAAGTGATACACTTCTAAAGTTAGTATGCCTTTTTTGGAGGGAAAAATCACGAAACACCATCTCCCACTCTGGGAGAAGAGGCAGTGTCAGGTTTTTACTGATTAAAACTCACTTGTGTACCTTCAATTAGCCTTTGCGTTCCAGGTTTCAAAGCCGTAATGACTTTTTCGAACAATTCCACAGCTCTGGCAGGCCATCAGTCCTAGTAGGCTCCGTCAATTTAGCTGACAGATTTTTGAAGCACGCATGGAACACTTGGTCTTTGTTTGCCTTGACATACAAAACCGGTAATTTCAAAGTAGCTTTGCCCCATGGGCCGTCCAATAGGAAACCCTGGGGCCTGGGTCGCAAGACGAAGAATGAACATAAGAGTGGCTTTTAGTCAGTAAAAGTCTGACACAGCGTGAGAAGTCTTTCAATAGTTTCCTACCAAAAAAAAAAAATTTCTTTGCCATTTTTACGAGAACTAAATATTTTTAACGGTGGCTCTAATTTATTTTATAAAATGAAAACTTAACCATAATTTGATTTCATATCAAAAAGTTCCCGTCCAATTCATATATAACTTTTTCATGACCTACAAAACTTGCCGCCAATTCTCCAATATCACGAAAATATCCTGACACAGAAAACAACTTTACCGCAATATATAATTCAGGAAGGTTTTATTTGAACTCACAGCATTTCAGTGACCATTCAACGCCCTTATGTCAGCCATTTTTTGCTCGATTATTTCTGTGGCTTTGAAGGAATGCTTGAGCTTACCCGTAATTAGAAAAAATATGGAAATATTTTCCCGTATAAAGAAAAATTATGAATAAAACATGGGTTTTGAGTTGGCTTTATAGTGTGGTATCACGCTTGAGTTCATTGACATTATGTCGTGATGTCCTCGTTTATTTTCTCTGATCTCAAAAATTACAGTTTCAAATCAGGTGTTTCATGAATAATATCGATTATTTTTCCGACCCAAATATCGACCAATAGAATTGCACCATTCGACGTCACGTGGTACAACCTACATTATTAGTATTATACTGATAATTTTTTGAAAATTTTCTCTGGTCCTTGACATATATAAAAAACAAAACATGATCACTGACAGGTTGAATTCAATTGTGAAAATTGGAGATTTTGCGACATTTGGGACGGAAAAATAATCCCCCGAATACCACACGAGCTTCAAAATTATCTGGCGAATATTTCCCTCAAGGTTCCCTGCAAACAAATAAAATCGTCAAGTTTTTCAGGAAAAATCACTCGCGCCGCTCGTGATTTTTTAACCTGAAAAACTTGACTCCTTCATTTGTTTGCAACGAACCTATCGGGAAATATTCGATAATTTTGAAGCTCTTGTGGTATTATATATGAAAATTCATCTTTAAGTTAGAAGCTACGGGCCTGAATGCGGTCATGTTCTCACTAGATGTCGTTAAACTCAATTTTTTTTGTTTATTATGTTATTAGCGTATTCTTTTTTTATCTGTCCCCATCGACGATTCGGGCTTGATCCGGATGGTTCCCGAACAGTCGAACGGTGGAGCAATGGTTAGCTTGCCGTCCGCAAGCCCGCGTCTACGTTGGCCGTACCCTCGCGCGTGCGACTGCCTCCTTTGCTAGCATTACTGCTTTGGAAAAGGAGGCGACCGCCTGCCACTCTTCCTCTCATCGGACCATGGCCTGTATTAGGGTCCTGCGCGAGACATTGTTGCCCACGATGAAACGGCGGTGCACTGCTCAAGCGGGGCACACCTCTACCAAATGCTGTACCGTGTCTTCCGTACGGTCCACTCAGTGGTGACACCCGGGTGATTCTTCCATACGAATCCGGTGCAGGAAGCTCCCGAACTGATCATGTCCGCTGAGAAACTGTTTTATGTAGCGTATAAGATTCTCACCAGTCTCTCACAACCGCCCGACTTCACACCCGGAAGTAATCTGTAATGAGCTATATGGAAAGCGATCAATCGACTGCACACCCAAGTAGGTATTACAGACCCCTCCGACACCCAGAGTGAGTGCGGTACTCCTAACCAGACGATGGCCCACTTTTTAGAGTGCCCAAAGTGTCCTCAAACACTTTGGACGACCTAAAAATAACACTGACGCCGCTATAAACGCAGCAATCTACTGGGCCCAAAAAATATGAGGGAAGAGAAAACCATTAATTCGAATAATTCGATTTGGAATGTACATTCAGCTTAATTTTTTTGCCTGATCAGATTTTACGTGGAAAAATCATCCAATGACATACTCTGGTTTTAGGTGGAGCGGAAGATAGTGTCAGACTGTTACTGACTAAAAACACACTCCTGTTCCTTCTTTGTCATTGTTTTAGGGCCCTGGGGATATTGCATCACCCATGGCCCCAGCAGGGTCGAAGCGATTGCAGACGACACGACCCCTTGAGGCGCGTGTGGAACACTAAGCGTCATCGACGACATGGGCTCGGTCAGGACGGTTATCGGACGGTTGGACGGCGAGCTACCCATTGCTCGCCGTCCGCAAGCCCGCGCCTACGGTGGCAAGATTCTTAATACCAGTGTTTGTAAATTGATTCGCTTTCATTTGAGGGTCTTTATAACAATATATTCTCTCCAAGATATGTGAACATGTTTCCGCACCCTGAATCCCAAAGTCAGACGAAGTAGAAGTAACTAAATCCAAATCACCATTGAAAATGTTCGGAGTTGGTTAAACAAGGAAATGTACGCGATTACACCTCGAGGGGAGGAATAAATGAATTGGAAATTCCGCAACATTAAAAATGTAAAACTTAGCTCTGGCTACTATGTAGCTACTAATGGATGGTGCTGAAAATGATAATATTTCTCATAATGATGGGGAAGCGGTAATGGTGTACGGGAAAACTTTTCCTTTTGGAAAGTAGGTCGACATTTTTGTTGATTCATCGCTTACTCGTACCATCAGGTGAAATATTGGTTAAACGCGAAACTATTAATAATAAAAAGAAAGGAGGATGCCAGATTTTGTATGGGCACTGTCTCCACCCTCCAACAGACATGAGGCAGATGTCATTCGAAGCGTCTAGATAATTATAGTATTTTTTATTATGGCGACACATCTTGTTTACTCCTCAGTTTTATGCGCACTTAATCTTGTTCTAAAATTTATTGTTATTATATATAATATTCCATCTAATATTATAAAAAATACAATTGAGTTTGTTCCAATATCTCTAAAGCATAGTTGCTTTAAAAAATACATTTAAAGTTTCTATCCGCGCGATTTTGCCTCTCTTGTAAAATTTATTTTTTGGGAGATAATATTGTTCACCTCTGAAGTACAGTATTTATCCCCATGTTGTTGTTTTCAGACATTTGAATTCGTTACAGTGTTCTCTTGTGTAAGTAAATATTTACCAGTTTATTCTTAGAATCTTAAGCAGCCTCGCAAAATACTAATTACACTATGAAGGTGAAAGTTTCCAGTGTTGGGTTTCTGCGTAAATTTGTATATTTACTCCTTTAGGCTGCCCGCCCACGTCCGATAATCGGTGACCGATTGTTTGTAGGAGAAAAACAAAACACACTGATAGCAATAGTGCAACGCACACGTCCTACAAAAAGTCGGTCAGAAAACAGAACCATGTTACAAATATACAAAATCGGCCCGATTATCTGTCCTACAAAAAGTCTGACGTAGACGGGCACCGTTACGATTAAACCGCTGAATGGATTTGCATGAAATATTGATTGCATCACTGCTTACCATCAGATGGGATCGCAGTCAAGCACTGGTTTATATCAATAAAAAAAACAATGGAACACGGATAAACCATGTCCTAGAATAGGACATACGAAACTTTTTATTTATTTATTTATTAAAACTTCATGCAACACAAAGGTGGACTTGATGCCTTAGGCATTCTCTACCAATCAACCTAGGTGGGTGAAGAGAAAACATGGCAGGTGCATAAAAAAGCATTCATGGAAGAAGTATAATATAGGAGTATAATATACAGGGTGACTGGCAATTACTGTACGATACTTAAACACGTGATTGTGCTCATGATAACCAACAACTTTTATTATGGGAGCAAAGCCGAAATCGCGAAAAAAATAGCAGCTGTTCAGTACATTAGGCAAACATAAATTTCAGATTAGTACCCATAGTAAAAGTTGTTGGTTATCATGAGCACAATCACGTGTTTAAGTATCGTACACTAATTGCCAGTCACCCACCAAGTGTATTATACACTTCAGATATTTTTTTTATTCTTATGCAGATGAAGTCGCTGGCAGACTATATAATCTGTTAGAAAATATAATAAGTATCTATAATATGATCGCCCTCAATATCACTACTACTACTATATACAAGAACTAGATTTCGCAATCTCTTATAATTTTGTATTATTAAAAATACACAATTAACAAGACAACAGAGAACACATTAGAAGTGACATTCTAGACAGAGCTTAAATCTTTTTGGCCCGGGATTAAATATCAGATTAGGCAGCAAGAAAGATCTGTGTGACACAGCACACAGCAATATTGCAGTATAAGTTAGTAATTAGTATAAGTTTAGGTATCTTTTAGGCTAGAGTGAATAGACTCTAAAAAAAATAGTGCGAATCACCAACATCGATGGTCGTACTGCTTACCATCAGGTGGGATCGCAATTAAGCACTAGTTTAAATCATAAAAGAAAAATAAGTATCGTAATATAGTTACAGAAAGAAATAATATAGTAATAGAAAACCAATTATAATCACAATTACAATAGAAATAAAAACTAATTGAAATTAAATTAAAGATAGAGAGATAATAAGATTTAATTAAATTATTATACAAATAACTACAGCATATTATGTAATTAGTCGATAGTTACGATACTATAATCTGTGGTCGGCCACCGGACAAAGCCGGATTTGTGGTACACCGTAACACCGAGCAGAAATCTGCGTTACAATTTGTAATGAATGTACTGTAATTAATTAATGATCGATATTTCACGTGGAAGCTTGTAATATGAAATACTAGATATTAGCTTAGTGAATGTATTCTTTTATATAGATGCGTCATTCTTTCAGCGCTTTTTCTGAACCACACCAGGTCATCAGTCCACCTGGTTGAAGGCCTTCCAACGATGCGACTTCCGGTACGTGGTCGCCACTTCATAATCTTTCGGCCCCAATGATCATCTGTCCAGCGAGCAGCGAGCCCTGCCCACTGTCACTTAAGTTTGGCGATCCTTCAGGCTATGTTGGTAACCTTAATCTCCTGAGGGTATCTTTATTCCTGATGGGATCACGCAAAGAAACTCTGAGCCTATGGATGACTTTTGATGAAGCCAATTGTGAGCGACTACATTTCAGAGCCATATGTCATCACTGACAACACACACTCATTGTGGGTTGTTGGTTAAAATAATCACTTGATTTATATACTGGTTGATATAACTACAAGGTTCGCTTAATGAGATGTTTAATATTCCCTATTTTCCTGGAGCTGAAAAATGGACGATCCAACAAAAACACCGTAAAAAAATTGACGCTCTTGAGATGAGATGCTGGAGGCGTCTACTGAGGGTAAAATGGACTGCCCCGGGCCTAAAGTTTCCATTCTGAAAGAGCTTCACATCAAAACTCATCGATTGTGCAACTGCGAGGAGTGGCAGGCGGTCGCCGACTTTTGCGAAGCAGTAATGCTCGCAAAAGAGGAGGCCGAACGCATCAGGCAACGGCGTTATCGCCGCCGCCGCCGCCGCCGGGATTCTGATCCCGATTTCCGGCCACCGTAGGCGCGGGCTCGCGGACAGTGAGCAATGGGTCCGGCCGTCCGGTAACTGTCCAGACCAAGCCCAAGTCGTCGACGGCGCGCACTGTTCCCGCGCGCGTCAAGTTGTCAGCAACTGCAGGGACCCAGCCGGGTCGAAGCCTACTGGGGCCAGGGTTATCCGAAAGGGCGCTCGAGCCCCGGTATGAAGGCTAGAAGGAACGGGGTGTCAGGGTCTTTTAGTCAGTAAGAGTCTGACACTATCACCCGCTCCGCCCAAGAGCGGGGGATGTCAATGCATGATTTTTTCCCACCATAAAAAAAGAGGTGTACGACTAAGAAGAAGAATAAAATACTGTAATGTTTTTCTTGGCTTATTTCCATACAACAAAACAATAACAAGACCTAACTCGATGCTTACATTATACAACCATAGCCGTGGAAGGTAACAAAGTGAATTATATCGTCTCATACATTATGTATGGGCGCAATCCGATTGAATTGCTATTTTACGGGACAAACAACACGTTTCTGTTCGGGGAACTTCGGGGAATTTCGGGATTTTGTTGTTGAGAGCATTTTTATGGTTGATTGGTTTAGCTTTAAGGGACTGAGCTAACGTAAATAAAATTATCGCCTGAACGAATGCGAAAACGTACAGGTTCATAGAAGTAGATTAACCCAGTTTGCGGGATTGACCGAAAGAGTTACATTGTAGACACCTCTACGGTTCGGACTAAGCGTTTGGCCTCGTCGTTTATACTGCGTGTTATCAGGTGTTATTTTCTTAAATAAAAATACTTCGTGTCGGATATTTTAAGTGTCCTATTATCAATTTTACTACATGGTTTCTCTAATGAGTTATTCTGCATCCCTCACTTCCACACATATAGCCGGGTGTGGTAGGGGCTTAGAGCATTAAACCAACGGTAGGGGGCGCCTAGTGTTGCAAAAAACTCTAGTCCTCAAGTCGTATCTTCGGTCAGTTACGGTTTAAAGACCAGTTATTTTTGTTATTGGTTCTTCGTATCGACCTCTGGCGTATGACCTGATTTTAATTTCTGGCGAAAAGAAAAAAAGGAAATCAAAGGCTTTTAACGTCTATTCGAATTTTCATAATATGTTTGTTTATAAAATTATCAGTTAACTTAAGGCACACAAGCACATAAGACACATAATAATAAATTCTTTCGTAATCTTTGGCTACTTTTACGGTTCCAACGGGGCTCTCCAATCTTCATTAGGAGATTTTCAATAGTAGTACATAATTACAATACTATCTACCTCCTCAGTAGCTGGCGGTGATGGGTGTTCCCATGAGAACCATTAAGGGTTCCTTGTAGAAGCCTGGACCCATTCGTCTTCAAAGGGCCCTAAGTTAAACGTGATTAATTACTAAAAACAATCTTAGGTCGTTAGCAGGACGGTAACTTATTCATTAACACTGACCGCAAACTAAGTGCTGTTAACTAAACTAAGTAATTGTTAAGTTACGGCTAAGTGTGTGACTTTGAAATGTTCACTTGGAACCAATTAAAGTTATTGGTTTTGATGAATAGTTTTTAAAGATTTACGTAACTTTGCGTCGAGTGCACTTTTGACTATAATGTGTTTTAGTAGCCAGTTTTCGATAGTTAAGATTTTTTTTTTTTAATAATAATATAAACTTGATAGTAAGCAGTGATGCAATCGGCGATGGTGAGGCACACAAGTTTATGAGGAGCCTATTCGCTCTAGCCTTGAAGACACAAAAATTACAATCGGACGGGAAGATCGCAGCAGGCAAATTGTTCCAGTTCTTTGATGTACGCGGTCTAAGCTGAAATGCTTATTCCAGACCGTAGAGGTTTCAACAACGTAAGGTGATGACGGAATCAAGTCAAGCAATTCCTACGCACATTTGTTTTTAGCTTAGATTCTGAGTTCTTTAAGGCATTCGAATGCGAATTTAATACATTCTAAAGTTTTTGCAGTGGGTATCTGTCAGCAAATGCATCAAATCCGCTTTCTCGGCAAACATCGCTGAGGTAGTCAACCTTAAAATTAAATTCTCAGCTCCATTTTAACGTGACCACTCCTGTTTCAATAATTCCACTTATATTATTTTTGTCCAGTTGTACAGACACTAGATACACAAAATTATAGAAACTTATTGTTACAATACCACAAAAAAAAGACGTGTGGCACTCGGGGACTGCCGCGGTAAAGCTATTGCATAGCATTTTTATCAACTTATGCAATTATAATTATTTATTTATTTTATTTATGCAGTATTTTTTTCCTTTGTTTTTTTTTCTTTGATATTAATTGAAGTTACACTTTCACACATTGAATTGAATTTTGATTGATTGTTCACTCATTTGTTTTCTTATCGGTCACCACGCTCAAAAAACAAATGAGTGGGGGGTGTTAGGTTATTTTCGTTACGGAATTTCTGGATTCGATCTCCACGCTCAAGGCCCGCGATAGAAGCTATGCAATAGCTTAAAAACAATTTACCAATAATTAACCTTTCGAATACCGTACAAAGAGACACAATAGAAACACAATGTGACAGCGAACGCCGGCGTTCACTTGGGGTTTAATTAATTAAAACAGCTACAGCTTTACTTGAAAAAAACCCGCCAAACATTTCCACCTCTTCATTTTCTTATTACACTGGAGAACTTAGTCCATTTTGCGACTCCATCATCATTATTAATTTGTGTCACTGCTAATATCCTGACCGTAATAAATTACGAGTATATATCCATATTTCTACCCGTAGACAGAGATGGGTATAGCAAAAACGATGACACATCACTCTGTCACAGACCTACGATTTTTTGCGTCACAGAACTAGGTAGCCATTGATATGGCACGTCACTATGGTTACATTAACTCTCGCTCGTATTTGGTACGATTGGATCACGAATTTGGTTCGCTGCCGAACCAAATTTTTTTTTTTTCATCTTATATAAACCAGTGCTTGACTGCTATCCCACCTGATGGTAAGCAGTGATACAATCGTTGATGGTGAGGCGCACTATTTTATTAAGAGCCTATTCACTCTAGACTTGAAGACACCAAAATTATTATTTAAAATCTGTCCATTTATAGAGTAGTCCAGCGACTATTATATTATTTTTATTTATTTTTTTAGTCTGTGTAGGACTGCTATCGGTCAGAGTGTCTAGTACGAGTTTTTTTTTACGGTAACGCGATCGACAAGTATATTACGTTCGGCGCTCCGATTGGTCCACTCCTAGCTCTTAACCAATCAGAGAGCCAAACGTGGCAGACGATTCGATCGCGTTAACGTAAATCTACAGAAGTCACGAAAAATGTAAGAAATCTATGTAGATAACTTTTATACAATAAAAGTGTGTATAACTTGAAATATTAGTTAGGCTTTGTTTCATTGCAATCGGTTGACTACCTATATCGAAAGATATAATACATTCATCAGCTTCGAGGCAATGGCCCTCGCGCCTCAGCCGCCGAGATTCCGGTCCTGATTTCCAGCCACACCGTAGACGCGGGCATGCGGACCGAGCCCATGCCGTTGACGGCGCGTAGTCTTCCGCGCACGCCTCAAGGAGTTGTCAGCAACCGTAGGGGCCCAGCAGGGTCGAAGCCTACTGGGTCCATGAGTGATGCGAAAGAAATCCCCGGGGTTCTGGAACAATGGCAAAGAAGGAACAGGAGTGGGTTTTTAGCTTGTTTCAAATAAATCATTTACAGACACTTTTTTTTTCAATAATAAATAATCAGTCAGAAAAATGAAGTTATTGTACAATCGAAAGCGTAAAGACCTGTATGGAAAAAAATCATCGAATAACTCCTTCTGCTGTAGGTAGCGCAAGAGGGAGGATCAGACTTTTATTAACTAAAACCAAAGTGTGTTCTTTCAGTTGCCCTTTTTTATCCAGATCCATGATAACTAGAACAATCCCGCAGCCCTCGAGCCTGGTCCCCACCGGACGGTGAGCTACCTATAACTCACCATCCACAATCCCGCACCTACGGTGGCAGCTTATCATAATAAAACTATCATGGTAAATAGGAAATCCATATAAATCCATTCCCACTCACCCTAGTCAGATAAATAAATGATGACATGTCACTTTAACGCAAATCTACCATTTTTTGTGTCAAAGTGTCCATTGATAGATATGTCACGACGCGATTCTTTTGCGCCCAAACCGATTTATACGTCATGACTTTGATATTTCATCTTTTTGCGAATATCGTAGATAAAGCCTATATTTGTGTGGCGGGTAGATGTGATATTGAGGGAGTGACTCGAATGTTTTAGACGAAGCTGAATCGCGGATAAATAGGGCTTAAGTACTGAGGAAAGGCACCTTGACTTTGTACATCAACTTTTGCTGGTTCTTGAGTTAATTCCAAGGGTAAACAACGATTGGCGAGATTCTTATTTGTTACAATATGATATATTCAGTTTATTTTGAAACAAATACGGTAAATTATATAATATTACTACCAAGGGTTGGCTTTAACCTCGGACAGAGGATAAGCATTGCCATACAGCGTGGCAATGCCGCCAGTCTTTTGGGCACATTACCAGTCGACAGCGATGTTAATTGTTTATAATATATTGGATAAGATAGTTTGGAAGTTGGTAGTGTGATATTATATTCCCGAACCTCAAAACACACAAAGCCTTTCGACCTGCGTCTCTTTCTCTGGGCATATCGGATTGACATCCCATCGGTTTGGACGGTTACCGGATAGCTGGATGGTGAGCTAACCATCGCTCATCATCCGCTTTCTGCTTACGTTGGCTAAAAATCGGTATCGGGGATCCGGCGGCTTAGGTGTGACTAATCTCCATTGAGATTGACTACAATCGCAATTCATTCGGGAGGATTAATATAAAACAACATAAACAACAAGTACCTAATCTAAGAACTCATATAACTCATAGAATCCCATATAAAACTAAGTACGTCATCCATTGACGTAAAAGATAAGATATGCCTCAATTAGTACTCAAAGATGAAGATACACCTACTCATAAATGTATAACAACATAAAAAGCACTAATATATTATGAACACCATATTAATAGTGATAAGTCCATCATAAATCGATTGGAGGATTAAAAAGATTACATGTTGTTTGTGGAAAATAAATATGAAAGTTATGAGACACAAGAGTTGTGGTGGTCATAATGGTACTGTTTTATGGTGGGTAAACTCTCCTTCACCTCCTTGCGTCGTTTATCCTCAACGCTGAGGGTCGTGACTTCGGTGAACAACTTTCTTGTGGCATATATTTCGCCATGTTCTCCTATCTTCGGCGATGTGGATGGCGTCACAGACTGTGGTCTCCAGTGTGACACAGATTTGGTGTAAGCAACGAAACGGACTCCTGCCCCTAGGTCTTTTCTACTTTTCCTGTCAGAAGCAAGTTTTCCAGGTTATCATCTCTCTTTCTGGTAATGTGGCCAAAGAAATCAAAGATTCTTCTTTGGCATATGGTGGTGAACCTCATATGTGACCTGAGTTCGGCTATTATGGAGTCGCCAGCATTTTCCTCCATTACCACATCTCAAAAGCATCAATCCGGCAACGGTCAGCTTTTTTAAGGATTCAGGTCTCTGCACCATACAGGAAGATGGAAAAAATGAGGGTGGTGACGAGATTTTTCTTGGTCTTACACGAGATGTTCCTGTCAGTCCAGACGCGGCAATGGTGGGTAAACTGGTGAAGGTTATATAATATTTATTACGCTATTATGATGTACAAGAGCTAAAAATAGATCGCGTTTATGTTATTGGTAGGCAAAATGTTTTATTAAAATTTACTGAGCAAGAAGAATTTCGTGAAAAATCATATACTCAATACTTTATTGCAATCCATATGTATGTCATAGATGGTTTTGAAAATTTATCAGTCAATCATTTCAGTCATCAGTTTTTCGGACCTCATAACACAAACCTGACTTACCTTCAAACATCATCTCTCCACACGTATTATTCTCCCTACACCGAAAGCAAACGACGACGTCGAATCCTAGTTTCAAAAACAAAAGACGAGCGCACAAAATGGCTGACATGACGCCGACTCTCACAAAACGCGTCAGTCTTGCGTCAAAGTGACTGAAGTGATCAAAGGGAATGGCACACAAGGAATGACTGAGATACTTGAGATGTCAATAGTGACGTGAAAACAAGAATATTTTCGCTTATTGTCAAGTTTTGAGAGCGATTTGGTTTCTTACGCTATTATACCTATGTCGTAAATATAGAGAGCAGTGGTGACCGAGTGGTAATGCCTTCGACTTACGAGTTGTAGGTCACGGGTTCAAACCCTGCCAGGCGAATTACTTTGTGTAATTTATTTAATTACCACTGCTCTCAAAATGGTGAAGGAAAAACATCGTGAGGAAAAAGGCATGTCCTAGAACCAAAAATTCGAAGACATGTGACATTTACCAACCCGCACTGGGCCCGCGTGATGGATTACGGCCCATTCCCTGTCCTAGAGAGGAGACCTGCATCCCACCTGTGGGAACATTAAAAAGGCTGACGATGATGATTATATGAAAATATAGACAAAATTAGCCCAGTGGTTAAGGCACGAGCGTCTTATGCAAGAGGTTGCAGGTTAGAAACCTGGCAAGTGCCAATGTGATTTTTTTCAATTTCAATTCATAGGTTCCTTTATCAGTTTATCTAGAAAACACAGACTCCGGCAGGGAATTACATGCCTTAGCTGTACGCACAATTAATGTGTTCCTAAAACATTTTGTGCGTATGGGTCTCCATGTAACATTTGACGGTTCGATGATGAAACGGGCTTGGTGAAATTAAGTTATGCAATTCTGACGCACACTCTCCGAAATGTAACCAGTAGAAAGCCGACAGGCTAGCTACTCGGCGTAGGTGCTTAAACTTTGAAGCTTCGACTCGACGAGTGCATCATTATAAATCTTTTTGGCTCGTTTTTCAATCGACTTAAGAGCATCAAGCTGCTGTCGATCTGTCCCAAAGATGACAGATTGTCTCTACCTAATATTTTGAAAAACTTTCACAACTCAAGGCTTCAGAAGAGCGTCTTCAAGGCTAGAATGAATAGGCTTTTAATAAACTAAAGCTCCTCAACATAAACGACTAGCGGACACCAGTAGCCCAGCAACCTATTCACTCTTGACTTACAGATACTAGGTTATAACTATCAGGAAACACAAACTCCGGCACGACACTGGAAGCTCTGATACAAAACACTGAATAGCAATGGCGCCAAAAATGGCATTTCCAATCAATAACTCGACAATGCACCTCCAGTTTACACAATGGGCATAGAAACTCTTTGATATTGCCGTCATGAATGAAGCGCCGCCGCCGCTGAATGCGTGTTGTCAAATACAAGTTCAATTGACAATCGCATGACTACGTTGGACTCGCATTTCATTACAACTTGCGTAGTTAGTTACAATTAGCACTAATAAAGTGTTAAATGAAGAAGTTCCAAAATTCATAATGCGTCTCATATGCACAAAACGTTTTGGGAACACTTTCATCGCGCGTTCAGTACGTACAGGCAGCACAGCTAAGGAGTTGGATTCCGTACCGGGGTTTATGTTTCCTTATAGCTAAAACCTGATGCTTTTTAAGTCAAGAATGAATAGGTTAACCGGTATCTACTAGTCTTTTTTTTAAATTATATAAACTAGTGCTTGACTACGATCCCACCTGATGGTAAGCAGTAATTAGCAATCGTCGATGGTAAAGAGCCTATTCACCTTATGGCCTTGAAGACACCTAAATTATAGACGGGAAGGCCGCAACAGACAAATTGCTCCAGTCATTCGAGGCACTCGGTATAAACAACGAGGTGAAATGCTTAGTCATTGGATTACCGCGTTTTTTGCGGTAGATTTAAATCGTTTAACTTATAGCGGAATACTCATCCAGTGCAGTCCCGTATATCGGACGTACTTAGCGTTTTATTCAATAGCAAAGTTTTTTAAATGCAGTTTAATTGCTGATTTATTTGTTCTAGCATGTAAAATTATAAATTCAGTATGTTTGCTGGTACAGTAATTCATCGGTTCCCTTGTGGAATTTTAAAACTTTGATTTAGTTTTCAGTATCTACATAAATGATGAATTTGAAGTGTCCTCACTTCAGATTGTCATTAATGGTTCTTCATACATTTCACTCGAAATTGTTCCTGAAATTTGTCTATACTAATATTATAAAGAGGAAAGATTTGTATTTTTGTATGTAACGAATAAACTCAAAAACTACTGTGCCGATTTCAAAAATTCTTACACCATTGGAAGACTACATTCACCCTGAGTAACATAGGATATATTTATTGCCCGTGCGAAGCTGGACGGGCCGCTAGTATTGAATAAACCTTTTGGTAAGTTTTATTTACAATGTTTTGCTAATAAAGCACACATAGTAACGCATTCTAGAAATTACTTGCCGCCTCCTTTGACTAGTTTCAACAAACATCGGTTTATTCCCGGTAATTAATGTATCGAAGCTATTTCGAATCTGGATCAGTTAAATTCTTGTAATTGCTTACGTTGACAGCTATACGAGAAAGATTGTTGAACGATATTATTCTGACTGCATTAGTTCTAAGCAAGCGTTGTACATCTTGTAATTATTAAACAAAGAGAGAAACTTATATAATATAGGTGATTTTAGGCATAGAAAAACACCAAAAATATTGCAAAGAAAGTAAAAAAAATGAAAAATTTTTGAAAGACAAGAAAAAAAATGTTTAATGTCTATACAAGGTGTAAGAGACAGCCCTCCAGAAACTTTAAGGGCTTGCTCAGTAGACGAAACTGAACAACCTACCATAAAATATTTTTTAGTAGCTCAGTCGTTATCATTCGATAATTATGTATGTGCAGGAAAAGATGAATAATTATATTAGGAACCCAACATCCAATCAAAAAAAATAATTTATCGCGATATTGAAAACAGCGTAACCAAGGTGCTAAAAGACCTTGGTTGCAAACTAGCGTCCCAACCAAGGTGACCTAGTAAGTTTCAATCCATGTACACACAGCAGTCGTAATCTATAACATTCGACGCCCTTGTTTGGGAAGTGCGTTTTCCCAACCATCAAACTTGTTGGCGCGTGGTTTACATCCATGTAGCCGCAACACAAATCAAACACATAAACCAAGGTGATCTTGGTTGGAAAGCCAGTTTACAATCACCCGTTTGTGTTATAGAAAACAGTGTAACCAAGGTGTTAAGTTTTCTAATTTAATTGCGCTTTTTTGTAATGTCAGTTCATTTTCTGTGTTGCAGCGAATAACTGTTTAAAATAAGATACTTAAAGATCATCCTGGCAATGCATTAGCAGGTCGTCTAACACTACAGTTTCAAAACGGATATGAAACCACGTAAATGCTCGTACACAATTAGAACGTACGGGCTAGCGGAATTCCACTGTTTGATCGATTTACGTAGATCAACAAATTGTAGACTAAACTAATAAATTGTCGTAATGCTGGATTCCTAGGAAAGAGAGGTTAGAAGGATTAACCAGCGATTTTATTTTTAGTTTATGTTAAAAATAGTGAAATACTAATAGTGAATCATTGTTTTTTAAGAGCGTGTTAGCAAACATCTGCAGGCCACCTGGTGGATTATGGTGAACCACTTATTGATCTATAATCCTAGAAGCATGTATAGCAGGTGTTGTTTGGTTTTCTTTTGATTCTCTTTAAATTGAAAGTTATTTACACTTCAGAAATATATTTATGTACAAGGTTTCTATAAGCAAATTATCGTTATATTTAATTCTTTAAAGCCTAGTTCCTGAAACTAAAATTCATTGGAGTACCAACACAGTAGATATTACGCGTTCCAAATAAGAATAGGACCGATTCCTATGTTTTGACGTCTCGTCGTACTGTCAAATCGAAGAAATTGTGGCAAAATTGAAGAACATAGAGATGGGTAAAATTGAAGAACTGGATTCTGATTAAACTTTTTTCGTTCACAGTTATTTATTTATTTATTTATTTATTAAAACTTTATGCAACGCACAGGTACAAAGGCGGACTTAATGCCTTAGGCATTCTCTACCAGTCAACCTAGGGTGGTGAAGAGAAAAACATGGCAGGTGCACAAAAAAAAAAACAACAAAAAATGGATTATTAAGGAAAATAAGAGTGCAAATGTATATATATAACTAAAATAGACATACATATATATTTAATATAATATATACCTACATATATATTTATATAAAGTAGAAGAGGGGGTTTTGAAACGACTCCGCTATTTGTTCTGAAAGTAATGCCGCAACTTTCGCTCATAAATAAATTACAGTTTTTGTAAATTAATTAATGTTTAAAAATTTCTTTCCTCGATTTGACAGTAAATCGTAACGTCACAACATGGCGGGCGATCCTATTCTCATTTTGAACGCATTGTACTGAACCATCATTTCGTTTTAGGGCACCCCATCAAAGGCAAATTACATCTTCTACCTACCGTATCCGTTCAGTTACGTTTTACTTTCCAGCGCTGCGGTGACTCTTTCTTACAAAATATTTAATGTACATAGGTAGATGTTACTACTTCAGCAGTTCATCAGCAAAAGATACCGCTCCAATAGTGCACAGCTGTTACTTTCTGTTGACGTCAATAGTCGTGATTTTCAAATATTTACCGTCAGTTGACAGTTCCGCGCCGTTGCAATGGTGTTGCTAACAATGCACACATAAAAAAACAATATAAAAAAAAAATTATTTCGGATGTAGATTTCATATTTTTTTTGTTTTTTTTTTTGTTTCATTTTGCTCCTTGTTAGTTCATAAAATCTCAAAGTCTTCTTCTTCTTCCTGCCCTTATCCTATTTTACTTGGGGTAAGCGCAACACGTTTTTTTCTTCCATTTTGTCCAGATTCAAGACCCGTGAAAGTTTAACGAATCCTAACTTGTTGGAAACAGATTTCGGTGTAGGCTTAATTAATTCAGCTTAAAGGCAGGGGCTAGAGACGCGACGGAAAATAAATGTTCAGCTTAATAGCCAACCAAATTAGGGTTATAGGTCTCCATTATAGATTCTGACAGAATCAGACGGGTGAAGAGAAGCGATTGGAATTTAAATAAGGGATGTGCCTGAATAACTCCCTGGTGGATTGATCGATGAGCCCCATTCAGGGAAAGTAGGTATTATTGAATAGAAAATCGAGACTTGAAATAAGAATTTTTTCGGTAATCATAAAGTCGTGGATTCCTTTGGAAACTTTTTTATAGGTACTTTTATTAAAAAGGTGATCTGCCAATAAGAAGAGATTGGCAGATCACCTGAAGCTCGTCGATATGTGTAATGTGTATCTTGCTTCCTAACCTATGTCCTTGTTAATAATTGTTTTTTTTTTTTGGAATGTTTTTGGTTCGGATACTAAGTCTTTTTAGCCGTCGCGTCGTTCTTGTTAAAGACGCAACGTGATGTTGCATTTTATACATATAAGTAGGTAATTATACGTACTTCCTCGTTATTTTTTTTTATTTCCATTTAAGACTTTGTCCTAAAACTTTTTATTTATTTTACTCAAATCTATTAGCACACAATACCGTTGCCGACGGCCTGCAAGGTTATTATGTTGTACGAATAACCCTGTATAAGAGAATATAAAATATAGAACGCAATTAAATGACCAGTTAAGTGCTAAAATCACTGAATTAACTTCAGCAAGTTAGTTCAATGTGTTAATACAATTATAAACCTCGGTCTGTCCGCCCCATCCTTGTTGTGATAACCTAATTGCTTGTCCGTGGCCATTCGCTGACTTCGCGGGAAAAATTGCGGTTTTATTGTGGAGGAATTTAATCGTTAACTAGTCGGTTTGTGGTGAAAAAAATGTTGGAATTATAAATTGATGCTTAAAGTCGTATTTTTCCTGATATATGCTGTTTCTTAAGCATTGTTCTCGGACGCTTATATATTATAGGGTTTTTTGTAAAACACTAATAACCTTGCAGGACTGTATTACTTACATCATAAGCAACAACTTATTATTATATACATTTACCAAAATAAACGTTCACGATTTCGTTGTTCTATCTAACACATTTCAACTCTGTACGTTGCTATACCTTCCTATGTCTGTATGACGCGACGTAAATGCATCAAGCAACCCCTCTGCCCAATCCCCGCTCCCCTCCGCTGTTGTACTATCGCTTGTTTTGCATAGACTTCGTAATATTTAGAACTTTCAATTTAAATATTTTTTTTTTGTATGAAATTCTGGTAAACTGAAATATGATACATTTTTAAAAGTTATAGAAAAAAAGTAACATAGTCCTGAGTTGCTAGTATTTTACAAATAACCCTGTAAATCAGTCCTGATTTCAAATAATAGCAAAATTAAAAACTTCATAAACCCCCGACGCATAAAATCTATAAAAAGTAAAAGAACTGGTTATAACGAGTCTAATGAGCCCAAACTCGACGTGTTTCCAAGTAGGCATTCCAGGGTTCCATTAGCCACAACCACATTGGGATTAGTGTTTATCGGACGGCGAGCTACCCATTACTCTCCCTAAGCGAGTCCGCGTTTACGGTAGCCGAGAGTCATCTTGCGACTATAGAGATGTCTCCGGTTGTTTTCCTTACCACTCCTAGTCTCGGTATCTACATCACATTTTTCGGCGGAAGAAAAGAGCAGAAGAGAGATTATTTCAGAAGTGAGGATATACACCGTGAAATTTTAATGGTTGTTTTCCCGCAGCGAAATGGTTTTGTCTTAGTAATATAATCGTTTCATAAATAAATAAAATATTAGAATTGCATTGCATTGTTGCGTGCAAGCTATTTTATGCCATATCACCACATACACTGGAGCTTATTTTTGTTTGAACATTAATTTATGCATTGCTTTCCTATGAAGCGCGCGCGTGCGACGCGAGTACCTACAAGTTACGTCTAGTGTTACTATTTTTTCTCACTTTTTCGAGTTGTTGAATATTTTTTTAATTATTTTAAAACAAAAACATTTTTATTTTTTTTTACTTTTACTCTACGTTTCGAAAGTACTCCTTATGGCAAGTCAATCTGCCGCGGGAAAACAACCATTAAAATTTCACGGTGTATATGTCTATGTTAAATATTTATGAACAAATATTTGAATTTATTCAATCAGAAGTATAAATTGTGCTTCTTACAGCATAATAAAAACAGTTTATTACGTATATTTTGACATCCACTGGACTAGATAGCAACAGGAATAGCAATCCAGTTCAAAAAAATATTATCATAACAATTTGCATATTTTCAAAAAACAACTTCGTGACATGTAGAAACGCTACAGTCGCTGATATTTACAACATAATACTAGAATGGAGGTCATGCGTTACTTCACAGTTATCATGGTGAAAATCTTGTAAAATGTATGCGCACGAGACACGAAGTTGACGGAGTGACGGCTGTGACGAAATTTTTGTATTTATTATGTTTTCATGCTTGGTTATGCTATTTTTTTAGGATTCTGTACCCAAAGTGTAAAAACTGGACTTCAAAAAACTCCGCTATCTGCCCGTCTGTTGCCAGGCTGTGTCTCATAAACCGTGATATAAAATTGAAGTTTTCGTAGATGATGTATTTCTTTTGCCACTTATTTTTATAAATACTAAAAATAAAATAAATTATTATCTATGTAAAAAAAGTTGTATATAATAGTACGGAAACCTTCGTGCACACGTCCGACTCGCACTCGCTCACGCTTGACTACTGTCACACCTGATGGTAAACGATGATGTCATGTGACGTCATCTCAACGCTCAGTCACGTGAACAAAACAAAGGAATCGGAGGCGTGGCCAACTCAAGGCGTTCGACGCAAGCGAAACGAAACGGTCTTAACTTAGCTAGGGGGCAGATGTAATCCGACAAACCGACAATCAACAAAACGATTGGTTTGGTTTACAATTCACAAGTTCCCACTAAGGACGCTAGATTACACCCTGCAAGATATGCATGCGTCACCCATGCATGGCTTTAGTCTTCGCACCCATAGGCAAGCACTTTCTAAGGGCAACGATCTATAGTGGAACTCTATTCTTCATCATCATCATCACCGTCATCATTTCAGGCGAAAGACGTCCACAGCTGGACATAGGCCTCCCCCAAGCGTCGCCACAACGACCGGTCATGTGCATCTTGCATCCATCGGATTCCCGCGACCCTCACCAGGTCATCGGTCCACCCTGTGGGAGGCCTTCCAACGCTGCGTCTTCCGTACAATACTTGGTAGGATCAAAAGAGTGAATCCACTTTAAAAACCATTTCTTAATAAAATTTCCTCCGATCTTTTTCCATAAAACAAAAAATACCTTTTCAAGATTTACTTCTAACTGTATAATAAAATATTATTTATTTACGGAGCGTTTTGAATACTTTTAGCATAAAAAACGGCCAAGTGCGAGTCGTCCTCACGCATTGAGGGTTCCGTATTTCCGTATTTACCTATGTAAATATTTCAAATGTCGAATCGAAAGTTTTTCTGAATCGCAAAACGTCATTATTTTGTAATGTACTCGTAATTTGTGCACGGAGATGTGGTGGTACTGATTGGAGAGTGTTGGCCTGAAATTGAGTAGAACCAAAACGGAGTACTTGTTTTGCGATTTCGGTGGTCTCTCCAATCCAGTGCCCTTAGCTCTCGCCGGAATCGCCCATACCGATCTGTTTCGACTTTTGGTACCTCGGGTCGCTCGTCCAAGGGGATGGTGAGGTAGACCGGGACGTAAGACATCGGATCAACGCAGGATGGATGAAATGGCGACAGGTCACGGGAACTACTTGTGACCCACGGATGCCCCTCAAGTTGAAGGGTAAAATCTACAAGTCCGTCATAAGGCCTGTCATATTGTATGGATCAGAATGTTGGGCTGTGAAAAAGACGGATGAAAAAACGGACGGATTGCATGTAGCGGAGATGAGAATGTTAAGATGGATGTGTGGTGTAACGAGAATGGATAAAGTGAGAAATTAGTGAATATTAGGGGAAGTTTGAAAGTGGCGCCAGTGACTGAAAGGTTGAAAGGAAATCGTTTGTCTTGGTATGGTCATGTAAAGAGAAAAGATGAAAAGCATTTTGCTAAAAGAGTTATGAATTTACATGTGGATGGATGGCGAGGGAGAGGGAGGCCAAAGAAAAGATGGATGGATTGTGTGAGAAGTGATATGAAACAAAAAGGAGTTAGTGATGGCATGACGAGTGACAGGACAGAATGAAAAAAAAAAGTGTTGCGCCGACCCCAAATAAAACGGGACAAGGGCAGGAAGAAGAAGTACTCGTAATTACAAATGGCGATTCTTTGAAATCTAAAGAACGTCTCATTCATCTGGCTCAGTTTTTCTGGGCGGGGCGTATTTTTATTTTGTGGGGACGAACGTTGGCCCTTAATGTATCAAAGGCACACATTTGTCCACCGTGACTTACGACAGAAAATAGATAGGTATGAAAACTAGGCCAGATGAATGATACAGGCTTCAGCTTCACAGAATCACTCCAAAATGGTTTTCCTTTACTTGTGGTATGAGACCTTGTTTCTTACCTTTCAAGATTCTTGATATCAACGGGAAGTATTTTATAGGTTTTAATTTCCTAGCGAGTGTCAAAATATGTGCTAGAATGGCGTAGACAATGCCTTATCTTTAAATTGCGTTGATTTAGAAACTTGATTTTTTCACTGCTTCAAAGAGTAGTAAACTTGAGTATTTGATATAAATTTCAGCTTGATACCTTCACGCGTTCTTGAGAAAAAGGGTCTATAAAAAAAAAAATACTGATTGAGGTTTTTCCTTTACGTTTCAAAATCATCCAATGACATCTCCCCCTTGGGCGGAGCAGGAAGGTGTGTCAGAATTTAACTGACTAAAACCACAGCTGTGCTTCAGTTGCCTTTTGAATTCTAGGACTACGGGTTTCCCCTTTAGAAATTCTCCGTGGTCTTAACTAGTGGGCATCCCACGCTGGCCCACCACGGTTTGCTGACATCTTTTTGAGGAGTGCGTGGATCACTAACGCGCTGTTGACGACCGGGCTCGGTCCGGTTAACAACTGGACGGCCGATTGGGATAAGGACCCCTAAAATATGAAAATCTCGGTTATGATAAACTATCGTAAATAATCACTTATTGATTTAAAATGGCCAGCTATTACAGTAATCAAATACTTGTCTTCAGAAAATATACCCGTGTGCCAAACATCACTTGAATCCTTTCAGCGGTTTCAACCTTCACAGCAACAAACATACAAACTTTCGTCTTTATAATATTCATCATCATCATCAGCCTTTTTAATGTTCCCATTGCTGGGACTCAGGCCTCCTCTCTAGGAGTGGAAATGGGCAGTAATCCACCACGCGGGCCCAGTGCGGGTTGGTGAATGTCAAATGTCTTCGATTTTTTGGTTCTAGGACATGCCGGTTTCCTCACGATCTTGTCCTTCGCCGTTTTGAGAGCAGTGGTAATGAAATAAATTACACAAAGTAATTTACCAGGCAAGTTTTGAACCCGCAACCTACAACTCGTAAGTCTGAGCCATTACCACTCGGCCACCACTTCTTTCATTTATAATATTAGTGCGATAATAAAAAACAACCCTACCAACCAATTACGTAATTAAACAGTTAATTCCTATCACAAAACTATAGCGATACTGATACAGTGGCTGACGTTAACACCTAGTGAGCTGTGAGTGAGTACGTGAGCCGCTGAGTATCGATTAAACGCTACCCTATACAATCGATGCTTGTCTGACTACTACGAGCGGTTCTCGGTTGGTTATCACCTCGATTGCAGGAAGAGATCGTAGCGACATCTATATTGCCAGATAGGAACTAAAATACTCAAACTTTGCATCGTGATAAGAGAGTCCTCCATGTGATTAAAACTTATGATACAGTATGTAATCAACTATCGAGCAGTTGCCCGAAATAGACACAACACCCGTCTGCTCGAGGAATCTTCCCTTTTCCATAAAAATTTGAGAGACTTGACACCCTGTTCCACATTGCTCTAAAAGAGTTTAGTGTAGTATAGAAAGTAGTCTTTATGGGCTTAGGCTGCGAGATTTAAGAATTACCGTGGTCCTGGAACGCAAAAAACAAATGGAAGAACACCGGTGGGTTTTATTTAGTAAATTATAACCGTTTTCTGTGTGTAAAAAATTATAATAAGTTACAGACGACTATCTAAGATCTTCTTTCACAAAAGTTTAAAAAAGCGCTTAAAAAACTACTTTTAAAACCAATGATTTACTCGTTAAATAAAAGGTTCTAACTTGAGAAATTTTGGTAGGTTCCGAGTATATCAGACGAGAAAATACTGCGCAGCTGCCCGAACACTGCCCAGTCAAATCGGATTCGGCGATTGACCTCTTTCTTGAACTTAGACCTACCAACTAGACCGCTCTCATAAATATCTGTAGCAAATTAATCGAATTTCCGTAGTACCTACCCACCACGCGGGGTGTGAAATACTACTGATTCGAAGGGTTACTTTCCCTACTAACCATACACGTATAACAGAATAAACACACGTCCTGAAAGTAGTATCTTTTCAGTTTCACTTCAATAGATTATAAACTATCGAAAACTAATGCGTTAAATTGTAAGCAGCATGTCGGTTCACAATCTATCGATAGTTTGCAATCTCGCGAGATAGATTATAATCTAACGGTATTTACAATTTTTCGGTGTTCGGTCAGCACCAAAACACAGTATTTACGAGACACGAGTCATGGCACTATGATTAATAGTCTAATAATAGTTCAATTTCTGTGACAGAACTGTCTTTGTAATTGTAATGGATGGCGGTTGGAAGAATTTGAAGTAGGAATCACGAGGAAAAGATTTCATTAGGGACTGGATTATTTAATACAACCGTACTATTTATAATTAAAAATAATAATAATAGATAATTATGTAAATCAAAGAAAAAATCAAGAGCGTACCTACCTACTCAGAACTTGAATTTTTTTTTTTTTTTTTTTAATACTAAAATCAATAATATTATATTTAATTAAATCATATTAAAGTTAAGTATATTACATTATATAGAATTAATTAAATTGCGACGTGTGTATTATAAACAATTTTGACTTAAATTTTATTTTTATTTGTTTATTTTGTATTTTTTATATATTCATAAATGCTATGTACGCCCACATTGTCACGCACATCAGATCATAGTAACTAATGTAATTGTTTTTCAATCATGTTAAATGTAGATGATGTAGCAGTACTATGAATAAATAAAATCAAATGCCAATCGCCTAAAATTATGATTTATAATTAATATTTAGTCAATATGCGGCACCTCCTATGCGGACCATAATACGTAGGCCATAGAAGGCATAACCGTAAAAAAAAGGCATTACCGTTGGGTGGGCTTATTCCAAACAGCACATCGCTCTCTACAAACAGAGACACCGGTGGGTTTCAGTTTTCCCCACCCGCTCCATCTAGTTTTTTTTTATAACCTTTCTTTTTCCAAAATTCTCTATCTTGGGCAATCTTTGACCAAGTCTGCCCCGCAAACATGATCAGATAGTCACCCCACCTTTGCCGCCCACCTAGAGTAGAAAGAGTTTTATTTATTTGACGATTTGCATTTAAAAAAATAAAAATACAGAAACAGTTACATAAATTAATTAACCTTTTAATATAAGTGGGTGGTTTCGTGACTAAACAGAAAAAGACAGTATCTATATCATACTTGTGAGGGAGGGAGTGTGGGTGACTGACTCGGAGGAATTCGACAATACCTAAACTAATCATAACAAGCTTTATTATTATGAACCTGAACCAAAACATTGGTCATCGTTCTTATAGGGTGATTTGATAATTGGCACCTTGGATCGGTCTGTCTTTTTCTAAAAGGTTTTAAAATAGTTGTCTAGAGAACACATATAAAAATCAAGCATGAGATTTTACGTGAAGTTATGTCATTATTCAAGGGTGAATTGCCCATGGCACTAAAACAAAAACTCATGGATATGTGTATTCTCCCCGTCCTAACCTTTGGCGTACAAACTTGGACTTTGACTAACATCCAGAAGTCCAAACTTAAGGTTTGCCAACGAGCAATGGAGCGCAGTATACTAGGTGTTAAATTAACGGATCGAGTTCGAAACACTGTAGGTACTGCGCTCCAAAACCAAAATAGTTGATGTGGCCCAAAAGGCTGCCAAACTGAAGTGGGACTGGGCAGGACTCGTCTGCCGCATGCCCGACAAACTGTGGGCCAAAGTAACACAAAGTTGGTGCCCTGAAAAAGTGCGTCGGGGTCGCGGTAGACCACGAAAGAGATGGCGCGATGAACTTGATCGATTCCACCAGAATTGGCAAGAAGAAGCCCGGGCGCGCGAAAGATGGAAGGAGTGGAGGGAGGCCTTTACCCAGGAGTGGGACAGAAAAGGCCAAGAAAAAAAAGGTCATTATTTTGGGATCTTTAAAGCGTCTCTAAAACAATACGGACCACGGAACGCGTCTGGGAATATTGGCGACTAGATTTTAAAGATATTGCCCAAAATATACGTAAAAATCAGCTTGGAGAATTTACGTGAAGTAAGTAATGATTTTATGTAACTTGATTAGCTGATACCTGAAAATTGGCCGTCTAAGCAAGCTAGCAGGTAGGCATACGTTCTTAGTACATAATAACAGTACTCAATCGTCCACATTTCCTTCGTTAGAAAATACGTGACGTCTGGCGGCCCTGGGATCTTGGACATTATCAGTGAACTTAAAAATCGCTTTTAGCAATAAGACCGATTAAGTAGAAAGCTCCGACTGTAATTTTATTTATGGTGTATACAATAAAGAGTATACATGTCGTGGCCAGATCTTACAATTGATCTGCAATATAACTATAATAGTTACCAACGTTTATTTATTTTTTGTTGAGCTTTAAAGCGTCTGATAGATGTTTTAGTCCATGAAAAGTGGCTGACATATAATGATACTTCTTTAGATATAAATATAAAAATTAGCCATAAAAAAATAAATTAAGTAGGTAACTCTTATTTTAAGTTCCCTTTCTCACCTCGTACCCGCCCAGGAGACCAGAGGGGGATCTACACAAGCACACAGACCAGTTTTCAATGCGCATGAGACGCTACTGAGAACCTAAGGTTTCATCCAGGTGAAAACAAGTTATGTCAGATCGTTCTGGTATTTTAGATATATGTGCTATTCCAGGTCTACCCAAAAACCGAATACCCGTGATCGAATAAAAAATTAAGATATCCGCAGGAGAACTAAGGTTGCCGACATAGCACACAAAAAACTGCCAAACTTAAGTGGCAATGGGCAAGGCACATTGCTCGCAGAACAGATGGCCGTTGGGGCCGAAAGGTTCTGGAGTGGCGACCGCGCACCTACAAGGTGGACCGATGACCTGGTGAAGGTTGCGGGAAACCTATGGATGCGAGACGCACAGGAGCGTTCGTTGTGGTGACGCTTGGGGGAGGCCTATGTCCAACAGTGAACGTATATCGGCTGAAATGATGAGGTCTACCCGTGTGTCAAGTTTCATCTAAATTCGTTTACACACACGGACACTCACATCATTCACTATTATAATATTAAATGTACTAAACTTATAATCAAATTAAATAACGACTAAACTCCAACCCTCTTGCATCTTTAAACTTGTTCCTCAACAGTAATGGGCCACAGTATGGACGGCCATTTAATTCAATTAAGCCATTCATGAAGTCCTTAGAGACGGCTTGATGGAGCACACTGGATGAATAAATGGTAGCCTAAGTAGATATGCAAATACTAAGAGATTGGCCTATTAGCTTAGTAAAGGATTAAATTGGTTTTTGCCATGGGATTTGGGTTGCCAGCCTGCCTATATCTATTGTAATTGTGACAGAATTGGAGAAGCTAAAACCATTATTTATTTAATAATTAATGTACACACACAGTTAAATTAAACAGATAATATACCTAACTATACTACACTAAATTTTTTCACAACTTATTTAAGTATAGTGTGTGTTTTATGTAGTAACTTACACATATGTATCAGTACAAAATCGCATTTAGGCGTCGAAGTACTCCTCCAGATAACTGTCAAATAAGCACAAAAAATGTCTATGCGTAAATGTCTGTCTGTACTGTCAGATGTCATCTGATACACCGAAAACGTGCACAGAAGAATGACATTACCTCGTTAAATGACAATGTTAATCTTTGGAGATATGGGAACAGAGAGTAAAGTTCCACATGCCTCCATTGAAAAGGGAGGATCCTCCGACCAGACAGGTGTTATGGTCTGGTGGGCTACTGCCAGACAGATGATTTCGGGCTGTTGTATATGTTCAAATCGCGCGGAGAACTTTGATTGTGCGATGCAGGATTTTATACTTTCTTCGTAGTTCTTATGTGGCGCCATAGATGTCGCCACATAACTCCCCTCCGGAGATCGGAGATCGATGGTTCTTGATGCGTGCCAGGCCAGCGTAGGTTGGTTCCAGTGAGTCGGAACCGATGCCGCACAGTTCTCGGTGAGTCAGAACTGTCTGCGGTGATGCCCCAGTGAGTCGGGGTGTTGTTATCCCTGTGAGTCGGGATGATGCCCCAGTGAGTCGGGGTGATGATGTCCCAGTGAGTCGGGATGATGCCCCAGTGAGTCGGGGTGGTGCTGTCCCAGTGAGTCGAGATGATGCTGCAGGCTCCAGTGAGTCGGAGTAGTGCTGCTGGCTCCAGTGAGTCGGAGCGGTGCTTGTACGACGTAGGGCTTGACTGCTGGCGTCGTCCAGGAGAGGTTCTTCATAGCTCTTCGTGTGACTGGCCGAAGGTGCGGTGTGCCAAGGTCGCTGATGAGGCTGAGGGGGATGACCAGGTATGACCAAGTAGTCTTGCTGGTGGTCAGGATACCCTTCATAACCGTGGGTGCTGGTTGTATGGCTCGCTGCTCGAAAGCTTGAAGAAGTGATGGTGACGTCACGAAGTAGTTGCTGCACGAAGGCTGCGCTGACGTTCTTTGTCGAGGGTCACCAGTTTAGTTCGCCAAGTGTGATATTGAGTAAGTGCGGGTAACTCAATAAAAGTCTTATTGGCAGTGGTACTCACGTTTTACTCCAATGATAATGGTAACAAACACACAATAGGGACGAACGCGAAAACAGAAGGAGTAGATGATACATTCACAACACACAAGTCAGAAAATCCAGAAACACAACACACAATAGCAAGACTGGCGAGATGAGGCAGGTCACGGAAAAAAAGATCGAAGGCGCTCACGGCAGTTGGTAGCGGACTGAAGGTCAGCGTAGGTGACTGCGTGCGCGACCATCGCTCATAAAAAAAAAAAAAATGAGCCAGCCCTCTGGGTCATGCAAAAGCGCGATCTGTACGTCAATATTAATAACTAGCTTTTGCCTGCAGCTTCGCCCGCGTACATGAAATATAACCTATGTCACTCATCACTCAACTCACTCAACATGCAGAGAACACCTCCTACAAACAAAAAAATAAATAAAAAATACAAACTTTACCTCTTTATTATATTAGTGTAGATAGGTACTCGACCCACAATTTAGATTGTGTGCACATGTGGTTACAAATTACAAACCATGACCACAGCATGTACACAAACCCAGCATCTGAGGTCACGCCACCCAAGGATCAAATCCAGACTTGTCATTACACAGCAAAGCCACAAACCTAACACTACTGTAGTGATATAGTGCACATCACCATCAACGATTGTATATTTTATATTTGATAAATCATTTATTATTTATTTTGCAACTAGGTTTTTTGAAATCACTCTTAAACGTCAACTGCCATTTTAAACTAAATAAGGCCGGTGTTTCCTAGCTGACTACCCTGAGAAGAAACACCGAAACAAACTCAGGGGTCAAAGTCTGTTTTAAAGTCCATATAGCAAACATAATGGTCAAATCATATGAGAACCATGCAGATTAGTGTCAGAGATGATCTTTTGAAAAAAGAACCACACAGATTTGAGTGGACCAGTCCAGTCAGTGCAAGCATTTGTCAGTATTCGTGTAGCTCAACTCAACTTCTTACGGCTAAATCTTTCTGGTACCCTGGTGCAATTTATGTGGGATGATAGGCATGGAATTGAAATGGTATTACATTATTTCAGTTATTTACGTGAACATAGTTATAGATGATGGTGGGTAATAGGATTTTTTGCGTAGTTACGATAAAAAGCATTTATGTTTCACGGAGTGTCTCAAATAGAGATTGATTATTTGTAATCTGTTTTTTGACATCGATATTTGCATGTTTATTTAAATACACTAAAATTTTGACTTTTAACCCGTTGACTGCCGGAACGCAGATCTACGCGAGACACAATGGCTTTTTAATTGTGTCTCTAATTACGGCATTCGAGAGGTTAAAGGATTAGTTGATTTGAACAGTCCAGCATGCCATTTATTATCTTAAAATTAAAATATTTTAATTCCACCATACCTATTAATTGCTAGATATCATTGAAAACAACACACAATTTTTACATCTCATCGTACCCCTAACAAAATACTTGTACAAATCTCAAGGCTGCCGGATTATTTAACCCGTTGTATGTCCGGAACGCGGATCCACGCGGGACACAATAACTTTTTAATTGTGTCTCTAATTACGGTATACGAAAGGTTAAAACAGATACCGTAGCCCTGGAACACAAAGAGCAACAGAAGAAAATAAGGCGGGATTTAGCAAGTAGAAGTCTGAAACTCTCTCCACTCCACTCACAGCTGATAGTACATTTTGATACAAGTGCAGAAACTTTGTTATTGCGACCGAAGCGGAATTCGCACGAGCCATAGGCGACTGTGTTATGAACCCGAGGGCTGCAGTGAAATATTTGCACGTGTATCAAATACTTACAGAACTCAAAGGTTTGACCGGCGAGGCGTGGGTGTCGACGCGCGCACCGCCTAATACAATAAATGTAACAAAATTGTGGCGCGCAGAGCACGCGCACTTTTCTGCACTAGTACGGAAACCAGATTATTGCGTGCCTAAAAGTGGTGAAATAATAGCGGGTTTTCGAGTAAGTGTATTGAAAAAGATATTTGATGATGTTAAGCCTCAAAAAAAAATGACTATGTGATCTGGAGATATTTCGAAATGAAACATATTTAAAATAAAATTACAGAAAAAGCCATATAATAGCTTTGCTACATCAATTATTATTCACAATATTTCAGTCCCAGTTCCTAAAATGTAAAACAAAAAGCAATATGAAACCAAACCAAAGCCACTTTGTTTTAATTTTGTAAATGAACTTGGGAAATAATTAAAATGTTTCAGCCCTGTCTCCGGCCGGCCTTGTGGCTTTGTCGGAATATCTTAATTTCAACGTTGGTTTGTGCTGTCGACAACCCTGACGCATAATGTCATTGTGGTCAACTTGGGCGAGCCTTGTGATGCGTTCGTCACTAGGGTTGGCGCGTGGTTAAATGTGCCTATATAACGTGAGAAATAGCATTGGAAATAAGCAATTTTAATTTTCATGCAAAATTAAATTACTCTCATCACACATTAGTACGCATCCATCGGATCAACAACCATCACCAGGTCATCTGTCCACAATGTCATTGTGGTCAACTTGGGCGAGCCTTGTGATGTGTTCGTCACTAGGGTTGGCGCGTGGTTACATGTGCCTATATAACGTGAGAAATAGCATTGGAAATAAGCAATTTTAATTTTCATGCAAAATTAAATTACTCTCATCACACATTAGTACGCATCCATCGGATCAACAACCAACACCAGGTCATCTGTCCACCTTGTGGAAGGCCTTCCAACGATGTGTCTCCCGGTAATGGTCACCAAAACCAGAACCTTTCGTCCCCATCGACCATCTGTTCTGCGAGCAATGTGGCCTACCCACTGTCACTTAAGGCGTATAGTCCCTTGAACCATCTGACCGAAATTATGTGAACGCAACTCTCACACTCGCCTAGCGGCAGTACGCAAATCTGTGCATTTATTTGCGGCCAGCAGCGCCCGGAAAGCACTTTAAATCCATTTTCTCTGCGAGATATTGATTGATTTACATATGCAATGTTCACTTTGAAGAATATTTAACCACCAATTTTTATGTGTAAAAATGTTTCTAAAGGTCCAAGCCGTTTCGAAGGAGTAGGGAAAAGTTGCGAAAAGTTGCGAAATTGCTAAATTTTTTTTTTTGACAAAAGTATTAATTGCACGAAAAAATCAAATGTTGATATTATTGTTCATGAATCTATAATAAACATATATTTTTTTCAAACCAATTGACCTAGCCGTTACGGAGGAGTAGGCCTCAGAAAATCACTGTTTTATGGCACTTTTCGGGCGCCCTGGCCCTTAAGTTTGGCGATAAGACCGCCTATGTGACACCCTATTAATTTTAAGTTTCTCATGTAATTTTTATTTCTGGTGTACAATAAATAATCTATCTATCTATCTATTCTTCGTGCTATGTCGGCAACCTTAGTTCTCCTGCGGATATCTTCATTTCTGATTCGATCACGCAAAGAAACTCCGAGCATAGCCCTTTTCATTGCCCTTTGGGTGACTTAGCCTTCTGATGAGAACACGGAATAAAGAAAAGTAGCGCATAACTTGCTTGCTGCCTGTATTTTCTGTTCTGTGGATGAGACCCATTGTGAGCAACCACGATTAAATAGTACTAAAAGTATTTCCTGAGGTCTGGAAAATATTCCAAATAGGACCTGTAGTCACATAATATACGATTTAATTTCAAACAATTCTATTGTCCAAGGCTACGAAACTCGATTACAGTTACCCTTTTTATTGTTTCGGGCTCATTATTACACTGTATTCAGGCCAAGAGCCTCTGAAAGGTACTGTATATGTATGAATTATTCAAATTAAGGTCAGGTAGCAACATTCTTGACAATACCTAGGTACCGCGTGTTTGTGTTCAGTTCACACATTTTAACATGACATTATCTAACATCTTCAAAAAGAATAGACAACGCAAAAGTGTTTTTCTTTTTGATAAAAAATCTTTTCTTAGGTTTTCGATTATTACTTTTTTATTATTGATAGACTCGCGTTTGACTGCTATCTCACCTGATGTTAAGCGATGATGTGGCTGACGATGGAGCACGCTTGCCCAGAAGTAACCTTTTCACTCTTGACTTTTAAGTCAAGAGTGAGACCCCTAGGTTGTAGTTATCAGGAAACACAGACTCCGGTAGGGAATTCCACTCCTAAGCTGTACGCATAATGAATATGTTCCCGAAACACTTTGTACGTATGGGTGCTCCACCATATACCGATGTCACGTCTAGTGGTCCGATGATGGAACGGACTTGGTGGAATTAAATTGTGCAATTCCAACGCACACTCTCCGAAATGTAATCGATAGAAGACCGACAGGCCAACAACTCGGCGTCGACACTCAAGGCTTTAGAGTTTTGACTCGACAAGTGCATCATCACTGATGATCCTCTTGGCTCGCTTCTCAATCAACTCCAGACCTATTCCAAAGATGAGAACAGTATTCCATACACGATCGAACTTGCTCTTGGTAAAGAATATTACAAGTCGACCCTTTTTGGGAAGAACATCCTAAACGTCTTTTCTTTCAAAATTTACAAGTATTTACAGTTGCCATCACGGATCTTGAACGCTCGGCGTCAGAGTGGGGATCGCTTTGCGCATTCCATACATTGGCGAGCCAATCGTCTTCGTTGTTAGATACATGCAGCAACGCAGTGAACGAATGAGGAGTGACGTCTATGACGCGATGGCGCGGCCAGCCAATCACTGACACTCCCCGCCCCCGCGTCGCACTTCGCACCACTAAAGAGACCGAATAAAAAAAAATATATATATTTCTGGACATACACATATACATAAACACGCACACATACACGAACACTACACACACAGCACGATTTTGTTAGTTAGACAATTAGTTTTAGAGTTAGTAAATTATTACTCAAATTTTCAAATTTGCATAATATGTTTTATATATAATATTTTAAAATAAATTTTGTTAAAAAGAATTAGAATTAAATTGAGTCTAAATAAAATTGGGACGGCGCTGACTCCTGACATACAGGCATGCCTAGTTCGGGAGTCAGAGGCTTCATGAATTGTATCAACCTTATAATAATTATGACAATAAAGAATTTATTATTATTATTATTATTAATATTTGACTTCTGCGCAAGTATTCAAGATCCGTGATGGCAACTGTATGATTATATATACGTCCACGTCCTTCGGCTGAAATGATGATGATGATATTATCAGCTCTATGTTGTTTAATTCATGGAACTTATTAAAGATTCTATTAGAATACTAAAACCATAGTTACGATTCGTAAATATTTCCTATAAGCGATTCTGAAGTTTCCACTTACAATATATTTAAGGAAAAAAAATAAAGAAAATTTAAGATATATTTTTTTTTTTTTTTTTTTTAATCTTATAAATTTAGGGACTTTTGGTCACAGTACGACCATGCCAGCCCCATCGTAACCTAATACAAGTCAAGCTTTATCAACTATGAGGGCTCACAACCTTACTCACTATTTTATAAATAGCAATGGCTGCGTTAGAGAGGGGTTCGGACAGTATACTTTGGATTACACCAACATCAATTAAATTAATTTTAAAAGTATTCATCAACACCTCTCTAGCAGCTCGTGTCCTGACGCATTCCACCAACAAGTGGTGGACATCCTCCACCGTGCCGCATTCTGTACAATTTGGACTGTCACTTATTCTCATTAGATACCGAAACTTGTTGAGTGGAACGTGTCCAGACCGCAGTCTATGCGCTATTATTATAAACTTTCTCTTAAGCTTAATATTGGCAAACCAAGGAATACGTGGAGGTTCACATTGTATTGTCTTGTACCAGATTCCCTTTTCAAGTGATGTTCTATTAAAATATTCTTTCCAATCCTTAGAGCATTCAATTTTATATTTTGGTAAAAGTTCGGAGTAGCTTGGAGTAATATTCACCTCCAAACCATCCGACACAGAAGTCTTTGCCAGTTGGTCGACCTCCTCGTTCCCCCGTAAGCCAACATGCGACGGAACCCATTGCAGAATCAAATTTACATTATTAGACATGAAATAATATATTTGTCTTAATATGATATAAGCAATCGAAACACCTCTGCAGCCAGAGGCACATCGAGCTATATGCTGAAGAGCACTTCTGCTGTCTATGAAAATGACAATCCTATCGTTATTAAACTCCGCGTTTTGCAAGTATGTAAGTGCCTTTGATACCGCAAGGAGCTCCGCCGTCATTATACATACATTACTATTACAAATTTTAAACAATCCTTTACTATTATGCCTCGGATCATAAAAGGCGGCACCAAGAATATTTCCTATTTTAGAACCATCTGTATATAATTTTAACCAACCATAATATTTAGTATAAATTTCTTCCAAGATATTGTTTTTCAAAATATTAATATCGTATGATTTTTTACATTGTTTCATATAATCTAAATGGACTCTAATAGTATCTCTTACGTTTATATTTGAAACCCAAGTATCTAAGCAAAACATTTCTAAAGGATAACTAGATGAAACAACTTCTTCTTTGGTACTGTTATATACTGTTACTAATAATGGTGGTTTCTTATTTTGCCAATAACTATTCGTAATGTAACTATTTAAGGTATATAATAGATCCAATGTTATATTGTTCTCAAAAGATTGTAATTTTAAACAGAATTTAATTGCAAGATATTTTCTTCTTAGAGCCAGATTAGGGATACACAATTCACATTCCATAACGTGGATGGGAGTTGTTCGTATGAAACTACCAATTATTCTCAAAGCTTGGTTTTGTACCTTATCTAATTTACTCACATGTGTTTTTGCACTGTTATCGTATAAGAAGCTTGCAAAATCAATTCTACTTCGGAATAATGCTATGTACAGCCTACGAAGATGTTTAGGGTGCATCCCCCATGCTGTTCCAGCTAAAACTTTCAGTATGCACAAAAACCTCTGTGTTTTTACGCAAGTTTCGTTTATGTGCTTCCCCCAACGAAGGTTTTTGTCCAACCACACACCAAGATATTTGACATTTTCAGACGGGCTTACTAATGAGTCCTTGATGGTTAGATTTACTTGCTGTCTCCTACGTCCTCTGCTAAATATGCAAATTTGAGATTTACTCCCTGATAATTCTAAACCTAATTGATCTAATAGTTTAATCATTATATCTACCGCACTTTGTACTTCCAAAACACTATCAGCTAGATTTTTACAGCTTTTGTAAAGGACAAAGTCGTCAGCATATTGTAATATTATAACGTTAGTAATACTATGACAAATTTTATGCGTAACTATATTAAAAATCAAAGGAGACAATGGGTCACCTTGGGCAATGCCTCTACTACTCTACTACCTGTGTGGCCGTCGGCAACGTATTTGCATTGAAGGTTCGTCCTCGTCGTGGTGCAATACCTCTGCCGGCGTACCGCAGGGGGGCGTTCTATCTCCTCTTCTTTTCGCTATCTTTATTAACTCTATTTCCAACGAACTCCTGTCATCCTACCATCTTTATGCTGACGATTTGCAAATATATTCGCAAGCTCCCATAGATGAACTATCTGAAGCGGTTAAAATGATCAATAAAGATTTGACTCGTATTGCCGAGTGGAGTGTGGCTCATGGTTTAAAGGTCAATCCTACGAAGACTCAGGTCATTGTTGTCGGCAGCCCCAGGTTGCGCTCAAAAATCAACTGGACTCAGCTACCACCGATAGTCTTTGATAACTCAACTATTTCATACAGCGATTCAGTGAAAGATCTTGGTATTTTTATTGACAAAGACTTTTCGTGGGCTCCTCAGTTGCAGGAAGTAAGCCGTAAGTTGTTTGCGTCTGCGGGGTCTTTGCGAAGGCTGCGCAATTTTCTTCCAACTGCCACCAAAACTGCGCTTGCCCAATCCCTCCTTCTCCCAATCCTTGATTATGCCGATGTCAGTTATTTAGATCTAACTGAAGTGCAGCTAGATAAGCTTGAGCGACTTCAAAACTTTTGTATAAGGTTCATATTTGGTTTACGCAAGTATGACCATGTCTCTGAATTCCGTAAAAAGCTCAAGTGGCTGCCGATCCGACTTCGCCGGAATACCCATATCTTATCGTTACTTTACAGTGTCCTGTTTGTTCCCACAACCCCCTCATATCTCAAAGAACGTTTTAAGTTCCTTCATGACACACATACTAGACATTTGAGATCATCGGAGAACTTGAAACTTTTGATGCCTTCGCATTCTACCAAATTCTGCGACAAATCGTTTACGGTTCAGGCGGTGCGATTATGGAACGCTTTGCCATTGTCAATTAGACAAGCCCAGTCGCTAGGTTCTTTTAAAAACCTTGTCAAAGAACATTACCTTTCTCTCTAATATTACTCTGATACTGCCAAATTTAATTTCTTCCATCGCTAATCTTTATTCTATTCTTTTCTTTTTCGCTTCCATTTCATTGTAACACATGATATATATATATATATGTATATTGTATATATTTATATATGTATATATGTACTTGCATATTATTATTTTTTTTTTCCCCCTTAATTAATTTGTCCCTTGATATATTGCTTGAAGTACACCGCAGACTACCCCCTTTTTTAGTTTCAGTTCTTATATTCCATCCCAAGGTTGTCTGGAAGACATCGCTTTCAGCGATAAGACCGCCACTGTGCACATAGGTTTAAGTTTCTGTAAAATTGTTACTATTTTGGTGTACAATAAAGTTTATTCTATTCTATTCTATTCTATTCTACTAGTCCACCTGACCAGAAAGCTATCTTCATTACCGTCGTATGTGCTTTTAAGATGTCTTTCTGTCAAGAATTCCCACATATATCTGCAAATTTTATTTCCTGCATTTATTTCATTAAGAGCATGAATAGCACTATCAACTGTCACATTGTTATACGCATTTTCTATATCCAGAAAACACGCTAACGTAGGATGATTCTTAGAAAAACCCATTTGGATGTAGCAAACCAATCGAGTCAAGCAATCCAAACATGACTGGGAACGTCTAAATCCCGTAGTATTCAATGATAAATATTTATTTTTTTCCACGTACCATTCAATTCTTTTACATAATAAAGTATGGAAAATTTTACACAAGCATGAAATTAAAGAAATGGGTCTTAATTTCAATGGGATATCTGAACCACTACAATTTTTCGGTATTGGTACTATTTTAATATTTCGCCATTGGGTAGGGACAGTACCAGTTGCCAAAATTAAATTATATATTTCTAATAGGTAAACTTTTGCTGGTTTTGGAAGATTATAGAGCATCGCAAACGTAATTTGGTCATCCCCTGGTGCCGTGTCCCTCTTTTTAAGACATCTATCCAATTCGTGAATTGTAAATTCTATTTCTAGGGATGTGTTACTTGATTCGATAACAGGCATCTGAGGAATGACATAATCAGGAGCAAGACTACAGAGTAAGTCTTCAACTTGTAGCTTGGAAGCATAAAATTTTGATCTTTTATGCCCTTTCATCCAACGCATTCTATTCCAAGCTTCCGAGACAGAGGTTGATTCATCTATACTGCTACAGAAATCCCTCCAACCTTGTGATTTGGCATGATTTAAAGCTCGTTTTGTCTCATTCGTTTGATTTTCTAAAATATTTAAATTACTTGGAGTTGGGTTTCGCCTAAATATTGATAATGCCAACCTTCTCCTTGCTATAGACCTTGATAGGTCAGCATTCCAGTATGGTTTCGGTTTAAATTTAATCAAAGGGTCAGTACATATCTTAACTAAAGGCGTACTTAAATCAGCAGCAGAATTAATTTCATTTACAAAGAAGTCGTATTTAACCTGAACATTATCTGAAATGATTATGTTGTTATATAAGAAAGTTTGTTCCAGAGTTTGTTTGTACAATAGCCAGTTCGTTTTTTTTAAATTCCGTCTTTTAACTAAATTCCGATTTGTAAAACTATTTGAAAACTGAAATATAATTTTGATAATTATGTGATCGCTACTCAGCGTTTCATTAGTAATATTCCATTTAAAGTTTACTGCAATATCTGCAGATACAAAAGAAATGTCAGGTGAAGACTCTTGAAGCACCCCATTTACTAGTTTAATCCTCGTAGGGCTTTTTTTTTTTTTTTTTTTTTTTTTTTATGGTGGGAAAAAATCATGCATTGACATCCCCTGCCCTTGGGGCCCTTGGGTGGAGCGGGAGATAGTGTCAGACTCTTACTGACTAAAAGACCCACCCCGTTCCTTCTAGCCTTCATACCGGGGCTCGAGCGCCCTTTCGGATAACCCTGGCCCCAGTAGGCTTCGACCCGGCTGGGTCCCTGCTGTTGCTGACAACTCCTTGAGGCGCGCGGGAACAGTGCGCGCCGTCGACGCCTTGGGCTTGGTCCGGACAGTTACCGGACGGCCGGACAGCGAGCTACCCATTGCTCACTGTCCGCAAGCCCGCGCCTACGGTGGCCGGAAATCGGGATCTGAATCCCGGCGGCGGCGGCGGCGGCGATAACGCCGTTGCCTGATGCGTTCGGCCTCCTCCTTTGCGAGCATTACTGCTTCGCAGAAGTCGGCGACCGCCTGCCACTCCTCCTCGCTCCGGACCATGGCCTCAACCAAGGCCCGGCGCGAGAGGTCTCCGCCGCCGATCGCCCCCACGAGGGCACGGCGATGCTCCGCCCAAGCAGGGCACACCTCGACTGTGTGCTCCACCGTGTCCTCCGGGCATTCCGCACAGTGGCGACACCCGGGCGTCACTTCCGCACGAATCCGGTGCAGGAAACTCCCGAACGAACCATGTCCGGTAAGGACCTGCGTCATGCGGAAGGTAAGGACGCCGTGAGGTCTTTCCAGCCACGCCTCAAAGAGGGGACTTACCGCCACGATTGTGGCGTGCCCAGCACTGGGTTGCGATAGTCGCTGACGCCATTTCACCATAAGATCCCGCCGGAGCTCTGTCCGCCATGCCGTGACCTGTCGCGGCAGCGGACTTTCACCCCGGCGTTGCATCTCCACGCGCATATCGTGCATGTGTGCAAGGACTGTTATCCTCGTAGGGCTGCCATTATTCAATGAAATAAAGCCATTTTCTAGGGAAGAATCAAATAACTGCATACCTCTAAGGTCATTTTTATATGACCAGTTTGAATGATGACCATTAAAGTCACCTGCTATTATAGTTCCTTGAGAAAACGTACTGAAAAGCGCATCCCAATCTGGCGGAGTGGTTCTAATATTAGATGGACAATATATACTTACAATATTTTGTATATAAAGACAGCTTTACATGTAGCACCTCTATACCTGTATTGTTCAATTTGAATGACGATACGTGAGTCTTTAAAGATTTATGGGTTATAATTGCTACACCACCATATGAATCACATCTATCTCTTCTGAAAATATTATAACCACTAATGTGACTATGAGATTCCGGTTCCATCCATGTTTCACTAACAATAGCGACGTGCGCTTTTTCTTGGAATAGTAAGCATTCAAATTCTACCAGTTTAGGTTTCAAGCTTTGTGAGTTCCATTGTAGTATGTTCAAAGTTATTTCATGTGGTGCACTATCCATTAACCATTATCACTCAGAAACATTTTAACAATCCCTGGTAAGTCTGGCAAAAGGTTAGTAAAAAGTGAGGTAAACCAGTCTGTAAAAATCTTAATAAGAGCTTTGAGCTTAACGACTATACTATCCTTTTTTTCTGTTATGAAGTTCTTAATTCTTTGTATAATTTCACTAAATGACCATGATTTCCAATGTGTCTGATCCATATTGTCTGTCCGCATTTGACCAGCAGTGTCTTCAGCTGATTTTTCTGAATCTGAAGTATCCAGTTCAACAATTACATTGTTTGCTATTTTATAAGGTACTTTCTTCTTCTTGGTATTTTTCTTTTTGTTTTTTGTCTTGTTTGAACCTGAAGGAATATTACTCTCAACTGTTTCCATGTAAACTTCTTGAAAAGACGATACTGAATCTTGCTTGCTTCTCTCGGATGCCTGAATAGTTCTACATTCCAGGATTGGGCTTGGGTCACGTAGTACACTTAGTGTAAGGAAAGAGGGAGACTCCCAATACTTTGTTAACGCTTTTTGGTAAGTATAATTATGTTCTGACATCAATTCTCTAATGCGTTTTTCTTTTTTATACACAGGGCACTGTTTCGACATTGCCACGTGATTGCCTGAGCAATTAGGGCATTTGAATGTTACTGGATCACAGGTAATATGGTAGTTAGAACACTTTGGGCAAACTGATTTATTTGTTGGGCACATTTTAGCAATATGCCCAAATCTCCAGCATTTGGAACATTGCGTTACAGGAAACGTATACGGTTCTACTCTTATTTTCAACTCAAATAGACATACATGTGTAGGTAAGGAAGAACCTTTGAAAGTTATTCGGAAAGTTTCACTTTGAACCCATTCATCTCCACTTTTTTTATTGAGTCGCTTAGCTGATACAATTTCCTTCTCACAATTCATATAATCTACGAGTTCCTCTTCAGATAAGCCCAATTCGATATCTCTAATAATTCCATACGATAGACCAACCTCCCAGGTTTTTTGCATTCGCCAACCAAGATCAATAAATACAGGACAACAAAGGAATTTTTCTGCACTATTTTTGTTACTAAACGTTACTAGCAACTTATAAGGATTTATGTATTTAATTTTGTCAATGTCCATAATCTCATTTTGTTTTAGTAATTTTGCAAGAGCAAATTGTTTGGGTATCTTTTCTTTGGAGGATACAGTAACTTGTATTGGTGATTCCTCAGACATATCCTTGCTAAGTTTTGCCTTCTTCTTAGAGTTATTTCTACTTACAGTTTGCCAACATTCTTGATTATTCTCAGTACTTCGACGTTTTATCGCTGATATTGTTGTATTCATTTCTATAACGTTATTCAATTGAGTTTGGTCATCTAATGTATCAATCTTTGATTATATACTTGTCTAGATACCACATTGACACCTATTGAACGGCCCAAATAAAGTCTACTAAAATTGGTAGACTCGCTTCTCCCTTACGTCAGTGTCATTTGAAACACCAAAGGATAACGTGCTCACGAAAAGTAATTAATTATGCCGGTTTGTGCTATCAGACTGTACCGCAATTATTTGGGAAAACCGTATAATAATACCAAGATCACTTTTCATCGGTAAGTTTTGTTATTTACCCATTAATATATTAAGAAAGACGATTTTTTCATTCGTTTTTTTGTAAGTTATTCTGATTAGCCAGTGTTGTCAGTTTTTTACTAGGGAAATTTGGCGAAACTATGGGAGACATAATACAAATATTAGTACGTCATCTTTCGATCAGGAGAACATTATTTTATCAATAAATCAATTTAAAAGTGGAAGAGTTTTTTGACGCCATATTTTAGATAGTGTATTTTAGCGTAGGGTTTTATTATTTATTTATTTTGTAATTTACTGTAATTATAGTTATTAAGTTGTTTATAAGTGTAGATAATTAATTAATTTATAATAGTGAAAATGTAAATAAAGTCCCCCTGTAAATAACTAAAATTTAAAAGTTACATTATTTATTAAATCAATAAATGATAACTTATCTATACCTACAAAATAAATAAAACCCATGACGTCATGCTCTAAATAGTATTTTTGTTAGTTCTTTCTAATATTTTGGGTTTCAGATTTCCTACGGATCCCATACTAGCAAATTGCTGGAGAGACATTATACTGCGGACTCGAAATTAAGACCAGTGGAAATCCCACAGGACTTCAGTCGTGTGTTCCGAACATTTTTCTGATGATGATTTATATTTTACAAAAAAGGGTTTAAGACGGCTAAAGAACTAAAATTACTGATTGTCTCCGATCTTGAACACGCCTATTTCGTCATCCATACCATCAGGTGAGATGGTGGTCAAACGCGAACCTATCAAGAAAAAAAATAAAAGACTGTTATTTTTTTCACTCTATTTTTTGTCTTGTCTTGTCCTTACATCGGACTTTATACTTTTAATTTGATTTTTTTTTATGTACATACATATAAGTACATGTAACCAGAGAATTGTGTGTCTTAAAGTCTTTGTTAAATAAATGTATTTTTTTCTTTCTTTAATTTACAAAATATTATTTCATTCAACCTATTTTGTTAAACTTTCTTCATAATAAATAACGGATAAAAGGAAAGTTAACCATTTGGAGCAGGCATCCCTAAACACGCACACCTTGACAGTTTGACGACAATAAGTACGCAAGCGGTACTCACACATATCTCGCAATTGGAGACAGTTTTAGTGCATTCGTTTGTTAGCATTGCTCTATCTAGACAAGTATATAATCAAAGGTATCAATGTTTAAGTTTGCATCATAAGCCTCAGATTGGGATTGATCCCTATCCATTAAAAATTGCGTAACTGCACTCGCGACGCGATATCGGCCAGCACGAGCGCATACCGATTGTTAAATTGGTTTTTTATTCGATTTTATATTAATTTATATTAATATTTGAAATTTTCATACACTGACGTATTATGACGTTGAGTGTCAGTGAAGATATATTTTGTAAATATGTTTTTCTGTATACAAGACGTATCTTTGATACAGAAACCTTACCTTATTTATACCTTATTATATTATGTGGATTTTATAAATTGTTAGCAGAATTCGGATTATCTGAGGTACCGTAAACAAAAGGGAGGAGGGAAACCAAGCGAGTTTCAACTTAAAGCTGTCGTGTAAGATTAAATTTGGCTAGGAGTATTATAACTGAAGTTAGCTTAATATTGTTATACCATTAAGTTTAATCTTATAGATGTCTCTAAAACTAATTTAGTTCAGTACAACAAAATTTGAAAAATAAATCGAAAATCATACATCCTAGCAAAAAAGATTCATCATCATTATTTCAGCCAATAGACGTCCACTGTTGGATATATGGCTCTCCCAAGTGTCGCCACAATGAACGATCCTGTGCTTCTCGCCTCCGTCGAACTCTCGCAACCTTTACCAGGTCATCAGTCCACCTTGTAGGAGGCCTTCCAATGCTGCGTCTTCCGGTACGAGGTCGCTACTCCAGAAAGACAGTCTCAGGAAAAATACAATTTGAAATAAAATTCACAAAAAAAAACTTACCATCATAACCTGAGAAATACCAGAATCCAGAACAAAAACTTATAGCTACGGAAACTTCATGTTCGAAGGTGCAACTGCACAACTCTTTAATGACTTGCTTAGAAAAATCAAACATGAATTCTTTGATTTTAAGAACATGCTAAAATAATCATTTTTTTTTTTTTTTTGCAAGTAGGTTTTATAAAAACACTTTTACACGTCAATTTATTTTTTTTGTCAATTAATGCTAGATGAGGCCATAATATAATTTGGACATTGGTAAAGGAATATGGAAATCCTGGGCTCACTTTCTAATGGCCATGCATGTTACATCGTTAGTTAGGTTATTTTGAACTGAATAAAAGTTACTATAGCACCATTTCCCAAATCTCGTTTTTGTTGTCTGATGATAAGCGATAATGTGGTCGACGATGGAACACGCTTCCTGCCCTTATCCCGTGTTATTAGGAATCGACTCAACACGTTTTTTTCTTCCATTCTGTCCTATCACCCGTCACGCCATCACTAAAAGTAGAACTACACTGCGCATATGTGTGCAACGTATCTGGGCGCGTTGGTCTCCATACATTTTATATGGAAACTAGACTTGTAGAGCTACACTAGATCCACGCCACGCGACGCCATGCGATGTACTTCTACGTACAAATCAGGCGTTGTCCACGTGTGTGTCAATCTAATGTATTGCTAACTTAAATCCCTTTTCTTTCATTTTACTCCTCACACAACCCGTCCATCTTTTTTTTCCTTCCTCTACGTCTCCATCAATCCACTTGTTTACTCACTATGATAATAACATAAACCTAATCCCATAACAAAACAGGGTCTATCTCCTCAGCTTATATAACATTTGTAGGATAGAATCTAGTTCCAATTTACCAAGATCCTGCTTGAACAAACAATATAGATATTACTACTATATAGTTACCTCTAGGGCTAACGTCGGTACAGGCTACAGACCGGGATCGTTCTGGGATTAGCTTGCGGTTCAATGATAAGAAGGAAATAGCCATACTGCAACTAATAACAATACATATTGTAGGTAAATGTCTGCTTGTATCTAGAACCAATGAATATAATAATGTACTTTTATCCAATCTATATATCCAATATATTTAAGAAGGTTATTGCCATAGCCCGAAGAATCGCCAAACTTAAGTGGTCAGTGGACAGGGCACATTGCTCGCAGAACATATGGTCGATGGGAACGAAAGATTCTACAGTGATAATCACGAACCAGAAGACGCAGCGTAAGGCCCTCCATAAGGTGGACCGATGACCTGGTAAGGGGCATGAGAATCCAATAGATGCAAGACGCAAAAGACCGGTCTTACGGCGACACTTAGGGGAGGTCTATGTTCAAGAGCAGACGTTTTTCGGTTTAAATTATGAAATAATCTCTTGCTATACGGATACTTACAGTTTGAATCAAGCGTATAGCAAGCCAAAATCTGTGAACTAAAAAAACATTGAACGTAGCGCACATATTATTATGCCACGCATTATGACATCTAGACTCATGAATTTCCACCTAATATGAGCCACATGTTGGAGTGTCCCAAGTGCCTATACACCTGCTGCAATTTGAAGAACTTAATGAATCCTACTAATACTGTAACTAACATACCCACTTACGGGATCCAAACAATTAAAGTAGTTTACAAAAGAAGACGGCTTTTCGATATTTATTTCAGATACGGTCTTATAGCAAAAAAATTCATTCGATTATGAGAGATGAATATCAAAATAGCTTTCTTCGAGACATCAGTTTATTTTCTAAAAGACCAAGTAACCAATAAATTACCTTTGAAAATCTTTAGTACTGCGAAAATCTAGACTTTGACTTGTATAGGATTTACAAATACAGATATTTGTATTGAACAACCGACTATTTGCTGGAAAAGCAATTTAGAAAGATCTCTTTGCCGACGAGAAACCTAACAAGATAGCTATTACTGCAATAGGTTTAGACTCGGATTTTCCATTGTAGGTATTTGTGGTTTGTAACGCCTAACTATATAAACCTTTCGAAGATAAAGATATAAAGAGATGTTTTCCTCCAAATTCAAATAACTCCAAAACAGAATTGAGTTACGAAGATTTTTCCCAATCGCAAAAAAAGTTCTTTTTTTGTGACGAACTTTAACTAAATTTTGAACTACAAAACAGTCTTCAGAAATTTTCCTACACTAGTGCTATGAGTCTTTGCTTTATGCCAAATTTTAGGATTCTAGATCAACGACAATTACCCTATGAATTGTAATTCCCTTGAGAGTATCGAAATATACGTCTTTTGCGGTATAAATTTTTATGCGGCCGTATCTTTGTAAGCGTCAGGACCGGTGGACCTCTAGCAATAATTTTGATGTTTGGAAAATACCAAAATTTACTACCTTTTTGCTAATATTTGGTATCTAACGTCAATTACTTAGTACCTCTATTAACAGCGAGAAAACGCATGAAGAATGTGTCATCAGGTTGTGTGGACCGTTTTTTTTTTCATGGTTCGAGACAATAGCTAATTTATCCTGACGTTCCGTGTATTTTTTTTTTTCAAATTTTTAGTAAATTTTGGTATTCTCCAAACATCAAATATATCTAGGAAAGTGTCTAGTCAAAGTGGTCTAGGAGTCCTGACGCTTACTTATCTTTTTGTTCTTTTACTCAGAAGTTTGATTTTTTCACAGCTTCAAGGGACTGCAGATTTAAGTATATGGTATAATTTCAACTTGATACCTCCATGCGTTCTCGAGATAAAGGGTCCCGACAGACGGACAACAAAGTGATCCTATAAGGGTTCGATTTTTTTCTTTTAAGATACGGAAACCCAAAAAGAATGCTTTACTAAGATAGATTCTACTGGCGGAATAAACAATAATATTAAACTAGATTTGCTGTATAATATGTTTAGGTAGACATTGTCTATGGATTTGTGGTATCTGTACCACTAACTAGAGGCTCGACTGAGAGGATTATGTTAACAGATACAGTTGAGTGGATTTCGCCTAAGATTTGATAGGCAATTAGTTGTTTGTAGGTAGGTATACTACTCAAGTAAATCGCTTGCTTTGTTACATCTTGTTAGCCAGGTATTACTTGTGTACAAACTGTTTAAGGGTGCTTTCAATGTCTATGTCTGAGTATGGTTTCCGCACTTAGTCCTATGCGGACCATTGTACGTGGGCCATAGCGGCCATAACCTTGGGTGGGCTTATTCCAACCAGCCCACCTCTCTCCAAAAGCAGATTAGGCCTCTCAGGTTTTTCAGGGCATCCATAAGGAAATTCGGGGATCCTATGGTTCGGGTGCGTATTTCAGTGACACCTGTGCAGTCTAGGAGCACATAGCCAACCACGCAGCTGACCAAAGGGGACCGGCACAATTGGTTCGGGCCCGAAGACCACCGCTCCAGATCCTCTCCTGGCCAGTTCGTCCGCCGCGTCGTTGCCCAGCGAACCGCTATGCCCCTTAATCCACTGTAGTGTCACAGTGTTTTGCTTTGGCACCGGGTGCTTTCAATTTAGACGTTGTCGGACCACTGCCGCAAGTTTACCGTGCGGTTGCAATACGTATCTGACTGACGTGCGTTTGTATGCCAGTGATGCGATATTCAACACCACACTATTCAACACCGAATTGAACACGTGATGCTTGTGACGTTGCCGTCCTGTTGTCGACAGGTTGCCGTACCGTACGTTATCTATGACAAATACGATCGTCCGTACGCAGTACGACTAACGCACCGCATATTAATAAAGTAAGCACCTTTTGAAAAAGACAAGAGGTTTATTATTTTTCGTGTTTATAATAATTAATCACACGAAAAATAATTTCTTTACGCAACGACATTGTTACCAAATACGAAATAAAGGAATTACTCGTAGGTACAAGTAAAATCTAACTGCGCACCGCTTTGTCTTGGTCGTAACCACTGGTTCGTTATAATTCCCTTAGCAGCTGCGAAAAGCTTGATAAATTAGAGATTGAAGACATCGTACAAAGGACGCACTGAGCTAAGACTAGTCTGCGATTTTTTCAAACTAGGAAATCATCCAATGGTTTCTTCCTCTCCTTCCTTCTAGGACAGAGCGGTTTTTTTTTTAAATATTTGTAAAATAAATGTACACTAATGTTATGAAGAGGTAAAGTTTTTTATTTTGATTTTTTTTTGTTTGTAGTAGGTCAAAGTCAAAGTCAAAAGTTTTTTATTTCACATAGGCCTTCATGGGCACTTATAAAACGTCAGAAGCTAGTGCACGGTTCGAAATTGGTAATTTCCTATGGAGAAGAACCGGCAAGAAACTCCATGGTTACGCTTTTAAAAAAATTATTGTTCTTACAATATTTCCATATTACAGTATTAATAGGTATTATTTAAGAACAGTGTAAACCGGTCTATATTGTACTCAAAAGCACAATAAAAATAATCATTTCAATAAAGTGAGTCAAAATATAAAGTAATCTAAGAATTCGTGGAGTCTACAGTGTTCTTCCCGTGGTTCTTCCATATAAATTATAAAAAGAGGCTATATAAAAAAAAGCTAGAAAAAAAAATTACAACTGTCAATAAATGAGACGTTAACAACTTAAAAAGAAAAACTAACGAATTAATAATGGTAAATCTCTGAAAGTACTGTTCTGATTGCTAAAATTAACCGATAAAAAACTACTTTATTCCTGAGTGACATATGCTATATTTTATGTACACGGGCGAAGCTACGGGCAAATTTTAGCATTTAATATTAAATGCTAGATTTGCACCTACCACAATTTGTCTCTGCATCACCTACAGTTTGACTAATTTAAAATGGCATTAAGTCCGCTTTTATACTTTTGTGTGTGTTACTTTTGTGTAAAAAATAAAGTATATAAACAAATAAAAAAACGAGAAACATCAGCTATAAAATCAAAAGAAGAATTCTGCCCTGGTTTATCTTGCTACATCACGGAATACGTTTACAAATGCGTATTTGAGAGTGGTCGCTTCTAAGCGAGGTTTTTCTCTTAAGTCCTTATAATTAAGGCCTCAAGGAGCACAGCTTTGTCTTTCCCTAAGCCGTAGAGTCACCACTAGTTCGCCTTAATTCGTTTAACAGCTGGCAGATTGAAGGCATGATAAATTAAAGGCTAACGGCGACACTCTGAGGAGAACTCATTTTTTTTTTTGTTGAGTTCAAACATACTTCAACAGTCTTCAGTTGATTCATTCAGTTTGATGGTAAATGTTGCCTTCTATGAGTCAATTTTCTTTTCAAATACCCTCACTCGAAAACCCGCTCTTATCCTACCGTTTACAAGCACGCAGTAGGCTATTTTCCACACTAGTGCAGAAAAGTGCGAGTGTTCTACCCCGCCATAATTTTAATATATATATTTACCGTATCAGACTTGCACCCGTTTATTAATTTCAGTGTATTGAAAAAAGTCGTCTGAAACACTTGCTTTGTTACTGCAGCCCTCGGCACCATAACATTCCGCCTCGGACGCAATGACAAACTTTCTGCAATTGTATCAAAATGTACTATTGATTTTGTGGCCATTGTCAGGAAATAAATTCTGTCGTATGTAGGTAGTTTAGATCAGGGGCCATGACGTGTTTAAACGTCAAGCGTGCGAGCGAGGAAGAAGTTTCGAGCTATAAACATAAGGTGTAGCACCATCCTTTACCAATTCAGTTAGTCTTCAAATTAACCTTTCGAATGTCTTAAGTTACACAGTCCGACATAAGGTAATTGTCTTTCTATTGTGTCTCTAATTACGACATTCAAAGAGTTAATCGCTTTAAGAGCTTGTGGTAGGACCTCTGTTCTTAGATTATAATGTCTACTCTTGTCGTCATAAAGCGTAGAGATGTCGTCTTCAGTTGCCGCTTGCTTGTGACCTTATAACTTTCTTAGTGGCTGCAATTTCTGACATTGACAAAGTAAAGGTTTTGCCATTGCAGGCCAGGCTTTAGGCTTGGCAGGCGGATCTTTGATCTATAAAAATATCAAAAAAAGAGGTACTTTTTGACCTATCTGCTAAGCCAACAACGATTATAATGTCCTTTTATAATTACCTGAATGTACCGTAAAGGGGGTTGACTGTAGCCTATCAACAACCCTAGCTCCCTAACAACCTAGCCCTAAACATATAACAACAACATATACGTATATACGAGTATATAGTGCGGGAAGCCTGTTACCATTAGACCTTAGGCAACAGACGGAAAGTGGGAATATGAAGGGTGTATCGGATGGGATTTTCTCACTGCCGATCCGCAGCTTCACGGACCGACCAATAACTAAGGCTGGGTATGGCCAGAGAACCAACTAAAGTTAAGTGACAAATAACTAGTATTGACGTAAATTCGGGTTCACCGCGGTCACTGCCCTGCTGCGTCGGTATGTTCACATTTTCGCGTGAACAATTACCATGATATGGACAATCTAATAAGATTCGCAAAGGGCCCACTTGGGCCCAGTGCGGATAAGTAATGACAAATGTCTTCGAATATTTGGTTCAAAACTCATCCCCAGTCCTAACACGCCTGGTTTTTATATACCTTTTAGCGTTAAGGGTACAATTTGTCGGAAAAGTGCTTACGATGTAAAAAATACATACTTATATATCTTGTATAAATATTGATCTTGACCTTTTTCTTTTTATTTTTTAACTAAAATAACCTACCTACTCAGATTTCGAGTAAGTAAGTGGTTATTCATTTATTAAAATAAGAAAATTTGCTCACGATCGATATTTTCTTACACCATTTTAAGAGCAGTGGTGATGAAATATATTAGTCAAAGTAAAACATCTTATCTTTATTTGAACAAGTAACATACGACTCAGTAAATCGGAGCTATTACCACTGAGCCAACACTGCTACTGAATAGAATTAATATTAAAATGAAGAATTTGGTTAACCGGCATGAATGTATTTGACGAGACTTGATGGGTTTAACAGTTAAACCACCGAATTCATAAAGCAGGGCCAATTTAACTTGAATAATAATTTCATTTTAGAGAAATTGGTTGAAATTATCCAGTTTCATTTCATTAGTAATATTTCATTAAGAATTTATGCAGATATAATGATTCAAATATTTTACATAATTTTCCCGAAAATAGAGAGATTGCAGTCTGTGTTTATTTTTCTTAATTAAGATTAATTGAAGTGCTGCAATGATAAAATAATATTCTCTGCAAAATAATTTATGTTTGCCTACAATGGTGAACTCATCGGTGACAGCAATAAAGCTAGAATTACATTAGACCGACGCGCATATGGACCACGCTTGATTTGTATGTAGAATGACGTCGCATGGCGTGGATCTAGTGTAGCTCTACAAGTCTAGTTTCCATATAAAATGTATGGAGACCGACGCGCCCAGATCGGCGTACGTAGCACACGTTTGTAGTGTAGACCTTAAGACCTGCTGGACATAAGCCTTCACAAAGTTTCGGCACAATGACGGGTCCCGTGCCTGTTATTAAATGAGATCAAGGAAGACTGGGAGAGTGTCAAACTTATATTGACTACTAGCTTTTGGCCGCGACTTCGTCCGCGTACATAAAATATAGCCTATGTCACTCAGGAATAAAGCAGCTTTCTATCGCTGAAAAAATTTTAGCAATCAGACCAGTACTTCCAGAGATTACCTCCTACAAACAAAAAAAACAAACTTTACCTCTTTATTCTATTAGTGTAGATAATCGCACTTATGTTCCTTCAGTTGCCGTTAGCGTTCCAGGATTTTTGTGCCATCTAAACACGGCTTTTAAAATTATCACTTCAACCGTAACCATTTCATTTCAAGTGAACCTTGCGAAAACAAAAACACATTACCATTCCCTTGTCGCAAACATTATTGTGTCAGCCACAGTCGGCCATTTTGTTCCGCCATGTTACCTAATGACGTCACAGTTCACGAATGACAACTTACGAACGTTTGAATAACACTTACAGCATTGTATTTGTTGTGTTTTATGCCTGTGTCATGTCTGATTTGTTTGATTTAGCGGAAAATTGACGACATGTGTCGCGTCTGTTGCTATGGTTATTGTTTTTTGATTATTATGGAAATCTAGGTTTTGAAGTCGTGTTTTTGGATTAGGTAAATATTATTTGAGTTAGAAAAGTACTTAGGTATTATAAACATGGTTTTGAAGTATATGAGTTATTATCTGACTCAAAAACGTTGTTTTGTCATAAGTATAATTTATTTTGGGACATCCTTATCATCTAGGAGTATAAAAAATAATCGACCTATTCTGAGATCTACCAAATATACACAAACATTTCATAAATATTGATCAAGTCGTTTTAGGGGAGTTCGATAAGAGTAATGTACTGATTAAAAACCAAGTAAGTACGGACGCAATCGCTGTCTCGTTCATTTTTACCATAAAAAACTATTCCTGCCACTACACAAAGCTAGCATAAAATGTGTATCTAATTATCTATCATAGCTACTGTAACTACCTGTAAATATTGAAATATAAAAATGCTAAGCTGCGATGTGAATTTTGAACTCATCGAGCGACGAGTTTAAGATTCAGAACCATTTGCCATTTTAGCTTGAGTTTATCAGGTGACACACATATATGCTAAACTGGCTAACCTCAATTCATCCCTCACTGGTAAATTCAATACGCATCTCAACTTGCAAGAAATTCAAACACAAAATATTATGTGCATTTGAATTTAGATTTCGATTTTAATATCTTTGTCAAAAACAAACTCTATGTTATACGCCACATAGTTTAAATTCCATTGCAATCTACATTTTTCTAAGTCTTCTTTTAATATCAATGGTCTCTTGAAAATCAACTTAAAATACACAAGTGTAAAGTCGATATTTACGAGTAAGTGGGTAGCAAATTGGCAATGGTAGTATAATCTTCGTTCGAATTTCAAATCGCTGTCAAGATGGTGGAAATGCGGTAACTTTGTGTTTACGATGCCAATCTGACACCGTGTTTCCTAGAAGTGGAAATATCTACATTAATATTATAAAGAGGTACAGTAGAATGGGGTGAATAGAGACTTAGGGGTGAATAGAAACAAAACTTTAAAGGGTATTTTCTCGATATTTGAATATTTTTTGCAGCATTTAACTATACCATTTTTTTAATGAATTGTTATTCTAAAAAATCGATGCTTTGTTAGAGGCCGATATTATAGTATCAAAGTGAAAAACCAAACCAAAGTGTTGTCTCTATTTACCCCTAAGTCTCTATTCACCCCGTTTTACGGTAGTTTTTTTTTGTTTGTAGGAGGTAATCTCTGAAAGTATACGAACAGACTGTCCAATCATGTTTTTAATTTTGTATGATGAGGCTGATTTTTTTTTCGTTTCCTGAAAAAAAGTCTTTTGGAAGGTTGTTCAGTTTCGTCTACTGAGCAAGCCCTTAAAGTTTGTAGAGGACTGTCCCTGACACACTGTATTAAATTTTAAATTTAATAAACGCGGGTGAAGCTGCGGGGAAAAGCTAGTAATTTATAAAAACGCAAAGTCAGTAACTACAGATTGCTTGTATAGTAAATGCACTGGTAAAAGCGAGGTAGAATTGCGGGATAAAATCAAGTGCTTTATTGTCAAATGCATGTTTTTAACTTTCGCTGTTTTACTTTTACGTTCATATGGAAATTTTGCTCTACGACAAGGTGTCTAACGCCCACAGAAATGACACAAATATCTTTTCTGTATGCGTTAGACACCTGGTGAGTTAAAAATAACAACCAACCCATAAATAAATTAATTGAAATAGTCGATTATTTTACAACAAAATGCCAACAATTATGTGTATAATGTTTTGCTTCAATTCAGATATATATATATACGTATTATGGTTGATGGATTACTATTGTAAGTACACCCTTCAGATAAATATCTAATAGAGGATCAGAAAGTCCGGAGGTATAAGGTCTGGGCTTTGTGGAAGATATGAAGTAAAACTTTACAGGAAATCAACACCATTCCTATTCAACTTCTGAATGAAATATAACCCTAAGCTACCGAACTAGACACCCGAGTCATCACACGTCTGAGCTGGTCGCGCCTCCAAATTGGTTGCGCGCAACCAAACGGACACCAGGAGAGTAACTCTCTATAGAGCTGTATACATTTTATTGGTAGCGGCGACTGGTCTCGCCACCATGGTGACTCAGTGGAATATAGCCCTTAGAGATCATGGCATAATAGCATAATCAGCCTATAAAGCTGTACATGTACAGCTGAACATTATACTCAGGCCTTCTTTAGAAGAAGGAATGGGCCGTAATCCATCACGCAGGCCCAGGACAGGTAGGTGGATGTCACATGTCTTCGAATTTTTGGTTCTAAGAAATGCCGGTTTCATCACGTTTTCCTTCACCGTTTTGAGAGCGAGATCACTAGCTGCCCAGACAGACTTCGTTCTGTCAAAAGTTAATAGTAAAAAATCAATAACATTTTATTTTGTTTTATTAAACCTTCCGTGTTACATAAAGAACACGCGAAAAAAAAAATTATCGAATTGGTCGAGTCGAGCCATACCTATTTTGCGCTTAGCAACATTCATTTTTATTCATATGTACAGGTCGCGCGGTGAATCAAGATCGCTCGGTGAAAGTAGTGGGGGCAATCGGCGCATGTGTACAATTGCGCACAGAAATTCTTAGTATGTTAGGATTTTATTTTTAATTTCGTATGTTTGAACCTTAGTAACATAACTTATAATAACACTAGTTTTTGCTTGTAATTTATCTTGTAAGTAGGTAAATTCAGAAAAAAATAAATTTTAAAAATTAAAATTCTGGCTAGCCGTTTTAAAACTTTATTTATAACCATTTTTTTTACGACTACGTATTACTAATACGATAACACAAGCTGTACGCAATAGTATCCAATGAGACGCGAGAACGCAACGCGGAAATTGAAGAGCGAGTCTATCTACCAATGACGTGTCCCGACGGCGCACACCAGCCCGCACGTCGCCAAATAGACCTTAGAATTGAATACTGCGCATGCCCCTTCCACTTTTGCCGAGCGATCTTGATTCACCGCGCGACCTGTACGTATATAGAAATTTCTCAGTTCTGGTCTAGGAATCCTAGAATTCTTCGCATTCCTGAGTGACTGTGTGCTAAAAAGAACGAAACAATCCCACCTGGCATGAGTAACAGATTCCGAAATATCTTCTATTGAAGTGCTTTTACTAAATTGAAGGTTTTCAAAGCATAGTGTAACATTACGAGTTAAGTGCACATTAAATTGTTTATATAATTTGATATGCACGAGTTTATATCAAACGGGATTGTTCGAAAGTGTTGCCGTGGCTCTCGGATGTAAATGACAACTGAAGGAACTCAGGTGGGTTTTAGTCAGCAAAAGTCTGACATTTCCTGTTCTCGCCCCACACGGCGGGAGAAGACATTTTATGCATTTCTACCTTTTTTTTTCGATGGGAAAAATCATCCAATAACAACCCCCGCTCTTGGGCGGAGCAGGAGATAGTGTCAGACTCTTACTGACTAAAAAACCCATCCCGTTCCTTCTAGCCTTCATACCGGGGCTCGAGCGCCCTTTCGGATAACACTGGCCCCAGTAGGCTTCGACCCGGCTGGGTCCCTGCTGTCGCTGACAACTCCTTGAGGCGCGCGGGAACAGTGCGCGCCGTCGACGACTTGGGCTTGGTCCGGACAGTTACCGGAAGGCCGGACAGCGAGCTACCCATTGCTCACTGTCCGCAAGCCCGCGCCTACGGTGGCTGGAAATCGGAATCGGAATCCCGGCGGCGGCGAGAGCGCCGTTACCTGATGCGGTCGGCCTCCTCCTTAGTGAGCATTACTGCTTCGCAGAAGTCGGCGACCGCCTGCCACTCCTCCTCGCTCCGGACCATGGCCTCAACCAAGGCCCGGCGCGAGAGATCTCCGCCGCCGATCGTCCCCACGAGGGCACGGCGATGCTCCACCCAAGCAGGACACACCTCGACTGTGTGCTCCACCGTGTCCTCCGGGTGTTCCGCACAGTGCGACACCTGGGCGTCACTTCCGCTTTAATCGGATTATACGGAATATAATTTCAAAGATTTGTAAAATCCGTGAGAAGCTAATGCAGGTGGCTAATATTATCTGTTATCATAAACCCGTCAAAAAGACATAACATTTATTTATCTTCATTTCTCATTCATAAACAGGATACGTACGCCAATATTTTGTCTGTTATCTTTACTAAGATATTTTTTATCCATCTCTTATATTATCGCCGTGAGTCATCACATTCGTGCAAAATGTGTACCATACGTTATCACTTTTATAACTTGTCAGTCAAGTTATTGATAACGAGTTCCACTAAATAGAGTATTTACTAAATGTCACATGAGACTGATAGACATTAACTGTCCCCGCACACGAGCTTCAAAAAAACGCCGCTTCAAGCTTCATTTTGAGGCGGCCTTTTTTTGTAGCTTGTGTGCGGCGGTGCCACCACAAAAAAAAAAAACGCTTGAAGTGGCTTCAAGCTTCACCGGACACAAGAGGTGTCGCGCGCTTCAGCTGTTTTTTTGAGGCCGCTTCTAGCTTTTTTGTGTGGCCGCTTGTAGCGTTTTTTTCTAGCGGCGGTTTTTTGAGGCCCGTGTGTGGGGACAGTAAAAACTTTAATGGACGTTCAACGCGACGTAATCACAGGAATATCTAATATCAGTCGTTTTGGGAGTATTTACAACTAGTTCGTATAAAATTCGCTATGTCTTAGAAGTCGATATGGTTTCGTTACTGCATTTAGTATATAAGGGAGCAGTGGTGGTCGCGGGTTCAAACCCAGCTAGGCGCATTACTTTGTATAATTTATTTCTACACCACTGCTCTCAAAACAGTAAAAGAAAACATCTTGAGGAAATCGGCATATCCAAGAACCAAAAATTCGAAGACATGTGACATTCACCAACCCGCACTAGGCCCTCGTGGTGGATTACGGCCCATTCCCTCTCCTAGAGAGGAGACCTGAGTCCTAACAGTGGGAACATTATAAGGTCGACTATGCTATGCTATTTAGCATTATGGCAAATAGGTTTTTATAATAAGTGTGCTACCGATTCGGATCCAGTACAGACAGCGCTTTTATTTACGATTTCTCACTTATCTAGCTTCAGATTAAACTCTCCAAAATACAACCGGTATTTAGCACGGAGTATGTTGGTACCGTTTGGATTTCAAACACTAGAGTCATCATGGCGTCACGAACACGGTAAGACCAGTTCTGATGGAATTACACCATCGCCTCCTTCTGCGAGGTAATAATGGTCACAAAAGAGACTGTGGAAGGATGCAGGAGAGAATTCAACCTCCTTTTCACAGTTAATTGTGTGCCTAAAAGAGGTAGGGGTAATACCTACCTCTTTTAGGCACCCAATTTACTGTTGTCTGCACTAGTGCGCAAAACTGCGCAAGCTCGTTTCCGCCACATTTTTATGACACGATCCTTCGAGTCACGCATCAACCACCGTTTATTTATGTCTTTATAAGTGTAATGAAAAACGACTTTTGATACAAGTACTTTGTCACTGCTGCACTCGAGCCCATAACCCCCTCGCCTGTAGCTGGAGTGAATTCCGTTTCGATCGCAATGATAAATTTTCTCAACCTGTATCAAAATTTACAATTTCAATGCGATCCAAAATCCTGTATTTTTAGGTGTCTCACTACTGTGTATCTTTATTGATACACTTAAAAATACATTGTTATAATTTAGGCACTTGTCTCACCGGCAACGATTAACGAGTAACGAGTATAGAACTAGAAACGAGTTAGCGAGACGCGGGGAGCGAGTGCGTAGTTCCGATATTTGTGTAGCTCGGCTATAAGCGAGTGTGCGAGTGAGGCGGGCGATTACTCGCATCACTCGCTCGCTGTAGAGAAATGACCACTGGTTGCTCTCTCGGCGTGAGTTCTATACGCTTGGCGAGTATCGCCGCGCGAGTGTTATCTTTCATAGCTCTTGTCGCTCAGCGACAAACTAGTGAAGCGAGTGCTCGCCGGCAGTGTGAACAGTCAGCGATTAACTGTTTGTATATGCATCTTATTTGTTCACACAGAAAGTATATCTATTGTACGTTTCTTGAGCGAGAAAATAGCCGATAGTTAGTCGTTTTCTCGTCGTTGGTGGGACAACTGCCTTATGCATTAAAATATCGAGGTTGACGCTACAAAAAAACAACACTGCCAATTAAAGTTTGCCAGCTAACCGTGTTTCTAAAAAAGAATTTTATAGAAAAAAACTTAGGCGTTTTAAAGTTCCCCGTAGCAGCTGTGCAGGTCCAATATTTAATTTTTGAACTCGAAATTCAGACCTAACTTTATAACTGACATAAAAAAGCAATAACGACTGTTAATAGAATGTTTGCTGAAAATTTTCCAACAAAGTTTTTAATTTTCGCAAAGTGACCGCTAGAGAAGAGAGAAGTGATATTAACGTAGCTATTAATACTTAAAGATGCTGGATTTTTAGGGTTCCGTACCTCTAAAGGAAAAAACGGACCCTTATACCTCACTTTGTTGTCCGTCCGTCTGTCTGTCTGTCTGTCAAGACCTTTTAGGTATCGAGTTGAAATTAAAAACCATATACTCAGGTCTGCGGCCCCTTTAAGCTGTCAAAAAATCAAACTTCTAAGTTAATGAATAAAAAGATACGGCCGTTTTTGTCGCGAAAAACATATATTTTGATACTCTCAAAGATCAAAATTTATTGGGTACTTCCCGTTGTCCCAGAATCCTGAAATTTGGCACAAAGCAAGGCCATGGTAATTATATCATATTATTACCGTGGCAAGGTCTTATAGCACAGGTATAGGGAAAAATCTGAAAACAGTAAATTTGTTGTAACCTACGTCACAAAAAAAAATTGCAATTCGGTAAAATCTTCGAGACTCCATTTGGAAATTATAGTTTGCACGGAACCCTCAGTGCACGAGTCCCACTCGCACTTGCCCAGTTTTTTTATGAATAAGCTCTATTTTTTTAATACACTTATTGACATTATCGTTTAGCGCTTATTTTTTAATTCTCTTGAAAAAATATAAAGCCTAGAAATTGTTTCAATATTGTTATACATTATTTTCTCTAGCTTCTGCGAGTGGCTTAGCCCGCGTAAAGGTTCCGCGTAAAATTCAACCGAAAAAGGTCCACTGATCATTATTTCAGCCGATGAGACGTCCATTGTAAACACGTAAAAGTCGACAATGTAAATAGATAGATGGATTGATTCTTTATTGTACACCAAAAATAAAAATTACATGAGAAACTTAAAATTAATAGGGTGTCACAAAGGGCGGTCTTATCGCTAAAAGCGATTTTTTACAGACAACCTTTTACCCACCCACCACACCACCCACCCACCACTTAACCTTTTTTTTAAATAGCCTGCATATGGATTTAAATAACATGTTACTCAGTGATACAGTAGGATTCTACTGGTTAAAGAATTTTCAAAATCAGTTCAGTAATTTTTGAGTTTATTCAATTACAAATTATAATAAACACAAATATTTATTCTTTTTACCCGACTACGCAAAAGAAGGTTATGACTTTGTAACATATATATATATATATATATATATATATATATATATATATATATATATATATATAGTATAGATAGATATCTAGCTAATACTATTTCACTGCTACACTTCTTGTTAATTCTTAATACCTAAGTCGTACCGCGATCTCAATTTTGTGGTTTTGTGAGATATGGTATGTGCGGAGTAATGTCATTAGACTCATTCTAAAATTTATTTACTTAGATTAGATTGAAATTTATTCTTTAAGCTTGTTTTTACATATTAAAAATTATAGGTGGAACTTTATAGATAACCTGAAAATAAGCACTGTTCTTCTTTGTTACGTATTTTTCTTTATCTATACATATAATAAAATCGTAGGAAAGTCAAAACTGTACATTGAATATTTTTTTAAAAGAATACTTGGGGCGTGATGTACAATCGATATCAAACCCAAAAATATAGTTTTTAGAATTTTTGTCTGTTTGTCTGTTTGTCTGTTTGTCTGTATGTATGTCCGGGATAAACTCAAAAAGTACTGCATGGATTTACTTCAAATTTTGCATGAATATTACTAAGAGGTCGGGTCAACATATAGGCTACATATTATCACGCTATCACCTACGGGGGAGGAGCTGTGAATCTTTATTTTTCTTACGCATTCTGGGACAAGGTAACGAAGCATATTTAAATGTTGTTTTTGAATAAGCCATGCTATTATCTAGCTTTACATTATAAAAACTACGCCATTTAAGTAACTTGGGCAGAGAAACATAATTTAATGAATGTTAGTAGTATAAAGACAATTTTAAAGCAGCGCCATCTATGAGATTTCATAAAAATCAAATCAAGTTACATGTTAATACTTTTTGGAAATTAATAATTTGATCATGTTGGCGAGGTTGGTAGTTAGTTATTCTTAAAATTCATAGATGGTAATGTGTATTTTCTTCATAAAAGTTGTATAGTATAATTCGTTTTGACTAATTCAAGTTCCAACAAAACCATCATCTTGAGCAGAGATGAGGAAGACAATTTAAAAAAAATGTGGTGTATTACATGGTGACATTTTTCAGACTCTGTGAAGTCGATCAGTTTGCGAGATCCCTTACGTATGAGGTGCCTTCATATTACCCGTACGACAAGCAAAGGGGTGTATTTTAACCAACGTCAACGAGGAGGAGCTGTGGAAGGTTTTCTGGGAATTTTCAAGGACACCGCATTGGGTAGGGATTATACCGTGCATCCGAATAATGGCGAATGCTATTTTCTGCGGTTGTTACTTCACACTGTCCGAGGCCCAACGTCTTTCACTTTTCTGAGTACATTTGATGGCGTGGAGTATCCCACTTACCGCGCAGCCGGCGTAGCACGTCACCTTCTCGACGGTGACCAAAATTGGAATGACACCCTCGCGGAGGCGAGCGTCAGTGACAGTCCCAGCCACATACGTCATCTGTTTGCCGTCATCTTGATGATTTGTGGAGTCACGAACCCGATAGCTTTGTGGGAGAAGTATCGCCATCATCCGTCTGAAGATTTTCTACGAGCTTTGAGACCTACTATTAGAGACAAAGTCGAAGTAACTGATGAACGCGTGCTGAACACCTGTCTCAGTTCATTTCAAGATGTGGTAATTTTTATCAGCGGTAATCCACTGATCGAATATGGGTTACCAGCTCCACAATCATCACCGCAATAAGACCGTGGAAATCGGGAGTATAACGCTGAGACAAATTACGATTCAGGCAAAATGAACACCATACGAAATGACCATGTCGCTTTGTTCTCTTCAGAGCAAAAACAAATTTATGACACCGTCCTTGAAAGCGTTGGGCAAAACCAGGGTAAAATGTTTTTCTTGGATGCTCTTGGTGGAACTGGAAAAACATTTGTTACCACTGGCATACTTGCAGAGGTCAGGAGGCAGGGCAAAATTGCTATTGCGTCGTCGGGAATCGCTGCCACACTGCTTCCGGGTGGCAAGACAGCACATGCCATGTTTAAAATTCCCATCGATTTAGATAGCGCCGAAAGACCTGTTTGTGGTGTGTCACGTAACAGCGATAAGGGACACGTGCTTAAGGATTGCTCTCTGATCGTATGGGATGAGTGTACGATGGCCAATAGGAAGGCAGTTGAGGTCGTGGACAAAACCCCGCGTGACATCCGCAGGGACGAACATTTGATGGGTGGTGTCACAGTTTTGTTCAGTGGCGATTTCCGGCAAACACTTCCCGTGGTGACGCGGGGATCGAGGGCTGACGAGGTGAATGCTTCGATGAAATGATCTTCGTTGTGGTCACGAGTTCGTACGCTGCGCTTGACCATTAATATGAGAGCTCGGCTCGGCGGCAATGCACGTGCTCGAGAATTCTCCAATGTCCTGCTAAGTCTTGGCGAAGGCACTCCAACAGAAGAGAGAGGTGGACAGGTGGTGCTTCAGTCTCTCGGTAGAGTGGTATCCAGCTTAGAAGAACTCATTCGCTGTGTGTACGGGGACATCAGTGGTATACCGCACCAACAGAATTCTTAGGTGTGTGAGCAGGCCATTTTGACGCCCAAAAATGATCAGGCTGTAGCAATTAACGAATGCATTCTCTCGGAAATTGAGGGGAATGAAGTGGTCTACACCTCGATAAACACTGTTGTCGAGCAAGATGACGCCACACATTATCCCGTGCAATTTCTAAACTCCCCGTTAGCAAGTGGACTTCCAGCGCATACCATCAAGCTGAAGGTCGGTGTCCCGATTATGCTTCTTCGGAACCTATCTCCTCCGAAGTTGTGTAACGGGACCCGCCTTAAAGTTATCTCGCTCCACAGGCACACCATTGAGGCGGAAATTTTTACGGGTTGTGGTGTCGGCGAGGCAGTATTTATACCACACATTCCCCTCATACCTCATAACTCCCCGTTCCAGTTCAAGTGCGTACAGTTCCCCATGGGTGTTTGCTTCGCGATGACCATCAATAAGTCGCAGGGGCAGACACTGAGGGCAGCGGGTGTCGACCTCAGGACAAGTTGCTTCTCACACTGGCAACTGTACGTCGCTTGCTCCCGCGTCACCAGTCCTGACTCTCTTTCCATTTTGGCTCCTGGCAGCATAACTACTAACGTAGTTTATAGGGAAGTGTTGTAAGGTATGATACCTTTGTACGTATTTTTACTCTTTTGTGTCTTGGAATGTCTTCTTGGAAGGTATTCCTGCATTATTTTCTCTATTTCCTTCAGTCACATCTTATGACTGAACTCAGCAGGATTCCCATATAACTCTCTTCACTTGCAAAAAAAACTTATATTTTAATGCTATTTTAAAAGTTGTTTACTTATAATCCTATAGCGACACTGGCATCTTAGGTATTTTTGGTGCTGAAGAGCCTTCACGTAGACGACGTCGCGGGCAGCAGCTAGTAAATTAATAAAAAAGTTACAAATTACTGTCTATCTTATTATCAACTAAAAAGTTCACGATTTTTCTTAAACCACTTTACTCACTCAAGCAGTTTGAAGTAACAAAATTCGGTTATAAATTTTCAAGAGAAAATTTATTTTGGCAGTTGCTGAGTATTAGTTGCTTGTTTGAAAGATAAGCAAAATGCCGTGAATAAGTTACTTTTACAGTTTAGTTGTGGTTAAATATAAGTTGAGCTTCGGTTTCGGTTTTATTGGGTACCTGTACTTAGGTACTTAATATTTGTTTTAGAGAACAACTCCACAATTTTGTATTGAATGAATAGATTGTATTTTAACTGAGCTAACATTAATGTTCTGTGTTAAAACAAAGGCACAAAAGCTTATAATTTATATAAATTTCAAGAGCCGATACAATGGTTTTATTCGCTCATTTGGGTTTAAAATACTTATCAAATAATACCTTTATACAGTTACAAAAGATATGTCAATATTAAAAGTTCAAATTACCTTCAAGCCACATAATATATGCCTATTTTAGTTATGGAAAATTATTTTTAACTTTTAGTTTGCTTAGAATCAGCAACTGAATGGATTCCAATAGTTTTTACACCATGTTTTAAATATTTTTTCCCAAAAATATTTAAAAACGTCACAAGTTGGAAACCACCGACACTAAGTACAACACAGGTCACAGCAGGTCATAGTGGGCATTAGGTGCCAGCCCACATCTGGGTGCGGGAGCAAAACAACTCCTCAGTCACCTGGATGGCCCGGTGACTATGTATTTTTGCAGACATAACCAGCTTATAACTTTGTGATTTTTCATGATACAGTTATGAAATTTTTTACATAGATTCTTTACATAAAAATACTAGACACTTGTTTTGGGTTTCACATAATATGCTAAAACTAAGGTTGTATTTTAAGGCCTCATACAAAAAATTTTTCAACAGATTTAATTATAGCCTAATTTTCTTTTACAGGTAACCGCCATTCGCGTGTTTTGCTGATAAGATTAGATAAAAAGATGTGACAAGGACAGATAACACTCAGAGCATAGCAATGTGGAGACAACTACGGTACTGCAGTGAAAATCCATTGTGTCAAAGTTATTAAAATAAAGATCTATTAAAAAAAAAAACTAAACATCATGATCACATGACACTGGCTCTCAAATTCCAATTTCAAAATATGTGTGCGTGAATTGAAATAAAAAAAAAAACAAACAGAAAAAGAATGAGTGTATAGTGTTGCAAGTTGCAAAAAATCTAGTGTCAAAAATGAATAACAAAATTCAGTTTTGAGAATGACTACAAAATAGTGAGGCAAAGTGCCGATTTTTAGTGAAAAGTGCTTTATAAAATGGTGTGTTAGTGACAGTGGCAATATGGGTTGTCAGTTGGGGAAACTCGCGGCGTCGGAGAGACGGAGCAACAATGCTGGGCCAGCGATCAGTGATGGGCCACCCCCGGCCACTGACCCACGGCTGCCATTGACGGCCAAGCAGAAATACTCTATGCTTGCGTCATGGAAGGGCATCTCGAGGGCTATGGAGAAGACTGGGATCTGTATGTTTATAAAGTAAGTAGTTTTGACTACTCAATACACTATAAGGTGCTAAAAGTGCCATTCCTAACTAAGTAGTTAGGTCCATCTCGTCAAGCCAGATATGGCTGCATTATGCGGTATGATATTTCTTCAGTATCCAAATTTTCAGCTGGGATTGCCCAAAGGTGCTCGAAAAAGTTCATGAGCCATTTCACACAACAATTTGTTTCTAAATGTTTGTGAGTTAAAAAAAAGTGTGTTGAAAAACGTCGTTTGATACACTTGACCTCTAAAATTTATCCAGAATGACTGTTAAAGATCTACAAATGACAGCCAAGACCAACAGCTTGACGTGTTTTTTGCGTTGCGTTTTGGAACGCAGTGTTGTGTTAATTTAACACATGGTGACTGATACATAATTCCTTAAAAAAATTTAGTTGTTTAGTGTTTATAAATGAGCTATCTTACACCTTAGGTATTTCCAAAAATTATGTTTAAATCTGTCTAATCCAGCCCAGATGTGGATCCGATAAATAAGAAGTAATATTATATTTGGATAGCCTGCTGTCTGTTTTCATCACATTAATATTTTAATAATAGTTTGTTATAAACAAGATAAGCTTTATTTTTTGGCGATCGATCGTAAGGTTTATTAATTTTAGTCTGTTTACATGCGATAAGCGCTATGTTTACACTAATCTTAAAACTGATAACGAATCTTGATTATTGCTAATATTGATTTATTGCGTACCAGCAACTCGAAATGAGTTTTTTTTCCACGGTGGGAAAATCATCTAATGACATCCCCCGCTCTTCGGCGGAAGGCGGAGCGGGAGATAGTGTCAGACTTTTACTGACTAAAAATCCACTCTTGTTCCTTCGTTGCCTTTCGTACCGGGGCTGAGCTATCTTTCGAAACTAACCCTGGCCCCAGTAGTCTTCGACCCAGCTGGGCCCCTGCTGTTGCTGACAGCTCCTTGAGGCGCGCGGGAACACTGCGTGCCGTTGGCGACTTGGGCTCGGTCCGGACATTACTCGAAGTGACTTGCTAGTACACAATTAATTAATTAATTTGACATGGGTATTATAAAGCGTTGCAATTCTCGTTTTTTTTTTTAATGAAATATACAAGTACTTGACTGCGATCCTACCTGACGGTAAACAAGCGTACTAATTTACCCGCGTATTTTTTTTTTGCGCCTTGAAGACGCCTACATTATAATTTGACGAGAAGACCGCAGCAGGTAAATTGTTCCAGTCCCTCGATGTACGCGGTATAAACGACGACGCGAAATGCTTAGTCTGGGCTGTAGAGGTGTCTACGGTAATGTAAACAATTGAACGTATTATAGGTACACATAAATATTCCTTATAAATCACTATTAGTGAAAACTGGATAAAAATCTCTTCAGTATACTTTGATTTTATCATGTTCATGCTGTCAGACAGACGCGCTGGGGAACTTGGTTATTTCATATTTAAGGATATGCTAGCCTACTAGTTCACCATTCAGTTAACAGCCTAGCCTTTTTACTAAATGACGCCATTCAATCAATCAGCAAGGCAAATTACTTGGATCGATAACGTTTAATTATTTACACTCTTTACTTGCTTCTAGGCAAGCGTACTCCATCGTCGACCACATCATCGCTTACCTTCAGGAGAGATAGTGGTCAAACGCGAGCCTAACACTTAGCCTATTTATGACCCACTGCTGGGTGAAGGCCTACCTCTCCCTATATCACACATGTCTGTCCTTGGTCCATTGCGGGTCAGTCCCTCCAGAAGTTATCCAGCCCATCTCTCCACCTGCGCCTTGGGCCTTGCGTTTAATGGGACCCAACAAGTGGCTCTTTTAGCCTACAGGTCATCCGACATACGGCTTTAGGTTTGCAGTTTTTCGGATAACATTTTTTATCTTAGTTTTGGCGCGCAGCATTGTGTTCCTTCTCTCTCTTTGCGTCGTATTCTGAGGAATAGCATATAGCATTGAGATGCTGAGGGTCGTGACCTCCCTGCTTTATCGCTTTTACTTTTGTGATATTTTTCCATCTGTTTTTGTCTCTGGCAGTGTGAAGGGCATTGTATATTGTAGGGTCAAGAGTGGTGCGGATCTGGTCGGACCAACATATTTGGCTACGCCCGTGAGGCCCATTTCTCATCCACTTTACCGGTCACAATGATCCATTCGTGGTTGCCACCGTCTTTCCTTGCAATGTGGCCGACTCTGTTCCTTACGAGGTCGGGTAAAAAAAAAAAAATAATGCAAAAAAATTACCCATTGCTCACAAATCCGTTCAAAAGACCCGCTCAATACACGTGGCAATGGCCGCAATCCGCTGAAATGATACTTTATTTCAGTAACTTTTGTTGGTATGGGATGAAACAGATTTAAAAAACCGCGCGGCGTAAACACTTCCATCTGAGCGTTAAGCTCCTGCCGTTGACATGAGTTTAAATCTGCTCTTATCTAGACATATAGCTATGTATTTTATTATGTGTTTGTATCTCTTGTTTATTTATGTCATATGATTTGATCCTTACATGTTTGCTGTATGGACTTTAAAAGAGTTTTTGACCCCTGAGTTTGTTTCGATGTTTCTTCTCACGGTAGTCAGCTAGGAAATACCGGCCTCGTCTAGCTTAAATTGACAAAAAAAATTACGTGTAATAGTGTTTTTAACATCCAAAAGTCGACAATCGTTACTGCTGAGTAACGATTGTCGAAAAAAGATCTCAATAGATGGAAAAGAAAGAAAACACAACACGAGACACCCAAACACTATAATAAGGTATACCTAAATGAAACAAAAAGTTTGTGTTCCCTGATAATCACAACCTGGTGATCTTTAAGTCAACCATCGTCGAACACGTTATCGCTTTCCATCAGTTGAGATAGTGAACAAGTGCGAGCCTATCAACAGCAAAAAAACTGGTCGCTCACAATGGGTCTCATTAGATGGCTTAAAGTCACCCAAAGGACAATGAAAATGGAGAGCCCTCTCGGCGTTTCCTTGCGAAATCAAATTAGGATAGAAGACATATCAGCAGGAGAACCAAGGTCACCGATACAGCACGAAATTTTTTTTTTTTACTCTCGTCTGTGCGTCACTGCGGGGTGCCAACTTAAAACCACCGCTGGGTGTCTGATGCCCAGCAAATGCTGAGGTCACTCTTTCGGGCATGCTCGAAGCATTTTTTTTTTAATTGATCTAAACTAGTTCTTGATTGCGATCCCACCTGATAGTAATTCCGAAACTGCTCTCTCGGAGTTTTCTTGCGTGATCCAAATAATTAGGAATGAAAAAGATATCAGGGAGAAAAACCAAGGTTACAGGTTTTTCGATTTTTTTTTATTACTCTCGTCCGTGTGCAAACGCAAACGCACAAGGAGACCCGACCACAGCTAAACTGGGAAGAGGGTTGGACAAAGAAGAAGAAGACTCTCGTCCGTGTGTCACTACTGGGTCCCAACTGAAAACCACCGCTGGGTGTCTGACCCCCGCAAATGCTGATGTGGTCACCCTTTCGGGCACGCTCGGCGAATATTTTTTTGATTGATATAAACTAGTGCTTGACTGCGATCCCACCTGAAGTTAAATAGGGATGCAATCATTGATGGTGAGGCGCACTAGTTCATTTACTCTAGCCTTGAAGACACCTAAATTATAAACGGATGCGAAGAAGTTGTTCCAATCCCTCGATTTACGCTATATAAATGACGCAGCGAAATGCTTGGTCTGGGCCGTAGAGGTTTCAACAACGTAAAGGTGGATACTCGCCGTACCGCATTCGTTCGCATTCTGTACTTTGGTCCGTTTTTACTTTGTGTTTGTCACCGTTGAGCTGTGTCTGTCCCGAATAAAAGTGTTTCTATTCTATTCTATTCTAAACTCCATACTTAAGTTACAATAGGCAGGGCACATTGCGTTGGTCGCAGTATTGGAGGGCTTTCCACAAAATGGACCGATGACCTGGTAAGTAGTGCGGAAATCTGAAGAATGCTAGACACAAAGAACAAAATAAAATTTAAAAAAAAATCAAAAACATTTATTTCCAACAGACCATTTGCGGGCACTTTTGAATAGTCAAATTTCGGTCAGTCCAAGAAAACTGAAGCTAAATTGCACGTTCCAAAACGTAGATCTCTATGGAGAAGATCGTGCAAAAAATTCCATGGACACTGTTTTAAATCATATTATGAGTTACATATAATCTTGGTTACATATTTTTTAACCGGTCATTGTGGTGACACTTATGTACAACTGTGAACGTCTTTTAAAGATAATTATAACCAAACTACCATTCGCCTCGTTAATATAACTAAGATTTACACAACACATCTACTCAAACATAACTTTAAACTGTTCCACACCACACCACAATAATAATGCCCTAACTTTAAAGTGGCGAATGTGTACAGTGACTAGTTTACATACACTGAACACCTACAACATAAACTTTACCAAACACTTGGGTAGACTCCCCTCACACTGTATACATACCTAAACTTATAATCGTAATATCATTGACAAAGTTAATTACTGTGTTTGTTTGTTCATAGAAAATGATCTCGGTTAACTCAGTGATAGAGAAGTAATTCTTTTTATTTACTTAATTATAGGAGAACCAACAGCATAACAAATGGATAACAATGATGCACTTGTAGAGTCGAAGCTCCAAAGCCTTGAGCATCGCCGCCGAGTTGCTAGTCTGTCGGTTTTCTATCGTTTGTATTTTGGGCAGTGTGCACTGGAATTGCACAATCTAATTCAGGCAAGTCCGTTCCATCATCGGACCACACGACGTACATGCGTCACCGGTACATGGTGGACATCCCACCCATACGCACGAAGCGTTTTGGGAACACATTTATTGTGCGTACAACCAAGGAGTGGAATTCCCTGCCGGAATCTGTGTTTCCTGATAGCTACAACTTAGGAGTCTTTAAGTCGAGAGTGAATAGGTTTCTTCTAGGCAAGCGTGCTTCATCGTCGACTACATCATCGCTTACCATCAGGTGAGATGGTGGTCAAACGCAAGCCTATCAATAATAATAAAAAAAAATAACAACAGTTTAAGAAACATTGAGCCAATTACAGGTTCTCACGGATATAACTTTATTAATTTTTTTAAATAAGAAACGGGTATTTGAAAAATCATTTTTATTTATCATTACGACCACAGTGTAATCTTTTATAACCAAAATGCTCAGCAGTCATGCATCCAATTACGAGACCAAAGAGGCATTTTATAAATCGTCGATGCGACTTTAAGACCTCATATGTGTCACTTTTGGTAAAATCACTTTTTTACGCCAGCCTCTTTACGTCATATTTTGATCGATCTATCGAGTGTGAAAACTCACATATGTATACGACGATTTAATTGTCATTTGTTTACCAAGTTCAAGATCAACAATTTGCTTCCTAATAAATTGTTGGTGCTTAAAATACCTATCTTGTGTGTAAACTGAAGCTGTTTTTTTTTCACTGTCATACTAGGTACTTTTAATTTCAACTAACAATAAAAAAATTAAAAAGAGAAAATCAGATAGGTGATACCTATATTTTTAATTATAGCAGCCTCCCTAGCCAAGTTACAACCAGTTTGTGTCGAATTCCGTTCTCTAATTGGTAACGCCTCGGTGACAGCAATTGTAGAAAACGATAAGTTGGTAGCCATGTTGACGCGCCTGAGATGTGAACTTGGCTATGAATTGTCTATTCGTTTGTTCTGACCACGCGACTTTACGTTGAGATGACGTCATTCCCATACGTCACTCACATAATCACTTTTCGACAGCCTTAACGATTGCAGAATAACAACATGGCTAAGCGTGCTGGTTTCATTATATTTTTTTCAGTAGACGATTTTTATCTATTTTCTCATAACGTTGCATTTTACACATAAGAGGTCTTAAAGTCGCAAGGACGAAATGTCATATGCACGTACTCAATTCCAAAGATTAAACTCAATTTCTTCTCTCATTACTCTTTTATATTTACCCAAGTCTGGTTCTCCAGATAGAATTAATCAACGGATAAAAAATATGGTCTCTTTTCATTTTAAAACGTTGCTGCGACAGTTCATTGTAATTGCAATTTTATTCAAGCGTATCTCTGGTTGGATGAGAGGAAAGATTTATTTGAAAAATGCTTTAGTGCTGTACGAGTGTACTTCAATTTAACTTTAGATAGTTGTGACTGAATTTAATATTGGCATGGATTTATCTAAACCAATATTGTAAAGAGGAAAGAAAAACATTGTGCTCACATAATAGAAGCAACAAGAAAATATGTAACTAAGATTTATGTAACTCGTAATGTGATTTAAAAGTGAAAAACGTGCAAGAAACTCCATGGACCATCTATAGAGTTTCTTGCGCGTTCTTCTCCATAGAGATCTATGCTTTAGAACGTGTAATATAACATCACTTTTTTGACTGACCGACATTTTGACAATGTAAAAATAGTCTATTTGAAACAAACGTTTCTGATTTCCAATTTCTGAAAGATTTGATTTTTTGTTTGTTTGTGTGTATGTTACGATTTAACTCAGAAACTACTGGACCGATTTTCAAAATTCTTTCACTAGAAGAAAGCTACTTTATCACTAAGTAACATAGGTCTATAAATGGTAAAAGCCGGAAAACAATTGTCCCATTATAATAAATACTTACATTTACCAACTCATGTCGGTAAATCTTAGGTTTTACTGGAAAATCTTAACATTTACCGTAGTTCGAGGTTTTACAGTAACATATACACACATATATCATAAAGAGACAAGTAGAAACATAGGTACAAATGTGATCATCATTACCTATAATTATTTTACTTCCATAGAAAGTAGGTAACAAGTTCTTACTATTTTTTACGATAAGCCGTACTCTGTTTTAGCGTTGCTGTGTTATATAATAATCGTTCATGAGAAAGACTGTGTAGTCTCACGCCTATTAAATGCTGTGCCTGTGTAAAAGCACAAATTTTACAATCCTTTATTTAAAAATATGGTTTACCTCTCTCTTTGAGCGTCATGCTCATTTCACCTTATTAATTTTAAACTCTTACTGTATTTTTTATGATTTACAATAAAGAGTATGCCATCAAAAACATAACTTGTACAAAAATCAAAGGCTCTCAAATCAGTTCTTCTATCGTAAAAAGTTGTGAGATCCATGTAATAACAAGTCTGTTAATTTATTAAGTCCCTATTTGAGGGACCTTTTGCAATATCTTATAGTAAGTAATCATAATTATCAATATTACAAATCATTTGTTTTCAATAAATAAATATACTGGCTTGGAAATGGCATGCCAGCAAAATGTAGGTATCTTCACAAGTAATACGTATTTTAATAGATTAGAATTGTTTAATCGGATTGCCAAATGATTTTTCCTACCATAAAAAAAGTCAATATTGAAAACATAAAGATTTGTGAGAAAAAACGCTTAGAGTGGAACCGTACGTTAGTTTGTCCGTTGGTAGAAAGATGATGGCCGATTCAAGTCATGTAATCTGTCTACTTCATCGAAATAGAATTACAAAATAAAGGCCACTTGCAACTGAATTCCAGTTGAAGTATTTTTTACTTGAGATGATTGCAATGTTTTTCACATTTTATACGCTGGGTGCAAGACCAAAACAACCCCCCCCCCCCCGTCGCTCGCCTGGATGGCCTGGTGATTATATATTTTGTACATCTTCTGTTATTTATTTCGGAAATGTTTTATAAGTAACACATATACTATCAACAGCTGAAACTTTATCATTACGAGAAACCAACGAAATAATCGTTTATTTCCCTCTAACATAAGGAGAACATAAATTCGAGGAAAGTAAAATGATACCAGGCAGCCATAAATGTAGATAATATTTCATTTCCACGATGTGCGGGGGAACGATGTTATTATTGAAATATTAGAAAGGTACTTTTTCATATTCCTGTTTATGATGTCCGTGGCCCAAAATATGGTTTTATCCGTGCTAATAGTAATATTATTGTAGCCTTGAAAGTAACTCTGCCTTTTTTTAATCTGATATAAACTAGTGCTTGACTGCGATCCCACCTGATGGTAAGCAGTGATGCAATCGTTGATGGCGAAACGCACTAGTTTATTAACAGCCTATTCACTCTAGCTTTGAAGACACCCAAATTATAATCGGATGGGAAAACCGCAGCAGGCAAATTGTACCAGTCCTTCAATGCACGCGGTATAAACGACGAGGCGAAACGCTTAGTCCAGAACGTAGAGGTTTCAACAACGACGAATGATTGACCCTTAGTCAATGTTCACCGTACGTCAGGTTTTCTGATGGTAGAAATGAGATGGCGGCCTGTCTGTCTGTCTGTTAATATTCTCAAATGTTGAACGGATTTGGACGAAACTTGGCGTATAAGTAGCCCATATTCTGGAACAAGACATGGATTGTTTTCTTGAGACAGTTTTCGTCTTTGACGTTGGTGAAACTATTGACTGGCTTTTGACCATAGTTTAAATAATTTCAGAGAGCCTAGTGATAATGACATTAAGAAGGTGGCTTTTAATCAGTAAAAGTCAAATTTTGTGTTAAAATTAGAATACCTGGGTAGCGGTTTGATTCAAGTCATCCATTAAGTCATCATACATTTTTTAAAACTGCATTAAATTGTAAGACAACAAGCATTTTCTGATTTATCTACACTTCTGTACTATATAATTAAAATATATAACATAATATTATTAAGAGATAAAATTGATTTTTTTGTTTGTAGGAGGTAATCTCCGGAAGTACTGGTCTAATTGCTAAAATTTTTTCACCGATAGAAAGCTGCTTTATTCTTGAGTGCCATAGGCTGTATTTCATGTATGTGAGCGGAGCCGCGGTAAAAAGCTAGTTAAAAATGAAATTACTGATGTACCGAGATTAATTAAATTACACTGCGGTCTATATAAAGCGCACAGCAACGCCCCGAGGAATCAATTTAGCTTGGATTAAGCCTTTGAAGATGGCGTAGCTTCAGCCAATCCAGGCAAGCTAAAGTGACCCATTTTCACTGACTCGCCTGGTACACTATGATAAAATATCCTCCATAGCAATATTTGATTATTAAATACACATTTTTTTTTTTCTTTATTATTGATAGGCTTGCGTTTGACCACCATCTCACCTGATGGTAAGCGATGATGTGGTCGATGATGGAGCACGCTTGCCTAGAAGTAACCTATTCACTCTTGGCTTAAAGACCCCTAAGTTGTAGCTATCAGGAAACACAGACTCCGGCAGGGAATTCCACCCCTATTATTTATTTATTATTTAGTTAAGATTAATAAGTAATCATTTACAATTTCTTTCATTACTTTTATTCAGGTGGGAAATCATCTAATGACTTCTACCGCTCTTGAGCGCTGCGAGAGAACGTGTCTGATTTTTACTGACTAAAATCCTCTCTTATTCCTTTTTGCCTTTGTTCCAAGGCCCTAGGGTACACTTTCGCATAACTCTTCGACCCAGGAGACTTCGACCCAACAAGGCCCCTACAGTTTACTGACATCTTGAAGCGTGCGTGGACCACTGCGCACCGTCGATGACTCAAGCTCGATCCGAACGGTTACCGGGTGGCCGTATGGCGTGCTACTCATTGCTCGCCGTCTGCGAGTTAAAAAAATTGTAAATACCTAAATATAATAGAATAGCATAAACTTTTTTTTAGCCTATTGTGTGTCGTACTGAGGGGTAAAGCCGTCCGCTTTCTCCTTCCAAACATCTCTGACTAGGGTACCATCGCAGTAATTTCTGCCTGATGACTTAAAAAAAATTTTGCTTGCGCCCTGCGGGGCGGGGCGCCCAACCAAACCCTTTGAAATTTTCGTTTCGAGTGCAAGCAAAAATGAACTTAGCGATGGTCAGGCGGAAGTATATTTGATGGTACATGATCAGATCGTCACATCACCTTAACCACAAAATAGATAGGTACAGAAGACAATCTCATGTATGTACTTCACTTTTTATACCTACGCTCGGTGGACGCACACTAATGAGCGTTTGAGCCGGAACTGTTCGACGAATGAGCCAAGACGCGACCGAGATATCTTGTCTGTGAGCGGTGTTTATGTGTGCGTTGCTCGAGCGCGCTTTGTATGTAGATTGACTTCTGTACCTATCTATTATGTGCCTTAACCGTGTTTTTTCTGTGAGTACACATTACAAGCAACTATAACAAAATTCTACAAAGTCTTGAGCACAGGCGAAGGGTAGCCAGCCTTTCGGTGTTTTACTGTTACAGGTTGCATTTTAGAGAGTGTGCGCAGGAATTACATGACTTGATTCCACCATCATTTCTACCATCAGACAAGCCGATGAATGGCGAGTGTCCACCCTTACGTTGTTGAAACCTCTACGGTTCGGACCAAGCGTTACGCCATGTCGTGTATACCACGTACATCGAGGGACTGGAACATTTAGCCTGCTGCGTTCTTCCCGTCCGATTATAATTTATGTGGCAAGACAAGAGTGGCTCTTAAAAACTTCTCACCATCAACGATTGCATCACTGCTTACCATCAGGTAGGATCGCAGTCAAGCACTAGTTTATATCAATAAAAAAAAAACTAAGGACTTTATCACACTAGCGGTTTGCGAGCGGCTGCGGGGCGTGGAGGGCGAGCAGCGTATGCGTCGCGAACACACACACCGCGGCTGTACAGCGAAGACGTCGCGGACGCCTGGCAAATTCGCAACGTATTTGTAGCAAGCTAGAGACGTACAATACACAATGTGGACAGTAACAAAATGCATTCCTACGAGTAGACACTTCTGTTGTCTTTGATTACTTCGAAGACGCGGGATATCCGCACCTCGTTGCCGGATCTCGTTGTGCGTCCGCAACAAATTCGCTGCGTATGCGCGGCGTGTTTCTTGTGCGCCAGTAACATATTCATTGCGCACCTGCTCCACTTTGAAGACGCTCGCAAACCGCTAGTATGACAAGGCCCTAAGATTTCTCTATGTAACACTAAACCGCCTAATGAAATCTGATTGTGAATGGGTTCTACTTAATATACATCTGCAAACCTCACCCGTGTTCCTTCAGGGAACACAGGTGCAGCGTGATGTATTGCCTCTTGGAGAATACAGGCGCGAAATTATGTTAATATTTTAGTAAGTCAGTCCCGTATTATAAGTATTTAAGGTGGAAACAGTCTCAAGCGTAGCTATATTTACGTTAAATAGCTCTGAACTAAACATTTACAGTTTATTTTCTTTTTAGAGTATCTCCCGCAAATGTCCTTTTCGTACAAGTATTTATTGTAATGCATGGAATACGCACGCGGGACGTGCATTTGTCGTCCATTGTACACAACCACAATAGGCTAGTTGCCATAAAAAAATGTAATTAGTCCGTCTTTTAGATTATTCAAAAATAAGGGACACGTATTTTTTTATTTGTAAATTAAACCAAAAATTACAAAGAAATAGCCCATTAAAGTTACGTGAACGTCACGCCGCCGTGCTGCATTTTTTCGCACGGGATGACGTCACACGTAACTTTAATGGGTTTATATCTTTGTAATTTTTTGTTTAATCGAAAAAAGAAAAAAATACGTGTCCAATATTTTTTTATAATCTAAAATACGGACTAAATAAAATGTAATATTTTGACCCTGGAAACTACCCTATTATCAGCATGCGGGGCCATTCCGCATTCGTTGTAATTACGCATGCGGGGCAATTCCGCTTGCGTGATCAAAACCGTACCACATTAAAAACACCCTAAAGAGATGTCAGTAAAACCGTAGAGGCCTAACAGAACCGATGCAGCACCAACAAAAGGCCGTAGTTATGGTTTTAGTTAGTTAAAGTCTGACACGTCCTTGCGCTCCGTCCTAGAGAGGGAGAATGGACGATTCCCACCTAAAAAAAGAACCTAATGGTCATAATGTTGAAAAGAACTGACAGGCTTTCTAACGTAGCTCCAGGTGCTACCTACTCTAAGCCTGCTACGGTCGACTTCACAATACCTAACTGTAGATTTGTCTTCAAGAAACAAGATAATGTTCCTTTGATATCAAACCTCGGTTCATTCACGAATAGATCCCTTGAATGAGCCGTAGTCGGCTTTGAATTCATTTCCCAGAAATAACTTCATAATGGAACCATGATTTTCATGTTTTATACACTTTAGTAAATTAATATAAATAGAAATGTAGGTTCGGAAACGAAGCTGCGGGTGGGTATGTTTGCAAGAGTTACTGTGGCCCTGTAACGCAATGGGCACGCCATACTCATAGCGATAAGACCCCCTCTTTGAGGTGTGGCTGGAAACACGTCATGGCGTCCTCACCTTCCACGTGACACAGGTCGTTACCGGACGTGGTAATTTCGGAAGGTTCCTGCTCCATGTTCACATGGAAGAAACGCCCGGGTCTCACCACTATGTGGACCGCCCGCAGGACTTGGTAGAACATAGATTGCGTGGTGGAGATGTGCCCCGCTTGGGTGGAGCATTGCCGCGGCTGTGCCCTTGTGAGTGTGATTGGCGGCAGCGACTTCTTGCGCCGAGCCTCGGTACAAGCCATGATTTGTAGTGAGGAGAAATAGCAGGTGGTCGCCTCTTTCTGCAAAACATTACTACTAGCGAAGGAGGCGGCGAAAAGCGTGAGGAAACTAGTACGCCTCATCATCAGAGATTGCATCACTGCTTACCATCTGGGACCCAAGCCTGCTATTTTTTATAAATTTGTCATTCCAACACGATCCCATTGTCATTTTGCTAAAAGTTCCTAATCTGCTAATTCATAATGATCAATCATTGATCGGTCAATGGTCTCGTAATAGAGTTGCGGTAAAATGACCATATCGAGCTTATTAAAAGCAATGACTGCATAATAACGTTCTAATGGTAGGTCACTGATCAAAGGAACTGTCAAAATTTTTGCAGATGACCGCATACGTAAGACATTCATTTGTAAATATACTGTACAAGATTACCATTCTATCCCACTTCTTTCAATGGAGTGTCAGTGGTTGATCATTGAAAAGTCATAATGACGCCATTATATTGAATGATTTCCCACCTAAAAAAGCCCTGGAACACCAAGGGCATCCGAAGGAAACGAGTGGGTTTTATACAGTAAAAGTCTGACACTCCCTCTCACGCTACCCTAGAGCGGGAGAAGTCAGTAAATAATTTCCTACCTTCAAAGAAATCTAATCATCGCCCACTACACTACACGTACAAACAAAGGCTAACGTAATGTAATGAAATTACAGTGTGAGCCTCGTGAAGTGCACACAAAAGCCCCCGAGACGATATTTAGGCCAGATTAGGCTGATATTAGCCCTCAGGAGGCCGAGCGCGACGTGCTGTAATGTATACTGGGTCAGTAAAGTTGGCCTCAAGTGCTTGGCGTTTATACAATAAAGTAACATTATAAGCACACATTCTGAAAGTAGTAGGTATGTTCATAATCAGATACTGAGTCCATTTTTACAAGCCTTTATTTAGTTTCACCTGTCCCGATGTTTGTCTGTCATCAAGTCTTGCAAGTTAAATTTGATCCACTTCCCGGTTACCGATTGAGCTTAAAATCATCTTATGAAACGACACAACCCCATCGAGTTTGGGCTCGTATGCTTTGTCCTGCGCGCCTCAAGGAGTTGTCAGCAACAGCAGGGGCCCAGCCGGGTCGAAGCCTACTGGGGCCAGGGTTATCTGAAAGGGAACTCGAACCCCGGTATGAAGGCTAGAAGGAACGGGGTGGACTTTTAGTAAGTAAGAGCCTGACACTATCTCCCGCTCCGCCCAAGAGCGGGGGTTGTCATTGGATGATTTTTCCCACCACAAAAAAAGGCACAGAAACAACGGAGTGTAGATGCTTTTCGAGGCACGGCGGTATCACACCACCAACTTCCAAACTCTGGGCTGCTACAGAGTGATTCTGAATAAAAAACCCAGAAGCACTTTTTTCAATCCAAAAATCAAACCTAGGACCTAAATGATAAATGATCTTTATTTTGCAAGTAGGTTTTATAAAAACACTTTTACACGTTAATTTTTTTTTTCGTCAATTAATGCTAGATGAGGCCGGTGTTTCCTAGCTGACTACCCTGAGAAGAAACACCGAAACAAACTCAGCTCAACTTACCTTACCTTACCTTACCTTAACCTCACGCTCAACAGTCGCGTTTGCGACCACAATACTTACGAGGCAGTTTGTAAATAGTGTAGGTATTATTATTAACAGAATCAAGCCATTTATGCTCCATATTTGCCAGCAATAACTTCTCCAATAAAAAACGTGATTCATTTCTCAACGATACAACAGTGTGTTACTTACTACCCATAAAAAAGCATCATCATTTTGTTTTAACGCCGCATATGCCGACAAAAACGAACACTAAAAACATACTATCCTACATACTAATATGACATAAAAGTGGGCTGGTCGTGGGGTGACCTCTTAGAGCACGGAAACGCCTCAGTGGCCTAGCATGTCGGTTAGCTTCATCGGTTACTTATAGAAAGGAGATTGCCCAGCCTCTATGGTGTTCCAGTCCAAAAACGGATATCAGATATTACTATCAATGATAAAACTATTGTTTGTTCCATAAAGTTACTTTTTATTTACCACTTATGGTTTATTATAGTGGCGCTCATTTGGAACTAAGGGAATACATATTTTTTTATGGCAAAATTAATGAACAAAGTATTTTTTCTCTAGTCAATGGTCCGTTCATGGCCTCAAATGGGCAATCACGTTTATTTCTTCCATTCTGTCCTATCAACCGTCACGCTACAGCTCTCAACCCCACAGCCCAGTAATTGGGTAATACAACTTGGCATGACTTATGTCAAATTTCCTTGGTTCTGCCTATCTGGTACGACTGTCAAAGATTTACAAATGAAAGTCGAAACCAACAGTTTAACGTGCATTTCGAGGCATTGGAGGCTGAGGTTTCAAAAATGTTTATCCATTTAAAGGCCAGTGTTGTCTAATCTAGAAGATCGACATATGCAGCGAGTATTAATTTAACCAACGTGTATGTTATTCTTAATTGTCAGCCTATGAATATTTTAACTAAAACTTATGAAACTTAAAACCAGTGATCTGCGCAGCCTTTTCCGCTTCCATACTCTGTGGTTGACCCACATCGCGCGTTGACTCTAACAATTTGCAAGATGCCCATCTAACGCGGGCTGTGTTCCCTTCCCATTAACTCCTGTTTGGTGTGCAGAACGAGGCAGTATACAGTTAATAAATCAAAACAAAAGGTTTATGAAAACATTCACTTTAAGTATTAACTGAAAAAATGGTTGACATCTCACCAAACGCAGCACATAACATTTTGGGAACACAATCATTGTGTGTACAGCTAAGGAATGGAATCCCGTGCCGGAGTCTATGTTTCCTGATAGTTAAAACCTAGGAATCTTTAAATCAATAGTTAAAACTACTTGTATGCAAGCGTGCTCTATCGACGACCATATCGTCACTTTCCATCAGCTGAAATAGCGAGAGATAGATCTGACCAAAATGAGATTTATAAATTAGATTTAGAGCTTCTTTTTCGTGTTTGCATGATAGCTTACAAGTTTCTAGACTGCAGAGGAATTACATCTGTTTAGCTTTTTCCCCAACTGTATTGAGGTTGACTTTTAGTCTCTCTTGTAGTGTGTAACCATTTATGTATATAGACAGCCTTAATATAGTGCTTTGTGAGCAATACTGTTATACCGAACCTTGCAATCAAACAGTCGTATTATTTATACTTTTATGATAACCTGATCAGATCACTACATGGCGACCCTGCCATTCCACGTGCCACTCTAACTATTACTGAGACAACCCACAACCTTCTTCAAACAATTAATCACTCTTCAATCATTAAGACATTCAACGAGCACCGATATACCTTCAAGCAAATTACAAATTGAGACATCGACATTCGATTTTTTTTGGAGAACCAATAGAAACTGGGAAACTGACTATCTTACTATGGAATCAACTAAAAGCAAAGAACAAGACCACATCAGACCCTAATCATCATCATCATCATTTCAACCGAAATATTATATGTACTGCTATCGATCCTGAAAGAACTCAATATCAAAGAGAGGTTATCGTCGTCTGTGCAAATATGAATCCTCAAGTTCTTCGGGCATATCACCCGTAATGAGGACTCGATTCCTGCTACTCTCGCCTTGTTAGAGGCCTTCCAATGCTGAGTCTTCCGATATGTAGGCACCATTCCAGAACCTTTCTGCCCCATTGACGTTTTGTTCTGCGAACAATGTGCTGCCTATTGCCACTTATTTGGTGATTCTTCGGGCTCATAAAACCCTCCATTACAGCATCTTATTTAGATCTTTAGAGTTTTCAATACACGCAGTATGTTCGAAAATTACCTACAATTCTTGATAAGAGAAAGGTTCCATGAACTTTCTTTCATATAATCCATGCGTAAGGACAAGTTACAAAATTCTTAGAACAGTGTTATTCAATTTACCTGTACAACAAAATTGCCTCAAAATTATCTTGTTACGTACATAATCCTTTTAAGTCCGCCCTGTGATCACAAAATTCACAACTGCGTGGGTAGACAACTTGAGATATCCGTTTATACAGGCTTTTGTCACATGGAAATAAAAAACAAAGAAGGTCCACTGGAAACAGAGTAATAGTCCAAACATTTGTCCATCAGATTATTAGTAAAGTTTCTTGCCAAAAGTTCATACAAAGTTCATACAAAGTACAAACAAAGTACATACAAAGTACATACAAAGTACATACAAAGTACAGTAAGGCCGCAAAAGTCCATAGGAACGCTAAAGATTACATTGCTACGAACCGAGCGAGCGCGATACTTCCGTGCGTATGTGTGCGCATGTATGAGTATCCACATTCCACAGATAACACACACTAAGGAACTGTCGTCGCACTGAGCTTAAAAACATTATTATTTTTCTGTTCTTACGATAGCATTGATAAAATTCGTGCAAATACGTCATGTGCTGGTAGCCGTGTGAACTAAGTGTTGGATTCGCAAATCACGTAACCCGAGTTTAAATCATGGTCGGTCTGTTGCAGTTATTTCTTACTTTGAAAATTCCCAATCTATATTGATATAGTTGTTTTTTTATATTTCTATGAAAAATACTATTGCATTTTTTGCACTAAATAGTTGCAAATTACGAATGTGATCTATTAACCACAAGAAGAATCACATTCGTAATTTGCAATTATTTAGTTGTTACATCTTTTCGATGTTATAAGGTGGAAATAAAAAGACGTGTTTAATAAAAATGTTTATTCTTTATATTTACAAATTAAACATTTATGAGAATTGTGACGTCGAATTGTTACCTAGACAAAAAGTTATCTTGTAACCGTTATCTATGTTACGCCTAAGATTGTTTGTTGGAAGTATACCCACTTAGACCATTCATAATATGAATAACGTAACAATGAACGGATATTCAAATTTTAATAAAATAAAATATAGGTAATTGTTTATATCCAGTTATTTATTGAAAAGTGATATATGATTTGGACTTTGTAAACATTTCATTTTTGTGTAACGTCACAATGAATGTATTGAGGTCATAGCTTAATTGTTCATTTTCTTGACGAAAAGAAGATTGAAACCAAACCTCAATTTCTGTTAAAAGAACTTTAGTTCTCACAAGATAATCGTCAATTAGATGAGAAAAATAAATTGAACTATAGTATTATGTTAAAACAGTGCGGGTAGAAGAATAAAAAACGAAATAGACTCATGATTATTGTCAACAAAATTGATAGCGAGTTCACTGCATTCTTAAGATGAGGCGATGGCACAAGTTAAAAGATATAGCTGTTTTAAACGAAAGTAAACACAATATAATACAGTGTTTGTTAACGAATAATCACAGATATGTTAAAATAAAATGGTAGGCCATTTAGTTTAGTTAACATTAAATATTTAGTGCGAAACGTAATCGTTCTTGTTTGTGCCTCTCTGTCAAGTACGGCTTTTTAGCAGGTTTTCTGTGATGCACGCCTTCAGCGTGAAGTGCACGGCGAACAGTATCCATCGAGGTGTCATATAATTCCGCAAAATGTCTCGTTGGTGCGAAACCATTCGTTTCGTATACGTCCACCATATGTCGTCGCTGCGCCTCGCTAATAAGCTTCGGTCTCCCACTTCTCTTTCGACTAGCAAGGCTACCTTCTTCCTCATATCTTTTTAGCCAAAGATTTACAGTATTTTTCTAAAATAAAAAAAAATATATATTAGGCAGCTATACCTACTTCACTTCATTTTCATTATATAAAATGTTAATAATCATAATTATTGAATATAATTTTAAAATAAAACTGCATTTATTAATCCAATAACCAATCCAATAAACCCAACGATTTACGTATTTCTCTTTTAAACCTCATAAAGATACGATGAATGGATTCATAAATGGCATACGTTTTAATTAGAAGATTAATTTGTAATAAAGTTACAATTCATTAATAGCTATTATACTCACATTCAGTCCGGTTTCTTCAGATATTTGTGTTTTATTAAGACCACTTTTATGCAGCCCAATGATAGTCGCCCTCACTTCAATACTAATATTAGCCTGCATTTTGCGGATATTACAATACTGTCAACCTCACGTCACTAACCAACAACTACAACCAAACGACAGTTCATTTCGGTTAAGTTAAAACTCATGTCTACCTCGCAGAAATCTAATTCTTTATTTAGTTTTTTTGTGATCTACCTTTCTAACTCTAAGAAATGTGTGAACAAGTTAAAGAATAATTTAATATATGTAATGCAAATACATAACTTACAATCGGGTAAGAACTTACAAAAAGTCAATAATTGCGTGGGATTTGAACTTGCGGCACACTGATTTGCGCTTCAATCTGTGTGCCTATACCACTGGGCCATCTTGACTTATGATAAGTTGATGAAATTGTGAATTTCAATCATTTGTTGGCGAAACTTGAAAATAAAAGGTCGTAAGTCAAACTAAACGTCAAACGAATAAGTTTTAAGAATTCTTATGGACTTTTGCAAGTGATAGTACATACAAAGTATATAAAAAGTATATAAAAAGTTCATACAAAGTACATACAAAGTTCATACAAAGTTCATATAAACTCCATACAAAGTTCGTACAAAGTTCATACAAAGCTTTCTTATGCTGCCTGACACGTTGCTGCCAGGGTTGGGACAGGAGATTTTAAAAATCTGTCTTTTGGAGTAAACAGATTACTTTTAGATAATAATCAAGCTCTATCATCGACCACATCACTGGTTATCGTAAGATAGTGGTTGTAAAGTAAGGCAGCAGCATGCGGACGACTAGCGATGATTAGCTCGCCGCCCGGTTGTCTAGTAAAGATCAAGCCCTAATCGTCGACGGCGCCTAGTGTTTCACGAAGACCTCATATTGATGTCAGCAAAACCAACGCCTAACAAGGCCATGTGAAATTTCTGGAAAGGAAAACCTAGTCCTAGAATGCAAAAGGCGAATGAAAGAACATAGGTAAGTTTTAGTTAGTAAAAATCTGACACGCTGTCAGACTTTTACGTTATTATGTTTAGTTAGTAAAAGGCTAGAGTAAGAGCCTAGAGTAGGAGAAGTAACTAGATGATTTCCCACATCTCCCAAAAAGAAAAAAAAAATAATAAAAATTAACTACAATGTTATACAAGAAAGATTTGTCACTATTAATAGGGTAGTTTCCAGGGTCAAAATAATTACATTTTATTTAGTCCGTCTTTTAGATTATTCAAAAAAAGGGACACGTATTTTTTTGTTTGTAAATTAATTAAACCAAAAATGACAAAGATATAGCCTATTAAAGTTACGTGTGACGTCACCCCGGGCGAGAAAATTCAGCACGGCGCGGCGGCGTGACGTTACACGTAACTTTAATGGGCCATATCTTTGTCATTTTTGGTTTAATTTACAAATAAAAACATACGTGTCCCTTATTTTTGAATAATCTAAAAGACGGACTAATTACATTTTTTACGGGAACCAGCCTTTTACGGCAAGCAACCCATGAATACATACATCAGATTTATGCCTTGATCACACGTACCGAGTAAACGGGCGAGACAGTGTTCTCGGCCGAATACTCGGTACGTATAAACAAAGCGCCGAGTGCTCGGCCAAGCGCTTATCTCTACAACTTGCTTAAATCACTGTCTCAGCCGAGCAACATTTTACTATCCCGCCCTTTTACTCGATACGTGTGATCAGGGCATTATGTTTAATATCTTAATGGATATTACTTTTATGATTCCTTCAGTAAATAAGTAACATTTATTGAGAATTGTACCAAGTGGAATTACCTACTATTGTTTTATGTATGTTTAATGTTAATGTGAATAAAAAGCGTGTGTAGCATGAATTTAAAATATTCTCGTTAAAACAGAATTTAGGACTGACAATAGAAATTTTTTCTTACTTTTATCATGTAAAGGTTGTTTTTTTAGAGGTTTGCTTTTTTAAATTGAAATAAAACATGTATAAATAATTATAACTAGCTTTTGCCCGCTGATTCGCTCATGTCAACTGACTGCCTACCCTACTCTACCCAACCAAGTTACCTACCCTACCTACCTATGTACACTACCACAGACTTATATAAGTCTGTGTACACTACCTATCTGTCTACCTACGGTACCCTCTTACCTTACCTATCATCATTTCTATCTCCTTACCCTAACCTATATACCCATTTTTTTTGTATCGGTCCAGACGTTCTCAGTTTTTTAGCGAGACTAAATTGATTTTTATTTATAGATTACCGTGGTAAGGGCTTTGTTTAAAAGATATTGTTATACCATTAGTGCTTAAGGGTAGTTTCCAGGGTGAAAATAATTAAATTTTATTAAGTCCGTATTTTAGATTATAAAAAAATATTGAACACGTATTTTTTCTTTTTTCTATTAAACAAAAAATAACAAAGATATAGCCCATTAAAGTTACGTGTGACGTCACCCCGTGTGAAAAAATGCAGCACGGCGTGACGTTACACGTAACTTTAATGTGCTATAACTTTGTCATTTTTGGTTTAATTTACAAATAAAAAAATACGTGTCCCTTATTTTTTAATAATCTAAAAGACGGACTAATTACATTTTTTACGGCAACTAACCTATTCTGGGCATATGGGCGCTATGGCTGGCTCGAATGAAGCGTAATCGGAAGGTCCGACACGTTCTGTTCCACGCGTGCTAGACCACCAACAGCAATATAATTTATCATAACGTTAATGGTGTGCTGACATGCCCGCTCTGCTCGTAGTTTTTCAGCCAAAGTTACATATATTTATTTATGGTTTATAAGCTTATAAACTTTAAATTTATAAATTTAAAGTCAACAAACAGATAAACCTATTTATTGGTAAAAATTACATTTACAAGTCAGTGTCAAGTCAAGTCAGCTCACCTGAGCCACCGTTAAGAGACAAGGAATGCGGTCATCATCATCATCATTTCAGCCGATATACGTCCACTTTGGACATAGGCCTCCCCCAAGTGTCGCCACAATGAAAGACCCTGTGCGTCTCGCATCCATCGGTTTCCCACAAATCTTCACCAGGTCATCGGTACACCTTGTAGGAAGCCTTCCAACGCTGCATCTTCCGGTACGCGGTCGCCACTCCAGAACCTTTCAGCCCCGACAGCCGTCTGTTCTGTTTCTGTGATTTTTTTAATACGTGTTTTCATTGTTTGGCAAATAAACATTCTTCATTCTTTTCTTTCTTTCTTTGCTCATTGCCACTTAAGTATGGCAATTTTTCGTGCTATGTCGGCTCTCCAGCGGATATCTTCATATCTGATTCGATCACGCAAGGAAACCCCGAGCATAGCCCTTTCCATTGCCCTTCGAGTGACTTTAAGCCTTCTGATGAGGCCCATTGTGAGCGACCACATTTTGGAGCCAAATGTTGTGTAGCCAATGCAACTGGCAACACGCACTGGTTATAGACTTTCGTCTTGAGACACTGTGGTATGTTGGACGAGAAGATACTGTGTAGCTTCCCGAACGCTGCCCAGCCGATTTGGATTCGACGGTTGACCTCTTTCTCGAAGTTAGACCTACCCAAACTGGACTGAATGTCGAATGAGCTGTGGCCGAAATCGGGTAGATGGCATCATCATCCACACGCGCCTCAAAGAGATGTCAGCTAAACCGTAAGTGCCCAGCAGGATCGAAGCCTCGCTGTCTGACCGTCCGGTAACTGTTCGGACCAAGTCCAAGTCGTCGACGGCGCGCACTGTTCCCGCGCGCCTCAAGGAGTTAGCAGCAACAGCAGGGACCCAGCCGGGTCGAAGCCTACTGGGGCCAGGGTTATCCGAAAGGGCGCTCGAGCTCCGGTATGAAGACTAGAAGGAACGGGGTGGGTCTTTTAGTCAGTAAGAGTCTGACACTATCTCCCGCTCCGCCCAAGAGCGGGGGTTGTCATTGGATGATTTTTTCCACCATAAAAAAAGCAGGGTCGAAGCCTACTGGGGTCATGGGTTGTGCAAAAGAGAACCCCGAGGCCCAGGAATGAAGGCAAAGAAGGCACATAGGAGGGAGGAATAGTCTATAAAAATCCGAAATGTCCTCCCACAGCATCCAAAAGCGGGAGAAGTTATTAATTGATTTCTCAACTAAAAAAGAAGACTGATTTGTAAATTAAAGATTTGAAGTTAAATATTTCTCAGACGCTTTCCTTCACCATTTTGAAATCAATGGTTATAAAAATAAAATGAGTTGAAACCCGAGTTTGACTCATGACGTACACTACCATTCATAAACTATCATCATTATCATCAGCCTTTTTTAATGTTCCCACTGCTGGTTCTGAGACCTCCTCTCTAGGAGAGGGAATGGACCGTAATCCTCCACGCGAGCGCAGTGCGAGTTGGTGAATGTCACATGTGACGAATTTTTTGTTCTAGGGCATTCCGGTTTCCTCACGATGTTTTCCTTCACCGCTTTGAGAGCAGTGGTTTGAACCCGCGACCTACAACTCGATAGTCGGAGCCATTACCACACGGCCACCACTGCTCTAACATAACTAACATACTACTAATATACCGTCCAAAGTTCACACTGCCAAAACAACCCTCAAACGGCAAAAACCATGTCTCTGCCACCTTTTCACTTACAATCATAAATCCCGTAGCAATTTATTCTGGACAGCACTTAATATCGACGCCGTACCACTGGGGGCCTAACACGCGATAACTCAGGAATCGACAGCTCTATTACAAACAGCCGTTACAACTAATTGATTACTACTTATGAGAAACTTATGAGGAACTTCGAAATGGTTTCTTCCTCGTTATGTGTAAGTAGCTTGCTTAAGAGTTTGTTGATGAAGTTCAGCCCCTTGGCACATGGCGGTGGAATTTTGAATATCCAGGGTTGGCTCTAAATATTGAAGCGCCCCGGGCGAAAAATTCTTTTGGCACTGTAGTGTTTGTATCGAATGCACGGGCAGTAACAGTTGGCAGTTGGAGTTTAACCAGGGCCGTCTCTAACTATCTAAGCGGCCAGGGCCAAAAATTCCTTTGGCGCTGTAGTATTTATATACTTGTCTCGAGTGCACGGGCAATGACAGTTGACAGGTGCACGCCGTCGGTGGGCAGTGGCAATAAAATAATAATAATAATATTCCACAACTGTCACGCAACGCTGTCTAGTCCTAAGCTAAGCAGAGCTTGTGTTATGAGCACTAGACAACTGATAAACATACTTATATATTTCTAAATACATACATTATACATAATTTACATCCAGACACAGATCAATTGATTGTGCTCATCACACAGACATTTATCCTCCACGATCGGATTCGGATTCACGACCTCCAGCATAGCAGTTAGGGCCACTAACTACTAAACCAACAACCACTCACTAGTGGTGCATGTGTTGACTGTTGACCTTAGCTGCTAGTGACGTAATGAGCCGATATGTTTACCCCGTATGGTATTATGTACTATAGGCAGCCTTTTAAATCTAACTAGATTTACCCGCGGTTTCGCCCGCTTACATAAAATATAGCCTATATCTCTCAGGAATAAAGCAACTTTCTATTAGTGAAAACATTTTTGCAATCGGACCAGTACATTCAGAGATTACCTCCTACAAACAAAAAAAAAACATAACAACAAAAAAAATAAGTTTAGACTAATAATATAAACGTGAAAGTTTGTAAGTTATATTTGGATACATGGATGGATATTTTGAAGAGTCTATCCAGGGCCGGCTATCTAAGCGCCCCGGGCGAAACATTCCTATGGCGCCATTTTATGTCCAACTAATTATAAACGTAAAAATTTGTAAGGTATTTACGAATGTATGGATGGATATTTGTTACATTCCCACGCGCCTGATTTTTTTTTCTATAGATTTATATAGTTATTAATATGAAATTAGGCGGTGAAGATAAGTTGGCGCGTGTAAACCCCGGCGCCCGGGCCACCCGCCTGGTTGCCCCCCCCCCCCCCCAAAACCTGGCGCTGAATCCATCTGTATGTATGTATATAAGTCGGTTTGATATCCGGTTGCATCTCAAATAATAACTAGTTCCTAATAATAAAGGTCCCAAATAATAAAGTTATGAGTGTATGTGTATGTTTGTTACGCCTTCTCACTCGAACGGCTGAAAGGATAATCTCTCTGAATACCATAATCAGCCATTTAATGTTCCCACTGTTGGGACTCAGGCCTCCTATCTAGAAGAGGGAATGGGCCGTAATCCACCACGCGGGCCCAGTGTGGTTTGGTGAGTGTCACATGTCTTCGAATTTTTGGTTCTAGGACATGCTGGTTTCCTCACGATGTCCTCCGACACCGTTTTGAAAGCAGTGGTGATAAAATAAATTACACAAAACAATGCGCCTGGCTTTTTTTGAATCTACGACCTGCAACTCGTAAGTCGGGGCCGTTGTTACTCGGAAACCACTGCTCACATTTGCTGGACTAGAAACATAGGATACTTTTTGACCCAGGAGTACGTTCCCTTGGGATAATTTTGTACTAACACGTGGACAAAGCCGTTAACACCAGCTAGTCTACAACAAAGAAATTGCTGTATTATCTATCCACCAAACCATAAGCTCCAATCCACAAAATAAGCAAAAATAAAAGGTCTCCACAATAAATAATTATTACGGACATAAAGTAAGAGAATTAGGTCACCAGTTTCTGTCCGAGAAAGACTAATAAGACGTCTCGGCTTCGCCCTTGTGTCGTCAAAAAGAAATAGCCAGCTAGGGAAAATGTGCCAACGAATCATAATTGAGATTTTAATAATAGCACTGGAAGATTTTTGTTTCTTTTCTTTTGTTACTACTGTAATAAATAATAGTATGTAATAAAAAAGAATGTTGGCTTTCCATCTGTTATGGCTCATTTAGAAGATGTATCCATATACACCGCTAAATTTTGATCGTTTTAATCCTGTGGAGGGTCGATAAGGTACATGAAAAACTATCGATTTGTAAAGATAAAATTAAAAAATAAAGTACCTTTTTTTTAAAACTCGTATTAATTTACGCATGTACGAAATTAATTTCTTTAAGAAAACGTCAGCTGAGAGAGTCGAATGACCTGTAGGTTGTTTGTACGCGGCGCCGAGTACTACCTACAGGTCATTGGACTCGCTCAGCTAACGTATTTCGGCTTTCGCATATATTAAAAATAATGTTGTATTATACATTTAACCTTTCGAATGTCTTAAGTTACACAGTTCGAAATAAGGTAATTGTCTTTCTATTGTGTCTCTAATTACGACATTCAAAGAGATAAAATAATGGTGTCACCATTGTGTGGACCGCTCGGAAGACACGGTGGAACATGCGGTGGAGATGTGCCCCGATTGGGCGGAGCACCACTGTGTCCTCGTGGGGACGATCGGTGACAGCGACCTTTCGCACCAAGGCCTGGTACAAGCCATGGTCTGGAGCGAGGAGTAATGGCAGGCGGTCACCTCCTTCTGCGAAGCAGTAATGCGAGCGAAAGAGGCGTCGCACGCGCGAGGGAAAGGCAACCATGCCCTAGCCGCCGGGATCCCGATCCCGATATCCAGCTTCCAGCGTTGGCTTGCGGACAAAAAGCAATAGGTAGCTCGCCGTCCGACCGTCCGGTAATCGGTCGGACTAAAATTCAATACACGAGTAGACTGTGTCATAGGCTAGCAATAAGGATACTTTATATTCCAGGAGTATGTTTCCTTGGCACAATTTTCTACCATCACGCGGGCGGCGAAGCCGCAGTGCAAGTTATCGATATAAGTTTAGGGATGGTATTAAACTGGTTAATTAAGTATGGAAGTTATACAAACTTAGTAGCTATTATATAATACCGCTAGGTTTATAATCTCAAGTAACTATTTTGAACTTGTAGGAAGTGCCGTACTTAATTTTAAGTGGTAAAAAAACCTTCAGTTGTTGGGCTGCAACATTGTTATTCTAAACTGACCTAGTCTCTTTTTCTTTTTGACCGATTGCCAAAAAGAGGGAGGTTCTCAATTTGTCTGATTTTTTTTTGTGACTCCTGTTTTGTGAGTGCGAACACAAACATACAAGGTGTAAGGGACAGGCCTTCCATACATTCCTTCCATACAAAATTATAAACTTGATTGAACAATCGATTTTTTTTTTTCGTTTCCGGAAAAATGTCTTGTGGAAATTTGTTTAGTTTCGTCCACTGAGCAATCCCTTAAAGTTTGAGGAGGGCTGCCCCAGTTACACTTTGTATATACTTACGACTAGGTGTTTTGTGTATATACATACACAAAACATCTAGATCCAGACAAACTATCTGTACCCACAAACATTCAATCCGTGCGGAAATCGATGCCACGACACGCAGCAAAGCAACCAATTACTCAACCACTTGTTCAACTGTGCTCTCAAAAAAAAAAACCGGCCAAGGGCGTGTCGGGCCACGCTCAGTGTAGGGTTCCGTAGTTTCCCGTCCGTCACAATAAGGTACCCACTTATGAGTTTAAAAAAATGCTTACATATACGATTATACTACAAACTTAGTCCAGAAATTATTTTGTAGAACCCTTTTGTCTTTTTTGTACAAAAACTGTTCTTTCCATCAAGTTCAAAATAATTTTCCTAGAAAGTCCTTATAAAGTTCTACTTTTCAGATTTTTTTCATATTTTCTAAACTTATGGTTCAAAAGCTAGAGGGGGGGGACACATTGTTTTTTACTTTTGGAGCGATTATTTCCGAAATTATTGACATTATCAAAAAATGATTTTAGTAAGTCTATTCATTTTTAAATACCTATCCAACAGTATATCACACGTTAGGGTTGAAATTAAAAAAAAAGTCACTTCCCACTTTACATATAGGGGGGCTACCCTAATAAAACATTTTTTTCCAAATTTTATTTTACCACTTTGTCGGCGTGATTGATATACATATTGGTACCAAATTTCAGCTTTCTAGTGCTAACGGTCACATAGATTAAGCGAGGACGGACAGACGGACAGACAGACATGGCGAAACTATAAGGGTTCCTACTTGACTACGGAACCCTAAAAATCGAAACTTCGGTACATTTTTTCTTTTTTTTTAATGATATAAACTAGTTCTTGACTGCGATCCTACCTGATAGTAAGCAGTGATGCAATCGTTGATGTTGAGGTGCACTAGTTTATTAAAAGCCTGTTCTAACAATTCCTTACAGCTTCCTTAAGAACCAGAAAGCTCGATGAACTGAATTAACAGATACGAATATTGTGTAGCCAATAAACTAAAGCTAAAATAGAGTGGTAAGGGGGAAAGGGGCTAACTGGTGGGAGAATTGGGGGCCACAACATCCAATTTGGGGAACCGTCAACGTCACCTGCACTGTGTCCGAACTGCGGGAGATTGAAGGATCGATGGATGGTGGTTAGGGGTTGATTTCTCAAACAAATGTGTAACGCGCGCTACCTACCGACCCTCTCCTATAGGGTCGGTAGGTAGCCCGCTGTAACCATAAATAAATGCGATATGAATAAAATAACATTGATAGTACTTGTGATAAAAAAAAAAAACAAAACGAGATTTGTATCGTTTTGTTTTTTTTTTCTTCGTTGTAAGAATATTAAATTATTATCTGAATATAAAGTGCCATTTGCCAGTACTTATTTTTGTACAATATTTTATACTGAAATAGCTTTTACCCGTGGTTTCACCCGCATACATAAAATATAGCCTATGTCACTCAGGAATGAAGCAGTTTTCTATCGATCGAAAAAATTTAGCAATTCAGCAACCAGTACTTCCAGAAACAAAAAAAAAAAAAACTTTACCTCTTTATAATATTATAAATGATATTAGTATAGATTTAGTGTAGATATTAAATTATTATCTTAATATGGACTTATTTTTTACAATATTTTATGTAATAAATAAATAACAAATAACAATTAAAGAAAACTTTTCTAAAGACAGCATCATTAAATGAAGCAGCATTTAACATTCTAAATATTGGTTTGAGGAAGAGTGGAAGCTTAAGGCCCAAGCGCCCGAAAAGTGCCATAAAACAGTGACTTTCTGAAGCCTACTCCTCGGTAACGGCCAAGTTAAAAGGTTTGAAAAAAATATATGTTTATTATAGATTCATGAACAACATTATCAACATTTGATTTTTTCGTGCTATTAATACTTTTGTCTAAAAAGAATATTTAGCAATTTCGCAACTTTTCGCAACTTTTCCCTACTCCTTCAAAACGGCTTGGATCTTTAGAAACATTTCTATACATAAAAAATGATGGTTAAATATTCTTCAAAGAGAACATAACATAAATATCTAAATCAATCAATATTTCGCAAAGAAAATGGATTTAAAGGTCAGCCGCGCGCTTTCCGGGCGCTGCTGGCCGCAAATAAATGCATAGATTTGCGTACTGCCGCCTAGGCGGGTGCGAGAGTTGCGTCCACATAATTTCGGCCAGATAGTTCAAGGGATTATAAGCCTTAATAGGAATATCTCAGTATCTCCTTTGAACTCGCGTAAGGCATTAGATTACGCGTGTTCGGGGTTACGGCGGTGCGGTGACGTCACATTTCAGTATATGCATACTCACTGTTATTTGACAGTATCCCCTTCCACCAGATTTAAAAGGTTTATTGCCGTTTATTTGCGATTTTGGATAAAGTTACTTTTTAATGCAAACAGCAAAATAAATAAGTCATGAGCATAATAGAGATCTCGCTCAGAAATAAATTAAAAAATAAAAACATAATGACTGTGCCTTCACAGTAAGTTTATGTTTATACGAACACTCTTAATCATATAATATTACTCAAAAATGTATGTATTTGAAGATATTATTATATAGACAGATATGAAAATTATTTTTCGAGTTAGTGCTCTTTATGAAAATATTCTAAACTGAGGTCATACCGAGTAACACTTTGCCAAACTATAATATACATGTACGTTTTTAGTTTGAGGGGCATTTATATTCGTACAAAACAAATATAATGAATGCAGATAAACTGAAAAGGATCAAAAACTTATGTTTGAATACATCAAGTTTATTTCTAGAACTTATATTTTCTTTCAAACAAGATAGTAAAGAGTTTCTGCACGATTCTGCGTAACTTTGATTACTTTCATCTTTTAAGTTTGACGAAGATGTAAAAGTCTTCATGAAATAAATCTTAATTATATATTTTTTTTTAATTTATAGATACTTACAGTTTACCCTTACATATTTTATAACAAATTTTTCCACCACATTTGATTGTCTATATGTTCGCGATAAACTCAAAGATATCAACTACCTGAGTATCTTTTTCTCCTTCTCTGTCAAATCCATCCAAAGGTTGTCTGTAAAAAATCGCTTTTAGCGATAAGACCGCTCATTGTGGCACCCTATTAATTTTAAGTTTCTCATGTAATTTTTATTTTTGGTGTACAATAAAGAATCAATCTATCTATCTATCAAAAAGCACCTAACGGATTTTCATAAAATTTCCATTACTGGACAGAATGGTTCAAGAGGAAGATTGAGGTGTCCAATACACACAACATACATACATATTGTAACAGAGAACAGCTAAAAATTTCAGAGTACTAATTAACTATGCATAAATTAACTAATGAGTGAAAATTTTGACACAAATGATGCAGCTGTTAGAACGAACGTATTTAATAAACCACGTACGTTAGAGTTGAGTCTACAGAGTCTCAAGGGAGAGCTTGTTATAAAATAAATATTTCTCAAAACATTTAAATATCTGTCACTTTTTACGACATCTTAATAAAATCAGAAAATGTATAAAACAAAGTTTCGAAATTGTTGGGTGTCAGATTGACGCCAGTCGGTTTTATAAATTAAGCTCCTAGGCTTATTTTCCCCTCAGGAGTATTTTGAATACCGTAAGGCCACCTGCACTGACAGCATGACAGGTAAATGTAGCCAGCGAATAAATAAACCATTCAAATTATAATATCCACGTAAATATACAGGGTTACTTGTAAAACATTGGCAACCTCTCAAGACTGTTACTTATATATATAACTGTTATTATATACTTATGTACTATGACTTAAAAATTTATATTTTAGTTCATCAGATTTTTAAAAAATATATTTAAATTGGACATTCTAAATATTACGAAGAAAACGATAGTACTATAGCGGGTGCTTGATGCGCTTGCGTCGCGTTACACAGACGTAGGTAGGTAAAGCAAAATACAGAGTTGAAATCTGTTAGATAGAACAACGAAATCTTGAAGGTTTGGTTTTGGCAAATGTATTATGTTTTGTAAAAAGTCATAGAACAAAAGTTGTTGTTTATGATGTTAGTAATACAGACCTGTAAAGTTGTTAGTGTTTTACAAGTAACCCTATTATTATTGATATAATTTACTAGATTTTGCCAGCGGCTTCGCCCGCGTACATAAAATATAGAAAGAAAAATATTTTATTTGGCATACACAGTCGTAGATACACACAATGTAGTAACAACATGTAGACACTAATAAATTATTACATATAAAAAAAGAGACAACTAACAATATGTGTCTCACGGCGGTGCCAAATAGGTCCAGTTCAGCAATAATGCCAGACAACTAAATGGTAGTTGCCAGACGCTGGTTTTCAACTGAACCTTATTTCGAGTGTACGGTTGAAAATTGGTTTATTTTTAGTACTCAGTTATTAGTGATTAGGTGTAATATAGCCTATGTTACTCAAGAATAAAGCAGCTTTCTATAGGAGAAAAAATGTAAGCAATCGGATCAGTCCTTTCAGAGGTTACCTTCTACAAACGAAAAAAAAAAAACAAAAAAAAAACAAATTTACCTCTTTATTATCTTATATATAAAATTCTCGTGTCACAATGTTCGTTCCCGTACTCCTCCGAAACGGCTTGACCGATTCCCATGAAATTTTGTGAGCATATTGAGTAGGTCTGAGAATCAGCCAACATCTATTTTTCATACCCCTTAGTGATAAGGGTTGTCCACCCTTAAAATTTTTTCTAGAAATTACTTAAAAAATATTTATTTGGCAAAACAACGTTTGCCGGGTCAGCTAGTATTAGTGTAGATTTATTAAAACTTCATGCACTAGCAAACACTGTACACAGGCTGACTTAATACCTTAGACATTTTTTACCATTCGATCTTAGGGTGGTGGTGGTAAATATAAATGCAGGTTCTAAATAAGTAAGGTTTTGTAGAGTTCTACTTTTTTTTTTATGGTGGGAAAAAATCATGCATTGACATCCCTCGCTCTTGGGCGGAGCGGGAGATAGTGTCAGACTCTTACTGACTAAAAGACCCACCCCGTTCCTTCTAGCCTTCATGCCGGGGCTCGAGCGCCCTTTCGGATAACCCTGGCCCCAGTAGGCTTCGACCCGGCTGGGTCCCTGCTGTTGCTGACAACTCCTTGAGGCGCGCGGAAACAGTGCGCGCCGTCGACGACTTGGGCTTGGTCCGGACAGTTACCGGACAGCCGGACAGCGAGCTACCCATTGCTCATTGTCCGCAAGCTCGCGCCTACGGTGGTCGGAAATCGGGATCAGAATCCCGGCCGCGGCGGTGGCAGCGAGAACGCCGTTGCTTGATGCGTTCGGCCTCCTCCTTTGCGAGAATTACTGCTTCGCAGAAGTCGGCGACCGCCTGCCACCATGGCTGCAACTAAGGCCCGGCGCGAGAGGTCTCCGCCGCCGATCGCCCCCACGAGGGCACGGCGATGCTCCGTCCGGGCGCACCTCGATTGTGTGCTCCACCGTGTCCTCCGGGCATTCTGCACAGTGGCGACACCCGGGCGTCACTTCCGCACGAATCCGGTGCAGGAAACTTCCGAACGAACCATGTCCGGTGAGGACCTACGTCATGCGGAAGGTAAGGACGCCGTGAGGTCTTTCCAGCCACGCCTCAAAGAGGGGACTTACCGCCATGATTGATAGACTTCTACTTGGCGACCGCATAGTGTATTGTACACCACGATAATCTATACATATAATAAAATCGTAGGAAAGTCAAAACTGTACATTGAATATTTTTTTAAAAGAATACTTGGGGCGTGATGTACAATCGATATCAAACCCAAAAATATAGTTTTTAGAATTTTTGTCTGTTTGTCTGTTTGTCTGTTTGTCTGTATGTATGTCCGGGATAAACTCAAAAAGTACTGCATGGATTTACTTCAAATTTTGCATGAATATTACTAAGAGGTCGGGTCAACATATAGGCTACATATTATCACGCTATCACCTACGGGGGAGGAGCTGTGAATCTTTATTTTTCTTACGCGTTCTGGGGCAAGGTGTGATCTAACGAAGCATATTTTAAATGTTGTTTTTGAGTAAGCCATGCTATTATCTAGCTTTACACTATAAAAACTACGCCATTTAAGTAACTTGGACAGAGAAACATAATTTAATGAATGTTAGTAGTATAAAGACAATTTTAAAGCAGCGCCATCTATGAGATTTCATAAAAATCAAATCAAGTTACATGTTAATACTTTTTGGAAATTAATAATTTGATCATGTTGGCGAGGTTGGTAGTTAGTTATTCTTAAAATTCATAGATGGTAATGTGCATTTTCTTCATAAAAGTTGTATAGTATAATTCGTTTTGACAAATTCAAGTTCCAACAAAACCATCATCTTGAGCAGAGATGAGGAAGACAATTTAAAAAAAATGTGGTGTATTACGTGGTGACATTTTTCAGGCTCTGTGAAGTCGATCAGTTTGCGAGATCCCTTACGTATGAGGTGCCTTCATATTACCCGTACGACAAGTAAAGGGGTGTATTTTAACCGACGTCAACGAGGAGGAGCTGTGGAAGGTTTTCTGGGAATTTTCAAGGACACCGCATTGGGTAGGGATTATACCGTGCATCCGAATAATAGCGAATGCTATTTTCTGCGGTTGTTACTTCACACTGTCCGAGGCCCAACGTTTTTCACCTTTCTGAGTACATTTGATGGCGTGGAGTATCCCACTTACCGCACAGCCGGCGTAGCACGTCACCTTCTCGACGGTGACCAAAAATGGAATGACACCCTCGCGGAAGCGAGCGTCAGTGATAGTCCCAGCCACATACGTCATCTGTTTGCCGTCATCTTGGTGATTTGTGGAGTCACGAACCCGATAGCTTTGTGGGAGAAGTATCGCCATCATCCGTCTGAAGATTTTCTACGAGCTTTGAGACCTGCTATTAGAGACGAAGTCGAAGTAACTGATGAACGCGTGCTGAACACCTGACTCAGTTGATTTCAAGATGTGGTAATTTCAAATTTGATTGTCAAAGATAAAATCAGCGGTAATCCACTGATCGAATATGGGTTACCAGCTCCACAATCATCACCGCAATAAGATCGTGGAAATCGGGAGTATAACGCTGAGACAAATTACGATTCAGGCAAAATGAACGCCATACGAAATGACTATGTCACTTTGTTCTCTTCAGAGCAAAAACAAATTTATGACACCGTCCTTGAAAGCGTTGGGCAAAACCAGGGTAAAATGTTTTTCTTGGATGCTCGTGGTGGTACAGGAAAAACATTTGTTACCACTGGCATACTTGCAGAGGTCAGGAGGCAGGGCAAAATTGCTATTGCGTCGTCGGGAATCGCTGCCACACTGCTTTCGGGTGGCAAGACAGCACATGCCATGTTTAAAATTCCCATCGATTTAGATAGCGCCGAAAGACCTGTTTGTGGTGTGTCACGTAACAGCGATAAGGGACACGTGCTTAAGGATTGCTCTCTGATCGTATGGGATGAGTGTACGATGGCCAATAGGAAGGCAGTTGAGGTCGTGGACAAAACCCCGCGTGACATCCGCAGGGACGAACATTTGATGGGTGGTGTCACAGTTTTGTTCAGTGGCGATTTCCGGCAAACACTTCCCGTGGTGACGCGGGGATCGAGGGCTGACGAGGTGAATGCTTCGATGAAATGATCTTCGTTGTGGTCACGAGTTCGTACGCTGCGCTTGACCATTAATATGAGAGCTCGGCTCGGCGACAATGCACGTGCTCGAGAATTCTCCAATGTCCTGCTAAGTCTTGGCGAAGGCACTCTAACAGAAGAGAGAGGTGGACAGGTGGTGCTTCAGTCTCTCGGTAGAGTGGTATCCAGCTTAGAAGAACTCATTCGCTGTGTGTACGGGGACATCAGTCGTATACCGCACCAACAGAATTCTTAGGTGTGTGAGCAGGCCATTTTGACGCCCAAAAATGATCAGGCTGCAGCAATTAACGAATGCATTCTCTCGGAAATTGAGGAGAACGAAGTGGTCTACACCTCGATAAACACTGTTGTCGAGCAAGATGACGCCACACATTATCCCGTGCAATTTCTGAACTCCCCGTCAGCAAGTGGACTTCCAGCGCATACCATCAAGCTGAAGGTCGGTGTCCCGATTATGCTTCTTCGGAACCTATCTCCTCCGAAGTTGTGTAACGGGACCCGCCTTAAAGTTATCTCGCTCCACAGGCACACCATTGAGGCGGAAATTTTTACGGGTTGTGGTGTCGGCGAGGCAGTATTTATACCACACATTCCCCTCATACCTCATAACTCCCCGTTCCAGTTCAAGCGCGTACAGTTCCCCATGAGTGTTTGCTTCGCGATGACCATCAATAAGTCGCAGGGGCAGACACTGAGGGCAGCGGGTGTCGACCTCAGGACAAGTTGCTTCTCACACTGGCAACTGTACGTCGCTTGCTCCCGCGTCACCAGTCCTGACTCTCTTTCCATTTTGGCTCCTGGCAGCATAACTACTAACGTAGTTTATAGGGAAGTGTTGTAAGGTATGATACCTTTGTACGTATTTTTACTCTTTTGTGTCTTGGAATGTCTTCTTGGAAGGTATTCCTGCATTATTTTCTCTATTTCCTTCAGTCACATCTTATGACTGAACTCAGCAGGATTCCCATATAACTCTCTTCACTTGCAAAAAAAACTTATATTTTAATGCTATTTTAAAAGTTGTTTACTTATAATCCTATAGCGACACTGGCATCTTAGGTATTTTTGGTGCTGAAGAGCCTTCACGTAGACGACGTCGCGGGCAGCAGCTAGTAAACAATACAATGGAAACATACAATTAGCGCTATAATCACCTTCTGAGATCCATTCCAGACAATTTAGGTTAGCACGTACAATAATCAACTATTTCAATACCTAATTTATTTGTGGGTTGCAACACTTATTTCTGACATTAAAATTATTTTATACCTATTTGTGGCAACCCAAGATCATTTTCGAAAATAAAATGGCGCTATTTATTTAGATTATTTTCTATTCCATACTCAGCTACAGACGATAAAGGAGAACTCGAGTCTCATTCTATGTTGTGATATAGTAATAAAATATTGGGCAAAGTATTACGTGTATAACGAACAGAAATATGAACAGATATATATTTGCTTTGATACAAAATGGGGTTGAACTTTTGCAAAAAAAGAAGTTAAACAAATAATTAGGTATCGGTTTTTTTTTTTATTTAGTCGGTAGTTAGTAGATAGTTTGTTCCAAACGGGATCACTGGCTCACTCGACTTGTATTTATCTCATTATCGCTCTTGCCAAGTATATTTTTTTGGTGTTACGGGGTATTCTAAATAATCCTCAAATATTAGAATCGTTGAGATTGCTCGTTCCAAACAGTAGGCTACGCTCAGGACCGAGGGAAAGGATGTTTAAAGTCCCGGTAGCCCGCACAAATTTGTTAAAGTTCGCGGGCGATAGAAATACTCAATAGTGTCTCATTACGGTTAGACATTTTTTCTTGCACATTGGCGGAATTCCAGAGGGTGACACTAAGTGTGTTGTCCTCTATGTAACTTGTGCCCATTCTCCAGGGTGCTGCTTGAGACTGAACATCGATTTTTCATTATATATATGTATGTTGCACGCACTAATGGATATCTGATCAGTTTGTGGGTGGTATATCTGAGTGCTAGGCTATTTTGCGACTACTTTTGTTACCTTGGGTATACCTGTATGTGCTTATAATAAAAAATAAATAAATTATATCTACAGTGAAATAAAAGTGATTGTGAAGATAGTTGTTATTTTAAATCTGCACCATGAACCCTCTATTGGAAAATCTTAGCGATAACGGCTGTGCCGTTCATTATCGCTGTTGCCTTCATATAATCTTCTTCCTGCCTTTGGCCCGTTTTATTTGGTATTGTCTGAACACGTTTTTTTTTCTTCTAATCTGTCCAATCACCCGTCACGCTATCACTAACTCCTTTTTCTTTCATATCACTTCTCACACAATCCATTCATATTTTCTTCGGCCTCCCTCTCCCTCTCCAACCATCTACATGTATACTCATAATTCTTTTAGTAACATGCGTTTCATCTCTTTTCTTTATACAGCCATACCAAGACAAACGATTCCCTTTCTACTTTTCGGTCACTTCCAAACAAATATACTCATTTCTCACTTTATCCATTCTCGCCACACCATACATCTATCCCAAAGTTCTCATCTCCGCTTACATTACAATAGAGACAAGAAAATAAGTCACTACTAAATTGCATACTTAATAATAAAAGCCTACCTCTCCTAGCAGATGCTAATCTCCTAGTTTGTAGTAGACACTAGACAGTAGGTAATGTTACAGAGCTAATTGGTTGAAACAGAACCCACAACACAGATTTTAATTAACGAGACAATCCTCTTTCTAACTACAATAATTTCACAAAGTACTACCTACTACTATTTAGGTACCAACAAACAAACAATGTAGATACAACATGGCTGCTATTATTCTCGGGCCGAGCGAGTTGATCAGAGTTCTGTTGTTCGTCGCATTGAGGCTGCATGAAAGAGCTCGTCATATAAACGGTGCCTCGTTCTGCTATTGTGTTGTTAACTAACTACTGGAACATAGTAGGGCAGTAGAGCTTTGTATGCTAGTAGTGTGAAGACTCCTGTATCTGTATGCCATCCTGGTACTATTTTTACATGCTTTTATTCAGAAATCAGAAACGTCTATTTCAAATAGACCAATTACAGGCACTTTTGAATTGTCAAAATGTTGGTCAGTCAAAAAAATAGTGAAGCTAAATTGCCCATCCCAAAACGTAGATCTCTTTAGATAAAAAACGAGCAAGAAACTCCATGTCCTTTTAAATCATATTTTGAGTTACATAGATCTTGGTGAATTAAGCCACTGGCAGCTAAGAGATGACCAGTCTCAGCTGACGGCACCCGTTCACGAGCATGACACGTGCATCAACCTCACTCATCTCAACCATTTTGAAGGGAACCGAATGACCCAATAACACGTGCCACCATCAGCGAGATATTTGAGTGAGCATGACAAACTCTCAACTGTCATGTTCGTAATGTCAAACAAGTTGTAACCTAATAAAAATGCTCCATGGTTGTTTCCATGTTCCAAAGTGTCGCGACGGCTCGGTGGTTAAGGTACTCGCCTCTCATGCATGAGGAGAATGCCTTTTACTTCGGGTTTGAAACCAAGCAAGTCCCAATACACACGATAGTGTAATTTTTCTAGAGACTACTTATGCAGGTAAAACATAAAGTTGATTACTTAGATATTATACGAACAGCGGAAAGGTTCTCAGTTAATTTATACAATGTAGTATATTTTTAATTCTCTGACTCATTTGTATACACTGTGTCTACATCTCTCATTCAACTCTCCTGTCGCAGGTCTGCTGGAAGAAATTTCATTTGAAGTAAGCAGTACCTTTGTACTCTTCTTCGTATTTGTTCATTACATTTTTAAGTGTTTGTGTGTCTACCTACATTAATGAATAAAAAAATAAATAAATCCTAATTTCTATTTGCAACCAGCACGAATTACACATTCAAAACATTTCAATAATACATTTTACAGTTGCTAATCACGAAAACCGTAGATTAACAAAAGTGCCGAAATTCTTTTCTGAATTCAAATCAATTTATGAGTCTCTAAAAAAGTTTAAATCCAAATACCCTGTCTGTAAATTTTCAAATGAAAACGTAAGTAATTTACATGAGCAATTTGCAAGAATTCATTCTCTATTTTCACAAGTTCAGTGACCATTTGAAATGATAAAGAAAGTGGATGAACTTTATTCAGTTTACATTTTGTACTTTTATTTTCTCAACACAGTTTTATTTGCATTAGATTCTCAGATATTTTAGTCGTCTGAAGTATCCAAGTCCCAATGAAACATTATTTACGAATATTCAAAGAAAATACTCACTAATAGCTTTTGCTTGCGGCTTGGCCCTATGTCAGTCAGGAATAAAATAGATTTCTATCGGTGGAAAAAAACAAATCACAAACGGACCTGCCCTCCTAGCCAAGTTACAACTGATTCGTGTCGAATTCCGTTCTCTAATCAGTAACGCCTCGGTGTCAGCAATTATAAAAAATGCTAAGTTCGTAGCCACGTTGACGCGCTTGAGTCGGCCGCTCGTTCTACAATATAGCGTTTGTTTAACAAAGGACCTAGCGTGGAACATTGTAGAAACGATAAAATTTCATTCTATCTTTTTGAACGATGTGAACTTAGCTACAAGTTTTCTATTCGCTTGTTCTGATCACGTGATTTAACCTTGAGATGATGTCATTCCTATACATTTGATTCGTTTTCGACTAGCGTTAACGATTACAGTTAATCAACTTGGCTATGAGTACCGTACCCCGTTGACAACCTGCAATCGTTAACGCTAGTAGAAAACTTCAAATGTACGGGAATGACGTTATCTCAACGCTCAGTCACGTGGCCAGAACAAAAGAAACGGGGGCGTGACCAACTCGAGGCGTTAGACGCAAGCGAAACGGTTGTAACTTTGCTAGAGGGGCTGTACTTTCAGAGATTACCTCCTACAAACAAAAATATATAAAAATAAACTACCTCTTTATACACCATTATTTTTAGTAGGCAAAGCCTGAATATGGTTTGTTCACAATCAGTAACTGAATGGATTCCAATAATTTTTACACCATGTTATATTTTTACCCAAAAATATTTAAAAAGGTCATAAGTTGTACACCACCGACACTAAGTACAACACAGGTCACGGCAGGTCATAGCGGGCATTAGGTGCCAGCAAACAGCTGGATGCAAGTGCAAAACAACCTCACAGTCGCATGGATGGCCCGGTGACTATGTATTTTTGCTGACATAACAAGCTTATAACTTTGTAATTTTTCATAATACAGTTTTGGAATTTTGTACACAGCTTCTTTACATAAAAAATACTAGTAAGGTGTTTCAGATTTCACATATATACTCAAAATAAGGGTATATATTAGTGTAGATGAAATCAAATTTCACATCGAATACAACAATTTCATGAAATAGTTACGATCAAGTTCTTATCGAAAACTGAACGGTATTGGCACTTCTAACTGATTGAACTCTGAACGATCATTTTATTGGAATATCTCTGTTTTTCAATATTTGAAATAGCTGAGAATCACATTGCAAACGGTTCAAAGAAATTCAATTGAAATCGAAACGTAGTTTTAGAAATAACCGAGCTTTTGAAAAGGTCAGGTGAAAAAGGTTTAAGGTCAAGAAACTTGAATGAAACTTGGCACATGGGTAGATTTTTCGCTATAAGGTAGATTAAGAGGGTTTGTCAGATTTTCTGACTAAAATCCACCAGTGCCTTTGCGTTCTGAGACCTTGGTTTCCCTTTCAGCAATTCTCCGTGGTCCTAGCGGGTATTGACCCCACTGTTTTTTGGTATCTCTTTGATTTCCGCGTAGAATACTACGTGATGTCGACGAGTCTAGCTCGGTCCTTAGCCAGACTGCTGAACGGCCGTCATTCAGTGATGTAGTAACTTTCAAAAAATATTTTTTACTAGCTTTTTCCCGCGGCTACGCCTGCATACATAAAATAAAATAAAGCCTATGTTACTCAGGAATAAAGCACCTTTCTATCGGTGAAAAAATTATCGCAATCAGACCATTACTTTCAGAGATTACTTTCTACAAACAAAAAAAAACATTAAAAAAAACTGGGCAAATGCGAGTCGGACTCGCGCACTCAGGGTTCCGTACTTTCCGTAGAGAAAAATGGCAAAAAAGATCGCGTTTGTTGTATGGGAGCCCCCCATAAATATTTTTATTTTATTTTGTTTTTAGTATTTGTTGTAATAACGGCAACAGAAATAAATAATATGTGAAAATTTCAACTGTCTAGCTATCGCAATTTTTGAGATACAGCCTGATAACAGACAGAAGGACAGACGGACAAACAGCGTCTTAGTAATAGGTCCCGTTTTTACCCATTGGGTAGGGAATCCTAAAAACAAACTTTAACTCTTTATTATAAGTGTAGATGGATTGTGTGAGGAGTGATATGAAAGAAAAGGGAGTTAGTGATAGTTTGACGGGTGACAGGACAGGATGGAAGAAAAAAACGTGTTGTGCCGACCCCAAGTAATATGGGATAATGGCAGGAAGAAGAAAAAGAAGAAGAAGTGTAGATAAACATAATAAACAAAGAAACGATCTATCTTTTTAACAGAATACTAGTTTAGGTAAAACTGGCAGTAAATTTACTAAACGAAACCTGACAGTTTCGTATTTTTTGTTAAAACTGTATTTCTGCTTTCAATTTCAACACGCAACAACCGAACTTAACAAACCACTCTGTAAATTAAAAAATACCTAAATCCGATGGATAGGATACCATCTAATCCATTACCTTACAGATACGCAAATATTTCACATTGCAAGCGATCCTAAAAATAAATCGGAAACCTTTCTAATAGTCAATAAAATGCATTCAACCGTGAGTATTTTCTTACGGGGAATTACGGACCTGCCGTGTTGAAGAAATTCCAGCAAAGAAATTAAATGCACAAGTATGCCAGGTTCTTTAGAATGGCTTCCTTCATAAAATAAGCGTAATCTAACGACTTGTCCACGTCCTTGCTGCTGGGAGCGGGAGCTAAGCATGGAGCGGCGAGCGGTAAGATCAAAATTATGAAAATGTTTGAAGAACGCCACGAGACGCCGGTCATAGCGCCGCGCGCCTGCTTACCAATGCCGCACCGCTCACCGCATCAGTCCGTAAATGTGTACCAAGTTCTCTATTTGTAATATCACACTAATATTAAACGCGAAAGTTTGTGAGTATGTATGTTCATTACTTTTTCACTCTCAAACGGCTGAACGGATTTCTATGAAAGGCACAAGGATATATCATGTCTTTACTCCAAGACCGTTTCATACAAATACAAAATGAGGTTTGACATATCATCAAACGTCAAATGATCTGGCCACGACATATACATATATATATATATTTTATAATTATTGACAGGCTCGCGTTTGACCACCATCTCACCTGATGGTAAGCGATAGTGTGGTCGACAATGGAGCACGATTGCCTAGAAGTAACCTATTCACTCTTGACTTAAAGACTCCTATATTACATACCTACTAGATTTATATCGTGTCCGTAGTACCGCTTTCTGAGAAGGTTTCAGCGTTGGACGTTTTTAGAAAGGGTCAATCGCCTAAATAATATTCTTATGGTTTTGTCTCTGTTTGTGGTGTAATGATAAACCTACATTACTTACATGGTCAATAATTATTCCACGCATCAAATTGAATTAGCGAAATTATTTTATTTCGGGGGAATTTCACCGTTGTCATGACGACTGAGTGGAGTGTAGTAGAGAAAGTGTCTTTCAAATAGACTGACTCAATTTAAAAAACATTTTATCATAGGTTTTTTTTATCAAGCTCAAAACTACATTTCACGTAGGATACTTTTAATTATTGGCAAATTTTCACCATAGACTACTTTTAATCATAGATTATTTTCATCATAGGCTACTTTTCATCTTAGACTACTATTGAACATAGGCTACTTTTTTCATGGGCTACTTTTATGTTGAGCTAATTTTTATCTAGATTACTTTTCATCATGGCTACTTTTTACCATAAACTAGTCTTAATCATAGGTTACTTATTAAAATAGGCTACTTTTTATTACAGACTTCTTGTTTTATATTGGTTACATTTATAATAGACTAGCAGCCTCTACCGGCTTCGCACGGGCAATAAATATAGCCTATGTCACTCAGGGTGAATGTAGCTTTTCAATTGTGAAAGAATTTTCGAAATCGGCTCAGTAGTTTTTAAATTTATTCATTACAAACATACACACAAAAATACAAATTTTCTCTCTTTATAATATTAGTATAGATAACTATTTAACATAGGCTACTTTTCATCATAGATTACATTTTAATATTGACTACATTTCTACTTTTAATCATAGGTTACTTTTCGTCATAAACTACTCTTAATCATAGGTTACTTTTTATCATAGACTACTGGTTTTACATTGGTTAGACTACTCTCGATCTCAGAAAACTTTCAGCTTTGTAATACTAGTGTGATAGCGTCTTTACAAGCCAAGTGAGGATTATCCACATGTTCCGTGGTTCACACCGTACAACCTTGCGTGTAGCTTGAGGATTACCTCACCTTTGAGAGCGTAGAACTCTCCCAACTGTGTCTTGTTATGTGTTTTTGTGTTGTTATTATTGCTGACATAATTTTAATTATTAATTTTCTCCATGATATTTTATACAATTGAAAATTAACTTGTTTACTAATTATATGTGTTTATTTATGTGTTTTAAAATCAAATATTCTATATTAATGTAGTGATTGTCTATAAGTAACACTTATAGACAATCAGCACTTGAATAGTTATTTAAAATGATCCTGCAAAATCCCAGTGCCTGTAATGTTGGCGATCCTAAATAAATATATAAACTGTGAAAGGCTTAGTGTATTTACATTGTTTACTTCTAACCCAATAGGGTTCTACGTTTGAATTTCATGGCGTATTTAATTGCTTACAAAGCTTTATCTGAATAATGAAGATATTATCTTTAGATGATGTTGTATTGAATGATGACTCATCGTGTGTCATTTAAATGTTTCGATAAGAAGCAAGTCTCATCGTGATCCGTTCACACGGGTAGACTACATATATCCTGAAATAGCACAAAACATGTTCTCTTAGAATCATCATCATCAGTCTTTTTAATGTTCCCACTGCTGGGATTCAGGCCTCCTCTATGGGCAGTAATCTACAACGCGGGCCCAGTGCGGGTTGGTGAATGTCACATATCTCCGAATTTTGGTTCTAGGACATGCCGGTTTCCTCACGATATTTTCCTTCACCGTTTTGAGAGCAGTGGTGATGAAATAAATTACACAAAGCAATGCGCCTGACTGGGTTTGAACCCTCGACCTACAACTCGTAAGTCGGAGCTGTTACTACTCGGCCACCACAGCTCACTCTTAGAATAATTTTCTACTAACACACGGCTGAAACCAATGGCAGCAGCTCGTCATCATCATTTCAGTCGATAGACGTCCATTGTTGAACATAGGCCTCCCCCAAGTGTCGCCACAAAGCACGATCCTGTGCGTCCCGCATCCATCGGATTCCCGCAACCTTCACCAGGTCATCGGTCCACCTTGTAGGTTACCGGTACGCGGTTGCCACTCCAGAACCTTTCGGTCCCAACGGCCATCTGTTCTACGAGCAATGTGCCCTGCCCATTGCCACTTAAGTTTGGCGATTCTTCGTGCTGTGTCGGCAACCTTGGTTCTCCTGCGGTTTGGTAGCAGCTAGTAATAAATAAATAAATTTGTAAACCCCATCGAGGAAAGAGCAACAACATTAGAAAGTTACACGTCTTCAATATAACTACATATTTATTTAAATTCGCAAAGGAACAATACTATTTTCCTTTTCATTTCATCTGGAAACTTGCAAAGTACATCTAACAATATTTCCTTCTTTTAACTGTTACTCTTTTTACGGTCGACTGCATTTAAATTAAATTACGATATTGAGTCCGTTTTTACTTTCTGCTGTAGCCAAGATGTTATTTGATTTAAAAAACAGGTAACTTAATGTGCAACGCCATTGAGCAGAAATTGAAAATCCTTTGCAAGAGTATCTTTAATTCGATTTCTTTACTTTATTGAGAAGTGCCGTCGAATCATAAAAGTTTCATTTAGAACTTTTATAGGCACTACTGAATTTTACGAAAGTTTTAATGTTAAATATTAAACTTAAACTCAAAATTATTTTATTTCACACTAGCTGTTGCTTGCGACTTCGCTCGGTATATAAAATAAATCCTATCTCACTTAAGAATAAAGCAGCTTTCTATTGGTGAAAAAAATTTAGTAATCGGAACAATACTTTCTGTGTAACCTCCTACAAACAAACAAAAAAAAAAACACAAAAAAGCAAACTTTACCTCTTCAAAATATTAGCGTTGTTAGGCCAAGTTACATGGACTTTTATAAAATGTCAGAAGGTAGCGCATTATGTACTAATAGTTTTTCTACTCTTATTTTATGGGTTAGTGTATCTCAGAACAGTCAGAACCCTGGAGTCCTGAACCTATGAAGGGCTTAGGAGAACTGAAACCAACTCTATAAGACTTATAGTGAAATGAGGCGAAGGAGTAGGGAAAAGTTAAGAATGTGAATTGTTCGCCCGGAGGACACGGTGGAGCACACAATCGCGGTGTGCCCTGCTTGGGTAGAGCATCGCCGTGCCCTCGTGGGGGTGATCGGCGGCGGAGACCTCTCGCGCCGGGCCTTGATCGAGGCCATGGTCCGGAGCGAGGAGGAGTGGCAGGCGGTCGCCGACTTCTGCGAAGCAGTAATGCTCGCTAAGGAGGAGGCCGACCGCATCAGGCAACGGCGCTCTCGCCGCCGCCGCCGGGATTCCGATCCCGATTTCCAGCCACCGTAGGCGCGGGCTTGCGGACAGAGAGCAATGGGTAGCTCGCTGTCCGGCCGTCCGGTAACCGTCCGGACCAAGCCCAAGTCGTCGACGGCGCGCGCTGTTCCCGCGCGCCTCAAGGAGTTGTCAGCAACAGCAGGGGCCCAGCCGGGTCGAGGCCTACTGGGGCCAGGGTAATCCGAAAGGGCGCTCGAGCCCCGGTATGAAGGCTTGAAGGAACGGGATGGGTTTTTTAGTCAGTAAGAGTCTGACACTATCTCCCGCTCCGCCCAAGAGCGGGGGTTGTCATAAGATGATTTTTCCCATCGGAAAAAAAAAAAAAAAAAAAAAAAAAGAATGTGAATTGTTGTATGTAATATATTTTTAAGATAAAAGTATCAATCGCACGAAAAATATCAAATGTTGATAATGTTGTTCATGAATCTATAATAAACATACATTTTTTTCAAGCATATTAACCTGGCCGTTACCGAGGAGGCTCCAGAAAGTCACTGTTTTAAGGCACTTTTCGGGAGCTTTGGCCGTAGAAAGTATCAACTGCCTATTATCGTTGTGCGCGAAAAAATAAGCGTAATGGCTATTTTTAGGCACCGCTGTCCGTCCGTCTGTCTGTCTGTCTGTCACCAGATTTTATCTCATGAACCGTGATAGTTACAGTCGGTTGGAATTTTCACACCTGATGTATTTCTGTTACTGCTATAACAAAAAAGACTAAAAAATAGAATAAAATAAATATTTAAAGAGGCTCCCACAAAAAAACGTGATTGTTTTTCGTTTTTTGCTACTGACGGTACGGAACCGCTTGCGAGTCCAAATCACACTTGGCTAGTTTTATTTAGTACCAGCAAAAATTTTCTTTAAAAAAATAATAACAAGATAAAAAAATAGAAATTGTTTATTCGGTCTCATTACATTACAAATGTGAATGAAACAGACCCATTAAGTTATTAATAATACTTATCTTGGGGTATTTTCCTTAATTGATACTAAACAATATTGAGATTTGGTAACAAATAAAATAAAATTATCTTTATTTAATCTGAACTACTCAATTCGAGAAATATCAAAATATATCTGCGACCTTCAGTGTTCCAAGTAGGGATGCCAACTTTTTTACAAGAAATAAAGTTTTTTTTATCTGAGATGATTAAAAAAAATAACAGTATTTTTTTGTTTAATTTTGTAGAGCTTTTCGCACAACTTACTAATTTCAGTCTTTTTTAAAAACTTCACTCCTTATCACAATTATAACTAAAATTAAAATAAACAAGGAATTCATTCGATTTGTTCTGAAACTCTATTATTAAGAACTGTTTTTCCTTATTTTTATTTATTTGATAAAAAAAAAAATGTGTGAGCGTTTAAGTCTAACAGTAACGAGTATTAGTGTTAAGCATTTTGATGCTGAAAACAGTATTTTGTATACTTTATTTTTTTTCAACAGTACAAAGTATAATGTAGTATAAAACAGTATAGTACTGTTTTTAACAGTATAGTTGGCAACCCTAGCTCCAAGGTCTATATTAATATTGACAAGGCCTAAAATAATAATAAAGAAATAATATCTAATGGCAAGTGTTCGAGGTCAAAGGTTCTATAAATCAGAGCCTTTGAGGTTCTATAAATCTGAGGGTTTTTATGTGAAAAGGCTCCGGATTAATGAATTTACATTTTAGTGTTATTGCCTCGTTGTTTTATGGCGTCGAGATTATTTTGATTAGTAGAGGGTTTTTTTTTCCTATCGTTTTTTTTGGAGAGTTATCGGAAACTATTATTTTTTATTCAGATTTAGATTTCATCTAGGTGCTGATAAACTTAAGCATTCATTTGTAATGAGCATTCTTGCAAATGTTACATTACAGAAAAATAACGAGAGCGTTTTAGCAAGCATTCTATCAAGCGTTCTGGCGAGCATTCTATCAAGTAAGTACTCTGGTGAGGATTCTAACGAAGGACAGTAAATTTGCCGCGAATTTTTTGTTTTCTAGAGTGCTCGTGAAAATGTTCGTAGCAATGTTTGGCTCTATGCTTGGCTCGGCGCGATGTTCAGTTCGACAAATTTAAAAACGGTGAATGCTCATTGTTCTGTTACAAGTGAATGCTCAGGTCTATCATTACCTTTCAGATTAGTTTTTTGTATGATTCACATTTCTATTTTCAATTCTATGAGAGCTAAGGAAAATTAAATTGTAAACTTATTTATTCAAGCAATATACGTTAAATATTGTATTATAAAAATATTGTTCTTCTCCATAGGAAACAACCAATTGAAACCGTGCGCTAGCTGTTGACGTTTTATAAGTGCCTATGTTTTTTTTTTATTTGTATTAAATAAAGTGTAAATTGGTATTAAAATATTAGCATGTGGGAGTGTTGTGGAATGCGATATCTCTTTGGTGCACAAGTAATCTAATGATGGTGATGTCACATGTCATTTTGTGCATCTTTTTTCTTTTACTTCACAATTTACCCTTCCATTATTTAAAAGGTTTGTAACTTACTTAATAATGAACGGTTTCAAAAAAAAAAACCTTACATTGTGGGCTGTAATTAAAATTATTTTTTAATACTTATAGTTAAAAAAAAAAATGAGATAAAAACTCTATTAAAATCCGTATGGCCTTGAAACAATCATACGAAAACTAACGTAACTATTTCGTAGACGTGCTACGGCGTAGCACAGTTCGTAGCACACCGACACCCGATAATGTTTATGATCTTTCTGAATCGGATATGGAAGGAAACTGCATTTGCTGTGTGTGCTTTCATCCTCTGCCATGGAAGGCGCGAGCTCGCGGAGTAATAGGTAGCTCGCCGTCGAGCGCTCGTAGTGTTCCACACACACCTCAGAGAAGTAAGCAAGTCATAGGGGCCTAGCAGGGACAGGCCATGGCATTGGTTCTGAAAAGAATATACTCATAAACCTGAAACGCAAAAGGCAACTGAAGAAACATAGATGTGATTTTAGTCCGTAAAAGTCTGACACGCCCTCCCACTCCGCTTTAAAGCGTGAAAAGTCCTTGAATGATGTCCCACCTAAAAACTAGAAACGTAGAAGCCCAACATGCGGATAACATTTATTACACCTTCCTTAAAAAAGGATCGTCATCAGAGGTCCGAATAAACTGCCAAGTTCCCATCCATATACAAGCAAAAAAGGTCGAGTACCTCGGCTAAACGTTCGTACGGATAGCAAAAACACTCTCGAAGATAGTCCTTTCAAAATAGTCCAACGTCCTTCAGAATTTTCTATCAGTACTCACGGTAATTGAGGCTTAAGTACATCACTGTTTTTGCCGACGGTATTTTTACGAGGGACTCAATATTTTGCGGACGGTACGCCTATCGAGCGTGGAGTGGACTTGACCCAGTTTCCAGCCAGGTAAATAGCCACTACTGGTAGCATAGCCCACAACCCTTGCTACTTATAGTAGCTGGTTTTATGTATTGTACTTCTAAGTTCTAAAGCGTCTTTGCAGCGTTCACAAAAGTAACAATCTTTTGCTGTTTCCTTATTGATTTCTTTCTTTTTTATGACAGGCCTGTTGGTCTAGTGGTTAGTGACCCTGACTGCTATGCCGGTGGTCGTGGGTTCGATTCCCACCCAGGACAATTGTTTGTGTGCTGAGCACGATCATTTGTTCTGTGTCTTGGTGTAATTTATCTATAATATGTATGTATTTAGAAATATATAAGTATGTTTATCAGTTGTCTAGTACCCATAACACAAGCTTTGCTTAGCTTGGGACTAGACGGCGTTGTGTGATAGTTGTGGAATATTATTATTATTATTTTATTATTTTTATTTATAATAAGCTTCAGCCCGTGGCTTTGTCTGCGTGAGTCTCTGTGTTTGTGAATGCAAAGTTGATATCGAAGCCAGATAAATAAACTATGTCCTTTCTAGGGGTTCAAGCTTACTTTGTACCAAATTTCATCAAAATCGATTCACTTGTTTTACCTTAAAGTGTCACAGAAAAACAGAGTTATTTTTACATGTATAACACTAGCTTCTGCCAGCGGCTTCGTCCGCTTGAATGTCAATTATTGCGAATTCGAAGACAAAGTCGAAACCAGATAAGTAGCCTAGTATGTCTTTCGTTGGGGTCCAAGCTTACTGCGTACCAAATTCCATCAAAATCTGTTCAGTAATTTAGCCGTAAAAGCGTAAGAGTCAGACAGAGTTACTTTCACATAAGTAATATTAGTATGAATAAAGAAGTTTGAAGCTAAGTAATAACAGATAAACAAAGTAGATTTCAAAGGTTAAGCAACGTATGGCGAGGTTGGCACATGGATGGGTAACCATCTAAACATTTCGAGATTCCGTGCTTCGAAAAGTATATTTGATTTTTTTCCAAAGGGTTATTTGTCATGTTACCCAACTACTGGCTTGTGGAAATTAAAAGCCCTATCATTAGCTCTTAAAGCGATTCATTTAACGACCTGTACTGAATTGTTAAGGAAATGGAGAAAGAAAGAAAGAAAAACGTTTATTTGTACCTTTACCTTTGGAGCTAGTTAAGGTATATACGCTGGGGTCAACGGATTTGTTTCCGAAAGGAAAACCCTTGGCCCGGCAACTGAATAAACATAAGTAAGTTTAGTCAGTACAAGTCTCACTCCCGCTCCGCACTAGAGCGGGAAAAATCATTCAATGATTTTCCTCCTTTAAAAAATCCTCATTATTATTCCAGTCCAGTTCTAGTCTTACGATTAATCGAAAATTCTTTAACTTTCAAAACAAGTAATATAGATACACCGCCTGCAATATTTATTATAGCAATTCACCTTAAGACGGTTTGCTGCGGTGAAAAAGTTTTAGGCGCCCACGAATGTTTCTGTAGGACACAAAAGTTTTTGTTAAGATTTTATTCGGTTTTCTTCATAACAGTGTATGATTAATTTAACTTTTTGGATAAAAATTGAAATAGGAATTCTTATTTGAGCAGAGTTTGTAGCCAAGATTAACCATTACGGTTAAATTTTACCTCAGAAAGGTCGTGTGAGCTCGGCGGTCTCATAGGATTAACATGCATAATTCGAAAGGAAAATTAATTCTGTTTCTGACTTCCTGAAGCGTTTTTAATCAAGCTACCAAATTTTCCATGAGATTAAAGATAACTTTCTGATGAATTTTGTGTTTAAAGAAATTTAAACAGAACTTTGATTGAAATTGTTGTTAAACATAATATTAGAAGCATAATAATTATGATGAGATAAGTTTTTATTTGCCTAAAACATGGTATAAAGTTGTTACAATCAGGTATTAATCTATAGTCCACATGTTTAGCTCATCATCAGCACATCAGCTGAAAGAAGTTCACTGTTGGACATAGACCTCCCCAAGCATCGCCACAACGACTGGTCGTGTGCGTCACGCATCCATCGGATTCCCACGACCCTAACTAGATCATCGGTCCACTTTGCGGGAGGCAACGCTGCGTCTTTCGGTACGCGGCAGCCACTCCAGAACCTTTCGTCATCATCGACCATCTGTTTTGCATGCGATGTCAAATACCGTGCCCATTGCCACTTAAGTTTGGCGATTTTTCGAGCTATGTCGGTAACCTTGGTTCTCCTACGGATATCTTCATTTCTGATGTGATACCGCAAGGAAACTCTGAGCATAGCCCTTTCCATTGCCCTTTGGGTGACTGAGTCTTCTGATGAGGCCTATTGTAAGCGACCACGTTTCGGAGCCATAAGTCATCACGGGCAACACGCACTGGTCATAGACTTTCGTCTATGACACCCAATGGTCACAGACTTTCGTCTATGACCAGTGCGTGTTGTGATGTTTAACTATTTGAATCAATTACGTGCAAAATTGATGTGATTGTGAATGACTGAGTTTATTACTAAATCGTCCATGCCAACAGCTTTGATTGATTATAAATCAAAAAAGTTCCTTCAGGACCTTACTACTGGGATAAAACAACAGCCTTTCTCATTTTTCAATGCAGGTCATGGGCACTCTTGTGGCTCATCTAAATCTAATCAGTCGTTAGAACGCGATTGACTAAATGAAGTACAATGTACATACAAACAAACAGACTACAATAAATTGAAATAGCCAAATTTTATGTGTATGTGTTCTTCGCGCTTAAAAGGTTGAATGGATTTCGAGGAGCGGCAATCGAGTGGTCCATATCCTGAAATAGCACATAAATACTTTTTACCTTAGGAACATCCAAAGATTGTCTGCAAAAAATCAGTTTTAACGATAAGACCACCCACTGTGACACCCTATTAATATTCTTCTAACATATTACGGACATTGAAATTAATCTGAAATAAATTTATTTTATTTTTTATAGTAATTTTATTATTTTTTTTTTTTATTATTATTATGGATAGACTCGCGTTTGACCACTGTCTCACCTGATGGTAAGCGATGATGTAGCTGACGAAGGAGCACGTTTGTCTAGAAGCAATCTATTCACTCTCGACTTAAAGACCCCTAGGCTATAGCTATCAGGAAACACAGACTTCTATTGGTGTACAATAAAAAAAAAAAATATCTATCAATCTAACTTATTCCCTTGTGATAATTTTCTATCACATAGGCATACCCGCCGGCAACAGGGTACTTTTTATTTTCTACAAGTGGTATTTTTAGTGCTTGTAAAACGCCTCATATTTTTATGCTAGCCATCAAAACTGTACCTCACGCACTCTCTCGGCAAAAGTTTCTGTAACACGCAACGAAACAAGGTCACGTAGGTAATTTATACGGTTTATGCTTCATAATAATGTCAACATAAACCTTAAGTAACTAGAAGAACTTCATGTTACTCTGTTCTTGGACGCATTCTGTCCAGTCTACCATAAAACAGTTTATTGGCCACTAAACCGTTCTGACGGTAACAGCCTTTCAAGCAATTTTAATCTTTAAAACTTTAGAGTTGGAGTTCAGTTTTGTAGACAAGATTAAAGGGTCCTTGTTTATAAATGACTTGAAGGACGTATTATCAAAGTTTTTTATTATAAGTCAGAGGATTTAAAGATGTTTGACTTTTTGATGAAAAATTTTTTAGGAGTTTGAACAGCGTTTGTTAGAATAAGTCGACCATTTTTAGTAACCGACTAAGAAACTATTTGAATTGTACCAAAATACTATTAATATATTCTAAAGTTATGGAAGAGCAGTCTACATTGTTCTCATATACCTATTAATATTGTAACATGGAAATATTATGGAATCAATTTTGTTTAAAAGAGTAACTATGGAGTTTCTTGCCGCTTCCTTTCCATAGAAAACGACTATTTGAAACCATGCACTAGTTTCTTACGTTTTATAAGTAATGGGTTTTTTTTATGGTGGGAAAAAATCATGCATTGACATCCCCCGCACTTGGGGGGAGCGGGAGATAGTGTCAGACTCTTACTGACTAAAAGACCCACCCCGTTCCTTCTAGCCTTCATACCGGGGCTCGAGCGCCCTTTCGGATAACCCTGGCCCCAGTAGGCTTCGACCCGGCTGGGTCCCTGATAAGTAATGGGTTGGTCAATGTGAAATAAAATAATTTGAGTTTGCCTCGACACAAATTACGTTTTATGAAATCGTGGTACCTATAATTTTAATAGGCACGCCTGTTAGTAATGTCATAAGACTCGCGAGCACGATCTTACAATAAGTTGCTAAGAACATATTTCAAGGCGCGCAAAATAAATTTAATAAGAATGCCGTGAGGCATTTCATAAAACGCTCTTGAATTACATTCATGAAAATGGAAACCTTTTGAAGAAACTAAAGTGGGTAAATGAAGAATTGAGAAACTGTTTACATACCTTTATCCAATTCATAATAATCTTTTGAAGTATCGTCAAAAGTATTTAAGCTTTATGTATCTAATATATTCAATCTATTTTGAGAATTGTCTCAAAACCCCCGAGAATAATTTAACTTGAAACGTTTTAAGAGCTTACAGAAAGTTCATTTAAATCAATACAGTTAGCTCTTCAATTTATTTCAGGGGCCCCTAATATAGAAGATAGTATTGTAGGTACACAAATCATCATCATCATCCGAAACATCAGGCGAAAGACGTAAAATGCTGGTTATAGGTCTCTCCTCAAGTTTTTTCGCAACCACCAGTTTTTTTTTTTTTTAAATTGTTATAAACTAATGCTTGACTGTGATCCCACCTGATAGTAAGCAGTGATGTTCTGTTCGTTATGCATTTATCGGATTCCCTACTCTCACCAGTAGCCTGATTCACGTAAAATCAAACAAGCCAAATATCGTTGAAGTTTTATAGTCGTTCGATCGAAGTCCTATCCAAAAGCGGTATTCACGTGTTCCTTAATCGGGATTGGATAGAACGACAATTCAACTGGCTCGAAACTAAACGATCTATCGACGACATATTTCTAGTTACATTAATAAGTATTCTACCAAGATAATTTAATACAGATTTTTTTTATAAATCGACTCTTCGACTGAACGACTTTAAAATCAGTGTCGTTCAAACTCGATTGATGAATGTGAATACGGAAATAGTCTAAACGACTAAATCGCTGCGATATCGTTACGGTTTTGATTACGTGAATCGGGCTACAGGTCTTCGGTCCATTTTGTAGCAGGCTTTCCAACTTGCATGGTCGCCACTTCTGGGTCTTTCATCTCCATCAACCATCTGTTCGGAGAACAATTGCCCCCTGCCACTTGCTATGTTGGGAACTTATTTCATTTATTAATTTCTTCATAAGTAGTCTGATATACGAGATAATAACAGCGTACATAAAAATTTTAATTAGAAAAAAAAACCTTTATTTGGAAATGAAGATATTTCTGATTTGATCACGCAATAAAACTCTTAGCATACATGTAAAAAACATTTTTAAATATACACCGTTACATTTTGATCGTTTTAATCCCGTGGAGGGTCGATCCGGTACATGAAACTCTATCGATTTGTAAAGATAAAATTAAAAAATAAAGTACCTTTTTTCAAAACTCATATTAATTTACGCCTTTACGAAATTAATTTCTTTAAGAAAACGTCAGCTGAGCTAGTTCAATGACCTGTAGGTAGTTTGTACGCAACGCCGACTACTTCGAGCAGGACAAAGTCTCCCGGGACCGCTAATATAATATAATAAATTATGTTTTATTAATTTCACTATAAATTAAGACATCTCAGTTAAAAGTAAAAAAGACTATTTATATAGACTATTTTTTTTTTTTTGTCGTCTAAATAAATTTTTCGTTTACACAAAATTTGACGGGTGACAGGACAGAATGGAAGAAGAAAACGTGTTGCGCCGACCCCAAGTAATATGGGATAAGGGCAGGAAGAAGAAGAAGACAAGATAGAATCTTTTAGTCTTATTATCGAAGCTCAGAATCCAAAACTGACAAAATCTCTCCAAATAAGATTTCTATGCAAATGCCTACCTCCGGCTGAATAAACTCATTTTCGTTGGCTTATTTGATTGAAAAAATATACACGGTATAAGGGGTAGATAACTTTATTACACAATATAGGGTAATGGAATATACACGTACACGTAACCTACCCCTTCTCCTTGGGAGAGGGGCCCTCGGTCCGGCGGGGCCCTCGTGATGGTGGAACGTGACGAGAATGTACAAGGAATCGTGTTAGGCAAGCTACATATTGGGCGCTCTTGACGTGTGTCAACGCTTGTATATTTACAGATACAATTAGAATTTGTAAATGGAATGCGGAGGTTGTTTGGTATTTCGTGACGGGACTCAATCTTGACCCTTTTTAAGAGGAACATTTTGTGGAAGGGTTTGCATTTGTAAGCAGATTTTTTTGTAGACTGGTGGACAGACTTTCTAGCGTCTGACTACTCGTACCTGTAAACACTGTCAAAATTCTACGAATGACAGCCACGCTTTATGTGCTTTGCGAGACAGAGGGTGTTAGTAACGTCCAAGATAAACTTTAAAAAGTACGTATGAATTGAAAAATTCTTTTTTTCTTCTGAAAAGGCTCGATATGTACAAAAAACAGAGCAAACAATATGTCCGAGCAAATCAATTTCCCTGCTGCCTTCCCGTCCTATTATAATTTAGGTGTCTTCAAGGCTAGAGGAATTGGCTTTTAATAAACTAGTGCGACCCACCATCAACGATTGCATCACTGCTTACCATCAAGTGGGATCGCAGTCAAGCACTAGTTTATATCATTTAAAAAAATCAAAGGAGGTGGAATAAAGAGGTATATTTGTATAATTTTTTCTTATAAATGTGTTGCTTATCTGATACAGCTTAAAATTAAATGAAACAAAATCGCCCGCGCTCTAATTACACGTAATAATTTATTGGCGTTAGTCATCCAGTTATTAAGTGTCAACTACCTATTATTACCATGATTTTATATGATTGTTTTTTTTTAAAGTTTCCCCACACTTTTTTTAGGTGGGAAACCATCCAATGACATCTCCCACCCTTGGGCGGAGCTGGAGAGCATGTTAGACTTTTACTGACTCAAAATCACTCCTAGTGCCTTTATTGCCTTTTATTCCAGGGTCGGGTTTTCTTTTCAGAAGCAAACCCTTAGCCCCAGTATATAGGCTTCGGCCTTATTGGGCTTCTACGGTTTGCTAACATCTCCTTGAGGCGTACGTGGAACACTACACACCGTCGATGACTTGGGCTTAGTCCGGGCCGTTACCGGATGAATAAACAAATAAACAACTTTTTGGTTAAAATACCTTCGCTTTTGCAACCAGCCTAAGGCAATCTGCACATGGACGACCAAGTTATTAAACGTATGGTTTTTATTTTAACAGATAACATTTAAAGCCAGTCTACCCCATAAAGAACGGTGTCTATAGCCGCCCCTACAGAACATACATACCCTTAATAGATTCTAGTTTCTAGGCCAATTGTCTATTTCTATTGAATCGTTAGCTTGGGGGATAGGATTATCTCCTTATCTTCTTATAGGGTTTATTAAAGGAATAAACTATTCGCAGAACTCAGAAATACGTTGTTTTACAAATATGTAGTAGTTACTGTATTAAAGGATGCGAAACGGTGAATAACAAAAAAAAAACAAAAAATAAAGTCATAAAACTGTTTTGTATATCCTTGTGAAAGGGGTAGCGACAGGATAGCCTTCGAAATTCAAATTTTCAATTTTCAAATTTGGTTTTTCACGTATACCTTTGTGATGCGGAGCATTTCAGGCATTTCGATACAAAAACAAAATAACTTCGATAAACAATTAAGGTACTTACCACATTTTAACAGGCCTCTTAAACTTTAAGTTTAGATAAACACCAGAATACACCACAAAGATATTAGTAGTATGGGTGGCGGGAATCCGATGGAAGGCAGACGCACAGGACCGGTAATTGTGGCGACACTTGGGGAGGCCTATGTCCAACAGTGGACGTCTTTCGACTTCTTCTTAGCGTGTCGATGGCAGAACTCATTAAATTCCATGTCTGGTCTAGTATTCAGCTACGGCAATTTTGTCCACTGATGCTATCATTAGATCCCTACGTGAACAGGTTTTTTTTATGGTGGGAAAATCATCTAATGACAACCCCCACTCTTGGGTGGAGCGGGAGATAGTGTCAGACTATTATTAACTAAAAACCCACCCCGTTCCTTTGTGCCTTCATACCAGGGCTGAGCTAGTCTTTCGAAACTAAACCTGGCTCTAGTAAGCTTCGACCCAGCTGGGTCCCTGCTGTTGCTGACAACTCCTTGAGACGCGCGGGAACAGTGCGCGCCGTCGACGATTTGGGCTCGGTCCGGACAGTTACTGGACGGTCGGCTAGCGAGCTATCCATTGCTCGCCATCCGCACGTGAACAGGTCTTTCGGCTGAAATGATGATGATGATGATGATGATGATTAGTGATGATATGGATAAATCTATAATTCATCTATAAGTCATTTTATTCACAATCTTCTTTTCTCTTCCCCAGGTTATTCGAAGAAAACCAAGACCTGCTAAATATGTTCGAGAAATTCCGCCAATGCCGGACGAAGGAAGAGCAGATCAACTCGATGGAGCTAGCTGAACACGCCAACAATGTCATGAACACCTTGGACGAGGGCATTAAGGGTCTGGACGACCTGGATAACTTCTTTGGGTACATACACCAAGTTGGCGCCAGTCATAGAAGAATACCTGGATTTAAAGTCGAGTATTTTTGGGTGGGTATCTATTATTTTTATTGTGAAACTAATGTGTTTTAGAGCAGTGGTGGCCTAATGGTAACGGCACCGACTTACGAGTTGTAGGTCGCGGGTTCAAACCCAGCCAGGCACATTACTTTGTCTAATTTATTTCATCACCACTGCTTTCAAAACGGTGAAGGAAAACATCGTGAGGAAACCGGCATGTCCTAGAACAAAAAATTCGAAGACATATGACATTCACCAAGCCGCACTGGACCCACGTGGCGGATTACGGTCCATTCTCTACACAAATTAATTCGTCTAGTTGGGTTTGAAACTGCGACCTACAACTCGTAAGTCGGAGCCGTTATCACACGGCCACAACTGCTCTAATCGGCCACCACTGCATTCTCAAAAGATTAGGGACAGTAAAATACTAAGTTTACTTGAATTTAACAAATAAGACGTGTTTGTAAACCATAAATTGCTTGGACACTGTTTTGCCAAAGAGCGTGGTTGCCAAAACATGTTATTCGCAAAGCAGGCCTTCATTAGTCTTTTGAACAGAAACTATCTTTGAGTACATATTATAGGAAATTAGGCTACAACTATTAACCTAAAAGTAACCTATTTACTCTCAAATTTAACCCCTTAGGATGTAGCTATCAGAAAACACTAGACTCTGGCAGGGACTACTCATTAATTTTTTTTTTTTTTAATAATTAGTTTTTTATTTTCTCACTACAATATACAGTTATCATCAAACATTTTAAGCATACAAAAAAATCTGTTACAATATATTGTAGGCGACTGGTGCCTAATCTAAGCTGGTACGTACAATGAATCTATTTCCAAATCGTTTTGTAAGTAATATTGGTGTGATGCCCACCAAATACCTACATAGGTATCAGGAGAGCAAAGCCGTACGTCTGAGTGACCAATGTTGTTCAAGTCCGATTCTTAATTCGTTATTTTCTCTGAAATGCAATTGGCAGAAAACCGACAGGCTAGAAACTCGACGTCAATGCTTAAGACTTTTAAGCTTTGAATTATATACATTGCTCAATTTAATAGCCCATCTTAATTTTGCCTCTTTAATAGAATGTATTTCATTTCCTTCTGTCAACTTCATTATAGACAATATAAATAACTTCAAAATAAGGAAGCTAGATCGATTTCCAACTCCAATTTATTTATTGTCTTCACCACAAAGCGGCTCATTCATTTATAATGAGCCCCACTCCACAAATCGGCAGATTCTCCCACATTTCAACCGCATAATAATCTCCCAATAAATTATTAACTCCAGGGATGAACCATTCATCAAATTTGAACAGAAAATATCCCATAAATTTAACATTTTGAAGTGAACTGCCTCAGTAATTGCAAAGCTGATTGAATTTATTTTCAGCTGTCAAACTGCCTGACTCACTGGCTGTGTCGTGTTTTGGGTAGTTTTTAAACTGATTGGATTTTTCTGTCGATTTATTTTGTTTTCGAGGAATTTGGATAGTTTTGTTCCAACCTTTAAAATGCGTCGCTGTCAATATGATAGCAATTTCATGGAAGGTGCTACTTTATGCACAAAAAGGTAAAATCTCTTAATAGATCACACACTCCACGGATGTTGGCTAGAAATGATAGTCCATAACAAAAGAAAATCAGATTTTTTATGAATGTGGTGAAAAATGATCGCTAATGAGTAAAGCTGTCTATGAACGCTGTTGTACCTCGAGTTCTCCTTTGTCGTCTGTAACTAAACATGGAATGGAACGAATCGTACCGTTTTATATTTAAAATTATATTGTGTTGCCACAAATATAAAATTAATTCAATGTCAAAAATGGGAGTTGCAACACAATTAAAATAATGAAATAGTTGATTTAGACCATCGACTTATATTCTAGTGTTAGACAAGCACGTTAAAATACGTCAAAATACTGCATAGTTAAACCAACAGTTCGCTGCAGCGCTATATTGGCATTATGTCGTCTAACAGAACTATTAAAATATACAGCGCTAAGACAGCTTTTAGAGGATACTTTTTTCACGACCAAAATGTCTTTAAGCGTCATGAATTTCGTGGCACTTACGCGTTTCGTTCAACATAGTGTAATGTTTGATATGTACGTATTATATTACACCTGAGTTGATTAAAGTAACTGTCCTCGCACACGGGCCACCAAAAAAGCTAGAAGCCGCTTCTAGCTTCTCCAGCCACAAACTATCGCGCGCTTTAGCTTTTTTGTGGCCGCTTCTAGCTTTTTCTGTGGCCACTTCTAGCTTTTTTTGTGGCGACTTTTTTTGTGGCCCGTGTGCGGGGACATTAAGTGTTCGTCACGCTTAATGTAGTGCCTTGATAGATCATTTAGACATTTTAGTTTCAAACACATCCCATTTTTAATACAATGTTTCCAGTTATTGGAGAGTCTCTACATTCACAGCCAACCGCACTACTACTCCCTAACCCTATGTCACATCATGTAGAGCTCCTCCATCCAAAATGAAATGCTAACAACAAACACAGTGTGGGTCAGAGTCTTCTTCCTAGAACTTTAAATTACACTACTTCGTGCGTCCCTTGGTAAAATATGTACATAAACTAGACGTTAGACAAGAGAAGATAGAAGTTCCATTCATTGTACATAACATTGTAGGCCATAGCATAGCATAGCATTATCAGCCTTTTAATGTTCCCACTGCTGGGACTCAGGCCTCCTCACTAGGAGAAGGAATGGGCCGTAATCCACCACGCGGGCCCAGTGCGGGTTGGTAGATGTCACATTATTGTGACATGTCTTTGAATTTTTAGTTCTAGGACATGCCGGTTTCCTTACGATGTTTTCCTTTACCGTTTTGAGAGCAGTGGTGATGAAATAAATTACACAAAGTAATGCGCCAGGCTGGGTTTGAACCCGCAACTTACAACTCATAAATCGGGGCCGTAACCACTCGGCCACCACTGCTTCACTTACTGCTTGTAGGCCATGGCCTGAACTAATGTCCCTCACATCCTAGCTCCCGTGGCCCTGACCCCGACTATCAGCCACGATAGGCGCCGACTTGCGAACGACCAGGGGTCGGGTCCAAGCCCGAGTCGTAGACAGCACGTAGTGCACGCATGCCTCAAAGAGATGTCAGATAAATTGTAAGGGCCCAACAGGGCCGAAGCCTACGGGCGGGTTTGGTTCCAAAGTCCTGGAACACAAGGCAGTGAAGCTACATAGGAGAGGATTTAAGCCAGTAAAAGTCTGACATGGCCTCTCGCATCACTCTAAAGGAGAAGAAGTCATTGGATGATTTCCCATCTTAAAATAAGAGGTGGTGCTCAGTTAGTAATAGTGTCACAGGCCCACCCGTTCCACGCTAAATTGGGAGAAGCTTTGGATGATTCGCCACCTCAAGAAAAAAAAACCGGTTGAGTGCTGTGTTGCACAGTTCTCCTGACTTCCTGTAATGTTCCTTTCTGTAATGGTGTATCCAGATCTGGCGAATCCGCCGCTCGTGAGCCGCCCACGAGCCGCTCGCGAGCCGCTTGCGAACGGCGCGCGTGCATTTCGCGCACGGCTCGTTCGCACGAAGCCTCTGCACCGCGCGCGCTTCAAACGACGCGCACAGTTCGCAAGCGGCTCGCAAACGGCTCGCAAGCGGCGCATTTGCCAGATCTGCCCCCCTAGTCAAATTACAACCGTTTCGCTTGCGCCGAACATTTCGAGTTGGCCGCGCCTCCATTTCTTTTATTCTGACCACGTGACTGAGCGTTGAGATGACGTCATTCCCGTTCATTTGAAGCTTTCTGCTAGCGTTAATTGTTGCAGATTAGCAACTTGGCTAGGGGTACTAGACGCACCATAACGTTACATTACAGATAAATGCTCCCAATGAAAAAGCACCTTTACAGTAATTTTCCTCATATTGCGAGTGGGTTTTCTATATTTTCTTACCACTTGTATCAAGTCCGTCTATATCTGGAACACCGGATGTGACCCTCGACCCTCATTTCCGATTATGAACCCTGTAACCCTTTGACTTATTCGCATTTGAAATATCCGTAAATTTGTTCAAGGCCTGCCGATATTGACGGGGCTCAAATGTTTTCATTATTAAATAAATACTTTATGGATCCAATAATGCTGATACTACATTTTCGGGTTCAAAAGATAATTTGAGATATATTTTTAAACATTTTTTTTTAGGTTTCTTGTTTTGCGTGGGTTGTGTCATATTACCCCATGAACTGAACCAGTCATTATTCAATATTTTCGTATTGTTAAAAATAAAATTAACAAAATCTTTCTTTTTCGCAGAAAATCGAAGCACCGTTCCTAGCAGCAGTCGAGTCAACACTGGGCGACCGTTACACACCAAACGTGGAAAATATCTACAAAATAACCATCAAATTCATACTAGAAACGCTCATAGAAGGCTTTGAAGCCGCTGGCAAGCATGCTACGTGAGCTCAGCCATGTACAGAACCAAATAACACATAATTAAACTGAAAAACTAGAAAAAAACCACAACTCTTCTATCCCAAAATAACTGACGAGTAGTAGCCATATTGGAAATCTTCATTCCATTTTAAAATATTTATAAAATACCGCTCCGAAAAATGAAATGTCAATTTAAACGAGATTTTAAAATGTGAAGTGTACAGACGTTTATAAATGCATCGTGAATTATGTGTATAATGTGAATAATTCTATAATTGTGTATAGTTGTCACTGTTATTTTTCGCTCGTCTGTATTTAGACTGGTTTAGTATAAAATGGGACTAACAGATCAGTAAGGGAACATTAACTGAGTATTAGAGCGCTTTCTGGATAGGAACATAATTTTAATAATAGGAACAAAATGTAGATAAAATAGTAAAAAAAAACATGTGTGTTAAATTAAGGAATTTTAAACCAAATAACTTTTTTAAATGTCGCAAAACGCTTGTTAGTACTAATTTAATGATAATCATTATTTATTTCTAATGATATTCTTCTTAACGTCCTTAATGTTGGCTGGACCAACTATTGTATGTTTTATTGTTTAAAAATTTAATAATTCGGCATAATTATTGTTAAATTGCGTCTTCCGTGCGTGAATGTTGTAATATTTAGCATAAGTTTTAAATTCAAGAATTTATTAATAGTTATTATTTAATAACATGTCGGTTACACGGAATATTTTTTTCCCATAGATTAATATATTAAATTAAAAGCGCAAATATTGAGCACATAACAATGTATTTGTGTATTTACTAGTTTATTACTTTCAATATTTTTTTACTAATTTCATATTAAGGATTTTCAGAATACCTCTATGCACAAAAATGTAAACAAATATGATAATATCTAATATTATACAATCCCACTCTACATATTGTATATTTTCTGAAACAATCTTATAAAAAAAAACCTAGTAGGTACATTATAGTACTTGAATTTTAATACAGATAAATTATTTTGTAAGGCTCTAAGAAAATTTTAAAAATTGCGCAAAGTTTTTTTGGAAAGGAAAAATTGTAAGTTTAAATATATAAAAAGTCCGCTGAAAACTCTGTTTGTAGTAAATAATGAAGTAAAACAAGTTGCATTAAAAGTTTTTCTTTAAACTCGGTCTGGTTTGTCATCTTATTTCAACTTGGGTGGGTAACTGGGTAAATGGGTACTGTACAAACTTTCAAAAATGGCGCTCTATAATTTTGTCCATTTTGCTGCTATCTTGCAACTTTTAAGTTTTACACCATTTTTTAAATGTTGGCAGGTTTTGAGCACGCTTATCACGTTGTCAAAGCAAAGAGGCGATAAATATCGGCGAGAAAAGTTTGTACTCAAGTTAGTAATTTTTGCTATAGTCTGTCAAAAAGTCAAACGACTTGGAATTTTTTAAACGAATTAAAAAATCTGTTACAGATATTACATATAATACTTTTTATAAGATTCTATTAGTAAACAATGATCATCTCTTTGCAACCTTGATTGTTCAACCAGTGTTGACTACATCACATTTCAAGAATTTGATTAGATTAAGTGCCCAATTCTTTTGACTTTTTAAACAGACTCTAATAATTTTTTGCCAGCAAAAATGCTATAAATATAGTAGTATTATACTAAGCAGCTCTTGGCAAAAAATAGAATTATCAAGCTAGAACCAAGAACAAGACATCAACGAAAAAATCTTCACAATAAAATTATTTCAGAATATGAATTTAGGTAAAGACAACACCGGTAATTTTACCAAATGATGTTATAAGGAAAAATAAACGACATAATAACATCTTTCCTTTCTAATAGGTATAGCCCTCGGCCAGGACAACAGTTACTAATTAGAGAGAAAACCATGAATATTATTTTACCTGTTGTATTTTTTTTCCTAATTTAGACAGACATTATTATTAATTTGACAATGGCGCTTATGTGAAACTGGATAGAAGTGGCATATTTACTTCTACCAACAAGTCATCCCGATCTTCGGAAAACACTGACGTTAGCAAGAAATTACAGACAAACGGGGTAAATAGAAACGCAGAGGTGAATAGTAGCCCCGAGTCCTCGACAGCGCGTATTATTATTACACGTGCACCTCAAAGAGATCTCAGCATAACCATAGAGGCCCAGCAGGGCCGATGCCTACTAGGGCTTCCTAGGGATGGGTCCTAGAACACAAAGGGCAATTTAAGGAACATAGATGTGGTTTTAGTCAGTAAAAGTTAGACACGTCTTCTCATTTCACCATAGAGCAGAAAAAGTCATAAGATGATTATAATTATTTCCCACTTTAAAAAAAGGGGTGAATAGAAATATAACTTTCATTACGACTTTTACTTTGAAATTTTAATATAACATTTCAATAATAAACTTGAGTACTTTAATGCTGCAATCTACTTTTGGTTCTATTTACCCCTGCGTTTCAATTTGCCCCGGTACAATCTTTAGGTATTGTGTAAACTAGAAATAGAAAAAATCCGTACAATCAAACACGATTGGCAAGAAATCGGGCGTAGGACCACGGCTTTACGTGTTTTCAGAGATACAGGTGTGTCACATCATCAACTTCCAAATTCCGAGCTGTTACTGAGTAATTACAAATAGAAAAATACATTAACAAATCCACAGCCACGCGTGAGACCACGATACCAACAAGGCACAATAATAGATGTGGGTATAATGTTCCACCTGATCATATTACCACCTGAATTGAATCCAATCATAATTCCAATTAGTGATTATGATTAGGCAATATCGCGCTACATTGGAACACCTCTCCTTATTAATTACTAACTCAATTGATATCGTAGTGATATTGAGATTATATTATACTGAATTATTATTAGGATTAAATTGTTGTGATATCCTTTTTTTTTTTTTAATTGAGATAAACTAGTGCTTGACTGCGATCCCACCTGATGGTAAGTAGCGATGCAATCTTTGATGGTGAGGTGCACTAGTTTATTAAGAGCCTATTCACTCTAGCCTTGAAAACACCCAATCATTTCAAACGTATGCCAATTTTTTTTTACGGTTTCTGTCATTACTAGTACTCATATCTTACCTTTCGAATACCGCAATTAGAGACAAAAAAGAAAGACAATGAGAAAGCGACCGGCGTTCGCTTGGGGTTCAATGAACTAAATGGTCCTATGGAGTCTTTTGACCCCTATATGAAATAGATCGATAGGCACACAATCACTTAAATGCGAAAATAACAAATACAAATAGAAAAAAAAGTACAAAGTGGCTGCTTATTCCAAATGAAACTTCTTCCATCAGACCTGCGACAGGAGAGCATGATTTTGGTTATTTTAACTTTTTTTTGCTGACAGTATTTTTTTTTCTCGTCTGAAGAATTCACCCTGTATATGTTTCACTTCTTTATGTCCCCGACTTTGACCTTGTGTTTTTATATAAAACATATCACACAATACTGGGCAATAGCGTAATTTTATGCTAGTTTTCAAAGAATATCTGTTACAAAAATTATCAAATTTTATTTGTAAGTGTTTGAAACAGTTTTAAAAATGTTTGATTTCGATTTAAATGCCTGTAAAAGTACTGAAAAATATTATACTACTGTAATAAGCGCCTTTTCTAAAACGGAACATTACCATGAAGTCAATTATTTTTAAGCTATGACGTCAAATAATATAGCACTCGGCAAAAGCTCTCAAAAATACCTGTGCGTGAGTTTATTTCGGCATATTTACATTCTTGCCAAAATAAATATTATAAGAATACGGAGTGCTGGGGAAAATATAGATTTATCAGCTGCCAGCGCGAAATGCGAATTATGGATGAGGAGTTGAAAACTCATAAGATATTTTATTGTTCTTGTAAACAAAAGTATCTTGGTAATTACTACACTTATATTTTGACCACACCCGATCTAAACTATAAACCACCGTTCTGACCCCAGAGATGAAATACATCCCTATTTGTTAATTATTACAAAAAAATAATATAAGGCTCTATCAGTAACCGTTACTAATCATATTTGTGTAGTAAAACGTAAAAAAACGAAATTCCTTTGTCCACGATTTGTCATAATTGGTAAATTCACATCAATTGCTACTAGAAAATACTACCTACGAGTTTTTCTATTTTTATCGCCATTCATTCATTCCATATCAATAGCCTGTACAATATTTCCATAAATTAAGTGACATTTTGGAATATAAATAAACGCTCCTAACTTTATTGTATAGGAACATTATTTATTGATACTTTACTTACATAATAAATTTATTTAAACATAGAACTTGAAAAATACACACTTCACTAATTAAATTACTTCGCTATTGCTTAGTACCTACTGTGTGACTGAAAAGTTGAAAGGGAATCTGTTTTTTCTTGTACGGTCATGTGAAGAGGAGGGATGAAACGCATGTTATTAAAAAAGTTATGCTAGATGGAGAAGGAGGCCAAAGAAAATATGGAAAGATTGTGTGAGAACTGATATGAAGGAAAAGGGAGGTAGCGTGATGGGTGACATCACAGGACAGATCGGAAGAAAAAAGTGTTGCGCCGATCCCGCTAACCCCAAGTAACGTGGGACAAGGGCAGGAAGATGATGATTACGTAATTTTTCAGATAGAAAGCTACTGTACTGTATATCTCAGAATTAGTATTGGTTCTTGGGAGACATTTAATTTTGGTCTGTTATATACACCATTAATTTTTAATTAGTATCATACTTAATGGGCTTATTGGAAAAGCTCTTGGGGTTGAAACTCTTGGGCCTTGGGATCCGAGTGCTCATGCGCTTTTTAAATAATTATACAAACGCCTTGTTCACACTCGCGTGACCCAGGGGCTGGCTTTTACCTCGGTCAGAGATTAAACATTGCCATACAACGTGGCAATACCGCCAGTCTATTGGGCACACTTCCAGTCGAAAACGATGCGGAGGAATTTTTTCACGCCATATTTTAGGTAAGAGTGTTGTGTATATACCAAGTCATCAATTCGATGGTGCGTCTAGACACCTTTTGGAAGTCAATTGCGTTGCGAAGCCCTCACGCAACGTTTCAGACGCACTGCTGAATTGATCTATAGGTACCATGACTGACTGTCAAACTGTAGATATTTGACAGTCAGACTGGTCGTCAGCCCTGACAGATCATTCATTTGATCTTGATGACTCTCTCATTACTTTTCGAAAAGCTTTATCAATAGTTCATAAAAGTATATCGCCATTAATTTGCCATCCTTAAACCTACTTACATCCCCGCCAGGGTCACGGGGCATTTCTGAAAGAGGAACCGTGGTCTTAGTACCCAAAGAACAGTCGTCGATGACGTGTTATTTTCCATGCGCGCCTCAAAGATATTTCAGCAAAACCTTAAGGCTCCAGCAGGGCCGAAACCCTCTGGGGCTACGGGTTGACATCTGAAAGGGTTGCTTGTGGTACTGAGACGCAAAGAGCAATTGAATAGAATAGAAATACTTTCATTTGGGACAGACACAGCACAACAGTTACAAACACGAAGTAAAAAAAAAAGTACAGAATGCGAAGAGCGTGCCCGCACCGAAAGGGTGGTCACCTCAACATTTGCTTTTTTTTTTTGTGAACTGAAGAAACAAAGCTGTGGGTTTTAGTCAGTAAATGTCTGACACGCTCTCCCGCTTCGCTGTCGAGCGGGAAAAGTCATTTGATCATTTCCTGCCTTTAAAAAAGCCGTGTTTTACTCAGTTAAAATCTGGTACGCCTTCTTACTCCACATTACAGTGGGATAAGTCATCAGATGATTTCCCATTTCATAAAAAAACCTACTTACATTGGTAGTCTTATAATAATTATGTTACACTAATTTTCCTGTGCGTCTCGCATCCATCGGATTCCTCCAACCTTTATCAGGTCATCGGTCCACCTTATAGAAGGCCTTCCAAAGCTGCGTCTTCCGGTACGCGCTCGTCACTCCAGAACCTTTCGGCCCTAATAGCCATCTGTTTTGCGAGCAATGTGCCTTGCCCATTGCCACTTGATCATAATACTTTACAAACGCGCAGTAGTACAGCGCCTAGTGTGGTTTAGAAGATGATATATTCACATTTACATATCCCCGCTTCTCTAGATATTATCTTGTTTGAAAGTAAACGATCAATTTCGCACAAACAAACCGAGATTCGTGTTAGAAACTCGCCTACGGTTGTAGTTGTTAAATCACGCAAAATAAACAAAGTTGACTACATATACACATACACTAGCTTCTACTAGTGTATTCGTCTGCGTGAAAGCAGGTTTCTCATACAAACTTTAGACCTCCGTTTCATTCTTTTAGGAGGTGAGTTATGAAACATCCCCCCATCTTAGTGGTCACCTACGTCATTAAAGGAAAACTTACGCAAACTTTCATACTCCTAGGCCCTGTAGATTCGACTATACGTGTATATGTCATTCAGGCAGTTTCTCCATTTAAATATACAGATACTAGCTTCTGCTTGCGTGAAAGCAGGTTTCTCCATACTTTTCATGTTTTTGGGGGGAGGGGGGTGAATTTTGGAACATCCCCCCCTCTTAGTGGTCACCTACGTCATTCAAGGAAAACTTACGCAAACTTTCATACTCCTAGGCCCTGTAGATTCTGCTATACGTTTATATGTCAGTCAGTCAGTTTCTCCATTTAAATATACAGATACTAGCTTCTGCCAGCGTCTTTACTCGCGTGAAAGCAGATTTGGAACCCCAATTCATCCTCTTGGGGGGTGAATTTTGGAAAATCCTCTCTTAGTATTTGACTACGTCATAAAAGGCAACCTTATGCAAAAAAGCACTCTTAAGCCCTGCAGTTTCGGCTATACGTTTATATGTCAGTCAGTCAGTTTCTCCATTTAAATATACAAATACTAGTTTCTGCCAGCGTCTTCGCCCGCGTGAAGCAGGCTTCTCCATACAAACTTTAGACCCCAGATTCATCTCTTTAGGGGTTGAATTTCAAAAAATCCTCTCTTAGTGCTTGCTAATGTCATAAAAGGAAACCTGATGCAAATAAACACTCGCCCTGGTCCTGTAGTTTCGGCCGTGCGTTTATATGTCAGTCAGTCAATTTCCCCTTTTATATATTGATACTAGCTGTGCCCGCGACTTCGTTTGCGTGGACTACAGGATTTTGAATTTTTTTTCTAAAATAAAATTTACATCAGCTACCTTATAAAAGTCCCGTCAAAATCGGTACAACCGTTTTAGAGATTAGCCCGGACCAACAGACTGACGGACAGACAGACAAAAATTGTAAAAAAGGTGTATGTACCGTATTATTCATATGCATGTAGTAAAAAGCGGTTATATCAATATTACAAACAGACACTCCAATTTTATTATATGTATAGATGTATAGATAAGTAACACGAGTACGCGTGTACTTACATGTTTAATTGTTGCTTCATTGGTATAGCGGTCGCAAGTGCTAGTGCTGATCAGAAGCACTACGGTTCGTTGCCCAGACCGGGTAAAGTGCTGTTGGGTTTTCCATGTGGTATTTCTCAGCAGCAGCATGGAGTTTAGATTTGTGGGATGATGTTTGATAGTAAAGGCTCACCTGTAAACATGGGCCTAAAAATATTTGACTAAAAGTATAGACCGACTGAAGATTCGATTTCAGTTTTGGTTTCGACCAGTTTTTTACTGGTTTCGGCTAATAAGTGGCCGAATATTTAGCACGACCGAAACTAACGTGATGGTGGTGATAGAGATCTAAAAACTGACTATCTCTTACGTCTATGTATGTTATAATTTTTAGGTAATCGTCGATCTATGAATTGGTTAAGTATTTCACGAAAGTCGTAACTATACGATTAAGCATAACTATATCGGAATATTATTTTTATTGCTTGTCGGTTTTTCTCTTACCACGTCAATTTCTGTTTCGGTGTATGCCGAAACTGGAAGACGAACCAAACATTTGGTTACGGTATCGGATTCGGCTGCAAATTAGTTTGCAGTCAGACACTAAATAAGACCAAATATAGGGAAACTTCTTATCCTTTAACAAATATTCACACGATGTGATGTTATGTCATTGTTACCATCTGTCTTTTACCAAAAACATGAATGGAAAAAACGAGATCGAATTTTCATGCATTTTTTCCTATATTCGATACCACTGGTCTCCAGAGAGTATTGACGATTCCGGATACCTACGTAAACTTCAATGCTACATAACTTTTTATTGGATATCGAGTGAGTGGTACGATATAAAAACATGTATACCCCGTCTCGAAGTTTGATGTTTCAATCGATATCAGCGTTACATTTTCTGAAAGGGAATGAGACTCTAAGGTTTTTGAATTTCGCATGATATTTTAATTTTAAAGTGTGAGTCAAAATGGCGGGTGTAACACAGCGAACTAAATTATAGTAATAACCGATAAAATGTACTTAAAATGTACTAGCTCTAAAATATCTGTATCTCCTTCAGAGTGAAATTATTTCAAAATTTAGGTACACCCGCCATATTGACGTCAAGATGGCGGGTGTGCTGTAATATTTTATTATTTAACCATTACTCATAAAATATGATTACACCAAAAAAATTTACCTAAAAAGTACCTCTACTAGAAAAGACCACACACTTGATTACATAGATAGTTCATGAGAAATAGACCAGGGTAGAAGCCTTTAAAAATAATAAAAAGTGAAAAAAAATAATAGTAGGATGAAACCCATTAGAAAAGGAGGAGAATATTATAAAAATGAAAGGAAAAATAATTTACGGGCGATCTGAGCTCGGGAAGGGGAGGGGGGTGAGTTTTTAAGGGTAAAAAACGGTTTTTCTCGATTTCCGGCAAAACTAAAAGTCCTATGGAAAAAAGTCAAATGGCAAAGTTGTAGGTAATAAAAAGATCTAAAACTTTTGTATTTACAATTTTTTCACATAACCTCAAAATGTATGTGAAAAATTCAAAAAACCAAGTTTTTGGTTTTTTAATTTTATCTTTTTCAAAAATATTTTTAAATTCACGAAATTTGGTGAAAACTTACCTTTTTATGTCCCAAATACGCTGTAATTTATTTGATTAGAAATATTTATTTTGTTCACATTATTTTGAATTAATATCGAAAAAGCACCCCAATTTTCAATCGAAAAATCACCCGTCAAAATGTCGGCTTTTTTCAAAAAGTTGGTATGTTTTCTGTTTGTTGAAATCTCTACTTTCCGATGGTGAAAAAAAATATATATGTTACCATAGTAAATCTTCTCAGAAAATGCAAAAAATCGAAAAAAACTCGAATTCAAAAATTTTTTTTTAATTATTATATACAATTTTGAGTTATTTATTAAAATTTACACTTTAATTACTTGAAAAACGTAAGATTACATGTTTTTACATTGATAAAAAAAAAATGCAAATCAAAATATACTACTATAATTAACAAACAAATAAGTTAATAAAATTAATATTTAATAAGACACCTACAATATTTGGAGAAAGTAGTCAAATCTTCTTTAAATTATATGCGTAGATGCCTATTTATAACTATTTTTAGATAACTTATATACCTGAGTGACCTACGAAACATTTTAGCCCATCAAAAGGTATTTCATAGAGAAGTGGGGAAGGGGCTAGGCGGGTCTGGGTCTTACTACATACATACCTACTGTAACAACCGTTAGCCTAGCCAGTATTCGAAATACAGTACAGTATACAACATCGTTTATAAAAATACACGTGCACGCTGAGTTTCTTTAAGATAATTGTGACAAGTTTACTAAGATTAAAAAATAATAATCTCCTTTATTTTGCACAAACAAATTTAGTTACTCCCATGAAAAAAAAAATTTTTCAAAATACATAAAAAATATATTAAAAATCTATAAAAAATCTATAAATATATATAAAATGTACATCGTAAATATATTTTTAATAACTAACTTTTGGCCGATTTTCATATATATTTTATACATTTCAAATATATTTCAGATATATTCAAAATATTTTTTTTATATTTTTAGATATGTTTTTTATGTCTTTTAAGATATATTTTGAATGTATCTAAAATATATTTAAAATATATGAAATATACATGAAAATTGGCCAAAAGTTAGTTATTAAAAATATATTTACGATATATATTTTATATATATTTATATATTTTTTATAGATTTTTAATATGTTTTTTATGAATTTCGAAATATATTTTTTTTCATGGGAGTACCTAACTAAATTTGTTTGTGCAAAATAAAGGAGATTATTATTTTTTAATCTTGTTTTAATCTTGTTAGTTTTTTTTTTTAAGTAAACTTGTTACAATTATCTTAAAGAAACTCAACGTGCACGTGTATTTTTATAAACGATGTTGTATACTGTACTGTATTTCGAATACTGGCTAGGCTAACGGTTGTTACAGTAGGTATGTATGTAGTAAGACCCAGACCCGCCTAGCCCCTTCCCCACTTCTCTATGAAATACCTTTTGATGGGCTAAAATGTTTCGTAGGTCACTCAGGTATATAAGTTATCTAAAAATAGTTATAAATAGGCATCTACGCATATAATTTAAAGAAGATTTGACTACTTTCTCCAAATATTGTAGATGTCTTATTAAATATTAATTTTATTAACTTATTTGTTTGTTAATTATAGTAGTATATTTTGATTTGCATTTTTTTTTTATCAATGTAAAAACATGTAATCTTACGTTTTTTAAGTAATTAAAGTGTAAATTTTAATAAATAGCTCAAAATTGTATATAATAATTAAAAAAAAAATTTTGAATTCGAGTTTTTTTCGATTTTTTGCATTTTCTGAGAAGATTTACTATGGTAACATATATATTTTTTTTCACCATCGGAAAGTAGAGATTTCAACGAACAGAAAACATACCAACTTTTTGAAAAAAGCCGACATTTTGACGGGTGATTTTTCGATTGAAAATTGGGGTGCTTTTTCGATATTAATTCAAAATAATGTAAACAAAATAAATATTTCTAATCAAATAAATTACAGCGTATTTGGGACATAAAAAGGTAAGTTTTCACCAAATTTCGTGAATTTAAAAATATTTTTGAAAAAGATAAAATTAAAAAACCAAAAACTTGGTTTTTTGAATTTTTCACATACATTTTGAGGTTATGTGAAAAAATTGTAAATACAAAAGTTTTAGATCTTTTTATTACCTACAACTTTGCCATTTGACTTTTTTCCATAGGACTTTTAGTTTTGCCGGAAATCGAGAAAAACCGTTTTTTACTCTTAAAAACTCACCCCCATCCCCTTCCCGAGCTCAGATCGCCCGTAAATTATTTTTCCTTTCATTTTTATAATATTCTCCTCCTTTTCTAATGGGTTTCATCCTACTATTATTTTTTTTGGTTTTAAAAATTATCGACCCTGGTCTAAAATACAACAATCGTGTTTCGTTTACAGTGTCGTATTCAGTCACGTGACACACGTCATTGACATTCTAAACATCTAGCGCCATCTCTGATATCTTTCAAAAAATTATTTAAAATAACCCAAGTTGAAATAAATGGACAACAAATTCTTCCAAGTTAAAAATATATTTATTTGTTATGAACCATTTATAAGTATTGTATGTACGATCGTTATTATTGTAATAAGTACTTACTTAAGCAAATAAGTTGTATTTATAAATGACTTGAAGTAAGCAATGAATGTGTTGTATGTAATAAAATGTATAAGGTCGGTGTAATAAAGTGTTAATTTGATTTGAAATAAATATTATTTGAAAATTAATTATGTTTTTTATTCCAGTACTAGCTTCTGCCGGCGGCTTCGCCAGTTTTTTTTTATTACAGTATTAGCTTCTGCAGGCGGCGTCGCCAGCTTGAAAGTACTTTGGAAGAATTTTAGTGTTCAGTTTAGTCATAAAAGGAAAACTAGTGTAAAACTCAAAGTCTCAGTAGTTTCGACTGAGCGTTAATATGTCAGTCAATCAGTTTCTCCTTTTATAATTATGACCTAGACCATGACGTCTAAAGTAAGATTGTTTTAATCTTGTTTCGGTGTGGGTAAGAAACAGAGATAAACAGGTTGTCTAGCGCCATCTCTTACCCACACAGAAACAAGATTAAAACAGTCTTACTTTGAACGTCATGGTAACCCCGTATGATGATTTTCCCCACTTTCAAAAAAAAAAGAGGGAAGGAAAAGAGAAAAATCATTATGATGTGTTCTCCCAGTTCGGGTGTCCGATGCCTCCTAGAACAGCTACAGGTCATAATTTTATCTCTTTTTTTAAAGTGTGTAGTCAGCTGATGACTTCTCCCACTCTAGGATAGAGCGAGAGCGCGTGTCAGACTTTTACTGACTAAAACCATACCCATGTTTCTTTGATTTCCCATTGTGGCCCAGAACTACGGGTAAGCCTTTCAGATGTTGACCCATGGCCCCAGTAGGCTTCTGCACTGCTAGGCCCCTACGGTTTTGCTGACATCTCTACGCGCAGTCAACATTATAATTTAGGTGTCTTCAAGGCAAGAGCGAATAGGCTCTTAAGGGGATGCAACTCGACATACATTTTCACTGTTTTTCATACAACCGCTCTTACGCGATTATGACGTTATTACACTTTTTTCATTAAATATTTTGGAAACACAGTATCTTGCGGATATTATCTAGGCTTCTATTGAAATCAATTTATATATTTGTTTTAAACTAATCTAGAAAAGACTTTTGAAAATCTGCTATTTTACATGAACTTTGACACTTCATAATTTACTCAAAAATTTAAAAAAGTCAAAAAGTATTACCATAGAAGCCTTGCAAATTTTATCAAAATTTTAAATGACGACAATTTTTTCCAAAAACTTTTAAGGGTTTAAAAAAAACGTATTTCCTGGAACAAGTTTTGTAAAATTTTCGAGTAAATCACGGAATTACTGAATGCCAACAGCCAGGCCAGGCCAGGCCAGGGGCCGGGCCAGGGTTATCCGAAAGGGCGCTCGAGCGCGGTATGAAGGCTAGAAGGAACGGGGTGGGTCTTTTAGTCAGTAAGAGTCTGACACTATCTCCCGCTCCACCCAAGAGCGGGGGTTGTCATTGGATGACTTTTTCCCACCATAAAAAAAAATATTGCTGAACGGCGAACTACTCATTGCTCGACGTCCGCAAACCCACAAGAGTGTTGTCACTGACGTGCTGCCTTGGTTAAGTTGACATGGCAAAGTCGTTCGATACTAATGAGTTAAAGACATTCTTGCCTGGGTAACAGGGTTGTTCCAAAAGTTACCGCGGACCTAGAACGCAAAAAGAGTAACTGAAAGAACACAGATAATTTTCAGTCAGTAAATGTCTGACACTGCTTCTCGCTCCACCTAAAATGGTAGTAGTTATTTGATAATTACTCACACCACACTAAATAAAATCAGATACTTTTTATCATAATTCTACAGAGACGAAGCCATGGGTAGAAGTTTTCTCTTCTCTCTCTCTCAGAAGTTCTTCTCCTCTTGTCTAGCCTATTCCTGAGGTTCCCGTCGTCTCCTAGCTATCATTTACAGGTCAATGAATCAATTTGAATAAGGCTTGCGTGTGGTAAGTATAACGTGCTTCTGAGTAACGGACTGAACTATACGTGACTGACATAAAACGGTACAGCCTGTTGAAAGTGAAATTAGAACGGTAAGCTTACAGTTCAATCATTCGTAAGTCATTGAGGTATTGAAAGCTAGTGAAAAGTATAAGCATAAGGCGTCAGATACATTAGGGGACAAAATGTCCCCAAACATGTCGCGCAACGCTCAATCTACGTGACGCTGCAACGTTGCCCATTAATGTTTTATAATGCATTCTCCTGATGCGGAACAAGTTGTTGGATACAGACAGCATTACGCGTCATTTTGGGGGACAACGGGACATTTTGTCTGCTATCGTATCTGAGGCTTGATAGCATAATTATACTGTTTTCTCTGCTGCGGTCGAGGTCACGCGGGCCCAGTATCTATTGGTAGATGTCGTGTCTCCGAATTTTTCCGATTCTAGGACTTGCCGGATCTTTCTTTCGATATTTTTCTTCATACTTTAGAGAATAATGGTGATGAAATAAATTACACAAAGTGTAAGCTGCCAGAGTTTGGAACCACGACGTTTAACTCTTCAGTCGGAGCAATTACTGCTTAACCACACCTGCTTACGTCAAAAGAATACAAATATAAGATTAATAATCAAAAGTAGGTATTCGAAATAAGTAATGGCAACGGCTCGAAGGAAAAAAAAATAGAGCTAACTGGGTCCTCTATTGTGCTACTTTTGTTAAATAAGAAACTTGAAACAGTCGACAATGTAGGACTATAGGTCTATACCTACTATAGATACTAAACTTAACTTTGAACCGTTTTGAATGCCCTCACGATACAAGTGCTATTTCTAGCTAAAACAAAAATATTTCTGTTAATTAAAAAAAAATACTTTGTGACGATCATTCAATGAGAAGGGCTATACTCGGAGTTTCCTTGCGTGATCAAATCAGAAATGAAGATATCCGCAGGAGAACTAAGGTTGCCGGCATAGAAAGAAGAATCGCCAAACTTAAGTGGCAAATGGGCATATTGCTCGCAGAACAGATGGCCATTAGGGCCGAAAGATTCTAAGATAGTGTCAGACTATTACTGACTAAAAACCCACTCCTGTTCCTTCGTTACCTTTCGTATCGGGGCCGAATCTTCCTTTCAGAAACAGATCCTTGGGCCAATAGGCTTCGACCCTGCTGGGCCCCATAGAAGAAAAGACTGTGACGATTACCAGATTGAAGATTTTAATCAGGGAAAGAGCCGAAATATTGTCACGCAAAAAAACACCCTATTGCTACAAAGACCCAAAAACTACAACAGCTTACAAGCAGGTGAGTCAAGCCTATTCTATATCAAGCAAAACCTCTACAAACATATATAGTGCACTCAAAAAGACAATGCCATATCGCATGCATTCATCACTAAAACAAAAGAAATATATAACCTACACTATATAAAGAATATCGTCACAATTCCTTTCAGAGATCATTCATGACAACACATACGATAGGATCTCCAATACGTGACCTTTATTACAAGGGAATAAGGTTGATATCTCTATGCCAATAATTAAGTAAAAATAGTGACGTTCGGTTACCATATTAGCGTTTATGGTAAGAATATTATCATACAATTGCAATGACAGAAATGTATGGGTAACTCGTTTGAATAGTGATGGGCAATTATTTTCTCAATAATAACCGTTGACTGTTATTTTAATGTGATATTTATTCATAATTTTGACATGAATACAATTTTGAAATTGGCTCTGGATATATTGGGTATGCAAATTTTGAATGGCATTCCGTTTTATTTCAGAATTTTGTGTTGTGTTATTGAGTTAATGGATAGCTAAATTGAACAGTTACAATTAGATCTTTGTAATAAGTACACAACATTAGTTTAAGTATATGCGAAACCCGAAACATGTGTCTAGTTATGTAAAGAATCTATGTTCAAAATTTCACAACTGTATCATGAAAAATCACAAAGTTATAAGCTTATTTTGTCAGCAAAAATACATAGTCACCGGACCATCTAGGTGACTGAAGGGTTGTTTTGCACTTGCACCCAGCAGTTTGCTGGCGCCTGATGCCCGCTATGACCTGTGTTGGTGACTATGTATTTTGGTATAAAGTCGAGAATGACAGAGCTTGAAATAATTTAAAGAGCATTTTACCAAATTCTGTAATATACGTTCTTCAGAAAAAATGCAATAGGTACCTAATTTCTTAAAACTCATCCTCAAAATGTACTGAAGCAGAATAACAGAATAACGCGCCAAAAAATTTCAACAAATCTCCGAAAACTTGTAAATATTCCTCAATTCAACCTTCCACGGTTCTTGAGCAATAGATTCCGTGCTTACGAGGAAAACCCGTTACCGAAACCGGGTCATAGTGACACATTAGAGTCACACTTTCGTATCAAACGAGGCAGTAGCGTAGCTAATCGTGGGCGATGTGGGCCCACGGCCTAGCACCCAAAGAGGCCTCACGTAAGCCCATGCTTCTTTAAGAAAGAAGGTTTTTTTATAATAGACCAGCTTTTGCTCGCGGCTTCACTGAGGTACCTACATAAAATATAGCCAATGTCACCCAAGAATAAAGCAACTTTCTATCGGTAAAAAAAAATTAGAAATCAGACCAGTACTTTCAGAGATTACCATCTACAAACAAATATAAAAGCTAACTTTACTTCTTTATATTACTTGCTTTTGCCCGCGGCTTTACCCATGTTCATAAAATATCACTCAGGAATAAAGCTTTTTTCAAAAAAAAATTAGTAATCAGACTAATAATTTTAGAGATTACCTCCTACAAACAAAACAAAATATTTGAACTAACTTTACCTCTTTATAATATTAACGTAGATCGTAGGCTTTCTTTTGACCAATTTCTTACCTGATGGTAAGCAACGATGTAGTCAAACGCTGGGTTGCGACGGTGGCTGTCTCGTTTTCGAATTTGTGAAAAAAAAAAAAACTAGTACACTTTGCCATCAACGATTGCATCACTGCTTACCATCTGGTGGAATCGCAGTCAAGCACAAGTTTATATCAGATAAAAATAAATATCTCGCTGAAGGACCTTTCACCCACGTCTGAACTAGTCCACGTTACGCCTCTGGAACGAGGCAATTTAACCCGGAATCGTTGTCGTGTCGTACACGTGTCGTTTCCGATACTTCCATCTTCAAATTGGATTTGAGGGGCCGAAGTGTCCCTGACTGAAGGATAAAAACTATGTAGTGGGTCCTTGAATGAATTTGAGGGTTCTTATTATTTTTGTAGGATCTTGTTGGTTTGACGCTACTTGCCACCAATCGAGGAGCAGTTGAATATGCAAGGGTTTATTTTTCTCAAAAAAAAAAAAACTTTTCGTTGATGCGTTCATTAACATGTAAAATCACATATACAAGACAGTTAGACCCAATCAGTAAGCCAAACAAAAATTTTTTTCAGTGTGTGAACTGAACCCGCGATTTGGAGCGTATTGTCCAATCACTGAACCTCTATGCCGTTAATATTCATTTTAGGATTATCTACTCTATTATTAAGTGGACTGTTGATGTCCAAAGTTCTTTTATAGCTACAGTTCAAAGTTAAACTTGTGAAATAAAAAAACAATAATATACTGTTAAATATGAAATTTAAAAAAAATATTCATAAAAAAACACAAATTTAATAATGTTTTAAAAAAAACGCATCATCGACTAGGACAAAAAATGGTCTATAATATTTGGAACTACTTTGATAAATAATCTGTGTGTGTATTGTATTATTAACATATTAATACTTTAAATCCAGTCAGTCATAAACTCTTCAAATAACAAAATGCAAAAAATAACAGTAGTAAAAATACCTGCCACCGTTATTTTTTGTAAAAAAAGTAACTGTTCTTTTCCCCTCACTACCACTTAGTTCTTTAGCCTCAGTTTTAAAAGTATAGTCGTGAAACTAGTCAAATAAATGTGCTATTTATTCATAATTTAGTTTATCGTTTGATGGAAAATAACTAAACGTCGTTATTATCAATATAATGAGTTTTAGTGGTGGTCCTAATTGATATTTGATAGTGCGCGATCGTTTGATATTTTACGAGCAATCAATTTATTGGAAACAAGAGCGTAAATTAGTTTTTGGTACCTATTACCTAATTGTTTGTTTAACTATTCAGTTAATTTGGTAAATAATTTTATCAAATACACTTAATAGGTATGGTTCTACTACGCACACACGTTCGTAGAAAAATACTGAAACATACTTGTACACATTTTTTTTTAATTGTCCTTATACAAGATTCACTTCTAAAAAGCAGTGAATAAAAAAAACAGCAATAATTAGGGAAAATAATGGTTATATAAAAGATAATTTTAATCTAATTATTCTAGCTGAGTTTTCAGTAAAGGATAATAAAACAAAACTCATATCCGCAACGCAAACCGCGATATTGAGTATCTACGTACAGACGCGCGATACGTTATTTTTTTTTTTTTCTTCTAATTTTAGAACGGACAAACAAATTATTGCATTTGATTTCGAAGAGCGATTTCGGATACTCGCACGGCATTGGATCCGGTAGTCTTAACCGACGCTCGACGCTAATAAATCACGGTTAATTTATTGATTAACTTATCTGATGTCTTTGTGTGAAAAAAAAAACAGTGAAAATAAAAAATAAATAAAAAAACAAGTGTCAAAAAGAACTCCAATACAAATTGATAACAAAACATAAAAAAGTGTGTAATAAAATACTACATTCCGAATTCAAACCATCAAAAAGTAACAGTGAAAAAAAAACAAAACAACATTATTCTAAATTTTAAAACCAAAATCAGTGTTCCAAATTTAAAACTATCATTGTGTTTTTAAAAAAAGTTTCCACTATGGGTTGTGAACTGTCCAAGTTGGCATCTTCGGAGTTCAATCATCACGATGCCATAGATCGACCACCGCCACCTTCGGACCCTCGATCTCCCCTGACACTGAAGCAGCAGTACTGCATGCTGGCATCCTGGAAGGGGATATTCAGACAGATCGAAAAGACTGGCATTTTATTATTTATCAAGTAAGTAATTGCTTCCTTATATTTTATTCGTTAGCAAGCTTTGTGCCCGATGGATTTTCTCATCGGCAATAATTATGAACTTTGCTGCAAACTTTCATGCCCTTTTGTTAGTTATTATTAATTTATTATTTTCAGCCAGTCTTGTCCTACAGGCCAAAAACCTATTTTTCTTATTTCCATTTCTCCCGGGTTGAGGGCGAATGTGTACCTTCAAAGACACTTCCGCCTGGCCACCGCTAAGTTCATTTTTTCTTGCACTCAAAACTTAAAATTGATTTGGCGACGCGCTGCAGCGTCCAAACGAAATTTTTTTTTAAGTGATTAGTCAGAAATGACAGCGATGGTACCAACCAATCATGCGTGATGTTTTTAAGAGTAAAATTTTAAAATTCCTTTTTTTAAGCTAATCCGTAAGTATAGTAATATACTCCGTATCCTAGACATCGACACACCAACGTATACCATGGATTCAGATGATTCTGGATCCCTCAGTGATGGAAAATTTCGTCGTCTAATTAAAAAAAAAAAAAATACTTTTTTATTTCAAAATGTATAAACTTGTATAATCAACCTCAATGACATGTTAAATTAAAAAATAATTAATTCGCTTTTTTCATAGCAGAGCATTTGAGCTCTGCCCCTGTGTTAAAATTCCATTTTTACTTTCCAAAGCGTCAAAAACCGACCAAGTGCGAGTCGGACGCGCACGAAAGGTTCCATGCCGTCCGTAGCAAAAAACACGGCAAAAAAATCATTGTATGAGAGCTCCACTTAAACAGCTTTTTAATATTTGTTATTATAGTAGCAACAGAAATACATGTCATCATCTGTGAAAATTTTAACTTATTATGGTTCATGAGATAAGTACATGAGATCATGAGAGACAGGCGGACAGCGGAGTCTTACAACAGGGTCCCGGGTATTAGTCCTAGGTGACGGCTAATTGCCGGGCTGATGCAGCGGTGGCTCGCTTATGAGTCATGGTGTTGAACATCGCGCCGCGCGTCGGCTGATGTTTTTTTATCGGAGTATTGTGGGTACTAAGTTATTTTATAGTTTTATCGTTTTATCCAATGTGGCACAATTTTTATTTTATAATATTGCTCTGTTATTTATCAAATAGTTATTTATGTATTTTATTTCAATAAAATTTTATACCCGTAAGTACACAAATGGATATTTATTTCAATTACACATACGAGTATAATTATATATGCTTTACCCTAGTCCGTGTGTCACTGCGGGGTGCCAACTGAAAATCAGCGCTGGGTGTCTAACGCCCAGTAGATGCTGAGGTGGTCACCCTTTCGGTGCGGGCACGCTCGGCGTACTTTGTACTTTTATTCTTGTTTACTTTGATACACACCGTTGTGCTGTGTCTGTACCGAATAAAAGTATTTCTATTCTATTCTATTCTATTCAGGGTCCCGTTTTTACTCTTGGGTACGGAACCCTAAAAAACTGACCTTGGTCACGCCTGACAAATTAATTACGACACAACGTGAACATTGATTTTATGTCAGGTGTTTCATAGGCTCTAACTAATATACTAAAAAATTTAACACTGAAATCCGATGACACAACCAACATTGAACTACCCATAGATTGAGTAGTTTTTTTTTATTTTGCAGCCTTAACACAACCAACATTGAACTACTATAGATTGAGTTAGGCTTACTAGTTTTTGATTTTGCAGCCTTATGAAAGCCGAAAAGGACTACATAGATACGTATGACTGAGACAAAAAAAAAAAACCGGTCAAGTGCGAGTCGGACTCGCCCATGGAGGGTTCCGTAGCAGCAAGTAACATAGTATAAAAGTTCTTGTAGTTCGTTGTAACTTTGATCGATGTTTTAATAATATTGTATTTTTTTAGATTAATGACGTATTAAAAAAAAAACTACTTACTAGATCTCGTTTAAACCAATTTTCGTTGGTAGTTTACATGGTAATGTACATCATATATTTTTTTTAGTTTTATCATTCTCTTATTTTAGAAGTTAGAGGGGGGGGGGGACACATTTTACCACTTTGGAAGTGTCTCTCGCGCAAACTATTCAATTGAGATAAAAATTATATTAGAAACCTCAATATCATTTTTGAAGACCTTTCCATAGATACCCCACACGTATGGGTTTGATGAAAAAAAATTTTTTGGGTTTCAGTTCTAAGTATGGGGACCCCCAAAATTTATTGCTTTTTTTCTATTTTTCTGTAAAAATCTTAATGCGGTTCACAGAATACATCTACTTACTAAGTTTCAACAGTATAGCTCTTATAGTTTCGGAAAAAAGTGGCTGTGACATACGGACGGACAGACGGACAGACAGACAGACAGACAGACAGACAGACAGACAGACAGACAGACAGACAGACAGACAGACAGACAGACAGACAGACAGACAGACAGACATGACGAATCTATAAGGGTTCCGTTTTTTGCCATTTGGCTACGGAACCCTAAAAAGGAATTCATGGCTAAATTCAGATCTTGGTCTACTATACAGAGCAGCCAAAATTCATTCAAATTAGTTCAACCGTTTTAGCGATATTGATTATATTCGGTACTTCCACTCCGATCAACTGAACCGATTGTGCGGAATGGAACTCGGTGAAGCATTTCTTTCGCCGATAGAAGGCTGCTTTATTCCTGAGTGACATAGGCTATATTTTATGCCACCGGGATTCTGATCCCGATTTCCGGCCACCGTAGGCGCGGGCTTGTGGACAGAGAGCAATGGGTAGCTCGCTGTCTGGCCGTCCGGTAACTGTCCGGACCAAGCCCAAGTCGTCGACGGCGCGCACTGTTCCCGCGCGCCTCAAGGAGTTGTCAGCAACAGCAGGGACCCAGCCGGGTCGAAGCCTACTGGGGCCAGGGTTATCCGAAAGGGCGCTCGAGCCTCGGTATGAAGGCTAGAAGGAACGGGGTGGGTCTTTTAGTCAGTAAGAGTCTGACACTATCTCCCGCTCCGCCCAAGGACGGGGGATGTCAATGCATGATTTTTCCCACCATAAAAAAAGGCTATATTTTATGTACGCGGGTGAAGCTGCGAGCAAAAGCTAGTCTTAATGTATAAGTGTTAATTGTTTATTATTTTTTAATAAATTATCCAATAATATGCACATAAATCTATATATATCAAAATCAATGCCACTTTTCGTTGTAATTTTATAACTCAAGAACGGGCCCACCCATCCAAACCAAATTTTTAGGCTTTGTTCGGACTATTTAGTAGATGGTTTATGTAAGTTTGGTAGGGTAGAGTAGGGTATCGTAGGGTAGAGTAGTGTAGTGTAGAATAGAGTGGTGTAGAGAAGTGTAGAGTAGGGTAGAGTAGGGTAGAGTAGGGTCGGGTAGGGTAGAGTAGGGTATAGTAGGGTGGAGTAGGGAAGAGCGGGAGCGAAGCCGCGCGGGCAAAAGGTAGTATATTATAAGTATGTTTATCAGTTATCTAGTACTCATAACACAAGCTCACGGCGTTGTGTGATAGTTGTGGAATATTGTTATTGTATTCATTTATCGATGAAATTCTATATTCTATGAAATTTTATTTTGATTAGAATTTGTGCCATGTTTAAAGTTTACTTTTCCCCTCCTTACTATATAGTTTGAATTTCTAAAAACCACTTCTAAAACTTGCTTACGTCATGAAAGGAAGCCACGTGCAAAATTTCATGTTCCTTCTTACGAGTCTTATTAGTTTCGGCTGTTTGTTAATAGTTCAGTCAGTCAATATCTCTTTTTATATACACTGGGAACTTCTCAGAACTTTGTTACTAGAATACACATCGTCAACAATAACTTTTGTCCTATGACTTTTATAATTCATCATAAATTAATTAATCAGATTTTCATACAAAAATAAAAATATTAAAATTGAACGTTCTAAATAGAATCAAGAATCAAAGAATCAAAGCATTTATTTCAAATAGACCATTTACAGGCACTTTTGAATAGTCAAATGTCGGTCAGTCCAAGAAAAGTGAAGCTAAATTGCACGTTCCAAAGAGTAGGTCTCTATGGAGAAGAACGTGCAAGAAACTCCATGGACACTCTTATAAATCATATTATGTGTTACATATAATGCTTGGTTACATATTACTTGTTGCTTCTATCATGTGAGCACAATGTCGATAATGAAATAAAAATGTAAAATAATTAAAAGATAGAAACTGAATTAAGCCACTGGCAGCTAAGAGATGACCAGTCCCATCTGACGGCACCCGTTCACGAGCATGACGCGTGCATCAGCCCCACTCAGCTCAACCATTTTGAAGGGAACTGAACGACCCAATAACACGTGCCACCAACAGCGAGACATTTGAGTGAGCATGACAAACTCTCAACTGCCATGCTCGTAATGTCAAAAAAAAAAAAAAAAGTTGTAACCTAATAAAAATGCTCCATGGTGCTTCACATTCACAAACTTGGAAAAAGTGCTTCTACATTATACAATGCAATTCTGTCTTTCAAATTAAAAAATAATAATATTAGTTTCCAACTAATCAACTAATTAGTACGCCCTAGTGGTAGTGGAGCTGGACCAGCATTGAGCCAAGCATTTTTATCTTGAATATAATCCTCCAACTTGTAATATGCTTGCCTGCATAGTGTGCGTTTAATACAAGATTTAAATTTCGTTTCATTGAGTTCTAATATTTGGGGTGGTATTTTATTATAACATTTCAAACAGTACCCCATGAAAGAAGAGGCCACTTTAGCCAGTCTGAAACCTGGTTGAACTAATTGATCCCTATTTCTTGTAACATAATTATGTCTATCGCCTCTTTTGCTAAAAAGATGAAGATTTTTTCTAACATACATGATGTTTTCATAGATATATTGACAAGGTACCGTCATTATGCTAATATCTTTAAACAGTTCCCTTAAAGAATCGCACCGGCGGAGATTGTAAATAGCTCTGATGGCTCTTTTCTGTAATATAAAGATTGACTCGATGTCTGCAGCCCGTCCCCATAGTAAGATACCGTACGACATGACACTATGAAAATAACTAAAATAGACTAGTCTAGCGGTACCAACATCCGTAAATTGGCGGATTTTTCTAACAGCATATGCAGCCGAGCTAAGCCGTCCTGCAAGAGATGTTAAGTGAGGACCCCATTGTAGCCTAGAGTCAAGCGTAATCCCCAAGAAAACTGTTTTATCAACAAATTCTAGTTTCTCATTGTTCAATACTATGTCGCAATCACTACTTATGACATTTGGTAAGGAAAATCTTATGCATTTAGTTTTTTTCCCATTTAGAACTAGATTATTAGCAGTGAACCAGTTTTGGACCTGCAATAAAGCATTATTTTCATCGTCAAGATTATTAGTCCTTCTATTTATCTTAAAAATCAAAGAAGTGTCGTCAGCAAACAACACCATATTAAGTTTATTTTTCAACAAATAGGGTAAATCATTAATATATACTAAAAATAAAAAAGGACCTAAAATTGAACCTTGGGGTACCCCCATTTTCACATTTAATCCCGACGAATTGACACCGTTTATTTGAACTAGTTGCTGTCTGTCATTCAAATACGATTTTAATAAGCTTAACGCTGTTTTGCCTAGTCCGTAATGCTCCAGTTTCAGGAGTAATGTTTCATGAACCACACAATCAAACGCCTTAGACAGGTCGCAGAAGATGCCTATAGCATCTTGTGCCTCCTCCCACGCATTAAAAATGTGTTTTAGTAAGGAGACACCAGCGTCAGTCGTACAACGTCCTTTGGTGAAACCATACTGTTTATCGTGTAAGATGTTATTGGTGTTAAAATGATTAAGCATTTGATTTAACATCACCTTTTCAAATATCTTGCTAAAAACCGGCAAAACGGACACCGGCCTATAATTATTAGTGTCTTTACTGTCTCCGGATTTAAAAAGTGGTATCACTTTACTATATTTCATTAGATCCGGAAAGACCCCTTGATCTATACACAAATTAAATATTAACGCTAAGTACGGCGCTACAGTCTCAATAATTGAGGTACAAACTTTGATAGATATACCCCATAGATCTTCTGTCAATTTAATCTTGATTTCTTTAAAAGCTTTTATTACTGTTATGGGGTTTATATGTTTAAAGTTAAATTCAGTCGAACAGGCTGCAACGTTCGCCTGTAATAAACCAAAAGCATGCGATGGCGACGAATTTAGGGCTTCAGTAGTTTTAATTGGAATACTGGTAAAGAAATGTACAAATTCTTCTGCAACTAGTTTGTTATCGCTAATAAGACCATGATGAGTCTCCAATGTGTAATCATTATTATTTCTTTTGTTTCTGTTGGTTTCATTATTTATTATATTCCAAACCGTTTTTATTTTATTATCTGCTGTTTTAACTTTGTTGCTGATATATAAGGCCTTAGTTGCCTTACAAGTATTTTTAAACATTTTAGAATAAGTAGCAACATATTTATTAAAAGTTTCAGTGTTAATAATAGGCTTAAGGCCATACAACTCGAAAAGTCTTTCCCTACTTATTCTGATTCCTTTAGTTGCCCAGTCACTAAATCTAAACTTAGGGCAGATAGTTTTAGTTTTTTTCTCAAACGTCTGATTAAACTCCTTTTGAACTACTGAAAAAAAATTTTTATACAAAATATTACCATTGTTTTCTGCAAGGTTCCAATCACCCAACCTGCTAGTTAAAGTGCTATTAAATTTTTTTAGTTTACCGGATGTTATTGGTCTGAATTGTATCTGCACTTGTTGTATTGGTAAGTTGGATTCAAATGTTACCATTAGGCCGCTATGATCAGAAGGCAGATAATTTACAATGGCTTTTTCTAAATACTTGCAGCAACAAAAAACATTATCGATACATGTAGCAGTAGTTGTCGTTGTTCGAGTTGGTTCAATAAACACATTTGATAAATTAAATGATTTGAAAAGATTTAATAATCTACTGCTATCTGAATTATTTTCTAAAATATTAACATTAAAGTCTCCGCAGATAATTACTGGTTTATTACCAGTTGAAAGTTTAGCCATGACATCTTCCATGACTGACTCAAAAATAGAGTAGTTTTGATAATTAGGGGGCCTGTAAACGCACACTATGACATGCCTATCCAGCTCAACACACGACACTTCAATGCTATGTTCAACGGACAGTGCAACTATATCTTTACGAGTTTTAAATTTGATACTATTTTTAATAAGGATTAATGAACCCCCACGTAACATTGACTTTCGGTTAAAACAACTGCCCACATTATAATTATCATAATTAATTAGCATTTCAAAATCCTTTAACCAATGCTCAATATTACGAAGTCTATGCGAAGTAAACGACATAGCAATAGCGGAGGGGAGCGGGGATCCGGCGACGGGGGTGCTTGATGCGCTTGCATCGCGTCATACAGACGCAGGCAGGTATAGCAAAATACAGAGTTGAAATTTATTAGATAGAACAATAAAATTTTGAATTTTTGTTTTTGGTAATTTAATTATGTTTTGTAAAAAGTCATGGAACAAAAGTTGTTGTTTAAGATATTAGTAAAACAGTCCTGCAGGGTTGATAGTGTTTTTCAAAAAACCTTGTACACTTATAAATTATTGGAATATAGCTACAAACATTATAGGCTGTCACGTTCATAATTTTGTACATAATTATCTATGTCTATCTATTAGTAGGAAGTAGGACGATATTAATTTAATATTAACGTATAAATGTTAATTAATATTTAAGTATAAGGTAAATGGGTAGGAAGTAGGAATGAGGATAGAACATCACATTTCTCATTATGAAAAGCGACTTATTGTATAGTATATAATTATGTATGTCACAATAAGGATTGTTAATATTATTAAAGTGTCCAGTGTCTCTACACCTGCACTTTGGAGAACCTAAAAAACGCCACCGACACCGCTATAAACGTGGTAACCTACTGGGTCAAAAACTTTGAGGGAAAAGAAAACCATCTATTCGAGAAGAAGAACGATCAAAAGGAGGTTGGTGTTCAATAAAGTATATACACCGCTAAATGATTGTTATAATCCCGTGGAGGGTCGATCCGGTACATGAAATACTATCGATTTGTAAAGATAAAATTAAAAAATAAAGTAGCTGAGCGAGTCCAATGACCTGTAGGTAGTTTGTACGCAACGCCGACTACTACTTACAAGTCATGGGCCTCGCTCAGCTGACGTTTTCTTTAAGAAATTAATTTCGTACATGCGTAAATTAATACGAGTTTTAAAAAAAAGGTACTTTATTTTTTAATTTTATCTTTACACATCGATAGTTTTTCATGTACACACAAAGACCCAAGATATCTGACCCACGTGACAGCAGAAGGTAATATAAGACATCCTAAAAGTTAGACGAATTTGAACCTTCTGCAATTAGCAGAAGATACATGATAATCAATTCGGAGCATAATAATTTAAACGAATATAACGAGAGGTAGGTAGTCAAATATTATAGAATACTGTCACGTCAATTTGATCTTTAAGAAGTAACGTTAAGGTTGGTAAACTTTGAATACGGTTTTGTCTCATAATCCACTTGTTAATTTCAACAAAATATCATAAGTCAAATTAGTCTAATGGTTATAACAGTAGACTTATATTGACATGGTCGTAAGTTCAAATCCTTCGTGCTTCTTTTAGTAGTTTTGTGTCTTCAATATTGGATTATGATTTTTGAAATCAAATTATAATTTATATTAAGTTAAATAAATAAATTGAAATTAACTTTTCAAACATAAAAGCAACATGAATAAAAAACAAAAATGGTTAGGATAGGTAACAGTTTATTCAAGTAATATTTACAATTTACATAAAAAAATATTTACTCGTCTAATAGACATAATTTAAATAACTATATATAAAGGTAAAACATATAACAGAAGTTACAATATTAAACTGCTTTTGATATGGTAGAATTATTTGTAATACAGTTTTGAGCAGGAGAAAAAACTATTTATTTATTTCAATACATAGTGCTAATGAAATACTAATTTTATTTTTAAAGAAGAGTTTAATGCTGTGAATCAACATGTTACATGATTAGAAATATATAATATTTCTATTTTATAACAATAGCATCACTGCATTAACTGTCCTATCTACTCAAAAAATCAAAGTGAAAATACCACTAAATATTTTGACATTTTAACTACTTGACAGGTTTTATGTAGCATTTTAAGTTTGATTATGAAAGAAATAAGATCAGTTAATTTATTTTAAAAACACTTCCTAACAAATTAAGATTACTTACTATGATTTATTTAACCAATACACTACACATAAGCACTGACAAGAAGGTATTGTGGCAGCTTACAAGAAGTAAATAATTATCCATTGTTGCTTACACGCACTGATGACATTACGTCACGTAATATTTATTACTGAATGGGCCAATTTCTACAAGATAACCAGGCTACCCACTGACCCAGGTTCCACAGAAGACATTCAACACAAGTAACCCAGAGTTATACCCGCCACTTCCATACGGCAGTATAATAACATGTTTTTTTCACAGATAGAAATCCAGATATTCTTGGGGAAAATGGACTTGACGGATGACCAGTAGTTATTTCAATTTTACGTCCTGACTTGTATTGTTTGTTATAGTTTTAAACCACAATCTGACTGTATTTCTCTGAAACAAAGAAACGTAGTATAATTAAAAAGACGTTTGATTACGTCACAGCATACAAATGTGTAAGTTTAAAAAAGAAGAAAAAATTAAATGGAAAAAAAGACACTTACCTACCTACTGCTATATTAAGATGTCTCCTATCAATCTCTCCGAAAACCAACATTCTCCTCATGTAAATAGATTATTTTGTATTTTAGAACTAGGTATATAAAAATATTCTAATTAAAGATATTGTTTTACGCATTTTAGTAAGGCAACGTAAAAATTGTTTGCACGACGTCACTGCTATTGAGCGTCGACTGGTTTTTGCTTTACTAAAACGGTTCATTTTTATTCCTCTACCCTTAATCTAAGTGACATTTGAATACCAGTTTTATGATGAATACGCATATTTATCTTGACTACCCGCGTATTACAAGTCAGGCCAAATTATTCCAAATATGTTCGAAGAATATTTAGTTCGTTGATTGTTACTTAAAATAATAAAAAAGTTCTGAATGGAAAGCAAAACAATATACAGGGTATGAGAATTGAACTCGTGCCTTATTGCGTCAAAGTCTTTACACAGATCAATAAGCCATACTATCTTGTTTAAGAATTCCAAAATAAGCTATCATTAGTCACTACATTTTAAAATACCAATAATAAACTTTAAGTCTAAGGACATAAGAATCAAAATTGCTTAATAAGTAGTTATTTATACCATTATTATATCTCTTTATAAATGTTTATACATGTGTTTGTTTGATTATAATATTAAAAAACTGTTTTTTTTTTTTAATTTTTGACGTTGACCATTTACTTACTTTATATATATATTTTAAATATAGTGAAATAATAAACATTTTATTTACTTGCAATATTTTGTTTCATTTCTATACAAACTCCATTTCTCGACTTTTGTCGTTAAAGAAAAGTAAAAAAATATAACTAAAACACACAAGATGGAAAAAAAAAGTTAGACGTTTAAACTGAGATTTGAACCAGTTACACCTGCGTGCCAAGTCGCTGATATTGCCACTGGACTAAATGTATTCTTATAGACGGTATCGAAATTCAACGTTACTTGTAATGCTGGACGCAATATTATGGCCCATTTACAATCAGTTGATAAGACTCATGGAATTAGCTAAGTTAACTTTTGTCACTGACGTGGCATTTTCTTTTATCAATCTACCCTCACACTAGGATAGTAAGATTTATCGAAATGCTGGCACAAAGGATTTTCATCTTTAATAACAGCAAAATAATGATTAAAATAGCTTATCAAAATAGTGGGTCAGCCGTCTTAGGGCACCTATAGTACCGGATCGACCCTCCACGGGATTAAAACGATGAAAATTTAACGGTGTATAAATAAAATACGGATTGTTGATGGGTGGTTAATTTTTTTTTTTTTCACTGTTAATTGCAAAGAAGTACTTTTTAAATAATAATTAAAGCACGTTAAATTACCAAAATTCACTCAAAACATGTTAGTTCAGTAGACTTTTTCTAACTATTTTAAAGTCATTTTTACAAATGCAACCAGTTCGGGAAGTGATCAATTCTAAGATCTGGCCAAGAACTCATCATCATCATCTTCCCACCTTTGCCCAGTGTTTTTGGACTTGGCTCAAGCTTTTTTCTTTCATTCTATTCCGCTATCACTAACTCCCTTTTCTTTCATATCACTCCTCACACAATCCAGCAATCCTTCCTTTAGCCTGCCTCTCCCTCTCCATCCATCCACATGTTCATAATTCTTGTAGTAATATGCTTTTCGTCCCTGCGTTTGATTTTGGTAGATAAACGATTGCCTTTCAACTTTTCACTGGCGCTATTTTCAAACCTCTAATGTACTCATTTCTTACTGTGTCCATTCTCGTCACACCACACATCCATCTCAACATACTAACCACCGCTACATGCAAAACTGTTTATGAGCCTCTTGGGGTTCTACACAGCAATACAGGTAGCACCAGTACAGTACGACAAGCTAGGAAGATGAGAATGGTAGAAGAATGGGCTTATCGTAGGTAGATAATGTTATATCCATTGAAAGACATCTACGCCGCGTACAGACTTCGCGAGGCGTGCGTCGCGAATGGTTCGTCACACATGCCTTAACCTGAGGCACACAACGGTACATTTATGCGTGCGTCCCGAACGACACACGCTCAAGCTGAGCATGCAAACCACCACACATCGTCCACACGAAGCGCATAACTCGTACTGAGTCGGCGTTCGCAACGATCGTTTGACGCGAATGCTCACTGTGAGCACACACCCGTCCACACAGCCCGAGGCATGTGAGACGAATCATTCGCAACGCACGCCTCGCGATGTCAAAAGATATTTTCAGATAAATTGTTACCCAAAAACTGAAAATGTTGAGTAGCTGTAATTAAAAACTTCGTTACTGTAGCACGTCCCATATTGTTTCAAACTGTTTTTGGTACTTTTGATCGTGGATTCGTCAGTCAAAGCGTGTTTAAGTAAAACGTTTTTCGGAGCTTAGGAGTTCATTTTCCAAGGCTTTTTATAATACACAGTGATTTGACAATTCATGTACAAAGGCAAGCTTAACTCAACAATGAGTTAGTGATAGCATGACGAGTAACAGGGCAGAATGCAAGTAAAAGACGTGTTGTGTTTCGTGTGATCGAAATTTTTATATAGGAGTACTGTTGCAAAGCTAATCGCATAATACTTGCATGAATTTTTTGATTGGATTCATGATGAATATTTGTTTATTTATTTATTTATGTATCCTTTATTGTACACCAAGATAATAAATTACAGATTTGAGCCTTATATTTAAAATATACAATTGGCGGCCTTATCGCATTTCGCGAGTTCTTTTTTTTCAAAAACTTTTGTAGTAATCTGGCACCGTTCCTTTATACTAAGTTTTTTGTGCGTAGGAATTGTATGACTCGATTCCGCCATCTCCTTTCTACCATCAGACAACCCGACGTACGGCAAGTATCCACTCTTAGGTGTTCCCGAGTGTCGCTACTGTGTGAACCGCCCGAAGGACACGGTAGAGGTGTGCCCCACTTGGGCAGAGCATTGCTGTGTGCTTGTGGGAGCGATCGGCAGCGGCGATCTCTCGCGCCGGGCCTTGGTACAGGCCATGGTCCGGAGCGAGGAGGAGTGACAGGCGGTTGCCTCCTTCTGCGGAACAGTAATGCTAGCAAAGGAGAAGGCTGACCGTGATTCAATGTAAAATGAATGTGAAATGAAATATTTCATTGTTGACGATTGAGAGCGCTTACGCGACTTAAAGATTCCCGGGTTGTAGCCATCAGAAAACACAGATTCTGGCAAGGAAAAAAATATTATAACTAAATTGAACCGACGAATACAAGATACGAGTAGTTTGTTTATGTAATAATTATAAAGTCTAGACTCTTCCAAATAGAAAAGTTTAGAGCTCGTATTTTGAATTAAACAAAAATAAAGTTTAACCAAACTAATTTATAGCAAAAGATAGCACACAGACAGAGTAGTAAACTCTTAATTACCTACACCACTAATACGATACTAAAGTAAGAAGATAAAAACAACGCAATGAAAACTGAAACAGCAATAAAAAATTCATCCATCAAATAGAACTCGCAAAATCATCAAAGCTAGCAATTCAAATGCTGTCTGTCTATCCTTTTTCTAACTATATAAAAAACTGACACAGTCACGATAGGCGCGGGCTTGTGTAGACAGTGAGGTATGGGTAGCTCGCCCGTAGCCTAAGATGTATTTTTCCACGCGCGCTTCATGGAGTTGTCAGTGAATCGTAGGGACATAGCAGTTTCGAAGCTTACTGGCGCCAAGGGTCTGCTTCTGAAAGGAAGACTCGGCCCCGGTACGAGAGGCAGTGAAGAAACGGGAGTGGGTTTTTATTTAGTGACACTATCTCCAGCTCCGCTGATCTGATGTCATTGGATGATTTGCCCACTTAAAAAAACCCTAAATAACCCACAAATTTTGGGACCAACAGCGTTCCAAGACTGTGGACTGAGTCACCCGCGTCCGTAGGAAGATACCCATTGCTAGACCCTACACGTGATCTCCGGGTGGTGCTAATCAGGTGACACTAACTGGTGGTAGGTTTCGACCGACGGCTTGTGACCACCCACTGAGCTAAGACGTACCGTCAAACGGCCTAGCCGTGTTCTGGTACGATGCCCAGTGTAGCCGATTCAGAGGAGTTGGGTCGAAGTGGCAATTTCAATGCTTGCAGACCAGCCAGACTCGTGCTGGTATTGACGTATCGGGAGACTAGTCGTGGAGGGTAGCGGGATCCGAGGCACGGTGCACCGCCGGCCAACCGCAGTTAGTTAGGGGCCCAAGTAATGTGCCAGCCACACATGAAAGGCTGCCCTGCCAACTGGCAAAAAATCCCGGAATTTTTCGTGCATCGTGCTGGTTGGCGACCAGATGAGAGGGCCCGATGGTCATTTCCGGGGGGGGCTCGGACGTCCCCGAAGTCTCCAGACTAGTACCCCAATGATGCTGTCCTGCCAGTGCATGACTGAAGGTTAGCCGCATGGGACTCCATTTTACTTCCTTCTCCTCTCCTACCTCACTCTCAATACAACCCGGGAATTTTTAAGTCGAGAGTGAATAGGTTTCTTCTAGGTAAGCGCGTTCCATCGTCGACCGCATCGTCGCTTTCCATAGGGTGAGATAGCGGTCAAGCTCGAACCTATCAACAAAAAAAAAGTCAGAGAAGTTTCCATTAAATTCTTAATCCTGTACTTACAGTTCAAATGTTAGTTAGGTTTAGTTGAAGTCATAAAAAAATCTATAAAATAGAACTTACGAAACCATCGAAGCGAAAGAAATTGTCTGGCACCAGATTGTAATCTCGCTCAAACATCTTGATGATAGAAAACAAAAATCTATTTACATTTCAAGGTGTAAATACATTTATAAATAACAGCAGAATGTTATATTTAGAAAATAACAATTGATAAAACATTTTAATGAAGAGAAAAACTATTTCAGCGTTTAAAAGTTATGTCCAGCAATTTGTTTTCAACGCAATTTGGCAACGAATGCGGAACTGTCAGCATTAATAAGAAATTTTCACAAAACTATGTCAGTAGTATATTGTTTAAAAAATTGGTAGTAAAAAGAACACTAGGGAATTTGTTAACTATTTATTTACTGCTAGCTTTTGCCCGCAGCTTGGCCTGCGTACATAAATAAAATATAGCCTATGTTACTCAGGAATAAAGCAGCTTTCTATCGGTGAAAAAATTTTAGCAATCGGACCAGTAGGTACTTCCAGTGATTACCTCCTACAAACAAAAAAACAAACTTTACCTCTTTATTATTATGTACATTATTTATTTATTTTTTATTTATTATTTTTTATGTGTGATAGTCCATTGAATTGTATGGCGAGCGATATTTTATCGTAAGATAAAATATTATAGTATCTTAGTCACACTAAGGGGCGCTGCACACGCAGCGCCCCTTAGTGAACTCCACTGCGGGTGGCGTAACCTACGACAAACTTATTATTTGCGGTTGGTACAGTAATCGGGATCTCAACGTTAAGTCACAAGGTCGAAACAAACGAATAAAAAATTCGTAGCCATGTTCACATCGTTCAAAATGATAGAATGAATTTTTACAACGTTTAACGCTACATCCTTTGATAAACAAACGCTACATTGTAGAACGAGCAGCCGACTCAGGCGCGTCAACATGGCTACCCACTTTTCGTTTTCTACAATTGCTGACACTGAAGCGTTACCGATTGGAAAACGGAATTCGACACGAATCGGTTGTAACTCGGCTAGAGGGGCTGGTCTCTTTTGAACATAAGTCTTGTCGAACAATCCTTTATAAAAATCATTTTTTCCCTTATTCTTTCTTCTTGTGTAATCCAATTCAATGTTTCCATTCTGAAAGTGCTTTACATTGAACAAAGACTTTCATCGATTGTGCAACTGCGAATCTTTAAGATGTTTGGACATGTCATCTGCAATGATAGCTCTTTGCAACGTCCAATGGTACAAAGAAGAGTTGAGGGCTAACACTGTCGCTGCCGATCACCTACCAGATGGAGAAACAACATTTAATCATCTTCGAAGTCCTTATCGAATGTATACGCAGTGTTATGAATAGAGAGTGATAGAAAAGTCTTGCCCAAGCCGCAACCAGCCTACTAGACGATCCATGATCACGAACACTCCACCGGGAGTGTACAATTGAGAAAAGAGTAAATATAAAGGATGGACCGGGAGGTTCCTGCTCCTGTTTTGTGGCCCGGGTGTCACCATTGCACGCTGAATGTTACGCAAAAAATTATAATGTAGGTTAGGTAAGGATTTTGTTAATTTATGTCATAAAAAGCGTGCGTATCTCACCATCAAACTGTAAAGTTTGGCGAGGAAATTTTGTGAAAACACAAAAAATGTTAGAGAAATAAATAAATAAAAAATTGTGTGGAGCGCCCGAAGGACACGGTGGAGCACGGTGGAGATGTGCCCTACTTGACCGGAGCACCTCCGTGTACTAGTGCGTGGGGGCGATTAGCGGCAGCAACTTTTCGCGCCACGCCCAGGTATAGTCAATAGTGAGGAAACGTAGGTCCTCATGCCCCAGTCGCCAGAATCCCAACCCCGATTTCCAGCCACCATAGGCGTGGGCTTACGGACGACAAACAATAGGTAGCTCACTGTCCGTCCGTCCAGTAACCGTCCGGACGGAGCTCAAGTGTCGACGGCGCGTAGTGTTTCATGCGCGCCTCTAGGAGATGTCAGCAAAACCGTCGGAGTCCAGCAGGATCAAAGCCTACTGGTATACTATTAGATGTATTGTGAAAACATTCCAATATATTGATGACTACGTTTTATGCATCACTATTACCGCACAGAGTCGCTTGATCGTCTGCTATATTCGTCTATGATCAATCGTAGCGTAAAAATAGATATCACCAGGCTTTTAAGATAATGATCTTTATGCTAAGCTAAAGATGAAATGACAATGAAATATAATAAAGCCAACAATGAATCATTATGTACCATTGTGATAATCTTAAACTACATGGGTAGTCGCGAATACAATGCTCGATCGTTAGGAAGTCTAAGGATAATTTGAGGGTTATTTATGGTGCATTACCACCAGATACCTATGTCCAAAGTAGCAATGATTTATCATCATTTTCCTGTCCTAGTCCCACTTACTCATCATCATTTCATCTGAAAGACATCTGCTGCTGTAATCATAGTCAACACATTGTCGAAGTCGCCACTCCAGAACCTCTCGGCCTCATTGACCTACTGTTCTTCGAGCAATGTGCCCACTAGCTTACCCACTGCCTACTTAAGTTTGGCGATTCTTCGGACAGGGCCATGCTCGGAATATCCTTGCGTAATCGCATTAGAAATGAAGATAATTATCAGCAGGAGAACCAAGGTTACCACGTTACTCGGAGCCGGTGAAACACGTTTTTTTATCCATTCTTTCACAATATTGATCCTCTTTTCTTTGGTTTCTCTCTCCCTCTTTCTCCCACATGTATTACATTCTCATAACTCTTTTAGCAACGAGCCTTTTATCTCTCCTCTTCACATGACCGTACCATGACACACAATTCCCTTTCAATTTTTAACTTCTTCGAGCTAGCAATGATTTCTATAGAAAAAAACACTAATGCGCATAATGACTAGCGAAAATAAGATTAAATACAACATTATTATAAAAGCGAGAGATGTGTACACGAAATTTTAGCGAGGAATAGCTGCTTGTCTGGTAGACTGTGCCCACAACTAAAAAGAGTCCACTAAGAGTCTATCCACCACTCACGGACACATCGTTGCAGTGCTTCATAACGCATCCTCTCAACGTTTGTCACACTGCTTTGTTATAAACAATCACTCATTTTTACAGCACCACTGCATATTTTTACATCGCTAAGCTTGCATATCTCCTGGATTTATGAAGTCCGAAATCAGAAACATTTATTTTAAGCTAGCTTCTGACAGCAGCTTTGCCCGAATGAAATTTTCACGTTCTTAGACCCGGTAGTTTCGTTTTATAGATAGACTAATTACAGGCACTTTTGGATTTTCGAAATGTCGGTCAGCCAAAAAAAGTTCCAAAGCGTAAATCTCTAAGAAGAAAAACGAGCAAGTAACTAACTCCATGAACACTTTTTTAATACTCAAAAATGAACCGTATAAAATGTCAGAGCTCTGTTAAAAAAACAACCTACGCAAACGTGTATTCCAGCTAAATCGATCTCCGTTAAAAATAGCCAGTTGACCTGCCCTACATCTCTGAAACAGTTTTTGACACGTTCATCCGTACGCGCCCATCTCGATATCATTACGTGATCGGCATTTACCAAAACCCCGTTTTTATTTTTTGCTTCCTATTGACCTTTCGTAGCTCTTTCGAGTTACTTCACAATATTCAGTGGGATTTTATCCGTATCGTCTGTTCTCTTTATAGTTTATCATATTCAGACCGACACGTGTACCACCAGTGGCCACGTTACACTTCAATAATGATAATGTAGCGACACCGATTGCGTCACATAAGAACTAAACTACGAAATCCTGTATCGCGCAATTCAGTTCTCCACGATTTGAACATAAGCGGTATTTGTAATTTTATTGTGCTTTAGTGTATTGTTTGTTCATTTTCTATGTTGCATCAACCATATGTTCTCATCATCATCATCATCATCAGCCTTTTTAATGTTCCCACTGCTGGGACTCAGGCCTCTCACACACACATAAAACAACATATGTTCTATCTATCTATTATTATATACAAAAACTCGAAATCATCTATAGAGCTGTCGACCACATCATCGCTTACCATCAGGTGAGATAGTGGTCAAACGCAAGCCTATCATTAATAAAAAAAAAAAGCTGTTGCCCAGACCAAACAAAACACCTGTCTGGTCGAAGGATCCTCCCTTTTCAACGGAGGTTTGAGGGACTTTAACGCAGTCCCGCATACCTCTAAAGATTAAATAAATTAGCTAACCTTATAATAGGATTATTAACTTGTTAGAAAGAGAGAGAATGTACAATTCAAGCCTATCTTTAGCCGTGTCCTCCGGTTGCGCACCCCGCACTGTCCGACCGTCCGGAAACCGTCCGGACCGAACCCAAGTCGTCAACGGCGCGCACTATTCCCGCGCGCCTCAAGGAGTTGTCAGCAACAGCAGAGCCCCAGCTGAGTCGAAGCTTAATGGGGCCGGGGTTTAGTTCCGAAAGGGTGGCTCGACCCCGGTATGAAAGGCAAGAAAGAACGGAGTGGGTTTTTAGTCAGTAAAAGTCTAAAACTATCTCCCGCTCCGCCCAAAGGGCAGGGGATGTCATTTGGATGATTTTTACCCACCAAAAAAAACCCTGCCTGGCAACACATTTTGTTTTCGGGGTGATGTAGCACCGGCAGCTATGTCAGGAAGATTTGCCCATAGGATACCAAATATCTACTAATGAGCAACATATTATAACGTATTATATATATTTTCAGCTTGTTCATTTTTACACATAAAATTCTTCGTTTTTTGACCAATGGGGAGTTAATTTTCAACTTTGTTTCTTAATTGGATATAGCTTTAAAATAAGCAGAGGCTACTTCTTAGCAAGTCGGTGCAACATCCGCCAGTTACATCACCGACACAAACAAGAAAAGAACCAAAACAAACAAACAAAAAAAAACGCATTCGAGAACTCAATTTAAACTACATAAAGTGAGAAGTTAAATAAACTGTACAAAATTTATAAGCCTAACCCACACGAATGGGAATAAATCAAGAAAAATAGATACGAGGGACTTCGTAAACGTTCGCATCAGTTATTCATGCACTATTGCATTTGTATTCACACCGCTAAGAGCTTTTCCAGATCAAGTATTTTATGTGCGAATTGAAGAGCCAATGCGATGTTAAAGAAAATAGGTTTTGCTAACAAACATTCTTGATTGAAAGTAATTACGGTAGCGCATCGTCTAACGTAGACCTTATAAACAAGCAAAGTTAAAATGTTTCATTGTTTTTTTTTTTTATGGTGGGAAAAATCATGCATTGACATCCCCCGCCCTTGGGCGGAGCGGGAGATAGTGTCAGACTCTTACTGACTAAAAGACCCACCCCGTTCCTACTAGCCTTCATACCGGGGCTCGAGCGCCCTTTCGGATAACCCTGGCCCCAGTAGGCTTCGACCCGGCTGGGTCCCTGCTGTTGCTGACAACTCCTTGAGGCGCGCGGGAACATTGCGCGCCGTCGACGACTTGGGCTTGGTCCGGACAGTTACCGGACGTCCGGACAGTGAGCTACCCATTGCTCACCGTCCGCAAGCCCGCGCCTACGTTAACCGGAAATCGGGATCAGAATCCCGGCGGCGGCGGCGGCGATAACGCCGTTGCCTGATGCGTTCGGCCTCCTCCTTTGCGAGCATTACTGCTTCGCAGTAGTCAGCGACCGCCTGCCACTCCTCCAAAATGTTTCATGGTGACTTGTCACACACACAGACACCTTGCATATGCATACATATGCTTGGAAATTGAATCTCATCTTCACTATGAAACCGACCTTAATTGCAATTTTTGGAAATTAAAGACGAAAGTCTTCAAAATGCATGATAAATGTTTCTCTGCCATATTTCTTGCTTGCTCATAATTCAAGCACTTTTTCATCGCGAAGTTGTAGTATAAGCTTTTCAGGTCAGCTTATAGCAAAACCAGAATGTTCAGTAATGTTGAGTTAGGTCATTGTTGTTCTAAGTTTACGATATGCAATACTGGAGGAGCTGAATCCCAAGCCAGAGGCAATAAACCAAGTTTGGGATCCAAAGACCCTCTTTCTATGTACAATGCATGGTATAATTTAATTTTATTCATCATCATCAGATGAGGAATTTTAACTATGTTATTATTACTATTTCCTTGTCCTCGTATTTTTGTTTCTATACCTTTGCAAACTCCAGAGACACAGCTATACTGATAATTCAGAACTTGCAGCTAATTCCCAGGATAAGAACAAACTTTCCGATGTTCCCGAGTTAATTTACAGTTGCAATAGTACCAACACAGTCCTAGAAATTTATGATATTGCAAACTTTGCGGTTCCATTACAAACAGGGCTGCCTTCGATATTAAGCTCTGAAGCAGTTCTGGTAGGCCATATGGAAAATACAACCATTTTCTGTGACCATATGCAACGCTATGCCGATATTGGAGCGTAATTTGCGGAAGCCAGGCTCGTTAGTTCTGCTAGGTTTGTCCTAAAAGCCATTGGATACTGACCAATTTCTTGCCAAAATACTCGCACTATTATGGCGGCTGGTCGCTTTACAATATCGGTTTGTATGGAAATGAAGTTGCAAGGTTTGAATTTCTTTATCAGTAATAGGAGCTCCGTTAATAAATTGCTGTAACAAAAATGCAAGCTGTAAGCATTCTGGGCTATGCCCAATGAATTCTTTTTATACCGACGCACGGCGAGTATCCACCCTTACGTTGTTGAAACATCTACGGTCCGGACTAAGCGTTTCGCCTCGTCATTTATACCGCGAACTTCGAAGGACTGGAACAGTTAGCCTGCTGCGCTCTTTCCGTCTGATTATAATTTGGGTGTCTTCAAGGCTAGAGTGAATAGGCTCTTAAAACTAGTGCGCCTCACCATCAACGATTGCATCACTGCTTACCATCAGGCGGGATCGCAGTCAAGTACTAGTTTATAACAGATAAAAAAAAAAAAAAAATACGCGTTCATCTTTTTAATTTGTATATTTATGTATTAAGTTATTTGTTGGTCAATTGTTTGTAATAAAATAATAAAACCCTCCGCTAATTACAACTAACTAAAATCAAACTAAAATATGATGTCAAAAAACTCTTCCACATCGCTGTCGACATTGTAATTATACTTAGTTGAGTATTTTTAAATAATTGTTTGTAATCGTATAACTAGTTAAGCATTTATAAGTGTGTATGTAAATAGTATAATTAGTTAAGCATTTGTAAGTATGTAAATAAATATTGATAGTGAGAAGTCTTTGTATCATCCTCCTGCTCTTATTTATTCATTTAACTATTTATGTGCACACATAACAATAAAAGAAAAGAAGAAGGAAATAGACGAATAGTAGAGAGTTGATGCTTATTTCTAAAGAAATCTCTTCCATCGGTTCTTACGGCAGGTAATATTTTTCCATGCATATCTTCAATAATCTTAACAGTCACCTCTTTTCCAGATACCTACATTATCTTTTATACATCTTTCTCTACCCTTGCAACCATCCACTTCACAATTAAGACTATACCTTGTTCGCGTTAAGATTATACATTTAAAGAAACCTTTTTTACTATATATTCAACCGATTTTAACTTCTATTTCATTGGCATAAGTATGGCATTAAAAGCAAAAAAGTGGTTACAATACCAACTATTTACTGCAGCGCCATTTGTCATGTCACCAACGTAATAAAAGTCAAAATCGGTTGAACGGACAGTAATAAAAGGTTTTCATAAATGTCTAATGTTATTTTGAACAGAGTATAGAAAGCTTACCTATTTTATTTATTCCTTCTTTTATTTTGTTTAGTCTTAAACAAGTGACCATCCCACTGTTATTGTTCTAGTGATCCTAGATAGGCTCGCGTTTGACCACAATCTCACCTGATGGTAAGCGATGATGTGGCCGACGATGGAACACGCTTGCCTAGAAGCAATCTATTCATTCTTGAATTAAAGACCCCTAGGTTATAGCTACCAGGAAACACAGACCCCGGCAGGGAATTCCATTCCTTAGCTGTACGCGTAATGAATGTACTCCCAAAACGCTTTGTACGTATAGGTGGGATGTCCACCATGTACCGGTGACGCAACGCCATACGTCTTGTGGTCCGATGATGGAACGGTTCATGTTGATGATCCTTTTCAACACTCACCCATTTTTCAATATTATCTTCCCATAAGAACACTACTCCATTCAAAACTCGATCCCACATTCTACGAACGCCAGACTTGTTTATAGGTAAATTTCTAACTGTAAATACAGCTCATAAGTATCAAGTGGATCACTTCAAAAGCATCTTAAATAACTTAAGACGTTATAAAGCAGTTGATTGATACGATATTAATGATTGCCATCATAAATTTCACAGTAACGAGTTCTATATTACATGTAATGGATAAAGAAGGTCCATTTCCCCTTCGAGATATAAACACAACCGCAAATAAAAAAATTCGCGAACGTCTACGAGTGGAATGAATGAATATGAATACAAAAATCTGGGCAAGTGCGAGTCGGACTCGCGCACTGAGGGTTCCGTGCAAACTACAATTCCCGAATGGAGTGTCGATGATTTTTCCGAATTGCAATTGTTTTTTTTTTTTTGACGCAGATAACAAAATTACTGTTTTAGATTTTTTCCTATACCTGTACTATAAGACCTTACTTTGTGCCAAATGTCAGGATTCTGGGTCAACGGGAAGTACCCTATGAATTTCCATCTTTGATACTCTATCAAAATATACGTTTTTTTACTACATAAGAGGCCGTATCTTTTTTATTCGTTAATTTAGAACTTTGATTATTTCACAGCTTGTAGGGACCGCAGACTTGAGTATATGGTTTTAATTTCAACTCGAGATAAAGAGTCTTGACAGACAGATAGACAGACAGACAGACGGACGAACAACAAAGTGATCCTATAAGGGTTCCGTTTTTTCCTTTTGAAGTACGGAACCCCAAAAATGAATATTTTTAAGCTCATATTTGATCATCACCTTACCTGATGGTAAGTGATGAATGTAGTCGACGATGGAGCACGTTTGTCTTCTAGTTTGTTTGTGGATATCAGAAAATAAAGGCTCCGGCAGGGATATATTTTATTACCATTTTCTTTAATTATTTTAATCCATTGACTACCAATTGGTCACCATCAATTGTATTTTTAAATATTTAAATAAAATGATATTATTGATAGGTTTGCGTTTAACCACTATCTCATGTATGGTCATGATCATGGTATTAACCGATGATCTGGGCGACGTTAAAGCACTTTTGCTTAGGCGTATCTTATTCATTCTTCACTTAATTACACCCAGTTTGTAACTATCAGAAACACAAACTCCAGCAGGGAAATAGATATCTTCTCTACTTTAAAACGGATCCTTGCATTTTCAGAAACGGTTCAAAAGTTGGAGGCAATAGCAACGTACCATAATTTTTGTCGTGGTATTTTTATCAAATTATAAACGTTTCTATAAGATCAATAAAGATAATAATAGCCTAGAAAGTAAAAAATGAGAGTCTCTTGTTTGTCTGTCTCTTTGCCTACACCGAACGTTGTAAAGAGTTTGTTTTCTGTCATCTCTCTTTATAGTGTCAAGATCGAGTGGTTAATTAATATTTGACTAAAATAGATAGATTTCACGTTAAATGTAGCATGAAGGTGGTTGCGGCTATTTTAAAACTGCCGTTACTGGAGTTCTAAAATGTATCATAAGTGTTTAGTTACGTAAGAGCAGTTGTATGAATAAAAACATATTGTAAAAAGTTTTTAATTTTACATTTTTTAGTTGTGGTACCACCATTAAAAAGTACCCCCATTAAAACATTGCATAAAAAACCAATAACCCAAGCCCAAGCCTAAGTACCTTACGGCTTGATCATCAGTTCTGTCAGTCATCAATCATCGACTACACGTATAAATAAAACAATTATGCTTTTTACGTCAGCTCTTCTGTGGTCCTATGAAGAGTTCTAATTTTTTTCAAAATCGGTCCACAACAGTGAACATACATAATAAAAAAAATACATTCAGCCGAACATAGAACCTCCTTCTTATTGAAGTTGATAAAAATTGCCAAATAGAAAATGTATCGGGTTGGACGCTCTTAAATAGTTTTTTACACCACCTGCTCGATAATGTCGTTTTATACGTCAAGCAAGTAATTCTATCCCTAGGGAGATAATGCAGTATGGCCGATCCCTAGGGAATAATGAGATTTGAATTTGGAACATCAAAAATCGTTGACTCGAAATTCAAACTGGCCAGTAACAAAAAAGAAAGAAAATAGAATAAAACGTGCTTACTGAAGGGAGCGTGAATTGTGATTGTGAGAGGGGGGGGGGGGTGAATTGAGCGTTATCGAAAATTGAAACTATAGAATCCTGGAATAGTGAATTTTGTTTGTTTGATGAACTTTTAAATACAATACTTATATTTCTCTAATATATGATTTGGTCGACCAAATAGTCGTATAATTATCTCACAGATGGTGTAAAAAGTAGAGTATGCAACACGGGGATAAAGCTGTCTTTGTCTTGGGCGGCTTGAATTCCTCACTTCACTCAGGTTTCTTTATTAACTCCCTCGCAATGCTCGGGAGTTAATTATATGAATCTCTCACTGACGTTCGGAATTAAAATCAACATGCCGCCCGCGACTTAAAGACACTGCTTTATCCCCTAGTCACATAATAGTAGTTTATGTGACTAGGGGATAAAGCAGTGTCTTTAAGTCGCGGGCGGCATGTTGAATTCCGAACGAAACGAAGGTTGCTGATTTTAATCCCGAATGATAGTGAGGGATTTATAAAATTAACTCCCGAGCATTGCGAGGGAGTTAATAAAGAAACCTGAGTAAAGTGAGGAATTTAAGCCGCCCAAGACAAAGACAGCTTTATCCCCGTGTTGCATACTCTACTTTTTACACCATCTGTGAGATAATTAAAAGATAATTTGGTCGACCAAATCATATATTAGAGAAATATAAGTATAATATATTTACAAGTTCATCAAACAAACAAAATTCACTACTCCAAGATTCTATAGTTTCAATTTTCTATAATGCTCCCGTGTCGTCAGTACGCACGTTTTATTCTATTTTCTTTTTTTTTTGTTAGTGGCCAGTTTGAATCATAGTGATTACATACTCTTTGGTTTGAATTTCGAGTCAACTTGTTCGATGCGCCTACATTTTAATTCACAATGTTGACGATTCTTGATGCTCCAAATTCAAATCTCATTATTCCCTAGGGATCGGCCATACTGCATTATCTCCCTAGGGATAGAATGACTTGCTTTAAGTGAGGTTTGTATGACCTATAAAACGACATTATCGAGCAGGTGGTGTAAAAACTACTATTTGGTTTATCGTGTTTATATTATGGTCAGACCATAGATCTTTGTTCCAAAATATATAAGGGTATTTACTAAAATCATTCAGAATATAATATTAAGCTTTTCGGCTTGCCCTTCATTCAAAAGTTAAAAACGGAGAATGAAAAACAAATCCACGATATTGTTGGTTGCTCGGTTGAGTGACACGAAGTGAATATTTGTATGGCCTACAGATAATAATTTCTCCGGCTCTGGGTGTCTTGTATAACATGTTTGTAAACGCGCCCATGATACAGGAGTCTTTCGTAGTGTGACGATCAGCATCATCATCATCATATCAGCACATAGAGGTCCTCTGTTGGATATAGGCCTCGCCCAAGTGTCGCCACAATGAACGATCCTGCGCGTCCCGCATCCATCGGATTCCGGCAACCTTCACCAGGTCATCGGTCCACCTTGTAGTAGGCCTTCCAACGCTGCGTCTTCCGGTATGCAGTCGCCAATCCAGAACCTTTCGGCCCCAACGGCCATCTGTTCTGCGAGCAATGTGCCCTGCTCATTGCCACTTAAGTTTGACGGCTCTCCTTGCTATGTCGGCAACCTTGATTCTTCTGCGGATATCTTCATTTCTGATTTAATCACGCAAGGAAAATCCGTGTGACGATACTTGGAAAAAAAATTGCTAAGCCATAAAGATATTTCAAAGCATTGAATTTCTATGTCAGGAAAAAGAATTCAACAAATGAGTAGATAAAAATTTAAAAAAATTATAAGCCCTCAATGGCCAAAATCCCTTAATCTTATTACAATATTAGCCCTTTAATTCAAGCCCCAATTTCCTACCGCAAAGTATGACATTGGTCGTGGGCGGACAAAATATGAACAATGGCCTAAACGACGGGATTGCAAACAAATCTGCCCACTCATACACCGTGGGTACTGGCCATTGAGATGTTTGTGTAATCAGGTAGGAATGAAAGGGAGAAGAAACGGTAGGAAAAGTTGATTTGAGGCTAAAAAGGTAGGTATGTATCTTGAAAGTTGCATGAGGACACCATTGCATAATTAATCTATATCGCAATTTAGTCAATTAAAGAACAATAAAAAAAATCAATTCTACCATAGAACAACCCGACGTACGACGAATATCCACCCTTACGTTGTTGAAACCTCTACGATCCAGACTAAGCGTTTTGTCTCATCGTTTATACTGCGTACTTCGAAGGACTGGAACAATCTATCTGCTGCGGTCTTCCCATCCGGTTACAATTTGAGTATGTTCAAGGCAAGAGTGAATAGGCTCATAAACTAGTGCGTCTCACCATCGAAGATTGGATCGCTGCTTGCCATCAGGTGAGATCGCAGTCAAGCTCTAATTAAAAAAGAAAAGATAATACTTAATATCCTCAAGTTCTCTGGGCACATCACCCGTAACTAGGACTCAATAGAACGATTGGTGGTGTGTGGGAAAGTCGAGGGCACAAGATTCTGTGGACGCTCTCCAACACGGTGGACAGAACTCATCAAATCTTTGATACACTGCAGTATTTATGACAACTACCAAACCGCCAAACACAGAGAAAGGCAGTGGCGTAGGACTCGACCAAGATATGACCACGATCATTCTGTCAAGAATGCATGATTAAAAAGAAGAAACTTGTTATTTAGTCCATCATTTCAACTGAAAAACGTCCACTTCTGGACATAGACCTCTCCCCAGCATCGTCACAACGACCGGTTCTGTGAAAGAAAGAAAGCAAACTGTTAAAGTTTTTGAATAAAATATTTTTCTTAACTAATTACATAAAATAACACATTTAAAAAGAACAAAGTAAACCTGTGCGAGGCCAAAAAGGCTCATGTCAGCAAATGCTATGATTTATATTAAAAAAAAACACGTTCAAACTTAAAACTTAGTTAGATTATTGTATGAACGCGATCATACCATAATCTAACTATCGTGATCAATCTACATCGATACATCATCATCAAAAAAGTTTTGATTTATCGCGTTTCATTTTTCTTTACGTATCTATTATGAGGTAGAGAGTAACGTTTGAAGTTGGATACTTGAATTGTTGATAGAAGAATTATTCAAACTAGCACAATAATCTTCATGAATTTGTAAAACTCAGCTCTGTAAATAGATCACTGTTCGTATGATTGGCAAGTGCATGTTTTTACGTTAGGAACTCAATGTTTGAGAGAAGCGGTAAATCAATCCGTTTGTTATTTTGATGGATATCTACATCACGCTATTATTGACATAGATGTTTTTGCAAAATATATTCCGTGAATTTCAGCAAGAAAATGAAAACAATTTTGGTGTTATTTTTTAAATTATTATTGACAGGGTCGCATTTAACTACTATCTCACCTTTTTTATGGTGGGAAAATCATCTAATGACAACCCCCACTCTTGGGCGAGCGGGAGATAGTGTCAGACTCTTACTGACTAAAAAACCCATCCCGTTCCTTCAAGCCTTCATACCGGGGCTCGAGCTATTTTTGAGCACACTTGGTTACAAATAATCCATTTACTCTTTCTTGACTTAAAGATCCTCCAGGCTGTAGTTATCTTGAAACACAGATTCCCTGCCGGAAAATTCCACTCTTTGGCTGTGTGCATAAATTCATTATGCGTAGAGCTTAAAAGGATCCTTTTCCACTCGCCTATCACCAACATCGAGCAAGGTTTAAAAGCTTGTTGCTTCATCTAACGTAATCCAACGCAAGGTTTTATGAAGAGGCAACGCAAAAAAAGAGAGACAACGCCTGAAAATTCGGTTGACATTTGGTAATTCCGTAATTTACTCGAACATTTAACAATGCTTCTTCCAGGAAAAACTTGTTTTTTTTTAACCCTTAAAGGTGTTTTAGAAAAGTTGTCGTCATTCAGAAACTCGATTAAAAATGCAAGGCTTCTAATGATTTACTTTTTTATATTTATATAATACTAGTCCGCGCGGCTTCGCTCCTGCTCTTCCCTACTCCACCCTATTATACCCTACTCTACCCTACTATACCCAACTCTACCCTACTCTACCCTACTCCACCCTACTCTACCCTACTCCACCCTACTCTACCATACCCTATCCTACTCTACCCTACTCTACACTACTCTACACTACTCTACACTACTCTACACTACTCTACCCTACTCTACCCTACAATACCCTACTCTACCCTACCAAACTTCACATAAACCATCTACTAAATAGTCCGAACAAAGCCTAAACATTTGGTTTGGATAGGTGAGCCCGTTCTTGAGTTATAAAATTACAACGATATGAGTACATTATGGAGAGCCAAAGTTCACGTTAAATAGCTGATCTTCAGAAGCTTTTACTAAATTAGTTTTACACAAGTTAATGTTTTGATTTCTATAGAAGCCTAGATAATATTCACAAGATAGCTGTGTATCCAAAATATCTAGAGAAAGATGTGCAATAACATCATAATCACGTAAGAGCGGTTGTATGAAAATGTACCTCAAAAAGGACGTTTTTAAGTCTCCAAATTAGGAATACGTTACGTACTTACGTTGTTGAAATATCTACGGTCCAGACTAAGCGTTTCGCCTCGTCATTTATACCGCGAACATCAAATGACTGGAACAGTTTGCCTGCTGCGGTCTTCCCGTCTGATTATAATTTGGGTGTCTTCAAGGCTAGAGTGAATAGGCTCTTAATAAACTAGTGCGCCTCTCTATCAACGATTGCATCACTGCTTACCATCAGGCGGGATCGCAGTCAAGTACTAGTTTATAACAGATAAAAAAATAATAATACCTGTATCTTAAAGAATAATGTATTTTAAATGAACTTATACATATTTATTGGCAGATTTGATAAACTAACAACATGCCTGTGACTTGGCCACTTCATATACTTTCAGTATCTGACACAGACTAAACATACAAAATGGACGTACAAATTCAGTTTCCAGATTATACCTATAAAATATATAGATATGTCGTAATCCAAAACTAGATCTTCTATATCCGACGTAACCCGAACAGAATCAGACGGTAAACATTCTTATGTCTTTCCCAAAGTTTTGTAGACATGGACTTGTGAACAAATAAAATAAAACGTCTATTAGGTGCTCACACGAGTGCTTGAAAACTCGTCCAACTCGTGGAGCTAGGGAGAAAGGGGGAATAGAATATTGTTACTGTAGTCTGTCTAAAAAGACAAACGACTTGGGTAATTATTAGGGTAAAATGAAATCTGATGTAGTCAACACTGGTTCAATATTGATCATTGTTTACTAACAGAAGGTCCTTATAAAAAGTATCGAATATATGTAAATATTTTTAAATGATTTAACGTTATTTGGGGACTTTTTAACAATAAATTATGCAAAAGATTTTTCGTTTAGAATATACCTATTTCAGTCTGTAATGATATTCTTAATACATAAGTAGGATAAATTTGCAAAGATATAATAGTGTCATAAGTAAGTTTAAAGTAATTACATAAATCAGGAATCGTTAGAGTAATCTGGTTCGAAATATTCTACTCCGCTTATTGATTCATCATCACTAGCTACATTACGATCAACATCTGTTGTAGACTATCATCATCTCAAGAAACAATTGAATGATAACTAAAATTCGCGTAACCCATCAATAGATTTTTTATTTCCTTCAAAACTTGCCAAGTCATTTGACTTCGGTGGTCTCCTTCTGCAAAGCAGTAATGCTAGCAAAGGAGGAGGCCGACAGCATCAGGCAACGGCGCTCCCAGCGCCCCAGCCGCCGCCGGGATTCCGATCCCGATTTCCGGCCACCGTAGGCGCGGGCTTACGGACGGCCATGTTAGCTGTCCGACCGTCCGGTAACTGTCCGGACCGAGCTCAAGTCGTTGACGGCGCGCACTGTTCCCGCGCGCCTCAATTAGTTGTCAGCAACAGCAAGGACCCAGCCGGGTCGAATGCTACTGGGGCCAGCGTTTCGGATAACCCTGGCCCCAGTAAGGAAGCTTGGCCCCGGTACGATAGTCAAGAAGGAACGGGGTGGGTTTTGTAGTCAGTAAGAGTCTGACACTATCTTTCGTCCCACCCAAAGGCGGGGGATGTGATTTGGATGGTTTTAACCAACCAAAAAAAGAGTCGTTTTACTTTTTGGACAGACTATATATCCTCTATCAAGAGGATGACGTAAAGTATGCTCCAATTATCAAAAAACATTGTCATGTGATATCGGAAGTTCATAAAAGTCCCCCATTAGCTGTGAGTGATGATTACTACAATGCTGTTTGGAAGTGACACTTTCGATTGACCTAAATACATTGAAAATAATGGTGGTCACCACGTCGACCATTCTTTTTATTTTCGTTTGATTATAGGGACATATAATTATGGACAAAAAGCTTTTCTATAAGTTTTGTTTTAATCGAATTCAAGTCGGTTTTGGGTTTATTTTAGGTGGAAAAATCATCTAGTAACATCTCCCGCTCTTGGGTGAAGCGAAAGGGTGTATCAGACTTTTAGAGTAAAAACTCACTTTTATTCCGTCGAACCCATGACTCCAGGAGGCTTCGACCCTGCTGGGCTACAGTTTGCTGACATCTCCTTGAAGCGCGCGTGAAACACTACGTGCCGTAGACGACTTGAGCGTGGTCTGGACGGTTACCGGGCGGTTGGACGGCGAGCTACCCATTGCTCGCCGTCCACAAGCCTGCGCCTACGGTGGCCGGAAATCGGGATCGGAATCCTGTCCTAGGGCGTGAAAGCCAATCCGTCGCGTTTGCGTCTTCCTCCTTTGCTAGCATTACTGCTTCGCAGAAGGAGGCGACCGCCTACCACTCCTCCTCGCTTCAGGCCATGGCCTGTACCAGTTTCGATTTTGGTAAGGCTGAAACTGGAACAGGAGCCGAACATTTGGTTACAGTTTCGGCTTCAGCTGCAAATCGTGTTTCGATTGGTCATTAATAAAACATCTTAAGAAAAAGCTCTCAATATGAGTGGTTTGGTCTATAAAATTTATAACCGAACACTTCGCCCAAAAGTATTTGAAGTAGTAACGATGACCAACGAATCCATGTAGCTTTTAGTTTTAAAGTATTTTTCCTACCAGAGATATGCTAAGCAGCTATGCTGTGAGGATATGAAAGCCATAAAATATGAGCTACGAAACTATGTGGCCGTTTCTCTATCAGCCAGCTTACCCAAGGTGACAATCTACAGTCATTAACGCTAATAGAAAACTAATCAAATATATGGGAATGACATCATCTCAACATTAAGTGGTAACATGGTCAGAACAAACGAAAAGAAAATTCGTAGCCAAGTTCGCATCGTTCAAAATCATAGAATGAAATATAATCGTTTCTACAATGTTCATCGCTACATCCTGCAGTTTTATGATGTAAATACTCTTTAAGTCAAGTGATCAACGAAGGAACACGCTTGCCTAGGAGCAATCTATTCACTTTTAACTTAAAGACCCCCCAAGTTGTAGCTGTCAGGAAACACAGATTCCGGCAGAGAATTCCACTTCTTAGCTGTACGCACAATAAATATATTTCCAAAGTGCTTTGTACGTATGGGTGGGATGTCTACCACGTACCGGTGGTGCAACGCTGTACATCTAGTTGTCCGATGATGGAACGGACTTGGCGAAATTAGATTATGTAAATCCAGTGCACACTCCACGAAATGTAAACGATAGAAAATCGGCAGGCTAGCAACTCGGTGGCGATGAATGTATTATGGATGAATAGACAATGAACTTATGGAGAAACTAAATGTGGGTGCCATAAAACCACAACATCAAACATGATACATGGGACACATCAAAGTATTAACGTTGGAATGTAACTCACCTTGCGTTACAAATACCAAAAGTTATTCAATTTCGAAATCCGAATCACCATAACATTTTATTTTATTGCTCAAAGCCATTACAATATATTTCTCCATGCATAACGCATTTGGTAAACAAACATCGAAAATAAAGTTTTTAATCAATCATTAACTTCGAAATTCAGCTCCAGCCAGTTGGTCTAGTGGTTAATGGCCCTGACTGATATGCCGGAGGTCGTTGGTTCGATTTCCAAGACAAATGCTTGTGTGATGAGCACGATCACTTGTTCGGTGCCTGGGTGTAGTCTATCTATAATATGTATGTATTTAGAATAAATATATGAGTATGTTTATCAGTTGTCTAGTACTCAAAACACTAGCTCTACTTAGCTTGGGGCTAGACTGTGTTGTGTGGTAGTTGTGGAATATGATATATAAAAAAACTGGGCGAGTCTGACACGTGCCCTGAGGGTTCCGTAAAAACTCACCTATATAAACTGTTCGATTCCTAAATAGAATCTCGAAGATTTTTCCGAATCACAAAAACAAAAATGTGACGTAACAACTACGGTGTCCAGATTTATTCCTACACTTGTGCTATAAGACCTTGCTTTATGCCTTTGAGGATTCTGGGTCAACGGGAAGTGCCCCATAAATATTGATATCCTTGAGTGTCGAAATGACGTTTTTTGCAACATAAACAAAAGTATCTTTTTTTCTAGTTAATTTACAAGCTAGATTTTTTTACAGCTTCACGAGTCTGTAGACCTGAGTATATGGTTTTAATTTCAACTTGATACCTCACAGACAGACAGACGGTCGGAAAACAAAGTGATCTTATAAGGGTTCCGTTTTGCCTTTTGAGGTACTTCCGTACCTTTAAAAGATACAACAGACATTACATTTTTTTTTCCACAACTATCACACAACGCCGTCTAGTCTCAAGCTAAGCAGAGCTTATGTTATGAGTACTAGACAACTGATAAACATACTTAAATATTTCTAAATACATACATATAATAGATAAATTACACCCAGACACAGAACAAATGATCGTGCTCATCACACAAACATTTCCTTCCTGGGTGGAAATCGAACCCACGACCTCCGGCACAGCAGTCAGGGCCACTTACCACTAGACCAAGAGGCCAGTCATTTGTTGTTGGATTATGATTTCACAATTGCTGGGATAATATTCTTTGGTATGACTAGGTACTACTGTTGAAACTGAACGCATTACATCGGTGATGGTACCAGACTTGACCTGGATACGTCACCCATCAGATACGAACGTGCGAGTATGGCTCAGGAAATTGGAGGCCTAGATTGAATCTACGGGAACAGTTTTAGTGCTGAAATGTAAAAGCAATTAAACTAGTCAGTTTTAGACCTGCTTTTTAATTAGTTTCTAACCTTTTCGGCAGTTGAGTTGAGAACATAGGTGGACTTACGAGTTGTAAGTCGTGCGTCCAAACCCATCCGGGCTCATTACTTTGTGCAATTTATTTCTTCAGCACTGCTCTCAAAACGGTGAAGCAAAACATCGTGAGGAAACCAGCATATCCAAGAACCAAAAATTCCAAGACAAGTGACATTCACCAACCAGCACTGGGCCCGCGTGGTGGATTACGGCCCATTTCTTCTCCTAGAGTGTAGGCCTGAGTCCCAGCAGTGGGAACATTAAAAGGCTGGTTATGCTAATATTTGTTGGCAGTTATATTTTTGAACTGTTGGGGTTGAAACTATCGAAACGTGGGGTCCGAATGCTCTCATATTGTTAAATTATTTTTAGTTGGTTCTAATATGTTAAGAAGACTACACAACGCAAGCTTGGTCACTACAGCATACAAAAGAAAGAGATTTGAAAGAGACAATTTCAGTAAAATCTGTAAATTTACTAAAAATCTACAGAAAATTAAAAAATGACAAAAAACACACTGTAACGGTAAATTGTATAGATAGATAATTAAAACGTAACATAGTAGTAGTAATTGTTGAATAAAAAATCCGTTTTTAATTAAGATGTGTCAAAAAATACTTCGTTTAGTGGTTGAGTGTTCAGCATTTGGCTGCTGCCCTGCGTATCGCGTGTTTGATTCAGGTCTGGGTGTCTTGTCTATGTGCGTTCAAATGTTCGTGAATGCACCCTCGATACAGGAGTACCTAATTACTCCGCTTGAATAGGGCAACGTTTTTTATTAATTTGTAGTCATAATTAACATGTTTAAAAAAATCCTGTCTTAATACGAGTAGTCATAGTAATTTATTGGTAAGGGATTCTTCCAAGTCATATACAGAATTTTCAAATTACATTATAGTCAACCAATTATTATTTTATGTTTTGGATTATTACAATGTCTAATAATATAAAAGGTCTACAAAAAAAAAAGAAAAACAAAGAAATAGAAGTCAAATCACAAATTAGAATTAAAATAAATCATAATAAAAGTCACAATAATTTTCAGTTCAAATTAATATTTACGTCAAAGTTAAATTAAAATTAAATCATAATATTTATCCAAACATTTCAAGATCCGCCTTCTCTCTTACTGATTCAAATTTTCTTCCGTATGTCATTCATACATACGGTAGAATATTCATAAATATTTATACGAACTATGATTCATCTCTAACCGGGTTACCTATCACCCGTCTGGATATAACTCGAAGATAAAAATCATACAATATTTGAGCAGTTATATCATTCATTTTGCTGGCTGAGTTGATAGCAAACGTTCAATCTGAATTTATTTTTATGTACATACGAGTATGTTTACTAACTCTCGTATTTCATATTTATAGTTTGAAAGAAAGAAGAAAGTAAGAAAAGTATTTTATTTGGCACACATATACACATCATATGATTATACAGCATATGTATGTATATATATCTGTGTATCTATTATTTTTTTATTTATTATTACATCTAGGAGGACTTACAGCTTAAACAAACTAAAAATAAAAAAAGACGTGTGGCACTCGGGGACTGCCGCGGTAAAGCTATTGCATAGCATTTTTTATCAACTTATGCAATAAACCTCGCCAACAGCTGCTTAACCCCACCCATCCAAAACCAGACCTCGCCAACAGCTGCTTAACCCCACCCATCCAAAACCAGAACTCGCCAACAGCTGCTTAACCCCACCCATCCAAAACTAGACCTCGCCAACAGCTGCTTAAACCCACCCATCCAAAACCAGACCTCGCTAACAGCTGCTTAACCCCACCCATCCAAAATGAGACCTTGCCAACAGCTGCTTATCCCCACCCATCCAATACCAGACCTCGCCAACAGCTGCTTAACCTCTTCCATCAAAAACCAGACCTCGCTAACAGCTGCTTAACCTCACCCATCCAAAACGCCGACAGCTGCTTTCAGTCATTTGTTTCCTTATCGGTCACCACGCTCAAAAAACAAATGAGTGGGGGGTGTTAGGTTATTTTCGTTACGGAATTTCTGGATTCAGTCTCCACGCTCAAGGCCCGCGATAGAAGCTATGCAATAGCTTAAAAACTAACATAGACAACAGCAAGCCAATTACAAGTCCTCACGTATAGTGTCAGAATTAAAATTGAGAAGTGACCATAGCACCCTTTACACAGTGATTGATGAAGCTTATTAAAATGTTACAGTAACATACATACAAAGTCAATTGTAAGGGTTAAACGAGTTACAATATATATGTTTAATACTGGTTTTGTAACACCAATAACAGCCTCATTTCTTGTCCAGGCAATTACTGGTTGCCTGGAAGAGATCGCGGAATGCGATAAGGCCGCTCATTATATGTATGTGTTTTACTTTTAGTTTCCTTTTTTGCATGTGTAATGGTGTACAAAAAAGTATATAGTAAATAAATACATAGATACACACTATGCAGAAACAACATGTAGACACATAAGATTATAAATAGTTACTAGTGGTCAAACGCGAGCCTATCCATAATAATAAAAAAAAAAATTAACATTGTGTGTCTCGCGCCTGCGCTGAATTTTTTATTTATTTTTGATAGGTGTGCGCCTTACAGCTATCTCACCTGATGGAAAATGATGATGCTGTCAACGATGGAGTGCGCTTACCTAGAAGTAAACTATTCACTAGATTCCTGGGTAGTAGCCATCAAGAAATACAGGCACACACAAATAGGTCCAGTTCAGGAAACATACCAGACAATTAAGTGATAGTTGTCTGACGCTGGTTTTCAACTGAACCTTATTGAGAGTGTACGGTAGAGTTTCACTAGCTTCTGCGTCAAACTTTAGACATCCATTTCATCCTCTTAGGGGGTGAATATTATAATCTCAGCCAGGCCCTGGTGGCAGCGGTCTGGGCGGTACTGAATAGCATGCAGTCGCCTGCTTCTGTGAAACAGTAATACTAGCGAAGAAGATGGCAGCAGATGTGAGAGAATGAACAAGACGGACATCCTCTCACCTCAGCAGCCGGCAAATGAGACACCCCGGACGTCGCACCTGACACTCAGTTACCGTAGGCGCAGGATTGCGAACGACGAGCAATGGGTAGCTCTTCCGCCCATCCAAACCCAAATAGACGACGGCGCGTTATATCCCACACGCGCCTCAAAGAGATATCAGCAAAACCGTATCCCAGTAGGCCCGATGCCCGGTAAGGCCACGAGGAAATTCTCAAAAGGAACTCTGTTCCCTGGAACGCAGCAGATCCAAGGTTGCTGACATAGCACGAAGAATCGCCAAACTTAAGTGACAATGGGCTGGGCACATTGCTCGCAGATCAGGAGGCCGTTGTGGCCTAAAGATTCTTTAGTGGCAACCGCGTACCTAAAGACGTAGCGTTGGAAGGCCTCCTACAAATTAGACTGATGACCCGGTTAAGGTTACGGGAATCCGATGGATGCGAGAGAGCACAGGACCGTTCATTGTGGCGACACTTGGGGAGGCCTACGTCCAACAGTGGATGTTTTTCGGCTGAAATGATGATGATGATGAACCCTGTGATCCTAGAATTCAAAAGGCAACTGAAGGACACCGTTGTTGATGATGATGATGATGAAAGTTTAACATGCCCTTTCGCTCGACCTCACAGCAAGTGAAGACAATGGATGATTATCATTAAAAAAAATACAGTACAGGAAAAAGTTATTAGATTTATATGATATCAAAAATAGAAAGCAGAAAACATTTCGCATCATATACATGGCAAAATTTAATTTATTATACCGGAAATAATTTTCCGGAAATCCATTGTGACTTATAATAGACTTGTGAATTGAATGGACATGTCCAGGTTCTTTTGCTATTGAAATAATTATTTCGATAACAATAACGATAACAACAATAAATTTTGATAAGTATTACTCATGGGTAATGAACCCTTTGAAAGTCTATTGAATAAATAGAAAATGAAATTTATTTATTTGCTAGAAACATGTTGAAATATTTTTTTACACTTGCTATATTCGACTCATCAGCCGTATTTTTAGAATATCTATATATATAAAAGAAAGTCTTAGTTACACTTTTTATAACTCAAGAACAGCTGAACCGATTTGGCTGAAAATTGGTGGGGAGGTAAAAACCAGGAGACGGACATAAGTCCTACTTTTTTTTTTTTTTTTTTTTTTTTTTTTTAGTGTAGGGTAGAGTAGGGTAGGGTAGAGTAGGGTAGAGTAGGCTGAAAGGCTGAAGTAGGGAAGAGCGGTAGCGTAGCCGCGCGGGCAAAAGCTAGTATGATATAAGAGCTAAATGTATTATGATACTGTTTTTCAGTTTCTTAAAAATCACTCTATGAAAAATCATCTACACTAATATAATAAACAGATAGTTTGTTTTTTTTTGTTTGCAGGAGGTAATTTCTGGAAGTATTGGACCGATTGCTAAAGTACCTACTGGACCAATTGCTAAAATTTTTTCACCGATAGAAAGCTGCTTTATTCCTGAATGACATAGACTACATTTTATGTACGCGGGTGAAGCCGCGGGAAAAAAGCTAGTATCTAATATTTGTGGTTATGGTTTGATCACAACCCAAAATGTGATACTTTTAATGAAATATTTATCTATTCTCAGCTAGTTTACTAATGACAGAGAATAAAATAATTTTATAATTTTCCGATGCTCTTGGCTCCAGGGGCCTGAGTCTGCTATTTTTATAAATTCGTCATTCCAACACGATCCCATTGTCATTTGCTAAAAGTTTGTAATCTGCTAATTCATAATGATCGTTCATTGATCGGTCAATGGTCTTGTAATAGAATCGTGGTAGAATGATAATTTCGAGCATATTAAAACCAATAACTGCACAATAACGTTCTAATGGTAGAACACTGATCAAATAAACTGTCAAAGTTTTAGCAGATTACCGCAAACGTCAAATATTCATTTGTCAAAATGTACGAGATTACCATTTTATGCCACTTCTTTCACTGAAGTGTCAGTGGTTGACCATTGGAAAGTCATGATGACGCCATTATATTAGTAGATTACCAAACTTGTCAAAATCGACAATTATGACGTCAATGATAGACCATTCTGACACTATTGTAATAGCAGACTTGAGGCCCAGGGTCCAACAATGTACGCGCACAGAGCAATGTCCTTTATTATTTTTATTTCATTTACTGTCCTACCCTAGTTATTGAGTGATTGACTGCTGCCCTACGTGTCGCATTTTTGTTTCCTGCACGCAAAAATTGAGAACCCGATTTCACCTACCGGGTTCAATAGTATTTTCACCATCCGGGGACTCACTCTCTGAAAATGCACTCACGTACAGAAGCATTATATATATATATATTACCGAAACAACCCCTCAGTCGCCCAGATGGGCCGGTGACCACGTACTTTTGCGGACAAATAGGTACTTAAGGGGCCGGCGATGGATGAATTTCCATACAAACGTAATACCACGCTCATTTGCAGTTTCAGCATATTTCCAACATATTATGATGATATTCGGTTATAGACAATATTTATCTAGGTTCCTACGTCGAGAATATTAGAAATATTGTTATTTTTAATACAGGAAAAGCCAAATGGCATGTTTTGCCATTAACGCTCGCTGTAAAAAAGTGCGAAATACAATTTGCTTAAATTTCTTTTTGTTTTTTTAAAAAAGAAAGACGTAGGAACCTAGATAAATATTGTCTATAACCGAATATCATCATAATATGTTGGAAATATGCTCCAACTGCAAATGAGCGTGGTATTACTTTGTATGGAAATTCATCCGTCGCCGGCCCCTTAACATAACAAGCTTATAACTTTGTGATTTTTCATGATATAGTTGTGAAATTTTGTACATAGATTCTTTTTATAAAAATGCTAGACACGTGCTTCGGGTTTCACATATACTCAAAATAAAATTAATGGGTATTTAGCAGCCTACAAAGGCCATAATTACCTTTTATCAAAGCGAATAGTTTCGCCTTGTTCAATCTTGGAATTCAGTTCCAATTAGTAGAATCTGAATTCCTCACCGACTCTCGCTTTAAACTGAGTCCAAACTGATATTGAATAAGTTTCAGTGACAAGTTCTAGTGGCTGCTAGGTATGCAAAAACTTGCCAAGAACTAGACGGTACGCAAAACCGAAATCTTAAACTAGATTCTACCAGTGACTTTGCCCGCATGATAGTAAAAAAGTTATCTCAAGGAAACACACCCTAGGGATCTATGTATTAGAGTTTCGATTTGTTCAGATGTTTGAGCGTAATGACCCGTTTAAGAGCTTGTCGCTGTAAGCGGTAGCTAAGCGCGCGGTGGCGAGCGGTAAGAACAAAAGAATGAAAATGTTTGATGATGACGTACCGCTCGCCGCGCCGTTCGTGACCGAAGCCGTGACCAGGCCGTAAAGGAGTAATAAACATGCACACGTACTTACAAATTATTTTTTTATATGACATAAACTAGTATTTGACTGCGTTCCCTGCTGATGGTAAACAGTGTTGCAATCATCATCATCCGTGCGTCACTGCGGGGTGCCAGCTGAAAATCAGCGTTGGGTGTTTGACGCCCAGCAATAGCTGAGTTGGTGACCCTTTCGATTCAGGCACAGTCACTGCAACTGTATTGTATGTCTGTACTCTTTTTTATTATTATTTTATTTTGTTGTGTATTGTGTTGCTTGCGCCGAATAAATGCTATTCTATTCTATTCTATTCTATCGTTGATGGTGAGGCGCAATAGTTTATTAGTGTGCCCACACACGGGCCACAAAAACCACAAAAAAGTCGCCACAAAAAGAAGCTAGAAGCGGCCACAAAAAAAAACAGAAGTGGCCACAAAAAAGCTGAAGCGCGCGACAGCTTGTGGCCGGACAAGTTTGAAGCGGCTTCTAGCTTTTTTTTTGTGGCGGCACCGCCGCACTCAAGCCACAAAAAAGGCCGTCACAAAAAGAAGCTTGAAGCGGCTTTTTCGTGGCCTGTGTGCGGGGACACTTTTAACAGCCTTTTCTAGAATGAATAAGCTCAAGGAACGCAAAAGGCAACCAAAGGAATACTGATGAATTTTAGTCAGTAAAAGTCAGACACGCCGTCTCGATCCACCTTAGAGCGGGAGAAGACATTAGATGCTTTCTTACCTCCCAAAAAAAATCCAATTTTATAAATTTTCAAGTGTGAAATTCTATGAAGCATTTGTTTTATTGCTACTAAGAATGTTTTGGGAAGGAACACATATTGTGCGTACAGCCAAGGAGTGAAATTCCCTGCCGGAGTCTGTATTTCCTAATGGCTACAACCCGGGAATCTTTAAGTCAAGAGTATTTATAGGTTACTTTTAGGTAAGCGCGCTCCATCGTCAATTGTGTCGTCGCTTTTCATGATTAGATAGCGGTCAAGCGCGAACCTGTCACCAATAAAAAAAAAGTACTAAAACACTAAAAATAATCTCTCCCAGCCCTTTTTTTTTTTTGGTGGGAAAAAATCATGCATTGACATCCCCCGCCCTTGGGCGGAGCGGGAGATAGTGTCAGACTCTTACTGACTAAAAGACCCACCCCGTTCCTTCTAGCCTTCATACCGGGGCTCGAGCGCCCTTTCGGATAACCCTGGCCCCAGTAGGCTTCGACCCGGCTGGGTCCCTGCTGTTGCTGACAACTCTTTGAGGCGCGCGGGAACAGTGCGCACCGTCGACTACTTGGGCTTGGTCCGGACAGTTACCGGACGGCCGGACAGCGAGCTACCCATTGCTCACTGTCCGCAAGCCCGCGCCTACGGTGGCCGGAAATCGGGATCAGAATCCCGGCGACTCTCCCAGCCCTCCAGCTCAACTTTGTGATAGGGTAAACGAAACTGTTGTTGGCATTCACTCAGACGAAACTAATTAATAACTCAATCTGCACAAACACTACCGCCGCCGCCGATTACCATTCTCCTTCACTCATTTAAATTAATTCGGATGATTTATTACTCAATTTATTTATACGATTCCGGAAAATTTTAACCGACGCAGAATAGTGACGTGCTCGTAAACTAAATCGGATTATTTGAACGGATTAATCGAATTGCGCTCAGCGATGAGTTAGTGTAGATAATAAAATCAATGGTTTTAACCAAACAAGATATACTATAGAAGTAATTTATAGTAAACATCGTTAATTCTGATTAAGTTTTATACACTATTTATTAAACTATTCATATATACACATAAAATAAAAGAGAACAAGAAAGAAACAGAAAAATAGGTACAAAGGTTTTTTTTTTGTGGTGGGAATAGTCATCCAATGACAACCCCCGCTCTTGGGTGGAGCGGGAGATAGTGTCAGACTCTTACTGACTAAAAGACCCACCCCGTTCCTTCTAGCCTTCATACCGAGGCTCGAGCTGTCTTTCGAAACTAACCCTGGCCCCAGTAAGCTTCGACCCCTTCGAACCGGCTGAGTCCCTGCTGTTGCCGACAACTCCTTGAGGCGCGTGGGAACAGTGCGCGCCGTCGACGACTTGGGCTTGGTCCGGACAGTTACCGGCCGGCCGGACAGCGAGCTACCCATTGCTCACTGTCCGCAAGCCCGCGCCTACGGTGGCCGGAAATCGAGATCAGAATCTCGGCGGCGGCGGCGGCGGCGAGAACGCCGTTGCCTGATGCGGTCGGCCTCCTCCTTTGCGAGCATTACTGCTTCGCAGAAATCGGCGACCGACTGCCACTCTTCCTCGCTCCGGACCAGGTACAAAGGTGATGCTTCAGTACACTTGCGAAAGGTGAGTATTTTTTAAGGCTTCAAAACCGAGCGCGTTTAAACATTTTTTTTTTAATTTATTTGGCCTACCAAAACCTCTTTACACTAACAACTTGAAAAAAAATAATAATAATATGTCTCTAAAATAAACAGTTCAACAATTACTTATAAGTAAATACTACATGAACTGAAATAAATTATGTTGCTGTAAGCTTCGATACATGTAAAGCTAATATAAAAACTTAAAACTAATGAAAGAAAATGCAACAAGCATGTAGTTCAGTTAGGTAACCTAATACAGGTTTTTTTTTTTTGTTATTTGTAAAACACTGGCAACCTCTCAAGACTATGTTAAACAACAACAAACAACAACAACAACATCATAAACAACAACTTTTGTTCTATGATTTTTAAAAATCTATTACATTTCAGCTCATCAGATTTTTATACAAAAATAAAAATATTTAAATTGAACGTTCTAAATATTACGAAGTCTGTGCCAAGCAGGCGATAGTACAATAGCGGAGGTGAGCGGGGATCGGGCGGCGGAGGTGCTTGATGTGCTTGGGTCTCGTCATACAGACGTAGGTAAGTATAGCAAAATAAGCATAAGCATAAGCATAGTCAGCCTTTTAATGTTCCCAATGCTTGAACTCAGGCCACTTCTCTAGGAGAGGAAAATACAAATACTATAGCAAAATACAGAGTTGAAATGTGTTAGATAGAACAACGAAATCTATAAACATATGCATAAAATCAACTTGTAATGTTGGGAACATTACAAGCTGATTTTATGCTGTTGGGACTCAGGCCTCTTCCCTAGCAGAGGAAATGAGCAATAATCCACCACGCGGGCCCAGTGCGGATTGGTGGATGTCACATGTCTTCGAAATTTTGTTCTAAAACATGGCAGTTTCATCACAATGTTTTCCCTCACAGTTTTAAGAGCAGTAATGAAATATATTACACAAAGTAAAGCTAGAACTACATAAGACCGACGCTCACGTATAACACGCCTGATTTGTAAATAGAACGACGTCGCGTGGCGCGGATCAAGTGTAGCTCTAAGAGTCTAGTTTCCATATAAAATGTATGGAGACCGACGCTTCCAGATCAGTGCGTGTGGCACACGTTTGCGCAAAGAAGTTTTACCTTCTTAATGCGTCTGGCTGGATTTAAAATCACGATGTACAACAACCCGCACACCACATTCTTCAAACTCTATTAAAAACATAACTATAACAAAATATCTTAGACACAATAATACAAGTGTAAAGAAAATAAGTTTACAATACAATAGGTAACAAAACACATATCTCATTAAATTATTTATTGAAAACTCTGCAATGTCTCCGCTCTTTAGTTTTTTCTCTTCTTGAACATTTTCCGACGTCTCCTTCATTTTCCCCGTCCGACGAACACAAATGCAGTAGAGGTTCTTTGTTTTTATTTTATCTTACCTTACATTAATAACTGCGACGAGGTAAATCGGATGGAAACGTATTATCTGCAGTTCTTTCAAGAGATGTTCCTGTGTTTGTTCTTTTTCTGATTTAACTTGTTTTCTTCGTAACGTCTTTGTTTATTAGCGATTTCTTTTTATATAGTTTTTCGTTGAAATCATGGCATTTTTTGGATAACAGTGAAAAATTCCACTTTTTTTAACATTTCTACTAAATAATGATATAACATCATACTACACATACCCTATATCACAAACATACTAGACAGGAGATTTTTTATATGTGTGTATTTGTTAATCTTTCACGCTCCAATAACTATACGGATTACATTTACAGTTAATTTATTTTGACAATTTCAATAAATTTATTTTAACATTTGAAAGAATGTGTTTTGACATTTAATGAATTTATGACATTTACTATTTTTATCTTCTATGTTAGTGACATTTTTATTTCATTTAGTTTGAATTGTATATCCGATTTCTTTTTCTTCTCAAATTATAACTTTATTCTATTGACATTTTTTTTTAATATTTTTCCTATATGTAATTGCTGTGCCCGGCATCCATGTGCACTTGTTTAACTATTTATAAGATTTCATGTAACACTTGTGATATAGCAATAAAGAATTGAATTGAATTGAATTATATTTTAATCTGAAACAACCTCATGATCAATTCTTTAAAAACACAGTTTTTTTTTTAATATTCTTACATTTTCACCCAGTGATATCGCAATTTCAAACAGTATAAGAATCGCTACAAAAGCTAATAACCCTCACAAAAATGCCTCAAAAAACTAATTTCCATCCGTACAACGAATACCCAGCTAGGTTTAAAGTCACCATCATTACCGTGCCTCTATTGTCTCAGGCAATGCTTCAAACAAGCCTCCTTTGTTCCACGAGGTGGCACGACTCGAGTGACATTTAGATATATATATAAAAGGAGAAACTGACTGACTGACATATCAACGAACAGCCTACTGGGACTAGGAACGTGAAATTTTTCAATCAATCAAATCAATCAATCAATTTTATTTGCATAAAACATGGTGTACAATGGTGTTATGTCAAAAATTATTAGAGCATACATGTTTTGCTTATATCACAGCACGCAAATATTTTACAAATTATTATGTCAAAGAAAAAATTATTATATGTCAAAAAAAAAATATATATACATAAATTACAAAAAAAAAAATACATTTCCAAAAAATTATTACATGATATCAAAAGAAAAACATTACATGTCAAAAAATTATTGTGTCAAAAAAAAAAAAATTATTACATTTCAAAAAAAATAAATAATATCATTACATGTCAAAAAATTCTTTTAAACTATAAAAATTATGAGTGCTTAACCAATATGCTTTCTTTTATGAGGTAGACGATATTATAACAATATCACCCTATTTCCTACTAAAATAAGGACGTTAGTATTGTGATATCGAAAGGAGATCGCATGAGTTAAATTTTTATAAAGGCAACAAACTGGCTTATAAAATATACTCCTAAGGATTATGTATTCTAGAATAGGTTTGAAAATTTGTAGAAAAAAAGAATGTGTGTTGTTTTTCAGTGCTGAAGTGATCTTTGTAAGAAAAGCTTGCGCGTATTCAACTAAAAAAATATAATAGTGTGCAGGCCCGTGTCGTTCATTTTATAGAAAAATCCCTACACGAAGCCTACCGAGAGCTGAGCAACGTTACAGTATCATGTACAGAATTATAAAAGTGTCAGCCTGTAACTGTATGTTTGTATATACAGGGTGTCTCTGGCATCAACGCACAAACGAATACCACGGATCCAGCACATGATTCTGGACCCCCCTGGAGTGGTGGAATTTTTCATCGGAACAGATTTTTTTTTTTCAAATTTAAAAAAAAAAAATCTGTTCTTCTTTTTAATTTAAACGATATAAAATCGTTATTCTTACCAACCCCGATGAAATAATAAATAAAAAATGAAAAAAATATTTTCGATTTACAAATTTATTGATTAAAAAGTCATCGGGGTAGATAAAATCGTTATTGTAATCAATCCTGATGACATTTTTAATTTCAAAGGTAATTCATTTTTTTTTTTTTTCACTAAAAATGTTAAAATAACGATTTTATACAGTTTAAATTGAAATGCCGGTTTCTCCACCGATTTGAAAGCAGTGGTGATGAAATAAATTACACAAAGTAATGCGCCTGGCTGGGTTTGAACCCGCGACCTACACTCGTAAATCGGGGTCATTACCACTCGGCCACCACTGCTCCTAATGATATTACTTACATTACATTAAATTACATTTCATTTGCAATTTCAAAATTAATAACAATAATACAATGTCAGATTAAGTTCATTAAAATAGTACAATATCAGATTTAGTTTAAAAATAAAGTATTCAAAACATTTTAGAGAACGAAGTCGCTGGTAAAGTACTAGTAAAAATATATTCGGATAAAAGAACATCGGGTTTGTGGGCAAAGCTTTGAGCAGCCACGTTTTATTTTTAAAAAGAGATTGACGTGTGGAGTTCGGCGAGACTTTGACTGCTGAATAGAAACGTTTCAAATATGGCTTTTAAAAGAAGTGTCGCATTTTTTGTCAGAGCTTTTTTAAATCTATCATTTCAAAAAGACAGAAAGTATTGAGGCATGCAGGATAAAATGCAAAGGGGCGACCTCCGACCAGGCGGGGGAATTGTGTGGTTCGGGAAACTGCCCGAAAGTTGATTTTGTTGTTTAAATTGTATTCGGGCGTAGAATTCCGCGATGCAGGATTTTTAATTTTAGTTCCTACGTGGCTTCATACGATTTCGCTACAAAAGAAAATATAAAAAACTAGCTGTGCCCGCGACTTCGTTCGCGTGGACTACAGGATTTTGAATTTATTTTTTCTAAAATAAAAGTAGCCTATGTTACTCCTTATTACATCAGCTACCTGCCAAAAACAGTCCCGTCAAAATCGGTCCAGCCATTTCAGAGATTAGCCCGGACAAACAGACAGACAAAAATTGTAAAAAAATTATATTTTGGTGTATGTACCGTATATATATATTCGTATGTATGTAGTAAAAAGCAGTTATTTCAATATTACAAACAGACATTCCAATTTTATTTATATGTATAGATTAGATATATGTATAGATGACACCAGTCCTGCCAAGTCACATCGTGTTACCCAGTTACAGGGTTTTGATATGCAGTAGTTCCTTTTTTTTCCGATGGGATCAATCATTCTATGACAACCCCCGCTCTTGGGCGGAGCGGGAGATAGTGTCAGACTCTTACTGACTAAAAGACCCACCCCGTTCCTTCTAGCCTTCATACCGGGGCTCGAGCGCCCTTTCGGATAACCCTGGCCCCAGTAGGCTTCGACCCGGCTGGGCCCCTACTGTTGCTGACAACTCCTTGAGGCGCGCGGGAACAGCGCGCGCCGTCGACGACTTGGGCTTGGTCCAGACAGTTAATGCAGTAGTTCCTGGTAATATACTAATATTCAGCCTCATCCGGTCAGACTAGAAACCGACATTAACATATTTAGGTAAATTATAGGTCAATTAATTTTCTGCCACCGTCATATAACGAGCCTCTTATCTTGTTGCCATTTTTTTCTACTCTCCTTTCGCAGATATGCTGGAAGAGATTTCTTTAGAAATAAGCATCACCATTGTACCTATTTTTTTCTGTTTCCTTCTTCTTTTCTTTGATTATAATATGTGTGTACATAAATGGTTAAATAAATAAACGAGAATGCATGCCAATACTTTGAAATGAACCAACCGATGTGACCTAAATCGAAAACCTAAAAATGCCAATTTTTTTTTCAACAAATAAAGTTTTTTTCCCGCCGCCGCCGGGTATCCGCTACTGCCAAATATAATGTCATAGAACCGAAACTATATTGATTACAAAACAGTATCCTGAACTAGTTACCCAGTAAGCAGTGGGTAGCTCGCTGTCCGGCCGTCCGGTAACTGTCCGGACCAAACCCAAGTCGTCGACGGCGCGCACTGTTCCCGCGCGCCTCAAGGAGTTGACAGCAACAGCAGGGACCCAGCCGGGTCGAAGCCTACTGGGGCCAGGGTTAGTTTCAAAAGGCAGCTTGAGCCCCGGTATGAAGGCTAGAAGGAACGGGGTGGGTCTTTTAGTCAGTAAGAGTCTGACAATATCTCCCGCTCCGCCCAAGAGCGGGTATAGTCATTGGATGATTTTTTTCCCACCATAAAAAAAACCCCTCTTAGCGCTGTATCACAAGTCCCAGACTAATATTAAGTCTTTATCAACAACAAAAACTCCTATAAATGATGCAGAATTGCATTTCGAGTCCATTTCGAACAAGAATTTAAAAATACGGTGTTGCACAGGCGACCAATCACGGCTAATTTCCATGGCGATATATGGCAAGACCATAGAGTATTAAGATGTCTCGGTGGCGACATTGATGGAACTTTCCTTAAGCGCCAAGCCTATCTGTTTGGGGCCGTGGCTCACTTGGACCCATGGCAACATAGCCAGGTCATGACGACCAAAAATGTATGGTTATCTGCATGACAAACAGTGATTATTAGTAGTCAATCATAGAGAACAGAGAACAAAGTCATAGAGATAGAGAACTAGGCTAAGCGTTCCCTTTCTGTTTGTTACGAGAAAAAGTTGTGAAAAGTGTGAGTGAGAACGAGATCGTGATGCCAGTTTTTTGGTAGGGTCGATACCTGCCAGGACTGCGGTATTGTGTGAAAGAGTCACCAAAACCTTGGAACGCAATGGGAATTTAAATGAACAGAGTGTTACTTAGGAAACGTAAAACTCTCTTGCTGTAAGTACCGAGAGCGGACGAAATTATTTGATGATATATGAAGGAGGTGCCTTCAAAAAAAGGGTCCTGTTATTGTTGATAGGAATTAGCAGTTGGCTTTGTCTCTTTCTTTCACAAAGAAATCCTTCTTCAGACAGTAATGCTCAGTCCAGTTTTCTATATCTATGTTAATAGTATCTCCAGTGGTTGCCGTCGCTGCGTGTTCTTGCTCTATGATCACGACTGTCGCCATTGGGCAGCGTTCCAATTCATGCATACTTAGTTACTAAAAAAAGGCGTAAATAATAAATGATAAAAGGTTACATTTTCAACCAGTTATAGAGCATATTCGTTTGTTACTACGAATTTTATTGGGCATCGAATAGGCTCATAAAAGGCATAAAATTCGGATTATGACGTTCATTTGGACCGATATCGGTGGCAGTTACAATGTTTTTGGTGACATTCTCGATAATAATCTGTAGATAGATTAATTTTGAATAAGTCCTTGTTATACAGGGATTAGCTGAATATAAAATATTTAATGATTACTGCTTTTAAATTTTGTTAGTTTAATTTATTAATTTACTTTTGTGATGCCCTTTAGCACTCGTTTTAATTAAATTGAAAGTTCTGGTGGGATTTTTCGAGTGAAGTTCAACGACTGTTTTAATTATTCGTAAAGTAATTACTTGTGATGTAATAATATTGGTGTCGTTTTATATATATTTCAAGTGTCTATACAATCATTGTAATCAATCAGCGAAGCTGGCCGAGAAAACTAACTCGATTTTACTGACATATACTGCAAAAACTTCAGAATATGTTACATCAGCATTCTAATCGAAAACAAAGTAACTATATGCTGTTTCATAAACTACTCAACACTGGTTGAATATACTTAATGTGTGAAGCCAAAAAAATAACCTACTATAGAAAACTTAATAACCTACATTTCATTTATCAAAATAATAATTATAATCGACACTATATTTTGACGCATATAGCAATCTAGACTGGCCTGTTGGTCTAGTGGTTAGTGGCCCTGACTGCTATGCCGGAGGTCGTGGGTTCGATTCCTACCCAGGACAAATGTTTACGTGATGAGCATGATCATTTGTTCTGTGTCTGGGTGTAATTTATCTATAATATGTGTGTATTTAGAAATATATAAATATGTTTAGGGGCCGTTCAAGTATTACGCAAGCAGATTTTTTGCAAATATTAACTCCCCCCTCCCCCTTGTCAGCAAAAGTAAGCATAGCTCTCACCCCCTCCCCCCATGCTTACGTAAACATTGGTACAAGGATTTGTCAATGTGTTGGTATTAATTTATGAGCACTAGTTGTAAGTCTACAACTTCATTTAAAATTTTGACATATTAATTAAAATTAACAGGCCTGTGTCCATGATACATTCGAATCCATGACTCTAAATCTTAGAGAGTAGACATTGGATGTTTGCTGCTCAGTGATGTGTATCTGCTCACTTTCGTGTGATTTTGGAACATCGTGATCGTTCTCTTAAAAAACTAAGAAAAATATATACTGCTTACGTAATCACCATCTAGACCCCCCATCCCCCATGTCATCAAAAATAAGCAATGCTAAAACCCCCCCACCCCCCCATAGTGCTTACGTAATACTTGAATGGTCCCTTATCAGTTGTCTGGTACCCATAACACAAGCTCTGCTTAGCTTGGGACTAGACGGCGTTGTGTTATAGTTGTGGAATATTATAAAAAAAAAAAAAAAACAATGCTCAGACTGCACACAGACTCTTAAATACAACAATAAACTGTCAAACTTATTACCTTTCCCTGTCTGTATTCAGGTAAATAGCCAATGAATCATTTGTGATTTGGAGAGTACCATATAGCTTTTCCACAAGACGAGGCGTGGTGATGACAGGTGGAGTAACGACCCGATCCCGACCTTGCCGCTGTAAGCGGTAGTTAAGCGTGGGGCGGCAAGCGGTAAGAACAAAAGTATAATAATAATATTTTCCACAACTATCACACAACGCCGTCTAGTCCCAAGCTAAGCAAAGCTTGTGTTATGGGTACTAGACAACTGATAAACTTACTTATATATTTCTAAATACATGTAATGAAATGACCTCCTTGGAAATGACATTTCATTTTTTTAATTTTTAAGCTGTGGATACGGGGTGACGTATCATTCAATGACAGATGATGTTTAGATTATTTTGTGCATTTTATTGTTATAAAAACTTGTAGAGAGATAATTAAAGGGATATAATTGAGGAGGCGATATTATTAAACTTTAAATGTCGTTTCTTTGTTTTCAGGTGAGATAAAAGTGTAATTTTAGTTAAACGATAATTGTTATACTGTAAAAGCATGTTGAATAAAACAAATCTTTGTTTTCAGAGAAACAATTTGTGGTTTATTTCGAAAATCCTCAATAAAACCCATTATATTCATACATATTATAGATAAATTATTACAAGTATGAAAATGTTTGAAGCACGCCACGAGACGCCGCACGCCGCGCCGCTCATCGCTTAGACCGAAGTTCTGTAGCCCGATTCACGTAATGAAAACCGTAACGATATCGTAGCGATTTAGTCGTTTAGACCATTTCCGTATTCACATCCATCAATCGAGTTTGGACGACACCGATTTTAAAGTCGTTTGAAATTCGTCGGTTAAAAAAAAAATCTGTATTACGTTATCCTGGTAGAATACTTATTAATGTAACTGGAAATAAGTCGATAGAGCGTGAATACCGCTTTTGGATAGGACTTCGATCGAACGACTATAAAACTTCAACGATATTTGGGTTGTTTGATTTTACGTGAATCAGGCTACTGGAAAGGTTTTAAGGCTGTGAGCGAGTGTTTACGACATTTTTGTCATCACAGGTAGGACTTAGATAATGACGATACAGGAACGTTGGTATTGGCACAAGAAATGAGTGTCTTATGCCCAGCATGGGGGCAAAGTCAGGATGGCGGTGACGGTATAGACTCTATATCTCCATACTATAGAGGTTTGCGAAACAGGGCGTAAAGTCACGCAAACCTCCGTTGGAAAAAGAGGATCCTCTGACCAGGCGGATGTTTTGTCTGATCTGGGCAACCGCCCGAAAGATGATTTCGGGCTGTTGTAGTATATGTTCAAATCACACGGAGAACTCTAATTGCGCGATGCAAAATGATGATGATAGATTTCGCTACAACCCTATTTACAGGTTACAGGTAAGGGCGCCTCCAAATTAGCCGCAAAGTGACGTGTTTTTCAAGCTAGAACTACATAACACCGACGCACACGTGTAACACGCCTGATTTGTACGTAGAACGACGTCGCGTGGCGTGGATCTAATGTAGCTCTACAAGTCTAGTTTGCATATAAAATGCATGGAGACCGACGTGCCCAGATCGGCGTGTGTGACACACGTGTGCGCAGTATAGTTCTAACTTAAGTTTATATGGAATAACAAAGCAACGCGGTGGCAGCGCTGCAGCCGTACTATCGTCGCGCGGCAATTTGCGGCTAATTTGAAGGCGCCCTAAGGGTAGACTCGAAGACGCGTCAACGTTACTCATTCCACTGAATGGGCCCCGATGCCCGTTAGGGCCACGAGGAACTTCTGCAAAGGAAGCCCGTGATCATCGAACGCAAAGGGCAACTGAAGGACACAGGTGTGATTTTACTCAGTAAAAAGCTGTCACACCCTCCTGATTCACCCTAGATTTCCTAGTTTAGTTTCTATGTGATGCTGTAGAAGTCGCTACAATGGTTTTCCTTTTCCCAACGAATGAAAACTTTTAGTTTTTATTTCCACCGGTACACAGCCACGTATTCTTTCCTAAGTCCACTTAATCCCAAAGTTTCTCCAGTTCATTCGCTCTATTTCAAACTTCTGCGAAAACCTGCAAAAGTTATTTTATTAATATTATTATGGCGAGTTTGTGGTTTTAACCGGTGCGCCAGACTCGAACAAAAATATATTCTTAAATGCTGCGTTTGCTTTTGTTTGTTTTTCAGTCGATATTGATATTTTTCCGCAACTTTTTTTGAGCGGAGAGGGCAACTGAAAGTCACTAATTTGTTTTAGTCAGTAAAAGTCTGACACGCCCTCTCGCTCCACCCTAGAGCGTGAGAAGTCATTTGATGTTTTCCCACTTTTAAAAAAAGATAGTTAAATAAAATAATATAAAAAATAGACGGGACGGGTCTCTGTATTTTATTTTTGTTATCCTATCTACATACATTTTTTCCTAAGAAAAGTTAATTTATAAATTATTTAAATTACTTATTTAGTGCTATGAAATCGCCACAGCCACACTCCAAATCTGCACATCTTCACTAATTGCCTTAACAGCACAAACCTGATATTTTATTTGTTACTCTAACATCCAACATTTATTTATTTACCTCCGTCATTGTTTGAAAATAAACTTCAATAAATAACATTGCTGTTAAAACTCGGTTCGAAACATGACGGCAACTACGTCTGGCTACTTTCGATTTAAAATAGCTAAGTCTGTTTGTTCAATCTCAATTTTGTTTGTTTACAACAGTGGTTCCCAATCTGTGGTCCACGGACCACTGGTGAGTACCAGAGTTAATTTAATAGTTAATTTATAATTAAATCACATAATTAATTAGTAATTGTTAATAATTTAATCTAATAATTATGTGAAAAATGTAAATAATTGAATGTAATATTTTTTATTTTTATTATCAATTGACACGCACAATTTTATAAGGAAAATAAAGAAATATGCAAATTAGAAGAAAACAAATAAATAACACATTACAAGTAGCCATAGTCACCAAACTAGGCACAGCCTGTATCTTGAGCGACCCAGTATTGTATCCATGAAAAGGTTAAATATTTCAAGTTTTCAACTGAATTGTACCTGATAGATTTTATTTTCTGACTGGCTCTTGTAACACAGATCCCACCCTCCTATACCTACCCACCCCACCCCTGATCTAGCTCAGGACCCAGAGCTTCAAATAGTTTTTTTTTTGTATCAATAATCAAATTTATTATTATTATTATTTTAAAAATGTTGTATTTTCCATATGGTTTTCAAGAATAGGTGTGCTGCAAAATTTCAATTTACCTAAGTTTATATTTTATTTTAAAAAACGTACTTATGCTTTCTTCTGAACATCTGACTTCTTTTTTTTTTGAGGTGGTAAATCATAAAATGACTTCCCTAAAAATAAAATGAAATCCCGCTCTATGCTGGACGAAGGGACATGCCAGACTTACTGACTAAAACTCACCTTTGTCTCATCATTTGCCATAAGCGTTTTAAGGCCAAAGAAACTTTTTTCATTCCCGCAAACTTTAGGTCCCTACTAACTACACAAAAACCAAATCGATTATCGGGCAAAAAAACTGGGCAAGTACAAATCAGACTCGCGCCCTGAGGGGTCCGTACTAACTTACCTAGTAAATAGTTCAAAGTTCCGAAATGGAGTCTGGGAAGAATTTTCCGAATCGCAAAAAGAAATTGTGACGACAGTTTTCAGATTTATTCCAATATTTGTGCTATGAGACCTTGCTTTAAGCCAAATTTTAGGATTCTGGGTCAACGGGAAGTATCCTGTGAATTTTGATTTCCTCGAGAGTGGCGAAATACTCTAAATTTGGTACGTTTTTTGTCACATAAACCGATATATTTTTTTCTCATAACAGCTTCAAAAGTCCACAGACCTGAGTAGGTCCTATATAGTTTTAGTTTCAACTCGATACCTCCACGCGTTCTCGAGATAAACGGTCTTGACAGACAGACGGACGGACAATAAAATGATCCTATAAGCACGGTAATAATATCATTACCGTGCTATAAGGGTTTAGTTTTTTTTCTTTTGATTTACGGAACCATAAAATATACATTGAGAACCACTGCTATACAGAAATTCACGTTGTTTAAATGCACGCAGAAAACAATTTAAACAATGGGAGTGCCGATAATTGGTACGTTCACCCGGCATATTATCTGAAAGGGCTGAAAACCGCGGAGTTATAAATGACAAAGGGACGTTTTGGGAGATGACAAATGATATTAAAGGACAAACAGGATGCTCTGATAATCCTCTTCTTGGACCAAATGTTATCCGGTAGGCAGATAGATTATATCTTTGGAATTACCCACTCAACTTTGGAAATGTCTGCGGTTTAAACCGGACAATATACGAAATAATTGGTTTTTGACTACTTCTTGGAATTTTTATATGTATGTCATGTACCCGACTCAGTTCTCTGAAATAGTTAAAATATATATTTTTTAATTGATATAAACTAGTGTTTGACTGCGATCCCACCTGATGGTAAACAGTGACGTAATCGATGATGGTAAGGCTTAAGTTTAGTAAAAGCTTATTTACCTACATACCTTGAAGACATTCAAATTATAATCGGACGGGAAGACCGCAACAGGCAAAGCTATGTACGCGGTATAAATGAGCAGGAGAAACGCTTAGCTGAACCGTACAGGTTTCAGCAACTTAAGTGTGGATACTCGCCGTACTTCGGGTTGTCCGAAATATCACTGTATATCATCACAGTTAGAACAATTGTTGTCAATAAGTGGTGATAGATCGACTAGGGCATCGTACAATGATTGTTGATATTGCGGTTCCTTATGACGAGTACCTAGTCCAAAGTGTCTTTTTTTTCGATGGGAAAAATCATCCAATGACAACCCCCGCTCTTGGGCGGAGCGGGAGATAGTGTCAGACTCTTACTGACTAAAAAACCCATCCCGTTTCTTCAAGCCTTCATACCGGGGCTCGAGCGCCCTTTCGGATAACCCTGGCCCCAGTAGGCTTCGACCCGGCTGGGCCCCTGCTATTGCTGACAACTCCTTGAGGCGCGCGGGAACAGCGCGCGCCGTCGACGACTTGGGCTTGGTCCGGACAGTTATCGGAAGGCCGGACAGCGAGCTATCCATTGCTCATTGTCCGCAAGCCCGCGGTCCAAAGTATCTTGATTTGGCTCGCGAGATTTCAGACATGGTGGAAAGTAGATACAGCAGCCATTTTGCAGATAGTCATGATGGCCATGACTCAATACTACAAAACATCAAACAAAAAAAAACTTTTTTTTGTTTCTTTCATTTTTGATTTAAGTTAAGTATCTAAATACTGTGTTTGTGTCTTGTGCTGTACCAAATATATTATTTTTCTTTCTCTTTTTTTCTTTCTTTCTTTCAACAGCCAAACCTTGACTAACATCTAAGAAGGCAAACGGATCAAACGCACGCAGAAAGCGGTACGTCCAGATGAACTCTCAAAATCTCAATCACAAATCTTTTCAAAAACATTTCTCCTTTTCTTTATTTTTCTTAATGTAGTATTTCATCAATATAATAAAAATAAACAGCACAACGGTTTAAGTGTATAATTTGTGCCCATGCGAAGCCGGGTGGCTCACTAGTTCTAAATCGATGGGTTAGAGTGAATACCTCGTAAATAAGTAACTGTTCAAGAGGCACAAAAATCCAAATTAGACTTTTATTATCGTGCAATTTTAATGTGCCTAAATGTGTTTCATTCAAATATTTAAAACTATTGGTTTATTTCAAACGCTTGTTTCTCTTGTTTTTAATTTTTTTCCACTTGTTTTGCCGCGCCGTCGCGAGGTGATCACAGGAAACTGACTTAAGCGAGATATGCATGCAACATCGTAGATGACGCTACAAGTATCGAATCAAAATTTTACGTTTTACAAGATTGTGCGTTACGTGCTTTTTCTTTTCAGAAATGTAATAAAATAAAATAACCTAAAATTGCATATCCGAGGTTTTCACTCTAAGCCATCGAAATATAACTTTATGAAGCTTTCCTAATTCAATTATAAAATTTACGAATCCTTACCACCAACGTTTCAGTATACACACTCCGATACTAAAATAATACCAATACAATACAAACACGCATACCTATGTTCACCGGAGAATTATGGAATTTCCAGTCAAAACAGTGGTGGAATTTAATCAAGCTTTAATCCCCAAACATGTACACAACTCGCGAACCAATTCATTGAACTGACGTTGTCGAATACAGTGTCACAGTCAAACTTATTGTCAGTCAAAACTAGTTTTAACCAGTTAAAACTGCTAATATTCTGAGGAGGCTCTCGTTAGGCAGTTGGATCAAGGGCTTGATTCAGAAGGCAGTACTCCTGGACACGGCGCGTATTGTCCGGAGGTTTCTTTCTCAGGAGCCCTTTTTTTTCGATGGGAAAAATCATCCTATGACAAGCCCCGCTCTTGGGTGGAGCGGGAGATAGTGTCAGACTCTTACTGACTAAAAACCCACCCCGTTCCTTCTTGCCTTTCATACCGGGGTTGAGCTACCTTTCGGAGCTAATCCTGGCCCCAGTAGGCTTCGACCCAACTGGGCCCCTGCTGTTGCTGACAGCTCCTTGAGGCGCGCGGGAACAGTGTGCGCCGTCGACGACTTGGGTTCGGTCCAGACAGTTACCGGACGGTCGGACAGCGAGCTACCCATTGCTCGCCGTCCGCAAGCCCGTGCCTATGGTGGCCGGAAATCGGGATCGGAATCCCTCGGCGACTGGTGCGCTGTGAGCGCCGTTGCCTGATGCGGTCGGCCACCTCCTTTGCTAGCATCACTGCTTCCCAGAAGGAGGCGACCGCCTACCACTCCTCCTCGCTCCGGACCATGGCCTGTACCAAGGCCCGGCGCGAGAAATCGCCGCTGCCGATCGCCCCACGAGGGCACGGCGATGTTTATTGCCCTATCAACAATTGTTTTACTTTACAATATGTAATATACTTAGAAACACAACACCTACTGTATGTACTTAGAAATATATAAGTACTAGCTTTTGCCCGCGCGGCTTCGCTCCCGCTCATCCCTACTCCACCCTACTATACCCTACTCTACCCTATTCCACTCTACCCTACTTTACCCTACTCTACCCTACCCTACCCTACTCTACCCTACCCTATCCTACTCTACCCTACTCTACCCTACTCTACCCTACTCTACCCTACTCTACCCTACTCTACCCTACTCTACCCTACTCTACCCTACTCTACCCTACTCTACCCTACCCTATCCTACTCTACCCTACTCTACCCTACTCTACCCTACTCTACCCTACTCTACCCTACTCTACCCTACTCTACCCTACTCTACCCTACTCTACCCTACTCTACCCTACTCTACCCTACTCTACACTACACTACTCTACACTACTCTACCCAGCTCTACCCTACTATACACTACTCTACCCTACCAAACTTCACTTAAACCATCTACTAAATAGTCCGAACAAAGCCTAAACATTTGGTTTGGATAGGTGAGCCCGTTCTTGAGTTATAAAATTACAACGAAAAGTGGCGTTGATTTTTATATACATAGATGTTTATCAGTTGTCTAGTACTCATAACACAAGCTCTGCTTAATTTGGAACTAGATGGCCCTGTAATATTAAATAGGGTTTATACTTTGATAGTCAAAAACAGGCTCAGAGACACTTTATAAGAACAGCCTTACCATGGCGTGTTAAAATGTCAGGCGTACGAGCGAGGAAAAGGAATGGAGGTATGCACTCCATCTAGTGCCATCCCTTGTATAGTTCAATTTAGGTCGTCAAATGAATCGCATTAAGATCTCGTGGTACAGATACCTGCACGGATCTTGAACGCTGACTTGTAGTTGAAATCGCGCAGACTTGAATGAGAAGTGAACTATTGGGTCTTTTTAGTGGTATGAAGTGAGACGCAGGAGCTGGAGTACATCTTTGTAGTTACAGTGATTGGCTCGACGATGTGTACGATGCGTAAATTGATCCTCACTCTTTCGCTGAGCGCTCAAGATTCGTGCCGGTGTCTATATCTCAACAGTAAAACGCATTATAACTTAGATAATATCAATTTTGAAACCAGTCAAAACCAGTTTTGACCTGTGAACAGTTTTGACTACAGCCACAAACCGGATTTGGATCGCGGTGACAATAATTGACGGATGAATTTGAAGCGCTGACGTCAACACACGTTTTATATACTAAACTGTACGTATGTATGACACAGTTCTATGTCAGTCTATGACTGACTAACTGACAATGCACAGCCTAAAGTAATGAAGATAGAAGCACAAAAGTTTCATAGTTTAGGAGGTAGAGGTGGAAAAACTTTTTACAACACTTTTTACACAAGTTTAGCCCTTTTATGACAGGCAGAGATATAGATATAATCTAGGTCTACTCCTATTCCTTCTTTGCCATTGTTCCAGGGCCCCGGGTATCTCTTTTGCATCACCCATGGCTCCAGTAGGCTACGACCCTGTTGGGCCCCTCGGTTGCTGACAACTCCTTGAGGCGCGCGTGGAACCCCACGCACCGCCGACGACTTGGGCTCGGTCCGACTTGGGATCGGACGGTTGGACGGCGGGCTACCCATTGCTCGCCATCCGCAAGCCCGCGCCTCCGGTGGCCGGCGGCGGCCCGGGCGCGAGGGCCGTTTCCTCGCGCGTGCGGCCGCCTCCTTTGCTAGCATTACTGCTTCGCAGAAGGAGGCGACCGCCTGCCACTCCTACTCGCTCCGGACCATGGTCTGTACCAAGGCCCGGTGCGAAAGATCACAAGTGCACAAGGACACGGCGGTGCTCTGCCCAGGCGGGACACACGTCTACCGTAAAGTCTATTTATATCTGTGACTAGCTTTTGCCCGCGACTTCGCCCGCGTATATAAAATATAGCCTATGTCACTCAGGAATAAAGCAGCTTTCTGTCAGTGAAAAAATTTTAGCAATCAGACCAGTACTTTCAGAGATTACCTCCAACAAACAAAAAAACAAACTTTACTTCTTTATTATATTAGTGTAGAAGTGTAGATGACATGTGAGACTCGAAGAAGCCTCGACCTTACCCATTCCACTGAATGGGCCCCCATGCCCACTAGCGCCACGGGTAATTTCTGAAAGGGAAACCCGTGGTTCTAGAACGCAAGAAGTGACTGAAGGACACAGGTGTGGTTTTAGTCAGTAAAAGTCTAATACACCCTCTCGCTTCACCCCAGAGCTGGAGAAAAAGTTGGATGACTTTCCACCTCAAAAAAAAAGCGGAATAGACCAAAGACAGGAAGTTGATAATGATAAATAATATTCATCTTGCAAATGTGATTTGAACAACAATGTATTGTGTTGTAATATTTAAACTTAACGACGAAAGTTTGTGATTGTGTCTATGTAATTGTTAATTTTTTCACACTTGAACGGCTGAACGAATTTGGATAAAATTTGGCGCACAGGTAGACCATATCGACGCCGAGCGCTCAAGATTCGTTTCGGCAATTGTATGTTCCTTTGGGACAATTTTCTACTTTCACTTTCACACGACACGGGAATTGAACCCAGGGCACAACAGTCGCAACCCCGACACCGATGAGGCAGTTTCTGAAAGATAAGTTTTAAATAATAACTAATATCCATGAAAAGAGCTACATTGAATTTTTCAACGACTTCCGAAAACAATGCATTGTACATTCACCAAAATGACTGTTTTTCCTACGAATTTATACCACATATTAATGTAAAAGCTTCCCAAATTAATTCTACGGCCTTTTATTTTCGCGAATGCCACAAAATTCATTGAGCGAGCGATCATCAAGCGTTGGAGTACAATGGCGGCGAAGGCCATTCACGCGAACTGGCTTGTGACGTCATAGCCCAGTATAGCCGTCAACGGATTATTTTAATATGAGGCTTTGTTTTATAAAATACACTTTTAATTAATTTTTGGATATTGTGTGGGCTTTTACTATTGATTTTGAGGCTTTTGGGGAAAGTTTTCATTGTTTAAAGATTCAAAGCTTATTTTCAATAAACCATTTACTGGGACTTTTAAAATGTCAAGAAGTCACTCAGTTAGAAAAGTTATGCTAATTGCACATTTCAAAGCTTAGATCTCTATGGAGAAGAATGTGCAAGAAACTCCATGAAAACTCTTGCTCCTTGGACACGCTGACCTTTAGTTCCATTTTCTTTGCGAAATATTAATTGATTTACATATGCTATGTTCACTTTCAATCTAAATATAACTTTTTGCTGGAAGCCAAAATTATTTTATGTAATATTTGTATTATACTTGTCTTAGAACAGGATAGCGGCTAGTCGACGAGCCGGTGCAGCGTTGTCTGTCTCGTTTTATGCGTCATCAAGTCAACCGTCGCGTCGCGCGATGCACTATGTTTCCCGCGATATACCTATTTTGTTCAAATATTGTGGGTATAGTGAGAAAGTTGGTTTGTAACTACAATGGCACATTTTATAAAATATTTAGTTACGTACCTATATAACAATATTATCACACAAATACACTAGTATCAATATTTATTTTAAGTATGGGTTATATTTATATAGATTATATTTATTTGTTTAAGTATACTTTATTTACCATCATCCGTGCGTCACTGCGGGGTGCCAGCTGAAAATCAGCGCTGGGTGTTTGACGCCCAGCAATAGCTGAGTTGGTGACCCTTTCGGTTCAGGCACAGTCACTGCAACTTGTATTGTATGTCTGTACTTTTTTTTTTATTATTATTTTATGTTGTTGTATATTGTGTTGCTTGCGCCGAATAAATGCTATTCTATTCTATTCTATTCTATACTTTAAAGAATATTAACCACCATTTTTTATTGTAAAAATGTTTTTATAGATCCAAGCCGTTTCGAAGGAAAGCCAAGTTCGCTGCCAGTAGAAATCAAATGTTACTTTAAAATAAAGCTCAATCAAAAACGTTGCCTCCTCACCACTCTCACGATTAAAGTCTCCACTAATCATAATAAAACCTCTATGACACAAGTATGAGTCATCATGGCGTTGTATTCACCTACCCTCCATGTTCCTTTAATCTCTGGCTCGCAGTAAAGGGCACGATTCAGCTTTATTATGTGCAATAATGTAATCTGTTTTGTAAGACTGTTTGTTTCATTATACTCCATTGTTTTATGAATTCTTTTTGGAAAATGTGAAGTTAAGCGGCTTTTTGATCATGTGTTTTTATTTTGAAACTAGCTTTTGCCTGCGGCTTTACTCGCGAACCACATAAAATATAACCTATGTCACTCAGGTATAAAGCCGTTTTCAATCGGTGAAAAAATTTTAGCAATCTGACCTGTACTTTCAGAGATTACCTCTTACAAACAAAAAAAAACAAACTTTGCCTCTTTATAATATTATAGTGTAGAAGTGTAGATTAATTGATTCGTACCTAGGACCTCAAGCACGAGAGGTGATACCTTAATCAATGCGACAATATTTCAAAATTTTTCATTGTGCTCACATAATAGAAGCAACAAAAAATATGTAACGAAGATTTCTGTTACTCATTTAAAAATAATTTAAAAGAGTGTCCATAGAGTTTCTTGCACGTTCTTCTCCATAGAGATCTACGCTTCGGAACGTGCAATTTAATAATTAAAAAAAAATAATTAAAAAAAAAATTTTTTTTTTTTTTTTTAATTTTGCTTCACTTGTTTGACTGACCGACATTTTGACAATTCAAAAGTGCCTGTAATTAGTCTATTTGGAATAAATTCTAATTTCTGGGAGTAAAATCACCCGTGAAATCCTTTGAATACATATACCTAAAAAGCTTGTACATGACGAGTTAACGACCTGTCACTCGTTACAACTACTTGAACATTCAAACGTAGTGGCTAGGGGGTGAACCCACCCCTAATCGCCCCATTTCATACAAGAGGGGGTGAAATCCGGCAACGAAATAATAGAGACAGTCACGTGAAACGACTGAATGAATGAAAATAAAATTTTACTCATTCATTCGACCGAAACATTCTTTTGTAACAAGTCTTGTTAACATTTTATTATTTGTACGTTGTTATTAACATTTTTAAAAAGTTTTAAAAGCACCACAGAGTACTGTATTTTGACTGTATTTCAATTTCAGTTTCAATTATGAAAATCACTACAAATATTACATTGTAATAGATTATGGATGGATTATTAATTATTTTATGTATGCGGACGAAATCGCGGGCCAAAGCTAGTATCGTATACTCTTCAAGTATATCTTGATCATTGAGATCGATGAAGGAAAAACCACATGAGTACCTGGATACAAAGATGGAAGTTTTTGTATTTAAGAATGTTTTTTTGTTACATCTTCACACTGAAACGATTGAACGGATTCCCATGGAACTTCACACACCCTCATGTACTTGTATGAATTCTAATTATTTCCCCAGGCCCATGGGGTCCGAGCGCTCATCGAGTTGATCGGGATATGAGCAAACAGTTGGTCGACTTTTCGCGTGACCAGAAAGCTGGGCTTTTCTTCGCTCACCGAATCGTTGACATCCAACGTGGCAATGCTGCCATCGTTCTGGGCACTTTTCCCCATTGACATCGATGTGGACGAATTTTTTGATGCCTTATGAGTTCTCTTTTTTTACGCTTTTGTACATATATTATTATTATTTTAAGTTTGTATTGGTATATATCTGTCGCAGGGAAATTACGATATCAGGGATTTCACCAAATCCCTCGGGATATCACGAAATCCCGGCAGATGTCGAATATTCTTGTTTATTACATCTTCTTACTAAAAATATCTAGTGATATGACAAAACACCAATATATCGTCAGTGATACGTCGTTTCACTAAACTAAATCCAGTAAAATGTCAGAAAAGCGGATACTGCCGAATAAAAATCGAGTCATACATTTAGGAGTCTATTTTTTTTATTTTATAAATTTTTATTAAACTTGCATTTATTTTTTTGTACCTAATAAACGAATTCACGTAATAAAAAAAGGTACATAATACCTGATATCATTGTCAGATTATTAGGGTTTAGTTGATTAAAACTTTATTTTCTAATAAAAATGCACCAGTTAATTTGTAATTTTGTTATAATACTTTATTCATAAACAGTATTCTTTATTTTACTACATTTAGTTTAGTGAAATGACATATCACTGACGATAAATTGGTGTTTCGACATTTCACTAGATATTTTTAGTAAGAAGACGTAATAAACAAGAATATTCGACAACTGCCAGGATTTCGTGATATCCCTAGGGATTTCGTGAAATCCCTGATATCGTCATTTCCTTTTTTTTTTTTTTTTTTTTTTTATGGTGGGAAAAAATCATGCATTGACATCCCCCGCCCTTGGGCGGAGCGGGAGATAGTGTCAGACTCTTACTGACTAAAAGACCCACACCGTTCCTTCTAGCCTTCATACCGGGGCTCGAGCGCCCTTACGGATAACCCTGGCCCCAGTAGGCTTCGACCCGGCTGGGTCCCTGCTGTTGCTGACAACTCCTTGAGGCGCGCGGGAACAGTGCGCGCCGTCGACGACTTGGGCTTGGTCCGGACAGTTACCGGACGGCCGGACAGCGAGCTACCCATTGCTCACTGTCCGCAAGCAAGCGCCTACGGTGGCCGGAAATCGGGATCAGAATCCCGGCGGCGGCGGCGGCGATAACGCCGTTGCCTGATGCGTTCGGCCTCCTCCTTTGCGAGCATTACTGCTTCGCAGAAGTCGGCGACCGCCTGCCACTCCTCCTCGCTCCGGATCATGGCCTCAACCAAGGCCCGACGCGAGAGGTCTCCGCCGCCGATCGCCCCCACGAGGGCACGGCGATGCTCCGCCCAAGCAGGGCACACCTCGACTGTGTGCTCCACCGTGTCCTCCGGGCGTTCCGCACAGTATATCGTCATTTCCTTGCGACATATCTACTTATAATATTTAATAGTTAAATATTACATTGTATATTTCCCATTTAACTTAAAAAAAACGTCATCGTAATTTACCTAACCTAGAGGGAGAGAGAGGCTACAGAAAAGATGGATGGATTGTATGAGGAGTGATATGAAGGAGAAGGTCAGTAATAGCAGAATGGAATGGAAGAAGAAAAAACGTGTTGCGCTGATCACAAATATAATGGGACAAGGTCAGAAAGATGATCATAATTTACCTGAAATATCGAATTTATGTAGGTCAGTGGTTAGTTAGGAGCAGTGGTGACCTAGTGATAACGGCCCCGACTTACGAGTTTTAAGTCGCGAGTTCAAACCCAGCTAGGCGCATTACTTACTATCCCCGGGGGCACACGGGCCACAAAAAAACGCCGCTTCAAGCTTCTCCGGACATAAAGTGTCGCGCGCTTCAGCTGTTTTTTGCGGCCGCATCTAGCTTTTTTTTCTGGTCGCTTCAAGCGTTTTTTTTTGGGGCGGCGTTTTTTTGAGGCCCGTGTACCCCCGGGGACATTTACTATAATTTATTAAGTCGCTAGTGCTCTCGAAACGATGAAAGAAAACATAGTAAGTCAACGATGTCCTAGAATCAAAAATTCAAAGACATGTGACATTCACCAATGGGCCTACGTGGCGGATTACGACCACTCCCTCTCCTAGAGAGGAGGCCTGCGTCCCAGCAGTGGGAATATTATAAGGCTGATTATGCTATGTTGGTTCGTATAAATGTTTTACCGGATGAAACTGAGTACGATTATTTTATAAGAAGTAAACAATTCCCATAGAATATTTATCTTAAATTCATAACGTAAGCGGCCGACAACATTTGAATAGAACAAAGACAATGAAGCGACATATACCGTAAATAATTACCATACGCTTCACGGCAAAAGGACAAGGGGTCAAACGATATCATATTTTCACCCCATTTCCCCCCACGGGGTGGCTTACTACCCCACGCTGGCCAGGTGGTGCCCTATCGAGTGTTTGCACAACTAAGGTATTATATGAACGAACCCATTCAGGGAAGTAATTGGAACTGTTCTTTTGAACAGTTTCTAAAAATAACTGTGTAAAATAACCTATTTTTGGTCGAGCAATAAAAGGATGACTGAAAATTGTTATTTTATAGCTATAGAATTACACCCGTATTTATAAACAATTAAAAGTAACCTATGTAACGATTTGTATTCTTTAGTTAAGAAATTGCTTGAAGTCAGAACTGCCAACAAATAACAAATACCACCTAGCGCCGAGTATTACTTGAGCATTTTCTCTGTGTTACTCCACAATAGAATGAGATTTTATAATTAAGAATTTTTATCCTTGAGTAATTACTTCGGCATGTCCCAGAACCAAAAACTTCGAAGATATCCACCAACCCGCACTGGTCCGGCATGGTAGATTACAGCCCATTCCCTCTCTAGAGAAGAGGCCTGAGTCTCAACAGTAGGAACATTATAAGGCCTATGCTATGCTATACTATGGTCACCTTATCATATCGAAATTTTTCCATGCCTCGGAGTTCGGAACACAAGTGAAGCCGTTGGTTTTGGTTGTTATTTATCTTTGTTAGGTGTAAAGGAAATAAGGGCTTGTTTAGTAGATGAAACTGAACAACCTTCCACAAGATTTTTATTCAGGAAACGAAAAAAAATCGGCCTTTCCATATAAAAATATAGTGTGCATTTCGTATCTTATCGCAACCACCTTAAAACTGTAACTGTATACCGGCTCTATTTCGGTTTGCCTGCCGCTGCTATTTTAGGACCACCACGACTTGAACCCAGCTGTGCTTCATAAAAGAATCACAGATGCATGTCTGATAGTCAATACAGCCTCAGCACGGATCGCTTGCATTATTAACAACGATGTGTGCAAAATAAAAATAGATTCTGAAAGAGCAGATTGCTTGAGTCTCTGCGTGATAATGTTCCTCGATGGTTTGTTTAGTTATCTGATAATTAATTTTAGTTCTATTGTCTGTCTAAAAAGTCAAACGACTTGGAGATTTTGTATAATATTTTAATCATTTAAAAAATACTTATATTCGATACTCTTTATAAGGTTCTTCTATTAATTAACAATGATCAAGATCTCTTAATCAACCTTGATTATTGAACCAGCGTAGACTACATCATATTTCATTTTATCATAATATTTACCCAAGTCGTTTAACTTCATAGACAGACTATAGATGAAACGGTGACTATCTTTTCTATATTGGTTATGGGTTTTTGGACCAGTACAACATTAGAACTATTTTTTATTCATTTGAATACATATAAATGATATTTATTTCGAAAATAGGTTTTTAAAAAACACTTTTACATGTACTTTTTTTGTCATTTTAAGCTAAATGTGGCCGGTGTTTCTTAGCTAACTACTCTGAAAATAAAAACCAAAACAAATGCAGAGGTCAAAGTCTCTTTTAAAGACCAGACAGTAAACATGTCAATAATCTAATAGTTTTTCTGTGTTTAAAAAAAAAACGTCGTCACTGAGAATGACTCCTGTATCGTGAGTGTGTTCATAACGTGTAAACTCACAAACACAAGATACCCAGTCCCGGAACACTTTATTTCTTCCGTGCGGAAATTGAACACGCGACTAAAAAAAAACCCGCGACCCGAAATGCAGCAGCCAATCACTCAATCACTGCGGTGACAATGCCGTCGACTAATCTATGTTAATATTGTTAATACCAATATTGTAAATAAAAAAGACTTGTGTAACTGAGCTGTTATATACTATGTATGTTCAAATTACGCGAAGAACTTCAATTGCACGTTACAAACTTTTTCGAAGTTTTATTCCTATGTGGCGCCATTCATGTCGCTACATTCCTTATCCTTTCCCTTTTCGCTTAAGCTACGATTATTTAATTAAAATAACTGTTTCGGTTCAAAACAAGAACAATAACAGAGCCTCTTCATCTGCCACCTAATCACAGCCGTTGACACCTGTCAGTTTGCGCGCCTACCCACAGTTTACGTGTGGCATGAATAATTTACATTCGTATGCAAACCCCGCATGATTTAATGGTGATTTGTAGGAGTTTCGTATATGGTTATAAATGTTGTTTATGCTGTTTTCGTTAAATTTACTTGCAGTATGTGAGTTTGTGTGCATAGATATTATTTATGCAGTATGTGTGTTTTAGTCAAGAGTGATTAAGTTTCTTCTAAGTAAGCGTGCTCCATCGTCGACCACATCATCGCTTACCATCAGGTGAGACGGTGGTCAAACGCAAGCCTATATCTTTTGATTAGAACATGTTAAATGTCTGTTTCCGTGCAAAGGGTTTTTTTCTTTTGTGTGGGAAATCATAGTCTCTCTCTCAAAAAATCGCTCCTACCCCCGCCGTTCTTAGGCAAGAAATTTACTGTTTTACTGCGGAAAGCGCCGGCTCGCCCCTGCCACAATTGATTGTAGGTATTTATCGTATCAGATCAGCACGCTTAGCCAATTTGTTATTCTGCAATCGTTAACGCTACCGAAAAGTGATGAAACGTATGGGAATGACGTCATCTCAACGTAAAGTCGCGTGGTAAGAACAAACGAATAGACAATTCGTAGCCAAGTTCACATCGTTCAAAATCGTTTCTACAATATTTAACGCTACATCCTTTGTTATACAAAGGCTACATCGTAGAACGAGCGGCCGACTCAGGCGCGTCAACATGGCTACCAACTTATCGTTTTCTACAATTGCTGTCACCGAGGCGTTACCGATTAGAGAACGGAATTCGATTGTAACTTGGCTAGGAGGGCAGGTGCTAAACAAACCCAACGAGTCACCGAAAATGCACTATTTTATTTTAATATTTATTGACTTTGCTGTAAACACAGTTCCAATTTAAATGGCACACTTTACGTATCTAGTAATTTAAATATCTGACTATGAACTGCACTTCTAACTGCCGAAACACACATTTCCATATTACACTAGTTCCTCAACTCGGTCTAGTTTTCGGGAACATTTCACTTTCAAATGCAGAAGCCCACAATATTTAAACCAGCGCCGTCAGTTGCGAACTAAACATGCACATCAGAGTTCTGAAATATACAGACATACTACTGTAAATTGGGGCAAGGAGGAATGTAGGGGTGAATAGAGATGCAGGGGCGAAACGAAGCTAGGGCTACATATTGTTCGATAGAGTTATTGTGCCCCTCCCAAAGTGTAACTCAAGGCACAACACTGTGGGTTTTAGTCAGTAAAATTCTGACAATCCCTCTCGTTCCACCCAGAGCGGAAGAAATCATTTGATGATGTCTGACGTAAAAATGAAGGGGTGAATTGAAACGAAACTTTAATACTACTTAAGGGGCCAGCGACGGATGAATTTCCATACAAACGTAATACCACGCTCATTTGCAGTTGTAGCATATATCATAATATTCCAACATATTATGATGATATTCGGTTATAGACAATATTTATCTAGGTTCCTACGTCTTCCTTTTTTTTTTCTTTTTTTTTTGTATTTCGCACTTTTTTATAGCGTAAATGGCAAAACATGCCATTTGGCTTTTCCTGTATTAAAAATAACAATATTTCTAATATTTTTTACGTAGGAACCTAGATAAATATTGTCTATAACCTATAGTTGGGGCCGAAAGGTTCTGGAGTGGGGACCGCGTATCGGAAGTCGCAGCGTTGGAAGGTCTCCTACAAGGTGGACCGATGACCTGGTGAAGGTTGCGGGAAACAGATGGATGGGAGACGCACAGGAACTTTCGTTGTGACGACGCTTGGGGAGGCCTATGTCCAACAGTGGACGTATATCAGCTGATGATGAAATACGACAATTCATTTAATTGTCACACAACTAAAAAACACATAACAAACCAATTATTTTAATTCATTTAAAAATTCTGGACCTTAAATGCTACAAAAAATATTTAAACAACGTGAAAATCATCTTCAAAACTTTTTTTCAATTCACGGAATGTAGAGGGCAAGCCGTTCTGGGGCTCAAGTCTGCTATTTTTATAAATTCGTCATTCCAACACGATCCCATTGTCATTTTGGTAAAAGTTCCTAATCTGCTAATTCATAATGATCGATCTTTGATCGGTCAATGGTCTCGTTATAGAGTTGTGGTAAAACATATGTAAATATGTACGAGATTGCCAGTCTATCCCACTTCTTTCAATGGAATGTCAGTGGTTGATCATTAGAACATTACTCAAAATCAACAGTTATGAAATCAATGATAGACCATTCTGACACTATTGTAATAGCAGACTTGGGGCCCTGGTTTCAACTGGGGTGAGTTGCATTCCGTTTTGCCCCAGGTTTTTGGTGTCTAACAAACAGACACACCCATATACAGCTCTTGAACTAAGTCTAGTTGTTACATGTAACTGTGATGCGTTCATTAGACGGTTTTCATTTGTTTCGTCTCCGCCATACAGTTTGCATAATAAACCAAAAGATTTGACGTCATGGTTGGTTTTAACAGTTTCTTAAGAACCATAATTTACATTCAATGTCAAACCATGATTTCAATTTCCATATTTTTTTGTATATGGTAAAAATAAAAACACTTAAACCTAAAACGTACCGGTACGCTCTGCGACTTCACGAGTCGCCTAGCGTATGTGTAGTGCCGCTGGTAAAGTGGTAACGAATATTTTAGGACGTTAATTTTTTCACCGCGTGTTTGCGGACGACGAACAACGGGAAGCTTGCCTTCTGGTAAGAACCAAGTCCGAATTAACGTCACACAGTGTTTTACTTGCTCCTCAAAGAGTGTGCAAAATTAATGGCGCCCATCCACAGAGTACCTAGATTTTATGTACTAACAGGCCCATCAGGGCCGATACTTGCTAAGGCTGTGGGAATGTTCGAAGAATAACCGTGGGTCTGGAATGCAGAGGGCAACTGTGAGAACAAAAGTGGGTTTAAGTCTCCCGATCCCGCTTTTCAGCCACCGTAGGCGCGGTATTGTGAACGGCGAGCAGCTCAGGTCGTATAGCTCGCCATACGACCGTCCGGTAACCGTACGGACCGAGCCCAAGTCGTTGACGGCGCGTGTTGTTCCTCGCGCGCCTCAAGGAAAACTCAGCAAAACGTTAAGAGCCCAGCAGGGTCGAAGCCATGGGTTGTGCAATAAAAAACCCCGGGGGCCCTGGAACGATGGCAAAGAAGGAATAGAAGAGAGTTTTAGTCTCTAAAATTCGCATAAATTTCGTAATATTTAGAACGTTCAATATTAATATTTTTTCATGCAGATCGACCCGTTATTTTAAGACTTGCACATATGATGTATACTCATGTTTTACAATAAAAATATATTCTATTCTATTCTATTCTATTCTATTATATTATATTATATTATATTATATTATATTATATTATATTATATTATATTATATTATATTATATTATATTATATTATATTATATTATATTATATTATATTATATTATATTATATTATATTACATTACATTATATTATATTATATTATATTATATTATATTATATTATATTATATTATATTATATTATATTATATTATATTATATTATATTATATTATATTATATTATATTATATTATATTATATTATATTATATTATATTATATTATATTGTATTCTATTCTATTCTATATTTCATTGATGTATAAATTATTTTTGTATGAAAATCTGATGAACTAAAATATGATAAATTTTTAAAAGTCATAGACCTGTGCACTAGCTTCTTACGTTTTATAAGTGCCCATGTAGACCTAGTGAAATAAAATATTTTGAATTTGACTTTAGAACAAAACTTGTTGTTTATGCTGTTAGTAACATAGTTCTAAGAGGCTGCCAGTGTTTTACGAAAAACCCTGAATAATCATACTTTAGGTGTTTTATATTTTTACTTATAGTCCAAGATCCCAAGGCCGCCAGACGTCACGTATTTTCTGATGAAGGAAATGTGGACGATTGAGAACTGTTAGTATGTACTAAGAACGCATGCCCATTTGCTAGCTTGCTTAGACGGCCAATTTTCAGGTATTAGGTAATCAAAGTACATAAAAACCAGTACTTACTTCACGTAAAATCTCCAAGCTTATTTTTACATATATTTTAGGCAATATCTTTAAAGTCAATTATATCTGAAAATTGGCCGTCTAAGCAAGCTAGCAGATAGGCATGCGTTCTTAGTATATACTAACAGTACTCAATCTTCCACATTTCCTTCGTCAGAAAATACGTGACGTCTGGCGGCCCTGGGATCTTACTCTTTTATTTTCGCCACATACATCTAACGGAACCTTTCCACCGTCACCGCTGCACTACTAAATACTGTGCACCACCATCCTCTTGGGGCGCTATATCTTCCAGTCGTCTACAACATCACTTATGGATGTTAAATGAAGTACCTACTATTCAGAGCCAAGACTGTCTCAGTTAGGGTTGCCAACCGTATTTTAAAATAGAGTATTGTACTCTGTACCATGTAGGTATATCTTCATGATATATTATAGAATTTTTTTCGATAGGAAAAATCATCCAATGACAACCCCCGCTCTTGGGCGGAGCGGGAGATAGTGTCAGACTCTTACTGACTTAAAAACCCATCCCGTTCCTTCAAGCCTTCATACTGGGGCTCGAGCGCCCTTTCGGATAACCCTGGCCCCAGTAGGCTTCGACCCGGCTGGGCCCCTGCTGTTGCTGACAACTCCTTGAGGCGCGCGGGAACTTGGGCTTGGTCCGGACAGTTACCGGACGGCCGGACAGCGAGCTACCCATTGCTCACTGTCCGCAAGCCCGCGCCTGTTGTGGCCGGAAATCGGGATCAAAATCCCGGCGGCGGCGGCGGCGGCGAGAACGCCGTTGCCTGATGCGGTCGGCCTCCTCCTTGGCGAGCATTACTGCTTCGCAGAAGTCGGCGACCGCCTGCCACTCCTCCTCCCGGACCATGGCCTCAACCAAGGCCCGGCGCGAGAGGTCTCCGCCGCCGATCGCCCCAGCGAGGGCACGGCGATGCTCCGCCCAGCAGGGCACACCTCGACTGTGTGCTCCACCGTGTCCTTCATGATATAGAGTACAATACTCTATAAATCTATAGGGGTGCGGCAGCTTGCTATATGGCAGCGTCATCAAAGGTTTTAGTCGCGTAAATCCGAGTTATCGTCATGGTGATGAGTTTCGCACCGTTACAAAACTTTAAAAACACGTTTGTTAGTAATTTATTTATAAAACTACGTGTTAATTTACTATTAAATAACAAATGAAGATTAAGTTATCAGACACAATCGTCAATTTTGCGTTATTCGCACTAGATTTACTAAAATAATAATAAATATTTAAATTATGGCAATGGAACAGGTCCCTGTAATGAGTTTTGGTACGAGTATTGTATACATTAAAATTTATGCATGATACACAGAAACTTAAAAAAAAAGACGTGTGGCACTCGGGGACTGCTGCGGTAAAGCTATTGCATAGCATTTTTATCAACTTATGCAATTATAATTATTTATTTATTTTATTTATGCAGTATTTTTTTTCCTTTGTTTTTTTTTCTTTGATATTAATTGAAGTTACACTTTCACACATTGAATTGAATTTTGATTGATTGTTCACTCATTTGTTTTCTTATCGGTCACCACGCTCAAAAAACAAATGAGTGGGGGGTGTTAGGTTATTTTCGTTACGGAATTTCTGGATTCGGTCTCCACGCTCAAGGCCCGCGATAGAAGCTATGCAATAGCTTAAAAAATACAGCGTTTAATAGAAATTGTGTTTCCATGACATATATTTATTATTTAGAGTTAAACTCTAAATAATAAATATTATGTCAACCTATGTTTAAATTTGTTACACTGTAGAACTTGGAATTTGGGATCTTTGAATATTCACCCGCTTGCACCCGTTGTAGGTGAAACGTGTGTGTGTGTGCGCGAGATTTCTCGCGCTTTATGAAGCTTCTGTTCCTATGTATTCCGTGATCTACCCAAGTCTCTTCACGGTCAGTTTATCTGCATCGCTTCAAGGCATACATAATAAAATTGGCGGGAATTTGGCATCGTGATTTACAAGACCTACACGTAGCTTTAGATTTATTCTATGTCTAAGACAGGATATTCTAGAACGGAAATAGGAGTCGCAGGTGTATCCGCAGGGTTTCCTGAAATAGAACTGGTCGAAACTCCCAGGTTTCGTCTTTCTTCAGGGTTTATTCGAAAGAATCGAATGGAGACAAGGTATCTAAGGCATGAAGTGACGCCCGAGAGTCGCCACTGTGCGAAATGCCTGGAGGACACGGTGGAGTACACAGTCGAGGTGTGCCCTGCTTGGGCGGAGCATCGCCGTGCCCTCGTGGGGGCGATCGGCGGCGGAGACCTCTCGCGTCGGGCCTTAGTTGAGGCCATGGTCCGGAGCGAGGAGGAGTAGCAGGCGGTCGCCGACTTCTGCGAAGCAGTAATGCTCGCAAAGGAGGAGGCCGAACGCATCAGGCAACGGCGTTATCTCCGCCGCCGCCGCCGCCGGGATTCTGATCCCGATTTTCGGCCACCGTAGGCGCGGGCTTGCGGACAGTGAGCAATGGGTAGCTCGCTGTCCGGCCGTCCGATAACTGCCCGGGCCAAGCCCAAGTCGTCGACAGCGCGCACTGTTCCCGCGCGCCTCAAGGAGTTGTCAGCAGCAGCAGGGACCCCGCCGGGTCGAAGCCTACTGGGGCCAGGGTTATCCGAAAGGGCGCTCGAGCCCCGGTATGAAGGCTAGAAGGAACGGGGTGGGTCTTTTAGTCAGTAAGAGTCTGACACTATCTCCCGCTCCGCCCAAGAGCGGGGGATGTCATTGGATGATTTTTTCCCACCATAAAAAAGGTATCTAAGGCATAACGGCAATTGAAGGAAAACAGATGGGTTTTAAACTGTTAACACGTGCATACATATTAATTCTAATGAATAGATCATTCCATCCTATTGGCCATTGATCTACAGAACACAAAGGAAATCCGCACAACTGACATGGTCCGTCATTGTCACTCTACCGAAGCTAATTGTCAGGATTGTGTGTGACTATTGACTGACTAATGAACATTGATCACGTCTTGGATTTAATGAATAGAATGGAGACAAAGGCTTATGTCAGACGTTGAAATCCAGGAATTAGAGTCTATGTGAGAGATTTATTTAGTACCTACTTTAAGCATACAAGAGTACAGAGGTGGACTTAATACCATAGGCATTTTCTATCAGTCAACCTTTAGGTGATGCAGAAAAATCTTTTCTCTGTGCAATAAAAAAGAAAAAAAATGCTCAGCAGCGGATTTTTTCATATTTTTATGTAATATATAGTTTTAAAATTCAATTGATCCCGAGTTATCGGGACCACCGGGTTAAGTAGTTATACTTACCGTATGTAGTTAATAAGGGAACTGGCATAAACAGTGGTCAAAAGTTCCTAAACCAATAAAAAAAAAATGCCAGATTGGTGGCGCTGCAATCGCATGTTCGATTTTTTTTTCTGACAAAAAGTCTTCGGGCAGGACATCTGCCGCAGGGACTGATAGTATAAAATACTACCTTTTGCCCGCGACTTCGTCCGCGTACATAAAATGTCACTAAATAAATCAGGAATAAAGCAACTTTCTATCGATGAAAAAATTTTAGAAATGGGACCAGTACTTCCATAGATTACCTCCTACAAACAAAAAAGCAAACTTTACCTTTTTATTATATTACTGTAGATAAAATGCTCACAAAATCAATGGCCAGAGCCGCCGTAAACATATTGGCCAAAACTCAATAATTGAACCGACATTTCCAACGGGTTAACATGTTTTTCGAGGCGAAAGAATTTAGGCATGCTAAGACGGTTACCCATTGATAGACTGAACCTCGGCATCACCGCTATTCCCATACTACATCCACATTCCTTTCCCAATTTCCTCTACTGTGCTTGATCTTCAATGTGTAGGACTGGTGCTCATCGATCGTGTACGGAATGCAAGTGCCTTGAAGACTGACGTTCCACGGGCGCTCCACTTGGCTCATAAGGACTCTCGAAGCATTTGGACATAGTCGTGTGTCATAAGACATATACTGTATCACACAAATATAAAGGTGCGATGCTCCTGTGCAAAACATGACCCACACAGTGTAATGCTTCAAGTGCCCGTATACCTGCTCTTTAGAGGCTGACGAGTATGCCATCAAATCGAAAAGAAGAACAAGACTAAAATTTGTGAAGGGATGTTTAACCCATAGGTATATCATTCCTGGAATAGCACATATAATAGGTACATTTTATCCTGAGAGTATGTTTCCTCGAGATAATGTTCTGCTTTCACGAGGGCGATGTGTAAAATTGACGGGACCACATAAGGCCGACGCTTGCCAAGGCTGCGGATTGTTCGAAGGAGTATACCGTAGATCTCGTAGAAAAGGCAACTAGTTATAATCAGTTAAAATCTGACAATCTCTCCGAAATTAGCCGGCAGTCTTGCCAAAGGGCAGGTAACTATTGTGTAACCCGGTGTCTAGGCTGTAGAGCACAGATAGTTACTCCCAGAAAAATAGCCAACCCCACATAGGAGAAGACTAGTTAGGTTGACTTGTTTTTTTTTTACTTAAAATAGCACGTTGCCTCACACTAGGAATAAATCCTGTATCATGAGTGCGTTCAAAAACATGTAAACTCACATTTCTTCACAAGACGTCTATCTGTAGGCCATACAAATTTTTCTTTCGTGCGACAATCGAACCCACGACAGGCTGCGTAGCAGTCAATCCCTCGACCAATGCGCCAACCGTGCCGTCAGATGTTATATCTACACTTCTACACTAATATATACAATATATTAAAAGGGTAAAGTTTGTTTTTTTATTTTTTGTTTGTAGGAGGTAATCCCTGGAAGTACTGGTCCGATTGCTAAAACTTTTTCATCGATAGAAAGCTGCTTTATTCCTAAGTGACATAGGCTATATTTTATGTACGCGGGCGAAGCTGCGGGGAAAAGCTAGTTGTTAATATTGTTATTACATCTGACATATACATATATCGATATTTTAATCAATATTTCCCCATAATCATGACTGCTGTTACGGAGTACCTTCAACGAAACATAATCCAGCAAAATATCTTTATACAAGGTGCAGTTTTAAAACTGCACAATATTTCAGGAGGTTGTAATAAAACTCATAAATAATCATGTAAAAAAACGATACCTGGTCAATAATCAGTAATACTTGTTATTTAATTTTTTAATTACACTAAACTAAATCGATTGATCGATGGCCGCGGGGGCGTGGCTAGGGTGTGGCGTGCGGGATGATGATTGGATGATACATTATTTATGAAACTATCGTTGCGAGTTAGTGTGTGTGAAAACGCCCTTTATTGTTCCGTGTTTGTGTGTGTGAAAAAAAGCGCGGTTATAAAAAAAAAAAAATTACCTACTTATTTTATTATTGATTCGGGTCGAGAATCACTAACATAATTACCTCCTGAAATATTTTGCAGCTTCAAAACGACACCTTGTATACACCGTTAAATTTTGATCGTTTTAATCCCGTGGAGGGTAGATCCGGTACATGAAACACTATCGATTTGTACAGATAAAATTAAAAAATAAAGTACCTTTTTTTCAAAACTCGTATTAATTTACGCATGTACGAAATTAATTTCTTTAAGAAAATGTCACCTGAGCGAGTCCAATGACCTGTAGGTAGTTTGTACGCAACGCCGACTGGTACCTCTACTACGGTCAAAATTTTGCGGTGTATAAACAAGCCCCACCACAAATACTAATAAATCCTTCATATTTCCTGTCACGCCTCACGTCGGTAACCTAACAACGTAAAATAATTACTCCATTACCCAACACTCTAGGATAAATGGACGCTGTACCAACTTAATAATGCAAAGTGGCTGAGTGACGAACTTCATGCATGGTGTTTGACTATAAATAGCAGAGCTAGGACGAGATCTTGCCAGGGATATGTCGGGTGAAATAGAATTTGTAATTTTATCCTAGTCATGATAAAATATTTTAAGTTGCTTAAAGGGTTGGCCACACGCTTGCAAACTAGCGTTCCAACCAAGATGATTGGAACGTTGGATTACAACCATGTGGTCACTCCTTTAGATTACACTTTGCTGCATGATTAGGATATTCTCCAATAGATGCTATATAAAACATTATTTGTAGCATAATTATGCAAAACTTGAAAATAGTTTATTCAGAATCAGTAACTAAATCGATTCCAATAATTTTTACACCATGTTTTATTTTTACCCAAAAATATTTAAAAAGGCCAAAAGTTGGACACCACCGACACTAAGTACAACACAGATCACGGCAGGTCATAGTGGGCGTTAGGCGCAAGCGCACAGCTGAGTGCTATGCTATTCTATTCTTGTAACTTAGTGTTTTTTCATGATACGGTTATGAAATTTTGTATACACAAAAATCCTAGACACGCTTTTCGGATTTCGCATATACTAAAACTAAAGTTGTATATAAGTTATTTGTTGTAGCTATTTCCTGTGACTCAACTAATAAAACTTTAATTTACAAATGCCGGGCACGGATCTTGAGCGCTGACTTGAACTTGAAATCGCGCAGACTTGAATGAGAAGTGAAGTATTGGGTCTCTTTAGTGGTATGAAGTAAGAGGCGTGAGCTGGGAGTACATATTTGTCATTACAGTGATTGGCTTGACGATGCGCAAATTGGTCCTGACTCTTTCGACGAGCGCTTGCCAGTATTTGTATCTTCAGTGATCTTTCCATTCCCCTTTAAAGTATCGAATGACTGCGGTAGGAGGATAGATGCTAAAATATGCTATTGGCATTACACCGTGCCCGGATATATGGGCACGGTGTAAAACTACGAAAGAAGGGTGCTAATTGCGTAGGACTCGAAAAAAAATTGAAATTTTTATGGAAATCTTATGGAAAGAGTCTGAATACTTTTAAAGTAGACAAACACATGGTTCCTTTTATTGTACGCATCTTTCCGTACGTGGTCGCCACATCAGAACCTTTTGGCCATTTGTGGCCTACCCACTGCCGCTTAAATTTGGCGATTCTTCGAGATACGTCGGTAACCTTGGTCCTCCACAGATATCTTCATTCCATACGATCATGCAAGAAAACTCCGAGCAAAGCGCTTTCCATCCTTTAGGTGACTTTAAACTTTCTGACGAGGCCCATTGTGGCAACAAGCACTGGAAACAGACATACATATCCACAAAACATGACGAGGAAAGTGTGGTGTACTTCATAATACACCTCGACCTCTTCCAAGAATACAGGCATTGTATATAACATCTCTTCAGCTAAATTACACATTCAGCAGTTTCTAGGAACCCCTAATTTATTTATCATCTCCTTTATCATCACGACTTCCCACCTCAAAAACAAAGGCTGTTGTAGAAACTTAATTGTGAATAGGATCATTAAACTTTGTTCACTAATTAATGAATTACAAGTTTTGTTTATATGTCATGTACTTGATGAAGACTTGAAGATGAAAGCACAACTTCACTGCTCTGCAGGAAGAATTTTCAATATATTGGCTTGGTACAAAGGTGTAATTAAGCGTAGTAATAATAAGGTAGCAATTACTTCTTTTGGCCGGAAGCCACAGTGTTGGAAGGCCTCCCAAAACGTGTACCGACCTTTCGTTATGATGACACTTGGGAGAAGCCTATCTCCAACAGTGGACGGCTTTCGGCTGTTATTGAAGACTAGCTGTGCCCGCGACTTCATTCGCGTGGACTACATGATTTTGAATTTATTTTTTCTAAAATAAAAGTAGCCTTTGTTGCTCCTTATTACATCAGCTACCTGCCAAAAAAGTCACGTCAAAATCGGTCCAGCCATTTCAGAGATTAGCCCGGACAAACAGACAGACGGACAAAAATTGTAAAAAAATGTTATTGTGGTGTATGTACCGTATATATATTCATGCATGTAGTAAAAAGCAGTTATTTCAATATTACAAACAGACACTCCAATTTTATTTATATGTATAGAAGAAGATATAGAGATAAAATTAAAATAGTCTATGTTACTCCTTATTACATCAGCTACCTGCCAAAAAAGTCCCGTCAAAATCGGTCCAGACATTTCAGAGATTAGCCCGGACAAACAGACAGACAGACAGACAAAAATTGAAAAAAAAAATATTTTGGTGTATGTACCGTATATATATTCATATGCATGTAGTAAAAAGCAGTTATTTCAATATTACAAACAGACCAATTTTATTTATATGTATAGATATAGATGTATAGATATGATAATGTTTATGGTAGCATTCTAGCTGTGTCTAAGTTATAAATACGTTGATTGTATTCTTATTTTGTTTGTGAGTTTATAAACTGTTCAATGTCCGTAATTTGTTTTTCATGTTAATGATAATTTTGCGTTTACGTTTCCAGTGAAGACTGGCAATGCCACGTTGAATGGCAACGCTACGCTCTATGGATAAAATATGCTAGCCCGCTGGACACGCAAAGTGTCGATCATTCATTGAGAAATATCTTTGCAGAAATATACAACACTGAAAATAATAAACGCACATCCTGAAAGTAGTATGTTCAGAAACGGTTACTGAATAGATTTCAGCCATCGATATGTATGTACTAATATAAATATAATATTCCACAATTCCACAACTATCACACAGCGCCGTCTGGTCCCAAGTTAGCTTGAGCAGAGCTTGTATTATGGGTACTAGACAACTGATAAACATACTTATATATTTCTAAATACATACATAATATAGATAAATTACACCCAGACACAGAACAAATGATCGTGCTCATCACACAAACATTTGTCCTGGGTGGGAATTGAACCCACGACCTCCGGCATAGCAGTCAGGGTCACTAACCACTAGACTAACAGGCCTGTCAAAAATATGATTTCAGCATTTTTGAAAAAAGATAAAAAAAGAGATTAAAAAATTAAATATTTTGATAAATCCTAAAAACACGTCACAAATGCATTTTTGTGTGTGTTTATAGATTTACCAATACCGTTGCGCTACCTAAGTGCATTTAAGTAAAATTTCAGTGATTGTAACTTTATTTTCTAGTTGGGGCATTATACACCCTAATTAGAAAATAAAGTTATAACGGGTGTCCATTGTTTGATATCATCATCATCATTTCAGCCGATACACGTCCACTGTTGGACATAGGCCTCCCCCAAGCGTCGCCACATCGAACGTTCCTGTGCGTCCCGCATCCATCGGTTTCCTGCTACCTTCACCAGGTCATCGGTCCACCTTGTAGGAGGCCTTCCAACACTGCGTCTTCCGGTACGCGGTTGCCACTCCAAAACCTTTCGGCCCCAACGGCCATCTGTTCTGCGAGCAATGTGCCCTGCCCATTGCCACTTAAGTCTGGCAATTCTTTGTGCTATGTCGGCAACCATAGTTTTCCTGCGGATATCTTCATTTTTTATTCGATTACACAAGGAAACCCCGAGCATAGCCCTTTCCATTGCTCTTTGGGTGACTTTAAGCCTTCTGATGAGGCCCATTGTGAGCGACCACGTTTCGGAGCCATATGTCATCACTGGCAACACGCACTGCTTAAAGACTTTCGTCTTGAGACACTGTGGTATGTTGGACGAGAAGATACCGCGTAGCTTCCCGAACGCTGCCCAACCGAGTTGGATTCGACGGTTGTTTGATATGTTATCTATCTATATATATATCGACGGGTTCCGGGCTATTTGTATTAACCGACATTTTTTAAACTTTACACCAGAGCAGTTTAAAGTTTCGATTTTTAGAAAAAAAAATGTAACTTTAGTAAATAGCATTATTTTTTTAAAAAGAAGGATTTTACTGTTTTTATAACATATTCCCCATAATCGAATTCATTTTTATTTCTAATATTCCTATTTTTAACGAAGATAAATGTCGCTTCATACAAAATGACCTATATTTTACTTTTTCTTATTCCAAGCTAAATGACTAAACCGCCTAGGTTTAATACTTCTTGTTCCAAGCTAAATGACTTAACCGCCTAGGTTTAATACTTCTTGTTCCAAGCTAAATGACTTAACCGCCTAGGTTTATTACTTCTTGTTCCAAGCTAAATGACTTAACCGCCTAGACATGCAAATAATAGCTCTAAGCTAAGTGGTTTAATCAAAGAGTTGGCCATATTTCAAACCTAAGCTAATTGATTTAAATACCATATCTTAAACTTATTAATGTTTGGCTAATTAGTTTATGGGACTGATTTTTTTTAGATAAATTGTTTGTAATCATACTTGATTAATGAAGTTTGCAGAAATTGGCGGTTAAAACACTGATAAATTAAAAGGTACATACATAGGGTGTACCTACCTATCTTGTAATAATTATAAAATGAGAAATAAAAAACACAGTAAAATGTTTAAAGATAAGTTTTTTATTTAAAATGACCATCACTTAGGAACAGCAGTAACTTCTTAGCTTACCAAGGAAACAATTAAAGTTATATATACAATTGTATAGGAATCAGAAGTTAAACAGTCTTTATATTACGTAGCCTACAGTCTTATTAAGTGAAATAATTATTCTCATTCTTCTTAATTCTTAAAATTTAACGTTTATGTATAAAAGGTGTAAGGGACAGCCCTCCACAAACTTCAAGGGTTTGCTCAGTAGACGAAACTGAACAACCTTCCACAATTTTTTTTTTCAGGAAACGAAAAAAGAAATCGGCCTCGTCATACAAAATGATAAACTTGATTGGACAATTTGTATGGCGAGGCCGATTTTTTTTTTGTTTTCCTGAAAAAAGATCTTGTGGAAGGTTGTTCAGTTTCGTCTACTGAGCAAGCCCTTAAAGTTTGTGGAGGGCTGTCCCTTACACCTGGTATAAGAACTTCTTTTTGAGATTTTTCTTTTGTTTTTTAAAAAGTATGTACTACTTTTTATAAGATAAAAGAAAAATCTCTTAAATTACAAAAAAAAAAGGTTTCTCTATAAAATAATTTCTTTTAAAAATAATCACAAAAAAAAATATTAAGAGTGTTTCTTTGGTTTTCATTTTTTTTACATATTTTCTTCTATTATTTTTTTCTAACTTTCTCAGTAATCAAAATCAAAAACATCTGTCGTTAAAAAAAAGTTTAGAAGTTTTCTTACTTGTTATAGATACTATCCCTAGTTTTTCTTCAATAACAAAAATAATTGTAATCTCCTATGACAATAATAAATTGTAGTTAACTACAGTAACCAAAAATAATAATCAAAATTATTAAAAATAACATCTTAGTTAAAATTCAACCATTCTTTTCCTTCTTACTTAATACTTTCTAATTAATTATCTTCTTTATACTGAAACACTTGTTATTTTCCCATTAGACATAATGAAAATTGCTTAATCTGGCAGGTCTGCTTCGTCTTCAATATCAGTATCGATCAGTGTATCTTTGCCAGTATTGCTGGATGGTAGGTTGATATATTCTGAATGAAATATTCTTGAGATAGCGCCAGTGTCACATAGCTTTTCCAGGTCATTATATTTTCGGTAAGTCCCCTCTTTGAGGCGTGGCTGGAAGGACCTCACGCCGTCCTTACCTTCCGTATGACGCAGGTACTCACCGGACATGGTTCGTTCGGGAGTTTCCTGCACTCGATTCATGCGGAAGTGACGCCCGGGTGTCGCAACTGTGCGGAACGCCCGAAGGACACGGTGGAGCACACAGTCGAGGTGTGCCCTGCTTGAGCGGAGCATCGCCATGCCCTCGTGGGGGCGATCGGCGGCGGAGACCTCTCGCGCCGGGCCTTGGTTGAGGCCATGGTCCGGAGCGAGGAGGAGTGGCAGGCGGTCGCCGACTTCTGCGAAGCAGTAATGCTCGCAAAGAAGGAGGCCGAACGCATCAGGCAACGGCGTTATCGCCACCGCCGTCGCCGGGATTCTGATCCCGATTTCCGGCCAACGTAGACGCGGGCTTGCGGACAGTGAGCAATGGGTAGCTCACTGTCCGGCCGTCCGGTAACTGTCCGGACCAAGCCCAAGTCGTCGACGGCGCGCACTGTTCCCGCGCGCCTCAAGGAGTTGTCAGCAACAGCAGGGACCCAGCCGGGTCGAAGCCTACTAGGGCCAGGGTTATCCGAAAGGGCGCTCGAGCCCCGGTATGAAGGCTAGAAGGAACAGGGTGGGTCTTTTAGTCAGTAAGAGTCTGACACTATCTCCCGCTCCGCCCAAGGGCGGGGGATGTCAATACATGATTTTTCCCACCATAAAAAAAAAGGTCATTATATTTTGCTTTAGTGATAGGAAGTTTTGATTTATATTTTGCATTGAGTTGTTTCTATTCCATTTAAGGTAAACTGTTTGAAGTACTAGAACTTAAATTTTGTTATTAACTGAAACGACCTTGCAAATCAAATATTGAATTAGAAAAATAGGTTTAACCATAACCTTTAAATGTTTACTGATGAAATCCTAATAGTTCATGCGACCGACATAATCATTATCTACTGCAAGCTAAATGGTTGAAAGGACAACATCTAACATTTCATGTACAGAGTTAAATGTATGGATCGACACTGGGTATGAATTTAACAAAGAGGCTAAATGTATTAAACGACATTCTTGTATATTTACACGGTAAAGCTAATTGCATTAAGCGACACTGGATAAGAATTTAACAAAGAGGCTAATTGTATGAAGCGACATTTCTATATATTTATAAAGTCAGGCTAATTGATTTAACGTGCGTTGCATGTAAATTGTAGCTACAGGAAAAAAAGTTTAAACGACTGTCTGGTATTTGGTAGTGAGCTTAAGTAGACAGTTCCTAAATTTGTCAATATTTTGTGTCGCTTCATACTTTGCAGTCCAAAATGGGCCCAAAAAATGTGGTTGTATTAAGCGACAAAAAAGTGCTCCGATCGTCACCAAACCCAGCTCAAATAACGCAGAAAAATTCGCTGATTCCAAATATGTATAAAAGTCTATATCGCTCAGAGTGTCGCTTAATACAATTAGCCCGGAACCCGTCGATATTTTCTTTTTCTAGCCGTTACTGTCCCACTGCTGGGCAAAGGCCTCCCCCAAGTCCTTCCAAACTTTCTTCTCCTACGCCGTCTCAAACCAGTCCTCGCGGTACGCGTCCAGATCATCCCGCCACCTCTTTCTAGGCCGACCTCGACGGCGCTTTCCTTCAGTAGGGACCCACAGTGTGGCGACGCTCGCCCAGCGGTCCCTATGCATGCGGCTGACATGACCCGCCCAGTCCCATTTGAGCCTGGCAGCCTTTTTGCCCACGTCTATGATACCCGTTATGGAGCGCAACGTGTCGTTCCGTATTCGGTCTGTTCTTTTTACGCCCAGAATGCTGCGCTCCATAGCTCTCTGGCAAACCTTAAGGCGAAACTTTTGTAGTTCGGTGAGAGATTTATATGAAGAGAAACTGACTGACTGACATATCTATTTATCATGACTGGCCTGTTGGTCTAGTGGTTAGTGACCCTGACTGCTATGCCGGAGGTCGTGGGTTCGATTCCCACCCAGGACAAATGTTTGTGTGATGAGCATAATCATTTGTTCTGTGTCTGGGTGTAATTTATCTATAATATGTATGTATTTAGAAATATATAAGTATGTTTAGCAGTTGTCTAGTACCCATAACACAAGCTCTGCTTAGCTTGGGACTAGACGGCGCTGTGTGATAGTTGTTGGAATATTATATTATTATTATATTATATTATATTATATCAACGCACAGCCGAAATTACTGGGACTAGGAACGTGAAATTTTCCACAAGGTTTCTTTTTATGATGTAGGCAAGCATTAAGAGAACATTTTCCAAAGTTTGTATGGAGAAATCTATTCCCACGTTGGCGAAACCAATCTCAATTTAGTCTGCTATCCGCCATTTTTCCAATATATTTTACCATGAAACTAAGCCAGTTTTTGATGTCAAACGTTATTTGAAAAACTGTGAGATTGATACGCTCCTCCATCATTCAATCAATGATATAAAACATCGCAAAGGTTTTATTTGCTGTACTCTCAGGCAAAACCTTCTACCCTCTGAATGTAGACGATCGTTACTTAGGGCCTGTACACATTTGAGACAAGACGTCTTAGACAGACATGTCTACGACATCGCAGACTTGTCTACGGCGTCGCAGACTTGTCTACGACGTCGCAGACTTGTTTACGACGTCTACGACAAGACTGTTTTGTCTACGATACGGTGCGCTAGGACTGTTGATAAAATTTCGAAATATCGATATTATTTTTATACGTATTACTCGTAGTAATAAATATTGATATTTCTAAACAATAATATCGAAAATAAGCAACTTCGTAGACAAGTCTGTCTAAGACATCTTGTCTCAAGTGTGCGCAGGCCCTTACGCCGAAAGGTTTCTAAGAAACACATATTACGAAAATCATTTGTCAGGCTTTTGAAGGTATACGTACAGTCACGAGCAATAAAATTTAGATATATATAGTAGTAGTTAGTGGCCTTGCCTGCTATTCAGGAGGTCGTGGGTTCGATTCCTACCCAAGACGATGACGACGTGTGATGAGCATGATCATATGTTCTGTGTCTGGATGTAATTAACCTATAATATATGTATACATTTAGAAGTATATGGGTATGTTTGCCAGTTGTCTAGTACTCACAACACAAGCTCTGCTTAATCTGGGACTAGATGGCGTTGTATACCGGGATTCCGAGCCCGATTTCCAGCTACCGACCGTAGGCGCATGCTTGTGGACGGCAAGTGATGCGTAGCTCGCCGTTTGACCGTCTGGAAAAAGCCCAGATCGTCGACGGTGCATACTGTTCTACGTGCGTCTCAAGATGTCAACAAACCGTAGGGACCTAGCAGGTTCGAAGCCTACTGGGGTAACGGATAGTGTGAAAGTGAGACCCGGGGCCCTGCAAAGAAGAAACAAGAGTGGATTTTTAGTCAGTAAAAATCTGACGCGCTCCGCCTAAGAACGGGGCATGTCATTAGATGATTTTCCCACTTAAAAAAAAAGATGGCGTTGTGTGAAAGTTGGGAGATTTTGTGGAATATTATATTACTAGCTTTTGGCCGCGGCTTTGCCCGCGTGGCATTAGGTACTTAAGGAATCGGGATAAAAGGTAGCCTATGTTCTTTTCCATGTCAAAGGCTATATGCATGCCACATTTCATCCAAATCCGTTCAGCTGTTTTTGCGTGATTAAGTAACAAACATCCACACTTTCACATTTATAATATTATAGTTAGGATTGTCAGATTTTCTATCTTAACTTCTGCCATTCAACGAATATGTTTAAGACGATAATTGGTTCTTAATTACTTATTTGATGGTAAGATAATTAAGAACCTATTTGTCATACACTTATTTCTTGAATGATAAAAAATGTGTCAATTTATATACCTTACCTTCTACCTTTTGCCCGCGACTTCACGGCGTACATAAAATATAGCCTATGTCACTCAAGACTAAAGCAGCTATTTATCGGTGCTATTTTTTTGCAATCAGACCAGTAGTATCAGAGATTACCTCCTACAAACAAAAACAAAAAAAACTTTACCTCTTTATTTGTATATATGTAGATTGCTCGTGACTGTACACATACTTACTTTTAAATATCTCGGTGCCTAGATCAAATGTTAAGAGACAGGACACCTGCCGAAAAAAGGTCGGAGAACCCGCGTTTCTTTAGCGGGTTGACTATGCTTAGCTACCTACTCAGAAAATACCATTAATTTTATTGATTCTTGCAAGAATTAAAGTTTTAAGCTATTGCATAGCTTCTTCTTCATATTCTTCTTCTCATCGCGGGCCTTGAGCGTGGAGACCGAATCCAGAAATTCCGTAACGAAAATAACCTAACACCCCCCACTCATTTGTTTTTTGAGCGTGGTGACCGATAAGAAAACAAATGAGTGAAAGCAGCTGTCGGCGTTTTGGATGGGTGGGGTTAAGCAGCTGTTAGCGAGGTCTGGTTTTTGATGGATGAGGTTAAGCAGCTGTTGGCGAGGTCTGGTTTTGGATGGAAGAGGTTAAGCAGCTGTTGGCGAGGTCTGGTATTGGATGGGTGGGGATAAGCAGCTGTTGGCAAGGTCTCATTTTGGATGGGTGGGGTTAAGCAGCTGTTAGTGAGGTCTGGTTTTGGATGGGTGGGGTCAAGCACCTGTTGGCGAGGTCTAGTTTTGGATGGGTGGGGTTAAGCAGCTGTTGGCGAGGTCTGGTTTTGGATGGGTGGGGTTAAGCAGCTGTTGGCGAGGTCTGGTTTTGGATGGGTGGGGTTAAGCAGCTGTTGGTGAGGTCTATTGCATAAGTTGATAAAAAATGCTATGCAATAGCTTTACCGCGGCAGTCCCCGAGTGCCACACGTCTTTTTTTTATTTCGTGCTCTTAAATATAGTATATTTAAGAGCACAGAAAAGATGAAACATTTTAGAAAGGAAATACTTTCCGATTTGTACAACAACGAGTGTTGCCGCTTGTCTCACACCGTTTAATGATAAATCGTCCAGCGTCCTGCTAGCAGGACTTTCAGTCCTTCCGGTAGGACGCACCTTTTTTAATGAATATTACGTGAACGGTCCTGCTGGCAGGATTTGTAAAAATACAAGTAGATAGTCGGTCTCTTTCTGATTGTAGCAGTGTTTGTTGCATCGTTCAAGCATTGGTGTGAGCGAGATGGCCACGATATTTAGACGTGGAGATCGCGTGCGCTCGCGAGCATCGCCATACGATGCGCCGGGAACGAATAACGCGTGGAGTCGTCAACAATTTGGTGATGCATTTTCTTATTCTATGGCCGTAATCTTATTGTTATGGCCGATATTTTATTATCAAAAACCGTTTTGTAGAAGATCACATGTTAGAAGCACTTTCAAAAACTGCATCCACAAAAGAAAACAGAAAACCAGCTACTACTGTAAATTATGCGGAAAGCGATGCGTCTTCTGTGCTCCTCAAACAGGGCACAATTGTTTCGCATACCATGTAACAAACGGAATTGCAGCTTAATTTTATTTTTTCTGTTGATTAAAAACTGTAAAATGATCAATCGCGAGTTTAATTTTGTTAGCCAACTTATCTAACGCAAAAGCAATGAGAACCCGACTAAAGCTCCATCAATGCAAATCATCCATTCAAATACACAATTTTGTCCAAAACGATCAAGTTGTTTTAGAGGAGACACACAAGTACAGAAGAATTATAATTATATAGAAAGAAACACAACAACTTTTTCCCGCGTTCACGTAGACGAAACCGCGGGAAAAGTATTGAATAGTAGGTATAATACTTAATAAAATAAAAAAATATTCTACAATCTGTAAATGAATGTAAATGAAATGTATTATGATGAGCCCACCCAAACTGCCGGATTTGGGGACGACCACAATAGCCAATGTTTGTATTTAACTATACCGAAGTCATCAAGAACTTTTATTTTACAGTATAATGTATCGATGGCGCTTAGATTGAATTACTAAGCTTCAAATTTATTAAGATGAGCGACGGAGTTCCACGAAGACGAAACGAAACATAATCAAAAATATTCGAAATTCCAAGTTCTTTGACCGTATTAAAAACCTTTTTTAATCAAATGAACCCCGAGTCGGTTGATTTGATTGACCTCACTTCAGAATTATATTTTTTTATTTTCTCTTTCTTTAAAACACAAACGTGTACCGAAATAACTTATTTTTATGTCTATATACTAGATTCTACCAGCGGCTTCACCCGCGTGAAAATAAAAATTTTCCTATAAACTTTGCAACCCCGTGTCGCTTTCGCTTTCCCCTCATCAAAGTAAACCCCGGGACTCTGGAACGAAGGCAAAGATCCATCCATTCCGGCTCCATCTTTCCGGGGTGTGACCGTGCCGATAACCGACCACCTTGAGCTTCTTGAGGGTTACGTTGTCGTCTACTCTCAATTTCGGCTCATACATCGAGGCAAAGGCTCAACTGGCTGCCAAAAAATTGGGGATCTTAGCAAAGGTGAGACGGTACTTCACGCCGAAACAGCTGCTCAATCTTTATCAAGCCCAAGTTCGATCGTGTATGGAGTACTGTTCTCATCTTTGGGATGTATCTGCTAAATACCAGCTTGATGCGCTGGAGTCGATTGAGAGGCGAGCCTAGAGAATCATCGGCAATGATACACTTGTAGATTCGAAGCTCCAAAGCCTTGAGCATCGCTGCCGAGTTGCTAGTCTGTCGGTTTTCTATCGTTTATATTTCGGGGAGTGTGCACTGGAATTGCACAATCTAATTCCGCCAAGTCCGTTCCATCATCGGACCACACGACGTACGGCGTTGCGCCATCGGTACATGGTAGACATCCCACCCATATGCACAAAGCGTTTTGGGAACACATTTATTGTGCGTACAGCCAAAGAGTGGAATTCTCTGCCGGAGTTTGTGTTTCCTGATAGTTAACTTAGGGATCTTTAAGTCAAGAGTGCATAGGTAACTTCTAGGCAAGCGTGCTCCATCGTCGACCACATCATCGCTTACCATCAGGTGAGATGGTGGTCAAACGCGAGCTTATCAATAATAAAAAAAGAAGGAACAGGAATGGGTTTTAGTAAGTAACAGTCTGCCCCGCCCTTCTGCTCCGCCCAAGGGTGGAAGATGTCATTAGATGATTTCCCACCAAAAAAATCCAATAAGGTTTAGGGGTGAATTTCGGAAATTCCTCTATCAAGGCTTTTTTTGCTCTATCAGAATACCAGCGCTGCGTTATTTTACTTTTCTGTTAGATATCGCAGCATGGGCTGAGATAGCAGCCGTTTTGGCCTCGCATATGTCTTTTATTCTTATTCCTAAATATTGTTTTCTTTTTCTTATTTATTTTAAATTAAGTATTTATAGATTACTTTTTTTATTAGAAGTAGTTATTTTTTATTTTATTTCTTTTTATTGTATTGTTGTTGGTCCTAAAAAAAATATTCTCTTTCTTTCTTTCCTTTCAACTTTTATAATCAAAATTATAATGGCAGGTTGAGCCTTAGGCACCAGTGAATTACGAAGTTAGCTCAAGTTATAAAACTCATTTGTATTCAAGAAACTTTCACCGCAGACAAATTAATTCAAATGTATGAAAACATGTTCGGAATATCTTAAATGTTAAGTAGCTCGGTACACTACATATACCTACTTTTAAAGCTGTTTTCAAACGGGTCGGGAGACTACCCATCTTACGATGTTGTACCTTCTGGCGGGTATCGCTCCTCCTGAAGTTTGCCGCGAGATAGTTAGCCGCATCGAGAAGGGCAAACAGGAACGGGAGAGTCATCACCCCACGCATGATCATTAACTAAGTAATACCTGTACGTTTAAAGAGTCGTAAAAGTTTTATGAGATTTATGATCTCTTCGAAAGACAGTGCAGAAGACGACAGATGCATGCTGTGGTTATTTGCAGCAGAAAGCACGTTGTTTCTAGCTGTTATTAGTAGACCTTTGACAGTTTGGAGGTTTGCGGAACAGAGTGTAAAGTCCCGCAAACCTCTGTTGCAAAGAGAGGGTCTTCGGACTAGACAGGTGTTACGCCTGGTGGGCAACTGCCCGATAGATGATTTCGGGCTGTTCTATGTTCAAATCGCGCTGAGAACTTTATTTGCGCGATGCAGCATTAGTTCTTATGTGATGCCATAGATGTCGCTACAATAGTCATTACAGATAGTAAGAACCAGCCCCCCTAGCCAAGTTACAATCGTTTCGCTTGCGCCGAACGCTTCGAGTTGATCTTGCCGCCAATTCTTTTGTTCTGACCACGTGACTGAGCGTTGAGACGACGTCATTCCCGTACATTTGAAGCTTTCTACAAGCGTTAACTATTGCAGATTAAAAACTGTACAGAACATCTGACCCAGATCTGACTCTTTAGCAAAGAGTATCATATTACCCAGTTACTGAGTTGAGTCATATAAGCAGTCACTTCATGTAAATTATTGGTATCAAGTTGCATCAAGTTAGACTGAAAACTGACTCCGTCAGTCGAGAACAGGCTCGGCAGACAGACAGACAAATGACAAGATCACAATGGAAAATGAAATTTGAAAGCACGAATAAGAAGAAGTAGGTGGGTGATCAGGCTGCGAATAATCTCCCACTTTCGGACATGGTCCAATCCATAGCCGGGAGCAAGAGCGCGTGGGGCCCCAACACTTTCTTCTGTGGGAGATCAAAAGTCGTAAAGAAGAATAGAATAAATAGAATAGAAAAGACTTTCATTCGGGATAGAAACGGCACAACAGTTAAAAAGTACAAATTGCACCTATAGAGCCCGTACCAAAAGGTGACCACAATACTATAATACAACCCCCCCCCCCCTACTACTTAACTACTCTATCCGTAGTAGTTGCACCAGGCGCCGGAAATTAAAAAAAAAAAACATTCAAAAGTTTTTCTTTCACATAGGCCTACATGGGCACTTATAAAACGTCAGAAGCTAGTGCACGGTTCCAAATTGGTCGATTCCTATGGAGAAGAACCGGCAAGAAACACCATGGTTACTCTTTTAAAAAAGTGGTTGTTCTTACAATATTCTTTATGCTATGATATGCTTATGAGTCATGATATGAAGTAATCTAAGAATTCGCGGAGTCTACAGTGTTCTCATATTTACATTATAAAAAAGAGCAAGAAAAATAAATAATAATTACAACTGTCAATAAATGTAGGGCTCGTAACAACAATTTTAAGGGGAAAGCGTCAGGGAACCGATTGTGAATTCTATTCCGTAGGAATAACGACGTCATTAAAACCAAAAAAGTGGTTACAATCCCAATTATTTACTGCAGCTGTTATTTATCTTGCCACCAACGCAATAAAAGTCAAAATCGATTGAACGGACAGTAAAAGAGGCTTGTTTAAATATTTAATCTCATTGGGAATGGAGCATAGGTAGACTTTGTTAAGTCAGGCGGTGAAAATATCTCGTTTTTATCAAGTGTCAACTAGAAAAATTAAAGCGATAAAAAATCTGACGAAAACGTGCAAATACGTTTTTTTTTAAGGTGGGAAATCATTCCATGACTTCTTCCGCTCTTGCGCGTGGAGTGAGACTTTTACTCACTAAAATCCACTCGTTTATACCATCTTTGTCTTGCGTTCTTGGGCCCCGGGAGTTCATTTTCACTTAACTCATGGCCCCAGTAGGCTTCGACCCTGCTAGGCCCCTACGATTTGCTGACATCTCCATGAGGCGCGCGTGGAACACTACGCGCCGTCGACGACTTGGTATCGGTCCGAACGATTACTGGATGACCGGACGGCGTGCTACGCATCGCTTGCCGTCCGCAAGGGAAGATGGTGCTGTAAAATACTTACCTATATTTTTCTTCGAAAATTTGATCGGTATTTATTTATTTATTTTTTTATTAGAACTTTATGCAACGCACAGGTACAAAGGCGGACTTAATGCCTTAGGCATTCTCTACCAGTCAACCTAGGGTGGTGAAGAGAAAAACATGGCAGGTGCACAAAAAAAAAAAAACAACAAAAAATGGATTATTAAGAAAAATAAGAGTGCAAATGTATCTATATAACTAAAATAGACATACATATATATTTAATATAATATATACCTACATATATATTTATATAAAGTAGAAGAAGGGGGGTTTTGAAACGACTCCGCTATTTGTTCTGAAAGTAATGCCGCAACTTTCGCTTAAATGCATACTGACTGGTGGCCATCCTGATGTCGAGAGGAAGCGCATTCCACAGAAGTATGGACTGTATATGAAAGGAAGAATGAACAAAATCAGAAGTATGAGAGGAACAGAGCAGTAGGAGATTGTTAGAAGAACGAAGATTCTTAGAATGGGAAGAACATAAATATTGAAAATGAGATATAAGATAAGAAGGAGGGGTAGGACAGTTGAGCAGAGAGAAGAGTGTAGTCAGTGCGCGCAAACTTCTTCTCTGGCGAATGGGCATCCATTTGAGCTCCGATCTGTAACTCGAAACATGGTCATATTTTCGCAAGTTAAATATCAATCGGATGCAGTTGTTGAGGAGCCTGTCAAGTTTGTCTAACAACTCCGTATTAAAATCCGCCATCAGTCGAACCTAACCTCTACTTTTCACATGAAGCTCACGTTATACTGTCAAAACCTTCACTGAATGAGTGAATGAATGAAAGCTTTGTTTCGCGCACAATACGGCCTAATGTAACGAAAGTAATGCCTGGTATTGTTCACTCTGAGTGAATGATAAATAACTTTTGGGTAAAATATGAATATGTAATTCATTAAGAATGATTGATCTTTACATAAAACGTTTTGTTGACGCGTTTTTGGTAGTGACAACAAAGAGGTGTTAATGTTTTACCATGAATTAATTTTATATTTCATTTATTTGACTGAATTTACTCGTCTAGTTCTCGGTAATAATGTGGTGTTCAAGGCGATCACGAAGCGAAGTGGTATGAATGAAACAACAACCTTGCAGCCCCTAGATGCCTCATGCTTGAATTAAGGCTTATAGTCCCTTGAACCATCTGGCCGAAATTAAATGGTCACTACTCTCGTACCCGTCTAGGCGACAGTACGACTATCTGTGCATTTGTTTGCGGCCAGCTACGCCCGGACAGAGCCCCGCTAACTTTTAAATCCATTTTCTTTACGAAATATTGATTGATTTACATTATGCAATGTTCAGTTTGAAGAATATTTAACCACTAATGTTTATGTGTTAAAAAGTTTCTAAAGATCCAAGCCGTTTCGAAGGAGCAGGGAAAAGTTGTGAAAAGTTGCTTTTTTATGGCAGTTTTCGGGCGCTTGGGCCTTAACGCACCAAAACAATTCTGCCAACTAGCTGACCTACGGGGAGCGGGTACTACGTTCTGATTGGTCGAAACATCAGGTCTATAATCATATGTGACATGCGTGGCCTGTTATTTATAGACGTCCAGTGGCCGCACGTGGGTGCGGTGAGGTGATAAGCGAAGCAACGCGGTCGCGATCCGTTGGTTTAATATTTTCGCGTGAACTTTTGCGGTGCAGGGGCTTGTTTTTTTTATAAATGGAGGCTAAAGCGGTGACTTTGTGCGCACACAGAACAAAGTCGTCGCATCGCGTTGATTTCATGTAAACCCCATCAGATCGCTTCGCAACTACAATCGCGATAAATCGTAATGAACGTAATGGCAGAATACCTACTCAGTAATACAAAATAGGTACTAGTATACAGTATTAAAGATTATAATAATATTGAAAATGTGTACCTAAATGATGAAAAATATATTGCCTATTAAAATACAAAAGTTTGTATGTGTGTGTATGTTTGTTACTCCTTCACTTTCTAATGGTTGAACTGATTTCGATGGAATTTAGACCTTTATCTATCCGTGTACCAAATTCCACCCAAATCTGTCAAAATTGTATTCGAATAGAACAAAAGATCCTTTTTTAAATCAGAAATGAAGCCGCTGGCAAAAGCTATTCTCTTGATATCTCAAAAATTCAATAACTAGACCGCCCAATGTACACTTATTTTTTATAATGGCTGGCCTGTTGGTCTAGTGGTTAGTGACCCTGACTGTTATGCCGGAGGTTGTGGGTTCCATTCCCATCCAGGACAAATGTTTGTGTGATGAGCATGATCATTTGTTCTGTGTATAATATAATATAATATTCCTCAACTATCACACAGCGCCGTCTAGTCCCAAGCTAAGCAGAGCTTGTGTTATGGGTACTAGACAATTGATAAACATACTTATATATTTCTAAATACATACATAATACACCCAGACACAGAACAAATGATTATGCTCATCACACAAACATTTGTCCTGGGTGGGAATCGAGCCCACGATCTCCATCATATCAGTCAGGGTCACTAACCACTAGACCAACAGGCCAGTCAAAAGTATGTAGTGTACGGTTATAATTTATCTTTATTATATAATGTATTTAGAAATATATAAGTATTTTTATTAGTTGTCTAGTAAGTAGCACCAAGCTCTGCTTAGCTTGGGACTAGACGGCGTTGTGTGATAGTTGTGGTAAAAAAAAATATATGTTTATTCTGTATTTTTTGTTTATGTGGTGTAGAAGATTATCTTGAAAGCAATCTTTCTTATGGTTTTACAGATTATTCGAAGAAAACGAGGACCTACTCCATCTATTCGAAAAATTCGGCGAGCTAAAGACAGCTGAGGCACAGATGAGCTCCGAGGAGCTCGCAGAACATGCTACGAAGGTCATGCATACCCTGGACGAGGGGATCAAGGGGTTGGGAGACATTGACGCCTTCTTCGCTTACATCAGACATGTGGGAGCTACACATCATCAGGTGCCTGGGTTTAAAGCTGAAAACTTTTGGGTAAGCTAAGAGATATTTTAGTTATTATAAATTAGCTTTTCCCCGCAGCTTCGCCCGCGTACATGAAATACAGCCTATGTCACTCAAAAATAAAGCAGCTTTCAATCGGTGAAAAAATTTTAGCAATAGCACCCGAACTTCCAGAGATTACCTCCTATATACAAAAAAAGACGTGTGGCACTCGGGGACTGCCGCGGTAAAGCTATTGCATAGCATTTTTTATCAACTTATGCAATAGACCTCGCCATCAGCTGCTTAACCCCACCCATCCAAAACCAGACCTCGTCAACAGCTGCTTAACCCCACCCATCCAAAACCAGACCTCGCCAACAGCTGCTTAACCCCACCCATCCAAAACCAGACCTCGCTAACAGCTGCTTAACCCCACCCATCCAAAATGAGACCTTGCCAACAGCTGCTTATCCCCACCCATCCAAAACCAGACCTCGCCAACAGCTGCTTAACCTCTCCCATCCAAAACCAGACCTCGCCAACAGCTGCTTAACCTCTTCCATTAAAAACCAGACCTCGCTAACAGCTGCTTAACCCCACCCATCCAAAACGCCGACAGCTGCTTTCACTCATTTGTTTTCTTATCGGTCACCACGCTCAAAAAACAAATGAGTGGGGGGGGTGTTAGGTTATTTTCGTTACGGAATTTCTGGATTCGGTCTCCACGCTCAAGGCCCGCGATAGAAGCTATGCAATAGCTTAAAGTTACAATAAAACAAACTTTACCTCTTTATTTTAATAGTGCAGATGTAGATTTAGTAAATGCAAACACTTGGAAGAAAAGAATAAAATTTTGTTAGCCAAAATTGTGTTCTTCAGTATTTTTACTCAATTCAAATACCGTCAGTCCCTGGCTCCCTGCCAACCTTGAAGGTAAAAGAGCATGAACGTTAAGCATCTCATAATTCCCGGATGAAAGGTTAACAGAAAGTACCTGAAACGCTCATAAAAGATATACCTACGGCATTTACTTGCCAGCTTTCATAAAAAAATGCAATATCGTCTTACTTTTTATATTTTATTTTTGTATAAGAAATTGTGTGGCTTGGATATCGTGGGGGATTTTTTTCTGCAGTATCTTAATGCAGATTCATTTCAGATTTTCCTGAATAGTTCGTCATATTTTTAAATAAATATTTTTTTTATTATTCATCAATGATTATTATTGATAGGCTCGCTTTTGACCACCATCTCACTATAATGAGTTTAAATATAGCAATAGCAGTCATTGACCGACTTTATTGTTTTTTTTTTTCTCAGAAAATACATAAGGCTGTTTAAATCGAAATCTACCGTAATCGTCTACATTTTGAGATATTTATTCAATTATTAAACCCCAAACGAACGCCGGCGTTCGCTCTCACATGTATTTCTATTGCTTCTCTAATTACGATTTTCGGAAGGTTAATCGAGTTTGTCCAAAGAGAAAATAGAGAACGTGAATATCGAAAAACTAAAATGAAACAACAATATTATATGTAGTAGTATTCAATAATATGTAAAGCCGAAACCATTTCACTACCAGCGAAGTCTCTTAAACTAGATATACTCGTTAAATCATACTAAGAAATCTCCCTAACACCCATTTCGTTCAAACGCCTCCTACAAAAAGTAACACAGGACCATTCAATATCACTTCAACCAGCAAAATTTTCCTGCCCTAGATAGAAAAAGACATCTACAAAACACTGCAGAAAAGTTAATTAAAACCAGATAGACTTGTCTTGAAACAAATACTAATTAATTAATGAACGCGAGACCCAGTAAGAACTTAGTACAAGTATAATACTCCAGACGAACGCCTAGCGAAGAAGTAGTTGGAATAAACTGAATGTAAGGACACTTCTGTAAAATTATTACTGTTCCGATGCACTTGAGCACGGCACGGCGTTCAATAATGGTGAAGTATCTAGGAACTGACAACAAAAATAAATAAAAAAGATTTTGTTTTTTAATTTTGATCATGAAAGCTATCTTTTCATCGCTATATTCCATTATGGTCTTGTAAAATTAGTACTAGAACGGATGAACACCAATTTGGAAATAACCACAGCTATGTTATTTGCGATGAAAGCAGTGGTGGCCGAGTGGTGATGGCCTCGACTTACGAGTTGTAAGTCGCCGGTTCGAACCCAGCCAGGCGCATTACTTTGTGTAATTTATTTCATCACGACTGGTTTCGCTTTCGTTTTGAAAGCAGTCGTGATGAAATAAAGGTGGTGAGTTTTGAAAAAACGGTACTTTATTTTTTAATTTTATCTTTACAAATCGATTCAAAATAAAAATCAAAAATATTTTATTTCACATAGGCCTACATGGGCACTTATAAAACGTCAGAAGCTAGTGCACGGTTCCAAATTGGTCGTTTCCTATGGAGAAGAACTGGCAAGAAACACCATGGTTACTCTTTTAAAAAAAAGTTTTCATGTACCGGAACGACCCTCCACGGGATTAAAACGGTCAAAATTTAGCGGTGTATATGTATTTATTTTATTCTGTTTTTAGTATTTGTCACTATAGCGATTTTTTAAAATAAATTGATATAAACTAGGGCTTGAATGCGGTCCCACCTGATGGTAAACAGTGATGCGATCGTTGATGGTGACGTGAAATTTTAACTGTCTCGCTATCACAGTTCATGAGATACAGCATGGTAATAGACCAACGAACAGTGGACTCTTAGTAATAGGGTCCCGTTATTACCGTTTGGGTACGGAACCCTAAAAATTAAGTACACATTTATTTATTATTTTATTTTATTATTTTCGGAAAACTTACAGCTAAGATACAGATAGTTGAAAAATATTGAAAGAAGGGAAAAAATTAGAAGTTTTCGCAGATAATATTAGAGCTGAACAAGAGACAGTAGACAGATAAAAAGAAGAAAGTAAAAACGCTCGGAGCAAGTTCATAATAAAAATTATATTAAGGAAAATTATACGTACATATCGAGTCTTTTCAGGAAGAACATCGTAAGCGACAGTTGCCATTTTTTTTGCCGGAAAGGGTTGTCTCAGCCACAATTCAAAATATTTATGAAAATATATGTTAATAGCAACAGTTCTATTGGATCGGTAGTTATGGTGTTATTTTTTTTTGTTATGGAATGTAATTATCATGAATACTTTTTAATAATGGAAGAGAAAATCAATTCCCATAAAAATGCTCTGTGTCACTTACGATGTTCTTCCTAAAAAGACTCGATATGTGCCCTAGATTTCTCACATGCGATGTAATATTCGAATAACGTGCTTATGTTGGTAGCATCGTATTAATGTACAGTTGGTATTATGAAGTTTTCCAAGTACAGTGCAAGTTTCAATGGAAGAACAATATCGTTTGGAATTAACTTTGTTTTTATTGTGGTCGGGCTTGCTCTGTTCAAGTTGTGTTTATTATAAATAAACATCTCGCTTTATTGAGTACAATATTGAGTTCACTGAACATTCTGAAAAAGGGTATTTTAAAACTTGTTTTTCTAAAGAGCTTTTTTTTAATAATTTGCATTTCTTTGATACAATTTTCTGTTTTAGACCCTGCTATCATTATTACTAATTAACCGCTATTAAAACACTATCTAAAGTCTGAAGGTGAATTTCCGAAGTTAAAAAAGTAAGTTTTAATAATTGTAATCTATACTAATATTATAAAGAGGCAAGGTTTGTTTTATGTTTGTTGGAGGTAATCTCTGAAAGTACTGGTCCGATTGCTAAAATTTGTACACCGATAGAAAGCAGCTTTATTCCTGAGTGACATAGGCTATATTTTATGTACGCAAATGAAGCCGCTGGCAAAAGCTAGTCTATACTAATATTATAAAGAGGTACAATTTATAAGTTTGTATGTAGGGGGTAATCTCTGGAAGTACTGGTCCGATTGCTAAAATTTTTTCTCCGATAGAAAGCTGCTTTATTCCTGAGTGACATAGGCTATATTTTAGGTACGCGGGCGAAGCCGCTGACAAAAGCTAGTAATATAATAAAGAGGTAAAGTTTGTTTTTTTGTTTGTAGAAAAGTAGAGGTATCTCTGAAAGTACAGATCCAATTGCAAAATTTTTTTACCAATAGAAAGCTGCTTTGTTCTTGAGTAACATAGACTATATTTTATACGCGGGCGAAGCCGTGGGCAAAAGCTAGTTTTTTATATTTTAAAAAGAAATTATACTTTACCCCATTTTTAAAACCATATTTACCGACAAGGCACACATTCAGCCTAAGTGAAGGAGCTCCAAACTTCCCCGTGGCATGCATTAGCGACGCTCGAGCACTTGGAAACTATCCCTAAGTGTTCGCAAGCGATGCATCTGCTGGAGAAATATCTTACATGAATTCTATGGATGTAGTTATAGAAGGTATGAGCAAGTACTGTTTGCGATGATAGACTTCTGGAATTGAAATTGTCAGCCTATGAACAAGATCATCATCAACATTAGTTCTGCTCTGGTCTCGTGTTATTTGGTCAAGACATAAGACATCGAAAGATAGGTGACTCGCCACGAGCGCGTGGATCGCTGAAATCAAGCCCCCGTGACTTAATCACTCAGTCACATAAACGGGCGTGTTACGATAAAATATATTTTTTTTTAAGTGGGAAAAGGTTATCAAATTGCCTTCGTGTGCTTTTATGCGTTGTACAAATTATACAAAAAGTCACATTTCACTCGTGCATCTGGTTGTGCACAGAGCCTAAGTTTTCTGATTGTTATGTTAGCGTGTTACGTAATATATCAATTATCAACACCAAATAACATAAAAAAGGGCACGCTTTTTTCTTGTATTGATTAAAAAATAAAATGATATTATTTTGCAAGTAGTTTATAGTATAGTCGGCCTTATAATGTTCCCACAGCTGAGACTTAGGCTTCCTCCCTAGGAGCCATAGGTAATGGGCCGTAATCCACCACGCGGGCCCAGTGCGGGTTGGCGGATGTCACACGTCTTCGAATTTTTAGCTCTAGGACATGTCGGTTTCACGATGTTTTCTTTCACCGTTTTGAGAGCAGTGATGATGAAATAAATTACACAAAGTATTGCACCTGGTTGGGTTTGAACCCGCACTAAATAGTTTTAAAAACAATTTTATACGTCATTTTAAACTAGATGAGGCCGGTGTTACCTAGCTGACTACTCTGAGAAGAAACACCGAAACAAACTCAGAGGACGCGCGGACGCTCTGAGTAGAGTGAGAGGGAGTGTCATACTTTGACTTAATAAAACCCACCTGTGTTCTTTTAGTTGCCCCTTGCGTTCCAATGCCACGGTTAGTCTTTCAGTCTTTCGGAATTCCTGACCGTCTGTATTTCCTGATAGCTACAACCAGGGAATCTTTAAGTCGAGAGTGAATAGGTTTCTTCTAGGTAAGCGCGTTCCATCGTCGACCGCATCGTCGCTTTACATCAGGCGAGATAGTGTCAAGCGCGAACCTATCAACAATAAAAAAAAAACAATCCCTTAGTTATGGCAGGCGTCGGCAAATACGCAGCAGATACGTTCCTAGCATGGTTATGGTAAGATACGGTGTAGTATGCATCGTTAGTCTATAAGGGTCTCCACACACGACAGCGACAAACGCCGTCACGAGAAGCTAGAAGCGACCACAAAGGAAGCTGAAGCGCGCGACAGCCACTTATGTGGCCGGTGGCTGCTGCTTATTTTAAGCCATACGCGCAGTATCATAATGGACTCTGGTGAAGAAGATTTAAATGCGTGAATGGCGTGTGACGGCGTTTAGTGGCCAGTGCGGGCCACAAGAAGCGAGCAGCGGCGATTTATAGCGTGTAGCGGCCACAGGCGTCAACCGTGTGCGGCGAGTCCATATTAAATGTATGAAAACTAGTTTTCTTACAGAGCTGTAACCCTGTGTTCTTTGAGCTTAGAGTTAACTCTAATGACGTCATAGGATAAATACTGTACCCTGGCATTTTTGGACGCGAACGTAGAGTTCAACTGTCAATGTCAAGCATATAATATAATAATAATATTTTATTTTTTTTGTAAATAGGTTAGTATATTTGAATTGTATGTAAGTTTTACACAAAGAAATAATAAACAAATTAAACAATAACTTAAATAATTAAAAATAATATATACACTAAATGCCTAGCTAAATATGACGTCATAAAACTCCTCCGCATCGCTGTCGACTGGAAGTGTGCCCAAAAGGCTGGCGGCATTGCCACGTTGTATGGCAATGCTTATTCTCTGACCGAAGTAGAAGCCAGCCCTTGGGTCACGCGAAGCGTCAATTAAGCCTGTAGGCTAATTAATTATAATAAATTAATATAATAATAATATATTAATATAATATAATATTCCACAACTATCACACAACGCCGTCTAGTCCTAAGCTAAGCAAAGCTTGTGTTATGAGTATTAGACAATTACTGACAAACATACTTATATATTTCTAAATACATACATACTATAGATGAATTACACCCAGACACAGAACAAATTATTATGCTCATCACACAAAGATTAATCCTAGGTGGGAATCGAACCACCACCGGCATAGCAGTCAGGGTCACTAACCAATAGATCAACAGGACTGTCAGATATGGCCACTTACTCCAACCTACCCTACTCAGAGTTGGAGTTAGTTGGGAGCTACTCGAGTTATAAAAAAGCGACTTGGGGTTGCAACTCTACTCTGGTTATTTTTGAAGTTGTGGTTAGTTTTGTAGTTGTGGCCGGTGGACCGTTTGTGGTGGCACTAAAGCTCATAGTATGACGCACAGAATATCGGTCGTGTCATTATTATTTTAAAGGAGGACGCAGCTGCTATTGTCTTGAGTAATACATTAATGCGTCTTGTTTCATTTTGTAATATCCAATTGGAAGAGAAAATACAAAGAAAATACTCTAGTACACAATACCCTGTTCGCGTTCATCATCATCATCATTTCAGCCGATACAAGTCCACTGTTGGACTTAGGCCTCCCCCAAGCGTCGCCACAACGAACGTTCTTGTGCGTCCCGCATCCATCAGTTTGCCACAACTTTCACCAGGTCAACGGTCCACCTTGTAAGAGGCTTTCCAACGCTGCGTCTTCCGGTATGCGGTCGCCACTCCAGAACCTTTCGGCCCCAACGGCCATCTGTTCTGCGAGCAATCCGCCCTGCCCATTGCCACTTAAGTTTGGCAATTCTCCGTGCTATGTCGGCAACCTTAGTTCTCTTGCGGATATCTTCATTTTTTATTCGATCACGCAAGGAAACCCCGAGCATAGCTCTTTCCATTGCTCTTTGGGTGACTTTAAGCCTTCTGATGAGGCCCATTGTAAGCAACCACGTTTCGGAGCCATATGTCATCACTGGCAACATGCACTGGTCATAGACTTTCGTCTTGAGACACTGTGGTACATATGTTGGACGAGAAGATACCGCGTAGCTACCCGAACGCTGCCCAACCGAGTTGGATTCGACGGTTGACCTCTTTCTCGAAGTTAGATCTACCCAGCTGGCCTGTCTGTCTGAGGTAGACGTAATCGTCCCCAACTTCGAGTGTAGAGTTTCCGACCTTGATAGGAGTGGGCGTTGCATGGTTGTTAAGGGCCAAGCGCCCGAAAAGTGCCATAAAACAGTGATTTTCTGAGGCCTACTCCTCCGTAACGGCTAGGTCAATTGGTTTGAAAAAAATATATGTTTATTATAGATTCATGAACAATAATATCAATATTTGATTTTTTCGTGCAATTAATACTTTTGTCAAAAAAAAATATTTAGCAATTTCGCAACTTTTCGCAACTTTTCCCTACTCCTTCGAAACGGCTTGGACCTTTAGAAACATTTTTACACATAAAAATTGGTGGTTAAATATTCTTCAAAGTGAACATTGCATATGTAAATCAATCAATATCTCGCAGAGAAAATGGATTTAAAGCGCTTTCCGGGCGCTGCTGGCCGCAAATAAATGCACAGATTTGCGTACTGCCGCCTAGGCGAGTGCGAGAGTTGCGTTCACATAATTTCGGTCAGATGGTTCAAGGGACTATACGCCTTAATCATGATTTTGGTTTTACTACTCTAGCAATACCCTGTTCGCGTAAAGATTAGAAATTTAAAGAAACCTTTTTTACTGTCTATTCAACCGATTTTAACTTCTATTTCGTAGGCATACGGATGGCATTAAAAGCAAAAACGTGGTTACAATACCAACTATATACTGAAGCCGTCATTTGTCATGCTACCTACGTAATTTATGAAAAGCTTTTATTACTGTCGTTATCAGACAGTAATAAAAGCTTTTCATAAATTTCTTATGTTATTTTGAGCAGAGTCTAGGTCTGGCCAGGAGTTTTGGTCGCATGAAAAATGGAGGCTAACCCACTACAAGTTTTTAATGAAAATATTTTTTTCATAGCAAGCTTTTATAGCTCGATATACCTATATAATTAATACTCGTCAAGACGAATCATACGAGCCCAAACCCGATGGGGTTGTGTCGTTTAACTACCAAGTTACTATAGCCACCTTCCGGTTCCATCATCAGATCAGCTCCTTGTCACAATAATTTTGCATTGTCATCTGATTTACACATGCATACAAAATTTCAGGTCAATCGGTAACCGGGAAGTGGGTCAAATTTAATTTACAAGATTTGATGACAAAAAAAAATCGGAACAGGTGAAACTAAATAAAAGCTTGTAAAAACAAACCTAGATATTGTCTTTCGTTAATCACCACTCTATTAACTTTTGCTTAAAACATGAAATGAATAATTAATATCCAGACCACGTCTGAAATAAATACATAACTGATCAATTTGTTGCTAACAAACAACTTCCTTATTGGTTGATTGCCTTTCACACGAGATCCACTGATAAGGCTAATTCTCTGGCCAAATATATCGAACGATGTAATTTGAGAGGCTTTGTATTCCAAACATCCTAAATCAACTAAATCAATGCTTTCCTTCCTTGTATCAAATAATTTATCTTTCGAGTTTCTTATTAAGGAAAAAACTGCTAAAAAGATAAAGCACACATCACTAAGCACTGAAAGTGTATAAACTGTTTTACTCAATTAAAAGAGTGTCCATGGAGTTTTTTGCAAGTTCTTCTCCATAGAGATTTATGCTTTGAAACGTGCAATTTAGCTTCAATTTTCTTAGACGGACTGACATTTGACTAGTGGCTGTAAATATTCCAAATGACTATTTTCCTCTCGATACAAAAATTATATAGTTAGCAAAAGTGTGACACGCCCTCTCGCTCCGCCCTCGAGCGATTTTTTCAACTTTTAACAATTATTACTACGGTCAAAATATCACATTGTTTCAAGCCCAAGTACTCGTATGCATTTACTGCGTATAGGGTAATTAACTTCATTTATTTTGTTTTTCCAGAAAGTGGAGCAGCCCTTCTTACAAGCCGCCCAAACGACTCTTGGCGAAAGATACACTCCGAACATAGAAACTATATATAAGAAGACCATCAAGTTTATCTTAGAAAACCTGGTCAAAGGCTACGAAGACGCCAAAGTGGAAAACGGGAAGGCAGAATCTTGACAGGACAATTCTTAGGACTTATATTATAGTTTAATTAATATGGTTACCATTATTTAGGGATAGGCAGTTACAGTTAAAATTTGGTGAATTTCTAAGTTCGTAAATAATTATCGTAATGACTATGATCATCCTGACAGTACCATCCCCTATTCATTGTTCGCCTCATACATGTCTCATAAAGTATCTTCTACAATATATCAAGTAGGTTAAATTCAAATTATAACTTCGTGTCACAGTATTCGCTCATATCTGCTTAAGCAAAGTCATTAATTCTTTCTTCCTCACTTTCATTCAGGCAGTATTCGTTTTTGTATAAATTGCTTGCAATCATCATCTTAATATTTCTTTATCGATTCATTTCATAATAATTTATTTCACATATACCTTCATTAAAATTTCAGAAGTCAAAAATTGGTTCCAATAGAATCAATTTCAAAATAAAATTGTTTTCCATAACATTAGCACCCATGCATATTGCATCGATACATCATCAATTCTGCCTTAACCTCACCTTTATAAAAGTTAGTGTAGCATGTCTTTTATTTCTTGCATTTTCTTTAGCCATCCCATCAGTAATCATCCTATTTCTAGCCATATCATCTTAACCACAATCCATCAGTTCCACTCATATTTTCTTCAATTCTTTTACCTACTCATAAAGCTACGTACACAGTTTACACTCATAATCATACTTTTTCTACATTGTCACGTCATGTTATAAATTTTCTAGTTAAGTACTTTCCAAATCTCATTAAACTAACAATGTCGTCCAAAGAACTTTCAGAAACTTTATCTTAAAAGATTTTTTCTTATATTTTCACTAAACATTAAAAATAATTTAATTCACTTTTATAAACACTAAACTTGGGACCCCTGCCAAGACCTAAGAGGAACTTCGCCAAGTTTTTGCTCCAACTTTTAGACGGGGAATAACTTAAGATCATTTTTTGCTTTTAAGATTTGTGTTCATGTATGAATGGCTTAGCAAAAAAGTCTAGAAGTAACAGATATACTCATTTTTAGAATCTGTCACGATCATATAAAATTATAAAATTTTTATTTTCTTGCAATATGTAAATCTGCCCACTCCGTTTCATTGCTGACTGGTGATTCGATCACAACATGTTTGGACATAGTTTTCGAATTTGCATATTTATTCTTTTTTTATCTAACTGTACTACTCTTTGGTGGTGTCCGAATCGTCAACAACTCCTTTCCATACATACACTTATATTTCACATATACTTCCAAGTATAAATTTGTTGTTTTGTGAGGCGATTGATAGGTTTGAAGGTCTATCAAATGGCGGCGGAGACCTCTCGCGCCGGGCCTTGGTCGAGGCCATGGTCCGGAGCGAGGAGGAGTGGCAGGCGGTCGCCGACTTCTGCGAAGCAGTAATGCTCGCTAAGGAGGAGGCCGACCGCATCAGGCAACGGCGCTCTCGCCGCCGCCGCCGGGATTCCGATCCCGATTTCCAGCCACCGTAGGCGCGGGCTTGCGGACAGTGAGCAATGGGTAGCTCGCTGTCCGGCCGTCCGGTAACCGTCCGGACCAAGCCCAAGTCGTCGACGGCGCGCGCTGTTCCCGCGCGCCTCAAGGAGTTGTCAGCAACAGCAGGGGCCCAGCCGGGTCGAAGCCTACCGGGGCCAGGGTAATCCGAAAGGGCGCTCGAGCCCCGGTATCGAAGGCTTGAAGGAACGGGATGGGTTTTTTAGTCAGTAAGAGTCTGACACTATCTCCCGCTCCGCCCAAGAGCGGGGGTTGTCATAAGATGATTTTTCCCATCGAAAAAAAAAAAAAAAAAAGGTCTATCAAATGGTTGACTAGATTCCATATTGTGAATGGTTTGTCTACAGATCCTTTCTTGAGTATTGGACGCCTTAAAAAAAATGTAATCATGAAGTTGTATCGTGTCAAATCGTCTTCAAATTAGACATTGTTTCTCCTCTTTTTTGCCAAGCTGTTATTAAGTTTATAATTAAGTAATACTTAACATAACACCACATCAATATTAACGAGTATTTATTACGAGAAATACGAATTCCCAAATTAAAGGTCTTTAAATTCATGAATGCAAGTTTTTTCCAAATTCATCCAGATTTTCAGATGGATTTTCTTATAGATTTTCCAACGCACGGAATGCCGTTAAATTATTTCCTACAAACATTCAGTATGAATTTATGATGTCGTCTTTAGATGTCAATTCGAATCAGGAGGTAAATAAAAATCTAAGGTGAAAATCGGAATGTGCAGTTTGCCTCGGCAACTCTGTGCTCGATCTGAATGTGGATTTTTGAGAAATTCCAATGTTTATAAAATTTTATTAAGTAGGTAGGTAAATATAGATTGAGATAATTTGTAAATTCCTTGGAATTTTCAATGGTCGTAAAATAATGCTATGTTGTGAGATATATATATTTATATAGAGAAAATTGTCTGTAATTTTGCGATTTTATGATAATTGCAGAACTTTTTAATAAGTTCACATTTTAAGACGTGGCAAACCTTCTTTCAAGAATTAAAAATTAAGAAATAATTGTTTTTTTTTTTGTTTCAATAATATTTAAAAAAAACAACTAAATACTTAACTGCATAATATTACTAATTCAATAAAGAGAGCAAAAAGTCCGTAAACTGCAGATAACTTTTTTTGTATTTTGCACTCTTCGATTTGAAGGTGAAAAAATATTTAAGTAGGTATAACTTCAATTCGCATAGCTAAGTAGTTACTAAGTATGGTGTATTTCAGGTTACTTTAATAAAAGTTTAAACAAAGCTCGGGTCTGCTGACTGTTACATTTTTATTTAATTTTTTTGTTGTTTTAATTAAGTACGTACTATTAAGGGCATTTAATGTAGAAGGTTAAGTTGAAAAATCGCTACACTAGCACATATTGTGCACTAACAAGGACATAGAAGAGAATTTTTTGACACTCATACTCATTGCTGTAAAATTAAATATGTAAGAAATCAGAAATCAGAAACGTTTATTTCAAATAGACCAGTTACAGGCACTTTTGAACTGTCAAAATGTCGGTCAGTCAAAAGTGTAAAACTGTATAAACACCGCTTGATGGCAATAACGGAAAATATATTTTTCTATACTATTTGACTTATGTAAATAAATACTTTACATTAACGTAATTAAATAACATACATAGCACAGATAGACATAGCACGAAGAATCGCCAAACTTAACTGGCAATGCGCAGGGCACATTGCTCGCAGAAAAGATGGCCGTTGGGGCCAAAAGGTTCTGGAATGGCGACCACGTACCGGAAGACGTAGCGTTGGAAGACTTACTACAAGGTTGACCGATGACCTGGTAAGGGTTGCGGGAATCCGATGGATGCGAGACGCACAGGACCGCTCATTGTGGCGACACTTGGGGGATGCTTATGTCCAACAGTGGACGCCTTTCTCTGAAATGATGATGATGATGATGAATTAAATAACATTAAAAGAAAAAAACCCCTTAAAAGAATCGCACCAGGGGCCTTACCATGATGTATTAAATTATCAGTTGTACGAGTGAGAAAGAAGCATAGAGCTATACACTCTGTATAGCACTGCCCCTCTCTCTACCTAAAATGGATCTCGTAAAGGCCTCGTGGTAGGGCCTCGGGTTCTCAAATCATGCAATCACCTGCCATACCTAACTTCGAACTGGACTCTAAGCCCGTAGCAAATGTTTTGTGCTTTGCAATATAACCCTACATAACTTACCACATCTCAAGTACATTTTTTTTCTAGTTAAAAAAGCTCTGCATCTGTTTTCTGTAGTAATTAATTCAAATGTTTCAAGGTATTTTTTATATAATAATATACAATATATTGTAACTAGAATAATGCACACTCTTATACAGTCCAATTAGAAAATTAACTATAAGATTTGTATACTATATATAATGTACGGTATACATTTAAATCTGTTATTTAGTTTCTTATTCTATGTAATAAATTAAGAGTTTTTAAATTGTTTAATATATAAGTAGATACCAACGTAATTATATTTTTACTGTATTAGAAGAAATATTTTTTAGTTTGTGTTATTTGTAATTCTATCATTCGAACTTCTGGATAAGAATTCTGGTCATAATATATTTTATTGAATGTTATAATTATAACTATAGATTTCAAAATAATATGTTTTGTATTAAGAACAATTTTAGTTTTTTTTTTTTATTAAATCCAATAGCCGCTACCAGTATAAGCCCTAGCCAAGTTGCTAATCTGCAATAGTTAACGCTTGTAAAAAGCTTCAAATGTACGGGAATGACGTCGTCTTAACGCTCAGTCACGTGGTCAGAACAAAAGAATTGGCGGCGAGGCCAACTCGAAGCGTTTGGCGCAAGCGAAACGATTGTAACTTGGCTAGGAGGGCTGCGTGTAATGTTCCCACTGATCCACGCCATGCGACGCCACGCGACGTCGTTCTACGTACAAATTAGGCGTGTTAAACTTGTGCGTCGGTCTAAAGCCGTGTACAGACATCGCGAGGCGTGCGTCGCCTATACATCGTTACGCATGCCTCAACCTGATGTACGACGGTACATTTATGCGTGCGTCCCGAACGATACATGCTCAAGCTGAGCACGCAAACCACCACGCACAATAACGAACATTGTGCGTGCAGTAGAAAACGCAAACAACACCTGTCCGTCCACATGGAGCGCACGGCTCGTACTGAGGTGTGAGCAAACAGTCCACACAGCCCGAGGCGTGTGAAACGAACCATTCGCGGCGCACGCCTCGCGATGTCTGTCCGCGGCGTAATGTACGACGTAGCTGTAGCTTAACTCTTTTAAACAATCCCGCAGCCCTGGTTTTTAGTTTAGATTTTATATGCCACTGAATATCGGTATTTGTCAAGCAGCATACTACTTGACCTCATATAAACATAACCTACATATAAAACCATTTAATCTGCGAGCTAATCCCGAAATGCGAAATCAAAAGCCTTTTGTTTCGTCTCACGAGCCTGGGAGGAAATCTTCAGCGGTGCTTAGAAAGACTCAAGAATGCCTTTGAATACCAGAACAAAGACTAGGTACACCTATTTTTTCCCAGTATAGTATTTACTCTTTTGCATGATTTTTGAAGAAATGGCTTAGACTTTTTTTAGGGGTGCTGTCGCGCGTTCGCGTCGATACAATCGCGAACACAGAAAAAGTTGAAAGAAATTAGAATGGCCTTGTGGGCAGGACAGGCGGGCCTCAAAATATGATCATGATCATAATTGACACAACCAATAGCAAACTTGCGATCTAAGTGTACGTGGTCTGGTTGCATAATGCGCTTTCGTATTGGTTTCTTGTCTTTAGTGGAGTTGAAGGGTAGGCGACACTCGTTGTAGTACAAATCGGACTATCTTCATCTTTTCTGTGGTCGCGATGCTGTACCGCGTTCGCAACGATACAGTCGTGATACTGTAGCGCGTTAGTAGTGCATGGCATTTTTTTCTATAGCGCTTGCAACTGCGACTAACGCGCGTTAGTTGCGATGCTGTTGCGCGCTTACGAAACGCGCGACAATATCGCTACAAAAACTCATCGTAGGCGAAGGGATTTAGAGCCTAATATGAGCAGCCAATAAAAATCGTATTAGGATATAAGCCTCCTCTCTGTAAGAAAAACTGAGCCATAATAGATAGATAGATAAAAGGCTAAATGTTCCCACTGCTGGGACTCAGGCCTCCTCTCTAGAGAGAATGGACCGTAATACACCACGCGGACCCAGTGCGGATTTGTGAATGTCACACGTCTTTGAATTTTAGTTCTAGGACTGGCCACTTTCCTCACAATGTTTTCCTTCACCGTTTTGAAAGCAGTGTTACCACTGCAAACATTTGAAATAAATTAAGTAATGCGCCTGGTAGGGTTTGAACCCGCGACCTACAATTCGTAAGTCGGGACCGTTACCAGTCGGCCACCACTGCTCTCTTAGAGATATTATAATAGATACATACAGTTGCCTAATTAATCGACCAGATCGATATAACAATACAGGTTATAAACAGGAACTCTTTCATTAGCAGTTACACAAGTCGTTAATCACCACTCTTTTTTACTTTTGCTCAAACTATGAAAAGGAAAATTTGTATCAAGACCACGTCTGACATAAGTACACATCGATATATATGTACTACAGTACATAGCTGATCCGTCGACGACGCACACTCTTCCCGCGCGCCTCAATGAGTTGTCAGCAACATCAGGGGCCCAGCTGTGTCGAAGCCTACTGGGGCCAGGGTTTAGCTCCGAAAGGGAAGCTCTGCCCCGGTATGAAAGGCAACAAGGAACGGGGAAGGTTTTTTAGTCAGTAAGAATCTGACACTATCTACCACTCTGCTACTCTGGTACTCTAATCATAATCCAGCTTTGAAAGCAGCGTCAGTGAGCACACATTAGAATCAGTACGAGTCGGAAGTTTATGCAGCATACGGGGAAGTCTGCTCCGCTTAGGCGGTGCACTGCCGTGTACTCTTTTAAGTGATCGTCGGCGATAACCTCTTGCGTCGGTCTCTGATTTAGACCATATTCCGGAGTGACAGGGAATAGGAAGCGGACGACTTCTTCTGTGAAGCAATATTGCAAGGGAACAGACGTCTCCACAAGCAGCTGCTGCTGAAAGATACGCTCCGAGCGTTGGGAGTCGCAGAGCGGTGTCCAGGCACCTTAGGCGCGGGCTTGCAGGCATCGAGTAATAAATAGCTAGTAGTAGGAATGGACGCTACTTATAAAATATAGCAGAAATCTCTATGTGAATTTAGAGGCTATCGCAAACGGACGGTTTACTAATGATTAGCATAAAATATATTGCCATAATTTACATTGGCATAACAAAATTCAACATAATGATCATTACGCATAAAATTATTAGGCATAAAACTTTTGCCATAATGCTTGTTGCCATAAACACTGCTAGCATAATAATAATAAAGCATAATTTTGTAAAGCATAATGTTATAAACGCATAATGATAAAAAATCATAATGTTCTTTGGAATAAAACTAATAAACCCTAAAAGATAACTCCAAACGTAGTTGTAGACACTATTTCACCTTACTGATTAATAATGGGCTTTCATGATGGATTTCCCACTCCTACTACAAAAAAAAAACCTAACCTAACCCAGTAAATACGTCGCCACAAAAACATCGCCTAAAGATCAATTTAAAATTATTGGCTACATTCATCCAATTGTGACTTTTTATATTTATGGCTCATGATTATTAGACGAATAAATATTATGCCTTTAAAATTTATGCAACTCCAATTTAAGCCAAAACATATTAGACTAAATGATAGCTAATCTGTGCATTATGCCGAAGTACTGTTATGCAACATTATTATTATGCTAAAAAAAGTTATGCGGAAACGTTATGCCAAACAATATTATGCTTAAAAATTGTATGCCAACAAGGATATTACTTAAACGGATATACGTGGAGATGGACTTTTCTGTAATAAGTAAAGAAAGATAAGTAAAGATGTGAGGAAGTGAGATACTAGCTTGGTTAACCAGTTTAAATACTTTTTTTGATTGATAAAAACTAGTACTTGATTGCGATCCCACCCGATGAAAAACAGTGATGAAACCGTTGATGGTGAGGCGCACTCGTTTATTAAGAGCCTATTCACTCTAGCCCTGAAGACACCCAAATTATAATAGGACGGGAAGTCCGCAGTAGCGAAATTGTTCTAGTCCTTCGATACGCGAGTATGAGGATAAGAACGTACAGATAACGAAGTGCAATACTAACCTAGTTTAGCAGTTTAATTAAGTACATATAGAGTGACCAACTGTAGCTGCCAGAATATCTATTTATTTTTACATTTATATTACCAGCTTTTATAAAATAACGAAAGTCTGGCAGCCCGGGCTCTTAGGCCAATATGATATTAAAGCACTTTAATATACCCGAGATGTAAATTAATTTAATATCAAACGTATTTAATTTAAATATTCACAGTTAATTACTGCGCAATATGTACGTAATAAAATTCATGAACCCAACTGTACTGTATTGTGTCGTGTGCCAAAAGATATGTTATCTATGCCAAACGGTCTCTTAAAAGGGTTGTGACAGAAGGCAGATGGCCAAGTAAGATTATCATTTGGCAACAAACAATAGAGATATTAAAATGTGTTAAAGTGGAACGTACAACGAAAGATCCCAGTAGAATTAATATTCCTGAGCTTATGTAAGTACATTTATAGAAAATAAAATGTGGTTTGGTTTGGTCATTTTATTTTCTATAAATGTACTTGTAATTTTTTATCAGTAAACATTTATTTCATTTATTTATTTATTTGAAGTACCAAAAACTCATTTCAGTTACAAAATCATACGTATATTAAAATTACATAAAATTGAAAGGTCAATAACAAAATTAAATTAATTAAAATTGCATTAGATTATTATTATCACTTAGATTGCATTGTCATTATTTTGCATTGATCCGATGATTATCATTAAATTAAATTCATTTTATAATAATATAGTCAGGCAGTCAAATATTAAAAGAATTGCATTAAAAATCAAAATTAAATTAAATAATTGTATAAAATTAAATTTCAATTACATGTCACTGTTATATTAAAATAAAATACTTTTAAGGGACCGGCGACGGATGAATTTCAATACAAACGTAATACCACGCTCATTTGCAGTTGGAGCATATTTCTAACATATTATGATGATATTCGGTTATAGACAATATTTATCTAGGTTCCTACGTCGAGAATATTAGAAATATTGTTATTTTTAATACAGGAAAAGCCAAATGGCATGTTTTGCCATTTACGATGTAAAAAAGTGCGAAATACAATTCGCTTAAATTTCTTTTTGTTTTTTTTAAAAAAGAAAGACGTAGAACCTAGATAAATATTGTCTATAACCGAATATCATCATAATATGTTGGAAATATGCTCCAACTGCAAATGAGCGTGGTATTACGTTTGTATGGAAATTCATCCGTCGCCGGCCCCTTAAAATCCAAAAACAACTACAATTTCCTAACAGGCATTGGAATAGTAACATGTCTGGCACAGCCATGTCGGATATAGGGACAGTCTAGCCGGTCAGCGATCATTGCCAGGATGGCATTGGGGCTGGCCCACACCCGGCGCACCAGGGATGCGCACCGCTGGCGTATAGTAGTGTGAAAACAATCGGTACGCGCCTCCGTGAACATTCCTGATGCGCTACAGAAGCAGGGCAGTCCCACTACCGCCCGGAACGCGTTTTTGATATACATTGACTAAAAAAAAAAATTTTAACACGACACAAAACAGCTGTTCTATATAATATTTAAAATACTTAAAGTAACTTCAGAGAAGACATAAAATATCTGAGATCAAAGTAGTCTTTATTGGTTAATTCAGTTTTAGAACGGCTTCGACGGCGCATAGTGTCCCACGCGCGCCTCAAGGAGTTGTCAGCAACCGTAGGGGCCCAGCAGGGTCGAAGCCTACCAGGGCCATGGGTGATGCGAAAGAGACCCCCGGGGCCCTGAAACAATGGCAGAGAACGAACAGGAGTGGATTTTTAGTCAGTAAAAGTCTGACACGTCGTCCCACTCTCCGCCCAAGAGCGGGAGATGTCATTTAGATGATTTTCCCAACCAAAAAAAATATCTAGACAGTTCAGTTTCTTCTATACAAATTCAAAACCTAGTTTTAGTAGTTGAAGCAAAACAAAGAAAAGTTAACGAGATAAACTGTGTTCACCGTAAAACATTCTCATCTGTGACTGGGTTTCTAGAAACAACAAACAATTAAGCTTGTACTACGATATACCTATAAGCTTAATATACGAAAGAATTATGTTTTGTAGAGTCAGTTACATTTACATACATGACTAGTTTCTGCCACTGGCTTCATCTGCATAAGGCTGCCTCTCCACATGAGCGAAAAAAATCTCCGCTCCTCAGATTTTGTACAATCCTATTAATATTTCTCCGTTTCTCCGCTTCGCAGCCTGGCTCCGCTCCTGAGGACAGGCAGCCTAAAAGTAGGTGTCTCGATAAAAACTTCGGGCACAAAGTAAATAGGTACAGAAGTCAATCTCATGTATGTACTTCACTTTTTATACCTAAGCTAAGCGATCGCGCTAGGGTCAGCGCGTTACGCCGAACTGTACGAGTGCGACCGGGCGATTGAGCTGAGATATCGTGTCCTTGAGCGGTGTCTATGTGTGCGTTGCTCGAGCGTGCTTTGTATGTAGATTGTTATCTGTACCTATCTATTTTGTGCTTTGGGCCCGCCCAGGCGGTAATCTTCTGAATCGAGCCTAAGTCGTCAACGGCGCATAGTGCTTCACGTGCGCCTCAAAGAGATGTCAGCAAAACCGTGGGGGGCCAGAAGTGCCGATGTCCGCTAGGGCCCCGTTGAAAAGGAAACCCGTGGTCCTAAAACGCGAAGAGCAACTGAAAGACACAAGTGTGGTCTAACCAGTAAAAGGCTGTCGTTATTCCCTTGCACCCTAGAGTGGAATAAATCGTTGGATGATTAAACACCTCGAAACAAAACTTCTTAATTTAATTTCATGTCATAGCATAAAATCAGCCTTTCAATGTTCGTACTGCTGGAACTCAGGCCTCCTCTCTAGGAGAGACAATGGGCCGTAATCCACCACGCCAGCCCAGTACCGGCTGGTGAATGTCACATGTCTTCGAATTTTTGATTCTAGGACATGCCGGTAGCCTCATGATATTTTCCTTCACCATTTTGAGAGCAGTGGTGATGAAATAAATTACATAAAGTAATGCGCCTAGCTGGGTTTGAACCCGCGACCTTCAACTTGTAATTCAGGGCCGTTACCACTCGCCCACCACTGCTCCTCCATTCGGCCACCACTGCTCCTCCATTCGGCCACCACTGCTCCTATGTCATATTTCAATCAAACAATGAAAATACAAGTAAACCCGAAATATGATAATACATATTTCATCACAAAAGAAAATGTTAAAAATGAAGACGGAAAATTATAATAATTCTCAACGCTACCACAAAAACATTAATTATAAAGTCTAATTACTTCTTTCATTTGTTCGTAAAAACAAAAGCAGTAGACCAAATGAAATAAACGTGTTGATGTTAGAAGACTTTATTAAAAGAATGACCCGTATTAAGTTAAATAACTTAAATTAAAGTTTAGTTGACTTGAGTTTTTAAATAATAATAATAATATACAACATAAATTTTAGTAAATGCGAAATCCGAAAAATCTGTCTAGTTTTTTATGTAAAGAATGTATGTACAAAATTTCATAACTGTATCATGAAAAATCACAAAGTTATAAGCTTGATATGTCAGCAAAAATACATAGTCACCCAGCCGAGGTGACCAAAGGTTTTTTTTGGCACTTGCACCTAGCTGTTTGCTTGGCAAAAATGGCGCACACTCACTGGAGTTCTTTGTGACCCGCGCATGCCCATACGCACTAAAGAAAAAGTGTACAAGACAGCAGTAAGACCAGCGATGCTGTACGGGGCCGAATGCTGGACAGTGAAGCAAACAAATGCTCAGAAGCTACACGTGGCCGAAATGAAGATGCCCAGGTGGTCGGGCGGAGTGACTAGACTGGACAAAATTCGAAACGAATACGTCCGAGGTAGCTTCAAAGTCAATCCAGTCCAGGAAAAACTCACCGAAACACGCCTAAGATGGTACGGCCACGTCATGCGAAGAGACAGCGAGCATGTGGTCCAGAAAGCCATGGCAATCCCAGAAGGCAAGAAAGGAAGAGGACGGCCGCTCTTGACCTGGTGGCCAATCTAATTAGGAAGTCCCAACTGCCTGACCCGACAACCCAGGACAGATTGTCCTGGCGGATAAGGAGAGCCGACCCTACCTAACGTGGGAAGAGGCAAAGAAGAAGAAGAGACCTAGCTGTTTGCTGGCGGCTAAGGCCCGTTATGATCTACCGTGACCTATGTTGTACTTAGTGTCGGTGGTATCCAACTTGTGAACTTTTTAAATATTTTTGGGAGAATATAACATGGTATAAAAACTATTGGAATTCATTCAGTTACTGATTCTGAACAAACCATAATCAGGTTTCGCATATTCTAAAAATAATAACGTGCATTAGGAGGCAACAAACAGCTGGGTGCAAGTGCAAAACTACCCCTCAGTCGCCTGGATGGTCCGGTGACCATGTATTTTTGCTGACATAACAAGCGTATAACTTTGTGATTTTTCGTGATACAGTTATGAAATTTCGTACATAGATTCTTTACATAAAAATAATAACACGTGTTTCGGGTTTCCATACTAAAAATAGTGCTGTATAATAAATAAATACCAATTAAAAAATCGCTACAAAAATTAACAAAATTCTGTCTGAGCTCAACAAAAACAAATTGTGAATTCTGAGAGACGACAGGACGATAATTAATCGCTCCACCCACGGGCGACGACGGATGGATGGAATTATTCCCAGTCCGTTGTCATTATTCGCATACCTACACTGATTCTTAATTTACGTTCCCAGGTAAAGAAATCTGCGGTGAATTTTTGTTTTATTTGCTATGGTAATTGACGGGAGTTCTTTGTTTAGCATTTTTGTGTGATGTGGCTGAAACTCTTTCCTTGCTTGATACTTTCACAGAAATTAGATCCTCCGTGTGTCCAGTCTGAGCAGTTGCCCGACATTTGTATGTGTTCTAATCTCGCGGAAAATTCAGATACCATGAAGCAGGATAGTTCCTTTGCGACAACATAGATGCCGCTACTCAAAGAATTTAGAAATGCTTGAAATTTCAACAACAACATTTTTTCAGCCTAAACACGCCAGAAATGATGCCATATCGGTCAGTCATTTGCTTCGTCCAGCCGATCTTAGCAACCTTAGGGGCCCAGCAGGGCCGATGCCCGCTAGCTAGGACTGCGGGGAATTTCTGAAAAAGAAACCCGTAGTCCTAGAACGCAAATGGCAACTGAAGGACACAGGTCTGATTTTAGTCAGTAAAAGTCTAACACGCTTGCCTCATTCTCCTTTGTCATTGGATGATTTCCAACCTAATAAAAAAAAAACCTAATAGTAAGCAGTGATGCAATCGTTGATAGTGAGGTGTACTAGTTTATTAAGACCCTATTCGCTCATCAACACTCAACCTAACCACTTAATTAACTTTATTATTAAACAACATGTAACCATTTGTAAACCAAATCGTAGCATAAAAGGGTAATAATTTCGCTTACATAATTAATACACGCACTAATTAATATTTTCCTCTCTGGTACATAATTAGAAATGTAATTAAGTTCTAAATCTAAGAACACGTGTGGTAGTTGTGGACTCGTATTTAAATGGAGGCATGTCTTTGAGTCGTAAATAAAAGATTCTAGAGGTAAAGGAAAGTAAGGAATATATTATGATGTTTGGGAAATGACTTTCTTTCTTGAATTCGAAGACAAAGGTAACAAGGTTATTTAGTTATAAGTACATTTAAGCAGAGACTCATCGACCCCACAGTCAAACCATTGAAACGGTTTTGTGGGGCTTAGCCTATAAATTACTTACCTTTTGTAATAAAGATAAATAATTAATAAATGAATTAAGGCTGCTTCGGGATTGCTTCAAAAAGTCAATGTGGCACTGGAACGCGAAGGGCAACTGAAGTAAAACAGGTGAAAACCCACCTAGTAAAAATTGCATTGGGCCCGCGTGGTGGATTACGGCCTATTCCCTCTCATAGTGAGAGAAGGCCTGAGTCCCAGCAGTAGGACAATTAAAGGCTGATTATGTTATGTCTTTAAAACTAAATCACCATACAGCCCCTAAATCGCAGAAATCAAAGCAGATACAGCAATTCAAAATCTAGTTAAATCAATGCGGCCGATGGTCAAGCACAAATTGGTATAATCGGATATCTTTTGATGGAGGTCGAGGAACATCGCACGCGTTTTCGATGGCGCGTCCCTAGCGGGTAACTCCTTGTTCCAGGGCTGTCAGAATGGTTTATGATAGAGAACTACATTATTTGAGATATAGTAAGGCAAGGTTTTCGGAGATTTACCTTTGAAGGTAAAATTCACTCACATGAATTTCCCAAAATATTTGTGTGAAACGTTTTAGTAGCAATCCAACGAAACGGAGAAGAATAATAGAATAGAGTAAAATAGAATACACTTTATTATACACTAAAATAGTAATACAATTCTTTACACAAACTCAAAAGTGCTCGGCCCTGGGACTGGAGTGCAGCGCAAAAAGCGGCACGTGTGCGGAGACGCAAGGTATTGAATTTGCCTAACCACAGTCAAACCATAATATATACAGCCGAAGCGAGCACAAAAAACATATATTTATCAAGACCTTACATCATATTCGCAGAGAATCTTAAGAGGCCGGCGACGGATGAATTTCCATGCAAACGTAATACCACGCTCATTTGCAGTTGGAGCATATTTCCAACATATTATGATGATATTCGATTATAGACAATATTTATTTGGGTTCCTACGTCCTTCTTTTTTAAAAAAACAAAAAGAAATTTAAGCGAATTGTTTTTCGCACTTTTTTTTTCTGTATTAAAAATAACAATATTTCTAATATTCTCGACGTAGGAACCTAGATAAATATTGTCTATAACCAAATATCATCATAATATGTTGGAAATATGCTCCAACTGCAAATGAGCGTGGTATTACGTTTGTATGGAAATTCATCCGTCGCCGGCCCCTTAACATTCTGATTCAGAAATTCTCGCAAATGGTACAACGCCTTCGAACTTAGCGGACGCTCGTGAGCGAATACTACGTAGTTTATTTAAGGGGTGAACCACAGTAGGTCTGTGTGCCACAACTGGAAAGAAACTACATAAACCGTCGAGTCAATGCGCCAGCCCTACCTTTTCCCATTCACCCAAATGAACAAACTTTTCTCCTGAATAGCTGACCAAGTATAGTGTCTAAGAAATCTCAGCAACTATACCTACTTAGTAAGTAACTAGTGACCCTCCCCAACTCCACACGGAAACAAATTAAAATATAATTTAGGTCCTTACTTATATAATTGGCCAAATGAAAGCGAATGAAAGCGAATTAGCAGTTCTAACTAATCCATTATTGTTTATCACCATAAGAAATCTGATCAATTTAGTTTCCAATTATGACCATTTTTATGCGAAACTCAAATCGGCCATTGGCTTGATTTGATAAAACTTAGTAAATTATTTCGCCGGTATATATTATGGTGACATACTAATATATGTAGACACTTAATAATTTCATCAACAATTTCCTCGCCGTTGTCCTTTCGGCTTGTTTATTGCATAAATTCATTACACTAATTACACCAGTATTATAAAGGTGAAATTACAAAAGTGACAGTTTTTATACATGTATGTATGTGTGTGTGTAAGTTTGTAACACCTTCACACTTAAACTGTAATAGTAAAACAGATTCTTGTTTTTTCAGATTGAATTGAATTTTTTTATTATATATAGGAATGGAACATAAAATACTTATTTACTCCATCTACTCGAACATGCCTTTTTATATGTCATACAACCCTTATCTGAAGCAAGTCCCTAGAGATCTAATGTAGTAAGGGCGTTCCCTAAAGAATAATGTGATTTGAATTCGGAACGTCAAAAAATTTTGAAAAAAAATCAGAAACATGTAACTCGTGACTCGTTTGATGCACATACATTTTAATCCAATTTAGGATTAAAATGTATGTGCATCAAACGAGTTATTTAGAAACCAAACTGGCCAGGGCCACTAATCAAAACAAAAGAAGAATGGTGGTTAAAAATTATTTGCCGTTGTGTCTCTAATAAAAAAAAAAAAAAGAAAGGGCGCATTCTTAAAAGTAGAGTAATAAACACGGGAATCTCTCTTTGTCTTGGGAGGCGGGAATTCCTCAGTTCACTCAAGTGTTTATACTAAGTCCCTCGCTGTGCTCGGGAGTTAATTATTTTAAAAAACTCACTACCCTGGTTATTAAAACAGTAACTTTCGTTTCGTTTGGAATAAAGACTTTATTCTCTAGTCACATAATCAACTATAACCCCGGGATTGGAGTTTGTTCCCTTGCAATAAATTCCTATTTACACACGGGCAAAGCCACGAGCTGGACCTAATAAATATGTGGTGATATTCATAAAGGATGTAGCCTTTCCATACAAAACAATAAAATGGGCAACGTAACGGAAGTTTCATTATTTTAAGTGACTGCGCGGTTTTCAGACACCTGTTTTGTATAAAATTCATATCAATAACGAGAAAATTGTCCTGTGTATTTTTAAATTGGTTTTTTATCTTCTCCCTTATCCAATTACAGTGTAAGCAGGAATATAAGGATTAATGTTAAGATATTACTATTGAAAATTTCGCTGTGAAGGCGTTTGTTTTAATAATTTTCTTTCGTTAAGTACCTACTTCCAGTTTTATTTATTACTAGTTTATACCCGTGGCTTTGCCCGCGTGTATATATAATGTAATAATAATAACATCATTTTTATTTGAAGTTTGCACTCACGTTTGATTTAGTAACAATATTTACTTTAAACTATGTTAGTAGCTATAAAATTCAAATTCTAGTTACACAAAAATAAATTAAATTAAAATAAACAAGCTATAAAATTCAAATTATATGAACACAAAAATAAATTAAATTAATCAAGTGATCTACAATCTCTATTTGGTATTCTTCCCATAAAACAAATTTTATTATTATTAAGTTCATATTACAATTTACAATGGTCACTAAATTAAATGTCATTGATTAAAAAATAAAAAATAAATTGACTAAAAATTAGTAATGTTAATAAATAGTACAGGAACAAAAATTTAAATGTCATGGAGTTATAATAAAAATAAACACATCACTAAATTAAAATAATATCTATGTCACTCAGGATTAAAGCAGCTGCTTTCACTGAAAACAAAAAAAAAGACGTGTGGCACTCGGGGACTGCCGCGGTAAAGCTATTGCATAGCATTTTTATCAACTTATGCAATTATAATTATTTATTTATTTTATTTATGCAGTATTTTTTTTTCCTTTGTTTTTTTTTCTTTGATATTAATTGAAGTTACACTTTCACACTTTGAATTGAATTTTGATTGATTGTTCACTCATTTGTTTTCTTATCGGTCACCACGCTCAAAAAACAAATGAGTGGGGGGTGTTAGGTTATTTTCGTTACGGAATTTCTGGATTCGGTCTCCACGCTCAAGGCCCGCGATAGAAGCTATGCAATAGCTTAAAAAAATTTTAGCAACCGGTCCAGTACTTTGAGAGATTACCTCCTACAAAAAAAAAAACATTAAAAAGCTTTATATCTTTATTATATCTACTATAGTGTAGGTGTAACATGTAGCTAACTTCTATAAAACACGTATGTTCCGCGCAGGAACACAAATAGAGATGTTTATATACAAACAGGCACACACGACATAAGTTTACGACTTGTAAGGAAAATGTAATATGTCTCGCTGTTCACAATATTCGCAAAGAGATTTTTATTTAGATTTGAATGTTAAACTCCTGGAATATTATGCTATCTCACTAAGGCGCCGTGCAAATGTAGACACTTTTAGTTTTCAGTTACCAACACTTTTTGAGCGGGACCCAAAAAATGTTTACGTATGCGCGCCGATGGATGCGGGACGCACAGAAACGTTCGATGTGGCGACGCTTGGGGAGGCCTATGTCCAACAGTGGACGTGTATCGGCTGAAATGATGATGATGATGATGATGATGCGCATGGAATGGATGATTTCATACTGGTTCTATAGAAATCAAATATTCATCGGTAGCTTGTATCTGACACAAGACACACGTTTGTGTCCTGCCTTAGTTGCTTGGAAACATTCAAGCATTTTTAAATCAGACCTCGGTTTTTTTTTTTAATCTTTTCGATTTGCAGCCGAAATCGAAAAATATTGGCTTATCATCCAGTTTCGACCATTACCGTAATTGGAACATGACATGGTATCAGAAAAACAGACAAACAAAATAAAAAAATATTTCCATACAATTATAACTGTATTTATAGGTAATATTTTAATATGGTTTTTAATGATCCCACTGCAGGGACTCAGGCCTCTTCTCTAGGAGAGGAAATGGACTGCGGGCCCAGGGTGGATTGGTGGATGTCACATGTCTTCGATTCAATTTTTGGTTTTAAGACGATGTTTTCCTTCACCGTTTTGAGAGCAATGGTGCTGAAATAAAAAAAATAATAGTAAATAAATAAAATAATCATAATTTAATAAATTACACAAAGTAATGCGCCTGGCTTTGTGTGCTGGCTGGTTTGAACCCGTGACCTACAACTCGTAATTTAGGACCATTACCACTCGGTCACCAGTGCTCTAAAGAAATATACTTACTTATGAAAAACATAACCCTCTTTCAGACATAGTTGGGTAACTCTTTATTACCACAGATAAAGTTACTAACTTGGAAATAAAAGAAACTTCATAGCTGTACCAACATTATCGTTCCATTCATTCCACAAGTTTTACAACAATGTTCCAGCGAAGGAAAACGCCTTGTTATGGCGTTCGAGGCAATATTGCTCGACTGGCTCGATGTGGCAAGCGCGCTATATTGCTCGCTTTCTTTTTATTACTATTGAACATTTGAGGCAGAATGCGCGGAGCTATTATTGCCTAATATTTCGAGCGGAAACTGACATATGTTGGATAAAAATAACAGATATAATACTTCTCATACATAAAATATGTATTTATTTCTTTAATATTTCTACATAGTTAAACTATTGTTAAAATTTGACTGGCCTGTTAGTCTAGTAGTTAGCGGCCCTGACTATAACAGTAAGGAGTCAGGGCCGGAGGTCGTGGGTTCGATTCCCAGTCAGGCCAAATGTTTATGTGAAGAGCATGATCATTTGTTCTGTGTCTGAGTGTAATTTATCTATAATATATATATATATATATATATTTAAAAATATATTAGTATGTTTATCAGTTGTCTAACACAAGCTCTGCTTAGCTTGGGACTAGATGGCGTGATAGTTGTAGAATATTATTATATTATTGTTATTTTCAAATGTCATCAATTAGAGGTTAAGAGTTTGATTAACCTTTCGTATGCCGTAATTAGAGACACAATTAAAAAGTTATTGTGTCTCGCGTGGATCCACGTTCCGGACACACAAAGGGTTAAATATAATAGTGTAAGTACTTATAATGTATATGAGAGATCTACCAAATAAGTAATAATAGATGTTCGATCACATTTCTAATAATCAGACTTGTTCTAATAAAGATCATGGAACAAAACATCACCCTTGTAGCAAATTGAAATTGGTACCATTAGAAAGATCTTTGAAAATATATTTATTTGTTGTACTGGAGCAACTTAGTAGTAGTAGCAGTAGCTAGATAGGAAAGCGTGGACTGATTTAGGGGAGGCCTACGCCGCAGAGGCGACCGCTACGAATAGCGATGACAATCTAGGATAGAAGAAACAGATGAAGGAACGAGTTTACGTTAATAGATAGAGAAGAAGAGCAGAAGATTTTTATATGTTTTTAATGGTTATCATAACTGAACAAGTTTCTATTTAATTGTAAGTAGTGGAATAAAGGGCATTTTCATTTTATTTTATTTATTTATAACTTAGTAGCTTGCGAAGGAAAAAAAATATTCGACGTTAAAAATGTCCAAAATCCTTAGTAAAATCGACCCACGTACATTCGACGTTTTGTCAATTTAATCTGTTAGGTACCTACTTCGAATTATCCAGCTAGCGTCGGTGTATCGTAATTGACTTGCAGTATGCAACCGTATAATCACATTCGGTGAGCGAGTAGTACAGAAGAATTGAATAGAGTTGAGTAGAGTAGAGTAAAATAGAATAGAACAGAATAAACTTTGCTGTACACCAAAAGAGTAACACAACTTATACATAAACTTAAATCTATGAGTATAATGGCATGGCGATCTTAACGAGTCTCCCAAAGTGGGAGAGATAATTTAATTACCCACAAAAAAAAAAGTTAAGTCAAAGTATTTATTTCTAATTAAAAATTTATAAGCACTTTTGAATTGTCAAGAAGTCAGTCAGAAAAATTATGTTAATTGCAATTGTCATTACCTCCTGTAAAACAATAAATTATTTGACCTGTACATCTCTAGATGAAAGGATGATCATTCTATAATGATCCCAATACAATCACTGATTGTTAAAGTAGCAAATATTAAAAGGCCAGTTTTGACATCTGTCAAAACGAGTACTTAAATACGCAAAAAGAATATACTCGCCATATATTCCATCATAGTATTTATTGCGCTAAAAAAAATTTTTTTTTTAACACTTTATATTTAATTATTATTTTATTGTTTTTTTTTTCAGTTTCGTTTTAAGTTACATTCTACGGTATATCTCAAATGTAAAAACGAGCCTTTCATTTTTTAACGAGTTTACTGATGTAGAATAACTACTACTTACACAATATATTTTTTTAATCCAATCTACAAAGGTGGTTGAGTCCAATCTACAAAACCTTGAGCACCGGCGAAGGGTAGCCAGCCTTTCGGTGTTTTACAGGATGCACTTTGGAGAGTGCGCGCAGGAATTACATGACTTGATTCCACCATCTCACTTCTACCATCGGACAAGCCGACGAACGGTGAGTATCCACCCTTATGTTGTTGAAACCTCTACGGTCCGGACCAAGCGTTTTGCCTCGTCGTTTATACCACGTATATCGATGTACTAGAACAATTTGCCTGCTGCGTTCTTCCCGTCTGATTATAATTTAGGTGTCTTTAAGGCAAGAGTAAATAGGCTCTTAATAAACCAATGCGCCTCACCATCAACGATTGCATCACTGCTTACCAACAGGTGGGATCGCAGTCAAGCACTAGTTTATATCTATCAATAAAAAAAATTTTTTTTTCAAACTTCAGACCACGATTTTTTGACCATAGAAGCTAAGTGGTGTTTTGTAAAACCTAAATCAGCATCAAGGCACTCAACCTGAAGACTTCTTAAAAAGCTTAGCATTATATATGGTTCTTTAGAATAGTATAATGATAAAAAGAAAACCTACCTGCCGTGAAATTGAGGTTTAAGCGACCGAAATTATAAAAAAGAAAAATGAAATGATTCTGAACTTTAGTGTCCACACGGGCCACAAAAAAGCCACCACAAAACAAAACCGCCATAAAAAAAGTCTAGAAGCGGCCACAAAAAAAGCTAGAAGCGGCCACAAAAAAAGCTGAAGCGCGCGACAGCTTGTGGCCGGAGATGCTAGAAGCGGCTTCTAGTTTTTTTTGCGGCGGCACCGCCGCACACGAGCCACAAATAAAAGCCGCCACAAAAAGAAGCTAGAAGCAGCTTTTTTGTGGCCCGTGTGCGGGAACACTTACTGTCCGTTTTCCAACAACCTTTGATTTATCACAAATTCTAAAGTAGTAAGTACTTTGAAGTCTCATTAGTCTTTGAAGTTTTCTTATTAGCCACGAGAGCGCCTGAAGCATTTCCTAATGATCGAATGTTACTTTTATGACCGATTTCTTTAACATAACAAGCTTAAAAATTTTGACGAATCGAGCTTTGAGAGAATTCCTTTTGAAATAAGTTAATTATTATGAAACCAGGAGCGAAAGAAAAATATTGTCCCAAAAAAACATACTTCCGGAATAAAAAGTATTCTTTAAGTCCTTAAAAAGTTTCATCAATAACTATAACTCAGGGGTCTTTAAATCAAGGGTGCTTGTAGGCAAGCTCAATCGTCGGCCACATCATTGCTTTCCACCAGGCGAGATAGTGGTCAAGCGCGAGCCTATCCATAATTAAAAAAAAATTCGTACGCTATTTACAGATTTATCCAAACGTTTACTTCACACTTCGTCTGATCCAAAGGTAAAAAATAGCTGGAACTATTAGTCGGTCTAATGTAGTTAGACGCACACGTGTGGTGTACACGCCTGATTTGTACGTAGAACGACGTCGCGAAGCGTGGATCTAGTGTAGTTCTACAAGTCTAGTTTCCATTTAAAATGTATGGACACCGACGCGCTCAGATCGACGTACGAGGCTTACGTGTATTTTTTTTTTTTATTTGTTTTTTTTTCTGATACTTTTCGAGATCTAGCTGATGGTCTGTGAGGACTGAGGGACCGCACTTTAAAAGCTGTAGTTTTTAGTATGTTGGTTCTGGTTGGTTGGTTGGGTATGGAAAATCCTAGATTTATTCTACAATTTTGTTTCTTGAGAGTTTCTCTTGGGAGTTTCTTGCACGTTCTTTTCCATAGAAATCTACGCTTTGGAACGAGCAATTTCGCTTCAGTTTTTTTGGACTGTCCGACATTTGACTATTCAAAAGAGCCTGCAAAACTATTTGAAATTTTGATTTTTGATTTTGAATTGTTTTTAAGAGTACTAAATATAAATGCTAATTTTTTTGTTTTTTTTTTTTAGCAAAAACCAGTGTTGTCCCTCAGTTCACACGCACATTGCGCAGTGTAGTTAGTTCTACGTTTGTTCAGAAGGTAGATGTAAATACTAGGCCAGTTAACAAACTTCCTGCAGATTTTGTACTTCTCCCTAAGTTAGTCGTAATCCGATAGCACCCCTTGTCCCTCCTATATCTAAGCAAGTTACTTTACTAAATCAACAACAGTTATTAATTAGATCACGAACTACGGAACGGAGCGGGAATTAAATTTAACTGTTTACGTGAGCTCCTTGACGATCCAATTATGTTGCTTAGTACGTCACTATTCAGTGCCGTAAATAGGGCTGTGATTACATGAGTGTAGGAATAGGACATTTGTAAAGAAAGTTTGTGGTTGCAACCAATGTGAAGTTCACCCAAACCGTTGTGGAGGCGAGTGCTGCAGTGACAAATCTCCACAAGTATTGACGACGTTTTTCAATACACTCACGAAGAAATACTTTCTCCGAAAATTACAACGTATTTTTGTTCATTTTGTACTGAAGAATATTTTCCTAAGTTGCCATACATTTTAGTTTTGATTTAGATGACAGCAGGCTATCGCAAGTATTTTTTAACTCAATCACAATATCTGGCGGCGGCGTAGTATGTAAAGAATTCTCTTCAACTTTTAAATTCGACATTTTTTTTTTCAAAAATAACACAAATGAATAAGTTAGATAATAATACTTAATAAACTTTTTTTGCGCGCTTAACCATTGCTGGTTGTAGGAGAAGCAAAGGTATGAAACCGTTATTTAATTCTTTTTATAATACTAATGAAACATACAAAGAATCAGAAAGTCATACTATATGGTTCAGAATGTCGGGCTGGAAAAAAGACGGATGAAAATAATTGCATGTAGCCACAAAATAGATAGGTACAGAAGGCAATCTCATGCATGTACTTCACTTTTTATACCTACGCTCGGTGGACGCACACTAATGAGCGTTTGAGCCGGAACTGTTCGACGAGCGGGCCGAGGCGCTCCGAGATATCGTGTCCGTGAGCGGTGTCTATGTGTGCGTTGCTCGAACGCGCTTTGTATGTAGATTGACTTCTGTACATATTTTGTGATGTAGCGGAGATGAGAATGTTGAGTTGGATGTGTGGTGTGACCAGAAAAGATAAAGTGATAAATAAGTATATTAGAGGAAGTTTGAAAGTGGCCCCAGTGACTGAAAAGTTGAAAGGGAATCGTTTGCCTTGATATGGTCATGTAAAGCGGAGGGATGAAACGAATGTTACCAAAAGAATTATATTATGAGTATACATGTGGATGAGTGGAGAGGGAAAGGGAGGCGAAAGAAAAGATGGATGGATTGTGTGAAGAGTGATTTCAAAGAAAAGGAATTTAGTGATAGCATGACGGGTGACAGGGCAGAATGGGAGAAAAAAAAGAAAAAAAAAAAGAACGTATTGCGCCGACCCCAAATAAAACGGGACAAAGGCAGGAATATGATGATGACAAAGAATAAGAAAGCATAGCATAGCATAGTCGGCCTTATAATGTTTCTACTGTTGGGACTCAGGCCTCCTCTTTAGGAGAAGGAATGGGCCGTAATCCACCACGTGGGCCAGTGCGTGTTAGTGGATGTCACGTCTTCGAATTTTTGGTTCTAGGACATGCTGGTTTCCTCACGATGTTTCCTTCACCGTTTTGAGAGTAGTGGTGATGAAATAAATTATACAAAGTAATGCGCTTGACCGCGACCTACAACTCGTAAGTCGGGGCCGTTACCACTCGGCCACCACTGCTCCTAAGAATAAGAAAGGATTTTCCAAAATTCAGGTAAGAAACAGCAGTCTAAAGTTTGTAAGAAGAACCTTATTTACATATTGGTGTAACTGCCAGCAGAAGCTGTAGTTATGCATAGATGTTGTCAAATATTTTTTTACATACTTTTTAGGGTTCCGCACCCAAAGGGTTAAAACGGGACACTATTACTAAGACTTCGCTGTCTTCCCGTCTGTCTGTCACCAGGCTGTATCTCAAGAACCTCGATAACTAGACAGTTGAAACTTTCACTAATTATGTATTTATGTTGCCGCTATAGCAACAAATACTAAACAACTAACCAATAAAATTATTACTATACTAATAAAGTTATTAATATCTTTATTTTCCATTTTAACATATTAAATACCTACATTTTTAAATATTTCTTAAAAAAAAATTAAAATATAAAATAATATTATTATTATACTAAAAATCAAATAAAACAAATATTTAAGGGGCTTCCCATATAACAAATGCGATTTTTTTGCCGAATTTCCCTAAGGACGGTACGGAACCCTTCGTGCGCGAGTCCAACTCGCACTTGGCCAGTTTTTATTCTTTCTTTGTACAAAAAAGAACGAAAGTACTCAATTTAAAATTTGCACCCTATTCGCAAATAAATATTTCTCAACTTTTTGCCGATAACTTATCGGTAGTGAGGATTCATGAGGATCCACCTATGTGGTGGAAAATTAATGACAATAAATACCCCATCTGTTGCCGGTAGTGCGTCAGTATTTATCAGCTCTCCCAGCAGTGTAGCCAGTGAGCAATTGTTTAGCGGAGCTAGTTAATGAAGAACACAGAAATAGGCTGCAAGGTGTAAAAGCGGCGAAATTACTTTATAAAATAAAATTTACCTTTATTTAATTTCGAGTACTAAAAGTACAAATAATAATACTAATATTCAATTACTCAAACAAATTAAAAAAAATAAAATTGTGATTTTTCTTCATAGTAATACTTCCGTTTCCGCTTCCATTTCTGCTTCCGCTAAAATTTACTTTAGACTTCTGTTTCCGTTTCCGCTTCCGTTAAGACACTTCCGTTGCATCACTACCAATAAGCACACAGCTTTATTCACAAACAAAATTTGCTTTGCCAACCTTTTTAATCGAGCACCTAAGTAGTTTTGTACCCACACTAGAGACCAGGTTATACGTTGCACTGTTTACTATCCCCCGTATAAGCTTTTAATAGCCTCAAACAAAGCGAGGCTACCGTTTGTAGTCGAAGGCTAACGCATTTATGAACGCAATAGGTACCATAGCGATCACTTTTGCCTGATCACTTAAAAAGCGGCACCAAACCAAACCCTTTGAAGTGTTCGTTTCTAGTGCAAGCAAAAATGAACTTAGCGGTGGTCTTTGATGGTACATAGCCTGTGTTTGATAGAGTGCAAGTGCTCTTTGTGGGGTATAGGGGATTCTAACAGTATATTTGGACATTAGAGTATGGGTTTTTAGGGTCCCGACGTGTGCCAGCGGGACCCTATTATTAAGCCACCGGTGTGACGTTCGTATGTCGGTCTATCAGCGGGATGTAAGGTATGTACGGGATGTATCATATTTTCGTTACAACAACAAAAAATAAAATCAAAACAAACTTAAAAATTAAATGGGGTTCCTATTCAAATCATTATTTTGTCGGTATTTTTTTGCTTGATTTTAATATTGTAATACCCCTTCGTGTATGAGTCAGAATAAATTGAAGCAGGTTTTCCGCACTAGTGCGAAAAACAATAAATTACGTGTCTAAGAAGAAAAAAGGAAGCCGTAGGGATTAGAACAGTTTTTCGAGTAGGTAAGCGTATTGAAAAATTTTTTATTTTGTACCAAATAGTGGAGGAAAAAAAGAACCAAACCGCTTAAACCCTAACCTGTAGAATTAAAACTGTCCCTTAAAATAATGACGCGCCAACCCTACAATAGGAAGAGCAATTAGGGTCTCGTATCTGAAAATTAAAATCGATTGTTCGTACTACATGATCTAAAGGGTTCCCTACATCCTTGTATTATGTGGGTTACTGTGTTAGCATTCGTCTTATATAGCATAGCATAGTCGGCCTTATGTTCCCACTGTTGGGAGTTAAGGCCCCTCTCTAGGAGAGGGAATGGGTCGTAATCCACCACGCGGGCCCAGTGCGGGTTAGTGGATATCACATGTCTTCGAATTCTTGGTTCTAGGACATGCCGGTTTCCTCACGATGTTTCCTTCACCGTTTTGAGAGCAGTGGTGATGAAGTAAATTACACAAAGTAATGCGCCTGGCTGGGTTTGAACCCGCGACCTACAACTCGTAAGTCGGCGCCGTTACCACTTGGCCACCACTGCTCTTCACTTCATTCGTCTTATAGCTTCAGATAATTTTTGAGAAATCCCCGGGGCTCTGGAACGAAGGCAAAGAAGGAACGGGAGTGGGTTTTAGTCATTAAAAGTCTGACACGGACTCGCGGTGCACCCAAGGGCGGGAGATGTCACTGGATGATTACCTATCATAAACCGCATCAGGCAACGGCGCTCTCGCCGCCGCCGGGATTCCGATCCCGATTTCCAGCCACCGCAGGCGCGAGCTTGCGGACAGTGAGCAATGGGTAGCTCGCTGTCCGGCCGTCCGGTAACTGTCCGGACCAAGCCCAAGTCGTCAACGGCGCGCACTGTTCCCGCGCGCCTCAAGGAGTTGTCAGCAACAGCAGGGGCCCAGCCGGGTCGAAGCCTACCGGGGCCAGGGTTATCCGAAAGGGCGCTCGAGCCCCGGTATGAAGGCTTGAAGGAACTGGATGGGTTTTTTAGTCAGTAAGAGTCTGACACTATCTTCCGCTCCGCCCAAGAGCGGGGGTTGTCATAAGATGATATTTCCCATCGAAAAAAAAAAAAAAAAAAAAACCTATCATAAAAAAAAGGTAATTTTGAGAAAATTTAATAGTACATATTTCTTTGAATCCCGAAGAGACACTTATTTAGAAAGTCTACGTTGTACAATTACCGGAACGGATCTTGAGCGCTGGCTTCAAGTTGCGCAGAAGTCAGTCTCTTTAGTGGTGCGAAGTGAGACGCGGGGGCGGGGGAATGTCAGTGATTGGCTCGCCACGCCATCGTGTCATAGACGTCACTCGTGATTCGATCCCTGCGTTGCTGCATGTATCTAACAACGACGACGATTGGCTCGCCAATGTATGGAATGCGCAAAGCGATCCCCACTCTGACGCCGAGCGCTCAAGATCCGTGCCGGTATTTGTACTTGTTTCATTTCATCTAGTCTTGCGGAACAACCCATCTTTAAAATAGTGCCAGTGTGGAGCCACTACACAGGACATGCGTCACCTGCTATGCTGCCCATCCTGCATAACCACTTGCACTTTTCAGGATCTATACGAGACCAACAATAGAGCTGTACAGGTTGCCAAATATTGGTCAGAAAAAATCTAGTTTGAGAACATCGATATGAAAAGACGAAGAAGTCTTGGGGTTGTTCGCGACCTGCCCCCCTAGCCAAGTTACGAACTTTTCGATTCAGTACTCTGGCGTCGAACAGCTCGAGTTGGCCACGCCTCTGATTCCTTTGTCCTGACCACGTGACTGAGCGTTGAGATGACGTCATTCCCGTACATTTGAAGTTTTCTACTGGCGTTGACGATTGCAGATTATCAACTTGGTTAGGGGTACTGGGATACCGTTGGCGCGGGCTTGCGGACAGTAAGCAATGGGTAGCTCGCTGTCCGGCCGTCCGGTAACTGCCCGGACCAAGCCCAAGTCGTCGACGGCGCGCACTGTTCCCGCGCGCCTCAAGGAGTTGTCAGCAACAGCAGGGGCCCAACCGGGTCGAAGCCTCCTGGGGCCAGGGTTATCCGAAAGGGCGCTCGAACCCCGGTATGAAGGCTTTAAGGAACGGGATGGGTTTTTTAGTCAGTAAGAGTCTGACACTATCTTCCACTCCGCCCAAGAGCGGGGGTTGTCATAGGATGACTTTTCCCATCGAAAAAAAAGGGGTACTGGGATCTATGTAGTTCGTATTGTACGCCCGTGGGAGCGCTCAAACCATCTAATTTCTTCTTAAACCACTCTTACATAAGACTAATTTTACCGAATCAACAACAATTAAATGTAGTATTGAAGACAAGCGCAGTATTAACAACACATAACACATTTAATTGCAACTTCAAAACTATTGAAAAATATAACAAAAGTGAAAACAGTGCGTAATTCTCAGCTCGACTGTCAAAGAAGCAAGTCATCATTAACATTGTCACCATCATTTCAGTCGAAAGACGTCCACTGTTGGACATAGGCCTCCCTCAAGTGTCGCCATAATGAAAGTTCTTGTGCATATCGCATCCATCGGGTTCCCGCAAACCTTACTAGGACATCGGTCAAGAAGCTAGTGCGGGGGCGACAATAAACTTTTAAAGGGGAACAATTCCGTGATACATGATTTTTGTGTAACTTTAACCGTTTACGCAGCCTACGCAACAGAAGCTCTCAAAAGAAAATTTTTTTTCAAGTTTTTGCAACATTTTCATTGATGCTCCGCTCCTATTGGTCGTAGCGTGATGTTATACACCCCTACTTTTTAATTAGTACACAAAAAGATGGGGCTCTATCTGTACCCGTTACTGATCATATTTTTTTAGTCAAAAGTAGAAAAAACCGAAATCCTAAAATTGACCACGAAAAGGTAAATTCATCATAAAATCAATCTTACATAACAATTGCTAGTAGAAAATACTGCGAGCAGTGTTTTTCCTTAATAATTGTCACTTATTCATTCATTAATCAATAGCCTGCACAATATTTCCATAAATTGAGTGACATTTTGGGATATAAACCAACGCTAATAACTTTGCTGTTTATGAATTTTATTTAATGAGATTTTGCTTATAAAATAACAAAGGTTTTTCTAATAAGCTCTTTCAGTATGTGTACTAATTAAAAAATTGTGGTGTATAACACTTTGGTCCACAAACCTACCTCTTCCTTTACAAACTACTTGCATGGGACTAAGTGCGAATGGGACCAAATGCGAACGCGCTACGAAGTGCGAATGGGACGAAATGCGAATAACCCTGCGCGAAGACAGTAGGGATGCGCTCATTCAACGTCTCTGAGTATCAAATCTTTCTTTTCTTCTACAATTTATTAACCAACATCCAATATACGAAAAAAAAATCATTATCTTAATTAAGACCACAATTAAAGCTCCTTATAAAAACTCAAGCGTTTCTTTTCTCTAAAATAATTTAATTAAAAACACTGTTTACTTATTCAACTTGTGAACTAATTATCTTTCTCTTGGGATTCTGCCGAAATAATAAAAAAAAACAAAGGGTATTTAACGGAGGTAAATATTACCGCTATTTTTCAAGATTCATTAAATTTTTACGTCATCAAAGTGGGGCTGTTACGTTTTAATGAAGTGTTTTGCCGCTAAAAAAGAGCTTTATTTTTTAATCCTTTACCCACCCACGGGGTGGGTAACTAACGGGCCTTATCAGTCAGCCTGTCTGTCTTTCTGTCAAATGATGAAGCTAGATAGAAGTACTAAGGGTGTGGCGGTTGTATTAGTATTTAAATATATATACTAGCTTTTATTAGCAACGAATAAAATTTGGACCCCTTGGAGCCTAAGAGCGCCTTCACACTAGCGTTTGTCCAGCGTAGGCGTTCGATAAACGTATACGCAGCGCAGACGCCGCGACAACCCTGCGCAGGCATCGCGTTGTTGCGGCGTTCAATTTACTCCAAAGGAAACGCCGCAACCGTTTATCGAACGCCTACGTTGGACAAACGCTAGTGTGAAGGCGCTCTAAGTTTTGAAAAATTCTTTCTTATGTATCACCTTTTTATACTTCACTAGTTTATTTTATAGTGCAACAAAAATCTAACATAAACCAAAAAAAAATCATCAATTTGTTCCGCATCGCCCCGAATTTTTGCACCACTTTCGATTATAACAAAAAAAGTCCTTATACTTCAAGGCTTAAATTAAACACGGAAGTCGCCGTCCAAACCAAAGTCGACGAGCGACGGCAGGTTTTTACTGTTGACTCGCGTTCAATGCCCTAGATCTTCAGCAAGTTACCGTTCAGTAAGTTCACCATTACATTAGAAGATTTACAGAATAGAATTATCGTTGCTCATCTCATCAGAAGGCTTAAAGTCATCCAAAAGGCAAGGAAAAGGGCATAACCCTTTTAGAGTTAGAGTTTCCTTACGTGATCGGATCAGGAATGAAGATATCCGCTGGAGAACCAAAGTTAAGAGCAGTGGGCAGGACACATTGCAATCAGAAGAGATAGCCGATGGAGCCAAAAGGATCTGCAGTAACGACCACATACTACAAGACGTAGCGTTGGTAAGCTTTCCACAAGGTGGATCGACGGGTTGTCGATTCGAGACGCTCTGGACCGTGCTGTGATAACCAGAGATCGGAATAGGTAAGGCTGTTTTATGTACTTGCTATAGGTTAGAATAATATGGATATTCCCTGAGTCCCGGGATTTGGTTGGATTATAAGTAGTAAAATTATAAAAAAAAACTATTCTTGCCTTCGGGACTATTGAAAGATTACATTACACTTCCTTTCTTGCGGGTAAATATAAGAAGGACGGGATTAAGGATAGTATAATAAATAGATAAACTTGATTTATTAAACCACATATTATATTTTTTTACGTAACAATTTCTTATTCAAGAAACAACAATCATTAAAAAAAGAAAGAACAATCATTTAAACATTTTCATTCTGAAGTTGTACAAAAACATATTAATAATCCCGTGGTATATCCATATTAACATCAATGTTTGCGATTAATGAACCTAAATAGCCCTACCTATTCCGATCACTGGTGATAACACTTGACGGTGACCTATGTCCAATAGTGGACGTCTTTCGGCTAAAAGGAATGAATCTACTACTACTACAACAACCCATTACATCCCACTGGTTGACTTAGAATTAGAAGCGACAAGAAGTATGTAACCAGGATCTATGTAACTCATAATATGATTTAAAAGAGTGTCCATGGAGTTTCTTGCACGTTCCTCTCCATAGAGACCTACGCTTTGGAACGTGCAATTTACGAGTAGCTTCACTTTCCTTGGACTGACTGACATTTGACTATTCAAAAGTGCCTGCTAAAGGTCTATTTGAAATAAATGTTTTTGATTTGATTTGTTTTGACTCGGGTCTCACCTTAATAAGGAGGATATAGCCTACTGGTACCACGTTGGCTAAACGGGCTGGCACCGGGTTTTTATTTCAACTTTTGGTTATATTTCACTGGTTGTATAGTGAATGTTTCCCTATTCGCCTCTTACGAAATCCTGGGATGAAAAGGAGTGGTGACATATTATATTCTTATTTCGTCACCTCACGGAATACTCACTACACGGAAAAATGAACGAGTGAATGACCCGTATGCTGGATCCTGGTGTGGAAGTGTTTTAGGCATAAGTTTCCGTCCTTAGCACGTTAGTTTACAGCCACTAGATGCCTCATGCTTGAACTAGCGCACCAAAACAATTCTGTCAACTAGCCGAGGTTCTGATTGGTACGCGGGAACGGGGTACTCCATTATGATTGGTCGAGACATCAGCCACAAAATAGATAGGTACAGAAGTCAATCTACATACAAAGTGCGCTCGAGCAACGCACACATAGACACTACTCACGGACACGATATCTTGGAGCGCCTCGGCCCGCTCGTCGAACAAAAGTTTAAGGGCATACCGTGCTTTCAGCTGTCAAGACTAGAGGTGCACACGTCAAAATTTATTACTAAATGCTCGGATATTCACAAACTAAAAGGGCATCACTAACGATTGACGTTACGGAACGGTCCAACTTTGGTTAGCGTTTGAACTTTAAGCGCAATACCAAAAATCCTACCAGCTGAATCGAACAGTTCCGGCTCAAACGCTCATTAGTGTGCGTCCACTGAGCGTAGGTATAAAAAGTGAAGTACATACGTGAGATTGTCTTCTGTACCTCTCCATGTTGTGCATCAGGTCTATAAGTATATGTGTTCACAGACATGCGTCACCTGCTATTAGACGTCTAGTGACTTTAAGGTCGTTGGTTTACCTCATCTAACACTGAAGAAATACAAACGGTTGCCGCAGATCACGTTACTGAAGGCCTAACAATCACCTATTATTGCGATAGTATGAAGCTTAGAGGCGTCGAGTTTGATGTGGGGGAGCTATCTAATTACAAAGGAAAGTTTACAGAACACTGTGGATTTGTAGGCTCTTCAAGGATCTTATATGTATACGTGTGTTTTGCAGTAGATTTTCGTCTTCAGGGAATTCAGTAACGGAATCTGAAGAGTATCGGTATGTATTAAGTACCTCATAGTATACTTTAAGTATTTATATTTCTGTACACTATACGTATGTACATATAAATAAAATTCAAGTGTCCGTTTTTATTTCAAAACATTTATTTATTTATTTATTCACAAAATCCACAGCTCTTTAACAAAAATTTTACTTAAATTATAAACTGATGTTACAGCCAATTAAGGATTTACAATTTACTATCTAAACATTTATGCCTCAGAAACAAACAGAATAAAACGCTAGTACCATTCAAGCCTAGTAGTGGTGTGCTGTGTGAGTGGGTGTGTTGGAGTGAGTGTGAAGAGTTGATGTGGTGTATGAAATAGTGTATGAAATACTATTATACTGTTGTTAATCGCCATCATTCTTTTAATTTAATTAATTTTTTTTTTTAATTTTTTTACTAAATGTAATATAATACATTTAGTAAAAAAAAAATTGAATGTGAAAGTATATTCGATACCTAACAAATCAGAGCCAAACAAAATAACAAACTGTTTCTACTAACTTTTAAACTAATTTTTATTTCACATGAGTGTAGAAATATTTTTTTCTGCCAATTTGCATCCCTTCAACATTTTTTTTTTTTTTTCTATAGGGAAAATCATCTTATGACAACCCCCGCTCTTCGGCGGAACGGGAGATAGTGTCAGACTCTTACTGACTAAAAAACCCATCCCGTTCCTTCAAGCCTTCATACAGGGGCTCGAGCGCCCTTTCGGATAACCCTGGCCCCAGTAGGCTTCGACCTGGCTGGGCCCCTGCTATTGCTGACAACTCCTTGAGTCGCGCGGGAACAGCGCGCGCCGTCGACGACTTGGGCTTGGTCCGGACAGTTACCAGACGGCCGCACGGCGAGCTACCCATTGCTCACTGTCCGCAAGCCCGCGCCTACGGTGGCTGGAAATCGGGATCGGAATCCCAGCGAGAGCGCATCCCTTCACCATCCAATCTTCACATAAAACCGATTTAAAATTTTATGTTTTTTTTTTATGTATATTATATTTGGTGGGTCTTAGAATAAGTGGTAGGCTATTTTTTACCCTCATATCCCCACCCCCATTCATTTCTTTTAAAATTAATATGCCAAAGTAACGCTTGCCGAGTCAACTAGTAAGATTCAACGAGTTTTGATTCATATGTTTCTTACATGCTGGGTTTTAGAATTGGACACTAGTTTAGAGAAGATGAAATCTAAGCGCACGGTAGTGCGCAGGCCAAGTTCCAGCAACAGGCCGCGCGCATGCCGTGCAATATTTACACGAACCGTTTCGACCCACTTTTGACCCCCCTGTAGCTCAGTGCTTATTCCAAGTACAGAGATAAAATTGTATCTACGTAATCATATACTAGTATTAAAGCAGTATGCCAAATTTCATAGATATAGCTTCAGTAGATCCTGAAATATGACCCTGTGAATATAGCTAATTTTGGCACTGACTCACTGACCGGTAATCAAAACCTATATGCCACTTCCAATTGTCCTAGCGTAATGAAATTTGGCACAAAGGTCGTGTGTTATACTTGGCAGGTTAATTTAATTATATAAATAATAAATTTAATTATACAATTCACGAAAACCTGCCAAGTTCAAATTTAATGATGGTCAGGCTGTTGATGAAGATGATTATGATCGATTTTTAAGTGCATCTAAACTTGGCATTGGATTGAATTTCAACCCTTTTTAGGCGAACAATTAGCCGGTAGGAACTTGGCCCCCTTTTTAACATGTATGTTTTTGGTGGGATACCATATCTCTCCTAAAGCTTGCCACGAGTGCGATCCCCTATTCTTTTGATATCGTCCTCCCAACTACCCTTTCTTTCTTTTTTATTATCTTGGACACCAGTCGGTTACGTCCTCGGCCCTTTTATCTTTTTTGTTCCTCATCATGTGGCCTGTCAACCTCCATCTTAGGATTTTAATACAATACGTCACACTCGTTACTGCAATTTGTTTGCGAATTGTAACACAACTCTTACTAAAGATCTATACTACCTTATTTTTATAAGCGAAACCAGAAACTCCTGTCTAGTATTTTTACGTCAAGAATCCTTGTACAAAATTTCAAAATTGTTTTATGAAAAACTAGCTTCTGCCAGCGGCTTCACCCGTTATGTCACTCAGGAATGAAGCAGCTTTCTATCGCTGAAAAATTTTTAGCAATCGGACCAGTACTTTCAGAGATTACCTCCTACAAACAAAAAAATAAAAAAAAAACTAACTTTACCTCTTTATTTCATTAGGGTAGATGACAAAGTTATAAGCTTGTTATGTCAGCAAAAATACAAAGTCGCCATCCAGGCGACTGAGGGGTTATTTTACGCTTGCACCCGGCTGTTTGATGTCCCCTAACACCCGCTATGACCTGTCGTGACCAGTTTTGTGCTTAGTGTTAATAAACCAAAAAATAATGTTGTATTTCTCCTTAGAATTTTTCCAACTTGCTTGGGCTCAGTTTTCAGCCTAACTGGATGTGGCTGAATACCTGTGTTTTCCATGGAACAGCCTATCAGACCTCTACAACCCTGTGACTGGGCAAGACAATACTCCTTGTATAGACTGGTGGCCAGACTTTTTGGCGTCTGACTTTTTTTTTTGGTGGGAAAATCATCAATGACAACCCCCGCTCTTGGGCGGAACGGGAGATAGTGTCAGACTCTTACTGACTAAAAACCCACCCCGTTCTTTCAAGCCTTCATACCGGGGCTCGAGTTGTCTTTCGAAACTAACTCTGGCCCCGGTAGGCTTCTACCCATCTGGGCCCCTGCTGTTGCTGACAACTCCTTGAGGCGCGCGGGAACAGTGCGCGCCGTGGACGACTTGGGCTTGGTCCGGACAGTTACCGGACGGTCGGACAGCGAGCTTGGCGTCTGACTTCCTACGTCAAGATAAACAATAACTTTTAAAAATAAAATCTAGCCAGAGTTGGATTGCGAATAAACCTACATATATCACTTCAATAATTACAAACCTACAAACGAAAGATATTGGCATGAAATCCTAGATAAAATATCCGTTCTTTTGGGAGAGAACAGAGCCAAATTACAAATAAACTTAATTACTGAGAGATGCTTTATGGGCTGACCTAGATACTGTGTGCTGGTAGTAGGGTTGCCAACCGTACTCTAAAATAGAGTATTGTACTCTATATCACGTAGGCGTACTTTATAATTTATAACCATCGATATAGTCTATCTAATAATTTAAACGACTTGGGTAATTTTTAAGGTAAAATGAAATCTGATGTAGTCAACACTGGTTCAGAAATCAAGGTTGATTATGAGATTTTGGTCATTGTTTAATAATGGAACCTTATAAAAAGTATCCAATTTAAGTATTTTTTAAATGATTTAGATAGATAGATAGATAGATAGATAGATTCTTTATTGTACACCAAAAATAAAAATTACATGAGAAACTTAAAATTAATAGGGTGTCACAAAGGGCGGTCTTATCGCTAAAAGCGATCTTTTACAGACAACCTTTGGATGGATTTGAAAGAGAAGGAGAAAAAGATACTCAGGTAGTTGATGGTGTACTATCCACATATATACACAATACATAAACTAATAAATTACATAAATTACAAAACAATATACAATATATATATATATACATATACTATTAGGGGACTTTTTAACATTAAAAAATGCAAAAGATTTTCGTTTAAAATATACCTATTTCAGTCTCTTTGATGATATTCTTATTACAAAAGTAGGATACATTTGCAAAGACAAAATAGTGTCATAAGTAATAAAATAAATCTGGAATCGTACGGGAAATCTGATTCTTAATATTTTATTCCACTTACTGATTCATCATCAGTAGCCATACTACGATCAAGATCTGTTGTAGAACTATCGTCATCTCAAAAAACAAGTGAATGACAACTAAAATTCCGGTTGCCAACATTAGATTTTTAATTTCCTTGAAAAAAATCCAAGTCGTTTAACTTACTAGACAGACTTATATACATAATTATATGTAGGTACTACGCACTAGATTGGGCGTGCCGAACACTCACTTCAGTCGACTCAGGTGTAATGTCGACTGTACACCTTGAACTATGTTGAACGAAATGCGTAAGAGCTACGAAATTCATGGCGCTTAAGACATTTTCGTCGCGAAAAAAGTATTCCCCAAAAGCTATCTTAGCGCTGCGTGTTATAATAGTTCTGTTAGACGACAATGTAGCGCTGCAGCGAGCTTTTGTTGTAACTTTTCAGTATTTTGACAATAGTTTCCATGAAAGCGCTTGTCTATCACTAGAGTTTATTAAGTCGATGTCTATAACACTAATAGAGGACGCTAAAATACTTTTCTTTACACAATGTTTACTATACTAGTACCAGTTACGCATATAGGATGCACACCAATTACCATAACCAAAAAAATCGACTTTACTGAGAGTGTTTTCGATCATTAATGTGATGTGGCGGGAAGAGAGAAACAGGACTTCATTGAATTTGATTAAAAATGGACTTTTGATCTATGTAAACTTAGAGTTAATATGTTTAGAGTCGTACAATTCTTTTAAAAAACCGGACAAGTGTGAGTCGGATTCGCGCACTGTGGGTTAAAGAGTTCATTTTCGTTCAAGTTCGTTCAAAAATTCGAAAACATGTGACATTCACCAACTCGCACTGGGCCCGCGTAGTGGATTACAGCCCATTTCCTCTCCTAGAGAGGAGGCTTGAGTCCCAGCAGTGGGAACATTAAAAAGGTTAGTGATTGATGAATGAGAAAAAAAAGAAAAAATGAGAGGAACTTGGCAACCCTAACTGATAGTTTGTCGCCTCAGGGGGGCCTTGACCCGATGCCAGCCGCTCAATGATAAAGATTATTCTCATATTTGGTAGATACTGTTGGGATTGGACGATAATGAAAAGTTTTTGTCCATTAAACTATAGGATCTATTCGTATAAAACTACATTTTGTATTAATTACGTATAAATTAAACCCGCCAATCGGTTTGATAGCACTCCTATTTCATTTGGCTTTTTTTTTGTTGAAATCAAATTAATAATTGTTAGCAGTACACCGCAGACTACCCCCTGTATTATTTTAGTCATTTCAATCCATCTTATGGTTGTCTGGTAGATATCGCTGTCAGCGATAGGACCGCCATTGTACCCATAGATTTAAGTTTATGTACAAGCTATTTTACTTTTTGGTGTAGGTACAATAAAGTTTATTCTATTCTATTCTATTCTATTCTATTCTATTCTGTTCTATTCTGTTCTATTCTGTTCTATTCTGTTCTATTCTGTTCTATTCTGTTCTATTCTGTTCTATTCTGTTCTATTCTGTTCTATTCTGTTCTATTCTGTTCTATTCTATTCTATTCTATTCTATTCTATTCTATTCTATTCTATTCTATTCTATTCTATTCTATTCTATTCTATTCTATTCTATTCTATTCTATTCTATGAATGATTATTTCTTCTATTTATCACAGTTATCCCCCATGGTTTTGCCGGCAGTCCTAAGTTGCTGTTCGACTCCTATTGGTTGGAGAGCGATGACATGTCTTCCTCGACAAATAAGCCTTCTATTACTCGTACTGAATAATTTTTCAATTCAAACCAGTAGCTTCTGAGATTGGCGAGTGGACCCAAAAAAACAAACAAACTGTTCAGCTTTATAATATTAGTCATTTACTGGATAATACGATAGATATCCCATGATTTTTTGTTAAGGTAGGAAATCATCTACAGATTTCCCCCGCTCTAGGGCGGAGCGGGAAGACGTGGCAGACTTTTACTGACTCTTAGATATACTTATGTCTTTCCTACACTAAACAAAATTGAAGTTGCGGGCTCCTCACGTCAGAGAAGACTATGTCTTTCTTAACCGCACCGCAGGGAAGGCACATACGAGGTCAGTTAAACCTCGTTTTGCACTGAACGTGTTAACCTCAAAGTTTGCCTCGCGGGTGCGGGTGGCGTCTTTGTTAGCATTACCGCTTCGCAGAAGAAGGCGACCGCCTGCCACTCCTTCTCGCTCTGGACCATGTACCAAGGCCCGGCGCGAGAGATCACTGCTGGCAAGCGCCACCACGAGGATACGGTGGTGCTCTGCCCAGGCGGGGCACACCTCTACCGTATGCTCCACCGTATTCTCCGAGCGGTCCCCACAAAGGTGACACCCAGGCGTTTCTTCCACACGAATCCGGTGCAGGAATCTCCCGAACTTACCATGTCCGGTGAGGACCTGCGTCATGCGGAAGGTGAGGACGCCGAAAAAGAGGCGATCATAATTGTGGCGTGCCCAAAGTTCAGTACGAGGTCAAAGTGACCCCGTATTAACCTTTCGTATACCGTAATTAGAGACACAATTAAAAAGTTATTGTGTCCCGCGTAGATCCGCGTTCCGGCCATACAACGGGTTAAAGAAAACCACCACTGCATTCTGTCTTAATAGGAGATCTTATATACGTATATATAAATCTCTTTCCTAAACTAAACCAAACTGAAGTTACGGCCGCCGCACGTCAGAGAAGACTTATGTCTTTCTTAACCGCACCGCAAAAACGACACATGCGAGGTCTATTAGACCTCGTTGCGAACTGAACGTGTTAACCTCAAAGTTTGACCTGTGCAGATGTTACTTGCCACGAGATGCACCCTCAAAATGTATAAAACATTTCGTGAACTGACTTCATTCTACTTCAATCACCTCCCCTCCCTCAGTTGTAATACTCGACGTGACGTGATTGCATTCAGCATCAAATTCCCTGCACAGTTGCCATCGTTCCGACATGTTTGCATTTCAATCTGTACTTTAGTTGGCGTCAAAGAGATTTTCTTTTCTTCTTATCTAAGATCCAATAGAAGAAGTCTCCAATAGAATTACGATAAATGTTATATGCTAGATAATGCGTTCATTACGACATTACGCATAGGTTGCCTAGCCAAATCTGGTGCCAATGATGTTAAATAATAAAATTTGTTGTTACATTTTTGACATCAATTACCCCTCATTTGTTATTTGGGAAACAGAGCATCGGCTGAAAGAATGTGCCCCAAGATACTGAAAAACTATAGGTTGCCTCTTTTTTTTTGGTGCAAACAGGAGGGTTGCCTCGCATAAAGATGTGAGTATGGCCATAATATATCCACATCTGTTATTTAATCGTTTTTTAGGGTTCCGTAGCCAAATGGCAAAAAACGGAACCCTTATAGATTCGTCATGTCTGTCTGTCTGTCCGTCCGTATGTCACATCCACTTTTTTCCGAAACTATAAGAGCTATACTGTTGAAACTTAGTAAGCATCGCTGCTTACCATCAGGCGGGATCGCAGTCAAGTACTAGTTTATAAAAGATAAAAAAAAAAGTAGATATATTCTATGAACCCCTTTAAGATTTTTACACAAAAATAGAAAAAAGCAATAAATTTTGGGGGTCCCCATACTTAGAACAAGCATCAAACCCATACGTGTGGGGTATCTATGGATAGGTCTTCAAAAATGATATTGAGGTTTCTAATATTTTTTTTTTAAATTGAATAGTTTACGCGAGAGACGCCTCCAAAGTGCTAAAATGTGTGTAACTTCTAAAATAAGAGAATGATAAAACTAAAAAAAATATAAGATGTACATTACTATGTAAACTACCAACGAAAATTGGTTTGAACGAGATCTAGTAACTAGTTTTTTTTAATACGTCATAAATCTAAAAAAATACACTATTATTAAAACAACGATCAAAGTTACAACGAACTACAAGAACTTTTACATTATGTTACTTGCTGCTACGGAACCCTCCATGGGCGAGTCCGACTCGCACTTGGCCGGTTTTTTTCATGTTAAATTGTGTTTTTTTGTCTAATATAAGGGGCATTTCACGTGAAGCGGACAACAAAAAAAAAATGAGGTCGTGAATTTTGTTTATATTTCGATCAGTTATACTTCTAGTAGACATGGATGTGTACACACAATTTTTTTTTCGTGTGATTTTTTATTGCAGAGTTATGAGCTTTTAAAAATTGACTAAGAATAAAGTCATGAATTTTTGAATGCTTATTATCTGTATCAATTAATTTGTAAAATAAACTAAAAACTATTGGTTCATACAGATAAAAGGTTGAAGTTTTTAATTGTTTTTGACGCATTCTAAATTTGATTTTTTTTACGTATAGTAAACCGGAAGTGAACATTTCAAATCGATATTTGAGTAACTTCGACACTTTTTTTTTTAATTTTTAAACCTTGAATTAAAGCTTTAAATGTAATTATTATTCACCAAAAAAATTAAAACGTGATCTTCAATAGTTGTAGACTTAGAGCATATAGAGTACATACACATCGGTATGAGCACTTTCTAAGCGTTTGGGTTTATGCGCTAACTTGCTAAAATACTTCGTTATTAATATTTTATTCTTTCATTCTAACATGCAAAAATATAAAAATAAAGGATTTCTTCAATTATTCACAAAAAAAAAACGCCAATGGTTTCAGACTAAGAGCGGTTTTGTTAATTGAGATTGAAACAACAATTATAAAAATAGGGAGATTTATTTTGTAATTTTTACAATTTTACTATTTGCACTAGCACTAATTCTCTTTACACATAAGCCCTCGTTTGTTGGAAGAAAAGCATGTAGTTGTTTAGTTCCTGGAATGGTGATAGCGGAAGCGAAACGGACTCGTAGAAAATCTCGCTCTAGTTGAATACTTTCCTTCGAGCAGTAGTAAATAGACGTCTCAGTCAATGATGATTTGGCCCATTCATATAACCTTATAGGTGTAGTGATAGCGTTATTAGTAGACTGCAAACTTGCACGGGTTGCCAAACGTTTAAGGTTTCCTCCAAGACCATCACATGGGCCTTTTCCATGAGCAGTGGCATGGAAGTGTAACTGTGCTTCTTTCTTAAAATCTTGTTTGTAGTAAAATAGGTTCACAAAATTGAACCTATTTTTAAAATGTTGGGGAGCCCCGTCTGTGATGTATTTCATGACAGAAACAGCAATTTCGTGCTCATCAAGGTGCTGGTGAAGTATTTTTTGAAAAGAGTAGAATGTGGCAGTATCGTGCTTTAAATCGTCCGAAATCATGATGATGCTTCCATGTTTAATGTCATTTCCATATTTATAATAATAAACGCATGTCAAAAGCGTGGCTTGATCATTATTCCAATGAAATAATTAGACAGCATCTTGTACGACAAAACTATAATTTTCGGCAAAGTCACATTGAACGAGAATTTCGCCTTCAGGGATGGTTTCTTTCAGAGTTCTAAAATAAAGCGCTTGTTGTTCAGCGATATAAGCATGCGGCTTCAAAATGTCCAAAGCGTTACACAAGCAATCAACAAAATCATCAGCAGGAAGCATTTGGGTGGCTATCGTGAAGCGGTCTGTGCCTTCCCATTTTTCAAACTGAATATTTGTCACTTGATTTTCATCAAATACCATTTTTAAATGATCACGTATTCCACTAAAACCAGGACAGGAAGAGCAACTCTCGTTTGCAGATTTTGCAGTCTTTTTAGACATTAAATGACATTTCGGCGTTGGATTGGCACACATCATCATTTGAAGGCACACTTTATAGGATGAAAGATGCATGGTAGTTCCATATGTTAGATTGGCCACGTCTCCTCCTCTCAACATTAATTTAACATTCTGGTGATACATACATACACATACCATATGTGTTCCAGAATCCCCAGCTAGAACGCATTGTTTTGGTCTTAAAGTAAAAAACTTTGTTAAGCCAACTTTTACGTTCGGATATTCTGTTTTAAACTTTTGATAAAGTTCATCTATATTGCACATCAAAAGTTGTTTTTGTACATGCGATCTTTTTCCATTGTCTAATTTAATGGATACATAATCTTTTTTGCCCGGCATCACTCGACTAATATCTTCGCGAAGATAATAGCTTTTTACCAAGCTTTCAGTTTCCGCAGGTAATTTACGACCATCGCGAGGATTCGGTGAAGTCAAGATACCAAACTGTTCTACCAGTTGCTTTGCTTTTTTTGCTTGGCGTCGGGATGTTCCGAATTCTTGAGCCAGTTTATTCTCACTCCAGGACTTCGGTGCAATAGTGAGTATCATAGTCTTGATGGATGTGGAAGTGGAGGGATTATTGAACTTTTCTTTGAGCTGATTCAAAATTTCTTCGTTTTCCATTGATGTGTCTGTCTGGGTTGCAATGTGTTGGTACTTGTCTTCCGGAATGAAAACTTCATCTTGGGTAGTTTGTGAATAATCACTTGATGCCTGACTTGATTGTGACTGGACAAAATTTGCCTTTGAAGGGGATTCACATAACAGCCGTTTCCTGCACGACTCACACACATAAACATCGGGCGAAATTTTCCACTTTTCACTTAATGTTTTAGATATTTTTCTAACTTTCACACGTTTTTTATGACGATTGACTCGTCGTCGAGGAACGGATTAAAACATCGGTCACCATAGGAAGCCATTTTAAAATAATTCGGAAATAGTAACGCGTCCAGTACATGAGCAGTCAAAGTTTCAAATAAAAATGGCGGGCTTTTACACAATACCGAGATAGTTCGGCGTCATATATCTGTCTCTTTCTAGCAAGTAACTACACGTAGTATTGTATTTGTTAGTGACACTTTTTATAGCTACAAGATGGCGTTACTGCTGTGTTTCACCGTCTTATAGTTTTTAAAATTACTATTTTCTTTTAAATTTTTATTATGATAACAAACATATTTATATTGTTAATTATAAATATCGTTTATTTTTATATTTTTGCATGTTAGAATGAAAGAATAAAATATTAATAACGAAGTATTTTAGCAAGTTAGCGCATAAACCCAAACGCTTAGAAAGTGCTCATACCGATGTGTATGTACTCTATATGCTCTAAGTCTACAACTATTGAAGATCACGTTTTAATTTTTTTGGTGAATAATAATTACATTTAAAGCTTTAATTCAAGGTTTAAAAATTAAAAAAAAAAAGTGTCGAAGTTACTCAAATATCGATTTGAAATGTTCACTTCCGGTTTACTATACGTAAAAAAAATCAAATTTAGAATGCGTCAAAAACAATTAAAAACTTCAACCTTTTATCTGTATGAACCAATAGTTTTTAGTTTATTTTACAAATTAATTGATACAGATAATAAGCATTCAAAAATTCATGACTTTATTCTTAGTCAATTTTTAAAAGCTCATAACTCTGCAATAAAAAATCACACGAAAAAAAAATTGTGTGTACACATCCATGTCTACTAGAAGTATAACTGATCGAAATATAAACAAAATTCACGACCTCATTTTTTTCTTGGTTGTCCGCTTCACGTGAAATGCCCCATTATAAACTATTAGTAACGATTGAACTCCATTGTAAGTATTTAGATAAAGTCGAAAATATAAAATGATCGCGATCTCAGACAAATTTTAAAATCATTAGCACCAAATTTATTAAGACATTTATTATTCGGAATGTTCTTAATTTATCATAATCAAATAACAGATGAAGGAAGAGATTTCTTCTATCGGATCTTAGATCATTTCTTTGTTTTATTGTAGACTGGCTGAGCTGGCAAACTTCGTAGGTACTGCTTAAAAGATAACGCCATCTACAGGCATTACCAGAACCAGCATAATTCATTTCAAAAAGACAATAAGAGATGGCGTTGTATTCGAATTTTTCTTTTCGTGACTTTTTCCAAATTTTGTCACCATTTAAACCTTCCCTGGACTATCACGAATATTTCAAGACCAAAATAATCCAATCGGTCTAGCCGGTCTTAAGTTTTAGCGAGAGTAACTAACACTATTTATTTATATATGTATATATAGATAGATAATAAATTACAAGTTCAATCTATGAAAAGATAATTTAATTTTGTTAAACTGAGATACATATGTACATAAAAAACTTAAATATTAAATAAACTATTTATACTAAAACCTAACTATGTACATAAATATAATACAAAATGACAAAGTACCTACGCTCAGGCGTCAAAGTACTCCTCCACATCGCTGTCATCCGGAAATGTGCCCAGAAGACTGGCAGCATTGCCACGTTGAATGGCAATGCTAATTCTTTGGGCGAAGAACGAGCCAGCCCTCTGGTCACGTGAAGTGTCGATCAGTCGGCGTGAAATTTCCTTGAAAAGGAGACGCGCACTCGGACCCCATGAACCAAGTGTTTCGACCCCAAACGGCTCAAAACTGTAATTACCAATGAGGTTACAGTATTTGCGCCGTTTAAGGGTCTCAGCAGCAGCAGCAGCGGCAGCGCCAGCACAGCCTGCCGTACTTGGAATATGGGATGGCGCAAGGGTGTCGACACAGGTTGCGTCCCACACCAGTGGCCTACCCACCTTCCATGGTACCAACGTCATACCATCTGGTCTCTTCCCATCGTCACGTACCAAACCATTTGGTTCTAATACGGCAGGTACGCCGGCGGTGACAAGAGCTCGACGAATAATGTCGTTGATGCTAGCGTGTCGTGGTATGCGGCCTGCGCTCCTGCAACAGGACAAGCCATGGTGTCCGAGGCTGTCGACACCTTCGCCACAGTGGCACCGATGTGGAGCAACACAAGGTGCGCCTAAGCGTAGACAGGTAGCGAGCCGAAACGAGGCGTCATCCATCATAGTGCCTATGGTGGATGACGGGAGTGCCTGAAGCCATAAGCTCGACTCCCATTCCCCCACAGCCAGCAGACGCGCACGCTCAGCAGTACTTGACGACGTATTTAATAGGTTATTCCGTACAATACTGCAGAGCGGCACATCCCACCGTCTCTGTGAGGACAGGTTGTCGGGCAAATCCGTGTTGGGACAAGCCATTTTCCAAGCGTTCAACGCATCGGACAAGCACGGTACCTCAACATCAACCAGTGAGGAAGATAAAATATTCCTGGTTAATGTTTCAGTACTGTGCACCGAGGAGAGGAAAGCTGGTAAACTTATACTAGAAATTTTGCGGATAGTTCAATTATTTCATGCATTAGAGATAACTTTATCGATTTGGTCACGCCCCAATCGGTGGTACGTCCTCTCTTTAAGGAGTGGCTATATAGCCGACATGGCATCCTCAGCTTTCACCTGATATAATTATGTAGATCCACCGATGGCGCCGGCTTGTGGACGATGAGCAATGAGTATCACGCCGTCCGGCCGTCCTTTGAACTGGAATCATCGACGGCGCGTAGCGTACCACACGCGCCTCAAAGAAGTGCGTGTGTGTCTATGTTTGCTACTCCTTCAAAGAATTTTAATAAAATTTGGTACACGGGTTGGCTGTCTTTGAATAGAACATGGTATATAGCTTACTATCAGGTAAGGTAGTGGTCAAACGCGAGCATATTTACAACAAAAAAGGATATTAAATAATTACCCTGGGAATATTTTCTCTTGGAATAATTTTCAACATTCACGCAGGTTGCAGAAGCTTGTATTGATATAATTTTTGTAATCATCTCATTTCTACCATCGTCCAAACCGACGTACGACGAGTATCCACCCTTACGTTGTTGAAACCTCTACGGTCCGGACTAAGCGTTTCGCCTCGTCATTTATACCGCGTACATCGAAGGACTGGAACAATTTGCCTGCTGCGGTCTTCCCGTCCGATTATAATTTAGGTGTCTTCAAAGCTCTTAATAAACTAGTGCGTCTTACCATCAACGATTGCACCACTGCTTACCATCAGGTGGGATCGCAGTCAAGTACTAGTTTATAAAAGATTTAAAAAAAAAATTGCACTTTCCAATGGTCATAGGTATTAAAGACAATCATTGAAGATTTTCCAAATAAGCGGTATATGTTCATGAATACAAAAATAGTAAAGTTAAATGAATACAACTGCACGCTTAGCCAAGTTGTTATTCTGCAATCGTTAACGCTATCGAAAAGTGACGAAACGTATGGGAATGACGTCATCTCAACGTAAAGTCGCGTGATCAGAACAAACGAATAGACAAGTCGTAGCCAAGTTCACATCGTTCAAAATCGTTTCTACAATGTTTAACGCTACATCCTTTGTTATACAAACGCTACATTGTAGAACGAGCGGCCGATTCAGGCGCGTCAACATGGCTACCAACTCATCGTTTTCTACAATTGCTGTCACCGAGGCGTTACCGATTAGAGAACGGAATTCGACACAAACTGGTTGTAACTTGGCTAGGGGGGCAGATTTAGAATGGATTAAAAACATTTATAAAGCAACTTCACAAAGTAAGAAACACGAAAGCTGAATAATCCTTTAATGTTCTAAATAGTATAAAACAAAAGCACAGACGAAAAACAAAAAAAAGTAACAATTTACTCTCCAGTAAGCAGAAAGCGAAGGAGTTACTTTGTTGCGACTCTTTGTTTTTTTTTTTCGGGTATAGAGATAGTCTATGTTTGTACTTTCAGTCATTATGAACACTTGAACAGGGATTCAGAGAGATGTCTATCATGAAATTAGTTAGTCTTTAGCTGAATTCTATAACCCGCCCCCTTAGCCAAGTTACAACCAGTTTGTTTCGAATTCCGTTCTCTAATCGGTAACGCCTCGGTGACAGCAATTGTAGAAAACGATAAGTTGGTAGCCATGTTGACGCGCCTGAGTCGGCCGCTCGTTCTACAATGTAGCGTTTGTATAACAAAGGATGTAGCGTTAAACATTGTAGAAACGATTTTGAACGATGTGAACTTGGCTACGAATTGTCTATTCGTTAGTTCTGACCACGTGACTTTACGTTGAGATGACGTCACTCCCATACGTTTCATCACTTTTCGACAGCGTTAACGATTGCAGAATAACAACTTGGCTAAGCGTGCCGGTGTTCTTTATAGAGCTTTGGCAATCGTTATGGGTAACCAGAAGCCAAGAAATGGAATTACTGGGTTGCCTGTCTGTCATCAATATCATTTCATACGAAAGACGTCCACTGTTGGACATAAGCCTCCCCCAAGTGTCGCCATAACGACTGGTCTTGTACATCTTGCATCTATCCATCACCTTTTGGAGGCCTTCCAACGATACGAATTCAAAAAGGAAAGATTTGTATTTTTATTTCTAATGAATAACCTCAAAACTAATAGAACCAGTTATAAAAATATTTCAACAGTAGAATGCTAGATACTTTATTACAGAGTGACATGGGCATATATTTTCTACTTACACGCGAACGAAACCACTAGCTATCTAAAAAAAAATTGGTTGCCTGTAAAGTCGGTATACGGGCGAAAGTTTTACGTGACAACGACTTTGAGTGGTAAAATAATTTTAATGTGAATATTCATTCGTATAGTAGGAAGAAGGATGAAAATGTCTGTCTCTCTCGCTCTTAGGCGGGCTAACCATGCCCGAGTGGAAGGGACGCGTGCCTCTCACTCGCTCTCATTGTGAGCGCATAACGTGAGCGGAGCGTAACGCAGTTTCTTGAAGTGTCACCCGGCAAACCAATTTATAAGACGTTGTCACGTCAAAACGAAATTCACCATCGCCACTTTTACTAAACACCAGCAACATTTTTACATCGGTAAATAACATCAGTAAAAATGTATTTATGAAAATAATATCGAAAAGAGCGACGAAGTAACAATACAATTCGGCTGTTTGTATTATAATCAACAGAGATGTCCGTGGGAATGAAAAAATATGATACATCACCAGGATAGAGGTGCAACTACAAGCGGATAGCGATTTATTATGCCACCCTAAAATTGCAAATGCCGTAAGATTGTACAATATCGCGACAAATTGTAAACTATTTTTTTTAATTAAGATGTAATTTACTGTAAACAAAACATTTTTTTTTTCAAATTTATCGGGAAATTATAATCAAATAATTACAATTAAACGGAGTCTGCTGTAATTTTGGACCCCTGTTTAATGAACAGGTACTCTTTAACTCTCTATCAGTCTATCCAAGGAGTATCGTATTGCCGACTAACTGGGTTATGGAGGCAACCACTCCATATAAAACACAATTATTCTGCAGCATCCGTTTGGACTGGAAACTGACCCCAAGCTAGTTTGGAAAGAGCTAGAGAGAAGATGACACTCACACAACGAAGTCACAAGTATATAGAAGCTTCGAAGGCGCGGGCTTGCGAACGGCGAGCAATGTGTAACTCGCCATCAAACCGTCCGGTAACAAGTCGTTGACGGCGCGTAGAGTTCCACGCGCGCTTCAAGGAAATATCATCAAACCGTAGGGGTCTAGCAGGGTCGAAGCCTACTGGGGCCATAGGCTGTGAGAAAGTGAATCCTGGAGCTATAGAACGAAGGAACAGGAGTGGGTTTTAAGTCAGTAAAAGTCTGGCATGCCCTACTGCTCGGCCCAAGGGCGGGAGATGTCATTAGATGATTTCTCACCTAAAAAGAAAAGTATATAGAAACTTAAATAACAACTTTGTGTGCCTCATGACTGCACCAAATATGTCCAGTTTAGTACACAGTTTAGGACTCTGGTTTTCAACTGAACCTTACTTCCATAAAACTAAACCGCCCACACTCCAACCATACCCACTCGTCGTATTTCATACCGCGTAACTTGAAACACTGATTTTCCGTGCAAACGAAAATATTTGCGCGTGAAAAACGCTTTCAACAAACAAATCAAGTAACAAGATTGGATAAAATTGAGCATCAAAGCGTACCTTCGCTCGGGTAAATGGATACCTGGGGACCATAATAACGGCTTGTATACATGGTCATAACATACGGACTGTTTTGTTGTGTAGTACGGGATTTTTAAGCTTGTATTTGTTTATTTTTAATACGAGTCGTAACACGACTCTGGTCAGAAACTTGGTATTTCAGAGTGGTAAATATTTAATTTTAATACGGGTCGTGTTAACTCTGGTCAGAAACTTGGTACTTATTTCAGAGTGCTAAATAAAAATCTAAGTACCGAAATAGACGTTATTCTGTACCATTGGCTATACTAAGAACTTATTGACGTAAGTAAACTATTCAAACCAACAAATCAAATTCTTCTTCCAATCCTGGACTATGCTGCTGCCAGCTATCTTGATCTCACCCAGGACCAATTGGATAAGCTTGAGCGACTTCAAAATCTTTGTATCAGGTTCATATTTGGCTTGCGCAAGTATGACCACGTTTCTGAATTTCGTACTAAGCTCAAATGGCTTCCTATTCGCCTTCGCCGGAACGCCCATATACTTTCTTTGCTTTATAATGTGCTATTTAATCCTTGTACCCCGTTTTATCTTAAAGAACGTTTTCAGTTCCTTAGTGACACACATAGTAGGTCCTTGAGATCATCGGAGAACCTAAAATTAAGTATTCGCACGCATTCCACTACCTTCGTTGACAAATCTTTCACAATTCAAGCTGCACGTTTGTGGAATGCGTTACCCTTAGAAGTAAGGCGTGCTCAAACGCTACCAACATTTAAAAAGATGGTGAAGGAGCATTACCTTTCTCTTTGATATATTTTTCTTCTCCTGATTCAACTATATATTTGATATTTATTAGTATATTTTTTTTTTTTAGTATTGTATGTATGTATTTGTGTTAATGTATCTTGTTAGTATTATATCTGATGTTTGTACACTGACAACCCTTAATCTATCTCCTTTCTCTCAGTCCATCCAAAGGTTGTCTGTAAGAGATCGCCCTGTGCGATAAGACCGCCCATTGTGCACTTATTCTTTTAAATGTTTGTCCTGTATTTTTGTTTATTTGGTGTACAATAAAGATTATAATAATAATAATAATAATCACGGATATACCATGGGACGCCAGAGTTTTAGAAATATAATTATGTCGTAATTGCAAAACGCCATCTATTAATCGAATTAGGAACTAATTGAATACACACCAATCACCATCTATAAGAAAAAGTATGAACTAAGTTGACATCAATGCACGTAAATACGTGTAATGTCAATTACTTAGTTCACACTTTTTCTGCTTTTTTCTTTTTTTTTTTTCTTTTTTGAAAAGGCCGAGTGTAATTGTAATAATAATCCAATGTATTTGTAACTGTGGTTATTCATAAAACAATTTTAAGTGTTTGTCAACTTGTCAATACCATGACGTTTATCAACTAAAATCTTGGTAACCATCTATCGTGGATATTGTGCACGTGTTTGTGCATGCTGAGCGGGAAAGGAAGAGGGACAACTGTGAAGGGACTTCACACTAGCACTGTGTTTGGGATAATTAAAAACTAAAAAAAAATTGAATCTACATGCAAACAAAAAGACCGGAAACGTTGAAAAGATTAGTCAGTAAAAGTCTGACTCGCTGTACAACCTAAAACAAGAGAAGTCATATATTGATAACTCACCTTAAAAAAAAGGCAAACAAAAACACAAAAAATAGGTACTCTAAAAGGGTTACTTGCACAATGTCTTTATTACAAAAGTTCTGAGAGCTTTAAGCATGTCTACATTTTCCATTATTTCGTTTACAAAAAAGGTTTAAAATACCTTGTTTCATAGGACCATTGAAGAATACTCTATCTATAAAAAGGCACCAGATAACCGTGGAATAAAGTATATTGGCCTCTTCCTAATATCTCTGCGTATGTACCCGAAAAACAAACAATGAATTGCTTTTCATTCATGTAAAGAATCACGATAGATGTCGATTCAAGCACAAAATAGATAACAAAACACACACACAAAAGTCAATCTACATACAAAGCGCGCTCGAGCAACGCACACATAGACACCGCTCGCAGACACGATGTCTCGGTCGCGTCTCGCCTCACTCGTCGAAAGCGCGCTCTACACTCGCGGCGCGAAAGGGCGCTCGAGCCCCGGTATGAAGGCTAGAAGGAACGGGGTGGGTCTTTTAGTCAGTAAGAGTCTGACACTATCTCCCGCTCCACCCAAGGGCAGGGGATGTCAATGCATGATTTTTTCCCACCATAAAAAAAAAAAAAAAAAAAAAAAAGGCCGCGAAAGCCGCGAAACGCATGTGTAGATGGCTTCGCGCGTTCACTACACTCGCAGTTTTTCGCAGTAGCTGAGAAGACGCCGTCGTAAGTGTTTGTGCATAATTGCGTTTTTTATTTGTGTCTTATTTTTAATACATAGGTATGTAATTGTAATACGATATAGCACAGAGCGTCACCGCAGCAGCAACAATCACGTCGTCATCTATTTTCTTTGAGGCCGCGAACGAGACTGCGAGGCTTCGCGAGTGTTGAGAGACACATTTAAACGCGAAGTGCACGGCGCGAATCGCGGCGTGAATTCACAGCAAGAATCGCGAGCGAGTGTAGAGCGCGCTGAACAGTTCCGGCTCAAACGCTCATTAGTGTGCGTCCATCGAGCGTAGGTATAAAAAGTGAAGTACATACATGAGATTGTCTTCTGTACCTATCTATTATGTGATTAAGACAGTAATTAAGAATGTCAACAAATGTAGGAAGGTCCACGTTTATCTGGCGCCTACCTTAGTCTTACCCACTCTAGTTTAGTAAACCTTCATCCAGATGAAAAACTAACAAATAAGCCTTCTGGCTATTGTCTACCATTATTTTAAACAAAGAGTACTTTGTAGGTCAAATCCCCCTCAAAGTTTCTTCACAGTAGCCCCAAGTTATATCGAAAATTTTGAACTCAAAATAAACTTGTTAAAGAGAAAGATATTATTACAGAGGAGAACCAATCACTAGTTAAAAAGTTTTCCTTTATGCCTAACAATCCTGTGCTCGAACCATTATTCCAAGATGGCGGCCGTTGAGTGGGTTACACAAGGGCTGGTGTTAATAGCAACAAGTTGAAAATCAACGTAAATAGTTGTATAAAAAGGTTGAAGTCAGGTTTCTTCTCCACAGAGATCTACGCTTTGGAACGTGCAAATTTAGCTTCACTTTTCTTGGACTGACCGACATTTGACTGTTCAAAAGAGCCTGCAAATGGTCTATTTGAAATAAATGGTTTTCATTTTTTTTTAATTATTGGTGAAGTAAAATATTCATATCATAATAATTATCATCGTGCGTACAGGTAAAGAGAGGAATTCCCTGCTGGAGTATACGTTTTCCTAATAGCTGTAACATGAGGTAAAGACAGAACCCTACCGGGTATAGAATTTCACTCTTTAGCTGCACGCACAATAAATATGTTCTCAAAATTATTATAATTTATCGTTAAAAAAAAGCGATTCAAGTACTAGTTAAATGACAATAGGTACTTAGTCCTTTTCTGGTTTTGTGTAACCATAGCCATTGTCAATAGATTTCATTCAACATTAGCGAATCTGTTAAAGTCCGTAGTAAAGATCATTGCATATCGTACTATCTTTTCATCTACTATAAACAATAAATTTATTTGGTAAATCGAACATAAACTTACTTTGTAAGGTATTGCATCTCAAGTCGCGTTGCAAATTGCTGCCTTAAGATTCGGTGCGACAAAGCAACGATTCAGGGCCCTTACCTTGGCGTGTTAAAATGTCCCCAGCCGCCCCGCCGCCGGGATTCCAATCCCGGCCACCGTAGGCGCGAGCTTGCGGACGGTATCCGACCGTCCGGTAACTATCCGGACCGAGCCCAAGTCGTCGATAGCGCGCACTGTTCCCGCGCGCCTCAAGGAGTTGTCAGCAACCGCAGGGGCCCAGCTGGGTCGAAGCTTACTGGGGCCAGGGTTAGTTTCGAAAGATAGTTGAGCCCCGGTACAAAAGGCAGCAAAAGAACAGGAGTGGGTTTTTAGTCAGTAAAAGTCTGACACTGTCTCCCGCTCCGCCCAAGAGCGGGAGGTGTCATTAGATGATTTTCCCACCGAAAAAAAAGGCCCTAATTCACACCTAATCAATCCATGTACAACCATCCTAACATACCTCAATTCAAAACCACCCAGATAACTATCAAGTAGGCTTTGACTCAATCAAATTACTTAACCATCAATTTGTCATAATGGCTAACAAAATAGGACAATTCTTAGGCCTAAACGAGATAAGAAACTACAAGGTATTTTTCAAGCAACTGTTCTCAGAGTTCCTGGGAACATTTCTCTATATGGCTTTGGTCTTGTCTTCGGGAGTAGGCTATGGAACCAACAGTCCAAATGTTGTCATAGCTCTGGCCAATGGTTTACTCGTTGCTACCGTAGTGCAAATTTTCGGTCATGTTTCCGGTGGTCATATAAATCCTGCTGTAACGGTTGGGGCTTTGGTGTGTGCACGTATAAAGCTTTTGAAAGCTGTGTGTTATGTTATAATGCATGTTTTGGGCAGCGTTGCGGGTGAGTTGTGTTTTGTGCTGCCGTGTTTTTGTTAGCGTAATTATAGTTGGTATTGTTGTCGTGCAATATTTTAACCAGTTAGCTCTATATGCGTCGGTAGTAAAATTGACGGCCAATTTGTAACCTGGTATCTATTTTTGATCATAATATATGTATTTATTTATTTTTGTACAAACAAAAACTTAAAAACGAATAGAACAATTCAAAAAAGTGTTCTTTATTTCTAAAGATATTACTTCCAGCCAACTTTCGACAGAAGAGTTGGATGAGAGATTTGTCTAAATACATTACAAAACTTAAAAGAGACTGTAATAACTTATCTAAATATTCGTTATTTTAAGTAACAGTAAAGGTAACGTATACTTAGAAAACATCTCATTTGTTAAATTAAATATTAAATTCTATAGTATTAAAACAGATTTGAAATATAGAAGTATATTATTATTTACCAGCCAGCAGCTTCGCCTGCGAGATGGTAGAAAATAATTCCAAACCTACTCCAGGGCCAAAAAGTATCCTATTTTCTATTTCAGGATATGTCCTACTCGAGTTCCAAGTTTCATCAAATTAATCTATTCGAGCGTGACGAAGTAACAGACATACACACGGTCACAAACTTGCGCTGCTTACGCCTTTATAAATATTAGTGTGATTGACGCTCTCAGTTTTTATATCTAGTTAAGCCATCAATTTTATATTAGCGTGGGAAATCACTAAAACCCTTCGCCTTCTGGGTGGAGCGAAAGGAAGTGTCTGACACTTTTACTTCTACTGACTAAAACTCATCCTTGTTCCTTCAATTGCCCTTTGTGTTCCAAGGCCGCAATGACCCTTTCGAAAAACCCCGTAACCCAAATAGGAATTTTATTCCTTTGACCATACAATTATTTTTTCTAATCACAGAAAATTTATAATTAACTACATCATTAAACTAAGCAGTAAACAAATATATCACTTCAGCAATAAACAATAAATATTATAATAGCTTATCTTTATTACACGAGACTTTAATTATCTCGCGTCAAATTAGAAGTCTCTCACAAGACGCCAGACAATAAATGAATTTAGTCTTAAATTTTAGAGTAGTTATTAAACTTCATTTTAATCATCTTTTAGCAAACACGACTTATGTATGCTTATGTTCTTAGATAATGTGAATACACTGACATGAGTAGATCTTTAGTTAATTTGAAGAGCTTATGGCTAATTATTATCAGCCGCAAGATTTGATCCCAAAGTGTCCCAAATATATGGTTAACCTTGATCTACGCATTTATTTAGAAAAGTGATCCTATCGAACAAATATCTGTGGAATCTAACTGATATTTATTTTTTATTTTTTTTCATGTGTTCGGATAATATAATATGAATTTTTGTTTTTTTTTTCGTCCGCAACACTGAAACTATATGAAATATTAATAATTAATATAATAAATTAATTAATATTATATATTTAATTTATTAATATTTTATTTATATTTCTACAAATAGAGATGGAATGACGCGGAACACAAAACATATAATTTAAACCGCGTAATTTCCTCGTATTATCAGTGTTGATAATGCAAAGAATAGAAAGTGACGTATATTATTTCATTTCATTTGCTCGTATATAACATTAGGTCACTGAAATTTTATATTATGTCAGAATAGTTTATCAATGGTTGTTTGTATAACTGTTTCAAATGTCATTCGATCATTGGATTTAATTCATCATTGTTTATAGGGATAATGTCATCATAAATATGTATTACCTACTTTCGAAAGTTTCATTGATGATAAATCTTAATCATCTCTATCAGTGTTTAAATTCAATTAATAACGAATTACTACAAGGATAAGATAAGAAGATAAATAAAAATAAAAATTTACTATAGGTACCTAAAAGTATATCCTTGTCTTCTTGAGGAACCTTCGTTGCAGCAACAAGAACACGTATCGATCATTCTAATATTAATCGATTTATCAAAGATCTTCAAATACAAAATTCTTAAAATATAAATAAATTTGAATTTGGTGGGCTAGGTACTCTGCACGACGCATATCCCATTTTATATCTTCCTATGAATTATTTAATGCTTTAAATAGATACAAACTTCATGAAAATATTTTCTCTTCCACCATTTCAGGTGCGGCAGTAGCATACGCAAATTCAGCAGACACGATCAGAGGCCACCTTGGAGCAACACTACCATATAAGTACACGACTCTGGGACAGGTCTTCATTTTGGAGTTCCTGATGACCTTCCTCCTTGTAGCTGTGGTTCTAAGCGTCACTGACTACAACAGAGGTGCTAGAGGTCTTGGATCCTCGTCCCTTGCCATAGGACTCTGTGTCTCAGGGTGCTTATGCTCTAGTCTGCCTTATACAGGGTCTTTGAATCCGGTGCGGACTTTGGGTCCAGCAGTCGTGATGGGTATCTATGACTTCCATTGGGTCTACTGGGTGGGTCCACTTTTGGGGGGGCTTGTTGCTGGGGTAGTGTATAAGTTAGTGTTAGGGGTGAACCGTACAGATATAGATTATAATGTAGAAGAATAGTAGAGCAAATAAAATTTAGTTTTAAAATTTGCCTTTCCTGTTTATTACCATGTTTTAATAAATAGACTAGACGTAAATAGTTATAGGGAAGGGAGGACTTGTTAAGACCTTTACGGTCCGGACTTTAGCCTCGACGTTTCTACCGCATTTAGGTGCGGAACAATTTGCCACTACCATATAAGTACACGACTCTGGGACAGGTCTAAGGACTGGAACAGTTTGCCTGCTGCGGTCTTCCCGTCTGATTATAATTTAGGTGTCTTCAAGGCTAGAGTGAATAGGCTCAAAAAAAAAAGGTCTTCGTTTTGGAGTTCCTGATGACCTTCCTCCTTGTAGCTGTGATTCTAAGCGTTACTGACTACAACAGGGGTGCTAGAGCTCTTGGATCCTCATCCTCAGCCACAGGACTCCGTGTCTCAGGATGCTTATACTCCAGTCTGCCTTATACAGGGTCTTTGAATCCGGTGCGGACTTTGGGTCCAGCAGTCGTGATGGGTATCTGTGACTTCCATTGGGTCTACTGGGTGGGTCCACTTTTGGGGGGGCTTGTCGCTGGGGTAGTGTATAAGTTAGTGTTAGGGGTGAACCGTACAGATATAGATTATAATGTAGAAGAGTAGAGCAAATAAAATAAAGTTTTAAAATTTGCCTTTCCTGTTTATTACCATGTTTTAATAAATAGACTAGACGTAAATAGTTATAAAGAAGGGGGGACTTGTTAACCTTTACGGTCCGGACTAAGCGTTTAGCCACGACGTTTATACCGCATTTAGGTGCGGAACAATTAGCCACTACCATATAAGTACACGACTCTGGTACAGGTCTAAGGACTGGAACAGTTTTCCTGCTGCGGTCTTCCCGTCTGATTATAATTTAGGTGTCTTCAAGGCTAGAGTGAATAGGCTCAAAAAAAAAAGGTCTTCGTTTTGGAGTTCCTGATGACCTTCCTCCTTGTAGCTGTGATTCTAAGCGTCACTGACTACAACAGGGGTGCTAGGTGCTAGAGCTCTTGGATCCTCATCCCCAGCCATAGGACTCCGTGTCTCAGGATGCTTATACTCCAGTCTGCCTTATACAGGGTCTTTGAATCCGGTGCGGACTTTGGGTCCAGCAGTCGTGATGGGTATCTGTGACTTCTATTGGGTCTACTGGGTAGGTCCACTTTTGGGGGTAGCGTATAAGTTAGTGTTAGGGGTGAACCGTACAAATACAGATTATAATCTGGAAGAAGAGTAGAGCAAATAAAATTAAGTTTAAAAATTGGTATTTTATGTTTATTACCATGTTTTCTATGCTAATATTATAAAGAGGTTTATAAGGAAATTTGTTATTTTTTTTATCTTTTTTTGTTTATTGGAGGTAATCTCTGGATCCAACATACCAGTGTCTCAAGACCAGTGCGTGTTGCCAGTGATGACATATAGCTCCTAAACGTGGTCGCTCACAATGGGCCTCATCAGAAGGCTTAAAGTCACACAAAGAGCAATGGAAAGGGCTATGCTCGGAGTTTCCTTACGTGATCGAATCAGAAATGAAGATATCCGCAGGAGAACCAAGGTTGCCGACATAGCACGAAGAATCGCCAAACTTAAGCGGCATTGCACATTACTCGCAGAACAGATGGCCGTTGGGGCCGAAAGGTTCTGGAGTGGTGACCGCGTACCTGAAGACGCAGCATTGGAAGGCCTCCTACAAGGTGGACCGATGACTTGGTGAAGGTTGCGGGAATCCGATGGATGCGGGACGCGCAGGATCGTTCATTGTGGCGACACTTGGAGGAGGCTTATGTCCAACAGTAGACGTCTATCGGCTGAAATGATGAGGATGATGATGAATCTCTGGAAGTACTGGTCCGATTGCTAAAATTTTTACACTGATAGAAAGCTGTTTTATTCTTGAAAGACATATAGTCTATTTTTTATGTATGCCTGCGAAGCCGCGGGCAAAAGGTAGTAATAAATAGAGTAGCAGAGAAAGTTATAGAGAGGGGAGAGTTGTTAACACCTCTACAGTCCGGACTAACCGTTTAGCATTGTCGTTTATACCGCGTACATCGAAAGACTGGAGCAATTTGCCTGCTGTGGTCTTCCCGTCCGATTATAATTTAGATATCCTCAAGACTATGAATGGGCTCTTAATTCATTAAACCCCAAGCGAACGCCGTGCGTTCGCGCACCTATTGTCTTTCTGTTGTGTCTCTAATTACCACGATTAAAAGGTTAATTAACTAGTGCGCCTCACCATCAACGACTGCAGTACTGCTTACCATCAGGTGGGCTCGCAGTCAAGCGCTAGTTTAAATTGTTAAAAAAAAAAGAAAAGGCGAGGCTCCCTTCCCCATAACTATTCATTTTATTGCTATATTCGGCTCTAACAAAAGAAATGTCCAAATAAACTTCTAAAAGAAGTAAAAACTTCTATAGAAATTGTCTGTACAACTTATTCTTTCGTGTAACTCGGAATTTTCCGTATGATTAGTTTAATTTCTCAATGACATATCTCGTTGAATACTGTTGAGAAAAAAAGAAAAAAGTTAAGTTCTGTCTCTGAAGATAAAAGTTCCTAGAGTTTGCCTTTGTTCTTCAATTTGAGCTAAAAATTATCTGTATTAGATAAGAAAGCTTAATTAGTGTTAGACCTATATACCACCACATAAAAATATATTATAATTGTGGTTCTTCTATAGTATTAGAAGAATTACTACTAATATGTATATAATCATATTCTAAATCTAGATATGTATGTGTACCTTGAGGGCTTGTGAACGGCGAGTAATGGTTAGCCCGCCGTCTGGTAAAAACTAGGCTTAGCTTAACGGTGTGTAGTGTTCCACGTACACCTCATTAAGCTATCAGTATAATTAAACGGCCTAGCATTCGCTAGGGCCGATGCTACCGATTATTCGATAGAATTGCCGCAGCCCTGGAACGCTGAAAGGCAACTGAAGAAACATGGTTTGGTTTGAACCAGTAAAAGTCTGACACTCTCGCTCGCTCTACCCAGAGCTTTCCCACTCAAAAAAAAGTAGAACACTCCAGCTGCCTTTTGAGTTAATCGAGATTCCGAGAGTCCTGAATTTGCCTATCTGTCGAAACCCCAGCTACCTTCTGTGTGTTCCGTGTTCTCGTGTTCTGTGGCGGGGACCTCTCGCGTCTGACTCTTGTACAGTTCATGCTATGGCATTCCGTACCGAAAGAAATTCGGAGGCGGTTAGTTACTCGTACCTCCTTCTGTCAAGCAGTAATGCGATTGATGCGGCTGAAACCGTACGGCGGTAAACCTCACACCCCGACCCTGCTGTAGACGCCCCGGGCATTACGGGAAGTCAGAGACGGCAAGTAATGGGTAGCTCGTTGTCCGGACGTTTTTATTATCGGAGCCAGTTAGGGCTATAAATTGTCCGAAGGAGTTACCGCAGCTCTCACATAACTGGTAACTGAAGGAACACTGTGGGTTTTAGTCAGTAAAAGACCCTCCCACTCAGAGCAGAACGTGAGAAGTCATTGGATGACTTTCTACTTATATAAAAAAGGGACCCTTTGTCTTTATAAGCTTGGTGGGACATCGGAGGATACGGTGGACCACACAGTCGAGGTGTGCCCTGCTTGGGCTGAGCATCTCCGTGCCCTCGTGGGGGCGATCGGCGGCGGAGAACTCTCGCGCCGGGCCTTGGTTGAGGCCAAGGTCCGGAGCGAGGAGGAGTGGCAGGCGGTCGCCGGCTCCTGCGAAGCAGTAATGCTCGCAAAGGAGGAGGCCGACCGCATCAGGCAACGGCGCTCGCCACCGCCTGGATTCCGATCCCGATTTCAAGCCACCGTAGGCGCGGACCAAGCTCAAGTCGTCGACGGCGCGCACTGTTCCGACGCGCCTCAAGGAGTTGTCAGCAACAGCAGGGGCCCAGCTGGGTCGAAGCCTACTGGGGCTAGGGTTAGTTTCGAAAGACAACTCGAACCGCGGTATGAAGGCTTCAAGGAACGGGGTGAGTTTTTAGTCAGTAAGAGTCTGACACTATCTCCCGCTCCGCCCAAGAGCGGGGGTTGTCATTGATGATTTTCCCACCAAAAAATGAACGAATTGATGATCTAGATATTATTATAATGTCATGATTTCCAACACCAAACAAGAAACACCATTTTCTTAAACCTACATAATTCCTCACACGGCATCCAACCTTTTCCGTTTTCACAAAACACATTTACCTTCATGTGAACATCTAGTGAGACGTTCACTCTGCCATCTCTTCGAGCAAACTACATTTGTAAGCAACCGAGCTGTTACAACATGTTGCACCCTATTCTGAAAGTCTGTGTGTTTACAAACGACATGTTGCACCCTATTCTGTACATACCCGCGAAGCTAAAGAGAGGTAAAGAGCTGTTGATAGAATTGGAAGCTGCTCAAACTAGCGAGCTCGGTCGTTTACGAGATGGTTTGAGAGCTGTGTTGAAGAGTAAATTGATGTTTTAGTTACTCAGTACCCTCCCGAGTTTTGCAATGGTTTTAGAAATCTATTCTCGGTTTTTTTTTCTAATATGCATGCTTGTATTACTAGAACTACACTGAGCACACTTGTGCCACGTACGTCGATGGGCGCGTCGGTCTCCATACATTTCATATGGAAACTAGACTTATAGAGCTACACTAGATCCACGCCACGCGACGCCACGCTATGTCGTTCTACGTGCAAATCAAGGCGTGGTCCATGTATTTATCGGTGTAATGTAGTTCTAGCTTTTTTTGGAGACTCCTCGACATGCAATTCAAGCCAAAATTATATGCAATAAAGTTATTTAATCATTTAATTTTATTTAAAGCTTTAAATTTCCTCTTGAATCGTTCTGTCTATTGATGAAAATTGCATAAAAATCTGTTCAGCAGTTTTTTAGTTCACACAGTAACGGTGGGTATTTTCTTAAAACCTCCGCCTAGAATTTAGGAAAAAAAATACCGAATTCGATAGAACAGCTTATAGACTTTGAAATTTTGTGCAATTGTTATTATTTAACCGACTATTACTATTATTTAATCGACTGGCCTGTTGGTCTAGTGGTTAGTGACCCTGACTGCTATGCCGGAGGTCGTGGGTTCGATTCCCACCTAGGACAAATGTTTGTGTGATGAGCATTATCATTTGCTCTGTGTCTGGGTGTAATTTATCTATAATATGTATGTATATAGAAATATATAAGTATGTTTATCAGTTGTCTAATACCCATAACACAAGCTCTGCTTAGCTTGGGACTAGACGGCGCTGTGTGATAGTTGTGGAATATTATTATTATTTATTTATAACCACGAACTTCTCACGGGAAAATATACCAGTTTAATAACAATCACCGTAGGCGCAGGCAACGGGTAGCTCGCCGTCCAACAGTCCGGTAGCCGTCCTGACCGAGACCAACTCGTCGATTATTGTTCCTCGCGCGCCTCAGGGAGATGTCAGCAACCGTAGGGGCCCATCAGGGTCAAAGCTTTCTGACGCCACGGGTTGTGCGAAAGTGAAGCCTGGGGCCCTTTGACGAAGGCAAAGAAGGAACAGGAGTGGGTTTTTTGTCATTAAAAGTCTGATACGCCCCTCCCAGTCCACTCAAGGACTGGTGATGTCATTGGACGATTTTCCTATCTAAAAAAGAAATATTATAAAAATATTTCGATCAATATTTAATGGTTCGCCAATAGTAGTGATTTACTGCAGAAAAACAAAGTGACTAAATTGACAACACGACGTTATACTCGTAATTATTATTTCAGTACCTATTTAAATAACATAAACAGTAATTAATTACTCACTGCATCAATCGCTATTCAATCTAGCATTGGTTACACAGAATTGCAAATTAATCGGTAACAAGGTCACCTATATTAAATAGAAATCAACCACATTTATAATAATTACACCACACCTTATTTTTAATGTTGTTATTGTGAACTCTATAACTTTCTGGAATACAAACTTCGAATGGTAATAAATTAGTTCTAAAACACGGTGATATGATATGTGATTTCAAATCTATATGAGAAACTGACAGACTGACATATCAACACTTTGGCTTTGTGTTGATATGTCTGTCAGTCTACTTGGACTGTAAGATTTCCTTTTATGATGTAGGTAAGCACTAAGAAGGGGTTTTCTAAAATTCATTCCCTTATGGGATGAAATGGGGGTCCAAAGTTATTTATGGAGAAACCTACAATCACGCGAGCAAAGCTGCTGGCAGACGCTGGTCTATACACCGTTAAATTTTGATCGCTTTTTAATCCCGTGGAGGGTCGATCCAGTACATGAAACACTATCGATTTGTAAAGATAAAATTAAAAAATAAAGTACCTTTTTTTTAAAACTCGTATTAATTTACGCATGTACGAAATTAATTTCATTAAGAAAACGTCAGCTGAGTCAAACCTTAATATATCTACAAGAAATTTTATAATAAGAGGATAACTGAAACAAATGTACAACAAAAACTAAGTTAACTTAGATGAATTGAAACTTACAAACTAAAATAATTTACACAGATACGTGCGCAGCACACAATACGTATAAATATACTACATATATACAACAAATAAAACTTATACATATATATACATATATATATATACCAATCAGAGAAGGCCTCTCCTGAGCGAACAGACTCCGAGCGGCCACGAAGATAAGAATGAAACCAAACGATTACAGGAGGAGATATATTAAGAGAGGTTAGGATTCCTAACAGGATGTCAAAATCAACTGAATTAAAAGAACTGCTAAAGTCCGATAGAACCAATACTGTAAGAAGCCTATTTTCCATGACCAGTCGGATGTCGTCAGTTATCTTAACTAGTGCCGATACAGTGCTGTGACCATGTAGTAGTAGTATGCATGGAGAAACCTTTTTCTTTCTTCTTTTTTTTTGTAGAAATGTTTTATTAATATTAGAAAAGGTTGTTCCTGTTGACTTCTTAAAAATTGTTTTCTTTCAAAAAAGATATGATTCGTGATTTCTGCGCCAAATGTTCGGGAAACAAACGATATAAATTGTAATTTAAAACAGGTTAGCGGGCAACACTCGAGCCCACATTTATTTCTACACGAAGGCTTTATCTTGAGCTGTTTATCGTGGTACGTTTTTCCCTTTAGTTTTAAGTTAAGTTCATGTAATCTAGCAGTTATTTAAAGCTTTTTGTTCACACGATGTAATTATTTAAAGTAATTAATGGATACTGAGTACTGAGTATAAAATAATTTAAGAGCTAGCTTTGAAACATTTGTTTCAAGCACGGAGGGCCTCTATTTTTTTTTTTATCTGTTTTAAACTAGTGCTGGACTGCGATCCCACCTGATGGTAAGCAGTGATGCAATCGTTGATGGTGAGGCGCACTAGTTTATTAAGAGCCTATTCACTTTAGCTTTGAAGACACCAACTATTTAAAGTTCTAGAAAGAGTTTTAAATAGTCCAACATCTATGGACTGAAAAGTAATAAGTTTAGATATATTGGGATCAATAAAAAAAACACTAATATTATAAAGGCGAAAGTTTTTATATGTGTTTGTATGTTTGTGACACACGCAAACGGCTGAACAAGTTTTGGTTTAGACCACATCCTAAAATAGATAGAACATGAGATGCTTTTATCCCAGGAACATGTTTTCTTGGAATATTTTTCTTTCTTTGTGGGTGAAACCGGTGACAGAAGTTAATGGTTCCACAATCATTAATTTCTTGTCTTTATCCTAATTTATTTGGGATCCGAGCCAGTTTTGAGCAGTTACTCCCATTAATAATATACTCGTAATAATTCTTTTATTTGTATATTAGCGTTTTAAATAATTTAGTACTCGGTTACAAACAAATATTGGTACATTCCAAATAGCTCATTCTACCTATATGGTCAAACTTTTAAATTAATGACTTATTTTTATTTTTTAGATGGGAAATCATCCAATGACATCTCCTGCCCTTCGGCGGAGCGGGAGGGCGTGTCAGACTTTTACCAACTAAAACCTACTCCTGTTCCTTCTTTACCTACGTTCTTTTAAAGGCCCCGGGGTTCTCTTTCTCACAACGAATGGCCGACCCTGCTGGGCCCCTACGGTTTTGCTGACATCTCCTTGAGGCGCGCGTGGAACATTACGTGCCGTCAACAACTTTGGGCTCGGTCCGGCCAGTTACCGGACGGTCGAACGGCAAGCTACTCATTGCTCGCCGCAAGCACAAGCATGCGTGCAAGGAGTGTCACCCTCAAATCCCACGGTGGCAGGCCAGCAAGGCGGCTCGCTGCTTTGCGGAAAACTTAACAAATAGGTAAAAATGGGTTTTAGTCTCCAAAAGTCTGATCAGCAAAAGTTATTTGACGATTTCCAATCCCACCCAAATAAAACTAAAGCCATTCTTCGACAAAACAATATACTCCAGCCTCTGTACCGGTCACATCTCCGCATTTAGCGCACATATCGAGCAGTATACGACTAATACGAGCCGACACGAATATCGATTGCTGCCTAACTCCTAATTGGCAAAGTTAACACGCGAGTACGAGAGAAAGCCCAATTTTGTCAGTAACATCTTCATTTCGCCGTCAAAGACGCAATAAGTTGCGTCTCGCTTTGCTTAAAAAACCTCTTCAAATGAGAAGATCCTGCCTATTCGTAATTAAAGTAGAGGGAAGTAGGTACGGTTGGAGCTTTAATAGATTGAATCTTTTTTTATTATTATTATGGATAGGCTCGCGTATGACCACTATCTCACCTGATGGTAAGCGATGATGTGGCCGACGTAGGAACACGCTTGCCTAGGAGTAATCTATTCACTCTTGACTTAAAGACCCCAGGTTATAGCTATCAGGGAACAGACTTCGGCAGAGAATTCTACTCCTTAGTACGCATAAAGAATGGGCACGCCACAATTATGGCGGTAAGCGCGCACTGTTCCCGCGCGCCTCAAGGAGTTGTCAGCAACAGTAGGGACTCAGCCGGGTCGAAGCCTACTGGGGCGAGGGTTATCCGAAAGGGAACTCGAGCCCCGGTATGAAGGCTAGAAGGAACAGGGTGGGTCGTTTAGTCAGTAAGAGTCTGACACTATCTCCCGCTCCGCCCAAGAGCGGGGGTTGTCATTGGATGATTTTCCCCACCATAAAAAAAAATAACAAAATAAGTACGCATACAGAATGTGATCCCAAAACGCGTTGGAGTTCTGTGGGTATTTAAATTATTCTCACAATGATGCCTAAACTCGTTAAAAAAGACCGTAGAATGTAACTTGGAACGAAACTGAAAAAAACTATTTTCGATAAATATCAAAACGAGCCTTTTTATTGAAGTGAAAACTTCTTTAGCGGCGTTGAGCACTTTTTCTGTAATGGGTATAAAATCTTAAACTCGCGTCAGGACACGTGACCTGATCGAAAAAGCGTAAGACGGATGGAGAGTAGACAGCTATCCCTTATCGCGCGTTGTGAAAGGGGGCTAGACGGAAAAAATTCTCACGAAAAATTGTACCGACACTTTTACTGTCAAAATATAAATCCAAGATGGCGGCTGCAAGAAATTATCAACTTTTTCGTCATGGGTGTCGTTTTCATGGTTTTCGAGGGCGTTGAAACCGATGCTACGGTCAAAATATAAATCCAAGATGGCGGCTGCAAGAAATTATCAAATTTTCCGTCATGGGTGTCGTTTTCATGGTTTTCGAGGGCGTGGAAACCGATGGTACTGTCAAAATATAAATCCAAGATGGCGGCTGCTAGAAATTATCAACTTTTTCGTCATGGGTGTCGTTTTCATGGTTTTCGAGGGCGTTGAAACCGATGCTACGGTCAAAATATAAATCCAAGATGGCGGCTGCAAGAAATTATCAAATTTTCCGTCATGGGTGTCGTTTTCATGGTTTTCGAGGGCGTGGAAACTGATGGTACTGTCAAAATGTAAATCCAAGATGGCGGCTGCAAGAAATTATCAACTTTTTCGCCATGGGTGTCGTTTTCGTGGTTTTCGAGGGTGTTGAAACCGATGGTACTGTCAAAATATAAATCCAAGATGGCGGCTGCAAGAAATTATCAAATTTTCCGTCATGGGTGTCGTTTTCATGGTTTTCGAGGGCGTGGAAACCGATAGTACTGTCAAAATGTAAATCCAAGATGGCGGCTGCAAGAAATTATCAACTTTTTCGTCATGGGTGTCGTTTTCGTGGTTTTCGAGGGTGTTGAAACCGATAGTACTGTCAAAATGTAAATCCAAGATGGCGGCTGCAAGAAATTATCAACTTTTTCGCCATGGGTGTCGTTTTCGTGGTTTTCGAGGGTGTTGAAACCGATGGTACTGTCAAAATATAAATCCAAGATGGTGGCTGCAAGAAATTATCAAATTTTCCGTCATGGGTGTCGTTTTCATGGTTTTCGAGGGCGTGGAAACCGATGGTACTGTCAAAATGTAAATCCAAGATGGCGGCTGCAAGAAATTATCAACTTTTTCGTCATGGGTGTCGTTTTCGTGGTTTCCGAGGGTGTTGAAACCGATGTTACTGTCAAAATATAAATCCAAGATGGCGGCTGCAAGAAATTATCAAATTTTCCGTCATGGGTGTCGTTTTCATGGTTTTCAAATAAAATGGGACAAGGGCAGGAAGAAGAAGAAGGGTGTCGTTTTCATGGTTTTCAAGGCTGTTGAAACCGATAGTATTGTCAAAATGTAAATCCAAGATGGCGGCTGCAAGAAATTATCAACTTTTTCCTCATGGGTGTCGTTTTCGTGGTTTTCGAGGGTGTTGAAACCGATAGTACTGTCAAAATTTAAATCTAAGATGGTGGCTGCAATAAATTATCAACTTTTTCGATATGGGTGTCTTTTTCATGATTTTCGAGGTTGTCGAAGCCGATAGTGCTGTTAAAATGTAAATCTAAGATGGCGGATGTCAGAAATTATCAACTTTTTCGTCATGAGTGTCGTTTTCATGGTTTCGAAGATGTTGAAATAGTGCTGTCAAAATGTACATAAAATAGGATAGTATTTTTTAGTTATATTGTATTGGCTAGACGGAAAAAATTCTCACGAAAAGTTGTAACGACACTTTTTCTATAGTAAGCTATTGTAAGCCGTGCGGCGTGCGCATGTTTCTCTGTCTTTCTCTCTTTCTCTCTCTTATAGAAAGCAAGCCAGAACGGAACTTCGTTCCATCCGGGTGTCCCTTGACACCTCAGTAGTTTTTCGGAGAGAGAAACTTTTTAATGTAAAATAATTGTAATAGTTTTAAAGTGTTAAATTTTTAATGTAATATAAATTGTCATGTTTGTGTACGATAGCGCAATAAATGAATATTGTATTCTACCACATAAATGATAGTACTTTTATACTGATAAAGCAATTGGTGCAAAATTATTCCCTAACCATTCCAAAATATCAAACATGCTCAACGTTAATAATCAAGTTTTCACTTCTGCCGGCACTCCCGGAGTGCAACCCGTCTTTTTTTTTGACAACTTTTGTGTTTATCTTTTATTTTTAATTCTTTTGTGTCTTCGTGTGTTTGTCACGTAACTCCTCAACGACTTTGTGTGTAGATTTGCTTAGACGGTTTGAAAGTACACTTGGACCTGGTAGATGGCGCTGCAGACGGGTGCTCTCGGGTTTTCTGATGAAAAAGCCTTCTGGCTGGATAACATCTGTCGGAGCCGCTAGTTGTGAAGTAGAATTGTTGTAGTTTTATACCTCAAGTCTCTAGACAACTGGACAATATGTGGAATCATTGAAACGGGTGCGAATCCGGTAAAAATGGCGCTGGAAGTATTATTGTAGTATTGACTACTTTAGCGAAGCTTGCCGAGAAGGCTAACTTTTGCTGCCCAATACTACAAAAACGTTGAGTATCACATCAATGAAAATAAAGTGACTGGTGTATCTAGAACTTAATATTTTCTAAACTTAACATTGACTTAATGTACAAACCAATCGAATCTAAATGTCACAAGTAGACGTTTTAGTTTTATATAATAATAATAATAATAAGCGTTAGGCATCAATACTAATGACGTGAAACAATCGTTGAAGGAGCGCTTCTTTGGCCGCCTGAATAAAGTACTGAATAGTCTTTTGTCAGGCGGTAACAAGGTGCGCGCTTTCAACGGTTGGGTCATGCCAGTATTGATGTATTCTTTCGGCATACTCAAATGGACTCAGACAGAACTTGACGCCCTGGATAGGAGGGTCCGTACACTACTTACCGCAAATCGGATGCATCACCCACGGTCATCGGTGATGAGACTGTATATCCCGCGGAAGTGTGGGGGTCGTGGCTTCTTAAATGCTAAGTCCCTGCACAACCGCGAGGTATGCAGTCTCAGGGAATATTTCCTAGCCGTCGACGTGGGTATGCACCGAGATGTGGTGGCGGTAGACAAGGGCCTCACCCCGCTCTCCTTAGCTAACGAGAACTGGCGCAAACCTTTAGTACTGGATACTAATGACCGCAGGGAAGTATGGCAGGGCAAAGAGCTTCACGGACGCTTTTACCGGGCCTTACATGGGCCCGATGTAGACCTACTAGCGTCCGTATCATGGCTACGTTTCGGTGACCTCTTCGGGGAAACCGAAGGTTTTGTCTTTGCAATTATGGACGAAGTTATGATGACGAACAATTACCGGAAATACATTGTGAAGAATGGTACGGTTGACATCTGTCGGGCATGCCACCGGCCCGGAGAATCAATCCGACACATTATTTCTGGGTGTTCTCGTCTGGCTAACGGAGACTATTTGCATAGACACAACCTCGTAGCCAGGATTATTCACCAGCAACTTGCTCTTAAATACAATCTTGTAGAATCAGAAGTACCGTACTACAGGTATGTGCCCGACCCAGTTCTCGACAATGGCAGTATCACGTTATATTGGGATCGATCTATCATCACTGACAGGACTATTGTTGCCAATAAACCTGATATAGTGGTGATAGATCGACTAGAGCGTCGCACAATGATTGTTGATATAGCGGTCCCTCATGACGAGAACCTTGTGAAAGCTGAGAAAGATAAGCAGATCAAATATCTTGACTTAGCTCGCGAGGTTGTCGACATGTGGGAAGGGGATAGAGCAATCATTGTGCCGATAGTCGTAACGGCCAATGGCTTAATAGCTAAGAGCCTCGAACAACATCTAAGGAGGCTCTCGTTAGGCAGCTGGATCAAGGGCCTGATCCAGAAAGCAGTACTCCTGGACACGGCGCGCATAGTTAGGAGATTCCTCTCTCAGGAGCCCTGACCACCGGCAGCTTGGACCCTGTTCCCGATGCCGGTGGGCTACTATTTTTTATATTTTTAAATGTTTTTTTTTTTTTTTTTAATGTGTTTTTTAAGAAATATTTAAAAATGTAGATAATATGTACATATATAGATAATAAATGGAATAATAATAAGACACGGCGCGTATTGTCCGGAGGTTCCTCTCTCAGGAGCCCTGACTACCGGCTAGCTTGGACCTTGTTCCCGATGCCGGTGGGCTACTATTTTTTATATTTTTAAATGTTTTTTTTAATTATTTTTTTTAAGGAATATTTAAAAATATAATATAATATGTATTAATGTTAAATAAAGGAAATAATAATAATATAAATAAATGAAATAATAATAATAATATTCCACAACTATCACACAACGCCATCTAGTCCCAAGCTAAGCAGAGCTTGTGTTATGGGTACTAGACAACTGATAAACATACTTATACAAGGTGCAGTTTTAAAACTGCACAATATTTCAGGAGGTTGTAATAAAACTCATAAATAATCATATAAAAAAACGATACCTGGTCAATAATCAGTAATACTTGTTATTTAATTGTTTAATTACACTAAACTAAATCGATTGATCGATGGCCGCGGGGGCGTGGCTAGGGTGTGGCGTGCGGGATGATGATTGGATGATACATTATTTATGAAACTATCGTTGCGAGTTAGTGTGTGTGAAAACGCCCTTTATTGTTCCGTGTTTGTGTGTGTGAAAAAAAGCGCGGTTATAAAAAAAAAAAAAATTACCTACTTATTTTATTATTGATTCGGGTCGAGAATCACTAACATAATTACCTCCTGAAATATTTTGCAGCTTCAAAACGACACCTTGTATATTTCTAAATACATACATACTATACATAAATTACACCCAGACACAGAACAAATGATCGTGCTCATCACACAAACATTTGTCCTGGGTGGGAATCGAACCCACGACCTCCGGCATAGCAGTCAGTGTCACTAACCACTAGACCACAGGCCTGTCTAATATAAAAAAAAACCATAAACATAATAGAGTTTTTTGCCGGTTCTTCTCCATTGGAAACGACCAATTAGGAACCGTGCAGCTTCTGACGTTTTATAACTGCCCATGTAGGCCTGTGTGATAAAATAGTTTGGTTTTTTTAATTAATTCGCAGATTACACTTGTCTAACTATTAGAATCTTGATGCGACTGATGACGACCACGGCGCATAGATTCAGGAAAATAGATAACTTATTCACTTAAGCCGAAGATGGCTTAATTCACTTAAGCCGAAAATGGCTTAATTCACTTAAGCCAACAGCAGACTTGCTTAGCGAGAACCTAGTAAGTCGGTAGAGTACTGAAGTGAAATCAACGTTCCAAAATATTCACAACCAGCCGTGTTTTCGCACAAGGTAACCCCAATTTAGTAGGCTACCGTAGGCGCGGGCTTGCGGACGGCGAGCAATGGGTAGCTCGCTGTCCCTCCGTCCAGTAACCGCCCGGATTGAGCCCAAGGCGTCGACGACGCATAGTTTTCCACGCACGCCTCAAGGAGATGTCAGCAACCGTATGGGCCCAGCAGGGTCGAAGCTTGGACTTGGATGAGGTGAAAGAGAATCTTGGGGCCCTGGAACGAAGACAAAGAAGGAACAGAAGTGGATTTTAGTCAGTAAAACCCTTTCGCCCCGCCCAAGTGCGGGAGATGTCATTGGATGATTTCCGACCTTAAAAAAAATACCAACTTAGTAACTTTCACATAAATCAAGAATAAACAAAATGAGATGTGTGCAGGACCTGATTGATTGAATACCAAATTGTAAAAATACCGACCACGGTGACCACCAAAAGGGTTCATTGTCCCGTTTTCATAACGATGATTGATACGGGTTTGCCGTTGCACATAGTCAAAGAACCCCTCTTTTGTCACCGCTAATGACTTTGGAGCTATGTGGAAATGGATATGTTTTGATTCACTATGACTATGCGTTCCAAATAAGAACAGTACCCCTAGCCAAGTTGCTAATCTGCAATAGTTAACGCTTGTAGAAAGCTTTAAATGTACGGGAATGACGTCGTCTTAACGCTCAGTCGCGTGGTCAGAACAAAAGAATTGGCGGCAAGGTCAACTCGAAGCGTTCGGCGCAAGCGAGACGGTTGTAACTTGGCTGGGGGGCTGGCAGGATCTATTGCCAGTTGTGACGTCACGTCATACTGTCAACTTGAGCAAAGCAAGAAATTTTTAAAATTTAATTTATTTACGAACTGGAACGAAAAAAGTTTAATCATAATCCAGTTCTTCAATTTTGCTCATCTCTGAGTTCTTCAATTGGACCCAATTTCTTGCGATTTGATATAAACCAGACAACATCACTTCGCTTCCCCGCTCCGCTTCGCTTCTCTATCGTTTATGGATTTTTAAACTAGTTTGTAATTCCATTAGCATAGCTCCGCTCAGCTTCGCTCAGCTCCTTTCTTTTCCGCCCCAGCGGACAGTCAGTCTTAGGGGTAAGAAAAGGTTGGTCGTATTTGCACAAAGTAGATAAACTTTGTTTTATTAAACTGATGCGCCATTCTTAAACTAACCTGTATCACTGCTAAAAGAAGCTGCTCATCTCCTGTACCAAGCAGTTCCACTCCCAAACCAAGCTACACCATCTTCAAACCAAGCTGCACCACTCATAAAAGAAGCTGCGCCACTCTTAAATAAAGCTGCACCCCTCCTAAACTAAACTGCACCAAACCTACGTTCTCTTTTATATAATTCTAAATTGCTAATCTGTCTCTCAATATTTTTCGCAAGTGTTATAAGATATTATGAAGAAGACGAGCATTTTTGTTTTGAAACCTGAAAATATACATAACTTTTCTCAAAAAATAACATTCACGTACCTACTTGATGGAATACAACGATCGATCAAATATGTATGAACGAGACAAACTAACAAAAAGCGTCTAGTGCAAACTTACATAAAAAATATTACTTCGAGCAAACTTACTGTGAATAGAGAGGACTCACTACGATGATTGATTCGCAAAGCTTTCGGCGTATATAAATATGAAGACATATATTTATTTTTACTAAATGCTTTATGCACACAAAAGTACAGAGGCGACATTTTCGATCAGTCAACTTTTGGGTGAATCTATTGATATCCGAAGTATGTGCTTCGGGAGTCATCGTAAATCTTCGTTAATACGAATGCATAACGATGTGATCTAAAACGCAGCAGTTCTGACTATGGAAGTATTCGCGATGATTATACCTACCATGATTATAAAATTTATAAATCGGTAATTGTATGCGGATTGCAACTACAACTACGCGGGGCGACCGATCTTCCGCGTAGTGTACCCGCTAGTTGTAGTTTATATGCAATAACTTGTATTAACGTTCTGTCGCCGATCTTCCGCGACGGAATTTCTGCCTAGTATGGCAGAGGCCTAACTGTCCGAACCGAGCCCAAGTCATCGACGGCGCGCACTGTTCCCGCGCACCTCAGGGAGTTGTCAACAACAGTAGGGGCCCAGCCACAGAAATCTTAATAATTATTAAGATTTCTGTGGGCCCAGCTGAGTCGAAGCCTACCGGGGTCAGGGTTAGTATCGAAAGACAGCTCGAGCCCCGGTATGAAGGCTTGAAGGAACGGGCTGGGTTTTTAGTCAGTAAGAGTCTGACACTATCTCCCGCTCCACCCAAGAGCGGGGCTTGTCATTAATGATTTTTCCACCATAAAAAAACACATTTCAAAAAAACTTATCTACACTTATTATAAAGAGATACTTAAATTTTGTTTTTTTTTGTTTGTTGGAGATAATCTCTGAAAGTACTGAGCCGATTGCTAAAATGTTTTCACAGATAGAAAGCTGTAAAACAGAATGTGTTACTCAGGAATAAGGTTTATTTTTTATATACGCGCACGCAACTACGGGCAAAAGCTAGTTAATGATAAAAATGAACGAACTAACGGCCTAAAAATACAAAATTGCAATGCGATGCGATATCGCATCACAAAAGTCTGCGAGCTTACATGACGCATCGCAAGAACTTGCGAGTTATTTTGCATCGCACTTTGTATAGTCACCTGCCCCTCTAGCCATGTTACAACCGTTTCGCTTGCGTCGAACGCCTCGAATTGGCCACGCCCGTGATTTTTTTTACCCACGTGACTTAGCGTTGAGATGACGTCATTCCCGTGCGTTTGAAGTTTTCTAGTAGCGTTCATGATTGCAGATTATCAACTTGGCTAGGGGTCCTGTACCGATACCTTACCGCAAAAAATCGCATCGCAGTAATTCGCATCGCTGGAATCTGCGATAAAGCGCCGTATTACATCGCATCGCAGTTTTATGTCGGAGCCCGTGAAAACATCGTACAAATTCGTAATGATAGAAGCATTACTATAAAGTTCAGAAGTTTGAAAACTTTACCTCTGTCAGCGCTTCTTACTCTATGGCACAACGTTCGTGTTATTTCGGATACAGGAAGATTTCTAAGCACATACCTTTTCTGCTTTAGGGTGAAAGCTTTTTCATGAAATAACCATTCAATAGGGCACAATACATGAAGGTGGTATTGATGATTTTAATGATTACTAGCTGTAGCCTGCGGTTTAGCCTGCATGTATGTAAAAAATTGTCCTAAGGGAATTTACTTCTGGGATAAAAAATATCCTATGTTCCAGGACGTGGTCTACCCATGAGCCAAATTTCATCGAAATATGTTCTGGCGTTCGAGCGTACAGATACAGGCCGAAGAAAAGATGGATGGATTGTGTGAGAAGTGATATGAAAGAAAAGGGAGTTAGTGATAGTTTGACGGGTGACAGGACAGAATGGAAGAAGAAAACGTGTTGCGCCGACCCCAAGTAATATGGGATAAGGGCAGGAAGAAGAAGAAGAAGGTCGAGCGGACAGATGCGTAGACGAAAGAAACATAGGTACACGCACACACACAAACTTTCGCCTTTATAATATTACTTACTAGCTTTTACCCGCGGCTTCGCCCGCGTACATAATATATAGCACTATGTCACGTCACTCAAGAATAAAGCAGCATTCCATCGGTGAACAAATTTTAATAATCATATAGTTATCAGCACGAATATTGAGCGCTCGGAGTCAGAGTGGGGATCGCTTTGCGCATTCCATACATTGGCGAGCCAATCGTCGTCGTTGTTACATACATGCAGCAAGTGCAGGGAACGAATCACGAGGGACGACTATGACACGATGGCGCGGCGAGCCAATCACTGACATTCCCACCCCCGCGTCTCACGTCGCACCACTAAAAAGACCGAATATTTGACTTCTGCTCAACTTGAAGCCAGCGCTCAATATTCGTGCCGATAACTATACCTACCAGTACTTTCCGAGATTACCTCCTACAAACAAACAAAAAAAAATATAAGACAAGTACCTCTTGATAATATTAGTGTGGAATATTTACTATAGCTCTATTCAAAACGCCGTTTTAGCTTTAAAATAATAACTAGGTAAGTAAAATCAAAGAAAAATCTACTATTGGTCATAAAAATCCCACAGCGTTTTGCATATTTAAAATGTCTTACCACGATAATAATAAAACTTTTTTTTTGTCAATTTCAAACGAATAATGATTTTTTTACCTGATAGGGTCAGCGTTTAATATTTTTGATTGTACTTACAACATGTTATTTAAGACTTGTCATTGAAACAAAATTCTAAAACAGTTAACAAACTCAATAGAAAACATTAACTATGTAGAATGGAAAACAAAAACGTAAGAAAGCATTTTGGGAACACATTCATTATGCGTACAGCTAAGGAGTGAATTTCCCTGCCGGAGTCTGTGTTAATATCCTAATAGCTGTAACTTAGGTGACTCACTGACTGGCAAGAGTGAATAAATTGCTTCTCGGCAAGCGTGTTCCATCGTCGGCCACATCATAACTTACCATCAGCTGTGACAGTGGTCAAACGCAAGCCAAAAAAAACAATGAACATTTTAAATATATCAAAAGTGCACCTTTAAACCACCTTTAAACACTAGGATCATGTACTTATCCAGGTAATTCAAATTACTAACCATTAAAACACGATCGAAACCCTCAAAATAAGCCATACAATTATCTATGCCTCCCTCCCTAACATTGCGCTGTAGCTATGAATATAAGTGTACAGAGATGGCGAACCAATGGTTTTTTTTATTATTTTAATTTATTTATACATCTCAAAAATCGAGAAGAGAAAAATCGAGTCAGAAATAAAGATCTGCAGGAGAACAAAGGTTGCCGACATAGCACGAAGAATCGCCAAACTTAAGTGGCAATGGGCAGGGCACATTGCTCGCAGAACAGATGGCCGTTGTGGCCGAAAGGTTCTGGAGTGGTGACCACGTACCGAAAAACGTAGCGTTGGAAAGCCTCCTACAAGGTGGACCGATGACCTGGTGAAGTTTGCGGGAATCTGATGGATGCGGGACGCACAGGATCGTTCGTTGCGGCGACACTTGGGGGAGGCCTACGTCCAACCGTGGACGTCTATCGGCTAAAATGATGATGATGATGATCCATCTCAGGACTGGAATCTTGGTCTTTCAAAAGGCGTACGAGGACAAAACCACCCAAGGACAAACCCTCGTTGAGTGGAAAACTATTGCGCCATATGGAAAACAAAGACATAGAGCTTTGGTTTTGGACCCTTAGATGGACTGGTGTCGTGATAGCCCAGTGTGTGTGCCATCACGACCCCAGTCAATTTATATTATGTACTTTTCTAAGTTTATCTAGGACATTACCGACACCCCGTACCTCCAGACGGCAAGCAATGGGTAGCTCGCTGTCCGACCGTCCGGTAACTGTCCGGACCGAGCCCAAGTCGTTGACGGCGCGCACTGTTCCCGCGTGCCTCAAAGAGTTGTCAGCAACAGCAGGGACCCAGATGGGTTGAAGCCTACTGGGGCCAGGGTTAGCTTCGAAAGGTAGCTCGGCCCCGGTATGAAGGGCAAGAAGGAACGGGGTGGGTGTTTTAGTCAGTAAGAGTCTGACATTATCTTCCTCTCCGCCCAAGGGCGAGGGATATCATTTGGATGATTTTTACCTACCAAAAAAATAAAAACGCGTACCTCGGAAAACACGTAAAGCCGTTGATCCCAGTTATCATACCTAGATCTTTGACAGCCAATACAGGCAGTTAGACGCCAAGGAGACTGGAGAAGATGGAGATGGTTACCAAGGCCTATACATGACCCCTACGCAAACAATGTTATAATATCCATCAATAACTGTAGCTTTCAGGAAAGGATAATTGGACTTGGAGCTATCAGGAAACACAGGCTCCGGCAAGGCGCCTACTGGGCCAGGGTAATCCGAAAGGGCGCTCGAGCCCCGGTATGAAGGCTTGAAGAAACGGGATGGGTTTTTTAGTCAGTAAAAGTCTGACACTATCTCCCGCTCCGCCCAAGAGCGGGGGTTGTCATAAGATGATTTTTCCCATCGAAAAAAAAAAAAAGGCCCCGGCAAGGAATTCCACTACTTTGCTGCACATTTAATACATATTACTCAGTCTCAGATGAATAAATATCATTCTCAAATCAATTAATTCTCTACCTTATAGTTATTCAAAATTGTCCACCCAAAATTCGACACAGAAATCGTTAGCAAACCTAGTGGATGCACAAAGGTCCACTACCCCTGCTCCCTAGGGGAACATTTTCCTAATGACCTACTTTCAACGCTGGCCAATTAATTACGCCTCGTCTCGGTAATACGCGGACATCGGTTACTGATCTGATCCATTGGTTTAGGTACTTATACGTGTACCTAAGGTTCCTATGTGCGCGATGAGATTGGCAGTCTGGTAATTGGGAATGACTGTATTGACATTTCTCATATTATCTTCTAATGATCTTCTATGACCGAGATTTGACTAGATATAAGCGGAGACTAGTCTAGTTGGTCGGTGGTAGAGATATTATAGTGCATATGTATCTCCTATGTAGCATAGCCGGCCTTATAATGTTCCCACTGTTGGGACTCAGGCCTCCTCTCTAGGAAAGGGAATGGCCCGTAATCCACCACGCGGGCCCAGTGCGGGTTGGTGGATGTCACATGTTTTCGAATTTCATCTCCTGTGCCCGATGATATTGGTTGTCTGGTAATTGGGAATAATTGTATTGATATTTCTCATATGAGAGATTCGGCTATGGCGGCCAATCTCAGCCGAGACTAGTATAGCTGTCGGTCGGTCGATGCGGGAGATATTATAGCGCACAATTATCTTTACTTACAGGTTATAACGGAAAGGTGTGATCACAGATATTATTTAAAAACTACTTCTGCCCTTGGAAATTAACAGCTTACTTTAAGGGAATCATCCTCCTTCTTGTGTCGTATTCCTCAATGCTGAGGGTCGTGACGTCCCTGCTTCATCACTTTCATTCTTATGGTGTTCCTCCATCTATTCCTGTCTCTGGCGGTACAAGGGCCTTGTATACCGTGGAGTCAAGAGCGGTGAGAATCCGGTCAGACCAATGTAGGTATTGGAAATCCTAAGGAAGGACATAGGCAAATTTTTCTCTGGCTTCAATTTCGACTTCAACTTCACATCCGCAATAACCGATATTTATGCGGAAGAAGCCGCTGGCTGAAGATAATACATACTTGTATAACTAGTTTATTTAAAATTTTCTTGCCACACATCAACTGCTATAATGCGCCAATGCGATGTTATAGCCATATCTATTTATCACATTGGAGTTTCTTGCCGCTTCTTCTCCATAGGAAACGACCAATTTGGAACCGTGCACTAGTTTCTGACGTTTTATAAGAGCCCATGAAAGCCTATGTGAAATAAAAACATTTAATTTTTATTTTATTTTCTGGAAGAGCTTTCTTTAGAAATAAGCATCACCTTTGTACTATTCTTCTGTTTTCTTCTTCTTTTCTTTTATTTTCATGTGTACAGTTAAATAAATGAATTTAAAAAAAAAGACGTGTGGCACTCGGGGACTGCCGCGGTAAAGCTATTGCATAGCATTTTTATCAACTTATGCAATTATAATTATTTATTTATTTTATTTATGCAGTATTTTTTTCCTTTGTTTTGTTTTTTTTCTTTGATATTAATTGAAGTTACACTTTCACACATTGAATTGAATTTTGATTGATTGTTCACTCATTTGTTTTCTTATCGGTCACCACGCTCAAAAAACAAATGAGTGGGGGTTGTTAGGTTATTTTCGTTACGGAATTTCTGGATTCGATCTCCACGCTCAAGGCCCGCGATAGAAGCTATGCAATAGCTTAAAAATAGTAATATTCTGCTGATCAAAATTAGTGATTGAAATATAATTGAAGCGTGCTTGGAAACAGCAGAATGCATTGGTTGGATCCAATGAGTGGGTCACAAATAGATAATGATCAGGGCCTTATGATGAAATAGAAAAGATAAATGAGTTAGAGATTCTTAGAATCCATAACAAGTTTCACTCGTTCAATCGATACGATAGAAGCGCTAAGTTAATGAAAGTCACGACGCGAGATCGCTTGAACTAAAATATTACTCTCTATATAAAAGTTACAACATATTCTTTTACTTTTGTAGGGCAGTAATAACATTAAAAATATAATCTAAAGTAGGCTTTCAATATTTAAACTATTGAAGTTTATGGAAAGAAAATAACCTTGACGAAGGCTCTATGCTAGAAAAAAAGTTAAACGAATTAAAGAAAATCCATAAGCATAATCATCTCTAGGATTGAGGTGAATGGGTCGTAATCCGTAATAGCTTATAATGTTACACAAAGCACAGGTCCGATCGTGTGTAGAGTACTGCTGGCTGGTGCTGCAAGATGCCATCTAGCAGCTTTGGACTCGGTGGAAAGGCTTGTGAAGAGGTTAATTGACTAATTGGTGATTCAGATTTGGCTAAATAAAATCTACAAAGCCTTGAGCACAGGCGTAGGGTGGCCAGCCTTTCAGTACCTATTTTACGAGATGCATTTTGGTGAGTGTGCATCAATCATGCAATTCCCAATTGCATGATTGATTCCGCCATCTCATTTCTACCATCGGACAACCGGACGTTTGGTGAGTATCCACCCTTACGTTGTTGAAACCTCTACGGTCCGGACTAAGCGTTTCGCTTGGTCGTTAATACCGCGTACATCGAAGGACTAGAACAATTTGCCTGGTCTTCCCGTCTGATTATAATTTAGGTGTCTTCAAGGCTAGAGTCTCGTAATAAACTGGTGCGCCTCACCATCAACGATTATCAACATCACTGCTTACCATTAGGTGGGATTGTAGTCAAGCACTAATTTACACCAAAATGATAAAAAAAAAACCACCACGCAGGCCTGTGCAGCTTGGTGGATAACCCATGACTTCGAAGTTTTAGTTCTGAGACATTCCAGTTCTCTCAAGATATTTCCTTTCACCGTTTTGAGAGCAGTGGAGAAAAACCTTGGTCACAAAGACACTAGGTATAGTTTTTACAAATTTTTGAAGATTTTTTCATTACAGGGCCCCGGGGTTCTCTTTTACACAACCCATGTCCCCAGTAGTCTTCGACCCTGCTGGGCTTCTACGGTTTTGCTGACATCTCCTCGAGGCGCATGTGGAACATGCGCACTGTCGATGACTCAAGCTTAATCCGGACGGTCACTGGACGGTCGGACAACGAGCTACCTATTTCCGCCCGCAAGCTCACACCCACGGTGGCTGGAAATCAGGGTCGGTGTCTTGGCGGCTGGGGTATGAAGCAGGCCGCTCCCTCACGCTTGCGGCCGCCTCCTTCGGTAACATTACTGCTTCTCAGAAGGAGGCTGCCTGCCTTTCTTCCTCGCTCCGGACGGAGAGATGCCACCAATATTCATACTTCGGGCAATATTGCCGGCAATATTCCCACTTCGGGCAATATTGCCGGCAACGGCACATCTCTACTCCGGACCATGGCTGCATGTATCAGGACCCCGTGCGAGAGGCCGTTGCCACCGATCGCCTTCACGAGGACACGGTGCCAAGCGGGGCACACATCCACCGTATACTCCACCGTGTCCTCCGGGCGGTCCACACAATGGTGACACCCGACTATTTTAACCATTTTTTTTTTCTAAATATGGATACAATAAAAGTCCTATTTTCTCATTGAAACACATGGCTCCATCTACCAAGAAGTTTAAGTACCAAAGCAATCGTCTACTGTGCTGCCATCTATTGAACGCAACGCAATATTTTGCCGTTTGTTGACAAGTGGGTCGACCGTCGACGAAAGAAGTTCTGCTTGGTTTCACTGTAGTTCGCACATGATAGATGTCGCTGTTAGTGTTCAACAAGCATCATTTGGCCCGTTGGTGAAATTGAATGGCGAACTAAGAAAAAAATTTTAAGCTTTTTCCTGTACAGATAATCAATAAATAGGTAACTTTCCCGCTCTCGGTAGAATGAGACAGAATATCACGACTAAAACCCACACGTGTTTTGTCAACCTTTTGCGTTCCAAGGCCACATCAATATTATCATCGAATATTACCGTGTCAAGGTGGTTCTGCCGATGAATCCGACACCCCTAACAGGCTTCGGCCTTAGCGGACCACGCCAAGTATACACAAGACATATCGACCCGGGAAAACGACCCTCACCCTTTTTGTAGCCTTCCTCCCGATTTCTCATATAAGGCGGTTATTACACTACCACGCGCCACGCAGCCACAGAGCATCTAAACAAGAGACGGAACTTAGAACATTCAGTTTTGAGAAATTTCTTACATTCTTTAGCCAACCACTTAAAAAAAAAACAAAGCTACCAACATGAAAACTCGAAGTAAAGAACTGTCATAGATAGGGATGCGCAACGTACAATAAACTTATCGATGTTCAGAGTTTACACTAGTGCATTTTTTATCGATATCGATAAAATGCACTAGTGTTGTTATAGGGGGTTCCAAAACTGACGTATTTATTTTGAAAACTGGGTAAAATAAAACACTAATTTACATGATTTTATTTCATGTTTATTTATATATTTAATAGTTTAAACATACAAAGTTACAGAAGCTGTTTCTTTTACCGCTTTTCTACAAATCAACCTTTATACCTATGGTTTTATGGTTTCAGCATGCCAAGCTTCTTTGATACCGCAAACTTCACATCTTCTGTGGCCTTTACTCATGATGGTTCACAAACTTGATAACAACTTAAGAGTCTCCGTCTCGTTAAAATATGTAGTAACAAAAAATAGAAGAGTCAAATATCTCGCAAGAGTCACTTACACTAACAGAGTCAATATCTCGATAAAACCGATGAAAAGAACGAACAGGTGCTCAACTCAACGTTATACGTACAATCACAGAACTTATTCTGATGATTTATATTCCGAAATCTTAAAGAAAAAGGAAAAAACAAACAGAATAGTCACAACACAAACTTAATTACACAAAGGTAGCCATGTTTGTTTTTAAGTACCACAGACAATTCTATAGTTAGTCTTTGACCACAGACTAAAACATCTAGTAAGTTCATTGTGTAATGTTGGTCAAATTGATGTTTTTCTCAATGTTGGCTAAAGAATGCACGAAATTCCATAGAAAAAGTAATTTGTTCGGAGTTTCACAAGACTGCACGCAGCGTAGTGCGTGAATGCGTGTCTTAAGGGCCAAGCGCCCGAAAAGTGCCATAAAACAGTGATTTTCTGAGGCCTACTCCTCCGTAACGGCTAGGTCAATTGGTTTGAAAAAAATATATGTTTATTATAGATTCATGAACAATAATATCAACATTTGATTTTTTCGTGCAATTAATACTTTTGTCAAAAACAAATATTTAGCAATTTCGCAACTTTTCGCAACTTTTCCCTACTCCTTCGAAACAGCTTGGATCTTTAGAAACATTTTTACACATAAAAATTGGTGGTTAAATATTCTTCAAAGTGAACATTGCATATGTAAATCAATCAATATCTCGCAGAGAAAATGGATTTAAAGCGCTTTCCGGGCGCTGCTGGCCGCAAATAAATGCACAGATTTGCGTACTACCGCCTAGGCGAGTGCGAGAGTTGCGTTCACATAATTTCGGTCAGATGGTTCAAGGGACTATACGCCTTAACGTTGCTTGTATCTCCGTTTGTATAGAAAACACGCACAGTCTAACACACCGAAACTGCATCTACGCGCCTACATGCAAATAAACATGCACTCAAGCGCGTAGGTGCGGGGCGACACGCAAGGTATGGCACACTAGTCTCGTAGTACCGTGCGTGACTTTGTGTGAAATGAGCCAGTAGTGGAGTGCCGTAAGATTTATACCTCGGAATCCAGGTCCCAGTCAATGAATCTTTATTTAAACTTTTGAAATGTGTTTTTAACAATATAAGTAAAAATGTAAAAAAAAAAAAAATGCGATCTTCATTTTTTTTAATTATTTTTCAATACTCGAAAACCGACTCACGATTCATATAGACATTTTTATTATTATTATTCGATGCGTATTGCGATATATAGATAGCTTTAAAGACAGCTAAATTTGATACAATTTGAGCGAAACTTGAGCAAAATTCGTACATTGGTTACGAAGATACAGCAAGTCAAAGATGAGCAATCCTACCGCAGTGCTCGGAAAACTGTAAAATTCTGTCACTTGTTTCAGTTTATTTATTTTTTTGGTTGGGTTAAGGTCGTGCACTTGCAGAAACACCAGGCTCAAGTGCTCTATCGTATGATTCTTTTACCAAGGTCGAAATTGCAACAACGCCAACCCTGTCGTCCTGGATGAAGAGGTCGAGAATGTGAAAGACCTAACACCATATGCCGACCCATTTCCACCTCCAGAAAACATTATTCCTCCTTCTCCACTCCCCCCACTGATCTAAACTGGATGAAACCTGGTCCTTCCAAAAGGGCAAAAGTCTGTGGACTTCGTACCGCATAACAGTCAATAAATGTAGTATATATTTCGATATAGTCAACCGATTGCGATGAAACAAAGCCTAAGTAATTTAAAAAGTTACACACAATTTTAATGTATAAAAGTTATCAACATCGATTTCGTACATTATACGTGATGCGCGCACAACATAAAACTTCTACAAATTTATTATATGTATATAGACGAACCCGATATTTTTGTAATTTTTCAGATAACTATGAAGCCTAGACGCATTACTTTGGTATCAAATTTAACCTAATTGAATTTGATAAAAAAAATTGCCTCATACTTTTCTCTAGGACTATTCGTTTAGCCAGTACGTGTCTTTGAATATGAAGCAAACACAAAATTTTCACTTTAAAAAATAAATGCTTATTTTGATAAACTGTATCTCTGCAACTAATGAACCTAGAGTACTGGAGTTAAGCTCAATTGTAGTACATTTAATAAGCTTTATTATAATAAGAACAAATATACTTAAAAAACGCTTTCTTCGGGTTTTCTTTGTTTAGTTTTTTCGAAAAACCTAAAAAAATTAAATCAATCTTCGCAGTTTTTTGAGCACAGGGTGTTCAAGGTTGCAAACTTGGGTGTTAAACCTTTTTCTTGTCCCTCTTATGTTTCAGTAAATTGTTGTTATCAATTGTTGGGATCGCAGTCAAGCACTACCTAATTTATATCAGGTAAAAAAAAAAGAACGCACATTTTTTTTTACTTTTTTATTTGAGCTTTTAACAATACAGTACAATAATTTATATTAAGATTCATTGACTGGCCCCGGATTCCAAGGTTTTACTAATTTAACGCCCTACGGCCCTCCACTACAGAGCCTGCGTGAATTTACAAAACGCAACTACACGCATGAGTGCGTATAAAACCCGCACGATGATGCAGATCTGCACTCCCGCAAGTACGTGCGTAGGTGTGTTTTCACGCACTACGCTGCGATGTTCGTGGCAGTGTGATAACCGCCTAAGCATTTGAACTTGAGTATTTCTCAAACTCTACTTTACCCTGGAAAACACTGGTGATAAATAGGGTTTCAGACGTTCTTGTCTCAAAATAAGATGTCGATCATTTTGTACCAAAACAAAAATAAAGGTAAACCTTTTTATTTATCAAAGCCTTTAGGGTTTTTGACACTCTAAATGGCCCTTCCCGAATTCTTGATATATATTATATTTTGTTTACTTTTTTATTTTTGAGTACTTACATTATAAACGACCAAATTTCACGCAGATTTTCAGAGGCCTTTACTGGATTTCACATGTTTTGATATCAATAAAACCTAGATATGTTATCTAGGTTAGGTCCAGAACATTTATCTATGTTTCTTAAATATTTAGAGAAAGATGTGTTTAATCACGTTAGAGCGGTTGTACCTAATAAAAGGTATCTCGGGTTCTCAAGATAAACTATAAACGATAAACCTACCACTCCAAATCCTACTTACACTCAATTCAGAAATTAGTATCTAACCACATATTTATAGGGAATTCATAAAAAAAGCAAATATAACCATCATTTTTATTGTGAATCAACATTGAATAAATAAACACTACATAGATTCATTATAGTAACACAGGTGTAAACGTATTTAAGAAATATATTAAGTACTTATGTCATTTATTTTACATAGTTCCTCGCGCGGTATACAGCCAGTGGTCGCAATTGGTCGCAGCGACCAAAAACTGGTCGTACGATCAGTCGCCCGACTAATGTCCTAATTTAATACAAACGTCTTGGTCGGACTATGGTCGGACCATGGTCGGACCGCAGTGTACCTGATATGGCACATCGAGTAGAAAGAATTATGTGTGTCAAACACATGACATACGATTAGGTGAGATTCACTGAGAGGAGAAACAGTAAAGCTGCCCAGAGCGACTGCATCGCAGCAACCGCACAATGTCAATGTATAGAATAGAATAGAATGGAATAGAATAGCATTTATTCGGCGCAAGCAACACAATATACCACAACATAAAATAATAATATTAAAAAATGGTACAGATATACAATACAGTTGCAGTGACTGTGCCTGAACCGAAAGGGTCACCAACTCAGCAATGTGCGTTCGACGCGACCGACGCGTGTTATTCTCGTTGACTAACTGTATGTGGTTAGCGATGGTCAGCTTGCATCGAAACAACACGACTGTGTATCAGTCAATATTGACTACACATGACTGCTGCCGACCGCGTGAAGTTATATCAAGACTGAACGAAGTTGAACGCACAACTGTATGCAGTTGAATATTTATTTTATTTATTTATTTATTAAATCTTCATGCACAAAAAACTGTACAAAGGCGGACTTAATGCTTTAGGCATTATCTGCCAGTCGACCTTAGGGTGGTGCAGAAACATAACATGGCAGGTGCAACTTAATAAATAGACAAACAGAAGAGAAACAAATACAATAGTAAATAAATACTTTTAGACATACATATAAATAAGTAATGCTGTAGTGAAAAAAAAAAACAAATCCGACCAATCAGTGTTGTGATGATTCTACCAACATCTTGCGAAAATGCTCACGTGAAAAGGAAAATCGGCTAGTTGCCATCCTGATATTCAGAGGGAGCGCATATATCGAATGCGTGCGGTTGCTGCACTGCAGTCCATCTGATGGCAGCCTAAAAGCCAATTTTTTCCTAAACCTCGATGTACAAAATTGTAAATAATATCTATAGACTATTCTCGTCAAGAAAATAGTGACTCATCGGTGCCACTCCAAAGTAAAAGCGTATTCAGACTGGGGTAAAAATTAAACCAGTAATATTTTATTTTTATATTAAAGCAATTCTTTTTTAAATTATAATCTTCAAAAAATTATTCTAAAATTTAACCATGATCGTACGTACTGTCTGAAGAGTTTAAATCATATGAGTGGCAGCGTTTTAAATTGCTATGATCTGAATGGTCAAGGGACGTAGCGAAGCCAAGGATTTCTCTAATAGCTATCTGGAACGCTTACGTCAACCTCAAAAACATTCCAAAGAGTAAGATACAATGCTGGACGTAATTGCTTTGAAAATTAAGTACACTTTAGAATTTGCAATATATTTCTTAGTAACTTTTGAGTAACCTCGAATGTGATCTCTCTCTGTCACTCAAAGGTTTGCTGGGAGAAAACTCATTGTTGAGTTAAGCCTTTGTACATGAATTGTCAGTTATGAATGTATTGAGGTTAAGTTTTGTGTGTACAATAAAGAATTAAGAATCATTCCAGTTAGTCCGTAGGGTATACAAGTTCCTTGAGCTGAGCTGAATAACAACGATGAATCAATATTTTCTTAATGCGTTTAGACAATATTTCTTCAGTAATTTATTCTGTCAAAATTTGGCAATTTTTAATAACAAAGTGCATTCAACAATTGAATTTATTGTATTGAATATAGAAAATATACTCTAAAAATACTTTAATTCTTAAGCGAAGTATCGCTTCATCCATTTTGCTTCTGTTGTATCTACTTGGGCCCCAGCATGTCTTCGGGTCTGACCCATTGATCGAACTGTTCTGCAGTGAGTATGTTCAGCTTGATTGCAGTGTCCTTCAGGGTACCTCCCTCTTTGTGGGCAGTCTTTGCGATTAGAGCAGCCTGAAACACAAAATTTAGCATTATTATTGTCCATTTCTTTAGCGAGCCTTTTCAGGAATAATATTGTTAACGATAGTTTGCAACTTTTGCAAGAATTAGTTTTTTTTCTTTCCAGAATTAAAAAACTTTTTTTTTATTGTTGATACGAGTAGGTTGTTTAGTTCTCGCTTTTTTTGCATATTCTATTTGATCAATAGTTCTATGAAGAACAAGTTATAACATTTTTGATGGTGGGTTCCTACAGAAGGTAAACGTCATCGAAACCGGCCTAGAAAGAGGTGGCGGGGTGATCTGAACGTGTATCGCGAGGACTGGTTTGAGATGGCGTGGGAGAAAAATGTCTAAAAGAACTTGGAACGCATTTGCCCAGGCTAGGAACAATAACGTTTAATCATCCAAATGACATCCCCCACCCTTGGGTGGAGCGGGAGATAGTGAGAGACTCTTACTGATTAAAAAACCCACCCCGTTCCTTGCCCGCCCCTGCTGTTGCTGACAACTCCTTGAGGCGCGTGGGAACACTGCGCGCCGTCGACAACTTGGGCTCGGTCCGGACAGTTACCGGACGGTCGGACAGCGAGCTACCCATTGCTCGCCGTCCGCAAGCCCGCTGACGTATTCTCTGAGCAGTCAGCCCCGTTACCGCCTAGCTAACTAGCGATGGTCAGCTTGCATCATTCATCCAAGACTTGTGCTGTGATCTTGTATACAAACTACCCGATTCACCTGAAAATGAAGAAGTTAATTCCAGAAAAATATGTCACCTTATCGTAACCGATGTGCGGGTTGAGCGCTGTGACCAACATGAGGGACTCCTGCATGATCTTCTGTATTTTATCAGTGTTGGCCTTAATGCCGACCGCACAGTTCCTATTGAACGCCTGGCAACCATCACCTAGAAATGATTACAAATTAGTAAAGTCAATAATCAAAACACTAAAGAGCTTCCACTCAACTTATAAGGTTGCGCTGCCAACAAAAGAGGTCTCATTATCATCATGATCATCATCATCTAAGCTAAAAGAGGTCGATTGCTGGACATAAGCCTCCCTTAAGTATCATGTGCATCTCTGTCCGGTCATTCATCGAATTACCAAGACCCGTCACTATCTCCATCTCTTCTTCTTTGTCCAACCTCACCTAGTTTAACTGCAGTCGGGTCTCCTTATACGTTTGCGCCAGAGAGCTCTTCTAGATTGTCTGTGCACTCAGACTCCTCACCAACTCCAATAAGTCTATATTTCTATAAATACCGCTTCGTTATGCATAATTATATATTATTCCACTACTTGACGGGTCTCAACTAGCATTTCATCAAACATGTTTGGTTCATTTATTCTTCTTAATTATTTTTTTTTGTATTTTGTTGTTATTTTCAGTCATATTCTTTGTTTTTTATTGTAGTTTCTGTTGTTTAGTTTATTTTAATCTGAACTTAACGTACTCAGATTGTTTTGACGACCCCTAATTTGTTCTTGACTCTTCACCAATTCTCTTATTAATTTGTATTTCATTTCTATCAGTTATTAATTCTCAGTGTAAAGTCATGGTAAAAGATATTCTCTTTGACTTCGTCTAGAACTAGGTTTTTTGAATTTAAGTACATTCCTAACTTACCGATTAGCCTAATTGATCTCAGCACATTGGCGACCATCATAGTTTTGAACACGTTGAGCTCGAAGTGTCCGTTGCTGCCTCCGACGGTGACGGCCACGTGGTTGCCCATCACTTGCGCCGCGATCATCGTCAGAGCCTCGCACTGAGTGGGGTTCACCTTGCCTGGATTATTGCAAATGCAGCGTTAGCAAAAACAGATCAGACTTTTACCATCGCGGAGCTTCTAATCAGTCGAAAACACACCAGGCATGATAGACGATCCAGGCTCATTCTCCGGCAGCATCAGCTCTCCCAGCCCACACCTAGGTCCGGAAGCCAGCAAACGAATGTCATTAACTATCTTCATCAAGGAGCAAGCCACTGTGTTGAGCGCTCCTGACACCTCCACCATTGAATCGTGAGCTGCTAAAGCTTCAAACTTGTTTGGTGCTGTTTCGAAGGGGATACCTGCAAAAATGTGAAGTTCCTATTTATACTTGGACTTATTATATTTGGACCGATGACCTGGACCCAGACCATGACGTTTAAAGTAAGATTGTTTTAATCCTAATTCAGTGTAGGTAAGAGACAGAGCTATACAGGTTGTCTAGCGCCATCTCTTACCCAGACTGAAACGAGAGACTTGGGGTTTAGGTCCAACAGTGAACGTCTTGTGGCTGAAATGATAATGATAACAATATTAAAATAGTAGCAATTTTTTTTTTAAACACATCATCATCATTTCTGCCGAAAGACGTCCACTATTGGACATATGCCTCCCCCAAGTGTCGCCACAATGAATAGTCCTGAGCGTCACTCATCCATCACGACCATTTAAAAACCCCTGACGCATAAAAACTATACAAAGTAAAAGATTTGATTAAGACGAGTCTAATGAACTCGACGTGTTTCCTATTAGGCATGGTTCCATTATCCACCTCCCAGTTCTAGCATCAGGACCTCGTTATCATGAAAAATATTTAGAACTGGTTTCCTAATGACATCCCCCGCTCTTGGGCGGAGCGGGAGATAGTGTCAGACTTTTACTGACTAAAAACCAACTCCAGTAGCTAGCCCTGGCCCCAGTAGGCTTCGACCCAGCTGGGCCCCTGCCATTGCTGACAACTCCTTGAGGCGCGCGGGTACAGTGCGCGCCGTCAACGACTTGGGCTCGGTCCGGACAGTTACCGGACGATCGGACAGCGAGCTACCCATTGCTAGCCGTCCGCAAGCGGCCACCATAGGCGTGGGCCTATGGTGGCCGGAAATCGGGATCGGAATCCCGGCGGCGGCTGGGGCGCCGTGAGCGCCGTATTTAAGGCTGCTGAGAATTTCTGCCATAACGCATTTTCTTTTATCTTTTCGGTTGTTATTAATACAAGATTAAGTACCAGTTAGATTTGCGATCTCTGCTGCGCACTTCTCCGCGAAGCCAATTCGAGTGTTCAGTCCGGTGCCCACAGCCGTGCCGCCCAACGCCAGGTAATGCAGGCGCGGCAGCGTGGTACACACACGCTCGATGCTATATTTTAACTGCTCCGCATAGCCACTGAATTCCTGGCCCAGAGTTAGAGGCACAGCATCCATCAAGTGTGTTCTGCATGGAAAAAAATACAAACGTAATTCTTACACACACATAGGCCTTCATTCGTACTTCTTAATGTTCAGAAACCAGAGCGCTGTGTAAAGCCCAATGGTTTTTGCGAATACACAAAATACTTTCTAAGATATAACGAGAAGGCTGTTAGAGTCAGGAAATGGATTTCCTTGAATATATTTCTAAAGCACTCGCGAGAATCCATTGTATAAATAGCCCGAATAGCCCTCTTTTGCAATATGAAAGTTGAGTCAACGTCAGCTGCAGATTCCCACAGCAAAATGCTATAAGACATAATACTATGGAAATAAGCAAAGTTACTCAACCCAGCTATGGGTACATTAGTCAATTGCAATATTTTTAGATTTCTAATCTGTTCATATTAGAAATCCTCACAGCACTTTTAATTCGATAGTTCGACCTAAAAATACACTTTCCGCAGTAGCATTTATTTACCTTTACATTTATAAATTTTCACCAACAATTAAATTGAGGCCAACTTGAGCGACATTTGGTTATGAAAACTTGGGATATTTATTTTTATTCGCATTATGTATAAGATGCGAACCATTTCGAAAGAACAGTCAGACTCTCGTTGACATACATACGTGTATCTTGTGTCGTCAAAGAAAACAGCCTACAGTTCTCAATAGAATAGAATAGAAATACTTTTATTAGGTACAGACATAGCACAATAGAAACACAAAATAAACAGCACATATTAACCAACCTGCCAATCTTGATGATCTTGTCGAATTCCTTGGCCTTGGCATCCATGGTATCTCTGAGTACCACAAGGCCGGGCATGAGTCTATCTCGTAGCTCCATGGCCACAGCGATGTGCATAGCTGTAGGATACGTGTCGTTGGAACTTTGGGACTTGTTGACGTGGTCATTCGGGTGGACAGGATTTTTACTACCCAGCTTGCCGCCCAACATTTGGATAGCCCGGTTTGCAATCACCTGTCAATAATATTTTATTAATTTACTCATACAGCATATCATTATCCTAAGCTAAACAATACATACAATTGTTTTTTTTTAATTGGACACCACCATTAGAATTATTAGATTCTGTTGGTGGTGTAATAAATCGGAAAGGTAATGAAATAAATCGGAAAAGAACAGTGGAAGTGCGGAGGTGTAAGAGAAACCATTTCCTATTTTCTCCTTACCAAGCAGAAGACAAAACAGATTTTTTTTCACACAACGGTGACACAGACCTAGACGTTTCTTCTAGACTAATCCGGTGCAGGAACCTCCCAACTTACCATGTCTGTTGAGGATCTACGTCATGCGGAAGGTGACTTAAACCAAACCAGTGACTTTTAGTTGCCCTTTGTGGTTTATATTTCACAAATTCTCCGTGGCCCTAATGGAAACCGCCCCTACGATTTTGCTGGCATCTCTTTGAGACAAAACAGAGATAGAGAGAGACCTCCTTGCGTCGTATTCCTCAATGCTGAGGGTGTGACCTCCCTGTTTCATCAGTTTTATAAGCTTAAGCATAAAGGGGCCTTGTGTATAAGATTGTATAAAGTCGAATCTACCCGATATCACTGTGATAAGTACGTGGCTACGTACTTAGGGCTTTTTCAGACGTACCACAATCACACCATGTCGCAACGCCAAAATGCTGTCAAGCAGTGTTTACGTGTGAATACTGTTGCTGCAGCTTTTTTTTTTATTGTTGATAGGTTCGCGCTTGACCGCTATCTCACCTGATGGAAAGCGACGATGCGGTCGACGATGAAACGCGCTTACCTAGAAGAAACCTATTCACTCTCGATTTAAAGATTCCCGGGTTGTAGCTATCAGGAAACACAGACTCCGGCAAGGAATTCCACTCCCTAGCCGCACGCACAATGAATGTGTTCCCAAAACGTTTTGTGTGTGTAGCTTTTTGTAGTTGTGTTGTGGTACCGACGAAATGTCGATGTGGTGCGTTGTCACCATTAGTTGCCATGCGGTTACGTGGTGTGCAGGCGTTTTACGCACTGTCGTTGCGTCGACGCAACGTTGTGTTTGCGATGTGGTCGGCCACTAGTTCGCAGTGTCGCTGGTGGTTGCGATGTGGTTGGTATCACACACACGGTCGATAACGACTGCAAAATGTGGTACGTGTGAATAGTCCTATTCATTATCATTACGAAATATAATATACGCCGTGGTGCGATTACGGTGTGGTTGTGGTCTTGGTACGTGTCCTTACCTCATTAGTGTTCATGTTGGACTGTGTACCAGATCCAGTCTGCCAGATCACGAGAGGGAAGTGCCCTTCTCTGTACAGCTTGCCGGATATGACATCATCGCACGCCACCATTATAGTTTCCGCTGAAACACATTTGCAAATAAATTAGAAACTGCAATTGTTAAGATAAGACAAGATAAGGTATTCATTATTTGTGTTAACATTGTATACATACAAGAACATACAAGATTGAAATTGAGTGTTTGAGTTCAGTCGTAAAAATATTTCTATGACATTGAAAACTAAAAAATAATAAAACTTCACACAAATGTATACTGTATGATCATATTGTAAGTAATCGTTAAGTAGCCGAGTAAGAAACTGTGGTTTTATCTTCACAGTGTATTTAACTTTAAACATTTCATTCCTAGCGAAGATCTAGGCGATTTTAGATAGATACGAGTATCGGGGCGTCTAGCTAACGCCGTATCTGCCGTATCAATGATACGAGGCCCCCAAGCAATAGGGGCTCCGTGTAAAAATTTGTAACATTATGTTATCCACAACCTTCAATTTTCTTGTTGATGAGAAGTGTATAGCTGCTAAGGCGTTACGCAAATGTAGACACTTTTACTTTTATGTTACCGACACCGAACACTTTTTGATCGTCATGAGTATGTGTTAAGTGGAAGAAACTGGACACAAAAAATGCTTACGTATGCGCAGGGAGTCAATGATTTCATACTGGTTCTATAGAAATCAAATATTCATCGGTAGCTTGTATCTGACACAAGAGACACGTTTGTGTCCTGCTTATTGAATAATTACGAAATAATAGGATATTCCATTTTTGTAGTTCGCTCTGTTCGTTCTAGCATTCTCTCTAGAAGATCACAATAAAAACTTAACCTGTCTTCAATTCCAGAATACTCCAATAAAGGAGCTCATTGGTCCGGTCTTACACATGACATGGACAAAATCTATCCAGTTAGTCTGGTCATATATTACAAGGCCTTTCGGAACTCTGTCTCAAGCACAGAAAAGATGAATGAGGTTAGAATTGCCTTGTGGGCGGGGCAGGAGTGCCTCAAAATATGATCATGCTCATAATTGACACAACCAATAGCAAACTTGCGATCTAAGTGTGCGTGATCTGTTAGTTGCGTAATGCGAGTTCGTATTGGTTTATTGCCTGTAGTGGAGTTACAGGGTGTGAGACAATCGGCGACACTCTTAGTAAAAATCGGAAAGTATTTCCTTTCTGACCTCTTTCATCTTTTCTGTGGTCTCAAGTCTCTAAGCTAGTAGCGCCTATGTTGTAAAAAAAATCCACGATAACTTATGATTAAGGGCCCTACGCCACTGATAGGTATGGAAAGGTTCCCAAAGAATTTTCGGTTCACTTAGAAGGACTTCAGGGCTCACACTTCATCACCCAGACTTCCTAACTCGCTATCGTCCAGAAAAATTCCCTGCCGAAGTTTGTGTTACCTGATTAGTTACAAGCTGGGGGTTTATAAGTCAAGACTGAATAGATTCTAGGCAAACGGGTTCCATCGTCAATATCGCTTACCAACAGATGACATGGTTGAGAAGCGTGAGTTATTTATAATAATGAAAAAAAAAAATTCAAATTCTTACCAATTTTTTTATCAAGACCATATTCCATGTTCACTTTGGCAGCTGCTTTCTTTAGTATGCCAAACGCAACGATGACCGGGAACTGTAAATAGTAAATGTAGCTCAATAATAGTACATTTTGATACAAATGAATGACGATGAAGATATCGACTTGTGTCGTGCATCTGCCCCCCTAGCCAAGTCACGACCGTTTCGTTTCGATTCTCTTGCGTCGAACGCCTCGAGTTGGTCACTCCGCCGATTCCTTTATTCTGACTACGTGACTGAGCGTTGGTATAAAATCAGAACAAAATAATCGGAGGCGTTGGCGAATCGAAGCGTTCGACGCAAGAGAATCGAAACTTGGTCAGGCCTGCTATAGGTACTCAATATAAAAAAAAAAGCAACAGAATTAACGTAAATATGTTTAATGTTAAATACTGGTTGTCCATTAAAATTTCGGTAAAGAACATTGAACAAAACCATCTGTGTAGCAAATTGAAATTGATAACATTAGAAAGGTCTTTGAAAATATACTTTTTTGTTACATGGAAGCAACTTTGTAGCTAGCGGGGGGAAAAAGATATTCGACGTTAAAAAGGCCGAAAATCCTACTTAAATATTGATCCACGCACATTCTACGTTTATGCGATGTTATCAAATACAAATCCAAATCAAAAAACTGTTAATCCAATTGGTCTTGGTTGAGATCAAGATAGCTGGCATCAGCATGATCCAGGATTGGGAGAAGAGATTGTGCTATCGCAATTTTAGTAGTGACGGGAAGAAAATTGCGAAGACGCCTCAAGGAGCCCGCCGAAACAAACAGTTTACGACTAACTTCCTGCAGTTGCTTAGTCCAGGAAAGAGTGTTGTCGATATAAATCCCCAAGTTCTATAAATCACCATGTACTTTACCTACATACATTATTTTGTCCAGGCGATATTTCTCTGGAATGCGCTCCCTCTGAATATCGGGACGGCGACCAGCCGATTCTCCTTTAAGGTGATGGCACGTGAGCATATTCGCAAGAAGTTGGTAGAATCATCACAGCATTGATTGGTTGGATTTGTTTTTCACCACAACATTGTTTATTTGTATGTATTTATCTAAGTATGTATTTACTATTGTATTTGTCTCTCTTCAGTTTGTCTATTTAATAAGTTGCACCTGCCATGTTGTTTCTGCACCACCACTAAGGTCAACTGGTAGATAATGCCTAAGGCATTAAGTCCGCCTTTGTACAGTGTAATGTGCATAAAGCATTAATAAATAAATAAATAAATATACCTATGTGTAACGAATAAAAATATTTTACTTTTGAAGGCAAAAGCCTTTATAATATTAGTATAATTCCGTTACGGTTTCGCCATCGTAATGCGTGGAAATATGTAGTACCTAGTGGAAGCATGAGAGATTGATCAAACTAAACGAGTGCTACATCAAGGCCAGTGCAATGACCCACATACAGTACACACTCAGCGATTGTTTTTCACCTGTTGCGTTAGATGTGAAAGTGTCAACTTGAATAAAGGTAGATAGACATTTAGTTATTAGTTTATTTTTTTGTTTAATTTTTTTACTATTGTTGATTTGCCCGCATTTGATCGCTATCTCACTTGATGGAAAGCGACGATGCGGTCGACGACGGAGCACGCTTACCTAGAACTATAGCTTGTCAAGTCAAAAAAAAAAAACCCTGTATATGTATATATATTTTTAAAACGACAATAAAATTGACTAAGTAGAAGACATGACAAACCTAAAAAAATGTCTAATTTAAAAAGCCGGATAGGCCGGACTCCGTCTAATTTGGCAGAACACGCAACTAAAAAGCCTGACCCTGTCCGGATTTATCCGAACACCTTTTTTTTATGGTGGGAAAAATCATCCAATGACAACCCCCGATCTTGGGTGGAGCGGGAGATAGTGTCAGACTCTTACTGACTAAAAGACCCACCCCGTTCCTTCCAGCCTTCATACCGAGGCTCGAGCTGTCTTTCGGATAACCTCGACCCAGCTGTGTCCCTGCTGTTGCTGACAACTCCTTGAGGCGCGCGGGAACAGTGCACACCGTCGACGACTTGGGCTTGGTCCGGACAGTTACCAGACGGCCGGATAGCGAGCTACCCATTGCTCGCTGTCCGCAAGCCCGCGCCTACGGTGGCCGGAAATCGGGATCAGAATCCCGGCGGTGGCGGCGGACACCTGGAAACGCTACCTAGAACTAACCTATTCACTATTGACTTAAAGACCCCTAGGTTGTAGCTATCAGGAAACACAGCCTCCTGAAGAGAATTCCACTCCTGAGCTGACTATCACAATGAATGTACCTATATTTATTTATTTAATCTTCATGCAACACAAAGTACAAAGGCGGACTTAACTTAATGCCTTAGGCATTCTCTACCAGGCAACCTAGGTACTGATAAGGCCGTAATAGCTAACTTTATTGAGGTCTTAGTTTATGAACTGAAACTAGTTTACCTTTACGAAGTTAAGACCGACGCACACATGCAACACGCCTGCCTGATTTGTACGTAGAACGACATACCGTGGCGTGGATCTTATGTAGCTCTACAAGTCTAGTTGCCATATACAATACAAGGTGTAAGGGACAGCCCTCCACAAACTTTAAGGGCTTGCTCAGTAGACGATACTGAACAACATTCCACAAAAAATTTTTTCAGGAAACGAAAAAAAAAATCCGCCTCACCTTAAAAAATTATAAACTTGATTGGACAGTTTGTATGGAGAAGCCGAATTTTTTTTTTCGTTTTCTGAAAAAAATTTTTGTGGAATGTTGTTCAGTTTCGTCTACTGAGCAAGCTCTTAAAGTTTGTGGAGGGCTGTCCCTTACACCTTGTATAATTATGGAGACCGACGCGCGAATGGCTCGCGAGCGTCGCACTCGCCAGATATGGACGGTGCATATGACCAAAGAATCCACTAGCAGAAGCCAGCAAATTAAATACAAAAAACTCAACCTTTAGTTCTCAACCTTTCGAATTCCGTCAATATAAAGACACAATAGAAAGACAATGACAACGCGAACTATAATTACGGCATTCGAAATGTTAAAAAAAATCCCGTCTCTATTTTGTTTACTATGTTAGATCCAAAGTAAAATAAAACAACAACATTTTCTTTAGGTGCCATAATATTAAAAATTTAGTTGAATTGATTGCTTTACATACACGAATGTGTACCTACCCAAGATATTTTTATTGCGTCACATCGATCGGGGTATCGTAGGTCAACCTTTACATCAGTTACAAAGACCAACAAAAACACAAGTGTATTATTGTTGTGTTTACGTCATATCACATTATAGATAACGCAATTAGCAACTGGTTTGGTGCAGCAAAAACCCACATGTTATGGATAAAAAATCGGTTTCTCACGAATTTATTAGATACCTACACCTACCTGTCTAGTAGTGTGTACTCTACCTGCATCAGGCAACTATTTCGCAGTTGTCTGGTCATTTGGTGTACAACCATGAAATTTAAAATGATACCCAGATACACTTTTTAAACCATAATTTAAGTGACTGGGTCCATTTGATTCCGAGCCCAAGTCGTTGACGGCGCGCACTGTTCCCGCGCGCCTCAAGTAGTCAGCAAGAGCAGGGGCCCAGCTGGTTCGAAGCCTATTGAAGTTAGCTCCGAAAGGTAGCTCAGCCCCGGTATAAAAGGCAAGAAGGAACGGTGCGAAAAAAAAACTTAATGATTTCATTTACATAATAAAAATTGAATCGTCTAATTTCAAAATCGAGTAGGAAACCTTTTTTCTACACAGTGTGTATCGTGTCTGTTTGTGCTTAATAAAAATATTTTCCTTCTCCTTTCTTACCTACTCGTATATTTCTGGGCTTTATGGTCATGGTCATTACTCATTAGTTATAAGGCAAAAAAAATATAGCAAAGACTAAAGTGAGAAAGTACACTAGACTGAAGCACACGGGGACCACGCCTGATTTGTACGTAACGGCGCGTTGCATGGCGTCGCGTGGCGTGGATCTAATGTAGCTCTACAAGTCTAGTTACCATATAAAATGTATGAAGACCGATGCGCCCAGATCGGCGTACGTGGCCCACATGTGCCCAATGTAGGACCTATAGCTAGTCGTTTAAAGTTAGATTGTTTGATCTTGTTTCAGTGTGAGTAGATAGCGATCAAGCGCGAAACTATAAAAAAAAAATGAGTAAGAGACAAAGCTATACAGGTAGACTAGCGCCATATCTCAAAATAAGATTAAAACAATCTTACTTTGAACGTCATGGTAATCCCGCAGTTCTATCTCTTTTATGATTTTATTTTACCAAATCCATTACGTAGAACGATTGTTGGATTCGAGAATTGCGGTCAATATGATACTTAAATTAATGAAGAAATATATGCAAGAAGCAATTCCTAGACCATGAAGTTTAAAGTAAGATTGTTTTAATTCATTAAACCCCAAGCTAACGGCGTTCGCACACCTATTTATTGTCTATCTATTGTGTTTCTAATTGACACGACTGAAAGGTTATTTATTATTTGGGTGTCTTCAAAGCTAGAGTGAATAGGCTCTTAATAAACTAGTACGCCTCACCATCAACGATTGCATCACTGCTTACCATCAGGCGGGATCGCAGTCAAGTACTAGTTTGTAACAGATAAAAAAAAAATCTTATTTCAGTGTGGGTAAGAGATGGCGCTAGACAACCTGTATAGCTCTGTCTCTTACCCACACTGAAATAAGAATGAAACAATCTTACTTTGAACGTCATGATAACCCCACAAGTCAAACTCACCGGCATTCGTTCCTCGATGCCTCCAATAGGGAAGTTCATGATGGACCTGTAGGTTTGGGAGCCGTAGAGCCTGTCATCTGGCACGTCCACCTCGCCCATGGTGTCGCGCTCCTTGCGCTGCAACAAGATAAGAAACAGCCTTAGACCAACGGTTCAGCCTTCATAATCATCATATCAACCAAAAGACGTCCACTGTTGGACATAGGCCTCCACCAAGCGTCGCCACAACGACCGGTCGTGTGCGTCAAGCATCCATCGGATTCCCGCGACCCTGACCAAGTCATCGGTCCACCTTGTTGAAGGCCTTCCAACGCTACATCTTCCGGTACGTGGTCGCCACTCCAGAACCTTTCGTCCCCAAAGGCCAATGACGTAATAAAATGTCAGTCGTGCAAGTGAAAAAGAGGAGTAGAGAGAGCTATAATTATACACCTTTTAAAAGCTCCATTCCTTTAACAATTTAGTTTGGGTCGCCAAATGGAACGCATTAAGGGGCTGCATCTCGACATACATTTTCAATGTTTTTCATACAACCGCTCTTACGCGATTATGACGTTATAACACATTTTTCATCTGATATTTTGGAAACACAGTATCTTGTGGATATTATCTAGGCTTCTATGAAAATCAATTTATAAATTTGTGTAAAACTAATCCAGAAATCTGCTATTTTGCATAAACTTTGACACTTCATAATTTACTCAAGTTCAACATACAAGCCTAGTAAATTTTATCAAGAATATATAATGACAATGTTTTTCAATGTTTGACATACACGATAACATTTTTATTTTACTAATTGGTTAAAAATTAAACTTTTCTAAACATATTTATTTCTACTTTTATAGTGTCGCCACGCAGTACGCTCCTGCAAAGGGAAAGCGCCGTCGAGGTCGCCCTAGAAAGAGGTGGCTAGATGATCTAGACGCGTATCACGAGGACTGGTAGGAGGCCCTAGCCCAGCAGTGAGACAGTAATGGCTAGGGGAACACGTCATTTAAGTGTAAGTTTTCAAAACTGACCTTTAAATGATCAAATATGATAAGAGAGCCTCATCAACCTCAGCGAACACTAGTCATCAACACTGGTCATACTATATTTTAACCGAAATACTTCTACTGTTGCGTATATGCCTCCAAGGGCCACCACATCCGCTGCTCCTGTGCTTCTCGCATCCAGCGATGCCTAATGCCTTCACCAAGTCGTAAGTCCATCTTCAGGGCTGTCTACCGCTGCGTCTGCCGGCACGCAGTTACTACTGCAGATCTTTCGACCTTATTGACCATGTGCTCTGCGAAGAATGTTCTCCGCTCATTGCCACTTACGACTATCAATTCTTCAGGCCTAACCTTGATTAGCTTTACTCACCGTTTTTCCACCGGAATTCCCCGCCGGGTCCAAACATACTGTGCACGCCATTTTGTCAAAATATATCAAAACAAAAATATCCTAAATACTTGTGAATCAAAATCCCGAAAGCAGAACTACACTAAAATATAATGTAATAAAGAAATAAAATAAACAAAACGTTCTTCATAATTAACAAAGTGACAACGTCAGGTCCCTGTCAAAGTTTTAATTACAGCTTCTTTAGAAACTTAGCGATACTGGTCAGTACTTTTTCCATAGAGTACGTGAGCACAACTAAATTATTAAAATATTTTTTTTTTCTATACACACATCATCATTTCAGCCGAAGGACATCCACTGTTAGACATATAGGCCGCCCCCAATTGTCGCTACAACGAACGGTCCTGTGCATCTTACATTTATCGGATTCCCGCGATCCTCACCAGGTTATCGGTCTCACCTTGTGAAAGGCCTTTCAATGCTTATTACATAAAATTTGATAATAATGCGAAAAAAAACCTTACTGGGCATCAAAGATTTTATCCACACCGTTGACAATGGGAAAACTTCTCAAAAGACTAGCACCATTGTCACGTTGAATATCAATTTTTATTCGTTGACCAAAGAAGCCAGCACTTTGGTAGTTCACTCTTCACGTAGAGTAAAATAGCCCGAAAACCTCCGAATGCCTCCGATAAACTTGACAATGTATCAACTCCAAACTTCTTACATATATTTTGCGCTTTTTGCACCAGCACAGGCGGCCCAGCACAGACCACCGTGCTCAAACGATGGGATAGTGCAAGAGTGTCGACACACCTTGCATCCCATACCAAAGACCTACCCAATGCCCAAGGCGTTATGGTCATAACGTCTCTAGCCTCTTCCCATCGTACCGTGCCTAGTCATTGGATACTAAAACAACTCTCTTCTATAACTCATTATCTCTAAATGTTTTCAATATTTAAGCACTTTCTTCATTCAACCACACCCGAATTTATCCAGCGCTCATCGCCAAAAATTTACATTTGAATACATTTTGCCCTAAATTTATTTTGTGCCTTTTGAAGAACAAGGTTACCAATTCCCTATTCGTTAGCATTAACAATGTCAAGGTCTTTTAGTCTAGGGCAAGTTCTGTTTTATTTATTGCTACCTCCCCTGTACACAAATAATATTTTCATAATAGCTTTCGACGACCTTGGTTCTCATCGATCCGAAAGAATTTCTATCGGAGATTATGTTTTTGGAACCTCATTTAGGACAAGTTCGTAGCAAAACCCGATAAAATCAAATAGAAACTTGAATATTAAAACTGATATAGTAGAGCTCGTCCAGATGTTCTGCTACACTTGTGAAGACTACACATAAGGCTGCTGATACTTGAACAGTAGGCAATTTCAAGTAAAATCATGCCTTTATTCACTGAAAATTCTCTAAACTAAATAGGGGGCAATCATCTTGCCATTGCAGCCGCTTTAGCGGGACGCGTTAATTATCCGGATAGCTTTTCGAGGAATACAACGCCCCATCGACCCTGACCTGCGTGCTTATCGATCGGTGAGCTACCCATCATTCACCTTCTGCAAGACAGAACCAAAGCCTAAGAAGACAATGCTAGAGCTAACGTCCACATGCCTACTAAACAGACGAGATAGTTAGATAGACAAGTTCCTTAGGAAATAATATAAAGCGTGTGAGCTCCCGAAATCATCCTTATATTTTTTGATGATTAAAACGAGCCAGAAGTTGACTCTAATGGCACCTAATAGCTATTCTCATAAAGAAATTACGAACTGATGTTGTTATTGTATGCCAAAGTCGAAGGGTAGACTACAATGCCCTGCCTTCATAAGTCGATGCACAAATTAATATTGAGCCTTTCGTTTGCATATCAAGCACATCTGAATAGCGAAACACATCTAATTTAAATGGCCATTTATAGTGCTGTTGGTTTCATAATTTAAAATCGTACAGCATATAGGATCAGTAATTCTGTATGTGGATTAGTGTTTTATCGTCCTCTCTTTTTCTTCTTCTATCTTCTACAGAACTTAAATCATCCTCAATAGTGTTTTCCTCCATTTAAAACAATTCTTCACGAAAACAGTCACTCTATGTGTAGTATAAATCAGCCTTATAATGTTCCCACGGCTGGGAATCTTCTTTAAGAGAGGAAATGGACCGTAATTCACCACGCGGGCCCAGTAGGGGTTAGTGGGTGTTACATGTCTTCGAATTTTTGGTTCTAGTGTTTCCTCACGAGGTTTTCCGTCGCCGTTTCGAGAACAGTGGTAAATTACACAAAGTAATGCGCCTGTCTAGTTTTGAATCCTCTAGCTACAACTATGTAACTAAGGTGAGGCCGTTACCACTGGGCCATTATCTGTTCCGTGGAACCATCACCGCTTCTTCTGCCTCTACCCTATCTAAAATATTGTTAATCAGCTGTATCTGGATCGACTGGAAGGCAACTACAACCTAGTTAAGAATAGGCTTGGCAAATGATTACTCTTTTCTTTTTTTTTCCCCTTTTTTCTTCTTTTCTTGAAAGAAGCCGTGTTAATCTTATCGAAGTCTTTATTTTATTAAAAACCAGCTGAGTCATCGACCCATCAATCTTGACATTGAACTTCAACTGTTCTCTTTGTTCCCCGTTTGGGCTTTTTTTACGCAGTAAATCAGGAAACAGGAGGGTGTTGTACTCATTTACTGACTAAAACCAACCAGTGCTTTTTCAGTTGCCTTTGCGGTAATTTTTTCGAACAATTCCATAGGCCTGGCAGGTATAGCTGGTATGGGCCCTAATTGCTAACGTCGTTGAGGTATCCCACTTTAGGCTACTGTTTTAATATTTTTTTTATGTTATAAAGCAGTGCTTGACTGCGATCCCACGTGATGGAAAGCAGTGATGCAATCGTTGATGGTGGGGCGCACTAGTTTATTAAGAGCCTATTTACTCTAGCCTTGAAGACACCAAAATTATAATCGGACGGGAAGACCGCAGCAGGCAAACTGTTCCAGTCCTTCGATGCACGCGGTATAAACGACGAAGCGAAACGTTTAGATCAAACCGTAGAAGTTTATTTTATTTTAGTTGATATAAGGCAAGCTTCATCGCTCGTCGAAATTATCTTGATGCTTCTTCTTCTTCTTTAGTTTTCAGGATCTATACTAGGCCAACAATAGAGCCGTACAGGTCGCTAAATATTGGTCAGAAGAAGTATAATTTGAGAGCATGGACACGTAAAGAAGAAAAAGATCTTGATGCTGCTTGCTCTTACTATCCTCATATGAATTGAAGGGTTACGTGGACAAAGGTGTTATCTGACAAAATCAATAAATCCGACTTTTTTGCATGAATATAGGTTTTAACTGATGGTAAATCGATCCATAGATTTAATTTAACACCCCAATTCTAATTCGTCATTTAGTTGCAGATGCTAGCAAAGGTTTTTTTTTACAGTCAATTAAGTATATATTTCAGATTTGAAATGTGCTAACAGCAGAAATATTACCAGAGAATCGTAATAGTAGTTAACACCTTTGTCCGATTACCCCTTCAATTTTGATTACTCAAAACACGGACACTGGACAGCCTTCGATGAATAACGGTTTTTTTACGTGAAGTGAATGTCCGAACTTATTTGAATTGATTTTGTTTCGTTACTGTATTCAGCACCAGTTTTGGTTTGTGTTGTCCTTATAGTGTGCCAACGTTTTCTAAATTTTTGGATGATATCCAATTTAAGGAGTATCAAAGGCCAAAAACTCTAGGTATAAAGCGCTTGTGGGATTTTGGGATGATTATTTCTTGAGTCGTCTTACAAGCAAACTGTGTACACCTACACAGTTTGCTTGTGCTTACATGTCTGTACAATAATCCTTCAATAATCCTAATTGCCACAAACATCAGCACATCGTCAGGTTTACCTTAAACAGCGTGTTATTGCCCTGCAGGCGTTTCTCAGTCACATAAAGTGACTGCCATCAGATCTCCACAAGCCCAATCAATATTGTACAGTTACTGATAGCGTTACTTTCATGATCGGTTTATAAGCACTAGGATAAATGATTTAATCCCTTTTATAGCTACCGAGTAATTGAAATACCGGAACTAATGGTTTAACTGTATATTCCTGTTTGGCAGTCAGTAGCAAGGGGCTTGCTCTTTACATGTATATAACAATAATTATGTCCCTATGTTGAAAGCTATTCAAAGCTGATTGCGAACTGGGTCCCTATTCTCTGCCAGGGGTGTGTCAATGTTGGGAAGGGTCACTGGGGCCCAAGAATGCAAAAAAATCCTCTCGGTAAACTTAGTGTGTGAGAAGTTACTTGCTAACTTCACACCACTCTCCACCCTCTCACCTCCAACGACTTTCTTTATTTTGATATCAAAAGATCGATAGGAAAGGAGATATAAATAGGTAAGGTATGGTAACCGCTGTACTTTTAGTAGGTAAGGCCGCTATACTTATTGATTTTCCCTAAACTATAGGAACGTACTCATATCTATGACAATCTTGTAGGGACAAGGGCGGGAGGATGGTGACCTTTCGGGCATTGAACTTCGTTTCTTTTTTAAACGATTTCAAAAAAAAAGTCTTCAATGTTTCTTTTTTTTACCTTACCTTAGAACTCCGTCATTTCAGAACAGATTTTGAAAATTCCGGAATAGTCTCATGTTATCAAAATCCAGTTCTGATGATAGGAAATATTATTAATAAAGGGACGAGTTTGTATCATCAAGAAGTAATTCAGAAACTACCACTTGATGAAGCGGACCTGATAAAGAAGACTTCTTTTGGCGAATGGAACTTCACGAGAAATTCCGTTTCCTGTCACAAGATCACACATCTCAATTAATGTAGTCTACTAGACGAATCAAATTATACGGATGGAAATTTAATGGTACTATCGAACTGATCTGATAATGAAGCCGGAAGATAGGCAGCGGAACTCCGTAATAAAACAAAGTATCCTGATCGCGTTTGAGCTTATCAGAATTGATGGTATCGTGATGGTGTGAGATGATGAAAGTACTTACTAATTATCTTCTAGGTACCTCATCATTTTCTCATCATCAATCTCTTGCTCGAGACAATTATATTTATGGCTAGCATAATGGGACTGGGCAGGACATGTCTGCCGTATGTGTTACGAGATATGGGCCCGTAAAACGCAGGATTGGTGCCCAAACACGCGACACGGGTCTGCGGCAGACCACGAAGGAGATGGCAGGACGACCTAGATGGCTTGAGAAAGAAAGAGACAGTGATCGTTGGAAAGAATGGAGGGAAGCCTTTGCCCAGCAGTGGGACAACATAGGCTAGCTATTTTAAATTTTTATGGTAATAAGTCTTTTTCTTCTATACTTCTCTATTGGGTTAGGAACTTGTAGAAAAAGTTCTTACCACGAACGCAAAGGGCGACTAGCGACTGTAGGAACAGTCAGCGGGTTTTAGTCAGTAAAAGTCTGACACTCCCTCTCGCTCAACACAGAGCATGAGGAGTTCTCTGAAGATCCCGCATCTCAGAAAACACCTCTAATAGTTATCATCTGAGTAGTCGCGTCCTTTCCAGTCATAAGTAGGTATTTCTCAACTTTCAAACAGTCCATTTATTAGTTATCATAATCCATTGTTTTGTTTAGTTAATTAGACAGGTAACTATCTACTCAGTTGCCAGTCGGTGTTATGGTAATCGAACTTGATCCATAAGATCCATTACTTATTACACATAAAGGTAAATAGACATTAATTTAGGTGGTTATGTAACGTCACAACAAGTTTTATTTTTGTTGACATTATTGGTTGTTTTATCTCACTAAATCGGTATACATTTATATTTATTTCAATCACAATACATAGGTATATAAGTAGGTACAAACTAAATGCTGGGAAAATTATTAAAATTATTATGCAAAAATACCTAAGTTGGTACTTACGCTTAGGTACCTGATAGAGTACCTAAAATAATTAAGTATTTTCTGTGATAAACTTACCAAACCAACATTCTTTCTATCCCCATTACAAGATTCACACGTTGCCATGTCGAAATCACAAAAACTTCTCACTCAAATAATAGAAATAACACAATAAATGTCCGCTGTACCGGTTAGTTCGCCGGCTGGGAGCTTGAGATCGTTTTATTGAGATTTTTTGCGAGTATTTTTGATCGCCACGTAGCGTAGCGGTGACTTACAAGTCTTACAACCGGTTGATACCCCACCACTAACTTATAAATGTTGTTCCCGCGATTTTATACTCAGAGGTAGGTACTGGTAGGTAACGGGTCTATTATCAAACTTTGTAATAGAACCGCCCGCATGGAGAGCGTTGGCGAAACTGATTGCGAGTGGTTTACGACCACAGTGTGATACGACTTATCAATTAACATTGTTTAATTTGGCTCTGGCCGCTATTTACATAATTTATTTGAGTTTCTATGCTAATTTTAGTTCGGTAAATAGGTACCCACCTACAAGAAATTGAGAGTTGAGATGCTTGACTGAAAACATTTCCATTCCAAAAAATTTGTTAATGGTAAGTTACGTACCTTCCACATTAATTCATTAAGTACCTAAATAGCACCTACTTACCTTTTCTTTACCTAGATACCGATTCTGCTGTAGGTAAGCTTAAAAAAAAACACAACATTCTCTAAAATCTGCTTCTCAGTTCAGTGATAAAAATTACCTAATAATAATCCTACCTACAACCGACCAAAGTATTTTGTACCAACTTAGTTTAGTAGAAAATTCACAATCCTTATTTTAGCTTTGCTGCACATAGTCGGATAAACGCCTAAAATAATTTTAAAATAAAATAAAAATCTTTTATCTCCTGCCATCTTTCAAGTAAGCTCTGAAACTTTTGATCGCTTGAAGTTAAAATAAAATTTCGACAGATGTCGCTAACAGATAATTACATAGTAGTTTGTTGTTTATACCTAGGTTTTTACGAGAAAAATATTTATAAGTTTTATTTGTCTGAATATTAGTAGATACCTAATTGAGACCATTTTTAACATCCCAATACCTAAATTATTTTCATCACTTTTCCAAACTTCGCAACCATGGTACATAATAAATATAAGGACCAGAAATACCTACGAAAAAAAGGTGCATACCTACAATTAGAAAAATCGCATAAAATGGCTGCCTTTGCTAGGGTTGTGCCGACTAAGGATTTAACGGTATCGATAGTTCGATATTTTTTAATTCTGGGTTACGTACAAGTTTTACGTTTGGTTTTACTAGATACTACGTACGGAATATGACATTTAACAGGGTGTTCGAAATTACAGCAACGATATTATGATGAATTTTATTATAGTTTTCTTATCCTAAAATCTACATAGAATCAATAATGACGTTATTAGTTTCACTGATAACAATGTCATAAAATAAGAACTAATTTTAACCAATTTTCAAAAAACCATCACATAACTGTTAACACAATTTTTTCGTTTAAGGTCTTGGACAATATCTGCCAAATTGACTATCTTTTTGTTTCGTTTCCTAATTCTCTCGTTGAGACGTTTAATTTTTGTCTGCTGCTTGAGACATTTTATTTCCAACGCCTTCACTTTTTCATCGTGCACAGCCTGAAAAAATATAATAACAAATTTTATTAATATACAAGTGTCAAGGTGAGATAGTGGTCAAACGAAAGCCTATCAATAATAATAATAAAAAAATTGTGATATCTGCAGAATGTTTCAGAGGTCTAAAAGAGAGTCTAGAGAATAAAGAAGTCATACTTATCATGTGATCTGAATTTCTAAAACTTAGTTTTATTATATTTTTGGAAGGTATAAATAAAATAATCGTCACCCAGTAGATACATACCCCTTTATGTACGTATTCTACAATTTCATGGGATAACTGCAATGGGGGCAGCTCAGTCGATGTACAAGAATCACCTTTTGTGATATTGCTACTACTTTCACTTAAAACAACGCCAGGTCGTTTTTTTGTTAACTGAAAATAATAATAAAGGAATACCAACATATTTATTTTTTATTTCAGCCACAGAGCCAGGCTTTTTATCAGCCATTTCAATGCAAACTTACCAAAAATTCAGTGGGAACAGAGTCATCATGTAATCGCATCACATCAAGTGTTCTATTGAAACAACTTTCTTGGAAGTGAAGCGAACAGACATACCATCTTTATGTCTGGGATTAATATTTTCTTCACCAATAGCTTCCAACCACTTTTTCCTTAGATTCTCTTTATTAGGAAACCTATGAAAGAAAGGAAGTATAAAACATGATAATTTGAACTTCTCTGTAACTAAAACAATTAAAAAAATACTAACGTATTATTTTAGAACTATACAAAACTGAGGAAACTTCCATTGATAAAATGGATTAGTTCTGTTATGATAAGTAGAATTATAAATTGGATATTATATCGATACTGATGCAGCAATGGTACAGGACTATGCCATAACACATATTATTGTAAACAACAAGTTTTTTTTACTAAAACAGTATTATAAACAGAAATAGAGGTAAATCTCAGTACCTTGGCAATAGATTCAAGTATCCGTAACATTTTTTTCAACCAACGTGAATTATTTTAAGTAATATTTGGTGAAAACTGGCTACTAACCTGTGCAAAGACAATTGAGGTTGATTCTTGTTCTTTTTTGCACCACACGTCACAATGCAACACACAGGCATATTGTTTTTTGTTTCAATATATATATATTGGAGTTTTAAATGGATATCTTCGTAATTTTCCAGAAAATCGCAATAGCTTCAAAACATAAACACCCGTTTGACAGCACAACTACCACGTAACTCAGGTGCAGTGAGCGCACAAGATGGTGGACAATGGCACTTACCTACATCTTTACTAATGTCAAAACGAAATGTTGCCAAATTAAGCAACAACTTAAATATCGTTGTCTCTTTTGTCAAATACAATTATTGGCTTAGAAAGAGTGAGACAAAACGATATTTCGTAATCTGTTTCATATTTCGCTCATATTTGTATAACTATGTATACGTCATAGATAACACGGCTTCTCCATGTATAGATCTCAATGTTCGCAACGCAACAGCCACGTTTTCATTCTTTGTAACGTCATTTTCTATCGTTCACTCATTTCATTCAAGTATCGTAATGACGTCAAAGAAAATGACATTTTCTTTGTGACGTCTTTCTGTTCTATAATTTTCAGGCTTTTTCAGGAGTTTTGATTGAAAATCAATGAAACATGATTGCTTCTATATTTTTTTATCAATAATCTCCAACATAAACTAACCTGAACATGGACACACCCAGTGAATACGATGAAAATGACTATCCTATTTGGCAAGAACCTCGATGCGAGCCCTTGGGAGCGCCCAAGGAGACTCTTTGTGACGAAACCACACCAGAACAAGCACAGGGAGACAGGCTACATGCTTTGGAAGAGGAACAGGAAATCTTATCATCATCGGTGTTCTCCCTGACCTCACATCTCGCGCAGGTAGAGTTTCGTTTACGTCAGATTTTAAAAGCCCCGCCGGAAGAAAAAGATAAAATGCTTAAAGCTCTCGAAGAGTTTACATCACGCGGAGTGCCTGATTCACGAGCCGCCCCTCAGGGAAGCTCAGGCGACGCGTCGTGCGGCGAATGTATCGAGCTCGAACGGAAAATATCGCGCCAACGGACGAAACAGGCTCACTTTATCGATAGGCTTAAAATACAATTGAAGGAACTAGAGCGTTTTGCTGCAAATCCTACCTCAACTGGCGATAGTAAACACAGGACCTTGATTGATCATTTAAGAAGTGAAATTGACCAAAATCTTGAAGAAGGATGCCACCAACCACTGACAGCTGAAGAGCTCAGGCACCAGATCAACTGTGCTGTCCGGCAATATGCAGACAAGCAGCTTTCCAAAGATGAAATCATCAGCAAACTACAAGCACACATAGAAGACATGCAGAAATTCGTTAAACTAATGAAAGCGGAGGAACTTAAAAATAGTAAACTGGCTCCAGAAACAAAAAATGTGGGAAAATCTGAAAAATTTGAGAAAAACTTCAGCAGAAGTAAAGGCAATGATGATCTAAGAGCTGAAACTATCAATTTGATGAGAAAAGCATCTACTTTAATTCAGATTTTTACCGTATCACAGTTTGGTTGCTCTTCCAACACAAACAGAAGGTACGAAGGTGCAAAATCGTCAAGTAACGTTACCCATTGGGGAAATTTACGAGCTAGACTTGAGATGTCTGTGGATGGGGTGCTCCATTTAGTATCAAGAGATAGACCATCCCATACCATGATAGACAACTATGACAGTGAATCAGAAGAAGGTGGTATTGTCATAAATGATGCTCCTCTCACAACTGCAGTCCGTAGACATTTAGCTATTAACTTACGTGACTTGCTCCACCACGGACTAACAGGACCTGAATCTAGCTCTCTTGTTCCAATTATTGGATGTTTTCCTGTACGCAGATCTTCCACTTCTAGGGCCACACATATCTGGGAATTGATTCTGCGGTATTATCATTTGAATGATGGTGATAGATTTAATTCTACGCCTGCTAGAAAGTTAAGTCAAAGTTTTAATTTGGATATAGTTGGTGGGACAGCAATTACTAATAAACAAAGTTTATTGAGTGTTATTGGCAGCATTGTGGCATCTCACACACCATACAAAAGAAGTTATGATGCCCATTTCAAAGCGTTTGTTTGTGCAGCATTAAATGCACATAAACTTGTCATTTGGTTAAATATCATTTTGAAAAGCAGGACCTTGATTGATGCTTACTATTCATCCACAAGCTATGTGGTGAATACTGGCTTCCAAGATGCTCTACAAAGTTTGGACCGCTTGACTCCGTACAATTTTGAACTACCCGTCGACCTTGCCGTTAAACAATTCCAGAATATCAAAGACGTATTTATGTGATCAAGTAATTTTTTAAGAGTACAATTTTTATACATAATGTACATTTGAATACTGTTTCTTTATGTGACAAGAGGCTATAGCAAAGGAATTATTTTATGTAGTGAGATATATCTGTTACTGTTAATATTTTCTGTAATTGCGTTATGAAACCTGAAACCACCTGAAACTCCAGTTTTGGAGCTAAAAGCTGTAATTGCATTATTACATTATGATGTTTCCCAGTAGCATCTTGTCACATTATTGAAAGCAGGCTTATGATGCCTTCCACAATATCAAAAATATGCTAATTGCATTATTTAATCTAGTCTATAAATAATCTGAATTAGTCATTAGTCAATCTATTTAGGTATCTTTTAGTTGTGTAATTGTCACTAGTAAAATTTTGTTTGCTCTCTATAAATTTGCCAGATTTATTTGGTACTAGAGCAGGGAAAGAGACTACCATTCTCACAAAACACAAAAATTATTGATCTACCTGCAAATCTAATAGTAAATAAATAAAATAAAAATTATGTTAATATTCACTCGAACTTGGTACGACGGATTTGGTCCTGCCTACCAAAGTCGAGCCTAAACTCGGCGTAAGTTTAAAAAATCACAATAAGTAAATTAAAATCAATATTATTAAAAAATTAAAGTTCATGTTAAGATATTTAAATTCAAAATCAATAAGTTTAGCGACTGTCCAAATCAGCAGGCCCACCGAGCCCCCATAACATGAACTAATTAGTATTAATACACGTTCAAATTTGTACGAAAGACCCAACTTACGCTGTCACGCTCGACTTTGGTACGGTCGGACCAAATTCGTCGTACCAAATTAAAGAGTGTCTCTCGACTCGTTGAATGTTCATATTCAAATGGTTTCGACCATAACTTCCTAATTATAAGGGAAGTATTTTATTAAACGTACATTCCAATCAGATCTCACATTATGGAATCAGGTGTGATAAATACCAAAGATTGTAACTTTAGTATTATGTGTATATTTATCATTGTTGCTAATTAAAATGTAGTTGAAGCATGAAGATTTGAGTTTTATTTTCTTTTAATCGCCGCCTTCGTGTCGTTTACGCACGTTGTCTTCGGGTAAGTACCTGTAAATGTAGGCTACGGTACATTAAAAACTGTAGCGGAGTGGAGAGCTACGGTACGCTTCGTGCTCTCTGCTCGGAACCACACAGCTTGCTCGACTCCGTTCCGTCGGACTCAAGGCCGCGTGTTCATTTGTTTTATTTGTAAGTCTGCTCAGCTCCACTTACAATTGCCAAAACGGCGCCAGAGTAGGGATCGCTTTGCGCATTCCATACATTGGCGAGCCAATCGTCTTCGTTGTAAGATACATGCAGCAACGCAGGGAACGAATCAGGAGTGACGTTTATGACGCGATGGCACGGCGAGCCAATCACTGACACTCTCCGCCCCCGCTTCTTACTTCGCACCACTAAAGAGACCGAATATTTGACTTCTGCGCAACTTGGAGCCAGCGCTCAAGATCCGTGACGGCAATTGTACCTACACCGCTTCCTTCCACTGATGCGGAGGTGAGATTTGGAGCACTGTGAGAGCCAACGCTGCGTTAAGTGGGCACCCATCCCGTGACGTCGGGCATGTGTCGTGTGCGACGGTCCCCGTAGCGGCAGCCGGATATTATTACCTGCGTAGTGTCGCTAACGGTATGCAGTCGTGTCAATAGGTACCTACATAGCAAAACGGGTGAGAGGTGCGGCTGCCCGCGATGGAGCACTTTTGTATGGGACCTTTTTGTATCAAGAAAGTCCATTCACAGTCCGCTCCATACAACCTTTAATAATTATACCTAATCAAACGACTAGGGAATTTTGTATAATATTTAATCATTTAAAAAATACTTGGAATTGATACCTACATTTTATAAGATTCTTTTTTAATAAACAATGATCAAGATCTCTTAATCAACCTTGATTCACGAGTGTGTTGACTTCATCAACTTCAACTCTTTAATTAATGGCCTTTGTGGAAGAGACACCACAATTTTGCCAATAACACGTGCGGACTGTTAATAAACCATCAAACGTAGGAGATCAAAGTATTTAGCGTGAATTAACAGTAAAAAAAATATCTTCAGATTTCATTTTCATTTATTTTTTTATTATTGATCGGCTCGCGTTTGACCACTATCTCGCGCCTGATGGTAAGTGATGATGTGGCCGACGATGGAGCACGCTTGCCTAGAAGTAACTTATTCGCTCTAAACTTAAACACCCCTAGGTTGTAGCTATCAGGAAACAGATCCCACAGATCTGTACGCATAATGAATGTGTTTCCAAAACGCTTTGTACGAATGGGTGGGATATCCACCATGTACCGATGGCGCAACGCCGTACGTCTTTAATAGCAGCATTGAACCTGATTCATTTCCTAAGTCGTTTGGCTTTTTAGACAGACTCGATGACTTTAGTGATCCATAAAACTCTGACGACCGCTTATATTCACGTTAATAACGTCGCATCAACCGTAGTTTCTCCACCACAGGAAAAAACATCACGTGTGTGAAACAGGCCTCTAGCATATCGAGCCCGTTGTTCTAGTTACCTTATCATTCATGCGGATTGCTTATCACTCCCACATCGTAGTCTGCGGTATCCAAGCGGTAGGAGGAAGTAGGTATAAAGCAATAGTGGTGACGGTAACCGCGTCCTGACCTTACTGTCGTACCTAATAACATGTGAAAATAGGGCTCCGGCTGTGGGAACTTTTCAAAGACTTACCACTCTAGAATACAATTTACAAAATGAAGGAATTTATGTGGGTTTTAGTTTTAGGTATTCACAGGGTCTAGGTCTTTGTGATTCGGCGGCTGGGACGGCGGCCCATGGGCCAGGGTCCATGGCCCGATGTGAAAGGAAATGGGATGCGGTGTTCACCTCCTTCTGCGAAGTAATGCTAGTAAAGGAAATGAGCGCAACCGTGAGGGAACGGACATCCTCAAACCGTAGAAGACGCTCCGGGTGTAGCAGTGTTTTTCGACCACCGTAGACGGAGCTTAGTATTCCAATCGCGCCTCAAGAACATATCAGCCAAGCTGAAGGAGCCCAGACACTTTTTAGGGCTGCGGTATCATTTGAGAGTGGTCCTAAAACGCAAAGGGCAAATCAAGGAACATAGGTGAGTTTTAATTCTGACACTACTCTCTCCACCCTAGGCGGAAAGTGTGTATGAGGATAAAGAAAATAAACATCTCTAAACTTGATCGTGTATTGAGAAAACACATAAAAAAAAACGCATCAACTGATAAAATTTAAATTTACATGTTTGAACAATACTATTTGACTGTATTCAATGTCACTGATAAACTATCAAAAAATAACAATCCAGATGACAAACACAGTAAATAAAATACTTTTAAATAAACAAAAGGTCTCAAGTTACACTTGTGAATGCATTATCCATAAATGCAACTTTGTACTTTTCATGTTGAAACCAGAATTTTTTAGATATTTTGTTGTTAGTCTGTCTAAAAAGTCAAACGAGTTGGGAATTTTTGAATCATAAATCATTTAAATACTACTTCAAGTATTCGATACTTTTTATAAGGTACAAATGATCAAGATGTCTTAATCAACCTTGATTATTGAACAAGTGTTTTTTTTTTAATTCTCCAAGTCGTTTGACTTTTTACACTTTTTGGCACTACGATATTAAAGATTAGTAAAAGCAGTGAAGGAGGAACCTCTTTGTCGCTGAAAAAAGCCCAAAAATGGCACATTGTAAAAAAAATCGTTTCAGACGAATTGAAAGGTTAAGTGGACAAAGGTGTTAACTGACAAAATAAAAAAATCCGACGTTTTTGCATGAACATAGGTTTTAACTGATGGTAAATCGGTCCATGGATTTAAAACACCCCAATTCTAATTCGTTACATAGTTACAGATGCTAGCAAAGGTTTTAACTGTCAATTAAGTATATATTTCAGATTTGAAATGTGCTAACAGCAGAAATATTACCAGAGAATCGTAATAGTAGTTAACACCTTTGTCCACTTCCCCCTTCAATTTTTACATCGCAAATACTCTTTAGGCATAAGAGTTTATGACTTGTCATGAACCTTTTAACCGCGTGCGTCAGATTGGTCCGATGATTGTTTTCGTGACCTATTGAGTTTATGACTTGTCATTAACCTTTTAACCGCGTGCGTCAGATTGGTCCGATGATTGTTTTCGTGACCTATTAAGTTTATGACTTGTCACGAACCTTTTAACCGCGTGCGTCAGATTGGTCCGATGATTGTTTTCGTGACCTATTAAGTTTATGACTTGTCATGAACCTTTTAACCGCGTGCGTCAGATTGGTCCGATGATTGTTTTCGTGACCTATTGAGTTTATGACTTGTCATGAACCTTTTAACCGCGTGCATCAGATAGGTCCGATGATTGTTTTCGTGACCTATTGAGTTTATGACTTGTCATTAACCTTTTAACCGCGTGCGTCAGATTGGTCCGATGATTGTTTTCGTGACCTATTGAGTTTATGACTTGTCATGAACCTTTTAACCGCGTGCGTCAGATTGGTCCGATGATTGTTTTCGTGACCTATTGAGTTTATGACTTGTCATTAACCTTTTAACCGCGTGCGTCAGATTGGTCCGATGATTGTTTTCGTGACCTATTGAGTTTATGACTTGTCATGAACCTTTTAACCGCGTGCGTCAGATTGGTCCGATGATTGTTTTCGTGACCTATTGAGTTTATGACTTGTCATGAACCTTTTAACCGCGTGCGTCAGATTGGTCCGATGATTGTTTTAGTGACCTTTTGAGTTTATGACTTGTCATGAACCTTTTAACCGCGTGCGTCAGATTGGTCCGATGATTGTTTTCGTGACCTATTGAGTTTATGACTTGTCATTAACCTTTTAACCGCGTGCGTCAGATTGGTCCGATGATTGTTTTCGTGACCTATTCGACAGTGTTGTGTGTTAGCGACTGGATACTCGCATCTCTTTTAGTTCTTCAATCCCCATAGGTGACAGAAGAGCTGACGATTATTCCACGACCAAATACTCAATGTCGTCCTGTCTATACGAGATGGAGTATTTGCTCGTGGAATAAACGCGAGTGTTTATTAGATATAACCGACGGAAGCGGTCAAATATTTACACAGCCATTTTAGAATCTAATAAAAACAGTTTTATGTATAAGTGTAAAACATAAACAAATTACAATAAAAATAATATATAACAATTCAAAATCTTATTGAAAAAATGTTATTCGATATAGATAACAGAGAGTCGGGGTTGTTTCAAATCAACCCTGGACGTTCTCCGGTAAATTCTAATTGCAACACAAAAAATTTCTTCCGTCAATCCCTGTCGATGGCTCATGGGATTTTACTTAGGTCCCAGCATGTTCTCCGGCCTCACCCATTTGTCAAACTGTTCCTCAGTGAGGATGCCCAGCTTAACGGCTGTGCCCTTGAGGGTTCCTCCCTCTTTATGCGCCGTCTTGGCGATTTGTGCAGCCTGGAAAAAGAAAATGTTGTGAGTATAAATTTAATTTTAATTATGATTTCAATTTTAATTTTAATTTTTTTTCTAATTTTGATTTAGATTTTGTATTTCTTTTATAATTTTTTTTGTGTTTTTAATTGTGATTTGAATTTTGAGTAATTTTATTGTTGATTTTATTTTTTTTTATTAATGATAGGCTTGCGTTTGACCACTATCTCACCTGATGGTAAGCGATGATGTGGTCGAAGATGAAGCACGCTTGCCTAGAAGAAACCTATTCACTCTCGACTTAAAGACTCCTAAGTTGTAGCTATCAGGAAACACAGATTCCGGCAGGGAATTCCACTCCTTGGCTGTGGCTCCTTGGCTTGTATTTAATTTTATTGTTACCATTTATAATTTTTATTTTGTAGAATGTGCCATAAATTATATAATTATAATCTAGTGATAAGGGGAAGACACTAGCTCCTGTAATAAAGTGTACACAAGCCCAGGAGCCAGGGAATTGATAAAATGCATGTATTATTTATGCCAATAAAGTTGATTATTATTGTTTTGTTGTAGTTTACTTGGACTGCCTCAAGCCCGTCAACATGATAACAACCCCGATTTGGAGCTATCCTAGGCGTGAGCTTACGGACGACGAGTAATGGGTAGCCCGCCGTCAGGCCATCCGGTAACCGTCCGGATCGACCAGAGTCGAGTGCGTCTCATAGAGCAAAACCGTAGGGTTTTAATAGGGCTGAAGTCTACCGGGGCCATGGGTTGGCTTCGAAAAGAGAAACTCAAGGTCCCGGAAAGCAAGTCAAAAAAAGAACATAAAGAGTGGGTGGACGGCGATGATAAGTGCCTGGCCACCACTGCTTCCAGTTGGTAAATCTATACATATAAATAAAATTGGAGTGTCTGTTTGTAATATTGAAATAACCGCATTTTACTACATGCATATAAATATATACAAGGTGTACGGGACAGCCCTCCACAAACTTTAAGGGCTTGCTCAGTAGACGAAACTGAACAATCTACCATATATTTTTTTTACAGGAAACGAAAAAAAATCAGCCTCACCATAAAAAATTATTAGCTTGATTAGACAGTTTGTATGGAGAGGATGAATTTTTTTTTCGTTTCCTGAAAAAAATTTTTATGGTGGGTTGTTCAGTTTCGTCTACTGAGCAAGCCCTTAAAGTTTGTGGAGGGCTGTCCCTTACACCATTTATACGGTACATACACCAAAATATTTTTTTTTTTAATTTTTGTCTGTCTGTCTGTTTGTTCCGGTTAATCTCTGAAATGGCTGGACCGATTTTGACGAGGTTTTTCTTTGGCAGGTAGCTGATGTAATAAGGAGTAACTACTTTTATTTTAGAAAAAACAAATTCAAAACCCTGTAGTCCACGCGAATGAAGTCGCAGGCACAGCTAGTCTACATTAATATGATAAAGAGGTAAGTTTGTTTTTTTTTTTGTTTGTAGGAGGTAATCTCAGGAAGTACTGGTCCGATTGCTAAAATTTTTTCACTGATAGAAAGCTGTTTTATTCCTGAGTGACATAGGCTATATTTCAAGCTAGTAGGCTATAAAGAAAATGAAGTTACCTTATCGTATCCGATGTGCGGGTTGAGCGCCGTGACCAGCATCAGCGACTCGCGCATGATCTTCTGTATGAAGTTACCTTATCGTATCCGATGTGCGGGTTGAGCGCCGTGACCAGCATCAGCGACTCGCGCATGATCTTCTGTATGAAGTTACCTTATCGTATCCGATGTGCGGGTTGAGCGCCGTGACCAGCATCAGCGACTCGCGCATGATCTTCTGTATGAAGTTACCTTATCGTATCCGATGTGCGGGTTGAGCGCCGTGACCAGCATCAGCGACTCGCGCATGATCTTCTGTATGAAGTTACCTTATCGTATCCGATGTGCGGGTTGAGCGCCGTGACCAGCATCAGCGACTCGCGCATGATCTTCTGTATGAAGTTACCTTATCGTATCCGATGTGCGGGTTGAGCGCCATGACCAGCATCAGCGACTCGCGCATGATCTTCTGTATGAAGTTACCTTATCGTATCCGATGTGCGGGTTGAGCGCCGTGACCAGCATCAGCGACTCGCGCATGATCTTCTGTATGAAGTTACCTTATCGTATCCGATGTGCGGGTTGAGCGCCGTGACCAGCATCAGCGACTCGCGCATGATCTTCTGTATGAAGTTACCTTATCGTATCCGATGTGCGGGTTGAGCGCCGTGACCAGCATCAGCGACTCGCGCATGATCTTCTGTATGAAGTTACCTTATCGTATCCGATGTGCGGGTTGAGCGCCGTGACCAGCATCAGCGACTCGCGCATGATCTCCTGTATGAAGTTACCTTATCGTATCCGATGTGCGGGTTGAGCGCCGTGACCAGCATCAGCGACTCGCGCATGATCTTCTGTATGAAGTTACCTTATCGTATCCGATGTGCGGGTTGAGCGACGTGACCAGCATCAGCGACTCGCGCATGATCTTCTGTATGAAGTTACCTTATCGTATCCGATGTGCGGGTTGAGCGCCGTGACCAGCATCAGCGACTCGCGCATGATCTTCTGTATGAAGTTACCTTATCGTATCCGATGTGCGGGTTGAGCGCCGTGACCAGCATCAGCGACTCGCGCATGATCTTCTGTATGAAGTTACCTTATCGTATCCGATGTGCGGGTTGAGCGCCGTGACCAGCATCAGCGACTCGCGCATGATCTTCTGTATGAAGTTACCTTATCGTATCCGATGTGCGGGTTGAGCGCCGTGACCAGCATCAGCGACTCGCGCATGATCTTCTGTATGAAGTTACCTTATCGTATCCGATGTGCGGGTTGAGCGCCGTGACCAGCATCAGCGACTCGCGCATGATCTTCTGTATGAAGTTACCTTATCGTATCCGATGTGCGGGTTGAGCGCCGTGACCAGCATCAGCGACTCGCGCATGATCTTCTGTATGAAGTTACCTTATCGTATCCGATGTGCGGGTTGAGCGCCGTGACCAGCATCAGCGACTCGCGCATGATCTTCTGTATGAAGTTACCTTATCGTATCCGATGTGCGGGTTGAGCGCCGTGACCAGCATCAGCGACTCGCGCATGATCTTCTGTATGAAGTTACCTTATCGTATCCGATGTGCGGGTTGAGCGCCGTGACCAGCATCAGCGACTCGCGCATGATCTTCTGTATGAAGTTACCTTATCGTATCCGATGTGCGGGTTGAGCGCCGTGACCAGCATCAGCGACTCGCGCATGATCTTCTGTATGAAGTTACCTTATCGTATCCGATGTGCGGGTTGAGCGCCGTGACCAGCATCAGCGACTCGCGCATGATCTTCTGTATGAAGTTACCTTATCGTATCCGATGTGCGGGTTGAGCGCCGTGACCAGCATCAGCGACTCGCGCATGATCTTCTGTATGAAGTTACCTTATCGTATCCGATGTGCGGGTTGAGCGCCGTGACCAGCATCAGCGACTCGCGCATGATCTTCTGTATGAAGTTACCTTATCGTATCCGATGTGCGGGTTGAGCGCCGTGACCAGCATCAGCGACTCGCGCATGATCTTCTGTATGAAGTTACCTTATCGTATCCGATGTGCGGGTTGAGCGCCGTGACCAGCATCAGCGACTCGCGCATGATCTTCTGTATGAAGTTACCTTATCGTATCCGATGTGCGGGTTGAGCGCCGTGACCAGCATCAGCGACTCGCGCATGATCTTCTGTATGAAGTTACCTTATCGTATCCGATGTGCGGGTTGAGCGCCGTGACCAGCATCAGCGACTCGCGCATGATCTTCTGTATGAAGTTACCTTATCGTATCCGATGTGCGGGTTGAGCGCCGTGACCAGCATCAGCGACTCGCGCATGATCTTCTGTATGAAGTTACCTTATCGTATCCGATGTGCGGGTTGAGCGCCGTGACCAGCATCAGCGACTCGCGCATGATCTTCTGTATGAAGTTACCTTATCGTATCCGATGTGCGGGTTGAGCGCCGTGACCAGCATCAGCGACTCGCGCATGATCTTCTGTATGAAGTTACCTTATCGTATCCGATGTGCGGGTTGAGCGCCGTGACCAGCATCAGCGACTCGCGCATGATCTTCTGTATGAAGTTACCTTATCGTATCCGATGTGCGGGTTGAGCGCCGTGACCAGCATCAGCGACTCGCGCATGATCTTCTGTATGAAGTTACCTTATCGTATCCGATGTGCGGGTTGAGCGCCGTGACCAGCATCAGCGACTCGCGCATGATCTTCTGTATGAAGTTACCTTATCGTATCCGATGTGCGGGTTGAGCGCCGTGACCAGCATCAGCGACTCGCGCATGATCTTCTGTATGAAGTTACCTTATCGTATCCGATGTGCGGGTTGAGCGCCGTGACCAGCATCAGCGACTCGCGCATGATCTTCTGTATGAAGTTACCTTATCGTATCCGATGTGCGGGTTGAGCGCCGTGACCAGCATCAGCGACTCGCGCATGATCTTCTGTATGAAGTTACCTTATCGTATCCGATGTGCGGGTTGAGCGCCGTGACCAGCATCAGCGACTCGCGCATGATCTTCTGTATGAAGTTACCTTATCGTATCCGATGTGCGGGTTGAGCGCCGTGACCAGCATCAGCGACTCGCGCATGATCTTCTGTATGAAGTTACCTTATCGTATCCGATGTGCGGGTTGAGCGCCGTGACCAGCATCAGCGACTCGCGCATGATCTTCTGTATGAAGTTACCTTATCGTATCCGATGTGCGGGTTGAGCGCCGTGACCAGCATCAGCGACTCGCGCATGATCTTCTGTATGAAGTTACCTTATCGTATCCGATGTGCGGGTTGAGCGCCGTGACCAGCATCAGCGACTCGCGCATGATCTTCTGTATGAAGTTACCTTATCGTATCCGATGTGCGGGTTGAGCGCCGTGACCAGCATCAGCGACTCGCGCATGATCTTCTGTATGAAGTTACCTTATCGTATCCGATGTGCGGGTTGAGCGCCGTGACCAGCATCAGCGACTCGCGCATGATCTTCTGTATGAAGTTACCTTATCGTATCCGATGTGCGGGTTGAGCGCCGTGACCAGCATCAGCGACTCGCGCATGATCTTCTGTATGAAGTTACCTTATCGTATCCGATGTGCGGGTTGAGCGCCGTGACCAGCATCAGCGACTCGCGCATGATCTTCTGTATGAAGTTACCTTATCGTATCCGATGTGCGGGTTGAGCGCCGTGACCAGCATCAGCGACTCGCGCATGATCTTCTGTATGAAGTTACCTTATCGTATCCGATGTGCGGGTTGAGCGCCGTGACCAGCATCAGCGACTCGCGCATGATCTTCTGTATGAAGTTACCTTATCGTATCCGATGTGCGGGTTGAGCGCCGTGACCAGCATCAGCGACTCGCGCATGATCTTCTGTATGAAGTTACCTTATCGTATCCGATGTGCGGGTTGAGCGCCGTGACCAGCATCAGCGACTCGCGCATGATCTTCTGTATGAAGTTACCTTATCGTATCCGATGTGCGGGTTGAGCGCCGTGACCAGCATCAGCGACTCGCGCATGATCTTCTGTATGAAGTTACCTTATCGTATCCGATGTGCGGGTTGAGCGCCGTGACCAGCATCAGCGACTCGCGCATGATCTTCTGTATGAAGTTACCTTATCGTATCCGATGTGCGGGTTGAGCGCCGTGACCAGCATCAGCGACTCGCGCATGATCTTCTGTATGAAGTTACCTTATCGTATCCGATGTGCGGGTTGAGCGCCGTGACCAGCATCAGCGACTCGCGCATGATCTTCTGTATGAAGTTACCTTATCGTATCCGATGTGCGGGTTGAGCGCCGTGACCAGCATCAGCGACTCGCGCATGATCTTCTGTATGAAGTTACCTTATCGTATCCGATGTGCGGGTTGAGCGCCGTGACCAGCATCAGCGACTCGCGCATGATCTTCTGTATGAAGTTACCTTATCGTATCCGATGTGCGGGTTGAGCGCCGTGACCAGCATCAGCGACTCGCGCATGATCTTCTGTATGAAGTTACCTTATCGTATCCGATGTGCGGGTTGAGCGCCGTGACCAGCATCAGCGACTCGCGCATGATCTTCTGTATGGCCGCCTCGTTGGCCTTGATGCCCACCGCGCAGTTCTTGTTGAAGGCCAGGCAGCCGTCACCTGCCGACAGCCGGACACCATTTGGGGCCATTCAAGTATTACGTAAGCACTATAGGAGGGTTTTAGCATTGCTTATTTTAGATGGCATGGGGGATGGGGCGGTCTAGATGGTGATTACGTCAGCAGTATATATTTTTCTTAAGTTTTTTTAGGAGAACGATCTCGATGTTCCATAATCACAAGAAAGTGAGCAGATACACATCACTGAGCAGCAAACATCCAATGTCGTTGAAGGAGTCATGGACTCATGTATCATGATGTCAGCCAATCAGTTTCTCCTTTTATTTATGACATATCAAGGCACAGTAGAAACTACTGGGTCCGAAAACGTAAGATTTTGCACAAGGTTTTATGATGATGTAGGTGGTAGTGATGTAACGAATTTTCGCATTAATTTAACATTCACATTCAAATTCACGAGAAAAATGTGAATATTTGGCAATTTTACTTGACAAACAAAAAGGTATCTTACCCTCTACTGTGATTTCTCTCAATGGTTTGCTGGAAGAAAACTCAACTTTGAGTTAAGCTCGCCTATGTACATGAACTCTGATGTCCACATATTTTGTTATTTATCATGGTGTGCAATAAAGGTATTTAAGTATTAATTGAACGGATATAGAAAGAATTCGCGAATATTGTTTGCGAATATTCGTCAAAATTTAACATTCTTTACATCAGTTGTATTATCATTCTATATCCATTCAATCAATATTTAAATACCTTTTTGTTTGTCAAAAAAAATTGCCAAATATTCGCATGTTTCTTGTGAATTCTGCGAATATTCGTTACATCACTACAACGTACAGTCGAAACTACTGAGTGGGGAAACGTAAAATTTTGCACAAGGTCTCCTTTTATGATGTAGGGGGATATAGTAAGGAATTTTTGAAAATTAAATTTTTAAAGGGTTGAAACGAGGGTCCAAAGTTTTTATGAAGAAACCTACTTTCACGCAGACGAAGCCGCTGGCAGAAGCTAGTATCACTTAAAAGAAAAATGACTTACCAAGGAGAATGATGGACCTCAGCACATTGGCGACCATCATGGGTTTGAACACGTTGAGCTCGAAGTGTCCGTTGCTGCCTCCGACGGTGACGGCCACGTGGTTGCCCATCACTTGCGCCGCGATCATCGTCAGAGACTCGCACTGAGTGGGGTTCACCTTGCCTGGAATACCACAAATATTAGGGAGCAAAAATCTATACATATAAATAAAATTGGAGTGTCTGTTTGTAATATTGAAATAACTGCTTTTTACTACATGCATACGAATATATAATTATGTGGTACATATACCAAAATAACATTTTTTACAATTTTTGTCTGTCTGTCTGTCTGTTTGTCCGGGCTAATCTCTGAAATGGCTGGATCGATTTTGACGGGACTCTTTTTGGCAGGTTGCTGATGTAATAAGGAGTAACATGGGCTACTTTTATTTAAAAAAAAAAAAATTCAAAATCCTATAGTCCACGCGAACGAAGTCGCGGGCACAGCTAGTCTTCCCATGTACGGTCGCTGAAAATTAGGGTCGGGATTCCGGCGGCAGGGCAGTGCTGAGGGCAGTGGTCGACGAGTGGTAATAACTCCGACTTACGAAATGTAGGTCGTTGAACCCGCGACCTACATTTCCTGAGTTATAACCCTGCCAGGCGCATTACTTTGTGTAACTTATTTCATACAACTGCTCTCAAAACGGTGAAGGAAAACATCGTGAGGAAACCGGCATGTCCTAGAACCAAAAACGCGAATGCCCGCGTAGTGGATTACGGCCCATTCCCTCTCTTAGAGAAGAGACCTGAGTCCCAGCAGTAGGAAAATTAAAACAGCTGATGATGATGATAAGTAACCAAAGACGAGGTTAAAACTGCGGGGGACCGCTGTTTGTAATAATCTCAGTCTCACCAGGCATGATAGACGATCCAGGCTCGTTCTCCGGCAGCATCAGCTCTCCCAGCCCACACCTGGGTCCAGAAGCCAGCAAACGGATGTCGTTGACGATCTTCATTAAGGAACATGCTATCACGTTGAGAGCTCCCGACACTTCCACCATTGAGTCGTGGGCGGCCAGCGCTTCGAACTTGTTCGGTGCGGTTTCGAAGGGAATGCCTGCGAATGTGAACGCTATAGGTTAGTAAATATTTATAAGGTTTTTTTTATTTAGGTATACATGTATTTGTTAACGGACTTCATTATGTTTCGATACCTCCAATGCGTAAAGTCCTAACATATTTTTTGAGTTGCATTATGTACAATGAGTTCCAAATAGGTAATGCAAACCAGTTAACTTTAAAAATATTTTTAATGGTTAAAAAACCCGGTTTTTTTTTTCAAGTATCCGGTTTTTTCGAGTTTTTTTATTACTTTCAAATGACACTATTTTTTAAGAAAGATTGTTTTAAAACGCTGCTGAGGCTTGTTTTCAGTTGTAGTTGTTCTTCTTCTGTTTACGATCATTAAAAATCCAGGCCGGCCGTGTGTTGTGAGAACAGGCAGTTATAATGCTGTCAAGGCCAGAATCAAAATCTCGTAGGACACAAAAATTTTTATTCGTAGAGCATTGAAGTCATGATTCAATCGTCAAATTGTTCTTTTTTTTAACTATTTTTCTTTCATCAATTACATAATTTTTGAGTGGTGTCTTTACGATTAAACGTGCTATGTGCATGACAGGTTCTAGAGTGGCGACCACGTATGGGAAGACGCAGCGTTGGACGGCCTCTCACAAGGTGGACCGGTAACCGTGGTGAGGGCAATCCGATGGATGCAAGATGCGCAGGACCGGTTATTATAGTGACTTGGGGGAGGCCTATGTCCAACAGTGGACGTATTTAGGTTGAAATTATGATGATGATGATGATGGGTGTGATATGACCATACTCGACTTAGACTTTAGTCAAGCGTGCAGCTACAGTGCGATTCACTTAAGAAGTTCCTTTGCCGTAATATTGGCAATACGGAAAAACTGTGTTGCAATATTTTGAGCAATGAAATTACTTAAAATTAGGGAGATTAACTGATATAAAGTTACTTTTAAAAATTGTCTTATAATTTTCTTTTTTTTTTTGGAAACTGTAAAAACTATTTTTGAATAAAATATAGAAAGCTGGGCTCCATTTCGATTGTCCTGCATTTTTTTCAAATACCGAAAACGCTACCTCTCTATTAACAACTTGCTTTTAGACCTGCTTTTTTTTAATAAAATCCGATTCCTTCATAATTCTCCAAAAAGTGTTGCAACTACCGTTAAAATGGATTTCGTTTCGCATTTCGTACAACAATTATAGTAGAGTAGGCAACTCTTTCCTTTTTTCCTTTCTTTTTTCTGTAGACAGACAGGGTAGCCAACATTACGGCGAAGGAACTTCATAAGTGAAACGCAGTAGCAGGTGAGCCGTGTCGCCTGCGTCTCACCAGTAATGGAGGCGATCTCGGCGGCGCACTTCTCCGCGAAGCCGATGCGCGTGTTGAGGCCGGTGCCCACGGCCGTGCCGCCCAGCGCCAGGTAGTGCAGGCGCGGCAGCGTGGCGCACACGCGCTCGATGCCGAACGTCAGCTGCGCCTCGTAGCCGCTGAACTCCTGCCCCAGCGTCAGCGGCACGGCGTCCATCAAGTGGGTCCTACACAACGCCTTATTTCAAGTGTCTAGATTTTTATAGAGACCGACCGATTCGGTTAAGGCTAAGAACTCACGAAGCGGTCTTCACCCTTGGCTGCCGCGGTTGTTTGTTGGTAACGGCAGCTGTACGAGCGCAACTAGTAACCCTCGGCGGTTTGCGGCCGCACGCTCTACGGTCGGTTGGCAGGTGACCGGGAACTGATCATTTCATCGCCCGTCTTCCTTCGTCATGCGATAGTCGCCCGCCAGGCTTGAGGGCGAAAATCGCAACCGCGGCGGCTGCGTAACGACGTAAATCTGCGCTCTCGTTAGTTTTGAAATAAAGTATAGCTGTTTCCTCTACCGCGGAGGTCGCGGGTGAAAACCGCTTCGTGAATTCTTAGCCTTAGGCTTCATTTAATTTCGCTTAGAAAATACTAGTTTCGCTTGTCAGCAAGATGTGCAAATAAATAATGAAAAATCAAACAAGGTGGCGGTGGTGGTGGGGGGTTTATGTCAAACAAGTGCACATACCTGCCGATTTTAATAATTTTTTCGAACTCCTTGGACTTGGCCGCCAATGTGTCCCTAAGGGCTACCAAACCTGGCATCAGTCGGTCCCTCAGTGCTATGGCCACAGCAATGTGCATGGCAGTGGGGTACGTGTCGTTGGAGCTCTGGGACTTGTTCACGTGGTCATTCGGGTGGACGGGCTTTTTACTGCCCAATGTGCCACCCAATGCCTTGATGGCATTGTTGGCTACTACCTGTCAAGTGACAATAATAAAACTTTGTTATAAAGCCCTTCAAACTGCGGGATAGTTCGAATGAGTTACCGTGGCCCTGTAACGCAACTGAATAAACACAGGTGGATTTTTCTGCTCTAAACTCCGAAGACAGAAATAGGAGGGCCCCCGGAGGGTCTCCATCGACCTTACCCAAGCTTTCTTTTTGAATCGGTCCTTCATGATTTTTAGTCAGCCCTACACTGACAATAATGCTAAACGTTGAACGCTGTTTTGTTATCGCCCTCACAATCCTGCTGAACTTTAAAACGCCCCAGAAAGGCCAAAGTTGTACTTTTATCAGTACAGTTAATGTAGTACCTCATTAGTGTTCATGTTGGTCTGTGTGCCCGATCCTGTCTGCCAGACGACCAGAGGGAAGTGCCCTTCCTTGTACAGCTTTCCGCTGATAACCTCGTCACATGCTGTCATTATAGCTTCAGCTGTAACATATTTTCGGATATTATTATAACACTAGCTAACTAGCATAAAATATAACTTATGTCACTCAGGAATAAAGCAGCTTTCTACTGGTGAAAAAATTTTAGCAATCGGAACAGTACCTCCAGAGATTACTTCCTTCAAACAAAAAACAAACTTTATCTCTTTTTGATATTGTGTGTAGATTACAAAGAGTCAGATTAACTTGAAAAATTAACCTTTTCCTCATGTCAAGTTTAGAATGAATGGGCTCATAATAAACTAGTGCGATTTCCGAACAACGATTGCATCACTGCTTTTCATCAGGTGGGATTGCTGTCAAGCACCATTTCATATTGTTGTACAGTACAGACCTCACGGCGTCCTTACATTCCGCATGACGCAGGTCCTCACCGGACATGGAAAGTTCGGGAGGGTTCTGTACCGGATTCGAGCGGAAGTGACGCACGGGTGTCGCCACTGTGCGGAACGCCCGGAGGACACGGTGGAGCACACATTCCAGGTGTGCCCTGCTTGGGCGGAGCATCGCCGTGCCCTCTCTCGCCGCCGCTAGGATTCCGATCCCGACTTCCGGCCACCGTAAGCGCGGGCTTGCGGACACCCTCCAACCACCCATGGCCCCACCGACATCATGTCATATGTGAGTAATGGGTAGCTCGCTGTCCGACCGTCCGGTAACTGTGCGGACCGAGCCCATGTCGTCGACGGCGCGCACTGTTCCCGCGCGCCTCAAGGCCTGCTGTTGCTGACAACTAGCAACAGTAGGGCCCAGCTGGGTCGAAGCCTACCGGGGCCAGGGTTAGTATCGATAGACAGCTCGAGCCCCGGTATGAAGGCTTGAAGGAACGGGGTGAGTTTTTAGTCAGTAAGAGTCTGACACTACCTCTCGCTCCGCCCAAGAGCGGGGGTTGTCATTGATGATTTTCCCACCATAAAAAAAAGCCCAAGTCGTTGACGGCGCGCACTGTTTCCGCGCGCCTCGTGGAGTTATCAGCGATTCTATGAGGAGTTCTGTTCCATATCTTCGAAGTTCATGATCAGATTATAACAATATTTCTATGGGACCAACTTGGAAGCATAACCTTTCAATCAAAAAAAGAATTTTCAATATCGGTCCACAATTGACCGAGATATCGGTGAACATCATAAAAAAATAAAATAAAATAAAAAACATACATTCAGCCGAACATAGAACCTCCTCCTTTTTGAAGTCGGTTAAAAAAAGGGTTTGGTTTGGCGCCGCGCCACAGGATTCAAGCGAAGATTTTTTTTAGTGGTCAAGCAGAAATGACCACAATGGTATAAAAGATTACATAATAAAATACATTTCGTCTTATTTTTCCATAAGATTTTGCTTTTGGACCCGTCGAAATAATCATTGTTCAGTATGTCCTCTTCTGGAAAATTTCTACAGGAAGCAATCAATATTTTCTTACCAACTTTCTTATCTAAGCCGTATTCAATGTTGACTTTAGCAGCAGCTTTCTTCAAAATACCCATTGCCATAACGACTTCAATCTACAAAAAGAAAATTGTTTTTCTTTGTAATTCATTCCATTGCATGAGTGGCATTATACTAGAGGAAGGGCCAGACCCATCGGAGCACTATAACTGTCCCCGCACACGGGCCACAAAAAAAAGCTAGAAGCGGCCACAAAAAATCGCTGAAGCAAGCCACAAAAAAAGACCGCCTCAAGAAGAAGCTCGAAGCGGCTTTTTTTTGTGGCCCGTGTGCGGGTTACACTTAAATGTTATGTATGTACTAAAAATCTTGAGACCGCCAAAACTACAAAACACAATATACATACATTGTGTCATTAATAATAACAATATATATTAATATAAGCCGCCAAACACAGAGCTGCATGGCGTCGCATCGCGAGAGAGGCGGTGGCGCGGGACTCGACCGAGACATGACCACGACCACTCTGTCAAGAGTGTACGACTAAGAAGAAATAAATATAATAAAATAGCCATTTATTTCCCAACTTTGGGTGATACATTTTTCTTTATGTGGCTGTTACAGCATGTCCCTCAGTTTAGTGTGCCTTTTGGCATAAGCCTCCTCCAACTGCTTCCATTGGACTCTGTCCACTGCTACCCTTATCCGATATGGACCCAAGGTCTGGCGTATGTCGTTTTCCCATGTTCTTGTTAGACGACCCTGTTTTCTGATGCCATCCCTTGGGTACCATAGGGTCACTTGCTTGCTCCAGTTGTGTCATGAGTTGTACTTTTTTATTTTGCTGATTTTCTACAAAACACTCTCCAGTTTTAGTTGCAATTTCTGAAAAACATCATTTGCCTGAACAGTTTGCCTGCTGCGGTCTTCCCGTCTGATTATAATTTAGGTGTCTTCAAGGCTAGAGTGAAGAGGCTCTTAATAAACTAGTGCGCCTCACCATCAACGATTGCATCACTGCTTACCATCAAGCGGGATCGCAGTCAAGAACTAGTTTATAACAGATAAAAAAAAAAAATTTGCTCGCAGCATCTCATCAGTACCTTTATCTGTATATTTGATGATTGTGCGTCCTTTATCAACAGGAACAGGTTTGGAAAAAGTTTACAACCGCAATTATTTTAACAGTGATACTAGCAGATTATCAAACATGTACATTATTATGTCCACAAACCAATTTGAACCAAGGCTGCAGACATAGCCCAAAGAATCAATACAATAACTTTGACAATTTATAAGTGCCCATATTGGCCTATGTAAAATTAAATAGTTTTGAGTTTTGAATCGCCAAACTCAAGTGGCAATATGCAGGGTACATTGCTCGCAAAACAGATAGTTGACTCGGAAAGGATTTGAAATGGCAACCGCAAACTAGACGACACAGCATTGGAAGGCCTCTCCCAAGGTGAACCGATGATGCAGAGAGGATCACAAAAAACCAATGGATGCATGATGTAGCGACACTTGGAGGAGGCCCATGTCTAAAAGCAGTTTTTCGGTTGAAATGCTGTAAAAGCTCTCTCTTAGACAAGGCTTTGAATGCAATGCCAACTCACCGGCATACGTTCTTCCATGCCTCCGATGGGGAAGTTCATGACCGACCTGACTGTCTGTGAGCCATAGAGCCTATCATCTGGAACTTCCAGCTCTCCCATTGTATCGCGCTCTTTTCGCTGTAACATTATTACACAGGTGTCAGTATTTTAGACAATGACTAATAAGTTTACATTTTATTTCAGATAATTATAAATTAATTTGTGACTGGTTCTTTCTTCCAGAGATTAACAAATACAAACAAAACTGCTTTATTTAACGTGTTAGTTATTTGAAGATGTACAATAGTTTGTACAATTATTTTTGTCATTTTCTATTGCAAAATAAATACTAAGTTTATTTAAAAAAAGTTAACATTTCAATTAAAATTAAATAACAAATACTTAAAGGAGATTAAAAATTCCAAAATTGTAATGCTCAAAACCAGCAAGAGCCAAGGTTATATAGAAAATGGTACACAGTAAAGTTCTATGTGGACTTTACTGTGTATGGCATACATTGTATTAGGCACGAGAAAAGTGTGTCATCTTTGCGATTGGAACATTTGTGTTCCAAAACAGTGATATGTATCATTTGAAACATCAACTCAAGATACAAATGGAACATTTGGAACATGGGAACATTTGGAACATCGGCTCAGAAGATACAAACGGAACATTTGAAACATCGGCTCACAAGAAACAAACGAAACATTTGGAACATCGGTTCAAAAGGTATAAACAGAACATTTGAAACATCGACTCTTATGATACAAATGTTATGAATCGTGATCTGTTAAGTAGCGTCACACTATAAGTATTATTTAATTTAATTATGATTTGAGTACATATAATTTAAAACAGATGTTTTTAGTTTAGGGTGTTAATTGTATTACACTATTTACGTTTTTATTTGAATTTTAAAAAGTCTGCTGGTCACTTAAAATAAAAAGTGTTTCAGTGTTCCAATTGTTCCAAATGATGCATTTATGTATTACATTGCTGATGTTCCAATATGTTTCGGAACAGTGAGTAGGTTCTGTAAATAGTTACACACGCCTAAGTCAAAATAAGAAACCCAGATGTAGTCCATAGTCTTTTTAAGTCAAAAAGTTCAATTGTGATAATATTTATGTATGTATATGTACATCGTTTCTTCTCAGCGGATTGTTTTAGAAACAACTATAATTTCCGAAAAAACAATCAGATTACGCAACTTACCGCTAGTGCGCTTGAAGTCGAGAAACTCGCTCTCTCTATTGATTTGATGATGCATCTTAAATTCCTCGATGATTTAAGTAACATAGATGTAGTAAATTTCAAACTAAGGGCCATGTTTTGAGGATAACTCCAACTTTTTCTGAAAAGGTGTCAAATTATTTCAAAAATGTACCGAGTTCGACGAACCCGATTCTTCTTGAAAGTCGCAGATTATAAAAAAGAAAAATAATGTACTTAGTTTACGACAGGATGGGTGGCCAGGGTAAAAAGAGTTTAAAATGTTAGAATATAGTAATCCAATATTAATCACATTAGGATCATGAAATATATGGACTTCATTGGTAAATAAAAGAATTACTTAATAAATAAATACCGAATGACGCCCGGGGCCCCGTGATAAGATTCGATTTGACAGAAAGCGGCAGGCAGCTGAGGCAGCCAGCTGACAATCTCTGCGTTCCGAATTGCGTCAAAAGCAATAATATTGCGAATCCGACCAACACGAAACGTCAAAATTATTACTCAATAGCCCACATATTTTGTAACTATTAAATTTGGTCGGATTCGCAAAATAATCGCTTTTGACGCAATTCGGAATGCAGGGAATGGCAGTAGAGGATCTTTTAAGGACCTATTACACTGCGCTGAATATCGCGTGCGATCGTGCTATTTTTCATTCATAGAAAGACAGTCTAGTCTATGGTTCGACGTATCGCGTAGTTTAATAAGGGTTAGACTGTCTTTCTATGAATGAAAAATAGTACGAGTCGGAATATCGCACGCGATATTCAGCGCAGTGTAATAGGTCCTTTAGGGCGACCACGGTTATGTAAGCGTCAATCAGTTCCATCAATCATCATGAATGATGGTTTTCGTCAATCATTAAAGGTGAACATTACACGGTAGGTTTTACTGTCAGTTTTGCCACAGTCAAAACCTTGATTAATGAAAAACCTACCGTCTAATGCGTTGCATGACAGTTTTTAGTACTGATTGACGAACACTGACATTAAAGGACCTATTACACTGCGCTGAATATCGCGTGCGATCTTAAGGATCTATTACACTACGCCTTAGATTATATACCTCTAGATATAGCCATGCGACTCTATAGAAGTGCGAAAGTGAGAAGCATATATACGAAACAAATAAGAAAATTTAGACAAAACATAACATTCTCTGTCTCATTCGGCGTGCCGCCTTTTTGCTTGGCTCACTTTGAAAAAGGCCTATCACTGTCACTTTGAGGTCAACTCGAGTAATTTTTTATGTCTTTAGAATAATTTCGGCAATTAAAGTAATACTTTTAGTGTATGTATGACAAATAGACTCCTATAGTTAAGTTTTAAGTGTATTTCTGTGGTCATACTTATGGAAAAGTTTACGTAATAACCTCATTTTAGTGTTATAGTGCTGTCTCTTGTGTGGCCACGCGGTGGCGATATCTATATGTATTTAATCTAAGCACGACGCGTTATTCAGACTCGTTTTGTCTACGGTTGGACGTATCTAGTCTATGGTTCGACGTATCTAGTCTATGGTTCGACGTATCTAGTCTATGGTTCGACGTATCGCGCAGTGTAATAGAGTTTAGACTGTTTTTCTATGAATGAAAAATAGTACGAGTCGGAATATCGCACGCGATATTCAGCGCAGTGTAATAGGTCCTTAACAAGCTAGATAGAGTCTGTGCGAAATAAGCTATGGAAAGTACAGACCCACCAACTTATCTGTGAACTGAGTGGTAGCGACACCGTCGCTTTAGTGTTGCAAATTAATAAAAGTTACCCATGATTGGGTATGTCAGATAAGAAACTAGGTAAACATATAAACATAATTTTATTATTTTAAACAATACCTAACATTGTTTTATAATAATAAAATGCTAATATAAGTACTAAATAGTCTTCAAAAATAGGAAAATTAATGTATATAGATACATACATTAGCTTTCTCTCTGGCATTCAATTGATATAATGACAGGCTTGTTGGTCTAGAGGTTAGTGGCCCTAACTGCTATGCCGAAGGTCGTGGGTTCGATCCCCACCCAGGACAAATGTTTATGTGATGATTATTTGTTCTGTGTCTGGGTGTAATTTATCTATAATATGTATGTATTTAGAAATATATAAGTATGTTTATCAGTTGTCTAGTACTCATAACACAAGCTCTGCTTAGCTTGGGACTAGACGACGTTGTGTGATAGTTGTGGAATATTATATTATATTATTATAATGTAGGTACCCCACTTACAAACTAAATGTTTAGCAAAGTAGGCAAATGAAATTTAATAACTTGCCCCCCCTCCTTGCGTCGTATTCCTCAATGCTGAGGGTCGTGACCTCCCTGCTTCATCACTTTAACCTTTATGATATTCCTCCATCTGTTTCTGTCTCTGGCGGTGTGAAGGGCATTGTACATCGTAGAGTCAAGAGCGGTGCGGATCTGGTCGGACCAACGTATTGCACACTTGGACCATTGTATTAACGTGTAATAATAACTTGCAAATAAACGTTATATAAAAAAAAACTAATTCTGCATTTTGCATAAGTACCTACTTAGATGGTATCAGCAGTTACAAGCTTGATACCAAAAAAACCCATAGTTTAGTACTAGCTTCTCTATTTAAACAAAACTCAAATATTTAGACACTCAAGATGTGTCCTGTAGGACATGACCTAGTTAATAGATAGAATAAAACAAAAGTTTCATCATCATCATCAATTCATATACGTCCCCACTGCTGGGGCACGGGCCTCCATTAACGATGTGAGGGGTAAAAAAAAAACAAAAGTTTGCATAACAATAATTTATTAGAATCCTGGTTTACAATCATTATGATCTTTTGATGAACTTGCACGCCCAACTTCATCCTGGCTGTGAGGCCATACGCCGCTTATATCCATGTCATCATTATCACCGTCACTTTCAGTTTCTCAATCACTTATCACTTCTATAATGAACGGTTCATCCAAATACACATCATGCTTCAAATATTCTGCTTGTAGCTTGCGAACATGATTGCAATGCTGAGCCCACTCACTAACCGTTATACTTTCAAAAGCTTCTTGAACTAGGCGGGGAATCTCAGAATTTTTGTGGTCAATATTTACATCAGCAACTTTTCTTTTCATCGAGCTCCATATCAATTCGATGGGATTGAGATCACAATGATAGGGAGGTAAGTACAAGCATTTGTGTCCGTTTTCTTCTAATATTTTTTCAATTTCATACACAGGTTCAGGCTTATTTCTCTTAATTATTTCTAACAGCTGGGGTTTCGTCAACTCCTCTCCGTAGTCAATTTTATTTTGTGTCAACCATAATTGCATATCTTTCTTTAAAGAATTAGTATTTGGTATTTTATTTACACAAATACGGTGATAAGGGGCATTATCCATTACACTTATTATTGATGGCTCTTGTAAATTGGGCACAAGTTTTTCAATAACCCACTTTTTAAAGTCAGTACTATTCATGTCGTCATGATAGTCAACACTTTTTGTGTTAGACTTAAAAACTAGAAGAACATTTTGGACAAATCCGGTATCCCCTCCCGCATGAACAATAATATATCTTTGCCCTTTTGATACAGGCTCTAACACTCCATCTACACCCACTCCTTGCCAGCATTTACCTGATGTATGCGATGAATGTATATAGGTTTCATCTAAATAAATTAGCGGCCGAGGCTGTGGGGATTTATATTTTTTTTCTACAGCATGCAAGTATTTTGCTCTCCAAGCTGATAGTTCATTGCGCTCCATGCGCATTTTACGATTGGACTGCGACTTTTTAAAACGAAAACAAAGTGTAAGTTATTTCTGTTTTTAAGACCTCTAGGAGCTTCTTAACAGTCGGTAACTCGTTTTTATTAAAGTAAAATTCATGTACTTTCCTTCGGATAACTCCCATGTCAAAATCATCAACATGAATAAACCCGCTTTGACGTTTTCTCTCCTTGCCTGGGGTCCGAATTTTTGTACCAGTTTCTTCTGCTGCATGCCCCTCTTTAACTATTTTTGAAATTAGCCCTTGACTCACACCTGAAACATAGACACAATTAATTAAGTATTTACATACTGTAGTTAAAATATTTAATGTAAATATGAGTAACTATTTTTTATGCGGCTTGCGTACAAATCGCGTCACGTAAGAAGAACGCTGGAAGGCAGTGGAGTGGAGAGAATTTACACTAAGCCAAACGTACCTATGCGGGAGAGCCCCTCAGATTATTCCAGCGTTCTTTTTACGTGACAAGAACTATAGGTAATTGATGATTCAACTACCTATAGTTCTCGTCACTCAGCTTTATATTTTTTAAGTTACAGTTACGTTAAAAAGTAATCAATGAAAAAAAATATCGGGTAATTTACAAAAAGAAAGTAGACAACACTAACCTGTATTGTCTGTGCGATATAAGAACCGTCGTGGCCTAAACTGAAAACAACATTAAAGATTTTAAGTAGCAACCCAACCCAGCCATCCGTCAAATGCCAAACGTCATATCATGTTGAGAGCGGGTTTGTTTATTATGTTATTTTATTGTGATTTTTAATTGAAATATTCAAAAATGTGATAAAAAATTTCACTAAGCTGCAAGGGAAATAATATTTAATATATTACAGTTTTGCCAAAGATAACAAATGGCAAATCACACCAATAATGATCAAAACAAAGTCACGAACTTAGGAAACATTGGTATGCTGTTTTTTTGGTACGTAACACTTTTATTTTAATGTTTTTAGACTTCCAAGGTGAACTCTTGTCCCTGTTATCTCCAAATATATATAAATTAAACAGAGATTCATTTAAACATGACGATATTTGTTTATTTTGTTTTGGTCAATATTTTCGATGGCTAGTATATAGGGTATTGATACTTTAAATTTATAATGCATTTCGACTAACTTAGAATATTTCTTTTCAGGCTTGAGTAAAGAAACAGTAACTAAAATAAAAAAGGGCAAGTGCGAGTTGGACTCGCGCACTGAGGGTTCTGTACAAATTTACCTATGAAATCAATTCCCAAATTGAGTTACGAAGATTTTTCCAAATCGCAAACTATTTTTTTTTTTGTTGCGGATCTACCAATTTGCAATTTTCAGATTTTTCCCTGTACTTGTTCTATGAGACCTTGATTTATGCCAAATTTTAGGATTCTAGGTCAACGTCACCCTATGAACTTTGATTCCCTTGAGTATCGAAATATATGTTTTTTTGCGACATAAACGACCGTATCTTTTTTTTTTTCGTTAACTCAGAAGTCTATTTTTTCACAACTTCAAAAGACCGCAGATTTGAGTGTATGGTTTTAATTTTAACTCGATACCTCCAAGCGTTCTCGAGTTAAAGGGTCTTAACAGATAAACAGACCGACAACCAAGTTGAACCAAGTGATCCCAAAGATCTTATATACGAGATGGTCCCTTACAGGCTAAATAGATTTTTTACGAAGCAACATTACAAATTCTGAAGTGTACTTTATTTTCATAGTCATTAAGTTCATATTTTTCATAGATTAGCAAAAGGGAAAAATGTACTAAGGAAGACAACGAGAAAGTGGTAGTGTGTTCCATTTTTACCTTTATATTTAACTAGTGTAAACATAAACTTGCTGTTAGCTACAATATTCCAGTCAGTGATAATAGACCGATCCCAGTCAAAGTGTTAGAACCATTTTCGTTGGAACTGGGTAAGTGGTCGTTGGTGGAACCTACCTAGATAGGCAGTACAGCAGTTTCTTCACGCTATTTTCCTTTACCGGTTCGTGTTTGCATTTAAATGTTCATCATCATTACAATCGAAAGACGTCCACTGTTTGAAATAGGCCTCCCCCAGGTGTCGCCACAATTAAGGGCATTACGCAAAAACTTATAAACGGATGAATTTAATGATAAACGTTGCAATAATATAGCTTATAACCTATATTTTTGCTAAGTTTCATCATGTGAGCAAGTTCAATAAATAGGCTAATATTATAAATGCGAAAGTTTGTGAAGATGGATGGAGGTACTCGTATGTATGGATGTGTCGCGCAAAAACTACTAGACATATGAACTTAATCATAAACATTGCAATAATATAGCACATAAGCTATAACTTTGCAGTTTCATTAGGTGAGCAAATTCAGCCAATAGGATAATTTTTATTATAGGGTGAAGCCGCTGGAAGAACCTAGTCTAACATAGTTTCAAAATATCAAGATTTAACAGTCGCACTATAATGACGTCACAATGTTGCTTACATAACAAAAACGATATTAATCTACAGCAGCGCCCTCAAATCCCACGATGGTTTACTTTCCGCACAGACTCTAGCTGCCGAAATTCGTTTGTATACTTGATTAAATGGACTAATCGGAGCCTCCACCCGAGCTTCTTCTTCAAAAAAGGCTTTGACCTTAAGAATGATGCTTCGCGCGCATCACTTTTAATCGCTTTCGGCATATTAAACGCTGAAAATGTAGAAATATCGCAACAGAAAACACAGAGCACCCAAATGTAGTAAACACTGACAATCGAATGACATTTCAACATGGCGGCCGTAGTTCCCATTTCACAGATAAGTTGGTAAGACAGTAAACAGTCGTGGGATTCGAGGGCGCTGCTGTAGATAAATATCGTTTTCGATAAGTGAGCAACATTGTGACGTCATTATAGTGCGACTATCTTGATATTTTGAAACTATGTTGGACTAGCTTCTTCCAATGAAAACCGCCTAATCCCTCTAATAAAAACTATCCTACTAGTTGAACATGCTCACGTGATGAAACTGCAAAATTATAGTTTTAAGCTATATTATTACAATGTGTTTCATTAAGTTCATCCACCTAGTGGTTTTTGCGCGACACATACATACATACATAAGGGTGCATCCGTCCATCCTCACAAACTTTCGCATTTATATTATTAGTAGGTAGTCTATTTATTTATATATTTATTTATAATATTAGTAGCCTACTTCATCGTATCCGTACCGTATAGTAGTTTTTGCGTGAATGAGTATGTAACAAACATTCATACATACATACATTATTATTATTATTATTATATATTCTTTATTGTACACCATATATACAAAAAACTACAGGACAAACATTATAAAAAATAAGTGTACAATGGGCGGTCTTATCGCACAGGGCAATTTCTCATAAACTTTCGCATTTATAAAATGAATAGATGATAGCACATAAGTGAAGCCACGGGTAGAAGCTAGTTAAATATATTTGTGAATTGATGTTAGTTGCAGTCTAAATTAAAGTTATGTATAAAGAATATGACTAAAAATTTATTTGATAAAAATAGTACCCAGTGTGTACTGTTGGTTACCACTGAGGCGATATTTAAACTGAGCCGAAAACGAGGGTCTAGATAGCCGGGATAGTAATCATCAATACTCACAAGCCACATGTATCATACGTTTTAAAAAACACTTGTGAAGAAAAATAATTTATTTAATTAATATTAATGTTTTTTTTTTTGTGACTATTGAGCATAGCTACCACAAAGAAAAAAGATATAATAATAATAATATTCCACAACAATCACACAACGCCGTTTAGTCTCAAGCTAAGCAGAGCTTGTGTTATGAGTACTAGACAACTGATAAACATACTTATATATTTCTAAATACATACATATTATAGATAAATTACACCCAGACACATATCAAATGATCATGCTCATCACACAAACATTGGTCCTGGGTGGGAATCGAACCCACGACCTCCGGTATAGCAGTCCGGGCCACTAACCACTACACCAACAGGCCACCAATGAGCTGCACTTCAGCCATAAGGTAACATAGCACTGATCTGATTATGACCTGAAAGTTGGAAGGTAGACACTGGAACTTTATTATAAAACAATGTATCCTAGCGGTGTTTGGACTTATTGGAAATATCACGAGATGTAGATACTCTGACTATAAGTGGTTTTAATAGTTATAAGTACTCTATTGTCTTTCTTACGATTGAATGGGTACATTATTTAAGTTTAGGAACTAAAAACTATTAACAAAAAAACACACATACATTTACATACACTTATACCCAAAGTACCTATTTCTCATGACAATTCCAATGAACCCAGACACTGCTAGGATACATTGTTTTAATTATTATGAAGTTCCGGTGTCTACCTTCCACCTTCGGGCTCCATCATTAGATCAGTTTGATAGTACCACTTTGATTTCACTAGTTCCACTGCATCAAATGTTACTTTTTGACGAGTAAATACTTGAATTCTTGATGAAAATAGGTACCAAAATCACCACATGGTTGCCTGTTATATTTGAGGAGTTCCCTCGATTCCTCTTGCATTCCATCATCAGAATTAGATTTTGAAAAAAATGGGACCAATCTGGAAGTATATCCCTATAGGAGAAAAAAAAATGCAAATTGGTCCATAAACGAAGGAGTTCCGAGGTAACAACCAACATACAAAAAAAATATAAAAAAGGATATAAAAAAACAAATAAAATACAACCGAATTGAAAAATTTCCCCCCTTTTTTGAAGTCGTTTAATAAGAATTAATTGTAATTAAGCCATTTTTTTAATCGACACCTGATTAATTAAACTGCCAATTTTTATATGTCTGCAAGTAAGGATCATGATAATAGCTGGTTATTGTTTTATTACTGATAATTAGAGATACATCTCGTTTCTGCCGGAAGCTGGATTTTTTTTTCTATGGAGCAAGAGCATTCTCCTTTGACATGAATCAAAGTTCAAAAGGCACATGTATAGAAAAAAATCTAAAACTTTAAATTTATAGTTACGTCACAAAATAAACTTTTTTTTCCGATTAGGAAAAATCTTCATAATTCAATTCGAAAATTGAACTGTTTTCATTGCTGAGTTTGTACGGAACCCACAAAGCGCGAGTCCGGCTTGCACTTTACGCCACGACCAATCTTTTATTGCAGTCTAGTAGGTATATCTATCACTGGACAGGCTGTTCCATAGGCGAACATTACACGGTAGGTTTTGCTGTCAGTTTTGCCACAGTCAAAACTTTGATTGACGAAAAACCAAAGATTTTATATCCTACTAGACTGTAGGATATATAAAATCTTTGCGAAAAACCTACTGTCTAATGCGTTGCATGACGGTTTTTATTACTGATTGACGAAAACTATCACTCACCATCATTCACCATGTCCTTGAAGCGCCACCTGCGAAGATTATTTTTGGATTTTATATTTATTTCGGTCGAAAGTCTTGCTTTAGGAATAATTAAAAATAAAGTTTTGTTTATATTGTACGAGGCGTTACAACCAGTATCATTTTAAAGAAGTTACAGACAACATTTCGGGAGTCAAATACCTCGACTCTGACTATTTGGATTCCGATTAATAAAGAATTATTTAATAAGTAAACTCTTTTATTTTTGCAATGAGCTCATACCTATCGATACTCAGCGGCATGCTGACGGCAGTGCAGAGAGGTGAAACATCGTGATTTGCACTTTATGGTAAGTATATAAATGTTAGTAGCTGAAAGGACGAAAACAAGGGTTGATCAAACCAGACATTCTTATGAATATAAAACCAGATATTCAGAAGAATGTCTGGTTTGATAAACTCTTGCGTGTAGGGACGTAGGATAAACATACAATTATCCTAATAAGCAAATTTTAAAGAAGTCGGGTTTCGTCGCAATGTTTTTATAACAAAATACAGACTGGTAGAGAATGCCTAAGGCATTAAGTCCGCCTTTGTCCTTTTATGTTGCCTCACCATCAACGATTGCATCACTGCTTACCATCAGGCGGGATCGAAGTTTTAATAAATAAATAAATGAGAACTGACCGAAATGAGAAGTATTAAATATATAGACGAGTGTCAGATAGAACGGTAAAATAATGCACACGACAGTAAAGAGACCGTAAATCGGTAATTATTATTTTATAAATAAAAGTATCAATTTCTTTTAGTCTAAATTTATTGGGATACCATGTTAATGATGGTGGCGCCCTCCCTCTTTTTCATGACAGACTGTACTTATAGTACATATATAGCTATTGTCTGTGCGATAAAAGAACCGTCGTGGCGTAAAGTGAAAACAACATTAAAGATTTTAAGTAGCAACCCAACCCAGCCATCCGTCAAATTCCAAACGTCATATAATATTGACACCGGTTTATTTATTATGTTATTTTATTGTGATTTTTAATTGAAATCTTCAGAAATGTGATAAAAAATTTCACTGAGCTGCAAGGGAAATAATATTTAATATATTACAGTTTTTCCAAAGATAACAAATGGCAAATCACACCATTATTGATCAAAACAAAGTCACGAACTTGGGAAACATTGGTATGCTGTTTTTTTGGTACGTAACACTTTTATTTTAATGTTTTTAGACTTCCTAGGTAAACTCCTGTCCCTGTTATCTCCAGATATATATAAATTAAACGGAAATTCATTTAAACATGACGATATTTATTTATTTTGCGTTGGTCAATATTTTCTATGGCTAGTATAAAGAGTATTGATACTTTAAATTTATAATGCGTTTCGACTAACTTAGAATATTTCTTTTCAGGCTTGAGTACGGATACAGTAACTAAAATAAAAAAAGCCAAGTGCGAGTCGAACTCGCGCACTGAGGATTCTGTACAAATATACCATGAAATCAATTCCCGAATTGAGTTATGAAGATTTTTCCGAATTACAAACAATTTTTTTTTTGTGGCGTATCTACAAATTTACAGTTTTCAGATTTTTCTCTGTACTTGTTCTATGAGACCTTGATTTATGCCAAATTTCAGGATTTAAGGTCAACGGGATTCACCCCATGAACTTTGATTCCCTTTATTATAGAAATATACGTTTTTTTGCGACATAAACGGCCGTATCTTTTTTTTTTCGTTAACTCAGAAGTCTGATTTTTTCACAACTTCAAAAGACCGCAGACTTGAGCGTATGGTTTTAATTTTAACTCGATACCTCCAAGCGTTAAATGGTCTTAACAGATAAACAGACGGACAACCAAGTGATCCCAAAGATCTTATATACGAGATGGTCCCTAACAGGCTAAATAGATTTTTTACGAAGCAACATTACAAATTCTGAAGTGTACTTTATTTTCATAGTCATTAAGTTCATATTTTTCATAGATTAGCAAAAGGGAAAAATGTACTGAGGAAGACAACGAGAAAGTGGTAGTGTGTTCCATTTTTACCTTTATATTTAACTAGGGTAAACATAAACTTGCTGTTAGCTACAATATTCCAGTCAGTGATAATAGACCGATCCCAGTCAAAGTGATAGAACTCTTTTCGTTGGCACTGGGTAAGTGGTCGCCGGTGGAACCTACCTAGATAGGCAGTACAGCAGTTTCTTCACGCTATTTTCCTTTACCGGTTCGTGTTTGCATTTAAATGTTCATCATCATTACAATCGAAAGACGTCCACTGTTCGACATAGGCCTCCCCCAGGTGTCGCCACAATTAACGGTTTGTTACTCATTACGCAAAAACTTATAAACAGATGAATTTAATGATAAACGTTGCAATAATATAGCTTATAACCTATATTTTTGCTAAGTTTCATCATGTGAGCAAATTCAATAAATAGGCTACTAATATTATAAATGCGAAAGTTTGTGAAGATGGATGGAGGTAGTCGTATGTATGGATGTGTCGCGCAAAAACTACTAGACAGAACTTAATCATAAACATTGCAATAATATAGCACATAAGCTATAACTTTGCAGTTTCATTAGGTGAGGAAATTCAGCCAATAGGATATTTTTTATTATAGGGTGAAGCCGCTGGAAGAAGCTAGTCTAACATAGTTTCAAAATATCAAGATTTAACAGTCGCACTATAATGACGTCACAATGTTGCTTACATAACAAAAACGATATTTATCTACAGCAGCGCCCTCAAATCCCACGACGGTTTACTTTCCGCACAGACTCTAATAGATTCTTTGAATTACCCTGTGTTATGAAAGTGCGTTTTTAATCAAATTAAGGAAAATAGATTTGTTAGGCTGGCAAGATTATGCACGCCCCCAGCTACGCGCCAAGTTATCTTTGCTCGCGCTCTAAAAGCGCACTTTGACAACCCCCCGTTCAGTGTGATAAAAAATAGAAGTCATTGTTCTCATTACATTACCATAGTATGCACTAGTTCCATACCTTTTTCCTTGTCTATGGGTGATCGAGTTATTTAGATTTAGTAAATGTAATTATTATAAAATAATAAAATCATTCACTTTAATTATTAGTTCAACACGCATTAATTATTAAGCATTATTTGGCTTCAATTAAGAATTGATTTAGAACCAAAACCATATTACAAATGGTACTCGTTTCGCAACTTTTGAACGCAGCCAAAGACGAAAGCGCCTCTAGCGGCAATTATGGTTACTAATATTTCCGAATCGGAAATATTCGGCTTTTCTCGGGTCAGTCACGCCTAGACTCGTTCGAAAAGCGAAACCAAAATCATTCCACGGCGATGTACGAAGACTGATGCTCTTGTCGTGGACTCCCTGAGCAAACGTGCTATTTTACTCATTGTAACGGGCTTTGATATCCGCCAGAGGTATTTTTATAAGTATAATGTTGTGATTTAAACCGTCGCTTGTGGTGTTAAGTGTTCCTTACGTTTAAGTGAAAAAAATATACAAAGAATATTGTGTGTGGTGCAATAGTGCTCACGGCAGTTCCCATATCCCGGATTCTAAAGGATTGTTATTTATCCAGCAAAGAGATAATCTGATAAAAGGTAAGTTTTACTTCTTCACTGTAGTGCAGACAACCGTTCGTGGAGAAAGAACGCGTGGCGTTTATTGGAATGGCTTCCGTTTATCGACTCGCGTGCGCGGTAATGGCTGACTTTCTTTTCTCTCACAGAAGGGATTTCGTTGTTATAAATGTACTGATGGAATTATAAGTCGGTATCGTTAAAGAAGTGTTTTTATCATTGGATTGTTTTTTGTGACATCTGTGTGCGTAGGTTGTTGATTACACCGAGTGGGTGGAGGCAGGGAATGTAATCAAAATGTTGCGGCACTGTAGGCCTGAGACCGGTCGCTCGGTCCTCCGTCGTGCACCGTACTCAGTTGTCTATTCGATAAGGCGAGTTCCGTTTTTGAGCCCGAACGTTCAAATCTTGGGTGACGTGATCGGTTTTCATATTCATCATCTCATCAGCCCTGCGGCCTCCTTGTTTAAAATTTTGAGATAAATTTAGCTGTGCGTCTGCAATTATTTACATTCCATAACAATATACATGCTTGATTTGATGGATAGTAATTATTATTAATAATGTTCGAACTTTGAACCCAATTTTATGAATGAAATTTTATGACTCATTCATCTCATGTTTAAAAAAAAATCGTTTTTTGGGTCTGTCTATAATCTTTGGTATTCTTTTCTTGTAAACAAAAAAATCAATGATTGTAATAGTTTTATCATTCTTGTTTTTTCCAAAGGGACTGGAAGTTATTTTTGAGTAGTTTTTTCAAATCGGAGATATTCATTTGTAGTTAGTAGTGCCTATCATTACCTTCCTTCAAGTAGGTAAGAACTTAAATTTTGTGTTCATTCAAAAATAATAAATATCACAATTTTTCAGTAAAAAGTCAAATGCGATATTTTACCCATAAAATATTTATGTTTTACCGATTTTGAATGGTAAACTAAGTAGGGAAAACGTTTTCAATAATTATTATATCTTTGTAATATCATCACATTATTAATATCATTGTAAAAATAATCACTGTTGGGTTATAATTTTTTATCAAAATCTGTAGGCACTGTTGATAACAGAAGTACCTACTTATTTCACATCTCGGCTGGCCAACTTTATGAGGACTGGCTTCTGTCTAACTGGATTTTGAATACAAATATTTTTCATGGCAGCAGCTGCATACATTATCTATTCAGGAAGTTCTATCCATAAATTATATAGATTTTAGATAATTAAAAATTGATCGCTGATATCCCGGCTCCACATTTATCACCAATTTTGGTCACTTAGTTTTCCTTTGGTCTAAGAATGTTTTCCACAAAGAATTACCATCAGGTGGGATCGCAGTCAAGCACTGGTTTATAACATTTAATTCATTAAACCCCAAGTGAACGCCGGCGTTCACGCACCTATTGTCTTTCTATTGTGTCTGTAATTTTCACGATTGAAAGGTTAAAGAAAAAAATTATTCTCAAATCTTAGAAATAAAAAATGTTCTAGGTAATGAAAATGAAAGAAAAATTTATGTTACATTTAGGTACTTAATTTTGGTTAATAGGAAACAGCTAGCTACTTTGATCTAATTATTATTTTATATAATTTCTGTTCAGGTTTAAGGCTGGACTTATCGTAAACTTGCATATTATTCTTCTAAATAAATAAATAAAAATATATATCCTTGGAAAAAAATAAATAGAGCCCGCTTTGTTCCATTTCTAGGTATCGCTACATCTTCTCCCTTTTCTGCACAAATCAGTCTGCTGCTATTATAGCCCAAGTATAAACATGGTCAGGACAGGTACTCAACTGTGAGACAGCAATCTCAACATTGAATCCATCATTCACAGTGTTGGATGGTGTATTGTTTACTATTTTTGAATTATTGGCTCTAAAGCTTACCGGTTTAAAGCTGCGGGATTGTTCGATCAGTCACTGCAGCTCCATACATAAAGAGTAACTAAAAAAGCATGGGTTTTAGTTGGTAACGGTCTGAGACCGGCTCACTCCACCCAGAGGGGAGGAATTTGTAAGATAATTTCTAACACCAATAAAAGGAACGGTTTCCAGTTCTATCAAGATGATATCCTTCACCCATTTTGAGACTATCAATGGTGACAGCTAAAGTAATTACTGGTGGGCCAGCGCTGCGCACAATCTTTAAGTGCTAGGTAAAATTCAGTCATTTTAATTTATTAAACCCCAAGCATGCGTTTGCTATCTCATTGTCTTTCTATTGTCTCTAATTACGGTATTCGAAAAATTAATACAAAGCTCATGGAGCATACATTTTATACGGGTTTTATATAGATACGCGTCATTATTTAGGGTTCAACAACTCGCGATTTCATTGTGTAAAAGATCATGACCTTCAAGGTTCATTTTATTTCGGAAGTTATCGGGCGAATACGAAACGTCTGTGAAAACTTATTATCATCATAATTTTAGCCGGAAGACGTCCATTGTTAGATATAGGCCTCCCCCAAGTATCGCCACAACGAACGGACCTGTGCGTCTCGCACTCATCGCATTCCTGCGACTCACCGGCTCATCGGTCCACCTTGACGAAATCAGTTGAAGTAAAACCAAAATTGATATAACTTACGAGATAGCTGCAATGAAGGTGTATACAGCGTAGTTTTTCTGGTAATCGTTACTTAGGATATTTACGTAATATTACAAGATTGTCCATGAAATATTGCTTAAAACGTCGTCTAAATAGGTACTGCTCTCAAAATGATGAAGGAAATCATTGTGAGGAAACCGGCGTTCCGAATGTTCTAATAACTAAATATTCGAACATAATGCGAAACCAAAGAAGAATATGACTTAACGTAAGGGACATATATACGTTTTGCGTAAAATACCCTTACGCCAAGCATTGTAAGGAACATTTTTACATTTTAGGTAAAAGTCCCTTACGTTAATTCATACTTCTGGTATTATGTGACATCCACCAATCTGTACTTGATCAGTATCGTGGATTACAGCCTATGTCCACTAACAGAATGTCAGCATGTGTCCCCACTGTGGAGATATTAGAAGCTGATTATGCTATGATATTCTCAGACAGAAAAGTAATAAATCAAAATCTTCCCGTCTTCTGAGACTTCTGTTTTGCCAGCGAGAGGGCGTGTCATACTTAAACCCACCTGTATTCGAGCAGATTCCCAGAGCCACGATAGCTCTTTCGAACGATCTCGCAGCCTTAAAAACCCATGCAGCTTGATAAACAAAAGAAGTATTCCCAGACAAACAAAATGCCTAATATACGAGTCCCTACACAGATGGCAAGCAACAACAAACGCGTAGTGATGAAATAGGTTACCAGTTAATGCCGTACAAATCCCAGCATGGTGGCCAAGAATTTATAAGTGGAGTAGGTCATCCGAGATGGGTCGACGACACGGAAACCCACTTGGTAGCAAGGATGATTGACTAAGAGGGATGTATTTGGTAATTCTTAGAAGAACACTTTGTATTCTTACTTCTGGAAAGTATTTCAGGCCGAGAGTAACATTGACACTTATATAAAGGTCGCATTAATGGTCACAATGCCAAGAAATTCTACTTCTACGATACTGTGCTTCCATTTGTTTGTCCTTCTGTAATTAGTTTTTCTGCCGTACTGAAGTTGAATTAGCGAAAAAATCTAAGACAAAGGTCAACCGATTCGTCGATCTAGGTTCATTTTCATTCTAATTAATTCTCATTGGAAGTAGTCAGTAATCTGAAATGTTTATTAAAGTGTCGTGTTGTTTATCTATTGGTAATGATCATATAAAGAGTACACATAATTATAATATCATTAGATTAGCTAATGGATTGTTTACAAAATCCGAAGTATTTGATAAATAATTCAGAAAAACAGTACAGTCTCTTTTGAAATAAGTAAAAGCTGCAAGATAACGACCTAACGGTCTCATCCATCACGTTATGTAATTTTATTTGACACATCATTATCGTATCACGTCCCATCTAATTGGCTTCAAGTTGAAGACAAACTTAAATTTTAACTTGTGAAATAAAGCAAATGGGTTTTAACGTTTTAGGGTTCAAATAATGGAACGTAAATCGTCGCTGAAACTGAGCCCTAAGGGGCTTTAACATGACGTTTGTCTTTTCAGGTCTCGTCCACGAGGTCGCAGCGCTGCTACCGCACTATGAGAGTGCACCTCACAAGCTTATGATCTCAATATAGAACAAAATACACGTTTGAAGCCCGCATCGTACACCACAATGGCATTTCTGTGAGTATAATAACTCGGTGTTTCGAATTCTCGATGTTTTTCGTTTCTCCGATTTTTTCTTTTTCATTATTTTATCGTTACGCTACCACGTTCACTCCCTCGTTGCGAACAGCATGCCAAATTATGATTTTAGTTATTCCCCTTTATGATGATGCTGAGGCTTTCGTCGGCGTGTGACTTATATCAGTGCACTGACCGCGTCGGGGTTGCCCGCGCTATCCTGGTACTAACCTATTTTTAACCGGTTCATTGATTAGTCACCGGCTTATGAGTTGGTTGAGCTCGAGTGATTGAACTCGACAGACTTAATTATCAATAGATCACGCTCGCTGAATATTTTCTGCCTGTCAATTAGAATATTCTGGAAACTAAATGTTACGCTATTTTACAGATAAAAATTGTTTCCAAGAGATTGTACTATCGAATCGAAAGTCATTAACGAGAAGACATTTCGTGACCCGTAACAAAATGTTTTTGCAGTAAAAATAGGTTGGTACCGATATCGTTTATCTGGGATGAGGGGTGACCGCGTGTCCCCGCAACAGCTCGTGAATTCGCTCCGACCGCACTGGACCTCTCCGAGCCGATACGAGTACTCGTGCGCACCGCGGTTCAATAAAATCGTAAAAAAAATACGCGATAGGTCCTCATCGTTGAATCGTTAACAGGCTTCACTGGACCATTGTATAGTAGCACTTAGGCGAGTAGCAGGCGGCGGAGCGGTGCGGTGCGATGGGAACGAAGCGGCGACAGCGGCTGGTCCGGCGCACGGGCGCGGACAGTGCGCCTCAGTGGGTGTCTCGCGTTGCAGATGTAAGGGGCGGGCGGGCGGCAGCAGTGCGACGAGTGGGCGGCGGCGCGCGCGGTAGAGTGCCGGCCACATGCGCCCGCGCCATGTGGCGCGTGCTGCTGGCCCTGGGGGCCGCGTGCGCTGCCGCGCGCGCCTCGCAAGACGTGGTCCTCACCTTCAGCGACCCCGTGACGGCGCCCTACTCGTTCTTCAATCATCTGGCCGTCGATCGCAACACCGGCCGGGTGTACGTCGGCGCTGTCAACAGAATCTACCAACTCTCTCCCGACCTAGAAGTCGCACAGTCGATCATCACGGGCCCCGTCAACGACTCCGCCCTCTGCACCTTCGACTGCCCCTCTAATTATGTGAAAAAACCCACGGACAATGTGAATAAAGCTCTAGTGATTGACTACGCGACTAGCCGCCTAATTACGTGTGGTTCGGTCCTGCAAGGGTTGTGTTCTGTACGAAACTTGAATAATATTTCTCACGATGTGCGCGAAGTGCGTGAGCCGGTGGTGGCGAACAATGCGACAGCTTCCACGGTGGCGTTTATCGCGCCGGGACCGCCGAATCCTCCGATGACGCAAGTTATGTATGTAGGCGTCACTTTTACAGGTAACTCGCCCTACCGCTCAGAAGTTCCTACTGTGAGCAGTCGCTCACTCGAAGATGACCGTCTATTTATGATAGCTAGAACGGCAGTTACGACTGGTACGAGGATGTTTGTCAATTCACTATCTCGCGAACGCTATCCTATTAATTATGTCTACGGTTTCAATTCGGAAGGATTCAGTTACTTTTTGACGACCCAGTTGAGAGGTGTCGGCTCTGACACATACTACAGCAAATTAGTCAGAGTTTGTCATGATGACGAGAATTATTATTCTTACACTGAAATCCCAATGTCATGTACCGGAGAAGGCGGTGGTAATTATGGATACAATCTGGTGCAAGCAGCGTTTGTCGGAAAAGCCGGATCCGTGCTAGCGGGAGAACTAGGAATAACTGCCCAACATGACGTGCTGTTCGCTGCATTCAGTCAGAGTGAGTCAATCAATACTAACACTCCTTCCGATCTATCTGCGCTATGTGTATACTCACTCAAAGCCATCCGACGTAAATTCATGCAAAACATCAAGACTTGCTTCAGTGGAAACGGTTCCAGAGGTCTAGACTTCATATCGCCATCCCACGCATGTATTGGAACCAAACTGCAATCAATTAGCGAAGATTTTTGTGGGCTAGATGTGAATACACCTCTGGGAGGTGAACAACCAGTGGAAGCAGTACCAGTGGCAATATTTTCGAAGAGGCTAACAGCGGTTGCGGCGACGGCCACCGGTGATTACACGGTCGTGTTTGCCGGTACCGCTCAAGGGCACCTCAAGAAGATCGTTGTCGAGAGCGCTACCTCCGCGTTTGAGTACGGAGACATTGTCGTCGACGAGGGCTCCGCTGTCAACAAAGACTTGCATTTCGATACTCAATTTATGCATTTATATGTGATGACTGAACGTAAAGTGTCTAAAGTGAAAGTTCAAGAGTGTAGCGTATATAAATCATGCTTAACATGTCTCGGAGCCAAAGACCCGTATTGCGGATGGTGTTCTTTAGAAAATAAGTGCAGCTTACGATCAGACTGTCAAGAAGCAGCTAAAGATCCACTATATTGGATCTCGTACCGTAGCGGCCGTTGTACAACTATTACTCAAGTAACACCAAATCAATTGCAACGAACGACTGCTAGGACGTTAGATTTACTTATCGAAAACTTGCCAACGCTCAATGGACAATTCTTATGTGCATTTACAGCCTTAGATCGTACTCTTATAACCAATGCTACTAGGAAGCCTTATGGCGTTAATTGTACCACTCCGCGTACCGACACGCTGCCCTCGATTCCCACCGGCCAGCATCACTTTACGGCAAAACTGTCGGTGCGCACCACTCAGGGGCCTGATTTCGTTGCTACCAACTTCACATTTTTCGATTGCAATACGTACAGCTCGTGCACGCAATGCGTCAGCTCCTCCTTCCCTTGTGACTGGTGTGTCGACGGACACCGTTGTACGCATGACACTGCTGAAAACTGCCGAAACGATATACTTGTCACAGGTGTTAGTAGGATCGGTCCCAGTTATCGCTCAGGGCCCGGCTTCTGTCCCACTATAAATTCAACGTCCGACGGCACAAACGAGATTTTAGTTCCATCCGGTGTAAAGAAAGCTATAAAAGTTAAAGTTCACATAATAGGTCAATTTATCGTTCAGACAAGGTTCGTTTGTCAATTCAATATAGAGGGTCGTGTGACTCATGTTAACGCTCAACTCCTTGCTGACACGATTTACTGTGAAGCCGTTGAATTTACTTACACATCGCGCGCTCCAAATATTACTGCTTCCTTTGCTGTTATATGGGGAGGATCGAAGCCCTTAGATAATCCGGATAATACTCACATTCTCATTTACCGTTGTAACGATATGGCAGATAACTGTGGTATGTGCCTCGCACTCCCAGAAAAATTTGGATGTGGTTGGTGTCAAGGATCCGATCGATGTGAAGTACAAGAACAGTGTGGTGTTCCCAGTGTATGGTTGAATCGTACCCAGACTTGCCCTAATCCAGAGATTCACTCGTTTCGACCCCAGTTAGGTCCTTGGGACGGAGGTACTAATATCACTATTGAAGGAATTAATTTAGGTCGCAATATATCCGATATTTACAATGGCGTTACTATTGCGGGTATCAAATGTCAGCCAATAATCGAACTTTACGTAAAAACGAAACAAATCGTCTGTACCGTAGACGGTCCGGGTGAAGAAGTGCCTCGAGATGGCCCTGTTGTCGTTCGCGTCGCGGATTATCGCGGAGAATCCAAACATCATTATGCATTTGTGAATCCGAAAATCAATTCTATTCAACCTAAATATGGTCCGCAATCCGGAGGTACTAAACTACGAATTACGGGTGAATATCTCAACGCAGGGAGTAACATCCAAGCATTTATAGACGACTTGCCGTGCGCTATACTGTCGGTATCGCACGAGGAAGCCGTTTGTAGAACTAGTCATTCGTATCAAATTAAAATGGGTACGCTGCGGATGCGTTTCGATAACGGTATGCGAACTTTAGAGCGAGAAAAGTTTGAATATATGGAGGATCCCATTGTTGCGTCTGTGGAGTCCGGTCCACCGCTAACGACACAAAGAAAACAACCCAAGGGTATCCCATCCGGTGGAATAAACATCAAAGTGACCGGACAGAATTTCCATACAATTCAATTTCCACAGATATACGTGTATCATGATAACCGACCTTACATCGCACCTTGCAACAGAGTTGATTATCAATCGCATCTGATTTGTGAATCTCCTGGAATAGAAAGTGCTGGGCTCAACCTAGATCCGGATAGACCCTTAGAATTAGAATACGGTTTCAATATGGACGATGTTCAAAGCGTGCAAAATCTCACTAGCAAAAGAGGCGAAGCATTCCTTCTTTATCCAGATCCCATTTACGAGAAATTCGACGAAGACGTGAAGTATTATAAGTCTGAATATTTAACTATAAACGGTCAAAATCTGGACAGAGCTTGTACTGAACTGGATGTAGAGGTTCATATAGGTGAAAGTTTGTGTAACGTGACATCGTTGTCACGGCATCAATTGACGTGCCGTCCGCCTTCGCGAGATGAACTTCCCGACGGCATAGATACACCCGAAGTTGTAGTCAGAGTCGGACGTGCCCTCACGTACAAGATTGGTAAATTATCTTATTCATCGCAGGCTGGCCTCCAAGCCGCTATAGGCAAGCCAGCTTTAATAGGCATTGGCGTCAGCGCCGGTATACTCCTTTTGATATTTTTCGGATTTTTAGTTATGTATAGGAGAAAATCAACTGAGAATATTAGGGTATTAAAAAATATGCAAGAGCAAATGGATATTCTAGAGTTAAGAGTGGCAGCTGAATGTAAAGAAGCGTTTGCAGAGTTGCAAACAGAGATGACCGATTTGACTGGAGATGTGACTGGCGGTATACCTTTCTTAGATTACCGTACGTATGCTATGAAAATATTGTTCCCTAACATCGACGACCATGCCGTCCTGCAATGGGAGCGCCCAGAGCTTATTAGAAAAGACAAAGGTCTCAGAATGTTTGGGCAGTTAATTATGAACAAAACATTCCTTCTATTATTTATTCGTACTTTAGAAAGCAATAGATATTTTTCAATGCGCGATCGTGTTAATGTAGCTTCTCTTATTATGGTTACTCTTCAGAGTAAGATGGAGTATTGTACTGATGTATTAAAGACATTATTAGCGGAGTTAATAGAAAAGTGTATGGAAGGAAAGAATCACCCCAAGTTATTGTTGAGACGTACCGAGAGCGTCGCTGAGAAAATGTTGAGTGCTTGGTTCACTTTCCTGTTGTATAAATTCCTTCGCGAGTGCGCTGGCGAACCACTGTACCTGTTGTTTAGGTCGATGAAAGGTCAAGTCGACAAAGGGCCTGTAGACGCGATAACTTCCGAAGCACGATATTCTCTAAGCGAGGAAAAGCTCATTAGGCAGTCTATAGATTTCAAACCTATGACCGTTAGCGTGTCGATCTCGCAACAGACATTATTCGTAAGTGGTTTAGAGGCTACTACTGAAAACGTTCACGTTAAAGTTCTCGACTGTGATACGATTAGTCAGGTGAAAGAGAAGTGTTTAGACGCAATTTACCGCGCAACTCCGTACTCCCAAAGACCAAGTCGTGACGATCTCGACTTGGAGTGGCGCACGGGCGCCTGCGGTCGGTTGATACTCTACGACGAGGATAGCACTACTAAATGCGAAGGCGAATGGCGCAAGCTCAATACTCTTAATCATTACCGCGTGCCGGACGGTGCCTGTCTTAGTCTCGTTGCTAAACAAAGTTCCGTATACAATCTATCGAACATGGAGAAGAACGACAAGTCCCATACGTACGAAACACTCAACCGCGGTAAATACGGTTCGGCTAGTCCACCAGCCAGCCCTCTCAAATACGAACATGGCGGTGGTTTCAAATACTGGCATTTAGTGCGCCACCACGACGATGACGCACGCAAAGAGGGAGATCGTGGCAATAAAATGGTCTCGGAAATATATCTCACCCGTCTTCTCGCCACCAAGGGCACTCTGCAAAAGTTTGTCGATGATTTATTCGAGACTATTTTTAGCACAGCGCACCGCGGCTCGGCGCTTCCTCTCGCTATAAAGTACATGTTCGACTTCCTCGACGACCAGGCGTTGCAGCACACGATCTCCGATCCGGAGGTGGTGCACACCTGGAAGAGTAATTCCCTTCCGTTACGTTTCTGGGTCAATCTGATTAAGAATCCTAACTTCGTTTTTGACGTTCACAAGTCCAACACGGTAGATTCTTGCTTATCAGTTATCGCGCAAACGTTTATGGACTCGTGCTCCACATCCGACCACATCCTCGGTAAAGACTCGCCGTCGTCCAAGCTTCTTTACGCGAAAGACATACCGGTATACAAGGAGTGGGTGGAGCGTTATTATGCGGATATTAAGTTAATGCCAGCGATATCCGATCAGGATATGAACGCTATGCTCGCGGAGGAGTCGCGTCTCCACACTAAAGAGTTCAACACGAACTGTGCGTTGAACGAGCTGTACGCGTATGCAGAGAGGTACAACGAACAGCTTACGGTGACCCTCGAGGAGGACGAGTTCTCGCAGAAGCAGCGGCTCGCGTACCGCCTGGAGCAGGTGCACGGGCTCATGTCGCACGACTATAATGTGTGAGCGCCCTGTGGGAGCCCGTGCCACCAACCCCACCGCCCTGTATATAAAGCCCCCGCACATATCTATGCTGGCAAATATTGTATATATTAGATAGTGTACAGTCATTAATATTGTAATTTTTGTATCATTTCTGCGGTCCGATGTCGTTTTTTAATTTTATATAATGAAATTTGTATTAATTTTACACGACGAGCTCGGCCGGCCGCGGTCGTGCCACAGTAAGCATCGTAATAAAAATTGTGTATGTCTGTCTATGTGTGCTCGCGTCGTACGAGTTAATGTTACGTCGATCGGTGTAAAATGTGTGTCGCAAACGAAATCGCATGTGAGCTCGCCGGCGAGCGAGGCCGTCGCTCGCCGACGGGCGATTTTAAAATTTGTACTCACTACTTAACGAAATATCCGACAGTGATGCCCTGAACGATTCCAATAAATAAATATCGTCGAATATAAACATTTTGTTTGATTTGTCGGCGGTAGAGCAGCGCCATTGTCGCGCACGACGAAAGCCCCCGCGTCTCGGCAGCTGTCGGCAGGGTGAGCGCGGTACGGCCATGCCACCTCGTCTCGCTAGCTCGCGGAACCCTTGTCGGTCGCGTCACTCAACTGTGGTGTCCAGCACGTCACATCTCATATCACCAATCATGTGTATGTCGTTCGTTGAGGCACGTCGCCGGCCCACGAGGGTTGTTCGCGCGTCGCGTGGCGAGACGGTCATGGATGAACCTACGCGGCCCTGCTGTTTCAGCCGGTACGTGCGGATCGTGGCAAGAACGACATTCGCGGTCGTCAACAACCTTTACTGCATCCCCGCTTACGTGGTGTGGATGATGGCGCTGCGCCTCGTCAGACCCTTGTGCGCTCCTCTCTATTGGAAGATCGAAGGACTCATGTATCACTGGCTGCTGGCGATGGTCTCCATGTGGTCCTGGACGGCTGGATATGAACGTAAGTCAGTTTTGTTGTTCGGAGACGGCGCGCCAAATAGCACACAATTACCGACCGCCTAATGTTCGGTTCCATAAGCCTCTTGTTTGTGGAAGTTACTACATTTAGTTTTGAATAGTGTAATTAGCATTTGTGTGGTAATGTTCAGATTGCGTTTAAGATAAGTAAAAAGCGTATAGAAGATTAAAAACTTTTACCATTGTTCTTTATGGACTGCATTGTTGGAAAGAGGTATGCACAAGAGTTTTGTCACATGGCGCGCCTCTCATTATACATACTTTGAGCTCTGCAAATTACTTTACCTGCTTATATGAAGATAATTAAACGAATGTTGCTACAATGGGTAATAGAATAATAACACGGAATAGTCTGTTACGCTTTATTAAATTCCGCTTGCATTACGACTACACTTTCAAGGAACTTATTAAATCGGCGGTAACTCGGCGGACGTAAATGCGATGTATGTAGATACCGATGTTAATCAACCGGATATCAAAACAATGGACCCTTGCCGATGCTTGATGTAAACTTGTGTAAGGTACACTGATTTCAAGAACGATTCGTGCAACAAAGGTAAGTACGAAACTTATTATACTTTTAAACGAAACTCGTTCAAGACTTCGTCATACTCAATTTGAACGAATCGACATCTTAAAAGTTGCTATGAAGTCATCATTGGTCTGAATCAACCAGAAGCTAAGTTGTTTATATCTTTAAACTGCTGTCTCACATACTGTATCAATTTAAACGTCCAGTCTGGCATCCTACTCTTAACAAATAAATTTAATACTTACAAAACCAAAGCGAATAAAAGTTTTATACTCCTTATCTTTAGATTTATGATATCATTTAAGAACTATTCAAGATTGCTTCTGTGACCACTAAAAATCGGTTGAGCAAACGCTGTTATCATAAAATAACACGCATTGTTATTCTCACACATGCTTTGAACACCATGACTGATGTCTGTAGTGTGCTTATGAATCATTGGATCAGGTGACTCGTCAGGGGCACATGTCGGTAAGGTGACGCAACACGCAGCATCTACACTAAAACATACGTAATACGTTAAATTGCCAATGGATGTAGCTTCATTCACGCGATTGCAAGCTTAATCGCATTTGTAAAAGTGGGCTACCGACCGCCGGTCACGTCTGGCGACAGCTAAACGGATTACCGTCCAATCATTTCTAGATAATACGCCTATGTAATGCGTTACTCAATAGGATCTATAAATTAAGTTTCGCATGTGGCGCGACTACGTCAGGTCAGTAATTGATTTTCGAATGAACAATAGTGTTTCGAAATGGTCTGGTTGCGAGTGGTAGGAGAGACCGGTCGCGGATGGCGCACGCTGTATTGACCTTATGCGGCTGCGTAGTTTATGCGCGGCCGCTTGAGGACGGTCGATGACCGTCGCCGCCCGCGCGCAGCCCCCGCGCTAGGAATGCTACTTCCCCTCCCCCCCACTACGTCATGTCACGTTGCATTTCGAGTGGCGAATTTGCATGTTGTTGTCGAGTCAGCGCGCTCACGATCGACATTTCAAGTTTCCGAGATTTTACACGTGGTGAAAGCACGTGAAAGTACGTTGCTGGATTGGATCGTTTTTCACAAAGCGGTTAACCAATTTAGATCATCGTTTGATACTGTTTTTTGATTGATGGTTTAGTTAGAAATAAATTGATTGATTAGCCCACGTTCTATAACAGTTTTACTATTAAATCTTCTGACAATAATATCACCAGATAGTTATCGATTCTCCTTATTAATTCAGGCCTCCAAACTTGTCTTCAACTTCTGACACATCGGCCCATTCAAATTCCGTCCACACCAGACCTCCGGAGATAAATTAACATTGAAAGACTTAACACAAACAAATGATATTCAGACGGTGTCCAACTACAATCATATTGGTGGATTGCGTAGCATCATTCTTGGAGTTATAAATTCCTTTTGTTACATCCTTCGATTGTGGCGAATTGGGATCTTCCTGTAGTAAATCAGGCGGCGAGTGTGTGCGACAAAGATCTTGGGAAATGATCCCTAACTTGGCAAAAATGGCACTTGTAAAACATTATTTTTTAGTTTATGCGAAATCTGAAATAATAGTTAGTTCATAATCAGTAACTGAATGGATTCCAATAGTACACTACGTTAATTTTTTTCCCAAAATTATTTAAAAAGATCGTAAGTTGGATACCATCGACACTAAGTACAACACAGGTCACGGAAGGTCATAGCGGGTAATAGGCGTCAACAAACAGTTGGGTGCAAGTGCAAAATAATCCCTCAGTCGCCTGGATGGCCCGGTGACTATGTATTTTTGCTGACATAACAAGCTTATAACTTTGTGATTTTTCATGGTACAGTTATGAAATTTTGTACATAGATTCTTTACATAAAAATACAGGTGTTTTAGGTTTCGCATATAATAAAAATAAGGTTGTAGGTATAGATGAGATTGAGGTCAGAACACCAGATGTTTGTTGAGAACTGGTATTGGCTTCGCATCTGTAAACTTGTATGTATTTATGGTTGTAACGCAATCGTTTACATACTGCTCCATTAATTATGAACCATGTTATACTAGACTTTAACACGCTATGCTGATTCAATCGTATAAAAACATTGGTTGTATGTTTTTATATTGCATTTTCTTTTCATAATCAACGTGTAGCTGTAACATGATGTACTTTAGTGGTGAATGCAATAAATCGAATGTTTTCTTCAAAATACACTGGGTCCCAGAAATATTGGGTCACATAGAACAGCTGTGATATCTCCCAAAAGTAATGTATGTAGAACGCTTGTATAAACAATATGTAATAATCAGATTTATAGCAATGCTTTATTATGCATCTCAAAAGAGATTTAATTTGTAGAAATTAGATCTTAAAAAAATTAAATTCTAAATTAGGGAACATATTTTATTTATCTTTTTTGCTTCATACTGATCTGGCAAACAGACCAAAATCGTATTAAGAAAAATAGTTTACATCCTTTTTTTTTTTTTTTTTTATGGTGGGAAAAAATCATGCATTGACATCCCCCGCCCTTGGGCGAAGCGGGAGATAGTGTCAGACTCTTACTGACTAAAAGACCCACCCCGTTCCTTCTAACCTTCATACCGGGGCTCGAGCGCCCTTTCGAATAACCCTGGCCCCAGTAGGCTTCGACCCGGCTGGGTCCCTGCTGTTGCTGACAACTCCTTGAGGCGCGCGGGAACAGTGCGCGCCGTCGACGACTTGAGCTTGGTCCGGACAGTTACCGGACGGCCGGACAGTGAGCTACCCATTGCTCACCGTCCGCAAGCCCGCGTCTACGTTGGCCGGAAATCGGGATCAGAATCCCGGCGACGGCGGCGGCGATAACGCCATTGCCTGGTGCGTTCGGCCTCCTCCTTTGCGAGCATTACTGCTTCGCAGAAGTCGGCGACCGCCTGCCACTCCTCCTCGCTCCGGACCATGGCCTCAACCAAGGCCCGGCGCGAGAGGTCTCCGCCGCCGATCGCCCCCACGAGGGCACGGCGATGCTCCGCCCAAGCAGGGCACACCTCGACTGTGTGCTCCACCGTGTCCTCCGGGCGTTCCGCACAGTGGCGACACCCGGGCGTCACTTCCGCATGAATCGAGTGCAGGAAACTCCCGAACGAACCATGTCCGGTGAGTACCTGCGTCATGCGGAAGGTAAGGACGCCGTGAGGTCTTTCCAGCCACGCCTCAAAGAGGGGACTTACCGCCATGATTGTGGCGTGCCCAGCACTGGGTTGCGATAGTCGCTGACGCCATTTCACCATGAGATCCCGCCGGAGCTCTGTCCGCCATGCCGTGACCTGTCGCGGCAGCGGACTTTGTTTACAACATCCCACATCGTCTTAAGATAGACTGCGATGTATTTTTGTTATCATCGGAAGTGTACATAAAAGGAAATACATAACACGTTTGGTAAACCGTGTTATGTATTTCCTTTTATTTTTTAATCAGACAACTACAAACATATTACAGTTTCTCGAATACATAGTATGTTATGTATTTTAGAAACTATCACACTTTTCATGAGTGACCCCGAATTTTAGTGGCCTAGTGTACTATACGACCTACAATGGCAAAATTACTATATGACCCCATTACTACTCGTTTACTGAACTAAATTATTATATTTTTACAATTGAACTCACACGATTTTGAAACACTTTTGAAAATTACAGCTAAACTGTTTGAAATAGCTGTGTCCATCATGAAAACAACTGGTATGACTTTCGTTAAGTCACACGTCAAAATAACAATGGTTTTACGATGAGTGTCGTCATTTCCTTGTTATGCAACACTTGTTCTAAAATTACATGTGTAAAAAAGTTTCAGTAGTTAAATATTACACGACTTGTCTAAGAAGCGGTTTGAGATTTTTATTTATTTATTTTTAGTTCACCAACAATAGGCTAGTTGCCGTAAAAAATGTAATTAGTCCGTCTTTTAGATTATTCAAAAATAAGGGACACGTATTTTTTTATTTGTAAATTAAACCAAAAATGACAAAGATATAGCCCATTAAAGTTACGTGTAACGTCACGCCGTGCTACATTTTTTCGCACGGGGTGACGTCACACGTAACTTTAATCGCTATATCTTTTTTATTTTTTGTTTAATCGAAAAAAGAAAAAAATACGTGTCCAATATTTTTTTTAAATCTAAAATACGGAAATAAAATGTAACTATTTTGACCCTGGAAACTACTCTGGTATTACGCTAAAGGTAACATGCGTTCAATGGTGTAACAATCACTTTACATTAAATTCCTTTTATATGAGAAACAAGGTTTTAATGAAATTATTTTTAATAGCAAGCTTTTATAGCTCGGTATTCCTATATAATTAATGCTCGTCAAGAATAATCATACTAGCCAAAACTCGATAGGGTTGTGTCGTTTAACTACCAAGTCTCTTTAGCCACATCCGGTTCTGTCATCAGATCAGCTCCATGTCATAATGATTTTGCATTGTCATCAGATTTACACATGCATGCAAAATTTCAGCTCAATCGGTAATCGGGAAGTGGGTCAAATTTAATTTGCAAGATTTGATGACAGACAAACATCGGGACAGGTGAAACTAAATAAAAACTTCTAAAAAAAACTTTTCTAAACAAATCTAAAATTATTATTGAAAACACGTGTAAACCTACAGGTGTAATCCAAATCGAGAAGATATTGTTACGCCATTAAACGTGAACCCGCCATATCTCCGAGAATATAAAGAGTAGCACGTAATAATTAAAACGCATTGCTGTTCGAAAGGTCTAGAATGGTTGTACGTACCCAGACTTAGAAAAATCTCGAAACATCCACAAAGTACTTACAAGTAGTAGTTAGGTATTTATAGGAAATGGTACTCTCCGACGTTAACAATAGAGTCGAAATTCGCATGAAAGTGACTCTTATTACCACGAGTAATAAAAATAATTTATGACTTCGAGAAGCGATTCAATTGTTCTGGAATTCTGGATCGTTCGTGGGAAGTCGGTATCTAGAATTTTCTTGGCTCCGCATATAAATACGAGCCCCCGGCCGGAAGCGAGTCAGTTGTGATTTCGACTGCGATCAAGAGCGAACTACCCTAGTACTCGAAGTGATTTTACTCAACGACCTAAGCGATAGTGTAACGGTACTCTAGTGTTAATTGCGATTCGGATTATTGTTGACTGGACTAATTTGTTATTGTTTGTGGTAAATAAAGTTCTCTCGTCAGTAAATCGGCATTTGATTACCCACGTACGTAACAACTGGTGTCAGAAGTGAAATGCCATTAACACCGAGGGACGACGAACAGCGACCACGAACAAGGAGGCAAATGGAGATGGATGCTGCGCGTCATCGTTTGGAGGAGGAAGATCAGGCTGGTATGGTAGCAACAGAAGCTGCTGAGGCGCCAACAGGACCATCCTCGGAATTGAACCTCGCTGCGGTGTTGGCCGCCATGCAAGCTAGTATGGAAGCCGCTCGCCGCGAACAAGAGGCCAACCAGCGTAAGCTTCAGGACCTAATCGCAGCGAACCAGGAAGAAGCTCGCCGCGAACAGGAAGCCGCTCGCCGCGATCAGGAGGCTAAGCAGAACCTGATCCTCGATAAAATCGACCACGGCCTCGTCACGTTGGGCGAGAAGGTAAAGAATCTCACCTTGGAGGTCAAGGAGGTTTCCGCCCGAGCCGATAGCCTCGAAACAAGAATTGATGGCCACGAAGATCGCCTGCTGGACATCAACAAAAAAATCGTCAAGCTCGAAGCACGCGAACCCGTTGTTGTCGGCTCACCGTCGCACACTCCCTGTGCATCCGCCGCAAAATTTGATGTGCCGCGTTTTGATGGCACGTCTTCCTGGACGGCATTTAAGTACCAATTCGAGACATTGGTCGAAACAAACCGCTGGGATGATAAGCAGTCTTTTGCGGCATTAACTTTGGCTCTACGAGGGGATGCCCTGCTGGTCCTAGAGAACCTTCCTCCGAACAGCAGGACGTTGGAGCGTCTTATGGAGGGATTAGACACTCGCTATGGAGACAAGCACCTCGAGCACGTTTTCCGCGCGCAACTTCGCGAGAGAACGCAGAGGTCGAACGAGAGCCTCCAGCAATGGGGAGTCGAGGTCGAACGGCTGGTCCGGCGTGCTTACATGTCGATGACACCAGAGATGGTGGAAGTAAATCTGGTGCAAGCTTTCATCGACGGTCTACGGGATCCTGAAGTCAGGGCTACGGTGCGACTCGGACACCACCAAACTCTAAAGAGTGCGATGGCTCACGCTCTGGAAGTGGAAGCCGTACGACAAGATTCACGCACCCACAGAGTTCGGGAAGTGGTGGTCTCGCCGTCAGTGCAACCACGTCAACGAGAAGTGGTAGCTGCTTCTTCGGCAAAGTCCCGCTATATTCCGACGTGTTACGGGTGCGGAGAAAAAGGGCACATTCGTACCGATTGCCCCAAGAGGAAGAGGGGGAGTGTGGACTCCGGAACTCAAGTTAACGAGGAGTCGTTAAACTAAATGTCGCCAGGGCCGCGGGGCGGGTGCTGGCTGGTCAACTGAAGGCCCCAACCATCACCATCAATCAAGTTCACAACGGAAATAGTTTGATCATCGAAGGGACGCTGAATCATCGGGCTTGCAATTTTACCATTGACACGGGGGCGTCACGGACTGTTATAAGACCTGAGTTGCTGAAACGCACCATCTTGTGGCAAAGGGAGTCTCCATCCTGCCGACTTCAGACAGCAACCGGCCAGCCAGTCTCCGTCCTCGGTGATACAGAAATTGAGATCAAAATCGGTGATCAAGTGTATATCCATCCTGCGTTAATTGCGAATATTACCGACGATTGCATACTGGGTCTCGACTTCTTGCGGAATAACCGATGTATTTTAGATATCGACAGGGGAGTATTGAAATTCCCAGATCAAGAAGTCTTCCTGCGAGGAATTAACTCATGCAACCTCTACTGTTTAAAGAATACTACACTGGCTCCGAGAACAGAAACCTTAGTCGAAGTAAAGTTTCCCAAGAAAATCAGGCAAACAAGATGTGTTTTGGTAGAGGATACTGGCCGGCACCCGGAGATCATCACTGCGAGGACATTAGTTATGACGACAGGGAAATCCAAGGTCAGGATTGTGAACCTTGGGAAAGAAGAGGTCCAACTGAAGAAAAACAGTGTTGTTGGGAGATGTGAAGAAGTTCAGTATCTCCGTCAAATCAATAAATCTCCAGCAAAGCAAGACACGACCAAAGTCGAAACTGATCACATCCAGCAACTTCTGGAAAATTCTAAGAGCAACTTATCGACTTCGGAACTACAGCAAGCCAGGGAATTTCTGCTACGGTTTCGAGATATCTTTGCAACGGGAAAAGACTGCGGGAGAACAGGTCTCGTCAAGCATGAGATAGATACAGGTGATGCTAGACCAATTAAACAGAGACCGCGCCGCATACCCTGGGCTAAGGAATCTGAGGTAGCAGGAATGGTAAAGGACATGGCTGATAGCGGAATAATTGAGCCTTCTACGAGTCCATGGTCTTCTCCAGTCGTACTGGTGAAGAAGAAGGACGGCAGCACAAGATTCTGTGTGGACTACAGAATGCTGAATAATGTGACGAAGAAGGACAGTTATCCCTTACCAAGGATAGACGATACGCTGGATATGCTCAGTGGCATGAAGTGGTTTTCGACCATTGATTTGAAAAGTGGCTACTGGCAAGTGGAAATCAGCGAGAAAGATAAAGAAAAGACAGCGTTCAGTACGGGTATTGGCAGCGGCCTGTGGCAATTTAACGTCATGCCGTTTGGGTTATGCAACGCTCCAGCGACGTTTGAACGCCTCATGGAGAGAGTCATGGTGGGCCTTCTTGGTGACGTTTGTCTGGTATATTTGGATGACGTCATTATAATGGGTCGCACTTTTAAGGAAAACCTGAGGAATATGGAGAAAGTGTTCACCAGGATACGAGGGGCTAACCTAAAACTAAGCCCAAAGAAGTGCGCCCTGTTCAAGAAGGAGGTCAGCTACCTAGGACATGTTATTTCCGCTGACGGGGTGAGAACCGACCCTGAGAAGATAAAGGCAGTCCAACAGTGGCCGGTTCCAAGGAACAAAACGGAAGTACGTGCATTTCTAGGGTTGTGCACATACTACAGGCGGTTTGTCAAGAATTTTTCAGACATTGCCAAACCTTTACATCGGCTGACTGAGGATAAACGGGATTTTATCTGGAACGACGACTGTGAGTCAGCATTCAACGAGCTAAAAGAACGGTTGTGTGAAGCGCCTATACTGGGGTACCCGAGCAGAGACGGAAGATTTGTCGTTGATACCGATGCCAGCAACACGGGAATCGGTGGAGTGTTGTCACAGGTGCAAGGTGACAGACAGGTCGTAATCGCTTACTTCAGTAAGGCACTTTCAAAGCCAGAAAGAAACTACTGCGTGACTCGACGAGAACTGCTGGCTGTGGTTAAAACCTTGCAGCATTTCCACAAGTACCTCATAGGAAGACAATTTACGTTGAGGACGGATCACGCTGCATTGAAATGGCTTTTACAATTTAAAAACCCTGAGGGCCAAGTTGCAAGATGGCTCGAGCAGCTGCAGGAGTTTAACTTTGTGACGAAACATCGTAGTGGAAAAGGGCATAACAATGCTGACGCCCTGTCGCGACGTCCATGTAATGATGACTGCAGACACTGCCAGCAGAATGAAGCCCGAGAACACGTTAATTTAATTAGGGCTGAAGGCAACTTCAAGAAGTCCCAGGAAGAAGATGACGATATTCGACCTATACTGGACTGGAAGCGTAGCGGAACTAGGCCCCAGTGGAGTGAAGTATCGTCACACAGTCCCGTAACTAAGAGCTACTGGGCACAGTGGGACAGTTTAGTCCTAGAAAATGATGTGCTTTGTAGGAAATGGGAATCGAACGATGGCAAGGAGGTGACCACACAAGTGATAGTACCACGATGTGAAGTAGCCCCCCTGCTACAGGAAATACACGATGGTGCTTCTGGAGGACACCTGGGCATCAAGAAAACTCTACTGAAAGTGAGACAGCGGTATTACTGGCTCAATTGTAGAGATGACATAGAGCAATGGTGTCGGAAATGTACAGCGTGCGCATCTGTGAAAGGACCACAGACTAGGAGCAGGGGCAGGCTTCAGCTGTACAATGTGGGAGCCCCATGGGAACGCATCGCTATCGACGTCGCTGGACCTTTTCCAGTTACAAATGACGGAAGCAAGTACATAGTGGTGATCCAGGACTATTTCACAAAGTGGCCCGAAGTCTTCGCCATACCCAATCAGGAAGCGACGACAGTGGCGAAGAAGGTGGTCGAAGAAGTAGTATGTCGGTATGGCGCACCTTTGGAAATCCATTCCGATCAAGGCCGTAACTTCGAATCTGCGCTGTTCCAGGAAATGTGTACACTTCTGGGAATTTATAAGACACGCACAACACCTGCGCACCCTCAGTCGGACGGAATGGTGGAAAGGTTTAACCAAACCCTGGAGAATCACCTGGCTAAGGTTGTCGATGACCATCAGAAGGACTGGGACCGGTATATTCCACTATTTCTGATGTCTTACCGATCGGCAGTGCATGATAGCACGGGACATACCCCAGCAAGAGTGAATTTCGGCAGGGAGATGAGACTTCCAGTCGATGCCATAACTGGCGTGCCACCTGACAAGACTAAGCCAGTTACGGACTACGTAAGTGACCTTCAAGATCAATTGGACGAAGTGCATAAACGAGTTCGTGAGAATAGCATGAACACCAGCGAAAAAATGAAAACTAGATACGACCGTAATGCCAATGCCAAGGGATTTGAGGAAGGTACACTGGTCTGGCTCCACAACCCGCTTCGACGGAAAGGGAAGTCGCCGAAACTCCAAGCTCGATGGGAGGGACCTTACACCGTGTTAACAAGGATTAATGACGTGACCTACCGCATCAAGAAAGGGCTAAGAGGGAAACCCAAGGTTGTCCATGTGGATAGATTGGCGCCGTATCACGGATCTAATAATGCTCGGGACGAGCATGACTAAGAGGGGGGCACTGTTACGCCATTAAACGTGAACCCGCCATATCTCCGAGAATATAAAGAGTAGCACGTAATAATTAAAACGCATTGCTGTTCGAAAGGTCTAGAATGGTTGTACGTACCCAGACTTAGAAAAATCTCGAAACATCCACAAAGTACTTACAAGTAGTAGTTAGGTATTTATAGGAAATGGTACTCTCCGACGTTAACAATAGAGTCGAAATTCGCATGAAAGTGACTCTTATTACCACGAGTAATAAAAATAATTTATGACTTCGAGAAGCGATTCAATTGTTCTGGAATTCTGGATCGTTCGTGGGAAGTCGGTATCTAGAATTTTCTTGGCTCCGCATATAAATACGAGCCCCCGGCCGGAAGCGAGTCAGTTGTGATTTCGACTGCGATCAAGAGCGAACTACCCTAGTACTCGAAGTGATTTTACTCAACGACCTAAGCGATAGTGTAACGGTACTCTAGTGTTAATTGCGATTCGGATTATTGTTGACTGGACTAATTTGTTATTGTTTGTGGTAAATAAAGTTCTCTCGTCAGTAAATCGGCATTTGATTACCCACGTACGTAACAATATTTATAAATATTATTTTTCAATTTACTCTAAGAATTAAAAGTGCAGATAGATTGTATCGCCACCTTGCAAAATCTCACACAAGGAGAATTGGAACCTAAAACCGTTCTCCTTTGCGGTGGATATAGTGGCGTTATGTGTTTCCTGGTAGATACAACCTAAAAAAAGTAAAAAAATATAAATTTATAAAAAAAAAAGTATCGATTCCAGTTTACACATGATTGGGTTCAATAAAGTTGGAATTGTTAAAAAAAAGTTGTTTTGTATTACATTTTGTATTGAGACTGATCAAAAGCATTCAACATATGAATGCAAAACATAATTATACGGCTATTTACATTTTAATGAATGAAAGTTTGGGTAGCATTTGAAACATGGAAACAATTTAGTAATATCTAACAGTTAGGTAACGGATAGGTTTTTTTATTGCAACATAAAAGATCATTCATTCATTTGTCTAATACAAAACCGTATCGAAAAATATTACTAAGTTGATATAAGGGGTTGGTATGGTTGGTTGGTATGTAGAAAAAAAAAATACAACGTTGTATTTTTTCGGCAGCACCAATAGGTCCAGTTCAGCATAATCCCAGATAACTATGCAGCAGTTGCCTGACCCTGGCTTTCAACTGAACATTACTTTGGGTGTACAGACGTAAATCAGTTTTGTTAAGACGACAGACACATAAGTAAACGTGTACAAAATATACGCATCATGCCGGCTGATATCAACAAACGATGCAGACTAACAAGACGTTATATCTAATTTTAGAATGTATTATTTTTCCGTCATGCATGATTCATGCATCCTGCATATGAAACGCCATTGATTGGACAGTAAAGTACTTACTATACTAGGTATATTTTTATATCTGAATCATCTTCCGGTCATTCTGGCGCCATTTTTTCTTACCAACTTTATTTACTAGTTAATAGGTTTTAAACTGGTTCGGCTTCCGTTGTTTTATGCAGAAAGTTGGCCCGTTAGTCTATTACCGTGAAGGTGTAACTTAGCCTAGTCTTATAAGCTACTGTCTCATGCGGTTTCACCTGCTTCTTTGGTTACTGTGCTGCTTCTGTGGGTCGTAGCATTATGTTATATAGCTTATAGGTATAACCTTCATCGATAAATGGGCTATTCAATGCTAAAAGAGAGGAATTTTTTAATTCGAACCAATAGTTTCTGATAATAGCGCCTTTAAACATACAAACTCTCCAGCTTTATATCTATATGAATAGCATAAATGAACATAGTAATTAGGAACTATAAAAAGACCTATATATTAGACAATACTTTCGGTAGGCCAAGAGAGTTGTGCTCTTAGTAAAACCATTCAAAAACCAATCTTTTTCAGCTAATCCTTTTCAGCAATCCGAACAGGATCGAACCAAGCAAAGTCTTGAGTTATACGACTGCACCTGGCATCACTGGATAATTTCTATAACCATCGTAAATATCTTTAAGTAAAGAGTGAATAGATTTCTAGGCAAGCGTGTTCCATCGTCGGTTACATCATCGCTTACCATCAGGTGAGATAGTGGTCCATCGCGAGCTTATCCATACTAAAAAAAATTACAGATCTAGATATAGGTCTTCCAAAGTATCACCACATCGACTTGGCCAGTTCAGCCTCCACCCTATGCTCCACAGTGTCCTCCTGGCGGTTCGTACTATGGTGACACCTTGGTTTTTTTCCACCTGAATCTGACACAGGAACCTCCCGAACTGGCCATGTTCGACGAGGACATGCATCGTCATTAAATGTAGTAATTCGATTGCATTTTGTTGCTACAATTCATTCAAACACTTTTATATTGAATTCCGTTCCCGATAAAACCTGTTCCAATCTCCTTATCACGTCCTGATAACGTCGTAGTACTCGGCAGTGCATAGCCCTTCCTGGTCATGGTCCTTTTATCATTTCTGCTTATCGTACAGGAAAAAAAGAGGATATGAATAGTGAGTGGGTCATAGCATGGATGGTTTTTTTTATGACTGTGCTTCATCATCATATCAGCCGATAGAAGTCCACTGTTGATATAGGCCTCCTCAAAATTACCTCTTTGTTGTTGTGCATTCTTCCTAATGAAGGGTTAAATAGCTATAGTTTTAAGTTATCAATAACAAGACTATTATAGTATCCTCAAACAACTCATTACATACCTATTTTATTTAATAGTAGATATAATTTCTTTGTTCTTCTATCCTATTGTTATTAAAGCTTTACCTGTCGGAAAAATCTTCAAACAATACGATTATTATGATTTTGTTGAAAGAGCGGTCATTGTATATAAAATATGAACTACATATTAATTTAGGTAAATATGTAATACCTGTCACAATATATTACTACTACGTTATAGACACTAGAGTGGCGAGAATAAAGCAGACACTAAAATACCCACATAAAAGATACTTTGAAACTAAATAAATATAACACAAAGTAAAGCGCAACACTTTTATTCAGTAGGAAAATTAAATTCTGTGGAACATGTCCTATATTTCATAACATTCACTCTACCGCGTGCACCCAAGCTAAAAGCACCGTATTTTCATTTCAGAACGGAACAAAATTCATGAATTTATTATCAACTACCGCTGCATCTAGATAATTTCTAGTTTCCCAGTTTCACTCAGTACCTACATCAGCAGAGATGAGAAACTGTATTATTTCCTGCAATTACATTTACAGCGGAGATGCAATCCAGATCTGTTTCCGTTCAGAAACGTAGATAAAACTGGCGAGTAGAGCCGCGCATGTTATATATGCGTCCTCGTTCTAAAACAGTCGTTTCTGTGCTTCAAGGACGTTCGCGTTGAGTAGGTACTCGTACTGAGAGATCGTGACAATTCGTGATAGCGACTTTTCTCAATTGAAACAAGTGTATCGTTCCGTATATTGCCGCGCAAACGATCTTCTCCCGTACCGAAGAAAACATGTACAGTAAACTCGTTTTAGATGCGATCTCTTAGTACGCGGGTACGCAAGCTAACTACGGAGTTAACAAAGAACTGGTTTGCGCCGCGGTTTTATGGACCATCTTTCAGAGAGGTTGGGAGTAGGAGAACAACTAATTTTAGAGTCGTCCAATCGCCGTTTAATGAGCACTTAACTTTGCCTTTGACTTTGAATGCCGAAGTTCCTGTTGCTTTAAGTATTGTTTTAAGTTAGGAAGTGTAAAAATGAGGATGTCTTATTGCAGACAAGAATTTGCGTATTCTAATTTAGGCCTAAAGCAATTCCTGTCTGTTTATTTGTAGTATACAACGTTATCATGTCGTGAGTTACAAAGAGCGATAAGAAAAACACACCTGTAATTAGGTTCGCTTATTTATCATCAACACAATCTTAATTAAATGGCTGCCAACCTGATGCTTCATGGCTAACAGTAACATTAACTTTCTACCCATCACAAGCCATATCAAATATGAAAAACGTTGCTGCATTTAATAAGTCAAAAAGGTAAAAATAAACAAAGAGCATGTGCCGTCTATCTTTTTTCTCTCGACTTGAAATCGTAGAACATCAGCTTTGTTATAAAAATCAACGTCAAACATTAAGTTGAGACATGTGCGTACTTAGTATACCACAAAAGCACTAGAGCAAAGCGAGTTCTTGCAATAAAACCACATTGGCCGTGTGTTGCTGTCTGTCCGACTTTCTAACCAATAGCAGGCCGAGTACCATAGTGTGTGTGCTTCTATACGTATTAGGACCATTGTTTGGCCCGCCATAGTATCCGTATGGTATGTATGATCATGTTTTTTTGACGCACAAAGATGGTCGACATTTTTGAGATTGAAAAGCGAAAGTTCGAAGGGCTTGGGCCCAGATTTAACTGCGTTGCCAAATAAGGAAAGATCCAGTGAGCAGGGGTGTGGTGTGGAGTACCGAAACCGGCATGCATTTCGGTACGAATCATTGACAGCTTTTGGCCTTTTGTCTCTGGCATATGGATCGTTTAATTGAGTAAGTACCTACTGCTAGCTAACTTTGAGGTCTGAAGTTAAGAATGAATAGGTTACTTTTAGGCAGGTGTGCCCCATTGTCATCTTCTTCCTGTCCTTGTCCTATCTTATTTGGGGTTGGCGCAATACGTTTTTTTCTATAATAAAAAAAAAAAGAAAATAGTCGAGATTAATAAAAATACGTAGAATATATCTTCTGAATTAAATCTTCATTTAGCGCTATAAATTTCGTTAAAATTGATCTGTAGTCTGTTTCGTAGAGAATTTCCTGAATGTTTGCATTAGAATTTACTGAATTAAATCAACCGGGTTGTATCCGATAGGGAAGCATTTGCAATCAAATTCAAAACGCCAATCGTTTGCAACAGAACGCTTGATTCTAAATAGTGTAGCCACGAACGCATCCGAACTCTCCCGATCCAAAATCCCGCCGTGCAATATGACGGTAATTATTTCCCGAGTACCCGCTTTAACAGGAATTCCAAGCATTAAACATTCAGACTAAAATCCGCTTCATAAATACGGGTCTTATCCTAATACCCTTTCATTATAATTGTTTGCGTTCGCAATACTCAGAAGTGACGAAAAGGGCATGAAATTAATTGATGAAGGCTGACTAATTTCGCAACAGAGTTCTTTAGACGATGTCAGGGCTGCTACTGGTTGATTGAAAACGGAATTAAGGTAGAAAATAGAATGATCTACGTCCTGGTAACATTATACGTAAGTATTCATTGGCAAAAAGCTCAAAATCGACGTTAGTTCCAAGAACCTAAATGACCAAATGGGTAATTTTATGTCTCGTAGCAACCCTAGCAGTTCTTAGTCAACCAACAACTTAGTCGTCACCATCTGTTTATTTAATAAACTATATTTGCTTTACTTCGAAATTAGGACATAGCGATTCAGTTTACTTCCTCTGATCGTGAATAGCATTTCTGTTATGTTCACCTAAAATAGTTGGTATGATTAAGCTTGAAACATAGTATTTACCTTAAGTATGAATTGCATGTTAACTTATAATTCGAATAGATTTACAATTTTTGCGGTCGAAACTAATCGAATTTTGGCTTCGATCTCAAAAAAAAAACAAATAATTTATTTATTTATTTATATGTTTTTGTAGGGGACAAAATCTAACCAAACTTTATCAGTCTGTCCCTCTTCATATTTAATTCTCATAGTTATTCATGTAGATAAACCATTTATTCTCTGATATTTGAGGAAGCAAATAAAATTAACTTTTAATTGGATAAAAAAAGGTGCAACGTAAATTGTCTGATCACAGCACGAAACATTTCGGATCAACTTTCGGTTCCGATCGTAGTTTCGGCTGCCATCCTGTTGAAACTACTCTGAAACTGTAAGTTCGGTTGGACACTAATCTGTTTACCTCCTTTAATATTATATCATTGTCCCACAGCAGTGCAAAGGCCTGCTTCTCCCTTTTCCACACAATTAAAGGTAGAACTACACTGCGCACACACACGCTGACCTGGGCGCGTCACGTCGGTCTCCATACATTTTATATGGAAACTAGACTAGAGCTACACTTTATCCACGTCACGCGACGTCGTTCTACGTACAAATCAGGCGTGTTACACGTGTCTAATATAGTTCTAGCTTAAATGTGCGAACCTATAGATATTGTTGTAACCATAATGTATGGGTAATCTAATCCATAGACGAATAAAAATAGACTTCTAATTTTAAAATTCATGTCTTATTTTGAATAAAAATAAAGTCTAAAATTCATGTCTTATTTTTTTAACACCACTTAATTGTAATACATTGTATAAAATAACTTCCTACCTACTCATTGAAGCTTCCTTTTCTTCACCTCGGAGCGACTTGATTGTGTTAAGAGTTCACGATAGTTCAAGTATAGGAATTTGAACTTTCAACCTCACGACTTGTATTAATTTTAGTTGTTAGCCTTATGGTTGGTTATAAATAATAAATCTTGATTCTTTGTACTTAACATTAAAGATGGGTCTGAATAAATGTATGATAAAAAAAGAAAACGCACTTAAAAAAATTGGCCAAAATTATTTAATTTACTCTGACTTAATATGCTTTTGTTGTATTCTTATTTAAATCTTGCGAATACCGTTATTAGAGTCACAATTGAAAGACTATAAGAAAGTGAACGCCAGCGTTCGCTTAGGGTTTAATGAATTAACCCTTTCAAATTGATTGATACCCATATTACAGAAGTGTATAAAAATAGTTAGTCCGCCATTTTTAGGAGTCCTGAAGACAACCCCTAAAAACATTGCAAGTTAATCTGTGTAAAAACAGAGTTCATCCAGTTGTAGCATTCATTATCATCGGGGTAGACATTTCCTAACTTTTAGATCTCTCAGACCTATCTCGAGTAAGAGAATCATTAATGACAGGATTTATAAAGCCATAATTTAAAAAACGTCCAAAGCTCTTGGCAAAAAACATAAATAGGTATAGCAGTCAACCTACAGTTTCAAGGTGTTGCAGAATTGGTGAGCAGAAAAATACAAAGGTAGGTAAAACATTAACTTACTTTCTATGTGAAAAAAATCTAATTCGTATCACAGTCTGTGTGAGTTACCTACGGCTCTCTAAGTCAATAGTGATTAGGTTACTACTAGGCAAGCAAAATTAAAAAAAAAAACACATAGTCCTACAAGGGCACTTATGAAACGTCAGAAGCTAGTGCACGGTTCCAAATTGGTCGTTTCCTATGGAGAAGAACCGGCAGAAACTCCATGGTTACTCTTTTAAAAAAAGTGGTTGATGTGATGTTACAATATTTCCGTATTACAGTTTCAATAGATATTATATTAGAACAGTGTAGTCAATATTGTACCCAAGGCACAATAGGAAAAAAGTGAGTTGTAGCAAGAAGTTATCTAAGAATTCATGGAGTCTACACTGTTCTTGCATTCACATTATAAAAAAGAGGCTACTTATATATAAAAAAGCAAGAAAAATGTAAATAATTACAACTATCAATAAAATGCTAACAAAATAAATTACTAAGCGTGCTCCATCGTCGGCCATATAATCGCTTACCATCAGGTGAGATAGTGGTCAAATGCGAGCCTATCCAAGTGTCCATAATAAATATATAGAAGCTGGTTTAACTGAAAGTCAATCCCAACAAGCATAGTATAGGTACATAAATAAGATTTCAGTCATTTTCAGTATCTTTAAACGTCATAAGAACATGAGAAGACAATGTATGTGCATTGCACGTGTCGGTCAGGCACCACACAATAGCGTGTTTTGATTCGCTGATTATTTGTACCTACCTACCTACTCACTCGTGTTTTCAATGGAGATCATCTACGTAATAACAAGTGACCAATCACAAACGTTTTGGGAACACATTCATCGTGCGTGCAGCTAGGGAGTGGAATTCCTTGCCAGAGTCTGCGTTTCCTGATAGCTACAACCCGGGAATCTTTAAGTCGAGAGTGAATAGGTTTCTTCTAGGTAAGCGCGTTCCATCGTCGACCGCATCGTCGCTTTCCATCACGTGACATAGCGGTCAAGCGCGAACCTATCTACAATAAAAAAAAAAATCATGGATCGAGAGCTTAGTGGATAGTTTTGAGAAAACATTGATAGTGTATAAAATTTACTCAGCGAATAGGCACAAGTTTCAAGACTAGTAAATAATTGTAAATGTGAGGACTATGTTGATTGCTTTTTCTTTTCTTTTCAGTAATTTTAACGTATGTCTGGCAATTTGAGTGTTTTCTGCGGCCTACCCAAATGTCCTTTCTTTGGTATTGTTCGTCAAGTCGTAGAACTCCTTAGTAGTCCTAAGTTGAGCTTTTCGAATACTGACAAATGCTTACACTGATTGGATAGGTCCACTCAAATCTGTATGGTTCTTTCTTCAAAAGACCATCTCAGACAAATCTGCATGGTTCTCATGTGATTTGACCACTACATATTTACTGTATGGACTTTAAAAGAGACTTTGACCCCTGAGTTTGTTTCGGTGTTTCTTCTCAGGGTAGTCAGATAGGAAACACCGGCCTCATCTAGCATAAACTGACGAAAAAGAATTGACGTGTAAAAGTGTTTTTTAAACCTATTTACAAAATAAATATCATTTAATTACTAATTACATAAAACATTTATGAAATTATGCTTAAACTAACTTCCTTTAGTGGTTTAGCTCGCATGAAAGTAGAAAATGCTATCTCAAGGGAACATATTCCTAAGATAAAAAAGAACCTACTAAGTATGTCTTATTCCAGGACCTTGGTCTACCTACTCTACACAAAATTTCATCCAGATCTGTTCAGTCGTTAAAGCGTGAAGGAGAAATAAACACACACACACTGAAATACTGACTTTCTTTATAATAGTAGTGTTTAACTCGACCAATGATTTCGAATCAATGATGTCAAAGAAGGTTAAAACTACGAGTATTTGTACTTTCCAAAATGCCAATTTGTAAGCTAAACAGTAGATCTCATTATTACTAGATAGTTATTCTATTTTTGGACTCTAGTTTTGTACCCTTTAGAAATAATAATAATAATATAATATAATATTCCACAACTATCACACAACGCTATCTAGTCTCAAGCTAAGCAGAGCTTGTGTTATGAGTACTAGACAACTGATAAACATACTTATATATTTCTAAATACATACATACTATAGATAAATTACACCCAGACACAACAAATGATCATGCTCATATTAGAAATAACATGTATTCACTGAAACGCTCAACGAAAAGACAATTTGTAAGGAGAGGGAGTAACTTAGGCTACTTTTATTTTAGAAAAATTCTTTTATTTTATAAAAAATAAATTCAAAGTCCTGTAGTCCACGCGAAGGAAGTCGCGGGTACAGCTAGTTTTTAAATATTTACTCTGTACTTCGTTGTACTGCTTTATAACAAGATGTTTACGTGACGGACAAACGTGTTTTTATTATCTACGTATTTGTTGGAAAAGTTACCAATGCAATTATCGAAATTTTTGGAACGAACTTGAAAAGTAGTGTTGAGTATGTTTGTGTGAAAGGTACTTTGAATACGTACGTACTACGCGTTCCAAATGAGAATAGGACCGATTCCTATGTATTGACGTCTCGTCGAACTGTCAAATCGAAGAAATTTTGGCAAAATTGTAGAACTTGGAGATGAGTAAAATTGAAGAACTGGATTCTGATTAAACTTTTTTCGTTCACAGTTCGTAAATAAATTAAATTTTTCGTAAATTAATTTATGTTTCAAAATTTCTATCCTCGATTTGACAGTAAATCGTGACGTCACAACATGGCGGGCGATCCTATTCTCATTTGGAACGCATTGTAAAATGCGTTTGAATGAACGTTTTGATATGTTTATTTTTAAAAACTTCATGAATGCAACACAAAAGGTACAAAGGCTTTAGGCATCCTCTACCTGATAATCTCAACTAAGGCTAATGGAGATACTACATCGCAGGTGCATAAAAAAAAGAAATATCTGAATACTGCCTATCAGACTTTCACAACCTAATAACTGGATAACAATACTGATGGTCAAATTTTTTGGCATTTGACTCCAGTAACGACTGTCAAAGATCTACAAATGACAACCGGGACCAACAGTTTTACGTGCTTTCAGAGGCATGGAGTGCCAGTAATGTCTTAGATAAATTTAGAAAAGTACATAATAAGTATGAATTGAAAGCGTAGGCGCGGGCTTGCGGACGGCGAGCAATGGGTAGCTTGCTGTCCGACCGTCCGGTAACTGTCCGGACCGAGCCCAAGTCGTCGACGGCGCGCACGGTTCCCGAGCGCCTCAAGGAGCTGTCAGCAACAGTAGGGGCCTAGCTGGGTCGAAGCCTACTGGGGCCAGGGTTAACCGAAAGGGAAGCTCGGTCCCGGTACGAAAGGCACGAAGGAACGGGGTGGGCTTTTAGTCAGTAAGAGTCTGACATTATTTCCCGCTCCGCCCAAGAGCGGGGGTTGTCATTGGATGATTGAAAAATTTACATTGGCTCATGTATGAAGGTGCTTTAAGCTAGAACTACATTAACGCACACGTATAACTCGTCTGATTTGTATGTAGAACGACGTTGTGTGGCGTGGATCAAGTGTAGCTCTGCAAGTCTAGTTTCCACATAAAATGTATGGAGTCTGACGCGCCCAGATCGGCGTGTATGGCACACATGTGTGCCGTGCAGTTTTAGCAGTAACCACTGGGCCATCACGACACTCACACAAGAATCTACGTCTACCCACCATTTTGAAATAACCGTTTCTTTCATTGTTTCAACGTAACTTACTTTAACACTTCCACCATTCATCAGTCCAATCGTATTGAGCCGTGAAGCGTGACCGTGGATGCTCTCTAAGGGCCATATTTCACCGGGACGCCACTGGTAGCGCAACTGGTTGCGCCACCAGTAAAATGTATAGAGCTCTATAGAGCGTTACTCACCTGGTGTCTGTTTGGTAGCGCAACCCATTTGGCGGCGCAACCAGTGCGGACACCAGTCCGGCCGCCAGTCACGCCCCCCACCAAAGAACGTGTATAATAAGATGGAAATCTAACCTTTGAAAACAATAATTAACCAACTGTCAAACGTTAGTGACAGTGAACCAAGAATCTTGTACAATACAATCTGGATTGATTACGACAACCTTAAAGATGTAATAAAGAAGTACCATACAAGAATCTTTATCCCTTTCTACCAGTGTGTATAGACTAGTTCGTACTACGAGACATTCTGTTCTAAAGAAGTTCAAGATGTTATTAAGGACGCTTTGACCGTTTTAGACAAATATCTCGTTTTTTCGGGTACCATTATAATGCACCAAGAATCATAACTATGAGGATGTCACGGTATCAAATAAAAGATAATATACATATTCATCTCTAGGATGGCATAAAAAAATATTATGGTTTTGTATAAAACTTTCATATAGTTAAATACGATTTTACCAACGCACTAATCAAGAAAATTACAAAATACAAGGGTCTGAATAGGTCGCGTAAGCTAAATCCAGTGCACATTTTTAGCTTAAAAATCATAAAATACCACAGCTTATATAGTCTTCTACACCTTTAATTAATTATTTTGAACTTACATAAATAACTTTATGATTTATGACCAAAATAAAACCACTCTAAAAAAATCTTCATACATTTTTCATTGAACCCACCACTTCCAAGCCTCAGTCCGCGCTGAACGCGTCCGCGTTCTGAGAAGCACGGGCCGTTTCGCTTTCTTTAAAAAACGTATACTGCGATTGTATGCATTGATACTTTTTCGAAATAAAATTAAGTACCTAGTTATGAGTATAAAAATAAAAAACGACTTGGGAATTTTGTATAATATTTAATCATTAAAAAAATACTATTCGATACTTTTTATAAGGTTCTTCTACTAGTAAATAATTATCAAGATCCCTTCATCAACCTTGATTATTAAACCTGTGTTAGCTACATCAGATTTAATTTTACCCTAATAATTAGCTAAGTCGTTTGACTTTTTAGACAGACTCTACCACACTTTTTTTTAGTATTAGACAGGTATTGATTTACTGATATAGAATGAAACTAAAAACAATATTTTTAACAACTTTAATTGAGTAAATTGATATGAAAGTCATTTTTGGGGGTTGTGGCTACGAATATATCATTCTTTTAATTGAAGAAGGTGGATGTAATTTTTTTTAACTGACTTTTAAAAAGGAGGAGGTTCTCAATTCGATTGTTTTTTCCTTCTAAATTCGATGGAGACCCATTCCCTCTCCTAGAGAGGAGGCCTGAGTTCCAGCAGTGGGAACATTAAAAAGGCTGATTATGTATGTGTGTATATCTATAGGGATTTTGGTGTTTTTACCAAGAAGTCTCTGTATTCATACATACATTACATACATTCTACTACAGTCAAAAAGTATCATTTGATGAAGTTGAACTGATGAACAAGACCAATAATGGCCAATTAAATATACAAAAAATTTAACAAAAATATATAACCATAAAGTTGGTACAAAACTATAGAATCAAACCAAACTAATAGTTAGTTTTTTAACAAAAACTATCTATAACAACAATTAGTTACTTATATTTGTTTTACAGTAACTGTAAAACGATCAAAATAACTTTAAATTCGGAAGTCGGTGTTAAATAAAAAAATATACCAGAAACATCGACTTCCGAAATTAAAGTTATTTTGATCGTTTTAGTGTTGTTTTGTGTATTCTTTATTCAAGTCGAGCCGATTTCGACTATTCTGCCAAGTCCATAGTAAATTGGAAAAACAAGTGTGTTTATAGAAATCTAAGTAAAGTGAGAATATTAAAAGCCGTCCAAGACAAAGATTGTAATAGCAAATGTACTGAAACATACTAGGTGAAATACCTTTAAGTGTTACTTTATTTAACCTGTTTTTTCTTTATTTTAAGCTTAACAAATTACACCTTATCAGTGTGGAAATAAATAAATAAACTGGTTTTCATCTGTTAACTCAATAAGGTTCAATTGAAAACTAGCATTAGGTAAAAAACTATATTTATAATTCACAATAGGATCCCTAAATTGATAAATAGTTTTCACACACTCGCAATATTTTTGAAAGACCTATCTAACGACATCCCACATTATGGAATAGTCTACAAAACAAAATAAAAAAGAATTAAAAAAAGGGCGTACTTGTATCGTACTCTTCAGTACATTTTTGAGGTTGACGTAATCAATCCAGATAGTATAAAAGATTCTTGGGTGTGGCGACCCAAGAACGCTCTCTATCCCTTTCTACTAGTGTGTCCATAGATTAGTTCGTACTACGAGCCATTGTGTTCTAAAGAAGTTCAAGTTGTTATTAATACATTATATTTTAGAAAACTAATCAAAAACTAATATGTATATTAGACAGGTAAGACCTTACCACGATTACAAACTACGAGAGCCTAGAAGTTTTCGATAAGACAATTCTTCGAGAGTAAGCAAAAGAGAAGTTGATAGGTCATCGGCCTGCCAAAAAACCACGCCTCACCGAGGTCATTAAGAAGAGACTATTGCACAGGGCCAAACAACATCAAAATATGACTGATTCAGACTGAAGTCGGTTAAAAATAAGACTTTAAATAGTACAGTACATTGTTAATAAACTACTGCCATTATCTGATGAAATAATATAATTTTTCAGACATGTTTCTCCGATGAATCGACGTTTCAGGTTTTGGTTGACAAAAGCTCTTTTGTCCGTTCAAAAAATGCTCCTTTCCGACGACGCCCTGGAGAATAGCTCCATAAAAACCGGTGTTAAGATACAGCTAAATTCCCAATTAGTATTATGATGTGGTCTTTAATCTCAAGCAAGGGTCTACATATCGTGAAAGGGACCGTGAGGCATGACCAGTACAAGCGAGTACTAGAAACTGGACTGCTGCCGCATCTCGAAGAATGGTTCCTTATTGACGAAGAGTCCATTTTTATGCCCGAATCTGCATTGTGCTACAAAACCAGGGGTGTTACTGCATACTTGGCTAAAAAACATAAATGTTTTACCCTATACCTTTTTTGCCCTATGATGAGTTCCCTGACAGTTCATTTTTTTCCGTGGCACGCATACTACTTTAGATTACTAAAACAATAAACTGGCAAAAAAAAAGGAAATGATAAAAAAAATATTGTCTTTCGTAAATTACTAAGTAAGTTATTGTGGTTATAATTAACTGTTAATAAATTAAGTAAATAAAATAAAAAAGAATAGAACTTAAAAAATGTGTAATGCGTTAAACGGAACTTCTGCCAATAGAGATTGACACTACTCGACGACACACTAATCGACAAAATCGGAGCGGCCATCTTGTAATCGCATGTAAAATTGGAAAAAAGTAATAGAAAAAACTCAAAAAACTATAACAGAGGACTAATAATTAATCATCGCGGTTAGTTGAAGAAGATTCCGATTCCGATATGGATATGAGTTCAAATCAAGAGTCAAGTTCTGACAGTGAATAATAAATAAATTATTATTTTAAACAGACTGCATTTTATTTACCACTACCCGTCCCCCGCGGTTTCGCCCGCGTTATTTCAGGTTTTTAGTTTTTGTCAGATTTTTTAATTTACTGTAAAAATTCTTCAAAATCCGTAGACTAGTTCTTGCGTGAAAGAGTAACAAACATCCACACACACATACAAACTTTCACATTTATCATCTATAAATCTAAAATCGGTAATCCGATTCCATTACCTTTGCCAACTGATTCGTTATTGTAAAAAATCGATTAAATTTCGTTAGGTCACATCACTATAATTGTCAGACAAAAACTGTCAGGGAACTCATCATAGGACAAAAAAACTAGTCAATCAATACACCAGACATGAACGCTATTGAAAACATGTAGGAGCTCACCAAGCAGGAGATCGCTTAGCAAGTGATCACCACCAAACTAATAAATTATTTATTATTATTGTTATATAAACACTAGCTGATTAAATTGCAGCTCTCAACAACACAAACCTGCAACAGGATGCCAGAATTTGCATAGAGAGCATATCACGATGAATGGAATCTATCACAAAATTCTGGAAATATTCGTCAAATTGACTACGTATCTATTTTTTTTTTCAAAAATATATAAATAATTTTGCTTTTAATTTTCGTTGTTTTTATTATCTCAATAAAAAAAAACTATAAATAAAAAATACCAGCCGGACCTACAAGCAACCTTTTTTCAAACCTATTAACCTGGCCGTTAGCGAGGAGTCGGCTTCAGAAAATCACTGTTTTATGGCTCTTTTCGGGCGCTTGGGCCTTAAGCGATATGCGCGAGTCCAAGCGAGCAGGCACCTTCCGATTTCACCTACTTTTTCTGTCGTCAACTCGCTCAGACTTGAAAATCTGACGTATTTATGTACAGTCAACTAAAAAAAAAAATTATAACATAGGTACCCACTAAAAATGTACTAGAAATTGTATTCGACTTGACTTTAAAATAAAACACTTATAAATCAACATTACAATAATATAATATTGCATATTTACCTATTAATTACCAACAAATCACAACATTATCAGCAATAAGCAACCAAAGTTGACGTCCAAATATTAGTTAATGTTAGCACACGTTTAAGTAAGCGGAATAGGAGACTTAGAAATACACGTAAGTGAGTGAATATGCAGTATCGATACGTCATGTATGTGTCAAAAAAGTTAAGAGCGCCCACACGATGAGCAAAATCTTTCTTGGATGCGTTCCATTTCACGATTAACCTGTGACCTTCAGTTGCCCTTTGCATTCTAGGACTACGGGTTTCCTTTTCAGGAATTCGCCGGGGTCCTAGCTTGCGGGCATCGGCCCTTCTGGACTCCTACGGTTTGATGTCATCTCTTTGAGGAGCACGTCGATCACTACGCACTGTTGACGACTGAGCTCGGTTCGGTTAATTACCGGACGTCCGGATAGCGGACTACCCATTGCTCGACGTCAAGCCCGCGTCTACCGTGGTCCGTTGTCGGGCTCGGAATTTCGGCGGCCGATGGTCCTTTGGCCTCCTTCTTCGCTAACATTACTGCTTCGCAGAAAGAGGCGACCGCCTGCCATTCCTCCTCGCTCCGGACCATAGTCTGAACTAGGGCCCTGCGTGAAAGGTTGTTGCCAAAAATTGCCTCCACGAGGCAACAGCGGTGCTCTGCCCGAGCGGGGCACAACTCTACCATGTCCTCGGGTGCTCCACCGTGTCCTCCGAGTGGTCCACACAATAGTAATACCCGAGCTTTACTGCCGTCTGAATCCGATGCAGGAACCGACCGAACTTGCCATTTTCGGTGAGGACCATGCAGGTGCAGGTAACATGAGAAAGTCAAAAGTAACGTAAAATGTTTTTAAAGTAACTTGGGTATCGTGTACCATTGGCCACATCCTACTCGCCTCATTCCTCACCTTTAACATAATATCCCGAAATCTAAGTAGATAACCGGTATAGCCTGCGTGAAAAAATCCACGGGCAATAGCTAGTTATTTATAATAATTGTTATTATTTGACTGTATTTTATACGTTTAAGCGAGAGGACGACAGAAAAAGTAGGTGAATCGGAAGGTCCCAACTCGCGCGGACTCGCGCGAATTGCTTAAGCGAGTTGACGAACAAGCCATATTAGGTAATCTCTGGAAGTACTGGTCCGATAGCAAAAAGTTTTTCACCGATAGAAAGCTGCTTTATTCCTGAGTGGGGTGTTCGCGGGCGAAGCCGCGGGCAAATGCTAGAATATTATATTTATCGACCGTGAAGTACCAATACCGCCTAAAAATATTTTTTCAAGAAAATCATAATTTACCGCTATGAATTTAAAAAGGTTTTTCCGCGTGTTTTAAGCGATTATCACACTGCCACGCATGACGCTGCACGTTGCGTGTCGACGCACCTACGCGCGTACTTGAGGAAGTGCAGATCTGCATCATCGTACGGGTTTTTTACGCACTCACGCGCGTTGGGTCGTTTTGTAAATTCACGCAGGCTCTGACTCATTTCATACAAAATCATACGATAATCGTCTTAGTAAAATTCGAGTAATTTTTTTTGTTTTCAGGTCTGACAGACAGTTCGGTGTTATTGGTACTTTGCTGTCGATATAAAAAAATACATTAATTAATATCAAATGCTGCAGTGACAAAAATAATAACAATTAATTTTGTAAAATCATGGTTACCCTAGTTAAAACAGAGGTAAGAAAGGGATACACCGACCCTTTCTCGTTGTCTTGTTCAGTACATTTTTCCCCGTTTGCTTGTCAATATGAACTTAATGGCAATGAGAATAAAGAACACTATAGAGTGTGTTTGCTGCGCAGGCAATCTAGATTATCCGTAGGATACATAAAATCTTTGCTCTGGTGTCTGTTTGGTGTCTTGCTATATTTCACTGGGACACCACGGTAGCGCAACCAGTGGCGCTACCCGGGTGTCCCGGTGAAATATGGCTCTAAAGGGCTTAAAGCGCTGCAAAAAACAAAACAATAAAATGCGAAATGATCCGTGACAACTAGACGCACAGTAATTGAAATTCCTTCATTACTTCTGTTTACTTTCATAGTCCTCTGTCTATCTGTGTATTTATTGTGTTTTATAATGATGGAAATTATTATTTTGTTTAGACTATGGTGACGTGTAGTGATTTGCAGCGTGCTTTAAGTAATATAAAATAAAATAAAAAATACAACCGCCTATTGAAGTCGGTCGTATTTTTTTTTTCTATAATAGTTTAGTCTCTTCGTTATTTAATACCGACTTCCGAATTTAAAGTTATTTTGTACATTTCAGTGTTTTTTTTTTATATTGAAACTACATGCATATATACATACGGTATATATATATACACATATATATATATATATATATATATATACGGTACATACACCAAAATATTTTTTTTTTTAATTTTCCTTTCGTTCTTTCTGTCTGTCTGTCTGTTTGTCCGGGCTAATCTCTGAAATAGCTGGACCGATTTTGACGGGACTTATTATGGCAGGTAGCTGATGTAATAAGGAGTAACAGGCTATTTTTATTTTAGAAAAAATAAATTCAAAATCCTGTAGTTCATGCGAACGAAGTCGCGGGCACAGCTAGTTCTTAATATATTTTAATGTTTACCTGTTTCTTTTTAATTATGAAATGTTTTTAAAATTGACTCCTTTTGTATTCCTCATCAGCATTAGTCACTAAGATTCATCGGAAACTAAGTTAACTCACTTTAGTGATGACTAAACGAACAGTTTCTTGCTATGTCTGAATATTTTGTTTTTACTCATTAACATTAAAACGTGTTCTTAAAACTTGCTGTTTATGTTTTTTTTCTTGTTAAACTCGTTCATTACCGTGTGTAATATGCATTTAAATGGATTTAAGGGCCAATGGTTTCTTCTGATTATGGATTCTTGACCTTTTGATTGGTGAACTTGAATTTAGGCAGTAAATATAGTTCGTTCCATACTTACTTAAGATATTTTAAAGATGTCGTCATCATCATCATCATTTCAGCCGAAAATCGTCCACTGTTGGACATAGGCCTCTCCCAAGTGTCGCCACAACGAACGGTCTTGTGCGTCTGACATCCATCGGACTCCCATGCCCCGTTAAGTTCATATTTGCTTGCACTCGAAACGAAAACTTCAAAGGATTTGGTTTGGCACCGCGCCGCAGGATTCAAGTGAATTTTTTTTAAGTGATCAGGCAGAAATTACCACGATGGTACCCAAGGATAGATTTTTCGTTTATTCGAACTAATTAAGTTGAATGAAACTAATGGAATCTATCTGTACCTAAGTTGTACCTGTTAAACCATCTCAACTCGCCTTTGAAATTCTCAACTCAGAATGCAAACATTCGGCTCCCAAACAATATCTCTCAACAACAGGGCTGCAGTCCATATCATCCATAGCACGTTATTTACAATTACTGTCAGTTTGTTTATTGTTACCGTCTCAGGGTTCTGTAGATCTGTGCCATGTCATTTCACGAACGTTATGGCGGTAGGTAACTGATCTAAAAATAGCTGCTCCTTCATCCTTGGTCCTTCGTAGTCTGTGCTGTTTCTTTTCCTTTTTGCCTTGTTTTGATGGTTGAGATTGAAAAGCGTTGATTATTTGCCCATACATTACCTTGAGTTCTTGTTTGTGACTAGATCAATTTGTCTTCATCTTCTTTCTCGTCGATCTGATTCAAATCTTCTCCAACCAATTTTTAACCACCTGGGGCCCAAGTCTGTTATTTTTATAAATTCGTCATTCCAACACGATCCCATTGTCATTTTGATAAAAGTTCCTAATCTGCTAGATCATAATGATCGATCATTGATCAGTCAATGGTCTCTTAATAGAGTTGCGGTAAAATGACAATATCGAGCTTATTAAAAGCAATGACTGCACAATGACGTTCTAATGGTAGGTCACTGATCAAAGGAACTGTCAAAATTTTTGCAGATTACCGCATACGTAAGATATTCATTTGTAAATATTTACGAGATTACCATTCTATCTCACTTCTTTCAATGAAGTGTCAGTGGTTGATCATTGGAAAGTCATAATGACGCCATTATATTAGTAAATTACCAAACCTACTCAAAATCACAATAATGACATCAATGATAGACTATTCTGACACTATTGTAATAGCAGACTTGGGGCCCAGGGACAGCTGTCGTTGGCCACGTATAAGTTGTGGAAGTTGCAGGTAGTAGTGTATGTTGGACAGGAAAGAAGGTGACGATATGCGTCACCTTCTTTCCTGGGAAGGGACTCCACACCAGCATCGGCGCCTTGAGCCCGCTGTTGGTTCAGAGGTTTTCAGACCAACACCACTTAAGTCATACTATGTATATGATGATCGAACAAGTCATTAGCAATAATGTATTTGGTTGCCAGTTTAATCTTACAATCTAAACTGTATCGTTCCGTTAACTTTAAATCAAGCTTTAGTACCTAAATGCTTTTTATAAATAAACCCGTTACAGTTTTGCAAGCAAGTCACAAATGCAAGCTTCGGCTCGTGTCAACTTGACAGTATTATTTGCTTGTTTTCAACGTCCGTTGGAACTGAAAGATGTTCGTTGTGTCATCCTTGTTCTTTGTTCAAGTTAGTGGTTTTTTATATCGATAAGCTAGCGTTTGACCATTATCTCTCCGTATGTGGTTGGGGATGGAGCACGCTTGCCTAGAAGCAACCTATTCACTTTTGACTTAAAGACCATTAGGTTTTAGCGGATTCTAACCTGTAAGATACACTGTTGTACTATATTACATGAATTTTTATCCAAAATATTTATAAATCATTCGTTTTCAAACATTAAATCTTTATCATGATAATCGTTAATCTCTTTCAAACCAAAACTAATTATCTTCAGCATGTTTTTGTTATCTTCATCTTAATGTGTTTTCTTGAATGTAAATATTTAACGCTTTCACTTGACTCTCAACTTTCGATACAACTTACTGGATTTACTTAAACTACGTATAATTTAGTATGTTTATGGAATTGCGATTTGGTTAGTCATGGTAAATATTCTTTGTATTAAGAATTATTGGTTCCGTCTTATACTTATGTGCATTTGTTGAATCAATGAAGTCATTCGGATTTCTTCGAAGTTCAGAAACCATCTCGCTAAAGCTACAGTTTCCCATATGAGCAAGTTAGATAGGATCTTAGAAAACTATTCCCATATAAAAGTTAGTTAATATTCGAACCGCGACGCGGGTTTCAAGTTACGACAACTTTTTTTATTACTTTACACCCTTGAAGATGGACTGTGTTTATGCCACAGATGTTGGTGGAATAAAATTTCTTATTTAGCGTGTTGAAACCATTTCCTTCTTTAATTCATCATCGATAATTCGATAACGCCTAAAGAAAACCATAATTATTGTTTATTATCAACCAATGTCTTAACCAAGCGCCAGACAAAAATACAATCACCAATAAAACATTGACTAGCAAAAGCCACTATTAAGGCCAACTAAAAAGTCCAAAACCCACCGATCAATCATCAATGTCTGCAACACCAGGCTGAACGCTCATCGTCACATGGTAGAAAAAAAAAATAAAAAAAAAGATAAAAGCTCTCGAGGATCGGATTCCCGAAGCAACCGGTTTTGAGTCTCACGAACCTTGAATGAACGTAAGTACGAAAGTATTCGTTGGCGGCCTCAAAAGGTTATGATTTTCGAACGCTTTTTTTTTTTTCAAATTTTTGAACTGTTTTCTGGAATTCTGGTACCATACTGTTAAGTTGGTAGACGTTGTGTGCTTGCGACGTGATACGTGCGACACAACAGTTTCTACGTTTCTACCCTGTAACAGTATTAAGTTTTAATGTTTGCCGTTACAAAGTTTAGAAGTTAAACCTCAATTGGGTCTAGATATTTTGTTGTTAGTTTTACGTAGTTGAATTGCTAACATAAAGGTCAAGAGAAAGACTCGCTAACTTTATACCTTGTTAAATTATTTACGTTTGAATATAACTTTAAACCTAATTTGTGATTCTTTCTGTGTTCAAAGTGTTAATGTATAGTATCTACAACCATTGGCTCCTACACTTTTTCTAAGTTCTCCATTAGACGTCATCTCATTAGTCGACCCCTTTCCTCTCTCTATCAATGTTATATCGTCTCTTATCGCTAACCATATACAGTTAATATTCCTTTTTAAATTCAATTTGATGCTGTCGGAAGACGCAGCATTGGAAGGCCTCCGTCAAGGTGGACCGATGACTCGATGAGGATCGCGGCAATACGATTGAATCGAGATCCGGGTCGTTGTAGTGACGCTTGAGGTAGCCCTATCCAACAGTCAACGTCTTTCGCTTGAAACACTGATGATGATGTTGTCAGTATTGTTTCCCCCACTTCAGCTTTCATTATTTCCAGAGAGATTTAAATATTTAATGTCTTTGATTATTTCATTAGCTTGGCTACCTACCCCAACTTCAGATAAAGAGACTGTGACCTTTCCTAGAGCAACTTAATTGCCCGTCTTATCTCCTTCCAGTCTTATCTTGAAGGTTAATTACCAACGATAAAGTGTCTTGTAATTTGTAACAGAAGGCGGTTCTAAATGTGCGTGCTTTTAAACGAATCTACGAAGTATTTAGGCCCTTTAGGGATTGGCGTGTATAATATGGTAGGTTAGTACTAGTTTTGGTTTTATCTGGAATGCTGTGGAAGTAGGACAAGTAATAACAATCATCCTACTGCTTTGTAGCGAAAGATTTAAGCTAGAACTACATTTCCAACACACATGTAACTCGCTTGATTTCTACGTAGAACGACGTTGCTTGGCGTGGATCAAATGTAGCTCTACAAGTCTAGTTTCTTTAAGAAATCTATGGCGGCCGACGCGCCCAGATCAGCGTGTGTGTCACACGTGTGCGCAGTGTAGTTCCTATCTTCAATGTTCAGGGCATTGAGGCACCGTCATTAGTGTCATATCGACTATTAGGTAAACTATATTTGTCTCGAGCGCATACGTCACTGTGCCAATGAGGATTGGGCAGTCTGTGGCCCGCAGATGATTATGTTACGGTCTGTTGTCCAACAGGAGAGATACGAGCGATATGTTAGACTCGTGCTCTCGGAGTAGAGATGCGTATGCGAGCCAAATACATTAAAATAATACAGATATTAAATACTGTATAAGTTACCTTGGAAACTTTGCTGTTGTAATTGTAAAAATAATTATACTTTTAACAAAAAAATAAAATTAATGACCAATTACGATCTTATGTTTCTGCGGTGTTGTAGATATCAAAAGTGCTGTCCTCCAAACCGTGAACGAATATTAGATTATATATTTCTTATCATTCCAATAACTTGTTTGTATGACTAAACCGATTTGGTTCCTGATATCTCGCAATTTAATCGATAAAGTTGCTTATTCTTATCTCTTTGCGACAGGTATACATATTAAGGAGGTCACCAAATATCTTTATAGCACTATCTAAGTTTGAAATGATCTTCAAATCTATTTCATTATTTACTTCAATATGGTTATAGCAACCTGTTTCATCTTTAACTTAACATACTTTTGAAATACAAAATGTATTATCATCTTTATCATGGTAAAATTCATATGTCGATGTTCTAACAATTTCTCGATACTTATCTTTGAATAAAGCATGTGATGGCTTCACGTGGTCTTACTTGTAAATAATCGCGTGGATTTAAATGGTCAATTTGAAAAGAATAATAGTATGAAATATGAATATAAAGCTTCGTTTACTGTCGTAATAGTTTCTAGAACCTTGAATTTTCTAGGTTTTGACGCTAGCCATAGTTATCTTAAGTGTCATTAATTTTCTCAGGGAGAAAATAAAAAACATCATCCATATTGTTGAAATATTTGGATAATATCTGCCAGCGGCTAGACCACCGTTTCATGCCCTTAGGGACGGACTGGGTTTCGAAAAATCCTTTCTTATGCTCGCCTATATCATTAAAAAAAGCCAGTAGTTTTATTCAGTCAGTTAGTTTTTCCTTTTGTATGTATAGATAAAGAAATATTAAACCAGTTGGACTGACCGACGTTTGACTATTCAAAAGTGCCTGTAAATGCTCTATTTTCAGTAATCCAGGTACTTATGTATTTCATACTACAATTGTCTATTATGTCTTGCCTAAATTCCACAATTGGGCCTGGTAAAATCATCTCACTGCAGGTTCCTTTCCCTAAAATCCTAGATTCCCTGGAGCAATGATAAATTATAGTAGGTACACTAAGATAAGCAAGTAAAATTACCCTGATTTCCTCGATATATGGCGTCTCTGTGTCACATTCTACAGGAACCACTGGACCTATTAGTCTGGCTAACTCGCCCATTCACTAAGATAAGAGCTTCCTGACAGGATATCTCAGTCTGAGAAGCTGCTTCAGACTGATTAGTGTAAACTGTTGCAGCTGCTTTATTGGTTGGTGAGTGCATTTTGTCGTATATAGCGTTATTCTTACATTATAAGTAATGAATTATCTGTGTTACTATTGTCACTTGCATTGTCGGTTTGTAGGTTTGTGTATTGATATAAGGTTGTCTTACTTATTGCGAAGTGGAAGAGGGTTTAAGTCACTAGTACCAGTAAGGTTGCGGGATTGTTTGAGAGACATACACTTTTAGGGCAAATGTGCTTAACCGTCGTCGTCGAACACATCATCGCTTACCATCAGGTGAGATAGTGGCCAATCGCGAGCCTATCAATAATAAAAAAAAATACATTATAGTGTCATGCAAAAATACATTACCTATTGTAAATCTGAAGAAATATCTATCTGATTCTGCACTAACGAAGTTTATAAAAACATACCTTTTTTTTACGTGGGAGAAGTCATCTTCACTTGTCCGACTCCGACTCACACATTCACCGACTTCTCCTGATCTGAGTAGAGGAGAGGGAGTCAGTTCATCATTTCAGCTGAAATATGTTCACTGTTGGACATAGGCCTCCCCTAAGTGACGCAATAACGACCGGTCCTGTCCGCGACGCTCACTAGGTCATCCATCCACATTTTTTTTTTATGGTGGGAAAAATCATCCAATGACATCCCCCGCTCTTGGGCGGAGCGGGAGATAGCGTCAGACTCTTACTGACTAAAAGCCCACCCCGTTCCTTCGTGCCTTTCGTACCGGGACCGAGTTTCCCTTTCGGATAACCCTGGCCCCAGTAGGCTTCGACCCAGCTGGGCATCCATCCACATTGTGGGAAGCCTTCGTCATAGATATACCTAAAGAAGTTAATAAACATAATGAGACGATAGATCCACTGTGTTTTCTCATTTAAGTAGCCATCATTATAAAAACTTAACCCGAGGCGATATTCGTACGATCAAAAGTGATTTCTTTTTCAATCATACTTCCAGTCGGTCACGTGGATATAATCGATTTGTAGTTGCACATGATTTGTTTTACGTGTTACTAATATGTTACTGAATGAATTTATTGATGTATCATTAGATACCAGGTAACTTGTTATCAAGTTATAGATTGAATTTGACTTTTTATGGGTGTGAAATCATTAAGCAACTCGCCCAGAGAGCCAGACCAGTCAGAATCAGTAGTGGTGACTTTGGAACCATCTCACACGCATTGTGTTTTGACTTGGATTTTATTGAAGTTCTAATTATCTTAGTGCATCGTTAAATTAGTCTACAATTTTTTCATCATATCAAAAGGCAACTGAAGGTATCACAGATGGGTTTTAATCTGTAATATTCTGAGACTCTTCGTTGCACCCAGTGCGGGAGAAGTTTGAAGATTTTTTGTCTCAAAATGGGGATTTCTTTACCAAAAATTTCTTTGAGCGAAAAAACAAGTTTAGGATTATATTCCAAGACCGATACCAAGCATGCTCAGCTGTTGCCACCTAAACTTTAAGACAAATAAATGATATCGGAATATAAACGAAGTAAAAAATAGTTAGACATATCGCAAATCAACTGTGTGTATAACATTTGGTGGTATCGCATCCGTCAGACGGCGATTAGATAGTATTTGCCAAACTGCTCTAGGCTTGCTCGCTGTATCGCTTGACACATATATTTTTCTTGATACTTTTATCTATGACGCCGATAAACTAACTTTAACGTTAGGCATAAAATTGATTCTCTGGAACTGGAGATTGCTACGCTGATCGGCATCCTGAATCGACAAATAATATTTTTTTTTTTTGGGTTAAAAGTCTTCATCACACACCAGACAGACTCAGACTTTTTCCTTTGTAAGTAGATTGGGAGGAAGTGGTAAACTTTTGCTGACTAAAAGCCAGGGCCTCAAGTCCGCTATTACAATAGTGTCAGAATGGTCTATCATTGATTTCATAATTGTTGATTTTGACAACTTTTGGTAAACTACTAATATAATGGCGTCATTATGACTTTCCAATGGTCAACCACTGACACTCCATTGAAAGAAATGGCATAGAATGGTAATCTCGTACATGATGACAGATGAATGTCTGACGTATGCGGTAATCTGCAAAAAATTTGACAGTTTCTTTGATCAGTGACTTACCATTAGAACGTCATTGCGCAGTCAGTGCTTTTAATAAGCTCGTGATTGTAATTTTACCACAATTCTATTACAAAACCATTGACCGATCAATGATCTATCATTATGAATTAACAGATTACACACTTTTAGCAAAATGACAGTGGGATCGTGTAGGAATGACGAATTTATAAAAATAGCAGACTTGGGCCCCAGGTTTGCGTTGCCCTTTGCATTCCAGGGCGAATTTGTTGGTGGTTTTACACCCTAGGTTGGTCAACCTAATCCTGAACATTGCCTCTTTCATTGACCTTTAATTCTATTAATATTCTTTATCAACCTTTATCTCTTGGACATGTCTGATAACATTTTTCTTCATCCTTTTGTATTGTAACCTACATACAAACGTCTCTTTCAACATTATCAATGATAAACAGGTTACCTACTTATTTTTTTACTCTCTGATAGCGATATATACGTGTGTGCAAAAAAATCGATTCACTTCGCGCTCTTCCATTTGAAACAAGATAACTTAAAAAAAAGTTAAAGATAATAAAAAACTGTTTAGATACACATGGCTTTATAATTGTTTCTCTAATTACCTTGGCATATGAAAGGTTAGGTAATGTAAGATTAAAAAAAAAAGTTAAAAAAATACAAATCAAATCTTTCTACCTGTCTAGAGTAGGTAAGTATACCCGTGTCTTTCTTTGCCGTTTACGTTGATATTGCATTCATTCTAGAGCAATACCAGTGATACGAAAACCGAAAGTGCGAACTAAAGCCTCGCTTGGCGATAATCGGCCGTTAATTATGGAGTAGCTGCAGATGTAGGTGACCTTTTGGACTTTATGAAGACCTTTTCTTGAAGATCAGTAAAATGTTTTCGCAAAAATGTTAACGACATAAAGCGCTTCTCGCTCTTTCTGGTATGGGACGATTTCTTCCGAAAACGGATCGTATAACTTAAGTTCAAGTTAAGTTTCCTGTCTTTAGAAACTTTTGAGGTATATGTCTAGCTCTTTATGATCGATTTCAAGCAAAAGGTCTAGCCACAAAAAGCTCAAGCGCGCTTTTAGTTTGCGGCTTTCGATAGAATAGTATCCATGTAAACAACAAAAATGTATTGTTTAAACATAAATAAACGAAAAGAAATAATTAAATTATATTTTAATCAACTTTACGTGTAAAACAAAGCAATGAAAATAATAAGAAATTATTTTTAAATAATCTTATTCATTTTCTCAACTCGAAATTATCAACCAATATATTAAATTAAATAGTTGGCAATATCGACTCCCAAGTAGAAAACGGGGTGCGCGGATTTTAAAGCACGGAAGGTTAGTCCAACATTTATAATATAATATGATTAAAATATTGTTATGATTCCATCATTTTCTCACATTTCAAGAAGTATTTGCATATTTTATGTGTGAAGAGAAATATTAAAACACTGATTCGTTCATTAATACGGCCATAATTCAATATCGCCAAGGCCTCACACTGTGATGGTGCTTACCGCCCAGTACCGTTAAAGCAGATCTTACAGTCAATTAAACTTTAACGATGCAGCTTACGCAACATGTACCAAAAACGGCGAAACGACGGAACAAGTTACCCCCTGTCACCACGCAAGCTTTGCAGAAGACCAATTGTCATTACTTACAAGTATCTACGACTGAAATATTTGACGCTCTAAATTTCGAACAGTTGGTTGCGCAGTAATTCTTTATCAATACACTTACTTGGAAACCCAAAGCGGGTTTCCAAGTAAGTGTATTGATAATGAAGTCCTACCGCTTACAGGCACACAATGGACGGTTTTCCGCACTAGTGCAGAAAAGTGCGCGTGCTCGCCCCCGCCACAATTTTATTTTAATAATAGTACATTTTGATACAAGTGTAGAAAGTTGGTCATTGCGACCGAGGCGGAATCCGCACGAGCCGTAGGCGAGAGTTTTAAAGAGCCGAGGTCTGCAGTGGCACATTTGCACGTGTTTCAAACGACTTGTTATACACTCACTGAAATGAATAAACGGGAGTTAACCGGCGACTCGTGGGGGACGACGCACGCCCATCCTGATACCTACGCCTACGGCTCGTGTGAATACCGCCTCGGTCGCAATGAAAAACTTTCTGCACTTGTATCAAAATGTACTATTTAGGAATAATATTGTGAATGCGTACATCGTATTTTGTCGAGTAGGTAAGTATGTGCGATAGTTCCAATCGCCAAATTCAGAGTTGCCAATAATTTTGACCATACTGTAATGTGTGGAAGTCATGCAGATGCTGTCGCTGTTGCAGCAGATGAGACTAATAAGGAAGAAGATTGGAATGCTGTTATTCTAAATGGTGCAAAACAGAATGTCTCGACAGCTGATAAGTAGTTAATAAAGATTAAATATTGCAAAGTAAATCCTGATTTCAAACCACTGGTTATGGCTATGAAGACACCTTAGTAATACCTGGTTTTAATTGTTACTTCCTCTGTGGATTTCAGCAATCTATCTGATTTGCTTCTTTCTTCCCCGAATATGTTGGGATCGACTTGCTAGTTCACTATTTTTGACACGGTGCGACCGCTTTTCTGACCTCCATAAATGATAAATGATATTTATTTTGCAAACAGGTTTTTTAAAAACACTTTTACAAGTAAATTTTTTCGTCAATTTAAACTAGATGAGACCGGTGTTTCTTAGCTGACTACCCTGAGAAGAAACACCGAAACAAACTCATATTCTAGCTAGCTAACGTTATCAACGACTTTATCAACTTTGCAAACTGCTGTTTAAATCTTCTGAATACTATTCTCTGATGTGGTCCCATCCCCTCTCTCTCTCTCAGATGTGAATCGTCACTTGTCAAGCTGCGTCCGCGCAGGAATTTGTTTGCCCTTTTCTTGACGCCGCATTCCTTTGAGTATAGGGATGGCACGTGGGCGTCTTTCATCGTCTCGATAATTTTACGATGGTATTTGAAAAGCTGTTAAAGGCCTTCTAATAACCAAGTTAGACATAACTGAATATTTAAAATGTATGGGTCGTAAACATCGGTATGCATTTATGATTAATTTGAAGTTTTCCATGCTTACGAATTGATTATTTCCTCTCTATAAACAGTGTATGGGCATATGGGATTTTCTTTATGGCCTGCTGTGTTAATTATGAAATGTGTTAATGCTAATGCTGTCTGAATTAATTTGGAGTCTTTGAATTTATTGTGCTTTCTTGGGAAACTTCTCAGTCTGTCCCCTTGCATTTCACCGTTGGTTCTTCAATTTTATTTATAAATAAGTAAGAGCATGCGGCGCCCCTATCTCTTAGACTTGTTCCGATATGGGAGAGGGAGGATGTGGTATGAATGTGTAAATATTGTGGAAAAAAAAACTCCCATCATTAAGAATATTGTTGGAGTAGGTCGCTAGAGGAATTTTTAGGGGTGCTGTGTTCGCGTTCCACAGAAAGTTGATGTTTTTTCGACATGTCGGCATTCTTGTTTCGGCGTATGTAAATGAGCTGAATTCGTGTTTTTGAAGCTTGTTTTATTAATTTATTTTGGGGTAGGTTTTAAAGTAATGTTTGAGGGTCGCACGGTGGGTAGTTTTTTTTGGATTACTGTCATGTGAACCGATTGTGATTCTTTAAGTATGTGTACTGACTTCCCTTCAAGATTCACTGATCGCTTTTTTTTTTTTTTTTTTTTTTTTTTTTCGATGGGAAAAATCATCTTATGACAACCCCCGCTCTTGGGCGGAGCGGGAGATAGTGTCAGACTCTTACTGACTAAAAAACCCATCCCGTTCCTACAAGCCTTCATACCGGGGCTCGAGCGCCCTTTCGGATAACCCTGGCCCCAGTAGGCTTCGACCCGGCCGGGCCCCTGCTTCATTCACTGATCGCTTCACATTAGTTTTTAGTTCAGGTATGCGATATTGTACAAGCCACTATTGTGGCTACAACACTTCTCTTTGATGAGTGAATAGTGTGGCTACAGAGTCACCACGGCGTCCTTTCTTTCCGTCTCACGCAGTTTCTCACCGGACCCGGTTGTTTTGGGAGATTTCTGTGTCGGATTCTGTGTGAAGAAAAGTTGTTGCCACAATTATGCGAATATCATTTATATATTTCCCACGTAAAATAAAAAGACACGCGATATATTACAGGCTATCTTAATTTACTTAAATCGCGTGCCTTGTCTACTTATACTCAACATCCATTTGTTTTATGTCACATAGTCATGTATTTTATTTAAGTACGTGTAAGATACGCATGAACACAATATGGAATTATGCACTTATTCAAGTGCATCCGAAGTGTTTTTATTCATGGATACGTAAACGCGTGCGTTTACGAGACAGACAGAACTGTGGCGTTTACGAAACAGGAACTACAACTCTATGTCCCAGCTATGTTCTAAGATTCTTGCCTAATATACATTTAAGATGATTTCAAGGGATGAAACGCATGTAAAAGATTAATGAATACACATTTTTGTATTTGTATTTTGGGCTGGTGTCCGCAACTTCACGACTAAAGCGCGTATTTTGCGTATGGGTGGGACCCCCAGGTCCTCTAGGAAGGCCAGCAGCGCCTTGGTGCTTGGTACTGACCATTTCGCGAAGGGTAGCCTGTTTTCCTACTTCGGAAACCCAGCTACCCTTTTCCCCTCTATCCAGCGACAACAGGGCAGCTTAGAAGCAAAAGTGCTGCTGTCTCGTCCTCCTCTATGCAGGCGCTGCACAGTGGGCTGTCTGTGACTCGATGAATACACATGTGGATGGATGAACAAGGAGTGATATGAGAGAATGGAGTCAATGATAGCATGACTGCTGATCGGATTGATTTTTTATTTTCTATTTTGTCAGTATTTTCCTATAAATAGTAAAATGTTTGTTCGCAAAACATAATATCTATGAAATTGAAACCAATGACTTAAATATTGACCAATTTATAATACAAATACTCCAACTAGTTTCTAATTTGCTATGCACCCGCGGTTAAGTCCTTTTTAGACACAGACTCGTTTCGGTGTTTCCAAAGTTATTATGAATAGAGATAAGGTTATAACCAAATTAATTGTCAGCTGGCAACATTGTATTGTTTCTTAGTCTGTCATGTTAGCTGCTTATAGCTGAATATCCGTTTCGCTGATAGCTCTTGTAGGCTTATTAGGCTTATCGTGGCTTATGTAACAGTGTGGGCATTATTAATGTTGGAGGGATAGAATTTACATATTACTACTAAAAAAGTACGATGTATGATCCTAAATCATTATCTTCTGCCCAGGTACGTATCATATTACTTGCGGTCGGCGTAACTTTTTCCTTCCATTCTGTCCTGTCACTCGTTATGAAGTTACTAAACTCCCTTTTCTTTCTTACTTCTCACACAATCAATCCATCTTTTCTTTGGCCTCCTTCTCCCTCTAACTCTCCATTCATTCACATGTAAATTCATAACTCTCTTAGAGACATGCATTTCATTCCTCCTCTTTACATGACCATACCGAGACAAACGATTTCCTTTCAACTTTTCAATCACTGGCGCCACTTTTAAACTTCCCCTAATATACTCATTTCTCACTTTATCCATTCTCGTCACACCACACATCCATCTTAACATTCCCATCTCCGCGACATGCAATCTTTTTTCATCCGTCTTTTTCACAGCCCAACCATCTGAGCCATACATTATGACAGGCCTTATCACGGACTTGTATAGATTTTACCCTTCAAATTGAGGGGCATCCGTGGGTCACAAGTTGTTCATGTGACCTGTCGCCGTGACTTTTCACTCTTCAACCATCCTCATAATTATATTGCTTATAACTCTTTTAGTAACAATTGTTTCATTCATCCTCTTCACATGACGATAAGGATAATGCAAATATTTATAGAGTTTTTTGTTTAGATTATTTAATTTTGCTTTTATCATTGGCAATCGCTTCAACGTCTTCAACCAACATACAATGTGTGTACAGTCTGGACAAAGAGCAGTCATAAGTTCGTGACTTGTTCGGTCATATCAAAATGTTATCAATGTAGTTGTCTCGATAACCTTTGAAAAAATAAATATGGAATTCAGTTTCTAGTCTAGCCTAGCATTGATGCTATAGATCTTTATTTATTTTTTTATTAAAACTTCATGCAACACAAAGGTGGACTTCATGCCTTAGGCTGATATTGTATGTATGAGTATTATTAATTACGTAGTTCTGCTGCCTATCTTCTGGTTCCATTATCAGATCACTTCGATGATACCATTTTCAACATAACTATTCAGAACCATTCATTTATTTGAGTTGTCATTGTCGCTTGACTATTATAATTGTGATAACTATGTGACTATGTGAGTATGAGGTTCCGTTGCCATTTCTGGTTTTCTTCATCAGATCCACTTCATCAAATATTCCTTTTTGAATGTAAATGATTAAGTCCTCGATGAAAATACCAAAATCGTTGTGTGGTTGCCTATAATATTTGAGGAGTTCTCTCGATTCCTCGTAGATCCCATCATCAAAGCTGGATAAAAAAAAATGAGACCAATCTGGAAGCATATCCTTTAAGTGGATTTTTTTTTTTTGAAAATCCGTCCATAAACGATGGAGTTCTGAGGTAAAAAAAACATAAAAAAATACAACCCAATTGAGAACCTTCTTTTTTTGGAAGTCGGTTAAAATGACACGTTTCCTGTAACAAATTTTGTTAAATATTCGAGTAAATGACTAGAACGCCATTATAGCATTCAGGCGTTAGGTATCTTTCTTTTTTCACGTTGCCTCTTTTTCAAACATTGCATTGGGTTACGTTGAATGAAATAACAAGCTTTTAAACCATGTTCACGTGACGATAGGATTTATAAGGGCCTTCCTTTCTTAAGTTCTCAATAAGGAATGAACAGTGCCTAAGTACTTATATCAGCGAATTAGCCAACATCAAATTCATTGGTTTCAATTAAACTAGAGGTCGATTGACCACGATACCAGTAATTGTATTGTCGATATATTTTGCCCGTTACATTTGAATAATACGATCTAGCCCGAGGCGGACATGTTTAATCGACTGTCAATCATAGTGGTTGGGCCATGACAGTTTAGGTATTGTGTTTATGTCAGGTAGCTCAAATACCGTATCATTTTGAAGATAATTCGTGTGTAGGAATCGCTATAAATTTGTATCTACAGCAGAGGTTCAATTGAGCGTTTGCACTTTTGCTTTATTGTTTGGTGAGCAACGGATAGCTCGCCGACTCACTGTCTGGTAAGGACTAAATCCGAGTCTACGGTGCGTTACATTTCACACGTGCCTCAAAGAGATGTCCAGAAAATGGACAGGGCTCAATAGAGCCGATCCTTGTTAGGGCTGCGGGTGAGTTTGATACAGTTACCGTGGCCCTAGTACGCAAAGGGTAACTGTTGTAACACGTGTGCTTTTTACTCAGTAAAAGTCTGACACTCCATCTCAATTTAGAGCGAGAGAAGTTATTTGATGATTTTTCCACCTCAAAGAGAGTAGTTGCTGTTGATTCGGACACCATCTTGATTGAATGATTGAAGCTGCTCAGTAGATACAGTTAGATAAAAAATGTTTTCAAGCACATTGCCAATTTATGTATGGGAGTTGGACCAAGTGCTGTCCTGAATGCACACATAATGCATTTTGTTCCTCAGGCCAATACCAATCAGTAAACTGAAGCGCTCCAAAATTTGTCTCAGGAGTCAAGAGAAAAACAGTTTTGTTCTGAATTTATATTTTCAAAAAGTAGCTTTATATTGTTTTTAACGTATTTGATTACTGACTATAATACATAATCAATTACACTGATTTGCCAATTCGGATACAGTTATCCGAACACATTCTGCCCGAATCGTCAGTCAGCCAAAAAAGGCATCTTGGACTCAAAATTGCTGTTACTTTAAATTATTATATTCTATATTTTTTTTGTTTGTAGTTTCAGTTAGTCAGTTATCAAATACAAGGTATCGTGTCGTAATAATCAGTTGATTTCAGTTCATGCCTAAACTGGGGCTGTATCGAAATCATTTGTCGCTCTAAATGGCCGTTCTCGATTCAACTGAAAACAGCTGCGCGATCCCAATAGTTGAGTTAGTACACCGAGAGTATATTTGCAACTGTAACTAAAAACTGGTGTCCTAATTTCAACAACTATGTTATGTAGTGCTTTGGTAGAGCTTATCACGTTTTAAATGGTTTAAATTCAAAGCATCAAACACTTCTGAATTGTCCAGAAGTCAGTCAGTCAGAAAAATAATGCCAATTGCACATTCGAAAGCGATGATAGACCTCTATGGGGAAGAATGTGTAGGAAAATCCATGGATAATCTTTTAAATCATGTTTTGTATTACAAATATCTAGGTTACATGTTTCTTGTTGCTACTATTATGTGAGAACAATATAAATAAAGTCTTCTTCTTCTTCCTGCCCTTGTCCCGTTTTATTTGGGGTCGGCGCAACACGTTTTTTTCTTCCATTCTGTCCTGTCACTCGTCACGCTATCACTAACTCCCTTTTCTTTCACATCACTTCTCACACAATCCATCTATCTTTTCCTTGGCCTCCCTCTCCCTCTCCATCCATCCACATGTAAATTCATAACTCTTTTAGCAACATGATTTTCATCTAAAGTAAAAATTCTAAATAATTATAATAAAGCGTCGCGCCATATGAATTTATATGTTCATTTTAATACGTAGGAACCTAATCAAGAGATAGATAGGATAGAGCTGCATGTCCGTTTCGACCGCGCTGCCATACCGAACTTAAAAAAAAACTTATGCCAATATTTTTGAAAAGTGGATTTGCAAACCCATACATTTTTCAAAGTTACGGTTAAAAAAGTATAAGAGTTTGAATATAGACGTGCCATTGAAACGCGGAGAAGTGCGCGGCCACGGAGATCTTTCAAACTAAGTGTTGCATGAGACCTGAAAGGTAAATAATTGCGAGATCCTGTAATCCTACGGTCCGGACTAAGCTTTTCGGCTCGTCGTTTATACCGCGTACGTCGAAGGACTGAAACAAACTACCTGCTGTGGTCTTCCCGTCCGATTATAATATGGGTGCTACTGTGAATAGGCTCTTAATAAACTAGTGCGCCTCACCATCAGAGATTGCATCACTGCTTACCATCAGGTGGGATAGAAAAAAAAAATAGCTACGATTGAATAAATCAATAAATTGATTGAATAAAAAAATGAAATCGTGCGATCGAAACGTACGTTTATCGTCTGTAATACTCGTATTTACGAAAGCAATTCTATTTCCAAAGCAAGTTTTAATGTCTTTGTCAGACATGAAGACAGCCTACGTCCCAAGACATAGGAAGTAAGTTGCCGCCGGTAATAGATTCTGCGACATACAGGAGATTACAAATACGTTTCCGACTTAAGAGATATGTTGAAGAGTAACTCGTCATCATTTCCCTAGCCTTTTCTTAACTAATTTTTTTTTAGATAATGACAGGGCGTATCAGACTTTTACTGACTAAAAACCCGCTCCTGTTCCTACGTCCCAGGGCCCCGGGTTTCGACTCTGCTGGGCCCCTACGGTTTGCTGACGTGACATCTTGAGGCGTGCGTACAACAATACGCGCCGGCCTCGGCGACTTGGGCGCAGTCCGAACGGTCACCGGATGATGGTTCTTAACTAGCTTGGGATCGGCTTCCAGTCTGAACGGATGCGGTAATACCCTTGTTTTACATGAAGCGACTGCCTATCAGACCTCCACAACCCACTTACTGGGCTACACGATACTTCTTGGATAGTCTGATGGTCAGACTTCACGACACACCAACGCATTGTTTGATGAAGAGGCAACGCGAAAAAAGAGAGATAACGCCTGAAAACTCTGTCGGCATTCGATAATTCCATGATTTACTCGAATATTCCACAAAACTTATTCCAAGAAATACGTTTTTTTTTAAACACTTAAAAAAAGTAAAAAAAAAATTGATAAAATTTGCAAGGCTTCATTGATAATTTTTATTTTTGAGTACATTATGAAGGGTAATTTTTCATGTAAAATAGCAGATTTTCAGAGGTCTTTACTGGATTAGTCTTAAACAAATTTATAAATTGGTTTCAACAGAAGCATATATACTTAATAAGTTTGGCTATTCTTCTTTGTAACCTTAGTTCTCCTGCGGATATCTTCATTTTTTATTCGATCACGCAAAGAAACCGCGAGCATAGCCCTTTCCATTGCTCTTTGGGTGACTTTATGCCTTCTGATGAGGCCCATTGTGAGCGACCACGTTTCGGAGCCATATGTCATCACTGGCAACACGCACTGGTGAAGGTTGCGGGAAACCGATGGATGCGAGACGCGCAGGAACGTTCGTTGTAGCACCGCTTGGGGGAGGCCTATGTCCAGCAGTGGACGTGTATTGGCTGAAATGATGATGATGATGATATGTAATAACCAGAAGATATCTATGTTTCCAAAATATCTAATGAAAAATGTGTCATAACGTCATAATCGCGTAAGAGCGGTTGTATGAAAAACAGTGAAAATGTATGTTGAATTGTATGCCCATAACATAGAGCTGCTATAAACTAGGTATGTTCTGTGACTCTGTCCTCGAGAACAGATTGCGGTTAGAGCCCCAGTAAGCTATATATTCTCCGCTCTCAATACGAATCTGGATTTATTATTGAACGTGCGGTTTTCTCACGCTATGGTCGTGTTTTGCTCGTATGCAATTGATTTGAATTCTCTACGAGAGATTGAAAAACATGGTTAGATTTGCCAGATCAAACGATGTAAGCGAGCTGAGGTTTTTGTTTCAAAGCGATAAATGGTGAACTTTGATCTATCATCGTCATTTCAGCCGATAGACGTCCACTGTTGGACATAGGCCTTCCCCACGAGTCGCCACAATGAACGATCCTGTGCGTCCCGCATCCATTACCAGATTATCGGTCCACCTTGTAAGAGGCCTTCCTAGGCTACGTCTTCCGGTACGCAGTCGCCACTCCAGAACCTTTCGACCCAGACGGCCATCTGTTCTGCGAGCAATGTGCCCTGCCCATTGCACTGTGATGATGATGATGATAAATGGTGAACTTTGAGCGGTAGAAACATTGAAATTTAAAAGTACATAATAGATAAGTAATTGAATAGTGTAATTTTAAGATAAGGGGCAAATGTTTAGATAAAATGTTTATTCTATTATTTGTAATGGCAATTGGTCGATGCGTCACTCTGGCATAGAGTACTAGTTGTTGCCTGTGGTTTGACCCGCGTCTTTGGTTACTGTTTTGCTCCTATTAGTATTAGCGTGATGTTATATACCCTAAGGGCGATAAATGGGCTGTCTAATACTGAAAAAAAAAATCAATTCAGGTAGATATGGTTCCTGAGATTATAACGCGTCATGTTTTACCCATACTTAAACAAACAAATGATTTGTTTTTGTACGAACAAACAGCTGTTATTGTTGAACTACACTGCGCACACGTGTGCCACACATCCCGAGGGCGCGTCTGTCTCCCTACATTTCATATTTGCATACTAGTCTTGTAGAGCTACACTTGTTCCACGCCACGCGACGTCGTTCTACGAAGTACAAATCGGGCGTTATACACGTGTGCGTCGGTCTATTGTAGTTCTAGCTTTATTGGAGGAAGGAAAGAAAGAAATCTCCTCTGACAAACAGCATTTAAGCTAATTGCAAAAATACCAACATACCAAAACTCCCAGCAGGGTCGAAGCCAAGCCAGTTCAAGGGTCTATTTCTGAAAGGAAGGCTCGGCCCCGGTATGAAAGGCAACGAAGGAACGGGGTGGGTTTTTTAGTCAGTAAAAGTCTGACACTATCTCCCGCTCCACCCAAGGGCGGGGGATGTCATCTGGATAATTTTTACCCACCGAAAAAAAAAAACATACCAAAACTGAAAAATACCTACATCCTATAGACGTGTATATTATTTAAGTATAAGTCAACCTTGAAATAAAAATTATTAAAAGTAGTTATTCCAATATTTATAAACATAATTAAGTACTAAAAACATCTTAATTAGTCTTGCGCTATCAAACACTCACAGCACTTAGTAAACCGTTCGTTTTTAATGACCTCAAAATGCTACCTATCTGCTAAATGGTCAAGCAAAGTGATTACATAAACATCCAATTTATCTAGACCTCTCATACTTTTGTTTCACTAACAATTACTAGTTCTATTAATTTGATTATGTATCGGTGTTGCCACAAAATAGATAGGTACAGAAGTCAATCTACATACAAAGCGCGCTCGAGCAACGCACACATTGCCACCGCTCACGGACACGATATCTCGGAGCGCCTCGGCCCGCTCGTCGAACAGTTCAGGCTCAAACGCTCATTAGTGTGCGTCCACCGAGCGTAGGTATAAAAAGTGAAGTACATACATGAGATTGTCTTCTGTACCTATCTATTTTGTGGTGTTGCCTATGCTTCGACTGTAAGCGGTTTTAATAGAAAGTCTGTGGACTACTTAGTGAGCGATTTATTTGCAATAGAATTTAAAGTTTATGAGTTTAATGGTCTGAGATAATCTCCGGAACCACTCAGTGGGCTGTATCTTGGTGTTTGTTGATTTTTCTACGGTTGGTATGTTGTTTTAGACAGAATTTGTATATTTTTGGATGTTGAACTCTTGCTTTGAACGCTTGAAAATGTGTATAGATAAACCATACCTACTGGATTTATAGGAAGAAGTTAGTACCGTAAAACGGGGTGAATAGAGACTTATGGGTGAATAGAGACAAAAATTTGGTTTGGATTTTTTAGAATAACAATTCATTAATAAATTGATAGAATTAAATGCTGCAAAAAATATTCAAATATCGAGAAAATACCCTTTAAAGTTTTGTCTCTATTCACCCCTATGTCTCTATTCACCCCATTTTACTGTAATATAGTATCTATGTCTCTTTGTTCGACTTTGTGAGTTCCTTACTAGTCCTGAGTTTTAACAACACGAATACTGACAAATGCTTGCACTAACTGAACACTACATTCTATATCTGTGTGTTTTTTTTCCTCAAAACACCATATTAGATACTAATCTACGGCGGATGACTCCTTCTGCGAAGCAGTAGGTAATGCTAGCGAAGGACGCGCACGCGTGAGGGAACAGACATGCTCACGCCTCAGTTGTCGAGATCCCGACCCAAATCGAAGGAGCTACTCATTACTCGCCGTCCGCAAGCCCAGCGAGCAGTTTTGGTGGCTGGTAATGAGTAGCTCGCGTCCGGGCCGATCCGTGCAATCAAAAAGATGTCAGTAAAACCGTAGAGGCCCAGCAGGGCTGAAACCTACTGAAGCCATGGGTTGACTTCCGAAAGAGAAACTCGGTGTCCTGGAACGCAAGGCAAAGAAGGAACATAGGTGTGCTTTTATTCAGTAAAAGTCTAACAGGTCCTCCCGTTTCGCCCTAGAGCAGGAGAAGTCATTATATGATTTACTATTTAAAAACAAAAAACTGTGCAAGTACGAGTCGGACTCACGCACTGAGGGTTCCGTGCAAACTACAATTCCCAAATTACAAATCTCGAAGATTTTTCCGAACAGCTATTTTTTTTATTTTTGGCCTATGTAACAACAAATTTACTGTTTTCAAATTTTTCCCTATACCTGTGCTACAAGACCTTGCTTTGTGCCAAATTTCAGAATTCTGGGTCAACGGGAAGTACCCTATGAATTTCGATATTTGAGAGTATCAAAATATACGTTTTTTTTGCAACATTAACTTAGAAGTTTGATTTTTTCACAGCTTGAAGGGACCATAGACCTGAGTATATGGTTTTAATTTCAACTCAAAACCTTCACGCGTTCTCGAGATAAAGGATCTTGACAGACAGACCGACAGACGGACGGACAACAACGTGATCCTATAAGGGTTCCGTTTTTTCCTTTTGAGGTACGGAACCCTAAAAAACTAGCAGGACTAAAGTCCTACTTCGCTGCCAGTCGCACCCCTGCCTTTCACAAGATAAAGGCCTGTACAGACGGTCTCTAGGTTATCGCCGGACTGATATCAACCGTCCGGTGCCAGCGAGCACGAGCGATGACCTCAGCTTATCATTAGTTTCGCTTTGATTTACTTGTTGTTATTACGCTACATTTTGTTCGCCATTTTGCGCTTCGGGTGGGAATGTTAAGTGGAAGTAATGAGATAAGGTGTCTTGGGGTCTAAGTACAATGTAGCCTGTTTCATTTCAGTTTTCATGGTGTTTTTTTTAAAGCTGTTTTACTCACCGTGTAGGCTTCGACTCTTCTGGGCCCCTAGATTGTGCGAAAGAGAATCCGGGGGCCCTGGAACAAAGGCAAAGCAAAATCATCGGAGTGCGCTTTAGTCAGTAAAAATCTTGCACGCCTTCCCAAGTAATCAGTAACATAAAGTATCAGAGATAAATAGGTGTTGCTACGGAATTGTTCAAGAGTAACCGCGGCCCTGAAACTTGTTTGGTCCGGCTTTTCATAACTTATAGTCACTATAGATTGACAATAAAGCTAAAATTTTTACGCCTCTTTATCCACTTTGTAGAATGAACTGAATGAATGAACACGGCGATCCTCTTTGTAGAATGTATCGCCACCAAAATCTGGCTGAACGTGATGTCGTCGCGTTACATTACTGGCCCATGACATGACTGGCCCGTTGGTCTAGTGGTTAGTGGCCCTGACTTCTATGCTGCAGGTCGTGGGTTCGATTCCCACCCAGGATAAATGTTTATGTGATGAGCATGATCATTTGTTCTGTGTCTGGGTGTAATTTATCTATAATATGTATGTATTTAGAAATATATAAGTAAGTTTATCAGTGGTCTAGTACCCATAACACAAGCTCTGCTTAGCTTGGGACTAGACGGCGTTGTGTCATAGTTATGGAATAAGTATTTTATTATAAGTATTATTACAGCGACGTTTTTGAATCCGGCACGTCTTGTACTCATAAAGTCGGGTACTCACCTACGAGCTGTAACTGTAACCGTTGCAGGCGTGTTACAGTTACAGTTGCAATTACGATTGAAGTCTTGCGATTCTTCGGGCTATGTCGGTAGCCTTGGTTTTCGTGTGGATATCTTCATTTCTTATGTGTCATTGAGTACTCTAAGATATCTTAAACGTTATCGATGATATTATTATCACATTGTCTAGACTAAACGCTCAACTTTTTATTTATTAAATCTATTGTTAGAATAGATTGTTTTATAAGATTAAATTATAAAACGATACAACTGAGTACAAAATATATTTATGCCTTTTTTTTTTTTTTTTTTTTTTTTTTTTTCGATGGGAAAAATCATCTTATGACAACCCCCGCTCTTGGGCGGAGCGGGAGATAGTGTCAGACTCTTACTGACTAAAAAACCCATCCCGTTCCTTCAAGCCTTCATACCGGGGCTCGAGCGCCCTTTCGGATAACCCTGGCCCCGGTAGGCTTCGACCCGGCTGGGCCCCTGCTGTTGCTGACAACTCCTTGAGGCGCGCGGGAACAGCGCGCGCCGTCGACGACTTGGGCTTGGTCCGGACGGTTACCGGACGGCCGGACAGCGAGCTACCCATTGCTCACTGTCCGCAAGCCCGCGCCTACGGTGGCCGGAAATCGGGATCGGAATCCCGGCGGCGGCGAGAGCGCCGTTGCCTGATGCGGTCGGCCTCCTCCTTAGCGAGCATTACTGCTTCGCAGAAGTCGGCGACCGCCTGCCACTCCTCCTCGCTCCGGACCATGGCCTCGACCAAGGCCCGGCGCGAGAGGTCTCCGCCGCCGATCACCCCCACGAGGGCACGGCGATGCTCCGCCCAAGCAGGGCACACCGCGATTGTGTGCTCCACCGTGTCCTCCGGGCGTTCCGCACAGTGGCGACACCCGGGCGTCACTTCCGCTTTAATTCGGAACAGGAACCTCCCGAACTTGCCATTTCCGGTGAGGACCTGTGTCATGCGGAAGGTTAGGACGCCGTGAGGTCTTTCCAGCCACGCCTCAAAGAGGGGACTTATCGCCATAATTGTGGCGTGCCCATGACGGGGTTGCGATAGTCGCTGACGCCATTCCACCATGAGATCCCGCCGGAGCTCTGTCCGCCATGCCGTGACCTGTTGCGGCAGAGGACTTTCACCCCGGCGTTGCATCTCCACGCGCATGTCGTGCATGTGTGCAAGGACTGTTGCCTCCAGATCCCACGGTGGTAGGCCAGCCAGAAGGCTCGCCGCTTCGCAGGAAATCGTGCGGTATCCCCGCACCATCCGAATTGCCATGACCCTCTGGCAGGCGTTCAGAATGGCCGCCGGTCGCTTTTGCAGCGACGGCGCCCACACCGGCGCCCCGTAGAGGGCCATGGACCGAACGATCCCCGCGTAGAGCCTCCGGCAGGAGGCGTCTGGACCCCCAAGGTTGGGCAGGAGCCGCTTGAGAGCGGCCCCAGTCCGGTTGAGTTTGGGAGCCAGACGTCGGAAATGCTCCACGAAATTCCATCGACTGTCGAGGATGAGTCCCAGGTACCTCATCGATGTCCCGACGCCGATGCGAACTCCTCCTACCGTTAGTTGGGAACCCGACGGTGGCGCGTTCCGACGGCCGCGACCGTGAAAACACATGGCCTCGGATTTGCGCAGCGCCACCTCGAGTCCCAACTCCTGGATCCTACCAACGACTATCGCAACCCCGCGTGTCGCTAATGCGGCCGCCGCCCGGTATGACTCTCCCTGCGCTAGAACCAGCGTGTCGTCTGCGTAGCAGACCACGCTGACCCCGTCAGGGAGGTCGCCCCGCAGCACGTAATCGTACCCGATGTTCCACAAGGGTGGCCCTAGTACCGACCCCTGCGGAACACCGCACGACATCTCCCGACGTTTCCAGTCTCCCTGGTGACCGGGGTAGACAATATACCTGTCCGACAGGTAGGCCTCGACTACTCGACAGAGGTATTCGGGCACCCGGTGGTACCGGAGTGCCCTCCGGATCGTACTCCAGGGCAGGGAATTAAAAGCGTTGGCAATGTCCAAGGACACTGCCACGACACGCCTACCCTGGGACACCGCATCCCCCGTCGTGAGGGCTCGCACGCGCATGATGGCGTCCACCGTCGAGCGCATCCTGCGAAAGCCGAACTGTCCGTCCGAAAGGTCCGGCCCCACCCGTGAAAGGCGCGCGACGAGGCGGCTCGCAATCACTCTTTCAAAGAGCTTGCCCACCTCGTCGAGCAGCACAATGGGCCGGTACGCGGACGGAGAGTCCGCAGGGCGCCCTGGCTTCGCGATGAGGACCAGTTTCCCCGTCTTCCAGCGAAGTGGGAACTGGCCCCTCTCCAAGCATGCGCTGAAGAGCCCTCTCAGTCGAGGCCCGAGAGCCTCCATGGCCAGGACCCAGGCTTTCCCAGGCAGGCCATCAGGTCCTGGGGCGGCGTTCTTGGCACTCAGCCTTTGCACCGCCACTCTCATCTCTGCCTCGGTCACCTCTGGAGCATTATCGTCGTCGTCGCTATTGCGGTCCGCGTCAGACACCGCTGGCGGAGGCGGAGCCATGGGCGGGGGGGAGTGTTCCCCTCGCGCAGGGAACAGAGCGCTCACCACACCCTCCACGAGTTGGGGCCGGAGACTCTGAGTCAGCGGGGGAGCCCAGGGGCGCAGTTTCTCCCGTACCAATTTGTACGGGCGCCCCCACGGGTCCGCGTTCAGAGACCCCAGCCACACGTCGCGGGCCTCGAGTTTGGCCCGCTTAATCTCCGCTCGGAGGGTGTGTTTTGCCTCTCTGTAACCTTCGTACAGCTCCGCCTCTCTGGCCTCCGCATCCGGCGCGCGGATGCGGCGCCTGCAGTATCTGGCGTACCGGCGTCGCGCGTGATTGCACGTGTTGCGCAGTGCAGCGATCTCCGGCGACCACCAGTACACCTGGCGCTTAGCATGCCCTGGACGGACTCGGGGCTAAGCCGCATCGCAAATTTGCGACATGGCCTCCCGGAACCACTCCGCCTCGACGTCGATGTCGACAGGCCTGTCCGGTGCTTGCACCCAGGCCTGTACCGTCGCGGCTTCCAGGAGGAGCTCCCGGTCCATCTGCTTAAGCGCCCGCCGCGGACCGCAAGGGCTCTGTCGGACCGGCGCGGCCGAGGTTTCGGCGGAGACGTCCAACCGGATATACCGGTGGTCGGAGTACGTCTCCACCTCCTCCATAACGCGCCAGTCGACGACACGCGGCGACAGAGCGGGGCTGGCGAACGAGAGGTCCACCACTGATTCACCCCGCCTCCGCACCAACGTGGGGACAGAACCCCGGTTCAGGACGACCAGGCCCAGCTCCAAGGCCCAGTCCTCCACCAACCGACCCCGTATGTTCGTGCGCCGGGAACCCCAAGCCGTATTCCAGGCGTTGAAGTCCCCACAAACGACCACGGGGAGGGTACCAAACCCAGCGACGACGACACTTAGCTCCATAAGGGAGACATGGAGTTCGTCGGGAGTTCTGGTCGGGGACAGGTAGACGCCTACCACTGCAATGTCCCCGACCCGTGCTGCCACGCAACCCCGTCCTCTCGCAACAGCCTCGAGGGGCGGGGTACCGGCGGCGGCCGACGAAATTAGCGTCACCGAGCCGTCCAGGTCCTGAACCCAGCGGGGATGGACGTAGTACGGCTCGGAGACGACGGCGACATTAATCGACCACTGCGCCATACTCTGGAGCAACAGATCCTGAGCGGGGGCGCAGTGGTTGATGTTCGCCTGGAGGAGACGTAATGGTGTCCTTATTGACATTCCATCACAGTCTCCTCCCGAGCCCCCTGTGAGGGCACCGCCGCGGCGGGAGCGGCGGCGACAGCGGCGGCAGCCAAGACGGTGGCTGCTGCGGTGAGGGTGTCAGGGTGGATGGGCCTGACTTTGCCCTTGGCCTTGGCGGGGGGGTCGCAGGACCTGCCCCCAGCCCGGTGGTCGGCCGGCTTGCCTGCAGCCGCACATGCGTAGCAGTGCGGCTTTGCACGGCATTCAACGGCCTTGTGCCCGGGCTGTCCGCACTGGTGGCAGCGGTCACTGCGGTCCTCTGCGGCGCAATAGGCCCCCACGTGGTGCCCCACGTGACAGCGGTAGCACCGCAGAGGTCTGGGCTCCAGCAGCTTTACCTGGGCCGAAACCCAGCCCACCAACAGCCTTCGGCCCTCGGCCGTGATGGCCTTGGCCGCCGACACGGGGCAGCTCACCGTGACGGCTCGCATGCCCGTGCCGTCAGCGCGGATGGTGCCCGCCCGGACCTGATCGGTCGTGCACCCTCCCGCCCTGACGATGGCGGCCACCACCTCTTCCACCCTGACAGAGTCGTCCAGACCCATTATGCGCATGTCCATGCTTTTGGTGGGTCTGGACACTCGGGCCTCCTCGACGTCCAGGGACGCCCTGATCCTTTCGGCCAGGGCGTCGGCGAGCTCTCCGCTGTCTGCCCCAGGGACCTCCAACATTCGGGCCCCGGTCGCGGTACGCCTCATTCGGAAGCCCCCGGAGGCTCCGAACTCGTCGAGGTGGCCCACCACCGCCTGTTTCGCCTTCGCCATGACTACATCGTAGTTCACGCCCTTCTTTTCCGCAGCTGGCTGTAGTGTGATCACTACAGCTGCGGAAGTCGGGGCGCGAAGTCGAGCAGCCATGGCCCGCTTCTTGCGCTCCTGTCGCCGCCTGCGCTTTTTGGCCGCCCTTGCCGCCTTGCTCGCCTTCTTCTTGGCGCCGACGACCGTCCACTCGGCGCCAGCCGAGGGGTCTTCGGGCGGAGAAGGCGGCAGGCGCGACCTAGTCGCCGCCGCGGCGGGAGGACCCGCCGGTTTGGTGGCAGCCGCCACCCTGCTCTTTGGGGGAGGGGCAGACTTTCCCTGCCGCTGCTGCTGCTTGGCCGCCGGGACCGGCCTCGCAGGCTCCGACGCCGCGGCCACGCGCCCGGCTTGCCCCGAGGGGCCAGCCCTGGGCGCCGCAGTCGTCGTAGCCGCGGCGACGGTGGCATAAGACGCCGTCCTCTTCTGGCCGGAGGCCGCGAGAGGGGGGCGCAGGACGATGCCCTCCAGGACGGAGAACTGGCGCTGGATGTGCCCCTGGAACTGCTGCTGCTGCTGCTGCTGCTGCTCCCTGAAGGCAGCCAGCTCTTGCCGCAGCAGAGACACAACCTCGCCTTCCGCCTGGGGCGAGGGCCGGGATCGGCCCTGCTCCTGCCTGCTCCCCCCTTCGGGACGAGAGCCCTCGAGAGCGGCCACGGCCGCCTCGAGCCGGCCAAACCTCCCGCTGAGGGTACGCTCGTAGGGCTCGAAGACGAGCCCCAGTGCCCCCTCAATCGAGGCGTTGGCCAGCTCGACGGAGCGTTTTTTGGCCACTCTCTCCCTCTTGTTGGCCACGCTTGTGATAGCGGCTGCCACTACCTGCCGAAACTTGGCCAGTGCCTCCTCCATGCCTTCTGGCAGCTCGCCAGGGAACTTCGGCACTAAGACATCGGCGCTGGTCTGGTCGTTCGCGACCTCCTGGGGTCGCCGAGACGCTTCCTCAGCGCACCCTCTCCCCCTGCCCGACTTTCGGGCCGCACCCCGCCCCGACGACGAGATTTTCCGGGCAGGTCCCGTCTCGTCGTCGGACGCGGAGCGCATGGCGCGCATGAACGCCCTCCTTCCGTTGGATGCGGATTCTTCCACCTCCATCGAAAGGAGGGGCTCCCGCACCTCCTCCACCTCCTTCCTGTCTGAGTTGAGTGAAGACGCGGCATCTGAATCCGACGCCGCGTCTTCACTCACCTCCCTGAGGCCGAACCTACGGCCGGCCTCCACAGGCACCGCGGACGTGCTGGGAACTGGTCCCAGGGACTCCGCGCTGCCGAATCGTGAGCCACCCTGGCTCGTTGCGTCCACGTAGGACGGTACAGGGTCCGGAGACCCGAGGCGGTAGGTGCCCCCCCCAGAATACGAGGGGCAGCCCGAGCTCTGCTCGGGGAGGGATTCTCCAGCTAACTGGTACCCTCCTGGGGTAGTATTTATTTGACTACTCGCGCTCATATTGGTGCTGAACACAGCTTTGCCTTTTTTGAATGGGGTGGGGTCCCCATTACACGTTCGCCATCCTGGTCATGTCTGCTGAACAGACACGTACCGGAGGCGAACCCTATCTCTCCGACATCGCTATCCAGAAGGCGTCAACAGCTGTTGTGCCAGCGCTCCTGGACAGCGCACCCTCCGGGCGGTCCGATTGGACTCCGCCATATGTTCCTCTTGGTCTGGTCTCTCGCTTGAGGCCTTCCGGCATGAGTAGCTCTACCGGCATAGCCCTCAAGGTCACTGAGACACGCAAGCCCCACCACGACGACAACGTGGGAAAACAGTTGGTGGGGAAATATATTTATGCCTTGTATAACCTGTCTCTTTAACTCACTCATTCAAGATTCAAGATTATTTATTTTGTTAAAACATGAGTATACACATAAATGCAAGATGTTACATAAAAATCAGTTGAGTCACTGTCATGTTTTGCCGTAATGGCGTACAAAATATAATTGAGTAAGATCATAAAATTATTAAATTTACTCATACATACAATTATAATAATTAAGACTATTTAATGTCAAAAATCAAATCAAATTATCTATCGATCACTTTAATGATCAATGTTTATGATTTAAATACTAATTAATTGATAAATTATTTAAAGAAATAACACGTGGACGATGGTCAACAAACCAAAAAAAATAACGTCTGCATGTCTGCATAATATTTGTTTATACGCGAATTTTTAATAAAGGTGGTTTTCCAAATCCTGTCTTTTTTTGTAGACTGACTGTCTACAAAATGAATAAATGTCTTATAGATTATTATACGAAAACTAACACTTGTCAGTGACTTGGTTCGCGACAAAGTTTTATAAAAAATATTAACATTTCTTAAGCCGTATTTGGAGGGCAGTTGAAAAAAAAACTAATAATTTATTTATTTATTATGTACTTTATTGTAGATACTTAAAAGAAAAATAACAAAAAAAAAACTTATACTTATAAAATAAACACATAATAATGACAGTGTTTAGTTTTATTTGAATTTGTGCCAAGTTTCAAGTTTATTAACAACAAATAAGGTTCTCCGATACAAACTTTAACACCCCTAAATCGTTGTATAGGGGTGGTATTGAAAAAAGAATAATATAAATCTTATTAATTTACTTGGGTTTTACTATTACTATTTATGCTAAGTTTCAAGTATATGAAAGGAATATTCCAATCCCCCCTTTTCCCTCTCTAAAAAGTCGAATTTTCAAAATCCGTTCCGAGTCCCAGCAGTTTCGACTGTGCGTGATAAGTGTCTGTCAGTCAGTTTCTTCTTTTATATATATAGAAAACACTAGACCTGAATCAAGTCTAGGTGTAATACACGCAGGTCACCGCAGGTGTCTTAATTTATTATCATTTAATTAATATGTTAGACAGTTCCATAAATTGTCCGAAGTTGTTGACATGTGATGCCATTTGGAGTTCCGGTTCATTCATCCTGGAATGAGATAAAAACGTATTAAAACATTTCAGTCGAAAGAGGTCCATTGCTGGACATAAATCTCCCCCAAGTATCGCCACAATGACCGGTCTTGCGTGGCTCCTATCCATCAGATACCCGCGACCTTAACCAGCGGGGTTACCATGACGTTCAAAGTAAGATTGTTTTAATCTTGATTTAGTGTGGGTAAGAGATGGCGCTAGACAACCTGTATAACTCTGTCTCTTACTCACACGGAAACAAGATTAAAACTATCTTACTTTAAACGTCATGGTCTAGGTCCAGATCACTGGTCTACGTTGTGGGAGGCCTTCGTTAGTCGACCTTGTGAAATGCCTTTGACGGTCCACATTGTAGAAGGCTTTCCAACGCTGCGTCCTCTGGTACGTGGTCGTCACTCCAGAACGCTTCGGCCCTATCGACCATCTGTTCTGCAAGCAATGTGCAAAATTACAATATTGTCAAACAACGCTGTCAAATTGTCCAACAGCATGTCCCGCGTTACGGCCCGTTTACGACCTTGCCGCTGTAAGCGGTAGCTAAGCGCGGGGCGGTGAGCGGTAAGATCAAAATTTGTGAAAATTTTTGAAGCACGCCACGAGACAAGGCTTACCGATGCCGCCTCGCTCGGCGCGTCTCTTACCGCTACGACTACGACCGAATTCGGGACCAGGCCGTTACGTGAATACGTTTAAATTGTTGGGGGAGGGGGGGAAGTTGCGGGATACTAGACGTTGCAGCGTCACGTAGATTTAAACCTCAGATACATTACGGGCGTCCGGTAACCATCCAGACCAAGCCCAAGACGTCGAAGATGCGTACTGTTCCACGCGTGCCTCTATTAGATGTCAGCAAACTGTAGGCAGGGTCGAAGTCTACTGGGCCAAGGGTCTGCTTCTGAAAGGATTGGAAAGACTGGTATGAAAGGCAACGAAGGAATAGGAGTGGGTTTTTAGTCAGCAAAAGTCTGACACTCTCTCGCTCGGCCCAAGAGCGAGAGATGTCATTGGATGATTTTACCTCATACAAAAAAAAGATACATTACGGGACAGAATTACCTGCAACATGACACGTCTTTACAAATAAAAATACACATCAATTAAAAATAAAATCAACAAACAAAAAAGAGACATTAGAACTACTTGATAATGGATACTCAATTTATTCAACGGTCTTAACTTTTTTGCATAATAACATGGCAACACTCTTAACAACAAGATACTCATGATTTGTTTTTAATGATCATAGACAAGGTCGGATAAGGAAAATATAAAAGACCAATGTCTATGGTAGCTAACTATGTGAACCATGTAAAGATATCGTCGCTTGCTCGTAAATATACAAATAAACGAGTTGTAAATAATACTAACTGCTGCAAGCGGTTTTGCTTGTCCTGAAGAAACATACTTTTGGAATAAAAAGTAGCAGATATTTTGGTAACACAGATATCTTGTGGATATTATCTAGGTTTCTGTTTAAATCAAATAATAAATTTTAATTCAGTAAAGACCTCTGAAAATTTGCAGTTTTGCATGCACTTCAAAAAAATACGTGTGGCACTCGGGGACTGCCGCGGTAAAGCTATTGCATAGCATTTTTATCAACTTATGCAATTATAATTATTTATTTAATTTAGCTAGGCAGTATTTTTTTTCCTTTTTTTTTCTTTTCTTTGATATTAATTGAAGTTACACTTTCACACATTGAATTGAATTTTGATTGATTGTTCACTCATTTGTTTTCTTATCGGTCACCACGCTCAAAAAACAAATGAGTGGGGGGTGTTAGGTTATTTTCGTTACGGAATTTCTGGATTCGGTCTCCACGCTCAAGGCCCGCGATAGAAGCTATGCAATAGCTTAAAATCTGCACTTATTATAAAGAGGTAAGTATTACTACGACTACCTTAACTTAGTTTGTTATTTTTTTTTGTTTTTAATGGGTAAGCTCTGAAAGTACTGCTGAGAGATTGCTGAAATTATTTCACCGATACAAAGCAGCTTTATTCCTGTGTGACATGGGCTAAAGTCAAAAATATTATAATAAAATCTTTAGAGAAACCTTGCAAAAATCAAAATTCTGTTTAATGTATTTTTTAGTTTAAAAAAAAAGACGAGTATTTCTTGAACAGGAGTTTTGTGAAATATTCAAGTGAATGACGAAATTACCAACAGAGCTTTCAGGCGTTATGTCTCTTTCGCATTGCCTCTTCATCAAACATTGCGTTAAATGAAACGACTTTTAAACCATGCTCACTGTGACGAAAGACGAGCGAGGAAGGGCTCTATTGAGCTTTCAAAACACTGTTTTAATTAGCATAGCATAGTCGGCCTTATAATGTTCCCACTGCTGGGACTTAGGCGTCCTGTCTAGGAGAGGGAATTTGCCGTAATCCACCACGCGGGCCCAGTGCGGGTTGGTGAATGTCACATGTCTTTGAATTTGTGGTTCTATAACGTGCCGGTTTCCTCACGATGTTTTCCTTTACCGTTTAGAGAGCAGTGGTGATGAAATTAATTACACAAAGTAATGTGCCCACCACCCCACCCAGCAGGGTTGAACCCGCGACTACTTGTAAGTCGGGGCCGTTACCACTCGGCCACCACTGCTCTGTTTTAATTGATTATTAAATATTTTAGCTTGACAATGGATAATAATGATTCGACCCAAATCCCGAATTCAATTTACAAATCAAGCGCCCACGTGCCTTCACAAAATTTTGATGTCACCTTATTTAAAGGTCGTTGCTATGACATCATTAATATAGAAATTGAATATTTAATGTAACGGTGACGTCATTTCGACCTTAACATGTTCAGTAGAAATAAAAATGTCCTAAAAACAAATGAAGGTAGATTATAATTAATGGACGATAATATTATTGATCTATAGTTAAGTTGATACTTATACAGCATTCCACAAAAATTTTTTTCAGGAAACGAAAAAAAAATTCGGCCTCTCCATACAAACTGTCCAATCAAGTTTATAATTTTGTATGGTTAGGCGGATTTTTTTTTTCGTTTCCTGAAAAATTTTTTTGTGGAATGTTGTTCAGTATCGTCTACTGAGCAAGCCCTTAAAGTTTGTGGAGGGCTGTATCTTACACCTTGTATAATAGTTTTAAAGAATGATTTTATTATTATTTTTTTTTTTTTCAATCTTTCATTTTGACATTATTTTTATGATTATTATTTTTGACATAAACATACCTAATTATTATTATTTTAATTTTATTATGTTTGATGTGATTTAATTTTGATTTTTATTATTTTTATTTTCATTGTTATTATGTTAATGTTTTGTGTGTTATCGATATTCATTAATATGTGCCTGTAATTTATATGTGTGGTGTAAATTGGCAATAAATAAAAAAAAATATGTACAAGGAAATCATTTAAAAACTCCCTATATGTAAATATTACGGTACTAGCTTCTGCCAGCGGCTTTGGCCGCGTAAAAGTAGGCAAACAAATGTTGGACCTCTGGGCTGTTTCATCCCCTGACTTTGAAAAATCTGCTTTCAGTGCTCGTCTACTCCGTAAAACAAAACCTTGTGTAAAATTTCGCGGTTTTAGTTTCTGTAGTTTTGGCTGTGAGTATATCAGGGGAAGTTTGAAAGTGGCGCCAGTGACTGAAAGGTTGAAAGGAAATCGTTTGTCTTGGTATGGTCATGTAAAGAGGAGAGATGAAAAGCATGTTGCTAAAAGAGTTATGAATTTACATGTGGATGGATGGAGAGGGAGAGGGAGGCCAAAGAAAAGATGGATGGATTGTGTGAGAAGTGATATGAAAGAAAAGAGAGTTAGTGATAGCGTGACGAGTGACAGGACAGAATGGAAGAAAAAAACGTGTTGCGCCGACCCCAAATAAAATGGGACAAGGGCAGGAAGAAGAAGGAGTTTTAGCTGTGCGTTGATAAGTCAGTCAGTCAGTTTCTCCTTTTTATAGATTACTAGCTGACCCGGCAAACGTTGTTTTGCCATATAAATAATTTTTAAGTAAATGTTAAGGGTGGACAACCCTTATCACTAAGGGGTATGAAAAATAGATGTTGGCTGATTCTCAGACCTACTCAATATGCTTACAAAATTTCATGAGAATCGGTCAAACAATTTCAGAGGAGTACGGGAACGAACATTGTGACACGAGAATTTTATATATAAGATATGCTTGTGATAGTACCATCCAATTTCTGGAACCGAAACTTGCGAAAAATTCTCTCTGTCTTTTTTATGGAATTCCTTCGAAACGACTTGATCGATTTTTATGTTTTTTTTTTGTGTATATTTGGTGGGTCTAAGAATAAATCGTAGTTTAATTTTTATACCCTTAAGTGATAAGTCTACAATATAATATTCCACAACTATAATACAACGCCATCTAGCCCCAAGCTAAGCAGAGCTTGTGTTAAGAGTACTAGATAACTGATAAACATACTTACCTATACATATATACATATTATAGATAAATTACACTCAGACACAGAACAAATGATCGTGCTCATTACACAAACATTTGTCCAGGGTGGGAATCGACCCCCCGACCTCCAGCATAGCAGTCAGGGCCACTAACCACTAGACCAACAGGCCAGTCAAAATTAATAGTAGCAGGTATATTACTAGCAGCTAGTAATATACAATTCCTTTATGAATATAAACACAAATATCCCATGATAAATTTCCGAGTACTTATCACTCACCAGAGACAAATGCTACCATTTTAATGACATGACAACCATTTGTTATTGTATGTAAACCATTGTTGAAAATGTTTTCAATGTTTTGATACACGAACTACAAACATACCACACTTGTGTCGCGACTTACGAACCGATGACGTCACAATGCTGGCGACAGAATTGCGGCCATGAAACGGGCGGTGGCCCACAGCAGGGTAATTCTTTTAAAGCCGGATCCGGTGCGCCAATTTTCTAACAAAACATGTTACCCATTCGTCTCGGCAAACAAAAATTGTTAGGCCACGCTCCTATTCGGTTAGCAAAAAATGTTATTCTGTTAGCAAACACGAAAACACGACGCAGCGGACTCGGCTTAATAGTTGGTTTCTCGCAAGTCCACCTTTGAAACTGTTGTCTGCTTAGCCAGAATTTCCTTTTTTGTTTTTTTTTAAACAGAAAATCATCAACTTTTCCCACTCTTGGTGAAGCGAAAAGATGTATCTTAATTTTACTGACTAAAACCTGTGTTCCTTCAGATGCTGTGTGCAATCCAAGGATGCGGTAACTTGTTTGAAAAATCCACTAGCCCTGGTAGAAACCAGACTATTCTAGCAGTCTCAATTGTTTGTGTTCTATAGAGAAGAACCATCAGGGTCATGAACTAAAGAAGTACACAAGGGTATTCGCTGTGGGTTAAGATCCTCGGCTGAAGACAGATGCTCAGAGGTAGCCCACGAATTAAAAAGATTCTTAAGTTTTTTTTGCATTTTGCTGGTTAGTGCCGTTGCCCAAAATAATTTATTCAACATACAATTTGATACTAACCTACAAAAGAAAATATTAAGAAATTTTGAATTTCGCGGGTTACCATGGCGCTTTCCAGACTTCCGATACTGATGGAAATCCAAAGGCCAATGATCGATTGGCCTTTGGATTTCCATCTGTGTTGGAAGTCTGGTTGGGTTTATCGCGAGATTTATGTATATGGTCACCTCCTAGGGTTTCATTATTTTATATCAACGCTAGCTGACCTGGTAAACTTTTTTCTGCTATATAAATGTACCTAGACAGGATTCATCAGGATTTAGACAAATTAAAGATGAATATAGAATCTTCAGGCCCATTAGCGTGGGCTGGCTCGAAGATGCAATCCAAGCAAGACAATGACGACGAAACAATCTTATTCGCCCACCCGGGACAACATTATTCGCTGCTCCGCTCATTTCATGGCCACAAACTGAGTCATCCCGCTTGACCGGTCACACAGACGATTAAAAAAGATAAAAATATCGTCTAAACTGGCCACGTGTGGACACGGCCGTTAAGATTTTGTTAGAAGCGTGGGCGTTTGTGTACTTCGGCGTATTATTTATTACCGGATCGTATTAAAATCGTACGTCTTTATGTGGCTATTTCAAGACGATAATTAATCGTTTATTTTCAGCTTCTTTGTAGTTAAGAGGCAGAGATATCCAGATTGGATTATTTATTGGTCTTCTCTTTCGCTCGTGCTGACCCATTGTGGATAACTGGGTCATACAGTTAATGGGGATAACTGAGTCATACGGTTAATGGGGATACCTAACTGGATGCACTAACGTAGCTACCGAAGGGCTGGACGGGGCAGTGCACTGGGGCCCTTGTACTCGGAGCCAACTGTGCTTTGGGGGCCCATGGACTCAGGGCCCCCCTGAGCTCAAAGGACTCCAAAACCTGATTAGCAAACCTCGTACTGAAGTAGTGAAAAATTCTTTCGTCTTCGAAATCATAAAATGCATTGCAACATAACTCATAGCAACACGTTTTATTTAGTAAAAAACTAAAACGTCCTTACGGTCCGCCCTAGAGTGGGAGAAATCATTGGATTATTTCCCACATAAAAAAAAATAAACACATGTAAAGAATATAGCATTTACCTGTACCGAACCCTAACTATTAATTGCAATATTTATAAAATGAAGTAATACAAGGAAATAATCCTCATAATAGTAACGAGTGCACGAATGAAACGATAACTGTATCGCACAATTGAACTGAAATGAGGAAGTGCTCCACAATTTGTGCGAGCTGAGGAGATTGTGGCTCGTTCTGAAACTGGAAAATAGAGAATATTTATTAATTAATCTGAGAATTTAAAACATAAGTAAGAAGAAAAAAATTACTTCACCTAAATATTTCCTTCCTAAATAAATAAGTAAGTATGTGATGTTCTTAATATATGTACACAAATAAGTTACGAGTAGGTACATCAGTTAAATTTCGGTGTTTCGGTGTTTCTTGTGTTCGGTGTTTCTTCTCAGGGTAGTCAGATAGGAAACACCGGACTTATCTAGCATAAACTGACGAAAAAAAATTGACGTGTAAAAGTGTTTTTTAAACCTATTTACAAAATAAATATCATTTAATTAGAAACTAAAAAAAAATATACCTATCTCTGGTCTCCACACTTAGATATCCTGTGTCGTGAGATCCAGTCCCTTTCGCAAATTGATTGATAAAAATAATGCAGTTTTGTGTAGGTATTTTTGTACTATTATAATTTTTGTTGTAATAGAATTTAAAAAAAATAAACAATAAGAAAAAGAATGCTATAAAAAAAAAAGGAAAAAAAAAACATTAACAGTTTTGTTACTGTTTTGGTGTATGAAAATTTATTCTATATTATTTTTAACTTTCAAATATATTCTTTGATAGCAAGCCAGCTGCTATCAACCTTATTGTAATCATTAACGTTTTTTCCATCAGATGTAACACTTTCCTGGATAATAATTATTTATTTGTTTTGTATTTAAATAAATCAGTATACAGTTACTTATGTTGTAAAATAGCAAATCTAAAATGTGAACAGCTGCCTCCTAAAGTAGGCCAAAAGCCTGTGTTTTAGGAGCCTAGGAAGCTCCAAGGTCCTCCAGCCTCTAACGTGATCGTTATATCGACGGCGAAGTGCAATAACTCCTAACTGTAGAGTCAAAAATCTCATATCCCAAAAACATTACAAGTTGGTTTAGTTAGTTAAATGCGGAAACATACATTTAAAGTGTAATTAAGTACTTAAATGTAATTTTTTTTTTCGAAAAATGTCTGTTAGAAAGAAAGAAAAAATAAAAGAAAGAAAACATGTCTATTTGGCACACAATATCATTACAAGTTAAAAGGTATTACCACTTCACCGACGATATCCATAGACAACTACCTACAGGTCATTGGACGCGCTCAGCTGACGTTTTCTTAAAGAAATTAATTTCGTACATGCGTAAATTAATACGAGTTTTGATAAAAAGGTACCTTATTTTTTAATTTTATCTTTACAATTCGATAGTGTTTCATGTACCAGATCGACCCTCCACGGGATTAAAACGATCAAAATTTAGCGGTGTATTCAAGTTCTAACAGAATCATTAGTATTCTTATGCCCTTGATCCTTCACAGCGGTTGCTTCAATTTCGATAGATCGAAAACCTTTACCCTTTTCGCTTCATAACAACAATAAAGTATAAGAAACACTTCCATAATTCACCACATCCAACGCAATTTATCTCAAAATAATAGGTAACACATTTACCTAAGTAGACGCTACAGCTTGGGTGTACCCAAGTTATATATTCTCCAATTATTTTACCAACAATGATACTATATTTCGGCGCGATATATCAGTGAACATTAATGCAGTCCTTAGTCGGGGAATGAAGTAGGTCAATACAGAAGGTCCGTGTAATCTGAACAGTATGTGTTATACTGATCGGATAACAAATACATATTATAGATACTCGATTTAAATTCGTCATCATCAGCCTTTTTAATGTTACCACTGCTGGGACTCAGGCCTCCTCTCTAAAAGAGGGAATGGGCCGTAATCCACCACGCGGGCCTAGTGCGGGTTGGTGAATGTCACGTGTCTTTGAATTTTTCGTTCTAGAACATGCCGGTTTCCTCACGATGTTTTCCTTCACCGTTTTGAGACCAGTGGTAATGCGCCTGGCTGGGTTTGTACCGGCGACCTGTAACTCGTAAGTCGGAGCCATTACCATTCGTCCACCACTGCTCAGCCTCTTAGTATTTGGAAGTTATCCTTCTGTCACCCCCTGTTTCATGACGATATATTTGTATAGTTCCGACCTCGTTACATTAAACATACGCTCTCCGCTCCTCTGGTTAAATATCATGGGTTCAGATCTAGCGAGTATTGATAGAGTGTTGTTGCGAAGCGCTCAGCTTTACATATGTATTAGGCACTACTACTTGTGATGGTTGCAGGAAATGTAAGAATAAGGAAGAAGGAATTTTTGGTTCATGGAAGTTTATTTATGAGATAAGTGATTGAGATTTGTATGGGTACTTGACTGATCTACTTAGTCTGATTGGTTTTTATTGTTTTGGGCTTTTGATATGTGATGAAAGATCAATCTCGTTTATTTTTTTGGTAGGTTTTTTGCATACAATGAATGCCAGGCTATAAGCTACGATTTCTTCTTAGATGCTATATACGAGATATATCGTAGCAGCTCTATAGTCATGGATGGTCTTTAAACTTCTTGCTTTTGTCCTATATTAATTGGGGCCGGCGCAACACGTTTTTTTCTTCTATTTTATCCTGTCAGCAGTAATGCAGACTCCCTTCTCTTTCATATCGCTCCTCACAAAATCCATTCATATTTTCTTTGTCCTCACTATCTCTCTCTCTCTCAATACATCCACATATACATGTAATTAAAACTCTTAGTAACTTGCGTATCATAACTTCTCTTCAGAGGTCTTCTAATGGAATTATTAATATAGGAAGTGTACTATTATTGGTATTCCAAGCTTGTCTTCAGGTGAAGAAATGGGCCATAATCCACCACGCGGGCCTTGTGGGCATTGTTAGATGTGACATGTCTTCGATTTTGGTTGTAGGATTTGCGACCAAACCCACAGACTTAAAGTCTGTGACCAAACCTAAGTTTTCTTTTATAAGAAAGTAGATCTCTGTACTTATCACATACATAAAAGCGAAATTTTGCGAGTGTGTTTGTGTCTTTGTTATTTTTTCAAGCCTGAAAGGATTTGGATGAAATTTGGGACACAGGTAGACCATATCCTGGCATAGCATATATGATAGGTACTTGTTATCCCGGAAGTATGTTCTTTTGTATGTTTTTACCATAACTTTAATACGATCTGTTTGTCTTATTCCATCATTTTTCCTAAATTCTTTACCTTGCCTAGCTTCATTGTTTTCTGAATTTTGCGAGTAGTTAGCTGCAACATTAACACATGCTAGTATTAGTGCAACATTGCATAGAGGGCACGGCTAGGGCGGCAGGTTATCGAGAGCATAGGTTAGCAAAGTAATGAGGGGTCGACCTCAGCGAATAGAATAGCGATTCTTCTTAAATGCTACAGATTTAGGAGTGTGCAATTATAGGACAATGTTTGGAGTGTATTTTCTTGTGCTGTTTTTATCTCTATGATACTTAGAATGGTTGGATTCACAGAAAAAGAAGAAAGAAACAAAACATGTACTTACAATTAACAAGTAGGTAAGTAGTAGCAACTAATTTAAACAAAAAATAATAATATTTTTTTGACTCAGGGCTGCGTCAAAACGGTCCTCCTCCTCCAGCACCCTGAAAATTCAGAGTGACTGAAATTTAAAGGGTGGGTTTTAGTCAGCCCGATCCAAAAATACTGATAGTAGTTTAATTGCATAGCTTCCTGCTATTCAATTACTTTTACTTTCACGAAACGAAAAAATGTAGAAAGAAATATATATAATTATATGGTTTTTAATGACTCAGATATCCCAGGTTATTCCCAAATGACTTTATAAATTACTCGGATGTATACTTCGCTTTCTTCCAAAACCACAATTGTTTGGGAAAACCCTCTAAGCCTTATCACTAACTGACTAATCAACTGTGTTCTGCAGTAACTTATCATTCCGGATTCCGGATTCATCAAGATTACAATTTCCGGGCTCTTCTCAGATAACTATATCTACATATATTTCTTCATTTAAGAAAAGCGAAACGAATATATGGAAGGAGTGTAGGTTAGTGGATATCACAATATGTCTTCAAATTTTTTGTTCTATAGGGTTTTCAAATAGGTACTCTCGAATACTGCCTAACGTCTACCTTGGTTAAACTATAGCTGTCAAATTTTGCGAGTATACTTATTTAGTCTTGCTGGGAAATCAGAATATCTGATCATCAGTCGATACAAGGAGTATCGTGTTGTCCAGTAACTGGGCTGTGGAGGTCTGATAGGCAGTCGCTTCATGTAAAACATTGGCTTCGAAGGCCTTTTGCTCGAAATTTTATTCTACATACAACGTCATCGAATGCATATTAATCCACACCGCCCATTGTGACACCCTATTCATTTTAAGCTCCTACTGTATTTTATTTATCTATATATGTATATATAAAAATCAGTGCCACTTTTTGGTGTAATTTTATAACTCAAGAACGGGCTCACCTATCCATTAATATATAAATAATAAATTTAATTATACAATTAATCAAGTGTAACGTGTAGCATGAAAACCTGCCAAGTTCAAATTTAACGATGATCAGGCTGTTGATGAAGATGATTATGATCGATTTTAAAGTGCATCTAAACTTGGCATTGGATTGGACACCCTTTTTAGGCGAACAATTAGCCGATAGGAGCTTGGCCCCCTTTTAACGGATATGTTTTTAGTGGGATAGATTTTTTACATAAAAATACTAGACACGTGTTTCAGGTTTGGCATGTTCTAAAACTAAGGTCGTATATCTATTAAATTAAAATAAACAATTCGAGCACAATGAAAATCGCTATAGTATTCACACCGGTTTAGTCACGATGTTTCTCTTTATCGTTTTGAGAGCAACGATGATGAAATTAGACATTATCACATAAACGATATAAATGCAAATAGCAGAGTTGATTCAATAACCCCTTTCTTTTAATTTATATAAATAAACAACCTTATTTTTTGTAAACCGCGCGAAACCTGAAATACCTTTCTAGTATCTTTATATAAAGAATCTATGTAAGTACATTATTTCATAACTGTATAATGAAAAATCACAAAGTTATAAGCTTGTTATGTCAGCAAAAATACATAGTCATCGGGCCATCCAGGCGACTGTGGGGTTGTTTTGCACTTGCACCCAGCTGTTTGCTAGCGCCTAATGCTCGCTATGACCTCCCGTGACCTGTGTTGTACTTAGTGTCGGTGGTATTCAACTTGTGACAACTAAAAAACTAATGTAGACCATTCAGTTACTGATTGTGAACAAACTATATTCAAGTTTCACATATACTAAAAATTATGTTATATAATAAATTATAGTTCTATATTAAGCTATTGCATAGCTTCTATCGCGGGCCTTGAGCGTGGAGACCGAATCCAGAAATTCCGTAACGAAAATAACCTAACACCCTCCACTCATTTGTTTTTTGAGCGTGGTGACCGATAAGAAAATAAATAGTGAACAATCAATCAAAATTCAATTCAATGTGTGAAAGTGTAACTTCAATTAATATCAAAGAAAAAAAAACAAAGGAAAAAAATACTGCATAAATAAAATAAATAAATAATTATAATTGCATAAGTTGATAAAAATGCTATGCAATAGCTTTACCGCGGCAGTCCCCGAATGCCACAAGTCTTTTATTATATATATTTAAGTATGATTATTTTATCTATGTATATTTTTATGTACCCTGGTTTTCCTACAATATTGTCTCTTCACCTCTCTAGCACAAAATAGATAGGTACAGAAGTCAATCTACATACAAAGCGCGCTCGAGCAACGCACACATAGACACCGCTCACGGACACGATATCTCGGTCGCGTCTTGGACTGCTCGTCGAACAGTTTCGGCTCAAACGCTCATTAGTGTGCGTCCACCGAGCGTAGGTATAAAAAGTGTAGTACATACATGAGATTGTCTTCCGTACCTATTTATTTTTTGTTCCTAGGTTGACTGATGAAGAATGCCAGGCATTAAGTTCGCCTTTGTTTCAATTGTGTTGCATGAAGTTTTAACAAATAAATAAAAAAGACGTGTGGCACTCGGGGACTGCCGCGGTAAAGCTATTGCATAGCATTTTTATCAACTTATGCAATTATAATTATTTATTCATTTTATTTATGCAGTATTTTTTTTCCTTTGTTTTTTTTTCTTTGATATTAATTGAAGTTACACTTTCACACATTGAATTGAATTTTGATTGATTGTTCACTCATTTGTTTTCTTATCGGTCACCACGCTCAAAAAACAAATGAGTGGGGGGTGTTAGGTTATTTTCGTTACGGAATTTCTGGATTCGGTCTCCACGCTCAAGGCCCGCGATAGAAGCTATGCAATAGCTTAATAAACTGTCCTCATAGTTTCGACACAAAACTTCACTGACCCATATAACCCAGCACATAATTCAGAACACCGAAATAAAAACGTAAATTGAATTCACCAATACATCACGAACGCGTTCAGTTCGTTCGGTTCGGTGAAACACATGCAAATGGATAGATTACACCACGGTCCAATGTTGCAGAATGTTATTTGCAACGCCAGCAGTTGTATGCAATCAATTGTTAAAAAAATATTTTATGGGTTTTGGGTTTGTTCGTTCGTTGGTGAAATGAATGGGGATAGACTAATAGGTTGTAACCGAAAAACTGTTAATATGGGAGTTATTTTTTTTTTTAAGGAGTTTTCTTTTTTAATTTACATTTTGCACCTGTCATTCCATCTGCTGGCTCTGGATCAATATTTCTTTACACGAGTTAGCATAAATCCCGAAATAAGAACCTTAAGGTCCGATATCCATAAAATGGTAAAACATTGCGCGTAATATTTTTAAGTATAAAGCAATTGTTATGAACGATTGATTCAATTATGAGAAATGTTCGTGGACAATTTTGGGATTTCGTTTTTAGGGTTCCGTACCTCAAAAGGAAAAACTGAACCCTTGTAGGATCACTTTGTTGTTCTTCCGTCTGTTTGTCTGTCTGTCAAGACCCTTTATCTCGAGAACGCGTGGAGGTATCGAGTTAAAATTAAAACCATATACTCAGGTCTGTGGTCCCTTCAAGCTGTGAAAAAATCAAACTTCTAAGTTAACGAATAAAAAAGATACGGCCGTTTTCGTCGCAAAAAACGTGTATTTCGATACTCTCAAAGATCGAAATTCATAGGGTACTTCCAGTTGACCCAGAATTCTGAAATTTGGCACTAAGCAAGGTCTTATAGCACAAGTATAGGAATAAATCTGAAAACAGTAAATTAGTGGTTACACAAAAAAAAAAAATTGCAATTCGGAAAAAAAGAGAGACTCCATTCGGGAATTGTAGTTTGCACGGAACCTTCAGTGCGCGAATCCGACTCGCACTTGCCCAGTTTTTTTTTACTTGTGACTACACAGATATGATAAGTAATGGGTACGGATAGAGCCTCATTTTTTTGTACTAATTAAGAATTTGTGGTGTATATTAGTTAAGCTGAACTGCAACACTGGTACACTGTAACACAAGTTATAGGTACAGCAAAGCACTGCTGAAAAAGAATATTATGCATATTGGACCAGTGGTATACAATAAAATACCTGATGATATTAAAAATTGTACACAACAAATGTTTAAAAAGAAATTAAATAAATTGCTTGTTGAAAAATGAATTTTTGAATGACAATTACATTATTTTATAAACAATGATTTTACTCATGATTTTATTCTATTTTATTTTATTCAAATTTTTATTGTATTATTTGACTAACTATTACTGACATTGTATTATTAACTAACTATGAATGTATTATATTGACTATAACTTATTATTGACATTGTATTATTGACGAATTTTTAATTTATTTTTGACATTGTTTACCACTGAATGTATTTATGAATTGCATGAATTATATTTTTTATTGTCTATTTTAATCATTTCTAAATATTTTTTTATTTTTTTATTATCATAATTAAATTCAATTAATTCCACTATAAAAATAATTTGCATGCCTCATGGTAGAATGTATTGGATCCTTCTCTTATTTAACAACATATTTTTTGTACCTACATTCATAGTAAATAAATTATTTCATTTCATTTCAAAGTATTATCTCCTCCGATTAATATCGTTTTCCTCAAAATACTCAGACTTTTTATAGTCTTTATGTTATTCCGGCTCTTATCCACGTGCCATAGATTTGTTTGCAATCTGTCTTAATTTATCGACATGACCTTTTAGAATGGACATTATGATAAGGATTTTCAACTCTCAGCTTAGATAAGATCAGGATATTTAAATTTAATTTTGCACTTCTTATGTATAAAAATCTTTTTGGCATTAGCAACACGGAGTTTATTTCGTACAGGGTAAATGGCATTCATGACTTCTGCTAATACATGAAATGCTAATTTGGGTGTTCTACTCCTAATATACCTCTTTAACTGCTTTGTTGGTCTCGTAATAACGTTTGACTGCTGAGGCTCAGCCTTTCGAACTTAGTACCTCACGCTCAGCAGCTGAGCATGAGGTACTAAGTTCGAATATCGGTTCAGGCAAAATTTGCGTAATAATAAGATTACTCTGTAACAGTCGAAAGAGATTGATAGAAAAAAGAAAGGATAAAGAATAAAGAGAGAGATGGAGAGAGCACGTGAAGCTGTTGGTGCTGCGCCTGATCTCCCCCCGGTAGTGTCGGACTGTCGTCATCGAAATATGATTGTGAAGAAACAGAGAGTATACCTTCCCCCCTAGCTAAGTTACGACCGTTTCATTTCGATTCTCTTGCGTCGAACGCCTCGAGTCAGACACGCCTCCGTTTACTTTGTTCTGACGTCATCTCAACGCTCAGTCACTTGGTCAGAACCAAGGAATCGGAGGCGTGGTTTGGCATCGGAACGGTTGTAACTTGGCTAGGTGGGATGTGTGTGCGACGGGCGTGCCTCTGCGTTCTTCGAAAAAGTCAGAAAAAATATGGTAATTAGTATTTAAACATCTCTATGGAGATGAATGTGCCAGAAACTCCATGGATACTCTTTTAAATCATATTTGTAATCAAAAATATGTTTGTATCAAACCAAAATGAATATTAAGTTCATAATCTAACCACCTTTAAATAATTACATTAGAATGGAAAACAAATCGACCACATTGTCTGGTCACCTTCAGTGTGTGACAGAACAAATATAAACATCACGCTGCCAAGGTGAGGCAAGTTTCTGTGGAAACTTGGACTAATTCATATGAACTGACAATGTAAATGTTTACCTAACATAACATTAGGCCTGAACTCCACGAAGAGTTAGGTAAACGTGTAACACACTAATATTATAACGGCCCGTTCACGACCTTGCCACTGTGAGCGGTAGCTAAGCGTGGGGCGGTGAGCGGTAATATCAAAAGTTTGAAAATGAGACACGAGACTCCGCTAATAGCGCCGCGCGCATGCTTTCTGATGCCGCCCCGCTCGCCGCACCGCGCGCCGCTAAGACCGGAGTCGTGTTCTTTACGCTCGAACGGCTGAACAGATTTGGATGTAATTTGGCACACGGGTAGACCATGTCCTGGATTAGCACGTAGGATGCTTTAGGTCTCGGGAGTATTTTCCCTTGCGTTAATTTTCTCCTTTGACGCGGATGAAACCGCTGGTAGCAGCTAGTAATGTAATAAAGGCGAAAGTTTGAGAGTGTGCGTGTTTGATTGTAACTTTTTCACGCTTGAAAGGAGTGGACCTGCCGGAGTCTGTGTTTCCTGAGAGCTGTAACCTAACGTTGTGAGCGGTAGCTAAGCGCGGGGCGGCGAGCGGTAAGATCAAATATGTTTGAAGAACGCCACGAAACGCCACTCATAGCGCCGCGCGGCCGCTTACCATTTGACTTTTCAAAAGTGCCTGCAAATGGTCTGTTTGAAATAAATGATTTTGATTTTGACTTTTACCGATGTCGCCCCGCTCGTCGCGCCGCTCGCCTCTAAGACCAAAGTCGTGCACAGGCCGTAAAGGTCTTTAAGTCAAGAGTGAATAGGTTACTTCTAGGCAAACGTGCTCCATCGTCAGCCACATAATCGCTTACTATCAGGTGAGATAGTGGTCGAACGAGAGCCTACTAATTAAAAAGCGGATTTCAATGAAACTTGGCACATGTCCTGGATGAGCAGAGCACGTAGGATACTTTTTCATCCCGGGAGTATGTTCTTGGGTTACTTTGCTACTATCACGCGGGGAAGCAGCTAGTAACTAGTACCTACTGTTAATTTTCTTTTCAATACACTTACTCGAAAACCTGCTCTTATACTACTGCTCAGTCTGTTGCGTGCCTAAAAGCAACAGACTGAGCAGACTGTTTTCCGCACTAGTGCAGTGCCGTAGGCGTGCTCTTCCCCGCCACAATGTTGTTACTTACATGTATCGTATTAGGCTGGGCGCGCTTCGACTTCCACGAGTCGCTGGTCAACCCCCGTTTATTCATTGCTTCGTAAGTGTGTTGAAAAAAATCGTTTGATAGACATGCATATTTGTCACTGCAGCCCTCGGCTGCATAAACCATAACATACTCAGAATCAGAATCAGAAACGTTTATTTCAAATAGACCAGTTACAGGCACTTTTGATTCGGTCAGTCAAACAAGTGAAGCTAAATTGCGCTTACGGCTTGTGCGAATTCCGCCTCTTTCTGCACTTGTATATAAATGTACTATTTCTGTTTTCAATCAAACTCAGCTGCCTTTACAAAGCTGCCATATGTCTATTCCGCTATATTTTTTTGGCTTCTCTCTAGTTTCGGCAATACAAAGCCACTGACGGGTGCAAGCTTCAAGTGGCATTGAACTTGTTTTTTTTTTATAAACTAGCATCCTCGTTGAGCACTCGCAGAAATGTAGACCGAACTGGCTTGGCACCTGCCCCGCTATATTTAAACATAAACGGTCCCATCCGCTAATATGGACATGTTGAGACATGACATGAGAAACAAGTTGGGTACGGGACTGACGAGTTGGTCCCTACTTTGTCTTGGACTGACAAAGGAATTTAAAACTGCACTTCTCTCTTCATGACAGTCTTTAAATGCCAGATTGATAGTCTGAGATTAAAGCTACAGTTTTATTACTGTGTTGTGTCGTGTCGTGACGCCTTCTTACGTCGTTGATTGGCTACAAAGCTTGTTATGACGTCACTTACCTACCTATGCTTGTACAGATTCGTTTGATTGGTGTATCTTACGCCACGTCACTAATGCGTAATTAATTAAATGTTAGGTACTAATGCGTCGTGGGGATTGTCACTGTTTAATGTTAAAAAAAAAAAAAACTCTAAAAAGTGCAAAATAACTTTAATTTTGAAAGAAAGAAAAACAGTTTATTTACGTGTTAAAGACGCAATCTTAAAACTAGGTAACACAACATAATATCACAGCAATTGATAGGGAAGTTGGAAGTTGGTGTTAGAAAATGAAGAGACAAAACTATTATAGGAACACCGACGTCTGAAATTAAAGTTATTTTGAATTTTTTTTACATTGAAGTCTGTTGTATTTTATTTTTTATTTTTATGAAAAATTTTAAAAGTGTTTTTATTTTACACTTTTTAGTTGTAGTACCTACCCCTTACTCCATCGCATCGTAATCAATAAAATATGATCATTAAAACAAAGTCACTTTCAACAAAATGGTGCAGTTGATAACGTCAAATCTATGATTGAACAAAAATAAATACCATCAACGAACTTATTAATCGTTTTTTGCGGTTGGGTTTTTTAATATGGTCAACTTTTTTTTTAAAATACCTAATAGGTATATAGATACTTATATTCATAATATATGTATGTCATCTCTACACTACCGTTTATACTTTGACTAACTTAGCTTAGCCCAAACATTGTGAAGTATGTCAACATTTTGCATCACACAGTATGCTAATAGGTCATCGTAACTTACAACCGTAATAAACATAGGACAATAAAGCATGCAAGTCTGGATGTGAAAGCTTTAGGACCGGATGTTTGAGTACCTTTGGAAATGACTACATCCAGAAGTTGACGGAATCCAGTACACAGAATATACAGAGCAGAGAGACAAAGTTATTTTGATGCAGTATTGATAGGTTCGCGTTTGATCTCACCAAGCCCTTTCCATCATCGGACCGCAAGAGGTATGGCGTTGCGCCACCGGTACATGGTGGACAACCCACCCATATGTTAGCCACCCACAAAGCGTTTTGAGAACACATTCATTATGCGTACAGCTAAGAAGTGGAATTCCCTGCCGAAGTCTGTGTTTCCTGATAGCTATTACCTAGGAGTCTTTAAGTCAAGAGTCACATCATCGCTTACCATCAGGTGAGATTGTAGTCAAACGCGAGCCTATCCAAAAAAAAACCTGCAGCGCTATTCTCTAAGAAAATAGCCTTAAGCGCAACGCTGGCTGCAGCGACGAAATCCATGTAGGTTACATTCAAATCTCATACAAATCCAATGTACGTAACTAACAGGAAACAGATTCTGGCAGGGAATTCCACTCCCTCGGTTTACCCGCACTCAGGCCACCGGCCACAACCACAAAACGCCGCCACTGGCATATTTTCTATAGTTTTCATACGGATTCGCCGCTCACGGTTGACGCCGGTGGCCGCTACATGCTACAAATTGCAGTTGCCCGCACTGGCCACTAAACGCCGTCACACGCCATTCGCGCATTTAAATCATCTTCTTCAGAGTCCATAATGATACGCGTATTTTTAAGTGAGAAAATCATCCCATGTCATCCCCCGCTCTTGAGCGGAGCGGGAGATAGTGTCTGACCTTTACTGACTAAAAACTCACTCCTGTTCCTTCTTTGCCCTTCGTACCGGGGCCGAATATATTCTTTCAGAAACAGATCCTGGGCCCCAGTAGACTTCGATCCTGCTGGGTTCCTACGGATTGCTGACCACTCTTTGAGGCGCGCGTGGAACAATACGCACCGTCGACATCTTGGACTCGGTCCGGACGGTTACCGGACGAACGGTCGGACGGCGAGCTACCCATGCTCGCTGTCCGCAAGCCCGCGTCTATGGGGGCCGAAAATCGGGATTAGAATCCCGGTAGCGGCTGGGTCGTGAGCGCCGTTGCCTCACGCGTATGGGCTATGCGGCGACACTTAACTATACGCACAATAAATGTATTCCGAGAACAACGTAACAGTTAACTTAAATTCAGCGTTAAATATGCAAGTGGCCTAATTAATTTTGTCTAGTTGTTAAATGTAACTTCGTCAGACATAGTTTGTGCTCATAAATGTATGATATCATTTTTGTGCAGTTAATTACCGGAATTGCCAGTTGAAATATGTAACATTGTATTTATATGTATTAATAGCCATTTTTGGAAGTTCTTTTATTTGGGTCAAGATTAATATTTCAATGATAGAGGAGACTAAAATTTAATTCTTATACATGGAGAGAAGTAGGTAACAGACGGTTTTTTTTAATTGATATAAACTAGTGCTTGACTGCGATCTCACCTGATGGAAAGCAGCGATGCAATCAAAGGCGCACTAGTTTATTAAGAGCCTATTCACTCTAGCCTTGAAGACACCCAAATTATAATCGAACGGGAAGACCGCAGCAGGCAAACAGTTCCAGTCCTTCGACGTACGCGGTATAAACGACGAGGCGAAACGCTTAGTCCGGACCGTAGAGGTTTCAACAACGCAAGGGTGAATATACGCCGTACGTCGGTTTGTCCGATGGAAGAATTGCGATGGCGGAATCAAGTCATGCAATTCCTGCGGTTTTGGTAATTTGTAAAGTTTACCGTCTCCCAGCCACACCTCCGATTACTTTGTTCTGACGTCATCTCAACGCTCAGTCACGTGGTCAGAACAACGGAATCGGAGGTGTGGCCAACTCGAGGCGTTCGACGCGAGAGAATCGAAATGAAACGGTTGTAACTTGGCTAGGGGGGCAGGAGTGCCACGAGCTCCTAACGCGATCCAATTTACGACCTAAACTGAATTGGAGGAATGGGGCTACATATATCTAATAATAATAATATTATAATAATAATAATATTCCACAACTGTCACACAACGCCGTCTAGTCCCAAGCTAAGCAGAGCTTGTGTTATGAGTACTAGACAACTGATAAACATACTTATATATTACTAAATACATACATATTATAGATAAATTACACCCAGATACAGAACAAATGATCATTGCTCATCACACAAACATTTGTCCTAGGTGGGAATCGAACCCACGACCTCCGGCATAGCAGTCAGGGCCACTAACAACTAGACCAACAGGCCGGTCAAAAATATATAGGGTGTATAGCACCATCTTTCTTGCTCGCACGATTCAAATTTTAACACGTCATGGTATGGCCCCAGGTAAATATGAGCTACTTGTAGAGTAGTAGCGAATCTGATTGTTCATGGAACGTCGACCATAGATTTACATATCATCAGTCGTGAAGGCTACTTTATTGACCTCATTAATTTGACAGGTGTTGATCATACATATTATATTGTATAAACAATATACATTCATATATTAATTATTTAGTAGGTCTAGCACGCGTTACTGTGACACGTGTAACATAGATCATGTCAAAGGTTGTGGGGCTTCTAATACAAGATTTGTTAATGCGGACCACGTTTGGTGTTTACCTATAAACTTGAGGGAAATTAATTTAAATGCACCGTGGAAATGAAAAAGAAAGCCTATATTAATCACACTAAAATTACGAAGGCGAAAGGTTGCCGAAAGGATTTAGATGAAATGTAATACTTATTCATTAAAGCCATTGTCTTACTATTGTGTCTCTAATTACGGTATTTGGAAGGTGAGTATATGGACCTGTATATATTCCTGGAGTAGATTTCCTTAGGATGATTAACTTTCATGTGGGAAATTTTCATTTTTATTTAACTTTTTTCTTTTATTGTATCTACCAGTATTTTTCTCCGCATCTCCCAAAGATTGACTGGTAGAAAATATCTACGGCCTTAAGTTTGCCGCTGTACTTTTGTAGGTATGCATTTAATTAATAAATAAGGCGTGTTGTTTCACACAACGAATAAATATAAATCGGGATAAGGTCATGAGAGTGATGAAATAAAGAACTGATATGTTCATAAAAACCAATGCCAGAACAAAATACCTAGTGATACCGAGCATAAGTAATATACGTAATTGAAACGAATTTCGAAATACAAACGTTCGCCAAAAGATGTCATCTGGCCAGTTAAAAGATCAACTTACCTGAAAAGGAGATATGCGTAATCAACAAATAATTGCATTCCAATACCTTCATTAAGGATGAGTTGCACCATTTAACTATAACGATAACCAGACCATAACCAGCCGTGAAACGGTTGCCTATTGGTCAATTCGACGATTTGACAACTGTTAACGGCTTTGTTATCGTTATAGTTAAAAGGTGCAACTCACCCTTAGTAATCAGATCTCACATCCTTTTAATGAAAACAATCACATCAATTCAACAACTAAGGAATCCAAACGAGTTATTAAGGCAGGTTGACATAAAATTAATTTGCAAAAACTAATTAATACAGAACGCGATTGCGTTACAGAAAACCGCGCACTTCTTTAGCAATTCGTGAAACGTCCTCTTCACGGTCCGCTTGCTATTAGGCGAATAAAGCGACCTTTTATTTGTAATGGCCGTGCTATTATAAATATTAACCATTTGCTATAGTAGCACACTGGCATACCTATTATTTATTAGCGTTAAATTGTTTAGAAAGTTGTCTTTAATTTTGATTTATGACAGATCGATATCACAGTGTATTACGTGATTATAAACATAATAATTGTTTGCGTCACATTGCCTTGTCGTTTTGTCAATGAAACTTTTTATTTCTGAGTTTATTTCGATATTTTTCTTAGAGTAGTTAGCTAAGAAACACCGGCCTCATCTAGTTTAAATTGACGATTGGCGTGTGAAATAGCTGTTCTAACAAAATAAATATTGTTTATTGCTTGGCCTTGATCAATTTAATTTTTACAACAAAGAATCTTTAGGAACTGACCATTTCATTTTACGTCATCATCGGAATAACTGCAGTCGACGAGAATCCCAAAAATGGTGTCATCGGTTATTTGAGCAATCGTTCCATCATTCCATGTATGATAGAATCCCATCGTATCGAATGCTGGGGTGTGAAATTAGATCCTTTGTACAGACCTAAATCCTTCAACCTAATTTGGAAGCCCGTTGATTGCAATCGTACTCCCACGTAATACACTGGCATATAGATCTCTATAGACATATAAAAGCCTGTATAGGTTGTTTGTCTTCAACAAGATGCAATTACCATAATTTTGGAGCCTATAAATTCCCCATAATAGTTCCCTGAGTTTCTATAACTCCAGTTACAACGATTTATTACCGCTGAATCGCTTTGGGCATTCAACAGTATCGAGGTGGTACTAACGGTCCTTATTTACGTTGACATGTTATTACTAAAATAGGTTTCAATTAGTGCTAAATGCTCGAGGACTTTCGTCACCTTGTTAGGGATAAAGGCATTTATAAATGATACTTTCGTTATGGTAGCTGGCTCGAAATTGTTCTAGAATGTTTATACATAAAACATGATGAAAATAGAAATAGTTCTAGGTAGTCCACTTCTAAAATTACTGTTAGTTCTAATTTCGATAATGTACGTTATTTCATGATATACTGTCAATATGTCGTCCGATCGTGTCTCGAATCGACTTTCATCATTAGGACATATTTTTTCCTTTAGAACCGTGAAAATGAATGGATGACCGTGAAAGAAACATGTCTTAATGTTACTGCAAGAGACTTGCGCAAACCACAAACATTTGTGGAATGCATAATTTTTCGGCAATTAATTCTATGGTTACTGCATCAAATGCATTTGTATTGGTCCCGTCACAAGTCGTGCTGTGACCGAGTCGTCTTCAGTCCCTGTGAGTTAAGACGCCAATTATGAAGCAATGCTAACGATCTCACTAATTGGTCCCTACGAGCCTTTATCTTTATGATCGATACCGTGAACTGATGGTCGTGACAAATCGTGGAACTGTTTTAACTGTTCCTCTTTGAGTTCAATGGAAGGATTGAACTATTATGATATATCCCTTTAATTGATACGAGTATCAATCATCATTTCTTCGGTACTCTTTTAAGTTTTATACATAGAAGTATCAGCCACCTCTAAAATTTTTTGAGGCTCCTCGGGTTTACGTCCAACTTTCCAATTTATGCTATCTTCGTCCCAAATACTGGTCCGTGTTCCCAACTGACCTACTACACGGATTTGCGACCCTAGATAATGGTATCTACCAGTTTTGCTGATTCAGCCGTGAGTGTGAACTAGGCCGTTTGGAAACGCTGGCAATATATTCAATCTTTGTATTACAACAATATGGGCGAGATTGTGTTTCTCAGAAGAATATTAAAGGAACGAAGGTTGAATAGAGGATCTTTAGGAATTACCTTGAAATTTTTGTTCTTTTAGATGAAAAATAAGGTCAGACAAGTGTGGCATAACAATGTAGGTTTTTTTTACCTAGTCTTATATTCATTTTAGATGATACGAAATCAGTTTTTATTGACTTCGGTACACATAGACCAACCATGTCTCTTTTGTTAACCACCGGACTTGTGGTCAAGCCTATTTGATAACCATAAAACAACTAAAAAAAATTTCTATGGCAATCGCCTCCTAACATAACGGTTCCAATAATTTCCATTTTTCACTACACCGGTATTTCGGCGGCAGTAGACGAAGACACAATGACAGATTACACGACTATAAACAAGATAGACCTTTTGTTGCCAACAAAGATGGCTGCCGGCAAAATGGCGGGACGTTACCGATACGAAATTGGCGGTAATTGACGCCTTTGTCGGCGTATAGGGCTGCTGTGTTATCCCGGACTCCGGAGCTTCTTAAAGTGTCTCATCATTTAATGATACTTTAATTTTCTGAGATATATTTGGGACGTGATATTCAAGAAAAAAACCATATCTCAGAGTCATGGTGTGCCGCTGCGCGTTGTTATTTTTTCTTTCTTTGCTTTGTAGGTTTTTTACTTGCTTCAAATCAGGTTTTTGAATAAGCAGAATTATTAAATTGGCTATGAGTTATTGCGTTGCCACCCGTTATGGTTTGTAGAAAAATCTTTACAATATTGATGAAGTAAATGGATTTGATACAAACAGTAAGATTTTTCATATGCTAGTGATACAGTCTAGGCATTTGGTCCGTGAAGTGCAAATAATATATACTCCAAAATATTGAAACGTATGTTTTTTAAAATTTAATGTTGATTTTATTTCTTCTTCCTTTATCAGATTAGTGTCTATAGAAGATAATTATATCATGTTATGGTAAAATATACAAGATACCTATATAAATGTTAGATCTGTTTGAATATATATTTATAAACATGTATGTTTAACAAACTATTTACTTTTTATTTTATCGGCACAAATTCTTTGTAAACTTTTTGCGATGTACCTAGTCATCGGCTAATAGCAAATTTAAATAAAGATGGCTGCCAATCTACTCTATCATTTGAAACTACAAATAGTATATCGGTTTAAAATTAGTAAGTTATATATTTAAAACTAACAAGCTCTAATAAATAAAGTCATAAAAGCTGTGTTTGACAGAAAATCTATTAAAAAGAAGTAATTGCAAGGCCTGTATAAGTGGACGGTCCTTCTGACGTGAAGTGCCGACAATTATAATAATAGCCATTTTAATAATTTAATTTGTTTAAATTAACTCAATACGTCTGCTAAAGGATAGGGTTTTTTGCTCCATAGACAAGAGAGTGTTAAAGTTTTTTTGCCTAAATGATTGACCTTCTTGGGTGGTCGTTGGTTATGGTCAAATAGTTTTTTTTACGTGAACATCAAAATACTTAACTTTTGAGATAGTTACATATGTTACGATGATCAATCTTTTAATATTTTTTTTCCAGATGTAGTTCACGACCTTGCGTAACACGTCTTACCTCAAGGTGAAGATAGTTACATCTTATTTTGAATATTTACGACTTAAAAATAAATTCTCCCATTTAATCCTTAATATATAAAAGTCTCGTGTGTATCATTATTTGTTATCGAACTGCTCCGAAACGCTTCGGCTGATTTCTATGTTTTTTTTTGTGTTTAGAATGTATTTTGCACTAGCTTCGGCCATGTAGACCTATGTGAAATAAAAACATTTGAATTTTTAATTTTTTTTGGTAGGTCTGTAAATGGGTCGTAGATTATTTTTGTCCCCCTGTGTTCCTACTGAACTGATAGCCTGAAATAATTTATATGGCAAAACTTCGTTTGCCGGGTAAGCTAGTGGATATAATATCATTGACAGTAGGTATAAGATTAGGTATGTATGAACATCAACTTGTCTATTTGATCGACTCACCCATCCCATATGGTGAAACGAGAGGGAATATAGTCATACTTTTACTGACCCACCTGTGTTCCTTCCATCGCCCTTTGCGTTCCAGGGCCACGAATTGTCTGACTCTTTTTGAACTATCTCGTAGCCTAATTGATCAACACCATAAGAGTTCAAAAGTGCCTGTAAACGTTTTAGTCGAAGTAATTGAGTTAGAACTCAGGTGTAATTTTTTACCAAAGATTTTTTCTTCTACACCTTTAGTTCAAGGCCATTCAACCGTGAAAATACGATTCGACCTCACGCAAGATTATTACTTAACGGGATTTTACGGGTTTTAAGTTTTAGGAGCAAAAACTATACTCTTACATCACTATAACTACGCTGAGCGTGAACACTAAAGTTAACAAGAACTTAGTCACTGATAAAAAACTTGGTATATTGAACGTCTTAAACTATAAACTTTGTTCGACTATGCTGTCGCTTAAAGATAGACGGGCAACCAACTAGTGATTTTTGAGGCAATTCCAATATAGTACCTACCATCTATAGCCCGACTTCGCCCACAGCTGGGCATATAGGCTACTCTTTTCTTATACCAAGTTCAAATTCAAGTTCAAAATATTTTTATTTCACATGGGGACTATGAAACGTCAGAAGCTAGTGCACGGTTCCCATTGGTGGTTTCCTATAAATGATAATATATGATTATGATAAATGATATTTATTTTTGCAAATAGGTTTAAAAAACACTTTTACACGTCAAATTTTTTTTTTTCGTCGGTTTAAGTTAGATGAGGCTGGTGTTTCCTAGCTGACTACCCTAAGAAGAAGCACCGAAACAAACTCAAGGGTCAAAGTCTCTTTTAAGGTCCATACAGTAAATATGTAATGGTCAAATCACATGAGAACCATGCAGATTAGTCTGAAATGGTCTTTTGAAGAAAAAACCCTACAGATTTGAGAAGAACTCTAGGGAGAAGAACCTCTACAAATCGGATATGTTTCTTGGCATTGCTATTTAGTAGGTATTATTAGATTATATCAAGCCTGTACCACTGCTGGGCAAAGGCTTCCCTCAAATCCTTCCATTATCTGCCAATTCTTAAGGACATCTAAGTTGTCCCGCTATCTTCTTCGCTATGCACTCCGTCTTGCGAATTCAGGGCACCAATTTCGTGTTTACGGGCACATCGCTCGATCGCCATGCGTCAGTCATGACCCACTTAATCAGCCTTCTGAATGACATTGCAAATGACCATATAAAAAACCTTTGGTGCTACATGTTTCCAAAAAAACCGTTACCAATAAAACACGTCCACTGTCAGTTCAATTAACCAGTTCATACAGTTTACTGGACCCAATATTGGCGCAAATACTGCAATCTTCTATCCTTCCGCACCATAGTCACAAAATAGGTAGGTACAGAAGTCAATCTCATGTATGCTCTTCACTTTTCATACCTACGCTCAGCAATCGCACTAGGGTCGGCGCCACCGTACGACCGAGCGCGCGCGGGCTCGGCGATAAATACCTAATTTATATTGTAAAAATATTACATGGCTACTTATACGTATTTATCTACCTATCTAACTGTTCTGCGTTAAGTCAAAACAACCTTTCAAAGTACTTACCTAATTACGTCTTAAAATTGGTAGCAAAACGATAAAAAATGCTCCATAATTTCACAAAAAAGTTCACAGACGCTTGTCTCAAGCGGATGCATACGCGCTTGTAATGAGTCGAATTGAGTCGAGATATCGTGTCCGTCAGCTGTGTCTGTGCGTTGCTCGAGCGCGCTTTGTATGTAGATTGTCTTCTGTACCTATCTATTTTGTGCCATAGTCCTTTTCAATTAGTCCGTCTATATCGGTCCGTTTTGTAATTATTTTCAATTAATATTGTTAATTGACGTAAAGTGTGGTCGCCATTATCTGAACTGTACAATTGAAAGCCGCGGGCACTTTTGATGATATTTACAAAGCTCTATTTTTAATCTGTGTAGTACTCCTTATTCCATTCATAGAGTAATGACCTCTAAAATTAATGATTGGCGAAGTTGCAGTTCATGTTACTAATCTTATTATGTGTTTGCTTTTTAATTTATTAATACTTTTTTGTGTAACTATTTTCTATTGCCGTTGAGATGGATTGGAGTGTATTAGTCAGGTAATCAAACTTGACATTGGCAAAACAAAACAGGTTTTCTAGACTATCTCACTTCTACACAGATAAATAAAATTGAAGTGTCTGTTTGTTTCTAAATAATATTGTTTTTAAGGGCTATGCTCGGGGTTTCCTTGCGTGATCGAATAAAAAATGAAGATATCCGCAGGAAAACTAAGGTTGCCGACCTTAGTTTTCCTTGCCTTTAATTGCCAATCTTAAGTGGCAATGGGCAGGGCATATTGCTCGCAGAACAGATGGCCGTTGGGGCCGAAAGGTTTTGGAGTGGCGACCGCGTACCGGAAGACGCAGCGTTGGAAGGCCTCCTACAAGGTGGACCGATGACCTGGTGAAGGTAGCGGGAAACCGATGGATGCGGGACGCACAGGAACGTTCGATATGGCGACGCTTGGGGGAGGCCAATGTCTAACAGTGGACGTGTATCGGCTGAAATGATGATGATGATTGTTTTTTTACTAAAAACGTAAAGAAACGATGCATAACAAAAAAGCAATAAGTAGGTATATAAAAATCTTTCTGTTTGTTCCGGTTAATCTCCGAAACTGCTGGACCGATTTTGTCTGCTAGATATTATAAGACTTTCCTAGCTGCTACTACTACTTTATTTTAGAAAAAACAATTAGGGTGTAACCAAAAAAAAACTTCTTGAAATTGTAACAGCTTTGTGATGTTTACGAGTCTAAATTGGATGGAGTTGCGGCCCCAGGTAGTTTTAAATAAAACTAGACTAAATGTTTTTATTATGGACTAGCTTCGCACGCGTATATAAAATACGTCACTCAGGAATAAAGCAGCTTTCTATCGGTGAAAAATTTTTAGCTAACGGACCAGTACTTCCTGAGATTACCTCATACAAACGAAAAAAACAAAAAACAAATTATACCTCTTTATTATATTGGTGTAGATAGGTTCACGTTTAAGCACTATCTCACCTGATGTTAAGCGATCATTTGGCCGATGATGACGATGGAACACGCTTGCCTAGCTATCAGGAAACACAGACTCCGCTGCGGGTATGGTAGGCACTCCCAAAACCCTTTGTATGTGTGGTGGCGCAACGCCGTACGTCTTTTGGTCCGATGATGGAATGTGCCTGAATCACCAGCATATTTAGTGTCCCACCATAAAAATCTATCAGTTTTAAGACTTCCAGGCACCAAAGCTTTAAGTCAGATTTAATTAAAACACAACAACAGACCGAAAACAAACTTGGTTGCCCCCACACATTTATGCAGTGGTCCTACTTTCCACGAAGTCCAAACAAACGAAACAGAAATGCACTAATTGCTCCAATTCTAAATACTAATTTAAATAGCAATTGAGGGACAATACTGTCGCAAAACGTGCGTGCGTGCAGCATGGCACTACTCGCTGCGGCACTTATACACAGCTGTCATCGTTGAATTCAATACTGGCGTGTTCTGTAATTACATACCTAGTACTTATGTCACGCTATTAGGCCGTAACTGTTCTTTATTGTCCGCTCATTGTTTGATGATACCTACTCTATTTTATTATCTTGTGATAGTACCACGTAGTTGTCTGGCATTTTTTGCTGAACTGGACCTATTTGGTGTAGGCGCGAGACACAATGTTAGTTATTTTTTATTATTTTTTTTAATCTTATGTGTTTGCATTATGTGTATCTATGTATCTCTACGCATCTCTCTCTCTTTCTCACGTCGTTTGTGGCAAACGTGCGTGCGTGCAGCATGGCACTACTCGCTGCGGCACTTATACATAGCTGTCATTGTTGAATTCAATACGCTGGCGTGTTCTGTAATTACATATCTAGTACTAATGTGTCTTAAACCGTAATGTCACGCTATTAGGCCGTAACTGTTCTTTATTGTCTGCTCATTGTTTGATGATACTTACTCTATTTTTTATCCTGTGTGATAGTGTACTTATCCTTAGTTTTTTTTTTAAGTAGGAAATTATCAAATAATTTCTCCCACTGAGTGAGTGGAGAGAGAAACACTCATCATTTAAACCGAAAAAAAGTCCACCGTTGGACATGGGTCTCCCCAAGTGTCGCCATAACGACCGGTCCTGTGCGTCTCGCATACATCGGATTCCCGCGACCATCATCAGGTCACCCTTTCACCTTGTAAGAGGCCTTTAAACGCTGCGTCTTTCGATACGTGGCCGCCACACCAGAACCTTTCGTCCACATCGACCATCTTTTCTGTTGTTGTGTGATAGTCTGGGTAAACTATCCTATCATGCCAAGGCCCATCGCAAGAGATCACTCTCGCCTATCGCCCCCACGAGGACACGGCGGTGCTCTGGTCAAGCAGGGCACACCCCTACCATATGCTCCACCGTGTCCTGTGAGCGGTTCACACCGTGGTGACACCCGGGCGTTACTTCCGCACGAATCCGGTGCAAAAACTTCCCGAACTGACCGTGCTCGGTGAGAACCTGCGTTATGAGAAAGGTGAGGACGCCGTGATGTACAGCAGTGTTACCACGAGCTCTTAATGCGATCCATTTTCGACCTAAACTGCACTGTTAAAGGGATGGGGCTTTAAATGGTGTAAAGCTCCATCCCTCTTTCTCGCTTACAAGCCTGACAGTTTAATACGTCATTGTTAGTCTCCTGTAATATTGTCTGGTATACTACTACTACTAATATATAAAAATCAATGCCACTTTTCGTTGTAATTTTATAACTCAAGAAATGGGCTCATCTATCCAAACCAAATGTTTAGGCTTTGTTCGGACTATTTAGTAGATGGTTTATGTGAAGTTTGGTAGGGTATAGTAGGGTAGAGTAGGGTAGAGTAGTGTAGAGTAGGGTAGAGTAGTGTAGTGTAGGGTAGTGTTGGGTAGTGTAGGGTAGAGTAGGGTAGAGTAGGGTAGTGTAGTGTAGAGTAGGGTAGAGTAGGGTAGAGTGGGGTAGTGTAGGGTAGTGTTGGGTAGTGTAGGGTAGAGTAGGGTCTATGAGTAGTAGAGTGAAGTAGGGAAGAGCGAGAGCGAAGCCGCGCGGGCAAAAGCTAGTTACTATAGATATAAATATGTATAATAGTACTATATAAATCCCGTACGAATTCATATTATCAACACTACACACGGAAACTTCCGCTAGTGTACATGGGCTTAATGACTGATACGATTATCTGTTCCGGGAATTTGTAGCAAGCATTGTGTAGTAGTAATCGACATTGGGTCGTTGATTCCATAGGTGGTGACTGATGACAGTGTGTTGTGTACCTACTTACCTAATCAATGATGAAAACAGCTTTTTTTTTCTCTATAAGCTGACTTTTTTGTACGATAATCTTGGTTTGTATTATTTTGTCCAGAGTTTTGTCTAGACATAATGACGTTGACCATGTTATAGTTTGGTAGAATAATTTTGAACTTATTGACGATTTCGATTGTGAATTGCACTTTGTCTAGGCCCTCAAAAAATATCTATCATAAATTTTATAAAGAGGAAAGATTGTCATTTTTGTTTTTAATTGAAAAAGAACCCAAAAATATCTGGCCCGATTTTCCACAATCGATTACGATCCGACAAAATCAAATTTGTCAGTTTGCCCCACTGTTGGGTGAAGGGTCTCTTCCTTTATCACACACGTGGACTTTATCTTCGTCTTGGTCTGCAGCGATGTCACCTTGCGTTTAATGGAACCCACTTACTGGGTTTTGAAGCACTTATTGGTTCATTTGTCAAACGAGTCTGACTCAAACAAAAAAAAGATTTTGTAGTCACTGAATGGACAGTCCTTTAGATAAACACATAACCTTAGTAAAGAACTTACTACAACTTCCTCATAACAAGATTAAACTGATAGTAAACGCTACAGAGGAAAAAAGGGGATGGCACACCGCCAACTCTCTGTCAACCAGTACTCCAATAAACAATAGATTAACCCAGTCTCCCACCATTGAGCATTAATAAAAACTATTCTCATGAATTAATAATATTCACAGTGCAATGTCCGCTGATAATGTGCTGTTTATTCTGTGGTTTTAATAAAATTTACCGCAGACGACGGTTCGTGTCGATAATGGCTGCCATATAATGCTTTTACATAGATCGACTAATTGCAGTATAAGTGTCTGCATGGCCATTCAATTTTTTTTAGTGTATTGAGCCGCTTTGTCCTGTGCATTTTGATATAGGCATTAGTTGCTGGTATTCTTTGGCCGATGCATTTTGACATATGCATTAGTTTCTTGTATTCATTGGCTTATGGAGCCGCTTTGGCCTATTAATTTTGACATAAGCATTAGTTTGTAGTACATATTTGGTTATTATCATGTTCTTTACGCGTTAGCTGGATAGACTGAGTAGTTTACGATTTTCGATAAAGGCAGGATTTGTTGACACAGTGCCTAAAGCTAATGAAATAATTTTACCGTTTGTATTTTCTGTAACTTTTAATTGGTTAATAATAAAAAGTATTTCCATGTAGATTTATTTATAGTAGATGTACTGCATTGTATTTATTGCCATGTAAAATACGAATGCATCAGATAGGGCCGTTCGTCACCTTTTTTTTTTTTAAAAAAGAGTTACCATGGAGTTGCTCGCCTTTTCTTCTCCATCTGAAACGTTAAATTGAAACCATGTACTACATTCTGATATTTTATAAGTGCCCATGTAGGCTATGTGAAATAAAATGATTTGGAGTTTGACTTAGACGAAAAGTTTTGATGCTCAATAGTAAACAATACTGTGTAAACTACTGATTACTGATGCTGCTTGTAAAATACTGATGGATATTTAAAGGATCTCAAATCCATCCCCAAAAGCACTTGCTAAAGCTTGTGACATAAAGATGGAAATGCGAAGGATAAGAAACAGCTTATAAAACAAAAATTCAACTAATAATACTTCCACAAACACTCAAATTCCAGCAACCGTCATTCCATGAAGCCGTAATTTCTTAGTCAAGTAACAAGTTTATAACGATAACACAAGTTCCAGACTTATTATTCATCAAAGTTGAGCGTTGTTTATCATGATAATGCAGGTGAGAAGTTGCTCCGAACTCGGAACAGGTGCTGCAAATCGCAGTAATGCAATAGCGAACTAAGAAGTAATCCATTTTACTTTGTTGATTCTTGGCGTTCGCTCAGAAACGCTCTGATAAAGGTGTTGAGAATAACTTAAGGTAGGTGCCAGATAAACGTGGAATGGCGGTCATTGACCTTCCTACATTTTTTGACGTTCTTAATTTCAAAAACGGAAATAAAGCCATAAAGCAGTCTTGAATCGACATGTATCGTGACTCTTTGCATGCATGCTCTTGTAATGAAAAGCAATTCATTGTTAGTTTTTCGGGTATCTACGCAGAGATATTAGGAAAAGGTCAATGTATTTTATTCCACGGTCAAATGCCACCTTTTATAGGTGGTTTTATTGAGATCGATGTTTTTTTTTTTACCACAATTGCGTGGAGAATAGAGGTGCCACTTGCCCTAAACATATTTATGTTAAGAGGAAATCCTATTCACACTATTATTTAGTTTTTACAGTCACTTTAGAAAGTGGATGTAACATATTCTACTGTGTTTGTAGAATTTAGCAGCAAATATCAGCCTTCTCTGTAAGCTTCGCAGAAGTAGTCAATACAGGTACTACAATAAAATTTTTAGCTCCATTTTACTGATATTGTGCATGTTTTAAAGATTCTACATATTGTCCTTTTTGAATGATTCAAAAAGCTTCTCAACTTCACTCGAAAAATCTTTGGCGGGATTTTTCATTAGCTCGCTCTACTTATTTTTTTACTCGTGAACAATAATCTGACATGTTGAGAAATAGATACGAATTTTTTTTATTAGTTATTGCAATTAACTTTTTTCAATTTGCACATGTGACACGTTGAAATATTGATAAGCATTTTTTGCTAGTTATCAAAAGATTACAAAAAAAAATCTGTAGACTGCAGTTCATCAGACAGATGAAATAGATTTCCCAAGACAACGAACGACATTTTGTAAACATTAATTGAGTAGAATTTGGAAGGTGATTGTACAGGTTTATAAATAGACAATACCAAAATATATAATATATATTTTGAATAGAAGAATCTATAACTTTCTCTTTATACTGTTGAAATGAAATCAGCCATATATCGGCCCTGCAATTAAACAAATGATATATTGGTGTTGTCACTGGCCCGACAACAATCTACCAATAAATTCATTGATTTCTATCAAACTGGGCTTCAAACCTCACCGCATCATACTTCGACACCTGTCATTAAAAACGCTGACTACCCACATAGGATAATTTCAATGAATAAATCAATAGTGTCGTGCCGAAAGCAGGTTTTCCCTCAGGGCAATAAACTTGTTTTACGTGTGCGGTACAATCTCTGTTGTTATTGTTTCACTAAATGTTGTATTGTTTGGAAAATAGAGGATTGTTTTCATTTGTATGTGGGTAGGTGTTTATGTGGGAAGGTTGGCTGTAGTGGGGTTAAAATGTGGCCGGTTCGTCTGATCATTTAGAACACCTCTCTGTTGGTTTTTAAGAAATGCATTTGTGTTATGATGACACTAATATTATAAAGCCTGAATTTTTAATATTCATTTTTGTGACAATTTTACACTTGAAATGTAGGTAAACGGAGGAACAGGCGTAGGGTACCTTTTATCTTGGGAGTATATTCCTTTGGAATTGTTTTCTGCTTTCACGTGAGTGAAGTTGCTGGGAGCAGTTTATCATCTATAAATACTAAAGCGCTTCCTGATTTCGGTTTTTTTCTTCTTACTTTTCAGTGTACCTAAAAATATCAGAATGTACCGTCCAAAGAGAAACATTTTTTAATTTCACTTTCATCTGTTTTACGTAAGAAATCTTCTACTTCCGCTCTGGGTGGATCGAGAGGAAGTGCCAAATTTGTACTTACTAAAACTCACAGTGTTCCTTCGGTTGCCTTTAGTGAAGGTCCAGGTAACTCTTTCGAACAATCCGCAGCCGTGGCAGGTTAATGTGACGCGGTCATCAGACTCAACGAAAACTAAAATACTTTTTTTTTTCTTTATATAAACTAGCGCTTGACTGCGATCCCACCTGATGATAATTATGATCCGGTGGGATTGATGGTGAATCGCACTTAAGAACCTACTCACTCTAGCCTTGAAGACACCTAAATTATAATCGAATGGGAACACCACAGCAGGCTAATTATTTCAGCCCATCGATATGCGCGGTATAAACGAGGATGCAAAACGAAACTTATAACTAATCTTTTAATAATCCTTCCTTATGATTGGAGGTGGTAGCTATTATAACAGATGATATAGAATTTTTAGATCAACGACACAATTTGAGTGCTAAATATTACTTGAGTCATGAATTCATATCTATTCTGTTTAGAATTCGTGACGCACCATGTGGCCAGGCGTGCATGTGTGATGCAAACTGGATTGATGACCTGATGTTCTAAATAAAATATTTTAATCAACATTGTTATAGTCATTCCTAATTCTGTCCCATAAATGAGCTCCTGTAAGCCGTTGGAATATATGCGTTAAGAAAATATTTGTATAACCAAACAATTTATCAAAAACATACAGAAATGGAATACTAATTCTGAAAATTATATCAAAATTTCTAGAAAAGCAAACGAGATATACCTAAAATTTAAACAAATATATCTGCCACTGTCGCTAAGACGCCGTTTTCTATGGCGGCCATACGGGTGTCAAGGCTTTTTACGTCAAAGACCACGTCGAACTTCTCTTATATAATAGCAATTTAATCCGCAATATCTTCTATGTTTTAAGTGGTGTTACCAAACCTTTAGACTTGACCTTTATTTACATAAAAACTACAATACTAAGGTAAGTTGTAAAAGCAGTTGAACATAATGTCAGATCCTATTCTTCCAAAAGTATTTATTCGTTGTTAATCACTGGTCTCCCTCGTAAGAATCCCCCTTTATGAAGACAATGGCCATAGGGGGATAATTGCTATAATCACACTTTGTGGGCATATCGGTAAATGTAGTGCGATGGTTCTATTATCATCAATCTTTATTTTGATCAAAAAATTCTAATCCGAATACTCATTTTTAAAGTTCGTACCTCTGTCTGTAAAAAAGAACCCATATAGGATCACTTTATTGTCAGTCTGTACTTATTAAGAACCTTTTTCTCAGAAACACGTGGAGGTATTAAGTTGAAATTAATATAAAATACTCAGGTCTGCTACCCCTTGGGACAATGACAAAAATAAAACTTCTAATTGAACGCGATCTAAAGAAAGATAAATGTAGATTTAGATAAGATCTAAAAGATAAGACCGTTTATGCTCCGTTTAGGTGCATATTTTGACATTCGCACTCCCGTTGACCTAGAATCCTGTTTGGCAAGAAGTAAGATCTCATAGCACAAGTACGGAAAAATTACTAAAAACCGTGTAGTTACATCACAAATTAATTACTCTTTTTGCAATTTGGAAAAATTTTTGAGACTTGATTCGGGAATCAAACTACTTACACAAGTAAGTTTATACATCGGTTTTGATGCGCGAGTCCGACTCGCACTTTACTGTTTTTTATTATCATTGATAAGTTCGCATTTGACTATCTCATCTGGTAGTAAGTAATTACTACTTTTTTCTTGGCCTTTGAGTCTAGGCTCTCTAATCTTAAGTGACATAAAATACATTACACATAAAAAGTGCCCCTAATACCTGCCTAATCTGAAAATTATGGTACGAAAAAGACTAAAGCAGTCTTGGCAAAGTAATCTTTGGGTCTAATGTGAATATTCATGCTCGACAAAATCGTATCTACCTTCTCGACTTCGGCGAAGCCATTTGGATCGTGAAATTAACATACGCTGTATAAAATCAATGTTTTTAATAGGATTTGTCAAAAGGAAAGGTTTCTGATGGAGTATGTTAATGTTTATATTATAGATATAGGTCTGGCTCTTCGTTTTTCTCAATATAAACTAATGTTTGACTGCGATCCCACTTGATGGTAAGCAGTGATGCAATCGTTGATGGTCAATCGCACTATTTTATTATGAGCGGCTTCCCGTCCGAGTATAATTTAGGTGTCTTCAAGGAGAGAGTGAATAGGCTCTTAATAAAACTAGTGTGCATCACCGTCAACGATTGCATCACTGCTTACCATCAGGTGGGATCGCAGTCAAGCACTAGTTTATATCAATTTAAAAAAAGCCTATTCAATTTACTATAATAGCCTTAAACCTAAATTCGGGAAGACCGCTGCATCAAAACTTATTGATCTTATGTCTGGTTCCTTCAGCCTCTTGGTAACTGTGATAGTACTGTGATTTGTATTTTGTAGTTTCTGAATTAATTCGAGACCGCGTCTTCTAAACTAATCTTATCAGCTGATCTTAATTCTTTAGTGTACAGTAAAACTTAGCATATTACACAGTGATTAGGCGATTTGTATACAAAGGCGAGTTTGACTCAACGATAAGTTTTCTCCCAGTAGACCTTTGAGTGACCATTCCAGTGTACAATATAAATCTACATAAAATAAGTTTAATACTTGCATAAAAATGACTGACTCGGCAAATATTGTTCTGCCACATAAAGTATGTAAAAGAAAAAGATAGGGCAGCGAGTAAAAATAGTCTACGACTTATTCTCAGACCTACCAAATAGACACAAAAAGGAGCAGTTCGATAACAAACACTGTGACACGTGATTTTTGAAACAATTCTAATATATCAATTATGAAAGGAATTTTTCTCTTATAGACATTCGGAGATCTTATCGTCCCATGATGAAGAATTCATGAACAGAGAGTTCATGAATTCTTCATTATGGGCCGTTAGGAATACTTGACATGCATTAATGTTTCTGGTTCCTAAAGATGGTTGGCCAACTCGGGACTACTCACATAAACACCACATTTAGGTCGGGCTCCGTAATTGCAGTATGATGTTACTATTTGTTCACAGGTGGCCCTCTGCCCTTTCCCCAGAACCTATTACTCCTTAGTTGCCTTTTACGAGACCCTTGGGGAGACACGGGCCGACCATTGCTGGATTGATGGGCTTATTGCAGGCAACGGTCAACATTAAATATACATTAATTTATTAGGAAGACTTCGTAATTCTATCTTTGTTTTTGTTTTACGTTCTCACGTTTTCATATAAATGCGTGCTTACCAAGATTCTGCTGGTATATCGTTTGGCGTTACATGATGTTATGAGTTTAAGTTCATTGTCATAAGCCTGGGAGTTCTTAGGCAAATACAATCATCTATTATGATATCAAGTCACGATGTTTTAATTTCAATTGTGACTTCAATGACATCATTAAGAAGATCGATGTTAGGAGTAACGCTATAATCAATAGGCGTCTTATTGAATTGGTTTCTCTAAGCAAATATTTCGTTTTATGACGTCAAATACTGACATGGCCGACACTTAGACTAAAAATATTTGTTCAGAGTCCAAATGTATGTTAATGTTATTTATCCATGTAATACCACTGCTGACGCAGTAAAGTCCAAGGCTACGATTACAAACACCTTTGGACAATATTGCTTCTATATTTATGTTTACATTTCCCACATTTTGGAATCACTTGTTCTGTCCGTTCGATTATGTCATACATCGGACATAACATGGGAACCCATGTCAATGGCAGTGGAACAATGGGCTTGACCTTCGCGTTGGGACAATTAAAACTGTCCAACTGAGCCATTGGCTGCACGTGACAGATTGACAGCACCATGACTCATGGAATCATGGGCTTTTGTGAAATTATGAGCGCTGCTTTCATGTTTTATTTCCTTTTCCGGATCGAAATAAAATATGTGTTTTCGACTGTTTTCGGTACGTAAATTCGTTCCCATGCGGCCTCTTTAGTCAGTTTGTTGTGGATGATTCGATTTCCATATTTCCCATATTAGGATTATTGATATATATATATTGTTGTTGGGATATCCTCAGTAGCTGTGAAGTACCTGTTAGTCTGATTCATAAATACCTACACAACAAAAAGTTGGCCACCAGCCTGACTGATTACCGCCCTGGGTAATCAAATTCTGTCTCCGTCTACCACTTTGGGAAATACCGGTATGACGTGTACTTCAATTACGTCAACTAAAAATTTTACTTATGCCAAGCGTAAGAAGTATTTTACATACGAGCTTCTATTTTTGGCAATATTGTAATTTTGTCAGGAAGTGAACGTATTTGCTTGACATTGATTTTAAAGGTTACGGTTGTGTTGTTGAGGTTAATGGTCATATTTAAAGAAGAATCATTCATATTATTGTTGCCTAACTTGTAAATAATTATAGTATGTAAATTACTTGCATCTTCGCAAAAATAGTGTTCGTTTGCAATAAGTCTTGCCTACAAACCTAAGAACACAAAATTAAGTTGGAAATATTTCGTATTACAATAAATTTTGAATAAATTTAACAGTTGGCTTGATATCAGCACTTGAAAGTTTTAATGTCAAAACTAATATAAATCTCGAAAGCAGAGGACATTTGGAAGGTCATTCTTTATTAAAGTATAACTTATTACTTGTAGAAGCTTCTACTATCCAACCTTTCTTTATTATTACCAACATTTGCCGTAAGTAAATACTTCAATATTTCTCAAATATGTCTAAGTGGTTTTATAGCTATATTCACTGTACCGTGCAAAGCATTACAAAGCGTTGCGTTAGTGATTCTATGGTTGGGTGACTAATTGCTTAATTGACTATTTATTTATATCATATCCCTTACTGAGTTTTAAACCAGTATGACCAGGTTTAGTGAATATGTTAGCACATTTTCACGTGTAAGTTTTACGGGCCAATGATTGTACCTTGTAGGACGCCTTATTTAATTTATTAAACCCCAAGCGAACGCCGGCGTTCGCTCTCTCATCTTCTATTGTGCCTCTAATTACGATATTCGAAAGGTTATCTTATCACGTTTTTTTGTCCATTCTGTCCTGGTACCCGTCATGCTATCACTAACTTCCTTTTCTTTCATATCACTCCTCACACAATCTATCCAGCCTTTGTAAGGCCTTCCTCTCTGTCTCTATCCATCCACATGTATTAAACTCATAACGCCTTATTTAACTTCTTAAAACCAAATATGTAAATGATATAATTTTTCAAACATGAACTAAAATATTCTCAGTTTAATAAGCCAACACACAATGCCAAGAACTAAAGTAAATTTCCCTATTTTTTAAGCTTAATTTTCTTAAATTTTTGAATAGCCAGCTTATTTGGCAGCCAGCCAGTTTTTTCAATACATTAGACCCGTTTATAACTTTACACATCTTACAAATGGTAGCATTACTCTCTATTTTTTTTAAACCATATCAATAACCTTCACTGACTAAAAGTTAACGGTAACAGACTAAAATATAAAAGAAATCTATGGGTAGTTGATTGTGCTTATTGAATTATTCAGTCATTGACCGGTATTAAGGCTTTGTTAGCCAAAGTTTTCGACGTCCATTTTGTTCGTATGTTTGTGCTCTACTTATTAAAGTAGAAACGTGGCTAATATGCCAGCGGGAGGTTGAAACCTGTCATAACTTATGCATTGTTGCAATCTGTGGAGTGAAACATGTTATGATAACATTTGAGTCATGCCTTTGTTAGTGGGGTTATGTGCAGGTGAATTTTTTTTTTGCGTAAAATGAAAAGCGAGTGTTTTACTTTTTATTAAATTAAATATCTTCCTGGTGCGGATTGCGGGAGTTCGAAGAATGCGAGACGCACAAGGCAGGTCACTATAGCGACACTTGAGGGAGGTCTATGTTCAACAGTGGACGTCTGTCGGCTGAAATGACGATGCTAATGAAATATCTTTCTGGGCAAAATTTGTCACTACTTCTTTCGCCAGCCCGATCCTTCCAGTTCTGGCGAAATCTTTCTAGTATGGGCAGGTCTAGGTGGAGGGAGGCCTTTGCCTTGGAGTGCTTTAGAAGGCTCAAATGATCGGGTCACATCAGCGGCAGACGCAGAGACCGCTCTGGGCAAGTGTCGCCACGCAGTGGGTTCCTGCTTAGGGAAAGCACCGTAAAGGCTGGGCTAGAAAGAGGTGGAGAAATGATCGCTTACCATGAGGACTGGCTCGAGACGGCGCGGGAGAAGAAAGTCTAGAATATCAGGATGCCTTTGCCAGTAGGATAGAAAAAAAAATGTTACTTATATTACGGTCACTACAAAAACAGAACAGATCGACCAAACAATACATTCCTTATTTATCCGCCATGTTTTTCCAACAGTCTCCTGTTATCCCCGAACCAAACAACTCAGTTTTCGCTTCAAAACACATTCTCATAAAACACAGACATTATCCAGCTTCCGTACAAAGATCTTAAGATCAGTAGGTCCTTTCAAAAAACGTATAAACAAGGATTGAAGGAGCACCTTCATTGTCCGAGATCGTAATATCGTTGGTCTTTTGAGGAGGGGAGGGAAGCGCTTTGTCCTCCCACTAATTAAACCCTCTCGGCTTGTCGCGGCGACGACGAACTTGCCGAGACGCGCTATAGGGTTGAGCAGACGGGCTGCAGAAAAGTTTGCTGGCAACTTAGCGTGAAAAGATCTTAAAACCTTTTTTCGGGGTGACAGTATCCGAATCCGGTCGGTTCAGTTTTAAAAAGGGTTGTCAATTTACATGTTATCCTCTAGTATTGCATAACCGTCCGGACCGAGCCCAAATCGTCGACGGCGCGTAATGGTCCTCACACGCGCGCCTCAAGGAGATGTTAGCAACCGTAGAGACCCAACTGGCTCGAAGTCTACTGGGACCATGGGTGATGCGAAACCCCGGGGCCCTGAAACGAAGGCAAAGAAGGAACAGAAGTGGGTTTTAGTCAGTAAAAGTCTGACACGACATCCCCCACATGTCATTGGATGATTTCCCACCTTAAAAAAACCTCTAGTAAGTATAGCATATGTTTCATCCGGTGAACTGCGTGCTTGTTTTCATAAAAAAATATTGAAAAAAATGTGGCGGAAATACAATGAGCTTCTGATAAAAATAATCTCTGTCTAATTAGACCGCGTTTGAACTTTCGTAATATCCCATTAAATGAGCATTACACAATAAGTTCTTTATCTTCTGATTAATTAGTGGAGGCTTTGGTTTGTAGGGTTTTAATACGAAGCATTAAAACCGTAACAGGCCGTCAGCTGTGCTTGGGAAGCAAAAAAAATATTTCAAAAGAACTTGTTTTTTTTTGTTGGAGTTTCAAAGAGCGAGTGTTTGTTTTGGTAACATTTATGTCACGAGTGTCAATTGTTAATCTGCGATATGTCAATTGGCAATACAAACGAGAGATTATTGATTATAAATTCTGTAATTGATATCGTACTTTGTCTTTGAGATATAAGGTTTATTTTTCAGTGTTGCTTTAAAACAAAATACAGTTAAGACCCTTAGCGGATATAAAAATATTTATTAGGTTTCACTTATTAGGTAACGTAACTTATTTGAACAAAACAAGTTTACGGATTATTTCGCGGTCTTTGACTTTATTAATTAGCGTCATTTCAAGGTAAACCGCAAAATCTTATTAACTCACTACTTTATGACTGAAACGATGCCAATGAAATTGACTCATGACCCTTTTCTGTTTCCTTGAAATCTCTAAACAACAACATTAGTAACTGAAAATTGACTAAATAATTGCATTTATGATGAGGTAAACCGCAGATTTGTGTGGCGTAATTTTAAAATAATGTTAATGCAAATTTTCGTGCTAAACTGGTGTTTATTTGAAAATTTGCTTACTTTGTTATGCTAGCCTGGATTAATTAACTAACAGAAATGAATCATGCAAAGGATTTAATTAGAGCAGCATTTATATGTACAGTTTGTTATTTGATTATATTGTAAAACAACTATTCAAGTTTACAATATTTAAGATTTTTTTAAACATAATCATTATTCTTTATAAAATGTTAAAATAAATTATCTATATGTAATGATGATTATTGGCAAAAAATTACTTCGCTTATTCAATAAAATGAAATAATTAAAAATATTTTCTTTTTTTTTAATCTTGCCCTAAGATTAAGTGAGTTATTTATAAGGCGGAACTTCATCCGAATGAACCCATCAGATGAATTCGAGATAACTTATTTCGATTAAACAAAAATCTTACCTCGTAATTTCAAGCCGCAGCTGATTACGGGGTTCTATCCTATTGCTCATCACCTCTGCAGACTTTCGCTGACTTCGCTCACACATTTTCCCAAAATCGCGGCTCTAAGGGATGATTTACTTGTCTGCGTTCACATATAATTTATGAAACGGTATTAATGCATTTTAATGTACTATTTTTCAAGATACTTACAGGATTGTTTCGTAGTTTGAAAGACAGTGTCTTATTCATGTGAAATAGCCACTCTAATTTTTAGTGTTTCATCACTGACGGTTTATATTTTATTGCGCAATAAATTTTTACTTTTTGACTTTTGAAAAAAATGCGCCATTTTTTTGTGTCACTCCTGTTGCCGGTCTACACACACAAATTCTTCCCTCTGGCTATGTTCCAAAACAACTGACGCTTGTTTCAACGGTATCTACAGGGTTTTAGATGTGTTATTTACTTTCGTTATTACATTGAAGATGAATTAACTACTGGTAGTTAATTAACTACTGGTAGTTGTGGAGTTTTATTTTATGATAGTTTACTGACTTCGACTAAGAATGCTGGGGTATTAGGGAAATGAATGAAATAACGTTCCAAAACTTTCACACAACGTCACCTAGTCCCAAACTAAGCAGAGCTTGTGCCATGAGTATGTAGACTACTGATAAACTTACTTATATATTTTTAAATACATATAATACATATTATAGATAAATTACACCCAGACACAACAACTGAACATGCTTTTCACAAAAACGTTTGCCTTGGGTGGGAATCGAAACCACGACCTCCGTCATAGCAGTCATGGCCATTAACCACTAGGACTAGACCAACAGGCTAGTCTTATAGTTTCCCGTCTGCATTGGTTTAGAGAATTTTTTTGATTAGATGAAACTATTCATTCAATTCATTAAACCCCAAGCGAACGCCGGCGTTCGCGCACCTACTGTCTTCCTATTGTGTCTGTAATTACCTCGATTGAAAGGTTAAATTTGAAGAGTAGGAGAATGATTGTATTTTTTGCATACCATAACACCGGCCAGTAAAGTAACAAGAAAATTTAATTTTCAGTAATAGGTACTGCGATCTACTACTAAGAACAGTGGTGGCCGAGTGGTAACGACCCCGACTTACAAGTTGTATTGTAAGTCCCGGGTTCAAACCCAGCCAGGCACATTACTTTGTGTTATTTATTTCATCACCACTGCTCTCAAAATGGTGAAGAAAAACATCGTAAGGAAACCGGCATGTCCTAGAACCAAAAATTCGAAGACATGTGACATCCACCAACCCGTACTGGGTTCGCGTGGTGGTTTACAGCCCATTCCCTCTCCTAGAGATGAGGCCTGAGTCCCAGCAGCGGGAACATTATAAGGCCGACTATGCTAATAGGCACTGACAATGTTATCTGACTTCTAACTAAAATGGTCTTCAATAAATGGAATCGACAAAAACCCTATTTAGAAATACCGGATTTAAATATCAATGCCATAATCTAATACAAATACATTATAATAAAGTTAAACGATCAATACATAAAGAACTTAGATCTCTATCATGTCGATATATATACTCTATTCGCGTTAAGAATAGAAATTTAAAGAAACCTTTTTTACTGTCTATTCAACCGATTTTAACTTCTATTTCGTAGGCATAAGGATGGCATTAAAAGCAAAGAAGTGGTTACAATACGAACTATTTACTGCAGCCACCATTTGTCATGCCACCAACCTAATAAAAGTCAAAGTCGGTTGAACGGACAGTAATAAAAGGTTTTCAAAAATTTCTAATGTTATTTTGAACAGAGTACAGGAACCTATAATTCTATACAATATTTAGCAATTCTATAAGATACAGTGTAAGGACAAAGTTGAACATAATAAGAGGCCTTTGGTCCACATCTCCACAATCTTATTAAAGACGATACAGCCTTCTTAGGAAACGAATCCTTTTAACTAAGGACATTATGTTAATAACATAACATATAATTCTTTAAGATAACAGAACCTCTCCATCACAATATGTAAAATAGTATGAGACGCTAATACTAAAATGTAGTAATTTACTTTTTATATTTTGCCATCGTTGAAATATTACCGAGATTCTGAAGATAAGGACAGATATTCATACGATCTTAAAACCGTATTCATTTGAAAATTTAAATAAATATTTTCTCTTTAAGCTATACGAAATATTCAAGTGGAACACAGGTCAAGTACAGAGAACACTGACGAACAGAATATAAATTATTTTTCTATGAACGCAAAAAATCGTGCAATTGTCTGCGTAGACGCACAGAATTGACGCCAGTGGATACTCACACATAGAACACAGGTACGCTATTGGTGGAAATATGTAAACACGTACTGTTTGTAAGGTCGCTTACATACAGACGTTGCGCCTGAGTCACACTTCGTTGTATGAAATTGTGAATTAAGTAAACGTAGTGTGAATGGAAATTTTATACGGGTATAAAGCGTGTACGATGGAGTATCTATCGGTAATGGCGAAATAAATTAGACAATTATTGAAAAACCTTCGTAAGCGAAATTAATGGTTTTTTTTATAAGTTGGTGGTAATTCATCAATGACTTTTCTATCTCTAGGGTGGCGTGAGGGATGTAATATAATAATATAATATTCCACAACGCCGTCTAGTCCCAAGCTAACCAGAGCTTGTGTTATGAGTCCTAGACAACTGATAAACATACTTATATATTTCTAAATACATACATATAATAGATAAATTACACCCAGACACAGAACAAATGATCATGCTCAACACACAATTATTTGTCCTGGGTGGGAATCGGACCCACGACCTCCGGCATAGCAGCCAGGGCCACTAACCACTAGACCAACACGCCAGTTATATGTCAGACTTTTACTGACTAAAACCACATCTTTGCGTTTTAGGACTACAGGTTTCTCTAGCGGGCATCGCATCGGTACTGCTGGGCTCCTACGGTTTTGCTAAGAAGTCTTTGAGCCGGCCTTGCTCCTTACTGAACGGGCAGAGACGGCGAGATACCATTTACGTCCACAACCAAGCGAAGTAAATGATGAACTTGCAAATGAAATCTTGAAACCGGAACCACAACAAAATAAAATCACGTGACCGAAGATCAAATGTGAACGTTCTCTTAGACAGCATTAAAGATTCGACCTTGTGAGGCAAGCGTGAGTAACGCCGGTCGTCAAACCTCCGACCGAATATTTTCTAAACGTTTTTAGAGCTTCGTGTAATCGTGACATTGATACTTCGCTATTAATAAGTGACATTGCTACTATTTAACAGAAATATCGTGTTTTAGGAAAGCTCTTGGAAGACAAACTGTCTAGTTTTGTTTCGAGTAGTCTATATAGTAATGAATGAAGTGTTGAAAAGAAACACATCACTGTACAAGGCGCCAGATTAACTTAAAAAAAAAGACGTGTGGCACTCGGGGACTGCCGCGGTAAAGCTATTGCATAGCATTTTTATCAACTTATGCAATTATAATTATTTATTTATTTTATTTATGCAGTATTTTTTTTTCCTTTGTTTTTTTTTTCTTTGATATTAATTGAAGTTACACTTTCACACATTGAATTGAATTTTGATTGATTGTTCACTCATTTGTTTTCTTATCGGTCACCACGCTCAAAAAACAAATGAGTGGGGGGTGTTAGGTTATTTTCGTTACGGAATTTCTGGATTCGGTCTCCACGCTCAAGGCCCGCGATAGAAGCTATGCAATAGCTTAATAAAGTACTTTGAACTTTTCCTAACTCTCCAATATATCGAAGGTACCCAAAAAACCATCAATGAACTGTTTTTCAGAGGATCACGATAGATGTCGATTCAAGACAGCTCTATGTCTAATTCTGTTTTTGAAATTAAGAATGTCATTAAACGTAGGATATCAATGACTGTTATTCCACGTTTGGCGCCTACCTTAGGTTTTTGCTTGCTTTTTAGGGTTCTGTATCCAAAGGCTAAAAACGGGACCCTATTGCTAAAATTCAAAATTTATTTGTAAACATAGGTTACAGATACACATGAGTTTGACTGTGTGAGATACATTTTTGTTGGTTCTCTAAACTTTGACATTATGCGTACAAATAAGACTTCACTGTCCGTTTTTCTGTCACCAGGCTGTATCTTATAAACCGTGATAGATAGACAGTTGCGATTTTCACAAATGATGTATGTAGTTCTGTTGCAGCTATAATAACAAATACTCAAAACAGAACAAAATAAATATTTAAGTGGGGCTCTCAGCTTTCATACAAAAAACGTTTTTTTTTTTTTGGCCGTTTTTTTCTTGTTATTAATAAATATTAATAGTTATAGTGTCTAATATTGTGTACAGTAGGCACAAAGGATCTTGAGCGCTCGGCGTCAGAGTGGGGATCGCTTTGCGCATTCCATACATTGGCGAGCCAATCGTCTTCGTTGTTAAATACATGCAGCAAAGCATGGAACGAATGAGGAGTGACGTCTATGACGCGATGGCGCGGCGAGCCAATCACTGACACTCCCCGCCCCCGCGTCTCACTTCGCACCACTAAAGAGACCGAATATTTGACTTCTGCTCAAGATCCATTGTGCCTACTGTAGATAATGATACCTACTCTTCGTGCGCGAGCTTGACTTGCACTTGGCCAGTTTTTTTGCTACTGTCTTACCCAACAACAGGTCTGACAGCTTTTCACTCTCTTGTATAAGGGGGAATTAAACTAACCAACATTATTTTTAGTTTATTCGAAACCTGATTATAGTTTGTTTAGAATCAGTAACTGAATGGATTCCAATAGTTTTTACACCATGTTATATTTTTTTCCCAAAAATATTTAAAAAGGTCCATACATTGGACACCACCCACATTAGGTACAGCACAGGTCACGGCAGATCATAACATAACGCAAGGTGGTAGATGCAAGTGCAAAACGTCGTCTGGATGATGACTAAGTATTTTTTGCTGGCATTACAAGCTTATAAATTTGTGATTTTTCATGATACAGTTATGAAATTTTGTACATTAGTAGATTTTTTACATAAAAACACTAGTCACGTGTTTCGGGTAAAACTAATGTTGTATTTACATATACATAAACTTGGAACATGCGTATGGCACAAACTATATGTAAACTGTTTTACAGAAAACCAAACAATACTTCAATTACCTACAAAGTTGGTAAAAGCCAGCAACATATTTATCAATGGACATTTGGTAAAGTTGGCCATGTAAAAGTAAGGGGTAATATTTATAATTATACGTTTCATTCAGTCCAGCGTTTGTTTTCAACAGATTTAATGGAGGAATGTTTTTCCCTATTGATGTAAAGTGATATGAAATGTGTTTGTTGGTTGTGGATTGTTCAAACTCAATTAACGTAAATGGGTTAGTATCGAAGTTTGAAATGAAATTTAACTTTAATATTAGGTTAGGGATAATAGGCACTATGGAAATGAAGAGCTAATAGGAATACTTTTAGGCAAGCGTGCTCCACATCGCTTACCATCAGGTGAGGTAGCGATCGAACGCGAACCTATCAATAATAATAAAAAATATGTTTTTGATAATATTTCTGATAAAAACATTTAGATGTAACAAGTAATTTTGTGGCCGAGAAAAATTTAAACAAAAACTAGCTTCTTAGGGATTAGTTAATGTTAAAATAGTTAGTAAAAATAATAAATCCAATTAAGTCTTTAAATGTGAAAAAAGGGATTTTATCTAAGTTTCTGTTTAAACTCAAGGGATTGTTAGATCCTGTTTGATGACTAGTGGCTCCCCTTGCGTGAAATTAGTACTTCCCTCATTATAAATTACTAGCTTTTGCCCACGGCTTCGCCAGCATACATAAGATATAGCCTAAGTATGTCACTCAGGAATAAAGCAGTTTTCTATCGGTGAAAAAATTTTAGCAATCGGACCAAAATTTTCAGAGATCCTACAAACAAAAAAAGAACAAACTTTACCTTTTTGTAATATTAAAGTGTAGAAGTGTATTGTGATAGATTGCGTTTGATGAAACAACATGCTTTTAAACATATTCACGTTGACGACAGACGGCTCGGAAAGGGCCCTCTTAATGCCGTGTTGTGACTGGACAATATTAGGAAATGTCACAAGCGTGACTTCTAAAATGATAAAGTACCTTGTAAATAGCTCATATCAGGTATGTATATGAAGCATGGAATTTAAATTAGGCATCAAGATGTAATCTTATTTCATACTGATACGTAGTCCCTTCCTTGTTCGCAGTAGCACCAATCAGAACCTTGTTGTAAAATTAGCTAATAATTCATAGATAACATTCGTGATACCAGAAGAATTAGAAATGAGTCCATAAATTCGATTCGGGGCTCTTCCTCAGAATTTATCTGGCATATTTACGAGCCAGATAACTAAAATGTCGGATATTTAACGATGCCTGTATCAAAACTATTCGTGGACATATCTGTTAGATTAATAAGCCCATTCGATTTCTTCTTATCTTATATTTTTATCGGAAATGTTCGGTCCATTGGTGACGTTTCTATGGTAGTTATTTTGTTTGTTTTAATTGCTGTTAACGTTTAATTATGTAAGAAAATGTATTCATTTCTGGTTGCTACTGTAGAAGTTCGCGTGGTAACATAGATTTGCTTTTCTTTATTATTCTTGAATTCGCATAAATCTGCATATTGCACGTCAAAATTGTAAAAACCCATTAAGCATTACGAATGCATTTGCACTATACCTTAGCAATACTAAACTACGTGATTAATTTTATATAACTCTGCTGTTAGTACTCCCTTTGTTTCTGTATTTCTATTATTGAACCATAAGCTATCTAGAACTTAGATAGACTTTGCTTCTACAACATCATCAGATCATCATCTCTTATATCGTCGCCCTCCCCACTAACTGTCGTATCTCACAAACTGGCGTATCTGCACTGATATTACCAACGTGTTCATAACATTATTTCGAATGTATCTAAACAAAAACATGTTGTTTTCTCTCTAATCGTCATATCTGTATCGTTTACCGTTTAGAAGATATTCAAGTATTTCGTTTTGCGGAAGTGTAAAAGAAGGGAAAAAATATCCTCACTACCTTCGTAATTTAGGGTTTTAGGGCCACTACTAACTAAAAGAATATGCCAAAATTAATATAAAAAAACTTATTAATTCATGAATAAAGCTACAGCCAACACAACTACAGGAATATGATTTTAACGGCCGACCGAAAAAACGGTCGCCCTGGAAAAACATCAATTGCTAGTTACGACAGTTAGCAGGGAGGGTGACGATATCACTGACTGACTCTCTTCAATTTACCCAGTTTTTACTCAACTATGTTATGGACGGATTCCAGTATAACCAGATACATGCAATACTCTATGTAGAACACAAGTATCCAGCATACTTGTGTTCTACATAGAGTAACTTCTTATCTGACGTCCACAACCGAGTAACTGGTTAATACGATATCCCTTGGCAAGAATAGTGTAAGATTTTCAGTCTTTAGACTATCCATAACATCAAAGTTCTATCAAAGTCTATCTATCAAAGTTCAAATGACAGTCAAGAACAACGTCTTAGAGTGCTTTCCAAGACACGGCATAAAAGTCGATACGGAATGGATGGTTACCAATGACTCGTGACTGACCACGGACAGACTTTGACAGACGTAGCTTAACCTTGAAATTCGACATCTGGCTGTTATTAATTAACCACGGGTCCCTCACTGATTTGCATATTATTTCTTTTATACTTCTTATTTAGTGCCAGTACTGATAAGTTTATCGTTCCGAACTCATTATGACATATTATTCACGAAGATTTTATTTAAATGGTGCTATTAATCGTAAGGTTCTCCAAAATCCGGATGAGCGTGATTATTTTTCACATTATGGTCTATCTTCATTAAATATCTAAGTAGGTTAAACGGCTATAACGCTTTTCATTGCAATACTTATCAGTATCGACGTTAATAAGTGTAACATGATCATCTGTATATCTTTTTATATTGACAGGTCTATGTTGTTCGTTATCTTTATTCATATATTCGGAATAAATTATTTTATTCGGTAAATTCTTTACTAAAACCTTAACACTTATTAGTTTTGGTCTGTCAAACATGTAATAAATTGTAATTTCTGCGTTAAAGCTGCTTATTATTCTTGCGCAAATTCTTGCGCGATTTTAGTGACAAAGGTGCTTTTTTTTGTTTGCCGATTTGTCCCACTACTGGGTGTAGTTCTTCTTTTTCTTCTAAATTCCTCTGGCCAAATTTGTCCCGTGAACGTAACCAAATCGTTACGTCAAAATCGCCCCGGTTGACGTCGACGACGATATCCTTCCTCAGGCGTCCAATGAGTGACGATCTTCGCCCTTCTGTCCGGTCCGCGTTCATGCGACGTGACCATCCCACTCCCACTTCATCCGGGTTGTTTTTTTCCCTAACATCTGTTACTTGAGTTATGGAGCGCAGGATGGTGTTTCGAACACGATTTATTCGCTCAACACCTATCATTCTGGGTTCCATAGTACGTTGATGTATCCTGATTTTGTCAATGAATTAAAGTTATTCATACTAATATTATAAATGCGAAAGTAACTCTGTTTGTCTGTTACGCTTTGACGTACGGTTAGACTACTTTGGATCTAGTTTCGACCTTGCAGCTGCAATAACCGATATTCACGCAGACAAAGCTGCTGGCAGAAGCTACTCGTAGTACTTTATATAAATAGTTTAAAAATTTAGGAACTACTTACATTTTAATTGCCTTATTGTTTTACTAGTTAACTCGATATAGTATCGTTAAGGTAAAATATATAATCAATTAAAAATAACGCACTGCAGCATAAGCAACACGGGCTGTGGTGGTATCTAATTCCATCTCATGGAATTTATAAGACCCATCTAATTTAATTATACGTCTCCTTAATTGAAAGATTTAAGTATTGAAACGTATATTTTAAAGTAAACTATCGTATTTCCTACAAGAACACTAGTACTTAGTCTAATCGCCATCCGTTTTCATAAAGGAAATGCTTCTTCGTTGGTATTTTAATTAATAAACGCATAATTTCTTACTAAACTGTCTCTTAACGGGATAAGATGTATCTGCTCCATAAATTTTCTATCATGGGAAAGGGTTATAATCAGAGTTCGGAGATTTAAAATGTTTAAATTTAAAAAAGGGTTTACTTTTAAATTCTCTTTAATAATTTTCTTTTAAAAGGATAAGCTTGTGATTATGAATATTTTATTGGGGGCTCTTGCAAATCTTTATTCTCAACATTCTTCTTTTTGTAGACTTATTAATGTAATTTTACTTACACATAGAATTACCATTTTCTAATTCTTATAATCTAACCATCAAACAGCACTAATCAATATCATAAATACTATCTTTGATCATTTTGCTTTTTTAATCCCTAATAAGTTCATTTTTTATTTATAAACAAATAAACGTTATTAATAAACTCAAGTAACTATAAGTACAACTAAGTATTTTAAAGCATGTCGTCAAAAAATTCTTCCTCATCCTTGTCGACAGTGTGCCCATTTTCACGTTGTATAACAATGCCTAATCTCAGGCTGAGATCTTTGGTTACTTGTTCATAGGTTAGAACAAGTGAACCTTGATTAAATTTGTAGACTCGATATGCATCACAGGATTATTCAAAACACACCCTCGTATAGCTGTTTCTCTTTCGTATTAAAATACTCTATAATGTCCGCCATCTATATTGGTACTATGGTCCGCAGTAAATCTCCATTAATATGCGTTTGACATGCGGTAATGTGACCGTGCCCTATATCATTATCGGCTATGTTAGAAGCTCTTATATCTATATATCAACCTTATAGCGCGGACGTGGGCGAAGAATGTTTCGGTTTATTTGTTTTGAGGTAAAAGGTTGGAATTCATTATGAATATTATAATATGAAGTCACTATTGACTTTGTGAGAAGTTGTGGTTGAATTGTTAAGACTTTTGTTCCGTAATTTATCTTCATCCTTTCTGCTTGCTATGAAATATTTTTGGAACAAGAGATTTCGATATCAATATTTCCCCGTTTTGGGAGCAGTCCCAATTAGAGTGACCTGATTTTCAGCTGTCGTTTTTTGTAGACAAAACAATGTACCTAAATCAAAAAGTCTTAGGTAAACACGATATAATTTGGACATCGGTAGTCACTTAAGGACAGATATATGTGGGAAGTGCTGAATATTTAACAAGGGACGTCGGTCCGGTCGCCGTGTCTGGCCACACGGTTCACAAAAGCCCTGCAGGAATCTTAGTTGCTTATTTATTAATGATACGAATGAATGATACGTTTTCGTTTCCTTTTTATTTTATTGTTTTATTCAAAAGGTACAGAAATACTGAAGCTATTTTTGGACTTGGAAGTTATGTTGGAGTATTTTTCTCGTTTTCTCTCGCCTTGTGTGTTGACATAAAATTTGAACGAACAATTACGTAAGGCACCATTTTTTTTTGAGGTTGGATATCAATAACTAACTTCTCTTGCTCTGGGTTGAGTGGGTGGTGTGTCAGAATTTTATTGGCTAAAATCTATCTGTGACCTGTGTGTGTCTTCAGTTACCCTTTGCGTTTTAGAGCCACGTTAACTTACACTACACTACTAACACTTTGAAGCACTCCCGCAGCCCGACGTAGGACACAATGCGTTTCTGGGTCTCGATTTTGTTGTCAAAATCACAATCTTCTTCGCCTTTTTCTACTAGCTTTGGATCGACTTCCAGACTAATCAAATACGACTGAATACCCGTGGTTTATTGTCAAAATACATTCCATAAATTATTTTCCTAGATTTCTCTAAATTCTAAATATCTAACCGACCAAAAGCCAACGATCATTTCGAATTCATCGTTGAACCTATTTCCCCAAAAGTCAGAGATTTCTCACAGCTTCGAAACAACACATAATATTTCTGACCACAGCATTAACGTATTGGAATTCAGCATAGCAATATTCACCTGACAGGTTACTATCCCGTGGCCTGCATATAATTCACCTGACTTACGAACAATGACATATATCACACTGATCCTACGATGTAATATCAGAAGTGAGAATGGTGTTATATATTCAAGCGGTCCGAGAATATTTGCTGCTATTAATATTTGTCAAGCACTGGTCGACTCTGGTGACATAATGGATTGGGTTTCAAAAGCTGGTTCTTGGTATACCATTGAATGAACAGAAACGTCCAGCTGGGTAGCAGTTAGTATCACGCTGCGATTACAGGTGTATAGTGTCGAATGTGACGATTGTAACTCATTACATCTACAGCTCACGTTCACTGCTCGTCGCAAGAAAAAATAGTGTACAATGACTTTTTTCACAAATGAAATTGGATGCGGAATTGAGTTATCTATGGAAATTCGATGAAAACGTAGGTATCATGATGCAGCTTGTGACCTATAGACAGGTATCCAGCAGTGGACTGCGATATCTACACTACACTTCTACACTATATTATTATAAATAGGTAAAGTTTGTTTTTTTGTTTGTAGGAGGTAATCTTTGGAAGTATTGGTCCAATTGCTAAAATTTTCACCGATAGAAAGCTGCTATATTCCTGAGTGACATAGTCTATATTATATGTCCGTGGATGAAGCCGTGGGCAAAAGCTAGTGCTTGATATGATTGATTGACATAGGTAGGCTAAGGGTTCAGAGCACTCAGACAACAGCCTGTCCTAAAAAAAAATGCAAACGGATTTGACCTACTTACATTATAATCCTTACACCCAGCATTTTTGGAATTCCTCAAGGTAATCTATGCGGTCGTAACAAAGCATATCTGCAGCTATTAATAACTGCTGTATCTAAATATCTATAAAGGTTATTTACTCATAAATGATCGGGACTGAGTGGCCTTGGCCAGTGATTACGATTTATTATTTGAAAGGATGCTGCGTTTAGATTGGGATCAGGATATGCCTTTGCTGTGCACTGTTTTTTTTAATGGTATTTGGTTTTAATGCAACAAAAGTTTGTGTCTTTTTAATCACATAAACAGAATTTCTACAAATATCAAAATTGGTGTTGAAAGTTTGTTCAATCTTATCTTCAACAAATTGTTAAAACGTCTGAGTGTTTATACTGAAATGAATATAAATAGTATAATATTGGGCAGAACACTTTGCTCCCAGAACAGGGTGGTCGATAGGGCCGAAAGGTTCTGGAGTGGCGACCACTTACTAGAAGACGCAACGTTGTTCGACCGACGATCTGTTAAGGGTCGCGGGAATCCGAATATCCGATGGATGCAAGATGCACAGGACCAGGCGTTGTGGCGACACTTGGTCTATGTCCAACGGTGGAAGCCTTTCGACTGAAATGATGATGATGATGATGATGATGAATATACATACATATATAAAGACTGATTTAACATCGAAGAGGAAATTAATCCTACTACTCTACCATATATTTATTGTTCTTATTACCTTCTGTAGGTATACAATCCAAGCCGTTCTGCGCTAAACAAGCTCCCAATACTATAGGTATTGTTTAATTAAATCCACGATTGTTTACAGCTAGTAATTACGCGTCCTAGATCAGCATAGCAACAGCTGTTACCGACTTAATGCTCACAATTATCGTTTCGAGCATTGCTTGTAATTTCCCACGCGATGGTAACTGTGCCAATTGACCCTTGTACTTGACTGTCAGTGTGATTATTGTATTTCTTGATTGCAAATTTGTTAGTCTCTATATATTTTGTGATTGCTTTAAGATTATTTAATTAGTTGTTATTTTGTTGCGTTGCTGATTAATGTGAGTTGTCGTTTTACACTTATTGAGATACAGCATCGAATTAATCAGAAGCATAGTTTTCAAATGCACTGTCTAAACTTATCTTACTACTATATATGAAAAGCAACCATCTAGTACTTTCATAACTCGACTTCAAGTTTAGTTTTATCGCATTCTATTGAGTTATTAATATAAATTTTCCCCGAATCTATTTTATTATGATTATTTTATCAATTAATCTGCTAAACGCGTGTAGTAGGAATCTCAATGATGATAATATTGAGTATCTCTAAGCCATTGTTATGGCCATCGAAAGGTCACGTGCAATATAATCTGCTGCCTACGAAATCTATACGTAAGCTTTGTTAGATAATAATAAATAATGGCAAAGATTTTTCTCAATATTCTTCAAGTTACATCATTAATGACACACATTTTGCACTCTCTATGAGAAACATTTGGCTTTTTCTTACAAACCTGCAAATCATTGATTATGACGCGATTACACCCATCAATTGGACGGCTGAACCTCACTAACCTGTACTTAATGGTACTCAAATAGTACCTTAAGTACTCAGGAGCAATAAAGAGAAATATTCAATCATGTTATTAGCAGTCGTAAAGCCTAGCATAACGTCTAGGTCGTATGACTTATGATAAACTGAGTCAATGACATTATATGCGTTCACGATCTGCTGCAATCCTTTGCATTCTACAAACATAATTTTGAACTTTATGAAATGCAACGCAAAGCTTAAATTTGAATATTGTAGTCCTCTATTAGTTGTAATCACGCCTTTGTATTCATGTCCATTGAGTGCTCACATTACTGCACGAAGTCTATCTTTCTTTGTTGACATGAGACGTTCTCCATCCCTTTCTAATGCACCATTACCTTGCATCAATCTGTCCCCTTTTGTCGTTGCATTCTTTACAAGTCTTTAGTGGTTCGTACGACTGTTCGTCTTGTTTTCATCACCATTGAAAAGTTATTCAATTGTGAACAATGAGATCTCCTTTCTAGAGAGCAATGTTTTTTGTTTTTACATTTAAACCTTTTTCTTTTTTTGTGGGCGTGAGTACCGGTTGTAATTTGAGCAAGTTGTTTGATTGTTAGATATAGGTGGAATTCCGTGGGTGTTGGTACAAGTAATAGAGAAGCTAGGTATCCACCGAAGTCATGTCAGAACCGGTGTTCATGTATATTTTGTTACCTTGTTTGTTACGGACATTAGACAGAAGTTTCAATGTACTTTACTTGCGTTATAGACAGACAATGATATGTGTAATGTCTGTGACGCCATATTACGCAAAAAGCTTGTAACCAATGCTACATACAGGTTGTATAACCTAAAAGCGGAGCATGTGGGCAGTAAGTGCTAATTTGTGTGTAACACTACTCTTATCTTCTGTAACTGTTGGCAGTGTAGATATGGAAGCGTTTCTACGAATTCAAACCGTCGAAATCGTACTTCATATCGTTTGCGAACTACATTTACGTCATCATGTAGCTCAATAACTTGCTCTAGTTCATAAAAACTTTCAATAATCTTTATACTTTTGGCTTCAAATTCTAAGTATATGTGCTATAGATCGTTATCAATAAAGAGATTTGCCTTGACAACCCTTAAAAGAATACGAGCCTCATCTTGCACAATACTGTACAAAGCAACACGATTAACCTCACTTATCTGCGATACCGTCCCCTCTAAATGACTCGTACGAAACAAGGGTTACATGAGAACTTGGAACTAAGAAGGAAAGGATGTGACTTGAGATTAGTAGGAAGCTTTAGGAATGGTAGTGGGTGAGAAAATGTAGAGTCTGGACAGATGTATATAAAACGTGTGTATGTTTGTAACGAGATAGTACACATACACTAACTCACTAAGTGTCCCCACGCATGGGCAACAAAAAAAATCCACTTCAAGCTTCTTTTTAAGGCGGCCTTTTTTTGTGGCGCGCTTCAGCGTTTTTTTTTATGGTGGCTTCTAGCTTTTTTTTGTGGCGGCGTTTTATTGTGGCGGCGTTTTATTGTGGCGGCTTTTTTTTGTGGCCCGTGTGCGGGGACACTAAAATGGAATCTACAAAATGCTATCTAAATATTCCTATTGCTTCGTTCACGTTCATACCTGTGGTTTTTTCAAATCATCCTTGTATTTGACCCAATGGTAACGACCCAACATTCAAGTAGGTATTTGTTCGCGGGTTCAAACTCAGGCGGGCGCTTTACTCTGTGTAATTTGTTTCATTACCATTGCTTTCATAATGTTGAAGGAAAACATCGTGAGGACACTAGCATGTGCTAGAAGAAAGCACAAAAAACCCGCACTGGGCTTGTATATTGAATCACAGACCATTCTTTCACCTAGAGAGGAGGCCTGAGACCCAGCAGTGGAGACATTATAAGGGTGATTAGTTATGCATGTCGTGACTTTAGTGACAAAGAAGGAGGGCACAAAACAACCCCATAAGATGTTTTGCATTGTAACTGGGGCATGTTTTTAATATTTATTGAATGCCAAAATAACAATACGTAATCATACCAGAGATTTCGAAACAACGTCTATACTGCATCTTGTTTTGGTCTACGAGAAACACATTCGATAGTAGTAGCACATTTCGAAACTAGAAATCGTGAGATCGCGCATTTTAATGTTCGGGGTTGAGCATTCGGTCGTTACAAGCAGCTAGGTAGGTAGTTACAGACGGTATCGCTGAACAATAATGCTAAAACATATATATAAAATTTTATTCGATCAGACGTGATAGCAGAAAAATTACAACAAGAAATCCTATTGAGTGCTTTGTGAGAAGCTTACAAAAATGCCTTCTTATTACGTTGATGAAGTTGAAATGTTACCTTCTTCTTCTTCTTTGTTCCTCAATTCCTGAGTTCCACGTTGTTTTTTTTTCAGTTTAAATTAATTGTGCGTACAACTAAGGAGTGGTGCTGCCGGAGTCTGTGTTTCCTGATGGTTACAATCCAGGAATCTTTAAGTCAAGAGTGAATAGGTTACTTCTAGGTAAGCGCGCTCCATCGTCGATCGCATCGTCGCTTTCCATTGGTGAGACAGCGGTAAAGCGTGAACCTATAAAAAAAATATTATTCCCATTATTCGGGGTCAGTTCTCCACACTATTTGTTACCCAGATATTCTATCCTGGGTTGTCGGTTCTGGTGATTGGGTTACTGACGGGCTTTCTCTGCCTTCCTTTTGTTAATTCTGATTAAACTTTACAATTTGCTAGACGAGAGTTGCCAAGAATCAGTCTAGCAGTGAAAAGCTGAAGCCTAGTGAAGATGATGATTAAACGTTAACATTTTTTACTGAGTTGGGTCATTAAACACCTTCTTCCACTCTGAATGAATGAAGGAGTGTCAGACATTCAATACCCACCTGTGTTCTTTCAGTGCCCGTTGTGTTCCAGGGCAACAGTAACTCTTTCGAACAATCCTGAATATTGTAGATAATGATATATTGACAGATACCATTGGCCAAAAATGGTTTATGGCGATGATTGTTAGGACTTCAAAAATTTTAATATTTAAATATAATCTAGTTCCAATCCTTAAGGCGCTGCTCAAACAGAGATACTTTTTGTTCCAGTTACCGACACTGAACACTTTTTGAGCATCATGAGTATATGTTGAGTGGAAGCAACTGGACACAAAAAATGTTTGTGTGCGCAGGGAGTGGATGATTTCATACTGGTTCTATAGAAATCAAATATTCGTCAGCATAATATATTTGTGTTTTTTATTTTGTTTTATTTAAGTTGTGTGATCCTGGTGACTGCCGTCAAATAAATATGTTTTCTTCTTTTTTATCTGACACAAGACACAAAGTGTCCATGTTTGCGTCCTGCCTACATCTCGATCCAAATCCGGGGTCCAATGTTCTCTTTGTAAAACAGCTAGTTTTATTTATCCCACGCCCTTCAAAGAACGCCTACATACCTTTTCTAGGTGAACAAACACATCCTTTGCTTCTAAACTCCCAGTCTCTAAACAAGGTATTAGCGACAACAGAGGGGTGGAGCTATTGTCACTACACCTAGATCCTTCTAGGCGACTTGTTTTGTAAATATCGCTTTAAGGAGTCGTGACAGGGGGTTTAGTTGGGGGTGTAAATATATGGTGGAGTGTGAGTACAGTCTATAAACGTAGGTAGGTCTGTTATGCTTGCCATTTTCAGAATGCTTCTTTTTGGTATTTCAGAGTTTGAGAATACGTAGGTACCTATACAATTCAATAGAAAGAAACAACGAAAGAAAAATATTTACTTTGGTGCATTGTAGAAAAAAAAAATATTGAAGCTTAAAATAAAAAAAAAATACTAACATTGCGTGTCTCATGTTTGCGCCAAAAAGGTCCAGTTCAGCGAAAACTACGAAGTAGTTGTCTGACGCTGGTTTTCAACTGGACTTGTTGACACTTCGCGTGACTCAAGGGCTAGCTTGTACTTTGAGGAGAGAATAAACTTTTTTTAAATATGTTATGTACTTAATACTTAATTGAAATGATTTATTGACACAAAACATCGTTATTATATTGCCATAGGGATCAGACTAGGTGGCCGAACTAAAGAGATTATTAATTCAGGATCATCTGATGAGCTGATCCATTGGCACCTTCTGCAAAAGTTCTATAACTACATTTTGTGTATCTGTTAACTTCTGAGAATTAGATTTCGTCGGCTCTATCCCTACGTTAAATTTTCTGTTCATAAATATGTCATTTAGAAACCAATCTGCATGAATCAGAGTGTGAAATCACGCATCCCTTCACTTCGTAACTGAATTTATTTCATATCTCATCAAGGCTCAAGCCTATGCAATATGAAATTTTCGAAGGGAGTACGAAATCAGTGCACGATTTTCACGTCTCAAAAATACATTAAAATATAACAAATGAGTGTTCAGAATCTCCTGGCGATAGCTGCAACCCTTACAACAGTCCCCAACGAATGCAATATTACCTTGTCTTTGTAAATTTATTATTATTATACAACATTGCATTTCGAGGGTTGAAATCGCATAGTGCATTTGATGGCAGCTGCTTCTGAGTCCAGTGTGGGGTAGAAATTATAAACAATCCATTTGAAAAATAACCTTAAATCTTCCAAAACAACGTTCAGTTTCGTGTGTAAGCAATCAAAATCCCATAGGCACATATGGGAAGCCCACCCTCAAAATTAGATTTAGGCAGAAAAAATTACTTAATGGGGTGTTTTCTGTATGAACGGCGAGAGAAGACGGTGTCGTATTTTTTCTAAATCTGTCCGTATCCGTGTATCCACGTTGATATATGAGGATCTGGGGGATTTCAGGGCTGATTAGTTTTACCCGAATTTGCTGTAGATTGAAATACATTGTGTAGATGTTAGTGATATTAAATTAATATTTTATTATCTAGTAAAGGTAATGGTAAAGTTATTGAGCAGAGGTTTTTTTTTGCAATCATCTGTTACTTTTATTGCAAGTAATTTTGTACAAAGTCAATAAAACGTTCATTAGTTCTCAAATTTATAAGGCAAGAAACGTAGGAAATACAAAGTCTTTTGACAATATAATTCGTATTTAGGCACTACTATCTCGTATTACGATTTCAACCGAAAGACGTCAACTGCTGAACTTGTAGGCCTCCTCCACGTGTCGCCACAATGACCGATCTTGTGTTTCGCATCCATCGGATTCCTACTGGTGTATTTTTGTGGGTAAAAGTCCGACACCTCCTCTCAATGCACCCAGAGCTTATTTAATGATTGACGCTCAAAAGAAATGAAAAAGGTGTGATTATGTGATTTTTAGATTCTAAACTCATAAACATAAAGTGTTATTGTTTTATTTTCTCAGGTATGCGCCATGTTTGTCGTAAATAAATTCTTTATCTGTCTTTTCTTCTTTCTTCACTCGCCCATTTCTGTACAGTTTCTCTAAAACATTCACAAAACATAAACTTTCTTTCTACAAACAACGCAAATAACATAGTAGGAGTCTAAACAACTTGAATAATAACAGTGCTGAGTTCGAAAGCTGTTGGTTTGCAACGATCCAATTGCACTTGTGCGAATATCATTGACAATCGTGACTCATAATAGATGACTGGTTATCTTTTATTTATTTATTTAAAGCTTTATGCACATAACACTGTACAAAAAAAAACATCGTGAGAAAACCGGCAAGTCCTAGAACCAAAAATTCGAAGACATGTAATATTCGCCAACCCGCACTGGGCCTGCGTGATGGATTACGGTCCATTCCCTCTCCTAGAGAGGAGTCCTGTGTCCTAGCAGTGGGAACATTAAAAAGTATGTATGTTATGTACTGTACAAAGACGGACTTAATGCCTTAGGCATTATCTGTCAGTCGACCTTGGGGTGGTGCAGAAACATAACATGACAGGTGCATCTTAATAAATAGACAAACAGAAGAGAAACAAATACCCTATTCAAATTGAAGGTGCGCTAGTACATTCGCAAGAAGTTGGCAGTAGTTTCATCACAGCGCTAATTTGTTTGAATATGATTTGTTCGCACTAATTGTTTCACTAGATTCGTGTATTCTTCTTTTCCATTTTTATTTTCTCTCTTCGTTGTAGTTTAAGTAAATATAATTATATATAGTGCATTTGTATTTTATAGGTATGTATTTGTATGATGTGTTTTAATAATAATATGTAATGGTATATATTTATTGCACCTACCACAATTTGTCTTTGCATCACCCAAAGGTTGACTGGTAGAAAATGCCTTATGGCATTAAGTCCGCCTTTGTACTCTTTTGTGCATAAAGAATTAAATAAATAAATACAATAGAAACAGTTTTGTAATCACAGGCTATAGAGGCTATAGTTAATGATTTTATAGTGAGAATATAACCATATGTTTCTTTGTCAGTTCAGGGTTAGTATTGCATTGACCATTTTCTTGGTATTGCAATTTCTTTAAGCGGTATCAAGGACAGAATGAAGGGCTGACGCCATTTTGTTTCCCGATTTATTTATCTTTAAGTTTCATACTGCTGACTTGTCAAACGTTGCTCTTCCATATAGATTATTATCAAAGCAATACTTTATGACCTATTCTCGGAACTACCAAATATAGACCAAAAGCATAATGCCCTTTCGGAGAACTTCGATAATACATACACTGTGACACGAGATTTTTATAAATTAGATGTTTAAAAGGTCGATGATTAGGGAGTGTCATCTTAGTATGCAGGATTAAGCAACTCTTAACCTAGGTGTCAAAGTTGTGTAATAAGAACCTAAATTCATAACTATGATAGACTCATTAAAAATGTAGCTTGGAACGAAACTGAAGGAAACAATCAAATAATAATTAGCTATTTTTGTAGTAGCTACACTACACCGCACAAGCCGTTAGTTAGTCGAAACACAAATGTCAAAAAGGGATTTTTATTTTTTGACACCTTCAGTAGTCACTATAGACAACAGACAGACAAAGATATTCGCTTTATTGGGTTCTTTTACTGGGCGTGTCACAAGTCGATCCAGTCAGTACAAGTGCGGGTATGTTGACAACGATCATGTGTAGCTCACCGTCCGACCGTCCGGTAATGACCTAGTCCAAGCCATCGACGGCGCGTAGTGTTCCACGTGCACCACGAAGAGTTGTCATTAAAACTGTAGAGGTACAAAATAGATAGGTACAGAAGTCAATCTACATACAAAGCGCGCTCGAGCAACGCACACATAGACACCGCTCACGGCCACGATATCTCGGAGCGCCTCGGCCCGGTCGTCGAACAGTTCCGGCTCAAACGCTCAATAGTGTGCGTCCACCGAGCGTAGGTATAAAAAGTGAAGTACATACATGAGATTGTCTTCTGTACCTATTTTGTGGTAGAGACCCAGTAAGTAAGGCCGATGCCCACTAGGGCCACGGGAATTTCTGAAAAGTATACTGTGGTCCTGGAACGCAACTGCCAACTAAAGGAGACAGATGGGATTTATACAGTAAATGTTTGATATAACCTCTCGCTTTATCCTAGAGTGAGAAAAGTCAATGGAAGATTTCCCAGTCAATTCAAGATTTCTCAGTCAATGGAAGATATCGCAGTCAGTGGAAGATATCGCAGTCAATCAAAGATTTCCCAGTAAATGGAAGATATCGCAGTCAATGGAAGATTTCCCAGTCAATGGAAGAGACGGTATTATAGAGACGTTTATATGATAATATAACCAAACTAGCTGACCCAGCGAACTTCGTGCCGCCGAACAGTCAATGAATGTAGTATATCTTTCAATATAGTCAACCGATTGCGATGAAACAAAACCTAAGTAATAGATCAAGTTACAATTTTAATATACACCACTATTTTTTAATTAGTACACATACTTAAAGGGCTTATTAGAAAAGCCCTTGTTATTTTATAAGTAAAATCTCAATAAATAATATTCATAAACAGAAAAGTTATTAGCGTTGGTTTATGTCCCACAATGTCACTCAATTTATGGAAATATCGTGCAGGCTATTGATTAATGAATGAATAAGTGACAATTATTAAGGAAAAACACTGCCCGCAGTTTTTTCTACTATCAATTGTTGTGTTTGATTGATTCTATGTCCTTTCCACCTTTTCGTGGTCAATTTTAGGATTTCGGTTTTTTCTACTTTTGACTACAAAAATATGATTTTGTGTACTAATTAAAAAGTAGGGGTGTATAAAAGTTATCTACATCGATTTCGTACATTTTACGTGATACGCGTACAACAAAAAGCTTTTAGAGATTTAGTTTATGAAGATATAGATAGTATTAGAAAATCAAATTGCCAAAACGATAGCTGTAGAAAGTTGAAATTCGTATCTGCTCTCAAAGCCCCCAGTGTAGGACTTAATTCCCATTGTGTGATCCGTGGCCTGTGGTGAAAAGGGGCGAGATTATACTCATTTTACCGTGAACAGTTTTAATCCTGAGTTTTAACGTAGTATCTAGGATACGCGGGTATAGCTAAGTAACAGTAGAACTCGGTTTAATAAGGAAAATACTTCCTGAAATATATTATACTAGACTTGCTTCAGCGATTTCACCTTCGAGAAATTGAAATACCTATATTCCAACTACCTTTTGCCTGCAGCTTCGCCCGTGTACATAAAATATAGCCTATGTCACTTAGGAATAAAGCAGCTTTCTATCGGTGAACGAATTTTAGGAATCAGAGATTATTTGTCAGTAGAAATGAACAAAAAAAAAAAAAACTTTACCTCTTTATTATGACTGTTAGTGTAGAACTAGTAACGTACCAGCACATAGGTACTCGTAGGATACTTTTACCCCGGAAAAAAGTATCCTAATAGTATGTGCTTTTCCAGGACAAGGTCTATTCGGGTGCCAATTTTCATCCAAATCTGTTCAGGCCTTTGGGTGCGAAAGAGTAACAAACAAACTTTTGCCTTCATGATAATAGTTTATCTCTGTTTGCCTAAAAATATTGGACTTTTTTTCTGTTTCGTCAAGATATTCCTGTGTATGTCGCTATTCAAAGCCTTTAAGTAAGTGGTGTGGGTATCATTACGTCGCGTCAGGTAGATCAATACATCGTTTGGCAAAAAATACAGGTAGCAAATATATCATGACGTCAGGCGTTTTGTAAACATTCATTGTATATAGTATATACAGCTAAGAAGTGGAATTCCCTGCCGGAGTCTGTGTTTCCTGATAGCTACAACTTTTTTTTATTTTTTTTTATTTTTGATAGGTTCGCGCTTGACCGCTATCTCACCTGATGGAAAGCGACGATGCGGTCGACGATGGAACGCGCTTACCTAAAAGAAACCTATTCACTCTCGACTTAAAGATTCCCGGGTTGTAGCTATCAGGAAACACAGACTCCGGCAAGGAATTCCACTCCCTAGCCGCACGCACAATGAATGTGTTCCCAAAACGTTTTGTGCGTGTTGGTGGGATATCCACCATATACCGGTGGCGCATAGCCGTACGTCTGGTAGTCCGATGATGAAACGGGCTAGGCGGAATTAGGTTATGCAATTCCGACGCACACTCCCCGAAATGCAACCGGTAGAAAACCGACAGGCTAGCAACTCTGCGTCGATGCTCAAGACTTTGAAGCCTCCACTCGACGAGTGTATCATCGCCAATTATCCTTCTGGCTCGCCTCTCAATTGCCTCAAGTGCATCAAGCTGGTATCGGGCAGATCCGTCCCAAAGATGAGAGCAATACTCCATACACGATCGAACTTGCGCTTGATAAAGTTTGAGCAGCTGTTCCGGCGTGAAGTACTGTCTGACCCTTGCGAGAACTCCCAGCTTTTTTGCAGCCAGTTGAGCCTTTGCTTCGATGTATGGCCCAAAGTTGAGTGTTGATGTCAGCGTAACACCAAGAAGGTCAAGATGGTCGGTTATCGGCACGGTTACACCCCGGAAAGTTGGAGCAGGACTGAATTGGCTCCTTTTAGCGGAAAATAGACACGCCTGGGTTTTTGAAGCGTTGAACCTGACCAAATTGGCATCGCCCCATTCGGAGACTGCCTCCAAGGACAAGTTCAAGCGCTCAACCATAGCCTCTCGAAGAGACTGGATCTGTGACCCACTAGCTCGCGCGCTGGATATGTAACTCTCAGCAACAGTGCTGTCGTCTGCATACCCAAAGGTACCGGGCTTAAGCAGATCGTTAATGTGCAGCAAGAATAATGTTGCCGAGAGTACTGACCCCTGAGGGACCCCGGCATTAATAGCCATTTGATCAGACGAGCAGCCATCGATAACCACTCGGATGGACCGGTTATTCAGGAAGTCTGCGATCCAAGCACACAATCCAGCGGGTAAACCGAAAGAAGGAAGCTTACTAATAAGGCCTTCGTGCCAAACCCTATCGAAAGCCTTCGAAATATCGAGGGAAACGGCAAGCGCTTCCCAGTGCTTCTCGATGGCCTCACTTCAGATGTGGATGGCATACGCTAGAAGATCTCCAGTTGACCGATTTCGGCGAAAGCCGTATTGACGGTCACTGAAAATATTGTTACGCCATTAAACGTGAACCCGCCATATCTCCGAGAAAATAAAGAGTAGCTCGTAATAATTAAAACGCATTGCTGTTCGAAAGGTCTAGAATGGTTGTGCTTAGTCAGACTTAGAAAAATCTCGAAACATCCACAAGGTACCTACAACTAGTGGGTAGGCATTTATCTAGGATAAAGGAAATGATACTCTCCGACGTTAACAATAGAGTCGAAATTCGCATGAAAGTGATTCTTATTACCACGAGTAATAAAAATGATTTATGACTTCGAGAAGCGATTCAATTGTTCTGGAATTCTGGATCGTTCGTGGGAAGTCGGTATCTAGAATTTTCTTGGCTCCGCATATAAATACGAGCCCCCGGCCGGAAGCGAGTCAGTTGTGATTTCGACTGCGATCAAGAGCGAACTACCCTAGTACTCGAAGTGATTTTACTCAACGACCTAAGCGATAGTGTAACGGTACTCTAGTGTTAATTGCGATTCGGATTATTGTTGACTGGACTATTTTGTTATTGTTAGTGGTGAATAAAGTTGTCTCTTAGTAAATCGGCATTTGATTACCCACGTACGTAACAACTGGTGTCAGAAGTGGGATGCCATTACTACAGAGGGACGACGAACAGCGACCACGAACAAGAAGGCAAATGGAGATGGATGCTGCGCGTCATCGTATGGAGGAGCAAGATCAGGCTGGTATGGTAGCAACAGAAGCTGCTGAGGCGCCAACAGGACCATCCTCGGAATTGAACCTCGCTGCGGTGTTGGCCGCCATGCAAGCTAGTATGGAAGCTGTCCGCCGCGACCAGGAAGCCGCTCGCCGCGACCAGGAAGCCGCTCGCCGCGAACAAGAGGCCAACCAGCGTAAGCTTCAGGACCTAATCGCAGCGAACCAGGAAGAAGCTCGCCGCGAACAGGAAGCCGCTCGCCGCGATCAGGAGGCTAAGCAGAACCTGATCCTCGATAAAATCGACCACGGCCTCGTCACGTTGGGCGAGAAGGTAAAGAATCTCACCTTGGAGGTCAAGGAGGTTTCCGCCCGAGCTGATAGCCTCGAAACAAGGATTGATGGCCACGAAGATCGCCTGCTGGACATCAACAAAAAAATCGTCAAGCTCGAAGCACGCGAATCCGTTGTTGTCGGCTCACCATCGCACGCTCCCTGTGCATCCGCCGCAAAATTTGATGTGCCGCGTTTTGATGGCACGTCTTCCTGGACGGCATTTAAGTACCAATTCGAGACATTGGTCGAAACAAACCGCTGGGATGAAAAACAGTCTTTTGCGGCATTAACTTTGGCTCTACGAGGGGATGCCCTGCTGGTCCTAGAGAACCTTCCTCCGAACAGCAGGACGTTGGAGCGTCTTATGGAGGGATTAGACACTCGCTATGGAGACAAGCACCTCGAGCACGTTTTCCGCGCGCAACTTCGCGAGAGAACGCAGAGGTCGAACGAGAGCCTCCAGCAATGGGGAGTCGAGGTCGAACGGCTGGTCCGGCGTGCTTACATGTCGATGACACCAGAGATGGTGGAAGTAAATCTGGTGCAAGCTTTCATCGACGGTCTACGGGATCCTGAAGTCAGGGCTACGGTGCGACTCGGACACCACCAAACTCTAAAGAGTGCGATGGCTCACGCTCTGGAAGTGGAAGCCGTACGACAAGATTCACGCACGCACAGAGTTCGGGAAGTGGTGGTCTCGCCGTCAGTGCAACCACGTCAACGAGAAGTGGTAGCTGCTTCTTCGGCAAAGTCCCGCTATATTCCGACGTGTTACGGGTGCGGAGAAAAAGGGCACATTCGTACCGATTGCCCCAAGAGGAAGAGGGGGAGTGTGGACTCCGGAACTCAAGTTAACGAGGAGTCGTTAAACTAAATGTCGCCAGGGCCGCGGGGCGGGTGCTGGCTGGTCAACTGAAGGCCCCAACCATCACCATCAATCAAGTTCACAACGGAAATAGTTTGATCATCGAAGGGACGCTGAATCATCGTGCTTGCAATTTTACCGTTGACACGGGGGCGTCACGGACTGTTATAAGACCTGAGTTGCTGAAACGCACCATCTTGTGGCAAAGAGAGTCTCCATCCTGCCGACTTCAGACAGCAACCGGCCAGTCAGTCTCCGTCCTCGGTGATACAGAAATTGAGATCAAAATCGGTGATCAAGTGTATATCCATCCTGCGTTAATTGCGAATATTACCGACGATTGCATACTGGGTCTCGACTTCTTGCGGAATAACCGATGTATTTTAGATATCGACAGGGGAGTATTGAAATTCCCAGATCAAGAAGTCTTCCTGCGAGGAATTAACTCATGCAACCTCTACTGTTTAAAGAATACTACACTGGCTCCGAGAACAGAAACCTTAGTCGAAGTAAAGTTTCCCAAGAAAATCAGGCAAACAAGATGTGTTTTGGTAGAGGATACTGGCCGGCACCCGGAGATCATCACTGCGAGGACATTAGTTATGACGACAGGGAAATCCAAGGTCAGGATTGTGAACCTTGGGAAAGAAGAGGTCCAACTGAAGAAAAACAGTGTTGTTGGGAGATGTGAAGAAGTTCAGTATCTCCGTCAAATCAATAAATCTCCAGCAAAGCAAGACACGACCAAAGTCGAAACTGATCACATCCAGCAACTTCTGGAAAATTCTAAGAGCAACTTATCGACTTCGGAACTACAGCAAGCAAGGGAATTTCTGCTACGGTTTCGAGATATATTTGCGGGAAAAGACTGCGGGAGAACAGGTCTCGTCAAGCATGAGATAGATACAGGTGATGCGAGACCAATTAAACAGAGACCGCGCCGCATACCCTGGGCTAAGGAATCTGAGGTAGCAGAAATGGTAAAGGACATGGCTGATAACGGAATAATTGAGCCTTCTACGAGTCCATGGTCTTCTCCAGTCGTTCTGGTGAAAAAGAAGGACGGCAGCACCAGATTCTGTGTGGACTACAGAATGCTGAATAATGTGACGAAGAAGGACAGTTATCCCTTACCAAGGATAGACGATACGCTGGATATGCTCAGTGGCATGAAGTGGTTTTCGACCATTGATTTGAAAAGTGGCTACTGGCAAGTAGAAATCAGCGAGAAAGATAAAGAAAAGACAGCGTTTAGTACGGGTATTGGCAGCGGCCTGTGGCAATTTAACGTCATGCCGTTTGGGTTATGCAACGCTCCAGCGACGTTTGAACGCCTCATGGAGAGAGTCATGGTGGGCCTTCTTGGTGACGTTTGTCTGGTATATTTGGATGACGTCATTATAATGGGTCGCACTTTTAAGGAAATCCTGAGGAATATGGAGAAAGTGTTCACCAGGATACGAGGGGCTAACTTAAAACTAAGCCCGAAGAAGTGTGCCCTGTTCAAGAAGGAGGTCAGCTACCTAGGACATGTTATTTCCGCCGACGGGGTGAGAACCGACCCTGAGAAGATAAAGGCAGTCCAACAGTGGCCGGTTCCAAGGAACAAAACGGAAGTACGTGCATTTCTAGGGTTGTGCACATACTACAGGCGGTTTGTCAAGAATTTTCCGGACATTGCCAAACCTTTACATCGGCTGACTGAGGATAAACGGGATTTTATCTGGGACGAGGACTGTGAGTCAGCATTCGACGAGCTAAAGCAACGGCTATGTGAAGCGCCCATACTGGGGTATCCAAGCAGAGACGGAAGATTTGTCGTTGATACCGATGCCAGCAACACGGGAATTGGTGGAGTGTTGTCACAAGTGCAGGGCGACAGACAGGTCGTAATCGCTTACTTCAGTAAGGCACTTTCAAAGCCAGAAAGGAACTACTGCGTGACTCGACGAGAACTGCTGGCTGTGGTAAAAACCTTGCAGCATTTCCACAAGTACCTCATAGGAAGACAATTTACTTTGAGGACGGATCACGCTGCATTGAAATGGCTTTTACAATTTAAAAACCCTGAGGGCCAAGTTGCAAGATGGCTCGAGCAGCTGCAGGAGTTTAACTTTGTGACGGAACATCGTAGTGGAAAAGGGCATAACAATGCTGACGCCCTGTCGCGACGTCCATGTAATGATGACTGCAGACACTGCCAGCAGAATGAAGCCCGAGAACGCGTTAATTTAATTAAGGCTGAAGGCAACTTCAAGAAGTCCCAGGAAGAAGATGACGATATTCGACCTATACTGGACTGGAAGCGTAGCGGAACTAGGCCCCAGTGGAGTGAAGTATCATCACACAGTCCCGTAACTAAGAGCTACTGGGCACAGTGGGACAGTTTAGTCCTAGAAAATGATGTGCTTTGTAGGAAATGGGAATCGAACGATGGCAAGGAGGTGACCACACAAGTGATAGTACCACGGTGTGAAGTAGTCCCCCTGCTACAGGAAATACACGATGGTGCTTCTGGAGGACACCTGGGCATCAAGAAAACTCTACTGAAAGTGAGACAGCGGTATTACTGGCTCAATTGTAGAGATGACATAGAGCAATGGTGTCGGAAATGTACAGCGTGTGCATCTGTGAAAGGACCACAGACTAGGAGCAGGGGCAGGCTTCAGCTGTACAATGTGGGAGCCCCATGGGAACGCATCGCTATCGACGTCGCTGGACCTTTTCCAGTTACAAATGACGGAAACAAGTACATAGTGGTGATCCAGGACTATTTCACAAAGTGGCCCGAAGTCTTCGCCATACCCAATCAGGAAGCGACGACAGTGGCGAAGAAGGTGGTCGAAGAAGTAGTATGTCGGTATGGCGCACCTTTGGAAATCCATTCCGATCAAGGCCGTAACTTCGAATCTGCGCTGTTCCAGGAAATGTGTACTCTTCTGGGAATTTATAAGACACGCACAACACCTGCGCACCCTCAGTCGGACGGAATGGTGGAAAGGTTTAACCAAACCCTGGAGAATCACCTGGCTAAGGTTGTCGATGACCATCAGAAGGACTGGGACCGGTATATTCCACTATTTCTGATGTCTTACCGATCGGCAGTGCATGATAGCACGGGACATACCCCAGCAAGAGTGAATTTCGGCAGGGAGATGAGACTTCCAGTCGATGCCATAACTGGCGTGCCACCTGACAAGACTAAGCCAGTTACGGACTACGTAAGTGACCTTCAAGATCAATTGGACGAAGTGCATAAACGAGTTCGTGAGAATAGCATGAACACCAGCGTAAAAATAAAAACTAGATACGACCGTAATGCCAATGCCAAGGGATTTGAGGAAGGTACACTGGTCTGGCTTCACAACCCGCTTCGACGGAAAGGGAAGTCGCCGAAACTCCAAGCTCGATGTAAGGGACCTTACACCGTGTTAAAAAGGATTAATGACGTGACCTACCGCATCAAGAAAGGGCTAAGAGGGAAACCCAAGGTTGTCCATGTGGATAGATTGGCGCCGTATCACGGATCTAATAATGCTCGGGACGAGCATGACTAAGAGGGGGGCACTGTTACGCCATTAAACGTGAACCCGCCATATCTCCGAGAAAATAAAGAGTAGCTCGTAATAATTAAAACGCATTGCTGTTCGAAAGGTCTAGAATGGTTGTGCTTAGTCAGACTTAGAAAAATCTCGAAACATCCACAAGGTACCTACAACTAGTGGGTAGGCATTTATCTAGGATAAAGGAAATGATACTCTCCGACGTTAACAATAGAGTCGAAATTCGCATGAAAGTGATTCTTATTACCACGAGTAATAAAAATGATTTATGACTTCGAGAAGCGATTCAATTGTTCTGGAATTCTGGATCGTTCGTGGGAAGTCGGTATCTAGAATTTTCTTGGCTCCGCATATAAATACGAGCCCCCGGCCGGAAGCGAGTCAGTTGTGATTTCGACTGCGATCAAGAGCGAACTACCCTAGTACTCGAAGTGATTTTACTCAACGACCTAAGCGATAGTGTAACGGTACTCTAGTGTTAATTGCGATTCGGATTATTGTTGACTGGACTATTTTGTTATTGTTAGTGGTGAATAAAGTTGTCTCTTAGTAAATCGGCATTTGATTACCCACGTACGTAACAATATCATTAGCTTCTAGGTATGCCAGGAGCTTAGTGTTGAGTACACGTTCCATAGTCTTACAGAGAATGGACGTTACTGAGATTGGTCGGTAGTTAGCTGGGTCAGCACGACTCCCTTTCTTGGGCACGGGCTGGACATTAGCTTGCTTCCATGCCATCGGCACTTTTCCAGCCTCAAATGAAAGCCTAAATAGGCGTGTCAGGATCGGAGACAGTTCAGGCGCACACGTTCTCAGAACAATTGCTGGGTTCTTTATGTCAACAGTCAATAAGTTATTTTTAGGCAAGCGTGTTCCAACGACGACCACATCATCGCTTACAGGTGAGATAGTGGTCAAACGCAAGCATATCACACTAATATTACAAAGGCAAAAGTTTGTGAGTGTATCTGTATGTTTGTTACTTCTTCACGCTCGAACAGCTGAACGGATTTAATGTACACGGGTAGAACTTATCTTGGAGCATCACATTTTATCCTGAGACTATGTTCCCTTGAGATATTTTTTTATTATAACGAGGGCATATTCGCTTGTCAATAAAAAAAAATCTTCTAATCAGTTGCATGTCTCTTTACTAAGTTCTCACTCGTTTATAGGTTCATTTCCAAGCCATTTATTATAACCAGCTCACAAACAATTCATACCAAACGACATGTATTCACGAATTAACAGGAGTATTCCCGTAGACACCTCGGTGTCACCGCAGGCGTCAGCGCGACCCGCAACAATGCGCGGTAATCTATTTGCACAGAACGTCAACCGTACAATACCATGAACTCTCACAAAAGGGTGTTTACTTAAAACCCCTTTCACACCTCCATTGTTCATTGACCATTCACCAAAGACCCCAGGGTTTACTTAAAAATTTACCTCTAAAGTCTTCAGCCAACATGAATCGGAGCGGCAGGGTAGATCAACTCAAAACGGCCGCCGCGCCTCTGAATGGCCGTAATGCTGAATCGAGTGGTCCTTGCGTAGTGTGCAGGAATTTTAAACATACGACGCCGATAATATATTCGAATGCGACGCGACGAGATTTGTATGTTTTGAGGATGCTTATCAAGAGTGTGTATGAGTGGGGTTTAAAAGCCTTGGGATTTTTGGGTGTTCTTAGCAGGGTGTGAATATGATTGTGTTAGGAGACTGTATGTATACGTAGTGTGAGAGGGGATTGAGAGGATTGAGGCAGTTTAGACCTCATGTGGTGTCAGGATAAGTGGGTTGAGAAAACTAGAGCAATGTAGGACAAAAATGTAAATATCAAAAGATGCCATGGGCGATGCGAAAGAGATACCCCGGGACCTGGAACAATCGCAAAAAAGGGACAGAAGTGGGTCTATAGTCAGTAAAAGTCTGACACTATCTCCCGCTCCGCCTAAGAGCGGGGGATATCATTAGATGATATTGCCACCTAAAAAAATTAACCGATAAAATGATTCAAAGACACTTTCGACAGGCTTATTTATGTACATATATGAATAAAAATATACTCCACAACTTTCAACCAACGACATCTATTACCAAACTAAGCAGAGCTTGTGCTCTGAGTACTAGACAACTGATAAATATATACATACATATAGATAAATTACACCTAAATAATGGACAAAATGATCGTGTTTATCACACAAACGTTCTTGGTTGGAAATCGAACCCATGACCTTTGGCATAGCATTCAGGGCTACTAACCACTATTCGTCAACAGTTACCATTGCGGTCATTTCTGCCTGACATTAAAAAAAAAATTCCTTGAATCCTGCGGCGCGGCGCCAAACCAAACCTTTTGAAGTTTTCGTTTCGAGTGCAAGCAAAAATGAACTTAGCGGTGGTCAGGCGGAAGTGTCTTCGATGGTACCTAAGTCATGTGTTTTCTTCTCTACAATTTTTGTAGTGAAAGTACTGAACGTTACTTGGAATCTAAAACAAGCATCATAACAAATTCTAACAATATACTTAATCTTCTCACAACTAAACCCTATGATGTCGTTTGATGTTAGCCCCCACCTAATCTCCTGCCCCCTTAGTAAACTCATCACATAAATAAACAATAGCTTGAGACGTTTTAAAACTTTGATATGAACATTAAACCAACACATACAAACACATCTATTGGCTGACAACAAGAGTACTTTCATAACGCACTCCCAACAGCTGTTACAGCCATCTAACTTGACAAGATCCCTCTCTCTTTTACAAACTCCTTTCCCACCCCCAATTTTAGAAAGACAAAGACGGGAGAGGAAGGCCAAGTTAAGCTAGTCTTTAGATACAAGGGTCGTTGAAGGGGCGCCTTTGTCCCACGTGTGGGACCCCACGCATCGCGACAAGTGATTTAGTAGTTGTTACAAAAAACTTTGGTTTTGAAGATAGTTACCGGCGTGTATGGGAGAGATAAGTACTATCGATTTTTCGAGGGTAGTTCTGCTACTTGTGCGTAAAAACTTGGACTTGAGTTTGGCGGTGTATATCTGATAATGTACAGAATGATTTTTTCAAGTGGGTGTATACGAGTAGCTGTAGGGAATGTCTAAAAATATACAGAGAAACATCGGGCTCGATTTGACTGAAAACTAAAATGGCATCATTGAATTTTTGAAAAATCAATAGTATGCATAGGTACTTATTCTTGATATTAGAAAAAAAAAACTTTTTTTAATAATGTTTCCTTATAGCTACAACTTAAGGGTCTTTAAGTCAAGAATGAATGGCACGCTCCATCGTCGACCACGTCATCGCTTTCCATCAGGTGATATATTGGTCAACCGTAAACCTATCAACAATAAAAAAAAACCAAAGGGAACAGCTAATTTTCAACAAAATACTTTTTAGAGTTTTGTATCTGAAGGGTGACCAATAATAGGGTCCATGACTAAACCTTCGCTATCCGTCTGACCATCTATCTGTCATCATGTCATAAACCGTAAGAGAGTAGAGAGAGAGAGTGGAGTAGTTAAAATGGTTACTGAATGTGTATTTTTGTTGCCGCTACAACAAAAAAATAATAAAATTAAAATAAAGTTAAAAATTATAGGGGGTTCTTTGCTTGCTTGATTTTAATATTGTAGTAAGAAACCCTTCGCGTGTCAGTGTTTATTTATCTTACATTAAGTACAGTTGCCATCACGGATCTTGAACACTTACGCAGAAGTCAAATATTCGGTCTCAATAGTGGTGCGAAGTGCGACGCAGGGGCGGGGAGTGTCAGTGATTGGCTGGCCGCGCCATCGCGTTATAGACGTCACTCCTAATTCGTTCACTGCGTTGCAGCATGTATCTAACAAAGAAGATGATTGGCTCGCCAATGTATGGAATGCGCTAAGCGATCCCCACTCTGACGTTCAAGATCCGTGATGGCAACTAAATTCTATACACGTCTACGCTTAGAGGAGACCTATGCCCAACAGTGGACATCATTCGGCTGAAATGGTGATTATGGTGATCCACCTCCCGCATCGTCACGTTTCTAATAATATAATAATAATTAGTTAGTTAGCCCATTTATGTCCCACTGCTGGGCGAAGGCCTACCTCTCCTTTTTCCACACACGTCTGTCTTCGGCCATTGCGGGTGCATGTCGCCGCATGTCGGATGAGCTGTGGGCTAAAAAAGCCACTGATTGGGTCCCATTAAACGCAAGGCGACATCGCGGCAGACCAAGGCGAAGGTGGAGGACTGACCGCAATAATAATAATAATATAATATAATATTTCACAACTATCACACAACGCCGTCTAGTCCTAAGCTAAGCAGAGCTTGTGTTATGAGTACTAGACAACCGATAAACATACTTATATATTTCTAAATATATATATACAAGATAAATTACACCCACACAGAACAAATGATCATGCTCATCACATAAACATTTGTCCTGGGTGGGGATCGAACCCACGACCTCCGGCATAGCAGTCAGGGCCACTAACCATTAGACCAACAGGCCTGTCATGCCATAAAATACAGTAGTAGGATCTAATCATAGTGCTACGGTGTCTTTTGGTCACACCTTATTGCACTATATCTTGATCGCTCAGCTCTGTCACTCGTCAATATTAGCCAGGTGGCTAACGTGTCCTAGGGTTGGTCAGACGTGAATATTAACGATCTGATTAGCACACGGTAGGAAACCGGTTGCAGGTTAAATATCCGTGAGGAAAAATGTCCGTACTTATAGTTACACCTGCATCCTGCTGCATAGGATGTATGTTTCTAGGTTAGATTTTTGTAATCTGTGTGATCATGTGTCGTCATCATCTTCCTGCCCTTGTCCCGTTTTATTTGGGGTCGGCGCAACACGTTTTTTTCTTCCATTCTGTCCTGTCACTCGTCACGCTATCACTAACTCCCTTTTCTTTCATATCACTTCTCACACAATCCATCCATCTTTTCTTTGCCCTCCCTCTCCATCCATCCACATGTAAATTCATAACTCTTTTAGCAACATGCTTTTTATTATCTCTCCTCTTTACATGACCATACCAAGACAAACGATTTCCTTTCAACTTTTCAGTCACTGGCGCCACTTTCAAACTTCCTCTAATATACTCATTTCTCACTTTATCCATTCTCGCCACACCACACATACATCTTAACATTCTCATCTCCGCTACATGCAATCTAAATAAAATTGAAGTGTTGTTTTGTAATATCAAAATAATACTTTTTTACTAAATGCATATGAAAATATTCGATACCTACTAATATAACAAGGCATTTTTTTTTTAATTCCAAAAACTCTCTTCTTCTTATTCGTACACTCTTGACAGAGTGGTCTTGGTCATGTCTCGGTCGAGTCCCGCACCACCGCCTGTCTCGCGATACGACGCCATGCAGCTCTGTGTTTGGCGGCTTGGGAGCCTTCCAAAAACTACTCCTGGTTGTAAACGCCTGGTGCACTTAGAACAAACTTACATACCTACGTAGATGTTACACCAATATTTGTACAATATTGCATAGATCATCATCATTTCAGCCGAAAGATGCCCACAATTGATTATAGGCTTCCCCTAAGTGTCGTCACAACGAACGGTCCTATGCGACTCATATTGGATTTCCGCGATCCTGGCCAGGCCATCGGACCAACTTCTGGATGACCGTCTAACGCTACGTCGTTTGGTACGCGGTCGCCGTTTTACAGATACAATGCTATAGATATCTCAAATGAAATGCTATACAAATCTATGGAAATCTGTACTGTATGAGCGCACCATAAGAATCATTCGAAGAAAACTAAAAAGCAGCAGCTTACAAAATTAGCTTCTGTAATGGACTCCGTATTCCCAGTATGAAGCTAACTGTCTCCACTAACAAAATCAATAACATTATAATACGGACACCGAATGTTAATCAATATGTCAACACACGCTTTCAACGTGTCATCGTCGCGGCGTAGGAATGTCGAGTGTTCTCAGAACACTGGCATCAGTGGCATCAGCCTTGAATACTATGTTAACAACTTGCTGTTAAGGCGTCCAGCCTCTTTAACATCTGGCCGGAGTTAAATGCACACTCGTACTGAGCAGCGAGAGAGAAGTGGTGGCCGAGTGGTAACGGCCCTGACTTACGAGTTGTAGGTCGGGTTCAAACCCAGCCAGGCGCATTACTTTGTGTAATTTATTTCATCACCACTGCTCTAAAAACGGTGAAGGAAAACATCGTGAGGAAACCTGCATGTCTTAGAAGCAAAAATTCGAAGACATGTGACATCCACCAACCCGCACTGGGCCCGCGTAGTGGATTACGGCCCAGTCTCTATCCTAGAGAGGAGGCCTGAGTCCCAACAGTGGAAACATTAGAAGGCCGACTATGCTATGCTATACTCGTACTGCCGCTTCCGCCCGCATAGAGCCCCGCTGATCTTTAAAACCATTTTCTTTGCGAAATATTGATTGATATACATATACGTACATTCTGAAGAACACTTAACCAGCAATTTTTTAGTAGCGTAGACATATTTCTAAAGATCAAAGTCGTTTGAAAGGAGTAGGGAAAATAAGCGAAAAAATTATCATGTTAATTTTTTTTTTGGCAAAAGTATTAGTCATACGAAAAAATCAAATGTAGGTACATGAATATATAATAAACTAGCTTTTGCCCGCGCGGCTTCGCTCCCGCTCTTCCCTAATCCGCCCTACTCTACCCTACTATACCCTACTCTACCCTACTATACCCTACTCTACCCTATCCTACTCTACCCTACTCTACTCTACCCTACTATACCCTACTCTACCCTACCAAACTTCACATAAACAATCTACTAAATAGTCCGAACTAAGCCTAAACATTTGGTTTAGATAGGTGAGCCCATTCTTGAGTTATAAAATTACAACGAAAAGTGGCATTGATTTTTTGTATAATAAACATATATTTTTTTCAAACCTATTGACCTTGCCGTTTCCGAGAAGTAAGCTTCAGAAAGTCACTGTTTTATGGCACTGCTCGGCAGCTAGAGCCTTAATGTTTACTTGAAGTTACGACCGATGTTTGTAAAGCTTCGGTACTAAAATTGTGGGTAATTGGAGTTTTAGACATTTGCGATGACTCACTAGATAAGAATCACATTTATTTATTTTATTACCAACTTGTGCCGTCGATTTCGCTCGCTTGAAACACTGGAATGGTCTTAATGAAACTTATTACCTTAAAAAGGTGGTGTTCAATATCGTGATTTTATTTTATACTAGCTTTTGCCAGCGACTTCACCCGCGTACATAAAATATAGCCTGTCTTCTTCTTCTTCTAGTCGTTTCACTCTTGTCAGGGTGGTCGTGGTTATCACGAAGGTAGCTCTCCGTCAGGGTACGATGCACGATTTCCCGTCACTTTTGTCTGCTGGCAGTCATCCGGGCGCACTCGTTCAATGGGCCGCCAACAGCCGTTTTTATTTGGTCCATCGGATCGGTGATCTGCCACGCGGCCTCGTTCCGTCCACCTTTCCTTGTATAACAAGGCGTTCGATGCAGTCACCTCCACGTCGACAAATATGGCCAATGTATTTGACAATACGACTGCGCACCAGCGTAGACAAGCGTTCCTTTTTGGTTCCTTTAAACCCAGTTCCTCGAGAATGGAAGCGTTCGTTCGAAACTCAGTCCAGGAGAGCCCGAGCATTTTTCTCCAGCACCACATTTCCAGAGCTATAGCCTATGTACATAGGAATAAATCAGCTTTTCCATTGGTGAAAAAATTTTATAATCCTTGTATGCAGTTCTGCATCGTAACTGGGTTGTGGAGGACTGATAGGCTTTCGCTCTTTGTAAAACACGGGTATTTAGTCGCATTTGGTTAGACTGGAAGCCAAGCTAGTTGGCAAAAGGCTAAGGCGCGAATTACACAGAAAAGGCGTAAGGCGAAGGCGCGGCGCAGGCGTAGAGCAGGCGAGGAACAGATAAGGCTCGGACGCGATTTAAATTACATCAAAGAGGCGAAGAGACGCCGCAACTACTCATTATACAGGCTGACTTTATTGTGGTAGCATGTCTTCCTCTTCAGACGACGAAGATGCGCTTGTTTTGCTGCAACTCATTAATGTGCAGAGACACCGAAGATGTCACAAGAGCATAGATATTTTAAAATAATGGAAAAATTATGCGAATATCCTGATTGTTTTCATACAGTGTATAAAATGTCACTAGAACGTTAACTCGCGCATTTTTTTGCACCTACTGTAAAAACAAAAGTCGTGCTGCTTGCGCGCCTCTCCAGTCGCGCCTGCTTGCGACGAGGAACAGGCGACGAAACGACGTTCCTGCGCCACGCCGCTTGAGTATAATTCACATCGTGTCGCCTACATATTTACATTTTGAATTGAAACGTTTTGAACAGGCAAGATGCCTGCGTCGCGCCTTCACCTTACGCCTTTTCTATATAATTCGCGCCTTGGATGATGAATAAAATACACAAAATCACCTTCCTCTTTATACCATTTTAATGTTCTTACGCGCACTTCCACTAGTTACTTAGGACGCCTACCAAACGCGAATGATGAATACATAACACATTCATCTATCCAACTCCCGCTAATGCTGTTGTATGCAAATGATAACACAACCAATTTGGGTAGGTAATTAAGTCTGTTCAAATTTTACGTCCGTGTAGTCGAATTTAATTACTTGGGTGTTACATCGCCGGATTTGGCGCAGGGCGTCAACGGTGGCGCCGGCGTTATGCCTGTAGGTAGGAATGAAGGGCTGCTGTTACATGTTAGTGTAATGTCAAACGGGAATATGTGACTATATTTTGGAACATGTTGATTGAGTTTGTGTGATGAGCACGATCATTTGTTCTGTCTGGGTGTAATTTTTCTACAAGCTAGCCCGCAGATTTGTCCGCATACATAACATATTCTATGTCACTCAGGAATAAAGCAGCTTTCTATCGGTGAAAGAATTTTAGCAATCGGACCAGTACTTCCAAAGATTATCTCCTGCAAACAAAAAAAAACAAAAACAAAAAAAAAAAACTTTACCTCTTTATTATATTAGTGTAGATATACTAGCTTTTGCCTGCGGCTTTGCCCGCGTATAAAATATAGCCTAAGTCATTCAGAACTAAAAAAATATTAAATTGGAAATCGGACCTGTACTTTCAGAGATTACCTTCTACAAATAAAAAACCGGCCAAGAGCGTGTCGGGCCACACTCAGTGTAGGTTTCCGTAGTTTCCCGTCCGTCACAATAAGTGTACCCACTTATGAGTTTAAAAAAATGCTTGCATATACGATTATACTATAAACTTAGTCCAGAAATTATTTTGTAGAACCTTTTTGTACAAAAACTGTTCTTTCCATCAAGTTCAAAATAATTTTCCTAGAAAGTCCTTATAAAGTTCTACTTTTCAGATTTTTTTCATATTTTCTAAACTTATGGTTCAAAAGTTAGAGGGGTGGAGACACATTGTTTTTTACTTTTGGAGCGATTATTTCCGAAATTATTGACATTATCAAAAAATGATTTAAGTAAACCCCTATTCATTTTTAAATACCTATCCAACGATATATCACACGTTAGGGTTGAAATTAAAAAAAAATCACTTCCCACTTTACATACAGGGGGCTACCCTAATAAAACATTTTTTTCCAATTTTTATTTTACCACTTTGTCGGCGTGATTGATATACATATTAGTACCAAATTTCAGCTTTCTAGTGCTAACGGTCACAGAGATTAAGCGAGGACGGACAGACGGACAGACAGACAGACCGACGGACAGACAAACAGAGTTGACTACGGAACCCTAAAAACAAACTTGAAAACAACTGGGACGATGAAACTATCGGGATGATGATGTAGGCGAGCACTAAACGATTTTCCAAAAATCACTCCCTAATTGGATGAAACGGGGGTCCACAGTTTGTATGGAGAAACCTACTTTCCCGCGAGTGAAACTGCTGGCAGAAGCTAGTCTATAATATGTATGTGTTTAGAAATATACAAGTATGTTTATCAGTTGTCTAGTACTTATAGCATAAATTTGGGACTAGATGAAGTTGTGTGATAGTTGTGGAATATTTTTATTAGTCTATCCATTGTTCCAAATACATATCTCGTATTCCTATTACACTTCGGTGTGACCGTCGGCACACAAGGCCCTAAGCGATCGTCTTCCAGTCTGCAGTTAAATCCATGTGCTAACTTAAACCTCGTTTGACAAAGGATTAGTTGACGTGCAGTTTGTATCATTACTGCCTCTATAGGCGTGCCAGTAATGAGACTTAATGGTGCAATTTATGATGCAACTTTGTGAAATTACTAAGAGAGAAAAAAATGTTTTATAAGGTTTTAATTTTTCTATGAATTTAATGTCTAACTTAAAAATATCGTTATATTAAAAAGTCTGCACTCGGGGTCTGCCAGCGAGCAATAGAATGAAGTATTCTCGGGGTCAAAAGGACAGATCGCATAAGGAACAGTATACTACGTTCCAAAAAGGTGACTCAGCCGCCAAATTAAAATGGAACTGGGCAGGTCAAATCTACCGCATGGTGCAACAAAATTGGGCGAAAGCAACTACTGACTGGATTCCGAACAGCAGGCGCCGGCGACGCGGTAGGCCCAGAAGGAGATGGCGTGATGATTTGGACTCCTACCTTAGAGATTGGCCAGAAGTGGCTAAGGACAGAAAAAAGTGGAATAGGAAGACCGTAAGGAAGGCCTTTGGCTTGCATTGGGACACAATGGGCTCATAATAATAATAATATATTAAAAAGTGTATGTTGATTAACTGTTACAAAATTTTCAATTACTGATCTCTCGTTGTTAGGCTCTTGCGGTTCATTAGAATTATTATTAAACAAATGGAAAATAGCTATAAAAATGCGTCTTCACATCATCGTCGCTTTTTCGCATCTCACTTCGTCTGTAGGAGACTTTTTTTTTGTTTGGATGTTTTCTTCTTTGTATTTTTTCTATTGTCACCGAGACCTTGAAAGATAATTGGTAACTGAAGGAACACATTGTGGGTTTTATATTAGTCACTATATCTAGAATGGGAGGAGTTCTTTGATTCATTAAACCCCAAGCGAACTAGCGTTCGCGCACCTAGTGTCTTCCAATTGTGTCTGTAATTTCCACGATTGAAAGGTTAATCAATAAAAATTTAGGTAATCTGAATTTCGGAAAATCCGTTCATAGCTGGTGTCCACATTCCATAAGGAACTTACCTGCCTTTTAAGTTTGTAGGTGTTATAGTTTCTGAGGTTTCGTGATTAATCAATGAGTGAAATTTTGCTTTTGTATATATAGAAGATTAATTAACTTCTACCTACACAGTACCCAACATAATATCTAACAGCGCAGCACATGAAGCCTTAACCAGCTGTTTTAATCCTAAATCCCTGTCCTAACTTCTGCCTGTTTTAGTCGCTCGTTAGACAACCAGCTTAGCTGCCGGAGACTTTGTATAATTAAGCAAGTTAGCGCCCTCCGGCGTCGCCCGTGGCTCTGTTTACTTTTATACTTTGTGGTAAGTACAGCGGGTGGTTCGTAGTGATAGGTTATACACGGTATACTGCAACTGAAGGATAAGATTAAGATGGAAGTGCCAGGGTAGCCTGTGTTTTTTTTTTTGCAATTTTCTGTGTCAAGTTGTTCGGTGGTTAAAATATAAGTGTTTTTTCATGAAATAGCCATGCAATGCATGCATGCAAAGAATTGCCAAACTTAAGTGGCAATGGGCAGGGCACATTGCTAGCAGAACAAACGGCCGTTGGGGCCGAAAGGTTCTGGAGTGGCGACCGCGTACCGGAAAACGCAGCGTTGGAAGGCCTCCTGTAAGGTGGAACGATGACCTGGTGAAGGTAGCGGGAAACCGATGGATGCGGGACGCACAGGAACGTTCGATATGGCGACGCTTGGGGGAGGCCTATGTCCAATGGACGTGTATCGGCTGAAATGATGATGATGATGATGAGCCATGCAATAGGGTTAATTAAACTGAGAGGAGGGTTGCGTTGATGATTTTAATTAATTATTATCTATATATACAAAAGGAGAAAGTGACTAAATGTAAACCAATTTTGGGTTAAGCTCACCTGTGTACAACACTTGTTCTATTTTTCATTCATTTTATTATTTGTGTACAATCTACATTAATATTATAAAGAGGTAAAGTTTGTTTTTTGTTTGTAGGAGGTAGTCTCTGAAAGTACAGGACCGATTACTAAAGTATATTTTCTGATAGAAAGCTGCTTTATTCCTGAGTGACATAGTCTATACTTTATGTGCGCAGGCGTAGGTGCGGGCAAAAGTTAGTAAAGAATATAAGAATAACTGACATATCAACCCGGTACTACTTGGACTAGGAACATGAAATTTTGCTCAAGTCTTCCTTTTATAACGTAGGCGAGAACTAAGCAAGGATTTTCCAAACTTCACACCCTAAAGGGATTTTTTTTTATGGTGGGAAAAATCATCCAATGACAACCCCCGATCTTGGGCGGAGCGGGAGATAGTGTCAGACTCTTACTGACTAAAAGACCCACCCCGTTCCTTCTAGCCTTCATACCGGGGTTCGAGTTCCCTTTCGGATAACCCTGGCCCCCCTTTCGGATAACCCGGAACCGGGGTCTAAAGATTGTATCTAATTTATATAAATGTAAATAAATTCAAGTTACGGCCACCAACCACAAATACTTGTACATATAATGATAAAGTATATGCTAAAATTGCAAAATAATATAATTTCAAGCATTATAATTAAGATGAATACCAAATTAAGTTTCAGAGAGTTTTGAGTATTTTCGTTTTTTTTTTTTAATTTAAGTGATTTTTTTGATACTTACGAAGTAACTCGGCTCTATCAGCTGTGTGATGTGTCATCACCGCGCTAATTGGTTGGATTGTTTTTTCACTACAGCATTGTTTATTTATATGTATGTATCTAAGTATCTATTTAGTATTGTATTTGTTTCTCTTCTGTTTTGTCTATTTATTAAGATGTACCTGCCATGTTATGTTTCTGCAGCACCCTAAGGCATTTTTTTGTGCATAAAGCTTTAAATAAATAAATAAATGAATATGTTAAAAATTGACCCGTACGGACAATCATGCGTTGTATTTTGGTGGCACTTGGGAGAGCTCTATTTCTATGTCTAGCTGATCGGTTTCATCACCTACCCACTACATTCAAACTTCCGATGGTCGCGTTTAAAAAAAAAAGAGGTATACAACCTTCATTTTAGTATAATTATGCGAAATCTGAAACACCTGTCTAGTATTTCTATGTAAAGAATCTATGTACAAAATTTCAAAACTGTATTATTAAAAATCACAAAGTTATAAGCCATTTAAGGTATCTGGTTGGCGACATAAATACATGGTCACCGGGCCACCCATGCAACCGAGGGGTTGTTTTGCTTCCGCACCTAGCTGTGCACTGGCTCTAATGCCCGCTATGACCTACCGTGACCTGTTTTGTACTTAGTGTCGGTGGTGTCCAATTTGTTACCTTTTTTAAATATTTTTGGGAAATAATATATCATGGTATAAAAATTATTGGAATCGATTCGGTTTAATTGGTTCTGAACAAAGTATATATTCAGGTTTCACAACTAGAAATAATGTTGCATAACAGTCCAATTTCCCTGCAACAACTCTCCAAGCAATTTCTACCTGCAAAACTTTACTTTTTTAATTCCAAAGAGACTGTCTCATAGGGCTGTGCAAAATTAAATCCGTACGCCAAGTTCGTACACTCGGCTTAGGCCCACAGCGTGTATAATTAAATGCGATGACACCCCTAGGCGCTAGAGCTAGTAGGCGGGATTTGTATTAACACCTTCGTGTTTTGCCAGAGTAGAGGATTAGCGACCATGTCTGAATGTATTCTGGTACGTAATTGAGGTTCGAGATTGGTGCGCGACGAGATTTGGAGGTTCTGTACTGTTTTTGGTGAGATTTCTGTTAGAGCTGATGAGAGTTTTTCTGTAATCTAGGCGAATTAACTCTTATAATGTAGGTAGAAATATTGGATATTGCTTCGCGTCTTTTTTTTAATATTGGCTTCACAAGGTTTGTGCATTTAGCCAGTGTCAAGTTTGTAAAGCTGAGCTACTATAAAATCCATTAGAACGCGGATGTAACACATCATCATCATCATCATCAGCCTTTTAATATTCCCACTGCAGGGACTCAGGCCTCCTCTTTAGGAGTGGGAATGGGCCGTAATCCACCACGCGGGCCCAGTGCGGGTTGGTGGATGTCACATGTCTTCCGATTAAAAAAAAACAAAACATTCTTTTAAGCTATTGCATAGCTTCTATCGCGGGCCTTGAGCGTGGAGACCGAACCCAGAAATTCCGTAACGAAAATAACCTAACACCCCCCACTCATTTGTTTTTTGAGCGTGGTGACCGATAAGAAAACAAATGAGTGAACAATCAATCAAAATTCAATTCAATGTGTGAAAGTGTAATTTCAATTAATATCAAAGAAAAAAAAACAAAGGAAAAAAAATACTGCATACTTAAATAAAATAAATAAATAATTACAATTGCATAAGTTGATAAAAATGCTATGCAATAGCTTTACCGCGGCTGTCCCCGAGTGCCACACGTCTTTTTTTGGTTTGTTCTTCGTTCGTCCCGAAGTTTTGTCCCACATTCCAAAAAATTATTTATTCGTCCCACATCACTATTGAAGTTCGGTTTCGTCCCGAATCACAAGTACTTTAAAAGTACAGTCATCAAAAATAATGTAAGTGGTTATTTGAAATTTTTGAATAATATTTAAAAAATAATAGCTCGCTAGCCTATTGAGTAAGCTTCCAGCGTATGGCATTTCCCCTGGTCTGATTAACTGAGTAAAAGACTTCCTGAGTGAACGGTCTCTCCGAGTTGTTGTCGAAGGATGCTCATCAGAGCCCATGACGACTAATACCGGTGTTCCTCAGGGGTCTGTTCTCTCTGCAACTCTCTTCCTGTTGCGTAACAACGATCTGCTGGTGCCCGGTATCTATGGGTATGCAGATGATAGCACAGTTGTAAAGAGATACCTGCCCAGTGCTCGGGCTAGTAAGGAGCTAATCCGGTCCGAAAGAGAGGCTATGGTAGAGCGAACGAATATCTCACTTCAGGCAGTCTCCAAGTGGGGTGAAGCCAATCTGGTGGGATTCAACGGCGCCAAAACACAAGCGTGTCTGTTCACCGCCAAAAGGAGCCCGTGCACTTTGGTTCCTACTTTTCAGAATTTATCCCTGGAGTACACCGACCGCCTTCAGCTCTTGGGGGTTGAAATTCCCTCAGACCTTAACTTTGGGCGGTTCATTGAGTCCAAAGCCAAGGTAGCTGCTAGGAAACTAGGCGTTCTAGCAAAGGTCCGGCGGTACTTCACACCGGGACAGCTTTTAATGTTATACAAAGCACAGGTCCGTTCGTGTGTGGAGTACTGCAGTCACATATGGGCTGGTGCTGCAAAATGCCACCTGGCAGCTTTGGACTCGGTGGAAAAGCGTGCAAAGAGGCTAATTGGTGATCCAGATTTGGTTAAGTCCAACCTTCAAAGCCTTGAGCACAGGCGTAGGGTAGCCAGCCTTTCGGTGTTTTACAGGATGCATTTTGGAGAGTGTGCGCAGGAATTGCATGACTTGATTCCGCCATCGCAATTCTACCATCGGACAACCCGACGTACGGCGAATATTCACCCTTACGTTGTTGAAACCTCTACGATCCGGACTAAGCGTTTCGCCTCGTCGTTTATACCGCGTACGTCGAAGGACCGGAACAGTTTGCCTGCTGCGATCTTCCCGTCCGATTATAATTTGGGTGTCTTCAAGGCTAGAGTGAATAGGCACATAATAAACTAGTACTGAATAAAATAAAAAACTGCAAGACCGCCTTTAATAATAATTTCACCAGAAAAATCCTACCTCATTACATAAAGTGACATAGGCAAATATTTTCTATTATCACACGGGCGAAGTCGCTGGCAGAAGCTAGTATATAGTTTGTACTCATAAAATAGTAATACGTTTTTGTTGCTGAGTGTACAAAAATGTAAAAATGGCCTATACAAAAAAAATATGGGCCGAACAAGGAATATAAAATAGGACGAATCGAGAACAAAATAATTAAAATAACATTTTGGGACAAAAGAAGCATGTAGTTTGGGACAAACCAGGAATTTTTTATGTGGGACAAAACTCAGTGGGCCGAACGAAGAACAAATCCTTTTTTTAAATACCAACACTCTTTCATCATGCAATACGTAGGTATTGTATCAAAAGGCTTATTGTATTTCTCACACTTCCATACCTAAAGGCAAAACAAGCACAGACTCGTCTGCCGGTACTTTCCGAGAACCATGCATGAGTCAATGTTTACGTGACGTCACCGACTCACCCTGATAACGTGAGTAATGATAAGACTGAGTCAGCTTTCAACGTTTTATTAGACATCGATGTTGATATGTTCATTGTGTTTTATTTACAACAGATTATAACTACATTAGTAAGGCGTTCAAAGCGAAAACGCGTGTGGTTACTGTTGTCGCCCCGCTCGCCGCGCCACGCGCCTCTATCAGGCTGTGATAGGCTAGTTGCCGTAAAAAATGTAATTAGTCTGTCTTTTAGATTATTCAACCATAAAGGACACGTATTTTTTTATTTGCAAATTAAACCAAAAATGACAAAGATATAGCCCATTAAAGTTACGTGTAACGTCACGCCGCGCGCCGTGCTGCATTTTTCCGCACGGGGTGACGTCACTCGTAACTTTAATGGGCTATATCTTTGTGAATTTTTTGTTTAATCGAAAAAAGCAAAAATTAGGGGTCCAATATTTTTTATAATCTTAAATTCGGACTAAATTAAATGTAATTATTTTGACCCTGGAAACTACCCTATTGGGTTATTGTAACCAAGTTTTATTTTGGAAGTGAGAAATTATCACATAACTTCTCCCATCCTAGATGGAGCGAGAGGAAATGTTAGTCTTTTACTGATTACAACCCACCAATTTCTTTTTTTTCTTTTTTGTTATGGATAGGCTCGCGTTTGACCACTATCTCATCTGATGGTAGTGATGATGTGGCCGACGATGGACGCTTCCCTAGAAGCAATCTATTTACTCTTGACTTAAATACCCCTAGGTTAAATACTCGTAGCTGTCAGGAAACACAGACTCCGGCAGGGAATTTCACTCCTTAGCTGTACGCATAATGAATGTGTTTCCAAAACACTTTGTACGTATGGATTCTTCCAGTAGATTTATGACAAGAGTGTTTGGTGACAGACAGAACACCATGCTTATAGGTCCCAGTACCTAGGTTGCAGACAGCAGATGGCTGTCGTTCCGTGTGAATTATTTATATCCCGCCGCATTTGGTTTGACCGGAAAGACCAGAATATAGCTTGGACATAGACATATCCGCGGTATATTCTGGGCTTTATGACATTTGACTTATAGCTATAATATATATGTATACAAGGTGTAAGGGACAGCCCTCCACAAACTTTAAGGGCTTGCTCAGTAGACGAAAATGAACAACTTTCCACAAAAATTTTTTTCAATTTTTTTTGTGCCGAGTCTGGGTGTATTGTGTATGTACACAATACACCCAGACTCGGCACACCGTTCTTTTTGTTCGTAGCACAGCAGCTAATCGGTCAATCACTGCACTAACCGTACCGTCACCTGAATTTAAAATTTTTACAGTTCGCACTGAACACTCCAAAACAACACCACGGTGTGAATTGTCACATCCTGCCTTTCTCAGAGCGCACAATAAATTATTACGCACCGTATTATGCTTTAACTCCACTCCAACCTGCACACGTGCGGGGCCTAAAAATAGGGTGCTTTGGTAATCATGAGGATCACAAGAGATTGGTGATCGAATATGATGTTCTTAATTCATGGATGGACAGGTTTTGTTCACTTGATTTGGTATAATCTCTTGTTTTATATTAGGAGCCGCATGTTAGTACCCAAAGACTATATTAAAACAATCGTTTGTTTTTCAAAATACTCGTAGTTTAGGAAAATAACACACAATTTACATTATTGCATGAATGCAGGTTGACGGAGAGACTGAGATATGAAAATAATTTTTGATTGATGTACCTATTAAACTACCGGAGTGAACAAAATATTGTAGTTAAATAAATATACAAACATATTTAATAATTAAAGCAGTACGTTTGAAAGTAGCGCCAGTGACTGCAAAGTTGAAAGGTTTATCTTGTGTGGTCATGTGAAGAGGAGGGATGAAACGCATGTTGCTAAAAGAGTATATTCATTCATGTGGATGGGGAGGGAGAGGGAGGCCAAAGAAAAGGTGGATGGATTGTGTGAGGAGTGATATGAAGGAATAGAGAGTTAGTGATGGAGTGACGGGTGATAGGACAAAAAATGTGTTGCGCCTACCCCAAAGAGAATCCCAGGGAAAACCCCCAGTAATATGATGCTGATTTATTTAAACAAAACGAAAATATTGAACAAGATAATGCGTCATCGGTATTCTTGCAAATTATACTTGCTTACCGTACCTACTTCTTATCACCAAGCAATTCATTAGACTTGCTTGCTTGTACTTCTTACGATACATGTACATCTTCATTACCTTCTCCATTCTTATCTTACGGCTAGAGATCATGATTGTCTATGCTATGCAACCTTTCGTGCTGCAGATCATTAGCTGCATGTTTCCACATAGCGTCTTAATTGCACTTTTCTGCAGCATTCATATACTATCGTGATAGGACTATGCCTTCATAGAACTTCATAAATTGGTTGGTCTCAAGTCGTGAGCGGTACTACTGATCTAGAGGTCCTAGACGTGAATTTAGGTTCAGGAAAAGTGTTATTAGATTTTCAGTCTGAAATTTTTCAATAGTTGCTCAGAGTATGGATTTCTGTCTATTTGAGGGATATATGTTTGACCCCTATTGTATATGTCTGTAACATAATTGTTGGTATAATGTAGATGGTTTTTATTATTGGTAAGCTTTCGCTTGACCATTATTTCACTTAGTGGTTGCTGAGTCGTGGTGTGATCTACAACGGAGCACGCTGGCTTATAGAAATAGTCTAATCAGTCTTGACTTTAAGTGCTTCTAGCTTATTGTAGCTGTCAGGAAACAGACTTCTTGCAAGCAATTCCGCTCTTGAGCTCTAAGCACTAACAATGTGTTCTCAAAACGTTTTGTGCGTATAGGTGGTAAATCCACCATGTACTGGTGGTGCATCACCGTACGTCTAGTGGTTCGATATAGGAACGGTCTTGGCAGAATAAAGTTATGCAATTTCAATGCACACTATTGGAGATGCAACCGATAGAAAACCAACAGGCATCACACCTCTAGTCAAACCACACTCTGTCTAGCCTGGTCTGGTCCAACTATCTAGTTGACCTTCTGTTCAACCCTCTAAAAATACCAAGGCGGTGTTATGTAATGTATTGATTAAAAGATTCTTAAATGTATGTATATCAAGATATTCTCAGACACAACTTGAGGATCCTTGAGATCCCCATCTACTCACTGGAACAATAAGACTGCCAGACATAATCAATAGAATTAAGCTGTAAACTGCTCTAAACCCCAGAGCACATGTGGTTCAAAGGGTGCAGTTCAAATAGGAGCTGCGATTAAGCACCCCGGCGGCGCCTTTGATTCCACTACAACGTTGTAATCGGGGTAACGTTCTCACGGCAACACGCGATTTTGGGCTGTGGTCAGAGTCACAGCGATTTGACATGGGCGATGATAGATGAGATACCTAAGTGTTTTTATATACCTACTGATTTATCTGAAACTGACCACTTGACTTATCAGAAGGAGACAATACTCTCTAAAAATATTCGAAACTAATATAATTTTCTTGTCCGTATCTCAGTTTCTCTGTGGTCGGCGCAAAATGTTTTTTTTTTTCATATTTCGCTAGTCTTCATCTCATTCGTCTCATTCTTTCTGAATAGAGTCACATTTATAAAACTATTCGAAAGAAGGATACATGTTTGTCGGAGTTTTTGACAAATGAAATGAATAATACGTATGTTATTTTGAATTTCAAATCTGCAAGTAAGCGTACATTGGCGAGTATAATTAATAAGGTTTTATAATATTGTATTTAAACTGTTTACATAACCTCGGCGTTTTCACTTCGTCCTTCATTACAAATAAATTAATGTACAAGTTTTATTCATCTCAGTTATTTTCACTATGACCGCGAGAAACTGAATCACCAATCACTCATCGCACCGCTAAAAATAGCGGTCTCCCAAGTTGAGCTACAAGAACCGTATTTTATCTGACAACATTTATATTAGATATTTATGACAACAGTTTTATCTGGACTAATTATGTTGATGTACTTAATCAATTAATAACTTAAACAACATAAAATAATACCTAACACTACAGTAGTATCTGTACGTGTTTAAAAATTGGTTGAAATCCGATTTTATTTTTGTTTGATCGCTCTCAGTACAACTAAAGCTCACTGCGGCGTTGAAGATTTTAAAGAAGGGTAAGTTTTTTATAATATTTAATTTTATACTAAAAGCCCATTTTTGTTCGACGTGTTGTTTGTTATTAAACATGACTATGAGAAATAGGTTTATTGAGATAACATTCTTGCCTGTTAGTGTGTGGTTTCCTTTCCGTTAAATAAATTTATTGTTTTGTGGTTGACCTTTGAGATTCAGAGCAAATGTGACATTGAAGAGTTCAATGACTGCTTATATTCTTTGTCTGTAGTGTTTTCTCTTTAGTAGGTGACTTAAATTAATTAAAAATCGCAAATATTTCAAGAATCTCATTTAGCTTCTAATTAGCGACCGCGAAGTGGAATACATCCTTCCTTTCGGGTAGTCATAATTTTTCTTTCTAAATTTAATGAAAATTTATTGTAGATAATGTATGTTTTAGTAATTTTGGAACTAATTTATAAATAGGTATCAATAATAATTAAATTAAACAATAGAATTAGCCAAAACCACAAATAATAATTTATAACAGAATTTAATTATCCTCATAAATCATCAAAATATTTCCCCATATCTTATGGGCCAAAAGAATTTTACCCATCGTGGTCCTCATAAATTGTTCATGTATATGGCGAGTAATTTCTTTGTTCCTGTCCGTCCCCTCGGTAATACTTCCATTGTTTGTGGACGAATCTGACTTATTTTTATATTTTGTTCTACATTTATATTTTTTTTCTCCGTATTCATTCGTATGTTCTTTCAACATATTTTTATTTAATTGTCTGTGTTGAGTTTTTTATGGGTCCTTTTGGGCTATGGTTTATCCTGTGTGGTAGCCCGAGTTTTTTTATTTATCTTTCTATGCGGTTTTTGTATCTTCCATAACTTTTTTGTCTGTTAATATGCTCGCATATAACCATTATCTAACCGATGATATAGTCGACGATGTGGCACGTTTGCTCTACCTTACCTTACGGCTTGACGATAGAACCAGTGTTGTGTGTGTTTAGTTTTTAATCAATTTTTAATGGTTTGACATTTGTAAGCATTTAGGTTCTCACGAAAGTATTGCTAGTGCAATCATTATTAACTTGTAAGTAATTACTTCCACTGTCCTATTAGACACGTTATCTCCCATCTGCTCAAAAATATCATTGATGCATTGTTGCAGGTAAGAAGAGGCATAGAAATTAATTTGAAAATTGTTTATTACTTTATCATATATCTAATGAGAGATCCGTGTTTCATACTAGACGCTAACAAATCGATGTACCGAGAACAATTTAGATAAGAAATCGCGATTGTCAGACAATCTCACATTGAGGCTACACATTAATATTCCTGGCAACATCAAAGGCAAATGCTGCGAGTGTTATACAAAAAAGTGAGTCATTACTAACTATTAAAGTATCATTGTACTGTCACGCCGCAAATTAATCTCGTCAATACGTTATTCACAAATCAAATGATTTGTAAGAATACGTTTTATTGGAACGAGGAAGGAAGTATTGTCATCTCCCTCTAACATCACGAGGGCCGCTTACTGCGTGAAGTCCATTCATTTAAAATCACAGCGTGAAATTAAACGCGCACCGCAACTAGTGACATCTATTAGCTGTTACTTGAAAGACGTACTACAGTCAACATTATTGTTATACGTCCACGACGAAACCCGCCTTTATTGCTACAAACTAAAGGTGCTGTCAATGTTATACTGTTACCATTTACCACGGTTGACTGTACATCCCTTTCGTTCCCTCAATAAGGAGTCGGCAACATAACGTCACTCGCGCGCATCTGGCAAATCTTTTAGATGTGTTTCATCAAATGTCAACCATATTTTCTAAGCAATAGAAGCGTGTATTCATTATTTAAATCTGGAAAAGATTCCGGCTTTATTTATGTCTGTCGTGACTGCACTGCTTATACTTCAGCAGTATCTTCAACTACATACAATTTCTTTCCGTTTGCATATTTGATTGTATCAAGTAAATTATTGATCGGATGTTTCGTCGCATTATTTTAATGTTGGTTGGAGTTAGTATTTACAGCTATAGAAGTTTTTTCTTTTTTTTTTTCTTTTCTTTATTTCGTGATGAACCAGCGTTTGACGTCGGTATCGCTTGATGGAAAGCGGTGGGCAAGGTCAACAATCGAAAGATCGTGCTCAGAAGATGCCTGATCACTCTTACTTTGAAGTGTCATCTTAAGTACTTACCTAAACTATAAACAAAAATATTTTCTACAAACCCCAAAGATATTATTTTCATAAATCTCCATAAATTTCTCATTATGCTCAATGCTCATATCAACGGATTTATTGTTGTTGGTAAGAATAAAAAATTAGACATGCAGGCAACGTCGGGTAATCCTCTAATATTAGGTACACTATGATATCTCCGTTTTGGATTTGTTGTGTTGAAATGAGATACACGATTACCATAACCATTCTAATTCCAACTTAAATTCTTCTAGCTAGGGTTGATTTTTGTTTGGAAGTCTTGAAAGTCGTGGGTATACCCTCGGGGTGAAGGTATCGCTGGACGGGCATTGTGCAACGCCACAGGAGAGCAAATACGCCGTTATTCTGACCGATTTCGTTGGAATACTGTTTCTAAATCGTGCGACTGTTTGGCCTGTGCTCTGTCGAAAGTTACCGTCTTCGTAAGTCAAGTTATTGTTCCTTGAAGTTGAATCATGAGCTACTGTTACACTCTGCGGGCCATTTGTTTTGTTCTCTTTATTATTAGTAAATGTCAATAGTCACATTTGCATTGTGTTTTAAAGAGCGGGCCTATATTTTATTAGTACCTTACTCAGAAACCTCTCTTGTCTCGGTATCCATCTGCCTGCATTCGTTATCAAGGATCAATTTTACACGAATATTGACTTCAGTATCAGACAATGGATAATTACAGATTCATTCTGGTCAGCCCTATCATTACAAAGTATCCGCTTGCTCCAAAGGCTACTTACTCAACCAGTTTAGACAGACACATGAACCCTCATATGGCGAACAAAATAAAGGCATAGAAGAAGTAGAATAATGGAACATAAGAGATCAGGTAACCCTGGTCGGTCCAAATGTTATAGTTAACGGTTTTGGAATTCTCTTGGAGATCGCGAAGGCCTACGGGTCAGGTTTGCATAAGCCCTGCGTTGACCTTTCGTAAGATAAACATGAAAAGGTCAGTATAATGTCTGTTATAGCACAACCCCATTCTGTTGTTGCAATTTGTTTGTAAATTATGTCTTCTGATATCGCTTTTGTAAGGTGGGTTTAGGTTGGACCTTGTTAAGGGCAAGTAGAGAATTTCAAATATCTCAATCTATTCGCATTTTCGACTAACCCGTTTGTTCCAATATTATTTTATTCAATAAAGACTGGTTAAAGAATATCAAATTAAACTTACGGGGTGATAAAAATCAAATCAATTACAACTTTCATCAGACATCCTTTCTGCAAAAATTAAAGTGGTCCAATGAATAAAGTTTTGACAAAGAGATCTCGGAAAAAAGTTGAAGAAGTCAAATGAAATAAGTTTGGGGACCATTGGTCTGTTAGCTAACAGTTTCGTGATTGAAATTTCAGATTCGATGCTGAGAAATTAAATTATTTTAAATTATTCGAGCTTCTAGGTTTCTAAGAACTGGGTACGTTAGATTGGCATCTACATCTGTTTTGCATGTCTACATTGCAAATGGAAAACATATAGATTAAGGATAGTTGTCTTTAAGTTACTGTTAGTATCGTGTAGAAGCAATGAACTCACAGTAAAGTTGTCATCAAGAGTCCTATTAGTTTTAATTCCATTTTGCTCTCTGCAGCCATCTTGCTCTGCGAGAACCTTGTTACATCAAACATTTGAGGCTTGCATAGGAATACATATGCGTCAATTTCCGTCTAGACTCTCATGCATCCAATTACTATTTTAATTGGTAGACATTGTAAACAAATCCTGTGACTAGTTAGCTCCACAAATCACCGCATGCACCGCTAAATTCAATGTATGAAACGTAGGAAATGATGAAACGCTTATGAATAATTGAAAGGACCATTGTCTGCGACACAAACACTAGTAAATATTTGTGGTTTTCCTCCTGTCCCGGTTTCAGGAGTACATTCAACTTTGTACTGCAGATACAATTCATGCAGATGTACTCATTCATCTTTCTACGTGCTATAAGATGGCAAAACGCATTCTTCATGAATTTTGGCTGTAGGGCTCAATAGGACGCTGCTAGTAGATAGGTATGTGGACTAACGATCGGTCGACCGAATATCTTGAAAGGTAGAGGCTTCAAATAATCAGGTATTAAGAATTAGAAACTGCCAGGAATCACGTACCCATTGTGGACCATATGGACCATATCGTGTTCAATTTCTCATGTGTACCTATTACGAAAACATTTTGTTTGCGTTGCTGGATCCGGTTCAAGGAATAGGGTCCAGGTAGTTAAAGCTAATAGGAAGGAAGGAAAGGGACGAAATCGTAAAAAGGTTGTTAAAAAAATGTTTAACGTTTACATTGCCCATGTTTAGGAAGTTGTCCTAATAACATTAAGATTTTGAAGGGACTTAATAACGTACTTTTTCAATAGCTTATTACAAGTACGTACCCACTTCAAACCTTTGCTAGTACTAGTGATTTCGGATGCAAATAAAATTCTAACGTCAGATTGGAAAAGAGTAATTGGATGGCTTGATTTCAAATCCTTCGTTACTCGTGATTGGATCAATAAAAGTCATGTGGGACCTAACTATGGAATGACTAGCTGATAGGCAAATAGCGATGGCGTATCAGGACATATCGGTCACTCGGGTATAGCGGTGTTGAATTCATTCAATGTTAGATAGAACTAATTAAAATCCGGAATTATTCTAAAGTTATTCCAAATTCAGTATATCGGTCACTCGTGTATAACGGTGTTGAATTCATTCAATGTTAGAACTAATTAAAATCTAGAATCATTCTGAAGTTATTCCAAATTCAGTACGCATCTAAACAGTTACTCAGTTTATATCAATAACGCCAAACGTGTTAAATTTAGAACCAAATATACCGCCACGCGTCAATATATCACATTGGTGGCGTATTAGTTCTTACACTTCTTACTAATGACCCTTGTGACGTCAAGGCCAAGCCCTTTTTTACTAAGGACTAAAACGCAATAGATGTTTGACCCAATGGTTTTGTCGATGATTAAAAGTAACAAGGAAACGATGCTAATAAGGAAATGATCGATTGAACTGTTTAATAAAATGATAAACGAAGAGCTTGCAGAGATGGCAGTAGATGCAACATTGGCGGATATTCAATTATCGATACTAGGGCTTGTGAAAAGACATTATAAGATTGTAGAATGTAATTATGGATTTGCATCTAAAGGTGCTCGTGCGTATTCATGAGATTTCCAGGTGACGGTTGAACACAAAAAGTGTTAGAGAGAGAGAGAGAGGTTAGACCGTTGGAGTCTTACCTCTGACTGCTAGCAAGTATACAATATTCGAAAATTATAAAATGGCTATAGATATAATATAGATATATAATATAGATAGATATAATAGCTATAGAAATAAAATCTGTAACCTCGACTAAAAATCAATTTAAGATATCAAATCCTTTACGCCATTCCACACATTTCACATTCGCACTCGACACTGGAAATCATGATAAACTGTCAATTCGACCAAAAATCGTCTAGCTAAACCCTTAGGGTAATATTTGTAGAATCCACGACGGAATAACTTATGGGCTATGGCCGACTTAGCTTCGGAATGAATTCCTTTTCAAATATTACTCTGGAAATGTGGTGTTGGACAAATAAAACCTTTCGGTGTCCCGGATTGAAGATTAATGGTGTTGGAGGAGATTAATTTGGGTGCTATCTTGCGTTGGGGTCAGGTCGAAAAGTGATAGTGGTACTACAGTGTTCGATTTGATTGATCGTGGTGTACAATAATTAGGTTCACTTAATTGATTATGTTAGCTAGATTACGGAGTATAAATTTTATGATAGGTATTCTAATTGATTTATTTATTTCTTTCGGTATTCTCGTTACCTTAATCTTTCTTATATTAGTTCTCGTGTATCTGATTAATTAGATACTTCTGAAATGCGATATATTTCACCCAGAGTTTAAGTTTGCGGTCCGGTTTATAATATACATGTTAAGATTTGATATCTTTATTAGCGTACCTACGGATATACGAGTATCTTTATGTACCCAACCAAGTTTCTTTTAGGTTGTGTAGGGTTATAGCTCACTTAAGGTCAGAAGAAAAAAATAAACAAATTTTAACCACATGAAAACCAATCCAGAGAAAAAAAGAACACATATACACACGTTTATTGTGCGTACAGCTAAGGAGTGGAATTCCCTGCCGGAGTCTGTGTTTCTTGATAGCTACAATTTAGGGGTATTTAAGTCAAGAGTGAATAAGTTACTTTTAGACAAGCGTGCTTCATCGTCGGCCACATCATCGCTTACCATCAGGTGAGATGGTAATCAAACGCGAGCCTATCAATAAATTAGCCTTGATTTTTCTTTACGTTTAGGTAGAACTATATTATGAAAGACAGTCTAAAGATAAAAATTGTATTATTCTTTTGGGTGACTAAAGGCTTGTTAATTGTCATCTAATTCAACAATTGATTGTGTACCTAGTTCGAGAATAAAATTTATAGCAAATTATGATTTGTGGTTTTTCATTGTTATTGGTTTTTTATTGTTTGATGAATGTGGTTAAAGTTAGACCAAATCTATTGTGTTACACGTCCTTGTTTACCTATTGTAGTACTCGTACTAACACAGGGGGTAGATATTGGCTTGTTACGTTACTGGCAGCTAGGGTCAACACGTCCGCTCTTGCCGAGGGCTTGCACGTGACTGTCTTTCCCACTGCCCATGCACCCGAGACAAGTATAGGTACAAGCACTACACTTATTATGAAAGATTAAATTGATCGTACTTCTTCATTGATATCTATTTTTTGCTAATGGGCAAATAACACTGCTTTAGGCGATTGTCTTATTACGTGTGGCATATAACAATGTTACCTTTTTTTGATGTCCAGATTCACCTAAGAATTAAGTAAAGCCATTCTTGTGTAGTCACTCCTCGTCGTTCCTTAAAGACTTCATTTGATCGGAATCATAGATTATTTTTTGAGTGATGAAAATAATCACCATTTTATCTCAGATAATAGAACCCATATTACAAATACCCTACAGACTAACATATTTAGAAACTACCTGTATTAAAGGACTAGCTTTTCCCGCGGCTTCGCTCGCGTATCTACATGAAAATTAGCCTGTCACTCAGGAATAAAGCAGCTTTCAATTGGTGAAAAAAAAAATCGCAATCGGATCAGTAGTTTCAGAGATACCTTACAAACAAAAAAATAGCTTTAACTCAGTGTAGATTTTGTTAATACATATGATTTAAAACTATGTTAGTAACATTTCAATGTGCAATAAATTGTCTTGTAATAAGCAATAATTATAACTCTATCTTGTTAATATACCCACAACACACGCCATAACCTGTATGGACGAAGGCTTGTTTTCACTAATTATGCTAATTACCATAATTCCTATCTGTCAATCTGTCACTGCAAGCCGAATATTGAACAAGATAATTGAATTTATGTAATTGAACCAATTGTAATGGATTAATTCCATTAATTTCAGTTAGCAGTTTTGGAATTGAAATGAAAATTAAAAGATTTCGTTCTCTTGTTAAGCCAGAGTAAATTGATTTAACTAGATTTCATCCATTCGAATTTAAAATACTGATCAAAGTTAAAGTTATTTTAAATTCGTATTTTATTTTACCTCAAACTCGTGTGAGAATATCTAGCAGTCCAGTAGCCTTAGGACTTAATCATCATCGTCATCATCATCAGCCCTTTTAATCTTCCCACTGCTGGGACTCAGGCCTCCTCTCGAGGAGAGGGAATGGGCCGTAATTCACCACGCGGGCCCAGTGCGGGTTGGTGAATGTCACATGTCTTCGAAATTTTGGTTCTAGGACATGTCGGTTTCCTCGTTCCTTAACCGTTTTGACAGCAGTCGTGATGAAATGAATTACATAAAGTGAAGCGCCTGGCTGTGTTTCACAAATCGTTTTTCTTAGTAATTTTAAGCAAAAAACCTACATTGCATTAGTCTTCTACTTTCGTTACACTAGTCTACTACTATCATTACACTAGTCTACTATTCTCATTTCACTAGTCTACTACTTACTTTCATTACACTAGTCTACTACTAAGTTAGCTGGGGCAGGAGCTCCGCTCCCGTCTTAGCTGACTTTCTAACTTAACCTATATAGTCGTGTAACTCTGAATCCGATTTGATAATCGTACTGCATATATTCTTCACAAAACTAACAACCGCCTCTGGTGAAACCTAGCATGTACCAGTTTCTTTTCCAGTTGTCCAGTTTTTTACTAGAGCTTGACTGCGATCCCACCTTTTTTATTATTTTTATTTTTTTCATCCTATGACATCCCCCGCTCTTGGGCGGAGCGGGAGATAGTGTCAGACTCTTACTGACTAAAAGACCCACCCCGTTCCTTCTAGCCTTCATACCGGGGCTCGAGCGCCCTTTCGGATAACCCTGGCCCCAGGCTTCGACCCGGCTGGGTCCCTGCTGTTGCTGACAATTCCTTGAGGCGCGCGGGAACAGTGCGCGCCGTCGACAACTTGGGCTTGGTCCGGACAGTTACCGGACGGCCGGACAGCGAGCTACCCATTGCTCACTGTCCGCAAGCCCGCGTCTACGGTGGCCGGAAATCGGGATCAGAATCCCGGCGGCGGCGGCGGCGGCGATAACGCCGTTGCCTGATGCGTTCGGCCTCCTCCTTTGCGAGTATTACTGCTTCGCAGAAGTCGGCGACCGCCTGCCACTCCTCCTCGCTCCGGACCATGGCCTCAACCAAGACCCGGCGCGAGAGGTCTACGCCGCCGATCGCCTCCACGAGGGCACGGCGATGTTCCGCCCAAGCAGGGCACACCTCGACTGCGTGCTCCACCGTGTCCTCCGGGTATTCCGCACAGTTTCGACACCCGGGCGTCACTTCCGCACGAATCCGGTGCAGAAAACTCCCGAACGAACCATGTCCGGTGAGGACCTGCGTCATACGGTAGGTAAGGACGCCGTGAGGTCTTTCCAGCCACGCCTCAAAGAGGGGACTTACCGCCATGATTGTGGCGTGCCCAGCACTGGGTTGCGATAGTTGTTGACGCCATTTCACCATGAACTGCGATCCCACCTGATGGTAAGCAGTGATGCAATAGTTGATGGTGAGGCGCACTAGTTTGTTAATTGTTCCCCTTTTTACCCGACTGCAAGAAGGTTAGAAGGTTATGCTTTTCGCGTATCTTGTTATTAATATTTACATTTACCAACTTATGTCGGAAAATCTTCAGATTTATTGGTAACACTTAAGATTTACCGTAGTTCGCATTTACCTTTTGTAGTAACAGTTAGGCATATCTGTTGCATTTTAAAAACAAGAATTTGTAGATCAGTATTTTCGAAGTTCATACCACAATCCAATCAACCTGCTACACACGTGTAGTCACGGCTGAAAGGTCTGCTTACTCCGCAAACGAATAAGAGCGTAAAGATAAGTGTAAAAAGTAAATACTGTGAGGCAATTACCCATGAACGACGCCCACTACCATGACCTGTGAGTTTTTGCGTCATGAATGAAGAATATGGTATTGTGTTGGTGTGTAACAGCTAGTGTAAAACTAGTAGTTCTACGCTAACTGTAGGCATTGTGACGTGGGTTATGAGATTGTTCAAAATAATTACTGCGGCCATGAAATGGTAAAGGCAACCGAAGGAATACGGATGGGTTTTAGTCAGTAAGTCTTTTTTTTTAGTGTGGATAGGCTTGCGTTTGACCACTATCCCACCTGTAACCTGATTCACGTAAAATCAAAAAAGCCAAATATCGTTGAAGTTTTATATTCGTTCGATCGAATTCCTATCCAAAAGCGGTATTCACGATCTATCGACTTATTGCCAGTTACATTGATAAGTATTCTACCAGGATAATGTAATACAGGTGTTTTTTAAATCGACGATTTTTAAATGACTATAAAATCGGTGTCGTTCAAACTCGATTGATGGATGTGAATACGGAAATGGTCTAAACGACTAAATCGCTACGATATCGTTACGATTTTCATTAAGTGAATCGGGCTACTGATCGTAAGCGATGATGTGGTCGACGATTTAGTACGCTTGCCTAGAAGTATCTAAACTATTCATTCTTTGATACCCCCAGGTAGTGTATATTCTGACTGAGAATTTCTCTCTTTAGTTATTTTAAACATATTGTATTTGGTGTAAACACACCGTAAGTAAATATAATATGTTTAAAATATTTATTTTGCACGTATGGATGAAATGGAGGCCCTCCATTATATGATTTACAGTAAACCACTACTTAACATGTTTTTAGTAATTAAACATGCGTAAGCAATCTTGTAAATTAATCTTTTTTTTACTTGTTTTATAAAGTCTGAAGAGAGAAGAGAAAAATGTTTAAATTTTCGTTTTCAAATATTTTGACCATGACGTATTTATTACTAAAGGAAAGTCTTTTTATTAAGTTTGAGATGTCCAATTGTCCACCATATAAAGACGTGGCGCTCACCTGGCCACAAATTATCAAAGAAACTTAAACATCGACTCTAAAAGAATAACACGAAGAAGCAGTGAACGTTGTCATTATGCAAAATTTCTAAAATATTCCTCAGAATTGATACAATCTCAATATCTTTTTTCACTGATATATTTTTTTCCGTATCTTTGTATTTATCGTGTTGCTAATGCGGCAATAGTGAAAATGCTTTCACTGTTAGCTAAGCTGTATTTCCTGGTACCAATCGATGTTTTTGTATGTTTTCACTTTTTCTCGGCGTGAGAATTAGATTCACTAACCGCTAATCCACTTGTTAACGCCGCATTGTGTTTTTATTGGGCGTGGCGTTTACCTTTGTTTTCTGATAGGCAAAATAGATATGTTGGTAGATTTACGCACTGCGCATTTTGATTTTTCGAAAGAGTTATCGTGGCCTTGGAACGCAAAGAGCAAGTGAAGGACACAGGTGGCTTTTAGTCAAGTAAAAGTTTGATGTCGTTTAAGAAACGCTTTATTTCATAAATTAACTAATATTAATTTATAATCAAAAGTGTCAACTATGTTTAAGCAGCGTATAGACAGGGTGAACAGCTTCAGGTTTTTTTTAAATCGGCCTCCTTTTTGTTGTGCCATCTTTCGATGGCCAAACTCTACCTACAGCAAGAGACGACAATTAATGATTTTCCACCTCAAAAAAAGGTAAATTACTCAACGTAGTACCTACACCACTAATTTTTAAATAGTACAAATACTTAAAGAACTTATTAGAAAAGGTCTTTTTATTATTTAACTCTTTGAATGTCGTAATTAGAGACACAATAGAAAGACAATTACCTTATGTCGGACTGTGTAACTTAAGACATTCGAAAGGTTAAGTAAAGTGTCAATAAATTAATAATATTCACAAATAGCAAAGTATATATCCCAAAATGTCACTCAATTTATGGAAATATTGTAAAAGCTATTGATTTTGAATGAAAAACAATGGGAAAACTCTGCGCGTAACATTTTATAGTAGCAATTAGTAAATATAAGTTATAAAAATAAGTTATGAATGATTGATTTAATTATGAATTTACCAATTATGATAAATTTTCGTGGATAATTTTGGGATTTCGTTTTTTTTTTTTACTTTTAACTACATAAATATGATCAGTAACGGATACTAATACCTAGAGCCCTATTTTTTTTTGTACTAATTTAAATTATTGGTATATAATCGATCTCAGCAACACATTTTCTTAAGTGGTATATTTACTTTTAACCTTTCGGGGAATACAGGCTAATGTTATTCCATTTCGTTCTTATTCGTGTTTATGAAAATCTGCTCAAAAGGATTCTTAGTTTTTTTTTTTATTGATATAAACCAGTGCTTGATTGCGATCCCACCTGATGGTAAGCAGTGATGCAATCGTTGATGGTGAGGCGTACTAGTCTATTGAGAGCGTATTCACTCTAGCCTTGAAGATATCTAAATTATAATTGGACGGGAAGACCGCAATCTTAGTTTCCTTAAATAACTAATTCACCAAACAATTTGGAGAAAACACAGAATCTTTTTGGGTCACCAAAAGCCGAGCTCTAACCAATAATATTCGGCCTATTTGTTCCATGACCTAGCTTCTAAGACCGTCGCCACAATACTTGGCACTGAAAATATACCTTATTCGGTGTTTATGCTAAGAAAATACACGACGAAATAGGCCGTGACTGATGTCTGCTGTCATGACCTATGAGTTTTCTTGAACACGTCGACGAGGAGTAGACAATATGGAGACGCGTGACGGATATTATTCAAGGGTGTAAGACGTTTTCGACAAATTTGTTGTGCTAACATGTTGGGCTCGCTTGCTATTTAATTTTAAAGGTTGTTGGTAAAAGTGTCATCATCTCGTAAGAATTTATATAGAAAAATTATCAGCATTGCAATTTTTTTTAAGCTATTGCATAGCTTCTATCGCGGGCCTTGAGTGTGGAGACCGAATCCAGAAATTCCGTAACGAAAATAACCTAACACCCGCTCATTTGTTTTTTGAGCGTGGTGACCGATAAGAAAACTAATGAGTGAACAATCAATCAAAATTCAATTCAATGTGTGAAAGTGTAACTTCAATTAATATCAAAGAAAAAAAAACAAAGGAAAAAAATACTGCATAAATAAAATAAATAAATAATTATAATTGCATAAGTTGATAAAAATGCTATGCAATAGCTTTACCGCGGCAGTCCCCGAGTGCCACACGTCTTTTTTTTTATTATTGATAGGCTGGCGTTTAAAACTATCTCACCTAATTGTAAGCAATGATGTGGCCGACGATGGAGCACGCTTGCCTAGACTACGCTTTTTTTTGGTGGGGAAAATCATCAACCTACCTATTCACTCCTAGGTCGTAGCTATCAGAAAACACAGACAAATAACTTCTCCCGCTTCAGACTTTTTCTAACTAGAACCTATGTCCTTCAGTTGCTCTTTGCATTCCAGGACCACGGGTATTCTCTGAAATATCCACAGCTATCTCTAGGGCACATTTAGTCTAAAGACAAGATGAGCCCTTAGAATACTTTATCATACTTTGATTTACTCTTTTTGTCCTCGCCAGCAACTTACCAAACATATAAGCATATATATAAGCATATCAGCACTTTTCTGTTCTCACTGCTGGGACTAAGGCCTCCTCTCTAGGAGGGGGAAGGGGGATGGGGGATGGGAACACCACTTGGACCCAGTGCGGGTTGGTGGATGTCACATGTCTTTGAGTTTTTAGTTCATGGACTTGCCGGTTTCCTCACGATGTTTTCCTTCACCGCTTTGAAAGCAGTGGTGATGAAATAAATTACACAAAGTGATGCGCTGGCTTGAACCCTTGACTGACAACTTATTTTATCTTGTATATTGTATTGCCCGCGCCGAATAAATCCCTATTCTATTCTATTCCATTCCGTTCCGTTCCGTTCGATTCTATTCTAACTCGTAAGTCGGGGCTGTTACCACTAAGCCACCACTGCTGTCTGCTCAAAGCATAATTCAACCTAATCATCTCAAGATCGTCTGAAGGTTCTGCAGTAGCGTTCATCTCTCAGACACACGTCATTGTCAAGGATGCGGTAATATATGGGAGGGCACGATCAGAGGTTGTAGTATGCTAATTACTGAATTATTACTTAGTCTTAGCGTTCTGAGAATAATCATGTTGCTGTGATTATGCTATGTGGCACAGTAATTATTACTTATACATTGTCGTTACTTAGACACTTATTTAAACATAGAGATCGTAAATTATATGATTAAGTATATGGATATCTAGCCTTTACTTACCGGCAGCTTCGAAGGGAACATACGTCCTGTATGGAGTACTGTTCTCAACTTTGGGACGGATCTGCCATATACCAGCTTGATGCACTTGAGGTAATTGAAAGGTGAGCCAAGAGGATCATTGGCAATGATGCACTCGTGGAGTGGAGACTTCAAAGTCTTGAGCATCGACGCTGAGTTGCTAGCATTTCGGGGAATGTGAATCTTGATTCCGTCTAGCCCGTTCCATCATCGGATTACTAGGCATAAGCGCGCTCCATCGTGTCTTTCCATCAGGTGAGATAGAGGTCTCGAGCCTATCAACAATAAAAAGTACTCCCGGGATAAAAGTTATTAAATTATTTATGTGCTATTCCAGGACATAGCCTTCCCGTGTACCAAATTTCATCCAAATTTGTCTAGCTGTTTAAGCGCTAAGGACTAAGGAAAACTATCTGATCATTAAAACATAAATGTTTAGGCGCTGCGCACAAATGTAGACATTTTTAGTTTTCAGTTACCGACACAGAACACTTTTTGATCATCATGAGTATGTGTTAAGTGGAAGAAATTGGACACAAAAAATGTTTACGTATGCGCAGGGAGTAATGATTTCATACTGATTCTATAGAAATCAAATATTCATTGGTAGCTTGTATATGACGTAAGACACACGTTTGCGTCCAGCCTTATTCACAACCTAAAATAAACGGGTACAGTAGGCACAACGGATCTTGAGCGGTTGCGCAGAAGTCAAATATTCGGTCTCTTTAGTAGTGCGAAGTGAGACGCGGGGGCGGGGAGTGTCAGTGATTGGCTCGCCGCGCCATCGCGTCATAGACGTTACTCCTCATTCGTTCCTTGCGTTGCTGCATGTATCTATCAACGAAGACGATTGGCTCGCCAATGTATGGAAAGCGCAAAGCGATCCCCACTCTGACGCCGAGCGCTCAAGATCCGTTGTGCGTAAGTACTGTACTGTTCCAGCCCTGGTAGGTTTCACTTTACTCCATCATCAACATTTCAGCGGAAAGACGTCTATTGCTCCTCCAAGTGTCCCCACAACGACTGGTCCCGTGCGTCTCGCATCCAGCGAATTTCTGCGACCCTCACCTCGTCATCGGTCCACCTTTTAAACAAACCTTCACTTTAAAATTAGAGTAAAGTTATTATTAGGGCATTAAGTCCACCTCTTTACTTTTATGTGCATAAAGTATTAAATAAATAAATAAGGTCTAAAATGTTATCAAAGAGCAGAATGACTAAGATTAAGACGTAGTAAATAATTAATAACTGCGTCATTTATTTTTCATTTAGATACAGCGTGGTAGTGACTAACTTAATTACTTTGTGTAAATATTCTAACTCAGTACTGACGCATGATTACGTGATAGTGACCTCAACGGAACTAAGTTTCCTATAAAGAAATAATTACTGTGACTAAGATTTGGTGCCGACATTTTTATGGTTTCATTCAAACTTACCAATGTAGACAGTTCGATACTCGTATTGAGAAGATTCCGAATCGCAAAAAGTCATTATTTTGTGACGTAACTACAAATTTTCAATTTTACCTTTACTTGTGCTATAAGATCTTGCTTTTAGTGAAATTTCTGAATTCTAGGTCAATGGGAAGTACCCTCTAAGCTTTAACTTCTTTGTGAGAGTCAAAGTGTATGCCATAAACGAAGCATATACGGCCTAATCTTTAGATAGAAGTTTTTGAAGTGACACCACGGTAGCATTTGTAGAGTCTGTCTATTAAGTCAATCGACTTGGGCAATTATTAAGGTAAGATGAAATCTGATGTAGTCAACACTGGTTCAATAATCAAGGTTGATTAAGAGATATTGATCATTGTTTACTAATAGAAGAACCTTATAAAAAGTATCGAATATAAGTATTTTTAAATAATTAAATATTATACAAAATTCCCAAGTCGGTTGACTTTTTAGACAGACTATATCTTTCGTATATTTTGAATTTTTTAGACAAACGATATCGCTGATAAAACATTGCTCTTTCCAGAACCATGAAATCTACAGTTTTACATATTTTTTCTGGTGTAGTTAGTGAATACGAGATACTCTCCATTGCAGGATTAAGTAATAATCTGCTGCCGCTACAAATACACGGTGAACAGAGGTCCGGGATCTCATGGTGGAGACAGCCACTGTTGCAACCTAGCCCTAGGCAGACCACAATTGAAAAGGAATGAGGACTAATTAGAGAAGCGCTACAATAGTAGACCAAGCCCTGGTCGACGCCATCGGAGCGTTATGTATCACGCGTGCTTCAAAAAAAAAGGATATTGCAATAAATTATCCTAGCGCCAACAAAAAGTCCTAACGATATTTACTACACCATTAAAACATTTCTTATTTAACAAATATTCGAAATGCAGCAATTATTTTATGGCGTGTGCCTTATGTAATGACTTCTAATGAAATCGCGATTATTCCCGTTATGCTGTCACAGAACAGGGAACGTTATGTCGGCAGCGAATGCAAATGTCATTGCTTATAATATTCGACAGGCCTGTTGATCAAGTGGTTAGTGGCTCTGACTGCTATGCCGGAGATCTTAGGTTCGATTCTCACCCAAAACAAATGTTTGTTTAATGAGCACGATCAATTGTTCTATGTCTAGGTGTAATTTACCCATGTATGTATATTATATTCTTTACATCTTATCCGTTGGTCACTGTCGGCCAGTTCTGTCATGCGCCTATAATTTCGGCAGTCATCATCAAATAAGTTCTCCCAGTCTGGGTGGAGCAAGAGGGTGTGTCAGACTTTTATTAACTAAAATTCACCCGTGTTTCTTCAGCTGTCTTTTGCGTTCCAGAGTCGCAGTGACTCTTACGGATAATCCATCAGCTCTAGCAGGTTCTATTTCTGTCGACCGCTTACTGGAATATATAGCGTTGGAAGGCCGTGAAAATCCGCTGTGTGTGAGAAGCACAATGCTGACTTATGTTTTGACACCCATGGGAAGCCCGAGTCCAACCGTTGACACCTTCCGCCTGAAATGATAAAATCGAAAAGTTGAAACCCTGACACGGTTAAATTATTTAATGAAAATTAAAGTTGTAAAATAAACTTTAGTGTACAACAAAATAGCAAATTAACTTCACAGAAACTTAAATCTATGGGTACAATATCGATAGGTGTTAGCGTTATGACTGACAGCAATGTGGACCAGACAACCTTAGGATGGATTATAAGAACTTAAACTAAACTAAAAAACGGCAGTTTGTTGAAGAGGTTGTGTTTGTTTTTAATATTTGTTGTTATAGCGACAGGGAAATAGATCATCTGTGAAAATTTCAACTGTCTAGCGGTCACGGTTCGTGACAGACAGACGGACAGTCCAGTCTTATTAATAGAGTCCCGTTTTTACCCTTTGGGTACGGAACCCTAAAAAGAAGGTGGCAGGGAGGGCTTAGTTACTTAGAAAAGTTTCAAATGGTCAATTGCGATTGATATTTACGTGAATGGCAAAGCATTGACAATTGCTTCAATCTTTTAAAGTAAACGATCAAATTTGCGTCAATCACGTAAGCATTGTCAATCGCAATTGACCGTTTCGGGGACCCTTAACAGCAATGGCCACAACGGCTTGTCATTGCTCTATGGACTTAGTGCACGCAAGCTTATTGCGCTTTTTATTATACCTACCTACGCCTTCCAGGAAATAACATTCTTTGTGCTGGATACCCGTGTGTCGGTGGCTTGCGAATGACGTTTCGTTTGTAAACCTTTTGTGCAGGATTCGTTTGTGGAAAGTTTAATTTATGTAGCTTTACGTATGCAGCCTGGGGAGTAATATCCACTAAAGGGTAAAAGGATGGCTTATAATTTAACTGTTGGTAATTTCTCTCTCTTTGTTTAGTTCACTGTTTGGTGTTTTCTATTTTGTATTATTTTGACGGTACTGTAGGGTTTTGGTCAAAGTTGCCTTGAAATCTATATATAATACATTATATAAAAGGAGACACTGACTGACTGATATACCAACGCATCGCTGAAATTACTAGGACCAGGAGCGTGCAATTTTGTACAAGATTTCCTTTCATGACTTAGGCTAGCACTAAGCGAGGATTTTCCAAAATTCAATTATTTTTTTTTATTTAGCTATTTCCAGAACATGATCTACGCATCTACCAATTTTCATTAAAATCCGTTCAGTTCGAGCTTTCAAACTTTAGCCTTTATAACATTAGCATATGTAGTCAGCCTTATAATGTTCCCACTGTTGGGACTCAGGCAGGAATGGACCGTAATTCAGAATGCGGGCCCAGTGCGGGTTGGTGGATGTCACATGTCTTTGAATTTTTGTTTGTAAGACTTGCCGGTTTCCTCACGATGTTATCCTTCGCCGTTTTGAGAGCAGTGGTGATGAAATGAATTACACAAACTAATGCGCCTGGCTGGGTTTGAACCCGCGACCTACAACTCGTAATTCGGGGCCGTTTATAACATTAGTGTGATATCTATACTCATTAATAGCTTCACAATGACTTCGCGTCATCAAGTCTGTCACCCATCTCGTTATCAGAGGATTTCCTGGTGCTCTGACCCGCGATACGTTATCATTACCGCTGACGGAACAGTTACACTGCATGGTATTTGTTGGTAAATAGAGGAAGTAACGGCTGGGTAGTGTTGTCTTGCGATGCGATAGAGACTGTTTATTTTAGAGTGTGAGGTCGGTTTTGATGACTGTGTTAGTCGATGTGTGGTTTATTTACGTATCCGAGCTAGTCTGGTATATACTTATTCGTGACATTGTAGGTCTAGTGTTTGTCTACATCCTACTATCTATCCTACGGTGTTTCTTCGCAGGGTAGTCAGCTAGGAAACACCGGCCTCATCTAGCATTAATTGACGAAAAAAAAAAATTGACGTGTAAAAGTGTTTTTATAAAACCTACTTGCAAAATAAAGATCATTTATCATTTATTTATCATTTACTCATGTTTATGAACAACTTTTGTCTAATCAAACAGGAAACAATGAAGAAAAAAAAATATGTTTGATATTTTTTTCTCAGACTGAGTCTGATAAAGAGTCAGACTTGGTTTCTGGTTCATGGTTCTGTACAAACGTATCTGTGTAAAATAGATTCTCGCAGATGTTTTAGGAATTGCAAAACAGTGATTGTTTTGTGATGTAACACAAATTCACGGTTTTCAGATTTCTTTATCCATATCTTGCTTCTTGCCAGATTTCAGAATTCAAGGTCAGCGGGAAGTACCTATTTTATAAGTTTTGATTTCCGTGCGACTGTCTAAACGGAGCATAAAGGGTTCTTATCTTTAGTTTACTTGTATTTAGAAAATTTTTTTTTTTTCACTGCTCCAAGGGGTCGTAGACCTTTGGGCACGCCACAATCATGACGGTAAGTCTCTTTGAAGCGTGGCTGGAAAGACCTCACGGCGTCCTTACCTTCCGTATGACGCAGGTCCTCACCGGACATGGTTCGTTCGGGAGGTTCCTGCACCGGATTCGTGCGGAAGTGACGCCCGGGTGTCGCCACTATGCGGAATGCCCGGAGGACACGGTGGAGCGCACAGTCGAGGTGTGCCCTGCTTAGGCGGAGCATCGCCGTGCCCTCGTGGCGGCGATCGGCGGCGGAGACCTCTCGCGCCGGGCCTTGGTTGAGGCCATGGCCCGGAGCGAGGAGGAGTGGCAGGCGGTCGCCGACTTCTGCGAAGCAGTAATATACTCGCAAAGGAGGAGGCCGAACGCATCAGGCAACGGCGTTATCGCCGCCGCCGTCGCCGCCGTCGCCGCCGCCGGGATTCTGATCCCGATTTCCGGCCTCCGTAGGCGCGGGCTTGCAGACAGTGAGCAATGGGTAGCTCGCTGTCCGGCCGTCCGGTAACTGTCCGGACCAAGCCCAAGTCGTCGACGGCGCGCACTGATCCCGTGCGCCTCAAGGAATTGTCAGCAACAGCAGGGACCCAGTCGGGTCGAAGCCTACTGGGGCCAGGGTTATCCGAAAGGGAGCTCGAGCCCCAGTATGAAGGCTAGAAGGAACGGGGTGGGTATTTTAGTCAGTAAGAGTCTGACACTATCTCCCGCTCCGCCCAAGAGCGGGGGATGTCATTGAATGATTTTTTCCCACCATAAAAAAAGAGGTCGTAGACCCGTAGTATTTGATATTACTTATATGTCATTTCAGTTTAATACCGAGTTTCTAAGAAAAAGGTTCTTGACAGACGAACAACAAAATGATCCTATAAGGATTTCGTTTTTGCCGACTGAGGTACGGAACCTCTTAAATAGGCAGTTGCCTATTTTGTCATCTCTTACTTTCTTGTCCCCAGAATAGCCACACTTCTTCTGCCGACAAAGTTAGATAGATAGATAGATTGATTCTTTATTGTACACCAAAAATAAAAATTACATGAGAAACTTAAAATTAATAGGGTGTCACAAAGGGCGGTCTTATCGCTAAAAGCGATCTTTTACAGACAACCTTTGGATGGATTTGACAGAGAAGGAGAAAAAGATACTCAGGTAGTTGATGGTGTACTATCCACATATATACACAATACATAAACTAATAAATTACATAAATTACAAAACAATATACTATATATATATACATATACTTGTTACTTGTTTGACAAATTGTTCCAAAAGCACTCTTAGTTAATTCTATTACAGGACAACCTAAATAAAGTAACAAGTGCAGTGTCAGTTGCAAACTATAAACCGGCTTCATACTCCGATATAAACCTAGAGATCTTCACGACAGCTAACATAATGTCGGCGCCAGTCGTGGTGGCGCCTCTCAAATAGATGCAAACGACTTAACGCATGTTGCAATAAAACTTGACAATACCTATGTCACTAAGCTGTTTTTATTTGCTAACAGATTGTCCTAGTTTGGTTTTGTTTTAAGTAAGATCTGCTGTTATAGAGGTGGGTGAAGATTTATGTGAATCTTCCTTTTGTTTTATGAGTGCCTGGTAGGTAGGTAACTTGAAGTTTTCTCATTCACGCTTTTTTAACGTGAGAAATCGCGGAGTGGGCACGCATGGAACACTATGCGCCGTCGACGACTCGGACTCGGTCCGAACGGTTACCGGATGGCCAGACGGCGAGCTAACCATTGCTCGTCGTCTGCAAACCCACGGCTACGGTGGCTGAAAATCGAGGCCCGTTTTCTCACGTGTGCGGCCGCCTCCTTTCTCGTGCACGCTGACGTATGAAGTGGTCTATCAACTCGTGTGACTTCTACCCATACATTTATTTCATTTAAAAATGATGTCATCATGCAATTCTCGAAAAACTCCGTACGTATTCTGGGCGCCTAGTAACAAATCAAAACATTTACAGGAACTTTTGAACTGTCAAAAAGTCAGTGAGTCAGAAAAGTGAATCTAATTGTACATTCTAAAGCGTAAATCTCTATGGAGAAGAACTTGCTAAAAACATGACTAAAACTAATAAAAACTCGGTCAAATAAATAAATGAAGCACAAACTCATATTTGTACTTTCGAAATAACTTCTGATTAAAATTTATCGTATCCGAAATCAGAATCGGAGGTGCAAAATCAATCAAAAGTCCCAATCTTTCCGAATCGGAATCGAACCTCCGTAATATTTCTGATAGATAACATGACTACAAAATCTAGAGCAAAGATCCGTGATTACGATACGATCCTTCTGTGAAAGCAAAACTTCACAATTTCCTTTCCCGGTCAAGCCAAAAGCAAGGAGCGAGTGCCAAAATAATTTTATAATGTAATATCTCCTTTCGAAACAAAGTTAGAAACAAATGTTGCAGAAGTACGGGCAACAAATAAATCCGAGTGTATCCGAGTGTCGACACTCGTGTCGGACACCGGTGCCGGCTGTTCTACGTGTTGCGAAGATATTTCTTAATTTATATGTTGCTTTTCTTATGCTGTTCTGATAAGTTCGGTGTTGTTACGTACCTATTACGTTTTTGTTTTACTGTTGGGCTTTTGGTACAGTAATAACTTGTAGAAGTATTACTGAAATCTATCTGTACTAACACCATTAAGAGAGAGTGTGAGCATTGCTTCACAAATACACCTATTTGAGAAGTTTCGACATTTGAAAGATACACTATTTCACAAGCTTTTATTTAGTTTCACCTGTCCCGATGTTTGTCTGTAATCAAATCTTGCAAATTAAATTTGATCCACTTCCCGGCTACCGATTGTGCTGAAATTTTGTATGCATATGTAAATCAGATGACAATGCAAAATTATTATAACATGGTGCTGATCTGATGATGGAACTGGAAGGTGGCTATAGGAGCTTGATAATTTAACGACAGAACCCCATCGAGTTTGGGCTCGTATGATTCGTCTTGACGAGTATTAATTATATAAGTATGTATACGTGCTATAAAAGCTTGCTGTGAAAAAAATATTTTTATTAAAAACTTGTTAATTGGGCAGGCTGACAATAAATAATGTATATGTATATGGGTGCAAACATAAAGAAACAGGTTACTGGTGCAGGCAAGTCTGTGCGGGTCGGTACCGATCGGTACAGGTATAATTCTCCCGCGTGTTCTTATGCGCTCATTTATAAAGAAACAGGTTTATACTTGTCGGTACCGACTGCCTGTACCGAGTCATACGGGTTTAAGGATTGGCCAGTGTAGTGTTTTACACATACAGATTTACCTGTTTTTTTTATGTGGTTTTACCGGTACCTGTCTGTACCGACTCGTACCGACATATAGGGACCAAAAAACCTGTATCTAAATGTTTGCCCCTAATATATGTACCAACTGCTGGAACTTCTCTCTAGGAGATGAAATTGGCCGTAGTAGGTACGTAATCGACCGTTCAGATCCTTATGTGTTCCGATCCATACATGTTTACCCGTAAAACAAAATTTGTAGAAAACGCTAAAATGCTACGTATCTACACGTTCAAATATATTTTTTTTATTATAGATAAGCTGGCGTTTGACCACTATCTCACCTGATGGTAATCAGGTGAGATCATGATGTTGCCGACGATGGAACACGCTTGCCTAGAAGCAATCTTTTCACTCTTGACTTAAAGGCCCCTAGGTTATAGCTATCAGGAAACACAGATTCTGGCAGGGAATTCCACTCTTTAGTTGTACGCATAATGAATGTCTTCTCAAAACGCTTTGTATGGTGGCGCAACGCCGTACGTCTTGTAGTCCGATGATGGAACGGAAATACATTAGACATTCAAACATGTATTTTAGACAGTGTTCTAAGGTCTAAACTCAAATAAAATCAACCTGTTGTGCCACAGAGTATCAGATATCAAGATCGAAGTCTGCCAAGGTGTTACAAGGCAATAACGTGACGACATGGCGCCGAGTGCGACCGACAGCGTTGACATAGCGAGATGGTTTGTCTTGCACCCGATTTTGATTGAACGACTTATAATAGACGAATTTGTATCGAATGCAGTTCTTGGTCAGTGGGATTTTTAATTTAAAAAAATTAATGTTTTTTAGGAGAGCTTGATGTGGACTTATAAGGGTAAAAAATTATTAGATGAGGAAAATATGTTTTTAAGCTATTGCATAGCTTCTATCGCGGGCCTTGAGCGTGGAGACTGAATCCAGAAATTCCGTAACGAAAATAACCTAACACCCCCCCACTCATTTGTTTTTTGAGCGTGCTGACCGATAAGTGAAAGTAACTTCAATTAATATCAAAGAAAAAAAAAAACAAAGGAAAAACATACTGCATAAATAAAATAAATAAATAATTATAATTGCATAAGTTGATAAAAATGCTATGCAATAGCTTTACCGCGGCAGTCCCCGAGTGCCACACGTCTTTTTTTTTTTTTTTTCTTGACTTCATTGAAATTGTTTGTCTTAAATTCTATTTTGATCGAACGATTATATGACATAGTTGAATTAAGATGTGTTATATCAATTATAAAAGTTAAACAATGAGTTTTTTTTTTAACCTGTCAGATACCGTCAATTTGAGACACATAGATGCACGAACGCCAGCGATCGTTTTAGGGTTTAATGAATTAAACTTTAACCCACATTAAATCCTCTTTTTTCCAAAACTATCACACAACGCCGTCTAGTCCCAAGTTAAGCAGAGCTTGTTATATGAGTACTAGGCAACTGATAAACGGACTTATACAAGGTGCAGTTTTAAAACTGCACAATATTTCAGGAGGTTGTAATAAAACTCATAAATAATCATATTAAAAAACGATACCTGGTCAATAATCAGTAATACTTGTTATTTAATTTTTTAATTACACTAAACTAAATCGATTGATCGATGGCCGCGGGGGCGTGGCTAGGGTGTGGCGTGCGGGATGATGATTGGATGATACATTATTTATGAAACTATCGTTGCGAGTTAGTGTGTGTGAAAACGCCCTTTATTGTTCCGTGTTTGTGTGTGTGAAAAAAAGCGCGGTTATAAAAAAAAAAATTACCTACTTATTTTATTATTGATTCGGGTCGAGAATCACTAACATAATTACCTCCTGAAATATTTTGCAGCTTCAAAACGACACCTTGTATATAAATGCATTCATATTTTAGGACCCAGAAACAGATCAAATCATCATGCTCATCACACAAATATTTGTCCCAGGTGGGAATCGAAGCCACGACCTCTGGCATAGTAGTCGGGCCCACTAACCATTAGACCATCAGGCTAGTCAAAAGCAGTGAATGCATTAACATACGAGTATATGTAAACTCATATACACAAACACCCTAACCCGGAAGAACTATGTGTAGTAACAAATATTTGTTCACTGCGGGAATCGTATCTGCGACTTGCAACGCGGCAGCAAATCATTTAACCATTGCGACAGCAGCGCCATGAGTGAAAAATTAAAACAAATATTTATTTTAATCGTCAACAAAAACAATTCTTTATTTTCTTGTTAAACGAAAGGATTAAGTACTAAATATTACCAAGTTTTTATCTTTATTTATAATTATAATTATTAAATTGTATTTAAGCTACCATGATACAAAGTAGCGATAGTTGCAACAATCAAAATAAATCCAAGAAACAACTTCATACATTTCACTCTCATTTACAAATCAAAGAAAAATGTCCAATAAAAGTCCCATTACGCAGATAATTACATTTGAAATCCATAAAATTACTTGTAATTACAGTGAAAATACATTAAATTACTTGTAATATTAACTGACGGGTGCCTTGCGCGGGCGCAGTAACTATGCTACTTTACGATTGTAATAAAGTTTAATTCTATAAACGACCACACGTGACTATCATACCTACTGTATTAATTCAAGCTATTTTGAACCTTATTGTCAAGCTTACAAAGATATTTTCCACTTAGAAGTCCAGAACCTTTTTTAGTGATTACGGTACAAGGAATACTCAACTTTATTTGGAGTGCGTTAAAGTTGATTATCGTTTGTGCTTTTGTAAACAGAAAGATGTAAATTTTTTGCCCTTGTTCTCGCTTTAACAGCGCTTACAGACAAACAGACAAAGAGTTTTATTCGGTGATGACTGATGAGTCTTAATGATATAATTGACGTAATCTGCTCCTCTCGTATCTGAAGAGACGCGATGGTAGAAGGCTATGATGACTCAATTATTATAATTAAGCTTTCATAGTGTTTGTTTGTGGAAAAAGTTCACTACTAAAACATGGGAAATCCTCTTTTAACTCCTTTTTGGTGAGGCTATGTGTATTGTTACATAAGTTTAAATTAACATAAAAGTCACTCGGGTTTTTTTAAGGTGCGAAATTATAGAAAGAAAGAAAAATAATTTATTTGGTACAGCACAAGGCCTAAACACAATACTATACAAACACATCAAAAATAAAAGAAGCAAAAAACTAAAATAAAAATATCATAGATGTCTGCCTCATGGCTGCACCAAAAATTTATCCATTTTCTTATCCATTATCCAATGAGTTCTCCCGACAGAGACAGACAGACTTTTACTGACTAAAACCACTCCTAGGCTCCTTCTTTGCCTTGCGTTCTCTTCCGTGTTCCCCGGGGTTCCCATTCGGACTACCTATGGAAAAGTGATGCGGTTGATTTTTTTTTTTTATTTAAAAAAAGAATCCCCACAAGTACTGGGAAATACTTGTATCAAGCACGATACAAGTATTTCCCAGTATGGGGATAATTTTTACGTTCGTGCGGTCGTAAATATGTAAACCTTAGATTAAATCAAAACAGCAAAAGATAGGTAACTCGCCTCTAGCGCGCGGACCGCAGAAATCAAGCCCCCGTGGCTTAATTTCACTCAGTCACATAAACGAGCGTGTTACGCAAAAATAATTTTAAGTGAAAGGTCATCAAAATACCTTCGTGTGCTTTTACGCATTGTACAAATCATACAAAAACAAATGACATAGAGTCACATTTCATTCGTGCTTGTGGGGCGCACAGAGTCCAGGTTTTCTGATTGCAATAGAATAGAATAGAATATCGTTTATTTAATATAAGTGGCACATTTAAATTGAAATACAAATACAATTTTAACGCATACATTGCATTTGGTTGGACTTGTATTTCAGGCTAAAAAGTACAAAGAACCTTAAGTAATAAATTAACAAATATTAAATTCACTGTACTAAATAACTTACATTTAATTTAACTAACAGCAAAACATATTTTATTTATAAACTACAAGAAGATCTTCTGTCTCTCCTCAAGAGATGCTGAGTAAGTATTGCACAATAATCTTTTTAAAGCTATAACAATTTTATTTATAAAAACCTAATTTTCTATTTAATCTATTGTACAGAAATGGGCCTAAAAATGTGAAAAACCTTTTTACGAAGACACATTTTGAAAAAGTATTGGAAATGCATACAATATCATTCCTTCAGCAATGTTAGCGCGTAACATATCTTCTCCCTTACACAAGATATCTCGGAATAACTATCTGTGAGCCAACCGAATATTTGTTCCGTATGAGAATCGAACCTATGACACGCAGCGCAGGCGTGAATAACTCACTCAACTATTGCGTAAGTCGTACCTCTAACATGTTCAATTGAAGTGTTCTAGTATTTTTAAAAATACTGCAGGAATACGTCTCAAAAACCACACAACTCCATAAACCCTTCAATTTGTTTCTTCAAAGCTAGTAAATTGGTAAAAACATAAACTATCGTGTTATCAGCTGGTTGTACAAGCCAGCTCAGGGCTTGTAGCCTGTCGTTCCATATGCTTTACCACCTCGACAGTACATAACAATCGTTATGTGTGGACTGCTGTAGAAAATGCTCTTTGCTATGAAGAGGAACATGGATACTCGATTAGCTAAGCTTTCTTGAGTCAACCTAAACATATACTAAATTAGGTAGACCCTTGGTTGTAACGTACTTTATTCTGTACTAGCTTTTGCCCGCGGCTTCACCCGCGTGGCATTAGGTACTTAAGGAATCGGGATAAAAGGTAGCCTATGTACTTTTCCATGTCAAAGGCTTTAAGCATGCAAAATGTCATCCAAATCCGTTCAGCCGTTTTTGCGTGATTAAGTAACAAACATCCAAACATCTACACTTTCACATTTATAATATTAGTTAGGATTGTTCACACATAATTTATAAAAACATTTAAAAAATAACAGATGATGTAAAATAAAAATTAAACACATAAATTAAATTTAACTTAAAACTAACAATATACTAAACAGATATGTGCACAGCAGTACATATGTAAACATAATATATACAATAAATAAATACTTATAAATACCTTGCATTTTCAATACAAAATATTGAAACGAATAAGCAAAACTGCCACGTTATGTTTCTGCACCGCCCTAAGGTCGACTGGCAGATAATGCTTAAGGCATTAAGTCCGCCGTTGTATAGTTTTTTGTGCATAAAGCTTTAATAAATAAATAAATATCAATCTCCTAGAGATAACAATCAGGAAGATAGTCGTATATTTAAAGTCAACAAATTCTTTGATAGGAAAAGCTCCAGACATCAATGAAGCCATGTCCTAAGCCTTTAAGTCCCACCATGAATGCTCCCAACAGACCTCCACCTTAGATTCGTACTACACTTACAATCAAAGCCACTACAAACTGTTACTTTTGAGTGCAGGGGCGTAACTACCTAAAAGCTAGGCGGGGTATGGCCTCGGGCCCCAAAGCTCAGGGGGGAGGGGCAAACCTGATTAACAAACCTCTTATTGTGTAACTTTTATTTACATTCATATTCGTTTATTGGCTTCTACAATCATGGTAAATTTGTACAAACAGGTTTAGAGCTATATATTGTTGAAGACCCTGTTTGGGCATAGCAACATATTTTTAGATATTTAAAATAATTAAATATTATATTAAACTATTATTTCTTTATTCGTCATTTAAACTTATTAGATACATTATTAAGTAATTCTAAAAAAAAACTAATATTAAACAATAAAATTAATAAAAGCAACACTAATTATGGCAACTTGTTTCAGTCAGTAAAAGTCTAACACTCCCTCTCCCTCCCATACCACCCAAAGCAAAATAAGTTATTTGATGATTTAAAACATAAAAAGGGGCCGTAGTTTTTTTGGCCCGGGGCCGTCGATCATCTACCTACGCCACTGTTTAAGTGTAGAACCTCTAGAAGTCTAGCAAATGCATTAGTATTGCCCACATTAGTGAATGGTTCCGTTCAGAGCTCCATCTCATGAACGTATGCTCATTCACTACGACTACGGAACCAGTAAAAATGTTTGCGTTTCTGCATGTGTGGAGCCAATCACGTTAAGTATCTGATTGGGGATATGAAACCAGCGAGTGAGGCTGAAACGCCAATAGCAGACTGAGAAAGAAATGAATAGTAACTATAATATCTTTTTAAATTCAAACGGCTTGATAATAACTTTGGTTCTTGAAGACGACACGCAGAACGAGTAAATTTGACAGAAAAAATAAGAAGTTACTATAGTGCCATGAACCTGCGTATCTTTATCTTCATCTCTGACAAATCCATCCAAAGGTCGTTGTTAGCGATAAGACCGCTCATTGTGACGCCGTATTAATTTTAGATCATATTGTTATTTCATTTTTGGTGTATAATAAAGATTATATCTATCTATTTAGTGACTTCTACACTCTTCGTTTCTCCGGCAAAATATCTGTCGCCCGGACAGGAACTGCAGTGGCCAATCTGGAAATCTCTGAACTGATCGCGGGTTCTGGTTGTTCGGAAACAATCTGGCCAATGGGGTATCCTTGACCCATCCCAGATACAGTGGTTGAGTGTATCCTCTTCACAGGATTTTCGTCATTTCACAATTACCTGCATCTTTAGTATAAACTAGTGCTTGACTGCGATCCCATCTGCTGTGATGCAATCGTTGATGATGAGGTGCACTAGTTTATTAAGAGCCTATACACACTAGCCTTGAAGACACCAAGTTATAATCGGACTGAAAGACCGTAGCAGGCAAATTTTACTGTCCTTCGTTCGTTGGACTTTGACTTTCATGATTCCAGATACAGTAACTACAAGAGCCATCGCCGTACTATTTATTATTACTGATTATATCTTTCTCTTTTCTTTTCATTGTGTATTTTTAGTTTATATGATTGTGTGATATAATAAACGTTTTTTCTTTCTTTCTTTCTATTATCTCTTGAACTGTTAAAATTAAATAAATAATTAAAATAAGTATTTTCGTAATGCAAGCAGGGATTTAGGTAAGCAAATGCGTAGAAAGATTATTAGAAGACCTTTTTGTAGGCAAATGCGTACAACGATTATTTAGTATATGTGTATACGATTATTTTGTATATTAATTAAGGTGTTTTTATTTGTTTCAGGTAAGTGAATAAAAATTTTAAATGATGCTACGTCTGGTGTGCAGTGATTGGTAAGTACATAATGTTTGTATTTGCTTTAACGTTTGGACATCATTTCGAGTTAAACATTTACGCACTAAAACTAATGAATAACGTGTTATCTATTTGGTCTTCCAATAAATTGACAAGTAAAAATAAGTGAGAAATGCGAACTGTTTAAAAATTTCATAAGTTTTTTTTGTTATCTCTGGTTTTATATCCAAAATAAAAATAAACATTTTTATTCCAGTTAAAAAATAAAAAGCATTATTTTAACTGTTAAAAATAAGCTTATTTAAATTTTATTACGAGTACAACTTCATTGCTTCCAAAAACAACGATAAAAAAAATGACTTTCCTCTTTGTCAATTCTTCAAAAGCTCGTAACTCAGCAAATACGACTAAAAAAATATTTATGTTTACTGGAAGTATAAATGACCCAAATATTTAAAAAAAAAATATCACGACCTTACATTTTTTTCGTTGTCAGCCTCACGTTCACAGTCATCCAAAATGCACCGATTACAAAAAAAAAAAAAATACTATACTTCGAGATACAATTGCTCCGCTCTTCAACACGCTGACTTAAAAACCTCGCTCTTTAAGTATCAGCTGAACATCACATAAACGATCCACAAGCGATCCTCTACTACTTTATTTCAGCAGTCTACAAACCTAAATTATAAGTATGTAGTACTAAGATAGTAAATCTGCATATGAACATGCAAGTAGTCGGCGTTGCGTACAAACTACCTACAGGTCATTGGGCTCGCTCAGCTGACGTTTTCTTAAAGAAATTAATTTAATACATGCGTAAATTAACATGAGTTTTGAAAAAAAGGGACTTTATTTTTTAATTTTATCTTTACAAATTGATAGTGTTTCATTAACCAGATCGACTCTCCACGCCCCTTGATAACAGTGATAGTCAGATTTTCCTCGTAATGATTGTCAAAGATCAGCTAAGTAACAATCAGGAAAAACGTCGTTTCAATAAGATGTCCGCAAGATTAACGGGGACAGTTAGGGCTGATACCTTCCAGGCAACAACCCACAGTTGTTCGAAGGAGTTACCGGAGCCCTCGCTAAAAAACGGGCAACTGAAGGCTGATACTCCCTCTGGTCTACCCAGAGCTAGAGAAGTCATTTGTAGATTTCCTACATAAAAAAGGACCAACGGCATAACATGCTTTTCGATACGAAGGAGTCCGGGCATGTGTGATGATCACCTATCCACGGCCCGACCTCACCAAGTGTTGCTTAACCTCGAAGATCGTTCCGTGCGTTTGGTATTACTTTGCCGAATTTATAAAACACAGCACTAAGGAACTAGGTACCTACTTAGTTTTATTCACGAAATCCCTGTTACATGAATTTCCCTTCAGGATATCGTCTTGAAGGCATACTGGCTGCTAACGACCGATTCATAGAACAGAACAAATGTGATTTTGATTGCAAAGCTACATGAATTCGTGATTACATGCTTATTCCTTAAGGATTACCTCGAAAATAGGATAAAAGGTTGTATTATTTTTAGATGGTTTCCAAGATTGCTATTTGTATATGTTACCGTCAAAGTATAAAATTCGGGCAATGTATATATTCTATACAAAAAATGACATTTTATAAAATTTTGTATTTATCGGTTACTATTTTAACACCTTGTCTAAGCACTATAATACAATGCCTAGGGGTATTTTACTTAGGACTATTGCTAGGTCATTGCCGGTTGTATACATTTGGAATTGTATAGAATGCCCAGGCAAAGTTTTGAACCACAATTAATATTAAAGAGGTGGAAGTTTGTGTATGTGTGTTTGTTACTTCTTCATGCTCGAACGGTTGAACAAGTTTCGATGTTTGGTATTCAGATAGACCTGGCAATTCCAGTAGCCTGAGTCACGTAGAATCAAAAAAGCTAAACATCGTTGAAGTTTTGTAGTCGTTCGATCGAAGTCCTATCCAAAAGCGATATTTACATGTTCTTTAATTGGGATTGGATAGAACGACAACTCAACTGTTAATTTGTACTTTATAATCGACTCTTCGACCAAACGACTTTAAAATCGGTGTCGTTCAAACTCGATTGATGGATGTGAATACGGAAATGGTCTAAACGACTAAATCGCTACGATATCGTTACGGTATTGATTACGTGAATCGGGCTACAGTTCATGAATAGCGGATAGGATAATTTTTATCCCGGTAGTATGTTTCTCATTATCACGCGGGCGAAGACACCGACGCAGCAGTTAATAAAAAGTGTTTTACAGATTGCATAAACGTTTTTAGGCATTATATTCTACAAAATTTCGGATTATACAAACTGCCTGTAACATGTACATAAAAGGTTTTGTTTCTCACATCTTATAATAGATTTCCTGGTGTATTTATTTTTAAATCGGTAGAAGGCGGGTTCTTTATAAGGGTGGGCGCGATTTAACCCATGATCGGAAGGATAGTTTGGGTAAGCACTTGTCATGTAAATATTTTTTACAACGGTGTTTATTTAGGGTTCCTTGTTTACTTACGGAACCCTCACAGTTTTATACCATGTTCGTCTGCTTTTTGCAGTTGTGGGGAAAATCGGATATTTGTTCCTAGAATACATTGATTCTTATTTGTAGCGATAATGATAATTTCCAAAGTTTACAAAAAATACAGTAGAACATAAACCACATGACCTTATATAAATGATAAAAAAAAGTCAAGAAAAGTGAGAATTTCGCATGGTCAATCTTAGATATGCTGGCATTTTCATAAAATCGCTGTCGTCAATGTCTAAAGAAATTGCATTTTCAATAGAGCTCAATTTACCTCATGTAAAGAAGAGCTCAATTTACCTCATATAAAGAAGAGCTCAATTAATCCTATCGTGTGTTTTATCGTCGAATGAATCTTCTTTTTTGATAGGCTTTCGGTTGACCACGATCTCACCTGGTAGTAAACTATGATGGGGTCGACGACGGGGCACGCTTATCTAGAAGTAGGCTATTCCCTCTTGAGTTAAAAAGCCCAGCTCCAGCTTTACATGTATTTTTAAAAAAATTGGTTTAATTACATTGTGGTCACATACATCATATTGTGCGACAAGAAATATGTAACTGATATATTGTAACACATACGAGTACTATGATTGAAAAGAATGTTTATGGAGTTTCTCGCACATTCTTCTTCGTAGAGATCTAAGCTTTAGAATGTGCAATTACTATCATTTTCTGACTTCTTGAATAGTCAATATTGCCTGTAAATGATTCATGATTCTTGAATGATTGTGTTCCAAATACGTTTTCGCTACTCACCCCCGCTAAGCTTTTTGTTCATGATGTTGTTATACTAACTTCGTCATAAATGTTAGTGATATATTTGACAGTCTTGACTGCAGCGGTTGTCACCCATTCGTGAAGAAACACAAAAAGCTGTTACTTCAAACTAGGTTGACACTGTTTGTGTAGTAACTGTAAATAAATAGTAGATCTTTGAGAAAGTTCGGCAACCCGCAGATTGGAATCATTTTATCAATTGCTTGCTGTTTGCCATCGATGAAAGTAAGGCAAAGTATTGCACGATTTAGAGATGGTTCTGGAAAATATGCATAGTGTGTAGGAATCGGTAAACTTAAGTAAGCAGGGCACGTTGCTCGTAGAGTTCAATTCGAAGGGGCCGTAAGGTTCTGGAGTGGTGACCACGCACCAGAAGACGTAGCGTTGAAAAGCCTATAAGGTTAACCTACGATCTGGTGAGGGTTGCAGGAATCTGTTAGCTGGACGAAGCAGAGGGCTGACCTACGTGACGTTGTTTCTGGCTTTGACGAGTTTAGGCTGAAATGGTGATGATAATCGAAAATGCAATCTCAATATTAAATTTAAAAAGAAAATCCAATTGACGTGTCTCATTTTTACTTCTCAAGATATAAGATATCGATAGGAAAAGTAGAATAATTTAAGGAGCTTTCAGCAAAGTCTGCTCAGAGCTCAAAATTAATGATGCTCGCTTGGGACACAGGGCATTTTTTAAAATGAAACCTCCTAGAATGTAAAGGGCTGTAGAACTTTTTTTTAATATTGATATAGACTATTGACTGCGATCCCACCTGATGGTAAGTAGTGATGCAATCGTTGATGGTGAGACGCACTAGTTTATTAAGTGCCTATTCACTCTTGCCTTGAAGACACCTGAATTATAATCGGACGGGAAGACCGCAGCAGGCAAGTGTTCCAGTACCTCGATGAACGTGGTATAAACGACGAGGCGAAACGCTTAATCCGGACCGGACTGAAGAGGTTTCAACAATATAAGGGTGGGACATAGGTGCTTTCAGCACATATTTTATATAGCTACTATCTGTTTGTAAGTAAAACCGTGTCACAATTCCGAATAGCAAGCAGCTTATAGAGCTCAAAATTGGTGATGCCGCTAGGGCCACGGAGTGAATTTCCGAAAATGGATATCTACCAGAGGTTTTCTTTTCTAGAATGCAAAGGGTAACTGTAGGATATAGGTGTGGTTTCAATCATGAAAATTCTAACACGCCCTCCTGCTCCGTCCTAGAGTGAGAGACGTCATTGGACGATTCCCAACCTCAAAGAAAAAGAGGTCAAAATTCGTACCTAGAAAAACTGGTAATTTGCACAGTTCAATTACAGTTGTTTAGTTTTCCTGCACCGGATTTCAATCACCCATTAAATTATGGTTATACAGACTATTGACTAAAGATTAGAGAAGTGTGAACGACCTATTTATCGTTGGCAGGTTTCCCGATTGAGGCGGGACGTTCCGTGAAACAGCAGATATTTTTTGATGTTACGTTATTTTACTTCTCAGTTAAAAAATAAACAAAGCAATAAAAACGTAATCATTCTTCGAATTTCAGTTTTTGTTTTTCACAAAAACTTATCGATTACAAAATGTTAGTAAAATTCAATCTTTAAATGTTTTAAACACTCTCTCCACTCTCTCTTGTCATTCTGTTCTGAAAACGAGCAATTGTAAAAAAAAGACACAAGAGTAAGCTAACGAGTTAGTTTTGAAGCTGATCCTAAGATTGCGTCATTCCTGAAATGTTTATCTTTTTTTATTATTTTTCTTTCTAGTAAACTAAAATATGACAAATAACATTGCTAAAATAAAAATAAAATTTTTAAATTCTCTTTGTTGATTCTCTTTATTGCTTACAAATGGTTTTCTCCGTTTTTTTAAATACCATCGCAATTAGGCTGTTGCAAACACAACCACGTACCGGAAGACGCAGCATTGGACGGCCTTCAACAAGGTGGACTGATGACCTGGTCAGGGTCGCGGGAATCCGATGGATGCGTGATGCACAGGACCGGTCGTTGTGGCGACGCTTAGGGGAGGCCTATGTCCAACAGTGAACGTCTTTTGGCTGATATGATGATGATGATGAAACACAACCTGGCAAAATGGGGGATTATAGGCCCATTCGACACCCAGTGCGAGTGCGGTGCTCCTGACCAGACGATGGTTCACTTATTGGAGTGCCCAAAGTGTCACCTGACCTGCAGGACTACCTGCACTTTGGAGGACCTAAAAACGCCATTAACGCCGCTATAAACGTGGCAACCTACTGGGCCCAAAAACTTTGAGAGTAAGGAAAACCATGGATTAGAGAGAAGAAGAAGACGAATACCATTGTCTCTAATAAATAGGTCTAGTATTAGAGTTGCATTTCATCGACTACAAGTCGGTCTAATAAAAGGGTTAATATTCCACGAGTAGATAAGCGTTAAGCAAGTAACTTGTTACTAAGATACGGCTCTATCATCTTTTACACTGCGTTGTCGTAAAATGTGGTCATTTTATGACACACGTGGCTGCTACAAGTGCTTTGGCACGGAGTGTAAATCTTTTCCACCTATATGTCAGTTGAAATGTAATTTGTAAATGCTAAAATATAGCGATGATATCAGCGTTTTATTGACTTCACAAAAGGTTATCAAACTCGCTGAGCGTGGTAATAGTGGCAATTTGGCAATAATCTCGTACCATTTCATTATTAATCGCCAGGGTATGTAGGTACTGTTTCCGGCCTCCGTTGGCGCGGGTATTGTGCATGACGAGCAATGGGTAGCTCGCCGTCCGGCCGTTTAGGAAGAACCGAGTCTCGAAGAGATGTCAGCAAAACTGTAGGGACACAGCAGGGTTATATGTCCGTTAGGGCCACGGGGAATTTCTGAAAGGGAAATCACGTCCTAGAACACAAAGGGACATCGAAGGACATACATGGGTTTTAGTCAGTAAAAGTCTGAAACTGCCTCTCTTTCCACCCAGAGAGAGAGGAGTCATCATTTGGTGATATTCCAAACGAAAAAAAAAGGAAAATTATATACCTAGGTTTCTTGTTGTTCATCAAAGCAAAGCAGTTCATCATCATCATCATTAACATCATCATATCAGCCAAAAGACGTCCACTGTTGGACATAGGCCTCCCCCAAGTGCCACCACAATGACCGGTCCTGTGCGTCACGCATCCATCGGATTCCCGCGACTCTGACCAGGTCATCGGTCTACCTTGTTGGAGGCCTTCCAACGCTGCGTCTTCCGGTACGTGATCGCCACTCCAGAACCTTTCGTCCCCACCGACCATCTGTTCTGTGTGCAATGTGCCCTTTCCATTGCCACTTAAGTTTAGTAATTCCGCAGGAGAACCAAGATTACCGACATAGCTCGAAGAATCGCCAAAGCAGTTCATATTAATGTCCTAAATACTACAAACAATACAAGTCTGTCTACAAGTCTTTTAGAATAAAAAAAACCAACCTATTTTCAGTGTAAACAGTTTCAATATTAAACGAGTAATCCAGCGGACAGCCGGACGGGGATCACAAAAGGCTTGTGTCCGAAATGGCACAAGAATTCCGCACCCCGTGGGAAATAACGGCGTTTCTTTTTGTGGCCGTCGTATCGAAGATCGTATCGGCTGTCCGAGGCTTTTTGTGGGGGCCGAGTTAGGAGCGGTAGCGGGTGGTTGTCTTTGTTTATTAGTTACTCAATCCAGAAGACTATCTAAGAGAACACTGCAAACAGATATGCAGTTTGGCAGAAGACTTAGTAAAACAATTATAAAAAAAATCTTGAAAAAAAAATTTACCACCGACATCACTATGTGAAGAATTAGGCTGTAAATAGTTGAAAAAGTGAACGGAAGTTTGATTTATTCTGATGCATATCACGCTGCTCTTTAAATAGGTCTTTATAAAATTTCTTTACAAGATCAGATTTACAAGATTCAATAAATAAATAAAAATTTGTCCGATTCGATTCCCGAACAAAAATGTATATGGCCTGCTAATAGTTATTCTGGGCCTGGGTGTCTTGTTTTTACTTAAAATGGTGTGCTTTTTATGTTAAACATCCAATTCATAAATATTTGTGAACAATATTTAAGTTAACTGCATTTTTTTAGTTCAAAGATCGTGGGAACTACTTCGTGAGTAGAATTTCATCATTTATCATTCTTCATTTTAGCTGAAAGGCGTCCACTGTTGGACATATGCCTCCCCCACATGTCAACGAACGGTCAAGATCGGAATTTAGTTAATAAAAATTATACAATCTTTGTTTAAACCGCAAATTATGTAAAGTATCATTTATTTAAATAATCTAGTTTTAACTATCTTATCTATTGATCTCTTATCTATGATTGAACATGTGAGGTCCATTAACATACCTAGTTTAATCTGACAAATGATAAAAAGGCGTATCAAGTTTCGGTAGGTACGTTGAATACTTCATGAGATTAAAAATCTATCCGTTAGATAAAATTCGCTCCTTGACTAGTTAAACTGCTTGTGACTAATTTATTTTCGCATTCTCGTCTGGTTCGTTGAACCAGTGCTCGTAAGTTCGACTGACTAATTAGCGTTGGGTCCTTAGTTTAATCCATGGTTAGTCAAAGTGTTAGTAAGATTTACAATTTCCTCCCTAGAGTCTGAATTGCTGCCCAGCTTAAGGCTCCAAAAATAGACTGAGATGACGTAAATTGTAAAAAGACTGACTTTATGTCAAGAGATTCATGACTCCTAGTAACAAGGAACCTGCTGAGAGGAGGAAAAAAGCTTGATCCATTTTCCTGAAAGCAAGGAACAAAATCGCCGGCCGAGCAGGATCGTGTGAGGGCCGATCCCACTCGTAGAAGGAGACGTCAGAGGGCCAACTGCCGTGACGCCTGAAACGCTGAAACCCCGCTTGCAACATTTAAAGTAGGCTGTACTCTGAGGTCACGAGCTCTCAGAGTGGAGACTCTGTCCGCCTATCAAATGACTTCAAGAAAGATGGTGGTACAGTGAACACGTGCTGCCGTGCACAACGAGGCTCAAGGCAGAACTCTCACAGTCTTCTCAGGGATGTACCCTAACAAGCGTTGTACAGAGAGGGTTCTAGGGTGGTCTTTTTAGAGGTCACGGAGCCCTCTTCCAAGTACTGATGGTGATCTCCGGCGTGGTTTTAGTGAGGTAATAATCCTACACTCCCTGGTCTTACCTCCAAAAGTCCAGGCGCCTTTTGAAGGTTTTCCCCTGAAAACATCGCATGCTCGTTAAAAACCAAAGTACTCCTAGACTACAGAGTATTCTTAATCGCGAGCTAGTGAGCTTTATACAGGCTTTTTGTTGGTTTTGAACACCATGCTTACTTTAATCCGCAAGAGTAACTGTCATAAGAGTTGTTTCCGATAACGATACAATCTCTCCCACTACAGTCATCATCTCTCCAAACCTTTTCCCAACTTGCTCGAGGTGGGGTTACAGTCTAATCGGATGAGGCTGAATATCCGTACGCTACATATAGCAATTGCCTATCAGACTTCCACAACCCACTTACTAAGCAACATGATACTCCTTGGATGGACTGATGCTCAGACTGTCCTGTACCGACTGTCAAAGATCTACGAATGACTTGTCATTAAGTCAGATGCTAACGACTCTACGTGGTTTCCGAGGCACGAGGTGTCAGTAATGTCCTAGATAAATATAAAAAATATAGTTTAAAAAAAAACTAAAAAAACACGCTTTCATAGCATATCAAACTAAAAAGTGTAAAATAATTTTCAATATAGGGAGAAAATAATAATAATGAACGAAAAATATTAATATCATTGTGAAAAAAGCGTGGGGCACTTTGTGCCATATTTTTCGTAAATCGAGCACACATTGATATGCTATGAAAGCGTGTTTTTTTAGTTTTTTTTTTAAACTATATTTTTATTTTTCACTAAAAAAACGGGTTATTGTATTGTCATCAGTCTTTGATGGGTGTGCAAAGTTTGAAGAAAATCTGATCGCCCAAAGTTGGTCAAAATCGAGCTCAAAGGCGTTGGTTACAAACATACAGGTGAAGCTAATATAAGCGTGTTAAAAAAGTGCGTATGAATTGAAAAATTCAAATTAGTACTTGCCCAGTTATGAATCTGTAATCTCATGCATGAGGGCCATCACGACACTCCACCAATCGCTGGTAAATTGTTTCAAATCAGCAAAGATAGGTGTAATATTTTTATTTTATTTCTATAATAAATGATAATGATAAATGATATTTTTGCAAATAGTTTTTATTAAACACGTAAATTTTTTCGTCACTATTTCCCATGACTTGAACCGCACCCCATATTATTGTGTCGTGTTGTTATTATGACGGGCGGTGTCGGCGGACGAAATTATGCAATTTGCGGTCGATACTCCACCGCGGTGATTTAAGAAAGTGCCGCGTCAAATCGACAGAGTTTTCAATGTAACAGTATTGTAATTTGTTCTACCGATTTTGGGAACAGTTTTGTGGCGCTTATTGAGCTTAAATTGTGTTTTTTTTTTTTGTTGTGATATGCAGAACCGTTGGTGGCAATTGAGAGTGTATATTTTGATAATTTAATTGAACGACGGATTTAGCTGTGGGAATCTAGACACCATGAAGCAGTATGGAGTCATGCTATTTAATACATTTATTACGACACACTAATATGAGAGAATTTAAGTCAAGCCACACATTTCTGTATTAGACACGTGCTCAAGCCTCAAGGTGGACTTGGTGAGGGTTGCAGGAATCCGATAATGATCCGTTACGCCACCGGTACATGGTAGACATCCCACCCTTATGCACAAAGCGTTTTGGGAACACATTTATTGTGCGTACAGCCAAGGAGTGCAATTCTCCGCCGGAGTCTGTGTTTCCTGATAGCTACAACTTAGGGTCAACTCACACCGAAAGAGCGGCGAAGGGCAGCGACCCGTTTACCGTTCATAGAATTCGCTGGAATTCCCGCGGCGCCGCGGGCATCCGCGCGACTCGTTCGAGTTTCTCATGCGATAATAAGTATTATAGAAATGAAAATAAAGTTAAAATTCATATGACACTGAAACTGCGCTCCGCTTCGCTGCGCTTCGACGCTCTTTTGGTGTGAGTTGACCCTTAGGGGTCTCTAAGTCAACAATGAAATAGGTTACTTATAGGCAAGCAGGTGCCATCGTCAACCACATCATCGCTTACCATTAAGTAAGATGATTGTCAATCGCTAGCCTATCAATAATAATAAAAAAAACGAATGAATGATGAAAAAAGACGTGCAGGACCGTTCGTTATGGTGACACTTGGAGAAACATAGTAATATGTCAAACATTGGGCGTCTTTTGATTGGAATGAAGATGATGATGATGATTGCGAACTGGTATGATACCAGTCCGCAATCATCATCATCAATGCTTGCTATTTTTGAAATTCGTACCTAACAGTCGTAATTATGTTCTTTATGATATTTCTGTCCAACATTTCAAAGCGTCCAATATGGTCTTCAAATAATAATTATCATTTTATTGCACTCTAAACCAAATGCTACATTGCCATCGCGATTACCAGAACACATAATGCCGGTAATACACATACGTTTAGCGTTGATACATTGTATGGAACACGTAATTTCATCTCCATACATTTTATTGCGCATAAAGCCAGCTTTATACCTAATTTCTGGGAGAATTGTATAATATATCGATGTTTGAATCGTTTGTAATATTATCCTGTGGGAATGAAAGGGAATTCCGAAGTGAATTGAGGATTTGAAGTATTATTACACGGTTGAAAGAAATATTTAAGAAATTGTAATAATAAAAGCTTTTGGTTTTCAGAAAGAGTAAATCATTTGAGTACCACTTCACCACCTGGGAGAGTTCTGAAGCCTCTTTTATTTTAAAGAATATTCGGAGAGTAATCTCAATTTCAATCTCTAAAAATCTTTAATAAGTCTACATTTTTCATCGACGACAATCACTTAGATGAGAAAATTACGATTTGAATTTGACCGTTTATTAAGCAAGACAATTTACTTCCAGACTTTTAAAAATTTCTCTTTCTACAATCAGAATTTTGTCAATCGTATTTCGAAATGCTCAAAGCCTAAAAATCCAATCACGAGCACACAAGAGCGCCTCGAAATGACAAAAGCGAAATCACAGCCCTAAAAAAATAAACTCAATTTTGAAATTGGAACTGTTATCTTTGGCCGTTACGAAATCATGTCGGGACCTGTCGGATTCGTTCGACAAGTTCAGACAAGTGAGAAAAAAAAAGCCTATAAATAGTCGTTGACAATGGACAGACATTGTAAAAAGGTCGGTCCGGCGCTGGCTACAAAGGGACCTATTGTGAGAACTGTGAGGCGACGAGAGCAAAAAATAAAAGGGACTATTAAGGGATTTGAAATGGTGCCCGAGAAATTAGTAAACGGTTAAGTGGGCAACGATTTATTGGAAACACGAGTCCTAGATTTGCCATTGATTTATTCGCGCAAGAGCTGAAATAAATGTTAACGTCTGTAAATCGCAGATTTAGGAAGAAATTTAGGTACCGTATAGACGTAGTCTGGCCATAAATACGAGTACTGTTAGGAAGAAGGATAATCGAGCTTTTTTTTATTGATATAAACTACTACTTGACTGCGATCCCACCTGATGGTAAGTAGTGATGCAATCGTTGATGGTGAGGCGCACTAGTTTATTAAGAACCTATTCACCCTAGCCTTGATGACACCTAAATTATAATCGAAAACAACCGCAGCAGGCAAATTTTATTGTTCCAGTCCTTCTATGTACGCAGTATAAGCGACAAGGCGAAATTTTTGATCCAGACCGTAGTGGTTTTAACAACGTAAGGGTCAGTGGCGTTTTTTAGGTCCTTCAAAGTAAAAGTACCCAAAGAAAATCCAAATTATGGTTGAAATTTGGATTTGAACTCATTTTTCTAATTGAAGTTATACACTTCCTTTACTATAGAGTGTGCATTATTCCAGTTACATGTTGCAAAGGTATTTTGTCGACAACTGTTAACAGTTTCCTAATAAGGTGGTTTGTAGGATATAAACAGCAAAGTTATGTCTGTGCCTTAGATCCAATGATAGATATTCCAGGACAATAAATTGACAAACAACAACATTTAACCCACGTTTCTTTAATCAGAAGTTCAATAAATCTGTAAATAAATCGTAGCTGATTAGCATCCCAGCTGTTATTCACGTCTACAGTCTTGCGTTTATTTTCAAGTAAAGGAAACGCCGCAGGGCATCACTTAGTGCTGTCTGAAACACTGAAGGTGTCTAGAAAATTTATGAGAAACTAGAAGGCTGCTCTATTAAAGTAAGAAAGCTTTGGACCATGTTTGTTTTCTTTGAAAGCTTAGGAAGTGCAGGAACTTTGTTAATTAAGAATTTAATAGTGCTGCCTGGGATGTGCGGTGTTTGAATCTTTGGTGTTATTTCAAATTTTCGTTACGTCATCTTAATTAAGTCTATATTTTCTTCTTTTGTGTGTGTTTTTTTTAAATTATGTATAGGTTCGAGTTTGACCACTATCTCACTCGATGGTAAGCGATGTTATGGCCGACGATGTAGTAAGCTTGCCTAGAAGTAACCTATTCACTCTTAACTTAAGCATCCTTAGATTGTAACTATCAGGGAACATAGACTCGGGCAGGGAATTCCAGACAGTACTACAAAAACTCCTTTCATGACGTGAAATATCCCTAAAAATATTTTTCTGGCTCGTTTTTCTTTTATCGCAACTTTTAATATTTTGAAAGAAAATAGCAACATCGCCTATTTTTTTGTACTTAAACATTACTCAACTCTATACTACTCTATCTGTACACATCCGATGGGAACATGCTTACAAAACCAAACTCAACTGCCTGTAAAAAACATATACCTGTTGGCTATCCTTTATGAATTCAATCAAGACTGCGTTGCATAAATTCTACATTCATCAGAAGCCTTCTTTATTGCATCTGTATATCTTATTATACCTGCAAATACAATTCTGCACCGTCCTTGATAGACTTTATGTATGTGTCGTTTCTATTTTACTTTGTTATCTCTCTACCAAGTTGGACCTGTGTGTCTTCGCGATGCATATTCAAACAGTGCGCGGTCGTGAGTCTAGATGTAATATTTATGTTTGCAGGTCCCTTTAGTTTTCAGCACTATCATTAATTGAGATTCTCTATTTACGTTTTACTTCAAATGTTGGAATGAGCAGTCTAACTTTTGAGTCTGTCGTATTGACAAAGTGTAACTATAGATATTTAATATAGCTAGTAATATTCCGTGTGCCGGGTGTTCATTTTTGTATTTCCTCTCGTCTTTCGTACTTTAACTAAGACACCCTTCAATACATTTCTTTAAGCGGCATTGTTCGAGTCGTTGGTGAGTACATATCTCTTAACTTTTGTGTCATACTTTTGATACTTTCCTGATCTACATGAGTCTCGATTCAGATATTTCCTGCAATATAGTGAAGGTATCTAAGTGTATCTGTAACTAATTTTAAACTATTTGTAAAACTAATGCTTGTAGCTGTGCTTGCCAATGTATGGTTTAATACGGCCATAAGAATATCTAACCATACCCTAGTGTCTCAATGGATAACAGATATAATGACATACAAAATTATTTATCCAACGCCATGATTCTCCAAACCGTCCCGTCCCGTTAAAGTTCCAGGTTGATTATTCTCTCTGTTTTACGATGGCCACTGGGAATTATAGTTACGAAATACAATTTGTACCAGCTTCCGTTGCTCCAAACTTTATCATGCATGCATTTGAAATGTGAATGCATTATGATATCCTTCCTCGTACTAGAATTTTGCTGGGATATTACTCATCTTTGCTTTAAAGAGAATGGCTATTGTTTTAAATACAAAGCTTGTTAGTTCCTTCAGCTATGTCGGAAGAGATGTCTAAGTTTCGTTGGTTTTCTTTTTTTATGGTAATCAAATGTAATCATCATCTTCCTGCCCTTGTCCCATGTTATTAGGGGTCAGCATAATACGCTTTTTCTTGTATTCTGTCATATAAACCGTTACGCTTTCATTCATTATCGATTTTCTTTTCTTTCATATCACTTCTCATACAATTTGTCCATCTTTTGTCTTTTGCCTCCCAGTCAACCCATTGTATACTCATAACTCTTTCCTACATGTGTTTCATCTTTCACAGGACTATATCGAGATAAACTATATCCTTTCAACTTTTCAGTCAGTGGCGCCACTTTTGAACTACTACTTACCATACTTATTTGTTACTTTATCTATTCTGATTATTCCGTACATGGTATCAAATAATCATGATTAATTTCACTATATTTGTTGTATCTTCTGGCTCTGCTGTTTCTTCTGGGACCAAGCAATGTACCAATTTTTTTTTATAATTCCTCGTTTATTATTTCAATCTTTAGAAAACTTTACAATGGCCATTGTCGGCTGTTTTAAGGAAGACGTTTAATGGTAAACGTTTAATGGAAGTGATAGTGCCAACTCTTTGCTTCAAATAAATTCCCACGCTATTACTATATCTTTTTGCATATACAACTTAAGTATTACATCTTAAACGACAGATGTATTCGATGCTATCACCGACCAGCACACCCACTTCCAGTCAATTAACTTCGCTGACAATAGCCTCTTGCTCGCAGATGAGAATATGATTGCTACAGTGACGGAACTTTTTGACATCCTCTGTTATTAAGTGCCGTTGTGAATGTAGCTTTAATAGATACTTTTTGTAAGAAATTGGCGAATGATGTCACTTGTAGCGGAAGGTGTTTGATTTGTTAATTACTTTCTAGCTTATAAGGGCATGCTAAGATCTGAGTGTTGTCCAAACTTCTGTTTGTAGACCCACACAGACTTTCTTTATGTTGTTTTCGCTAGCTGAGACGGGAATCGCTTCTAATTTACAATTTGGTGCGTTTAAAGCTTATGAACTTTACTTTTATTTTACCAGGTCAATCAACTTATCTAATAAACCTTACCTTTTTTCAACTATTTTTGGGTCAGTTTCCAGTCATACCGGATGCTGCTCGTTATCAGTACTTATTTTTTAAATTTGAATTTTATTTATATAATATGATTTAAAAGAGTGTCCATGGAGTTATTAGCACATTCTTCTCCATAGTGACTATGCTTTGGAATGTGCAATTAGCATAACTTTTCTAACTCTAATCTCTTTTCTGCTTTGATTGATTAATTGATTGATTTACATGGATCGAGTGCCTAGATACGCACAAAACGTTTTGCGAACACATTTATTGTGCGTACAGCCAAGGAGTGGAATTCCCTGCCGGAATCTGTGTTTCCTGATAGCTACAACTTAGGAGTCTTTAAGTCGAGAGTGAATAAGTTTCTTCTAGGCAAGCGTGCTTCATCGTCGACCACATCATCGCTTACCATCAGGTGAGATAGTGGTCAAACGCAAGCCTATCATTAATAATAAAAAAAAAAGATCTGATCCCCTTGGTAAGACTGGTGTAGTGTCAGGTTTCCTGGCTTCTGACTATCGGCAACCACTGTCAAAGAAAAACCACGCCTCGTGCATTCCGACATACGGAGGAACCTTGATATTTTAAGGTGGTCACCCATCTATAAACCGACCTCGGTAAGAGATGCTTAACTTTGGAAGTCGAACCTTTCGGCTGTTGTTACTAACCTACGACGCTTTATACTGCCAAGTATCCTTTAAAAATATCCGATCCATTTATGCCTTGCCATCTGCGTCCTTTTCCTCCTTACCTTGTCTTATAACAAAATTACTTTTGAATACATGACTTCACCTAGATCACATAGAGTGACCACTAGGCTCCGTTTGACCTCCGAAACCTTCTTTGGCCCGACCAAAGGAAGATACCGATATTCCATTGTTAGCTTTTGTCCCTTTTAAGGGTCCAAAGGAAACGAAAGCAATTACTTGAGGGAAGTGATTGAATAATCTACACACGTTGACTTTCGGTTGCTCTCGAGTTTACGGGTTTGTTGAACCAATGCCTTTATAGTTTCCTGGTACCTTTAATGAATGGGACCGTTATTGGGATTAGTCATTGGTCTTTGGTTTTGGGCCCGATCAAATGAGTTGTTGGAAAAAATTCTGACGGAGATTTTGATTAGGTCGTTAAATCATCCGTGTCATGTCGTTATCTTCGTATTATGATTTTTAAGGTTCCGTGAGTAGAGATTAAAAATGGGACCCTATTGCTAAAACTTTATTGTTACTGTATGTCACCAGATTGTGTTGTGTTCTCATGAACTGTAATTGCTAGACAGTTGAAATTTTCACAGATGATTTATTTAGGTTGCCGCTATGACAACAAATACTAAAAACAGAACAGAACAAACAAATAAAATATAGGTATACTAGCTTTTGCCCGCAGCTTCGCCCGCATGGCATTAGGTACTTAAGGAATCGGGATAAAAGGTAGGTTCTTTTCCGTGTCAAAGGCTATATGCATGCCGAATTTCATCCAAATCTGTTCAGCCGTTTTTGCGTGATTAAGTAACAAACATCCAAACATCCACACTTTCACATTTATAATATTAGTTAGGACGAGTGGAGCTTCTATATAACAAACGTGTTATTTTTGCTGTTTTTTACTCGATATTAATAACGCAACGGGTAGGCGCTTGAAATATTCACAGAATATTTAGTTGTATATTCAGTTTAAAAACAAATAATAGAATTGAAAAAAAAAATTGCGAATTCAACTCGCATTTGGCCCGATGTGAAATATCGTCCAATGCTTTCTCCCGCTTTAGGGTAGAGCGGGAGGGTCTGACAGACTTTTACTGACTAACACCACACCTGTGTCCTTTAGTTGCCCTTTGCGTTCTAGAAGCACGGGTTTCCTTTTCAGTAATTCCCGTGGCATATCGTTGTCTTAGTACATATTATGATTACAAATCGCTTTCATTTAAGCCGCGGTTGTCCAAATGATCATAAGATTTTTTTATAGACCGATTTATCAAACATTTGACATACAGCATACATGCGATAGTTATCATAGACGTCAGAAACTTAATGAGGTGCAAACTAGTTTGTTTTCGATCAACGTCGACGATCGTTTCAAGATGTCAAGATGTCATCGATCGACCGCAATATATGTATCGTTAATGAGGTGTGTTAGTACTTTTGGATTAAAATGGTAACATAACACATTTTTTTTTTTATCTGTTATAAACTTGTACTTGACTGCGATCCCGCCTGATGGTAAGCAGTGATGCAATCGTTGATGGTGAGGTGCACTAGTTTATTAAGAGCCTATTCACTCTAGCCTTGAAGACACCCAAATTATAATCAGACGGAAAGACCGCAGCAGGCAAACTGTTCCAGTCCTTCGAAGTACGCGGTATAAATGACGAGGCGAAACGCTTAGTCCGGACCGTGTTTCAACAACGTACGGGTGGATACTTGCCGTGCGTCGGTTTGTCCGATGGTAGAAATGAGATGGCGGAATCAAGTCATGCAATTCCTGCGCACACTCTCCAAAATGCAATCCGTAAAACACCGAAAGGCTGGCTACCCTACGCCTGTGCTCAAGGCTTTGAAGATTGGACTTAACTAAATCTGGATTACCAATCAGCCTCTTCGCACGCCTTTCCACCGAGTCCAAAGCTGCCAGGTGGCACTTTGCAGCACCAGCCCATATGTGGCTGCAGTACTCCACACACGATCGGACCTGTGCTTTATATAACATTAAAAGCTGTCTCGGTGTGAAGTACCGCCGGACTTTTGTGAGAACGCCTAGTTTCCTAGCAGCTACTTTGGCTTTGGACTCAATGAACCGCCCAAAATTGAGGTCGGAGGATATTTCGACTCCCAAGAGCTGAAGGCGGTCGGTACAATCCAATGATACATTCTGAAAAGTAGGAGCCGAGGTGAACGGGCTCCTTTTGGCGGTGAACAGACACGCCTGTGTTTTGGCGGCGTTGAATCCCACCAGATTGGTTTCGCCCCACTTGGAGACTGCCTGAAGTGAGATATTCGTACGCTCTACCATAGCCTCTCGTCGGACCGGATTTGCTCTTTACTAGCCCGAGCACCTGCACACATATTTAGAGATAGCGTTGCCAGACGTCCAGATAAAGCCAGGACACAGTCAGGCTTTTTAGTTGCATGTCCGGCCAAATAAGGCAGAGACCGGCCTGTCCGCTTTTTGTTAGGCTTTTTAAATTTGACCATTTTGTTCAGAACTGTGATTTTAATTCTGCCTTACCTTGTCTCGCTAGCATAAGCAGAGCGGGCATGTAATTAGTCTAGCAATTATATCACTTAACTAGCTTTTGCCCTCGACTTCAACCGCGTACATATAGCGTACATAAAATATAGCCTATGTCACTCAGGAATATGGCAGCTTTCTATCGGTGAAAAATTTTTTGCAATCGGACCAGTACTTTCAGAGAGAAAAAAAACAAAAAAACAAACTTTACCTCTTTATTATGGCAAACTAGCTTTTGCCCGCGGCTTCGCCCGCGTACATAAAAGACCTTCCCTCTTTCTCCCCCTTTTATCACTTTCTTTTATAAAAAAATTAGCCTATGTCCGTCTCCAGGGTCCCCTCTCTGTACCAAAATTCATCAAAATCGGTTTTGCTATTTAGGTGTGAAGACGTAACAAACAAACAAACAAACTCACTTTCGATTTTATAATATTATAGTAAGGATATAATATATATATAAGTGTAGATTAACCACTTTTTTAAAAGAGTAACCATAAAGTTTCTTGCCGGTTCTTCTCCATAGGAAACGACCAATTTGGAACCGTGCACTAGCTGCTGACGTTTTACAAGTGCCCTTGTAGAGCTATGTGAAATAAAAAAAATTGAATTTTGAAACTGTATTAGCATTAGAACAGCACTATCAAACACAATTCACAAGTACGATTTTAGGTCACATCCATATTTTTGATAGTAATAACACCCAAATTCCGATCTATGATTATTAGCATAGCATAGCATAGTCGGCCTTATAATGTTCCCACTGTTGGGGACTCAGGCCTCCTCTCTAGGAGAGGGAATGGGCCGTAATCCACCACGCGGGCCCAGTGCGAGTTAGTGAATGTCACATATCTTCGAATTTTTGGTTCTAGGGTTTCCTCACGATGTTTTCCTTCACCGTTTTGAGTGATGGTACGCTTATTACACAAGTGTAAATCTAATTGTACACTCCAGAAACTAGCAACTAACACACCTAATACCTGTTAAAGTTTTACATAATAATACATCGTAGGTAGGCGGATCGTCGCGTCACAATATTCGTCCTGCTTGAAGGATGCCCGCTGTACGTGTCGCTTCGTTCTGTACCCCGCCTGAATAATAATGATATTGTGTACGTTGTGCTGGCGGGGACACCGAGGTGTATGGAATAGGAGTTTAGTTTTTGTATGGGATATCAGAATAAAATATATTTTTTTGGAAATAACGATAATTAAGTAAACCTACGAGTAATTGTCATAAGAAAACTCGCATAAACAAACAGTGCTGAGAATTTAACCAGAAAATAAGAGATACACTCATTAAATTATTTTCCTACTTGTTTTTGTATATATTGCCTATCTGTTCCAAATCTAGGCAAATCACCAAAGCGGCTGATGTGCAGGTGCATGTATATAGCTAAGAAATTACGATATTTAGTGATGTTATAATCTTTTATTAACAATCTTTCCTTCTATTCTTGATATTTTTTTTTTATATTTTTGCTTTATTTCAGTCTATTTGGATTTCTACCATATCAAAGTTTTATATTTACCGGCCACATGAATCATTTAAAGTGTCGGCAGAGGTTAGTTTATTTGCCCTACCAAAGAACATGACGATCGCGTATTCGCGCGATGATTGCTTTGTATTAGAACGACTCCTTTTTTTGGATAATCATCGAATAACTTTTTTTTATGGTGGGGAAAATCATCCTATGACAAGTCCCTCTCTTGGGCGGAACGGCAGATAGTATCAGACTCTTACTGTCTAAAAAATCCACCCCGTTCCTTCAAGCCTTCATACCGGGGCTCGAGTTCCCTTTCGGATAACCCTGGCCCCAGTAGGCTTCGACCCGGCTAGGCCCCTGCTGTTGCCAACAACTCCTTGAGGCGCGCGGGAACAGTGCACGCCGTCGACATCTTAGGCTCGGTCCGGACAGTTACCGGACGGTCGGGCAGCGAGCTACCCATCATCGAAGAACCTCCTCGTGCTAAAGTTGACATTTACTGACTAAAACTTACTTGAGTTTTTTTAGTTGCCTTTTGCGTTCCAGGGTCACGGTAACTCTTTCAAGCATTGTCTCGGCTCTAACACGCATTGGCGCTACTGGACCACTTTAATTAAAAGGCCTAAGTAAAAAAAACATCTAATTATCCAAAACTTATATTCGCCATAACCGACGTACCCCCGCCAGACTAACGCACACTCCATACAAACTCACCCGTACTCGATATTTCACACACGAGAAGCCACTTATTTAAGGGATCAGAGGTGCCCTAGCTGATTTATTCACGGGACTACTCTAGATTGTTGCCTGACGTCGGGAAATGGCGGACGTTGGGCGATAACGTTAGATTTAATGTCAGTTAGGTGTAATGGCGTGTGAGTGACGTTTGAGTTGATGGCCTCGTGTTTCGATGTTTCCTTGTGGATGTAAGGGTCAAATTGGTTGTGTTGTACGGATTATTTTTGTGTTGTGTTTCTGATTTTGCACGTATTTTTTTAACCCGTTGGAATATTTTTTATTTTTTTATGGAAGCTGAGAACCATAGTGTAAAAATGTTCTTTATCTTACAAAATACATATAATTACGAGTATTACGTCGCTTGTTCAAACCCAGAAAAACACTTTTCTTTATGTAATTTATTTCAACACCGCTGCTCTCAAAATAGTAAAAGAAAACATCATGAGGAACCATGTCTTAGAACTAAAAAAATTCAACGACATGTGACGTTCATGAACTGGGCCTGCGTGGTAGGGTTACGTTCGACCATTTTCTCGTCTAGAGAAGAGGCCTGAGTTCAAGCAGTGGAAAAATTATAAGGCTGATTATACTTTGGTTATTATGCTACCCATAGGAAACATTTCCCAGTTATGTTAAAGCCACGTGTTACAGGAGGCTAACTGCCATCAACTACCCACGAATCCAGATTCCGAACAGCACCTGAGAATATCCTAACAACATTACGCGATCCAGGAATCGAAGTGAGAACCTCATGCTCAGCAGTAACGCTTGCGAATGCTAGATCAATAAAGCACTGCTAGAAAACCACCCAAAATCAGGCATAGTTCACACTGCTTCTTTATGTTACATTCAATGGCTGCCCAAAAGCCTCATATTTCAATTTTAAAACACAATCGTTTTGTGCAAACCACAGTATTAGAGGCTCTTAACAAAAGATATATTCTCACATAAATAGGGTTACTATATTTCAGAATTTGTCCTGAGATTTCAGGACTTTTGGACTCTTTTCAGGAATGCGACTGGATTTTTTATGTCTCAAGAATTCTCAGAAATTTTACAATATACATGCATATACATATATATTTCAATAAAATACAGTTTTAATTTTAATCTTTCGAATACCCTGGTGAAGGTAGCGGGAAACCGATGGATGCGGGACGCACAGGAACGTTCGATGTTGCGACGCTTGGGGGAGGCGTATGTCCAACTGTGGACGTGTATCGGCTGAAATGATGATGATGATGATGATGATGAATACCCTAATTAGAGACACAATAGAAAGCCAATGAGAGAGCGAACACCAGCGTTCGCTTGGGGCTTAATGAATTAAAGATCTCTTCATTAAAAAGCTAAATAAACTAAAAAAAGTCTTCCTTTGGTAATAATTTATTTATTTATTAAAACTTCATGCAACACAAAGGCACAAAGGGGACTTAATAATTGCAATTTTTTTTTGTAATTGATTTTAATAACTGCATTATTAAAATCAATAATATTTATCTAAGTAGATACTTAATCAGTTTTATCATACTGATTAGGCCTTTTCTCCGGACTTTTGATTTTTTCATCTGGTTACCCTACCTATAAGAGTACCATAACAATATCATGGCATAACTACAACATAAGATTGTATGTCCGTTCGGTTTAATGTTGTGAGAACAACGCCGATACTCTGCAACCCTGCATTTGATGGGGTTAAGTCGTAAACGTTTGTTTTTCGTTATGTGGCTTAAGATTCTTAGAGTTTCGTATAGAATAGTAACAAACAGAACCCTCGTATTAGGTATTATTTTTTTTATGATATTGGGTCCCATTAAACGCAAATCGACATCGCGGTTGACCAAGACGATGGTGGAGAGATGAGCTTGACAACTACTTGAGGGACTGGCCGACAATGGCTGAGGATAAATGTGTGTAAAAAAGGGAGGCCTACCTCTTCGCCCAGCAGTGGGACATAATTGGACTAACTAATATAAACTAATGCTTAACGCGAACTACAGTGGCCAATCTGGGGCCCAAGTCTGCTATTTTATAAATTCGTCATTCCAACACGATCACATTGTCATTTTGCTAAAAGTTCGTAATCTGCTAAATCATAATGATCGATCATTGATCGGTCAGTGGTATCGTACCTAAGAGAGTTGTGGTAGAATGATAATATCGAGCATATTTAAAACCAATAACTGCACAATAACGTTCTAATGGTAGAACACTGATCAAATAAACTGTCAAAATTTTAGTAGATTACCGCATACGTCAAATATTTATTTGTCAATATGTACGAGATTACTATTCTATGCCACTTCTTTCAATGGAGTGTCAGTGGTTGACCATTGGAAAGTCATAATGACGCCATTATATAAGTAGATTACCAAACTTGTCAAAATCGACAATTATGACACCAATGATAGACCATTGTGACACTATTGTAATAGCAGACTTGAGGCCCTGGAAATCTCTAAATCGACTGCGAACCTAGGTTGGCCGCTGTAAAAATAATTTGGCCAAATGAGGCTTCCTCGATCCATCTCCAACACAGTACTAGTGTGGAGCAGGACTTGCGTCACCTGCTACGCTGCCCATCCTGCATAACCACCTGCACTTTTCAGGATCTATACGAGGCCAACAATAGAGCTGTACAGGTTGCCAAATACTGATCAGAAAAAATCTAGTTTGAGAACATCGATACGAAAACAAGAAGTGCTTGACTGCGATACCACCTGATGGTAAGCAGTAATGCAATCGTTGATGGTGAAGAGCACTGGTTTATTAAGAGCCTATTCACTTTAGCCTTGAAGACACCTAAATTATAGTCGGACGGAAAGACCGCAGCAGGCAAATTGCTCCAGTCCTTCGATGTACGCGGTATTAACGATTAAACCTATGGTGTCCGTTCTTCAATGCATATCACATAAAACTAAGGATAAATAAATAAATAATATTTACTTTGCAAGTAAAAACAATATCAGCTCTCAATTTCGTCGTCAATTTAAATTAGATGAGGCATTTCCTGGTTGATTACCTCATGAGGCGGAAAAACTCACAGGTCAGAGTTTTTTTTTAGAGTCCAAATAGTAAACACATAATGGTCAAATTATATGCGAGTACATAAGAACTGTGTAGATTAGCGTCTAAGATGTTTTGAATGTTGAAGCTACGAATTTAGATTGCCATTGAGATAAAATGAATCAGGGTGTTTACAATGTCGACTTTTTCTAAAACTCGCTGTGCCGTATTTACAGTCGGGTTCTGCATGTGAATGTACGTAATTTTTTAGTGCAATTGAACAGATATTCACACAAATCGTGGTTGTCTGCACCGGAACAGCAATTAACCGGTGACCTACATCTAGAGCGGTCAACCCAATGGCTTGTGCAGTCCATGGCAACAGTTTAACTTCGATAGCGGCTTTATTTCGTTGTAGTAAGGGTTGTTTTCCTACTTTACCTATTGTTACACTTTTGGCCGTACACTGTAGACAATAACTGCAACATTGTGTGATCATCCTGGATGAAATTGTGTAACTAAGGTGGATTAAGACTCCTGTATTTTAGTTTTGTGTTAATGTTTCAATTGAGACAGCTCTGTAGAAAATAAAGCACTAATGACGCTCCTTCTATGCTAATGGTGGTCACTGGGGTGGTTTTAGTGAGGTAAAAATCCTACACTCCCCGGCATTTTTTATTGTTAATAGGCTAGCGTTTGACCACTATCTCACCGGATAGTACTCGTAAGTGATGATGAGCACACTTGCCTGGAAGTAACCTTGACTTAAAAATCACTAGGTTATAGCTATCAGGAAACACAGACTCCGTCAGAGAATTCCACTGCTTAGCTTTACGCACAGTAGATGTGCTCCCAAAATGCTTTGCATATGGGTGAGATGTCTACCATGTACCGGTGGCTCAACGTCAGGTACTTCTAGTGGTCCGATGATGGAACGGACTTGGTGGAATTTAAACGATAGAAACTATGAACTACGATGCCCTACACTTTGGAGTTTTGACTCGACAACTGCATCATTGCCGATGATCTCTCTCTTATCACCAAAGTATCTTAGTATTGATAACTTAGACCTGATGTTTGGTCACTAACTTTTCATCCTGCCTTTATTATTATTCTAAATAATACAACTAGATATAACAACAACTCTGTCTAGACTACAGTTTCTATTTCACTAGAAAATACTATATAAAATAATTCATAATAATTCAACGTGGGTAGTTTAAAAGTTCCCTTTTTGGACGAATTCCAAACTCGACACTGATAAGGTCACGTTGAAGCCTCTGTTTCAGCACGAAACAGAATAAAACAAACAGAAGTCTATCTTAAGTAGAAGGTAAAATTCAATGTATATAAAAATAGAATCTTTTACTTATAAAACAAAGTCCTGCACTGCATCTATCTGTCTGTATGAACGCGATGAATTCAAAAACTACTAAACAGATTTTCATGTAATTTTCTCCAATAGACAGTGATTCGTGAAGAAGGTTTACATGCATGTTATAGTAGAGATAAGCTAAGAATTTCAAACACCTGTGCGAAGCTGTAAATTTCAAACCTTTCATCTTATCGACAGCTGGGTCGAAGCCTACTGGGGCCAGGGTTAGTTTCGAAAGATAGCTCGAGCCCCGGTATGAAGGCTCGAAGGAACGGGGTGGGTTTTTGGTCAGTAAGAGTCTGACACTATCTCCAGCTTCGCCCAAGAGCTGGGGTTGTCATTAGATGATTTTCCCACCATAAAAAAAAAAACATCTTATCGACTTATTGTGACTTTTTCGAAAATATGTCTTTTACGATAAGTCTTTCACAATAATAATGGTGTCTCTGTATTCGGAAAAAAAACACATATCTCACTAAAGTAGTACTTCGCTAATATAGTGCAGCGACATCTATGGCGCCACGTAAGAACTAATCCTGTATCGCGCAATTTGATTATATTATAGAACAGCCTGAAATCATATATCGGGCAGTTGCCCACCAGACAACACCCATCTTGTTCAGAGGATCCTCTCTTTTCAACAGAGGTATGTGAGGCTTTACACTCTGTTCCGCTTACCTCCAAAATAGTAACCTACTAGAGTAGTACCCCATCAGTGTAGTTCCCCACCAGTGTAGTACCCCACCAGTGTAGTACCCCACTAGTGTAGTACCCCACCTGTGTAGTACCCCACCAGTGTAGTACCCCACCTGTGTAGTACCCCATCTGTGTAGTACCCCACCAGTGTAGTACCCCACCAGTGTAGTACCCCACCAGTGCAGTACCCTACCTGTGTAGTACCCCACCAGTGTAGTACCCCACCTGTGTAGTAACCCACCATACTTATTTTACCACATATTTATTTTTTGATTAATACAAATAATAAACAGCAGTTATTAACGTTTGATTAAGAATGAATAAAATGACGATCAAAACGGAAAAACACTGCGCATAGTATTTTCTAGTCGCAATTGTTTTGAATGATTGATGCTATTATGAATTTACCAATCAGGATTGTGAATAATTTTAGGATTTAATATTTTTTTTTACTTTTGACAACAAAAATATGATCAGTAACGGGTATGGATGGAGCCTCATTTTTTTGAAAAAAATAGGGTTGTTCTCTGATCAATATCATAATATAGGATTGACCTATAAATACGCTTCTTCTTCTTCCTGCCCTTGTCCCATTTTATTTGGGGTCGGCGCAACACATTTGTTTCGTATGGTGTCCGGACGTAAAAATAACACCATCCCATCTCTTCCCGTGGGTGTCGTAAGAGGCGACTAAGGGACATTTTGAGACCGTGCGTACTGTTGAGCACCTGAGGTCACCGCGTGGTGGCGGGTAAAACCACCAACAAAAGCATTCGCTATAAATACGCTTAATCTTCCTAGTTTATTTTTTATGTGTTTGTAGACCTTTTACACCCAACCTGTACTGTGTCTTCAAATTAACCAAAATTATTCATAACATTGCTATTTAATTAGCATGCACTGAACGCCTTGCGACCTAATAAACTTTTATGTTGATTTATTTGTGGGTTCTCTTTGAATACGGTTGGAAATTGTACCGCATTGGCCTTGGTAAGTTATACTGGTTAAGGCTCGGGCCCACCGCGGCGCATGCTGTGCACGGGTACGCGGCGCAATTTTATCTGTGTGTTCATTAAATCTCAAGCGAACGAGCTTTTCTTAGGTGGGAAAATCATATAATGACATTCCCCGCTCTTGAGCGGAGCTAGAGATAGTGTCAGACTTTTACTGACTAAAATCCCACTCCTGTTTCTGCTTAATGGCAAAGCAGCAGTGCCAGGGCCCCGGGGATCTCTTTTGTATCACCCTTGGCTTTGCCATCACCATTGTCTTTCTATTGTGTCTCTAATTACGGTATTCGAAAGGTTAATTTGTTTGACAACGTGGGTCTACGTTTTCACTGGAGTAGGTACACAAAGACCCACGAAAGTGTGTGTCGTGGCACGACGCACGGAGAGGCTACGCACGTGCCACTGCAATCCACGGACACGGGCTTTACTGCCTGAGGTGTAGGACTGAAAACTGCGTATTCGAGTACTCCTGTGGAAACTTAGATACGTCGACGGCGTTAAGCTATGTAACCGCCTATTTGAGCAAACCACGCATGTATCAAAGACGTCAAGTTTTGCGTAGCATCTCCGTAGGTTGCAATGGACACATCCACATACATTTTCTTACAAAGCGAAGCTTAAAACGCGTGCGTAGCCTCTCTGTGCGCCGTGGTGGGCTCGCGCCTTTATACTGTAGCAGCTGAAATTGTACGGCCGTTTGCGGTGATAACTAGAAACTGGGGTTATGATTTGTAATTTAATGTTTGGTTAGGATAGTTTATCATATTGTGCCTAGAATTATTGTAGCTTTGTTTAACCTTGTCGTAGAATAATGGATAGGCACTGTAAAACCTCTTTCAGTGCGTCTTTTGAGGGTTAGGAACTTGCACAAATGATGGGTTTGATCTGTGGTGTAAGAGTTGTCAGTAATATCCCAGATAAACTTAAGGTGAGTTGCACCATTTAACTATAACGATAACCAAACCACCAGCCGGGAAACGGCCGCCTATTGGTCAATTCGACGATTTGACAACTGTTAACGACTTTGTTATCGTTATAGTTAAATGCTGCAACTCACCCTTAGAATAGTAAATATGAATTGAAAAAATCACATTGGTACTTGCCCGGTTACAAACCATATCATAAAGTATATCAGTACAGGGTTGTTTTTATCAATTATATAAGAAAATAAAAATATATTCTCGTGGATAAGAAACTCAAATATTAACTCACCAACTATTTATGCTAAATTTAACTATTTACATTGTCGTGGTCAGATCTCAGAAATTGATAACTTCATGTTATGGCCAAGTAAATCTGGCCAAAATGTTTTGAACGTTAAAGTTTGACGATATTTCAATCTTCGTTTGGCCTATTTTCTTTAGACCTCTTATTATTCTGTCCGGACCAAGCCCAAGTCGTCGACGGCGCGCACTGTTCCCGCGCGCCTCAAGGAGTTGTCAGCAACAGCAGGGACCCAGCCGGGTCGAAGCCTACTGGGGCCTGGGTTATCCGGAAGGGAACTCGAGCCCCGGTATGAAGGCTAGAAGAAACGGGGTGGGTTTTTAGTCAGTAAGTGTCTGACACTATCTCCCGCTTCGCCCAAGAGCGGGGGTTGTCATTGGATGATTTTTCCCACTATTAAGTCCGCCTATGTACTTTGTGTTGCATGAAGATTAAATAAATAAATAAATAAAAAAGACCTCTTCATTGAAATCCTACATCAATGATATGGCCAAACGAGGGTTGACATTATCATCAAATGTGAACGTTTAAACAATCTGGCCAGTTTTAAGTAGTTGGCCATATCATAAAGTGATCAATTTTAAGATCAGGCCACGACATTATACAGATACGAAATACAATGCGTTCCAAATGAGAATAGGATCGCCCGCCATGTTGTGACGTCACGATTTACTGTCAAATCGAGAAAATAAATTTTTAAACATTAATTAATTTACGAATAATTCAATTTATTTATGAACTGTGAACGAAAAAAGTTTAATCAGAATCCAGTTCTTCAATTTTACTCATCTCTAAATTCTACAATTTTGCCAAAATTTCTTCTATTTGACAGTACGACGATACGTCAAAACATAGGAATCGGTCCTATTCTCATTTGGAACTCGTAGTACATTCAGGCATCGATTCAACTCCTCCACATCACTGTTATCCGCACGGAACAGTAAAAACAGTGGAAGAAGTAAGTAGGCGTGGCACTGTCGCCGCTAGTAAGAATCGCGTTGCGCACTTGCTGTTCAAGCGCTCTCATTCTCTAACTAGACTGCGCAACATAATAATTAACGAAAAATAATATTAAAATGCCTTATTGTCCCATACTGTACTTTAAAAACCATAGTCTGACTACAAAACTAACTCATGGAGGTTTTCGGTGGTATGATATACCACCGAAAAGTATTATTTTCGGATTTATTTTAATAAAATGAAAAAATAAAATTACGTGAAACATTGCGCAGGATATACAAACAAAACTAGTCCTTAGTCACATCACTACAAAGTTGATTTTCTTTTCTCGGTTATTAGCTTTTCTGGAATATTCGTAAGTCTACCTATACTTTTGACGCTATCCAATTAGTGCGTGACTTTATCGATAAAATCAATCGATATGTATAATATGTATTACATTGCCTTTTTAAAATATATATTATAGTTTAATAGTTTTTGTAAGTAATATAATTCAGATAATTATTAAATTAATAAATATAATAAAATAAAAATTGTGGTATGATATTTGTGATGTATTTTAAATAAATTTAGTTAAAGAGTTAGGAACAACATAGGGCGTTTGAATTATACTTAATATTCTTATGTTTAGCAGTGGGCGATGACGATGATTTCAGCTGAGATGATGATAATTGATGTACTATGCAAATAAATACCCTTTTTACTACGTTTAAAAATTGCCTTTAATCATATTAATTTCATAATTTTAATACTATCACACTATCGCATACAATTTTTTTTTGCATGATATGTTTTAAATACGTTTTCATACAATCGATACATATTTCGATCGAATAAGGTTACTTCCCTATCTGAGTAGCAGCGAGCGCATTCGCGTCAGTGATACGCCATTCAAATACCAATCTTATTTTTACGTAGTTACAGTTCATACTGAATATTATATACTGAACAATGCCATCTAGCGACGAGTGGCAGTACTTGGTAGTCAAAGATGTATTTCTTTCTTGTTTTTGTCAATTTGATTTATAGTCATTTGAAATTAAAGTTGCATTTCGTATAAATTTTTTTTTGCATTTCGTCTACGCCCTGTTTTTGTTTTCAGCCAATCATATTTATAGGTTTGCAGTAAGAGTAAATTGTAAATGTATGAGTTTGGCGACACCGGTTCTGGAACAAACATTTTCTCAAGCTACTTCCACTGTTTTTACTGTTCCGTGGTTATCCGCAAATATGCCCGGTAAACTAGTAGCATTACCAGATTACAATTATCATTATTAAATAGCACATACCACAATCTTATAACAAACATTTGTTAGGTACATCCAACTAATGACCTCAGACCACAACATCGCAACTCAAACAATGATCCGAATTTATGTAATTAGATCCACGATCGCTATGTTCTGCCACAAAATAGATAGGTAAGAAGTCAATCTACATACAAAGCGCGCTCGAGCAACGCACACATAGACACCGCTCATGGACACGATATCTCGGCTCAATCGTCTGGTCGCAGTCGTACAGTTCGGCTCAACGCGCTGACTCTAGCGCGATCACCTAGCATAGGTATAAAAATTGAAGTACTCATACATGAGATTTTTTTTAGCGGGTAAAAATCATCCAAATGACATCCCCCGCTCTTGGACGGAGCGGGAGATAGTGTCAGACTCTTACTGACTAAAAAACCCACCCCGTTCCTTCTTGCCTTTCATACCGGGGCCGAGCTGGGCCCCTGCTATCAACTCCTTGAAGCGCGCGGGAACAGTGCGCACCGTCGACGACTTTGGCTCGATACGGACAGTTACCGGAAGGTCCGAGAGCGATCTACCTATTGCGCGCCGTCCGCAAGCCCGCGCCTACGGTACATACATGAGATTGACTTCTGTACCTATCTATTTTGTGATTCTGCTGCTATTTAGGCATCCCCTAAATGTTTAGTCTGGTTAATGATGGCCATGGAATCCCAGCTATTCATCATGCATTCCGTTTGATGTAATTAGTTACATTGTATCGGTTTAGTGGCCATTGTGGAGATGCTCATTGGCCATTAATTGGGATTAGAATGTGTGGATGAAGTGTAGATGATTATTATTGTAGGGCTCAAAAATCTAGTGGTTTAGGTGTGGTTTGATAGTGTATATTGTATGAAGCATACGCATAATCAGCAAGGCTCCCATTGTTGGTAGTCTAGCCTGCTTTTCCTTTAAGTTACAGTCTACCATGCGGGTCCAGCGCGCAAATGCCTTGGAGACTTTGTCAAAAAGAAGGAAGCTGATTTCTCGATCCCTTATTTTTTTTTTAGCCTTTCGTACCCTAATTAGAGAAACAACAGAAAGCCAATGAGAGAACGAACGCGCCGGCGTCCGCTTGGGGCTTAATGAATTAATGTAGAAAATCATTAAATAACCTTCTCTCGCTCCATCAGGGATGAGAGTTCTTGTTAAACTTTAACTGACTTAAAACCCCACATACCCGTACAATTTTTTTTAATAGTGGCTAATGTTCTCATTACATCTTCCGGTATGCAAGAGGGATTGTGTATCATACTTCTACGAACTGAAACTCAGCCGTGTTCCTTCATTTTCCCTTTGCGATTGACGACTACAGGGACTTCCGCAGCCGACTTTTTCGAACAATCTTGCGGTCTTACATGTCCACACCAGGAGAACCAATTTCCACATAACTTCCCAGCCCCGGCAGCCCCCGGTACCATATCAAAGTAATTACATAAAATCTAAAAGCTAATAAAATGGTAATGACCTCAACTTTCGTGGACGGTCAGAGGTCGAGTTTAGCGTCATTCGGAGACTCGTAAAGGTCGTTTTGAACCATCCTGTAATTATAAATTACCATTTCAAAGAACGACAAACAAACTGAAGGGTGTAAAGCTGAGTGCAGACTGAAGTAAGGTCGCACGCGGTGAGGGCTGGCAGGGATTTGAATCGCTAAATTACAGAAGAAACTTAAAAAGTTATATTTTTTAGTTTTGAGTGCTTTGTTGCTGAGTTCAATCTTTGGATGGGTGACCTACAAAGCTTACTCACACATGGGTACAAAGATTTCTCTGTGTCTCAGAAAGCACGTTACAAAAAAGAAAATATCCGGCTCAAAGAACCTCGCCACCATTGTTTTATGGTCCTTTGAGCCGGATATTTTCGCACTCTAACTTAACATCTGGGCTGTCATTTGTTCATTTTTTGACAGTCCTTATGGACAGTCAGTAGCCAATCTGACATCAGACTTGCCAAGGGGTATCGTGTTACCCAGTTTCTGGGTTGTGGAGGTCAGATTGGCAGTCGCTCTATTTTAAATATTGGAAAAAGACTACGCAGATTGATTGGTTTGTCCCAGATAGTCCGAAACACTTGTTTGTTCATTCGAATTTAGTTCATTATAAGTGTATCGGGTGACCCTCTACCCTCGCAATTGCTAGTCAGTGCCTTTGCCATAGACTATTTGGAAAACTAAAATCACTAGTTTTCTGCAAAAATGTTATGCTTCTACACTCCATCCGCATCTTAAGGTCGATTTTGACTTCTACTCCGTAGACGTAAGGACGGCATTAAAATAAAAAAAAAAGTGGTTACAACATCAACTATTTACTGCAGCCGCCATTTGGCATGCCATCAACGCAATAAAAGTCAAAATCGGTTGATCGAAAAGTAAAAAAGGCAAACGGCGCATAAAACTTTCACTTTTCTCTATTTTTTAACATAAAGTGACATTAAACAATATAGTATTGTCTATTGTATCTTAATATCATAATCATAATTTCAGCCAATAGACGTCCACTGTTTGACATAGGCCTCCCTAATAACATTTTTTTTTTTAACTATCACACAGGGCCGTCTAGTCCCAAGCTAAGCAGAGCTTGTGTTATGGGTACTAGACAACTGATAAACATACTTATATATTTCTAAATACATACATATTATAGATAAATTACACCCAGACACAGAACAAATGATCGTGCTCATCACACAAACATTTGTCATGGGTGGGGATCGAACCCACGACCTCCGGCATAACAGTCAGGGACACTAACTACTAGACCAACAGGTCAGTCAGACATAACATAAATGTTGGACCTACAGACTAATTACTTAGACAAATAATCAGCTGTCTGATATCTCAACAAATGCTGATTGCCAACCCTAAAATGTTTTTTGTGTGACATAAAGGGTCATAGAGGTTAGGTATAAAGGTTAATAGTCCAAGATTGTGCAAAAAACTTCAATTTGTGCCATTTTCTAGTACAACTTTAATAAATCGCTTTTACTTGATCGATGGATCATTCTAAATGACAATATGAAATTGCATTTTCAGTGTACCTAATTGGATAACTTCAGATATCTAGTTGAGATTTATTTTTCGAGATAATTCTTTAGTGTACTGGTAAAATTAGTTTTACTGAAATAGGCTTTTGAAGATGAAAAAAATTTCAGTAATATTTTAAATGTGAAAATTGTGTGTGACTATTTGTTTCGTCAATCAATTACACCAGAACAGCTGAACTGGCTTTCTATCAGGGGGCCAGGGTTATCTAAAAGGGAACATGAGCCCCAGTATAAGGGCTAGAAGGAACGGGGTGGGACTTTTAGTCAGTAAGATTCTGACACTATCTCTCGCTCCGGCCAAGAGCGGGGGTTGTAATTGGATGATTTTTCCCACCATAAAAAAAGCCTATGCATTATAAAAAAAAAAACTGGATAAATCTTGGCAGATGGATAGGTCATGGCTTCGTTCAGGACATAATATAGGTTACAATTTTTTGATGGCTTGAGGCCTGAAACTGCGTTAAGCGGGCACCCGCGCGGTTTCATACAAAAGTGCTCCGTCGCGGGGGCTTCGCGCCCGCTTAACGCAGTTTCAGGCCTGAATGGTGTAGTGGTTGAGCGATTGGCTGCTGCGCTGCGTGTCGTGGGTTCAATTCCCACACAGAACAAATATTTGTATGGCCTACAGATAGTTGTTCCGGGTCTGGGTGTCTCTGTTTGTGAAAGCAGTGACGATTCTGGAGTATTTCTTTTAACGTGGGGTCTTTTTAGAGTTCCGTACTTCAAAAGGAAAAAACGGAACCCTTATAGGATCACTTTGTTCTCTATCTGTCAGTCTGTCAAGACTTTTTATCTTGGGAACGGGTGGAGGTATCAAGTTGAAATTAAAGGTAAATACTTCCCGTTGACTTAAAATCCTGTGGGATGAAGCAAACACTCATAGCACATGTATAGGAAAAAATTTGAAAACTGTAAATTTATTGATTTGAATATATATTGTATAATTGTATTATATACATAAATATATACATATATATATATATATATTTATTAGGACCTACGTCTATTCTTTTATTCGTCTTCTCTCTCTCGTTTATTGCACCTACCACTATTTTTCTCTACATCACCCAAAGGTTGACTGAAAGAAAATACCTAAGGCATTAAGCCGGCCTCTGTACTTTTACGTGCATAATGCATTTAATTAATAAATTTACGTCCCATAATTTTTTTTTGCGATTTGATTTGAATCGCAAAAAAAAAATTATGGGAATCAATTCAAGAATTACATTGTTTTCATATGTAAAGTTTTTTACGGAACCATCAGTGCGCGAGTGCGACTCGCATTTATCTGGCTTTTTTATAATAAAATACACATTTTAGGCTCTCGTGGAATAATTTTCGCCCACGCAGGCAAAGACATTGGAAAAAGCTAGTAATAAATAAATATAATTACGTAATTGTATGATAAGGTAAGTACCTTCTTACGTACTAATAAATAAATGTCTGAGCCATTAGTCTGAAGGTTGAAATGTTTATTTTGAATTCATTACTAGTCTACTTAAAGAAAATAACCTGATTCGTTGACCTAGAAGACATTTAAGGTCAGAAAGGTTAAAGCGGTCATTGTAAGTGTTCCAAAATAAGAAAATTGAAAATAAAGTTAACCTAATTCGATTGATGAGTGTCATACGAGTAGCTGCAATTTTTTTTTTTTAATTTACTACGCAGTTTTACGCCAATTTTCTGCTTAGGCCCAGTGGAACTAAAGTTATTACAAAATGATTGTCGTAAATTGTCAAACGCGATTTAGCTATGGTGATTGTTTTTATATGAATTTTGACAGTCAATCCCTTCTGGGGCTATCTATAAATTACGTCACGTATTACCATATACCTTAACGAAGTATGACATTGTGTAACAGGAGGTGGCAAGATTCATAATTTTTGTGAAGTCTCATTTCAAAATCTGTATCTAAATATTAAAAATTATTATGTATTAATGAAAACCTTAAAAAATGTTTCCTAATTTGTAATAATGTTGTGAAGGGTTTGTTTGATTTTATAAAAAAAAAGACGTGTGGCACTCGGGGACTGCCGCGGTAAAGCTATTGCATAGCATTTTTTATCAACTTATGCAATTATAATTATTTATTTATTTTATTTATGCAGTATTTTTTTCCTTTGTTTTTTTTTTCTTTGATATTAATTGAAGTTACACTTTCACACATTGAATTGAATTATGATTGATTGTTCACTCATTTGTTTTCTTATCGGTCACCACGCTCAAAAAACAAATGAGTGGGGGGTGTTAGGTTATTTTCGTTACGGAATTTCTGGATTCTGTCTCCACGCTCAAGGCCCGCGATAGAAGCTATGCAATAGCTTAATAATGTGAATAAAACCGGTTTAATAATTATTTTTTAAATTTAACATTATAAAATATGTGATGTCACACTAATCTTACAAAATGTGACCATCTGTGACAAGGACGAGAGGAGTGAGTATCTAAATTCATGAAATTCCTGAGACGTAATTTGTGGGTGACACCTTATTTCAATTGTGTCTATAATAATGTGAACCTTCGTTAATTTGTTCCTAGAAAACGGTTAGGTAGGTATATTATAAGGGTGGAAAGGGTAAGATAACCTTAATATTCTATTCCATTGTCTACAAAAAAAAAACAGAAAAACAAAACAACACGACTAGTCGAATCAATACGAAACCACTATAAACCCATAAACACATCAACTCTCCACAAAATATAAACGCTAAAGCCAACATTTGCCGACGCAACAGTGAACAACGACAACAAAAGTGCATTTACGAGAGAGCACGTCTGCTTGAACCAATACAAGTGAATACCGCATCGGGTCGCCGCGCAATCGAATTTTCACGTCCGTTCGTCGAAAACTATTCGGATCTATTCGAATATCGAATAGTCGCGCGTGTGTGGACTTAGCTTTACAACTCCGATTATGTTTTATGTTTATCGTATGTACTAAGGTTTTATAATATATGTATTTTATTTTGTGGTTTTTAGTATTGCTGGTGGTTGGGGTGGTAGTAATCATTATTTTTATTGTGTTAGATGAACATCATTGGCAAGTTAGTAGGACTTTTTAAGTAAAGTTCTGTACAGACATGGATTTACGGACAAGTGTAGCATTATTAAATGGTTAGAACTGTTGGAGGGCGCGAAGTTTACTTGGAAATTATACTCCGCTTACTAGATTTATTGCCTTCTGTGCCCTAGAGCCAAAGAAATTAGTCCAGAAATCCGAGCATATTGAGATCGGACAAGATGCATGGTGTACCCGTGGGATCCACCCACGGTGGATCTACACGGTGTGGTGTCACGCCCATGGTGTTAAATCCTGATCCGTATAACTTTGAGCTCAGCTATGATTCCCTGCCGGTGTCTGTGGTTTCTCATAGCTTACTTCTAGGCAAGCGTGCTCGACCGTCGACCACCATCATCGCTTACCATCAGGTAGGTGGTACTTTAGGTACTCTGTGGGCTGGCTGGTAAATGAAATGACTGACTACGTAATTTAATATATATTGTCCGACTGATACATAGGACGGTTAGCGAGCGACTGCTCCTAACCGCTGACGTTACAGATTATCATACGTGCCTAGACAGACCCCAGAAGATAATGGTCAAGCACGAGCCTTTCAATAAAAAAAAAATAGGTTGAACTTTGACCGGCAAATCGAACTCCAATGACGCTCAAACTTTCAGCAAAATGTAATCTTGTCACAATCGGATTTTGTATGAGAATCTAACAACGAATGTCATGTGAGAATATACGGAACAAAACAAGTATCGAACTGTGGACATTAAAGTTCAGTAAACTCGATAATCGAATGGGATTTGGTAGCGACTGGACTGGCGAAAACACTTTCCGACAACTTTCAGGGTACAGCTAACCATACATGTATTTAGGTAGGAACTTCTATATAGTAAAGGGAGATATTGGTGATGTAAATAATTTGGTGATACTTTTTAAATACAATAACATTGGTTCCCTATGCATAATTCGTGACTAGTACGAAGATGAGAATATTTATCCTCCTGTGCCCTGCTTGGGTAGAGCATCGCCGTGCCCTCGTGGGGGTGATCGGCGGCGGAGACCTCTCGCGCCGGGCCTTGGTCGAGGCCATGGTCCGGAGCGAGGAGGAGTGGCAGGCGGTCGCCGACTTCTGCGAAGCAGTAATGCTCGCTAAGGAGGAGGCCGACCGCATCAGGCAACGGCGCTCTCGCCGCCGCCGCCGGGATTCCGATCCCGATTTCCAGCCACCGTAGGCGCGGGCTTGCGGACAGAGAGCAATGGGTAGCTCGCTGTCCGGCCGTCCGGTAACCGTCCGGACCAAGCCCAAGTCGTCGACGGCGCGCGCTGTTCCCGCGCGCCTCAAGGAGTTGTCAGCAACAGCAGGGGCCCAGCCGGGTCGAAGCCTACTGGGGCCAGGGTAATCCGAAAGGGCGCTCGAGCCCCGGTATGAAGGCTTGAAGGAACGGGATGGGTTTTTTAGTCAGTAAGAGTCTGACACTATCTCCCGCTCCGCCCAAGAGCGGGGGTTGTCATAAGATGATTTTTCCCATCGGAAAAAAAAAAAAAAAAAAAAAAAAAAAATCCTCCTTGTGATGACTCGCTAACGTGGTCTGAAGCCCATTGCCACTTAAGTTTGGCGATACTTCGGGCTGTGTCGGTAACCTTAGTTGTCTTGCCTTTATCTTCATTTCAGGCACACAGGCCTGTTGGTCTAGTGGTTAGTGACCCTCCTGACTGCTATGCCGGAGGTCGTGGGTTCGATTCCCACCCAGGACAAATGTTTGTGTGATGAGCATGATCATTTGTTCTGTGTCTGGGTGTAATTTATCTATAATATGTATGTATTTAGAAATATATAAGTATGTTGATCAGTTGTCTAGTACCCACAACACAAGCTTTGCTTAGCTTGGGACTAGACGGCGTTGTGTGATAGTTGTGGAATATTATTATTATTTATTATTGCCCTTTGGGTGACTTGACTTTGACGTGACTGTTCATATGAAAACAGAGAAATCAAATTAAATTGATTTCTACAAATCAAATAGAAGTGGTGCAATAATCGTAATATTTTATTATTGACATTTCAGTAATCGTAATAATTATGAGATCATTACAGATCTATTGTGCAGATTGTCCAATTTTATTCAGTTTTGCAATTTATGGTTATTATAACTCGTGTCGATATAAACACTGATAGGGAGTGTTGAACTATAGTCATATTATCGAAATACATAAATCAATTATAGTAGATAATAAATGTTACTACGAATCTTGAAGTTGGGATCTTAAAGAGAATGATTAATAAGGTTTAATACGGCACGATTACCGTAGTAGTTGACTGGTTGCTACTAGGTGGACCGATGATCTGGTGAAGGTTTTTTTTATGGTGGGAAAAATAATCATCCAATAACAACCCCCGCTCTTGGGCGGAGCGGGAGATAGTTTCAGGCTCTTACTGACTAAAAGACCCGCCCCGTTCCTTCTAGCCTTCATACCGGGGCTCGAGCTCCCTTTCGGATAACCCTGGCCCCAGTAGGCTTAGACCCAGCTGGGTCCCTGCTGCTGCTGACAGTTCCTTGAGGCGCGCAGGAAATGTGCGCGCCGTCGGAGTATTTTTATGTCTAAAGCAGGATTTAATCTTTCAGCTGAAATGATGATGATGATGACGGAAAAACATATACGGTTACGTAGCACGCAGAAACCGTAGAACAACATAGCACTATGCCAAGCTAAATTACGAAGCACTCTATAAAGTAACAACCATCTTCCAAGACAGTTCGGAAGTTGGCCTACCCTCAGTAGTTCGGAAACCGATACTCACGTTATTACATCAACTTGTCACAACATAACGCCACGGTGACATTTCTGCGACACCATTACAACAAGGCCCCTTTTGTACGCGTAATTAATTCCTACAATGTTCCTCCTTTGACCACTAATATATAACAGAAACAAACGGTTTTAAACCTTGACGTGTGAAGATAGAGTCTAGAATATCTTTCGGTTAGTCCTCACCGAATCGCGAAGGGCCTATTATTTACAAAACTCGAGTTTCACATGAGTTACGGTCTTTAGTGAGCCTTTCGGGTTGTCGTTTTGACAAATTTATATGTGACAGTTTAGATGAAGCCTTTAAATAAACGCAAGCCGGAGTTAAAATATTGTTGGGATTTCCTTGAGCTAAGAAGTTATTTGCATGGGAAAGTATTTTTTATTTTTCGTAGGAGAATTTCTTAGATAGGCCATTCAAGCTTTTAAAAGAAAAAAAGAAAAATATTTATTTGGCGACAGTCACACTTCGACAGTCACTCACTCAACTTAAATAAAATATAATTGTGTGTGCCTCACGGCTGCGCCAAATAGGTTTATTTCAGCAATGTTGCCAGACAGAAAAATACCTTCTGACGCTGGTCTTCCAATGAAAAAGTGTTTCATGTTCAAATCTTTATTTTATTTATTTATATTTATTACTAGCTTTTGCCAACTGCAGTAAATCGGATATTGGTTGGCTTGTTGGCTCCCAGTGGGTGATCAGTACATTTTTTACTATGGAAATAACCCTTTATACAAATTTTTCAGGGTAGAAGATCAATTTACTTCTGTCACTCTGGAGAGAATGAGAGGGAGAGTCAGACTTTTACAGACTAAACCCATCCCATGTTCGTTCTGTTGAATTTTCCGTTCTAGCCGCGGTGACTTTTTCAACATTTCTGCAGCAAATGGAACAAACCCTGAAATCTTGTAAAAAATCCATACATAATGTTGAGTTTTGAACACATTTTCGTAAATATATCTCCTACATATGCCTATCAGCTGTTTGTTTTCATACGTATAACAGAATTGATCCCATGAATCACCCCGTTAGAGAGACAACAATTTATAAGGAAGGAAGGACTGAAGGATACAGGTGTGGTTTTAGCTAGTAAAAGTCTGACACACCCTTCCACTCCACCCTAGAGAGCGGGAGATATCATAGGAAAATTTCACACTTAAAAAAAAATGTTCATATTTGTTTTTTTTTTTTTAATTAGCTTATACTTTCCCAAAGCTAGGCTAAGGCTTCGCAAAACTTGCCTTCATCCATATACAGGAGAAAATATCCTCAACTCCTGAATAGCGTATTAGCTAATCTGGACATAGGTAAAATGGGGCCAGTAAGATCGATCCAATACCGATATTGATACGACCAAACATGACATACTTGAGAATCCATCTTTTCCGATTGCACAAATATTGGCGTAGCAAATTAAAGTAGCCAGGTTGCCGTCCAATGTTGGCGAGTTTGCGACCAACATTGTAACTAAAGTAGAGCTTGACCCTTTTTTACTGATCCCGGGCCCTGTTCGAGCAATCCCGGGATTTATATAACATCGATTGGAAATTATATTCGATAATGCGGAGCGCGTGAAACTCTGCAAATATAGGTATAGATGTGTTAACGGTGTATGGAAATTCGTTTTAAGGAAAGAGCGTTGTGTGTCTGTGCCGTGAATATTGTTTCTGAGTGTCAAATCATCAAAATGACATAATTTCTTTCACAAATCCAACTGAGCGTCCATTTGTCACCATAGGTATCCAGCAAAATATCAGCGTCAGGTATTTTGCCTGATACACGCTGAGCTGGGCTCCCATTTCGTGCAACATTGGGATTCAAACCGCACTATAATAATATATAATATAATATAATAATATAATAATGTTTATTGAATTGTTTGATTTACATAAATATTTCTACAATAAGGGCTTAAACTAGAGGTAAAGTTACAAAAATTGCATTCTACCTGAACTAGGTATAATAAACCTGTATCTCAGGTAACTTATTTAAGTGCTTATATGTTAATAATATATAAACTAAAATTCATTAAACAAAAAGTAAATAATATATGAACAATATTAAATAGTCTAATACTGACAAATACTTTGCTTAATCATCAAATATGCATCACTGCAAGACATTATTGTGACACAACATTCCATTATATATATTTTTGCAAAGTATCGGTTATATAAACTAGGTCGATTAGCACAAACAGTAAAATTATAAAATAAATAAGTACAATAATGTTTATGTAATATTATGCTTAGAAGTTATAAAACTTGTATGCGTTACGTTAGAGAAAATGTGACGACGCTATTTACGTGTCCTCATTATAATTAATGGAATTTATGAGTCTTGTCTCAGCAATTTTCTTAGCCGGGCAGTCTTGATTCCCTGTCTTGTGATTACTCGGCTTATTAAAACGCATGCATGTTGCACACTGTGCCTGATCAGCTGTTTTATCGCACAGCATCCACTGGTGGCCTTGTTCACCACAAAGTGCACATGTATAGACAGCTTCGCGACAAGTCTTCGCTGCATGCCCATACTGTTGACATTTAAAGCACCTGGTCACAAGTGTGAAGTCCCTCACTGCGCAGGATGTCCAATTAATGAACACTCGGCTTTGGTTTATAAGCGCCTTTCTTATGCTAGCAGTTACTTCTAGAACATAATTGCATGTAGGTCCCTCTTTTTTGCCCGACTTGTGACTTAATTTTATAGAGGCTAAAAAAGAGTCACGAGATAAATTAGGTAGCTTGTCAGCTAAGTTCTGCTCATATATGCAATCGTACACTTCCCGGGCACTTAACTCGGTTGGTACTCCTATTACTATAATTTTTGGTCTTCTTTTCTGGGGTTCTTCTACTTTCAGACCGGAACCACTTAGTTGGGATGATTTCCTAAGTTTCTCTATATCATCTTTGGTCTCCGTGCTAATGATAACACCTCCGTTCTTTGTCTTGCGCAATCCTCTAACATGTAATTTCATTTCCTCAGGGCGTATTATTTTTTGAACAAGAGATTTAGTGTCGTCACTCGATTTATTCTTATCCGTTGGATAAATTGCAATAGAGCTGAGGTTGTTGGGACGTAAATAACTATTTTTATTGGTTTTTACCATGTCAGCGAACGAAACTTTTTCTGCTATCGTTGGTTTGGTCCAGTTTTCTTGTATGCTTGTTTGTATGGTGTGCTGGAAATTTTCAAGGCAGTTGGTTAGGTCACATTTTTCTCTTATCGCTCGAACAGAGCTTCCCACTTCCAGAGCCTTTAATTTCAAGTCCTGGTAGAAAATTGCCATCTGCGAAACGCCATGACCTATCTTGCGCGACAAGGAGCTGATCTTCAGTTTTTGATCGGAGTTTAACTTTCCTTCTTGAGCAATGGAACACACTTCATTCAAGCATTTATCTATAGATATCAGCCAATTACTAATGTCACTGGTGTCCACCGTTTCAAATTTTTCTTCAAGTGCATGGGTTGAAGGAGTTGGGAAACTCCGAGGGCTCTGTTCCATATCTGACATAATACTTAGTATTTGCTCATAATTATTCACTTAAAGTAAATCACTAACTTAGCAAAAATGCGCGATATGTTTTCTAGGTCACAGATCACTATTAGATATTTAACATCAAATAATTGATACATAAAACACACGTCCGTTCTACTTGAGTGCCAATATGTAACTCAATTCTATGTCTTCTTACTCAATTATATGTAACTCAACTATGAATTTTATCTGCGATCTTATTTTAAGTACCCACCCTTTATATAGCTTGTTCTTTTTTTAATGTTATCATTAATTTTTTTTTTGGGTTTTAATTATTTTCAGTAGGTAATAATTTTGTTGTTTGTATCGGTGTAGGTGCTTGGTTCTTTATAAATTTGTGCTTTTGTGTGCATTTTGTATTGCAACGAATACATTTTTTATATATCTATCTAAATATTATTTTCCACCCCGAGTGTAGTAAGGGTGGGCTTTTACTGACTAGTAGCCATCCGTGTTCCTTCAGTTTACGTTCCAGGGCTTTTTTTAGTTGGGAAATCATCCAATGACGTCACCCATACTAAGGCAGAGCGGAAGGGCGTGTCAGACTTTTACTGACTAAAACCCACACCTGTTCTTTGTTTACCTTTGTTTCAGGGACCATGGGTTCACTTTCGCACAGCCCATGGCACCAGTAGGCTTCGATCTATGTAGTTTGCTGACATCTCCTTGAGGCGAGCGTGGAATACGCGTAGTCGACTACTTGGGCTCGGTCCGGACGGTTACCGGACGGTTGGACGGCGAGTTACCCATGCTCGCCGTCCGCAAGCCCACGCCTACGGTGGCTGCGGTAACTCTTTGAAGAATTCTGCAACGCTGACAGGCGTCGGCATTTGCTGAAAGGTTTATTATAGTATTTCAAAATCTTTTGAATACCTTTCTGCTATCTTAAATATCGCAATTAGAACAGATCAACACTACTAAAACTATAAAGAAAGATTTGTTTCCTACGTTTAATTAACATACAGAAACTAATAATGAAAAAAACTGGTCAATTGCGAGTCGGTCTCGCGCCCTGAGGGTTCCGTACAAACTCACTGTGTAAATAGTATAATTCCGGATCCAGAAAAATCTACAGAGACTCCATCTCTGAAGATTTTTCCGAATCAATAAATTTACAGTTTTCAGATTTATTCCTGTACATGGGCTGTAAGACCTTGTTTTTTTGCCAAATTTAAGGATTTTGAGTTGACGGGAGTTACCCGATGAACTTTGATTTCCTCGAGAGTGTCATAATGTACGATTTTTGCCACATAAACCGAAGTATCATTTTTTCTCGTTAACTTACAAGTTTGATTTTTTTACAGCTTTAAGAATCCACAGACCTGAGTATATGGTTTTAATGTCAACTCGATACCTCCACGCGTTCGCGAGATAAAGGGTCTTGACAGACAGACAGACGGACGGACACCAAAGTGATCTTATAAGGGTTCCGTTTTTCCCTTTGAGGTACGAAACAAGTAGGTATAACAAGTGTACCTATCACAAGAATTCCCAGACTTCCCGGAATCGCAATCCCGGGTTTATACGCTTTAAGAATAACTTATACTCTTAATTAATATTAATATAGTCTGGAACGTGGGCAGAAAAATACACATCTCATGCTGCCTACGTCTAGAAAATAATCAGATTAGATATATTAGATAAATAGGTTAGGAAATATCATTTGCTTTCTCCTCTATGTTCATCCCACTTATTTCTGTGGGAAGAAGTTCTTTGTTTGCTTGCCTTTTTTTTTTATAAAAAACCTTGTCTCACTTTCTTGGTCCCATAGAAATATTATTGTGATCTTATCATGAACGTCACAGTGGGGTGCCAACTGAAAATCAGCGCTGGGTGTCTAACGGCCAGCAATGCTGAGGAAGTTACCCTTTCGGTGTGGGCACACTCGGCGTACTTTGTACTTTTATTCTTGCTTACTTTGTGTATAACCGTTGTGCTGTGTCTGTACTGAATAAAAGTATTTCTATTCTATTCATTCTAACTTCGAAGATTTGGAACGGAACTTCTCATAGAATCACAACAGAACGTAACAAGTAAAATTGCTTTGTTTATATACGTGTAATCGATGACTGACTGAAAGAACACATAACTTTTATAGAAACACCAACTTCTGAAATTAAAGTTATTTTGCACTTTTTATTGTTTTTGCTTACATTGAAGCCAAGAAGGTGGAATATAATCAAACGACTAATATTACTTCAGTTACTCTTGGCGTTCCTAGGCCGCGGCACTTTTTCAAATATGCGTATTGTGGCCCTAGCAAGTGTCGGCCCGTCAATTTTGTAGACATCACTTTGAGGCACGATTGGAACAAAGCGCGCCGTTGACTTGGGCTTGATCCTCACCAAACGCGACGGTGAGCTACCTATTGCTCGCCGTCCACAAGGCCGCGCTTACGGTGGTTAGAAATTGTCCAGCGAATTCCATCTCCCAGAGCGTCTCTGGCAAGGCTCGGACCGTAAGACTTGTCTCCTCTTCAGGATTTTGGCTCACCTCCTTTCCTCGCATTAATTAAACTTTATTTCATTAAATTTTAGAAAACTTACAGGTAATATATTAGAGTTTTTACAAGTATGAAGAAGAAGGCCAATTACAAGTTTTCACTTATATAAACTTCTAAATATATAATAAAATTAACAAGTAAAATTAAGCTGAGATCTCTTCAAAATTTTAAGTGCCTGTGACTTAATTTAAGTAGAGCTAAACTAAGTTATTATTATTATCCATTTTTAGGGTTCCGTATCTCATAAGGAAAAAAAACGAAACCCTTATAGGATCACTTTGTTGTCCGTCTGTATGTCTGTTTGTTTATTAAGACCCTTTATCTCGGAAAAGCGTTAAGGTATCGAGTTGAAATTAAAATCATATACTCGGTCTACGATCCCTTGAAGCTGTGAATTAATCAAACTTCTAAGTTAACGGAAAAAAAAGATATGGCCGTTTATGTAGCAAAAAACGTATTTTGCCACTCTCAAGGGAATCAAAATTCAAAGGGTAGTTCCAGTTGACCTATAATCCTGAAATTTGACATAGAGTAAGGTTTTAGCACATATGTATGAATAAATCTGAAAACGGTGACTTTTTAGTTACGTCACGTATGAAAAATCTTCGTAACTCAATTCGGAAATTGAACTGTTTTCATAGGTAAGTTTGTATGGAACTCTCAGTGCGCGAGTCCGACTCGCTTTTGCCAAGTTTTTGGTTATTATTTATGCTTTTAAAAACTTCGCCTACGTGAGAACTGTCTACATCCACTGAGTAACACAAACAGTGGTTCAGTGGAACGTGCCGTCCGCCCACTCGTTGCGCCATCAATCCGAAGACTTAATTCATCAAATGTACGGCAGTAGACCTCTGTCAGGGTGAGGAGCTTGAGCGAGTGCTGAAGCGGGCGTGAAGTATCAAATACTTCCTTCTGCGAGCGGCTTCGTCGGCGTGAATGACAATTATTGTGGACGCGAAGTCGAAGTCAGATAAAAAAGCATGTCTATGTCCTTCCTTAGAGTTAAAATTTACCCAGTTTTAAATTTTATCAAAATTGGTTCAGTAGTTTAACCGTGAAACCGCAACAGACAGAGTTAGTTTCACATTTATAATATTACTTAAACCGCCTAATGTGCCGTGGAAATGGCGGATCGGCTTCGCTAGTGAGAGGTGAGAGATCAATCGTCTATTGTTTTAAAGAGTTGCTAACGATTCGGATACAATTTTTTGTTTTTTTTTTTAGTTAGCCCACACTGTCCCACTGCTGGGCAAAGGCCTCCCTCCACTCCTTCCAACGATCACGATTCCTCGTTTTCTCATTCTAATTCCTAAGGAAGCCATCCCGGTCGTCCCGCCATCTCCTTCGTGGTCTGCCTCGGCCCCGCGTTGCTGTGTCCGGGCACCAATCCTGCGTTTTACGCGCCCACTCCCCCCTCGTTAGACATGCGGCAGACATGTCCTGTCCAGTCCCATTTAAGTTGGGCAGCCTTTGGCCCGGCGCCCACTATCGGTGGGCATCGGTGCGGCTCGGTACAGCTTGAGCGCTTTACGCCGGCTTCGAGCGGCTTAGGGCGCCTTAGAGCTCCGTCGGGCGACTTCGGGCGGCCTCGGCAGCCGTAAGCATAGCTAAGGATGCCGAGGCGGTCTTCGGGTAGCTCGGGTGGCATTTTCGGATCAGACACGTCGCAGAACAGTCATTTCGATCACCGCACGCGCCTTCATTATCGTATCGTACAAGTAGACGCAAAATAACTTGGCAGTCCTGAACATAGGCTCTGCGAACTTCTGCGCATGTACATTCGTAAAGAAAACTGTTATTGGCATTTTTTTTTTTTAACCAAAATACTAATAAAAATGTCCTAATACCAAGTAAAAATAAAATAAATATCAAAACAATTTGAGACTAAAAGCTACAAAAATAACTTATGAATAAACACTTAAACAAAAACAAACTTAAAAAAAAACTAAACAAAAACATAACAATATAATAATGTCAGCAAGATTAACAATGAGAACTAAGTCCCAATCCACCATTATAAATACACACACATAACTGTTTTCACGGAACGTTACGAGTGACTGCTCTGCGATGTTTCTGCAGCCAGAACTATTCTTAGGCTACCCAAAATCAGCTACGGCGTCCTTAGGCGTGTTTACGACTGCCGAGGCAGCTCTCAGGCGCCCAAAGCCGCCCGAAGTCGCCCGACGCAGCTCTAAGGCGCCCAAAGCCGCCCGAAGCCGGCGTAAAGCGCTCGAGCTCTACCGAGCCGCACCGATGCCCACCGATAGTGGGCGCCGGGCCTTTTGCGCCATATCAACGATTTGCGTTTTGGAGCGCAGTGCTGTGTTTCGAACATGATCTGTTAATTTAACACCTAGTATGCTGCGCTCCATTGCACGCTGGCAGTCCTTGTGTTTTGAGGTTACAATATGTTCGGACAAATGTATCCGAATTGGAACATTTAAAACTTTTTTATCGGACTGTTCAATAGTAGTAGTGTCCGATTACATTGTGTCTGAATCAGTAACGTTTGAATCATGTTCTCTTTTTTTCTCTTTTCTCTTTTCTGTTTTCTCTCTACTACCTACTACACAAGTAGCGGTGCACTGTGGCCACCTAATCACACCCGCTATCGTACGTATATCTTATTCGCTACGCGTTCTCTATGGACATGGCCCAAGGCATTTGTCCACACGACCTGTGTGCACAAGGAAATGTATTGAGCATACACTGCCGGTTATATTCGTGAAATATGACTCGACAGTACATTTTTGTGTAGTAGTAGGGCAATGTATAGAATATTATAAATCATCAACCGATTTATTAGAAAGGATAGGTTTCTGCTGGGATTAACAAGGAATTATATAAATATATAATAATATATAATATATTCTACAACTATCACACACTGCCGTCTAGTCCCAAGCTAAGCAGAGCTTGTGTTATGGGTAATAGACAACTGATAAACATACTTATGTATTTCTAATACATACATATTATAGATAAATTACACCCAGACACAGAACAAATGATCATGCTCATCACACAAACATTTGTCCTGGGTGGGAATCGAACCCACGACCTCCGGCATAGCAGTCAGGGTCACTAACCACTAGACCAACAGGCCTGTCAAAAAGGCCTGTCAATTGAGAGAATCCCGCAAATATTGAAGGCATAAATACACATTGTAACGGAAAGGAGTGATCATATTTTAAATACTGTAATAATACTTTTGACGGCATGGTTGGCGTAGTGGTTGAGTGATTGGCTGCTGGTCGCGGGTTCGATTCCCACCCGGAACAAATATTTGTATTATTAATACGTAAATTCGTCAGCATCATTTCAGCTGAAAGACATCTACTATTTGACTTAGCCCTCCCCGAAGTGTCTCCATAACGTCCTGTACTATGTATCGCATCCGCTGGATTACGAAAATTATTAAAAAAAAAACTAAACTATATTAAAACACTAGCTTTTGCCCGCAGCTTTGCCCGCGTACATAAAATATAGCCTATGTCACTCAGGGATAGAGCAGCTTTCTATCAGTGAAAAAAATTTAGCAATCGGACCAGTACTTTCAGAGATTATGTCCTACAAACAAAAAAAAAACAAAAAAACAAACTTTACCTTTTTATCATATTAGTTTAGGTGTAACATAACAATAAGTTTTTCTGTTAAAACACCAGTTTTCATTGCAGTTTCGGCTTAAAATCGTGTTTCATTTGGACACTACCAACACCATTACAACATCGCCTTTCAAACACATTTCACGCCTCCAACGTACAGCTTATTCTAAGCCGGGACTACACAGCAAGTGCGGGTCGTAAGTCGACTTAATTCATCAAATGCACGACACACGCTATTTGTCAACAATTCCTCCGGCCTGGGCTATTTGTAGGCGCTATGACAGGGGCGCGTGGTGGTAGGGGGAGGTCGGCAGTGCAATACACTGCTCGGTGCGAACAATTGATGGGAGATTGAGTTTTGATGCAATTTCTTTGATTTATGTGTCGGTAGGATGTCTCCTACAAGATTATATATATATATATATATATACATATATATACACTTGGGGGACGCCTATGTCCAACAGTGGACTTCTATCGACTTAAATGATGATGATGATGATGATGATCGGTAGAGAAAATGAAGCGTGAGATGATGAGGTGGTCATAGCCAAACAAAAAATAGAAGTACGAAGTACGTTTCTCAGTGACATAACTATGATGAAAAAGCAAAGGGAATGCTTTATATATATCAGAAATATTGATAGAGCTGGAGTGGAAAGAACCGTCTGAATATAATTTGGGTGTCTTCAAGGCTAAAGTGAATAGGCTCTTAATAAACTAGTGCGCCTCACCATCAACGATTGCATCACTGCTTACCATCAGGTGGGATCGCAGTCAAGCTCTAGTTTATATCAGATACTATAAACTATATACATTTATAAAACTATAACCTGAGGATCTTTAAGTCAAGAGTAAATAAGTTACTCTAGGCAAGCGCGCTCCATCGTCAACCACATCGTCGCTTTCCATCAGGTGAGATAGTGGTCAACCGCGAGCCTATCAACAATAAAAAAAAGAAAGTGATTATAATATGAGCTTAAGAGAGTGTCAATTCATTTGTTCACTAGAGCAAATATTTATGGCGGTGTTCGTTCGGTCAAATTTTAATGTCACCTCTTGTATATTCAACAACGGTATATTTTATAAAGTATGTCAAATACACCAGCTAATCTTCAAATCCAAACAATTCCTCAATAACGAAACCAGCAATGTACTTCACCCCAAACAATAGTTTCACATCGCGCCCTTGCTGCAAGTTCTATGCATTTTCGAAATGCGATGTCGACGCTATCCGGGCATTTTGATGCATGGCTGGTGTGTTATGGTCACTGCTTGGCAGAGAAACTTGAGCCCAGTCAATAGCCCCCCATTCGTATGTGAATTGATGTAGAAATCACTATTATATGCTAGTGACCATATCGCTTTATACACCGTCCAAGGATGCATTTCAATTTGTATGGTACAAACTTTCGAGAGCACAACCAGCAGTGTATTTCATTTCAATTGATGTCATGGTTTCTCAATTTGTTGATAGTAAAGGTTTTACGCTGCCCGTCGTTGAAATCGGTCCGTGGGCGTGCTAATATATGTCTTGTGGTGTTGGTGTTATATCCAAAGGTGCCAGAGTACAAGTAAATAAAGAGATTTGTGATATGGACGTGTTCAATGCAATATAAGGTACCTAGAATGTGCATAGGCTATTAGGATAGGCATCTCAAATAACAATTGAATTGCAAGATGCATCGGTTATTATAACTGTAAAATCAAAATGTGAATAGGGTTGACCTCGGTATTAAAAGGAATATCATAGAATAATCAGCCTTATAATGTTCCCACTGCTGCGACTCAGACTTCCTCTTAAGAAGAATGAATGGGCCATAATCCAACATGCGGGGCGGGCCCAGTGTGTGTTGGTAGATGTCACGTTTCTGAAATTTTAGTCCTAGGACATGCTGGTTTCCTGACCATGTTTTCCTTCACCGTTTTTAGAGCAGTGGTGATGAAATAAATTACACAAATTAAAGCACCTGGTTGGGGTTGAACCTGACCTACAACTTTTAATTCGAGGCCGTTGCCGCTGGGCTACCACTGCGTCACGTAAGTTATAAAGGATTTCAAATATTATGATCATAAGAGAGAAAAAACAAACCAAATACCAAGAGACAGATGACTTTGTGATGGCTAACAAAATGATAATGAAAAAGGAAAACACATACAGACAGATGAAAGACAAAGACATTAGCAACACCGATGCTGAAATTTACAAACCATTTCATATCAAAACACAAGAAACAGAATAAAGCTATTGTTTCTAACTGTTCCACCATTCGCTCTGGACTAAACTGTTTCATTTCCAACACGAACCTATAGCACACACTCCTTTGTACGTTACGTTACCAATTAAACTGTCTGGACAAGTACATGGCAATGGCATAGTAATTCTCCCTTCAATGTCCATGGGCCGTCTGTGTGTATTTTGGCTAGCCAAAGGCGACGGCTTGTTGACGAACGTACGGAGACATTGCTCCGGTTAATTCAGGCGTTCTTGGGCATATAGGTGCTTTAGATTACGAGAATTTAGACTGGGTGTTGGATCTAATATGATCTGTGAATTTGTGTTATCTGGTTACGTCTTTGTGTATTCTACTAGGCAATTTAGCTAAGTAAACCATTGTAATAGGTTAATTTGGGACAGGCCATTTTGGACCGTTTCAATTTTTGTTTATTTTTGGACGTTCCTATAACTTAGCGACTATATTTTGCTTTTGCAATAAGAGATTTTTGACTCTTGCTGATCCTGTCTTTCAAAATACATATATCAATTAATTAATTTATGGAGTTGTGACATTGGAATGAATCCCATTAGATGAACGCAGCCTTAGAACGCCTCCTACTAGATGGGCTGACAACCTGGGTGGGTTACAATGACGTTCAAAGTAAGATTATTTCATTCTTATTTCAGTGTGGGTAAGAGATGGCGCTAGACAACCTGTATAGCTCTGTCTCTCATACACACTGGAATAAGAATAAAACAGTCTTACTTTGAACGTCGAAACCCACCTGGTCAGAGTTGCAGGAATCTAATAAATGTGGTCGTTGTGGCGACATTTGGGGAAGCCTATGTCCAGTAGTGGACGTCTTTCGGCTGATATGATGAGTCAAAAATGCTTTTGCTTTCAAAATATTTTATTTTAATCTTCTAATAGATGTACTCACTGACAAACACAACAGTCGTTCATCTTACTACAACATTAAACCTCAGACATTTTGGCACTGAGACGGTTAGACAACTTTCTGAATGGGACGTCTCCATTACTCTATATACCAACGTGTCTGAGCACCGTTCAGGTATTTATAAACATAACTCTGTACATATACTAAACTGTAGCTTCATTTGCACAGTGTGGTGAGTCTCGGCTACTCACTGTCTTTGCAGTGTCGACGTTTAGTGCTCAAACGTCTTTGGTACATGCTTAAGTACTTAAGTTTCATGATGATAGACGCACGTCTGTCTCTGTTAAAGCGTCAGTTAGGTTAGATTGCCTGTGGGTAAATTTTGTCCGGTCTATGTGCTGATTCTAGCTCGTTAAATGAATGTAGATTCTAGAGGGTTCTATTTTATCAAAATACGATGACGATCCATTTATGAGCTTCATAAAAAATGTGAGTTAAGTATAAACAACATTATTTTTAGTTTAGGCGAAACCTGAATATATTTAGCTCAAAATCAGTAACTGAAAGGATTCCAATAGTTTTTACACCATGCTATATCATTTCACGTGTATGGTTTCGCCTGAATTCAAAATATTCATATTTAAAAAAAATCCCAGTGCTGGAACTCAAGGCTTCTTCTCTAAAAGAGGGAATGGGGGTCCAGTGCAGTTTGGCAAATATCACATATCTTCGAATTTTTGGCTCTAGATCCTGCTCACGATATTTTCCTTCACAGTTTTGAGGCTTTACTTCTTTTAAATTTAAAGTTACCTCCCTCGTTATTTTTCTGCCAGATAATTCTTACAATTTATCCTATATTATTATATCTTAATGTGTACCGATCGTATTAACACTGTAATTCAATATCCATATTCCCTATTGAACAAATCAAGTCCAATAATTTCTCGATACAGAACCAAACCTGGAGTATTGATGCAGCTATATACAACATATTAGTAAGTATGAGGTCGTGACCGCTGCCCGTATGCTCTAATCTGGTTAACGGAGGGCACTTCCCTCCCCGGACTATTGAACTATATTGTTATGATGTGAGGTTTCATTAGGATACTATTGAAGATATTGTGTGGTCTGTGCGTCATACGGAAGTAAAGTATGTTGTGGTTGTTTATGCGTAGTTTTTGTTTTTTCGGAAGTCTCGTTATACGCCGTTAAATTTTGATCGTTTTAATCCCGTGGAGGGTCGATTCGGTACATGAAACACTATTGATTTGTAAAGATAAAATTAAAAAATTAAGTTTTTTTTTTAAAACTCGTATTAATTTACGTTTGTACGAAAAGAAGCTAAGCGAGTTCAATGACCCGTAGGTAGATACCTACAGGTCATTGAACTCGCTCAGCTGACGTTTTCTTAAAGAAATTAATTTCTTACAAACGTAAATTAATACGAGTTTTAAAAAAAGGTTCTTTATTTTTTAATTTTATCTTTACAAATTAATAGTGTTTCATGTACCGGATCAACCCTCCACGGGATTAAAACGATCAAAATTTAACGGTGTATATCTCGTATATGTAAAAGAGTATCGATATTTTTAAAACGTGTCAACTAAGATGTTGCGTCCGTATATTCTAAAACTAGCTTCTGCCAGTGGCTTCGCCCGCGTGGAAGAAGGTTTCTTTACACAAACTTTGTACTCCCGTTAGTAGGTTAATTTTCACAAAACCTTTCTTAATGCTTTGGTACGTCATAAAAGGAAGCCTTGTGTAAAATAAAAAGTTTCAAGTTCTTGTCCGAGTAGTTTCGGCTGTGCGTTGATATGTCAGTCAGTCAGTCAGTTTCTTCTTTTATATTTATATGTCGCAGCCATCTGGTTAAATTAGCCATCCAATTGGACGCCTAGGGCGTTCGTTAAACGCCGGCTGTATAAAATTGTAGGATATTCTCAGGAATTTTAGAAATTAAAAATACAGGATCGTAGCTTGCAGTATATCAGTTTTAATTTGCCAGTCATGAGATTCAAAAATCATGGAGGTAGTTAATAGTTAGCTCCTGATAAAAAACTTATAGCTAATATTTATTTATATACTTATTGCTAGAGTGGTGCAAAATTGAAGTGACGCTTCAACACCGGCATCTAATGAAATGGCTGAAGAACAACTAGCCATGTCGTTGACCGCAACGTTTAACCAGATGGCTGAACGTTGTGTAGTCATTTAGTTTAGTAGGCCAACCATGAGTTTATAAATTATATAAAACTACTTTTTAGTAATAGTGTCCACCAAGTAATAGTGAAATATTATCAATAAATAGCGGAACTAAATTTGAATCACTTGGCTGAGTCTTGATTAGTCATTTCGAAAGGGCTAACTTTCAATGCGCCAAGCTGTTAAACGTTGAGTGATTTTAGTTCAAACAACTATCGGCCTAGGCATCTAATTGGATGCCGGCGTTTAACGAACGCTCTAGGCGTCCCATTGGATGGCTAATTTAACCAGATGGCTGCGACATATAGATTACAAGCTACCTCATTTGATACTGCAGACAGTTTTTCCAGGTCTGGATGTCCTGTGTAAGTGAGTTTACATGTTCGTGAACGTACCCACGATACAGGAGTTATTTCTATTGTGGATAAAAGCTAAAATACATCGAAATTTTCGAACAAGCTTCTAAGCTTACTTCATGTTAAGTTTAGTGTGCGTTTACAGGCCCCCTAATTATCAAAACTACTCTATTTTTGAGTCAGTCATGGAAGATGTTATGGCTAAACTTTCAACTGGTAATAAACCAGTAATTATCTGCGGAGACTTTAATGTTAATATTTTAGAAAATAATTCAGATAGCAGTAGATTATTAAATCTTTTCAAATCATTTAATTTATCAAATGTGTTTATTGAACCAACTCGAACAACGACAACTACTGCTACATGTATCGATAATGTTTTTTGTTGCTGCAAGTATTTAGAAAAAGCCATTGTAAATTATCTGCCTTCTGATCATAGCGGCCTAATGGTAACATTTGAATCCAACTTACCAATACAACAAGTGCAGATACAATTCAGACCAATAACATCCGGTAAACTAAATAAATTTAATAGCACTTTAACTAGCAGGTTGGGTGATTGGAACCTTGCAGAAAACAATGGTAATATTTTGTATAAAAATTTTTTTTCAGTAGTTCAAAAGGAGTATAATCAGACGTTTGAGAAAAAAACTAAAACTATCTGCCCTAAGTTTAGATTTAGTGACTGGGCAACTAAAGGAATCAGAATAAGTAGGGAAAGACTTTTCGAGTTGTATGGCCTTAAGCCTATTATTAACACTGAAACTTTTAATAAATATGTTGCTACTTATTCTAAAATGTTTAAAAATACTTGTAAGGCAGCTAAGGCCTTATACATCAGCAACAAAGTTAAAACAGCAGATAATAAAATAAAAACGGTTTGGAATATAATAAATAATGAAACCAACAGAAACAAAAGAAATAATAATGATTACACATTGGAGACTCATCATGGTCTTATTAGCGATAACAAACTAGTTGCAGAAGAATTTGTAAATTTCTTTACCAGTATTCCAATTAAAACTACTGAAGCCCTAAATTCGTCGCCATCGCATGCTTTTGGTTTATTACAGGCGAACGTTGCAGCCTGTTCGACTGAATTTAACTTTAAACATATAAACCCCATAACAGTAATAAAAGCTTTTAAAGAAATCAAGATTAAATTGACAGAAGATCTATGGGGTATGTCTATCAAAGTTTGTACCTCAATTATTGAGACTGTAGCGCCGTACTTAGCGTTAATATTTAATTTGTGTATAGATCAAGGAGTCTTTCCGGATCTAATGAAATATAGTAAAGTGATACCACTTTTTAAATCCGGAGACAGTAAAGACACTAATAATTATAGGCCGGTGTCCGTTTTGCCGGTTTTTAGCAAGATATTTGAAAAGGTGATGTTAAATCAAATGCTTAATCATTTTAACACCAATAACATCTTACACGATAAACAGTATGGTTTCACCAAAGGGCGTTGTACAACTGACGCTGGTGTCTCCTTACTAAAACACATTTTTAATGCGTGGGAGGAGGCACAAGATGCTATAGGCATCTTCTGCGACCTGTCTAAGGCGTTTGATTGTGTGGTTCATGAAACATTACTCCTGAAACTGGAGCATTACGGACTAGGCAAAGCAGCGTTAAGCTTATTAAAATCGTATTTGAATGACAGACAGCAACTAGTTCAAATAAACGGTGTCAATTCGTCGGGATTACATGTGAAAATGGGGGTACCCCAAGGTTCAATTTTAGGTCCTTTTTTATTTTTAGTTTATATTAATGATTTACCCTATTTGCTGAAAAATAAACTTAATATGGTGTTGTTTGCTGACGACACTTCTTTGATTTTTAAGATAAATAGAAGGACTAATAATCTTGACGATGAAAATAACGCTTTATTGCAGGTCCAAAACTGGTTCACTGCTAATAATCTAGTTCTAAATGGGAAAAAAACTAAATGCATAAGATTTTCCTTACCAAATGTCATAAGTAGTGATTGCGACATAGTATTGAACAATGAGAAACTAGAATTTGTTGATAAAACAGTTTTCTTGGGGATTACGCTTGACTCTAGGCTACAATGGGGTCCTCACTTAACATCTCTTGCAGGACGGCTTAGCTCGGCTGCATATGCTGTTAGAAAAATCCGCCAATTTACGGATGTTGATACCGCTAGACTAGTCTATTTTAGTTATTTTCATAGTGTCATGTCGTACGGTATCTTACTATGGGGACGGGCTGCAGACATCGAGTCAATCTTTATATTACAGAAAAGAGCCATCAGAGCTATTTACAATCTCCGCCGGTGCGATTCTTTAAGGGAACTGTTTAAAGATATTAACATAATGACGGTACCTTGTCAATATATCTATGAAAACATCATGTATGTTAGAAAAAATCTTCATCTTTTTAGCAAAAGAGGCGATAGACATAATTATGTTACAAGAAATAGGGATCAATTAGTTCAACCAGGTTTCAGACTGGCTAAAGTGGCCTCTTCTTTCATGGGGTACTGTTTGAAATGTTATAATAAAATACCACCCCAAATATTAGAACTCAATGAAACGAAATTTAAATCTTGTATTAAACGCACACTATGCAGGCAAGCATATTATAAGTTGGAGGATTATATTCAAGATAAAAATGCTTGGCTCAATGCTGGTCCAGCTCCACTACCACTAGGGTGTACTAATTAGTTGATTAGTTGGAAACTAATATTATTATTTTTAATTTGAAAGACACAATTGCATTGTATAATGTAGAAGCACTTTTTCCAAGTTTGTGAATGTGAAGCACCATGGAGCATTTTTATTAGGTTACAACTTCTTTTTTGACATTACGAGCATGGCAGTTGAGAGTTTGTCATGCTCACTCAAATGTCTCGCTGTTGGTGGCACGTGTTATTGGGTCGTTCAGTTCCCTTCAAAATGGTTGAGCTGAGTGGGGCTGATGCACGCGTCATGCTCGTGAACGGGTGCCGTCAGATGGGACTGGTCATCTCTTAGCTGCCAGTGGCTTAATTCAGTTTCTATCTTTTAATTATTTTACATTTTTTATTTCATTATCGACATTGTGCTCACATGATAGAAGCAACAAGTAATATGTAACCAAGCATTATATGTAACACATAATATGATTTAAAAGAGTGTCCATGGAGTTTCTTGCACGTTCTTCTCCATAGAGACCTACTCTTTGGAACGTGCAATTTAGCTTCACTTTTCTTGGACTGACCGACATTTGACTATTCAAAAGTGCCTGTAAATGGTCTATTTGAAATAAATGTTTTGATTTGATTTGATTTGATTTGATTTGTTGTTAAGACAAGTTTACAAGATTGTTGGATAGTTGAAAAATCATAGTTTTTGTACCTACTTATTATTTGACATTGATAAATACATCTATGACGATATTACCAATAAACTCAAAAACTATGGACTAATTTTCATCAGCAGTATGCACAACGTATCACTGAGTGACATACGCATATATTGTCACAGGGGTTGTTAAGCCGATAATAGAAGCTAATTCTTGAATATTGCTAAAAGTATTGTTTCGATAATCAACCTAGCTTATTTTCCTTTTACTTTTACACACCTTCTACTTCTCTTTTTTCTTCAACTTTCCTGTCGCAGGTAAGATTTCATTAGAAATAAGCATCACCTTTGTACTATTTTTCTGTTTCCGTCCTCTATTCTTATATTTCCATGTGTGTACATAAATAGTTAAATAAATAAATAAACGAAAAATGGTGATACACATTACCTACATATTATTATTTATACGAATGCTAGTTTTCAAAATATCAACAACAAATAATATCCATTGTAATAAATATTGATATTTTTTTGACAAGTCTAAACGAAACAAAGATTTCTGAACACATATTTGCATATCTGGAATATTGCTAACATCGTTAGATAGACTCAATCAGCATCACCTCCATACATATTATATATATCGCCACTCCATTTCGGTCCTAGATTTGCATGATTCTCCTCAGTGCTATAACACACAGTGCTCATTAATTTGACTGCCAATGGAGATAATTATTGTCTTACGTATCCCGCAGGATGGACTGCTGTAATTGTTAATTATAGAGCTATTGTTGTGGTGATTGCTACGGGAATTACTAGTGTTTATGCAATTGGCTTTGTATTAGTCTATGTCTTTAGATTACGTATATTACTGAAAAATTACAAACGCAAAAAAGTCTCATAGAGCAGTGGGTAGCTCGCTGTCCGACCGTCCGGTAACCGTCCGCACCAAGCCCAAGTCGTCGACGGCGTGTACTCATACACTATTCCACGTGCGCCTCAAGATGTCAGCAAACCATAGGCGCCCAGCAGGGTTGAAAGCTACTGGGGTCAAAGGTCTGCTTCTGTAAGGAAGACTCGGCCCTGGTATGAAAGGCAAAGAAAGAATTAGTCAGTAAAAGTCTCACACACCCTCACGTTCCACCCTAAAGCGAAATGACATAGGATGATTTTCTCACCTAAAAAATGCCCAAGTGGTGGATTACAGGATTACCATTTTCTCTCCTAGAGAGGAGCTCCGTTTTTTTAAATGCTGCGACCGCACCTGGTGAAAAGCAGAAATGCAATGGTTAATGGTGAGGTGCACTAGTTTATTAAAAGTGAATCCCAACTGTGGGATTATTATGTTTTTTATGCTAGCATCAACCTTCATTAATTTGTAGATACCTTTCTTCAATGTTCCATTAGTTATGACAACGTTTGTTTTGTCTAGCATAAAGTAGTATACAAAAGTAGATTTAGTATCTAACGAAACCTTAAACACGTGTATATTATTTCTATGTACAAAATTTCACAACTGTATCATGAAAAATTACAAAGTAATAAGTTTGTTATGTCAGCAAAAATACGTAATCACGGGGCCATCCAGGCGACTGAGGGGTTGTTTTGCACTTGCGCTCAGCTGTTTGCTGGCCCGCTATAATCTGCCGTGACCTGCACGCTTAGCCAAGTTGTTATCCTGCAATCGTTAACACTGTCGAAAAGTGATGAAACGTATGGGAATGACGACATCTCAACGTAAAGTCGCGTGGTCAGAACAAACGAATAGACAATTCGTAGCCAAGTTCACATCGTTCAAAATCGTTTCTACACTATTTAACGCTACATCCTTTTTTATACAAACGCTACATTGTAGAACGAGCGGCCGACTCAGGCGCGTCAACATGGCTACCAACTTATCGTTTTCTACAATTGCTGTCACCGAGGCGTTACCGATTAGAGAACGGAATTCGATTGTAACTTGGCTAGGGGGGCTGTTGTACTTAGTGTCGGCGGTGTCCAACTTTTGACCTTTTTGAGTATTTTTGGGAAAAAATATAACATGAAAACCATTGAAATCCATTCAGTTACTGATTCTGAATAAACTATTTTCAGGGTTTGCATAAACTAAAAATAGTATTGTCTAGAGAAGTCCGGTAATGCGACTAATGATATCATACACAACACCAATCTTCTACCATCGCAGAACAAAACGAGAAATAGGCCAGATTCCCAGAGTCGTCACAATTAATCAATTGTTTCACAGGATACGTTCATTACGACTTGGACCACCTACAGAACACGCTTATAAGGATGTGAACTGATACCAGCTTATTTTAATATCTACCAAACTGAAGGTGGGCGGCCATTCTTGCGACCCGGTTATATGGACAACGTCCTGGGAACTTCGTTTTGGTTAAGTATGAGATATGGCCTGTCTAAATGTGGCAATAAATGTCAGGTTAGATTTAAAGTCATCTGTTTGTGTTTGCAAATGATTGAAGTACTAGGTATAATAATATTCCACAACTATCACACAGCGCTGCCTAGTCGCCAAGCAAGCAGAACTTGTGTTATGAGTACTGAACAATTGATAAACTTACTTATATATTTCTAAATATACACTGTTAAATTTTAATCGTTTTAATCCCGTGGAGGGTCGATCCGGTACATGAAACACTATCGATTTGTAAAGATAAAATTAAAAAATAAAGTACCTTTTTTCAAAACTCGTGTTAATTTACGCATGTACGAAATTAATTTCTTTAAGAAAACGTCAGCTGAGCGAGTCCAATGACCTGTAGGTAGTTTGTACGCAACGCCAACTACTCACCATCAACCATTGCATCACTGGGAGGTGGGATCGCAGTCAAGCACTGGTTTCTAACATAAAAACTCAAGCTGAAGTAGTGACGGTATAAACCCCGTAGGTCTCTCACTAGCCAATCGATAATGTCGCGGCTTCAGCAAACCAAATCAGTCCCCTGCGTCACCCCCTGACCGTCGACGACGATATTTTCGGGCTAGCCCACTTAAATTCTGTTTGCTTTGTACTTGTATGGATGTAAGGACTTGTACATATATGTGAGATTGTTGTATAAAGTTGTGCATTGGCTTAAGAGCGTCCATACCGGGATACATTTTCATGCAACCGCTCTTACGTGATTATATCGTTATTACACATCTTTCTCTGGGTACAAGGAGTGAAATTCCCTGCCGAAGTCTGTGTTTCCTGATAGCTACAACTTGGTGTCTTTGGGTCAAGAGTGAATAGGTTACTTCTAGGCAAGCGTTCTCCATCGTCGACCACATCATCGCTTACCATCGTTTGAGATTTATTTATTTATTTATTGAAACTTCATGCAACACACAGGTACAAAGGCGGACTTAATGCCTTAAGCATTCTCTACCAGTTAACTTAGGGTGGTGAAGAGAAAACATGGCAGGTGCACAAAAAAAAAACAACAAAAATGGATTATTAAGAAAAATAAGGGTACAAATGTGTATATATAAATAAAATAGACATACATATATATTTAATATAATATATACCTACATATATATTTATATAAAGTAGAAGAAGGGGGGTTTTGAAACGGCTCCGCTATTTGTTCTGAAAGTAATGCGCAATTAACATCCGTAGACTCATAGCAAGGTTCAGTTGAAAACCAGCGTCAGGCAACTGCTACGTAGTGGCCTGGCATCATGCTGAACTGGACCCATTTGGCGCAGCCGTGAGACATACCATGTAGATATCTTTAAGTTTAAGTTTCTATACTATAATAATTGTTATCTCATTGTGTGTACCTATGTGCCAAATAAACGTATATTCTTTCTTCTTTTCTAAATGAGATGGTGGTCAAACGCGAGCCTATCAAATAATAAAAAAGGTATTATGGAAATTCTTATATCTTGTGGACATTATCTAGGTTTCTATTGAATCAAATCATAAAAGAGAATGCTCTGGCTCTTTAAAAAAAAAAATCCAGCTCCAGCAAAACAAGATGCACCACAAATATCAGTAATAATAAGTAATAGAACTAACCAGTTATTATCGTGACGCTTACTTGCAAACATAATCATAAAAATTGCCAGTTTTATTACTCAGGTTTTAAAAATTGCTTACTTAATGTTTTTTATTACTTAAGATATTTCATTTAATTTACAAAAATTTTGAAAGACAGTTTTTCTTTATTCATTGACGACAAAATTGAACGTTTTAAAAACATTTCGGAGAGACTTTCTAAAATTAACCTACATTCGGCCTTCACCCTCATACGGTATTGTTGTTTTGCACCAAATTTCATGTATTTTCTCCGCTCTTCCCCTTTATGGAAGCAGCCAAATCTCTTGGACAAAATTGATCAGACAATTCGGTATACTCTGACTTCCATTTTAAATGTGGCCCTGGATGACCGAGCGTGGCTACAAGCCACGCTACCCATTCGTTTTGGTGGGCTCGGCATCCGCAAAATTTCTAGTGTAAGCCTACCGGCGTTCCTGTCTTCGGTCCACAGCACTCAACAGTTGACCAAAAGAATTTTGACTCCATCACTGGTTAGCTGTGAGGTGCCGTGCTTGGCCGATGCAGTAAGCGCCTGGAAAATCACTTGCCCGGACAAGGCGTTGCCCGAAAATCCATCTTCCCAGAGACAGTGGGATGAGCCGCTCTGCAGGTTGGTACGGAATAATCTCATTAATACGTCCACCAATACTGCTGAGCGCGCTCGCCTACTGGCTGTGGGTGAATGGGAGTCGGGCCTTTGGCTACAGGCTTTACCGTCACCTAACATAGGTACTTTGTTAAGTGACACCACCTTCCGGATCGCTACATGCCTGCGTCTAGGTGCTCCTAGTGGAGCTCCACATCGATGTCAGTGTGGCGAAGCAGTCGACCGCCTCGGACACCATGGCCTATCTTGCAGCAGAAGCGCTGGTCGGATAGCACGGCATGCCAGTATTAATGACATCATCCGTCGAGCTCTTGTCATCGCCGGGGTGCCAGCTGTTTTAGAGCCAAATGGCTTGGCACGTGACGATGGGAAGAGGCCAGATGGGATGACTATAATGCCTTGGAAATTGGGTAGGCCTTTGGTGTGGGATGCAACATGTGTCGACACCCTTGCGCCATCCCATCTTCTGAGTACGGCGGGCTGTGCTGGGGCGGCTGCTGCAGGTGCAGAAAACCTCAAACGGCGTAAATATAATAACCTCATTGGAAGTTATGTGTTTGAGCCGTTTGGGGTTGAAACTCTAGGGCCATGGGGTCCGAGCGCTCATCGAGTTGTCCGGGATATCAGCAAACAGTTGGTCGACTCTTCGCGTGACCAGAGGGCTGGACTCTTCTTCAGTCAACGAATCAGCATTGCCATCCAGCGTGGCAATGCTGCCAGCGTTCTGGGCACTTTTCCCACTGACATCGATGTGGACGAATTTTTTGATGCCCTGTGAGTTTTCCCCATTTTTCAGCCTTTTTTACTCGTTTGTACATATTATTATTTTAAGTTTGTATATATATACCTAGTGATTATTTATTATTAATTTATGTAAATAATATTAAATATTGCACAGTACAATAAATAATTTACAAAATAATCACTACATATATACAAACTTAAAATAATAATATGTACAAACGAGTAAAAAAGGCTGAAAAAAACGGGGAAGACTCAGAGGGCATCAAAAAATTCGTCTACATCGATGTCAATGGGAATTACTTAATTAATTCTTTTTAACCGATTGACTTAAAAAAAAGGAGGAGATTTTCCATTCGGTTGTATTTTTATAATTATTTGTTTCTTTAACCGACTTCAAAAAGGAGGTTCTATGTTCGGCTGAATGTGTTTTTTTTATGTATGTTCACCGATATCTCGGTCAATTGTGGACCGATTTAGAAATTATTTTTTTATTTGAAAGGCTATGCTTCCAAGTTGGTCCCATAGAAATATTGTTATGATCTGATCATGAACTTCGAAGATATGGAACAGAACTCCTCATAGAATCACAGCAGAACTGTGGTTACAAGTAAAGTTGCTTTGTTTATACGTATCAGAAAAAACGGGGGGGAGGAATGTATCGAAATGATCTGATGATGAAGCCAGAATGAAAAAAATAAATTAATGTAAACTAACCGTGTTTTGGATTATTAGAATCGTTATGAGATGCAGTGGCTATAAGTTATTTAAGTTTGTCTGAGAGGTACTTTTTAGTGGTGGTACCATAACTAAAAAGTATAAAATAAAAAACTTTTGAATAATAGTTTTGTCTCTTCGTTATTTAACACCGACTTCCGAAATTAAAGTTATTTCAGTGTTTTTTAACTTTGAAGTCGGTTATATTTTTTTTTTTTGTAAAAAGTTTTTTATTTTTACATGCTTTTCATTATTTTTTATGTTGTTACTTCGGAACAACAGCCAACCCCGAGGTAACAACATACACTTTGCAATTTTTTTTCTGCCTTTTGGAAATATAATTGAAACCGGTTGGTCAACTTTCAGACAGGAGGATATTTTCTACTTTGACGCGGACTAATTCGCTAGCAGAGGCTATTACCGCAAAATAGATACGTGCAGAAGTCAATCTCATGTATGTACCACTTTTTATACCTACGCTCTAAGGTCGCGCTAGGGTTAGCGCCTTGCGCCGAACTGTACGAGTACGACCGGGCGATTGAGCGGTGTCTATGTGTGCGTTACTCGAGTGCGCTTTGTATGTAGATTGTCTTCTGTACCTATCTATTTTGTGCTATTACGTAACGAAAAGTAAACAAAAAGCACTTAATTATAAAGTACTGAGTTGAATTTGAAACTAGACCTCCGAATAAACAGTTTTATTTACATAAATGAAACCCCAGTAAAAATATTTAAATCCCGTTAGACCTGAAATTCTTGCTTATAAATATTCAATTATTCAAAAAAAAAAGCCCTATTTATATTTAAAATACACCTAGAAACGGGTTTATTTTAAATATAAATAGGGTTTTTAGGCGTACCTAAGTACTGGGTAAATAGTTGGGTTTTACTCTGAAATTACTTGAAAAGATTTTCATTCGACAGCCTCGCGGGAAAAAATGAAAATAGTATATGTTCACTCTTTTAATAAACGTATTATTATTTATTCTTCTTATTTTACGAAAGAAAATAAATAGAAAATTAAGTTATTTAGATTGACTGCTGATTGGACAATTATTTAATAAGTTTTACCATTTAAATAAAATAAAATAAAATAAACCTTTATTATTATTTAAATACTTTTAGAGTGGTTTCAGTGCACAAATATTTGACTTTTTTTCTGAGGTGGAAAATCTTCAAATGACTTTTCCCGCTCTAGGTTAGAGCCGGACGTTTCCGACTTTTACTGGCTGAAGCCACACTTATGTTCCTCCAGTCGCCTTTTGTGTTCTGGGACCATGTATTTCAGTTTTTTTTTAATATATATATTTTTAATTTTTATACAATTGTGTGACCGATGATCTGGTGAGGGTCGTGGGAATTCGATGGATGAAGACAGGACCGGTCGTTGTTGCAAGGCTTGGGTGGTTTGGGTGAGGTCTATGTCCAACAGCGGATGCCTTTCGACTGAAATTATAATGATGATGATACAATTATTGTATCATCATCATTATAATTTCACTTCATGTGTGAGGCATAAATGAGCATTGCTTCTTTCTTTCATCCTTATGTTTTACTATTATTTTACTATCAAAATTTCGTTCGTGGATTTTTGACAATCATTATAACTATCGCTTATAGAATTACTTTGTCCTTTTTTTCCGATGGGAAAAATCATCCAATGACAACCCCCGCTCTTGGGCGGAGCGGGAGATAGTGTCAGACTCTTACTGACTAAAAAATCCATCCCGTTCCTACAAGCCTTCATACCGGGGCTCGAGCGCCGGACAGCGAGCTACCCATTGCTCACTGTCCGCAAGCCCGCGCCTACGGTGGCCGGAAATCGGGATCAGATTCGCGGCGGCGGCGGCGGCGAGAACGCCGTTGCCTGATGCGTTCGGCCTCCTCCTTAGCGAGCATTACTGCTTCGCAGAAGTCGGCGACCGCCTGCCACTCCTCCTCGCTCCGGAGAGAATTACTTTGTCCTGAGCATAGATATATCCTGTGCCCAAAGTTTAAATGATTTCAAACCGGACATATGAAGCTCCTCCATAAAAATACACACATGAGCCTAAAACACACATAACTAAAACATCGAACATTATATTTACTTCCACCATAAAAACTATGAACTGTCCAGGGAAAACAAACAAATATCTAATCGATTTATAATAACGGACACTCCGAGGGGTGGTGGATGTCCCCACCACCCCTTGCCTATCTATTATCCCATGATAATATATAGCCACGAATCTGATTCGAACGCACAATTACCACAGAATACAAAGCCACAGAAGGTAAGTCGCCAAACTTTAGTATAATAGATATAATATAATATTCCACAACTATGTATGTATGTATAGCTATATATTTTATTAAATATGCATGTATGTCTAGTTTTAGCTTTATGTATAATTTTGTAATACTTGTTTTATATAATATTTTCTTTTTTTTTAGTAACCTAAGGTAACCTAGGATAGTGCAGATACAAAATGGCAGGTGCATCCTGCCATTTTGTATCTGCCTTAGACATTCTCTTCCAGTCAACCTAGGGTAGTTGACTGGAAGAGAATGTCTAAGGCATTAAGTCCGCCCATGTATCTTTTGTTGCATGAAGATTAAATAAATAAATATCACACAACGCCGTCCCAAGCTAAGCAGAGCTTGTGTTATGAGTACTAGACAACTGATAAACATACTTATACATTTCTAAATACATACATATATAGATAAATTACACCCAGACACAGAACAAATGATCACGCTTATCACACAAATATTTGTCCTGGGTGGGAAACAAACCCCACGACCTCCGGCATAGCAGTCAGGGTTACTAACCACTAGACCAACAGGCCAGTCATGTGGTCAGTCAAGTGGCAGTGGGCAGAGCGCAATGATCACATGTTGGTTCAACAAGGTAGACCAGTGACCTGGTGAGGGTCGCGGAAATCCGATGGATGCGAGATGCACAGGACCGGTCGTTGTGGCGACACGTGGTGGAGGTCTATGTCCAACAATGGACGTCTTCGGCTGAATTCTGAATGTTTCCATTTGGAATCACTCTGAAGCTATTTGAAGTTTGGAAGCTATTTAAAAAAAAGTCCTACACTAAGTTCCTACATTAAGAATTACTCCTGTAACGTGGGTGCGTTCACAACTATAAGACACCCAGGCCCGAAATATCCAAATGTAGGCCATACAAATATTTGTTCCGCATGGGAATCAAACCAATGACACGCAGTGCAGCAGCCAATCGCTCAACCACTGCGACAGCCGAACAGGGGCCCAAGTCTGCTATTTTTATAAATTCGTCGTTCCAACACGATCCTATTGTCATTTTGCTAAAAGTTCCTATTCTGCTAATTCATAATGATCGATCATTGATCGGTCAATGGTCTCGTAATAGTTGAGTAATAGTAGTTTGAGTTGTGGTAAAATGACAATATCGAGCTTATTAAAAGCAATGACTGTACAATGATGTTCTAATGGTAGGTCACTGATAAAGGAACTGTTAACATTTTTGCAGATTACCGCATACGTAAGACATTCATTTGTAAATATGTACGAGATTACCATTCTATCCCACTTCTTTCAATGGAGTGTCAGTGGTTGATCATTGGAAAGTCATAATGACGCCATTATATTAGTAGATTACCAAACTTACACAAAATCAACAATTATGAAATCAATGATAGACCATTCTGACACTATTGTAATAGCAGACTTGGGGCCCTGTCAATTTGATTCTTCTGTCAAATTGCATAGTTGTTCGTTGGTAAATGTAGCTCCCTATTAAATAATGAATTCGAGATCACTGTAATTACATGCCCACCTTTGCGTTTTCTTTTTTTGATGTAGTACAATCAAATAACTCTTCCCACAATGTCACAGTTTTACTTAATATAGCCCACCACATACCTTAACTGTCCCCGCACACGGGCCACAAAAAAACGCCGCCACAAAAAAAAAGCTAGAAGCGGCCATAAAAAACGCTAAAGCGCGCCACAAAAAAAGACCGCCTCAAAAAGAAGCTTGAAGCGGCTTTTTTTTGTGGCTCGTGTGCGGAGACACTTAGTTGCCCCTTGCGTTAAAGGACCTCGGTAATTCTTTCGCAATCACACAACCCACGTGTTTGAGCGTTTGTTTTCACTCGTTGTCTGAACTCAACCTTCTGTATCCAACTTTTCCGTGTACAAAGTTACAATAACTAAGTACATGTTTATTTTGATGGATTCCCTTGTTGGTATGGAAAAACTATGGGAAATGGGAAATAAATTATTTAAAGCACTATGTCATTTGCGTTTCCGATGTCCCTAATAAGACACTCTGTCAAATTCAGGGATGATTGACGGTTTTTCCAATAACTTTGGTTGGTTAATGTGTTTTCTATTTCTTAGGGTTCCGTGCCTGAGTTCGCAAATTTGGAGATCTTTTAGAATCACTTTGTTGTTCGTCTGTCTGCATAGACCCTTTTTCTCAGAATCGCGTGGAGGTAAAATTAATATCAAATACTCAGGTTGGAGGGCTCCCCCAAGGTGGACCGGCGACCTGATGAGAGTCGCGGGAATGCGGTGGATGCAAGAGGCACAGGGTTGGTCGTTGTGGCTACGATTGGGGGAGGCCTTTGTCCAACAGTGGGCATCTTTCAGCTGAAATGATGATGATGACTCAGGTTTACTACCCCTTGAAGCTGTAAAAAAGTCAAACTTCAAAGTCAATGCAATCTAGATATATTTTGACACTCGTAAGGAAATCAAAACCTATAGAGTAATTCCCGTTGACCTAGAATCCTGAAATTCCAAGAAGAAGCAAGAAAAATTAAATAAGTTTTCACGGAACACTAAGTGCGCGAGTCCGATTCGTACTTGACCGGTTTTTTATATGAATTGGGAAAAATGGAATTATAGTATATACCTAATTGATTGGTTTATTTATCTATTGTAGTTTTTGTAGATTAGTTTAGTTCAATTATTTCATTTTCGTTTTCCTTTAAGTTAAAGGTAACTTTGTTGTGTATTTGTTATAATGATCAGCCTTATACACCACTCATTTTTAATTAGTACAAATACTTAAAGGGTTATTATTAAAGTAAAGTCTCAATAAATAATATTCATAAACAGCAAAGTTATTAGCGTTTGTGTTTATCCCAAAATGTCTCTCAATTTATGGAAATATTGTGCAGGCCATTGATTATGAATGAATAAAGGACGATTAAAATGGAAAAACACTTCCCGCAGTATTTTCGACTAGCAATTGTTATGTATGATTGAATCTATGATTTTTTTTTATGGTGGGAAAAATCATGCATTGACATCCCCCGCCCTTGGGCGGAGCGGGAGATAGTGTCAGACTCTTACTGACTAAAAGACCCACCCCGTTCCTTCTAGCCTTCATACCGGGGCTCGAGCGCCCTTTCGGATAACCCTGGCCCCAGTAGGCTTCGACCCGGATGGGTCCCTGCTGTTGCTGACAACTCCTTGAGGCGCTCGGGAACAGTGCGCGCCGTCGACGACTGAATCTATGATGAATTTACCTTTTCGTGGTCAATTTTAGGATTTCGGTTTTTTCTACTTTTGAATACAAAAATATGATCAGTAACGGGTACAGATACAGCCCCATTTTTTTGTGTACTAATTAAAAACTAGGGGTGTATAGTACCTACTATTGGGACTCAGGTTTTATCTATAGGTGGAATGGGTTGTAGACCACTGCGCGGGTCCAGTGCGGGTTGGTGAATGTTACATCGTCTTGTAGTTTTTGGTTCTAGGACATGCCGGTTTCCTCATGATATTTTCCTTCACCGCTTTAGAAGTTGTGGTGATATAAATTAAATAAAGTAATGCTCGTGCTAGGGTTTGAAGTTACGTCGTAAGTCGAGGTAGCTGCCATTAGTTCCTCTGATTAGCGCGGCCAAACAACCAAATCCGTGGGGAATAGCTAGTCTTACCTATTTCAGTTGCGATCATATTATTAAAATGGCTAAAGAGCTTTTTAGTAATATGATCTTCGCATATAAATACGCAACGAGATTTTTATGATAATTTTACTAAAGAACACGTGAAAAACAAAACCTAATAAACCTGAAAACTTATCTAAAACTAACCCGAACCTTAGAAAACAAAAGCCACAGTATGCGGTCTACCCAAGAGTACTCTAAATTGTGTACTCCAGGGACTTGGCAACCTCGAGAATTTTATACACTCTCATATTACAGTGTAGGACCAAGATTACTGTAATAAACTTTAAGAACCACGAAAGGGTATAGTTGTATAGTGAAATCATCACGCTCTGTCCCTGGGGTACGGACAGAGAAGTTCATTTTGTGAGTTTGTTACTCGTACGGTCGGTTCGTCTTTGTTGCTGATGGACTTGACTTGAGAATGTTAAAAAAACTATAGCTACATTCTTATTGGTTCGACTTCCTTTTATATCGACTTTAAGAACGTCCAACACCGAGATCTTCATTTTCACGCAAATGCTCTTGTGTAATTATATGACGTTATTTTTCTTTATTATTATTGATAGGCTCGCTTATGACCACCATTTCACCTGATGGTAAGCGATGATATTGACTGGCCTGTTGGTCTAGTGGTTAGTGGCCCTGACTGCTATGCCGCAGGTCGTGGGTTCGATTCCCGCCCAGGAGAAATGTTTATGTGATGAGCATGATAATTTTTTCTGTGTCTGGGTGTAATTTATCTATAATATGTGTGTATTTAGAAATATATAAGTATGTTTATCAGTTGTCTAGTACCCATAACACAAGCTCTACTTAGCTTGGGACTAGACGGCGTTGTGTGATAGTTGTCGAATATCATATTATATATTATTATATTATATGGTCGACGATGGAGCACACTTGCCTAAAAGTAACATATACAGTATTGACTTAAAGACACCTTGGTTCTTGCTGTTGAGAACTACAGACTCCGGCAGAGAATTCCACTCCTTAACTGTACGCACAATGAATGTGTTCACAAAACATTTTATGCGACCTCCCACCCATAGGAGGTCTACCATATACCAGTGGTGTATCACCGTATTTCTCATGGTTCCATGATAATAAATGATATTTTTCAAATAGGTTTAAAAAACACTTTTAAACGTCAATTTTTTTTGTCAGTTTACTAGCTGACTACCTTGAGAAGAAACACCGAAACAAAGTCAGGGTAATAGAACGACAATTTCAATTGTGTGAGATATCATAATACTTTGCGTGGCTATCATTACGCTAACAAATAACATTTCCAATTAGCATAATCATATCATATTAATTATGCTAATGAGTACCTACATAAACATTATCAAAAATTCCCATACACAATGGTATTTATGTTAATCCATTTCTCAGAGAATTGCCCGGTAGCACTCTATGCAGCAGTCATAACTGGGTTAATTATAAACTTCAGTTAAAAATATAAACCCGTTTAGCATGCGAGGTCAACGGACTGACATAGTAACCTAACTGAATTTGTTGACCTCCGAGTAAATGGTTAATATTGATTAGTGTTTAATTAATTGTCATTTCGTGTCAATTATTATTAAACACCGAGTGCATGAAATATATGGAAACTACCTTCTGCCAGCGGCTTCGCCCTTGTAATAATGAGTTAACTTTGAACCCCCGTTTTTTATCCCTTGAAGGGGTGAATTTTTAGCTCACTGTCCGGCCGTCCGGTAACTGTCCGGACCAAGCCCAAGTCGTCGACGGCGCGCACTGTTCCCGCGCGCCTCAAGGAGTTGTCAGCAACAGCAGGGACCCAGCCGGGTCGAAGCCTACTGGAGCCAGGGTTATCCGAAAGGGCGCTCGAGCCCCGGTATGAAGGCTAGAAGGAACGGGGTGGGTCTTTTAGTCAGTAAGAGTCTGACACTATCTCCCGCTCCGCCCAAGGGCGGGGGATGTCAATGCATGATTTTTTCCCACCATAAAAAAAAAAGGGGTGAATTTTGGAAAATCCTCTCTGTTTGCTTACGTCATAAAAGGAAAACTTGTGTAAAATTTCTCGCTCCAAATTCCAGTAGTTTTGGCTGTACGTTGATAATTATGGCAGTCAGTTTTTTTTTTTATAAGTACTTATACAGTTATACCCTGTAAAGGGGCTCCATATTGGAACTGAGTTTACGATGGATCAATTCCCCATTTGACCAGATTGCTTCTGCAGTGGCCAACCTGAGCCTGAAGTCGGTTCAGAGATTTCCAGATTGGACACTGTTATAGTTTGTGTCAAGGTGGCAGATGTTTTAACGGAAAGATGAAGTTTGGAGGAGTGGAATATCTGTTCCTCCACAGTTCGCGTCTCTACTCCGAAGCGATGTTCTTCTTCTTCGGAGGAGGAGGTCGTAAGTCTTAAGGGCCAAGCGCCTGAAAAGTGCCATAAAACAGTGATTTTCTGAGGCCTACTCCTCCGTAACGGCTAGGTCAATTGGTTTGAAAAAAATATAGGTTTATTATAGATTGATGAACAATAATATCAACATTTGATTTTTTCGTGCAATTAATACTTTTGTCAAAAAAATATATTTAGCAATTTCGCAACTTTTCGCAACTTTTCCCTACTCCTTCGAAACGGCTTGGACCTTTAGAAACATTTTTACACATAAAAATTGGTGGTTAAATATTCTTCAAAGTGAACATTGCTTATGTAAATCAATCAATATCTCGCAGAGAAAATGGATTTAAAGCGCTTTGCGGGCGCTACTGGCCGCAAATAAATGCACAGATTTGCGTACTGCCGCCTAGGCGAGTGCGAGAGTTGCGTTCACATAATTTCGGTCAGATGGTTCAAGGGACTATACGCCTTAAGTAATCTTGACATCAAACATATTGTCGGCGGCCAACAGCGAGCGCGTGTTACGCTGTTTATCGCTCTTCACCGAAAACAGCAAACTGCAGACTGAGTCCACGTTCACACTGGGGCTGACAGTGAGTATACTCATAGTCGGCGGCGGACAATACGTTAGGTGTGTAAGATGCCTTATGAAAGTCTTAAGAGTCTTCAAGTGCGCAGGTAGGAGTTATTGCCCGTATAGCCGTTTGTCTTGTTCACGAATCACGAATGAGTAACAAACATACATATGTACGTAGGTATATACGCATACAAACAAACTTTCGCCTTTATAGTATTAGTGTCATAGTGTGATTGCCCTCAGAAACATGTCATATAAAGAAAGGTCACAGCGAATCAGCCTGAATTCTGGAATGTTCCCAAACGTGTATTTGTGTCGATTTCAGCTCTTTTCATATCAGACAATAGTGGTGAAATTGTATGTTTCCTTCTGTCTAAGGACCACCACAAATTGAGCCTCGAGAACCTTTACTATTGTAAAGAAAAATTGTAGGGTTACTATATTTGTTGGGATCAGTAAAAATTGGTCGTAGGGTTATCTTTGTCCAAGTTTGTTTCACGAAATAAGGGTATGTTAGGGACTGAAAATTATAGGATGACATGTCGTGTTTTTGTTTCTTCGAGATAAAATAAATAGATTTTTTTTTTCTTTCTTGACCCGTTTTCGGCGTATTGTTTTAAGAATTTTCTTTTGCGAAAAGATTTTGGTCGAGATGTTTTTTATTATTTCGTTGCAAGTTCGTCTACCTTTGTACCCATAGCTTTTTTTTGCCTTTTTTTCCTCGTTCGTTACAGTATGTATAATCTGCTGTTTCGAACATAAAGACAGATTGCTGCATTTCCTATAGATTTCCTGTAACATGAGACTAAGTAAAATCAATATATCGAGCCTTTTCAAGAAGAACGTCGTAAGCAACAGCCCGCAATTTTTACAGGATAATAAAATAGTAATAATAATATTTCACAACTATCACACATCGCCGTCTAGCCTCAAACTAAGCAGAGCTTGTGTTATGAGTACTAGACAACTGATAAACACAGACTCCGGTGGTGATTCCACTCCTAAGCTATACCACAAATATATGTATATATAGGTAGCTATAGCCACAATGAATGTAAATATACAACTGCAGGTACAAAGGTGGGTTTTAATCATTAAAAATTTGACACTCCAGGTAGAGACGTAATCCATAACTTAGAATACATACGTATCATAATCAGCCTTTTTAATGTTCCCACTGCTGGGACTCAGGCCTCCTCTCTAGGAGAGGGAATGGGCCGTAATTCACCACGCGGGCCCAGTGCGGGTTGGTGAATGTCACATGCCTTCGAATTTTTGGTTCTAGGACATGCCGGTTTCCTCACGATGTTTTCCTCCACCGTTTTGAGAGCAGAGGTGATGAAATAAATTACACAAAGTAATGCGCCTGGCTGGATTCGAACCCGCGACCTACAACTCGTAAGTCGGGGTCGTTACCACTCAGTCACTGCTCTCAGTGTGAAAGAACTAGACGAAATTAATTTAAATCAAATTAACCTGCTTTACTTTAAGGTTAACAGGTTGAATAGATCCATAAATTAACAATACATCAATTGATTGCTAAAATCTGTATCAAATCATAATGACAATATATGTTTGACGTCACGCACGATTGTCTGCGTGGGCGCATCAAACGTATGAATGATTGAAATGCACAGCGTTAGTCTGCATCGCTAATGTTTAGTTCACTTTCGTTCAGTCTGTGGTATTTGTGATAAGTTGTAGCGGTTGCTACTGCAGAAATAGTTTTGTTGACTACTTCACTAGATCTTATGTTAGACATTGTGTTTTATGCAATTGCCATAATTGTTAACACGTATTATCCGCTGGAGCATAGAAGGCTATTAGATCCGTACTATTGACAATACTAGACAAAGACAGACAGACATAAATAGACACACAGGTAGCAGCTAGCTACCAACGGCGTCGCTGCGTCATAGCAGAAAATTATCCCAAAGAAGCATACTCCCGGGATAAAAATTATCATATTATGTACTTTTCCAGTGCGTGAAGAAGTAACAAATATACACTCACAACCTTTTGCTTTTGTAATATGAGTGTGATTTATTGTATAATTAGCTTTTGCCAATGGCTTCGCCTGCGTTTATAGAATATTACAAAACTAGTATAGAACATAATGTCTGAGAGAGATTAATGAATATGCAATATTGTAAACACATCCATTAAAAGAGGGGAAGGCCTGGTGACCTGAAATACAGGCCAAAAGCCTTAAGCTTAGGCACCAGTCTCCCACAGTATGAATCCAATTATTGTTATTATTTTGGTTTTGTAATTGCTGTGATATTGTGGTGAGAAAAATAAGGAATTATTATTATTAATATAGCCTATGTTACTCAGGCATAAAGCAGCTTTCTATTGGTGAAAAAAAAAATTAAGAATAAACATGAACACTTTTCTAGACGCGGCACCTGAAATTACAGATATGATACGATTTGCATTTTAAACATACAGTATTGTGTCTACATTGGAAGATTTCAAACTGTTTTATGCGGAATCAAATGCAGCAACCCATAAGGCAGAAACAGTTAACCGTTACTCTGCTTATGTATCATTCATGATGTCACATATTGTCAAGATTAGTTCACTTCGTCGCCGTCAAAGTCGACCGCGGTGAAGGTGGTGAAAAATTAGGTGGGATGCCATGACGTTCAAAGTAAGATTGTTTCATTCTTATTTCAGTGTGGGTAAGACATGGCGCCAGACAACCTTTATAGCTCTGTCTCCTACCCACACTGGAATAAGAATGAAGCAATCTTATTTTGAATGTCATGGTAACCTACCTGATCATCTTCGTGGGGCGGACTTGGCCAAAGGTCGACCCAGGCAAAGAGGTTTGGAAGGAGAAAGTGGAGCATTGCCAGCTGTGTGAGCCACAGCTGTGTGTGTAAAATAGGCTAGTAAAAAAATTTTTCACTATTAGTAGAGCATCGCTTTCGCTTGTACTTTACACCATCACAAGAATCATTGTTGCCATCACAAGATCTATCGTTACAGATAACGACTTCAGTTTACATCGACACAGCAGTACCTAGTACAGTCAATACAGCAGTTCAGTATTTAGGGCAGTGACTACCTATGGTAGGCGGCTGGTACATGTGCAACATAGTGCATTGAAGATAGTTTTATGTCTTAATTTGCATTTTTGAAATGAAGAATGTCAATGAATGTAATACCAGCAATAGTTTTAAAAAATTGTGCGTCTGAAATGTCTTCGATCTTGACACGCCCATTTCACCTTTCGTTTAAGACTGAAAAAGTGCCGATTAGTTGGAAACTAGCTAACGTGCAACCTGTGCCCAAGAAGGGTGGTCAGGCTGACTCAACTAACTACACACTTTACACTTTTTTTCATATCATGCTTTAAATCAAATCAAAAACAATTATTTTAAATAACCAATTTACAGGCACTGTTAAATGGTCAAAATGTCGGTCAGTCGCAGTGAAGTACTAGTTTATAACAGATAAAAAAAAGTAAAAAAAGTGGAGCTAAATTGCACGTTTTAAAGCGTAGAATATTTCTATGGAGAAGAACGTGCACTCCATGAGCACTCTTTTAAGGCATGTTATATGAGTTACAAAAATCTTGATTGCATATTTTGTGTCGCTTCTATTATTACTCCTTATGTCTTCTCATGATAACGGGTTGTGATTTAAGCGACAATAGTTAAAATTAAACGGAGAGAGAGAGAGGAAGGCCGAAGGAAAGATGGATGGATTGTGTGAGGAGTGATATGAAAGAAAAGGGAGTTAGTGATAACGTGACGGGTGACAGGACAGAATGGATAAAAGACAAAGACCCCAAGTGTTATGAGACATAGGCAGGAAGAAATAGGAGATGGCGTAAGCGACCTGCAAACTTATCCATTTCGTCAACAGTACTTACTGCAAAATAAATTTATTCAAACGACACGATTCATTGTTCGCTAATGTATTCAAATTCGTTTTTAATTGTCGCCTCTCATTGAGTCATACATGTTTGTAATTGGTGTAAGGAAGTGAGGTTAATATGTGACTGTTTTGCTCGTTAAACTAATTGTTAAATGGTAATTTAGAGATTTTATGGATGTAGGTTAGTGAGGTTAATATTACATATAGCTGAGTCTCACTATTACTTAGAGGAAAAATGGTTTTCTTTCCACGAAAGCGCGCGGTAAGGTTTTCTTTTTCTTTGGTAGGAAATCATCAATACATTCCTCCCGCTTTGTGTGAAGCGAGAAAAATTGTTAGACTTTTACTGATTAAAACCCATCTGTGTATATATCTCTTTAAACAACACTGAATAACTACTGAACTTAAGAAATTAATTTGAGTGTCTTCAAGGCAAAAGTGAATCGGCGGAGACCTCTCGCGCCGGGCCTTGGTCGAGGCCATGGTCCAGAGCGAGGAGGAGTGGCAGGCGGTCGCCGACTTCTGCGAAGCAGTAATGCTTGCTAAGGAGGAGGCCGACCGCATCAGGCAACGGCGCTCTCGCCGCCGCCGCCGGGATTCCGATCCCGATTTCCAGCCACCGTAGGCGCGGGCTTGCGGACAGTGAGCAATGGGTAGCTCGCTGTCCGGCCGTCCGGTAACCGTCCGGACCAAGCCCAAGTCGTCGACGGCGCGCACTGTTCCCGCGCGCCTCAAGGAGTTTTCAGCAACAGCAGGGTCAGCCGGGTCGAAGCCTACTGGGGCCAGGGTTATCCGAAAGGGCGCTCGAGCCCCGGTATGAAGGCTTGAAGGAACGGGATGGGTTTTTTAGTCAGTAAGAGTCTGACACTATCTTCCGCTCCGCCCAAAAGCGGGGGTTGTCATAAGATGATTTTTCCCATCGAAAAAAAAAAAAAAGGCAAGAGTGAATAAGGCTCATAAACTAGTGCGCCTCACCATCAGAGATTGCATCACTGCTTACCATCATGTGGGATCGCAGTCAAGCACTAGTTTATATCAATTTAAAAAAAAATAAGGCAATAAACTAGCTCCGTTTTTACTTCTTCCTGATCGGTCACAATCACCATCATATCAGTGAAAAGATGTCCACTACCGTATATAGATCTCACCAAAATATCATTGACTGTTCCTGTGTTTTCAAATTCAGCTAGACCTTCAGGTTCGTCGTGTAATAATCCAGCTTGTGAGAGATCCGGTAGATACTCTACGAAGGAAGCTTTAGTTGAAGGATATGGCTCACTGACCTGTATCATGCCGTGACCGTGCTTAGAACTAGAAATGAAGAAATTCAACGTGGACTACATGCTCACTAGAACTAGTATTCGTGCTTCTTAACACTACCAAGTTCACCAGTAGTCAGGTCATAACCTACCTATAACCATTTTTATTTTTTTAGAATGCAATTAATTCCCAATTAGATCACACACAGCATGATATTAAGAAGAGTTATGTTGACTGAGTGGTAACGGCTCCGACTTACGAGTTGTAGATCGCGGGCTTAAACTCAGCCAGGCGCATTACTTTGTGTAATTTATTTCATCACCACTGCTCTCAAAACGGCGAGGGAATACATCGTGAGGAAACTGGCATGTCCTAGAACCAAAACTTCGAGACATGTGACATTCACCAACCCACACTGGGCTTGCGAGGTGAATTACGGCCCATTCCCCTCGGCTAAAGGCTGATTATGCTTTATATTAACCTTTTTATTTTTTTAGAATGCAAATCACCATACCAAAATACAAACCACTATTTATCATTTATAATTAGGTCACACACAGCATGATATTTATAAGTCACTATGTAATATTAATATCCTTTTCATTCAGCAACTAAGCCATCACAATGCCATCACTGTCATGCAAGGTATTCTTACTATGTCTGGCGTATTCATGCAATACTATGGTACAATTCGTTGCGGTAGTACAAGCGCAGAAACATCTTCAGAAGGTTTACTTTGAGTGTTGAGTATGGCAATTGTTCTTATCATCATCAGTCGGGATACTGATGTTTATAGGCCTGTTATCATTAGCCAGTTTAGTATTGGACATGAGCCCTTTAAGACTCCACAGAGTTTGAGTTCAGTCATTATCACATTATGCACCTGTGAATACCGTTTTGTCTTGCTCGTTAGCTTTTTTTTTGTGAGAAATCATCAAATAATATCCTGGGTGGTGCGAGATGAAGGAGTATTAGTGTATTAACAGCAACCCTTTGCGTTCCAGGGCTCTGCTTGCGTCCTTCAAGAGTACATCTCGCTTCATGTCTATCCACTGCTCTTTGTACTGATGTCTTAGTTAAGCTGTCCAGTAAAATCAAACTTCCATAAAAATAACAAGTTACTGTGTCAGGTCTTACATAAATGTTTTATTTATTATTGATAGGCTCGCGTTTAACATCTATCTCATTGATATTAAGCGATGCTATGGTCGAAGTTGGAGCACGCTTGCCTGGAAATAACCAATTCATTCTCGAGCTAAATACCTTCAGCTGGTAGCAGAGGATTCAAATCCTTAACCATACGCACCATTAAATGTGTCCTTAAAACGTTTTGTGAGTATTCTTATACCGCCTTTTATATCAACATACGTTTTCATATTATGTATGTTGATTGATGACCTGATTTTCTAAGAATTTAAAGTACCAAGCTGCTCTTAATTTACTTTAATTGGTTTGAAAGACTTGTTACCAGGAATTTTGTGGAGTTAACCTTCTGCCAAATTTTACGTATTGGTGCAAGGTCGTCGCATGCATTGGATAGCACTGCAGGTATGCGTGCAGCGTCGCTAGTGACGTAGCCTTGAGGATACCTGGGTTAGCCAGGTACTAGGTATCTGTGTAGGTATTATAAGGAGTTGGTTTGTTTTGAATATTTTAGTTCAAGTGCGGTGATAAGAAATCTAGGTATGGTTTTGAGGGTTGAGGTTAGTTGTTTAAATGCTGGGCCTTTCTGTTAGATCATCTGTTCTATTACTTTTAACCAAAATTTTGACATAGCATAGCATAGTCGGCCTTATAATGTTCCCACTGCTGGGACTCAGGCCTCCTCTCTAGGAGAGGGAATGGGTCGTAATCCACTATGCGGGCCCAATGCGGGTTGGTGAATGTCACATGTCTTCGAATATTTGGTTCTAGGACATGCCGGTTTCCTCACGATGTTTTCCTTCACCGTTTTGAGAGCAGTAGTAATGAAATAAATTAATCAAAGTAATGCGCCTGGCTGGGTTTGAACCCGCGATATCCAACTCGTAAGATGAGGCCGTTACCACTCGGCTACCACTGCTCATAACCTGAATGTTGCAGTCTTTTTGTAATTAACTAGTTTTTTTTAGTAGTCTTTATAGTTTCCCACTGCTGGGCAAAAGCTTTCTCCTTTTCCTTCTGAACCTCTCTATTTCGAGCGATCTCTGCCCACGTTTGTCCCACGAAAACGATCAGATCTCACAGCACCATCGTCATGGTCGACCTTGACGACGTCGTCCTTCTTCAGGCTAGGCTCATCTGTCTGTCTGCATTCGGGCTACATGGCCAGCTCACTCCCACTTCAGCCTGGCTGCTTTTTCTCCAACATCTACAACTTGAGTCATGGAGGTTATGTTTTATAAAAATGAAATCAATATAGTGAATATTTCATTTAAAAAAAAAGTGAGATCTTTATTTTTTTGCAGTCGTATCAAGTAGGATCTGCAATGAAACGGAAGAAATAATTAAAAGTTAAAATGTATGTCTGTCCAGTCACAGTAAACATTTTGCAGTTCATCTCTCGTTCAATTACGTTTTAAGATTAAAATCAACGATCCCATTCAATCGTCAATTCCAATACCATTTTCTGGTGTATTGGTTCAATATTTTTAACTAGGCTGCAGGTATAAAGCTCCCGTACAATCTGACTCTCCTGCGCACTCCAATTATCCACAACTCATTCGATGGAGGGCTTCATTCAATCTTTGAGAGATGCGAACGTCGAACAGCCATTATTTGTGTTCTGGCATATTTTTTTAAAATGTTTTTTACTCGAATGAATCTGAGAACTTTTCAATATATTCGTAAGCTTGCAACCAAAATGTATTGTCAAGTTGAGAGATAGTCAGTCATGATTATCTCTCATGGGAAACTTTAAACTCGATAAGAATTGGGTTAAAAAACAAGATAATTCAATTGATGAATAATTTTGATACTCTCAAAGATCGAAATTCATAGGGTAGTTCCCGTTGACCTAGAATCCTGAAATTTGGCACACAGCCAGTCTTATAGCACAGGTATAGGAAGAAATCTAAAAACAGTATTTTTTTGGCAATTTGAAAAAATCTTCGAGACTCCATTCGGGAATTGTAGTTTGCACGGAACCCTCAGTGCGCGAGTCCGACTCGCTCTTGCCCAGTTTTTTAATCTACACTATAATATAATAAAGAGGTAAAGTTTTTTTTATGTTTTTTTGTTTGTAGCAGGTAATCTCTGGAAGTACTGGCCCGATTGCTAAAATTATTTCACTGATAGAAAGCTGCTTTATTCCTGAGTGACATAGGCTATATTTTATGTACAAGAACGAAGTCGCGGGCAAAAGATAATTATGGAAGGCTGAAATTCACACAAAATATCAAATTTTTAGAGGTCACTAGATTAGTTTTACACAAAAAGTTATGATTTCAATAGAGATAGATAATATCCACAAGAAATGTGTTTTCAAAATATCTAGAGAAAGATGTGTAATAACGTCATAATCACGTAAGATTTGTATGGAAATGTATCTCGGATTGGACACTCTTAAGAGATAATCAAGTCTTATGAGAAAATTTCCAATTTAATAATCCCTAGATTGAGCAAAATTATATTTATTATTATTTATTTATAGCTTTATTGCACACCTATATAGGTCTAACTAATTTCTGCTAGCAGCTTCGTCTGCATCAAAGTACCTTCTTTCTTCATGCAAACCTGTTACCCCCTAGGTTGTTTCATACCACTAGGGTGTAAATTTCGAAAAATCTTCTCTTCGTGCCGGCACACGTCATTATAGGAAACCTTGTGCGTTCTTAATTCCAAAAGTTTCGACCGTGCGTTGATATGTCGGTCATTGAAGATTTATTGTGTCAATCGTTAACAGAGATAGTATGAAATTGGTTGATACCAGTCCAGTCTTTTGATAAATTTAAATCAAACGAAACAAGGAAGCTTATTTATACAGCGGTGGATCCAAATCACCAAGTCATGCTGCCCAAACTCCGGAAATGGCACCAACCTGTACATGCCGTGTGGTATCGTATAAACACGATGCCTTTGTGTCTTGGTTTCAACCTTGCTACGATATATTAAGTATTTCACAAGAAATGCTTGTTTTATTTCTGACCTACCTTTATTTTCTTGGGTTTAAGTCTTCTTGAAAAAAGATTTGTGAGTCGTAGAGCTTTTTCACTTATTCTTAGGGTATGTTTCCACTGACACGGAGCTAGGCAGGGTGAAGAGGAGCGGACCGTGAATTGGCCAATCACAGTGCTCAAATTCTCCTGTTCGCGTCAGTGGAAAGAGTGTAAGGACTACTGTCCACGGACGCGCGGGTTCATAGACTCGTATTGGTGATTTACACGCTCTGTGTTCGCCGACTCACAGCTTCTTAGTGACCTATGAAACTCCTTCGACCAAGGTGACACGAAGTTGAAGCTACGCGTTAAGCTAGGCCTTAGTGGAGCAGAGTGAAGCTGAGCGGACTTTCAAATAAAGTACCTAAATGAACTCCCACACTGCCGAGGCTACGAGCCGGATAGAGTCGGGTGCCAAACGGCACGAAGAAAGAAAGAGCACGATGTAGAGAGCTTAAATCCTGTCTACCACGCTCCGATTCAATGGCAACACTTGCCGCTTTTCACAGCTATTCTCCGTTTGACTCCGCTCAGCTTCGCTTTAGTGAAAACGCACCCGTAGGTACTACTTTAACGTAGTGAACGACTCGACTTTCTTTTTAAGCCAGGCAATCAAATTACTAGTGCTTTAGATTTATTTTCACGAGCTTCTGTAATGAAAATTCTTACCTTTAGCCTCTGTGCGTTCAGACGCTTTTGCTACATTATTGGTTTAAAACAAAGTGAAATTTAATCTTTTAAGGCGATTGTCGAAATGCTAATACACCCCTACTTTTTAATTAGTATACAAAAAAATGGGGTTCTATCTGTACCCGTCACTGATCATATTTTTGTAGTCAAAAGTAGAAAAAACTGAAATCCTAAAATTGGCCACGAAAAGGTAAATTCATCATAGAATCAATCAAACATAACAATTGCTAGTAGAAAATATTGCGGGCAGTGTTTTTCTTTAATAATTGTCACTTATTCATTCATTAATCAATAGCCTCCACAATATTTCCCTAAATTGAGTAACATTTTGGGACATAAACCAACGCTAATAACTTTGCTGTTTATGAATATTATTTATTGAGATTTTACTTATAAAATAACAAGGGCTTTTCTAATAAGCCCTTTAAGGATGTGTACTAATTAAAAAATTGTGGTGTATACCTGTATACAATAAGTAACATTAATAAACGCACATGCTGAAAGTAGTACTCGTATATTCAGAATCAGCTACAGAATCGATTACAGTGATTTTTTTAAAATGGGTTACATATTTTTCAAATTAATCAAAAATTATATTAGGATAAAGAAAATCCTGATAATACTTGATTGCGTCACATGCATGTTTGTGGTTGTGTGGGGTAGATAGGTACTAATAGCAGTACGCTACCAATGTAGCGCATCGAACCCGTATTATTTGCTTTTTAAGGATACATAGTTTCTAAAATAATTTCATAAACTGCCTGAATTTGAATTTCCACTTCATTTTTCGTGCCATCGAACACGCTGCTCGGCAGCCAATCGCTCAACCACTACACCAATTACACCGTATTTGGAAATGACCACGTATTGTACATTTGTTTTAAAAATCTCCTATTTTACGTATTCATTATGTATTTTAAAATGAAGATATCCGCAGGAGAACCAAGGTTACAGAAGAGGTAGCTCAAACAATTGCCAATATTAAATGGCATTGGGCAGGATACATTGCTCGCAGAACAGATGGCCTTTGGGCCGAAAGGTTCTGGAGTGGCGACCGTGTACCAGAAGACGCAGCGTTTGAAGGCCTCCTACAAGGTGGACCGATGACTTGGTGAAGGTTGCGGAGATCTGATGGATGCGGGACGCACAGGACCCGTCATTATGGCGACATTTGGGGGAGGTCTACGTCCAACGGTGGACGTCTTTCGGCTGAAATGATGATGATGTATTTTAAAATCAACCTTGACAGTAAGACCTGACCTACAACCTACCTCCTATTACAAACGACCTTGACCTCTACGACGCAATCCTCTATGTTCCCAATTCCATTGTCATGCGAATTCCTTTAAGGCTCATTTTCCTAACGAGTTTTGAGACAGAGAGAGATGAAAGATATCTAAGGCTATTGTGAAGATGCGATGAAAGAAAACAGTTTGATAGGAGATCGGTATCTGTATTTTTGCCGATGGTTGCCGTTTTATAAATGTTTTTGGGTACTTTTTGCTTATTTTCATTTTTGTATAGGTTTTACTAGTTTTTACCAATGACTTTGTTCGCCTGAAAGTAGAAAATTATCCCAAGGGACCATATTCTCGGGTTAAATGATACCTATCCTATGCCTTATTCCAGGGATATGGTCTACCTAGTGAGCTGTCATTGAGGTCAACTATTATAGACTTGAGCAGTTAAAAAATATTACAAAATATGTATTCTGTAGTCATAATCATCATCATTAAAAGATTCTAAGTTGTCTATGGCAGAAGTCTCCGCCATTTCAAATTGTCTACGCCAGACGACAATACCATTGCGAGTTGTCTATGGCAAAAGTTTATACTATTCCAAATTGTCTACGCTAGTTGTATATGTATGCCCAATCATAAACGGACTAAACAAAACAGTTTTAGGACCTAATTTTCTTTTAAGGGTTCCGTAGCCAAATGGCAAAAAACGGAACCCTTATAGATTCGTCATGTCTGTCTGTCTGTCTGTCCGTCAGTATGTCACAGCCACTTTTTTCCGAAACTATAAGAGGTATACTGTTGAAACTTAGTAAGTAGATGTATTGTATGAACCGCTTTAAGATTTTCATACAAAAATAGAAAAAGAGCAACAAATTTTGGGGGTCCCCATACTTAGAACTGAAACTCAAAAATTTTTTTTTCATCAAACCCATACGTGTGGGGTATCTATGGAAAGGTCTTCAAACATGATATTGAGGTTTCTAACAACATTTTTTTCTACATTGAATAGTTTACGCGAGAGACACTTCCAAAGTGGCAAAATGTGTCCCCCCCTGTAACTTCTAAAATAAGAGAATGATAATACTAAAAAAAAAATATGATGTACATTACCATGTAAACTACCAACGAAAATTGGTTTGAACGAGATCTAGTAAGTAGTTTCTTTTTAAAACGTCATAAATCTAAAAAAGTACACTATTATTAAAACATCGATCAAAGTTACAACAAACTACAAGAACTTTTATATTATGTTACTTGCTGCTACGGAACCCTCCATGGGCGAGTCCGACTCGCACTTGGCCGGTATTTTTATATACTTAACCTGTCCGCAAGCGATACGTCACATATCGCACCATATTAATTAGTAATAGTACACTTCAAATCACTTCGTAACGTTACACATCCAAATTGACATTCTATCGTATAACTTAAATCATAATCATCTTCCTGCCCTCATCCCGTGGTACTTAGGGTCACGCGCGCAACACGTTTTTTTCTCTCATTCTGTCCTGTTCTTCACGCTATCACTAAAGCCTGGTTTTTACAGGCTAAATAGTCAGCAACTATACATTCTGCTGTGTCTACAGTTCTGTCATTTTTTCCACGTGTTCTCAATACTAGGTCTACATAAGAGACAGAAGTACACAGCTAATGTGTTACTAATTCGGGCCTGGTGATATTAACTCTACGTTTTCACGAGGCTAGAAAAATGGTTTATCACTGCGATATAATTCGAAAAATATACGGCTATTGGCCTTGGTGAACATTTGATAGAAATTCTCAAAAGCTAGGACTCTGTTCAAAAAAATATGGTGTTGGTTAAAAAGGAAAAATTCTACAACACTTCTCTATTCAAATTATCAACGAAGAAAAAAATTACTTGTAAGAAAAATCTGTCAAGTGTCCACTGTCCAAGCACTGATCGACCATTGTCTAGTTGAGATTGTCTATGGAGCGAGTGACGACCCAGTATCTCTCTTTGCATGAGTGGGGGAAGGTCAGGGTATAGGAGAAACAAAACATTTTGAAGTAGCTGATCGACAGCAACCGACCGGTTCACCGGTTAATACTCTGCTGTGCTCCAGTAGCTATCAAACAGTAACTGTTATTCACTGACCGCCAGCTACTGGGCATGTGAAAATCAGGCTTAACTTCCTTTTCTTTCATATCACTCCTCACACAATCCATCCATATTATTTTTGAAAAGGTCAAAAATATGGATGAATTGTGTCTCTTCATCCGTCCACATGTAAAAATTAAACATCGAAAAACTTAGATCGATACAGTTATTTCCAAAATCAATAATCTTTTCTTTCTTGTTAATCCGGAACACAAAATAAACAGAGCTTCAGTGCCAGCAATTCGACACCAAAATTAAAACAAAACACTGTCGTTACTAACAAACAACAAAGCTAACAGAGTAACGATTTTATTAAATTCCCGTGTACATTACAATAGGTAATGAAACCCGTCTTACCCGCGGCTCTGCCTCAAATCCGGGTATTGCAACCCCCAATTACTTAGGCAAACGCCTCGAGATGCTTAATTACGGCTATCGTTTCGTATTTAAATTCAACTCTGCATTAACGTTGTAGAATATGAAAGAGAAGTGAGAATGCTGGCATTGGTTGTCGGATAGCTTTAATTCTAGTTTCTAATATTGTTATTTATGATTAGCGAGACAATATAGGTTCAGGAGCGCTACCACGAGCTCTTAACGCGATCGATTTTACGACTGAAACTAAACTGTTAAAAGGATGGAGCTATACAATTGACTTGGCAATCTAAAGCTTAGCAAATACCTTGATGATCTAGATTGACTTGGCAATCGGACTAAAATAAAAAAAAAATGTATTACATACCACGGGCTGAATAAATTAACCGACTTCCCATTCCCTGTCCTAGAGAGGAGCTCTGAGTCCCAGCAGTGCGAACATTAAAAAGGCTGATATGCTTTATGCTATCCGTTTCCTAAGTATTCAATACGGAATGAGCCGTGAGACTTTTTAGGATTTCTTAGGTACTTTTTAGTTGATTTTCCCGTAGGTATTTTTGTGTTTTAATTACTGAGTATTAGTATAATATCCGATATCGTTGAATCATTCAAGAATTCTTGTTTGTTCAATTTCTTCAATGAGACATTTCCTCATTACTGAGCTGATTGTTTGTTTAAAACCTGGGCACATATCGTATTTCGACAATTCATTCATAATAATCTTATGTACTTAAGACGGGCCTTGGTTTACACGATTGAACAGCTGTTAATTAAATACTTAAATATGAGGTGAAAGTTTTAACGATTGAGAAAAACTGAAATTGTGTGGTACGAGTAGATATTTATGTAAATAGATACCACAAAATTTTAGTTAACTTAACACATACCTCATTAAGGCATTAAGTTCGCCTCTGTACTCTTGTGCGCACAATTTTGGAATATCTTTGTAAAACTTCGGGAGGAAAGTTTTGATCTTGAATGTGAAAGGTGGGTAAAAGAATAGGACACGCCTAAAAGAACAGTAACGACATCTATAACGCCACATGGGAATTAAAATTGAAAATCTTCCATCGCGGTATTAGCGTTCTCTGTGAGAGATATTCATTGTGCGTACAGCTAAGGAGTGGAATTCCTTGCCGGAGTCTGTGTTTCCTGATGGCTACAACCTGGGAATCTTTAAATCAAGAGTGAATAGGTTTCATCTAGGTAAGCGCGTTCCATCGCCGACCGCATCGGCGGTTTCTATCAGGTGCGATAGTGGTCAAGCGGGAACCTATCAAAAATAAAAAACAAACTAATGTCTGAAATCAACTATTGGGCGGTAGCTTCGAGGAGACAAAACATCGTCAAACAACCGTCTGGTCGGATGATCCTTACTTTTCTACGGAGGTATGCGAGACACATATCTTTAAAGCATAATTAATGGACTGTTTGGCAAAAACTAAATCTAAAATTAGGGTTACTACCGCCAAGATGACATCTGATAGGGAAGCAGAAAGGAGACATTGGAACTGCGTCAGGCCTCGGACCTTTTATGTCCATTGCTGGAACAGGCTTGACGAAAAGTGAGCAACTTCGAGGCATCTTACCCGAAATGTAACCGATGGAGGCTAACAACTCTGCCTCGATTTATAAGACTTTGGAATTTCGACTTTTTGATTGTTGCATCATTGTCGATAATCTTCTAGCTAGGCTAATTTCTTAAACAACTCAAGCGCTCAAGCTGGTATCTCTGGCAGATCCTTCCGGGAATATGAGATCAGTACTCCGTACTCGTAGAGCTTAAGCACCGTTGGTTTAAGAAAATAGTAAAGCTTACTTAAATCAAAAGGAATACGAACACAACTATAGGTATATAAGCACCAAGACAAGATATTTCTTTGTGGGCTCCTGCGTCAGCAATACGACTGTATCTTCTTTGGTAATTACTCGGCAACCCGCCCCAGGGATGTCTGCGTACACGGAGTTTGGAGAAGTTGGATGTGGCATATGAAAGTTTGAATATATAATATATAATACTGACTGGTAGGACTGGTAGAATGCCTTAAGGCATTAAGTCCGCCTTTGTACTCTTTTGCGCATGGAGTATAAAATAAATAAATAATACCTATAGATACACAGACAAGAAATCGCTTTTTAATACAGTTAGCGAGACCAGTAATTATTGGATTCCAGAGTAATTTATCAAAGAAACTTACTTAAAAAAATATATATATATAACGCATCAGTCTTCATGGAATTTTTTCCGTGAAGTGTGATGCGTTCTATTTTTTTTAATTGTTGATAAGCTCGTGCTTGACCATGGTGGTCAAGAACGAGCTTATCACCTGATGGAAAGCGACGGTGTGGTCCAAGATGGAACATGCTTACATAGAAGCAACCTATTCACTCTTAACCTAAAGTTCCCGGGTTATAGACATAAGGGAACATAGACTTTGGCTGGGAATTTCACTCCTTAGCTATGATGCGTATGTATATATTTTTGTCCAAAGGATAAATCCTAATTTTTTATTATAACAATCTAGCCTTATATGTAGACTAATGAGTAATTTGATTATAGCCTAAACTAATAAATGGAATTTACTAAGAATGTGAATGTAAATACTAACTCGAACGGTTTTGTTCTTCTTAGTTTTCTCACTATATTAGTGTGATCAAAAAGCTAGATTGCCTTGATATTCACATGCTGATGAAGTCGCTTTTTGTGAGCTTCTGTCGCTAGAAATACGTAATGTTTAACATTTTTCACTCACTGATGACTTAATGCATAGTAAGTCGATATGGCAGAGTTTAAACGTAGAACTACACTGCGTATACACTGCGTATCTGGGCGCGTCCATCTCCATAAATTTTATATGGAAACTAGACTTGTAGAGCTACACTAGATCCACACCAAGCGACGTCGTTTTAAATACAAATCAGGCGTGGTTCACGTGAGCGTCGGTGAAATACAGTTCTAGCTTTAAACATTGCTCATATTAATATAAGGCTATCTTAATAAGTTATGAGATAACTAACGCATCCATTCTGACCATTTTTCCTTCGTACAATATCACAAGTTAATAAAGGCAACTAATGAAGGGTTTTCTTTTATCCAGCGTCTTTACTTTGCGTTCGTTGCAACGCCCAAGGGACTAATGTTGCCAGCAGTTGACTTTGAAGAATTAATATAGCGTTTTTTGTAATGTATTGCCAATGTATAGAATGGAAATGAAAGAAGAATGGAGTTTTAATGTGATGTATTTCAAGAACGTAATGGAGATGAATTGGTGTGGGGAAGACGTAACTGAGTAAGGAATATTATATGAAGACTCTTTATATATGTATTTTACGAAATTATCCCAAGGGATAAAACCAATACTTCCGAGATAATAAGTATCCTATGGATAGACTCTTAATAAACTAGTGTGCCTCACCATCAACGATTACATCACTACTTACCATCAAGTGGGATCGCAGTCAAGCACTAGTTTATATCAATAAAAAAAAGTGCTTTTCCACAAATTGGTCTACCCGTGTACCAAGTTTCATCGAAATCCATTTAGTAGTTTTTACGTGTAACAGTAACAAACATCCATACATCCACACATCCGTACATACAAACTTTCGCGTTTGTAGTAATATTAGTAGGTTATAAAGAGAAACATGGAGTTATTTCAAGGTTAAAAATTATTTCATTTAAAATCAGTCCCACACAGCAGACTAAAATTGAAGGAAAGTACGAGTAAATTGAAATAAACTTAAGAAAATACATTTATTTTTTCCACTTAATTTACAGAGATAAAAACTACAATTAAAGGACTTTCTATAAACATAAATAAGCTGAACATTCCGCTTGTCGTTATTTTTTTAGGTCGAATCGGTTATTTTTTTGATTACCTACTTCTCTCAAAAAAAAGTCTTTATTCTACACCACGCTTCAGGAAGAAAAAACAATACCAACTCAAAATTAAAATTCTCTGTCGAAAAGGGCAACACTAATACATTTTTAATTCTGGTAACCTCAAGGAAACGTGGCTCGTAGATCACTGCGTCTCAAGCAAACAGAATTACAAATTCATGAAAATGTTAATAATTTTTACTGAGGTAGGATTTTTTCCTTCACTCTGATAGAAGGGTGGGCTGTATAGGGAGGTTCCGGGAGGGGTGTTTAAGTAGATATACTGTAATTTGAATCTTAATACGAAAGCCATTATTTATTTTAAGTAGCTAAGGAAATGCGTGATTCTTTTTTGCGAAGATTTTGAGATACTGAAGGCAATTGAGCGTTTGATGTTAAGTGCGTTAGAAGTTTCAATGGCACTTGTGTTGCGAAGTTAGTGGACGGACAAAGGTTGAGAACCTTTGTTTGGACTTTGCCAGTATTTTCTTATTTTTCCCAAACATTTTGAGGCTTATCTGCTTTTATATTTGTTTTACCTTCGACATTCTATAACTTTGTATGACACAATTTTTGTTTAGCTGAGGAAAAAACCGTTTGAGGAAAAGTTTTGGAGTGGCGACCTCGTACAGGGAAACGCGGCATTGGATACCTCCCCACAAGGTAAATCTGGTGAGGGTTATGGGAAAAACGCGGCTACGGAAGGCCTCTTGCTAAGTGGACCATGCACATCTGGTTTTTTTTGGTGGGAAGTTAAATATCATCCAAATGACATCCTCCGCCCTTAAGTGGAGCGGGAGATAGTGTCAGACTCTTACTGACTAAAAAACCCACTCCGTTCCTTCTTGCCTACCGGGGCCAAGCATCCCTTTCGGAATTAGACCCTGGTCCCAGTAAGCTTCGACCCAGTTGGGTCCCTACTGTTGCTGACAACTCCTAGAGGTGCGCGGGAACAGTTCGCGCCGTCGACGACTTGGGCTCGGTCCTGACAGTTGCTGGACGGTCGAAATCTCGTGACTCTCCCGATTTCCGGTTACCGTAGGCGCGGGCTTGCGGACGGCGAACAATGGGTAGCTCGCCGTCCGCAAGCCCGCGCCTTCGCGCAATTCGCATAGGACCGGTCGTTGTGGTGACACTTGGGAGAGGCCTATATCCAGTAGTGGACGTCTTTTGTGATAATAATCATATCATGAGGAAAAATTGCAGTTGTTTCAAGATGATACATATTCTAGTTTAATTCATCTTCACTATCATACTTTAAGTCAAGAGCGAATAGGTTATTTGTAGGCAAGAGTCGTCCACCACATTACCGCTTACCATCTGATGAGATAGCGGTCAAGCGCGAGCTAATAGCAATAATAAAAAACTTCTCTACTCTACTCACTTATCTCACGAGCGTTACTCTCTCTGCTCTTTCGACGCTTTTTTTACATAGTTCATTGCTACCCGAACACAAGTGATAAATAAGTCCCATCATAACCCACGCCTACTTTATAGTGCGACGGTACTCAAACACGTATCCAGAAACACATTTACTTATACACATAACCGAGCCACCAAATTCTTAGACAAACCATACGTATAGCGGAATCAATATCCATCTTCTTATGTGTCACGTTCGGCAAACACGAAGCAACGTCTAAACGGTCTCGGGGCAAATAAATATTTCAGTGTAGTTTGTATTTACGCGACGCTCCGACAAACACTCCTTGGAGTCTTCAGACTGTGCTGTTATAGTTTTGGAGTGGGATTCCGAATGGGAGTATGGTGAATTTCTTATTAAGTGGAAATTTTCCTGATAATAAATAACGTTTTATTTAATTTTAGGGCATTGTTGGTCCAAAGGTCAGTGAAAAACAACACCTAAGTGACAGAAAACTTGAAATTAAATTTTCTAAAAAAAAACATTTTTAACTCTTCTTTTCTTCTATCAATTCACTATTGTCTACTTTTCATTTAATCTCACCATTCGTACTTCTGTGCATTTTTTTGTAAAGAAGTATATATATATATATATCTTTTGTTATGTCTACATAAATTATAAAATAAATAAACAAATTTTATGTCAATTAGTTATTTCAGTTGTATTGTGTTGAATAAAAGTTTTTTATTCTATTCTGTTTTCCCATTTAACTCTTTGAATGCCGTAATTAGAGACACAATAGAAAGACAATTGCTTATGTCGAACTGTGTAACTTAAGACATTCAAAAGGTTAATTAGAAAAGAAAGAAAAACTGTTTTTTCCTGCGTCACACGTATATGAACTAAACTTATATAAAAAAAAAGTTAAACTAAAATTATAATATGTGAAGAAACGCCAAAAAGGCGCCTAACTCAGCTTATATTAAGCGCTATTCTTTTTTTATTGTTTCTATCAGTTGAAATAGTTACTGTTTTTTTCTTTTATACAACATTGCGTAAACAATGTCTGTATGTGCATCTAACGTTTGCAAACTCCTTTGTCTGTTTTTTTTTTACTGTAATAACCACGACAACCTCGTAAGACACCAAACATCAAAAACCTTCTAACATCCAACCTTCTTCCACAGTAATAGAAACCGGGGACGAGCCAGCAGCCTGCAACGGCAGACGGACCCTGGTCCTAGCCAACCACCAGAGCACAGCAGACGTGCCCATGCTGATGGCGGCCTGGAACGCGCGGCCGGGTGTCCTGCCCAACCTCATGTGGATCATGGACAGGGTGTTCAAGTTCACCAACTTTGGCATCGTCAGCGTCCTGCATGAGGACTTCTTTATACAAGCGGTAAGTGGATTTATTGATTTTAGGTTAGGTCTTTATTTGTGTTGCATATGCATAATTGTGCACAACCGTCCGGTGCAGACTTACCTCTAGGATATACGCCTACTTACCTACTGTTTAGTACCAGTGTGTTAAATATTACATACAAAACAAAACGGATACAACATTTACTTTTTTTTGCAACATTTCCAGGCGTTCGGATTATATTTACTGTGAATTTACTTAAATTATACACTTGCGGCTTTGTCTGCATGTAAGTTACTTTCTCCATACAAACTTTAAACCCCCATTTCATCCCTTTAGGGGTGAATTTTGAAAAACACTTTCTTATGTTCTGTTTACATCATAAAAGGAACCTCTATGCAAAATTTTTGGCGTTCTTGGTTCAAGGGTTTGGGCTAGGCGTTGATGAGTCAGAGAGTAACTACTACTACTACGACTACTATTACTACTACTACTACTACTCCTGCTACTACTGCTGCTACTTTACTTTTTGTATGTACTGATTTGCTACCCCTAAAAACCAGACAGATTCATTTAAGAAACAACAAAACAAATGATTACGCTATAAACATTAAACCTTAAACAAGAAACAATCTTTATTGTACACTTACGTCTAACTGATCCATCACAATAACTAATTTACGGCCTCCTTCTTTATTGACGAACAACAAAATCACCAGGCCAGGTGTCCCCGTAAAACTAAAGTTTACATCCAATCGTAAAGTCTAATCGTTTGACCTACTTGGATAACCAGGTCGAGCTGTCAAATACCAATATAACCTTAATTATCCTGCACTATAAATTAGTATGGGCCGTCAATCTTGATCGTTGTATCAGGGCGCCATGTTTTTTTTTTTTCACTTTGTCACCGGCCGCTCATTTTAAGTCCATGAAAGTCTTAGGAAATTTCCTTAAATCAATTATAATTTGAGTGTCTTCAAGGCAAGAGTGAATAAGCACATAAACTAGTGCGCCTCACCATCAAAGATTGCAGCACTGTTTATCATCAGGTGGGATCGCAGTCAAGCATTAGCTTATGTCAATTAAAAAAAAAGCAACTCAGCAGGGATGAAATGTAGACAGATCATTGCAACAACTTGTGACCCACGGATGCCCCTCAAGTTGACGGGCAAAATCTACAAGATAACTACAATTAGCTACAGCTGTAATTTAGAGGTATTTAAATCAAAGATGAATAAGTTATTATACTTCTGGGCGTCAATGTCGCCCACATTATAACTTACCATAAAGATAGTGGTCAAACGTGAGCCTATCAGTACTAAAAATATGGTATTAATTTTTTGATTGTTCTTCTTCTTCCTGCCCTTATCCCATATTACTTGGAGTCGGTGCAACATGTTTTTTCTTCCGTTTTGTCCTGTCACTCGTCATGCTATCACTAACTCCCTTTTCTTTCTTATCACTCCTCACACAATCCATCCATCTTTTCTTCGGCCTTCCTCTCTCTCTCCATTCGTCTACATGCATACTCAGAACTCTTTTAGTAACATGCGCTTCAACCTTCCTCTTCACATGACCATACCAACCGACTTCGTTTCAACTTTTCAGTCACTAGCGCCACTTTCAAACTTTCTCTAATACACTCCTTTCTTACTTTATCCATTCTCTTCACACCACACATCCATCTGAACATTATCATCTCCGCTATATGCAATCTGTTTTCGTCCTTCTTTTTCACAGCCCAACATTCTGATCCATACAGGTCTTATATCGACTTGTAAATTTTCTGATTATGTTGGTATAAGTGAACGAGGATACAATAATACCCTTTGATCAAGGGCTATGGTTTCTCCGCGCAGAACTACAAAAAAATATTTTGGCTTGTCATGGCTTTATGTAGGTACCTAATTGCCTCCTACTTACTCTTTCAACCGAACCATTTATTTAAATAACTCCAGAAGTGTTTCTTAGAGTATCCTCTCTAATTCTTCTCGCCATCAATTAAGGGGCGTTAATAACCCATCGATAATTATCTCATCCGGGATCCGGTTCCCACGATACACAAATATCTTGAGATAGAGGTACCATGTGTCCCGAGTTTGGGCGATTTAAGGCGTTGAGAGATGCGACCCTTTCTCTTGGACGTTAGAAGTCGAGTTTCCGGGTGCTGTGCATTGGTTTTTGAATCTGTTTAAACTTTGCCAGGGTCAGCGCAGGGTTTTAGCGATGAGCTGCTGCTCTACGGCCCGTATTAATAAACGTTCCTCAGCCCAAGATCTCGTACTTGATAACAAGCTTGATGTCTTGATCGTATTAATAAACGAGATTCACAAGCTCAAGCTCAAGCTCAAGTTCGAGCTCAAGCTCAGCTTAGATTTACGACATCAGCCGAGTGTTGTCTGATTAATAAACGAAACTCGAAACTTAAGTTTACAAAGATCTCTGTACTTGAGCTGCCAGATCATGAGTGCAGATCAAACGGGACTTGAGGTCGTGATTAGCGGTAGCGCGAAACATGGAGTTTGAAAATATTTTAAGTGAACTTAATTATTATGATGAAACAGAGTACTATGACGATATTTCTTGGCCTATGCGATATCGTTTATCAAAAATGTATATAAGGAATGCCTCGAATCCTGTGGTTACTAACGCTACATTGCGTTACGTTATTTGTGTCCATTGAGTTGCAAAATAACCATTTGTAAAGTGTTGGAAAATACATACATGACTTTTTTACAATTTAAGCCTATCTTGGGTAGCAAACTACTTTGTTATGTGATACAGCGCTTTTAATCAAAGTTTTAACAAAATAAAAGTATTTCAATTAATCTTACGACACATCGGTAACGAAACGAGACGAATTTGATTATAAATGTCATGGCTTAAAGGATTTAGTATCCAGTGCAAAACTATGACAAAAAAAATTATAAACTTCGGTCAATGTGACGTAATCGTTCACATTGAGTAAGCGTTGAGTACAGAGCATTGAGGAGCTGATCTTGGTAACTGAGATTCTGTACTCATGTGTTTATTAATTAGCAATGATCTTGAGCTTCTGACATCGTACAATCGGGGATCAAAGGATATCGCACTTGAGGACGGAGTTGAGCATCGTTTATTAATACGGGCCTACGTGTCTGGAGTTCGATTCTTGCGCGGATTAAATCTACATCTACACTAATAAGATAAAGAGGTAAAGTTTGTGTTTTTGTTTGTAGGAGGTAATCTTTGAAAGTACCTACTGGTCCGATTGCTGAAATGTTTGAGTGACATAGGCCATATTTTATGTAGGCAGGCAAAGCTGCAGGCAAGAACTAGTAAATAATATACTAGTAGATGAAGTGTGTTGTCCGAAAAAATTTTGTCAGAAAAAAAATTGAGACCCCCGATTGCAGCGCCAACTACCTGTTACAATTGTACTTTCAAACCATCCACGGACCTACTCAAATACACAAACTAAGTTTATTGAAATCGGTCTAACCATTTAGGAGGAGTTAGGTGACAAACACATGTACAGAAGAATTACTATAGTTGTTCTGGGTTTAGGGGAGACTTGTGTAAGTGTATCATTTTTTAGTTTATTAATATTAGTATTTAGCTAGTCATATAGTTTGTTAATCAATATTTCATTAAGGTCCGATCTAATTAACGCACTCAACAAATAATAAATTGCTCTCCACACGTACTCCCACTTATACACACCGACATGCAATGCCCAACAATTACTTCGAGGCCCGTTGCTTGATCGTTATCACATTAAAAGCATACATTCCGTTTCGTCTCGCGCCTCCATTAAAACAATATTGAAGACATGCTTTTTCCTGCGGTTTCGCTTCCTTGGTCTATCAGGAACTAAGAATTTATCAGGGATAGAAAACCTAACCTGATACTCAGCGATAAGAATAGAATAAACTGGCAATATGATCATTTCATCCGAAGCACGTCCACTGTTGGACATAGGCCTCCTCCAAGCGTCGCCACGACGACCAGTCCTGTGCGTCTCGCATCCATTGGATACCTGCAACACTGACCTGCGGGGTTACCATTACGTTCAAAGTAAGATTGTTTTATTATTATTCCAGTGTGGGTAGAGACAGAGCTATACAGATTGACTAGCGCCATCTCTTACCCACACTGAAACGAGATTAAAACAATCTTAAGGACCTATTACACTGCGCTGAATATCGCGTGCGATCGTACTATTTTTCACTCATAGAAAGACAGTCTAGTCTATGGTTCGACGTATCGCGTAGTGTAATAAGGGTAAGACTGTCTTTCTATGAATGAAAAATAGTACGAGTCGGAATATCGCACGCGATATTCAGCGCAGTGTAATAGGTCCTTTACTTTAAAAGTCCTGGTCTAGGTCCTGGTCATCAGTCCACCTTGTGGGAGGCCTGTTAACGCTGCGTCTTCCGGTACGCAGTCGCCACTCCAGAACCTTTCGTCCCCGTCGACCATCTAATCTGCGTGCAATATGCCCTGCCCATTGCCACTTAAGTTTGGCAGTGTTTCAAGTTGTTCAGTGCGTGCCAGTGATCATCTGGTTTTGGAGATGCCGGTTTCCTCTCGATGTTTTCCTTCACCGTTTTAAGAGCAGTGGTGATGAAATAAATTACACAAAGTAACACACCTGGTTGGGTTTGAACCCGCGATCTATTACGTGTTGTTTTCGTAAATATAATTTTTGTTGTCATACTATTCGATCCTCAACTGCAAATTGTAGTTCTTCAAAAATTTTCGAACAATTTTGAGGTTATCTTGGAGCATTTGTGTTAAACAAACATAAAACTCTTCTACTTTATTATATGTTAACATAGTATAGATTAAAATCTAAACTTTAGAAGAACAGTTAAATGAAGCACTTTCTTGATGATGTAGGGCTGTGTTATCAAATGGATTCGTGATGGTCTTGTTTGATTGTTGTGGTAGCTGTAACAACAAATTTTTATTAACGGTGGCCATACTAGATATTATTCCTGTACCGGTGTAAATAATTATGTGAACTTTATGTAAGTTTACACATCTAAACTAATATTATAAAGAGGGAAAATTTTTATTTTTGTGTGTATGTTTGTAATGAATAAACTCAAAAACTACTATGCCGATTTCAAAAATTCTTTCACCAATTTTTTTTTTTTCGATCGGATAAATCACCCAATGACAACCCTCGCTTTTGGGCGGAGCGGGATATAGTGTCAGACTCTTACTGACTAGAAAACCCATCCCGTTCCTTCAAGCCTTCATGCCGGGGCTGGAGCGCTCTTTCGGATAACCCTGGAAAGCTATTAGGGTGAATCTCTGAGCAACATATATTTATTGCCCGTGCGAAGCCGGGACTATTTTATGTATAAAAATAAAAGAAACATATACCTAATTCAACACTAAATTTTAGTCATAGTATAAAAACTCTGAGTTTAGTTTTTACTGAGGCTACAGAACCAATAAATACATCAACTTTGCCACGAATAGAGTTGGCAAAGAAAAGTATGCGGTTAAAGGGAGAAAAATTACTATGTCGATTCGACAGTGAGGCAGGACGAAAGTTCTTTGGTTAATTAAGCAATTAATGAAGGTTTTGTACAAGATATGATAGGATTTGTGGCACAGATATTACAAAATCAAGAAACCACTTCTTCGTTTTCTGAATCACTTTTCAGTCAACCACATGGCGAATAAATAATTTATTTATTAAGAAATACATTACAAGCTTACAGTACTGGAACCAAAACGCTTATAACTAGAACAGAACATAAAATGAAATAAAATTAATCATCATGCAATGGTTATACAAAATAATAATAAACGAAAACAAATCATAGTAAATAAAATGTCATATTAATAAAATAGTCACATAGAATTAAATTGTTATATAAAATAAAATGGTCAAGTAAAATAAAATTGTCATAAATAATAAATTCGTCACTGATAATAAAATTTAAAAAAAAATCCTCATATTAAATAAAATTGTCAATATAGTTGTCAAATTATAAAAAAAAAAAAAATAGTATTAAAGATAAAATAAAACACACAAATTATAAAACGGTGTCATACATAAAAAAAAAAAAATCAAATATCAGATTTTGTTAAGAAAGGTCATCACATCTTTCTTTAACACATTTAAACTATCAACAAATAATTCGGCATTTGGACTGTGGTCAAGATATTCGTTAATGAGAGCAACCGCTCTTGCTGTTGGGCTGGTATTGGTCTGACGAATGTTCCATGTCGGGGGACATGTTAGGAGCTGATGACGCCGCCGTCCTGCGCCACGTATGTATTTCTGTGGAACATATAAGTGAATATGCTCTCGCACCGACGAATTGTCAACTTTATTACTTAACAATAAATAATAATGAATGATATGCATTAATTTCCGCCTGAGCTGCAAAGTGTCCAGTCCAACCATTCCAGATACAAACAATGATGGATACAGAAAAGGATAATATCCGTAGGTACGTCTATACACATATCGGCAGAATTTCCTTTGAATTTTTTCAACCATAAGTGAATATAATTTTTCCTTGGGATCCCACACAATTGCATTGTATTCCAGCTTACTGCGTACGTATGCGTTGTACAGTAATTTTACAACTCTGACATCATGAAATTGGGAGGAAGTTCTAATTATGAAGCCCAACGCTTTATTTGCATCTTTGCATACACTCTTTATATGCTCGTGAAAAGTGAAACCACTATCCAACGTGAGCCCGAGGTCCCGTATTGTTGAAACTCGCTCAAGCTCATTATCGCCCAGTCTGTAGGTTGTGGTTACTGGCGTACGAGACCTAGAAAATGTAATGGTTTTACATTTAGAAATATTTAGCGGCAGCTTGTTTCTCTTACTCCAATCAACAACAGCATCGATATCTTGCTGAAGAACGAGACAATCTTCAGCCTGAGTTATAGACAAAAATATTTTCAAATCATCCGCAAACATAAGACATTGTGCCCTAGATAGAACCTCTGGCAGATCATTAACCATAATTAAAAATTGTGGAGGACCCATTGTGCTACCCTGACTGACACCCGATCTTGTATAATATTCTGATGACTGATAGCCGTTTAGTCTTACAAATTGTTTCCGATCCCTAAGATAATCAGATAAAAACTTAAGAAGTTGCGGACTAAATCCAAGAGATGCAAACTTCATCAAAAGAATGTCGTTATCAACTAAATCAAACGCCTTTTTAAAATCGAAATAAACTGCATCAACCTGACAACCTGCAGCAATTTTGGTCTTCAAATAGTCAGCAAAGTGTATGTGGTTGGTTAAAGTAGAACGAGCAGGACGGAACCCATGCTGACAATTATCCAACCGATTGCTTATTTGCTTGGAGATACAATTGTTTATAATCGATTCGAATACCTTCCCGAAAACGGACAAAACTGCAATGGGTCTAAAATTTGTTATGTCCATCGATGATCCACTCTTTGGAACCGGTGTGACCCTGGACACCTTCCAACAAGCAGGATAAATATTTTGCTGGAGCGATAAGTTATAAATATATAGGAGAGGCTCCTCTAGTACGGATAGACAATCCTTCAGGATAAAAGCCGGTATAGCGTCTGGTCCAGAAGCAGAAAAAGCTTTAAGCCGGCGGACTGCTCGGCGCAACTCAGAGACATCAACGTGGTCAACACTAATTATCGGCATACAGCCTCTATCGGTTGCAGCGCGTTCAGCCGCCTCGGGATCTAACTGAGGAGGTTCGCTATGAAAAACGGAACTAAAGTAGTTCGCAAACGCATTGACTGCCTCTTGCCCTGCCACTGTCCTATTTTCAAATTTAAATTCGTTATTTTGTTGTCTGCTCTTTCTTTTATCTTTTACATATTTCCAAAATGTTGAGGGGTCATGACTTATATTTTTTTCTACATTGTACATATAATTTTTGAAAGCTGTATCTGAAAGAGTTTTAATTTTAGTTCTGTAATATTTAAATAATTCTATATTAAATTGTAATCCGTATTGTTTATATTTTTTTAAGTTAAAATACTTCAATTTAATGTAATGCTTAATTTCGTTAGTATACCATATAGGATATACGTACTTGGACTCTAAGCTAGGCGCCTTTTTTTTGGGGACATTATCGTTTATGACGCTGTATATTTTGTTGTATAATGTGTCGACAGCCCCATCAACATCCGTCTGTTGCAAAAGGTCAGTCCAGTCCATTTTAGCAATATCAATATACAGCCCTTGCAAATTTGCTTTTCTAAAATTCCAATCAGAACGGTTATGTGCTTCAGACGGTGGGTTCCTGACTAATTCACACCTGGATAGAGTTAATATTATTTCCAGGGGCGGATGGTATGCATCCACAGGCACCAGGGGGTCGATATCTGATGTCACACATACACTATCACTCTCGAAAGTTGCTAAGACCAGATCCAAAATGCCGCCATATTTATTACTGATATTGTTAAATTGTCGCAATTTACAATAGTCTGTAAAATAATCGAATTGAGTTACAACACTGTTATTATGTGATTTTAGATTGAAATCCCCAACCAATAAGAATCGATATTCTGAATATTTACAAATAGCATTCTCTACACAATCTATAACATCTAGATATTGTTTACTACTATAATTAGGAGGTAAATAGGCTACACAGATCATAAACGCTATGTTTTTCCACGATATTAGTGCAAATAGCAACTCTTTGTCATCAGTCAAACCATCTATATCTGTAATTCTTTTGACTGTATAGTTATCCTTAACCGCCAGAAGCACCCCGCCCCATCCGACGTCACCCGTTCGATCTTTGCGCAATACCACATATCCAGGAGGGAAAATACATATATAATGACAGCACGTAAGTATGCAAATATCACATCTTGTGTCACAAACATATGATTAATGGCGGATAAACAGCAGCTATTTACAGCGTTGGTATTAGCGAGACAGTTTAGTCAGCGCTTTATTTATGAGTCGGTCACAATTTGCCCACAATTGGCCGTTACAGTGACGTGATTCACTAACTAACACGAAGTGCGGGGTGTAATGCGGTTTTGGTGACCGGGACGGATGCGTTACGATATTAATTAATATAGAATAGGTATTTTTTGGATTCCATGTATGTACTCGGTCTATACGACGAGGCGAAACGCTTAGTCTTTACCGTAGAAGTATTAACAACGTAATGATGAACACTCGCCTTACGTCGGGTTGTCCGATGGTAGAAAGTTGATGGCGGAATTAGGTCATGAAATTTCCGCGCACACTCTCGAATATGCAACCTATAAAATACCAAAAGGCTGGTTGGTGTTAACCAAATCTGGATAACGTAATAGTTAACAAAAATGAAAATTATTATTTATAATAAATACAAATAGTATAAAACCCTTAAGAAACAGATATTCGCAATAAATATGTAAAAAAAAAAACGATTTTTTGACCTTTGAATATCTGTAGTCGCGGACTTAAGTAGGTTTATACAAGTTTACAGCTGACTATCTCTCATTCCGAGTTAAAACCCCAAATATTTTTGGACTATAAATATGATGATAGATTTACTGAAAAAAAAAAAAATATTAAATTTGATTTGAAATACCACGAGTATTTCAAATCAAATTTATTTTTTTAATTTTCATCCATATCCAATTTTCAAATAAAAATTTTCTGAGCCATTTTCTATGTTGATCTATTTGATGACTTTGTGTCAACACTTGTAAGACTGCCATAAGTCACAACAACTTTTCTCCCACTCTCAATCAATAATCCCACACTATCCACACATTTCCCACACGAAAGCTGTTCGTCACGACTCCAACACGACTTACAATCGTCACGTGTAAACGCACGTCGCAATCATTCATTGTCTTGAACCTGTCTTTGTTGTCTCGTTGCCACATTTGTCTCTAAATGTTTTAATGCTTTTAACTAACATGTACATCATAATGTATTGTATGTACTGTGTCACAAAATAGATAGGTACAGAAGACAAAGCACGCTCGAGCAACGCACACATAGACACCGCTCACGGACACGATATCTCGGCTCAATTGCCCGGTCGCGCTCATACAGTTCGGCGCAACGAGCTGACGTGTATGTAATCGCGTAACGTAGGTATAAAAAGTGAAGTACATACATGAGATTGACTTCTGGACCTATCTATTTTGTGACTGCGTGCTTTATTAACATATTATTTCGTCCTGCTTTTGTTTTTGTGATATATTTCCCGAATTACTGCCGTGATATTTGAGAGCCATGTTTTCGTGACTAATGTTACGTAGTGCTAGCGACAAAGAGAATTCTGTATCTTTTTAGATGTTGTTCTAGTGTTTTTTCTGTTATAATGTTTTCTACTTCTTACGTATAGTATAGATAACTCTATTTACTTTGAAGTAGACATGTGTCAATCATGTAGCATCCACTCCTATCAAGACTGATGATGTAATCGTCCACAACTTCGATTATAGAGATTCTAAGACACTCTTGACTATTGTTAGACATAGGCCTCCCCCAAATGTCGCCACAATCAATTTTAGTCTTACTCCAAATCGTTCAGAGAACACATTTCTAGACCAAACCTTTCACTCCCCCCAAAAAAAAAAACAGTACTGAAATCCGTCATCTGGCGAATTTCACGAGATTCTCTCAAAAACGTACAGAAACCACAAACATTAAGATTTACATTTTCGCAGTTAATTATTCAAGGGGGGTTTAAAACGCGGCTGCAGTCACCCCTCTTAATCCGCCCGAGATTACTGTGGACCGCAGTGACAAACATTCTGCTGGGACGCACGTGAATGATTTCAGTAAAGAGCATTGTGTGAAACTGCTTTATTTTAAAAGGATCTTCACAGTATTGATCTGTTTCAAGTACTACTGTTATTAAAAGAAGTATCCTGGTTTACTTATTGAAATGTGAGTGATGAGCCCTCTCTAGTCCAGAACTTTGATGACTTCTTCCATTGCTGAAATGACTTCTCTCTGCCTTACACTCTCTTGCAGGAGGATAAATTTCAACTCCTGGTCCTAAAGTTGGACTGACTGGTTGGTGGTGCAAGCACTCCAGTACATCGCTGTATCGATAGTCAATCTGACACCTTTGAGATAGCCATACACGCTAGAGTATACCTGATAGGTTTACCTGCACAGTTATACCTGACAGGGTATATCCTAGCGTGAATAGCAGGCATTAGAGAAACTGTAATGCTAACCAAACGCCGATCTTTTCAAAAGGATTCTCGTAGTCCATAAAAATTAAAGCAGAGGCCGATTATAATCTTCCGTCTTCTGTGTATCTTGCCGCAGCCTATTCAGAAGCTGGCTTGTTCAAAAGACTAGAAGTCGTCATAACCTCTTAAGCAGGACATTGTCACCTTTCTTGAAGAAAAGTACTATCTATGCCTCTGCTCCATGTTCGAATGCTTGTGTTTTTCTATGGGTATGATCTCATCAAACAGCATCTGAAGGGTTTCGGGACCTTAAAGATCGGTTTTACACCCGTATCGGAAGTTCGGCCGTAATGCCATCATCACTTGATGCCTTCTTACTTTATTTATTTACTAGCTTTTGAAAGTAGGTTTCTCTGTTCAAGCTTTGGATCTCCGTTTCATTCTTTAAGGCTTATAGTCCCTTAAACTATCTGGCCGAAATTATGTGGACGCACCTCTCGCACCCGCCTAGGCGGCAGTACGCAAATCTGTGCATTTATTTGCGGCCAGCAGCGCCCGAAAAGCGCTTTAAATCCATTTTCTTTGCGAAATATTGATTGATTTACATATGCAATGTTCACTTTGAAGAATATTTAACCACCAATTTTAATGTGTAAAAATGTTTGTAAAGATCCAAGCCGTTTCGTAGGAGTAGGGAAAAGTTGCGAAAAGTTGCGAAATTGATAAATATTTATTTTAGACAAAAGTATTAATAGCACGAAAAAATCAAATGTTGGTAATGTTGTTCATGAATCTTTAATAAACATATATTTTTTTCAAACCTATTAACCTGGCCGTTACCGAGGAGTAGGCTTCAGAAAGTCACTGTTTTATGGCACTTTTCGGGCGCCTGGGCCTTAAGAGGATTATTTTTGGAAAATCCAAAAATAACCCCCTTAAAATTAGTACTCATCTACGTCATAAAAGAAAGCCTTATGTAAAATTTTTACATTCCTAGTCTCAGTAGTTTCGGCTCTACGTTGACTACTCGACGGTCAGACAGCGAGCTACCCATTGCTCGCCGTCCTTGCAAAAGCATATGCATTTAGTTCATATAAATACAGACATAATAAGGATACAATAGTTTGATTCACCGTAGAACACGCCTGTTGCTACATTTCCTATCAAAACAGCTCAGTTAACAGTGAGTTCCTACAGAAAATCAATGTCTTATTAAAAAAACATACAATATACGTACCAACGGATGTGACACGTTAATGCCGCACAAACTTGTTGTTGCAGTTGTAATAGGTTTTATTGCGATGCAACAAAGTCTAAAATTAATTGCAGAGCGGACGCCAGATGTTGTAATAGAAGGTGGGATATATGTGTGGTGCAAGTGATAAGATCAGGGCGACAGAAAAGTTTTAAATTGCTTCCTGTGTTTCAAAAAGCTGTTAAGAAATTGCATTTAATAGTTATACTTAAGTAAAATTGTACTTTCCTCTTGTATTACAAAGTCGAATACGTGCTTTGTAAATACATTTATAGTAGAGTCTATTGGCAAAGAGATTCTTCGTGAGATTTAAGGGTGCAGTTGTGCATACCTAAATAACTTTTTTTATTATGTTGAAAATATCAAGATGTAACAGTTGCACTATAATGACGTAAAAGTGACTTCATTATAGTGCGACTGTTACATCTTGATATTTTGAAACTATGCTAGACTAGATTCTGCCAGCGGCTCGGTCTACTAAAAAAGTAGCCTACGTGTTATTGTAACTATGGAACTAGTTAGACCTATTTTACGCCACGACTGTTTTCTTTCCGCAAAGATTCTACAGCGATCAGAAATTTGTAATAGAAGTAGGCCAAGTACGATATCTAAACTGTTTCTTATAATCTTCAACTACTAACTGCACATTATAAATCATCTTTGTTCATACACACGTCAGTTGGAAGCAGGAATTACGCACCTCGCCTCTCTGAAGAACATCACCAATAAAATCTGAGTATCTTCATGCTCTACTTCTTTAAAAGGTAAAACGCATTAAACACATCTTTGACCATGAGTCTTAACATAACTGTTCGCAAGGGCAGGTCATGTACTGGACAGGTCAAGGTAATATTCAACACAGCAAGACAGATCTTCGGGGAAGTTACGTGACAAGTGACATGCCAGGTAATGTCATTGTTAGCATTCCCGTCAAACGCTAAGAACAAAATGTAATTGGTCTAAGCCTGCAGGTGGTACATCATCAAATAATTTTTCCCGCTCTGGGTGGTGCGAGAGGGCATGTCAGACTTTTCCTGACTAAAACCCACTTTCTTTCAGTTGATTTTTTGCGTTCCAGGACCACGGTAACTCTTTCAAATATTCCTGCAGCTCTAGTAAGCATCAGCCTTACTGGTCCTCTTTAGTTTGGTGACATTTTGAGGCACACCTGTAACACAACGCGCAGGCGACGACTCGGGCTTGGTCCTCACCAAAAAGCCAGACGGTGAACTACCCATTGCTTGTCATCAACAAGCTCGCGCTCTCGGTGACTGAGAATCGCTACGGTGTTCTCTGGATGACCCGTATCATGGTGAAACCCGGGCGTAATCTTTCCGATCTCTTTGTTCATTCTCACGTGTTGTGTCCTTCGCGTCGCTCACATCTTAAACCCTATCGGAAAGTATTAAAAACAAGGTTGCATACCCCTCCCGGTACGAGTTTACGACCCCTGCCCCTTTTATAGACACAACTAATAAACTTGAATCGCCTTCCTACCGGTGGCGACGCACCATTTTAAAACGACTTAAGTGCATATCCAACTCATATACTTACTATCTTATGGAACCCTAGTATCGGATATGTTCCGTAATGAGTGTCCAGTATGGGATTTTAATGATTTTATGCTTGTACGGCGGTTTCCTGTGATGTATTTGGTGTAGTGTTGGATTCCAATAATTATGGATATTAATGGGTTCGCGTTGTTCTAATTTTGTATTGTTGTAGGTAATTGGAGCGTGTTGTGTTTTGTATTTGCGGTATCAGTGGTATTAGAGCAGGGGAGAATTATTATCTGTGTCCATCGCTAATGTGTGTTTGGTTTTTTTGCTGTTTAATTTCATTTTTTCATTTAATCAAATAAAACTCTTTCCATATTTTTTTTTATTGTTATAAACGAATGCTTGACTGCGATCGCACCTGATGGTAATTATTTCATTGTCCTGCTAAATAAATTGATGCGCAAATCTGCAGACGATTACCCAATCATTGGAGAGCCCAAAGTGTCCCTATATCTGCTCTTTGGAGGACCTGAAAAAGGCCGCTATAAACGTGGTAACCTACTGAACCCAAAAACTTTGAGGGAAAAGAAAACCATCCTGCTGAAGAAGAAAATTATCCTGCTTCTTAGTTCTTTTCAGTGGTCTCTTTAATAAGTTTTTCTTCTTTAATAATATAAACTAGTGCTTGACAGCGGTCCCACCTGATGGTAAGCAGTGACGCAATCATTGATGGTGAAGCGCACTTCTTGACATTGTCTTGAAACTAATTTTAATTAATCTTAAAATTTTGTTTTGTTTTATCATTAAATATTGACTTTTGTGAGTTTTTCTTCTGAAAATCAAAATTGACCAAAATTTTTATATAGAATAGTCATTACCAGTACACAAACTCAAATAACAATTAATAATATCCACAAATAGAAAATAATTGAAACTGTTCCCAATTAAACCACAATTAATGAAACCAGAATGGTTCAAAATTGCTCCACAAAGAATTTGATTGATTAGTTAATTTTCAAACAAATATGTTCTAACCGCAGAATAGCTTTATATTTTTTTAATAATTCATCTCTCAATCATTTTGATTTTATCTCTATTTATATCGAAAAAATCTGGGTTCCGGGCAGGTTATTTATCAAACTGTCTAAGTTTAGCAATTAATTGGATTGTGACACCACCCGGTATTGGACATTTATCATCTAAGATGGCCGCGACAAATCTGATCGGTGTGCCTAGATGTTGCCAGATTAGAAAATAAAGATTGTTGAGTTATTTATGACTAGCTTTTGCCCGCGACTTCGTCCGCTTAAAAATCGAAAATTGTTCTAATAGAATTTTTAATTGACTTTTTTACGTTACTAATTTTGTAATCTTCTTCTTCTTTCTTCTATCTATTATCATAACTTTCTACCCCTTTTTATTCCCGTAAACGGATGAATTTCAATAAAATACAGAACTCGTCTTCCATCAATTCTATCAAAGAATGTTTATGCAAAATTAGAAGTGGATTAGACCAAGAAAGAAACGTTGTCCCATACAAAATTAGTCCCCCCTTTTCACTCCTTTAGGGGTAGAATTTCGAAAAATCCTTTCTAATCGCATGTCTACGTCATACAAAGAATATACCCTTCAAGTTTAAGCTGTTTACGATCAGTGGTTTAGGCTGTGCGTTGATCCGAAGCATTTTATATGTATAGATTTGAAATAAGTTTTAGGGTTACAAAGTTATTAATTTGTATAATACATTTTATTTTATTTTAATGCTATGTTAAATTACTTTCGAAATCTTTTTTGGATACTTCAGTTATGTTATGATTTTATGATGAACGATGATCACATCATGAAGAAACCGTAAATCAGTATTGTAGAATATAATGTTTTGGATACCATCCAACTTTTACTGAAACAACTTGCACTTGTGATAAGCTGTATATACACATATCACTATTATATGGATCAGAATGTGTGAGTATATTAGAGGAAGTTCGAAAATGGTGCTAGTGACTGAAACATTGAAAGGTAATCGTTAGTGTTGTTATGTTGATGTGAAGAGGAGAAATGAAACGCATTTTACTAAAACAGTTATGAGTAAACAAGGATATGTAGATGGATATAGAAGGAGAGGGAAGACAAAGAAAAATGGGATGTATTGTGTCAGGACTGATATGAAAGAAAAGGGAATCAGTGAACAAAGGACTGATAAGAATGTTGCAAAATACGTGTTGCGCTGAGCCTAAGTGAAATGGGACAAGGGCAGAGAGATGACGAAAAGCTAGTTATGGTTGAGTGGTTAGCTGTGTATTTTGATGAAAACTACAGAATTCAGGATGTTGAAGTTTATTTGTAAAAGTTGCATGAAAGTTCTGTCGGATGCTAATCAGCGGTTTTATCTCTTCGGCACCTATTGGTTTACTAAATAATGTAACATTAATGTTATAAAGGAAACAGTTTGTATTTACGTATGTGTGTGTTTGTATGTTACTGCTTCACGCTCGAACGGATTTGAATGTAAATTTGGCTCACAGGTAGATCATGTTCTGGAATAGCACATAATATATTTTCAACCCGAGAGAATGCTCCCTTGAGATAATTTTCTATTGTCACTCGGGCGATGGATGTGAGACGCACGAGACCGGTCCTTATAGTGATACTTGGGGGAGGCCTATGTCCAGCAGTGGAGGTTTTTGGTTGAAATGATGGTGATAAAAAGGACAAGGATGAAAACTCTGAAAGAAGCTACTATAATATAAGTGTAAACAAAATGAGTCGCTGTTAAAACAATGGATTGGTTTGATAAAACCGATAAAACACTTTATTTCTTTTTAAGAAAACATTTCTAAAACTAGACAGACTCTTGTTGTAATTCTGTGTGCAAGCCAGAACGGAAGAGAAGCAGTGTTGCAACGTAACAAAATATGAATGTAAAATAGAACGGGTGGATATTTTCACTATTCCAAAAAAGTAAATAGAAAAAAGTGAAAAGTAAGTCACGGCAATTTGGTAAAAATTATTGCTTAAACGTGAAACTTCAAACCACAAACTTTATTTAATCCTTAATATCGTAATATCATAGCCGCTTGAAACTAGAACTAATTTACCTCTAAATTTGCTTCAGAATTACAACAGACACCTTTATCACTGACATCCAAAGTTATTACTGTCAACAACTTAAAGTAGAATCGGATGCTATGCTATTTTAAGTTAGATTTTAGTTTAAAGGAATACTGGAATGGAAGGAATTCTGAGTGAGAAAAGATATTTGTAATATAGAGAGAGAATTAAAATTGCCTACATACGAACCCAGTAAAGATATGTCTAGAAAAAATGGTCCTATCAAAACAAGAAAAGGTTTTTGATTCATTGGGTTTAAGTTTGAAAATTATGAAAGTTGGAGATGTAGAAAGAAGGAAAACCTATTTGTTTCCGCGAAATGACGCAATCTTAATACTAGTAACAAAATCTATAGGGAAAATATGCGTATGTCGAACGCTCAATATAAATCCTGAAGATTTATTTTGAAGACATGTTCTATCCATGAACCTGTATTGGGCACGCGTGGTGGATTACGGCTCGTCCCATCTTCTAGAGAGAAGGCCTGACTCCCAACAGTGGGAAATTATCTAAACTAATATAATAAAGAGGTAAAGTTGGTTTTTGTTTGTAGGAGGTAATCTCTGAAAGTACTGGTCCGATAGCTAAAATTTTTTCACCGATAGAAAGCTGCTTTGTTCCTGAGTGGCATATGCTATATTTTAAGTACGCGGGTGAAGCTGCGAACAAAAGCTATTATTTTATATTATGCTAATCTTCAACTTACCACTAAAACTTGTCACTCAAGATTACCATTTTACCTAAATTGAAATGAAAAGCCATATCCTAGCAAGTAATAAAATACCTGTAAAATATTCATTCTCCAACAGAATTCAAAATCGGATTTGTGCTCGAGCTCATAATTACTAAGAGCACCTCTATCGTGGTAGCCAAGAAGTTATTATAGGAAACAATCTCGGGTTGGAATTCCATTAGAGATGAATTTGTGAAGCTCTTGTGTCAGTGGGTCATCTTTGAACAGGAGATTTTGTGGTGTGTTTTGAGATTAGGGGTGATAGGGAAGTCTTTTGTGTGTTTTGTTGTTGCACTCGAGCATTTGTTTTTTAAATTTTCTCACTAACAATTACTTCTATAATCTCAGTGCGTTAACAAACATTTACAGGAAATTCCTGAAAAGAAAACTTGTAGTTCTAGAACGCAAAGGGCAACTGTGTGGTTTTAGTCATTAAAAGTCTGTGATAGTGAATAGTAATTACTTTCAACCAGCAATTTAATTTAGGGATTTTAGGTCACCTATGGCTTTGATAACTCCTAATGCTGTGATTATTTCTATGGCTATGATAATAATTTATTATTATGACAATGATAATTCTTATGGCTATGATAATTCTATTGTCGATGATAATTCATAGAAATTAGCCATAGGGCTGTAATAGTTCTGTTGGCTATGATAATTCCTATGACTGTAATAGTTCGGTTGGCTTTAATAATTCTTAAGGTTATGATAATTCTGTTGGCTATGATAATGCCTCTTCTTCTTCTTCCTGCCCTTATCCTATATTACTTGGGGTCGGCGCAACACGTTTTCTTCTTCCATTCTGTCTGTCAGCCGTCAAACTATCACTAACTCCCTTTTCTTTCATATCACTTCTCACACAATCCATCCATCTTTTTTTCGGCCTTCCTCTCCCTCTCCATCCATCTACATGTATATTCAGAACTCTTTTAGTAATATGCGCTTCATGCCTCCTTTTCACATGACCATACCAAGACAACCGATTACCTTTCAACTTTTCAGTCACTGGCGCTACTTTCAAACTTCCTCTAAAATACTCATTTCTCACTTTATCCATTCTCGTCACACCACACATCCATCTCAACATTCTCATCTCCGCTACATGCAATCTTTTTTCATCCTTCTTTTTCACAGCCCAACATTCTGATCCTTACAGTATGACAGGTCTTAGCTAAAATTTTTTCACCGATAGAAAGCTGCTTTGTTCCTGAGTGGCATATGCTATATTTTAAGTACGCGGTCGAAGCTGCGGACAAAAGCTATTATTTTATATTATGTTGATCTTCAACTTACCACTAAAACTTGTCATTAAAGATTATCATTGTACCTAAATTTAAAATTAAAAGCCATATCCAAGCAAGTAATAAAATGCCTGTAAAATATTCATTCTCCAACAGAATTCAAAATCGGCTATGATAATGCTGTAATAATTCTGTTAGCTATGATAATTCCTATGGCTGTGATAATTCCTATTGTTGTGATAATTCCTATTGTTGTGATAATTTCTATGGTTCTGATAATTTCTAAGGCTATGATAATGCCAATAAAGGTTTTTACGCAGCAGAAACTTCCGGCAGAAAATAGCTACCTCTCATTCAAAGCAACGTAAATAAATCAATGCGGCATCAGGCTATTAAGTGCTTACGTCCGGAGAGGTCTGGCCGTCACACCGACAGCCAATCTGCCAGTATAGCTAATCTATTCACCACGCCCTGGGCTATTCTCGTGCTGACACGAAACAAGGAGTCCAAAAGGGGAGCTTAAAAGTAGATCTATTTCTAGATTTCATGACGACGAAATGGTTTCTACCTACTCCGTATTTTTTTTTAATTTGCTGTTCATTATCTTCGAACATATCTTTGCAGACCCTTGCCTCATCATACATAACATACATTTATATCAGCCTTATAATGTTCCCACTTCTGGGAAATGGGCCGTAATCCACCACACAGGTCCAGTGCGGGGTGGTGGATGTCACGTTATGTTTTCGAATTTTTGCCCTACATATGATGATGAGGGTTATCACCTAAAACCCTTTCAGTGCTGGTAATTTTATAAAATGCTAGCTTTTGCCCAAAGCTTCGCCTACGCACATAAAATATAGCATAAGTCACTCAGGAATAAAACAGCTTTCTATCGGTGAAAAATTTTTAGCAATCGGACCAGTAGCCTGATTCACGTAAAATCAAACAAGCCAAATATCGTTGAAGTTTTATAGTCGTTCGATCGAAGTCCTATCCAAAAGCGGTATTCACGATCTATCGACTTATTTTCAGTTACATTAATAAGTATTCTACCAGGATAATGTAATACAGATTTTTTTTTTAAATCGACGAATTTCAAACGACTTTAAAACGGTGTCGTTCAAACACGATTGATGGATGTGAATACGGAAATGGTCTAAACGACTAAATCGCTACGATATCGTTACGGTTTTCATTACGTGAATCGGGCTACTGTACTTCCAGAGATTACCTCCTACAAACAAAAAAAAAAAAACTTTTCCTCTTTATTGTATATGATGTAGACTAGTAATTTTATTGTAGATAATTATATCATTCTGTAGAAACTATTCTTATTTTTTACTTTGTCATTCTTGTTGTTGTGCTGTGTGACTATATCAAATAAATATTTCCTTCCATTCTTTTTTCTTTCCGACATGCTTTTCACAGAAACCTGTATGTTTAATTATGTTGTTAATTTAATTGATTACACCTGTGTCGGTTGCCGACATAGCACGAAGAATTGGCAAACTTTAGTGGCAATGGGCACGGCACATTGCTCGCAGAACAGATGGCTGTTGGGGTCGAAACGTTCTGGAGTGGTGACCACGTACCGGAAGACGCAGCGTTGGAAGGCCACCTATAAGGTGGACCGATGACCTGGTTTGACCAAATTGCGGGAAACCGATAAATGAGAGACGCGCAGGATCGTTAATTGTAGCGACACTTGGGGGAGGCCTATGTCCAACAGTGGACGTATATCGGCTGAAATTATGATGATGATGATGACATGTGCAAAGCAAGGGCAGATCACTAGTATGTACATACAAATGTAAATATCTAAGCATTCGGTCTTCATATCATTACATTCAAGGACTTGGAAGATTTACTTTTATACGTAAAGCACTTGATATTTTTATATCCGGCCTACGTAGGGTGCAATTCAGTTCGTTCCCATAATTTTATTGTTGAATAATAAAAATACGACTGCCCTATAAAGATGCAGCAATCATCATAAAATTGTTATTGTAGATAACGGAAATTATGATTTTGGGTTTCTTTATTTTGGGTAAATATTTACTTTCAAGGGAAGAAGACGAAAGATGGGAAGAATACGAGAACGCTACACTGTAGTTTTCAATGGTTGTAGTAGTTTGATTTCATAGTTGATACCTATTACTGTCGAAAGTGTAGAAGTATGAGTGTACCTACTATTCGTTTGAATCGGAAAGCTTGAGGGAGAGAACATTCTCATGCCGCAGTGTTCCGGGCGTCGCGAGGTGATTCATGGTCACCGTGCGTGCTGTCATGCCAACGGCAAGTAATGGGGTAGCTTGCTGTCCGGTACAGGTCTGAATTGAAGGCTCATTGCGCGAGTCCCAATGAAATTTCAGCAAAATGGAGTGAGCCTGCTTGGGCAGCTAGGTTGTTCAAAAGAATTACCGTGGCTGGAAAGCAAAAGACAATTGAAACCAAACACTCTCTCGCCAGTGCGAGAGAGAGTGTTTGCTTTCAACAGCTCTCAGTGAGGAGAGGGAGTGGGCCGTAATCCACCACGCGGGACCAGTGTCCCGCGTGGTGGATTACGGCCCATTCCCTCTCCTAGAGAGGAGGCCTGAGTCCCAACAGTGGGAACATTAAAAAGGCTGGTGTTGATGACTCTCTCTTGCTTCACCCAGAGTGGTAGTATGATTAAACAATAAAAAAAATAGTGAATAGGTTACTAGGCAAGCGTGCTTCATCGTCGACCACATCATTGATTACTATTAGTTGAGATGGTGGCCTTACTAATAAGGAAAAAAAAATCTTTTACAGCAACAAAAATATCTAAACATTTTCTTTTCGAAGGAAACTCTGAATACTAACAGCTTTATTCTTTACAAAAGGGCCCTAGCAAAATGGCGCTTGGTATCATTATAAATACCTGGATCGCTGTTTATTTTCGTAGGCTCAGCGATAATTGAGTTTCTTCGAGGCGGCGTTTCCGACTGAATTTAAAATTAACAATTCTTACCAATTGGGTAACCGCTGAGTAAATAGATGTCGGGGCGCTGGAAGAGATAAGGAAGCGCTTTTGTGCTTTATTTTTTAACTTTTTCATTTGAATAATTGAAGTAATTGAACGGAATTGAAGTATAGGTACGATTAAAAGTATCGTAACGTAATATTTTTAAGTTTCTAAAATGAGGTAGTTACTTTGTTTTCAGTATTTTTAATTCTATCAGATAGTCGATGAGGCCGAAACATTCTAGAGTGGTGGTCATGTGCCGAAAGATGCAGTGTTGGAAGGTTTCCTATAAGGTGGACCGAGGAGCTGGTGAGGGTTGCGGGTATCCAATGGATACAGGATCGGTCGTTGTGAGGACACTTGGGTGGAGCCCACGTCCAGCAATGGATGTCTTTGGGTACTCTATCTCGTTTACTCCTTCAATCCCCATTGATGACAAAAGAACTGACGAGATGGAGTATTTGGTCGTGGATGTACGCCCCTGGTAGAACAAACACGATAGTTTTGGTCGGGTATATCTGACGAGGGCAGTTAAAAAATAAGATAATCTATACATATAATAAATCTGTAGAAGTTTTTACTTGAGCGCGCATTACGTAAAATTTACGAAATTGATGTGGATAACTTTCATACATTAAAATTTTGTGTAACTTGTTATATTACTTAGGGTTTGTTTCTTCAAAGTCGGTTGACTATATCGAAAGATATACTACATTCATTGACTGACAGGCGGTACGAAGTTCGCTGGGTCAGCAAAAAAGTGCTTCTATTTAAGTACTACTTCCACTATCACTAAACACTAATTCAACATGTCTACACACAAATTAAGTGACAAGCTAACCATTACTTAGCCTGCGGAAACGAAGCACCAAGCAGTCTTATGCAAATAAAACTTCATTCCATTTTCTCTAGAGCAGTAAACGCATAAAATATCGAGGTGTTATCAGGCGGTACCAGGTGGGGAGGTGGGGGTGGTTAATTTACCTGCCACCTGATTTCCCTGTAATTAAAGATGGGATTTTGAGAAGCCAACCTATTTGTTTCTGGCCTTTGAAGAACTTTAGATATTGAAACTGCTTATTACGAGGACTGGCTGACTGAAATCGAACTGGGAGATTAAGAATTTTCGGTGAGATGTCGTTTTGTTTTGGACTTGTTGAAAGTGATTGGGAGAAAGGTTTAGTTTTTTTAGAGTAAAGTAAGTTGTTCTCAATTTATTCGTAAGGGTTTAATTGGACGGATGTAGGCTAATGTTTATAGAAGGTCAAGATCATTTGCAACATACTGAGTTTCTTCTTTATTTGTTTTTTTTTCGTCTCATTCATAGAAACTACTAGTTAATAGTCAGCGTTGCGTACAAACTACCTACAGGTCATTGAACTCGCTCAACTGACGTTTTTTTAAAGAAATTAATTTCGTATATGCATAAATTAATACGAGTTTTGAAAAAAAGGTTTTTTTTTTTTAATTTTACCTATACAAATCGATAGTGTTTCATGTACCGGATCGACCCTCCACGGGATCAAAACGATTAAAATTAAGCGGTGTATACCTCATCATTTCAGCCAAAAAATGTTTACAAACGGACATAGGCCTCCGCCATGTGATGCCCAGTGCGTTCCGCATCCATTGGATTCCCGTAACCCTTTCCAGGTTGTCGGTCCACCTTGTAGGAGGTCTTCCAACGCTGAGTTGTCCGGTATGAGATATACCTACTTATACATAGTATCTCAGACATTGATTTGACTGGCCTGTTGGTGTAGTGGTTAGTGACCCTGACTGCTATGCCGGAGGTCGTTGGTTCGATTCCCACCCAGGACAAATGTTTGTGTGATGAGCATAATCATTTGTTCTGTGTCTTGATGTAATTTATCTATAATATGTATGTATTTAGAAATATACATATAAGTATGTTTATCAGTTGTCTAGTACCCATAACACAAGCTCTGCTTAGCTTGGGACTAGACGGCGTTGTGTGATAGTTGTGGAATATTATTATATTACTTTCCGGGCACAAATTATGTATAGTATTTTGTTAATGTTGCTCTATGAGATCATGACTAGACTACATGGTTCTGAGCTATGTTTATGTGGGCTGTCTATTTATTTCTACTGAGTAGATTATTATCTGCAACCGAGTGTATATGTATAGTTTAAACATGTTTTTGTTGTCTACAATTTTTTGTGCGCCAAAATAAATATTTTTCTTTCTTTCTTTTTTATATACCAATTTTTTAACCGACTTCAAAAAAAGAGGACACTATCATTTCGGTAGAATGTATTTATTTGTTTTTTGTTTAGAGATATCTTTGCAAAATAAAATGTTAACAATTTTTTTTTAATTGCTGTCCATTTCGTCCCATTTAATTTTGGTGAAAATTTGATCAAAAATTTCGGAAATAAACTCGCGACGTATAAACTGACTTTTTTACAAAAATTTAAAACAAAACTAGTTTATTTTTTATTTGGTTTCTACGGTCAAAATATTTAAGCCACTTTGAAGTTGTCGTTCCGAACTATTGCGCATTTAGGCAATCCGCATTCGCCATATATGATTCTTAAAAATTACTGCACAGCCAATTGTTCAAAATTCAGAGCACTCAAGATAGTTCGGCCACCGTAGGCGCGGGCTTGCGGACAGTGAGCAATGGGTAGCTCGCTGTCCGACCGTCCGGTATCTGTCCGGACCAAGCCCAAGTCGTCGACGGCGCGCACTGTTCCCGCGCGCCTCAAGGAGTTGTCAGCAACAGCAGGGACCCAGCCGGGTCGAAGCCTACTGGGGCCAGGGTTATCCGAAAGGGCGCTCGAGCCCCGGTATGAAGGCTAGAAGGAACGGGGTGGGTCTTTTAGTCAGTAAGAGTCTGACACTATCTCCCGCTCCGCCCAAGGGCGGGGGATGTCAATGCATGATTTTTTCCCACCATAAAAAAAAAAAAGAAAAAGATAGTTCGGCAGTACTGTAGGTTGCATTTTTTTTTTTGTAATAATATGATTTCTGAACCAGTTTTAACTAGTGTGTTTATAGATTTTTTCTTTACAATAGTGACTCATCACATTTTTGCAGATAATTGGAAATTGCGAACTTGTAGGTGGTATGTTTTTCATTATCTATGTCAATGGCTGTGCTAGTCAGTTTATTAGTTTTGCTCAGCAGGTGGTCTTCCCCTTAGTGCTCACCATGGCCTTGTTTAGGTCATAGTCTTATATAACATACAATATAAACACTTGTGTCTATCTATGTGTGCATGTATGAAACACAGTTGGAGTCTTGTATCTGGAATATCCTTCTGGTTTATTAGGTAATTGAATAAACACATTAGCAATCTGTGTGTGAAGAAATTGGATAAAGGATTTGTGTGAGCGGATGATCAAAATTTTATTTCAAGAATAGAAATCGGCACAAAATATTTTAAAAAATAACGTTAATAATAATTAGTTTATAGTTATATAATTGTAGGTTTATTTGATACTTTAAGACCTCACATATTCTTTTTTCGTTTCTACTAACTTCTTTTTTATTATATGAAATCTTGATGACTTCTCCTTCTGTAGGGAATTTCAGTATTCAGCATCAGCCTTATTTTTTAATGTGCCCACTACTGGGACTCAGGCCTCTTCACTAGGAAAAGAAATGGGCCGTAATCCATCACGCGGGCCCAGTGCGGGTTGGTGAATGTCACATGTCTTCGAATTTTTGTTCTAGGACATGCCGGTTTCCTCACGATGTTTTCCTTCACCGTTTTGAGAGCAGTGGTGATGAAATAAATTACACAAAGTAATCAGTCTGGCTAGGTTCGAACCCGCGACCTACAACTCGTATATCGGGGCCATTACCACTCGGCCATCACTGCTCACATTTCAGTGTTATACATACCTATATCAGTATTATAAGAATCAGTACTAAGTGTGACCCTCCAGTTTCATAAATATTTCAGTCAGTCCTTTACTATTAGCTGATCTAATGGTCTCAATTTTTTTCCGTTTTCTGAACACAACTTGACCGATATGGGACAACAAATCTTCAACTCTAACCAATCCAATTAGTAAAATCATTGACGATGTGATAATTGTTCAAGTTGGCAGATGGCCAGCCATCGTGTCGGACAAGATTCGATTCCACGACAACGTCCATTGTGCCGGGATATACGGGCCGACGTTTGACTTCACATGGCTTTGATTACTACTATTGTTGTTTGATTTGTTATCGTTGTTTGTGGGTTAAAATGATATAGAACTTTTCTAAATAATATAATATTATAGTGAGCAGTGGTGGTCGAGTGGTAACGGCTCCGGATTCCGATTTGTAGGTCGCGGGTTCAAACCCAGTCGGGCCAGGCGCATTACTTTGTGTAATTTATTTCATCACCACTGCTCTCAAAACGGTGAAGGAAAACTTCGTGAGGAAACCGGCGTATCCTAGAACAAAAAATTCGAAGACATGTGACATTCAGCCCACACTGGGCCCTTGTGGCCAGCCCACACTGGGCCCTTGTGGTGGATTACGGTCCATTCCCTCTCCTTGAGAGGAAGCCTGAGTCCCAGCAGTGTGACGTGTCAGACTTTTGCTAACTATTACCAAATCTGTCATTCAGTTGCCTCTATGACCGTGGGTTTCTTTTTCAGAAGTTCTCTGCGATCCTAGTGGTTATAAGCCGTGCTGGGACCCTACGGTTTTGCTAAGTTTGTTTGTCTGTTGAATTTTCACGCCTAAATCACTAAAACCTTTTTCATGAAAATTTTTCCTTCTTCACGCTCAAACGGCTGAACTGATTTTGATGAAACTTGCGACATGGGTAGATCATGTCCTAATATAGCATATACTTACTGGTGTTATAATATCTATCAAAACAAAACGCTTTAAAGCGCACGCAAGCGCTTGAAAACTAAACTAAAAGCCACATTGTTTTCGCCGAAAATTCAACCATTACAAAAGTAGAAAACAAAATAAATACGAAACAAAATTCTCAAGTTATATCTCGCCAAGTTAAGTTGGACTTCTTTAAAGCTCCTGTAATGTTGGCAGATTTCCAGCAATGCATACTGGGGTTGCAAGTTCGTTCTTCACACCAGTAACAGTTCTGGGCTTATCGCCTTTGAGAAAAAGTGGCTATTTAAAATAGTATTGGAAATGTCAAGAACTGAAAACTGTGGGAGACTTACTATTTTGTAGAATGTTGTATACAATTGGGCTGTTTCTGAGTGTGGCATTCTTTTAAACCGAATTTAAAATAATATAAACTAGTGCTTGACTGCGATTCCACCTGATGGTAAGCAGTGATGCAATCGTTGATTACACCATCACTAGTTTATGAGGAACCTATTCACTCTAGCCTTGAAGACACCCAAATTATATTCGGACGGGAAGACCGCAGCAGGCAAATTGTTCAAATCCTTCGATGTTCGTGGTATGAACGACGAGGCAAAACGTTTAGCATAGAGGTTTCAACAACGTAAGGGTAGATAACCGCCGTAAGTCGGTTTGTCCGATGGTAGAACGGTGTTTGTTACCTTATTTGGCCCACTCCTGCCCCCCTAGCCAAGTTACAACCGTTTCGCTTGCGTCGAACGCTTTGAGTTGACCTTGCCGCCAATTCTTTTGTTCTGACCACGTGACTGAGCGTTGAGACGACGTCATTCCCTACATTTGAAGCTTTCTACTTGCGTTAACTATTGCAGATTAGCAACTTGGCTAGGGGTACTGGGCACCCTCCACTCTTTCTTTCTTTTGCAGGTCTGATCTTCCTTCTTCCAATTCTTGTAAAATCTGTCTAATTCGTCCTACAATCTTTTTCGTGACTAGACCGTAAAAGATAAGTATTACGAGCAGACAGTTTGATACTTCATTCCTTAATTATTATCTTTTTAAATAGATGTTAACAGTCTGCGACTGACAACTGACTAACAACTGCGACCTCAGTTGATGGTAAGCAATTATACAATCGTTGATGGTAAGGGAACATATACACTCTAGCCTTGAAGACATTGCATTTTACATTGAAGATTAAGATTTAAAATTAGAATTTGACTGTGTCACTTAAGGCGATAGGGGACTGAATTCTTTTCAATTTTCCGGCTTCCGTATACACCTTCTTTTCAGAAAAAAAAAGGTTTAAGACGTATCACTTAAAACAAGGTAATAAACCAACTCTACATAAAACTGAACACACCTTCCTTCCAAATAATTTATTCATAAACATTCAGCCTGAAATTTCAAAATAAAAGAAGCTGAAACTTGTTCTAGGTCACTATAAAAGTTTAAGGTTTTCTTCGGCTGTGCGCTGAAATTTTCAGGAGTTTCAGTTGGCTATGAGCCAGGTGGAGCGGGTTCACACTTATTTATTATGTGTGCCCGTACATCGGATTTTTGTCCGACGTTCTGAAGACATGTTTATGAATTCAGGGCGTTTTTTTTTTTCAAGTATACTGACCGAGGTCAGATGGTATCTGTTGAATGGGGCTTTTATGATGGGTGAGCAAAGGCCAGTGGTGAATGCGAGCGTCCTTCGGAGGTAAGTAGGTCAATGAACTGGTTTTCTTTAATATTTTTCGGGTTTTTCGTAAATGTACCTAATCTTTTTAATACCTATTAAAAATCTCGTATCACAGTGTTTATTATCGAACTCCTCCGTGTACATTTGGTAGGTCTGAGAATAGGTCGTAGGCTTTTTTTTACCTTCAGAATAATTCATATGGTAGAACTACGTTTTCTGGGTCAGCTAGTGAGTTACCTATATGATAACGTAGTTCTCCTCCAAGCCATAGCCAGGCAGGAATCTATCAAGTTTCAGTGATACTCACAAGCCCTTTTTTTTTTTTTTTCGATGGTAAAAATCATCTTATGACAACCCCCGCTCTTGGGCGGAGATAGTGTAAGACTCTTACTGACTAAAAAACCCATCCCGTTCCTTCAAGCCTTCATACCGGGGCTCGAGCGCCCTTTCGGATAACCCTGGCCCCAGTAGGCTTCGACCCAGCTGGGCCCCTGCTGTTGCTGACAACTCCTTGAGGCGCGCGGGAGCAGCACGCGCCGTCGACGACTTGGGCTTGGTCCGGACGGTTACCGGACGGCCGGACAGCGAGCTACCCATTGCTCACTGTCCGCAAGCCCGCGCCTACGGTGGCTGGAAATCGGGATGGGAATCCCGGCGGCGGCGGCGAGAGCGCCGTTGCCTGATGCGGTCGGCCTCCTCCTTAGCGAGCATTACTGCTTCGCAGAAGTCGGCGACCGCCTGCCACTCCTCCTCGCTCCGGACCATGGCCTCGACCAAGGCCCGGCGCGAGAGGTCTCCGCCGCCGATCACCCCTACGAGGGCACGGCGATGCTCCGCCCAAGCAGGGCACACCGCGATTGTGTGCTCCACCGTGTCCTTCGGGCGTTCCGCACAGTGGCGACACCCGGGCGTCACTTCCGCTTTAATTCGGAACAGGAACCTCCCGAACTTGCCATTTCCGGTGAGGACCTGTGTCATGCGGAAGGTAAGGACGCCGTGAGGTCTTTCCAGCCACGCCTCAAAGAGGGGACTTATCGCCATAATTACTCACAAGGCCTTATAGGCCGATACGCGGTTTCCACTCTAGAACCTTTCGTCCCCATCGACCACCTGTTCTTTAAGTAATGTGCCCTACCCACTGCCACTAGTTTGACAATTCTTCGGGGCTATGTCAATAACCTTTTAAATATACACCGCTAAATTTTGGTCGTTTTATTCCCGTGGAGGGTCGATCCGGTACATGAAACACTATTGATTTGTAAAGATAAAATTAAAAAACCGGCCAAGTGCGAGTCGGACTCACCCATGAAGGGTTCCGTAGCAGCAAGTAACATAATATAAAAGTTCTTGTAATGTGTTGTAACTTTGATCGATGTTTTAACAATAGTGTATTTTTTTCGATTTATGACGCATTAAAAAAAAACTACTTACTAGATTTCGTTCAAACCAATGTTCGTTGGCAGTTTTTATAGTAATGTACATCATATATTTTTTTAGTTTTATCATTCTCTTATTTTAGAAGTTAGAGGGGGGGGGGGGACACACATTTTACCACTTTGGAAGTGTCTCTCGGGTAAACTATTCAATTTAGAAAAAAATGATATTAGAAACCTCAGTATCATTTTTGAAGACCTATTCATAGATACCCCACACGTATGGGTTTGATGAAAAAAAAAATTTTAAGTTTCAGTTCTAAGTATGGGGACCCCCAAAATTTATTGCTTTTTTTCTATTTTTGTGCAAAAATCTTAATGCGGTTCACAGAATACATCTACTTACAAAGTTTCAACAGTATAGCTCTTATAGTTTCGGAAAAAAGTGGCTGTGACATACGGACGGACAGACAGACAGACAGACAGACAGACAGACAGACAGACAGACAGACAGACAGACAGACAGACAGACAGACAGACCGACAGACAGACAGACAGACAGACAGACAGACAGACAGACATGACGAATCTATAAGGGTTCCGTTTTTTGCCATTTGGCTACGGAACCCTAAAAATTAAGGACTTTTTTTTCTAAACTCGTATTAATCTACGCATGTACGAAATTCATTTATTTAAGAAAACGTCAGCTGAGCGAGTCCAATAACCTGTAGGTAGTTTGTACGCAACGCCCACTACTGAATTTCGTATAATAGATATTATATTTAGATTACAATGGCAAAGTTTCAATATTTTCTTATTCAAATACCAATATTCTCCACCAAATTAAATTACAATATCGTTTCCGAAACCATTTCAATTAAAAACTAGAAGTTTCCTACAAACTTTGAGGATTCGAAACTGTTGAAAATGTACCGTACAAATGTCCTGTTTGAATTAAACATAAATGACGATAAAAGGTATCTTACAAATAGGAACGAAGTTTCTTGCCGGAGCCCCTCTGCATATGTTATTAGTACTGTATTATGGTGGCAGTCGATAAGATGTGGTCCTTTTGAGCGAATTTTTTTGGTCCTTCACAATATAATTAAAGCTATTTACATTACCTGTACCCATAACACTTTTGACTGGCCTGTTGGTCTAGTGGTTAGTGGCCCTGACTGCTATGCCGGAGGTCGTGGGTTCGATTCCCACCCAGGACAAATGTTTATGTGATGAGCATGATCATTTGTTCTGTGTCTGGGTGTAATTTATCTATAATATGTATGTATTTAGAAATATATAAGTATGTTTATCAGTTGTCTAGTACCCATAACACAAGCTCTGCTTAGCTTGGGACTAGACGGCGCTGTGTGTGTGTGATAGTTGTGGAATATTATTATTATTTTCATTATAGCGTGACGTTTTGACTATAAAACTTAAGCTACATTAGACCGACGCGCACATTTCACACGCCTAATTTGTACGTAGAACGACGTCGCGTGGCGTGGATCAAGTGTAGCTCTACCAGTCTAGTTTCCATATAAAATGTATGGAGACCGACGCACCTCGATCGGCGTGTGTGGCCTATCAACAAATGTTTTAAGCGTTTAAAACAATCTGACAAGTTTTACTTAGCCATATCATGAAGTGATTCTAAAATCTCGCCATGACATATCGGATGTGTTCACTCTGTAGTTAAACATCCTTTTCCCATCACATAACAAAGACAATCCCTATAATCCTTACACAACATTTTGACATACAAAACTGCACCCTCCATTTAAATGTCACAGCCATTTCGCATGACATTATGTCGAGTATTCACAAAATAACGATCGACAAAATGAAACCCTTGCGCGGCAGGTGTATTGGAACCGAACACGAATGACATTATCCCGTGATTCCCCCCCTCTGCATACGAGATGCCTGTGGTTATTTCTTAATGGGTTTCTAACGTACTATTTTGCGTTTTGGGAAACCGGTTTAGTGTCGAGCTTTGCTGTTTAGTGCTTTTGTTTTAGAAGATATTCGGTGAAAGGATTTTGTTAGAGAGAGAGTATTTGTGTCGTTTTATTTTGGTATTCTGAATACTGAAATGAAAGAGCGAGGTGGGGTTGTGGCAAACCGCGAAGAAGATGGTGGGGTGATAGATGTGTTCCTTAGGAATAAGGAATATGCATTTAATTATTATTCAATACTAGCTTTTGCCCGCGGCTTCGCTCCCGCTCTACGCTACTCCACCCTACTATACCTTACTCTACCCTATTCTACTCTACTCTACCCTACTCTATCCTACTCTACCCTACTCTACACTACTCTACTAGAGTAAAGTAGTAGAAAATTAGGGTAGTGTAGGGTAGACCCTACACTACCCTAATTTTCATTATTTTTATCCATAAGAACCTTCTCCTCACAATAAAAAAACACAACAAAAAAAGAATTAGCGAAATCGTTTCAACTGTTCTCGAGATTTGCGCTTAGCAACACATTTAGCGATTCATTTTTGATTTTTGATGATTGTCATCCCTCTGGTTATAAGTTACCATCGAACTAGTCTGATGATGGATGAAAGGTTATATTTAAAGGCGGCAGGGGCAACTAAAAAGTGTTAATTATATAACTGATTACAAAAAGAAACACAGAAATATTTCGTAAAATATAACAAAACCGTTAAAAAATCTCATAAACACCCATCTCATCGTCCCCATCTTGACAAATATTCGACTTAAAAAATGGAAAGTTTAATCACCACTGAATGCTTTTCACCTAATTCTCACTTGGAACGAATAATTTATCCTCAGTGTCGCATCCTTAATGGAATATTCAAGTTGCAGGGTTGCTAGCACCAAAATTACGAAGACAATGGATAAAAGAATGTCTCTTTTTTCCCGTAAAATGTTTCTGACAACTTTTTGATTAATCTCCTGAAGGAACATACAAATGAATACATTGTTATATCTGCGGTGACGCGAATGAATTTTGTTCAGGGAAAATAAGGTGCTATGTGTTTTGTGGAATAGATTTAATGCTTTTTCAGGGTTCCGTATCCGAAAAGTGACAACGGAACCCTTTAACTAAGCTTCCACTGTCCGGCCGTAAGCCCGTCTGTCAACAGGCTGTATCTCATAAATCCTAAGAGGAAAAGGGTTAAAATGTTCACAAAACGTGTAAGTATTTCTATTACCGCTCCAACTACACATAATAATAATACTCAATTAATCAAAATCGTTATTTGCTTGAATATTTTAGTTTCAGCAAATCTTGCCATAACATGGCGTGCAAATGTATTCACAATCAATGACATTAATTAATTTATAATAATAAAAAATAATCTATATTGATCATTTATAAGTATTGCAGTACATGTGTATTTTATTTTTACGTAGTACAATTACAAAATTGCTACAATTGTAGTTCTGCCTAAAGTCGAAGTCAAAGCATTTATTTCACATAGACCATTTGCAGGCACTTTTAAATAGTCAAATGTCGGTCAGTCCAAGAAAAGTGAAGCTAAATTGCACGTTTCAAAGCGTAGATCTATAAGGAGAAGAACATGCAAGAAACTCCATGGACACTCTTTTAAATAACCCAACTAGGTTACAGTATAACCTGTATGTAGGAGTGTCAGTTCCGATCCCCCGTGGCTTACAAGAATGATGTATATTTACTTATTACGTACATTATTAATTTAACTTAAAAATTCTATTGACTTGTCTTCTAAATACTTTTAATAATAAAAGCATTATTTACAAACCGTACATTATAATATTATTTCAAGAAAAGAAAACACAAACCAGAGATATCGCAGGCATCTGAGCACCATCGAGGTTATTGGAAATTCTTCGATGGCGAGTTCCAGCAGTCCATTGTGATCACATCGAGGATAAATTTTATGGATGTCACAGGATTATTAAAAATATCACTTCACTTTTTTTAAATGGAACTTTCTGAAATCGATAATGCTTTATGTACAGATCACCATCATCATTTCAGCAGATATACGTCCATTGTTGGACATAGGCCCCAAGTGTCGCCACAATGAACGATCCTGTGCGTCTCGCATCCATCGGTTTCCCGCAACCTTCACCAGGTCATCAGTCCACCTTGTAGGAGGTCTTCCAACGCTGCGTCACTCCAGAAACTTTCGGCCTAAACGGCCATCTGTTCTGCGGGCAATGTGCGGGCACTTAAGTTTGGCGATTTTTCGTGCCATGTCGGCAACCTTAGTTTCCCTGTAGATATCTTCATGTACAGATCTGAAGAACCAATTTTTAATGTATGAATCGATAGATTTGAAGAACATGACTAGGCAAGTCTAGTCACATGAATACTGATCCAAAAAAAGCGTAGCAGATCCCATCTAACTTGGATGTCTGTAATTAGCAATGACCTAAAGAAAGCCCAAGTAAACTCGACGACCCAGAACCGAAATGTCTGGCGAAAAATGACGAGGGGAACCGACCCTAAAAGAAATGGAATAAGGCTAGGCAAAAAGAGAATAATGTTTACGTAAAACAACACCGTACGTTTGATAAATAGCGAACATCGACGGCGAATATGTAAGCTGATTGGTTGATTTAAACGCTTTGCACTAATTGCTCTAACCATGTTTTGATAAATTACAAAAAAATGAGAATCAGCACTCGGCTCCATAACACTCTCGCCTACGGCTCGGGTAAATTCCGTCTCAGCCGCAATGACAAGTAACATACTCCACTTGTATCACTGCGCGGTTTTTTTTTTTATTTTTTTTTTTATGGGAAAAATCATCTTATGACAACCCCCGCTCTTGGGTGGAGCGGGTGATAGTGTCAGACTCTTACTGACTAAAAAACCCATCCCGTTCCTTCAAGCCTTCATACCGGGGCTCGAGCGCCCTTTCGGATAACCCTGGCCCCAGTAGGCTTCGACCCGGCTGGGCCCCTGCTGTTGCTGACAACTCCTTGAGGCGCGCGGGAACAGCGCACGCCGTCGACGACTTGGGCTTGGTCCGGACAGTTACCGGACAGCCGGACAGCGAGCTACCCATTGATCGCTGTCCGCAAGCCCGCGCCTACGGTGGCTGGAAATCGGGATCGGAATCCCGGCGGCGGCGAGAGCACCGTTGCCTGATGCGGTCGGCCTCCTCCTTAGCGAGCATTACTGCTTCGCAGAAGTCGGCGACCGCCTGCCACTCCTCCTCGCTCCGGACCATGGCCTCGACCAAGACCGGCGCGAGAGGTCTCCGCCGCCGATCACCCCCACGAGAGCACGGCGATGCTCCGCCCAAGCAGGGCACACCGCGATTGTGTGCTCCACCGTGTCCTCCGGGTATCACTGCGCGGTGACCAGCTTGATATAATTATAATAAATATAATTAACTAACTAACTAATAACCACTAATAACTACTAATTAATAACAATTAGCTAAGGTGTGCAATCATGTTATAAATAAATAATAAATAAATTAATAGAGTCGGGGGCGATATGGCGCACTTTTCCGCACTAGTGTGAAAAACAGCCAACTGCGTGCCTAATAGCGTATTCAAAAATATTTTGTGCTAATTCAAAATTTATTGTATTCAAGTTACCAAACGTCCACTGAGACAAGACTTTCAATGATATAAAATAGTGCTTGACTGCGATTCAACCTGTTGGTAAGCAGTGATGCAATGATGCAATTGGCCATAATGCGGTTTTTTTTTATAAAAACTTAAAACATCGTTTTTTCGATGTTGCCAGTAACCCTGCCTCTCCGATATTATCTATACATATAAATAAAATTGGAGTGTCTGTTTTTAATATTGAAATAACTGCTTTTTACTATATGCATATGAATATATATACGGTACATACACAATTTTTTACAATTTTTGTCTGTTTGTCTGTTTGTCCGGGCTAATCTCTGAAATGGCTGGAACGATTTTGACGGGACTTTTTTTTGGTAGGTAGCTGACGATGTAATAAGTAACATAGGCTACTTTTATTTCAGAAAAAATAAATTCAAAATCCTGTAGTCCACGCGAACGAAGTCGCGGGCACAGCTAGTCGATACCATACCATACACTGGAACAACTAGTGTTTTATGAGAATTTATGGCGTGATAAGCTTGCAGTACTGTGCATAAGCAGAAGCTCTTTGGTTTCATGATGAAATGAGAGCATTCTATAATGTGGTACTAAAATGCGTTGCGCGGAAGGTTGGCCGTATAATTTAATGGATAGTTTTTAGTATCTATATTGTTTGAGAGAATGCTGTTCTTAATATTTATATCTACGGTTAATATTTAAACTTTGTTGATAGGTATGTTATTAAACAATGTGTAATGACATCTTTGGCACCACATAAGAGAATTAAAAAAATACGAAATCCTGTATCACGATAGAGCGATCTGAATAATATTCATGTATATATTATATACAACAGCCCAAAATCAACTATCGGGCAGTTACCCACCAGACATAACACCCGTCTGGTCGGAGGATCCTCCATTTTCAAAGGAGGTATGTAGGACTTTACTCTCTGTTCTGCATACCTCCAAATATATAAAACTAGGTTTTGCCCGCGGCTTTACCCGCGTGCATAAAATATAGCCTATGTCACTCAAAATAACAAACTTTATCTCTTTATTATATTAGTGTAGATTTATGGTTAGAATAGAAAGAATAGAAATATAATAGAATAGAATAGCATTTATTCGGCGCAAGCAACACAATATACAACAACATAAAATAATAATAAAAAAAGAGTACAGACATACAATACAGTTGCAGTGACTGTGCCTGAACCGAAAGGGTCACCAACTCAGCAATTGCTGGGCGTCAAACACCCAGCGCTGATTTTCAGCTGGCACCCCGCAGTGACCGCAGTGGTTCTGAATCCTACTAACATATTGACGGGAAATTATTTTTTATTTGCTGCTCCATACATTTGGTCGATTTATGTGAATAGAAATATATGGACCAACTGTTTTTTTAGGCTCCCGTACCTAAATGGAAAAACGAGACCCAATTACAAAGATTTCATTTTCCGATAGTCTATGATCAGGTTGTATCTCCTGAACCGTGATTGCTAAACAGTCGTTATTTTCACAACCATGTATTTCTGTTGCCGCTAAAATAACAAAAATACAATAAAGACAAATACAGTAAAAGAGTAAGTAAAAAAAAAATGAAGTAAGTGTTTCAGTGGGGCTCATATACAACAAACGTGACTTTTTGCAGTTTTTTTTCTTTCGATATTATTACCTAATAGTTATAATATAGTGTCTAATGTTTTATAGAGGGATGTTTATTTTTTGGTTGGGAATAATTTAATTTTATTTGTATGCATGGATGAGCACAAAACCCCATTTAAATTTCACTCTGTATAGCGAAACGGCTTCAATACAGTCATAAACGATCATTGACTAATATTCTATAGTACATATATATCGATGTAAACGATAAAGATTTTCTGTCACAATAGTCGTAAAAAACTTTCACAATAAATTTCTTATTTAAAACCGCACCGTCATCAAATATTTTCTTCAAACGTGGTGACCCTACTCCACCTGACGTCAGACCTTAATACTTTAATAAGAAAGTTGGTGGCCACCTTTCCTATAACAAGTGGGATATAAAAAAGTTTAAATAGCATTCCTGTGTTCAGGGGAGTCATCAGCCTCTGATTTACATTGCTACTTTATGATTTCTGCGGGGGACTTGATTACGATGAGTTAATTACGATTTAGTAAGAGGGAGGAAATGGTGAATTTTTTAAAATTATATTTAGGGTTCAGTGTCTAAGTAGGTAAAAATGAAACCGTTATAGGATCACTTTTTTGTCCGTCTGGCAAGACCCTTTTTTTGAAGAAATTAATACCAAGTTTTAAGAGAGGAATGGTCGAGTGCTAACGGCCCCGACTCACGAGTTGTAGATCGCGGGTTCAAACCCAGCCAGGCGCATTACTTTGTGTAATTTATTTCATCACCACTGCTCTCGAACCCAAAATTTCGAAGACATGTGACATTTGCCAACCCGCACTGGGCCCGCGTAGTGGATTACGGCCCTTTTCCTCTTCTAGAGAGGAGGCCTGAGTCCCAGCTGTGGGAACATTAAAAAGGCTGATGATGATGATGACTCAGGTTCACTACCTCAAGCAAGAGTGAAACAAACTTCGAAGTTAACACAATCTAAAAGTAAGGACGTTTATGCTCTGTTTAAGCACATATTTTGCCACTCGCTTGTAAAACAAAAACTTTATTGTACTTCCTGTTGACCTAGAATCTTGAAATTGACAAGGTCTCATAGCACAAGTATAAGAAAAAGTCTGAAAACTGCAATTTTGTTGTTACGTCACAAAAAATCTGTTTTGCGATTCGAGAATTGAACTATTTACATAGGTAAGTTTTTCAAGGGTTCATGTTATATTTAAGAAAGAAAGAAAAAGAAAGAAAAATAATTTATTTGGTACAGCACAAGGTCCAAACCCAATAATATGTATACAATAACATGTATTTCTAGCTGCCAGTGGCTGCTCGAATAATACTCTCTATATTTTATGATTACACATGGTTATTTAAGTTCTTATTAGTATATACAAATAGATAGTTAAATGACATTAATTACACATTACACCTCTATTTATGACATATTTTTTTCAACTTACAAACTATTATTGATACCCGAAAAAATGCCATTGTCTTTTGTAACCAAAGCTATGCAAACTATTCAACCAATTCCAACAATCGAACTACAAAATCCATCTTCATTACGCTCTATTGTTCACAATCCGATATTACTAATCAAAAGTCCAACTTTCAGCCTGAACAGTCAAAGCTACGTTTTAGCCAATCAGCAATAACGTACCCCCCCGACCCCCCAACTCGCCGCGTTCGCCGCAACTGATTGAAATTCCATTATTATCCATCCCTGCGGTAATAGTAAATCTATATAACTCGGATTTTTCGTATCAGAGGCCTTTGAGTCCCCCACTCTTTGTAGTTCGAGGATTTACTTGGATTAAACCAATGACGGATAGGAAGTGTAGGAATGTTGAAGTGTTGAATTGGTTTTTGGAATGGCTGTTAGTTTGTTAGTTTGCGGGTAAAGGTTTTTGTTTTTTATAGCAAGGGATTTCTGAGCTTTGTTATTAAAATTAATAGTTTTGACATTCTTGTGTCGTTTTCTTCGCCTGAAAACACTTCTAACTGGAAATAAAACTTAATACATTGAAGATTATTGTTGTTTAATAAGTAAATAAAATGCAATTTAAACATAAAAAGTACAAAAATTTACTTAGTTTTTTATTCTTCTTCTTCTTCCTGCCCTTGTCCCATTTTATTTGGGGTCGGCGCAACATGTTTTTTTCTTCCATTTTGTCCTGTTACTCGTCACGCTATCACTAACTCCCTTTTCTACTTAGTTTTTTATTACCAACCAAAAATTTTGTTTTGCGTAATCAATTAGTCATCAAATGTCTTCTCCCGCTCTGGGTGGAGCGAGAGGTAGTGTCAAACTTTTACTGACTAAAACCCACAGTGTTTCTTCAGTTTCTCTTAACGATTGCCACGGTAACTCTTTCGAATAATTCCAAAAAGAAAAGGAAATTATCTGAACGTCTAACTGTGTGATATAAACTAGTGTCTTCGCCTGTTGTGCTTATTCAACTATCCAAAATTGTATAATCTTGGACAGTTCACCGATTCTAACGTAATTTATAAATAGTGGAATGCGTAAAATTTGCGGCTCGCAGTGCTGTAACGCTACGATGAAAGTTTTCTCCACAAAAAGAACAACACTATCGATACTTCCGAACAGGTATTTTTAGTGTACTCTTTATTGGAAATAGCTGGCAAAGTGAGTGGAGATATTTTGGATACTCTAATATCAGATGGTACATTGTATGATATCTTTATCGTTTTAGTTTTGCATTAACTTACGAAGTTACTTAGCCCGGTAAAAAAATAAAACTTAGAATAAACAAAAAAAAAAACTGGCCACTAGTTTTTAGGCACGTTATCAGTTAACAGCGATATGGAGGGGTTATTTGGAGTAATTTGAGATTAATGTTAGTTAAGAATCCTTTTTTTTTCATAAGTGGAATAAATGTCATCAAAGTTTCAGCCGAAGGACGTCACGGTTAGACATAGGCGTCCTCAAAGTGTCGCCGCAACGAACGGTCCAGTGCGTCTCGCATCCATCGCATTCCCGCATCTCTCACCAAGTCATCTGTCCACCTTGTGAAAGGCTTTCCAACGCTGCGTCTTCCGGTGCGTGGTTGCCACTGTAGAACCTTTCGGCCCCACCGACAGTCCGTTCTAAGAGCACGCTAAACTTAAGTGGCAGTAGACAGGGCACATTGCTGGTAAAACGGGCTCGGAACGCTTAACTAAAAAGGTGTTTAAAATTATTTTTTTCTCCTGCTCTCTGGAGCGAGAAGGCGCGTCAGACTTTTATTGACTAACTAAAATCCACCTGTGTCCTTCAGTTGCTCTTTGCGACCCGGAACCATGGTATCCCTTTCAAAAATTACCCATGGTCCTAGCGTGCATCGGTCCTACTGGGCACCTACAGTTTTGCTGACATCACTTGGAGGCGCGCTACGCGCTGTCGACGACTTCTCTCAGTCTTCACCGGGCATCTGAACGGCGCGCTACCTATGGTTCGTCGTCTACAAACCCGCGCCTATGGTGACTGAGAATCGCCGTGCGACTGCTGATGCCCGGATCCTGTGACGGCGGCTAAAGCATGAGGATGTCTGTTCCCTCATACTTGTGGCCATCCTACTAATATGATAAAAACGAAAGTTTGTATGTATGGATGTTTTTTACTCTTTCACGCAAAAATTACTGAATGGATTTCGATAAAACTTAGTATACGGGTAGACCATGTCCTGAAATAGCACATAGGGTACTTTTTATTTCTGGAGTATGTTTCCTTGAGATAACTTGCTACTATTACGCGAGGGAAGCCGCTCGCAGGAGCTAGTCAAATAATAAATTTATAATAAGCATACGGCCTTATAATGTACCCACTGTTGGGACTCAGGCCTCCTCTCTGGGAGAGGGAATGGGCTGTAATCCACTACGCGGGCTCAATGCGGGTTGTTGGATGTCACATGTCTTCGATTTTTTGGTTCTAGGACATGCCGGTTTCCTCACGATGTTTTCCTTCATCGTTTTGATAGCAGTAGTGTTGAAATCAATTACACAAAGTAATACGCCTGGCTGGGTTCGAACCCGCGACCTACAAGTTCTAATTCGGGGCCGTTACCACTCGGCCACCATTGCTCCAACAATAAATTTAACTTTAGCAAAATTTTCGAGGACTAAAGACAACAATAAAATTAGCTAGAAAAACGGCCGGTTAAAGAATAATAGTGTATAAGTAGACAAGGATGGTTTGGTACTCCATTGCGTGGAAATATTAAAGCAGAGACGAAGCCGTGTCCCGTACTTGGAAAAAGAATAACACGCCAGTCCCTTTCATAATTTTAGGACTATAAAAGATACTTTGTGAAATGCATGTAGAGCTGGGTCGGAGAGGAATAGATAGGCGGTTGATGTAGCGGGTTTATTATTTATTTATTTATTATAATCTTTATTGTACACCAAATAAACAAAAATACAGGACAAACATTTAAAAGAATAAGTGCACAATGGGCGGTCTTATCGCACAGGGCGATCTCTTACAGACAACCTTTGGATGGACTGAGAGAAAGGAGATAGATTAAGGTTTAAATAGGGTTTAAGGTTTTTATTAAGTTCCTTTTTATTATTTACTACCTTTTGCCTGCAGCTTCGCTCGCGTAAATACCTATGTCACTTAGGAATAAAGCAGCTTTCTATCGGTGAAAAAATTTTAGCAATTGGACCAGTACTTCCTGAGATTACCTCGTTCAAACAAAAAACAAAAAACTTTACCTCTTTATTATATTAGTTTGGATTTGACTGGCATGTTGGTCTAGTGGTTAGTGGCCTTCACTGCTATGCCGGAGGTCGTGAGTTCGATTCCCATCCAGGATAAATGTTTGTGTGATGAGCACGATCGTTTGTCCTGTGTCTGGATGTAATTTATCTATAATATGTTTGTATTACACACATATACACAAGCTTTGCTTAGCTTCGGACTAGACGGTTTTGTGTGATAGTTATGAAATATTATTATTATTTTATTTTATAAGCTTTTTAGATTTATGACAATAATTTTATACTTCTGGCTGACGTTCCATGTTACAAATATTTTATATTAATATTAATAGCTAATACTTGTACATGCTTAGTTTTGTCGAATGATGTACATACTCGTAGGTTCATATGTCATAGTCGAACCCAATTTTAACTCTTTGAATGTCGTAATTAGAAACACAATAGAAAGACAATTTACCTTATGTCGGACTGTGTAACTTAAGACATTCGAAAGGTTAACTGTTAGGTTTGTACTACTACTTTGTTACTTTTGACCAGTAAAAACTACTGTAAAAATACTAATATTTACTCAAATACATACTTGTTAGGTCGGTAGATATTATTGTCGCTATTTTGTAAAAAAAAATCTAGGTACTAAACAGCTTCGTACATTTTTAAACAATAATACAAAAACGTATTAATTTTTTTTTTTATTATAACGTCAAAACTGGTTTTGATTTGTAACAAAATTGACATAATGTGTCCAAATCTGGCGAATGCGCCGCTCGCGAGCCGCAATTCGCAAGCGGAACGCGGCGCATTCGCCAATCAATAAGTCATACATAGGCGGGATAAAAGCGAGCACATCAATTAAATTAAATTAAAAAAAGACGTGTGGCACTCGGGGACTGCCACGGTAAAGCTATTGCATAGCATTTTTAACAACTTATGCAAATATAATTATTTATTTATTTATGCAGTATTTTTTTCCTTTGTTTTTTTTTCTTTGATATTAATTGAAGTTACACTTTCACACATTGAATTGAATTTTGATTGATTGTTCACTCATTTATTTTCTTATCGGTCACCACGCTCAAAAAACGAATGAGTGGGGGGTGTTAGGTTATTTTCGTTACGGAATTTCTGGATTCGGTCTCCACGCTCAAGGCCCGCGATAGAAGCTATGCAATAGCTTAAAAAAAAAACATCTACAAACATACCTACAAAAGATATGGAATTATGCATGTTAGCTCTTAATTGTTACCTAAGTTAAAAACAAACTTAGTCCTCGTATGCCACGTATGCTGCGCGTTATGACATCTAGACTCTTGAATTTGCTTGAGAATAGGCGACTTACGTGGGAGGCGTGTGACGGCGTTGCGTACGCCAAGTCATCTTTTTTCAAGTAAATTCAATAGTCTAGATGTCGTAATGCGTAGCATACGTGGGCTTAATTTGTTTTAAGCTTTAACATTTTTCATAAATCGTTCAACAATCTTTAATATCAGCCGCTTACAGTTGCACCTAAGCTTAACATGCATAAATTTTGCGCTGAAAATATACCCAGGGAGACGTCTCAACTATTTACCTTACAGAATCTGTCCGACGAAAATAAAAACGAGGCGGAATATTTTAAATTTAAAAAAGACACCGGCGAACTTTTAACAGTTGTCGTTCTGGTGAAATATTTACAGTCATCTAGCTCCGAGAGGGAAGTCTACCGGCTTTATGGATACTTGAATTTGACAAGTTTTAACCCAGTTTCTGTGTCGAAAATATTCGTAAAACTATTGTGACTTTTCGAACGCTATTGTTTTAGTCGAATTAATTTTTAATAGCTTATTATAGTAGATAGAGATCTTGATCATTGTTTACTAATAGAACCTTATACTAGTAGTAATCAATGATCAAGATCTCTTAATCAACCTTGATTATTCGATCAGTGTTGACTACATGAGATTTTATTTTACCTTAATAATTAACCAAGTCGTTTGACTTTTTAGACAGACTATAGAACATATCACTTTTGCGTTTTGTATAGATTTTTTGTACTATCGTGTGCTATTTGGCGTGTATTTGACAGCAGATGACCGTCTTTTAATTTATGAAGCATTGATCAATTTCTTTCCAGAAATAGGGTGTTAGTATGCTTTGTCTACACACCTCAATAATTTTAGCTAGTCGCCTCTTTGAGGATTGGCTAGAGGTGCCATGGCGTCCTCACCTTCCACCTGACGTAGAATCTTACCAGATATGGCCAGCTCGAGAGGTTTCTGTTACGGATGTAAGTGGAAAATCACCTGAGGTATGGTGGAGCATGCGGTGGAAATGTGCTCCGCTTCACAGCGACTTTTCCTGTCTGGACATGGATAAGACAAGGACTGGGAAGCGGTCACCTCCTGCGAAGTAGTAATTCAAAAGAGATGACTTTAACTGTGAGGGAACGGACATCCTTCAGCCCCAGCCACCACCACACGAGACACCCCGGGTGTCAGGAGTAGCTGAGCAACGGCGTTATCGCCGCCGCCGCCGCCGCCGGGATTCTGATCCCGATTTCCGGCCACCGTAGGCGCGGGCTTGCGGACAGTGAGCAATGGGTAGCTCGCTGTCCGGCCGTCCGGTAACTATCCGGACCAAGCCCAAGTCGTCGACGGCGCGCACTGTTCCCGCGCGCCTCAAGGAGTTGTCAGCAACAGCAGGGACCCAGCCGGGTCGAAGCCTACTGGGGCCAGGGTTATACGAAAGGACGCTCGAGCCCCGGTATGAAGGCTAGAAGGAACGGGGTGGGTCTTTTAGTCTTTAAGAGTCTGACACTATCTCCCGCTCCGCCCAAGAGCGGGGGATGTCAATGCATGATTTATTCCCACCAAAAAAAAAAGGAGTAGCTGAGCAATTCCACGCCACCGTAGGCGTGGGCTTGAGCAATTGATGATAAGCAATGAGTAGCTTGCCAACCCGTTGTCTGGTAAGTATCACTCCCGAGTCGATGGTGTCTAGTGTTCCATTCGCGCCTTAAAGAAATTCTGCAAGACTGGTGGAGCTCTGTAGAGCCGATGTCCGCTAGGGCCGCGGAAATTGTTGGAAATAGTTGCAATGGTCATAAAACGCAAAAGGTAACTGAAGGACACAGGTGGGTTTTAGTCAGTAAAAGTCTGACACGCCCCCTCGCTTCACCTAAGAACGGGAAGAGTGATTTGATGATTTCCCACATCAAAGAACAGTTGTTGGTCTTACAATAACTAAAAAAATTTTATAATGACTAGTATGGTAACATTTTCAAAGTTTTTTATTTATTTAAATGACACATTGCTCCAATTGGTTAGGTTAGAGGCTTATGTAAAAGCTTCGAATTTTTATACAAAATAATAAATATGAATAAATCAAGATAAAAATATCAAATTCCTCCATCGCTCACAATACCAACTTAATTTTAACATCACCTTCATACGAGCGCGAATAAAATTGATAACGTTACTTTTTTCCAATAAACTCTTTCGTTATTCAGTATCAATCAATTAATATTCGCTGGAAAAAACCCGTATCTCTCACAAATTGAGATATAAAAAATGAAATACGTATTTTTTTGCATGAAAATGTGTATATATTTTATACCTATCAATATTTATTTGTATGTAATGCTCTTTTATTGGAACGGGTGTATATAGTGTTGGGGGTTTTTCTTAATTTCAGCATGTATGTAATTATATAGGGTGACTGGTAATTAGTGACCGATAATCATACACTTGATTGTACTCATGATTTCAAATAACTTTCTCAAAGAAACTTTTTTTTTAAACTCATTATTTTTATCATAATAACAAAACAGCTTTTCGCGCCGCGGTCACCCATCGGTTCCCGCTCGCGTTTCGCGAACACCGGTGGGTTTGCAAGCAGCACGGGTGCTCTATCATAGTAGCTAAGATAAATGAGACAACGGCATTACGCGGCTATCAGCTGAGTTTTGTTATTGTGATAAAACTAATGAGTATAAAAAAAAAGTTTCTTTGGGAAAGTTGTTTGTAATCATGAGTGCCATCACGTGTATAAGTATCGGTCACTAATTACCAGTCACCCTATGTACATAATTCTATTTTGTTTATTGCGCAGAGGATGCAGAGCTCAACGCTTTATGTCTGCTTTTTGGATATCCGCTGGTGAGATTGTGTGAGAGGAGCTTCAGAATTTACTGACTAAAACCTGCCTGTGTTCCTTCAGTTACCCATTGCGTTCCAGGGCCACAGCAACTCTTCCAGATAATCCCGCAGCCCTAGCAAGCATCTGTCCCAATAAGCCCCCTCAGTTTTGCTAACATCTCTTTGAGGGGCCCGTGTAACATAACGTGCCGTCGTCATATCAGGCTTGACTCTTACCGGATGACGAGTTTGCTATTTCTCACCATCCTAAGCCCGGACCACCGCTTACGCTTATGCCGTACGTTTCACGTCTACCTTAATAGATCCACATTCCTACTGTTGAGACTTAGGCCTCCTCTCTAGGAGAGGGAATGGGCCGTAATCCACTACGCGGGCCCAGTGCGGATTGGTGGACGTCACATGTCTTCGAATTTTTGGTTCTTGGACGTGCCGGTTTCTTCACATATTTTCCTTCACCGTTTTGAGAGCAGCCTTTATAAATCTGTCCATAAATTCCTAAAGAACAAAAAACCTTCAAATAAGCACTGAAAATCCTTTTCTCAGGTTTTCCACCGTAGCTAATCCATCTAATAAAATCCTGTCTCTACGCAAAAAAGAAAAAAAACTGGGGTGGCTCTCTCGATAGCCGGGGGGACATATACGTAATCTGAATATCGGAGAACCCCGAAATAAAATGTGTAACTACCGTCGAAATTCACGCGTAGTATTCGAGCGTTCGGCTTAAAGACTACATTTACATAAATACATTAAATCATTCCCACCGCGCTATCGCTTTCTTCTATCAAAGAATTCATTTTCTGAATATAAATTTTAGATTTTCAACCTCATTAACTCTTATCGACGATTTAAAAAGGTCCTCTTTGTACCCCCTCGGGCAGTGGAATCATCCCCTGTTGTGACGGTGCCCGAACGGGGATGAAAGTAATTTACCATGATTTGAAATAGGAAAATACTTTTAAAAAACCGGACTGATTTAACTGCGTGGATAGGACTGTATTCTTCCTCTTTGATTGGGCGAGAGGTAATTTTTGACAGGATTGGACGTTTCCCGCTTTTCCGAATGGATGAATGTGTTTTCGAGTTTTGTAGGGTGATTGTGTTTATTTGTTTAGATTGATTTTTTGTGTCGGATTCGAGAGTAAGCTTGGGTGGGCAATCATCCATCACAAGTGTTAATTGAGTTGTTTTTTTTTTTTATTATTTTGACTGTTATTTTCCGAAACCTATATAGAATTACGGAACGTAACACATTTAAAACAATAGCAAAGGTCGTAAAAAAAGCTCATCATAATCATTTCAGCTAAATGACGTCCACTGTTGGACATGGGCCACAAAGGACACACAGACCGGTCCTGTGCGTCCTGCATCAAAAGGGATTTCTGCGACCCTCACCAAGTCATCGGTCTATCTTGTTGGAGGCCTTCCAATGTTGCATCTTCCAGTACGCTGTCGCCACTCCAGAACCTTTTGGTCTCATTGATCATCTATTCTGCGAGCAATGAGCCTTGTCCACTGCCACTCAAGTCTGGCGATTATTCAGGCTACGTCGGTAACCTTGGTTCTCCTGCGGACATTATTATTTCTGATGCGATCACGTAATAAAACTCCAAACATAGCCTTTTCATGCCCTTTGAGTCACTTTAAGTCCTTAGACAATTCTTTGAGCCATCGGGCTATGTTGGTAACCTTGATTCTCCTGCGGATATCATCATTTCTGATGCGATCAGGCAAGGAAACTTTAAGCCTTTTGATGAGGCCCATTGTGAACGATCACGTTTCAGAGCCATACGTCATCACTGGCAACACGCACTGGTCATACTTCGCTCACTGTTTCTTAAGGTTGGTGATTCTTCAGGCTTTATTGGTAACCTTGGCTCTCCTGCAGACATCTTCATTCCTTATTCAAAACAAAAGCTTTCTATTAATAAAATTCACAAAGACTTTGTAATCGTTTTAAATTTTGAACATTAATTTTACCACAAGGAGCATTGCCCATCAAATATAGCCATAAAGCGAAGCAATCTCCTCGCATTTAATTATATACGATGGAACATTTTAAACTCATTTTAAAATCAAAATCCCTTGTACTTAAGCCACAGAAGGTGCGCTACATGGAATCGATCTTCAATCTTCAGGCCTCCCTAATACATCAACAATTGCAAACTTTACCTGACAGTTTCGCTAAAGAAAATTCGCCCTTAAGTGTTGTGGATAGAGGTGATAATGTCCCAAGTTGATGGTAAAAGTAAGTTTGTACAAATATACCTAAGAAAAGTGGGTCTTTGATGGCAGGTGTATAAAAAATGGCAGGCAGTAACAGCCTAGTCGAACGTTAGTAAAATGAGATCGCGGAGAGAATGATTTTTCAACATTAAAGTTTCCTTTGACAATTGAAGTATTTTTTTTTTTTGAATGGTGGTTATTGATGTGTGCAAAGCTTGAGTGACTGTTTTTTTCTGAATGTTGGATATTCGTTGAAAATTACTCCAGTTGATAAGTATAACAATTGGCTGCTGTACTGTGTGTCACAGGTTCGATTCCTGCTCGGAACAAACATTTTTTTGACCTACAGAAAATGGTTTTATGCTCGAACGGCTGAACGGATTTGCATGAAATTTGGTACACGGGTAAACCATGTCCTAGAATAGCACACCTTTTTTTATGGTGGGAAAAAATCATCCAATGACAACCCACGCTCTTGGGCGGAGCGGGAGATAGTGTCAGAAGACCCACCCCGTTCCTTCTAGCCTTCAACCTCCGGCTCGAAGGTGCCTATAACGCTTTAAGCATTCATGCTTTTATTGTTTTTAACATATAGTAAAACAGTAAATTAAAATAAGCAATCAGTAAATTCTTTTTCTTTTTTTTTCTTTTTTTTCTTAACAGATAAAAATACATCAACACTAATATTATAAAGAGGTAAAGTTGGTTTTTTCTCTCTGAAAATACAGGTCCATTGCTATTTTTTCACCGATAGAACGCTGCTTTATTCCTGAATGACATGGAAAGGCTATATTTTATGTGCGTGGAAGCTGCGGACAAAAACTTGTTACTTATATCTAAATATGAGTACAAAAAAAAAAATATTTTTGTAGAGATTTTTTCAGTTGACCTGCGAAAGGAGAAAATAAATATTTTTTTAATTTGTGCGTGTAACTTATTTACAAAATTAATTTATAATTTATCATTCATCGAATTTCACAAGAGGGCTTGAAACTGCTTTCAGCTAGCTAGTTAATATAAAATAGGTTAATCCGTTGTTTGTTTTGCTAGACAAACAAGATGGGTTCTAAGTAGAGGCACTAATTGCGAGTAAACACTTCTCTTTAATATTTATCTTGTTTTAAAAGAGTTTTAAAATGGAGCTAGATTGCCCGCTTTTGCGATATTATGAGGTTTGTTAAGCGGAAATTATAATAAAACTAACTTCTGGCAGCGGCTTCGCCCGCCTGAATAGGTTTCACCACACAAACTAATAAAAGTGTCCATAGAGTTTCTTGCACGTTCTTCTCCATAGAGCTTTGGAACGTGCAATTTAGCTTCACTTTTCTTGGACTGACCGACAAACCTATTCAAAAGTGCCTGCAAATGGTCTATTTGAAATGAATGATTTGATTTGAAAACTTTGGACCTCTGTTTCATCCCCTTAGGGAGTGAATTTAGGAAAAACCTCTTTAGTGTTTGCGTACATAAAAGGAAACCAAAATTTTTGTAAAAGGGGATTGCCCAGCTTCTATGGTGTTCTAGGCCAAAGACGGACATCAAATATTACTATCAATGGTAAAACTATTGTTTTTTTCCATAAAGTTACTTTTTATTTACCACTTATTGTTTATTATGGTGGCGCTCATTTGGAACTAAGGGAATACATATTTTTTTATGGCAAAATTAATGAACAAAGTATTTTTCCTCTAGTCAATTGTCCACTCATGGCCTCCAATGGGCAATCCCCTTTATTTATTTATTATAATCTTTATTGTACACCACATAAACAAAAATACAGGACGAAAAAAAAAAAATAAAGATCCTAGGCTCCGTAAGTTCGACTGTATGTTGATATGTCAGCCGTTTCTCTTTTTGTATACATAGATGAAGTTTATTAAAACTAAGTGTTCAAATACGATAATTTACACGGTCAAAGTGAAAATCGTAAATAATTTACACGGTTAAAGTGAAAATTGTAAATAATTTACACGGTCAAAGTGAAAATCGTAAACTACAAAACTAAAACATATTCAGTAAATGCAGGCCCAGTTTCGTATTGAAACTCTGTACTACGCTAGCTCAAGTGTGTTACTATTGAAATGTTGCCCACTGTACTTGCTAGATAAGGCCATAATGGTGGTTGGTAGTCTACTTGCTGTACATTTAGATCTGTCTGAGTATCAGACATGTTCTCCAAATCTGTTAGTACGGGCACGCTCATTGCAATTGTATTGCGCTTTTTTATTGTTTGTTATGTTTTGTGTTTGTTATTGCCTGTGGCAAATAAAACTAATTTTGTTCTATTTTATTCCGTCCTACTCCATTCCGTTCCATTCTATTCTATTCTATTCTATTCTATTCTATTCTATTCTATTCTATTCTATTCTATTCTATTCTATTCTATTCTATTCTATTCTATTCTATTCTATTCTATTCTATTCTATTCTATTCTATTCTATTCTATTCTATTCTATTCTATTCCATTCTATTCTATTCTATTCTATTCCATTCTATTCTATTCTATTATTTTCTTCTCTGTTTAAATTTTTCTTCTTGAACACGTTTCTGGTCACCTTCCTCTGACCTACATTTTACCTACGCGAAAACTTAATATTGCATTGCATTGTGCCAACTGCATTGTTGAACTTAAAGACATGAAAAGTAATAGCGTGTCAGTGCTTCATCGCTTGGAAGTAAAATGAATTAAATGAGGAAGCGGAGCATTCAGTAGTTGCACTTACAGACAAAGTGCTGAGGAACGGTCTGTTGTCATGAATGTCCGAGATGTTCCTGAGATAGCTCGCGTCCCATTAAAGTTATCTTACAAATACTTTGTACTAACGACGGGACATTAAAAGTATGACGTTGAATTTAATGCTATGTTACAAGTACCTTTTACTAACAATAGAACTATAGGGATGTCAAGTTGAATTTTAGTTTTAAAAAAAGAAGAATAAGAGAAACAAGCAGAGAAGAAGAAATCAGAAAAGTGATAAGACAAGAAAAAACGAGGACTGGAACTATTTGTCTACTGCGGTCTACCCGTCTGATTACAATTTAGTTAGATGTATTCAAAGCTAGAGCTCTTAATAAACTAGTGCACCTCACCATCAACGATTTTATCACTGCTTACCATCAGGTAAGATCGCAGTTAAGCACTAATTTATATTGTTACGTACGTGGGTAATCAAATGCCGATTTACTAAGAGACAACTTTATTCACCCCAAACAATAACAAAATAGTCCAGTCAACAATAATCCAAATCGCAATTAACACCAGAGTACCGTTACACTATCGCTTAGGTCGTTGAGTAAAATCACTTCGAGTACTAGGGTAGTTCGCTCTTGATCGCAGTCGAAATCACAACTGACTCGCTTCCGGCCGGGGGCTCGTATTTATATGCGGAGCCAAGAAAATTCTAGATACCGACTTCCCACGAACGATCCAGAATTCCAGAACAATTGAATCGCTTCTCGAAGTCATAAATTATTTTTATTACTCGTGGTAATAAGAGTCACTTTCATGCGAATTTCGACTCTATTGTTAACGTCGGAGAGTACCATTTCCTATAAATACCTAACTACTACTTGTAAGTACTTTGTGGATGTTTCGAGATTTTTCTAAGTCTGGGTACGTACAACCATTCTAGACCTTTCGAACAGCAATGCGTTTTAATTATTACGTGCTACTCTTTATATTCTCGGAGATATGGCGGGTTCACGTTTAATGGCGTAACAGTGCCCCCCTCTTAGTCATGCTCGTCCCGAGCATTATTAGATCCGTGATACGGCGCCAATCTATCCACATGGACAACCTTGGGTTTCCCTCTTAGCCCTTTCTTGATGCGGTAGGTCACGTCATTAATCCTTGTTAACACGGTGTAAGGTCCCTCCCATCGAGCTTGGAGTTTCGGCGACTTCCCTTTCCGTCGAAGCGGGTTGTGGAGCCAGACCAGTGTACCTTCCTCAAATCCCTTGGCATTGGCATTACGGTCGTATCTAGTTTTCATTTTTTCGCTGGTGTTCATGCTATTCTCACGAACTCGTTTATGCACTTCGTCCAATTGATCTTGAAGGTCACTTACGTAGTCCGTAACTGGCTTAGTCTTGTCAGGTGGCACGCCAGTTATGGCATCGACTGGAAGTCTCATCTCCCTGCCGAAATTCACTCTTGCTGGGGTATGTCCCGTGCTATCATGCACTGCCGATCGGTAAGACATCAGAAATAGTGGAATATACCGGTCCCAGTCCTTCTGATGGTCATCGACAACCTTAGCCAGGTGATTCTCCAGGGTTTGGTTAAACCTTTCCACCATTCCGTCCGACTGAGGGTGCGCAGGTGTTGTGCGTGTCTTATAAATTCCCAGAAGTGTACACATTTCCTGGAACAGCGCAGATTCGAAGTTACGGCCTTGATCGGAATGGATTTCCAAAGGTGCGCCATACCGACATACTACTTCTTCGACCACCTTCTTCGCCACTGTCGTCGCTTCCTGATTGGGTATGGCGAAGACTTCGGGCCACTTTGTGAAATAGTCCTGGATCACCACTATGTACTTGCTTCCGTCATTTGTAACTGGAAAAGGTCCAGCGACGTCGATAGCGATGCGTTCCCATGGGGCTCCCACATTGTACAGCTGAAGCCTGCCCCTGCTCCTAGTCTGTGGTCCTTTCACAGATGCGCACGCTGTACATTTCCGACACCATTGCTCTATGTCATCTCTACAATTGAGCCAGTAATACCGCTGTCTCACTTTCAGTAGAGTTTTCTTGATGCCCAGGTGTCCTCCAGAAGCACCATCGTGTATTTCCTGTAGCAGGGGGACTACTTCACATCGTGGTACTATCACTTGTGTGGTCACCTCCTTGCCATCGTTCGATTCCCATTTCCTACAAAGCACATCATTTTCTAGGACTAAACTGTCCCACTGTGCCCAGTAGCTCTTAGTTACGGGACTGTGTGACGATACTTCACTCCACTGGGGCCTAGTTCCGCTACGCTTCCAGTCCAGTATAGGTCGAATATCGTCATCTTCTTCCTGGGACTTCTTGAAGTTGCCTTCAGCCCTAATTAAATTAACGTGTTCTCGGGCTTCATTCTGCTGGCAGTGTCTGCAGTCATCATTACATGGACGTCGCGACAGGGCGTCAGCATTGTTATGCCCTTTTCCACTACGATGTTCCGTCACAAAGTTAAACTCCTGCAGCTGCTCGAGCCATCTTGCAACTTGGCCCTCAGGGTTTTTAAATTGTAAAAGCCATTTCAATGCAGCGTGATCCGTCCTCAACGTAAATTGTCTTCCTATGAGGTACTTGTGGAAATGCTGCAAGGTTTTAACCACAGCCAGCAGTTCTCGTCGAGTCACGCAGTAGTTTCTTTCTGGCTTTGAAAGTGCCTTACTGAAGTAAGCGATTACGACCTGTCTGTCACCTTGCACCTGTGACAACACTCCACCAATTCCCGTGTTGCTGGCATCGGTATCAACGACAAATCTTCCGTCTCTGCTCGGGTACCCCAGTATAGGCGCTTCACACAACCGTTCTTTTAGCTCGTTGAATGCTGACTCACAGTCGTCGTTCCAGATAAAATCCCGTTTATCCTCAGTCAGCCGATGTAAAGGTTTGGCAATGTCTGAAAAATTCTTGACAAACCGCCTGTAGTATGTGCACAACCCTAGAAATGCACGTACTTCCGTTTTGTTCCTTGGAACCGGCCACTGTTGGACTGCCTTTATCTTCTCAGGGTCGGTTCTCACCCCGTCAGCGGAAATAACATGTCCTAGGTAGCTGACCTCCTTCTTGAACAGGGCGCACTTCTTTGGGCTTAGTTTTAGGTTAGCCCCTCGTATCCTGGTGAACACTTTCTCCATATTCCTCAGGTTTTCCTTAAAAGTGCGACCCATTATAATGACGTCATCCAAATATACCAGACAAACGTCACCAAGAAGGCCCACCATGACTCTCTCCATGAGGCGTTCAAACGTCGCTGGAGCGTTGCATAACCCAAACGGCATGACGTTAAATTGCCACAGGCCGCTGCCAATACCCGTACTGAACGCTGTCTTTTCTTTATCTTTCTCGCTGATTTCCACTTGCCAGTAGCCACTTTTCAAATCAATGGTCGAAAACCACTTCATGCCACTGAGCATATCCAGCGTATCGTCTATCCTTGGTAAGGGATAACTGTCCTTCTTCGTCACATTATTCAGCATTCTGTAGTCCACACAGAATCTTGTGCTGCCGTCCTTCTTCTTCACCAGTACGACTGGAGAAGACCATGGACTCGTAGAAGGCTCAATTATTCCGCTATCAGCCATGTCCTTTACCATTCCTGCTACCTCAGATTCCTTAGCCCAGGGTATGCGGCGCGGTCTCTGTTTAATTGGTCTAGCATCACCTGTATCTATCTCATGCTTGACGAGACCTGTTCTCCCGCAGTCTTTTCCCGTTGCAAAGATATCTCGAAACCGTAGCAGAAATTCCCTGGCTTGCTGTAGTTCCGAAGTCGATAAGTTGCTCTTAGAATTTTCCAGAAGTTGCTGGATGTGATCAGTTTCGACTTTGGTCGTGTCTTGCTTTGCTGGAGATTTATTGATTTGACGGAGATACTGAACTTCTTCACATCTCCCAACAACACTGTTTTTCTTCAGTTGGACCTCTTCTTTCCCAAGGTTCACAATCCTGACCTTGGATTTCCCTGTCGTCATAACTAATGTCCTCGCAGTGATGATCTCCGGGTGCCGGCCAGTATCCTCTACCAAAACACATCTTGTTTGCCTGATTTTCTTGGGAAACTTTACTTCGACTAAGGTTTCTGTTCTCGGAGCCAGTGTAGTATTCTTTAAACAGTAGAGGTTGCATGAGTTAATTCCTCGCAGGAAGACTTCTTGATCTGGGAATTTCAATACTCCCCTGTCGATATCTAAAATACATCGGTTATTCCGCAAGAAGTCGAGACCCAGTATGCAATCGTCGGTAATATTCGCAATTAACGCAGGATGGATATACACTTGATCACCGATTTTGATCTCAATTTCTGTATCACCGAGGACGGAGACTGGCTGGCCGGTTGCTGTCTGAAGTCGGCAGGATGGAGACTCCCTTTGCCACAAGATGGTGCGTTTCAGCAACTCAGGTCTTATAACAGTCCGTGACGCCCCCGTGTCAATGGTAAAATTGCAAGCCCGATGATTCAGCGTCCCTTCGATGATCAAACTATTTCCGTTGTGAACTTGATTGATGGTGATGGTTGGGGCCTTCAGTTGACCAGCCAGCACCCGCCCCGCGGCCCTGGCGACATTTAGTTTAACGACTCCTCGTTAACTTGAGTTCCGGAGTCCACACTCCCCCTCTTCCTCTTGGGGCAATCGGTACGAATGTGCCCTTTTTCTCCGCACCCGTAACACGTCGGGATATAGCGGGACTTTGCTGAAGAAGAAGCCACCACTTCTCGGTGACGTGGTTGCGTTGTAGGCGAGACCACCACTTCCCGAACCCTCTGCGTACGAGAATCGTGTCGTACTGCTTCCACTTCCAAAGCGTGTGCCATCGCACTCTTTAAAGATTGGTGGTGTCCGAGTCGCACTGTAGCCCTGACTTCAGGATCCCGTAGACCGTCGATGAATGCTTGCACCAGATTCACTTCCACCATCTCTGGTGTCATCGACATGTATGCACGCCGGACAAGCCGTTCAACCTCGACTCCCCACTGCTGGAGGCTCTCGTTCGACCTCTGCGTTCTCTCGCGTAACTGCGCGCGGAAAACGTGCTCGAGGTGCTTGTCTCCGTAACGAGTGTCCAGTCCCTCCATAAGACGCTCCAACGTCCTGCTGTTCGGAGGAAGGTTCTCTAGGACCAGCAGGGCATCCCCTCGTAGAGCCAAAGTTAATGCCGCAAAAGACTGCTTATCATCCCAGCGGTTTGTTTCGACCAATGTCTCGAATTGGTACTTAAATGCCGTCCAGGAAGACGTGCCATCAAAACGCGGCACATCAAATTTTGCGGCGGATGCACAGGGAGTGTGCGACGGTGAGCCGACAACAACGGGTTCGCGTGCTTCGAGCTTGACGATTTTTTTGTTGATGTCCAGCAGGCGATCTTCGTGGCCATCAATTCTTGTTTCGAGGCTATCGGCTCGGGCGGAAACCTCCTTGACCTCCAAGGTGAGATTCTTTACCTTCTCGCCCAACGTGACGAGGCCGTGGTCGATTTTATCGAGGATCAGGTTCTGCTTAGCCTCCTGATCGCGGCGAGCGGCTTCCTGTTCGCGGCGAGCTTCTTCCTGGTTCGCTGCGATTAGGTCCTGAAGCTTACGCTGGTTGGCCTCTTGTTCGCGGCGAGCGGCTTCCTGGTCGCGGCGGACAGCTTCCATACTAGCTTGCATGGCGGCCAACACCGCAGCGAGGTTCAATTCCGAGGATGGTCCTGTTGGCGCCTCAGCAGCTTCTGTTGCTACCATACCAGCCTGATCTTCCTCCTCCAAACGATGACGCGCAGCATCCATCTCCATTTGCCTCCTTGTTCGTGGTCGCTGTTCGTCGTCCCTCGGTGTTAATGGCATTTCACTTCTGACACCAGTTGTTACGTACGTGGGTAATCAAATGCCGATTTACTAAGAGACAACTTTATTCACCCCAAACAATAACAAAATAGTCCAGTCAACAATAATCCAAATCGCAATTAACACCAGAGTACCGTTACACTATCGCTTAGGTCGTTGAGTAAAATCACTTCGAGTACTAGGGTAGTTCGCTCTTGATCGCAGTCGAAATCACAACTGACTCGCTTCCGGCCGGGGGCTCGTATTTATATGCGGAGCCAAGAAAATTCTAGATACCGACTTCCCACGAACGATCCAGAATTCCAGAACAATTGAATCGCTTCTCGAAGTCATAAATTATTTTTATTACTCGTGGTAATAAGAGTCACTTTCATGCGAATTTCGACTCTATTGTTAACGTCGGAGAGTACCATTTCCTATAAATACCTAACTACTACTTGTAAGTACTTTGTGGATGTTTCGAGATTTTTCTAAGTCTGGGTACGTACAACCATTCTAGACCTTTCGAACAGCAATGCGTTTTAATTATTACGTGCTACTCTTTATATTCTCGGAGATATGGCGGGTTCACGTTTAATGGCGTAACAATATTAATAAAAAAATGCTAATCTGTAAATACCTACATAAAATAAAATAACAACAACATAAAAAGATTTTAAAAAAGACGTGTGGCACTCGGGGACTGCCGCGGTAAAGCTATTGCATAGCATTTTTATCAACTTATGCAATTATAATTATTTATTTTATTTTATTTATGCAGTATTTTTTTTCCTTTGTTTTTTTTTTCTTTGATATTAATTGAAGTTACACTTTCACACATTGAATTGAATTTTGATTGATTGTTCACTCATTTGTTTTCTTATCGGTCACCACGCTCAAAAAACAAATGAGTGGGGGGTGTTAGGTTATTTTCGTTACGGAATTTCTGGATTCGGTCTCCACGCTCAAGGCCCGCGATAGAAGCTAAGCAATAGCTTAAAAAAAAACCTGTGCAATGCCAAAAAGGCTCCTATCTCAAATTATAATTGACATAGGCTAATGAAGATGAAGTCTTATGGTGCTACATGTATAAAACTTTTTAAACAAATAATAAAGCCATATTGGTTCAAAACTATTTTAATACTTTTCCTGCCCTGGGTGGAACGACAGTTAGTGTCAAAGTTTAACTGACTAAAACCCACCTATATTCATTTAATTGCTCTTTACATTCCAGGGTTGTAATTCTATCGAACAAGCCTGCAGACATGTGAAATATTTCACACTCAAGACCTCAAAATATACCTCAACATGACTATAAACACCAAAAAGCACATACACATGTAAAATTCACACATATCTTCGAAACATTTATTGTCTAAAAGAACGTAATACTGAAGACTAAAGGGAAAATGTACCCATGGCGTACACCATGGCAAATTAATACCCAGTTCCCCTCTTTTCGTATTAACCATTCATACCTTACCAATTCCGTTATTTCTCCCAAACGACTGAGCTATTTCTATTATTTTTTTCGCCCCTTTTCATAGCTTCGTGTTGCGACTATTTTCGACGAGTGAATAACCGCAATTTAGGGTGCTTTTCCATCAATGACGTACGAGGTAGCTACGCGGTGCGAGGATGTGGAGTTGTGCTATAAAAATGTGTGATTGTGCACATAGCTTGCGAGGTGCTAGGATGCGTAAAGAAGCCGTGAAATATTTATTAATTAACTCTTCGAATGCCGTAATTAGAGACACAATAGAAAGACAATTGCTTAAGTCGAACTGTGTAACTTAAGACATTCAAAAGGTTAAGTATTTTTATTATGTTTTTTATTATTATTTGTAATTCGTTTACTTGTAGATTAACAGTTTAAATATTGGAATCCAAAAAGTGAATTGCTATCTCCTAAATCAGGCCAAGAACTAATGTTTCTCCAGAAATAATCAAATTAAGAAACAGACAGCATTGCAAGTAGATTTCAATATCGACGTATAACTGAAAAAATGGAATAGCTGAGTGGTGCGAGAATGCACAGCGGACGCTTTTCAGAAGCGAGTAGGCTCCGATTGCACTTTTCCATTAGAGCTGTGCTAAATCGAGGTAGGAATATGAAGTTATGTTTTACATTGTTGATTTTTTCTCGCCCACCGCCATGATTACTTTTACACCAAAGATGTACGAGGTAGTACATCTTTGGTGGAAAAGCACCCTTAGACGCCCGGTTTGTGTAAGAATTTTTCCGTTTGGTGTCAAGACCACTTTATGAAGGAGTTTTAGTTTTAAATGGTGGCGTGAATTAGTTATGTTTGCGACTGAATTTTAATTTGCTGAGTAATCGTTTTATGAAGTGTTTTAATATAGTTTGTGGTGAAGGGTTGGGAAATAACAAAGAGTTTAATCGTTTTGTGAAATTCTTTAGTTTTAGTTGTGGTCCTGTTTTTTTGTTATTTTGAACCAAATTTCTTGTAAATAGGATTTGTCGTAACAACGTTATGTTGTATTTTTAAAGATTGATCATAATCCTGTTAATAATAAAACATCGACACTTCACCCATACAAACTGATATTTGCACACGTTTGCCTAAGCCAACAAATAAAAATAAAATTACATCTAAATATAACTTCCTACTTATCAAATCTCTCTTTCTAGTAACAAAACTCACAAAACAGAGAAACCAGTGGGTCTCGGCCCGTTCACGACCTTGCCAGCTAAGCGCGAGGCGGCGAGCGGTAAAATTAACAGTAAGGAAATGTTTGAGGCATGCCACAAGATGCCGCTTACCGATGCTGCCCCGCTCGCCGCGCCGCTAAGACGGAAGTTGTGACCAGACCAAAGTGATGTCAGGTGCGACTGCTAAGCACGAGATCCAGTTTTTGATTTTCACTATATCCGGCCACCGTAAGCGCGGGCTTGCGGACGGTGAGCAATGGTTACGAAAGTGTCGTTTTGTTTAAAAGAAAATTTGATGTTCGATGGAAAGAAATCTTTCTGTATGGTAAAGACAAATTCACGAGAAAAAGTATATAGGACATATAACATTACGGTACTTGAGCAGTAACCAAAGACACGGGTAAACCCGTGAGAGACAACTAGTGTATAAAGAAATTCTTATATTCATCCTTATGTTTCTGCCCATAAATTACCACCACACCGTGAATAAGCACTCTCATACATAAACATATAAAAACTACTTATGCGTACCTCCCTGCTTTGCTCATACGCGCTTATATTTTTATTTTACACGCGAAATATCCAGAACCAATCGGCATTTCTCCCTCTCGCCTATCCCCTTATTCCATGTCATTGTTATTCTTTTATTTCCAATATGGAATTGGGATGATTTCCATATGTTTGTTTGGGTAATTGAAGTGTGGTCACACTGTTTGGGAAATTATTCTGATGTTGGTGACCATAATTCAATGATGTGGCGGGAATTGTTGTGACGGCTGAGTTGGCACAGCGGTTGAGCGATTAGCTGCTGTGCTGCATGTCGAGGGTTCGATTTGAAGAAATATTTGTTAGGACATACATACAGAGGTGTTCTGGGTCCTAGGTGTCTTATCTATGTGAGTTTGCATGTTTGTGAATGCACCCATGATACAGGAGTTGCTTCTAGTATGGAACAATGTTATCTTTTTTTAAAGAAAGAATGGAAATCGCAGGTATTTTTTTCCTTCACTTAGATTATGTTGTAATGAAATATGACTGAAATATTCAGATATTTCGGTCAAGCTCCTTTAGGTTTTTTTCGTTCAAATTCAATACTTTTTTTTCAATATACAAGGTTATTTCATTTTGAATAAATACAAAAAAAAAACATAAGATTTGTCTAGTCGTTTCAGCGGAGTTCGATATTAAACACTGTGATACGATTTTTATAAGTAAGAAGTGTGAACAATATAGAAAAAACAAATAACTAAAATTAACCGTGGCTGCTGAGCAATGACCAGTCCCAACTGACAGCACCCGTTCATAAACATGACTCATGCACCACCATTTAGTTCCACCATTTTGAAGGGATCAGAATGATCTAGAACATGCGCCACCATCAGCAAGACGTCTGAGTGAGCATGACATTCATAATTTCCTCTCATATTTAATAACAAAATACTTGTACGTCACGTGTAATTACTAATTAGTCAAAGCTTAATGTTAAATAATTATTACATTATCCGAGTTTCTGAATTGAGTGTATTTTGAGTTAAAATCGTCTCAAACCCCACATTAATGCCAATATTTGACAGGTTTCCAGGCTAGAGTTTGAAACAAGTTTTTAATGAAAATATTTTTTTCATAGCAAGCTTTTAAAGCATTAATTATACCTGTATAATTAATGCTTGTTAAGACGAATGATATGAGCCCAAATTCGATGGGGTTTTGTCGTTTAACTACCGAGTTCCTATGGCCACCTTCCGGTTCCATCATCAGATCAGCTCTATGTCATAATAATTTTGCATTGTCATCTGATTTACACATGCATGCAAAATTTCAGCTCAATCGGTAATCGGGAAGTGGGTCAAATTTAATTTGCAAGATTTGATGACAGACAAACATCAGGACAGGTGAAACTAAATAAAAGCTTGTAAAATACTCAACATCGAATGCTGAATCAGAAATCAATTTGTGTGCGCGTGTTTGTTACTTCTTCACGCTGCTGCATGGATTTAAAATTGGCACAAGATTAAGAGCCTATTCATTCTAGCCTTGAAGACACCAAAATTATAATCGCATGGGAAGACCGCAGCAGGCAAATAGTTCCACTCCTTCGATGTACACAGGTATAAACGACGAGGCGAAACGCTTAGTCCGGACCGTAGAGGTTTCAACAACTTAAGAATGGATACTCGCCGTACGTCGGGATGTCCGATATAGGATACTTATCCCGGGATTATGTACTCTTAAGATAATATTCTGCTATCACGCGGGTGAAATCGCTGGCAGAAGCTAGTACCTAAATCTAGTAACATTATAAAAGCGAAAGTTATGAGTGTATGTATGTGTGTTACTTCTTTGCGCTCGAACGGCTGAACGGATTTGAGTAAAATTTGGGATTATACTAATCTCCGGATTATATTCCCTCTGGATAATTTTCTATTTTCACGCGGGTGAAGCCTCGAACAGCAGCTTGTGTAATACTAATTTTGAGGGGTTGGGGAAACTTTTTACCACACACCGGATAAGGTTTTACAAACCAAACAAACCATCCAATTGATTCAAACTTAACAAAATTTCATTAAAACGAACTTACACATATTTACGCATCGTTCAACAAATAAAGGGGGAATGTAAATAATTCTTAATTAAAATGAAGGATCATATTCTATATGTGTGCTCCTCAGCTCTGTCTGCGGTGAGTGTCTAGTTCGCAAACTGAAGTACAATACGGCCAACGTAACTTGGCGAGACCGAACATAGGCTCTGCGCATCTCACTCTCTCTCACGTCGTTCATGGCAAACGACGTGAGATGAGACTATGTTCGGCCTCGCCAAGTTATGTTGTCCGTATTGTACTTGTAACATACTAAACAATTACTTAACGACATGCTGTTAAAGTTGGACTCACGCAAACATGTATAACATTCGTTTATACGATTCTAAGCGGGGAACTACGGGGTGGTTCGCGTGACTGCTTCGCAACTTCATACCAGAGATGTAGCGAGGCTCTGATTCCGAAAGTTCGGAACTTTCGATGAAAAACCTCTGATTCCGATAAATTTTAATCGGAAGCGGAAACCCTCTTTGAGGAGTAGCATGATAGGCGTCATGGCATCCTCACCTTCCGCATGACGCAGGTCCTCACCGGATATGGCAAGTTCAGGAAGTTCCTACGTCCGATTCAGGCCGATGAAACGCTCGGGTGTCACTATTGTGTGGACCATTCGGAGGACACGGTGGAGTATACTGTGAAGGAGTGCCCCGCAACCGCTGTGTCCTTATGAAACCGATCGACGATAGCAACGTCTCGCGCCGGCCCTGGTTCAGGATATGTTCCGGAGAGAAGAGAATTCGTCGCCAGCGCATAGAGTTCCACGCGTGCCTCAAAAAGATATCAGCAAACGGTAAAGGCTCAGCAGGGCTAATGCCTGTTAGGGCCGCGGGGAATGTCTGAAAATTAAACCCATACTAGAACACATCGTTGGTTTTAGTCAGTAAAAGTTTAACTTTACTCTTTTGTTTCATATTTGGATTGTTGTGAATTCGCTTTTCATTTATACTTTTCCGAATTTTTTATGTGGGTACTGACAACAGTCACAATTTACGAGTTGTAGGTTCGTGGGTTCAAACCCAACCTGCATTTCTTTGTATAATTGTTTTCATCACTACTGCTCACAAAACGGTGAAGGAAAACATGGTAAGGAAACCGGTTGAAATGTCATGTTGTTTCTGCATCAAAAATTCGAAGACATATGGCATCCAACAACCCGCATTGGGCCTGCGTGGTGTATTAGGTACGGCCCATTCCCTCCCCCCGAGAGGAGACCGGACTTCCAGCTGTGGGACATCACAAGGCTGATTATGCGTATGCTAGTGTTTCATTTAACGCTTCCAAACTCCGGTTCCGATATAACCAGTTCCATTGCATCCCTACTTCACACAAAAGGTATTCGCGACTCGTGTGTGTGTGGAAGTCGTTGAATATACCAAGTAAAGTATCTATATAAAATGTAATCTGTGGCCGGAGTTTCTAGTTCGAAAACTACGCTAACTGCGTCTGCAATTTCGGTATGAAATACTTTTGGTATAATATGTGTACAGACTGTAGAATAGGTACAGTATTACAGTATACCAGTACGCTTTTGTTCCGAGGCAGGAGTTGTAAGCTGCGCTATAATTTTGACTTTGTGCTCTAGCGGTTTAGTGCTTTTGCTGCCTGAAATATTTTGTTTTAAGTGTATCTGGAATTTTAAATTGAATTTTTGGATTATCCGTTGTATTTGTACGGAAAATGTTGATTGAAAGAACTTTTGAGCTTTTGTTGGCTACAAAGGTCATTAGATTATTTGACTCTCCTATTCTGAAGAGGGCAGGAAGGGATATCAGACTTTACGGATTAAAACTCATCTGAGTTCCTTCAGTGGTCTATTGCGTTTCACGGCCATGATATAGCTTTCAGAATGTCTCGTGGCTGTAGCAAGCATCGGTCTTACCCTAGCCCTTACAGTTTTACTGACGTCTCGGTGGTGTCACGGCGATCTACCCATTGCTTGTCGTCCGCAAGCCCGCGCCTACGGCAGCCGCGGATCGCCCTGCATCCCTCGACGTCTGAGGCATCTCTTGAGGCAGTAGTAAAGATGTTGAGTTTAATTTCCCGCCTACTTTTAGCCATTATATGCATCACAATCACTAGGATTCATTCCCGATTCCCATTAAAATAATGACAAAAAAAGTTTGATCAAGTTTTACGTGACAGGGATACAAATTTAAAACAAAGTACTTACTGTTTTGATCGCGGCACCGAATCTCTCTCAAAGCTAAGCTTATGTAAATAAATGAGAAACAAAGATACCGTTAAGTAACTTTTACTTAGATTGCTTTGTGTAAAGGACGATGTATTTTTGGCGACGCGTATAAAACAAAAGTATAATTATGTCTTTACAAGTTTCTGCGAGCGACTTCATTTTAATTATAATAATAATGTTCTACAACTTTTACACAACGCCGTCTAGTCTCATACTAAGCAGAGTTTCTGCTATGAGTACTAGACAACTGATAAATATACTTATATATTTCTAAATATGTACATACAGTATTATAGATAAATTAAACCCATACACAGAACAAATGATCGTGCTCATCAAGTCATCACACAAACATTTGTCTTGGCGGGGAATCGAATCCACGACATCCGGTAAGCAGTCAAGGTCACTGACCACTAAACCATTAAGCCAGTCAAAATTTAAATGAATCCGCTGACGTGAAAGAAAAAAATTGTCACAAAAGAACATGCTTCCTGGATAAAGAGCTAGCGATTCCAGGAAATAGTCTACTTGTGTACCAAATTTCATCCAAATCCGTTCAGCCGTTTCAGCGTAAAGAAGTTACCAACAGGAAGTTCACATTCAGGAAAATGGAAGTTCCAATATTTTTTTTTTTGTTAGTGAACAAGTTTTAAATAAACATGTTCCCTGACGAAAAATATCCATATAAATTTTTGGCTTCTGTTTTTTTTTTATTATTGGTAGGCTCGCGTTTGACCACTATCTTAGCTGATGGTAAGCGATGATGTGGCCGACGATGGAGTACGTTTGCCTAGAAGTAACCTATTCACTCTTGACTTAAAGACCTTAGCTTAAGTATAATGTTTCCGCCATCGTTTTTCTACCATCTGACAACCTGTCGAACGGCGATTGTTCACCCTTACATTGTTAACACCTCTACGATCCGATCTAAGCGTTCCGCCTCGTCGTTTATACAGCATACATCGAAGGACTGGAAAAAATTGCCTGTTGCGGTCTTCTATCTGATTATAATTCAAGCGTCTTCAAGGTTAAAGTGAATAGGCTCTTAATAAACTAGTGCGCTTCACCATCAATGATTACATCACTGCTTAGTGCTTACGATCAGGTGGAATCGCAGTCAAGCACTGGTTTATATCAATAATAAAAAAATAAAAAAAACTTTTAGCAATCCTCTCAACTCATCGAAGGTAACAAACTAGATCAGAATAATCAATTTTCCGTGAATATTTTCATTTTTAAAGCTTCTGGTTAGCTTAATTATAATGCTATTTTGCTGTAATGCTACATTTAAAGCTTGAACTTAAGTCCAAAATAATTAGTCCCTAAACGCGTTCTCACTTTGAACGAAACTCCAATCGCCTCCCCTACATCCCTTAAGCTTCTTACACAAACAAAAAATAAATAAAGATCGTCAACTCACCTTCGAAATAATAAAAGGCACGAAGCCAAAATAAATAACCATTCACAAATAGAAAATCCAAATTGGCAAAGCTGTTTACGTAAGTAATCTCTTCACTGAATGATCCGCGGACCCCTAAGTCTCGATAAGATCTTCTAAAACAGGCTTGTCCCTTTAATCGACCCTTGCCTTTATGTGTTACTGATAATAGAAATCAAATTAATGTAAGGTATTCATTGATGAACGTAACTGTTAATGAGTTTAGACTCAGAACGATTTTTATGAATAGTTTTTTTTTTATTCGATGGAGACAAAACTAAAGGGTGCTTGTTTTTGCTGAATGAGTTGTCAATAACTATAGCCCCGGTTTTTGTAGTGTGGGAAATTATCCAATGACTTCTTCTGCTCTAGGGCGGAGTGAGAGGGCTTCTTACTTTGCGTTCCAGGACTCTGGATTCCCCTTTCGAAAGTCAACCCATGGTCCCAGTAGGCACCGGTCCCCCTACGGTTTTGTTGACATCTCTTTGAGGTGCGCGTGGAACATTACGTGCCGTTGACGACTCGGACTCGGTCCGGACGGTTATACCAGACAGCTGGACGGTGAGCTGCCTGCTCGTCGTCCGAAAGCCCACGCCCCCGGCGCGCGTGCGGCCGCCTCTTTATCTAACATTACTGCTTCACTGAAGGAGGCGGCCGCCTGCCATTCCTTCTCGCTCCGGACCATGGCCATGCCGAACTATTGTCCAGGGGCCCAAGTCTGCTATTTTTATAAAGTCGTCATTCCAACACGATCACATTATCATTTTGCTAAAAGTTCGTAATCTGCTAATTCATAATGATCGATCATTGATCGGTCAGTGGTATCGTAATAGAATTGTGGTAGAATGATAATAGTGAGCATATTAAAACCAATAACTGCACAATAACGTTCTAATGGTAGAAGACTGATCAAATAAACTGTCAAAGTTTTAGCAGATTACCGCATACGTCAAATATTCATTTGTCAATATGTACGAGATTACTAATTCTATGCCACTTCTTTCAATGGAGTGTCAGTGGTTGACCATTGGAAAGTCGTAATGACGCCATTATATTAGTAGATTACCAAAATTGTCAAAATCGACAATTATGACATCAATGATAGACCATTCTGACACTATTGTAATAGCAGACTTGAGGCCCTGGTGGGTTATAACCAGTAAAAGACTGACACTCCCGTTTGCTCCTCTTGGAGAGGGAGAATTTATTTGATGATTTGCTACCTTTAACTTTATTTGTGTATTTATGTTTTGAATGACTGTAAATTTCGAGTCGTATATTTCCCGATCAGAAAATATCGTGAAGATTTGTAACATATTTTGGCTTAACGCCAGAAATGTTTGGTTCCGAGGTGATACGGATGAAGTTTTTACACTTTTGTTGGCGGTTTCCCTGTCACTGGTAGTTATTTGGGGCCCCTCCTCCTTTTCTTTCACAGTTCTTTCTCAAACGGCTGAACAGATTAATATGACATTTGGGCGGACCGTACTGTGGATTAGAACATAGGATAGTTTATACCCGGGCAGTATATTCCCTTGGGTTGTATTCTCTGGCAGAAGCTAGTGACAAGTAATTTTGTGCTTAGCGTGTCTAAATCGAATATATTACTAGCTCAACATTTCTTCTTCTTTTTCCTGCCCTTATCCCATATTAGGTACTTGGGGTCGGCGCAACATTTTTTTCTTACTAGCTCATCATTTGCTGAACTTTAATGATTATTAAAGTTCAGCAAATGCTGGTTTTCAGTTAGCACCCCCGACCACGAGTTTCTCCTTAGTCTGTGTAACATTGCGCTTTGCCTCTTTATATCTTTTCATACTTTAAACTTCTTATACTTCAATACTTTTACCTTTCAAGCACGTGACGTAATAATGTTATTTTCCAAAGTCTCCCCAAAAAAGAGCAAAGAAGCAAGATCAACATCGGTTAATATTCGCTCGGCGGCCAAGTTTGCGCACCTCATTCATTATTTCCGACAAGGAATGTTTAATGCAATACAAACATTCGAACTGGGGTTACCCACTCAGAGGTATACGTCTAGGGAGAGGTATTTTTTCTGTTATGTATGGTTTTCGTTGCTTAAAAATGAGTTATGGTAATCCTGCTTTCCTTGGTGGCAGCGATGCATTTTTATAGGAATTCTTTTGAAAACGTAAAATATAGGGAGATTTTTTTTTTTGTGAAAGAGCGCTGTCGTTTTCTTGTCGCATTGTCGTGTCGCATTTGTCTGTGAGAGTTTAATCTTTCGTATGCCGTAATTAGATACACAATTAAAAAGTTATTGTGTCCCGCGTGGATCCGCGTTCCGGCCATACAACGGGTTAATGGATTGTTAGCTAGATAAGCAAATGAGAAAAATACTAAGTCGTAGTAAAAATCTAATAAAAACTTTTCAGGACAGGAAAACATTTGTCATGTCTACCTAGATTTCAGTGCTTACATATTAAAAGTTAATCCTTTTATTATTATATATAAAATCAGCTTTATAATGTTCCCACAGCTGGGACTCAGGCCTTCTCTCTAGGAGAAGTAACGGACTGTAATCTACCACGCGAGCCTAGTTCGGATTGATGTATATGTCTTCAATATCCTTTTATTCTTGCTTAGGTAACAAACAATAATTACCAGACTGATTCTTTATTAGTGTATATCATAAAAAAAAAAATAGTAGGAGCAGTAATAATGGGCGGTCTTATCTCTAAAGCGGTTTTTTACAGACTACCTTTGGATGATTGAGTTAGAAGAAAAAACTCAAAATCTTTCTCAAACTGTCCCCGCACACGGGCCACAAAAAAACACCGCTTCAAGCTTCTTTTTGAGGCAGACTTTTTTGTGGCTCGTGTGCGGCGCCACAAAAAAACGCTTGAAGCGGCTTCAAGGTTCTCCGGACACAGATGTCGCGCGCATCAGCTGTTTTTTGCGGCCGCTTCTAGCTTTTTTTTGTGGCCGCTTCTAATGTTTTTTTCTGGCGGGGTTTTTTTTGAGGTCCGTGTGCGGGAACGGTAAGATTAAATTACCAAAACCGCCCACACCTTATACAACATTAGTTTTAATATATGCGAAAACCGAAACACGTATCTAGTATTTTTATGTATACAAGGTGTCGTTTTGAAGCTGCAAAATATTTCAGGAGGTAATTATGTTAGTGATTCTCGACCCGAATCAATAATAAAATAAGTAGGTAATTTTTTATTTTTTTATAACCGCGCTTTCTTTCACACACACAAACACGGAACAATAAAGGGCGTTTTCACACACACTAACTCGCAACGATAGTTTCATAAATAATGTATCATCCAATCATCATCCCGCACGCCACACCCTAGCCACGCCCCCGCGGCCATCGATCAATCGATTTAGTTTAGTGTAATTAAAAAATTAAATAACAAGTATTACTGATTATTGACCAGGTATCGTTTTTTTACATGATTATTTATGAGTTTTATTACAACCTCCTGAAATATTGTGCAGTTTTAAAACTGCACCTTGTATAAAGAATCAATGAACAAAATTTCACGACTGTATCATTAAAAATCACAAAGTTATAAGCTTGTTGTGTCAGCAAAAATACTTGTTTACTAGGCCATCCAGGCGACTGACGGGTTGTTTTGCACTGGCACATAGCTGTTTGCTGGCCCCTAATGCCCGCTATGGCCTGCCGTGACCTGTGTTGTACTTAGAGTCGGTGATGGCCAAATTGACCATTTTAAATATTTTTAGAAAAAATATAACATGATGTAAAAACTTTTGGAATCGATTCACTTACTGATTCTGAACACACTATATTCAGGTTTCGCATATATATATATATATATTTATATATAAATATACACCCCTACTTTTTAATTAGTACACAAAAAAATGGGGCTCTATCTGTACCCGTCACTGATCATATTTTTGTAGTCAAAAGTAGAAAAAACCGAAATCCTAAAATTGACCACGAAAAGGTAAATTCATCACAGAATCAATCATACATAACAATTGCTAGTAGAAAATACTGCGGGCAGTGTTTTTCCTTAATAAATTGTCACTTATTCATTCATTAATCAATAGCCTGCACAATATTTCCTTAAATTGAGTGACATTTTGGGACATAAACCAACGCTAATAACTTTGCTGTTTATGAATATTATTTATTGAGATTTTACTTATAAAATAACAAGGGCTTTTCTAGTAAGCCTTTTAAGGATGTGTACTAATTAAAAAAAATTGGTGTATATCTACACTTCTACACTTTTCTATAATAAACAGGTAATGTTTATTTTTTTGTTTGTAGGAGGTAATCTCTGAAAGTACTGTACTCCGATTGCTAAATTTTTTCACCAATAGAAAGCTGCTTTATTCCTGAGTGACATAGGCTATATTTTATGTACGCGTTCGAAGCCACGGGCAAAAGCCAGTATTGTATATAAATGTATCCAAAATCTACCAATAAAAAAAATAACATTTCACCCATCGAACAACGAACATCCACTTCTTAATCCCCGGTAGGAGGCGACACGAATGTTTGCGGAGACGAGAGGAGAGGCGGGGTGTCACATCCCCTTGTCACGTGACGTTTGATTACGGCGTGACAAAACACGTCACACGCCGCTTTCTAAAGGGGAGGCGGGGGACTTTGTGTTTTCAGGGTTCTGCGAGAGACCCCTTTTCACCTGTGGTTTGTCAGCCTGTCTGATCCAGATGGTGTGTTACTTTGATTATTTTCGGCTTTAATATTAATATGCAGATTTGAAGGAAACAAGGGAGCAGGAATGAAGTGGTAACTTTGGCTTGGTAAGAACAGTACATATTGATACAAGTTTGAAAAGTTTGTCATGGCGTGCGAGGCGGAATTTGAACGAGCCGTAGCCAAGTGATACAGTGGCAAATTTCTACGTGTAATTAACGATGTTTTTCAATACCTACACTTACGAAGATATAAATTATATGGAGGTTGACGCGTAACTCGTGGGGGGTCTCTTAGCGAACAGCCTCATCTTCATTTCAGCCGAAAGACGTCCATCGTTGGACGTAGGCCTCCCCCAAGTGTCGCTACAATGAATGGTCCTGTGCATCTCGCATTCATCGGATTTTCGCAATCCCTACCAGGTCATCGGTCCACCGGTGGCGAGCGACCTCGCGCACTTTTCCGCACTAGTACGAAACGCAATAAATTGCGTGCCTAAAAGCGGTAGGGATAAAAGCTTTTCGAGTTAACCTATTAGTTGGTTCGATTTCGGCTTCGGCATTGAATTTTGTCTGACTGTCGATTTGAAATTCGGCTCGTAAGAAAAAAGTCTATAACAATCTTTCAGCTTCATCTCATCTTTACCTTTATCTATAAAGAATCGATACCTATTTAAAGGGACTCTCTATCAAAACTAATTTAAATTTTAATTAATCCAACACAGATTAACCTTACGCCTTATTTTTCTTAAATATCTCATCTATAATGAAATGAAAACAATATGCCTCAAGCGATTTGAATTATTTGAAACCTTAATAAACACCATTAATTTAATGTAATTTTAGACCTAGACTTGAGTAAAATGGCTTTTGTCTAGCCAATTAAGATAAACATAAACTGTCAGAATAGAATTATTGCTCTCAGGATAGTTAGTAAAAGGTTCTGTAAAGAATTTGTATAATTTTTTTTTTTATTATTCTTAATAGGTTCGCTAAACGCTTGCGCCGACCCCAAATAAAACGGGACAAGGCCAGGAAGAAGAAGGTTCGCTAATCGCTCTTGACTATTATCTCAACTGATGGTAAGCAATGATGTGGTCGACGATGAAGCACGCTTGCATAAAAGTGACCTATTCACTCTTGTTAATAGCCCCAGGTTGTTGCTATCGGGAAAATAGACTCTGACAGAAAATTCCACTAAATAACTCTATGCACATTTGCATAATGAATATGTGTCCAAAACGTAACGTGAAGTTTAGAAGAAGAAAGTAATTATAATACTTCTACTTCATAAAATTATACACCGCTAAATTTTAATCGTTTTAATCCGGTGGAGGGTCGATCCGGTACATGAAACACTATCGAATTGTAAAGATAAAATTAAAAAATATAGTACCTTTTTTTCAAAACTCGTATTAATTTACGCATGTACGAAATTAATTTCTTTAAGAAAACGTCAGCTGAGCAAGTTCAATGACCTGTACTTAATAGTCGGCGTTGAGTACAAACTACCTAAAAAGAAACTATAACAGATATTTACTGTACTATTTTTTATATATATACTATTCTTTTACACCCGTATCTACTTCTCTATTTTTTACAACTTGGCTTTCACAAATATTTTGGAAGAGATTTCTTTAGAAGAAAACCTCCAATCACCTTCGTACCTCTACTCGTATTTCTGTTTTCCTCTTCTTGTCTTTATTTTATAAGCATATGTGCAAAAATTAAAAGGTCGGAGGTGAGGCCTTTGCACAGCTGTGGGACAGTAAAGTAAAAAGTAAATTATATAAAAAAAAATAGGAATAAAAGTTTGTATGGAACTTCACATGACAGATTCGCGGCATGCCCTAAAAGAAATGCCTTGAAAAAATATAAAATATGGTTCAGGTCAACCCTAGTAAAATTCATACACATTCATTGTTATTCCTCATTTTATTTACCACCATGATAATCCTGATCCCGAAGCCAGACAACCATGAAGACACATTACATAATCAAAAAAGATTAACGACGGAACCCGTAACGTCAAACTTTCACCCTTTATTTTGCATTTTTCGCGCGGTTTGACACAGTCGCCGACCAGTTTAACTTGGTCCACGGTGAAATATGGAACTTTATGTAAATTAACTGATTCATGTGACTGCTTCGTTTATCAAGTAACTGATGAGCTTGGAATAAGTTTTATCATAATCATTTTTAACCGAGTAGACGACTTCAAAAAAGAGAAGGTTATGTTCTCCTTTATGTATTATTTTTTTTGTATTTTCACTCATTTAACATTCAATATTGGACCGACATTAAAAATTATAATTTTCTTACATTTAAGACGGTTGTATTTTTTATAAAAAGTTTTTTTTGTGAAACATAACTAGTGAATACAGATCTTAATTAAAAAGTTCATACATAGGTATATATGTTATGTCAAGAAACGTACAAATATAGAAATAAATATAGGTTGCATACGAAGAGAGAAAATATAATATTAATCATGTGAGAGGTAAACTCAAACTATTTCGTAGATATCATGTCAAAATTAATTGATTGACGATAAATAAATAAAATCAAACAATCTGGAGTAATTTCAGCAGGCAATACGAAAATACTATGAATTTCCTACTCATTAAGAACTATACATACATAGTTCCCATAATAATGAGCTTAACTAAAAATATTAATGTAGATAATGTAATATACAGCAATCGAGCAATTCTTAGTAAATATTATCATTAAGTATATGTTGTTTTTTTTTATATTTTAGGTTAAACACTGCTTGTAAAATTTCTTCAAGAGATACACGCTGCTTTGACGTATTGTAAACATCTGTCATCAGCGCCTCTAAGATAGGTCAAGTTTTAATTGACACTGAGTATGGTATGTTAATTCTACACGTACAACTGTTTAATTATATTGTTCATCTTTATTAAAGGGAACGTGAAGATTAGATGGGATTGTTAATTACTATGGTTTATTCAGTTTAAAATAAAAGTTATGTGAGGAGTGAGGAGTGATAAGGAGTTGTCAGCAACAGCAGGGGCCCAGCCGGGTCGAAGCCTACTGGGGCCAGGGTAATCCGAAAGGGCGCTCGAGCCCCGGTATGAAGGCTTGGCCCGCTCCGCCCAAGGGCGGGGGTTGTCATAAGATGATTTTTCCCATCGAAAAAAAAAAAAAAAAAAAGGAGTGAGGAGTGATATGAAAGAAAAAGGAGTAAATGATAGCGCGACGAGTGACAGGATAGAAAGAAAAAAAAACGTGTTTCACCGCACCCAAAATAACTTAGGACAAGGGCAGGAAGATTATGATTTAGTTTAGAATAATTAGTCGACTTATTTTTTGTTTTTAATTGATATAAACTTGTGCTGGACTGCAATCTCTCCTGTGACGCAATCGTTGATGGTGAGGCGCAGTAGTTTATTAAGAAGCTATTCAGTCTAGCCTTTTTTTTTTATCTTATGACAACCCCCGCTCTTGGGCGGAGCGGGAGATAGTGTCAGACTCTTACTGACTAAAAAAACCCATCCCGTTCCTTCAAGCCTTCATACTAGCCTTGAAGACACCCAAATTATAATCGGACGTTAAGAACGTAGCAGGCAAATTGCTCCTGTCCTTCGATGTGCGCGGTATAAACGACGATACGAAACGCTTACTCCGGACAACAATGGTTTTAACAATGTATAGGGGGATATTCGCCGTACGTCGGGTTGTCCGATGGTGGAAAGGTGATAGCGGAATGAATTATTTTACTTTACAAATACAAAATCTTTATTTCTGAACTAAAAAGTTTACATTAGTAGGTGATTTGAGCCTCCCATTAAGCATGTAATGCCTGTAAAGAGACTCCGTTCTTCCACAGCAATATACGATTAAAATATTGATTAATATAGGAACTGTTGACTATTAACTCAGCACTGAATATGAATACGTTTTGCCCTAGTTATATTTTCTACCATACCTATTCCACCAAGACCAAATACCAGTAAATTATATAAATACAAAGTGATGTGCCGAGGTGCGCGGCGTTCGCATAATAAGCGGAATTCCCGCGACGAGCATAAGACTGAGCACGTGAGCGGAATGGCAATGACGACATTAGCGACCTCTGCAGGCCTAATATAGACGTCAAACGGCCCGACACATGAACTTCGAGCAACCATGAGCTGCGTAGGGTTAGCGACTTGCGGATGTTTTTGACAACTATATCTACTTGAATAACAAAACAAGTTTTTAATGAAAATATTTTTTTAATAGCAGGCTTTTATAGCGCGGTATATACCTGTATAATTAATACTCATCAAGACCATTCTAAAAAGTTTAATAAAAAAATAAAACATGATACGGTTATCTGAGTTCCTATAGCTACCTTCCGGTTCCAAATTTAAATCTATAATTTGCATTGGCATCTGATTTACACGTGCATGCAAAATTTCAGCACAATCGGTAACCAGGAAGTGGATCTTTAATTTGAAAGATTTGACTACAGACAAGAAAACATCGGGACAGGTGCAACTAAATAAAAGCTTATAAAAATATCCGATATTTTTTTTTGAGCTATTCGTGACTTTTACAAATAAAAGATAATCAGTTTTTGAGTAGTTAACCCCTATGGGCTCCCGTACAAGACTGCGATGCGATGCGACGTCTTATCGCAGTAACCTGCGATGCGATTTCGTGCAGCAAGACATTGGTGAAGTTTGTATAATGTACAATGCGAATCAATTCGCTAGTTCTTGCAATACGTTGTGTGAGCCCTCAGTTGCTGTTTGCGGTCCAGGGCCACGGTGACTGGTCATGTCTGGTAAGGACCTATCAAATTGAAAGTGAGAATGCCGTGGCGCCTCTCTGGCCACTCATCAAAGAGGTATATTACCGTTACGATGATAGCATGTCCAAATATAAGCACCCGTACTGTATCACGCCTAATTTGAACATTGAACAATTATTAACTGAATAGGACATTGTATTTTTGGCAGCTATATCCGCTTGACTAAAAACGATCCAAATAATTTTCCGGTACTCTATTGAAAAGTAATACCTTAATGTCCTATGTCCCCTAGATGGGGCAGAGGGCATCCACAGTAATCCTCCATCGCGAACGGTCTTGAGCTTCACGCTTCACTTCGCTCCACGTCATTCCGATTCTCGCTGCTTCTGCCAACACGGTGCGACGCCAGGTTTGACGGGGATGGCCAGCAGCTCTACGTCGGATATTGTCTCGGGCCAGTAAATTTCGAGGATGCGACGCAGACAGTGGTTGACAAAAACTTGTATTTGGCGTGAGATTGATTGATAAATAATCCACATCCCTAAAAAACGAGACAAGACCATAGAACAAAACACATACAATCAACTGCGCAATGAAATGACAATGAGAACATTAGTGAACCCTACAGGCCTAATATAGACATCTAACGGCCCGACAAAATATTTTCTGAGGATATTTTTGGTATGTACTTATATCCACGTCATACCATAATGGAAGATCTGAGTTCTTGTAGAGAACATCTAACTAATCGAGAAAATTTTTACCGCTTTTTTTTTAGGTGTGAAATCATCCAATGACTTCTCTCACTCTAGTGTAGAGCGAGAGGGCGTGTCAGACTTTTACTGACTAAAATCACATCTAGGAACATACATCTTTGCTCTTTGCGTTCTAGGACGACGGGTCCCTCTTTCGGAAGTAAACGCATGGCTCCTGGGTACCTAAACCATTGATTGAGTGACGTACCTAGCATAAGCTATAGCATAATCAGCCTTATAATGTTCCTACTTCTGGAAGTAAGGCGTTCTCTCTCCGTGGCCTCGTGGGGGTGATCGGCGGCGGAGACCTCTCGCGCCGGGCCTCGGTTGAGGCCATGGTCCGGAGCGGCAGGCGGTCGCCGACTTCTGCGAAGCAGTAATGCTAGCGAAGGAGGAGGCCGACTGCATCAAGCAACGGTGCTCTCGCCCCGATTTTCGGCCACCGTAGGCGCGGGCTTGCGGACAGTGAGCAATGGGTAGCTCGCTGTCCGGCCGTCCGGGAACTGTCCGGACCAAGCCCAAGTCGTTGACGGCGCGCAATGTTCCCGCGCGCCTCAAGGAGTTGTCAGCAACAGCAGGGGCCCAGCCACGTCAAAGCCTACTAGGGCCAGGGTTATCCGAAAGGGAACTCGACCCCCGGTATGAAGGCTAGAAGGAACGGGGTGGGCTTTTAGTCAGTAAGAGTCTGACACTATCTCCCGCTCCGCCTAAAAACGGCGGTTGTCATTGGATGATTTTTCCCACCATAAAAAAAGCTAATATACAATATTTGTTTTAGTATATGCGAAACCTGAATATGGTTTGTTCAGAATCAGTAACTGAATCGATTCCAATATTTTTTACATCATGTTATATTTTTCTTAATTCTTTTTAAAAACGGTCACAAGTTGGACGCCACCGACACTAAGTACAACACAACAGGCAGGTCATAGTGGGCATTAGAAGCCAGCAAACAACAGCTCAGTCGCCCGGATGGCTCGGTAACCATGTATTTGTGCGGACAACCAAGTAGCAAAACAAGCTTTTAACTTTATGATTTTTCATGATACAGTTATGAAATTTTGTATATCGCGGGTCTCAAACCATAGGGGCGTATATGCAAAAATGTGATTTTTCGTTTTTAATGCCATTGGATTCTACTATAAGCAATACATTAACTGAATTTTTCTTATAATTTTGTGTTAATTACTTTTTGCATAAATTAAAAAATATTATTTGCCGTAAGCTGGAGAGTCAAGAATTATTTTTAGACCAAATAGCCGTATAATAGACGTAAGAGCAATATTATTGCGTATTGGGGCAGTTTCGACGTGCCATAGAGACGTACGCACGTACGACTTTCAATTTTATCGTAAATCAAGGAAATCGTATCGGACCATAAAGGCGTATGAACATACGACTGTTTATTTTGCATTAACCTGAAATCATTTTGTCAAGCTATATAGACGTTAGTGATGTAACGAATATTCGCATTCGCGAATATTCGCACATTTTTTGATATTCGTATTCGCATTCAAGAATATTCGCACATTTTTTGATATTTGCATTCGCATTCGCAAAAAACAAGCCAATATTTGGCGAATGTTTCTAACAAACAAAAAGGAAATAACGTTTTGATTGAATGGATCTAGAAAGACAATACAACTTATAGGATTTTATATTACTTAAATATTTTTCCATCACACAACTTTATTTCACATTGGCAGAATCATAAATTGTGAAACAACATGTTAACCTCTCAAATCATAAAAAAATCTTTTCGAATGAATTTAACTGTTTCTCCAGATGGGTGCGTGACGAGTATTTCGGACGTTTGTAGTGTTCTTTGACGTGAATAAAGCCAGTGGCCTCGACGGGATACCAGCAGTCGTTCTTAAAACTTATGCATTTGAATTGTCTCTAATCTTGACCCGCCTATTTCGCCTCTCTGAGACTGAATAAGTGCCGTTCAGACTGTGCCCAAGAAGAGCAGTCGAGCTGACCTGGCAAACTACCGATCCATCTCCGCTACGTCCATCCTCTGTAAGAGTATGGAACGGGTGTTTAACAAATAACTTCTGGCATACCTAGAATCTAACGACATCGTCATTGACCGGCAATACGGTTTTCGCCGAAACCGGTCTATTGGGGATTTTCTAGCGAGAAGCATGGGGAAGCACTTGCCGTCTTGATATCTCGAAGGCTTTCGATAGGGTCTAAGCTGAAACGAAAGTCTTTTTGCTAAGCTTCCTTCCTCTGGTCTAACCGCTGGTCTGTGTGATTGAATCGTAAACTTCTTGAGGGATCGATCCATCCGAGTGGTTATTGATGGCTGCTCGTCGGGTCAAATGGATATTAATGCCAGGGTCCTTCAGGGGTCGGTACTCAAGGCAACACTGTTCTTTCTGCACATAAATAACATACTTAAAGACAGTATCTTTGGATACATAGACGATAGCACTGTTGTTGAGAGTTACATGTCCGGCGCGCGAACTAATGGGTCTCAGATCCAGTCTCTCCGAGATCTTTTTCAGATCTCAGAGCTTCTTGGGGTGCCGCTGTCGACTACCCTCAATTTCGGCTTCGGAAAAACTAATCTGTCTGCCAAAAAATTGGGTATCTTAGTGAGGGTGAGACGGTACAACCTCTATCAAGCACAAGTTCGATCGTGTATGGTCTTGAGCATCGACGCCGAGTTGCTAGCCTGTCGGTTTTTTATTGATTACGTTTCGGAGAGTGTGCATTGGAATTGCAGAATTTAATTCCGCCAAGTCCGTTCCATCATTGGACCACAAGATGTACGGCGTTGCGACACCGGTACATGGTGGACATTACACCCATACGTACAAAGCGTTATGAGAACACACTCATTATGCGTATAGCTAAGGAGTGGAATTCCCTGCAGGATTCTGTATTTTCTGAAAAACTTTCTGTGTTAAACTTCATTCAATCAGTCTGTTAAGGCTCTGTTATGTTCGGTTCAAATTTGGCTGATACGAAATGTGAAAACTGTCTGACATTTTGCGCGCACTTTGTTTGAAAGTCAATATCCGCATTCGCATTCGCATTCGCGAATGTGAGAAATCAGATATTCGTTACATCACTAATGCCGGTTTCCTCACGATGTTTTCCTTCAGCGTTTTTGAGAGCTATGTTTTGTTTCAGCTCAATTTCAAATGTTTGTGATTTTAAAGATAAATTAATAATTATTTTCAGATTTATGAATAAATTTTATTTTTATAATGCTTATTTTTCTTTTCAAACAAGAAAATATTGTGTAATTACCTATTAATCATTTCCTTTTTTTAAATTGTAGAACAAAACTGGTTTATACTTCCTCTTTGAGTTAAAACATCTCTCAATATTTATGACAAGCCAGAGAGGCGTATGATTTCTTGAAATTACGTAAATAACGTTAATTTTAATGGGTTCTCATTCCTAAATAGCAATATTTGAAGTCACCAATTAAGTAATAATAAATATTGGTATAAATATTAACAATTTGAGGAAAAAGATTTTACGTCCATAAATTTCATATATTTTAGGGAGCATTTTGACGGAATTTTACAGTATAGTCGTCATGCTATATAGGCGTATCAACCAAAAACTAGTGTTATAAAGGCAATGCCCTAAAATTAAGAATCCTATATTAATTGCAGTATAAATATATAGCTACATGCAAAAAAACAACGAGCTGGCTCAATCACAGGAAAAGTTATTAAGTTTTTTGTCTCTCCTGAAAAGTAGGGGTTTTGTGGATACGCCCCTATGGTTTGAGACCCGCGATATAGATTCTTTACATAAAAATATTAGACGACACGTGTTTTAGGTTTCACAGTTATATTAAAATTAATTTTGTATAAATAAAATCATTCAGCAATTACCAATTTGCAACTAAAAGTGATAATTATACAGTTTATTAGTACCCATGAATGGTTCTTTGAAGTGGTTTATAATGGAGGCCAGTAATTACCAGCGGTCATTGCGTTATGTGATGGTTCCGATATTGGTTTTTGATAAAAGCGAATACATTTTATGTTTTCACCAGTTAATTATTAGTGTAATTTTTGATTTTCATTTCAGGTTAATTGTTAATTAATTATGCGTGATTGAAAATGGAATTGGAAATAAAAGTATCTGATTTTGGATATTAGAGGAATGTGTGTGATTGTCCATCACTAGCTTTAGCCCGCTGCTTTGTACGCATACATAAAATATAGCCTATGTACTCAGAAATAAAGCAGCTTTCTATTGGTGAAAAAATGTTGGCAATCGGTAATCCAGTACTTTCAAAGATACCTCGTACAAACAAAAACAAAAAAACTTTATCTCTTTATAATATTAGTGTCATCATTATCATCATCATCAGCCTTTTCAATGTTCCCACTGCTGGGACTCAGGCCTCCTCTCTAGGAGCGGGAATGGGCCATAATCCACCACGCGGGCCCAGTGCGGGTTGGTGGATGTCACATGTCTTCGAATTTTTGGTTCTAGGACATGCCGGTTTCCTCACGATGTTTTCCTTCACCGTTTTGAGAGCAGTGGTAATGAAATAAATTACACAAAGTAATGCACCTGGCAGGGTTTAAATCCGCGACCTACAACTCGTAAGTCGGAGCCATTACCACTCGGCCACCACTGCTCTTTAATATTAGTGTACCTAGATGTTTCAAAAATAGATGTGTTCACTGAACTGAGTTCAATTTTGATTTTTTTTTTTATTTGTACACTGTGCAGCACTTTTGGTCTTTATTTTTTTCTATTATCCTTGTATTAATTCTTACCTCTGTCTCTGTCTGTCAAAAGTATCATCGTTTTGACATTTTTCAATTACTTATTTGCACATTACGCACTAGTAGGTAAAACCTACTAATAGTTTTATTAAAATACAATTATTAGATTCGATTATTCTCGTATTACTTCTTCCCTTTGATGAATTAAATTAACAGTACCATAATTTTGGAATTCGAAAAATAGTGACACCCCTACCTCTTGATATACTTTCTGTAGACAGTCACGAGGTAGAACAGGTCAACGCAAAGTTACTATGACATCATGACAATATCAAGTTATAACTAGAATTAAATTGTTTTTAACACAAAACAGTTCATGTTGCTATTTTCCTAAACAAAAAAAAAACTAAGAAACTACAGATATAGATACCGGCACGGATCTTGAATTGAAGTTAAATATTCGGTCTTTGTAGTGATGCGAAGTGAGACGCGGGGGCGGGGATTGTCAGTGATTGGCTCGCCGCGTTATCGCGTCATAGACGTCACTCGTGATTCGTTCCCTGCGCTTGCTGCATGTATCTAACAACGACGACGATTAATGGCTTGCCAAAGTATGGAATGCGCAAAGCGATCCCCACTCTAACGCCGAGCGCTCAAGATTCGTGCCGGCACCTATACCGACTTTCGAAAAGTTACTTATTTTGCTCCTTATATTGCGTGTTTTTTTTAAATTTAGTTGGTTATGTTTTTTAGAAAAAGTTGTTTTAATACTGTATAAGTTCTTAGAGGACTTACAAAATATAACTATTATAAGTATGCTTATAAAAATTGATGCGATCCGTATTTCTCTACTATTCCATCATCAGATGACTATTAAACCATCTTCTTTTTACTTTTTCTTCTTAAATATAATTTAAAAAAAAACCAAATCGGTTCAATCATCTTCGAGTAATTGGGGACAATAAATGGAAAACAAAAGATTTCGACAATTTGAGAACCTTCTCCTTTTTAGAAGTCGGTTAAAAACAAAAACCTATCGTTTTTAATTCATCAAGTCGTTATTGGCAGTTACAAAACATTGAAGTATTTATCATACACATGTACGGTCGCATTAATTACCTAATTGGAATACCCCCCTTCCAAAAGTAATTTGTATGCGTGAGGGGAGGTACGCAATTAATGCAGTCGTCTGTATATAAGTTGATGATTACATACTTATTCCTAAGCGAGATGAAAAAGTATCTACAATTTGTTGTATACTTTTTAACGAGTGTATACTTTTTGTTGTTAGTCTGACGGCACAGTTGGCGCAGTGGTTGAGCGATCGGCTGCTTCGCTGCGTGGCGCGTGATCGATTCCCGCTCGGAACAGATATTTGTTTAACCTACAGATACATGTTCCGGGTCTGGGTATCTTGTATTCCAAGATACAAGAGTAATGAGAGCTAATTAAAAAAAAAAATGTAGAAATATCCCTATATCTTTTTCTATATGAGTATTTTTTATAAACTATTTATTATAAACAAATAGTTTATAATAGTACCTATTTCGAGTCTAATTATCTTGTATCTTCACGATTCTCGTATAATTGCTCATGTGGGCAATGTTGATTAAAAAAAAATTTTAAAGTTAAACGTTAAACGAAGTTATTATTAAGGTTTTACAGAAATAATAATAATAAATTCTTGATTCAGAGAGCGGTACTTCTGGACACGGCTCGTATTGTTAGCAGGTTCCTTTCTCTGGAGCCCTGACCGCCGGTAGCTTGGACCCTGTTCCCGATACCGGTGGGGCACTATTTTTTATATTTTTAAATATTTTTTGTTTAAATTTTTTTTTTAAGCAATATTTAAAAATGTATTGAATAAGTTATGATAAAATATAAAGAAAATATATATAAATAAATATAAGAATTAATAATGGCTTACAATTAGTTTGTTTGGATTTTTCTGTGAGATCATACTCATAGGATAAACAGAACATGGTCCTGATTATACCTGTGTACCAAATTTCATCCAAATTTGTTTAGCCTTTTGAACGTGAAGAAGTAACACACACACACACACACACACACACACACACACACACACACTAACAAACATTCGCCTCAATAATATTAATATGATTACAGTGGTAGAATTATGGCTGTCAACATCAATCTAAAATACCAAAAAACACTGACATCTAATCTAGGTAATGCTTTTTCTGGGTCTGCCTTTTATGAGTAGGGTAATCAATCAAACCTAAAAAGAAAAATCTTTCAATATAAAAACTACATTAAAGTGATTCCCACAACAACAGAAGAACTCAACGAAATTGTTTAAAGGTAAGCAAATACAGTCAGTGTACCTAAACCTTAGTCATACCTACATCGGGCTTGCGAGCAGCGAGCAATGGGTAGCTCGCTGTCCGATCGTCCGGTAACTGTCCGGACCGAGCCCAAGACGTCGACGGCGCGTGTTGTTTAACGAGTTGTCACAAGAGTTGACAGCAAACCGTAGGGGCCCAGCAGGGTCGAAGCCTACTGGGGCCACGGTCTGTTTCTGAAAGGAAGATTTGGCCCGGTATGAAAGGCAACGAAGGAACAGGAGTGGGTTTTTAGTCAGTAAAAGTCTGATACTATCTCCCGCTCCGCTCAAGGGCGCGGAGATGTCATTGGATGATTTTCTTACCTACAAAAAAAGTCATACCTACTTATATTTTCCGTCCGGGCCGAAATACACGATGACGACGACGTACGACTTCGACGTCGTTCGACGGCTCGTATTGTTCCACGCGCACCTCAAGGAGATGTTAGCAAAACTGTAGGAGCCCAGCAGGGTCAAAGCCTTCAAGGAGTTGTCAGCAACAGCAGGGACCCAGCCAGGTCGAAGCCTACTGGGGCCAGGGTTATCCGAAAGGGCGCTCGAGCCCCGGTATGAAGGCTCGAAGGAACGGGGTGGGTCTTTTAGTCAGTAAGAGTCTGACACTATCTCCCGCTCCGCCCAAGAGCGGGGGATGTCAATGCATGATTTTTTCCCACCATAAAGAAAAAAAAAAAGGGTCAAAGCCTATTGGGGTCACAGGTTGTGCGAAAAGAACCCCACGGGCCTGGAACGAAAGCAAAGGAGGGACATATGTTTGGTTTGAGTCAGTTAAAGTCTGACATTTCCTCCTGCCTCGCCCGAGAGGGGGAGAAGTAATTCGATGATTTCCCAATTAAAAAAACCTACTTAGAATTTAGTCATTCTAAAAATTAAAGCGTTCCATTTTACTGAATGTGTACCTACAAACTCGTGTCGTTTGATACACGTGTAACCCATCCGCCCACCCTTGTCATCTAGCTATGTCAAGTTCTTCAGTACTATAATCAAACTAGGACATCCTGTGCTTCAGGCAAGAAATAAAACAGATTTGATTTATCTATATAATATAATATTCCACAACTATCACACAACGCCGTCTAGTCTCAAGCTAAGCAGAGCTTGTGTTATGAGTACTAGACAACTGATAGACATACTTATATATTTCTAAATACATACATATTATAGATAATATAGATAAATTACACCCAGACACAGAACAAATAATTGTGGTCATCACACAAACATTTTTCCTGGGTGGGAATCGAACCCACCACCTTCGGCATAGCAGTCAGGGCCACTTACCACTAGACCAATAGGCCAGTCGTATCTATGCACATACATACATACATATAAATAAAATTGGAGTGTCTGTTTGTAATATTGAAATAACTGCTTTTGACTACAGGCATATGAATATATACGGTACATACACCAAAATAACATTTTTTTAAATTTTGGTCTGTCTGTTTGTCCGGGCTAATCTCTGAATTGTCTGGACCGATTTTGACGGGACTTTTTTTGGCAGGTAGCTGATGTAATAAGGAGTAACATAGGCTACTGTTATTTTAGGAAAAATAAATTCAAAATCCTGTAGTCCACGCGAACGAAGTCGCGGGTACAGCTAGTTTTTTATAAAATAACAGAGATCGACCAAAGGTTTCGGCTGGAGTTTCGATTTAGCCAAAAAGGTGGCCACCGCGAGGAAAATCTAAAAAGGAAACCCATAGTCCTAGAACAAATAGGGCAATTGAATGACTTAGCTGTGATTTAAGTCAGTAACAGTTTGCCAAGCGTGAGGGCTCACGCTTCACCTAGACCGGGAGAAGTCATAGGATGATATCTTATCACAAAAAAAAGCCAATAAGGGTCCAAATACTCAGCTTAACTGAAACTAGCGTCTTTGAGCTGACGGTTGTGATATATCATCATCAATATTTGACTGACCTGTTGGTCTAGTGGTTAGTGACCCTGACTGCTATGCCGGAGGTCGTGGGTTCGATTCCCACCCAGGACAAATGTTTGTGTGATGAGCACGATCATTTGTTCTGTGTCTGGGTGTAATTTATCTATAATATGTATGTATTTAGAAATATATAAGTATGTTTATCAGTTGTCTAGTACCCATAACACAAGCTCTGCTTAGCTTGGGACGAAAAATATCATTTCAGCTGTAAAACGTCTACTGTTGTCATGATGACTTTTGACAAGAAACTTAATAAACTAGTGTGCCTAACCATCGACGATTGCATCACTGCTTACCATCAGGTGGGATTGCAGACTGAGACAAGCACTTGTTTATACCAATTTAATCTTTCAGATACCGTCAATTTGAGACACAAAAGTAAGACAATAGATGCGCGATAAATTAAAAAAAAGCCAGTAATACAATATTGAAGTGAACAAAACTTCCGTAACGATTGTATCTGTCATCATCATCACCAGCCTTTTTTTTAATGTTCCCAATGTTGGGATTCAAGCCTCCTCTCTAGGAGAGGGAATGGGCCGTAATCCACCACGCGGGCCCAGTGCGTGTTGGTGAATGTCACATGTCTTCGAATTTTTAGTTCTAGGACATGCCGGTTTCCTCTCGATGTTTTCCTTCACCGTTTTGAGAGCAGTGGTGATGAAATAAATTACACAAAGTAATGCGCCCGGTTGGGTTCGAACCCGCGACCTACAACTCGTAAGTCGGGGCCGTCACCACTCGGCCACCACTGCTTTATTGTATTGTATCTATATTACCAGATAATTCACACTTCCATTAGCATCAAACGAAAATTCATTTAAATTAAATTCAAGGCGAGCATTTAAGGGGGAGTTCCACTACTTTCCATAATGTTTTCAACCCGGATTCTCCTTCCTTGACGTTGAGTTTTAACGCTCATGACCTCATAAAAGTTTTCGCGCTTATCGCAGTCTGAAAAATTAGTTCAAAGACGTATACTAAGAGGGGAGGGGGAGGGGAGAGTTGTACCTTATTTTGTGTCAAGAGTTTGCTTTCGAGGGACGAAAGTCTACCTAAGAAAAGATAATGTGGAGAGTTTGCACTGACGTTTAAACATTAAGGATAGGTAGGAACGTATATGATTTGAATTCGAGGATTTTTTTTTTAAAACGTCACTTTTTATTAATATTTTTATTGTAGTTGAGGGTACAATAATGACTGATCTACACTGTCTTCATAAACCTATTAATATTGTAATATTGAAATCCAATCATTTTTTAAAAGTGTAACCATAGAGTTTCTTGCCGGTTCTTCTCCACGAAACGACCAATTTGGAAGTTTGCACTAGCATCTGACTTTTTATAAGTGCCCATTGCTTTGAGCAATACAAAAATTTTGAATTAAAAAACAAAAAAAAACTATGCCATGACGTGTCAAAATGTCAATCGTCCGAGCGAGAAAGAGGGATAAAGCTATACATGCTATATGAAGGATGTTTGGTTAAAAGTAATACGCAATATTCTTGATGTATATTTGTTTTAATCACGTTTTAATTTACTGAGACACACAGACACCTTTTACGTATATTTCCGCCATGACAGATTTCTAATTGCTAGAGAGAGAAGGAGCACACTACGTCATCATATTTTTGTCTCATCTATTACATTGTCTATCGATACGTTCCATTCCGTTCAACACCCTACCTCAATGTAATACATGAGACAACACTTCAGCATATACATAACTTCAATACAACCTACAGACTAATATACCTCTAACAGCAAACATTTATACATATCATTAACAATACAGGTAAGATAAATATGCATTTTACTTATTACCAGTACCACACTTTTCACAAAATTTTAACAACAACTCCTTTTTTAATGGCTTTGTGTACATGTCTGCCACTTGTTCAGTGGTTGATACATATTTTACATTTATTTTTCCAAGCAATATTAATTCTCTAATATAATGATGTTTTATATCTATATGTTTAAGTCTTTTTACAGTATTAGTATTTGCTACCATAATGGCCGACTGGTTGTCACATAATATTGTTACTGGAGATACATTAGAAATATAAAAATCATTAAGCATATTAATCAACCAACTAGCTTCACTTGATGCCATGCTCATTGCTACATATTCTGCCTCAGTAGACGAAATGCTTACAGTACTTTGTTTTTTAGAGCACCAAGATATAAGGCAATTAGAGAAAATAAAACAATAACCAGTTGTAGACTTCCTATCCCTAAGATCTCCCCCCCAATCAGCATCACAATAACCCAATAGCTTGTCATCATTACATTTATATATGAGCTTATAATTTATTGTATGTTTAATGTATCGCAAAACCCTTTTTAAAGCTACTAGTAAAGTTTCATTAGCACGGTCTTGGAATCTACTCAATATTGATACTGCCACACATAGATCAGGTCGAGTTCCTGATACCGCATACATCAAACATCCAATAATCTGTCTACATAAATTTTCTGTATTTTTATCTGTTTTACATTCACTTTCCAATATTTTAGTATTAAAGTTTTGATCCATAGGTGTACTTATAGGTTTACAATTATACATATTAAATTTCTTTAAGACATTTTCTAGATAAGTTTTTTGACATAATTCTGTTACCCCATTATCTAAATTCTGTTTAACATTTATTCCCAAAAAATCTGACACCAACCCCAAATCTTTCATCTTAAATTCCTTACTTAGCATTAACTTAAATTTACATATTTGGCTTGCCTCAGTTCCAAAAACAAGTAGATCGTCAACATAAATGAGTACATACATTTGTTGTTTATCATTACATTTAGAGTAAAGACAAGAATCACACTGAGATCTTTTAAAGCCTTCTCTAATCATGACAGAGTTGAATTTTACATTCCAGTATTTTGGGGATTTCTTAAGGCCATACAGAGACCTATTTAACTTAACAATATTTTCCCCATTATTATATGCCCCTTCAGGTAATTTTAAATACACATCTTCCTCTATATCACCATATAAAAATGCCCCTGTTACATCCATTTGTGAGACTGGTAAGTTAAGTTTTGTTGCTACTGCTAAAAATAATCTAAAGGTCGACAATTTTGCTACAGGTGCATAAATATCATTGAAATCTAGTATATCATTTTGCTCGAACCCCCGAGCTACTAACCTAGCTTTATATTGCAAAGTATTATTATTATTCTTAATCTTAAACACCCATTTACTACTAATAACCTTAGTATTATCAGGTAACTTACAAACATTCCATGTATTATTTTCCTTGAGAGTTTGTAATTCTTTTTGTATCGCTTCTTTCCACTTACAAGAGTCCGGGCTACTCATGGCTTCTTCAAATGTCTTAGGCTCACTGTCAGACACCAAAGCGTTGTGACATTCATAGAACGCAGTCTGCTGCCTCACACGATTGCCTTGCCGTCTGGTGGTTATTTCATTACCACTTTGTCCACTCGAGTCCCCGCTTTCACTTGGCTCATACAAACTTCCCTCACTTTCTGTACCACTACTAGTTTCTTGATAACTGTCCTCTGGAGGGTTTAAACATGTTTCTTCGCTTGGCTCTTGTGTTTCACTGGCTTCACTGGCTGATAACTGTACTGGTAGATCATAATATAAGTTGCTTTCAAAATTTCCTTCATCACTGTGATTATTTTCCAGGAAAACAATATCTCTTCTTATTTCAACGCTATCACTGCAAGGGAAATATACTCGATACCCCTTTGTAGTTTCTCCATATCCCACCAGGAGACCTTTTTCTCCTTTTGGGTCCCACTTCTTCCTCTGTACTTTTGGTATGTGGACGAAAACAGTAGTACCAAATATTTTTAGGTTATTTATATCATAAGTTCTGTTGAACCACAATTCATAGGGAGTTTTTGTTGGAACACTGCTTTTACCTGTCCTATTTATAACATAGGCTGCAGTATTGATTGCTTCTGCCCATAATTTCTTTGGTAAGTTCTTAGCATACAGCATTGTCCGAGCAGCCTCAACCAGTGTTCTATTCTCCCTTTCTGCATTTCCATTCTGCTCTGGAGTGTAGGGAACAGATGTTTGGTGAATAATACCCTTTACTTGGAACATTTCCTGGACTTCTTTGTTAATAAATTCTGTTCCATTGTCACTTCTGAATATTTTAATAGTATTTCCTGTTTCATTTTCAACCCGAGCAATAAAGTTTCTTATACACTTCTTAATTTCATCCTTATTTTTCACAAAGTAAACCATCCTGTACTTTGAGTAGTCGTCTTTAAATACAACAAAATATTTGGAACCTCCTACTGACGTCACTTCCATCTGTCCGCAGGTATCTGCGTGAATTATTTCACAAGTTCTCGTACTCACATTATCACTCGCAGGATAGGGTAAACGGTGAATTTTACCCTTCAGACAACTTTCACATTTCTTCGGATCGAGCTCATGAAAACTGACGTTGTTTTTCTTCAATATATCCTTTACATATTGTATGTTTTGATGGGCTAATTTTTCATGCCATGAATGCAAGTCTCCGTGAATAACTTTTGCAGCATTAACTAAGCAATCCGTATAGAAACGACAGTCCAACACATACATATTACCGCTTCGCTGTGCAACTGCTACAATTTTGTTGCATTTATAAAATTCGCAACTATTCCGGTTTGTTAACAAAACATAACCTCTACTCGTGACACGATTGACAGATAATAGGTTCATTTTCAGTTCAGGAACGTAGAGAACGTTGTCTATGGTCGTGTGAATCCATTCGGTCCCGTTCCATACTTCAAGCGCCACCTGCCCGCATCCTTCGACACTAATCTGAGTTCCATTACCTACAGTCACCAACTTGTTTGTAACACTCGAATAAGATGAAAAAAGTTTATGGTTACAGCACATATGTTCGCTCGCACCGGAGTCTACTAGCCACTGGGTTTTATGGAAATGATCACCGATTGCACTTTCTACAACGAATGCATTGTTTTCTTTTTGTTTCTTGAAACGACACTGACTTTTGACATGTCCAACTTTATTACAATAATAACATCTCCGCTCAAGTCGACCGTCTTTGTTGTTATTATTATTGTTATGATAATTGTTCGAACTTGCACTTTGATTAGATCTACATTCACTTTGAAAATGTCCTAGTTTATTACATTTGTAGCACTTCACCAATTTTTTATTAAAGTTTTTCTTAGCAACAAATGCAGTTGAAGATGATTGCGCACTTTCACCGCCGCTTTTCTCCTTTATCCTTTCCTCTTCTATCAGCAACCTGGCTACTAAATTTTCGTAGGTCTGCTTGTCGTCAGGTGCAGATTCCCAAGCTGATATAAAATGTTTGTATTGATCTGGTAACGACATCAAAACTTTTGTTATTACGAGCTTATCCGATATAGTTTCACCGAGCTGTTTCAGTTGATTCTGCATTTCTTGTATCTTTGATAAAAAGGTAGACATCTCTGCACCTTCTTCGTATTTATATTGGAAGAATCTTTGCTGAACAATATGGATGCTTGTCTCAGATTTTTGTTCATAGACACTTAGCAATTTTCGCCACATCTCAGCCGAGGTTTCACATGATAAAATATGTACCATGACATCTTCTGACATTCTTGTAACCAGCAATGTCTGGGCTTTTGCATCGCAAGTTTCCCATCGAGTACGGTCGGCATCATTTTCGGGTTTTAACTTAGTGCCGTTTACTATGTCATACAAGCCCTGGCCTCGCAGCAAAACCGTAGTCTGGAACCGCCATATATTCCAATTCTTGGAACCTTCCAATTTTATTGCTCCCTGTCCGTGTAATAAGGAATCCATTGTATTTTCTTGATTTAATTCCTTCTCGCCTCGTTCCAACCAGGAACAAGTAATTTATTTCCCGGCAAAATTCTAACCTCCAAGCACACGACGCCGCACGTGCCTTATTTTTCACGTTGCTATTTTTTTTGCCAGTAATGACTTCTTGCGTATACTTTTATCCAATCTTATTACGGGTCTGGGCCCATAACCTGAAGGATGTTTGGTTAAAAGTAATACGCAATATTCTTGATGTATATTTGTTTTAATCACGTTTTAATTTACTGAGACACACAGACACCTTTTACGTATATTTCCGCCATGACAGATTTCTAATTGCTAGAGAGAGAAGGAGCACACTACGTCATCATATTTTTGTCTCATCTATTACATTGTCTATCGATACGTTCCATTCCGTTCAACACTATATAGCTTCATCCCTTTAACAATTCAGTTTAGGTCGTAAAATGGATCGCCTTAAGAACTCATAATAGGCAATGGGACTATTTGAGTATGATATTCTACTAAATATGCAGCACGGGTATACCCTTAATTTGTCGATTTTTTTTCGTCTAGACTAAATGCGTACCTAAATATAGCAAGAACGAATAAATCGTACCCCTATTGCAAAAACCAACTATCTGCATTTTTGTATTATTATGTCATATTATTATATTCGATCACATCTTTAGATTATTTACTTTTTGTTAAAGTCATCTTTGTAACTTGACTCATCTTGCTGAGACGAATCGATAGCTATAATTAACTTAATTTGAGTAAAAATGCAGACAATTGGTTTTTGCCGTAAGGGTACGAAATTGTGAGACTTACACTTGCAGCTTATTTATTTTTGGCTGTGTTCCATAATAACGGTTTTTGTACAGATAATTTACTCATGGTGTTTTTTAACCACTCGAACTTTCCAGTAGTAAATTTTTTTACAGTGATTTTTAGAAAACGGATCCGAAGCGAGGGACACAGAATAACTCGTTAGAGAAACCGTATAGTATATTAAACAATGAGAAACTTAAGAAAAATAACGCCTGATAAAAAACAATAGCGATCTACTAAATAGTCTCTAACTTCGTTTGGTTACGGTTGGTAGACATAATTCTTTTTGATTTCTCATACAGTCCTTTAATGTATGGCCTAGGTTTCACTATTGGCAAAAAAAAAAATATGCCCGCTATGAATGGAAAAAGTTTCATTCCCTTTTGGTCTACTAATAACCCTGCAACATGCTGTATAATGCTACAGAAATTGAGTTTAAATAAATAAAAAATCTTTTCAATTTAATTAATTAATATACACCATTAAGACAAGTAAGTGATTTCTTCCTAATGTAATCCAGCTGATGGTTGTAGGTAGTGTCTTTAACTGCTGGTACAAAATGTTCTCCTAGAACATAAATTCACGCCTGCAAGCAATGTGTAGCAGTGATACAATTCACTCGGTCATTCAAATAAATGACCGACATCGTTTAGCCTGTGGGACAGGGATATTTAAATCCAACGTGTGACGGCTAAGTGCCAAGTTTAGTTACGGACGATACTGTTTACTTAACTTGATTGCTACATTAAACAAGTTTTTAATGAAAATATATTTTTTTCATAGCAAGTTTTTATAGCGCACTTTACCTGAACAATTAATACTCGTCAAGACGAATCATACGAGCCCAAACTCAATGGGGTAGTTTAGGGTATCTTCTATGAATTCTCTTTAAATTTTCAGTTAAAGCCATCCTCAAACAATTAATTCCAAGGAAATAACAAAAACCTTTACAAGCAAGTTATAAACCAGTTGTTTGAAAAATTACTTAAAATATACTTTGTTTCTAGACATAAAATCGTTCATTTCTGTTAATTCATATTAGCTCACAAAGTTTTCTCTCCATTAAAGTAGAAAATACAAAGTTAAAACCGTACAAACATACCTACCACATAAACCCTCCGAATCTGGAGTGTGTAGCCGCGATACAGCTTACTCGGACATTGTAACAAATGACCGTAATTGGTCAGCCCGTCGCGTTGTGTTTCCTAGACCTCCCTCGTAACGTCTCCGGATTACTTTTGGAGCGCTCTGATCGATGTCCGAGTTGTGATTTTGTTGGATAAATCGATCCAGCTATATGTTTCTTTATGTAGAAATGTTCGTGATTTTTCGTTTGTATCTTGGATTTTGTTTTTTTGTTGTTTTTCTGTAGTAACTACTAGGACTTAGGTGATTCAAACTTATCATATAGAGCTGTAAAAAGGTTTTGTGTGTCTTTGGCACTTTTTGTCGAATGTTTGAACACATAATACTGATATTAAGCCTGCCTATTTATCGATTTTTACCCTTTTTCTGTTTGATTACCTGTTTTTGTATCCAAAAACGTGTATTTAAGCTTTAGGGATTACCTAAAACTTTATATCGAAAGTGTTTTGGTAACATAATGAAGATTTAACATCACACACAATTTTATGTAACACCAAAACACAAGGAATCGCTCTCAAGTAATTATACGTTTAATTTTACTTGTTGCTAGCCGCAAAATTACAGAAATGCCATTAACTTTTTACGAGGAACAAAATGGCGAATGCGGGAGAAAACTGAAGGAAACTTTCCTTTCAGGTTTGTTACCCGAAAATGGGTCTTATTTTATTAATGATAAAGGTTATGTGTGGTGAAAATGGGGTGTTAGTATGACTTTATGAGATTCTAGGATAGACTTTAATAGGCAGTCTGCGAGTTTCCTCGCTACTCAGATCGTAACCGGGTGTCGTAAAAACTCGCTGCGTGTATAGGCTTCAATTGCAGGCTGAACTACTGTTGTTTGATGTTTTCTGTTTGTTATTAATGGGTTCTTTGAAGTTTTCCGAGTACCCTTACTGGTGTCGGACACTATCCGCAGTGATAGCGTCGGGGTAATGAATGGATACTAGGAACTTTTAATTATGACGAAATTTTTAAATTAGCTGAAACATTTTATGCGAATGATTGGAAGACTATAAAGTTGACCTTTGCCCAGTAGTGGGACAGTTATAAAACAGAAATATTTTTTTATATCTTTAGCATAAGCATAGCATAACCAGCTTTTTAATGTTCCCACTGCTGGGACTCAGGCCTCCTCTCTCTAGGACAGGGAATGGGCCGTAATCCACCACGCAGGCCCAGTGCGGGTTAGTGAATGTCACAACTCACATGTCTTCGAATTTTTGGTTCTATTACATGCCGGTTTCCTCACGAAACCGGCATTTGTGTAATTTATTTCATCACCACTGCTCTCAAAACGCTGAAGGAAAACATCGTGAGGAAACCGGCAAATCCTTTATATGTTTACCCAATCAAAATTATTTTAATTGATTCTAGATTTATTAATATTCTAAATTAGATATGTGTTTTCTAGAAAATAGAAAAGAAGACTGCTTAATTTTCTCTAAAAACCAGTTAAATGTAACCTTTTTTTTTTTAAATCTCTAAACACGTTTTTGACATTAGACCTCGACTTCTGAATCAAGATTTGACGATGAGTTTTTGGTCATTCTTCAGCGGAAGATTTGTTAAACTTTGTGATATTATTTTTACAAAATGTGTGAAACTTTTGTATGATGAGTACGTTCACAAACATACAAACTCATATACACAAGACACATACATCCGGCACAAGTATCTGTAGGCCATACAAATACTTATTCCGTGCGACAGCAGTGTAACAGTCAATCGCTCAACCACTGCGCCAACCGCAACAATGTGACATTTCAATCGTACAAAAAAAAAAATGGTCAAGTGCGAGTTGGACTCATGCGAGGGTGCTGTACAAACTTACCTAAGTAAATTGTTCCTTTCCAGGACCGAGTCTCGAACATTTTTCTGAATCGCAAAAAGTCATTAAGTACTTTACAGTTTTCAGACTTTCTCCTTTCCTTCCTTCTAAGTCAAAGGGAAAAATCTCATAGTTTTTCAGCATAAACGGTCTTATCTTTAGATTGCGTTGACTTAGAAGTTCGATTTTTTCGATGCTCCAAGGAGTAACGGACTATTTATTATCAATTTCAGCGTTCCTAATAAAAAGAGGTCTTGACTGACGGACAGGCGGACAACTAAAGTGATCCTATAAGAGTTCTGTTTCTGCTAACTGATGTGCGGAATCCTATTTTTTTTTAATATTTGTTTTTTTTTTGTTACTTATATTTCGAACTTCGATTATTTTTTCATAACAACTGTCTTATTAAAATATTTTAATTTTATATGTTATGTAGTGTGTGTGTGTGTTTTCTTTAACATAATTTATTGATTTTTTTTATGTGTTTGTATGGATTGTGTTTATGATGGTTTGAAATAAAGGTTAATATTATATCATTAGATAATAAATAAAAAAAAAACTAAAACAATTTATGTTATGTTTGACACATTCTTTACGCCAAAATTCAATTAAGAATACAACCCTAAAACATGCAATACCCAATAAAGAGCCAATCATTCTTTCTCCATAACGAGGAAATGGCGAAGTCGAAGAAATACCTCCGTATCTTGATCAGCTGGTAATGCGTTCATTAACGTCATGCCTCTCTTTGTTTCAGGTAAGTCCAGTTCAGAGATTAAGTGCAGCTATTGAGGGTTCTTTTATGGCTTGTAAAGGAACCTAGTGGTCACTGTTTATAGAAAATAGTTACTACAGGTTGAAAGTACGGTAAGTCTTTATTTCTCAGAACGGGGTATAAGATAAACACTAACATTAGAATTAAAAAAGACAAAAAAATTGATAGGAAATCAGAACTCAGAAACGTTTATTTCAAATAGACCAATTACAGGCACTTTTGAATTGTCAAAATGTCGGTCTGTCAACAAAAAAAAAGTGAAGCTAAATAGCACGTTCTAAAGCGTAGATCTGTATGGAGAAGAACGCGCAAGAAACTCTATGGACACTCTTTTAAATCATATTATGAGTTACATATTTCTTGTCGCTTTTGATAGGTTCTTACCAATTTATTTATTGTTAACCCATGAAATTACCGATTTTTAAAATAAGTTATTTTCAAATAAGCTTTGTATAAAAGTTACCTACGATATTATAATTTTTTGAAATTTGGTTATTATTGTTTTTGTTTTGTTGTGTTTTGTGTGAAACTATAAAATCTAATAAAAAAGCACCTACTATAACATTAAATAAATTTGCAATAAAGTACATTGGCCTTTCCTTACGTCATTAAATGTGAAGGATCAATGACTGCTATAGCAAATTTATCTGACAGCTACCTTACTTAGCATTTCGTCGTGTCAAAATGTTTGTTATAAACAAAACTCGTGCGTGCGTGTTCCGAGTTTCCGACGCTATCACTAAAATAGCTTAATTACACAATTAATATAACTCATTGTACTCCAACTCTCCCTTTGTACTGCAACTCAAACAAAGCACAACAAAAACGCGTCATATGACGCTTCTGTAAACTTCAGACATATTAATCGCAGTAATAAAACAATACGCGAGCTTTATAAACAATACAGATTATTCAGCGGCAGACCATCTCACCTAGAAACGATAAATCTGCTACCTAAACCACCTGAGCGTTCGACATCCCTGTGATTATGAATGAGGGGACACCCCTAGCTACCCCCCTTCAAACCGTATCGCACGCACCGCACACCACCACACAACTTTCAACTTTAAACCAACGAAACTAAGCACAAAATTACACGAACATGCCTGTACTTAGCGATAACCGAATTAGCGTTCGAAAAGCAGACCCTATTCCGTGTTGCATAGCATACAAATCGCTAATTCTACTTTGCGGCGAAGCTTTCAAAGTGGTTGTGACCTTATTGTTGGGGTGGTAAGGTTGGTTTTGGCGTGTTGTTGTGGGGTGGGGGGGTGTTATGAGGGTTCGTTTGCTCCCCGGCGGCCCGGGCCGAGCTCGTCGCCCGGGCGACCGGTTCGACCCGCGAGGGCTGCACTTGCACAAAGTGGGCGCTGGTGTGCGTCGCACCTAACTCGCGAGAACGTCGATTGGCCGCGCCGAGTTTTCTAATTTCGAATGTTCGATTTTTTTTAAAAAAGCTTATCTTGTACTGGCTTGGTCTTGTGACGGTCTGGCTGACTGTAACGGCAAAAGGAATGTTGAAATACCTCAGAGGTTAACTGAGTTTATTTTTATAAAAGAATAACTGTTTCATTCAGTCTTCAAAGGAAATAACATTTTGACGGCAGAACCTGAAGATTGAAAGACCTATTGAATTGCTTGATTGAACATAAAAATCTATTGGCGGCCAACTACTTGGATGAATAAAAGAAAATACAGGACTGAAATCATTACTGAGAAGTTAACTACTTTTATGACTTTGTGACACCTTAGTGACACTCTGGTTAGGAACTTATTTATAGATATAACTTTCTTTAGTGTTTGAACGTAATGTTACTAACTGTTTCCCGCAGTTTTGCCCGCGTCTTTGGGTTCTACTCCGCTACCATGTGTCAAGCAATGTCTTCCTCAATAAATGTGGTATCTAAACTTCACATAATTTTTCATTTCGGACCAGTAGTTCCTGAGATTAGCGCGAACAAATGAACTTTTCAAATTTATAATATATGTATACATAGTATGATTTGAAGTCGTTAATAAGTCATTAATTAGATGTTTGATGTAAACTTAAATAAAACAGCCTTTCCATACAAAATATTATTATAAACTTGATTGGTCAGTTTGTATGGAGAAGACGATGTTTTTTTTTTTCTATTCTGGAAACAATAAGTTTGTGAATGGTTGTTCAGGTTCGTCTACTGAGCAAGCCCTTAAAGTTTGCTGAGACCTATCCCTTACACTATGTATAATAAATATACTCGTAATATAATAAAGAGGTAGTTTGTTTTGTTTGTTTGTAGGAGGTGATCTCTGGAAGTACTGGTCCGATTGCTAAAATTCTTTCACCAATAGAAAGCTGCTTTATTCCTGAGCAACACAGGCTATATTTTATGTACGCGGGCGAAGCTGCAGGCAAAAGCTAGTATACTATGAACTGCCAAAAAAAACTATTTATAATTTAACCACACATTTTATGTCTCCCCATCCATCTTAAGACCACATCCACACAACACAACACACAGTGAGTCAGGCATCATGCAATAGTATCAAAATAGAGGTGGCCATTCACTTCGTCGGTTATCGGCGAGGTGCCGAGGGTGCCTATAACTAGATGGTTACCGTGAACCACGCTCTGCCCACGTATTTCCCCTTCGTAAAACCTTAGAGTTTATATTTGTAGGTAAATAAATTTAGGAAGAAAGGTTTACTGCCTATTTTGGATGGGTCGCTGTGAGGCAAGAATTTGGCTACATATATTTAACTGTGTTTTTTTTTTAATGCTGAAAACAATGCATTATAACTTCTGACTGAAAAGATGTTAAGTGAATGATTAGTTCATTGTGTTCTACCATTAAGGAATATGCATGAAAAAATATAAATGTTATCTAACCATTTTATCAATAAATAGACAAAAAAATAATAATTGAATATTAAGAGTGAAAACAACGTATTTTTTTTTTCAAAAACAAATGATTTATAACAATCTCAAATAAATATATCTCTCTCTTTCCCTCTCTATTGATAACTACCGGAGAGACTGGCCCTCAATGGCCGAGGATAGACGTGTGTGCTAAAGGTCTCCCCTTTCCAGGGAGGCTTTTGCCCAGCAGTAGGACATACATGGGCTAACTAGCTAACTCTCTTACTAAAACGCTATTTTCTATGGCTGTTGCCATATGTACATGATCAACTTTGACGTTAAAGACCACATCGAACTTCTCTTTTTTATTACCAGCTTTGAAGTAAAGCTTTGTTGATGAACTTCATTTTTGGTAAAGATATTTTAAACACTAGGTTGAAACACTAGAGCAGATATCAGGAAACAGTTGGTCGACTCTTCGCGTGACCAGAGGGCTGGACTCTTCTTCAGTCAACGAATCAGCATTGCCATCCAGCGTGGCAATGCTGCCAGCGTTCTGGGCACTTTTCCAATTGACATCGATGTGGACGAATTTTTTGATGCCCTCTGAGTTTTCCCCGTTTTTCAGCCTTTTTACTCGTTTGTACATATTATTATTTTAAGTTTATATATATATATACCAAGTGATTATTTATTAGATTAATTGAATTAAAAATGACTATAAAATAACAAAAAAAAAAAGATATTTCAAAAGTTCTCACATATTTGTAATAAAGCATGCTTATTTCTTATAAAGGCATGCAAAAATAAATACTACAAAGATAAAATTTAATATGTGAGATATTTTATTTATAACAATTTTTAAATGGTTTAAAAGAAAAAAGGAGTAAAAAAAAAACAAAAATGTTTACTTATCTTTTTTTGTAATTAATAATCATAATCCAAATATAAAGTACAAAACCCCCTATAAATCCTTCACTAAAAGCAAATCTAAACCTCCCTCCTATATTCCTTTGTTTAGCCAGCGTCCATAAAACTACTTATTGCATTCCCATTTCCTAAGAATTCTTTATTGCTTTCCTCTCCTTTCTTTTCCAAGTTCGCATCTGCGCCACTTAATCTTTGCAGCGTTCGTAATGGGCGACTTGAAGAAAGCGACTCGGATATTGCCCGTAAACGTATGTCGATATGACCCCGGCTTCCTCCTTGCCCCCCGTACTTAGAACTTACCCGTACCGCTAGGGGAATGTACTTTGATAATAAAATAAAGTGTACTTAATAGTAGGTACGTTGCCGGGTAGTTTATTTTACTCAGCAGTTTTCTTACGTTGAAAAATGTTGTGAAGGTTTTGGTTTAGTGCGTGAAAATTTAGAAAGGCATTAGGTAAAATCTTTTTTTAGGTACAGAAGACCTTTTCTCTCTTTTTAGCAACTTAAGCTTTACTTAAAGAGGTTACGGTAAAGGCTTTTTTAGTGTTTCTTTATCACACTATTATGTATTATAAAGAGGAAAACGTGTATGTAGGTGTTGCTGAAAAAAATCAGAAAAATGTTGGTCTATGGGTAGACCATTTCTTTTAATAGCACAAAGATGGATAGTTTTTAAATAGGGATTAAGTTTCTTTTAGATCTTTTTCTACTTTGACGCGACTATATAAAGAAACAGGTTTTTGAATAAAAATAAATAAATTTTTGACTGGCCTATTAGTCAAGCGGTTTGTGGCCGTGACCGCTATGCCGGTGGTTCGATTTCCACCTAAGACAAATGCTTGTGTGATGAGCATTATTATTTTGTTCTGTGTCTGGGTGTATTTTATCTATTAAATGTGTATTTAGTAATACATAAGTATGTTCATCAGTTGTCTAGTACCCATAACTCAAGCTCTGCTTAGCTTGGGACTAGACGGCGTTGTGTGAAAGTTGTGGAATATTATTATTATTCTAAAACTCTTAAAAAAACGTTTAAAAATATAAAAAATAGTAGCCCGGCCGGCGTCGGGAACAGGGTTCAAACTACCGGTGGTCAGGGCTTCTGAGAGAGGAATCTCCGAACAACACGCGCCGTGTCTAGGAGTACTGCCTTCTGAATCAATTTATTATTATTATTATTTGAATAAATACGGACAGCATCATTACCAGTTGATGACGCTGTCCGTATTTCTAAGGTATTATGAAGTGAGAGGGGTAACCGATTCATACAGCTGTCTGTTTTTTTTTATATCTGATATAATCTAGTGCTTGACTGCGATCCCCCTGATGATAAGCAGTGATTCTATTGATGATAGTGAGGCGCACTAGTTTCTTCTTCTTAGTCGCACACTCCTGGCGGAGTGGTCATGGCCATGGGTCGCTTTTGCGAGACTTCTCCATCTCTCTCTATTCGTATTCGTGCTATTCGCACTAGTTTATTAAGAGCCTATTCACTTTAGCCTTGAAGACACCCAAATTATAATCAGACGGAAAGACTTCAACAGGCCAATTGTTCCAGTCTGTACAACAGAAATATTGTAAACAAAAATACACTTACCTTTTGCGTAATACGTAAAGTGGATTTTTCCGAAGCAATATGCCATTTTCATTATTCCACCATTTTCTCGTGATTTTCCTCAAATATTGTTCCAAAAATCCTTAAATCCCTAACACTCGAGACAATTTGAGGTCCTCAAAAGCTTTAGTACATCGTTTGACTTTTTCTTCCTCTTTCAAATAAAAGTTTTTTTGTTGTTACCATTTTTTCCACGGAAAAGTTTTTAATTTGTCCAAGTGCCGTCAAGATTTCTCTTTAAACAAACGCGAATCTTGCGTTCTTTTGTGCGAGTCGAAAGTCCAAACGAGTTTTCCCCTCACTTTGGCTCTTATAAAATAATGCATTAGCCACAGATGTTATTTGGGACAAAATGTTTTATTTTCGCTTTTGATATTATTTGGATGTTTCTTTGTGAAGTGTGCGTACTTTCATTTCAATTAGTGAGGGTTTCTTAATATAATTAGTTACAATCTACTCTAGGTGCCTAGTCTTACTGTACTTATATTAGGGTATGTTTTAAGTCTAACTACTACAAGCTGTCTTAGAAAAACCTACTTTTGTATATTCACAAAAAGTTGACGAATATATTTATGTATCGGTACGCGTTAAAAACCCCTGACTTTGTTTCGATGTTTCTTCTCAAGGTAGTCAGCTAGGAAACACCGGCGTCATCTAGTTTAAACGGATGAAAAAAAAATGGACGTGTAAAAGTGTTTGTTAAATCCTATTTGCAAATAAAATACAAAATCAGAAACTGGACTAGGTATATAGGATTTTTTAAGCTATTGCATAGCTTCTATCGCGGGCCTTGAGCGTGGAGACCGAACCCAGAAATTCCGTAACGAAAATAACCTAACACCCCCTACTCATTTGTTTTTTGAGCGTGGTGACCGATAAGAAAACAAATGAGTGAACAATCAATCAAAATTCAATTCAATGTGTGAAAGTGTAATTAATGTTATGTTATAAATTAGTGGTTCAATTAATATCAAAGAAAAAAAACAAAGGAAAAAAAATACTGCATAAATAAAATAAATAAATAATTATAATTGCATAAGTTGATAAAAATGCTATGCAATAGCTTTACCGCGGCAGTCCCCGAGTGCCACACGTCTTTTTTTTTAAATAACATTATTCAAATTTCGTCCTTCGTCGTTCATCAAAACGTTCTCTAACATTCATAAAAATGCGGCTCAAAAGTTGAAGTTAAAATAAAAACTTAGCATAAATAGCCTTTTGATGCTCAACTACTGGGATGCAGGCCTTCTCTCTAGAAGAGGAAACGGGCTGTAATCCACCATTTCGGACTGATGGATGTCAAATGACTTCGAATTTTTGATTCCGGTTTTCTTACGGTGCTTTCCATCATCGTTTCGAGAGCAGTGGTGATACAATAAATTACACAAAGTAATGCATCTGAAGAGCAGTTAAGTAGTAGTCCAGTGGTAATGGTCCGGACTTACGTGTTGTTGGTCGCGGGTTCAAACCCAGCCATGTGCATTTTTTTTTGTATGCCTGTTCTGTCCCACTCCTGGGTAAAGGCCTCCCTCTACTCGTTCTATCTTTCGCCATGTTACTTTGTGTTATTTATTTCACCACTACTGGTCTCAAAAGGTGAAGGAAAACATCGTGAGGAAACCGACATGTCCTAGAACTAATAATTCGAAGACTTGTTACATCCACTAACCCGTTTTGGGTCCGCGTGGTGGATTACAGCCCACTCTCTGTCCTAGAGAGGAGGCCTGAGTCTCAGCAGTGGCAACATTGGTTGATTATGCTTTATTCTAATGCATTTGACTGGGTTTGAACCTGCGATCAACACTGCTCCCAGTCGCTTGCTGTAGCCAACCTGGCGCTTCTACCTTCACCAGTACCTTCTCAAAAATAATATACAGCACTAGCTTTTGCCCGCGGCTTGGCTCGCGTACATAAAAGACCTTCCCTCTTTCTCCCCCTTTTCTCACTTTTTTTATAAAAAAAAAAATTAGCCTATGTCCGTCTCCAGGGTCCCAACTATCTCTGTACTAAAATGCATCAAAATCGGTTTTTCCATTTAGGCGTGAAGACAAACAAACAAACTCACTTTCGCTTTTATAATATTAGTAAGGATTAATTAAACGTCAACAGCAACAAACAGATATATCAGTGTCTTCTTATAACGTGACATTATTCACTTTAAAGTCACATCATTTCCACCAGACGTGATTTACGATCCTATTCAACTTACTAACGAACCCATTTGAATTGGTACTAAGTTATGTACTAATGGTGCTATTGGATTTGTCTCATTCGACGTTGATGACGTGGGATAGAAATGGGCTCATGAATAAAGTCGTATTTTGTTTATTTTAGACATTATAGCTTTTGGTGGATTTTTTTTTTTTTTTTTTTTTTTCGATGGGAAAAATCATCTTATGACAACCCCCGCTCTTGGGCGGAGCGGGAGATAGTGTCAGACTCTTACTGACTAAAAAACCCATCCCGTTCCTTCAAGCCTTCGATACCGGGGCTCGAGCGCCCTTTCGGATTACCCTGGCCCCGGTAGGCTTCGACCCGGCTGGGCCCCTGCTGTTGCTGACAACTCCTTGAGGCGCGCGGGAACAGCGCGCGCCGTCGACGACTTGGGCTTGGTCCGGACGGTTACCGGACGGCCGGACAGCGAGCTACCCATTGCTCACTGTCCGCAAGCCCGCGCCTACGGTGGCTGGAAATCGGGATCGGAATCCCGGCGGCGGCGGCGAGAGCGCCGTTGCCTGATGCGGTCGGCCTCCTCCTTAGCGAGCATTACTGCTTCGCAGAAGTCGGCGACCGCCTGCCACTCCTCCTCGCTCCGGACCATGGCCTCGACCAAGGCCCGGCGCGAGAGGTCTCCGCCGCCGATCACCCCCACGAGGGCACGGCGATGCTCCGCCCAAGCAGGGCACACCGCGATTGTGTGCTCCACCGTGTCCTCCGGGCGTTCCGCACAGTGGCGACACCCGGGCGTCACTTCCGCTTTAATTCGGAACAGGAACCTCCCGAACTTGCCATTTCCGGAGAGGACCTGTGTCATGCGGAAGGTAAGGACGCCGTGAGGTCTTTCCAGCCACGCCTCAAAGAGGGGACTTATCGCCATAATTGTGGCGTGCCCATGACGGGGTTGCGACAGTCGCTGACGCCATTCCACCATGAGATCCCGCCGGAGCTCTGTCCGCCATGCCGTGACCTGTCGCGGCAGAGGACTTTCACCCCGGCGTTGCATCTCCACGCGCATGTCGTGCATGTGTGCAAGGACTGTTGCCTCCAGATCCCACGGTGGTAGGCCAGCCAGAAGGCTCGCCGCTTCGCGGGAAATCGTGCGGTATCCCCGCACCATCCGAATTGCCATGGCCCTCTGGCAGGCGTTCAGAATGGCCGCCGGTCGCTTTTTCAGCGACAGCGCCCACACCGGCGCCCCGTAGAGGGCCATGGACCGAACGATCCCCGCGTAGAGCCTCCGGCAGGGGGCGTCTGGACCCCCAAGGTTGGGCAGGAGCCGCCCGAGAGCGGCCCCAGTCCGGTTGAGTTTGGGAGCCAGACGTCGGAAATGCTCCTCGAAATTCCATCGGCTGTCGAGGATGAGTCCCAGATACCTCATCGATGTCCCGACGCCGATGCGAACTCCTCCTACCGTTAGTTGGGAACCCGGCGGTGGCGCGTTCCGACGGCCGCGACCGTGAAAACACATGGCCTCGGATTTGCGCAGCGCCACCTCGAGTCCCAACTCCTGGATCCTACCAACGACTATCGCAACCCCGCGTGTCGCTAAAGCGGCCGCCGCCCGGTACGACTCTCCCTGCGCTAGAACCAGCGTGTCGTCTGCGTAGCAGACCACGCTGACCCCGTCAGGGAGGTCGCCCCGCAGCACGTAATCGTACCCGATGTTCCACAAGGGTGGCCCTAGTACCGACCCCTGCGGAACACCGCACGACATCTCCCGACGTTTCCAGTCTCCCTGGTGACCGGGGTAGACAATATACCTGTCCGACAGGTAGGCCTCGACTACTCGACAGAGGTATTCGGGCACCCGGTGGTACCGGAGTGCCCTCCGGATCGTACTCCAGGGCAGGGAATTAAAAGCGTTGGCAATGTCCAAGGACACTGCCACGACACGCCTACCCTGGGACACCGCATCCCCCGTCGTGAGGGCTCGCACGCGCATGATGGCGTCCACCGTCGAGCGCATCCTGCGAAAGCCGAACTGTCCGTCCGAAAGGTCCGGCCCCACCCGTGAAAGGCGCGCGACGAGGCGGCTCGCAATCACTCTTTCAAAGAGCTTGCCCACCTCGTCGAGCAGCACAATGGGCCGGTACGCGGACGGAGATTCCGCAGGGCGCCCTGGCTTCGCGATGAGGACCAGTTTCCCCGTCTTCCAGCGAAGTGGGAACTGGCCCCTCTCCAAGCATGCGCTGAAGAGCCCTCTCAGTCGAGGCCCGAGAGCCTCCATGGCCAGGACCCAGGCTTTCCCAGGCAAGCCATCGGGTCCTGGGGCGGCGTTCTTGGCACTCAGCCTTTGCACCGCCACTCTCATCTCTGCCTCGGTCACCTCTGGAGCATTATCGTCGTCGTCGCTATTGCGGTCCGCGTCAGACACCGCTGGCGGAGGCGGAGCCATGGGCGAGGGGGAGTGTTCCCCTCGCGCAGGGAACAGAGCGCTCACCACACCCTCCACGAGTTGGGGCCGGAGACTCTGAGTCAGCGGCGGAGCCCAGGGGCGCAGTTTCTCCCGTATCAATTTGTACGGGCGCCCCCACGGGTCCGCGTTCAGAGACCCCAGCCACACGTCGCGGGCCTCGAGTTTGGCCCGCTTAATCTCCGCTCGGAGGGTGTGTTTTGCCTCTCTGTAACCTTCGTACAGCTCCGCCTCTCTGGCCTCCGCATCCGGCGCGCGGATGCGGCGCCTGCAGTATCTGGCGTACCGGCGTCGCGCGTGATTGCACGTGTTGCGCAGTGCAGCGATTTCCGGCGACCACCAGTACACCTGGCGCTTAGCACGTCCTGGACGGACTCGGGGCATTGCCGCATCGCAAAGGAGAATGATCTTAAGTGTATGGAGCTTGGTCCAAATGTCCACCACTAACGAGACCTAGGTAATAAAATAGTCTACTAAATACTGAGTCATTATAACCAGACCGCAACTAAAACTATGCTGTCTGTCAAAAGTTATGACTGAGTGAAAAGTCATATTTTTTACCTTTTTATGCAAAAAATATCGTAACTAATCTACGCATGTCGTGTCATGCCACGTGGTGTCCCATGTTAGGTTCTCGCTGAAATAGACTTTTAGACTTTTGTCAAAGGCCCGGAAGAAAAAAAAACCAAGAAACCTACACAATAGCTTTATTCGTATCTTGCAGATTAGCATAAAACTCACATGATTTAAAATGAACATACTCGTAATATATCTTTTGTTTTATAAGTGGGTAAAAATCATCCAAATGTCATCCCCCGCCCTTGAGCGGAGTGGGAGATAGTGTCAGATTCTTACTGGTTAGAAAACCCACCCCGTTCGTTCGTGCCTTTCATATCGGGACTGAGCTATCTTTCGGAGCTAACCTTGGTCCATGTAGGCTTCGACCCAGCTGGGCCCCTGCCGTTGCTGATAACTCCTTAGGGCGCGCGGGAACAGTGCGCGCCGTCGACGACTTGGGCTAGGTTCGGACAATTACCGACCGGTCGGACAGCGAGCTACACATCGCTCGCCGTCCGCAAACCCGCGCATACCTATATCTCAACCATCATCAACAATAATATCTATCTAGATTCGCAGCTGGAAGCCTAATTGTGGGTTGGTGTCGACCTCGCCCATCCAAAGTACCACACAATTACCATCACATGGGCAGAACAACCCACATTTCGCATGCCAGATAAACATGAACAGTAATAATTAGAAATTGTTTCTCGACCATGTATCATTACAAGATTGTATTACACATACGTGTAATACAATCTTGCACGAGCGTGCCTGGATTGGATACTTGCGCGTAGCAACAAAACATGTTCAGGTTCTATGCCAAAATCCACAATATCATTAAAAACACCGTCTCTTGCTACTTCAATGTCACCATTGCGTATATGTTCACCATAGTAGCTACGCGCAAGTTTTACATGATATGTCTCAAGTGCAAACAATACTAGATCTTGGTGTGTAAGTACAGGGAACTCGTCTGCTTCGATAACATTGGTTTCGATATTACGGAAACTAGCCCGCTGTCTATTTACATTTCTTTGAGTAACATACGCACCCAAACGATTTGGTTTGTGCACTCTCTGTCTAATAATTCGTTTGAATCGTCCGTTGACGACTTCGACAACCAGGCGACAAATAGTCACTACCCCATTTTTATTTGCCTCTAACGTCGTTGGCTGGTCTTCGCCACGCCGTTTTCTTACAGGCATATGTGCGTCTTAACCACATGACACCATGTTCCACCTCTGATAATTCCTTCTTCGTAACAATGAATGATTGCAACAAACACAGCTTCTTCTTTCCACTTGCATTATTACGAAAAATCAATCAACAAAAACAGAAAGTCCGAAGTGATAAAGCCTAGGTCGCAAGTAAAGAATCAGAAAAAGTCCAGTAAACTATAGCCAAAGTCGGAAGGAATTAAACATAAGAATTCGCATAGTACGTAATAGTCAAGTAAAACAAAATTAAAATATTAATATTTTTCATATAGTCGTAACTTTTTACTGACAGCTTATTTTTTTTTAGTGTCATACTGAAAGTTACTCTCTATTTAATGGACTATAAGTTAACGTAGGTCGCGTTAGTGGTGGATATTTGGACCGCTTTTGTTCATTCTCTTTTGCGACATGGCCTCCCGGAACCACTCCGCCTCGACGTCGATGTCGACAGGCCTGTCCGGTGCTTGCACCCAGGCCTGTACCGTCGCGGCTTCCAGGAGGAGCTCCCGGTCCATCTGCTTAAGCGCCCATCGCGGACCGCAAGGGCTCTGTCGGACCGGCGCGGCCGAGGTTTCGGCGGAGACGTCCAACCGGATATACCGGTGGTCGGAGTACGTCTCCACCTCCTCCATAACGCGCCAGTCGACGACACGCGGCGACAGAGCGGGGCTGGCGAACGAAAGGTCCACCACTGATTCACCCCGCCTCCGCACCAACGTGGGGACAGAACCCCGGTTCAGGACGACCAGGCCCAGCTCCAAGGCCCAGTCCTCGACCAACCGACCCCGTGTGTTCGTGCGCCGGGAACCCCAAGCCGTATTCCAGGCGTTGAAGTCCCCACAAACGACCACGGGGAGGGTACCAAACCCAGCGACGACGGCACTTAGCTCCATAAGGGAGACATGGAGTTCGTCGGGAGTTCTGGTCGGGGACAGGTAGACGCCTACCACTGCAATGTCCCCGACCCGTGCTGCAACGCAACCCCGTCCTCTCGCAACAGCCTCGAGGGGCGGGGTACCGGCGGCGGCCGACGAAATTAGCGTCACCGAGCCGTCTAGGTCCTGAACCCAGCGGGGATGGACGTAGTACGGCTCGGAGACGATGGCGACATTAATCGACCACTGCGCCATGCTCTGGAGCAACAGATCCTGAGCGGGGGCGCAGTGGTTGATGTTCGCCTGGAGGAGACGTAATGGTGTCCTTATTGACATTCCATTACAGTCTCCTCCTAACTTTTGGTGGAGACTTCGGCCGCCTGGAAGTCGAAAATTGTACCCAAGGATCATTAACCTTTCAGATACTGTCAATTTGAGACACAATAGTAAGACAATAGATGCGCGAATGGCGGCGTTCGCTTGGTGTTTAATGAACTAATACTCTTGTAAAATAAGAAATAATAGCAAAATTAAATTTGTTAATAAACTCCCGACGCATAAGATCTATAAAAAGTAAAAGAACTGATTAAGACGAGTATAATGAGCCCAAACTCGACGTATTTACTAGTAGGCATTCCAGGGTTCCACTAGCCAGTTCCCAGTTTTAGCATCAGGTGCTCGTCATCATGAAAAATGTTTAAAACTGTTAAGACGAATCTAATGAGCCCAAACATAAATTGTATCTAAGAACCATCTCGATAACTTTAGCTTTCAAATAAAAAACAAACCGCATCAAAATCGGTCCATTCGCTGAGGAGCTACGATACCACAGACAGACACACAGACACCTTAAACTTAACTTATAACACCCCTCTTTTTCGTCGGGGGTTAAAAACAGTATTTTACATAATTACATATACTCCCACATCATCATCATCATCATTTCAGCCGATACACGTCCACTGTTGGACATAGGCCTCCCCCAAGCGTCGCCACATCGAACGTTCCTGTGCGCCCCGCATCCATTGGATATACTCACACAATCGATATTAATCTATCTAAAACTCTCGTAATGACTGTGATGATTGGGTCATTACAAAGTAGTCGGTAACATTGATCACCTTAGACGCGCGACGCACTTCGATCCAGATCAGGAGGCTGTGGCTCACTGATACACTTTGGCGTTATATAAATAGGGACTGTTTTATTGTAAACCTATAGCCATCTATGCTTAATTAGCCCTATAATATTCCCACTGCTAGGACTCAGGCCTGCACGCTTAGCCAAGTTGTTATTCTGCAATCGTTAACGCTATCGAAAAGTGACGAAACGTATGGGAATGACGTCATCTCAACCTAAAGTCGCGTGGTCAAAACAAACGAATAGACAATTCGTAGCCAAGTTCACATCGTTCAAAATCGTTTCTACAATGTTTAACGCTACATCCTTTGTTATACAAACGCTACATTGTAGAACGAGCGGCCGACTCAGGCGCGTCAACATGGCTACCAACTTATCGTTTTCTACAATTGCTGTCACTGAGGCGTTACAGATTAAACGGAACGGAATTCGACACAAACTGGTTGTAACTTGGCTAGGGGGGCTGGTCTCTATTTATTCATTTGGAAACACAATAACCAGGTCATTTTTCCTACTTGTGAACCTCATCTCCTTAGCCCTTTCCAACTAGCTTGGCGTCGGCTTTCAGTCTATCTGGATGTGGCTGAATACCTGTTTTATATGGAGCGACTGCCTATAAAACCTCCACATCCCAGTTTCTAGGCAAAACGATACTCCTTTGATAGACTGATGGTCACATTTCCTGGCGTTTGACGACCTATAAAGACTGTCAAAGATCTACAAATTACTACCGGGATCAATGGCTTTACGTGTTTTCCAAGGTACGGAGTGATCATGTCACGTTTATTATAATATTAGTAAGATTTAACAATAAAAAAAATGGCCACCAAAAGTGAATTTGGAAAGTTTTGCATTATTATTACGATCGTGTAAAAATATTAGTAAACTTTAATTTGATTAAGTTTGACTTGAGCTGACTGTACCAAATTCAAGCCACTGATATGGGTTCGTACATTAAATTAAATTATTTAAAGAGTGGTCTCCGTTCAGAGTAGGCAATAAAAATGCGTTCAAAGAAATACTAGTGGTATTAGATGTTTGGTATTAAAATGGAATAAACCAGTTTTTCAAGCACATTATCGGTTAACAGCGATATGGAGGAGTTATTTGGCGTTATATTTGAGATTAATGTTAGTTAAGGGTTTTATTTTATTTTATTTTTTCATAAGTAGGATGAATCTATATTGATCCATTGCAAAGCAAATGTCTTTTTTCCTTGTTTCTGCTTTTCACCATTTGGACGCGATTGAGGTGCAAGTGCAATTGGCGAGTCTAGCTCAGCCTTTTTTTAGTTGGAGCTCCTACCGCTCTAGGTAGAGTGATAGGGAGACTTTTACTGACTAAAAGATACAAGTGTTCTTCCAGTTACCCTTTACGTTCCAGGTGAGACGCTGGACAATTTGAGATGTCAGCAAAACGATGAGGCTGACAGGCACTTTGAGATTAAAGTCCCTAAAAAATATGGAGAAAAATAAAAAAATTGACGAGGCCAGTTATGATGAATTCCTGCCAGGCCTGCGGATCGTTCAAAGGAGTTACCACAGCCCTAGAAAAAAAAGAGCGACTGAAGAAACACTGTGGGGTTTAGCCTGTCAAAACCTAACACTCTTTCGCACCACCAACAGTAGAAGAGGGCATTTATTGATTTTTTACGTAAAAAAGGACCACGATAGCTCTTGCGAATAATCCCGCAGCCTTGGCAGAAACCTAGCTCATCCTGCCATCTCGTTTGAGCAAACATCGTATTATTTATTCGACTAATCTAATCTACGTGCTACCTTCAACTCAGAAATTCTTTTCTTTTTATTTCGTAAAGGCTGTACACGCGCCAGTGAGTGCCACGCACATGACCTTTTAAAGACAGTGGCGTGGGCGGCACATATCTTATCCTCCTTAATTCCCTGATCGGTAATTCTACGACTTCAACCTAATAAAACTTTCTGTATCTATCAAACTGTTCGTATAGTATATTATGGAAGTGATATCGTACAATAAACTGGTCGGCACGTGGGCGTTTGTAGGTGGTGTGATGCAATGAAGAACAATGGTGTTGTGACATCTTCGTGCGTCAACTTTTGTTTAGTGTGATGTGGGTTTATGGGGTCAGCTGTTTTAAACTCAAATTGTAAGAAGTAAGAACATAGCTAGGCCTATGTCAGGCCTGGTTAAAATCATGGAGCGATTAAATCGGGACCTGCATCTCATCAGTCTTTTAATGTTCCCATTGCTGGGACTCAAACCTTAGGAGACGGAATGGGCCGTAATCCATCACGCGGGTCCGGTGCGAGTTGGTGAATGTCACATGTCTTCGATTTTTTGGTTCTAGGTCATGCCGGTTTCCTCACGATGTTTTCCTTCATCGGTTTGAGAGCAGTGGTAATGAAATTAATTACACAAAGTAATGCGCTTGGCTGGGTTTGGACCCGCGACCTACAACTCGTAAGTCGGGGCCGTTACCATTTGACCGGGACCAAATAGACACAAAAAAAATTAGAAAAGAGTCTTTTTTTGAGGTAGAAAATCAATTACTGGCTTGATATTCGACCTTAAGAGAGCGTGTCAGAATTTTGCTGACTAAAACCACACCTTTGTCCTTCAGTTGCCCTGTGCATTCTAGAAATAGTATAGAATAAGCTTTATCGTACACCATTGTAGCAACCAGGAAACACAGACTCCGGCAGGGAATTCCATTTCTTAGCTGTACACATTTAGTTCCCAAAACGTTTTGAAGATATATCAAAGTGTAAAAATGGTGAAAACATTAAAACAAAACTACTATTTCTTTTTACTCATGTAAATATTGCACAGATATGTTTTTCTAAAGAATTCTTTATTTTATAGAAATCGTAATAAAATATTTGTGCTCTAGGATATATCCTTCCGACTGAATGTTTTTCCATACCTTTTTGTATGAACGCTGAATAGAATTCCAAACTGGATCAAAATATATTCCGTACTAGATTTTTATCAAAGCTATGCAAACCAGTCTCGTGTGTTTATGTACTGAGACAGGAACGAGTTCCTCTCTAAACTTGGTATATATAGCTTTCTGAATAAGTCAAATCTTGTCTCATGGTTCAGGTGAGGAATAGGAACTGGTTTCAAACGTACTTTAAAATAAACAAGCTGAGAAATCTGTATTGTATTCCAATACCAGAATTTATATATACCTTATATAGTTACGTCATAGGATTTAAAAGACATAAAAGCTTAAGATGGGTAAGTCTTTACAAGACTTATGGTCCTTCGAGCCGGATACTTGTAGCGAAAATAAATTACAGTATTTTATTATTGTAAGATAGCCAGTGGACTAATAGGATAGAACAAAATATTGGTCCTAAGGGGCTAAATAGGTTCAAAAGTTAGAAACGGAATTGCAATTTCCTATTTCAGAACAGTGGTGGCCGAGTGGTAACGTCGGGGACGTACGAGTTGTAGGTCGCGGGTTCAAACCCAGCCAGGCGTATTACTTTGTGTAATTTATTTCGTCACCACAGCTCTCAAAACGGTGAAGGAAAACATCGTGAGGTATCCTTGAACCAAAAATTCCAGACATGTGACATCTACCAACCCGCACTGGGCTCACGTGGGGGATTACGGCCCATTCCCTCTCCTAGAGAGGAGGCCTGAGTCTCAATGTCTTAACAGCGGGAACATTAATAGGCTGAGTATGCTATGTTATGCTATATTTTATCAGGAAAATTGAAAATCGTTTTAAAGTACTTCTACACGCTTACGAACATCTGATAGACATAAGTCTAAACACATATAAAAAAATACCATCTGTCAGTTTGTCCAATTACATTTTCTAACGCGTGCATCCCTTTTGTAACTTGACAGACAGGAAAAAAATGGCCGCAACGAGTATTTTGGGGCGCTAAGTCCCTAGTGACGGAATGGGTGCAGCAATGGAACGATTGGATTCAACGGACTGATTTATTTAAATTGTGAGCGTTCGAGTTCAAAGATTACGAATTCGGAAAGCTCTTTGGAGTATTTGGTATCCGTTTTAGTTAAAGTTGATGGTTTTAGTTCAGAACTATTTACTTAATAATTTGTACTTGTAAGAGTGTTCAGAATTTATACTAGGTATTTTACTGGTTTTAATAGTCTCTACACTAATATTATACAGAGGTAAAGATTTAATCTAAAGAAAGAAAATACGTTTCATTTCTGAAAGTACTGCTCCGATCGCTAAAATTTTTTCACCACTTTTTTTTTATGTTGGGAAAAAATCATCCAATGACAACCCCCGCTCTTGGGCGAAGCGGGAGATAGTGTCAGACTCTTACTGACTAAAAGACCCACCCCGTTCCTTCTAGCCTTCATACCGGGGCTCGAGCGCCCTTTCGGGCAACCCTGGCCCCAGTAGGCTTCGACTAGTAAGCTGCTTTATTCCTGAGTAATTTAGGCTATATTTGATGTACGTGGGCGGAGTCGCGGGCTAAAACTAGTATTTTTTAAAAATGAAACGGTAGCTATGAAAGGGGTGCGGGAATTTTCAGAAGAGTTTATATGGCCCTGGAAAGCGAAGGGGCTGAAGGAACATAGGTGGGTTTTAGTCAGTAAAAGTCTGACACAAGCTTGCGATCCAAAGTGGGAGATGTTATTAAATTTGATTTCTCACCTCTAAAAAAACCGAACGAATGTTGTCCTTTTTTACTTGATACTCGTATCGATGATTTTTAATTACTTTTGCTGGAGTTTTATAATTAATAGACCAAATATCCATACCTGGTGAGAGTCGTGGGAATGTGATGGATGCGAGACGCTTAAAACCGTTCGTGGCGACAATTGGGGCAAGCCAATGTCTAGTAGTAGACATCTTTTGGCTGAAATAATAACGATAAGACACCATATTTTAGCTTATGCAAATTATTAATATTACATTTATTACTGACTATCTTTAGTTTCCCGGCTTCGCTCCCGTTTATAAAATAAAACCTTTATCACTCGGGAATAAAGTTGCTTTCTATACGTAAAAATCTTTTAGCAATCGGACCAGTATTTTCAGAGATTACGTCCTACTAACATAAAAACTCGAATGAAACGATCGATTTAAATATTTGTGTGTACATAAATGAATAAATAAATAAAACTTTACCTCTTTATAATGTACATTAATATATAGTAGAAGTAGAAAACATTAACCAAGATCTCAACTAGTTAAAACATAAATTGCAGACCAAAAAAAAAGACGATTGTCGCACCAGAAAAATTAACCCCACAATTTCTGCATAACTACATTAACGAACTACTATGTCTTCACAAGCACTCCGTTTTAAAAATCTTCGTTGAAATAATGGTATTTCTGTACAAAAAAAAAAAAAAACAGCAAACGCATAGCTCACTTTTATCTGCACTGGTACGGAAAATCCGTACGAAAAGACTGCCGAGTAGTTCCGCCTTTGTCAACATTTAAAGCTCAGTGAAAACGCATAAAACACCAGCAGTATAGCTCTTAGTCGAGGTTTTTTTTTTGTGAAATAGTTTCACTACGCTTCGCTACTGAGAGGGCACGGTCGTAGTCAAAGATAGGCGACAATGAAGCTAGGGAATAACACAATGAACCGACTGATGACTGGCCTGTTGGTCTAGTGGTTAGTGACCCTGACTGCTATGCCGGAGGTCGTGGGTTCGATTCCCACCCAGAACAAATGTTTGTGTGATGAGCATAATCATTTGTTCTGTGTCTGGGTGTAATTTATCTATAATATGTATATATTTAGAAATATATAAGTATGTTTACCAGTTGTCTAGTACCCATAACACAAGCTCTGCTTAGCTTGTGACTAGACGGCGTTGTGTGATAGTTGTGGAATATTATATTGTACAATAGTATATCAACAATAGTGATTGTATTTTCTGTACAAGTGTGTGTATACAATTACATACATTATGAAATAAATAAATTATAAATTAACGAACCAAACTGGTTTTCGTGTAACGCGATAATAAGTTTAAATGAAACGCTTTTAATGATTTTACGTTTTTTCTTTAATTTTTCCCTTTCCTACAGAGAAGGTCTGAGTTCCAGCATTAGGAACGTTATTTTACATTATCACAAAAGGCTGATTATACTTTAATGAAACAGAATCTCTATTTGCGATTTTGGATAAAACACTTTGTGATACAAATAATAAAAGTAAAAAAATCGACTATCCAATCGAATATCGGGAAGTCCTTGACAAATAGCTTTTTTTTTTCTTAATAATTAAGATACGTACACAATTTTCGACCAGTTATTGGAATAAAATTTGGAGGTATGCGGAATAGGATGTAAAGTCCTCCAAATATCCGCTGTAAAGGGAGGATCCTCTGACTAGGCCAGTATTGTGTCTGGTCGGGGCAAATGTATACAGTCCTTCTTCTTTTCGTGTTAAAGTTTTCAAACTATTTTTTTTTTCTGACCAGTAAGTATTTGGCAACCTCTATTAATGACCTCGTATAGATCCTCAAAAGTGCAGGTGGTAGTGCATGATGGGCAGCATAGCAGGTGACGCATGTCCTGTGCAGCGGCTCCATACTGGCATTGTGTTAGGGATGGGTCGAGGGAGCCCCACTTGGCCAGATTCAAAATCAAAATCAAAGCATTTATTTCAAATAGACCATTTGCAGGCACTTTTGAATAGTCAAATGTCGGTCAGTCCAAGAAAAGTGAAGCTAAATTGCACGTTCCAAAGCGTAGGTCTCTATGGAGAAGAACGTGCAAGAAACTCCATGGACACTCTTTTAAATCATATTATGTGTTACATATAATGCTTGGTTACTTGTTACTTCTATCATGTGAGCACAATGTCGATAATGAAATAAAAATGTAAAATAATTAAAAGATAGACACTGGATTAAGCCACTGGCAGCTAAGAGATGACCAGTCCCATCTGACGGCACTCGTTCACGAGCATGACGCGTGCATCAGCCCCACTCAGCTCAACCATTTTGAAGGGAACTGAATGACCCAATAACACGTGCCACCAACAGCGAGACATTTGACTGAGCTTGACAAACTCTCAACTGCCATGCTCGTAATGTCAAAAAATAAATAAGTTGTAACCTAATAAAAATGCTCCATGCTGATTGTTTTTACAGCGGCCAACCTAGGCCCGCTGTCGGTTAAGAAATTAAGACTGTCTTACAGTTTATTTCAGTCTGTTTTATGTTCTAATCACGCGAAAAACTCTATTACCGTGACGCACGATTTTGAATTTTAGTTTCTATATGATATCATATATGTGGCAAGACACCGCAAATGTTGTCATAACAAAGCTTTATTTATATACACACAAACACTTAAAAATGAAAAGAACAAATACAGATAGAAAAGCATAAAGATGCTGCCTATTTCAAATGAAATTATAGTAGACACAATGCACAGCAGTGTGACATAGCTTTGATAGTTTAACTATGAGAACAAAATCTCTAGCTACATAATTATATTAATCGCTTTGCTATGGAGTCTATACTCAAGACCTCAGGCTCGTAGGGTTTTGTGTAAATTTGATTTTCATTACTGGTTGACGCAGACTGCACCCGCTTCTCCTCGTATTGAGTTCGTAATATTTTTATATTATGGTAGGATTATATACATGGTTAGTTACATTCCTGTTTGCCAGGATTATATATATCTATGACTAGCATTTGCCCGTGACTTAGTCGGGCAAATGCTAGTCATAGAAAAAAATTTCGGACACGAAATCGAAGCCAGATAAAAAATAGCCTATCTTTTCTCTTGTTCTAAAAAGTAGCCTATGTCCCTTGTTGTCCTAAAAAGTAGCATACGTCCTTTCTTGGACTTAAGTTTACTTCAAAAATAGGCTACTTTCTAAGTTACTCCTTTTTTTATGGTGGGGAAAATCATCCAATGACAATCCCCGCTCTTAGGCGGAGCGAGAGATAGCGTCAGACTCTTACTGACTAAAAACCCACCCCATTCCTTTTAGCCTTCATACCGGGGCTCGAATTCCCTTTCGGATAACCCTGGCCCCAGTAGGCTTCATCCCGGCTACTCCTTGTAATATCAGCTATCTGTCAGTGAAAGTCCCGTCAAAATCAGTCCAGCCACTTTGGAGATTAGCCGGAACCAACAGAGACACAAACAATTTTTTTTTTAAATTAGCGTTTTTGTTATAGTTATCGAACAAACTTTCATATGCATTTAGTTTCAATAAAAGTAAATTCTTTGATATTGCCGGTCTAAAAGTTATTCGGTAGCCATATTTCGTTAAGCCAACTATAATAATTGCCCTTCAAAGTTGGATAGGAAGAGATTACTTACTAATATTCTTTTCATGCATGATTTCCTGCCTATAAAGATGGAGATCCCTCCGTTTTTCCGATAAGATGTGATCAAGTAACAGAGAAATGCAATTTTGTATTCATGTCCCAAGGGAAATAATTACCCGCATAATTCGGGTAAATATAACCCTAAGTTGAGGAGCGTGATAGAGGAAGAATATTATCTGTTTTTGTGTTCTTTATCTTTTACGGTGATGAGACTTTTTTTATTATAATGGACTAGCTGTGCCTGCGACTTCGTTTGCGTGGACTACAGGATTTTGAATTTATTTTTTCTAAAATAAAAGTACCCTATATTACTCCTTATTACATCAGCTACCTGCCAAAAAAAGTCCCGTCAAAATAGGTCCAGCCATTTCAGAGATTAGCCCGGACAAACAGACAGACAGACAAAAATTGTAGAAAATGTTATTTTGGTGTATGTACCGTATATATATTCATATGCATGTAGTAAAAAGCAGTTATTTCAATATTACAAACAGACACTCCAATTTTATTATATGTATAGATGTATAGATAGGCTCGCGTTTGACCACTAACACACCTGATGGTAAGCGATGATCTAGCCGACGATGGAGCACGCTTGCCTAGAAGTAACCTATTCACTCTTGACTTAAAGAATAAGTCAAAGCTAATACTAAGGCAAGTCCAAAATAAAATGTTTTTGTATACAATGTTTTTTTTTTTGAGTTCAGAAATCATCAGATGCTTTCTTTTGCTCGTGGGTGAGAGTCAGACTTGGTTTGTCAGGCTTTTCTTGACTGAAACCTACAGTTGCCATCACGGATCTTGAGCGCTCGGCGTCAGAGTGGGGATCGCTTTGCGCATTCCATACAGTGGCGAGCCAATCGTCTTCGTTGTTAGATACATGCAGCAACGCAGGGAACGAATTAGGAGTGACGTCTATGACGCGATGGTGCGGCGAGCCAATCACTGACACTCCCCGCCCCCGCGTCTCACTTCGCGCCACTAAAGAGACCGAATATTTGACTTCTGTGCAACCGCTCAAGATCCGTGATGGCAACTGTACCCTCGCTCTGCCTGCGTCTTCCTCTTTTGCGTATGGTCACGGCATGATAATGAGCATTCGGCCGTTTTGCGTGGACGTGGCACATATGTTTCCTATAGTTTATCATTTGTAAGATATGGTGGACATCCCACCTACAGGCACGAAACGTTTTGGGAACACATTTATTGTGCGTACAGCTAAGGAGTGGAATTCCCTGCCGGAGTCTGTGTTTCCTGATGGCTACAACCCGGGAATCTTTAAGTCAAGAGTGAATAAGTTACTTCTAGGTAAGCGCGCTCCATCGTCGACCGCATCGTCGCTTTTCATCAGATTTAATAAAGGTCAGGCGCAAACCTATCAACAGTAAAAAAAGTAACTCCTAAGATTTTGTCAATTCCCGCAAATAAAATGTTTTTCACATGTGTTCTTTTCTGTCTGTAGACAGAAAAAATATCTCTCTGTTTTCCTAATGGAATCTTGCAATACCAAAATTTATGAACGGTGCCTGTAAAAAGCTAATTAAATTGCCAGACAGTATGTGTATATTTGTTACTATTTCACGCTCGAACGGCTGAACGGTTTTTTATAACACTTGGCACAAGGATAGACCATGTCTTGGATTAACACAAATGGTTTCATTTTTTATTCCGGAAGCATGAAAATTTCCTATATTCGTGCAAAGGCACCGGCAAAAGCTAACATGTTCATCATTTCAAACATGAGTGTGAGTTACTGTCTAACCATGTTTGCAAGATTCATGTGATGCCATTTTTAGGGTTCCGTACTTCAAAAGGAAAAAACAGAACCCTTATAGGATCACTTTGTTGTCCGTCCGTCCGTCTGTCTGTCTGTCTGTCTGTCAAGACCCTTTATCTCGAGAACGCGTGGAAGTATCGAGTTGAAATTAAAACCATATACTCAAGTCTGCGATCCCTTCAAGCTGTGAAAAAAATAAACTTCTAAGTTAACGAATAAAAAAGGTATGGCCGTTTATGTCGCAAAAAACTTGTATTTCGCTACTCTCAAAGATCAAAATTCATAGGCTACTACTTCCTGTTGACCCAGAATCCTGAAATTTTGCACAAAGCAAGGTTTTATAGCAGAGGTATAGGAATAAATCTGAAAACAGTAAATTTGTTATTATCTACGACACAAAAATAAAATTTTGCAATTCGGAAAAATCTTCGAGACTCGGATTCGGGAATTGTAGTTTGCACGGAACCCTCAATGCGCAAGTCCGACTCTCACTTGCCTAGTTTTTTTTAATCAAGCTTTAATAGAATGTAGGAATGCAATTTTCACGGCAGAAAACACTTACCTCCACTCACACGATAGAAACGTAGCCCTCAAAACAAAAACAAGACAAAACTCAAAGGAAATTTAAGGGGCATCTCATCACTTTCATTCTGTCCGTGCCCCCTGCATGCCGTGTGCATTTTCGCTGGGTGTTTGGGCACAGGGCATGCGGACACAATGCATCTTAATGAATGCATTCCAAAGTCACGCGGCCTCCCCTGGGCTTTTTGATGTGCCAGGGGACTGTGACCGTACCCTGTGTGTTAGTGGCATTTGGCTCTTTGAAACGGAGGAAAAACGTCGTGTTCGTTTTTCAAATTTATCTTGATTCGATTTTATTTAATGCTAGCTGGTTCGCGTCAGATTCGTATAACAACACAATGCCTTTTGATCACAATTATAAAAAGTTTTTTTTGCGGGTACCCTAATTCTTTTTTTTAAATAAAGTAACCTTAGTTATTCCTTGTAAGTCCGTCTTCCGCTAAAATCCGTCCAGCTCTTCCAGAAATTACCTGAAACAGACAGACAAATACAAAAAAGGATTTTTGTTGTAGGTATCAATTATACTTTCAGGATTATATGCGTTTAGTAAGTAAATTATCTTAACCTTTCGAATACCGTAATTAAAGACACAACAGAAAGGCAATGAGAGAGCGAACTTGGGGTTTAATGAATTAAAATTACACACAGAAAATTCGATTTCGTTTATTTATAAATATATACATGTCGCAGGAAAATGACGATATCAGGGATTTCACGAAATCCCTGATATCGTCATTTTGTGATGTCGAATATTCTTGTTTATTACGTCTTCTTACTGAAAAAAAATCTTGTGTTATGAAACGATATCGTCAGTGATATGTCGTTTCACTAAACTAAATCTAGTAAAATGTCAGAAAAGCGGATACTGCCGAATAAAAATCGAGCCATACTTTTAGAAGTCTATTTTTTTTTTTTTTATAAATTTTTACTAAACTTACATTTATTTTTTGTAATAAACGAATTCACGTAATATAAAAAGGTATAATACCTGATATCATTGTCAGATTATTATGGTTTAGTTGATTAATACTTTATTTTCTAATAAAAATGCCCCAGTTAATTTTTAATTTTGTTTTATTACTTTATTCATAAACAGTATTCTTTATTTCCCTACATTTAGTTTAGTGAAACGACATATCACTGACGATAAATTGGTGTTTCGTCATATCACTAGATATTTTTGGTAAGAAGACATAATAAACAAGAATATTCGACATCTGCCGGGATTTCGTGATGTCCCCAGTTATTTCGTGAAATCCCTGATATCGTCATTTCCCTGCGACATATAGATGAAATGGAAATCGTAAGTGTTAGTGTTTCGATGGATGCGCGACGCACAGAACCGTTCATTGGGGGAATCTTATGGCCAACAATGGACGTCTTTCAGTTAAAATAATGATGATGATAATAAATACTAAAACTATCAGCAGAATAAAACAACACAGTGATAACCGGTCAACGAACTTGGTTTTCCTTTTGCTGGTCTAACAAAACAGGAAATCCATTCACTTCAATAACAATTCCTATCGAATCAGTTTCATCTAAGATGAAATCCCAATGAATATTCCACTACGTCAAACTCCATACATGCGACAATAAATCTTTGTTCGCAAGATGACCATTATTATTTTGTTTTGTATATTACTGTGTACGTAATCCACAAATATGTTCATTCTTCACACACGACACTTTATTGTTACGGTACGAATGCTTTTTTTTCTGTCGTGATGTGCTTTTGTTATGGTAATATCTGCGATTGCAGCTGTCAATTGTTTTATTGAGGGTTTTGGCGAAATTTTGGGGCTGAGGGAAATTAATGAGCTGCGGTCTTTTATTTTGGTGTCTTCAAGGCGAGAGTTAATAGGCCCATAATAAACTAGTGCGCTTTATCATCAACAATTGCATCACTGCTTACCATCTCGTGGGATCGCAGTCAAGCACTGGTTATTATCATTAAAAAATTAAAGTAAGAATTCTTTCTTTCTTTAATTTTTTTTTAATGATCAGTAAATTCACGGTTACGGCAACCGCAGAAACACCCTCTCGCTCCACCCTAAAGCGGACGAAACCATTAGATGATTTCAAACTCCCAATAAGAAATGTGACTTCTGTAGACACTAAATAACTAGATAAATAAAGCTACATAACAATAAAAGAGTGGTCCCGAAATCGACAACATATTATATGGGTATATAAATTCTAAGGACTTTTCTAAAGATTCGAATCAATTAACCTAACTAGGTAGTAATCCGCTGCCAATTTTATAAAACTTCGCATTCATAAAAATTTACACCCCCAATAGGTCCCTGCAATACTTACAAAAGGACCAAAAACAACAACATTATTAAAACCACCCGATCAAATAAACGCCCCACCCCAGTCCTTTGGGTAGCGACCGCCACTACCTCCACCCAGCAGAACAGTGTACTATGTGCAAAAGACACAATATTGTTAGCCGACGTCCGATCGCCCGGGGCCAGCCTGCTTAGATGAAGCACTTATTAAATGTACGCTGGGTACGTTATCATTGCGTATGATGATTATGTGGGGGTAGAAGGGACGATAAGTTTTGGTACTTTGTTTTGGGACTGTGATTGTATCACCTTTATCATTAATTATACTGAAGGAGTTAACCTATACGGTAAGTAAACCAATTGTGTCATACCCAATTTTGTGTATGAGATAATATATATAACTTTGTTGTCCGTCCGTCCGTCTGTCTGTCTGTCAAGACCCTTTATCTCGAGAACGCGTGAACGTATCGAGTTGAAATTCAAACCATATACTCAGGTATGCGGTCCCTTTAAGATGTGGAAAAATCAAACTTCTAAATTAACCAATAAAAAAAATACGGCCGTTTTTGTCGCAAAAAACGTAAGTATATTGTGATACTCTCAAAGATCGAAATTAATAGGGTACTTCCCGTTGACTGAAATTTGGCACAAAGCAAGGTCTTATAGCACAGGTATAGGAAAAAATCTGAAAGCATTAAATTTGTCACAAAAAAAATACAACACCTAGGTCACAAAAAAAAAATACAACTCGGAAAAATCATCGAGACTCCATTCGGGAATTGTACGGAACCCTCAGTGCGCGAGTCCGACTCGAACTTGCCCAGTTTTTTTTTTGTTTTAGCAAAGGTTTTTGTCCTGAAAATGGAGCTCAATTCTATGATAACTTTGCCAACCTATTAAACTTTTTCACAAATCCCTTTAGGCATAAAACCAACAAGTCCTACCCCATAATCTTTGCATGTCCTATTTTAATTAAGTCCACTGAAAGCCGTGGACGTAATATTCGCCCGAGTTCATACATGCGTAACATAAGCCGCGCTTGTGTATACTAGCCTTTGATCACACTGGTATTGGGTGACATACGTTGAGACGGTGTAGACTGCTCCTACCTCGCTGAAATGAAAATAATCTGACTAGCATTTAGCCTGCGACTCTGTTCGCGAGAATGTTTTCGTAAACACGTAAGGATAAGTATAGTCTGTCTAATAAGTCAACCGACTTGGGAATTTTGTGTAATATTTAATCATTTAAAAAATACTTATATTCGGTACTTTTCTTAAGGTTCTTCTGTTAGTAAACAATGATCTCTATCTCTTAACCCGTTGTATGCTGGAACGCAGATCTACGCGAGACACAATGGCTTCTTAATTGTGTCTCTAATTACGGCATACGAGAGGTTAATCAACCTCGATTATTGAACTTGTGTTGACTACATCAGATTTAATTAAATCCTAATAATTACCCAAGTCGTTTAACTTATTAGACAGACTTTACATAACGTAAGCATGTTATGTCAGCAAAAATCATAGTCACCGGGCCATCCAGGCGACTGAGGACTGGTTTTGCAAATACCCACTATGACCTGCCGTGACCTGTGTTGTAGTTAGTGTCGGTGGTGTCCAACTTTTGACCTTTTTAAATATTTTTGGGAAAAAATATAACATGATGTAAAAACTATTGGAATCCATTCAGTTACTGATTCTGAATAAAATATATTCAGGTTTTGTTTAAACTAAAAATCATGTTGTATATACGGATGAGTTTGTTCATGAGTACTTTTGCTTCGAAAAAGATGTTTATTTTAAAATGAGAATTTTCCATCCCGTAGGGATTTACCAGCGTATTAATTTGGATGTGTTCCCTTGAAGATGGATGAAGGTAAAAGGGTGTATCTTTCAGGGCAGAAAAAAGTAATTTAATGCCAGACTTGAGGGTTCGGTTGACAAATTGTGGTGAAAAAACGAACAGCAGGTAATTAGAAATGTTGGAATAGGCTCGAATTGTTCATTCGTTTTATCATGATTCTTTATTTGTTCCAGTAAGTTCTTTTGATCACTATCTCACCTGAAGGAAAGTGACCATGTGGTCGAAGATGGAGCTCGCTTACCTAAAAGTGCCTAACCTATTCACTCTTGACTTAAAAACCCCAAGGTTGTAGCTATTAGGAAAAACAGACTTAGGCAGAGAATCCCACTTCTTAACTGCACGCCTAAGGGTGTTTTTAATGTCGTGCGAACTTCATCACGCATGCGGGTTTGCTCCGCGTGCGTATTTCACGCAATACTATAAATTCTTGTATGAACTAGACTTGTATGACTAGCTTTGCGTGCCCGCATGCGTGATCAAAACTACACGATATTAAAAACACCTTGATGGGAGTTCTAAAGCTTTAAATTTGTTATACTCTATCAGAGACGACGACTGTTTTTAGTATTAATTGTTATAGCGGAAACCATAATACATAATCTCTGAAAATTTTAACTGTCTACCTTTCACGGTTTATGAGATACAGTACAGCTTAATAACACCGACGACAGTTGAGTCTTAGTCATAGGGTGTCGTTTTTACCCTCTGGTTACAGAACCCTAAAAAATTACTCAATTTAGGTTACATTAACGACGCCCTGTCCATCATAATTCTAAAACACAATTCCCTCAAAAAGCCATATCCCTCAATTGTCCAAAACTTCGAACATCTGCTACGTTAATCCAAAACAAAACTTTTGCCCGGCATCATTTAATGCCCGTCGTGGCTCCATTTGGGCCTCAAAAATGTCATCTCGCGCATTAATCATTCTGCGAAGGATTCCACTCGGTGTGAAGGTACGCGGAGCATTCCTGGCCTGTCCTTAATATACACTGATGTAATTAACAGACGTTGCGTACTGGCTGGTCATTTGTCATGGTAGGATAGGAGGATAGAGGGTAGGTACACAAAATAGATAGGTACAGAAGTCAATCTCATGTGTGTACTTCACTTTATATACCTACGCTAGGCGATCGCGCTAAACTGCGTACAGACATCGCGAGGCATGTGTTGCGAGTGGTTCGTCTCGCATGCTTCGGGCTGTGTGGACTTGGTGCTCACAGTGAGCATTCGCGTCATACGATCGTTGCAAACGCTGCCTCAGTGCGAGCCGTGCGCTTCATGTGGGCGGATATATAGGTGATGTCTTCGTATAATGTATTCCCATAGTGTAGTCATTTTGTCCACCAGCATCTTTTCTCTATTTCTTAAATATTTAATGAATCACTTATATTATTATGTTTAGGCCGCAGCTGCAATCTGTACGTCTAGCCTTATCGGAGCCATTTTTCTACTGACGATCACCATGCGTGGGTATTTGCGTGCTCAGCTTGAGCTTGTGTCGTTCGGGGCGCATGCATAAGTGTGCCGTAGTATGCCTCAGGTTGAGGCAAGCGTGACAACTCATTCGTGACGCACGCCTCGCGATGTTTGTTCGCGGCTCGTTCGCCGAACCGTACGAGTGCGACCGGGCGATGGAGCCGAGATATCGTGTCCGTGAGCGGTGTCTATGTGTGAGTTGCTTGAGCGCGCTTTGTATGTAGATGGTCTTCTGGACCTATTTATTTTGTGGTAGGTAGGTCTACAGGTCAAATGCGGATATCTAGCGCGTGGCGTGACGTTACATTGTTATGTTGCTGAAATGTTCCTCATTCAAATTATGACGTGTACATTTTTCGCGCTGTATGGCTGTAACCGTCACTCAATTTTATATGTTTTATTTAGTAAGTTTGTTTTAATAACAGGAATAATTTATTCAGATAACAGAGATTCATAATCTACACTAATATTATAAAGAAGCAAAGTTAGTTGAACATAAAAAGGTAGTTGAAGCTTGATATTTGGGTACTCGATCAACGTGAAATATGCTGGACGGATACATAATGAAGATTCTTAATCTTTTTTTTTTTTTTTTTTTAATTGAGATAAACTAGTGCTTGACTGCGATCCCACCTGATGGTAAATAGCGATGCAATCTTTGATGGTGAGGCGCACTAGTTTATTAAGAGCCTATTAACTCTTGCCTTGAAGACACCCAAATTATAATCGGACGGGAAGACCGCAGCAGGCAGACTGTTCCAGTCCTTCGACGTACGCGGTATAAACGACCAGGCGAAACGCTTAGTCCGGACCGTAGAGGTTTCAACAACGTAAGGGTGAATATTCGCCGTACGTCGGGTTGTCCGATGGTAGAATTGCGATGGCGGAATCAAGTCATGCAATTCCTGCGCACACTCTCCAAAATGCATGCTCCAATCTAGTGTTTTTTTATTTTGTTTTGTTTATTATTTCATATTTATTTATGTAGATATTATTGAGTTTTAATAAGTAGTGTGTGTAAGGTAAAAAAATACATATTTTTCTTTCTTTCACTAAACATTTTTACTACTAAAGGAAACGCGATCTAACCTATACAATCACTGAAGTTTATTTCAAACTAGCCTTTACCCACGGGTTCGCTCACGTACGAAAAGTATAGCCTATGTCACTCGGGAATAAAGCAGCTTTCTATCGGTAAAAAAAATTTAGAAATCGGATCAGCCTTAACTTCCAGAGTTTATCAGCTGCAAACAAAAAACAAACTTTACCTCTTTATTATTTATATTAGTGTAGATTTACTTTGGCCACAGAGCATCCGTTTAGGAGAAACAGTTTGATAGATCACTAGAGTGAAGAGAAAGGATCACCATCTCCAATACAACAACGTAATTAAGGCAACGAACGCTATAATTAACTAAGGCTGGACCACTCATTTGTCGTGAGAATAGCCTATTTACTTCCAGAGTGCGTAGGTTTGGCTCGGAGTGTATCACCATTTGAAGCTGTAACTTATTTCCGTTTGTTATTTTGTCCGTGTTTTATAGATTACTTAGTAAAGTGAGTGCTCATATGCTTTTTAAAGAATTGTCAAAACGCTTAATTGACGCTTCGCGTGACCTGGGCTGGCTTCTACCTCGGTCAGAGAATAAGCATTGCCATACAACGTGGCAATGCCGCCAGCCTTTTGGGCACACTTCCAGTCGACAGCGATGCGGCGTAGTTTTATGACGTCATATTTAGCTAGGCATTTAGTGTATGTATTATTTTTAATTATTTAAGTTATTGTTTAATTTGTTTAATTATTGTTAACAAAAAAATAAAATATTTTATAAGTAAAGTGAATAACACTAAACTTGTTAAAAAATTAAAGGCCTTTTTTGAGATTTGAGGAAGAACCTAGAATGTTACTTGGAATGGTCCGGTGTAATAGTAGCTATTTTAGTAGTAGCTACACTACATCGGACAAACCGCTAGGTAGTCAAAATCCTCCTCCTCCTTAGTCGTTCACTCTTGACAGAGTGGTCGTGGTTGATGATATTGCATTTTCATTTGGCGAGTGAGGCCCTCGCGATGCGTCTCCATTTGTCCCGGTTTACGGCGTCTCGAGAACTCTGAACTAAGGAGGTTTGTGTTGCAGCTTTGATGAGGTCTGTCCAACGCGTAGGTGAGCGCCCGCGTGACCGCTTCCCCTCCACTTGTCCCTGGACAACGAGTCGCTCAATGGAGTGTTCGTTGCGAACAACGTGACCAAAATATTTGAGGATTCGTACTTGCACAGTCGACGATAACCTCTGTTTGATGTTTAGCTCCTCCAGAATCGAAACGTTAGTCCTAAGTGCTGTCCAAGGGATCCGCAGTAGTCGCCGCCAGCACCAGCAGGTAGTAAAAATACAAATGTCAAAATAAGCCTTTTTCGACAAATTTAATATAGCTATAATCTAAGGGTTTTTAAGTCATGAATATGTATATGTTACTTCTAGGCAAGCGTGCTCCATCGTCGACCATATCACCGCTTATGATCAGGTAAGATAGTGGTGAAACGGGAGACTGTCTATTGTAATAAATAAAAAAAATACAAAGGCGAAAATTTGTATGTGTATTTAGGTGTTTATAAATAATACTGTCACTTTGTTTTAATCAATTGCCATGCGAGTATAACACATTTTATTGTTTTTGGGAGCAAATTCCATCTTACAATAGTCAATCCTTACTTCCTTACTTCCTTACTTTATATTATAAAAGCGAAAGTGAGTTTGTTTGTTACGTCTTCACGCCTAAATGGCAAAACCGATTTTGATAAATTTTGGTACCTACAGAGACAGTTGGGACCCTGGAGACGGACATAGGCTATTTGCTTACCATCAGGCGGGATCGCAGTCAAGTACTAGTTTGTAAAAGATATTTTTTTTTTTATTTAAGTTAGAAAAGGGGGATAAAGAGGCGTGCGAAGCCGCGGGTAAAAGCTAGTACTACAATAAAATTCTCAGATCCATTTTACCGAGATTTCGCCAGTTTCAATGATTCCACATAATTGGTCCAGATGACATGCAAAATACAAAACTACTCTAGATCTATATCGCAATATGCACTAGGAATCATTTTAAGAATAATTGAAACAGCCCCCGAACTTCACTCGAAAAATCTTGCAAAAAAACTCTGCTGTTGGCCTTCTCATCATAATAGCCAAAAAATTTATAAAGGCAGTCATGACTTAACCCGTCGACGGTGAATCCCATACACATCATGGACACAACACAACAATCCCTCAATACAATAAAGTAATTAACAGCCAGCCGGCGTGACGTGCCAGCCATTTATCATAACGAGGAAGGCAACGTTGAAATATATATCAATAGTAATCATTTTCCTTTCCCCTTGCATTTGTTTGGTTTTCCGGGGTAAGGACTAAGGTATGTGTGAATAGTAACTAAGTTTTACGCGGATAGTAACTAAGTTTTATGCGGACAGTAACTAAACTTTGTGTGGCTAGTAACTAAGTTTTGTATGAGATAATAACTATTCTTTTTTGTGGATAGTAACTTTTTTTTTATGTGAATAGCAAAAACCATAAGTAATAATGGGGTGTATCTGTATACATTATTTTAGAATAATTATCAATACTTCTTTTTATTTCCGAAAAAACATTTAAAGATCTTATTGAAAGTAATCTAATTGGATAGGATTTATCACTACATTCGTCGAATTTTTCCTATAAACATTAGATAAATAAAAGAAATTTGTGGTCAAACGCGAGCCTATCAATATTAAGAAAAAAGAAAAAAAATAGATTGATTTTATAAAATATTTTTTTTTTATTTCAGCCGTAAAACATTAACTATTGGATATAGACCCTCATTTGACATGAACCCGCCCTTCTTGCATCAACGAAAGTAATTTTTACATTTCAATTACACAGGTAGACTTTGTCTTCCAGGACAAAGTCTACCTTACTTTGTCTTCCAGGACAAAGTCTACCTTACTTTGTCTTCCAGGACAAATTTTTCATTGATTATATTACATGAAATACTTTTTTTTTAGTTAGATGATCCTTTATTTACTATAATACATAGATACATCAAAATATAACTTAACAAATAAGTACATTGGTACATAACAAAGATACTTCATAAAATTTTAATAATGGCAAATACTTTTTAGGTCCGAAATAAAAAGTATCTTTCTTTGGGATAATTTTCTACAATCATGCGGGCGAAGCCGCTACTGGCAGCTAGTTTGCAAAATAAATTAAACTACGATTTCTAATAGCATCAAAATCTTCTTTCACGAAATTAATTCCACCATCAGATACGAGAATAACTACCCACCTAGAACTCGAGCCATTTTCCTAATGTCACCCATCAAGAATTCCGAATTAAATTTCGCCACTTGAAAAATTATTTTTGATTGCACCTATTAAAGTTAGGCCAGGATAGGGTTGGTTATCGATGGCTTAATTTCCAAGAGTTATTTGCATCGAGTCAAACGTGCCGACTTAATTCCTCCAACATCTGCATATAAATGGATGTAATTTTGTACTGTGACAGCCCTAAGGCGCTTCAGACAAATGTTTGTAGTCAGGGCTGTTTTCCGTCCAATTATTGGGGGCACTAATATTGTCTCGTCTGATTGTCGACTGGTTTGTTTTATGTGCTAATGAGGCCAACCCTACGCGTTTGACGAATTCAAAAGTTAATTTAGGAATGGGGCGGTTGAATATATGAATGTTTTATTAACTTCCCCAGCTACATTTTTCATTGATTTTCTTTGGGTGGGTAGTTCTGGGAAATTGGGGCAATTTATTCTATTCTCGGAGACGTTTGATTCTTTTTGCAGAGGCTGCGGTATCTGCCAGAAATGCTTACGGTTCTTTCTTTGCTCTTTGAGATTGGTCCAATTGTTCAGAATGTCTCTGTGTAGATTGTTACGTCAAAAGTGCTCCTATTGTTATCGCTTAGTGTTGTGAAACCTCAAAGTTCACAAAAAATCACTATAGATTCAGTCTGTTTGAATAAAAAGGGCTCATTTATTTTCTTTTGCACTAAGATAGACACAGAGTACCTACGATATTAATTAGAAATTCAAATCTAACAAAATACTAATCATAACATGTTTCACATATAAACATTGAAAGCAAATAGGATAGTGGACACTAGTCGGTTTAATGACGCCTGTAGGTCACCCACCTATGTACAACAGAGAATGTCTGTCGATTAAAATGATGGTAATGGTAGACTACAGTTACAGAAAAATCTTTCAGCAAAAGACCAGATAACTAAGGAGTGCTTGAAGGTGACCTACATGCAGCAATAAATGTCTTTAACCTGAAATAATGGTGAGGTTTAATCACAGTTAAATAAAAATTCTAACCATCCACGAAAAGTCCTATGATTTAGAGATTTTTTAAGGTGCCTACGGCCAGCGATGAACGTCTTTCACCCGAAACAAGGGCGTAGTTTACCAACAGTTATCTAACTAGCTATTGTTACGAGTATCATCCACCAAAACGTTTGAATGAACGTTAAGAGACTGGATGATTTACCGACGCTTGTAGGTGACCTATGTCCAGTATTAAACGCCTTTCGCCTGAAAAGATGTCGATAATGAACCACAGTAAACAAAAAAATATTAATATCCACAAAACGTTCTTCATCAAGATATCGGACTATTTACCGACGCTTGTAGGTGACCTACGTCCAGCGCTAAATGTCTTTCACCTGATTATGGACCACAATTAGCTAAAAATACTGGAACCTTCATCAAGAAAAGTTGCTTAGTGTTAATATGATTCGTTAAGTCTGCGTCACTTCGGCGCTTAATCTGCCTGGCAACTCTCTGTGACACGGTAATTTGTATTCAGAGCGCGAATATTGTAAGGCTGGAGACTCATGTTACTATGAGTGACATATTTTAAGAGAAATTGTATGAAGATAGATACAGAGAAACATGTGCTTCTCTGTTGCTATAAGCGATGGTGACATAGTAATGTTACACCAATTTTTTTTTTCATCCAATGCGCCTGGCTGGTTTTCAACCCGCGTCCTACAACTTGCAAATTGGGACCGTTACCACTTGGCCACCACTGCTCACCTGCTGCCGTGCAGTTATTTTAGCTTGAGTAAAAATCCAAATTGATTTTTAGGATATGGTAGTCCTTTCAATGTTGTAATCGGAAAACGGACTCGAAAAATGCAAATTACTGTTTTATTTCTTCTTGTAAACTTGATTCATTGTTTTTTTTTATAACTTAATTTATTGACTGTTAATTTATATTACCTAATAAATTATATTTTCTAGCTCCTGTCAATGGATTCATCCTTAGGAAAGTAAACAATTACACAAAAGAAATGTACCTCCAGGATAAAAAGTATTGTACGTTGAATCTCAAGACATGGTTTGCTCTCGTGCAATATTTCATCCGAATCCGTCTCGCCGTTTAAGCATGAAGAAGTAACAAACATACTTATGTACAAACTAGCCTTTACGTAATTTCTGGTTTTAACTTTTATTGTTTTTGTAATTTTTAAACTTTGTTTTTAATGAATTTTGCGGGATCTGTAATGAAGTTTTCAATTATTATTGAAGCATGTTTTGACTATTTCGGTAATATGACTGAACTATAGATTCGCAATAAATCTTCTAGACTAAACAAATCTAACATTTATTTATCTAAACTGAACTTTGTATATACACAGCCTTAAGCCACTTCCTAAAGTTTTCCTCACAAGGAAACGACTGTACCAGTTTACCGAGACAAGGTTCCATCTCCTTTGAACTGCGTAAAGATTTACAACCTAGTTGTAGTAATTGGATGTGTCGGTAAGGTGCAAAGTGTAGCAACTAGATCGTGTGTAAATGTGTTAGCAGGCTTGATGATATGAAGGATTGTATGGTTGTGTAATAATGTTGTTTTGTTTAAGGAAAACGGCTTTCTTTCATTCTTGTGTCGTCATCATATCGTGACGAAGAAAATAATTTAGTTTCTTTCAGCATCATCATCATTATCATTTCAGCTGAAAGACGTCCACTGTTGGACATTGACCTCCCTCAAGTATCGCCACAATGAATGGTTCTGTTCGTCTCGCATCCATCGGATTCCCGCAACCTTTATCAGGTCATTGTAGGAGCCCTTCCAACGCAACGTTCTCCAGTACGTGGAGCCCAAGGGTCATCTGTTCTGCGAGCGATGTTCCCTGCCCATTGCCACTTAAGTTTGGCGATTTATCGTGCTATATCGGTAAACTTGGTTTTCCTGTGAATATCTTCAATAAAACCTGAATAGTTTGAGCGTTTCAAGCGAATTTGGATTTTTACTCGGTAAATTTTTACCCAAACTTTGAATGTCTTGTATCATTAAGTCCAGCTATTACATTTATTCAACTTTCTTTATTTACATATTTAACTAATAATATCTAATATATTTACAAAAAAATATCGGTCAATGTGTACTTTATTCCACGATTATCTGGCGCTTTTTGTAGTTGGCCAAAAAAGTCTAGCCTCTGGTCATGTGAATCGTTGGTTAGCTGTTTGTGATTTTCATTTAACTATGTGCAAAATGGTACATAAAATCCATCGGCATATCATCGCTTACCATCAGGTGAGAGATAGTATTCAAGCGAGAGCTTATCAATAATAAAAAAATTGCACCACTTTTATAAATTGACTGGCCTGTTGGTCTAGTGGTTAGTGACCCTGACTGCTATGCCGGAGGTCGTGGGTTCGATTCCCACCCAGGACAAATGTTTGTGTGATGAGCATAATTATTTGTTCTGTGTCTGGGTGTAATTTATCTATAATATGTATGTATTTAGAAATATATAAGTATGTTTATCAGCTGTCTAGTACCCATAACACAAGCTCTGCTTAGCTTGGGACTAGACAGCGTTGTGTGAAAGTTGTGGAATATTATTATTATCATACATTTATTTATCTCAGGACCATGAGGTCCTGGACCTTTGGAAGGCATACGAGGAGCCGAAACCAACTCGTAGAGACCCTTTTAGCTGCTTCTAATGGAACGTGGTGGATTATCCCTGTATGCGCTATGCTAGTGCATCCAAGGACAACCCCCGGTTGAAGGGAAACTATTGCAACATGTGAAAACTAATATAAGGCTATGGTTTTTGGAGTCTTAAGTGGACTGATTACCAGGAACTATGTTAAGACTATGGCCCCTGCCTAAACAATGTTTTTAATTTCCATCGATAAAAAGGCAAGGGGTGACTTGGGCCCCCAAAATGGTCGCTAGCACGAAGTGACGTAGCAACAAGAGGGCAACATATCCTGATGTGCTTGAGGAGTGGAGAGGTATACCACGGCTATCAGGACAATCCCGGAAGTACGGTCAAGATCCCTACCAGCACCTTACTGGATTATACATCCTTCTCCCGAGCGCATTTGCTCTTGCGAATCTCCACTCAAGCCAGCCAATAAAGGCAAGAGAGAGGTGGGAGCTCTGTTCCTCGTCTGTGTTCACTACGACCGTCCAATAAAGGCAAGCCGGAGATGAAGAACGAGAATTCTCCCGGGAGATCGGGTCCGTGGGATCGCTAATGCCCAGCAGTTCGCCACAAAACTGCCCTGCGGATTGTATCTCTCTTGGTCTGGCCCCTCACCCTAGGCATGTTACGGCTAAGCAAGCGCTACCGACACAGACTTAGGGTTCATTGGAGCGCGCAAGCCCCACCACGACGTCAACGTAGAGATACGGCGATGGGGTTATTATTATTATTATTATAAATACCCCTTACAACCAACAACCACCCCTTAATAAAGGTTGCGGCTGTACATGAATATATGGTAAATTAAAATAACTTAAACTGAGACCTATAAGCCCTACAGTCCCTACGACCCTAAGTCCTATAAGCCCTACAGCCCTAACCTACCATATAATTTGTAATAAATAAATATATAAATAAGTACAGGATGTCTGCACCAAGAGACCTAAGGTAACAGACGGATAGTGGTTAGGAATTCCAGGTGAGGGTGAAGGGTAAACTCACTGCCAGTCCAGCAGACTCACAGGACTGATCAGAGATGGCTAAAGGTGTCTTGGTCACAGTGAGGGGTAATGAGACAAGAATAAATTCTAATCTGATTTATTTTACAAATATTACAGCTTATATACTACTTTTTCTTAATACACACAAATGTACAAATATCTTAGTATTCTATGCGTGTAATATGCAACTATGACAATATTTGAAGTAGGCCGCGCGTCCACCGACGAAGTGCTGAATCAATGGTCAAAGATAGCATTGAACAGAAGTCTACCGGACCATTTGCGTATCTTTTTTCCTTCTCTATCAAATCTATCCAAAATCCATGTAAAGAATGGATGGATTAAGAAGCGATTTTTTAACATACATCATGTAAAAAAAATCGCTTAGTCCAGCCATTCTTACACTTTATTATAATAATGTATGTAATATATGTAAATAAAATAATAATAATATATTTATTTGTGAACATAGGGTATGGTTAAAGATGTATGTACAAAAAATGTCCCAACAATGTCCCACCAGAAGGCATACAAACATTATCAGTATTGTAATAATTAGAATTTGTATTATTATAAATTACAAAATGATATTATGCTTCTACTGTACCTGATTTTTTTATGGCGTACTGTGATAATTATATCTACCTACCTATCTAGGAGTAAGAAGCATAAGTTTCTAAACCTCTTTGTTGAAATTAGATGTAATCTTATTTGCTCCCTATCTTTATTTAGATAGTTTTACATCATAATTTTCTATTTCGCCCCACATACGGTTCTAAGAAACTCTACCCCTACATAAAATAACCATTTCAACCGCGCACGACTTTATGCAGTTAAATGTTACAAACACGAGTTTCAAGTTTCACATCCAGCTATGAATACGATGGTGTTAATGAGATACGAGTAGTGAATGCGCTGCCACGAATTAGATGAGTGCAGAAGATCAACTCTGTATAGTGAGCCGCGAGTTAGTAGTCCAAGTTGAGCTACACGAATACTGACTTGCACTGATTGGGCAGGTTCACTTAAATCTGTCTGGTGTCCTCAAAATAGTGCAAATTAACAGTTAGATTTGTTTCACTGAAGTCCACTTTACGGCACTCGTACGTGGCTTTGCATCTCGTACTAGCCTGTTGGTCTAGTGGTTAGTGGCCGTGACTGCTATGCCAGAGGTCGTGGGTTCAATTTCTACCCAGGAGAAATGTTTGTGTTATGAGCACGATCGTTTGTTCTGTGTCTGGATGTAATTTATCTATAATATCTATGTATTTAAAAATATATAAATATGTTTATCAGTTGTCCAGTACTCATAACACCAGCTTGGGACTAGACGACGTTGTGTGATAGTTATGGAATATTATTATTATTTATTATTAAAACTATTGATTTACTTCATGACAAATTGTAGACATTTATATCTACTTTCATTTTGTGTAAACTGTTTTTATTGTAAAATGAGTCGGAAAGGATTTATTGCCAAAAAAACTTTTTGGGCGCCATTTTTCCAATATGACGGCGCAAGCGGTAAAAATACGAGATGACAAAGTTGAAATTTGGAAAGAGCATATCAAAATCTATAACGTTACCAAATTTCAAAACTTCTGGACTCCCTCCCCTCCTCTTTACTCCCGGACTGTACTGTAGAGCAGGCCTTCTGTATTCACCTGTTGTGTGGCGCCGCGCAAATGATGTGTTGAACTGCTGACTACCCGCACTTTTGTACTTATTTAGTTTGTAGTTTTATATGTTGGGGGTAATGGCGGGGAATGTTCTTAGGGTTTTGTGTCGTTATGTAGCAAAGTAGAAACATACGAAGGAATTGTCTTGTCCGGGGGAAATTAAAAAAAAAAAAAACATTTTTGATGAATGAAGGAAAACATTTTGAAGAGCTATCTTACAGAGGTATAGAGAGTATTTTAATACCTTTCGAACCCAGTTACCTTCTTGTTGATGAGCAATGGTAGGCGGTCGCTTTCTTCTGCGAAGTAATGCTAACGAAGGAGATGGCCGCCCGCGTGAGGGAACGAACATCTTCACACACCAGCCGCCGCAATCCCGACCTCGACTACCAACCACGGTAGGCGCGGGTTTGCGGACGAAGAGCTATGGGTAGTTCCGTCCGGCTGTCCGGTAATCGTACGGACCGCGTCCATGTCGTCGACAGCACGTATGTTCCACGCGCTCCTCAAAGAGATGTCAGCAAATCGGGGTCCAACAGCAGCGCTGATGCCAGACTTTAACTGATTAAAACCCAACTGTGCTCCTTCAGTTGCTCTTAACGTAAACAATAACAAAAGCTTTAACAAAAGCACACACTAAATTATCAAAATGATCTACGGCGCGTGTACTATTACTGTAGTTCCCAGCAATATTATATTACTAATTGTTAAGAGCACTTGCCATAAATACGCCTTACGGCCCATCCCCCATAATACTTGGTTTAATTTACCATCGTTAGTACATGTTCTGAAGGTACATATAACAACCCATCAAGCTATATAAAACAGTCTAACGTGATCTCGTATTGTATACATTTTGCGTACAATGAGAGCTCAGGTTATACCAGAGATGTATGGTTTGATGTGTCGCCGTGCGTACATCTTATGGGTATGAACGATGGAAGTGAAAATTTATGTTTTGTGTGTTGGGTAGTTGTGAGTTAGTGGCGCACTTATGTGAGAATGTTTGTAGGTAGGTGTGAGGTGATGTGATGTGATGTGATGTGATGCTTATACGAAAGGTTTAAGGTGACAGTTAATACTCTCGCTAAATAACTGTAAACTCAATTTTTAGTTTATTTTGTTTTTAGTGTATTTTTAAGCCAAGAAAAATCAGACTTTCCACTTTATTGAGCTTTTAATCAAATTATTGCTTCAAAATTCACGTAATTTTGAATAGTAGTCATCGGACCTTTAAAACTAGCGTCTACCTGTGGTTCCGCTCGCGTTGTAGCAGAAAATTATCCCAAGAGGACATACACCCGAGATAAAAAGACCTCCAGATTTAATTATATCCATCCAGGATACAGCCAAATTCATTTAGCCATTTGCGCGTAAATGTATAAAAATACATATAGATACACAAATATAAATGTATGTACATATATAAATTAACCCTTAAAGCCTTATTATCCCTTAGCTTAATTAGCCTTATTATCCCTTTATAATATTAGTGTGATTTGATTCCAGGTCAAAGTGTGATTTGATTCCAGATCAAAGTGTCTGATAAATGTTTATGACAAACTAATTGATACAGATGAAGGGAGAAACTAATAAATAAATTCATCTTATTATTACATCACAAACTCTTTTGAATATTAATAGAAACACTATAAAACAATTGCCATACAAACGAAATTGTGACAATAAATAAATTATTGAAAGAAAATAGAAAAATAGTGACAGAATTTTATGGAACTGAAAATTTCGAGCTAAACTGCAGAGCGAATTTACTCCAATTCAATACGACGCTGAATATTCAAAAGCGTCGATATTGCATTACTAACGAATGCATATACATATTTCTGTATCCTCTATTTACGGAGGAAACTAAAATAAATACATGAATATGCAATTTTTGATAGCGATACTTGGATATTCTTATAAGTACAAACAAATATAAATTTTACACTTACATGCATATTTATACACCACTATAGTTTTTAATTAGTACAAATATTTAAAATACTTATTAGAAAACGTCTTGTTATTATTTAAGTAAAGTCTCAATAAATAATATTCATAAACAGCAAAGTTATTAGTGTTTGTTTATATCCCGAAATATCACTTAATTTATGGAAATATTACACAGGCTATTGATATGAATGAATAAATGGCGATCAAAATGAAAAAACAACTGCGCATAGTATTTTCTAGTAGCAATTGTTATGGATGATGACTCGTATTATTTGTTAGACTAAAAATTTGAAATATTTGATATTCTCCACCCCGCACTGGGTCCGCGCGGTGGATTACGGCCCATTTCCTCTCCTAAGAGGAGGCCTGAGTCTTAGCAGTGCTAAAATAAAAAGGCTGGCTCTACTATAGTATTTAGGTATTAGTTCTTGGATTCAGACTTCAGACGACAACGTCTTTATGCCGCAATCACTACTTTTTATTTATTTATTCATTGTATTCTTTATTTTACACCACATAAAACAAAAAGTACATGACAAATATTGTTAAAAAATAAGTGTACAATGGGCGGTCTTATTGCACAGAGCAATAAAAGCTGGACATCCTCAAAGAACCCCTCTCGCTTTGGAAGGGTCCAGAGGGAGTGTCAGACTTTTACTGACTAAAAGTCACTATAGGATTCCGTACCTCAAAAGGAAAAAACGAAACCCTTATAGGATCACTTTGCTGTCCGTCCGTCTGTCTGTCTTATGTCTAAGTGCAGCGCCTTTCCGACTTGGCTTTGGTTCCTCATAGGCCTTCTAAAGGTAATAGAAAATTTTTGCCTTTTAATTTATTTATTTATATTTATTTATTTAAACTTCATGTACAGTAGTGGTACATAGGCGGACTTAATGCAACAAGGCATTCTCTCCCAGTCAACCTTTGGGTTAAAAAAGAGATCACTGAGGTAGGTTTGCACAATAAACAAATAACAATTAATGAAAACGGAAAAAAAAAAGTTATTTATATATAATATATAATAAAATACATAAATATGCTAAAATAATAAACTAATAAATACTATGAAAAATATCAAATCTTAAAGAGAACTTAATAACAATTCTGACGAAGAACAAACTAAGGTTGAGAGGACTTCAAGGGATTTTTTTATTTAATGTTCTTTTTTTATAATTTATGGCTCTGCGAATTGTTTTTTTTTTTAAGCTATTGCATAGCTTCTATCGCGGGCCTTGAGCGTGGAGACCGAATCCAGAAATTCCGTAACGAAAATAACCCAACACCCCCCACTCATTTGTTTTTTGAGCGTGGTGACCGATAAGAAAACAAATGAGTGAACAATCAATCAAAATTCAATTCAATGTGTGAAAGTGTAACTTCAATTAATATCAAAGAAAAAAAAACAAAGGAAAAAAAATACTGCATAAATAAAATAAATAAATAATTATAATTGCATAAGTTGATAAAAATGCTATGCAATAGCTTTACCGCGGCAGTCCCCGAGTGCCACACGTCTTTTTTTATTATAGAATAAGCTCGCGTTTGACCACTATAATTGGTTCATCGTACATGTTCCAAACGACCATGCGTCTTGAGATAAAGTATAGGGCATAAAAATCTATACGATTTTTGATTTTTAGTAGTAGCTGAACCGGCAAACTTCGTACCTCCTAACAGTCAATGAATGTATTATATTATTCGATAAACTCAACCGATTGCGATGAAACAAAACCTAAATAATATACCAAGTTACACTCAAATCTAATGTATATAAGTTATCTACATTGATTTCATACATTTTACGTGATACGCGCACGACTAAAAACTTTTACTTTTATCAATATAGTAACAGCATTGTATACAATTTTTGCATTTAATTTTATAAGCAACTTGGTGTGGTAATCTCTAAAATTAAGGCGATTTTCGTGATAACCAAGCCAAAGAAAATTTACACACACACACGCCATTTTTAAATAATGTCAAACCAAAAACAAACATGCAAGTTACCACTTTAACGTATTATTAATCCAACACACGATAAGATCACCAGGGTTGTCACAATCGCAAATTACAAATTGGCACACCGGCCAATTTTATTTGCGTAGCGTGCTTTTTAATTTGTCAAAGTGGTCCTGACAAGGGTTGGCTATATTATAACGAGCCCGCGATAATTTCAAGCCTTTATCATCGAGGGGGTTAGAGGGTGTAAAATTCTCATACTTTGTAATTTGTATAAATTGAGTCAAATTGTAATTTAGCGCGCTTTTTTCTCTTTTACATTTTTTTTTCTTTTTTGTTTTGATGTTGTTCAGTGGGGTGTCTCGAAATTAATAATATGGAGGGTATCCGTAGCGTGAAATTGACGTTCTTGATTTCGGTGGTATGATATTAGTCGGTGACGGGTGACGTGCAAGAGGCAGCTCGGAGTTTTATACTTTTATTAGGTAGGGTAACCTACTGTGAAAGGGTAACACACCTATTAAATTAAACTGCTCAGTTGCGAACACAAAATGTTATTGATTTTTTTATTTATTTTTATTTATATTTCTATGTGAATGTGATCTCTCTTTATGTCACTTAAAGGATTGCTGGGAGAAAACTCATTGTTGAGTTAAGCTCACCATTGAACATAATTGTCAATTTTTTTTTGTTTATCGTGGAAATCACAGACACAATTGAAAGACAATACCATTTGACAGACCTGTTGGTCTAGTGGTTAATGACCCTGACTGCTATGCCGGAGGTCGTGGGTTCGATTCCCACCCAGGACAAATGTTTATGTGATGGGCACGACCATTTGTTCTGTGTCTGGGTGTAATTTATCTATAATATGTATGTATTTAGAAATATATAAGTATGTTTATCAGTTGTCTAGTACCCATAACACAAGCTCTGCTTAGCTTGGGACTAGACGGCGCTGTGTGATAGTTGTGGAATATATATATTTTTGTGGAATATATTAATAGGTGCGCGAACGCCGGCGTTCGCTTGGGGTTTAATGAATTAATAATTTTTTTTTTGTACAATAAAAAATTAAGTATTTTTACATTGTGTGCATCTGTTTGCTAAATCAAAATTTAATAATTTAATAATATATATTTATTATTTATTGAAGTGTTTTAGCAATAGAGGTTCGTTCTCACTGACTTGTTAATTGTATATCAAAGTTTTTTTACTCGATTTACCGGTTTTTCAACTTATTTTACCGATGTTGTTAAGAAATGTAAAACATCGACAATTTCGTATTGTACTTTGTACATTAAGAAATGTTAACATCACAAAAAAAAACTAACGCCTACCAAAATGTATATATATAGGCGGAATAAACATATTTTCTTTCTTTCTTTTTTCTTTTCAAAATGTATTGTCATACAAAGACCTAAATCACTTTGCCTGAAATGTTTCTAAGAATTAAAATTGCTAACATAGTTGAAATATTTCAAGATTATGCCACCACAGCCACTTTCCCGACTTACACTTACTTCACCCCTCTCATAAACCACACCGTCAAAATATCCGAACTCACATTGCGGCACAACTCTACCATAAATTACTCCACATATTTTACTTCATTATAACGTATGCCAACACCTACCTACATACATTAGACCGTTGACTTTACAATTAACAAGCTTCCATTGTTCCTCCATACGTAAAACTCCAGTAAAACAATAAAACATGGTCCCAATGTTATGATTAGAGGGGGGCGGGTTTAAATTTTGAGGCCGTGGATTATGCTAATAATATGAAAATCCGGGCCTTGTTCTTTGACGACAAGTGTGGCGAAACACGCGCGAATGCTTGTGCCAGCCCTAGCGCTGTTACGTCATCTTGTCGCTGTATAATTCGGTATTGACGTGTATATTTATGCAGTGAAGTCTGGGGTCGAATTTTGTGGACTAAAGTGTAGGCGTCGATATTAAATGATTTTGGATTGAACATGTAAATAAATTGAAGCGGTCATGATATTATATTGATAATGACTCCGACTTACTACGTGTAAGTCGCGGGTTCAAACCTATCCAAGTGCATTACTTTGTGTAATTTATTTCATCACTAGTACCCTCTAAACGGCGAAGGAAAACATCATGAGGACAACGGTATGTCCTAGAGCCAAAAATCGAAAACATGTGACATCCACCAATCCGCACTGGGTCTGCGTGGTGGATTACGAGCCCTTGCCTCTCCTAGAGAAGAGGCTTGACTCTCAGCAGTGGGAACGATACGGCTGATTTATGTTATGCGTTGTGCGTTTTGCTTATTAAACTTAATAATTTAATTTATTCGTAACTACACCTCCGTCACGCGGTAATGTGTTTGCAATAAATAAGTGCGTCTCTATACATAACTCATACATAACACGTATTTACCAATAAACATCTTAACTTAATAAGTGGTTTGGTGTTACTTTATTTAGAATCTACAACAACTACTGGCAAAATAATCCAACACTTATATTATAGTCATGATATTCAAATAAATAAATAATACGGCTCATTGATTGTTATGTGCCATTTAATATGCTTATTTATTTAATCACTGTTTTTCATAATTGATGCTATTTATTCACTATCCCCGTAAAGCAAAAATAGTTTTACCCAAATCCAATCATGTGTGAAGCTTATTCGATTTATTTAACCCAATAATATCAACGATACGTGTTCCTATGAAATTATAATGTTGCTTCCATAATTAAATCATGAATAAATACGTTTATATAAACACTAAACATTTATTAATCACCGGGTAGAGTGAATAATTTTATTTAGAAATGTAACGAAGCGTTTTTACCGGTTCGCTTCCCTCTGTGATCGTGAATACGCACAAATGAATGGTAAATTGAATTTATTTTACGTATTTATTAACGATTTTATTTTATTTTGTTTGTATCGTGAATAGATAAATTGGTAAGGAAGTGACTGGCTGTGTGATGTGAGGACTTTTTCCTTGTGGAAATTACTGACGAAGAAAAATATTTTAAAAATACGTAACATAAGTCGTTAAAGAATATTTTTTCTTTTCTGCTGGTGTTTAATGCCCGCCATACACACCAGGGTATACCTGACAGGTTTGTCTGTTCAGTAATACCTGTACAGGTAAACCGGAGCGTGTGTGCTTGGCTCTCACGGTCACGGGAATCCGATACATGCGAGACACAGGATTGGTCATTATGGCGATGCTTGGAGTAGGTCTATGTCCAACAGTGGACGTTTTTCGGTTGAAACAATGATGATAGATAGTGATAATTAACTCTATAATAGTTCAATTTAGTTTACGAGTTATAGACGCCTGCAACGTGAAAAATCAATTATACTGTTAGCTATCAATCGAAAGAACACGAATGGATATGATACGGGGATTATACGGGTATAATACGGGGATGATACGCGTACGATACGGGGTTGATACGCGGAGAATACGCGGTCTGACGGGTTTTTTTCCGTGCTTGATACGTTCCTAGCAAATGACGTGACTACGGTTATGGTATCAGAATCTTTTAATGTAATTTAGGTGCCCTAGTTCAGTTAGCTTTCTAGTTGGCAGAGTGCCACCACTCTTCACCGCAACGACCTTGAACCCTGGAGTAATATACAGTAATGCTTTCTGACTATTTTTCTTTCAGTAAAGTGTGCGTCATCGTAGACTTTGAATGTTTTTTTTGGGTAAGCAATAGCAGGCGCAAAGTGTCACATAAATTATTGTTTATGCATTTCCTTATTAAATGCTAGGTGAGTCACGGTAAAAAGTGCATTGTATGGGGTGGTTGCACGCTAGCTCGTCGTCCACCCGTTCACCCTCCAACCATCCATAGCCCCACCGACATCAAGTCATATGGGCCAAATCGCAAGGAGACACCGCCCGCCCATATAAATATGAGCGCGCTATCACCGCAGCCGCTTCTTGAATCCTTTGCAAATTTTTTCGTCCTGTCTTTGTGATGCCATTCTCCCCATTTTAGGGTGGCATGCACCCGGCGTCCACCTGTCAGGCCTAAATCGATGGCGCGTAGTGTTCCATGCGCACTTCAAAGAGGTATCAGCAAAACTAAAAGGGTTCTGTTGGGGCGATGCCTGCTAGGGTCAGGAATAGCGTCTGGAATGAGAGGGCGTATCAGACTTTTACTGACGAAAACGCACCTTTATTGTGGTGGCAAATCATTCAATGAAGGTAGCTAGCCGTCAGGCGGACCAGACCGACCCGGAGTTGTCGACAGTGAGTAGTGCGCGCGTCTCAAAGAGATATCAGCTCAGTCGGGCCGAAGCCTACCGGGGACATGGGTCTCGAAATTAATGATAAGTTTGCAAATATCTCGCGGTGAAACTGTTGGCACATCTAGTTTATCATCATCATTTCAACAGAAAGAGGTCCACTGTTAGGCTCAGGCCTTTCCCGAGCGTCGCCACAACGACCGTGCACGTCTCGCTTCCATCGGATTCTTGCGACCCTGACCAGGTCAACGGTCCTCCTTGAAGGAGGCCTTCCAATTTTGCGTCTTCCGGTACGCGGTCGCCACTCCAGACCCTTTCGTCCCCATCGACCGTTTGTTCTATGTGCAATAACATCTATCATCATCTACATCTATTTAGGTTCTTCATATATTTTTTTTTGTGTAATTCAGTGCGGTGTTTTTTTTTAAAAATTGACAACTGTACGTGCCTTGTTGGTGTTTCAGGCCTCTCAAATAAATAAACATCCGAACAAAGCGCTTTTCACATCACTTTTAGGAACTTACCGGAAAGCCTCTATTTTCCGTAAACAGTGAAAACGTTACATAATAACTAACACGAGTAAATACTTATGAACCATGTGTATTCCAAGAAAAATATTCTGAAAACCTACTCCAATATAATTAAACAGGGAAAAAATAAAACAACATATTTTTCAAACAAAGCCGATTGCACACTGCCTTCATATTGAATGCGGAGTCTCTTTTAAAATAATTTGCGTTGTTCGCGAGCGCATCATTATTTACGGATTACACTTGTCTGTACTCTGCTTTATGAGTGACGTCATGCATGTAGTGGGGATTATATCAATGGAAAGACATGTCGGGATTTATGTTTTCTAGGCCTGCGGGATTGTTCAGAAGAAATATCACGAGTCTAATGGAAAGGCTAGCTAAAGGAACATAAGTGGGTTCTGTGGACGACTAGTAATCGGTAGCTCACCGTCCGACCGTCCGGTAGCTGGAATGCAAAGGCCAACTGAAAGAACGCAGGTGGGTTTTGCAGACGAATAGCAATGAAAAGAAAGAAAGAAGAAAAGAAAGAAAAATAATTTATTTGGGGTATGGGTAGCTCACCGTCCGGCCGTCCAGTAGCAGTCCGTCAGTGGTCGGCCTGAGTCGTCGATGGCGCGTAGTATTTCACACGCGCCTCAAAGAGATGTCAGCAAAACGGTAGGGGTCCTACAAGGTCGAAGTCTATTAAAGCCTCGGGTCGACTTCTGAAAAGGTTACTCGTGGTCCTGAGACGAAAAGGGTACCTGAAGGACGCAAATTGATTTTAGGCAGTAAAAGTCGTACACTAGCTCCACTGTAAAGCGAAAAAAGTCAGTGAATGATATCCCATCTAAAAACAAATACCTACTCATAGTACCTTCCTACCTATTATTACATGCATATTACTACGAGTATACACATATCTACTTATTTTTAAGCTATTGCATAGCTTCTATCGCGGGCCTTGAGCGTGGAGACCGAATCCAGAAATTCCGTAACGAAAATAACCTAACACCCCCCACTTATTTGTTTTTTGAGCGTGGTGACCGATAAGAAAACAAATGAGTGAACAATCAATCAAAATTCAATTCAATGTGTGAAAGTGTAACTTCAATTAATATCAAAGAAAAAAAAACAAAGGAAAAAAAATACTGCATAAATAAAATAAATAAATAATTATAATTGCATAAGTTGATAAAAATGCTATGCAATAGCTTTACCGCGGCAGTCCCCGAGTGCCACTCGTCTTTTTTTTATTTTAGATGTACGGTCCCATAGGATAATTTTTGACAAAGCCACTTTGTTCTATTAAATAAATGATAAGAGTTGGATATCGATCATACAGTAACTTCTGGTTATGTTTCAACTCGTTTGTGGCACAAAAATTCCACTCGGTGACTCATAAAGAACAAGTTTTCAATGAAAATAACTTTTTTTTTCATATCAAGCTTTTATAGCGCGGTATATACCCTATATAATTAATACTTATCAAGACCATTCCAAAAGCTCAAACATGATAGGGGTTATCTGAGTTCCTATGGTCAGTCACCTTCCGGTTCATCAGATCAGCTTCATGTCATAATAATTTTGCATTGTCATCTGTTTTACATATGCATGCAAAATTTCAGCTCAATCGGTAACCAGGAAGTAGATCAAATTTAATTTGCAAGATTTGATTACAAATAAACAAACATCGGGATAGGTGAAACGAAAAAAAAAAACTTGTAATATTAACACATAAAGAACCGAAAAATTCACTCTGAAAATAAATAAGTAATATTACGTCTACCTTCATAAATAAAACACATAGACAAAATACACGCTCTTAAAGAAAATTATATTTCTTAACTTCCATAGCTGACTCAGTAAGCAAAACTGGGGACTTTAAGTTACCCAAGTAATATGAGCAGAATCGCTGTATAAGTATTATTTATTGCGCAAACTGTGCCGGGGTAATTATTTAGGAAGCTCTACCCTATTAAGGGGGGAGATATTAGAATGTGGTATTTGCGAGCCAATGAACTGGGAATATTTGCTTCGCTTCGCTGTTGAATTGTTTGGTGTTAACGGCCCGTTTCCTATTCCGATTGGCGGATTTAGTGCGGTCTAATCTGATTCATTTATTTATTTAACTATATATATTAATGTACACTAGGGTTAATTTTTCTGTTTCAATAAGAAGAAGAAAACAGAAAAATTAACCCTATTGAAAAGTAATAGATAGATATGAAAGAAAAGGGAGTTAGTGATAGTTTGACGGCTGACAGGACAGAATGGAAGAAAAACACGTTTTGCGCCGACCCCAAGTAATATGGGATAAGGGCAGGGAGAAGAAGAAGAAGAGTAATAGATACGTGGCACTGTAATTAAAAAGAACCTGGTGAAGGTTGCGGGAATCCGACGGATGCGGGACGTACAGCATCGTTCATGTTCATTGTGGCGACACTTTCGGGAGGCCTATGTCCAACAGTGGACATCTATCGGCTGAAATGATGATGATGATGACTATAATTAAGTAGATTTCTTGTGTATTTTTTGAGTTTTGTCATTACCAGGTGTTAAAAATCAACTCTTACACAAGCGCTGGTGAGCCATCCAGCCTCCTTTGCGAAAATCTTCATGTGAAGTCGCTACCATTAAATGACGTACCCCACTTTGAAAAATGTTGCACACACGTTAAGATGCTCAGCACAGATCAAATTAAATGTTCAGTCTCTGTTTCTCAAATATTTAAATGGCATTCCGTTGAATTCAGCAGGATTGTGTAACAGTTTTTTTTGAACCACTCCTGCACTAGTATCTATTTGTCAAACTGTGACAAATACAAACCTTTTTCAAGCCCATTTCGAACACTGACATCCCAATACAGAGGCCATTCCCAAATAAATATAACGTGACGGTTATATTGCATTCAAACGCGTTATTTTGAAAAGTCAATATTGCGATGCGTTCCATTAACAAATGCATGTATGCGCGCGTTATCAGCTAGGACCAGCCGACGGGGCGCGGAGCGCTGATGACACAGTGTGATGGATACAGTAGGACTAGATTGAATACTGAAATATGAAAAAAAAAAAAACTGGAGGGGACGGTGGTTAGTGATGAGAAGCAATTATCTGTCTCATTATACGATTTTAGCCGAAAGATGTCCACTGCAGTTGATCATAGAACTCCCCCAAGTGTCACCACAACGAACAGTCCTGTGCGTCTCGCTTTCACTCTCGTTACTCTAACCAGGTTATCGGTCCACTTTTTGGAAGGCCTGATTTGTCTCGTGGAAAATAAATAACTTGATTTCAACTACTACACACAATTTTCAAAGTTTTCGCTATTTGCGAAATTGATGTCAAACAACTGGTGTTCTGACCTGGAAGCAAAATGAATAGCGTCTTTGAAACTGTAGAACAAGTCAATTCACAGAAACACAATGAATAATGCAATTATTTAGTCAGCTTAAGTTATATTGATTGCTAGCTTTTGCCAGTGACTTTTTTCACATGCAAAAAAAAAGAACTGTCTATTGAAACCAAATCAAGGCTACAAGGTAGACCGACGACCTGCTGAGGTTCACGGGAATTTGAAGGATACGAGACGCACAGGACAGATCTATGTAGCTACTTGAGGAAGCCCTATGACCTGCAGTGGACGTCTCTCGGCTGATGATGATGATGAAAATGACTCAAACACCAACTTCAATTCAGCGTACATAACCGTGTAAGAAAAAAAATATTACCCAAAATGACCTTACTGTTTCTTTTTACTCTATATCATGATAGTGGGTAGCCAGGCGCCAAGTGCAATATCCGCTTTGACCGCCCGTTCCGCTAATTGATTCCGAGTCCATTCACTACACAACATATTGCATCTGAAAACTTTTTTTTTTGTATTACTGCTGTGACCTGTTACTAGGTTTCATTTATAGTTTTGGAAAAGTTGTTATTAACTCTTTGGAATGTGTAATTAGCTTCTTTTTTATGGCTGAACGCTTCATTAACTTTTAAAAACGGAACCCTTGTAGGATCACTTTGTTGTTCGTCTGTCTGTCTGTCTGTCTGTCGGTCTGTCGGTCTGTCTGTCTGTCAAGACCCATTATTGGGAAAGCGTGGAGGTATCGAGTGGAAATTAAAACCATATACTCAGGTCTGCGGTCCCTTGAAGCTGTGAAAATAAAATTTCTAAGTTAACGAAAATAAATTTATGGCCGTTTATGTCGCAAAAAACGTACATATACATATATTTCGACACTAAAGAGATCAAAATTCATAGAGTACTTCCCGATGACCCTGATTCTTGAAATTTGCCATAAAGCAAGGTCTCATAACACAGTTATAGGGTAGGGCAAATTGCACGCAGAACAGATGGTTGATGGGGATGAATGGTTCTAGAGTGGCGACCACGTACCGGAAGACGCAGCGTTGGAATTCCTCCAACAAGGTGGGCCGATGACCTGGTCAGGGTCGCGGGAATCCGATGGATGTGTGACACATAGGACCGGTCGTTGTAGCGACGCTTGGGGGAGGCCTATGTCTAACAGTGGACGACTTTCGGCTGATGTGATGATGATAATGATGTCAACGATTGCAGCCAAGTTGATAATCAACTTGGCTACGGGGTACAGGAGCGTCTCCATTCTATTGCAGGAAAAGACAGGAAGATTTCACACCTCAATTTTGTTTGTATCGTTATAACAGTTGCCATCACATATTTCTAAACCGGATTATTGTTGGTTTAGGTTGTCAACCCAAAAACATAATTTGTGATTGACGAGGGTTTCTTTATTTCAGGAATGTATTGACAGTTCTATATTTTTATGCCGATTTCTAAATCGAAATATGTGTCACGTTGGGTTTTGGATGAACATCGAAATTCGTTTTGTTTTTATTGTTCAAAATGCTCATAGCTAATGGTTATAGTCCCAATAGGTTATCCTTTTTGTGTTCGTGTATTATTTTTTTTTAATTTTGTAAACTAATGCTTCAACATTCGAAGACATGTGACATTCACCAACACGCACTGGGCCCGCGTGGTGGATAGCGGCCCATTTCCTCCCCTAGAGAGGAGGCTTGAGTCCCAACCGTGTGAACATTAAAAAAGGCTGATGATGATGAAACTAATGCCTGACTGCAATCTCACTTGATGGTAAGTAGTGATGCAATCGTTGATGGTGAGGTGCACTAATAATTTATTCAGATTCATACTAACTGATATTCTCAAAGTTTGAGCAATCAAGCTCATTTTTTTAAATTTACTATATATTATTGATAGGCTCGCACTTGTCCACTATCTCATCTGATGGTAAACGATGATGTACTTGATGATAAAGTAACTTATTCACCTAATCCTGCTTGGACACCTCTGACACAAAAGAAGCTGTTTTTATTTTTCTGTGGTTGACTGTGCCTTTCAGTTGATGAGGCGTCACCATCTTCATCAGCTCTATTATAATGTTCATCATGTGCAAGATGCACATTTCTGCAGCATCTCTTCAAGACGCAGCAGCATCGATATCATGGGAAAGCTCCCATAGGAAAGTGTGCATAGTGGGAAAGTTTGCCCATGATATCGATGCTGCTAGGACTTGAGGAGATACTGGAGCGATGTCGCGAGAAAACTTGCCGAAGGACATGATGAGCATTATAATAGAGCTGATGAAAAAGGTAGACGTCCTATCATTTGTAAGTCACAGTTACTCACAGTTCCAATTAGTCTTTCTTTGTTGAGTAGGACTGAAAAGGAAATATAACCAATTATTATCATCCAACATTTCTGTTGATGGCAATCGTCGCAATAGTCAGTTAATTTTAATAAAAGGGCTACCGGGCGTGCGTCCACTGTATTAATTGCCTGGAAAAACCAATCGGCGCGAGTGTTTAGCGCTATAGGCCGAGAGCCAGTGCGTCGGCCTGGTTAGGGATGTTATGAAGGACATTTAGCGGGACCGAATGCGGAGGCAAAGGTATTTCATATGTATTTTTTTAAATATTTTTTTCCATTGACTCAAGGACGGCAAGCGGATGCAATGAGGCTGATTTCTCAAATCATCATTATCATCATTTCAGCCGAAATGTGTGCAATGTTGGACATAAATCCCCTAAGCGTCGCCATAACGGCCGGTGCTGTGCGTCACTCATCCATCGGATTCCCACGACCCTGACCAGGTCGTCGGTCAACCTTGTTGGAGGCCTTCCAAGGCTGCACCTTCCATTACGTGGTCGCCATTCAAGAACCTTTTGGCGCTTTCGACATCTGTAAATATAAACCTCTCAAGTAAACATTTAAAAAATACATATAAATTGGTACACAACAAGAGGGGTCTATAACTACTCTCACCGATGATCTGCGGGCCTATTACGACCTCTTAATTCCAGTCAATTTACGCCGTAAAATGAACTGACTTGCTTATCCGTATTATGACATCTTATTGCCAGCCAGTCAGTAGTCACGTGACACTAGACCGTCTTCTGCATGGATATTGGCTGGGAATTCCGTATTATGAGCGTCCAACTGACATTATGTAGCTTGCTAAAGTGTCAAAAATTGTGACAAACAAGCCAGTCAGTTTAAGCCAGTTTCTAGTAACTTAAAGTGAATTGTTTTGACTTTTTATTATATTTGAATCTATTTGATAGTTAAATAAAACATTAAATATGTGTGATGAGTTGATAATCTTCGAATTTCTCGAAAGTGATGCGTTTATAGTTTTAGAAATGATCGAAGTTTGCAATGTTCGCGATCCCGATTACCTACGTAATTGTAAACTGATGTTTACCTTTTTTGTTTTGTGTTCAATTCTCACCATTACTGTATTTTTAGTTAAAACTTACCTAAAAAATGATAATATAGCAGTTAGATTGACAATTGGTATAATATTGGGTGAGAAATTGAAAATTTTGTGTTTCAGAATATGACCGAAATTGTATCTTTTGCAGTTTTAGTTCTAGAAACTTTTTTATGTGTTAAGTCATGCAAAAGATTGTTTTATATGAAAGTAGACATCATAACGAGTATTTTGATGTGCATATTGTATATGTTATGTGAAAGAATAAATAAATATGGCATCCGAAAGGGCTCGGCTGAAGCGAAACTAAAAGTAAAATAAGTCTAAAAATCATGGTTCCCGCGGACGTAAAGTTTCGGGGTATATAGCCGAACCCCTAGGAACCTTTTCGTCGAAAACGTGTTTTATTGATCCTCTTCGATAACCGCTGTGAGGTGCTGCTACGTTCCCCCTTAGTCGAAAACGTACGCATTCAGAAGTGCGTCGTGGCGTACGAGACCAGCGCAACAAGCAATGTACGCCAAAAATCGGGTTGAACTGTTCCGAGGGCTCGGTAGCCGAAGGGTACTGCCTGCTACCGTCACCGCCTCCTAACAGGGGCCAGTCCACCACACCGTAGGTTATCGGATGTTTACGTCTGGGCTCAGGGTGGCGCAGCACTTCAACACCGCCACCGCGGCGACCACCATGCCGATCCCGTAACGTCACCCAGCACTCCAACGCCATCGCTAACCGGGATGCCAATCCGATGATATCACCCTTACACAGCACAGCGATCGCCAAAATAACATATTTTTGTTAAAAAGTTTTGTTCAAGTACGTACACACACCCTTAGTTCCGAATTACGTCTAAAGCGATTATATCGCAAATCCGACCAAATGTAATAGTCACAAAATACAAGGACTATCAAGTACTATTTGTGACTTTGCGCGTTGGTCGGATTCGCAATATAATCGCTTTTGACGCAATTCGGAACACGGGGTTAATTTTGTTTTTGCCGGGTTAGGAGTTATCCTAGTACGTTCAGAAATGAAGTATATGAGACAATGCTCTATTTTCAACTTTATGACATTGTATTTACGGAAATAACACATAATTCGTTTTTAAACTCGTTGTTAATTTAGATTTCTGTTATAAAATTACATTAATTTCATCAATAAAAAATATTTCATTCAAAATTTAAAAACCGTAAATACCGGTAACCTTTGTTTTTATGTTTTCGAACGCCATCTTTCAAAGCAGTGCAAACCAGCCACAGACAACTGTCCAGGATGATTCCAGTCAGAATGACGTACGTCATAATACGAAAAAGAACAAGGCAGTTTACGGCCGTAAACTGACTTGCCTGGAAACTGACTGGATTTTAAAACGGTCGTAATAGGCCCGCTGGTGAGGGAATCCAATAGATGCCAGACACACAGGACCAGTCATTATGGCGACACTAACGGCTGAAATGATGATGATGAATGACGTGATTTCTTGTTGAAATTTCCCACTTGCGAATACGGAGGCTCAGTTCCGAAACAACCCTAGGCCTGGTTTACAACAATATGTGTCGATGGGTATTGCAAACTCTTTTCCAATAGCGCGCTGATTGAGCGACGTGTATTGTGTGTACTGGTGAACTGTTTTTGCTTGTAGCTACAGGATATATGCAGAATTTTTTGTCGTGATTTTTTTTTCGCGTTTTGTTCGACAAAATTTTTTCCGGTAGTCTATTTCATAGAGTCCTAGCATTTTGGGATTAAAAGTAGTTAAAATTAGACGGTTTTTTTAAAGGTGGGAACTAAAAAAAAGACTATTTTGTATATTTAATCAGCTTATATCACTCTTGGGCAGACCGGGAAGGCATCAGGCAAAAATAACACGTTCCTTTAGCTTTTAATATAACACGTTCATTTGCGTCCCAGGACGACTTACTCGTCCCTTTCAGTCTTTTTAACCCTTCCAAAAGTCGACCCATTGCCCATCACTCAACAATGGTATTGTTGTCTATTGGTGAAATTATTTTCGTAATTGTATCAGTTGGTGCTTCTAATTTTTTTGTTCACACTTACTTGCAAATCTAAAAAAGCTATTTTATCACCATAGAATATTAGTTGTGATAGATATTTTTCAAATATGTTTTTTCTTTTATTTTCTTTACACACATAAACATTTCGAATACTCTGACTATTATTTGAGTAAAAACAAAAAATAATAAGAAAAACTAAACTAATTACTAACTAAAAACAGCAAATTATGGCTACAAAAACTTCTTCACATCGCTATCATCTGGTAATGCGACTAAAAGGCTAGCGGCATTGCCACGCTGTATGGCGATGTTGATTTTTCCCAATAGAAACGGCAATATACAGGTATATATATATATATTTTTTTCAATAGAAAAGTAACTTGTTTTTGACATGACGCTTATTGTTTCAGTGTGACCTGCAAATAAAAACCATTTCAAAATACATCCAATTCAGCTCAAAAACTCCAACATAAAAACTGTAGTTCCCAACTCAACTGAACCATTTACACCGAACAATAAAAATCGACAAACGCAACAACACACCAAAGGGACATTTTTCATAGACGATGATGTTTTTATATTTATTGCGAGCTCCTGGTCTAGTCGGCGACCGTTAAAATTAATATGCCTTTGAGCGTTATTGCTAGGGAAGCTTCACATCCTTTTTAGGGTTCCGCACCTCAAAAGGAAAAACGGTACCTACCCTTCTAGGATAGGTTGTCCATGTCTGTCTATCAAGATCCGTTAATCGAGTTGAAATCTCAATAAGAATCCGTCTCAATAAGAAGTCTTTCTATTGTGTCTCTAATTACGCTATTTGAAAGGTACAAACCATATATAAGGTGACCCCTTTAAGATATAAAAACAAACTTCTGAGTTAACGAAAAAAAAGTTCTTTCCGTTCATGTTGCAAGAAACGTATATTCGAACTCTTATAAGAAACAAAATTCGTAGGGTTCCTGTTGATCCAGGATCCTGAAATTTGGCATAAAACAAGGTCTACAACCGTAAATTCGCTGTTACGTTACAAACACTTTTTTTGCGATTCCGAATAATCTTTGTGACTCCATAATGAGAATTTTACAAAGATAAGTTTGTGCGGAACCTTCATTGCGCGATTCCGACTCTTACTTGTTCAGTTTTTTGCTTTGAGTACTAGGCGAGCAGAGAAACTGGGAGTCTTGTTCCAGGTATTTTACGGGACGACAGCTCAAAGAGAACTTTATATGAAAAGGGAAAATGGTAATTTAACAGAGCCTAGGAAAGCAACTAAGGGTTTCTATGCAATTTCCTTTGAAAAATGCCGTTGGAATTTCCAATTTACTGTCAGTTTTATAACGGTATGTAGGCAGGGTAATGACGTAGTCATGTTTTAAAGGCGGAAAAAGTCATTACTCCAGGTGCATTTTAGTGATCGATTTTAATAAACTCGACTAGACAACCATGCTATGTTGAATTAGATTTTGATTTAGCCAATTGACTATGTGATTTTTTTTTTCTGTAAATGCTTATTAACGTATCATTTGTAACTTTGTAAGTCTAGTTTTTTTACCCTAGTCCTACTTTACTTAGGGTCAATGTAACACGTGTAGAGAGAGGTAGAGCAGGGGTGGCCGAGTGGTAACGGCTCCGACTTACGAGTTGTAGGTCGTGGGTTCAAACCCAGCCAGGCGCATTACTTTGTGTAATTTATTTTATTACCATTGCTCTCAAAACGGTGAAGGAAAACATCGTGAGGGAACCGGCATATCCTAGAACCAATGAAGACATGTGACATCCACCAACCCGCACTGGGCCCGCGTGGTGGATTGCGGCCCGTTCCCTCTCCTGGAGAGGAGGCCTGAGTCCCAACAGTGGGAACATTACGAGGTCGACTATGCTATGCTATGCAATGCAACACGTATTTTAGGATTCCGAACGTCAAAAGGAAAAAAAAACGAAATCCTTATAGTATCACTTTGTTTCAGTATCTAAATTCGACTTTTTTGAACTAACAATTTTTATTAGTCAATTCAATCTTTCAAGGCAACTTGGTAAGCGACCAAAAATAAGCGGATTTTCATAAGTTAGCCTTCGTGTACAACACTCCACAATGGGCTCTTACAAAAATAGCCGAGCCGGAAGTTGTTACTGAAAACGTTTCCTGCGCTCGTGAACATTGCTTTATTTTTGGCTCCGTTTAGATATTGGTAGCTGATATTGTTGGATGGGTGGGTGTTAAGTGAAGGGAAAAACTTTAGTCAAAAAATATTTGCATAATATTTAAAGCTTAATTAGCCCTATAATGTTTCCTCTGCTGGGACTCAGGCCTGCCCTCTAGGGGAGGGAATGGGCCTTGAATTGGAAATGGAAAAAAATAACCTTGAAAATATAGTGATTGTGTTAAAGACGACAAGGAAAGGCAATTGAATGAACGCAAGGGGTTTTTAGTCAGTGAAAGTCTGATATTGTCTCTCACTGTATTTAGAGCGCGAGAAGTTATTTGATGATTTCTCACCATTAAAAAAGTATACTGCAGTTTTTACCCGACTGCAAGAGGGGTTATGTTTTTCGCGCGTATCTTGTATGTTTGTATATATGTAATATTCTTTATTACCTCATATCTTCCAAACCGCTGAACAGATTTTTATAATTAACATATCGTTAGATTCTTCTTGATAACCCAAGTGTTCTTAGATAGGTGACGTTAAAAAAAAAACATATCGACTGTGAGATGCTATATGTTTTTTTTATGCTGCAATATGGGTGTCAAATTAAAGGGCTTTTCATGAGGATTTCAAAATGGTATGTCATTACCATATTAAAAAAAAGTACAACAGGAAATCTATGTTATTTATTTTGTACTGAGGTGAATGGCTAGGTCGGTTTTTGAACTTTATAGTGATTTTACGTCTAAAATATAGTGAAAAATAGTGATATTATAATAGTAACTAAAAAATAAAAAAATAATTTAAAAAAATAAAAATACCTGACAGCGTAAAAAAATACTTTAAATAAAAACTGAAAAGAAAAACATTAAAATAATCTAGACTAAAATCATTCTATCTAATGTGGGTCCCGACTGTTGCTGAACTGTGGACTGAACTTGTTTGTTTTTCTTTTCAGTCTTTATTTAAAGTAATTTTTTACGCAGTCGGGTTTTTTTTTTATTTTTTAAATTAATTTTTTTATTATTATTATGAAATGTTATGTGACGTGACCATTATGGCGGCACTTGGGGAGGCTTATGTCCAACAGTGGACGTGTGTGGACGGCTGAAATGATGATGATTCGTGACCTGGTCTGTTTGTTTACATTTCTTTACTGTGTTTTTTTTTACAAGTTAGTGATAATGGTTACTTAGATCCAAATGAAAACTGATCTTTACGTCTTTATAAGACTGAAGGGGCTCAGCGGGACCAATAACTACAAGGGCTGAGAGAATGTTTGAAAAAAAAAAATACCTGTGGCACTCGGGGACTGCCGCGGTAAAGCTATTGCATAGCATTTTTATCAACTTATGCAATTATAATTATTTATTTATTTTATTTATGCAGTATTTTTTTTCCTTTGTTTTTTTTTCTTTGATATAAATTGAAGTTACACTTTCACACATTGAATTGAATTTTGATTGATTGTTCACTCATTTGTTTTCTTATCGGTCACCACGCTCAAAAAACAAATGAGTGGGGTGTGTTAGGTTATTTTCGTTACGGAATTTCTGAATTCGGTCTCCACGCTCAAGGCCCGCGATAGAAGCTATGCAATAGCTTAAAAATCCCAACCCTTGGACAGCAATGGGCAATTTAAGGTACATAGGTGGGTTTTAGTCAGTAAGTCAGACACGCCTTCGTGGTCCACCGAAAACTAGATAGATTTTTTTTAAACAAGTAGGTACTTTATTTATTTACATGACATAAATTATGAAATGATGATGATGATGATCATGAATAAAGACTTAAAGGAACGCTATTTGTTCGATAAATGCAAATATTATTAAGTGTACGGGAAAGTACGAACTTTACTGCTGTCTAAAGTTCCCACTTTCTATTTATATCGTCTGAATACGATCGTTGTTGGTAGTTCATAAATAAAATCCTCGTTTTCACAATAATGGAGCTTTAACTTTCGGATCCTCAAATCCATATGTATGAGCCAATATATTTTTCCATCAGAACTTTACGAAAAAAATACACATACCAATAGAAATTCATCATTCACAGTTTCCAATACTAGATTCGTATAAAAAACGGGCATGGCAATATCCATTGCCTTCGGGGCAGTTACGAATTCAACAGATATATACATATCACACCCGAAAACGAACCTTACCCTGTGAAACATAAAATTCAGAATCAATTCTCAAAATTACTTTTGCAAGCCACTTGAAAACTGTGGTTTGTTAAAGGATTTTGGACTTTATTCGTTTGTGATAAGGGTTATGACTGTGTTTGATTGTCACAGTGACTAGATACGAAAGGTTTGTTGACGCAATCAACGCTGGCAGGTCACAGTACGGTGAAAGGCTCTGATGCTATTTGCTTGGACATATATACATTTGTACATACAATCTATGTATTGTATAGAATGTGGACGGGTGTTAAAGCTCAGTATTGATTGATGGATTTATCAGGTTGAATACTGCAATCAGTTTGGAACTGAAAAAACAAACTTAAGTGGCAATGGGTGGTTTAGTGCACATTGCACGCAGAACAGATGGCCGTTAGGGTCGAAAGGTTCTGGAGTCAAAGAGCAACTGAAGGATATAGGCGGGTTTTAGTCCAGTAGAAGTCTGACACACCTTGCTCCAATCGGCGGCAACAACCTCTCGCGTCGGGCCCTGGTACAGGCCATGGTCCAGAGCGTGGAGAAAAGGCAAGCGGTTGCTTCCTTCTGCGAAGAAGTATTAATAACGAAGGAGGTAGTAGGAAGGTAGTATGCGTGAGGGAACGACCCTCACGCCCCTACTGCCGGGATCCCGATCCCTATTTCCAGCCACCGTAGGCGTCGTAGGCTAGCGGATGGCAAGCAATGAGTAATACACTGTGCCCATGTCATCGACGGCACGTAGAATTCAGCAAATAGTAGGGGCTCATCAGGGTTGAAATCTACGGCCATGGATAAAAATAAAAGTAAAAAATGTTCCCAAGGCCCTGGAATAAAGGCAAAGAAGGAACAGGAGTGGGTTTTAGGCAATAAAAGTCTGACACACCCTTCTGTTCCCCTTAAGAGCGGGAGAAGACATTGGATGATTTCCCACCATAAACAAAAAACGCATCGCGGCCAAAAGTCGTCCAAAGTGCTGTTTACATTAAGTATAAATATTTTACTACCAAGCACTCATTACAACTTTATATTATTATTCTCATACTAAAAGCGCAATTTTCCACCTCTTAAGCTAATTAAAACAATTTCAAGAAAAGCAAAATAACTAACAATATACACATACATACCTACATAGTTTGCATGGATTTCATTATTTAGCGTAGCATCCGCCGTCGTAGCACCGTAGCACTTGACGTAGCACGCTATCTACGAGCTACGAGCTACGTCGTAGATCTGCTACGCGCGAAGATACACGTATATTGTTGCGTAGAATTTAATGAATATACAAGTTGTTTGCTACCTAGATTATCTGTTGAAAATTTATTCGACATATCAAAGTAGGCACCGTATTTGACAAGTTGTCGGATACATTTATTTTGCCATAATTTTCGTTTGAAAATTTAGGCCTTGCCAATATTAAATGGCGAGTTTCGTTTTTGAAGTTACTGAATATTTTTTTCGTAGAAATTGATGAATGATAATTATTTCGTATTTCTAAACAATATAATTTTATTTTTATTAGTTGATCACAGAAATAAAATATTTTCTGGCAATAATAATAACTAAATCAAAAGCAAGGCCCAATATTTGACTGTTAAGAAATTCAAATAAATGTTATATTACGTTCTACTTAATTTAAAAGGCACATTAATCTTTATGTTGGGTTCTAGTAAATTCAGAATACTCCCCTATTAGACCTTCAAATTTCTTAGAAAAACCCTTTTTTTGGGTAAAATTTCATACGGTAAAGGATTGTTTTTGTTTTGTTATTTTCGCTTTGGCACGTATTTGTATTTTTGGTCTTATATTTTATATGCTGAATTGGCGCTTTTTGGCATTGCACAGATTTTAATTTTCTTTTTCCATTACCTATGTATTTATGAGACTGTGAGACACGAACAGTATTTTTTCTTTCTTTTTTCATATTTTTGTCAGTTTAAGTATAATTTTGGTCTTTCGGTAAATACAGTTGACTTTACGGAGTTTCTTTTTTACCCCTGTTTAACCCGAAAAGTTGTTCTAACTGTATACCAAGATTAATTCTTTAATCCCGGAAATCTTTAAGTCAAGAGTGAATAGGTTTCTTCTAGGTAAGCGCGCTCCATCGTCGACCGCATCGTCGCTTTCCATCAAGTCAGATAGCGGTAAAGAGCAGACATAAAAGAAAACCGTTAAGACGTAAAGAAACAACAAATAAAAAGATAAAAGAAAAAAAACACATTTTTTTTTTACAACTATCACACAACGCCGTCTAGTCCCAAGCTAAGCAGAGCTTGTGTTATGGGTACTAGACAACTGATAATCATACTTATATATTTCTAAATACATACATATTATAGATAAATTACACCCAGACACAGAACAAATTATTATGCTCATCACACAAACATTTGTCCTGGGTGGGAATCGAACCCACGACCTCCGGCATATCAGTCAGGGTCACTAACCACTAGACCAACAGACCAGTCAAGAAAGAAACACGTTTATTTAGTACACAGTCATACACACAATGAAAAAACAAGTACATAGAAACTTAAAACCGACTTTTTGAGAATTCAAAGTGCCTGTAATTGGTCTATTTAAAAATAAACGTTTCTGATTCTGATAAACAAAAAATAAAAACATCATACTGATGGGTCTCACAGCTGCGCTAAGTAAATCCAGTTCAAAATAATGTCAGGCACAGGAATCACATGACTTGATTCCGCCTTCACTTTTCTGCCATCGGACAACCCGACGAGTTACGTTGTTAACACTTCTACAATCCAGACTTCGCCTCTTCCTTTATACCACGTACATCGAAGGATTGGATCCATTTGCCTGCTGCGGTCTTCCCGTCCGATTATAACTTAGGTGTCTTCAAAGCTAGAGTGAATAGGCTCTTAATAAACTAGTGCGATACACCATCAAAGAATGCATCACTGCTCACCATCAAGTGAATCGCAGTCAAGCTCTGGTTTATATTATTGAAAAGAAAAAATAAAACTCATGATTCATCTCAGATATTCATCAATATTAGCTATTTAATGAAAGGAAGTGATACAAATGATATAATCAAAGTAATACGATCAACCTACATTACAAAGGCTATATAGAGAACATGACCTTGTTAGAAAGAATTCTTAGGAAACCAATCTGCCAAGTGCGTGTCGGACCTCACACTGAAGAGTCGGGATAAATATTTTACTAGTACACATTGTTGATTTTGTCGAATTCAAAACTATGTTGAGGTTTCACAATATAGACTGCATTTTAACTATACACCGTTAAATTTTAATCGTTTTAATCTCGTGGAGGGTCGATCCGGTACATGAAACACTATCGATTTATAAAGATAAAATTAAGAAATAAAGTACCTCTTTTTCAAAACTCGTATTAATTCACGCATGTACGAAATTAGTATCTTTAAGAAAACGTCAGCTGAGCGAGTTCAATGACCTGTAGTTAATAATCGGCGTTGCGTACAAAGTACCTACAGGTCATTGAACTCGCTCATCTGACTTTTTCTTAAAGAAATTAATTTTGTACACGAAAAAAAAAAAAAAAAAAAAAAACCCTCCACGGGATTAAAACGATTAAAATTTAGCGGTGTATATGAAAAGAAATAACTGACTGACTGACATCAACACAACCAAAATTACCGTGACTAAAAGCGTGATATTCTGCACAAGGTTTCCTTTTACAACGCAGGCGAGCAGTAAGAGGATTTCCCAAAATTCACTCTCTAAAGGGTTGAAACGGGATCCGAAGTTTGTATGAAGAAACGTACTGTTTTGCGGGTGAAGCCACTCACAGAAGCTAGTTTACTGACAGTTTTTCGTTCGGAAACACAATATGACATAATATTTTAAAGGCGAATGTTTGTGTGCGTGAATGTTTGTTACTTCGTGTCGCTCGAACGACAGAACAGACTTCGAAACTTGGTACACGGGTGAACCATGTCCTGGAATAACATATAGGATACTTTTTAATTCCGGAAGTATGTTCTCAAAAACTTAGTTTAAGTACCAGTCTCCCACAGTGTGAATTCTTATTATTGAAATTGTTTTAGTTTTTGTAACCGCTGTGATTCTTTTTAACTTTGCCCCAAATCAAATCAAAATATTTATGTGTGTGTTTCAGCATATCCTGCCGTAACATACAAATATATTCACGTAACGCACAAATATATTCACAATCAGTGTCGTCAATTAATCTAACTTGCACGTTACAGGTTATATTGACTTGTCTTCTAAATAGTATTTAGCTGTATATTATTTTTTAAATAGTTACAAATTGAAAATCCTTTTTGTAAACACTAGGAATTACTCCTGTATCGTAGGTGCATCCACAAATACGTAAATTCACATTGACACCTAAATCCGTAACACCTATCTGTAGACCGAACAAATAATTTTTCCGTACAGGAATCGAACCTGCGACACGTAGCGCAGGAATCAATCACTCAACTACTGCGCCAACCATGCCGTCAAATATTGTGACGAGAAAATAAATAAATAACAATTATTATTGTTTCGCAATTTGGCTAAGGAACTCTAAAAGTAACATAAGTAAATACGAATTAATTCTAATAAATATAAATGTTCCGCCGTAGCGTCGTAGCTCCGTAGCTACGCCTACGTCTGTTGCTACGAAGGCTTATTTTCATAAGAGCATTATTTTTCTACTATTTTATATTTCTATATGAATTCATTTGTTTGATGTTTAAGTATGTGATTCTCTTTTGTAGAATTATGTTTATTTCTGCCTTATAAATAACTTGAATGATTCTCGAGTAGCTAAATTATATACATATTTTTGTGACATAGCTAATAAACCATTTTTACTTTATTTTTGTCAGTTGTCTATAATGCAAGTGTATTTTATTGGAAGTACAATTCTTTTGAACACAAATTTTATTGAATTTAAATTAGTAGTTCCTGAGATATATCTTGAACTATTAGTCACCATTTTATGTTTTTTTTTTAATAGCCTATACTGTCCCACTGCTGGGCAAAGGCCATTTTATATTATTTTTTTTTAAATCAATATCTAGATTTTGTTTCAGATAAACTTTTTATATTTATTTTTAGCCAATTATTTACTTATTTAAAAAAATCCAAGTTTTGATGACTTAGATGCCCCAGAGACTGGCCTATAAAACAAAAATTAAAATATTAAACAATGGATAATAAACTTCAATTTCAAGCAATGTTTAGTTTTACTGACAATAAAAAAAAATAGACAAAAAATAAATATTTACAATATATATATAGTTATATACAGTAAAAAACGTTAGGGACTGGATTTTAAAACAAAAATTAAAATTTTAATCAATGAATAGTCGACGTTATCCGAGTTTATTTTTACTGTCAATTTTTTAAAATTAAAATGTCAAAAAAAAATGACTTAGCTTCAACCTAATCTAAAAAGCCATTTCAGCCAGTTTTGTGAAAGCAGCTGGCTGAAACCTTTCCTGAATATAGCTTACAAAGTCTTTCTTTTTCATAAACAGCGCTGATCGGAATTCGATTAGTAGGCGGCTCGCTCGCTAGCTATAAATATCTCATTTGTCAAATTTTATGGCTGACCCGCCCTGGCTTGTAATGTTTCATTTTGCTAAGGACCTAGATTTGAATTAGATGTACTATGTAGCAGAACAGTGTATGTATGAGAGCAGTAGTGGCTACTGAGCTTACCACTGGGTAATAGCCCCGACGTAAAGTAAGAAGGACAGAACGAAAGAAAGAAAGAAAAAAAAAGAAAATGAATTTACTATACAATGTGTTTTAAGTAGAAATCGTTTTTTGAATAATATCTCAATGTATATTTTAAAAACATCGTGAGGAAATCGGCATGTCCTGGAACCAAAAATTCGAAGACATGTGACATTCAGTAATCTGGGCCCAGCAGTGGGAACATTAAAGGCTGATGATGATAATTGCAGCCATTTAAGCTGATGTAACGAAAAATCTGCTCCTAAGTTCCTTTTTTGCCTTTATTCTACAACTCCGGGGTTCTCTTTCGCACAACCCATGGTTAATAAGTTAATAAGTTTTTGAGGACCCCTACGGTTTTGCTGACATCTCCTTGAAGCGTGCGTAGACACTACGCACCGTTGCCGACTCGGGCTCGGCCCGAATGGTTACCGGAAGGCGAGCTACCCATTGCTTGCCGTTCGCAAACCCACGCCTACGGTGGCCGGAAATCTGGGTCGAGATCTTTTTAAATCAATTATTCATTTTATCTTTTAACAAGCTAGATTCGACTAACATCAACTTACAAGTCACGATTGACGAGAGCCTTACCATTTAAAGTGCTTATCAAAAAATATAGTGCTCGATCAACATTGGCCCGTTGGCCCTGATTCCACATTATTGATGAGACCGGGATTACTTGATACTGAAGTTGTTCGGTGATTGATATCACCGGTCGTTAGGACCGATTTTATATATTTTTCCTGCAAGGATCAAGTCAGGTTCGTTTATAGCCCACCTGATGGTAATTGCTTCCGAAGGTTCTGTGTATCGAGCACGTTAGGGTAAGGAACTATTTGGTCCTTCGAGCCGGATAATGTTGGGTTTTTATGGATTTGTACGTAGAGGCACATTTGGAAACGAAAGTGGAATTTTATGAGTACCTAACTAAAACTGTATTTTTAATTCTTCAGACAACCATACGTGAAAATTAAAATAATTTACTCGGGTGTTTAAAAAATCCAACAATACTCGTTATTATTTAAATTAAAACAGTGCACTTCGTAAAGGTTTTTTTGGCACAGCGGTGTCGCCCAAAAATTTCGTAGACAAAAAAACCCCGACGACTCGTCCGGACTAATCCGTGGATTTCGTTAATTTCGTGAAACGAAAATTAAAATGGCCCGAAATAATTTCGACGTGTCGTTTTTAGAAAATTGTGTTTTGAATTTTTCGTTATTCTTACACCTACTATAGCTTCGCGTGATGTGAAAATATATTCTACGAAATAAATAAACGTCTCATGATAAAAAATACTAAATTAAATACTAAGCCAGGCTTACACATTTTATTTGCTTTTACTTATATTCTAGTGAAAACCTTGTAGGTTCCTTCAGAAGCCCACGTTCGAAAAAAAAAACATTAGTACACGCTCACGTTAAACGAAAACATATTTTATTCAACGTAATGACATATCTGTCGTAATACAAAATCAATACAAGCTGTCTGTGACAATCCTTTGAACATCATACAAAATAGACACAGTAACATGTAAATGAAAAAGAAAAAATCTATCGTTCCAAATAAACAGAAGGTAAAGGGGGAATAACTATAGGCCAAAATCTCTCACAAAGGGGCCTGTCAAAAGCATCGAACCTTTGAAATAATGGGCGTTAAATTAACTGTACTGACGAAGAAAAATGTACTTTATGTTACTGTCATTTATTATATTTTTGATTTTTTTTGTCCCGGTCTAATCATTGTTTGACGCAGTGTGTTGTTTTAAGTTGTTTTGTGATAAGGGAATCGTGTTATTCTTCGTTTATAACGTGATTTTTGTTACCTTTAGATGTATTTAAAGTAGAATTGTGATACGATCTGAAGGTATGTACTATTGTACTTATTTGAATTTTTCTCGGTCTTTTTAAACCCTTTTTCCAGATTTTAGAGAAAATTAACCCAAACGGCATGAAGTTAAAACTCTGGACCTAAAAGTATCATTATCCCATTACTTAATTTACCAAAATTATACCAACTTTTATTAACTTATGAATTTTGATTAGATTTATTTTTCTCTGAAAAGCTTCGGTGGCGTGTTCTCTTTCGTATTTAATTAATTTGGCATTTAATGTAATTTATCGCGAACCCTCCCGAAGTCATGGTTTTCTTGCGTCGGTAAATTTTTCAAATTAAAACCAACCCTTTTTTGTCGAGTGAAATGTGTAGTATTGACATTTTCGGTAGGTTTGTTCTTGGTAAATAAATCAGGTTTATTTTAAGAGGGAGTGTTGATGATTGCTTTAATTGCATCCCCTGCATCTGTTCGTGTTTTAATTATTTTTGATGTGTCTCTTATGATAATATTTGCTTCGGTGAGTTTGTTTGTCCCTCTCAAATTAAGACGTTGATGTTTGTTTAGTTGTTTTCTGTCTACCCTTCGCTTTCAAATATCTGAACTATATACCAGTTTTATTTATTTTGTAAGTTATACAGAAATATAAATAATAAAGTTCTCTAAAGATATGAAATAAATACGAATTTCGGATTCATTATTGTTTTATTAGTGTTATGAATAGGTACCTAATATAGAAAAGTGTTTCTGACTTTAATAATGATTAGTTAGTAGATTTGTATCTTTGATTTTTTCTTAATGATAATTAATTCATAGAAATTGCTGTAAAAAATATAGTTATATTATTTATTGTAGACTGCATAAAAAAATGCGCAAAACAAAATGATATAAATAAAGCACACAAAAAATACAAAAATAAACCTATATTATTACTATGAAGATTTCTTCTACAATTGAATTTAACTCACTTACAAAAGAACTGAGTGAAAACTTCTGCATTACAAATTATTCTGTAGCAGTAATTAAGCATATCAATTTTTAATTAACACTTCATTCTTAAATAAGACATTGGTTCAACTAATTAGCTATATAGTTTTTTTTTTTTATTATTGAATGGCTCGCGTTTGACCACCATCTCACCTGATGGTAAGCGATGATGTGGTCGACGATGGAGCACGCTTGTCTAGAAGTAACCTATTCACTCTTGACTTAAAGACCCCTAGGTTATAGCTGTCAGGAAACACAGACTCCGGCAGGGAATTCCATTAGCTGTATAGTTGGTTAAAGGTTTCAATAGAATTGATCCCGCTTTACCTCGTGTCTATTCAGTCGGGTAAATAATAAGAAACCTTCTTTATTCAGGCCTTTTTAGTTTTAAAATGTTTTATCTTCTCTACGTGATGTGCGGATGGCTCGTTGAACTGGCAACATCTCTTTGAAAATGTTCTGGACTTCATTTTAGTAAGGAATTTCTATTATGAAAATAATTTCTGTGATGTCTGCTTTGATTATTTTTTGTTTACTAAAAGTGTTGTTGCTTTTCGTAGTTTAGGAATTTAACGGAAAATTTAATGTAGGTTAGTACCTTTGTCTTTTTGGTGTTAGGAAATTATCAAATAAATTGTAATTAGTTTGTAGGTTGAGTCCAGTCTACAAAGTCTTGAGCACAGGCGAAGGGTAGCCAGCTTTTCGGTGTTTTATAGGATGCACTTTGGAGAGTGTGGGCAGGAATTACATGACTTAATTCCACCATCTCACTTCTACCATCGGACAAGCCGACGAACGGCGAGTATCCACCCTAATGTTGTTGAAACCTCTACGGTCCGGACCAAGCGTTTCGCCTCGTCGTTTATACCACGTACATCGAGGGACTGGAACAATTTGCCTGCTGCGGTCTTCCCGTCTGATTATAATTTAGGTGTCTTTAAGGCAAGAGTGAATAGGCTCTTAATAAACTAGTGCGCCTCACCATCAACGATTGCATCACTGCTTACCATCAGGTGGGATCGCAGTCAAGCACTAGTTTATATAAATTAAAAAAAAAATAGAAAGTGTTTTTTAATAGATATAAACTAGTGCTTGACTGCGATCCCATCTAATGGTAGTGTGGTGAGGCGCACTAGTTTATTAAGTGCCTATTCACGGAAAATCGTGACCGAGTGTCAGACTAATACTGACTAAAAATCACCTGTGCTCTTTCTGTTACAAGGTAAATCTTATAATTTTCCGGCACGGTTGGCTCAGTCAAAGTCAAAGCCATATGCAGGCACTTTTGAATAGTCAAATGTCGGTCAGTCCGAGAAAAGTGAAGCTAAATTGTGGTATATACAGTGGTATAGTCATTGACTACTGCGCTGCGTGTTGCGGTTTCAATTCCCGCATGAAACAAATATTTGTACAGAGCGTACAAATAGTGGTTTCTAGTTTGGGTTTCTTGTGTACATGAGTTTAAATTTTTAAGAACTCACACACGATATAGAAGAAATTCCTAGAGTAAACATTGCTGTTTTAAATAATAAATAAAAATATACCAATCAGGTATTTAACACTACAGGGTTAGGTATTAGCGTAAATGAAGGCTCCCAAGCCACCAAACTTAGAGCTGCATGGCGTCGTATCGCGAGAGAGGCGGTGATGTGGGACTCGACCGAGACATGACCACGACCACTCTGTCAAGAGTGTACGACTAAGAATTTAACATTACATGTGGTGCTATGATTTGATATCATCTACACTAATATTATAAAGAAGTAAAGTTTATTTTTTTTTGTTCATATGGATGTAATCTCTAAAAGTAGATACTAGTCCGGTTGCTAAAATTTTTTCACCGATAAAAAGCTTCTTTATTTCTCAGCGATATAGACTATATTTTATGAACGCGGGCGAAGCCGCGGGCAAAAGGTAGGGAGGTTATAAAAATATCAGTAGGTCACAATCTATACTAAATTGTAGGTAATATTTGTAAGTTTTTGTTTAAAGAGTAAACTCTAAAACTATTGAACCTATTCATTAAAGTTATATCTCTCTTTGTTTCAGGTAAGTCCAGTTCAGAGATTAAGTGCAGCTATTGAGGGTTCTTTTATGGCTTGTTAAGGAACCTACTTTTCATTACTTATACATTAGTTTTAGTATATCCAAAACCTGAAATATCTGTCTAGTATTTTTATGTAAAGAATCTATGAACAAAATTTCAAAACCGTATCATGATATTATCAAGCAATAATATCAGCAAAAATACATCGTCACCGGGCCATCCAGGAGACTGAGGGGTTGTTTTGCACTTGTATTCAGCTGTTTGCTGGTACCTAATACCCGCTATGACCTGCCGTGACCTGTGTTGTACTTAGTGTCGGTAGTGTTCAACTTGTAACCTTGTTGTAATATTTTTGGGAAAAAATATAACATGGTGTAAAAACTGTTGGAATCCGTTAATTTACTGATTCTGAACAAAATATATTCAGGTTGTATATTTTCTACTTTTACGCGGGCAGAGCCACTAGTAGGAGCTAGTTATATTGTATTTTCAAAAAGGTAATTGATGAAAATGTCTCTAAAATATTCAATACATCAGTACATAATACATATTCGTGTCTCGGTAGACATGAATATGTTTACCAAAAACAGAGAACAAATAACTGAATGATTCGTATTCCCTACCTACACCGTATGGAATACAGGATAAACATATAATGTATGTACATTTAAAAAGCAAAATATCTCGCAAACAAAAAAGAAAAGTTAATGCTCCACGCCTCTGGATCTACATACTTTCTGTACTAAAATAGGGATGGGTTGACGTCGGTGTCGATGATTTATCTTTATATATATAGATTTTTAAATAATATAAACTAGGGCTTGACTACTGTTCTACCTGATGGATCGCTGATGGTGAGGTGCACTAATTTATTAAGAGCCTATTCACTTTATCACAAGGCTAGAGTAAATAGACACCCAAATTATAACAAAAAAAAAAAAAAACAAATCATCATTAAATTTAAAACAATTAAGCATTAGAAATCCGAGTTTTTAATAAAATTGTAGATAATAATATTTTTATGATCTTAAAACCAGTTTTAAAGAAAAAAGTTAGGTTTAAAACTAAAATCCGTTTACAAAAAAAAAAATCCTGCTCTATAAAGTAGAAAACAAGAAATTATTCTTAGACATAGACATAGGTTATGCTCTAAAAGCATAACTTTGCCATAAATGGTGACTACTTTTGTTATAACAATGTGTACACTTTTTAACTGTGGGTACAGTTGACATACGATAAAGAAACCTCATTAGTAAAATTATGATAAATAGTATAAAAGCTATGAAGGAAAAGATGAACATACATTCATAGGTACAATACTTGCCGTCGTCGAGTAAAACAAACTACAGGTCGTATGCGATATTTCATACATTTGTATGCAATACACAAGTCTCATTTCTAAAATATTCACGTAAACAACTTAAATTTAGTTCTGAACTTCCATATTACAGAAATAAAAGCATATAAAACTGAATGGAACATTTCAACCGAGCAGAGTTATTAACACAGTTTCGCTGTATTGGGACTTTGAAACTGTCAATTTCCTTTCGCTATCGTCTGCGCCACTATCGCTACAATAAAATTTTATTGGCTCGCTATCGACGTCGATAAATATCGATAGTCGAACTATTATCATGAATTTATCGATACACATCAACAGCACTACTCATAACTCGGAGTTAAGGTCGAATCTCAAACAAAACGCGACGCTGAATTGCCGGCAAATATGAGCTCGAACTTAGGTGGGCACCGAAATTAGATTTACGAGTTCGGGTATTTTCGGAACTCACCGGATCAGTGCCGAACCTCGTGCTGCCTCCTGCTAGGGTACGCATTATCATATAAATGCGGAGTTGACGGAAAAATATTGCCGAGGTGTGCTCTGGCTCCACCTGTACTCAGTTGAGTAAAATAGGAACGTGAGCCAAATAATACGGTGTTTAGGTGTACGAAGCGAGTGATTCAGTTAACTGTACTACATGAATGTTTTATTTGCGGAGCGCTGCCTCGGAAATGAGCCGTGATCATCTTTGTTTACACTTAATTCGTTTTCCTTTTTGATATCTCGATCGCTGTTTTTATGTTAAGAATTTCTATTAAAAGCGAACGTTTCGTTTTAAGCTTTTATCTTTGAGGAAATGATGTTTAGATACTTGTGCCTTCCCATTATATTCTCTTGTATATGTACATATGTATCTCGTTTTATCGCTCCGTCGTAAAATTTAATATTTATTGTAGCGACACAAGGAGAATATTTCAAAATAATGGAAGTTGCGAGTCATTTTTCCACTCTTGATCAATATTCCCCCGCAAGTAAAGTAAAAAATAATACATCTCTTTGGATCAACGAATGGAAATAATAAAGAAACAACTTTCCACTAGGGGAATACTAATAAGATCATACATTATTTAAAATGGCTTAACGGCGCTCTTGGTATCAATAAAGTGCTTTACTCAAAAATCTTTTATTTTCAACTATACAACATGTAAGTAACTGGAATAATGCCCACCCTTATATGGGGTGTATTAATTAGAACAATAAGTTACAGCTATAAAAAAAACACACACACACAGCTATAAAGTCGCTGCTTACTATTACTTATTAATTTTACTGGAATAAGATGGATCTCAGTTATCTGATTAAATAAATTATATTATTATTATTCCTTTATTCATTACAATATACATATAAGTTGTATTTTTAAATATTGAAATAAAAATAAAAAAACATTTAAAAATATTAAAAAAAAAACTTTTTATAAAAAAAATAAAACCGACTTCACTAAAACTAAAATGATCAAAATAATTTTAATTTCGGAAGTCGGTGTTTTTCGTTATTGTTTGTTCCTTATTTAACACCGACTTCCGAAATTAAAATTATTTTGATCATTTTAGTTTTAGTGAAGTCGGTTTTATTTTTTTTATAAAAAGTTTTTTATTTCATACTTTTTAGTTGCAAAACACTTACAGCCAGAGTACTTTTTTCTCATGTCAATTCCAATTAACTCAAACCATGCTAGAATACATCATTTTCATATGAAGTTCCCGTGTCTACCTTCCACCTTCCGGCTCCATCATCAGATTACTTCGATAGTAGGTACCTCATAGCCAAAGTGCATCTCATGACATTTCTAATAAGCCCAAACACGGGTAGGATACATTGATTAATTAGGTACGGAGTTCCGGTGCCTATCTTCCAGCTCCATCACTATCATCAGGTTACTTCGATGATACCATTTTCAACATAACTGTTCAGAACTATTCATTTATTTGTATTGTCATAGTCGCTTAACTATGTTCATTGTGATATTTGTTTGAGTATGAAGTTCCGTTGGCAATTTCTGGTCTTCTTAACCAGTTCCACCTCATCAAATGTCACTTTTTGACTGTAAATGCTTAATTCCTTGATGAAAATATCAAAATGACTACATAGTTGCCTATAATATTTGAGGAGTTCCCTCGATTTAGCCAAGATTCCATCATCAGATCCCGACTTGGTGACTATGGGACCATTTGGGAAGTATACCCTTTCCAACAAAAAAAGAATTCTTCAAATCGGTTGGCAAGCGACGAAGTTATGCCCGAATATACATAAAAAAAATAAAAAATAAATACAAACATCCGAATTGAGAACCTCCTCCTTTTTTAGAAGTCGGTTAAAAATAGTGTCCCACCGGTATCGGGAACAGGGTCATTATTATTATAATTTATGGACTGAAATTTTTATGCACCACTACCATTAAGTAGTGTTTTTAACCGACTTCAAAAAGGAAGAGGTTCTATGCTCGGCTGAATGTATGTTTTTGTAAGAAGTTAGTTCACATATCAGTAAGCAAATAATACGGGCATCGTAGCAATACTTTGGTAGCACATGAGTATTGGTATCGTCAATCATTTTATTTTACAATTTTTGTTTTTTTTTTTTAATTCTCAACAAGGTTTTTTTTTACATGAAGCCTGTAAACTAATACTTGACTGCGATTCCACCTGATGGTAAGCAGTAATGCAATCGTTGATGGTGAAGCGCCCTGGTTTATTAAGAGCCTATTCACTCTAGCCTTGAAAACTCCTATTATAAAGCAGTTCTGGATTATTTTACGATAAAACAATTACCTATTTTAAATATAGCTGAAATCGAATCAGTAGATTATTCTGATTATACTGTTTTGAAATTGAAATAAATGTACATCCGTACATTTATTTTCTTACATATTGTATAGGTTCTCAAAATGGATGATAAATATAGTTACAGAAATAAATGTGGATAAAAACGTAGTTTTTCTAGTTCCAAGCGAATCTTGGCAATAAACTACGGCTGTCGTGGGTTCGATTGCCGCTTGCTACAAATATTTGTATGGCCTACTGATAGTTGTTCCGTGGTGGTCTTGTATATGTCAGTACGAGCCACTACAGTAGTAGCCAAGATGCTAGTCTGCCATCGTTAACGCTAGTAGAAAATTTCAAATATACGGGAATGACGTCATCTCAACGCTCAGTCACGTGGTCAGAACAAAAGAATTGGGGGCGTGGTTAACTCGAAGCGTTCGACGCAAGCGAAACGGTTGTGACTGGTGGCTAGGGGAGCAGTACATGTTTGTGAACGCTCCCACGGGTTTTCATGGGTTGTGCAAAAGAGAACCCCACAGCCTGGGACCGAAGGCAAAGACGGAACATAGATGTGGGTTTTAGTCCGTAAAAGTCTGACACACCCTCCCACTCCGGTCTAGAGCGAGAGAAGTCTTTGGATGATTTCCCACCTAAAAAAAAACCCACGATACAGGAGTAATTCCTAGTGTAAAAATACTTTTTTTAAAATTGTTTAGGCTAGAGTCAATGTACCCGAATTACGCTCAAATTCGCGCGAGATACTACCCACACACACACACACTCCTACACAATATGCGCACATAATAACCGTTAAGTAGGCAAGACACGTGCCGCACCTACGTTTTTTACCATAAAAACAAACTGTTTGACACTAACGTTTGCCATCACAAAATTTCATTGCAGCACCATATTTCCTATTATTATTTTTTGGTATCCGTAACTGTAACATATAAAGGCCAAAAGGGATCCGTTTATACCAATTGTTTCGTCATAGCCTCATAATAAAAACCTTTACGGAGCCGGGGATTAATGTGGGATAGTTTCGGGGGAAATTGCAAGCGGGATCCCCCGAGGATCCCTGAGGATTGTGAGGTGGGGTAGGTACCTAATAGTATTTATAATGCCGGCGTGTGGGATTAGGCAACTACGTGAGGTTGCCACAGACCTTGTTAGCAGGTTATGTGTTTATGTTGGCAAACCTATTCGGTTTTAAATGCCTTTTCGGGTTTGGGTAGTCGTGTTAGGCCCTTATTAGTCTTGAGCGTTATGTCAGTAGTTCTAAAGGTTAGACTTAAGTTAGTTTAGTTATGAACTTGTAATTGAAACTCGTAATAATTTAGATAATTACGTCTACCGTAATAATTTAGATAACTTACATCATAATACTGTTGTGTCGTGTTAGCTCAGAGGTTAAAGCAGCCGCCTCTTATGCATGCGGTTGCAGGTTAGAATCCAGGCAAGTACTAATTGAATCATCAAACTACCTTACCTGTAAGTGCTGTTCGTTTGAGATTCCAAGCGGGCAGTGGAGGCGTTGCCAGATTTTTTTTGTTATTTCAAGATCTAAACTATATGTGACATCCTACCGTAGCCAGATAATATGCTACATTACTAAAATTCTCCATCATCTTCAGAGGAGACAATTACAGGAATAATTTGAATTTTCCAAACAATAAATAATATAATAAATCACAAAGTTATAAGCTTGTTATGTTAGCAAAAATACATAGTCACCGGGCCATCCAGGCGATTAAGGGGTGGTTTTGTTTTTGCACCCAGCTGTTTGCTGGTTCCCAATACCTGCTATGACCTGCCGTGACCTGTATTGTACTTAGTGTTGGTGGTATCCAACATAAAACCTTTTTAAATATTTTTGGGAAAAAATATAACATGGTGTAAAAACTATTGGAGTCCATTCAGTGACTGATTCTGAACAAACTTTATTCAGGTTTCGTGTAAACTGAAAATAAAGTTGTATAAAAGCAGCATACTCACACACGCCTAACTTTCCAAATTTTATTAGAGCGACCACCTGTATAATGCGTTTTACATCACGTACACGAACAAAAGCTAAGTTCCTAACATGCTGAAATGAAATTCACTAAGTTACGATTCAAATTGGCCAGCCGTACGCTGTAGTAGTTTCTGAACTTTTAGCTAGGAACCGGGATCATATCTAACATAATAACAACGCAACGTATAGCTAGAATAAGCCACCGTTGCTACGGAGTTGGGCACATTTTTATTATTTTTCTATGCTGTTATCGGGAAAGAAATGTATTGAAGTTTTTTTTTTTCTATTTTGGGCTGGTTTTGCCCGTGGCTAAGACTGTGTTGATTGAAGTTTAGATAACTAAGACAAGCAAAATAGTTGAGGGAATGTATCTAAAGAGCTAACCCCACGATTAACTGACCAAATCTCACATGTGTCTTTCAGTTGTGGAGTTTGGCGAGAGTTTTGTTCAGGGAGAGGTACACCCCAATCACGGGGCCCTATGGAACAATGGCAAAAAAAAATAGAAGTGGATTTTTAGTCAGTAAAAGTCTGACACTATCTCCCGCTCCACCCAAGAGCGGAGGATGTGATTGGACAATTTTTCCACCTAAAAAATTTCATCTAAATCCGTTCAATCGTTCGAGCGTGAAGAAGAACAAACGAACACACATATACATACAAACTTTCACCTCTATAATATTTATATGATTATCATGTTGTTAGCTCAGAAAGAAATGGTAAAATTACCGAACACCGGATGCAAGGGGTGTGAAACAAGCAATTATGGTGCTTTAAACATTCTCCACTCATGAAAATAAGTATTATTATGTTGTTCCTACTACTTTTACTAGGTTTACTGTAACATTTTCATATACATAAAGTATTTTTTTAAATTTATAATTTAAAAAAAAATCAGGGGCATATTTCCCTGCAGCTAAAAGTAAACTTACTAAGAGGTAAGCGAAACAGAGTTTAAAGTCCCGCAAACCTCCGTGGAAAAGGGAGGATTCTCCGACTTTATGGTACCATAGATGATTTTGGGCTGTTCTATATTTATGTTCTAATCGCGCAGAGAACTTTGATTGCGTGATGCAGGAATAGTTCTTAAGTGACGCTATAGATGTCGCTACACGGGTATTGTGTCTGGTCCGGACAATTGCCCAGTGGTTGATTTTGGATTTATAATATTCTAATCACGCCGAGAACTCTCATACTGCATTCCAGGATAGTTTCTAAGTGGCGAATTAAATGTCGTCACATTCACATAAAACAGATAATTTCTCAACCAAAATAATTAATTCAAATTAAACTCAGGATAGTTAATTCGAATGTTTAAACTATTTTGCTTTTCGTGAAAGCAAAGTTAATCAATTACAGTTTGTAATCCAAATGTTCTTTGGTGCTGAAAATTGGAAAATCTTTAATACTAGCGAATTTACTTTAGGATAATCTAGCAGACGTTATTTTAGCTAAATCGCTTACATAATTTCTCTTAATGTATGAACTAATTTAAGGGTATGTACAATATATAAGTTAAAGAGAGAGAGTTATATTAAGGTTTTTGTATAAGCTGTGTTACTTTTTGGTGTACAATAAAGTCTATTCTATTCTATATAATGTTCTAATCAGGATTCATTATTCTAGGAAAGGGTTTTCAGGCTTTAAACTAAGCGAGAGTTTTTAGGATTCCATAACTGAGTCGAAAATAATGGAACCCCTAGAGAATCCTTATAGGTCGTTGTCCGTCAAGACCCATTTTCTTAGAGACACATGGATAACTCCATGCTTTAATTAATATTACATTCTCTACTGCCTCTTGGAGCAGTGAATAAATAAAAAATGGCTAAGTCAATGCAATTTCAGGTTTTGATTTCCTTGATACTTCCCATTAACCTAGGGCAAGAAGTAACTTAGTTAATAGCACAGTTAAAGGAAAACAGTCAATTTGTGGTTACTTCACAAAATAATTACTTTTATGCGATCCGGATCTTTATCGGTTCGGGTATCAATCTATTTGTCTAAGGAAGTACAAAACCCTCAGTGCGCGAGTTCGACTCGCACTTGACCGGTTTTTTAAACGAGTTTAATGTTGATCATTTATGAGGTATTTAGATTAATTAAAATTAATGTAGGTATTTTAATGAGGTTAGAAGACAAAGGATTTAGGGTCCCAATTAGGCCAATTTAAATAAAAACGTTTTTATTTAGACTGTGTTTTCTCAAATAGGTACTACAAAATCTGACAGAATTTTATGAACCAAAAAAAACTGATTGTATTGTTTTGTTTAATATTTTTTTAAAAAGATGAGAATAATATATCAGCTATTCTTTCCTTTTTTTGCAGTGTGTTGGTAAATATTTTTGAAACTTAAAATAAGATATTTCAATAACTTTTGTATTAGTTTTTGACATTAATTATTATTTCCGTGTCTATTTAATTTATAACTAGCTTTTGCCCGCGGCTTTGCCCGCGTGGCATTAGATACTTAACCTCTCGGATGCCGTAATTAGAGACACAATTAAAAATCCATTGTGTCTCGCGTAGATCTGCGTTCCGGCAGTCAACGGGTTAAGGAATCGGGATAAAAGGTAGCCTATGTTCTTTTCCATGTCAAAGGCTATATGCATGCCAAACATCCAAATCCGTTCAGCCGTTTTTGCGTGATTAAGTAACAAACATCCAAACATTCACACTTTCACATTTATAATATTAGTTAGGATTAATTTAAATTATCCAATTAAATTGTGTCCATGTCATGGGCATTGCACTATTTTTGGAATATACTGTATGAATCTAGCTCAGCAGCCGATTTTTTTTTTAAATAAAAGTAACTAACGTCAATAAAGACTTTTTCCGCAAGTTTTTCTATCCCACTCCTCGACATAGGCCTTCCTTCGTTGCTCCCACTTTTCACGAGCTCGCATTTCCTCTTTCCAGTTCTGACGAAATCTGTCCATTAAAAACATGTTCCGTGACATTACTTCAAGGCTAGAGTGAATAGGCTCTTAATAAATTTGTGCGCCTTACTATCAGAGATTGCATCACTGCTTACCATCAGGTGGGATTGCAGTCAAGCACTAATTTATATTAATTAAAAAAAAAATACTGACAATATTATCAGAACTTCATATCATTCGTAGTTCGAACCACACATCGCTATTCATAGTTATAAAATATTGGGCAAGTTGCAGACCGGTTGGAGATGCTTATTGAATTATATCCGAATCCGAGTCCATTGTTGTAAGTTTTAATGAATGGCCTTCCCAGTCCAAGGCTTAAGGCCTCCGCACGTGGGCCACTTTATGGGCCCAGCCTTTATTAATTTATGGCATGAGCTTAAAAATGTCGGGGTAATTTAGTGTATTTTAATCTTAATTAGAGTGGGGCACTTAGTGAAGGGGTTCGCAGAAAGGTATGTTAGTGCCCCTGATAAGATGAAAGTAACGGCTCGTCCGAAATAAGGTATCTGTAGATGGTGAGATAAAGAGATGAATACGTAAGAGGTATTTATGTGTGTTTTATTTAAACTGGGGGTTTAAATGTGTTATATATTCCTCACTAAGCGGGTTTAATTAACCTTACTCGTAATTTCGAAGCAAGAAGTTGATTATACTCTCAAAACTTTTTTAGAGTTTATTCTAAATTTTTAGGGCTCCGTAACCAAAGAGTAAAAATGGGATCCTATTGCTAATATTTCATCAGCAACACGCACTGGTCATTGACTTATGTCTTGAGACACTGTGGTTTATCGGACGAGAAATACCACACAACTTCCCGAACGCTGCCCAGCTGTATTTGCATAGTCACTATTTAATTGGAAATGCTTACGAAAATAAGCAAATAAACCATAATGAAAATTAGTAATTAACAGGAACTGAAAACCCCATTCGACCCAGTGACATCACATGCGTTGATGGAATTATGATATCGTCCAAAAACACATTAATCAGCCAGCTTTATGCACAAACAAACTTCCGTATCGTAGTTATTAATCTTCACTGTTTATAGTAATAATAAACTGTCAAACAATTTAACTATAAGGGTTAAAAACGATAGCAGACTTAATTATTGTAAACCAGTGGTTCTCAACTTTTTTGACTGGAACCACTATTGATTTTTGTTGTTGATAGGGACCAGTGGTTCAGAAGAAAATGTAACTAATTACATATCATAATTAATAACATTTCGATGTATTATTTAAAATCACGAGTAGTGTCGTAGCAAATATAATGTTTCTAATACAATACTAACTTAAACATTTCTAATTTGTTGACAACTGACCATTTATTTCTTGCACTGGGATAATATTATGTTAATAAGTGGGATAGTGTTTTAGTTTTCAATCTCCTGTGTTACCTGGTCACGTAGGGACTTAATGACAAATTCTAGGTCAGGCAAGAAATTTGTCTAGTTTTGCCATCGATACGCTAAGAGTGTAGCAGTGAGAAGAAGTGGGGAAAAAAGACTATGAAACCAAATTACATCGCATCAATGTAATTTTTTAAGTAGACAGTTGGACATGTTGAGCTTTTAGTGGACCATATTTTAGCTCATGGGGACCACCAGTGGTTCGGGGACCACAGTTTGGGAACCACTACTGTAAACTAACACTACTTTGCGAGGAATCTGAATCTGACAATATCTTTGTTATGACTCGACAAATAGCGCTGAAATTCAAAGTTCATCTTTTGACAAACTTAGATTAGTTGCCAATTGTTTCAGAAACAATGCGGTTTTAACTAATAATTAAGATATCTGATGAATTAATTGCCTCAGAGTAAATTATTGGCAAAGGTATTCGCGGTTTCTCCTATTAATTAAATTGGGTAATTTGATAGAATTTATCGAAGCGATGGTCCGTTAGGCTGAGTCGAAATATTACCATCTAAAATTGGTTTTGAAGAAACTTCATGGTTAAGTATTTCTCGTAAATTCGCAAAATTATTTCGGTGATTCTTCTCTCATCTCACCTAAGCACGCGGGCCTCAAAAACGCCGCCACAGAAAAAAGCTAGAAGCGGCCACAAAAAACAGCTGAAGCGCACGAAACTTTGTGTCCAGTGAAGCTTGAAGCCGCTTCAAGTGTTTTTTTTGTAGAGGCACTGTTGCACACAAGCCACAAAAAAGGTCGCCTCAAAAAGAAGCTTGAAGCGGCGTTTTATTGTAGCCCGTGTGCGGGGATGGTAAGTCAGAGATAGACAGTTTTATCTTGCATTACTGTTTAAGTTTATACTTAGGTACATATTATTTCCAGTAGTCTTAATCTTCTTACAAAAAAAATGATATTATTAGTGAGGCCTTTGCCCAGCAGTGGGACGGTAAGGTGGGTTGGGGAAGATTGGCATTGGGGTAGGAACGTATAAATCAATATACCACTTATTTAGCTTTATTTTTAATGCCAACCACATTGCTGGGCAAGGTGGAACGTGATGACGCGGCACGCAATATGTCTAGAATTAAAAATAAGTGGTATAATTTATATTTATACGTTCTTACCCAATGCCGATCTTACCCCAACTCACTTTATAGGGTAGAAACCTATACCGTCCCACTGCTGGGAAAGGCCTCCCTCTATTCCTCTCGTTGTTCTTGGCTCTGAGCCACTTCTTGACAATTCCGAAGAACAAAATCTAAGTCGTCCAGCCATCCTTCCCGTTCTTCTTGATCTGCCGCGGCCCCGTCGTGTAACTTCAGTGCCCCAAGTTTGGGTTTTACTGGCCCACCGCTCACAAAGAATAAAAACCGGAAAGCAAAAGCTTTATTCCTTTAGTCAGATTTTCTCACGAAATCTCACAAAACAATGGTGACACTAAGTATAATGAGCTTATAACAGCGAATAACACAGATAGACAGTCGCTGTCAAAATCTTTGTCAGCCATCAAACTTTTTAGACGATTTTGTTCGCTAGCAGCTCGATTTTCCGCTAACGCAGATGATTAATTAAACAAGCTGGAACTCCGATATTTCTTCCACAAGTAACACAGTTTTCAACCTTATTTTATAAGCCATAACTACTGGTTTTGAATGCCTCTACCAATAACGTGTCTTTATTGTATGAGTCGGAAATAAAACTGCCATGATTATCGTCTCGTCTATGTTTGTATATTTCATTTATTATGTTGTTCAACACTTGTTGCTATGTGAAATGGTGGAAAAGATTGCTCAATTAGTTCAGTCGATAAAAACACAGTGTACGTTTAAATTCGTTTTTATTATTATTGATTATCTATTATTGCATAAGATGCACACTACACTAAAATAAAACAATTATATATTTTGGACAAAGTCCATAATTCGTTGGTATACACATAACTTACGAACTAGTAAAATTATAACTACCAGAAAAAAAAACACTGTCCGCTATAGTTTTCAGGATATTGTTGTGATTGACACGTACCCAGTCCATGATGGAGGCGCATCGCTTGCGCATATTGACGCGAAAGCCATCAACATCCGTCTTTGTGAATATTCCGGACGCGCTACTGCAGTGCAGGAGGCAGTTATGGGAGCTTCCGTGAAAGCATTATTGTTTTCCGCAAAGTTTCAACTATACACATATCGGATATATTTATGTTTAATGCTTGCTTAAAGACTAGTACCTCATTTATCGTAACATTGTATGCAAACATTAAGATAGTCCAAAAATTACATAAACGAGCGAGTCAGCTGCGGTCTTTCCATCCGATTATTATAATTTAGGTGTTTTCAAGGCTAGAATAAATAAGTTCTTAATAAACTAGTGTGATTCACTATTAACGATTGTATTACTGCTTATCATCAGGTGGGAACGCAATCAAGCACTAGTATATGTCATTTAAAAATTTAGAAAATTTTCACTTTGAAAAGGATAACTTCCAGAAAAATTAGCTTATTCTTTATTATGATTGTTTATATTCTTATACGCACGCCGTTGTCAACGAGTATTTAATACGATCAACAAATTTGTTTTAAAATTAGGCAGTCCAAATATAAAATCACTTTGGCCTGTTGTGATCACAATCCTTTGATAACTTAACGAAATATTACTTAATTATTATATCTACTTAGAGTGCCTGTTGAAGCAGCTATGGCACATATATTTACTGTGTTCTAAACAAGTAAATTTGTCGCACATTACGCAAACTTCGCGCGTAGTTTTAGTCGAATGTGATCTACGGCAAACATGGCATCTTCCACGCGGTCCGGTCCGGCCACATGTTGGGGGGTTTTCATTAAAGTCAATTTGTAATTCAACGTCCAGTGGCAACGGAAGGTTCAAGAACTCGCACATCTTCTGTTTTATTATCCTTGGTATAGCTTCAGAATGCATTCTCCTCTGAACCAGCGGCTTTATCATACTGAGGGCTAATTCTGTTAGAAACTCACGACGCACTATTCTTTCTTGCCCTTTGTTTATTGTGTATATGCAAAGTGCATTGATAGCAGCCAAATTCAGTAAACGAAAAAATACATTCAATGCCCATCTTCTTGAGTTCCTTGTCACATCGGCTTTTGAGCACATGTTTTCAACTGTTTCTACCGCCTTTTTGGTCCGATTATAATATTCTAACATTTCTGGTTTGAGTTGAGCTCCTGAGTTCACATTTATTGAGCCATCGCAATGCTTTGTGGACAGTAGAAGGACAGCTTTATCTGGCTTGCAGACGTACTGCACCAAAGTAGAAACATGGCTATATCCAAAAAGCGAAGAATGCAAATTCTTCTCTTTAATCGTTCTGAATATTCTTGGCACTTCTTTTTTATCTGGTCTTATTGCCCCTACTATTGTTATCTTCTTGTCAAACAACACTTCTGCGGTTTCCAATGTCGTGAACCAGTTACTCATAGTGACATTACGATATTCCCCTTGAATAGGATCAGTCATTCTCATAACAATGTTTAACTTACGGTTAATTACTTCATAAGCCCCAGGATTATCACCGACGTAGACTTCTAAGTTGTAAGTATATGGATACTGGCAGTCCACTAAAGCAAACATCTTGATACCGAATTTAACGTGTTTTTTGGGCATATGCTGACGGAATCCACATCTTCCTTTATAAGGTGTAACTAAGTCACCCAAATTTAGCTCGTGACTCGGTGTAAAGTGTTTCTGGAAATTGTTCACCACTATTTGAAAGAGTATTCTTATTAGTGCCATTTTATCGTCAGTAAGGCGATCAGTCGCGGGGTCATGGAAACGAAGATTCTTCATTAAGAATCTGTATCTTTGAGAACTCATTGCTAGGTAAACGGCTTCCATCCCGGTGCCTTTTTTGCCATCAAATAATTGCAAAAAGTTTTCTTTGCTCGTTTTTGCACATCCACTAAGGAAAAATATACCCAGCAGAGCGTATATTTCTACCTCATCAGTCAATTTGGCATCTCTCTGTCTCGCGAATTTTTTTTGTTCTTTAATTATACGATCATTAGTATATTTTGTAATCAAGTAAATAACGCTTTCATCGAAGAATAAATCGAAGCATTCTGATTGAGTTTTTCTTGTTTTAGCATAATCTGTAGGTCCTGGTGTAATGTTTGGAATATAATCGCTTTGTAGTAATATTCTTGCTTCTATGGGTTGCTTCATCCACTTAGTACCATCAAGACCTAAATGATAATTGTTGTTACTACCGTCGATCACATTGAAAATAGTTTCCCAGTCAAGATCAGTCACATCCGTGTTATCTTCCGCCCCAGTACTATATTCAGTTTCAGTACTTTCCAATTGTTCTTCAATATGATCTACGTCATCATCAGATCCTGCTGGTCCATCAATAAAATCTTCATCTCTGTCTTCTTCAAGCCATCTTGCTATATGTACGTCCGATCTTTTTGCCATTTTTACCTGTAACAAAAGCAACGAAATGTTAATTAGGGATCAAAGATTAGAAGGTGTTATTGACTAAATTAAAATATAATATGTAGATGCTTTAAAAATGTCCTGCTTTAAAACAGTAACTCGTGAGAATTTTGACCAATCACTGTCCCAAAATGGCTCAAAAAAACTTCAGTGGTTATTGTTTCAATTATATTTATGTAGTACGTTTGATGATACCATACCTTACCAGTATATACTAAGCCTTTGTAATAAATGCGCTATTCGAGGCACTAAGTATCATATCTCAAAATATTCCAAATCAAAAAACTAAACCATAAAACCGCCATAATCTTTACACTTGCACCATACCCCAACTTCATAGCAAATAATAATTAGGTATTCAATCAAAAGAATTGAAGTTTATATATAATTACGAAGCTCTCATACATTAAATAGATGCAGACAGATTCAATATAGATACATTCAACTGAAGAAGGGGGAGAAAATCGAAGCGCCCTCCGGTCTGTGTATCTACAGGTCGCCATAACACGGAGTGGGGGCTCCACGGCCCGGGGATCCGTCAAACCCACGCTTTCTACCGGCGGAAAAACCTCCGGGAAACAAATGCATACTTTATACTACTGAAAACGCTAAATAGTCAAAACAAAACCACAACACAGACGCTTTGCGGCACCTCGTGTGCGCCGAAACGCGCAACAATTTCGAACGCGTCTCGCCACAAATTTTGTAGAGGGGGGTGAGGTAGGCAACTAACCACAATGATCTAATTTTCCGTTCAATAATAACCTTATATCCTTCCATACTTAAAAATATATGCGATGTAATGGAATAAGTATTTAATTAATTAGTTATGAATACATACATTAATGGTCGCGATGATGAGAAGGATGCACTCCGGTATATGCACTTCCTGACACAACCATACACTTCAAGCACACGGCCGACACTGATGCCGAATAGCCGCCCTAGTTTAATGTTATTGACGAGATTTATTTATGGACGCGAAAATTAAGGTGCTTCCAATTATTTTCATTGGCTTCGTGATTTTATCTACACGACTGGTTAGGGGCGATTCTGATATCATATTCCTTTGTTAAGACGTCTTGAGATTTTCTTGTGGCATTCATTTTTGTGTTCGGAACTTTTTTTGCGATTTAGATGCTAGAAGCTTAGACTAAGTTCTTTTTATTTATATTTAAATTATTCATCTAAAGGGAAAATAAGTTAACAGCCGTCTGAACGGTACAAGTCTCAAAGGGGTTTTCTAAAAAGGGAGTAGTACCAGGAGTTACTTTTTTTAAAGTAAATAAAAAGGTCACTCACCTCGCCAAAGCTCTTAAGCGCATTGGAAACGAAACGAAATTTCGTTTCATGGACAAAATTCAGTCGCATCAATCGGTTTAGACAGCATGGCGGCTGGATGTGCTCTCATAGAATATACGATGCGTCAGACGTTGAACTCAATTAAAGTTGCATAACTTGTAGAGCTCGGTTTAATAAAATATTAATTTTGGCTAAAGTAAACAAGAGGAAGGCCTGTGTTCAACAGTGGATGTCTTTCGGATGAACTGATGATAATGATGAAACATGAGGATAGAGAAAGTCTAGCCTTTATATTGGACAAGTTCATGAGAGCAAGGATTGAAATTGTACATACAAACAAATTTCCATCTTTTGTCTTCATCATGAAAGGAAGCCTTGTGCAAAATTTCTCATTCATAGACCCGGTAGTTTCAGCTATGCATTGATATGTCAGTCAGTCAGTTTCTCCTTTTATACATATAGATTAGGAAAGAAATGCGAATACCATTAACGCAATTCTACTAATAAAATCGTGAATATTACCATACTAAGGTCAAACATGGAATATCTCAAGATCTTTTATTCGTTTTACTGCCTTCCCGTCCTTGCGAGGGCTTCGTGTGGGAATGTATTCAAATATATTTTATTGGCTATAGTTATGACTGTTAACAGCGAGCAGTACACTCGTCTGTGAATTATTATCAACTGTTGCATCCATTGATACTTCCGCATGTTTAGTAAAAACATTCGAGTGTTCACGTTATACTGAAGTGGAAGAAAAATCAATAACGGCTTGATCTATTTCTCTCAGTACATCTCCGGCTTAAATATTAATCCTAAAAGCGGTTTAAATGTATGTAGAACGTGCGTCCTCAGAGAGTCTCTAACCCAAGTCGCTAGTTGTATATCTTAGCACATGCTGCATGATATAAAACTTAATACTGAAGGTAACATCGGGAGCAACTTACTGTCGGTTGAAACTCGCCGTTCTCAATTATATTACGAACATGTTAAGCAAGTTTCCGTTTTAGCACCTGTGCGGTAATGCCACGCCATCGCCCGCCATAAAATATTGACGTCCGAACTACTGCACAGTCGTCTGTCTGTCTATTCTATGACCGCGGAACCGGCGGGCGTGTGCGGGGCGTGCGCGGGGCGTGTGCGGGGCGCGGGCGGAGCGTACCTGCGCCCGGCGACTCCCGCCATGGAGGGTTTCTGTATTGATTATTTCAGGGCGTTCACTTTCGCCAGTGTTTTAATGCGAGCTATGAAAATGTTTTTATTGGCAACTTGGCAGCCCCAGCGCCAAACTGAATAAACAGACGAATAAATGTACGAAAGCTCTCGTAATGCCCGATTATTCATTTTATACCGTCTCGCTTATTTGTCGATGCGATATTTTTTTCTTTTCGTTTTTCGTTTCGGTAATATCTGCAAAGAGCCTTATTTTGTCGAAGACCTCGCAACTTTGCTTTTCAATCATTATTTCTTATTTTGTCTACTGTCATTCGTTCTGCGTATTTTATATATCAATAAATCAATTCGTTTTGAGGAGCGGGAGAGAAATTTTATTCTTTTTCGCGATATCTTTGTGTTGGCTGGTGATTGTTTAATTTTCCGAGTACTGTGCGAGTCTGTTATGTGAGCGCTTAGAATCGTTGAGGTCTTTGTGTAACATACAGTTGAGTGTTAGTGCTTTCAGCGCGGTTCTGCTTGGCTAAAACAGTCTCAAGCCAAATAGTCTAATTACATTGTTGACGGCGCGTCGAGGGGAGGAAACAGCGTTGAATGACGTACTAAACTTTATGTAACTTTGACATGTAGTATCTGCCATTTAAACCACGTTACTCCATGAAATAAATTGGTAAAACTGTTTCTATAATAAAGGGCTCAATTTTCGAGGAACGTTATTATGTTGGAAACATGTTTTCAGGTAATCTTAATGCCTATATTATGTGTAGACGGGAAGATACGAATAGCTTAGGTTTTACAAAAATAGGTATTAGCATTTTGTTGTAGAAACAAAAATTCTTTTCGCTTCGTAAAATTTTCTGTCTCAAAACGCTTATCTTTTCTCTTGATAGTTTATATTTAGTTTGGAATTGGGTAAAGTGGTGGCTGTTTACACTTCCCACACCCGAAACATTAAGTAACTTCCCAACTATGTAGGTACTCAAAACCGGAATAAAATTCATGGCAAAATTACAGACCCATCAAAAACTTGACAGTAACAAGCAGATGAATTTAATAGCGTTCCTGTAATAAAAGTAGATGATACGAGTATAAATTTTACATCAGACGCGGACCATGAGGACTTTCGTGAAAGAGGTTCAGCTCACGGCAGTGTAAGGTCGATAAAGACACATTGACATGTAAATTCGGAACGATAACGTCTAAAAGCTTTTCTTTGAAAGAGGATTATGGTTCTTTTTATACCGCCACCTATCTGTTTGTACAGGTATGTCTATTGAAGGTAGGCCGCTTTAAGTAAGGTTTTCGGGGCCTGCAATCTGAAGTGATTTATTGTGTCAATTGAGATTTTGAGGTAATGAATGGAACGGCTTATCACATCTTGGGGTGATTGAGGGGACTTTATAACTTGGCTCTAAATTATTGGCAGGAAAAGCTTCATTGAAAAAAACAGTACCGCTATTTATTAAATCTGATTGATTTAATAAATAGCAGTACTGTTAGTCATCAATCAGTTTTTTGTAAACGTGTTGTAAAAGGGTTGGAATAAAAAGAAAGGTCCAAACAAGTACCCTGTTAGAGCAGCACAAAAAAGTTACAATAAAATAAAATACATTTCAAAATTCACAATTACATTTCAAAATTCACAATTACATTTAACACAAAAAAAAAAAAAAATACTTTGGTATTAAAAATAGATAAATAATAGAATAATATCTAATCAGGTAGATGTCAAAATAAATTGAAGTAAAATATAATATAATTTTTTTGACATCATAATTTAATTTAACCCTCTTTTACTAATGTGGTAGTCTGACAGACAACGGGTAAACTAAAAACTCGAATCGTTACATTAAAAGTTATGATTTCTGAGCTTTAAATACGAGTATCTTCGTGTAGCGTGCGTCGATCTATGAGCTGTCAAGAGTCACAGCAGGCTATTACACCATTCTAAGCAGGTTGAGTCAACCATGTCAGTGTTAAAATATTTATTTGTCTATTAGATAACCACCTCAGTGGAGTTGTGATATTTTCATGCCATTTTCTGAACAAAAGACATCTAAAATAGCTGAAAGACTACTTATACGAATTCCGACTAGATTTTTCAAAAACAATGCTTGGACGAAAAAAGTGAAAATGAGTTCAGTGACCTCGATGATGGCATTGACCTAATTTTTTTTCTTGAAACGTAATGCTTTAAAGGTTTCAGTAGTATAATATAATTGGAGCTGTTACAATCTAAATCCTTTTTGCCTTCAATACTTTAAATTAATAGGTCTGACACGCTCTTTAGCTCTACCCTAGATCGAGAGATGAATTGGATGTTTACCCACTTTCAAAAAAAAATCCAGTCAGAGTCGAAACAAATATTTAAAAAAAAGTGCTGATTGGTCAAAGTATGTATGCAGGCAAAGTTATGGGCAACAGCAAGTTAATAAATAAATATGACACGACCACCAATGAGGCTGTCAAATGTGGCGATTACACCGGTGTCCCTCAGGGCCGTTTGCTGTGGCCGTGTCAGATTGTTGACGGTGATTACTGACTATTTACGAACGTAGGGCTGCTACAATATATGTATTTCAAAGAACAACGGCAAAGAAATTGTTGATGGAATTATTAAGTGTCTACGTAATAATGTCACCATAATTATATACCCGCAAAATAATGTACTAAGTTTTATCAAATTAACCTGGCCATTAGTCAGTCTTAAGTTTTTAAATGAATGATTATAATTTTGATAAATAATTATTTATCAAAAATCGATATTGGATTACTTTATACTTGGTAGCAGGTGAGGCTCTTGTCAAAATTAATCCTACCAAGCGAAAACAATTACGGAGCCACTTCCAAGAGGAAATAAATGAGGTCATACAAAAAACACGCAATCAATCAAGACCGATTGCCTTTCTATTTAGGCTTCTACCGCAATCTAGGTGGAGGCGGCTGCAAAGGTGAAGGAACGTACATCCTCACGCCCTAGCCGCCGCAACAGAAGACGCCCCGAGCGATCTTCGACCACCGTAGGCGCGGACTTGCGGACGAGAAGCTATGGGTAGTTTGCCGTCCGCTCGTCCTGTAAGGAGCAAACCCGATTCGCCGACGATGCGTAGTATTTCACGCGTGCCTTAAAGAGATGTCAGATGTCTGCTAGAGGCATGGGAAAAAGTATGAAAGAGATACTTGTAGTCATAAACGCAAAAACAACTGAAGAAAAATACCTCTTTATTTCAAATTCTTACAGTCCATCCTAAGGTTGTCTGGTAGATGTCGCTGTCAGCGATAAGGCCGCCTTTGCTACCATAGATTTAAGTTTTGTTACTATTTTGGCGTACAATAAACTTTATTCTATTCTATAGGTGTGGTTTTAGTCAGAAAAAATTTGACTCGCCCTCTCTCTCTACCCTAGAACGGGAGATATCATAAGATGATTTCTTACCCTGTAAAAAAAACCACAATCTAGGTCCTTTTTTTTATGGTGGGAAAAAATCATCCAATGACATCGCCCGCTCTTGGGCGGAGCGGGAGATAGTGTCAGACTCTTACTGACTAAAAAACCCACCCCGTTCCTTCTAGCCTTCATACCGGGGCTCGAGCGACAATCTAGGTCCTCAAGTAACACTTAAGTGCACATCGTTCCATATATTAAGTGCACATCGTTCCATATATTAAGTGCACATCGTTCCATATATTAAGGCGTCACAAAAACTGGTTCACTAATCGTTTATCATATTCAGTCTCGGTAGAATACCTGAGCAGATAATTTATGTGAATATTTCGCGAAGCTATCGGTAGGAAACATTAATTTCCGGTGACGTAACGAGATCGCTTCACGCACCTACACTGCTATGTTTTTTGATGGCGTATTTTCTGTTCTTTGGATGAGAGAAATTTTGTGCGGATTTATTCTGTGATAATATTTTGACTGAATAGAATATTTTTTTCTTTGTATTTGAGAACGTGGCTAATAGGCTTATGATAAAGATAATGCATTATTAAGTGATAGTAATCTCTGGAGGACACGATGGAGCAAACAGCTTTCCGCTTGGGCGGAGCATTGCCGTGTCCTCGCGGGGGCGATCGGCGGCAGCGACCTCTTATGCTGGGCCCTGAAATAGCCTATGATCCGGAGCGAAGAGGAATGGCAGGCGATCGCCTCCTTCTGCGAAGCAGTAATACTAATAAAGGAGGTGGCCGCAAGCCTGAGGGAAAGACCCGATCCGACCTCGACTTCCAGCCTCTGAGGCGTGGGCTTGCGGACGACGAACAATAGGTAGCTACCCGTCCGGCCGTCCGTTAATCGTACAGACCGAGCCCGAGTTGTCGACGGCGCGTAGTGTTCCACACGCGTCTCAAAGAGATGTCAGTGAAACCGTTGAGGCCCAGTAGGGCCGAAACCTTCTGGGGCCATTGGTTCGTTTCCGAAAGAGAAACCCAGGGTCCTGGAACGCAAGACAAATAAGGAAGTGGTATATCATCAAATAACTCTTCTGCTCTGCTCTTGGCAGAGCAAACGAGTATTTTAGACTTTTCTTGACTAAAATACACCTGTGTTCCTTCAGTGTCCCTTTTTGTTCTAGGACCACTGTAACTCTCAAACAATCCCACAGCCCAAGCAAGCATCGACCCTAGTGGTTCCTACCTATTTTGCATAATCTCTTTGAGGTAGGCGACTCAGGCTTGACCCTTGTCAAACCACGAGCTACCCATTGCTCGCTGTCTGGAAACCTGAGTAAATGATACCAGTACCTCTAGAGTTTAAAGCAATAGTATTTGTCGATACTCTATACCGACTACGTAAATATTTTGTATAGCAAATTTTGGTACCGTAAGTGACCGCTAGAGGCGCTGTAAAATTTGCCATACAAAATATTTACGTAGTCGGTATCGAGTATCGACAAATACTATTGCTTAAACTCATGGTAGAGGTACAGTTCCAATCCCCACATGGTTACATGTATGTAATCTTATGTAACCTGTCTTCATAATTTCTTCACTACTTTATAAGGATTCCTTAATTCAATATTCCTTTCATAATATTAATCAGTAGTATTCACACTGTAAGCTTATTCCAACATTTTCTATCTTCAACCATTTATTCATAACGTGTTGCTAAGTTTCGCTTTGCTGAAAGGAAATAAGTGTGCGGTCATTGCAAACGCGACCATTTCCCTCTTTCATGTTATAGCGTGTTTTTTGTGTTCTATCCTCAAACGGAGGATTTTCAAGTCGTCTTTTTTCGTCGCTGCTACCATGGATGGCTTTCTCATATTGACTGGCCTGTTGGTCTAGTGGTTAGTGGACCTGACTGCTATGCCGGAGGTTTGATAGGTTGGTTCCAAAACAAATGTGTGTGTGATTAGCATGATCATTTGTTTTGTGACTGGGTGTAATTTAGATATCTATAATGTTTTTGTAATCTTCATCTACACTATAATATAATAAAAAGATAAAGCTTTTTTTTGTTTTTATGTTTTTTTGTTTGTAGGAGGTAATCTCTGGCAGTACTGGTTCGGTTGCTAAAATTTTTTCACCGAAAGAAAGCTGCTTTATTCCGGAGTAACATAGGCTATATTTTATGTAGGCGGACGAAGTCGCGGGCAAAGGCTAGTCTCAAATATTATGAATAGGTAAAGTTTGTTTTTGTTTGTTTGTTTTATTTTGTTTTTTTGTTTACTTTGTAGGTAAACTTTGGAAGTACTGATTCGATTGCTAAAATTTTTTCACTGATAGAAACCTGCTTTATTCCTGAATTACATAGGCTACTACTATATTATATGTTATGTAAGTGGGCGAAGTCGCGGGCAAAAGCTAGTTAGAAATATTTAAGTATCAGTTGTTTAGTACTCATAGCACAAGCTGCTTAGTTTGGGATTAGTCGGCGTTGTGTGAAAGTGGTGGTATTATTAAGTATCTGGGTATGTCGGAAGCTTTAGGTATCAATGCCAATGACATGAAGCTATCGTTAAAGGGGCGCTTCTTTGGACGCCTGAAGAAGGTTTTCAATAGCTTTCTTTCAGAAGGAAAGAAGGTATGCGCCTTCAACGGTTGGGTCATGCCGGTATTGATGTACTCTTTCGGCGTACTCAAATGGATTCAAACAGAACTTGACACCCTAGATAGGTGAGTTTGTACACTGCTTACTTCGCATTCATACCGAATGCATCATTCGGTATGAATGCGAAGTAAACAGTGTACAGTCTGAGTATAGTTTCTGCACTTAGTCCTATGCGGACTTATAGTACGTGGGGGGTCGAGGCATTTTAAATACTTTTATTATTATTATTAAATCACGTTAACCTGATGCAAGGCTTTAACTGAACAAAAACAGTCTAATAAACGTCACATAATTCGTTCATAAAGGGGCCTTATTTTATTACTGGTGGAGACAAAATGGGTTTTTGGGGGTAATAATAAGTTAAAAAAGCTCCCCTTTCCCTAATATCGTGCAGAGCGAGCCAGTCGCAACGAGTTTTACGTGACCAGTATCTTAATATACACCTTTTGTCTAGCTGTGCTATTGTTTGGAAGACGACCTATCACGAGATGGCATGAAAGACATAATGGTCCGCAGGGACCTGATTTTGGAATAGATAATTTTCAATTTCGAATCTTCGTGAATTTTCAGATTCCTATATTGTTTCGAGCTCAGAAAAGGCTTTTTCGTTAGTTTTCTTTGTTTTTGAAACGTTTTCTGTGTTCATGAAAATGTAAGAATATTTAAGTTCGTTAGTTTTAATTAGTTTACAAAGGCGGATATAACGCTAAATATTTTTTAGTTGCTGTAAAAACAACACATGTTACTTGGATTGTTGTGTTTCTGTTAATTAATTTGTTGACAGATGTAATTATTTCGTTTATATAGCAAATTATGTTCATAAAGTAAAATAACACTTTTCCTTGTTAGATTTACCACATGAGGTACCGCCTACCGCCCCAGTTACGCACGACTTATAGAAATCTTTGAGATTTTCAGCTTTTCCGTGGACATTATAAAAACTAGCTGCTGCCAGCGGCTTCGGCTACGTGAACGTAGTTTTCTTCATACAAACTTTAGACCCCATTTCATTCTCCTATGGGTGATTTTTTTTTTTTATTATGGACGGGCTCGCCTTTGACCACTATCTCACCTGATGTTAAGCGATGATGTGGCCGACGATGAAACACGCTTGCCTAGAAGCACTATTCCTCTTGACTTAAAGACTCCTAGGTTATAGCTATCAGGAAACACAGACTCCGGCAGAGAATTCCACTCCTTAGCTGTACGCATAATGAATGTGTTCCCAAAACGCTTTGTACGTATGGGTGGGATGTTTACCATGTACCGGTGGCGCAACGCCGAACGTCTTGTGGTCCGATGATGGGACGGACTTGGCGAAATTAAACTGTGTAACTCCAATGCACACTCCCGAAATGTAAATGATAGAAAACGGACAGGCTAGCAACTCGGCGTCGATGCTCAACATACCACAGTATCGTGGTATCGTTTTGTATGGTGTATTCTTAAGATATTTTAACCTGAATTTCCTTCTTTATCGTCTCAATCGTCAAGATGTTTTCCTACTAATCTTCCTAACACAACTTCTTAGAACCGTTTCATGATACCCGTGAGAGCAATAATAGATATAGCCTTTTTGCTTTAAACCTTTGTTTTACGAATCATAAAATTATACAATTCTTAAGGGTACTATCACAGATTTATACCTAGAACATTATGAAAATAAATAAATCGTAAGTCCCCAAATCGTAGGGGAGTATAATGAAAACTGGTGATTTAGTGAATTCAGGGGTTACTAGTATAGCAATGTCAGTAAATTTTCGTTAATGGAATTATTTCGTTTCTCTTATAGTGCTCGTTTTGGTCTAGGAATTATAAGAAATATTTTAGTTTTTGGGACTTCAGGACCAAATCCATTGAAATATTGGTCACGTATAATTGAAAGCTTATTTTTTTTTTATTGTTAAAAATATCGACATCAAAAATTTGAACATTGTAAAAAACAAAAATGAAATTTATCTAAGAATTTGATAATTTAAAAAATCTCGGAAGTATTCCAATAATAAAAATGTTGAACAAGAAGATATTACAAAAATGTTGACGCCGAAAAAGGCCGTGTCAAAAATGAGCTCAATATAAACAACAATTTCAACTAAATTCACTTTAATTTTTCAAGAGTTGATATTCCCGAATTCTCAAAGACGGGATCTATTAAAAGCGTTGAAATTAAATTCGCCGACTTACTAGATGAGTTTAAGATTATTTATTCCGTTCCCTATTTACGCATAAACAAGTTTCTGTTTTACCATTCTCGTAACCTTTGAGTCTTGTTGGTTAGAGACTATTTTTGTTTGGTTTGTTGCGTTGATTACGTTTGTAATTTACCTGTCAGGGGTCAATTCTGTTTGTGTAATGAATTCCGGTTTAAGCGCCCACTCACACAGGCTATTGGGGATCACACATTGAGCGCAGTGATCGCAGTGACAAGAGTTTTATGATTTAAATTGGTTTGATTCACATCAATGATTTAATTTCAGTTCTTGAATTGATAAAGTGAAAACAGAAGACTGATAACCTTGCAGCCTTTATTTTTTAAGAACAACAGTTCTTTTAATTCTACTTTTTAATAATATAAATAGTTGCCCGAAGAATCGCAAAACGTAAGTGGCAGTGGGCAAGGCTCATTGCTTGCAGAATAGATAGTCGATAGGGCTAAAATTTTCTGGATTGCGTGATGAAAGTGAACCTGGGAATTGGTGAGGGTCGTGGGAATCCGATGAATGGAGACAGGACCGGTCTAACAGTGCTCATTTTTCTCCTGAAATGATGATGAGTCGTTAGTATTGTCAAAAAATCGAATTACTGAAACACACAGTACACATAAACAGTTTTTTAGACTTTATATTACTTGTTAGAAATATGTATTATACTTTTTTTTGTTTTAATACATATAATCCTGGGGTTGGTTTTTCACTTGATTGTGGCATATTTATATAGATTGTTCGAATGAGTCACAGTGGCTTTGAATCGCAAAGAGTGGGTTTTAATCGGTAAAAGTCTGATACTCCCTTTCGCTTCACCCAGAGCGGGAGCAGCGTTTGATGATTGACAAAAAAAAATACATGTTATTCTTAAGACTGAAACAATTTGCCTGCAGCAGTCTTCCTGTCCTTATTGCACTTCAGGTGTTTTCAAGGCTAGAATGAATAGGCTCTTAATTAACTAACTATTGCGCTTCAACATCAACGATTGCATCTGCTTACCGTTAGGTGGAATCGAAGGCAAGCACTATTCTATATCAATAAAAAAAAAATAGAAAAAAAAACAATGTCACTAATATCGTAGAAAGATGAAAGAAGCCGGCCTCTCTGCACCAAAAGGCCAGATGTCTTTACCATTTGTACTGAACCCGGAGGCTTAAACATTAGCAAATATGAGGCAAGCCTGCGTTCCTATTAACATTTAAATGCTACATTATGTATTAAATGTTTTGAAACATTCTCACAGATAGTCCAGTTTGTGTAATGGGGATTTTAAGCCTAAAAGGATTATTTTAATAATGAAACAGGAGAAATTGTGGAGCGTGAAGGCAATGGGAAACTTTGTTAGCGGTGTACTGGCTGTGGAACGTTTATAGTTACTTGCGATGGAAATATGAAAGCTTCTTCAGGTATTCTTCTCATGAAAATGCGACCACACGTTTTAGAAGAAGTAAAATATTATTATCTGTTACTTTTTGCCACCCACTCACAGCCAGTTTTTTCATTTAAAGTAACAGCCAAAGTAACGTCATAAAGTAAAAGTAACGGTCAAATTCGTTTCTTCAAAATTTTAACTGTTGATTTAACTGTTACTTTTGCCTTTAACTTTTACTACTCATTAGGGGGCTGTTAAAGCTAAAGTCACTGTCATTTTGACAAAGTTGTAGGTTATTTAGGTTTCACTAATATGTCTTCACGAACTTCGTCCAGTGAAAGTTCAAGATCATCAGACGATGAACTTATCGTTAGTTATTTAACGCGTAGACGTAAAAAGTTTAATGTTCGCAAAGATCATTTCGTATGGGACGACGCTGATTTTCTGTTCCGATACAGAATTTCAAAGGAAACAGTTACATACCTCAGCCTGTTGTTACAAGATAAACTGACGCCAACCATAGAAAATTAAGTTTATTTTCAGTTTGTATTTAATAAGACTACGTTAAATTAACTAATGTACAGAACGGCCGTTCTATCTTGGCGAGTGTGAAGTTAGGCTCTGCGAACTTTAGCGCTTGTGTACCTACTCGTATAAAAATAACGGTTTAAAAAAAAAATCCAATAACAGTTGTTAATAGCAATAACAACAACTAATAGCATTAATTTTTTTAAATCATTTAGGCGATTAACACACGGCACCGCGCACCGCCGCGGTTGGCGGTGAAGCGGATCTCATGTTACAATGGTCACTTAGAAATCCGTTGATACCCTACACACGTACACCGCCCGACCGCGCGGTCGAGCCACGGTCGAGCGGTGCTCTCGCAACCACCGCTCCTCCGCGCTGATTTCCGCGCGGTGGAGCGCGCTTACACACGGGGCACCGCAAAACCGCGCGGATTTTTGTGGATGCAGGACGTGTTGCAATTTATCTTTGCTAACAAATAATCAAATGAAGAAGTGGACATTCGTGTATAGTTCAAAAAAAATATTTTCGTGTTACACCGCTAAGAAATCCGCTTCACCGCCACCGCCCTCCGCGGCGGTGCGCGGTGCCGTGTGTTAATCGCCTTACTTATGTTATCAATCAATTCAATTCTAAAAAAATTCGTTCGTTGGCGTTCGTATAAACAGAATCAACTGACATTCGACTTTTTGACGCTACTTGACAGTGGATATTGCGATGTTGTCATGCGTAAAAAAAGCTCCCCACGTTTTTTTGGGGTAATTATGCCGTTTGTGTTATGGTAACTCTATTGACTTTTAGTTTAGCTGTTACTTGGATGAAGAAACACATTTGCTATAATATCAGTAATAGTCAAGTAAAAGTTAATACTTTTACTGATAGTTTTAGTTGTTGATGAAAAAACTGGCTGTCAGTGATAAAGCAGCATTCTACTGGTGCAAGATTTTTTAAGATCGGTTCAGCAGTTTTAGAGTTTTTATCTATATACAAGGTGTAAGGGACAGCCCTCAACAAACTTTATGGGCTTGCTCAGTAGACGAAACTGAACAACCTTCCACAAAAATTTTTTTCAGGTTACGAAAAAAAAAATCGGCCTCGCCATACAAATTGTCTGTAGCGACATCTATGGCGCCACATACGAACTACGAAGAAAGTACGAAATCCTGCATCGCGCATTCACAGTTCTCCGCGCGATTTGAACATATACGACAGCCCGAAATCATCTATCGGGCAGTCGCCCACCAGACAATAACACCTGTCTGGTCGGAGGATCCTCCCTTTTCTACGGAGGTTTGCGGGTCTTTACTCTCTGTTCCGCCTACCTCCAAACTGGTGACCCTCGACAAAGAACGTCAGCGCAGCCTTCGTGCAGCTACTACTTCGTGACGTCATCATCACTTCCTCAAGCTTTCGAGCAGCGAGCCATACAGCTAGCACCCACGGCTATAGAGGGTATCCTGACCACCAGCATGCCTACCTGGTCATACCTGGTCATCACCTTCAGCCTCATCAGCGACCTTGGCTTGGCACACCGCACCTTCGGCCAGTCACATGAAGAGCTATGAAGAACCTCTCCTGGTCGACGCCAGCAGTCAAGCCCTATGTCGCACAGCACCGCTCCGATTCACTGGAGCCAGCAGCACTTTTCCGACTCACTGGAGCCTGCAGCATCATCCCGACTCACTGGGACAGCACCACCCCGACTCACTGGGGCATCATCTCGACTCACTGGGACAGCACCACCCCGACTCACTGGGGCATCATCCCGACTCACTGGGACATCATCACCCCGACTAACTGGGGCATTATCCCGACTCACTGGGATAGCAAACACCCCGACTCACTGGGGCATTACCGCAGACAGTTCCGACTCACCGAGAACTATGCGGCATCGGTTCCGACCCACTGGAACCAACCTATCACTGGCCTGGCACGCATCATGAAGCATCAAAGAACCATCGATCTCCGATCTCCGGAGGGGAGTGATGTAGCGACATCTATGGCGCCACATACGAACTACGAAGAAAGTACGAAATCCTGCATCGCGCATTCACAGTTCTCCGCGCGATTTGAACATATACGACAGCCCGAAATCATCTATCGGGCAGTCGCCCACCAGACAATAACACCGGTCTGGTCGGAGGATCCTCCCTTTTCAACGGAGGTTTGCGGGACTTTACTCTCTGTTCCGCATACCTCCGAATGTCCAATCAAGTTTATCATTTTGTATGGGGAGGCTGATTTTTTTTTTTCGTTTCCTGAAAAAAAATCTTGTGGAAGGTTGTTCAGTTTCGTCTACTGAGCAAGCCCTTAAAGTTTGTGGAGGGCTGTCCCTTACACCTTTTATACTCGTACATAAAAGCGAAATACCACTCACTGATTAATCACAAAATCTCAGAAACTATAACACCTTCTTTAAAAGGCAGGTAGGTTCATTATAAGGTGTACACATCCGATAAGAACGAATTTTACTAAACTCTACCCCTGAGGGGGTAAAACTAAAAAACTAAAACTAAACTTAGACATTCACGCGGGCGAAGCTGCAAGCAGAAGCTAGTTTATTATAAACAAAAGTACAAATAATTATTTTTATAGTCTAACTAGCTGACCTAACTAACGTTATTTTACCATATAAATCTTCAAGGAAATTAGGGGTTGGTAGGATGCTAAAACATAGCCTACAATCTATTCTCTGACCTACTAAATATACACAAACATTTCATAAATACATTTTTTATAATATACGAGTATTAGACTAGTTTTTACCCGGGGCTTGTCTATGTCGCTCAGGAATAAAGCTGCTTTCTATCGGTGAAAAAAGTTTCGCAATCGGACCAATACTTTCAGAAATTACCTCCTACAAACAAAAAAAAACTACCTCTTTGTATGTCTCATTTAGTGTAGATTATTACTAGTTTTCGAAAGCGAAGAACCTCGAAAGATGGAACTAAAAGTCTGGTACTCATTTTTGCTTCACCCAAAAAAACAGAAATTATTTAATGAGTTCTTCCTAACAAAAAAAGTATCTCATAAGTTTATTTTTTAAATTGATATAAACTAGTGCTTGACTGCGATCCCGCCGGATGGTAAGCAGTAATGCAATCTCTGATGGTGAGGCGCACTAGTTTATTAAGAGCCTATTCACTCTAGCCTTGAAGACACCCAAATTATAATCGGACGGGAAGACCGCAGCAGACTAAGACAAGACAAGTAACAAGACAAGACAAGTGACAAGACAAGACAAGTAACAAGACAAGACAAGTAACAAGACAAGTGACAAGGAGAACTGGTATATAGAGCACATTTGTGTAAAACCTATCATTGATCAGTAAGGCTCATGGGTAGGTTCTGCAATTCAAAGGGGATACCAACTAAACGATATAAAAGGATCCACCAAACCCCTTCACGTAGAACACACATTTAAAAAACAAATGAAAATCCGGAAACACAAGTAGACACCACTTAAAATGGACCCCTACCTTTCAAAGCTGGATAAGGGAAAAATATCCGAGTACCCTCATTGAAAGCCCATCGGTAGGGCCTCTAAACCAATCATTAAGTTAAACTCGCATGTCCAGACATTAGTTGTTCCTGTCTTTCCCATTCGAGATAAAAGGCCCTAGTATCCCGCAGATTTCGATTGTCCCTTTCTTTTGGGCCTGTTAGGGCTGTCGAAAGTAATTTGGGGCTTACCTGTGTCTTGAAATTCGGACAGGTCGGTTAATAAGGTTCTGTGCGGTTTGTTGTGGTTAGTGTCCGTGATGAGAGGATTGGGTTAGGCGTTTAATTATTTGGTTGTAACACACGTGTTATACCCAAATTTCAGGATCTGGTTTTTGTTATTTTAGATCGCTGTTGTTATGTCTTTCACTTTCTTTCTTTATATGTCCGGCTGCAGATTATTAATATTTTTTACTCCCTTACGTCCCAATGAATTTAAATACGGGACATAATATTTTTATTTCACATGGGCACTTATAACACGTCAGAAACTAGTGCACATTTCCAAATTGGTCGTTTCCTATGGAGAAGAACTGGCAAGAAACTCTATGATTACTCTGGTAAACGTTGGGATAGTTATGTATCTTTGGAGATAATGCAATAATATTGTATTACTAGCTTTTGCTTGTGGCTTTGCCCTTGTCTATAAAATAGCCTGTCTCTCAAGAATAAAGCCGCTTTCTTTCGGTGAAAAAAAATTCGCAATCCGCCCAGTACTTTCAGAGACTACCTCCTACAAACATAAAAACAAACTTTACCTCTATAATATTAGTGTTATAGTGTATATTGAGCTAGTCGGACGGTAGACCCAGAAGTTGGTTGCGAAAACTCCTAACCAAATAAGTTAGGACGATTTTGTGTGGGCTCGCAGAACAAATGGTCAAAGGGGCGAAAAGGTTCTGGAGTGTCAACCGTGTACTGGAAATCGTAGTATTGGAAGGCCTTCCATAAGGTGGACCGATGACCTGGTAAGGGCCACGCAAATCCGATGGATCCACAGTCATACCGGTCGTTGTGGTGATACTTGGGGGAGGCCTATGTTCAATAGTGGACGTCTTGCGGCTGAATTGAAGATGCTGTGTGGACTCTTTACATTTGGTACTTTTCAATTTAATTCCAAAGCAGATTTTTTAATTATTTTAATTTATACTTATTTCTGTTTACAGGTAAGTTTATCAACTTTAAATGCATCAGGCTGCTATTGTAAGTACTTAACATTAAGTTACAAGTAACGCATGTGAACAAGATTCCGGTAGTCGATTTGATCCTCGGTTTTCTACTTTTCTTTCAATTATGTGTTTGTACAATATCAAGTGTTTGGTATTGGTTCTAGCTACCAAGAAAAAACAACAGCCTACACTACAGAACATTTTAATTACATACCTACATAAATAATTTGTTTGTTCACATTGGGACTTGATTAAATCGAAAGGTATGGCCATTTTGGTAAACTACCCAAAATGGGGTTACATTGTTGATGACTTTGTGCTAGTCACAAATTAACTTTATCTCTCTTTCTCCTATCGTTACAGCGAACGAATTACAACACTTTTTTGTGATCATAAGAAATTTTCGCTTTAGGCATTTCCAGAAAAGCGCAAACATTCTTTCGAGCTCATTTTTGACAGCCCTATGACAGATAGTGTAGCCCTCCTGCCGCTCGGGCCTCGACCATGACCCTTGCGATAGACCTCTTATAAATGTACCTACAATGTCTCAAGGCAGCGACCGTCGTATTGATTACTCCTTCCTTACCCTGGACAGACTTAGGCTTTGTCTCGTATAGGTACAAAGGGTACGAATAAATTGTTGCGGGAATGTTACCAAAAGAGTTACCGTGGCTCTGCAAAAGCATTTAGACAATAGCCTGTATGTAGGAATAAATTGCTGCGGGAATTTTACTGAAAGAGTTAATGTGGTCCTGGAAAAAGCATTCAGACATTCGTCTAATTACGTATTAAGAATGAATCATAAGCCTTAACCGTTTCGAGGCATGTCCTAGAACCAAAAATTAGAAGACATGTGACATTCACCAACCCGCACTGAGTCTGCGTGGTGGATTACGCCCCATTCTCTCTCCAAGAGAGGAGGCCTGAGTCCCAGCAGTGGGAACATCAAAATGGCTAATGATGATGATGAGGAAAGGTTCATATATTAAATAAACAGTGCAACAAATACAAAACAGCTAACTTAAACTCGCATTTTCAAGGTTATCTTTAGAAATTCCGAAGTACCTATAGGCAAATAATTTCTCATACCATTGTGAAGTAAACAATACATTTTCCAGGCGTCACAGCAAAAATAATTCACGTAATAATCCATCAGCTAGCTATTATGAACAATAACTTGTGCGAGGCACGTTAAAATCGCGGGCGTTTCAAAGAAAATCGGGTTTTTATTAAATATTTCCCCGTCGAATGGGGGCGAGACGCTAGCGCTAAATAACAGGCATACCGGACGTTCAGATGCGGAAAATTTTCAAATAAATAATAACGACGATGATAGAGAATGCCTGGCGAATATTGAAATTATTTGTTTTTGTTTTCTTGAAGATTTTCATTTTATATAACATAATTTTTAGTATATTATTATACGGAACCTGAATGTAGTTTGTTAAGAATCAGTAACTGAATCGATTCATCATTCGGGGAAAAATATAACATGGTATAACCATAATGAACGCACATTCCGAAAGTCGTCTCCTGAATCGATTTCTGCTATTTTTTATACAATAATTTTTAAGATAAAAAATAAAATTTCGTCAAAAGTCTTTATCGCGTCACTAGAGTGTATGTTTACTGACAGATGCTACCAATTTAGTGCGGCAATGCCCCTATGTATTATTTGCCTACAATTATAATGACTAATATCTTAAATAAGCATTACCTCAATGCGTATTAGTAAAATTTTCTGAGGTGCATACTAGGAATTACTCCTTAATTGGTGCGTTCACAAAAATGTAAATTCACATACACATTCATGTACCCGGAATAACTAGGTATATTATAATTCATACTAATTATGTATTTATATTTTACTAGCTTCTATCATCGGCTTCACTCTTGTGGAAGTTGAAAATCATCCCAAAGAACTTACTCTGGGGATAAAAAGCATCCTACATACTTTTTCAGGACACAGACTACTCATGTGCCTTTTATTTCAAATCCGTTCAGCCGTTCGAACGTGTGAAGTAATATACACACACATATCAAAAAATTGCCTTTATAATATTAGTATTTAAAGATTGACAACATTCACTTGAATGTTTATTTATTTATTTAAAGCTTTATGCACAAAAAAACTGTACAAAGGCGGACTTAATGCCTTAGGCATTATCTGCCAGTCGACCTTAGGGTGGTGCAGAAACATAACATGGCAGGTGCAACTTAATAAATTGACAAAACAGAAAAGAAACAAATACAATAGTAAATACATACTTAGATACATACATATAATTATACAACGCCGTAGTGAAAAACAAATCCAACCAATTACATACATACATACATACATATAATTATACAACGCCGTAGTGAAAAACAATTCCTCCCCCCATGGGTTCGCGCTCGATAACACGTACCCACTGTGAGCTCGTACAAATAAATTCTGTAAAGTATCTTAAAGCAATTTCTCCGACCTAAACTATATACCATACTGTAGCTAAGTTCAAATGCTACCTAGTGCGCGAATCAGTTGTCTTCTAGTACTAAAGGTTTCCGAATAATCACAGTATTAACATAAATCGGTTGCAAAAATTTTAAATCACTGCTACGAGGAGTGTGAGTCATCGCGACGAGTCAGCTGAGCGACCGGCCTTCGCGCGAATCGTCACTTCAAGGACACCGATTGACGGCGTTCGCTCGAGTTCGGGCGCCCCGAAGATTTCCGAAGATAGCAGCGTCTGCGCAGCGCTCGTCGTCGCCGCGCCGGCTAGCGCGTAAAAGGATAATAACTACTTATTGAGGGAAGTGACTCATTACTGCTCATTAGTACAAACACTGCATGCTACTGAATCAATTTATCGTTTCTATTGGAGTGTACAGTTTTGTAAAAAGAAGTCGAATAACAATAATGATTGGACGCTCGCCCCCAAACACTTCACTGCATAAGTCTGAGCCGAATTCAAAGAGTTCTGATACTAACGTCCCAAATCTTCATCGAATGGAAAACATGATTACGGAAATGAAAGCTATGTTCTCACAGATGGTTTCCCAACAAGCGCAGCAAAACCTTAAAATAGATTCCCTATACTCGGCCCTTGAGAGCATTAAAACTCAAAATACCTTGATCAGTACTCAGAATTCTGAGATTCAAACACAGAATGAAGAAATAAAAAAGACCGTACAATTTTTATCTGATAAATACGACGACGCTGTATCAGAAATAAGCCGTCTTCAATCTGAATGTACTAACAATAATAAAATAATAAAATCACTGGAGTTTAAAGTAGACTTTCTAGAAAAAAACCTCAAGTCAGCAACAATAGAAATAAGAAATATCCCCATTTCGTCTCCAGAAAACCGAGATACGCTCTCTAACATAGTGCAAAAATTGGGTGAAGTCGTAAATCAACCAGTCGAAAATACCCACATAAAAAACGTATTTCGTTCATTGGCTAAAAAAGATTCCCTGGGCACCATCCTCGTAGAATTTTCGTCTTCCACAATCAGAGACCAGTTCTTGAAGTCGACAAGAACCTTCAATAAACACAACCAATCCAACCGTCTCAATACTACCCACTTGCAATTTATAGGACCCAAAAAACCCATTTATGTCGCAGAAGCGCTTACCACAATGACGAAACGCCTTCACTACCTCGCTAGAGAGTTCATTAAAAGCAGTACCTATGAACAATGTTGGGTGGCAAATGGGAAGGTATATGTCGTTATACTTTGAAGAGAATGTAGGTATACTTTGAAGCTTTGAATCTTGTAGTTTTCTAGCAGTTAAGTAATTTTTAGAATCGGATTATTACTTCCAGGGCTTACTTTTAAATATATAATGTTAACTTAGAGAAACTAGGAAAAAAAATAAGTTTTAATTTAATGCGTTTTACAAAATTACATGTCTATGCTGTTTAGGGTTTAAGAGTTCCTTTATCTCGAGCTTGTCCTGGACGTTAATGCAGGCCTTTTTTACCATTAAAATGCATCATCATCGGAATTGAATCAATATGTAAAAATTCAACCACTTTTCCTTATCGTATAAGGAAAAGTGGTTCTAATTTAGCTTTGCTATAATTGTGTTTCCTGATAGCTATAACTTAGGGGTCTTTAAGTCAAGAGTGAATAGGTTATTTCTAGGCAAGCGTGCTCCATCGTCGACCACATCGTCGCTTACCCAGGTGAGATGGTTGTGAAACGCGAGCCTATCAATAATAAGAAAAAAGACCCAGAAAAAAGCTGAGTGAGTTCAATGACCTGTAGGTAATTAGTACGCAACGCCGACTACTACCTATAATTCATTGAACTCGCTCTGCTGACGTTTTCTTAAAGAAATTAATTTCGTATATGCGTAAATTAGTACGAGTTTTAAAAAAAAGGTACTTTACTTTTTAATTTTATCTTTACAAATCTAAAGTGTTTCGTGTACCGGATCGATCCTCCACGGAATTAAAACGATCAAAATTTAACGGGGTATAGGCCCCATACTAGGAATTACTCCTTATATGATATTACATACACAAAACACCCAAACCCAGAACAACTATTTATTATATTATTATTAGCCCATATTCTCCCACTGCTGGGTAACGGTCTCCTTCCATTATTTCCAGCGATCACGGTTCCTTACATTCACATTCCAGTTCTTAAGGAAGCCATCCAGGTCGTCCCGCCATCTTCTTCGTGGTCTGCCGCATTGCTGTGTTTGGGCACCAATCCTGCATTTTATGGGCAGCTCGTTAGACATGTGGCAGAGTACTAAACTATCTATAGACAAAATGTTTTGGGAACACATTCATTGTGCTAAACAGTGAAATTCCCTGCCGAAGTCTGTGTTTCCTGATGGCTACAACCCAGAAATCTTTAAGTTAAGAGTGAATAGGTTACTTCTAGGTAAGCGCACTCTATCGTCGACCGCATCGTCGCTTTCCATCAGGTGAGATAGCGATCAAGCGCAAGCCTATCCTAACTAATATGATAAATGTGAAAGTGTGGATGTTTGGATGTTTGTTACCTAATCACGCAAAAACGGCTGAACGGATTTGGATGAAGTTTGGCAACATATAGCCTTTGACATGGAAAAGAACATAGACTACTTTTTATCCCGGAAAAACATCTTATTCCTACGGAAAAACACGTTTAAAGTGCGATAACCGAAGTACACGCGGACGAAGTCGCGAGCGGTTAACAATAAAAAAAGGCCATACGAATATTTATTTCGGGCGTGAATCGAATTCGAGACACGCAGCACAGCATTCGATCCCGCAACCACTGTTCCAACAATGCCGGCTAATTAGACTGATGCACGGTGAACAGTGGCAGACACTTCAACCAAAATCATCCACTACGAGATATTTCACTACAAATTACTCCTCCCAACTCTAACAATTTCCTCTCCATACATGCCACACATATTTAGCGATAAACAATTTTGAACAAAGATAGGGTGGCCAAATACGATGTAGGTATACAATTTTTTTTTATCACCATTTCAATTTGAAGCTATTTCTTCTATTTAATATAAACCAGTGCTTGACCAAGATCCCACCTGATGGTAAGCAGTGATGAAATCGTGGATGGTAAGGCGCACTATATTATTAAGATCCTATTCACTCTAGCCTTAAATTTTTAATTGTGTTCAAAGTCAAAGCATTTATTTCAAATAGACCATTTGCAGGCACTTTTGAATAGTCAAATGTCGGTCAGTCCAAGAAAAGTGAATCTAAATTGCACGTTCCAAAGCGTAGATCTCTATGGAGAAGAACGTTCAAGAAACTCCATGGCCACTCTTTTAAATCATATTATGTGTTACATATAATGCTTGGTTACATATTACTTGTTGCTTCTATTATGTGAGCACAATGTGGATAAAAAATAAAAATGTAAAATAATTAAAAAAATAGAAACTGAATTAAGCCACTGGCAGCTAAGAGATGACCAGTCTCATCTGACGGCACCCGTTCACTTGCATGACGCGTGCATCATCCCCACTCAGTTCAACCATTTTGAAGGGAACTGATGACCCAATAACATGTGCCACCAAGTCCAACAGCGAGACATTTGAGTGAGCATGACAAACTCTCAACTGCCATGCTCGTAATGTCAAATAAATAAATAAAAATAAGTTGTAACCTAATAAAAATGCTCCATGGTACTTCACATTCACAAATTTGAAAAAGGTGCTTCTACATTATACAATGCTATTGTGTCTTTCAAATTCCAAAAAATAATATTAGTTTCCAAACTAATCAATTAATTAGTATACCCTAGTGGTAGTGGAGCTGGGCCAGCATTGAGCCAAGCATTTTTATCTTGAATAAATAATTCTCCAACTTATAATATGCTTGCCTGCATAGTGTGCGTTTAATACAAGATTTAAATTTCGTTTCAGTATCCATTTCTTAATTAAAGAGTTAAAATTTTAATTTGGATAGTTTTAAAGAAGTGTTAACTTTAGTTATTGCATTCAATAAATTAAAAAAATAATAAATTAAAATGACATTATTTTTACTTTTTTTTTGGGTATCAAATCAATTGATTCCTATACCGACGAGAAACACCACAATACCAACATAACCACAGGCCTAAAACCTACGTCTAAAACCCTGAGCGAACGCTGGCGTTTGATGATTCGCGCAATTCTGTCAAATTAAATACCAAGTGATACCATAGATCGTAAGGATATTAAGTATTTTACTTGTAGGTTATTTATTCAAGAAGTTATAAGAAGTTCTTCATAAAATAGTCTGTAAATATCAAAAATAGGGTCTACAACAAAGGGCGAAAAATACATACGCCTCGAAAACGCTAGGCGGTCCACCAGTAAATAAATAAATTCAAAAATCAGTTTAGCCCAAACACTTATTCAGCCGATTATAGATTATGCCGACGCCTGCTACCTGGATGCTACTGAGGAGCTATTAAACAAGCTTGAGCGATTACAAAACTTATGCATTCGGTTTGTTTTTGGATTACGAAAATATGACCATGTCTCTCATCTTCGCAAGGAACTCAAGTGGCTCCCTATTCGTCTTCGCAGGAATACTCGGATTTTATGTCTTCTTTTTAATATCCTACACAACCCATCTTATCCCTCCTACCTTCGTGATCGTTTTTCCTACGCTCGTCCTAGTGACGCGCCCTGCAGATCACACCTCAGATCCCTTCTTAAATTCCCTCCCCATAAATCCAGTTACTACTCCTATTCTTTCTGTGTCCATGCCGTGAGGTTGTGGAACTCACTTCCGCCTAGCATTCGAGATTTAAAATCGATCTCACTTTTTAAAAATCGAGTAAAAGAGCACTATCTTTCCTCTCAATTGTGATATTTATTTATATATTGTATGTAATATGTATGGTATATATATATATAGCTGTAGGTATATATTATTTTTAGGTATATATAATTATATATGACTTTGGTTTAAGACTTCACACATTCTTCTTTTGCTTCCTACACACTATGGTCTACATTTCTTTTTGATTTCTCCTTTCGCAGGTCTGCTGGAAGAAATTTCTTTGGAAATAAGCAGTACCTTTGTACTAACGTCTCTTATGTATTATCTGTTTCTGTTATTTTTGTGTGTACATAAATTGTAAAATAAATAAATAAATAAATAAAATTTTATTCAAAAATATAAGGTAATACAGTAAAAACATTTTTGCCTTAAACCAGTGTGAGTGAATAGGTTACGTCTAAGTAAGCGTGTTGCATCGTCGACCACATCATCGCTTACCATCAGGTGAGATAGTGTTTGAACGAAAACCTATCAATGTTAAGGGCCAAGCGCCCGAAAAGTGCCATAAAACAGTGATTTTCTGAGGCCTACTCCTCCGTAACGGGCCGGTCAATTGGTTTGAAAAAAATATATGTTTATTGTAGATTCACGAACAATAATATCAACATTTGATTTTTTCGTGCAATTAATATTTTGTCAAAAAAAAATTATTTAGCAATTTCGCAACTTTTCGCAACTTTTCCGTACTCCTTCGAAACGGCTTGGACCTTTAGAAACATTTTTACACATAAAAATTGGTGGTTAAATATTCTTCAAAGTGAACATTGCATATGTAAATCAATTAATATCTCGCAGAGAAAATGGATTTAAAGCGCTTTCCGGGCGCTGCTGGCCGCAAATAAATGCACAGATTTGTGTACTGCCGCCTAGGTGAGTGCGAGAGTTGCGTTCACATAATTTCGGTCAGATGGTTCAAGGGACTATACGCCTTAAGCAATCTTCTTTCATTAAAAGTATGTACACTCGAGCTGGTCACCCTGTATTTTCAACAGTTACTCAAGTAAAGGAAATCTATTCATCATAAACTTGGGGACACAACTTCGAGCCCTGTCGATAGCAGACGCATCGACAACTTCCCAGCCGTTTGTTTTAAGTTGGCGCTACCATCAAAATTATGTACACGATTTATTCATCTGTGTTTTGAGATCCAATCTTGAGTTTGGTAGTTTTATTTAGAGTTATTATTTTTGTCTTGTTGTGAATTCGAAGTTGTTTTAGGAACGCTTACGACAGATTTAATTTTATTGATGTTGTTGTATATGATATGCAGAACCCTTCTACGTAGCTTCAATATTTGAATTGATCCCTTTAAAGGGTGTAGTAGGTAATGTGGATGAAAATCAAAATTGGAAAAAAAAAACAAATAGGTTTTTTTTTATGTGGGAAAATCCAATGATTTTTTCCGACAGGCTGGAGTGTGAGGGCATGCCAGCCTTTTACCTACTGATTAAAGTCTATCTGAATCCTTCAGTTGCTTCTGAGTTTGTAGGACCACGGTATCCAAATTAAATGGGTCTCATATTTTCTCCATCTCATAGGTTTACCATCAGGTGAGATAGTGGTCAAACGCGAGGCTATCACTAATAATAAAAAAGTAACAGCTCCGCTCCAAATTTTGAAGAAAACGCAAATTCCTGAAAAAGCAGACCAAGAAACTTTGAACCTACTTTTGTCTCAACTTGTCAAAGTTTTCGCAAATCTTATACAACGCTACAAACACAAATCCAACAGTAAATTCTTGAGTACAATTTCAAAGTTAGATCCGTCATTCATCTTGATTTATATAAAAGTTTGGCAATCTTCCACTTGTGCTCAAAATTTTAAATCATTTCGAACCAGTGACGCACATGATGCTGATTAAAACGACCCTGTTTGGATCCCCTTCGGCGATTTCTTTGTTTTATTCCTAACGCTAATTTTGTATCACAAAAGTTCTACGTGAACGCGTACTTAGTGTTGTTCTAAATTATAAACTTGAGCGATAAAAGGTGTCATGGAAAATCGCTGTTTGTTTGACGCTTACAAATCTGGCCTATAGGGCCGCATCGCAGAAACATGCGATGCGAATTGTTAAGATGTATTGTTTTTTTTTTTTTATTATCAAAATCTGCATAATAACCCAGATTAACAACCTCTGACTCCCAAGCTAAGATTAAACTTGTGTTATGGGTGCCAGGGCTTTCTCCATTGAAATTCGCAAGTACTTGCGATGCGCCTGCGAGCTCGTTGATTTTTACGATGTCGCATCACAGTTTTGTATTTGGTCCCATAAGCATAATAGCCTTATAATATTCCCACATCTGGAAGCCACTTCTTTGCGCGCCAGGGGTTCATTGTCCCGGAAAATTGCACTGTTTCCGTAAATCACCAAAAAAAAAACAAAAAATAAAAAAAAAACTTTTTTCGGATTTTTCTAGGAAAAACAAATAATATAATGTATATAGAAGAATATTTTCGACCAAATAACTTTCGTACAAACTTGGGGATAACACGAAAATTAAGCATATTTCAAGGACATCCAAGTTGTTCAGAAGTATGTACAATCGGCGCTCGAGGGGTTAAAAAGGAAATGGGCCTAGTGCGGGTTAGTGAATGTCAAATGTCTTCGAGTTTTTTGGTTTTAGGACATGCTGGTTTCGTCACGATATTTTCCTCTACCTTAACTGTAAAGGAAAACAGAAACCGAGAGTGGTGATGAAATAAATTACATATAGCTATTCTTTTGAAAGATATCATTAGATTCAATAGAGTAGTCAGGGAAAGAAATACCTAGCTCCTAGAACGTAAAAGGCAACTGAAGGACCTGTGTTTCTTCCGCCTGAATCAGGTGCACCTCCGGAAGAAACACCCGGGTGTCATTGCTGCGCGGACTGCCCAAAGAACCCGGTGGGGCACACGGTAGAAGTGTGCTCCGATTTGGCATAGCACCGCCATGTCCTCGTAGGGATTCTACACGTGTCTCAAAAAGATATCAGCAAAACCCAGCAGGGTCGAATTCTACTGAAGCCATGGGTCGACTTCTGATAGGGTTACTCCTGGTCTTGGGTTGCAGAGGGCAACTGCAGGATCATAAAAGTGGTTTTAGTCAGTAAAAGTCTGACATGCCTTATTGTCCTACCTTAGAGAGGGAGAAGTAATTGGATGATTCCCAACACAAAAAAAATGTGTTTAGGGTCCAATTGTTTTTACTTAGTCCGTAACTTTAGTAATACATAGCGTATTTTGTCCTCAACTCTCTTTTAACTTAAGTCTCGACATAAAGTCGAGTACAGACAATAAGGAAGACGCCGGGAGGTGTCGTCCCTAGGCGCCCCCTCCTCCCTTTGATAATTTATTATTGAAACCTCGTCTCCTTTCTTTTCTTTTGTAATATTGTCTCTCGTTTCTTATTTGTTCCTTGGTACTAATTTGTTTGTTATTTTTTTTCTTGATCGGCTCCGCTTTTGTGCTGGGTCTAATGAAGTGTGTTTGGAAGGTTCGAACAATGTTCGGCTAAATTAACGTTCGATTCGATCGTAATTGGATGGGTTTTCGTGAGGTTTAGTGGGGAAGTTTGATGAGCCGAGTGACGCGTGGTGGTGGATCGTGTGAGTATCGTGAGCAGTGGTCTGGATGGTTTGATTCCAGTCTTACGTAACTCTGAAACCTTGGTATATAATATGTATGTATGTTTGGAGGAAAACTGACAGGCAGGTGTTTATTTGTAAGTCGTTGAACAATTTGTACACAAAGTAGTCGTCGAAGTGTTTTCGTGTGCCTGTCGGATGGAGCCTAATGTCAGTGGCTCTTTGTTTGCTTAATAAACCTATAACGTTTCTATTGCTGGGAACCTAAGTCCACTTAGCCAGAGCTGGAGTGTGCCCACGTGGTCCTACGTGTTTGATCATCGGGCCCTAATTCAGGGCATGGTCTGGAGCGAGAGCGAATGGAATGGAGTCACGTCCTTCTGTGAAGCAGTAATGCCAGCGAAGGAGATGGCTGCAAACGTAAGGGAAAGGACATCCTCATACCCCAGCCGTTACATGAGACGTCGCGGGCGTTGGGAGTCCACCATAGGCACGAGCTTACGAACGACGAGCAATGGGTAACTCGCTGTTCAGCCGTTCTGTAAAACCGAGCCCGAGTCGTCGACGGCATGCAGTGTTCCACGCGTACCTTAAAGAGATGTCAACAAAACCGTAAGGGGCCTTTAGGGCTGATGTCTGCTAGAGCTGTGCCAAAGGGCAACTGAAGGACACAGATGTGGTTTTAATCAGTCAAAGTCTGACACGTCCTCTCGCTCCACCCTAAAGCTGGACAATGATTTCCCAACTTAAAAAAAAGACCAGTGGCATTGATGGGTGGCACAAATCTATATATTTTTTTATCGCACAATCCTATGTGCTTGACTACTATCTCACCTTTGAATTTAAATCAATGTTTGTTTATTGGTTGTGATCCACAATGAAGCACGCTTGCCTAGGACAGAAACATTTTATTATAACTGTTTTGAGAGCCTCCTCAAAGCTCAAGGCTTACCTTGAACGCTCTCACAAAAAAAAATCCAATTATTATTTCTATCAAAAACAAAAAAAAAATGACAGTCGAAACATTATCTATCTTAATAATGTGAAAATTGTGTTTTCTTTATATCTCCGTGGTACAGACAGGCCACGGATTTAGGTATCATCTCCGTACGCACAAGGTTACACCAAATTGGGAAAACTAAGGCGTTGGCACCGCGCCAGATAGACGGATATTACGTGTGTTAATACACACTAATATTACAAGGATTGTCTGATATTGAAGGATAAGAAGAGAGAAATGGAACAATGTGTGTGTCAGTTGTTTATATGTTAGAAAAACATAAATGGAAGACACCCTGAGTGTCGTAGGGCATGAAGGCAGGGAACATCTTAAGCTTAAGCATCCTGACGACGAGTAATAGGTACCTCGTCGTCCGGCTGGTAAGGACCGCGTCCGAGTCGTTGACAGTGCGTAGTGTTTGATGCGCGCTTCAAAGAGATGTCTGCGAAACCGTAGCGGTTCAGTATAACCATTACCCGCTGGATACACGGTAATTTTTTAAAGAGTTACCTATTGCGGTCCTGAAACACTAAGGGCAATGAAAGAACACAGGGGTTTTAGTCAGTAAAAGTCTAACACTCCGTATCGCTCTACTGAGTGCCAAAAGAGTTATATGTTGTTTACCCATTTTAAAAAAGGTGATAGTAGAATTTATGGTACGAATTCACAAGAAACATGTGAATATTTGGCAATTTGAATGCGAATGTAAAAATGTGCGAATATTCGCGCGAATGCGAACGCGAATATAGAGAATACAATATATGTAGAATTTCAAGTAGCGGGTTCAAACCCAGGTAGGTGCTTTACTTCATCAACACTGCCCTAAAAACAGTGAAGGAAAATGTCGTGAGAAAACCGGCATGTCCTAGAACCAAAATTCGAAGATATGTTACATCTACCAACCCGTACTGGGACCGCGTAGTAGATTACGTCTCTTTCCCTCGAGAGGAGGCCTGAGTCCCAGCAGTGGGAATATTATAAGACTGGTTATGAGTACTTTTATGTTTTTTTTAATAACTAATGACATAATCACATTATTTTATAAAATAGATGAAAATTTTCTGACAAAGATCTTTTTTGTAATGTTACTGAAAATGAAACGAGTTGTGAACATTTTCCGGGATAAGTAAGTTAATTATCATTTTCCTCAGTTCTTAAATTAAGAATTGTTCCGAACTCAAAATTCTTAACTTATTTTTTATTTTCAAAGTTTAATTTTTTTAAATCAAACTTTTTCATTGACTAGCTTGTGCCCGCGGCTTTGCTCGCGTTCATAAAATATAGCCTATGTCACTTAGTAATAAAGCAACTTTATATCGGTGCGAAAATTTCCAAAAGGAACCCGATGACCTCGGCTCCTACTTTTCAGTGCCACCTGGCAGCTTTGGACTCGGTGGAAAGGCGTGCGAAGAGGCTGATTTGAGCACAGGCGTAGGGTAGCCAGCCTTTCGGTGTTTTACAGATTGCATTTTGGAGAGTGTGCGCAGGAATTGCATGACTTGATTCCGCCATCTCATTTCTACCATCGGACAAACCGACGCACGGCGAGTATCCACACTTACGTCGTTGAAACATCTACGGTCCGGACTAAACGTTTCACCTCGTCATTTATACCGCGTACATCGAAAGACTGGAACAGTTTGCCTGCTGCGGTCTTCCCGTCTGATTATAATTTAGGTGTCTTCAAGGCTCTTAATAAACTAGTACGCCTCACCATCAACGATTGCATCACTGCTTACCATCAGGCGGGATCGCAGTCAAGTACTAGTTTATAACAAATAAAAAAAAAATTTGCAATCGGACCATTACTTTCAGAGTCTACCTCCTACAAACAAAAAAAAACAAACTACCTCTTTATAATATTAGTGTTATAGTGTATATAAAGCTGGTCGGACGGTAGACCCGGAAGGTGGTTGCGAAAATTCCTAACTAAACAAATTAGCACGACCGACAAAACATTACCTTTTTGTAATATTAGTATTGATGTCGACTACAATAGATAATTAGAATGGATAAAACATTTATAAATCACCAGACAGACAGGCTACTCATGCACAATCTTAACTTCAAATCATATCAAACACCAGGGACCTTACCATGACATATTAAAATTCGTGCGAACGAGAAAGAGGGACGCAGCTATACTCCCTATATATACGTAGCTCCTCTATCCCTTTAAGAGGCTGCTTTTCCACTCGCCTATCGTAAACATCGAGCATGGTTTAAAAGCTTGTTACTTCATCTAACGCAATACAACGTGATGTTTGACGAAAAGGCAACGCGAAAAAAAAGTGATAATACCTAAAAACTCTGTTGGCATTCAGTAATTCCGTGATTTACTCGAATATTTTACAAAACTTGTTTCATGAAATACGTGTTTTTTTAAACACTTAAAAGTTTTTATTAAACATTGTCATTATTTAGAATCTTGATAAAATTTGCTAGGCTTGTATAGTTGTAATTTTTTTATGATTTTTGAGTAAATTATGACATGTCAAAGTTCATGCAAAATTGCAGATTTTCAGAGGTCTTAACTGGATTAGTTTTACACAAATTTATAAATCGGTTTCCATAGAAGCCTAGATAATATCCACAAGATACTAAGTTTCCAAAATATCTGATAAAAAATGTGTAATAAATGACGTCATAATCGCGTAAGAGCGGTTGTATGAAAAACAGTGAAAATGTATGTCGAGATATTGCATCCCCTTAACGGGTCAGTTTACGTCGTCAATCGGATCACGTTCAGTGCTCGTGGTTGGGCTTTTGATACTAGACGTGTAAATAAGAATCACATATCCCCAGTCCTTACTAATATAAGTAAATAAAATAAAAATACCTTTATTTCTCACTAGCTTTTGCCCCCGGCTTCGCCCGCGTACATAAAATATAGCCTATGTCACTCAGAAATAATGTATCTTTCTATTGGCGAAAAAATGTTGGCAATTGGACCAGTACTTTCAGAGATTACCTCCTACAAACAAGAAAACAAAAAAATATAAACAAACTTTACCACTTTATATTATTAGTGTAAATTCCCCTAACATAATATTATAAATCTAAATCTATCATTATTCTATCTAACCTATACTGGCCCACTGTTGGGCAAAGACTTTCCTTCTTTCTATTTACTGTTCCCGGCTTTGCGTCACTTCTTGTCAATTCATAAGGAAGACATCTTAGTCGTCCCGCCATCTCCTTTTTAGTTTTATTTATAATTTGTTAGTCGTTTTTTTTTTCTTATACCTAATCTTTACTACCATAGCTATTGCACATAAACAAAATTAAAAAAAAACACCACCATAAATATTTTGCTCAAACATTTAATTAAAATCAAAATGACTGCAATCTGTGGATCTTTTGTTAAAAACAAGTAGTTCGACGTAAACAAGCTAAAGTTAATTTCGATCGGAGCGTGGCACTGACGAAATTTTTAATAAAAACATCACCAGCAACACAGGGACGAAATGGGACGAAGTCCTTACTGATAGGCATTTTTAGCAAGCTTATTAAAAAGTATACTAGCGTAATCGAATCAGGAATGACGATATCTGCAGGAGAACCAAGGATACTGGCAGGGCACATTGCTTGCAGATCCAATTGTCGATAGGGCTCAAAGATTCTGGAGTGGCGATTGCAAACTTAAAGGCGGATTTTTTGGCTCTAGAACAGGCCCATTTCTTCAGAAGGTTTTCCCTTAACATTTTGAAATCAGTATCATCACTATTACATTACTATGCGCTTCGGTTTTAACCCTTATCACAGGGCTACTACTGCTCTCAACTTGCTATTAGTAAAGTATTATATAATCATCTTTTTGGTAAAGTTTTAATATTTTTATTTACCTTTCTATTATATATCGTAGGACCACTACGTCTCACGAGAGTCATTACATTAATTGTTGACTTTCACAGTAGAGTGGGCAGCGTACATCAATGTGCTAATAATCACTGCGTTGTAATTACCAACCTGCTTGCCAATTGTGTAATTACGCAGATATTCCCCGAGGATTCCACTTAGGAGGTTGTCTGTGGGGCCTGGCTCTTGTGTGTCGAATTATCCTTTGGAACAAAATAGTAATGTATTATAATATGGGAGGTTATTAACTTAGCATCAAAAATCTTATTCTTCACTAAAAATACTAATTGTACTCTAAATATTAATCGGCTTTTTATAATTTTTAAGGCACTTTGAAGCACCCCGACTCGGTCTGGCTAGGTTAGAAGGAGGTGACGAGGTTTAGTGAGTGAGCGACGTGAGCGACGCGAGCGAACACAGATCCCGCCATCCTCTTCGTTGTTATTTTTCTTTTAAATTACCCAAAAGATCATATTTTAGTGCACAAGTAGTATTTTTGGTGGAACAAATGCTTTTGAGGAACAGTTCAATACTTCCCCTATAATATTTAAGTGATTTACATCCATTTCATAACAGGTCGGGTCAGCTGAAAACCAGCGATAGGCATTAGCTGTCTGGCATTTATGCTGAACTGGATCCATTTTGGCGCAACGTATAGCATACTATCTATTTTATTTTTACTTCTTTTTTGTTACGTTCGTACTATTAATTTTCTTTCTCACTTCTTATTGTTAGTGAAAAAAATTACAACAGCGAACCAAGTCCCTCGACTTTGGTTTTATTTTTCACAAGCCAATAATACCATTCCAGAATACAGGGGAAAGCCTATTATAATTCAAACAAAAAATAGAATACAATTTTTTTGCTTTAAATATATCAGTAGAAACCACGGCTGGCGATAAAATTAAACAAAAATCTGGAACGTTTTACCATGAATTTATAAGGCATGAAGAAGGCAGGCCAAATAAATCTGAACTCGAGAAAAAAATATTACTTGCAAAAAATCTTACGAATATCCGACCCTGTACAGATGTTTGTATGTAGATGAAAGTACTGCCACAGAGCAGGAAAGTTCAGAAGTACTATCTAAAAAAAAACTACTATTACTATTATTACTACTAATACTAGTAGCAGTATTAGTAGTAATAGTAATACTGCAAGTAATAATACTAGTAGTACCTAGTATTAGTAGATAGTAATACTTTAGTGAGTAATGTAATAGTAGTATTACATTCACATGGGCGAAATCGCTGGCAGAAACCAGTATTTCTGTGTTTCTTTTTTTTATTATGAATAGGCTCGCTTTTGACCATCATCTCACCTGATAGTAAGCGATGATGTGGACGACGATGGAGCATGCTTACCTAGAAATAACTTAGTCACTCTCTACTTAAAGACCTCTAAGTTGTAACTATCAGGAAACACAGACTCCGATAGAGAATTCCACTTTTTAGCTGTACGCGCTATCAATACTTAAGGATGGGACGACGTACAAAGCATTTTGGGAACACATGTCTACCATGTACCGGTGGCGCAACGCCGTACGTCTAGTGATCAGATGATGGAACGGACTTGGCGGAATTAGATTGTGCAATTCCAGTGCACACTTCCCGAAATGTAAACGATAGAAAACGGACTGGCTACTCGGTTTCGATACCCAAGTGTTTGGAGCTTCGACTCGACAAGTGCATTATTGCCAATGATCCTCTTGGCTCGCCTCTCAATCGACTCAATGTATATTTAATCTCTAAGAGGCGGGCCAGTGCATTACAGACTTTCAGTAAACTATAGTGATCCTTTTGTTCTATGTATTTAACGTGACCAGGCCAGGGAGACAGGTTGCGCAGTTCCGTGAGGGGCGCAACAATGTGCCTCGTTTGATAAATTGCGATATTGTTACCAAATGCTTCCCTGTCATATGACCAAACACATCTGACCTGGACTTTTTATCGTCATTCAAACGGCGGGATACCAACGTATTTTGGACTGTCTACGGGGGTTTTTTTGTCGAGTCAACATATTCCGTTGGCGTAATTTGGACTGGTTCATTGGATTGTGTTAAGTTGTTGCTTTTGACGTGAATCCTGTGTTGAAAATAAGGTAGTTGCGGGTTCAGTGTTCAAAATAGCTTGTTGATAAAACTTTTTGTTTATTTATTGGTCTATCTACAATTGTTACACTTCGCAACCGGAACATACGTGTGTGCAGTTTCAGTGTGAAGAAGTAACAAACATACACAACATATACACGAACTCACACATTTTGCCTTTATAATATATTTGTGCCTCCTTTGGCCTGTAGGCGCTCTAGTATAGCCAAATTTTGAATTAAATGCGAACGCCACAGGAGAAATCGTTTGTGTTTGAAATGGGTGTATGCAACAGTGTCTTAACTAAGCCTACGTCAGACGAGGCAAGAGTTCTATAAAAAATATATTACAATGATTTAAAATAACTATAATATTAGTAGATAAGAGAAAGAAAAAAAGAGAAAGAGAGAGAGAGTAAATAGATTGCTTCTAGGCAAGCGTGTTACATCGTCGGCCACATCATCGCTTAACTTCAGGTGAGATAGTGGTCAAACGCGAGCCTGTTCATGATAAAAAATAAAAGACGTGTGGCACTCGGGGACTGCCGCGGTAAAGCTATTGCATAGCATTTTTATGAACTTATGCAATTATAATTATTTATTTATTTTATTTATGCAGTATTTTTTTTCCTTTGTTTTTTTTTTCTTTGATATTAATTGAGTTACACTTTCACACATTGAATTGAATTTTGATTGATTGTTCACTCATTTGTTTTCTTATCGATCACCTCGCTCAAAAAACAAATGAGTGGGGGGTGTTAGGTTATTTTCCTTACGGAATTTCTGGATTCGGTCTCCACGCTCAAGGCCCGCGATAGAAGCTATGCAATAGCTTAAAAGATATGAATGCTTAAATAATTAAAAAAAAAAAATAATGATCCTAAAAATAATTTCCACACACAAAACTTTCTTTCCACATAATTAAGTACTCTCCCCTTTCAGTCCACACACCCCACATATCTAAAGGCACAGATAAGGAGGTCCCATTCATTCCCCGATTCAACTCGGCGAATATTCATTTTGTAATGAGTTCACGTGCAAGTCATCCACTGGTCATTTCAGCTAACCATCAGTTAAGCGGGAGACAGTTTTGGATTACTAATTGCGATTTTGAAAGGGTATTTTTTAATATACTCGGGTTGGTGGTGTTGGGGTGCTTTTTTTGAATATTTGTAATTGAACTGCGTTTGTGTTTTTGGGAAATTGTTAGTGGAATTTAGGGTGGAAATGTATTGAGTTTCAGTGAGGCTATATGTAAATCATTATAATAAAATGTTACAGTAAAAATAAAACATGAGCTAGATATTGATTGAAACTATATTTTATTTGCTTTACTTTTGCATTCTCAGAAAAATCGTTTGTAGGACAAAGTATTGAAGAAATAGGTAGAATAGTGTAACTATTCTGTTTGATCGTAGTAATCAAGATCTCGATCTTGACTAAACTCAAGAAGATTGTTTAGCAACAATCATATCACTATATAATAATTATCATCAGTTTATTTAATTTTTGATAGTTAAATAAAACGCTATATTAAAGTTAATTAATAATGAAAAGTAAAAATATTAAAATGTAACAACTATATAATGTTGGTAATTTTGTTTTTTTTTTTTTAATATATAGTTAACATGAATAGTGAATACTCTCACACGAATATTTTACACACCGGGTATTTTACGTGGAGCGACTGCCTATGAGACCTCCAAAACCCAGTTACTGGGCAATACACCTTGGATAGACTGACGGCAGACTTTCTGACATCTGACTACCTCTGACCACTGTCAAAAATCTAGTAATGCCAACCGGGACCAATGTTTTTTAACGGTTTACAAACGGTCATAACTTGAAATTAATAAGTTTAACACTACGCGTGTCTAGTCCTTGGTAACAGATCCAACTCATCATTTCCCTAGACTTTTTCCAACTAGCTTGGGGTTGGTTTCCAGCCTAACCACAGGATCTAGCTGAATATCTTCTAACACAGATATCGGTCTGATAGGTGGTCACCTCAGACCTCCTCAACCCAATAATAATTACTGAGCTACACGATACTCCTTGGACAGACTGATGGACAGACTTTTTGACATCTGACCAGATAGTCGGTGACTACAGGATCAGCGGCTTACAAACGGTCATAACTTGCAAATTAATAAGTGGAATGGCACCACAACGCGAACCGGATTACGTGCGTAATTTCAATATGAGCTGCGGTCGCCGCGGGTATGGACGACTGCGCGACGGATTGTGGCCTGACGGACACAGAACTGTACCGTCAGCATGCACCATAAAATACCATTGAAATAATTATTATCTTTAGGTAATGTTTAGATTAGGTAAATTCGACGTTCTTGTATAATAATATAATTTGAAAAAAAAAATTGGCCAAATGCAAGTCAGATTCGCCCACAAATTATTAAATACTAAATTAAAAATAATATTAAGTTACTTTATATTAAACTAATATTATGTTTAAGCAACGTAATTACTTACGATACTTTATTTTATTTGAATTATATATTACTAGTTTTTACATATTACTTGTTTCTTATATAATAAAATAAAAATGTAAATTTAATTAAAAGATAGAAACTGAATTAATTCACTGAGCCAATTCAATGAGCACACCTACCACAGTTTAGTCTTTTTAACCCAGATATTGACTGGTACAAAATGTCTTATTGCATTAAGTCCGCTTATGTACCTCTACTGTAGAAGAAGCTTTGACTTCGCGTCCATAATAATCGTCAATCATGAGGACAAAGTCGCGTACCATAGCTTTTTTTATTATTGACTAGCTTTTGCAAGCGACTTCGTCCGTGTACATAAAATATTATTTATTTATAACTAAAATATATGTCACTTAAGAATAAAGTAGCTTTCTATCGGTGAAAAAATTTTAGCAATCGGACCAGTACTTCCAGAGATTACCTCCTACAAACAAAAAAAAAATAAACTTTACCTCTTCATTATATTAGTGTAGAAGTGTAGATAGGCTCGTCTAAGCGATGATGTGGTTGACGGTGGAGCACGTTTACCTAGAACTAATCAGTTCTCTCTTTAATATGAGACAATTTGGTTGTAGCTATTATAATGACAGTATTACATTTTTATTTAAAATCTATGTCCTACATAATTTTCAAGCTTTATTTGTCTCCAGTACACTGCCGATAGCATCGCATAGCCGAAGCGATTGCATCGTTAATGTTCAGCCTTAATTTGTGTTTGTATGTGTGCGTGTGTGTGTTCAGGTACGTCCCTATACTGCATGGCTTTGAGAGGTATTGGGAAATTCAATTAGTGAATTAAATGACGATTACTAGTTATAGTTTGTATTCGGCAAAACTTTTGTATTTTGTTGTAATGTATGCGTTAAAATTGTTTTTTGTATTTGAAACGCGAAACACGTGTCCAGTATCATTATGTAAAGAATCTATGTACAAAATTTCATATTTGTAGGTATCATGAAAAATCACAAAATTATAAGCTTGATACTTTACCTAGTTGTCTGCACAAATACATGGTCACCGGGCCATTCAGGCGACTGAGGGGTTGTTCTGCTCTCGCACCCTGCTGTGCGCTGGCTTCTAGTACCCACTTTGACCTGTCGTGACCTGTGTTGTACTTAGTGTCGGAAGTATCTCTATTTTAACACGCTTATATTAGCTTCACCTGTGTGTTTGTAACCAACGCCTTTAAGCTCGATCTTGACCAACTTTGGGCGATCAGATTTTCTTCAAACTTTGCACACCCATCAAAGACTGATGACAATACAATAATCCGTTTTTTTTTTTTAGTGAAAAATAAAAATATAGTTTAAAAAACCTAAAAAAACACGCTTTCATAGCATATCAAACTAAAAAGTGTAAAATAATTTTCAATATAGGTAGAAAATAATAATAATTAACGAAAAATATTAATATCATTGTGAAAAAAGCGTGGGGTGCTCGATTTACGAAAAAATATTGCACAAAGCGCCCCCACGCTGTTTTGACAATGATATTAATATTTTTCGTTCATTATTATTATTTTCTACCTATATTTTTTATATAATATTCCACAACTATCACACAACGCCGTCTAGTCTCAAGCTAAGCACAGAGCTTGTGTTATGAGTACTAGACAACTGATAAACATATATATATATAAATAAACATATAGATATATTTCTAAATACACACATATTATAGATAAATATTGAAATAATATTATTAATTGATAATATTGAAAATTATTTTACACTTTTTAGTTTGATATGCTATGAATGCGTGTTTTTTTTAGGTTTTTTAAACTATATTTTTTATAAAACCTATTTACTTTGTACCTACTTTGTAAATAGGTTTAAAAAAAAAACACGTCAATTTTTTCGTCACTTTAAACTAGATCTGGCCGGTGTTTCCTATCTAGACTGCCCTGAGAAGAAACACCGAAACAAACTTAGGGGTCAAAGTCTCTTTTAAAGTCCATACAGCAAACATGTAATGGTCAAATCGTATGAGAACCATGCAGATTAATGTCTGAGATGGTCTTTTGATGAGAGAAACACACAGATTTGAGTGGCCCTGTCCAGTCAGTGCAAGCTTTTGTCAGTATTCGTAAAGCTCAACTTAGAACTACTAAGGAGCTTAATTTATTATTGCGTTGTCGTCTCCACATTGTATCCGAAGTACCTACTAAACCTAATTTAGTAGATTGCTCTAGAAGTCTCAGGATGGTAATAATTCCATTTTATTGTCTTAGAAATTACGTAAGTTAGTTTTCTGACAACACTGAATAGAAACTAATGGGTATTTCAAATATTAACACATCTTTTCTTTTAAGTAGATTTTAGATTTAGATTTATTGGCATAAAATAGAGAGAAAAAAAAAGTGAAAATTAAAAGCTGGCGCCTACGGTGGCCAAAAGTTAGGGCTTCACCTAACTTCTGGCCACCGTAGGCGCGAGCTTGCAGACGGCGAGCAATGCGTAGCTCGCTGCCCGACCATCCGGTAACTGTCCAGACCGAGCCCAAGTCGTCGACGGCGCGCACTGTTCCCGCGCGCCTCAAGGAGTTGTCAGCAACAGCAGAGGCCCAGCTGGGTCGAAGCCTAGTTCCGAAAGGGAGGCTCGGCCCCGGTATGAACAGCAAGAAGGAATGGGGTGGGTTTTTAGCCAGTAAAAGTCTGATACTATCTGCCGCTCCACCCAAGAGCGGCGGATGTCACTGGATGATTTTCCCTCAGTAAAAAAAGACGGTTACGTTTATCTAGAACAAACGGTCAAGTAACATATAAACGTAACTTCGGAAAAGAGATCAATGGTCGAATCCAATTTCGAATGCGAAATTTTTCTCGTGCGATCGAATCGAAATGAAGATATTCGCAGGAGAACCAAGGTTACCGACCTCATCTTTTCAGTCGGAAGACGTCCACTGTTGAACGTAGGCATCCCCCAAGTGTCGACATAATGACCGGTCCTGTGCGTCACGCATTCATCGGACTGGTCATTGTGGTGGACTTAGGAGAGGCCTTTAATACCTACAATATTATTTTTATTATATGCGGAACCTGAATATACCTTGTTTGTTCAGATTCAGTAACTGAATCGATTCCAATCATTTTTACACCATGTTATATTTTTTCCCAAAAATATTTAAAAAACCGGCCAAGTGCGAGTCGGACTCGCCCATGAAGGGTTCCGTAGCAGCAAGTAACATAATACAAAAGTTCTTGTAAAGTGTTGTAACTTTGATCGATGTTTTAATAATAGTGTATTTTTTTCGATTTATGACACATTAAAAAAAAACTACTTACTAGATTTCGTTCAAACCAATTTTCGTTGGCAGTTTTTATAGTAATGTACATCATATATTTTTTTTAGTTTTATCATTCTCTTATTTTAGAAGTTAGAGGAGGGGGGACACACATTTTACCACTTTGGAAGTGTCTCTCGCGCAAACTATTCAGTTTAGAAAAAAATGATATTAGAAACCTCAGTATCATTTTTGAAGACCTATCCATAGATACCCCACACGTATGGGTTTGATGAAAAAAAAATTTTTGAGTTTCAGTTCTAAGCATGGGGACCCCCAATGCGGTTCACAGAATACATCTACTTACAAAGTTTCAACAGTATAGCTCTTATAGTTTCGGAAAAAAGTGGCTGTGACATACGGACGGACAGACAGACAGACAGACAGACAGATATGACGAATCTATAAGGGTTCCGTTTTTTGCCATTTGGCTACGGAACCCTACCATAACTGGCTTATAACTTTGTGATTTTTCATAATACAGTTTTGAAAGTACATAGATTCTTTACATAAAAGTAATAAGCAGGTGTTCCAGGTATCGCATATACTAAAAAAACTTTTTGCAAAAAAAAAAATACAACCGACTTCAATGTTAAAAAACAACTGAAAAGTACAAAATAACTTTAATTTCGGAAGTCGATAATAGTTATGCCTCTTCGTTATTTAACACAAACTTCCGAAATTAAAGTTAAGTCGGTTGTATTTTTTTTTGTACCCCACCACTAAAAAGTAACTCTCAGCCAAACTTAAATACCTTATAGCCAGAGAGCATCTCATAACGATTCTAATAATCCCAAACACGGTTAGATTACATTAATTTTCCCCTTTTTTCTTCAGTCAGTCATCGACTACACGTATAAACAAAGCAATTTTACTTAGTACGACAGTTCTGCTGTGATCCTATGAGGAGTTCTGTGCCATATCTTCGAATTTCATGATCAGATCATTACAATATTTCAATGGTTGGTCCTATTGAAATATTTTCAAAATCGGTCCACAATTGACGGAGATATCGGTGAAAATACATTAAAAAAAAACTTTCAGCCGAACATAGAACCTCCTCCTTTTCGAAGTCGGTTAAAAAATAAGGTTTTATGTCTGGCAATGGACGTCTTTCGCCTGAAATTATGATGATAATGATAATCAAAATCAAAAACATTTATTTCAAATAGACCATTTGGTACACTTTTGAATAGTCAAATGTCAGTCAGTCCAAGAAAAGTGAAGCTAAATTGCACGTTCCAAAGCGTAGACCTCTATGGAGAAGAACGTGCAAGAAACTCCACGACATATTCCTATCAACTGACGCAACTCGAATAATGATAGCTCAGTTCTATTATATTAAAGTGACCCACCTGTTCACCAAACGAACTGGACATTCGACACTGATGCCGTACGACTGTCTCCAATTATTTAGTTCACGCGTCGTTGCCGCATGCCTGTGCTAACGGGGGCGATTCCACCCTTGTATAGAGTTACCTAATAGCACAAATTTTTTCGGGCGCCATTTTATTACCTAATACGCAATTAGAGTAGGTGAAACTTTCAGCACAAAATAGATAGGTAAAGAAGACAATCTCATGTATGTACTTCACTTTTTATACCTACGCTCGGTGGACGCACACTAATGAGCGTTTGAGCCGGAACTGTTCGACGAGTGATCCGAGACGCGACCGAGACATCGTGTCTGTGAGCGGTGTCTATGTGTGTGTTGCTCGAGCGCGCTTTTTAAGTAGATTAACTTCCGTACCTATCTAATTAGTGCTTTCAGTGTCTCTCTCGCTTACCATCAGGTGAGATAGTGGTCAAACGCGAGCCCATCAATGAAATAAAAAAATAGTGGCAGTGGGCAGGGGACGTTGCTCGTAGAGCGGATGGTCGATGGGGCCGAAAGGTTCTAGGGTGTCGACCGCGCACCAGAAAACGCAGATCGGGAAAAATAAACCGATGACCTGGGCCTCAAGTCTGCTATTACAATAGTGTCAGAATGGTCTATCGTTGATTTTATAATTGTTGATTTTGACAAGTTTTGGTAATCTACTATATAAAAATAAGTCGGGTTTTCCTTCCTGACGCTATCACTCCAGAACGCACGAACCGATTTCCACGGTTTTGCATTCGTTGGAAAGGTCTCGGGCTCAGTGAGGTTTATTAGAGTAGAGTAGGGTAGAGTAGAGTAGAGTAGGGTAAGGTAGAGTAGGGTACAGTAGGGTAGAGTAGGGTAGAGTAGAGTAGGGTAGAGTAGGGTAGTGTAGAGTAGGGTAGTGTAGAGTAGGGTAGAGTAGAGTAGAGTAGGGTAGGGTAGAGTAGGGTAGAGTAGGGTAGAGTAGAGTAGGGTAGGGTAGAGTAGGGTAGAGTAGGGTAGAGTAGGGTAGAGTAGGGTATAGTAGGGTAGAGTAGGGTAGAGTAGAGTAGAGTAGGGTAGGGTAGAGTAGGGTAGGGTAGAGTAGGGTATAGTAGGCTGAAGTAGGGAAGAGCGGGAGCGAAGCCGCGCAGGCAAAAGCTAGTCTACTAATATAATGGCGTCATTATGACTTTCCGATGATCAACCACTGACACTCCATTGAAAGAATTGACATAGAATGGTAATCTCTTACATAATGACAAATGAATATCTGACGTATGCGGTAATGTGCAAAAATTTTGACAGTTCCTTTGATCAGTGACCTACCATTACGACGTCATTACGCAATTAGTGCTTTTAATAAGCTCGATATTGTCATTCTACCACAATTCTATTACAAGACCATTGACCGATCAATGATCGATCATTATGAATTAGAAGGTTACGAACTTTTAGCAAAATGACAATGGGATCGTATTGGAATGACGAATTTATAAAAATAGCAGACTTAGGCCCCTGGTGAGAGTCGCGGGTATGCGGTGGATGCGAGACGCACAGGATTCGTCGTTATGGCGACGCTTGGGGGAGGCCTTTGTTCAACAATGGATGTCTTACGGCTGAAATAATGATGGTGATACACACTCTCAGTCACTCACAGACACCCAGACCCGGAATCTGTCGACCATACAAAGATTTGTTTCGTGCGGGAATCGAATTCCTTACACGCAGCACAGCAGTCAATCGCTCAACCACTGCGCCAACCATGGCATCTATAATGAACATCCCACATACACGTACTATATTCGTTATCTACACATTGTATATCGTTAGTTTATTAGTGTTCGCAAGTCAAAATCCGATGAATGCGAGACGCACAGGATCGTTCATTGTGGTGACACTAGGAGGAGGCCTATTATACTATTGGCTGAAATGATGATGATGATGATGACAAAGAAAGAAAAAAGAAAACTTTTTAAGCTATTGCATAGCTTCTATCGCGGGCCTTGAGCGTGGAGACCGAATCCAGATATTCCGTAACGAAAATAACCTAACACCCCCCACTCATTTGTTTTTTGAGCGTGGTGACCGATAAGAAAACAAATGAGTGAACAATCAATCAAAATTCAATTCAATGTGTGAAAGTGTAACTTCAATTAATATCAAAGAAAAAAAACAAAAGAAAAAAATACTGCATAAATAAAATAAATAATTATAATTGCATAAGTTGATAAAAATGCTATGCAATAGCTTTACCGTGGCAGTCCCCGAGTGCAACACGTCTTTTTTTTTTAATTGATATAAACTAGTGCTTGACTGCGATCCCACCTGATGGTAAGCAGTGACACAATCGTTGAAGGTGAGGTGCACTAGTTTATTATTCGGCGACAGTCAAACAATTTAAACAAAACAAAATTAAAAGTTAATAAAAACAAAGTCACTGTGTGCCTCACGGCTGCGCCAAAGAGTATCATTTCAGCAATGTTGCCAGACAGAAAAATACTGTCTGACGCTGGTCTTCCAATCAACCTTAAATTGATGATGTTGCCTCGGTACAATTTTCTACATTAATGCTGATGAAACCGTAGACAGAAAATAGTACCAAAATTAACCTAACAAAAGAGAAAAATCTAGCCAGAATCTCTCACAAAACGAGGGAAAACAATATATCCACACATTTGTTATATCTCTTACGTAATCAAGATATCATTGTCTTAACCAAAATAACACGAACTACACGAAACATGGAAAAGAAATAAAGACGGGCCAGGAAAATATTCCGGCCTCTGGTTAATTTCCTCCAGGGGTGGAACTTCGGACTGTGGACAGCGAGCCTTTGCTAGTGATGTGACTTGTACCGGATTCTGAGGACTTATTTTCGTGGAACTCGGTACGTTGGAAGAAATTTATTTTAAAGCTAACTTGAATAACAAGTGCGAGTCGGACTCGCACATGAAGGGTTTCGAACTGTCCGTGGCAATGAACGGTATAAAAATTTTGTTTGTTGTATAGAAGCCCGCTTAAATATATTTTAGTTTTTGTTGTTATGGTAACAGGAATTGTACATCTTTTGTGAAAGTTTCAACTGTCTACCTATTACGGTTCGTGGGATACAACCTGGTGACTGACAAATAGACGAACTGACAGCGGAGTCTTAGTAATAGGGTAAAACGGGACCCTAAAAATGACTTTTGTTATTTAACAACTTGGAACTTTAAAAAAAGAAATAGTTCTTCTATCTTGCCCCCTTACCTGTTTACGTAAGGATCTAATGACAGCGTCAGCGGACGGCATTGCCGTAGCCTAATGCTGGACCAGGCAAGGAATTAAATTTGAAAAAAAGAACCCATCGTCACGCTTCCTTTTCGCGTCGATGTTTTCAAAGTAGATTTTTTCTGACCAGTATTTGGCAACCTGTACAGCTCTATTATGAGCTTCGTATAACTCCTGAAAACTACAGGTAGTTATGCAGGATTATCAGCATAGCAGGTGAAGCATGCACGCAAACTCATCGACACGCTAAGAAAAAGAGTTCCTTGGCACTGACAGATGATTTTAATCACATTGACTGTTATAGCTGTAGTAATGTGTTCCTAGAAGACTATTTTGAACTTTTTGAGTGATGACTAGTTACATTTACATAATCTAAACCAATATAAGAAAGAAGTAAAGTTTATTTTTTTGCTTGTTTGTAGGAGGTAATCTCTGGAAGTATCCGATTGCTAAAATTTTTTCACATATAGAAAGCTGCTTTATTACTGAGTGACATAGGCTATATTTTATGTTCGTGGGCGAAGCCACTGGCAAAAGCTAGTTAGAAATAAATAGTAAAAATTAAAAATTAAAACTTTTTTATTGTTCCTGTTTTAATAAGAAAAGTGGGAAATCCCATCGGGCGCGTGGCTTGTTGTTTTATGATAATGCAGAATGTAATTGTAAATAATGGTTACTCAATTGCGTACACGCTCACGTGTGCGTAATAGCATTTTAATTAGCATTACGCCTATGCTCGGCACGTGCAGTAGGAAAAAGACGATTGAAGATTGTTATGAACACAACTAGCTGTTGTCAGCGGATTTGCCTGTGTGAAAGTAGAAAATTGTCCCGAGGGAACATGCTCCTTGGATAAAAAGTGTCCTATAAGCTATTCCAAGGCGTAGTCTGTCCGTCTTCCAAATTTCATCGAAATACGCTGTTTGTGAGTGAAGAAGTAAAAAGTTACACACACAATCACCAATTACCAACTTTCGCCTCTATATTATACTAGCCTACTTCGCCTGCGTACTTAAAATATAGCCTATGTTAGGGTCAATTTACACTAACGCAGAGTCGAAGCGCATCGAAGCGTCTATCCAAAACTGAACATAACAAATTCACCCTTAACTCCACAGCGTAACGCACACATTACTTCTGAGATTTTAAAAAGACGCGCGCATTCTTTTTCAATTCGCTTTTCAGTTTTTAATTAATAATAATAGTTTGGCCAGGAATTTTTTAGGCAACCCACCCGCGTTATATTATTTATTATACTAAATTTGTAATTAGTTTCATCTATTAAACAGACCGGTGAAGGTCGTTCTTAATCGGATCTTTGACTACCAGTGAAAAGAGAAGATCTTCAAACCAGACGGGTGTTCTGTCTGATCCGGACAACTATCCGATAGTTGATTTAGGAGTGTTGTAAATGTTCTAATCGTGTGGAAAATTCTGATACCGTGATGCAGACTTTTGATTTTTTAGTTCAACTCCCTTAGCCAAGTTACAATCATTTCGTTTCAATTCTCTTATGTCGAGCGCCTCGAATTGGCTACGCCTTTGATTATTATGTTCTGACCACGTGACTGAGAGTTGAAATGACGTCAGAATAAAGGAATCGGAGGCGTGGCCAACTCGAGGCGCTCGACACAAGAGAATTGAAATGAAACTATTGTAACTTGGCTAGGGGGCTAATGTGGCGACATATATGACGCTACATATTACATCCCCGTTTTGTTATAAGTACTTCAGAATAACTGGTATCTATTGTCAGACATTTAAAAAAATCCGACAAAAATATCCGAAAACTTCAAAAAAAGCCGTTCAAATCCCGTTTCTCGCAGTCCCATATATAACCGTCGGGCGTACATCACTATTCCTATCCGTACAACAAATTGGGGTAAAGTTTGCGGTCTTCATTTCCTGGCCACAACCATTGCGCCAGTGCCGGCCAGATGAAAGGATTTTCATTAGTTTTTTCGACCACTTTTTTTGTAGGCAGAATTGATAGTGGCTGCCTATCTAGTTTTCTGTTACAGTCGCTCCGCCTATCTACATATTTGTGGTCTGAAATTGGAGATTGGAAATCTTTTTTTTTTTCGATTCGCGTTTGAAATGTTTTGGGCTGAATCTCAGCTTTACGTCATGTGAAATGTAAGGGTAATAGTTTTTGCTGGCAATAACGCGTCTTTTCCTATATCTATCATCAGGATATAAATATATTTAATTATTTATGCACTAGTAAGAAACACAGTATAAGAGTGTTTTTAACATCGTGCGGTTTTGATCACGATTGCTCCGCACACGTAACCCCCACAAATGTCCATTTCACACAAGTATTTATTGTAATGCGTGAAATACGCACGTGGGACGCAATTTTTGCATTCCGAAATTTTCTGAATGCGGTGCAAGCAAACCCGCATGCGTAATGAAATCCAGAGTCCAGTTTTAACATTTTCTATCAGTCGACCATTAGTGAGTGCTACCGATGCTGCGAGTGTCCATGGAGTTTCCTGCACGTTCTTCTCCATAGAGATCTACGCTTTGGAACGTGCAATTTAGCTTCACTTTTCTTGGACTGACCGACATTTGACTATTCAAAAGTTCTTGCAAATGGTCTATTTGAAATTAATGCTTTGACTTTGACTTTGCTGCACTTAACGTAGCCATATCACAGAAAAGATGAAAGAGGTTAGAAAGGAAATACTTTCCGATTTGTACTACAACGAGTGTCGCCGCTTGTCTCCCACCCTTTAACTCCACAACAAGCAATAAACCAATACGAACGCGCATCACACAACTAACAGACCACGCACACTTAGATCGCAAGTTTGCTATTGGTAGTTGAACTATGAGCATTGCCCTATTTTGTGGCATGCTTGCCCCGCCTACAAGGCGGCAATTTTAACCCCTTTCATCAGTTCTGTGAGCCATATCAACAAAAAATTTAGCGAGATTAGTTTACCATATTCGAAAAGTTGAAGAATTTTATTCACGAACAATCTAATTAATCATCGCACCTCAACTTCAACCCTAAAACGCAACAGCCCGTGACGATAAGATGCAAAATCACTTACATTTTTCAACGGGCCATATTAATGAAAGCTATATGTCTTCGTACGATCAACACGGCCCAACGAAGCGTATATTTTATAACTACATGTTCCACTTGTAACGCGAAGCGATGAGATATATCAAGCGCTGGAATTATTTATTGGAAAGTCGTGAGCGTTTACACTGTTAAGAGTCGTGTTAAAAGGGGCTTTAAATAAATGTTTATGTAAAAATTTGCGTAAAAACTCTGGTTTACGGATCTTTTGATCGTCTGTTTTAATTTTGTCCTTTTGCACGTACTGGTAAGCCTCCGAGTATATAAAAACATTTTTAATATGTATATTTTCAGGGCTTACCAGCGAGCAATGGAACGAAATATTCTCAGAGTCAAAATCATAGACCGCATAAAACAAACAGTAAACTTTGTTCTAAGATAGAAATTACTAAAGTAGGCAGCTCGGCCGCCAAACTAATATAGAACTAGCCGGTCATTTAAGAGCAGTGGTAGCCTCGACTTACGAGTAGTTGGTCGCAGATTCAAACCCAGCCAGGTGCATTGCTTTTTGTAATTTATTTTATCACCACTGCTCTCAAAACGGTGAAGGGAAACATCGTGGGGAACCCGCATGTCCTAGAACCAAAAATTCGAAGACTTGTGACATTCATCAACTCGCACTGGGCCCGCGTGGTGGCTTACGGCCCATTTTCTCCGAGAGAAACCGCGGGACGAGTTCAACTACTACCAACGGGATTGGCCAGATGTAGAGAAAAGTGGAAGACTGGAAGGAAGACCTTTGCCCTTCTATGAGACGCAACAGACTTATAATAAGGATAAAATAATATTTAGATATATGCTTTTGTTAAAAAAATATAATTTACATGAATTTAAAATACTGTGAATAAAGAAAGATCAATAATATTTTTTTATGTCATTTAGGCTACCCTGCCTACGTCAGACTTTTTGTAGGACAGATAATCGGACCGATTATGTATATTTGTAACATTATTCTGTATTTCTGACCGACTTTTTGTAGGACGTGTGCGTTGCACTATTGCTATCAGTGATTTTTCTCCTACAAAAAATCGGTCACCGATTATCGGACGTGGGCAGGCAGCCTAAAGAAAACTGAATGTGTTTACCTGATTCTATAATGTGTGACAAGGAAAAATCCACGAATATCAAATAATTAAATCAAAGAATAATTAGTTTCTTACCGATCATCAAAATGATTTGATGATTGAAGTTTCAACTAGGAAGTCATTTTTACCGTTCACCTGTACCGACCGACTGTTACCGAGCAACTGTAGAAACACTGTAGGTTTTAGTCAGTCAAAGTCTGGCATACCGTCTAGCCTCACCCAGAGCGAAATAGTTAGGTATTGGATGAATTTCCACGTAAGAAAAAAATAAGGTTTAAACTTATTCCAGAGCATTAAGAACTTCATGGAACAGCAGGCGAGGTAGTAAAAAGTTAAGATTGATGAAAATTTATTTGAAGATTGATTTGGATGCTTGGATGATTACACGGGTAGATCATATCGGTTTTCTATCGTTTACATTTCGGGGAGTGTGCGTTGGAAATTCACAATTTATTCCACCAAGTCCGTTCCATTATCGGCTACTAGACGTATGGCGTTGCACCATCGGTACACGATGGATATCGCACGCATACGCACAAAGCGTTTTGAGAACATATTCGTTTTGCGTACATACAGCTAAGGAGTGGAATTCCCTGCCGGGGTCTGTGTTTTTTCATAGCTACAACCTAGGGGTCTTTAAGTCAAGAGTGAATAGGTTACTAGGCAAGCGTGCTTCATCATCGACCACATCATCACTTACCATCAGGTGAGGTAGAAAATTTTAAAAATATCTCAGAAAAGCGCGTAGTGTGTTTTGTTTCTTTGGTATAAATTTTTACTTTCACGCAGGCAAAGCCGCTTGCAGAAGCCAAATAAATCAAACAATGGCTTCGCTATAGCATAGCACTGTCACACAACATATTCACACATTGAACAATGGGCGTTTCACCGGCGCTCGCGCATCGCACGTGCTGCCCATCCGACCGTGGTTCCGTACTATAACAGTTGTAGTGTGACGTATACGAAATACTTCCGTAATGCGACATATTGTGGCTATGAGGGTACAGGTGGTGAAATATGAACAAGGAGTGGTGTTTTTTTGTAAGTTATTTTGTTGTTGAGACATGATGAATTACGTATTTATTTTACTAGCTTTTGATCGCAGCTTCGCCCGTGTACATAAAATATGCCTATGTCACTTAGGAATAAAGCAGTTTTTAATCGGTGAAAAATTTTTAGCAATTTTACCAGTACTTTCAGAGACTACCTCCTACAAACAAAATAACATAAAAACAAACTTTTCCTCTTTATAATATTAGTGTAGGTTTTTTTTGGCCTGTCCTGTAGGTAGTTGCTGGGCAAAAGCTACTTCTTTTTACTTTTAAGCCTCTGAGAGCTTTAGAAGGTAAAATAATCCCCGGAGCCCTGAAACGATGGCCTCGGGGCCCTGACGATGACGATGGCCGATGGCAAAGAAGGAACAGGAGTGAGTTTTTAGTCAGTAAAAGTCTGACATGCCCTCACGCTCCGCCCAACGTTGGCGGGGGACGTTGTCCGATGATTTTCCCATCTAAAAAAAGAGGGTAAAATAATAAAAATAGTAATAGACTCTTGTGCAATCTCCAATCTTCTTTGTCCGTCCCTGCTCTCATTATCTGGGGTAAATTTTGCACCTGGAAAATCTGTCCTGTGTTGTTAATTTTGTCAATAGGGTTTCTTGAAGTCCCTCTCGATGTTAGACCACAAGGTCAATGACGGACGGCCTCTACTTCTTGTTCGGTTTAATTCAGGGCTATTTTTAAGACATGATGTTCTTATAAATTCAATACAGACATACTAGAAAAATCATCATCCTCCTGCTCCAACTAGTATGGGAATACTAATTGGGGTCGACGCAACACGTCTTTGCTTCTGTCCTGTACCCGTCACAATATCACTAACTCCTTTTTCTTTTAAATCACTCTTCGCACAATTAATCCGTCTTTGTTTTAGACCACCCTCTCCCTCTGCATCCATCCACACACCTGTAAGTACTTATAACTCTTTCAGTAACATGCGTTTCATCCCTCCTCTTAACATGACCATACATAGACAGAACGATTCTCTTTCAACTTTTCAGTCACTGGCGCCACTTCCAGATTTCCTCCGACACATACTCATTTCTCACCAAATCCATTCTCGTCACACCACACATCCATCTCAACATTCTCATCTCCACTACAAGCAATCTTTTTTCATCCGTCTTTTTCCCAGCCCAACTTTCTGATCCATACGGTATGACAGGTCTTATCACGGACTTAGGTATATATTTTGCCCCTTTTTTTTCGATGGAAAAAATCATCCAATGACAACCTCTGCTCTTGGGCGGAGCGGGAGATAATGTCAGACTCTTACTGACTAAAAAACCCATCCCGTTCCTTCAAGCATTCATAGCGGGGCTCGAGCGCCTTTTCGAATAACCCTGGCTCCAATAGGCTTCGTCCCGGCTGGGCCCCTGTTGTTGCTGACAACTCCTTGAGGCGCGCGCCGTCGACGACTTGGGCTTGGTCTGGACAGTTACCGGACGGCCGGACAGCGAGCTACCCATTGCTCACTATCCGCAAGCCCGCGCCTATGGTGGCTGGAAATCGGGATCGGAATCCCGGCGGCGGCGAGAGCGCCGTTGCGTGATGCGATCGGCCTCCCCCTTAGCGAGCATTACTGCTTCGCAGAAGTCGGCGACCGCCTGCCACTCCTCCTCGCTCCGGACCATGGCCTCAACCAAGGCCCGGCGCGAGATCTCTCCGCCTCTTTTTCATAGCTCAACTTTCTGGTCAATACAGTATGACAGTTCTTATCACGGACTTATATATTTTACCCCATAATTTGAGCAATATACTCGTACTCTACATGTATATGTTAAACTTACATGGCATAAAAAGCAATAGAAACATCGCATCGTCCATTGTCTTTGGTGGCTTAACAAGCTTTTACATAGGTCCATCACAATTATTTGTTTGAATGAATTATATTTAATTTATTCAAGCACGCGTCAGTTACTACTGCCGGTGCTTCGAGGCGCGTGCGCAAGTTATTATCACAAGAATACAGAAGAACAATTTGTAACAATTCACGAAAAAGTCTAGATCTTACCATGACGTTTTAAAATGACAGTCGTGCGAGCGAGAAAGAGAGATGGAGCTATACAACCTATATAGCTCCATCACTTTAACAGTTCAGTTTAGGTTGTCAAATGAATCGCGATAAGAGCTCATGGTAGGGCCTCAGATAAAACTCGAAAAGTAAACGATTTGGATACAACAGTTTTTTTTTAATATTATTCTCCTACGCTCCTTCTCCTATCTTATCAAATAACTTCTCCTGCTCATGTGGCCGGAGAAAGTGTCAGACTTTTGCTGACTAAACCCATCTGAGGCTTTTCAGTTGCCTTACACGTTCCAGGGTCGTGGTGACTCTTTTGAACAAAACCACAACCTTGAAGTTACTGGCTGGAATGCGCCTGGTGTATCCCTTTTAAAATTTAGATTCGCTTCACAATCAATTGCATCAGATTCGCTTCACCATCAACAATTGCATCACTGCTTACCATCAGGTGGGATCGTCGTCAAGTACTAGTTTATTTCATTAAAAAAATAACTACTGTCGCTGTTATCGAATGTCTCGAAATTATATCGAAGTCAGAATCAGTTTTAAATTACTATAATTTAAGTTGATTGAAGGTATATATTTTACAAATTACAAACTATTATCTAATAACTTTAAAAGAGGCCTATTCCAAAGGTTAAGCCAATAATAACGTTACCGATGTCGACATTTAAATTGTTAGCATAAAACTTAATTAAACTTTTAGATTTAAAATAACTAGTACAAATAATTAAAAGTAGCACACTGTAAAATAAATATGAAAAATAATAAGATAATTATATAATAATTACAACTAATTATATAAAAATAAGTCAGTTCTGAGTAAATTGCATGACAATAATGATAAATCATATTTTTGCATTTATGAAAGGAATTTATAAAACAATTTTATAAATAATTGGTAAATTCATAATAAAATTGCTGCTAGTAAATATTATTGCTGTTTTTCTATTTTAATCGTGATTTATTCATTCTTATACCAATAGCCTGTGCAGTGTTTCCATAAATTGAATGACGTTTTGGAATGTAAACAAACGCTAATAACTTTGATGTTTATGAATATTATTTACTAATACTTTATTTAAATTATTACAAGACCTTTTCTAATAAGCCCTTGTATTTGTATTAATCAAACATTTTGTGGTGTAGAATAAAATTAATCTTCTGTTTATTATCATCTGTGGTGTGGTTGCGCGGACGCAGTAGCCATGACCGTAACCTCATTAGCACATCAATGCGTGGAGGTTAACGCACCATTTAATTACCTGAATTAATTAACCTTTTGTTTATTTTTTTGAGGTAATTCTTAATTGTGTTGTAGCGGCCACTGATATAATGGGAAGTGTGATTGTCCCTTATTATAAAGTTGAACTCAGTGCATTGCTCAATGCATATAACAAAGCATACAGGCAAAAAGAAATCATAAATATTTTAAAGAAGCCTTTAATTATTATTTAGAGTCTGTCTAATAAGTTAAACGACTTGGGTAATTATTAGGATTTAATGAAATCTGATGTAGTCAACACGAGTTCAATAATCAAGGTTGATTAAGAGATAGAGATCATTGTTAGCTAACAGAGGAACCTTAAAAAAATTATTGAATATACGTATTTTTAAAATGATTAAATAATATTTAAATTTCCCAAGTCGGTTGACTTATTAGACAGACTATGGGCGCATATTTTTTCTATTTGTTCAAATGTTACTTAGTGCTATTTAACTGTATAATTTAGTAAGTTTATTACAGTCTATTTTAAATATCTACATGCTTACATCTCTCACACAACTCTCCATCGCAGGTCAGCTTCAGATGAAATGAAATGAAATTTATGTAATTGCTTGAATATAGGTATATATATTAACATGTTGAATTTTTTTTGTAGACTCACTATATTCGACTTATCAGTCGTGCAAATATTTTTAATTGATAAAAGTGGAGAAAGATTGTCATTTTCACCGAAGCGAAATTCGCATGAGCCGTCACACCCTCGATGTTATGAAGCCGAGTGATGCAGTGACAAATTCTCCATATGTATCAAACGACGTTCTTCAATACACTTATGAATATATAAATAGACTGGGGTTGACGCGGAATAAATGTAAATAGCCGTTGCAGGGGCGAGTTCGCGCACTTTTCCGCATTACTGCAAAAAAACAGTAAACTGTAGGCCTAAAATAGGTAGGCTGGAGGTAAGAGCAGGTTTTCGAGTAAGTGTGTTAAAAATATTTTCTGTGCTCAGAAGAGCAGAAAAAATAATTTTTCATCTCTTTATTTCGATTTTGTGTTTGTCTGTACAAACATAATAAACAAAGTCGATGTGCCTAGAAATAAGCGAAAAAAAAAAAAACAGACTGAGGTCTGTTTTTTTTTCATTTATTTCTTATACAGTTTTCAGTAATAGAACTATAAATGTTGAAGATTGTATGTAATTGGCATCAGTGAAGAGCCGAGTCACCAATACTTATTATAAAAACTAAAAAACTTTAGTATGTAAAGGTAAACGTTCTACTTATAAAGTTATGCTACAGAAAAATGGCATTTATTCCCACGACCGATAAATATTTTACAAAGTCTAAGAAAAACAGCATTTCACACAAATTAATACTTACTTTCAAGAAACTCCAAATTATGTACATTTTCAACAATAATCATGAAAATGAACCTCAATATCGCGTGCCTATGAGCGGGTAGCATTATTGCAGAAAGAAAAAAAATATGGTCGCAATTAAAACAAAAATAGAAAAGGAGGGAAGTCGGCCGCAGGTAATTAGGCTTGCTTTCTATGAGAACGGTACACGTAGCAACTTTTGCGGTACACTGGTGGCCAAAAAAAGTACGCCTATAATAAAAATGTCTTAAAATAAGCTTGGAAGGTTACGTGTATCTTTAATCCCGTGGAGGGTCGATCCGGTACATGAAATATTGTCGATTTGTAAAGATAAAATTAAAAAATAAAGTACCTTTTTCTCAAAACTCGTATTAGTTTACGCATGTACGAAATTAATTTCTTTAAGAATACGTCAGCTGAGCGAGTCCAATGACTTGTAGGTAGTAATCGGCGTTGCGTACAAACTACCTACAGATCATTGGACTCGCTCAGCTGACGTTTTCTTAAAGAAATTAATTAATGGATGCAAGGATCCATATTCATAATTACAACTCAAATGCGTCCACAATTTTAGTCCAACCGAAAATCACGAGGCAACCACTTTAACTGGGCCGCCAGTGTAAACGTTACAGTAAGATTTTTCCCTTATCTCACTCGTAGTAGCGGTAACGATGCGAAAGTTTTCAACTAGATACCCTCGTTACTGCTCCGTGGACGTTTGGAACGAGACTTTTTTCTTTTAACGAATTTCCCTGGACGCAGTTTTGTGTATACTTTCTTCGTTCCCAACTTGTAATAGTTTCGACGATTAACAAGCTCAACTTGACGGTTCGTTCTAAGCGGATTATCTGTAAGTGTGTCCGAGTAATTTTGGTCGCGTGTGTAATATGATTTTTCTGTTTAATCTTATTAGGATCGTGTGGTTTATTTTACTCATAAGTGTAGGATTTGGTTTTCCACAAGTGCGGTGTTTTAATACTGAATAATTTAGTGTCGTTTTATAGGTTTCTGTTTGTTAGCTAATTAATTTTTACTTTGTATGTTACAACAGAAAATTTAAATATAAGGCTATTTTTAATTACGAGCTTCTACTCGGGTTTTCATTTAAGTACCTATTAATAAAAGTTTTTATATTCTATGTGTCAAGTTACATCAATATTTATTTAGTAATTTAGAGTTTAGACGTGCATTTAACGACTTTCGAATTAACTTTTTGAATACCGTAATTAGAGACACAATATTAAAGCCTGCAATACATGTTGGCCGAGCGTTGCCGAGTGAAGACCAATACCAACATTTAGACAGTATATTTGCCTTGTCTTGCTATCGGTGTCGCTTGCCTAGTTGGTTGAGTAAAAACAAGCACCAACGTGTATAGACCTCATTTGGCGTAGCTTGTCACAACTCGCAGCCGCTTGCGATCACTTGCCTCACTTCGGAGCGGTGTCGGTTTTTCTGCACAAATCAAAGGCACTCGCGCGTGCTCGCCCAACATGTGGGCGTCTTCTCAAAACTCGTCTATGTTGGCCATTTGCATCGGTTTCCTTCAAGCTTGCCAAACGTGTCGAGAGAAGCGCTTGCCTTGTGTCAATTTGCCTATATTTGCCTAGACTCGCATTGGTCTAACCTCGGCCAATATGTATTGCAGGCTTTAGACAATGAGAGAGTGAACGCCGGTGTTCGCTTGGACTTTGAGTTAAACAGATTTTTGACGGTACGATTCGTGCACAGTTGAATGATTGATTGCAGAGCTGCGCGTGTCGCGAAATCGATTCATGCAGTTAACAAATATATGCAAGGTAAGTTAGTTGTTTCAGGCCTAAGTGCCTTGTGTACCTATGTGAGTTCAAATGTTTGTGAACGCATCCACAATACAAGACTTATTCTTAGCGTGGGTCAACGGTATATGCAAAAATCTCTGATATCTCTGGTATGGTCATTTTACAAAATTGTATGTCATCAAAAACAAAATTTGTAAAAATACCAAGGCTCTTAAAACTCATTTCTTCTACCGTAAAAACTTGTGAGAATCATTACAATAACCAAGTCGGTTAATTTATTCTGTCCGTACCCGGGACCCGGGACCCTGATGACCTAGATTGACTGGGCAATCGCACGTATATCACAAGTAATATACCATAGAATTGTATATCTTTGACTCCATTGGCATCAGTGTCTAAAATTACAAGACACTCCTAGACAAAATATTCTTACTATTGCTATTAGGTTGGGAGGTTTGCGAAGATGGTTGTGTATTTGGTTTTTTCATTACAATTTATTTTGAAGTAGTCTGGAGTTTAGAAGTTCGTGGTGTGACACCCCCGTACAAAGCACTTAAAGCCATTGGTCGTGCTCTATGAGAGAAAAGGAAAAGAGATTGGCGACACTTGGGGGAGGCCTATGTTCAACATTTTTGTGATGCAAATAAACGCTATTTTCTTTCTTTCTATCTTTCTTACTTTTTCTTTCTTTCTTTCAACAGTGGCCGTTTTTCGGATGAAATGAGATGATTCGAACACTTGTAAATAATGTGTTTTTTTTTTACTATAAAACTAAAAACCCTCTCAAAACTTAAAACAAACTGCAAAGCGCAATTCATGCTCATATTAGCATATCATCGCGCCCTGTCCAATTAGAAGTTGCACAAAAGGTGCTTTTTTTTTTTTTTTTTTTTTTTTTCGATGGGAAAAATCATCTTATGACAACCCCCGCTCTTGGGTGGAGCGGGAGATAGTGTCAGACTCTTACTGACTAAAAAACCCATCCATCCCGTTCCTTCAAGCCTTCGATACCGGGGCTCGAGCGCCCTTTCGGATTACCCTGGCCCCGGTAGGCTTCGACCCGGCTGGGCCCCTGCTGTTGCTGACAACTCCTTGAGGCGCGCGGGAACAGCGCGCGCCGTCGACGACTTGGGCTTGGTCCGGACGGTTACCGGACGGCCGGACAGCGAGCTACCCATTGCTCACTGTCCGCAAGCCCGCGCCTACGGTGGCTGGAAATCGGGATCGGAATCCCGGCGGCGGCGGCGAGAGCGCCGTTGCCTGATGCGGTCGGCCTCCTCCTTAGCGAGCATTACTGCTTCGCAGAAGTCGGCGACCGCCTGCCACTCCTCCTCGCTCCGGACCATGGCCTCGACCAAGGCCCGGCGCGAGAGGTCTCCGCCGCCGATCACCCCCACGAGGGCACGGCGATGCTCCGCCCAAGCAGGGCACACCGCGATTGTGTGCTCCACCGTGTCCTCCGGGCGTTCCGCACAGTGGCGACACCCGGGCGTCACTTCCGCTTTAATTCGGAACAGGAACCTCCCGAACTTGCCATTTCCGGTGAGGACCTGTGTCATGCGGAAGGTTAGGACGCCGTGAGGTCTTTCCAGCCACGCCTCAAAGAGGGGACTTATCGCCATAATTGTGGCGTGCCCATGACGGGGTTGCGATAGTCGCTGACGCCATTCCACCATGAGATCCCGCCGGAGCTCTGTCCGCCATGCCGTGACCTGTTGCGGCAGAGGACTTTCACCCCGGCGTTGCATCTCCACGCGCATGTCGTGCATGTGTGCAAGGACTGTTGCCTCCAGATCCCACGGTGGTAGGCCAGCCAGAAGGCTCGCCGCTTCGCAGGAAATCGTGCGGTATCCCCGCACCATCCGAATTGCCATGACCCTCTGGCAGGCGTTCAGAATGGCCGCCGGTCGCTTTTGCAGCGACGGCGCCCACACCGGCGCCCCGTAGAGGGCCATGGACCGAACGATCCCCGCGTAGAGCCTCCGGCAGGAGGCGTCTGGACCCCCAAGGTTGGGCAGGAGCCGCTTGAGAGCGGCCCCAGTCCGGTTGAGTTTGGGAGCCAGACGTCGGAAATGCTCCACGAAATTCCATCGACTGTCGAGGATGAGTCCCAGGTACTTCATCGATGTCCCGACGCCGATGCGAACTCCTCCTACCGTTAGTTGGGAACCCGACGGTGGCGCGTTCCGACGGCCGCGACCGTGAAAACACATGGCCTCGGATTTGCGCAGCGCCACCTCGAGTCCCAACTCCTGGATCCTACCAACGACTATCGCAACCCCGCGTGTCGCTAATGCGGCCGCCGCCCGGTATGACTCTCCCTGCGCTAGAACCAGCGTGTCGTCTGCGTAGCAGACCACGCTGACCCCGTCAGGGAGGTCGCCCCGCAGCACGTAATCGTACCCGATGTTCCACAAGGGTGGCCCTAGTACCGACCCCTGCGGAACACCGCACGACATCTCTCGACGTTTCCAGTCTCCCTGGTGACCGGGGTAGACAATATACCTGTCCGACAGGTAGGCCTCGACTACTCGACAGAGGTATTCGGGCACCCGGTGGTACCGGAGTGCCCTCCGGATCGTACTCCAGGGCAGGGAATTAAAAGCGTTGGCAATGTCCAAGGACACTGCCACGACACGCCTACCCTGGGACACCGCATCCCCCGTCGTGAGGGCTCGCACGCGCATGATGGCGTCCACCGTCGAGCGCATCCTGCGAAAGCCGAACTGTCCGTCCGAAAGGTCCGGCCCCACCCGTGAAAGGCGCGCGACGAGGCGGCTCGCAATCACTCTTTCAAAGAGCTTGCCCACCTCGTCGAGCAGCACAATGGGCCGGTACGCGGACGGAGAGTCCGCAGGGCGCCCTGGCTTCGCGATGAGGACCAGTTTCCCCGTCTTCCAGCGAAGTGGGAACTGGCCCCTCTCCAAGCATGCGCTGAAGAGCCCTCTCAGTCGAGGCCCGAGAGCCTCCATGGCCAGGACCCAGGCTTTCCCAGGCAAGCCATCGGGTCCTGGGGCGGCGTTCTTGGCACTCAGCCTTTGCACCGCCACTCTCATCTCTGCCTCGGTCACCTCTGGAGCATTATCGTCGTCGTCGCTATTGCGGTCCGCGTCAGACACCGCTGGCGGAGGCGGAGCCATGGGCGGGGGGGAGTGTTCCCCTCGCGCAGGGAACAGAGCGCTCACCACACCCTCCACGAGTTGGGGCCGGAGACTCTGAGTCAGCGGGGGAGCCCAGGGGCGCAGTTTCTCCCGTACCAATTTGTACGGGCGCCCCCACGGGTCCGCGTTCAGAGACCCCAGCCACACGTCGCGGGCCTCGAGTTTGGCCCGCTTAATCTCCGCTCGGAGGGTGTGTTTTGCCTCTCTGTAACCTTCGTACAACTCCGCCTCTCTGGCCTCCGCATCCGGCGCGCGGATGCGGCGCCTGCAGTATCTGGCGTACCGGCGTCGCGCGTGATTGCACGTGTTGCGCAGTGCAGCGATCTCCGGCGACCACCAGTACACCTGGCGCTTAGCACGTCCTGGACGGACTCGGGGCATTGCCGCATCGCAAATTTGCGACATGGCCTCCCGGAACCACTCCGCCTCGACGTCGATGTCGACAGGCCTGTCCGGTGCTTGCACCCAGGCCTGTACCGTCGCGGCTTCCAGGAGGAGCTCCCGGTCCATCTGCTTAAGCGCCCACCGCGGACCGCAAGGGCTCTGTCGGACCGGCGCGGCCGAGGTTTCGGCGGAGACGTCCAACCGGATATACCGGTGGTCGGAGTACGTCTCCACCTCCTCCATAACGCGCCAGTCGACGACACGCGGCGACAGAGCGGGGCTGGCGAACGAAAGGTCCACCACTGATTCACCCCGCCTCCGCACCAACGTGGGGACAGAACCCCGGTTCAGGACGACCAGGCCCAGCTCCAAGGCCCAGTCCTCCACCAACCGACCCCGTGTGTTCGTGCGCCGGGAACCCCAAGCCGTATTCCAGGCGTTGAAGTCCCCACAAACGACCACGGGGAGGGTACCAAACCCAGCGACGACGACACTTAGCTCCATAAGGGAGACATGGAGTTCGTCGGGAGTTCTGGTCGGGGACAGGTAGACGCCTACCACTGCAATGTCCCCGACCCGTGCTGCCACGCAACCCCGTCCCCTCGCAACAGCCTCGAGGGGCGGGGTACCGGCGGCGGCCGACGAAATTAGCGTCACCGAGCCGTCCAGGTCCTGAACCCAGCGGGGATGGACGTAGTACGGCTCGGAGACGACGGCGACATTGATCGACCACTGCGCCATGCTCTGGAGCAACAGATCCTGAGCGGGGGCGCAGTGGTTGATGTTCGCCTGGAGGAGACGTAATGGTGTACTTATTGACATTCCATTACAGTCTCCTCCCGAGCCCCCTGTGAGGGCACCGCCGCGGCGGGAGCGGCGGCGACAGCGGCGGCAGCCAAGACGGTGGCTGCTGCGGTGAGGGTGTCAGGGTGGATGGGCCTGACTTTGCCCTTGGCCTTGGCGGGGGGGTCGCAGGACCTGCCCCCAGCCCGGTGGTCGGCCGGCTTGCCTGCAGCCGCACATGCGTAGCAGTGCGGCTTTGCACGGCATTCAACGGCCTTGTGCCCGGGCTGACCGCACTGGTGGCAGCGGTCACTGCGGTCCTCTGCGGCGCAATAGGCCCCCACGTGGTGCCCCACGTGACAGCGGTAGCACCGCAGAGGTTTGGGTTCCAGCATCTTGACTTGGGCTGAAACCCAACCCACCAATAGTCTTCGGCCCTCGGTCGTGATGGCCTTGGCCGCCGACACGGGGCAGCTCACCGTAACGGCTCGCATGCCCGTGCTGTCAGCGCGGATGGTGCCCGCCCGGACCTGATCGGTCGTGCACCCTCCCGCCCTGACGATGGCGGCCACCACTTCCTCCACCCTAACGGAGTCGTCCAGACCCATAATGCGCATGTCGATGCACTTGGTGGGTCTGGACACTCGGGCCTCCTCGGCGTCCAGGGACGCCCTGATCTTTACGGCCAGAGCGTCTGCGAGTTCCCCGCTATTTGCCCCAGGGACCTCCAGCATTCGGGCACCGGTAGCGGTGCGCCTCATCCGGAAGCCCTCTGAGGCTCCGAACTCGCCGAGGTGACCAATCACCGCCTGCTTGGCTTTTGCCATGACTGCGTCGTAATTGACGCCCTTCTTTTCCGCAGCTGGCTGCAGTGTGATCACTACAGCTGCGGAAGTCGGGGCGCGAAGTCGAGCAGCCATGGCCCGCTTTTTGCGGTCTTGTCGCCGCCTTCTTTTCTTGGCCGCCCTTGCCGCCTTGCTCGCCTTCTTTTTGGCACCGACGACCGTCCACTCGGCGCCAGCCGAGGGGTCTTCGGGCGTAGGAGGCGGCAGGCGCGACCTAGTCGCCGCCGCGGCGGGAGGCCCCGCCGGTTTGGTGGCAGCCGCCACTCTACCCTTCGGGGGAGGGGCAGGCTTCCCCTGCCGCTGCTGCTGCTTGGCCGCCGGGACCGGCCTCGCAGGCCCCGACGCCGCGGCCACGCGCCCGGCTTGCCCCGAGGGGCCAGCCCTGGGTGCTGCAGCCGTCGTGGCCGCGGCGACGGTGGCATACGACGCCGTCCTCTTCTGGCCGGAGGCCGCGAGAGGGGGGCGCAGGACGATGCCCTCCAGGACGGAGAGCTGGCGCTGGATGTGCCCCTGGAACTGCTGCTGCTGCTGCTGTTGCTGCTCCCTAAAGGCAGCCAGCTCCTGCCGCAGCAGAGACACCACCTCCTCACTATCCGCCTGGGGCGAGGGCCGGGATCGGCCCTGCTCCTCCCTGCTCCTCCCTTCGGGACGAGAGTCCTGGAGAGTGGCCACGGCTGCCTCGAGCCGGCCAAACCTCCCGCTAAGGGTGCGCTCGTAGGGCTCGAAAACGAGCCCCAGCGCCTCCTCAATAGAGGTGTTGGCCAGCTCAATGGAGCGTTTTTTGGCCACCCTCTCCCTCTTGTTCGCCACACTCGTGATGGCGGCTGCCACGACCGCTCTAAACTTGGCCATCGCCTCCTCCATTCCTTCTGGTAAGCCCTCAGGAATCCTCGGCACCAAGGCGCTGGCCTGGCGTCCCTCACTGGCGGTCTCAGTGGGGAGCCCTCTCCCTCTGCCCGACTTTCGGGCCGCACCCCGCCCCGACGACGAGATTTTTCGGGCAGGTCCCGTCTCGTCGTCGGACACGGAGCGCATGGCGCGCATGAACGCCCTCCTTCCGTTGGATGCGGACTCCTCCACCTCCATCGAAAGGAGGGGCTCCCGCACCTCCAACTCCGACTCCTTCCCGTCTGAGTTGAGTAAAGACGCGGCATCTGAGTCCGACGCCGCGTCTTCACTCACCTCCCTGAGGCCAAACCTACGGCCGGCCTCCATTGGCATCGCGGACGTGCTGGGAACTGGTCCCAGGGACTCCGCGCTGCCGAAGTGTGAGCCACCCTGGCTCTGTGCGTCCACGGAGGACGGAACAGGGTCCGAAGACCCGAGGCGATGGTTGCCCCCCCCAGAATACGAGGGGCAGCCCGAGCTCTGCTCGGGGAGGGATTCTCCAGATAACTGGTACCCTCCTGGGGTAGTTGTTTCTTTTCCATGCGCGCTCATAGTGTGCTGAACTCAGCTTTGCCTTTTTGTTTTAAATGGGGTGGGGTCCCCATTGCACGTTCGCCATCCTGGTCATGTCTGCTGAACAGACACGTACCGGAGGCGAACCCTATCTCCCCGACATCGCTATCCAGAAGGCGCCAACAGCTGTTGTGCCAGCGCTTCTGGACAGCGCACCCTCCGGGCGGTCCGACTGGACTCCGCCATATGTTCCTCTTGGTCTGGTCTCTCGCTTGAGGCCTTCCGGCATGAGTAGCTCTACCGGCACAAAAGGTGCTCAAGCTAGGAAACCGTACGTACTAAGTTGATATCCGGCTTTTAATTGTTGTGCTCAAACGGCTAAACATAGGTGTGAAGTTGCTAACTACTTCAATTACTATACAGTAGTTAGGTTGTAGTGCTTTATGAGATTATGTAGTTCAGTGAAGATTGGTCGCCGTTTATTAAAACGAAAGGGTAACTTATGCACGCCATAATTACGGCGGTAAGCCCTTCGGACCGGGAGTTGTCAGCAAACCGAAGGGGCCCAGCAAGGTCAAAACCTGCTGAGGTCAAGGATTTGTTTCTAAAAGGAAGATTCGGCCCCGGTACGAAAGACAACGAAGGAACAGGAGTGGGGTTTTAGTCAGTAAATGTCAGACACTATCTCCCGCTCCGCCCAAGAGCGGGGGATGTCATTGGATGATTTTCACACCTAAAAAAAGTCCTTCGGACCGAATTCGGGTGGAGCGGTGCAGGTGGACGTGTCAGACATTTACTAAAACCACACCTATGTTCTTTTAGTTACCTACCCTTTGCGTTCCAGGACCACGGGTTTCTCTTTTGGAAGTCAACCCATGGTTCCAGTAGGTTTTGACCCTGCTGGGCCTCTACGGTTTTACTGACATCCCTTTGAGGCGCGTGTGGAACACTTCGCCGACTCGGGTGACCCAGGCATTTCTTCCGCACGAATCCGGTGCAATAACCTCTCGAACTTATCATGTCCGGTGAAGACCTGCATCGAGTGGTTGAGACGACATGAAGGTGAGGACGCTGTGACGTCTTTCCAGCCATTCTTCAAAGGTCCCTTACCACCATAGTTATGGCGTGCCCAGCACTGGGATCTCGCCGGAACTTTGTCCGCCATGCGCAAATTTTGCTTGCGTGCATGGACTGTTGCCTCATGAATCCTATTATGCTTAAATCGCGAGAAGAACTTGGATTGATGCGATGTAAAATTTGCGAGACGTCAAATCTTCTTTGTAGGTTGTATGTGACGTTTGAATAGCGGTGGTCGAGTGGTAATAGCCCCGACTTACGAGTTGTAGGTCGTGGGTTTTAACCCAGCCAGGTGCATTACATTGTGTAGTTTATTTCATCACCACTGCTCTCAAAACGGTGAAGGAAAACATCGTGTGGAAACTGGCATGTCCTAGAATAAAAAATTCGAAGACATGTGACATCCACCAAACCGCACTGGGCCCGCGTGGTGGGTTACGGCCCATTCCCTCTCCTAGAAAGGAGGTCTGAGTCCAAACAGTAGGAACATTGTAAGGCCGACTACGTATGTATGTATGTGCAAGGGCTATTGCCTCCAGAATCCTATTATGGAGAACTTTGATGCGATGTAAAATTTGCGTGACGTCAAATCTTTTTTTCGTCACTTCAATAGGCCTACATAGTACTTCATAATACAGCAGATTATGTGTGCCAGCACACTAATATTGAACAAACCCTTACGTAACTAACAAACGCACACACAGACATATAACACAATATCTCGCACAGTTCGCCACTAATTAGTAGTCCCCAGTCAAAGACACGCGGCGCTGGATTAAACGCAGCTAATATACTAACATAACGACTAGAGTTATGAATTAGTACAGTATAGGTTAGGTATAGAATACAGATTGTATTCTGTGTATTGAGAACCTGACAAAACATGTTTCTACTTTTCAGTTTCCCGCAGAAATGGGATTTCAAACTGTCTCTCTGTTTGTTGCGGTTAACTCTAAAGCGGCTTTTGATGGACTTTTCAGTTACGGATAGCCGAGGTTACTCCTTGTAAGGGTGTTTTCAATAACGTGCGGATGTTATCACGCGGGATAGCACCGCACGCATAACTCCCACAAATGTCCTTTTTATACAAGTATTTTTTGTAATGCAGGGAATAAGCTTGCAGGACGCGTGCGGGGCGGGGTAATCCCGCATGCATGATGGAATTTGCATGATATTAAAAACAACCTTAGTCAGGTTTTAGGTTTACTTTTTATTTCTCCGCGGAGATGGGATTTCAAACTACGGAATACGTCTTCGAAACGATTGAATAATTTTATGAGACTTCCTCTTTTTTTTCCGATGGGAAATATCATCCTATGACAACCCCCGCTCTTGGGCGGAGCGGGAGATAGTGTCAGACTCTTACTGACTAAAAAACCCATCCCGTTCCGTTAAGCCTTCATACCGGGGCTCGAGCACCCTTTCGGATAACCCTGGCCCCAGTTGGCTTCGACCCGGCTGGGCCCCTGCTGTGGGACTTCCTCTGGGATATAGGCATTGAGTAATTTAGGCTACTTTTAAGTATCCAGCGGTCATTCATCATCATTATATAAGCACCTTACGGCGTCCTTACCTTCCGCATGACGGAGGTCCTCACCGGACATGGCAAGTTCGGGAGGTTCCTGTACCGGATTCGTGCGGAAGTGACGCTCAGGTGTCGCCACTGTGCGGAACGCCCGGGGAACACGGTGGAGCACACAGTCGAGGTATGCCCTGCTTGGGTGGAGCATCGCCGTGCCCTCGTGGGGGCGATCGGCGGCGGAGAACTCTCGCGCCGGGCCTTGGTTCAGGCCATGGTCCAGAGCGAGGAGGAGTGGTAGGCGGTCGCCTCCTTCTGCGAAGCAGTAACGCTCGCTAAGGAGGAGGCCGACGGCATCAGGCAATGTCGCTCCCGCTGCCTCCGGGATTCCGATCCCAATTTCTGGCCACCGTAGACGCGGGCTTGCGGACGGCGAGCTATGGGTAGCTCGCTGTCCGACCGTCCGGTAATTGCCCGGACCGAGCCCAAGTTGTCGACGGCGCGCACTGTTCCTGCGCGCCTCAAGGAGTTGTCAGCAACAGCAGGAGCCCAGCTGGGTCAAAGCCTACAGGGGCCAGGGCTAGTTTCGAAAGATAGCTCGAGCTCCGGTATGAAGGCTTGAAGGAACAGGGTGGGTTTTTAGTCAGTAAGAGTCTGGCACTATCTCCCGCTCCGCCAAAGAGCGGGGGTTGTTATTAGATGATTTTACCACCATAAAAAAATATTTCAGCCGAAAGATGTCCGAGCATATCTCTTTCCATTGCCCTTAAGGCGACTTTAAGACTTCTGATCAAGCGGTAATGGAACTTAATTCATCGAATGCCGTAATTAGAGACACAATAGAAAGACAATTGCTTATGTCGAACTGTGTAACTTAAGACATTCAAATGGTTAATTATAAATTTTCTGATTAGCCTATTAGATGTGGAATGGTCTTAACTCTATTACTCCAATCAATCACTCCTATAAATTATCGCTTACCAACAGTAAATAACATTCAATACTATAATAAGAATCCATAGGAATGAAGCATTTGTTGTAAAAACGTTAAGTATCGGATAGCGTTGCTTACTGTGACGCACGCTCCGTCTGTGCGAGTCTCACGATCTTGTCGTTGTCCATTGTTGTTAACAATGAGACAAACTGTAAAGAAAACATTCAGTTTTAGAATAGACTAGCCTTTGCCAGCGGCTTCGCCCGCGTACATAAAGTATAGCCTATGTCACTCGGGAATAAAGCAGCTTTCTATCTGTGAAAAAATTATAGCAATCAGCCTAGTACTTTCGGAGATTACCTCTTCCTACAAACAAACCAAAAAACCATATATTAGTGCAGATAGGCATTTTTAATAAATATAAGATTTCCATAATGATACAATTAACATAACTACAAGGTACAGAAAAAGAATAACTTTTTAGATGTTTGGACTCGCAGCTAGATATGAAATAATATTTTTGATACAATTGGAGAAAGTTTGTTATTGCGACTAAAGCAGAAATTGCTAGAGCCGTAGGTGAGGATCTTATGGAGGGTAAAATGGATCTTGTATTTGATATAAATAAATAAAAAAATAATATTTCAACCTCTGAAAGTTTTACACCTGGTTTTTCTGTTAGAATTTCAAGTTCGATATTTGTTAACCACTACTTTAACCTATTAAATGTTGACATTAAATAAGAATTTGAGTTTAATTTTTACTATAATTTTCAATTTATAAAATTTGAAATGATTCTGATGAACTTGATCAACATTTTTGGAGTAAAATCGTTGAATTGTTCGATACGGTCAACAAGAAATCCATGTGTCGACATCATTGGAAACACGCAACCCAATTGGACGATCGTTAACGTTTTCAAAAGTCCTGCCGATGGTTCCCGATCGGATCTCGTGGATAGTTCCCGGTTGTTCGGTTCATTGCACTCGTGGGAAGCGGGCGATTTGCGTTCTTACCGGACTTCAAAGAAGTTCAGCCTTCGTCTGAGATGTTCTAGCTTCATATTGTTGGCCAGGGAATCAGGAGTTCAGCACGTTCGACGAAGTGTGCTAAAGTTTCGATGAACTTTGATTGGTATTTGGTTTTGGATTATTTTTGCAGAGACGATCTGGTCGACATAGCGTGCACTTCTTTTGAATTGCTAAGTGGTGAGATAACTGCAGAACTATGCGTAGTACTGAGATCGAAACTGTAATAATTTTACTTTGATAATAATAAAGGGATATTTGCTTTATGCTATTATTATATCTAGCCTTTAAGCCAGACTTATACCGACTCAAACTCACCGGTGATCCTTCAATTGTCCTTTGTGTGCCTGGGTCGCGGTAAGTCTTTCAGACCTTGATCCATGATTGACAACGTACTCAGTATTGATAAATGATATTTGATTTGCAAATAGGTCTTTTTAAACACTTTTGCACGTCAATTTTTTCGTCAGTTTAAACTAGATAAAGCCGGTGTTTCTTACCTGATTACCCTAAGGGTCTAAACAGACGGACCGCATTTCAACTGCAATCCAACTGCAAATTGGAGTTTAAGTGCAGTTTGAATGCAGTTGACAAGACTGCAAACCAAACGTGCGGTCCGATTGCAGTCGTGTGAACTGCACACCGACTGCATCCGAACTGCACCATGCGCGGGAGGGCGGAGCGTGCGGGCGGGTGGGTCCGTCTGTTTAGACCCTAAGAAGAAACACCGAAACAAACTCAAGGGTCAAAGTCTTTTTAAAGTCAATACAGGAAACATGTGTTGGTCAAACCATAAGAAAAGGAAAAATGATCCACGTAGTCAGATTTATAAACGCAATTATACTATTTTATAACCATCTCAATCAAACGGACTGGGTGGCGGTATTTTGATTGAGATTAAGTAGCATTGTTGTAATAAAAAACAACGCCACATAATTTACAACAATGTAAAACAAGATAGTCTAAACTAAAAACCTGTCAAAACACAAACATACAATAAACAACACTAAGTACAATCGCTAACAAAAGTATAACACAAAAAAAAAAAACAATATAGATTTCTATTTTCTATTGAACAGAAATCGTGAGCCGTCCATGTTCGGTGGAAACACAACAAGCTTTAATTAAAACATCGCGTTAGCCGACCCTTGTGTCCAATCAGGGGTGGTCGAAAAGTTGCCCACTCATCGACGGGCCAATATCGACAATATCCATTAGAGGTGCCCCTATGGGTAGGGCTGTGCTGATGATTTTGTTATAGTTTATCACACAATATTATAAAGTTATTAGTAAGTGTGTATGTGTGTGTACGTTTGCAGTTGAACTGCACCTATTTTGGTGCAGCTGTGAGACACACTATTTTTTTGTCATTTATACTTACCTAACTAGTGTTTGCGTGATTTCTGTTGTGTCAAATAAATCTTTTTTCTTTATTTCTCTCTATTTTCCTTCACACTCAAGGCTGGATAGATACGGATGAATTTTGGCACACAAGTAGACTTTGCTTCGGATAAGATACTTTTTATCTCATGATTATGTCCCCGGAGGTAATTTTCAACATTCAAAAAAGTTTCAAAGTTGCTGTCAGAAGTTAGTCGCTTAGGAAAAACGAAATATTTTTTATCATGATGACATGTTAAGTTAGTTAAAGATGAGATTATAATAAAATGACATGACAGAAATATTTTTGTTATAAAACGAAAAACACCAACAAAATACAAGAAACACAAGATTTTTATTTTTTATTTATATGAACTAGAGCTTGATTGCAATCCCACCTGATGGTAAGCGGTTTTGGTTTTTTTCATTGGTGGTGAGGCACACTAGTTTATTAAGAACCTATTCACTCTAGCCTTAAAGGCACCTACATTATAATTCATATAAAACATATTTCTTTTCACTGTGACAACCCTATTCCCCGACCAATCCCGATAATGACGTATGAAATGCACGTTAATAGTTGACGCATTGTGTGGGCGACTGTACCAGCTCTTAGCTCCGAAGTAGTTTCACATGATAAAAGGAATTTATATTAAAATATGCGGGAAGCGATTTATCTCTAATTATACACGGTGGATGAAATCATGAGAGTCATTTTTCTACGACCCTTCGGTGGAAAAATGACACGTAATCTTGGAGGCAATGTAAGTTAGGGTTTGCGGAGGCGTGTTATCAATTTGGGGTGAGCTGAGTAATTGCTGGTACAGTACATATCGAAAATATCAATTATTATAGTTTATGTGTTAGTTCGAGGAAGAAAATTATAGGACATCTCACCCATACGTACAAAACCGTTTTGGGATCACATTCATTGTGTTTTGTGTGTTCAGGTAAAAAGTGGAACTCCCTGCCAGAATCTGTGTTTTCTAATAGCTAAAATTTCTAAGCAAGCGTGCTCCATCATCGACCACATCGTTGCTTACCATTTAGTTGGTACCTCTCAGCTGTGAGCCCGTAATGGCGCTATAGTCCGGGTTCCCTAGTACATTTTTCCCACTTGATTACTACGAGTATCAAGCAAATTTTCCGTGAGTAGCTTCATTTTGATGAGACGCCCAACAATTTCCTATACACAACTCTCGATTGTGGTAGCTAACAGAGAAAACAAGGATAAAATATGTATGAGATGATGACTTTAAAAAAAATATTACTAATAGTAGAAGATACGGTTAAGAACGACCTTCACCGGTTTGTTTAATGGATGAAACGTATTTTATGATAAATTTAGTATATTAAAGAATATAATGCGGGTGGGTTGCCTGAGAAATTCCTGGCCAAACAATTTTTTTTTTTTTTTTTAAATGCGCCGGTTTATAACAAATAAATTTAATACTAACCGAAAGAGCGAAGCTTTTAGAACATAAAAATGTTGGGTTGCCTATTTGTTTCCTGGCATAACTATGGGTTGCCAGGTATAAACAGGTATGTATAAACAGGTGTGTTTATTTTGATATACAACAAATTATATATCAAAATAAACGCTGTTTCATTACGAATACGATGTTATAGTGTTGTCTGCAAAAAAATCTGGTATGAATAACGGTTGTGCATTTTTCTATAAAAAAAGTAAATTTTCAATTTTTAATTAATAATAGTTTGGCCAGGAATTTCTTAGGCAACCCACTCGCGTTATATTATTTAATACACTAAATTTATCATAAAATAAGTTTCATCCATTAAACAGACCGGTGAAGGTCCTTCTTAATCGGATCTTAGACTATAACGGGTTTTTTTTTGTTAAATTTCAAGATAATTATTTAAATCATTCGAAAAAGTATTTGTCCTACAAAATGAATGGTTTGATAAAAGAGTCCCCCGCTTCCAACATGTATCGAAAACGAGGTCATCATAAATGATTACTAACCAGCTGATTTTTTTTTTTTTGTTACTTAGTTTATATTATAACTTAACAGTCATGTTGTCCTACAAATTGCGCGGTACGTTATCCCGGTCCTACGCAATTTTGCAATTTTTCCGCCATTTTTCTGGCTATGTCGGTAACTTACCTATTTGGTTCTCCTACGACCAATAATAATTATGTACTAATATTTAACTAACCATTTTTTGTATCCTTGTCGACAGGGCAAGACAAACCGTGATCAATCTCTGGAGGACTTGAGACAACATATTCATAATTTCTACATCCCTCTCGCGAGGCAGTTCATCGTACTGTTCCCAGAGGGGGGATTTTTGCACAAGAGGAGGGAAATCAGTCAAAGGTAAAGTAAATTAGATAATTATATTTTTTTTTGGCGCACTAGTATATACAATTATAAGAATTATAGAATTATATATGCATAATTTCCATCGATTCAGTTTTTTTTTTATTATTATTGATAGGCTCGCTTTTGACCACTATCTCACGTCTCACCTGATGGTAAGTGATGGTTATAAACTTAGTAATTAGGATGTATCTTCCTGTTGGCAAAAGGTACTGCTACCTATGAAAACGCCGATTTAAAAAACGGGTCTCTTTGAGCTGAAAAGGCAATATTGTGTTAGACATTTAGTTATTGGAATTATAAATCCAAATCAATCCAAAGTCATTACAGTTTATTTTTGTCAAATTCAATTCAAAGTGGACAGTTTCATAAAATGGTTATTAAATAGTTAACGATCTAATGCATACAAATTAATTTGGCAAAGTATGCTAAACGCCTGGCTTGGGAAAAGCAAGTAACTTTTGTTTTTTCCAAACTGTGTAAGAGCAATTCATGACAAAGTATCTTAATCCTAATTCATGACATAATTAATAATAAATTGGAAAAAACTTATACCTCGTTACATCTCATACAGTTCTAATCATTGTAAGCTATGTTATAGTAATACAAAATAATTAGACATCTGTAGCTGAACTAGACACAAGCCTGTATTTCTCAGCGCCAATTATCAATAAAAATATTTACCATTTTTCCAAACGTTCAGATTTGCAGAAAAGAACAACTTGCCGAAACTGGAATACGTATCACTACCTCGTGCTGGTGCTATGAAGGTCATCATGGAAGAGGTGGGACCCCAGGTGAATCAAGGCGCTAGCACTTCTAAAGATAACTCGAGAAAAGGTGAGCATTGGAGGAAATTTCAACATTGATCGTTGTAGAATGAAGATAATGTTAGGAAATCCATTTAAATCAGCCAGAGATATTGGTTATTGATTGCAACGTGTTTGCCTCTGTATCTTCAGAAGGTGGAAGGTCGATAAGAACACTATCCAATAGTGTTATTATATGCATATGCATAAGCAGTTTAGGGTTCTCACTGCTGTGACTCAGGCCTTCTCTCTAGGAGGATCGACCTTAATCCACCACACGTGCTCAATGCAAGTTGATGGTAATCGCATATCTTCGATTTTTTGGGCAATAGGATATGTCGATTGCTTCATTGTGTGATAATGCATGGAAGAAAAATGACAGCAACTTGTAATAACTTTAGTACTCACATTAATTGTCATAATTTTAGCTGAAAGACGTCCACTGCTGGACACGAGCGTCTCCCAAGCGACGCCACTTCGACCAGTTAATTTTCCACGTCCAGCGGATTCCCAAGACCTTCTCCAGGTCATCTGTCCACCTTGTGAGGGGTCTACGCACGCTGCGCCTTCCGGTACGCAGTCGCCACAGTAGAACCTTTCGGTCTCATCGGCCATTCGTTCTGGGGGCATTTTGTGCCTAGTAGTTGGTTAATATTCTTCATGGATAAGGTTACTCTGGTTTTTCTACGGATCTTCTCATTTCAGGGTCGATCACGCAGGAAAACTGAGCATAGCCTTCTTTATTGCCATTGGCATCTTTGAGTCATTTATCAGGGCTTTCAGTAGTTACTGTCAACACGTATTGATCAAAGTTTTTTGTCTTCAGACCCTGTGTCATTTAGGATGTAGGAGTAGTTTCCCGAATCACGTAGCCACTGCCCAGCTAAGTCGTATTCGGATGCCCTCTTAGACAAAGGTGGACAGGCCTAGCTGGACAGTTTATACTAGCTAAACATACCAGTGCAGCTCCTCTCTCTTAAAAGCTGTAATAAGATCATTAATTATAGTAGTGAGGTCAATCATAGGCTCAGATAGTGGCGCCATTTCTAATATTTCAGCATTTTATAGTAAGTACAGATAGTCTATCAAAATCACACATTAATATTTGTAGTAATTATTTTCTTTCATTGTAACTATTGATTAAATATCTGTTTGTATTTTATAGATGACAACTTTAACCAGAGAAACTCCAAATTGATCATTGAGTCCACGGTTGGTGACGGCATCGATTGGATTCTGGATGTTACCATCGCCTATCCGGACCGGATCCCCCTGCATCTTCAAGACGTGGTGTGCGGGATCCGGCCTCCCTGTGCCACTCATCTGCATTACAGGCTTTATCCTAGTAGTGATGTAAGTAAATAATATTAAAAATAAAAAAAAATTATGTACAGATGTTATGAGGAATTGTATGACAGGAAAGAAACTCGTAATTCGTGATGGTAGGAAGAATAAAATGTGTTATGCTGACGTAAGTAACTTGAAACAAGAACAGAAGGATGACAATTTGAATTTTAAACAAGAGTGCAGTATATATACACTAGTACTAGTAGTAGTAGCACTAGTGCTACTACTACTCTTCTTAGTACTAGTACTACTACCAGTAGTAGTACTAGTACTAAGAGTGATAGTAGTGGTACTAGTACTAATAATAATAGTAGTGGTACTGGTTCTACTGGTAGTCGTTTATTTATTTGGATCTCCAACAAAGGTCACACAGATAATTATAGTAAAAATCATTAGGCATGGGGTCCTTTAATGTGGGTTCTTTCAGTTACAGGAGACTACAGCATGCACATATAACTAGTTGAAAGACGTAAAAATTAAAAAATAATAATAAACAGACACATTCCAATAAACTATGTCAAATTAAAACTAATAATTAAGGTCAAGATACAAACATCAAAGGGGATTCATCGGTCATTGAACAATTTGAATTAAAACTGAATTAAATAATTGGAGTGACAATATAATAAATAGGTCATAGGTTAATTTAGTAATAAATAAATTCATTTGTTTCAGGCTAAAAAACCCATAGTAAAATTACAGTTACAAAAAATTAAAGTTAAAAAAAGATAGTAATATTATAAATTCAGGTTCATTTTCAATAATTAATACAATGTCAGATAGATAATAACAATGTCAGAATCAGTTCGATAACTTATAAAATGTCAAATTTGGTGATGTAATAGGAATATTAGTAGTAGTAGTACTAGTACCTTCTAGTATTCGTGCTAGTAGTAAATTTACTATTGGTTCAAAATAGCTTACAAGAATTAAGACTTCTCCCGACCAGAAGCGGAGTGAAACATCTTAGTGATAAAACCTTTTTCATTTCTACTGTCTAATTAATCATTAGTAGGAATGAAAAAGCAAAACAGTCCGTCTACGAATTATTTAAGGTGAACTAGACCGTCTAGTTCACCTTAAATAATTCGTAGACGGACTGTTTTACAAAATTAACATAAAAAAACCTTTTTGACGACGCTGAATTGTGTCATTATATAGGCCTTTAAAAGGTCCTTTCTGATTATCCTGAATAGATTATTTCTAAAGCTTCAAGCGGTCAATGACCTGTGTTGAACAGAAGGTCTAAAATTCGGTAAAAAAGAAACTCAAATAAGTTTTTTCTATTGGCTATTCATACCTGGTGGCCTGGTGATTGAACTAGACATACTCTTAAAAATTCGAATCTTCAGAAATCACATCACACCAATATTTTAAAAAGCAAGTTTGTATATATTATATGTATAATTATATAACTTAGAATATATAGAGATTACTACTATTATTATTATTTTATATAGGGATTATTTATTTGTGTTTATAGTATATATATAATACTAGCTAGCGGCTTCGCTCATGTGAAGATAGGGTTTTCCATACAAAGTTTGAACCACCATAAAGGTTGAATTTCGTCTCTTCTTTCATCTGCACTTTGATATGCCAGTCAGTCAGTTTCTTCTTTTATATACATATATAGATAGGTTCAATTTTAAAATACTAGTGTATTGTAGACAAAGTAAAAAAAAAAAATTTCTAAGATATGTTCTTGAATGCATAAAATGCGATATTAAATATCAGCAATGTAACCAATTGATATTCCTTCAACAGGTACCAGTAGACACCGAAGGCATGACCCAATGGCTCTATGACAGGTTCATCGAAAAAGACCACATGTTAGAAGAATTCTACCGCACAGGCCGATTCCCCGCCAGAGGCAGCGGTCCCCACCTAGCTAGAGTTGTCAGACAAGACAACCTTAGATTCCTCATCCTCCATCTCTTCTTCATAGCCTCTACTTACTTACAATATGTGGCGGCAAGATCCATCTTTGACTGGCTGTGGTAACGGAATATTTTTAAGACCAGACGCGATTTTTTCAGTACCAAAACTAGTGATGTCTTGTGTTTAGATTTTGTGGTTGGTGGCTAGAATTTCTTGTGGTATGTCAATTATTTTGTCTTTTGTATTGCATATGTCAAACTTGAGGTTCCAGATTGTTAAATTGACTGCTTAATTATCATAATAGTTTCCGTGGAAGAGTTCGGGAGATTGGAAAATTTTCATACGACAAATATATTTCAATTACCGTCAACAGTACTTCAGCATGCTCTTGAGATGTCGTCCTGAACAAATATTTCGACTTCATTCCATCGAAGACATTCAGCTCCAACCATCAAGTGAATACAATAAATAAAAAAAAATATAAGTAGTTTGAATAGATACCCACCTGAACCAGGTATATTTTAAGGCTCTGGAGTTGGCATATCAACATTGTCCAGCACCACTTCAGTAAATCTCGTCTGGTCTTCAAAAAATGATGTAACGAAATAAAAATTTTGGATATTGACTGCTAAATTGAAACCAAGAACGTTTTTCCGTTTTCTGTTTAAGTGCGGACAAATTTCAAGCTTAGCGATATATAATACTTTAAAGTAATGATGGCGTGGATCAATATTATATGGCATAAATGCCTATATTTGCTGACTTTCATTACGGTCTGATTTCGCTAATGCCATCACTCAATTTTCTATTTTAAATAAGAATATGTCCGGAACTTAATCATCTGTACAAAAATGGTGAAATTATACCAAACGTAAAATTCATCGCAACATTTTAATTTAAGTGGTCAATAGGTTTTTGTTTGACACAAAGCCCTATTGAACTAGTCATTCAATTAATTTTGTTACGCTTATCGCCATATTCGTTTAGTGAATTACCATTTTTGTATAGATTGTGCAATGCGAATTATAATAGAACTCCGCGACCTAGTCTAGTGTACTTATCCCTAACAAAAGCACGAGCTAAGTTAGAACGAATAAATCATAGTTTTAATAAGAATTTTCTGCGAACCTCATCGGTTTTGCTCTTAAACCAACGGTAGCAGATTCTTCAGCATTATCTTCTCAAATATTTTTGCAGTCAATATCCAAAATGGAAATTGCCCTCTTTTGAAGGTGCAAGGCGGAAGTACATTTTTTTAATTTTACTTTATTTGTACTTTAGAATTTACATATTTTGTTTTTTTTTTTTTTTCTAGTTTTAATAATGTGCGTTAGGGGTTACCTCCAGCTTGACATATCGAGCTAGAAACTCGATAGTTTCGTGCCCTGGGCACACTTAATTAAGACCAATAAGCACTTTCTTTTAGGGAGAGACTACATACGCTCAATACTTTAAATTCATTGGAAAAAAAGCGACTTCGGAAAATCGAATTTCCAATCGATTTAAACGTAGAACCGATCGTATGTGACACGGATATGTGTTAATCAAAGCGTGCTGTGACATCAAGTCAATATATAAGTAAAAAAAAAAACTTAGCATAGTAATTGTGCTTCGCAATGAACCAAATTTCAATCCCTTGTGACAATAAAAAAGAAAAATAGACGAGTTTTTATCCCTCACTTTTATCACGTTTCACGTTTAATCAGATCCTCTCGCTTCAAAGTTTGAATTTAAAAAAATCTAATTTTATACGAAGAATTCTCAAGTCAATTCGTGGAGAGAATTCTAAATAAATTTGAAATAGCGAACGACGTTCGTGGTTGGCGTTTGGAAAATGTAAAAAAAAAAATCCGGATTGAGAATTCCTAAAATAATTTACGAACTTTCCGTCAAACGTAAATACGACTATGGAAATCAGTGTGAAATTTCATTCCGGATATTTTCTATTATTAATTTGTAGCTTGATCCCTGGTTTGGACATAATATTATATTATTATATCTTTTATTTTTCAAACGTCGAAGATCGAACAACGTGCCAGGTACCTTTGTCAATGTCTAAATTAGTAATAAGTCGGTGTAGTATGATTAACGATAGCTTGTAAGAATCACGTTTTTGTTCTTACTAAAAATGTGGGCATCGTTCCTTTTAGTTCATAGCTATTGTACAGGATTATTCAACATGTAACTATATCTAAGTGATAGTATGTGTTTTGTGGTAAAATTATATAAATTAATGAATATGCCAAAACATATTTGCCGTAAGTGCCTAGGCTTATATTGGTGTAGTGTATCATTGTAAAAAATATTAACAAAAATGTACATAGTTTCTAATAATGTCACACAAGAATATGATAGAAATATCTTGATAATGTACTTTAATGAAAGGATTATTTTGAAAGCCATATGTGAGAAATTGATTGAGTTCACGCTAGAGGCAACAATTTGGATCTATTTCATTGTAATTGTAATAGTAAGAAGCACGCTAAGCATATAATTAAAACAGATATTTTTTATCCCGATATGAAAATAGTTTAATAGAGAGACACAAATTGATCATATCTAACCGAGTTCCTTTGACATGTCCAAATGGGTGCCTTTTCATGTAGCCAAGTTTTTTTCGAACATTTTGACTTTATTTAAGCAATTAAAAACTAAATTACTTACTAGTAATTTCCTAATTAATTATAAATTAAATCGAAAATGGTTAATACAAACTATTTGTTTTCTTATTGAAAAGTAATTTTGTAATTGTAAACCAATTAAGTAAGTATCATTGTGACCATATCAACATGTGATTTTTTTTCTTAGAATGGATAAAAAAATTGTGATCGCTACCTTAAATACTGTAATTTTTCAATCTAATTGTTTATAAAGTGCATAATAATCTTGTATACCTATTCATATTAAAACACTGAAAGCACGTTTAAAAATTCTGATATTGACACGTACACTTTTTTAATTGAAATAAAACTAGGTTATCGGATTTGTCGTAGGTACGTTTATTTGACAGTAGCTGGTTCAAAGTATCAAATTTTTTAGTCGAGCTATATTTGGAATGCACTTGTGTAAAAAAAAATGCTCGACTTGGCGGGGCACTGCCGTGCTCCCAGATCTTTGATCTAATTTTATTTCATTACGCACTTCTTTTTAACATATCTGCGCGTTTAAAGCATATACGAGTAGCAAAACGCGCATTTTCTTCAAGTATTATGTTTTAAATATAACGTATTTATTGCATTTAACTATCAAATAGTTTTCTATACGATATCAACCCGGAAATGTATTTTTAAGTTCCCTAAGAACCATTAAAAAGGTCTAGATAAAATGACATTGAATAGCGATATCAAATGTCAACCATTTTGACGTTGACACTGACAGAATTTTATTTTTTCTAGACCGCAGTAATGGTTAAAGGTGAAAAATATCAACTGTTATTTTACATATAGTAGCTTCGTCAACGATCCTTATTTTTATTACTTGATTAGTATTTTTCTTTTAATTTCTTAACGAAGAAATGTTTAGAGACTAGTCGTATGTCGATGATTTTTATATTACCTATGTTATTTATTATTTGCTGCAACCGTGAAAATGGTTCGCACTGCAAGTGATCTATATCCGAGAAATATGGGCTCGAAATAGCCTTACAAGAGGGGTGGCACACTAAATCTGAACTTAGTTCGTTCGAATTTTGAACATTTCAAATTCGGATAGAACTCAAAACTCTAATTCGGATTTCGATCGTATGCAGATAACCGTACGAATATTAAAAGCAAGTTTTAATGTAACATACATACAAATCTGTAGTTTCTAAAAAATATAAAATTAATCGGGTATTGAAATTTAAACTGATGGGATGGACGGTACATCTCAAATATTCAGTTTTTTCAGTATATGGAAAAAGTAATTCAAGTTTTAATGTAACATACATACAAATCTGTAGTTTCTAAAAAATATAAAATTAATCGGGTATTGAAATTCAAACTGATGGGATGGGCGGTACATCTCAAATTTTTGTTTTTTCAGTATATGGAAAAAATTAATTCAAGTTTTAATGTAACATACATACAAATCTGTAGTTTCTAAAAAATATAAAATTAATCGGGTATCGAAAATCAAACTGATGAGATGGACGGTACATCTCAAATTTTCAGTTTTTTTAGTATACGGAAAAAGTAATTTTAGTTACTAAGTAAAGTCATTTTAAGTGAAATGGCGATTCAGTCACATTGAGAAAATGTGGCTTGTAATGAAAGTATAGGTTTGTAATATAAGAAATTAACATCACTGCACTAATATTGTTTTAAATTAAAGAGCCCATTGGGAGTTCCTGTACTTGTTGACACGGATCCAATAATACTGCTATATAATTACATAAGGTAAATTTTAGAAAATCTGTAAAAAAAGCTGGATTTGAAAAAATCTTTTAATGATATTTTTTATCACTCTCTGACATATGTCTTGACATTTTATGGCATTGAAATGACATATCATGGCATTGAAATGACATATCTTGATATTGAAATGACATATTATGGCATTGACATGACATATTATGCCATTGAAATGACATATCATGGCATCGTTAAGACATTTCGTTGTCAAAACATTGTCTGATTTAAGTCAGTGGGTATTGGGGGTTTTGGTTTTTCGAATACCAAAAGGACAACCAAAAGAGTTGATAATGTCAATTCGCATGATGGTTGATATTTTGTGGTCCGAGTTGATTACTATGGGAATTCCCATAAGGAATAATAACAGGGATGTGTAATTAATAATGTTCCCAAAGCGAGATTCAAGTGATTTAACGTAAGGCTTTGATTTTAGTAAAAATTAAAAATTTTCTTTTGCCAATAATTAGTTTTAATTATTCGTAGTACATACGAAAATATTTCGATTTCCAAAATTAAGGTGTTGTTTAGTAATAGTAGTTTTGGGATACTTGGGTCTATGTGATTATTTTTAGAAAACATGTTGTTGTTTCTTTTTTGTAATGAGTTAAGTTTGTTTTTTTAGTTAATAATAGGTGAGTAACAAAATTTGTGATGCTTTTCGTGTTAAATTTTACTTTTAGTTTTTTTTTTTGCTTAATTCTGTCAAACTATTTTTTGTTTATACTTAAAACATTTTTATTTCTTAAATGGTAGAAGTTGTGAGAATGACAACTGTCCTAACACGAGTGAGATAGAATGTATGCTGAAATAAGTAACGTAAAAGAATAAAATGAGAACATGATTTTATTTTTGACGTATACGATAATAACAGCAGTTATATCAAAATGGTTTTTGGAATGTGAAATTGTACACCTTTGTAAAATATTTATAGGAGACTTAAAATGTCTCGTAAACAAAAATTTCCGGATGGAAAAATCGACTTCGGTTCTGATTTCCATAGTCGTATTTAACGCGAATTGTAATCCGAAGTCGTTAAATTTTTTCTGCCAGAAATTTTCAAGTGTGTTTTTCCTTTTGATGAATTATGGGAAGCGAATCTATGTATTGAATTCTAACTGTACCGAATTATAATCTATCTATTGGTCTTAACTATGTGATTTGTATAAATGTCTAAAACTGGTGGCCTACTGTCAAACAATATCGAAACTTTTTTTTTTTCATACTTAATCTTAATTAATTTCTTAAATGAAACGGTAAATGTGACATTTATTATACAAGTATATAATTTAGGGCTCTTCTAATTATGTGATGGATTTGAGTTACCAAAAAAATGCATTAAATAATTAATTATAATTTTCATCTCAACAAAAAATCAATATATTTTTTCACAATTATTCTTTTTAACTAATACATTGTGATAAATAGAACTGATTGTGTGTAGAAGTCCCAAATAAAATAATTTTAAAAACATTTGAATGAAACAATGATAATATTTAATGTACCGAGTTTGAAAATCGATCGTAAAGATCAATGTCCATTGGTTGTAATCTTTTATTATCATAATTAATGAAATGTTTATTTTAGCACTGCCAACTTCACAACTTGTATAAAATAAGAGTTCTATAAGACATTTTTTTTACTAGGAACCGGTCATCAATGCATCATTTTTACAGAGCTCATCAGTACGCTCTGGTTCATCGATGGTATCCTGGCTTATCTTTGCTGAAAAGGCAGCCTAAGTGTGATTTCACAACAAGCCTCTATGCCTATTGTAAAGTTGAGTTACTTTGGCTCTGAGGTATACTTTGACCCGAACTCGTTTACCGATAGAAACTGTGTCCTGTGATCCCATTGGTTAATGAGATTGGGCCAAAGGTACACCACAGAATCAAAGTAACCCAACTTTACTGTACCGAGAGCATGTCGTCCATGTTCATGTAGACTGGTATAAACAATCTACATACTTAATTATAAAGAGACCTAACTCAAAAATATGGTATTCGAATCTGAAAACGTGTTTCAAAATAGTACATAATGATATATTGTGTGTAATGTTAGTGATTACCGTCGAGGCGATATTTAGACCCGAGCCATGGCGAGGGTCTTAAGAGAGCCGAGAACGATAATCATTAATTACTCACGTGTATTATACGACGTTTTTCAATACACTGGTGAATAAAATAACTGTAAAACTAGTAAACTTTTGTAGCGGTAAAAATCTGTTTTCATATGCGCGCCTATTTTTTTTTGTGGTGGACGACGCGCGCTCATCCTGATACGATAAATGTAATAAAATTGTGGCGGGGGAGAGGTTGAACAAAAAGGTTTTAATTACATTGTAGCACTAGTGCGCAATGGTAATCAAAATGTCACAGTTTGGTAACAAGTACCATTAAATACCTCAGTGCAGTGCAATAAGAGTCACTTTATGAGCAAGTGTATTGAAAATAAGGTTCCCTTTTTTTTAGTTACGTCTCTTGTGTGTATTGTGTTTAAGAGATTACTCTCAGACAGACATGTTTGTGCCGATGGCGATGCTAGAATCCTAAATGTTGTCTTGGACGTAAAGCTTAAAACCCACCTTAGGACGAAATTCTTTGAAAAGATTTGCTGAAGATTCGGACAGTGTCCAATACGACACATTTTATTTTCTCCATTATACTTTTTCTTTGACGTTTCGGAATTCATCTTTATTGAAGCTTTTTAGTATAGTCAGATAAAAGGTTTTAAAATATGCACGTCCACAAACCAATTTATTACTAAAAACTTAGCTAGCCTTAAAACTTTTTTTTTTTTTTTTTTTTTTTTATAATGGATAGGCTCGCGTTTGACCACAATCTCACCTGATGGTAAGCGATGATGTGGCCGACGATGGAGCACGCTTGCCTAGAAGCAATCTATTCACTCTCGACTTAAAGACCCCTAGGTTATAGCTATCAGGAAACACAGACTCCGGCAGGGAAACTAAACTACCCCAAAATAATTTTGGTAACGCTTCTTTCTCGCATATATTGTAAGTATCTACGAAAAAAATTTGAAATAAAACTGTGCCGGATCGGACACTGTGTCCGAACCGTAAGCAACTCTTTGAAAGTAGGGGCTACAATATATCGCTGTTATAAGAAATGTATGTATTTTTCATACCCCATACTTATGTTTATAAGGAACTAATAGTCTAGTTGTACCTCGATATTGTTAAACGTAGGCCACCAAATGAGCAGAACGCTTAGCTCGCTGTACATAATATACTTACGGACAAGATCCTCGGTTTGTCAGTAAACACGTTTGTGGCACTCCATCTGTCGTTTTATTTCATCTTTGACCTTTTTTATGGCGTCCACATACAGGTGCGAGGCGACAATGCGACAAGAGATTAAGGCGCTGCGCAAATGTAGACACTTTTGTTACCGACACCGAACACTTTTTGATTGCCATGAGTATTGTGTTAAGTGGAAGAAACTGGACATGAAAAATGTTTACGTATGCGCAGGGAGTCGATGATTTCATACTGGTTCTATAGAAATCAAATATTCATCGGTAGCTTGTATCTGACACAAGAGACACGTTTGCGCCCTGCTTTAGTTCGAAAAACAGTTTGTTGCATTGTTGTATTGGTTGTATCTAGTCTGTCTGCAAAAGCATTTAATTCTATCTAGTTTTTTTTAATTGATATAAACTAGTGCTTGACTGCGATCCTGCCTAATGGTAAGTAGTGATGCAATCGTTGGCGGTGAGGCGCACTAGTTTATTAAGAGCCTATTCATTCTAGCCTTGAAGACACCTAAATTATAATCGGACGGAAAGACCGCGTTTTAATTATTAAAATTCCAGTATAACAGAAGGATCTCTGGAAATACTGGCCCGTTCTTGATGATTTACCATGTAAAGAAAAATGCTTGGGGCGTCTACGGCAATCGTGAAATACGGTATGGCACGATTGGCGCAGTGTTTCAGCTATTGACTGCTGCGCTGCGAATCGTGGGTTCGATTCTCGCACAGAAAAAAATATTTGTATGGCCTGCAGATAGGTGTTCCGGGTTTGGGGGTATTGTGTATTTTTTTTTTGGTGGGTAAAAATCATCCAAATGACATCCCCCGCCCTTGGGCGGAGTGGAAGATAGTGTCGAGTAGTGTCTTCTTGCCTTTCATACAGAGGCCGAGCCTCCCTTTTGGAACTAGACCCTAGCCCCAGTAGGCTTCGACCCGGCTGGGCCCCTGCTGTTGCTGATACTCCTTGAGGCGCGCGGGAACAGTGTGCGACGTCGACGATGCCTACTGGGGCCAGGATTATCCGAAAGGGAACTCGAGCCCCGGTATGAAGGCTTGAAGGAACGGGGTGGGTTTTTTAGTCAGTAAGAGTCTGACACTATCTCCCGCTCCGCCCAAGAGCGGGGGTTGTCATTCGTAGATTTTCCCCACCAAAAAAAAAGCTACCCATTGCTCGCCGTCCGCAAGCCTGCACCTACGATAGCCGGAAGTCGGGATCGGAATCCCTGGGGCGTGAACGCCGTTGCCTGATGCGGTCGGCCTCATCCTTTGCTAACATTACTGCTTCGCAAGAGGAGACGCTTGCCTGCCACTCCTCCTCGCTCCGGACCATGGCCTGTACCAAGGCCCGGCGCAAGACATCGCCGTTAAAAAAAAATCTATCTTATTATACCTATATACCTATTAATTATATTATTTTTTTATTGTCAGGCTACTGAGGCCCATATATAGAATATAAAATACACTATTACAACCTTATAAAAAAAAACCCATACCTACTTATTAAAAATATCAAAATAAATAATACACGTTACATCGGCATCGTGTTCCGCTGCGTAGTGTCTCGTAGCCGTCCTCGGAAACGTCGATACTCGACACCTTTCGGCCACAAGTCCTCTCTTATGGCCACGCCAAGAGCCCAGCCCAAGCTAAGCGAAGCCAATGACATGCCATACCAAGCGAAGCCAGAGCCATGCCATGCCAAGCCAGGCAGTGCCTGTTGGAGAAGCCACATCCATCGACCGAAGAGTATTTAGAATCATTTCGCACAGTTTTGTTCTCTCACTTGGTGTAACATACACCGTTAAATTTTAATCGTTTTAATCCCGTGGAGGGTCGATCAGGTACATGAAACACTATCGATTTGTGAAGATAAAATTAAAAAATAAAGTACCTCTTTTTCAAAACTCGTATTAATTTACGCATGTACTTAATTAATTTCTTTCAGAAAAAGTCAGCTGAGCGAGTTCAATGACCTGTAGGTACTTTGTACGCAACGCCGACTATTAACTACAGGTCATTGAACTCGCTAAGCTGACGTTTTCTTTAAGAGATTAAAACGATTAAAATTTAGCGGTGTATACTTGACAGGTAAAAAAGCTGTACAAAACATAAAACGATTTCTCCAATAAATAATTCCGAAGTATCAGTAAATAAGCAAATTATTTCATCCCCATTTTACTTAAAAAGGTCTGTAGATGGTGGATTGGAACTATTATCACGAACGACTTGAAGTTGGTGTCATGGTCATTACTTACAAACCTAAGTAATATTCTTTCAATGACAAACGAAACCACACAATGAGAACTCAAACACACACATATTAAGTGTGAAAAACAGCAAGGAAAGACTTATCATTCATGACTCTTTACCACTACTGGGTCTGCGTGGTGGATTATTTTCCTAATTCCCTCTTCTAGAAAGAAAGCCTGAATCTGATTTACATAATTACTTCAAATATTGCAGTAGAAGAGGCTAAAAAAGCGATTTCGGCATCTCGATCATTTTTAGGGTTCCGTACCTAGAGGGTAATAACGGGACCCTATTACTAAGACTTTGCTGTCTATCCGTCTGTCTGTCACCAGACTGTATCTCAAGAACTGCGGTAGCTGTTGACACACACAGTTGAAATTTTCATAAATTATGTATTTTTGTTGCCGTTATAAAACTACAAATACTAAAAACAAAATAAAAAAATATTTAAGAGGGTGTAGCGACATCTATGGCGCCTCATAAGAACTACGAAGAAAGTACGAAATCCTGCATCGCGCAATCAAAGTTCTCCGCACGATTTGAACATATACGACTGCCCGAAATCATCTATCGGGCAGTCGCCCACCAGACTATAACAGCTGTCTGGTCGGAGGATCCTCCCTTTTCAATGGAGGCATGTGAGACTTTACTCTCTGTTTCGCATACCTCCAAACTGGTGACCCTCGACAAAGAACGTCAGCGCAGCCTTCGTGCAGCTACTACTTCGTTACGTCATCATCACTTCCTCAAGCTTTCGAGCAGCGGGTCATACAGCCAGCACCAACGGCTACGAAGGGTATCCTGACCACCAGCAATGGCTACCTGGTCATACCTGGTCATCCCCCTCAGCCTCATCAGCGACCTTGGCTATGGACACCGCACCTTCGACCAGCACTTGAAGAGCAATGAAGAACTTCATCTGGTCGACGCCAGCAGTCAAGCCCTACGTCGCACAAGCACCGCTCCGACTCACTGGAGCCAGCAGCACTACTCGGACTCACTGGAGCCTGCAGCATCATCCCGACTCACTGGGGCATCATCCCGACTCACTGGGATAGCAACACCCCGACTCACTGGGGCATCACCGCAGACAGTTCCGACTCACCGAGAACTATGCGGCATCGGTTTCGACCCACTGGAACCAACCTACGCTGGCTTGGCACGCATCAAGAACCATCGATCTCCGATCTCCGATCTCCGGAGGGGAGTGATGTAGCGACATCTGTGGCGCCACATAAGAACTACGAAGAAAGTACGAAATCCTGCATCGCGCAATCAAAGTTCTCCGCACGATTTGAACATATACGACAGCCCGAAATCATCTATCGGGCAGTCGTCCACCAGACTATAACAGCTGTCTGGTCGGAGGATCCTCCCTTTTCAATGGAGGCATGTGGGACTTTACTCTCTGTTCCACCTTCCTCCAAAAGAGGCTCCCATACAACAAACGCGATTTTTTTGCCGAATTTTCCTAAAGACGGTGCGGAATCCTTGATGCGCGAGTCCAACTCGCACTTGGCCGGTTTTTTTTAATTCTATCGGAGTGAAGACGAAAAAACCCTCTTTCTTTGTCAGCTCCATCGGATCACAAACATTATTATTCCGACTTACTTTTAAATTATTCAATATGCATAATAATACGAAGCAACTTAATACCTTCTTTCATGTCCCTTTATACGATTGTTTATTGCAATATACAGTATGAGAAGCATTTTGCGGGCACATAAAACATAAATGGTGTTTTCTTTTTATCAATACAGACCCGCCTGTCGTTGCAGACAGCCTCATAAAATGGACTGAGGACACGGATGTAGGAGAACAGGAAGAGACATTCTGAGAATACTTGAAATACTTACTAAAAAGAACTTAAGACACAAGTCTTAATAAATCAAAAAGGATTACCTGATCGGTACCGGTGCGTCATTATTATCAATTATAAACCTTCTTACTTTATTGCTCTTTCGATTAATGATAACCACACCAAAATCTATTAAAATTCAATGCGGCACTTAAGTTCAGTACGCCTAGCCATGTCGCAAATCTGCAATCGTTAACGCGAGTAGAAAGTTTCAAATGTACGGGAATGACGTCATCTCAACGCTCAGACACGTTGTAAGAACAAAAGAATTGGGGGCGTTGCCAACTCGAAGCGTTCGACGCAAGCGAAACGGTTGTAACTTGGCTAGGGGGGCAGATCCTTTTTTTTTGTTATTCTTATTATTACTAGTGATAACATGACGTGGACCCTTTTTGCAGATAATGATGTGTTATGCAAAGTTGTTTAGTACATTATTTTGTTCTATCACCAAGACTTTTTCCATTTCATGCGATGTTAGGTTTATACGAATAGGTCATTTATAATATAACTTCAGGTTACCTTATGGATTTTTTAAGTTCATTCATTAATAGCTAACCAGTGCTCACTTCAACGGTCGTCAAACATTTTTACTTAGTTTATGCTATTTGAAAATAATCAGATTTTTACTATAAACTTTACCTCTTTATAATAACAGAGTAGACAAACATATTACGTATATATATAAAAATACTGTCACAGTATTCATTACGAACTCTTCAGAAACGGCTTGATCAATTTTTTGTATTGGTAGGGCTCTGAAAAGTTCGTAGGGTACTTTTTCCCTTAGGTAATAAGTCTACTATAACGCGGGAGAAGCGGCAGGCAGCAGCTAGTATTGATATATATTTGCCAAACATTTACACGACAAATAATACCTACATAAATACTGAGATAACTTTTAAGACCTAACCAGTAAAAAAGGTACATTGTAACCATTCTAGTAGAACATCTAGTCCCCTTACATCTGCGCCGCGGAACCCATACGACAACACGTGTTCAGACGACGTCTATTTTACGGCGTAACCCTAAAAATGTTATTTACAGGCGGGAAGGAGCGATTTTCAGCTTCCCCTCTTTCAGACTGGCGGAAGTACTTCGATATTCGATTATATCCACAGTGATGTTATTATTTAGATGTTTATTTTCTTTCGTTTTTCGTTAAAGGAAAGCTGAATGTTATAAAAATTATTGACGCGCCGCCAACGAGTTTTTGATTAAAGAGGAGGTACTTGAATGGTTTTGTGATCTCTGTAGGAGGGAGGAATAAGCTGCTTATTCTCCCGCGCTTGTTGTGTATAAATATATATTTATATATAAATACTGGCGATTTGCCCCAGCTTTACAAAGGTGACGGCAGCTTTAAAATTCTCTGCTATTCCGCTTTTATATTATATATGCGTCTATTAAGGTAGAACTACCTACACTGCGCACATAAGGTCGGTATCTATACATTTTATATGACAACTAGACCACAAAATAAATAGGTACAGTGAGCGTTTGGGCTGGAATTGTTCGACGAGTGATCCGAGACGCGACCGAGACATCGTGTCTGTGAGCGGTGTCTTTGTGTGCGTTGCTCGAGCGCGCTTTGTATGTAGATTGACTTCTGTACCTATATATTTTGTGACTAGACTGACAGAGCTACATTAGATCCACGCCACGTGTCGTTCTACGTACAAATCAGGCGTGGTCCACGTGTGCGTGGATCAAATGTAGTTCTAGGTTTATACATTTGAACCTTCTTCGTAAATCACTCTATTTATTGGTGAAGACTGCTAGCATATTCGTTGATTTGTTTTAATTGCAGTGGTAGAGCAGATAAATCAAGAAAACGTATTCAAGGTAATTTTATTTATTTTATAATTATGTTTTCATAATTAAAAAAACAACACAACTACAATATATTTTGTTCTTGGTGGACTACCTGACCACTTCAAATATAAAACAAACAAATTGTGATTTATTTGCCACCAGTATGAATTATATATATCAAACAACATATTATTTTAAAACTTTCGTATTATCTTTAGAATGAAGCCATAAGATTTTTTAGTGTTTTTAACCACAGAAAAGATGAAAGAAGTTAGAAAGGAAATACTTTCCGATTTGTACTACAACGAGTGTCGCCGCTTGTCTCCCACTCTTTAACTCCACTACAGGCAATAAACCAATACGAACGCGCATTGCGCAACTCTAACAGACCGTGCACACTTAGATCGCAAGTTGGCTATTGGTAGTTGAACTGTGAGCATTACCCTACTTGGTGGCATGCTTGCCCCGCCCACAAGGCCGTTCTAAGCTCTAGTCTTTCATCTGTTCTGTGTTTTTAACTAAGCAAATAAATGTGAAATTGGTATTTACCAGGTACCTACGAGTATTTACCGTAAAAAAGACTGCTGTTAAAAAATCTAGATGAGTTAATTTTCCCGAAAAATAGAAACATTTTTACGCAGAATATACAAGACTAACATTAAGTCTGTCTTAATCACACGAACACCGAAACATGCCTCCGAAACTCAACTTAATTCTGTACTTCTGACAAGGGTGGTTGAGTAACCAATCCTCCTGGAACTTTCCACCCCCGCAAACCTTGAACATGTTAGTACTGATAAGGAGTATCAGGTACAGTTGAGGGGGTCGAAGTAAGCTGGATAAAGATTACGTAAGGGGTCATGAATGATAATAGTCTTTCGCTGCTGTATTTCACACCTTATAATGTTTGAGAGTAAGCAGTATTGTTTCTAAGTTATCATTGTGCGGTTTTGTTTGTCATTATTAAGAGGAATAAAGAAAATTACTTAGGTAGATAATGCTGTTTTCCTTAAAAGGGGAAAAAATATACAATATATAATATTATGAAGAGGTAAAGTTTGTTTTTTTTTTTTGTAGGAGTTAATCTCTGAAAGTACTGGTCCGATTGCGAAATTTTTTTCACTAATAGAAAGCTGCTTTATTCCTGAGTGACATAGGTTATGTTTTATGTACGCGGACCCATGGAAGCGAAGCAGTAACCAAAGACTTGGGGTAAGGTTAGTTTGATGGATATGCAATCAAACTAACACAAACAAAAAAATCAACACATGACCGGTCAACATGACGACGCTTGACTCGGTTGTGTCCATTTGCGTCGTTGGCCGTCCAATTGCAGTGGCCCTGTAAAAATGTAAAATGTACAAGATCTGTGAAAAAATACCCGCTATACTGCTTTCAATTCCTCTACATAAGTTCGTGTAGTATAAGAAAAACAATCGCTCATGATACCAAGCAAAAATAACTTAGAAAACTCCTAACAAAATTATCTCCGCCTATATTAAAACTCTTTACTCCTTAATATAGGCAAAAATAAATTCCATCTGCGAAGTAACCTTCATTATTTTTTCTCCCAGCTTGTTTATTCAAAGCTGGAGTGGCAATATAGTGTACAGGTGTACTTAACAACCAATATGCTTTGAGTTAGTACATAATATTGCCGTAGGGCTCTTGAAGGCAGACAGACGGGTGTATATTGTGTTGTGTCTAAGACGGTGAAGGTACATTTAGAAGCAGCCACGCTTGAGAAGTGTGTAGGTATACCTGAGATGGAGAAATGGTAATGAGAAATTATGTAAACTTAAGGCTGTTTATTAAAATATGATAATATATAATATTTTGTTTGTACTAGAGCCCTTAGTTATTTATTTATATATCATCATCTGGGACTCAGTCTTCCTCTCTAGGAGAGGGAAATACATTTATATATTTATGGAGTGGCATTATATTGTACAGGTGTACTTAACAGTCAATGTATTTTGAGTTAGTAAATAATATTGTTGTAGGGCTCTTGAAGGCAGACAGACGGATACATATTGTGTTGTGTCTTTGACGGTGGAGGTACATTTGGAAGCAGCCATGCTTGAGAGGTGTGTACGTGAGACTGAGAAATGATAATGAGAAATTATTTATTATGTAAGGTTGAGATTGAGTTTAGTTGTTTTAATGAAAGACATACCTTTCTACGAACGGCGAGCCATAGTCAACTCGCCGTCCAGGTCCAAGCCCGGGTCGATGGCGTGTTGTGTCCCACGAGCACCTCAAAGATATGTCAGCAAAATTGATGGGGCTAGTTTATGCCGATGGCTGCCAGGGACAAGGATTGTATAAAGGAGTTACCGGAGCCCTCACAAAATTTAGAACTGTAGAAATACTGTGTGGACATTTTATGTAAATAAGACTGCATCGTGTTTAAGGCAAATCAATTTCTAACTTATCTTACTTTTATAATTTATTATCCAATTTCAGAAGAGTAATGTAAAAACACCACTGCTCTCACTGGCCGAGTGTGAGCAGTGGTGGCCGAGTGGTAACGACAATAACTTACGAGTTGTAGGTCGCGGGTTCAAACCCAGCCAGGCGCATTACCTTGTGTAATTTATTTCATCTCCACTGCTCTCAAAACAGAAAGAAACCGGCATGTCTTAGAACCAAAAATTCGAAGACATGTGACATCCACCAACCCGCACTGGGCCCGCGTAGTGGATTACGGCCCATTCCTTCTCCTAGAGAGGAGGCCTGAGTCCCAGTGAAGATTTTCTTCACTGCCATTGTTTAATCGATATTGCGGTATTATACAACTTTTCATTTACAACATCGAAATTACCCTTCTTCACCGTCACTATCGTAAAAAAAAACTAGTTAAACTTCCCAAAGAAGATCAAAAAATATAAACACTGACTTTGCATCTCAATAGAAAACATCCCTCTACAGAATAAAGTCGCAAAGCTTCCGCAACATTCCTAAATTCAAGTCAAAAACACGTTTTTAACAAAAAAAGAGAAAATCTTTAAGAGCGACTTGCTTTCAGAAGATTAACCGGAAGTGGCGTACTTTGTGTAGTTGACGCCACCCGCCGCTAGGTGGCGTCGGAAATGAATGTCTGTTTGTCTTCCGCTATCACCTGAATTTCTTTTATGTGTGTTTTTTTTAGAATTTTGTGTCTTTTCTGTTGGAGAATAAGGTTTTTCTGGTAGAATAGAACACCTTTGGATTTGATGGTTTTGTATAGAATCTGTATTTTACTTACTTTTTACCGGCTTTCCTGCCGTCCGGTAATCGTCCGGATTGAGGCCGAGTCGTCGACGGCACGTAATGTTCCAAGCGCGCCACAAGGAGTTGTCAACAAACCGTAGGGGCCCAGCAGGATCAAAGCCTAATGGGTTCGCTTCGGAAAGACAAACCTGAGGTGTTGGAATTTAAGGCAAAGTAAGAACATAGGAGTGGGTTTTAGTCTGTAAAAGTCTGACACGCCGTTCCTTCAATTGCTCATTTGAGAGCCGTAAGACGGTTATCACACTGCCACGCATCAGGCAGTATCCCGTAAAAACGCTCCTACGCGCGTACTTGCAGGAGTGCAGATCTGCATCATCGTGCGGGTTTTTTACGCACTCACACGCATAGGTGCGTCTTGTAAATTCACGGAGGCACGCATTCATTTCATACAAAATCACGCACGGTACTACGAGACTCAGTGTGGCATACCATGCGTATCGCCCCGCACCCACACGCGTGAGTACGTGTTTCTCCGCATGTAGGTGCGTGATCTGCATGAACGCGCGTGGATGCAGTTTCAGTGTGTTGGACTGTGCGTGTTTTCTATACAAACGAAGATACTTACAAGCAACGTTAAGACACGCATTCACGCACTACGCTGCGGGGTGCGTGGTGGTGTGATAACCGCCCAACTAGCCTTGTTGATTTTGCTGACATCTCTTTAAAGCGCGCGTAAAACTCAACGCACCATCGACAAGGGTACGGTCCTCACTGACCGGTTGGACGAAGAGCTACCTAGAGTTCGCCGTCCGCAAGATTTACCATTTGATAGATAGATAGATAGATATAGCATTTATATGATGCACTCAGAAAAATAAACAGAAAGTATACAAAAGCAATATAAAAATACAAACATGGGTTCTTACTCATGTTAAACAATAAAAATAAAAAAAACAAGTTAATCGTGTAGTGCGGTGTGCGCCTCAAGGCTGCATCAAATGGGAGCCCAACTCAGCATGTGTCAGGCAAATATACCTGACGCTGATATTCTGCTGGGTCCCTGTAGTGGCATACGGACGTCGAGCTGAATTCGTGGAAGAAGTGCTATGTGTGTGAAGTGATACGTGTGGAGTAAGTTGTGTATATACTTACAATTTATTAGATTTCGCGTTTAATTCTGTATGTCCAGCGTTGGTGGTTTTGCATTGTGAATTTATCTTTAAGGGGAAAAGTGCAACTTATTTGCTAATTAACTAAAACAATGGTGTATATTGTGTTGAATAGTTGTTTATAGATCTCCAGTGTGTGTAAAATATATACTCGTACATATATATAAATCATGTGTATTTAAAATCATTGGTTCATTATAAACAGGCTATTAAGCTTGTCTTTTGATTTGTCTACAGCATTTTGTTGATTTGCGCATATATTCTCCTTCTCTATCAAATCCATCCAAAGGTTGTTTGTAAAAAAACCTTCCGGTGTTCATCATCATCTTCATCATAATTTGAGCCGAAAGATGTCCACTGTTGGACATAGGCCTCCCCCAAGTGTCGTCATAATGAACGGCCTTGTGCGTCTTGCATAATGACTTGGTAAGGGTTGCGGGAATCCGATGGGGATTCTGGCAACCCTTACCAGGTCACCGGGCCACACCTTGTAGAACTACAGGTCTTCCAACGCTGCGTCTTCCGAAACCCGATCGGCATTCCAGAACCTTTCGGCCCCAACGACCATCTGTTCTTCCATTGTTACACTATATTAATTTTAAACCCCTATTGTGTTTTTTTTTTGGTGTAAGTACCTACAACAAAACGTATAGTATATCTATCTATGTACTGGAATATAAACAAGCTTGTATCTCAATCCAGGTCATGGACTACCCGTGTTTAAAATATCTTCCAAATCCCTTTATCCGCTGAAGCGTAATTGATTAACAAATGCCTGAACATATATGCAGAGTTTCATATTTGCATAATGGGTTTATGATAATGATTGGCAATTGATTAAAGCTTATATTATATGCAAAATGTTTCATGTTCTGGTATTCCATATCATTATCATCATATCAGCCGACAGACGTCCACTGTTGGACATAGGCCTCCCCCAAGCGTCGCCACAACGATATATCGTACCATTACTGCAAAACCCAACTATCTGCATTTTTACCCAAATTAAGTTTTTTTCCGGTGGGAAATCATCTAATGACATCCCCCGCTCTTGGGTGGAGCGGGAGATAGTGTCAGACTTTTACTGACTAAAAACCCACTCCTGTTCCATCTTGCCTTTTGTACTGGGACCGAGCTTCGCTTTCGGATAACCCTGGCCCCAGTAGACTTCGACCCGGCTGGGCCCCTGCTGCTGCTGACAACTCCTTGAAGCGCGCGGGAATTATAGCTGTCGATTTGTCTCATCAAGACGAATCTGCAAGTAAAACTAGTTATTATATGACACTAATTTACCAAGATGGCTTCAGCAAAAGGTAAATAATCTAAAGATTTGATCGAATAGGTATAAGACAATAATACAAAAATGCAGATAGGTGGCTTATGCAACAAGGGTACGATATTATTATTTTTTTTAAAGAAAATCATCAGAAAATTTCTTTCGCTCTGGGTGGAGCGAAAGGAATTGCCAGACTAAAACAAAATAAAGCGTTCTAGAGCTACAATGACTCTTTCAAATAATCCCGCAGCCTAATATTTTGATATTTCTCAGACTGACATAATAAATAGAATAATTATCCTTTTAGTGTTCCCACTGCTGGGATTCAGGCCTCCTCCAAGGGTAATTGACCACACGGGCCCAATGTGGGTTGGTGAATGTCACATGTCTTCCAATTTTTGGTTCTAGGACATATCGGTTTCCTTACAATGTTTTTCTTCACCGTTTTGAGAGCAGAGGTGATGAAATAAATTATACAAAGTAATGCCTCATAGCAATGCCGTCAGTTTTTTGGCAATGTTTGTAATATAATTAAGAATGTATTATGTATTTTGAATAAGTTCAAAATCAGGATTATAGAATTACACTTATATTATAAAGTTGAAAGTTTGTACGTAGATAATAATACTTATTACATAGATAATAATACTTGTAACACCTCCACATTAAAACGGTTCCATTAAGTGTGATCGATATCTTACCTTAAAAAAAACGCCTAATGTATCCGCAGTAGCAACAATCAATATGAACTATTTATCCACCCTTCTTTCACGAACCCGAAAAAAAAAAATTACAAAAGAACTCTCCAGCTCACTGAAACTACAGATCCAAAAAATACAAAATAAAAAAGGTAACATTTCAAAGCATGGTAAAAAGCTATTGAAATTGCTCAATGCATCGGAAAGGCTACGATAACCACACTGTGATGGGGTCGAGGTAGGGTGGACACCCTACACCGACATATGGACACGTTGTGCATAATCGCGTTAACCATGCGACGGTGAAAAATTGTAGGATAATGTAGATTTGAATTTTTGTGGTTCTGTAGGTTTATTTAATTTATGGGAGTCTAAGAATTGATGGTTAAATAATTCATGGTTGAGACTGGTGTCGTGGTGTACTGTCGTTTTGTTGTGTTTTCATATCTTAATTAAAGTTTTTTTTTTGTGTGTTTATTGAAACAAAATAAGGATCGCTATTTAGTTAGGTAGTTCAGAAATGATAACATTTGTAACGTTTATTGTAACTTTCTTTTTTTCTTATAAATATATTATTTTATTACAAGTTATTAATCATCACACTATCGATTGGTTGGATATGTTTTTTCACGATAACATTGCTTATTTTTATGTTGGTGTGCGTCTAAGTAAGTATTGATTATTGTACTTATTTCTTTTCTGTTTATCTATTTACCTGCACCTGTCATGTTATTTTTCTGCATCACCCTAAGGTCTACTGATGGAAAATGCCCAAGGCATTAAGTCCACTTTTATACCACAGTACAAAGGTGGACTAACACATTACTTACTAGTGCATAAAGTTTTAATAAATATATATGAATTAATCAAGTTTTTAAATTATTTATAAAGTTCCTGAAATTGTTATTGGTGATGTTTTTCAGAGAGGTCATTTCTGGAGCTACTCGCAACCAGGAGGTATGACCAGATAAAAAAATGTAAACGAAATAGAAGCAGTAAATAAAGATCGCCAAAGTCTTCAAAAGAGTTATCATAGCCCTCGCAAAGGGTAACTGAAAAAACACGGGTAATTTTTAGTCAGTAAAAGTCTAACATTCTCTCTTGCTGTAAGGAGCCATTTGATGACTTCCTACACAAAAATAAAAACAGGTGGCGTTTTATAGTTTCTGCCAAACTTCCTTGGTCCCCCATGGGAAAGAAGCGTGAGTTTTTGTTGTGTTCTAGCTATTGCAATTTGTATTTATTTCTTCAAAAGTCTCCTACATATACATGCTCTATCTACATACAATATATCTTTCAGTACCTCACTCAATCTTCATTAATTCCTTTATACGATAGTTCTATCAGTCCTCCTGGGATAGCACCGTGAAAGTGTTTTACCTGAACAAGGTTTAAAGTATTTAAAATTAAAGTTTTTTTTTCTGGTAATTTTAGTGGTTTTTTTTGTACAGTGGGTTTTAGACCAAAGTCGGGGCTTAGCTTAAGGTTTTATTATTACTTTATTTTATCTACTCTAATTATAGTTAGTAGTATTTTTAAAATTTAAATTATTCATTTTTAATTAATAAAAGCACTACAAATTCTGGACTTAGATTTATGATAAAATACTAACCAGTAAGTTCATAGAACTAATTTATTTAAAAAAGATCATGTTAAAAAAGTACTGAAATATGATAAGAACAGACATAATATTATGAGACGGTGCATTAATATGCATGATGGACTTGGCAAACGCAAATAATACGTATTAAATTAAAGCAGATTGTTTAGTCTTGATTGCCAAGTCAATCTAGGTCATCGAGGTCCCATAAGTACGGACGGAATAAATTAACTGACTTGGTTTTGCATGGACCTCACAACTATTTACGGTAGAAGAGAGGAGAGTTGAGAGCCTTGGTTTTTTTGCAAGTTATGATTTTGATGGCTTACACTTGACAGGTTATATACTGTGCCAATGGTTTTACGCCAAAATTAATGAGATTGCCTGTATAATGTCGAATCTAATGAACTTCTAAAACACTTTTTGTTTAGAAGTTTCTCAATCAATTCTCAAATTCGATCATCTCTCATAAACAAAATACTCCTAAAAACATACGCCATCTAAATAGCAGCAGCTAGCGCAATACGGAACCCTATTAGCACGTCACGCCTCATCACGGTCCACGTCATCGGCATTCAATTAGCCACAGGCGATACAGTGGAACCCTAAACAGGGGTGCAACGTTACGTCACGGTTCGTCATTGACATGTTTGTGCGCTATTGAATATCTGGATTTGTATTTTGTGTTCATGTATTAGAGAGCTTTGACCGTTGAGGTTGGAAACAAAGTTTGAATATAGTTTTCGATAAAATATAAGTAAGCAAAATCAGTGTTATAATGTTCTAGATGTGTAATGTGCTGGAATTCAGGCCTCCTCTCTAAGAGAGGAAATGGAACGTTATCCACTACGAGGACCCAGTGCAGTTTGGTGGATGTCATGTCTTCGATTTTTTTTTGGTTTCTCACGAAAACATCGTCCTTCACCGTTTTGAGAAACAGCGATGAAATAAATTACACCAAGAGGATAGGCTCGCGTTTGACCACAATCTCACCTGATGGTATGCGATGATGTGGCCGACGATGGAGCACGCTTGCCTAGAAGCAATCTATTCACTCTTGACTTAAAGACCCCTAGGTTATAGCTATCAGGAAACACAGACTCCGGCAGGGATTCCATTCCTTAGCTGTACGCATAATGAATGTACTCCCAAAACGCTTTGTACGTATAGATGGGATGTCCACCATGTACCGGTGGCGCAACGCCGTACGTCTTGTGGTCCGATGATGGAACGGACTTGGCGGAATTAAATTGTGTAACTCTAGAGCACACTCCCCGAAGTGTAAACGATAGAAAACAGACAGGCTAGCAACTCGGCGTCGATGCTCAAGACTTTGGAGTTTTGACATCACAAGAGCATCATTGAAATCATTGGTTGAGTTTGAATCCGTGACCTACAACTTGTAAGTCAGGTCTCTTACCATTTGGCCTCCACTGTGTTTTGCTCGAGCCCCGGTATGAAGGCTTGAAGGAACGGGATAGGTTTTTTAGTCAGTAAGAGTCTGACACTATCTCCCGCTCCGCCCAAGTGCGGGGGTTGTCATAAGATGATTTCTCCCATCGAAAAAAAAAAAATGTTTTTATAAAATATATAAAATACTGATTAAAAAACTTTATTAATAAAAACTAGCTGCTGCCAGCGGCTTCATCCACGTAATAGTAGAAAATCATCCCAAGAGAACGTACAAATTGCCGTCACGGATCTTGAGCACTGGCATGTTGCGCAGAAGTCAAATATTCGGTCTCTTTAGTGGTGCGAAGTGAGACGCGGGGGCGGGGAGTGTCAGCGATTGGCTCGCCGCGCCATCGCGTCATAGACATCACTCCTGATTCGTTCCCTGCGTTGCTGCATGTATCTAACAACGAGACGATTGGCTCGCCAATGTATGGAATATGCAAAGCGATCCCCACTCTGACGCCGAGCGCTCAAGATCCGTTTCGGCAATTGTACTGCCGGGACAAAACGTATCTTATGTGCTATTCCAGGACACGGTTTACCAGTGTACCAAGTTTTATCGAAATCCATTTAGTAGTTTTTATGTGAAAAAGTAACAAACATCCATACATACAAACTTTGGCGATTATTAATTTAATTATTTTTTTTATTACTTTTTTATGTAAAGTACAAACATTACAGTTTTACATTGCTTCTTAAACCCGTTTATTTGTTACTCATTGGGTCCAATTTGCTAACATTTAGTTGATAATTGTAAAAAAAACTTTCATCCAAACCTAACTACACACACAAGCACACACATACAAAAACAAAATACATTGCCCCTTTCCCATCATAGAAAAACAAGTAAGAATATTCTGCCTTTACAGAACCATGTAATCCAACATACCGCATACATACGTAATGAAAGCAGGTAAGGCCTCAATCCTCGTGCCCAAAATCATCCAATCACGGGTACCTATCAATTAAATTAAGTCCTAAACAAGCATAGAATCAGGCAAATCGTTAGGTTGGCTTAGAAGTAGGGATGGGATGAACGAGACATTCCGGGGTCCCGAGGTGTGATTTCATGTATTGGTTGAATGAGTATTTCCGGGAATTGTATTTGCTTGAGGCACGGCTTTTATTTGTCTTTTCATAGTCAAATAGAATTTGGCCATTGAGTGTAATTAAAGGTTAGTTGAAACAGCTGCGAAAGTTTTTCCATGCAGTTGAATTTACTGCTACCAGTGGCTTCGTCCAAGAGAATGTAGAAAATTGTACCATACTTCTGGGATAAAAAGTATCTTATGTACTATTCTGGGGCATGTTCTACCCGTGTGTTAAACTTTATCCAAATGTGTTCAGTTGTTCGAGCGTGAAGAAGTAACAAACATACATACACAAACGTTTCGCCTGTATAATATTAGTGTGATTATTTTTAAAATCCGGTGTGGTCCTCACGAAGTTTTCCCACATAGCTATACTAAAACTCGGTTGGTTGAGTACTTGATAATTAATTGAAGTTTAACATGAGAAGAGCATGAGAATTTATATTGATAAATTTTCACAAGGTCTCAACTTCAAATTCACTTGTAAATTGTACCTTATAAAATTCGCTGTTGTACAATAGCGAATTTGATAGTAGATACATTCGGTTATCACGCTACACATCTGTTCTAAAACATAAAACCGGCCAAGAGCGTGTCGGGCCACGCTCAGTGTAGGGTTCCGTAGTTTCCCGTCCGTCACAATAAGTGTACCCACTTATGAGTTTAAAAAAATGCTTGCTACGATTATACTACAAACTTAGTCCAGAAATTATTTTGTAGAACCCTTTTGTCCTTTTTGTACAAAAACTGTTCTTTCCTCAAGTTCAAAATAATTTTCCTAGAAAGTCCTTATAAAGTTCTACTTTTCAGATTTTTTTCATATTTTCTAAACTTATGGTTCAAAAGTTAGAGGGCTTTCTAGTGCTAACGGTCACAGAGATTAAGCGAGGACGGACAGACGGACAGACAGACAGACGGACAGACAGACATGGCGAAACTATAAGGGTTCTTAGTTGACTACGGAACCCTAAAAAGTTACACAAAAAATACACACCATGAAGATTAGTTTTTCTAGTTTTCATAACAAACAAAAACCGGGACATCAATCCCGTGAATAACATCACTAGCGGTTGTTAGTACTTGTCTGTTACAGTTTGCCAATCCCCTACAATTGGGGTTTATCTTTGCGGCCACTTAATTGGTTACCGTGTTGGTCCCGAAGATTTGCTTATGTTTAAAATATAGTTGTTCTGGTCTATTTTATATTGCGTTCAGTGTTGACACTGTTAAGTGGAAATTTTGGAAGATATACAATATATTAGTTAACCTTTATAAGCTTCTTTGTAGAGCTGTAGTTAAAGGTTCTTTCGTTTGGTCAGTGTTTAAGTCTATATGGCTGAAACTCTTAAGATACGTAGTCCCTGGTTCAAGGGTTTTTTATTATTTAGGAAATCATCTAATAACCTATGTGTAATGGCTCTTTGCGCTCTAAGATCACGGGTAACCTTTTCAGAATTTCTCCAAGAACCTCGTGGGCATCAACCCTGCTGGGCCTTTTGGCCTGAGGGCTGGACGTTGAGCTACTTTGTGTCATCTGCAAACTAGATCCTACGGTGACCAAAGATCGCGTTACAACTTTCAGCACCCAGTTGATGAGGGTGTGTGTTCCCTTATGAGTGCGGCCGTCTGTTTTGTTAACTTTTTAGCTTTGATAGATTAATGTTTAGCAGAAGGGAGGCTACCACATTCCATTCTCTCTCGCTACGAACTATGGCCGGAACTAGGGTCCGGAGCAAGAAGTCGCCACCGCTTATCGCCTCCACGAAGATACGGTGGTGCTCCGCCCAAGTAGGATACACTTCCAAACGTATATTCCATCGTGCCCTCCGGGTGGTTTGCATAATGGTGACATCCGTATGTTTCTTCCGTCTGAATCAGGTGCACAACCTTCCGAAATTACCATGTTTGGTGAGAACGAAAAGTACGGCGGCAATGGCGCCTCTCCAGTTGTTCCTCAAAGAGGAAACTTACCACCATGATAGTGGAGTGCCCAGCGTTGGATGACGTAAACCAAGTTTTGTGTGCGATGTTACGTAACTGTGTCATTACAGGATGACATAACCGTAACTACTCTAAGCACATAGTCCAGATCTAATCTAGTATCACAAAGCGAACACTGCCCACCCTGTACAGTGCAGGTGTGAAGGTGACGCGAAGCTTTGTACCAAGCGCCCAATAGCCCTGAGTACACTAGATAAAGCGCCCGAAATAGACTATGAACTGTTTAGACAGGATAGTTACTTGTACGAGTCGTGTAAGTGGGGGGATAGTATAAAAAATTTTGTTCAATAGTTTCAAATAGACAGCTTTTCGTCAATCGTCCTGTAATTAACAGCAGATGTTCAATTTTTGCAATTTATATGCCATGTGCCCGGGTTGCATTAAGTCCGCCTATGTACCACTATTGTACATGGAGTTTAATTTTTTTTTCAGTTTATCATTGTTTTGCGCTATTTTTCCAAACATTCATTCCAGTTTCGTTTGTTTCACCTTAGATAATGCTTAAATGTCAGCTATATATGCAATATGGCAATATTCTGTCATTTGTGCGTAATGTTTATAATAATTAATTAGCAAGTGCCGTTTCAAATTGAATAACTTACATGTCTATATAAATTCGAAGTATTTCTGCTGGTATTTCTGTCCATCAGCCACCAGATCCTTGAAAACTATGGAACTGTGGCCTAAGCCCGTAACAAAACCAACCATAACACACTGGCCATTAAAAAAAATCTGCCCACGCCCATTTTTACCATAAATCCACTATTATTTTAAGTAAAACGAAAAAAGTATTATCATCATTTCAGCAGAAACACATCCAAAAACTGGACAGTCCTCTTTTACACAACAGTAAAATTGTAGGGCATGACTATTCAGAATTTACTCTACTAGTATCCAAACTCTCTACCGTTCAAATGCGCCACAGTTCACCAAAGTGATTATTTGAAACAGTAATAGGTAGGTAAACGCTAAACCCTCTCGGTTCGATAAAACTTTTGTTATATAGGACGCGTACTTACATAATATTATGTAGGTAGATTTAATCGATATTCCTGGGAAGCGGTTTTCATACAGACTAAGTCCTGTAACCAACAATTTGATTTGCCTGGTTTTCATTCTAATTCCCTTTTTAATTGAGGAGGCCTGAGTCCCAGCAGTGGGAACATTAAAAGGCTAATTACGCTGTATTCTAAGTAGATGTAACTCATCAAAATCATATCAGTCGAAATAAGTCGTCACTGCTAGACATAGGCCTCCCCCAATTTTGCTCAGACGTCCCTTTTATGATGATTTTCCAAAATTCATGCCCTTAAAGGGATTTAACGGGTGTCCAAAGATCATCTGGAGAAAACTACATTAACGAGCAAAGACACTAATAGAAGTTAGCATCATTATAAGTTTGTAAATCACAAAGGTCATCTTTATCATAGATATTTTGCGTCTTTTTAAAGTATTGACCAATCTTGAGGAAAGTGGCTTTTCCTCTTATGAATCGATGCATTTATTTTAATAAAGCAGGTCTAGAAGTAGTCTTGAGCATCGACGCCTAGTTGCTGACCAGTTGGTTTTCTATCGTTTACATTTTGGGCAGTGTGCATAGGAATTTCACAATTTAAATCCGCCAAGTCCATTCCATCACTGCAAGACGTACGGCGTTGCGCCACCGGTATAATGGTAGATATTCCACCCATACGTCAAAGCATTTTGGGAACACATTCATTATGCGTACAGCTAAGGAGTGGCATTGCCTGCCGGAGTCTGTGTTTCTTGATAGGTATAATTTAGGGGTATTTAAGTCAAGAGTGAAAAGGTTGCTTCTAGGCAAACGTGTCCCATCATCGGTAACATCATTGCTTAATATCAAGAGAGATAATAATCAAACGCGAGCCTATAGATAATTAAAAATCTATACTAATATAATAAAGAGGTAAAGTTAGTTTTTTTGTTTGTAGGAGGTAATCTCTGGAAGTACTGATCCGATAGATAAAAAAAATTACCAATAGAAAGCTGCTTTACTCCTGAGTGACATAGGCATATGTTTTATGTACGCGGGCGAAGTCGCGAGCAAAAGCTAGTGTAGTAATATTTTTTATATAACTTTTAATATTTTTTAACTTCTCAATAAGAGCTAAATCTTCTTTTAACCAAAACCAGACAAGTTTCTATATTACACCTGTCTTCCCAACACTTTTTGCAACATGTCCCGACCTGCTCCCGTTACGTCACTGAGACGTGACGAGAATACGGAGGACGCTTGTTAACACTTATTTTAGCATCATTAACGCCTGATCCCGAAGAAAATTCGCCATAAACTGATAGTTGGCACGAAGTTATGATGAGTTTGGAGGTAGGATCATGGAAGTGTAGATAAGGAGTTGGAGATTGGCGGGGATTTTGTGTTATAGAAAATACTCTTAATTTTCTGGTCTTTTTTGTGAATAAAAATCATTCGAAAAACGCATACTTGATTGACGCCTTTGAGATGTGGTGCTGGACAAAAATGCTTCGCATGCCTTGGACAGCATTTCGGACCAACGTATCCATTCTGCGTGTACTAAAAATCCCCTCGCGGTTGTCATCCGAGTGTCTTCGCGCAATTCTACAATACAGCGGTGTCATTGCATGGAAAGACGATGGAAACCTCGAAAGGCTAATCGTGACTGGTAAAGTAGATGGTAAAAGGCCTCGCGGGTGCAGCTCAATACGTTGGTCTGACCAGATTCGTACCGCTCTTGACTCCACAGTATACAAGGCCCTCAACACCGCCAGATATAGGAATAAATGAAAAAACACCATAAAAATTAAAGTGGACGAAGGAGGTCACGACCCTCAGCATTGAGGAATACGACGCAAAGAGGAGGAAAAATCATTCAAATGACATTCCCCGCCCTTGGGCGAAACGGGAGATAGTGTCAGACTCTTACTGACTAAAAAACTCACCCCCTTCCCTATTACCATTTCTTCTTGCTTTTCGTACGGGCCGAGCTTCCCTTTCGGATAACCCTGGCCCCAGTAGGCTTCGACCCGGCTGGGCCCCTGCTGATGCTGACAACTTCTTAAGACGCGCGGGAACAGTGCTAATTTTCTGGTCTGGGGAATACTGACTGGCCTGTTGGTCTAGTGGTTAGTGGCCCTGACTGCTATGCCGGAGGTCGTGGGTTCGATTCCCACCCAGCACAAATTTTGTGTGATGTGCATGATCATTTGTTCTGTGTCTGGGTGTAATTTATCTATAGTATGTATGTATTTAGAAATATATAAGTATGTTTATCAGTTGTCTAGTACTCATAACACAAGCTCTGCTTAGCTTGAGACTAGACGGCGTTGTGTGATAGTTGTGGAATATTATATATAATTTATACTAGAAATAGCTTAAGGCCTCAGCCAGCTCTACGATCAAAAATAACCGGAGTAGAGTAGAGTTGCAACCCAGGGTCGTTCTTTTATAATTTGAGAAGCTACCTTAGAGTTAATCCAACTTACTCCAACTCTAAGCAGGGTAGGTTGCAGTAAGCGGCCATATGCTTGACATTGACAGTTGAACTCTACGCGTTCAAAAATGCCAAGGTAGAGTATTTACCCTATGACGTCATTAGAGTTAACTCTAAACTCTTTGAACGCAGGGCAGAGTGTTAAATAATTTCTATTTTGTAAGAATTAGCTCAGTGGGCATCGCACAAAAGTTTTCTAGGAATAAAATGTCACTTGAGGTCAGAGACAAGAGAACGGGAAAGAATTAGTTTTAATTTAAAAAAAAAGACGTGTGGCACTCGGGGACTGCCGCGGTAAAGCTATTGCATATCATTTTTATCAACTTATGCAATTATAATTATTTATTTATTTTATTTATGCAGTATTTTTTTTCCTTTGTTTTTTTTTCTTTGATATTAATTGAAGTTACACTTTCACACATTGAATTGAATTTTGATTGATTGTTCACTCATTTGTTTTCTTATCGGTCACCACGCTCAAAAAACAAATGAGTGGGGGGTGTTAGGTTATTTTTGTTACGGAATTTCTGGATTCGGTCTCCACGCTCAAGGCCCGCGATAGAAGCTATGCAATAGCTTAAAAAAAATTGTTAAAATTAATTAATGACAGTAAATAAGTTAGTGGAATTAGTTTTAGCTGGCGTAGGGTAGCCAGGTTATCGGTGTTGTGTTTTGCAGGTTGCATTTTGAAGAGTGCGCGCAGGAATTGCATGACTTGATTCCGCCATCTCAGTTCCACTATCGGACAACGTCGGGTTGTTTATCCACCCATACATTGTTGAAACCTCTACGGTCTTCCCGTCCGTTTATAATTTGAGTATCTTCAAGGCAAGCGTGAATAGGCTCATAAATTTGTGCGCCTCACTATCAACGCCACCACGCCATCTGCTTACCATCAGGTGGGATCGCAGTCAAGTATTAGTTTACGTCAATTAAAAAAAAATTGCTGGTCTGGGAAATTCTAGAAATAGCTTAAGGCCTCAGCCAAAGTGTTAAATAAATCTATCTTGTAACAATTAGCTCAATTGTACGTTAAGTTGTGGGCGTTGCGCAAAAGTTATGTAGGAATAAAATGTTACTTGAGGTCAATGACAGGAGAACGGAAAAGAATTAGTTTATTTATACATAAAGCAAGTATTAATGACTATATATCATGGTCGTAACATAATCTACGTGCTACTACGTGTACTGTCGTTGTTATGGTGCCTTATCTCTTCCCAGTCTATTAGACTATATAATTACTGTCTTCTACATTGAGATTTTGGCCTACTGACCACGGACGCGTAGCTTCTTTGTCATTATACGCCTGTTGTACGCCTGCGTGAAGCTTAAATACAAAACTATGGCCTCCTGTCCACAGTAGCATAGACGCGACACGACGGCATCACGCTGCTGCTACGTCGAAAGTTTCATAGTATATTGTATGTAAGCTTCACATAGGCGTACACCAGGTATAATGACGAATACGCGTCTATAAAGCTACGTGTCCACGAACAGCAGGCCTTAAGCTAGAACTACATTAGACCGACACACACGTGTAACACGCCTGATTTGTACGTAGAATGACGTCGCGTGGCGTGGATCAATTGTAGTTCTACAAGTTTATTTATACACCGCTAAATTTTAATCGTTTTAATCCCGTGGAGGGTCGATCCGGTACATGAAACACTATCGATTTGTAAAGATAAAATTAAAAAATAAAATACCTTTTTTTCAAAACTCGTATTAATGTACGAAAATAATTCCTTTAAGAAAACGTCAGCTGAGCGAGTTCAATGACCTGTGGGTAGTTTATACGCAACACTGACTATTACCTACAGGTCATTGGACTCGCTCAGCTGACGTTTTTATCTTTACAAATCGATAGTGTTTCATGTACCGGATCGACCCTCCAAGGGATTGAAACGATTAAAATTTAACGGTCTATTTATTTAACAATTCACGTAATTACACACTTATATAATAAAAGAAAAGAAAACAACGGAACCAGAATAAAAAAAAGTAAGAAACTAAAACCCGACTAGCGACAAAAAACAACATTGAAAAAGTATGAAACAAGATTTTTAGGATGCTGAAATAAACAAAGTTAGTGGAAAAACAAGAACAGAACAAAAAGAAAAGCCGCAGTGACACGTTATAGGTACTTACGGGGTACGTAAGGTAATAAAAAAATAGGTACATTATTATTATTTAGAAGATTGCTATGCATCACCCATAGTGTAGGGGATATAATCACTGCGACCTAAAAGATCTATAGTGACTCGCGACCTTACAAATAGGTACATAGGTGATGCTTATTTCAAGTCTAGTTTCCATATAAAATGTCTGGAGACCGACGCGCCCAGATCGGCGTGTGTGTCACAGTATGCGCAGTGTAGTTCTAGCTTCACACGTGAAATTACGTCATAATTTGTGAAGTAACATTTCCAACATTCTACATCTCCATCCCACTCATGATTATCTCTTAAATCTTTGATAAAACCAAGCCCTTTATCACGCAGTCCTCGCAGCTCACATAAGGATGTTAACGGACTGAGAAGGGTCCAGACATTAGACATGTGTTACTAACAATATTATGTTGTACTGTAACAAGGTTATCTGTGGTAAGGCTTCGAGGGTATAAAGTAGATGTGTGATGTTTTGGTGTTTCAGTACTTATTTGTGTGGAGTACAAATGGGTGACTTTCAGCGTCATTTCAGAGACTTAGAGTTGAATTTGCTGTCAAGTGTTGATAATAAATAAAAACTGGGCAAGTGCGAGTCGGACTCGCGCACTGAGGGTTCCGTGCAAACTACAATTCCCGAATGGAGTCTAGAAGATTTTTCCGAATTGCAAATTTTTTTTTTTGTGCCTTGTGTAACAACAAATTCACTGTTTTCAGATTTTTTCCTATACCTGCTATAAGACCTTGCTTGTGCCAAATTTCAGGATTCTGGATCAACGGGAATACCTTTTAGAGTATTAAAATATGTGTTTTTTGCGACATAAACGCCGTATCTTTTTTATTCGTTAACTTAGATGTTTGATTTTTTTCACGCCTAGAAGGGACCGCAGACCTGAGTATATTATTAATTTCAACTCGATACCTCCACGCGTTCTTAAGATAAAGGGTCTTGACAGACAGACAGACATAATCGCAACGCTATCTAGTCCCAAACTAAGCAGAGCTTGTGCTATGAGTACCAGACAACTGATAAACATACTATATATTTCTATACACATAAATATCATCATTCACCATTTCATCTAGATACAGGGCAAATTATCGTGCTCGTCATGGGTGGGAGTCGAAGTCACGTCCTCCGGCATAGGACATAGCAATTAGGGGCACTAACAACTAGGCCAACAGGCCAGTCAAAGGATATAAAAATGATCTACGTAATACGTAACGTACGTAATAAGTAATACACAACGTCTAACAAAATAAATGCATACTAGTATAGGCGTTGTGTGATAGTTAAGGAAAAATATATAGGTGTGTATGGCGGACTTCGAGCCTGTAATGTTGGGCCCCTACAATTTGCCGACTTCTCTTTGAGGCACGTGTATACACCACGTGCTCATGCTCCTTACTAGACGACCGGACGGTGAGGTACGGCTGCTCGTCGTCCACAAACACCCAGGCTCTTTACTAGACAACCGGACAGCGAGCTAAGGCTACACGTCGTCCGCAAGCCCTTTGTGTTTAGGCCCTCATAACAGAATTACCTCTTACCCACATATCTTACTATGAAGTACTTACTATAATTACATAACATAACACCAAGTACTTTACATTGTAATCGACGTCTTTGATATTCTATCTCAAATACAGGTATACCGATAACCAATCAAACGCAATGCCATAATATAATTAATACAAATTGATTAACAAACATGTACACAACCAATATTCAGCACATAGACTTTTCTTTGTTCAACATCAAAGCTGAACTAAGCTTAAAGGTATAATTAACAATGACACCTGTATACCAATCTCGCCTTTATCCTAAAACCCACAAAGACGACAATGCCACAAACACAGTCAATTGTATAATCATTTCATAGGAAATCACGCATGTTACTTTGACAAAATTGTTGGAGTGGTAAAGTACAGGAAATTGATCCTTATTGGATTGGGTTAAAGTTGGGTGGGACGGTAAATTTGATTTGATGTTCGTATGGTAGTCCTTTAATGATGTCGTGAACGGCGTGCTTTGATCTCTTTTATGGTGTGTGGTGTAAGGGAGGAGAGGCTTAAGATCCTTGAGATGTAGAAACCTCTTTTCCTGAAAAAATATTCTATGTGTAAGACCTTAGAACAGATGAAAAAGGTTCGAATGTCCTTGTGGGCGGGGCAGACATGCCACAAAGTAGGGCAATGCTCATAGTTCAACTACCAATAGCAAACTTGCGATCTAAGTGTGCGTGGTCGGTTAGTTGCGTAAGGCGCGAGTTAAAGAGTGTGAGACAAGCAGCGACACTCACTGTAGTACAAATCGGAAAGTATTTCTTCTTTTTCATTTTTTCTGTGTCTAAGACAGATTAGCTAGTTTTTTTCACAGAGTTGACTGCTATTTTGGAAGGATCTAAGAGCAGTGAAAAAACATGCTTCACTTTTCATCAACATTGACATCAGCATATTTCATCGGATTTAGGCGGGAGAAACGCATGAGTATTACCATTGTATTCACCGCCCGGAGAACAAACAAGTGGAGGTTGGCCCCACTTGGGTGGAGCACCACTGCGTCCTCGTGGATGGCGGCGATAATCGGCGGCGGCGGGCCCTGAATCAGGCTATAGTCCGGAGCTAGAAATGGCAAGCGTTTGCCTCCTTCTGCGAAGCAGTAATGCTACAGAAACAGGAGACCGCACGCGTGAGGGAAAGAACATCCTCACGCCCCAGCCGCCAAGATGTCGGGGTTTTGGCGGCAATGGCAACTTGCGGATGTCGAGCAATGGGTAGCTGGCCGTCTGACCGTCCAGTAATCGACCGGACCGGGCCCAAATTGTTGTCAGCGCTTGGTGCTAGTGATTCACGTGTTCCTCAAAGAGATGTCAGCAAAACGTAGGGGCTCAGAAAGGCCGATGGCCGTTAGGGCTTCGGGGATTTTTTTGAAAGGAAACCCATAGCTTTAGAACGTAAAGGGCAACTGAAGGACACAGGTTTTAGTCAATAAAAGTCTGTCACTCTGCTCATAGTGCGAGAACTCATTAGTTAGTTGATATCACAGCTTAAAAAATGGGGTTTCATACAGATTGACTTTTGACTTTTTACAAGAACCTTAGTAGTTTCATATTACGTAAAGCAAAACATTTTCAATATTAATCAATATTTTCAGTACCGTTCTCACTAGAAGATAATTTTCTGATAATCTACTACCTTGCACCACACATCCTTCCTATGGCAAAACTTATCCGCTACCAATAGTTGCGGCCTATCAAAGGGGCGCAACTTCGGCCAACTTCGGCAACTTTCGTAAACTCTCGGCGGCGTAACGAGATTTTTTTCAGATTAGTTCGGTTTCGTTTAATAATGAATAGGTCTAATCAGAGGTCGAACTTTTTTAATTTGCCAAAAGTTTGTCATAGTATTCACGAGCGTTTTAATAAAATGATCCTCTTACTTTAAAGATGTCTTTGAAAAGACATGGCTTTAGATATTGGTTTTCGAACAGTTTTTATGAAGTTGAAGTAACTGATCTTCCGTAGTGCGCCAGTCTTTAAATCGAGCCTCCTGACTTTTGCTGGTACGTATAGTACAAGTATAGATAGAAAAAGGATTAATAATAATCAGCATAGAACCTCGCGCTCGGCGGTGGTTACCTCTAGCGTCCGACATTATTCAGGCCATGGTATGTAGCGAAAGATAATGGGGAACAGTCAACTCCTCCTGCGAAGCAGTATTACGACCAAAAGAGGCGGCAGAAACCGTAAAAGAAAAGAAATCCACACGCTCCAGCCGCGAATGACGCAGAAGGCGCCTCAAGCATCGGGAGTTGCAGGACATTTACCGGTCACCGGAGTCGCAGGCTGCTGAACGTGAGCAATTGTGTTCTTTGTCAAAGAAATGTCAGCAAATGGACAGGGTCCACTTAAAGCGATGCTGAGCGGAGCGAAGTGAGTAAAGCGGGCTAAGGGTTTGTTCGAAAGAGTTACCGTGTTTACGTATAAGGCACCAGCACGCTTAGCCAAGTTGTTATTCTGCAATCGTTAACGCTGTAGAAAAGTGACGAAACGTATGGGAATGACGTCATCTCAACGTAAAGTCGCGTGGTCGAAACAAACGAATAGAAAATTCGTAGCCAAGTTCACATCGTTCAAAATGATAGAATTAATTTCTACAACGTTTAACGCTACATCCTTTGATAAACAAACGCTACATTGTAGAATGAGCGGCCGACGCAGGTGCGTCAACATGGCTACCCACTTATCGTTTTCTACAATTGCTGACACCGAAGCGTTACCGATTGGAGAACGGAATTCGACACGATACGGTTGTTACTTGGCTAGGGGGGCTAAAACGACACAGGTTGGTTCTATTCAGTAAAAAACTAATCCTCCCTCTCACTCGGAGACGTAATTTTATGATTTTTCACCTTGAAAAAAAAGCATAGAATTGTTAGCCATTTCCCAGTATTGGGGTAGTTTACAGCGCCACAGCTTTTTTGACTGGCCTTTTGGTCTAGTGGTTAGTGTCCCTAACCGCTACGCCGGAGGTCGTGGGTTCGATTCCCACCCAGGACAAATGTTTATGTGATGAGCATGATCTTTTGTTCTATGTCTGGGTGTAATTTATCTTACAATATGTATCTAAATAGAAATATATAAGTACGTATATTTATCAGTTATCTAGTACTCATAACGCAAACTCTGCTTAGCTTGAGACTAGACGGCGTTGTGTGGTAGTTGTGGAATATTATTATATAATTATTATTGGCATATAAGTTTTTAATTCCAAACAACCTCGCCAAGTGGATGGAAACCTATCAAACCTAGATAGGTTTGATATGTTACCGTATATGTCACGCTCTCATGCTGAGATATAGCAATTTAAGATATATCTTGTCTTCTCGTATGCAACAACGGATAACATTTTTTTTTATCAAGTTTACAGGTAAATCAAAGATGGACAAGCATCAACTCTCTATACCAGTGGGTGCTAAACTGTAGTCCGTGGATTACTGTCAGAAGCAGAATTTAGAAATTTCAAGACATTCCCCAAAAAGGAACCAAAGTAGTTCCCGGTCAAAATCATTTTAGAAATCACAGCTCCCAAGACATTGTTTAAACAGATTTGAATAACACTGAAGCACAGGTTTATAAACCCCAGTCCAATCTGTCGAATTACTTCAGAAAATTGCTTAAACCAAGCACAGGAATGCACTAAGGTTACTTACCTCTGCTAGGCTACTTGTCTGCAAAAGATGGAATCCTCAAGTGTCGCAGCCGAGACCCAGTGCAATCTATATGCAAATATGCGTTCCATCCAATTAGAAATGACTTATTTTGTACGCAATGGGAGGAGAAAACGCCGCGTTTTTATTTTTGTTTTGAGGAATTTATGTTTGTTTCTTCTATATCATTGTTAGTTTTGTTGGTACAGTTTTTATAGATTTGAGATTTAAGTACATAATTTGATATTTATTATCATAGAACACTTGCTAAGCTAAAAATTTTAAGAGCATTGGTGGCCCAAGTAATGGTTTCGACTTAGTTTTTTTTTTTTTTCATTAGAAACGTGGCCCAGTTCTATGAAAAACTCCTGTTTCGTGTTCACAAATATGTAAACTCGCACACACAAGTCACTCAAACCCGATGTTGAGTGGGTTTATAGGATTCGACAATCAAACAAAGCGTTCAGATCAAGACTGGTTTATTCGTTCTTTTTCTCAACCAATATATGAATATATATTGAAAATATCAATATATGAGAAAAAGAACGAATAAACCAATATATGAATGTACCCTCATTATGCACTTTATAATCTAAGTATATTACTCGTAATATACCAACACCCGAAGCACCTATCTGTAGGCCATAATATAATAGAAATATTTGACAACATTGTTTGTGCGCTCAACTCATCAGACTTAAAGTTATACGTTGTAGGATCAATCTCAGGCGAGCAGTTTATTTCGTGTAATTTATTCTATCACCAATGGTCCCAAAATTGTGATGCAAAATATTGTGAGGCCACTGGCATGTTGTCGAACCAAAAATTCGAAGACATGTGACATCCATCACTAGGCCTGCGTATTGGATTACGACCCATTCCCCTTTCCTAGAGAAATATATAGAAATGCAAGGCAGGTTCTTGACAGAATGTTTTCAAATTACTGAAAAAATTAGGATATATTGAGTTATTCTTTATTGCAAAACATACGACATTTAAAAAACGACAATAAAGATGAAGAAGAAAATCTTTTACCTCTAAATTTACTTACTTTTACTGTCTAAAACCGCCCCGTAGTCCTTCAGTTGCTTTTCACTTTGCAGAGCCGTGGTGACTCTTCCAAACAATTTCTTCGCCCTGGCGGTTAATCCTATAAGGCCTCATCATTTGTTAGAACCATTACCAATATTCAAACTCAAACTTCTAATGATGTCCAATAAAATATCCGAACATATCCGAACCGCAGCTGTTACAGACTCGAGTGCGTATCCCAACTTTCCGAGTCCCACTCGTAACGATAGATTATTGCATTGTCGCGTCATTTGCATCTTTTTTTTTTTTTTTTTTTATGGTGGGAAAAAATCATGCATTGACATCCCCTGCTCTTGGGCGGAGCGGGAGATAGTGTCAGACTCTTACTGACTAAAAGACCCACCCCGTTCCTTCTAGCCTTCATACCGGGGCTCGAGCGCCCTTTCGGATAACCCTGGCCCCAGTAGGCTTCGACCCGGCTGGGTCCCTGCTGTTGCTGACAACTCCTTGAGGCGCGCGGGAACAGTGCGCGCCGTCGACGACTTGGGCTTGGTCCGGACAGTTACCGGACGGCCAGACAGCAAGCTACCCATTGCTCACCGTCCGCAAGCCCGCGCCTACGGTGGCCGGAAATCAGGATCAGAATCCCGGCGGCGGCGGCGGCGGCGATGATAACGCCGTTGCCTGATGCGTTCGGCCTCCTCCTTTGCGAGCATTACTGCTTCGCAGAAGTCGGCGACCGCCTGCCACTCCTCCTCGCTCCGGACCATGGCCTCAACCAAGGCCCGGCGCGAGAGGTCTCCGCCGCCGATCGCCCCCACGAGGGCACGGCGATGTTCCGCCCAAGCAGGGCACACCTCTACTGTGTGCTCCACCGTGTCCTCCGGGCATTCCGCACAGTGGCGACACCCGGGCGTCACTTCCGCACGAATCCGGTGCAGGAAACTCCCGAACGAACCATGTCCGGTGAGGACCTGCGTCATGCGGAAGGTAAGGACGCCGTGAGGTCTTTCCAGCCACGCCTCAAAGAGGGGACTTACCGCCATGATTGTGGCGTGCCCAGCGTCATTTGCATCTGGTAACACCTATTTGCTTACGGGATTTCTTAATAAAGGAATATGGGGGTTGGGGGTTGGTATGTTAATGGAATCTGGTCAGAGTGTTGATGCTTGTAATGTCTTGATAGGGGAGGAGGCTTTGATTGAAATTGTGGGGTTTTAGCTTCATGTCTCTTTATTACAGTATCTTTTCATCTAGTGCTTGACTGCGATCCCACAAGATGGTAAACAGTGATGCAATCGCTGATGGTGAAGCGCGTTAGTTTATTATGAGCCTTATCACTCTAGCCTTGAAGACACCTAAATTATAATTAGATGGGACGACCCCAGCAAGCAAATTGTTCCAGTACTTCGATGTACGCAGTATTAACAACGAGGCGAAACGCTAAGTCCGGGCCAGAGAATTGTTAATAATGTAAGACTGTGTATAAAGAAGTATACAGTAAGTAAAAAAAAATATTTTTTGCAACTAATGACCACACAGGTCAAGATGCCTGGGTAATAAAAAGTATAATCCATTACCTGTTTTTTTTTTAATTTTCTTCGTTGCCAACAGTACGGTAAAATCCTCTTAAAAAGGAAACGTATTTAAGTAAATGGACGAGAATCAACTTACAGATTTTTAAATTAATTCCGGCGGTCATCAAAGGAAGAAATCCAAAATCCCTGAATATTTTCAGAATTTCGTAAAGCAAATCTCCGTTCTCTAATTTAAATGTACCATCGTGTCCGGCCACGCTTAGTCGGATCCAACAAATTGGATATAGTCCTTTTTATGAACCGCACCGCTTTCCGAAGCGGTTTTCACCGGATGAAAGCGGAATTTTTCGTTTAGGGCCGCTATACGTGAGGCTTTGTAAGTGCAGCGTTTTTTTAATTCTTCTATACTTTGCCTTCGTATGGCTTAGTTGGAAGTGGCAGCGTGTGCTTTTAAAGCTTGTAGACTATGGAATAGTAGATTATGGCATAGCTATAGGGATAACTTTCATATCTCTATAACCATCTCCATGCAGATATTGTGTTACTGGCGTTGGTGCAAGACGTGTTTTTTAGGGTTCCGTAGCCAAATGGCAAAAAACGGAACCCTTATAGATTCGTCATGTCTGTCTGTCTGTCTGTCTGTCTGTCTGTCTGTCTGTCTGTCCTTCCGTATGTCACAGCCACCTTTTTCCGAAACTATAAGAGCTATACTGTTAAAACTTAGTAAATAGATGTATTCTGTGAACCGCTTTAAGATTTTCACACAAAAATAGAAAAAGAGCAATAAATTTTGGGGGTCCCCATACTTAGAACTGAAACTCAAAATTTTTTTTTCATCTAACTCATACGTGTGGGGTATCTATGGATAGGTCTTCAAAAATGATATTGAGGTTTCTAATATCATTTTTTTCTAAATTGAATAGTTTACGCGAGAGACACTTCCAAAGTGGTAAAATGTGTGTCCCCCCCCTGTAACTTCTAAAATAAGAGAATGATAAAACTAAAAAAAATATATGATGTGCATTACCATGTAAACTACCAACGAAAATTGGTTTGAACGTGATCTAGTAAGTAGTTTTTTTTTAATACGTCATAAATCTAAAAAAATACACTATTATTAAAACATCGATCAAAGTTACAACGAATTACAAGAACTTTTATATTATGTCACTTGCTGCTACGAAACCCTCCATGGGCGAGTCCGACTCGCACTTGGCCGGTTTTTTTATAACTTTTTTTGTAACTGCAATAAACTGTGAAACCCTTATTAAAGGGTTTCACAGGGCATTAGCCCTCTATAAAAGGTATCTTGTCTATCTTAAAACAAACCGACGTATTTCCAACATTACTCACTCATACAAGGTGCAGTTTTTAACATGCAAAAAAGTTCAAGAAGCAGTTAGCGATTCTCGATTCGAATCAATAATAAAATGGGTAGGTTTTTTGTATTACTTATTCTTATTTATGGAAATCGGTAAAAGCTTTTCGTAGAGTAAGTGGGCGGAGCCAGAGTCGGACTCGCACACAGTGACAAGACACGCGATAAATTGCAACGGGTGATTCCGTTTTTTTAAAGAGGTTGATTTAAATAGTTTGAATATCACTCAATTTTTTTTTAAAGCTAAAATAACTAAGTATTATTCATTATCGACCATGTATCGTATTTTTATTAAGATTATTTACGAATTCTTTAACAAACTTTCTGAAATTTTGTGCAGATCCAAAACTACACTTTGTAGGTATAACACAAGAAAATTCGTTGACTTTATAAATCTACGAGCTAAGCTTCTGCCAGCGGCTTCGCCCACATGAAAATAGAAAATATAGGTCTATATTACTCAGTGATAAAGTGGCTTTCGACCGGTGAAAAAATTTTGAAAATCGGTTTAGTAGTTTTTAAGTTAAATGACATACAAACAAAAAAAAACAAATCTTTCTTCTTTATAATATTAGTTTAGATATAAAATAAAAGAAACCACATACGAAAAGACTTCGTATGTAGAAATCCTTAACCCAAATCGTATTCAGTAGTCAAGTGCACGAGGCTCAGCGTATCCGAAGTGCGTCTAATTCGAATAAATTTGTACTGTCTCGGTTAATTTAACCAACCCAAGCCCTTCCCTATGATATTTTGTTTCAATGCTCAGCTGCGGAATTCGGACAGATGGGTTTGATCCGAGTTCACTTCAGTAGAGTTTTTTTGTTTGAATAATTTAATATGTAAATGTGTGCTTTCCTTTTGTGGTTTTAAATATTTTGTGGAACCTTTTTTAAAGGATTGTGGTACACGTGAACGCCTACGCCGTTTAGGTATCCAATTCAAAATTAAACATTTTTGTGTCACCCATAAGCCAAACGGTGTTTGTGCCTACCATAAAATTAGTAAGAATAAATTAAAAAAAAAATACTTTTGTAAATATAGCCAACCATAAAACTAGTAAGAAAAAATGAAATAAGAAATGAAATAGAAGTTCGTATAATAATCTGACATAATAATAAATTAAGGCGTATAGTCCCTTGAACCATCTGACCGAAATTATGTGAACGCAACTCTCGCACTCGCATAAGCGGCAGTACGCAAATCTGTGCATTTATTTGCGGCCAGCAGCGCCCGGAAAGCGTTTTAAATCCATTTCTCTGCGAGATATTGATTGATTTACATATGCAATGTTCACTTTGAAGAATATTTAACCACCAATTTTTATGTGTAAAAATGTTTCGAAAGGTCCAAGCCGTTTCGAAGGAGTAGGGAAAAGTTGCAAAAAGTTGCGAAATTGCTAAATATTTTTTTTTTTTGACTAAAGTTTTAATTGCACGAAAAAATCAAATGTTGGTATTATTGTTCATGAATCTATAATAAACATATATTTTTTTCAAACCAATTGACTTAGCCATTACGGAGGAGTAGACCTCAGAAAATCACTGTTTTATGGCACTTTTCGGGTCCTTGGCCCTTAAGAATATGTAATGTAATGAATGTTAAGTAAAATTGTACTTAGAATAAGCTACATTATAAGTCCTTTTTATCCTTTGTATTGTCTTTACAGTGCCCTATAGGGTCCAAGATTATTCCATAAAATATTTCACCTAATACCTCAGCATATACACTTTGATTATAGTTAGCAGATACTTCAACCTGTCATCAAAGTTAATGTTCAAATTCCTCTTCTCGATTTTTATTTTCTTTTAACAGAACATGGAGCTATGAAATACTTTCCATGAGCTGGACCAATGACCTAGTGAGCCCGTTGGATGCGAGATACATAGGAGTGGATGTGGTGTTGCCTGGTGGAGGCTTCTGCTCAGTAGCAGACGTAATAAAATGATTATGCTGATGAAAGTTAGCAGCAAAGCTTGGAAACCTTCATGAAAACTCTTAAGCCCCCAAAATATTATACCCTTACGTCGTTGAAACGTTTATGATCGAAGCTTTTCGCTTCATCGGTCGTTTATATCGGTCTTCCCGTCCGATTATAAGTTAAAGGCTAAAGTAAATCGACTCTTAATAAACTAGTACGCCTCATCATCAACGATTGCATACCATCAGGTGGAATCGCAGTCAAGCACTAGTTTATATCATTAAAAAAAAATGCCTAACCCTCTCAAGCATCTATAAATAGTATATTTATTACTTCCCCAATCCTCACTATTCTTTCATGTCTTTATCTCTCCGAATCTCCGAAATTGCTTACCACAAGAGATTCCAAACGAGGCTTATCATGGCGTATTTTTTCGAGCGATCACCTGCTGAGCGGTGGGACGAGCGTAATCGCGAATAAGCGCTCGATCGAGCGAAGTGAGCGGAGTGAACCGCAGTGGGAGACAAAAGTGCTCTGTTGAGGTAGAGAAACTAGATGAGACATAGATGTTGTAGAATTAGAAAGAGTCTTTTTTAGATCACACATATATTATAAAGGCGAAAAGCGTGTATGTAAATATAAATGTTCGTTACTTCTTCAAGCTTGAACAGCTGAACGAATTTAAGGAAGTACATAGATAGGTGCTTTTTTATTCTGGGAGAAAAAAAAAACAGCTGGCAGCAGCTATTGCAACAATATACATAAAACGACGGCGTGATCGGGGTTTCCTTGCGTGATCGAATAAAAAATGAAGATATCCGCAGGAAAACTAAGGTTGCCGACATAGCACAAAGAATTGCCAAACTTAAGTGGCAATGGGCAGGGCACATTGCTCGTAGAACAGATGGCCGTTGGGGCCGAAAGGTTCTGGAGTGGCGACCGCATACTGGAAGACGCAGCGTTGGAAGGCCCTACAAGGTGGACCGATGACCTGGTGAAGGTAGCGGGAAACCGATGGATGCACAGGAACGTTCGATGTGGTGACGCTTGGGGGAGGCCTATGTCTAACAGTGGACGTGTATCGGCTGAAATGATGACGGCGTGATATTATCCTTTCACAACCCTATAACTGGAAAAGACGATAAATCAAGAATATCGTTTTAAGAAGAATGGACTCTACTGTGTGTATACTATCTATCTATGTGTGCCAAATAATTTTTTTTTCTTTATTTTTATTTTCCTTCATCAAGAGGGCGTATCAGACTTTTATTGACTAAACCCACTGGTGTCCTTCAGTTGCCCTTTGCACTCCAGGGTAACACTTTCCAAAAATCCCATGTCCCTAGCTGGCATCGGCCCTACTGGACCCCTACGGTTTTGCTGACATCTCTTTGAGCATCTGTGAATCCTGACGACTAAGGCGTCTCTTGTGGGACTGCAGTGTGGAGATGTCCATTTCTTCACAGTTGCGGTTCTCTTCTAACATTATTGCTTCATAAGAAGGCGACTGCTTTTTATAGTTTTTCGCTCCGAACCATGGCCAGAACCAAGGAAATTCGACCTCTGTGATTGTTTTTTATTTAACCATAGCCACAAACTCCTCAACAGTGGGGATTAAAAATATACTTTTTGGCGTTTTTTCTTTGGTATCACAGTTATTATAATTATGTATTGGGTTCACTAAAGGTAAATTAGAGGAGCCAACAGGATAGTTATAGATTGGAAACTTCCATTGGCGGCCCATTGAATAAGTGCGCTTGGATAACTGCCTGCAGGCAAAAGTGGCGGGAAGTCGTGCGACGAACCCTGACAGCTTCCAGAGAGCTGCCTTCGTGATAACCACGACCACTCTGGCAAAGTGAAACGAACGATAAGAAGAAAGTTCTTTCTTAAAAAAAAACAGTCTAAAAGTTTTATGAACATTGCCGTTCCAGTCAATTTTATATCCTTGCATTCCTTGTGGGCTGGATCGGAAATCACTTGGTCGACATTTGTGTCTTGAGTGTCGCGCGATATACCCCCATGTGCCACCTCCGTGTCTTCACGCATTTCTAACTTTAAAGAGGCAGCAGGACTGAGGGTTTTGTTCGATTTCCCTTGTATTATTTGATATTACTATGTTGTTTTTTTTATTTGATCTTTGCATGTATGATTGATTGATTCAGAAGGTCATAATCATCATCACCAGCCTTTTTAATGTTCCCACTGTTGGGACTCAAGCCTCCTCTCTAGGAGAGGGAATGGGCCGTAATCCACCACGCGGGCCCAGTGCGTGTTGGTGAATGTCACATGTCTTCGAATTTTTGGTTCTGGGACATGCCGGTTTCCTCACGATGTTTTCCTTCACCGTTTTGAGAGCAGTGGTGATGAAATAAATTACACAAAGTTATGCGCCTGGCTGGGTTCGAACCCGCGACCTATAACTCGTAAGTCGGGGCCGTAACCACTCGGCCACCACTGCTCAGAAGGTACTTGGAAACAAAATCTAGATGTTTATCGTAGTGATTGTCAAAGGTGAGCTTAATGAGCTATTTGAGGCAAGGAGGAATTTATATAAAGATGCTACGATTTTAGCCATGAGCTCCGATTATCCACTGCTGACATCTCTTTGAACACCTGCAAATCCAGACGCCCAAGGCGTCTCTTGTGGGGCTCATCATATCTTTGTTCCTTCAATTGACTTTTGCGTCTCAGAAAAACGGGTTTCCCTTTCAGAAGTCGACTCATGGCATCTAGATTATCTTCATTAATTGAGACTAATGCATGTATTACGCACCGCAATTCATACCTCAATGTAACCGAAATTCATATTCTGGATGCCTATATTATTGCACACCTATATATGTACATGTATATATAATATACTAGCTGTGCCCGCGACTTCGTTCGCGTGGACTACAGGATTTTGAATTATTTTGTTCTCAAATAAAAGTAGCCTAAGTTACTCCTTATTACATCAGCTACCTCCCAATAAGTCCCGCCAGCCATTTCAGAGATTAGCCGGAACAGACAGACAGACAGACCCACAAAAATTGTAAAAAAATATATTTTGGTGTATGTACCGTATATATATTCACATGCATGTAGTGAAAAGCGGTTATTTCAATATTACAAACAGACACTCCAATTTAATTTATATGTATAGATATATAGATTAATTTTATTGATTAAAAAAAAATTTGGCTTTCTTTTGACCACTATCTCAACTGCTATCTTAGCCAAGTCACGACAGTTTCTTTTCGAATCACTTTCTACAGTCGGTAACGCCTCCGATTCTTTTGTTCTGACCACGTGACTTAACGTTGAGATGATGTCATTTTCATACATTTGAAGTTTTCTACTAGCGTTAACGATTGTACGTTTAGTAGATTATATCAATTTGGCTAAGCCCTCAGATGGTAAGCGATGATGAGGCCGACGATGGAGCACACTATTATTTATTTATTAACTTGGAATATCTGTACTTGTTATGTTTGTATGTATGCTTGTTTAATTCTTGTAGATTGATTTCGAAACATTTACCCCCAATCGATGGAGCCGCATATACTGAAGAAATTAAAAAAAAAAAAACTTAGTACTTGACTGCGATTCGCCTGATGGTTAGTAGTAATGCAATAGTTAATGATGAAGCACGCTAGTTTATTAAGAATCTAGTCACTCAAGCCTTGAAGACACCAAAATTATAATCGGACGGGAAGACCGCAGTAGGCAAATTATTTCAGTCCCGATAGACTTGGATGACCATGTATTAGGTACATTTACCATTATAATATTATTATCTATGGTTCCATGGAACTGATCTGATGATAAAGTTGGATAGTGGCCACAGTAGCTACTGAACGCAATAAGATAACCCTATCGTATTTGAGTTCTTAGGAATGACCTTCACGGAAAGTGACCAAATATGGGATAGTATCCCTAATGTGGAATACCAGCATTTCTCATAAATGGAAACTGACACATGCAACAAACAGTATCTGTCTCTTTCTTTCTATGCCCATTCGCGCGTACAAGTTGTCAATACGCCGGTCGAGCGAGCTCTTTCGCCGTGGTGACAGTGTTTTGTTTTGTCACTGCCGCAAAACTTTATAAAGTACGTAAAATATATATATTGTTCGTACTAAAAATGTACACAGTGCTGTTTATATAGTTTGTAGAGATTGATAGTATGTCCTATTTTATGTTTTAGTGGTATTTGATTGTATTACTATCATAATTATAAAGTTATGAATGTCAGATTGTAGTCGTTGGGAAATCCAAATATGGACACATCATAGTGTCTAATTATGGAATTCAGATGATGATTCAGATATGGTGCTATTTGATACAGACAGTGAGTGTCGCGACGTGTAGCTCGCGAAGTAAACAGGTAACAGAGTCAAATTAATGTTGATAGTGCGAAACGTGTAACAAGCTAGTCGTACATGATAATATGCGGTGACCTGCTGGCAACACCGAATCCATAGGGCGATCACCATAGATAAAGAGTACTTATAGTTTATGGTCATGGCACTTAAGTAGTATCTCTATATAGTCTGTGGCGTTTGCCGCATTTTTGAGCCATTTTTTCAACTCACCAAAGTAAGGTAGTTACCTCAATAAGTGCATAGTAAAAGTGATTGGTGTTTCATGGAGGCGTCCAGTACGGCGGCGGCTCATCTGAGAGAAATATAAGCTAAGTGGTATCACTAAGAAAATAGTGTAGTGGTTCCCCACCTAAATGTTTAAACTCTAAAATTCCTAACTTTATTATAGTTTCTGATGCTCTTGGAAGTCGGTTACATTAAGAGGTCTTTCGATGCTGCAATGCGAAAACCTCGTGAGAATCAGACTGGGCGAAAGGCCGTGATCAGTCCGTTAGAGGAGACCTTCGGTACTGCAATACGAAGTCTCTCTAACAAATATGGCGTACTGTTGCATGTACTAAGAGGGTACATGCAACAGAGAGATAATAAGAGAAATAGTCCTGTGGTGCACGCAGAGATAGCGAGAGGTTGATTGGCAGACTTGGCTGCAGTTAACTCTCTAAAACAATAAGAGAAATAGTCCTGTGGTGCACGCAGAGATAGCGAGAGGTTGTTTGGCAGACTTGGCTGCAGTTAACTCTCTAAAATAATAAGAGAAATAGTCCTGTGGTGCACGCAGAGATAGCGAGAGGTTGATTGGCAGACTTGGCTGCAGTTAACTCTCTAAAATAATAAGAGAAATAGTCCTGTGGTGCATGCAGAGATAGCGAGAGGTTAATTGGCAGACGTGGCTGCAGTTAACTCTCTAATACCAAACAAACTACGATGACTTGTATCTCGTAGAGCATGTAACTGAGTAATTAATCCTAACAGTTGTTTATGTGTCACACCTAAGACACCAGAAACGTGTATGTAATTATGTATATCACAATGTATAGAATGGTGGGAATCAATTTAACTTTAACCACAGATGGCGAACTGAATCACGGTGCGAGCTAGTAAGAACTAAAGGCAGATTTACGCGAAGCAAACCCCAATACAAAGATGATTCCTCTCGGCTCAAACCCCAGGTACCTACAAGTAACAATTCCTTATTCTTCACCCTACAATCAAGCTCCGATATTATATTATACTCTTCGCCGTCGCACGTCGGTCCCGCAACCCGCGTTGCCCGACGGATGAGCCTGGCCAGCTCTGACATCTGTTCCGTTCGGGCGGCGTGGGGTAGCGGGCGTTCCGGCGCCGGCGGCGGCGAAGACAGTGAGCTCGAGATTATGATAGGACATTCAGCTCCAGACTCAAGATGCTGAATGTATTTTCTGTGGTATTTTCTGTGCTATTTTCTAGCGATACTCATGGGGAAACATGGATCAAGTGCCTCCTTATGTGTGGGCTCTGGGCACATAATGATTACGCTGGTCCAGAGTTTGATACTTGGATTTGGGATTTTTGTAAATAATTATGTTCCTTTGATTGTTAAACCAAATTTTTCAAAGATTCTTATGTAAGTTAAGGTTAATTTTTGATAGTATTAATAGTATTCCATTTTTGGGGTACCTATTCCATATTTAGATCCCTATATTAGTAATTAAAAAAAAATCATACTTAAAATTAATTATTATAACAAAAAAAAAATATACGAAATAAACCTCAAATATTGATTGTTGATTATTACTACAAAAAGATTTTTATTTATAACATTTGTGCAAATGATGTGTAAAAAACAAAATGGTATTCCATATTTGGTCACTTTCCTCTATATTCATTGAAAACTTGACCGAGATCTCGGTCCCAACTTCCACCTATTTAGGAGCCCAGCAGTGTCGAAGCCTACTGGGTCCAAGGGTCTGCTTCTAAAAGGAAGTCTCGGTCCTGTTAAGAAAGGCAACGAAGGAACAGGAGTGGGTTTTTTTGTCAGTAAAAGTCTGACACACACCCTCCTGCTCCGCTCCAGAGCGCGGGATGTCATTGGATGATTTTTCCACCGAAAAAAAAAACTTGCACTTATAAAAATAAATATATATATATTTAGTAGTACTTTGTTACCACGAGGAAAAAGCATTAAAGTATACAAGGTATAAGGGATAGCCCTCCACAAACTTTAAGGGCTTGCTCAGTAGACGAAACTGAACCGAGGGCTGTCCCTTACATCTTGTAGTTACCAAAAACACTGTATTTTTTTTTTTATTTGTTGTTCCAAATTAGTAACTTAATCAAATAAAAAATTATAGGTGGAATTTAGGACCGCGGTCCCGGTCCAAAGAGCCCCAGGATCCCTTATTTTTATCGCAAACATTAAAGTGTAGTGTACAATCTAAAAGCATCCAATAGCAAAACCTCTCGTACTCGTATAGACAGGCACCTCTCAACCTTCCTTCTAAACGATCCAAGACAAGTAAAGAATGTTCAATTTCACTGTTTATCGACTTTCTAGATGACTTTGAGTTATTTAAAACGTTTACTAATTAAACAAGAAGTTTTCCATCAGTTTGGGGAGCAGTAGCGTAGCTAAATGTGGGTGAAGTGGCCCCTTACCCGCTTACTCGCACCCAAAGGGGCCTCGCGCAAGCAAAAGCTCTTTAAAAAACAGTGTATTTTTTTGATTTAGCCATCAGGAAACACAGACTGCGGCAGGGAATTCCACTCTTTAGCTGTACGCACAATGAATATGTTCCCAAAACGTTTTGTGCGTATAGGTGGGATGTCCGCCATGTATCGGCGGCGCATCGCCATACATCTGGTGGTCCGATGATGGAACGGGCTTAGCGGAATTAGGCTATGCAATAGGGTAGTTTCCAGGGTCAAAATAATTAAATTTATTTAGTCCGTATTTTAGATTATAAAAAAAATATTGGAAACGTATTTTATCTTTTTTCGATTAAACAAAACATAAAAATTACGTGTGACGTCACCCCTTGCGAAAAAATGCAGCACAGCGTGACGTTACACTTAACTTTAATGGGCTATATCTTTGTCATTTTTGGTTTAATTTACAAATAAAAAAATACGTGTCCCTTATTTTTGAATAATCTAAAAGACGGACTAATTACATTTTTTACGGCAACTAGCCTATTCCGAAAACCCTGATGGTAAGTGACGATGATGATGAGCACTGAATTGTGATAGTCTCTGTCTCGTTTTTTATTTTGTGAAAAAAAAAGAAGGCCTTGCTGATGTACCTTCGCCCACATCTCATCTGAATTAGTCTACGCCACGCCTATGTTGGGGGCGAAACAATGAACAAGCTTTTAAATTAAATAAGTATTGGCGTTTTGTGAACGTTACGCTTTAAAATTGATTTGAAATATTTTAGGCTCGTTTTCAAAGAATTTTTGTTATAATTGTTAATTGAGTTTTACGCATTTTTTTTTAAATTAATACGTAAAAAAAGAATGTTTATAAAAGTCTGGCTGGTAAAAGATTGTTTGTTATAAAAGTGAAGAAATTGGCCTATAATATTTTAATGTACCGACATATAACATACATCAGTGAGTAGTGTACGTTTTTATATTTTGGTGTGTTTTGTCTTTGTAGTGTTCTGGATCAAGGTGTACTGGACACACTTTTTGTTTTTCTTTGTCTCTAATTACTGATTTTTTCAATGTCATGCATACCTACCTGTTATTTGCGTGGTTACTGAAATGTAATTTTTTAGATGTAAGTTTTATTTGTACTGTAAGTGATTGTGCTGTTGGTATGCTTATTACTAATAAATAAATATATAACACTAAAAAAAAAATTGATACTTAGGTACACTTAGTGATCGTATCTAATTCAATTCCAAATAATAGACTAAGTTGATTTTAAAGATTTTTTATTTATTTAAACTTTTTTTTATATGGCCTCTTTTTATAACGTATATAATATAACTTCCTATTATAACTTACTTTTTATTATGATTATTTTTATTGTGCTTTTAAGTACAATAATTGACTGGTCTACACTGTTCTTACATAATATTTATTAATACTGTAATATGGAAAATATTGTAATAACAACCATTTTTTTTTAAGATTTTTTCCATAGGAAACAACCAATTTGGAACCGTACACTAGTTTCTGACGTTTTATAAATGCCCGTATAGTATAGGCCTATGTGAAAGAAAACATTTCATTTTTTGAATTTTGAAGTCTTATTTAATACTATGAATGTACTATGCTGAATATTAAAAACGAAACCGAATATTAAACGGATAAATTACTTTTAATAATAAGTTAGTTAAGAAATTCATTTCAACATTTCGCATGCCTAAATTATAAGGCTCGTATTGTTTCACCTTTATTTTCTGCAACAAAAATGAATGCCTGAAAAATAATTTACTTTATTTTAGCTTATTAATTTGGTGCCAAATAGAAAGGAGATGGAATAAATTAAGCTAATAATAATTCATTGATTCAATGTGTAAAGGAAATCTATTGTGAATATTGTTCTTAACTGAAACTTTTCATTCATTTTCAGGAAATATTCTATTGAGTTTGTGTTTCCTGGTATTGTAAGAAGTTGGACAAAAGATTGTGTTTAATACAAAGCATCTTTAGAAAGTAGAAGTCAACTTTAATTTTAACGAAAACTTTAAACTTGAAAATGCTGTTTATTTAACAGAAACACTTGCATAATTTAATGAATGTACAAATTAATTAATGAATACAGGAAATTTCCCTCCAAAGCCTTTCGCCCCGCTGACTTGCTAGCCTGTCGGTTTCCTATTGTTTAAATTTCGGGGAGTGTGCACTGGATTTGCAAAATCTAATTGCGCCATGTCCGTTCTATCATCGGACCAATAGACTTAAGGCGTTGCGCCACCGGTACATAGTGCATTCCACCCATGCGCACAAAGCGGTTTATGAACTTTATTGTACGTATAGGTTTTTTTTTTTGGTGGGATAAATCATTCAATGATAATCCCCGCTCTTGGGCGGAGCGGGAGATAGTGCCTTTCGTACCGGGACCGAGCTTCCCTTTCGGATAACCCTGGCCCTAGTAGGCTTCGACCCGGCTGGGCCCCTGCTGTTGCTGACAGCTCCTTGAGACGCGCGGGAACAGTGCGCGCCGTCGACGACTTGGGCTCGGTCCGGTCAGTTACCAAACGGTACCTGCCACTCCTCCTCGCTCCGGACCATGGCCTGTACCAAGGCCCGGCGCGAGAGATCCCTGCCACCGATCGCCCTCACGAGGGCACGGCGATACTCCGCCCAAGCAGGACAGACCTCAACTGTGTGCTCCACCGTGTCCTCCGGGCGTTCCGCACAGTGGCGACACCCACGTATAGCTAAGGAATGGAATTCCCTGCCGGAGTCTATGTTTCGTGATAGCTACAACTTAGAGGTATTTAAATCAAGAGTGAAAAGGTTACCTCTAGGCAAGCGTGCTCCATCGTCAACAGCATCATCGCTCACCATCAGTTAAGATGGTATTCAATTTATGCGATTTCCTTCGATATCACAATACTTAGGTATATTGTGTTTAAAGTATGACATTAGTTATGTACAAACACCAGTGCCATATTTAACCGACTTCAAAAAACAGGAAGTTCTATAGATGTCTGGCTGAATGGATTTTTTTTTTAAATGTTAGTTCACCGATTTCTAGGTCAATTGAGGACCGATTTTAAAAATTACTTTTTTGATGGAAAGGTTATGCTGCCAAGTTAGTCCCATAGAAATATTGTTATAATCTGATCGTGAACTTCGAAGATATGGAGCAGAACTCCTCATAGGATCAAAACAAAACTGACGTAACAAGTAAAATTGCTTTGTATATACGTGTAGTTGATGACTGATTGAAAGAAGAGGGGGATCTCGAACTGATCTGATGATGAAGCCGGAAGGTAGGCACCGGAACTCTGTTATAAATTAATGTAATCTAACCGTGTTTGGGATTAGTGTATCTATATCACAAGTAATGCGTATAATATTAAATTAGACTGTTTGGTCCAATTGCCAAGTCAATCTAGGTCATCAAGGTCCCTTAAGTACGAGCTGAATAAATTAACCGATTTGCTATTACATGGATCTCACAACTTTTTAAGGTAGAGAAATGAATTGTAAGCCATGATTTTTTTACAAGTTACCTATGTTTTTGATGGCATTAGAATTGTCATGAGATACACTCTGGCTATAGGTATTTTAAGTTTGGTTGAGGGGTACTTTTTAGTGGTGGTACCATAACTAAAAGTGTAAAATAATAAACTACTTACAAAAAAATAATAATAATAATACAACCGACTTCAATGTAAAAAAAAACAACTACAAAATGAACAACTCTAAATTCGGAAGTCGGTGTTAATTAACGAAGAGACGAAACTATTATAGAAACACCGACTTTCAAAATTTCCGGTTATTTTGCATTTTTTATGGTTTCATTTGTCGAAATACATTTTACAGGTAGATAATTGCGTGATCTACAAAAACCACGCTGCGCCACAATCAAGATACGAATGGTGACTTAATTTTATAAGTCAAAGTCAAGTCTAGAGTCTTCTCAGACTCAGAGTCTGAGAAGATCTGCTCTGAGTCCCAGTCATCATCATCATCATCATTTCAGCTGAAAGACGTTTATTGTTGGACATAGGCCTTCCCCAAGTGCCATAATGATCGGTCCCGGTGGACCGGTGGACCGGACCCTCACCAGGTCATCGGTCCACCTTGTGGGAGGCCTTCCAACGCTGCGTCTTCCAGAACCTTTCGTCCCCATGGACCATCTATTCTGCGAGCTATGTGCACTGCCAACTGCACTGCACAGAGTCCCAGTTTGGAAACGCATTTTGTGCAGATGAGTTGTGAACGCACCGCATCGTGATACAGAACTAAAGTTCAAGACCTAGACGTACGACGAGTATCCAATACGTTGTTGAAATCTCTACGGTCCGGACTAAGCGCTTCACCTCGTCGATTATACCACGTACGTCGCAAGACTGGAACAATTTGCCTGCTGCGGTCTTTCCGTCCGACTATAATTTGGGTGTCTTCAAGGCTAGAGTGAATAAGCTTTTAATAAACTAGTGCGTCTCACCATCAGAGATTGCATCACTGCTTACCATCAGGTGGGATCGCGGTCGAGCACTAGTTTATATCAATTAAAAAAAAGACCTGTTTAAAAAAATACTTGTCTTCTGTAGGTAGACCTATCTATCTTCTAGGTTTCACTACATCACGCTACGAAGAGTAAATTAGTCGCTACACTGAAGAGCTACCCACCTCATAACTGTGGAGCCGTGACGTACGTAGAGTTGCACAAACTGTGCGCCTGTCACAGCGCGTAATATAATTAATAGAGTTTGTGCGCCTTCGCTACGCCCTCGGTTGCTTCGATGTACCTACACACGTCGCCGGTGGGTTCTTATTGCGACCTCTTCCTTTATCTGCTAGCCTGGTATTTCTGTATGTAAACGTGACCATTTCTGGTATGTTCACATGTCTGCACTCCAGTACTTAAATGATTTTTCTAAATTAGTATGTCTTTTTACCCGATTGAAGAAGGGTTTTTCTCTCTTTATTTTTAGGGACTTTAATTTATCTCAAGGAGCAATTGTGATCTCTTGGTTTATCTGCTGGTTTATCTGGTGTACTCACATGGTCCTCGTCTTTCCAAATTAGTCTGCCTTTTTACCCGATTGCACTTGAAAAAGGGTTATTGCGACCTCTTAGTTTATCTGCTAGCCTGGTGGTGACTTTTGAAGTGCGTGAAATTATGCAAATGAGAACATTTCTCGTAAGTTTACTCGTACATGTACAGACATGATTACAGACTGCAGTACTCATAATGGTCATCGTCTTTCCAAATTAGTTTGCTTTTTTACCCAAATACGCCTAAAGAACTTTGGCATTCCCGGGAGCCAGGTGTCATATTCGTCTTAGGAGTGTTATTTTTTTTGGTTAATAGTCATGTAGGGTATCAAAATAAAGGGCTAAGAAAAAACTTTTATTCGTACCTCACACATACAGTAGAATTCGATTAATAATAATAAAAAAAAGATAACTTTAAAATCTGTGCAAGGCCAAAAGGGCGCCTAACTCAGCATATGCTGCGATATTTAAAAAGATAAATAACGCAGCGCTGGTATTCTGTTAGGGCCCGCGGTGATGCCACGGTCACATTCACGGAGGTTCAATAAATTAATTCGATTTGCCATCAAAGTTTTTAATCAGTTTTTGTGATCGAGTTTGTGACACTTTCAAAATTTTTTTTCATTGTAAGCAATGATGTGATCGATGTTTGTCTAAGAGTATCCTATTCACTCTTAGGTACAGCGCGTGTCTTGAGCCAGAAACAAGCAAGCGATGAATATTTGATTTCTATAAAACCACTCCCTGCGTATACATAAACATTTTAGGGCCTTAGGCGCTGCGCAAATGGAGACACTTTTTGTTACAGATACCGACAAGAAACACTTTTTGATCGTCATGAGTATGTTAAGTATTTAGTGGACCACTTGAGACTGAGACATCGGAACATCTTCCCCCTGGACACGAACTACAGTGGCCAATTCGGAAATCTCTAAACCAACTGCGAATCCAGATTGGCCGCTGTAAAAACAATCTGGCCAAATGAGGTTTCCTCGACCCATCACTAACACAGTGCCAGTGTGGAGCCTCCCCACAAAACATGCGCCACCTGCTATGCTGCCCATCCTGCGTAACGACCTGCAGTTTTCAGGATCTATACGAGGCCAACAATAGAGGTCAGAAACAGCGTTTATCAATTTGCCCACAAGGGACTTCATCTTTGAGAGACAGGTTCACTGTACTCCCGTAATCGCAAGAGCTATATTAAGCCACATCGTAGCACTTCAACAATAGAGGTACAGGTTGCCAAATATTGGTCAAAAGAAGACTATACTTTGAGAGCATCGACACGAAAAGAAGAGAAGAAGAAGAAGAAGTGGACAACTGGACACAAAAAAATGTTTACGTAATGCAAGGAGGCGGATGATTTCAAACTGGTTCTATAGAAATCAAATATTCATCGGTAGTTTGTGCCATAAGATACAAAAGTGACCACGTTTGGGCCCTGCCTTAACTTAAAGACCCCTAAATTGCAGTCATCAGAGAACACAAACACCGGCAAGGAATTCCACTCTTAAGCTTTACGCACAATTAATGTGTTCCCAAAACGTGTTACACTTGCAGCACCCCAAGATCTTCATCCCACTGCCCCCACGAATCTTAACAGCCCAAAAAATCCCCAAAAAGCCGCTTCGACTTCATAAACATAAGGTAATCGTTGCTTAACACCCCTACGGCTATCGACAGGTATTAGCCGGCCACCGCGATCAGCTAAACGATGTCATTAGTACAAATCGGCTAATTTTCGTAGAGAACTTATTGTTATGGATTCATTACACTGGTGTCAAATTGCTTGATTATGATGAAAAAAGGAAATGAATGTTTTGGACTTAGAACTGTATAAAATGGTGGCGTATATCATTTGGTAGGTCATAATAAAAAGTTATGGGAAGATATAGTTATTTTTTTTTTTAACTAGTGCTTGAGTTTTTTTAGGTGGTAAATTATCCAGTGACATCTCCCGCCTAACCATTCCCCAGTAGTCTTCCTCACGCACCAGCTACCGGGATCCTGGCCCTGATTTCCAGCCACCGTAGGCGTCGGTGAACGACGAGCAATGGGTAGCTCGCCGTCGAGCCTTCCGGTAATCGACTGGACCGAGCCTCGATGACTTATCGATGCGCTCCTCAATAAGGCCCGTAACCGTAGGGGCCCCGCAGTGCCAAAGCTTAGTGAGGTTGATTTCCAAAACCCGGGGTCTTGAAATGCTAGGCAAAGAATTATGATTTCCAAAATTAAAAAAAAAGGATACGTTTCCTCACGATGCAATGGTTTCCTTCACCATGTTAAAAGCAGTACTGATGAAACAAATTCCACAAAGCATAGACCTACAACTCGTCAGTCACTTATATAACAGTAACAAAATAAAAATGTCTAACGTATTGTGCAGGTCAAATCAAAAGACAAAAGTAGAACCCGCCATCCCTCATGTACAAAATGACAAACTTCGCAAAGCGTCAGCAAATAGGTATTTGTTGACTGAATTCGGAAGTGAGTTTCGAAGATCTATCGGCCAACAAGTCGGATGATAAATCGGTCGACTTGTCGGACCTGGCCGTGATCGACAACGATAATAATTGGGTTTGGATAACTGTGGGCGAATGGATGAGACTGGCTATGGATTTGTAAACGGAAGTTTGAATATAAGTTGATGTTATAAAAAAACTGCGACAGGCGGACGAAATGTGATCCTGTATAAGTTCCGTTTTTCTTTTAAGATCAGAAACTCTATCATGAGCTTTTAATGCGATCCATTTGACGAATTAAACTAAATTTTAATCTCTCGCTCGCATGCCTGCTATTTTAACACATCATGATTCATAGGAACTTAATGGGTTTAAAAATGCTTCTTGAGCTAATGTCTCCTTGGTTGCCCCATTTTTAAACAAATAAAAAAAGCCATTCATTTGACTACTCAATTACATAATTCGTTTAAAATTATAATTACATTACATTCGTATTTTTTAAATTAATTTATAAAATTCTTTAGATAAAATATTTTAATAAAACAAATTTTAATAAGATAAAAGTTAAATTTTACAACAGTTGATTATGAAAGTCTCGTTTAGTTATGTCTATTAAGTAGGTAGTCACCTCCTCGGCCTAGGACTCCAACTCTTTATAGTACTCTTTTTCAATCAATCAATCATGGTGGACATCCCCCCCATTCATACGCACAAAGCGTTTTGGGAACACATTTATTGTGCGTACAGCCAAGGAGTGGAATTCCCTGCCGGAGTCTGTGTTTCCTGTGGTCTTTAAGTCAAGAGTGAATAGGTTACTTCTAGGCAAGCGTGCTCCATCGTCGTCAACATCATCGCTTACCATTAGGTGAGATGGTGGTCAAACGCGAGCCTATCAATAATAAAACATAAACAATATTTTTATGCCTATCTCAATTATGTTACCTATTGCAAGACTTTCACTACTCCTATACTACTACTACTATATAAATAGAACAAAGTGCGTACTTTTCACTAGACCTCATTGGAATACATTTATCAATGAGTTCTGTTGTATGTCCGTTTAAGGAGTCACCTCCGTAATATTATGAATGTTGGTGTTATAATATTAATATTCTGTCGCCATTAACCTATTAGTTAAAAAAATCGATAAATTGATTTAATTTCAAATAAATAAGAGTCTTCAGATGACAGGGCCATTTAGGATGCGTGCCTGCCATGGTTGCAAAATTAGAAAGAGTCACAGCAACCCTGGAACACAAAGAGCAACTAGATGAACAAGAATGGGTTTTATTCTTTAAAAATCTGAAAGCCACTCTACCCAGAGTGGAAGAAATTATTTTAAATATTTACCACCAAAAAAAAACCTCACATAGATACATAGGTACTTACCTCTTCACATTAATCGATTAAGACAATTTTATTAGAAACTCAGTGAGAGCAAAGTGCTCGGGGTCCTCAAAAAGCGGGACCAGAGCGTTACACAGGGGTGTACAAGTACGTTAATTCCCGAAATAACTTGTCGACACAGCCACTCCCTTTGCGCTGGGGTTACCACGCTTCCCAAGTATTTAGGATAAGTGAAAGTGATTTTATTAAGTATTGCTTCATCACATATATGTATTTTAAACTAGTTTCTCGTGAGAGTAGGTTTCTCTATAGGTAGAGACTTTCGACCCTTTTTTTTTGGTGGGGAAAATCATTCAATGACAACCCCCGCTTTTGGGCGGAGCGGGAGATAGTGTCAGACTCTTACTGACTAAAAACCCCACCCCGTTCCTTCAAGCCTTCATACCGGGGCTTGAGTTCCCTTTCGGATAACCCTGGCCCCAGTAGGCTTCGACCCGAATGAGCCCCTGCTGTTGCTGACAACTCCTTGAGGCGCGCGGGAACAGTGAGCGCCGTCGGCGACTTGGGCTTGGTCCGGACAGTTACCGGACGGTCGGACAGTGAGCTACCCATTGTTCACTGTCCGCAAGCCCGCTCCTACGGTGGAGACTTTCGACCCCCGTTCCTACCCCTAAGGGACTGAATTTTGAACAATCCTTTCTTATTCTTTGTATACATCATAAAATAAACCTTTTTACAAAATGTACGTGTTCTCGGTCCAAGGTACAGGGCATTGATGAGTGAGGAATAGGTTTACATTGCGTTTTATACAAGAAACAATATTGATAACCACAGTAATCTAGCATTACTTAAACTTACAGTACAATCATAGTTCGTCATCATCATCATCTCAGCCGAAAGACGTTTACTGTTGGATATAGGGCTCTCCCAAGTGTCGCCACAACTATCAGTCTTATGCATTACGCACCCATCAGATCCCCACAACCCTCACAGGGTCATCAGTCCACCTTGTGAGAGACCAACGCTCAACAATCATGGTTAATAAAATTTATAACTAATTTAGCTGAATATTACACATAATATACATGCTTTTAAAATTACCAAGCTCTTTATGTTAAAGTATTTTCTCAGGAGTGACAAAGTTCATGCTTACCAAAAAACAAAAATTTCAAAGCTTTGTTTTTTAAAAGAAGACGTCTTAACTTCTAAAATACAAAATTTTAAAATCTTTTGAAAAAAACATCTATGTATTGTACATAGATGTGACATGAAAATCAAATAACTATGTAATCAATCAAATCAATTCAGTGGTTATTTAAAAATGTACGAGTATTTTGCTATTGTCATTTTCAAAAGTCTGATGGTATTTTAGACTGCTGAGTTAGGATGAGTTGGGATTGAGAGAAAAAACTGAGAACGAATCAGAAGTAGTAGACAATTATGATAATACGAGTATAACGAATACTCGTATTATCATAATTGTCATATCAGCCGAATGACATGTACCTACTATAAGGCATATATGTCTCACACCTAGCCTCCACGTCATCGTAAAAAACATATTTCATAATCTCCTGCCACTGTCATCGAAATGATTCTGCGGACCAGTTCGTGTATTAAACCGACGTATCTACCCTATCCGCGACTAAGTTTCAATTAAGCCCTCCCCTCCCTCATTCGCTCCACCTAAGCCTTGCGCGGCAGGCGCCTACAAATAGATTACAGGATTTATACCGCGATTGTTTAGGCTAGAAGATAAATTTCGATAGAATCCCTTTGTTTTAGACGCAAAGATAGTATTAAAATTTGATTAGAACGTTTTTTGGGGAGGTGGGACGGTTTTTGGGGTGTTGACGCGTTGAGCGGTGATTACAAAATAACAGTCATGCTTAAAGGTGGACTGACGTAGGAATTATGAAATTTTTGGAAATCTGTCAAAAAAAAATGGAATCACTGAAACAGAACTGATCTTCGTAAAGTGGTGTGAGAATTTGATTGCAGTATTGACTCCCCGGCGAAGCTTACCGAAAAGGTTGATTCGATGCTGGCAAATACTGCAAAAATATTAAAATGTTTTGCAACCGTATTTTTATGTAACTCAAAAAAAGATGTAAAAATGTATTACTAACTAGCTGACTCGGCAAACTTTGTACCGCCTAGCAGACAATAAATGTAGTGATACCATTTAGTTAAACACTGATATAGACTTTAGATATAGACAACCGATTTCGATGAAACAAAGTCTGAGTAATATATCAAGTTACACACAATTGTAATGTATAAATATACTACTTCAATTTCGTACATTTTACGTGATACGCGTACAACTGAGACTTTTCTACAGATTTATTATAATATGTATAGATGACGAGACGGCGTTGTTTAAGCCTCTCCAAATGGGGCGAAGAAAAAAAATCTTGTAGTAATTGAACATATTTTAAGTATGAGTACCTTCTGATTAAAAAAAAAACATTTGCCATTTGGTTGTATCTATAAACATACGTAAGCATAAACCATTTTTAACCGACTTCGAAAAGGAGGAGGTTCTATGTTCGGCTGAATGTATGTTTTTTTTTGTATGTATGTTCACCGATATCTCGGTCAATTGTCGATCGATTTTGAAAATTATTTTTTTGATTGAAAGGTTATGCTTCCAAGTTGGTCCTAGAGAAATATTGCTATGATCTATTCATGAACTTCGAAGATATGGAACAGAACTCCTCATAGGATCACAGCGGAACTGTCGTTACAAGTAAAATTGATATGTTTATACGTGTAGTCGATGACTGACTAAAAGAAAACGGGGAAGGGATATATCGAACTGATCTGATGATGAAACCAGAAGGTAAATTAATGTAATCTAACCGTGTGGCTATAAGGTATTTAAATTTGTCTGAGGGATACTTTTTAGTGGTGGTAACCATAACTAAAAGTCTAAAACAAAAATCTTTTTACAAAAAAATAAAATAACGAAGAGACTAAACTATTATAGAAATGCCGACTTCCAAAATTAAAGTTATTTTGTACTTTTCAGTGTTTTTTTTAACATTGAAGTCGGTTATATTTTTTTAGTAAAAAGTTTTTTAACAAAATGTTACCTTACAGAGAACCGTCCCTGTTGCTCACAAACCGAGTTAGCGCGGTAAACAAACTCCCTGTAAGCCTAGTTTTATTAGAATGTCTAGACTGGGGGCCTAATGGATCCCACTCGATGGTAGGCCTCCAACGAGCTTGTACATAATTGTATTTCGTGTGGGTATTCCGTGGGTGGTAAAAATACAAATTTCTTATACATATTTCTAGTTTCAAAAACTTATTTAAAAGTTGCCTGGTTAATATCGCTATAAAATGCTGGTTTTCTACCTATGCGTGAAATTAATCAAGATTCTGGTTTTAGTAACTTTTTTGGTGTACTTTAAATATAGGTACAATGCGTTTCAATTAAGAATGGGATCGATTGCCATGTTGTGACGTCACGTCATACTGTCATAGGACATAGGGCAATCTCTTACAAACTACTTTAAGATGGACTGAAGGAAAGAATTTAGTTGGAGCGATCAGTGTACATAAAAAAAATAAAAATAATTCCACATAATAAAAATAGATATAAACAATATCAATAAATATACTAATAAATATCAAATATAAAATTGAGCAAGGCGAATACAGAAATATTACAGTGAAATGTAATGCTCCTTCACCATTGTTTTAAAGGTCGGTAGCGTTTGAGCACGCCTTACTTCAATGGGTAATTCATTCCAGAGACAAGCTGCTTGAACAGTACCCATTTTAAAATGAACGCCTAACCACTGCACCTTTGCACAATAGCGAGACCCAAGAGCCGAAGCCCTACCGCATCAGGTAATATTCTCTAAAATCTCCTCTTCGTAAATGCAGTCTAACGCTAAATACAGTTACCTCGGAGCAAAGCCTCCGTGAAAAGAGGAACCTAATTCAATGTGACCCCTTGCTGTCCACGGTCACAATATCAAAATCCTATTAAAGGAGAGAGGGGAGGTTATTAAGATAGTGACGACGATTTTGCGATAATTTTACGATAGTTTTTAGTGTTCCGATAATTTTGAAATGTAAGGACAACCGCGAGAAATGCACTACTGTATTTTTAAGGTGTCTTTAAATGAAGTAAACCTTTTTTCATCTGTTCTAACAAGTATGTTTGTCGTGCTTGAAATCATTTAAATCATTCTAATGTTCGGCGCGCGCGCTAGCGTTAGTCGCACGTCTTCTATAACTCCCACCCAATAACTTCACATCGCTAATAGTGATGGGAATACGCTCGATAGAAAATTGTCGATATGGACCGTTTTCTAATACGCTCCAATTCTATTGGTAAACGCCCTCTCGAAGGCCCCATTAAAACCAGTGAATGGAAAATACCTAAAAGAACTGCGCACCAAGCCGAACAACGCCCAGCTGAGCCAATTAAGACATTCAACAGTTTTGGCAATTTATCTGGCAGCCAAACATTCGCTTCTACCTCCAGCGCAAAACTCTGTGATGCCGTCGTCCGAAAAACCACCCGCATTCCACCCATAGTTTTAGAGATAGAACCCACCTAGACACATGAATTCATCAGAACCACTATAACGTCGTACTCTAAAAATTTTCACCTGCAGTACAGACGTAATAACCGAGTAGCTGTTATATGCCATACGCCCGAAAGCCATCAAGCTATAAAGGATGGTCTACGAGTCGAAGACATTGCCTTCCACACCTACTCGCGTAAGGATGAGAAGATATTCAAAGCCGTAATTTTTGGTCTTCCGGGTTACGTCGAGGATGTACTTTCGGCTGAAATTTCCTCGCTTGGGTTCGAAAACGTGATTATTCGAAAAATGAAAGTGCCTGCAGAAAAATCTTCCTTCTGTCCTCCTTTTCTGGTACAATTGCCACCTGGTGCCGATTTTGGTAAATTTCGACAGATTAGGCTCCTTTGTAACACGGTTGTGCAAATCCGAAAATACAGAAGCAACAATCGTTACGGAACCCAGTGTTACAGATGCCAAGGATTTGGCCACTCGTCCACCAACTGCAACTTGGCACCTCGCTGTGTGAAGTGTACTGATCCTCACCGAACCGCAGATTGCCCAAAGAAGACACGAGATCAACCAGCCAAGTGTTGTAACTGTGGTGGAAATCATCCTGCAAACTTTCGTCAATGCAAAGAGCGCGAAAACTATTTAAAGGTCCTTCGTGAACGCCAAGAACAACTCAAATCCACCAGGACCATGAAAATACCAGTTAAAACTAATATGGTTGATGAGCGACCCTGGAACCTCGTTGCTTCTGCCAACACTCAAAAAGTTACCGTCACAGATAACACTCAAGATGCAGCGACATCCGACATGCTAGCCATATTGATGACGATAAAGACGATCAAAAGTCAATTTATAGGATGCACCAGTATGATGGATAAAGTTATTCTCATTTTAACACATCTTGGTCAATATGTCTGAAACACAAAACATACGCATTCTCTACTGGAATGCCGATGGCATTCGCTCAAAAATCGCGGAACTGCTGGATCTGGTAAGCGAGCTTTCTATTGATATCGTAGCTTTGTCCGAGACTCGAATATCCCCCCAAAGCAAATTACATACTCCTGGCTTTTCTTGTTACCGCCGCGATAAGAAGCCTGATGGCCACGGACAGGGAGTCGCCATCTTAGTCAAGTCGGACATAGAACACAACTTTCTTAACATACCTCTCACTCAAAACATGGAATGTGTTGGAATACAAATAGCCGTATCAAACCAAAAAATTGCTATCATTTCAGCTTATCAATCACCTAACTTATCATTACTACCGACAGACCTAGACACAATAATTAATGTTCACCCAAAAACCTTAATAATGGGCGATCTTAACACTAAACACCCCTACTGGTATTGCTCTCACTCCAACACTCACGGCGAGGTACTCTTTGACCACATGATACACAATGAATATGACATCCTTGCGCCTTCATCTCCCACTTTAGTCCACTACCACAGTACGCATAAACCATCAACACCCGATATTCTACTAACTAATTCTGTCTACCATCTGTCAGAGCCTCAGGTAATAACTGGCCTCTCTTCTAACCATTTACCTGTTTACTTCACTGTTAGTGGGACAGTTAACAGACAAACTCGCGTCATTTTCAACTATTCAAAAGCGGATTGGAAAGGTTATAGAGCTCACTTGAATAACTCTATAATCTTAACCCGAAACACTTTTAATACTCCGCAAGAAATAGACGATGCCATAGATCACCTAACCCAATCAATCTTCAAAGCAAGAGATAAAACTGTTCCCAAAGTAACGAGCGATGGTAGTCCCAAACTTCCGCGACGGATTAGATCACAAATAAAAATAAAAAATCGGCTTCGGAAATTGGCTCTAGTAGAATACCGTCCATTTGAACGTCGTCAGCTATTCTCAGAAGTCAACCACATGCAGAAATCTATCAAATCAAAGACCCAAGCACTAAACGACAATATTTGGAACAATAAATTAATGAGAGTAACCAATCCTACTACAGATTTATGGAGAGTGGTCAAATCATTAAACCGCCAGCCCATCTCAATACCCCCTCTAAAAACGACAAATAACATCACCACCTCTTCAGTATCTGAACAATGTGAAGCTCTAGCAAATGCCTTTTTAGAAAATATGAACTTAACGAAACATTGGGTCAGTGATCCTGGCACTGAGGAGGCAGTCAAGGAATCGATTAGGATTCTGGACTCCTACCAGATGCACGAGTACCCATCTCTCATCAGGCCGAATGAAATCCGCAAACTATTAGGAAAACTAAAATCAAACAAAGCTCCTGGTTTTGATGGCCTAGGAAATGGTTTATTGAAAAACCTCCCTCAAAAAGCAATAGTTTATTTGACCAAAGTGTTTAACGGCTGTTTACGTTCTGCTTACTTCCCGAGTATACTGAAACACGCTAAGATTATAGCTATCAAAAAGCCCGGGAAGGACGAGTCTATACCAACAAGCTATCGACCAATCAGTCTATTGCCTAGTTTAGGAAAGCTTCTTGAAGCAATCATCTTATCCCGCCTCACCAAAGCGACTGCGCATTTATTGATCCCTGAGCAATTTGGTTTCCGTAGCTCACATTCGACCACACAACAATTAGCCAGAGTGGCGGAACACATAGCGCATGGGTTAAACCGCGGCCTTTCCACTGGAATGATTTTATTAGACATAGAAAAAGCTTTTGACTCTGTTTGGCACGATGGCCTACTGCATAAATTAATTAGATATAAAGTACCTCTCTGTCTAGTAAAACTCGTCCAGAATTACTTGCGCGATCGATCTTTCTCCGTATATGTAGGAAATGACCACTCTGTACCTAAGATAATCCCAGCCGGTATTCCCCAGGGCTCGCTTGTAGGTCCATACGGCTTCGTACTGTACCTGAATGATATTCCTAAACAAGCCCACACACAACTTGCCATTTATGCTGACGATACGGCTACATTCACGACAGACAAAGACATTGATGTTATCACTGGACGGCTACAATATTCACTGGAACTACTCAGCTCTTACTTTAGAAACTGGAAACTTAAACTGAATTCGACAAAAACAGAAGGCATTCTGTTTACTAGAAAACGCACAGTTCCTACAAAAGTTGTGACTATTGATGGCTTTCAAATAACTTGGCGTGCTTCAGTTAAATACCTAGGTATAATATTTGACAAAACACTTAACTGGAACAAAAACACAGAACTTATTATAAGCAAAGGTGTAAAGGCCATCAACTCACTAAAACCTATTTTAAATCGAAAATCTATTCTCAGTTCCTCAACCAAATTACGTATTTATTCTACATTGATTAGACCATGCTTAACTTACGCTGCTCCTGTTTGGTCTAGTATAACAGATAATAAGTATAATAAACTTCAAACTATTCAAAATAAAGCCCTAAAAATATCATATAACACACCTTTTCGAACTAACCTTAAAAAATTACACAACCGACTGAAGTATCCTCTCATAAAAGACTTCATTTTAAAAACCTCGCGTAAATTTTATTTGCATAAAAATCCATCACACAGCAATAGCTTAATTTCAGCAATAGGTAAAAGCAGACTCAGTACGTTATCATATGCCCGCACGTACAATCGATATCGACTGCCCCATCACTATATCCTCCGTGACGTATCATGACGATAGCTCGCTTACTGGACGACGCTGCTTGCGCGGCCGGTTTAGATATTTTTGCGGAACTACCCGCTACTTACAATAGATTGTTTGATACTAGCAGATTTTAATAACTCAATAATAGTATTGAAACCCAAAACATTTTAAATATTATGTGGGTCCAGTCTAAGACCTACATACCATTAACTCAATTATAGCCAAATGTAAGTTTATAACAATGTAAATTAATATTTAGTAACAGAATGTTTTAATGTTTATAAAGGCGATACCTAGCCTGTGTAACGAAATAAAATAAGATTTGTCTACATTTAGAATAAGATCATTTGTAAGCAGTTATTGTAATCATATCAAATAAAGAACTTGGAAAATCAAAAATCAAATCAAAATCATTCTAATGCTTGGAAGGCTTTTCAAAAGGTAGACTGACGACGCCGTGAAGGTCGCAGAAATCTGATGGATGGAGACTGTACAGGACTTGTCGTTGTGGCGACACTTGGGCGAGGCCTATGCCCAACAGTGAACATCTTTTGGCTGAAATGATGATGATGATACATATTATGCATAATTGGTAACAAGAGTCTCATGATGAAGAGCACAAAAATAGATAGGGTTCCGTACCGTAGGTAGCAAAAAATGGAAAAAGAATCACGTTTGTTGTATGGGAGCCCCACATTCTATTTTTAATGTTTGTTGTTATAGCGGCAAAAGAAATACATCACCTGTGAAAATGTCAAGTACAGTTGCCATCACGGATCTTGAACACTTGCCCAGAAGTCAAATATTCGGTCTCTTTAGTGGTGCGAAGTGCGACGCGGGGGCGGGGAGTGTCAGTGATTGGCTGGCCGCGCCATCGCGTCATAGACGTCACTCCTCATTCGTTCAATGCGTTGCTGTATGTATCTAACAAACGAAGACGATTAGCTCGCCAATGTATGAAATGCGCAAAGCGATCCCCATTTTGACGCCAAGCGTTCAAGATCCGTGATGGCAACTGTATCTAACTATCACGGTCCATGAGATACAGCCTGGTGACAGACAGACAGACAGCATAGTCTCGTTATTACCCTTTAGGTACGAACCCTAAATAATATAAACCCTGATTATATTTTCAAAGAATTATTCACGAAGACGTAAAAATACACAGAAATAATTTTACTTCTGATTTTGCAAGAGGAAAATAAAGTGATTCTTGATTCTCGTTCCTCATAATAAAATACCATCTGACTACAAAACTTGCTAGATGTAGTACAAAGCCCGAAGCCTACCATTGTACGGGATTCAATAATGGATCGACGGCCACATAGACGACCTAAAAATACTAGAACTTGCGTTAGATTTAACTTTATTTATGCACATAAAAGTGCAGTGATGGACTTAAGCATTTTCTACCAGTCATCCTTTGGGTAATGCCGGAAAAAGTGGTGGTGCTGTACAAAAAAGAGACAAAAAAACCGGATTGATACAAAAAAAAAACCGGCCAAGTGCGAGTCGGACTCACGCACGAAGGTCCGTAAGGTACCTGTAGCAAAAAACGGCAAAAAATCATGTATATATATAGCCCCACTTAAATTTATTTATTTATTTTATTCTGTTTTTAGTAACTGCTGTAAAATATTATCTATCGAGACTACCTAAATAATAACAAGACCTTTTTTAATAAGCCCTTTAAGTATTTGTACTAATTAAAAATTAGTGGTGTATAAATAGATAGTACTTATAGTTTAGTGTTCTATTTATTCAACAAAAGATTCGTTTTCACCCTTGAAAACAAAAACAAAATACGAGTACAAGATCGTGTAAGCCAATATTCTAATTCGAAAATTTTATCTGTGAAACAGCGAATGATATCCGATATCTATGAATTGTTTTGTTTTCACAAATCTCTCTGGTATCGAAACTTTAGATCGGCTGGGATTATCCGGTATCTCAGTACTTTGTCTTTTGAAACAAACAACGATACTGGGCTTCGTTTGTTCAATCTTACTTATAAAGATTGGATTTCGTTTTGTTGATATCTTATTTGATTGGTGCTTATCGAGATAGTCTGGCCTGTTATTTGCTGATCCAGTTCCTTTTGGCGCATAGTTGCGAACAGAACTAAAACCGCCATCTTGTTTTTCTAATAAATAAAATGGCGGTGAGTCCCAGAAATCAGGAACGTTTAATTTTCAAATAGACCCATTACAAGCACTTTTGAATTGTTAAAATGTCGGTCAGTCAAAAAAATTAAGCTAAATTCCACGTTCCAAAGTGTAGAAACTCCATTGACATTCTTTTAATCATATGAGTGATATAAATCTTGGTCTTGGTAATCTTGGTTGTCGCTTCTATTATGTGAGCACAATGTATCCCTTCTTTGAAGAGTGGCTAGAGAGACACCACGGCGCCCTCACTTTCTAGTACCATCAGTTCGGAAGTATCCAGTTTCGAATTGAAAGTGAATCGTCCGAGTATCACCATTATGCGGATCATCCGGAGGTTACGGTGGAGCATATGGTGGAAGTCTCTTCCGCTTAGGTTTAGCATCGCCATATTCTCGTGGAGCTAATTAGTGGCGGCGACATCTCGCGTTCGGCTCTGGTCAGGTTAGGGTTCAGTGCGAGAGGGAATGGCAAGTGGTCGCCTCTTACGAAGCAGTAATGCGAGTGAGGGAGATGGTCGCAACCATGAGAGAACATCTCTCATCAACATGACCTACGAATGATAACTGGAACTAACGACTTTAAGTGCTTTCCGAAGCACGGGGTCATTAGTAATGTCCTAGATAAACTTAGAAAAGTATCATCGCGGTTATTTCTGCCTGATCACTTAAAAAAATTTCGCTTGAATCCTGGGACGCAGCGTCAAACCAAACCCTTTGAGTTTTCGTTTCGAGTGCAAGCAAAAATGAGCTTAGTGGTGGTCAGGCGGTAGAGTCTGTGATGGTACCTACATAATTCATTATGAATTAAAAAAATCACATTGATACAGTTTGCCTAGTTTTAAATGCACAACCTAAGGGTGTTTTTATATCGTGCGGTTTTGATCACGCATTCGGGATTGCTCCGCACGTGTAACCCACGCTAATGTCCATACAATACAAGTATTTATTGTAAAGCGTGAAATACGCACGTGAGACGCATTGTTTCGCATTTAAAAATTTTCTGCATGCGGAGCAAACTCGCATGCGTGATGAAATCACTCGATATTAAAAACACCCTAATGCATGAGAGGCGATTCAGTATATAAAATATGGCGATACATTATTTTCATTCAACCCCTCACGTTGACCTACATTCCCGTCCAAAAATAAATATAAAACACCAACTAAAATTATTATTCAAGGTAACAACACTGCCCCTGATGGATCGTCGTCACTCGTATCGAGCATTCTATCTTCATAAATTGTTCAAAACGTAATCAGTTTGGGCACAACCCTTATTTATTGTTGTAGTGATAAAACAAATGTTTCAAGTTGATTGTTTGCTGGGGTAGGCCTTGACCTTTGGTGTAGCATTCCTTTGTTTTTGTGGAAAGCGGAGCTATTGACTAGGTCCGAATAAATATGGCTACCTCTCACCCCTACTACTCATCTTTCTCTCCTCTACTTTCACTCTCAGAGACTTCATGTATAAAACAAAATAAAAAAAGATAAAAGATAAATCTGACTGGCTGAAATATCAACGAAATATGAATGTGGAATTTTCCAGAAGGTTTCTTTATAAGATGTAACTAGCTTTTGCCCGTAGCTTCGTCCGCGAGCTTAAATTATAGCCTATGTCACTCAGGGATAACTAATAGCAGCTTTCTATCAGTGAAAAAATTTTAGCAATCGGATCAGTACTTCCAGAGATTACCACATACAAAAAAAAAAAAACTTTACCTCACTAAAAGGAGATTTTAAAGTTTTTTTTTTTTAATGATATAAACCAGTGCTTTACTGCGATCCCACCTGATGGTAATATACTTATAATAATAGAAATTCTCTATACGAGAGAAAAGTATTATTATAAGTAACTTAGCTTGTATATTGAATTACAAAGAGATGTAGATCAATAATATTAAATCTGGACTGAACACAATGCGTCCTGTCTTAAAGCAAACAAAGAAATCTTAGAAAAAAAAAACCTCTGTATAAAGAAAAAATTCACCAAAGTTCTTTTGGCATACGAAACTTAAATAAGCCTTACAAAAAAATAGACGTAAAAAATGTTATGAAAAACGAATGATTTATAATAGGCCTCCTTAAAAATTTACGAAACCAAGACACCGATTTATTACATCCGAGTGGTAGGACTAGGAATGTTTAGAACTGTCAGTGTATGAAGACAAAAAGGAGAAACGCTCAATGTGATGTACTACGTCTAACAGTGAACATCTTTCTGCTCAGATAATGCAGATGATGAAAGGAATTCCAAAGAGCTTCTCTTTCCGATTATTCAAAGTATAGTTAACTTTTTATAAGTAGAGATGTTTATTCCAAATAGTAGTTATACCGAAACAGCTGTTAGATGAGTACTTCAGAATAACTAACTTTGGTCCTACAAATTACTTTTTATTTCCCTGACTTGCTCGTTACATGGTTGACAACTGACAGGCGTGCGTGTCACACAAGAAAGCCGTAGAGTGGTTACCAGATTTAGCGTGCCACCTCGGTAAAAACAGTAAACTATTTATTAAATCAGTACATGTTAAAAACATCGTCGACATACGAACTAAGAAGGTTATCGGTAAAGATACAATCATCGAGTCAAAACTCCAGTCTTTCAAGCATCGTAGCCGAATTTCTAATGTATCGATTAATTTCGGAAAGTGTGCATAATTTAATTCCGCCAAGATTATTTCACATAAAACATACGGCGATATGCTGCTGGTAAATGTGAATACCCCACTTATACACGCACCACGGGAACGTTTGAAAGAATTACCATGGCCCTAAAGACTGAAGGACAACTGAACGTCACTGGTAAGTTTTAGTCAGAGTAGGAGAAGTAAAAAAACCGTGTTATATTTACGAAAAAAAAGAAATAAAGAGAAGGTGTGGCACTCTTTCTCTTCCGTACAGCTAAGGAGTGAAACTCCACTCGAGAGTTTGTGTTTTCGGTTAGCGTTAACTTACGATTTAGAGGTGTTCAAATCAAGAGTGAATAGTACAGTTCTAGAAAGCATACTGCATCGACGACCACATCATCGCTTACCATCAGGTAATACTGTGGTCAAACGCGACTCTATCATAATTGATAAAAAAAAAGCAAAGGGTTATCATGACGTGTTAAAATATTTTTCCGGCCACCGTAGGCGCGGGCTTGCGGACAGTGAGCAATGGGTAGCTCGCTGTCCGGCCGTCCGGTAACTGTCCGGATCAAGCCCAAGTCGTCGACGGCGCGCACTGTCCCCGCGCGCCTCAAGGAGTTGTCAGCAACGGCAGGAGCCCAGCCGGGTCAAAGCCTACTGGGGCCAGGGTAACTCGAGCCCCGGTATGAAGGCTTGAAGGAACGGGATGGGTTTTTTTTAGTCAGTAAGAGTCTGACACTATCTCCCGCTCCGCCCAAGAGCGGGGTTTGTCATTGGATGATTTTTCTCATCGGAAAAAAAGGTGACACTATCATTAATGATAAAAAAAAAATTAGCTACTGAACCTAAGCTAGCCACTGCTATTTTTTTTATCATTATGACCATGACGTGTTAAAATGTCAATAATAAAACAAGCCCTGCCACCTCTAGTACATTCTAAACGCAGTTTTATATTTCCTACCCTCCTAATTTAAACGTCGCTTAATATAAATCCCCTCATGAATTTGTTTTCGAAGGAATTATTTGTGTATTTTCTCTCTGGGTAAATGTAATAATATTTAATATCGTGACATTAAATATTTTATATTGGTATCGGTATGGAAAATATTATAAGCCTGTATCTAAAATAAATTTATAAATATTCTAAGGTTTAAGAAATACGATATCCTACTCTCTCATTATTTAAGGAAATAATGAAAATCAACGAAATATTATTTCAGTTCTTTTCAAGTGGAAACATGACCTAAAACCACACTTATTTTGTCCAAAGGGATGTACAGAGATGTCTTATTAACTAACATTTTTTTTTAAGTGGAAAATTATCCAATAAATCGCGGGTAGATGTGTCAGACTTCTAATGACTAAAATCCATCTGTATTCTTCAATTGTCCTTTGCATTAGAACTATGGTATCCCTTTCAAAATTTCTGGTTGCCCTACTAGGCCCCTACGGTTTTGCTGACATCTCTTTGAAGGTTCAGTTTTTACTGGCAGGGGATCGCCCTGACGGCCAGGTCGCCTTTTTTTTTTGTTTGGAAAATCATCTAAACGACCTCTCCCGCCCATTGTCGCCCAGGCCGTCTTCTGTGGCATATGATATGTATATGCAGGCTTGTATGCTGTATTGTAGGTTCCTCTCACATTTATTTCGTCCTCATTTTGTAAGTACACGCGCACGTCTATCAGGCAACTGAAAACAAGGGTTTCCCTTCATAATGTTATGAATATAATTATTTACTTGCTTCCAAGGCTTTTCGGGAAAACTAGGCACGAAATATTTACATTTTTGCTACAGAAATAATATCTAAGTAATTCGTCAAGGCTCGAAAGATACGCTGGGTTACTCCACCCGCCCACATTTTAGCATAAAGAGGTCGAAGACCTGAAAATATTCGCTCAAAGAAAGTCTGAAAAACTTTGACTAGGGTAGAGGCAAGATTTTTTGAAAGTAAGATGGGTTTATCAGAACTGGGACACAACTCGTCTCGTGAGGGGATGTAATCTCGTGTCTTTTGTTTTCAGAGTGATGAACAAAAATTGTGCTTTATGCATGTTAACGAACAATGATCTTCAACTATTGAGTGCAATGCGTAATTTTCTGACGCTATGACTTGGCCCCAGTTAGGCCCGACTAGATCAAAGCGAAATGATTAAAGTCCACGGACGTGTAGCTGCATAGATGCGTATTCGTCATTATACGCTTGGTCTATCAGCTCACAGCTTACATACAAAATTATGAAACTCTGTCGACGAAGTGGGAATGTCACGTTACCACTTCGTCAAAGCATCTTAGAAGCTACGCGTCCATGAACAGTAGGCCTAAGTGGTCCACTATCTTCGGGAGCGGTCGACAGTCTTCGGGAGCGGTCGACAGTCTTTAGGAGCGGTCGGCAGTCTTCGGGAACAGTCGTGTGATATTAAAAGAGCTTAACATCTTGCATGGTGAACGCGTCTTTTTCGCCTTTACCTCTTAATTCAATGACTAAAAGTACTTTTTACTAACTACAATACACATACTACGTTTATGATGTATCTATAATATAATATTGAAAATATTACCTTGAGCCCTATGAGGTACAAGAGGCTGAAAACAAGAGAAGAAATTAAAATTCATCCGCAGGTGTCGTGTGAAAAGTTACGCCGAGTTCAGAATCCGCGTTAGATACTGTGACGAGCTTTGGGGACTGATTCTGGAGGATATTGTTAGAACCATTATAAGTAATGAGAAAGTTACTTTACTCACACAATACAATAAGAGAAATAAAATTATAAGTCAAGCCATAATATTTTTATTGGCCGCTGTATCAATTTTATAACGGAAAACCGGCCAAGTGCGAGTCGGACTCGCCCATGGAGGGTTCCGTAGCAGCAAGTAACATAATATAAAAGTTCGTTGTAACTTTGATCGATGTTTTAAGAATAGTGTATTTTTTTGGATTTATGACGTATTAAAAAGAAACTACTTACTAGATCTCATTCAAACCAATTTTCGTTGGTAGTTTACATGGTAAGGTACATCATATATTTTTTTTAGTTTTATCATTCTCTTATTTTAGAAGTTACAGGGGGGGGGACACACATTTTACCACTTTGGAAGTGTCTCTCGCGTAAACTATTCAATTTAGAAAAAAATGATATTAGAAACCTCAATATCATTTTTGAAGACCTATCCATAGATACCTCACACGTATGGGTTTGATGAAAAAAAAATTTTTGAGTTTCAGTTCTAAGTATGGGGACCCCCAAAATTTATTGCTCTTTTTCTATTTTTGTATGAAAATATTAAAGCGGTTCACAGAATACATCTACTTACTAAGTTTCAACAGTATAGCTCTTATAGTTTCGGAAAAAAGTAGCTGTGACATACGGACGGACAGACAGACAGACAGACAGACAGACAGACAGACATGACGAATCTATAAGGGTTCCGTTTTTTGCCATTTGGCTACGGAACCCTAAAAATGAGATACCGTTTAATAAACTAATTCGTTTTTTTTTTATAATGCCAAGTAATATTCTTACTCCAAGAGTTCAGAAATGTAGGGCCCTTCAGTACAGACAATGGTGTCATCCAGACGCTCGTTAAATATGGCTGACTTAGTAATTTAGAAGGTAATGTAGATTTTTAGAGGCGTATAATGCTATTAAAGTGAAATCTGTTATCTACGAGTAACATACTTGTAATTTATAATTAAAATAAATTTTAAAATATCGCAGAATACACCAAAATTCTGGGAGGAGCCTGTGGCGCCTCACACATGTTGTATATTGTTTTATTTTAAATATTTCATGTTTAAGTCTATGTATGTATGAAAGGTTCCGGAGTGGCGACCACGTACCGGAAGACGCAGCATTGGACGGCCTCCAACAAGGTGGACCGATGACCTAGTCAGGATCGCGGGAATCCGATGGATGCGTGACGCACAGGACCGGTCGTTGTGGCGACGCTTGGGGGAGGCCTGTGTCCAACAGTGGACGTCTTTCGGCTGATATGATGATGATGATGATGATGATATTTAGTTAATTTTAGTCATCTATCCCGTACGAGTCACAAGTGAACTATTTTTACATTCAGAAGGTTTAAAATGTAAGTTAATTGAGAGAAATGACTTTTAAGTTTGTGAAATTGTATTTAATTTCGTAGAAATATACCCACTCGAAGTTATTGTGGTATTTTTCTATTGTACACCGTCTATTTTTATTATGTTACCGATGGACAGGCCAACCGAGTTTTTTTTATAGAATCAAAGAAACATCAGAGCAACGTTATATCTGGAATAAGAATTCTTTATTTTTTAATATTTAAAGTTGTTGTATCTAAAAAAACTTACCTAACGTTTAAATATACCTAAAGTGGTGGCCGAGTGGTAACGGCTCGACTTACCAGTCGTACTGTTCTCAAAAGGTGAAGGAAAACATCACAAACACAACACGTGAAGAAACCTGCATGTCCTAGAACCAAAAATTCGAAGACATGATGTGACATTCAACCACCGGGAGCATTAAAAAGGCTAGCCATCTATGTATATTATGTAAATATACCTATACGCTACATATCGCTGTCGACTGGTAATGTAACCAATAGTCCGGCGGCATTGCCACGCTGTATGGCAATGCTTAGGTATTCTCTGCCCAAGGCGAAAGCATTATACCTTACTTATACCAAAATCGTTTGTTCGCGGCGACATCGCTTCTCACCTCTCCATAATATCACCCGCCACAGCTTGCGCGAACTTGTGTAATTTTGACAAGTTTAAAATTTTCCCCCTCCCCCCTCCCTCCCTTCTTCAGCCCCGCCTGTCATTCTTCGGAACTCCACGTGAATTAGATGATGTTTTTGGGGACAAGTTTTGAATTAAATATTGTTCGCATTTGCAATTATCTTAAAATAACTTTAGAGCTTGAAGGAATGCCGCCATTTTATTTTTGTTTCGAATTTGAGTCGGCCATTTTATATTTTAGGACAGACAAACAAATTATAAGCAGTATCGTAACATAATCAGCCTTATAATGGTCCCACTGCTGGGATTCAGGCCTCCTCTCTAGGAGAGGAAATGAGCCGTAATCCACTACGCGGGCCTAGCGCGGTTTGATAAATGCCACATATTTTCATCGATAAGCATGCAGTATTATCAGTTTTCTAGTACTCATAACACAAGCTCTGCTTAGCTTGGGACTAGACGGCGTTGTGTGGCGTTGTGGGGGACCTCTTTCCCATCACCCATGGCTCCAGTAGGCTTCGACCCTGCCGGGCCCCCACGGTTGTTGACAACCCCTTGAGGCGCGCGTGGAACACTACACGCCGTCGACGACTTGGGCTCGATCTGGACGGTTACCGGACGGTCGGCTACTCATTGCTCGCCGTCCGCGAGTCCGCCTACGGTGGCCAAAAATATTGGAAAAAAAATCCTGAAAATGCACAGTTAATTTGTATCCTTTGTTTTATTTTCTAGAAAAATGTAGCAACCCCTTTAGTACAGTACACTAATATTCAGTTTGCTCTCACCATATCTGCATTGTATCTGCAACAAGAAAAAAAACGGTACATTTCAAAATGTTACACTACACACATCAAGATACCTCTTGGGATAACATAGACATTTGGATTCAGGTACACTCGGAATTCTACTCGTCCCATGAGGCTAAATCTTGAAAAAGGATACTGTAACAAAAATCTCCAGGATTCCATATGCGTACGTGTGTTTTGAATATTTTGTGCTGAGTGGTTTAAAATTTTAGGGGTTTTGTAGTGCTTTCGCGAAGGCTTTTAACATTAAATATATATTTAGTGGAAAATAATATAGGAATATAAGTGTACCTATATACTGTAGAGCAGCGGTTCTCAAACTTTTTTTCCAACGGAACCCAATTGGAAGGCAAAATATTTGACGGAGCCCTTAAATAAAAAAAAGTTTACGGGCAATGTTTACTTTGAATGAGTAACAGTAAAATCTAATTCGAGGTATGATACTCCTTTTTATTTTTTAACAATTAAACAAAAAATTAAATACTGAAATCCTACCACGACCTCGTAAGGCGATCTAAACTGAACTATTAAAGTGATGGCGGTATATAGGGTGTATAGCACCATCCCTCTGTCTCGCTCGCACGTCTGACAATTTAACACGTCATGGTAAGGCCGCAGGTCCTTATACTTTCTTCCAAATTATACTTTGTATTCACACGGAGCCCTGAAAAAGGCTTTGCGGAGCCCTAGGGTTCTGCGGAGCACACTTTGAGTATGGCTGCTGTAAAGGTTTGGGTGAGTAAACCACGTGAGTATTCATATTTGGTTTAATTCATTAAACCCCAAGCGAACGCCGGTGTTCGCATTTTCATTGTCTAACTATTGTGTCTCTAATTCTTCTTTACACTCTTGCCATATTGGTCGTGGTAATCACTGTGAATCACGATGAGTGATCATCTTTGTAATGCGGCGCCATTCATCGCGGACTGCAGCTTTCCGGGTACATTCAGAAACCGAGCACTTAGTTGCGGCCTTAATCTGGTCTGTCCATCTCATTGGTGATCTACCACGTGGCCTGATGCCCTCAACTTTGCCCTGCTTTACGAGAGGCTCTATGGAGTCTTACTATGCGCGACTGCACTGTGTATGATAGGTGCTGTCTGATGCCGAGTTCTTTTAAGTTTCTAATTACGATAATCGGAAGGTTAAATACAATAATAGCAAATGAAAAAATCTAAATGGTTTTCTTTTTAACCATTGATCTTCTTTCTTTGAAAACTAAAATAAATCAAATTAATTGAATCACTCTTAATCTGTTTATACTCAATTCGCAAAGATATAATACATTTAAATAAACTTATTCTACAGTCGATTCAACCGATTTTGACTTTTATTACGTTAGTGGCATGGTAAATGGCGGTTGCAATAAATAGTTGGTATTGTAACCACTTTTTGCTTTCAATGCCATCCTTATTCCCACAAAATATGAGTTAAAATCGGTTGCACAGAGTAAAAAGGGTTTGTTTAAATATCTAATCTTATTGCAAATAGAGTGTAGAACTACGCAAAAATGGTTTAAGATGTAAAATTATTGTCTGACAGTTGTTGAGCCCCAAAATTAAGTAAAATGAGCGCTAAATATTTTACATTTTGATATTTCGATTATTCTAAATTATTTTTTGTTTACTTAAATTTTAAGACTGTTAGTTGTATGTGTAAATTTAAATTTGGCTATACTCCATTTGCGTCAAGATTAGACATTTAAACAACCCTTTTTGCTGTTCGTTTAACCGATTTTGACTTTTATTGCATTGGTGGCATGATAAATGGCGGCTGCGGTAAATAGTTGGTATTTTAACCATTTTCTTGCTTTCAATGCAATCCCTATTCCTACGGAATAGAAGTCAAAATCCATTGAGCGGACAGTAAAAAGGTTTGTCTAAATATCTAGTGTTATTCCGAATAAAGTGTGAAGAACTATGCTAAAAAATGTTATTTAATTCATTTAACCCCAAGCGAACGCGTTCGCGCACCTATTGTATTTCTATTCTATTGTGTCTATAATTTCCACGATTGAAAGGTTAGATGTAGAATTTATGTCTAACAGTTGTTGAGCCCCAAACCTAAGTAAAATGAGTGCTAAATAGTTTTAAATTTTGATATTTTTACTTTTTTCTAAATGATTTTTTTGTTTATATTTTAAGACTCGTTAGTTGAATGTATGAATTCAAATTAAGCTAGTTTCTTCAAAATATTATTATTTTAGCAACCATTTGAGTTTATAACTCTTCGCTATTAGTACACTGTTGGCTTCGGTAGGGACAGCCTCTTGAGGAGACCTCCTTTTTCTATCTGCGAGGTTCAAAATTACCTAACTCTCTTAAGTGAATATAGAAAATAGTCTAGAAAAAAGGTGAGCTAAGTTATTCTTAGCCTGCAGTATATTTATTTTCACATTATATCTTTCCCTAAATATAAAACCCGACACGCTCCTTAACAAAAAGGGTTGCCATTATTCGAGAAAATATTTTTCTTCCAACCTTAGGGTGAAAGCGCCGATTCTCGTCCGTTCGTACCTAATTGTCGTTTTTACCCTACACGTCACGTGTTGACGGAAGTGATATTAATTTAGGGTTCCGTAGGGTGGGTAAACAATTGACCGCTTGGTGTATTATTGTTATTTTCCCTTTAGACCCTTTTTCGGGGATTTCGCGTCTTTATTTTGAAGGTAAATCGTTTCGTGTCAACATTGATCAATTGTTGAGCGTGAAGCATTGTGTGTGGAACAAAGGGCCTAATATTAATGTCATGGGTATATAATACACGTAATGTATGGCTTGATTAATTCCTTATGATGTGGGTTGCAACTTGTAAATCTGTAATGGCTTAGAAAGACTGATGGAGTGTGACAGGATTAGTTTAGATGGGTCAGTTTCGTAATGTCTTAAGATGAGGCTTGGAACTTAGAGGGCGAAAACAAATGAACGCTAAGTCAACAAAAGAAATTGCCAAAAAAATTATGTCATAATCATCACCATCATCATCATCATCATCATTTCAGTCGAAATACGTCCACTGTTGGACATAGGTCCTCCCCCAAGTGTCACCATAATAGCCGACCCTATGCGCCTCGCATCCATCGGATTCCTGCGATCACCAGGCCATCGGTCCACCTTATGGGAGGCCTTCCAACACTGCGTCTTCCAGTACGTGGTCGCCATTCTAGAACCTTTCACATACAACATAAATACAACATTGTGTTATGCCACAATAAAGCCTGCCGAATGATGGTCGCTATGGCTTACATACAATGTTCTATCATAGACTAAGCGCTTACCAAAGTCTAATAGAATAGAATGTCACTTTGTCTGTCAATTTAATAATAATAACTATAAAAAATAAATAGAACTATCTGACATATTTTACGTAAACATATACACAGGTATATTATAATATTATTATAATGATATACACCTCATTAAACACATCACATTAGATCCACAATAATATTGAATTCCGTGAATTGCTACTTAGACCTTTTCCACTCTCCTAATTATGCTGTGCTTGACATGGTCCATATTGATTAGTCAATAGATAGATTTAGATTAGTTCAATATATAAGCACAGACATTTTTTGATAATTGAGTGGCTTCTCTCATTTGTTGCTTCGAGAAAAAAAAAAAACTTGTAATTATTTGTGACATGTACTTTCCGTCACGATATATTATTATATAATTATTTATTTTTTTTGTCTACATGTGGAGGCTTGTAATTAGCGATTTGAAAATATCAAACTTTTTGTATCAATTATTTTGTTAGTCTGTAAGCCTTCTTTAAAATGGAATAAATAAAAATAAATAAATAAATAAATATATTATATTCAAAACCACCCATGTATCTAGTATACCACATATAGATTGCAATAAAATATTGAGTAGGTACTAGCCGAACCGGCAAACTTCGTACTGGGTAATAGTCCTTTTATCTACGCTGTCAAAGGATAAGGCCATCTACAGGCATAACTAGAACCAGTTAAATTCATTTCAAAATGACATTTTATTTAGAGACGGCTTTGTATTCGATTTTTTTTCCCGTAATTATTTCCAGACTTTCTCACCGTTTAAACCTAACCTAGACTATTACGAATATTTCAAAACCAAAAAGAACCCGATCGGTCCAGCCGTTCTCGAGTTTTAGCCAGACTAACGAACAGCTATTTATTTTTAGGGTTCCGTAGTCAACTAGGAACCCTCATAGTTTCGCCAAGTCTGTCTGTCTGTCCGTTCGTATGCAGATAATGTTAGTGACCGTTAGCACTAGAAAGCTGAAATTTGGTATCAATCACGCCGACAAATTGGTACAATAAAAAGTGGAAATAAAATGTTTTATTAGGGTACCTCCCCTACACGTAAAGTGTGGAGTGATTTTTTTTTCATTTCAACCCTAACGTGTGGGGATTTACTAAAATCTTTTTTTGATAATATTAATATTTTCGGAAATTATTGCTCCAAAAGTAAAAAAAAAAATGTGTCCCCCCCCCTCTAAGTTGAACCATATGTTTAGAAAATATGAAAAAAATCTCAAAAGTAGAACTTTATAAAGACTTTCTAGGAAAATTATTTTGAACTTGATGTGTTGAACAGTTTTTGAAAAATTGTACGAAAATTTCTGAACTAAGTTTGTAATTTAACCGTATATGTAAGCATTTTTTTAACTTGGTTTACATATTTTATTATCCTGAATGTATCTTCTATCAAATAAAAAAATAATTATTAAAATCGGTTCACGCAATCCAAAATTACCACCGAAAACCTAACATACATAACCCGTCTAGTTTGTTTAAATTAGTAACCCAATATCCCGAGAGATTTCGCTGTACTTTTTTAGGTCATAAGTGGGGACACTTATTGTGACGCACGGGAAACTACGGAACCCTACACTGAGCGTGGTCCGACATACTCTTGACCGGTTTTTATATAAATAGATTGAAAAAGGTGATCCATTTCATTTTTTTCGCAATGTCAAACTCATTTCAACGAACTCATTACACCTCAAAACTCCAATTTCAAAAACCAATTATACTGAAATTAAACAACGTCACTTCCCAGTGTTTTCATAATAAAATGGAAACACGACTTCCTTACATTACGAACACAAAATATATAATAATAAACCCACCTTCCTTCAGCAATCGAAAAAGTATTTGGGAGGCGCGAACGTCACCTCATTCCTGACAGCGCGGGGATCCTGAAAACTTTTTGATTAATTACATCGTGCTCGCCGTAGAAATATTGCCACATTCCAGGTAGAAGTTATGCGAAAGGTTGCAGAATTAGCAACGGGTAGACAAGTTTTTATTATTGACTAGCTTCTGTCCACGGTTTTACTCGGATGTAAGTAAGTTTCTCCATACAGACTTTGAAACCCCGCTTCATCCCCTTAGGGCGTGAATTAAAATTTGGCTTCGCCCGCGTAGTAGCAGAAAATGATCCCAAGGGTATAAACTCTCGGATAAGAAATATCCTATTCTAGGATATGGATTACCCTTGTACTAAGTTTCATCGAAATTTATTCAGCCTTTCAAGCATGAAGATGTAACAAATAAACACACACACTCACAAAATTTAGCCTTTATAATATTTATTTATTTTATTTTTAATTGATATAAACTAGTGCTTGACTACGATCCAACCTGATGGTAAGCAGTGATGCAATTTCTGATGGTGAGGCGCACTCGTATATTAGGCGATTACTAATGTATTACTAGTATTTTTTAGTGTAGTATATTAGTCTGATATTTATTTTTTTATTATTGATAGGCTCGTGTTTAACCACCATCTCCCCTGATAGTAAGCAATGGTGTGGTCGACGATGGAGCACACTTACCTAGAAGTAACTTATTCACTCTTGACTTAAAGACCCTTAAGTTATAGCTATAAATATTTTAAAATACCATCGGCCTTTTCTAAATCTTCTTCGGTCTAAGTGTAAAGTATGGAACGCGACTTTCAAGTTTATTACCTGACATGTTTGAAATACCGGTTTTATTGTAGGGGAAGGGAGGCCGGGACGTGTCGGGAAGATTTTTTATATATTTACATTATGTAATGGACTCAAAGTCGGTGGAAACGTTAAGGAGTTTCCGATCATGCGGTGTAGTTAATGTTTCATTTATTTGTTAGTCTGTTGTTTAAAAAGGAGGCTCCTCCGACCAGACGGTTACTGTGTCTGGTTCGTAGAAGTCGGCGACCGCCTGCCACTCCTCTTCGCTCCGGAGCATGGCCTGAACTAAGACCCAGCGCGAGAGGTCTCCACCGCCGTTCCCAACTAGCTTGGGGTCGGTTTCTAGTCTAACCAGATGCGGCTGTGTACCTCTGTGTTGCACAGAGACTCCCTATCAGACCTCCACAATCCATATTCTTAACTGGGCAACACGATAATAATATAATAATAATAATATTCCACAACTATCACACAACGCCGTCTAGTCCCAAGCTAAGCAGAGCTTGTGTTCTGGGTACTAGATAACTGATAAACATACTTATATATTTCTAAATACATACATATTATAGATAAATTAAACCCAGACACAGAACAAATGATCGTGCTCATCACACAAACATTTGTTCTGGGTGGGAATCGAACCCACGACCTCCGGCATAGCAGTCAGGGTCACTAACCACTAGACCAACAGGCCTGTCTGTCTCTGTCTGTCAACACGATGTTCTTTGTATTGACTGATTTTTTGACTTTTTGACGCGTAACTACTGTCAAAGATCTAAGAATGACAACCAATACAAACGGCTTTATAAGTTTTCCGAGGCACGAGGTGTCAGTAATGTCCTAGATAAACTTGGGAAAGTGCATATGAATTGAAAAACTCACGTTGATACTTGCACGGTTTTGGATGAGAAGCGGGTACCATCACAACACACTTATAGCTACTTTATACATAATACAACATCATTTTTAGTATATGCAAAACCTGAATATACGAGTAGTATGTTCAGAATCAGTAACTGAATCGATTCCAATTGTTTTTACACCATGTTATATTTTTCCTAAATATATTTTAAAAAGTCACAAGTTCACACACGCTAAGAACAACACAGGTCACGGCAAGTCATAGCGGGCATTAGGTTCCAGCAACAGCTGGGTCAACTCCAAAACAACCCCTCAGTCACCTGGATGGCCCGGTGACTATGTATTTTGCTGACATATCAAGCATATCAGGACCAAAAAAGTAACAAAGTGGATACCCAGAGAAGAAAGTAGAAGTAGGGGCCGGCCAAGAAAAAGGTGGGAAGACATTTTTCGTGAGAGAGTTGGACCTGGGTGGATGGCAATGGCTAGGGAAAGGAATCATTGGAAAGTATTGGAGGAGGCCTACGCCGAAGAGGCGACTACTACTTAGGGATGATTTTTATATTATATAGCATAATTATTATAAAAAAAAAAAATTAACTAAATGTAAAGTGTAGAATTAAGTAACTCAATTAATGTAAGTAGTAGAATAAAGGCTTTTTTTATTTTTATTTTTATTTTTATCAAGTATATCACTTTATGATTTTTCAAGATACAGTTATGAACATTGTACTTAAAAAAAAAATTACACAATGTTGTATATCAACATTGCTACCTCTCAACAACCCATTCTTCTAATATCGTTCCCTGTAGAGCACACAACGGGTCTATCCTTTTTAATCCACTTGAACATAGAAACTAAAGCTGTACAATAAAAGTGTTTCATCAAAATCGTTTTAATGGATAAAACAACGGTATTCCATTAAAAACTAAAGGTTTTATGCAAAACAATTTCAAGTCAGTCGGGTTGGGTTATCAAAATGGCTGCCTCGGTAAAACATAGAGTGACTATTGTGATAGGAAAATGCTTTTTATTATTATATAGTGGACGTGTTAAAATAAGTGATTTATCTATTTCCTTATTATCTTTTATATATTTCCAGTGCTTACATATTTTAATAATATTTATTATTTAAATTTATTGCTTAATATTTATTAAAACAAAATCTTTTAAAAATATATATAAAAAAAAAACATTAGTCCACCGATGTCTGGAGCATGGTCCAAGCTACAGTTGGTTAGAGCTCCAGAGACAGGAACCTCCTCACAACGTTATTCGTATCGATGAATATTGTCTTCTGTATCAGGCCCAACCACGCAACGAAAGCTTCGACAGATGGTCGTCGAAGCTTTTGGCTATAAGGCGGTCACGATGACAATCGGCACGATGACAGCCAAATCCACATTACACATTTTGACAACCTCGTGTGCTAAGTTGAGATATTTGATTTGTTTCTCTTTCTCAGCTTTCATGAGATTCTCGTCATGTGGGATGGTGATATCGACTATCATTGCACGGCACGCTAATCGATCTATCACCACTATATCAGGCTTTTTAGCTACATTATTATTATTGGTTATTATATCTCAAAATCCTGAAGTCCTGGATTTTTGGAAGGCGTACAAGGGGCCGAACTCAACTCGCCGAGGCCCTTTAGATAATTTTAATGGAACGTGATACCAACCGACAATTATCCCTGTACGCGTTACTCTAATGCACCCAAAGACAACCTCCGGTTGGTGAAAACCTTTTGCGATATATGGAAAACAAATCTTTTTTAGGGTTCCGTAGCCAAATGGCAAAAAACGGAACCCTTATAGATTCGTCATGTCTGTCTGTCGGTCTGTCTGTCTCTCTATCTGTCTGTCTGTCTGTCCGTCCGTATGTCCGAGCTATACTATTGAAACTTTGTAAGTAGATGTATTCTGTGAACTGCAATAAGATTTTCACACAAAAATGGAGAAAAAGAAAAAAAAATTGGGGTCCCCATACTTAGAACTGAAACTCAAACATTTTTTTTTTCATTAGACCCATACGTGTGGGATATCTATGGATAGGTCTTCAAAAATGATATTGAGGTTTCTAATGTAATTTTTTTCTAAACTGAATAGTTTGCGCGAGAGACACTTCCAAAGTGGTAAAATGTGTGTGTGTGTCCCTCTAATTTCTAAAATTAGAGAATGATAAAACTAAAAAAAAAATATGATGTACATTACCATACAAACTGCAAACGAAAATTGGTTTGAACGAGATCTAGTAAGTAGTTTTTTTTAATACGTCATAAATCTAAAAAAAATACACTATTATTAAAACATTGATCAAAGTTACAACAAACTACAAGAACTTTTATATTATGTTGCTTGCTGCTACGGAACCCTTCATGGGCGAGTCCGACTCGCACTTGGCCGGTTTTTTATTTTTATTTATCATCGCCTTCTTTTTAGTTAGTGGGTTGAAGTCGAGAATTTAATTTAATTTATTATATAGCGACATTATATTACCAACGGTCCTTTGTTGTTTGTTCGTATGATTTATCGGTGTAATTTCATGTAAATAGTTTCAATATGAGATTTTGCAGATATACCTAAATGTCTTACAAATATGTCTTATCTAATAGGGTTACGGTTTTTGGTGTTTTAAGTGGACTGACCAGTTTACTACCTGGAACTATCTATAACTATTGTTATCATTTCAACAGTACAAATCATAATGTTGAGCTGTGAAAAACACGGATGAAAAAAAAATCCTTGCCATTTCATACTAAGGTGACTCTTGCGCAATCTCTTCTTCTACCGCTGATAGATTATGCGGATGTCTGTTTTCTAGATGCAAAGGAGGTTCTCCTAAACAAACTCGAGCGACTGCAGAACTTGTGCATCCGCTTCATCTTTGGTCTCCGCAAATACGACCATGTGTCGGAGTTTCTGACCAGATTGAAGTGGCTGACCATTCGGGGTCGGCGTGATTTCCATATCCTATCACTACTCTTCGCTATCCTGCATAAAGCTAATTCTCCTCAATACCTGTGTGAACGCTTTGAATACTTCGTCCCGAGGGGTAAACCCTGTCGCACTGCCAATTTTCTTCTTTTTCGTACTCCATTTCACACTTCCAGCCGTTATGATGGCTCTTTCTCTGTCACTGCAATGCGTCTATGGAACTCACTTCCGCACTCCTTACTTGACAGCCCTTCTCTGGATGTCTTCAAGAGGAAACTTAAAGAGCATCTCCTTTCACAATGACATAGTAAAATTATGTATTTATGTATATATTATATAAGTATGTATTTATATATGTAGGTATGTTTATGTATTATTTTATTCATATAATTTGTAATTTTAATATTGTACACTGGATCTTACCCTCTACTGTGATTTCTCTCTATCACTCAATGGTTTGCTGGAAGAAAACTAAATGTACATGAACTCTGATATCCACATATTTTGTTATTTATCATGGTGTACAATAAAGAATTAAGAATTAAAAATGATTTTTTATCCGACAGTTCATCATGCTCATCACACATACATTTTGTCTTGGGTGCTAAGCAAACCTACGACTTCTGGCACTAACCACTAGACCAACAGGTCAGCCTAATATCTAGAAATTAGATCGAAACTCCGCATATTTAATTATCTTTTTCTTTTGACTTCTTTCGCTTTTGGGTGGAGTGAAATGGCGTGTCAGACTTTTACTAACTAAAACCCACCTATGTTCCTTGGTCTTTTACGTTCTAGGGTCACAGTAACCCTCCCAAACGTCCTCACAACCCAAACTTGGCATATCTGGCTACAATATCGCTAAAGATAGAGGTTATTAATTCGTCGATCAGACGACGGTCACAACTTGAGACTAAACCCTTCCCTGCTACCTGTTATTGATGCCACGGATATTACAGTGTGTGGAAGTGACAGACCGGAAAGAAAACCCGTCTTCATGATCATCATCATATCAGCCGATAGACGTCCACTGCTGGACATAGGCCTCCCCCAAGTGTCGCCACAATGAACGATACTGCGCGTCCCGCATCCATCGGATTCCCACAACTATTAGAATATTGTATCATTTAAGATACATGTATAAAAGCACATAAGGTTTGTAAATATGGTCTGTAATGCCCTGTGCTATAAAGCTGCCCACTTTGATGTTATGTATAGTCCCAGGATAAAAAGTATTCTATTATGCTACTCCAGATTATGTTCTAACCATATACAAAGTTTCATCGAAATCAAAATCAACACACTCGGCATATCTGGCTACAGGATCGCTATAGATAGAGGTTATTAATTCGTCGATCAGACGACGGTCACAACTTGAGACTAAACCCTTCCCTGCTACCTGTTATTGATGCCACGGATATTACAGTGTGTGGAAGTGACAGACCGGAAGACGACGCGTAGTTGAGTGAAATGTCAAAGAAGATTGTATCCTTTGAAATACATGTATGAAAGCATATAAGGTGGATAAAGGTTGTCTGTTAGAAATTGCCCTGTGTGATAAGAGCACTCATTGTACATTTATTTTTACGTTGTGAGTTCAATAAAGTAATAATAATGCTTACTAGCCGCCTTGACCAACATCTTAGGAAGCTCTCGTTTGGTGGCTGCATCAAGTTCTTGATTCAGAAAGCGGTACTTCTCAAAGGAGGTTAATCTGTATGTAGCCCTAACCACCGGTAGCTTGGACCCTGTTCCCGATACCGTGATACCGGTGGACTACTGTTTTTATTTGTGCATTTTTTTTTAAATAATTTTTAGAAGTATTTCAAAATGTAACAAACAAGTTAGAATATATAATTTACCGTTATTGAAAATCATTCGTTCATAATATTTTGTTTAGTACTCATATTAATGTCAAATAGTTTTGCAAATAAAGGTATAAATGTTTATTCTGGACATAAATTGTATTGTGTTTAATATTGAGTTTATTTCTATAGACGTCTGAATAAGTGATTGTGAGACCCGTAACGTCAAAGAATTTGGTAAGATTTCATTTTTCCAGCAAATTATTTGATAATAATAATATTTTTATTAGAGTTTTGTTTTGTCGTGTTTTGTAAACTTCTCAGTTTAAAATAACATAAACTTCAATAATTAAAAAAATGCTTATTTATATTTTTAGGATTATTCTTATGGTTGTAATCGTGAGAAGAACTCTAAATAAAACGATGCAGGATTTTGAATTTTAGTTCCTATATGTGGTGTTATAGATATCGCTACAAATTGTTTATGAGTAATTGGTAATTGGGAGCAATAAATGATGAATGGGCCTCATCAGAATGTTTAAAGTTACCCGAAGGGCAATGGAAAGATCTATGCTCGAAGTTTCCTTGCATGATCGTATCAGAAATGAAGATATCTGCAGGAGAACCAAAGTTCGACATAACCCGAAAAATAAATGGCAGTGGGTAGGATACATTTCTCACAAAACAGATGGTCGATGGGGCCGTAACGGACCACGTAACAAAAGATGCAGCAACCTGGTGAGGGTGGCGAGAATCCAATGGATGCGATACATACAGGACCAGTCGTTATAGCAACACCTGGGGGACGCCTATTTCCAACAGTGGACGTCTTTAAGCTGTAATAATGATGATGATGAATAATTGTGCATCCTACTTTAATCCCCATCATTACTTCATTATCTATTCCTCAATAAAATTACACGTATAGTTTTATTTATGAACTAGCTTTTGCCCGCGCGGCTTCGCTCCCGCTCTTCCCTACTTCAGCCTACTATACCCTACTCTACCCTACTATACCCTACTCTACTCTACCCTACTCTACCCTACTCTACTCTACTCTACCCTGCTCTACCCTACTCTACCCTACCCTACTTTACTCTACCCTACTCTACCCTACTCTACCCTACTCTACCCTACTCTACCCTACTCTACCCTACTCTACCCTACTCTACCCTACTCTACCCTACTCTACCCTACTCTACCCTACCCTACTCTACTCTACCCTACTCTACCCTCCTCTACTTTACTCTACCCTACACTACCCTACTCTACCCTACACTACCCTAATTTTCATTTTATTTTTCCATAAGAACCTTCTCCTCATAATAACGAACACAACAAAAAAAAATTAGCGAAATCGGTCCAGGCGTTGTTGAGTTATGCGCTTACCAACACATTTTGCGAAAACATTTTGCGAACACATTTTTAGAAAAACATAATGCACTTATTTACCTAAAGAGTAGCACATCCAACGCATTCATTTTATAATCAACACGCCACTCCATTTTAATCAACCGATACGCACTTGGTATTGTGACATTTTTAATTATCCCGAAGTGCTGATTGGCCAAAAATCAATCGTATATGTGGGCGCAAAACCATTATTTGAATATTTTGATGAGGATTTAATTCGATCACTTCCTGCTAATTTCTTTTAAATATTGCAACATCCTGTTGAATTTATAGAAGGATTTCATTTGATAACTTCCTTTTGAATTATTTTAAAATATTACGACATCCTGTTGAATTTATAAAAGGATTTCATTTGATAACTTCCTTTCGAATTATTTAAAAATATTGTTGAATTTATAACAAATTAAATGACAACTTTCTTTCTAGAAAATATGAAACATCCGGTCGAATTTGTGAGGATTTAACTTGACCACTTCATTTTTATTTCTTTAAAAATATCAGAGCATCCGGTCATATTTAAATAAGAATTTACTGTGACAATTTCCGTTCTATTAATTTATTTAAAGTATTTTTCTACCTTCATGGTGAATTTTTGTACTTGTCAATTTCTGAATATAAAAACCGTTGTAATGTGATTAGAAAGGCACTTTTTGACCGACCATAGAATAAACAACTTGAACTGAAGCAAAGTATTTCTTTATTATCTCACTTAAACGTTTCCTGCTAACACTGTGACTGTGAATTTTGTGTGACGTCAACACCGACGGCGATCATGCGCCGACAGCAGCGGTGGGATACAGCCCGCTCCTACTGAAGTCCTCTGGATTCCGCTACCCCTGCGCCTTCACGAGGTCGTGGCAATTCCTACCCATTGCCTTTCGATCCCAAGGTGCGCTCTCACACCAGGAACCGAAGACCTGGGCTGAAAGTGGTCTCTGCAATACACCACAAGGGAGCAGGACCTGATCCAGACGTTTGGCGAAGAGTTCCGGTGTGCTGACGACGTCCAGTGGTGACGTGACTGCATGGCGGAGCAGGTGAGCGCAGCCACGTGAATTACGCAACCAAGGTATGGACGCTCTTCAAGTGAGTGCAGCCAGAAGCAACGGATGGTGAGGTTATTGATTCTATAATCACTGGTTTTTAATCCTGATTTTATGAAATGTGTATTGTAGTGTAAAACTCCTGACTTTTTGCCCAAACTAGTCTCCTTTTTCAAAACTTTCCGTAAACCTGACCAATCAGAAACTGACGGTACAAACATAAATTATTCAAACCAAAAACTTCGGTTGTAGCTGTCATTGTCGTTTTTAGGAACTGTCGTGGTCGCTTTTTTGTAGCTGTCAGTGCCGTTTTTTTTGTAGCTGTCATTGTCGTTTTTAGGAGCTGTCATTGTCGTTTAGGAGCTGTCATTGTCGTTTTAGGAGCTGTCACTGTCGTTTCTAGAAGCTGTCACTGTCGTTTCTAGAAGTTGTCAATTTACCCGAAACAGCAAGGAAAAATCGTCAAAACATATTTCTGCAAACGATTTCCGGAGGCGGCTCCGAAAAACCGCAAGCTAGTAGTGTCAAAAAGGTCATTCAAAAAAATTCCTGTTTTCGCAAACGAAATAACGAAAGAATGAAATTAACGGTCAAAAAGTCAAATGTTGAGTTTTGTTTTTGTGAAATTTTAAATACCTGTCAAAATTAAAATGATTTCAATCCTGTGTAGATTAATTTTTGTAAGTACTGGTTTTGATAGTTCGATTCAAACACTGCGGGTAGTAAAAATTAATATTTTTTAAAACGCAGCGCAAGAAAAAAAAAATCTTGTTGCGTGTGTGTGTCACGACGCGCGGTCTATCGGGGTGCTAATAATTTGTCCTTTACTGTAGTTATTTTCATTTTTACAAATACCCACTAAACAAACTGTTTGCATTATCTGCCTTAATGTTTTCTTTAGGGTCCTCTAATCTGGTAACCATGAAACAATTAGAAAGGTAGAAGAATTTAACCAATTAGGATATTGTTTTGGATCGATTTTTAGTTTGACTTTTGATTCGCCGGTTGGCTCGATCATTAGGTCGATCGTTTAATCGATTGCTGGGACGTTTGTTGGTCGATTGGCGAGGCGTCTGTTGGTCGATTGGCGAGGCGTTTGTTGGTCGATTGGCGAGGCGTTTGTTTGTCGATTGGCGAGGCGTTTGTTGGTCGATTGGCGAGGCGTTTGTTGGTCGATTGGCGAGGCGTTTGTTGGTCGATTGGCGAGGCGTTTGTTGGTCGATTGGCGAGGCGTTTGTTGGTCGATTGGCGAGGCGTTTGTTGGTCGATTGGCGAGGCGTTTGTTGGTCGATTGGCGAGGCGTTTGTTGGTCGATTGGCGAGGCGTTTGTTGGTCGATTGGCGAGGCGTTTGTTAGTCGATTGTTGGAGCGATCTCCAATCGATTGTTGGGACGATTTTTTTATTGTTAATCGATTGTTAGTTGATTGTTGGACTGATTGTTAATCGATGGTTGGATCGATGGTTAGATCGATTCTTGAATCAATGTTCTTATTTACAAACGAAATAATATTAGGAAAAGTAACGGCAAACCTTGCAAATGAACAGTAATCGCTTAATCTAATTGTTAGCAATGCTGGTCGGGCAAACTGTCAGGTTGACATTTGTGGAGCTTTATAAGCAGTGGCAATTAAAGATTTGCAGTTGAATGTTATTGCTTTAACTACTACTGTGCTACTGTGTTTTAAGCTTTTATGTAAATTTAGGATGGACGAGCGATAATTTCGAGACAAGTTAAGATTTGACATAAGCGATGTAATTGGATCTTTTGAAAAAAGGATGTCTTGCAAACATGAAAGACAATGTTAAAACTTGATCAAAGATTTAGAAGTTTCTATTAAAATTTTACATGTACAGCCAAATGGCAGTATAAAGTAAAGCATGGTTGGAACCATTATTTAAGATGTTTCGAAAAAATCGATGTTCACGGTTTAGTTTATGATAATGAGCCGACCGTATGGGCGGAGAATTTGTAAATTAGATTTATTGCAGTAACTAGTCCCTTTCCCACCTATTACGCTGACTGATCACCAGTGTATCCTTTTTCCCTGTCCAGAGCTGATCCTAGGCGGGTGATGCCATAGGAGATGGCTAGATCCAAGGCGGGTGATGCTAGTTAGGGAGGCTATATCCTATGCGGGTGATGCCATGAAGGAATATGGCTAGATCCAAGGCGGGTGATGCCGTAGATTAGGTAGTTTTAATGTGAATTGGCTTATTGCTTTAAAACAAATTATATTGATTTCTTGTTCGGACCTATTCAAGCCATTAATCATTTTTCAAGCGCGATATTTAGATTCATTAGATTAATTAGTCCCCTTCCCACCTATTACGCTGGCTGGCCACCATGCGTATCCTTTTTCCCTGTCCAGAGCTGATCCAAGGCGGGTGATGCCATGTGGTATGGCTAGATCCAGGGCGGGTGATGCTAGTTAGGGGGCTATATCCAAGGCGGGTGATGCCATTTGGTATGGCTAGATCCTAGGCGGGTGATGCCAAGTTAGGACTAGAAGGCGAATGATGCCGTGTAATACCAATCAGCCAATTCACACCAAATATTTGATACTGTGTAAGTTTGGCTAACCCTATGTGGGTGACGCCGATAGAATGTTTGATTTTGGGCTAACCCTATGTGGGTGACGCCGATAAACTGATTGATTTTGGGCTAACCCTATGTGGGTGACGCCGATAAACTGTTTGATTTTGGGCTAACCTTATGTGGGTGATGCCAATAAAATGATTATAGGCAAACCCTATAAGGGTGACGCCGATAAAATGTTTGATGCTGTGTAATTTTGGGCTAACCCAATGTGGGTAACGATAAAATGTAATTGATTAGTTTGGAAACTTTTATTTTTGTAATTTGAAAATATAGTTGAAGCTTGCGATCATTTATTAGTTTTGCATTGTATAATGTAGAAGCACTTTTTTCAATTTTGTAAATGTGCGGTACCATGGAGTATTTTTATTGTTACAACTTTTGTGACTTTACGAGCATGGCAGTTAGGTTTCTCATTGAGTCATTCAACTACATGGTGCTCACATAATAGAAGCAATAAGGAATATGTAACCAAGATAATATGTAACTCATAATATGATTTAAAAGAGTGTCCATGGAGTTTCTTGCACGTTCTTCTCCATAGAGACCTACGCTTTGGAACGTGCGACTTAGCTTCACTTTTTTGGACTGACCGACATTTGACTATTCAGAAGTGCCTGCTAATGATCTATTTAAAATAAATGCTTTGATTTTTTTAAATTTTAATGTAAAGTTCTGTACAGCGCAGAGAGCGCGCTGAAATCAGAATGGCCGTGTGGGCGCAAAACCATTATTTGAATATTTTGATGAGGATTTAATTCGATCACTTCCTGCTAATTTCTTTTAAATATTGCAACATCCTGTTGAATTTATAGAAGGATTTCATTTGATAACTTCCTTTTGAATTATTTTAAAATATTACGACATCCTGTTGAATTTATAAAAGGATTTCATTTGATAACTTCCTTTCGAATTATTTAAAAATATTGTTGAATTTATAACAAATTAAATGACAACTTTCTTTCTAGAAAATATGAAACATCCGGTCGAATTTGTGAGGATTTAACTTGACCACTTCATTTTTATTTCTTTAAAAATATCAGAGCATCCGGTCATATTTAAATAAGAATTTACTGTGACAATTTCCGTTCTATTAATTTATTTAAAGTATTTTTCTACCTTCATGGTGAATTTTTGTACTTGTCAATTTCTGAATATAAAAACCGTTGTAATGTGATTAGAAAGGCACTTTTTGACCGACCATAGAATAAACAACTTGAACTGAAGCAAAGTATTTCTTTATTATCTCACTTAAACGTTTCCTGCTAACACTGTGACTGTGAATTTTGTGTGACGTCAACACCGACGGCGATCATGCGCCGACATATACGTGATTCATGTTTAATTAAACGCCAATCAACGCGGTGAAATGTCACTACTATCTGAATGGGATGACAGTTCAATTATGTTCTGTAACTTGATATTCAAAATACTCGTCAATATTTTACATAGAAAAGCGATTCCATTGACCTCCAACTTATTTTTTGATTGTGGTCATAGCGAATTTTTAAAGTCGATCTATATAGAATACGTTACATGATAAAAATCCTTTACTTCAAAAAAAAAAACAGGTTTAATTGTGCTTCTTCATCTTAGCAGAATAAAATTCGCGTTTTTTTTAAATTAAATTTTCATTTAGTCTGCATCTGGAACTTGGGATCTGATGCCCAGCAAATGCTGGTTACCCTTTCGATTCGGCACTTTTGTTCTCTTTTATATTATTTCTTTGGCCCTTACGATTCAAAACCTCGGGATTTCCTCGAAAAAAGTGCGTGTCAGACCGTATGAAGGCCTGCGTGATTCGGGAAGGTGAGGACGCCATGACGTCTTTCCTGCCACTCCTGAAAGATGAGACTTACTGCCATGATTATTGCTAGTGAAGGATTAGCAGCACTATTTAAAGTTAGTTACGTATTACCGCAATCATTTGTCACATCCAGTTGAAATACATCCCAAATACGAATCAGGGACAAAGTTATTTCAATTATAATGCAATTAAAATCTAATTTTGTGGGTTGTTAAACTTTGTACGATGGATTCAAATTAAATTACACCCCGACCAATATGTTGGGATATTTGTACATTAGGTATGTACTGACATACCTTCAACTATGTATGTAGATTAGTGGTCTATGTAAACAAGTCTTAAGGGCTTTATTTCAGCGAGACACCATGGCGGCACGACCAGTCGCCGCTACCAACAAAATGTATACAGCTCTCTAGAGAGTTACTTACCTGGCGTTCGTTTGGTTGCGCAACCAATTTGGTGGCGCGACTAGCTCGGACGTGTGGCGACTCGTATGTCTGTATGGTATCTAGTTTGGTAGCTTAGGAAGTCCCGGTGAAAAATAGCCCTTTGACTTGCAGCAAATCCGTTCTGGCGTCATTTACTGTTGCTGTGCCGCCAGAACGAATTTTTTCTTTAATCCTTTATTTAGACTTAATATTTTAAAAATTGTAGATAGAATCTACGGAGTATAAATCTTTATTCAATAAATTTTGACACACAGTGTCCATTTTGACCGTCGCGCGTCGGGTCTCTTAAACAGGTATTTTTTTTCTGAAAGAGATTTATTAGAAGACAAATATCGATTATGGAAGTAATGCAGAACAGGTATATATTTTTTTAGCAACACAAGATCTAACAGAAGTGACCCAGCTGGGTCGAAACCTACTGGAGCCAAGGGTTCGCTTCTGTAAGGAAAACCCAGCCCTGGTATGCAAGGCAGCTAAGGAACTAGAAGTAGGTTTTTGTAGACAATTTATTTTATTATTACATTAATTAAATTTAGTCCAACACTAAAGAAACCTTATCCAGCCAGTTTCTCCCTAGTCCTTAAAGCTAAAACAACACAAACTCAGTTTAATCTAAGTAGATTAACTCCAGACTTCACATCGTGAATCACGATTTTAAACCAAGTAAAAAAAGACAAAAGCTGACTGTAGCACTTTTCCTTAAGCTTAACGTTTAATCTCCGCACTGACTTGTGCTAAATTGCTGACATCAATCCGTATGATTACTGAGCTGAACCTCTGTACTGCTTCGTTGTGTGTTTAAGGCCCTTGCTCCCATTTAGTACAATAAAACAGTAATTTTCTGAAGCCTGCTTCTCGGTAACGGCTAGGTCCATCATCATACTCTCTAGAAGTAAGGCGCAATTACTTTTTGCTCATTTACGCTTGTCGAGTTCTTTGGGGTGAATCTGATTGCCCTGAATTAGTTGCTCAGCTGGTGAGGTTGTTTGTTCCTCCCGAACCTAAACAACACCACAGGCCGCGAAAACACCGTTTGTGAACTGATCTTTTATTGCAGATAGTGTCACGAGCTAACTCGCCAGTCGTTCGTGCTTTTTCTGTGCTTAACGCTCTTCTGACTCTAACACTGAAGTGTAACTGTTTAGCTGGGCGATGTTTAGATGTGTGTCGTAAATGTCTAAAGTTTTGTGAGAAGATGGATAAATAAATAAACAAGTTTTGTGGAATATATTATTTTAATGGTAATATATAAGTATTTTCTTTTATTTCTAAATTATATATTAGTTTATTTTTTCTTCAATGTTATTGAGTGATTTGATTTTAGGTTAGTATTTTTTTTTTATTAAATGATTTTTTTTAGGTTCTAATTTTCTATTGTACCTACAACGCCTTAGACATTGTCTGTAATGTTGATTTTCTGAAGCCTACTCCTCGGTAATGACTAGATCAATAGGTTTGAAAAAAAAAATTGATTCATATACTATATAAGACAAATACTTCTATAAAAAAACCAAATTATATTTTTTCGCTTGTTTTCTCTAAGTATTCCTAAACGGCTTTGATCTTTGAAAAAATAGCTGGTTATGTGTTCTTCAGAATGTACATAGCATTATGTAAATTAATCAATATTACTCAAAAAATAAATATTTAAATGTCAGCGGGTTTCTATCCGGGCGCAGGCGGCAGTAAGAGTATGTGTGCATTCAACTCCGGCTAGATGTTCAAGGTACGATACGCCTTAAGAAGATTTTATCTGCTGCAGTCTAATGATTAAGGCATTTGGTTTAAGAGGTTAGAAGTGAGAGTGTGTATTTTTAAATTACAATACTTGAGACTATATTATTATATAAAGAGATCACATTCTTGAGTGTTTATCTCCTGAAAAATGACTATGTGTATTATCATAATATGTATGACACTTTTAGGGTTTTGTTTTAAGGTGGGAAATCATTCAATGACTTCTTTCATTATATGGCGATGTGGGAGGGCGTGTCAGAATTTAACTAACTAATACCACAAAATATATAGGTACAGAAGTCAATCTACATATAAAGCGCGCTAGAGCAACGCACACAAAGACACCGCTCACTGACACGATGTCTCGGTCGCGTCTCGGATCACTCGTCGAACAATTCCGGCTCAAACGCTCATTAGTGTGCGTCCACCGAGCGTAGGTATAAAAAGTGAAGTACATACATGAGATTGTTTTCTGTACCTATCTATTTTGTGCTAATACCAATCCTGTATTACTTCTTTGCTTTGCGCTCCAGGACTCCGGGTTTACCTTTTGGAAGTTAATCCATGGCCCTAGTAGGCTTCGTCGGTCCTGCTGGACCCCTATGATTTTACTGACATCTCCTAGAGGCGCATGTGGAATACTACGCATCGTCGACGACTCGGGCTTGATCTGGATGGTTACCGGACGGCCGGACGGCGAAAATACTTTTAGGTTACGTTTCCACTGAAGTAAAGGTGGACGGAGTGGAGTGGAGAAGAACGGTAAAAACTACTCTTCACTTCGTACTCCGCTCCGCACAACAGCTTACTCGACTCTGTTCTGTCAGGCTCGGGCTCTCATGTTCATTAGTTTTATTTGAAAGTCCGCTTAAGTTCACACCGCTTCACTTAGGTACACTGTTTCTAATGGTGTGGAGTGGATATTTCAAGCAGTGTGATTGACTAAATGACAATCCTCTCCACTCTGCCCAGCTCCACATTAGCAAACGCAGCCTTAGCCTACAGTTTTGGCAAAAGACAGTTTCAAGTAGATGACAGTACTGACACCGACCTTATCTGATGCTAACATCAAAATAATGGCTAACTATTAATTCTGAAAGCTCAAGTTGTATTACTCAACTAGATAGATAAAAGGAATCTTTGAACTCTTCATGATAAAAAAAATCTTAATTGAATAAACCCAGTTACCTATTCAAAATCTCCAATCGAATTTGTAAAACAAAACCCACTTCACAAAACAGTTACCAATAAAAATCAAATCACCTTTTTTCAATTACGTCCAATTTCCAGGACAAGAAACAGCGTAATTTATTCTCACCTCCATTGAAATAACAATTATCAAAGTCACTACACTTCTAATAAAACAAACACAGAGAGCACCATTCCGTAATTTCTAAAATCAACGAAAGATCCCCATTTAGAATTTAAATGTATACTTAACATACCTATTGAAACGGAAAAGGTATATTTCGTATTAAAACTGGAGACTTTCAGTGGCTCTGATGGCAAAGAACCCCAAAATAAAGGGGTGGAAATTCTACCCCCTAACACGTAAAGTTATCCCTCGTGAGTTGTAAAACTACCCTTTCTTATTCGAGCACTGCCTGGGGATATAGCCTAGAGCCTAGGGGAGATCTGTCAAAGAGTAGGTAATGTAGCCTTTGGTGCAGATGTGACATTTTTTACAGCTTTTATGTAAGAAGCATGCTGGATTAATAAAATCAATTTAACCTTCCGAATACCGTAATTAGAGACACAATTTATTTATTTATTTACAATTTACTTATACAACATTACAGTCTTACTAAACTAATGCGTTGTACAGAAACAAGAAAAAAAGAAGAAAATAAAAATAGAAGAAAACATATACATTACCACTAATATAAAATAAAAAAATATCCCACAAAACCAAATAAGACAACGTTTACTTATTTTTCATCCGTCCTCTCACAAAACCTCAGACATTCACGTCACACATCTATCCATCTCCCAGCAAACAAGTCACACTCTGGTGTTAGAGTCAGAAGAGCATTAAGCACAGAAAGCGCACGAACGAGTGGCGAGTTAGCTCTTTACACTGTCTGCGACAGTAGAAAGATAGAGAGATAGAGAGCAAACGCCGGCTTTCGCTTGGGGTTTAATTAATAAATAAATTCATGTTACAGAATATAAAAAATCTCGATGGGTGGTGAGATGAGCACAGACGATATTTTTATCATTACGGTTAAAACCTGGATGGGTAAAACACAGAAATCTGGAAATTCTCAAAAGAAAAGAGGCTTATATCTGCCCAGCAGAAGGCGATTTCGGGCTGTGAATGATGAAGATGATGATGGTGATAGTTACATATTATTTTGAAAAACCAAAAAAAAATCTCGTAATTTCACTTTAAAAATCTTTGATTTGTCAGACTATCTCTTAAGGCACCGTTGCAAAATGCAACTGAAGAAATACGGGTGGGTTTAAGTCAGTATAAGTCTGATATTTCCTCTCGCTCTACTCAAAACAGGAGAAGTTATTTAATGATTTACCCTTTTTTGCCCCAAAGAAAAACATGGCTTCACATGACCCAACCTCTCTGAGGCAACGGACTAATATCTACAAAGTACTACAAATGCACATTCTACCTAACAAATCGACAGTCGTACATCGCATCCGGTACTCTTTACGGCCTATTTGCGATGAACGAGTTTTATAACCACCCTGTATCCTTATTTCCAGTAGGTACCTATTTTTTATTCTCCATATTATCATCACCTTGTATTTTCCTAGCTGTTCGTGACGTCATTTTGAGTGTCACATCTTTTGGTTATGAATTTTTATTCTTTTAAGAAACTGTTATTATTAAATAAATAATGTCTTTGGAAAAAAGATTTTAAAGTCATTGATATAAAGAAGTTTTAAATTTTATTAGTTCAGTAGTTATTTTTCCAGTGTGTAAAAGTTAGAAATAACCTTAAAGGGAATACTGGAGATAAAACTATACAAATAACAGTAAAATTCATCAGTCGTTGAGTTTAAGGTATGATTAATTAACAAAAATCAATAAAATCAAAATTTCATTCTTGCATTTCACAAAATAAAATCGCCCGCAACGTCTGTTTGCCTTTATGAACGCGATAAACTCAAAAACTGCGGAACAGATTTGCATGTAATTTTACTACCAGACAGTGATTCTTGAAAATGGTTTAGAAGTTACGAGTTCAATACCTGCATATTATAGTGGAGAAAAGCCAAGAATTTCAAAGATTACTAATCCTATGGATCACATATGATTTAACCGATACTTGTTTGCTGTATGGACGTTGAAAGAGACATATGAATTAATTTCTTTACTAACACCTGTATGAAGCTGATTGCTTATTTATATTATTAGTAGAATATGTAAGAGAAAATCAAAATTAGGTACTTAAATCAAACACCATTGTTTTTGTATAGTAAACTCCTAATTCCTTATCCGCCACCCAGCCAATAATAGGCACAATTTTATTAAAATCTCGCAAAAATACTGCCCTTAAATTTCCATTAAAAGCGAAAAGGAATTTCGCAGATCTGTCTCAATTGTTTGCGCAGTCGCGTATTTCTTGTCGTGCGACCCGAGGTGCGAAATCGCAGTTCTCCGCTATTTCTCGCCACATAAGGAAAGGAATAATGAATCACTTTTTCCCTTGCGTCCGTAACAAAATTCGAAATCCCGATAAGGGAATCAGAGATACAGACGGTGTTTTAAAACTGAAATGGGGTTTATTAAGAGTATAAGAACCATTTTGGTGGTTTTAATAGCAGATTGTTTTGCGATCGAAGATTGCAGGCAATATCTTTATTTATTTTGGTCTTGGTTTTTTTTTTTGTGAGTTCATTGCAACTTGCCAGTTTTATTGTAGTGCCAATTCCTTAGTTTACAGATTAAGAGGCTGATTTTCCACTCGCCTATCGTCATCATCGAGCATGGTTTAAAAGCTTTTTACTTTATTTAACGCAATTCAACGCGATATTTGACTAAAAGGCAATGCGAATAAAAGATAACGCCTGAAAACTCTGTTAGCATTCAGTAATTCCGTGATTCACTCGAATATTTCACAAAACTTGTTCCAGGAAATGCGTGTTGTTTTTTAAACCCTTAAAAGTTTTTGAAAACAATTGTTATCATTCAGAATCTTGACTTTTGCAAGGCTTCTATTCTTGCCCTTGATTGACTTTTTTTTTAAATTTTGGAGTAAATGATGAAATTTCGAATTATATGCAAAATAGCAGATTTTCAGAGGTCTTTACTGGATTAGTTTTACAAAAATTTATTTCAATAAAAGCCTAGATAATATCCATAAGATACTGTGTTTCCAAAATATCTAATGGAAAAATGTAATAACGTCATAATCGTTAATAGCATATCGGTTAATATGAAAAACAGTGAAAATATAGGTACGACTATGTCGAGTTGCATCCCCTTAAAAATGATTTTGGGTACTTTCATTTTTTTTGCCGCCGACGTATCGACGGCTACAGTTAGATATCTGTGCCGTTGGTAACATACAACCAAAAAATGATGGTCATAAGTGAGTTGAGCTACAAATGAATACTGACAAATGCTTAGTGACTGGACAGGTTCACTCAAATCTGTGTGACTCTTTTCTCAAAAGACCATTTCAGACACTAATCTGCATAGTACTTCACTGATTTAATCATTATAAAGCTGTATAGACGTTAAAAAAGACTTAGACCTATGAATTCATTTATGTGTTTCTTCTCAGGGTGAGCTAGGAACCATTGGCCTCATAGCATAACCAGTCAGGTCTCCTCTCTAGAAGAGAGAATGGGCCGTAATCCACCACGCGAGTTATTCAAATTGATGAAAAAATTGATGTGTGAAAATGTTTTGTTTTTTTTTTTTAAATTGATTAACTAGTGCTTGACTGCGATCCCACCTGATGGTAAGCAATGATGCACTCTGATGGTGAGGCACACTAGTTTATGAGCTTATTCAGTCTTGCCTTGAAGACACTCAAATTATAATCGGACGGTAAGACCGCAGCAGGCAAATTGTGCCAGTCCTTCGACGTACACAGTTTAAACGACGAGGCAAAACGCTTAGTTCGGATCGTAGAGGTTTCAACATCGTATGAGTGGAAACTCGCAGTACGTCATTTATCATTGAAAGCTTGTAACGTAAGGTGTAACGTAAAGGAGTTACATACAAGTTACGTGAAGGAGTGAGTGTATAGTAAGTAGTGTTACACAAAGGAGTGTAACAGTTACATGAGAGGGTAAGGAGGAGGAGTATAGAGGAAGAGTGAGAGTAAGAAGTGTAAGTGTATAGTAAGAGGAGAGGAAGAGTGTTACGCGAGTGCAAGAGGGAGTGTAGTGAGTAAGTGCCTCCAGGGAGTAGCCCTGGCAAGGCACGTGTGGTGAGTAGTGAGAGGTTGAGTGTGGAAGTGAGGAGTGTGGGAGGAAGGTATGGAGGGAAATAATAAATATATATGAATATGAATCCTTGTGAGGTTATATTACAAATAAAAGCATATAAAAACAATAGAAATATAAAAAGATATAAAGTTATAAAAATATCAGCTCAAACGGCGTCACGGCGGAGCGCAGCAGCTGGTGTAGGCGCAGCCCTCAGCCGTACGAGGGACGGCGAAGGCTGCGCAGCCGCAGGCAGCAACAGATGATGGTCAGGCGACACAGCCCTCCAGCATAAGGGCCGGCAGAGGTAGAGAGGAGGCCCTCAGAGGCCAGGTCCAATTGTAGTACAGCCCTCTGCCGTCAGGGCCGGCAGAGGCAGAGAGGAGGTCTTCATAGTTCAAGGAGCTCAACCAAGAATCTCACACCAGGGAGCTGAGCTAAGGAGCTGAGCCAAGAAACTGTCACCAAGGATCTGACACATGTAACTGCACCAAGAAACTGTCCACAAGGAGCTGACACCAGGAGCTGAACGAAACTGTCCCAGAAACTCACCAACATGGTTTTTTATCAATTTTGACGGCTATGCTGGCTGTCAATTCATAATTTAAAATTTGAAAACAGGTTTCAGCCAGCATTGCTGTTTCACAATAAAGTATATCTTTATTGTGAAACAGCAATTTAATTTTAAAGAATGATTCGCAGATAGGAGAACATATAATTTGTTAGCAAATTATATGTTTACAAAATAAATAATATTATGAGTAAAAGAATAAAACCTAAGACTATAAAAATACTCTTTGTTGATACCTAATCAAAACCATAGAAGAAAATGGTAGTGACATGACAGATGACAGTGATCAAAGAAAATAAACAAACTAAATATATAAGAAATATTATAAAGAGATGTGATTATTGTGAAGTAAAGTAAACGTAAGTATTAATAACATTACAAGCTATCAATTGTCTGTACCTACTAATAAATGTCAAATTATCTCAGCTTAGATTTTTTTAAACCAGGGTATCGACGCCAATATCAGTACAGACCAACCAGCCTGTATAATAAAAAACACAGACTAAGTTCATACCTGAGCACTGCCGTATGCTAATTTAAATACTAATAACCCAACTTCAGAATCAAGCAAGCAAACTATTGAATCGATTCAATAACGACATCTGAACAAAGTTTGTCACAGAACAATGCATAAGCGCCACAATGCCCAATTACTGGATGCAACACGCAGAAACGGCAGTTCATTCATGTGAGAGCTTGTTAGACGCTCGTCTGTGTCTAGTGTAGGGGAAGTTTTACTAACGCGCTTATTGTGGTAGGCCAGCGACTGGAAAACTAGAAAATCGTGTGAATGCAAAGTTGGTAGTGTTTTTTGATGTCATGGGGAAAGTTCCTTGTGTTTTAACTTGTTGCGATAGTGTCGAACCAGGTAATAATTTCTCATATTTGAATTTCTGTTGGGTTTTTAATTAGCTTGTTTTCCCGAAGGACAGAGTAGTTTGAAAACGGGAGAGGCAGAATTTTGCCTTGCAGTGGGACAAAATAGGCTAGTTAGATTAGTTTAGTTGTCTAATATTAAAGATTTGGTAAGAAACTTTCTTCTTGTATCTTTATTTTCCTATTCCAGTTAAACTAGCTGAAAAATCGCCTTGGAACAGGCTGCTCATAATTTTCTCAGTACGCACGGTCGACAATGAACAGGCAATTCAAATTTTCACGAGACATTAAAAAAATGTTTTAGATTTACTACTAGTGTCTGGTTCTAATCATTAAAGCTTATTTTCATTCATACTTTATCAACACACCCAATCCAATAATGTCTTGACATTCCTTTTTTTCGACGTCCTAAAACCAATCTGTTTCGTATTATTTCATAACATTAAACTATCTGGCAAAACAATAATATTTACCTATAAGTATAGAAGATTTAAACCACGTTTTAAACAATAGCACTGAAATATTTAGACTTAAACATCTGACATAAATTCGTCGCAACGAAACAGACCCTTTACTAAAGATGAGAGAGGGGTGACCACCTGTGCGGGGGGAGGCCAGACGTCAGCTATCGATTATTCGAGAGTGAATACAGAGAACTTGTTCGGGGCCCGGGAGCATTTCCTTTACAAAACCCACCACACAAAATATACACCTTACCCTTCTCAAAACAAGGTCGCTTTCCCTTTGACGAAACTCATAAATCACTCGTGCTCATCCATGTGTCTATAATGACGCTTCAATCTGTCAAATTAGAACTTAAAATTGACAGGTCCAAGGTCGAATTCGGCTTGGCAAGTCACGTCGCTTCGTATTACGGAATCAATTTACGTTTATGAAAATTTTTCAGAGTACGATTCCATGTAATATTATGGTTTGCTCCGGAATTAAGGCTCGAAGAGATTTTTGTATGATAATGAACGCGTGTTCGTATTCTTTGAATGAATGTGGTGGATGGATGTTTGATGTGTATGTTGTTGAATTAACTGGGAAATATATAATAATAATATAATATAATATTCCACAACTATCACACAACGCCGTCTAGTCTCAAGCTAAGCAGAGCTTGTGTTATGAGTACTAGACAACTGATAAACATACTTATATATTTCTAAATACATACATATTATAGATAAATTACCCCCAGACACGGAACAAATGATCACGCTCATCACACAAACATTTGTCCTGGTGGGAATCGAACCCACGACCTGCGGCATAGCAGTCAGGGCCACTAACCACTAGACCAACAGGCCAGTCAAGTCAGTTTTATAAGATTTTAATGACGTGTTAGAAAACTACCTAATTATCGTAAAGCATATGTAAAAGTTAATCACCAAACTTAAGTGGCAGTGGGTAGGTTACATTACTCGCAGAACAGATGATCGACGAGGACGACACGTTTCCTGGAGTGGCGACCACGTACCGGAAGACTTATTTCGCAATTGCACTGACAATTGCAGCAGCACTGTAGCCTACCCCCAGTCAAGGAGATGTCAGCAAAGGACCCAAGAAGGTCAAAGCCTACTGAGGCCATGGGTTGTGCGAAAGACATATCCGGGGCCCTGAAACAATGATAAATGATAAATGATAAATGATAAATGATAAATGATCTTTATTTTGCAAGTAGGTTTTATAAAAACACTTTTACACGTCAATTTTTTTTTTTCGTCAATTAATGCTAGATGAGGCCGGTGTTTCCTAGCTGACTACCCTGAGAAGAAACACCGAAACAAACTCAGGGGTCAAAGTCTCTTTTAAAGTCCATACAGCAAAACATGTAATGGTCAAATCATATGAGAACCATGCAGATTGAGCCTGAGATGGTCTTTTGAAGAAAGAACCACACAGTTCTAAGTGGACCTGTCCAGTCAGTGCAAGCATTTGTCAATATGCGTGTAGCTCAACTCAGGACTACTAAGGAGCTCAACGACTTGACGAACAATGCCAAAGAAAGGACATTTGGGTAGGCCACATCAAATACTCAAAACTGCCAGACATCATGTGAAAATAAAAGAAAAGGAAAGAGTAATCCACATAGTTCTCACATTCACAATAATAAAATTTACAAAAGTGTAAATATTACAAATTGTAAAAAAAAAAAAAAAAAGTAAGTATATAAAAAAAAAAAAAAATCAGTCAAATAGTAAAAATAAACATGTCATAATTGTTAAAAAATAATAATAATATATATATATATATATATACAATATCATAATTGTAAAACAACAACAATCGTCAATAAAAAAAAGGCAGTTAAAACAAAAAAACATTCAAATGATAATAATTATAGTGAGTAGGTACTGGAGCAGGTCAATCCCAAGCCGTTTTATCCTCAAGATACTCTTTTACAGTATAAAAAGCCTTTTGGCAAAGTTTTCGCTTTACAAATATTTTGAATTTATTAATGCTAAGTTCTTGAATAGGACTGGGAAGCTTATTATAAAAATGTATACTTTGGCATCTAAATGAGCGTCCTATTTTTTTGAGCCTGGTGGCAGGAACCACTAACTTGTGTTTGTTCCTAGTATTAACGTTGTGAATGTCACTGTATTTTTTAAACATGTTTTTATTTTTATGAACATACAAAATATTTTCATAGATATACTGAGATGGCACAGTCAAAATATTAATATTTTTAAATTTATCTCTGAGGGAGTATCTGGGACTTAATTTATAAATTGAACGAATGGCCCTTTTCTGCAAAACAAAAATCGTTTGGATATCGGCGGCATTTCCCCATAATAGAATACCGTACGACATGACACTATGAAAATAACTGAAGTAAACTAAACGGGCTGTCTCTAAGTCAGTTAGATTTCGAATTTGTCTAACAGCGTATGCGGCAGAGCTAAGTTTTTTCGACAACTTATCTATGTGTGGGCCCCACTGAAGCTTAGCATCAAGAGTTATACCCAAGAACACTGTAGTGTCTTCAGGACTCAATTCTTTACCTTTTATTAGCACACTAGTTTCTACCTGCCTTACGTGAGGCATCGTAAATTTAACAAATTTGGTTTTCTTTTCATTAAGGAGCAGGTTATTGACATTAAACCAGTGTACTATTTTTGAAAGGGCGTTATTTATGTCATCAGTAACCGGCTGCTGACGTTTAAGCTTAAACAAAAGCGAAGTGTCGTCTGCAAACAACACTATATCATGGTTATCCTTTATGAGGTATGGCAAGTCATTTATATAAATGAGAAATAAAAATGGACCAAGAATCGAGCCCTGGGGCACACCCATTGATACTACAGACCCGAGTGATCTTTTTCCATTTACATCAACTCTCTGAATCCTATCACTCAAATAAGAAGTAAGAAGATCCAGAGAGGAATTCCGGATTCCGTAATGGTGTAGTTTCCTGATTAATGTTTCATGGAGAACGCAATCGAAAGCCTTGGACAAATCACAAAAAATGCCCAGGACATCGCATTTGTCTTCCCATGCATTATAAATATGTCCTAAAAGTTCAACCCCGGCATCGGTTGTTGAACGACCCCTTGTAAAACCGAACTGTTTATTATGTAACAACTTATGTCTATTAAAAAATCTTTGTAATTGATGTAAAATTACTTTCTCAAATATTTTACTAAAGGTGGGTAGCACGGAAATAGGTCTATAATTTGTGGGGTCAGATGTACTACCCGTTTTAAACAATGGTATTATTTTACTATACTTCATTAAGTCAGGAAACTCGCCACGATCAATACAATTATTAAAAATAAGTGCTAAACTAGGAGCTACAACCTTTATAATGGACTTTACAACATCCACAGAATTTCCCCATAAATCTGTGGTCTTTTTTACATTCAAAGTGTTAAAGGTTTTAATTATGTCCACATATGTCACATGTTCGAAATTAAAATCTGAATCACAAACTTTAACATTTTCTTTAAGCAGAGACTCTGCAGCAGTGGGTGATGAGTTCAGAGATTCAGTAGTTAATATGGGGATCTCTGAAAAGAACTTTTCAAAAGCTGCAGCAACTTGTGAGTCCGATTTGATCACGCTGTCATTAATTTTAAGGCTATAGTCACTACATGGTTTTTTAGATCTTCCAGTTTCACTGTTTATAATATTCCAGGTAGTTTTAATTATATTATTACTATTTTTAATTTTAGAACTCAAGTAGCGCGATTTTGCAACAGAGCATACTTTTTTGAATAATTTTGAATAATTTCTAACATACAAACTAAACTCGGCAGTGTTTACAAGAATTTTTTCCTCATACAATTCATAGAGTCGCGTTCTACTTTTATGTATACCAATGGTAGCCCATTCACTGAAAGATACATTACTATTAACCGATATAGTTTTGGGTATAAAAGTGGAATTAAATTGCTTACAGTACATATTAAAAAAACATTCATATTGTTGATTCAGATCATCTAATGTTGACAATGCTGGTAAATTATTAATTAGTTTAGTTTTAAAAGTTTCTAAGCGATTTGCAGTTTTCGGGTTAACAGTGATATTCTTTTTAGCCACTATGATGTTTGGAATTTGAAAAGTAATTAATTGCCCACAATGATCAGAATCTAGTAAATTTATAATGTCTTTATGGCTAGGTACAACATCGGTATAAATATTATCTATGCAAGTGGCACTAGTAGGAGTTATTCTTGTAGGCTCTAAAAACAAATTAACAAGATTGTAGGACTGAAACAAACTTATAATTTTGCTACATAAAGCTGAATTTTCTAATAAATTAACATTAAAATCACCACATGTGATTATGTACTTGTTTGAATTACAAATCTTGTGAAACACTTCATCCATTACCTTTTCAAAGCAGTCATACAATCCGGAAGGGGGTTTGTACACACTTAATATAATAAACTGCTCCAACTCAATCAATGGCAAAGAAGGAAAAGAGAGAGTGGGTTTTTAGTCAGTAAAAGTCTGACTCTATCTCCCGCTCCGCCCAAGAGCGGGGAATGACATTGGATGATTTTCCGAACTAAAAAATAAAATAAAATAGCAAGCTGACAAACCTTGAGTTTGGACTGTTGGATGTTAGTCAAAGACCAAGACTGTGCACCACAGGTAAGGATGGGGAGAACAGGTACACATGTCCATGAGCTTACACTTCAGTGACATAAGAAATTATCAAATCTAAAATTCCCCAAATTCAGCTGTCCCCGAAATAGACAAAGCCTTTATTTCCCTACAATTTGGTGAATAAAAAAAGGGTTATTAATTATAAAGACAATGGGAATACATCAGTCGTTGTCTACCGTCCGTATTTCACGATGAGGTTTTTACCCCTTTTACCCCTTCAGTCCATATAGGTACAGATGTTTTGAAAAGCTTGGGACACACGATTGTGAAGAAATAGAGAATCAGAAAAAGAAGTGACATTCTTACTCTTAATCCTCTCATTTTTTAAATCGGTTTTAACCGATTTAAAAAAATGAGAAGATTAAGAGTAAGAACTTAATATTTATATTAAGTAGTTTCTTTTCTATCTAATATTGGATTGGCTTAGTGTATATAGTTGTTATTAATTTAAGGATAACATGATTTTACGTACATTTTATGCAATAATGACTTTTCTAGAACAAAACTATAGATTTTAATTTAGATATTTTTCTTTTTTAGACTATAATTATGATTTTTTAATTATTGAAAGGCTCGCACTTGATCTCAAGTCTGATAGTAAACGCTGATGTAGTCGATGGAGCTCATTTCCCTAGAAGTAATCTATTCACTCTTCACTTAGTCTTAAAGACCCTAAGTAGGTAAGTTTTCTGATAGCTCAAGCACAAAATAGACAGGTTTATATATTTCTTTTGTAGCTCAAACTATCAGGAAACACAGACTCCGGCGAGGAATTCTACCTACTCCTTAGCCGTACGCATAATAAAGGTGTTTTGAAAACATTTTGTGCGTGCGGTGTAATCAGTTTCAAAACAAACAGATTCTCTCGTCTGTCAAAATAATTATGGATCTAGAGTATTCCAGCATCTTATCCAAGAGCATGTTCAAAGAACCATAATCTTATTATAATCTAGCCTTGTATACAGACTAATAAGTAATTAAATTATGTCCTAAACTAATAAATTGTCTTAACTGAGAATACGACCACTAGCACTTTTCTTCTTGTCTAAATTAAGGCGAATACAATTCGTTCTTACACCGTATGTTTTTTTTAAGCGGTATAAACCAGTGCTTGATATAAGTGGGATCGCAATCCCACCTGATGGTAAACAGTATCATATTATCTGGGGCCAGGGTTATCCGAAAGGGCGCTCGAGCCCCGGTATGAAGGCTAGAAGGAACGGGGTGGGTATTTTAGTCAGTAAGAGTCTGACACTATCTCCCGCTCCGCCCAAGGGGATGTCAATGCATGATTTTTTCCCACCATAAAAAAAAAGTATCATATTTTAAGGAAACTGATCCGACAACGAAAATATATTTAAAAAATACCTACAATGCTATTCTCTTGCAAGTGTCGTAGGGCTTTTATCCACACAGAAAATGCACGGTTCTTTTTAAACAGGCCACAGACGCAAAACCACAATACTAATCTAGTATTTGATAATAAAAGGGCAGCAAATCTTATGAAAGCCACTCCAAACTGAACTGAACTGGATATTTAAATAATGTCCCCCGTTCGTGCACCCCAGTCTTTACTTGAATATTTTTTTATTCAGCGTAGAAAACAAGAGCGGAGTGAATTGATAATGTCGTGCCATTGAAACGGGTCGGTCAGTAAGAAAGTTACTGGTTCACTCATCCAGCACTAGTGATAAAGTACTTGTAAGTACTTTGTGTTTGTTTGAGTATCTTTTTGGAATCGTTTCAAGCAGTTTTTTTGACGAGAAAAACGACTTTTCCTAACTGCGATCTGATAATTTTGTGGTGACAGTGACACAAAAAAAATACTTCGTAAAAATAACGTAAGTAAGTATTTTTTCCAAGTTATTTTTATCAGCCAGTGTAGTTCATATTTTTTCCCGTTAGACTTACTAAGTCCGTTTCAAAATCAATAGAATGCTCCCATGGCCTTTTTTATATGGTGATCCAAAATTGTGAATTAACCTTCAGGATGGGCCTCAAAATAACTACTCTCTCTCCTAGTGGAGTGAAAGGGGGTGTCAGACTTTTCCTGACTAAATCTCACTTGTGTTTTAAACAACCTCGCAGCCCTTATTCAAGGAGTACACGTCAAAGAGCAATTTATAATATTTCAATTTGAGTTTCATCTGTGTATTTGTTGTTGGTGATCTACATAAATAAAATAAAACCGTATATAAACTATAAATTCATTCTTCACAGATAAATATACTTCAAAAACAACAATAATATGTAATCAAAGTAACAAAGAAAACATTCCATTGTGACAAAAATTTTAATCAATTCGTCAAATGAATGCTTGGACAACCAATTTTTTAAATTAAAAATGTCATCTGCCGTGAAAATATCAATAGTACTTGACAAACTATATAAAATAACAGGTATGATATTGACCCCGGTATTGGTACCGGTACTGTTCTCGGTATTGGTACCGGTATTATTGGCTGTGAGGACCATTGATGTCAATCACGATATCGTAATATGAAGGGACGATTGTAATTGGAATGGGAATCAACGAACTGATAAAGGGGTATGAATTGGTATTGATTTAAATTAATCTGAAAGAAGATTGGAAAAGACAAGGATTGGAGTGGAAACTGTTAGCCAAATTATATAATGGTGATAGGGTAGTGATGGGGTTAATGGTTAGGTCCTTAGGGACTACCAAGATGGCCGTTTAGGTACCTATGTGGTATTTGTGCCATCTGGCAAAAATAGCCATCTGTCACGTCATTCACTTCCTCGTACTTATATCTAACTTGCAAAAAATGTTTTAGAGACTGGACAATATGGATATTCTAGTTTATTTACTTTTATTTTACTTATACTTAGGTACTTTGTAGTAATTACATGTTTGACAAATACACAAACTAAATGTAGTAAAAGGAAAGGAATGAAAGGTAGAAAGGATCTGGAGTGGCGACCGCATACCAGTAGATGCAGCTTTGGAAGTCCTCCTACAAGGTGGACTGATGACCTGGTGAAGGTTGTGGGAATCCGATAGATGCAGGATCGTTGTGGCGGCATTTGGGGGAGGCTTATATCTAACAGTGGACGTCTATCGGCTGAAATGATGATGATGATGACTGGGCATATAAAAGGTCCCTTGAAAATCTGACCATACTCGTAATGCCGTTACGCCCCGCATAGAGACCTGACCTTTAAAACCATTTTCATTACGAAACATTAATTGATTTACGTAATGAAAGAACACTTAACCAGCATTGTTTTTTTGGTTATAATTATATTTCTAAAGATCAAAGCTGTTTGAAAGGAGTAGTTTCCCTACTCTTGCAAGCGAAAAATAACTACTTTTTTTTTGGCAAAAGTAATAGTCTTACAAAATAATCATAATGTTGTATATGAATCTATAATGTTACGGCCACACTACCTTACCGTCTAACGTGTTGTTACCGTAATAATTATAGCATTTAATTACCGTTTAAATTACCTACTGCGTGAAGTGGTATGGTTACACTAAAGTATACCTAGATATGTCAATAAATTAGGCGGTAAAATATCATTTTTTCAAGATGGAGGTTGAAGCTGCAGTTGTGGGTAATGTATGTAGGAAATTTTTAAAACTGGAAAAGTGAGGTTCTGTTCCACTTCCTCGTTTATTACAAGAACATTGGAATAATTCCAAAAATTCGAACGCTTTTTCATTTGATCACTCCATTTGGTCAATACGCGCGTCGTCATTGAGCTCATGTTGCACACTGGACAAACGGTAGTGTGGCCATAAACGCATTTAATTATTGCGGTAATCTTCTTTAATGTGCGTAAAAAGACCGCTGCCGGAGCTATTGTCTACCGCCATTTGCCATATTGATTGGCATTATAAAATTATGGCCATAAATCGTTGTTACACCTAAGCGTTATTGAAGTTATGGCAATAATTATTGGCATATCACGGTGGTGTGGCCGTAACATAATAAACATATATTTTTTTACCGAGGCTTCAGAAAGGGGGCTCCGTTTTAAGGCACTGCTTGGGAGCTAGCACAGGCAGTGGCGTTGACTCCGCAATTCTTAGGTTGGTAGGTACCTAAGAAATGCGGAGTCAAAAAAAAGTATGCCAATCTGCTTTTTGGTAAAAGCAGATTGGCAAACTTTTTTACCAAAAACCGTTACCATAAACAACAATCAGCATTTATACGAAATGTTTCGCCTTCATTAGCGAATAAAAAAATATGATTATGTTACTAATAATTTAATTACTTCCCCTCTCAAGTTTTATAATTAAGCTTAATGCGAAAGGGGCTGCCTTAAACAGTACCTACCAACTCCCATGGATATTTCAACAACACCAACTGAATAAGACCTCTGCACAGGAAAAGTCTTATCAAATTTATTTTAGTAATTCCGTAAATGGAAGACCAAGTAAGCTTGGTTACATTAGTCTACTGTTAGATAATGTTATTATTTAGTTACATATTTTCTTATTCAATTTGTTAATGTACCTAGTGGGAAAATCTAGTTGCGAGCCAAGTAAATATAATTTTATTATTTTCTTTTTAACTAGATAAATATGGTTTAATTTTTCTATCATAATATTTTTTATTCATGAAAAAATCGTTTTTTTTTTTAATCTTAAAATAAATAAAGTTGTTCATGATAATAATATCAGACACTTTCTCGGTTTGTAAAAGAGTCCTTTTAAATACTGCCATCTAGCGAGGTTCTTTATAACTTTTAAGCAGCAAACTCTAACACATTTCAAATGAGTTCAAATATCTATCAACAGATGGCGCTATTCTCAGAATATTCTCGCTCCGAAGGCATGGAATTGGTATTTTCACTGCAACGAATTGAATTGAAATATTTAAATTGTCTTGAACGCAAATAATTCGATTCGATTTAAAAAAAATCGATTAAAATTCATGATAGTGAGTTAATTATTTAAAATATGGTAAAGAAATCATGCAACGCATTCTCGTAGTATTCCGAGAAAGTACCTACCTAGGCACAATGCCTATAAAAAAACGTGCAAAACATACAAAGTCAATTCATTGATCGTTTCTAGTTTTATAACCTAACTTAGAATGATAATGAATCAATCCAGATTGCAATTTATACTGGGTTCAAATCGAAACCATAGAGAAGCATAATAGGAAAAGTTTTTTTTAAGCTGGAAAATCAACCTATGACAATTCTCGCTCTAGAGCGGACTTTTACTAAAATTGCCCCATGTTCCTTTTGTACCACTTGCTTATCAGAATTTCCTTTTCTGAAGTAAACCCATGGCCCCGGCTTCGGCCCTGCTGTTCGTTACAGTTTTGCTGACATTTCTATGAGGTCCGCGTGCAACTATTCAGTCTCGATCCACACGGCGTCAACTATTCAGTCTCGATCCTTACCGGACGGGCAGACTGTGAGTTACCCATTACTGGTCATCCGCAAGCCTGTACCTATAGTGGCCAGGGATTGCTCTACAACTACCGGCGGTCGAGGCGACTCTTGATGGCGGCTATTTTGTGAAGAACAGGATGTCCGTTCCCTCATGTTAAATAACACTCATGCACGCTTAACTTTTTTTTTGTCCTCCAATGAAAAATCCAATGACATCCCCCGCTCTTGGGCAGAGCTGGAGATAGTGTCAGACTTTTATTGACTAAAAACCCATTCCTATTCCTTCGTTTCCTTTCATGCCAGGGCCGAATCTTCCTTTCACAAGCAGACCCTTGGCCCCAGTAGGCTTCGATCCTGCTGGGTCCCTATGGTTTGCTGACGACTTCTTCATCGCACGTGGAACAATATGCGCCGTCGAAGTCTTGGGCTCGATCCGGACGGTTGCCGGACGGTCGATCGGCGACGGCTCGCCGTCCGTAAGCCTGCGCCTACGATGGCCGGAAATCGGGATCGAAATCCCGGCAGTGACTAAGGCGTGAGGGCCGTTGCTTCATGCGTGCGGCCTCCTCCCGTGTCTTCCGGAGTGATCTATATTCTACCTACTAAAATATGCTAGAGGTTGTAATGCAGTAATCACTGTTTCACCTATTTCAAATGCGTTCGTGTCGTGCTCCCAGCGACTGCTGATTATGTCTTGAGATCTTTTCTGTTACTAGATATCCATAACACAGCAGCACAATGGAGTTTGAAAGTTGGTAGTGTTTGCCTCGGAGACTACGAAAAGCTGTTATTGGTCCTGTGCCTAATCTCCCCCCGGCTCACACCGAATTGCCTTCGCATCGAACTATGAGAGTAAAGGGACAGAAGAAAATAAGGGAAAAAGACAGAGTAAGGGAAAGAAAAATGCTCGGAAATTTATAGGATTAGGGAAACTATCATCATCATCATCATTTCAACCGGCAGACCCTCAAGCGTCACGACAACGACCGGTCCTGTACGTCTCACATCCATCGGGTTCCAGCGACCCGAACCAGGTCATCGGTCCACCTTGTGTGACGCTTTCCAACGTCTTCCGGTACGTGGTCGCCACTGCAGAACCTATCATCCCAATCGACCATCTGTTCTGCGTGCAATTTGCCCTGTTCATTGCCACTTAAGTTTGGGAATTATTCGAGCTAAGTCGGTAACCTTGGTTCTCCTGCGGATATCTTCATTCCTGATGTGAAGACGCAAAGAAACTGCGAGCGCAGCCCTTTCCATTCCATTGCCAGTTGGGTGACTTTTAGTCTTCTAATGAGGGCAATTGCAAGCGACCACGTTTCGGAACCATATGTCATCACTGGCAACACGCACTGATCAAAGACTTTCGTCTTGAGACACTGTTGGAGGGAATGATGGAATAGTTATAATTAAATTTCGAACATAAACACAACATTCATTCAGAAGTGGCTAAGGATAGAAAAGTGTGGAATATATAAAAAAACGGGCACATAAAAAAAAAAAAATTTATTCGCCAAAAAAGGACTGAATGCCCCTTTTTGGCGAATGAATTTCGAAGTTGTTTTTTCGAGCCGAAACCAGTGGTTTTAGCCGAATCTGGCTGAAGCCGAACCTTTGGTCGGTCTCTAATAATAATTATTATTAACTATTGTCAGTCAATTTTAGGGATTATAATAATAATTTATTCAAAGACAACTTTTAGTCCTTATATAACTAGCTTTTGCCCGCGGCTTCGCTCGCGTTAAATTCGGGGTAACACGGTTCCTCTTTCTGTGGGGGGTTAGTGAACTCCTTTTAGCGAACTCCACTGCGGGTGACGTAACTTACAACAAACTTATTATTTGCAGTTGGTACAGTAATCGGGTCTAGGGATCGAACCGCAAAATTAAGTTTGTTTTTTATTGTATATACTTTTCCGGGATAAAAAGTACTTACTCAGAGTGGTGCCCAGGATATTAAAGAATAATTCTATCAAGTTTCACCGTAATCGAACCGGTAGTTTTTGCATGATGCCTGAAAAAACAGACAGACAGACAAAAATTTTTTTAATTACCTTTTTGGGTTCGGTGTCGGTCTAGTAACACCCCCTGACTTTTTTTTTTTTTTGATATTTTTAATGTACAGAATTTTCACTTCTACAGATTTATTAGAAGTATACATGTTACATTTTAATCGTTTTAATCCCGTGGAGGGTCGATCCGGTACATGAAACACTATCATGAGTTTGTACGCAACGCCGACTACTACCTATAAGTCATTGGAATCGCTTAGCTGACGTTTTCTTAGAGAAATTAATTTCGTACATGAGTAAATTAATACGAGTTTTGAAAAAAAGTTACTTTATTTTTTAATTTTATCTTTACAAATCATTAGTGACCCTCCACGGGATTAAAACGATTAAAATTTAACGGTGTATAGATTATGTTAGTACCTATCACTTATTTCTATGTTAGTTCAGAGGTTCAAAAATACTGAAACAAAAATTTTGCATTCTTACCATAACATATTTAAATTTAATTACAATTGTCGCTAAATCATGAAAAAAAAATCTAAAAAAAAGTCAATAAATTAAATATCATGGAATAAAAATTTTGGCATGCATGTAACAGTAGTCATCATTATAGACGGCTTATTCAATTGTACCATAGCAACAATATTTTAACTCAAACTAACCGTGTCCAAAGTTACATACGATTACCAATTTGCTTCAGTTAACTCCTAATAAAACTTTTCTCTTTAATTAATTTGATATTTTGTTTTTTGGTTCCCATACTGATTAAGATTAGGGTTGCCATCTCCTGGACTTTATAATTGTTATTTTTTTTTAATTTATTCCGACTTTCTTTGCTATTTTATTTGTAAATGTTTTATAGTAATTTATTTTAAATTTTGACCATGTTTGATTTTTTAATTTATTTATATTATATGTTATTATGTTGTTTGTGTATTAAATATGTTTGAAATTTAAATTTATTATTTTTAAATTCTTGACATTATTACTTTTTTTTTTGTTTTTTAATTTATTAAACCCCAAGTGAACGCCGCCGGCGTTCGCACACCTGTTGTCTTTCTATTGTGTCTGTAATTTACACGATTGAAAGGTTAAACTGTAATTTTGTAATATTAATTGTGTTTAATTCAGATACAAATTATTTGTTCATGAATAAATGACTAATGACTAATGGACTGAGAGATTATTCGTAAGAGGTGGACCTGGAACGCAAAAGCGACAAGACATAGTTTTACTCTGCAAATTCTGATACTCCTTCTAGCTCCATTCAGAGGAAGAACTTTTCTACTGACCTGTTGGTCTAGTGGTTAGTGGCCCTGACGGCTATGTCGGAGGTCGTGCGATCGATTTCCACCCAGGAAAAACGTTTGTGTAATGAGATGATCGCTTGTCCTGTGTCTGGGTGTAATTTATCTATGTATGTATTTAGATAGGTACTATGTTTAGTGCTCATAATACAAGCTCTGCTTAGCTTGGGACTAGATGGCGTTGTGTGATGTTGTGGCATTTTATTATTTTTATATATTATAGTTGTTTAATGATATCCCATTTAAAAAAATGGTTTTCTAAACATCACATAAATAATAAGCCCTATACTCAGCCGCGTTTTGGCTGGTACCAAAACTGGCCGTAGACTAGTTAGGCTTGAGCAACGTTCCTATTTACCGTAGTGGATCAGCAAGGTGGAAGCCTAATGGAGCAATGAGCCGACTTCCGAAAAGGAAACCCTGGAATGCAAACTAAAAAAGAACAACATAGAAGAAGAACATAGGTTTGTTTTAGTCAGTAAAAGTCCGACACGTCCTCCGCCTTAGAGCGGGAGAAGTCATTAGATATATCAAACTTTAAAAAAAAAGTGCCAGTTATATTTTTTACTACTATTTTTCGATTTCCAACTGACACGTCTTTGGGTGATGCATCGGAATATTGTCTAAAACATTAAAAAAGTGCTTCTGCATATTTAGTGATCCAACCCGCACTGGGCCCGCGTGGTGGATTACGACCCATTCCCTCTCTTAAAGAGGAGGCCTGAGTCCCAGCAGTGGGAACATTAAAGGGTCTATGTCCAACAGTGGATATTTTTCGGCTGAAATGATGATGAGTTCGAGTCGCATTTGCAAGGTTACATACATATTATTATCATATCTAGCAAACCGTAAGGGCCTAGCAGAGTCGAAGCCTATTGGGGCCACGGATAGTGTGAAAGTAATACCCGAGGCTCTGGGACGAAGGCAGAGAAGGAACAGGAGTGGGTTTTTAGTCTCTAAAAGTCTGACACACCTTCCCTCTCCGCCCAAGGGAGGGAGATGTCAATAGATGATTTCTTACCTGAAAAAAAAAATCCCGCGTCTTTACAGTCCATTATTAATTTTGAACCAGCTCCGTGCATCTGGGGTTATTTCAAACAAATTTTATATTTCGACCTAAGTAACTAATTGGTGTAGGTAAGGCGCCACCATTATTTTATGGTGTAGTCAAAGATATATTCGGTTGGCCTCTATAAAATTAAATAATATCAGGACAAGACTTGTCAAAGAAAGTTCTAAAGTGCTTATGTTTTGTTGTTGCAATTTTTTTTTTGTCATTTTTAACAGTACGTTTTCACCCGGACGCTATAAAAATTTAAAGAAAGTAACTTTAGAGTCTTGATACTTTCCAAAAAGCCTCTAAACTTCTTTTGCATTTGCAAAAAAAAAAAATGGCAGCCCTAAAGCTACACCACTAATACCACGTCAAGATTATTTGTTTAATCTCATACAACATGATTATATCAAAGAAGCCCTTACATATAAAGTTCCTAATCTCACTGAACAATAATAAACAATGTTTTTACTTTTACCTTTGAATCTATCTCAACCCTATTGAAAATTAAACCCAAAACTTACTCAGCCTAGGTTACTTTTTGCATGAAAAGTGTAATGATCCATAAGGGGCAAGTTCCTAGTAAAAGCCATTCGAAAGTAAGCTTAAAATGTAAAGTTTAAGGTGCATTTTTGTGTGTAATATAAAATAAACACAAGCAGTGGTTTGTTGACTGTGCAGAGAATCATTGCTCTAGAGCCCGCAGTGACGTGATGACGTGAGCTTCTGTTTTTTTTAAATATAATATCGAGTGTGTGTTTAAATGTTGAGTTTCGATTTTTAAAAGTTTTGAGTTGTGGATTTTTTTTATTTTTTGGTGTGAGTATTTTTTTTTTTTTCAATTTATTTTTTATGAAAAAAACTGGTAAGTAACTAAGTAATTTCGGAAAATTCATTTTTTTTTTAGAGATAGCAATTAATTAGTGGCGAATACTTTTCTTTTGCGAGCTCTTATTCCGTAAGTGATAATTGAGATCTTCAGTGTCTTATTTTATTTACTAACTGTTTAATTATTTCCAACTTATATTTTTTTATTTTTTATTCTGTAACTAGCCGGTAAAATTTTATTTACATCAGATAAAATCTACATAAATACATAAAAAAACTTAAACTATTTACAAACTAATTTAATATGGCTGTGAGACGTAGTGTAATTACATTTTCTTTAAACACAACTTTTAACAGGTAACCAATAAATACTAGTAATACAGTGTAACTCTTGATAAATTTTTGATTACTAGATAGGTACATCCATTTCAAAGAATTTTTGGTTTTGTTTTGACTACTAGGAGCTTATTTTGTGTATTGGTAAATTTACTAATCCTATTTAATGAATACTCATATTAAATGCTTAGCATAGTTAATTAAATTCCTGATAGAGAAACAGTTAGAAAATTATTCCAAAGGAACATAACTGTCGGAAAAAAGTACCTCACTAGCTCCTTCCGTTCGGAACGCGAGAATAAAGTATTATTATTTTTACTTTTCTTTTGACATGTACCTTTTTTGACATTTATACTCGTTGCTAATTTCGTAGAACTAAATGTTTTTGCTATATTAATTTGGACATGTTTAATTTTGACATTAACTTTTAATTTGTTTTAAACTATTCAAAACATTTGCACGCCATAGTATGTGGCAAACATGTCTGAACCAATTTTCATTACTTTATGTCATCCTGCATACGTTTTTTAAATATTGTATGTGTACACATGTTTGAGCAAATAAAATAATATATCTTATCTTATCCTACCAGCGGTTTTGCTTGCGTGAAAGTAGAAAATTGTATACCTTTTTTTTATGGTGGGACAAAAATCATGCATTGACTTCCCCCGCTCTTGGGCGGAGCGGGAGATAATGTCAGACTCTTACTGACTAAAAGACCCACCCCGTTCCTTCTAGCCTTCATACCGGGGCTCGAGCGCCCTTTCGGATAACCCTGGCTCCAGTAGGTTTTGCTTGCGTGAAAGTAGAAAATTGTATACCTAAAGTGGTCAAAAAATAAAAAGAACGGTTTGAATTAAATTGTATTTTGACTACCTAGCGGCTTGTCCGGTGTAGTGTAACTACTACTAAAGTAGCTAAAATAGCTAATACTACAACGCACCCCTAATTATTATTCTGGGGCCAGGGTTATTCTGGGGCCAGGGTTATCCGAAAGGGCGCTCGAGCCCCGGTATGAAGGCTAGAAATAACGGGGTGGGTCTTTTAGTCAGTAAGAGTCTGACACTATCTCCCGCTCCGCCCTAGAGCGGGGGATGTTAATGCATGACTTTTTCCCACCTAAAAAAAAATAAAAAAAAACCCCTAATTATTATTTTATTGTTTCTTTCAGTTTCGTTTCAAGTTACATTCTATTTTAATTTTTTTAAATAACGACTTTAGCCTGTTATTCAGTTATAAAGAGGCCATTCTACTGGTGAGGATTTTTTCAAATCAATAGTAGTTTTTGAGTTAGTAGTAGTTTTCCTTACAAATAAAAATCTTTCAACTTTATGATATTATTCCTAAGATATGAGTTATTCCAGGACATAGTCAGCCATTTGAGATTAAAGGAATAGGTGTATGTTTGTGAAAACATAGGTACACACACACTTTCGAATTTATAATAGGTATTTGTGTGAAGTCAAATGTCAATAAGTTAGGTATGTACTTAGGTAAATAATAAATGAGGTTAAATAACTCTTAAGCGTAAATTTTTTCGTTAATTTAAACTAGATGAGGCCGGTGTTTCTCAGCTACCTATTCTGAGAAGGAAAACCAAAAAAAACTCAGTGGTCAAAATCTCTCTAAAGTCCATACATTAAACATGTCCATACATCCCGTAAAAAGCCCAAACCACCCGGAACTTTTTATATCACATAATTCTCAAAAACCAATGTTCCAGTCTGACCAAATCAAGCCAGAGGTCAAAGTCTTTTTTAAAGTCCATACAGTAAACATGTCCACACAATCTAAGAGCCTAAACCATCCGCAACTTTTTTTCTCACACAATCCTCAAAAACAATGTTCCTGCCCGGAATAAAAACAACAAATAAAAACAATATCATGTAGGTACCTATATAAACCGTGTCGTCTAAGTGTGGCAGAACAATTACACTCTCAATTGCCGTCATTAGAAGATAAAGATCATATGTGCAGTCGTATAGAACGGCCGTCAACTGCACCAGTCATATGGATAGGGATTTTTGATAGATATAATAATATTTCCGCACTAAAAACTGTTGCTTTTTACGAGCAAAAGTCACTGTCGCTTTCCAAAATGGTTGACATTCAGATTGATGTATGAGATATGTATACGATTTGTCTTAAAAGAATATATTTAGATGCCGTATATAATATGCATTCATAATGATAAATAATATTTATTTTTCAAATAGGTTTAAAAAACACTTTTATACGTCAATTTTTTTTTTCGTTAGTTTAAACTAAATGAGACCGGTATTTTCTAGCTGACTACCCTGAGAAGAAACACCGCAACAAACTTAGAGGTCAAAGTCTCTTTTAAAGTCTATACAGTTAATATGTAATGGTCAAATCAAATCAGAACCATGAAGATTAGTCTGAGATTGTCTTTTAAAGACAGAACTATGCAGATTTGACTGGACCTATCCTGTCAGTGCAAGCATTTCTCAGCTAGTATTCACAAAGCTCAACTCAGGACTACTACTGGGTCTCATTAGAAAGCTTAAAGGGCAAGTACAAGAAGAAGGACAAGAGGAAGAGGCTATGGCTCGGAATTTCTTTGCGTGATCGTATCAAACGAGGAGGAGTGGCAGGCGGTCGCCGACTTCTGTGAAGCAGTAATGCTCGCAAAGGAGGAGGCCGACCGCATCAGGCAACGGTGTTCTTGCCGCCGGGATTCTGATCCCGATTTCCGGCCACCGTAGGCGCGGGCTTGCGGACAGTGACCGTCCGGTAACTGTCCGGACCAAGCCCAAGTCGTCGATGCCGCGCACTGTTCCCGCGCGCCTCAAGGAGTTATCATCAACAGCAGGGACCCAGCCGGGTCAAAGCCTACTGGGGCCAAGGTTTTCCGAAAAGGAAATTGAGCCCCGGTATGAAGGCTAGAAGGAACAGGGTGGTTCGTTTAGTCAGTAAGAGTCTGACACTAACTCCCGCTCCGCCCAAGAGCGGGAAGTCTTTGGATGATTTTCCCACCGTAAAAAAAAAGGTATAAAGATATCCTTAAATACAAATAAATCTATCAATAAATAAGATGTTTACGCATGAAATGATGAGTGGTAGAGGCACTTTCACAGACATAATTTTAAAAGAATTCTAATATGTAGGTATAATGACAGCATAGCATAGTCGGCCTTATAATGTTCCCACAGTTGGGACTCAGGCCTCCTCTCTAGTAGAGGGAATGGGCGTAATCCACCACGCGGGCCCAGTGCGGATTGGTGGATGTCACACGTCTTCGAATTTTTGGTTCTAGGACATGCCGGTTTCTTCACGATGTTTTCCTTCACTGATCAGATGGTTGATGGAGCCGAAAAGTTCTGGAGTTAAAGAAAATATTGAAGTCTGTCGATGCGCAAATCTCATACATCCTTTATTTAAAAATATACGCGAGAACGTGGCTCACGCATGGTTTGCACTTAACGGCGCGTTCCGTGGCATCAACTGTAGCTCTACAAGTCTAGTTGCCAAATAAAATGTATGGAGACGTGTCGAAATCAGCTTACGTGGCTCACGTGTACCCAATGTAGTTCTAACATATGTCCACCATGTAGATCATGTCACTTCATGCAAATTCGTTCGCATTTGTAATATTAGTGTAAAAAAGAATGATGGCATTCTTTCTTTAAAAAATGTTTCGAAAATGTAAACTGTTGGTACTGTAAGGGCTATATTTCACCGAGACACCATGGCGGCGCGACCAGACACCGCTACCAACAAAATGTATACAGGTCTTTAGAGAGTTACTCTACTCACCTGGTGTCCGTTTGGTTGCGCAACCAAACGGACCAACCAAGCTTAGTTCTATATTTCACTGGGACACCATGGTGGCGCGCTCACGAGAAAGTCCTAAGAATAACACATTATTACAAAAAGGAGCGGTCACTGAAATAGGCTATCTTCGTAACTACACCGCTATCTTCGGCCGCGTATATGTATGTGCCAATTAAAATGACATTGCTGAAGCTGGCTTGTTTGCTCATTCTTTGGTCCCAAACCGTCGTAATAGCAATTCAACCAATAATTGACAGCTACAAGAGCATTCTTAAAGGCCAATTCATACTAAAATGGAAGCGGCGCGGCAAGTATTTTTAGAGTCAAATAATTTTTAACTTTGTCTTTAATTCTTGAAAGACTAGTATGGTTTGAAAGATTTAAAAGGACGCGAGGCTGCTCGGAAACGGTCAAGCATCCACGTACTCCGTCAGTAGTCGACTCCTGCCAGCGGCCGGCTTCACTGAAAACAATTTCAAAGTTGGTAAAAAAGCAAACGAGATAAAACAATATATCTGTCTCTTTCATCAAGACGTCGTCTTCTATGGCAGCTGTACGGGTATCATGGACTTGACGTCAAGGGCCATAATTTAGGACTTCTCTTTCTTAATAGCAGCTTTGAAGCTTTATTACCTACTTCGACTGACGAAGATATTTTAATTATTTTTCAATACACTTACTCGAAAACCGGCTCTTATCCCACCGCTTTTAGGCACGCATTAAACTGTTTTCCGCACTACCACAAAAAAATGCGCGTGCTCTCCCCGCCATAATTTTATTATATTTATCGTATCAGGCTGGGCGCGAGTCGACCCCTACGAGTCGTTTGCTGGTCAACCTCTATTCATTTGTTATTAAAAAAGTCCCTTGATACACGTGCAAAGTCACTGCAGCCCTCGCCTACGGCTCATGCGAATTTCGCCTCGGTCGCAATGACAAACTTTCTGTACTTTTATTTTATTTTTTATTTTATTTATTAAGGTCAAACCAACAGCTTCTATGTACAGCATTTTACAAGTATGAATAATAATTGGCCTAAGTCTTACACAGTCGCCAATTACAGGTTAACCAGCATTCGCAAAATAAGATATGTTATAAATCAAAAAATAATCACAATAATCATAACACTTGTATCAACATGTACTATTTCCATATTTGTTTAGAAAGTATTTAATTTAGCAAATAAAAAAATTGCATCGCTGTTGCGAAACTTTTTTTTGTGTTAGATAGGCTATTTATTAAAGGAAGCTACTTATATAATATCGCACTACGACTCACGGGAGCAGAATAGTAACCAAAGATACGAATGAAACCGCAGGAGACCGTATCATCAGAAACAGTTTTACGTCAAAAATGATATCAATTCAATCAATCTTTGCACGGCTTTACGTCTCAGAAATGCGTGTATCCAGTTCAATCTTCTGATTAAAATGAAAAACATATATCTGATGAGAAACTACGCTCAGCAAGCTGCAGTGATATGCAGATTTTGTATGAGAATTAATTATTGGAAAACCGGTCATTATATTGTGTGAAATTGCTTTTTCTTATGAAGAACGATGTAATGGCCTGAGGTAATGATAAGCTCCCGGTTCCAGTTAAGGCCCTTGTTCCCATTAAGTGGCAAAAAACAGTTACTTTCTGAAGCCTCATCATCACCATCATTTCGGCCAAAAGATGTCCATTGTTGGACATAGACCTTTGGGGTCGCCTCAACGACCGATTCTGTGCCTCACATCCCCGCCATCACCTCATTCCCGCGACTTTCACCAGGTCACCGGTCTACCTAGTGGCAGGCCTTCCAATGCTGCGTTTTCTAGTGCACTGTCACCACTCTGGAACCTTTCGGCCCCATCGACCATCCGTTCTACGAGTAATGTGTACCCATGGCCACTTTAGTTTGGCGAATGTTCTGAAGCCTATTCCTCGGCAACGACTCAGTTAATTGAAAAAACATATATTAATAATAGATTCATACAAAACATTATCAACATATGATTTTTTCGTATGACTAATACCAACTGACTGAACTATTGCTAAAAAAAAAATGACAACATGACATTTTTTCCCTTGTTTTCCCTACTCCTTTCAAACGTCTTTGATCTTTAGAAAAATGTTTACCAAAATGAATCGTTGGTTAAGTGTTTTTCAGAATCGTTCGATTTACATAGTATATGTAAATCAATATTTTGAAAGAAATTGATTTTTCATGTCAGCCGGGCTCTAGTTCGAGTATTGTGCATTTAACTCCGGCCAGATGTTCAAGGGACTATACACCTTAACTGCTTGATATAAAAAGTGATTGATATCTCTATATCTTAATTTAATCACAGTGATGTATTACTATATCTCTTGGTACATACATATTACTAGTAGATGCTTGAATTTAAAGTAGCATCTGGCGCAAGGTGTGAAACTGATAGAACTATAATTATATTTCATTTAGGTACTCGTATATTCAAAATATAAATTTTATGCCTACCCACATCGTATGTGTCTATTGTATGCGGAAAGTAAATGTTTTCGTTATTTTTTCCTTAACAAACAATGTTAATGAAAACAAAATTATTCATTATATTCATTTAGTTGTACTTTTAAAGAACATTTTGAAAGTATAATTCAATGTCTATATGTCTTCTCTAAATCGGATAAACATTGTGAACTTAATAAAAAAAATAAAAAAAAATAACCTAACACAGATTTAAAAAAGCGGTCCTTCGAACCGGATACCTTTTGTACACTTTAAGATGACTGTAGGAAAAAAAAAATCGTCAATTTCACTTTGGTGTACCTACACTTGTTTTATGTTTTGCACGTAAATATACAGTCTATACCGTATCATATCGAGTTGACACCGGCCACGGTCAGTCACGACACAGTAGCAGTACTGTGCTCGATTTGATCACGATTTTGCATGATAGATGGACTGATAGTATTCAAGCCTTGGAGTGAAAATCATCTTAATTTTAAATTAATCAATTGCAAAAGCTGCTGTTTGATATATTTTTACAAACAACAAAAATTAAAATTATAGTAGGAAAAGAAGATTCAGGATTTTTTTCAATTTTGAGATCAAAGTAACGTGTCTTTTAATTTACGAGTATTATTTATAATAACAGAGTAGGTTTTATCTCAGTATTTAAACCCCTCTCGGGCCAAGTTATCCTTATATTGATTAAAATTTTCCAAATGTTTCATTCATGCGATTGTATGTCTTTCAAAATATTCAACTGTATAGTATAATAATATAATTATTGTGCAGAAAGTGACATTACTGGTTTTAGTCGATTGAAACCGTCTTTCCAAGTACGTAATTTAACTTCACTTTTTCGGCAGTGTGACTGCTTTCTATTTTCAAAATAATTTGTCTCAAGACCAAACTATACGTGGAAAACCTTGCAAAAATAAAAGTGCATACAAACGCCACTGGGGTATTGTCCCTAGAAAGTGGCCAGCATGGGCCAGCAAGTAGGCCACTACACTTGACTCAGAATAAATAATTTATGTTTATAGCGCAATACAAATCGATTACCTTGAGGCGTTTGAGAGAATATCTTTAAGGTCAGGTTTTGCTCATTTTGAACTTTTTAAACCTCTGGAAATCCACAAATATAAAAAAAAAAACACAAAAAAATATATTTTAATAAAATGACTATAATATGACCGGGCAAAAATTAAAACATGATATTTAGTTGGCCTGATGAAAAAAGACGCGTATCTGACCCTAACTCACGATTTCAAACGTGTTTGTCTACGAGATTAAGTCACTGAAATATTTGAAAGTTACAAAAAATAATAAAGCTTGAGGGCCTCGCAAAAACCAAAATCTTGAATAGTTATTGTTTTTTTATAAAAAAATAAAACCGCTGTAATAGGGCCGCGAAATCGACATAGACTCGCCCGGGCGTAGGTCATACAAAATACTGTGACTACAACCGGATCTTAAGATTTTTGTAATAAATGTGACTGTAGTTCTGTGTAGAGAAAGCATGAAGATGTGTGCCCACATAAACAATATGAAATTCTATTTTTTTTTTTGAGGTGCTACTTAATTAGAAACTCCTCCCGCTCCGGGTGAAACGTGTGGAAGTGTCAAATTTTTATTGACCCTCCTTTATTCTTCCAGAACCTTTCGTCCCCATCGACGAAATCCTCATCGATAGCGAGTAATAGGCCCTGCCCATTGCCACTTAAGTTTGACGATTCTTCGAGCATTGTTGGTAACCTTGTTTCTCCTACAGATATCTTACTTTCTGATGTGACCACGCAAGAAAACTCCGAGCATAGCCCTTGCCATCCGATCGTGTGAATTTGATGGATACGAGACGCACAGGATCGGTTATTTTGGCGACGCTTGGGGGAGGCCTATGTCCAACAGTGGACGTCTTTCGGCTGAAATATTGATGATGATGACATTCCTAAAAGCAAGAAAAAAATCCAGATTATAAAAGTTTATATGTTCTCGCTAAAACGCTTCAACGGAATTGGTTAACATTTTGTCACACCTACTGTTGATACTATTTTCCCGGGAGTCTGTTGGAATCATTTTTTATCTGATCGCTGGTAGAAGTAAATAAAGAGATAATATTTATAATGAATTAACTACAATAACGCAAACGCGAAATATGTTTAAATATTCCAATGAGAACAGTTGCAAAGTATCAATATGACAGTAATACCTATTAGCGTTACAGTCAGTTAGTGTCGGTTTACAGTCTGGAAGCACTATTTCATACATATGCGTTACAGAACATGCGTGATGATAATTAACTGTCACAATTGTTTTTCTTCCAGCTACTATTATCATACAGTAATTAATTTACGTAATTTATTTGATCGAATCAATCTGACTGATCTTGGAATTTTCAAGAAATGTTGTATCAGTTAAGTTCTGGTCACGCAACTGCCAAATCGAGTTATGTTCATAATACAATAAACTTTATTACCGTCTGAGTGCGTTGACAGGTTTCCTAAACAGTAATGTTCAGTATATTTCGAAAAGAAATAAGATGAGAATTTGCATTCAATTTTTTCTTTAATGCACCTTACTTCATAATTAAATTCACCACAATTTTTCCATAGACTGAGTCTTCTAAATATTTTATACTACAATGTAACAATTGCGGATTGCGGTCATTTTGGCCTGATAAAAAAAAAATCGCTTGAATCCTACGGCGCGGTGCCAAACCAAATCCTTTGAAATGTTCGTTTCGAGTGCGAGCAAAAATGAACTTAGCGGTGGTCAAGCGGAAGTGTACCTACTCGTAAATTTAAACTACTTTTGCTACGCGACCCAATAAAAACGAGAAGAGAAGAAAAAACTTTATTAAAAAAACTGCTGTTTCCATTATTTGTTCGAATTATTCTAAAGTTTAAAATCACGCTTTGTAGTATGTAAAAAGTCCAAACTTTTAGTTTCATTTTCATCACGCAAACCCTCGTAAATTAATACCTCAACTACATAATAAAACTAATTAGCTTGAAAGTGAAAAGCAAACACTAAGAATAGCGCCACCTATCCAATTAGCCGATATCTCCATAAATCTTTGACATCATTGAAAAAATAAACAACAGTGATCCTAAACCAACACATGGAGGCTGAACAAAAAACCGTTAATTTAAAAGTTCCCAGGGAAACAATAAGCCATCTTGATGCTCATACAATCGATAACCTTGCTTGGGAACATAACCAATTCCCATACAGTAAATCAGTACAGTTTAATATAAATACTAACTATGTACCCGCTTAACGGAGATTTATACAGTTTCTATATATCACTCACTTTAAAATATATAGATAGTGCCGACCAATGATATTTGGTGATTTTTCGTTTTTTAATGCCACGGTAAGCAGCCAAAAATTCTTTGTCGACATATTACTGAACACCTAACATATTCAGGATCTTTTCTCTTTTGTCGCTACAAAAAAGGCATCAAATGTCAAATTATGGAAAAATATACTTAAACAAACTATGTTGACTCAATTTCCAGTCTTCTTGTAGCCGGTAGCGATATTATTTATACATTCTACATTATTAAGAATGAAATGTATATTGTCTTTTCATTACTACAAAATAAGATCGATAGGCATAACTTGTTTTTGATATTTTAGAATTTTTATGCCGACTTTAGTTTTTTTCCAAAATAAATGAATGCAGTTCAGGACATCTTACAAAATTATGGATGATCTCTTAGAAACGTTTTTCTGTAAATACAACTGTATCAACCCTTACTGATTTGTCTCAAAAACTCCATCCTGTGTAATAATATTAATTGCTATTCATAAGTTTCACTGAAATTCAAAATCGAGTAGCTTATAAGAAAGAAAAATTTAAAATACACGTACTAATCATTTTGTATGGGAATCGCCTCTTACAGGTACTTTACGGTAATATTTTCACTTAGGCGGAGCCACGATAACTTCTTATCGCTTATATTCTGAATAAACACATACACTATAATTTATATACGTGAGAGTTACTGACTTTGCGTGGGCTGGGCCGTGGGCGGTAACTAGTAAATCACATTTTAGTCCTAATAAAGATATCGTTAAAACCGTTAACCATATATTGACAAGGCAAATAAAGACACGCCACAAAAATCTCTACAACGCAAATGATACTATCACCTTACTGATTACATTAATTACAAAGCAATCCAATACAGGAATGCCCTTACCGACAAGATTACAAACGATTATGACGATCGCTTACCATAAAACGATATAACTCGTTAGCTTAACGAGATAGCAAGTCACCCAACATCAGCTGACTGTAATTATGATGCACAATTTAACGTAGAACACTTGGTTGAAAAGATTAAAGGGATTGGAAGAGATTGAAAAGAAATCAATGATGTAAGAGCGATTATAATCGAAAAAGTATATCTACATAATTTGGGTTTAGGTAACATAGACGTATCATGTCAGAAAATTCGTAGTTTGCTTCAATGGGAAAAAGTGTTCTCATGTAATGATACTGATTTAAAAAGCTTTCTATTTCTGCATCTTTGACCCAAATCAGTTCAACCGTAAACTACTTAGAGTTTTCTAGAGTCAAAGTGTTGTTATTTAGCCATTTGTCTACCACCACACATGTAGCAGATTGGACATGTAGAAAGATCTAGTTCGAAATTTTGCCAATATGTGTACTTTTTTGTAAGTTGTTTGCTTGGTGGCTAGTAATTTTAATTTAGCCACACAAAACCTTACTACCTATTGTAGTGTCTTTACACAAACCCTATTTTCCCTAGGACCAAAGGTCAAATAGCATTCGCTGCGCTCTATCCCATAAACTATCCATATTACGGGTGAAGGTCACATGCAAGATTCGCAAATCAGCACTTTTACTCCAAGTCACGAATTACACCATACATTTGGAAAATCATCATCGTAGGTACCAAAATTCGTGACTAAAGACAGCTCAGCGAGAACATGATCATATTTAACCTGAATTTCTAGTTACTCGTGCGTTTATAAAAATGAGGATTAAATATGCAAAAATATATAAGTCAATGTTGATGATGAGAGTAACGAGATTCTGATTTCGAGATCTGTCAAGCAGATGAATGATTTTGTGTATTGGAGACATCATACTTAAAACTTATGTGTGAATGATGATGATGGCACAAATGCATACAACTATCAGAAGGCAGTGTGTTTTGTAAATAGTCCAGTTGGCTAAGTACAATTACATTAATTATCTTTACTACAACTCCTTCTTACTCTTTATTCATGATTGATGTATTCTCACACCAGAACAGTTTTGTAACAGGTAGAATTCAGATGTATGCTTTGATTTTTGTTAAATTGTTGTTGTGCTTCCTGGTGTTTTTGATTTTTGTGCGTTCTGCACTAATTCACAGCACACGACAATCCATCACTTTTGAGAAACAAATTAAAGTCATTACATTACACGATATACTCTAAAATTACGTCTACTACAAGATATGATATCAATGCCAATATATAACTTATTTTTATTACAGTAGAGTTTAATTTCACAAAGCAACTTCTCAGATGTTAGTATTCAAACAATATAAATGCTTCATTATGTTCTAAGTAATTACAGTTCCCACATTCATCTTATAGAAAATGGTAGGTAACGGAGAGTGCAGATTTAAAAATGCAAACATTGTATATAGCATTGTTTGTATGCTGAGTTATATGAGAAATATTATAATGCACGAGAATTTGCTATTCCAAGTAAAGCGATTGGTGGAATATAAAGCGGTCGAGTATAAACGTCTAAACCTAGTAAACTATGCGACTTAAAACTGGCTTTTGGTGAATGCGTTTGATTTTGTTTCAAACGCATTTATTAAAAGCTTATCAATATCGCCTAACCGTAAGAACGCCTACTGTATTAACTATAAAAAACGTATGTTTTTAGAAAAGACGAATAAATCATTTAAATTGGTGCAAATGTTGTGGTATTTTCATGAGATAAACCGCAGTTTTTATTATTAGTATGGATTAGTCTATAGATACAATATAATTTATCTATAACTGTATCTTTAAATCAGCTATTGCAAAATTTTGACATAATACTTTTGCTATTATTATATAGGTATTTGTTATGTTAGCTTATCTACCTACTAATAATACTAAGGCTAACCACTTCAACTGAAGGTTTTTGTCAGCAGTCAAAATGAAATGTACTTTATGACAAATCTAGTATATTAAATAATATAACGCGGGTGGGTTGCCTAAGAAATTCCTGGCCAGACTATTATTAATTAAAAATTGAAAAATGACTTTTTTTTTGAAAGGCTGTTTTAAGTTTCGTGAGATGTCACCATAAGCAAAAACTATTTTATATAAGTTTTTGAGTTTAATCATTATAATTAGTTTTTTTTCTACTTATAAACAACTAAACAACTATAATTACTGTAAATTAAAAACAAATAATAATAAAACTCTACGCTAATTACAACTAACCAAAATAATATATGGCGTCAAAAAAAAATCTTCCACATCGCTGTCAAATGGTAATGTGCCCAAAAGACTGGCGGCATTCCTACACCAGCCATTGAGTCTTAAAGCCAATTTTAATAGCTCCAAAGAGAAACACAGCTTTTCTGCTAATTAGCCTGACAATGTTCCAGTAATAAATTTTGTTAGCTTACTATTAGTTAAAGCCTATTACTTGTTATTCATATGGCAAGCTATTTAACTATGCTACGTGCTATTTGACTACAAGCTTACTTTCTTGGTGAGAAAGTAGGAGACATAGATTCTTGAATGTGATTATAGTTAATCTACAGTTTTAGGAAGATATTTGTTCTAGAGAAATAACAATAAAATATGTATATAAATAGGAAGCACTTATTTGAGACAACCAATAGCACCCATACAGTAACCATAAAACAGATCACATACATAAACAAATATAATATACTATCGGACACATCCATTAACTTGTTTGCGATTAAGCAATGTCCAATATAAGGTCAAAAAATCTCCCGGCAATCATTGCCAAAATTATATTGGAGCTGTCCCGCACCCTGCTTGATATGGGTGTAAATTATGAATATATCATAGACCTTACTCATTTATTATTCTTTTCTATTAGTTAAAATGTATAGTATAAGAAAAGTTAGCGGTTAAAAAATACAAACGCAACAGTCAGTTTTGTATAAAAAAAGTCTGGTAAGTGATTGTTAAGCTTATTAAAATATCTAATTCTAAGATCTGAAAATTTTCAATCATAATTATAATAAACTATCATGCAAAATTCAAAGTAACGTATTGAAAATGAAAGTGTCCCCAATTTATCACTTATGTCTACAGTTTTTATCAAACTCAAGTGATGTTGGGGCAAAGTTAAAGAAACGTTTAATGATTCAATCTTGACTAAATGAATCTTTAATATTGCTGACAGCGACATTTGCCCGCCTACTGAGCTGCTGGCATAATGATCGTGAGGTCGTAGCTGGTTCAAATATCTGACCCTTGAACTTTTAAGATAACCCTACCCACTATTGCTTCTACAATATCTTGTAGAATGATAATATTCTAATGATTTCCTACAGATATAGTCATTTTTAGAGCTCTGTACCTCAATAGGAATAAACAGAACCTTATAGGATTACTTGATCGTCCGTCTGATTTTCTGTCTGTCAAGAACCTTTATCTCAAGAACGCATATAGGTAGTTGAAAACCATGTACTTAGGTTTGTGGTCCCTTGAAACTGTGAACAAAACAAACTTTTAACGAAACAAAAATAAAGCCGTTTTGTTCGCAAAAAACCTGTATTTCGACACTCTCAAGGGAATCAAAATGCATAGGGTACTTCCCGTTGACCTAGAACCCTGAAATTTAGCAAAAGGTAAGGTCTTATAGCACAGGTATAGAAATAAATGTGAAAACTAAAAAATTGTAGCTAAGTCACAAAAAAAAGAATTCACAAACTCTTCGAGGCTCGATTCGGGAATTGAACTACTTACATAAATTAATTAGTTTGAACGGAACCCTCAGTGTGCGAGTCTGACTCGCACTTGGCAAAATGTTCTCAATTCCAATACCCATACACGCAATCCAAATAAATGATGTAAACATCATAAAGAAAGTGAAACCTGTCTAGCTGTAACAAACATTAAACTGTTACTAACAACAAACAATACTTTTATTGCAGATTCCATTGACGAAGCAAAAACTATAAGAAACTAGAAACTTTATGATGGCGGATAAACCGTATCAAGATTGGAACAAACTGGTATGAAGGGATGTGAAACAAGATTTAATCAGTGAGAAACCGCGGATCAAGAGCATTTGAGGAAATTGCGGACGGAAATATTAATACAGAAGAGGACGAACGCGACAAAATCGAAAGTGATGATCACAAAAAGATAATATCTAGACAAGTTATGGGCTATTGACATTCAAGTTGAAACACCAAACATTTGGATGAATGTAATAAAGTTTTATCCTAGAAAGTGTTACGGAAATAAATAAATCAGTGAATTGGAAACTTATATCCATAATAACATCCAGTTGTGACGGAGTGCATTAACAAGAGAATTGCACTTTCAGTTTTTACTTGCACCTATTCGTAACACTGGTAATCAAAGATTGATCGAATCGAGCGAAGAAAGGAAAATCGTTTATCTTTATTGGCATCACTCATTGTTTGCAACACTCTTGCTGCACATGAAGAAAATATAACCTACTGATTTATTAGAGAAAGCAAATAATATAGCCAATAGAAATCCTGCCGAAGAAGTCAAAGACCGTCAGTTCTCATGATTATTAAGTCATCAAAGCCAAGAATCAGCTTGTTAAGTAATTGAGTATCATCACAATGAAAAGATAACATTACAATCAAGACAACGTAATTGATACTTGCAAAGATACCTGTTATTTGGCTAGCAAAATTGTAATTTGCGGTTGAAAATCTCTAATAGCTTTTTGTTCCGACGAAAATTGTGAAGATGCAGACAAGACAATTGGATTAGCAACGGTAGAAGTAATATTGCACGGTATAACCTTTACAAAGGTTATAAGAAACGACGATGATATTAAGAATCGTAATAAAGAAGTACTTGCTGGTGGAAAGAGAAACATTCTTACGGAACAAATGAAAGTGATAAAAAACATTGAGCAAATGGAGTGAACGAAGGTAGGCACTGCGTTGGACAAATGTATTTTGAAGGTGAGTATTTTATTTTTATGACTACTGCAAAAATATCCTTATCAGGGCATTACAAAGCGGAAGTTTTTAATAAGGTGAAGTGACTTTTTAACAATCAATAATATACATCAAATTATTTCTAAAAACAAGCCATAATTTATAGGTAGTCAAAGGCAGCGCACGAAATCCATAAAAACGACAGAACCCTTGAATTCAAAGTATGATTTTATATTTGCAAGCATTGTTGATGCAATTTTACAGTAAACTGCTGAAGCAATTTGGATATAATGACTGTCATTGTCGATTTAACGAGATGCATAGGTGAGAGCTATGCGATGATTTTCTCACGTCTTACAAAAACCCTATATTTGCTATTACCTTCTCCCGGTCTGAGTAGAGTGGGACTTTTACTCTGAGTTATATTAAACTCACCAGATTTCTCACTTCAATAGCTCTTTGAAATTCAGCGCTGCGTTGACTCTTTTAAAATGGTCAATTCCGCAAACCTACAATATTTTATTTCAAATAAACATTTATGTGCTATGCATATACGCAATAATAAAACAACCGTATAATTATTTGAAGCAAGTTTGATCAATAACCATTTAACTAGTTTCAACCGTGACTTCAACCACAACATGTCGTTCCGTATATTTTGCGTGATTAAACAAAAGTTAAATAATAAACTTGTTTACGATTTCATACGCGCAAATAGATTTTAAACAAGTTTGTTTTTATGTGATGATTTGCGCAATAGTTTTCTAACAATGTTTTCATTACTATGTAATCTTTTATAATTCCACTTATTCCGAACTCACTTGCCATATACATCGTTAAATTTTAATCGTTTTAATCCCGTGGAGGTTCGATCCGGTACATGAAACACTATCGATTTGTAAAGATAAAATTAAAAAATAAAGTACCTTTTTTTCAAAACTCGTATTAATTTACGCATGTACGAAATTAATTTCTTTAAGAAAACGTCAGCTGAGCGAGTTCAATTACCTGTAGGTAGTTTGTACGCAACGCCAACTATAAACTACAGGACAATGAACTCGCTCAGCTGACGTTTTCTTAAAGAAATTAATTTCGTACATGCGTAAATTAATACGAGTTTTGAAAAAAAGGTACTTTATTTTTTAATTTTATCTTTACAAATCGATAGTGTTTCATGTACCGGATCGACCCTCCACGGGATTAAAACGATTAAAATTTAGCGGTGTATAAGCTGTTAAAGGTTTTTTTACACCACTTGCTCGATAATGTCGTTTTACACGTCATACAAACCTCACTTAAAGCAAGTCATTACATGCCTAGGGAGATAATGCAGTATGGCCGATCCCTAGGGAATAATGATATTTGAATTTGGAGCATCAAGAATCGTCAACATTGTGAATTCAAATGTAGGCGCATCGAATTTTTATGGTTTTTAGCACAAAAATTTAATTTAAACTGAGATTTTTAACATAAAAAAATAGCGGCGTATATAAGCAAACAATTATGTTCCTTATTATTTTTGGTTGAGCGACTGACTGCTACGTAAGGTGTCGCGGGTTTCATTCCCGCACGGAATATTATGGGCCTACAAATAGGTGTTCCGGATCTGGGTGTCTTGTGTATGTATATAATTAATTAAGTAAGTCCTTGTGAATGCATCCACAATACAAGAGTTATGCTTAGCGTGTGGTAATGTGTTTTTCAAGAAGAAGAAGAAGAATCACATAAAAATCATAACTTATTTCATGCCACTGGTAATATTGTATTTATATACTAGACAAAGATAATTTATAGGTTATTCGTTAGGTGGTTTAGTAAGTGATGGTACAAAACTTTGCGGTTTAAAACGTAAAGTGAAATCTCTATTAGGTACAAAGAAAAGGAAATTTTCAGTCGTTTTGTCATAATTGGTGGTTTGTAGTATAACCCTTAAAAATTTTCTAATTTTCACTTTGGTTTTACTGAAGCATACAAAGTTTGTGCTGCATATATCTTTTTTTATTCATATGTTAGAAATTTTTTTATTAAGTACATTAAAACTATAAAATACTTATGAATTTATTAAACATTATTAAAAATATATAACAACGTGGCAATACTGCCGTTCTTGTAGTCGACAACGATTAGAAAGTATTTGACGAAATATTTCAGTGTGTTGATTGATATGTGATGATTTCAGATTGTTGTTGTCAATCTATTTATTTTTCAATTCAATCAATATGCCATAAAAATTGTAAAAAAAATAATATTTTTAAATCATCCTTAATTCATTAAAGGTTTTTTTTTAGAAATATTGTATGAGTTCACGTAGTAAATGTTATAATTGAGAACACTAATTTTGTAACCGATTATGTAACGGCAATGATTTGCAAAATACTTAGAAAACTGATGATTCAACTGTTTTACTATACGTAGATCATAGAATAGGCTGCAAAGTATTATATTGTGACAAAGCTAGCTAAGAAAAGTGTGAAATTTAGATTTGTTTCTGCTACACTGGGTTCTAAATTTCAGATTACATTTTGTATTACTGTAGTATGTGCTTACTCATTTTTAAAAACCAGTTTTTGATTCAATCAACACTGATGAATTTGGGCCTCTGGCAGCATATAACGAGTACACTTCATTGAATGACGTAACACTAGACCACCAACACTGACAAGAAAATTTCTACACAAGTTTCTCAAATCTCACTAAAGAGGCGATAGCAATCGGTTACTTTTTCACAAAATAAAAATATTGGTACTATTACGAGTACCTTTCTAAGCCAAACCTTAAAAGTACAAGACAAAAAGGGCTCAAGACTGTTTTTGTTATGCATACTTTATAATTTGTTGTTGACAAAAAGTTGATTGGTACCGGAAAAAAGTGGTTGAAGTGATTAAATTTAAATTAGAGTTATTTTTATTGAGATAGAGAAGAAAATAATGGAATTGAATGAGCTTTTTTAAAAAAAATAATGTCTTTCCAAGAGATTACTGGCATAAAACGATTATTTTAAATTCTCTATGTCCGTTTTATGGTCAGAATCTGATTTTTTAATGCGAGAATGCGACTTAGCTCCTTTAGCGTACTTATAAGTTAGTTTTATTGCAATAGGTCATTTATACTGCCTTGTTTGGCAGTATAAATGATTCATTTTAGCGTAAAATATAGGATTAAACTTATAAATATTTATAAAAGACTGTCTAAACTGAATGCTGCACTTATAAAAAACTAGATTTTGCAAAGAGTCTTCGTCCGCATGAAAGTTGAAAATTATCTCAAAGGAACATTGTTTTCGGATGAAGAGCTCGGCTCAAATCTGCGTAAAGAGGTAACAGCCATACACATACATTTACATACAGAGACGTCTGTGTGTAATATAAATCTACGTAATATAACTAGCTTTTGCCCGCGCGGCTTCGCTCCTACTCTTCCCTATTCCACCCTACTATACCCTACTCTACCCTACTATAACCTACTCTACCCTACCCTATCCTACTCTACCCTACTCTACACTACTCTACACTACTCTACGCTACTCTACCCTACTCTATTCTACTCTACCCTACTCTACCCTACCAAACTTCACATAAACCATCTACTAAATAGTCCGAACAAAGCCTAAACATTTGGTTTGGATAGGTGAGCCTGTTCATGAGTTATAAAATTACAACAAAAAGTTGCTTAGGTAATATAATACACGCGCATAATATACGCACATCTAATTGGCTACTAAATCAATTTCAGTTATTTTTAAATAGGTAGAAAAGAATAAAAAAATTTATCAAAATAGGATTTTTTTAGCCAAAAATAACAAATGGAGAATTTTTTAGGATAAAAGACCTATTTTGATAAATTTTTGACTAATCACGATTATGTCACTAATGCGTTTGTGTGCGTAGAGACCAATCCCGATGCGACCAATGTGTTGCGTCGATTCCCATATTACTAGCCTACAATTAAGACAACTTATTTCTTTAAACAACACTACCTAAGGGCATTTCAGTGCTTAAATATGACTGTAACTAAATTTTTTCATTGGGGTGTTATAGGTGTGCATTATTCCAGTTATCTACATGTGGTATACAAACTTTCCCCTTTTACAGTGTTCTGATAACTATATATCGACGGTTGAAAGGCAAAATGGTGTAAGCGACATTGAGTAAACTTTACAAAAAAGTGATTTAAAGTTACAATATTGAGTTCACTTTTGTAAAGTTTACTTTATGTCGCTTAGATCATTTTGCCTTTCAACCGTCGATATGTTATTATTATATATTCTTTATTACAATAATACAATATTCTACAACTGTCACACAACGCTGTCCAGTCTCAAGCTAAGCAGAGCTTGTGTTATGAGTACTAGACAACTGATAAACATACATATATATTTCTAAACACATACATATTATAGATAAATTACACCTGACACAGAACAAATGATCATGCTCATCACACAAACATTGGTCCTAGGTGGGAATCGAAACCACGACCTCTGGCATAGTAGTCAGGGCCACTAACCACTAGACCAACAGGCCAGTCATATATTTCGTATTGTACATCACATATACAAAAAAATACAGGACAAACATTATTAAAAAAACCAAAACACATAAACACAAAAACAGATAAAAAGCAGAGTGTTATTAACGCAAACAGTATCACAAGAAAGACATTCGAGTCCCTCATGATTTCAACGTGTCATTATAAAGTAAAGCGCACAAAATTGTAACTCCTCATATTTTCAACGAAAGCTTAAAATACATTACGTGTTTGGACTATAAACTTTATGAACAGGAAGGCACAATATACAAAAATATTCTAAGAACGTATTATTTTCATACTTATTGGCATTCGTGTCTTCACGTTTGCCTCATGGTGGGTTTGTATGTTAATCATATCGTCACTGCTCTGTCTGAGTTCAATTTTGGAAACAGACTGAGGATTATAGTCTGTCTAAAGATTCTATTAGTAAACTCATCTCTCTCTTTTCACTCATCTCTTTTCAACCTTGATTGTTCAAACCAGTGTTGACTATATTAGATTTCAAGAATTTGATTAGATTAATGAAGTCATTTGACTTTTTAGACAGACTCAACCATCCTTTCTCATCTCTTTTTTTTTTCTCTAGAAAAATCGACTTTGTGATTTAAAGTGGTTAAATCAGGTTAAATTGATATTTTTTTTAATGCAGGCTTTTCTTTTACTTTAGATATTAATATTCACTAAATATTTATTGACTATAGTACCTGACGATTACAGATTGGAAAATTCAAAGCGTTGTACAGTGAAATTTTATAAAATAATAATGTACAATTTACCAGTAGGTAACCTAAGATAATAACATGCCCATCAGTATAAGTAGGTTATGTTAATGCAAGTGTAGCGACTTTTATGTTGCTACATAAAAGAAAATAAAAAACCTGCATCACGGTATCACAGTTCTCCGTGCGACCATTTTAAAAAACAGTCTGAAACCAACTATCGGGCAGTTACCTGGACTAGACACAACATCCGTCTGGTCGGAAGATACTCCCTTTTCAGAGATGATTTGCGCGACTTTACACTCTGCTCTGTATACCTATAATTTAACTAAACTACGAGTATGTACTAGTTTAATATTTAGCAATTAAAATGTATTGTGCAATTCTGTTTAAATCTGTTTGTCAAATGGTAATTTTTTTTAATCTCCATCGTGACCTGCATGATCCCGCGGTCGGTTAAATACACAAGATCACATAGTAGCTTAATGTTAATTAAATTAAAAGAAACAAACGAGGTCCTTGCACAGGTGAAAGAGAAAGCACACGTTTTATTTAGCAACTCATTACAAATTCTCGCGGTGTAGGCAGCACTCTCACTATAGTTGTCATGCACTTAGACTTGCCTTCTATAAATATGAATCGTCACGCATTTAGCCTTAAAGATCAGAAACGTGTAGGTCATCACGGCGTTTCGGTCACTAAACAACAGTTGATGACAATCAAAACTAACTATAACTGTAACATACCTATATAATATTATTGCTACTGTGGAGCAAGATATGAAGATACTAGCAAAAGAAACAATGTTTCCTTTACTTGAATAATCGCCAAACTTAATTGAGAGCGGGTAGATCATACAGTTGATGGGGCCGGAAGGCTCAGTAGTGGCGACCGTATACAGGCAGACGCAGCGATGGTAGGCCTCAAAGTGGTCTGGTGACCTGGACCTCAAGTCTGCTATTACAACAATAGTGTTAGAATGGTCTAAAATTGATTTCATAATTGTTGGTTTTGACAAGTTTTGGTAATCTACTAATATAATGCCGTCATTATGACTCTCCGATGGTAAACCACTGACACTCCATTGTAAGAAATGGCATAGAATGGTAATCTCGTACATAATAACAAATGAATATCTGACGTATGCGGTAGTCTGCAAAAATTTTGACAGTTCCTTTGATCAGTGGCCTACCATTAAGACGTCATTGCGCAATTAGTGCTTTTAATAAGCTCGATATTGTCATTCTACCACAATTCTATTACAAGACCATTGACCGATCAATGATCGATCATTATGAATTAGCAGATTACAAACTTTTAGCAAAATGACAATGGGATCGTGTTGGAATGACGAATTTATAAAAATAGCAGACTTAGGCCCGTGGCGAGGGTCGTGGGTTTCCGCTGGTTGCAAGACACACATGACCGGCCATTGTTGCGACGCTTGAGAGATGCTTAAGTATACTTATAGGTAAATCGCAGAAGACGTCTTTTAGGTGGAATGACGAAGATGACAGGAAGAAAATATTAGGTTTTATGTCTGGATAAAAAAGTGTAATTTGGGTTTTCCACCTGCAATTTCTAGTTGCAGTCTGAAATCTCTATTAGTAGGTACCTGGTTTATAGTAAAAGATTAGATTTAGATTTTTTTTTACGATAGGTTCAGCTCTACAAGGTCTACCAGTCCCTTCACGTGAAGCGGGCGTGATGTTATGTACCTTAACTTCGGTAGTTTGAAAACGAAATTGCGTAAGGACTGGCCTGGCTTAAAGTCAAAATCTATTAGTCTCATCGCCAGTTATTTTGAGTACCCTTCCAGTTTATTCGGAAGAAGTTTTTACGTCATATTTTATTATATTTTCGGTTACACATTTTTATATTAAGTGTGTGCATATTAGACTAAATGTAGACACTTAAAATGTTTAATGATTGCACTATATGATATAGTGTAATTAATAACCAAAAAAAATTATCTAGTAGTTTCATTTTTTTTTTATTATCATCATCTTTCTGCCCTTATACCGTTTTATTTCAATCAAAGCTTCTTAAATTCTAGTAGAATATTACATGAAATAATTCTATCAAGACGTACACGTAAAACATCGTAGTCGAAACGAATTATCCTCCTCGGAGTTACCTCTGTGAATTCACTTTTCTAACTCACGTTTCCAACTAGTTTATCGATTTCATCTGTCTGTACTTCAGTGGTAGTCAACTTTAGGATAGTTTAAGCGCATAATGCCAAAATAATAAGCATATTACAAGTGATAGTAAAATGCTCCAAGCACGAAAACAGAAAAGCACAAAAAGTTAATAGTTCCAATATTATATTAAGATGAGCTGCTAGTTATTAAATTGATTTAGACTTACAGTCAGAAATATGATTGAGAAAATATTTTGAAAAAAATCAATAACCTCCTCCATCTATCTGTTCAGTATTTCTTTTATGAAGTAATTATAAAAGGACAATCTAACATCATAATTAACATAAACATTGTCTTATTTAACTTACAAACTTAGTCACATCAAGTTAAAACTGTTTGTAAGGAAAATTTTAATACAAAGTCCATGGAAATGGTTAAATTTTAATGAATTCATTAGCAATAATTTGTCAAAAACTTGTTGCCAAGCTTTGTATATTTTCATGTTTTTAACTATGAACGTAAAGATTTTGTGCTTTGGATGTTTAGCGCTTCTTGATTTTAAGATTATTGCTCGAAAGCTAGCTAGTTACAAATATGTTATAATCAAAATCAAAAATCAAAATCAAAAATCATTTATTTCAAATAGACCATTTGCAGGCACTTTTGAATAGTCAAATGTCGTTCAGTCCAAGAAAAGTGAAGCTAAATTGCACGTTCCAAAGAGTAGGTCTATCTAACTCCATGGACACTCTTTTAAATCATATTATGTGTTACATAATTATAATGCTTGGTTACAAATTTTCATGTTGCCTCTATTGTGTAAGCACAATGTAGATAATAAAATAAAAACCTTCACTACACACCTGATATGAATCAATATTTCCATTACGTCAATGGATATTTCGCATCATCTTGTTAATTAAATCCCAAATTACTTTCTTGTTATTTTCAAGTAAAAACCATTTTATGTCACATAGTCTTTAATTTTACACAAACCATTCCATTAAAAATAATTGACGTGTAAAAGTGTTTTTAAACCTACTTGCAAAAATAAATATTATTTATCATCCATTTATTTTTAATTTGAGTTCTTTAAGTAAAATAATTATAGATCCATAGATACCAGTAATAAGCGTGGCCTAGAAGTAAAAAAAATATCGTAATTCATTTATACATAAAATTAATTATACATAAGTACATCTTAACTAGTACCGAAAGCTTATGGACCGTATACTAGAAGACGTAACCTAGTTAAGCCTTACACAAGGTAGAGCTATGACTTGGTGAGGTTGTGGCAATCCAATTTTTTTTTTATTGTGGGAAAACTCATCCAATGACAACCCGAGATAGTGTCAGACTCTTACTGACTAAAAGACCCACCCCGTTCCTTTTAGCCTTCATACCGGGGCTCGAGCTCCCTTTCGGATAACCCTGGCCCCAGTAGGCTTCGACCCGGCTGGGCCCCTGCTGTGGCTGACAACTCCTTGAGGCGCGCGGGCACAGTGCGCGCCGTCGACGATTTGGGCTCGGTCCGGACAGTTACCGGACGGCCGGATAGCGAGCTACCCATTGCTCACTGTCCGCAAGCCCGCGCCTACGGTGGCCGGAAATTGGGATCGAAATCCCGGCGGCGGCACACAAAATTAAAACTATTATTCAATCCTAAAGTAGTGAATTTTGTTTATTTCAAATCTCAAAACACGTCAAGCGATAGTTAATATTAACTTATAAATATTTTTTTATATTTCAGTATATTATAGTATATTGTCTTTTAATTATCTCACAAGTGTAAAAAATAGAGTGTCCAACAAGGGGATAAAGATGTCTTTGTCTTGAACGGCTTAAATTCCTCACTTCACTCAGGTTTCTATACATTTTCTATATTAGGTAATTGCCTCGCAGTGCTCGGGAGTTAATTATATAAATCCGTCACCGGCGTTCGGGATTAAAACTAAGCAACCTTTGTTTTGTTCGGAATCCAACATGCTATCCGCGACTTTAAGACGCTGCTTTATCCCCCAGTCTCATCTACTACAAAAGATTTTTCTCTTCTCAATTTATTTTGATTCTACAGAGACGAAAAAGGTTGAGTACCACTATTCCACGACCTTTGTGAGTAAATAGTTACAAGTTAGTACCAACAGATGCTATCTCTCACGATTCTGTAGCCGCGTCCAATAACTGTCGCTCTAATTAAGAGATTATCTCGTCGTGACGAGCATGGTTTTTGAAAGAGTGATTGTTGAAATGGGAAGTAAGGATGATGGTGCTTGTCAGTGGCAGATTTTTTATTGTGTTAGGTATTAAATGTTGGTTTTATTGTGCATAATTTTTACTATTATTTATACTTAATACTAGTTTTTGGCCGCAGCTTCACTCACGCATAAAATGTAGCCTATCAGTGAAAAAAATTTTAGAAATCGGACCAGTACTTCCAGTGATTACCAACTAAAACAAAAAAAAAAAAATGCACAAGGTTTTCCTTTTATGACATAGGCTAGCAAGAAGATTTGTCGAAGTTCAACCCCTAAAGGTATAAAACGGGTGTACAAAGTTTGTACAGAGAAACTTACACTCACGCGGGCGAAGAAATTTTTTTTTTTTCAGTAGTTCAAAAGGAGTTTAATCAGACGTTTGAGAAAAAAACTAAAACTATCTGCCCTAAGTTTAGATTTAGTGTCTGGGCAACTAAAATCAGAATCAGAATAAGTAGGGGAAGACTTTTCGAGTTGTATGGCGTTAAGCCTATTATTAACACTGAAACTTTTAATAAATATGTTGCTACTTATTCTAAAATGTTTAAAAATACTTGTAAGGCAGCTAAGGCCTTATACATTAGCAACAAAGTTAAAACAGCAGATAATAAAATAAAAACGGTTTGGAATATTATAAATAATGAAACTCTTCTTTCATGGGGTACTGTTTGAAATGTTATAATAAAATACCTCCCCAAATATTAGAACTCAATGAAACGAAATTTAAATCTTGTATTAAGCGCACACTATGCAGGCAAGCATATTATAAGTTGGAGGATTATATTCAAGATAAAAATGCTTGGCTCAATGCTGGTCCAGCTCCACTACCACTAGGGCGTACTAAGTAGTTGATTAGTTGGAAACTAATATTATTATTTTTTTAATTTGAAAGACACAATTGCATTGTATAATGTAGAAGCACTTTTTTCAAATTTGTGAATGTGAAGCACCATGGAGCATTTTTATTAGGTTATAACTTTTTTTTTTTGACATTACGAGCATGGCAGTTGAGAGTTTGTCATGCTCACTCAAATGTCTCGCTGTTGGTGGCACGTGTTATTGGGTCGTTCAGTTCCCTTCAAAATGGTTGAGCTGAGTGGGGCTGATGCACGCGTCATGCTCGTGAACGGGTGCCGTCAGATGGGACTGGTCATCTCTTAGCTGCCTGTGGCTTAATTCAGTTTCTATCTTTTAATTATTTTACATTTTTATTTCATTATCGACATTGTGCTCACATGATAGAAGCAACAAATAATATGTAACCAAGCATTATATGTAACACATAATTTGATTTAAAAGAGTGTCCATGGAGTTTCTTGCACGTTCTTCACCATAGAGACCTACTCTTTGCAACGTGCAATTTAGCTTCACTTTTCTTGGACTGACCGACATTTGACTATTCAAAAGTGCCTATTTACAGGCACTTTTGAATAGTCAAATGTCGGTCGGTCTATTTGAAATAAATGCTTTGATTTTGATTTTGATTGAAGCCGCCGACAGAAGCTGCTAGTATTTAATTTTTTTTTATGAATAGAATAGAATAGCATTTATTCGGCGCAAGCAACACAATAATACCAGAACATAAAATAATAATAAAAAAAAGAGTACAGACATACAATACAGTTGCAGTGACTGTGCCCGAACCGAAAGGGTCACCAACTCAGCAATTGCTGAGTTGGTGACCTGAGTGAAGTGAGAAATGTAAGAGAGTACATAATTTGATTTAAAAGAGTGTCCATGGAGTTTCTTGCACGTTCTTCACCATAGAGACCTACTCTTTGGAACGTGCAATTTAGCTTCACTTTTCTTGGACTGACCGACATTTGACTATTCAAAAGTGCCTATTTACAGGCACTTTTGAATAGTCAAATGTCGGTCGGTCTATTTGAAATAAATGCTTTGATTTTGATTTTGATTGAAGCCGCCGACAGAAGCTGCTAGTATTTCATTTTTTTTATGAATAGAATAGAATAGAATAGCATTTATTCGGCGCAAGCAACACAATAATACCAGAACATAAAATAATAATAAAAAAAAGAGTACAGACATACAATACAGTTGCAGTGACTGTGCCCGAACCGAAAGGGTCACCAACTCAGCAATTGCTGGGCGTCTAACACCCAGCGCTGATTTTCAGTTGGCACCCTGCAGTGACGCACGGATGATGGTAAATAAAATATACTTATTCTAAGAATGTCTTCCGTTTTTAAACATAGGTAGGTACTTATTGGGTTTTAACAGTTTTTTTTAATCAATTTCTTTTATTTTTTGGTTTATTGTCTTTTTGTGATTTATATTTAGTTTAATTTTTAACTTTTTAACTTTTTTTTTGTGCTTTTTTTCATTTTAAATCTCCCATAGTTGATTACCTGATATTTTTACTTTGCATTTTTTACAATTTTATGGATCGATGTGGTAGATTAGTGTTAATTATTAGTTATTTTATCTAATTCATTTTAATAGGTAAGCTATCAAAGATCTCTCATTTTTTAAGTAATATATTTGAAAAATAGATTTTGTTTATCTTACAGTACACTAACATAAATATTATTTACTATTACTACTTACCAATTAATGTCCAATAAAGACTATGTAAACTATACTGTACCTACTAGTTTGAAGTAGTATTTGTTATACGTACGTAGAGATACATAACTTTTCTTGTCTTAAATTAAATTAGGCTCATAAAAGTAAAATAATGTACTCGTAGTTAAAATCAATTCCTTTGAAAAATTATGAGGACAGCGCCATCTGTTGTATACAGACATACTAGTAAGATTGCTGTGGTTTAAACCATGGTACTTGATTCTTAGACTTGGCAAGAGATGGCGCTATAGCTAATTTCCATTTAATGCTGTTATGTCGCAACGCTAGATGTCAGTGTTTGAAATTTTGAGTTAGATTGTACAGACTTATTCTTCCTGCCTGAAAATTGCGTAGAAAAGTATTTCGTAGTTTTTATGTAAATATTATCTTTTTTTTATAAGCTAGATGATAGTTAAACTTACTTCGTTTCATATAGTAATTTAGTTCCATGAAGTGAGTGGTCTCTTTATGAAAAGACCCTGTTCAAATTTATGTATCCAGTTTTTTTTTTTTAGATATCATTTTCAATAGCCGCGTTTGACCACTAACTCGGAGTGATCCTGTATAATGAATTACGCCTCATTCCCTCTACTACACAACAAGAGCGAGTCCCAGCTAACGTTTGCAACTTACAGTTGTAACTACAAAACTAACTTGGCAATCATGGTCATGGCTAGCCGAGACCCCTTTGCAAATTCAATCATTTATAGTATTACTAATTAGCCGCTAAATACACCATTAATTAAATGTAAATAACACGAAGACACCTTAGTGCTAACAGTTAATGAGTCCAAGTAGGTCGTATGCTAAGCACCCCGCGGTCACCTGCTTTCCACGTCGTTCAATCATCTTGTCCCTGTTTTTAACTTGTCCATCCATTCCAGCGATAATCACACTGCCACGCGTCACGCTGCACGTTGCGTGTCAACGCATCTACGCGCGTTCTTGCGGGAGTGCATATCTGCATGCATCATCGTACGGGTTTTTACGCACTTACGCGCCTAAATGCGTTTTGTAAATTCACGCAGGCTCTGACTCATTTCATACAAAATTTGCGCACGGTACAATTACCGGCACGGATCTTGAGCGCTCGGCGTCAGAGTGTAGATCGCTTTGCGTATTCCATACATTGGCGAGCCAATCGTCGTCGTTGTTAAATACATGCAGCAAGCGCAGGGAACGAATCACGAGTGACGCCTATGACACGATAGCACGGCGAACCAATCACTGACACTCTCCGCCCCCGCGTCTCACTTCGCACAACTAAAGAGACCGAATATTTGACTTCTGCATATCTTGAAGCCAGCGCTCAAGATCCGTGCTGGTAGTTGTACTACGAGACTCAGTGTGCCATACCTTGCGTGTCGCCCCTCACCCACGCGCATGGATACATTTTTGGTGTGCTTGTATTCTATAAACAGATGTACTTACAAGCAACGTTAAAAAACGCATTCTTGCGCTACGCTGCGTGGTGCGTGGCAGTTTTATAATCGCCTTACTCCTTAAGTACATAATTTTCTATTGAAACAGACAATTGATTGATTGATATTCGGAGACATGTGACATTCACCAACCCGCACTGGGCCCGCGTGGTGGATTATGGCCCATTTCATCTCCTAGATAGGAGGCCTGAGTCCCAGCCACAGAATATAGTCTGTTCTGTGGTCCCAGCAGTGGGAACATGAAAAGGCTGATTTATATATGTTGACAATTGATACTTCTTTACACTAACGACTATAGAGAGTGTTTATACACCGCTAAATTTTAATCGTTTTAATCCCGTGGAGGGTCGATCCGGTATACGAAACACGATCGATTTGTAAAGATAAAATTAAAAAATAAAGTACCTCTTTTTTAAAACTCTTTCTTAAAGAAATTAACTTCGTACATGCGTAAATTAATACGAGTTTTGAAAAAGAGGTACTTTATTTTTTAATTTTATCTTTACAAATCGATCGTGTTTCGTATACCGGATCGACCCTCCACGGGATTAAAACGATTAAAACTTAACAGTGTATGTATATATGATTCCGCCATCACTTTTCTAGTATCGGACAACCTGACGTACGATGAGTATCTACCCTTATATTGAGTACTACGCCTTAACACCTCTGCGGTCCAGGCAAAGCGTTTCACCTCGTCGTTTATACCGCGTACATCGGAAGACTGGACAATTTGCCTGCTGCGGTCTTCCCGTCTGATTATAATTCAGGTGTCTTCAAGGCTAGAGTGAATCTAATGTACCTCACCATCAATAATTGAAGCATCATCACTTACTTTAGGTATTATTGCCGTCAAGCGCTAATAATAATAATGCACACAATTCATTTATACAAAACACCAAACCTTCTTCATTACCCACTTCGTCTACGGTTTTCTTTTTGGAAGGTGGGAAAAATAAACGCGAAACGTTACGGCCTGCCCCCTAGTCAAGTTACAACCGTTTCGCTCGCGTCGAACGCTTCGAGTTGACCTTGCCACCAATTCTTTTGTTCTGACCACGTGACTGAGCGTTGAACGACGTCATTCCCGTACATTTGAAGCTTTCTACAAGCGTTAACTATTGCAGATTAGAAACTTGGCTAGGAGTACTGGTCAGTCTTAGGGGCGCGCGGCGCGGCGAGTAGTGCGGCGGCATCGGTAAGCTCGCGCGTTTTCACTATGAGCGGCGTCTCGTGGTATGCTTCAAAAATTTTCATATTTTTGATCTTACCGCTCGCCGCGCCGCGCTTATTGCGTGTCATACTTTTACTGACTAAAACCACCATAGGTTCCTTCAGTTGCCCTTTACGGTCTAGGATTACGGGTTTCCTTTTCAGAAAATCTCCCGTGGCCCTAACGGACATCGACCTGCTATTACGATTTGCTACATCTTTTTCAAGCGTTCAAACGATCCTGTAACTCACCAGCCCCCCTAGCCAAGTTACAACCGTTTCGTGTCGAATTCCGTTCTCCAATCAGTAACGCTTCGGTGTCAGCAATTGTAGAAAACGATAAGTGGGTAGCCATGTTAACGCGCCTGAGTCGGCCCCTCGTTCTACAATGTAGCGTTTGTTTATCAAAGGACGTAGCTTTAACGTTGTAGAAATTCATTCTGTCATTTTGAACGATGTGAACTTAGCTACGACTTTTCTATTAGTTGGTTCCGACCACGTGAATTAACATGGAGATGGTGTCATTTCCATACATTTCATTACTTTTTGACTTGCGTTAACGATTGCAGATTATTAACTTGGCTAGGGGTGCTGGTTTCTGATATGTACCGATTTAGGCGATTTCTATTTTTTGAAGTGAAAACTTCTTTAGCGGCGTTGAGCACTTTTTCTGTAATGGGTATAAAATCTTAAACTCGCGTCAGGACACGTGACCTGATCGAAAAAGCGTAAGACGGATGGAGAGTAGACAGCTATCCCTTATCGCGCGTTGTGAAAGGCGCGATAAGGGATAGACAAGCAAGACGGAAAAAATTCTCACGAAAAATTGTACCGACACTTTTACTGTCAAAATATAAATCCAAGATGGCGGCTGCAAGAAATTATCAACTTTTTCGTCATGGGTGTCGTTTTCATGGTTTTCGAGGGTGTTGAAACCGATGGTACTGTCAAAATATAAATCCAAGATGGCGGCTGCAAGAAATTATCAGATTTTTCGTCATGGGTGTCGTTTTCATGGTTTTCGAGGGTGTTGAAACCGATAGTACTGTCAAAATGTAAATCCAAGATGGCGGCTGCAAGAAATTATCAAATTTTCCGTCATGGGTGTCGTTTTCATGGTTTTCGAGGGCGTGGAAACCGATGGTACTGTTAAAATGTAAATCCAAGATGGCGGCTGCAAGAAATTATCAACTTTTTCGCCATGGGTGTCGTTTTCGTGGTTTTCGAGGGTGTTGAAACCGATGGTACTGTCAAAATATAAATCCAAGATGGTGGCTGCAAGAAATTATCAAATTTTCCGTCATGGGTGTCTTTTTCATGGTTTTCGAGGGCGTGGAAACCGATAGTACTGTCAAAATGTAAATCCAAGATGGCGGCTGCAAGAAATTATCAACTTTTTCGTCATGGGTGTCGTTTTCGTGGTTTTCGAGGGTGTTGAAACCGATAGTACTGTCAAAATGTAAATCCAAGATGGCGGCTGCAAGAAATTATCAACTTTTTCGCCATGGGTGTCGTTTTCGTGCTTTTCGAAGGTGTTGAAACCGATGGTACTGTCAAAATATAAATCCAAGATGGTGGCTGCAAGAAATTATCAAATTTTCCGTCATGGGTGTCGTTTTCATGGTTTTCGAGGGCGTGGAAACCGATGGTACTGTCAAAATGTAAATCCAAGATGGCGGCTGCAAGAAATTATCAAATTTTTCGTCATGGGTGTCGTTTTCATGGTTTTCGAGGGCGTGGAAATCGATGGTACTGTCAAAATATAAATCCAAGATGGCGGCTGCAAGAAATTATCAACTTTTTCGTCATGGGTGTCGTTTTCGTGGTTTTCGAGGGTGTTGAAACCGATAGTAGTGTCAAAATGTAAATCCAAGGTGGCGGCTGCAAGAAATTGTTAACTTTTCCGTCATGGGTGTCGTTTTCATGGTTTTCGAGGGTGTTGAAACCGATAGTACTGTCAAAATATAAATCCAAGATGGTGGCTGCAAGAAATTATCAAATTTTCCGTCATGGGTGTCGTTTTCATCGTTTTCGAGGGCGTGGAAACCGATGGTACTGTCAAAATGTAAATCCAAGATGGCGGCTGCAAGAAATTATCAACTTTTTCGCCATGGGTGTCGTTTTCGTGGTTTTCGAGGGTGTTGAAACCGATGGTACTGTCAAAATATAAATCCAAGATGGTGGCTGCAAGAAATTATCAAATTTTCCGTCATGGGTGTCGTTTTCATGGTTTTCGAGGGCGTGGAAACCGATGGTACTGTCAAAATGTAAATCCAAGATGGCGGCTGCAAGAAATTATCAACTTTTTCGTCATGGGTGTCGTTTTCGTGGTTTTCGAGGGTGTTGAAACCGATAATACTGTCAAAATGCAAATCCAAGATGGCGGCTGCAAGAAATTATTAACTTTTCCGTCATGGGTGTCGTTTTCATGGTTTTCGAGGGTGTTGAAACCGATGGTACTGTCAATATATAAATCCAAGATGGCGGCTGCAAGAAATTATCAACTTTTCCGTCATGGGTGTCGTTTTCATGGTTTTCGAGGGTGTTGAAACCGTTGGTACTGTAAAAATATAAATCCAAGATGGCGGCTGCAAGAAATTATCAAATTTTCCGTCATGGGTGTCGTTTTCATGGTTTTTGAGGGTGTTGAAACCGATGGTACTGTCAAAATATAAATCCAAGATGGCGGCTGCAAGAAATTATCAAATTTTCCGTCATGGGTGTCGTTTTCATGGTTTTCGAGGGTGTTGAAACCGATAGTACTGTCAAAATATAAATCCAAGATGGCGGCTGCAAAAAATTATTAAATTTTTCGTCATGGGTGTCGTTTTCATGGTTTTCAAGGCTGTTGAAACCGATAGTATTGTCAAAATGTAAATCCAAGATGGCGGCTGCAAGATATTATCAACTTTTTCCTCATGGGTGTCGTTTTCGTGGTTTTCGAGGGTGTTGAAACCGATAGTACTGTCAAAATTTAAATCTAAGATGGTGGCTGCAATAAATTATCAACTTTTTCGATATGGGTGTCTTTTTCATGGTTTTCGAGGTTGTTGAAGCCGATAGTGCTGTCAAAATGTAAATCTAAGATGGCGGATGTCAGAAATTATCAACTTTTTCGTCATGAGTGTCGTTTTCATGGTTTCGAAGGTGTTGAAATAGTGCTGTCAAAATGTACATAAAATAGGATAGTATTTTTTAGTTATATTGTATTGGCTAGACGGAAAAAATTCTCACGAAAAGTTGTAACGACACTTTTTCTATAGTAAGCTATTGTAAGCCGTGCGGCGTGCGCATGTTTCTCTGTCTTTCTCTCTTTCTCTCTCTTATAGAAAGCAAGCCAGAACGGAACTTCGTTCCATCCGGGTGTCCCTTGACACCTCAGTAGTTTTTCGGAGAGATAAACTTTTTAATGTAAAATAATTGTAATAGTTTTAAAGTGTTAAATTTTTAATGTAATATAAATTGTCATGTTTGTGTACGATAGCGCAATAAATGAATATTGTAGTCTACCACATAAATGATAGTACTTTTATACTGATAAAGCAATTGGTGCAAAATTATTCCCTAACCATTCCAAAATATCAAACATGCTCAACGTTAATAATCAAGTTTTCACTTCTGCCGGCACTCCCGGAGTGCAACCCGTCTTTTTTTCTCTAATACTAATCTTTTACAATAAATACAACTGCACACAATATAATAAAAAAAACACTAAAAAGTGAAAAATAAGAAGTCTCGCTCTCAGGGTGCTGAGGGCTAGGGTCGATGCCTCTCACAACCCTGGCTGTGGGATTGTTTGCAATAATTTGCGCGGCCCTCTAAAAGGCAACTGATAGTAACTAAAAGGTTCACACCCGCAGCCCCCAGGACCCAGCCGCTGGGATCCCGACCCTGATGTCCAGCCACCGTAGACGTGGGCTTGCGGACGGTGAGCAATGGGTAGCTCGTCATCCGACCATTCACGTTCCCCGCATGCCTCATGAAGGATCGAAGCCTACTGGGGCCGGCGTTGGTTCGATTTAAAAAAGGAAAACCCGGGATCTTGGAACACAAAGGAAAGTTAGTTTTAGTTAGTAAAAGTACAAAACAGATAAGGTACAGAAGACAATCTCATGTGTGTACTTCACTTTTTATACCTACGCTCGGTGGACGCACACTAAGGCCTCTGCCTTGAATCTTGCGGGCAGAGGGGCGGCGGCGGCGGCGGCGCGGGAGCGGAGCGGGCAACGCAGACCCGTTCTCGAAACCAGCGGGCAGATCGCGCGGCAATATAGCAGCGTAGTGTTGTTTTCGTGGTTGTGTCGTCCAGATATTTGTTTTTATTCGCGAACAAAATGTCTAAACAACGGCGACAACATCTTTTTATTCTTATCGCTCTATTTATTGTGGGCAAAAGAAGAAGTGAATGCCTACTATAGGGCAAGGAAAAGGAAAGGCGAGTTGTATAGAAATTATGAAGAACAGAGACAATGTCCTGACAAATTCTACGGCTAAAATAAATTGCACAACACTGCAATGCAGACGCGCGGGCGGTCACCGCTTGACTTGACTCACCGCTCGTTGCCCGCCCCCGCTCCGCTGCCGCGCCGCTGTTTTCGAGAACCGGTCCATTTGATTTTACGCGTTAGATCCTACCGCTCCCGCGCCGCCGCCGCCGCCGCCCCGCTGCCCGCAAGATTCGAGGCAGAGGCCTTATGAGCGTTTGAGCCGGAATTGTTCGACGAGTGATCCGAGACGCGACCGAGACATCATGTGAGCGGTGTCTTTGTGTGCGTTGCTCGAGCGCGCTTTGTATTGACTTCTGTACCTATATATTTTGTGGTAAATGTCTGAAACGCTATCCTAGCTTTGCCCTGGAGCGGGAGAAGTCATTGGATGATACTAAAACAATACTAATTCTGGTCTAAATACCTAGTTTATTCGTTCGAGTTACCTAATTTGAATAAAGCACATTCACCATAATTAATTATGTATCTACTCACCTAACTTATGTGCAATTTGTTTGGTATATCTACTTGACCTTATGCCATTCTGTTTGTCCGTCTTGACATGCCAAAGTTCCGAATATATAAGTGCGGAACTTGACTTACGTAACACGGACATGGAAACTGTGGTGATGATTTAACATACTTGAATAGACTGTTATTGTAGAGTAATTTTTTTTAAAACGTTTCTTTATAAATTTGTTCTTCCGCAGGTCTGCCGAAAGAAATTGCTATAGAAATAAGTTCTTTTGTATTTGAATTTGAAATGTATTTTTATCTACTAGGGTGAATATATATTTTTTTTTAATTTTGGTGGCGAAACCGTTACTTCAGGAAACTGAAGAAAAAGTTTTGCCACCAAAATTGAAAAATTTGAAAAACGTGTATCACCCATTACTGTTTCCCAGTGCGTACAAAAGAAATTAAATTATGCAATTCCTTTGCCTTTGGCCCAGAAGGGTCGGAGAATACCGGGACCAAGGGTCTGCTTCTGAAAGGAAGATTCGGCCCCATTACGAAAGGCAACGAAGGAACAGGAGTGGATTTTTAGTCAGTAAAAGTCTGATACGTCTTCCTGCTCCGCTCAAGGGTGGGATATGTCATTCGATGATTTTTCACCTAAAAAATAAACAAATATAATATTAAAATCAACATAAAACCAAATAAGAATGAAGGTGTAAGGGACAGTCATTTTGTATGGTGAGGCTGATTTTTTTTTTCGTTTCCTAAAAAAAAATGGTGTAAGGTTGTTCAGTTTCGTCTACTGAGCAAGCCCTTAAAGTTTGTGGAGGGCTGTCCCTTACACCTTTTATAAGTAAGCCAACTTCAATTGTTGTTTTTTTTTTGTTAAACGGGCTCAATTTCCTGATAGAATAGAATAGACTTTATTGTACACCAAAAAGTAACAAAGCTTATACTAAAACTTAAATTTATGGGTACAATTATTATGGCGGTCTTATCGCTGAAAGCAATATCTTCCAGACAACCTTAGGATGGATAAGAGATTAAAATAATACACGGGGTAGTCTGTGGTGTACTGCTAACTAGAATATAAAACACAATACTCAATTATAAATATATATATATACATACATATTATAATATGTTACACAATTTAATTAGTAAAAAGGGTAGAAAAAAAGAGTAAAGTAGGGTTGGTGGAAGAAATTAAATTACGTAGGATCAGTATAATATTAGAGAGAAAGAAAATGGTTTTTAACTAGATTTTTAAAAGAAACTAGTGACTGGGCTTACCTAATTGGTAATGGCAACGCGATATACTTTAAGATGTATTTTTTAATTTTTGCTGTCTATTGAATTTAATCCGTAAGGCTTTCGAATCGCTTGAATAAATTATCTGTCTATCACATTTGTGATCAGATCCATGATTTGTATTGTAATGCATGTGTACCCATATCTGCACACTGAAGACCACTCATCAGTATTGACTTTAGATGTATCGTTGAGTAGAAGCTACTTGAAGCCAGTTATATTTGATGGCCCTCCCTCCCATTTTACTTGAGGAATATCGTTCTTTGACATTGAGTCATCAGTATATGGATTCTACTGTTATGAAAAGTAGCTCACTGCCCAGCCTATAACCTCAACCTGCGTCAACAGCAAAGCATCCTAAGAATTCTAAGATCCATTGACATGTTACCATCTTTATGTAAACGGTAAACATATTCACGTGTTTAATCTTATCGAGGCCGCATTTTTTGGTCTTCTAATTTCTTCCGAAGGGTATGGAATCTAGTTTACCTGTGTCGACACAGTTCTTGTTGGAATGCTCTGTGTCTCGTGTGTCCCAGTAGAGGGAAGTGGCACGACATACCGTTATGCATCTTCGACCGCCAGTCTATCGGTATACACGGTGGTACCCGGGCGTATCACAACGGGTAATCGCGAGTTAACGTTTAGTTCGTTTCAAGTATTAATTAACGGTAAGTTAACTCTATTTTTTTTGTGATGCGGTGCGTTCAGCCGTTTTCGTTGGATTGCGTTCTGAATTTTATTTTTTTTATTCGAATGCGTTTCTTTTTTTTCTTGAATATATGGCATTTGGCGTAGGTACTTTTTGACGTTTAATTTTATTTTTTTTGTAATATAATATGCTGTTTTTCTACTTTCCCTTCCAAAGTAACTAACGATCATTTCTTCAATTCATTCGATCGAATGTGAAATGAGGTAATTAGGTTGTTATGATTCTCTAACCGATGAGCCAGCAACCTGTTATCCGTGGGCTGTGCATTCTTGCGGTCAAGTGCGTTCAACATCGCGTCGCAACTAAAATATAGGATATAACTCATATTTTAATAGACCTGCGTAAAATCGCTTAACCACCATCTTTATCATAAGAAAAGTTTAAAGATTATGTTTTACATGGACTTAAAGTAGTTATGGTAAGCGTATTATGTCCTGTAAAAAGTTGCAATAAATACAGAACGATGATTCTAAAAACTTCGTTACGTTTACATTATTTCCTATCTGTCAAAGAAGATATTCTAGTTTATCATCATCTTTCTGCTTTTATTCCATGTTACTTGAGGTCGGCGTAACATGTTTTTATCTTTTTATCCTATCTATCGTCACACTATCACTGACTCCCTATTATTTTATATAACTCCTCACACAATGCATTCATCTTTTCGTTGGCCTCCTTTTCCATCCATCAATGTGTGTTTTTGGTCTAATCTGGCTCTGAACGGCTGATGGTATGATAAAAAAGTTATTTTCAACTGCGACACCAAGAAGCCACCTTCTGAAAAGCAAAAAGAGTTACCCAATATAGCTATCGTGCGGATAGTGCGGTAAAAATTGCGTCCATTAACAAAGAGGTAAATTATTCAGCTCAGAAAAGCATAAGGAATACAAACAATCCCTGAAATACATCACTTAAACATGCCAATCAGTACATTCGTGCGTATATTCACTAATATCTAGTCATCTGCTGATTCGCATGCATTTGCTAAATTCCTGGCATTGTACCGGAGAAAACATAGAGTTATGCAATTTGTGGAATGGTAATAATGAAAAAGAAATGACACACATGATTTTCATTTGCTATTTTTTGTGCCGACAAATCAGACAGTGTAAAGAACTGCATGAATTTTACATGGATATCAATTTTTCTAGCCTCTTGTCACTTATATTGGGATCCAGTCCAACCAGATACAGCTGAAATACCAGTATTATACACAAAGTAACTATCTTGCCTCCATAACCCAATAACTGGCCTTGAAAAGACTGGCTTCAGATTCCGCGGCTCAGAAGCAAAAAAATTCATTGCCTATAATAACTGTAAGAGATCTGCAAATGAGAGTCAGGACCAATGATGGTTTAACATGCGGTCTATGTCACAGACAGATTGAGCAAAGTAGTAGTAGATAAGGACAAAAAGTTATACGTGGACTTGGGAGGCTTAATAATTATGCAACCTGAAGTAACAAGGTAACAGCAGTTTTCGTGTTGATATTTGACACAAAGAATGTTGTCTAGACAAGTAAATTGGTGTTGGTTGGTAGTTAGGTAATCAATAATTAAAGTGCCAATTAACAATAGAATTAGGCCTGAAAGTGCAATATAAAGCATAATAAGGCTATAAAGTTATGAGTCTTATAGGAATCGCAACATTAGATTGACATAGAGGCCCAGCACTCAGGTGGGTCGAAGCATACAGGGGCCATGGGTTAAGTGAATATGAACCTCGGTCCCTGGAACAAAGTTAAGGAAGGAACAGGAGTGTGTTTCATTCAGTAAAAGCCTGATACGCCTTCTTGCTCCGCTCATGAGTGAGAGAAGTTATTGGATGATTTCCCACCATAAAAAAACAATAGATTGTATGAATTGATATTGGCCTAAGTCGGGAAAAAATATTTAAAATATTTATTATGTGTAAAATATTACAGAGCACATCAAATTAATATAAACCGTTAGAAGTGATGGGGAGGGCACTATCTATCATATGTTCCATATTAGGATTTTACGGTTGCGTTCATAATATTAACTTCAACATTTTTCCATTAAAAGTTGCCTAAAGTTTGAAAGTTGATACTATGAGAGTTCTGATGTCTGATCTCTCCTCAATTACATCAGACTGTGAGAATACAGTAACTGAAAATGCCCTTAAGGTTGTGCACACATTTAAAACACTATGCATCCGGCGTTCATGGATAATCTTCCTTGAGACTGACCACACCTCTATCGAAATTTGGTCAGAAGGTTTATTATTATGCTATGAAATCACAGGATGCTCCGAAATGCCGTCATTTAATTACTGTTATGTAAACAGTAAGAACAGCTCACAACAGTGATCCAATTGATAATTGTATAACCTTATGACAATAACAACCTCCCACGTACATTATAGACATTTGTATTATTTCCGATTTAGAAGTTGTTTTAAGATTTGTTTACTAATTCATTAAAAAAATTCTGCCTTTTTGTTCATTTCGAAGAAACCGTGTGTGACGTCTTTCTTCTTTCTTCCATCCGCCCCTGCAAACTGTCACACTATTAATTAATTTAGGGTTGGATTTCATCAAAGAAAGCATCCCGCTCTGGGTGAAGTGAAAAGGACTAAAACGAGAATGTAGCAAAAAAAGAAAGAGGTTATTTATGATCCAGGGTCTTGATGACTCTTTCGAAAATTTCCGCATCCTTAACACCTTGATAGTCAGTATCGTCAAAAGCTTTTAGTTTTATAAGGATCATCATAGTATGATATAGTTTGTAACAATTTTTGTCGACGGCTGAACGGCGTGCTATCCATTGCTCGTCACCCGCAAGCCTACGACTACGGTGGCTAGATATCGGGGTTGCAATCCCGGTGACTGGAGCATAAAGATGTCCAAGTGTTGGGTCATATCTTATGGCCAGATGGAAAAAAAGAATTGATTATCACACAATCTTTTTTAATTCTCTTGTTGAGTAACTCCTGAACCACTTACTTCGGCAATATCAATGACTAGATACTAATACACAGATGCTATTTACTTTACAAAAACGAAACTCTTTACATTTCACTAACCTCTTTCGAACAATGACATCTTGACCACTGACTGACAGTGTGTACAAACAAAATAGTTTAACAGCGGGTGAAAGTGCTCTCAGAACAGACTTTGAAGTCTGTGTAACATTTTGTTAAACATGTAAACATTAGCTGTTCTTGTACCTATTCTTGTTTTGTCTTCTTAGAAATGGCAGGTACATGATTTCAATAATGTTTGGGAAGTTTAAACTTGTCTAATATTTTCTTTACCTATCCTTTACGAAAAAAAATATACACGATCACGGTGCACACAGCAATACGTCAGAGTTTATTTTTCCGTATAGCATAGACGCGCATAGTGAACCAACATTAACTTGTTCTCACAAAAGTTTACTCATGGAGCGCTTGTTTAAAAAATAATAACTTAAATTAAAAAAAACTGGGCAAGTTCTAGTCGGACTCGCGCACTGAGGATTCCGTGCAAACTACAATTCCCGAATGAAGCCTCGAAAATTTTTCCTAATTGCAAAAAATCAACGATCGCACGGACAAGAGTATCAAAACATACGTTTTTTTTGCGACATAAACGGCCATATCTTTTTTATTCATTAACTTAGAAGTTTTATTTTTTCTTAGCTTGAAGGGGCCGCAGACTTGAGTATATGGTTTTAATTTTAACTCGATACCTCCACGCGTTCTCGAGGTAAAGGGTCTTGACAGACAGACAGACGGACGGACGGACGGACAACAAAGTAATCTTATAAGGGTTCCGTTTTTTCCTTTTGAGGTACCAAAAATTACAAAAAGAAGGTGAAACACTCTCTGTTTGAGTAAAAGTTGCTTTGACTTACTATAATATAAAATCTCTAACTATAAAATAATCGAAAACCGAAATTAATTTATTTTTTGAGTGCGTGATAGGCAAGAAATACCTCTTACCAACCTTCCGCCTTTAATTCAATTTTCTATAAATCAAATTTAATATAATTTACTGTAAATTAAATTTGTACACACAATTCACGCACTCTTAGCTCTGTGCCGGTGTAATGTTTCCCTACACAGTATCAAGCCTACTTTCGCTCAAAGATTATTGCGTTTTAAGGGCACTTTCATTTAGTACAAGTTATCCTTGTTTCATTATAGGTATAAATATCGCTTTCTCCGTTCATCCGGGAGAGATTTGGTGTTTTTATTACTATAGCTGCTCTCAATTGTATAGGGTTTAAAGTTTCGAGTATTATCGTATTGTTGAAGTATTTAAAAGCTTGTATGTTCAGATTGTTTAGAATAATAGTCTAATTACTTCTTTGTATAGCGTGCTTTGAATAGATTGATTTTTAAAACAAGCTTCTGCCAGCGGATTCTATTAACCGTTTAAACGTGAGGCAATGATACATGTAAACTTTTGTTTTTATAATATGATTAAAAACATTTTCAATATCTCCAGTTCCACCTGCTGCTCATATTCTATAGTGGGCTCCAAATGCACAAATGCTATAGTGGGCTTTGGTGCATACTGTAAGTATAGCAAGCAACTGATAAATAAATAATAATAAATAAATAAATACTCTTGTTTTACAACAACAGGAGGTTATTAGTTATGTCATAAACTTGCTGTTAATATAATTAGTTCACTTTGTACGTGTTGCCAATGATGACATACGGCTCTGTAACGTAGTTGCTCACAATGGCCCTCATCAGAAAGGGTCAATGGAAAGGGTAATTTTCGGGGTTTCCTCGCATGATCGGATCAGAAATTAAGATATCCGTGCAAGAGAACCAAGGTTACCGACAAAACCTGAAAAATCACTTAATTTAAGTAGCAGTAGGTTGGGCTTTATGGAATTGCTTATAAAACACGTGGTCGATTGGGCCAAAAGATTCTGAGTAGCGACCATGTACCGGAAGACGCAGCACTAGAAGGCCTCCAACAAGATAGATAGACGACCTGGTGAGGGCTGTGGGAATCCAAGTGATGTGAGACACACAGTAGCGGTCATTGTAGCGACACTTATAGAAAATTCCATCTTGGACGTCTTTCGGCTGAAATCATGATTAACAAGATTGGAAGTTTCCATATTTTTAAGAGCCTTTTGCTCTCAGTCTCAATCTATCATTTCTTTCTTTATTTTTAACTTCCTTAAATTAATTTTGACAAGTTCTCATTGATGTGATCTAGACGGTTCACCCTTGTTTGGTCGAACAACGTTTGATATAATATTACTAAATCGAACAACGTTTAAGAAAATCATCACTTTGTATAATATCGTTTGACAGAATTTTCAGTTCGTCGAATATTTATTTGCTATAACAACATTTGCGCTAATGATCAAAAGGTATAATGTTCATTTGATGTAATGTTCAGATGGTATAACATGTATTTTATCGAATATTCAATTGGTGTAATGTAATGCAGAAAAGAAACATTGTAAATATTTGAAAATTTATTTATTTTGAACAAGAAAACAGTTATACTAATCTTAAATTACTTGCAATTGCTTTTAGTAAATCCAGTTCTGTATACGTTTCAAAATTGCGCAATATGGTCTCAATATTGTCATTTTTTTTTAGTGCAAATCTTCTGTTACTGTAAAAGCTAGAACTACAGTAAATCTTAAGAATTTCCAGTAAAACCTTTTATGGACATTATCAATTACTAATGGTTAATGTCCATAAAAGTTTGCGATTCGAACTTTTACCACCATTCACTTGGTAAATCTTAGGATTTACATTAAAGGCCCGGTAAATGTTGAAAAAAAAAACATGTCATCAAACAGTTCTGGAACATGATGGATGACATCTCGAATGGACGAAACAGCTTGGACGTAGCGTTCGCCGGCCGCTGCCGCGGCACCGCTCGCTTCGCTCACTCGGCTCACGCGCAGTTTGTCACAGTTCTAACCTAACCTAACCTATTTCACCCAGTTCAAAGTGCAATCAAAATACAATCACATTTTTACAAGAGATTGTAGGTATTATTCGTTATTTCGAACTGGTTGAAATAGGTTAGGTTAGGTTAGAATTGTGACCAACCGCGACTACTTCTCAAAGTAATCATTGTTTTATTCCTAAAACCAACATTTACCAGTCCACGTTGGTAAAACATTGCATTTGAAAATTCGGTGAAATGAAATTAGTTCAAATGAAATTAGTTCAAATAAATAATTATGCTAAATAAAAATTTACCAATGAATTATTCGGTCAAATGAATAATTCTACGAAATGACTTTATTGCAACTAAAATTCGCCGAAGTGATTTCCGACGAAACGTTGTTCGACCAAACAAGGGTGAACCCATCTAGACTAACTGTAATGTTCTTTGAGTAGATCCAAGTATCGGTTTTTAGATCGTGTGTTTATTTTTGACTCTTTCACAGCATAACTACTTCCTAAAGTCTAGTAACCTTCCTTAATATTGGATAGATCATCAGTAGCTTCATGTAAAACCGAAAAATGACCGATTATCATGGATAATAGAATCGGCCACGCACTTGCTACACGGCACACGACTAGTCCAATTCAACAAAAACTCTGAAGTAGCATGTAGAAGCATTTCACAGTCAAGTTTAAAAACCAGCTGTGAGAAGTAGGTTCTTGTGGTACTGTTAAATGATGAAATAAAATAGTGACATTATTTATTCATTAGTGTCAATTCACAAAGAGCTAGCAAATTTCGCTTTCTTTACTGACGTATATAACATTACATGGTAGTCAAGAATTGAGATAATTTGATAAAGCCACACGGCTTCATCAAATTATGTTGCTTTCTATTAGAATCATCGTAGTAACTCTGTTGCTTTGCTGGAAGACTTTATATTGACAGATTTAGGGCTTTTAACCACTTAACCAGCATGATTATGTACTCCGTCGACATGAAAGGGTTTATGAGATTAAGATGCTTCATTTCCAGAGAATAGACGAAAATCATACCAAGATGCACCTGGAACTATTTTCTTCATTCAAAATTTTGCTGACAGCAAATCACAATATTATAGAGATTGAGTCAAAGATAAGAACGATGATCAGCATAAAAGCGAAACAGCATTCGTGATTTTAACTAATTCAATTTATCAAATTGTAAAACATGAAAAGGTAGATGTATGTCAGTCATTGTGACCATTAAAGTCCCGTTGTGTTCGTGAGCGAAGTGGCACACTTAGCCTTAAATGAATGGTTTTTGTACCATAACAAGCTAAGGATAGCTTTCTTCGCACTGTTTGAGAAAGAGAAATGAGTTTGAAGTGATGTTCCTGTCATTTTTTCTGGCGTAAGTTTCATGTATTTGATTTTGTGGCCAGACTCAAGTGTAATAAATATTTTGTAAACGTGTGAAACGTTGAACTTTTGCGTTATAGCATACAAGAGATACTATCTTAGTAAAATTTTATTGGTTCTTAATTGTCGTGCTTGTGATTTATAATTGATATACGTTTCATGTCATTGTTTCGATAGATATTTAATAAGCATAAATTACATTTTTTTTTGATTTTATTATTATGCTTAGTTATACTTTCATCAGCCAATCATTTTTACATATGTGCTATTTATTAAATACCTTATAAAAACACAAGACAAACATTTATGAAAACAAGTAAGTATACCTACAATACGTGGTCTTACAACTATATCTGACCTTAGTGCTGTATGTCTTTCTGTTCTGTGATGTGCTGTTTAATTTCTTCTGCCTTACTGTTGGTAATTTACTAAGAAATTGTACATTTAGTGTTTAGCTGTTACATCAACATCGTGTGCCTTAGAACCCATCGCTTGCATCACAAATTAATCATATACCATAAAAATATACCGTTTATCGCTGTATATGCAATATAGGGCGGTCACGGAAACGGGGACCTCAAAGACAATGTCACGATCTATTAAACCAAAAAAACATATGTCACCGTCAACAAGAATAACACTCTTGATGTCACATAACAGAAACCTCTTGTATTTATAAAAAAATACCTAATGTCATAGAAGTAGAGTAGGAAATCGATTGTGTACTTTTTCTGTGTTGTGAAGCGCAAAGTGACATAAATTGGAAAGTGTTTCCGCCTATGATGGACCAACCATGGTATAGCATTGCACACAAATTATCGTGTATTGATACAAACCTTTTATTATGGTGTGTGCTGTTGGGTCATTGTACTTCTGTTGTCAGTTTTAAATGCTTAGCTGTTTTTAGAAAACATTCCGTGCTGATAATTATGTGATAGATTGGATACATGCTTGAAGATTTTTGATTAACCACAAAAATTGTTTCATTTGACGTTTACACTGGATGGGTTGATCCAGTGTCAATGAATTTCTTGTCATTGTCGCTTCCAAAATCCAATTTTAATGAACCCTGACAAACGTGCATGCTTAATCATTGTACATCTTTACCAAAAACCAACCTTCACCGGGCTCTTGTGTTGTTTTACGGCCCGTTCTCTCTCCTAGAGAGGAGGCCTGAGTTCTTGCTGATGCTGAATCTTATATCAGTGGACTGATTACACTATGCTATGCATCATTAGTGTTTTAGCCCCTCTTTCTTTATTTAAATTAGGTGTAAGTCCTTAAGGCTAATGTGACCGTGCATATACTCATACTACTACCACCAGTTCTACTACTAGGTAATGTGAGGGAGAGTATCAGATCTTTACTAACTAAAACTCACCTGTGTGCCTTCAGTTAGCCTTTGCGTTGCAGGACCGCAATGATTCTTTTGAATATTTCGTAGCACTGACACTGCTTGACCGTTACTATGATGGGTCATTGCATATTTTACACGATGATATCAAGGGTGGATGGTAAGGTTCATAAATAGGTACATAGATCAATGCTTTTATATCCACCTAAGTTGTAAAAGAGAAGGCAAACACAAGTCGTCTCAAGTTTGATTGTTTGGTTATCTTTTATGAATAAAAACAGAAATAATCGTGATTATCGACATTAAACGCAAAATTGATTGTCCAAAATAAAAAATTGTGCTCACAATGCATTAGACAAAATCAATGCCACAGTTACTTGTTTATTTCTTTTGAAAAAGAAGAATGTTAAAAATTCGGTCAATCATGTTTAGAATCGAGAACGTGAATTTGTACCATTTGATTGTATGCAGCTATGCGCACTGACTTCATTGAGCTTCATTACATTTTATCGATAAATCTACTGACGAAAAAGTACTATTTGGGTATTTTGAAAGATATTATTCGGATTTAAATAAGTAGTCGTTAGCAAAGAAAGATTTTGTGTACCCATTGGAAAGATTAAACAAATACTGTTAAAAACATTCTTTATAAATCACGGTATCTCAACAACTTCAGCTAGATGTATATGGATAGAATAAATTTGTGGATATTGCATGTCTTCGAAATTTTGGTTTTAGGACATGCCGGTTTCCTCACGATGTTTTCCTTCACCGTTTTGAGAACAACGTTTAATAACTTATAGAAACCAGAAAGCAAAGGGAATATATCTTATAGAATACAAAAACCAAACAGGCAGACAAGCACGGTTTAATAATAACAAAGATCAGAGGCTATGAAGAAGACGTCACTTAGCTATAATTAAATCTATACTGTTCTATACCTAATGCTACCCTTTGAAAGCAGGCAATCTCTCGTAGTAAAAACATGTAGAAGTAGAAATGAGAACGCGTACCAACGCGCGTCAGTTATATCATTAACATAATAATCGTGCTAAACTCGGCTGGGTGCAAGGTAGGTGAGGAAGCGGTGAGAAATTCCAGATTTTGTATTCTCACGAGAGGCCTTTTTTATTATCGATAGTTTCGCGTTTGACCACTATCTTAGCTAATGATAGCGATGTGGTCGACGGTAGAGTATGCTTGCTATGAAGTAGCTTATTGAATCTTGAACTGAAAGTATAGATTTCAATTCATGCTATATTTGGATTTTTTTTTCATCACATAACTATTATTTGACGGCAGGGTTGGCACAATGGTTGAGCGATTTGCTGCTGCGCTGCATGTCGGTGGTTAGATTCCCGCTCGGAACAAATCATAGGTATGGCCTACAGATAGTCGTTCAGGGTCTGGGTGTCTTGCGTATACTACGATAAAGGAGTAACTCTTAGTGTTACTACCACAAACGCAGATGTCAAAGTAGTTGTATTTTTGCTAAGGTTGACAGTCCATTTACTTTCAGAGTCTTCTGAATAAGAATTTGTTTCTTAAAGTTAGAAATCAGGTTTTTTCCTTTTAATCTTAGCACGACCTGCAATGATTTTGATAAATCTTACTTATACCTCATCTGTTGTTACATAATTTGGAAATGGTTGTAACAAACATTTTTTGACGATAATTTCTCACACTGAATAAAATGCTCAATATTGTTGATGCACATTTTACACATTTCTAAATGACATTGCGTGATAGCCACTACATCCGAAATCAGATAAAGCATAACGCGAAAGGTTGGCCTAGAAACTAAATCTAGATCTGCATTAGTTCAAACATAACTATAAACTTGTGATGTACAACCTGCTGGATAGATTATATCAAACAGGTATAAAAGAGGACTGATGAAGTTGAAATTAATGCAGCTTGCAACTTTCAATGTTGATTCTTAAATGATAACTGCTTGTATTGATATATGAGCGGAAATGTTAACTGATTTCCAGGCTTCCATTACTTTAGAGAGCTAGTCATGTGTATCTCGGCAAATAAACATCCAACAAATTTAAACACATTTTAGTATACAGCAAAGTTATCATGCTACAGACTCTGTTGTTTTGCATCGACAACAACATGGCATCTTAGCTTTTTTACTTTTTTATGAATAAACCATTAAACTATTCGTTATGAAATTTTACATATTATACATACAGAAAAGAACGTAAGATACCTTTCATCTAGAAATAAAGGGTGTCCTGTTTCTCAGGGATAGAATAATAACCTTTGAAGTTTTTGGAATTCATATTTGTTTTAAGACTCTTAATGGCGCTTTGTGTCTTTCAGATCATGATTCAAAAATGTAAAATACTTTCTATATCGTCCAACAACTTGAATTGATTCTTAAAATAGCCGCAAAGCCGCGGGCAAAAGTAAAATATACTATTGCTTTTTTGCATCTGTCTGGTAGAAATCAAACTTTAAACAGACAGTTGAAGACGTATAAATTAAAAGACAGGTATGTAGACGGTCATAAAAATCACTATTGCTATAAATTTCTAGTTAGAGATCACGCTAAGTGAATATATTTTTCGTGTCTCTCACGCTACCCCTTATAACTTGGCGCTTGATGTCAACGTACTACAAGTTGCAATTAAGTAGTTAAATGTTACGGTCAAGAGCGATAAACATGGCAGGTTACTAGCGGGAAATGGGAGGCCGCGGATGCAAATATATTTAACTAGAATACTGCATCTTTATGGTTATGAAGTATTTCCTTCGTGGTGATTACTAATAGATAATAATGTGATGAATATATATCTGCAGAAGATCTTTTTATTGGGTTCAAACTTCTACCATTCGGGGTGGAGTAAGAAAGACTGTCAGGCTTAGACTGACTAAATCCCACCTGTCTTCATTCAGTAGCTCTTGGCATTTCAAAGCCGCTGTTTCTCTTTTTGAACAATCTCGCAATATGGAAAAAACTATTATTGTCAAAGTTTGTAGATGATGTTACGATAACTTCAATATGTTCATAGATATCAACCAATCTACCTTCGGACATCCCGATACGCATACGGCGAGTATCTATCCTTATATTGTTGACATATCTACGATCCAGACTAAGCGTTTCGCCTTGCCATTTATACCACGCACATCGAAGGACAAAAACAATTTGCCTACCTTCCCGTCTGATTATAATTTTGATGCTTTCAAGGCTAGTGTGTAAAAGTAAATAGCTCTTTATTAGACTAGTGCACTTCAGCATCAACGATTGGAACTGGGAATTGCTCTTATAATGTGAATGTGTTTACTGATATGTATACTAAATTCAAAGATTCCACGAAAATTTCTTCAATAGAAAGTTAAGGAATATTTTGCATGTGCGTCATAAGTGAAATGAGCTTAAATTGTATGATTACTGTGGATATTCTGAGTATTGAAATTGTGTCAGTATTACAGTGACTCATAAGGTTTTTATTACTATGAATTTATTTTTAGAGCTGCTAAGTTTTGCATCAACACTTTGAAACGCTCTTAATAAACTTGTGCGCCTCACTTTCAACACTGTTTACCATCAGGTGGGATCTCTGTCAAGCACTAGTTTATATCTAAAACAAAAAAAGAGTTGTGTTGTGGCTATGTAATTTTTAAAGAAGTAAAAAATCTAATATATAAAAAGCTTGTGTCACAATGTTTCTTTTCAAACTCATCCGAAACGTCTTCACCGATTTTCATAATTTTTTTATGTATATTTGGTAGGTTTGAGAATAGGGTAGGCTATTTTTTATCCTACTACACTACCTTTACCCATTTACCTCCATTTTTTTTTTTGGCAATTTTAACGGCAGTACAACGTTTGCCGAGTCTGTTAGTATTTTTTTTTATTAGCCATTACTGTCCCACTGCTGGGCAAACGCCTCCTCCAAGTCCTTCCAAATTTTCTTCCATTGAGAAAAATCACTAACATATCGTTTCATCATCTAGGGGTTTTTAATAGTGTGTGTTCATCGGGCGTCGGTTAATATAACTATAAATATTGCTTTTGCTAAGATATTTTTTGCTACTTACATATTTATGAATATGTACTAGTAGGTAAACAATTACACGACAGAATGAAGCCCAAAGATAACTTAGTTAATAAATAATTTGCTATAAACTGAATTAACAAATAAAAAACAAAAATGCGTTGTCCTTGAATGCAAAGGCCAACTAAAAAACAGAATTGAATTAAGTACAGTAAGTTAAAGTCTGACACCTTTTAGTTCCACTCAGATCTGGAAAAGTGGTTTAAACTATTAAATGCCTCAAAAATGCCAGTACTGAATTAATTTTGATTCATACAGCCATAATGCTCTTACTTTGCAAAAAACTGCGAATACATTACCCTCCTTTTTACCATTTAGGCAAAAGTTACAGCTATTTAATTTAATTCACGAAGTTTTTAGGCTTTCTATGCATTAAACATAATTAATGTCACATTATCAAGATCTTTATTATAACGGAAAAACGGGAAGTTTTTTAAAGTGGACAAGTGGGTCAGTGATGTGGCGAGTATGGTAGTCAAAACTAGTTGCTCATGGTCGTGTGGTCAATGACCTTAAACGTTATCTCTTTTTACTGTGGTACTGGGTACCAGCATGTGATTTTTGGGTTCTATTTGTCCCTTAAAATTAATTACTCATCGGATCAGGAATCTGTTTAATAAAATAAAAATTTGGCAAGCTATCCGTCGAAAGACACATATATTTTTGTCTTTTTCTAATTTTATAAAAGTCTGGCTTTTGCCCGCGGTTTCATAAAATATAACTTGACATAAGTTCAGGAATAAAGCAACTTTCTATCGTTGAAAAATGTTAACAATCAGACCAGTACTTACAGAGATTACACACAAAAAATAACAAACTTGACCTCTTTATAATATTAGTGTAAATTTTCATGCAAAGATATTATCAAGTGAGGAACCTGTTCAAGAAGATTAATCACCTAGGAAGGAATCTAGAAAGAAACTACATATTATATCTTCCATGGTTATTAATTTTATAGTTGCAGCCCATGAAGTTTTACGAGTTATAATAAATGTGTAATTATTAATTACATTGCAAGAGAGTGCAGTGAAACTAACTGTATCACAATTAAAAAGTAGCTCGAATACATAACTTTAAGATCATTTTCTTCTAAACTATGTTTGATATCAACTTTCAACTAATTACGGATTATTATGCATAATTAAAGAAAGTTTTCTCGTAATTTATGTCTATTTAATCGCTTATTATTGATCAAAACTCTACATTATAATAGTTAATTTTTATCTTTTTCGTATTTTGACCTGAAAACTGGTCAGAAAAATATATATTTTTTTTAATTTCTTAAATTTTATATCAATTTTTTGATGACTTCATAAATAAATGTTATTCTTACAAATTGATGTTTATCACCATCTGAAAGGGCTATTATAACCGTTATTCAGTTAACTTTACTGTAATTTTGCGTGTGCTCAATAATGACGATTGTTGATTTAACCCCATACGCAACATACGCATGTGCGAATTGATCTTAGACCTTTTTTGTACCTTCCAAATAGCTAATAAAGTTGTTGTTCTTCCCCATTTACATTATTTATGATATTTGACGCAATCTATGAGTTGCATCTATTATTTATAGCAGTGGTATTCTAAGGGCTAGTCCCTTCTCTTCACCAGTATCTCAGGGTTAACGCGTGTTGCATTTCTTCTTTGATTAACTTACTGATCATCAAGGTTATCACTAAATCTTTTGCCATTTGTATCATTCCTGACGCAATCCATCCATCTTTTCTTTTGCGTTCCAACCTATCTTAGGGCTTCTTTTGTACAGTCCTTTGATTGGTTTCATTTCTTAGCAAAAATTTTAAAATTTCTTTCAGTATCATCGTCATGATCGTGGTGCATGATTTCAACTTCTAGTCTAACGGACTTAGTATCACATGTATGTTCTGAAACCGGTATTACTACTACCGTAGGTCATTACTTAAAGAATTAATATTGAGAAAGTGGATTCTCAGAATTGCCATCGGTATTATTATTTAGACACTGGTTAAAAAGAAAGAAGTCAAAAACAAAACAACGATTAAATATATGCAAAACCGCAATGCAGGGGTATTTTGCCTTTTGTTTTTACTTATAATTGAATCGAAACCACAAACGATAAGATTGTAAATATAAAAGTAAAAAAAATACTTGTGGTTTTTTGACGTTTAATTTTAAAATCATGATTAATTTTATGACTAACGTCTAAATGAACTTGGTTCTTTTTCTTCTTTCTTTTGTGTTTGTCTATCAAACGTTTATTTGCTTTCATTGTAGCTATAGTTTGCAATATTCATTTACCAAGGTGGTGATTTCGTGAACATAACTGGTTTAGCTCCTGTGGCTTCTTGACCCAATTACATTATATAATTTAAAAGAACCATGAAGCTGTTTGGTTCGATTCTGTCCTTTTCTCACAACTAATTATAATAATTATTATTCCCTTCAAGAATCAATCACCTCTTCCCTATGTTTTGTTATCAACATCCAGTCATTACATAAATATTAGGTACACTACACACGTCTAAGCAAATAGCCTTGACCGATATTATGGCCAGCTTAACGGTACCCTCAGGTTAACGATGGCTAACGGATCGTTTTTTAGTTCTATACTGTGTTCTACCGGTTTTTTTTACTTGTTTGTTTATTTTACATCGAATGGAAATCGGAATGTTGGACATTTGGGTCATTGGACTTTAGTTCGACAAACTTGTTTTGTGTCCTTGTACTAGGTCATGAATTTATGGTATGATATTTTATTGTGGCATATAGAATTCGTATTCCCATTATTTATTACGACGATGATAAATCAAATATACTTTTTACAGATATTGGAGGGTTTATCCTTTTTAAGCTAGCTGGAGCTACAAGTAAAAAGAAAATATTCTGTAAGCACCATATTGCATTCCAATAGGTTGTAAATAAATTACTTTAGTTGAGTGAGAACGCTCAAGTTCGATGTTTATTTTTCTCAGTAGCACTTTTACCATTTTAGGTACTGTGGCTACAACATATACTGTTATGTTTTCTTACTATTGCTAATAATTTCTTTTCTTTCGTTACAGGTAAAGTTCGCGACAAACACGATGACGAGGCGAAAAAGTGTGTGTTCAAAGTGGACTTTAGTTTTATTAGTAGTTATAGTTTGTCCGTCTGTTTACACGCGACCTCAAGAAGAGTTCTTAGTTTCTGCCGCCATCAAAGCAGAAAATGAAAAATCTACACTCCCACCAATAAGGTATATATTTAGTAATTTAAGTTTGAATAGTTTTAAGTTAGCGCCTAAAATCATTAATTTTGTAAATGAGACGAATCTAGATAAGAGAAAACCTAGCATTGTATCGGTTTCATTCAATATCTCTAACGAACTAGTTGTAAATAACCCTTTAGACAAGGTTAGTACAGAATTAGAACCAAGTGACGTAAACTATAGGGCCAGTCGTATGATTCGTTCTAATTCACACAGTGAAAAAAAGAAACACAAGCCCAAACCAGTAAAAAATAAAAACGAAGAAAATTCTTTCGACAAAAAGAAATCAGAAATAAGAAAAGTGATCACTAAATGGAGGGACAAAACCAAATTAAATGACTTAAACTTTTCCTACGAAACTAGCACTTTACCTTATGATGTCAAAGGTTCAACAAAACTTAGTAGTAATCATCCAAATGATCCAAATGATGACTCTAGTACAGAAAGCTCTAGTGAAATAAATTCTAAAAGATACACACGGCCTCCTCCAAACGACATATATGACCAGTATTATAATGACAATAATATGTACAACAACCAACGCCCACATTATCAATATTCAGACGAGACCCAGGCTTATTCCCCTAATATACAGGTAATACACACTCGTCCACGCCCAACAAGACCTCCATACTATCACACAAATATACCAACTCCTACCCCAATAATTACAAATCTAGGTTACCCAAAACCGTGGACGCAACAAGTTACTCGGAAAACCACAACGCAACGGCCATTGTATAACACAAGACCCACCAACTATGAGTACCACAATAATCTTCCAAATTACCCTAGTAACACTTACGAGGTTTCTACTTTTGAACCAGTTAATTCCTATACTGATAGAATAGTTATAAGACCTGAAGAATACAGTCCGTCAGCTGAAGACTGTCCCACTATTTATCTTACTCTCAATAACACTTTTCAAGGTCAAGCTAAAGAGGCTTGTCCTGATTTAAATATTGCAGTAAACACGAATGTTATAAACAAGAATGTAGTTATTGAGTCGGAAGAGGAAGAAAGTGAGAGTTTATTTCCTGGAGGTTTCGGATTAGGATTGGGAGACGATTCAGGTGGTGATTCATCAAAAGACGAAGACTATTTTGAGTCTGAGGAAAATCAGGAGTCAGAAGATGAAAGCGCGTCAGTTGAAGGCACAGAGTTAGCAAACTATCATTCTGCAAATAATGTTAAAAAACCTGAGTCTACTGAAGCAGGTGGTTTTGGAGCTGGTTCTTCACCAAGTTCTGCTATTATAGCTCCAGGTGGTTCTGGAGGCTCAGACGATGATATATTTAGCTTTTCATCGTTAGTAGATTTTTTCCGACCTGCATTAGATGCTTTAGGCTGGCTAGCGACTATAAATCCTTTAAGTATTGGTCTTTTTCCTTTGTTATTAGCTCCTCTTGGATTATTGTTTGCGGGGTCAGGATTCGCGGCTCTATTTGCTCCATGGTTTTTACCATATGCTAGAGAAGCTCCTAAGGTTATTCATGTCTACAGACCTGAATGGCGATGGGATGATAATTTGAAAACCTGGCATTTGCATTCCTTCCCAAATAATAGAAGACTGGTTCCTGAAGAAGGAAGAGAAAGTAAGGAAAATAAAGGAAGAGGCATCAAACCAACGTTATTCTTCAAGTTGAAAGAATGGATGATAAACGTAACAAATCGATTAAGAGAAGATCAAAATCGTCAGATAGTTTTAAACAGTCGTAAAATAAAAAGGAAGAAACGGGAAGCTTGGACTCGAAGATTTAAGATTACTTAAATTATCAAAAATAATAACTTAAAATAAATTCTGTAAGAAAATCATTGCGATATTATGTGGATCTTCGCGTCTAATATATCTTAAGGTACATTGACTATCAGTATTTTTGTGACGGTACTTTAAAAAGACCAACAATAAATTTTATAATTAGCTTGACTTATGAATTTTCGACTTAGTAATGATCTTTTCGACTTAGTCCGTTCCGTCCGTAAGAAAGATAAAAATGAAATCTTACTGTAAACTATTTCATTAAGAGACATATTTTTTCAAGTTAAAGAAATATTTCAAGTAAAAAGTTGTTGTCAAGTTTGTATGAACTAGTTTTGAGTATTCTGGAAACCGTGCAATACTATAAGTAGCTGTATATAATTAGTAACTAATGTTTTTGGGTACTAATATTTCTTCATATTTATACTAATCGATTACTTTATGTGTCTGACACCTATTACGCAGAGTTAATAAGGAACTGAATTGTTGTATTTAACATCCTATTGTTTAAATTGACATCTAGCTACTTTAGAATGTGATTTAAACATAATCATCAGAGTGCCTATTACGAGTTTGTACGCGATCCACACATATAAGACGTTCGGCGCTTCCATTGGCCTGCTTCAATCACAGAACCGAACGCGGTAAACGTTTCGATTTTCGCGTTGACGTAAAAACAACTCGCACTTAGTGCACGACTCATTGATTTGTTTATTAACCTTTATTCCTTAGTTACACAGGGCAATTTTTGATACACTAAACATTTTTCGTGATTTGTAACCATAATAATGTAAATATCATTTTTACACCACCTGCTCGATAATGTCGTTTTACACGTCATACAAACCTCACTTAAAGCAAGTCATTATATGCCTAGGGAGATAATGCAGTATGGCCGATCCCTAGGGAATAATGAGATTTGAATTTGGAGCATCAAGAATCGTCAACATTGTGAATTAAAATGTAGGCGCATCGAACAAGTTGACTCGAAATTCAAACCAAAGAGTATGTAAGATTCAAACTGGCCACTAACAAAAAAAAGAAAATAGAATAAAATGTGCGTACTGACGACACGAGAGCATTATAGAAAATTGAAACTATAGAATCTTGGAGCAGTGAATTTTGTTTGTTTGTTTGATGAACTTGTAAATATAATACTTATATTTCTCTAATATATGATTTGGTCGACCAAATTGTCTTTTAATTATCTCACAGATGGTGTAAAAAGTAGAGTATGCAACACGGGGATAAAGCTGTCTTTGTCTTGGGCGGTTTAAATTCCTCACTTCACTTAGGTTTCTTTATTAACTCCCTCGCAATGCTCGGGAGTTAATTTTATAAATCCCTCACTATCGTTCGGGATTAAAATCAGCAACCTTCGTTTCGTTCGGAATTCAACATGCCGCCCGCGACTTAAAGACACTGCTTTATCCCCTAGTCACATAAACTACTATTTTCTAATATAATACTTATTATTTATTATAGTTTAAGTGTTGTTATAAATAATATGCAATTTCAGTAACTGTCACAAACTTTGCTCAATGTTACTACTAAAATAATCGGAATTATTTTTTTAAATAATTGTTTGTGCCTTATACAAGGTTATTTGTAAAACACTAACACCTTGCAGGACTGTATTACTAACATCATAAACAACAACGTTTGATTCATGACTTTTTATAAAACATAATTCATTTACCAAAAATAAACCTTCAAGATTTCGTGGTTCGATCTGATACATTTCAACTCTGTTATTTTGCTGTACCCACTTATGACTCCCGCGTACGAGCCCCGCTATCCTCCGCTATTGTACTGTCGCTAGCTTTGCATAGACTACGTAACGTTTACAAAGTTCAATTTATATATTTTTATTTTTGTATGAAATCTAATAAACCAATGTATGATAAATTTTTATGAGTCATAGAACAAAAGTACTTGTTTATGATGTTTTTAACATCGTCCTGGGCCTCAAGTCTGCTATTACAATAGTGTCAGAATGGTCTATCATTCATTTCATAATTGTTGATTTTGACAAGTTTTGGTAATTTACTAATATAATGGCGTCACTATGACTTTCCGATGGTCAACCACTGACACTCCATTGAAAGAAATGGCATAGAATGGTAATCTCATACATAATGACAAATGACTATCTATTGTATGCGGTAATCTGCAAAAATTTTGATAGTTCCTTTGATCACTGACCTACAATTACGACGTCATTGCGCAATTAGTGCTTTTAATAAGCTCGATATTGTCATTCTACCACAATTCTAATACAAGACCATTGACCGATCAATGATCGATCATTATGAATTAGCAGATTACAAACTTTTAGCAAAATGACAATGGGATAGTGTTGGAATGACGAATTTATAAAAATAGCAGACTTAGGCGCCTGAGAGGTGGCCAGTGTTTTATTATTATCTTTGTATAAGTAGGTGTTTGATTTAAGCCTGATTGTAATGTTTTAGTATTTTAATAGACAAGCCGCTTGTTATTAATCCATAATAAATAGGTATTATTAATTTGTGGTACCTACTAACTTATAATAATTTTAATTATGCAATAAAATTATTTTAATAAGTGAGTTACTGTATAACGTTTTAGTTTTATCAATTCGATGAATACAATATATCAATTGTGTGAATTCGATGAATACATATCAGTGGTGATTTTTGTATGTATTACTAGAGTATTAATAGTGTACAAAAATAAAGTTAGAGTAAGTAAATTATTTATTTTTTCTCTAAACAATAAAACATCTTAAAAATCTTTTGTTTTATTTAATTCTATTTTTTAGTTATTTTTTCAGATACAGTAATATAAATAATAGGACGATTACATATTTTTTTATTTGGAAAGGAATTGTAGGAAATTAGTTAGTAATCCTTCCCATTCCGGATATAACGAGAGAGAATTAATGACTAAAAAAAAAAAAAATTCTTAAAACTTTGCTTTGGTGGAGTTTATAATATTTTGAATGGATCGTTCTAATTATTTTTTGAGTACATTAATCCTAACTGAAAATTAAATATAAATTACATGTCATCAGTTAAAATTATAAGATCAGCTTACGGGGAGACCATTAATTTTTCACACACAGTCGCATATACCCCATTTTGTAATTCACTGTCCAAGCATACACGGTGTAAAACCCATTTTGTCAAGTTAAATTATAATTAGTATAAGTTTTCTTGTCAATGGATCAATTTCTTTAGATAGACACATAAGAATGAAGTTAAGGAAACCTATTGCATAGCCAAGTTCATTTTTTGTTGATTTTACTGTAAGTTGGTTTACTATTAAATATTTTACAAAAAAAACAAAGGAGAGGAAAAAATTTGGCTATTTGCGAAAATAATTGGATACCAATGTCATGCACTAAATAGGAAAGCTCATCTGTTACGCTACTCGATTATTATTAAATATGATTTTTTTCAGATACCCGTTTTAGTTTATTTTAAAGAACTGAAAAATGATTTATAAAAACAAAACGCTCATTGAAACTATGATAATGTTTCATACTTTATTATTTTTAAAATAACACTTTCATCTGTGATACTTGAACATCAATATCTGGTAATTCTTACACTAGAAAAACTAGAGCAAAAAAGCAAATTGCTCGAGCTTCTGAGAAATCGAAGAAAATTCCAATTTTTTCTCTTTCTTACAAGTGGAAGAAAGGTATTTTTCGTCACCGCGCCATATTCGAAGAAAGAAACATATGGTCGATTTTCCATATGATTATCCCCTTTTTTTTCTGAAGATATATTTACTGATTAAGTAGACCAGACTAATCTTTACTCCGTTCAAAAACCCAGTAGACCAATACCAGTATCAGAGGATGATATGAGGGATTTTATAAGCATTCATGTTCTGATGGGCATTGTTGAAATTCCAAGCTATCTGGATTATTGGAGCAATAGATTTCGGTAGGGCCAGATAGCAGACATAATGACGTTAAAATGTTACCGTCTATAATCTGCAAGGCTCAAGCAGATACTACAAAGTAAGAGCTATAACTGAAAAAATACGACAAAAATGTTTAAACTCTCGAGCGCCGATTGCACATACGTCAAGCAGCAAGAAAGGAACGGGGTGGGTCTTTTAGTCAGTAAGAGTCTGACACTATCTCCCGCTCCGCCCAAGGGCGGGGGATGTCAATGCATGATTTTTTCCCACCATAAAAAAAAAAAAAAAAAAAGAAAACGAGAATAAAAGAACAGAAAAGAAAATGATTCCCCATAAAGACAGGAAAGCAGGAAACAGAAAACAATACACGAAAGACAAACTAAATAAACGGGGACAAACTTAACAAACAAAAAGACAAAATAATGGTGTAAGTGTGATGATTTATGATTTGGTTTAATATGCAGGAAATCTTACGTGTACATAAGTTTACAGAGCAAGAATATTTACTTAGGTGTGAAGCACTACTACTTACTAGAAATACTTACAGCCTTGACTCAGACTATACAAAACATACCAGCAACTATATTTCATGATAATTTCTTCTCATCGCCAGAGCTTTTTAACTATTGAAAGAAAACTATGGTGTATTTGGTCTTGGTACTATATGTAGCAATAGAATTAGAGGATCTGAAAAGTTTTTACCTGATGAAAAATCGACTAAGAAAAAACCAGGGAGTTGCGTTTGCATAAGTTGGTTGTGTTGCAAACAAATTAGTACGCAGGAATTATATAAATCTGAACTTTTATAAGCTCATTTGTAGGATCTGAACAAAAAGTATTGTAAATAGCAGAAACATAAAAAAGTAAAAAAAAAATAGAAGTTGATTGTCCGCAAATGGTTCGCGACTACAATAAACATATGGAGGTGCCTGATTGACACATATTAAAGTTCCGTTTCAAACTACAAGGTGATATGTAGGAATATTTAGTCAATTACTAGACATACATATGTCTATATATTGCTTGGCTATTATATGCGTTGTTTTCTATGTTATTACGTATAAATGTAATAACATAGAAAACAGATCCAACATAGAGATTTAATATTTAATGTCAATTTCTAAATTCTGTTTATCCAAATTTAATTTAAATATCAAATTTAAAAAAAAATCTGTTTATTCTTACTATTATTTTTTCTGTGTTTTAATTATTATTATTATCTGTTAAGGCGTACAAATTAGTGCAGATAGTGCTCTTCTTTAAGTGATGGGGGGGCACTTAGACGTAAGATTGTATTGTTTTTTCTTTATACATATGTAATAGTGCACTCATTGTTGAAGAGCCAAATAAATAAATAAATAGTATGTGAAAAAAAAACAAGAATGTAAAATTATAAACCCAAGATCAGCCAAGCCTGCAAGCTTGGACTTGACATTTTCTGAAAATTGTCATAAACAAGGTGTAAGGGACAGCACTCCACAAACTTTAAGGGCTTGCTCAGTAGACGAAAATGAACAACTTTCCACAAAAAAAATTTTCAGGCAACGAAAAAAAAATTCGGCCTCGCCATACAATCAAATTTATAATTTTCTATGGTGAGGCGGATTTATTTGATCGTTTCCTGAAAAAAAAATTTGTAGAAGGTTGTTCAGTTGCGTCTACTGAACAAGCCCTTAAAGTTTGTGGAGGGCTGTCCCTTACACCTTGTATGAGTTTGCTTTTTTACGGATAAAAATCTTCGCAATTGTTTTTCACATCCATAATAATAATAATAAATAGTAACAATGGTAGTAATTTAATTTATTGATATGCATAATATTTACATTTTATAGTCTGTCTAATAAGTCAACCGACTTGGGAATTTTGTATAATATTTAATCATTTAAAAAATACTTATATTCGATACTTTTTGTAAGGTTCTTCTGTTAGTAAACAATGATCTCTATCTCTTAATCAACCTTGATTATTGAACCCGTGTTGACTATTATATCCTATTATACTTTATTTAATTAAATCCTAATAATTACCCAAGTCGTTTAACTTATTAGACAGACTCTACCTGTTTAAATGACACTAATTTGACAATATTTAGCATAATGAACATTACAAATTACTGCGTGTCCTCAACGTATTTCGCAGTGATGAACATTGATCTCCTGAAAATCTGTAAATTGTTTATTTTTCCTAAGATGTATTTAAGCTAGGACTTCAGTTAAACATATTCATAAAAGGAAACAACTCAGATTTCAAACAAACTAAAGGGAACCCCCTTTAATTTGGTAGAAATTTGAGTGGTTTAAGTGACACATTAATAGGAGTAAAAGTTATTTAGTAAGACATTTCTGTAGCTACGGTCACTCGTGTATTTTGTCAGTTTTGGTGGTAAATTCCAGCGTCATTCACTTATTTTATTAAAATCAGCTAACATATTATTTTTATTTAATTACAGGGACCTCCTGAAAAATGCAGAAGCAACCAAGGCTGGGCCAGCAACACCTACACCTGAGAACTCTTCCCGAGATGTCAAATCAAAGACTCCGATACGAGAATCCATGGAAATGGTCGCCATACAACTTCTTGACAAACCTAATACCACGATGGAAACACCTGTTATTGCAGATACCAGAATACCACCCAAACTTAAAAATCAAGTAAAACATAGAATAAAAACCCGAAACGAAAATGGAGAAGAGCTTGAAAATGCTCACCCAGGAGTTGCAGTGCCTGTCACAATGGATGAATGGGAAAAAGAAAACAAAATAAGCGATATGCCTACTGAATCTTCGACGTCTAATGAAGGTATTTCCACTTGGATCTCATTAAGCAACACAGCTAAAGAAAATTCAACAACTGATTCTTCAAGAGTAGAAGAAATCACGAAGAAACCTAAGCCTGCAGTTTCTAAGAACAAACCAAAGCGTCCGCAAAATAATAAAGTATCCAAACGTCCAATTATTGGTAGTACAAACAAAGCTGACTTGGTAGCCAGTGGATCAGCTATCAGTGAGAATGTTTACAACAAGATTAAGGACACAGTACTGTCTAATGTACAAAAGAATAAAAACACATCAGTTCGTCCTAGCACTACAACGACCACCACTACGACAACCACAACTACAACCGAAGCACCAACAACGAAAAAAGAAACGAAAGCCCCAGTAGTAACACCAGTGATCACCGTTACTTCTAAGCCAAAGAAGAAGAACAAAAATAAGCAAAAAGCCAGCACTACATTAGCACCTTCCGTCATCAACGAATCTGCATTACTGCCTACTGAAGCAAAAGAACAAGAAATTGAACTAGAAGTAAGTACCCCTGCAACCACAACCAAAAAGCCAAAGAGAAGTTCAACAAGAAAGAAGAACAAGACTAAGAAACGCAAGACATCAACTCCTAAACCGAGCACCGAAGTGACTGTATCCGAAGTTAAAACGACAAATAAAACAAAATCTAATAAAAATGGTAAGAAACCTGCAGCAGCTGCAACTGGCGCTATTACTACCCAGATTTACAACTATTTGTCTAGAGAAGTGATGCCGTCTGTAGGTGTTGGTATGTTAGGTCTTGCAAGTTTAGTAGGTATTGCTGGATACTTTTTGTATCCATTTTCAACTCCAGTGCGCAGAACTTTTGAAGTTGATAAGAATGATGATATCTACAGAAATAATGCTGAAGAGTATGCCAACGACGGCAATGGACAAGCTGAAGAAGAAATGCTGGGAACTGTGCTAGCAGGAATGCCAGCTCATGCTAAACAAAAGTTAAACCCTTACGCAGGCCAAACTGCCCACATCAACCGGTACCCAATAAAAAAAGAACAAGACATCAGATATAGACAAGTTGCAACAGCTTACAAACCTAACCCGAGTTATGGTAACGTACATTACGCTCAACAGAAGACAGGAATAGCTCATGCTGCTGTTTATTCAAAACCTAATTATAGCCCTCAGTATGAGACCAGACACGCTTACACTACTGAAGCAAAATATAATTATGAGAAACCTCAACAACCGAATTACACTCCTTACCCTTCTGTAGAACCTATTTATGCAGCACCACAAACCGGGCCAACTGGTCTTTCAGCTTATGGAAATGACAATTCAAACTCGGTAGTCTACGGTGTAAAACCAGCGGCAGAATCTGACTTCAAACCAGTTTATCCTTTTGAAGGTCAGTTCTATAGCGAAACAACAAGCAGTTCTGTGACATATTCACCAACTTCAATGTACTTAGGCTCTAATAATGAAGAACAATCTCAAGAAGATAAATATGATGAAAATCCAAGCGGTAGTGACGCTAGTTCAGAATCTGAAGACAATAAGTTTGTAGTTGGAAATGTTCCCAAAGAACTTGTAGATTCAGCAACACCTGCAGTAGTGCCCGAACATGGGCCTAGAAAGTTAAGAAAGAAGCGTAGTATTTCCGGTTCTTTAGAAGAACTTTTAGCTGAGAAAGAGAATAACAAAGATATATTCATAAGCAACGAGATTGATGATGTTTATAACATGAATGGCCCTATAAGAAATCTTGCTCCTGCTAGTACCGATGACGTCACAGTACTACCTAAAGATGTCACTACTGTTTACGCTATATCTGAACCAGCAAAAGATGCCAAACTAACTGAAGCTGAGACGACCGCCAGAATTGAAGTTGTTGAAAGTGTGTCAACAATCCCTATCAATAGTAAAAATGAGAAAGTAACAGAAACAGAAATGTCAAATGATATGGAAACAACAACTAAAACTTTCAAGGTCTACGAAGTATTCCCTTCAAGCAATACTGAAGCGATTACTGAGAAAAATAGTCCGATTACATCTCCTACCAGTACTACAAGTAACATGATGACGGAAACAACGACTGATTTGAAATACGAAACGACTTCAACTATGCCCACTTCATTCCCTGTGACGACTGACAAGCCCACTGTAACTTCTAAACCTTGGAATGATCCTGAGATTGTTACATATCCACCATTAAATCAACAAGGTGGATTCTTAACCTTCCTGCAAAGATTAGTTGATTTCAAGTTTAGGCTAGGACTAGGTATCCTTCAAACTACAGTTGATGCTCTGAATAGGTTTAGAAACGATACAATGGAGAAAGTGACAAATGCATCACGCACACACACGCATAATGGATAGATTTTTAAATATCTGTAATACTCATTTATGTATGAGAGTTTTGCGTTTTAAATCCAGTGATGTGAATTTATCATTCAAAGAGTTTTTTGTGTAATTTTATATTAGCACATTTGAATGATAGAAAAACATTAAATGCACACAGACATTATTTCATCACATCTCACTCATTACCCTTAAATTGTCATCTAATAGACGATTATTTACGTCAATACTAATTCAGACTGAAAAAAACTCAAGTTTTTGTTTGATTCATGAAATTTATATTAAAAAATATTATAGTACCTATACTAAGATTCACATTTTCATTTATCATTCATTTGATATTGCATTTAAAATAATTGAATTTTCAGTATCGTAATATACTATGTTAGATATAATAATAATATTTAAGATTAATTTAAGTACAGGGAATGTATTGTTATAATAAAATATATTATGAATAATTAAAAAATATATAAAATTATAATTTCAGAATGCTATCCTCGGTATCTATAATTGAGGGAAGCCTACTGAATTTATATTGTGATAAAAAATATTAGTATTTCTATTAGGCATTAAAGAAAATAAAATATACGATAGTAGAGTATGCTCAAGATAATGCTAGATGAGCTGTAAATATACAGTATTAAAGTTTTACACAGAGAGTGTCACATATTATTCCTTGAAATAACAGTTATTTTAAATATATATGTATCAGTTTACTGAAATCCTGATATTATTATAATACTTTAGAGATACGATGACGAAAAAATGTCATTAGATGATAAAATTCAGTGGCTACCTTTTACTATTACAAAATATAAACATTTTTGTGTATTCAAGTAGTAATCACATATTATTTTAGACAAAAATCTGTGTACATATTAAAATAAAGACTTTTTTTACCTTTACGCTGGCCTTTTATTTCGTCTTCTTTATTTTGTGACTTTGTTAAGTATACTTACTTAAAGAAGAAGAAAAAAAAAACGTTAATCAATCAAAAGTAGAAAACTTAATCAACCTCTCTGTTTTTTTTTTGTAGCTTAATCAACTACAGTGATATCGTTAACTGAAGCAGCCACAAAGCTCTGAAATCCCACAGTGGTAGTTTGTTCATGGTCTGTAGAAGAACTTCGCAAAGACACTGTAGTGTAGATTGTAAATCGTGAGTGGGGAGGTAACATTTTTTTGCTGCCGTGATAACACAAGCCTAACCAAAAGACTCTCCGATGCCTCGATGCCGATGGTCAAAAGGTTGTACTCCTGAGCAGTGCCATAAAACAGTGGCTTTCTGAAGCGTACTCCTCGGTAACGGCTAGGTCAAACGCTTTGAAAAAAATATGTTTCAAATTCATCTACAACATTATCAACATATGATTTTTTCGTATGACTAATACTTTTGCCAACTAAGGCCCGGCGCCCACTATTGGTGGGCATCGTTGCGGCTCGGTAGAGCTCGAGCGCTTTACGCCGGCTTCGGGCGGCTTTGGGCGCCTTAGAGCTGCGTCGGGCGACTTCGGGCGGCTTTGGGCGCCTGAGAGCTGCCTCGGCAGTCGTAAACACGCCTAAGGACGCCGTAGCTGATTTTGGGTAGCCTAAGAATAGTTCTGGCTGCAGAAACATCGCAGAGCAGTCACTCGTAACGTTCCGTGAAAACAGTTATGTGTGTGTATTTATAATGGTGGATTGGGACTTAGTTCTCATTGTTCATCTTGCTGAAGAAGAAGAGAAACTTGGAGCCTTAAGACAGAGTATTAGGACATTTTTATTAGTATTTTGGGTAAAAAAAAAATGCCAATAACAGTTTTCTTTACGAATGTACATGCGCAGAAGTTCGCAGAGCCTATGTTCAGGACTGCCAAGTTATTTTGCGTCTACTTGTACGATACGATAATGAAGGCGCGTGCGGTGATCGAAATGACTGTTCTGCGACGTGTCTGATCCGAAAATGCCACCCGAGCTACCCGAAGACCGCCTCGGCATCCTTAGCCATGCTTACGGCTGCCGAGGCCGCCCGAAGTCGCCCGACGGAGCTCTAAGGCGCCCTAAGCGGCTCGAAGCCGGCGTAAAGCGCTCGAGCTGTACCGAGCCGCACCGATGCCGACCGATAATGGGCGCCGGGCCTTAGAGTAGGATAAACAAGGGTCAAACGGCTTCTAGATAATTAGAAATATATTCACAAAAAAATTTGCTGGAAATGCAAGCATTAAGTAAATATTCCGTAAAAAAAAAATGTTAATGGTAATGAAAGTACGATTTACAGTAAAACTAGCTTCTGGGATAACTAGTCAACAGTGTAGAGTAGGCCAAGAACGATCACCCTTGGTGATAAGATGGCCTGCCAGGTATGACAGTCTGGTGCCAGTCGCGGAAATGTAAGATTGTAGGTACGGATACTACGCTTTTTTTTTAAATATTTTATTATATTCATCCAATTACTTCTCCCACTCCAGGTGGAGCGAGTAGATGTTTAAGACTTTGAATAAATGCAAGTGTTTTTTAGCTGTCCTTCGCGTTACAGAGCTACAGTAATTTTTTCAAACAACCCCGAATTATTGGCAGGACGTGTTCCACATTCGGACTTATGTTAGCTTGGAATTATTTTTAATTGAGAGGAGTAGGACATAACTGTTTCTAAATTTAAAAAGTAACCCTGTTTAGATTAAAAAAAAACTTGTTTAACCCGGATAAGAAATAATCAAAACAACTGATAAATATTTTTACAACAGCGCCATCTGTGATTTAATTTTGATATTGGCTTTCCAACTGCCGGCCAAGTTATTGTGTTACTTCAAGCATCATCTGTTAGGTGGCGCTGTTATAAAAGTGACATATAAACTACTTAATGCGATTGTCACACTGCCACGCACCCCGCATTATAGTGCGTGAATGCGTTTCTTAACGTTGCTTTTAAGTATCTCCGTTTGTATAGAAAACACGCACAGTTCAACACACTGAAACTGCATCCACGCGCGTTCATGCAGATTACGCGCCTACATGCGGAGAAATACGCACTCACGCGCGTGGGTGTGGGGCGACATGCAAGGTATGCCACACTGAGTCTCGTAGTACCGTGCGTGATTTTGTATGAAATGAGTGCGTGCCTGCCAATAAAAATAATAGTAGGATAAAGCATTCTCTTTAAGTCGAGGGCGGCATGTTGAATTCCGAACGAAAGGAAGGCAAAAGGAAAAAAAAAAAACAAAACAACAAAAACAACACAAACAACAAAAACAAAAATCAAAAATCGTCAAGATTGTGAATTAAAATGTACGTGCACCGAACAACTTGACTCGAAATTCAAACAGGCCACTAACAAAAAAAAAAAAGAAAATAGAATAAAACGTGCTTACTGACGGGAGCGTTATAGAAAATTGAAACTGTGGAATCTTGGATAGTACTGAATTTTGTTTGTGTGATGAACTTGTAAATATAATACTTATAAATATTTCTCTATATGATTTGGTCGACCAAATTGTCTTTTAATTATCTCACAGATGGTGTAAAAAGTAGAGTATGCAACACGGGGATAAAGCTGTCTTTGTCTCGGGCGGCTTGAATTCCGAATATAATTAACTCCCTCGTCGCAATGCTCGGGAGTTAATTATATAAATCCCTCACTGACGTTCGGGATTAAAATCAGCAACCTTCGTTTTATTCGGAATTCAACATACCACCCGTGACTTAAAGACACTGCTTTTATGCCCTAGTCACATAATCTACTATTATGTTATGCATGCTTTGATATAAAAAAAAAAAACTACATTCAGCCGAAAATAGAACCTTTAATGGGCAGCTCGCGGTCTGACCGACCGGTAACTGTCCGGACCGAGCCCAAGTCGTCGACGGCGCGCACTGTTCCCGCGCGTCTCAAGGAGTTGTCAGCAACAGCAGGGGCCATGCTGGGTCGAAGCAAAAATCTCCTCTTTTTTAAAGTTGGTTAAAAAAGAGAGTGCTTTGCTATCCCAAGACACACAACTACGTTAGTCTAGAAACCTATATGTCTATACATATAAGAAGGTATTTGTACATCACCTGATTTCTGAGATTAATTTTGCGGTAGATAATAATAACAATTACCTGCGGTTGTGGTACACCGCTACAGAAATTAATATTTGGGTATAAATGATAATTATCGACTCTAGGTTGAAATTATTTTGTAGTCAGTCGACAATCAGAAATGTTTACGTGTTATGACGGATAGGTACCGTCATAACACGTATACAATGTCAAAAGTATAATTAACACGCATTCAAAATATTGATTTCAAACCTGCCTGCGAGATAGGTATACATTTATACAATAATCATAGAAACTGGTAGATGTAACTACTGTAACGCAGCTCAGCTCGTCGGTAGACTCGTATAGGGATTCTTCTATGAAATCAAACACTTCGGGCGGCGCACTCTTATATTTTTTTACTTATTTAAACGAATACATGCTTTCCTTACAAAAATCACTTCAACACTCCAAAAAAACAACAGACATTCTTTTTTTTCTACTAACTTTCAAACCTATTCTAGAACAGCATAATCTTTCGAATTATATTTTACAACCCAGTTCGTTGTTTATATAAAAAAAAAAAACTCATGCGATCTCCTTTCGATATTACACTACTTAGGTATAATAAAGATGTTAAATTAAAAGATACCATGAACCCATAGATATCGATATCCGTGCATGAACCCTTTGATGCTGGGGGCGTGGAAGAGTGGGGACATCTCGCTCTTTTTTTTTGTACACGCATAATCTAATGGCGGTGACGTCACACTTCTGTGGGGATGCACGACATACGTGTATAATGTATGCATTTTTCATTAGATATTTTGAAAACACAGTATCTTGGGGATATTATCTATTGAAATCATTTTGTAAATTTGTTTTAAACTAATCCAGTAAAGACTTCTGAAAATCTGCTATTTTCCATAAACTTTGACACTTCATAATTTACTCAAAAATTAAAATAGTCAAAAAAGTATTACAATGGAAGCCTTGCAAATTTTATGAAGATTCTAAATTACGACAATTTTTTTCAAAAACTTATAAGAGTTAAAAAAAAACACATATTTCCTGGAATAAGTCTTGTAAAATTTTCGAGTAAATCACGGAATTACTGAATGCCAACTGAGTTTTCAGGTATTTATATCACTTTTTTTGCTCTTTACATGTAACTCTTTTTCGCGTTGCCTTTTCGTCTAACATCACGTTGGATTGCATTAGATGAAGTAACGAGCTTTTAAACCATGCTAGGCAAGGCAGGATAGGCAAGTGGAAAAGCAGCCTCTTAACTTGATAGTTTCCCCTTCTACCAGATTTCTCACTTACTTTATATTCAACGGACTCGAAAAATCCTTTTATTAGCAATTTTGTATTTTAGTAAATAATATTAACTAAAAATAAATGAGTTAACTACCCAATCAACGAGCGTAATAGGCGTGGGCAAGAAGGCTGCCAGGCTCTTAATGGGATTAGGTGGGTCACGTCAACCGCATGGATAGTGACCGCTGGGCAAGTGTCGCCACGCAGAGGGTTCCTGTAGAGGGAAAGTGCCGTCAAAGCCGGCCCAGAAAGAGGTGGCGAGACGATCTGGACCCAAACGGGGACTGGTTCGAGACGGCGCAGAGGAAATATCTGGAAGGACTTGGGAAAGGCCTCCCCTTTGCCTAGCAGTAGGACAGTAATGGCTTGTTAAAAAAAACTACCCAAATATCACGTTCCTGTGCATCCTCATCCAAGTTCTAGCTACCTTGAAAATAATGTCGTTGTCTGCCCAACTTGCTATCGGACGGCTAACATTACTTCTACCTGGTCTTCTGGCTTATTATCTTCTGTTATTGCTTGGAAACCATTCGGGGACTGCCTTCTATCATTAACAAATACGAGTACCTATCAGGCCAAATGAGGTGTTCTTGACCCATCATAAACACATACGTCACCTCCTTTCCCGCTCAGCATGCAGTTATGCACTGCTACTTGCCCCTTTCATGACTTAAATGACGCCAACGACAGAGCTATCCAGGTGTTCACATTATGAGTCAAATCGATACCAAGAAAAAAGAAGATCAAGGGCTTTACCATGACGTTGAAATGTCAGTAGTGCGAGTGAAAACGAATGATGGAGCCACGTGAAACTGCACATCCATCACAAGTTCCATCTCCAAAATGAATGGCGTTAAGAGCGGCCAACTCGAGGTACATTTTCATACAACCGCTCTAACGTGATTATGATCACACATATTTTTCCAGATATTTTGGACATACTCGTACATGTTTCTTGTGGATATTATCTAGACTTCTTTAGAACTTTGGCCTTCCGTAATGTACTCATATATAAAAAATATAAAAAGTAAATCTGCACATTTTTTAAAGAAATTTTTCAAAAACTTTTAATGGCTTAAAAAAGAACTCGTATTTACTGGAACAAGTTTTGTGAAATATTCGAGTAAATCCCGGAATTACCGAATGCTAACACGTTTTCAGGCTTTATTTTTCTTTTTTCGCGTTGCCTCTTCGTCAAACATCACGTTGGATTGCGTTAGATGAAGCAACAAGCTTTTAAACCATGCTCGATGTTTACGATAGGTGAGTAGAAAAGGACCCTCTTAACACCTCGTCGTAGGGCCTCAGGTGGTGATTATGATATCCCAAATATTATTCTACTAATAAAGACTAGAGAAATTAGTTACATTTTAATGCCTCCTAAAACGAATTGATAATAAAAGTCAAGTTAAACAGTTACAACAATAGTAAAGTTACCCTGAGTTAACAGTATAATAATAAACCTTCGCCCTGCGGTCACTGGCAGGGTTAACTAAAAGGGTTAAACGTTTAGTATTACGATTACGACTTTGTTTATGGTTTTATGGGCATTGACTTTATTATTTTCGGGTAATTGAAACATAAACCTTGTAATGTTTACAAAAAACCCTTCGATTTTAGATGAAAATGATAGGTTACTAAGTGATGTTAGTAGATTTTGATACAAGTGGAGAAGGTTTGTTTTTGTTTTTACTGAGGTGAAATTCACCCAAACTGCAAGCGATGGTTTTATGGAGCCATTTACTGTAATGAGAAATTTCTATGTGTATCAAACACCGTTTTTCCACACACGAAGAAATATTTAAACGGGGACTGACCAGCGACTAGTTGGGCCTGCGTGATGACCAGCTTACAATAAATGGTGGCGGGGGTAAGCTCGCGCCCTTTTCCGCACTAGTTCGGAAAACAGCAAACTGCGTACCTAAAAGCGGTAGAGTCAGCAGAGGCTTTACAAGCAAGTGTTTTGAAAAAACTATGGCAATGAAAACGCACTTTGGGGCCAAATGTATAGCCTCTTCACGAGGCGCCTATTGCTTAGGGCCAAGCGCATTGTGCGAACATTTATTCTTCAGTCGTATGAGCATTTTAGTAAGTTGGTTCTACTTCGTTTCTTAGCAGAGGAGCCTGTGACGACCTACACTGAACTTTTAAAGGGATGGAGTAATATGGAGGGAAGGTACTTTATTTTTTAATTTTATCTTTAAAAATCGATAGTGTTTCATGTACCGGATCGACCCTCCACGGGATTAAAACGATCAAAATTTAATGTTGTATACGAGTATAGGCTGTATAGGTCCATCTCTCTTTCTCGCACGCACGCTTGACTTTTTAACACGTCTTGTAAGACCATAGGTTACTCACTTGGCTCTAAAGGCTAATAAATCATTTTAACTGAACAAAGGTATTCTATTTCCTACTCTAAATGTGAGTCAGGATTCTTAGACATTTCTAATCCATCAAGCCTTAACGTTGGACATATTTTTAGAATATAAATAGGCTATCGTTTGTATTAGAAGAAAGGTTTTCATTCAAATAAAACGTTCTCTGGATGATTTGGACGCATTCGAAGCGACTACTGGCGAAAGATCATCATCATCATTCATCATTTCAGCCGGAAGACGATCACTGCTGGACATAGGCCTCCCCAAGTGTCGCCAAACTGAACGGTTCTATGCTTCGCCTCCATCGGATTTCCGCAACCTTTACCAGGTCATCGATCCGCCTTGTAGGAAGCCTCTCAATGTTTCGTCTACTGGTACGCGGTCGTCACTCCAGAACTCTTCATTCCCAACGGCCAACCTGTGAGCGGTGTGACCCACCCACTACCACTTAAGTTTGGCGATTCTTTGGTCTATGTCGATGACCTTGGTTCTCTTGGCAAAAGATAGTGAACTATAAAGAATTTATTTGAGAATTAATTTTTGAGCGACCTAGTCTTTCGTAACAATAGTAGATTTTTTTATGTCTTTTTCAAATGCTTCCGGTTTTTCGGAAGAGCTTAAAATAAAGTCAAACAAGAATATTTAAAGGGTACAAGTTTTAATTAAAACGGTTTCGACAACCCCTTTTTTATTCCTGCTGTAAGATCTTTTTTGTTTTATCTCGAACAAAAAGGTTTATAACATTTAGGATTTGAATTTAGTTCCAAAAATACAGAAGGCAGTGAGAGGAGGAATAGAAGGACATGAGATCTTTTTCATTCCACTCTTTTCACTCATTCAAGGCAGGAAGGAGGTATGTTGAAAGTGAAATCTAAAAACTGCAAAGACATTAAATACTTATATTGTATCTCTTTAAATCTCTTTGAAAAACTGTAATGTCTCATTTCAACAAAAATGGGCGAATTTTCAAATTTAAATGAAACCACTGGAAGTCTATCTCAACCTTAAAATCAATCATTGTCGTCAATGGCAAGCCGTGGATGAGAAACGAGTTTTCTCCCGGGAGATCAAGTCCTTAGGGTCGCTAATGCTCAACAATTCGCCACATAACCGCCCTGAGATTTGTATCCACTCCTCACAATAAGCATGTTAAGGCAAAGCAAACTCTACTAGTACAGACCCAAGCGTCCCCGCACACGGGCCTCAAAAAAACGCTGCCACAAAAAAAAACGCTAGAAGCGGCCACAAAAAAAGCTAGAAATGGCCGCAAAAAACAGCTGAAGCGCGCGCTACCTTGAGTCCGGAGAAGCTTGAAGCCGCTTCAAGCGTTTTTTTTTGTGGCGGCACCGCCGAACACGAGTTAAAAAAACGAAGCCTCAAAAAGAAGCTTGAAGCGACGTTTTTTTGTGTCCCGTGTGCGCTCTCGCCGCCGCTGCCGGGATTCCGATCCCGATTTCCGGCCACCGTAGGCGCGGGCTTGCAGACAATGAGCAATGGGTAGCTCGCTGTCCGGCCGTCCGGTAACTGTCTGGACCAAGCCCAAGTCGTCGACGGCGCGTACTTTTTCCGCGCGTCTCAAGGAGTTGTCAGCAACAGCAGGGGCCCAACCGGGTCGAAGCCTACTGGGGCCAGAGTTATCCGAAAGGGAACTCGAGCCCCGGTATGAAGGCTTGAATTAACGAGGTGGGTTTTTAGTCAGTAAGAGTCTGACACTATTTCCCACTCCGCCCAAGAGCGGGGGTTGTCATTGGATGATTTTCCACACCGAATAAAAAGCCCTAAACTTATTATCATTATATTTTATTGTTTCCTATCTCACCTACGTACTCGGTTATTATCTTTTCTTTGTATCAGTTTGTCTTTTGACACTGGCCTCCTCTAATATCTCCACTTTTCTCTGCCCTTTGCTACTCTAATGCGGCACCTGCTGCTTATTTAGAATTATCTTTGTATGGTTTTGTTTATTTTTTTAAGATTTTCGTCCAGAGATATCATTCATTTGTAATAACAAAATTTTGGTAAACATTTTGGTAAATCAGACAGCTTATCGGATCTGGTCCAATGTTCTGGTATATTTGTGCAGTTCTAGGAGTTTATAGGCATTGACTTTTTTAGGAGTTAATTGACCAGTACCCAGTGCTTTTTCCAAGCTTTTATTTAGTTTTACCTGTCCCGATGTTTGCCATTATGTCTGTAATCAAATCTTGCAAATTAACTTTGATCTACTTTCTGGGTAGATTGACCAGAAATTTTGCATGCATGTGTAAATCAGAAGACAATGCAAAATTATTATGATATGGAGATGATCTGATGATGTAACCGTAAGGTGCTGTAAGAGCTCGGTGATTTAACGACACAACTCCATCGAGTTTGGGCTTGTATGATTCGTCTTGACAAGTATAAATTATATAGGTATTATACCGTGCTATAAAAAATTGCTATGAAAAAATATTTTCATTAAAAACTTGTTTTAGCTTTTTTGTGCTAAGTGCTTTCTTTATCTACTTTTAAACTGGGTGGTTTAGACTTAAATTCCCTTAGTTCGTCGATTCGTATCGTCGAGAAGTATGATTTTTGTTTTTTTATAAGTCTTTATAATATTCTGTAACAATGTTTAATGTTTCAGTTCTTTAATTAATGCATTTTTCCTATGAGTCTTTTTATTTTGGTCTCCAATCTTTCTTCAACTTCAGTTCTATAAACGCTTTCTTTATTTATCCTGTTTTATTAATATTCCGAAGTGTTAGACCTTGTTTGTTTTCTATCTTTCCTTATTTTTTGCTCTTATCTGATATCTATTTACGTTTTTCCTTATATTAAGCCCATGTAAGACATCTTTATTTTTCATTCAGTAGTTGTTTTGTTTTATTTATTCTTTGTTAAATTTATTTCGTTTTTATTTTGATTCTTTTTAATAGAGAATCATATTTTCCTTGTATTGCTTCCTTTTGCTTTTCTGGTCTTAAGTATGTCATGGACTTCTTTGGGTTGTGTAATGGCCCGTCGATATTATTAATATTTTATAACTTTTCTTTGCAATTCGCGTATGGAGTACCGCGTGAGTCTTTGGGACGAATCTGCTCAATATCAGCACTTGAGACAATTGAGAAGCGAGCCAAGAGTATCATAGGGAATGATGCACTTGTTGAGTGCTTCAAAGCCTTGAGCATCGACGTCGAGTTGCTAACCTGTCAGTTTTCTACCAATTTCATTTTGGAGAGTGTGCGTCGGAATTGCATAACCTAAATCCACCTAGCCCGTTCCATCATCGGACCACCAGGCTACGGAAATCCCACCTAAATGCACAAAACGTTTTGGGAACATATTCATTGTGCGTGCAGGAGTAGGTAGTAGTAGCATAAGGAGTGGAATTCCCTACTAGAGACTGTGTTTCCTGATGGCTACAACCTAGGGATCTTTATACGGAAAGTTATTAGGTTACTTCGAAGCAAGCGCGCTCCATCGTCTACTGCATCGTTGCTTTCCATCAGTTGAGATAGCGGTCAAGCGCAAATTTAACGACAATAAAAAGAAACGCGTTCTTTTAGCGATGCCCGAATCATTTCATGGTCCGAGTAAAAGCATAAAATATGTATAAAAGACAAGTTTTCGAAAACCTTTTTAGGTATTTTAAAATAATTGTTTAGTTTTACTATTAGGTTTGATTTACTGTTGTTGATATTCACAAGCTTTTGGGCTCAGAGAATAAGACCTGGATCTAGTTTCGTAGTCCAGAATGTTTGTTTCTTCTTTCTTTTACTTCAGTTGTATTTTTTTCTTCAGTAATATTATTGAGAAATCTTCCTTAACGTTTTTCCATTATTTCATAGGATTTTATTGACATTTTAAAATTTAACATAACTAACACAATAAAAAGACAATGAGAGATGAAACGCCAGCGTTCGCTTTTGGTTTATTCAATTAATTCATTAAACCCCAAGCGAACGCCGGCGTTCGCGCACCTATTGTCTTTCTATTGTGTCTGTGATTTCCACATGATGATAATCTTTGAACCAGTTTCTCTTAAAAAAATCTTTTCCCTGTCGATGTGAAGCTAACTAACAGCAGACGCAACATTTTGCCGTCTATTCCTTGTCTGTAGGCATGTAGTTAGTATTGGTAGGACTGACAACTCACCAAATGTAATATAATGATGTGTATAGTCTGTCTAATAAGTCAACCGACTTGGGAATTTTGTAAAATATTTAATCATTTAAAAACTATTTTTTTTTTTTTTTTTTTTTTTTTTTTTTTTTTTTTTTTTTTTATTCGGCAGGAGTGGGAAATCCTCATGGACGGCCAGGCTGCCTCACAAACGAGCCAGTCTGGGCAGTGTCAGACTCCTACTGACTAAAACCACACTCCTGCCTTACATTTAAACCACAGACATGACGTCCGTGCTCTTGTTTAATAGTTGTACATTGTTTGCTGCTGGGCAACTCCACGTGCAAGTGGCGTCACTCCAGAGCACTTAAGCTATTACAGTAAATCCCGTCAAAATTTCATGGCTGAGAGGCCATCAGCCCGAAGCGATACCCAAGCAACAACGAGTCATAAACGCATCAAAGATCAGGGTTCTCCCAACCTTCAACACACATACAACCCCCCGCCGCCCAAAATGCCGCCCAAGCAAACAGCCCCCCAGCTCCAGATACATAACTATAATATTTATTATACAATATAAATAACAATAATATAAATACACACATCAATAACCATAAATATATAATATCATCAATAACTATAACTACTTTTTTTTTTTTCCTGTGGCAACACTACAGCTAACAGCTGATTTGAATTAGTCCTTGTAATTTTAATTTTAAATATTAATTTTCTATGTTTTTAAAGCCTATTTCCAATTACTCAACAAGTTAATAGGGTATTTAAGTGTATTTCGTGTTAAAACCGTTCAATAAAGTGTAAATAATTGCATAATTTCGATCAAACTTTGTGACAGTTAGAGGTTACCGGTACGAGTGATTTTTGCATTGTCATCTTGATATCAGGTAAAATACTACATTTTGATTTGCTATTGTATAGTTTGCGGTCAATAATTATACTTACAACTTTATTCTTATAATCGACTGCATATTGTGGAATGACAGTTGAAACGTAAACATAACCTTAGTTGGTTGGTGACAGAACTTAGTTTTCTAAAGTTTATTTTCTTTCATCTATCTTTTTAAACTTCTATCACAACCTTTCTAGTCTATTCTGTTTTCTTTTCAATTCCTTGCAATCATGCCTACGACTCGTAGCGCCTATGCTCGTCAGGAGGAGGCCAAACTCAGTCTGGCTTTGAGCGAATTAAGGGCATCAAAAGAGTACTGTGACCAGCTGAATAAGGAAATAGATGACAATGAAAAGGTCCTCTTTGAAGCTCATGAGAGTAATAGAAAGTTAAAAAATGAAATGTCTCAGTTATATATTCAATTCACTGAGATTGTAGAAGACCGGGATAGGCTCCAGCTTGTTGTGGACGGGTTCAGCCAATGTAGCACAGAGTATGAACATGCTCTGAGTCACAAATATTTATTGCAACAACAACTGCAAGAGGCAAAATCTCAAATATCCCAATTAGAGACTACTAATCATAACATCACTGCCTCGTTGAATCAAAGTCTATTTAGCGAGTTGGTGCCTATTGCCCCATCAATGGTTTCACATATTATCCCCTCCTATACCATAGATTTGACTAGTGATGATGATTCTAAATCATGTAAAAGAATGAGGGTGGTTACTAGTAAAAATAAATTGAAAAAATATATTAAAATCAACAAATATATTGTAAAAACCAAGAAAATGGTCAAAAGACAAAAGTTCTTCATCAAAAATGTCAAACTAAATAGGGAAAGATTACATCTACTGAAACAATTAGATATGTACTCTTCTAACTTGGAAAAAAGTACTAGGAAATACCAAACTGACACTCAAGACTTGCAAAGTGAGTTAAGCCGTCTTCAAGACAAGCTAAGTTCAATGACCATAAAATATACTGCCTCTGAAAATCAAATGAGGGAATATGTATTGGCAATGAATGAACTGGTGAGCTCACAAAAAACGAATTGTGAGCATTGTCAATTACCATCTACTGATTCTGTGCCAGAGCATTCATTGACAATATGCGATTCCACCTTACCCCAGTCTAGTGTCAGTTTGCCCGTTGCAATTACCAATTGTTTTTCACAACAGAGTGTAAATAAAGATATAGTAATATTTTGTGATGAGATTGGAAAAGAATTAGGTCACCTTTTGACAAATGAATATCCGGGACACTCAATAATAAACAACTGTATGCCTGGCTGTTCATTACTTGACATAATGAAAAAAATTATAAAATCTAACTTCAATCAGGATACTATACTTTTGATTTTTGTTGGTAATAGGGGTTATGTGAACAAAGGAGAATTACTCCAATATTATAGGACTTTAAGTAACCTCAGGCTAAGAAAAATTGTTATGTTCACATTCCCATACAGTCATAGTTTGCCACAGGAGGAAAATCTAATTAGATATAAGATTAATGTAACATTGCACAATTTGACTATTAATAATAGCTTGTTTCACTTAATTGACACCAACAATTATGTTGGCACTCATTTTTATTTGACAAAAGATAGATATCTTGTAGATAGATACTATCTTTCAAAATTTTGTCGAAGACAGATAGCTGTCTCGCTATCATATTATTTTTTTATTACAGCCAAGAACTTGGCTAAACAAATTGCTCCTATTGAGCAGTGCAACATTTCAAATGACTTTGCCAATAACTTGGCATCAAATGTTGACATAGTTAATAATTTAAATTAGAAATTAAGACAACAGAGACAATCTCTAGCATGGATGTACCGATGAATAAAAATGTTTCCAATAAAGTTTTAAAATCATTAAATAGTATCAACCTGGTGCATCAAAATATTCAAGGGTTTATGAACAAGGATTTAGAAGTAGAATTATTCCTCAATTGCAACAATATTGATATTCTTTGCTTAACAGAACATTGGCTTAAGAGTCACCAGTTCATGTTTAACTTTAGTAATCACCAGGTTGGTAGTTCATTCAGTAGAGTTGATGCCATACGGGGTGGCTCATTAATCATAGTAAGTAACCAACTTAAATTTAAAGAACGCAAAGATATTGTGAGCCTATCTGTTGAGCGGTCAGTTGAAATAGCCTGTATTGAATTGGAGCAATTTATTATATTAAGTGTGTACAAACCCCCTTCTGGATTGTATGACTGCTTTGAAAAAGTAATGGATGAAGTGTTCCACAAGATTTGTAATTCAAATAAGTACATAATTACTTGTGGTGATTTTAATGTTAATTTATTAGAAAACTCAGGTTTATGTAGTAAAATTTTAAGTCTATTTCGGTCATACAATCTTGTTAATTTATTTTTGGAGCCCACAAGAATAACTCCTACTAGTGCTACATGTATAGATAATATATATACAGATGTTGTACCAAGTCACAAAGAAATTATAAATTTATTGGATTCTGATCATTGTGGGCAATTAATTACTTTTCATAACAAAAACATCATAGTGACTAAAAAAAATATCACTGTTAACCCTAAAACGGCTAGTCGTTTAGAAACTTTTAAAACTAAACTCACTAATAATTTACCAAACTTGTCTAAATTTGATGATGTCAATCACCAATATGAGGGTTTCTTTAACATGTACTGTAATCAATTTAATTCTACATTTATACCTAAGAATATTTCAGTTAATAGTAATGTGTCGTTCAGTGAATGGGCTACTAGTGGTATTCATAAAAGTAGAAATCGGCTTTACGAATTGTATGATGAAAGAATTCTCGTTAACACTGCTGAATTTAGTTTATATGTGCGGAATTATTCAAAATTGTTTAAAAAAGTTTGCTCTGAAGCAAAATCGCGTTGTTTGAGTTCCAAGATTAAAAACAGTAATAATATAATTAAAACGACTTGGAATATTATAAATAGTGAAACTGGTAGGTCTACAAAACCATGTAGTGACTTTAACCTGGTAATTGACGACAATGTGATCACATCGGACTCACAGGTAGCCGCAGCTTTTGAAAACTTCTTCTCAGAGATCCCCATATCAACAACAAAATCTCTGAATTCATCACCCGCTGCAGCAGAGTCTCTGCTTAAAAAAAATGTTAAAGTTTGTGATTCTGATTTTAATTTCGAACATGTATCTTATGTAGATATTATTAAGACCTTCAACTCTTTAAATGTAAAAAAGACTGCAGATTTATGGGGTAATTCTGTGGACGTTGTTAAGTCTATAATCCACATTGTAGCTCCTTCTTTAGCTTTTATTTTTAATAATTGTATCGATCGCGGGGAGTTTCCTGACTTAATGAAAAATAGTAAAATAATACCATTGTTCAAAACCGGTAGTACATCGGACCCCACAAATTACAGACCTATTTCAGTACTACCGACCTTTAGTAAAATATTTGAAAAGCTCATTCTACAGCAATTACAGAGATTTTTTAATAGACATAAATTGTTGCATACCAAACAGTTCGGTTTTACAAGGGGTCGTTCGACAACCGATGCTGGTGTTGAACTTTTAGGACATATTTATAATGCATGGGAAGATAAATGCGATGCCTTGGGCATTTTTTGCGATTTATCCAAGGCCTTCGATTGCGTTCCCCATGAAACATTAATCAGGAAACTACACCATTACGGGATCCGGAACTCCTCCCTGGATCTTCTTACATCATATCTGAGTGAAAGGATTCAGAGAGTTGACGTAAACGGAAAGAGATCTCCCGGATCTGTTGTAAAAATGGGTGTCCCCCGGGGCTCAATTCTTGGTCCCTTTTTGTTTCTAATTTACATAAACGACTTACCTTACCTCATAGAAGACAATCATAATATAGTGTTGTTTGCAGACGACACTTCACTTTTGTTTAAACTTAAACGTCAGCAGCAGGTTACTGACGATATAAATATAGCTCTTTCAAAAATAGTACACTGGTTTAATGTAAATAACCTGCTACTTAATGAAAAAAAAACCAAATGTATTAAGTTTACCATGCCTCATGTGAGGCAAGTAGAAACCAGTGTGCTAATAAAAGGTAAAGAGTTGAGTCCTGAAGATACTACAGTGTTCTTGGGCATTACTCTAGACGCTAAGCTTCAGTGGGGCCCACATATAGACAAATTATCGAAAAAACTTAGTTCAGCAGCATATGCTGTAAGACAAATTCGAAATTTAACTGATTTAGAGACAGCCCGTTTAGTTTACTTTAGCTATTTTCATAGTGTCATGTCGTACGGTATTCTATTATGGGGAAATGCCGCCGATATACAGACAATTTTCGTTTTACAGAAAAGGGCTATTCGATCAATTTATAAATTAAGTCCCAGATACTCCCTCAGAGATAAATTTAAAGAAATAAATGTAATGACTGTGCCTTCACAGTATATTTACGAGAATATTATGTATGCCCATAAAAATATAGACATGTTTAAAAAATACAGTGATATTCATAATTTTAATACAAGAAACAAACATAAATTTGTAGTTCCTGCAACCAGGCTCAAAAAAATAGGGGGCTCATTTAGATGCCAATGTATACACTTCTATAATAAACTTCCTAGTCATATTCAACAACTAAGCCTTAATAAGTTCAAATCATTTGTAAAACGTAAACTTTGTCAAAAGGCTTTTTACACTGTAAAAGACTATATTCAGGACGAAAAGGCTTGGGATTGACCTGCTCCAGTACCTACTTACTACAACTGTTGTCATTTTTATTTTTCATCTTTTGTATTTTTTTAATTATTTTTATTTTCAAATGTGCTTTTTCTTTTTATTTTATTTGTTTTTTTCACATTTTGACATTGGAGATTATTTTTATTTTACAAAATGACATGTATACATTTTAAGTACTTAAAGTATTTTTTTTTTTTCTTTGACATAAATATTTACTTTTCTAAATATTTTGTAAATTATCAATTTGCTTATATTATTGTAAATGTGAGGACTATGTTGATTGCTTTTTCTTTTCTTTTCAGTAATTTTAACGTATGTCTGGCAATTTGAGTGTTTTCTGCGGCCTACCCAAATGTCCTTTCTTTGGTATTGTTCGTCAAGTCGTAGAGCTCCTTAGTAGTCCTAAGTTGAGCTTTTCGAATACTGACAAATGCTTACACTGATTGGACAGGTCCACTCAAATCTGTATGGTTCTTTCTTCAAAAGACCATCTCAGACAAATCTGCATGGTTCTCATGTGATTTGACCATTACATATTTACTGTATGGACTTTAAAAGAGACCTTGACCCCTGAGTTTGTTTCGGTGTTTCTTCTCAGGGTAGTCAGATAGGAAACACCGGCCTCATCTAGAATAAAATGACGAAAAAAAAAAAAATTGACGTGTAAAAGTGTTTTTTAAACCTATTTACAAAATAAATATCATTTATCATTTATCATTTATCATTTACTGTTGTAAATACAGTGTTTGTTTTGCCTTTCCCCTTTTTTTTTTGTTTTTTTTTTTTATTGCACTTTTTTTTTTTTTTTTTTTTTTTTTTTTTTGGTTTTCACTGAATTTCATAAGACAGGTAACGCTATATTTATGTCTTCAACCGCTGTTTATCCTCCCCAAGACCGGTCGCTATTTTACGTTAAAAACCAACCGCCCCGAGCAATACCCGCGTCGTCCAAAGCTACTTCAGCCCGTTATTGCCTAAGTAGGCGAATCAGTGCCTCGACGACTGTTTTGTCCCGATGCTGCATAGCGATCTTCAAGTTAGCGTTGATAATGTCCCTGGTCGACGCCTCCTGTGCCCTCCTCACAAACCTTCCAATAGCGTCGTCAGCGTTGTCGGCGTAGTACACGCAGCGGGCAGTATGTCTGGAGACTGCCACAACTGCATGGGGGACGCTGCTGTGAATCCGGATGTTAATGGATTTTGTCTTCAAGATGATGACCGTCTCGCTGGTAAGCCCCTGAGCTTCGTGTATAGTTAGGACGCATGATCCAACCCCAACCCCATAACCCTGGTCAATGAGGGTCTTCTTCTCCTCCTGCGTGTGGACCAGGAAAAGCGTATTGGGAAGAGTGTTGGGAATATTCGCGCCCGTGAACCTTCTTAGCTGTAAGGAGTGGACCTGGGTCTTTGACGAGTATATGCCAGGGTACACCTCCCCTAGGGCATATGCGACATCCATTGGATTCCGGTGCGTGCAGGGCAGTTCGTGGCTGATGGTCACCACTGAGTCCGGACGGGCGTAACTAATAGGGAAAAGATTTTCCCTGTCCAGATAGGGCAGTTGATTAATATCTCCGACAAGGACCGCGCCACTTGCGCCCGACAACCGGACTGCCATCACAATGGCCCCGAAATGGTTCATAAGAGCCTCGTCTACGAGAATGCGATTGCATTTTTGTGACTCTTTGCACCCGTTCGATAGAATTGAGGCCATCGTGCGCACTTTGGTTCTGTTGTCTTCACCAATTTTGTGCGCTAACTTTTGCCGCAGGTCTTTCGCCGCCTCGGTTGTCGTAGTGACTATGACGTCGTGGTCCCTATCGAAGTTATCAATCACCCAAGTGGTCTTGCCGCACCCTGGAACACCGTTGATCCAACTGATGCCCGGCAACGCCCAGCCTCCAGGCTGGTCTATAGTTCTTGAGATTGCTTCCGCCTGTTCGAGGATCTTTTCATCCAGCATTATTTTTGTACATCGAGCCACTACCACAATTGGGTCGCTTTCGGGTGTCATGAAGGTAATACGGCCAGACCGTGCGGTTGCCGACTCATCCAACGGTATAAACCCACACGTGGCACTGTATGCAGCCATATATTGACCAGTCATTTCTCCCTTGATGACTTGGGAGGTGGCATTATTATATATGGCTGCTGCAGCCTCCTCCAGTCTCTCCTGAAGCAACCCTGCAGTCTCTAGCTGGTATGACTGCATAATTTTCTGGCAAGTCATGAGACTGACAGATTTGGTTGCTTTTGTTATCGCTTGAAACTCGAGAAAGGCATTCGCCACGTGATCGCTTGGCTCGGTTACCAACCTGAGTTTCGGCGGGGTGACCTGCCCTCTGTCGGCTCTCGTTGGTGTTGGCCGCTTTTGTTTCGGTGGTTCTGGCATGACCCTGATAAACTCCTGTACCGCATCCATCTGTCTGACGTGACTAGGCTTCGTACCAAATCCCAGTCGCCTGCTAAGAAAGTTGGAGACCGATTTCCATCGATCCTTGGTATTGTTCTTCTTTTCTAAACTGCGACTGATTTTTTCTTCCGAGGCGGCCCTCTCGGCTGCTATCTTCTGCTGCAGTTTCTCTGATCCGCAAGGCGTTGTTGGAACTGACCTCGAGGATGTCGGTTGGACAGTCTCTGCTGTATCCAGTACGGCACACTTTTGGGGGGGTCTAAGAAAACTAAGGTCTTCTCCCCTGTCCTCATACACCACCAACTCGTGATCTTTAGAGGCTTTAATGCAACCGTATCGATCAGCGACCTCGCCCCTGTCGTAGACAATCACCATTGCATCCACACTAATGATTCGGGGGCGCATACTGGTGGTCCAGTCTGTCTCTGCGATTTCGGTGAGCAGCGAGCATACTTGGGCAAATGGAGTTGCCCCATGCCACTCGAAAAGTGCGATTGTTTTATTTTGGGATCGCACAACACGGTAATGGTGTTCGGCAAACTCTGCAACGGGTAACGCATTGAACTTTGCGCGTTTCATGCTTGTTTTGGAGGTACTTCCGTTTATCAGAGCAGCCAGTCCTGGTGATATATTGACGCTATTTCCACTTTCTGCGCGGCAGAAGCTTAGACCGAGTCTCTCGTTATCTCTGTTCATAAAGAGGGCCACACTGCGTAGTCTGATGCTTGGTTTCCCATCTCCTCCGGATTCCAAGAACCCCCATAATGGCAAAATGCTTGGGGTGATCGTCTGCTGGGAAATGCTGTCTGTGGATGCGATAGTGGTGACGTTTGGGCTCGTTTCTGTCAGATCTCTCGGTATTTGTGTAAGCGTCTGCGTAGGTGTTTGCGTAACAGTTGATATTTGCCTGAGTGTAGGAGTTTGCGTGAGTGTAGGGGTTTGCGTGAGTGTTGGTGTAGGTGTTTGTGTGTGAGTTTGTGTTCGTGCGGTGTATTGTGTAGAGCCGTTGGCTTTCGCTACGACTCGCATGACCCTGCTCGCGAATGCCAGGAATGGTGTTCTGGTGGCCTGAGTCTCCATTATGGGTTGCAATGTAGACTGGGTAACCGACATCTGGATTTCAGTTTCAAGGTCCAACCTTTCACGTTCAAACCGTGGGCACTCAGTGAGCACGTGCCATACCGTCTCATCACAGTTGGGATCACAAACACAAGTCGGACTGTCCTTAAGGTGAAAGCGGTGGAGGTAAGCCCCGAATCCTCCGTGGCCGGTCAAGATTTGGACATGGGTAGGTGTTAGTACCATGTCTTTAAGGATCTTCCTTGCCTTTTGGACAGTGGGGAAGAATACTTTAGTAACCGAGCCTGTGCCGGAAGTCTCGTAGCGCCGCTGCCATTCGTTAACAGTTTCCTCCCGTATCTGCTTCTTGACAAATGATATTGGCACCTTGTCGTAGTCGGGAGCAGTCTTTTTAGTGAGTGCTGCTTTCTTAGCCAGCTCGTCTGCTCTTTCATTACCGGGAGTGCCAATGTGTGCCCTTAACCAAAACAGCCTCACATCTCTACCGTCCTCTCGGATTTCACGCACCAGCCTCTTTATACCGAGTGCCAAGGGGTGAGTGACGGATGGGCTCTTCAGCAAATCGAGCGACGATCTTGAATCGCTCAAAATGTTGACGCAGGTCATCCTAGACGCTCTCACCAATTTGACTGCTCTATACAGAGCATATAGTTCCGACTGAAAAACGGTGTTGTGGGATTCCAGTCGAAAGGTAGAGTACCTGGTCTCCCTACCTTCATTCCACCATGTAAAAGCAGCTCCGACTTTCCCCTGTATTTTGCTCCCATCAGTATATATTTGAGGTCCGGTTACATGGTGGTCATTCAGGGTTTCGGGATCCAAATTCTCCAGGCACTCGTATTCTGTTATGGTGAGTTGCGATGGATGAGGTATCATTAGAGGACCCACCTTGCGCTCAACTTCTCTACCCGGTGGCAGGTACTCCTCGGAATGACCTTTCTTGATCTTAAAAAGTTTGGCAGCTTCCACTACCCGGAGGTCAAGGGGCAGTTGGCCTGAGAGAATCAGTGCCGATGTCAGAGACACCGTGCGATATGCTTTGCAGATCTTCAGCGCGAAGCCTCTCTGTAGCGTGTCTAGCTGTTTCCTAGTCATTAGTTTCTCAGCTGCCGGAGCCCATGCGCTTGCTGCATACAGCACGATTGGCTCTATCACCGACACGTATATGGTCCTTATTATCTCACTGTTTAAACCCCATGTCACCTTTGCTGCACACGCCAATTGTTTATAAATGTCTGCAGTATTAAAAACTATTTATATTTGGTACTTTTTATAAGGTTCTTCTGTTAGTAAACAATGATCTCTATCTCTTAATCAACCTTGATTATTGAACCCGTGTAGACTACATCAGATTTCATTAAATCCTAATAATTATTCAAGTCGTTTAACTTATTAGACAGACTCTATGCGCTGTTTTTTATTTCGCAATGAGGTCTTATTTTGGTTTAATCTAAAATATCTGCGGTTTCGTCCACGTTCATGAAATGTAGCTTATGTTACTCAGGAATAAAGCAATTTCGATAAAGAAAAAAGTTTAGCAATCAGACCAGTACTTTCAGAGATTACCTCCTACAAGCAAAAAAATAAACTTTACCTCTTTATTATATTATTGTTGATAAAAAAAAATAACTCAAAAACTGGCCTGTAGATTAAAATGCGACAGTTCTCGCTACATAAATTACCCGTCAGCTATTTAAACTAAATCGTTTAGGTAATAAGTGAAAATGTTACACAATACATTTACCCAAAAATGTTGTGTTGGTGTTCTAAGCCGGAGTATAATGCGACCCTTGTGGTCAGATTAACACGTCCACTGCCGGGTGCGGTCATTATGACCTACGCGTGACTTTAACGCAACCCTAAATCGCATTCTTTCACATTTCGTTGGTATTTAGGGGTTAATATGGTGTTCTAAGGAAAGAGTGGTTCATGGTTATGTAAGGTCATAGGTCAATGATTTTTATTCTTTATTTATTAAAAACTGTTTTAAAAATGTGTCGCCAATCCAGACTGGACTCACGAGATGCCCACTCCCTCTTGCATATAGGCGGTCTGTGTAACAGCAGTGGGAAGAATTTAGGTTGATCCTTTTAATACCTACAAATTAAACTATTCACAAATTTTTGAAAATTAAAAAAAAAAAAATATTTTAAAAGTTTTTATAATTATTTTAAAATTAATTAGGAAAAAAAAATGATTCCACAATACAACAGTTTCTTGTTTACTACGTTGATAATAATTTGTTAATTGATATTAGTTATAAATTGATCAGCTTCAACTTAATTTTCACATAAATGCTTATTAAATTGTTTAGGATATCAGCAAACAGCTAATCAACTCTTTACGTGAACAGAGCGCTGGACTTTTCTTTGACCAACCAATCAGCATTTTTATTTAACGATATTCTTCTACATGTATGTTTTAGGGGGTGCATTTTTCGCAAAGGAGGAGGCCGAATGCATCAGGCAACGACGTCCTCGCCGCCGCCGGGATTTTGATCCCGATTTCCGGCCACCGTAGGCGCGGGCTTGCGGACAGTGAGCAATGGGTAGCTCGCTGTCCGGCCGTCCAGTAACTGTCCGGACCAAGCCCAAGCCGTCGACGGCGCGCACTGTTCCCGCGCGCCTCACGAAGTTGTCAGCAACAGCAGGGACCTAGCCGGGTCGAAGCCTACTGGGGCCAGGGTTATCCGAAAGGGCGCTCGAGCCCCGGTATGAAGGCTAGAAGGAACGGGGTGGGTCTTTTAGTCAGTAAGAGTCTGACACTATCTCCCGCTCCGCCCAAGAGCGGGGAATGTCATTGGATGATTTATTCCCACCATAGAAAAGGGGGTGCATTTTATTTAGTAAATCTATTTAGACCTTAAAGAATCAATCAATCAATAAAAGTTTAAACAAAAAAAAAAGAATTGTTCACTTAATTTAAGTCATAATCAGTTCCTTTATCCTTATTTAAACAGTAACACCAAAAATAAACCTGACAAAACACACAGTATCTTTCAACTGAAAAATCACTTTCAAACGCGGCATTTGTAACAAACTTCCACAGTTTCAGATTAGGACCTACCTTTGTTTCGTGACGCTTTCGTATTTAAATCGAGACCAAATCATTCTGTAGTTGCGCTCTCAAACAATAGCCCTTAATTTATTCCACTGGGTTAATTCCGTACACAATTTTGTTACCCAAAGGCTAGGGCGCCGCGTTGCGGTTTTTAGTACGGAAATTTGATAAGTATGAAAGGGATGGGTAGCGAATACTAGCTATAGTTTATGGGACATCTAGAGGGTCGAGTCTATTTGTTTTGTTATTTGTTTGTATTGAATGCTTTGAAAATTTAAAGGGTCAGAATAGGTAATTCGTTTTGGGAATTAGATGAGTTAGGTGACGCTTTCCTAGAACGAGAATAGACTGGGTTCTGTATTAAGTCTTCAGGTGTCTAAAAAGTTATGTCGTTCGATGGAAATTTGGCAATTTAGGGTGAGTTGCACCATTTAACTATAACGAAAACCAAACCATAACCAGCCGTGAAACGGCCACCTATTGGTCAATTGGACGATTTGACAACTTTTTAACGGCTTTGTTATGGTTATAGTTAAATGGTGCAACTCACCCTTAATTTATTACTGACTTTTGTTTTTAAGAGTGTTTTGGTGAGCTATGTAGTGTTTTATAGAGTTTTTTTTTAAACCCCCTTTTATTTTATTTTTTTATTTTTTTTTTGTGTGTTCCCAAGGCAAAGGGTCTTGATGGACAGACATACGGACAAAAAGTGATCCAATAACGGTTCTGTTTCTTCCTTTTGAGGTATGTAAACCCATAGATTTTGTACTTATAGATCTAAGTTTCTGTGAAATTGTTACTATTTTAGTATATAATGAAGTTTATACCATTATATTCTATTCTATAAACCTAAACAAAATATCAACTGTTTTACGAAACCTCAAAAAATTTTAAACCTTAAAAATCATGAAGTCAAACTTCAAAACGGAAACAAAACTGTCATTAAAAACCGATTACATCTAATTAAATAGCTGAGACCATTCAAGCAGACACACAGTTATTACGTTTGGTAATATTTTATTGCGTTATTAATTAAAATTGGCACGCTAGGGTTAATGTAGTGTGACCAGCACAAAAGGCTCGGTGACCACGCAGTGAATTGTGGAATGAATAAAATTTATTAGAAATTGTAGTCATTGTGTGTAGCAATTGCTTTGGTAATGTGTAGATTTTTTTTTATCGTGATAGATTTTTTGTACCTAGTGGTGTAGGGTACTGGTTTTGTAGCCATGGGCAGTGTGAAAGTCAAGCCCAGTCCTGGGACAAAGACAAAGAAGGAACAGGAGAGGCTTTTTAGTCAGTAAAATTCTGAAACGCCCTCACGCCCCACCAACGCCTCACCCCCACAAAAAGGGGGGGGGGGACGTCATTGGATAATTTTCCCACCTAAATAAAAAGGGTAGTGTGGGACTCGCGCACGAAAGGTCATGTGGCATTATGTAAACAATATTAGACACAATATACTCCACAATTGTTTTATTAGTACAAATATTTAAAGGGCTTATTAGAAAAGGTTTTATTTGAATAAAATCATAATAAATAATATTCACAAACAGAAAAGTTAATAGCGTTTGTTTATATCCCAAAATGCTACTCAATTTATGGAAATATTTGAGTAATAAATGGCAAAAAAATCACGTTAGTGGTAGCTCGACTTAAATATTTATTTTATTGTTTTTAGTATTTGTTTTTATAGCGGCAACAGAAATACATCATCTGTGGAAATTTCAACTGGCTAGTTATCACAGTTTATGAGATACACCCTGGCGACAAACAGACGGACAGTAGAGTCTCATCAATAGGGTCATGTTTTCTCCTTTGGGAACGGAACCCTAAAAAGGACTGGACTTTTTTTTTATCAGTCATAATTTCAGTTGAAAGATGTCTACTACTAGACATTGGCCCCCTTCAAGTGTCACCACATAAACCGCTCCTGTACATCTCACATCCAGTGGAAACCCATGATCTTCAACAGGTCATTACATCTTGTGGGAGGCCTTCCAGCTGCAGCTCTGCGTTTTTTTTTTTTACGAACTGGGGGCAAAAACGCCATCGGTCATCTTTTCTGCGAGTCATCAGACCTTATTGAGAGTATTCAATATTTCAATATATTTTTGTTTATGCGAAACGTGAATACACTATCAGTAACTAAATGGATTCCAATAGTTTTTACACCATGTTATTCTTTTCCAAAAATAATTAAATAAGTCACAAGTTGGACATCATCGACACTTAGTACAACACAGGTTACGGCAGGTCTTAGCAGGCTTTAGACGCCAGCAAACACCTGGGATAAGTGCAAAACAACCCCTCAGTCGCCTGGATGGCCAGGTGACTATGTATTTTTGCTGACATAACAAGCTTATAACTTTGTGATTTTTTATGATACAGTTATAAAATTTCGTACATGAATTGCTGGGCCCAATATGATTTTTTTTTTCGATGGGAAAAATCATCCTATGACAACCCCCGGTCTTGGGCGGAGCGGAAGATAGTGTCAGACTCTTACTGACTAAAAAACCCATCCCGTTCCTTCAAGCCTTCATACCGGGGCTCAAGCGCCCTTTCGGATAACCCTGGCCCCAGTAGGCTTGGACCGGGCTGGGCCCCTGCTATTATTTATTGTCACAATTTTATTTTTATAAGTTTTTTGTCCTCTGAAATTGGTGCCCTGAATCGCATGAAGGCGTCGCGGCAGACCAAGAAGGAGATGGCGGGACGACTTGGATGTCTTCCTTGGGAAAACCGGGAACATTAGAAAGAATGGAGGGAAGCCTTTGCCAAGTAGTGGGACAGTCTGGACTAGATATAATAACAATAAGATTGTTGTGTGCTACTGCAGAATAAAGACGTACCTTCCGTCTTTATTTTTCTATAAATAAGCTTCTGTCAAGGGAATAAAATAGTATTATATTTTCTATTCCGGCTTATGATCGTGACTCGTATGATTTCGGAAGTTTTATCGAAATCCGTTCAGTCGTACGAGAGTGAAGAAGTAACAAACATACACACACGTATCCACGTTACGCCTTTATATTATTAACTAGCTTTTTGCAATCTGTCTAGACTTTTGGAGATTACCTCCTACAAACAAAAAACAAACTTTACCTCTTTATAATATTAGTGTAGCTAGTGTAGAAGTAAAGTATGATTTAATAGACAGGCCTGTTGGTGTAGTGGTTAGTGACCCTGACTGCTATGCCGGAGGTTGTGGGTTCGACTCCCACCCAGGACAAATGTTTGTGTGATGAGCACGATCATTTGTTCTGTGTCTGGGTGTAATTTATCTATAAATATGTATGTATTTAGAAATATATAAGTATGTTTATCAGTTGTCTAGTACCCATAACACAAGCTCTGCTTACTTTGGGACTAGACGGCGCTGTGTGATAGTTGTGGTATATATTATTATTATTAATTTACTTTATCACAGTTTTACCCTCCATTTTTCCATTCCCCTTCTAAAAAAGGAATATGATTCAAACTTACTCACAAAAATAATGAATGAGACTTCTCTAGTAAATGGTCCATCAGCTATAACGGCAAATCATCAGTTTGGCACAACATACAATGTGACCCACTTTCCGTGCCATACATCATTAAATCAACAAATTATGTGGTAACAACTCTTTGAAAAATACCATAGAAAAGATTTCGTTCGGGAAGGGATGGGTGCTAAATAAAATAAAATGGGAATATTATCGAATCGTACCCGCTGGGTGTAATGTGCCGTGAGGAGGGTACGGGTTTCAAGTGGGGTGGAGTCGCTTTGTGTCAAAAAGCTGTACTAATTTGTCTTTTGCGAAGTCACTTTTACCACAAAATAGATGCGTACAGAAGACAATCTCATGTATGTTCTTCACTTTTTTACTTACGCTCGGTGGACGCACACTAATGAAAGTTTGAGCCGGAACTGTTCGACGAGTGGTCCGAGGCGCTCCCAAGATATTGTGTCCGTGAGCGGTGTCTTTGTGTGCGTTGCTTGATCGCGCATTGTATGTAGATTGACTTCTGTACCCACCTATTTTGTGCTTTTACTTTTTATTTTGTGAGAATGACGAGTGTGTGAGAATACCTAACAAACTTGTTATTCGGAAACTGAGAATACGTAAAAATCATGGTTTGTGAATATACAAGTAATAGAACAAAAGTTGTTGTTTATAATTATTAGTAATACAGGCCCTCCAGATAGTGTTTTACAAATAACCCCGTTTAGTTAAACCAAGAAAAACAAACCTTTAGCTTCTTAACACATTTTTTTTTGAGGTAATTAACCACCAAATGACATCTAGCTTTAAAGTGGAGTAAAAGGGCGTGTCAGATTTTTACTGACTAAAACACACTTCTCAGCGAACACGGTCATTTTTAAGGTTTCGTACCCAAAGGGTAAAAACGGGACCCATATTTCTAAGACTTCACTGTCTGTCCATCCGTCTGTCTGTCACTAGGTTGTAACTCAAGAACCACGATAGCTCGAAAATTGAAATTTTCACAAATTATGTATGTCTGTTGCCGCTATAACAACAAATACTAAAAGCAAAATAAAATAAATATTTAAGAAGGGCTCCCATACAACAAAAGCGATTTTTTGCCGTTTTTTTCTATGGACGATATGAAACTCTGCGTGTACGAGTCCGACTCGCACATGCCCAGTTTTTTCAAACATTCTCGTAGCAGCATTCCAAAAAAAAGCATTTAACAAACAACTCCGTCCCACTCCCTGTTCTCATCCCCGAAACTGTCACTCTCATAAATCCACATTCGTCGATACATCTCGTTGACAATTCGCGGTCACGTCGCGGCCGTGTCGCCTCCACCTCGTACCCCTCATCTCGTGCCCTTGCTATCTCGTACAATGCGAGTTATGAGCCGTGATGAGATCGTGGTCATCACTATGCGTGTGAGTTTTTATATTTTGTTTAGATAGATTTATGTCTGCAGTCTGCAGTAATTGAATTGCAATGGGATTGCAACTGTTTTGCTAACGAGTTTCGTGTTAAGTGGCTTGTAAAGGGGAGTATAAACTGTGAGAGATGTAAATAAATTGAAAGTACATAGTTGTTCTGCGTAAATTATGAGCTTAGTATGGAGTTATATAGCTCCGCACCCGTAACTGAAACTATCAGATCACTACGCTAATATTATAAAGAGGTATTGTTTTTTTTTTTAGGAGGTAATCTCTGAAAGTATTGCTGTGGTTGCAAATTTTTTTTCACCGATAGAAAGCGGCTTCATTTCTGAGCAACATAGGCTATATTTTATGTACGCGGACGAAGCTGTCGGCAAAAGTTACCTGAAATAAAAAAATAAACCGGCCAAGAGCGTGTCGGGTCATGCTCAGTGTAGAGTTCCTTAGTTTCCCGTCCATCACAATTAGTGGGGACCCACTTAAGAGTTAAAACAATGAACGACAACAACAAGCAAGAGCAAATACCACCAATGCCAACGAGAGACCAACCGAACAATTCGACAATATAATAGCTCATACCCGTCCCGATCCCATCAACTAAGGAAAAATCTTAACAGCGCAAAGGAGCCCAAAGTACAGCGCCGTCTCTCGGGGAATTGGGTTACTAATTTATACAAACTAGACGGGTTATGTATATTGTATTTTCGGTGGTAATTTTGGATTGCGTGAACTAATTTTAATAATATTTTTTTTATTTGAAAGAAGATACGTTCAGGATAATAAAATATGTAAACTAAGTTAAAAAAATATATACTTGAATATATGGTTAAATAACAAACTTAGTTCAGAAATTATTTTGTACAATTTTTCCAAAACTGTCAACCCTTGATGAGTTCAAAATAATTTTCCTAGAAAGTCTTTATCAAGTACTACTTTTGAGATTTTTTCATATTTTCTAAACTTATGGTTTAAAACTTAAGTTTGTCTTGCTCGGCCAAACAAATGACAATCTAGACTAGATATAAAAGTCAAATCTTGGTGTTTGGATCTTACGCCGTGTACGCACGTCCGACACGAACATAGCGAACACAAACATCAAACATTTGGTTTGTTCGTATGGACGGCATATACGAACACGAACGCGAACATCAAGTTTGTTCACAACGTCGTGTACCTTGGCGGCGTCGTTGGAATTGGTCGATTGTGAAGTAGCGAAAAGTTTTTTGGTGTTCACATTGGTTCATGAAAAACATCGTCCATATAGAACATACTAATAGGATCACCGTAAACATGTTTGACGAACACAGTGTTCGATGTTCGTTAGTAGTTCAAACATGCGAACCAAGTTATTGCGTATCATGCAACGCAACAAATTTGTTCGTACGTGCGTACACGGCTGTAAAATTTTAATATCCGTAACAAAGACTATCTAGCAGATAATATCTGAAATAATTTTATATCCATAACTGTATCCGATGGATGCAAAATGCACAGAACTGTTCATTGTGGTGACACTTGGGGAGGCTTATGTCCAACAGTAGACGTATTTCGGCAGATGATGATGATGATGATGTTCTAAGAAAAGAAGGGTTTTAGCGGAATTTGTTGAAAGAAGTTGAGTGGCACTTTTAATTGTTCGCAAATTAAGGTGAAGAATTAATGGAGTAGGTGCAAACATGGTAAAATAAAACTGAGAATTTTATTGTAGTGAAATTTAACTTTTGCAAAATTTTTAATTCGAAGACATGTAACATCCACCAATGCGCACTGGGCCCGCGTGGTCGTGGCCGCGCTGAGTCCCAACAGTGAGAAAATTATAAGGCCGACTGTGTCTATGTTTAGCTTTTGCTAGGAATATATCTGCTAAGTCACTCAGGAATAAAGTAGCTTTCTATCGGTGAAAAAATTTCGCTAACGGACTAGTACTTTTAGAGATTACCTCCTATCAATGACTATACACAACCACTTGACCGCTCATACGGGCGACTCTGGCTCACGACACATACATGATTTTGCACTTATATTAGATGCCGATATGAGTGCATTTTTTAGTACTGACCAGTTGTTGGATCTGTGCACATTCCTTAATTTTGGTACCTTAAAAAACATTTATTGCATAAAACCGAAGCAAAAATGAGTTCCTTTGCAATTAAATGGCGCGGGAAATCATCTAGAACATCTAGTTATAAAAAAGTTGGCAAAAGTTTTCATCGGTAAGTAAAATATGTTTATATTTATTTACATTATTGGTAATTAGAGAGCTCAAGCTAAAATGGTTGGTTACGAAAAAAGTGATACCGCGTTGATGTCTTTTGAAAAGTCCTTTACTTTCACTAGAATATTAGATAAGTCTATCCCTTTCTATCCCAAGTACTTTCTACTGAGTGCTGAAGTGATGTGATAACTCCAAAACATAGTTGATAAATTATTTTATCGATTATTCTCAACGGTGAATAAAAAATTAAGTTACATTTTAATGTTAACATTTTAGATTTCCAAATGTTCCGGAAGTTAAAGAAAAGTGGATTAATCTCAAGATGTCTTAGTTTAAAAAAAATATTTTTTTAGTAATGTAGTAAATAAGTAAGAATAACAAATAAAGACAGAGAAGATAATTCTTCGGTTTATCTTCATTTATTTTTCCTTACAAAGCAAAATTAAAAAAACAAGCAGAATTAATCGACGTCGATTTTATCGATAACGATATTATTGATGTAAAATTGACTTGTGCATCACTATGTTTACTGACATTGTGGCATCTGCCAATCACAACCGCTGCATGTTCCCCCGTCCCCCGCCCCGCGCTAGTGAATCGTGTGCCTAGACGAAATCGCTCTATCAGCTCTCAAGTGGTTTAATTCTCTTTGCCTCCTATAAACAAAAAAAAACCAAACTTTACCTATTTATAAAATTAGTGTTGATTGAATACTTCAGCGAAGCTTGCCGAGAATACTGACTCATAGCGTTTCTAAACAATGTAAACACATTAGAATCTGTTTCATCATGTAAAAGAAAACACAGTGACTAGAATATCTTTTAAAAACTTAATGTTTTCTAAATTGGACGCTATCTAAATGCATTAACCGTGCAAAGATAAAAGAACAAAGAAGAGATAACTAACCATGGACTTTCTTAGTTCTTTTCGTTCTCAAGAACATACATTTTACACTGACTGACTTTTGGGTTATCAAACTGGCATTCAGCTCGATCCAATAGGCACGCCATAATTATGGCGGTTGGTCCCCACTTTGAGGTTTGGCTGGAAAGACCTTATGGCGTCCTCACCTTCCGCATGACGCTTTCTCCGGACATGGTCAGTTCGGGAGGTTCCTGCACCGAATTTGTGTGGAAGTGACGCCCGGGTGTCACTATTGTGTAGACCGCCCGGAGGACACGACAGAGCATAAGGTTGAGGTGTACTCCGCTTGGGCAGAGCACCGACGTGTCCCGGTTTTATAGTCAGTAAAAATCTGACACTATTTCACGCTCCACCCAAGAGCGGGGGACGTCATTGGATGACTTTCTTACCTAAAAATAAGCTCGATGCAATTGGACTGATGAAGTCAGTTCAGAAGAGATTGGGCAGCTAATGTCTGATATTATTGACAAATTATTTTTCTAGATCTCCACACTACTAGTACTGAGTTTTGTATCGTGGATGCGTTCAAAACTATGTAAACTCATATAGGAGGCATTCAGACCAGGAAAAGTTATATAGAGACCATTTACACATTTGTTTTTAGGAGGTAATCTTTAAAAGTACTAATCCGATTGCAAAAATATTTCCACAAATAGAAAGCTGCTTTATTCCTGGGTGACATAAGCTATATTTTATGTACGCGGGTGAGCTGCGGGCAAAAGTAGGAGGTACTCTCTGAAAGTACTAGATGCACTAGAGTCTATTGAAAAGCGTGCCAAGAAGATCATAGGCAATGATGCTCTTGTGAAGTCAAAACTCCAAAGTCTTGAGCATCGACGCCGAGTTGCTAGCCTGTCTGTTTTCTATCGTTTACACTTCGGGGAGTGTGCTCTACAGTTACACAATTTAATTCCGCCAAGTCCGTTCCATCATCGGACCACAAGACGTACGGCGTTGCGCCACCGGTACATGGTGGACATCCCACCTATACGTACAAAGCGTTTTGGGAGTACATTCATTATGCGTACAGCTAAGGAATGGAATTCCCTACCGGAGTCTGTGTTTCCTGATAGCTATAACCTAGGGGTCTTTAAGTCAAGAGTGAATAGATTGCTTCTAGGCAAGCGTGCTCCATCGTCGGCCACATCATCGCTTACCATCAGGTGAGATTGTGGTCAAACGCGAGCCTATCCATTATAAAAAAAAAAAAAGTACTTGTGCGATTGCGAAAATGTTTTCACCGATAAAAAGCTGCTTTATTTCTGAGTCACATAGACTTTATTTTATGTATGCAGGTGAAACCGTAGGAAAACGCTAGTATTATAAAAAGGTAAAGGTTGTCTGGTAGGAATTGCCTTGTGCAATACGACCGCCTATTGTACACTTATTCTTTTGTAAATGTTTATCCTGTAATAAGCTAAGGTGTGCAATAAAGTTATAAATAATAATGAATAAAGCTTGATTTTTTTTATTTTAGGATGTAATCTCTGAAAGTACTAGTCCAATTGCTAAAATTTTTTCACCGATAGAAAGCTGCTTTCAAAATTACTTTTAAACCTTTTGCCGCATCTGATACTACTTTTGGTACATTTGAGCACATTGCCGGAACACTGGTGAACGCAAATGTTTTCATACTTGGATGGTAAATAATTTGCTTAGATTAAAAATACACCCGTCATCCTGATATCAGGCAGGCAGCTCACTAAGTTTTTTAAATACCTAACTCTAGTTTTATAAAAGCACATTTATTTATTTATTTATTTATTACAACTTCATGCAACACAAAGGTACAAAGGCGGACTTAATGCCTTAGGCATTCTCGACCAGTCAACCTAGGGTGGTGAAGAGAAAACATGGCAGGTGCATAAAAAATAGAATAGTTTGATAAGAAAACAAATGTACAAATATTTATATAATAAATATACTTAAATATTCAATATAATATAAACCTACATATATACAAATATATATAATTTATATAAGGTAACGAAAGGTAACCCCAAGCGAACGCTTAACGTTCACGCGTAATTTCGCGACATTCGGTTAACACTAAGATTATTAAAAGTCCCCATAGATTATTAAAATATTGAGCGTTTTATTTATAGGGTATGTATCTAAGAATGTAAATAAGAAGTTTTTCATAAAGTAGTCTGTAAAAATCGAAAATAAGCAACCTTTCAAGATCGAAGCGTTAAATTTAACGCACATTCGTCACATTGCCAGAAAATTGCTTTTATGCGTATAGAATCATTGTTTTTTGTCATCCAGCCATCATCCTGATGTTCACTGCTTTATTCCTGAGTGACCTAGGCTATATTTTTTGTGCGCGGGTGAAGCAGCGAGCAAAAGCTAGTGTGAAATAAAATAATTTTGAGATTGAGTTTGATTTACCACCAACCATACTTCACAAAAACAGACATAGTAACTAAATACTAGTATTCTTTTATTTTGTATCTTCCTCATGCTATTATGTCAGTAGCGGAACGCATTTCGCTGAGAGCTACACAAGGCTGGAATTGTACGGGCATCCTACAGTGCCAGAGGCAGCTGAGAGGACATGACTTGTAAATAGAAGGCACTTTCATAATTCCACTGCTTCTTGTATATTTTTTGAAATGTAACATGACTGTTTGATAGAATTACAGAGTGGAAATTTAAAAATATATATCTGTACTCTAGTCATAAGACGATTAGACGTTTATACAAACTTAACGCTATCCGTTCAACCGATTTTGACTTTATAGTGAGTTCGTATTGTAACTTGTAACCAATTTTTTTTAGCTTTTAATGCCTTCCTTATGCCTACGGAATAGAAGTCAAAATCGGTTAAACGGACAGTGAAAAACGTTTGTTCTAGTGTCTAATATAGTTTTTTTTAAGCTATTGCATAGCTTCTATCGCGGGCCTTAAGCGTGGAGACCGAATCCAGAAATTCCTTAACGAAAATAACCTAACACCCCCCACTCATTTGTTTTTTGAGCGTGGTGACCGATAAGAAAACAAATGAGTGAACAATCAATCAAAATTCAATTCAATGTGTGAAAGTGTAACTTCAATTAATATCAAAGAAAAAAAAACAAAGGAAAAAAAAATACTGCATAAATAAAATAAATAAATAATTATAATTACATAAGTTGATAAAAATGCTATGCAATAGCTTTACCGCGGCAGTCCCCGAGTGCCACACGTCTTTTTTTTTTAAATGGATAGGCTCGCGTTTGACCACAATCTCACCTGATGGTAAGCGATGATTTGGCCGACCATGGAACACGCTTACCTAGAAGCAATCTATTCACTCTTGACTTAAAGACCCCTAGATTATAGCTATCAGTTGCGAATGGAGTTTATATACATTTTGGTTTTTGGTGGTAAATCATCAAATAAATCCTTATATATTAATAAATCCTATCCTTCGAGAAGGATTGAGACTATTACTGACTCAAACCCACCCCGACGACGACGACGTCTGTTAGTCGACACCGTCACCGGCCCACATTGAAAACCAGTGCTGTGGACTCGTCGCATTTTTGCGTGTGGACACGGCATTATGCTGAGCGTTCGGCCGTTTTGTAGGAACGTGGCGCATTTACAGGGTATAAGAGAAGAGACAGCCCTCCACATACGCTAAGGGCTTTGCTTAGTAGATAAAACTGAACAACCTTCCACAAGAGTTTTTCTCAGTAAACGAAAAAAAAAAATCGGCCTCTCCATACAAACTGTCCAATCAAGTTTTTAATTTTGTATGGTGAAGCGGATTTTTTTTTCGTTTACTGAAAAATGCCCCTTACACCCTGTATATATTTTTTTCAAAATGTAATCTGTTATATGTCAGTCTTAAGTTTGTGCCTTTTCCGGTCAATGAAAATTATTATTTTTTTCTTTTCTGCAGACTGTCACTACTGGCGGTCTGAAATCTGAGAGTCTGACATTTTATCTTGTAAACAGGTATCGTATTACCCTGCTACTAGGTTGTCGCTCTAAAAACAAGGTCTTTGTTTTCTTCCACTGGTGGTCTGCAAGAGTTAACTCTTGCAGACCAGTCCTTCTGTGTAGTCTAAAAATTTTAAAATTTCTGGTCAGTGGGTCGTCTTAGGGGCGGCTCGGTACTAGTCATCAATTGCCATAGTGTGCATGCATCAGGTCACATAAGATGCCATTGCCTGTCAAACATTACCTCTTTTATAATCCTGTAAATTAGATCAGTCAATAAATCTCTACCCGATTTTGGTTAGTTGACCATTTATACTTAACACCGCGCAAGACGACTTACTGACCAAACTAACTGAGAAGTAACACTTATGTTGTGTTTTGTAAAACAATACTGGTCACATTTAATTTTTAGACATCGGTGTGCTACTAGTTTTGAATTTAGGTAATTAGGTAAATTTCTTCTAGGCTGCAACATGTGCTAAGATGTCAGGCGTTCGAACGAGAAAAAGAGATGGAGCTATATACATCCTATACAAGGTGTAAAGGACAGCTCTCCACAAACTTTAAGGGCTTGCTCAGTAGACGAAACTGAACAACCTTCCACAAATTTATTTTTCAGGAAACGAAAAAAAAGAAATCGGCCTCGTTTATCATTTTGTATGGTGAAGCTGATTTTTTTTTTAACACGCCGCCATTTCTTTCTCTTGACCGGTTTCCTCGTGCATTTATGAAGTGATGATGAGCCACTGCCCCTCGGCATACGTGACCCAAACACGTGAAAATACGAGACTGTACCAAAGATGATAAACGCTTGATGCCAAGTTCTCCCACTAAATAAATGTTAGGAATATCTGAGGAAACGAAATGTTCCTGTGTACCTTGGCTTCTTAAAGCTGTTTTTATCTTCTTTTTACATACCTATAAAAATCAATTGTTGATCGGTAGTCTCGCTTAATCTCAAAATCGTTTTGGGAACACATTCATTGTGCGTTCAGCTAAGGAGTGGAATTCCCTGCCGGAGTCTATGTTTCCTGATGGCTACAACCTGGGAATCTTTAAGTCATAAGTGAATAGGTTACTTCAAGGTAAGCGCACTCCATCGTCGACCGCATTGTCGTACAATAAAAAAAAAAACTAATTTTAATCATATTTATTTTGTTTGGTCAGTATTAATATAGAAGTTGTTTAAAAAGAAAAAATAAGGAAAAAAATAGTTGCAAAATTTAAAATTAATGTAAAGGTCAGAAGTAATTTGACACGGAGATAGAGTCACGGGTGGTAGTTACTAATATTATGAAATTAAGATTACTGCAATGGAAAATTAGCTGCAAATTTGTAACATTCTGTCTACACATGACTTGCAAAAATTACTAACAAATGCTCATTGTATAAAAATTTGTATCGATTAATCCTTTTTTACTCAAACGAACCAATTGTATTTCGGACGTCGGATTAACTGTTAAAAACTCGTTAAGAACATTCAGAATGTAATGTGTTCCACCATTTTCTTTTTAGAGATCCTTCTATGGAAGCCTATTTTTTTCTTTTTAAACGACATAAGTTAGTGCTTGACTACTATCCTGCCTGATGGACTGATGGATGATAAGAAATCTAAATTAGAAAAAAAGACGATATCTGTTAAGTTTGTTTTTTACAATTGCTCGTCCATTAAACTCATAAGCAAAAAAAATTTTTTTTTTGGTGGGAAAATCACCTAAATGACATCTCCTGGCCTTGGGCGGAGCGGGTGGACGTGACAGACTTTTACTGACTAAAACCCGCTCCTGTTCCTTCTTGGCATTCGTTACAGGGCTCCGGGGTTCACTTTTCCATAATCCATAATCCTAGTAGGCGTAGACCCTGTTGGACCCGTACGATTTGCTGACATCTTAAGACGCGCGTGGAACACTACGAGCCGTCGACGACTTGGGCTCGGTCCGGACGGTTGCCTGACGGTCGGATGGTAAGCTACCCATTGCTCGCTGTCCGCAAGTTAATATGTGAAGTTAAGGTCTATGCGCGATTATGTTATCAACGATAGCGGCTTATTTATCGGCGGCTGCAAAGTTTATTAACCGTATTTAAATCAGCGACTTTGATGCAGTTTAATCAAACCATCGACTACTGGAGGTTGGGTTGAGCGAGAAAGAATGTCAGGTTTTTACTGACGAAAATCGATCCGTGTTCCTACAGTTTCTCTTTGCGTTTAGGGGTATAGTTATAGGCACGAATATTGAGCGCTCGGCGTCAGAGTAAGGATCGCTTTGCGCATTTCATACATTGGCGAACCAATCGTCGTCGTTATTAGATACATGCAGCAAGGGCAGGGAACGAACCACGAGTGACGTCTATGACACGATGGCACGATATTCGGCGAGCCAATCATTGATAGTCGCAACACTAAAGAGACCGAATATATGACTTCTGCGCAACGTGAAGCCAGCGTTCAATATTCATGCCGATAACTATAACTCTATCAAATTATGTCACCCAGTATTTTAGTCTGGGTAGGCCATGGATCAAGGTAGTAAAACCTTCTGCTTCTTCCTGCCCTTGTCCCATTTTATTTGGGGTCGGTGCAAAACGTTTTTTTCTTCCATTCTGTCCTGTCACTCGTCTCGCTATCACTAACTCCCTTTTCTTTCATATCACTTTTCACACAATCCATCCATCTTTTCTTTGGCCTCCCTCTCCCTCTCCATCCATCCACATGTAAATTCATAACTCTTTTAGCAACATGCTTTTCATCTCTCCTCTTTACATGACCATACCAAGACAAACGATTTCCTTTCAACCTTTCAGTCACTGGCGCCACTTTCAAACTTCCCCTAATATACTCATTTCTCACTTTATCCATTCTCGTCACACCACACATCCATCTTAACATTCTCATCTCCGCTACATGCAATCAAGGTAGTAAAACCATGTGAACTGAATTTCACAGTCTTAGACCCCTCGCCTACTTTTTGTAGTGATGCTGTAGCACGTTCGTATCGATACAGTCGCGATGCTGTAGCGCGTTAGAAGCGCGTTGGCATTTTTTACATAGCGCTTGCAAATGCGACTAACGCGTCGTGCGCTTACGAAACTCGCGACAGCAATGCTACAAAAACATGTCGTGGGCGAGGTCCTCAGTGAAAAGTTTACTAGGCGCATTCGTTGTCGTCATCATCATCATTTCAGCTGAAAGACGTCCACTGTTGGACATAGGCCTCCCCCAAGTGTCGCCATAATGACCGGTCCTATGCGTCTCGCATCCATCGGATACCCGCGACCCTTACCAGGTCACCGGTCCACATTATCGTTGTACTAACCAAAAATAATTTTAAATTATATTTCTGAAAGTACCTAATCACCCAAATTCATTCGAAAAAAATGTACAAGAATTTTAATACCTGTTCAGAAACCCACCTATACAAGAAGATAAATATAAATCACATTAAATATCACGGACACATTTTAATAACAGTACAACACCAAATGACAGGAACAGAGATTACCCACCTTACATTACCCCAAAAAATACGGAACCTTTACATAAAAAAAGACCTATTTTTTTCCTATTTTATGAACAAAGGGTTTTTCAGTGCGGGGATTAGAGTATTTTTTGTTAAAACTCTCGCTTCCTATACAATTTATGATGACAATACGAGATGGAAAAAATATTATTATCTTTTTATTTTGTGTTATTAATAGACGTTGTATGATTCGCTTTTTATTACAGGAATCCTGAAATTTGTTAGCCTGCAAAGTTCCAAAGATATCGATATAGCTTTTTGTTTGCTTTGTATATTATTCGGGTTTGTATTTGTGTTGTCATGTCATATTAAAAATGTTGAGTAATAAATGATTATACTTTTTTTTTGGTTATGACATCAAGTAGCTTCTTCCATTCTGGATGACGAAAGTGGTCTTAGACTTTTAGTGACTAAAACTTACCCGAGTTTCTTCAGTTTCTCTTTGGATTCCAGCCTGTTGGAGGCTGTTACGTACAATCCTGTAACCTTATTTTATAATAAAGTAGTAGTGTAGTAGTTTGACCACTTTCTCACCTGATGGAAAGTGACATTGTGGTCGACGATGGAGTGCGCTTGCCTAGAAGTAACCTATTCTTGATTATTATTATTTGATTAATTAGTGGACAGGGCACATCGCTCGCATAACAAATGGCCGTTGGAACCGAAAGGTTCTAGAGTGGCGACCGCGTACCGGAAGACGCTGCGTTGAAAGGCCTCCTACAAGGTGGACCGATGACCTGGTGAAGGTTGCGGGAATCCGATAGATGCGGGACACACAGAATCATTCATTGTGGTGACACTTTGGGTAGGCTTATGAACAACAGTGGACGTCTATCGGCTGAAATGATGATGATGAATTGATATGGTAACTTTATTTAAAGCCTGCAAGGTTTACCTTTCGCTGACTGACTAGATTATTCCCTATCAGAGACTATGTTTCCTGATAGCAACAACCTGGGGATCATTAAGTCAAGAGCTTCTTCGTATCGATTTGACTCAAATTTTGTCCGACCAATATTTAGCCACCTGGACAGCTCTGTCGTTGGCTTCGTTTAAGTCAAGAGTCAAAAGTTACTACTAGGCAAGCGTCCTTACTCTTCGACCACATCGTCACATACAACGTCGCTTTCCATCATATTAGAGGTCAAGTGTGAGCTTATCAATAGTAAAAACGAGTATTTCAACGTAAATATGACGATGAATGTTGCTAGTACCTACGTAACGTGAAAATAAGTTGAGGCAGGTTTACTTAAAAGGTTACGATGGATGGTGATGGATGGTACATCAAACGATTTGTCATCGGACTCACTGACAGCACGTGAGAACATTGAAATATTTACTGTTTGGGACTAGGTTTTACCTACGTTTGATCTTTAGTTACACTGTTGAAAAACAATTTTGTTTATTTACTGCAATTTATTTATTACTGCAATACTTATAAGCAACTAAACTGGAAAAAATAATCTATTCAACCTCAAATGATAAATGATATTTATTTTGCAAATAGGTTTAAAAAACATTTTTACACGTCAAAATTTTTTTTCTCAGTTTAAGCTAGATGAGGCCGGTGTTTCCTGGCTGACTACCCTGAGAATAAACACAGAAACAAACTCAGGGGTCAAAGTCTCTTTTAAGGTCCATAAATATGTAATGGTCAAATCACATGAGAACCATGCAAACTTAACTTATTTAAATAAAATATAATTTTACATAGCAGTGCCCACACTTCTAAAACGTCAGAAGCTAGCGCATGGTCCCAATTGCTTGTTTTCTATGGAGAAGAACCAGTAAGAAACTCCATGGTTACTCTTTTAATTGAAACGCATTTAAAAAGAATTCGTTAGGCATAATAAAATCATCCACAACAGTGTCAATGGAAGAAGCACCCAGAACGCTGGTAACATTACCACTTTGAGTAGCAATGCTGATTCGTTCGAAAAAAGCCTAAGAGTCGACTTTCTGTTAGCTGATATGTCTCGAACAACTCGACGAGGGCTCTAGCCCCACTGGCTCTGGTGTTTTACATCCCTAAAGGCTAAAATATATAACTCCCGATAAAATTGAAATAGTTAGGTCTTTAATCAATTATATATATATTTTTTTAAATGATTAAACCAGTGCTTGACTACAATCCTACCTAATGGTAAGCAGTGGTGGCATTGACGACACCTAAATTATAATCAGCAGGCAAATTGTTCCAGTCCTTTAGTCCTTTGATGAATGTGGTATAAACGAAGAAGCGAAACGTTTAGTCCGAACCGTAGAAGTTTCAACAATGTAAGGGTGGATACCGGTGGTTATCTGAGAGATAGCGGAATCAAGTCATGCAATTCCCGCGAACACTCTTCAAAATGCATCCTGTAAAACACCGAAAAGCTGGCTAGCCTACGCTAGTGCTATTGCTGAAACAATTACTTTATAAACATTGACTTTATAATCTACACTTTTCATTATTCACGTGAAATCATCTTATACTCATCAAAAAACAAACCTGATACATATTCTTTGTTTAAACAGGTTCTACGAAAACTTAAAAATGCCATAAATCATTACATCCCCTCATAAACTCGTAGTTTGAATATTTACGTTCACATATTTTAATACAGAAAAGATTCCGGAGATTTCAAGCAACTTTGCAAAACAGCCCTTGTCATTATTACTGTAATAATGGTACAGTCATAGTACATTCAGTTATACTCACGAAAAGTCAATACAATATATGTAGACATCTACCGATGAACTATCATGAATAATAAACACAACTTCCAAACCTTACCTCGGATAGCAATTTGTCATTCTAGTATATTCGAAATGTGAATATGTCAAGATGAATATTTCTATTTCAACCACACACGAAACAGTTCTAAATATTTATTCTTCTAGCGTCGTGAGACTTGCTTTAGGGAATATTGAAGTAATGGACAACTAGTAGGCTACGAGAGATACCATAAACACTATCCTCCAAGGGACAGAGACGGTAGTCACACATAAAATATGGAGCGAATATGAATGAAAAAGTAGCAAACCTGTTTGTGTATTAAAAGTTACTCGTACCTTTGGTGACATCAAATATATTGAGAGAAGAAACGAAAGGAACCTGAAATAATTGCCAAGTTTTTTTATGTATAGAGTCTATGTACAAAATTTCAAAACTGTATCATAAAAAATTACAAAGTTATAAGCCAGTTATGGTTCCTGGTTAGCGACATAAATGACTGCTTACCATCCGGTGGAATCGCAGTCAAGCACTAGTTTATATCAGTTAAAAAAATACATGGTCACCGGGCCACCCGGGCGACTGATAGGTTGTTTTGGTTCGGCATCCAGCTGTGCACTGGCTCTTAATGCCTGCTATGACCTGCTGTGACCTATTTTGTAATAAGTGTCGGTGGTGTCCAACTTGTGACCTTTTTAAATATTTTTGAGAGAAAATTTAACATTTTGTAAAAAATATTGGAATCGATTCAGTTACTGATTTTGAACAAATTATGTTCAAGTTTCGCATATAATGAAAGTAATGTTGTATAGAACGTGACGAAACCTATCTTAAGACGGGTTTCATAGATAAAAAAAGAGCAAATACAGTAAGAATTAGTGCCAACCTATCGGCAAACAATATTCTTATTTTAAAAACCATATACTTACTGCAAAACGCAAAGGTCACTTTTACATAAGATGACAATAAATTGCTGCGAGTTCGCATCGAGTTTGCACAGTTAAATCGATCCGTCTAACGCAAGCGAACCCTTATCGTTGCTGACATGTCTTTAAGTAGGCCTTCAAATTGCCCTTTTGGGAGTTGACCGATCTCGTTTCTGATGTCGGGATGTTTAGCTCCGGAATTTTGTTTATTACTTCGTACTCATAACTAAGAAATGAATTGTGGCATTATATTTACTAGAAGTACTAAGGTCTATAGGAAAACAAATATTGTTATTAAAGTAAAACTCCTTGTTACCAAGAACGAATTGATGAAATAAGCATATTTCATCACGCAAATATGTGATTTCAATTTATCCGAGCTGAATTTTGTCATGCTCATAAATATTTATGATTAGAAAACCAAAACATTTTCCAATTTCAATATTCATCAGAATTCAAGACATTCAAATATTACAACTACACGCACATTTTGATGTATTCAACTAAAACTATCGTATTTGGCAACCGGCTGAGTTCGACTGATATCTCATCAGAATTTCATTTATCTTAAGTCAATTAGAATTACCATTTCTCTTGGAATATGTCTGAGTAACTTGACCGTGAGAATGAGCAATGTGTGTTGAAACGTTTACAGTTCTGCCAGTGATAATGAAGCTGTATTAATTCAACCAGATTCTGCTTTTACTGAGATCAGAATGTTCGTATAAACCGACGATAAAAATGCTATAGAAAGTCTTAATGTTTAGTGCGGAAAATAAGTTATACCATAGATAGTAGCCAACGGTCTTAGGGTATCGTGAGATAACTTGGCTAGTAATGAAATAAATTGCATCTATTTGGTTGAAGGTAGTCATCTTAATTTCAGTATATTTAAAACTTATGAACTAAATCACATCAGATCAATATTTTTAAGGAAAAATAAAACTTTGTATTTATGCGTGTGCATGTTTGTAACTTTTTTATGCTGAAATGTTTAAATGTCTTTGAATAGAAATTATGACACTTTTTATTCTGGAATTATTCTTCCTTGGGATAGTTTCCTACTTTCACGTAAGCAAAACTGCAGGCAAAAGCTAGTTGTAACCATCGTTTGTTTGCTCTATTTTATCATGATAAGGATAGTAATGAAAGCGTTGTTGTGGTACTCACAAAAATAGCAAATTGCATTTAAACAGACAATAAAACCTTTACATTTCAGACATTGTGATATATGCTAAACCTCATGTACGAACATCTATTAAGACAGACATAAAGATAAGCAGAAAAGGGAAACGCTCTCAAATCACTTGTAGACAAAAAACCTGTGTAGAAATTCGTATTCAGGGATCGTCTCCGAATCATAGATGGGCTATCAAAATTGACAGACACACAGATTAGTATTCTTTCTACGTTTTACGAGTAGCTATTTGACGTCGGATTCAACTGATTATTCGCAGATATCGTGACGCAAGCGTGTCATTCGGTTCGAGCGAGTTCCAATGGGAGAAATTTAACAAAAGAAAAGAAGATTTATCGTAGCCCTATTACAAATTAAGGATCTTAAAAGCTTCAACGAAATGGATCTCTTTTAGAGTAAATATTTGAAAATACGCTCGCTTTTCAAATTTTGTTTTTGTTCTTGAGGAAATGCTGTGATTAAAGTTTAAGTATTGTTGGTTTTTTGTTACTTGGGGCGTTGTTTTGGAAACCTTTTTCAAATTAATTATGTTACGAGTTATAAATAGAGGATGACTTAAGTAGCTACCAGTTGCACAATTGAAAGATTCAAAGCATTTTATTTCAAATAACAAATAAACTATTTATAAACACTTTTGAAATTTAATAAGTTAGTCAGAAAAAATATGCTTCTTGTACATTCCAAAACGTAGATTTCTATGGAGAAGAATGAGCCAGAAACCCCATGATCACTCTTTTCGGTCATGTTATGTATTACAAATATCTCGGTTTCTTCACTACTTTTACATAAATGTGAGTCTAAACTCTGTGATGATTGACATAAAAAACCTTGCATTGTATTTACTCTTCCAATTACTCATTCACTGTTCCATTCTGCAGCATACACCGTATTTAAAAGTTATTTTAATTTGAGTCACAGTTTAGAGAACTTTTGCACTACCAAACTCCCACGTTATAGTTCCCCTTACTCAAACATTTTCGTGGCCGATTAACAACGAATTTAACAAACAAAAAGGGACACTCATTATCTCCATTCAAATTATAATTCCGTTCAGTTGAGCACGAAATAATTTATTCAAAATTTTAATATGACGTAGCCACAATGCTAGCAATAACAGGAGCCATTCCGTACAATCCCCCATTCGATGTTATTTAGTAAAACGCTTGGGAATACGTAATGTGAATTGGTATGAGTACCTAGTTAAGTACAATTATGTTGGCAACATTAACCATTCTGAAGTAAGGTATGGTAATGATCTCAGTTAACTAGGATGAAAATACAGTCGCAAAATTTCAAGTATGCAAACTGCCTAAAAAAGATATCATTGAGAATTCACCGGAATTAAATTGGAAGAAATTGCTTTTTGTATTTTTGCTTGGGCGCCTGCGAGGCATACCGAATGTTGTTTGCGTAAAGTGTCTCCCACTTATATCGTATGAGAAAATAAGCGTAATAATGTTTTACAAAATCCTCGTCAAGGGATCCACTTGGTAGAGACAATGTTAGACAGTAGCAATGTCGGTCAATTATTGCTTGAAAATTATCAAGAATATTGTTCATAATGTTCATTGTTCACAAGGTCGTTTCAATTATGAAATTGTTGTGTGGCAGGCTTTTATTGATTATTAAAATTCTTTAAGTGATTATTATTTTATCTAAAAATTCGATTAAGAGGCTGCTTTTCCACTCGCCTATCGTGAACATTGAGCATGGTTTAAAAGCTTGTTGCTTCATCTAACGCAATCCAACGTGACGTTTGACGAAAACGAAAAGGCAACGTGAAAAAAGAATGATAGTACCTGAATACTCTGTTGGCATTCAGTAATTCCGTGATTTACTCGAAAATTTTACAAAACTTGTTCCAGGAAATAACTACATGTTTCTTTTTTTAAACTCTTAAAAGTTTTTGAAAAACATTGTCATTATTTAGAATCTTGATAAAATTTCCTAGGCTTGTATGTTGTATTTTTTGACTTTTTCATTTTTGAGTAAATTATGAAGTGTCAAAATTCATGCAAAATTTTCAGAGGTCTTAACTGGATTAGTTTTATACAAATTTATAAATTGATTTTCATAGAAGTCTAGATAATATCCACAAGATACTGTGTTTCCAAAATATCTAATAAAAAATGTGTAATGATGTCATAATCGCGTAAGAGCGGTTGTATGAAAAACAGTGAAAATGTGTGTCGAGGTGCATCCCCTTAAAGTCAGATAACATTTCTGGTTTCAATTTAACATCGAATTTTAAACAGAGTTCGTGAAAATAAATTAGCGTTATATACAACATCAGTTTTAGTAAATGCGGAATCCGAAACACGTGTCTAGTATTTTTAATGGAAAGAATCTATGTACAAAAATTTTATAACTGTATCATGAAAAATCAGAAGGTTACAAGCTTGTTATGTCAGCAAAAATACATAGTCACCGGACCGTATAGGTGTCTTAGGGGTTATTTTAGCACTCGAACCCTGCTGTTTACGTATGTCTAATGCTCGTTATGATCTGCCGTGACTTATGTTGTACTTAGTGTCGGTGGTGTCCAACTTATACCTTTTTAAATGTTTTGGTGGAAAAATATAACATGGTGTAAAAACTATTGTTCCATATAGTTGTAATCAGCAACTGTATGGACTCTATACAGTTGCTGATTCTGAACAAGCTATATTCAGGTTTCACATAAACTAAAAAAAAAATATTGTCTCTATATCAGGGGAAATGTAAAAAACCGAGCATTTCATTTCAGAAATAAAAATATCTAATAATCCAAAAGAATATTAGCAAAGGTGGAATGGTATAAACAAACACGATATGAGGGTTATTCGTTATTTTTATTTATCTCTGATTATTCCGGCTAAGACAAAGGGTAATAGGAAACGAGGGAAATGTATTTACGAAAAATATGTTCAGTGGTTTAATAAAAATTGTTGGTTTTGCTTTTATTATATGGAATTAGCGGTTTGTTTTGCACGATGTTGTGTAGCTATATGTACTGTTTTGTCGCTAACAACATTTTAGGGTGGTTTTTGATTTTGTTTGTTATGGTTGTCTGTTTCCTTTTGCTGTTCTTTTTTACTTTATACTTAGTAAAATTTTGCACACAGCATTTTATTTATAACCTTCCTACAATAACATTTTTCTTTTTTTTTTTCTAGTTGTTAAGTGTTGAAATGTTTTTATTAAATATTACCAATGCTACACTTACTACACTATCTTAGCGTACATTTATTTAGATCATGTTTATCAGCTTTCTAAGGATTTAGTAGTTTATACGTTGGAATATTCTTTTTTGAAATTGTGTATAGATAATTTTCGTGTGATTTTTAAACCTCTATTCTCATATGTTGTCAGCTTAGAGAGTTTTCTTTCTGGATCACAGACTGTAAGAGAAAATGTACTTCATATTTTTGTAAGACATCTATTAAATTACTGTAACATAGTAACTTAATACACACATAAATATTCTGAAGAATCACTAAGCTTAAGTGGCAGTGAGCAGGTGGCATATTGTTCGCAGAACAGATAGTCGATGAAGCTGAAAGGTTCTGGAGTGATGATGGTGTACCGAAAAATGCAACACTGAAAAGGGTTAATAGGTTAGAATCGTGGAAATCCGATGGATACGACACGCACAGGATCGATCGTTGTAGCGAATTGTTTATAGGGTGATGAATAATATAATGCATTTTCGATGTTAGTGTCATGTTTTACACAACAGTTGAGTGACATGCAGTTGTGTTTGCAGAGAATAATGGTCACGTACATAAGGACGTGTATGTTATAATTAATTTAATTGAGTAATTAGTATGGGTACATGCACGTGACAATTATCGTCCATTTAACTTTATGAGATGAGATAATCCCCGAAACAGCACCAAGGGCTAATTACTTCTACGATTAAAATATTTTTAGAATAATAATAATTTGAAAGCGTAGATTTGAAAGATATGCTTAAGTAGTTTAGACAATAAAGAGAGGATGAACGAAAGGAATGATGGTAACAAAGGGTATAATGTGAGTAGAAACTCCTAAAGGGGACTTGCTAGAAGACATACACTACTGATTAGTGAAGATCTTCATAATAGTTAGATATAAATGTAAATGTAACAAAAGGGGTACCTATGAAGACATCATATCATATTGCGTTCTGTGTGCCTATTTTCATGCGATAAAAGAGTAAGTTTTCATTTGCAGGTCCAAAATAGTACCCCGTAGAAGTTTTTGCAGGTATTTGCGTAACATTACTTTTATTTACTACTACTTCTTTAACATGGTGTTACGATCTAATCATATTGATTTTTAAGGTGGGTAATCATCCAATGACTTCTCTCGCTCTGGGTGGAGTAGGAGAGCCTATTTGACATTTACTAACTAAAACCACACCTATGTCTTTCAGTTGCCTTGCATTCTTTGTTTTCCTTTGCGTTCTACACACAAAGAGATTGCTCTAGACAGAAAGGTTTGGAAGGAGAAAGGAAAAGCTTTTGCTCAGCAGTGGGACACAATGTAGGTAGCTTTACCTTATGGCTAAATAAAAAAAGTCACTAGGGATGAACAACAAAAATTAGCTGCGCTTGCATTTACATCACATGCATTGCGTACCGAGTTTCCTCTGTGCTTCGAAAACGCCAAGTTAAACCGTTGGTCTTGGCGGTCATTTGAATATCTTTGGCAGTCGTTGCATATAGACAGAAGCCAGAAAATCTGACATCAGTCTACCAAAGTGTATTTTATCACATAGTTGCTGGCTAGGTGATAGAAAAGAATAAACTTTATTGTACAAAGAGTAACCATTTGACAGAAACTTAAATCTATGGGTACAATAGCGGTCTTTTCGCTGACAGCGATATCTTACAGACGACCTCAGGATGGACAGAACTTAAACGAAAAAAGGGGAAGAAGGGCAGAAGGTAATGTCACATCGGCAATCAATCTTCGTGTAAAATACTAGTCTGGAATCCAATTCAAAAAAGTTGGGAACAGGCTATGCAGGGACTGGGCACGCCGCAATCATGGCGGTAAGACCCCTTTTTGAGGCGTGGCTGGAAAGACCTCACGGCGTCCTTACGGACATGGTTCGTTCGGGAGTTTCCTGCACCGGATTCATGCGGAAGTGACGCCCGGGTGTCGCCACTGTGCGGAATGCCCGGAGGATACGGTGGAGCACACAGTCGAGGTGTGCCCTGCCTGGGCGGAGCATCGCCGTATCGTGAGTTGTCAGCAACAGCAGGGACCCAGCCGGGTCGAAGCCTACTGGGGCCAGGGTTATCCGAAAGGGCGCTCGAGCCCCGGTATGAAGGCTAGAAGGAACGGGGTGGGTCTTTTAGTCAGTAAGAGTCTGACACTATCTCCCGCTCCGCCCAAGAGCGGGGGTTGTCATTGGATGATTTTTTCCCACCATAAAAAAAAGACTATGCAAGGACATCTTATAATTAAAATCCACTAAACCGAAAACTAGTAGATGCTATTTCATCGTCAGCTTTCTATCACATTTCAATATCATCAAAGAAAATTCTATTTAAAATTTCTCTACCATCCCATTTTCCTGAACCCTGATTATTTTCTTCACACTATTCTCGTTCGAGAGCACTTTTAATATCCGCAACTATAATATATTTACAGAGCTGACCCTTTGATCACATAATCGCTCCCGTGTCACTGTGAACGATGGAAAATTATTTTTCGCTTCAGTGATGGTTGATCCTTTCGTCCCTACCGTCGTGATGAGGGGTTTTATTGAAAAAGTCTAGGCTAATTTTTGTTACAGCAGGTTTTATTATAGCATGAATATTCTTTTTTTTATCAAAGTCAGGTTCGCGTTTGACTAGGCTTGACAAAGTGCGAAATGAACACATTCGAGGCAGCTTCATAGTCGCACTAATCTCCGATAGACTGAAAATCGCCTTAAGATTGACACGTCCAAAGACGTAGTGAGAACCATGTGGTCAAAATCACTCTACGCCTACCAGAACAAAAAAGAGATAGAGGTCGCCCGTCATTGACAAGTCTTGAGCATCGACGCCGAGTTGCTCAAGATGTACGGCGTTGCGCCACCGGTACATGATGGACATCCGAACCACACAAACAAAGCGTTTTGGGAACACATTCATTATGCGTACAGCTAAAGAGTGGAATTCCCTGCCAGAGTCTGTGTTTCCTGATAGCTAATAACCTAGGGATTATAGCTATTAGGGTCTTTAAGTCAAGAGTGAATAGATTGCTTATAGGCAAGCGTGTTGCATCGCCGGCCACATCATCGCTCACCATTAGGTGAGGTAGTGGTCAAACGTGAACCTATCTGTAATAATAATTTAAAGAAAAAAACTGAAGTCAAATACAGAGAGGGACCTCAAGAAAACCCAGTTAACAAAATTAACAACCCAAGATAGAGCCACTTGGCGCAGGAAAGTGAGCAGACCCGACCTCAAATAATGGACCAGGGAAGGAAGAAGAAGGAGATAGATAGGCTCGCCTTTGACTGATCTCACCTAATTGATTCTTAACTATTATTGTGTTGCTTTTCGTTGTGACAATTTTACTTTGTAGATTGTTGGCTTGCTATACGCTTTAGTGTGTATTGTTAGTAAGTAATTTATTGTTAAATAAGAGACGCACAGGACCGTTAATTGTGGCGACACTTGAGGGAAGCCTATGTCCAACAGTGGACGTCTTTCGGCTGAAATGATGGTAATGAATACAGATGACTATTTTGGAAGAATTGATATCACTAAATGATATTTCGCTTTTGAAAATGTCATAAAGATTAAAGCGCTCACGTTGAACAACAGCACGACAACCAGTCAGTTCTCTTTTATAGTGAAGGCATTAGCAAGATTGGAATTCTTTGCCGGAGTCTGTGTTTCCTGATAGCTCTACGATCAAGAGGTCAAACCAGAGAGAGCTACCCAAAGGTTGACTGGTAGAGAATGCCTTGTTGCATTAAGTCCGCCTATGTATCACTATTGTACATGAAGTTTAAATAAATGAATAAGAGGTCAAGATTGAATAGGTTATTTCTAGGCAAAAGTGCTATACCGTCCACCACATTGTTACTTCCAATTACGTGAAATAGTGGCCAAACTTGAGCTTATTAATTATATACAAAAAAAAAAAGATGTTGGTAGAATCATCACAGTGTTGATTTTACGATTACACTGTTTATTATTTGAATGTGTGTCAATGAGTTTATTTTCTATTTTTTTTTTCCATTTAGTTGCATATACCATGTTTTGTATCTGCACAACCACAAGGTCAACTGGTAAAAAATGCCTAAATCATGAAGTCCGCCTTTGTATAGTGTTTTTTACTAGTGCATAAAGTTTAGTGATTTATGAGTTTTGGATGTCACTAGTGGTTTATAGTTATAAGTCGGGTAGTCCGACGATAGAAAGGGCTTGGTGGAACTAACTTATGCATTTCCAACGCATATTGTCCGAAATGACAGCAGTGGTGGCCAAGTGGCAATGGCCTCGACTTAAGAGTTAGATCGCTGGTTCGAACCTAGCCAGCCGCATTACTTTGTGTAATTTATTTCATCACTACTGCTCTCAAAACGATTAAGGAAAACATCGTGAAAAAATTTGGGTGACATTCACCAACCCGCACTGGGCTCGCGTGGTGGATTGCGGCCCATTCCGTCTCTTGAGCATTAAAAAGGGCTGATGATGATGATGATAACTGCCCGAAATACATCAGATAGAAAACCTGCAGGCTAGCAACTCAACGTTGACACTCAGGACTTTATCTTTGAAATCTAAAATTATCTTCAATGTAAATAGGTTCACAAATTACTACAACATAACATAAAACAAGCTTACTATCATAATACTACATTAAACTACCCTTACTAACACCCCTTTCAAAGTATCCTTGTAACCTTATTCGCATAATTTCACTTACACCCTTATCAATACAGAACAACTTTCCGGAACAATATCTGTGAGCAAATCCCTAGGTTTTACAGCTTCTTAGTGCGATGTTATCAAAAACAGGGTGGCCATCTCTGATGGGAAGGACGCTATCAGTCTAATTTGTCTTCATAGTAATTAATCTATAATATGTATGTATTAAGAAACATATAAGTATGTTTATCTTAGTTGTCTAGTACTCATAACACAAGCTCTGCTTAGCTTGGGGCTAGACGACGTTGTGTGATAGTTGTGGAATATATTATATAGTTGACGACGGGACGTCAATTTAGGTGTCTTCAAGGCAAGAGTGAATAGGCTCTTAATAAACTAGTGCGCTACACCATCAAAGAATTGCATCACTGCTTACCATCAGGTGGTATCGCAGTCAAGCACTAGTTCAATTATCGATTAAAAAAAAAAATTGTCAAGCTTTTTGGTGTGGTTTTTTAAAGGTAAAAATAATCCAATTACTTCTCCCAATCTTGGGTGAAGTGGGACTGCCTGTTAGACTTTTACTGACTAAAACCACACTTATGTTCCTTCTTTGCCTTACGTTCCAAGACCTCTGGTTTCTCTTTCGGAAGTAAACCGTATCTTAGTAGGCCCCTATGGTTTTGCTGACATCTCTTTAAAGCAAGCGTAGAACCCTACGCGCCATCGACGACCCTGGCTCGGTCCGGATGGTGGCGGCTGAGCTAGTTATTGCTCCTCATCCGCAAGCCTACCCCTATCGTGGCTGGAAAACGGTGTCAAGGTCCCAGTGGCTGGGGCATGAGGATATTAGTTCCATCACGCTTGCGGCCGCCTCCTTTGCTAGCATTACTGCTTCGCAGAAGGAGGTGACCGCCAGCCATTCTTCCTCGCTTTAGACCATGGAAAGAAAGAAAGAAAAAGTGTTTATTTACGTCAAACATGGCGTATACCTTAAAATAAAATAAATAACAATATCGACTAAAGTAGCACGTAAGGAAGATATGCGTCACCTCCGCGCAAAACGGCCAGCGCTCAGCAAAATGCTGGGGCTCATGTAAAACAGAGCCACAGCGCTGATTTTCAGCACCAGCCGTCGTCGACGGTGAGACGCTGATCGGTCAGTAAGGATTCATCATACTTACAATCATACATGGCCTGTACCAAGGCTCGGCGCGACACGTCAGTGCCACCGATCGCCCCCACGTTCCTAACTATGGTGGGGTTGGCTTCAGTCTGGTCTAATCAAACGCAACTGTGTGTACCTATACAACTATGTGTTTCTCGTTTGAAACATGAAGTAATCTTAAGAAGGTGTCCTTAAACTCGCTTATCGTCAACTTCGAACATGAAGCTGGTCGCTCTATACGCTATCCAACCGATGCTTGATGACGAGGCAATGCAAAAAAAGAGACAAAAAACTTTGTTGCTATTCGGTAATTCCGTGATTTATTCAAATAATTCACAAAATTGGTTCCAAGAAATACGTATTCTTTAAAACCCTTAAAAGTTTTTCAGAAAAATGGTCATTATTCAGAATTTTGATTAAATGTTCAAGGCTACTATTGGTGTATTTTTTTATATTTTTAATATATGAGTACATTGTGGAGGGTTAAAGTTCACGTAAAATGGCAAATATTTTGAGGTTTTTACTAGATTAGTTTGACACAAATTTATGTTTTGATTTCAATAAAATCATAGATAATATCCACAAAATGGCTGTGTATCCGAAATATCTAGAGAAAAATGTGTAATAACATGAAAGAGCGGTTGTAAGAAAATGTACCTCGAAAAGGATGTTCAGGTATGTACGGATAACGTCATCAACTGGTTACCCTCTTTCTAAGGGATTTTAATGTGAGAAGGGTATCCAATTGATGCAGCTGTCTGTACATCCCACTTGGCCACCCTACACAAAGGTTTGATTGGCTAGTAAGGAGACAAAGAGACGCCCTACTAATTTTATCCACGTTTTTCCTCAACTGAACACTGGGTAGTCAATTACGCGGCTTTATTTCTTTTAACGTGCACTCAAGTCCCGATAGATTGAAGATATTTGAACACCAGTAAGGTTTATTGGAAAGGAAACTGAAAGAAAACGTTGTCAAGGTAAACAAATTAAATAAGAAGATTTTGAAATTTTGGGATATTGAATTTTTAACTTTTTTGACATTTAAAAGTAACAAATTCAGAACATTTAAATTACAATTACGTTATTCTATAACGTAATTCTATTTTCAAATTCCAAAAGTATGTAAAACATATACTTTTGGAATTCCCGTCAGATTATAATTTGGGTGTCTTCAAGGCTAGAGTGAAAAAGTGCGCCTTACCATCAACGATTGCATTACTGCTTACCATCAGGTGGGATCGCAGTGTCGTTCACAATGGGCCTCTTTAGAAGGCTTGATCACCCAAAAAATAATAGAAAGAGCTATGCTCGTAGATAAATATGTATGCTTGAAGAAGAAATAAAGATATCTGCAGAAGAACCAAGGTTACCGACACAGCCCAAAAAATTGCCAAACTTAAGTGGCCATGGGCACGTTGCTCGAGGAAAAGGTTCTGGAGTGACATCCATGTACTGGAAGACGCAGCTTTAGACAGTCTCCCACAAAGTGGACCGATGACCTGATGAGGGTCAGGGGTTGGATGCGAGACACGTAAGGCCGATCGTTATGGCGACGCTTGGGGAAGTCCTATGTCCAACAGTGAACGTCTTTCAGTTGCAATGATGATAATGATGAAGATAGTAAATATTACAATATCCGATAATACGTTTAATTCTGGCTTGAGCATGACATTGATGGAAATGTAGTGATTACATTAAGAATCACAATACGGACTGTACTAGGAACCTATAAGTAGCAACATCGCTCCACTTGTCAAGCCGGGTCATTACGACAATATACTCAGGGGACCCTTTACTGTAGCGCACAAAGAAGAAAAGCAATGTTTTGTGTCAGACGTAGCTGGATTTATAATGTATACACACATACTTTATATATACGAGTAACTACTGGTACAAATGACAGCTTTAAAATGTAGCCTGTCGGCTATCTACCGGTTGCATTTCCGGGAGTATGTCGTTCCAACAGCAAACCACCAGATGCACGGCGATGCGCCACCGGTACATGCTGTATATGCCACTTATACACACAAAACATTTTGGGAATACAATCATTTTGCGTACAGCTAAGTAGTGAAATTCCCTAGGTACCGGAATCTGCATTTCCGGATAACTAATCAAGAGATCTTTAAGTCAAGAGCAAATAGGTTACTTCTAGATAAGCGCGCTCCATCTTCAACTACTTCGTAGTTTTCTATCAGGCGAGATAGTGGTCAAGAGTGAGCCTATCAACAATAAAAAAAAATGAAACCTCGTGAATGTAATTCAGTAATTTCATGTAGGTATTGTCAAGGATACCACTGAATGACACCACTGTGGTGTCGTTTGCATTTTATTTTCATTAATTTAAAGTTTTAACGATAATGCTAAAATTGGCCAATTTCACGAGGGATTCGTCAATATATATATATTTTTATTGACATAAACTAGTGCTTAACTGCGATCCCACCTGAAGGTAAGCAGCGATGCAATCTTTGATGATGTAGCGCACTAGTTTATTAAGAGCTTATTTATAATCAGACGGGAAGACCACGACAGGCTAATAATTCTAGTTGTAGTTGAGATGTAAACAATTAAGTGCATTTAAGTAAAATTACAGTGCTTGCAATTATTTTTGTAACTTAATTTTATAAAGTGTTTAAGAGTGTGCATTATTCCTGCTATAAGTTGTCTAGAACTATTAAAATATTTATTAGTTTAGTGATTTACAAGTATTATAAAGGAGCCGTGTTCTGTTGTATATAAATGCTTCAGTCCAATTTAGATCCATTCTAAGAAAACTAAAATAGAAATTTCCTTTTCCTCTTGTAAAGTTACTTCTTTTGCATTTATGAGAATTTCACCCCAAGGCGACGAAATAGTATAAGTAAGATTTTCAATTAAGGCTTTCTTTTGGTCCAAAGAAGTTAAGAACTCCATACAAAATGTGTATTTTGGTACATAACTTCGCAGCTATTCCAATTTAAACTTCAAGAGTACTGAGTGTTTTACATATAAGTAAGATTCGCTACATGCAAACATTATGGTTTGCGTATATGAAGTACCTATATCGAATCATAATCACCATCATCTTTCTGCCCTTGTCCGATATTATTTCGGTAATCGTAACACGTTTTTTTCTTCCATTCTGTCCTGTCATCCGTCACGTTATCACTTCCGTCACCCTTCACACTTCTCACACAATCCATCCGTTTTTTCTTTGGACTCCTTCTCCCTCTACATCCATCTACCTGTATGCTAGTATCTCTTTTAGTAACATGCGTTCCTTCATCCTTCCTTCTAACATGGCCATACCAAGACAAACGATTCCCTTTCAACTTTTCAGCCAATGGCGCCATTTTCAAATTTTTTACACGTTTTATTCATTCTTGTCAAAATGCCAATAAAATACAGACCAAAAAAAAATTGAGCTAACAGATGAAAAGACAAAAAAAAAATCTGAAGAATTTTCTACATAGTAGGTAAGCAAATAAGAAACTGTTGATATTTAAATGTAACTACGAAAAAATCCATTGTTTTCCACCAGAGACACATAGACCTCAAAACGAATCGTTGATCCAGAATAGTAAATCATCCATATAGCATAATATCAATGGAAATCACAGTTATCCATATAGACAGCGTAAGCAATATTTAAAACTACCCTCTACATAAAACTTGGCTTCGAATCGCGAGTGTCACCAATTTGGGAGCTAAAACGTCACAGTCGGGATGCCCCGATCAGAATTGCAAATGTGAGAGTAAATTCACAAAGAATACACGAAAATTATGCGGGACTCGGCCAGGACTGGTTTTATTCGTGTAACATACGGAACCCTGGGCGTCAGGGGTCGGGATGTAAATTTATTGAAAGGTACTTATTACCGCTTTTAGCTAATGAGTTTAAGTGATATTTTAAATACGGATTCGTGTAGCGTAGGTGATTTGTTTTCATTTACTTCTTTATCCATGTCTCTTTTGGGATTGGGGAACATGTTTGGTTTCTGTTTTAGGTATATTAGCTTTGAATGTATTTATTATTTAATTTAAGAGAGCGCAACCCGAGATACCTTAAGAACGTTTGTATACAATGTGAATGTTACGTGATTATGACGTTAATACACATCTTTCTCTAGATGTTTTGTTCTAGTGGCAGAATTACCTACAGAGCATTCAGGCGTTATCTCCATTTTTTCGCTTTGCTTTTTTATCAAACACTGTGTTAGATTTCGTTGAAACCACAAGCTTTTGAATAATGCTTATATTGATGAAAGATGGATTAGAAAGGGCCCACTTAACCCTAGATCACTAACCTTATTTTACAACGCATATTACTAACCTTCGTCGTTTCGACTACGCTCTATTAAAGGGAGGTTTCTAAGGGTTTATGGAATAAAATATTTATATGTGTTTTACTTATTTATTACAATAATCATTTGTTAACATGTTTACAAGGTTTTTATTTACTAAAATTACATTTTAATTAATTTGATAGTATTTTAATTGAGACGAGAGTTTTCAAATTTTCGTTTTTTTTTAATGCTTCAGTTTTATTAACTAAAAAAAAACAAAGACTTCAAAAAATATTAAAATAATAAAATTAAGCAATAAAATCAACAAAAAAAAGAAACATTTTAGAAAAAAAATATTAATTAATACATTTGTGACAAATGTCAAGTTTATGTTCGCCACACCAGGATTTGTTGCATTTGGTGCAACAACTGTTTGTTATTCTTCGCCCTGCGGAGAGGCAAATCGCACTTTTTTTTTTTTGCGTTAGGAAGGCTAAATGCATCTACTTCACGCATTTTATTGATATCTCGGCATTAGTGCGGTTTACAATTAAATCGATCAATCAGACTATCAGTTACAAAAAATAAAAAGCAAGAAAGCGGATCTTGGTCGTTTTTACAATTACGCGTGGTACAACAACAACAACAACAACAATATTTGTTGAGGCTGTTCGGCGTGAACTCGGTTTCACTAATGACCATTCAGTGTTTGTCTTTTATAAGCCGCGGAGAATATTACTCGTTGGTGTAATAATTAATTCGTGTGGCTGACCTGAAGTACTAGGTAATGGGTCTTCAATTGATGAAGATGTATTTGCCTGGATGTCTTCAGTTGAAGGTAGTTGTTCTGTCACAGAAAAAATCTCTTCCTCACCATCTGTTTCATAAGTCGGATCAGCCACAAGATGGTATTTTTTCTCACTTTCTGAGCAGTTTTCTTCGTCACTATTATCTAATCTAATAACAGCTGATGAATTGTATCTAAAATAAAAATATATTCAAATAAAAATAATGTAGGTTCTTATTTCAATGTAAGCCAATTAAGTACAAAGTTTACAAAACACCGAAATAATTATAACACCAAAAAAGAATAAAAAATAACTCTGCAAGAATAACGTTATTACTAACCTTCGTCGATTCGACGACTCATGGTGGCTGGAACGGCGCATATAGGGCCCTTACACAAAAAACAAACCCGTGCACTGCGCGAGCTGGGGGTCGTCTGAGATTAGCCGGAATCTGGAATGCGTACGACGATGCACTCAAAATTTGTACCACTTTTTTTGAGTCCGCGTCATCGTTTTGACGAAGGTTAGTGATCTAGGGTTAAACATCTAAACTCAGAATCGTTCAATGTGGCGACGATTGGTAGAGGTCTGTGTCTAGTAGTAGACTTATTTTTGCTGAAGCTTCTTGAATCTAAGGTAAGAAATCATAAAATAATTTCTCCCGCTCTGGGTGAAGAAAGTGGTACTGTCAAACTTTTTTAGACTACAACCTTCCTGTGTCTTTGAGGCGTGGCTGGAAAGACCTTACCTTCCACATGACCCAGGTTTTCACCGGACATAGTCAGTTCGGGAAGTTTCTGCACCGGATTCGTGCGGAAGTGACGCCCGGTTGTCACCATTGTGAACGTCCGGGGGACACGTTGGAGCATACGGTAGAGGTGTGCCCCACTTGAACAGAGCACCGCCGTATCCTCGTGGGGGCGATCGGTAGCAATGACCTCTCGCGCCGGGCATGCAGGCCGTAGTCCAAAGCGAGGAGGAGTGGCATGCGGTCGCCTCCTTCTCCGAAGCAGTAATGCTAGCAAAGACGGAGGGTGCACGCGTGAGCTAACGGCCCTCACGCCCCAGCCACCACCGGGATTCCAAACCCAATTAAATATCACCGTAAGCGCGGGCTTACAGACGGCGAGAAATGGGTAGCTCGCCGTCCGACCAGGACTGAGCCCAAGACGTCGACGGCATGTATTGTTCCACGTGCGCCTCAAAGAGTTGTCAGCAAACCAGCCCAGCAGGGTCGAAGCCTGCAGGGGCCAAGGGTCTACTTCTGAAATCTCCCGCTCCGCCTAAGGGCGCGGAGATGTCATTGGATGATTTTCCCACCTAAAAAAAACCGTTCCGTGTTTCTTCAATAGTCTTTTATGTTTCCAGGCATCGCATCGTTCCTAGCGGGTCCCAGCACTAGTGCTGACAAAAAGAAAAACAGTCCAGTGACAGTCCTATGAAACGCAGATTATGAGAGAACACGTCGTCGTCGAACTGGGCCTGGTCCATATAGAAGTAAACAATAAAAAAAATCAATAAAGTAATGACCATGATAAAGCAACAGAAATTAGAGTTCTAAACTCGGAGTAGACTCGGAAATATTAAAGCCAATATATAAAATCCAATATTTTATTTTATTTATTGAGGGAAAAAAACAGCTACAACATAAATCTTATGCACATAAATAATACTTTAAGTAAGTGGTAATATTGCAGCCAATTAAACATAGTTGAAATACATTGGTTGCCACTAGATGGACATTATCGTGCAATACATACATACATTATTATTATACACTGTAATGCTAGCTCAATATAAAAATAAAATATTTAGTGGAACATTTCCATATAAATAACTGAAATCATAAAGAGTAAATATATACCTATAATATTAATTGCAAATATACTTCTTTATAATACCTGTTTTAAACTTAAATTTAGAACATACAAATATATCAATGTCAATGAAATTTAAGTTATAAGATTCCGACATTCTATGGATCGGGCAATGTAAGCCAGAATTTGTTCGGCATGAATTTAGCGCGAACAGGGTTCCTGTACGAACTTTGCGTACGTTTACAGTTCGAGGCACTGAATAACACAGCCTACTCGTGAGATCAATGGCATCAAAGTGATTGTGGACAATATCATACAGAACATTGGCTTCCAAGTATTTGCGTCGGTCCTCCAAGCTCATAAGCTTGTACTTGCCTAATAATTGGGAGTATGATAGGGAGGTCCTACTTCTATGACACCTATATAGTGCATAGTACGGAGAAACTTGCGCTGGACTCTCTCTACTGCAGCAATGTACTTCTTATAAAAAGGATTCCAAAGGGGAACAGCATATTCCAATTGAGAACGGATTAGTGTCTTATATAGGTACAGATAAGTCGAGGTACGTTTAAATTCAGTTGATGATCTCATCACGAAACCATACATTTTGAATGCTTTGTTTACTATGGCTTCAATATGTTGATTCAAGGACAACCCACCATCAAAAACTACACCAAGATACTTAACTAAGCATGTGTTATTCAACGGAGTTCTGTTCAGACTATAATCAAATTTTATAATTATCTTGTTTTTAGTAATGTTTACCTACATAGTTACACTTGGGTATACTGAGATGTAATTTATTTGTGGTACAGTAGTAGCAAGCAATCTTCAGGTGAATGTGCAGTTTTAAAAGCTTTTAAGTCGTCAGCGTACATCAAGAACCTGGCATATTTGAAACAGGTCTTAATATCATTTATGTAAATGATGAACAAAAGCGGCCCCAGAATTTGAAATATAATAAAATATATTTGTTTTTTTTTCCGCAGTTTTTCTAAGAATCGTGGCAATCTTGCTAATGGAAGAAAAGTGAGATAATCTTGCTGAGTCCAACACAAAAGTCGCCATAGTGATAGTACCCGAGCTTATCCTTGAGGAAATTTTAATAAGTATCTTTCAAAAAGTAACTAAACCCTAGTGTCATTCAAACCTAACAATAAAAACAAAGCTTCTGAGAAAAAACTGGGCAAGTGCGAGTCAGGCTCACGCACTGAGAGTTCCGTAACTTATTTAAACTTGCCTTTGTAAATAATTTAATTCCCGAATGGAGTCGCGAAGATTTTTCCAGATTTGAACAACTTTACTGTTTTCAGATTTATTCCTATACCTGTGCTATAAGACTTTTTGCAAAAAATCAGAATTCTGGGTCAACGAGAAGTAACCTATTACTCCTTTGGTAGTGTCGAAATATACGTTTTTTGTGACATAAACGGCCGTATCATTTTTTTTTCATTAACTTAGCAGTTTCATTTTTATACAGGTTCAAGGGACCGCAGACTTGAATACAATCATGGTTTTAATTTAATCTCGATACCTCTACGTATTCCCGAGATAAAGACAGACAGACAGTCAGACGGACATAAAAGTGATCCTATATGGATTTCGATTTTTCCTTTTGAGGTATTGAACCCTAATTAATCAAAAACTCTTCCTAACATTACTAGATTTCCCTGACCTACCTACACGATAGGCCAACCCTTCCTATATTCTGTTCATATGACTGACCTCTGTTGTATAATTTTCAGTTCTGGATTGTTTGTAAGCCTGTCAATGGTGCTTCATACCAAACTAATTTAAACCGTTATTACAATATTTTGAGTCAAGTGTTTGCTCATTTGATAGCGGTTTTAATGTTGGTTGGATATTAAATCAATTACCTTATGTTTGTTCAATTATCGGAGCGGCTTTTGATTTGCTGATCAATTTCAAAGAGCAATTTGTGATTACAACATTCTTTTGCCAGATACGTATTGGAACAATTTGCCTGCAGTGGTTTTCCCTTCCGCTGATATCTGCAAGAGAACCAAGGTTGCCGACATCGCACGAAGAATTGCCAACTTATGTGGCAATGGGAAGGGCACATTACTCGCAGAACAGATGGTCGTTGGGCCCAAAAGGTTCTAGAATGGCGAGCGTTGAAAGGCCTCATTTCAACTCAATCCACGCGTTCCCGAGATATTTTTTTTTATTCCACAACTATCACACAACGCCGTCTAGTCCCAAGCTAAGCAGAACTTGTGTTATAAGTACTAGATAACTGATAAAAATACTTACATATTTCTAAATACATACATATTATAGATAAATTACCTACACCCAGATACAGAACAAATGATCACACTCATCACACAAATATTTATCCTGGGTGGGAATCGAACCCACGACCCTATACCCTATAGCTGTCAGGGTCACTAACCACTAGACCAACAGGCCAGTCAAAAAATGGTTTTGGCAGACAGACAGACGGACGGACAACAAAGTGATCATATAATGGTTCTGTTTTTTCCTTTTGAATTGGTATCTTTTTGGTACGGAACCCTAAAAAGCCTAGATTTCATTTATTTGTTTATGTAGTCTTCAACACAAAGTACAAAGGTGGACTTATTACTTTTGGCATTCTCTACCAGTGAACCTAGGGTGGTGAAGTCATTTAGAAAACAAGAGTAAAAGAATACACATCATGGTTAAAATATACATACATAATGTATTTGAGAATGGACTGTGCATAGAAGGAAGAATGGGCAAAGGCAAAGGACAGAGCAATAGGGGATTTATTGTTATCTATAAATATATAAAAATGAATAACTGTGCCTTAGTCTCGCTAAAACTTTAGAACGGCTGGACTGACTAGGTTAATTTAAACGGTGAAAAAAAAAATGGCAGAATTCACAAAAAAACCGGCCAAGTGCGAGTCGGACTCGCCTATGGAGGGTTCCGTAGAAGCAAGTAACATAATATAAAAGTTCTTGGAGTTCGTTGTAACTTTGATCGATGTTTTAATAATAGTGTATTTTTTTGATTTATGACGTATTAAAAAAAAACTACTTACTAGATCTCGCTCAAACCAATTTTCGTTGGTAGTTTACATGGTAATGTACATCATATATTTTTTTTAGATTTATCATTCTCTTGTTTTAGAAGTTACAGGGGGGGGGGGGACACACACATTTTACCACTTTGGAAGTGTCTCTCGCGTAAACTATTCAATTTAGAAAAAAATGATATAAGAAACCTCAATATCATTTTTGAAGACCTATCCATAGATACCCTACACATATGGGTTTGATGAAAAAAAAATTTTTGAGTTTCAGTTCTAAGTATGGGGACCCCCAAAATTTATTGCTTTTTTCTATTTTTGTGTAAAAAATCTTAATGCGGTTCACAGAATACATCTATTTACTAAGTTTCAACAGTATAGATCTTATAGTTTCGGAAAAAAGTGGCTGTGACATACGGACGGACAGACAGACAGACAGACATGACGAATCTATAAGGGTTCCGTTTTTTGCCATTTGGCTACGGAACCCTAAAAAGTCCGAATACAAAGCCATCTCTGATGAAAATGTAATTTAAAAATGAATTATACAGGTTCTGATAATGCCAGTAAATGTCGTTATCCTACTACAGTTTAGCTAAAAGGTATCACCACATTCATTGACTATTAAACGGTACGAAGTGTGTCGGGTCAACTAGTAAACCAATATATTCTGAATACCGCACTCATATTTGTTTTTAGGTAAGTGATTCCCTAGAATGTAGAACCTGCCGTAATTTACAAGAACTAAGTTCCCATCAATATATTTGTTTACGAACACTAAACTAAGCATGTTAGTGCTGATGGCTGTTACAAAACTTTGGACAGACAATATATTCAGTAATTGGTGAAACGTGAGTATGGTATAAATAATTAAGCAAAGGACGGTAAAGCTGGTGAATATATTGTTTGCTGAAGATATTTGGAACAACAACTTTACCACATAATCTATACACAAGATGACTTAAACAGCACTACTTTTCAATCAAAAGTTAGTTTTTTTTCAGGCCTGTCTGCTAGATAGAAAAACAAACTTTTTATTTGTAATAACATAACAAAATATATACATAAGAAACTTATACACTTTAATATTTTTTATACACTTTAAAACTAAATGTTATTTTTATATTTGTTTTTATGTACAATTGTACATATGACATAAAAGCAAATATAAAAATAACATTTAATTACTCGTTTAATTTATACCTATTATCAAATTCATTTAAAATCTGATAAAATTAATTATTCAAAATAATCTACATCTACACTATATAATAAAGAGGTAAAGTTTGTTTTTTTGAGTGTGAGGAGGCAATCTCCGAAAGTACCGATCCGATTGCTAAAGTTTTTTCACCAATAGAAAGCTGCTTTATTCCTGAGTGACAGACTATATTTTATGTACGTGGACGAAGCCACTGGCAAAAGCTAGTATCAAATAATAAGATAGAATAAAATTAAATAATTTTAACTAATTAATATCCACCTATACTAAAATTTTGTCTCCTGCACTGCTAATACAACATAGCAGCTAACACAATGCTGGATGCAAGGAGATTCCTTTTTGCATCGTGGTGTTATCGTACTTCACACGATTAGAACATATACAGCAAACTGAAATTAATTATCAGGCAGTTGCCTGGACTATACACAACACTTGTCTGGTTGGAGGATCCTCTCATTTCAACGAAAGATTGCAGGAAGGCTCTCCGTCGCGCATATCTCTAAAGGAAATTATAATTAACCACTAAAGCCTATTAGTAGTAACTGATGCCAGATTAAACTAAAAACTGTGATTTATGATTTGTTTATTTATTTATTTATAAAATTGATTTAAATTTATTTAATCCGATTTACACTTTACGTTCCCCGAAACAGCGACAGTCATCTTTTAAATATTTATAGGTTTTTTTGATGAAGTTAAAAGGGTGAAAGAGTAATTTACTAACTTATTTTTTTTTTATAGTTTTTTTTTGCGTCGGGGGATTTTTTTAAATTTTATTTTTATTTCAATTGCGTTAACGGCGTCGTGTCATTTTTTCGTTCGGTAAATTTGACCTGAATAAAAGTGATTTTTATGATTACATTCTTTAAACACCCGATCAATCAGAAGCCAGACAGAAACATTACAACAACAAACAAGTGTACACATAAGTCAGTACTGGCCCTATTCCAGCCTGATATAACATGATACGGCCACTAAGTTTGCTATTTCAGTAATCGTCAAGACAAATGTAAGGCATTCGTCTTGTGATATCGTACCATGTTTTGTCTGGAGAGAAGAAATATGAAGTATTGCTACGTTTTTAGGGTAGACTGAAGTGTTGGTCATTTGTGTGCGTTGTACTGGTAATGTTGATGTGTTGTGGTAATTTTTTGGGTGTGACTTGATGGTTATTTATTTATATTACGGGTCTCTAACGAATAGTTTGCAGAAACATTACAAAAAAAAAACAGTTATCACAGTGAATTCTTCACTTAGCACACACACACACACAGCACACAGCACTCACAGAAAATAGTTAACTAATATTAATTATATTTTGAACTAATTATTCAACATTGCATATAAAATAAATAAAAATATAGTACAAAACAAAGAGAAGACAAAAAATCAATAAAATTCCTTATTCTAAGGAATTAATAATAGTGAATTGAGATACAAAAAATTAATTAATATAAAATAAATTAAGTTTACACTAACATATATTTTTTTGTTTGTAAGAGGCAATCTCTTGATTGCTAAAATTCTTTCACCGATAGAAAGCTGCTTTATTCCTGAATGACATAGGCTATAGTTAATGTACACGGGCGAAGCTGCGAGCAAAAGCTAGTGAAATTATATGGCACAAGTCTTTTTTTTCCATAGGGACCTTTTTTTTTTTTCGATGGGAAAAATCATCTTATGACAACCCCCGCTCTTGGACGGAGCGGGAGATAGCCATTGCTCACTGGCCCGCGCCTACGGTGGCTGGAAATCGGGATCGGAATCCCGGCGGTGGCGAGAGCGCCGTTGCCTGATGCGGTCGGCCTCCTCCTTAGCGAGCATTACTGCTTCGCAGAAGTCGGCGACCGCCTGCCACTCCTCCTCGCTCCGGACCATGGCCTCGAACAAGGCCCGGCGCGAGAGGTCTCCGCCGCCGATCACCCCCACGAGGGCACGGCGATGCTCCGCCCAAGCAGGGCACACCGCGATTGTGTGCTCCACCGTGTCTTTCCATAGGGACCCAGCAGGGTCGAATCCTACTGGGGCCAAGGGTCTGCTTCTGAAAGGAAGGCTCGACCCCGGTATGAATAGCAACGAAGGAACGGGGTGGGATTTTTAGTCAGAAAAAGTCTGAGACTATCACCCGCTCCACCCAAGTGATGTCATTTGCATGATTTTTACCCACCAAAAAAAAAACCAAAAAAAAATTGTATATTATAATTTATAAAACTGAGAAGTATTAGGTAATTTCACGCGGACGAAGTTACGGGTGTCAGCTTGTGGAATTAACAGAAAGATTCTATTGTTTGTAGGTTTTTTTTTTATAATGGATAGGCTCGCGTTTGACCACAATCTCACTGATGGTAAGCGATGATGTGGCCGACGATGGAGCACGCTTGCCTAGAAGCAATCTATTCACTCTTGACTTAAAGGTATGAAAGCGTATCCATTTCCTTTGCAGTTCCTTGTTTTTTAAATAAATAACTTCCGATGACAGAAATTAAAATAACAGTGTTGAGTTTTTCTAAAACAGTGAAGGAAAACGTCGTGAAGAAACTGGCATGTCCTAGAACAAAACATTCAAAGACAAGTGCCATCCACCAACAAGCACTTGGACCTTGGCCTCAGTGGGCTTTGACCCTGCTAGGCCTCTACGATTGCTGACAACTCCACTCTTTAAGGCCCGCGGGAACTATACGCTCCGTCGACGACTTGGGCTCGATCCGAACGGTTACTGGACGGTCGGAGAGCAAGCTGCCCATTGGTCGCTGTCCGCAAGCCTCAAAAAATGGTGGCTGTCGTGTGCCTACGACAGCCACCATTCTTTGAGGTGGGAAATCTTTTAATTACTTCTCCTGCTTTAAAGCAAAGCACAGACTTTTACTAACTAAAACCACACCTGTTTTCCTTCAGTTGCTCTTGCGTTCTAGGACCGCGAATTTCGCTGTCAGAAGTCGATCTATGGCTTTGATAGGCTTTGGCCCAGCTGGGACCCTACGGTTTTGCTGATATCTTTTCGTATCGCGTGACGCACCGTCGCGTCGTCGACAAACAAAATTTGGAAAATTGCATTTTTGTTATAGGTATCGGATATACTGACTGGACTATTGGTCTAGTGGTTAGTGGTCCTGACTGCTATGCCGAAGGTCACGGATTTGATTCCCATCCCGGGACAAATGTTTTTGCGATGAGTACGATCATTTGTTCTGTGTCTGGTTTTTTTTTCAGTGTGTAAAAATCATCCCAATGACATCCCCGCCCTTCGTCGGAGCGAGAGATAGTATCAGACTCTTACTGAATAAAAAACCCATCCCGTTCCTTCTTGCCTTTTATACCGAGGCCAAGCCTTCCTTTCGGAAATAAAACCTAGCCCCAGTAGGCTTCTGTGTCTGGATGTAATTTATCTATATGTAAGTATTAAGTATATTTATAAGTTTTCTAGTACTTATAACACAAACTCTGCTTAGTTTAAGACTAGACGGCGTTGTGTGATAGTTGTGGGAAAAAAAAATTGTATTTACATTCAGTACCATAAAAAAAAAAGTTATTATTAAAGAGACAATTTAATTTTGTTATATTAATTCGCTCCCGCTCTTCCCTACTCCATCCTACTATACCCTACTATACCCTACTCTACCCTACTCTACCCTTCCCTATCCTACTCTACCCTACTCTACCCTACTCTACACTACTCTACACGACTCTACATTACTCTACACTACTTTACACTACTCTACCCTACCAAACTTCACATTAACCATGTGCTAAATAGTCCAAACAAGGCCTGAACATTTGGTTTGGATAGGTGAGCCTGTTCTTGAGTTATAAAATTACGACGAAAAGTGGCATTGATTTATATATATATATACAAGGTGTCGTTTTGAAGCTGCAAAATATTTCAGGAGGTAATTATGTTAGTGATTCTCGACCCGAATCAATAATAAAATAAGTAGGTAATTTTTTTTTTTTTTATAACCGCGCTTTTTTTCACACACACAAACACGGAACAATAAAGGGCGTTTTCACACACACTAACTCGCAACGATAGATTCATAAATAATGTATCATCCAATCATCATCCCGCACGCCACACCCTAGCCACGCCCCCGCGGCCATCGATCAATCGATTTAGTTTAGTGTAATTAAAAAATTAAATAACAAGTATTACTGATTATTGACCAGGTTTCGTATTTTTACATGATTATTTATGAGTTTTATTACAACCTCCTGAAATATTGTGCAGTTTTAAAACTGCACCTTGTATAGATAATACGTACTTAAGTTTTTTATACCTATGTATAAATGTAATTATAGTGAGATTATTATTCAACCAATTTTGGGTGTAACTAAATAAATATTCTATCTTTAGAGAGAGCATCGCTAATAATACTAAGATCAGATAAAAAAAAGCTGCTTCAGAGCAAGGTGTTCAAAATAATCTAGCCATTTGTAATCTAAAACTGATTTAACTTTAACAGTGCAACGACTGAGGTTCAAACGTGTGACCTTTTGCTAGGCAGTTCGCCGCCCTCCTACACAGCATAGGTTGATAAAAACTTAGTTAGGTATCATATTCTAATTATAAGTCTCTTTTATGCTCACCTTGTTATTTACTGGCATTCCTACGAGACTAGAATAAATAATTTCGAATATCGATGGAATTGTTACAGCTTTTTGATTTATTTAAACTTCATGCAACGCAAAAGTAGACAGGTGGATTTAATGCCTAAGAGCCGACGCTGCGTCAAGCGTACAATTGCCGTCACGGATCTTGAGCGCTGGCTTCAAGTTGCGCAGAAGTCAAATATTCGGTCTCTTTAGTGGTGCGAAGTGAGACGCGGGGGCGGGAAGTGTCACTCCTGATTCGTTCCCTGCGTTGCTGCATGTATCAAACAATGAAGACGATTGTCTCGCCAATGTATAGAATGCGTAAAGCGATCCCCGCTCTGACGCCGAGCGCTCCAGATCCGTTTCGGCAATTGTACGCCCGTAACGTGCACCCGTCGCGTGACGTCGCGCTTGTATCGCGTGCGACGGTCCCTGTCACGGAAACCGGAGTGTCGCTAGTTTAACTTTAACGGTGTGCATGTAGTTGTGTCGATGGATAATGTATTATTAAAACCGGCGCGAGGCGAAGCTCCCCACGACGGGTGCCCGCGTGGCGAACCGCGACGGAGCACTTTCGTATGGGACGCGTGACCGCGTAACGCAGTTTCGGCTCTTAGGCATTCTCTACCAGTCAACTAAGGGGCACACAACACACAGTACGGTTTATATTTAACTCACGGAATGCCGTAATTAGAGACACAATAGAAAGACAATTGCTTATGTCGAACTGTGTAACTTAAGACATTCAAAAGATTAAGTGCGAAATCATTCAATGACTCCTCTTGCTCTTTTTATCAAACTTTTACTGACTAAAACCCACTCATATGTTCCAGGGCACCCCGGTTCTTTTTCGCACAACCTATGGTCCAGTAAGCTTCGACCTTACTGGGTCCCTAAGGTTCTGCTGACATCTTGAGGCACGAGTGGAACACGCGTTACGCGCCATCGACGACTTGGGCTCGGTCAGAACGGTTACCGGATAGTCGGACGGCGAGTTACCCATTGCTCGCCGTCCGCAAAGTTTTCGCAATATGGATACGTATTGGAATAGCACATGGAATAATTTTATTCCACAGGAATTTCCTACTTCACAGGCGAAGCCGCAGGCAAAACAAACACTTTCATAGGTATCGTTTTTTTAACATTATTGTGGAATACAAAAAAAAAATTACGTGGTTTTTCATAGAACAGTTTACTCACGGTTTTTGGACCCTTGTCAAATATTCTGACGTAAGAGTGTAGTCTCAAATGAATTAGTTATTTCGATGTTGTACACAAACAACAACATCTTGTAAATTAAGGTTGATGTTCTTAAAAAAATATGTATGTTTTTCTGAAAGGAATATTCTGTGAGCTAATGTGATGTGATGTCTCTGTGGCCTGAAGCTTGTGATATGGTAATTAGATTATTGTTTTTTTAAAGAAGCAAAGAAAAAAGCCTGCCATTTATTTTGGCGTCTGTTTCAAATAGGATTTAGGGTACTTTTCCAGTAAAGATGTGCTAGGTAGCGAAGCAATAAGTGCCGTGTAGGTCAGAAGCTTACGGTGGCCATGGGTCGTCTAGAACCCTATAGTTCTGGGATTGAACATAAGAGTGGATTTTATTCAGTAAAAGACTGACACGCCTTCCTGATCCACTTTAGAGCGTGAGAAGTAATTGGACGATTTCACACCTAATAAAAGGTAACAAAGCAATACGCGAGGAAAATTTTCCTAGACAGGTTTAGCGCAGTTCTAGTGGGAAAAAGCTAGAAAAGCAAAAAAAAAAAATGCGCATATAAACGTTTTTCTACACTAATATAATAAAGAGGTAAAGTTTGTTTTTTTGTTTGTAGGAGGTATTCTCTTGGAAGTACTGGTCCGATTGCTAAAATTTTTTCACCGATAGAAATCTGTTTTTTTTTCTTGAGTGACATAGGCTATATTTTATATGCACACGTGAGCGAAGCTGCGGGGAAAAGCTAGTTTTTTATATTCTGGTCGTATTTTTTTTCGTAAACAGATTTGTACTATGACCGTATGAGAAGTTGGCTAGTTATGCAAGGTAACACTGAAGAATAATTATGTATGTAGGTCTACATTTACGATGCATAAACAAGATGTGTTTTGTAAAAACAAAAAACAATCGACACATAGGCACGTCCATTTTTTTCAAGCAACTTCCACTACCATAATCACATTTATTTACCCCGAAACAGAAAAACGGACGCTCTTCCATTGTCTACTAATTTAATATCCAATTCCGATCGCCACCCTTAAAATCTCAGACCCTATCATCGGCCAACCCTCCACAACCCTCTAACTTAGCCTTGAGGCCCAACACCTGTCAATATTTATATAATTTTACAAACTTACGACGCAATATATTCTTATAAAGTGTGGAATTTGATAAACTAAATTTGATTTGAGTCGACGCTGAGCAAGCAAGGGTAGAATTTGCTCAATTTGATGAAAGTATATCAGATGCAAGTCAATTCGGAGCTGTGAGGTAGTCGGGTGAATGTGAGCATAATATTTTATCCTGCATAAGTGGTTTCTACGTTTAGCCGAAATGTGGACATCGTTTTTGCTCATTTTGAGCCCTATGTTGTACGTTTCTAATGGAAATAGTTTAATATTATAACTGAAGATATTGTTGGTAAGTATAAATATTACCCAGATACATTTAAGATGGTCTTTCACGTATGAATAATTTTTTCTTGCTTTTAGCATTAAACGTGGTGATGTAGAGAAAAATAGTGGTAGGTACATACCTACTATTTTTCTCTGCATCACCCTGTGGATTGACTGGTAGAAAATGTCTAAGGAATTAAGTCGGGCTCTGTAACTACATGTGCATAAAGTATAGTACATAAATAAAATGGTCTTTTCGACTAATTGTTTTTTAATAAATTAATTACATCAAAAGAAAAATTAAGAAATGTCTCTTTAATAAAAAGAGTAAGTGAATAATTTCTTAATTTCCAGAAAAAAATAAAAACCGATTATAAAAATACCCAGTAGCGAAAAGATAGAGGGAAACATATCTTGTTTTGTTTCGAACACACTTTTGCTAGGTTTAACCTTTTTCTATTTGTTCTAGAATACCTTATTTATATTCAGCGTAATAAAATATATATTGGTAATATCCCCTTTCAAAAAAACAATCCTCAATTATTCTACAGGAGACCTTTAGAAAGTTTCTATAATCTATTTGGTATTTCTTAGGTTCTTAAGGTTTTGTTTATGTTTCTGTACAAGCCTCAAGAAAAATACTCAACAATTTATAATCTGTCCTACTAGCAGTATCTTTGAACTGATGGGGTAGGCTTCTGTCGCTAATATTTGTAACAACTCATCAAAAAACTTCTCACATGCTGTTACCATTGGACCAAAACCGGCCAAAAAGGCTCGTTTGTCTTCTGTTCTTATCGCTCCATTGCGGGATCTGACTTCAAGATCAGATTTGCAAATTAATGTTCCCTAAACAAACACTTTACCTACTTGACATAAGATTGAAAATCCCTTAAAACACTGCATATATAAATTGGTAGTGTAGACCTCAACACAAAGGTCTGAACATGTGCTTAATGTTGGGGGCTGTAAAGGTCATTTTCGATTGTGTTGGAAGTAAATAAATTTTGTAGCCGTAAGTGGCCGTCCGCTGACAGATGACGACACTGCGAAGCTCTTTCTTGTTTTCTTGGTCCCTTAACTCGATTTAGGTAAATGAAAGCTTTGACTCGAATCATCTGTTAGAAAAGGATGCAGGCATTCAATAGAACGGGACAGAGATATTGGCCCTTTGAAGAGTAATCGTTCGGAAACTGAACTTTGGCAAACTTGTGAAGTGGGTGTTCAATTTGATTTTTATTTTTAAGAGCAAATGTCAATAGTTACAATTTATTGCGCTCTTTGTTTATTGGCTTTGTCTCGATTTTTATATATTTGGTGTTGATGTTGAATCAGGGTTATATAAATAAATCTGTTAATTTACTATGCGAGGATCAGATGAAATAGGGTAGGTAGTGATAAATGTAAATATCACAATATAACTCAGTTACGGTTTCGCGAAAACCATATTACCTAAGCATTGAAGCAATTAGTACACATAGCATGTCGTTTTAATACGATCCGCCTACCTATACATAATAATATCTACATTTAGTCAGCATTATTAAATTTAATATATTGATAATGTAAAAAAATTGGCTTTTGCTCGCAGCTCCGCTTGCGTACATAATAATAGCCTATGTCACTCAGGAATTAAGAAGCTTTCTATTTTAGCAATCGGACCAGTACTTTTCAGAGGTAACTCCTACAAATAAAAAAAAAGTAAACTTTACCGTGTGCGGGCGAAATCACGGAAAAAAGCTAGTAAAAAAAATTGAGAATAGTGTAACGATACCTTTTTTAACAAAAAAAAAAATCTTTTCTTAAAGTAAAAACGAAAACATAACAAATGCTAGTCTTGGGAATACATTTTGATACTAATCCAGACTAAGCAAGCTCAACAATTTGTATCAGTACCGTATTTTTGCAAGCGGAGCTCAAGAAATTCAATAGTGAATATATGCAGACACATTAAAATTGATAGCAGTTTAAAAATTCTATCGGAATATTATCCTATGAAATTCAAACCACATTGATTCTTTCGTTGCATTGAGGTCTTTATACTTTGCGACTGTAGTAACTTGCTACGTCGCTTTTTACTAAAATTTAACAAAAAAAAAAGATATCAATATATAAAAAGGAGAATCTGACAGACTGATATATCAATACACAACCAAATCTATTTTTATTCTGACTGCTATGCCGGAGGTCGTGGGTTCGATTCCCACCCAGGACAAATGTTTTTGTGATGAGCATAATCATTTGTTCTGTGTCTGGGTGTAATTTATTTTCATTTTTATTGATTTATTTCTTTTAAGAACACACACCATCTTTACAGGTTGGACCCAATACAATAGTGGTTTTAATAATAGGAACAAATCAATTATCTTATGACTAACACTTACCTAAAATCAACTATAATACAACTATAATATCTATAATAATATGTATGTATTTAGAAGTATATAAGTATGTTTATCAGTTGTCTAGTACCCATAACACAAGCTCTTCTTAGCTTGGGACTAGACGGCGCTGTGTGATAGTTGTGGAATATTATTATTATTATTCTTAAATAATAAATTTGGACTACGAGCGTAAAATTTTGCACAAAGCTTCCTTATAACGTAGGCGAGCATTAAGGACGATTTTTTCCTAAAGTCAGTACTTAAGGGGATGAAACAGGAGTTTAAAGTTACACAAGTATTTATTGTAATGCGTAGAATATGCGCGCGGGATGCGGGGCGTGATATCAGGCAGCAGTCCCGCATGCGGAACATTTCTGCATGTATAATAAAATCCGCACGATATTAAAACACCCTTATTAGATGATTGCTCACATCCAAAAGATAATGTAATTCTCTTTACATTATAATTATTATCTACATAATAATGTAATTATCTTTAAGTTAAAGATGAAAATTCATATATGGAGGGTAGTAAATTAATTTTCATCTTTAATTTACCTGTTCAACGCAATTTATAACTAGATGAATTATGATGGAGCTTCCTAATAGCGATTTTCTTTACTTTTACATAAGTAAATAAATCACTACCTATGTTATAAATATATTTTGAGCTGTGCACATTGCTCGCAGAGCCGGCCGTTGGGGCCGAAAGGTTCTAGAGTAGTGTCCGCGTACCGGAAGACGCAGCGTTGGAAAGCCTCCTACAAGGTGGACCGATACTGGTGAAGGTTGCGGGACGCACAAGACCGTTCATTGCGGCGACACTAAGGGGAAGCCAATGGCCAACATGGACGTCTATCGTCAAGTTTTCTGGAAAATAAATGAATAATCTTGTCAAGAAGAGAATATTTTTTTCGACACTTAAATAGACCAGAAATTAGAATAGTAATTACTGATATACAAAGTCTATGTTTAGTAATGTGACGAAAAACACAAGACAGGGTTTTTTAAATGACTTAATCTTTCGTAACGCCTTCATGCTGTTAAGATTAAGTTAAACTATAAATGAAACAATATTAAGTCGGACTATAAATGAGACTTACCTATGAAACAACCAATACTCATACTTTTGAACTGGTATTTACAGGAGTTGACGGTTATAAACAATAACGTTTTTATTACCAACTAATGGATAGTCGGCGTGTGTTATTACCATAAATCGGAATAGGTAGGGCTGTTTTATGTACTTGCCATAGGTTAGAATAATATGGATATTCCCCGAGTCCCGGGATTTGGTTTTAAAGTAGTAAAATTATAAAAAAAAACTATCTTGCCTTCGAGACTATTGAAAGATTAGCCGAGCGCTCAAGATCCGTGCTGGTATCTGTACGCGTCTCAACAAAGCGGCAACGTCGCGCGCTTGGCAAAAAGTTTTATAGCGCGCTGTTGACGTAAAATTTACAACGTCGCATATCATGCGCTTATAGGCTTACATATTTTTTTTATTTATACATATTAACAAAAACAATGAAATTCATACATTTCATTTTTATACTAAAAACCACTAAAGCTTTTACTGGCATAATATAAGCCAGTAAAGGCTTTAAATTATCATATTTTAAATTATAATATTAAATTATAAATTAAATTATATTAGTAACTAGCTGCTGCCCGCGACGTCGTCTACGTGAAGGCTCTTCAGCACCAAAAATACCTAAGATGCCAGTGTCGCTATAGGATTATAAGTAAACAACTTTTAAAATAGCATTAAAATATAAGTTTTTTTTGCAAGTGAAGAGAGTTATATGGGAATCCTGCTGAGTTCAGTCATAAGATGTGACTGAAGGAAATAGAGAAAATAATGCAGGAATACCTTCCAAGAAGACATTCCAAGACACAAAAGAGTAAAAATACGTACAAAGGTATCATACCTTACAACACTTCCCTATAAACTACGTTAGTAGTTATGCTGCCAGGAGCCAAAATGGAAAGAGAGTCAGGACTGGTGACGCGGGAGCAAGCGACGTACAGTTGCCAGTGTGAGAAGCAACTTGTCCTGAGGTCGACACCCGCTGCCCTCAGTGTCTGCCCCTGCGACTTATTGATGGTCATCGCGAAGCAAACACCCATGGGGAACTGTACGCACTTGAACTGGAACGGGGAGTTATGAGGTATGAGGGGAATGTGTGGTATAAATACTGCCTCGCCGACACCACAACCCGTAAAAATTTCCGCCTCAATGGTGTGCCTGTGGAGCGAAATAACTTTAAGGCGGGTCCCGTTACACAACTTCGGAGGAGATAGGTTCCGAAGAAGCATAATCGGGACACCGACCTTCAGCTTGATGGTATGCGCTGGAAGTCCACTTGCTAACGGGGAGTTTAGAAATTGCACGGGATAATGTGTGGCGTCATCTTGCTCGACAACAGTGTTTATCGAGGTGTAGACCACTTCATTCCCCTCAATCTCCGAGAGAATGCATTCGTTAATTGCTGCAGCCTGATCATTTTTGGGCGTCAAAATGGCCTGCTCACACACCTAAGAATTCTGTTGGTCCGGTATACGACTGATGTCCCCGTACACACAGCGAATGAGTTCTTCTAAGCTAGATACCACTCTACCGAGAGACTGAAACACCACCTGTCCACCTCTCTCTTCTGTTGGAGTGCCTTCGCCAAGACTTAGCAGGACATTGGAGAATTCTCGAGCACGTGCATTGCCGCCGAGCCGAGCTCTCATATTAATGGTCAAGCGCAGCGTACGAACTCGTGACCACAACGAAGATCATTTCATCGAAGCATTCACCTCGTCAGCCCTCGATCCCCGCGTCACCACGGGAAGTGTTTGCCGGAAATCGCCACTAAACAAAACTGTGACATCACCCATCAAATGTTCGTCCCTGCGGATGTCACGCGGGGTTTTGTCCACGACCTCAACTGCCTTCCTATTGGCCATCGTACACTCATCCCATACGATCAGAGAGCAATCCTTAAGCACGTGTCCCTTATCGCTGTTACGTGACACACCACAAACAGGTCTTTCGGCGCTATCTAAATCGATGGGAATTTTAAACATGGCATGTGCTGTCTTGCCACCCGGAAGCAGTGTGGCAGCGATTCCCGACGACGCAATAGCAATTTTGCCCTGCCTCCTGACCTCTGCAAGTATGCCAGTGGTAACAAATGTTTTTCCAGTTCCACCAAGAGCATCCAAGAAAAACATTTTACCCTGGTTTTGCTCAACGCTTTCAAGGACGGTGTCATAAATTTGTTTTTGCTCTGAAGAGAACAAAGCGACATGGTCATTTCGTATGGTGTTCATTTTGCCTGAATCGTAATTTGTCTCAGCGTTATACTCCCGATTTCCACGGTCTTATTGCGGTGATGATTGTGGAGCTGGTAACCCATATTCGATCAGTGGATTACCGCTGATAGAAATTACCACATCTTGAAATGAACTGAGACAGGTGTTCAGCACGCGTTCATCAGTTACTTCGACTTTGTCTCTAATAGCAGGTCTCAAAGCTCGTAGAAAATCTTCAGACGGATGATGGCGATACTTCTCCCACAAAGCTATCGGGTTCGTGACTCCACAAATCACCAAGATGACGGCAAACAGATGACGTATGTGGCTGGGACTGTCACTGACGCTCGCCTCCGCGAGGGTGTCATTCCAATTTTGGTCACCGTCGAGAAGGTGACGGGCTACGCCGGCTGCGCGGTAAGTGGGATACTCCACGCCATCAAATGTACTCAGAAAGGTGAAAGACGTTGGGCCTCGGACAGTGTGAAGTAACAACCGCAGAAAATAGCATTCGCCATTATTCGGATGCACGGTATAATCCCTACCCAATGCGGTGTCCTTGAAAATTCCCAGAAAACCTTCCACAGCTCCTCCTCGTTGACGTTGGTTAAAATACACCCCTTTGCTTGTCGTACGGGTAATATGAAGGCACCTCATACGTAAGGGATCTCGCAAACTGATCGACTTCACAGAGCCTGAAAAATGTCACCATGTAATACACCACATTTTTTTTAAATTGTCTTCCTCATCTCTGCTCAAGATGATGGTTTTGTTGGAACTTGAATTAGTCAAAACGAATTATACTATACAACTTTTATGAAGAAAATACACATTACCATCTATGAATTTTAAGAGTAACTAACTACCAACCTCGCCAACATGATCAAATTATTAATTTCCAAAAAGTATTAACATGTAACTTGATTTGATTTTTATGAAATCTCATAGATGGCGCTGCTTTAAAATTGTCTGTATACTACTAACATTCATTAAATTATGTTTCTCTGCCCAAGTTACTTAAATGGCGTAGTTTTTATAGTGTAAAGCTAGATAATAGCATGGCTTACTCAAAAACAACATTTAAATATGCTTCGTTAGATCACACCTTGTCCCAGAATGCGTAAGAAAAATAAAGATTCACAGCTCCTCCCCCGTAGGTGATAGCGTGATAATATGTAGCCTATATGTTGACCCGACCTCTTAGTAATATTCATGCAAAATTTGAAGTAAATCCATGCAGTACTTTTTGAGTTTATCCCGGACATACATACAGACAAACAGACAAACAGACAAACAGACAAACAGACAAACAGACAAAAATTCTAAAAACTATATTTTTGGGTTTGATATCGATTGTACATCACGCCTCAAGTATTCTTTTAAAAAGATATTCAATGTACAGTTTTGACTTTCCTACGATTTTATTATATGTATAGATAAGTTTATCTAAATTAATTCACTCTTTGCAAAAAGTGCTTTTTTAATTCACGCTTCGATTTTTTAGGGTTGCTAAGGTATTTATTTTGTATGTCCACAGGAAGTTCGTTGATTATTTTTGGCAGAATGTATGTGTATGTTCTCATACCGTATGTATTGTTGTATCTAGGCAAGGTAAAGGTGTTCATGTTCGATAACGTTTTTAGTTTTAGATGACGTGTATTCTTAATTTAACTTATTACAAAATAATCACTACGTATATATATACAAACTTAAAATAATAATTTGTACAAACGAGTAAAAAAGGCTGAAAAACCGGGGAAAACTCAGAGGGCATCAAAAAATTCGTCCACATCGATGTCAATGGGAAAAGTGCCCGGAACGCTGGCAGCATTGCCACGCTGGATGGCAATGCTGATTCGCTGACTGAAGAAAAGTCCAGCCCTCTGGTCACGCGAAGAGTCGACCAACTGCAGTTTGCTGATATCCCGAACAACTCGATGAGCGTTCGGACCCCATGGCCCTAGTGTTTCAACCCCAAACGGCTCAAACACAACTTCCAATGAGGTTATTATATTTACGCCGTTTGAGGTTTTCTGCACCTGCATTCTTAATTAAATTATTTATTTATTTATTCACAAAATCCACAGCTCTTTTACAAAAATTTTACTTAAAGATAAACTAATGTTACAGCCAATTAAGGATTTACAATTTACTATCTAAACATTTATGCCTCAGAAACAAACAGAATAAAACGCTAGTACCATTCAAGCCTAGTAGTGGTGTGCTGTGTGAGTGGGTGTGTTGGAGTGAGTGTGAAGAGTTGATGTGGTATATGAAATAGTGTATGAAATACTGTTGTTAATCGCCATCATTCTTTTAATTAATTATTATTGATTATTTATGTTATTAAATTCATCTTTTATAGTACCAGCCGGAATCCCGTGGAATATACATATTAACATCAATGTTTGTGATGTATTAACATCAGTGATCGGAATATTCGGCTATTTAGCCATACCTATTCCGATCACTGGTTATTATGTTAAAAAAAAAATTGAGCAAGTGCGAGTTGGACTCGCGCCCTGAGGGTTCCGTACATACTTACTTATGTAAAGAGTTCGATTCCCGATTGGAGTCTCGGAAGTTTTTACAAATCAAAGTATAAGGCTGCAATTATGCTATGTTATGCTAGATACGATTAACATCTCATCGTACGATCTAAAAGTCTTTTCTCATCGTATCATGGTAAACCAATATTAGGGGGCCAGGGGTACGATCATCCCCTCTTATTTGCTAAGCTGAGCATTTTCCATGTCGCATTATATCGATGGAGGGCTATTCTGCAAATTGTCGGAGATGTTATCAATATTTATTGAATGTTCCGAGATGAAGGTAGTCGGAGATTATTTTGTTTTGGTTGTCATTATTAGGATTAGTATGCTGAGATGCTGACGTTGAACGGAAGTGTTGAATGTTATTTACCTAACTTGTGTTTCCTTTCCTATCTGAGATCAAATTGACCCTGAAGAGATTTCTTTGCAAATATTTTTTTATTTATTTATTTATTTATTTTACAATTTATGTACACACAAAAATAACAGAAACAGATAATACATAAGAGACGTTAGTACAAAGGTACTGCTTATTTCCAAAGAAATTTCTTCCAGCAGACCTGCGAAAGGAGAAATCAAAAAGAAATGTAGACCATAGTGTGTAGGAAGCAAAAGAAGAATGTGTGAAGTCTTAAACCAAAGTCATATATAATTATAAATACCTAAAAATAATATATACCTACAGCTATATATATATATACCATACATATTACATACAATATATAAATAAATATCACAATTGAGAGGAAAGATAGTGCTCTTTTACTCGATTTTTAAAAAGTGAGATCGATTTTAAATCTCGAATGCTAGGCGGAAGTGAGTTCCACAACCTCACGGCATGGACACAGAAAGAATAGGAGTAGTAACTGGATTTATGGGGAGGGGATTTTTTTTTGTTTCTTTCTTCTTATCTTTTATTTTATGTGTGTACATAATTATAGATAAATAAATAAATGAGACTATTATAAAGGTAGTCATTTAACTGAGGCAGGTCATGGGCGTCAATAGTGACATGGAGCGTTTTGCAGGCTATAGTGAATTGATCGAGATCAGTGCTCGTCTAACCTCTGGTGAGTTACATTCGACTTAAACCAATAGAAATTTTTTCGGAATCAAAATTTTGTCCTAAAAAAAATAGTGCACTGATGCAGTTAAGTTAACAGCATCAGTGCACTATTTTTATTTGGTAAACTTATTAAATATTAACCAAAAAGCAATTATAAAATTAGATATTATGCATATCAGAAAAGGGATACAATTATTTAGTATAGATATTTATTTATTTTACAATCCGATATTAATGATTATTTTTGTGCTACAATTAGCAATGTTTATTTTGTAAAGTTACTTTTTGAAAATTTTTGTTGTAATTAAAATTAAGTCAAAATATTTTTTTTTTTTTGAGATGTGTAATTGTGCTTGCCAACCTTAATTCGTTTTGTTTCATTGTATTAATTTTTTATTTTTATGTGAAATATTAATAATTTGTAAAAATAATGTACTTACCTATATTCTTAAGTGACTATCGCATGCCCCAAAGGCGGAACGTAGCTGATCTTTTTAATTTATTTAGGACAAAATAAAGATTTTGAATTGAATTGAATCCATTGTAACTCACTAAAAAGTAGAGCGAGAAACGAGCGAGCGAGTGTTAAACTTTTAGTAACTAAAACCTACCTGTGTCCTTCAGTTGCCCATTGTGTCCTAGGACTACATTGTGCTATTGAAACGAAAATGACGTATGGTAAAGTATAGTCTGTCAAAAAGCGAAACGGCTTGGGAATTTTGTGTAATATTTAATCATTCAAAAAATACTTATATTCGATGCTTTTTATAAGGTTTTTCTATTAATAAACAATGATCAAGATCTCTTAATCAACCTTGATTATTGAACCAGTGTTGACTACATCAGATTTCATTTTGCGCTAATAATTACGCAAATCATTTGACTTTTTGGACAGACTATAACTACAAGAAACAGGATCATACCTTTTTCCTGATTATTCTAGCAGCAAGGCACAAATATTATATATATGTAAGCGTACCTATAAATAGTTAATGAGAAGAGTCGAATAGTTCAATACTTCTCAATCAATATACCAGGAAATACGCTATGCATCACTTGATTAATATGAGCAGACAAAGCGAAATCACATAATGTAACGTAAGATTGTTTATTACTTTCCTACAGTGCTTTTGTCTTATTGTTCGGTAAGGATGTTTGTTATTAGAAATATGAGTAAGTGATGCTTCGTAAATATGAGTTACGTGAGGGAGAAGATAAACAAAAAATGTAAAGAAAGAAACATAGGTTAAATGAAATAACTTACACATGAATAAAAAGCATTTGTTAACAAGTTATATCGGATACCTAGGTACCTAATGTTTACAATTTTTTTTAGTTAATAATACTTGTAATTTTTTTTTGTTATTAATAGGTTCGCGTTTGACCACTATCTCACTTGATGGTAAGCGATGATATGGCCGATGATACGCTTGCTTAAAAGTAACCTTAAAGACCCCTAGGTTTTAGCTATCAGGAAATACAGACCGCAGCAGAGAATTCCACTCCTTTGCTGTACGCATAATTAATCTGTTCTGTGATCCTGTGCCTTTGTCGCTTTGTACGTATGGTCGTATAAAGAAAGAAAGCTGGCAACCTGCTGATTCTGTTCTCAGCTTGCTTTTCTCACGGAAATCTTTATTTTTGTTCCGATCACGCAAGGAAACTCGGAACATAGCCGTCTCCATTTGGATGACTTTCAGCCAACTGATGATGCCCATTGTGAACGATCACTTTTTCAGTACATCATCATCATCAGCGCAAATACGTCCATTATTGGGCCTCTGTTCAACAGTGGACGTCACAATGAACGGTCCTGTGCGTCTCGCATACATTGCATTCTCGCAACTCTCTCCAAGTCATCGGTCCATCTTCTGGGAGGCCTTCCAACACTGCGTCGTCCACCACTCTAGCGGCCCTACCGACCAGCCGTCGTCGTTTTGCAATTATTTAATATCAATTATTAATCCTATCACCAGAGCTGTGAAAGTAGTAATTAATTGCATTTCATAGTATGACTAGCTTTAGCCCACGCGGCTTCGCTCCCGTTCTTCCCTACTCCACCCTACTATACCCTACTCTACCCTACTCTACTCTACCCTACTATACCCTACTCTACCCTACGCTACCCTACTCTACCCTACTCTACACTACTCTACCCTACTTTACCCTACTCTACCCTACCAAACTTCACATAAACCATCTACTAAATAGTCCGAACAAAGCCTAAACATTTGGTTTGGATAGGTGAGCCCGTTTTTGAGTTATAAAATTACAACGAAAAGTGGCATTGATTTTTATATATAATAGATTAATCCTACCACCAGAGCTGTGAAAATACTAATTAATTGCATTTTATAGTATGATATATGAATACAGAACTAAAAGACAAAGCAATAAAGAAAACATAGTATGTAATAGTACTTTTATCTATTTTTTTTTTTGTTTAAATTAATCAACACTAATGAAACGTCGTTATACGTTATTATGATACAAAGCATTTTCAATTTATAATAAAACCTAAACATTCTAATATCATGAAGTGCATTGAATAATTTATTCTGAGAATTCTTTCATAAAATTAAATGTGTATTCATATTCTTATAGCAGTATTGAATCAAAGTCTATTCAGCGAGTTGGTGCCTATTGCCCCATCAATGGTTTCGCAAATTAAGCCCTCCTATACCATAGATTTGACTAGTGATGATGATTCTACATCATGTAAGAGAGTGAGGGTAGTTACTAGTAAAAATAAACTGAAAAAATATATTAAAATCAACAGATATATTATGAAAACCAAGAAAATGGTCAAGAAACAAAAGTTCTTCATCAAAAATGTCAAACTAAATAGGGAAAGGTTACATCTACTGAAACAATTAGATATTTATTCTTCAAACTTAGAAAAAAGTACCAGACAATACCAAACTGACACTAAAGACTTGCAAAGTGAATTAAACCGTCTACAACACAGACTGAGTTCAATGACTATAAAATATACAGCTTCTGAAAATCAAATGAGGGAATATGTATTGGCAATGAATGAGCTGGTGAGCTCACAAAAAACGAATTGTGAGCATTGTCAATTACCATCTATTGCTTCTGCGCTGGATCATTCATTGACAATATGTAATACCACCTTACCCCGGTCTAGTGTCAGTTTGCCGGTAGAAATTACTAATTGTTTGTCACAACAGATTTTAAATAAAGAAATAGTTATATTTTGTGATGAAATTGGAAAAGGTTTAGGCCATCTTTTGGCACATGAATATCCGGGACACTCAATAATTAACAACTGTATGCCTGGCTGTTCATTATTTGATATTATGAAAAAAATTATAAAATGTAAATTTCACCAGGACACTATACTTTTAATTTTTGTTGGTAATAGGGGTTATGTAAACAAAGGAGAATTACTGCAATATTATAACACCTTGAGTAACCTGAGTTTAAAAAAAATAGTTATGTTCACATTCCCATATAGTAAAAGTTTGCCACAGGAAGAAAATCTAATTAGATATAAGATCAATACAACTTTGTACAATGTGACATTAAATAATAACTTATTTCATTTAATTGACTCCAATAATTATGTTGGAACTGACTATTACTTGACTAGAGATAGAAATTTTGTAGATAATTACTATCTTTCAAAGTTTTGTAGGAGACAGATAGCTTTGTCGCTATCATATTATTTTTCTATTACAGCCAAGAACTTGGCTAAACAAATTGCTCCTATTGAGCAACGCAATAGTATGATAATTGATTTTGCCAATAACTTGGCATCAAATATTAATTTAAATTAGAATTTAAGACAACAGAGTCAATCTCTAGCATGAATGTACTTACAAACAAAAATATTTCCAATACAGTTTTAAAATCGTTAAGTAGTATCAACTTGGTGCATCAAAATATTCAAGGATTTATGAACAAGGATTTAGAAGTAGACTTATTCCTTAATTGCAATAATATTGACATTCTTTGCTTAACTGAACATTGGCTTAAAAGCCATCAATTGATGTTTAATTTTAGTAATCACCAGGTTGGTAGTTCTTTCTGTAGATGTGATGCCATACGGGGTGGCTCACTAATTTTAGTAAGCAACAACCTTAAATTCAAAGAACGAAAGGATATTGTGAGCCTATCTGTTGAGCGGTCAGTTGAAATAGCCTGTATTGAATTGGAGCAGTTTATTATATTAAGTGTGTACAAACCCCCTTCTGGATTGTATGACTCCTTTGAAAAGGTAATGGATGAAGTATTCCACAAGATTTGCAATTCAAACAAGTACATAATCACTTGTGGTGATTTTAATGTTAATTTATTAGAGAATTCAGGTTTATGTAGTAAAATTATAAGTTTGTTTCGGTCCTACAATCTTGTTAACCTATTTTTGGAGCCCACAAGAATAACTCCTACTAGTGCCACATGCATAGATAATATTTATACGGATATTGTACCAAGTCACAAAGAAATAATAAATTTATTAGATTCTGATCATTGTGGACAATTAATTACTTTTCAGAATAAAAATCACATAGCGGCTAAAAAGAATATCATTGTTAACCCTAAAACTACAAGTCGTTTAGAAACTTTTAAAACTAAACTCATTAATAATTTACCAGACTTGTCTACATATGATGATCTCAATCATCAATATGAAGGTTTCTTTAACATGTACTGTAATCAATTTAATTCTACTTTTATACCTAAGACTATTTCGGTTAATAGTAATGTGTCGTTCAGTGAATGGGCTACCACTGGTATTCATATAAGTAGAACTCGGCTTTACGAATTGTATGATGAAAGGATTGTTGTCAATACTTCTGAATTTAGTTTATATGTGCGAAATTATTCAAAATTATTTAAAAAGCTTTGTTCTGTAGCGAAATCGCGTTATTTGAGTTCCAAAATTAAAAACAGTAATAATATTATTAAAACCACTTGGAATGTTATAAATAGTGAAACTGGAAGATCTAAAAGACCATCTAGTGACTATAGACTTGTAATTAATGACAATGTGATCACTTCAGACTCATAGGTTGCCGCGGCTTTTGAGGACTTTTTCTCAGAGATCCCCATATCAACAACAAAATCTCTGAACTCATCACCCACTGCTGCAGAGTCTCTGCTTAAAGAGAATGTAAAAGCTTGCGATTCTGATTTTAATTTCGAACATGTGACTTCTGTTGATATTATTAAGACGTTTCACTCTTTAAATGTAAAAAAGACTGCAGATTTATGGGGTAATTCTGTGGACGTTGTTAAGTCTATAATCAACATTGTAGCTCCTTCTTTAGCTTTTATTTTTAATAATTGTATCGATCGCGGTGAGTTTCCTGACCTAATGAAAAATAGTAAAATAATACCATTATTCAAAACCGGTAGTACATCGGACCCCACAAATTACAGACCTATTTCAGTACTACCTACCTTTAGTAAAATATTTGAAAAGCTCATTCTACAGCAATTACAGAGATTTTTTAATAGACATAAATTGTTGCATACCAAACAGTTCGGTTTTACTAGGGGTCGTTCGACAACCGATGCTGGTGTTGAACTTTTAGGACATATTTATAATGCATGGGAAGATAAATGCGATGCCTTGGGCATTTTTTGCGATTTGTCCAAGGCCTTTGATTGCGTTCCCCATGAAACATTAATCAGGAAACTACACCATTACGGGATCCGGAACTCCTCCCTGGATCTTCTTACATCATATCTGAGTGAAAGGATTCAGAGAGTTGACGTAAACGGACAAAGATCTCCCGGATCTATTGTAAAAATGGGTGTGCCCCAGGGCTCAATTCTTGGCCCATTTTTGTTTCTAATTTACATAAACGACTTACCTTACCTCATAGAAGACAATCATAATATAGTGTTGTTTGCAGACGACACTTCACTTTTGTTTAAACTTAAACGTCAGCAGCAGGTTACTGACGATATAAATATAGCTCTTTCAAAAATAGTACACTGGTTTAATGTAAATAACCTGCTTCTTAATGAAAAAAAAACCAAATGCATTAAGTTTACCATGCCTCATGTGAGGCAAGTAGAAACCAGTGTGCTAATAAAAGGTAAAGAGTTGAGTCCTGAAGATACTACTGTGTTCTTGGGCATTACTCTAGACGCTAAGCTTCAGTGGGGCCCACATATAGACAAATTGTCGAAAAAACTTAGTTCAGCAGCATATGCTGTAAGACAAATTCGAAATTTAACTGATTTAGAGACAGCCCGTTTAGTTTACTTTAGCTATTTTCATAGCGTCATGTCGTACGGTATTCTATTATGGGGAAATGCCGCCGATATACAGACAATTTTCGTTTTACAGAAAAGGGCTATTCGTTCAATTTATAAATTAAGTCCCAGATACTCCCTCAGAGATAAATTTAAAGAAATTAATGTAATGACTGTGCCTTCACAGTATATTTACGAGAATATTTTGTATGCCCATAAAAATATAGACATGTTTAAAAAATACAGTGATATTCATAATTTTAATACAAGAAACAAACATAAATTTGTAGTTCCTGCAACCAGGCTCAAAAAAGTAGGGGGCTCATTTAGATGCCAATGTATACACTTCTATAATAAACTTCCTAGTCATATTCAACAACTAAGCCTTAATAAGTTCAAATCATTTGTAAAACGTAAACTTTGTCAAAAGGCTTTTTACACTGTAAAGGACTATATTCAGGACGAGAAGGCTTGGGATTGACCTGCTCCAGTACTTACTACAACTGTTGATATTTTTATTTTTATCTTCTTTTTGTATTTTTTTTTTTTATTATTATTTTTATTTTCAAATGTGCCTTTTCTTTTTATTTTATTTAATTTTTTTACAATTTGACATTGGAGATTATTTTTATTTTATTTTACAAATTGACGTGTATACATTTTAAGTACTTAAAGTATTTTTTTTTTCTTTGACACAAATATTTACTTTGCTAAATATTTTGTAAACTATTAATTTCCTTAGATTATTGTAAATGTGAGGACTATGTTGATTGCTTTTTCTTTTCTATTCAGTAATTTTAACGTATGTCTGGCAATTTGAGTATTTTCTGCGGCCTACCCAAATGTCCTTTCTTTGGTATTGTTCGTCAAGTCGTGGAGCTCCTTAGTAGTCCTAAGTTGAGCTTTTCGAATACTGACAAATGCTTACACTGATTGGACAGGTCCACTCAAATCTGTATGGTTCTTTCTTCAAAAGACCATCTCAGACAAATCTGCATGGTTCTCATGTGATTTGACCATTACATATTTACTGTATGGACTTTAAAAGAGACTATGACCCCTGAGTTTGTTTCGGTGTTTCTTCTCAGGGTAGTCAGATAGGAAACACCGGCCTCATCTAGCATAAATTGACGAAAAAAAAAATTGACGTGTAAAAGTGTTTTTTAAACCTATTTGCAAAATAAATATCATTTATCATTTATCATTTATCATTATCATTTAGTATTCTAAATTATCTTTTATGCTGAGACAAACCGAGAACAATCCAACTCCTTAGTAAATAATGTAAAGAAAGCATTTTAATCACTGAGAGCAGTGGTGACCGGGTGGTAATAGCTCCAACTTACAAGTTGTAGGTCGCGGGTTCAAACCCTGCCAGACGCATTACATTGTGTAATTTATTTCAGTACCACTGCTCTCAAAACGGTGAAGGAAAACATCGTGAGGAAACCGGCATGCCCTAGAACCAAAAATCCGAAGACAAGTGACATTCACCAACCCGTACTGGGCCTGCGTGTTGGATTACGGCACATTCCCTCTCTTAGAGAGGAGGCCTTAGTCCCAGCAGTGGGAACATTAAAAAGGCTGATGATGATGATGATGATTTAAATCACACCATCAGACCATATTGTAAAGGCGAAAGTTCATGACGTGTCACATTTGTTACTTGGATTGTCACGTTTGTTACTTGTTTGTTGTTTGGATGAAATTTGGCATATGTGTAGAATAATTTTATTACAGGAGTTAAACATACTTCTAGAGAAAACAATTCTGCTTTCGCGCACCGCTGGCAGAAGCTGCAGTTAAACATAGCATAAGCATAATCAGCCGTTTAAAGTTCCCACTGCTGGGACTCACGCCGTCTCTCTAGGAGAGGCAATAGGCCGTAATCCAACACTCGGGCACGGTGCGGGTTAGTCAATGTCACATATCATTGAATTTTTGTTTCTGAGACATACACGAGTTTCCTCACAATGTTTTCCTTCACCATTTAGAGAACAGTGGTGATGAGCTATAGTTATATAGGTAAATAAATCAATTAACTCTTATTTTTAAATTTTCTTCGTATTTTTTTTTTAACCGGAAAATCTGATTGTTAGATTGAGGATCCTTCTAAATCAAATACCATAACTCAAATTGAAATGTTTTTATTTCGTTCGTAAAACGTCAGAAGCTAGTGCACGGTTCTAAATTTGTCGTTTCCTATGGAGAAGAACGGGCAAGAAACTCCATGCTTACTCTTTTAAAAAAAGTGGTTGATGTTACAATACTTCCATATTATAGTAATAATTCATTAACCCAAACGAACGCTGGCGTTCGCTCTGTCGTTGTCTTTTTATTGTGTCTTTAATTAACAGTATTTAAAAGGTAGTTTTTATGTAAGAACATAGTTTATTTTAAACCGCCAGTGGTATCTTATATTCTGTCAGACGCCATAACATTTAGCGAAGTTTCTTCCTCAAACATTCAGTAGTTCATATTAATTACCTTCTACAATAGCTTTCAAAGTAATACGGTCTCGGTTTACGCTAATTAAGAACATAATCAACTGTCTAAACTAGAATACGGAACGTTCTCAGAAACTAATCTTACACGTGCCTTCATTAAAAACTAATTACAGATAAGCAAACTATTAATAATAACTAAAAACTAACATGTCACACCACTTTGTCACATATTAGAGGTTTGAAAGTCCTTACCAAAGCTTCAAAAGTTAAAACTTACGATAGCACAACCCTATTATATTTTAGTCGTCACTTGACATAGGAAACTCGACCTTATGCCTAACACATTTAGAACAAATCATTCCAAATTCGAATGCATTATTCAATTTGTCGGACTAATTCAAATACCAGGTTTATTTTGCTGTTCAAACCACAGTTTACTATTCAATTTTCCACCTTAAAGTGAACGCAATAGGGAGGTAGTATAATTTATCCGGGTACTAGTATAAGTTGGCCTTAGCATTAACTATGGGCGCTCAGTGAGATCCGTTTTGAAACCCAATTTGCATGTAAATTCATCGAAGTCGGTTCAGATTAACTTTAGGATAGGAGTTATTGAACGCACTCCAGGGTTTGTGCTGAAGCAAATTTTATTTTGGTACTTACGTAATTTTAGTAGGTATTTTAATTTATAAACAGGAGAAAAAATCGAGGCCCTGCCACTCGAGTTTTAGTACTGAATAGAAAAAGAAAATTTATGATGATTACTTTGGACCTAAAAATAGATTCGTTCGTAAAGATCCAGTTTAAATCGAAGGCGATGTGATTTTGTTTCTATTGAAAAATATAAATCCAGTAAATAAAGCAAGAATAATAATGGGTGGGACTTTTTAGATAACTTGAAACCGTTCTTCCAAAAACTTAAAATATTATCTTTACCATGTCTTTGAAACCTGCATATTTATAAAGAAATATAAGATTTGAAAAAAAAAAACAATAACGAAATAAATAGTAAAGCATTACAATAATATCATAATTCATTAGTTTGGAGGTAGGCGGAACAGAGAGTAAAGTCCCACATGCCTCCATTGAAAAGGGAGGATCCTCCGACCAGACAGGCGTTATAGTCTGGTGGGCGTCTGCCCGATAGATGATTTCGGGCTGTCGTATATGTTCAAATCGCGCGGAGAACTGTGAATGCGCGATGCAGGATTTCGTACTTTCTTCGTAGTTCTTATGTGGCGCCATAGATGTCGCTACATCACTCCCCTCCGGAGATCGGAGATCGATGGTTCTTTGATGCTTCATGATGCGTGCCAGGCCAGTGATAGGTTGGTTCCAGTGGGTCGGAACCGATGCCGCATAGTTCTCGGTGAGTCGGAACTGTCTGCGTGATGCCCCAGTGAGTCGGGGAGTTTGCTATCCCAGTGAGTCGGGATAATGCCCCAGTGAGTCGGGGTGATGATGTCCCAGTGAGTCGGGATGATGCCCCAGTGAGTCGGGGTGGTGCTGTCCCAGTGAGTCGGGATGATGCCCCAGTGAGTCGGGGTGGTGCTGTCCCAGTGAGTCGGGATGATGCTGCAGGCTCCAGTGAGTCGGAGTAGTGCTGCTGGCTCCAGTGAGTCGGAGCGGTGCTTGTGCGACGTAGGGCTTGACTGCTGGCGTCGACCAGGAGAGGGTCTTCATAGCTCTTCATGTGACTGGCCGAAGGTGCGATGTGCCAAGGTCGCTGATGAGGCTGAGGGGGATGACCAGGTTTGACCAGGTAGTCATGCTGGTGGTCAGGATACCCTTCATAGCCGTGGGTGCTGGCTGTATGGCTCGCTGCTCGAAAGCTTGAGGAAGTGATGATGACGTCACGAAGTAGTAGCTGCACGAAGGCTGCGCTGACGTTCTTTGTCGAGGGTCACCAGTTTGGAGGTAGGCGGAACAGAGAGTAAAGTCCCACATGCCTCCATTGAAAAGGGAGGATCCTCCGACCAGACAGGCGTTATAGTCTGGTGGGCGTCTGCCCGATAGATGATTTCGGGCTGTCGTATATGTTCAAATCGCGCGGAGAACTGTGAATGCGCGATGCAGGATTTCGTACTTTCTTCGTAGTTCTTATGTGGCGCCATAGATGTCGCTACAGATTCATAATTATTAATAATATAAACCTACAATTTATAGAAATATTTGTACTCCATAGTATGACAGGATATGCTGGAACCAATATTGTAACATCTATTGTACCATATTCTGACAAATAAACATTTTTTATTTTGATTTCATTTGTCGACATCGAAATGAAAAATAATATACTAGAAACTCATACACTTATATCTTTTTTTGACATTATAGATATTGTGTTGACAGTCTCAATAAATTTTATATCTGCGTCGTAAATGATTGAAAGTCAAAAATTACAAAAAATGGTTTTATCTCGGCTTCTATAGCTCCAATGACATTAAAACTTACTACAAAAAATTTAGAGCATAATGTCTAGACAGTTCTGTCTCAAATAATTTTAAATGCGCTCAACCATTTTCGAGATGGGGGGTGGGAAGTGCACAGCGCTCAGTTAAACACTGTAGTACAACAAGATCAGCCGTGAATCTCGATGAATAATGATAGCCTAAGAATAAGCATAATTACCTTTTTAAGGAGCAGTGGTAGCAGAGTGGTAACGGCCCCGACTTACGAGTTGTACGTCGCGGGTTCAAACTTAGTCAGTCGCATAACTTTATGTAATTTAATTCATCACCACTGCTCTCGAAACGGTGAAGAAAAAATTGTGAGGAAACCGACAGGTCTCAGAACCAAAAATTCGAAGACATGTGACCTTTACTAACCTGCACTGGGGCCGTGTAGTGGATTACGGCCCATTCTCTCTCCTAGAGAGGAGGCCTGAGTCTTGGCGGTGGGAGCATTAAAAAGGCTGATTATGATATGCAGCTTTTTAGTGTTCTCACCGCTTAGACTCAGGCATCCTCTTAAGGAGAGGGAACGGGCCATAATCTACCATGCGGACCCAGTGGGTGTTGATAGATCTCCCAATGTCCTTGATCATATTTTTTACTCATGCGATGCCCTTGGCAGCAGGAACAGGTAGCTACCCTAAAAATCAGAAACCAGAAATATCTAAAGAAACTATTTTCCATTTTACTAAAAGAGTTATGAGTATACATGTGGATGGGTGGAGAGGGAGAGCGAAGCCAAAGAAAAGATGAATGAATTGTGTGAAGAGTGATATGAAAGAAAAGGAAGTTAGTGACAGCATGACGGGTGACAGGACAGAATGGAAGGAAAAAACTTGTTGCGCCGACCTCAAATAACACGGGACAAGGGCAGAAAGATGATGATAATTACTTTCCATTTAATTGTAATTGCTAGGATAATTCGATAAAGTATTTGATCAAAATTAATGGTGCTTAACAGGATTTAAAAAATACGAATATCAACTCAATATCCTTAATTTTCTGTTCCTTTGTATCTAAAATGTACGAAATCGATGTAGATAACTTTTGTACAAAGAAATTATGTGTAACTAGATACCTATTACTTAGGCTTTGTTTCATCGCAAGCGATTGACTATGTCGAAAGATATACTACATTCATTGATTGTTAGGCAGTACGAAGTTTATAAGGTCAGCTAGTTTTTTCATAAATCTTTCCACTTAATTGAGCAACGTATCATCATAAGATTAATTACTTAAAAATATATAAATTACGTAATAACGGTAAGCAAAAATTCACGCATGTCCCTTTTAAAAGTAAGCCACCAACATGATGGCGTTCGTCCAATGTTTTGCCGATTCTGGCCACGCTATTTGCTTAGGACATCAAACGTTGCCAAACATTTGTTTTTCATTTCAAATATTTGTTTCGACTGCCACTATTTGTGTATCGTATATTGTTTTCTGCTGTTTATCTTCATTATAGATGCTGTTTCGAAGTGCCCTTGTTGTGGAGTGGATTAATTTGTAGTAGTATTGTTTTTGGCAGAAAATGAGCAAATTGAACGAGCTCTCGAGAACGAGATCAACAGATCAATTCATAAGCAGTTTCAATTTTGTTATGAATTTTCGCGATTTGATGCAAAAAATGTATTTTAGTTTATATAATATACATTTATGTAACCTCTTAAGTTATAATATTTATTAGTTTAGAAATTTATAAATAGTTACACACCTTAAATAAATGTGACAACTTAACAAAGAATAAATCTAGAAAGATGTAGCAGATAAATTTACTGTTTTTCGCTTATAAATATAATCATAATCAGCCTTATTATGTTCCAATTGCTGGGACTCGGCATCACACACATGCCCAGTACGGATTAATAGATGATAAATGTCTTTGCTATTTCGGTTCTAGAACATTTTCGTCACGATGATTTCCACGTATTGAGAACAGTGTAGATAAAATATATTACGCAATGTAATATACTTGGCTCGGTGTTAACCCGTGACCTACAAGCTCGTAAGTCCCCCGCCGTTACCACTGCTGTACTACTATTCTTCGTAATAAATTAATTTAAAAATTATGTTTATCATATTTTATTTATTAACCGACTTCGAAAAGGTTTTGTATGTATGTTCACCTAGATATTCGGCCAATTGTAAACCGATTTTGAAAATTATTTTTTGATTGAAAGGTTATGCTTCCAAATTGGTCCCATAGAAAAATTATTACGATCTGATCATGAACTTCAAAGATATGGAATTGAACTCCTGTATCGAACCAATCTGGTGATGAAGCCGAAATGTAAATTAATGTAATCTAACCGTGCTTGGGATTATTAGAATCGTTATGAGATGCACTCTGGCTATAAAGTACTTAAGTTTGGCTGAGGAGTACTTTTTAGTGGTGGTACCATAACTGAAAAGTGAAAAATAAAAAAACTTTAAACTAACTTCGTTAATAACGAAGAGACAAAACTATCTATTGTGGAAACACTGACTTCCGAAATTAAAGTTATTTTGTACTTTTCAGTGTTTTTTTTACATTGAAGTCGGTTTAATTTTTTTTGGAAAAAGTTTTTTATTTCGGCTGTCTTCATTTCTTTGAAGATAAAAAGCTTAAAAAACAAATTTAAACATCACAATCGCAGATAATTAATCATAAAAATTATCATGTACTTGACAAGAGCTCCAAATTCCCCTTCTGTTCAATGTTTGCCCTGTGACAGCGTTCAAACGAGCAGTCAAGACGACACAGTTCCAAAACCAACCTTATTTTAGTTAAGGCAAAGTGCAAAATCAAAATACATTACATTCAAAGCAGTGTCTCATAATTTGCTCGAAGCAAAGATCAAAGCAAATAAATTAAACCACTTATAAAGATGGCCCTGTATATGGAGGTTTTGATCTCCCAAACTATTGAATTGATTTTAATTAGGTTGGCCTTTGATGTCATGATGTGTTAAGGTACTCATTAAGTTAGTATAAAGAGGGTTCGCAAAATTACTTAGTTATTTCTAATATTTAATTGAGAGCTTTGATAAATACAGGGTTAAATCTGTAGATCGTATCAGTTATTCATAGTGACAGATATCTACATATATAATAGTGAAATACCACTGTCTGATTGATCACGAAATCTCGGAAATTATAACACCTACATACTTAAAATTTGGCTGGTAGGTTCCCTAAGAACATCCGCTAAACATCCGCTAAGAATTTACAAAAGTCCACCCCTAAGAGGATAAAACGGGGGTCTAAAGTTTGTATGGAGAAACCAAATTTCACACAGGCAAAGCCGCTGGAAGAATCTACACTAATACAATAAAGAGGTAAAGTTTGTTTTTTTTTTTGTTTGTAGGAGGCAATCTCTGGTCATTCAGTTTCCTCTAATAGACAATGTGATTCTAAGGAAGGTTTAAGTATATATTACTAGCTTTTGCCCGCAGCTTCGCCCGCGTACATAAAATATATGCCTTAAATTTTAATCGTTTTAATCCCGTGGAGGGTCGATCCGGTACATGAAACACTATCGATTTTTAAATATAAAATTACAAAAATAAAAGTACCTTTTTTTCAAAACTCGTGTTAATTTACGCATGTACGAAATTAATTTCTCTATGAAAACGTCAGCTGAGCGAGTCCAATGACCCGTAGGTAGTAGTCGGTGTTGCGTACCTACTTTATTTTTTAATTTTATCTTTACAAATCGATAGTGTTTCATGTACCGGATCGACCCTCCACGGGATTAAAACGATCAAAATTTAGCGGTGTATGCCTATGTCACTCCGGAATATGGCTGCCCGCCCACGTCCGACACAATCGGTGATCGATTTTTTTTAGGAGAAAAATAGAACACACTGATAGCAATAGTGCAACGCACACGTCCTACAAAAAGTCGGTCAGAAAATCAGAACAATTTACAAGTATACAAAATTGGCCCGATTGTCTGTACAACAAGAAGTCTGAATCGGGCGTGAGCCTAAAACAGTTTTCTAAAGAGGAGGCTTCCTTTTTTTACGAGTACATATCAATTTTGTCGATCTCTATTATCACATAATATAAAATGAAGTCATTTTCCACGTTTGTCTGTTAATCCGCTAACTCTTCTTAAACCACGTAACTGAATTTTACGCAGTTTCAGTAAAGTTTATTTTTTTGCTTCTATGTTTTTGTTTGTAATCTCTGATAGTACTAGTCCGATTGTGAAAATTTTTCACCGATAGAAAGCTGCTTTATTCTTGAGTGACATAAGCTATACAATTATGTACGCGGGCGAAGCTGCAAGCAAAAGATAGTAGTAAATAAAACTGGGTAATTGTCAATTGGACTCGGACACTGAGGATTCCGTACGAACTTACCTATGTAGACAGTCCAATTCCCGAATCGAGTCTCGAAGATTTTTCTGAATCGTACTTTTTTTGTGAGCTAACTTTACGCTCAGGATTATAAGTCTGTGGAAGGAAATGAAGTAGGAAGTAGTCTATAGGTTTAGATTTAACGAGTGTCAAAATACGCGCCTAAACGGAACATGAACAGTCTTAATTAAAATTGCGTAGACTTAGAAGTTTGAGTTTTTCACTGCTGCTGGTAGCAGACCTGAGTATTTGATTTTATCTTATTTCAGCTTTATACCATTTTTGAGAAAAAGAGTCTTGACAAAACTTGACACTGTTTATGCTAGACGTCGACCACATCAGCGCTTACCTTCAGTTAAAATGGTGATCAAGCGAAATTAATAATCTATATAATATAAAAATGAATCGCAAAATGTGTTGGTAAGCGCATAACTCAACAACGCCTGGACCGATTTCGCTAATTTTTTTTTTGTTGTGTTCGTTATTATGAGGAGAAGGTTCTTATGGGAAAAAAATAAAAATTAGGGTAGTGTAGGGTAGAGTAGGGTAGAGTAGGGTACAGTAGGGTAGAGTAGGGTATAGTAGGCTGAAGTAGGGAAGAGCGGGAGCGAAGCCGCGCGGGCAAAAGCTAGTATAATATAATAATAATATATTCCACAACTATCACACAAAGTCGTCTAGTCTCAAACTAAGCAGAGTATGTCAGTCCTCATAAGGTTGTCCATTACTAGCATCAAAGAAAAAGTAAATAATAAAATAACGATCATATTCACTCAACTATCACACAACGCCCGTCTAATCCCAAGTTAAGCAGAGCTAGTGTTATGAGTACTAGACAACCGATAAACATAATTATATATTTTTAAATACATACATACTATAGATAAATTACACCCAGACACAGAACAAATGATTCATGAACACAAACATTTGTCCTGGGTAGGAATCGAACCCACAACCTCCGGCATAGCTGTCAGGGCCTCTAACCACTAGACCAACAGGCCAGTCAATGAGTAGGTAGATGATAGTGGCTAGATGATGGTTTCGGTTTTGATTTGGAGGGCCTATCTTTAATTTTTATACTTGACTAAATGACTAGCTGAAGAATCGCCAAACTTAAGTGGCAGAATAGTTGGATTTTGACGCCCAAAGGTTCTGGAGTAGTGACCGCGTAATGGAAGACTCAGTCGGAATCGCTTTAATCGATTGTCGGGTAGGTGTTGAAAAAGTTCAGACGTCCAGTTTTTTTCGGAATTTAATTTTAAATATAATTACAGTGTAATTTTGATTAATTTACAATTATTCTTGGTCTACATTAAGTCAAATCGTAGCACTTACGTTTGTGGCGCTTTTATGTAAAGTGAACATTAAATAAACACCACCTGCCAGCTGATCACTACACTGTCACTACATCACCATTCAGCAATTCACAAACACATAATGTCTCAGTACGCTGAAGTTTTGGCTGCCCAGAGGACATTAGAGGAGAACTTCATGAGGAAGATGAGCGACCTTGAAGCGCAGATCCAGTGTGCTGGACCTAATAAAGCTACTACAGTGGCAAAGATAGCCGATGAGTTTCGGACATTCCGAGAGCTCATATTTTCTATGCTTGGACTGCTTCGAAGCCAAATCAGTGAGTGTGCCAAACAGATAGACAGCTTAGAAACCAGGCACCGGCGGAAAGCACTGATTTTCCAGGGAGTGGCTGAAGTGGAGAATGAGAACTGCGTTGCTGTAATCCAGGATGTGCTCAATACAAAGCTTGGCCTGAAGGATCCTCTGGTTTCTTCAATCAGAACCTGCCACAGACTTGGGGCCCCCAACAGCGAGCATCACAGGCCCATCCTTGTAAGGTTCGCCAGTGTGGACATCAGGGCGACGGTTTGGAAGGCAAAAACAAGACTGAAGGGCTCCAAAGTGTCTGTGAAGGAATTCTTGACCAGGGCGAGGCAGTCAGTCTTCGGGAAGGCGCGTGAACATTTTGGGATGCGGTCGTGCTGGACTCAGGATGGCGTCATCTTTGTTAAAGCCCCTGACGGAAGTCGGCACAGGGTAACTTCCACAGACGAGTTGAAACCCTTGGTAGCTAAGTACCCGAAGGCCACAAATCCATCCACGAGCGGTAGGAGTGCGGACGCTGCCGGGAACCTGAAAAACAGTAAATAGCCTAATCTTTGTTGTTGTTGTTGTGATTAACTTACTGTTTCATCATCAATTTGAGCTCATATCTGTACTAACCGTAGTGTTGTGTTCCCGTCTCATAGTTATTCCTCATTTGTTTTGTTCTCCCAACTGTTTACTTGTGCCTGTTTTAATTATGGATTTATTTTTGCTAGGTATCTCATTGATTTTGTTTGATACCCTCAAATTGATTCGAGCACCTATATTTTAATTATTTTCTGTACCTATGTATCAATTCAGAATGTCAAAGTCGAACTGACGTGAACGTGTCAGTGACAGTCTCAACACTCGTTCGGAAACTGTTCGATTTTGTTTTGTGTTTATTTTTTTTTTGTGTTTTTTTTTTTTTCTTTTCTGTTTATGTTTTGCTTTTTCCTATTTTTCGGGAACTACGGTTTTTCCTGGCTCATTGTGTATTTTTGTGTTTGTGTGTATAATAGAGTAGTGATGCTTTTTAAATTTTTATTAGATGTCTTAGTTTTAGCTGGCGGGTGGTGCAGAGCTGCACTGTAGTTGTTCAGTTTGTATTTTTTTTTTTTTTATTTGTTATTATAGTCTATGGTATATATAACTATTTATATTAGTTTTAACTTTTATATTATATGTCAGACAATGAGTCTTTCTTTTCAGCTAATGAATCTGCTGCCTCCTCAAGTGAAACGAGCTTTTGTTCTCTCGGCGACACCCTTGGTGACTTCGTACTTCGCAGCTTTGGTGATGATGAGTCTGGTCGGCTGTTGAATGTATGTCATATTAACGCTCAAAGCATCGCCAGTCACTACAGTGAGTTGTACAATACATTCAACAACAGTAACGCTCATGCCATCCTGATATCTGAAACATGGCTCAAACCACATCTTCTGTCCACCACTTACCCCCTCACTGGTTTCGTTCTTATACGAAATGATCGGATTGGTAAGGGAGGGGGTGGTGTCGCTATATATCTCCGAAGTGATTTTCCTTACAAAGTTCTGGCTTCTTCCTCTTCAAACTATTCTGCCTCAGCTGAATTCCTTTTTCTAGAAGTTTGTGTCAGGGGAGCCAAAACCATCATTGGTGTTGTTTACTGTCCCCCCAGTGTTGATTACTTCACTGAATTCGAATCAGTACTTGAATCAATGGGTTCAGAGTATGCACATCACATCATAATGGGTGATTTCAACACAAATCTCCTTGTCCATAACTCCCCTCGCTCCCGTAAGCTCCTCCATCTTATAGAGTCAGCGAGTTTGCATGTGTTGCCGCTCCAACCCACTCATCACAACACTGCGAGTGATGACACATGGCTCGACCTGATTCTCACCTCAAATCCTTCTCTCGTCTCTGTCCATGGTCAACATGACGCTCCCGGTTTCTCTCATCACGACATGATTTTCCTGTCCTATATTCTTAAACCTCCTAAACCTAAACCCAAGGTTCTGTACAGGCGTTGTTTTGCGAGGATGGACGTTGAAAAACTCAAGAAGGATGCATCTATGGTTGATTGGGAGCCTATGATGGAGGCCACTTCAGTTGACGACAAGGTATTGATCTTCAACGATATTGTGGTCAATCTCTATAACATCCATGCCCCTATCAAAAAAGTGAAATTAAAACGTCCTCCCGCACCTTGGATGACGGAAGGAATACAGATGGCCATGCGACGCAGAGACCGCGCTTTTCGGAAACATAAAAGGGATCGTACTGACGAAAGCTGGGTTTTATTTAAGTCTGCAAGGAATAGGTGTAATCAGATGATACGTAATGCTAAACGCCGCCACATTCTCAAAAATATTTCCTCTTCTTCTTCTGCCGATATTTGGAAATTCCTTGGAACACTTGGTATCGGCAAACCGCGACATTTAGACCCTCCAAATTCTATTGACTTAGACGATCTTAATCGTCATTTCTCCACTGTGCCTACCTTGGATCATCCAACCAAACTACAAACTCTGTCTCTGATCTCTGGTCTAACGCGTCCTGAAATTAATCCTTTTCGTTTCGTTCCAGCTGAACCGGAAGAGATCAAAAAAATAATTATTTCCATCAAATCCAAGGCGGTAGGATGTGATAATATCTCTCGTGGTATGATTATTGCGATCCTTGATCACCTCCTACCAGCCATATCCCACATTGTAAACTTTTCCCTGTGTTCTGGAGTATTTCCTTCCTTATGGCGTAAAGCCTATGTTCGTCCACTACCCAAAGTTTCAAATCCCACCCTTCCAACCCACTTTCGCCCAATTTCTATCCTTCCCTTCCTTTCCAAAGTGCTTGAGGCCTGTGTCCATAAACAACTCTCAAGTTTTGTACAGTATAATTCACTTATTAGCCCTTTGCAATCTGGATTCAGGCCGGGGCACAGCACTGTTACCGCCCTTCTTAAAGTGACTGGCGATATAAGGGCAGGACTGGAAGATACCAAAGTCACTGTATTAGTGTTGGTAGATTTCTCGAATGCCTTTAATACCGTTAGTCACGAAATCCTTTTAGCCATTCTCTCCTACATTATGGTCTCTTCCGAAGCGCTGGAGTGGTTCTCTTCCTATCTTCAGGAACGTCAGCAGTCAGTTCATGTCGGGGATTCTTCTTCTCGCTGGTGTGGGCTGGAAACTGGTGTTCCTCAAGGCGGTATCCTTTCTCCTCTTCTGTTTTCTATTTTTATTAATATCATCACTACTGTACTTCAGTGTTCGTATCATCTGTACGCTGACGACTTGCAGTTGTACTGTCAAGCGAGAGTTGACGAAATTTCTGCCGCTATCGACCAATTAAATAGGGACTTAACAGCCATAAAAGCCTGGTCCGATAGATTTGGTGTTGCAGTAAACCCCAATAAATGTCAGGCTATCATCATTGGGAGTCCTCGAAGCATCGCTAAAATTGATTGTACTACTTTGCCACCAATTCGTTTCGACGGTACGATCGTCCCATTTAGCGCCGATGTAAAGGATCTGGGCTTGCGCATCGATAGTACAATGAACTGGCGTACTCAAGTGGCTAGTGTAAGCCAGAAAGTTACAGGAACGCTGCGAGCTCTGTATCGGTTGAAGAACCTGTTACCATCGAGCACGAAGACCATGCTTGTACAGACCTTGATTTTTCCAATCATCGATTATGGCGACGTGTGCTACTACGACCTGAATGCAGATCTCCTCAATAAACTTGACCGTCTTCTAAATTACTGCATTCGATTCGTTTTCAATCTACGTAAATATGATCATGTTTCAGCGCATCGATCGCTTCTAAAGTGGTTGCCCATACGTCAGCGCAGAGAGCAACGGGCGCTCACAACCTTGTTTTCATTTCTTGATTCTCCTAATTCCCCTAGCTATTTAGCCCCTCACTTTCAATATATTTGCGCCAACCACAATAGAAATCTGCGTTCATCTTATAACCGCCTACTTCAATGTCCCATTCACCATACTGACTTTCTTCACCATTCTTTCTTTGTTCAAGCGATTTCTTTGTGGAATGCGCTCCCCCAGGAGATCAGGATGGCAACAAACCGATTAGCATTCAAAACTAAAGTTCGCGAGATAATTCGCAAGAGGTTGGCAGTAGTATCATCACAGCGTTAAAGTTTTCCAATTGTCGATTTGAACCAATTGTTTGACTATATTAGGGTATATATGTATGTAGTTTATTAATTTGAGCATGTATATATTATATAATTGTAAGTGTATTGTAATATTTATGGTTTATTAGTATTATTATGGTTTATATATTTCTTGGAATCACCTTATCTCTTTCTTTTATTGCACCTACATCTGTTTTTCTCTGCACCACCCAAAGGTTGACTGGAAGAAAATGCCTAAGGCATTAAGTCCGCCTCTGTACTTTCATGTGCATGAAGTATAAATAAATAAATAAATAAATAAAATAAATCGCAATCGGATTCCCACAACCCTTACCAGGCCTCCTACAAGGTGGACCGATGACCTGGTAAAGGTTGCGGGAATCCGAAGGAGGCGAGACACACAGGACCGTTAATTGTGGCGACACTTGGGGAGGCCTACGTCCAAAATTGGACGTCTTTCAGCTGAAATGATAATGACGATGATGGAATGACCTGCCGTCGACTTCCATTTATATACTGGAGAGCACCTGTTTTTTGTTTAGGAAACTTGCAAACCTACAAATTATTTCTGAACTACCTAAATAATATCATCAATTGTCAAACCAAGCGTCTTAAAACCGACTAGATATTGTTGTCGCATCTGTTTCTGACAGTTTTACTAAAACTTATTAGTTGACAATAAACGGAATGATTAATAATATTAATGGTAGTTAGCCTAGAAGGAAACCTTAGTTTAAATAAAGCTGTCATACTGGTCTTAGAGTACAAGGTTTTATGCAGACCGCCAGAAGGAGACAGTAGATCATATATAAGGTGTAGTTGTGCCACACTTGGGTGGAGTACTAACGTGTCCTTGTGGAAGCAATCACCGTTGGAAATCAATTACGCCAGACAATAGTTCGGAGCAAGAAGGAATAGGAAGCGGTCAACTCCTTCTGCAAAGCAGAAATGCTAGCGAAGGAGATAGCCGCAACTGTAAGGGAACGGAAATTCCCATGCCCCAGCTGCTGTGATAGAAGATGCCCCATCAGTCTCGCTCCACCCTGGTGCGGGAGAAGCGCAGCCATAGCGGAATTACTAGTAAGCCTTGTATGTTTCATCATCATCATCTCATCATCATCTTCCTGCCCTTGTCCCGTTTTATTTGGGGTTGGCGCAACACGTTTTTTTTCTTCCACTCTGTCCTATCACTCGTCACGCTATCAATAACTCCCTTTTCTTTCATATCACTTCTCACACAATCCATGCATATTTTGTAGGTTTATAGTGTTTAATAAAGAAAAAATATTTAGGAAATCAATCCCTTGAACATGACCATAATTTAGTAACCTTATCTAACCACGAAACTTTGATCTTATTCAGCTTCCCTGTATCAAAACACAACTACTGTTGTCCAAAACTGTGTTCCAAAGAAGACGGACGTATGCGCCTCGGGGATCTGCAAGACGAACTACTTTAAGTTTATCCTAAGTTTGTACGAGCAGTAGCTATAAATTTCCTTAACTTCAAGGGTTTTTGACCTTTTTCTATTCAGCGTATATACAAAAGATTTCTTGTATCAACTAGGTTAGTACAGTGAGTGAGTTAGTAACTGAGATAAGATATAACTTAAACAAAAGGTTGAAAAAGCTTTTAGGCGATAAAATGTATCGTAGTGTGAATGATTTTATTGAGACAAATGAACTTTGCTTTGAAGTTTCGATGGGTGGGTTTTTTTTAATTACGTAAATCACCCAATGATTTTTCCCGCTCTGGGTGCGACAAGTGGCCTCCTCCTTTGCTAGCAGTATTGCATCACAGAAGGAGGCGGCCGCCTGCCATTCCTCCTCGTTGCCGCCGATTGCCTAACACCTCCAACGTATCCTTCGGGCTTCGGTAGGTGGGTGAACGTTTACCGACTAAAACCCATCATTCAGGTGCTCTTTGCATTCTACTACCCCTCTTTACAAATATGTAACTAATCGTAACCATCATCATGTCAGCCGTGGACATAGGTTTTCCCAAGTGTCATCACAATAGAATAGAATAGAATGTAAGTTTATTTCTTTAAATGAATAAATATAACATTATCACTTATGAATAATTTTTTTACAAGTGCATTTGATTTATTTTTTGGTAAAGCTAGTCCGAGGAGAAATCTTTTGCAACCTATTGTCGAATCCTACTGCTGAATTTATATTTCACTTATTTTGTGTGAGAAGTGCTGGATTTAGGATCCCATCAGGCCCTAGACTGAAGCTATTTATTATCTTGCACCTGCCATGTTTTCTCTTCACCACCCTAGGTTGACTGGTAGAGAATGCCTAAGACATTAAGTCCGTCTTTGTACTAGTCCAAGATCTCAGGGCCGCCAGACGACACGTATTTTCTGACGAAGGAAATGTGGACGATTGAGTACTGTTAGTATACATACATGCACTAAGAACGCAGGCCTATCTGCTAGCTTGCTTAGACGGCTAGTTTTCAGGTACCAGGTATTCAAGGTACTTAAAAACAGGACTTTCTTCACGTAAATTCTTCAAGGTGATTTTTACGTATCTTTTAGGCAATATCTTTAAAATCAAGTCGCCAATACTCCCAGACACATTCCGTGGGCCGTATTGCTTTACAGACGCTTTAAAGCGCCAAAATAAAGACATAACTTCACGTAAATTCTCATGCTTGATTTTTATATATGTTCACCAGACAACTATTTTAAAACCTTTACAAGAAGACAGACCGATCTAAGGGGCCAATCATCCCCTAAACTCAATTTAATATTCAAAATAATACAAAAAAATATCTGTGATTTAAACAACGTTCCTGGAATAATTGATGTAGATGCTGCCAGGCTCTAAATGTTTATTAACAATTCTGTGGCCCTACTGCTATTATAGATGACAAAGACGTACCTATTACATAGTCAGTATTTTTAATATTCCCACTGCTGGGACTCAGGCCTCCTTTCTTTAGGATAGGGAATGGCCCGTAATCCACCACGCAGGCCCAGTGCGGGTTGGTGAATGTCAGACGTCTTCGAATTTTTGGTTCTATCTAGGACATGCCGGTTTCCTCACGATGTGTTCCTTCACCGGTTTGTGAGCAGTGGTGAAAGACGTACATATTAGAGAGATTAGTCATAGTCATAGTCATTTATTCATAAACAAATAATTTGTAAATGCTAGCAATAGATGTTAATGTTCACTTACTAGCTTCAAATGACGTGGGACCTAATACTGTTATCTGGAACTAGCTGCCACAGTTCAACTCTAACTAATCCTTTGGAGACCTTGAGCGTGACTGTTGGATAGTATTCATGTTGGGTACCTGCATGTATACTGTTCGTATGTATTGAGATGTATGGTAGTTTCATGTTAGCTTAGTATCAACGGTCATTGACATACCATCTTTAGGGCTTCGTACTTAAAAAGGCGGGACGGAAAAAACTGGACCCTATTACTAAGACTCAACTGTTCGTACTCATGAGATAGACGATGTATTTCTGTTATCTTTACAGCAACAGTTAAGTACTAAAAAAAAAGACGTGTGGCACTCGGGGACTGCCGCGGTAAAGCTATTGTATAGCATTTTTTATCAACTTATGCAATAGACCTCGCCAACAGCTGCTTAACCCCACTCATCCAAAACCAGACCTCGCCAACAGCTGCTTAACCCCACCCATCCAAAACCAGACCTCGCCAACAGCTGCTTAACCCCACCCATCCAAAACCAGACCTTGCCAACAGCTGCTTAACCCCACCCATCCAAAACTAGACCTCGCCAACAGCTGCTTAACCCCACCCATCCAAAACCAGACCTCGCTAACAGCTGCTTAACCCCACCCATCCAAAATGAGACCTTGCCAACAGCTGCTTATCCCCACCCATCCAATACCAGACCTCGCCAACAGCTGCTTAACCTCTTCCATCCAAAACCAGACCTCGCCAACAGCTGCTTAACCTCTTCCATCAAAAACCAGACCTCGCCAACAGCTGCTTAACCCCACCCATCCAAAACGCCGACAGCTGCTTTCACTCATTTGTTTTCTTATCGGTCACCACGCTCAAAAAACAAATTTTCTGGATTCGGTCTCCACGCTCAAGGCCCGCGATAGAAGCTATGTAATAGCTTAAAAGAAAAAGGGAATGATGATTTTGTACATTCAAAATAATGCAATCGATGATGAATTGGAGTGCTAAAGTTTTTCTTTATTTATTTTCTACCAAAAAAAGTCAAAATAAAAAGAAATATATTCAAAAAAGGGCAAAAAAATTTTGAAACAAAAAGAAAAAGGTAAATTTAAAAAAAAATTGAAGACTACTGGGGCCAGTGAGAAAGTGAAACGTTGTCTCTGGGATGAAGGCAAAGAAGGAACAGGAGTGGGTTTTTAGTCAGTAAAAGTCTGACACCCTTGCGCTTTGCCCAAGTGCGGAAGATTTCACTGGATGATTTGCCCAAAAAAAGGACCATGCAGTGCACTTCATGTAGAAATATAATTTTCGACAAAGTATTCTCTCGAATCTCGCGCTCCCCTTAACAAAATCCCCTTATAAAGGACCCAACACAATATTTTGTAGGTGTTACTACATATTGAATAAGCGTCTATTGACGCAACTGCTTAGCCCCGCGGCTTTGCTCGCTTTATTTATCTTATGTCCTTGCAAAGGAATCACTTGTATGCAGCTCATGTTTTAATAAGAAGATAGTGTTTATTTGGTTCCCCTTTTGGTAGTTTAATGAAAGATGGGTCGGGGTTACTGTGCCTTAAGGGATGTGCCTAAGGTCAATATTATTTATTTTGGGAAATCTGTGAACGCAATGTGGGTTTAGTGAGGTGGGCTGGTGCGAACTGAATTTTGATGGTAGGATTTTTTTTTTTGGGTGAGAAAATCATCTAATGACTTCCTTCGCTCTTGGGCGGAGCGGCAGGATGTGTCAGACTTTTAATGACTGGTTCCTTATTTTCCATCGTTCCAGGGCCCCGGGGATCTCTTCCGCATCACTCATTGCCCCAGTAGGCCTCGACCCTGCTGGACCCCTAATATTGCTGACATTGGGATGGGTCAGCCAAATACCAGCTGGATGCACTAGAGTCTATGGGAAAGCGTGCCAAGAAGATCATAGGCAATGATGCTTTTGTGAAGTCAAAATTCCAAAGTCTTGAGCATCGACGCCGAGTTGCTAGCCTGTCTGTTTTCTATCGTTTACACTTCGGGGAGTGTGCTCTAGAGTTACACAATTTAATTCCGCCAAGTCCGTTCCATCATCGGACCACAAGACGTACGGCGTTGCGCCACCGGTACATGGTGGACATCCCACCTATACGTACAAAGCGTTTTGGGAGTACATTCATTATGCGTACAGCTAAGGAATGGAATTCCCTGCCGGAGTCTGTGTTTCCTGATAGCTATAAGTCAAAAGTCTTTAAGTTAAGAGTGAATAGATTGCTTTTAGGCAAGCGTGTTCCATCGTCGGCCACATCATCGCTTACCATCAGGTGAGATTGTGGTCGAACGCGAGCCTATCCATAATTAAAAAAAAAACATATCCTTGAGGCGCGCGTAGAATACTAGGCGCCGTCGATGACTTGGACTCAGTCCGGTTTTTTACTGGAACGTCAGACGGCGATCTACTTATTGTTCGCAGTCCGCAAGCCTGCGCCTACGGTGACCGGAATTTGATGCTAGAATGTGCTGATGCTGATATGCAAGGTGGTTTTAGTGAGGTGAACATTCCATATTACTTGGACTTTACACCTGAGCTCGAGAACATAATGATTTTCCTCCGAAAAAAAAATCATATCTAAAATGTAGTGAGTCTGAGAAAAATATATGTCAATCGTTGGAGTATTAATTAGCCAACTTAAAAGTTTTTTTTTGTCACGTAACATTAACTAGTGTTTGACTGTGATCCCACCTGATGGTAAGCAGTGATGCAATCGTTGATAGTGAGACACGCTACTTTATTTGGAGTCTATTCACTCTAACCAAGAAACCTTAGGAAAAGGTCAATGTACTTTATTCCACGGTAATCTGACGCTTTCTATTACATAATAAAATAGATTACTGCCACCGAAAAAAAAAAACATAAATCAGATGTTGTCAAACAAACGCAGTCAACGTTATTCCAAAACCAATAGAGGGCATCACTGCTGGTCCCAGTTTGTTTAGGACGGGGCTATGGCCACCACAAATAAAATGGTACACGCTGATTTCGCGCTTTTATTTTGAACTTTATTTGTTTGTGATGTTCTGTGATATAGAATGCTGAAATAGCCCCTCTTATTTAGTACTAGGTCCTGTTAATAACTTCACCTACGTGAGTTTAGAAAATTATTCTAATGGAACATACGAGATTAAAAGTACCTTGTGTGCTGTACTAGGACATGCGGGGTTACCATGACGTTCAAAGTAAGATTGTTTTAATCTTGTTTTAGTGTGGGTAAGAGATGGCGCTAGACAACCTGTATAGCTCTGTCTCTTACCCACACTAAAATAAGATTAAAACAATCTCTACGTGAGTTTAGAAAATTATTCTAATGGAACATACTCACGAGATTAAAAGTACCTTGTGTGCTGTACTAAGACATGCGGGGTTACCATGACGTTCAAAGTAAGATTGTTTTAATCTTGTTTTAGTGTGGGTAAGAGAAGGCGCTAGACAACCTGTATAGCTCTGTCCCACACCCACACCCACCCACACTAAAATAAGATTAAAACAATCTTACTTTAGACGTCATGGTCTAGGTCATGGTCTACTTTTTGTAGCTCCATTCGGATTCCTTTTGCCGTTTGACTGTGACCGTTTACTATCTAAAGATATACACAGTACACACATATATAGGCTGTTGATGCACAAACGATTACCATGGATACAGTACATGATTCTGAACCCCCTAGTGGTGGAATTTTTGTCAGTTTTTTCCTATTTCTTATTTTTTTTTTACATTTTTTTTTTTAATTTAAACTGTCATCATCAACATCATCAGCCTTTTTAATGTTTACATTGCTAGGACTCAGGCCTCCTCTCTAGGAAAGGGAATGGGCCGTAATCCACCACGCGGGCCCAGTCTGGGTTGGTGAATGTCACATGTCTTCGTATTTTTGGTTCTGGGACATGCCGGTTTACTTATGATGTTTTCCTTCACCGTTTTGAGACTGTATAAAATCATTATTTTCATTTTTTTTTTGGTTTTTTTTTTCTAAAAATAACATCGGGGTTGATTAGAATAACAATTTTACACAGTTTAAATAAAAAAAAAAAACGTTTTTTTTTTATTCCACCACTGGGGATCTAGAATCATGTACTGGATCCGTGCTATTCGTTTTTGCGTCGATGTCAAAGACACCTGGTATACAAATTGCCAACTTTACAATTTTTGACTATACAAGCATTAGTATTGCCATTACAACTTGTAGTGACTTGTCTGAGGTTATTAAAAACCTGTGTTTTTTGTTAACCTAACTCAGCAAAATTAAGCCAACGCCAGTGGAAACTGTCTTTAAAAAATAAATCACGATCACTGAAACTCATCATTTGCACTAAAGTCGAATAAAAAAATTATTGCTATATGTTATAAATTATACCATAAAAATGCTGAAAAAAAAATCGTTTTCACCAAGAACATACAAAAGAATGATAAAGAACTCACCGGAAAATAATTAAATCTACGCCACTGGAAACCGTCTTTAAAAAAAATAAATCACGATTATTGAAACCCACCCCAGGATAAGGGTAACGTAACGATCATAACAAGTACAAAAATCAAAGTCACAAAATTCATGCATCGTTTAAAATACTCGTATCTAATATAAGTCGCACGTGCAGTCACGTGCTTGCCCCCGAAATTCTTAAGCGTGCTATTAAAAGTTGGATAGCAATTTATTTTTCTGCTCCTATGAGCCTCGAAGTTTTAACGATGTACGTACATACGTTGTGTTTTGTGTAGCTGCGTTTTTGTAATGCCAGGTACAGACTGCTACATGTAACATGCAATGTAACATAATTCCCTTAGTGCGGACGCCACGCGTTTTAAAAGTATGGAGATAACTATACAAGTATACATATCATATCAAAATGTCAAGATGGATAACGGTTATTTACTATGTATCAAAGTTCCTTCGACGGTGGTGTGTAAGAAAAGGGTTTAAGGCGGCAGTCTGCAACAAACGCCGTAGGTCGCGTCTGGCGTGTGCGTCCAGCAGCAGTCTACGCAGCCTACGCAGCGCAAACCTGCGATGGTCACTCTAGGATGCGGCTTTTAACACAAACTGCGATCAGTTTTTTGCATTCTTCTTGAAGAGAAGGATGATGATGTTTTATACAAATGTTATTGAAACAGAAGAGAAGAAAAAGGCGTCGTGGCATTTTTATGAAGAGAGAAGTTGAGGGTTGTTTTAAAACGTTGATAAAAAAAATATACTAACAATGTCAAGTTAAATAAAATTCTGTGTAATTTAACTGATTCAATTAGTAATTCGTCTTGCTCCTTTGTAAAAACCCGCTTTGTTGATAAAAACGCGGCGTACGTGACGCCAGAACGCTCCAAAATGATTGCGTAGGCGGCGTACGACCTATGGACGCGGCGTACGCCCTATGGAACGACACGACGACGCTTGTACGCCGTGTCTGGCGTGTGATGGAGACCACCATAATGCATTTCCTTAGTAAGCATTCGTACGTTGCCTACAGTGTCACGCCGGACGCGACCGACGGCGTTTGTTGCAGACTGTCACCTTATGAAGAAAAGCACAAAGAGACGAGACTTAAGTATTTATTTCAAACATGATTGTTAATTAATTGAATAACTAGTTGTTCTTTCCAAAACTAGGTCATCGAAGAGAAGAACGGGCAAGAATCTCTTCGGAAGCTTAATCATAGTCTTTTATTTAATTAATTAATGACATTTTTCAATGTCATTAATTATAGTTTGTCGCAATAACATAATTAGAAACAAAAGTCACAGTATAACACTAATACAGAATCAATGCAATAATTACATGGTAATTTAGAGGATTATCATCAATGTCGATTTTTATAAGTTTAGCGTTTTATATTTGTGTGTTTTAAAAAAATCCTTGGTAGGTACTTCTTCATTAGGTTCAAGTTTCATAAATGCTACCAATATATAAATTAACACTAACAATATTCGTAAAAAAATAAAATTTTTGATTTAATTGCAACGTCATACATGATGATAAATCTAACAGGCGCGGACGAAGCTTTTCAACATTTTTGGTTCGAGCGCTCGCTGTGTCCACACTTTGACACTATGCTCTTTTTATGTTACCTTGCATGTTACATGTTACAGCAGTCTGTACCCGGCTTAACGTATCAACTAAAAGTTTTCGATACAAGGTGAAATTTTTGTATTGCAGCTTTGTTTTTTTCGTGTTCATTTATTCCTGCTTGTTACCAGAATTATAATAGCTGCACGATTCCAAAGTTAAGCAACACTTGTTGAGATTGGTCTATGGATGGGTGACCGGTGCTCCGTTGATTAGGGGCATAAGGGAGGAGGGGAAAATTACGTAATGGTAACTCAAAATGCGATTAAAAAAAAGAACTTTGCATTTCCTTAACTTTTTTTATGCACGGGCTGGTATCCCACTCTCCGCTCTGTCTTTTCAAAAGTAAATATACACATATAGTACCTATACATAAAGGTGAAATTTCCAAAATAATCTAAATATTTAATAAAAAATGTATAAATGATTAAATATCATCCGAGAAGCATGATTGTTAGCTAAATAACTTGTACATGGGTGAAGCTACTGGCAGCATTTAGTGTTTAATAAATACTTCAGGGCACCGGTTAATAAAATGTAGCTCAATTTACATCGAAAACCAAATAAATTAAGCACAAACAAAGTGCAACTACTTTAAAGTATTAAAGCATAAAAACGCCACTTCAGCAGTTGCAAGCACTAAATAACACATTCCCTAGCCGGCTCACTCAAAGCTAATTCACTCGTCGCCACTCTCTCCTAACTGAAACGTTAATTTAAACTAAAATCTACTTCATTTGTTCGAGTTTTCCGAACGAAAAAACATGCTGACTGATTTCCTTTGACCGTCGTTAGCAATTTGCAATTTGGACACTTACCGTCTTATTACAAAAAAAATGCCTTAGCATTAGCTTTAGTACAAGAGTTGTGGCGTGTCTTGTCAAATCAAATCAAAAATGTTTATTTGTCAGAATATGGTACAATACCTAGATGTTACAATTTTGGTTCCTGCCATACTATGGCGTACAAATATTTCTATATCATATGGATTAATCCTTGTATCTTTTGTTGCATGAAGATTAAATAAATAAATAAAAAAAGACGTGTGGCACTCGGGGGCATAGCATTTTTATCAACTTATGCAATTATAATTATTTATTTATTTTATTTATGCAGTATTTTTTCCTTTGTTTTTTTTTTCTTTGATATTAATTGAAGTTATACTTTCACACATTGAATTGAATTTTGATTGATTGTTCACTCATTTGTTTTCTTATCGGTCACCACGCTCAAAAAACAAATGAGTGGGGGGTGTTAGGTTATTTTCGTTACGGAATTTCTGGATTCGGTCTCCACGCTCAAGGCCCGCGATAGAAGCTAGTTAGATTTCGGGAGCGCAAAATGAAACGGTGTTTGCGTGGAAGTAAGAGTTTATTACGACCCGAGCTTTACAGAAGTTCATGTAAGACTAACTTAGCCTATCTTAATTCTAGTACATCGCAAAACTTATCCATAGGCTGGTGGTCGGCCACCCGCGGTCGCGACACACATCCTGTCACGTACGCCTAGGTGTCAAGTCAGCGTCTAGACGCTACCTCAGCGTTAGGTTGGGAACATAACTCCTCCCCCCATAGATCAAAGTTATAGGAAAAACAGGGATTTTCCGAGAACTTTGCATAATTATAAATTAGAACGTTACAATTTATCGCTTAAACCTATATGAAATAATAAAATGATCAAACTATTCCTATAATAAAATCATAACCTGATAATTGTAAAGTTAATTACACTAATAGTATAGGTCTTTGATTAACTTGACCATCTTCAGGTTGAGCGGGATTATTTTCAATAGCTCCTAAACGACGATCTCGCTCTTTACACATTTTTCTTACATCATCTGAATACTTATATATAATTATAGCTAATGACAATAAAATGACAAACGCGTATAAGACATAAAGGGCGACACTAACACTTTCACTTGTGATTTCACTTTTCACGTTATTATCACTATTCTTCAGAATATAATTCAGCTGGCGTATGTCATCCAAATTTACTCCTTTCAGATTTATAGGTTCGATCCTTGCTGCGTCGAGGGTTAGATCCTTCAAGTCAGGTAAGTTTAACAGGGGAACAGGCATATAATCTGTTTGTAGTGAGTAAGAGCGTCGTCCATGGATTTGGATATTATCTATAAAGACATCACATTGTCCTCTTACAGTAAGCAGGTATGTTCCTCGTATGCGTTCCTTTGTTTCATCATTATTACAAGTCTGTGATATGACTTGATTGTGTTTCGAATACACTATCCAACTATTGGGACCAATTCTTTGAAGTTTCAAGAACTCAGATAGTATCTTACGTGGCAAACAGCGTGCCGGGCGGTCGTGGTACTTCATTAGTTGCTCAACGCACGTTTCTTCCACATATTGGATCAGTTTATCTTCAGAGCAGAGGTATTCTTTGGCTGTGATCTCTTGACACGGTTGATCAGTTGGACGATACTTTGACCCTTCTACTAGTAGGTAAGGAAATTCAGGGATAACAGCAAAGGTAAGATTTAAGGAATCATCTGACATAGGAATGGAATACAGTTTATAGTAATTATAAGTTGCGTTATAAATTAGCGGAACTTCGATTACAAATGTTAGTTCTTCGTTCTTAATGTAAGCTTTTACAGATAATGATTCTTCTATATTAATCAAATTTCGTTCGTTTACAGGGTACATTAGGTTATCATATTGGCTTACATATTTTAACACTTCCAACAGTTCATTAGGATTCATTACGGCCTTATGTAAAACTGACAGTTTACTGAATGCAATAGCCGTTTCAAGTTCACTGAGTTTTATATAGAGAGTTCTAAAATTTACAATAAATTGATTAAGTAATCCGAAGACATAGGTCATATAAATTGAATGATTATCTTTTGTAGTGAGATCAGTTACAAGGTTTTCGAGTAATTTAAGACGCGCGTCTATTATTTTTGTATTTTCATTGATTGTTTCGGTAGAGTTCAGAAAATGATCCAACATTTTAGATATCATCGTAAATTTGTTAGATATTGCTTGTTCCCGAGTCTGAATACTACTGATCAGATCGTCATATTTAACTGCGTCTTCATGGTCAAGATTACCTGTTATAATTTTGATGACCGACCCTAGAGGGTTTATAATACCACGTTTGAATCTTTTAGATGGAATTAATTGTTGTAATTTTTCTAGACTCTCATTTTTAATGTACTCCACCTGTATTTTAAGACTCCTGAACTCATCTGAATACGATTTGTTTGGGTGTAACATTTGACTAAATTCGGAATATTTTTTAATATTAAAGGAAAGATCAGTACCAATGCATTGGAGGTTGATTATTTTAACAATAGACCATTTATCATATTGTAGAAACGCTTGGCCTAATTTCACCGGGAGAATCCCAGGGTTTTGGTTAATCTTTACCACTTGAAGGGCCTGGCTTGGGTGAGCCCAACTGGTCGTTGTCCATGTCACCAGGATCAAACACCACCTGTGGAGGACGTTTAACATTTTTAACTGGAACTTTAGTATCTCTGTTTTTTACTTTTATCGGTACGATGTTACGTTCTATCTGACCTGTAACTATGGCCTTTTGATACCTAGGTTTATCCTTAGCTTGTCTTTTATTTACGGCTTTAGTGAAGATCGGTTGGCCTATTTCTAAGACTGGTCTGGATTCACCTCCTCGCTTGGCTATAATTCTTTCCTTATTACTTTTTATTTTTTCAGAAATATATTTATAAATTGCTCGTGTTCTTTTCTTATGGTCTCTAATTAGTTGCTGATTGTATGCTTTATCGAATTCAGAGTTAAAAGTAGAGTTTAATTCCGTGTGACCGAACGCAGCTTCAAACGGTGTTAAATCAGTGGTACTGTGTATAGTGTTATTGTAAGCCATGACGGCGTAGGTCATAACTGATGCTGCGTCTGTAAATCTCTTTTCATATTTCGCTAATCGATATATTTCTATAATTGTGGAGTGAAACCGCTCTATGAGTCCCATAGAATTGGGGTTATTGGGTGTGCCTATGTGTAGTTTAATTTTATGCAAGTCCGTCAATTCTTTTAGTAATTCATTATTAAATTCGGTTCCCGGATCAGAACTTATCTTCTGTGGTACGCCGTAAAAACAAAAGTATTTCATAATTGCTCTGACCACATCGGGTGTAGAGCGAGATGCAATTTCTATAGCTTGTCCTAATTTGCTAAAAGCATCAATTAAAGTTAAATAGTATTTCGATTCTATACTAAACAGATCTATAAATATTTCCTGAAAGGGTTTGTTCTGAGTTTGTGTGAGCTGCAGTACAGGTTTAATTGGTTTTCTGTCATACTTAGAGGTTTTACAACGATCGCATGAATGGATTATAGCGGCAACGGTTTCGGATAAATTTGGCCAATGATAGTAACGACGGATTCTTTTAACAGTCTCCGTAATGCCACGATGACAGGTTTTGCCTTCGTGTAACTTAATCACAATAGCTTTCTGTTCCTGTTCATCTTCAACGTAAATAACGCGTTCGGTACATTCATAGAAATTAACCATATCTTTCTTAAATAGTGAAACTATGACATTACTAAAGTCTTTTCTATGTTCTGGATTCTCAAAATAAATGAAATACTTCATTTTCGGTTTTACATATTCTTTTAGAAATCTTTTAATATGATCTTGATTATGAAGAGGCAAAAACACTTCTAACACTTTTTGTTTGTCTCTAGACAAGTCTTTTACGTGGAGCTCATTACGAAACCAGCTAAAAACTAAGATTTGGTTAGGCTTGGTATCGATTGCTTCCTTCAATATCGGTATTCCATGGGATTCGAGATCTTCGGCTGAATGAACTGTTTGGATACTAGAAGGTTCAGTCGGTATAGGGTAATTATTGGGTATTTCTTCCAAGTCTGTATCGGAATCTAAATTTATAGTCATTGGGCTAGCTGTCGCGGTTCTTTCAGAGTCGGAAATAGAAATAGTTCTCGAGTCATCAGAATTTAGTGTGGCTACGTCCTCTAAATAATTTTGAAGTCTACTTTCTTTCTCGTCTATATTAACAATCATGGAAATATCGTCAGAAACGTTGGCTTCTCTTAGTGCTTTAAGTTGAATTCGAGATAACGCATCTGCAGTGACATTCTGTTTACCGTTTTTATATATAACATTAAAATCATATTCTTGTAATCGCAAGCGCCAACGCGTTAACTTGCTGTTAGGTTCCTTAAGTTGGTACAGCCAGACTAACGGTCTGTGGTCAGTGTAAATATCGAATTTATGTCCATATAGATAAGGTCTGAAGTGTTTTGTGGCCCATATGATTGCCAATAACTCGCGTTCAATAGTACTGTATTTCTTTTCTGTATCTGTCAAGGTCCGACTGGCATAAGCTATCGGTTTATCACTGCCTACAGGGCCCTGTGACAAAACTGCGCCAATTGCCACTTCAGAGGCGTCGGTCGTTAATAAGAATGGTTTGTTCATATCTGGGTATTGTAATATTGGTGCGTTTATTAAAAGTTCCTTACATTTTTCAAAAGCTTCGGTATAATTTTGATCCATGACTACCCTTTTACCCTTTTTTAAACAGGCTGTCAATGGCTGTGTGATTTTGGAGAAGTCTTTAATAAACCGTCTGTAATAACCCACAAAACCTAAGAATCGTTTGATTTCCGTCTGTGTCCGTGGTAAGGGATATTTAAGAACTGCTTGTATTTTGTCGTTGTTTGGTCGTAGTCCGTTTTTAGTTAGTGTGTGTCCTAAGTACTGCACTTCCTTGCGTAAAAATTCGGACTTGTCTAACTGAACCTTCAGGTTAGTTTGACGAAGTCTATCGAAAACAGAACGTAGTTTTTGAATATGTTCTACTATGCCATTTGAATATATTAGTATATCGTCCAAATAAACCAAGCAATGTATACCCTGTAGGCCTCTCAAGACGTTATCGAGAGTTCTTTGAAAGGTGGCCGGAGCCGTTTTGAGACCAAATGGCATACGGAGGAATTCATAATGCCCATTCTGTGTAGAAAAGGCTGTCTTCTCGCTGTCAGAAACTTCAATTTGGTGATAACCGGACGCTAAATCTAACGTAGTGAAGTAGTTGCTTTTGTCAAGCTTGTCAAATAAGTCGCATATATTAGGAAGTGGGTATTTGTCATCGATCGTTATGTCATTGAGTCGGCGGTAGTCTATAACCATTCTATATTTAACCTGACCGGAGGCATCTGCCTTTTTTGGTACTAAATGGACAGGTGCGCTCCAAGGTGAATGTGATTCTCGGATCACATTGTCCTTGAGGAGTTTTTCGACCTGTCGTTTGATTTCTTCGGCCTGTGCTGGAGCTTGCCTATAAGGTTTAATATAGATTGGATCTTCATTAGTAGTCCGTATGTGATGCTTTACTTGATTTGTAAAAGTCAAAGGCAAGTCTTCACAGTAAAATATGTCCTTATACTCGTAGCATAATTTACTAATTAGTTCATGTTCTTCTTGGTTAAGATGATCAAGTCTCAATTTCTGTAAGTTGGCTGTCAGTAACGAGTCAATGTCGATGTCAGTTAACCCAGTTGTGTTATTTACTATACAGTCTTCGGAGAAGTTGGTGACTTTGAATGGAGCAGTTATAGTTAGCCTTACCTCAAATTCAGTTGCGTTCTGAATTATAGTGGAGGCAAGGTAATTTTCACACTTTACAATTGCAGCTGGCATTCTAACACTTTCGTGAAACTGCGTGTAATCTAATATGGCATAGCCGTCTTTCTTATTTACGGGTAGCTTCACCTTATGTTCTGTGCGAGGTTCAAGTTTAAGTTCATGGTCAGTGTTATAAATTATAGGAATATTAATGTCGCTTATCTTTAAAATTTTATTCTTGAAACATATACTAGCATTAAGTTGAGACATAAGATCCATTCCTATCAATCCGTCGTATCTATTATCCACGTCATAAATATAAAACTTATGATAACCGTTTACTTTAAAAATTGCAAAAAGAGGGACGTTAGCTACTTCATTATGTTCACTAGTAGCATGTGTACTTGTAACTGTAAATGGTTCGTAGAATTTTGACTGTGGGAAGTATTCATCAACTTTCCTTGGGCTTATGAAAGATCTAGTGCTTCCTGTATCCAACATAAATTTACCGTTTATGTCGGGAATGGTTATATAAGGATGTTTAAGATTAGCGTCAAACTTAAGTTCTATCATTTCGGGCGAACACAAACCAAATTTATTTGAAAATTTGGGACATCTTTCGAGTCTACTTTGTTTTTGGTTGAATCCGAATCATCAACTTTTTCAATAGCTTTAGGAATTTCAGAATTTAGGTTCTGGTCCCCGCAATCGTTATTAATGTACATATTTGTATAGTCATAGTCACAGTATCCCGCATAACATATACCATAATCATTGTAATTGGGGTCATAATAGTACTGTTCATTACTGGTATAAAGCTCGTTAATAGGAAAATTTTGTGGTTGCTTAACAGGTGCTGGAGCCGTTCTCATTGTCACATCACGATCGCCTGATAAATTGTTAGGGGGACGGTAGCCCGGAGGTTGTGGAACTCTGTAGCCGAATTGTCCTACTTGAGGTCTATAACCAAATTGTATTGCTTGGGGTCCATAACCAAATTGTGCTGCTTGGGGTCTATAACCGAATTGTTGTGGTTGTTTATTCCCGAGTTGTGGCAATTGTGGTCGAAAACCTATTTGTTGATTCGGCATATTTGGACGTACAAAAACTTGGTTAGGTATGCCGAATTTAAATTGAGGTTGATTTGTAAAAGGCCTGTAGTAATTATGTTGCAACTGAGGCGCTGCAACCGTAGATTTCGAATTGTTAGAACTTAAAGTAGCGCCTTTTTCAGATGATGGTAATAACTGATGACCTTGTGGTCGGTGTTGTAACATTTTGCTGCGTAAATTGTATTGTTCCTGGAAGTTAACCTCTTCAAGAACGAATTGTAAGGCTTCTTCCAAGGTGCTAGGATTTTTAATTCTAACAATCCGTACCATGTGTTCTGGTAAATTGTACATAAAAACGTTAAGAGAAGTATTATTGTAGATAATTTTTTTAGCTTCTCTTAGCATAGCGGAACCGTTCTGATTAACCTTGGATATTAATACGGCGCGAATGTCTTGGATACGGCTGCAAAATTCTAAATATGATTCATTTGTTTTAATTTTTAGAGTCTCGAGCTCAATTGCCACGCATTCCTCACTCCTGGGATCACCAAAATGTTGGATCATCAAAGATTTGAATTCAGAATAAGTTTCAAGGTCGCCTCTTTCACTTAAAAGAGCCGCTGCCTTACCCTTTAATTTACTTGTAATATTTTGCATTAAAAATTCGTTTCGCTCTGAAGTCCCTTGATATTTTCCAATGACATATTCGCACTTCCGTAAAAATAAACTAAGTATATTAGTTTCACCACTAAATTCGGGGATTAATTTTAAAATATCTTGAGGTATCAAGGTGTCTGACGATTGCATTGGAAACGGTGTTTCAGAACGAACCGAAGGGGTCGCCGCGGCCGCCGTCGCGGTTAAAGGAATTTGACCTTGATTCATTTTAGATAAAAATTAAAACTAACAATGTAATTAAATTATAAAAAAAATAAAATAAACCTCAATTCATACGTTAAATCACACCATAGAGTTAACAAGAATAGACAGAAACATTAATTTCGCCTTTTTTTTTTTTTAATATAAACTAAGTAAATTAAACTACTAAAATGCTAATTACGTCTAATCACAATTTTGAATGTAGGGAATGAGGAAGGATGTAGAAGGTTACTCACATGCCAACCGCTTGATATATTTCCACCATCTCTGCTCACTCACTTAATTTGCGCGTTATCTAAACTTATTTATTTGGTTCGAAGATTGCCCAATATAGAATGCCTCACTGATTTTAAGCACGACGACTCTATATATAATCAGTAACCACTCGCGAAACACAGTCCACGTGTTTTATTGTATTTCACAGGTTTTCACACTTGACTTTTCGCGGCGGAAACAGTTTGCGACAATCCTACCGGCTGCGCCAGTTAGATTTCGGGAGCGCAAAATGAAACGGTGTTTGCGTGGAAGTAAGAGTTTATTACGACCCGAGCTTTACAGAAGTTCATGTAAGACTAACTTAGCCTATCTTAATTCTAGTACATCGCAAAACTTATCCATAGGCTGGTGGTCGGCCACCCGCGGTCGCGACACACATCCTGTCACGTACGCCTAGGTGTCAAGTCAGCGTCTAGACGCTACCTCAGCGTTAGGTTGGGAACATAACTAGCTATGCAATAGCTTAATAAAATATAAATATTATTGTATTAAGTTTGAAATTGTATTGACTTAATAATTACATCATGTCAAATTAATTAAGTCATGTCATTAATAATGAATAATTATGCCACTGTTAGTTAAGGTAGAATGTGTGTATATTGTGTCTAATGTGTGGTTGCCTAGCAACGGGTCTTGTTTATTTCAATCATTAAAAAATTTATAATTCAACTAGCTGTACCCGCGCGGCTTCGCTCCCGCCCTTCCCTACTTCAGCCTACTATACCCTACTCTACCCTACTATACCCTACTCTACCCTACTCTACCCTACTCTACCCTACTCTACCCTACCCTAGTCTACTCTTCTCTATCCTACTCTACCCTACTCTACTCTACTCTACCCTACTCTACCCTACCCTACTCTACTCTACCATACTCTACCCTACCCTACCCTACTCTACCCTACTCTACCCTACTCTACCCTACCCTACTCTACCCTCCTCTACCTTACTCTACCCTACACTACCCTACACTACCCTACACTACCCTACTCTACCCTACACTACCCTAATTTTAATTTTTTTTCCATAAGAACCTTCTCCTCATAATAACAAACACAACAAAAAAAAAATTAGCGAAATCAGTCCAGGCGTTGTTGAGTTATGCGCTTACCAACACATTTTGCGATTCATTTTTATATTATAGATATAATACAAAACCATGTATTTGAAATATTTAAATATTCAAATTTTCCAGATCCGTCAAGTCAGTTATGTTAATATCCATTTTTAACAATTTTTGTATGTAGTAATGCACAAAATCAAAGCAAACCTTAAACAATAATATAAATATTAGTATCAAAGTTGGTACCATAGTTAAACTAGGTGTTTTGGCAGTCTAATTTTACTACCATAGATAATTCAAAACCTAGTACCTAATAAAATTTTTTTATACCCAAATTCCAAATTCAAAACCTACGTTTGGTCTTAAACTTAGTGACAATTTAAGTACTACACGACATTTAAGACCGCGTTTTGGAATAAGGCGGATTAAGTCTCAGTGTTGAAACAGACTAAATGGGCACCGAGAGGAGTCGGGGCTATTCGATAAATTGGTAGAATAATTCATTTTTCCAGTCGATGGCACGTGAAAGAGGGACAGTGCGTTGCTCTTGAAACTTTTTGGATTATACTGGTGCGTATTTGGTTTGGAGACGTTGTAGTTTTCTGTGATACTATTGCGTTTGTGGTAGAAACGCATGTATTTGACAAACTCGTTAGTGCGTTGAGTAAATTTTTGATAGAGCTATCGTAGTTATGAAACGCAAAGGCCAACTGAAGGATATGTAAGTTTTTTTAACCAACTTCGAAAAGGAGGAGGTTCTATGTTCGTCTGAATGTATGTTATTTTATCCTGGGTGGGAATCGAACCCACGACCTCCGGCATAGCAGTCAGGGTCACTAACCACTAGACCAACAGGCCAGTCATGGAACAGAACTCCTCATAGGATCACAGCAGAACTGTCGTAACAAGTAAAATTGCTTTGTTTAAACGTATAGTCGATGACTGGCTGAAGGAAAAGGGGGAGGGGATGAATCGGACTGATCTGATGATGAAGCCAGAAGGTAAATTAATATAATCTAACCGTGTTTGGGATTATTAGAATCGTTATAACATGCTTACTGGCTATAAGGTATTTAAGTTTGGCTGAGAGGTAATTTTTAGTGGTGGCACCATAACTAAATAGTGTAAAATAAAAAAAAATTACAAAAAAAAAATAGAACCGACTTCACTGTAAAAAAAAAAACACTGAAAAGTACAAAATAACTTTAATTTCAGAAGTCGGTGTTGAATAACGAAGAGACAAACTATTATAGAAACACCGACTTCCGAAATTAAAGTTATTTGTACTTTTCAGTGTTTTTTTTTTTACTGTGAAGTCGGTTGTAATTTTTTTTTGTAAAAAGTTTTTTTTTAAGGTGCGAATTTTACTGACTAAAAAAGTTTCTCCTTTACGTTTCAGGACTACGGGTTTCTCTTTCGGAAGTCAACCCCTGGCCCCAGTAGGTTTCAGCACTCCTGCACCCGAACGGTTCTATTGACATCAGTCTCTTTAAGGCATGCATGGAACACTACACGCCGTTGACAACTCGGGCTTAGCCCGGATGGTGACCGAACAGCCAGACGACGAGCTACTCATTACTGGTCGTCCGCAACCCTACGCCTGAAATTTGGGGTGGGGTGGCTGAAATTTTATAGATAGATAGATAAAGCATTTATTGGCTACAGCACAAAACATGCACTTTTACTAATACAACAACAAAGGAAAAAAAAAAAAACATGTAGGTACTAAGACAAAAAAAAAAAAGAAATACCAAAATAGACCCATAGCGCGGTGTGCATGTCGTGCTGCACCAATGGGAGTCCAGCTCAGCATGTGTCAGGCAAAAATACCTGACACTGATATTCTGCTGGATCCTTGAGGTGACTTTCGGACGCTCAGCTGGTTTTGAGAGAAAAGTTTCATATGCGAAGTGAATTTTGTAGGTGGTGGATATGTAGATAAATATTTGGGTTCGGGGTCCCGGCGTCTGGGGCCTGAAGACGTCCGTTCCCTCACGCGTGCGGCCACCTCCTAAGATACATTTTTTTTTATTGTTGATAGTTTCGTGCTTGACCGCTACCTCACCTGATGGAAAGCGACGATGCGGTCGACGATGGAACGCGCATAGGTGGTTTTAGTAGTTTTAGTCTGTAAAAGTCTGACACGCATAGTAGGCTATTACTCCACCCTAGAGCGAAAGAAGAAATTTTACAATTTCATATAAAAACCCAGATCACACGTTGTTATAATTATGTATTTTTAAATGCGTTAACTTTTATCAATACAATTTATGATCCAATGAGTACATTGTAAAAAATTATTCAAAGGCACTGTCATTGTACATATCGGTCACATTGCTCAGCTCATATCAACGTATGTTTTTATATATGTTATGTTATACAATACTATTTCTTTATTACGTTTTATATTAACTTACATTTTTATTTATTTAAACAATAGGACAATAGGTCGTTTTTTTTTTTAGGAGTGTAATTCATCCAATGACATCCCCCGTTCTTGGGTGGAGCGGGAAATAATGTCAGACTATTAATGACTAAAAACCCACTCCTACTACTCACTCCTGTCCCACTCCTATCGTACCGGCACGCTTAGCCAAGTTGTTATTCTGCAATCGCTAACGCTGTCAAAAAGTGATGAAACGTATGGGAATGACGTCGTCTCAACGTAAAGTCGCGTGGTCAGAACAAACGAAGAGACAATTCGTAGCCAAGTTCACATCATTCAAAATCGTTTCTACAATGTTTAACGCTACATCCTTTGTTAAACAAACGCTACATTGTAGAACGAGCGGCCGACTTAGGCGCGTCAACATAGCTACCAACTTATCGTTTTCTACAATTGCTGTCACCGAGGCGTTACCGATTAGAGAACGGAATTTGACACAAACTGGTTGTAACTTGGCTTAGGGGGGCGGGGCCGAACCTTTCTTTCAGAAACGAATCCTTGGCCCCAGTAGGCTTCGTCCCTGCTTGGCGCCTACGGTTTGCTGACAACTCCATCAGGCGGGCGTGGAACGATACGCGCCGGTGACGTCTTGGGTTCGGTCCGGTCGATAACCGGACGGTCGGACGGCGAGCTACCCATTGCTCGCCGTCCGCAAGTCCGCGTTTACGGTGGCCAGACTATCGATTGGGTGGTAGGCCTTTTAGACCGAGACCACGGTCCCAACTTTCATGTAAAAAGTAAATTGTTTTTTTTTTTAATAGTATTTTGGGACCACAAGGAAAAAAGGCATTAAAGTACAGTTACCGAAAAAACTGTATTTACTTTATTTGTGGTCACAAAATACTACTAAAAAAATATTATTATACATGGAAGTTGGGACCGTGGTCCTTGTCTTAAGCATAGCATAGCATAGTTGGCCTTATAATGTTCCCACTGTTGGGACTCCACAATTATGGCGATAAGTCCCCTCTTTGAGGCGTGGCTGAAAAGACCTCACGGCGTCCTAACCTTCCGCATGACACAGGTCCTCACCGGAAATGGCAAGTTCGGGAGGTTCCTGTTCCGAATTAAAGCGGAAGTGACGCCCGGGTGTCGCCACTGTGCGGAACGCCCGGAGGACACGGTGGAGCACACAATCGCGGTGTGCCCTGCTTGGGCGGAGCATCGCCGTGCCCTCGTGGGGGTGATCGGCGGCGGAGACCTCTCGCGCCGGGCCTTGGTCGAGGCCATGGTCCGGAGCGAGGAGGAGTGGCAGGCGGTCGCCGACTTCTGCGAAGCAGTAATGCTCGCTAAGGAGGAGGCCGACCGCATCAGGCAACGGCGCCCTCGCCGCCGCCGGGATTCCGATCCCGATTTCCAGCCACCGTAGGCGCGGGCTTGCGGACAGTGAGCAATGGGTAGCTCGCTGTCCGGCCGTCCGGTAACTGTCCGGACCAAGCCCAAGTCGTTGACGGCGCGCGCTGTTCCCGCGCGCCTCAAGGAGTTGTCAGCAAGTATGAAGGCTTGAAGGAACGGGATGGGTTTTTTAGTCAGTAAGAGTCTGACACTATCTCCCGCTCCGCGCAAGAGCGGGGGTTGTCATAAGATGATTTTTCCCATCGAAAAAAAAAACGGTGAAGGTAAACATCCTCACGATGTTTACCTTCACCGTTTTTGAAAGCAGTGGAGATGAAATAAATTACACAAAGTAATGCGTCTGGGTGGGTTTGAACCCGTGACCTACAACTCGTAAGTCTGGGCCGTTACCACTTGGGGTCCTAAAAGCCCCACGATCCTGTCAATTTTGATATTTGGATATCTCGCTCCACAAAAAGACGTTTCTGTTTTCAATCAATTTTCATATATTCCGTCTCAAACGTTGATTGTTCTAAAATCACTACGCGCTGTTTTGGTACAGTTTTTTGTGTTCTCTTCATATCGGAATATAATTGAAAATCCGTGCTGTGTTTGATCTACTTCGTATTTGCTTTTTTAGTGTATCAGGTCAGAGTATACCATCCTGTTCTATGCGTAGTCGATTGGATTGGTCTTGCTCGACGTTCGAAGGCTTTTAGACAACTTTATTACTTAGAGCGGTGTTTTCTATCTGCTATTTGTATTTGTTACTTTTTTAAGGAGAAAGGGGGGAAATAATCAAATAACTTCTCTCGCTGTGCATGTAGCGGGATGGAGTGTCAGGATTTTACGAGTACAATGTAGGTAATAAAAACGGGAATAAACCTCGCTATTTTAATTAACACATAGTTATCTCAAAAAAATTAGGAAATAAATTCAAGAACAGCTTAGTAATTTTTAAGTTCTCTAACAAAATGGTAACTTTTTACTAGTTTTTATTTTATTTCACTTGTCCTTATGTTTGTTTATCTGAACATATCAAATCAATGCAAATTGATCGACTTCCTATTTACCGATTGAGCTGAAATGCATGCATGTGTAAATCAGATGACAATGCAAAATTATTATGACATTGAACTGATCTGATGATGGAACCGGAAGGTGACCATAGGAACTCAGATGACCCTACCGTGTTCTATCTTTTTGGAATAGTCTTGATGAGAATTGATTAGGGATATACTGCGCTATAAAAGCTTGCTATGAAAAAAAATATTTTAATTGAAAACTTTTTTTTTGGTAAAAAATCTTCGGCGGCAATCTCTTTCTCTTTTTAGGTGGGGTGACATCCAATGACATCTCTTGTTCTTTTGTGTCAGACTTTTACTGACTAAAACCCAATCCTGCTTCTTCTTTGCTTTGAGAATCATCCAATGACTTTTCCTGGGTGGAGCAGGAGAGCGTGTCAGATTTATAATAAGGGTCGCCGGGCCACCGGCCGCAACTACAAAACCCTGCCACTGGCATATTTCCTGTAGGTTTAATAATGTATTTTATATGGATTCGACGCACACGGTTGACGCCGGTGGCCGCCACACGTTACAAATCGCCGCTGCTCGTTTTTTGTGGCCCGAACTGGCCACTAAACGTCGATACAAAACGATGTCATACGGCACTCGCAAATTTTAACCTTCTTCGTCAGAGTCCATTGTGATACTTTGCATGTGAAAAAGTAGCAGCCACCGGCCACAAGTGGCTGTCGCCTTCAGCTTTCTCTGTGGCCGCTCCTAGCTTCTCGTGGCGGCGTTTGTAGCTGTAGCGTTAATGGTTGTGGTATGTGGCCCGTGTGCACCGACACTAAAACCACACCCGTGACCTTTAGTTGCCCTTTGCGTTCTCAGATCGTGGCTTTCCTTTTCAGATATTCCCCACGGTCTCTCTGACTGTATTTGTCATATAAAAAGTCACTAAAGTGTTTCACTAGAGTATATGGTACCAAAATTTCTCGTATATTTCGACGTTACTTTTCGTACAAAAAACTGATACCGCTACCAAAAACCACAAAAAAGCCTAACTCAATATTAAAATATTCCCCGCAGATTCCATTGTAATCGAGTTGCCAAAGTAACCATCATATTACCTACTTAATAAAAAAGTAAAATTTCCTTATATTAATTTAATAAGGTGCCTGATATAGAAACCGGCACGAGGAAATGGCGTCATCAGTGAGGACTCGAAGTCAATTTTTATTAAACTCGTCAGAACGAGTCGACTTGTGGAGAAAAGTTATAATCTCGACGTAAAAATCATCGTAGTTGCCAGTTTAAAGTGAACTCAATGGAAACCCTGAAATTATTTGCTATGAATATTTTTGGGGTTCTCTCAGATTTTTATAATCCATGAAAACCGTATAAATACGAGAAGGATAAACTTAAGTAAGCAAATATACACACTTCCACAAACTTTTGTCTTCATATTAGTATTATTATATTAGTAATATTATAATTAGGTACTTAGGTATAATTATGTTAAACTAAAACTAATATATAACAGGTCTTTACCTATGAAATTGCCATTTTTTAAAACGCGTTGCTTTGAAGGGGATCTTTGAATCGACTTGAAATTATAAGTTCAAAAAACTTTATATTAAAAGTACGTAATTTTTTTTTTTTAAATAAGTTATTTATTGATTTCTTTATGTTTTGTATTTGCTGTAATATTTATTATTAAGAGTTCGTAGGACCTATGCATTTCATTTCATAAAGTTTATTAGAACTTATAATTCCAAGTCAATCCAAAGATATAATACTTCAAAGCAACCGTTTTAATAAACGGCAATTTCATAGGTGTAGTAGTATTAAAATTAAAAAAACAAAAGTTTATGAATGTGTGAGTATGTATCTGTAATATTATTGTAACTGTCATACTAGTAATATAAAGCGAAAGTGTGTGTATGTGTACTACGCGTTCCAAATGAGAATAGGACCGATTCCTATGTTTTGACGTCTCGTCATACTGTCAAATCGAAGAAATTTTGGCAAAATTAAAAAACTCAGAGATGAATAAAATTGAAGAACTGGATTCTGAATAAACTTTTTCGTTCACAATTCATAAATTAATTAATTTTTTCGTAAATTAATTAATATTTAAAAATTTCTTTGGTCGATTTGACAGTAAATCGTGACGTCACAACATGGCGAAAGATCCTATTCTCATTTGGAACGCATTGTATATATTTGTGACTCCTCTACACAGATTCTGCTAAAGGGACTTAAAGAAATTTGTTACTCAGATACACCATATCCTGGAATAGCTCATTGTATACTTTTTATCCCAGGAGTAGATTCCTTTGGGATAATTTTATATTTTACGCGGGCAAAGTCGCTGCTAAAAACAGATACCAATAAATTAGTTAGACAAAGCCGCAGTTCATTTTTTGCGTTTTTACAACTACTAATTAAGACAATGTTTCAGTCTTAATAGGATAAAGAATCTAAACCATGGTCTTTTGTGTTAATTTAAAAATTACCTTAATAATTAGTTCAAACAATATAAGGATAAACATGAATAGCCTGAAGTTTCAATTACCTCGTTTCATAAGTTTTTTTTAACAAACAAAGCTGTTTTGTTTCTAATTGTTTTGTTTTTGTAAGTTTCTTTTTTCTTTACTTTATTAAATCAAAAACAACAATTTTATTCTGTTCGGCCAAAAAAAAGTGCCTCAAGACGGAAGTCTATGACCAGTGCGTGTTGCCAGTGAAGACGTATGGCTCCAAACGTTGTTTCTTTTCTTTCTTTTCTTTTTTTTTCTTTCTTTTTTTTGTTTTCTTTCTTTTTTTCTTTCTTATCTTTCTTTTCTTTTTTTTTTTTCTTTCTTTTCTTTTTTTCTTTCTCTTCTTTCTTTTCCTATCTCTGTCGCTCACAATGGGCCTCATCAGAAGGCTTAAAGTCACCCAAAAGGAACGACCACATACTGGAAGACACAGCATTGGAAGGCCACCCACGATGTGGACCGATGACCTGGTGAGGGTAGCGAGAATCTGACGGATGCGCAATGCACATGACTGATCGTTATGGTGATACTTGGAGGAGGTCTATGTCAAACGGAGGACATTTTTCGGCTGAAATGATGATGATGACCCAAAAAAACACATACAGAACCACTCCGTAGAAATAATATATCAATATGGCTGCTAGCAAAGTTTTTAATAAATTCAGTAAAAGATCTCCTGACATAATCTCATACTTTACAAACGTCAATCCCAGTGAAATGACACTCTTCTTTTTATCTAAGTCCCCAATTTCCTCAGACCTCCCATTCTAGAAGAAATTTCGAGGATCCTCATAGGTTTGTGCGATTGAAGAGCTCTTTAAAACTGGGCGGTACTGAAAATTTAATTTCCTCGAAGTTTGAATATAACTTTGATGAGATAAAATTGACATATTCTGTTTAAAGATGGATGTGTATTTCTTTAACTTACATCATTTGCCAAGATTTCCAGGCTTAATGAATTGATAAAGACGAAAAATGGATAATAATAATTATTAAGGTGTTTTATTAAGATTCTGGTGGTATGGCTGGGTTTGTACGCGCGACTTACAACTCGTAAGTTGGGGCCATTACCACTCGGCCACCACTGTTCTATTACTTTGTGTAATTTACTTCATCACCACTACTCTCAAAACGGTGAAGGAAAACATCGTGAGGAAACCGGCGTTCACTAAAACCAAAAATTTGAAGACATGTGACATCCACCAACCCACACTGGGTCCGCGTGGTGGATTACGGCCCATTCCTTCTCCTAGAGAGGAGGCCTGAATCCCAACAGTGGGAACATTATAAGGCCGACTATGCTATACTATTCTGGAGGTATGTTGAACAGAGTGTAAAGCCCCACATACCATAGTCCTTTGAACAGATTGATGTTATCTCTGATCCAGGCAACTGCTCGATAAATGATTTCGGAACTGTAATTGCGCGATGCAGGATTTGGTAGTTAATTCTTATGCCTTCACTTCAAGATTACTAGCACTATGCCAGTGACTTATATTAACTAGCGTACCCGGTGAATTTCGTACGACCTAACAGTCAAATAACGTAGCATTATCTTTCGATATAGTTACCGATTGCGATGAAACAAAGCTTAAATAATACATCAAGTTACAATTTTTTTTTAACGTATAATAGTTAGTTACTTCGTGTCGTACATTTTACGTGATGCGCGCACTACTAAAAACTTTTGCAGATTTATCATGTATAGATTTTGGTTAGATTTTAAGGAAAATTTCAAGTTTATTAACCCAAGAAATAAATAATACAAATCTATAAACCATTTTATTAAATGACTTTTTCGAAAAACAGTCATTCGATACGGTTAGACGAACTAAGAGGGTTGTATTGATGATTTTGATGATTATAATTCCATAAATAAATACGTTTTACGGTTGCAAATCATAATTTTAATTAACACACAGTTTGATACTGACCTAAAAACAGCAAAAAACTTAAGATATTCACAAGCCACCCCTTTTTAAGGTGAGAAATTACCTAATGAATTCTCCTGCTCTTGGGTAGAGCCAGAGAACGTGTCAGACTTTTACTGACTAAAACCACACTGCAGCTGCTGCTGCTAAAAGCAACTGAAGGAGCATGAGCTCCTTCAGTTGCTTTTTGCTTTCTAGAACTATGGATTTCCTTTGTAGAAGTCTTCGACCATACTGGCCCCTGCTGTTTTGCTGACATCTCTTTGATGTGCGCGTGAAATTCTACGCGTCGTCGATGACTCCGGACGGTTACTGTACCTATACCATGAGTTTAAAGCAATAGTTTTGTCGAAACTCGATAATATTTTGTATGGCAAATTTTGGTTCCGTAAGTGACCGCTACAGGCGCTGTAAAATTTGCCATACAAAATATTTACGTAGTCGGTATCGACTATCGACAAATACTCTTGCTTTAAAGTCATGGTAGAGGTACTGGACAGCCGGAAGGCGAGCTACCCTTTGCTCGTCGTTTGCAAGCCTACGCTAACTCTGGAGCATCATCTATACTAATATTATAAAGAGGTAAAGTTTTTAAGCTATAGCATAGCTTCTATCGCGGGCCTTGAGCGTGGAGACCGAATCCAGAAATTCCGTAACGAAAATAACCTAACACCCCCCACTCATTTGTTTTTTGAGCGTGGTGACCGATAAGAAAACAAATGAGTGAAAGCAGCTGTCGGCGTTTTGGATGGGTGGGGTTAAGCAGCTGTTAGCGAGGTCTGGTTTTTGATGGAAGAGGTTAAGCAGCTGTTGGCGAGGTCTGGTTTTGGATGGAAGAGGTTAAGCAGCTGTTGGCGAGGTCTGGTATTGGATGGGTGGGGATAAGCAGCTGTTGGCAAGGTCTCATTTTGGATGGGTGGGGTTAAGCAGCTGTTAGCGAGGTCTGGTTTTGGATGGGTGGGGTTAAGCAGCTGTTGGCGAGATCTAGTTTTGGATGGGTGGGGTTAAGCAGCTGTTGGCGAGGTCTGGTTTTGGATGGGTGGGGTTAAGCAGCTGTTGGCGAGGTCTATTGCATAAGTTGATAAAAAATGCTATGCAATAGCTTTGCCGCGGCAGTCCCCGAGTGCCACACGTCTTTTTTTTTTTTTGTTTTTGTTCTACGTGGTAACCTCTGAAAGAACTGATCCGATTGACTAATTTTTTTCACCGGTAGAAAGCTGCTTTATTCCTGAGTAACATAGACTATATTTTATGTACGCAGACGAAGCCGCGGGAAAAGGCTAGTCTGTAATATAGCCCCATTTCCAAAAATAGAATGAGAAATTGAATTCACATGCTGAGACTGTTTTCACAAATCACCCCTCCTAATGAACGTTGATTCTCTCAAATTAAAGAACACATAACACTTGATCATGTTTCTTAAAGTAATTGAACTAATCAAGACGAGAGAGACGCGATTCAACCGAGCCATCGCAAACATCCTGCCACACATCGTGACGTCATCAAATTGTTGCAATTAACAAACTCCAACCTATTTAATTACAGCATTCTGTCCCCCACGCATCTAATTATAAACCCTACCGCATTCATTATAAAGTATAAATTGCTTTGCGGATATGACAGCTGTTACGTAAAGTATACGTCGTACATTGAAAGGAAATTATTTTTCCGAATCGTTTCACACGCGTTTGTATAGTGAAGGGACGTTGGTTTTTTATCGTCATAAGTCATTGTTGTCTATCCATGATTGTGATTTTTGACAGTTTTTTTACTGAGATGAGTTTTATCTGAAATTGAAAATAATGAAACAAAATTGTAAGTTACTAGCTTCTTCCAGCGGCTTCACCTGCGTTAAAGTATAAAACATGTATCTGTCACTCAATGCACTAGCTTCTGACGTTTTATAAATGCCCATATAGGCCTATGGCAAATACCGGGCACGGTTGCTTCGGTGAGTACCTGAACAGAATTGGGCGAGAGGCCACGGCTAATTGCCACCATTGCGGGGGCAACCTGAATTCAGCACAGCACACGCTGGAAGAGTGTCCAGCGTGGGCCACAGAGCGACGAGTCCTAGTCGGCAGGATCGGGCGAGATCTGTCTCTGCCAGCAGTTGCGAGGGCTATGTTGGCGGAGCCAGAAAACTGGAGGGAAGTTGCTTCCTTCTATGAGACCGTGATGGTCCAGAAGGAGACCGCTGAGCGAGATCGTGAAAGGGCCGATCCCGCTCGGAGAAGAAGGCGTCGGGGAGGCAACCGCCTTGATGCCCAACACGCCGAAACCCCGCTTGCATTGAATATAAGTGGGACTTTGGAACCATGGGCGCTCAGAGTGGGGACTCTGCTCGCTCATCGAGGGATTCCAGGGAAGACGGTAGCACAGTGATCACATGCTGCCATGCACAAAGAGGGTCAGGGGAGACCGTTATAAAGTCTCTTCAGGGATGTGTCGTAACAGGCGTTGCACTGAGGGGGTTCCGGAATGGTCTTTTGAAAGGTAACGGGGCCCCTTCTATGTGCTGATGGTGATCACCGAGGTGGTTTTAGTGAGGTAAAAATCCTACACTCCCCGGACTTATCCCCAAAGTCCGGGCGCTTTTTGAAGGATTCCCCTCGAAAACAAAAAAAAGGCCTATGGGAAATAGAAAGATTTTGAATTTTAACTATTGTAAATTATTGGTCTGTCGGAAAAACACAAAGACTTAAATAACCATTGTATTGGAACTAATAAAATCCATAAACTCTTTTCACGTTCTTAGTTCTACGAACGATGCGTAGGCTCGTAGCCATTCGTCGTTTCGCCAATTAGCTACGTCGTAGCGGTGTGTGGCTAGATAGATACTTACTAGATGTATGTGGATGATTTTGGTTGTGTGTGTGTAGATTAAATGTTATTCTGAATAAACATATTATTATTATTATTATTATTATTATTAGATTAACTAGTCTATTGATTGTGTGTGTATGTTATTTTCTATGACACTGAGCGCTATGAGCTTACGCGCATGAAAAACAGTGTACGTGTACACACACAACTCGTAAACTGCAAAAAAAACAATTTAGATGACATTTATACATTACAATTGTCTGTAGCTTGATATATTACTTAGGCTTTATTTCACCACAATCGGTTATCTGTATATGTCGAAAGTTATATGAATTTAAAATGTTCAAGAAGTTGAATGTTACGGGGTACGAAGTTCGCCGGGTAAGCTAGTTTATAACAATATTATGGTTACGATTTTTATAACATATTTAATTTTGAAAAATATAGTACGAAATAGAACATTATTCTCATCTAAAGGTATTCTAATCTAACAGTTAATAATATAATACTCAAGTCTCAAACAAAAAGGTGTTAGGAGCCCGTTCACAAGTTATTTCATGAAAGTGATACAGAAGTTGAAAGATGTTGAAATGGACTCTCATTATCACAAGTTTAAAACTTCCATTTTCTTTGATGAATTACCCCATTACTTGAAATGAACCAAATATTAAACAAAGTCGTGAATCGATCTGATAATGTAATTGAGTACTTTAATTTTGTGGATCTTTATTGGCAACTACTCAATAACAATAGCATTGTATGGGCTGCACATCAAGAGCTAAGCCAAGTTAGTTAAGCTTAGCTCACATAGCTGACGACGTTTTCCATACTTGTGTGTAGATCGCAAATTATGCGAACTAAGCTATGTGAGCCAACTAAAATAACGCTAAGCTAAGCTAAGCTAAGTAAGCAAAGCAAAAGTAAATAAATAAAAGTAAGTAAATATTAGCTAAGTTAGTTGTGTATGCTGATGTGCAGCTACACGAGCTAAGCTAAGCCCTAAGAAATTGAATATGTTGACATATCCAGGGTCTGAAATGTCTTTTTTTTTTAATAATAATAGGTCAGTATTAATCTTCTTCTGTGTGTAACGTATTCATTATTGGAATTTTCTTCATCGATTATATTCACGACGAGTTTCGTCTGGCTAATTGAACTTCGCAACACTAACTGAGCTTTGGCTTAGCTCTTGGTGTGCACGCCATTTATTTCTAGCTTAGCTTAGCTTAGTCTAGCTTAGCCTAGCTTAACCCATTTTAGCCTAACTTAGCCTAGCTTGCTTAGTTTAGCTTTGGCATAGCTTAGTTTTCGGTCTGCAACCGGCTTTGTGTCTTATGAATATGGAGCATTTTAACGAGCTTAAACCACTAAAACCCCCCCAAAAAAATCCGGTTAATCCCTTTCGCCCACTTTGACCCTATTAATATTAAGCTCTTACTTTATTTTTTTTATACTGTATAAAAGGCAACCGTTATGTACTGACGAGAGGCTTTTCTGGCAGATGCTAGAAAAATATATATTCGTAAATTCGGGACAAAGACAGAAAGATCTCACTTGATGGCAAGTGAGGTGGTCTACGATTAAATACGATTGCTTAGAAGTAATCAACCACCACCTCCCTACTACCAACCACCAAGAACCAACCAACACATTTGTGATTCTTTAAAGCAAAAGTGAATGGGCATATTCTGGGCTTGCTTGTTCTATCTTTTGGAGTACGCGCTTTGTTCTTCTCAGCGTATCCATGGCAATACTAGTTAAATTCCTTGCCTAGCCCAGAATTCGGCTACAGCAATGCTGTCCGCTGATGCTGTCATTAGGTCCCTACGTGAGTATGTAACAGGGCACGTGATGCAGGACGGAAGGCAAGACATGGTCTGCGGAGAGACGCCGCACAAACACTGAAGATCGGAACCATCCGAGAACTCCCACCTTTGCAGATTGTCTTTGCTACACCCAACTTGGGCGCGGAGTCTATTTAGAGTTTTCCAGGTTGTTGCATCATCAAAATAGGCGCTCTTGTGACCCTGCACCTTTACACTTTTACATTCAGATAATAGCATCACTAACGACTTAGTAACCTATTCACTATTGACGCCCAGGAATTATTCCCCCATTAATTGTACATGCTCAATCAAAGTGTGGAGCTCTCTCCTAGCATCTCTGTCCTTTACCAACCATTTGTGATACTTTAAAGCAAGAATGAATGGATATATTCTAAGCTTGCTTGGTCCATCTTTCGGAATACGCGCTTTGTTGCATCGTCAAAATTAGCGCTCCTGTGAACGCGCCCTTACGCTTTTACCTTCAGACAATAGTAACTTTTATAAGTTTTCTTACAGGATGCTTGACAGCTAATTACTAAGTTAATAATTACTTTGAATCTAGGTACTAAAGATGACGAGTAGTTTTAGTAAGTTTTAGTAGATAACAAATGATTCGAAACGATATAATTAATTTTTTTTTCGTAATTAATAACAAGCTCACCATTGTCCGCTTTCTTATTTTTTGGTAAGCAATGATTCGTGATCGACGATGGGACGGTTAACTTTTTCCCGTACTTAATTAATTTACTTCGATCAGGAATTCCGTTTCTTTTAATTTGCTTCTGTGATGTTTAGTTTTTTTTTGGACTAAGTAAGAAATTATAAAATAACTGTTCTTGCTCTGAGTGAAGCGCGATTGTCAGAATGGTACAGACTAAAACCCACCTGTGTTCATTCAGTTGCCATTAGCGTTCCAGAGCCGCGGTAACTCTAAGCCACTAATCTTAACATGTTGACAGTGGCATTCATTTTAGTATTATTTCCATTCCTGCGGGGCGTTTAAGACCTCGTTTGAAACTCTCATCATGGTGGTAAGGGGCTTATTAGACCCCATAGCATTTAAGAAACTATAAGTATTTTTATAATTATGGTACCCACGAGGTCAAAGTGGCCCCGTATTAAAGTAGATACTCCACTGCATGTTTTTGTTAACAGAACTGCAAGGACACATACGAGGCATATTAGACCTCGTTCCGCAATAAACATATTAATAGTATGATTTTCTGAATACTATGTTCATAATACCGTACTTAATGTTTGTACTCTTCAGGTGAAAACCGAATTTAATGCCTGTATTTATGCTCGTGACTACAGTGTATTAAGCTATCATCATTATTCGTCATTCACATTTAACAACTCCGCATAATAGCAACGAGCATACAATAATATCGGTAACGTAATCGATTCAGACAATAATTAATCGATTTATGACATTCGATTCCGATGCACGTCCCTACCGCGACGGCCTCGGGCTATAGTGTCGGAATGAACAATGTTTTATAGCATTTTTATGAGATTTTTATCCTATAAGTGGGATCACATTTCGCGAAGGGTTATTTCGAGAAATTCCCAGTTACATGTTGTCTTTTTTCTCAAGTCGCACTTTACGACTGAAAAGATTTTTATGACGGATCGTATTTTAAATTCGGTGTGTCATTACAAAAAGGAGACAAATAGGGAATGGCGGTAGGGTTTCGTGTTGGTATTTTCAATAAACGATTGGTACTGATTTTATTTGTTTATAGACGGCCTTGGTATCGAGATGTATTAAAAGCTTTTTTTTTTTTTCGTGGATCGTCTCACGTTTGTCTACTACATATTTCACCTTATGGTAAACGATAATGTGGCCGACGATGGAGCACGCTTACCTAGAAGTCACCTATTCACTCTTGTCTTAAAGTTTCCTAGGTTGCCTTCAGAAAAATAGTCTACAGAGAATTTCACTCCTTAGCTGCACGCATAATAAATGTGTTCCGAAAACACGTTGTCCGTATCTTACATAGATATTTTTAGAGTTGATAAAAAATTTGTATCCTTTGGTAAGATCAACATTTCATCATCATCATCATCATCTTCCTGCCCTAGTCCCGTTTTATTTGGGGTCGGCGCAACACGTTTTTTTCTTCCATTCTGTCCTGTCACTCGTCACGCTATCACTAACTCCCTTTTCTTTCATATCGCATCTCACACAATCCATCCATCTTTTTTTTGGCCTCCCTCTTCCCCTCCATCCATCCACATGTAAACTCATAACTTTTTTAGGAACATGCGTTTCATCCCTCCTTTTCACATGACCATACCAAGACAAACGATTCCCTTTCAACTTTTCAGTCACTGGCGCCACTTTCAAACTTCCCCTAATATACTCATTTCTCACTTTATCCATTCTCGTCACACCACACATCCATGTTAACATTCTCATCTCCTCTACATGCAATCTTTTTTCATCCATCTTTTTCACAGCCCAACATTCTGATCCATACAGTATGACGCACGGACTTGTAGGTAAGATCAATATTTGTGGTGACGTATTTTCATTTCATTATGTATTAACAGGATTACAAGCAGTCATCACAACTCAGTCATGGTTTTATAAATTTCTAAGTTATCTCATACAAAACTGATTGTATAGAAAGATTAGCTTCTGCCTGCAACGGTTTTAAAGCAGGATTCTTCAAACTCCTTATCCGTTTAAAACTTAAAAATTTCCAAAACCCCTTCTCATTGCTTGCATAGATCATAAAAGGAATCCTTTTGCAAAATTTCAGGCACAAATTATGCTAATTGGACATTCTAAAGTGTTGATCTTTATGGAGGAGAATGTACAAAAAAACTCCATGGATACTCTTTTTAATCACATTATATTAAAAGTAGCTTCTGCTAGCGAGAATAGATTTCTTTTTTTTCAGCGTCCACGTGAGAGTAGATCCAGAGAGAGTAGAGTAGTTTCTCCATACAAAATTTGGACCCCGTTTCAGATGAAACAGGTGTCCGAACAGATGTTTAGGGAGTGGATTTTGAAAATCCCTCTCTTAGTGCTTTACAATTGTTATAAAAGAAAACCATGTACAAAATGATACGCTCCTAACCCTAGCAGTTTTGGCTGTGTATTGATATGTCAGTTAGTCAGTTTCTCCTTTTATACATAAATGTATATAGAATAGACGAAACGCCATCATTTATCAACCAAACTCACAAAGGCATTCACTTCCTCGAAACACAAAATTCAATAACCATTTACCAAAGTAACAAACCATCCTTCAATCTGGAACAGCACAAAAGAGAATCCGATCCCATAATATTAGACTTACAGAAACAAACAATGGCTGCACTCGATAAATCTAAATAATATTAAAAATTCATACCTACCGACCGAAAAGATCCTTTTGCGAAACACCAAAAACATTCTCCAGTGTAACCTATTGAATTAATTTTGTTCTGTTGATTGTAAAATGAAAATGGTTATATCTGCATTGCAAATGTCGTAGAATGATGTACCGATTCGGAAACGGTCGACAGTCGAAACGCAGAACGTTAACAACGTTATCGACGAAACTGGGAGCGAAAAATGTTGCGATGTGTTATCGTCGAGTTGAGATCGGTTTGCAAATAACTAGAGTCAATTTAAGGTGATACGTGATAAACTAACACGAATTGTTATTACGACCTGAAAAGTTGATGAATAACGAAATTATTATTGGAATTTTATTGCTTATATATGTGTACTAAATGCTATGTCCAAAATGTAAAATTTAAATGTTTTTACGGCTGAAGTGCCGAATAGATTATGGTGAATTCCCATAGATTTTAAAATCTTGTTCGCTACCTATATTCTTGCAAATAAAAATATTATTAATTTATTCATTCATGCATGCATGCATTTAATCATTCATTCATTCAATAATTCATTCAATCAATCAATTATTCATTGATTCACGTCTAGATGATGACCGAACGCCTTTGATGATTTGCTTGAGAATTAGCGAGCACAACAACAAATGCATTAAAAAAAAAGGGAGCGGCCTTTGCCTGGGAGTGGGATTTATTTATGATGATACCGTACCTTATATTATCTCCTCATATCTTTTTATTTTTAATCTATAAAAAAAGAAGGGGTCACGGCAGACCAAGAAGGAGATGGCGGGACGACTTGGATGTCTTCCTTGGGAATTGGAAAGAAGTGGCTCAAAACCGGGAACATTGAAGGAGTGGAGGGAGGCTTTTGCCCAGCAGTGGGAAAACATGGGCTAGATAAATAATAATAATATAAAAGAAGAAGCTGACTGACTAACACATCAACGCACAGTTGAAACTACTAATACACTAGGGACTAGGACAGTGAAATTTTGCCTAGGGTTTCCTTTTACAACGTAAGTGAGCACCAAGGGAGGGTTTCCCAAAGTTATTTCCCTAAAGGAAAGAAACAGAATTCCAAAGTTTTGTATGGAGTAACCTACTTCTACGCAGGCTAAGCTACTGACAGAAGCTAGTATAATATTATAACGTGATTTAAAAGAGTATCCATAGAGTTTCTTGCATATTCTCTTCCATAGAAATTAAGGCTTTCCGCCTTGGCATATGCAATTAGCGTCATTATTTTGACCGACTGATTTCTTGGCAATTCAAAAGTGCCTGTAAATGGTTTATTTGATTTAAATGCTTGATTCTTGTGCGCCTTATATTGTGTACCTTATTCCAGTTTTAGAGCTTTGTGTAAATTCATATAGAACTCATGTGATGAAACGAATAATCAAAAGAATTGTTTAGCTTGTTCTTCTTAGCGTGTCGATGGCAAAACTGATTTTAAATTCCTTGCCTAGCCCAGTATTCGGTCTCAGCAATGCCGTCAACTGATGATGCCGTTAGATTTCTACATGAACAGGTAACAGGGCACGTTATGCAGGATGGAAGGTGGGACATGGTCTGCGGAGAGACGCCGCATAAACACTGAAGGTCGGAACCGTCTAGGTACTGAAACGGGGGGAGACGCCAATGAAAGGCTTTATTTTTACTTTGACTAATTATATTGTTAGGAGCCTTTAAATTATATTATTATATCAAAAACTAATATTTTTCTTGTCGACAACTATCATCTATCATAAACGAATCTATTTTTTTAATAACCATAAACCCACAGTACCCCCATCTCTAGAGATAAAAGCTTAGCTAATGTTAGAGAAAAGATGTCATTAGGACGCATCTATTCATCTCTCTTCATGATCTGTCAAATCATCAGATAATTATAATTCACTATCTTTCTCTTTGTGAAAAAAATCTACTTTTCATCTGCAATTGGACATTTTTCTGCATGATAAATTTATTTTTGCTCATCAAGCTTGATTCCACCATCCTGGAACGAGACAATTAATTTTCCTATGATTATCGATGGACGAAATTTTTAAACGTAACTTTATTTTGTCCGATATTCGTATGCAATGAAGCGAACAATGAGTTTTATTGTGTTACAAGTAATGTTGTTGTTCCATGAAAGTTTCACGGAAATAATTTACTTTTATTTGATTCCATCGACGGGAATCGAGGTTTTTAAATGCACTGCTCGTCATTCTGGGTAAGTTGTAATGAGGTCTGAACAGAATGGCCCGTTTACTCATGTAGGTCAGGGTTTATCGGCAATTCATTATATGAGTTCATAAATTAATTTTATTATGAAGGTAATGAGCTTGCCTTTTCATTGTTCCTCTTATTTTCAGCGCACTGATAAATCAGTGTACTCATAGGGAGAGGCTCGTGGGTTCGCTTCAGAAAGGAAAGCCCGGGGGTTTTAGTCAGTAAAAGTCTGACAAGTCCTACCGCTCCGCCTTAGAGAGCGAGAAGTCATTGAATGATTACCTGCTTAAAATAAGGCTATAGTAATTTTATTGAAAGAAAAACGGCGAACATTTTGTTTAGCAATGCAAATTATGAGGTAAACTACAATTGAAACGTTCAGACTTCTGTGACTCCTAAAACACTTCAACTTAACTTCTATGTCATTAGTCTAGATTTGAAAGTTTACATTGACCTTATTTTTAGTATATATGAAACCTGAAACAGCTGTCTAGTATTTTTATGTAAAGAATCTATGTACAAAATTTGAAAACTGTATTATGAAAAATTACAAAGTTATAAGCCAGTTATGGTATCTGGTTGGCGACATAAATACATGGTCACCGGGCCACCCATGCAACTGAGAGATTGTTTTGCTTCCGCACCCAGCTGTGCGCTGGCGCTTAATGCCCGCAATGACCTGCCATGACCTATTTTGTACTTAGTTTCAGTGGTGTCCAACTTATGACTGTTTTTAAATATTTTTGGGAATAAATATAATAATAAAATAATAATAGCCATTTATTCCATATTTCTTTGTTAGCTTACATTTCAAATGTTGTTAGTGATTAGTTAGTAAGTTTGCTTAAATTAAGTTAGTAATTTTAGTACCTGTTTTTATGTTGAAATATGGACCCCTGTAAGGGTAAAGGCCTCCTCCATCTTCTTCCACCACTCTCTGTCTTTGCCAGTATTTAGCCAATTGTTTCCTGCTACCTGAATGATATCATCAGCCCACCGTTTCATTGGTCTTCCAACATTTCTTTTCCCCACTGAGCCTTTCCATCGTGTGGTTTCAATAGTCCATCTTTTATCTGTACATCGTGAGATGTGTCCAGCCCACTTCCATTTAAGTGTGAGTGCATTTATAAGAGAAAAATATAACATGGTGTAAAAACTTTTGGGATCGATTCAGTTACTGATTCCGAACAAACTATATTCAAGTACGCATATACTAAAAATAATTTTTCATTACTCATACTCTGAAAATAGGTCTGAAGTTGCCTGAGGAGCGGGCTGAAAGTGGTACTTTTCATCCCTAGGGAGTTTTACTTTACAACTGACAGCTGTCAAATTATTAAAAAAAAAAATAGTTCTATCTTCACATTTCTATTGAACCATGTTCCAATTTTCCATACAGCCAGTCAATCACAGCGCGATATAAAATTGAAATAACTTAAAGACAAGTATTAATTAAATAATGTTATATTTTAAGTGATTTATTTGTTCAAATATTTCTTTAAAATACATTATTTTTAAAGGTTACAATTAATTTCTAATTTTCATTAATGAGGATGAATAGCAGGCCGGCCGCAGAAAAAAAAAACAAAATGGCGGGAAAGTGGCAATCAGTCGTTGGTTTTTCGAGTTTTGTTTACATTTCCGTACAACAGAGATTTGTATTAACACGTTATGTTTATCAGATTAAAATAGTGATATAACGCCTAATTTCATAAGAGAACAGGCTAAAGTAGTAGTGGAATACCTTTTACCGCCTAAATCAGAAGAAAGATACCTACTTAAAATCATAGGTACTACGACTCAGGTTTTACAAAATTTTTATTTTATTTTTAGTTTCCTCGTATTCGTAATGAAAAGCACAGTGTTTACCTCGGGGTGAAAGTAACCCATTTAACCCCTCGAATTAGCGACCTCGCTTCGCTCGCCCGCCAACTCCTTCTCGGGACGAAATGAATTACTTTCACCCCTAGTGTAACAATGTACTATTTCATTACTCATACTCTGAAAGTAGGTCTGAAGTTGCCTGAGGAGCGGGCTGAAAGTGATACTTTTCATCCCTAGGGAGTTTTACTTTACAACTGACAGATGTCAAATTATTTAAAAAAAAACTAGTTCTATCTTCACATTTCTATTGAACCATGTTCCCATTTTCCATACAGCCAGTCAATCACAGCGCGATATAAAAAAAATTTAAATAACTTAAAGACAAGTATTAATTAAATAATGTTATATTTTAAGTGATTTATTTGTTCAACTATTTCTTTAAAATACTTTATTTTTAAAAGATTACAATTAATTTCTAATTTTTCATTAATGAGGCTGAATAGCTGGCCGGCCGCAGAAAAAAAAAAACAAAATGGCGGGAAAGTGGCAATCAGTCGTTGGTTTTTTTGAGTTTTGTTAACATTTCCGTACAACAGAGATTTCTACATATTAACACATTATGTTTATCAGATTAAAATAGTGATTTAACGCCTAATTTCATAAGAGAAGAGGCTAAAGTAGTAGTGGAATACCTTTTACCGCCTAAAACAGAAGAAAGATACCTACTTAAAATCATAGGTACGACGACTCAGGTTTTACAAACTTTTTATTTTATTTTTAGTTTCCTCGTATTCGTAATTAAAAGCACAGTGTTTACCTCGGGGTGAAAGTAACCCATTTAACCCCTCGAATTAGCGATCTCGCTCTGCTCGGCCGCCAACTTCTTCTCGGGACGAAATGAGTTACTTTCACCCCTAGTGTAACAATGTACTATTGTATGCTAGCTGACCGCCGCTTCGTACCGCCTTACAAATGGATGTAGTATACGTTCGATTTAGTCACAATATAGTAGTCGTCTTAAAGATCACAATATAGTAGTCGTCAGTCTTCAAAAGTACAGGCATCTTCTAGAAACGCTTGGTCTATCGTATACACGTCCATCGTCAGGTGTAATTGAGTTCAAGAGCAATCATGTCACAAAAAACCGGTCAACTACGGGTTCCATGCAAACTTACTTACATATGTAAATACTTCAATTCCAGCATCGAGTCTCAAAGATTTTTTCAATCCCAAAAAGGTCAGTAGTTACTTACGATAAAACGGTTTTCAGACTGTTTTCCTTTCTTTGTGCTAGCAGACTTTGCTACTTGCCTTTCAGGTCTTTGGATCGACAGAAAGTACAGTATAGGTTTGGATTTTCTTGCAAATGTCAAAATAAGCGCTATATACAGATGATGTTGATTTAGAAATTAGATTTTTACACGGCTCCAAGGAGTAAGCAGATCTGAGTATTTGATATTAATTTCAGCTTGATACGAGTAGAAGGGCCTTGACCAACGGACAATAAAGTGGTCTTATAAGTGTTCCGTTTTTGCTGACGTTTGTTTTTTGGTTATTTTTAGAGTTCCATACCTCATGGAACTAAAATTAACCAAAAACAAAACAATAGCTATAACGTATTCTAGTAGCGCAAAATCAGATCAGCCTCGAAAGCCTCGAGTTGGCCACGCCTCCTATTTCTTTGTTCTGATCACGTGGCCAATTCAAGGCATTCGACGCCAGAGAATCGAAACAAAACGGTCCTAACTTGGCTAGGCAGGCAGATTTCATTAACAAAAACTCTAGTAACTGATATATGAAACAAACAATCCAAATAGGCATTGTTTTATAACAATAAATTGCTTAAAATACAAGGAGCTAATTCTCAAGTCTCAGTGTTAACTCGTCTGAAGGGTGTTACGGTAAGGTCTTGCATCTTAATCCAATTTAGGCGACATATTGCTGCCGCAAGTAGCCTCGGGTGGTGTCTGTAAACTCCGTGGTAGGGTGCTCACTTTGCAAGGAAAATAAGGGGCGTGTAGCTAAGAGTGTGTCTACATCCACATATATTCTTAGCTAGACTGCTGTGTAAAGTTTAGCAGAGAATTGTGTGAGTATAAAACGGTTTTCTACTGTTTTTGAATCTATAACTATATAAATATTCAAAAACACTCACACTCACTGATTAATCCTAACACCTAAAAACTTAAAAATTAAAGGAAGGTTCCATATAGACATAAAAAAGTGATGTGTTGAGGTAGCTATATATGCTAGGGTACCTAATACCTGACAGGTTTGACTGTAAAGTTGAATTTTATAAGTAAACCGGAGCGTGTATGTTACACAACTGTGCAGGTTTCCACACAAGTTTACGTAAAAGGTATAACTGTACAGGTAAAGCAATCAGGTATACCCTAGCTTGTATTTAGTAATTATGTTATTTTATTCCAGGACAACTTTTACCCGTGTACCCAACCAACAAAGTCATTCAGCCGTTTGAGGGTAAATGATCAAAGCTCTAAAGCCTTGAGCATCGACGCCGAGTTGTTGGCCTGACGGTTTTCTATCGATTGCATTTCGGTGAGTGTGAATTGCACAATTTAATTCCGCCAAGTCCGTTCCATCATCGGACCACTAGACGTATGGCGTTGCGCCATTAGTACATGGTGGATATCCCACCCATTCGTACAAAACGTTTTGGAAACACATTTATTACGCGTACAGCTAAGGAGTGGAATTCCCTGCCGGAGTCTGTTTCCGGTGAGATAGTGGTCAAACGCGAGCCTATCCATTATAAAAAAAAGTGTGATTTTACATCATAGAGTTGAAAAGCGCCCTCTAGCGATTACATGGCCACGCTCAGACTTCGAACCTCAACGCAAAAATTAAAATTCACCAGAATAAGCCTCCAGCAAACGTCAGGTTTGAGATCAGTAACTTTACATAGCCTCCTCTAAAGATTGGTTTATTTAGGCAAACCATTGTTTATTCAGCGAATTTCCTATCTTTATTCATTGTTTTACGAGTTTACAATATTAATACGCAATGAATTTTGTTTCTATTGTAAATGATGATTTATTCTGGGAACTGTCTTCGCGTAATGGGCCTGAGTAGGGTTCTCTTTGAACTGATCCTTCATTATACCTTTACAGTGGATGGATGTCAGCAAAAATTGTGTTTGTGATTTTGTCAGTTTTAACTCATTGTTTGATAGTTTATGGATACAAGGGGCTTTTGTTGGATGTTGTCTTTTTTACGTAGAAAATTATATTATCAAACGACTACTTTCGGAGAAGTAAGACGGACACTCCCTGTGTCAGTTTTTACTGATTAAAACCCTCTTGTATTTGTTCAGCTACTCTTTGCGGCCACTGTTAGGCACGCCATAATTGTAGCGGTAAGTCGGAGTGGCTGGAAAGATGTCATGGCGTCCTCAATTTCCGCATGACAGAAGTTCTCACCGGTCATGGTAAGTTCGGGAAGTTCTTACACTGGATTTGTGTCCGCCGTGGTCCACCCGGTGGACACGGTGAAGTATACGGTGGAAGTGTGACCTTTCACACCAGGTCCTGGTACAGGCCATGGTCTGGACCGAAGAGTGAAGCAGTAATGCTAGCGAAGGAGGCGGCCGCACACGTCAGTTAATGGATTTTCAGCCACCATAGGCAAGGGCTTGCAGACGGTGAGAAATGGGTAGCTCAGCGTCCAGCCAGTCCGGGAGCCGGTCCGAGCCCCAGTCGTCGACGGTTCCATACGCGCCTTAAGGAGATGTCAATGAAGCCTTAGGGATCCAGCAGGACCAAAGTCTATTGGGGCCAAGGGTTCGCTTCTGAAAGGAATGCTTAATGAAAAAAAATAATGGGCGTGGGTGTGAGCATGAGCGCTACTGGCCCCAACTTCTAAGTAATAGGACGTACGAACTTATAACTCGGAATTAAAACAGAAAAATATTCAAACTTAAACTGACACCTTACTCTGTATAATTTATTTCGTCACCACTGCTCTTAAATCTTTGAAAGAAAACATTTTCTTCATGATGAAACCATTCATGAAATCGTCATGTCCTAGAAACATAATTTCAAAAACCTGTGATAAATTGGGAACACATTCATTACGCGTACAGCTGAGGAGTGGAAATCCCTGCCGGAGTCTGTGTTTCCCGACAGCTATAACCTAGGAGTCTTTAAGTCAAGAGTGAATAGATTGCTTCTAGGCAAGCGTGTTCTATCGTCGGCCATATCATCGCTTAACATCAGGTGAGATAGTGGTCAAACGCGAGCCTTTCCATAAAAAAAATAAATAAATAGAAGACCTTAGAGTCCCAGCATTGGGAACATTATAAGGCTGATTATGCTATGTCATTATTTATCATGTTATCAGTTAACAAATTCAGCTATCGATTTACCAAACCCTCTCCAATTGGCATCACATACAACACAGTAGATAACCAAACACGTACCACGAATGTACACCTACACATACATAAACTAGATAGGATCTATAGGGAAACAACCAAAACGTCTCTACTTAACTGATTAAACATCAACATTGAAGTGTTTCCGAATTAATTGTCGTGTTCTTTGCAAGGCTGTCGGCATTAGCAATTCAAATGTGGCGGAGGCTCGTCTTGTCCAAAGTTGTCGGGGCACGGATTTTGTGATGCGCTCGTGTTGATTGCTTGTTTGTACCTATTGTGGGGCGTTGGTAGTATGAGTGGTGGTTTTATACTTTTGTGATTTTTTAGGGGAACGTGGACATTAATGAAACGTCAAAATTCAACTGCCACCGAGTAATAGATCGGAAAAGTCTTAGAGCGAAGTGTACTGTAGAGTCTAAGACAAAGCGAGAGGGCATGTCAAAATTTTGCTGACTAAAATCCACTCTTATGTTCTTTATTTATCTCGCGTTCCAGGACTCCGGGTTTTCTTTTCAGAAACGAATCCATTAAGTACTCGAAGGTTACTCTCGTAGTAGGCTTCGACCTTGCTATATCCCTATAGTTTGCGAGTACTCATTAACCACTACGGTTGCGAGCTACCCATTGCTCGCCGTCCGCCAGCTCGCGCCTACGGTGGCCGGAAATCGGGATCGGAATTCTGGTGGCTGGGGTGTGAGGGCCGCTCCCTCGCGCGTGCACGTACGTACTCCTCCTTTGCTAGCATTAGTGCTTCGCAGAAGGAGTCGACCGCCTGCCACTCCTCCTCGTTTCTGACCATAGCCTGTACCAAGACCGGGCGCGAGAGATCGTTGCCTTCGATCTTGTCCACGAGAACACGGCGTGTTCTGCCCGAGCGGGGCATACCTCTACCGTGTCCTCCGGGCAGTCCACACAGTGCAGGCACCCGGGAGTTACTTCCGCACGAATCCCGTTCAGGAACTTCCCAAACTGACCATGTTCGGTGAGAAACTGCGTCATGCGGAAGGTGAGGACGCCGTGAGGTCTTTCCAGCCACTCCTCGAAGTGGGGACTTACCGCCATAATTATGGCGTTCCCACTCATATAAGAAGAACATCACCCAAAAAAAACCAAAACACCTTTTTTTTAATCATATAATTTCCATTGTGAAGGCGAACACGATATAAAAACGATGTTCCACCCCTAAAATAATTTAAGGATGCCCAAATAACTCAACACCTGATTCCCTGAGGAACTCGGAAAAAAAGATGGTTTTACCAATAAGAAAGTAACTTAATTGTATTTTTCTGCTTAAAAGCTTAGAATGACCTTCAACTCTGTGAACATACTTGTTAGGCAGACTTTAGTTTATAATATTCAGTTTCTTTTTTATAGTATGTATGTGAGAACAATATTGATTTAACCATACATTGGTAAAAAATACGTTTACAAGTCTCAATATCCTTTAATTTAATGAAGTACTTAATTGTGTAAACTAAAATTAATTAATTAAATAATTAATCAATAACATAAAATTACAACAATTGTCTTTTGAAAATTCATTCATTTTTCAATCAATAATAAAACATTAAATAATAATAAATTTATCTTTAAAAAATAAACATACTGATTGTAATTGAAATTAATTGAATTGTTGTAGAAATTAATTAAATTATCATTGAAATTAATTGAATAAAATTGATAAGTGATCACTAAATAATATACAACCTTATTTTTAGTATCTGCATAACACCTATCTAGTATTTTTCTGCGGAGGTCTCTTGTTCTTCAGTGAATAAATGTTTTCATTCCTATTTTTAGGGACTTTCACAGACAGACAGACTGACAGACGGACGGACAACAAAGTGATCCAATAAGGGTTCCGTTTTTTTCCTTTTGAGGTACAGAACCCTAAAAATAGAAATGAAGACATTTATTTACTGAACAACAAGAGCCTAAATGTTTGAGCCTAAAACTAAACTACCTATTTACAACTATACGCTCCTAGCTAGCTGTCATAAAATAAAGTATCAAAAAATTCCTCGACATCGTTGTCGACTAGATGTGTGCCGAAAAAGCTGGCGACATTTCCACTTTGTAGTAATGCTCTATGTTAGTACTCGTAGCACACGTCTTTTTGTCTGTGAAGACAGAATATTTTAACATAGATGAATACATAAATCCTGTATTGCACACAACACAAAAAATACACAAAACTACACATACACAAGAACAACAGAATAAAAACGAAGAACGACCATAAGTATCGAAATAAATACATACCAATATCAAAATAATTTAAGTCAAAGTTAAGAGAAACATATAAGTACGGTCAATACTTACTCTCTGAATGAAAACGCCGCCATTGTGATTATCTAACTCGAGTCTAGACTCATCATCTTTCTGCCCGTTATCTCGTGTTACTGGCCACGAGGCCCTATCCGAAACTGGTATAATATAACCGGTATGAAAATATGCTCAAAATGGAATTTATTCACTTTTTAATAATTACAACACGGTGACAAAAAAAGGATTTTAGTCTTAGGATACTATTACGTAACTGAGTTTACTATGGCACCACACTGTTCTGCAGTAGGCAGAACAGTGTGGCGCCATGGTAAACTCAGTGGTTGGGCGCTGCCATAAATAAACACACAGCTACATATACAATACACACATATGAATGATATTTTTTATTTATTTATTTAACACATTGTAATCACAAATATCAGTAGTGCTCTGGCTCTTGTACTAGGATATCCTGTATCACAAGAGCCAATATATTATTATATATATTATTATATATTGGCTCTTGTGATACAGGATATCCACAACTATCACACAAGCGCCGTCTAGTCCCAAGCTAAGCAGAGCTTGGGTTATGAGTACTAGACAACTGATAAACATACTTATATATTTCTAAATACATACATATTATATAGATAAATTACACCCAGACACAAAATAAATGATCATGCTCATCACACAAACATTTGTCCTGGTTGGGAATCGAACCCACGACCTTCGGCATAGCAGTCAGGGCCATTAACCACTATACCGACAGGCCAGTCAGACACAGTAGTGACCTTATCACCATATCATTTAGTTGTACTCTGTGTTTTTCAATCTCATAAAGCGAATTCTGAACATATCTCGGTGATGTTTAGTTAGTCAGTTGTGTCAAATTGTATTAGATGTTTATTTTTAACGATTTTATTCAATAATTTAATTTAATTTATGAAAGTTGAATAAGAGTGAATAGGTTACTTCTAGGTAAGCGCGCTCCATCGTCGACCCTGTCATCGCTTTTCAACACCGGTCAAGCGCGAACCTATTACGACAATTTTTTGACTTAAATTTTAAATCTCATGTAAGTAAACTACGATACCATGTTTTTATGAGAAATAAAAATTCTTGAAAATTCTTTAAAACCGGCGAATATCCATTAAAACATTTTTAACACATCTACGGTTCGGACTAAGCGCCTCGTCTCGTCGTTTATACCGCGTGCGTCGAGGGACTGGAATAATTTAGCTGCTGCGGTCTTTCTGTCCTATTATAATCCAGGTTTCTTCAAGGCTAGAGTTAATAGGTAAGCAGTGATGCGAACCTCGCATCACTGCTTACCGTCAGGTGGGATCGCAGTGAAGCACTAGCATATTATTTAAAAAAAACCGAACCGGTATAATATTCTTAGATATTCGTATCTAGATCTGAAATTTTAAATCCATTACATTCTTAATCATCATTATCGTCATCATTTCAGCCGATACACGTCCACTGTTGGACATAGGCCTCCCCCAAGCGTTGCCACAACGAAAGTTCTTGTGCGTCTTTCATTCATCGGTTTGACCTTCACCATGTCATCGGTCCACCTTGTAGGAGGCCTTCGAACGCTGCGTCTTCCGGTACGCGGTCGCCACTACAGAACCTTTCGGCCCCAAAGGCCATCTATTGTGCGAGCAATGTGCCCTGCCCATTGCCACTTTAGTTTGGCAATTCTTCGTGCTATGTCTGCAACCTTAGTTCTCCTGCGGATATCTACATATACAATCTTAATCTTAAGTATAAATCCCCCAATCATCTCTTAAAACCCGCCATCCCTTGAATTCAAGAAACATGAAAATAAGTGCTCAAGTAAAAGAAGATTTATTTCAGGTTCACGACCGGTCTTAGGCTATTTGTAGGCCGAAGTAGGGTTTTATTCGTACGGTCTTACCCACATACTTAGGACGCATATAATCATAGATTTAGATGCCCTTTAGTTTAAGTGTTTGGGATAACTCTTCGTCACAGCGAGGGTAACTTTAGGAAGTTGCAAGATTGCTAAACGAAAAAAATATTTTTATTCTTCTTCTTGGTCGTTACACTATTGCCAGAGTGGTGGTGGTTATTATAAGGTAGCTAACCAGAAGCTCGTTCCTTCTTTGTCTTTTATACCGGAGCCGAGCCTTCCTTTCAGAAATAGACTCTTGGCTCCAATAGGTTTCGACCCTGATGGGCCCCTCCGGTTGCTGACAACACCTCGAGGCGCGCGGGAAAGGATGTTATGTTCACATGAAATAACGTGCATAATTACAAAAAGTTAGGAGACAGACATAATTACTAGACTAGACAAGCCAATAAGCTAGCGGGAGTACCACATCGGCTCTCAAAGTCTGGTAAACTTACGCACATTATAGGCCCTAAAATATTTTACAAACTACGGTCGTCACTTACCTCGGCAATGACGAGGTCTAGCTCTTAGGCTAAATTTAAGTACTGACTCACTTAGAATGCGCTTATTCTATTGAAGAATAAAATATCAAATAATATACAACATTATTTTTGGTTTATGCGAAACCTGAATAAAGTTTGTTCAGAATCAGTAACTGAATCGATTCCAATAATTTTTACACCGTGTTATATTTTTGCCAATAATATTTAAAAAAGGTCACAAATTGGACAACAGCGATAGTACAAAACAGGTCACGGCTGGACATAGCGGGCATTTCTCCAGCGCACAGTGGAAGCAAAACGATGCCTCAGTCGTCCGGGTGGCCCGGTGACCATGTATTTATGTCGCCAATGAGGTACCATAACTGGCTTTAAATAACTTTGTGATTTTTCACAATTCAGTTTTGAAATATTTTAAATAGGTTATTAATATAACGTCATGCTTCCACAGTGTAATTTCACAAGGAATTACACAGTGGAACTGCCGAGCAGAGAGGATTGGTCAAACAACCTCATCACTTGCAAGGCTGGAAGCCTGATCTGGTTTACAGACGGGTCCAAAATGGGTGAGAATGTAGGATGTGGAATATTTGGCATTAGCCCGAAATTCAGCAAAAGCTTGAATCTGGGAAAACATGCTACCATATTCCAAGCGGAGGTATACGCCATTATAGAATGTGCGGAGGCCAACCGTCAACGAAACTACATAAATCAATTAATTCTGATTTACTCAGATAGCCAGGCAGCTCTTAACGCCCTGAACTCGAATACTTTAAATTCGAGACTGGTAAAAGACTGCGTTAACAAACTGAATGACCTGGGGCGAAGGAATAAAGTTATTCTGAGATGGGTACCAGGTCATTCTGGAATCAATGGCAACGAAAAAGCCGATGAACTTGCACGGGCTGGGGTTCAAGGTCATCAGATAGGTCTAGAACCCTTCTGTGGTATCTCAAAGAACCAGGCCATGCAGACCCTTAAGGGCAACTTATTTGGCGATTCAAAAAAGCACTGGTTGGTACAACCAGGTCGGCTACACGCCAAATCTCTCATAGAAGGCTACTCACAAAAACGAACTGCCGAGCTTCTTGAGCTTAGCAGGACGAACATCTGTGCGATAGCCCGCGCCTTAACCGGCCACTGCAAACTAAACAGGCACCAATTTCACATGAAACTGAGTGACACTGATGTTTGCCGGTACTGCAATCAGGAGAGGGAGACGCCTAAGCACCTCTTGTGTGAATGCGGGCCCCTTATCTACAAACGCAGTGTCCATCTGGGCCGACACATTATTCGCCCGGAGGAGATTAAAACTCTAAAAGCTAGGAGTATTCTAAATTTCTTGGAAGCCTCCGGGCTAAAAGAGTTACTCTAACAAGGTGGCGAGTCACAATAGATCTTTTAGGTCGCAGTGACTACATCCCCTACACTATGGGTGATGCATAGCCCCTTATCTTCTAAATAACAATAATAATAATATTAATATAAAAATCCTAGATATGTTTTTTGCATATACTAAAAATAAGGTTGTATATTATATATTGATCACTTATTAATTTTATTCAATTAATTTCAAGGATAATTTAATTAATTTCTATAACAATTCAATTAATTTCAATAACAATCAGTATATTTATTTTTTAAAGATAAATATATTATTATTTTATATTTTATTATTGATTTAATTAATTTCAGAAGCTGTTGGGGCACACCGCACTACCTCCCTCTACTTTTGCCTGCTGGCAATCATCTGGGCACACTCGTTCAATAGACCGCCAACAGCCGCTTTTATTTATTTCTTTCTTTCTTTCTTTGGGAAATTTGTTTTCTCTCTCTCTGTGTAACTGATACACAAAGTTTCCTAATAATACAATCCTTAGTATCTAAAGTTAGTAGTGTATGTTTAACTCATGACGTTATCCACATGTTACAGTCTACAAATATTTAATATTTTTGATTCTTTTTTTTATTTTATTTTTTTATCTGCCTTGATTTCGTCAGTCCATCGCATTGGTGATCTGCCACTTTTCTGTCTATAACAAGGCGTTCGATGGAGTCACTTTTACGTTGTCAATATAGGCACATTATTTAAAAATACAACTGTATAGATAAGCGCTTCTTGACGCCTATACCCTATTCGCGTTAAGAATAGAAATTTAAAGAAACCTTTTCCACAGTATGTTCAACCGATTTTAACTTCTATTTCGTAGGCATAAGGATGACATTAAAACCAAAAAAAGTGGTTACAATACGAACTATTTACTGCAGCCACCATTTGTCATGCTACCAACGTAATCAAAGTCAAAATCGGTTGAACGGACAGTAATAAAATGTTTTCATAAATTTCTAATGTTATTTTGAACAGAGTATAGTTCTATATTTTTAATAATCCAATAATTGAAACAGGAACATTATATCATATCCAGGCCATTGTATAATGGGCACACCACAGTTATAGCGGTAAGTCCTCTCATTGAGGTGTGGCTGGTGAAGAGCCATGACGACATCACCACATGCACATGGGGACATGATCAAGCTCAGTAGGGTCGATGCGGGAACGTTTGAAAAAGTGACCATGGTCCTAAAACACTAAAAGCAACGGTTGACTCCCTTCGACGCAGTAATGCTAATTAACGAGGTAGCAGTAAAGTCTCGGCCACCAGAAAACGCCTCGAGCGTCTCAAGTTAGGCCTGCATCTGGAGACGCTTCTAATGTCAAGAGTCATAGGATTTCAGGCCACCGTAGATTCGGGCTTATCGACACCGCGAAATGACTGTAACTCCTCGTCCGATAAAGACCAAACCCTGGAACAAAATGTGTGTTGTGTTTCAAGCGCGTCTCAAAGAGCTGACGCCGAGCAATAAGGAGCTCGCCTTCCAATAAGGATCAAGCCCAGATTATCCGGGCGTTGTGTTCCAAGGGCATCTTAAAAAGCAGACATCACCGTGGGCGCGGGATTACGGACGCCGAGCAATAGGGAGCTCGCCTTCCAATAGAGACCAAGCCCAGATCGACCAGGCGTTGTGTTCCAAGGGCGTCTCAAAGAGCTGACATCACAGTAGGAGCGGGTTTTACGGACCCCAGCAACAGGGAGCTCGCCTTAGAATAAGGACAAGCCCTGGATTGACCGAGCGTTCTGTAAAGATTTGACAGCACAATAAACGAAGCCTGCTAGGGTCGATTAGATTTTAGTCAGTAAACATACTCTCCCTCTTGCTCCACTTGAAGATAAAATGAAAAAAAATGGATAAATGATTTCCATGTCCTATTAAAATTCTAAAGAACTAAAATATCCCATCTAAAAACACAATCAATCTTGTCTCGACTTGCCTATCTTTTCCAGCACCACAATCTCGTTTTTTTTTTATGTTAGTAGCTTCAGTTAACACTTTTTTCTATAAAATGGTAACATTTTTACGGTAAACCTCTTTTATATCTGCAACCTTTCAGGAAGATCTAGGTGAAACGGTCGTTTTAAAAGGAAAGCCGGTTTATTATTCAAAGTTTTGAATGTATATTTTACTTAATAATGTAGTTTGTGGTGCGCCGTAGCTACGAGTACAGTAGTAACTCGGTACAGTTTTGTAAGCTTGGCTGTAGCTATGAGTATTTTGCTACGGCGTAGCACTAGCTACGTTAAAGTGCTACGCCGTAGCATATATACGCGATATGTGAAAAATGCTTTCGAGTCATGTTTCAGTCAACTCACTGATCAGTCACGTCGAAAAATTCAGACGTCTGTCTCATACTTTGACTTTACGAACAGCATGTCTTCACGTACAATCACGTACTGATCGGTAACGAGACAGCGACGCGACGGTGTCGCGGCGATTTTAGAAGATATTTGTGTTATGGTTTGAATGTATGACTCGTGATACTTTTGTGCGATCGAATACACATTCATTATGCGTACAGCTAAGGAATGGAATTCCCTGCCGGAGTCTGTGTTTCCTGATAGCTATAACCTAGGGGTCTTTAAGTCAAGAGTGATTAGATTGCTTCTAGGCAAGCGTGCTCCATCGTCGGCCACATCGTCGCTTACCATCAGGTGAGATTGTGGTCAAACGCGAGCCTTATAAAAAAAAAAAAATACAGTATGACAGTAAACAAACCAAAAGGAGTTCCTAAATCTCCCTTTGTTAGTCCAGGTCCGTGTCCAGTTACACAAGGATCGAAGCTCATAGTAGAAGCAAACTTCGTAGATATATGTACCTATACTTGGTTAAAATCTGAATCCTGGTCCACGTTGCTATGGCTTCAGTGGCGTAACTAGTCATTATGGGGCCCCTGATATAATATTTTTACAGTTATCATCATCTTCATCATCATTTCAACCTAAAGACATCCACTGTTGGACATGGCCTCCCCAAGCGTCACCACAATGACCGGTCCTGTGCGTCTCGTATCCATCGGATCTCCGCAACCGTAACCAGGTCATTGGCCCACCTTATGGGAGGCCTTTTAATCCTGCGTCTTCCGGTACGCGTTTGCCACTCCAGAACCTTTCATCCCCATCGATCATCTGTTTTGCGTTGTAGTTATGTTTTGTACAAAATAGGTCCTACTTGTATAGATAGAATTAATGCCTCAAAAGACCTAGAAAATAAAAATGAGCTCGTTTATTGAATCATTCTGAAGGTAGTTGAATAGGTTGAGTTTTTATTGTCATCTTACGTAGAAAAAGCTAGAACGAATAAAGCGAGCTTAAAACTATTAGAATAGCTTATATTTCACTACTGGCCTCCTATCAATAAGGGAATTTATGATTGTGGATGAATGAACAGGGGCACGTGCCAGGGCCCCTGTAGCTAGGGGGCCCTGTATCATTGATACAGCGGTAGCTACGCTCCTGTATAGCTTATTCCAGCTTAGTAATTGGATACTTGACAAGACCCGTCTCGTGTCTTATACGTTAGAAACTGTTCTATAAAATTGATATGTTACGTTTATTTTGATATGTTTGCTTCATTAGGGTAGTATTTGTAAATGTTGAAAGGGATTTAGGAGTTGGAAAGGGCTATAACGATGATGCCATTTCAGTCTATGAAAGTTTCAGTAAGAATGTTTTTCTACTGATATTTGACTGGCCTGTTGGTCTAGTAGTTGTAGCCCTGACTGCTATGGCGGAGGTTGTGGGTTTAATTCCCACCCAGGACAAAATATAATATATTATAATAATAATATTTCACAACTATCACACAACGCCGTCTAGTCCCAAGCTAAGCAGAGCTTGTGTTATGGGTACTAGACAACTGATAAACATACTACGCTTATATATTTCTAAATACATAATTGTTAACGCATTCATTCCCAGCATGCAATCTTATGTCACGCCATTTTTTTTTTTGTATAATTTTAATGTACCCACTGTCATTCTCACAACGATGACGAATCTAACGAAATGTAACACGCCGTTTAAGATCTAGAGCAGCCATGTATCATACTGAGACAGTCGGATAAAAAAAAAACATTTAAAACCATTAATACTATATGGTTATAACTCATTAATTTCAGTCCTCATAAGGTTGTCCATTACTAGCATCAAAGAAAAAGTATATAATATAATAATAATCATATTCACATAACTACCACACAACGCCCGTCTAATCCCAAGTTAAGCAGAGCTTGTGTTATGAGTACTAGACAACTGATAAACATATTATTATATACCTACTTAAATATTTCTAAATACATACATAATAATTATTATAGATAAATTACACCCAGACACAGAAAAAATGATTATGCTCGTCACACAAACATTTGTCCTGGGTGGGAATCGAACCCACGACCTCCGGCATAGCAGTCAGGGTCACTAACCACTAGACCAACAGGCCAGCCAAAAAAACCAATAAGTTTGTGTGATGACCACAATAATTTCTAACGGTAACGGCGTGTTACATTTCGTTAGATTCGTCATCGTTGTGAAAATGACAGTGGGTACATTAAAATTATACAAAAAAAAAAAATGGCTTGACATAAAATTGCATGCTGGGAATGAATGCGTTAACAAACATGTAAATTCACATGCACAAGAACACTCAGACCCGAACCCAGCTGTAAACCACACATATAGTTAAACTAGCTTTTGCTACTATATATACAACCTTATTTTTACAAAGCGTTTTGGGAGTACATTCATTATGCGTACAGCTAAGGAATGGAATTCCCTGCCGGAGTCTGTGTTTCCTGATAGCTATAACCTAGGGGTCTTTAAGTCAAGAGTGAATAGATTGCTTCTAGGCAAGCGTGCTCCATCGTCGGCCACATCATCGCTTACCATCAGGTGAGATTGTGGTCAAACGCGAGCCTATCCATAATAATAAAAAAAAAAGTATCTATGTACAAAATTTCATAACTGTATCATGAAAAATCACAGAGTTATAAGCTTATAATGTCAGCAAAAATACATAGTCACCGGGCAACATGTCACTCAGGTATAGAACAGCTTTTTAAAACGGTGAAAAAATGTTAGCAATCGGACCAGAACTATCAGAGATTAGCTCCTAAAAAAACAAACTTTACCTCTTTATAATTAGTGTAAATAAAGGAATCAAACCCACAATACGCAGCGCAGTATTCGCTCAATCGCTGCGCCAACCATGCCGTCACTTTATACTGTCAGTACCTCATTTGCTGACAAAGACACCAAAAACTTCACAAAAGTATAACAAACTTCTCAAACATAAAAGTAGCTATTAGAAAATAACACCATTCAATTCTTTTCTTTGACTCACAATAGTGAGACAGGTGTCTAGTGTATAACATTTCAGTTCGGGAGCAGGGTCTCTTCCGACGCGAATAAATGCAGGTACATCGTGTAACATACGTCCATATTAATGTGGAGATAGACGGAATGTGTTAGAATTTTGACAATATTGAACTTTGTATTTTTAAGTATCTTTTAGAGCACTGAAAGAACGAAAGAAAATCGCATATATTTAATAAAAAAAAAACAAATAACAATATCGACTAATAAGTGTTAAGTAAATCGAACGGTGAAAAAAAGCATCGTGAGGTAACCGGCATGTCGTAGAACCAACAATTCGCAGACGTGTGAAATCCACCAACCCGCACTGGGCCCGGGTGGTGGATTACGGCCCATTCCCTTTCTTAGAGAGGAGGCCTGAGTCCCAGCAGTAGGAACATTAAAAAGGCTAATGATGATGATGAAATAGGATATGCGTTACATCCGCGTAAAATGGCCAGTGCTCAGCAGTGGTGGCCAAAGGTAACGGCCTCGACTTACGAGTTGTAGATCACGGGTTAAAACCCAGCCAGGCGCGTTACTTTGTGTAATTTATTTCATCACCACTGCTCTCAAAACGGCGAAGGAAAACATCGTGAGGATACCGGCTTGTCCTGCAGACGTGTCACATCCACCAAGCCACACTGAGCTTGTGGGGTGGATTACGGCCCATTACTTCTCCTGGAGAGAAATCTTGAGTCGCAACAAGGGGAACATTATAAGGCCGAATATGCTGCTATGCTGGTAGGTGTGAAATCGTCCAATGACTTCTCCCGATTTAGGGTGGAGAAAGAGGCCGTGTCAGACTTTTACTGACCAAAAGTCCACTTCTATGTTTCTTCTTTTTCCTTGCGTTCCAGGACTCTGGGATTTTCTTCCAGAAGTGAACCCATGGACAGAGCAAGCTTCAGTTTCGCTGGGCCATCTCTTTCAGGCGTAGTGTAACCGTCATTGACCATTGCTCGCCGCCCGCAAGCCGACGCTTACGATGGCTGGATATCGGGGTGGACATCCCGGCGGCTGGGGCGTGAAGAACTCCGTTCTCTCACGTGTTAGGTCGCCTCCTTCTCCAGCGTTACTACTTCACAAGGAGGCGACCACCTGCCTTCCATTCCTTTTCGCTCCAGACCCTGGAATGTACTAGGACCCGGCGCGAGAAGCCGTTGCCGCTTATCACTCCCATGAGGACACGGAGATGCTTTGTCCATTTAGGGCACAACTCCACCGTATGCACCACCGTTTCCTGCGGGTGGTCTACAGAATGATGACATCCGAGCGTTTCTTCCTCACGAATCCGGTGCAGGAACCTCCCAAACTTACCTTGTCTGGTAAGGACCTGCGTTATGCGGAATAAAAGAATGCCATGACGTCTTTCCAGCCAATTCAAAGAGATCCCCTCTTTTATTTTCCGCCATAATTATGGTGTGCCTAAAGCGTGACGTGATGTGAAATTACACAGACTGACAGTATTATAAAGGTAAACATCTGAAGAAAATTATCAGAAGGAAATTACATTGTTCCTGTTTAATGACGAGAACTGCATAGTAAACTCTACTGCACATAACACGTCCGCAAATTTACATAAGCCACACACAAAACAATATTCAACACCAACACAGCTGTTATGTTGAACCGTCTATGACGGCACTAAGCCACTTGCTCGTATGCACAATTCAGTAGGTGTAAGCTCTCTTTGAATACGCGTCGAGTTTACTTGTTCTCTGGCTACTTACTGCGGTGTGACGATGGTTCTTTGTCGTGGTCTGGTGTTGATGTTGGGCTGTGGCGTGCAGACTTTATGGGACCTTTTAGGCCATTAGGTTGAACGTTATGAGCATAGTTCTTTAGACTACGTTTTATGGTGTTCTTACACAATAAAGCACTAAAAACGAGATCAAGTAAGGTGTCCCAGGGCAGAAGTAATTGATAATATAATCTACATGTGACGGATGTAGAAGTTTTTTTAGCTTTTAAACTCTGAAAATGAAATATGGTACGAATTACGAACTATAGCAGGAAAATATTGGTTAAGAGGGGATAGGATCCAGAACCTTTCTGTCCCCATCGAACATCTGTTCTGTGAGCAATGTGCCCTGCACAATGTCACTTAAGGTTAGCGATTCTTCGGGCTATATTAGTAAGCTTAGCTCTCTTGGTTGTAATTTTTTTGATAAATTAGTTTTATATAATTTTTTTTTTTCATACACATTTTCCACTAACAACGCAAACCGTGCTATCAAGATGGTGTAACTTAATTAAATAGATCCCCAAACGAATATTAAATTCCCTTTTACTTGAAACTTGAAAATTATCCATTTGATAAAATCCAATAAACATTAAATACGGCTTGTCAACTCCTATCCTCAATCCATTTGAAATTAATTACAAACGAGTGGTTTTGGAATAAATAATCTGAAAATGGTAACTTTCACTTCTCGGAAATCTATTTAGAAGCTGTTTTGCTGAATTAATATTCGCTGTTACCATGTCGGCTTATTATAATATACTGTGATGGTATCGGTTTTGCTGAACGACTAGTGTCTCATCTTCATAGGATTTTCTCAATTAGCTTAGGGAACGGCTTCTAATCTAACCAGATGCGACTGAATACTCATACTAAAAGTTTCCCAACTTACTTGACGTTGGTTCCTATCTAGCTGGATGCGGCTGAATACCCGTCTTTTACATGGAGCGATTGCCTATCAGACCTCCATGAGCCACTTACTAGGCAACACGATACTTCTTTAATAGACTGATGGTCAGACATTCTGCCCCCCCGCCCCCCCCGTCTCCCTAGCCAAGTTACAACCGATTTGTGTCGAATTCCGTTCCCAATCGGTAACGCCTCGGTGTCAGCAATTATAGAAAACGATAAGTTAGTAGCCATGTTGACGCTCCTGAGTCGGCCGCTCGTTCTACAATGTGGCGTTTGTATAACAAAGGACATAGCGTTGAACATTGTAGAAACGATAACATTTCATTATATCATTTTGAACTACGTGAACTTGGCTACGAATTTTCTATTCGTTTGTTCTGATCACATGATTTATCGTTGAGATGATGTAATTCTTATAAATTTGATTCGTTTTCGACTAGCGTTAACGATTAGAGATAATCAACTTGGCTAGGGATAGGTACTAGTGTACAACTACCTGTACCAACTGTCAAATATCTATGAATGACAACCGGGACCAATGGCTTTATCTGCTTTCCAAATACGGGGTGTCAGTAATATACTAGACTAGTTTTTGCCCGCGGCTTCGCCTGCGTACATAAAAGACCTTCCCTCTTTCTCCCCCTTTTCTCACTTTTTTTATAAAAAAAATTGCCTATGTCCGTCTTCAGGGTCCCAACTATCTCTGTACCAATTCATCAAAATCGGTTTTGCCATTTAGGCGTGAAGACGTAACAAACAAACAAATTCACTTTCGCTTTTATAATATTAGTAAGGAAGTAAGGATAAACTAAGACAAGTATTTATGAATTGAAAAATTTACATCGGTATTTGCCAGTTTAAAACCCGCAACCACATGCATGAGAGGCAGGTGCCGTAACCAATGAGCCATCACAACACACCTCCTCCTAAGATACGCCACGGATGCTTTAAAAAAAAGTAAGATAAACTTTACAATCACTTGCGATTTCATACTATGCTTTACGTAAATTTTATTTATACAATTAGCGAAACGGATCTTGAGCGCTCGGCGTCAGAGTGGGGATCGCTTTGCGCATTCCATACATTGGCGAGCCAATCGTCTTCGTTGTTAGATACATGCAGCAACGCAGGGAACGAATCAGGAGTTACGTCTATGACACGATGGCGCGGCGAGCCAATCACTGACACTCCCCGCCCCCACGTGTCACTTCGCACCACTAAAGAGACCGAATATTTGACTTCTGCGCAACTTGACGCCAGCTCAAGATCCGTGCCGGTAATTGTATATATGTAATAAATCTTAGAAGTTTTAAGTTGTGCGCGCGTCTCGTAAAATGTACGAAATCAATGTAAATACCTAACTTTTATACATTAAAATTGTGTGTAACTCGATATAATAATAATAATTCTTTATTATCAGGCATCTAAGGCCCATGGATCAAATACAAAAATAATCTTACAAAATAATAAACTAATACATAAAGAGATAATATAACTAATAATTATTAAACTATAAACTATTGCACACGAAGTGACGGCGTCGTGTTCCGCTGCGAGGTCGGTATCCTTCCACGAAGTGATATGCTACTTAGACTTTGTTTTATCGCAATCGGTTGTCTATATCGAAAGACATATGGTACGAAGTTCGCCGGGTCAGTCAGTAGGTAAATACGAAAGCAACTCTGTCTGTTACATACTCACATCATAACTGCTAAGGCGGTTATCACACTGCCTCACACCACGCAGCGTAGCGGGTGAAAACGCACCTACGCACGTACTTGTGGAAGTGCAGATCTGCATCAACGTGCGGGTTTTATACGCACCCACGAGTTTATGTGCGTTTTGTAAATTCACGCAGGCACGCACTCATTTCATACAAAATCACGCACGGTACTACAAGACTCTGTGTGGCATACCATGCGTGTCGCCCCGCACATGTAGGTGCGTGATCTGCATGAACGCGCGTGGATGCAGTTTCAGTGTGTTAGACTGTGCGTGTTTTCTATACAAACGGATATACTTACAAGCAACATTAAGACACGCATTCACGCACTACACTGCGGGGTGCGTGGCAGTGTGATAACCGCCTAAGGTATTTGGATGAGCACACAGGTAGACCGTACCATCTATGACCTGTTAATACAAACAAAAATGTTAAACAAATAACGTATCTTGCTCTGGATGGAGCAGGAAAGAAAGGTAGACTTTTACTGACTAAATCCTACAGTATTCTTTATGGCAAGGGCTGCAGTGTCGGCCTTATCGAGCCCCATCAATTTAGCTGAAGCACGCGTGGAACATAACGCGCTGTCCACAAGGACTAAGCCCTTATTGGATGGCCGTATGGGGGCTGCAAATCCGCCCCTACAGCGACAAGTAGTCATGCTGTGACTCCTGACGCCAGGACGCCAGAGGTGTAAGTTTCCGACGAGGGATCTTCCATGACCTGGGTTACGACACTACCCGGGCCAGGGTTAGTTACCGGAGCCAGGGTTAGTTACCGGGGCCAGGGTTGGTTACCGAGGTCAAGGTTAGTTTTGAAAGATAGCTCAGCCCCGGTACGAAAGGCAACGAAGGAACAGGAGTGGGTTTTTAGTCAGTAAAAGTCTGACACTATCTCTCGCTCTGCCCAAGAGTGGGGGATGTTATTAGATGATTTTCCCACCGAAAAAAAAACCTTGATTGCGACATAAGATCTTTTTATCCCGGGATTATGCTCTCTTGTAATAACTTTCACATGAGCAAAGCCGCTAGCAAGAATTATTCCATTTATATGTTTGTTAAGAGACTTTGTTTCCAAAACATTGGAATAAACGTAACAAAACTAACGAGCAATAGTTTGATTGCATGCAAGCGTATAAAAACCTTTTAGACTCGAAACAATATTGGGATAAACTTGTTATAAGCTTGGATTGAAAAAACAAACCAGTATCGTTTTTTGTGTGTACAGATAGTGAGTGGAATTCTCCGTCGGAGTATGTGCTTCCTGATAGCTCCTGGAGGTCTTTAAGTCAGGAGTGAATAGTCAAAAGTGGTTACTTCTAGCCAAGCCCATTTCATCGTCGACCTCATCATTACTTACTATCAGTTGAGACGCTCGCGAGGCTATTAATAATAAAAATCCGGATAAGTGTGAGTCAAACTCGCGCACAAAGGGTTCCGTACCAAAAAATGGCTTAAAAGTCACGTTTTTCTACGGTTTGTTGGAAACGGGGGTCGCTTAAATATTTATTTTATGCAGTTGTTAATTTGTTGTTGAAGCGGCAATAGAAATATAACATCTGTGAAAATTGCAACTGGCTAACTGTCACGGTTCATGAGAAACAGCCTGGCGATAGGTAGACGGCAGAATTCCTTGCCAGAGTCTGTGTTTCCTGATAGCTACAACCCGGGAATCTTTAAGTCGAGAGTGAATAGGTTTCTTCTAGGTAAGCGCGTTCCATCGTCAACCACATCGTCGCTTTCCATCAGGTGAGATAGCGGTCAAGCGCGAACCTATCAGCGGACGGACAGCGGAGTCATAGCAAAAGGGTCCTGTTTAGGTACGGAACCCTAATAAAAAATGAAAAAAATATTTTTAGCTCTATGATTTTAACACAGCTTTTTTTCACAAACTTTTAAAAGATCCAACAAAATCTCATGATCCAACGTGCTTAAGACGAAACATCTTCAACAAAGTTTACCTCAAGAACACTCCGAACATTATGCTCTTGCCAAAGCAAATAAAAGTGGCTATTTATTTAACAGATTCGAACAACTTTTGGCAGTTACTTATTCTTCCGGTAGGTCAGGCGGATTACCGTATTTTTTCATATAATATTACCCCCAAAAAATTTTAAGGTCGTAATGTAAAGAAAAAAGAAGTCGAATGGAAAGGCTTATTGGGTTTTTAAAATTTCATTTTATAGCAGACTCTCTAATTGACGTAAGTATGTTCTGGTGACGCCATCGGCTACGTCTTCGCTTGTCCTACCTACAGGATATCTGGAACAGTTAAGTTAAATTAGGCATAATGTTAAGAATTATTCAACCGATGACATTTTCAACATTCGTTTCCACTCCAGCGATATCCAGTTCCGCCTACCACCATATTTTTCATGCACATTGGCACCAATTGATCAACAATTTGAGATAAACTAACATGAACAATTCTTATTCTTGTTGAAAGATTGAATAATTCTTAATACTGTATTTATTTGTAACTTTGACATTATATTTAGTATGTTTTGACAATGTATTTATTATAACTTGACATTATAATTTAGTATTAGTACAATGTCAAGACATTGTACTTTACTTTACTTAATGTCAAGACATTGTACTTTATGATTCTTGCCATTATATTTAGTACTTGCTTTTGCCCTCGGCTTCACACGCGTATATAAAATATATCACTCAGAAATAAAGCAGCTTTCTATCGGTGAAAAAATTTTAGCAATCGGATCGGTCCTTTCAGAGATTACCCCCTAACTTTATCTCTTTACAATATTAGTGAAGGTAGATTCCTTGAAATTGTATTTGATAGTAGGCAAAGTTTTCTTTACCCGTGACATTGTACGGATTTTATCAACTTATTTTAATTTTGACATAATTTCTAATTAAATTAAATTCTTGGAAATGTTTGTAATCTGGGAAAAGCACAATATTTTTTAACGTTAATGACGTAATTCCTTGTAACAACAATGCTTTCATAAATTTCATAACTATTAATTTACTGATAACAGTCTAAATTAATAACAGACACACCAAGAAAACAGGAACTTCACCTACTGCGAATACCCCTAAAGAATATTCCCTTTGCGACAATTATTTTTTTCCTGCGAACTGACGTTTGATGGAGGCCCTATTAAAAGTTGTTGGTAACTTGAGTCCATTCGTAATAAGTCAAACGTGGGGAGAAGTGTGTCAAAGTTAATGATGGAATTCACAGACTTGCACGCCAGGAAAAAGTTATATCGTAATATTATTTGATAGGTTTGACGAAGTTTAAATTGGAAATGGTGTTTTTTTTTGGGTTAGATAGGTGCGAAGAGGAAATTAGGTAGGTGACTGATTTATTTATTCAGTTAACAACTATATAGTCATTTTCTTTTATGCAGTCCCATTATATAATTTACTAGCTTGTACCCGCCGTTTTGTCCACGTAAATAAAATATAGCATATGTCACTCAAGAATAAAGTAGCTTTCAATCGGTGATAAAATTTTAGCAAACGGACCAGTACTTTCAGAGATTACTGCTTACTAAAAAAAACATAAAAAAACAAAGTTCACCTCTTTATAATATTAACTCTTTATAAGATTAGTGAAGGTTATAATATCACACTAATATTAAAGTTTGTGTGCAGGTGTAATTACACGACATGACATGACATCTTGTAAAAAAATATACCGACAACATTTTATTTGTATGGTCTATAGATAGTGTTTCAGGTCTAGGTGTCTTGTGTTTGATAAATTTGTAAACATGTCCATGATACAACAGTAATTTCAAATGCGAGACAAAGTATTTTTAATAAAAAACAAAAGAAAAACCAACTTAAGCAATATTTTAGGTGCTATTTGTATCACCGTATCACCGAACTTGATCGCTGTCATATGTTTCAACGGTATCTATCGTCTTGGCTGCTGTCATGTGACAACGATCGAATAATGACATCTGAGACTGACATCTGTCAGTCTCAACGCATTCTGTGGAACAAACTTTATCAAAATGGAAATCCATTATTACAATTAGAAAACTGACTGCTGATTTGACAACTGCTTGCAAATAGATTGTCTGAGATTTACGAAAGTTTTTAAACGGGATATTTTTGAGTGAATTTCAGTGGCTGGTCTCATTTGTAAATTTATTTCAAGTGAATATCGTAATATTCGTAATGTATAATTACGATAAAAAATTATGATTTTTTTTAAAACTATTGCATAGCTTCTATCGCGGGCCTTTAGCGTGGAGACCGAATCCAGAAATTCCGTAACGAAAATAACCTAACATCCCCCACTCATTTGTTTTTTGAGCGTGGTGACCAATAAGAAAACAAATGAGTGAACAATCAATCAAAATTCAATTCAATGTTTGAAAGTGTAACTTCAATTAATATCAAAGAAAAAAAATAATGCATAAATAAAATAAATAAATAATTATAATTGCATAAGTTGATAAAAATGCTATGCAATAGCTTTACCGCGGCAGTCCCCGAGTGCCATACGTCTTTTTTATTTTTAGTGTCTACATCTGGTCAATAACATTTAAAAACTATAAAATAGGCACTATTTTGAGATTTACTGTAGTATTTACTATCTCAACAAAGCTCGCCGAGAAGGTTGAATTGATAAATTTGATGCCTTTTCTTTGGGTTAGAAAATCATCAAATAACTTCTCCTACTCAGCTTAATTTTCTATGCTAGTAGGTTGCTTACAAATATGCCAATCCTATATTATTACAAAATACATTAATATGCATCATCATAACCTAAATCATCATCATTTTTGTTTACATGATGCGAATAATATAATATTCCACAACTATCACACAACGCCGTCTAGTTCCAAGCTAAGCAGAGCTTGTGTTATGGGTACTAGACAACTAATAAACATACTTATATATTTCTAAATAAATACATATTATAGATAAATTACACCCAGACACAGAACAAATGATCATGCTCATCACATAAACATTTGTCCTGGGTGGGAATCGAACCCACAACCTCCGGCATAGCAGTCAGGGCCACTAACCACTAGACCAACAGGCCAGTCAATATCTATCAAACCTTCACAACTCAGTAACTAGACAACACGACACAGGAGTGACAGTTAACAGACTGATTGTCAGACTTTCCGGTGTCTGACTACCTGTAATGACTGTCAAAGATCTACAAATGACAACTAGAACTAAGGCCCGGCGCCCACTATCGGTGGGCATCGGTGCGGCTCGGTAGAGCTCGAGCGCTTTACGCCGGCTTCGGGCGGCTTTGGGCGCCTTAGAGCTGCGTCGGGCGACTTCGGGCGGCTTTGGGCGCCTGAGAGCTGCCTCGGCAGTCGTAAACACGCCTAAGGACGCCGTAGCTGATTTTGGGTAGCCTAAGAATAGTTCTGGCTGCAGAAACATCGCAGAGCAGTCACTCGTAACGTTCCGTGAAAACAGTTATGTGTGTGTATTTATAATGGTGGATTGGGACTTAGTTCTCATTGTTCATCTTGCTGAAGAAGAAGAGAAACTTGGAGCCTTAAGACAGAGTATTAGGACATTTTTATTAGTATTTTGGTTAAAAAAAAATGCCAATAACAGTTTTCTTTACGAATGTACATGCGCAGAAGTTCGCAGAGCCTATGTTCAGGACTGCCAAGTTATTTTGCGTCTACTTGTACGATACGATAATGAAGGCGCGTGCGGTGATCGAAATGACTGTTCTGCGACGTGTCTGATCCGAAAATGCCACCCGAGCTACCCGAAGACCGCCTCGGCATCCTTAGCCATGCTTACGGCTGCCGAGGCCGCCCGAAGTCGCCCGACAGAGCTCTAAGGCGCCCTAAGCGGCTCGAAGCCGGCGTAAAGCGCTCGAGCTGTACCGAGCCGCACCGATGCCGACCGATAGTGGGCGCCGGGCCTAACGGCTTTACGTGCTTTTTAAGGCACGGGGTGTCAATAATGTTCTAGATAAACTTAGAAAAGTACATATGAAATAAAAATTCACATTGATACCCGGTTTTGAAACCGCAACCTCATGCATAGCCACTGGGCCATCACGATATGAATTCATAACAAAATAAGATCAACAATAGATACTTTATAAGCAAAATATTTTGCACCACAAAAACGTTGTTTACCCCTCAAAGGAATAACACGGAAACGCAATACACACGTCATCTGAATCGCCCATATACAAAAACATAAACGAATTTGGTCCAAAACACATCAAACTCATCCTAAATCAATAAAATAACATCATCTTTCCTCAAAGTAAACAAACAAATCAGTTTCTGACGAAAAATACTTATTTTATAACGAATCGCCATTCGTTAGGATTGCCTCGTAAATCATTGCGTTTCACTTTAAAAGACGCAATCCCTTGGACCCCGAATTTTATTTTGGTCAAGGAATTTAGAATCTGGATTAGGTTTTTTTAGGGAATATTTTTTGTATGACTATTTAGGTCGTTGTGGCGACGCTTGGGGGGAAGGCCTATGTCCAAACATCGACGTCTTTTGGCTGATATGAAGAAGAAGGTATAGATGATGATTTTGTTATAGTGGTTTGATTTTCTTCATTCGTGTTGATAGGACTCTTTGGTCCGATCAATATTTAGCCATCGGGACCGCTCTGTCGTTGACCTCGTATAGTCGTGGAAGGTGCAGGTAGCTGTGCAAGCTGAGCAGGAAAGGAGGACACATATCCTGGAAAGGGGCTCCATACTAGCACTGTATTTGCGATGGGTCAAGAATTCCCCATTTGGCCAGGTTATGAAGACCTGAGCCCGCAGTCGGGTAAGAGATTTCCAGATTGGTCACTGCAGTTTGTGTCCCAGTGGCAGATGTTCCGCTGGAGAAATGAAATTCAGGGGAGTGGGAAATCCTTTCTCTGGTTTGATGTAAAATGCAAATTAAAGTCTAGATAAAAAAACCTACGATGCGCTGTCCGGTAAGGATCAGACCCAGGTCAAAGACGTGTTTTATTCCACACGTGCCTCAAAGAGATATCAGCAAAATTGACGGGACCAGTTAGCGCTGATGCCTGTTAGGGCTGTGGATTATTCAAAAGGGTAACTTTAGTCCGTACAAAAAAGGCCACTGAAGGAATATTGTGGGTTTCCGTCAGAGCGAGAGAAGTCATTTAATTACTTCCCATGTAAAAAAAAACAACAGGATTCTTTCTTTCCTTTCATCATCACCAGCCTTTTTTAATGTTCCCACTGTTGGGACTCAAGCCTCCTCTCTAGGAGAGGGATTGGGCTGTAATCATCCACGCGGGCCCAGTGCGTGTTTGTGAATGTCACATGTCTTCGAATTTCAGGGTTCTAGGACATGCCGGTTTCCTCACGATGTTTCCCTTCACCGTTTTGAGAGCAGTGGTGATGAAATAAATTACACAAATTAATGCGCCTGGCTGGGTTCGAACCCGCGACCTACAACTCGTAAGTCGGGACCGTTACCACTCGGCCACCACTGCTCTCACTTTTGAACTCTCACTCTTGACTTCCTTTGAATATAACTAATTATTTTGAAAAATTTATAGGGATTTTAATGTTCATTATTTCTGCATATATATGATATTGTAAGTGAAGGCAGGATACTCACATGAGTAGTGACAAATCTTTCATTACTTCCAGTCCGCGTTTATTGAATCTAAGTAAACCCAAGATACCCAAGATTTACCTTTAAACCCAGTTTCTGTACACGAAGATTACGAAAAATTCTATGAATATTTAAAAAAAAAGAAGCGTATTGGAAGCCGGGATTATGATTGAACGAATACTTGATTAGTGATTGCTGATTTTGCGAAAATAAAATAAAATTTATTCGTGCCGAAAATTATGTGGCGAAAATAAAGAGCTGGTGTGCTGTGTTTCTGGATTCTAAAGACCGGGTTTAATGAAAGACTTCCAATGGAAAATGTACGTTACGTAGAATTTTATTTCCGAATTTTCGGCTCTTTCAATTACCATTTGAATGGTTGAGAGCTTAAAGAGTGAGCGACTAATGAAGCATTAGATTACTTTTGTGTTCGCATAAAATTGATGTATCATCGTTCGATTTTGGAATAACATTTCCTATTTTCTTTTTTAATTAATGCTGCCTTCTTAGTTTTAATGTTTAGGTTTTGGTATAGTCATTTAAAGAGAACTGATGAAACGCATGTTATTAAAATAGTTACGAATATACATATGGTTGGATGGAGGGGAAGACCAAAGAAAAGATAGATGGATTGTATGAAGAGTGATTTCAAGGAAAAGGGAGTTAGTGATAGCGTGACGGGTAACAGAACAGAATGAAAGAAAAAAGCATGTTGCGCTGACCCTAAATAAAAAAGGGATAAGGGCAGAAAGATGATGATTTTTTTTATGGTGGGAAAATCTTTTAAAAGCCCACCCCGTTCCTTCTAGCCTTTATACCGGGGCTCTAGTTCCCTTTCTGATAACCCTGGCCCCAGTAGGCTTCGACCCGGCTGGGCCCCTGCTCTTGCTGACAACTCCTTGAGGCGCGCGGGAACAGTGCGCGCCGTCGACGACTTGGTCTTGGTCCGGACAGTTACCGGACGGCCAGACAGCGAGCTACCCATTGCTCACTGTCCGCAAGTCTGCGCCTACGGTGGCCGGAAATCGGGATCGGAATCCCGGCGTCGTCGGCGAGAACGCCGTCGCTTGTTGCGGTCGGCCTCCTCCTAGAAAGATAATGATGGTGAAAATAAAGTACATTGTGGTAGTAAAATAAAATGGTCATACAGAAAACACGTATAGAAATAATATAAAATATTGAGTGAGTTCATTTAAAAAATATGTCTATAAATAAAGCTTGTCAGATACATGATAACATGTAATTTTAAGTTTTTTTTACGAGTGTTTTAACAAAAGTTATAAATAATAATATTATATTCTTTCATTTTGTCGCGCAGAATTACTCGTTAGCAACACAGAACAATACAATGACTCGTAAAACACATAGCAAAAGTTCACTGAAACAGAACACATACTTCACAACGTATTTACGCATGTATCACAAAGCTCTCTAGAATCCCTTATTTATCAGGATTGGCCAAGGAATTAATTAATGAGGCATCTACAAAGGTCGTTTGGGGACCCTGCGTTCCTTTTAGCCCTTTTGGAGCAATAAGAATTCCACCCAAGAGAACTATAAAAGAGATATACCTTCTTTAGGAGAGTTTTAAAAGTAATTGACTATCGAACCGCAGTTGTTCTTATTACGTAAAACGAGACGGTTTGTGTAGGTTTATATATATATATATATAAAAGAGAATCGTGTTTGTTACACTGTTTATAAATCAAGAACGGCTGAACCGATTTAACTAAAAATTGGTGGTGCCCCCTAGCCAAGTTACAACCGTTTCGCTTGCGCCGAACGCTTCGAGTTGACCTTGCCGCCAATTCTTTGACGCCAATTTTTCTCAGAATCAAGTCGTGCAATTCCTGCACACACTCTCCATAATGCATCCTGTAAAATACCGAAAGGCTGGCTACGTATCTATGATACAGGAGTAATTCCTAATGTGGCGCAAAATATTTAAAAAACTTCCCTAAACAGAGTCTTAGTTATAACTAAGCGTAATGAAATCTCTTAAACAAATTTTAGTAACTATAGTCTTTTTAAAATTCATAAAAAAATTCATAATTTAACACAAACACTTGGCACTTTTCTAATTAAATCTACTAGGTTAGCAGCTGTGCGAAGGTCAAATATAATTACAAAATGTTTACCTCGAACACTAACAGAGTTTTGTTGCGCGCGCAAAGTTTCCAACTTCCCACTATGTGTTATACTAACGAAATTTAATTTATATCTTTGTAATTCATGAACTCCTGGTACTTTGTAGCTGTTAGTGAACATTAGCTTGCTGTTTATATTACTTAAATTTATCTGATTAATATATACTGGATATTACAGTGGTTTTTAGGAAATAATTTAAACATAACATCTATAATAAATCTCTAGAAGTTTTTACTTGTGCGCTCATCACTTAAAATGTACGAAAACGACGTAGATAACTTTTATATACGAGTATTACAAATGTGTGTAACTGAGGCTTTGTTTCATCAAAATCGGTTGACTATATCGAAAGAGATACTACATTCATTGACTGTTAGGCGGTATGAAGTTCGCCGGGTCACTTAATCCTAACTAATATTATAAATATGAAAGTGTGGATGTTTGGATGTTTGTTACTTAATCACGCAAAAACGGCTGAACGGATTTGGATGAAATTTGGCATGCATATAGCCTTTGACATGGAAAAGAATATAGGCTACCTTTTATCCCTATTCCTTAAGTACCTAATGCCACGTGGGCGAAGCCGCGGGCAAAAGCTAGTGAATAATAAACACAAAGATAAAAAGTAGAAAAAAAAATGGAATAGTTAATGGCACGCATTTTTTTTGTCTGCATTTTTGTTACTGTCTTTTTTAAGGGTTTCTTCGAGGCTTTGGAGTGTCACTTCGGGTGGATTGCGAGAAAATGTCAGACTTTTACAGACTTAAACCCACCCGTGTTTTTCTAGTTGCCCTTTACTTTTCAGAGCCTCAAAGCCATTTTCAAAGATTCCCTTAATTTTTGATAACATACATCAAATTTGTGATTGTTGTTAACATTATTGAGACGACCCTAATATTTTGGTAACATCTTTTGGGCATCGTAAAGACCAGTATTTTGTTAAAATCATGAAGTTTCTTGTACACTACATAAAGATCTACGTTTTGAAATGTGCAATCATTTTTCTGACTAATTATTTGAGAATTCAAAAGTAAATTATTTATTTGAAATAAAATACTTTGATATGAGTCGCCCACAGACTGGCAGATCGCGACAATACGACACTCTGATATAAAAAGCCGTAACAGTTCATTCATTTTCTAATGGTTAGAAAATGGCATCTCTCCATCAAATCGTAAACGTCAATAGTTAGACACGGGTCCCCCAATAAACAGTGGTCGGCAAGACGCCACACTTTGTGGCAGAAAGTACATACTTTTTGCAGACAGGAGCACACTTCTGCCAGTCCTTTTGATACATTCTATGAGTCTCAAGGGCGAAGGGGATCTCCATAGAGCTCGGAATCACCTGAAAAAGAGATGGGAGTACCGAGATACTTTTCTTTCATGTGAGAAATGCGTCGTCTACCCTTCGGCAAAGGACTAAGCCCGAGTAGTCGACGACACTTAATGTTCCACGCACGCCTCAAAGAGATGTTAGCTAAACCGTAGGCGTCATAAAAATATGATATCTGTGGTAGGAGTGCGGTAGGCTGACAAAAATTTTTGAAAAAAAAAAAACTTGTGATCGTAGAACGTAAAGAGTATCTAAAGGACACTAGTGTGTTAAAGTCACTCTCAATCTCACTCCACCCATGTTGGTTTTATCAATGTTTATATTTATTATTTTGTTTCAATACCAATAATAAGTTTTATTTAACATCCGTGTATGTGATTGTGGCATCACGGTGGGTCTTAACAGAATACCAGCGCTGCGTTGTTTATCGTTTTAAATATCGCAGCATATGCTGTGGTTGGCGCCTTTTTGGCCTTGTAAAGATTTTAATTATACCTATTTTAATTCTACTGTATGTGTGAGGTACGAATAAAAGTTTCAATTTCTTTTTTTACCACAAAAAAGAAACGGTGACATTATTGGCTGGTATAAAAAGTGAAGTTGTCGTCAATTTACGAAAAGTGGTACGGAATTCCAACTATATTCGCGGCCAGTTAGGCGTCTCTGCGATCTATGGGGATGACATTTTGTGTGTAGGGGATCACACGGTACGGTGACCATAGTCCATTACATAATTTGTTTGGTCCCCTACAAATGGCAATACTTAAATATACGTCCGACGTTCCTTGGACAGTCAGTTCTGATACCATTTTCTCTATTAGGTCAATATTTTTACCAATTTCTACAGCCCCGTTGGTTTAGAGATCACAAACGGTGCTGAAAACAGAATAGAATTGTTTGAATGAATAGTTTTTTTCTTTATTGTACAATAAAAAAGTAATACTCGTACAAACTCGAATCTATGGGAACAATGGCGGCCTTATAGCTAACAATACAGGGGGTAGTCCGCGGTGCACTGCTAGCAAATTAATCTAACACTAAAGTGTTAGATAGTTATATACCTATCTTTGTAGATAAGCATATGCTTAGGCTTGAGGAGGCCTGAGTCCCAGTAGTGGGATTACGCGAAATTGGAGAGGTCTAAGGGCCTGTGCACACCACGTTTTTTAAACGCGCCGTTGACGCGCGTTTTAGAAACGTGCGTCGACGGCGCGCTTTTATCCTATTAAAAGTCTACAGGCTGTGTCTGACTCGCGTCTGTATCGCTACAAACGCGCGTCAGCGGCGCGTTTAAAAAACTTGGTGTGCAAAGGCCCTAAGAGAGGGAATGGGTCGTAATTCACCACGCGAGCTCAGTGCGGATTGATGAAAATGACATGTCTTCGAATTTTAAATACTAGGACATGCTGCCTCACGATTGTTTTCTTCGTTTCGAGAGCAGTGGTAAATGAAATAATTTACACAAAGTAATGTGCCTGGGCCGTTACCTCTGGGCAAATAGTGGTCTACCACTGCTCCTACTGCGGCTCCGCTATCAGAATATAGTTCACTTTAATAGGAGAAAAGAAACAGAACACCAAGTCCTATACAATAAATGGACTGCATAATTTAATTCAAGTCGAAGTTCGATATTTATTATTATACCCTAACAATTTATAGGCGCTTGGTACATACAATGGTTCTCGGTTGGCTATTATATTGAAGTACGAATCGTTTACGAGAAGTATTGGCGTATTAGCTAGACCTAGGTCGGTAGATTGGTTATTGAGGTCTTAACCAAGTCTTTGGGGTTTCAGATGGCAATTTGTGAACAGTTAACTCCCGTATCCATAAATCTACACTAATATTATAAAAAGGTAAAGTTTGTTTTTTAGTTTGTAGGAGGTAATCTCTGGAAGTATTGGTCAGATTTCTAAAATTTTCACCGATAGAAAGCCGCTTTATTCCTGAGTGACATTAGCTATATTTTATGTACGCGGGTGAAACCGCGGGCAAAAGCTAGTATCAGATAAAACAAAGTCCCTGACCGTATCTGTCTATATATACACCGTTAAATTTTAATCGTTTCAATCCCGTGGAGGGTAGATCCGGTACATGAAACACTATCGATTTGTAAAGATTAAATTAAAAAATAAAGGACCTTTTTTTCAAAACTCGTATTAATTTACGCACGTACGAAATTTATTTCTTTAAGAAAACGTCAGCTGAGCGAGTCCAATGACCTGTAGGTAGTTTGTACGCAACGCCGACAACTACCTAAGGTTCATTGGGCGCGACCCTCCACGGGATTAAAACGATTAAAATTTAGCGGTGTATAAAGAAGATAAACTCAAAAACTACTAAACGAGTTTTCACCAATAGACGGAGTGATTCATGAGAAATGTCTGAATGCATGGTCTATGCATATTACAGTAGAAAAAAGCTAAGAATTACAAATATTTGTAACACCTGTGTGAAGCTAAAGCGGGTCGCTAGTGACATATCAAAAGATATAAAAAAAAAATTTTAAAACATAAAGAGAGAATAAAGAAGTTTCTTTTAGGCAAGCTTGCTCTATGGTCGACCACATCATCGCATACCATCAGATGGAATAGTGGTGAAACGTCAAACGGATAGCGGAGTCTTAATAATGGGGTTCCTTTTACTTGGGCTCATTTTACTCTTTGTGTACGGAACCGTAAAATGAGTTCTTCAAAAAACGCCTGATATAGTACAAGTGTGTGATGAAAAGACTTAAAGATCACAATATGACCAAGCAAGTCATGAGCGTTAACATAGATCTGTAAACGCAAACAGTAAACTTACATTTCTTGACGACCTAACCCATATGTTGGTAGGTAAGTGCTATACGCCTCACAAAGAATGACAAAGAGACCCGATCCTTTGAATATGATATGAATTTTAAAAAAAGAAAGTAACACTGATATAAAAGCAAACATTTCATCAAAAGATAATTTCATAATCGTCAAAAAAGATTATATAATTATTTTTCTAAAAGTCGGATTTTTAATAAAAAAAATTGTTCAGCAAAACAGCCACAAAGATTTTAATTAATAGCATAAACATCACCGCTTGCCTTCAAAACAGCTATTAAACATCACTAACGAACCCTATAAACAACCGAAACAGCCCCTCAAACGGCCTTTCTTAAAAACTTTACAATTAAACCATTAAAAAATTTAATATAGCATTACCGGTTCGAACGGTTTGCTATCAAAACTTTTTAACTCTTAAAGCCTACAGTTAATGCATAAGTTTTGTTCCGCCAGATGGCAGCACCCTAGGTAGGGATGTCTGTCGATATACACCGAAAATGTAGCGTGTTTGGTACAACCCCAGTTCCACAATAGACGCGGTCGCGGGAGGACGTACCGTCATTTTGGAGCGTTCGAATTTTCGCGAGTTTACGATTTTATTTTTGAGTTGATGAAATGTTTTTGTGTGTGAGTGCTGATGGATAGTTTGGATCAAGTTTTTTGAGGTAAGTCATTTTTATATTTTTTGGTACTTGTCTTTTGCGTGTTCGTGAAAAGTTTTTCAGAAGTTTTGGGCAGATTTTGAACATAGATGAAGTGAGTTTTTTGTCAGCAATTTTGTTGATAACTTAATCAAAATCTAAGTGTAAGTACTAAACAGAATTTTATTTAGGCTGATTTTTTTATTTTACTAACGGTTCAAGTTGACGTTTTAATAATGTGATTGGACAACGTATAATTCTGTACATACACTTCATGATAACATGCAATAAAATGTTGGAAACTGTAAAGAGAAGAGACTATTTAAAGTAAGTGAACAAATGAGTAGTATTAGCATATTTTCAATGTAAGTAGTTGTACTGTCGCTTCTCGTTCTGCATTCATTTATTGTCCAACTTAATGCATTATGTTAATGTACTCGTACTTTAGTTTTAAATGCATACTAGACTCACTTCTTCACTGAATTTATTTTAAATCTATTGCTAATTTATGTAAGTTATAGATAGAACTGCTGATATGTGACTGGCAAACTTACATGCGAGTGAGAAAAACAAAAAAGAATTTAAGAATGATTGAATTCGAACGAGAAAATTTCGTTATATAAATGTCACTTCTCATTATATTTTGTATGACCTAATCAGATGTAATAAACACAGTGCCTAATGTTTTACATGGTGAACTGAAAAAAATATATTTAGTCACATAAAAAAAATACCTAAGTCAAAACTGAATTTATATACTCGTATTTACCTGTAATTTTTCACGGTTTTAAATAATGAGCCAATAGGAATGTAAATATAAACAGAATAGTTTACAATGGTATGTCTTAACTCTGTTGAACAATGAGCCCAATTTGTGCCATGATCCTTTGTAGCTATATTAAAATTAATAAATAAATTGACCAATATTGAAAAATTATGAAGTAGAACTTTTTGTTTTTATCAATATGGACATAAATGAATTATAATTATTATTATTTTAAAATTATTTTTGCAACAATTTAAAAAATTTAGGCCAATGTATTACTAGATTCAGCCTGCGGCTTTGTCCGCGTGATAGTAGATAGTAAATATAACAAGGGGACACAAACCTGGAATAAAACAATATCCTATGCTAGGATATTGTCTAAATTTTATTCACATCCTTTCAGCCATTTGAGCCTAAAGGAAGAACAATGTTTGAACATACATCCACCCAAAATATTGTCTTTATAATATTAGTGTAATCATTTTGAATATAGATTTACACAGATCAAAATCAAATTATTAGATGATATTAACTCGAAACCGCTAATCAAAGGGATCACATTCCACAGCTGGTTATGCTGATTTTAGATTAGGTTCCAGGTAAGTAATAATTGTTATTACCGTATGTAAGTCGATATATTTAATTAACTCCAAATTATTCGGCATATCTACCCAAGATAGGTGTAGAGTTATGTAAATAGACTAATTTTCTCCACGAAAACGAAAGAAATAATTCCTCGTGTCGTAAGCTGTTCCGTATGTTCCATGTGGTATTGAACTCCACCAATACTGACAAGAATTAACATATTTTTATTTAGATATGTGTAATGTATTATGTCGTGGCCAGATTACAGAAATTGATCAGTAAATGATATGGCCAACTTAATCTAGCTAGATCGTTGAAACGTTAATATTTGATCGTAATGTTGATCCTCGTTTGGCCATATCATTGATTTAGGATTTCAATGATATTATGAAGTCTAAAGAAAGTAGGCCAAACGATGATTTAAATATCATCAAACTTTGACGTTTAAAACGATCAGTAGCCTGATTCACGTAAAATCAAACAATTTTTTTTAAATCTTCGAATTTCAATCGACTTTAAAATCAGTGTCGTTCAAACTCGATTGATGGATGTGAATACGGAAATGGTCTAAACGACTAAATCGCTACGATATACGGTATTTTATTACGTGAATCGGGCTACTGGCCATTTTTGCTTGGCCATATCATGAAGTGATCAATTTCTATGACCTAGCCTCGACAACAATTAATTCATTAAACCCCAAGCGAACGCCAGCGTTCGTTCTCCCATTGTCTTTCTACTGTCTCTAATTACGGTATTCGAAATGAGACATGTAATTCATGTATGTTTCATCTTTCTTTAATGCCTTTAATTTTATATACGTACATAAAAGGTGTAAGGGACAGCCCTCCACAAACTTTAAGGGCTTGCTCAGTAGACGAAACTGAGCAACCTTCAACAAATTTTTTTTTCAGGAAACGGAAAAAAAAATCCGCTCACCATACAAAATGATAAACTTGATTGGACAATTTGTATGGCGAGGCCGATTTATTTTTTCGCTTCCTGAAAAAAAAATTTGTGGAAGGTTGTTCAGTTTCATCTACTGAGCAAGCCCTTAAAGTTTGTGGAGGGCTGTCCCTTACACCTTGTATATAAAGTGAATTTGACCGAAAATAGTGGGACAACGAATGTGACATTTTGCACAAGATTTTCTATTCTAAAGAAGGTCAGCCCAGAAGAGGATTTAGAAAATTCAATCTTTAAAGGGGAATTTCGATTGTATGCGTAATCTTATTCTGTGGGTCACAAAGATGGACTTTATTAGTCAAAAGACGGGTTTGATTCGCGACCGACGCTGCAGGCATATGTGCTAAGGTAGGCGTGGAAAATAAACGTGGAATAATGGTCACTGACCTTCCTACATTCGTTGGTATTCTTAATTTAAAAAACGGAAATAAAGACATAAAGCGTTGAAACGACATTAATATTGTAATCCTTTACATGATCTAGTAATGAAAATTGCTTTTCATTGTTTGTTTTTCGGGTACCTACGAAGAAATATTAGAAAAACCGGCCAAGTGCGAGTCGGACTCGCCCATGAAGGGTTCCGTAGCAGCAAGTAACACAATATAATAGCTCTTGTAATGTGTTGTAACTTTGATCGATGTTTTAATAATAGTGTATTTTTTTCGATTTATGACGCATTAAAAAAAAACTACTTACTAGATTTCGTTCAAACCAATTTTCGTTGGCAGTTTTTATAGTAATGTACATCATATATTTTTTTTAGTTTTATCATTCTCTTATTTTAGAAGTTAGAGGGGGGGGGACACACATTTTACCACTTTGGAAGTGTCTCTCGCGCAAACTAATCAGTTTAGAAAAAAATGATATTAGAAACCTCAGTATCATTTTTGAAGACCTATCCATAGATACCCCACACGCATGGGTTTGATGAAAAAAAAATTTTTGAGTTTCAGTTCTAAGTATGGGGACCCCCAAAATTTATTGCTTTTTTTCTATTTTTGTGTGAAAATCTTAATGCGGTTCACAGAATACATCTACTTACAAAGTTTCAACAGTATAGCTCTTATAGTTTCGGAAAAAAGTGGCTGTGACATACGGACGGACAGACGGACAGACAGACAGACAGACAGACAGACAGACAGACAGACAGACAGACAGACAGACAGACATGACGAATCTATAAGGGTTCCGTTTTTTGCCATTTGGCTACGGAACCCTAAAAAAGGTATATAGACTATAGTTTGGAGTAAAATATCTCAGGGAAGCGTTTGTCCAGCAGTGGGATAGGCCAGATAAAAAAAAACCGTAAAACTCAGCCATATTGTAGCTCACTATTACTCAATAATCATCAGTAATCTGGTCATTATTCCCCAAGATTACTCGCACTTTTTACAAACATAAAACAAACATGACAACGATTACATTTTATTGGGTTTTGATTTTAGAACTAATATGTAAAAATATCTATTGCTACGAGTACTTTCTGTATTAATGACCTCTATTGCCATATGCCACACTTTTTGGCCGCTAAAAAAACAACACAGCTATTAGTTTTAAAATACAAAGTAAACACTGGCTGAAAAAGCTATATCCCTAATGAAATTGTCCAAGAATTCTGATAAGCCAAGAAACAAATTAGTGCCTCGTAAACTCGTGTTACAAGCTAGCTATTTTTATTAGAAAAACCAAGACATTTAGTTTGTGATGCAAGACTGCTTTTCGCTCGTCTTCGAAGAAATGGTTAAAATGGATCGTTTACAAAAACGTCACGGATTTTGAGATTCGATTTCGTGTCTGTCGGAAAACTGGAAAGTTAAAATAAATATGAAGAATGGTGGTAAAATAGATGGCCTTTGGAGCCGAAAGGTTCTGGGGTGGCTACCACGTACCGGAAGACGCAGTGTTGGAAGGCCTCCTACAAGGTGGACCGATGACGGTGGTTGCGGGAATCCCATGGATGCGAGACGCACTGGATCGTTCATTGTGGCGACACTTGGGGGAGGCCTATGTCATACAGTGGATGTCTATCGTCTGAAATGATGAGTAGAACTCCTTGAGGCGCGCGGGAAGAGCGCGCGCCGTCGACGACTTGGGCTTGGTCCGGACAGTTACCGGACGGCCGGACAGCGAGCTACCCATTGCTCATTGTCCGCAAGCCTGTGCCTACGGTGGCCGGAAATCGGGATCGGAATCCCGGCGGCGGCGAGAGCGCCGTTGCCTGATGCGGTCGGCCTCCTCCTTAGCGAGCATTACTGCTTCGCAGAAGTCGGCGACCGCCTGCCACTCCTCCTCGCTCCGGACCATGGCCTCGACCAAGGCTCGGCGCGAGAGGTATCCGCCGCCGATCACCCCCACGAGGGCACGGCGATGCTCCGCCCAAGCAGGGCACACCGCGGTTGTGTGCTCCACCGTGTCCTCCGGGCGTTCCGTACAGTGGCGACACCCGGGCGTCACTTCCGCTTTAATTCGGAACAGGAACCTCCCGAACTTACCATTTCCGGTGAGGACCTGTGTCATGCGGAAGGTAAGGACGCCGTGAGGTCTTTCCAGCCACGCCTCAAAGAGGGGACTTATCGCCATAATTGTGGCGTGCCCATGACGGGGTTGCGATAGTCGCTGACGCCATTCCACCATGAGATCCCGCCGGGGCTCTGTCCGCCATGCCGTGACCTGTCGCGGCAGAGGACTTTCACCCCGGCGTTGCATCTCCACGCGCATGTCGTGCATGTGTGCAAGGACTGTTGCCTCCAGATCCCACGGTGGTAGGCCAGCCAGAAGGCTTGCCGCTTCGCAGGAAATCGTGCGGTATCCCCGCACCATCCGAATTGCCATGACCCTCTGGCAGGCGTTCAGAATGGCCGCCGGTCGCTTTCGCAGCGACGGCGCCCACACCGGCGCCCCGTAGAGGGCCATGGACCGAACGATCCCCGTGTAGAGCCTCCGGCAGGAGGCGTCTGGACCCCCAAGGTTGGGCAGGAGCCGCTTGAGAGCGGCCCCAGTCCGGTTGAGTTTGGGAGCCAGACGTCGGAAATGCTCCTCGAAATTCCATCGGCTGTCGAGGATGAGTCCCAGGTACCTCATCGATGTCCCGACGCCGATGCGAACTCCTCCTACCGTTAGTTGGGAACCCGACGGTGGCGCGTTCCGACGGCCGCGACCGTGAAAACACATGGCCTCGGATTTGCGCAGCGCCACCTCGAGTCCCAACTCCTGGATCCTACCAACGACTATCGCAACCCCGCGTGTCGCTAAAGTGGCCGCCGCCTGGTATGACTCTCCCTGCGCTAGAACCAGCGTGTCGTCTGCGTAGCAGACCACGCTGACCCCGTCAGGGAGGTCACCCCGCAGCACGTAATCGTACCCGATGTTCCACAAGGGTGGCCCTAGTACCGACCCCTGCGGAACACCGCACGACATCTAACGACGTTTCCAGTCTCCCTGGTGACCGGAGTAGACAATATACCTATCCGACAGGTAGGCCTCGACTACTCGACAGAGGTATTCGGGCACCCGGTGGTACCGGAGTGCCCTCCGGATCGTACTCCAGGGCAGGGAATTGAAAGCGTTGGCAATGTCCAAGAACACTGCCACGACACACCTACCCTGGGACACCGCATCCCCCGTCGTGAGGGCTCGCACGCGCATGATGGCGTCCACCGTCGAGCGCATCCTGCGAAAGCCGAACTGTCCGTCCGAAAGGTCCGGCCCCACCCGTGAAAGGCGCGCGACGAGGCGGCTCGCAATCACTCTTTCAAAGAGCTTGCCCACCTCGTCGAGCAGCACAATGGGCCGGTACGCGGACGGAGAGTCCGCAGGGCGCCCTGGCTTCGCGATGAGGACCAGTTTCCCCGTCTTCCAGCGAAGTGGAAACTGGCCCCTCTCCAAGCATGCGCTGAAGAGCCCTCTCAGTCGAGGCCCGAGAGCCTCCATGGCCAGGACCCAGGCTTTCCCAGGCAAGCCATCAGGTCCTGGGGCGGCGTTCTTGGCACTCAGCCTTTGTACCGCCACTCTCATCTCTACCTCGGTCACCTCTGGAGCATTGTCGTCGTCGTCGCTATTGCGGTCCGCGTCAGTTCTTAACTAGCTTGGTGTTGGCTTCTAATTTAATCAAATGCGGCTGAATACCCGTGTTTTACATGCAGCAACTACCTATCAAACCTCCACAGCCCAGTTCCTGGTCAGCACGATACTCTTTAGACAAACTGATGGTCAGACTAGTGTCTGACTTACTATAAAAACTATAAAAAATCTACGAATGACAACCGGAGCCAATGACTTTACGTGCTTTCCAAGGTACGGGATGTCAGATAAACTTAAAAAAGTACATATGAAATGAAAAAATCACATTCGTAGGTAAACCACTTCCTAACTAACTAACCTGCCCGCCTGCCGCCTGCTGCTTGGCAACTTGCCTGGTTTCAAACCCGTAACCTCATACATAAGAGGCGGCAGCCTTAATGATAAATCGTCCAGCGTCCTGCTAGCAGGACTTTCAGTCCTTCCGGTAGGACGCACCTTTTTTAATGAATATTACGTGATCGGTCCTGCTGGTAGGATTTGTAAAAATACAAGTTGATAGTCGGTTTCTTTCTGATTGTAGGAGTGTTTGTTGCATCATTCTAGCATCATTGTGAGCGAGATGGCCACGATATTTAGCCGTGGAGATCGCGTGCGCTCGCTAGAATCTCACTGCGATGCGCCGGGAACGAATAACGCGTGGGGTCGTCAACAATTTGGTGATGCATTTGCAACATCTTATTGTTGTGGCTGACATTTTATTATCAAATTCGTTTTGTAGAAGATCACATGTAAGAAGCACTTTCAAAATTCGCAACCACAAAAGACAACAGAAAGCCAGCTACTACTGTAAAAATTGTGATGTGGAAAGCGATGTGTCTTCTGTGCTAGCGCAATTGTTTCGCATACCATTTAACAAACGGAATTGCAGCTTAATGTTTTTTTTTTCTTTATTATTTTTCTGTTGATTAAAAACTGTAAAATGATCAATCACGAGTTTAATTTTTATTAGCCAACTTATCTAACGCAAAAGCAATTAGAACCCGATTGCAGCTATCAATATCAATAATAATTTCGTCTAAAACGATCAAATTGTTTAGGAGGAGACAAACACAATTACAGAAGAATTATAATTATATATAAAGAAACACAATAACTTTTTCCCGCGTCCACGTAGACGAAACCGCGTGAAAAGTATTGAATAGTATAATACTTTATAAAATAAAAAATGAATTCTACAATTGTAATTACAACATTGAGTACCTACCAAAAGAATAAAAACATATCAATGTATTAGAACAATAAATTTATGTTACCTACCTTGTCGTTTATTTCAAATAAATAAATAATTAAAAGTGGGTAGTTCAAAATGTTTGTTTCCCCTGATTTAGTCATTTGTCTGGGTCGTCCTGCCAGCAGTCGGCGTGCTGCCAGAAGGACGAGCGTCAAATTTCATACAAATTAAAGTCCTGCTAGCAGGACTTTAAAAGTCCTTCCAGAAGAGCTTCTAGAAGGACATTTTTTTGGACGATTTATCATTAACCACTAGGCCATCACGACACTAATACGTAAAAAAAAATAGTAATATGCTGTAATTATGTGCTCTTTCAATTGGTTCTCTTTTTTATATAAGAGAGAGAGAGAGATTTGAAATTTAATAGATAAGAAAAAAATGGTACCAAGCTGTATTATTTTCTTTTACAACTTAAAATGTATATGATACAAAAACCTGTCGCGAGATTGTTTGCTCATTGATAAAATCTGGCGACAGGCTTTTCTATCATATAAATTGTATTATAAAATAAATTGATAAGTATTTCATTTAAAGTTTATTGTATTCTTTTTAGGACATTTATAAAAAAAGCTTGTTTCAAAAATGTTTCTTTTGCTATTGATTTATTTACCTTTTACGAGCAGTGGTAGCTCTGTAGTAACTACCCCCACTTACGAATTGTAGGTCGTGGGTTTAAACCCAGCCGAGCACATTACTTTGTGTAATTTATTTCATCACCATTGTTCTCGAAATGGCGAAGGAAAACATCGTTACGAAACTGGCATATTCTAAAACCAAAAATTCGAAGACTTGTGATATCCACCAACAAGACCCGCGTGGCGGTTTACGGTCCATTCCCTCTCCAAAAGAAGAGGCCTGAGTCCCAACAGTGGGAACATTAAAAGACTACTTATGCTTTAGTATATTGATTTGTCTAGAATTTACTTAATATTCGAATTATGAAATGCCTCATCAGTCGAGAAACTTAGTCAAAACTACACGATATCTGTTTATACAACGCCAGTAACTAGTTATTAATGAACTTGTATTGATAACAGTTGCAGCCAATTATAAGTTGCACATCGCTGGGAAGATGCCATATTTGAATAATTTATTTACTAAGATAAATTATTAAGATACTGTGTAAGTTATGGTAAATGAAAACTCACTCATTGTTACTTTGTCTAAGTCCAGAGATAACGGCCTCGACTTACAAGTTGTATGATTTTTTTTTCTTTTAGAAGTTTGGAAAACGTCCGATTACTTTACCCGCTCTGGGCGGAGCGCAAGGGCGTGTCAGATTTTTACTGACTAAAACCACACCTGTGTCCTTCAGTTGCCCTCGTTCTAGAACTACGGGTATCCTTTTCAGAAATTTCTCGTGGTCCTAGCTAGCGGGTATCAGCCCTGCTGAGCCCCAACGGTTTGCTGCCATCTCTTTGAGGAACGTACTTTTTTGCACATTCTTCTCCATAGAGTTCTACGCTTTGGAATGTGCAATTCCCATCCTTTTTCTGTTTGATTGACTTCGTGACAACAGGCTAGTTGCCGTAAAAAATGTAATTAGTCCGTCTTTTAGATTATTCAAAAATAAGGGACAAGTATTTTTTTATTTGTGAATTAAACCAAAAATGACAAAGATATAGCCCATTAAAGTTACATGTAACGTCACGCCGTGCTGCATTTTTTCGCACGGGGTGACGTCACACGTAACTTTAATGGGCTATATCTTTGTTATTTTTTGTTTAATCGAAGAAATAAAAAATACGTGTCCAATATTTTTTTATAATCTAAAATACGGACTAATTACCTAAAATGTAATTATTTTAACCCTGGAAATTACCCTATTACCCCTAAAGGGTGTATTTGAATTAAATGTATACTCGACTCTGTCAATGCTAGTGTCTAAAATATCTCTACAGAAGACGTTCAGTGGTTTATCGAAGGCATGTGACCTCCACCAACCTGCACTAAGCCTTCGTGGTGGATTATTTTGGTATTTGTGATGGATTTTCTTTTGTTTTTGTTGTGATAGTGCTTAGTTTTTTTTTTTTAATTTGATTGTTTCTTGGTATATGTTTTGTGTTCCAACAATATTTTGTTTATACATCTCATTCATTGAGTCATACTGAAAAATTTAACTGAAAAATAAAAACAAAACAGTGAAAATCCCTGCTGGGGATCTGTGTTCCCTGATTGCTACACCGTAGGAGTCTTTAATTCAAGAGTGAATAGGTTACTTCTAGGTAAGCGTGTTCCATCGTCAGCCACATCATCACTGACCATAAGGTGAGATAGTTGTCAAACGTGAGCCTATCCTATCATATAATAATATTTTTGTAAAGATAAAATGAAGAGATATTTTTAAAATATAAGATTATAAAGAGATAGTTTACTCTTTTTATTTTTATGTGTTTGTTTGTGTTTGTGTGTGAGATAATCTCTGAAAGCACTGGTCTGATTGTTAAAAATTTTTCACCAGTAAAAAGCTGCTTTATAGGAGACTAAAGCGGATATTTGTCTTCTTTTCAAATTTTTTTAGCCTATAAGAGTGACATAGGTTATATTTTATGTACGTTGATAAAGCCTCGAGCAAAAGCTAATACATAATAGAAAAAAAACCGACCTGTATTTTTTTTCCTATTGTAATTCAATCTTTATAGAGCTATTATAGATTGGGGTCAATGCACTTAAAATATGCTGTAATGGTGCGACTATGTTGACCCACCGTTTAGACTCGTTTGGTTCGAAGTAGGGTGTCAATGTAGTCTTAACCTTAATCGTATAGAATTGCTTAGTAGAGCGGCTGGCGGTGTTATCCTATCTATACTGTTTTACTTTTATACTTTTAAGTTTATTCCGTATTGATAGATGTTGCCTTTTACATTGATAATACAATAACTTGATGACTTGTGTACTTATGCAAGGCCACATTAAGCCCCAACTTATCTTCACCACTTCATCTCCAAGACTCTTGCAACCAAGTCTGTGTTTCCTGATAGCTACAACCCAGGAATTTTTAAGTCTTGAGTGAATAGGTTTCTTCTAGGTAAGCGCGTTCCATCGTCGACCGCATCGTCGCTTTCCATCAGGCGAGATAGTGGTCAAGCGCGAATCTATCAACAATAAAAAAAACCCCGCGTATCACTAGTATTGCAGTCACCTGGTGAGACTCCCTTTGCTAGGACCAGCATATTGTTAGCGTAATCTCAATGTAATAGAAGAGTTCTAGATCTAAGCATACATACATGTGCTCCTTGAGTTCACGGGTGTCATTGACACAGGAATACGAGCCCTAGAAGCACTGAGTTCAAGCACTAAGGAAACTAAACTCCGATTGACGTTGTTATGTAAGACTCATAAACAGTCCCTTCAAGAAAACTACTTGTAACTTGTTATTATTTAGCGACATCATAAAATCCTCTCTCTTAATTTTGCTGTGCCTGACAAGGTCCATATTGATAAAAGTCCATCAAAGACTATTCCGCCTGACCACCGCTAAGTTCATTTTTGCTTGCACTCGAAACGAAAACTTCAAAGGGTTTGGTTTGATGCCGCGCCGCAGGATTCAAGCGAAAATTTTTTTAAGTGATAAGGTAGAAATGACGGCAATGGTACCTACATACGGATTGCAAATAAAGTATTGAGTAAAAAAAACATTGTCCTGGTAAAGTTACTTTTAGTCAAGAGTGAATAAGTTACTTATAGGCAAGCGTGCTACATCGTCGACCAAATCATCGTTTACCATCAAATGAGATATTAATGACACATGAGTCTATCATTAATACAAAATATAAAAAAAATCTCTTTACAGTTGTTTTTACCTACACCACTAAAAATCCCTATACGGCCCTCGATATCGCAAAAAGGTAATCTTAAATAAAGAATATATGAGAAACTAATACTAATACATTTTTTCCTTGAAATGGTTCCAAGTTTTTATCCTTTGTGGGATAAATAATGCCCCGGGAGATACAACAGGGTCCTTTGAACCCCGTTTTATAAAAGACCCTGAACTACTGGAGAAAGCTAATAATGTCATTATTAGAGAAACTAACATTATTCTCCCTCTGTATTCCTAAGCTTTGTTGAAAGGGGAATGGTATTAACCAACGAGTTTTTGTTATATGTCTATGATCTATACAATGTTTAATCCATAGTAAATGGATAATGACAATCTAGAATTTTTATTCTGTTATGATTTAATTTCATTCGAAAAGGGAGGGAGGTCGACCGCGGCAAAGGTAGTGCGACGATTTCATCATGTTCAAGGAGCAAACTTGGCCAGAGATTGCCGTAGACAGAGAGGCTTGGAAGGAGAAAGCGGAGGCCTTTGCCCAACAGTGAGACAATAGGCTATTAAATAAAATATTCAGGACGTTTTACTTCAGTTAATGCGTATTTCAATTTTATTGTAATTTGTTTTTAGTGTTGACATATTTATTTGAATTGACATAACTTTTATTATTATTTGCCTTTACTATTGTTTTTTTTTTTTTCTTTATGCCTTAACCCTTTGTGTGTGCGGAACGTGGATCCACGCGAGACACAATAACTTTTTAATTGTGTCTCTAATTACGGCATACGAAAGGTTAAAGTATGCCAATTACTTTTATTTAATTTAATATTAATTATTTAGAGTCGTGTACGATGATCGGAAATGTATAAATTATGGTTGTCTATAATTGAGTGTGCATTATAGGATAAGGTTAGGCATTCTAATTTTTATTTCAGTAAGATTTATAACTTTGTAACACTTGTATGTATATCTTTATATAAATAAATGAAGTTAAATATAAGGGAGACAGAAACAGGAAATATGCACGAAAAAAATATTTGTTATGCAACCAGTTCAACCAATCAAGTGGAAGTCAATCGTTGAAGCATTAGGTAAGCTGCGCGGTATTTTCTCATCCAACATAACACAATCAATATTTTTAATTAAATTCAGGCGAAGTTACTGAGGAAGCAAGTCAGTAATAATTTTAAAATTCAATAGACAGGTCCAGTACTACCAAGAAGTATTGGAAACATACTTTCTACAAATAATGGCAGCTAACGTAATCTAGAATCTGCTCCATTTGTTCATCGACTTTGAAATTGTATTTTTCTATTTTCTCCTAGCCACGGTACAATTTAATTTGTGCATACCCTATTGACTTTAAATAAACGACACGAGCCATTCCAATTCTATTACCGATGCACATGAAGCACACGACACTACAAAACTCGAAACGAAGTCAATTAAATATCCCAAACTGCATTTGTCAGAAGAATCGAAAAATCTGCGAATCTCCGCCCCTTCGTAAAACGTGCTATAGAAAAAAAATGGACCCCTCCTAAGCCATTTTCACACAAGACGTCAACATTTCAACAATCCACGCTCGCTAATCTGGCCTTATAAAAGAATCTCGAGGGGTCTTTACCCTAAAATCCCTTTTATTTTATTAACGAGGAAGTCGGGGATATAGGGACACTGTAGTTATTCGATTTGGAATCTTAGGCAGGCTATTGTTTTTGGGATTGGCATTTTCAAGGGCGTATCTTTGTATTATCGATCTCAAGTTTTTGGTTTATTTATAGATTTTAAATTAAAAACAGTTAAAATGGGTTTTAGGGTTTCCTTGAAAATAAGGATATTTGATGTTTTATTTGAAGCTAATTTTATAATTAAAATGTTTATTTATTAATAAACATGAAACAATGATGAAATATGAGTGATGGTATATATGTCCATTATAGGTACCAACAGTGGGAACATTATAAGGCCGACTATGCTATGCTATGCTATAGTTATAATCGTACAAAGCTCACCACAAGTTATATTATACAAGTTGAATATTAATTTATAGTTGAAAATGGATGTGGTGGAAAACTTTTTTGTTTGAAAATGAAACCTGATGCTTCTTTTAGATGAAAGACATTCACGGTTCGAAATAGGCTTTTTTCGAGTGTTGTCTCGCATCTATTGGATTCCCTTAACACTGACCAGGTCATCGAACTACTTGCAAACTAAGATTCAGAATTCTAAACTTAACTTGTTTTGAATGTTTTTCCAACGACACGAAAGATCACAGTATAAACTCAAATAGACAAATGAACCTTTTGAAACCATTAATATTTATCAAGGACTGTTAATTTACTTATGCTAACTCCTGCAATCCTAAGGGGATCATAAAGTCTTAGTAATAATTGCTACAAACGATTTTAGCGGATAATCTTGTAAGCACCATGCTTTGTAGTTGGGTCGGTGACCGTAATTGACTATGAATAGCCTTATACTTACTGTCCTGTCTTAAATATTTATAAAATATATATGGAAGACTGTTTTTTCGGTGTTTTGTGAAAACTGATAAAAATACTAATAACTGATAATTTATATTTCTAAAAACATATACATTGTAGATAAATTATTACACCTTTAATATATTAAGATTTTTATGTACAGACTAGCTGACCGTGCCTTCACACTTTTTTTTTTATCACTTGATTTCGCACCTTTGGTTACTGATCTACAACATTTGATGGTAGCGTGATCATATCATTTATCATAAGTCTGAATAATATGTAGTGAAAGATTTTTCCAATCCGACAAGTAGTTCGAGAGATTGCCGCTATTAAACAAAAAATAAACTGTTGTGCTTTATTATAGTAAAAGGTATAGATGAAGTCGCTGACTAAAACAAGTATCTCATAAAAAAACAGTGATATTTTTTCAATAACGTGTTATGTTCTATGACATTTATTAAAGTTTTTTCATTAATAAATATCTAATTTAAATTAAAAATTAATAGATTTGTGTGTCCTTACAGAGAAAGAAAAGTTTGGTCATTTTATGAGATAGTACTAACTGCTGTAAATGAATATATTTTTTTCAAATAATATAAACTTGTGCTTGACTGCGATTCCACCTGGTAGAAATGATAGAAATTGAAATGATAGAAATGCAGTCTTACTAGCACTGCTTACTAGCAGTGATGCAAACATTTCTATCAATAATAAGTTAATATTTATTTCATGAAATTTTTTAATAAAAACTTTTTAAACATTAGTTAAAACACTGTAACACAGTAATTGATTCCCATATTTAATAACATAAAAAACCAGCATCAGGTTTAGTATTTGTAATTCCAAAAAAAATAATAATATCGTTATTTAGAATTCTCGTAAAAAAAAACTACTATATAGTAGTAATAACTGGTTTCCAGGTACGTAACAATGCGTCGGTGAATAAAATGAAAAAATACTCGATATCCATCCCCGTGTCCGTGTACACCCGATTACACCCTACAGATCGTTTTCATGAAGCTTTGGGTGTAAAATAAAATTAATATGAAGGTATCGATATATTGGTCACTGGCAGCTTTGACTATGAATATATATTTATTTGTTCGCTTTGTGTTGATATGCTATTTTATTTCTTTAATTTGACAATTGGAATACGGTGAACAAAATAGTGTAACATAGTGTAACGTTCTTTAGTTCGTGAACATATACAAATTATAAAGTAGTCTTAAAGATATTGGTTTCGGGTCTGTTTTTTTTTTGGGAGGTGCGAAATCTGATCATGACTTCTCTCGCTTTAGGAGGAGCAGGAGGGCGTGTCAGACTTTTAATGATTAAGACCACACCTATGTTCCTTCAGTTACCTTTTGCAATCTAGGACCATGAATATATCTTTTCAGAACCAATCCCATGGCTCTTGCAAGCATCGCCCCTGCTACGCCCGTACGGTTTGCTGAAATGTTTTCTAATCGCACATGAAACATTATGCGCCGTCGACGACTCGGCCTCCGTCATTATAGGACAAACAGACGGCGAGTGAGCCCGAGCCTATGGTGGCCGGAGAACGCTCAGCGATTCCCAATGCCCGGAGCGTCTCCTGTCGCGGCAGCTAGGGTGTGAGGATGTATGTTCCCTTGTACATCCTCACGCCCCTTGCGGCCGCCTCTTTTGCTAGCATTACTGCTTCGCAAAATGATGCGTCCGCATACCATTCCCTCTTGCTTTGGACTATGGTCGCCGATCGCTTCTACTGGGAAACAATGGTGATCCACCCAAGCGGAGAACACCTCCACCGTGTCCGGTTTCAGGGCTGTGTGTTGTGTATATGTGAGTTTATATATTTGTGTAAACACACATGATTCAGGAGTAATTGTCGAATCAAAACTTCAAAGTCTTGAGCATCGACGCCGAGTTGCTAGCCTGTTGGTTTTCTATCGTTGACATTTCAGGGAGTGTGCCTTGGAATTACGTAATTTAATTCCGGCAAGTCCGTTCCATCATCGGTCCACTACATACGGCGTTGCGCCATCGGTACATGGTGGACATACGTACAAAGATTTTGAGAACACATTCATTATGCGTACAGCTAAGAAGTGTAATTTCCTGCCGGGGTCTGTGTTTCCTGTTGCTACAACTTAGGTGTCCTTAAGTCAAGAGTGAATAGGTTACTTTTAAGCAAGAGTGCACATCATCGCTTACCATCTGGTGAGATACCGGTCAAAAGCGAGTATATCATTAAAAAAAAAATCCTAGTGTAAGTCAAAAATATTTATATGCAAATACGACCTAATATCTTAGTCTATTTGAGAAAAATTATTAGTCCTTTTATAAATAAGTACCTGACCTGAAATATAAATGTTCACTTCAATTTCAGTACTCTTAATTAACACGAATATTCCAATAAAAACCAGGCTGTGGTAACAAAGATTTCATTAAACAAACTTTCATACTTTCTGTAAGCACTAAGCGATTTTTAAACTCAACTCTACTTGAATATTAAAACAATGGCTACTCTTCCAGTTAAACTTATTAAAAAAGGAGAAAAAATAACTTGGCAGTTTGTTCGCTGATTAAATCACTGTTGGTGTAGTAAAATTTTATTTTATTGCAGTTGTTCAGTTGAATAATAGGCTTAAGTAAGGCAACTTCGAAAGGTTCACCGTGACGGGTTAAGTGGATGGAAAAAGGCCTCGTGAACCTAGCCCAATACCAGATCCACACAGCTCTTGACTCTACGGTAAACAATGTCTTTCACACCGCCAAAGACAGAAACAGATGGAGGAATATCGTTCAATTGAAAATGATGAACAGGGAGGTCATGACCCTCATCATTGAGGAGTACGATGCAAGGAAGGGAAAAAGGCGTAGCCTTTTAATAGCCACGAGCCTCGATCAACACTTTAGAAGGTTCTCGTTAGGCGGCTGGATCAAGGGCTTGATTCAGAAAGCTGTGCATTTGGACACGGCTCGCATCGTTAAGAGATTTATTTCTCCGGAACCCTGACTGTCGGTAGCTTAGACAATGTTTCCGGTACCGGCGGTGGGATAGTGTTTTTTTTATATTTCAAAATAATTTTTTTTATATAAAAAATCATTTTGTTTATCAAACTATGATTCATATGTGGGTATATTACAATAAATATACAGAATAATAATAGTAATAATAATTATTATTTATTTTCAGGCTACTAAGGCCCATACAATAATAACAATAAAATTTATTCAAATAACGTTAACAAAATAAGGTTTTCCATACAGTTACAGTGCCTAGAAATATACTAAACTTAAATATTATTAAAGATGCGACTAATCGTGATGTGGCCCATAGACATTATACAGAAAATAATCTTAAAAATACTTGTCCCAGGAATCTTAAAAAGTCGAGAGTGAATAGGTTGCTTCTAGATAAGTGCGCTCCATCGTCGACCGCATCGTCGCTTTCAATCAGGTGAGATAGCGGTCAAGCGTAAACCAATCAACAATAAAAAAGAAACTGATAAATATTAATAACATTTTAATTATTTGTTATTTGTGAGTTTTATAACATTGACATACGGTTTGAATTTAAATGATTTACGTCTTTTAATAAGTCCAAAACAGTAACTATGTGTCAGCGTAGGAGTGTGTTTGAGCTTAATTCTTGGAATTCGCGGAGTGTATTGGTATATTTCTCTTCTGGTATGAAATAAGAAAATTAATTAAAAAGTTAGCGGCAAGTCTAAAATCTTTTCACCGAGCAAAATTAATGTCGCTTAGAATAAATAACAATTTTCACATTTCTTAGATGTCGTTTATATAATATAAGTTTTGTGTGGAAATCGTGAAAAGATTTACTGAAAATATTTTAATGCTAGAATATTTTTCTAGATAGATAGATAGATAGATAGATAAATTCTTTATTGTACACCAAAAATAAAGCAGTTACATAAGAAACTTAAAATTAATAGGGTGCCACAATGGGTGGTCTTATCGCTAAAAGCCTCAAATATAGGTAAGTAGTCTAACTTAGTATAGGATCACACAAGCAGCCTTCACAGTTTTTGAAGGAGTGGGTCGTAATCTTCCACGTAGATCCAGATTAATGGACGTCACTATCTTACTTACTATATTTTTGTTACGATCTTTTTGATCTAGGTTTACTTCTAGATTTACACCTATATAAGATCTATAGATAAGTGACGAACCAATCAACCAATATACAATCAATCAATCAGTACAGCGTATCGCAGTCCACTACTGATCTCCCTTTACAGTTCAAACATTCATCAGATCAAACGGACTTTATCAATGATTGACGTAATTTCAAAGCGTTTGTGAACCTTGTTTTGGTGAGGTCAACGCAATTAACGCTCGTGGACACTAGTTAGCAAATATTTATCTTCTCTATATAGTATAAATGGTTGTGTAGTATTATTAGGATAATTTAACAGTTTTGATTCGACAAGTGCATCATCATTTCAGCCGATAGACGTCCACTGTTGGACATTAGCCTCCCCAAGTGTTGCCACAATGAACGATCCTGTGCGTCCCGCATCCATCGGATTCCCGGAACCTTCACCAGTTCTTCAGTCCACCTTTTAGGAGGCCTTCCAACGATGCGTCTTCCGGTACGCAGTCGACACTCCAGAACCATTCGGCTCCAACGTCCATCTGTTAGGCGAGCAATGTGCCCTGCCCATGTGATAAGTGCATCATTACCGATAATAATCTTTTTAACTTGCTTCACTTTAGTGCAGCTGGTATTGAGCAGACCCATCTCAAAAATGAAAGCACTACTCTATACCTACTCGATCAAACTTCAGCTTGATAAAGATTGAGCATCTGTTCCGGTGTGAAGTACCGTCTCACCTTTGCTAAGATCTCCAATAAAAGGTTATGGTATACCATAGAATTGTATTTAGGAACTTGATTGGAGACTAAAGTCTTCCCATCCGATTATGATTCAGGTGTCTTCAAGACTAGACCATCACCGATTGCATCACTGTTTACCATCAGTTGATCAAGTACTATAACCGTGGAATAAAGTACCTACATTGTCCTTTTCCTAATATCTCTGCGTAGTTACCCGAAAACCTAATAATAAATTTTATTGCTTTTCATTACTAGATCGTGTAAAGGATCACGATACATGTAGATTCAAGATAGCTTTGTGTCTTTATTTCCATTTTTGAAATTAAGAATGTTAACAACTATAGAAGGGTCAATGACCGTTATACCAGGGTTATCAGGCACTTACCTTAGTCTGTATCACCGACGGTTCTTGTATTTATTTATTTATTTATTATGCTCTTTATTGTAGGTACACCATTACACATACAAAAAAGAAACTAAAACTAAAACACACACATACAATGGGCGGCCTTATCGCATTCCGCGATCTCTTGTAAGTAGTAATCTAGGCTTGTATACTACTTTAAATACTCCTACTGTAGCTTGATACTGATCGTCTTTCTCTTTTAAGTATGTGAGCTGGAAAATAGCTTTTCTTCCGTTTGATAAAAAAATCTTAGAAAATTATATCATACACGTGCAATCTAAATATTGCCCTGGAGGCCGAAATGTTTTGCTAAACATTTTAACACAACATCCGCTTATCAAAGGTAGGCTGTGAGCTTTATATTCGTAATTTTTTCCTTAACACTTTCCCTTACATGTAAGTGACACTTAATGTTTACCTTTTCCTGTTGAAACATGTTCGGGGTAATCAAAGTACTGAATACCTGTAGGGAACGAAGAAATACGTACGGTAACAACCCTGTTCTTATTGGAACGGGCAACGTATATTTATGGAGACATTGAAAGCGACAGGTGTATTTCTTTCAACTGTGATAAATCTGCTGAGACACTTTTGAAAGAAATAGTGCTGCTTTTACAAACGGTTGACATTGGGAAAGTAGTTTTGCTGAAGTGATGGCTGATATACAGTTTGTTTCGGTGCTTCTTCTCAAGGTAGTCAGCTAGGAAACACCGGCCTTAGTTTAAACTGACCGAAAAAAAATTGACGTGTGAAAGTGTTATTTTTTATTTTATTTATACATCTAAACGTATGCTCTCCATTTGATGACGTAATGAATTACAATAAAAAAAACTAATTGTTAAAAGTATAAACGAAAGGAAATGACTAGTAATTACCACATAGTGTAATCTATTTTGCTAACGAATATTTTATTTTTTAATCCAATGTTTATTTAAAGCAATATTGTAACTATACCTTTATGAATTTTTCTTATTAATCCATTGGCATATTTCCTAATTATCGCAGTTAGAAAAATTAACTTGTGAATAACCATATAATACTGTAAAGTACTTACTTTGTAACATATACAAGGTGTCGTTTTGAAGCTGCAAAATATTTCAGGAGGTAATTATGTTAGTGATTCTCGACCCGAATCAATAATAAAATAAGTAGGTAATTTTTTTTTTTTTATACCCGCGCTTTTTTTCACTCACACAAACACGGAACAATAAAAGGCGTTTTCACACACACTAACTCGCAACGATAGTTTCATAAATAATGTATCATCCAATCATCATCCCGCACGCCACACCCTAGCCACGCCCCCGCGGCCATCGATCAATCGATTTAGTTTAGTGTAATTAAAAAATTAAATAACAAGTATTACTGATTATTGACCAGGTATCGTTTTTTTACATGATTATTTATGAGTTATATTACAACCTCCTGAAATATTGTGCAGTTTTAAAACTGCACCTTGTATATTGAGTAACGCTGTTGGTATAAAATAAATGAAATAGGAAGAGGAGCATAGGTCGACAAAGTAAAAAGTAGTAGTAGGTAGATGATATCAAGAGTTTGGGAGTTGAATTGATGAAAGTTGTCTTACACCGTGACTTTCTAGAATGGTACAGGTCGCGCGGTGAATCAAGATCGCTCGGTGAAAGTAGTGGGGGCAATCGGCGCATGTGTACAATTGCGCACAGAAATTCTTAGTATGTTAGGATTTTATTTTTAATTTCGTATGTTTGAACCTTAGTAACATAACTTATAATAACACTAGTTTTTGATTGTAATTTATCTTGTAAGTAGGTAAATTCAAAAAAATTATTTTTTTAAAAATAAAACATAAAATTAAAAAAAATAATTTCGTTAGTTTCTTTCTTTAACGTAATAATTCACGTCGTAAACCATTTTTCTGGCTAGCCGTTTTAAAACTTTATTTTTAACCATTTTTTTTTAAGATTACGTATTACTATTACGATAACACAAGCTGTACGCAACAGTACCCAAGTACAACAGTATCCAATGAGAGGCGAGAACGGAACGCGGGAATTGAAGAGCGACTCTATCTACCAATGACGTGTCGCCGATGGCGCACACCCGCCCGTACGTCGCCAAATAGACCGTAGAATTGAATACTGCGCATGCCCCTTCCACTTTTGCCGAGCGATCTTGATTCATCGCGCGACCTGTATCCAGTAGTATGGAGTTGTCTATTTGCACTTAGTCATCATTTTATTGCTCTTGTCCCGTTTTATTTGGGGTCGGCGCAACACGTGTTTTTCTTCCATTCTCCCCCGTCACCCGTCATGTTATCTATATATATAAAAAAACCAATGCCACTTTTCGTTGTAATTTTATAACTCAAGAACGGGCTCACCTATCCAAACTAAATGTTTAGGCTTTATTCGGACTATTTAGTAGATGGTTTGTGAAGTTTGGTAGGGTGGAGTAGGGTATAGTATGGTAGAGTAGAGTAGAATAGGGTAGAGTAGGGTAGAGCAGTGTAGAGTAGAGTAGTGTAGAGTAGTGTAAAGTAGTGTAGGGTAGAGTAGGGTAGAGTAGGATAGGGTAGGGTAGAGTAGGGTAGAGTAGGGTAGAGTAGGGTAGGGTAGGGTAGGGTAGAGTAGGGTATAGTAGGGTGGAGTAGGGAAGAGCGGGAGCGAAGCCGCGTGGGCAAAAGCTAGAACTAATATATATACTAATTTATTTATTTATTTATTCAATCTTCATGCAACAAATGATACAAGGGCGGACTTCACTTAATGCCTTAGGCATTCTCTTCCAGTCAACCTAGGGTAGTGCAGAGACAAAATAGCAGGTTCATAAAATAAAAGGAAATATTATCAAAACAAGTATTACAAAATTATATATAAAGCTTAAACTAAACAAACATGCATATTTAATAAAATATATAGCTATACATACACACATACATATACAAGGTGCAGTTTTAAAACTGCACAATATTTCAGGAGGTTGTAATATAACTCATAAATAATCATGTAAAAAAACGATACCTGGTCAATAATCAGTAATACTTGTTATTTAATTTTTTAATTACACTAAACTAAATCGATTGATCGATGGCCGCGGGGGCGTGGCTAGGGTGTGGCGTGCGGGATGATGATTGGATGATACATTATTTATGAAACTATCGTTGCGAGTTAGTGTGTGTGAAAACGCCCTTTATTGTTCCGTGTTTGTGTGTGTGAAAAAAAGCGCGGTTATAAAAAAAAAAAAAATTACCTACTTATTTTATTATTGATTCGGGTCGAGAATCACTAACATAATTATCTCCTGAAATATTTTGCAGCTTCAAAACGACACCTTGTATATATATATATATATATACATATATATACACAATAAAGGAGTTTAGAGATGATTTTGCTATTTGTTTAGAAAGTAATTCCGCAACTTCCGCTTAAATGCGTACAGACTCGTGGCCGTCCTGATATCAACCCCTTACCAACTAATCCCTTTTTCTCTCATAGCACTCTTCATCTAATCCATCTTTGTTTTGACCTTCCATTCCCTCTCCATTCATCTACATGTATACTCTTTCAGTAACATGCGTTTCATCCCTCTTCTTTACATACCATTCCCATACATAAAGTAGTGATTAAATATTTTTATTTTGTTACTTTAATCCACGTTTATTGAATTTCAGAATTAATGTTAGATTTAATTAATTCTATTTTTTTTTCATCTTTTAATTCGACAAAATCTATTACCTGATGTTTACAATAAGTTGACAGGTACTTTAACATTAGTGCATTATAATTTCACAAAATGTACAACACGTTTAGTATTTAAACATAGTGCAAAGAATCGTCAAACTTAAGTGGCAGCGGGCAAGGCAAATTGCTTGCAGAGCAGATATTTCATGGGCTGAAGTATTTAAAGTGAACCGATCACCTGGTAAGGATCGCGGTTTGATGCATGCGAGATTCACAGGACGCGCGGATGTAGTGGGGAGGCCTATGTTCAGCTGTAGACTGAAAGCTTGATTTACAACTTCACTAGTGCCAACTACTTTGACAGCCCTGTTGGTCTAGTGGTTAGTGACCCTGACTGCTATGCCGGAGGTCGTGGGTTCGATTCCCACCCAGGACAAATGTTTGTGTAATGAGCACGATCATTTGTTCTGTGTCTGGGTGTAATTTATCTATATTAAGTATGTATTTAGAAATATATAAGTATGTTTATCAGTTGTCTAGTACCCATAACACAAGCCCTGCTTAACTTGGGACTAGATGGTGTTGTGTGATAGTTGTGGAATATTATTATTATTACTTTCGAGTTTTCGGGATAACTTTGCATTTCCTGGTCCTAATTTCTCGTAAAATTGCTGTTCACAGCGTCCGTACAAGAATAACAAAAAGTGTAATCAACTGGGGTGCATTAAAAACGAGTGTGCTCAACGTTTTCATAAAACACCCCTAACTTTACGAAAACATGTACAGTCGCCGCAAAAACTAATTTACGTAATAAATTTAATTCTGTCACCCTTATCTTGGAGAGCAAAACTTTTTTACTGATAAAAAAATGAAATTAAAAACGATAAATCTTGTTGGTGACGCCACATCTTGTTAGAGCAAATAATGTTAAGTTAGCATGTCAGTCGACTTGTGACTTTTGGCGATAAGCTATCTTTTATTGAATGAAAAATTATTTTAGAATTTTCATTTATGTTTTCTGAAAGTTGATTTTACTGGGTGGTGAGTTTAAACTGTTGCTACTCAGTATTTTCCGCATGAGAATAGAAGCTTTTTCTACGTCTTATTTTTTTATTTTTTGATGTTTAGTTTATGGTTGTTCATACTGTACAAAGGACACTGCCGATTGTAAGAAAACGGATGTCCGTTTTCTCTTTTCTCTCACGCCCCAGCCGCCTTTATTAGGTGTATATAAAATTAAAATTAACATTGTAATAATAATAACTAATAACTTAAACTAACAATTTTGAGCTAATATACATGATGGAATATAAAACTAACATCAACATAAATAGCATCGTAATAATAAATCAGAAAAAGATAAATTCAATAGAACAAAACAAAGACAACAAAATAGGAAAAAAAATATAGTAAATGGTTCTTTGTCAGATGCTATACAAAAACAAACATATTCTGTTCAATTTACAATCTTTATTTTGTGAATTTAAAGCAATAATAAGGTAACATTGTTGAAATACTATATCCATCTTTGACAATTATAATCTTCATATTTCGATTGTATTACACCATACCTGCAAATAATAATACATTTGCAATAATGAATTACATTTTGCTGACAGCTGTGACAGTATATCCGGTATCAACAAGTTAATTACATTACATTAATTAATTAATAATGGCAATGTTATACTCAACGCTGATATGAAATCGAAACAACTACAATAATTGTTTATTAATTTCAAAATGAAGCTGGTGCTGCCAAATGCCGTCTAGCAGCTTTAGACTCAGTGGAAAGAAGTGGAAAGAGGCTTATTGGTGATCCAAATTTAGTTAAGTCCAATCTACAAAGCCTAGAGCGCAGGCGTAGTGTAGCCAGCGTATCAGTATTTTAGAAGATGCATTTTGGAGAGTGTGCGCAGTATTTGCACGATTTGATTCCAATATCAACTTTCTAATATCCCAACTTACTGCGAGTATCCACCCTTACGTTGTTGAAACCTCTACGGTCCAGACTTTGCGTTTCACCTCGTCATTTATACCACGTACATCGAAGGACTGGAACAATTTGCCTGCTGCGGTCTTTCCGTCTGATTATAATTTGAGTCTCCTAAAGCTTAGACTGAATAGGCTCCTCATAAACCAGTATGTCTTACCATCAACGATCGCATCACTGCTTACCATCAAGTAGGATTGCAGTCAAGCACTAGTTTACATTATATATAAAAAATATTAATAATAGTATTCTACGTCGATAATTGTAGAAGCCAAAAACGATTCATATATAAACAATGAATTGAATCATATTCACGCAAACAACATCGTTTGTATCTGATTACTTTCCCTTTGAGTCGGAAAACAAGGTAAATTCTCAATTGGGAAAAAATTCAAATTAAACAATCGAACAAACACGGCCAATCAAAATCGCAATACGTTTTCAACTTAACCCGTCCGCTGCGACCGCAAAAACATTTCGGCGTCGAACTCTTTTGAAATTCCAAATGGGCCAAAAACAAAGGAGCTAATTTGTCCATTCGAACAAAAACGGAAGGCTGACGAGGGGGAAAAAAACAACAGAAATCTTTTCCATTCTTCATTCGAGGAAGTGACAAATGCCCTGAGAAGGGGGATGGCAAATGGTGCGAAATTAAAGCCTAATTTTTAAAAAGTTGCGAAAAAAAATGTGTTTTTTTCCTTTGCCGTGAATCTCGTTGATCTTAATTAGGCCACTTGGAGTGCTAATTCATCGTTTATACTCAGTTATGTTAATGTTAAACGCTTAAGTGTTAGATTGGGGTGTAAAGATGTGACCCCAGCTTTGTATTATGGGCGATATTAAAGTTTATGGGTCTTAAGATAAATTGTACGCGAGTGCCCTGTAAAATCAGGTGTGATATAGACTATTATTTTGATGAGAGCTTATATTTTACTACGTTTCAACGGCCATTCGGGATGATAGAATACATAAACAGTTTATTACTGAAGCTTTAAAAATAATTGTGTGTACTAAATCTGTTTCTTTTATCTTGAAATTGAGATTGAAGTGATACGTGGCCTTATGGGGGTGTGCAATATTTCACTTTTACATTCAGTTTGTATTCCTGCGAGAATAGCGTGATTGTTGCATCTGAAGGAACACAGGAGAGTTCTGGTGAGTAAAAGTCTGACATTTTCTCTTGTTTCATACAGAGTGAAAGATGTTTTAAAAAAAAACCACCATTAAAGAGGATTTGTAGTTTAAGAATATCAGTCACACAAGTTGACCATTAGGCAACTGTGGCCGAGATCTGAAGACTTCACTATGCATTAAAAATTACTACGTTAAAAAAAATGTATGCCCTCGGTTCCGGTTGTTTTAGTAGGTCATAAAAAGTTGTAACCAAACGTTATTTTGCAAGAACCCTTCCGCAGATGAAAGCCTTCTACAAGGAACCACATCTTTCTTTATCTTGCAACCACCAGCTGTTTTAAAAATGATACGGCCTTCCCCTGAGTCGATTTCCACTTGGGCCTCTTCATCAAGTCGCCCTCATGGTCCATTGCTTGTCTGACATACTTTTTACATGCCCCGTCCATTTAAGCTTTTTAGTATAGTCCAGGGCATTGGTGGGTTTATACTAATATTTATTTTACAATTTATGTACACACAAAAAGCGGACCTGCGTAAGGAAAGATTAGAAGAGATGTAGACAGTAGAGTGCAGATATAAGTAACATTCCACAACTTTCACGTGCCAGTTAGTCCTAAACTATGCATAGCTTGTATTATGAGTACTAAACAACTGATAATTATACTTATCTATTTCTAAATACATATTAAAGATAAAGTACACCTAAACACAGAAAAAATAATTCTGCTCATTGCTCAAACATTTCTCTTGGATGGGAATCGAAACTATAACCTACGGCATATCAGTTAAGGCCACCAACAAGACATTTTTACACCAACAAGACATTTTTATTTTTATTTTGAGCACGCATGTGATGTGATATGTGTGTGTGATGTGTTCTCATACATTAATCTCTTAAGCTAATCTTCAATGCTTGTGAAGAAACTCGTCCACAATAATTCATTGTGTGCTAGATTTTAGCTTACGACCTCAATTGTGACGGTCATTAATCTATGTCTTTGTCTTGAGGATATTGTCGCCGAAGTTTGAATAGTTTTACTTTGTCTGATATCGCTTAATGGGCTAGTATTTTTTTATGGCAATCAAACTGAAAAATAATTTATTTGTCTTCAAGAGATGTCCTTGACTTTGTTTACAAATAAACCTGAACTGAGTTGTTGTGATTGTTGTTGTTTTTTAGAGTTGTTTTTGTTATTTTAATTTTTTATGGTATGCACCATGTTTGACGCCAATAAAAAAAAATAAAAAAATTAATAAAAAAAATATTTTAAGGTATTTAACAGTTTGAATTCCCTGCCGGATCCTGTGTTTCTTTATAGCTATAAGTTAGGAGTTAATGAGTTACTTTTGGGCAAGCGTGCTCTCTCGTCGTCCACATCACAAGTTCCCATCAGGTGATAATGATGGTGTTCAAATGCTAGCTAATCAATAATAAAAAAATTGCCTACATTAGCGCATACTTGTCTAGAAATAGGTGATCATTTTACTATAGACTTCTTCTTTCGTATCGATCTAACTCAAATTTAGTCCGACCAATATTTAGCCACCTGGACCGCTATGTCGTTGGCCTCATATAAGAGTCGTGGAAGGTACAAGAAATTGTGCAAGCTAGGCAGGAAAGGAGGTGACGCATGTCCTAGAAAGGGGCTTCACATTGGCACTGTATTTGCGATGGTTCAAGGATTCTCCATTTGGCCAGGTTATCTCTGCAGCGGTCAACCTGGCCAAATGGCCCGGCCCGCAGTCGGCTCAGAGATTATTAACTTAAAGACCCCCAGGTTACTGCTATCAAGAAGTTTACTCCGGTAGAGAATTTTACTTTTTAGCAGTACGCAAAATTACAGTATTTTTAAAATCATGAAAGGTCGATCAATTGAGGAGTCACAATAAAAACAAAAGAAAGATAAAATTAAACCTCACTAAAACCTCATACAATTCTGGATAATATAAATCCAAGGTCAACTGAAATGGTATCGTTTGAAGTCCACAGTAATAGCTCCCAAATGGGTAAAGTTGCATTCTTGGAAAAATTGTATTACGCCTCGGTATTTAGAGGGTTAGGTTGCGGCATTTTGTGGCGGTTTTATCGTTGACTGTTAATTGTAATTTTTCCTTGTTTTGGGTCTGTAATTACGTGAATTTTTCATCTATTTTATTTGAAAAGATAGCCAAGTCATGTTTCAAGCTTAGCGTCTGATTAAAGGTTTATTTAGTTTAAAAAAAAAAATTACAGTTTTTTTTTTACACTTAGTAAAGTACACATATATTAGTATACTAGGTATCGTATGCTATAAGTATAAAAAAAATAGGAAGCCCCAGCAGAATTCGTGAGGGTGATCGGCGGCGGCGATCTCTCACGCCGGGCCTTGTTACATTTCATGGTCCGGAGCGAGGAGGAGTAGCAGGCGGGTGCCTCCTTCTGCGAAGCAGTAATGCTAGCATGCTAGGAGGAGGATGACCGCATCAGGCAATGGCGCTCTCACCGCTGCCGGGATTCCGATCCCGATTTCCGGTTTGCGGACGACGAGCAATGGGTAGCTCGATGTCCGACCGTCCGGTAACTTTCCGGACCGAGCCCAAATCGTCGACGGCGCGCACTGTTCCCGCGTGCCTCAAGGAGTTGTCAGCAACAGCAGAGGCCCAGCTGGGTCGAAGCCTACTGGGGCTAGGGTTAGCTCCGAAAGGTAGCTCAGCCCCGGTAAACAAAGTTACGTGTGACGTCACCCCGTGCGAAAAAATATAGCACGGCGTGACGTTACACGTAACTGTAATGGGTCATATCTTTGTCATTTTTGGTTTAATTTACAAATAAAAAAAATATGTGTCCCTTATTTTTGAATAATCTAAAAGACGGAATAATTACATTTTTTAAGGCTACAAGCCTATTATGGCGGTAAATCCCCTCTTTGAGGCGTGGCTGGAAAGACCTCGCGGCGTCTTTACCTTCGGCATGACGCAGGTTCTCACTGGACATGGTAAGTTCAGGAGGTTCCTGCACCGGATTAGTGCGGAAGTGACGCGCGGGTGTCACCACTATGCGGAACGCCCAAAGGACACAATGGAGCTCACAGTGGAGGTGTGCCCCGCTTGGGCAGAGCATCGCCGTGCCCTCGTGGGGGCGATCGGTAGAGGCGATCTCTCACGCCAGCCCGTGATGTAGAGTGGCAGACGGTCGGCTCCTTCTGCAAGCCCAAGCAGTAATGCTAGCAAAGGAGGAGGCCGACCGCATCTGCCAACGGCGGCGCTCAAAGCGTCCCAGCCGCCGCCGGCATTCCGATCCCAATTTCCGGCCACAGTAGGTGCGGGCTTGCGGACAGCGATCAATGGGTAAAACCGCTCGCTGTCAAACCGTCCGGTAACTGTCCGGACCGAGCCCAAGTCGTAGACGGCGCGCTCTGTTCTCGCACGCCTCAAGCAGTTGACAGCAACAACAGGGGCCCAGCTGGGTCGAAGCCTACAGAGGCCAGGGTTAGCTCCGAAAGCTAGCTTAGCCCCGGTATGAATGGCAAGAAGGAACGGGGTGGGTTTTAGTCAGTAAGAGTCTGACACTATCTCCCGCTCCGCCTAAGGGTGGGGGATATCATTTGGATGATTTTTACCCACCAAAAAAAACATATACCTACTTACATATACAACATTAGTTTCAGTATAATTATGCGAAACCCGAAATACGAGTCTAGTATTTTTTATGTAAAGTATCTATGTACAAAATTTTATAACTGTATCATGAAGAAATCACAAAGTTATGGGCTTGACAAGTCGGTAAAATACGTAGTCACCGGTCCATCCAGGCGATTGAGGGGTTGTTTTGCACTTGTATATAGCTGTTCGCTGGCACCTCATGCCCGCTATGACCTGTGTTGTACTTAGTGTCGGTGGTGTCCAACTTGTGACCTTTTTTAAATGTTTTTGGGAAAAAATATAACATGGTGTACTCGTAAAATCTATAGGAATTCTTAACAAACTATATTCAGGTTTTATATTTAAAGTATCTTAAAAGAATAACAGTACAACATACCTACACAAAGGAATTTTCTACGCTTTCCATTTTCTGTTTTAGTAACAAATTTTATCATTCAACACAATATCACCTAAGCCTTACAATCCTCTTGAGAAAGGATGGAAGAACTTTGCCCTTTACTGAAGCACCGCAATTTATTGTTTCATTTCGTTCAGACCCAATTAGGATCTAATTGGTTAACGACAGTTAACTATTCACAGACTAAAATTGTATACAAATAAATATTTCCAATTTATACAATCACCGTACCAGTTAGTTCAATGTCTATTTGCATTTTGCTAAAAATAAAATGGACGTTACTGCTCCAATGACTTCAATTTAGATTGATGTTTGAACGGCAGAATATAAATTGAATTAACTGACCAATTAATTGATTAGCACTGGCAGTTGAATCTAGATGTTTGTTTTTTTTTATTTATGTTGAGAGGCAGCACTGTTTAACTTAGCTGTTGGAAGTGTTTTAATTTGAAACAGTTTGCGAACCAATTTATGTTTTTATTTTATTCAGTTTAACTTGCTTTTAGCTGTAGTGTTTATGCCAGTATCAATTATCATGTAACTTGCTGTAGTTTTGTATTATTTTTAGAGTTCTGTATGTACATCAACGCTCAGTCGCAAAACACGGATCCTTTGTAGGACAACTTTGTTGTTTGTATGTCTATCTGCCCTTTTATCAGGAACGCGTAAAATGATCTATCAAGCTCATTAATCTACATTTTTAGGAGATAATTTCAGAAAGTACTGGTTCGAATGCAAAAATTTTTTCACCGATAGAAAGCTGCTTTATTCCCGAGTGACATAGACTATATTTTATGTATGCGAGCGAAGCCCTGGGCATAAACTAATATCAAATATTCAAGTCTGCTAATCCTTAAAGTTCGAACAATGATGAAAAGCAAACTTCTAAGTCAACGCAATCTACACATAAAGCCGTTTATGCTCCGTTTATGGCACATATTTTGATGCTCTCAAGGGAATGAGAACCTATCTGAGACTTCCCATTCACCTAGAATCATGATTTGGCAAAAAGCAATCTAGAACAAGTAAAGGGAAAAAACCTATAATTGTAGTAATTGGGTGATTCTTTGAAACCGGTGGAATGTCTCATTCATCTGGCCTAGTTTTCGTACAGCTATTTATTTTGTGTCGTAAGCCACTGAACGAAAATGAGTGCCTTTGATACATTTAGTGATCGGAGAAAACTATAAGCAAATAAAAATATCAAATTGTAAAAAAGAATTCTCTTGGTTTCAAAGAATCACCCAATTATATCATAAAATAATCACATTTCTGCGATTCTGAAAGTTCTTGAAAACACTCTTGAATTCCCAAAACTATATGTTACACAGGTAAGTTTCAGCGTGGTCTGCTAAGCAGACGACACACTGGTTCTAGCGCAGGGAGAGCTTACTAGGCGGCGGTCGCTCTAGCGTGGCGTGCGGGGTTGCGATAGTCGTTGATAGGATTCAGCAGTTGGGACTCGAGGTGGCGCTGCACAAATCCGAGGCTATGTGTTTTTACGGCCCTCGGAACGTGCCACCTTCGGGTTCCCAATTAACGGTAGAAGGAGTTCACATGAGCGTCGGATCGACGGTGAAGTACCTGGGACTCGTCCTTGACAGCTGGTGGAATTTCGTGGAGCATTTCCGACGTTGGCTCCCAAGCGGCTCCTGCCCAACCTTGGGGGTCCAGACGCCTCCTGCCGGAGGCTCTACGTGAGGATAGTTCGGTCCATGGCCCTTTACGGGTGCCAGTGTGGGCACTGTCGCTGTAAGAGCGACCGGCGGCCATGCTGAACGCATGCCAGAAGGTCATGGCTATACGGGTGGTGCGGGGATACCGCACAATTTCCCGCGAAGCGGCGATCCTTCTTGCTGGCCTACCACCGTGGGATCTGGAGGCAACAGTCCTTGCACACATGCACGATTTGCGCGTGGAGATACAACGCCGGGGCGAAAATCCGCTACCGCGACAGGTCACGGCATTGCGGACAGAGCTCCGGCGGGATCTCATGGTGAAATGGCGTCAGCGACAATCGCAACCCAGTGCAGGGCACACCACAATTATTGCGGTAAATCTCGTCTTTAAAGCGTGGCTGGAAAGACCTCACGGCCACCCTCTCTAGTCGGTCGGTAGATGCGCTTGCGTCGCGTCATGCATGTTCTTGTACCGAAATTCGGCAGTGCGGACGTAATTATCTTTACATGATGGTGTATCAATATTCTACACACGGAAATGGTGCGAATGCTTGCTAGGTGTAATAGCAATGTTTCGGAAGCCTGCTTTTTATTATTTCGAGAACAGTGCGCGGGAGCCGTAAGTAGATACAGCAAAATACAGAGTTGAAATGTGTTAGATAGAACAACGAAATCTTGAAGGTTTGTTTTTGGTAAATGTATTATGTTTTGTAAAAAGTCATAGAACAAAAGTTGTTGTTTATGATGTTGGTAATACAGTCCTGTAAGGTTGTTAGTGTTTTACAAATAATCCTATAAAATCCTTTTGATGTTCGATCGATGATCGTTTGTATATTTCTGCTTGACTAATTTACCTGTCCGCTTACAGTTTCGTTACTCTCTGTTGTAACGAACTCCGTGAATGTAATCGCTTATTGCCTAATTGCCGTGATGCCTACCGGGTTTGGACGTCCAGATACAAATTACTGTCGTCTATGAATATAGTTCTCTGGAGCTATTATTTCATCATCGAACATAAATTCACTGCGTCCCGTAGTCAACAAATCAAAATCTAGGAAACTTGATTTTCTGTTGTCATTGCGGGGCCAATTTCGATTCGATCTCAGATGGATTGGTGTGAGAGCGTTGAACATCTAAATTGGTAGTGTGGTGACTTATTATTATATTTGACTAAACTGTTGGTCTAGTAGTTAGTGGCCCCAACTGCTATGCCGGAGGTCGTGCGTTCGATTCCCACCCAGTGACCCACACCACACATATATTGGTGTGATGAGCACAATCATTTGTTTTGTGTCTGGGTGTAAATTATCTATAATTATGTATGTATGTATTTAGCAATATATAAGTATGTTTATCAGTTGTCTAGTACTCAAAACATAAGTTCTGCTTGGCTTGGGACTAGACAGCGTTATGTAATAGTTGTGGAATATTAATATTATAAAGAGAAAAGATTTATTCTGACAACTCGCCGCGCTAAGCATCTCTTGTCTACGTTCTTTCTGTGTGTTCTGTCATCTTCTTATTTCTACCTCTCCTTCTCTAGTGGAACTCTTGTGAGTTGTAACTCTCATCATCATCAGCCTTTTAAATGTTCCTACTGCTGGGACTCGGGCCTCTTCTCTAGGATAGGGAATGGGCCGTAATCCACCACGCGGGCCCAGTGCGGATTGGTAAATGTCACATGCATTCGAATTAATCGTTCTGGGATATGCCGGTTTCCTCACGATGTTTTCCTTCACCGTTTTGAGAGCAGTGGTGATGAAATAAATTACACAAAGTAAACAAAGGGGTACCTAACAATAAATTGGTGTGTTGTGTGAAAATGCAAAGTTTGATTTGAATCAGTATTTCACGGATTGATAAAATTACGGTTTGTTATTTATCCATCTTATAGTTATTTTAGACAACTTTTTTCAAATAGCAAACGTAATTGATCTTTTTTTCATAATGTTTTCCTCATAAATATTTAAAAAATTGTAGCGTCCTCAATATACCTATTGGAAAAAAAAAATAGGGTAAATGATAATAATTATGATAAATAAGTTGCATAAAAATATTATTTATATATGTATTTACGAAATTTTGCCACTTATTCATCTTTAACACTATAGTACTTAATTTACTGTTTTTCGCTCTAGAGCGGAAAAGTACGCGTGCTCGCCTCCATCACAATTTGTTGTTGTCGTATTAAGGTAAGCACTAAGCGACACCCACTAATGACGCGTCCACTTCCATTTTTAAGTAAGATCTTCGTAAGAGTATATCGAAAAACGTCATTTGATACACGTGGAAAGTCACTGCAGCACTCGGCTTCATAACATTTCACAGAATTCCGTCTCGGTCGCAATGAAAAACTTCTCCTGTTAAAAGACACTATTTATAAAGAAAGTGAAAATTATAAACATTGTAATCTGAATCAAAACACACCCTTAAGATAAATATGCAAGAAATCTAAACACAACTTTTCCCCAAGTGCCCAAAAAAAAAACTCTCCATCGAATCATTTTGTTCAAACTCCGGGACAGGACTCCCAGGTATCTCTTAAACTTTTTCACTTAGAACTTTAGCCAAACCGATACTGCTAACTTGAGGAGTTGTTTTAATTAAAAACCCTGTTTTAATCACAATCTAGTATAGTCCGGGTGGCTAAGTCAACGCAGCGGAAAAGAGCCAAGACAATAAAGAAGGAAAAACGCTCTTTACTTAGTCGTTGGCTGTTAAGAAAATAATCTTTGTATTAAAAATCTGAAGATAGTTTTTTTTGTTCTAAAAGTTCATTGAAAGTGAGACTAAAAGAAATGGAATATTGAATTTTCTTTACAGTAGCGCCAGTGACTGAAAAGTTCATCGAACAACCCGAAGTACGTCGAATATCCGCTCTTACGTTATTGAAACTACTACGATCCGGACTAAGCATTTCGTTTGGTCGTTTATACCACGTACACTGAAGAACTGGAACAATATGCCGGCTGCGGTCTTCCAGTCCAATTATAATTTAGGTGTCTTTAAGGGTGAATAGGCTCTTAATAAACTAGTGCGTCTCACTATCACTGCTTGTCATCAGGTGGGATCGCAGTCAAGCACTGGTTTAAAACAATAGAACAAAAAATTTGAATGGGAATCTTTTGTCTTTGTATGATCGTGTAAAGAGGAAGGATGAAACGCATGTTTCTAAAGAGTTACAAGTTAGTGATGGCGTGGCAGAAGACAGGACGGAAGGGAAAGAAAAAACATGTTGCGCCGACTCCAAATAACACGACTCGCACTTGCGCAGTTTTTTAAGCTATTGCATAGCTTCTATCGCGGGCCTTGAGCGTGGAGACTGAATCTAGAAATTCCGTAACGAAAATAACCTAACACCCCCCCCCACTCATTTGTTTGTTGAGCGTGGTGACCGATAAGAAAACAAATGAGTGAACAATCAATAAAAATTCAATTCAATGTGTGAAAGTGTAACTTCAATTAATATCAAAGAAAAAAAAACAAAGGAAAAAAAATATTGCATAAATAAAATAAATAAATAATTATAATTGCATAAGTTGATAAAAATGCTATGCAATAGCTTTACCGCGGCGGTCCCCGAGTGCCACACGTCTTTTTTCTTTTTCATTTAATCTACACTAATATAATAAAGAGGTAGTTTGTGTTTTTGTTTGTTAGAAGTGTCTGGAAGTATTGGTCCATTTGCTAAAATATTTTCACCAATAGAAAGCTGCTTTATTCCTGAGTGACATAGGCTATATTTTATGTACTCAGGTGAAGCTTCAAGCAAAAGCTAGTACCATATATTATAATAATGAAAAATTATGTAACTATTTATACATTTCTAAACAAATAAATATTATAAGTTAAAAGGTATGTGGTAATACTGGTAATGGTATACGAACTAAAAATAATAATATTTACAAATGGGTCAGAAAAAGAACATCGATTTACAAAAAAATTCATCCATATCGGAAGATTTTTAAGGTTTTAATATTATTTATTTATTATATTCTCTATTGTACACGCCATAAATAAAAAATATAGAACTTCTGCTTCGACTTATCGCACAGGGCAATTTCTTAAATCAACCTTTGGATAAACTGAGAGAAAGGAGATATATAATAATATAACATAATAATATAATAATATTCCACAACTATCACACAACGGCATCTAGTCTCAAGCTAAGCAGAGCTTGTGTTATGAGTACTAGACAACTGATAAACATACTTATATATTTCTAAATACATACATATTATAGATAAATTACACCCAGACACAGAACAAATGATCGTGCTCATCACACAAACATTTGTCCACCAACTAGTCCAACCACTAGACCAACAGGCCTGTCAAATATACATAAGATAAGTATTTCTACATACATATTTATATATCAAAGGTGTTGTAATGTAATTCAAAGTTTATTTTATTCACGTGAAGTAACATAAATCCCTTTCACTAAAAAATGCTTAAGTAGAAAATACATCGGATTTCCATAAAATTTCTTCACCACGACAGCTTAGAAAGCTCTTGGAGTACTAAATATTAATTATCTCGGTGCAAGTCTTCAAGAAAAGTTAAATAAAAAAAAGGTTGCTGGGAACGATAAATTATCACCGAGATCTGGGACTTAATGAAAAATAGACCATGTCGGCGTCCTGGTGTTAATTTAGAACGTTAACTGGGAAAGCTGTTTAGGCCAGTGGCTATGAAAGTGGAAAGTGCCTATTAATTGCCTAATTGATATAACTGATTTGACTTTGGTTGGTTTATTGGAGCTGCTAAACTGAGGGGTTTGTTGTATGAATGGATCGTTGAGCTCCTTAGTAGTCGTAAGTTGAGCTATATACTGACAAATGCTTGCACTGACTGGACAGGTCCAAATATGTGTGGGTCTTTTCTCAAAAAACCTTCTCAGACACTAATCTGCATGGTTCTTATATGATTTGATCATTACATGTTTGCTGTATGGACTTTAAAAAGACTGTAGTCAGCTACAAAATAACGTCCTCATCTAGTTTAAACTGACGAAAAAAATTACGTGTAAACTTAAAAAGTAATTTCCCATTTATATAGATTGAGTATGGACGTAGATGTTGGTATGAGATAGGAAAGAACAAATAAATATAGCGTTAACAGTATTAAAGGTGATATAGTTAGAATGGTTACGACTGCAGAGTAGTCGGGCATTAGAGACCAGTATAGCAATTGTAGCCAGTGGCCAGTGGTAGCGGTCCTGCCTTACGAGTTCAAACCCAGACAGCTACATTACTTTGTGTAATTTATTTCATTATCACTGCTCTTAAAACGATGAGAAAACATCGTGAGGAAACCGGCATGTCCTAGAACCAAGACTTCGAAGACATGTGACATTCACCAACCCATACTGGGCCCGTGGCCGTGGTGGCCCATTCCTTCTCCTAGAGCGGAGGCCTGAGTCCTAGCAATGGAAACAAGTCTGATTATGCTATGCTATTGCTTTGGTCCTATTAAAGGCCCGAACACTTCCCGCAGCCCTATTTAACTCTTGCCCTGCAGAGCCCTTTTAGTTTTTTGCGAACTACCCATTGACCGATACGAGCTACCCATTACCCGAATCGAGCTCGTACCTACAGTATCCGGAAATCGCGTGCGAATCCCGACACCCGAGTTTTGTTCTTTAGGGCCAGAGTATGTACGATCTTTACGGTTGTCGCCATCTCCTTCACTCGTATTATTGCTTCTTAGAAGGAAACGGCTGTTTTCCATTCATTCTTACTCTGGACTGTGGTTTGAACCAGTGCCGGATGCAAGAGGTTTTACTAAATTTGAGGTTTGTATAGAGTAAGTGGGCCTGTACTATTTTACAAGGTTTTTTTAGTTTCACCTATCCTGATGTTTGTAATAATTATGTCTGTAATCAAATCTTGCAAATTAAATTTGATCCACTTCTGGGTTACCGATTGAGCTGAAATTTTGCATGCATGTGTAAATCAGATGACAATATACGTGCGTACCGCTAAGGAGTGGAATTCCCTGCCGGAGTCTGTGTTTCCTGATGGCTACAACCTAGGGGTCTTTAAGTCAAGAGTGAATAGGTTACTTCTAGGCAAGCGTGCTCCATCGTCGGCCACATCATCACTTACCATCAGGTGAGATCGTGGTCAAACGCGAGCCTGTCAATAATAAAAAAAAAATATATATATAAAATTATTATGACATGGAGCTGATCTGATGATGGAACCGGAAGGTCAGTGGGAACTTGGTAGTTAAACGACACAATCCCATCGAGTTTGAGCTCGTATGATTCGTCTTGACAAGTATTAATTATACAGGTATACTGCGCTATAAAAGCTTGCTATAAAAATTGATTTTCATAAAAAAACTTTTTTAGCAATAATAACTGCCTCATAACCAGGGCCTCAAGTCTGCTATTACAATAGTGTCAGAATGGTCTATCATTGATGTCATAATTGTCGATTTTGACAAGTTTGGTAATCTACTAATATAATGGCGTCATTATGACTTTCCAATGGCCAACCACTGACACTCCATTGAAAGAAGTGACATAGAATGGTAATCTCGTACATATTGACAAATTAATATTTGACGTTTGCGATAATCTGCTAAAACTTTGACAGTTTATTTGATCAGTGTTTTACCATTAGAACGTTATTGTGTAGTTATTGGTTTTAATATGCTCGAAATTATCATTCTACCACAATTCTATTACAAGACCAGTGACCGATCAATGATCGATCATTATGAATTAGCAGATTACAAACTTTTAGCAAAATGACAATGGGATCGTGTTGGAATGACGAATTTATAAAAATAGCAGACTTGGGGCCCTGGACAGTTGAGTTTATTATCTTCAAAAGTTAACATCTACACACCACTGAAATCACTTTTCTTTTACTTTCCTCAGCACTAAAAATTATTCCTGTATCGTGGTTGCGTTCACAAATATATAAAATCACATTCCAAAACACGGTCTACCCGTATGCCAAGTTTTCGTTTAATGCCGTTTAGCAAATTGAGCGCGAGCAAACGTATACATACAATTATACATTGTACATTCTGTTGCCTCTGTATGTAATATTAATGTGCTAAGAACATCTTAAATATTGTGCTCATTTCGATACCCAATTAGGTCAAATATTCACAAATATTTTTGTTGTTTTGTATTTAGTCAAGCACTGACAAGTACCTATTAACCTAAATAAACATGCCTATTTAAGATGGAAAAATATTCTTAAAAAATATTATTTTTATGAGCCTGTTTTTTTAATATATTAGGTTTGCTACGACTTGTATTTATGAGGGAAACATAATGAAAAATATTAAATAAACTAGTGCTTAACTGCGATCTCACCTGATCGTAAGTAATGACGTGGATGGTGAGGCGCACTAGTTTATTAAAAAGCCTATTCACTCTAGTCTTAAAGACACCTAATTTTTTGCTATTTGAAAAATTTTGTCTAAAAAGTTATATATATATTATAAACTCCTAAATCGTAAAGCTATTGTATAACTTTAAAACCATCTGTCCCTGAAATACTGTTTAAAATCAAACTACGTATTTTCATTATCATTCGACTTTAATCAATTACCAATGTTCCTAAGCCAATGAAAATGTCACGATTCCAAAGCCATATTTTATTCCAAACGATTTCAGAATCATTTAGTATTAAACTATTCCGAGGTCTAAACTCTACCGGTCAAGGGTGAATAACAGCGGCCATCAAATGTAAAATTATACGGGTCTAAGTGCAGACCTCTATAAAACTGGACTTGTATGATTTTGGCATACGTGGAGGTTACAATCTAGAGTCTTGTAGGAGGAACCAGAGTAATAAAACGTATGGAATAGTTTATTGCACTGAAACACAGACCCAATTCTCATTTCTTGATAAGGCTTCTTCCCCTTCTTATCTGATTTCTGGAATTCAATTTCTTTGCTCTGGGCGCAATAAAAATCTTCGGTCTACAAACAATAGTCTTATACGATGTCTCACACCATTCAGGGCTTATCTGCTTCTCCTTTTTTGTCCAGCCGTTAACATTGTTTATTTCTATGCATGTATTTACTATTGTATTTTTGTCTCTCTTCGATTTATTAAGTTGCACCTGCCATGTTATGTTTCTACATCGCCCTAAAGTCGACTGGTAGATAATGCTCATGGCATTAAGTCCGCCTTTGTACAGTGTTATGTGCATAAAGCTTTAATAAATAAATAAAAGACAGATCTTTAGAATAGAATAGAATAGCATTTATTCGGCACAAGCAACACAATATACCACAACATAAAAGAGTAATAAAAAAAAGAGTAGTGCAGTGCAGTGACTGTGCCTGAACCGAAAGGGTCACCAACTCAGCAATTGCTGGGCGTCAGACACCCAGCGCTGATTTTCAGTTGGCAAGTTTCTTTGACGTGGCGCAGAAGACTGCCCAGTTTAAGTGGCATAGAAGTGTTACCTTGGTCTCTTAACGTGATCCATTTTACGATCTAAACTGAACTGTTTAAGAAATGGAGCTATATATATAGAGTAACAGCTACATCAATCTTTCTCGCTTGCACGATTGAAATTTTAACACGTCATTGTAAGCCACTGAGCATATGTCTGCCACCTATCCATCGAGTGGCGGGCCCATAAAACATACAATTCTTGTCCTGAAATCGCGAGGCGAGATCGTGACAGATCAGCTAAGAGATGGCTGGACGACTTAGATGCCCTTTTTGGAAATTGGGAAGAATAGGCTAGAGGGAGTAGAGATGTGCCATTGTCGGCAATATTGCCGTGAAGTGGGAATAATGGTGGGAATATTGCTGGGAATAATTAAAGATAAACTAATGTTACAGCCAATTAAGGATTTACAATTTACTATTTAAACATTTAAGCCTCAGAAACAAACAGAATAAAACGCTAGTACCATTCAAGCCTAGTAGTGGTGTGCTGTGTTAGTGGAGGTGTTGGAGTGAGTGTGAAGAGTTGATGTGGTGTATGAATTAGTGTTTGAAATACTATTATACTGTTGTTAATCGCTGTCATTCTTTTAATTAATTATTATTGATTAATTCGTCACATACAGACGTTACCAGCAGTCTCCTGAAAGTATGTGTTTTGGTATTAAATTAATCAAGATGAGAGAATTTCTTATTATATTTCCTCAATATCCTGCTAATGACAGAGTTTTAAGCGTAGTTTGTGCTATTGCGCAATTGCCCGATGTATAAATATTGCCGGCAATGGCACATCTCTAAGAGGGAGGCCTTTGCTCAACAAAGGTACGATACAGACAAGATACAATAATCAAAATATAATAAATATTTAGATCATCATCATCAACATCGGCCTATTTTACTATTCCCACTACTAGGACTCACGCCTCCTCTCTAGGGGAGGAGGAATTGGGAAGAATTGGCTAGAGGAAGGCCTTTGCTCAACAAAGGTACGCTACAGACTAGATACAATAATCTCTATATAATAAATCTATAATATAAAAATGAATCGCAAAACGCGCTAACTAAGCGCATAACTCAACAACGCCTGGACCGATTTCGCTAATTTTTTTTTTGTTGTGTTCGTTATTATGAGGAGAAGGTTCTTATGCAAAAAAAAAAATGAAAATTAGGGTAGTGTAGGGTAGAGTAGGGTAGTGTAGGGTAGTGTAGGGTTGTGTAGGGTAGTGTAGGGTAGAGTAAGGTAGAGGAGGGTAGAGTAGGGTAGAGTAGAGTAGGGTAGGGTAGAGTAGGGTAGAGTAGGGTAGAGTAGGGTAGAGTAGGGTAGAGTAGGGTAGAGTAAGGTAGAGGAGAGTAGAGTAGGGTAGGGTAGAGTAGGGTAGAGTAGGGTAGAGTAGGGTAGAGTAGGGTAGAGTAAGGTAGAGTAGGGTAGAGTAGGGTATAGTAGGGTAGAGTAGAGTATAGTAGGCTGAAGTAGGGAAGAGCGGGAGCGAAGCCGCGCGGGCAAAAGCTAGTATATATATAGATGAGAACGAGAACTGGTTAGAGACGGCGCGAGAGAAGAATGTCTGGAAGGACTTGGGGGAGGCCTTTGCCCAGCAGTGGGACAGTAATGGCTATTAAAAAAAAAAAATATACATATATAGATCATCATTATCATCAGCCTATTTTAATATTCCACTCCTGGGACTCAGACCTCCTCTTAAAGAGAGGGAATGGGCGGTAATCCACCACGCGGGCCCAGTGCGGGTTGGTGAATGTTACATGTGTTCGAAGTTTTGGTTCTAGGACATGCCGGTTTCCTTACGATGTTGTCCTTCACCGTTTTGAGAGCAGTAGTAATGAAATAAATTACATAAAGTAGTGCGCCTGACAGGGTTTGAACCCGCGACCTACAACTTGTAAGTCGGAGCCATTACCACTCGGCCACAATATATAGATATTATACATATAATATATCTGTAGAAAATTTTTGTTGTGCGCGCATCACGTAAAACATAGCGATGATGATTGGCGATGATACACTCGTCGAGTTGAGGCTTCAATGTCTTGAGCTGCATACGGTTACATTTCCGGGAGTGTGCGTCGGAATTGCATAACCTAATTACGCTTAGCCCGTTCCACCATCGCACTACCAGACGTACGGCGATGCGCCACCGGTACATGGTGGACATCCCACCCACACGTTCGAAATGTTTTGGGAACACATTCAGTGTGCATGCAGCTAAGGAGTGGAATTCCTTGTCGGAGTCTGTGTTTCCTGATAGCTACAACCCGGGAATCTTTAAGTCGAGAGTGAATAAGTTTTTTCTTGGTAAGCACGTTCCATTGTCGACCGCATCATCGCTTTCCATCAGGTGAGATAGCGGTCAAGTGCGATTCTAACAACAATAAAAAAAAAAAAAGGAAATCGATGTAGATAACTTTTATACATTAAAATTGTGTGTAACTTGATCTATTACTTAGGCTTAGTTTCATCGCAATCGGTTGACTGTATTGAAAGATATACTACATTCATTGACGGTTCGGTGGTACGAAGTTCGCCGGGTCAGCTAGTAATTAATAATGGAGAGTTTCAGTTACTATATAAAAAAAAAAAAAACCGTCTTACCATACAAATTTATAAACTTGATTGGAGTTTGTATGGAGAGGCCGAATTTTTTTTTCGTTTCCTGAAAAAAATTTTTGTGGAAGGTTGTTCAGTTTCGTCTACTGAGCAAGCCCTTAAAGTTTGTGGAGGGCTGTCCCTTACACCTTGTATGTATATTTTTAATATAAATGTTGTGATATTTTTTTATACCATTTATCGACTGTCTTCTTTGATAGTTGTAATATCAATTGAAGAAGAAATTATTAGCTGCTCTACTAAATTGATTTCATTTTACTAAGTGAAATTCTAAATTAAGCTTTTGACTAAAACTGTGGTTTGTAGACAAAGAAAAAAACAAACAGTAATATCCTTTTTGGCATAAAATTTTTAGGCAAAATATTGTTTGGCATAACGTTTTCGCATATTTTTTTTAGCATAATAATACTTTGGCATAATGCATAGTTTAGCATAACTATCATTTAGTCTAATATGTTTTGGCTTAAATTGGAGTTGCATAAATTTCACAGGCATAATTATTTATTCGTCTAATAATAATGAGCCATAAATATAAAAAGTCATTATTGGGAGTATGTAGCCAATAATTTTAAGTTGATCTTTAGACGATATTTTTGTGGTGAACGTTTTGTTGGTTACTGGGTTAGGTTTTTTTTTTATTGTAGGAGTCTGAAATCCATCATGGACGCCCAATGATATATTACAATCAATAAGGTGAAATAGTGTCTACAACTTACCGTTTGGAGTTATTGATTATGGTTTATTAGTTTTATTTCAAAGAACATTATGTGTTTTTATTATTATGCGTTTATAACATTATGCTTCAAAAAATTATGCTTCTTTATTATTATGCTAGTAGTATTTATGGCAACAAGCATTTTGGCAAAAGTTTTATGCCTATAAAGTTTTATGTTATTTTATGCGTAATGATCATTATGCTGAATTTTGGTATGCCAATGTATATTATGCCAATATATTTTATGCTAATCATTAGTAAACCAAACAAACTGGTACATTAACTTACTCAGAAACAAATTACCAGAATTCGCAAATGCATATCGAATTCTAATAAACTTACTTTATAAAACTTCAAACTCCATCATCTAAATTAAACCATTCGGCAATACTTAACGGTGTTTCCATCTCGCTCGAACCGTCTTTCTTTCGGATCATAAAATTCTTCTTCATTTTGGGGTCAGAACCAAATTATTAAATTTCACGTTTCATCTAACCCCTAAATTACACGTTCAAACTTGGAAAAAGTGTCTAAATACCCCAAAGTTTGCTCGAATCCCTGCGGCAGTTATGACTGTTCCAAAAGTTTTATTTGCGTTGTTAATTTATTTAGGGAAGTGAATATATTAAAAGTCTAAAGGATATTAATGCTCAGAGTTTAAGATAATGATATTATTATCCTACAAGGTGGACCGACGACCTGGTGAAGGTAGCGGGAAACCGATGCATGCGGGACGCACAGGAGCGTTCAATGTGGCGACGCTTGGGGGAGGCCTATGTCCAACAGTGGACGTGTATCGGCTGAAATGATGATGATGATGATGATGATTATTATCGTTGTATGAGATTTTTTTTGACCAGCGGTAACGACGTAGGCAGTAGGTTTAAACCCAGGCATCACTGTTGCTCTCAAAACAGTGAAGGAAGACGTCTTAAGGGAACCAGCTTGTCCAAGAATAAATAAGATATGTATTTGCTGAAGCATATCTGTACACATAAAAGAATAAAAAAAAGTGCAAGAAGGATGACAAAAAACTGGTCCAGACATATTGCTACATTCTATGGCGTATAATGCTTAAGATTTACATAATAAGTATAATAATATGTTAAAAAATAATTTCATATTACGAGTAACATCATGGCAGCAAAATAATTTTGTTATTTTAGCTACTATCACACAACGCCGTCTAGTCCTAAGCTAAGTAGAGCTAGTGTTATGAGTACTAGACAACTAATAAACGTGTTATCTATGTATTTCTAAATACATACATATTATAGATAAATTAAACCAAGACACAGAACAAATGGTCGTGCTAATCACACAAACTGTTTTGTCCTGGGTGGGAATCGAACACAACCTCTGGCATAGAAGTCAGGGCCAGTAACCACTAGACCAACAGGCCAGTCAAGTTAAAAACATGTGGCATATATCAAAAAATACTGAACTCGTGTCGTGGATTACGGTTCATTCCTTCAAAAATTTCCCAAGTCCCAACAGTAGGAACCATTGTAAGGCTGATTATGTAAAAGATTTTAGTTAGTCCTACTTTTTTGTTTAAATTGTTTTTGGGTCGTAGTGAATTTGCGGGTTCGAAAAGTTGGTTTGTAAATACTTCAAAGATAAAGTAAGTTTACATTGTAACTTTTATATTATTTGGGTTATTAATTTTAAGTTCTTACTGCGTGTTACTAGGGAAAGTATATATTTATTTAACCAGCGTTGAAGTGATTAATCTTTGCAAGATTGATTTTTTGATTCGTTGGATGAGTAAAACAAACATAGTTACTCATATATGGCTACAAACTCATGTTATGTATTATTTTAGTACAAGGAAAAAAATGTTCTCAAGACAATTATTGTGTCTATTTATGGTAAATAAATATATTTAGATAAGATAAGATAAGATAGATAAGTCTTTATTTGCCTTAAACATGGTATAATGGTGTTAGTCTTATTTAAATACAATGTCCACATGTTTAGCTACACAGAATAAGTGTCAATTGCATGCAAAAAATTTTTGGTCAAAACAACAGTAAATATAGGTACAGTTAATTCAGTTAAATAGATGGATACAATATTATAATTTTATGTCAAAGAAATCATTAATGTCATAGAAATTATGTCCATTCAGCCATTTATACAATTTGTTTTTAAATGAATTTGCATTATTTATACATTTTAATTCTTTAGGGATTTTGTTGTAAATCCGTACACACATCACAAGGCAGCTTTTAGCATACTTGGCTGATTTAGGAATATCATCTCTTACAAGTCTGTGTGGATCCCTTGGACGAGAGATTACTTCATAAGCTTTCTTGAACAATCCCTTATTACTGTAGACAAAGTTACAGGTTGCGTATATGTAAAGTGCAGGAAGTGGTAATAAACCTAGTTTTTAAAAAAATGACCGACAGGATTCGTCAGGACGAAGACCGCATATGGCCCTGATGCACTTCTTTTGTGCAATAAATGCTCTGTCTTTATCCGTACTGTTCCCCCAAATAACAAGGCCGTAACTTAAGATCGATTCGACATATGCATGGTATGTAGTAATTGCCGTTTTTACGTTTGTTACGTTCTTTACTTGTCTGAGGGCGTAAGTAAATTTATTAATCCTATTGCATAAATCATCTAAATGTCCTTTCCAGTTCAAATCTTGATCTATGAGCACACCCAAGAATTTGGTTTGTGCTACTTGTTTGAGTCTGTCAACATTAAGTTTAAAATTGTATTTGGCATGCTTTGATTTATTAAATTGAATATTATTTGATTTATCTAAATTGATTTTTAATTTATTATTCTGTAGCCATTGTAAAATTTTGTCAATAGTATTATTAATATCTAATTCATGGTCAGAAATCGATTTTTTATCAGATGTCACAATAATTGAAATGTCATCTGCAAATAATATAATTTTATGATTGGACACCAGTGGTATGTCATTTACATATAATAAAAACAATATGGGACCTAGTACACTTCCTTGAGGGACACCACATTTATTTATCCTAGAGTCAGAGCAATGGGAAGTTAGTAAGTCTTCATTTACATTGTCTATAACAACGTATTGTCTTCGATCACTTATGTAAGACGAAATCTACTGCAGTGCAACTCCTCTTATTCCCAGGTTTTCCAACTTTTTTAATAATACGTCATGCGCTACAAAATCAAAAGCTTGAGATAGGTCAAAAAACAGACCTGTTGTTAATTTATTATTATTTAAATTACTCAGGATATTGCTCACAAGGGTAAATATTGCTTGTGTGGTTGACTTTTGCTTTTGGAATCCAAATTGTTCGTTTGCTATAATTTTAAATTTGCTACAAAAGTCGACAAGTCTCTTGAGCATACATTTCTCGAAAACCTTTGACAATATGGGAATAAGAGTAATCGGGCGATAATTTTTGACGTCCTTTTTATCTTGTTTTTTGTACAACGGCTTAACGACTGATAATTTCAGGGCATCAGGAAATATACCTGACGAAAACGAGAGATTAATTAAATATGTCAAAATGGGAATCAGTTCTGTACTGCACGCTTTAATTATTTTTGTGTTTATTCCATCATAACCTTCAGAGTTAGTATTGTTTAACTCCATTATTTCCTTTTTGACTTCATCTTCAGTCATGGGGCTAAGAAATATGGAGTTAGGAATTGACTTAAAATTAGTGTCATTATAATAATGTTGATTATTGGATGTCAAAGTATTAGTCGAGTCAATAAAGTAATTATTAAAAGCATTGGCTATGTCAGTAGGGTTTGTCAAAACTTGCTTATCTAATTGTATTTCAGAAATATTATTAATACCAGATTTCGCATTCCCAAATTCATGATTAACAACTGACCACGTTGCTCTGCATTTATTTTTGCTATTTTTTATAAAATTGATGTTTGAGTTCATTTTCGATTTAACAATACACTTTTTCAAAATATTTGAATATTGTTTATATCTTATTTTGTGTGATAAAATTTTGTTCTTGTAATAGTTGTATCGTAAAAATCTTTTAGTTTTGCAACTATTTCTAAGACCTTTACTGATCCATTTATGTTTAAATGCATTAGAATTTTTAATCTTTATTTTTATTTTTGGAAAGCATAAGTTATATAAAATTATAATAATATATTAAATCTCATCATCATCATCATTTCAGTCGAAAGACGTCCACTGTTGGACATAGGCCTCCTCCAAGCGTCGCCACATCGACCGATCCTGTGCGTCTCGCAACCACCGCATACCCGCGACCCTCACCAAGTCATCGGTTCACCTCGTGGGAAGCCTTCCAACACTTTTTAAACCTAATTCAAGTATTTTGTATACAGAAGTAGTATAAAGAAATAACGAAGAGACAAAACTGTTCTAGAAACACCGATTTCCCAAATTAAAGTTATTTTGTCCTTTTATGTGTTTTTTTACATTGAATTCGGTTGTATTTTTTTTGGGAAAAGGGTATTTTGTTATCTGAAAATTCTTTGTACTTATAGGTAATACTAGCTGTGCCCGCGACTTCGTTCGCGTGGACAACAGGATTTTGAATTTATTTTTTTTTAAATAAAAGTAGTCTATGTTACTCCTTATTATATCAGCTACCTGCCAAAAAAAGTCCCGTCAAAATCGGTCCAACCATTTCAGAGATTAGCCCGGACAAACAGACAGACAGACAAAAATAAAAAAAAAATGTTGGTGTATGTGCCGTATATATATTCATATGCATGTAGTAAAAAGCAGTTATTTCAATATTACAAACAGACACTCCAATTTTATATAAAGATGTATAGATTTTTAAGTATAAAGTTCTTTTTTTTTAATAAACCAAATACAACTAACAGGATAAGTGTCAAAGCCGACCTTTCATTAGCATTTATTGACCTAAACTGCTGGATGGTCGAGATTGGTAATATCGTTAAGGACATAAGATTTAAATCATTGTAGCAACGTCTGCCCAACCCTGTGTAAATATCTAAGGATAGCCGCACATCGGCTACCGGCCACAACCGCAAAACGCCTCCACTGGCATATTTCCTATAGTTCTCATACATTTTATATGGATTCTCCACACACAGTTGACACCGGTGGCCGCCACATGCTACAGAACACCGCTGCTTGCTTATTGTGGCCCGCACTGGCCACTTAACGCCGATACTTTTGTATCTGCCGTCTCACGCGCATTTAAACCTTTTTTTTTGTATTATTGATAGGCTCGCGTTTGACCACCATCTCACATGATGGTAAGCGATGATGTGGTGGACGATGGAGCACGCTTGCCTAGAAGTAACCTATTCACTCTTGACTTCAAGACCCCTAAGTTAGCTATCAAGAAACAGACTCCGGCAGGAAATTCTACTCCTTGGCTGTATGTACAATAAATGTGTAGCCAAAACGCTTTGTGCGTATGGGTGGGATGTCTTCGTCAGAGTCCAAAAACTACCGGCCACAAATGACTGTCACGCACTTCAACTTTGTGGCCGCTTCTAGCTTGGGAGGGCGCTGACTCCTGTCATACAGGCCTGCCTAGTTCGGGAGTCAGTAGCTTCATAAATTGTACCATTATTATGCCAATAAAGAATCATTATTATTATTCTAGCTTCTCGTGACGGCGTTTGTGGACAAAATAGATAGGTACAGAAGTCAATTTCATGTATGTACTGACTTCACTTTTTAATCGACTTCGAAAAGGAGGAGGTTCTATGTTCGGCTGAATGTATGTTTTTTTTTTTCATATCTACGCTCAACGGTCGCGCTATTACTACGTACTAGCTTACTTTGTAGTAGTCACTTGTTTTCTTGCCAATATAATTATTATTTAGTATTTATGTATTTAAGTATGTATTTTAGTGTTAAGTATAGTACTTTGTTTTTTTTTTCTTCATCAATAATTGTTTAACTTGTTTTGTAATGCACCACGTGCAACCCCATTTTATGTCAAGTCAATATCTTTCCATACCAGGTTGCCTGGAAGAGATCGCGGAATGCGATAAGGCCGCCAATTGTATGTTCTAAATTTAACCCGTTGTCTGCCGGAACGCAGATCTACACGAGACACAATGGCTTTTTAATTGTGTCTCTAATTACGGCATTCGAGAGGTTAAGGCTCAAATGTGTAATTTATTATTTTGGTGTACAATAAAGGATACATAAATAAAAAAATAAAAAAATAATAAAAAACACCATTTAATGATGAATTTAAACAACTGTCCTATGAATAGTCAAAATAACTTTTCCTTTTGCTCAAATTTTGGACAAAAAAGTTCACAGACGCGTGTCTCAAACGCATAGCACTTGAGCTCGCATTGAGCTGAATTGAACCAAGACATCGTGTCCGTCAGCGGTGTCTGTGTGTGCGTTGCTCGAGCGCTCTTTGTATGTATATTGTCTTCTGTACCTAACTATTTTTAACCGACTTCTAAAAAAGGAGGAGGTTCTCAATTCGGATGTTTGTATTTTTTTTTTTTTTTTTTTATGTATGTTCGGGCATAACTTCGTCGCTTACCAACCGATTTGAAAAATTCTTTTTTTGTTGGAAAGGGTATACTTCCCAAATGGTCCCATAGTCACCAAGTCGGGATCTGATGATGGAATCTTGGCTAAATCGAGGGAACTCCTCAAATATTATAGGCAACTATATAGTCATTTTGATATTTTCATCAAGAAATTAAGCATTTACAGTCAAAAAGTGACATTTGATGAGGTGGAACTGGTTAAGAAGACCAGAAATTGCCAACGGAACTTCATACTCAAACAAATATCACAATGAACATAGTTAAGCGACTATGACAATACAAATAAATGAATAGTTCTGAATAGTTATGTTGAAAATAGTATCACTATCATCAGGTTACATCGAAGTAACCTGATGATAGTGATGGAGCTGGAAGATGGGCACCGGAACTCCGTAATTAATCAATGTATCCTACCCGTGTTTGGGCTTATTAGAAATGTCCTGAGATGCACTTTGGCTATAAGGTACTATCGAAGTGATCTGATGATGGAGCCGGAAGGTGGAAGGTAGACACGGGAACTTCATATGAAAATGATGTATTCTAGCAGGGTTTGAGTTAATTGGAATTGACATGAGAAAAAAGTACTCTGGCTGTAAGTGTGTTGCAACTAAAAAGTATGAAATAAAAAACTTTTTATAAAAAAAATAAAACCGACTTCACTAAAAAAAACACTAAAATGATCAAAATAATTTTAATTTCGGAAGTCGGTGTTAAATAAGGAACAAACAATAACGAAAAACAATCCGAAATTAAAATTATTTTGATCATTTTAGTGTTTTTTTTAGTGAAGTCGGTTTTATTTTTTTTATAAAAAGTTTTTTTGTGGTTTTTGGCTGTCGCGTGTGGTCCGTGAGCGACGATCGTTACCGAAGCACTACACATTATTTCCTCACCCACCTTGACCCAACCTTAAGACCTCGCACGTCGCACCACAATGTAATTACTCCGGACCCTTGAGTCCCTCAAATTCACTTTCCTTGTTATCCGGAGCTGGTAAAGAGGCAGTTGACCACATGGGACCTGTGGCTATTGAACCATTATGTCTGCTGATGGATAGGAATTATTAATGTGAACTGAAACCTATGATGGGTGGTTAGTTACCGAAAAGTAGTTCTGGGAGGAGGGGATGTAGAGAAGCGGAGAGCGGCGGTCGAAGAGTATCCGTTAGTTATAATACGAGCATATCTGAATGTGATATGTAGTTTAATTTGTGCTCAAAAAGTCGTGTGGAATTTTGGGTTTTGATTAAATATTCAGCTTGTTGGAAAGTTTTTCATTCCAGTTTTTCTTCAGTAATCTTTAGAAAAAAATATATTTTACGTTTTTTTTGAAAAAGTTATGACTTGAAAAAAATTTGTACGTGAACAGCAATTTTTAGGGTTCCGTTCATCAAAAGGAAAAAACAGAACCCTTATATGATCACTTAGTTGTCCGTCCGTCTTTTTTTTTATGTTGGGAAAAAATCATCCAATGACAACCCCCGCTCTTGGGTGGAGCGGGAGATAGTGTCAGACTCTTACTGACCAAAAGACCCGCCTCATTCCTTCTAGCCTTCATACCGGGGCTCGAGCTCCCTTCCGGATAACCCTGGCCCCAGTAGGCTTAGACCCCTGTCATGACTCGCACTTGCCCAGTTTTTTTTATTCTGTAACCTTAGTTCTCCTGTGGATATCTTAATTTCTGATGTGTAGGCCTTCCAAAAGGTAGACTGATGACCTAGTGAGGGTCGTGAGAATCTTATTTGGCTGAAATTATGATGATGATGCAACACGGGTATTAAGATAAAGCTTAGAAATTCAGTATTGCTTTACAACGTCACAACGGTCTATAGTTTATTTTAGTAGTTAGTAGGTAATGCTCATGAGTTTTCTACATCCTTATTCTACAAACAAAAACAACACAATATAAATTAAAGTAATGAATAACAAAACGGTGGCTTTGAAGCAGTTTTAATTAATTTAATGGTAGCCGTCGTGCTATCTAGCACAGTCGCGATCATATCAATTTAAGGGGCCATACCGACTTGGACCTAAGCCGTTCTTAATGTGTCAGATGTGGTTTTGGCGTAATACTCAAGACTGTGATATAAGGCAATGGGCAGACAATGGAGGGCTCCATTGCTTAATAGGTTTGGCTTGAGACTGTAAGGGTTTTGAGTTCAAGTAGGTCGTATAGAGGATTGTTGTGTGTTGGGTTTTAGATGTTAGTATAAATTTATACAGTATAACACTCATACTATTATATTAACACTTAAAGTTTACCCACTCCCATAAATGCTGACCATTCGTCGATTGGACGAACATTATTAAGGGTCTTATTTTCAAGTAAACTATGTTAAATTATATCTTTTCACTATATTTATTGCTTATGTATTTCAGCTATTGTTTTATAGGAATTATTTAAATATTATTTTTTTTCTCCATAGAAAACGACCAATTTGGAACCGTGCAAAAGCTTCTGACATTTTATAAGTGGCCTACATGGGCACTTATAAAAAGTCTCGGGCCTATGTGAAATAAAAATACTTGTTTTTTTTTTTATTTACCTATAAAACAGTAATTTTTTTATGTTATTACAAATTGTATTTTTTTAACATTAACAATATCATACCTGATAAAAAGCGATGATGTGGTTGTTTATATATTACCTTATAACTTTTAACAAAACATTTGTTTTCTTTTTTCAGATCAGAGAAGGCAAACATATTAGGTATGTAATAAAACGTTTTCATTACTTATTGACCATGCTTGCATTCAAACTGTACATTATATATCTATTAATACATAATTTATATATAAATATATACACCACATTTATAATTCCAAATAAAAAAATAAATAAAAAATAAGCGATTGTTTTTTCAATATTATTGAACTGAGCTGGCTTCAGATGGAACAAGAATTTGTGGCTTCAGCATAGTTTTAACAAAGCAGGAGAAACCTGTTCTTAAATGTCTTCATCATCAGAAGGATTGGACAACATTTTCGACTGATTATTACTTTCCTACACATATTTTTTTTCACTCTCAGATAATTCTTCTAATACATGGCATCTTTGTCGTCGAATAACAAACGATATATACTTTTATTAGAATCACCAAGGAAACCGCAGAAAAGAAAAAAAAAAACCTAAACTACAAAGAATAACTTAAACCCTAATCATTCGTCAAAACGACGAACAAGTACATAGTATTTCGAAATATATTAGGTATACTGACCTGATAGACCTGGTTGATAAACAACGTTGCACTGATAATCACACGAGTCGAATAGAGACAGCGAATTTTCTGTAGAGCATTCGTCGAATCAACGAAAGCTTGTTGTCTAAGATTAAGCTTAACACTCACGTCAAACATAATGTTGTGTGTAGTGGCATTATCCGATTCATATAACGTAACTGCCAATACATTTTGTCGCTCTTTGTACCTTTATCGGTGCTTAAAGCTTATAATATATTCATTCAGATATCTGTGACTGATCGCGTTATATACCGTTTGACGTTTTATCAAAAAATCTGTCTTCCTATGTCACCCAAAACTGGATTTATTCCAACAGTTTGAATAATTTTGTCACCAAAATTTTTTACAAATGTTGAGCGTACTATAATTTACAAATGAAAGGGTCCTAATTAATTAGCGATTGCAATCCTACTAAGTCGTTTCAAAGAAATATTACCCTATTAGAGTAATGACTTATTTCGTACAGTTCGGCTGAATCAAGGGATATTTTAATTAAATTATATCTTCTGTAATTGCGGTATGTTTATAATTTATTAGATTACTGAATAATATCCCTTACTTTTGAGTAACTCAAATTCGTCTATCTGAGCAAAGTTATCTCCAAATAAAATATGTAAACTTTTGCTTGATAACTTTGTCTTACTGGTCGTTGTTGATCGGTTAGCAGTCTCGTATTGAAAAAAAAAAAGGTGGTTTTTCTTCGGTGGGTAAAAATAATCCAGATGTCATCCCACGCCCTGGGGTTCGTAATTCTATCTTCGATTTAAATCTGCCGGAATTAAGAAAAGGTCTCATCACCATAGATATTTCAGATAAATATAAATAACTAGCCTGCCTGCAGTATAGCCTGCATACATAAAATACAGTCTATGTTTCTTAAAGCAGCTTTCTATCGGTGAAAAATTTTCAGCAATCGAACCAGTACTTTCAGAGATTACCAACAGATTACAAAAAAAAAGAAAAAACCAGAAAAACAAAAAAAAAATCTTTACCTCATTATTATAAAAAACTCTTTAGAGAATAAAATAGAATAAACTTTATTGTACACCAAAATAGTAACAATTTCACAGAAACTTAAATCTTTGGGTACAATGGCGAATAGTGTAGAAGTGTAGATGAAGATTAGAAACTGTGCCACTCAGTGAAAGTGTGTAAGAGGGTATTGAGCGCACGATTTCCATTACCAATGAATAATAAAAGGTCTTCCCAAGAAATTCAGTAAGATAAATCAATATAATTCCACCCCCACCTTAAAATCTTTGTACTCAAAATAAATCACTTAATGCGACACTCCAAAAATCCCACCTCACATTATTATTCGTAGGGCAAATACAAATTCGATCCTGTCCCATCTCTTTAGTCTGTCTCGACATTCTATTAAACGTACTCCAAACACATTTGCCTTTTTCGTCGAGGAAATTGGTTCCTCGGCTTATCTTGAAGAAAAACCTATTTTGTATGGCACTCTTGGTTTATGCGTGTAAGTAATTTAATGTAACTTTTAGAAGGGAATTCGTCACACGCTGAATTTTTTAAGTCTCCTTCGAATTGTAAATTGAGAAGCTATTTTCGAAGTTCGAATTTGGCGGTGTCTTTTTTATTACCTCTAAAAGCGTTGTGTGCGATTGTACTTTCTATAGATGCCATTTTATAGGGTTGCTTGCTTTAGAAAATTTTATACTATCATAAAATATGACGTGGCAATTCTAAGAAATATCTTTTTTATATGTCAGATACCTATCAGGTCGTAGTACGTTTACTCGATATTTCAATATTCTATAAACATCGTGGACACTAAGTTACTCGTAATTTTTACCTAAGCTTTATGACTTGTGACAAAAAATGAAAGAGAAAACTCATAAATACCGCCATAAAAGTACGTTTGCTTTTGCTAGATAAACAAGTTGACTCATATAAAAATGTATACTTAAAATATAGTAAGAAAATAATGTTGTTAAGACCGGTAGTAAATTTTCTATTTCCCAAACAACAAACGCAGCGTTTTCTCGGTCAGCATTGGTATTTAAGTAGTTACGTATGTACGAGGGATGCCTTTTAAATTTTGTCGTTTGAAGAAAAAACACAACTAGAACCTTAAAGTATTATTTATTGTTTTTCAAAGTATTCACCTCAAACACACACACATTTTTCCATTCGCTCGAACCAGTTATTAAATTATTTATTCCACTCCAAAATCGGTATGTCCAAAATGGCCGACTTGAAAGCGTCGACTGCTTCTTTACTGAACTGAAACCTTTACCCACGAAGAGTATTCTTAACCCGGCGCAAATGACGTGAAAATAATTACTAGGACGATGACGCCGGGTCATATTGACCCGAATTTTTTCGATAATTTTACAAGAAATTTAACAAGTCACCTTAATTTTAATGACTGTTTATTAAAATGAATTTATTTGCTTAAGTAGTAAAATACAAATGATAACAATAAGTTCTAGACATTACACTTTTATTAGCTTTTTCAATAACGCATGCAAAATCAACTTTATAAAACAAACATTTTTATATTTTGAATTTTTGGTAAAGTATTCTCAGCAATAATAGGAATCAATAATCTTATGTATTAATAGAAAGATCATATGAGCTTTATAACATGAAAATAAAAACGAATCAGTCTTCTACGTCATCATTCAGGCCCACGGAACTGCTGCAATTATTGCATTATAGAATCAAATGGTCTGGGCAAATATAAACGCATGACCAGTGTAAGACGTTTTCTTATCCTTTTTAGACGGACATACTTGACATCTCTTGCGAGTTCCTGGAACTTTTTGGGGAGGCTCTTCACTAGGGTCACCTAGAAAATCCGCTATTCTTTTGCGCAATTGACGAGGTACATATATGTAAAATTCTAACATACACAAATTTTGTGTGTTTGAATTTTACGTAACATCCCATGGGTAATGAATAAGTCCCAATATTCTAACTCAATCATGGCACCTTGAGTTACAGGTTTTACACCAGGCCATTCAGATCATATATTTTCAGATCTGGAACGTACAATCGGTCGTGGAAGTGCTTTTTGCCTCATTGTTCCATCCTTTCCTTTAAAAATTGTTGCCGTAATTGATGTTGCACAGTCCCAAGATCGATATTATCTGAATTTGACCCAGTATCACTAGCTTCTTGTTCATTCTCACTGTCATTGTTCATCATCATCATCATCATTTCAGCCGATACACGTCCACTGTTGGACATAGGCCTCCCCCAAGCGTCGCCACATCGAACGTTCCTGTGCGTCCCGCATCCATCGGTTTCCCGCTACCTTCACCAGGTCGTCGGTCCACCTTGTAGGAGGCCTTCCAACACTGCGTCTTCCGGTACGCGGTCGCCACTCCAAAACCTTTCGGCCCCAACGGCCATCTGTTCTGCGAGCAATGTGCCCTGCCCATTGCCACTTAAGTTTGGCAATTATTTGTGCTATGTCGGCAACCTTAGTTTTCCTGCGGATATCTTCATTTCATTCTGTCATTGTTGCGTTCAGATAAATGGTCGTCAATATTCACGTCTGAAGCACCTTTGAAGTCTTGAATGTCGAAATCAGACTCTTCTAACATCGCCACAATTCTAGCTGGATCATTGATCAATGACATTTTTATTATAAACCTTTGAAAAACAAGGTTAATTAACATTTAACACTAAATAAGCAAATAATCGTAAGTCACGAAATTACTACGCCAGCGATGACGCTGGGTCATACTTACCCGTTTTTACTTGACGCAAGTATATCTCCCAGCGCACGCGGTGTAACACTGATCGTATCAACGAAACGGGTAGAGAGGGGTTGTATCTCCAGCTACATAAACGTTCGAACCATACGACCGACGCAAAAATTAAATATATAAGTTTAAAATTGCCTCGGGTCAGTATGACCCAGCGTCATTGTCGCCGGGTTAATTTTAGGAAATGTAAAGAAATCGTTAGGGCTTAGGTCAGGACTGTATGGGGAATGGTCAAGAATTTCTACGTTTTCCTGCTTCAAATAATCAATTGTTTTACCAGTGGTATGTGAGCTTGCGTTGTCATGGTATAGGATGATGTGTCGCTTTGGATTAGATTTCCGAACTTCCGCAATGACTAAACTTATAGCGGGAAATATTTAATCGACAGCACTTAAAAGGCATGCCTAGTATCTAAAATTTTGTTATGGTCATCTAGACACGATTCCTAGAAACAAGTCATAACTTTGTTTAATAAATTAATATACAAGTTTTTTTTTTATTCAGTAGCAATCTGTGGAGGCGGGTTAAAGTATTCGTGAATATATTAAAAGAATACTTTGAAATGTAAACTATGAAATAGGAAAGAATCTGTCGCGTATTGCTACATTACGTTAGCATGACTTGCAAAATGCATAAATTTATTCATGATCTCTTTGTTATAATCGTCACTTGAACAAAAACTAAATTAAACTTCCAATAAAAAAAAACAAAAAAGATATTAAGATCCTTTATAAATATAGTACCTGTCTTATTTAAATTTCATAACCCCACAAACAGTTGATATCACGACCAACTTCAGAAATAACTTTAGAAATAAAGTGCATATATCGCCTTTATTGCCATTAAATTCAGACGGCTTATAGATTTTATTGGAACCAGGTTATCCAGGTTTCTGTTTGTGTTTGAACGGAACTCTCTGAGAAAGTAAAGTCCTATTTTACAGCTCAGTAAATCAAGTCTTGAGATCCTGTGAGTTTATTGAACCGGTTTGAAGTTTGAGTAAGTCTTATTAATGAAAGTAATAATGAAATATTTTAATAAGTACTGTAGAGATTTCTTTCATTGGTGCCTTTTTAGAGGGTTTAGATTTAATGCCATATTATAAATGAAGCACAACTAGTCAAATAGAATTGGGGATTTTTATTTTTTGTTGGTGGTAAAATCATCCAACGATTTCCCCTGCTCTTGGGCAGAGCAAGGACGTGTATCAGACTTTTACTGACTAAAAGCCCACTTGTTCCTTTGTTGCCTTTCATATCAGGGCAGAGTCTTCCTTTCAGAAGTAGACCCTTGGCTACAGTAGGCTTCGACCTTGCTGGGCCCCTACGGTTTGCTGACATCTCCTTGAGGCGCGCATGCAACAGTAAGCGCTGTCGACGTAAAATAATTGCATATATATATGTCGCAGGGAAATGTGGATATTAGGGATTTCGTGAAATCTCTAGGGATATCACGAAATCCCGGTAGACGTCAAATATTCTTGTTTATTACGTCTTCTTATTAAAAGTATCTAGTGATATGACAAAACACTAACTTATCATCAGTGATATGTCGTTTCACTAAACTAAATGTAGTAAAATGTCAGAAAAGCGGATATCGCCGAATATAAATCGAGCCATGCAGCTTGTTTCACTTCGACTAGTGCTCGTGTGAGTACTAGAGCGAGAGCATGGCTCGATTTTTATTCGGTAATATCTGCTTTTCTGACATTAATTTAACTAAATTTAGTTTAGTGAAACGACATATCACTGACGACAAAATTGGTGTTTTGTCTTATCACTTGATACTTTTAGTAAGAAGACGTAATAAACAAGAATATTCGATATCTATCGGGATTTCGTGATATCCCTAGGGATTTCGCGAAATCCCTGATATCCTCATTTTCCTGGGACATATATAAACAATTCGATGTCGTAATGGCACATGTAGTTAAGGTCCTTGCCTCTCATACATGAGGTTCCGGGCTCAAAACCGAGCAAGTACAAATGTAAATTATTCAATTCATTCACTTTAAATATTTATTGTGCTTATTATCTTGTAACTCAAAATTGAATTTTCTTCCATCCATGTGTGTTAAGTAGATACTTTTCTAAGTTTGTCTAAGACGTTATTCACACCCTGTGCCTCAAAAGGCACGTAAAATTATTGGTATCTGTTATTATTCGTAGATCTTCGTCAGTCTTTACAGATAGTCAGACACCAGAAAATCTGACTATCAGTCAATCCGAAGAGTATTATGTTGCCTAGTAACTGGGTTGTGGAGTTCTGATAGGTAGTTAGGTACTCCATGTAAGTCACGGGTATTCAGCCAAATCCAGTTTGACTGGAAGCCGACCCCAAGCTAGTTGAGAGAAGGAAGAGAAAAGGAGGTGATTTTTTTTTAATTCTTTTATAAATTTAGGGACTTTTAGTCACAGTAAGACCATGCCGCTGGGGCTGCGCTCAAGCGGCTCCTGCCCAACCTTGGGGGTCCAGACGCCTCCTGCCGGAGGCTCTACGCGGGGATCGTTCGGTCCATGGCCCTCTACGGGGCGCCGGTGTGGGCGCCGTCGCTGAAAAAGCAACCGGCGGCCATACTGAACGCCTGCCAGAGGGTCATGGCGATAAGGATGGTGCGGGGATACTGCACGGTCTCCCGCGAAGCGGCGAGCCTTCTGGCTGGCCTACCACCGTGGGATCTGGAGGCAACAGTCCTTGCACACATGCACGATATGCGCGTGGAGATGCAACGCCGGGGTGAAAGTCCGCTGCCGCGACAGGTCACGGCATGGCGGACAGAGCTCCGGCGGGATCTCATGGTGAAATGGCGTCAACGACTATCGCAACCCAGTGCTGGGCACGCCACAATCATGGCGGTAAGTCCCCTCTTTGAGGCGTGGCTGGAAAGACCTCACGGCGTCCTTACCTTCCGCATGACACAGGTACTCACCGGACATGGTTCGTTCGGGAGATTCCTGCACTCGATTCATGCGGAAGTGACGCCCGGGTGTCGCCACTGTGCGGAACGCCCGGAGGACACGGTGGAACACACAGTCGAGGTGTGCCCTGCTTGGGCGGAGCATCGCCGTGCCCTCGTGGGGGCGATCGGCGGCGGAGACCTCTCGCGCCGGGCCTTGGTTGAGGCCATGGTCCGGAGCGAGGAGGAGTGGCAGGCGGTCGCCGACTTCTGCGAAGCAGTAATGCTCGCAAAGGAGGAGGCCGAACGCATAAGGCAACGGCGTTATCGCCGCCGCCGTCGCCGGGATTCTGATCCCGATTTCCGGCCAACGTAGACGCGGGCTTGCGGACAGTGAGCCATGGGTAGCTCGCTGTCCGGCCGTCCGGTAACTGTCCGGACCAAGCCCAAGTCGTCGACGGCGCGCACTGTTCCCGCGCGCCTCAAGGAGTTGTCAGCAACAGCAGGGACCCAGCCGGGTCGAAGCCTACTGGGGCCAGGGTTATCCGAAAGGGCGCTCGAGCCCCGGTATGAAGGCTAGAAGGAACGGGGTGGGTCTTTTAGTCAGTAAGAGTCTGACACTATCTCCCGCTCCGCCCAAGGGCGGGGGATGTCAATGCATGATTTTTTCCCACCATAAAAAAAAAAAAAAAGACCATGCCAGCCCCATCGTAACCTAATACAACTAAAGCTACCTTGAAACTTATTATCCACTATTAGAGCTCTAAAACCTTACTGACTAATTTACAAACAGCGACAGCTGCTATAACGATACAACTAACAACGTGCGCATTTTCTTGAAGTAGTAAGCTTCAAATTGTACCAGATTTGGTTTCAAGCTTTGTGAGTTCCATTGTAGTATGTTCAAAGTTGTTGCATGTGAGGCACTATCCATTAAAAAGATTACTAATAGAGTTTAACCATCCAAAAGGAGGTGATGATAGGAATTAATCATTTCGTGAGCAAATTCTACACTAATGCTTACGTGAATAAACCTTCTTTTATCTCTACGGCACTTAGCTTAGATATGAGATATTCTATTACCGGAAGGTGGGTTAATCTTGGATATATTAGCAGCTTTATTTTCACGCATAATTATAACATTCTAGCTTTTGCCCGCGACTTCGCCCGCGTACATAAATATAGCCTGTGTCACTCAAAAATAAAGCAGCTTTCTATAGGTGAAAAATTTTTTGCAATCGAACCAGTACTTCTAGAGATTACCTACTACAAACAAAAAAAGAAACTTTACCTCTTTATTATACACTGTTAAATTTTAATCGTTTTAATCTCGTATCGCATGTACGTAATTAATTTCTTTAAAAAAACGTCAGTAAATTAATCATCATCATCATCATATCAGCCGAAAGACGTCCACTGTTGGACATAGGCCTCCCCCAAGCGTCGCCACCACGACCGGTCTTGTGCATCACGCATCCATCGGATAAATTAATACGAGTTTTGAAAAAAAGATACTTTATTTTTTAATTTTATCTCTACAGATCGATAGTGTTTCATGTACTGGATCGACCCTTCACGGGATTAAATCGATTAAAATTTAGCGGTGTATATTAGTGTAGATACTGTGTACTGTGCAGGGCCCCAAGTCTGCTATTTTTATAAATTCGGCATTCCAACACGATCCCATTGTCATTTTGCTAAAAGTTTGTAATCTGCTAATTCATAATGATCGATCATTGATCGGTCAATGGTCTTGTAATAGAATTGTGGTAGAATGATAATTTCGAGCATATTAAAACCAACAACTGCACAGTAACGTTCTAATAGTAAAACACTGATCAAATAAACTGTCAAAGTTTTAGCAGATTACCGCAAACGTCAAATATTTATTTGTCAATATGTACGAGATTACCATTCTATGCCACTTCTTTCAATGGAGTGTCAGTGATTGACCATTGGAAAGTCATAATGACGCCATTATATTAGTAGATTACCAAACTTGTCAAAATCGACAATTATGACATCAATGATAGACCATTCTGACACTATTGTAATAACAGACTTAAGGCCCTGGTGTATTGCGTATTTTCTATGATACCGAGCGCTTCAAAATTACACATACCGAGAAAAGTGCACGTGAAACATAAAATAATTCAAAACCAACATACCTTGGTGAGATAGAACACCTACTATTAAATATTCTGAAACTATCTGTTATTGGTTTTGTCTGTTGTTTAATTTTAGTATATGTATGTATTATATTATTATGAGCAACTTAATGATACTTCTTTCTATTTGAAATATCTATTATTTATTTATTGTGCACACCTATCACAGTGTTGTTTTTAAAACCAAAGATTGACTAGTAAAGAATGCCTTGTTGCATTAAGTCCTCCTATGTAGGTACCATTAATGTAAGTATATAAAGTTTAAATAAATAAATACATATTTTTTGAGTTCCAATTTACCAAAATTCCCGGAATAAAAAGTATTCTATGTACTATTTCAGCACATAGTGTACCTGTTTGCTTGATTTCATCCGAATTCGTTTGCTATATTTATTTTTCTAAATTATGACATCAAAGGGAATTAGAGCTTGTAGAAATGAATTGATTTTAATTAATGTACTTCGATCAATTGGCAATGGGCAGGACACCTTGCACGTAGAACAGATGATCGATGATCGAGACGCAGCGTTGGAAGGCCTCGTCAGCATTTAAAGACAGCGGTGTGGCGACGCTTGGGGGAGGCCTATGTCCAACAGTCACGTCAGAACGTCTTCGGCTGATGATGATGACTTCGATCAATTTATAAGTAAGTATATTAGTACACAGATTTTCAATATCCTAATAACATTGTAATAAAACTAAGAAGTTAATCACAAAAACATAAAATAAATTTGAAACTTTCATTACAAAATAATCTAGTAAGGTCACAATTATTGAAAAAAAAATCACAGTTGCGTACATACATATGCGAATGACCATTTCATCTAATAATATCTTCGTATTGCCGGCTTCCTTCAGACTGATTATAATAAAACGTGCTGGAGCAAGGGTCCACTAACATTACTACGGTACGATATTAATCCCTTCGTTTGTTATCAAAACCCACGGGCGCTTTCGTCTAACCCGAGTAGGTAACCAAGACTGTTTTCGTATACTCCTTAAAATAAACAGAGACAACCCTATTACCTTACTATAGATACAATACATGTTGGCGCGTACAGTCGCCAAAATAATGGCGTCACGTAGTTTCAAAACATCGAATATAAGAAACATAAATATAATGTTTTCTCACACGTTCCGAATATAATATACTTGATCTCGTATAACGTTTGTAGGTACATGTTTTTATTTTTATTGCCAAATAAACTTGAACATTTTTCATAACTGCGAAAATAGGTTTGTGAATGTCAACTGAGTGCGAATGACTCTAAAACACAGTGACGTGAAAAGAATTATAAATGTGCAAATAACATAATATTGATTATGTCTAGCTATGTGATCTTGGCCCGTGCTTATGAAATGATCAAAAATGTTTTCAGTTTTGGTTACTTCATATTCGTTTGTCTGAAAAATATAAAAGATTTTATCGTACATTAACTTACGTGTTTTCAGTTGATAAAGGCTATAAATCTCGCCAAACAATATAAGAACGCAGCTGACTGAAAAAATATTGATTTCAATCATCTACTCCTCATAGCCAGCTTTCAAATTGCTTAGACGATATGAGAATTTTATGTTATCCTTTATAACCTCGATAAATCTAGTCCAATCCCATAAAAATTCAATATTCAGCAGCTGACGCGGTAACCAAGTATTGATCTTAACTTTCTAATTCCTCCGTCTACTAAAACGTGCTTACAACCTCAATCAATTCGGTAATCAAAGCTTCGTCCCGATTACTCAATCATTCGGTTCAGTCAGAATCCTTTAGCGGTGAACTAAATACACAGCATACATCAGACTCCCCAATAGGTCTCAAGCGTACAACCAGGCTAGTATTACTGTACATGTAGGCAGTAAGCACAGAGACACATAGAAGTAAGCCCTCCCAGGAGCGACTATGTCACGCCCCAAAACAGTATGTGGAAACTAACAAATCACATTTCCACATTATATTAAATAAAACGGGGAGAAATGTGGCTAGGAAAGTAGCGATCACCGTTTGTTTTGATAGGAGTCTGGAGGGTTGACTGGATTATATTGCGTCTTATATTGTGCAGAATAAAGGTACATTTTTCGACAAAAATTTTCTCGGAAATGAGATTAATTTGGACACCGAATTAGGTATTTTCCCGTCATACAGTTCATAGTAAACGATAACAATTCATACTATGCCGATAATTACGGTACAGTTGCTGCAATGGGTAGTGGACTAATAGGCTGCTCTCCAACTTGCCATGGGTTCGATTCCCAAACGGAAAAAAATATTAGTATGGTCTAAAGGTAGTTGTTCCGAATCTGTTTACATGTGTAAGTATGGATGCACTCACATTACAGAGCCTGAGTAGTCAGCAATGCGTAGTGTTCCAGGCACGCTTTAAAGAGATGTCAACAAAATTGTAGGGGCCCAGCTGGGCCGATGCCCTTTAGAGGGCCACAGGGAATTTCTGAAATGAAAACTTGTGGTCAATTTTAGTTGCGTTTTAGTCAGTAAAAGATTGACATTCTCTCACTGATTGCTTTAGGGTTAGAGCAGATGAAGTCATTGGATGATTTCAAACTTAAAAAAAAAAGTTCCTATTGAGAAAAAACATTTTTATTTAAAAATAAAATTAAGATTCGTCGAACTCAACAGTTTTATCAAGAACCATTGATCCCCGAGCTCCGGAGGGGAGTGATGTGGCGATATCTATGGCGTCACATAAGAACTAATCTTGTCACGCAATCAAAGTTCTCCGCGCTATTTCAATATATACGACAGCCTGAAATATCTACCGAGCAGTTGCTCAGATATAACATCTGTCTCGTCGAAGGATCCTCAAAAGTCATCATACCTTGTAAACTAAATAACAAAAAAATCATAAAAAATCTGATCCTCCTAATAAAAGCCTGACAAGTAATCTAGTCGCTAATGATCCGTGCAATAGCATTTTTAACTTCAATTACAGGAGTATTTCGTTCATTCAATAGATATCCCCACCTCGCTCATTTCCCGGCCCTATAGCACAACTAGCTAGCGTCGTAACTTGTGTTATATATTGACAATGTAGCTGTGAAATCGTGCTTACTACATACAAGCTACTGATTGGAACTAAAATAAGCGTGCGAATGTGCGAGCAGGGGATTGTGGGAACTTCATATTTGTATTGTCAGAGAACGAGGCACGAGTTTATTGCGCTGTATCTGTTGTTGATTAGGAGAGACGGTAATAAGGGCTTGTTGACCTAGAGCTGGAAGGTTTTTGGTGTTAACGTTAATCAGCTTGAACTTGTATTTACCTCGTACATACAACATTAGTTTTGGTATATATTCGAAAACTTTCATGTAGTATTTTTGTGCAAAAATCAAAAAGTTATAAGCTTGTTATGTTACGTGGTTGTCCGCACAAATACATGTTCACCGGGCCAATGAGGAATTGTTTTGCTCGCGCACCCAGCCGTGTGCTGGTACTTAATGCCTACAGTGACTTGCCGTGACCTGTGTTGTACTTAGTGTCGTTGGTGTCCAAATTGTGACTTTTAAAAAAAATATATTTGGGTAAAAATTTAAAATGCTGTAAAAATTATTGAAATTGATTCAGTTACTTCAAATCAAATTAAATCAAAAGCATTTATTTCAAATAGGCCATTTTTAGGCACTTTTGAATAGTCAAACGTCGGTCAGTCCAAAAACAGTGAAGCAAAATTGCACGTTCCAAAGTGTAGATCTCTATGGAGAAGAACCGTGCAAGAGACTCCATGGACTTGACTACTGATTCTGAACAAATTGTTTTCCGGTTTCTTACTTACTCCACAACCTAAACTAACAAACGCACTTCCTAAAAATAGTATGATCAGAACAGATTTCAGCTACAATTTTGGATTAATTGGACAGAGGATAAGCATTTCCTTATATCGTAACAATGCTGCCAGTCGTTTGGGCACATTACCAGTCGACAGCGATATAAAAGAGTTTTTCACGACATAGGTATTTTAGTTTGTTTTAAAGTAATTGTAATTAGTGTAGGGTTTTTTATTTTACTGTAATTGTAGTTAGTTACGTATTTTTAAATGTGATTTATTAAATAAATGATTAGCTTAAAAACAATTACTTGTTTTGGTAGATTCTTAATAAATCTTGATTACGACAATAGTGTTGATGTGTGCGTGAGTGATGTATTTACATATATATATTATTTGACTGCAATTATAGTTAGTTACGTATTTTACTTTACGTTAAATCTTGATTGCGTTACTTGTGTTGATGGGTTTTTTCGTTTCCTGAAAAAAAAATTGTGAAAGGTTGTTCATTTTCGTCTACTGAGCAAGCCCTTAAAGTTTGCGGAGGGCTGTCCCTTACACCTTGTATATAGTAGATTAATATGTATATAATACTCATACAGAAGAGAAAAGTAGAAATGTTCGGGTGGTTAGGTGGTTAGAAAACTGAAATAGAAAAGACAGGTACGAATACCTGTCTTTTTTATTTCAGTTTTACTTAAATAAACCTTTACATAAAACAACATCCAATTACGTTTAAAAGCGTAAACAGTATTTATTTCACTACAAATTGCGCTTGAAAATTACAACACCGTCTAAATAGACGAATCTTTAAAAATACGTTTTTCATCAAAAGAAAAAATGAAAGAAAACGCTAGCTTTTATCGACTGTTCATTTTCCTCGCAGGTTGTAAGAATTGCGAAGTAAATGGATTGCTACTACGCTTACGAACGACGAGGTAGCTGGCTGTCACAATATCTCTATCAGGCAATAACTTACACATGGCTCCAAATCGTTTTAAAAGATTTCTAACATCAAGATCTTCGATGCACGGAATAGAAAAACGGAAGCCATGTTTTATTCCAAAATACATCGAGAAATTTCTTAGATTATTTTATGGCTATGGGAAGTTATGGTAGTCCTGATTTAAAAGCAAATGTTTTTTTTACCAAACCTTTGTAATCATTTAAAAGATGTTTTTAAAAGAAATTGTCTTAGAGCATACTTTTCCGATTGCAATACTATCACCGATTGTGACACCGTAGGCGTGGTCTTGTGGACGGCGAGCAGTGGGTAGCTCGTCATCCGACTGTCCAGTAACCATCCGGATCGAGCCTAAGTCGTTGACAGCGTATAGTGTTCCACGCGATGCGCGTGTAACACTACCGCAGAACAAACCGCAGGGACCCAGCAGGGTCGAAGTTTGTTGGGGCCTCTGAAACAAAAACCCGAGGCCCTGGAATGCAAGACAACGAAGGATCTACCTAGGAGTAGGTTTTAGTCAGTAAAGCGCTGACACACCCTCCCACTCTGCTCTAGGGAGGGAGATGTCATTGGATTTTTTTTTTTTATCTGTTATAAACTAGTACTTGACTGCGATCCCGCCTGATGGTAAGCAGTGATGCAATCGTTGATGGTGAGGCGCACTAGTTTATTAAGAGCCTATTCACTCTAGCCTTGAAGACACCCAAATTATAATCAGACGGAAAGACCGCAGCAGGCAAACTGTTCCAGTCCTTCAAAGTTCGCGGTATAAATGACGAGGTGAAACGCTTAGTTCGGACCGTAGATGTTTCAACAACATAAGGGTGGATACTCGGCGTGCGTCGGTTTGTCCGATGGTAGATTGATGGATGATTTCCCTCCTAAAAAAAAAATACTGATTAGGTATATGATGGGTTACATTTATGATAGTTACTATTTTACTGTCATACACTTTACTTTAAATATCTAATTTAAAACCAAATCCAAATACTACTAATATTTATCTTAAAAAAGCCAAATCCAAATACTACTAATATTCATCTTAAACTCAACGATATAATACCGCTACTGACTTGGCAACAAATAAATTATATAAAAAAAAATGGGTTGGAAGTAGACGGCAAAAATTGCTTACCTATATTAGATTTCTGCTAGTTCACTCAAAGAACACGAAAAGACATCCACTTAAACAAACGTCACTTGGCGCATTCTGTGGCCTACCCCAGAAACTGCTTGATTTCTTTTTATTTGGGCTATGAACTTAGCGAGAGTACTAAGGTATTTCTCTTTATCTAATTAATCTTCAAGGTAATTGATTGGAATACCTGTAATACCAAGAAGTAGGCATTTCGAAAGCCATTAGTTCTGTAGCCAAGACGTCCACTGCCAATGTGATGACCGAGACGTTTAATTGAAATCCGTAGAATTGTTGTGGTGAGCCCATTGCCAGTGCAAGCATAATTAGGTCAGGAGAGGTCAATTGCTGGAGTATATCTACATGTGAGCATACAGCGATGCACCGAGTACCTAAATAAAGAAAATTGAAAGCAGTGGTGGCCGAGTGATAGCGGCCCCGACTTACGAAAACAAACGCGTGCGCTCGCGGATTCAAACCCAGTTAAGCGCATTACTTTTTGTAATTTGTTTCATCACTACTGCTCTCAAGACGATAAAGGAAAACATCGTGGGGAAACCGGCATGTCCTAGAAACAAAATTCGAAGACAAGTGACTTTCACCAACTCGCATTGGGCCCGCGTGGTGGATTACGGTCCATTCCCTCTCTTAGAGAGGAGGCCCAAGTCCCAGCAGTGGGAACATTAAAAGGCTGTATGATAGCAGAGAGCAGCTTTGGACTCGGTGGAAAGGCGTGCGAAGAGGTGGTGGCCCAGATTTGGTTAAGTCCAATCTACAAAGCACGGGCGTAGAGTAGCCCGCCTTTCGGTGTTTTACAGATGCATTTTGTAGAGTGTGCGCGGAAATTGCATGACTTGATTCCACCATCTCATTTCTATCATCGGACAAACCAATGTACGGCGAGTGTTCATCCTTACGTTATTGAAACCTCTACGATTTGGACTAAGCGTTTCACCTCATCGTTTATACCGCGTACATCGAAGAACTGGAACAATTTGCCTGCTACAGACTTCCCGTCCGATTATAATTTAGGTCTATTCAAGGCTGGAGTGAATAGGCTCTTAATAAACTAGTGCGCCTCACCATAAACGATTGCATCACTGTTTATTATCAGTTGGGATCGCAGTCAAGCACTAGTTTATATAAATTAAAAAGAAAGGTGATTGGAGATTCAGTTGAACCAACATTAATTAATTTACACACATATATTAAGTAAATCATCGTCATCATCATCATCATCAGTTCAGCCAAAAGACATCAAGTGTTGGACATATTCCTGTATTTATAGTATACAGAATGCCTAAGATATAAATAATTCTGCCTTTGACTTAATGTCTTATGAATTCACTACTAGTCAACCAAGGACCCATCCTTGCATCTCTAATCCATTGAATTTCCGCAATCCTCACCAAATCCTCTGTCCACATTGTGGAAAGCCTTACAATGTTGCGTCTTCATGTACATGATAAACATTTATGAATGGACTGACGACTAAATTTTGCCATAACTGGGAAGAGGTAGCTCAGACTCGCATATGATGAAAAGACCATTGACAAACAGAAAATAAAATAACGCTATTTGCATAGTCTCTAAAGTTATTATATCAAATAGCGCCTATTTTTATTAATGCACTACTGACTGCTGACGGTGGTTTCCACCGCGTGAAAATGAAAAATTGTCCCAAAAGAATATACTTCTGTATCTATGGGCCATTCCAGGACATCATCAATAAAAAAGGTAAAAAAGTAACGAACATACACACTCATAAACTTTCTCCTTTATAATATTAGCGTGATTTACGAAGAGATACCGTAACAGAAAGTAAAAATCTCCTCATTCCACTTTACTGCCACAAAATTATTCAAGTCACACTCAACATTTATGACAGTACAGTTCTGCAAAAGCAAGAATAAACTTTCTAAACAAACATAAACACATAAAAACATTTCTTCACGCGAAAAAAGCTTTGCGAAACAAGTAAAAATGTGCTGAGGAAGAAAAAAAAATTAAAGTTAGCACAAGTTGGTCCCATTGTTGTCTCTGACTTCCTTTTAGTTCAAGAGAATGTGTCGAACTATGTTCGCAGGTTTGTTTGTCTCCTAGTATTTAGAAAGTTCGGTATTAACGTCTTGGCCTTTGAGAGAATTGTTGTTTTTTGATTTCCTTTCGTTCAAAGATTGTTCATTATGTCTGGTTTGATTTGGGTTTTTAAATCGTCTTTTATTTGTTTAGGTAGTCTTATTCTTTTTATTCTTACATAAGAAGATACGTAGTGTTATTAGTATTGAATTATCGTAAGACTTTATTGATGATAATAGGCTTATTAATAAATCAACATAATAGAAACTTTAAACTAAAACATATATAATTGGTGGCATATTGCATTCCACGATTTCTTTCGGGTCCATTTCAGACCGAAATGGTTTGATTTCATAATGCGGTTGAACTTGGTGCAAATATGAAGTGAAACAGAATAAAGTATTTAATACACATCAATCATCATTCCTGCTAAAAGATGTCGACTGCCGGACCTCCTCTAATTGTTGCCATTGTGGCGACCATTCTTCCGGTCCGACGGTCCAGACCGGTCTTGTGCGTCTTGCATTCGTCGCATTCTCGCGACTGTCACTAGGTCGTCGTTCCACCTTGTAGGAGGCCTTCCAACGTAGTGTTTCGGTATGCGGTTGCCATTCAAAAACCGTTCGATCCTATTAACCAATTGTTCTATGAGTAATGTGCCCTACTTACTACCGCTTACCAAAGGTTTCAGCGACTCTTTGGGCTATGCCCGTAACCTTGTTTTTCCTGCGAATATTTTCATTTTTGATTCGATTAAGTAAGGAATAAAATAAAAAAATATATACTATATTCTAAAATAAATAAACACATGCAATAATAGGCAATAAATATGAAATATTAAGGCTAATGACACAATCGATGTTATATACATAATAAGGTACTCGTACTATAAACCTAATGTACTCCAACATTCGGTAATACAGAAAAGTACAAATACAATTTCACTGCAGTAAGTTGCCGAATGCAGAAAGCACTTTCGAAGTACGCCGGGAGAGGAAAGTAGGCTAGGCCGTAGAAGCTTTTACAACAAAGAACTTAAGAAACAATTTAGTTACTTTTTTCATACCAAAGTTTTTGTTACAACTTGGACCCTTGCTACTTTCTTAACACGTTCGGAATAGAGGTCAAGATGAAATGGTCGCTTTGGATTAGGTAGTAGACTTTGGAATTTTATTGGCATTTTTAATTTTAGATGTTTTTATTATAGGTCTTCAGGAAAACCCTCGGGCGATTTGAAATTAGTTTTAGAACAGTTGTAATAGTTGATAAATATGATAGGATAGAAAAACTTTTATTTGGGACAGACACAGCAAAACGGTTACAAATACAAAGTAAAATAAAACAAGAACAGAATGTGCGAAGCGTGCCCGAACCGAACGGGTAACCATCTCAGTATTTGCTGGACGTTAGACACCCAGCGCTAGTTTTCAGTTGGCATCCTATGATGATATTCAGTACAAATATTTTTGTTTTCATTAACATAATTATATGTTCTGACTTTTTTCCTAAATTTATTAAACATTTTTAATAGTTTCACTAATAAATAATATTATTATGGTTAGTTCCAAAAATGTAAATTGCAAAAATGGGTCCTATACGAAATTTTCCTACAGGCTCTAATATGTATTTACGCTCACGCAAAAGATCCAATTTACAACTCGGAGTTAAATAAAAGGCGAACTCAACCCCAATCGGATTATCGAGTACGAGTGATTAATCCAATTACTTCACGGGAAGAAAGAACTCCCAAACTTCATTTTGTTTCGTTAGAATCGAATCAAATCAACATTTTCGCAATACGAACGACTGGAGTTCGGTTCTGGTTTTGGTGTAAACGAGCGATTTTAGTTTGCGATTTAATTTATTAACATATTTTGGCGATTTTTTTTTAACTAGAAATACTTAAGGGCCAAGCGCCCGAAAAGTGCCATAAAACAGTGATTTTCTGAGGCCTACTCCTCCGTAACGGCTAGGTCAATTGGTTTGAAAAAAATATATGTTTATTATAGATTCATGAACAATAATATCAACATTTGATTTTTTCGTGCTATTAATACTTTTGTCAAAAAAAAAAATATTTAGCAATTTTGCAACTTTTCGCAACTTTTCCCTACTCCTTCGAAACGGCTTGGACCTTTAGAAACACTTTTACACATAAAAATTGGTGGTTAAATATTCTTCAAAGTGAACATTGCATATGTAAATCAATCAATATCTCGCAGAGTAAATGGATTAAAAGCGCTTTCCGGGCGCTGCTGGCCACAAATAAATGCACAGATTTGCGTACTGCCGCCTAGGCGAGTGCGAGAGTTGCGTTCACATAATTTCGGCCAGATGGTTCAAGGGACTATACGCCTTAAATACTAGCTTTCGACAGTGATTTTGTCTGTCTGATCTTTGATTTGTCGTGATGGCCCCCCAGTATAATATAAAACACCTGCTATCCATGCAAGAGGATGCGGTTTGGAAATTGGCAAGTACCTATGTGAAGTTTTCCAATTCATAAGTATGTACTTTTCTACGTTTATCTAGAACATAACTGACATCAAATGTATCGGAAAGCACGAAAATCTTTGGTCCCGGTTGTCGTTCGTAGATCTTTGTCAGACGTTACAGGTAGTCAGACGCCTGAAAGTCTGACCATCTATCTAAGGAATATCATGTTGCTCATAGTCTAAGATCTGATTAAGAACGACCTTCACCGGTCTGTTTAATGGATAAAACGTATTTTATGATAAATTTAGTGTATTAATTAATATAACGCGGGTGGGTTGCCTAAGAAATTCCTGATCTTGCCAATTCTGGTGGAATCTATCAAGTTCGTCGCGCCATCTCCTTCGTAGTCTACCGCGACCCCGACGCGCTGTTTCAGGGCACCAACTTTACTTTACTTTTACTTACTATCATTATTACATAAAAAAATCTATTGCTAAACTTGCAAAAACAAGGATATGTCGCCAAATAATCGCACGTGTACACCTGTACCCCAACTTACGTTCAAAGTCTCTATAGGTACGAATCAGAGAAATCCTTTCCGCCCGAACGGGCGTTGTTTTCCCCTCGATTTCCATTCACTCCTGGAGTCCGGAACGCGGATCCGGATTTGTGCGCAGTCGTACAAATGATTTTTATAGAATTTTAAACTTATTTCACTTCTCCTTGTTGGATCCGACTAGAATTTAGTGCTGCAAAAATTGAGCCTTTGTTCTATTTTTGGAGCTTCGCGCGAATTTTTTGTTCGTATGCGTTTGGTAGTAGGAAAAAATATCTCTTTTCACGCACGTTTTTAGTAACACCAGATATATTTTATGCCAGGCCATTAGCTATGAATCCTATGATTTAGCATCTTGTTGCCACATTATTTTTCTCGATCTTAACAGTGTTATAATTCACTGCTTTTATGTAAGTAAAATCTGGTTTTTGTCTGTACCTTTTGATTATTTTAGTAGTAAAAAAGAAGTGCTAAAAGCAGCCAATAGAATTATACTTAACATAAAACGGTAAGAGCCTTCAGTTATGAATAATACAGCAATAAATACGCAATTAACTTTTTCTGCTCTCGCCCATAATTGATTGGACATGACGATAACGAGATTCAGCGCTCCATTTTCTTGTTAACCAGAATCAAAAGATTTTCCTCGTCCAAAGAACTGCTTCTACTGTAAAAAAATCTGCTTCATCTACATATTTTATTGTGACTATGAAATTGAAAGAGAAATGTTGAATTGTATCAAGCGGTTCTGGATTTGGAACATTTGTTATTATCTGTGGTTCTTCAGCCATTTCGTTCTCAAGTGCAGTAATATTGAAGGAGTTCATTTACTCTTCTATCAACTTAATTTTACTTACAACACAAACAAAGAGTTAAATAATGATATTTAAAATACACACGACGGCAATAATGTGACCTAATCCCTGAGATCAAATTAAAGTTATTCCTTGTGTTGTTTTATGAGAATCGGTAATAACAACGACGACAAATACACCTTTCGTTTCTCACTTGTGTACAACTGCGTTTTTTGCTAACTGACTTAGTTCTTACAATCACGATTTTTTTTTTTCATTTTTAATTTGAATAATTACTCTGTTGATAGGTATTTATTTAGAAAATCTTTTACGATCATCATCATTTTCCTGCCCATGTTCCGTGTTATGTGGAATCGCTCAACAAGTTTTTTTTTCATTCTGCTCTGTCATTCGTCGCGCTCTCTTTTCTTCATACAAACCATTCAACTTTTTTTTTGACAGTCAATCTGTCGAAACATAGTTCTGCCAACTTAATAAATATAGAACTTATAATAAAATTTACTAATTTATCGATGCAACATGTCTTGCATTTTGCCAATATTTATTTGCTGTATTATGTTGAAAAATAACATTAAAACTCACAAGAGAAACAAAGTCCTGAGATATCTAAAACACTCGCAAAACTTTGGCCAATACATCTCACGATACACACAGAGTATTTTTCCTCACTTCGCGCCCAAACACTGTGTACAAGACGCATCCCAACTTTAAATTTACTTTACACATAGTACAGAACTTTGCCGTTCCACTGCATACGTATTCTGCTGAATAAAAAACTTAGTTCCCTGTTCGCGGGTTTTGCTCCTGTTACCGAACAAATATTTGTTTAGTAATAGGCATTGGAAAGAAATAGGTTTCAGTTGGTTTCTTCGCACTTTTAACTTTGTTAGAAAGTTTCTACGTCGTGGTGCTATTATGAAAAAGGATTTTCTTAAAGTTCGTAAGTGGTTTGTGAAGTATTTTTTGGTGTGAAGTCAGTATTTATTTTCATTTGAGTTGTCAGTTTCTATATAATATATCTACGAGTAATATGAGTACATCCTATCAGTTAATAGATCTTCTTCAAATTTTAAAAAGTGATTTAAAATTTCGAGTCCATAAGCCAAGCCAATTACAATTCTAAAAATCAAATGGAGAGATATTACTATATACTCATATAATTTGACATTGTTAAGATGTTTTTTTTCCATGGCGATTAGGTCAAGTCAAATTCTTTCAAACGGGCCCTGAAGGTATTCTTTAATAAAATATTCAAATAAAAGTTATTAGGCCCCTATGGCTTTACTATAACAATCTAGACAGATACGTAATCATTAACTACAGTAAGAGGATCATTTGCTAATATAGTAATCCAGCTATTAATCGTAGGTTTAACTATAACAGACCGCACTAAACTTTACATTAGTCACTATCTAAGTAATTTACACTACTTAGGATTACGCAACCTTAACCGTTACGGCCGTCTTCAAACCCAAATTTATCAAGAACCTCTAAAACCCCAAAATGATGTTTGACATTTCCTTCGACGAAATTGGATTCAGTTTTCATACATCACGGCCGATCCCCAAAATTTAATTTCTCCCTTAAACACAAAAATTATATCGTAATAAATTCTATTCACAAAAAGGCGAGGGAAAGCCCTGAAATCCCTTCCGTGGATCAGTTGTAACAATACGGGTATTTCCGTAAGGAAACGGAAGGTGGGGCAGACGTTCCTGCGAATATCTTTGTGCGAAACAATATTCGTGCTACTTCTCTTATTGTTTTCGTGTTTCGAAATGTCAGCATTTGCACGGCTAGATGGTGCCAGTGATTCTTAGATATCAAGTTATTTGAAGCCGATATCTTTACTATTCGAATTTACTTCCATAAAATACATATATAATTACGTATTTTTTTATGATAATTCTATACATACATTTTTTAAATTCGCTGTTTGATATGAAAATAAACATTCAAATTTAAAATGAAAGAACGATTCGAAATATTGAAATGATAGCTTTGATCTTCTGTGTTTTGATGTTTTTTTATACAAAATTATAATGGAAAAAATTATTACCCACATCTGTATTTTTTTTTTTGTGTAGCTGTCGTATCTTTGATAGATTTAATGTACTGAAACGTACTACTATAAATTTAATTTACGTGAAAACATTTTAGGAAAATTAAATTAATAAACGTTAAAAGCATACACGTTGGTATAGAGAAAGTATTTCGCAGACATTAATTGAAACTTTTATTCATATTTGCATCACTATTTAGAAAGAGATCATAAAGCTACATCAAAGTGGTGTCAAATGTTGATCTATATATAACTTAACTCAATTTATTATTTGTTCCAAGATTATTTTATTTACAAACTTGGTATTTAATCTCTTTAGATAAGAAGCTAGTTCTGCTTTCCAGAATAGATAGCCATCTCTCAGACCCTTGCCTGGGGTTTCTGCGAATCTGTGGAAGGTTATCGCCTTCTTTTGTAATCTGTAGATTCGATGCGGAGCTTTTCTCTTCTGTATCAAATCTTAAGTCATCATCTTGCTTGTCTTCTAACTCTATCTGAAATTCGATACTAAGGAAAATATAATTCACATCAAAATTTCTGTTATTTGGATAAGGATCATTGATTCAATTATCCATTACACTTTCTAAAAAGAAAAGAAACAAATCTAACTCCAAATTAAACATGATAAAAAGAGCCTCAATTTTCCCATAAAACCAGTCGATTCTTTACAGGAGCTGTTTGAAAATTCTCTCTATATGCTAATAAATAAATTAACCTCGGCAAGAATTGATTCGACGTCTGGGTAATGTCGCAACCAACAAAAAGCTGATGGAGAATGGAAAAGCAATTATCGGTTGAGTCTTCCCTCACAGGCTTTTCAATAAACGCGTTGACTTTCATAAATATACTTACTATATAGATTTTTTGTATTTTAAGAGTTAGGTAAAGGATTGTCGGTCGTGGTTTTCCCATTTATTTTATCAGCTTCAAGTAACAGAGTTTTCCTTTTGTCAGTGATTATAACTTCTATTTTAGATCTTGTTTAGTTAGCCATTATTTTCACTTCATTGTCTGTTCCAAATTTATTACGATCATTTCAAGTATTTCTTGATTTAAATTCTCTAGCGTTTGGTAGAATAGATTGGAATTTTATTTGTTGATTGCTCTTTCAACTGAAACTTAATGATCTATTACTAGCTTTTTTTCGCTACGTGAATGTAGTAACTTATCTCAAAGGAGCATATTCTTGGAAAGTAGTACATGTATAAATGTTTACGTACTATGTTATGGTAAATATTAATATGTGCATCTATAATTATCTTAATAAATATGCTCGTTTCCTAGACAACACTACAATGATAATCGCCATTAGTCTGCCATGTTCACTCCTTTGAGTACTTTATTGGCCGTTTGCTTAGTTAGTGATCGCGTACGCTCCTATATATATTTTCATCAACATTGGCGATTAAATTTTATCTTATCGATAAAAATCTTGCAGGACGGTGTTATATCATAAACTTAACTCACACTACGACTAGAAGAGTAAAATTCAAAATGTTTTTATTTCACAAATGCTCTTCATTTATTAAACATAACAAGCTAATACACGTTTTCTAGGAAACCAGCCATAAAATCTAACGTTGCTCTTCTAAAAAAAATTGTTGATTTTACAATATTTTCATACTAAAATATTAATAGGTATGTGAGGTCAGTCTAAACCAGTCAATATTGTACCCTAAAGCACAATAAAAATAGTAATCTATGAATTCGCGAAGTCTACAGTGTTCCCACATTTATATATTAATTATTAAATATTAAACGAAGATATATAAATTTAAGAAAGAGTTTCCGTAGAATTAAAAATAAATACACTTTGGATATTATTTTACTGCCAACTACAGAGACTATAAAAAACTTCTTCCGTCTTTACTAAATAAATTTAATTGGACTCCAGATTTAATAACCAGTGTGAAAATAGGACAAAATGTATATTTTGTGAAAAAGAAAAAAATATATATTTGACCTTCAATTAAAACTTTAACGCTTCAAGCTAGCTCTTAATTAAGGAGCAAAGAAAAGGTTCAAAGAAGCAAATACTCCTAACCTTTAAACAGTGCCGTGGGGAGCGTTTCAAAGTATAAAAGGCGTTTAAAAGAGAGTCATTAATCAAAACAGTGAGGAAAATGTGTCCAAGCTCCCGAACTGTGAGGCTTCTCGTGATTTCTGTTTCGGGCTTTAATCTTGACAAGGCTTTGCGAAAGAAATGCGCTCGGCGTGAATCAACGGACCTGAAATATTCAAGTTTCTTTTTTTCAGTCCAATTTTTTTTTTCAGTTCAAGTCCAAATGTCTTCCAAGAGCCAGAGGCGTAGCGTGGAATAATTTAAACGTGGGCGAGGGCGCATCAGCGAGGCCGGCCTTTTTCTTTCGAAAATTCGAAAACGAGATAGCGACTGTCACAACCAAGTATTTGACCACATCGTCGTTTACCAGTAGGTGAAATTGTGGTCAAATGCAAGCCTATCTACACTAATACTTAGACTATAATAAAGAGGTTCAAGTTTCTTGTTTTTTCTTTGTATATTTTTGTAACGAATTGTGCGTCTATTCAGGCAGAATAAACATGTTTTCTTTTTTTCTTCTTTCTTTAGGTAGTTTCTTTTTTTTTTTTTTTTTGTAAGAGATAATCTCTGGAAGTACTGATCCGGTTGCTAACATTTTTTCACCGATAGAAAGCTGCTTTATTCCTGAGTGACATAGGCTATATTTTATGTAAGCAGGCAACGCTGCGGGAAAAAGCTAGTAAATTAAAAAAAAAAACTCTCGTTCTTAAAGCGCCCCCGCACACGCAAGGCCGCTTTGGGTGCGACGTCGTGAGCGAAAGCTCACTTCGCCCACGCCTTGCTACGCTACTGCCAAGAGCTGTTGTAGAGTGATTTAGAAAATAAGTAAAAAGTTTAAATATTTAAAAATTGAGTAGCGGTTTCGCCCGAGTGATAGTCGAAAATTATCCCAAGAGAAAAATAGTCCCGAAATAAAAATAAAAATTGTATACAAATTCTTTATATAAAATTACTAGACACATGTTTGGGGTTTCATAAAAATATAAAACACAAACGCACGCGGACAAATACCACAGGACAGCTAAAAGACAAAATATTGCGAAGTGAAGTGTTACTTTTTTTTAAAGTTAAATCATGTTTACTAAAAAATTGATTTATTACGAGTATAAGTAATTATGTATGTCAGTCTGTAAGGTATTTATGATATGGGTACATGTTGCCTGAAATAAATTGATTATTAATATTAATAAAAGGATAAACTGACTGACCTATTAACGCACAGCTGAAACTTCTAGCACTAGGAGCGTGAATGACTTAGGTGAACACTAGGAAAGGATTTACCAAAATTCACTCGCTAAGAAGATGAAGCGGGGTTGAGATGAAAGGTTTCTTTTTTTCACACGGGTAAATCGGCTGGAAGAAGCTAGGTATAATAAATTAAATACCGGGTGTTTTGAATATCGACGCACTAACGAATACCATTCATGGTACTCCAGAATCATGTACTGGATTCATCCAGTACATTATTCTGGAGTGGAAGTCAGCAAGCAAGTCTCAGCGGTGGAATTTTTCGTCGGTTTTTTGCTATAAAAAAAATGTTTACGTTTTTTAAACTAAACTGTATAAAATCGTTACTCTAACATTTTTAGAGAAAAAAATGAATGAATTACTTTTAAAATTAAAAATGTCAACGGGATCGGTATTCTAATGTTATCTACCCTGATGACTTTTTAATTAATTCATTTTATATTTGTTTTTTACGAATAATATTATTAGGGTAGGTTAGAATAATGATTTTACACAGTTTAAATTTAAAATAGTAGTTTTTTTTTTAATCAGGAAAAACCTGACGCAAGATTCCAACACTTATACTGGAAATCATGTACTGGATCCGTGGTATTCGTTTGTACGTGTCGATATTAAAAACACCGTGTATATTGTTTTATAACTATGTGTCCTATTGTATGTACATTGTATACCTATTGTAAACCTACACTTAAATATTTTCCTTTCTCAGTGTCCTAGCTAATCCTTTCCGCGTTCCAGCTTATCTTTCGACAAAGGCCTCCTTAAGGCTCTTTATTCTCTGCCTTCGCAACCATAATCCATTCTGGACCTGATTCTTTCTTAACATCATTTTCCCAATGCTTTAACTGTCTTCTTTTACTATCTTTTGGGTACCGTTCAGTCATAATTTTTGCCTTCTTTTGAGGGTTCCGTAACAAAAGGATAAAAACATGACCCTATTACTGTGACTGCACTGTCCGTCTGTCTGCCACCAGATTGTATATCTTGTGTCTGTCACCAAGCTCCCATGAACAGTGATAGCTAGACAGTTAAAATTTTCACAGTTGATTTATTTTTATTTCCGCTACCTATAGCAATACAAAATACTAATAAAAACTAAACAAACGTAATTTTTTGCCTATATATGTACATATATTATAGTGTTTAATAATAATATATAATATAATATTAATATATTCCACAACTACCACATAACGCCGTCTAGTCCCAAGCTAAGCAGAGCTTGTGTTATTGGGTACTACGCAACTAATAAACATACTTATATATTTCTAAATACATACATATTATAGATAAATTACACCCAGACACAGAACAAATGATCATACTCATCACATAAACATTTGTCCTGGGTGGGAATCGAACCCACGACCTCCGGCATAGCAGTCAGGGCCACTAACCACTAGACCAACAGGTCAGTCAATCAAATCTTTTTTTAAAAGTATTTTCAACTTAATTTTTCGGGGCGTATCAAAAATTAATTCGGAGTCAGAAATTTGTACTTGGTTTAATGATGTAGGGGAAACCTATAAATGTTTGAAGGCACATTCTGAAGGAATAGCATTACTGCAAGGAATAGCAGACTCATTAGAAAACGTTTTCCAGCTTTAGTATCATCAGTTTGAAAGTGTCCAGAGCAGATAAACGGATATTTTGTAGGAAGCCACGTGTTTTCACGTTTATCCTCTTGAAGATATTTTATCAATTTTTCTCTTTTCGGCTGACCAGAGTGAACAAACTTGAAATATAATTATAGTTTATGAAGGACTAAATCACAATAACAGTAATGATCACTTAGTGATGTAACAACTTAATCTTATCTCATGAGTTTATATCCCATGCTATGGATGAGCGTGCACAAGTTGACGTCATTTATACTGATTACAGTAAATGTTTTGATCGTATTGATCATAGACTGCTCTTGGAGAAGCTATTAAAAGCCGGGATACACGGAGACTTGTATCGTTGGTTCTCCTCTTATATTGATAATAGAACACAGGCTGTGGTGCTTCAGGGATACACATCTGGATGGAGTTTCGTGCCCTCTGGTGTCCCTCAAGGTTCAATTTTAGGATCTTTACTATTTACTCTCTTCATTGCTGACGTAAAACACTGTTTTGAAAATAGTTATATATTACTTTATGCTGACGACATGAAAGTTCATAAAATTATTAGAAACATCTCTGATACACACCTATTGCAAGCCGATTTAAATAGGTTTGAAGAATACTGTAGACTTAACAGACTAGAATTAAATGTTTCGAAATGTTTTCACATATCTTTCACACGGCAAAGATCTATAATTGATTCCACATACAAACTTTACAATAGTGACATAGGGAAAGTTAATAGTATTAGAGATCTTGGTGTAATACAAGATAGTAAACTACTTTACGATCAGCATATCGATAGTATAGTGAATAGGGCGTCAAAAGCTCTTGGTTTCATAATGAGAACCTCAGCCAGTTTTCGATCACTAAAACCGATCAAAGTATTATATTGTTCGTTCGTACGCAGCCACCTCGAATATGCATCTCAGGTCTGGAACCCTCAATATGGGATATATAAGTCTCGTATTGAGGGCATCCAGAAGAAGTTCCTTAAGTTTCTTGATTTTAGAGCAAAACAAGTATCTGATAACTACACTCACCGATGCAAAAGATACCATTTTCTACCGCTTGTCCAGAGACGTGATATTAATGATGTGTGCTACTTGATTAATATTGCAAATGGTTCAATTGACTATCCTGAGCTTGTCTCAAAATTGTCAATACGCACTAATCAGATGGGACTGCGACAGCGACCACTTCTGCATGTACCTAGTGCAAACACTAATTATAGGCGTAATGCATTTTTTCTGAGAGCCAGTCGCAGTTTTAATAAGATTTCATGTGAACCCGGCATTGACCTCTTTTGCACGAAAGCGGGCACAGTTAGGAAGCACTTAGCAAAGTCATTTTTTGAATAACCAGCACCTATTTGCACGTAAAACATAATATTATTGTTTGTTAAAATTATTGAAAGTTTACCAACTCTGTGTCAACCTTGTGGGACCAACATTGGTTTTTTTTTTTTTTCGTCATTATAACTACCTACATGTGGAAGCTTGTAATTAGCAATTTAATTACCTATTATTGTCACTATGTTGTTATTAGTCTGTAAGCTTTCCTAAAATGCGAAAAATAAAATAAATAATAATAATAAAACACTTATATTACACATATGACTACAAATTCAACTAAACCTAATTTATATTTGAATGCTAATCTATGTATACATAATATCTAGGTAGGTACGTAATACCTCAGTGCTTACGAATGACAGAATGCTTAACCACGAAACTTGTCGATAAAAACTGATACTCAATGATTTTCTGGCATTTCTTACTGAGTTTTTACTGTATCGAAAAACAGACGTATTCTTATTCATAATTATTGAATTTGAAGGAATTCATTGGTACCTATTATTTATACAAAAAAGAAAAAATATTATGTAAATAAAATATTAAAAAAAAAAACAAACGGAATAAAACATCATGCAAAGTTCGTATTCACTAAAGCAGATGTAGGTAAAAACCCGGTTTTTGTGGGAGGGAACATATGCATGTTTTAGTCTATGATTGTAAAATGGAAAAGCTTTTAAATAAAATAATATAATTTCTAACATACTATTACGAAATTTGAAGCTATTAAATTGCTTGAATAATCAATTATTTTATTTTCATGACTACTGAATTATTATTTACGTCCAAATTCACTTTCTTTTGAATTTATAAGCGCCGCTCTCACACTGTATGAACGTCAAAATTGCACTAAAGTCATCAATGTCAATTTGCCTAGAATTCAGTGCAACGGATTCGTTTGAAGTGAGTGTTCAGCACGCCTTATCTAGTACGTAGTACATATATATCGATGTTCTGAATATATACAAAACAAAAACAAAACACGATATTAATATATTAATATCGGTTTTAGTTTTGTCAGGACTCATATTTATCATCCGTATGTTAGGCATCAGCTTTAAACATGGTTACACATCATGGTTATGGTCATGGTTAACAGGAAAATTTTGCCATTAACTCTTTGAATGTCGTAATTAGAGACACAATAGAAAGACAATTACCTTATGTCGGACTGTGTAACTTAAGACATTCGAAAGGTTAATCTTGGTACTCGAATTGCTCAACACCCATTATTTTGACAGCCTCTACCGTTAATGTTGTATACCCAGCTCTAGATTTAAGAGTCTCCCTTACAATACGGGTTTAAACCAGCAAAATCCCTGAAAAAACATCTGAGAATTCTTCACGAGGATTTTCATTCAATAAGAGTTCCGTAGAGTTTTTACTTAAAGGAAAAAATATATCTTAAGATGAGAATCGTTTGTGTTTAAAGTCGTTATTCGAGCCGAGCTGATTTTTTTTTAAATTCTTTTGTTGAAAAGAAGGTTTGAATTTGATTTTTAAAGGATTCTTAAGTTTTAATGTGATACCGCCGGGTAGAGTTCGTCGTGAAATGTGAGAAGTGATTCCTTTTGGTGTTAATAAATAATGAAGCTGGATTTAAACGGAAATGAAAATGTAATCCGTTTTCTTTAAGCCTTAGTATTTTCATAATGAAGACTTAAAACTTAAAACCTGTCTAAGTCCAATAAAAAAATAATGAAATCTGAGTATTCATTTTAACTTTTCAAAAACCGCGATTTTTAAATTCAACATTAAACAGCCAAGACCAATCCCACTTCGCACGCGTTCGTATCATCATCATAATCATCATTCAGCCGAAAAATTTCCACTATCACCCCAAGTGATGCCATGACAACCGGTTCTATGTGCCTCGCATCCATCGGATTCTCGCGACCGTCACTAGGTCATAGGTCCAACTTGTGGGAGGCCTTCAAACGCTGTATCTTCCGGTATGTGGTCACCACTCCAGAGCCTTTGGTCCCCATCGACCATCTGTTCTACGAGCAATGTGCCCTGCCTACTGACACTTAGGGTAGGCGATTCTTTGGGCTATGTCGATAACCTTGGTTCTCCTGCAGATGTTTCCATGTCTGCTTTGATCAGGCAAGGTAACCCGAGCATATTTACCCTTACCATTGCCTCGTACGTCTCGTATAAAATATATTTAAAAGGATTTACCCCCGTCCGGTTGCCCACACAATAACTGATACCATTGATTATATTAACCACTTCCAAAAATATATTAGCCAGGAGAAAATTTCCATTATGAAAACTGAAATTAAATTGGCGTCCGACGTGTTTTATGCACCCGCCAGAATTAATAGAGTTGATGCGAAAAACTTTTTATAGGTATTATTTTATTGAAAAGTTTAAATTGGGAAGCATTTTCTATAGCATCTCATTTGTTGGTAGTGCAGATTTGTTCTTGCTATTATTACGTTAGCAATGATTTTCAGTTCGTTTTGACTGTTGTATTTGTTTTTGTGGATGGATGGAGGGGGAGAGGGAGGCCAAAGAAAAGATGGATGGATTGTGTGAGAAGCAATATGAAAGAAAAGGGAGTTAGTGATAGCGTGACGAGTGACAGGACAGAATGGAAGAAAAAACGTGATGTGCCGACTCCAAATAAAACGGGACAAGGGTAGGAAGATAATGATTTACTAAGTTCACTTAAACTTCGTTCGATAGAGAATCATGAGTTCAAATTCATCTTCGTCAGTAGCCTTTCTCAACTAGCTTGGGGTCGGCTTCTGTTCTAACTAGATGCGGTTGAATACTTGTGTTTTATATGGAGCGATTGCCTCAGATCAGACCTCTACTATTTAACATGATATTCTTTAGATAGACTCATGGTCAGACTTTCAGGCTATATAATTATCAGAATTGTCAAAAATCAACGAATGACAATCAGGATCAACAGTTTTACATGACATTTCCGAGGTACGGGATGTACGTAATGCCCTAAATAAACTTAGATACGCGCGACTCATGAGCGGGTCTTTTAACGCCCAAACTGATATAATAAATGTAACAAATGCGGGTGTGAGATCGTGCACTTTTTCGCACTGGTGCGGAAAACAATAAATTACGTGCCTAAAAACGGTATGGATAAGGGCGGGTTTCTCGTTGCTGCGCTGCTCGTCGTGTGCGCACTCCCAATAGCGCAGCAAACAGTTTCTTCCGACGACGAGGACCTTCCACGCCTCAACCCCCTACCAGAAATCGTCACACACCCTTCACACCCGCTAGATCTAACCGCTTGAGCGCAGTTGGATTAATATTAGCGTAGATTTAACATAGATTAACACAGATTCATTCTTTCATTAATATTAGTGTAGATTCACCATACCAAACGTTTAGATAAATTAATTATTGTGTTACTAATGTTTCATTAATTAATCTGATAAGCGAAACGTAATTTGTTGTGCGAGTTTCCGACAGTAGGTTTGGGATCATATTAACTTAATTAGAAGTAGGATCGTTTACATTTCAAGTCAACAATGTGTTATTTCGTCTACATAATTGAAAGGGTATATACGAAATTTAATCTGTTTCTAATTGATGTCTGTATGAGTTTTACAACAGGGCTAAATATAGAAGCTAATCTTACTTTTTGGGTAACAAAATTGGTTTTATTTTTTTAATATTTGGTAACTTATTGAAAAGGAACTAATATGTTTTTTTTGTTGTGAATGTTTTTATAAATTTTTGACAATGGGATTCTGGGCCTTTGGCAGTCGCACGAGGGGCCACAGGCCTCAGTTGGACACTTTTCATGAAATACTGGTCATTAGTTAACTCTCATTATACTTCTTTGTTAGATTGTTTGTGTTTCATGACAAGTCCGAATTTCATTATGGTCTTCCTACATATGTGACAATGGTTGGCCTGTCGTAGTGCACGGAGGTCTTGGCGTCCTGAGGGCTTAGCCAAGTAGATAATTTACAATAGTTAACGCTAGTAGAAACTTGAAAAATATGGGAGGACGGCATCTCATCGCTTAGTCACGTGGTCATAACAAAGGGACCGGAGGTGTTGCCAACTCGAAGCAATCGACAAAAGAGAAACGAAACGAAACTACGGCTACTAAAAGAGCTAAAAGAACCACGTTTCCTAGACTCTTTCCTTCCATACCTAGGATTTTAAGGAAGAAAATAGTTTTAGTAAGTTTGGTATTTGCAGTTATTCTACAGATGATTTTTTATTGAATGATGTTACCCAGCGCTTAACTACAATCCCACCTGATGAAGCACACTAGTTTATTAAGACCCTATTCACTCTAGCATTAAAAACACTTAAATTATAATCGGACGGAGCACATTGTTCAACCTTATATATTTATTTTGTATTTTGTCACGTTTTTAATATCGTAGAAATCGTGTCTGTTTCATGCAAGTGGGTATAAGTGGGAGTATTTCTAAATTCAGCACAGTTTTTCACGCAGAGTTACAAAAATAACAACATGATCAACGTTTTGAAAAACTAAAGCTGAATTTCAACTACATATTTTAGTAATTATGACTAAAATCGGACCTCACGATACCGATACCATTTAGTTATCTATAATTAAAGCTATAGATAGAAACTCCTCGTTCAATTACTAATGCAAATCTTATCACAACAGTACAGTTGATACATTATCCTTGGAGTTTAATTATAGACGAGACGCGGTTGCGCTATGTCTTTAAGTAAGTCGGTACATACATATAACGATGCGTGTATTGGTTATATTTGAATTAACAGAGTTGGCTGGATAGCACAACGTGTATAATTATTATAATTGGAATGAGACAGCTTCCGGGAAAGTCTTTTCTTGGTAATATTAATTAAACTTAGTTGCCAAGAACACACTAAGATGGCGTAATGAAGGCAGTTGTTCATTGATTATATAATATTGTGGATCTGTAATATTAATGATGTTAATTTATTTCTTAACTAGCTTTTTAGTTTCACTTGCGTACATTAAACATAGCCTATGTCACTCAAGAATAAAGCGGCTTTCTATCGGTGAAACAGTTTTAGGAATCGGAGCAGTACTTTCAGAGATTACCTCCTACAATAAAAAAAAAACTAACTTTATCTCTTTATAATTATCAGCGTTGATGAAAAATGCATACCTACTTCTTTAATTTAGAGTGAAAATTAAACAGACTTCTATTTAACAGCATTATTCGCCTCTTAAAATCTACATTGCTTTCTTAACTAAGTACTAAATTAGCCACTTCTTAGCCACTATTAACCTTGAATATAAGCCACTTTCTTAGTGATTATACAAAATATAATCACACCTTAGAAGGCTAACCTACGTAGGGGCAAAGCAGAGTCGAAGCCTACCGGGGCCATGAGTTGTGCGAAAGAGAATCCCGGGGCCCTGGACCGAAGGTAAAAAAGGAACGAGTAGGTTTAGTCAGTAAAAGTCTGACACGGTCCCGCGTCTCGCTACGACTAAGGGCGGGAGATGTAATAGGATGATTTTCCGCATAAAAAAGCATTCTAACCTAACCTGTCCGTGTTGGAGTGCCCTACAATTGTGAGCTCGCCTCGCTCGCTCTTGGACTAAACATATTTAGTTGGCGTTGTAAAAAAGATGAATAAGTTTATTAGAAACTATCTCATTTTCCCGTTTTGTTTTTATCACGAACCAATAAAAAACTGTGTAGTTTGACTTATAATTTTTCTTTAATTTTTATTTCATTCTTTAATCTGGTTTGGAACGCAAAGGCAACTAAAGGCACATGTGTGAGGTTTAGTCGGTAAAAGTCTGAAACTTTGTTTAACTCAACATTATAGTGAGGTTTTCCTGCCAAAAAAAAAACAGTCTGGTTCCACTAAAATACAACCTCAAGCTCACATTTCTCTCAAAATTGCATTTTATCTGGGTTCTGGTGGTCTCATCCATCATCATCAATTTGCACTTGCCCATATTCCGTGTTATTTGGGGTCAGCACAACATGTTTTTTCTTCCATTCTACCTTGTCACCTTCGGTCACATTGCAAGGAAAGACAGGAGCAACCTTGAAAGGCTCATTATGACTGGTAAAGAAAGTGAATGGGAAAAAACCTCGTGGGCGTAGCCCAATACATTGGACCGACCAATTCCTCACCGCTCTCGACTCTGCGATATACAATGCCCTTCACGCCGCCAGAGATAGAAACTGATGGAGGAATATCGTAAAAGTTAAAGTTATGAAGCGGGAGGTCACGACCCTTTGCATTGAGGAATACGACGCAAGGAAGGAGAAGGGATCCTGTCACCTGTTACGCTAACACTAACTTCCTTTTCTTTCATATCCCTCTTCTCACAATCTGGTTTCTAATCCATCCACTTGTCAAAATCGTATATGTAGGTACAGCCTGAAGTCATATCGCATACGACAATGCAACATTGCATAACGTAATTATCTTCTAAACTAATATTATAAAGAGATAAAGTTTTTTTTTTTAAGCTATTGCATAGCTTCTATCGCGGGTCTTGACCGTGGAGACCGAATCCAGAAATTCCGTAACGAAAATAACCTAACACCCCCCACTCATTTGTTTTTTGAGCGTGGTGACCGATAAGAAAACAAATGAGTGAACAATCAATCAAAATTCAATTCAATGTGTGAAAGTGTAACTTCAATTAATATCAAAGAAAAAAAAACAAAGGAAAAAAAAATACTGCATAAATAAAATAAATAAATAATTATAATTGCATAAGTTGATAAAAATGCTATAGCAATAGCTTTACCGCGGCAGTCCCCGAGTGCCACACGTCTTTTATTTGTTTGTAGGAGGTAATCTCTAAAAATACTGGTTCGATTTCCAAAATTTTATCACCAATAGAAAGCTGTTTTAGTTCTAAGTGATATAGGCTATATTTTATGTGCGCGGGCAAAAGCTACTCTAAGTATATTTTTGAAACAAACTCTAGCAGTATTGATGGAGGTCATCACACCACAATCCGGTTTAAGTTTCCTCAGAATGGTTTCCCTAACCATAAGTCAGACATTTCTCTTCTCGCTGCCCTAACTTACGTTATAGTAACACATAAATAGACCAAACTTAGTACATAAATAAGTAGTTTATGTGAACCGTATACCTAATTACTATACTTGGGTTAACTAACACTGATACTCAAGTTAGAACTTAAGTTAGGATCCTGTAGTTTTGAAGACAAGACTTGGTGTTTACCACGTGGTTTCTGACTATAAACTTATTCCTTGTATTAACTCTTGATGACGTTGATATTGATTTTGTAGGCAAATAGATTATCCGAAAGGGCGCTCGAGCCCCGGTATGAAGGCTAGAAGGAACGGGGTGGGTCTTTTAGTCAGTAAGAGTCTGACACTATCTCCCGCTCCGCCCAAGAGCGGGGGATGTCAATGCATGATTTTTTCCCACCATAAAAAAAAAGGCCCTAATTAAAGAAGTTTTTGGCAACAAACCGAAAATTGTTTAAATTAATTAAAAGCGTCTTGCAGAAATTAAAGGCGTAGATAAAAATATTAACATATTCATAAATGTTCGAAATAGAAAAGTAAAAAAAATATTCTAATAATTTATGAATATATTGATATTTATTTTTCCATATTATGAGGATTGCACTGGCTTCTATAATACAGTTTGTAACTATTTCAGGAGCCTGTCAATTTTATTTAGATATGCAAATATGTATGTCAATAAAGAATTTTTATTAATATTAATTTAGAATCTTAAATTCAAAGTCATGTGACATCATGAATTCACATAGGGCCCGCATGATGGATTACGGCCCATTTCCTCTCTTCTTGAGAATGCTTGAGTTGCAGCAGTGGGAAAATTATATTGGCAGATTATACCATACTTATGCTATAAATATTCTACATTACAAATGATTTCATCTGTCACCTTTTGTTTCCGGGCGGATCACATCGATAATCTCGACAAAAAATTCCAACAATTGTAATGAAAATTAGCTTCTGCCAGCGGCTTTGCCCGTTTTTTTTTTATGATGGGTAAATCATCAATGACAACCCCTGCTCTTGGGTGGAGCGGGAGATAGTGTCAGACTTTGACTGACTAAAAACCCACCCCGTTCCTTCAAGCCTTTTGCCCGTGTAGAAATAGAAAATATTAACACTGGACACGCTGTCGTTTCTGGTCCTCCGTTAAATCATATGGTATCTATCGAGTACAAAGCAGATACACATGTAAAATATTTTGCACTGGGCTCATAACTGCACACTGGGCACTTAAACCACAACGAATCATTGAATGAAAATGTTCCCGAGTTAAATTCTTTTGATAGCTACCCACAATCTTCAAAAGGACGCCACAATGAAAAACAAATGACAGTCTCGCTTTAAAAGTAACTTGCTCACAAAGAGTTCTATTTTCAAATTCTACAATTGTTCTTCTATTAATCCAGAGACTTTAAATATGTCCCACCTATTAGTTCAGACAAAATAGTTTAACAGTAAGGACTATTTTCACAATTGCCGGGATCTTATATGAAATCGAACATAATCACTTCTTCGAACTGACAGATAATGAAAACTAACTGACGATATCTCCTTCACTATTATTGAACTGGAATTAATTCCATTAGCTATAATTCCTTTCAATAGAAACGTAGCTAATAGAACCATCGTAAAGATGCGTCCACACTGAGAAAGTTAGCGTAAGAAGCGATGTTATAAACATTAGACTGACTAGTTGGTCTAGAGGTTAGTGGCCCTGACCGCTATGGTGGAGGTCATGATGTTTGTGTGATGAGCACGATCATTGATTCTGTGTTTGGGAGTAATTTATTTCTAATATGTGTTGACAAAAACACGAGTTTGTTTCTGGATTGGATGGACTGGATTGTGGTGTGGTGACTTCTGCTTAGTTTGGGACTAAATGGCGTTGTGTGAAAGATGTCGAATATTATTATATTATCTTCAGTTGCAGATCAAGAGCTAAGCTATTAATGCGAAATCCTCGAATGACTCTTTCTGCTCTGTGTGGAGTGAAATAAAGTGTCAGACTTTTATTGACTAAATCTCACTTTAGTTCTTTTAGTTGCCCTTTACATTTTAAGGTCACGGGAATTCTTTTGAATAATCCCGCTACCCTGTTGTAGGTGCTTGAGCAGAGCATCGCCGTGCCCTCGTGGGGGCGATCGGCGGCGGAGACTTCTCGCGCCGGGCCTTGGTTCAGGCCATGGAGGCCAAGAGGAGGAGTGGCAGGCGGTCGCCTCCTTCTGCGAAGCAGTAATGCTAGCAAAGGAGGAGGTCGACCGCATCAGGCAACTGCGCTCTCGCCACCGTCGGGATTCCGATCCCGATTTGCTGTCCGACCGTCCGGTAACTGTCCGGACCGAGTCCAAGTCGTCGACGGCGCGCACTGTTCCCGCGCGCCTCAAGGAGTTGTCAGCAACAACAGGGGCCCAGCCGGGTCGAAGCCTACTAGGGCCAGGGTTAGTTTCGAAAGATAGCTCGAGTCCCGGTATGAAGGCTTGAAGGAACGGGGTGGGTTTTAAGTCGGTAGGAATCTGACACTATCTTCCGCTCCGCCCAAGAGCGGGGTTGTCATTGGATGATTTTCCACACCAAAAAAAAACATTGTTGTAGGATTGTTGGAAAGCTGGTGCCCACAAATTTTGTAACTAAGTACAAACATTTGCTCAGTTATACGAGCTAAGCTAAACTAAATTAGCTTAGTTCTTGACTTTCAACTGCAGCTTTAGCGCCGTATTTTACATAAAACTTTAATTTAACTTAAAATTATCGACTTTACATTTAAGCTACATAATTACGGAAAGTCATACAGGCCCCAAATGATTATTTTTTTTCCAAGACAAAAAATAGTACAGTAACACACACAAATAACGACAGTAATCGAAATGTAGTTTGCAAAGGAACCTTGAACAGTTGGCAGTTCTGAGATGGTTCCAATTTTAAACGTGTGTGGTGTCTTTGCACAGATCATGTCTCACTTTTCAACTATACCCTGTTATTTGTTCATGCAATGGGCACGCATAATCATGACGGTAAGTCCCCTCTTTGAGGAGTGGCTGAAGAGGCGTGAGTGTGCGTCGTCACTTTCCCCATGACGCAGGTCCTCACATGGTCTGGATATGGTAAGTTTGGGAGATTCCTGCACCTGATTCAGGCGGAAAAAACGCCCGGGTATCGCCATTGTGTGGACCGCCCAGAGGACACGATGGAGAACATGGTAGAGGTGTGCCCCGCTTGGGCGAAACATCGCCTAGTGGGGTAAGAGGACATCCTAGAGGGGGTAGTAGGGTTAAAACCTACTGAGGCCATGGGTCGACTTCTAAAATGGACACCTGTGGTCCTAGAGCAAGTCAACTGAAAAAATCTAACACGCTCTTCCACTCTGCTTTAGAGCAGGAGAAATCATGGAAATACTACCCACCTCAAAAAAAAAACCGTTTATAAAAAGATCTGATAAAAGTGTCAGTGGACGGCATCGTTGTGGTTAAACACTAGACTTAGCAAGTGAATTAATTCTTGCCATTGACACGATAAAAAAAAAGAATAATTAAAAAATTTTGGCAGTGTGGAACTGTGGACGTATCCTTATAAAAAAAAAACATATGTAGACATAAATACTAAAGCCTGATTCTGTTTACGTAATTCAGGATACACGTAAACATGTTTTGGCAACATAAAGTTAATAAATTACTCATGTTCGGTGACGTACCCCCGTCCTTATAGTTCCGACTCCAAATTGTATGGATCACTTATGAAGAGGCAGAAAGACTTTTGTCGACTTTCGTACTATTCAAATTGATATGTATTTGTCAGAATAGAGTTTTGTTACTTGAAATGTTGTCGTATCTTTTCCGATAATTTTATGTAGGTAATAGATAACTAATGTACTTATAGCATAGCATAATAATGAATGCTGAGACTCAAGTCTTTTATTTTTGAGAGGCCGTAATACATCACGAAGGCTAAGTGAGGGTTTGTGGAGAGTCATCGAAAATGTGGTTCTAGGACATGCCGGTTTCCGGAAGAATTTTTCTTTTCAGTATACTGAGAGCAAAAAAAAATTCGCTAAACTTAAGTGGCAGTGGGCAGGGTACATTGCTCGCAGAACAGATGGTCGATGAGGACGAATAGTTCGGGAAGGGCGACCAAGTACCGGAAGGTACAACGTTGTATGGCCTCCCACAGGGTGGACTGATGACCTGGTGAGGGTCGCGGGAATGACGCGGGATGCGAAATGCGCATGACCGGCCATTATGGTGACACTTGGGGAGGCTTACGTTCAACAGTTGATATCTTTCCGCTGAAATGAAGATGATGAAAAAAAAATCAAAATTTTAAGCTTTCGCGAACACACAAAATACTTTCTTGGAAATATCATCATTGATCATCATCATTTCAGCCGATATACGTCCACTGTTGGACATAGGCCTCCCCCAAGCGTCGCCACAATGAACGTTTCTGTGTGTCTCGCATCCATCGGTTTCCGCAACCTTCACCAGGTCATCGGTCCACCTTGTAGGAGGCCTCCAACGCTGCGTCTTCCGGTACGCGGTCGCCACTCCAGAACCTTTCGGCCCCAACGGCCATCTGTTCTGCGAGTAATGTGCCCTGCCCATTGCCACTAAAGTTTAGCAATTCTTCGTGCTATGTCGGCAACCTTAGTTCTCCTGCGGATATCTTCATTTTTTATTCGATCACGCAAGGAAACCCCGAGCATAGCCCTTTCCATTGCTCTTTGGGTGACTTTAAGCCTTCTGATGAGGCCCATTGTGAGCGACCACATTTCGGAGCCATATGTCATCACTGGCAACATGCACTGTTCATAGACTTTCGTCTTGAGACACTGTAGTATGTTGGACGAGAAAATACCGCGTAGCTTCCCGAACGCTACCCAGCCGAGTTGGATTCGACGTTAGTTAATCATGATTTTGGTTTTATCCATGTTCATTTTAAGACCCACTCTTTTGAAAGCACTACTGAGGTAATTTAGCATTGTGCTGAGCTCCTCCATAATCTCAGCCATGACTACTATGTCGTCAGCAAACCGAAGGTGAGTGATGTACTCGCCATTGATATTAATGCCTAGTCCAGTCCAGTCCAGAACCTTGAAGATATCCATCATTGCGGCCGTTGACAGTTTCGAAGAAATTACGTCTCCCTGCCTCACATCTCGCTGCAGGCGGATAGGTTTCGAGGTCTGGTCCTGAAGTCGGACTGACATAGTGACGTTTTCGTACAAACACTTCAGCACTTCGATGTACCGATAGTCAATTTGGCACCTTTGGAGAGGCTGCAGCACAGCCCAAGTCTCGATCTAATCAAAGGCTTCCTCGTAGTCCACAAACGCTAGGCAGAGAGGCAGGTTATACTCCTCGGTCTTCTGTATGACCGGCTGTAGCTTATATATGTGGTCCACGGTGCTGAAATCTTTTCGAAATCCGAGGCTGGAAGTCGTCAAACCTGCGCGCGAGATGGTTCGTGATGACCCTGGAAAACAGCTTGTAGACATGGCTCAGATGAGATGGGCCTGTAATTCTTAAGCAGGGTTTTATCACCTTTCTTAAAGAAGAGTATACCACCACACCTTTGCTCCATTCCTGTGGCGTTTTCCCTCGCGTATGACGGAATCGAACAACTTCTGAAGGGCCTTTAGGACCGGTTTTACACCCGCCTTCAGAAGCTCAGCCGCAATTCCGTCCTGACCTAACGCCTTGGAAATATGAATACAATAAAATGTAGTCAGAGTCAATATATCGATTTTCTTTGATAATATTTCTAAGGGATTTGCGAAGATTCGATATCAAAACCTCAATTTTAATAGGGAAATTCCATTTATCTAATATCAAATATTTATGCCTTCTTTCGTAATACGCTCATGGATAGAGAATCTGATCTACCCACAAATTTCTCTAGAGGTTTATAGATAAAGGTGAACCGATATTGGAATACAAAACATGTATATGATGTTATTATAAACTTTGTTAACTATATTTTAGGTTGTAGTTAGTATACAACCGCACTTTTAGTATATACTAGCTGTGCCCATGACTTCGTTCGCGTGGACTACAGGATTTTGAATTTATTTTTTCTAAAATAAAAGTAGCATAGGTTACTCCTTATTACATCAGCTATCTGCCAAAAAAAGTCCCGTCAAAATCGGTCCAGCCATTTCAGAGATTAGCCCGGACAAACAGACAGACAGACAGGCAGACAGAAATTGTAAAAAATGTTATTTTGGTGTATGTACCGTATATATATTCATATGCATGTAGTAAAAAGCAGTTATTTCAATATTACAAACAGACACTCCAATTTTATTTATAGGTATAGATATGTATAGATATAGAGATGCGAAACCTGAAACATGTGTGTGGTGTTTTTATGAAAAGAATCTATGTACAAAATTTCATAACCGTATTATGAAAAATCACAAAGTTATAAGCTTGTTATGTCAGCAAAAATACATAGTCATCGGGCCATCCAGGCGACTGTGGGGTGGTTTTGCACTCGTACCCAGCTGTTTGCTGGCGCCTAATGCCTGCTATGAGCTGCAGCTTCCTGTGTTGTACTTAGTGTCGGTGGTGTCCAACTTGTGACCTTTTTAAATATTTTTGGGAATAAATATAACATGGTATAAAAAAAAACTATTGGAATCGATTCAGTTACTGAAACCAACTATATTCTGGTTTTGTATATACTAAAAATAATGTTGTATAGCCATAACTATTTACATTTAGGTTTATTTTAAAGCAAGATATAATTTAATTGCGATTTTTATATTATTAATTTATAATCATAATATTCCACAACTATCACACAACGCCGTCTAGTCCCAAGCTAAGCAGAGCTTGTGTTATGGGTACTAGACAACTAATAAACATACTTATATCTCTAAATACATACATATCTATAATCTATATATATAACAATGAATCCCTATTTCCTTGGTCACGCCATCACGCGTAAAGGGCTGGACCGATTTCGCTTATTCTTTTTTTGTTGTATTCGTTATTGTGAGGTTCTTATGGAAAAAAACTGAAAATTAGGGTAGTGTAGGGTAGAGTAAGGTAGAGTAGGGTACAGTAGGGTGCCGCGCGGGCAAAAGCTAGTTATAGATAAATCACACCCAGACACAGAACCAATGATCAAGCCCATCACACAAACATTTATCCTGGGTGGGAATCGAACCCACGACTTCCAGCTTAGCAGTCAGGGCCACTAACCACTAGACCAACAGGCCTGTCTCATTCATAATTTAGCTTCACTTTTTTATTACTGACCGATACTTTGACAACTCAAAAATGCCTGTGATTGGTCTATTTGAAATAAACGTTTTTGATTTCTGATATCTTCGTTACCTGACAGTGAATATTAGACCTACTTTCTGTTTGAAAAAAACATTTTTTTTCCAACTCACGACAATGTTTTACTTTCGTTCGACATCGAATAATAAACTAGAAAATACGTGAATAAAAGGGAGTCTCAGACTTTCAATGACTAAAACTTCACCTATATCCCTTCAGTTGCTCTTTGCATTCTAGGACCACGAGTTACCTTCCATCGCAATAGTACGCAAAATAAACGCTTTAGTTGCGGCCATCAGTCGGAAATACATAGGTACTAACCTTTTTGGCAAGTTCTTCAATTGTCCTAGTGTGCATCGGCCTTGCTGAACCCCTACTGCAAGCCGATATCTCTTTGAGGCGTGGAACACTTCTTGTCGTGGACGACTCAAGCTCGAGCTGGATCGTTATGACCGAATGGTGATCTACCCATTGCTCGAGTTTGCATGCCCGCGCCTACGGTGGATAGTTGGCTTTTACAATGTACCATGTTAAATACCTATGTCCATTCATCATCATCATCATCATTATTTTATCACCACTGCTCTCAAAATGGTGAAAGAAAACAACGTGAGGAAACCGGCATGTCCTAGAACCAAAAATTCGAAGATATGTGACAGCCACCAACCCACACTGGGCCAGCGTGGTGGCTTAAGGCCCATTCCCTCTCTTAGAGAGGAGGCCTGAGTTCCAACAGTGGGAACATTATGAGGCCGACTATGCTATATAGGATGTATAGCTCCTTCCCTCTTTTTCGCCAGCACGACTGACATTTTAACGCCTCATGGCAAGTCCCCTGGTCAAAGTAAAATTGATTTTTTGTTGTTATTTTAAACGGAAATACCCTTAAACTTTCCCTTTTGCTGACACCTTAAAAGCAAAGCGTGAAACACACGACCCACGTTTTAATTTTAAAAGTTGTTCCGTGACGTCGCCATTTTAATATAATAATATACAGAATTAATTTCAGCAAAATGTTTATTTAATTAAACTTAGTCAGGGAACACCTGCCTCTGTTTAAAACATCTATTACGGCTTTATTCGTTCTTATTGGTGTGACATATTGCATATTTAAAATGTCTTGAGTGGAATTCCCTGCCGGAGTCTGTGTTTCCTGATAGCTACAACTTAGGAGTCTTTAAGTCGAGAGTGAATAGGTTTCTTCTAGGCAAGCGTGCTTCATCGTCGACCACATCATCGCTTACCATCAGGTGAGATAGTGGTCAAACGCAAGCCTATCATTAATAAAAAAAAAAAAAAAAAAAAAAAAAATGTCTTCAAGTTTTTGTACTTTGTTTTAAATTTTATCGTAGGAGGCTGGACTTTTTTTTTCAATGTGTGGATAGCGAGCAATAGGTAGCTCGCTGTTCAGCCAGGTAATCGACCATACTGAACCTGAGTATTCGACGACGTATGGTGTTTTACGCGCTCCTTAAAAGAGTAGAAGCCCAGCAAGGTCGTAGCAATGGGTCGACTTTTGAAAGGGAAACCCGTGGTCTACAATTTTCTTAAGACATTTATCATTAGAACTTAATTCCAATCTACCTCAGAAAGAGCGGGCTTTAGGGCAGTTCGAGGCTCAGTAACTTACCTTTTATATGATTGCACGTACCTATCCATGCATTTGTAATTGTTGTGAAAAAAGCAACTATAAAAAACCGAAACTGTATTTGTAGATCACCGTGCTCCTAAAACGGTATTTTTCCGCCAAATACGAATACGACAACACACAACTCTACGCAGCTTCACCCGAATAAAAGATTCAATCTAATACTGTCACAAGAATCAAATCGTACCCTTCTCATATCTTTTCGAACACAAATATTGTTGAAATTATTCGGGCGACAGAATAATGCGGTAAAAGTAAGAATTTCTTCGTATTACCATAACAGCTAAAGTTTTTACGCACCTCATTTATTTGGTGAAATAATTAAAAAATAAAAAGACGTGTGGCACTCGTGGACTGCCGCAGTAAAGCTATTGCATTGCATTTTTATCAACTTATGCAATTATAATTATTTATTTATTTTATTTATGCAGTATTTTTTTCCTTTGTTTTTTTTTTCTTTGATATTAATTGAAGTTACACTTTCACACATTGAATTTTGATTGATTGTTCACTCATTTGTTTTCTTATCGGTCACCACGCTCAAAAAACAAATGAGTGGGGGGTGTTAGGTTATTTTCGTTACGGAATTTCTGGATTCGGTCTCCACGCTCAAGGCCCGCGATAGAAGCTATGCAATAGCTTAAAAGAAATAGAGTGCCTACTTTATAGCCGTATGTGCAACTGTGTAATTTGTCAGAGTCGAAAACCCATTAGAGAAAATCCTGGCACCAAAAAATTAGTTAGGAGACTCTCTCAACGATAGGATAAAAGTAATATCGATCTGATTGATCCCCTTATTTTTTGAAGTTGGTGTTGGTTGGTTGGTTATTTGGTTAATTGGTTGGTTGATTAAAATTAGCGATTAGCTTATCTTCATGTTTTATAAAACTGAGAGCCAAAGAGAAGAAAACAAGCACCCATTCGTTCTGATATAGGAAATAAAAATATAATAAGAAAAATATCAAAACATTGACCTATAATCTCGGGATGACCTAGCCTCATTCCATTGCCTAGGCAACGCTTTGAACGGGGTGCGGGCACTACAAACACAGACCTATTCTCTGACCTAGCTATATCTAGCTATTCCTCTCAGATAATCTAGAAAGGCCAGGAATGACAAGCATGCCTATTTTATTTATCTATCTTTGCAATAAGAGTTAAGGCAATAAGAGTAAATAAATCTTTCTCTCCAATAAAATAATTTGACACAGCAATCTTTCTGTCTGTTTGTGCGTATCACTCAGAAGCATAAGCACAATCAGCCTTATAAAGTTCCCACTGCTGGGACTCAGGCCTTCTCTGTATGAGAGGGTATGGGCCGTAATGCACTACGCGGGCCTAGTGCGGGTTTTCGAATGTCACATGGCTTTGAATTTTTGGTTCTAGGACATGCCGATTTCCTTACGATGTTTCCCTTTACCGTTCCACTGAAAATAGTAATCTATAACACTTGTACAAAATCAAAATAAACAAATGTTATCGTACAAAATGTATTTTCATAAACCAGGTATGTGTACATGGGCAATATATTTTTAGAGATTTTAGGGACAGGGTGCCAAATCCAACCTCACAACCCATATTTTCAATAAGGGTTTGCTGAGTCTGATCCGATCCCATCAGTCCTAATCGCGCGGAGAACTCTAATACCATGATGCATGATTTTGTAGTTTCTAGTTCCTATGTGGCGCCATAAATGAAGCTACTAAGTGTTCATCATTCAAAACAATGACACTTTATGATTTCAAAAAAGGAACGATTTAATTACAGTAAAAGGATATATCGCCTCTCTAAAAAGCTAAACGACTTGGGTAATTATTAGGGTAAAATAAAATCTGATGTAGTCAACACTGGTTCAATATCAAGGTTGATTAAGAGATCTTGACCATTGTTTACTAATAGAGGAACCTTGTAAAAAGTATCAAATATAAGTATTTTTTAAATGATTAGAGGACTTTTTAACAATAAAAATTGCAAAAGATTTTCGTTTAGAACTTACCTATTTCAGTCTCTTTAATGATATTCTTATTACAAAAGTAGGATGCATTTGCAAAGATATAATAGTGTCATAAGAAAGTATAAAGTAATAACATAAGCCTGGAATGGTAAGAGAAATCTGATCTTAAATATTCTACTCCGCTTATTCACTTCGCTTGATTCAGCATCACTAGCCATATAACGATCAACATCTGTTGTAGACTATCATTATCTCAAGAAACAATTGAGTGACAACTAAAATTCGCGTTGCAAACAACAGATTTTTTTATTTCCATCAGAAATTCCTAAGTCGTTTTACTTTTTAGGCAGAATATACACAGATCTTATTGTTGATGTTCTTGCACGTAGCACCGCTGCGTGTATGATTTGGGAGCCTTGCCATGACTTGTTAAAATATCAAGCGTGCGAGCAAGAAATAAAGATGGAGCTATACGCCTTATCAAGCTCCATACCCTTAAGAGGCTGCTTTTCCAATCGCCTATCGTAAACATCGAGCATAGTTTATAAGCTTGTTACTTCATCTAACGTAATCCAACGTCATGTTTGACGAAAAGGCAACGTGAAAAAAGGAAGATAATACCGAAAACTCTGTTAGCATTCAGAAATTCCGTGATTTACTCAAGTAGTTCCAGAAAATACGTGTTTATTTTAAACCCTTAAAAGTTTTTGAAAAAATGGTCGTCATTTAGAATGTTGATAAAATTTGCAAGGCAAATGTAAGTTGTTTGGTAAGTAATACTTTTTTTTTTTTTTTTATCGTGGGAAAAAATCATGCATTGACATCCCCCGCCCTTGGGCGGAGCGGGAGATAGTGTCAGACTCTTACTGACTAAAAGACCCACCCCGTTCCTTCTAGCCTTCATACCGGGGCTCGAGCGCCCTTTCGGATAACCCTGGCCCCAGTAGGCTTCGACCCGGCTGGGTCCCTGCTGTTGCTGACAACTCCTTGAGGCGCGCGGGAACAGTGCGCGCCGTCGACGACTTGGGCTTGGTCCGGACAGTTACCGGACGGCCGGACAGTGAGCTACCCATTGCTCACTGTCCGCAAGCCCACGTCTACGTTTGCCGGAAATCGGGATCAGAATCCCGGCGACGGCGGCGGCGATAACGCCGTTGCCTGATGCGTTCGGCCTCCTCCTTTGCGAGCATTACTGCTTCGCAGAAGTCAGCGACCGCCTGCCACTCCTCCTCGCTCCGGACCATGGCCTCAACCAAGGCCCAGCGCGAGAGGTCTCCGCCGCCGATCGCCCCCACGAGGGCACGGCGATGCTCCGCCCAAGCAGGGCACACCTCAACTGTGTGCTCCACCGTGTCCTCCGGGCGTTCCGCACAGTGGCGACACCCGGGCGTCACCTCCGCATGAATCCCGTGCAGGAAACTCCCGAACGAACCATGTCCGGTGAGTACCTGCGTCATGCGGAAGGTAAGGACGCCGTGAGGTCTTTCCAGCCACGCCTCAAAGAGGGGACTTACCGCCATAATTGTGGCGTGCCCAGCACTGGGTTGCGATAGTCGCTGACGCCATTTCACCATGAGATCCCGCCGGAGCTCTGTCCGCCATGCCGTGACCTGTCGCGGCAGCGGACTTTCACCCCGGCGTTGCATCTCCACACGCATATCGTGCATGTGTGCAAGGACTGTTGCCTCCAGATCCCACGGTGATACTTTTTTGACCTTATTAATTTTTGAGTAAATTATGAAGTGTCAAATTTCATACAAAATAGCAGATTTTCAGAAGTCTTTACTGGAAAACAAATTTACAAAATGATTTCAATAGAAACCTAGATAATATCCCCAAGATACTGTGTTTCCAAAATATCTAATGAAAAATGTGTAATAAAGTCATAATCGCGTAAGAGCGGTTGTATTAAAAAACAGTGAAAATGTATGTCGAGATGCATCCCCTTAACAGTCCAGTTTAGGTAGTCTGCGTTAAGACCTCGTGTTAAGGCCTTAGATGTAAGAACGCACACAAAGCAAAAGTACTATGAAATAATCATAGCAGAGAGCGTCCTATAGTTTCTACCTATTCCCAAGAGAAATAATTGTGACTTTATTTGAGTATATCACCTTTCAACTCACTTTTTACATTCACCTGACACCCATTTATTTATTACATACGTAAAATTTTAAGCTCGAAACATACCTGCGGACACAGAACGGATCAACACAGCACCGCAATCGCTTTGAGCGCAGTTTACTTTGTGTTTCACTATGCATACCTAGCGCTTCAAAAGGCATGGCCGAAAAATTCAGGTCATACAGAATGCATGGATGAAGGAATTGTCTTGTGAATTGTGAGTTTTGAACAGGAATGTCGGTTTATTATTTTTGGCTTTTCGGTGCGTTTGCAAATTGAAATCGTACTGTAGATATTTCAAGGGAAAAATCAAAACGGTTTATTTATGACTTGCACAGGAATGTTATTTAGGTATTTTACTAATCATGTTAAATCTGGTTAATGAAAGGCTCTTATTGTCTTTTTCTCATATCACAACAGAACATAGTTTTTTTTTTTTAATTTTAAATCAATGATAAATGATCTTTATTTTGCAAATAGGTTTTAAAAAAAAAAAACTATTTTACACGTCAATTTTGTTTTCAGTCAGTTTAAACTAGATGAGGCAATGTAAATTCCTGCCCTTGTCCTGTTTTATTTGGGGTCGGCGCAACCCGTTTTTTTGTTCCATTCTGTCCTGTCACCCGATATCAATAACATCTTTTTTACCACTTTGCACACAATCCATCCATAATTTTTGATCTCCCTCTATCCATCCAATCGTAAACTCTTTAAACTGTAGAATAGAAACAAGTGAGTGATAGAAGTTACCAAATGCCTAACCAAACAAATAGGCGTTATCTCTCTTCTTTCGCATAACCTCTTTATCAAACACTAGCGACCCATCCCGGCTTCGCAAGGGCAATAAATATAGCCTATGTTACTCAAGGTGAATGTAGCTTTCCAATGGTGAAATAATTTTTGAAATCGGCATAGTAGTTAAGATAAGATCATTTATTTGTTTGTATAAACATGTGTATGTTAAGATGGTGATAAAGTGAATACAGTTCAACATGTTTTGCCGTAAACCGACATACAAAAGTTTTTGAGTTTATTCATTACAAACATACACAACACAAAAATACAAATTCTCACTCTTTATAATATTAAGTGTAGATTGCGTAGGATAAAACAACAAGCTATTCAACCATGCTCATGTTGACAAAAGACAGACCAGGAAGGTCTCTCTTATAAATTCCCTGTGTCATTCTAAATGCAGTCTCTTAGTCACCTTTCACAACACACTGGTTAGTAGCGAAGGTATCTTTACTGGGAGCACACAGAAACAAAGGGAACTCCAAGGATAAATCTTCCTGCTATTTCATAAAGCAAGCTTGCTGCAAGTTCGCACCAGCGGTACATAATAGACTGTCTGCATGCACTCAAGCCCGCCCCAGCAATTCTCAAAGCGTTCAGAATCTGAAAACTATTCACATATTATTACTAATTCTGTGCACACACCCGCTGTCGTTTATTTAAATGGACTCCACGAGCAAGTCAGGCGTGTGACTTAATTCCGGAATTTTGTACCACGCTTCATAGTATAGAGCTGTACTTACATGAGAAATCGTCAAACAGATGTTCACAGAAAATCCATTTTAGAAAGAGTAACTAGTGCTTAACTGCGATCCCACCTGACAGTAAGCAGTGATGCAATCGTCGATGGTGAAGTGCACTAGTTTATTAAGAGCCTATTCATTCTAGCTTCGAAGACACCTAAATTATACCCGGACAGGATAACTGCAGCAGGAAAATTGTTCCAGTCCTTCGATGTACGCGGTATAAACGACGAGGCGAAATGTTTAGTCCAGAACGTAGAGGTTTTAACAATGCTCTAAGGGTAGATACTCGCCGTTGAAATGAAATGGCGGAATCAAATCATGCAATAGAATAGAATACACTTTATTGTACACCAAAATAGTAACAATTTCGCAGAAACCAATTCCCACGCACACTTTCCAAAATGCATCATATTAATATTTATTGGCTGTTGGTTGAAGATAGTCTTCTATCATGTTTTTGTTTTGTCTGCCTGTTCCAAATATCACTAAATCAACTAGTCTTGTGATTCTGTCAATCAAACGCCATTTGTATGGACATCGTCAGTTTTACGTATCTCTGTCAATATCAATCTTCCTTTCATTTATAAAGAATCTGAAATGATTCAAGCCCTGAAAATAGTTGGTTCAAAACTACAGTTGAATTAATTACACAACTTGACACAATCCAGATCACTACGAAAGATTTCTTTAATTGAATATACTTAAACCATTGAGCTCCTTAGTAGTCCTAAGCTTGAGCTACACGGATACTGACAAATGCTTGCACTGGATGGACAGGTCCATTTAAATCTGTGTGGTTCTTTCTTCAAAATTCAAAGACCATCTGAGACACAAACATGCATGGTTCTCATATGATTTGATCATTACATGTTTAATGTATGGTTTTTAAAAGAGACCTTGACCCCTGAGTTTGTTTTGGTGTTTTCTTTTTGGGGTAGTCAGCTAGAAAACGCCGGCCCCGACTATTTAGAGTCTGTCTAAAAAGTCAACCGACTTGAGTAATCTAATCAAATAATCAAATTCTTGAAATCCGATGTAGTCAACACTGGTTGAACAATCAAGGTTGCAAAGAGATGATCATTGTTTACTAATATAATTTAAAAAAAGTATTAATATTATATAATAGAACATTGTTACACTAGGGGTGAAAGTAACTCATTTCGTCCCGAGAAGGAGTTGGCGGGCGAGCGCAGCGAGGTCGCTAATTCGAGGGGTTAAATGGGTTACTTTCACCCCGAGGTAAACACTGTGCTTTTCATTACGAATACGAGGAAATTAAAAATAAAATAAAAAGTTTGTAAAACCTGAGTCGTCGTACTTATGATTTTAAGTAGGTATCTTTCTTCTGATTTAGGCGGTAAAAGGTATTCCACTACTGCTTTAGCCTCTTCTCTTATGAAATTAGGCGTTAAATCACTATTTTAATCTGATAAACATAACGTGTTAATACAAATCTCTGTTGCACGGAAATGTAAACGAAACTCGAAAAAACCAACGACTGATTGCCACTTTCCCGCCATTTTGTCACTGTTTTTTTTTTCTGCGGCCGGCCAGCTATTCAGCCTCATTAATGAAAAATTAGAAATTAATTGTAATCTTTTAAAGATTACAATTAATACTATAAAGAGAGTATTACTATAAAGAGAGAGAAGGTAGTGTGCCGTCAATTGACTCGGTTTTTGGAAGAAAACGAGTTGTTACCTGACCTACAATCTGGTTTCAGGAAACAACGGAGTACTTCTACGGCGTTGCTGGACGTTACCGACAACATTCTGTTAGCCCAAGATAAGGGCATGTGTTCACTGGTGGTACTTCTTGATTTCTCACGTGCTTTCGACTGTATCAATGTTTCATTACTAATTTCTAAGTTAAAATATTACGGGTTTGACGATAATGCCATCCAGTGGTTCCAAAGCTACCTCGGTGACAGAAAGCAACTCGTAGAATTACGTTTGGCGGACGGTACCACCTTGACTTCAGCTCTTTCCGCAATAGAGAGAGGGGTTCCCCAGGGATCAATTTTGGGTCCGATTATTTTTATTATTTACTGTGCGGACATAATAAAGTGCCTTCAGAAATGCAAGTACCACATCTATGCGGATGATGTTCAATTATATTTGTCTTTCAAACCAGAGGACCACGATTCAGCCATTAGAGATCTAAACGATGATCTAGAAAGAATCTCCACCTGGGCTAATGAGAACTGTCTGACGTTAAACCCAGTGAAAACCAAATATATTTTGTTTGGTACGAAGCAGCAGTTGAAGAAGCTGCCCGTAAGCCTAAGTTTGACTCTTATGGGTGAGCCTATTGAACGAGTTAATGAGGCGCGAAACCTGGGGTTGCGTATGGACAGCGGCCTTAGGTTTGAGAAGCATGTTGCTGACTCCGTTAGAAATTGCTTTTATCGCCTGAAACTGTTGTACAAGATGAGACCTTTCTTGTCGGAGAAGCTCCGCGAGCAGTTGGTCGAAACCCTTGTTCTATCGAAACTAAATTACGCTGATACGGTTTACGGCCCACGCTTGCTGGCTCGTACTGACAGGCTTATACAGAGAGTCCAAAATGCATGCGCTCGTTTCTGTTATACAGTTCCCCCTAGAAGTCATGTCACCCCCTTTCTTAACAAACAGTTTATTCTAAAAATGAAATCAAGGCGAAAGTTACATTTAGCCTGTCTTCTTTTTGGCGTCGTCAAGACTAGGAAACCGAGGTACTTGTACGATAAGCTCAGCTGGATGGCTAGTAGACGGGAATGCGCGCCCAGGCTTTGTGCGCAACAACTCTCAACCCAGTCTCATAGAACAGCGGCTTTCAAAGGCAGTTTCAGATACGCTGCTAGTAAGGTGTGGAATAATATTCCGCCTCCTATAAGAGTGCTGGGCACTATCCATACGTTCAGAACGCGTTTACGGCAGTACCTGATAGATGCGCAAAGGAAACTGGATATGGTCGCTCTTAACGTCTCATTTATATGAACTATCCACAGTGGATTTTAACTTAACACGAAGATATAAAAATAGCTCATGTATATCTACGGCTTGTGGGTGATGACAGTTCCTTGGGCACCGCTGTCTGCTCGTCTCGTTCTGTCTGCGGCCAGTATGTGCGCGCATCATTCGCAGGGTCTGTGTTCCCGCGTGCTTGGGAGACCTGTGAGAAACGAAGGACACGTTAATTTATAGTTTAAAAATAATTATTTGGCTGTATTTACTTTATTTTTTTTTTCATGTTGACTTACCCTATGTGTCTGGCCTACTTGCATCCAGTACTTGCATTCTGTGTCGCCGTCGCCACTCATTCTGGGGACACGGCAGTCATTGTGAGTCGCAACTAAAAATAATTTTTATTTTATTTTTTATTTTTTTATTAAATTCATACTTTTACATTTTACACTTTGATTTATTCAAATAGCTATCAATAAAAACAAACGACACTCACCTTTCTGACTATATACGAATCTTTTTTCACTTCTTTCTTCTACGAGTAAAACACTGACTATAACTGATAGATATTAAGCAGAAACTCACGCTTTATTTCATTGTGATATTTCTTTTTTTTATTTCCAAAGTACCCGAAATTATAACAAGTTTTTTATTTTTACATTTCGCGCTGTTGGCAGTTCGTCCATTGCGCCTAGCTGCCCTAGGCATAATGAATTGGCGTCCCGTTACACTGCGCAAGCTGACGGGCGTGGCATTGTTTTGAGATTGAGTCGCTTCAAAGCCGGTTGTTTGTTTGCGCATGTTATTGTGCACGATTAGATAGACCTATTACAATTTTTATATTTTTATTTATTTTGTCTTTTTTTCAATTTGATATATTTTGTATGCTGAACACCTATTTATTTATTATTTATCGCACATAAACATATATAATATGTAATTTATTTACCCTACACCTAATCACTAGGTAATAACTGAGTACTAAAAAATAAACCAATTTTCAACCGTACACTCGAAATAAGGTTCAGTTGAAAACCAGCGTCTGGCAACTACCATGTAGTTGTCTGGCATTATTGCTGAATTGGACCTATTTGGCGCCGCCGTGAGACACACATTGTTAGTTGTCTCTTTTTTTTTTATATTTAACAATTTATTTGTGTCTACATGTTGTTCCTACATTGTGTGTATCTACGAGTGTGTATGCCAAATAAAATAGTTTTCTTTCTTCTTCTTTCTTTAAAAATAAAGTATTTTAAAGAAATAGTTGAGCAAATAAATCACTTAAAATATAACATTATTTAATTAATACTTGTCTTTAAGTTATTTCAATCTTATATCGCGCTGTGATTGACTGGCTGTATGGAAAATTGGAACATGGTTCAATAGAAATGTGAAGATAGAACTATTTTTTTTTTTTTTTTAATAATTTGACAGCTGTCAGTTGTAAAGTAAAACTCCCTAGGGATGAAAAGTATCACTTTCAGCCCGCTCCTCAGGCAACTTCAGACCTACTTTCAGAGTATGAAAAATACTTTTTTTAACAGATTTAATTCGTTTTTAAAAATTTCAAGTCGTTTGACTTTTTAGAAAGACTATAAACTGACTAACAACAAAAAATTACATTTAAAAGTGTTTTTTTTTTTAAACCTGTTTGCAAAATGAATATAATTTGTCTTCTATCTTTTATTTCCATCGTGTTGTTAGAAGTAAACCTTTTGCATAGATCTTCTTTGTGAGTTTCAAGTGAATAAGCAGCTTCCGTACGATTTTATTGTATTGGTCTATTAGGGGTACATTTTCGAAAATGGAACTTTATAGGCTTATATGAAAATGACATCTTTTTGAACAGTTATAGAACATGTAATATATATTCTTCCTTGCTTGGTCTAGAATCTCTTCGATGCAATGCTTTAAAGAATATGTAGTATCGCAGATGCTGTTTCTAGCATTGAATTTCACAGTCGCATGTATATTTATGCTGAATGAATGTATGTATTGATTATGAGAATATCGAAGTGTACCCAGCTATACTGCTATTGACTAACATAAACTGTCCTAAGAGGTAAACACATTGACACACGCTGTAAGGGGCTTTTTAGACCCTGTAACGTTTAAAGAACTAAAAGATTTTTTTTGGCTATATTAAAACAAAACATTATAAAGTTTTATTTTAACAGTGCGTTACGAAGTCAAAGTCATCCTGTATGAAAGTAAATACACCATTGCATTTTGTTTTAATAAGACATCTTAAATATTTATTTATTTCTTTCTTAAGCTAAATCAAATTGAAGTTATGGCCTTCGCACAGCAAAGAAGACTATGTTTTTCTTAACCGCACCGCATAGAAGATATATACGAGGCCTTTTAGACCTCGTTCCCCTGTGGACATACTAGTTGGTTGGTGTGGTCCTTATATAGATCTACGACTATTGTAGCAACCTGAAATTTAATATGATGACTGTGTAACACACATTCAATCAATGGTAGTGCCTTTAATTTTGACACTTCAAAATCGTGTTGTGTGTGTGTCATTAATGACCTAGCAGACCTGTTGGTTTAGTGGTTAGTGGCCCTGACTGCTGTGCCGAAAGTCGTGGGTTGGATAAATATCCAGGATAAATAAATGTTTGTGTGATGAGCACGATATATTATTTTGTTCTGTGTTTTGTGGTCTAGTACTCATATCACAAGCTCTGCTTAGTTTGGGACTAGATGGCGTTGTGTGATAATTGTGAAATATTATTATACTAGCTTTTGCCCGCGCGGCTTCGCTCCCGGTTTTCCCTACTCCACCCTACTCTACCCTAGTCTACTCTACTCTACCCTATCCTATCCTACTCTACCCTACTCTACATTACTCTACACTACTCTACTCTACACTACTCTCTCTACTATACCCTACTCTACCCTACTCTACCCTACTCTACCCTACTATACCCTACTCTACCCTACTCTACCCTAAAAAACTTCACATAAACCATCTACTAAATAGTCCGAACAAACCCTAAACATTTGGTTTGGATAGGCGAGCCCGTTCTTGAGTTATAAAATTACAACGAAAAGTGGCATTGGTTTTTATATATACTATTTTTATAGATTACTTTAATTTTTAATTTTAATTTTCTTTTCTCAGTTTGACTGTCATGCTTCTTTTTTTAAACATATATTGAGAGGTCTGACTCTTGTCTCATATCCTAGTACAAGACTCAGAGCACCACTGATGTTTGTGTCTACAATGTGTTAAATAATTTATTATATTATGTTATCGGTTCACTTTGTGAGAGTTCCTCTAATGTAGCAAAAAAACGGGTTTTTACCGGATGTAAGAAGTTTCAGACAGTTGATGTACTGAAACTTCTTTCGGTTAAAATGCTGTTGATTTATTTATTTACTAAAGCGTAATAAATCACAAGAGTACAAAGGCGGAGTTAATGCCTTAGGCATTCTCTACTAGTCAAGTGGAGAGACAACATGGTATGTGCACAGATAATATTTATTTAGGGAACAATGGAAAAAATATAGTCAATTTATGCATCATTAGTGCTAGTATATGCGAAAACCCGAAACATTTTTATGTAAAGAAAGAATCTATGTACAAAATTTCATAAAAAATACCTAAGTTATAAGCTTAATTAACTGGTTATCCGCACAAATATGTGGTCACCACAGGCCATCCGGGTGATTGAGGCGTTCTTTTGCTCGCACCCAGTTGTGCACGGGCACCTAATGCCCACTATGACCTGCCGTGACCTGTGTTGTACTTAGTGTCGGTGTAACCAACTTGTGACTTTTAAAATATTTTTTTGTAGAAAATATGACATGGTGTAAAAATTATTGAAATCGATTCAGTTACTGATTTTGAACCAAATAAATTCAGGTTTTACATGTACAAAAAATAATGTTGTATAATGGTATTTATTTTCCGAGATAATTTAAAAAATCTGTATAACATCCGCTAGTGTTCACTTACAGGATATTTGAAATAATTTTTCATTTCAATCTCAATTATAGCTAACTAAAGAAACCATTCTATAAAAAGAACTTGAAATACCTTATTTCACTTACCAGGCTATTACCGTTTAACATCAAGTGGACTTCCTCCACTTACTCAACAAAGAATCCACTGAAAAATAATAATACACCAACAACACGACTGAACTCAACACAATACACACGACCGAGCCACAACTTTCGCTATGCAATACCGTTTTCACAGCGCTATCTTCACATAAATCGAATATAAAAAGCGTAATGGAGCGTTAAGTATAAATACGACACGTCTCGCCCACAAACGTATCGGGATACGGCGAATTTTATATCGTATTTGGAACTTTGAGTAACTTTATGACAGAAACGGTACAGAATGCCTGTATTTAAAGTATTAGGTTCATTTATTTTTTTTGCATGAAATGAGAAGTAAATGATATGTGATGTACCTCTATATTGATAACCTTGTGATTTTTCACAAGGTTATCGATCTATAGGTCTAACGGGACTGGAAATATCTGCATTTAATTCCAAAGGTTTTTTTTAGGTAGGAAATAATCTAATGGCTTCAGCAAGAGGGCATGTGATCTACACTAATTATAAATATAATAAAGAGGTAAAGATTTTTTTTGTTTTTTTTTTTTGTATTTTTTATTTGTCTCTGGAAGTACTAGTCCGATTGCCAAAATTTTTTCATAGATAGAAAGCTCCTTGATTCCTGAGTGACAAAGGCTATATTTTATGTACGCGGGCGAAGCTGCGGGCAAAAGCTAGTATACTATAACCTACTTCTATGTTCCTTCTTTGCCTTGCATTCTAGGACCCTGAGTTTTCTTTTCAGAAGCAGACCCATGGCCACAGTGGGCTTTGTATTTAATTACTAGGTTGGAATAACGATTCATCATTTACCTAATAACAATTTCGGTCTTAGTAGTAAAATATGAATCAAGCCACCAATTCTGCTTAGTGAACTCATCGGACTATTTTTTCAACCCTTTTTAGTTGTAGCGACATCTATGGCGCCACATAAGAACTACGAAGAAAACACGAAATTCTGCATCACGCAATCAAAGTTCTCCGCGCGATTTGAACATGTACGACAGCCCGAAATCATCTATCGGGCAGTTGCCCACCAGACCATACCACCTGTCTGGTCGGAGTATCCTCCCTTTTCAACGGAGGTATGTGGGACTTTACTCTCTGTTCCTCATACCTCCAAATAGTCATGTCTTTTTAACCGACTTCGAAAATAAGAAGGTTCTATGTTCGACTGAATGTATGTTTTTTTTTTATGTATGTTCACGGATCGTTAAATAGCGAAGAGACAAAACTTATCTTCGTTAAATAACGAAGAGACAAAACTATTATAGAAACACCGACTTCCGAAATTAAAGTTATTTTATACTTTTCAGTGTTTTTAGGGTTCCGTACCCAAATGGCAAAAAACGGAACCCTTATAGATTCGTCATGTCTGTCTGTCTGTCTGTCCGTCCGTATGTCACAGCCACTTTTTTCCGAAACTATAAGAGCTATACTGTTGAAATTTAGTAAGTAGATGTATTCTATGAACCGCTTTAAGATTTTTACACAAAAATAGAAAAAAAATAATAAATTTTGGGGGTCCCCATACTTAGAACTGAAACTCAAAAATTTTTTTTTCATCAAACCTATAGGTACTTGTGGGATATCTATGGATAGGTCTTCAAAAATGATATTGAGGTTTCTAATATAATTTTTTTTCTAAATTGAATAGTTTACGCGAGAGACACTTCCAAAGTGGTAAAATGTGTAAAAAAAATATATGATGTACATTACCATGTAAACTACCAACGAAAATTGGTTTGAACGAGATCTAGTAACTAGTTTTTTTTTTAATACGTCATAAATCTAAAAAAATACACTATTATTAAAACATCGATCAAAGTTACAACGAACTACAAGAATTTTTATATTATGTTACTTGCTGCTACGGAACCCTCCATGGACGAGTCCGACTCGCACTTGGCCGGTTTTTTTAACATTGAAGTCGGTTGTATTTTTTTTTTTCAAAAAGTTTTTTTATAACAAACTCTTTCTATAATATGTGATTCTACTTAGCCTTTAAACATAGCCCATCGAGTGTTCTTTTTTTTTATTTAGAAAATCTTTCAATGACTTCTTCCATTCCAAAGTGGAACAGGAGGGCGTGCCAGACTTTTACTGACTAAAACCACACCTATGTTCTTTCAGTTACTCTTTGCGTTTTAGGACCACGAGATTGCTTTTCATAAAAACCCTATGCCCCTAGCAGGTATGGGCCCTGCTAAGATATGGTTTGCTGACATCTCTTTGAGGAGTACGTTAAACACTACGCGCTGTCAACGAGTTCGGTTTGGTCCAGATGGTTACCGGATGGCTGGACAACGAGCTACCCATTACTCGTCGTGCTTTCCTTTGTGCATATAAGTCTATTCCCGCCACTATTTAAAAATGATGGGTCCATCTAGTTGAGTCCACAATCCCTTTTCCGATAAACCAGTATTTACTTGATTAATGTTCACCTAACTTTCTCTACATTTAATACCCCACCACCAGACCATATTCATAAAAAATACACTTGATTCACGGAAAACCGGCACCCTAAAATGCTTTTAAAGCGTAATCTCTCGAGTTTCCCCCTAACAAAGAGGATTCGCGGCTTAGTGGAACAGCTCTGACCGTGTGGCACTGTGTTCAACGTTTGGAACAACGCTCGGTTTCCTTTAAAAATTATGAATTTAATCTAAGGACTGGGTTAGTTTTTTTGGCCTGATGTGCATTTGACAGCAAAGAATAGGTAATTAATGGTAGATATGGATGTCTAGGTGGTAGGTATAATTGAAGATAGGGATACTTTTTCATGTGACAAACCATTTAATGATTTTTTCCGCTCTAGGATGGAGAATATCAGACTTTTACTAATTAGTTTTCTTAAGGGTGGGAAATCATCCTATGACTTCTCCCGCTCTTGGGCAGAGCGCGAAGAAGCGAGGGAGTGTCAGACTTTTACTAACTAAAATCCACTCTTGTTTCTTCTTTGCCTTAGTTCCAAGGCACTGGAGTACACTTTCGCACAACCCATGGCTCCAGTAGGCTTGGCACCTTGCTAGGCTCCTACGATTATTAAAGTCACAACCGTGGGAGCCCCCTCCTCCATTCTAGGTTATTCAGTTGCCCTTTGCGTTCTTGGATCATATGGTTTCCCTTTCAAAAAATCCCTATGAGATCTGGGTGCTATTATTAATATATATTTAGTGTACATTTTACATACAGCATAATACATAAGAAAGTGAAAATTATAACCAAACACATACAATGGGTGACTTTACTCGGAACTGTAAATTCAATATTTGCATGGTTATAATGTCTTTTGGTTGGCATACGTAGTTAGATGCATGGATTTTTAATGCGTGGTCTGAATAGTGCGCTACTGCCGAGTGAATACTTTCCTCGTATATTTCCGTTTATTTATCTTTAATACTGTGAAATAATTATTTTGATAATTATTTTGGAACTAGTTTCTGCCAGCAGCTTCGCTCACGTTAAAATAAGTTTCTCCATACAAATTTTGGACCCCCGTTTCATCCCTTCAGAAGGCGAATTTTGAAAATCCTCTTTTAGTGGATTAGTGAAGGAAGGCTGAAGAAAAGATGGATGGATTGTGTGAGGAGTGATATGAAAGAAAAGGGAGTTAGTAATAGTTTGACGAGTGATAGGACAGAATGGAAGAAAAAAACGTGTTGTAAGGGCAGGGAGAAGAAGAAGGAGTGTCTCACCTACGTTATAAAAGGAAGCCTTGTTCTAAATTTCACGCTCTAATCATAGATAAGTACAGATGGTGACCCAATTTGTGGTTACTTTCGTCCATTTATTCTCTGCATCATGAGGAAGATATGGCCTTCCATTTGGCAGATCCATTTCAATTCAACAGCTGTGTTAAATACGAAAATTGCCAGGCGTAAAAGATTTAGAAACCTTATTACCATAATCGATTTCTCTACAGCAAACTCCAATGAATTTTAAATTCAAAATTAAACTCACACCTGACCAAACGCTTGAGCCATTAATCTTGATTCCTCTCACGTAATGACAAAGACCTAACCTTGGGAACTAGGAATCTGTGGAACGCTGGCATCCCGAACCTTTGCCTCATTAACGCGGGCCCTTTCACCACACAGACAGACATTGCCTGCATTAGTATTAGATGGATACGCAGATTGTGATTTTAGAGTCGTATTGACGCGGGTTTGTTTAAAAGAAACGGCTGTGGAACGCAAAAGGTTACAGAAGAAACATCAACACTAATATTATAAAGAGGTATAGTTTGTTTTTTTGTTTGTAGGAGGTAATCTCTGAAAAGACTGGTCCGATTGATAATTTTTTTTTATCAATAGGATTCCTAAGTGATATAGGCTATATTTTATGTACGCTGGCGAAGCTGCATGAGAATCAGAATGGCGGGTGTACCTACCACAACCAATTAAATTATAATAATAAACGATAAAATGTACCTAAAATGTACCTCTCTCAGAATGAAATTATTTTGAAATTAAGTTACATCCGCCATATTGACGTCAAGATGGCGGGTGTTCTGTAACATTTTATTATTTAACCATTACTCATAAAATATAATTACTTCGAGCAGAAAAGACCATACACTTGATCAGTTGGATTGTTCCTGAGAAGGAAAACAATCGTGTCTTCTTTACTTAATGTCGTGTGCCAGTCACGTGACATATTTCATTGTTTTTTCCAAACAACTAGCGCCAGCTCTGGTATCTATCAAAAACTTATTTAAATACGAAAGCGCCGTCGCGTATTATGTAGGGGAGACCGGGTCAAAATCGTATAGCTAAGGGTTTAGGATTGTAGGTCTTTCATTTCAAAACACTAATTATTTTTTTCAACAATTATAATTAGTCAGTCTCATAAGGAACATAATCACATGAAAATTTTTGTAATAATTAAAATCTTAAAAATAAAAACCAAAAATTATTAAACATCTTCCAATTACGGTTTTACCCCAACACATGGGCAAAACCGTATCTTATATACGATATTGCCACAAATAGACCAAATAATCGTTTTTACATGATCATGAAATGCAAAACTAGACTTTGTTCTTGGGAAGCAGAAAAAATCGGTATAAATCGTCCCAAGCCTTTGTGCGTGGAACACTCCAGGTCATCGTTCTGTCTAAATCATTTTACTTGATCTCGTAATGTTGATTTTGGTTTTTTTCGTGTTATCTAGATCCCATTATTGTTTAAAAGTAGTCCTTTTATAATTACGCGGCATTTTAACTGCACCTAAAATAAAAAAATATAAGTGAGTTTATATTCATTCATGTGGAGCAAAATCGTGTAGTGGCCGGTTTTGCCCGTACGGTTTTGACCCAAGACTCAATGTTTAAATATATCACTCACTATTACCCACACAAACCGATTTTACTTACTGAAATATTGGTGTTAAAACACACCCTTTAACATAGTTGATTGGACACATACCTGTTATATACGTAAATTTCACTATTATTGATTGAATCTTCACAAAAATAAGACCAAGAATGCCGAAAAACAATAAAATCGATTATTTTGATAACGCGCATGCCTATAGCGACAAGTTTTTGTGGGTAAGTAGCTCCGATTGGTCGACTCCGCTGTGCAGTTTGCGCGCGGGAACTTTAAATTATTGGCAAGAATAGACCTGCTATACTGTTTTACCCCGGTGTACGGTTTTGTACAGGTCTCCCCTACTATCACGAAGTCAAAGCCACTAGCAGAAACTTGCATACCTATATGAATATACCTTGATCAATTTATTATGCATAATTATTAATAAAAACTTAAGTATAGTCTGTCTAATAAGTCAACTTGGGAATTTTTTATAATATTTAATCATTTAAAAAAATACAAATATTCAGTACTTTTTATAAGGTTCTTCTGTTAGTAAACAATGATCTCTATCTCTTAATCAACCTTGATTATTGAACCCGTGTTGACTACATCAGATTTCATTAAATCCTAATAATTAACCAAGTCGTTTAACTTATTAGACAGACTCTAAAGGAGACACGACTGTTTTGTATTTAAATAAGTATTTGTATTAAAAGTTACTCGTGGCTCCAGAACGCAAAGGCAACGAAAGAAGGAAGATAAGTTTTTTTTTTAGGTGTGAAAATCATTCAATGACACCAACCGTGGACGGTGTGGGAGGTAGCGTCAGACTTTAACTGACTAAAAACCTTCTCCTGTTCCTTCGTTGCTTTTTTAACGGGGCCGAATCTTCCTTTCAGAAACAAATCCTTGGTAGGTTTCGAACCTGCTGGGCCCCAACGGTTTGCTGACAACTCCTTGAGGAAAGAAGATAAGTGTGGTATTAATCAGTAAAAGTTTGACACGCTCTTGCGCTCTGCCATAGAGCTGGGGAAGTTATTAGATCATAACCCATTTTAAAAAACACACCTAAGAATATGAAAGGCAAGAAGGAATGGGGTGGGTTGATTATTACCCACCAAAAAAATAATCACCTTTTTTATGGTGGGAAAAATCATCCAATGACAACCCCCGCTCTTGGGCGGAGCGGGAGATAATGTCAGACTCTTACTGACTAAACGACCCACCCTGTTCCTTCTAGCTTTCATACTGGGGCTCGAGTTCCCTTTCGGATAACCCTGGCCCCAGTAGGCTTCGACCCGGCTGGGTCCAAGAATAAAACAATCTTAAATGTAACTTGGAAGTCACAGTCGATAATTTTTTATTTTTATCATGAACATTGTTATAAAAAGTAGTTTAGGGAGATCCTAAGTTGATAACAATATTCTATATAATCATTTTGAATCAAATTTATTAATTTGATTGCCCTAAATAGAACCTCAATCAAATCATAAATAATTGTCAAACTCATAAATAGTTCATAATAATTTATGCATAAGTTTATCATGAATAATTTGATCATAGGCTCTTAGTTTTGCTTTCACAACAACAAATCAATGTTATAATAACCTAGTTAGTTTTGTTCAGTTTTTAATTTTACCTCGTGATTTTTTTTATGAAATACTTGTCCCAATATATTAATATCGTCGCGAATTGCGCGCCACAATAATCTAGTATTTACTATCCATTATATCTCTGCTTACTTGGTCACTCACAATGGCCTCATATGAATACTTAAAGTAACCCAAAGGGCATTAGATAGGGCTATGCTCGGAGTTTCCTTGCGTGATCGAATCAGAAATGAAGACATCCGCAGGAGAACTAAGGTTGCCGACATAGCACAAAGAGTCGCTACATTTAAGTGGTAATGGGCAAAACAAATTGCTCGCAGAACAGATGGCCGTTGGGGTCGAAAGGTTCTGGGGTGGCGATGCTTACTGGAAGACGCAGCGTTTTAAAGCCTCCTGCAAGGCGGACCGATGACCTGATCAAGGTTGCGGGAATCCGATGGATACGAGAAGCACAGGACCATTCATTATGGCGACACTTGGGGGAGGCCTATGTCCAATATAGTGGTGATAGTGGACGTCTATCGGCTGAAATAATGATGATGATGATGTCACTCGGTTCATGAAAAACACTTTTGTGACTGCCTACCATTATTTTTTGGTGTATGAAATTACTAAGAAGTTGTTACTGTACGTTCATAATAAAATATCTTGTTTTAATTTCTTATTAAGTGAATTATTGCTAATTTTGATGACGAAATAATATTCTTAAACCAGATACTATCATCCCAGGACAGTATTCAATCACTCTTCAATATGAACGCAGTTCATGGGTCCCCATCAGACCGATGACATCATTTTATTCTAAACCATATGTATAAAGTGCCAATCCAACATTAGTTCACTTCGAATCCTTTTCAGTGAGTAATGCAAAACTAGCACGAAGATTTTATCTCTCGAATTGTACGGGAGCCCCTAACTGGGTCAACAGACGTATCGGAACGTATCCCGAAAGTATTTTCAGCTTAAAACTTATAATGTACTCGTACCTAGGAAGTCGCTATACAAATGGTGGCTGCTGAACGTACTGTATCAACCAATTTCTCTTTACGGACTCTTTCGTTTTGTAGGAAAAGAGTACCCAAAACAACTTTATTTTTGTTTCTGAACGATGTATTTGTTAAATAAATAAAATATAGGTACTTTCTTTACGAAAATACATTAGTAGAAAATTCTTTTTGATAACTCATTTCTCCCCAATTTTTCCTACGTATTTTTTTAGATGATAAACGTAGAACCTATATAAAATTCTAAATAAATAAATTCAGACTTATTTCTGAGAAAATAATGGATTATAGGGAGTACTTTCTTTTTAATCCGTCGCAGTTTATTTTGCGAAAGAACTCTTCCAAGAAAGTTCTTACTACAGCCATATTTTTTTTTCCGCCGTTCAGTATTATATTGAGCTAGTTTTATTATTATTAAACATTCGATATTATGTAATTGAAGTTTACGAGTATTAGTGTCTGTCATTGATGAAAGTAGAGCTCTCATGTATCACATACTAGTAACGGGCTCTTGCACGGGTGCAAAAGACTGGTGTGGTTTTAGTCAGTAAAGTCTGACAAGCTTTCCTACTCCACCCCTAGGGCGCTAGATAAAACATTAGATTCCCGACCTCAAAAAAAAAATCATATTGGTAAAAAAAAAATATGATGAGCTATTCTCATTTCCTTGTGACACGAAAGAAGAGATAAAAAATAATTTTCGACTGCAGTTACAATAACCATTTCTTTCTTTCTTTGTCAGATCCGTCACTTTCAGAAACAAAGGAACGTTTTAACCGATTCTAAAGACCAAGGACAACAATGGCGTCTTCAAAGAATGAAAAGAACATCTTTTATCGACATTTAAATTAACCCTTTTCAAAACACTCGAATAAAGTAAAAAACCAGTAAATAGCTTAACAAAACACTGTCAATCCTTACTCAAATATATTAGGTATATTCTTCTAGAAAAGTTTTTAAGTGTCGAAAAGAAAAGAATCCAAGGGATGGTGCAAACTTTGACAGTTTAAGTAGCCGGTCAGCTTGAGATAAGGCCCACTGGATGCGGTCCGGGAGAAGATAGTGGCTGAGTTATGAAGGGTCAAGCCTGACAAGGATGCTCAAAGAACTCAATATGGCTTCGTGATTATTTTTTTTCAGGAAATTTTTGACGTTGTTTGTGGTTAATGCTGTGATAACAATTGAGGGTAGTACCCGGGTACTCGTGTAAACTAAAGAGTTTGTAGATTAAAAAAAAAGTGGTAGTATTAAATATTGAGTGGATGTATGTATAAGTTATGACAGAGAGAAATGATAAAAAATGATATGAGAAATATCCTAGTGTAAAAATAGATAGGTAGAATACACCTATTTTTTTTTGCTGGCTTGGAATCATCAAATGACTTTTCCTGCTCTGAGTAGAGCGATAGAGAGTATCAGACTTTTACTGACTAAAACTCACCTGTGTTCCTTCAGTTGCCTATCGCGTTTCAGGTTCACGGTAACTCAGTTACAAAGTCACGGTAATTCATCAGAACCACAGTAACACGATTTACATTTGTTTTAAATCAATTAGTCACTCATAAAATTAATAAAAATCTAATTTTTTTTTTTTTTTTTTTTAATTAATTATTATTCAAACCTTTCCTTACAAATACCAAGACTTACTTAGACTTATAATCCTTATTAGCATTACGTATTGGGCACGCCACAATCATGGCGGTAAGTCCCCTCTTTGAGGCGTGGCTGGAAAGACCTCACGGCGTCCTTACCTTCCGCATGACGCAGGTCCTCACCGGACATGGTTCGTTCGGGAGTTTCCTGCACCGGATTCGTGCGGAAGTGACGCCCGGGTGTCGTCACTGTGCGGAATGCCCGGAGGACACGGTGGAGCACACAGTCGAGGTGTGCCCTGCTTGGGCGGAGCATCGCCGTGCCCTCGTGGGGGCGATCGGCGGCGGAGACCTCTCGCGCCGGGCCTTGGTTGAAGCCATGGTCCGGAGCGAGGAGGAGTGGCAGGCGGTCACCGACTTCTGCGAAGCAGTAATGCTCGCAAAGGAGGAGGCCGAACGCATCAGGCAACGGCGTTATCGCCGCCGCCGCCGCCGCCGGGATTCTGATCCCGATTTCCGGCCACCGTAGGCGCGGGCTTGCGGACAGTGAGCAATGGGTAGCTCGCTGTCCGGCCGTCCGGTAACTGTCCGGACCAAGCCCAAGTCGTCGACGGCGCGTACTGTTCCCGCGCGCCTCAAGGAGTTGTCAGCAACAGCAGGGACCCAGCCGGGTCGAAGCCTACTGGGGCCAGGGTTATCCGAAAGGGCACTCGAGCCCCGGTATGAAGGCTAGAAGGAACGGGGTGGGTCTTTTAGTCAGTAAGAGTCTGACACTATCTCCCGCTCCGCCCAAGAGCGGGGGATGTCAATGCATGATTTTTTCCCACCATAAAAAAAAAAAAAAAAAAAAAAAGCATTACGTATGACCTAGAAAACAGATGATACCAGTACCTCTATCACGACTTCGCTCAACGTATCAAGATTTGCCGAAGTTCCCCACTGCCTCTTCCAGTCACTCTCATATCAGTGGTAACGCCTACTTAATTATGTAGTAACCCCAACTTTACTTTTATCGTGAGATAAAACCCGGTTTGTCCTGCTCCGTGACTTATTTAAAAGGGTTCCCGATGAAATTTTTCACAGTTTCGCCCCAGAATGAGTTTTTTTTTCACTCGCACAAAGTTTTGTCTCCGGGGCAAAGCTGTATTATTAAATTATAATGTTTGTTTAAATTGTTGTGATTTTCGGTTTTTGCGGGTCAAGGATCGGGAATTAGTTTGTTTCTTTTGGGTAGGTACTGTAACATTTTAGGTTAACCGTTTTAGTAGAAGTTTTGACAGTTTCTCATGAGATATTTTTGATACAATTAAGGATCTAGTTTTCACATTTGGCATCGAAAAGTTAAGAAGATGCTTTCCTCTCTCCCAAAGAAACAACCCCTCGTCGCGTGGATCCCTTGATCTCTTGTTTGCACATGCACCCAGCTGTTTGCTGGCGCCCTATGTCCGCTCTGACCTGTCGTGACCTGTGATGTACATAGTGCCGGTGGTGTCCAATTGTGGCCTTTTTAAATATTTTTGGGATATAATACTCTCGCAACCCGCAACGCAGCAGCCACTGCTCCAACTGTGTAGCCCAAAATGTTGCCTCAAAGAGATATCAGCAAAACAGTAGCCTCTGCAGGGTTGATGCTCGCTGGGGTGATGGAGAATTCTGCAAAGAAAACCCGTGGTCTTAGAACGCAAAGGGTAACTGAAGAATACTTGTGATTTTAGTCAGTAAAAATCTCATACGCTCTCCAGCTCCAGCCTAAAACAGGAGAAGTCATTGAATGATTTCCTACCTAAAAAAAATACAAAACAAAACTTTAAATTGGTGTCATTATTCGCATAATGCAAGCAACGGAATCAATGGCAAAAAAAGAAAACATTTACTCAATAATTTAAGCCCAGCACACAAATAGCTTCACGCGAGCCCATACTTACGGAAAAAAATCAAAATGCTCTAATAAAAGCCTTCATAAATCAATTTTTATATGAAAAGCCTGGCATTTTTAAAATTACAAGCCTAGCTTAGTAATGACGTAATTACCGGCACGACGACGATTTGACGTGGCTTTTGATTATATAAAGTAATGAAATATTTGTATGTGCGTCTGTGAATTTATTATAAGGTATTGCAGGTGGTTTGTCTCAGGAACAAATGCATGGATTACTCATAAAACAAACGATGGGATTTGTATTAAGAGGACCTTTCCCAATCCGTCTATCGTCAATGACAGTATGGATTCCCGAGTGTCGCCACAGTGAACGCCCGGAGGACACGGTGGAGCACACAGTCGAGGTGTGCCCTGCTTGGGCGGAGCATCGCCGTGCCCTCGTGGGGGTGATCGGCGGCGACGACCTCTCGCGCCGGGCCTTGGTTGAGGCCATGGTCCGGAGCGAGGAGGACTGGCAGGCGGCAGCCGACTTCTGCGAAGCAGTAATGCTTGCTAAGGAGGTGGCCGACCGCATCAGGTAACGGCGCTCTCGCCGCCGCCGGGATTCCGATCCCGATTTCCAGCCACCGTAGGCGCGGGCTTGCAGACAGTGAGCAATGGGTAGCTCGCTGTCCGGCCGTCCGGTAACTGTCCGGACCAAGCCCAAGTCGTCGACGGCGCGCACTGTTTCCGCGCGCCTCAAGGAGTTGTCAGCAACAGCAGGGGCCCAGCCGGGTGGAAGCCTACTGGGGCCAGGGTTATCCGAAAGGGCGCTCGAGCCCCGGTATGAAGGCTTGAAGGAACGGGATGGGTTTTTAAGTCTGTAAGAGTCTGACACTATCTCCCGCTCCGCCCAAGAGCGGGGGTTGTCAGGATGATTTTTCCCATCGCAAAACAAAAACAGCATGGTTTATTTTTTAACCATGCTCTCGTTGGTGACAAGCTTTTGCTTGTTAATTCAGCTGACGCAATATTTGATAAAGAGGCAGCGTGCATATAGAGAGATTACGCCGTAACGCTTCGACGACATTCGGTAATTCTGTCACTCATTTGAATATTACACAAAACTTGTTCCAGGATTTACGTGTTTTATTTTTTTTAAAAACCTTAATCAGTTTTTGTAAATATGTTTTTTCAATCAAAATTTTGACCGCAAGGTTTTTATAAATTAATATATTTTATTAATCTTTAAGAGTAAAGTTAGGATAGGCCAAAGTTCTCGCGAAATAACAAATTTTCAGCACTTTTACACATACACACACATTTGACAGGCCTGTTGGTCTAGTGGTTAGTGACCCTGACTGCTATGCCGGAGGTCGTGGGTTCGATTCCCACCCAGGACAAATGTTTGTGTGATGAGCACGATCATTTGTTCTGTGTCTGGGTGTAATTATTTATAATATGTATGTATTTAGAAATATATAAGTATGTTTATCAGTTGTCTAGTACCCATAACACAAGCTCTGCTTAGCTTGGGACCAGATGGCGCTGTGTGATAGTTGTGGAATATATTATATTATATATTATATACATATGTATACATAATTTGATTTCAATAGAAACCTGGATAATAATATCTACAAGATATTTACGTTTCCAAAATATCTTGAGAAGGATGTGTAATAACATAATAATCACGTAAGAGCGATGGTATGGAAATGTATCTTGGGTTTGGCGCTCTTAAGGTGGATGCTCGACGACAGTCCGCATAATTGACATTAAAAGAAGAGCTAAAATGTGCCATTTTAATAAAACCGTGACATTTTCCTAGTCTCCAAGTAAGAAAGTTATGATGATGATTTTAATCAGTACAGTGGTGTAAATATTAACATGAATGTTACCACATACGTAATTTTAAATAAGTACAATTACGAAAACCCGCTGTTATCCCACCGCTTGTAGGCACGCAATTGACTGTTTTCCGCACTATTGCAGAAAAGTACACGTGCTCGCCTACGCCTCAAATTATAATATTACATTTATAGTATCAGGCTGGGCGCGTGTCGACCTCCACGAGGCGCGCGTCAACCATCACGAGTCGTAACTGTATTGAAAAACGTCGTTTAATACAAGTACAAAATCATTGCAGCACTCGGCTCGGCGTGTCGGAATTTGTACGAACAAATTTCGTCTCGCTTGCAATAACCAACTTTCTACACTTGTATCAAAATATAGTTTTTTGTTACCATATATTTACCAGATACTGAGCTGCAAATTGGAAAAGATCTTTCGATAATTAGTATCTCGTGGGCTTCCACGGATTTAACTTATTAAGGCTATTTTTCTGTTAACTTTCTCTTTTCAAATTTCTTAATCGTGTGCAATTTCTGGCCAAGTTTGCCCAGCAAACATGATCTAATTGTCACTCCTCCTAATCCGAGTTCCATGAGTCTTTCCAAAGGGAACCTCGTCCGCAGGGATCGGTACTAGGGCCACCCTTGTGGAACATCGGGTACGATTACGTGCTGCGAGGCGACTTCCCTTTTTTTTTTTATGGTGGGAAAAAATCATGCATTGACATCCCCCGCCCTTGGGCGGAGCGGGAGATAGTGTCAGACTCTTACTGACTAAAAGACCCACCCCGTTCCTTCTAGCCTTCATACCGGGGCTCGAGCGCCCTTTCGGATAACCCTGGCCCCAAGTAGGCTTCGACCCAGCTGGGTCCCTGCTGTTGCTGACAACTCCTTGAGGCGCGCGGGAACAGTGCGCGCCGTCGACGACTTGGGCTTGGTCCGGACAGTTACCGGACGGCCAGACAGCGAGCTACCCATTGCTCACTGTCCGCAAGCCCGCGTCTACGTTGGCCGGAAATCGGGATCAGAATCCCGATTTCTGGCCACGGCGGCGACGGCGGCGGCGATAACGCCGTTGCCTTATGCGTTCGGCCTCCTCCTTTGCGAGCATTACTGCTTCGCAGAAGTCGGCGACCGCCTGCCACTCCTCCTCGCTCCGGACCATGGCCTCAACCAAGGCCCGGCGCGAGAGGTCTCCGCCGCCGATCGCCCCCACGAGGGCACGGCGATGCTCCGCCCAAGCAGGGCACACCTCGACTGTGTGTTCAACCGTGTCCTCCGGGCGTTCCGCACAGTGGCGACACCCGGGCGTCAAGAGGCGACTTCCCTGACGGGGTCAGCGTGGTCTGCTACGCAGACGACACGCTGGTTCTAGCGCAGGGAGAGTCATACCGGGCGGCGGCCGCTCTAGCGACACGCGGGGTTGTGATAGTCGTTGGTTGGATCCAGGAGTTGGGACTCGTGGTGGCGCTGCGCAAAACCGAGGCCATGTGTTTTCACGGTCGCGGCCGTCGGAACGCGCCGCCTTCGGGTTCCCAACTAACGGTGGGAGAAGTTCGCATCGGCGTCGGGTCCTCGATGAGGTATCTGGGACTCATCCTCGACAGCCGATGGAATTTCGAGGAGCATTTCCGACGTCTGGCTTCCAAACTCAACCGGACTGGGGCCGCTCTGAAGTGGCTCCTGCCCAACCTTGGGGGTCCAGACGCCTCCTACCGGAGGCTCTACGCGGGGATCGTTCGGTCCATGGGGCGCAAAACGACCGGCGGCCATTCTGAACGCCTGCCAGAGGGTCATGGCAATTCGGATGGTGCGGGGATGCCGCACGATTTCCCGCGAAGCGGCAAGCCTTCTGACTGGCCTACCACCGTGGGATCTGGAGGCAACAGTCCTTGCACACATGCACGACATGCGCGTGGAGATGCAACGCCGGGGTGAAAGTCCTCTGCCGCGACAGGTCGCGGCATGGCGGACAGAGCTCCGGCGGGATCTCATGGTGGAATGACGTCAGCGACTATCGCAACCCCGTGCTGGGCACGCCACAATTATGGCGATAAGTCCCCTCTTTGAGGCGTGGCTGGAAAGACCTCATGGCGTCCTTACCTTCCGCATGACACAGGTCCTCACCGGAAATGGCAAGTTCGGGAGGTTCCTGTTCCGAATTAAAGCGGAAGTGACGCCCGGGTGTCGCCACTGTGCGGAACGCCCGGAGGACACGGTGGAGCACACAGTCGCGGTGTGCTCTGCTTGGGCGGAGCATCGCCGTGCCCTCGTGGGGGTGATCGGCAGCGGAGACCTTTTGTGCCGGGCCTTGGTTGAGGCCATAGTCCGGTGCGAGGAGGAGTGGCAGGCGGTCGTCGACTTCTGCGAAGCAGTAATGCTCGCTAAGGAGGAGGCCGACCGCATCAGGCAACGGCACTCTCGCCGCCGCCGGGATTCCGATCCCGATTTCCAGCCACCGTAGGCGCGGGCTTGCGGACAATGAGCAATGAGTAGCTCGCTGTCCGGCCGTCCGATAACTGTCCGGACCAAGCACAAATCGTCGACGGCGCGCGCTGTTCCCGCGCGCCTCAAGGAGTTGTCAGCAACAGCAGGGGCCCAGCCGGGTCGAAGCCTACTGGGGCCAGGGTTATCCGAAAGGGCGCTCGAGCCCCGGTATGAAGGCTAGAAGGATTGGGATGGGTTTTTAGCCACTACCCTATCACCATCTCCCCTGACACTATCTCCCGCTCCGCCCAAGAGCGGAGGTTGTCATAGGATGATTTTTCCCACCGAAAAAAAAAGGGAACCTCGGGGTCCTGGAAAGTAAGGCAAAGAAATAAGGCATAGGGGTGGGGTTTATTCAGTAAAATTCAACCTAGAGTGAGAAAAGCCATTGGGTGATTTCTCACCTAACAAAAACTTATTTCAAGTTCGAACAAGACGGTGATCTCCACTCTCAGGCGTCTAGCGAATGACGAGCTACAATCAAGCCTCCAAGTGCATTCGTGCCAACAATCATGATTAAAACAACAAAAACGACTAAAGTGTTGAAAATTACATAATCACTGCATTTTTCCACACTTGGAACTTTTTTGCTCACTATTAAAAATTAGCATTTTGCATTAATGATTGCTATAATGCTTACTTCCGGATTACCTTTAAGTTTTTCACCTTGCGTATGGTTTTGTGTAGGATTTTCTAGTAAGCAAGTAATGCATCAATTTAATTCAGATATGTTTATTTTTTTTCCTCCACCTGGTCTATGGAGAAAAGTCCTTAATCCCAGCAGTAGAAACATAATTTATTAATAGGTTGATTGAGCTGCCTGAGCTTTGGAACGTGCAGTTTAGCTTCACTTTTTTGAGTAACCAACATTTTGACAATTCAAAAGTGCCTGTAATTGGTTTGTTTGAAACATATGCTCTTGTTTGTTTGTTTACTTATTGCCTGATTATAGAAATCTAAAAAAAAAAAAAACAAAAATTTAAATGCTACAAGTACGATATTCATTGTTCAAATTATTTCAAATACAGAAAAATATCAAGCAAAAGTGTTCAGTTAATTGTTTTAACTCAGTAACAAAAGGCAAACAAGTTCAATAACATGTTAATAATTTAAATCTTAGGGTCGATTCACACGGGAACGGCAGTGGCCGACAGGGACGCGAAGAGGCCGCGAATGGCCGCTGGCAATCGCTTACGGCTGCTTGACTATTAGCTGTGCCGAGGGCGGCCGCGCGCTTTTTTTGAACCTTTCAAGCTCAGGTCTTTTAAGCAGTCACAGAGTATTTTGTGGGTACTGGCCCGAGCCTACGTCGACTTCACGGCCCAGTAGCTGCGATTTTAGTTTTATACAGACAGACCCTTTTAAAAAAACAAGCTTTATTAATTTATGTAACTTTCGAATATTTCCGTGTCGCAATTTCATAGATACACGTTTGAAATCGAAAGTTAGGGTCAGATTCATGTTTTTTTTTTAACTAGCCAACTAATTTATATTACCAATTTTAATTTTTTTACCCAGCGGTCATGTAGTCAATTATAATACAAAAAGATTTATAGTTTTCTTTTTTATATTTGAGGATTTCTTGTGGTACAAAGTTAACGCAACCTCGCCAAGATGTAGTTACAGTTTAATATTATTTTACTTAAAACTTGCTCGCTGCGTCACCACGACCGCTGCCGCTTCGGTATGAAACGGCCCTTATTTGCTAAAGTGGTGGTGAAACAACTGATTAATTTGTGTAATTAAATTTTGATGAAAATCCGACCACAATTAGCTGGTAATTGATAGTACTTTAGAGTTTAGGTTTGACAACAATGTTCATTTTTGATAGGTTTGGAAAATCAACGACCAATTTGGAACCGTACACTAGCTTCTGGCGTTTTATAAGTGCCCATGTAGGCCTATGTGAAATAAAATATTTAGAATTTTGAATTTTGAACAAATAATTTACACGCTTTGGGTGGAGGGAGAGGTGGTGTTTTTTTTTAGTGGGTAAAAATCATCCAAATGACATCCCCCGCCCTTGAGCGGAGCGGGAGATAGTGTCAGACTCTTACTGACTAAAAAACCCACCAAGTTCCTTCTCGCCTTTCGTACCGGGGAGAAGTAATGTCATATTTTATCTGACTGTGTGATATAATTTATAAAGTAGTAATATTTGTGCAATGTGGAATAAGTTAAAACAGAATAGAATAGAATAAACATTATTGTAAACCAAAAAAATAACACAACTTATGCATAAAGTTAAATCCATGGGTACAATGGCAGTCTTATCGCTGACAGTGATATCGACCAGACAACTTCAGGATGAATCGAAAGGACTAAAATAATACAGTAAGTAGTTTGGGGTGTATAGTGTGATATCGAAAGGAGATCGCATGAGTTGCTTTTTTTATAAAACCAACGAACTGGCTTGTAAAATAAAATTCGAAGAATTATGCTGTTCTAGAATAGGTTTGAAAGTTAGTAGAAAAAAAGAATGTCTGTTATTTTTTTAGTGTTGAAGTGATTTTTGTAAGGAAAGCATGTATTCGTTTAAATAAGTAAAAAAATATAAGAGTGCGCCGCCCGAAGTGTTTGATTTCATAGAAGAATCCCTATACGAGCCTACCGACGAGCTGAGCTGCGTTACAATAGTATGCAGACATAGACGTTTGAATTGATTCCCAAGTAGACGAATAGTAGTCACTACAAAGCTCAATTTTGTCGTGACTATTATGTAACCAATGTGTTTTCTTTACTGCAGAGAGATTTATCATCATATCTGTCTTTCCAATTCTCTATAATATAATCTTTTTTATTATGACAGAGGAGTTGGCTTTATTACATTCTCACATCGCACAGAGCAAAGTGCTTGCGGCCCTGGAAGGTATGAGGCTATTGATGAAATTTGGATACCCATCCGAATTTCATCCGAATTTCCTCCAGAAGTCTTCTCCAGAAATCCGAATTTCTTCCAGATCTAAGTTACAAAGTATAACACTCTCTCATTCCTCCTATTCTCATACGCACAAAGCGTTTTAGGAACACATTTATTATGCGTACAGCCAAGGAGTGGAATTCCCTACCGGAGTCTGTGTTTCCTCATAACTACAACTTAGGGGTCTTTAAGTCAAGAGTGAATAGGTTAATTCTAGGCAAGCGTGCTCTATCGTTGACCACATCATCGCTTACCATCAGGTGAGATGGTGGTCAAACGCAAGCCTATCAATAATAAGAAAAAAAAAAACCTACAGCGGAAGAAGTTATTTGATGGTTTACCAACAATAGAAAAGCTGCTAGGCTGGAAACCGTGGAAAAGGATAGACAGATAGTGATACCTTCATAAATAAACTATCATCTAGACATAGTACACATATTGTTAAGTCACCGTAAGCGCAGGCTTGCGAATGGCAAGCAATGGGTAGCACGCCGTCCGGTCGTTCGGTAACCATCTGGACCGAGCGTCGACCGAGAGTCATCGACGGCGCGTAGTGTTGAGATGTCAGCAAATCGTAGATATCTACTGTGGCCATTGAACCTCGGGGCCCTACAGTCTGGATCGAGCCCAAATCGTCGACGACGCACTGTTCCCGCGCGCCTCAAGGAGCTGTCAGCAACAGCAGGGGCCCAACCTGGTGGAAGCCTACTGGGGCCAGGGTTATCCGAAAGGGAATCTCGGTCCCGGTACGAAAGGCATGAAGGGACCGGGTGAGCTTTTAGTCAGTAAGAGTCTGACACTATCGCTCCCTCCGCCCAAGAGTGGGGGGTGTCATTGGATGATTTTTCCCACCATAAAAAAAAAACCTCGGTGCCCTAGAATGCACAGCAAAGAAGAAACAAACAAGTGGGTTTTAGTCGTTAAAAGTCTTACGATTTCCTACCTAAAAAAAGTACCTACGTATATTATTTGTACCAATTCCGAGCCTAAAAAATAATATACAAAAAATATATATTTCACAACAAAATACGACACCTACGTTCAGTTTTAGACTTTTTATCACTGATGCCTAAACTGGATATGAAGCCAAAAGTGTTGAACAAGCTCGTGTAAAACAATGGAAAAATATAGGTACAAAACCTATACAAAACGGAGTCGTGTTTATCAACGGGAATCCATTCTATTGTAAAAATAGCTGTATAAAACATTCTCCACATTGGCTTAGTTCATAGTCCAAGCATAAAATATTTTCACTATACAGGTTGTTTGATATATTTATTCAAAGTTTACTCAGAAATCAGAAAATACACAAAATTTTATATATAGACTAAATTTTTACTATCTTTTTTTTCAAGTGATATATTTTTTTTAATGATATAAACTAGTGCTTGAATGCGATCTCACTTGAAAGTATGATGTGATACAATCGTTGATAGTAAATCGCACTAGTTTATATTCCTATTCACTCATTGAAGACGCCTAAATTGTAATCAGACGGGAAGAACGCTGCAGGCAAATAGTTCCAATCCCCGTAAATGACGAAGTGACTGGCTTAGTTAGTTATTTTGCAAATTAGTTACAAAAAAAAAAATTGCAAGTAAATTTTTTCGTCAATTTAAACTAGATGAGGACAGTGATTCCAAGCTGACTAGCCTGAGAAGAATCACATAAACAAACTCAGGGAAATAAACTAACTTAAAAAATAACTTTACTTATCCAAAACTAGCTTTTGCCCGCGGCTTTGTCCGCGTACATAAAATATAGCCTATGCCACTCAGGAATAAAGCAGCTTTCTATCGATGAAAAAATTTCACAATCGGACCAGTATTTTCAGAGATTATCTCCTACAAGCAAAAAAAAACATAAAAACAAAAAAAAACTTTATTTCTTTATTTTATTAATCTATAGTATGTATGTATTTAGAAATATATACGTATGTTTATCAGTTGTCTAGTACTCATAACACAAGCTCTGCTTAGCTTGAGACTAGTTGGCGTTGTGTGATAGTTGTGGAATACTATATTATTATTATATTACATTATAATATTAATGTAGGTTGCAAATAGAAAAAACTTTTTCAAATCTTTTCAACATTACGTAAGTTAGAACCTTTCGAATCTTGTGAAAGGGGTAGCTGTCAAGTAACAGACAAAGGATGTACAAACTGAAATATGATATCACCGCCATTAGGTTATGTGCGAACAAAAGAGATGGCGAGATGTTTTCACTACGACTTCTTGATATCTTAATAAACTTTGATGTTTATTTATTTATTTATTTATTTAATCTTCATGCAACAAAAAGTACATAGGCGGACTTAATGCCTTAGGCATTCTCTACCAGTCAACCTAGGGTGGTGAAGAGACAATATGGTAGGCGCACAAAAAGAAAATTTTGGTATTAAAACAAGAGTAAGAATATACATAATTATAGATAAAATACACATACATATATATTTAATATAATATATATACTACATAAATATATTTATATAAAGTAAGGACAGAAGTTTGTTTTTGGTAAAAAAAAATTGTAGTCTTTCTTTTAGTATCCAAAAATTATTATAGGTGTAATACAAAAATATGATGAGGATCGTCTCCAAAGTACTAGTCTATTGGTTTTAGACCGGTTTTTATTTTTTGGTAGGTAAAAATCATACAAATGACATCCCCCGCCCTTGGGCTGAGCGGGAGATAGTGCCAAACTCTTATTGACTAAAAAACCCACCCCGTCCCTTCGTTGCCTATCATACCGAGGCCGAGCTTTTCTTTCAGAAGCAGATCCTTGGCCCCAGTAGGCTTCGACCCTACAGGGTCTCTACAGTTGCTGACAACTCCTCGAGGCGCGCGAGAACAGTGCGCGCCATCGACGACTTGGGCTCGGTCTGGGGCTTTATACCGGTTGCATTTTATGTGTGTTTTGTGTGAATTGCCAGTTTCTAGATAAGCCTTATCATCCAGCCCATCGTCGTCCATTATATTGATCGCTTACCATCGATGAGATAGTGGTCAAACGCCAAACTATCAGTAATAAAAAAACCGGCGAAGAGCGAGACAGACTCGCGCACGAAGGGTCTGTACTGTCCGCGACAAAAAAAGGCAAAAGCAAATTAAATATTATTATTTTTCTGTTTTTAATATTTTTTGATACAAAACCCTAAAAAAACTGTAAAATATTCGAAACGAACTAATAAACATTGGCGCTCCTACGAGTGAATATTCAATAAAGAAATAAAATATGGTTTTATATCATAAAACGTAGATTACTAATATAATAGATATAAATAAGTAGTAACTTTCGAAAAATATTACAATAAAAACAGTTACAAAAAGTTTTACGAGAAAACGTGAAGTATGAAAATGAAACGTTTAATATCAGCCTTTTTATAATATTATTACATTTTTAAACGAGATATGGCGACTCTCTTTATTGCTACGTCTTAAATATTTTCTTCATTTGGATGTTTGTGCTGAACATTCGCAATAATATAAAGTTTTTTGCAGTGAACAAAATCTGGGTAGTATTTTTTTTTTGTGGGAAAACATCCAGTATCTTCTCACACGCTAGGAAGAAGCTGGAGGGCGTCTTAGATTTTTGCTGACTTAAACTCACTCCTATGTTCCTTGCGTCCCAGGACCCCGGGGCCCCTTTCGGACAACCTATGGCGGGTACTCTATTTGAGAATTTATTTTGATAATTATATAAAAAAAACTTTTTCTAAAGTGTGTTGATTTGCGATGTTAGCTCGGTATTGATTCAGAGAAATTGAAATTTTTTTTTTTAAGAATTTTTTATTTAAAACATTGTTGAAACTCGCATCTATCAAACTGTGTATTTTTATACACACTGTAGATAAATATAACCTCATATATTATGAATCTCCCTTCATGATTATATTTGGGTCCAATTTCATGCACTATTTGATATACGCGTGTGTTATTCCGGATCAACTGTATTCTAGGCCTTTCAATCTATTTGCAATTTCAACCGAAACCTTCCAAAGATTTGTTGATTTCGGGTCGTTTTGTGGGTCAAAGTAAATAACATTTATTTTGTTGTGACGTATCTCCTTGCTCGTTTTGTTACAGTGCTGATAAAGTTTCTAACAATATTTTGCAGATGTTTTTTTCACTGCTTAGGTTTTGCGGGTTTAATTGAACCTGTTGTTTTTTGTAATAACTTATGTATGTGGCTAAAGAATGCCTGATAGAACTTGGCGGAGGGTCACTCAGCTGTAAACAAGTAATGGTACTTGGTCCTTGCAGCTTGGAAGGCCTGGACCAACGACTTGGTGAGAGTTACGAGAAAGCGGTGGATGCGAGACGCACAGGATCGCAATTGTGGCGACGCTTGGGGGAGGCCTATGTCCAACAGTGGATGTCTTTCGGCTGAAATGATGATGATGATGATGATGAATGTATACTATCTTTTGCCCATGACTTTTTCAATGTGGAATTATTACCTTGGACTGACTTTTGTATTTTTTAAGATTTATTTCTTATCAATTAAGTACTCTCGTGTAAACTTTCACGGTTTTAATACTGATGGATTCCCATAAAAACTCTCATTCCCTATTACAACCTCGTCAAGCTTTTTTTTTTTTAAAAATGTAGCTTCCTTCTCTAAGATCTAAACTATATCTTTTTGTGTTATGTGTTTAAATAGTGTAATTGGTTTCGGCCGTTCTATTTGAATTAAATAAATAAATAAAATAAATAAATAAATCTGTAACAAATATCATCAAAATTGGTTTAACGGTTTAATTCATTAAACTTCAAGCGAACTTATTGTATTTCTATTGTGTCTCTAATTACGGCATTCGAAAGTGTTAAAAATACAGTCCAGTACATTTAAAGTGACACCAGATTATTTTTATTACAAGTATCTGTAGTGCTGAGTCAAATAACAACAGGCATGCAATTTAATCAACCACTCGTCTTTCTACATTCTTAAAACTTCACGGCAATCCAGTCTTCTCAGAAGCAAGCGGCATTGAAGCTGAGCTGCCCTGGGGAATGCTTGCGAACGAACAAGCAGCGAATTTAATCACTAGACAATATTCTTTTGTTTTTAATAGGCGAAGGTCTTTTGAATCTACTAGCAAGAGGTAGTTTAAATGAAAAGACTTGAAAATCAATTGTGTTTGAGTCGGTTATTTAAGGTAGATTTTTGACAATAATTGGTTACAGAAAATATATTTTGAATAAATTTTTTTGGGTAGTAAATAAAGCTTTGTTTTATGAAAAGGTTTTTTTTTGTAAGACGACATAAAAACTGTTGTTACGGCTATTTTTGATTTTAATATTGTTAGGTCTTTTGTTAATAATTTTATAATAATATTATTTTCGTGGTCAATTACTATAATTATGTACCTCCAATAATTCACGAAACATTTATTAAAATAAAAATGGTTGTTAAAAGAAAAGAAAGCGATCATTTAACAACAAAAGAAACGATCATTTAAAAACATTAAATAATAAATTAAGTAATCGTATGCTGCTTACACATTCTCAGGATTTTTTTCCCATAGGTGACTCCATTTTCCCATCCTCGGTTTTCTGCAACAGTTAATCATTGATTGTTAGATATTGTAATAATCTTTTTATGATTAACATTTCTTCAAAATAACAACCGTATTTAATTGGTTTCTGAAACCATTTACGCAACTATTCTGTTACTTGGAATTGGCACGCAATGATAAATAATTTCATTTATTTCCGACTGCACTCAAAGCACCGGTGCAGTTATTATTGAAGACAATTCCAACAAGTTTATAGTTCAAAATCGACATAAAACTGAACACAGTTCCGGAAAAGAGTTATGTCTTCATAAAACACGTGTTTTCCTGATGCAGATAGATGCTCCTGTCTCTATAAAAGAGGGCAATAAAACTAGGCTACTATTCAATCTGTTCAAGTTTATGCATACGTATTAAATCATATTTTTGTTCCACTAGGATTGAGATTTTTTAAACAATTCAGATGGCGTATTGCTTTGTTGACGTTGCTTCGAAAGGCCTCCTATAAGGTGGACCGATGACCTGGTCAAGGTTGCGGGAATCCGATGGATGCGAGACGCATAGAATCGTGCATTGTGGCGACACTTGGGGGACGCCTATGTCCAACAGTGGACGTCTATCGGCTGAAATGATGATGATGATTGCTTCGTGTATCTATGGATAAGTTTAAGCTCAATTCTCATATCTCAGTTTATGAGTGCTAGTTATTTATGTTGTGTTTCCTGAGAGCTACGACTAAGGGGTCTTTAATTTGGAGTCGTTTGAGATGCGAGCCAAGAGAATCATCGGCAATGAAGCTCCAAAGCCTTGAGCATTGTCGCCGAGTTGCCAGCCTGTCGGTTTTCTATCGTTTACGTCTCGGGCAATGTGCACTGGAATTGCACAGTCTAATTCTGCCAAGTCCGTTCCATCATCAAACCACAAGACGTATGGCGGCGTTGCGCTACCGGCACATGGTAGACATCCCATCCATGCGCACAAAACGTTTTGGGAACACATTTATTGTGCGTACAGTCAAGGTGTGGAATTCCCTGCCGGAGTCTATTTCTTGATAGCTGCAACTTAAGGATATTTAAGTCAAGAGTGTATAGGTTACTTCTGGGTGGGCATGCTCCATTGTCGACCACATCATCGCTTACCATCGGGTGAGATGGTGGTCAAACGCGAGCCTATCAATAATAAAAAAGTCGATGGAATAGGTTACATCAAGGCAAGCGTGCTTCACCGTTGACCATATCATCGCTTACCATCAAATGAGAAACAGAATGGTCGAGCGGTGGAAAAAAACTAAATTTACAAAGATTCTGCCAAATAAAAAATGTTCTTTTGTAGAACAAGGTGAAGGCTTGGTGGAAGTGTTATTTATTTTTTTCAAATTTTTTATCAGAAATCGAAGCATTTCTAATTAATTATAAAAATAAAGGAGAAATGGTTGAAAGATTATCTTTATACAAATTTTCGCAAAAAAAGCACCTTTTATCTTTATCTATTTTATTGTATGAAGGCCTCTGTGCAAAAAATCATAATTTCAGTTTTCAGTGTTCAATAAAATATGATACTGCCATAAAATATAATAACAACGAAGGCCTCATATGACACACCATTTAAATATTCCATTTGCGCCATATTAAAAGAAATATGAAACCCTCAACAATATCCATTAAAACTATTAAAACCAGACCTGGGCCATCACCACAACATTTGAGTTAAAAGATACATAATTTGCCTGAACCGCATTCAGGACAGAAATGCTAGAGGCAAACAAATTAATACATGCACGTAAAACTCAACATTTAATGGTTTTAATGTGAACTTTTATATTTTAAAACGTACTTCTGGTATGAAAAGCTTTGGAGCATAAAACTACTCCATTTGAGGGTCCTATGCCATTAAAATATTCAACCACGGAATTTGGTTCAGAAATTGCGACGTTCAACGTTGCCTTTTTGATACATTTTAAGATGTCGCGACGAAATGTGATCTTGTAATAGCCTTGGTTAAATGTATTAGAATAAATTTGAAAGGTATCCTGTATCTAGGAAATAAGGAAAGCTTTGCTGCTTGTAGATAACATTAAAATAAATTAATATATTTTGTAACATATTATTTACATTTTTAAATATTTCATTAAAAAACCTAGCCCACCAGCATTGAAAACAGGGTCCAATAAAGTACCGGTGGTCAGGGCTCTTGAACAATAGGCGCAATTTTTATTATTATTTATTATGAGCCTATTGTGTTCCACTGCAGGGCAAAGGCGTCCGTAATATTGTAATAACATTAAAAAATATTTTTTTTAAAAAAGGCCGCCATAATCATTGATGTCATCATCATCATCATCATTTCATCCGATATAGACGTCCACTGTTGGACATAGGCCTCCCCCAAGCGTCGCCACATCGAACGTTCCTATGCGTCCCACATCCATCGGTTTCCTGCTACCTTCACCAGGTCATCGGTCCACCTTGTAGGAGGCCTTCCAACACTGCGTCTTCCGGTACGCGGTCGCCACTCCAAAACCTTTCGGCCCCAACGGCCATCTGTTCTGCGAGCAATGTGCCCTGCCCATTGCCACTTAAGTTTGGCAATTCTTTGTGCTATGTCGGCAACCTTAGTTTTCCTGCGGTTATCTTCATTTTTTATTCGATCACGCAAGGAAACCCCGAGCATAGCCCTTTCCATTGCTCTTTGGGTGACTTTAAGCCTTCTGATGAGGCCCATTGTGAGCGACCACGTTTCGGAGCCATATGTCATCACTGGCAACACGCACTGGTTAAAGACTTTCGTCTTGAGACACTGTGGTATGTTGGACGAGAAGATACCGCGTAGCTTCCCGAATTCTGCCCAACCGAGTGGGATTCGACGGTTGACCTCTTTCTTGAAGTTATTATATAGTATATATAATTATATAAATTGATGTAACTTAATAATTTTTATGGTTTTTTGCTTAATAAACCCTTTTAATTAAGACCTATATGGGAATGCATATACAAAATTACTAGTTCACCATCTTCCGCGGATGCGTGGAACATTTTGGTAGAACGTTCATTGTAAGGAGTGGAATTTCCTGCAAGAGTCTGTGTTTCCTGATAGTTACAAACTAGGGGCCTTCAAGCCAAGAGTGAATAGGTTACTTCTAGACAAACGTGCTCCATCGGTGACCACATTATCGCTTACCATCAGTTGTGATATTGGTCAAACAGGAGAATATCTATAATAATAAAAAAAAGTTTCAAATCCATTAAGAAGATTTAACTAAAACTATAAAAAGATTGGCTGGGTATTAAAAAATATGCAAAATATGCGTTATGCATATTACCTTCTTAGCTATTGCAAAAGAACTCAAACTAGAACAGCTCCGATAGTTGTGGTTAAAAGTAGCAATCAGCTTTACGAGGAAATATCTATACAACTGGGCTTCAATTTAAATTATTTCATCGATAACACAATTTCCCATATTGTTAGTCTGTAATTTTGTGGTATCCTAAACATTATTTCTCAGTCTTCTTCTTCTTCTTCGTGTCGATTTGACTCAAATTTTGTCCGACCAGTATTTAGCCATCTGGACAGCTCGGTCGTTTGCTTCGTTTAAGTCAAGGAGTATATAATTTCTCAGTACTACATTAGTATTATAATAGTTTGTATGCATGTATACAGGGTTATTTGTAAATTACTAACAACCGTGCAGGACTATTAAATTACTAACATTATAAACAACAACTTTTGTTCCTCTCTGTGTTTTATAATAATAGGATGGAAGAGTTTGAGGGATTCTGCTATCCCTCAAACTCAATTTTTTTTCACATTTTCACATTCAAGTAAATTTCTTTTTTTATTATGTAAGTTACCGCATTTTTATTTTTAATAAAGCAAACTAGCCCGTCCAGAACGCGGCCACCATTTTTAGAGGCGCGTGCATAAGAAAATAGATTTAACTTTGTAACTGCTATGTTACAAAAAAAAAAAATCACATCTAGGTACTAGTTTTAGTGCTGTACAACTATGTAGTAGTTTTACTGTTGTAGTAATTGTTAGTTAAAAGGTTTTTATTAACAAGTGTATTGAAAAACGACGTATAATACAAATGAGTATTGATGATTACTGTCCTCAGCTCTCTTAAGACTTGTCTCATCACCAACATAACACACTTATATAATTATGTAATATTGTAATGCCCACATGTATATGTTTGTTTGTTACACGTTCACACTCAAACTGCTTAACGAAAGCGTTGACTCACGGGTACACCATGTTCTGGAGTAAGATACCATGCTGTGAAAAACAAGCTTTAATTTCTTTTTTTTCCACAACTTTCACACAATGGCATCTAGTCCCAAACTAAGCAGAGCTTGTGCAATTAATAGAATAGAATAGAATAAACTTTATTATATACCAAAATAGTAACAATTTCACAGAAACTTAAACCTATGTGCACAGTGGCGGTCTTATCGCTGAAAGCGATGTCTTCCAGACAACCTTGGGATGGAATATAAGAACTTAAACTAAAAAAGGGGGTAGTCTGCGGTGTACTTCAAGCAATATAAATCAAGGGACAAATATATAGTTGTGGAGTATTATTATTAATAATAATAATAATACTCCACAATTATCACACAACGCCGTCTAGTCCCAAGCTAAGCAGAGCTTGTGTTATGGGTACTAGACAACTGATAAACATACTTATATATTTCTAAAAACATACATATTATAGATAAATTACACCCAGACACAGAACAAATGATATGCTCATCACACAAACATTTGTCCTGGGTGGGAAATAGAACCCACGACCTCCGGCATAGCAGTCAGGGTCACTAACCACTAGACCAACAGGCCTGTCTGAATTAGTACTAGGCAACTAATAAACAAACTTATTTATTTTTAAATGATGATTAGGACACACATAAATTACACCCAGACGCAGTACAAACTATTGTGCTCATCACACGAACATTTGTCTTGGGTTGGAATGGAGCCGACCGACCAGCTGACCCAACCTCCGTATGCATAGCAGTCCCCTGTTGACCGGCTTGTTGGTCTAGTGGCTACTGGCCCTCCACTATTAAAAAAAATAATTTTAAACTACTTTGAATATTAAACTCCTATTCATTCAACGAATAATGCTAGAAACAGTGCGTTAAAAGTACCTACTCACGATAAAGCACAAAATGTTTCAGTTCCGCCAAAAAACACGGTAATTATGTGCACTCAACTCAACGAGCGTATGCAGTTTTTTTTTTACACCAAAAAAAAAAAATCATACCTTTTGTTACTTTCATCCGGTTGTTCACAGAATGTGGGTTACCCGTTTTGCATACGCTCTGTTAAGAAAGCCTTAAATAAATGTGTAATGTAAGTTTTGGCTTTTAGGATTTTCTGGCGTACCTATTAGATAAGCTCTCTGTTTTTTCTAATGTAAATATAACTTATAAAATTGGGTTCAACGCCATCTATCGGAATTATAATCACTCTCGGATCTGTAAGTTTCACCTTAAATCCATAAAATTAGTTGTTGTACGCTCTAAGTACCAGCTGTACCCGTTTATGGAATGGTATGACGATATAAATGAATTCTAAGCCTGTTAGGAGGCAACCTTTGAAGTATGTTACAGTTATGTGCTGTACACCCCTTACTGTTAATAGTTTAGTTGCCTTTTATGACGTTCAAAGTAAATATGGTTTTATATCACTCAAATATTATAGATATGAATGTTTATTTTTTAATTTTAGTTTAGTTTATTCCTTCATGCTCAAACGATTGAACAGAATTTGAACAGAAATTGAAAGAGTTATAGATCATGTCCTAGAATACGATATAGAATGCTTTATGCGGCGAGTAAATTTCCTTGGGATAATTTTCTTCTTACATACGAGAAAATAGGTAGTAATATTAACTCAAAGTTACCTGAATTTTTTTTTATCTGCCTTTGCATCACGTTGACCCTCCGGGTATGGCATGCGAAGGTATTGGTCAGTGACAAAACAGATGCCAATAAGACCGCTGTAATTATTATAAAATTATATGTATATATTAATTTTATTATAATTATTATAAAGGCGAAAGTATGTGAGTGTATATATATATTATGTGTATTGTATATATTTGTTACTTCTTCACGTTTTAACGGCTGAACGGATTAGATTAAACTTTCGTATGCCGTAATTATAGACACATTTAAAAAGTGATTGTGTCCCGCGTGGATCCGCGTTCCGGCCATACAACGGGTTAAATGGAACACGGTTAAACCATGTCCTAGAATTTAAGCCATGTACATACATTAACACAGGAATTGTTCCTTTGGTACAATTTTTCCATTCTAACACGATCACGGTACTACATGATTTAGTAAGCAGAGTAGCAGACTCATTTACGAATATCTATTTACTCAAAGTAATTTCTATTTGCTCGTAACTTTACTAATCCAAGCATTAGCTGAACCTAAATTGTGTTAACGCACTAATCATGACTCCGTGTAGACTAAAATTCAAAACATTACATTGCCTAATGGCTTGTTAATAATCACTTAGCGCGAATAATCTAACAATAATTTTCTCTCTAACAAAACTAAAAATCAATAAGAAAACCGTACCTACTTCATTCGGTGTTCTTTTCCCAATAATCACTTCATCATCATCATCATTTCCGACGAAAGATGTCCAAGTGTCACCATAACGACCGGCCCTGTACCTACGTCTTCAATCCAACGGATTTCCGTGACCTTCACCAGGTCATCGGTTCACCTTGTGGAAGATCTTCCAACGTTGCGTCTTCCGGTACATGGTCACCACACCAGATCTTTTCATCCCTATCGACCATCTGTTCTGCGAGCAATGAGCCCTGCCTACTGCCATTAAAGTTTGCCGACTATTTGGGTTATACTCGGTAACCTTAAATCTCCAGCGGATATCTTTATTTCTGATGTGATCATGCAAGGAAACTCCGAGCGCGTGTCCTTTGAGTGACTTTAAGCTTTATTCTAATAATTGCTTGTCTCCTGAAAAATAAAATTTAATTAACATTTACTCTTAATATTTTTAAGCTTCTCAATTCTCTCTTAATCACCTGTTTGCGCGGTTCAGGTGAAATATTGCTGAAATTTTGAATTTTGGCTAGTGCGAGATTTTTTTATTATTATTGTTGATAGGTTCGCGCTTGACCGCTATCTCACGTGATGGAGAGCGACGATGCGGTCGACGATGGAACGCGCTTACCTAGAAGAAACCTATTCACTTTCGACTGAAAGATTCCCGGGTTGTAGCTATCAGGAAACACATACTCTGGCAAGGAATTCCACTCCCTAGCTGCACGCACAATGAATGTGTTCCCAAAACGTAAAGTTTGACGTATCGTGGGAAAAGATGGGTCAGAGCGACTCGTCCTTTAAAAGGAAGGTTTGCACAATACTTAGTTGTCCTCGTCACAGCTCGGCACGCACGATACAGTTCGCGAGAAACAAACACCAAATCTCTAATTCGAGTTTTGTTAAAAGGACACGACACGCACAGAACAGTCATTAGACGACCATTAAATTATCGCGGGTTTCTCATTGAAAAGACATTCCTGCAATGCTATTTGGATGACTCAGTCTCTCTCGCTCACACAAGGGCGATAGGCCTGTGCAGAAAAGAGATAGAAATAGTAAATTTAACCACCAGCCTAGAACAATCAGGCGACACTGCCAAATCTAATAAATCTATCGCAGATAGAATCAGCATAACTATCACCGATTTTAAAAAGAAGGTTTTCAATTCTTATCTTTTTTTTAATACAGGTACACCTAGACTAATTTGGAAAATTGTTTTTTGTTTGAAAAAGTATAAGTAATTCCATTGACCCAAGGTCTGGATCTGATAAAATTAAATTCTGGAGAAATTGAGGTTCAAAATTAAATAGAGGAACAATCTTAATAGCATCACTTTTTGAATAGGCCAAGATTTCAAAAGGAGCACCATTTATTAATCTTTCAAAACCATGATATTAGCTCCCTACCTGTCCAACTACAAATGGGTTAAGCTCCAAGACATAAATGCTACTATGATCTAAAATTCTCTTCAACTTAACCGCTAAGACTCACACACCCATCATTACCAACTACTATGCGTATACTGCCATCAAAGCCTATAGATTATCAACTAAGTACTACAAACCTGTCAGTTACTCCTGTAATCTTGATACAAAGGCTCAAGCTCAACAGTGTACCAACTTTGTTGATGTTGACATCGTTCAGAGTTCTGCTTGCTCTAAGCCTACAGTTTCGAACTCAAACTAAAACTCTGCAATTAAAATGTTCTTACCTTACATTAAAATATTTTATAGTTGTGCAGTAACAGAAATAAACTCCTCATTATATTTTTTTATGTTATCATAAATATCTGCTACCTGTTTTCAAAGAAACGATGGATTAAGTGAAAAACGATATGTCTAGAAAGCACGACTTGTGTTCAAATCTCGCAAGTAACAAAAGTTTGTATTGTACGTCGCACCAGTATTTTTACGTACGATAAAGTCGTTCCGGGTTTAAGTAATTGTGTATAATACGTTCCAAATGAGAATAGTATCGCCCGCCATGTTGTGACGTCACGATTAACTGTCAAATAGAGGAAATAAATTTTTAAGTATTAATTAATTTACGAAAATTTAATTTACTTATGAACTAAACGAAAAAAGTTTAATCTGAATCCAGTTCTTCAATTTTACTCAGCTCTGAGTTCTTCAATTTTACTCAGCTCTGAGTTCTTCAATTTCGCCAAAATTTCTTCGATTTGACAGTACGACGAGACGTCAAAACATCGGAATCGGTCCTATTCTCATTTGGAACGCGTAGTATATGAGTTTACATACTTGCGAACGCACCCACGATACAAAAATAATTTCTAGTATATGGCAATGATATTAATGTATTAGTGAAAGTTTAGAAAGTGGCGCCAGTGAAAAGTTGAAGAATAATCGTCCATCCTGAATGATCATATGAAAAGGAGGGATGAAACGCATATTACTAAAAGAGTTGTGAGTATACATGTGGATGAATTGAGAGGGAGAGAGAGGCCAAATAATAGAAGATAGGATCATGTGAGGAAAGTTATAAAAAAAAAACGTGTTGCGCTGTTCCAAAATAACACTGGACAAGTGCAGGAACATGATGATGATTTGGTAATGTTTTATTTCTTAATTTTTGAGTTCTGAAACAACGGCTATCCCGAATATTGATAGCTTGGTGCGAGAGCAAAAAAATGTTGATCACCAAGAAAAATAATTTGCAGCTACTTGAATTTTAAATCAGACATGAATAAAAAGTGTAACAACAGCTTTTGTCATAAATAATTTTAAAACAAGATTTACAATTTTGTGTTCAAAGATAGTCATAGTCTATTGATACTAAACCAAATTCTTCTATCAATATTACAAAGATAACCGATAGCATGGTATGCCTCTTACTTTATCAAACTTCAAAGATTGCAAAGAGCAGATGTTAAATTTATATTTACTTTCAATAAAGTCTGTAACATCGTCTCGAAGAAAAGCAAGAGTTAATTCGTTTTAATATCCTCGTAATAGTAAAATTCTGAAGGAATTGACGAACAATCTGACTCAGGCGAAAGTAGAGCAATTTTAAATTTATTAATATATACCCACACAGATTTTAGTAGTACTTACATTTTTATGATCATTTATATACTTTTGTAGTGACTACACACTAGCGTCTTTCCGTGTAACGATACTTTCTTGCAAATGTTTAACGTTGCGTTTGATATAAAGTTGCTTGATGAAATGTATCGTGAATCTATTCACGATTTGTTCTTCTACCTCCCTTTTTAGGCCCATAGAATGAGTGCATGATATTCTCATTAATACATTCCAGTTCATTGTCCATCTCTTATGCTGTATATTTCTCCCGTGCTGTTCACCCCGTCGAACTCGACACGCAAGTGGTGGTGTTTTTATAGCGGGGAGTAACACTAGTCGTATGAGCTCGACACTAATGCCACGGCCATGTCACAGCACTCTTCGTATTCCGGGTTTTAGTGTCAGCAATGCAGTACTGAGTAACAAGCCAAATGGGTGTGCTCTTAGAACTTAGTACCTAACTAGCTTCAGCCAGCGGCATCGTTCGCGTGAATGTCAATTATTGCAAAAGTAGCCTATTTCCATCCTTGGTGTTCATGCTTCCTCCATACTAAGTTTCATTGAAATCAGTTCAATAGTTTATGTGTGAAAACGCAACAGGTTGACAGACAGACCGAATTATTTTCATATTTATAATATTGGTATGGATTGTTACAAAGTTCCGTAGTTAAGCAACAATATTTGAAATCAGCTCAATATTTGATAGAGCAAATGCTATTTGTTAGACTCCTTTTTTTACAAGTAAACATAAATGTGTATCCACTTTTACGTTGATGATGTTAAGAAAATATTCTTTGACAAAAAATAAAAATGTTATGAAGTATTTTCTGATTTCTTTTTCATACACACGACGTTCATGATTAAATTCCGTTCTAGGAAAGTAATAAGTTGTCATCTTGCTCAAGTTTACAAGTCAAACAGAGTATAAAAGCTGTTGCGGTGCCCTGAAACCTTTATTTGACGTTAATTATATTCGGAGAGTAGATATTATTAATTTATTAGTGGGTTGTATGTTACGGAAAAAGCTTTGAAAAGAAATTTACCGAGAACATACGCGTATTTTATTTCGAGCTTTTTCATTGAGAGATGGTTTCAATCAAAAGTTGATATTTTTTAACGTTGTCTAATATTCAAATTAATACTACACTATCTTTGCTTCCACTACCTGGAATAAAAGTATATTCTAGGACATGGTCTACCAGTGTGCCAAATTTCGTTCCCCGTTCAGCCTTTTGAGCGTGAAAGAGTAACAAATACGAGTATATTCACATACATACAAACTCTACGCTTTTATAATATTAGTATGATTACGACAAATGGTATGCTAAGTTTAGAAAGTAAATGTGAAATGAATAAATAATATCTGTCTGTGACTTTATCCTCTACCTCATGGCATTTGGCATTAGTGAATTCTTGTAATTGTATCAGTATTTTCAGAAACATTTTAGAAAGAAAGAAAGAAAAGTATTTATTTTGGCGCACAAAACACTGTAGACAACAAAAACTTAAGACAAAACACAAAACAAAAATACAAAAAAATAAAAAGTAATATTGTATGTCTCACGTTTACGCCAAAAAAAGTCCAGTTCAGCGAAATGCCAGACAACTACGAGGTAGTTGTCTGACGCTGGTTTTCAACTGAACCTTTTACACTCCACGAACAACATCATAGCGAGACTAGTATTTTTTACTGCCCTACTGTATAAAAAAGATATTTTTACTCTTTTTCTATCACCGTTATACATAACTACCAATATCTCATATTTAAAAAAAGTTTAACTCATTCTAGGATTTGCAATAAATTGACAGGTCATAGATTCAGGTTCATCCGGCTTACAATGGAACTTTAATTCCGCTGAAAATGCAATTTCAACCAGCATATGAAAACTAAGAAGAAATGTCTTTAGGACAATCCCATTTGAATCTAGATCTTCGATACAGGTATAGATACCATTAGTTTTTACAGCATCCATACACCCAAAGGTGTACTAGTTTCTTTACAATTCCGTTTCCAATTGTTATTGTTCTGATACCAGATATTACCATTTTCCCTATTGTCCATGTTACACGGTTAACTTCGAATTTGTATCTTAAAACTCTAGATACAAGGTTGAAATTTGATTAGCAGTAGGCATTCTTAGGTGTTAGAGTGGTCTAGTTGTGTAAAGATTATGAAGTTGAAAAAATCTTCGTCGTTGAATTTAGAAAAGATGTCTGGTTTTATTTTTAAAGCTGCTTTTATTCTATCCGGCACGAACGGCCAATTTTCTGTCTTATTATTGTACATAAAATTTCTAAGTGTTGATCTACGAATGAATATTTAAGTATTTAGTCGCTGAATGAGAATTGGATTTTTTGTTAGTAGGTACTTCAATTTATCTCAGAGCTCGTGTTTAAAATAATGAAATTCACACGGATCGATTTCGGCGAGGTCGGTCTATGGATAATTTTAACATTTGAAATTTCTTCGTATCTTGGAAAGTACAATTATGTGCAGGTTTTGGTCCTGGCTATCGTTTTAGATCGTAAATACTGTAGATAGTCCTTACAGATAGTCAGAAGCAAAAAAGACACTAGTATTGCCAAAAGGTTAAGTTACCCAATTACTGGATTGTGGAGAGCATATAGGCAGTCGATACATGTAAAATACTGATATTCAATCTAGTTACTAAGTAAAAGTAAACTTAAGTGCCAGTCGACAGGGCACATTTGCTTGCCGACAGGTTCTTCAGTGGCGAACGACCATCGAAAGACGCAGTGTTGAAAGGCTTGCCACATGGTGAACCGATGGTCTTATTTATTTATTTAACAATTTATGTAACACAATAATAAAAGAACAGAAGAATAGTACAAAGGCGATGCTTATTTCTAAACAAATCTCTTCCAGCAAACCTGCGAAAGGAAAATTGGAGAAAAAAGAGATGTAGACACTATGTGTAAAAGTAAATGGAAAATGAGTATATACAAAAAACATAATTAACAATAAAGTAAAATAACATGCAAAAAAAAGAAGATATAATAATATAAATACACATAGTAAAATAAATATCACAAAAGTACATACTAAATAATATAATAAAATAATACATACTAATATGCAACTATGACGAAATGGATAGATAGTGTTCTTTCACTCTTCTTTTAAAAACTGCAAGAGTTCGGCAGCCCCTAACGTCAGGCGGCAGCAAATTTCACAACCGTACTGCGTGCAAAGTGAAGGAGTAGGAATAGAAATCGGTAAAGTGGGGATTTTGTGAGAGTTATAAGAATCCAATGGATGCGAGACGTACAAGAGCATTTGTAGTAGCGACACTTGGGAGGCCTACGTCCAATAGTGAACATCTTTTAGCAGAAATTATGATGATGATGATGAATTATCTGGTTACACTGAAAGCCTATAAATGTACTATGCATGGAAAAAGGTTAGGCATGGAGAACAATTCAATTGAATTGAAAGGCCTAACTTAGAGATAATATACCAATAGCTTAACACTGATTGATGCAATTATCGAATTCAATTATGAAACCACTAATTCCTAATTAGACATGACCTAATTATGCTTTAATGAGATTTGAACTTCAAGAGATGTTGACACCAGAGTAATCAATTATGCTTTCGTAATGCTAAGTAGCGTTACAGGAGTTGGCTGTATAGGTAGTGTATTAATAAAAATTTATTAATATCTAAAGTAGATATATCTAAAAAATAATCTTAAAAATTAGCACAAAAATATTACCGTTTGCCCTTTTATTCCACGCTTCATTTTATTAAAACAAGTTTCATAATCAACACCGCCTATATTTAAATTTATCAAGCAAAGCGTCTGTCTTTCAAATTAAATATTCAAAATACCAGAAGGACAATTACATTCGTCTGCACAAAAAAAAATTCAATACAGCAGATCTAATTATTGAAAGTAAAGCGAACGGTCGAGCGGCAAACGATGACAAAGAACGATCGAGTTAAAATAACCATTGACTTCCACGTAGAATACCAGCGCGGTGTACGTTGACACAAAGGTGGGAATTTTGTGGGTGCATACGACTACAGAATGTTAGCTGGTACGTGGCGATTATCTTGCTAAGGAAATTCCGAAATTCTAAGTGGATGCGCAAAGTTATCAGGTTGAAACTGCACTAGGATTACTGAGACTTGGATTATGTTGTGTTAATATTGACGTGTGTGTTCGTTGTTGAGTTTTGAATTTAGACGAAATAATTTAAGAATAACTTTTGCTTGCCTTAATCCAACTAATCATTCATCTGATAAATGGTCTTCGTATGTGAGATACTAGTTGCTAAAACATACTTCCAGGATAGTATCCTGTGTGTTATTCCAGGACCTGTATACCAAGACTTATCAAAATCCGTTCAATCGTTCGAACATGAAGAAATAACAAACATAATGAAACACACTCATAAACTTTCTCCTATTTGATATTTGTGAGATAACTATAAAATCTGAAATTTTATGCAAAACAAAACTAGTAAGTAAAACAGCATACTTAAGAAACATTTTGTGTACCCGCACAATATGTCCAAAATAAAGCAGTTTCGGAAAATCGATGACCCTTCCAAAGTTGTCGGCAATAAGAAGTTCCTAGACCAATTCTAGCCTCCAGAGTTTTCTAATCAAAATTATTAGCACGTTTTTGGCACAGTTTTGGGTCAAGTGGTGCTGTTGAAGGCCTGAATAGATTTTCTGAACAGGGATCCAGTTTTACGAGTTAAACGTAATATGTTTTGGTACATATCAAATTCACTTGAAGTGTCTGGGTTTCAAAGCACAGAGTATGATTGGTGGTCGCGTTAGTACATCAAAGGAGGTAATGCTTATTGCTGTGGGGAAACGTTACTGAATTACTACCGCAGTACTTACAGAAGAAAATAATATAATTTCAAAGTGTTTCTTTTTTTATTCAAAAAACTCATCATTATTAACAGAAACAAAGTTTCAAAATCAAAATTAATTTATTACTCCAGAAGGAGATCTGTTTGATTTCTAGCTAGAAGAAACTAACCGAACTTTATCTAAAATAAAATGAATATTTACCACAAAGTCTTTTCAAGATATTCCACGTTGGAATAGGCGTAGAATACCCAAAATTGGACTCGTGACTACAGCACATTGATAATTCTAGTCTTTTTCAGTCAATAAATAGGTTTTAAAGAAAATACTGTCGAAGTCTTGAATGAAGAGGGTTAAACTTGTGGGTGACGTCTTTTTAATGGTGGGCTGTCTTTGAAGTTGAATGGTTGGAGAGATGGGTCGGTACCGTTCTGTTTAAGAACTCTTGGTAAAAAGGCTATTGATGGACGAGATAGGTTTGAGAAATATAAAACCTAACGTCGATAAGAACAAACATTTTAATTTAAACAAAACTGATTTAACTGTGGACTAACGTAAAAGCAACGGTAGTGGCCCCGACTTAATAATCGTAACGTCGGAGTTCAAACCTTGGTAAGCACTTTACTTTGTGTAATTTATTTTGTCACCACTACATTTACTAACCCGAACTGAGCCATCGAGCTCGAGTTCTCATTCCCTCTCTTCTAGATAGGAGGCCTAAGTGTCAGCAGAAGGAACATTATAAGGCTGATTATGTTTAATGTAACAGTATGAACAGAATTATAGTACCCTTAAAAATATTATCAGAGAATTAAACAGTTCTAAGTCGTTGTGGCAATACTTGGCCTATGTTTAACGGTGGACGTCTTTTGGTTGAAATGATGATCATGATGATGAACCAGTTTTATACACATAACTACATAATTATATAGTATTTATGTACACACACAAACACTTAAAAATGAAATATATATACATATAGTAGGTATATTAGAAGCTACAATTTTTAATTTGATATTTGATGACACAATTGCAGTAGTTTCTTTAAGATTTTTTGCTATACGAAGTGAAATAAGTTCTCATAGAAAAACTTTTAAAAACTTCCATAACTCGCACACTAGAATATAATTTTCCTTTCAAATCTTCCCAACTCTGTCCACACTATGTTGCCCCAGCTCTGAGATTCTATCAAATTTATTCCGTCTATTACAACTGAACCCAAGTTCCTTAAGGAAGTTTCTTTTTCTATTTTTTTCACCAACCTTATTCTTTGCGAATACAATAAGCTAATGTATAGTTCTGTTAAAGTTTCTAGTATATGTACAAGTTTCAGAAACTTGACTCTGGTTTGCCTCAACGATTGTTTTCTTTGTTCAAAATGTGACCCAAATCCCTTTTGTTATTTTAAAGGTACTTTAGTTGTTATTTCTTTGGATTTATCGTCATGATTCATTTATAAGAGAGCCCTATCCGATCGGATCAACGTTTAAGTTTGATATTTCGTAATGCCATTCGGCTTATCGATTGTAGCGTGAAGAGCTCATGATTAAGGGCTTCGCTCAAAATAGACGCGAATATTTGAAATATCTCTGTTCACCGTTCGCCTATGAAATACCTTATTTGCTGTGGATGTTCTATTTTTCCATTGCTTTGTCTTAGTCTTGCTAAACTGTTTTTGACTGTCTCTCAAATTTTATTAGGTATAATTTCTAGATAGGTATGCTATTTATGGAATTTTAGAAGTCAATGATAATTACTGTAGTATTTTTTTTTTTTAATAAAGAATTTGGATACAGACAGAACGCATCGGAAGAGTCCAATTTTGTAAGATTTCAAACTCGTAAGTACATTGCTAGCCTAATAAATAATTCTGATTCCTTATTCTTTGAAACTCAACAAAAACAGTTACTTTATAATGACTTTGAATTATATCTTCAAACCATTTCCATAATCATATTAAAAAAAAAGAGAAAATATTTGTACAATTCTGTGAAAATTATCTCAACAAAATGAAATTTTAGTAAGATGGTCTATTAGTAGAGTAAATACTCCCAGCAATTTAAATGTTAAAGATATCTTTTGAATTAAAGCGTCCCTAGAGTTTTACTTATTTCAATAAACAATTCTAAATCTAGTCCTTGATGCTTCTCGAAATAATTTTGTTTTGCAGTTTATTGTAGAAGCTTTTTAATTTAAAAACTTATAAGTAGAAATTTATTTTGGGATTCAATTACGTAGACATGAAAAAACTTAGGGATCGATTAAAATAATTGGAAATATTTATATTTATATACGTGTCATTTATTTGCATTTTGTAAAGTATATTGAATAAATGAAATTATATTAAAACTATACTCATTTAAAGTAAAGTTCTATTGTATGTTATCTGGTTAATCAATTTTTAACTTTTCAAATAACATTCATTGTAGATAATATGATCACAAAATATAATCACGCTAATATGCTAAAGGTAAAAGTTTGTGACTGTATTTGTTACTTCTTCACGTTCAAACGTCTGAACAGATTTAGATGAAATTTAGAAGTCGGGTTCAAAATCAAAATCATAGTTGTTTTATTGGTCATAAGGAAGGTAAAATTTTACAATCTCTGTTAAAATAATAATATTAGTGCTCTGCATTCTACTATTGCGAGTATACAAATATTAGATTTTTTATATATTATGTTGGGTAATTCACGTTGTCCACAAGACCATTTTTTGTCTTGGAAGTATTCTTTTGAGACAATTTTCTATTTTTACGTGGGCGAAGTAGCTGGCGGCAACTAGTAATGTTTATAAAAAGAAAGGTCGTTTTGATATAATTAACTTGAATTTGGCTACAGTTACCCATTTTCAACAGTGTTGGCTCGATGGAAACAGCCTCGATTTACAAGTTGTAGGTCGGGACTTTACATACAGGCAAACGCTTTACTTTGTGTAATTTATGTCATCACCAAAACAGTGCAGGAAAAAAGTATCGTGAGGAAACCGGTGTATCTTAGAATAAAAAAAAAAAAAAACGATGACATGTACTGATGTACCAAACCGAATAGGGTCCGCGTGGAGGATTACGGCCCATTCCCTCTCCTAGAGAGAAGGCCTAAGTCTCAGCAGTGGAAATATTACAATGATAATTATTATGCTTATGCTGCTTATTTTTTAAAATATCATTCTTTCATTAAGCCTAATTAGTATTACTTATAGAATCCTAAAGGATTGTTAGTCCCAACCAGCTACCAAAATACAACTTCATATTCTTCTCTACACAATTGAAAAAGTTTTAATTAAACCAAGAAATAATATATATTTCTTTATCTTTTCAGGTATATGCCAACGCAAAATGTTTTAATATACGGGGAGAAGTTTTGTCGTTTGAAGGTAACAAGCAAATTATATTGTAAGCCAAGTTTATGTTAGTTTCGTCTGGCTCTAGAACCCAGATGTTGAGAAGTTGTTTGAGGATTTAGTATTTAAATACATTACCTAGGTAGGCTTTTAGTTTTTATTTTGTTATTTCTTTCATAAAGACTTTGTTTTGATATTAAAAGGGTTTTTTTTTGGTGGGGAAAATCATCCAATGACACACACTTGGGCGGAGCGGGAGATCAGACTCTTATTGACTAAAAAACCCACCCCGTTCCTTCAAGCCTTCATACCGGGGCTCGAGTTCCCTTTCGGATAACCCTGGCCCCAGTAGGCATATTGAAAGGGGTGATAACAAAGTCATTTAAGAGTCTGTGCTTCTTCTTCTTAGCGAATCAATGGCAAACTAGTTAAATTCCTTGCCTGGCCCAGTATTTGGCTACGGCCACGGGACATGAGGTCCCTACGTATAGGCACCAGGGTAAGTGGTACAGGATGGAAGGTGGGACATGGTCTACGGAGTGCGGAGTCTGAGCGTTGTCACATGTTTGAGTGGTATATACTTATTTGTATTAAGATAATTTTTAAGCCTACGTAGGTTATACCATCTGGCAGCTTTGAACTCGGTGGAAAGGCGTGCAAAGAGGCTAATTGGTAATTTAGATTTAGTTAATACCCATGTACAATTGGAGCACACGCGTAAGTGGTTGAAGGTGTGATAACTGTAATTTAAGAGTCTTTGCGTTTTGACATGTTTGAATGGTTATTATAATTTGATATTTATACTTTTAAGACCCCATCCATGGTAAATTCTGTGATCTGTCAGTTAAACTTAAAATTCACCAATAATCTTTGTTTTGGGACCGTTGTTTATTTCGAACTTTCATAAGCACTTCTCGTAGTCAAATCGTAGGATTTACTTCAGACTCACATACTTTGAAACAATACATTACTTGGAAACATTTTTGTTTATTTTTAAAAACAATCTGTTTGCCCCTTTAGTAAAGTTCATTTATTCAAATCAGGATTTTATTATTCTGGATTTACAAAAAATTTAAAATTTCAAAATGTAAAAAAAACGCGTTCCTCGTGCGTATTCCACGAATTACTAATAAACATTTGTATGAAAGGGACATTTGCGGAGGTTACGCGTGCGGTACAATCCCGCATGCGTGATCAAAACCGCACGATATTGAAAACACCCTGAGGAATTTTTAGATCTAACGGTGGGCTTTTTTTTCATAAATCTACAAAGAATAAAATATACGGAACATTCTCCCTCGCCAATTTAGCCATGTCACAACCTTACCTCCTTATTACCTTCATCAAATTGTCCACAAACGTACAACATTCCCTTGAATCCCAAAACCGGATAGACTTACACAAATCCGTTGAGACGGTATTCCTTTAGACAATTAGCTATGCCTCGTGAACAAATTGCAACTGTTGAGAATTAGGGACACAGATTACACAGATTTTAATGTTATGTTTCTGGATTTTGAAAGGTAAGAAAATGAGAATACAGGTTCTCTAAGACAATTTATTTTATTCACTTTGATTTTTTCATTTATTAAAATCAACCTTATTCAACGGAACACCAAATTAGAATGAATGATCTTTTTCTTACAAATCAAGCGATATATGGATTAAAGATCCTAAAGCGGAACAAAAATATAAAAAGTATAATATAGATACTAGATACAGGTCTGCGTACCTAGTTTAGGAGCTTGGGAATTCGACAACAATTTTAACTGATCTGTACAACCTACTGTTTTTCTATGCTATGTTCTGTGCTGTTTTTATATACCTACAAATAAACGATTATTATTATAATCCTACAAACTAAAGCTAAATTACTATCCGCTAAGGCACCTCTGTGAGTACAAACTTTGACTGAGGCCCTGGCGAGGATAGCAAAGGAACTTTTTAAGTGAATGACAGTTGAGGCAAAACACCTTCTCAATCACGTGAACATAGACAATATACTACCACTGTAGGCGAAAGCTTGCTTGAACGTCAAGCAATAGGTAGCTCGTCGTCCGCTTGTCCTATAAGGACTGAGCTCGAATCGTCAGCGGCGCGTTATGTTTCATGCGCACCTCAAACAGATATTATCAAACCGTAGGGGCCCTGCAAGACCGATCCCTGCGCCACGGGATTGGTTCCGAAAAGTACATACTCGTGGTCCTGGATCGCAAAAGACAAATTAATGAACATGGGTGTGTTAGTTAAAGCGCGAGAGTCAAAAGATGATTACCTACCTCAATAAAAAGACTTATACTCGTAATACCTGTATACGAGCTTTGTGTGGTAACATTTCAATAAGAACATAATTTATTGGTAAAACTATTGTTTTTCAGAAAAAAACGATTATTGTTACCAACGTCCTTTTGACAGTTATTATGAAGAAAAATTCTCAAGATTTCTTACCCCAACTTCCTTTTAAATGTCTTGAGGGCCAATTAGTCTAAATCTAGTATTACGAAAACCTAATTCAAAGGGAAGGCTTCATTATGTGAAATCCTGTTTTATATAAGTAGTTAGTAAATTGGGTATATCAGACTTAGGCAAAAAGGCTACCAGGCTCAAATGGGATTGGTCAGGTTACGTAAGCCGCATGCACAGTAATCGCTTGGAAAGTGTCACCACACAGTGAGTTCCTGTAAAGGAAAAGCAGTCTAGACTAGATGATCTAGACGCTTACTATGAAGACGGATTCAAGGCGGCAAGGGACAAAGACTTAAGAGCAGCCTTCGTCTAGCAGTGGGACAGTAATGACTAATATAGTATATAATAATATAATGTCTAATATGTATATACTCATTTTTAACCGACTTCCAAATAATAATAGTGTATTTTTTTCGATTTATGACGCATTAAAAAAAAAACTACTTACTAGATTTCGTTCAAACCAATTTTCGTTGGCAGTTTTTATAGTAATGTACATCATATATTTTTTTTAGTTTTATCATTCTCTTATTTTAGAAGTTAGAGGGGGGGGACACACATTTTACCACTTTGGAAGTGTCTCTCGCGCAAACTATTCAGTTTAGAAAAAAATGATATTAGAAACCTCAGTATCATTTTTGAAGACCTATCCATAGATACCCCACACGCATGGGTTTGATGAAAAAAAAAAATTTGAGTTTCAGTTCTAAGTATGGGGACCACCAAAATTTATTGCTTTTTTTCTATTTTTGTATGAAAATCTTAATGCGGTTCACAGAATACATCTACTTACAAAGTTTCAACAGTATAGCTCTTATAGTTTCGGAAAAAAGTGGCTGTGACATACGGACGGACAGACGGACAGACAGACAGACAGACAGACAGACAGACAGACATGTCGAATCTATAAGGGTTCCGTTTTTTGCCATTTGGCTACGGAACCCTAAAAAAGGAGGAGGTTCTCAATTCGGTTGTATTTGGTAATAAGGTGGTAGCAAAACCAATAACAGAGGTATTAATCACAGCTCACCGTTTGGCCGTTTGATTACCGTCCGGACCGAAACCGAATCATCGATGGAGTGTTCAACGTGCGACTCAAAAAGAGATCAGAAAAACTGTAGGGGCCAGCAGGGACGACTTACTAGACCCATGGGTTGGCTTCCGAAAGGGAAACTCAGAGTTTAGGAACGCAGGGCAAAGTCGGAAACATAGGAATGGGTTTTTGACATTAAAAACTCTGACACACCTTCCCACTTAGCCTTACAGAGGAAGAAGTCATTGAGTATATTCTCATCTTAAAAAAATATTAATCATTCATTAAATCTTACGCCATCTTGTTTACCATCGAAGAAAATACATTAATATATTCCATAAAATATAATAATTATTCCGTACTATCAATATTGTGTTCCAGTGTTCGATTAGATTAATGCTAAGCTCGCTACAAGGTTATTATTCTCGAGTCAGAATACATAAATTGTCTGTCTAACTTCGATTCTATGCTTCTAATGTAGGTAATATTCATTGAATACTGGACATGATGCTGTAGAACTAATTTCGTCTGACGTGTTTGGAATACATAATAGCGATTGTTTTTTTTGTATTTATGATAAGAAGAAGAACCTTATACCCATAAATTTAAGTGTCTGTATATGTTGTGTTACTTTTTGATGTACAATAAAGTTTAGTCTATCCTATTATATTCTAAGAACTGCCTTTAAGTGGCAGTGGGCAGGGCATATTTCTTGTCGAAGAGATGTTCGATGGGCAGAAAAATTCTAGAGTGGTGACCGCACACCGGAGAACGCAACCTTCAAAGGCCTCTCAAAAGGTAGACCGATGATCTAGTACGCGTTGCGGGAATGCGGTGGAGGCATGACGCACAGGAATGTTCGTTGTGGCGAGACTTGGGCGTTTGTCAAGCAGTGGACGTCTTTCGACTGAAATGATTGTGATGTCGCTAATTGATGATAATAATGCTATATAACTGTTCAGTGACCGTATGTCCTTTAAAAATAGTCCCTCATTAATTGACCTTAATTTTAACAAGCCAGTTTTGTATTTTATTTTGATTTCAAGTAGTTACGTATTTTATGTCATGGCATTACAACCACTTCAATTGTCCATTCTTACAAATAAATCTGTACTATCAGCAAAAGAATCCAGCGACCCTTACTTAGGTTAAATTACCGTCCCATTCAATCCTTCCAAACAGGGACGGTTCTGGTCCAAAATCGTCTTAAAAATAAAGCTGGCTGTAGATAATTGTTCACCTGTGTCCCTTAAGCGATACTTCTCCGATTTTGCCGCCGGCTTGCGCCGAAGACATTACGCCAGACCTAACAAATTGCGTTATAGCTAAATTAGATTCTCTCTGAGCCCCTGGGGTCTCTGTAATCCGAATAAAGCCATGTTCTAACAGATCATGAGTGGATTTCAGTTTGCATATTCGTCGGTGAGAATATATGTCTTCTTTCGGGAAGTCAAAAAAATCCAAATGATAAACATTGGCGCGTATTGTTCTACTTGCGCATCAAGGAGTTGTCAGCAAACATTAGGGGGCCAGCAGGGTCGAAGCCTTCCTACTGGGGCCAAGGATCTGTTTCTGAAAAGAAGATTCAGTCCCGGTACGAAAGGCAATGAAGGAATAAGTGTGGATCCTCCTCCGCCCAAGACTGCTGATGTCATTGGATGATTTTTCCGCCTAAAAAAAACTTTGTTCATTGAATAACTGGGTTATAGAGATCAGAAAAGTAGTAGCTTTTTACATAAAACTACTACTTTATGTAAAAAGCTACTACTGCCTGTATTATATTTTCTCCGACTATTATGTAGTCAACTAGATACTAATGCCTTGGACGTTGGCTTTGTCTGTCGTCATCTTGCTGTCGTGGAAGGTTAAGTTAGTTTTGCAAACTAGAAAAAATGGAGAAGTATTTAGACAAGTTGTTTCTTCAGCTCCCAACTTGAAACCTCAATTACATCTGAAATTCCTAGATTGGAATATTCAGCTTCATCACTGCTTGATTGTAAACAGATCCCTATACGTTTGATTAAAAGTAGCTGCATAATGATTAACACACGTTCCATCCCCACAATGAGCGATGCAATAAAATAATTTAATATTCAACAGGCAAAATGGAGTACATTCGATTTCAATTCCAGATAAATATGATAGTGTGGTTATGGTCCAATTTTAGAACAATAGAGCAGATGACATTTATGTTATAATAAAGCAGTTGAAATTGTAAATTATTGTGTTGAATCTACATTAATATATATCATAAAGAGGTAAAGTTTGTTTTTTTTTTGTTGGTAGGAGGTAAACTCTGACAGTATTGGTCCTATTGCTAAATTTTATTCACCGATAGAAAGTTGCTTTATTCCTCAATGACATAGGCTATATATTTTATGTACGCGGGTGAAGCCGAGGGCAAAAGCTATTATGTAATAATATGAATTATTTTTGAACAATTTGAGGACCATGGATGCCCCTCGGTTGAAGGGTAAAATTTACAAGTCCGTGATAAGACCTGTAATACTGTGTGGGTGAGAAAGTTGAAAAGAAATCGTTTGTCTTGGTGCGGTCATGTGAAGAGGATGATGAAACGCATGTTACTAAAAGAATTCTGAGCATTCATCTAGATGAATACCCTTGAAGCCTCTTCAGGCCTTCCAAGGCCAAAGGAAAAGATGGATGGATTGTGTGAGGACTGATATGAAATAAAAAAGGAGTTACTGATAGTGTGACGGAAGACAACTGAATAGAAGAAAAAGACCATTCGGTGCAGATCCCAAGAAATATGGGACAGGGGCAGGAAGAAGAACAAGATGATTAATTATTTTGTGTTCACAAATCTAAAAAGTAAGTGACTTAAAGACTAACTAATATAAATATTAATCTGTGTTAAAAAAGAGGAAAGCTTGAGAAAAGTTAGAATTTAAGTATCCATAACCACACCATCACCACCACCACCACCTTTGTACTATTTTTCTGTTTCTTTCTTCTTTTCTTTTTCATGTATGTGTACATAAATAGTTAAAAAAAATAATTAATAGTTAAATCTTAACCTTCGTGCATCCAAAAACATGCTTCTTCATATTCCTTCTCACCGCACTGGCTTTATGTCCAATTCTTACGCTGTTTCCACCATAAAACTCTGGAATGTGCTTCCCCTTGACATCAAAAAAGCTGAAAGTAAATTATCCTTCAAACGTAAAATTCGGAACTACTACTTGAAGTCCTCTCAACCTTAGTTCGGTCTTCGTTCAGTATTGTTATTAAGTTCTCATAGTGATTTCATATTTTTCATAGTATTTATTAGTTTATTATTTTAGCATATATATGTATTTTATTATTATAAATAACTTATTTTATATTGTTCCATTTGAACTATTTGTTATTATGTATTTGTTTATTGTGCAAACCTACCACAGTGTTGTCTTTTTTAACCCAAAGGTTGACTGGTAGAGAATGCCTTGTGGCATTAAGTCCGCCTATGTACCACTATTGTACATGAAGTTTAAATAAATAAATAAATAAATAAATAAATAATAATAAATAAAATCTAGATTCAATTTAAATTACTTTTCTGATAAAAGGAATGAACTTGGTTCACTCATTTCCACTAACGTACACTTAAATACAACAATATACCAAAGCAATTTCAAGTCGTGACGTAACAGTATACATAAATTTTGTTGTTGTGTCTAAACAAGGCAATTCTGCGTTCTGACATTAATTTAAACGCATTCATAACCATTTTACTTAGAGCTCCGAAATTTGGCTGAGATATAATTAATGCTTAAACTAACTGCGCGGGTAAACCGACTTCACGCATTGTTTGTTGTTTGACTTATTTTCTTCTAAAGTGAGAGGAGTGTTTGAATTGGTTCCAGTTATACTGTTCCATTCTACAGTTTGTGTGTGGTAACAGCCTACTCAATAGGAATATTTACATTTCCCCATTCCAGGATACGAAGAAAACCCATCTTTATTTTAACAAAGTTTTTTTTTACTATGCATTTGACCATCGTCTCACTAGATGGTAAGCGATAACGTAGATGACGATGAAGTACGTTTGCCTAAAAGTATTCACTCTTGACTTAAAGATTCCAGGTTATAACTCTCAGGAAACACAAACTCCGGTAGAAAATTCCACTCCTTAGTTGTACGCATAATTAATGTGTTCCCAAAACACATTGTACGTATGGGTGGGATGTTCACCATGTACAGATGGCGTAAGCCTATACGTCTAGTGGTAGTCCGTAGGTTATATCATTTAGATCTTTCTAGCAAATTTGTATCTAGATCAAACAAAAATGTCTGGTGTTTTTCCCTCAAGATTACCTAATCAACAACGTTAAATAAATACGCTTTGAATCCAAGATCATTGTTTACCTATCCCCAAACAAAATCGTTAATTTCTGAATCACGGACCTGTTTATTCAGAAACCCTTCCACCCAAAGTTATTCAAACGAATGGATTCTATTCCAAAATAAACATTCGCCAATTATCTTCGCAAACTAGACGTCAACGTGACATTATTTTGGCATTCGTAACGTAGCTGGAGTAATACGAAATCCATGTATCTTGGTTTGGGCTAAATAAATATGGTCTAGCTAAATTTTGCCTGAGTTTACAACTTCAGGATGATTTTAACTCGTGACAGCTCTCATGAGATATTTGTCTGCGGCTTTTGCGTATACTATATTCGTCTTGCTAAGTGTGAAATTGTTTTGAGCTATTCCAAATTTGGAAGTTAATTAACGTGGTCTGTGTCGGTTGGCTTGTGATTTATTATTACTATTTGATGAATTAATTGTACTTATATCACTTTTGAGTAGATTTCCTTAAATAACTTTGTTAACTCCATATTTCTTGTGTACTAATTTTCCTTTTACTTTTATACACAATGTCTACATCTCTATTTTCTCCAACTCTTCTTTTGCTGGTATACTGGAAGAGATTTCTTTAGAAATAAGCATCATCTTTGTACTATTTTTTTGTTTCCTTCTTCTTTTCTTTTATTATAGTGTGTACATGAATTGTTAGATAAACCACCAGCCGATTCTCCTTTAAGGTGATGGCACGTGAGCATATTCGCAAGAAGTTGGTAGAATCATCACAGAATTGATTGATTGGTTGAACTTGTTTTTCACTACAACATTGTTTATTTGTATGTATTTATCTAAGTATGTATTTACTATTGTATTTGTCTCTCTTCTGTTTGTCTATTTATTAAGTTGCACCTGCTATGTTGTTTCTGCACCACCCTAAGGTCGACTAGTAGATAATGCCTATGACATTAAGTCCGCCTTTGTCCAGTGTAATGTGCATAAAGCATTAAAAAATAAATAAATAATACCTTTGACGGATACAAAATTTAAAACTGAATTGAAGAAGGCTGTATCAAAATACGTAAAAACTCAAAAGAGCAAAGAAATTAAATATTTTTTGGTCTTTTCTGTGTTACTAATTCATTGATAAACCAATGTACGAATATTGACTTGTCAATTAATAAATGTATGAACATTATAGTGACCTGTTTTTGGAATTATAGACTGGAAATAACTTGCGAGCAACCTGGAAAACCAAAGCAAAATCAAAATCATGAATTTCATGTGTTAGTGTCTAATGCTTCACGGTTTGTGCTCTTTCCAGTTGAATACTAATCTCTAGTCAGCTCTAAAATTTACAGCAGCTTGATAAATTGGAAATATTGAATGAATCATGTTGATTCTGCATTATGAGTGTACATTTTAAACGTACATCTATTACTTACGTATCAAATATCTACCATTTTGCTGTTTTCATACCATCTGCTCCGCAGAAGAAAGTTTAATTCTCGTTTACCACTTATTAATTATCATCAGGCAACAATATTTCAGCAAATTATGTTTACTGATATTTTGTACCAGTTTCCTGTTTTTCTATTTCATCTACTGCATCCTCTACTCTTGGATCCTATCCAGCTCCATATTTCTCATCCCTACCTTCATGAACATTCGCTGTTGGTACTTAGCCGTTACAGACGACATTTATGACTGGACCAGCTGATACCTTGAGAACGGAATGTGAGCTCGGTACACTAACCGACATAGTAAGATAACTCATGTCATAACTATGCTAACTACTCAGCCGGTGTCTTGGAAATTAGTATGAATTTTGGAGAAAAGCGAGTGTAATTATAACCGGCTAGCAACGTAGACTTATTTACATAACGTGGTGCTATAATATTTTATCTTGTAAAAAAAATAGAGCCAAATTTTTAGTAAAAACAGTAGCTTTACCAGACCTGTTTGAGGTTAACCATTTTGTCACAAGTTTTATAATATTATTTTATTACCTGTGCAGAGATTGAGGAAAATTGTTCCGTGTAATACAGTTTACACTACGGGGAATAGAGCAAATCAGTTCCATGAATTCGATCTTCTCGAATTATGTAACCTATCGAATTATATAATCTATTATCTATTAATTGACATTGTTTACTTTCACTATTTTTTTTTGTGTTGCGAGGTTTTATTAATGGATATTTATTTTCTATTAACGGATAAATATTTTTTATATTTTTTTTTTTAATTATTTTTTATTGTAATGTTTAAGCACTCATTAGTTTTTACTGCTTGTGTTCCTAGTTTTTGAGTTGTAGTATTCGCACAAAATGTGAATTGTTTTTGATTAAATATATTTAATACAAGTCGTTGCTCGCGACTTTGTCTGGGTCAAATTAGTAAAATTGCAAAAAATAACTAAAAACTTTGTGCTTGCGATTCATTTCAAAAGTCATCAAGTTCATCTATTAACTTTCACACAAAAAGGGTTAAAGCCAAATTTAATATATATTTAAAAAATAAAAATCTAGAGCCATCAGGATGCACCCCAAAAAACCGGTATAGGAACCTTGCTAGTTCAAAGTGGCTCTTGAAAACAAGGTCTGGGAAGATATATGAAGATATATCTAGTGTGAAATGTTCAAGGTTAACAAAAAAAAAAACTTCATGCATTAATTTACGATTGAATCATCGCTTATAACAATTGATCATAATATTCAGAATAAAACAGTTCTAATTTTTAATTAGCGATTTATTTATTTATGCACTAGGTAGTCATAACGTTATCAGTTTTACTAGGAATTTTCGGCAAACCTAAAATAGGGATTTTTTTTCCCGGCGGGAAAATCATCTAATGACATCCCCGGGTCGAAGCCTACTGGAGCCAGCGCTATCCGAAAGGGAAGCTCGGTCACGGTACGACAGGCAACGAAGAACAGGAGTGGGTTTTTAGTAAATAAAAGTCTGACACTATCTCCCGCTTTTTGATTTTCCTATCTAAAAAAAAAGGTATCTACCATGCTAGAGTGAAGTGTTCTTAATAAACTAGTGCGCCTCACCATCGATGATTGCATCACTACTTACCGGATCGCAGTCAAGCACTAGTTTACAATAAAAAAAAATTGACGGTGTCAGATTAAAAAAAAAAATTATTTAAGCCTTGTACCTAAAATTGTTACCGCGTATAGAACCGTATCATTTTTCACGAAATAAAATTTAACTTCAAACATATTTTTTTTAACAAACAGGATCACCAATTTATAGAATACATCGGAACGTTGGCTCTCAAACATTTTTACCTACAAGTGGATGTAGCAAAAAGTTATTTTGTTACACTAAATTCAATACAAACGGGTATATAGCCGTTTTGTATTGCCAGTACAAATAATAAACTGAATAACAAAACCCTTCATAATTAACGAAACTTTAACGATGTTGGCAATGGACTCGACTGAAAAAAAGGATAAAAAACCGATTTTGGTTTATACTAATTCACTTGAGGGAATTTATCTTAGTTTTATTTCCACAGTTTTTGTTTAAATTTAAACTTTATGATAATGATGTTAAAGTTGATTTTGATTTGCACAAGATAATGGCTTAGTAGTGTTTGCATAAATTGTGCGATTAGCGCTGTTGAGTAATAGTTATCCTGGTTAAGACGAGTGACAGTTTACGTCACACAGTTATTTTAGTTCTAGCGTGTGTAGTTTGTCTAAAAGCAGTATTCCCTATGTACCATATTCATTTTATGAGACAAAATGGTTGGTTTCTGAACTTTAGATTTTATGCGAAATCTTTAATTCTCATTCGTTTCCCAATATTTCTTAGCTCCTCTTTCTGCAAAGCAGTGCTAGCGAAGGAGGCGGCCGCACGTATGTAGGAACAAATATCCTTATGCCCCTGCCGCCGTGACCCCGATTTTGGCTACCAACCGTCATAGGCGCGAGCTTGTTGACGACGAGAAATGAGTACCCAGCCGTCCGGCCGTCCTGTAAACAGCTGGTCCGAGCCCGAGTCATCAAAGGTGGGTAATGTTCCACACGCACATCAAAGAGGTTTCAGTAAAACCGTAAGGGCCTAGCAGCGCCTGCTGGACCCCTGGGTCAATTTCTGAAAGCAAATCCATGGTCTTATAATGCATCAAAAAGCAACTGAAGGAACATAGCTATAATTTTAGTCAGTAAAATTCTGACATTCTGATGGCTCCAGAGCGTCCAGAGAAAACACAAACATTTTTTTAAAAGTGGGAGGTCTCTAGGATGGAGAAGGTGTATCAGAATTTGACTGACTAAAACCCAACTGTGATCTTTTTGCGTTTTAGAAACACGGTAGCTCTTTCAAATGTTCCTGTAGCCCTATACAGAAGTAATGCGCACGTGACGCCATATAGAACAGCCGGCCTTGGTGAGATGATACAACTGTAAAAAATGTGATAGTCCTTCCTTGCCAGAGTTTGTGTTTCCTGATAGCTACAACCTGGGAATCTTTAAGTCGAGAGTGAATAGGTTTCTTCTAGGTAAGCGCGTTCTATCGTTGACCGCATCGTCGCTTTCCATCAGGTGAGATAGCGGTCAAGTGCGAACCTATCTACAATAAAAAATAAATAAAAAAGGTAGTAGTAGTAGGACGAAACGGCATTGTGACATCCTACATACACAGTACATTTAAAAAGGTCTCAGTTCCAGCAATAGGCAGGGACTGATAGGCTCATTATGTTATGTAGTGTGGGCATGAAAAATTAGGAACATATCACGTTGAAACAAGTAGAATATTTCAACAATAGCCTTCTTGAGGATGATAGAACATGATTGATCGTGAGGCCTGTGAGTAATTTGCTTTCCCTAATTAACTGTCATGTACTTACATATTAGCGTGAGATATGATCTTTGTTTTATGATGATTTTTATAAAGAAATGAAAAAGAGTATGTTTACTACCAGGCGCACGGCGATGCGCCACCAGTACATGGTGGCTATCCCACCTATAAACACAAAATGTTTTGGCTAAAGAGTGGAATTCTCTGCCAGAGTCTATATTTCTTGATGGCTACAAGCTGGGGATTTTTAATTCAAGAGACCGTATCGTCGCTTCAATCAGGTGAGATAGCGATTCAAGCGCAAAGCTAAAAAAAATAACATTTGAAAATAAATTTACTGATGGGAAACCGTTGCTATTAATTTACGCACATCTCTTTAACTCATCACCAATGCAAGCATTATTTATTTGCCGCACTCCATTTCCATCGACACCGTCCTATCAATCTTAAACCGTACCACTAAACTCGAAAGGAAGCGGAACATTTTAAAAATTCACTTCCAATATCTATGAAAGAACAAAAAAAATGCCGTAGAACCCTCAGGCGAAAAACTCCGTACCAGTTCAGAGCGGTTGTATCCAGTAAATTCCGGATCATTCTAGAACTCTAGCCCATATTTTGTGCGCAGCGTGCCGACAACGCTTCGCAGTAGCGAAATTTAATTCCCAAGCTTCTTGTGTTTGGTTCAAAGCGTATGTAGCATAGTAGACGTAAGATGTGAAGTGTTTTCGGTCTTAGAGAAATAGATCACTTATATTTGAGGGTATTTGGATACAATACATTCGGCCAGTTATAATTTTGTCTACCTGTCATCTTGATCATTCTCAAGGGTCCTTTGAATTATTGGGCATAGGGGTTATTTTGGTCATACTAAGATACCTGACTATAATTTTGAGTATGTAACTATGTATTATTGGCATGATATAGAATATGGGTTCTTAATACAGCGATTTATTTGACTTGAAGAAAACTGTTCCCTGATAGCTACAACCCGGGAATCTTTGAGTCGAGAGTGAATAGGTTTCTTCTAGGTAAGCACGTTCCATCGTCGACCGCATCGTCGCTTTCCATCAGGTGAGATAGCGGTCAAGCGCGAACCTATCAAAAATAAGAAAAAATAAACTAAGGAAATTGTTACTTAGCTAATGGTTTCGGACAGGACCCAGTAGCGCAATCTTCAGATTACTATATACTAATGGACGTTTTGTAAGACGCAGACGTGGAGGTTATAATACAGGGTATTAAGGAAGAGATATTATCTGAAGCAACTGTGCATCTGGGAACTGTTTATTTTTCAGAGTCATAACTTTTATTGAGAAATATTTACTGTGCGTGTTACAGTCGAGGCAGTAAATCTCCTATTCGAAGATTTGCTAGATAAGTGTCACGCTGTGCCTTCTTTTGCAAAGCAGTAATGCTAGCAAAGTATTGAAAATAACAAAGATGGGCACAGCCGGACAACCTCACGCCCCAACCATCCAAAGGGAGACGCCCCGGGTGCGGACATCTACCGTGTATATGCCAACTAGAGCCACGGGGACTACCAGAAATGGAAATCTCAAATCAAGTTTTAGCTTCAAAAACTCAAAGGGCAACAAAAGGTCACAGGTGTGGTTTGAATCAGTAAAAATCTGACACGCCCTCCTGCTTTACCCAAGAGCCGGAGAAATTGTTGGATTATTTCCCACTTCAAAAATAGTAACAAAACAAGAAACAAAAGAATAAAGGAGTAAGATTGAATAAAGATTTTTAATTCAAAGTTTTAAGTTTTCAAAATACATAATAGTTTTCATAAAGTGATTTTTTATCCAACAAAAAATCATAGAGCTTAAATTCACAAAGCATTTTAAAATATACGAAACAAAAAATATATTGCAGAATAAGAAAAACATAATACGTATACCAAGTGAAAAGCTGTGTATTAAAACAGCTTCAACTGCAGATGCAGTTACAACACCTATCGGGCATAATAAAATAAAAACCAATAAAACATTAACAGCACAGAATACTGTTATTCGCGACCACAGAACATGGGCTACATTTTATTCAGGAAAATGTATGGATCCCTCAGGAATACAAAAAGGTCACTTCGGATATCCACAAGAGACCCCGTGAACCAAATACTGCAACCGTACAAACCTAGCCCAAGTGTTTTGAAGAATACTAAATTGTTCTTGAACTTTCTGCTAACTTAATTAGCGGAAAAACGACGGCATAAACACTTTATTCCGCGGAATAGATGGATGTTAATATTCATGAAATTAGGTAAGACGTGGGTAAATAAAATGTTTATGAAGAATTTGAAGGAGTATTGAACTTTTTTAATGCTGAACATCTTTCTTATATTGAGAAAAGATGTAGACAGTTAACTCTCAGCTAGTAGTAAATATGTATTTATTCAGGCATTCACCTGCGGAACGGACATCCTCACGCTTCAAGCGCTGCGTCCACGACCCCGACTACCAGCTATGGTAGACGTGCGGACGACGAGCAATGGGTAGCTTGTCGTCTGACCATCGTCAATAGCGCGTAGTGTTTCACACGCTCCTCAAAGAGATTCCAGTAAACCTTAAGGGCCCAGCAGAGCCGATACCCATTCGAGCCGCGGGTATTTTCTGAAATGAAAACCCGTGGTCTTGAACGCAAAAGGCAACTGAAAGACAAAGGTGTGGTTTTAGTTAAATTTTGACACACCTTCCCGCTCCATCCAGAGCGAAAGAAGATATATGGATGATGACCCAACTACAAATCTATCTGCTACTATCTCATATCTAGAATGTGTGTGTAAGACTAGTAAGAACAGACTTTTATATAACTAAAAAAGTAATATTTGTACAAGGTTAACAAGATAGTAACGATTCCCTAGGTATTGCGACTAGAGTCAAGGCTGTCTGTAACAGGTTTGTCGTCTGCTTCTTTACTAACCTATTTATTGTATAAAGAAAACAACACTTCACCAAAATAAGAAAATGGTGGCTCATTCTTGACTGCGCTTGAAAATTATTGTTACAGGCTTCTTAAGGAAAAAGCAATCCAATTTATACATGCTGATAAAAACTCTCCTGTTAAGGTTACTCTTTACATTTTGATGCACCTCTAATGATTATGTTGGTAGCAAAATACATCAGCATTTTGGCAAAAAATGGAATACTTCCACCCCCTACACTTGCGTTCATAGTGCTACATATTTCTGTCACTTTCCACGCTCGCATGACAGACTAAGATGGAAAATTATAATTATGTCACTGACATAGCAAGCAAAATATTAAAACGGGCTTGAATTTTCTCTGTTTCACTCATTACGGTATAGTAATAAAAAATAATACGGTCTGAATTTTAAGTTCTATTACGATTTTGTAATGTAAGAAAAACATTATAGGTAATATAATGCGGGTAATAACGGTGTCGCAGTAAAAATGGAAGAAAGTGAAATGGGTTACTCTGGCTCTCGAGGAGAATGGTCGAGCATTCGTTGTTGTTTCTAATTATTGTTATAGCTGACCTAGCTTTTAGAAGTATAGATTTTTATACCAAAGCGAGAATTTTATAAGAAATTTCTTGCTTCACCAATACTAATAACTAGGTGCTTGAGCATTTATTTTTGCAAATAAATTCACATAGTTGCCAGGAACTTTTTGCAGTTATTTTTTATTACTATCTCAAAGTGCCACTCCTGGGTAAATGTGTTATTTCATTACTTCCAAAAAGGTCCTAATTTTGCTCAACTTTTGTCGGTTCCACACAATTTTTGTCCCAAAATCAAATCAGTTGTTTGTTTTCTGTTTGACGTAGCAACTGGACTGACTGGCTTTAGGAAAATGACAATTTCTTTCGAATATAAGTAGACTGTAGTATTTGAATCAGAAATAATTTTATAATCTTGGAAAACTAAATTACAGATATATTATGTCATAGAGTACAAAGAGCTTTTGAACTTTGTAAATGGTCACTACAAAATCAACTTAAAATATACGATTATAAAGTCGATACGATGGAGATGAATTCAATTTGTCTCGAATTATCTTAATAAGCTAATATAGTTGACTACTGACCACATCGCATTCAGACATGACATAATATATTATTAAAACTTTTTGCTTTTTTTAGAGTTAAAGTTAAATATTCTTTTATTAGGTTTAATTTATACACTTTTTGTAACACTTTTGAACTTTGTCACATTAAATTAATTTATTGAGATGAGTTTCATTATCATCGACATTCCCTATATACAATAACAATACTCTTTTCATAAGTCGATCGTAGTACTTGCAATTTTATTGCTAACCCCTAAATCAAATCTTAGCAGTGTAAAATACTCAATAACACAATTTTTAAGAACCGGTTCACTTTATTCATAGAAATACAGTATTCACTAATTATCGCATAGTATTACATACTTACGTTTAACCTTGATCCAATCCACCATGATTATGTATATCAGAGAAATAAAGAATAAAAAAATTCAGTCTTAAAATTTTCTAGAAAAATATTTGCTTTAAGACGTTGAAAATATTGCATACCATTCATTTTCAAAGCACCGGGTGCCTTAAAATTACGAAAATAATTTCGTTTTAAATGGTTACGCTTTTCTTCATACCCTGAATACCACTTATAAGGACTGTTTTTACACCGTAATGTAAATAATGTGCATTACAATGTACCTACATGTTACGTAACTTTATTTTAAGTCAAATTGTCACTAGGTACAATCGATATTTCTATCTTTAAATATTACATAAGAATATTGTGTTCTTTTTCACACATTTTAGGCTAGACCTGAACTGAATACCAAAATAAAAGCGACACTGCACTATACCGCAAAAAAAAAACAGAAAACGAAAAGAACATGAAATGAGAATAAATGAAGACGGGCATTATTCAAGTAATAAAAACATATTTGAAAAAAAAAAAGACAAGAATGAGAAATTTAAAAATAACTAGCATCTTTTCAGCAATTATAATATCAATGAAACAACTCAATATTATTATATTGCTGATACAAAAGAATTTCAAACATGCTATTTTCTTTCCCTTTGAAGAACAACATTATGTCCATTGTCTTATCTTTCTTTATATTAAAAGACAAGTCTCTATTTCGAATAAAAAATCTTGCCTTTTAATAACGGTACAATATTCTTATCTCTTCTGCACTCCGGTGTAATACGAAACCCAAGGCTTATTCTTCAGAAAATTCCCGCCCAGGGACAGTCTAGAACGGCACAGTTTAAGGCTGAATTCAAAAAAATATAACCAATAAGAACAAACTTGGAGCATTCATAAAATTTTCTGTTGGCATTTGTGTGCTTTTAAAGAGGACTTGAAATAAATGGTATTTTTACCGTTTTGTATTGTAACGGCTGTTTTTTGCTTGAACAAAGTAATAAAAGTTTCAAATATGCACCTGACTCTTACTCTTTCGTTTTTTTGCCCCTTCAGTTATGTGTAAATGAATGCAATTTTACTTTTTACTTTTTGTTTCTCCATCTTTTGAATCTTCCGTATAAATGTTTTACAAATTTATACGTTTCATTTCATGTTTTATTCTTATAGAAGCTAAAAAATTCATTTCGGTAAGAAAAAGGCCCTAAAACAAAATAATACAGCCTAGCTATAACTTAAATTAGTTTGGCAGAAATATGTCGAATAAAAAAGAAGTGGGTAATAAACGTACAATGGCAAAATAATAAAATACAGCGCACTTAACTTAAGTGTAGCAGTTAACGAAAATATATTGGTGCTGAACATATTCACACAGTTACATCCTACAGAGACCAATTTAAATTTTACCCAACTAATAACTAACGGAATATAATAAAGACTCAATACATTTCTGGCTGTGCTAATCTTCAAATCCCACCTAGGAATCCCTAACTTTTCCGACAAAGTAAGCTTTGGAACCCTTCAAATCCCAATTTGTAGGTAAGTACCGTCAAACTAATTTCTCTGAGATATGTGTCGCCCCTCCTACGCGCTCAAGCCTAATAGAACTTTCGGCTTGAACAATATGCGGTGTCAGCTGTGAATAAAGTATTTCCATTTTCTCATTTTCTTTCTTTGATGTTTTGGCTCTATTACTTTTGTTTCTTTATCAATGTTTACTTAAATATTAACCGACGAATTGTGAATTGAACTTTCTATAAAATGATTATGTTATATCTTAGTCTACCAAGTCTCTGTCTGCCTTTGTTGAAATGAAGATATACCAAGGTTACCGACATAGTTCGAAGAATCACCAAAGTTAAGTGGGTAGGGCATATTGCTCGGAGAGCAGTTGGTCAATAGTGTCGAAAAGTTTTGGACTGGGGATCACAGAGACTTGGTGACCTGGCCGATGACCTGGTGAGGGCTACACTTGAGGGAGGCTTATGCTGAACAGCGGACACCATTCGGCTGAAATAATGATGATGATGAAACTCTGTTGTAAAAGAAATAAAGTTGCCAAAATACTCCCGAAAAAATATTTAAACAGAGTCTACGTATTGCACTAGCTTAACAACCAAAACGTTAAATCATTCCAACAGAACCGTTGAGCCGAGTAATCCTTGGTATATGAGTGCTTGAGAATCCACTGTATCATTGAAAATTCGCTTTTATGCCTGTATTTATAAGAGCTGTGCTTGCACACGTTAGATTCGTGGTTATGAAATGCCTTGTGCTATTTTGCTTTGGTGAGAGGTTACGGATTAAATTCCATGTTGGTGCAAGTTTTTGGAGATTTATTCACTACATAGTGAATACTATTACTACTGGTTACTGTTTTGGGAATCAATTCAACCATAGTTTATTTCATCAGTTTTATGTTATATGCAATCTAGATTGATACGGAAATATGCTGAAAATTTAAAACAAATTTGAATGACGTATATCGCATGGTTTGCAGTATTGATTGATGAATCACTATTTGATGGACAGGCTAACGGATAGAGCGATGGACGTTTCCGAGTGGTAAATTTGGGAATGGTGTAAACTTTTAAATTGAAGTCAACGAATTTGTTGGTGAAAACCAGAATATCATAACACTATATATCACACAAATATTAGAAAGGCGAGAGTTTGTGAGTATGTTTGTTACTTATTCACTCTCGAACAGTTGAATGGATTTTAAAGACACACTTGGTGTACGGGTAGATCATGTCCTGGAATTGCACATAGGATACTTTTTATCCTGGAATAGGTTCCTCTGCGATAATCTTTTACTATCACGCGCCCAAATCTGCTGGCAGTAGCTAATAATGTTAAAAAGGTGGAAGTTTTAGTCCGTTCCATCATCGGACCACACGACGTACAGCGTTGCGCCACCGGTACATGGTAGACATCCCACCCATACGCACAAAGCGTTTTGGGAGCACATTTTTTGTGCGTACACCCTAAGAGTGGAATTCCCTGCTGGAGTCTGTGTTTCCTGATAGCTACAACACAGGAGTCTTAGTCGAGAGTGAATAGGTTACTTTGAGGCAATCGTGCTCCATCGTTTACCATCAGGTGCAATGGTGGTCAAACGCAAGCCTAGCAATAAAAAAAAAGATATTATGTGTTTGTGTGTGTGTGTTCGTTTCTTCATCATGCTTGAACAGCTGAACGGATTTGGTTGAAACTTGGAACACGAATAAACCATATCCATATTTTTTTATCCCGGGAATATGTTCAATTGGGATCATTTTCTACTTTTACGTGCATGAAGTAGCCATTATAGTATAGTTTAATTAAAAAACTTTTTTATCCCCTTTCTTACCAGCAAAGAGCAAAATAATATCACAAGTAATATTTAAAAATAAAAACGCTCTTCATATGTATAACTTTTTTTTTCTTCATCGTTTGTAGCCAAAACTAACTACGGGTGTGTAAATGAAAAATATGTCGGTTACAGTAAAACAAAAACAGTTTCTGTCCAGTTGCCAAGTAGTAGCTTTGTCTACTTGGCCAAGATACGACATTCGACCTTCTTTGGTTCAGTGGGTCAATGTTTTTATTCAGCGGATATAGCTCTATAAACACCATTAAGATAAAGACGAACCACGTCATTTCCAGCAATTATTAATCATGCTCTGTAATGATGATCTTAGCTGTTTGTTTTGTTTTGCTTCTATAACTGACTATTACAATATATATTACAAAACTCATCAGTAGACTTATCGTTACTTCATCTACATCTATTATTATAAAAAGATAAAGTTTGTTATGTTTTTGTTTGTAGGAGGTACTGGTTCGATTGCGAAATTTTTTTACCCAAAGAAAGCTTATTTCTTCCTGAATGACATAGGCTATATTTTATGTATGCGGGCGAAACCGCGGGCAAAATCTAGTCTAACATATTCATAGTCACGTATAATTAAATAGTGTACTCGTATTGTGTGTATATATTTAAGTACTCAAGCGTTTTTGATGATTTTACAAATCAGGAAAAAATACATGCATGTTTTCTTCTGAATTACCATTTATTTATTACGTTACTAGCTTCTCTCGTGTGAAATCGTCATATCGCAAATATATGTTATATATCGCATATATGCTCCCGAGATAATACTTTATGTCCTATTTCAAGACGTGGTTTCAGGTACAAAACAAAACAATCGAATCCGTTCAGTCATTTGAGTTTGAAGAAATTACAACATACTTTTCCACAATCACACATACAAACTTTTACCTTTATAGTTATTTTGAAGTGTAATAAATGTACTTATACTCCATTCAAACAAGATAAGACATCCAAACAAACCTTTTTTACTGTCCGTGCAACCGATTTTGACTTTTATTGCGTTGGTGGCATGGTAAACAGCGGCTGCAGTAAATAGTGTTGTAACCACCTTTTTGCTTTTACTGCTATCCTCATGTCTACGACATAAAAGTCAAAATCAGATCAACAAAAAGTGAGAAAGGTTTTTTAAAATATCTAATATTATTTCATATAGTACTCCATTTAGTGTGATTAAGAATACTACTAAAGTCTGTCTAATAAGTCAACCGACTTGGGAATTTTGTATAATATTTAATCATTTAAAAAATACTTATGTTCGGTACTTTTTATAAGGTTATTCTGTTAGTAAACAATGATCTCTATCTCATAATCAACGTTGATTATTGAACCCGTGTTGACTACATCAGATTTCATTAAATTCTCAAATAATTCTCTTCAAATAATTACTCAAGTCGTTTAACTTATTAGACAGACTTTACCTATGAAATCTCATTCCTATTGGTTTACAAAATAAAACTAATCTACAAAAACAATCGCCTCCGCTTCTTCTCATATCTTGGGCTGTAGAAGATGAGTTGCTATAGCAAAGATGTGCTGTTTCGCAGATTACCTCCTGTTCAGAACAATCGTAATGTCTGAAACCGGAGCCGAGCCGCGGTATTTTTTATTAATCAAAATACTGTTCGTATTAAATTGAGTGCATCTCGTGTGCCGAGGGATTTTAACTTTATTTCTTTATTTTATTAAACCCAGATTTACTGGTTTTATATTTTCCATGACAGATTTATTTTGCGACGCGTCGTTCGTTGAATATACATAGGTGGCCGTTTAAAACATTATGTATTTTGGATACTGTACATCTGTGGTTCGGTGTGAAATAATAGTGTTTGCGTTTATTTTAAAAAGATAATTGAATGATGTTTTATTGCAAAAGCATTGTTGCTGTTATGATACAGAAAAAGTGCTGTAGAATACAGAAATATTAGGAATACAATTAAAAATTGCTTATTTGTGGCAGTAATTGTTCGATTGGAGTTGCGCAGTAAAGGTTCAATTCCCATACGGAACAAATATTTGTATGCTGTAACCTTTTAGCTGATTTCATGGCTGCCCATTAACAAGGTTTATTTTTTATTTTGTGACTGTCACGGTGTCACTTTTTGTGTGTTTTTTTTTAACGTGTAAAAATTGTTATTAAATTTTTTCATGTTTTAATATGTTGGAATACAAGCTTTATGAATGTTCAGAAAGTCTTTTACTGACAATGTGAATACAGGAGTAATTCTTATTGCGGGGTAACGTTTAAAAAAACAAAACGCCAATTTCATCTGATACTGTAAGCTAGCATTAATGTTTTCAACAACACACAAATTGAATCTCTCCATAACGCAATAAATAGGCAGGTACTTATCAAAAAAAAAAAAATAAGCCATGCAGTAGCTACGAAACTTCGCAATTTTCACAAGATGAGCGTCATGTTAACACAATTTACTTCAAAAAGGGACAAAGAAAAAATTGCATCAAATAAATAATAAGGAAACCGCGGAACACAAAAAAAAACGCTGCCATATTCAAAAGCTGGAATAAAAACATCAGCGTAAAGCTTGTAATATGATTAACATAATCTCGTTGTGGTGACTCACAAACTCTAAGATACAGCCTGTATACGAGTAAGAGAAAATGATATATCGTAAAAGTTTCACAAAACACATCACCCCGTCTAATGTGCTTGGTTATTTTCTGTTTTTGCATTTTCGTTCGTAACTTTTAATACGTTATGTTTGTTCTTTGTGAAAGACCTTTGGATTTCTTGAGTGTCATTGTCTCTTTTGTTGTTTGATATAGTTTTTTGAGAATCTTTTTCCTTATTAGATGAAGAAACTGTACGAGTAACTTCAATCAAGTTTTGAAAGGAATCCTCGCATTTTCCAACAAAAGGACTAACTTTCATGATTTTTCTTAAGTTGTTAGCTATCTACTTTTCTAGTTTAATTAAAATCTGGTTTCGTAAACATTGTTATATTATTATGTCTACGTATTTATTGCTGAGACAAAGATTTTTTCAAACTTACCACATTGTGATCTATGTGTGGTAGATTTGAACAAATTTTTGTATGGGAGTTGATTCTTGTCACATGTTTTAAATGTTTTTTAGGTGTAGGACATAGTTGATCTGCAGTATTGTTAGAAAGAGTCACCATGATCGTGGAACGCAAAGGGCAAATGAAGCTACTCAAAATAGTCTCAGTCCTTAAAAGTCTGTCACTGCCTTTTGCTCCATAAAGAGCGAGATAAGTTATTTTAATGAGACCGACCCCTTAAAAATGGACATAGCATAAGCATAACTACTTCTACTGCTGAGTCGCAGGCCTCCTCTATAGGAGAAGGAATTGGCCGTAATTCACTATACGGGCCCAGTGCGGATTAGTAGATATCATATCTTAGGTAGATATCATGACTTCGAATTTTTGGTTCTATGATTTACCGGTTTCCTCATAATGTTTACCGTTTCGAGAGCAAGGGTGATAAAGTAAATTACACAAAGTAATGCGCCTGGCTAAGTTTGCACCCGTGACCTACAATTTGTAAGTCGAGGCAGTTACCACCCCTACTTTGAAAAGTGACATAGGTGATTATAATATATTAAAATTCCATTACTTATTATTTACATTTGTGTTGGCTATTTTCACTAAACCACCAATATCATTACAAACTAGCTGACCCGTCAAACTTCGTACCGACTATTTTTCAATGAATGTAGTAGATCTTTCGATATAGCCAACCGATTGGGATGAAACTAAGCCTACACTTACATGATACGCGCACAACTAAAAATTTCTAGAGGTTTATTATATGTAGTAAATAGATAATACCTAGGGTAAAATCCCGAATATTTTATAAAACAAGCTAAATAGGAGACGCTTCATACATAAAAGAAAATATCAATGTTAGGTACATTATTATGCGCAGATGGCCTCACTTTAATGTATAATGCATGTTTCTCTAGGCGATGCTAGCAAACGGAGAATACTTTGTCAGGCTTCAAATTTTGATGAAAATGGATATTTATTCTATAAGGACAAAATCAGTTGACGATACAACTTCAGTATTAAGTACAAACATTTCACTTCATAACTGTAATAATGATTTTGTGGCAAGTACCTAACTAGTATAGGTGGTAACAAATTAATACATGGAGACCCGGATCGAATATGCAACTTAGACTTATTAATTTCCTTGGTAGAGACGAAATCATAAACGTTTATTTCAAATATGACTATTTACAGGTTCTTTATTAGGACTGACAAAATTTCAGTCAGTCAAACAAAGGAAAGCTAAATTACACGTTCTAAAGTATAGATCTCTATGGAAAAGAACGTGCAAAAAATTCCATAGACACCCTTTTAAATCATATTAGTTGTTACATAAATCTTGGTTACATATTTTTGTCGTTTCTGCAATGTGAGCTTAATGTAAATAAATTAGAAAAAAAGTAATAAAAAAAAAGAAATTGAATTAAACCACTGCAGCAGCTTCAGACAGCACCCATTCATGAGCATGATGGAAGTATTGAGATTTCTATTTGTCCTATAATATGTAATTTTATTAAGCTAATTAAAAATACTCATGCGAAAGAACAAAAAGAACATAATCTCGTACAAAGAGTTACAAAATTGGAACAAAAAATAAATTCGCGCCGAGAGTAAAATCTCTTCAATTGAAAAGCTTTTCGGTTTTCGTCATGTGCCTTTTTGAAACCAAAACAATGACAACGATTCCAAAGGCATTCAACCTCCTAATTGGATCAAAAAGCCCAAAATTCTACAAAAAGGTTTTTTGGTTTCACACATTCTTCGTTCTCTTCAATTACAATAAGGCCTAGCTTAGCAAAAACCGGATTTATTCGTTCGCTTTTTATGGACGCTTCAATTTCTACCACTTATGGTTCCAGTTTGGGAGTAACAGAACAACACACATTTCACGTTGCTCCGTTATTTTTCTTGTGGAAACTTTCTGGGATATTATTTTTCAATTTCACGTGTATTGAGTTGGTAAGTTATATGATACATTTGAATGTTCTATATTTCTTTCTTATAAATGAGTCAGCATTGCTTAGGGCTATTGATACTTTATTGGACTTGTTTCCATGGGATCTTCGAATTGGTTCTTTGTGTTGAGAAAATAAGTCATTTGATCAATTGCTAAATTGAATGATAATAGTCAGTATTGACATTAGTTTTATCTGATCTATTTCGTTTGCTGTTATTCCAGTTTTCATGTACAAAGCAATAACTTCACCGAAGTTAATTTCATTTATAAAAGTCAAGACATATTCCACATTTCAAAACTTTCACATTCTCATAAATTAGCTCAAGATGAAATATTGGTTCAAGACTTTGCTCTCTGTATAAACACCTTGTAAAACTTTCAAACCACATTATACTCAAAGTAAATCCATAAACACACCAACGAAGTGTCTTACACAATCTCACATGTTTACCACATTCCGTCTACGTAACATAATCTTATCCTAAAGTGTAACCGTATCCGTAACTTTTAGTTCTGGATTTATTTCACAGAGTTTGGTAAAAATTCGTAATGGCAAACTCAGACGGCGAGTGAGTGGTGTTAAAATTAAATGTGATGTGTGGGAGGAAAGTGGAGGTAGGGAAGTTCTTTGTGGTCATGTTGTATGTTTGTTTAATGAATTGGTGCGTCAGGCAAAACATGACTTTATAGTAAACTAACCGTTGCCAGTAGCTTCACCCGTACGTTCATATGTAAGTGAAAATTATCTGAAGGGAACATTTTCCTGAGATATATTAGGATATATTTTGGTAATTTAACGACGTAGTTGATTTTATAGAAGTTGATTGGTTTGAATGTGATAAAATGACTAGTGCTGCTTGCTGTGATGGATTAATAAACTTGTATTTCTTATAAATTTCTTTCTATTTCGATCTACAAATTAATTATGTATATACCTACTTGGTTCCTTGTTGGCCGTTCACACTAATTTCCCAAACGAATTGAAACTGTAATTTTTAGATCATTGTTAAAAACAATTCTTTATAAACAAAAAGAACTGTGGAGTTTCTTGCCGATTCCTTTGCCGTATGTTAAATATATAAATTAGAGTGGAATTGATTGGGTCACGGGAATCTGATGGATAGAAAATGCACATAAGCGTTAGTTATGGCGACACTTGGGCGAGGCGAATGTCCAACAGTAGACAATTTTGGGCTGAAATGATGATGATAAATGGTATTATTTTGGAAATAGGTTTTTAAAAACAGTTTTTCATTTAATTTATTTTGTCAGTTTAACCTAGGTGAGGTCGGGGTTTCCTAGCTGACTAATCTGAGAAGAAACTTTGAAAAATACTCAGGGGGATGAGGATTACATAAGAAACTAATGTAATCATCACTGGACTTGTCTTTAATTCATAAATGGTATACATTTTTTTTTTGCAAAAACCGGTTGAACTTAAATATATTACATCTAAAATAACTAAATATTCCAAAGTTTGTTGTGTTGTTTACCATATTTTTCCTACTGCTCTAACATACGATGTCATCTCTTTTTCTTCCAACTCTCTTTTTACGGGTAAGTATGCTGGAACAGATTTTATTAAAAATAAGCATCCCTTTTAACGTGTTGCGCCGACCCCAAATAAAATGGGACAAGGGCAGGAAGAAGAAGACTTTTATGCATGTCTTTCCTTCTTCTTGTTCTTATTGTATATATGTGTTTTTGTGTATACATAAATTGGTAAATAAATAAATATATTTTTTGATAGTACCGTGGTCAAAAGTATATTTAGCAAACCACAACATTTTGGATGATAATAATGACATTACTGCAAACGATACATGGCATTTTTAATGATCTGTTTAAAAATTACCTGAATGTGGTTGTATCGTATTAATTTCATTAATTTATACTAAACCAGTTCCACGTAATGCGTGGCTAAGGCCTACTCTCCACTGACGCGTAGCTTCATAGATGCGTATTCGTCACTGTAAGATTGATGTACTATCAAAGACACTTCTGCCTGACCACCGCTAAGTCCATTTTTGCTTGCACTCGAAACGAAAATTTCAAAGGATTTGGTTTGGTGCCACGCCGCAGGATTCAAGCAATTTTTTTTTTTAAATTTTCAGGTGAAAATGACCGCGATGGTACGTCTGTTCATAGTTTACGTAGGTACAAAACTATGAAATTCGCTGTCGAAGCACCAACGTTGTGTTTGTGTCGCAGCATGCAGGCTTCATAAGGCCTTTCGTACGAGATGTCATACGTCAAGGTAAATATCGAGCGAAAGCACGTTTTTATTTTTGTAAAAATGGCGGAAATGTTTTCGTCGTCCGACGGTATTGTCACAAATGATTTAAAACGTACTCGTGTAGTGCGCCTCGTGGACAGGTTTCATCACGCTGTGTTGCTCAAGGTGTCTGTCTAAGTGTCCATGCTATTTCGTTATGATTCTCTTATGTCAAATGCTACGAGTTTGCCACGCCTTTGATTCCTTTGTTCTGACGTTATCTCAACACTCAGTCACGTGGTTAAAACAAAAGAAATGAAGGTGTGACCAACTTAAGGCGTTCGACACAAAATAATCGAAACCAAACTGTCGTAACTTGGCAAGGGGGGCTGGTGTATTTTGAAGCGTTCATGACTCTAAGCATCCCTGGTTAGTCGGCCTAAACATTAATAAATCAACCATGTGGAATCGTTTCAAATTATGTGATCAAAATATATTTAATTTATTAACCTACACTGCTGCTTTGAAGCGAGTACATACGTTTGAATGATTCAAATTACTATGATGATTAAATCTGGTTGCACAGCAGTTTCATGTTGATTTTGTAAAATATATGCATTCAAATGAATTATATTGGTATTAAAACATAATCAGTCGTATAATTTTCCCACTGCTAGATCTCCTACAAAAAGGAATGGGCAGTAATACACTATGCGGTCCCAGAGCTGTCACTTGTGTTGGTGGATATCACATATCTTCGAATCTTTTATACCAGCACATTTTGGTTTCCTCACAATGTTTTCTTTCAACGTTTTGAAAGTAATGGTGGTGAAATAAGTTATACACATAAAGTTAGATACATTTAACCTTTTTAATAGGGACCGTTACCACTAGACTAAACAATAATTATAAGTACATAATATATCATTATAAGTATCATTTTTAATGTAGTAAGTTATTTGACCTTCATTTTTATTTAATTTTTACATTGCATTATTATCCTAATTTTTATTCACTGACTTATATTATTTTTTTTTTGTTATAATCCTTAATTTTAATTTAATATGTTGATTATTCTTATTCTACATTAATGACTAAATTATGAGATAGTGTGTACACTTTTGAGGTAGATTTTTAAGGAACTAATTTATTTATTATTAAGATCTCATGTAAAAATGTACCAAAAATCACACCAATAAATGAATTTTGAATAATTACAAAATTAAAAATTAAAAAAAAAATCCGACATATAAAATCTATAAAAAGTAAAAGAACTGGGCCCCAAGTCTGCTATTTTTATAAATTCGTCATTCCAACACGATCCAATTGTCATTTTGCTAAAAGTTTGTAATCTGCTAATTCATAATGATCGATCATTGATTGGTCAATGGTCTTGTAATAGAATTGTGATAGAATGATAATTTCGAGCATATTAGAACCAATAACTGCACAATAACGTTCTAATGGTAAAACACTGATCAAATAAACTGTCTAAGTTTTAGCAGATTACCGCAACCTTCAAATATTCATTTTGATAATATATACGAGATTACCATTCTATGTCACTTCTTTCAATGGAGTGTCAGTGGTTGACCATTGGAAAGTCATAATGACGCCATTATATTAGTAGATTACCAAACTTGTCAAAATCGACAATTATAACATCAATGATAGACCATTCTGACACTATTGTAATAGCAGACTTGAGGCCCGGGTCTAATGAGCCCAAACTTGACGTGTTTAGGTACTAGTAGGTAGGCATTCCTGGGTTCCATCAGCCACCAGCCAGTTCTAGCATCAGGACCTCGTCGTCATGAAAAATGTTAAGAACTGGTTAAAGCGAATCTAATGAGCCCAAACTCAATGGGTTTATTAATAGGCAATCCAAGGTTACGTCTCTTACCTCCAACCTCCATCATCAGACCAGCTTGGTAGCGCCGGCATGTAGGTACATGAGTATTTCAAACATTAGGTTACATAATTATGTGTTTATTAGTGAAGTTAGGTTACTTCTAGGCAAGAGTGCTCCATCGTCGACCACATCATCGCCTACCATCAGGTGAGATGGTAGTGAAACGCAAGCCTATTAATAATAAAAAAAGTACATATATACCATTAAGAATTTAAGATCCCTGCCTCAGCCAAAAAACGAGCTGCTGACCTTGAACAGATCTTCATTTGTATCTAAGAATCATTTCGATAACGTCAGCTATCAAATAAAAAAAAAACCGAATCAAAATCGGTCCATTCGCTTAAGCGTTACAATACCACAGACAAACACACACACAGACAGATATCTCAAACTTATAACATCCCTCTTTTTCGTCGGGGATTAAAAATAATAAACGTTTAAAAAATAGGTTAAAAATAAATAATGCACAACTGTTTTGGTGTACAATAAAGTTTATTCGTTTTATAATTTCTTTCTTCCAAATAAAATAGAAAGCACTCAACATATTTTTTCCCACACCCCAAAATGAGACAGATAATAAAGGGGTACACGTTCAGTATAAGTATTAGGAAAGTTCTTTAACATACTGATTGATATATTGGTTCCGTATTGACGACTAACCAACAAATATCTAATAAATTCGTTTTCATAAACCCGGTTTCCGGGAAATAATATAATGACCATTAGAGAAAACATGAAAGAGAAAGTTCTGAAGATAGAGTAATATAATGAGAACCGTAACGAAAATGTCAGATAGGAAATTATTCTTACTCATTTGTCAAGATGACATCTGTGACAAATTAATTAAGGATTAACTAGTACCGACAGTAGCTGTAGTTTTGTATTAGGCTTTTATTGGAAGATTGATAAATATAAGATTAATTAATCCTCGAAATATTATATAACAATAGAAGAAAAACGAAATCTTAATACTTCTAAACTTTGGGCTTATGGAAGACGAGCAATGGGTAGCTCTCCATTCGGCCGTCTGGTTGCCATCCGGACCGAGCCCAAGCCATCGACGTCGTATAGTGTTCCATGCACGTGTCAAAAAGATGTCAGCCAAACTGTAGGATCCATGACTTTGCTTCCAAAAGGGAAACCTGGGGTCCTGGAACGCAAAGCAAGGATCCTTTCTTGCATTGCGTGCCCTCACCACGCTCCGCTTTAGGGTAGAATTCTTTGGATGATTGCGAAAAAAAGTTCTTCTAGACCCAATATCAAAAAAATACATTCACACAATATCTATCGAAACCTGTGTTTTTTGATAGCTACAACTTAGGGATCACTACTAAACTAACAACTAAAACAACTAGGGACTTACTGTAAGTCATGACTTTTGGCAAGCTAGCACATCGTCGACCACATCATTTCCTCATTTAAATAATGGTCATCCGCGAACCTCGATGAAAAAAATACATTCAAAAAGTAAAGTTAAATAAACAAAAAACAAATAAACTGCAACAGAAAACATCATTAAAGAGCATCTGGCTTCTACTACATAAATATCAATACAACATACGAACAGTGATAAGTAACCACTTGGCAACCAACACAACGCACATAAACTTTAGAGCCGATATAGATTTCTGTTGCCAAGACCACCAATTATGTTGACATTCAACCATTATCTATTTAAGCATAATGGAATAATATTCTTGAAACCCATGAGACTGTGAAAGCAGCAAATATGGAAGCAGATTCTAATAAGATATTCTGATTGATTCTATGAAACCTGCTTTAGTATGACTTTAGTAGTACATGAGTTCCATAACAATATTCAATATTGGTGGTCTAATTCCAAGTTCATATTCAAGTTCTATGTTGGAGGCATTGTAATTTAGAGAGCTTTTAGTACGCATACATGAGCCAATTCAGTAATAATAATAAGGAGGCTCTCGTTACGTAGCTGGATCATGGCTTGATCCAGAAAGCAGTACCCCTGGACACGGCGCACATTGTTAGATTTCTCTCTCAGAAGCCCTGACCATCGCTAGCTTAGATCCTGATCCCGATGTCAGGGACTCAAACTGTAACCGTAATAATGTGTTTTAACACTGTTTTTTAAAACAGTTATAACAGAAAAACACTTTTAAATGTAACAGATACAATAATTTTACCGAATGAAACTGTAATCTTTTATGTGTTAAGAAGTGCTACCGAATCAAACTGTAACCTATTATTTGTGTTAATAAGTGTTAATATGTGTAACTGAAATAATTGCACAGTACCATAAATAAGTAAATTGTAACTTTGGCAACGCTGCGTTTACCTGTTACACTTATTAACACTGTTAACACTTTTATATCTGTTTCAGATATGTTACGGTTACAATTTTTTAAGTGTTTTGGGTTAACACATTGAAAACACATTATAAGTGTTACATTTTTGATTCTGTTACACATTCAACATGTAACACTTATAATTCTGTAACCTTTATGAAGGTGTTTTTAAGTCCCTGGCTACAACATTGTATATTTTTTTTTTGTATGATTTTGTTTATATATTTAAAAATGTAATTTATATGTTAATACAATTAAATATATACGAGAAAACAGTAATAATAAATCATACATACCTTACATACTAACATAAATAGATTAAATACAATTTATCGTTAGTAAATAAGACTTAGGACTATGTAAGTAACATTTCACATTGCACTTAGTCAACAAATACTACCACTACTACTTCATTCAATACTCATACGTCAATAGTTAGCTTGAAATAGTACATTATGAATTGCTTGATCTTAAAACTACCGGTCAAAATGTTATAATTATTCAATTGTTCCATACAGAAATAACAATTCATGTCGATTTATACAGAAAAGTTACGGTTAGTTCAATGAATTTAAGGAAAATCAAGCTTTATAACATCTCTTGAACACCTTATAACGCCTCTGTTTTTTTGTTTGAGATTTTTTTTAATAGACTCGTCTATGACAGTAAAGTAATGCTGGAGTATCTAAAACTCGCGCTATAGGTGATATACATGAAAAAGAGTATGTTAACTAACCAGTTTATTAATAAATATACAAAAATAGAAGTCTAATTGTAAATACTATCAAAATTGGTAAGTAAGCAAACGAGATATAAAAATTTTAAACAAATATACTTGTCTCTCTCACCAAGATGCCGTTTTCTATACCGGCCGTACTGGTGCCTTGGATGTCAAAGACCACGTTGGAATTCTATTTTATAACGTAGCAGCTTTGAAACTTTATAACTTCGTTAATAACAAAGATATTTTAAAACGCATTACATTTATTTACCAGATTTAAAACGTATTTCATTCAGAAAATTAAAAAAATTGAATGCATATTCCATTACAGTGATAAACCGTTCATTAAAAATTAAAATCAGCTGCTGCAGATTGTTGTAGCCATGATTGGAACAATTTTGATAATTTGTTATTTTAAAAATATACATATTTTTTATTTGTATGAAAAAAAGGAAAACCGGGTTTGGATCTCTTTTAATAACAAAAGGCTCAACAAAGCTTATTTACCATTCAATGAAGATAATTAAGATAAGAGTGGAAACACGCATTAATGTAGAACTGAACCACGGAATTTTTATGAATTTTTTTAAGTGAAACATGAATAATACTTATATAGTAATAATACTTGTATAGTACTTGTATAGCAACAAAAATATTACCTACAATTGTTTTGCATGATTAATATACTTTGAGCCAACATAAAGTATGAATTTGACGATATGTACTCGTATTTTAAAACTCATAGTCCATACACCTACTTTTTGCAGGTTTTTTTTTTTTTTCGATTGAGAAAGCGATAAAACTCTAACTTTATTTGACAGTACACTAAAAAACGACATTTCCAGCTCTCATTTTTTTTGTCATAAAAAAGAAAGAAAAATATTTTATTTATAGTCTAGAAAAAAACATGTTGAAAATATAGAAATTGAAATTTATGAGTATAGGTTGGCTGGAAGTGTTAATTTTTATTTCTGGAGATTTTAAACAAATATTATTTTTAAATAAGTACAAATTACAATAGTCAACAACAAAATACATATAAGCTAACAGTATGATTATGTAACTTTGTATATTTAATATTATTATATTTAAGTAAGACAAAAATAAAAGGGGCTCTTTTTATGCCATTTCTTCACTACAACTCTTGTAGTGAAGAAACACAATTGCTTATGAGAAAAATGTCCCAAAATACTGTCAACATTGCCACTTTTAATAGCAATGCTGCTACTTTAAAATAAATTCTGGGGTCTAAGTCTGCTATTTTTATAAATTCTTCATTCCAACACGATCCCATTGTCATTTTGCTAAAAGTTTGTAATCTGCTAATTCATAATGATCAATCATTGATCAGTCAATGGTTTTGTAATAGAATTGTGGTAGAATGGCAATATCGGGCTTATTAAAAGCACTAATTGCGCAATGACTTCGTAATGGTAGGTCACTGATCAAAGGAACTGTCAAAATTTTTGCAGATTACCGCATACGTCAGATATTCATTTATCATTGTGTACGAGATTACCATTCTATGCCATTTCTTTCAATGGAGTGTCAGTGGTGGACTATCGGAAAGTCATAATGACGCCATTATATTAGTAGGTTACTAAAACTCGTCAAAATCAACAATTATGAAATCAATGTTAGACCATTCTGACACTACTGTAATAGCAGACTTGAGGCCTTGATCTTAAGATTAAATTAAATGGATTGAAAGTGCTTAGACTTGTCTTGTGTTTGGTATTCTTTTTGTGGTTTACTTTCTCTGTAGAAAAGTCGCCTTTAGCGTAGCAAACTTTTTGTAAGACCAAAAGATTGGGGTTATATTATTTAATCGTTATAGTGTTTATTTGGTGTATTTTCAAAGATGTACATACCATCAATCAGATATTTGCATGACCATAGTATTACATTTTGATACAACTGGAGAAAGTTTGTCAGTGCGATTGAGGCGGCATTTACCCGAGCCGTAGGGGAGGGAGTTACGAACCCGAGGGCTGCAATGACCAATTACCATGACGTTTTCAATAGACTTACGAATATATAAATGAACTGATGCAACTCGTGGGGATTGACACGCAACTCGTGGAGGTTGACGCACAACTCGTGGGGGTTGACATGCGACTCGTTGGGTTCGCTCAGTGCTCAGCCTGATACAATAAATGTGGTGGAGCAAGCGAGTGCACTTTTCCGCACTAGTACGAAAAACCGTGAATTGTGTGCCTAAAAGCAGTAGAGATAGAAGCAGATTTTTGTACAAAAGTAGGTACTGAAAAAAAAATTTTTTTCGTATGCGCAAGTACCTATGTCAGCAAAATCTGCATCAGTTACAGGTAAAATTTTCTCTATAAAATAATCAATTTCTCTTTACCTGCTTCCTCAGACCATATCAGCCAATTTGCCTGCTGATCCATTATTAATTCCCAATCTGTTCCGCTAGGTGGCGCTCTCCTCATTAACATAAATCATGTTGAGACTTGATACGGCGGCTTCCAGTTTATGAACTGTATTGTGCTGTGACTCTGACGTGTAAATTAACTTGGTTTTGCTTAAGTATTAAAGGGATTTCGTATTTAATACCTGAAGGATATCAGAGGTAAAAATAGTACATCTCAAGGCTCTCAGTACCTGAGCGGTTCAGACTCCAAGGTTTGCATGGCTAGACATTGTCAGACTCAAGGTTTTGAGTATGACTATTTTATACGATATTATGGATACGGCGCAGTCCCATCCCACGATAGGCTTAGCAAATAATAATTTCATAAACTTAATCATCATCATTTCAGCCAAAACCTGTCCACTGCTGGACATATGGGTCTCCCTCAAGTGTCAGGCAGGATAGGTATCGAGAGAAAGATGCATGTCTTGTGAAGTGACTGTATCCATGCTACATATTATCCTGCCAAGGTTGCGGAATTACTCAAAAAAAAAATACTCTCACCCAGGAACACAAAAGACATCTGAAGAAACACAAGTCAGTATTGGAACACAAAGAGAATCTAAAGGAACATGCGTGGGTCAGTAAAAATCTAACAATCCTTTGACACAGAGCGAGACAAATTATTAATTATTCAAAAATAAATTAATCCATGTCGTTACAGAATGGAAGAAAAAAACGTGTTGCGCCGACCCCAAATAAAATGGGACAAGGGCAGGAAGAAGAAGAAGAAGAAGAAGAAGAAGATAGTCAGAAATGCGATTGTTGAGGAATTTATTAGCTTAATTTTTTAAGAAGTATCTAGATTTCAAGAAGTATTTAGAATTTATTATTACGACTATCGTAACAATAAAATAATGATTTCTTTTAAATATTTTTAAATGTTTTTTTTTATTGAATTATTATATGTACTATAATTTAAATGTACATACTTATGAATAAAAAATAATAATGAAAATTCAACATTTCCACGAATATGAGTACGACGATCGTTCGAAGTAATGTTAAAGAAAGTTGATTAATTATTAATTCAAGACCATAACATATTATATTATCGAACTAAGATAGTTGATTATTATTATTAATAAAAAAAATCTTAATCATAAGTACTATAATATTATAAATGGAAAATTAGATTTAGCAGTACTAAACCGATTAGCAAAATTTTTTGCACATGCATATAACTTTTATGGTTTGTTTTGTCTGAATTAAAAGATTTTTATTTTTATTTTTTATTAATAAACAAAACAAAAACAAAACAAAACAAAAAAAATTAAAACAAAAACAAACAGAACAAAATTAAATTCACTGAGAAAAAAAAAACAGTAACAGCAATGTAAGTATTTAAAGTCTATGATACAGAAAAAAGTTTATGTGACATAAATATCAGCCTTCAATAAATGCCTACTAAATTAAGAAGCATAAAAGCGCTGTATCAAAGGTAAATAAAACAGCGTCAAAGATATTGGTATATTCGAAATGAAGTAGTACCTAAAATAATTGCAAGGCATCAATCGCGTTTTCTCAGAATACATACTTACGCAAAGGAAGTTACTATAGTGCTTTTCCTAGTATTAATTCTTGAGGTACTGTATGAAACTCCATGTTGTAGAATTCAAAGAAATCACGGAGCACTTAATTGGATTGCTTTGATCGAAATTGCCAAGTTCTATTTTACTTTTGTTAATTTACAAGATATCATTATATTAGATGTCTCAGAACTTGCTTCGAACCCAGTTTCATGAACGACAATATTAATTTTATCAAATTAATGACAGAAATAGTGTTGAAATGGGCATAAGTTCTTGTGATCGAATGAATAGGTTTCAACAGCCAATAACATCGTAGACATGAATTCATTGTTTAATTTGTGACATAGCCCGTTGCTAGGTAATAATATCCACAACAGAATTAAAACGACTGATATTTTAGGATCTCATGCCAAAGGGGTTCCTAGTAACAGAATAACACAATAAACCTCCACAACCCAGGAAGGTAAGATAGGCAGTGAAACCATGTAAAATACTATTTTTTTTCTATTTATTGAATTTGGGTTTTTTATCCACATGGATACGTCAACACAACTCACAGAGCGAGACAAATTATTAATTATTCAAAAATAAATTAATCCATGCTGTTACAGTCAGAAATGCGATTGTTGAGCAATTTATTAGCATAATTTTTTGAGAAGTATTTAGAATTTATTACTACGACTATCATAACAATAAATAATGATATTTTTTATATTTTTAATTGTTTTTGTTATTTTTTATTGAATATTTTAAAATATAATTTGTATGTATCTACATACTTATGAATAAAAAATAATAATGAAAATTCAAGATTTCCACGAATATGAGTACGACGACCTTTGGAAGTAATGTTAAAGAAAGTTGATTATTAATTGAAGAGCATAATATATTATACTATCGAACTAAGATAGTTGATTCATAAAAAAATCTTAATCTTAAGTACTATAATATTATAAATGTAGACAGATATTTTTGGATCTCTTACCAAAGGGATACGTTAACCCCATCGTACCCTCTTAGATATAGTTACACTAACTAAATAATTGTCCAGAGCGTAATCTTAAAGAAATACTAAATTGTAAAATACTACGAATCTAGCTTGCAACTCAATTGGGAAAAAACTATGTAGATTTTTTGAATTTAGGATTTGTCGATAATTTTCCTAATTTTAAATACTGAATCTTTAACTAACACTACTAAAAAATAATGGTCATCCTACTTGGAGCCAAGAATTTAAATAAAGTGACGTATGCTGTAATCGCTTTAGCTCTCAGGAAGCCGATGCTTAGCTAATATCCGCTGAAGTATCTGAATCGTCAATCATTTTTATGCATTTTGATAGTCTGTCCTCGTCGTGTCTATCATTCATGCCCATGCCGCCGAGGGGCAAAGTTATGTAACTTTTTTCCTTTGGGTATTGCATAAAATATTGAATGACGTATATTTACTCACTGGAATCGAAATGTAGCGATACATTTCCAAATAATATCAAGGATGAAGTAAGCTCAAGCTTCAATTAATATTGCCTATGTTTAACATAATAGCATAGCATAATCATATAATGTTCCCACTAGTGGTACTCATGCCACCTGTTTAGGACAAGAAACGGGCCGTAATTACCTATCTATTTGGTGCCGAAACCCACCACGCGGGCCTAGTGTGGAGATATAACATGTCTTTTCAGTTCTTGAACATGTCGGTTTCCTTACGTAAGTCACATGTTTTTTATACCCTTTTTTGAGTTAAGAAGTCATCAAATAGCTTTCCCTTTCTGGAGCAAGAAGAAGTATCAGACTTTTGTTGACACCCACCCCCCACCTTTGTTGTTTCAATTCCCCTTTGCGTTCCTTTGCTGCGGTAAGTCTTTATAACAATCCCAATGCCTTCATATTTTGATCCCCATGACATACTCGTTTCAATTATTATACAATTCGTACTTCGTTCTTTTGTGTTCATAAAAGAAAAAAACTCTAACCATGTTCCTTTTTTTTATATATTTGATGAAAAATCTCAACAATCTTCTTCGTAATAGCAAGCTAGTAAAAAAGAAACCCTGTTAGATAGACTAGTTAGATGCTCCAATGCTCCAATGCTTCTGGTACACGTTTCTCATGAATATCAATAAAAAATAAATTGAACAGCCGCTTGCTTCAATGCATCTTTAACTTATACCTCACGCTTGAAAATATGCTTGAAAAGGACGATGATTACACTTCATTGAGCACTTTTGCACAAGCTAAGATTTTAAAGAAAAAAATATTATTTGTTAAAAATTTTATTGACCAAAAATTTTGATTTTTGTCTGTTCAATGATTTAAATAATTCTAACAAATAGATCTGACAGCCGACTAATCTCTTTTTATAAATCACTAAATAATTTTCAAGGCATAAAATGTTTGAGAAATGTCGTTACTAATCTGTCAGTGTTTTGGGCACTGTTCCCATTGACATCGACGTGAATGAATTTTTTGATGCCCAGTGAATTTTCTTTTCAGTTTGTTTATCTATTAAGTTTAGTTTTTTATTATAGAATAATTAATAAAATATTTATAAGGATGTAAATATAATTAAGTACCAAGTTAGTAACAGAATGGTATCCAAGGGATTGGAAAAGAAATATAGGCAAACAAAACAAAAGATGGGAAGATGACTTCAAGAAAATAGCTGGCCCGGTATGGAGCCGGTTAGCAAAAGACAGGAGTACGTGTAAGTCTTTAGAAGAGGCCTTTGTCGAGAGACAAGCTATTCTAAATAATCAACCAGTTGCCGATCATTCTAACGCAAGTTAGAATCAATTAAATCAATTTAGTTTTCAGTAAGTAGGCATTGTTATGATATTAATATATTGTAAGAAAGGAACAGCATTATAGGCTATTTTATTTATTTACATTTATTAAATATAATTAAATATGAATAAGTTTAAGCTATTATAAATAAAATAATAAGTTAAGACGTTGAATACACACTAGTACTATTTCTCCCTTAATCAAAAACTCTTTTATATTAAATGAAATACTTATGTATATATGTATTTCCTAATTTACCATTTCCTGCGGTCAAATTAATATACACCTCACTATTATTAGAATGCCGTAAACGAGACATAACTCTATTTCGGGAGAAGATGTAGACGTCATCGGATTTGGCTGTTCAATCAAGTGATGTTAATGTCTTTATATGACACACTATCAGTAGCGATAGAGCAATCTATTCTTAGACGTCAATCTTGATACAGGATTTGCTAACAATACACGTTAGTTAGACATTATTGATTCTATATTGACCATCAGCATCATCATTGTTTCAGCCTAAAGACGTCTACTATTGGACATAAACTTTTCCTTAAGCTTCACCACTATAAACAGTCTTATGTGTTTTGCATGTTATTCCTACAACTCTGACTTGGTCATAGATTCACCTTGTAAGAGGCCTTCTAACGCTGCGTCTTCTGGTACATGGTCGCTACACCAGAACTTTTCGGGCTCAACGGCCATCTCCTTCTGTGACGTAACAATATAACTGTTCTCAGATTTATTCCTATACTTGTGCAATAAGACCTTGTTTTATGCCAAATTTCAGGATTCTGGGTCAACGGAAAGTACCCTAAGAAATTTGAAATACTTGAGAGTGTCGAAATATACGTATTTGAATCTTGACAGACAAACTGACGTACAACAAAGTGATCCTATAATAGTTTCGTTTTTTTTTTGAGGTACGAAACTCTATAAAACAAAGTACAAAAACATGAAGACAACGCGCAGTCAAATTCTGAACCTAAAAAGCCTAACATTTTCTATACCGAAGGTAAACACTAAGGATTAAATTTTGAAAAACCATCAAAGGGATGATTCCTATGAGTTAAACCACAGGTCAGACAACTTCTAAGGAAGAAAAATCAACGTGTTTTGTAAACGTTACGATGAATAAAATCCGTTTTATAGGATGAAAGGTAACTGTTGCCCATCCTAATGACATAACACCCTTGGTTGCCTTTTATTAGATTCAGGGGACGAGAAATCTATTCATTGCCCGTAACGATACGGCACATGTGGTTATAAAGCCATGTCATAAAGATTTGTAATGTCTTGATGGTTTCTGCACCATTTTATATTATAACCCAGCTACAGGGTGCGCGTTGGCCCACGTTCATACTACTGCACTGCTAGAGTTTTAAGAAGCATACCTGAAGTTTGGCCACTTAGCAGGTGCCGTAAGATCGCTGAACATTATTACTACTGAGGTAGAAATATTTTACTGCAGAGGCTGAGATTATAAAAGCGAGAGTTTATTTATATGTCTATATTTGTTACTCTTTGAGTGAAGAATAAATTAGTAAGAAAATTAATGGGCACTTCATGTTCTGTAACCAGTATGTCAACGTAGATATATTTTTTATCCCGAGATTATAATATATCTTTAGGTTTTTTTCTGGGTTTTTTAAGGAAGCCGCTGGCAGGAGCTATATAATAAATGCATATTATACTTATTCGAGAAAAGCTGAGAAATTCAAAGAAACTGAGGTGGGTCACTAATATTTTAATTTAAAAAAAAATATAAATATCAGCAGGTATCATAAAAGAATGACATTAATATTTTATAAATGTTAAGGTGTTATTTACGAAATTTAAAATAAATAAATAATAACACACGAATGCTCTTTCTTGACTGTTTCTTTTTTCTTTTTGAACATTGAAAATATCCATAAATGGTTTCTTCATATATTCTGGTTATTTTACAATTGAGTTTATCTATCTGGTATTTCTTATTAACTGAAGAATCTGTTTTTGTTTGCCCAGCATTATTCTCGTCCAATAACCTTTTCAGACTTATAACAGAACGTCGCTATTCCTTTGCTTCGATTTTATATAGGATGTGGGTGTGTTATTTATATAGTACAGGTACACCTTTGCTTTAACCGTTGGGGATTGCACAACTAATGTTATGTTATGTTTGTCTATTCCTTTTGATATATCGGTATTACTCCTACATCTCATGTTTCCCCAGTCGCTTTTCCATCACCTCTGTGCGTCAGTACAGTCAAAGCTAACGCCGATTCAATATTCTTTTCCAGATAAACATTTCTCTGACATTTTCATTTTCCCACCTCCTACGTACGTTTTAGTTTAGACCCTACTCTCGCATTTCCAAAAGGATCATTACTATCGTGCAGAACGCTACGGTAACGCAAACTTTACGAACCTTTTAGAAAGTGTGGAAATACATGTAAAAATTCTCTCTGGCCTTTAGCACGTCATGCTACCTACTCTAGATCCAATATATGAGCCTGCTCCTAAGTTTATTTTAGTGAAAAAATTTGCTAAGTAACGGTGTGTGAAAATCGCTTTGAGATTCAACGCCAAAGAATCTAATTCTGTTTTTGGAATCTGTGTCTGAAATGATATTGGCGTAAAAGCAGGGATTTAGATTTCGGGTAAAAATATTAAAAGATTTTGATGATAAAAATTATTAAACACGTATTTTCAGGTAAGAGTGGGCGTTCCATTAGCAAAAATATTCTCCTTTCCAGAAAAATACTTGAATAAGTAACTAAAATCCCAATTCAACTTCTTAACTCAAGTTCTATGAGCCAATAATAGGAAACTGTAAACATTTTTAATGGAAACAATGACATAAACAGACGCGGTCCACAGGTTCTACTTGAGTCATGTTTATATTCTAATATACAATTCATAGAATAACTTTATGTCAAGAGCCCGGATTTATAAATTACGTTCCCTTATTATATTTTTCTTTATTCCCCAGTCTCACCCGAAATTAAAATAAATTATGTACCGCTGTATTAAACTTTGAAATCCGTAGGTACTTTTGAACCGAGCAAAATTTTGAAGGCCGTTTCCCAACCGTATATTCAACTGCTTCCGTATTAGGACGATGGACAGACGGTGTAAGAATGTCCATTATATTATTATTCTTGTTAAGTATAAATATGAAAGCAGTAGAAAAAAAAATTATATTTATGCAACATTGATGACCACATAAAATATTTAGATAACATTAATTTAGCCATTTCACAGCACATTCATCTATCTATGTTGTTACTACATTGTGTGTATCTGCGAGTGTGTATGCCAAATAAAATAGTTTTCTTTCTTTCTTTTCTTTCTTTCTATGCCAAAATGAATAGCTGTTCATTAGTCTCGCTAAAACTCGAGAATGGCTGGGCTGATTGGGTTCATTTTGGTCTTAAAATATTTGTGATAGTCCAAGGAAGGTTTAAACGGTAAGAAAATCTGGAAAAGAATACGAAAAAAACACGAATTCAACACCGTATCTAATTATAATCTCATTTCAAAATGAATTATGCTGGTTCTGGTAACGTCTGTAGATGGCGTTATCTTTTGATAGTTTAGCTAAAAGGACTATTAGGTAGTACGACGTTTGCTCGGTTAGCTAGTTTATTTATTATAAATAATTCTAACATGATACCTATGCGTGTTCCTGAGAAATTAAAATGAGAGCTCCTTTTTTTAAGGTACATAATCTTACCCATTTCAAATAAAAATCTACGCGCTGGCAGTTATTAGATGATAAGTCTCAACTGACTACACCTGTTCAAGTGTTTACGAATATGACGCGTTGTTCTGCCTTATTTGACTAGCGTATTACGACGAAAACCGAACAATCTAACAAAAGTAAGTAATCTAATTTAATTCTATCATTCAAAAGTTCAATTATTTAAATCAATCATTTAATAATTCAATTATTTAACTCAATTTGACATTCCTGTATTTCTATAATATAATGCACCTAATTATCAATTCCCATTTATATTTCATGTTCTGTGTTTTTGTGTTGTTATTATTGCCGACATAATTTTAATTTTTAATTGTTAATTTTCTCCTAGATACTCGGATTATATACAATTGAATATTAACTTACTAATTTTATGTGTTTTGAAATCAAATGTTCTATATTAATGTAGTGATTGTCTATAAATGTTATAGCAATTGAATAGTTATATAAAATGATCCTGTAAATTCCCAGTGCCTGTAATTAAATAAATAAATAAGTAAGTAACTATCCAGATTGAGCTAGAATGTTCCAGGACCCAGCAGGACCGAAGCCTACTAGGGTCTTGGGTTTGCTAACAAAAAGGAAACTCGGAGCCCTAGAACGAAAAGTAAAGAAGGAACAGAGAAATAGATTTTAGTCAGTAAAAGTCTGACATGCCCTTCCGCTCCGATTTACAGTTGGAGAAGGCATTGGATGATTTCTCACCTAAAAAAAACCTGACCACGCCCGTCCACGAACATGATGCATGATTCTGCATCATTTAACTCAAGAATTATGACGTGAACTGAACATACGTAAACCTTCAATCATCTTATCCCTGTAATACATGCTTAGTTTAATTAAGTACAAGAATTTTCGCTACAGGGTTTCTTCTCATTCAGAGTTAACGAACCAAATTCTACGGAAATGGAAATTTCTCTTTCGTGGATTAAGATGTGTTTGGTAAAATTTGCTTTTCAGCATGAAAGCCAAAAAGAGATCAATGGCTTTATATTCTAACACTGTTTAGTTAATCTTATACATACTTGTAGGGTGTTTTTAATATCGTGCGAATTTTATGTGAGCAGTGGTGGCCGAGCGATAACGGCCCCGACTTACGAGTTGTAAGTCACGGGTCCAAACCCAGCCAGGCACATTACTTTGTGTAATTGGTTTTATCACTACTACTCTCAAAACGGTGAAGGAAAACATCGTGAGGAAACCGACATGTCCTAGAACCAATAATTCGAAGACATGTGACATACACCAAACCGCACTGGGCCCACGTGGTGGATTCCGGCCCATTCCCTCTTCTAGAGAGGAGGCCTGAGTCCCAGCAGTGGGAACATTAAAAGGCTGATTATGCTATTATTATTATGCTGTACTATGGAATACGCACGCGAGACGCGTTTTTTTTTTTTGCATTCTTAAATTTTCTGCATGCGGAGTAATCCCTCATGCGTGATGGAATTCGTATGATATTAAAAACACCCGTACATATTAGTCTTGAAAACGGGTATGTAATATATGGCACAATAACATACAGTACCACTTGAAATACCATTCATATTATTATGATATAATTTTTAAATGAAACAAGCTTCTACAAGCGGATTCGCCCGTGTGAAAGTTACACCCGTTTCTCCCTTTGGGGGGTGAATTTTGAAAAATCTTTTCTTAGTGGTCACTTACGTCATAAAAGAAAATCTTGTGCAAAACATTCTTCTTTAGGTTTCTGTCATGACATAAATACTGATTAATTTTTCTGCAGTTACGTTTATGCCCACAAACATGGGGGAGGGCGAAACCTGGCATTCTGGAATCCTGGCATGGACACAATGTATTCTGCCAATCAAAGGACAGCACAGACGAGGTTTTCAGACGGCACTAAGTCAGGTCTAACGAACCAAACAGTATGGAAATTTGCACTGCCTTTGAGGCCTCGTTTACTCATTTTGAAAACGAAACGAGTTTCAAGTTGCTTTATCCCGTTTTCCTTGAGATTTTGGCTTTCGTTTCCACTTATTGTTGAATTATCGTTTTTGTTGCCATGTTATTGCACCAGTTTTGGTGCCAAAAACGACTTTTTTATTGGATAAGTATTTTGGGAGGCGTCCGGTTTTTAATCAAGTTTATTTCGTTTCTGTCTAGTACGGTTTGGGTCTTGACTGTACATTATTATAATTTGAGGTTTCTAGGACATTATGTAAGTAGCTTTGTTAGCTCCGTATCTCATTGTATTCGTCCTAATCTCCTAATGGGTCAATGTAGGCGTTGTACATGAGACGAAACTTGTAAAACATCAGGACCAAAAAGAAAACGTCAGACAATAAACCGCGTAAAATATTAAGCTAGAAAAAAGATCTATACCAAAAATATGTAAATATTTCAATAGCCTCTAATTCTCAGATTATATCCATGCTTATCCACTTGGAAATACGCTTACAAAACATAAAAGCATAGTGTTCTAGTTTTTCGCAAAACAACTACTTAGATACGACAATAATAAATAACATTACGATACACACCAGTGGAGGCCTGTGGAGGGTACCATCGGTCTGAAGTCGAGACAAATTATACAAAACGAGACAATAATAAGGCCAAGGTTAGAGACGATGAAAGGCCGAGAGACAATTTGTAAGAAAAATTAAGACTTTTTTTTTCTATAATTATTTTTGCCAGGATGGTTTTTGTTCGCACAAAGGAATTCGTTGAATTTATGAAGGTTTTGGGAGCTTGAAATCTTTCTGGATGGCTTGAAGGAGAATATTGGCATTGAGAGAAAAGTTATCCCTTTTTTTCTTCTTTAAGTGATTTAATCACAACCGCACATTACACGCACGGTACAATATCATTTTATTTTATCTGACTCACGTTTAAATTGAAAATTTATTTTTCACCAAAAATATTATGTAACAGTGGTTTTGCATGTTAATCTGCCAGGAGTTCGTGATAACTAAAAGTTTTAATTTTAATAACAGAGATAAACTTCATGGTTTATAAAACAGTAATGCTGTATTGTTTCTAATATTTAAAACCAGAATTTATATTTAGGGTTCTGCAAGCAACCGCAGAACATAAATTTTTAACGTGTTAAGAAGTGTGATAAATAGCGGCACTTGGCACCTGGTGCTAGACATTAACTATCTGCACCACGTGGATGCTACGAGTTTCTAGTATTCACCACAATTACCTACATATTATAGCTTGCTACTAACTATAAAGTACTAACTGTGCAATCTTGGGCTAGCAAAGGTAATTAACCTTTCTTAAAATTAGAGACACAATAGAAAGACAATGCAATAGAACGCCGGCGTTCGCTTGGGGTGATTTATTAATTTAGGATTTCATGCAATTTTTCAAAGTAGCTAGTAGCATACTAGCTGTTATCTGCGACTTTGTCCACGTCAAGTTCAGACACCTGCACAAATGTAGGTAATTAATAATTTTATTTTATGCGCTTGCGATTAATGCGGTAATGATGTAATTTATTTTCTAATTCATTTTATGCTATATCTCTATATGCATAATTCTTCTGTATGTCACCTATCTCCTTCCAAACGGCTTGATTGATGTAGATAAAACTTAGAGTGTAGAGTGTATATTTAGTGAGTCCCTGGACGGTTTGAAAATAAAATTGGACCTGGTAGATGTTGCTTTAATCGGGTTTGGGGAACAACGTCTATCGGGACTACTAGTAAACTTCTGGACTAATCTATACAAAGAAGATCTCTGGACTAATATTCTAATCAAAAAATCATTATAAAATATTATAAAGGCAAAAGTTTGTGAGGCACACCGGTAAACCTGGAATAGTACATAGAATACACTTTTATCCTAGCATTGTGTTTTCTTAGAACAATTTTCTTCTCTCAGGCGAGTGAAGCCGCTGGCAGCAGCTTGTCTATATATTATATAAAAATCAATGCCACTTTTTGGTATAATTTTATAACTCAAGAACGGGCTCACCTATCCAAACCAAATGTTTAGGCTTTGTTCGGACTATTTAGTAGATGGTTTATGTGAAGTTTGGTAGGGTAGAGTAGGGTAGAGTAGTGTAGAGTAGTGTAGAGTAAGATAGAGTAAGGTAGAGTAGGGTATAGTAGGGTGGAGTAGGGAAGAGCGGGAGCGAAGCCGCACGGGCAAACGCTAGTATTATTTATAAAAAATTGCAACACTTTTTTAAATGTTGCTTCTAAAAACATGTTAAAAAGTATTTAAGCTTTGTTTAAATACTTTTGTCTTGTTCAAATACTTCATCAACTAATGTCTAACATAGATCTATTCAGACCACAACACCTAGACGTGTGGACTGTGGGCAGTGGACGTTACCACACGGAGTTCCGTTTGAAACTCCGTAATTTGTTCCAGTCTCGTTCCGACATGGAATCCTGCAGTAGCGTAGTAATACAGTAAAATCATTTACAACTTCTTTCTGTTGTTATCCCATTTATACGGGGGGTTTAATCCGGTTGATTGGCAAAGTTTTAGTGCAGTGAAAATGAGAGAGGGTAATGCAGGATCAATTTTGTTTTGTTGTAAAATCTAAACTGATATTGGTCCAGAACTTTCATTGTTTGTTTATAGGAGACTACCTTTTACCCGCGGCTTTGCCTGCGTGAAAATATTAGCCTATGTCCATCTCCAGGGTCCCAACTATCTCTGTACTAAAATTCATCAAAATCGGGTTTGCCATTTAGGCGTGAAGACGTAACAAACAAACAAACAAACTCACTTTCGCTTTTATAATATTAGTAAGGATAAGATCCAGTTATGACAACTTTTTCACTAATAGAAATTTACACTAACCCAGAAACACACGTTTATTGTAGGATTCGCCACGGAATTGAATTTATATGGAAAACCTTCAGTAGTTTTTGAGTCAATTGCGAACATATAGACAGAGGGAACTTAGAAGTTTAAGATTTTTGTTAACTTACAAGTTTAATTGTTCACAGCTTCAAGGGGCTTGAATAAATGGTTTTAATTTCAACTCGATACTTTCACGAGTCCCCGAGATAAAGGGTCTTGACAGACAGACATGTAGACAGACGGACTAAAAAGTATTTTTATAAGGGTTCCGTTTTTTCTTTTGAGGTACGGAACCCTCTCCCTTCCTTCAAATATATAATAAGATATCAATATCAAACGCTTTGAAACAGCAAGCAACTAGTTCTCCGAACCAATGTAGTTTCATATTCCACTCCAATGTAATAACTAGGACTCAGTGAACGCCACAGAAATGCAGATGCAAGTGTCAATCGCAGTCGAGGATAACTGACAGTCGATTAGTTCTGCAGCTCTGACAAGAAATCTGTACATACTTGGTACGGTGACGGATACCCGGATCCAATAACCGGTGACGTATCGCTTCTGTTGAAATTTAAATTATAGTTTGATGTGTTGGTTCACTCTTGTATAGATGTAGGAAGGTACGAGTATGATGTGAATATGTTTGAGTAATCTGCGATTCCGAAAGACGCAACGTTCGAAGGCCTCTAACAAGGTGGACCGATGACTTGGTCACGGGAATTCGATGGATGCGTGACGATCAGGACCGGTCGTTGTGGCGACGCTTGGGGGAGGCCTATGTCCAGCAGTGGATGTCTTTCGGCTGATAATAATATGATCTAGATGATGATGATGATCTGCTATTTACATGCTACTGCCATTTAGAAAAAACTTGGTACTGTACCATTTGTATCATTTACTTTCTGTCTGTTTTTATTTTTATTTTTTATCCGCCTATACATATCAAACGTTTTGGGAACTCATTTATTGTATGATAGCTAACGAGTGGAATTCCCTACTGGAGTCTGTCTTTCCAGTTGACAACAACCTAGAGGTCTTTAAGTCAAGAGTAAATAGGTTACTTTTAGGCAAACATGTTTCATCGTAAACTACATCTTCGCTTTCTATCAAGTGAGATCGTGGTCAAACGCGAGCCTATCAACAATAAAAACAAAATCCTATCTACATATAACAAACTAGGTGTTAACGCCAATTTCATATTTATAAAGAGAAGCATGACCTATGTTGATTTAGTTGCCAATAAACCTCGTAAAGAAAGGACGCATTTAATTTTAAAATTCATTGACACAGTGCTAACCAAAAGTCAACCTAAACACCCAAAACATATGGTCGATTACGAGCCGGATCAAACCTCATTAGAAATTGACGGAGCGCCGACGTGAGAACAAAAGAACCGCATTCCATTACGCAATAAGGGACCACCTGGAGTTGTTTTGCACGAATTTCTTAGAACTGGTCAATTAGTGTGTGTGCATAGTGTATCGGTGTATCATTGAACATTAATAACTTAGAAAATAAACTATTCTCGATTAGACATTAAACTACATTTTGAAGATTTTTGTGATTTACATATAAACAATGGCATCTGAAGCAGATAAAGCGTTATCTATACTTGAAGATTTGGCGTCCACACTCAAAAAGACCCAAATAAACCTTAAAAAGTGCCCAAAAGAACGGTTATCGAAGCCTGGATATTTACGAACTCGTATTCAAACGATTGAAGAATATTGGGTATCTTTTAAGAAAGCGCACCAAGATCTGTTGAGAAGTACAACTCGGGAACAACGTTTAAATTTACCGTACTACGTGAATGAAGAATTTCTTCTCCATGAAGACTTGTACCTATGCATGTTAGGAGATCTTAGAGAAATGTTGGATGCATGTACTTCGAAGACGACTGACCAATATCAACCTTCATGCAGTAATACGTCATTTGATGGAAAATTACGACCTAAAGTGATGCTACCTAACATACAACTCCCTCCGTTTTCCGGTAACTACGAAGAATGGCCTACATTTAAAGACTTGTTTGTGTCATTAATTCATGAATGTCCGACGCTAAGTGAAGTTGAAAAATTACACTATTTGAAGACTAGTATCACGGGCGAAGCGGCATCTTTACTGAAACACATTCAGGTAACGGGTGCTAATTATGTTCAAGCATGGGGAACGCTTAATTACCGGTACGATAACAGGCGCATCTTAGTAAATGCATTAATGAAACGATTATACTATCAGAAAAAATGTACCAGCCAAACGGCGGCACAGCTGAAGGCCCTCCTGGATTGTACCACCGAAGTCATTAATAGTCTAAAAAACGTGAGAGTGTCTACTGATTCCTGGGATCCAGTAATCATATTTCTGGTTGTGCAGAAGTTGGACCCGGAGTCACATAAGGAGTGGGAACAAACTGCCTATTCGGTTAACTCCCAAGAACTGCCTACATGGAAGGAATTGCGCGAATTTTTAGAAGCAAAATTCCGGACGCTTGAAATGATTTCCCCTACGATCACCAGTAAACCTAACAAAGAGCGTGTTCTACATGTTACAGCAACAGATAAACAACAAAACCCATGCGCTTTATGTAAAGAAACGCACACACTATGTCACTGCAGCACATTCAACAAAATGTCAATAAATGAAAGAAGCGAACATGTCAAAGCTAACAAATTATGTTTCAACTGCCTTGGGGCGGGACATTCGGTGTTTAAATGCCGTATGCCAATGTCTTGCCGCACCTGTAAGAGACGACATCACACACTTTTACATCAACCCAAGAAGATTGATGAAGCGGCTCAAAATGTAGAAACCAAGCAACCGACTTCATCTAGCCAAGCAGATGTAGAAGAAAAGAAGGTTCACACAATAGTTGCGTCTCATTATACCGCGGGGCAGAAGATATCACTATTGGCTACAGCAGTAGTAATTTTGAAGAGTGCACACGGACACACTACTGTTGTAAGAGCGCTGATAGATTCAGGATCTCAAGCATGTTTCATAAGCGAGAAGGTAACTCAGATCCTGAATCTAGAGAAAAAACCAGTAAATCTAATCGTCTCCGAAATGGAAGCAATGAAGATGAAAGTCAAGCATGAAGTCAAGTCTCAAGTATTGTCACGGTGGGAAAATCAATTCTACTTACCTATCAGAGCCTACGTGATGTCCAAGCCCTTGACTTCGAACATACCGATGAACACCATGAAGGGGACTGATTGACCGCACATAGCAAACCTCCAACTAGCAGATGCAAATTACTATGAATCAGAACCTATTGATCTGTTGTTGGGTGTAAACGAATATGCAGCAATTCTCAAGCAAGGACTCATTAAAGGTCCACCAGATACACCATGTGCCCAAAATACCTACCTGGGATGGATATTAATGGGTGGAATAACAATCAAGCTGAATACACGAGAAAAATCATTGACGGCCATGAAGCAAGAAATTAACATAGAAGATTTACTGACCACAATATGGGAAGTTGATACGGACACAAAAATAAAACTTACCCTAACTGAACAACTATGTGAAAACATAAACAAGAAGACACACAAGCGAGGTAGAAATGGAAAATATATTGTCAAGCTACCTTTTAAAACACAACCGCCAAAATCAGTTGAAGGAAACACACGAGAAATAGCAAAAGGAAGACTCCTTCAACTAGAAAAGAGATTTAGTAAAGACACGGAACTAAAACAAGAATACAGGAGGGTGATCAATGAATATAAAGAATTAAAACATATAGAAGAGGTACCTAGGTGTCTACGAACAACTGGCGCCATCTAGCGGACACTTCAGGCGACAACGTGGCGGACCAGTGGAGGGGCGGGGGGCGCGGAATGGACCCCAACCCGATTTAGTTTTAAGCGGTCGTTTTTAATCAAAAAGAAACCACCGGCGATCGAGTACGTCTACTCTTAACTCTCATTAGATCCCAAGCGAACGCCGGCGTTCGCTTGCTATAGGCTAAGAAATTACCAATTGTAAAAGGAACATTAAAATCAAGTATATTTTCATCATCAAGTCTTTCTATTCGAACATCCTCAACACGAAGATTGACCACCTCCTGCACACTAGGGATGAAATAAATAATAAATCAGTATACATACCCCACCATGCGGTGATCCGTAGTGACAAGGAAACGACGAAGACTCGTGTTGTTTTTGACGCCTCGTGCAAGGGCTCCAATGGAACGTCACTGAACGATGAACTCTTGTTGGGTCCAATATTACAAGACGACTTGAGAAGCATTATCATTAGATGGAGAATGCATGCTGTATGTTATGTTGCTGATATTCACAAGATGTACAGAATGATCTGGACAAATAGAGAAGACATCGATTATCAAAGGATTCTGTGGAGAGATAATACTTCAGAAGACATCAAAGATTACAGACTTTTGACTGTAACATTCGGAACAGCTTCCGCACCTTATCTCGCCGTAAAGACACTTATGCAATTGGCTGATGATGAAGGTGACAAATATCCCGAAGCAGCAAAGATATTGCGCGAAGACTTTTACGTCGACGATGTGATGTCTGGACACGATGACCTGGAACAAGCTATACGAATCAGTCAAAATCTAAAAAAACTACTGCGTCTAGGTGGCTTCGAACTGAAAAAATGGTCTTCAAATAACCGGGATTTCATGGAGACTATCGAACCAAGCGAAAGATCATCAAATGCACATCTAGAATTGAAGATTGATGGAACAATTAAAGCCCTGGGCATACAATGAAACTTGGGTAAAGACCAATTCGAATATAATCTGAACTTACCAGCTATCGGCAAAGCAATCACAAAGCGAAGCATTCTATCCGACATTCAAAAATCATTCGACCCACTCGGATGGATTGCCCCTTGCCTTGTTATGGCGAAGATTTTAATTCAACAACTTTGGCAGGAAAAGATTGATTGGGATGAAGTTTTGAATACAACACTGGCTGAAAAATGGGCTACAATACGATCTGATCTTGAAAATGCTAACGGAATGTATATAAATAGATGGATGGGAACATTGAACTCAAGGAAAGATTCCATAGAGGTCCACGGATATTGCGATGCTTCTGTACAAGCTTACGGTGCTGTGGCCTACCGCCGAGTCACAAATTCAGATGGCACAGTGAAAAGCACAATCATTGCTGCAAGAAAAAGAGTAGCTCCTTTGAAAACCATTTCATTGCCTCGATTAGAACTGTGTGGAGCTTTGTTGCTATCCAAACTACTCAAGCAAATAAGGCAAGCAATGAGGATACCAACCACACAAGTCTATGCTTGGACAGATTCTTCCATTGTCATCTCCTGGCTACATGGAGATCCGAACAGATGGAAGGCGTTTGTGGCAAACCGCGTTGTCGAGATCACAACCAATGTAAGTCATAGCCAGTGGCACCATGTCCAATCCCATGACAATCCAGCTGACATTGCATCAAGAGGTATGTTAGTAGCCAACTTGAAACGTTGCGACCTATGGTGGAACGGACCACAATGGTTATCACACCAGAAGATACAGTTCACTAGACTAAACATAACTACAACAGACCTAGAGAGAAAGAAAAACACCTTACAAACTCTGAAAGTAACAAAAAACGACAACGAAGAAAGGAATAAATTATCTGCACAGCTCGACGGCTTTGATACACTAACTGAACTACTGAGAACTATCACTTACTGCCGAAGATTCCTGAAACAAAACAAATTAAAAGAAAACATAGATAGTACAATCACAACTGAAGAACTCGAACTCTCCTTGCAAACCTGTATAAAATTAGAACAAGAGGAAGAATTTAAAGAAGAGATAGAAAGCTTAAAAAGAAAGGAAAGAGTTAAAAAATCAAGCAAATTAAAATCATTAAATCCTTACCTTGACGAGAATGGAGTCCTCAAGGTGGGCGGCCGGCTCAGGAACGCGGAGTTGAGTGATGAATGCAAGCATCCAATAATTCTGGGTCTAAACAGCAAACTTACCTATTTTATAATAGCAGAAGCCCACTCGAAGACGTTGCATGGAGGTATACAGTTGATGCTTACTTACCTTAGATCCAAGTATTGGATATTACGAGTGAAAATGCTGGTGAAACAATATATCCATCGTTGCTTGGTATGCGCTAAGCTAAACGCAAGGGTGAGGACACAAGTAATGGGAGACTTACCAAGTGTACGGGTGAAACCAGCACGAGCATTCCTCAACTCAGGTGTCGACTTTACAGGGCCGTTCCAATTATTGATTAGTAAGGGCAGAGGAGCCAGAACTACCAAGGCCTATATAGCAATATTTATTTGCATGTCCACCAAGGCACTCCATTTAGAATTGGTAGGTGACCTGAGTACAGCAGCGTTCATAGGCGCCTTCAAAAGGTTTTGCGCCCGCAGAGGAAAATGCACAAATCTGTGGAGCGACCAAGGACGAAATTTTGTTGGCGCTAATAAGCAACTATATGAAGCCTGGAAGGAAGCTGGTTTGCAATTTGATGGCAAAATCGCTGACTTACTCGCTAACGACGGGACCCAGTGGCATTTTATACCGGCTTATTCACCTAAATTCGGAGGATTATGGGAGGCCGGAGTGAAATCAATAAAATACCACTTGAAGAGAATCCTCACTACAAATTTAACATTCGAAGAGATGATGACGGTTCTCTGTGAAATAGAAGCATGCCTGAACTCGCGTCCACTATGCCCAATGGACGACGACACCATGCAAGCACTGACACCTGGTCATTTTTTAATAACGGAAGCACCAGTCACTGTCCCCAACCCAAACCTAAAAGACGCTAAAATAAGCACCTTGAAACGCTGGCAATACACGCAAAAATTGTTGAGTGACTTCTGGTCGAGATGGCAGAAGGAATATCTCTCAAGACTCCAGCAGAGACCAAAATGGTTAAAACGCGAAGAAGAGTTTAAGAAGGGAGACATAGTACTGATCAAACAAGACAACCTCCCACCGGGGAAATGGTCCATGGGACGCATCACCGACAAACACCCCGGCCCCGACGGTTTAACCAGAGTGTATAGCGTAAAGAGCGGTGACACTATAACCAAGCGATGTGTGACAAAGTTGTGTGCTTTACCAATCGATACAGTACCAGATGAAATAATTGTTTAACGTATATAATTTAGTTTTGCATGTATCCTAAAGTCAATCATTTTAATTTTTAAAGGACTATCTATAGTCCTTTGGTGGGCGGCTTATGTTAACGCCAATTTCATATTTATAAAGAGAAGCATGACCTATGTTGATTTAGTTGCCCATAAACCTCGTAAAGAAAGGACGCATTTCATTTTAAAATTCATTGACACAGTGCTAACCAAAAGTCAACCTAAACACCCAAAACACTAGGTTTTGCCCGCGACTTCGCCCGCGTACATAAAATATAGCCTATGTTACTAAGGAATAAAGCAGCTTTCTGTCGGTCATATATTTGGTGCAGAAACACAATTCTTAACTTATTATTTAATTACTGAAAATTTCAATAGTTTGTAAGAATTCCAAGTCTACTTGGATAACAATATCATCACATATGTAGATATTCTTCAAAAGGTTAATTAGAACTAGATATTTAATGGAAAAACATCCTTAAAACGCTTTAGTCTGACCGGGGAATTTAATCCAAGACCCCATTCATTTTCAGCAAGTAACGCTCGGGCCAACTTAGACCAGCGTGGAAGGTGTATTTTTCAAGTTATGTAATAAACCGAAAACAAAAGTACAACAAAACAGAATCAACTCACCAAAACGTGGCAGAGAATAAACACAATATCTATAAATAGAAGAGAAAATCTTCTCGGTAAACTAGAAGAATTAAATTATAAAGTTTAAGATGTTTTGATAAACAATACTGTCAGTACACATTGATGCGGTAATTCTTGTTAAAATTTGCCTTCGCGTCGCAGCCGCAATTTGTCAAAAATACGTCAAAGGGCCTTTCAATTTATACGTTTCATGTCAGACCGCTACTGCACGTTTACCGTGACGCTGCCAGCCGGTTGCAGTAGGTACGTTAGCAGTCCAACAACAAGCGCCTGAATCGAAAACGTATTTGGCTGTCATGCGTTTTATTGTACATACGATATTCAACACCGCACTATTCAATACGTGGTACTTGTGAAGTTGTCGACCGTTCACCGCACAGTTGCCGCACCGAGTTTTGTATGAAAAATAGAATCGTCGGTACGCAGTACGACAAACGCAATGCAACGGCGGCACCGCAGCAGGCCGTCAAAAACGCATAAATTGAAAGCGCCCTAATTTCACAACAATTTCATAACTTTTTGACATTGATTGAGACTGAGATCATAATGCGATTTAAATTTGAATTTTTTTAAGAGAATTGATCTTACAGTTGACAAAAAGCAAACAAACAAGACAGCGCTCGATAAATTGGAGCGAGAGTCTGAGAGGTAAATATTGACACTCTTTGCCTTGAAAATATAGGAGATGTGGGAATTTTGAATAAAGGTTTTAGGGTTAGAATTGACTTCTTATTTTCTTTGTTCTCGTAGTATATGTGTTCTTTTTAGATGTTGCTGGAGAGCTTATTGGATCACTTCTAGCGAAAATATTGGAAAGTAATGAACAGCGAGCGGAATAAAGACTGTGGTGTCTAATTAAAAAAAAAAAAAAACTCTGACCATCGTTTTTGTTTTGATTTAGTCATTGTTAGAATCGATCAAAGACCAGTGGTGGTTGAGTGGAAGGGCCCCGACTTACGAGTTATAGTCGCGGGTTCAAACACAGCCAGGCCTATTACTTTGTGTGAATTATTTAATCACCGCTACTCTCATAACGACATGAAGACATTTTTTTTTCGCGGTGGGAATATCAACTAATGACATCCCCCCATTCTTGGCGCACCTCAAAGAACTGTCAGTATTGATAGGGCCCATCAAGGCCGATGCTGACCAGAGTTGAGGAATTGTTTAAAAAAGAAACGTTTAGAACAACAGAAACGTGTATATTTTAGTCAAATAATTGGACAGACCCTTTCGTTTTAACCAGAACTTAGTTATTTGATGATTTCTCACGCTAAATAAAAAAAATAAAACGCTGCTTGGAAGAATCAGTAATAGCGGTAGTATTGACAGCACTTTTATGGCAATGCTATCACTATTACTGGTACTACTCTTTCTGCTTCTTCATATAACTACGCCTGTAACAAAGCCGTTTCCAAACAGTCATATGCATTTAATCCTCCTCATTTATATACACAATACAAGTGAACACTTCATCTCTTAAACACTCAATATGTATAATTAATTACCTCCTGGGTGGTACGGCCGATCTGTTAGGATTAGTTTCCCAACAGTTTGTCAATGTCAGTTGCAAGTTACAACTAACTGGAACTAGTATCGTGGTGATTGTTGGCGTCAAACGTTATGTTCGTCATCGTCGTATATAGGGTACTTGAATTGGGTATTGCCGGTGCTTATATTTGTGCAATATTTTATACTAGCTTTTGCCCGCAGCTTCACCCGCGTACATAAAATATATCCTATGTTACTCAGGAATATAGTTTTTTTTTTCCGATGGGAAAAATCATCTTATGACAACCCCCGCTCTTGGGCGGAGCGGGAGATAGTGTCAGACTCTTACTGACTAAAAAACCCATCCCGTTCCTTCAAGCCTTCATACCGGGGCTCGAGCGCCCTTTCGGATAACCCTGGCCCCAGTAGGCTTCGACCCGGCTGGGTCTCTGCTGTTGCTGACAATTCCTTGAGGCGCGGGAACAGCGCGCGCCGTCGACGACTTGGGCTTGGTCTGGACAGTTACCGGAGGGCCGGACAGCGAGCTACCCATTGCTTACTGTCCGCAAGCCCGCGCCTACGGCGGCGAGAGCTTTCTATCGGTGAAACAATTTTAGCGATCGAACCAGTACTTCCAGAGATTACCTCCTACAAACAAAAAAAAACAAATTTTACCTCTTTATTATATTATTATTAGTGTAGACAAAACAACAAATACCCAACACTTTTTTTAGGTGGGTATCATCCAATGACTTCTTTTGGACAGATCGAGACGGCCTATCAGACTTATACTGACTAAAACTCACTCCTATGTTCCTTCTTCGCCTTGCGTTCCGGAGCTCCGGGCTTCCCTCTCATAGCAAACCCAAGGCCCCAGTAGGCTTCAACCCTGCTGGGCTACTACGGTTTTCTGATATCTATCTCCTCGAGACGAGCATGGTTCACTACGCACTGTTGACAACTCGGGTTCAATCCGAACGGTTACCAGACGGTCAGATGGCGAGCGACCTATTTATTGCTCGCCGTCTCCAAGCCCAAGCCTACAGTGGCAGTGACAAATAACGCTTACCATCAGGTGAGATGGCGGTCAAACGACAGCCTATCAATAAAAAAAAAACAATAATAAGAAATCTTTTTTTAGGGTTCCGTAGCCAAATGGCAAAAAACGGAACCCTTATAGATTCGTCATGTCTGTCTGTCTGTCTGTCTGTCTGTCTGTCTGTCCGTCCGTATGTCACAGCCACTTTTTTCCGAAACTATAAGAGCTATACTGTTGAAACTTTGTAAGTAGATGTATTCTGTGAACCGCATTAAGATTTTTACACAAAAATAGAAAAAAAGCAATAAATTTTGGGGGTCCCCATACTTAGAACTGAAACTCAAAATTTTTTTTTCATCAAACCCATACGTGTGGGATATCTATGGATAGGTCTTCAAAAATGACACTAAGGTTTCTAATTTCATTTTTTTCTAAACTGAATAGTTTGCGCGAGAGACACTTGCAAAGTGGTAAAATGTGTCCCCCCTTCACTTTCATTTTTTTTCACTTCTAAAATAAGAGAATGATAAAACTAAAAAAAATATATGATGTACATTACTATAAAAACTGCCAACGAAAATTGGTTTGAACGAAATCTAGTAAGTAGTTTTTTTTTTAATGCGTCATAAATCGAAAAAAATACAATATTGTTAAAACATCGATCAAAGTTACAACACATTACAAGAACTTTTATATTATGTTACTTGCTGCTACGGAACCCTTCATGAGCGAGTCCGACTCGCACTTGGCCGGTTTTTGAAAACAGCATCAAAATTGGTTATTAAATGAAGCAGTAATTAGCATTCCAAATAATGGTTTGATGAAGTGTGGGGATGCCCTCACGCTTGCACTATGTGGTTGGAATATCTCGCTATCTCTTTTAAGCACATGCAATCTAATGGCATTGACGTCACATTTCATTATATGCATCTTTATACTGTTATTTGACAGTTTCCTTTTCCACCAGATCTGAAAGGTTAGGTAGGTACTGAACGAATTTGAGAATTTTTATTTGCTAACCACTGGTAGAAGCTAGTTCTTCGTAAAACAAACAGGGGCCGTATTATGACCTCTTAAAACCATCATGTTTTCGGTGTGAAAAAGAGACGGAGCTATACAGGACGAATAGCACTATCCTTTTCTCACACAGAAAACATGATGGTTTTAAGATGTCATAATACGGCCGCTGTATTTAATATTTCTACAATTTTCACAAATTGAAAACTAGTATCAAGAATGGTATTCAGTTTTCTTTTCACTTCAAAAAATTGAGCAATCATATTTTAAATGTAACGCAATAATATTTCTCGTAAAACAGAGTGACAACATCTGTAGTTTTTACTAACTTCGAAATTTCACTTTCTCTTGCTTATTCATCAAGTAATAACTTATTTACTGTTAATTAAGTTCTGAATAAAATATAGCCGAAGCTTTAATTATATTATGTAACTTCAAAGCCTATTTTAGTTCCCTAAATCATTTTATAAACACTCGAATAAAGGCAAAAATACTTTTTGGAAAAATATTTGATTAAAACAGTTTTCACAAGGAAAAAACAAATAATCGAAACATAATGTTAAACTTTCCTCAAACTTCGGTTTTTACAATATCATCAAATATTAAGTTACTCCAATTTCAGCTTATAACATAAAGGCATTATTTACCTAAATCAGAACAACCAAATTGCCTTACAAATTAATATTACATACTTAATATCCATTTTCCGTACCGAAAAACACAAAATTTTGCCTTTTCGGCCTTCTAAGTACCCACTAGAAAACAAAACACGAATTACTTCCCACAACACAATACATTGCCTCTTTTCTTCAGAATAATACAATAATGCGGATGCTAAAAGCGCAATGAATATCAAAAGTATTGGAAATTTCTCAAAGCCCTTCGTTTTAATAACATTCATTTGAGGGCTCGTTCGACCCAAAAGGATTTTGTTTATAGCCCATTAATGAATTTCGTTCAAGAATCATTGGGAACAGACCTTTCATACTTTAATTTGTAAAGGTATTGGATATTAAGCAGTGATCGTCTTTTGTATGCCAAGCCCGTATTGTTTGTGGCAAACGGATCCAGACCTATGTTTTGCTTAAGCAAACGACGAATCTTTGAAACAATTTTTTATCATTGTAGGTAACATGAATCAACATTGCATTTCCCACATTTGGTAAACGAGCGGAAGTTAGAACAGTTCTGGTTAAGTCGACTTAATTTCGTCCACTCTGGGAAATGATCCACGTTATCTGAACGTACAAAATCTAGTGGCAGAGATAGTAGTTTAGATTTAGATTGCTCTAATAATGATGATATATCACTATCAGAGCAATCTGATTCGGATTCAGGTATATTATAACAAAAATTTTTTTTTTCGACGAACACGATAGTCTTCACTCAAGAAACCAACGCCTGGAATAAGATTTATACGCTTGGAAGTACCATTATAAGCGAGAAGGGTTAATTGCTGCAAAGAAAAAAAAAACATCTGATTGCATGCGAAGCCATATATGCCCCATAATGTTTTTGATAAAAATGCATACGAAGCCAAATATGGCAATAACAAAAGAAAGATTCAGTCATATAAAAACAATGAGGCTGTAGGTAGTAATAAATATACTCGGTACATAATAAATCTATAATAAAAATCAATGCCACTTTTCATTTTGACTTTTCATTGTAATTTTATAACTCAAGAACGGGCTCACCTATCCAAACCAAATGTTTAGGCTTTGTTCGGACTGTTTAGTAGATGGTTTTGTGAAGTTTGGTAGGGTAGAGTAGGGTATAGTAGGGTAGAGTAGGGTAGAGTAGAGTACAGTAGGGTGGATTAGGGAAGATCGGGAGCGAAACCACGCGGGCAAAAGCTTGTCTTTTTATTATAATTTTTCTATACGTGTGTTTGTCACCTATCTCCTCTTAAACGGCTGAACAGATTTGGATAAAACTTTGTGTTTATTTTGAGTGTATTCTTGGATGCTTTGAAAATAAAATTCAATCCGGTAGGTGACGCTGTAATCATGTTCTAATTTTTTTCTGATGAAAAAGTCAGCTTTCGGACAAGACGACGTCTATCAGGACTGCTAGTAGATAGATAGATATAGTCTTTGTTATAGTTATGCATAGGTTGCATATAAATTACGATATCATTCATACCTACCAAATACCAAGTCCTGGAACGAAATCTATGATTCTATACACTAATCTCCCACGCAATCACACAATATATTCATAACCGATATCTGATAAAAACCATCAGACGAATCCGTTCCCCATTTGCAAAAAAAATCCTCTATCGTAAGCTCACATCTAATGGAATATGATGCAGTGATTCCGGAGGTTCCCTCCGCGTCAAAACCACGGTATGATGGATGATCGGTCCATTCATAATGTTATTAGTTCAATTGTAACGTGAGGGTAGATGAATTAATTTGTGGAGTTCGTTTATATGGATGATATGGTCGTTTTCTGTAAACATTTTTATTTGATTTATTTTTGTAGGTTTTGGTAGGGTAGATTGTGTTGGTTTATTTTTATTTTTTGGGAATCTTGAATTGAATGAAGATAATATGAGGATTTTAGATAACGAGTACTTATATAAATGAAAAAATCATTTATGGATTGTTAGATAATAATCATTATAAAATCATCAACAATGTCAGTAGACGCTTTTAGTATTACTTTTTAAGCACTTAAGAAAAAAAAGAAAACACGTTTATTCTTCTTCTTCTCAAATCGACGGTTTCTTCTTCCTTCAACATTTTTAGGCCAGTATGTCGCCACGTTTATAGCGGCACACAGACACAAAGAAGACGCAAGTAAGTACATGGAAAGTTAAATAAAAACAACAACATTTTATGTCTCTCGGCAGACAACTACGTAGCAGTTGCCTGACTGAATGGTTTTCTTCCACTTATTTCCAAATTGAGTATCAGAAAATTGGTTCATGTCTTAATTTCAAACAAAAACATAAAACCAAGCCACACTGAACCACCCTATCATATTAAAAACAATTTACCCTCTTATATAGACACTCAAAGATTGCCCAACTTTCTGTGTACGTAAACTGTACTTAACAGTTATTTTGACTGTCCATTTAGAAGTTTTGGATTGTTGATGATTCTCCATTTACACTGTATAGTAAATTACAGTTTAATTATTGGTAAACGTTTATTTGTATATGGTTTTCGTAAAACATGTAAAAATTGGAAATTTTAGAATTTTCAATATTGTATGTTGTTGTATTGTATGTTGTTGTTGTGTGTTGTTTGTTTGTTATTGTTGTTTTGTGTTGTTTGTTTGTATTGTATCTATAATAATGGTTATCATTTATTTTAAGGTATCAGGCAAACACATACTTTCAGTAAAACTATGAGGGCTCACTAGGGTCGATGCTCACTGGGGCCGTGGGTTGTGCAAAAAAGAACCCCCGGGCCTCAGAACGAAGGTAAAAGGAACATAGGAGTGTGTTTTAGTCAGTAAAAGTCTCATACGCATTGCGCTCCACTCTAGAACGGGATAAGTCATTGGATGATTTCCCACTTAAAAAAAAACATACACTTTTATTGCAATAAATATAACTAAATTAAAGTTCCATGAAATACACAAACATTGTTCCAACAATATACCAAAGTTACCTATTAAGATGTCCGCATAAAGGTTATGATCATAATTTCAAACAAATTTTGTGGAATTGAGTTAACTTCGGTCAATTATTATTTTGATATGAGAGAATTGCAGTTGGTAAAAATTAATTCCATGATTCCATGAAAACTGACAACAATCAATAATAAAATTTCTCCGAACCAAATCCGAGAAATTTTATTCAATTTATAAATTTATCGGTATATTTTGATTTAGTTGTATTACAGTGATGTGAAAGTTTCATTGTAGCTTGCAAAATTAACGGGGTTAGTTACATTTTCGTAAAACATCCACTCAACTGGGTTCTACGAACTGAGAGGGTTGTATTGATGATTTAAATGATTGTATTTCAGTAAGAAAATACGTGTTGCAGCTGCCAACTATATTTTAATCAACATACTGCAGGTCAGTGGTCGATGGGGATGAAAAGTTCTAGAGTGGCGACCACGCTGCGTTGGAAGGCCTCCTACAAGGTGGACCGATGACCTGGTGAGGGTCGCGGAAATCCGATGGATGCGAGACCTACAGGAGCGGTCATTATGATAACACTTGGGGGAGGCCTATGTCTAACAGTGAACGTCTTTCGGCTGGTAATGATGATGATGATGAATACAGATCAGTCTGATCTGTGTCTGTATGTTCTACTGATCTGAAAATGAAAAAAACTTAAGAAAATTTTAACTTCGCTGGTTACTCTGAAGCATCCACCTCAACTGTATTCTTGTGTATTGTAGGTATATAAAATATTACCGGAATACATAGATAGACTTAATCAATCAGTTTTGATATGAATTGAATTCACAACTGAATCTGCCTGCTGCGGTCTTCCCATTCGATTATAATGTCACCTTTTGTTAAAATTATTTACTGTTTCAATAAAGTATTTTTCTGATTTCTTTGAAGTATTTTCCGGTTAACATATAAAGCTTATAGAAAAGCTATTGTTATCATTATTAATACATTTGGTTTCTTTACAAAATATAATATTTCTGTCACATCTTTCGTTTTCTTTTGTGTGAAATAAATCTTACTTGGAATGATTTATTATTAATCTACGTCTTGCTTTCTTTTTATTAAAAAAAAGGTTGACTGACACTGGGAATTGTCAACACTAGGTCCCTGTCTTTTTTTAATATGGGAAATAGTCCAATGACTGAGGATTATGAGGGCGTGTCAGAATTTTGCTGCTCAAAACCCAGTTCATGATCTTTCTTTGCCTTGCGTGCCAAGTTCCCGAGTTTCTCTTTCGGAAACCAGCTCATGGCCCCAGTAGGCTTCGGCTTTGCTGGGCTTCTACGGCTTAGCTTATATCTCTTTGAGGTACGCATGGAACACTGTGCACCGTCGACGAGCTTACTGGCTACCCATTGCTCGTCGTCTACAAGCACATGTATACGTTTGGTCTCTGTCTGTAGGGTCCATATCACATTGGCGTACAAAACTCCTTCAAGAAAAATCCTTTAAGGTAATGGCTCGTGAACACATTCGCAAGAAGTTGGCAGAATCATCACAGCAGTGATTTGTTATATTCTCATAATAATTTTGTTTATTTGTTTGTATTTATATAAATATTGATTTATATAATTATGTATTTATGTTGATTTTAATTTTCTTTTTGTTTGTTTGCCTTGAAGTTGCACCTACCATGTTATGTTTCTGCACCACCCTAAGGTCAACTAGTAGATAATGCCTAAGGCATTAAGTCCGCCTTTGTACAGTTTTTTTAGCAATAAGTATAAATAATAAATAAATAAAACTATATGAAACAAAAATTGACGTTACTAATGCAATCAGAAAACATACTCAGACAAATATCTATTAAAAAACCATAGTAGCGTTCATTTAGAAAACTGTCTCCAACAAACTAGTCAAGTCTAATCATCTGACCGTTAACTTTCCTTTTATGCTAATATAATGAAACGAACTCAGGCTGACTGCGGAACTTTCTTAATATAATATTCCAAAAGTCAAACAGTGGAGGGTATGCCGTTTATAATTTTAGGCTACGATAGCTTTGCCCTTTATAGTCTGTTATTTGTTAAGTTCAATTTCATATTTGGGTTTGGCAACTTTAACAGTAAAATAAAGGTACTACGGGGTAATATTCGTATTATTGGCAACGGTATTTTATTGACCTCTCATATCCTATTTATCAACAGCAAATATTTTGTATTCAATCTCAATGTATCTTTGTAGACTTTCGATGTTAATTGGAAACCCTTCAATCATTTTCATACAATTCACTGATTTACTCGAAACAAAGGCTGCTACAATTAACGGATCTGTTTAATGTTATTTTAATTTTGTCTGTTGTATAAACAATTATTTTATTATGGATGCCAGTTAGTGGCTGAAATCAATAAGTACTTACGAAGTTCTGCTTTGAAGTACCCTTCAATTAATTGTGCCTTTTTGAGCACCAATCCTCAGCTTATTGTTTCTCGTCGGGCTATTTTGCAAAAGTATATACTCGTACTCTATAAATATCCTATTCACGTTATGTTCTTTAAGCTGTTAAACACTATATAAACATTAGAATGTGTTATACTCACTTTAAAATTCCTTTTTGCAACTTAAAAATGTAGCGTATTTAATTGAAATTTAAAATAGTAAACATTTTTAAGACGATTTCATAGTTGCGTTGCAACTTAACCCTATTATAAAAAAAAATTCTTAATTTACAATAATATATTTAAAAATGGCTACTAAAATTGTTTATTAGTCATTTTTAAATTTTGTGAATTTAGAAATTTCAATGAATGTAAAGGAGTCAAAATGTAATCCGAGGACCGAGATAGGCTACCGTCTAGTTCGGATACAAATAGTCCCAAGTTTATAAGCATTATCTTTTAATTCCAATGTTGTAATATGTGTGTAATTAATTTGGTGAAATTTGCTATTATTTATTATGGTATTTTTATTAATTAATCTGAGTTGACTAAAATGGATATTAAGGTCAACTATTATTAAGTTAGGTACTTGTAGGTATTAATGCTGGATAAATATTTTAGTATAGTTATTATAATGGAGTTTTATTACAGTGATATAATATATACTATAGTTTGGTTCTTAGTGTTAGCTCAAAAAACAATGTTATCTTGTATTATGCCAAAATTACAGGCATAAATAAAATCAAAAGGAAACCCTTTTCCAATGTAGCCACCAAACAGCAAATTTTCCTTTGTGTGTCCAAAACAAATTACATTTACATATAACCGATAATACCATTCAGTCAAAACCATGGTCGAGCTCATCGATAACCCCGGAAGCTCTCAAAACCCATTATGGTTTTATAACCTTTGTTATAAACATTGAACGAACAAGGTCTCAAATGTCGCTACTAATAAATCAAAGCAAAAAGGGGGAACTGATGAATTTTATTACAGCATTTTAACTTTCAAAGTCTTAAAACAACTTGTTTATTTCGACGGATTTCGGAATCGTTTTTTTAGTGATTTGACAAATTGTTTGTTGGTTGTTATTTTTATTTCCGCACCAGTTTTGAAATGTTGAAATGGATGGTACAATATTTTTCTTTTCTCAAAATATTTATTGTGACGTAAACAAAGTAACTTGTCACATTTTCAACTTTTAAAAATAAGGTAATCACTGCCTTTCCTGAACGTCGTCATTAAGTACAGTATTTCTCTGCTTTCATAATTATATATATATATATTATAATATTGTTTGTATTATATTTAATTTGTAGGTTTTTGTATTGTATATAAATAATTTTGAGTTCTTTAAATAATTGTTAGTATACAATAAAGAATATATCTATCTATCTATATAATAATTATATGTGAGCCAGGAACGCGTAGGTCCATTAAAAGAATATAGGTGGTTTATAGTCGGTAAGTTCCCCTTGTTCTATCAAGAGTGGGAGTAGAAAAATAGGTAAAATAATTAGAATGTAGTTGGTAGACAGTTGTATTTTTAGAGAGGTGATTTGTAGTCCCCCCTTCTAAAGCAGCAAATCGAATGGTAAATTAAGTATTGGTTTCTACAATAACTTAGAAAAATATATGTAATTATATTTAATATTTTTTAATGTTTTTTTTTTGTATTTGTGTGTTATAAAAAAATATATACGTAATAAGAATAAATAAATGGAATTATTTTATCTTCACAATATAAGCATTAAGTATTTCCGGGATTATTATCATATTTTGTTCAGAATAACCAACAAACATATATGAATATTGCTAGTATAGAAACCACTCAAAGATTTTTTAATACATTGTGTGTCTGTTAAGATTCTGTGCTGTACTGAACTGTTGATATCCTTTTGTTTTACCACAAAAACAAGTTTCATGATCCACTCTGTTTCCTTCATACACCTGAACTTTATTGTTAACAACCCAGGTTCAGCAAGAGGGTTGGGTGCAGCAAAAAACAATCTGCATAGGTTCTTGGACGGTTCCAATCTTCAGTGTTTTTGCGATGTCCATCCGAAGGCAATGTACCTCCTATACTCGTACTCCTACCTTCAATACTGTGCCGCGTGCTCTGTTACTTGTTCACTATGCTAGCTCGCTATGCTAGCGGTCAACATTATCGTGGCCAAATACTGGGCCGGGTAAGAAACGAGAATTTGTATGGGGATCAGTACCAACTTGCATCAAATAAAATTTACTCTCAAGAGTATAGTTTTTATTTAACTTGTTACCTACTTTAAATATTTTTTTTTTTATTAATATTTAACCGCATCTTTTAAATCTTCAAAACATGAAATAGAACCTAATTTTGCCATCTACACGCTAAAAAGAGACTTCGCCTGTCTTTCCGCTCTCTTCTCTAAATAGGACCACGGATCTAATTTGTTGTAAGATCCTTGCAAGTTCAATCAATCACGGTGACAAAGCACTGACTCTGTCGACACTGGCGAAGTTTTGCCGATTTTAGTCGATTAGCCAGTTTTGGGACGCACAAATGGTTAAGCGGGCCGCTTGACGGATTGTTACTTAAGGAGCAGCACTTTTGTTCCATTAATTTTTTTTCTTTTCATTTATAATATCTTCTTTATTTTTTTTTATTTGTTAGTAGACAGTATTGTTCTTTTAAATCGTAAGAACATGTTTTTTTTATCTTATATCCTCAAACTTACTTAGCTTCTAATAGACATATGTATTTAGCGTGTCAAAATCGACAAGTCAGGATAGGCTGTTCTGGCACTGAATTAAAGTGAAGATACCTGACCCCAGATTATTGGCAGCAAGGACAAGCTAAAAAGAAGAAAAAAAGAAGACATATTTAGAGTATTGTGCACCAAGACTACAGTTTAAAGCAACCTTAAATTGGGTTGAGTTCATTTTAATAGCAACAATGAAAAAAAACGAATGAAAGGAACGAATGAAAGGTAAAGTTTCAACAATCAATTAGCTGGCACAATGGTTATTGTGCAATCGAGATATATTTGTTGTCCAAGTCTGTGTAGGTATTGTTTGGACTACGGTCATACCAAGCATTAGGCTGTCGTTTGGTTCTAAAATCTAGTCTATACATAGTTTACAAACCCGTTCACTAACATTTAGTATCTGTGGTAGCTTAATAATATCGATTTGGTGATTATATTAAACCTAAAATATTTTATTTTGACAATAGAAATTTTATTATATTAATAAAATTGCCATTGTAAATAAAGGGAGTATTTTAGTCAATATGCACACACAGTGAAAAAAAAATACATTGATCAAACAATGAAAGTAAATACAGACACGGACAAGCTGAAATTGATTCATCCGACATTTTAAATGCAAACAAATCCTTTAGAGACAGAACGAGAATTAATGACAATCCTATTTAAATAGATAACAAAAATATAAATACAACAGACAAACTCGAAGTTGTAGGACGATCAATTTGTTCTCACAATCATGTGCAATCGAGAAGCATCGGTGTTGAAACTCGACGGTGGTATTGTTCACTCGACGATTGTTCAAAGTTGTCTTCGTGTGCGCAAAGGGAAGTTTTACTTGGTCCACGTAGTTCTAATGCCTTATCTATGGAACGTATAGGTAATATAGGCATATCTTCTATGTTCAGGTGTGGTGAGTTATGAGTGATTGTGTTTATTGTTTGGTTTAATTTAGCGTTATCTATCAGTATCTATAAGGTTTGTAAATTTTGAAATAAAGACATTTTTCCTTTTACTTTTTTAGCCTGTGTTATTTCTCTCTTTTATTTTTGACTTACCTAATTTGATGTGTCCAAACTTGCTTTATAAAAACTTCAAGCTGTGTTGCTACGAGAAAATGTGCTGTTTTAAACTAATTATTTACTTTTCACTTACGTGTAACAAGTTTACGACTTGACTCACAACATAATAACTTAATCAACTCAAATTATTTAAGGGCTACGCCCATTATATTTCATCTTAAACAAAATTTTCCGTCAAACTTTGAAGATAATTGAAATACCCAGTACACAGAGCGTAATAAAAACAAAAAGCCAAAGTTTGTAGAATTACTCAACGTTTCCAGCTAGGCTTATACAGATGTTGAGAGCTTACCCTTAACCCCTTCCAGTTGACGAATTGTACGAGTTAAGATTAAGACAACTGCCTCCTCATGCTAAGCAGCGGGACAAATTCGCACCAACTAAGATATTCTTGGCTGTAATTAAAGGATGAAACTCAAAATGTATGTCGTTAAATTTGAATGTCTTCATTTTGTTGCTGACTTACAGACCCTCGTTGGATGTAAATATAAGGGCAAGGCTTGCCTCGGTTCCTTGTGTTTTCATTGCCCCGAAATCATCTGGTAAGGCCTTTTTCATCTGTACAATTTATTAGGGTTTCTGGATAGCACGGTAGGAATGAGAAGTAGATGGTATTTATTATAAGAACCTTTTTGGAACCTTATTTTTAGTTTTTTTTTTTTTTTTTTTTTTTAATTTGGTATCTTCGAGATGTTGCTCAGATTTTGGGTAACTCAATCATAATTCTAATAAGTTTACGAAATTGAAATCAATTTTCAACACAATTACATAGACTTATTGTTAATTCGTCTTCTTTGTAGTCATTAATGTTCGTCTCATATTTAAATTCAATAGGGATAGTCTCTATTACTCTTAAATTAAATCACTTTTATCTCTCAAATTTGTTTTATATTTGTTTACTATAAAACAAATTTTAAAATATTTTCATCAACTACGAGTATGAAGGTAGAAAGTTTCAAAACTGCTAATAAGAAAAAAAGTTCGATGTGATATAAAACGTCAAAGTTCGTTACGCTCGCCAGAAAAAAAAAACGGCATCGAGAGAAACAGATATAGGTATTTGTTTATAATTGTTATGTCACATTTGGTTTTTTATGAATTTTGGTATTGTTTTCAGTTAGTATTCCATCTTTGTATATACACCGTTAAATTTTGATCACTTTAATCCTGTGGAGGGTCGATCAGTTTTAAAACTCGTATTAATTTACGCATGTATGAAATTAATTTCTTTAAGAAAACGTCAGCTGAGCGAGTCCCATGACCTGTAGGTAGTTAATACGCAACGCCGACTACTCCGGCCTACTACGATGACTACGACCGGATCGATCCTCCACGGGATTAAAACGATCAAAATTTGACGGTGTATATTATAATAAGAAAATGAATAGTATTTATTTTTTTCATATATATTCTCTCTTGCTTCGTATTCAATTACTACAAATGAAACAAAACCAAATCAAACCACATTTTAAACAAAGGCAACAGACTGTTTTGTCTAAGAGTTAAACATTCTTAGCAGGTTATTCACAAGTGTAGTTAACGTGTTAACGCGACTTGAATACCTGCTTGTTTCCGTACAATTCAAGTACAATTTACACTGGCTGTCGCAGAAATAAGCGAAATTAATGTAAATGGTAACAAGGATGGAACACGTGCATGTAATTTAAGTTCGGAGTGTTTTTTGAGAGATTTTTAAAATGCATGTGAAGTGAGGAGTGCTGCAGTTGAAGAGCTTTTGATGTCCGAGTGTGAAACTGTCTGTGAGAGATTTTTTATGGAAATGTGGAACTTTAGTGCCGGGATGAATAATTTTGTGAAGACACAGACAGACAGAGTTGGCATAAAATAGACTGAAGCTTCTGTTGGAAATAATAATAATGCAGTACATATGGTCAAAATTTGTTTGCTCCTCTGAAGTTGCTGTTTCAAACTCTTGCGCATTCCTACTCGTTAAATACGCATTACGCATTTGCTATTGTTATTATTATTATATCTTGCTTATACGAGCGAAGGCTTCCCTCCATTCTATCCAATTTTCCCGGCTTTTAGCCACTTCTTGTCAATTACTAAGGAAGACGTAAGTTGATCCGCCATATACGTCTTGGTATGCCGCAACCCCACCGTGCGATTTCAGGGCACCAACTTTATGTTTTACTTTCTCGCTTGATTGGCATGCAGTAGACATTTCCAGCCCAGTCCTTCATAAGCTAGGCTGCCTTCTGAGCCACGTCAACAATCTGCGTTTTTGAGTGTGTTAGATTTTCAAAAACATGAAGTTCAGAGTGGTTAACATATTTTGGCCGAACTGTAGATGGTTAAGCGATACTAGAACATATTATTTTAAAGATATTACTCGTATATACTCATAAAACAATGACCCAGTTAAAATCTGAAATTCAGTTCATCAACAAAAACTTATCAAAACTCATAATTCCAACGAACTCCAATAAAACAGCATCAGAATCAAAATCACGGCAAAACTTTGCGAAGAGAACTCCAATTTAAACGTTGAAATACAAAATTTCAAACAGATTTACACAACACTCGAATACTGGTACAAATACATTCGCGCCACAGTAGCCATTTATCTCTGCTATTAGCTAACTAGTTTCAGAGTTCCTAGCGAGCGTACCAGACGAATTGCGAACGTACAAAGTTGGTCTGCCATTCTCCAATATCGTTAATTGAGTTGCTTCAGTATTAGTGAAGGAATATTGAGTGGCAAAAAGTAGAGTTTTGCTTTTTATGAAATGTAATTGCCTCGTGGCTTTTGGATTCTTTATCTATGATGTCGATTGACATCGCACCGGTACGCAAATTTAATTTTAGCAGGTTCCTGTATAAAACGTTTTAGACTTTTAACATGTATATATGTATATTTGCATATGCAGATATATATTTGCATATATTTTTTTATGTATATTCGAAGCATTGGGACGACTCAGACTTACGAGTTGTAGGTCGCGAGTCAAACCCTAATTTGTGTAATTTATTTTATAATCACTGCTCTCAAAATGGTAAAATAAAAAGTCGTGAGGAAACCCATATGTCTTAGAACCAAACAACAAAAATTCGAAGACATATGAGAAGCACTAACCCGCACTGGGCCCGCGTGAGCCTGAGTCCTAGCAGTGAGAATATAAGGCTGATTATGCTATGTATTTATTTTGTTTTAAAGATTTCCAGGTTCATCAAGCATGGCAAGGTGGCATCAAGAAACACAGACTCCGGCAGGGAATTCTACCCTTTTGAACTAAGATGATACGAATGGGTCTGTAAAAACTGACCCTTTTTTTGCTCCACCCGGAGCGAGAGAAGTTATGAAAGGATTTCCCACACTGTAAAAAAAAACCATCTAACAATGTAAATCAACCAATATATCTACTAATTCTAGTAGGTAAATAGTCAACCTAGAAACTAACATATGGACTTCTCACAAGTCAAAGCCAAGATTTATTCTCAAAGACAATCGGTGCTTATCGCCGAAACTCTGAAAAGTCATAAGTTCTTATCCGAAAGTTTTTGTGTTTTCCAATCTAATGCCAGAATCTTAATGGAACTATACGAAGAAATACTCATATATTGTACTACAATTTCTTCAATCTAGAGGATTTTATATTTATTTGCACAAAAATTATTAATATGCTTGCGAGTAAATGAGGTGACAGAAACGGTGTAAGAACGGATGTTCTCACGTAGCAGCCACCGCCGTAGGGACGCCTCGGATTTCGAAAGTCGTAGAGTAGTTACAAGCTATGGTAGGCACGGGCTTGAGGATGATGAGCATTAGGTAGCTCGCCGTCCGGGCAGGACCAAATCCGAGTCAACGGCGAGCAGTGTTCCACGCGCACCCCAAAGAGATAACAGCAAAACCATAGGGGTCCAGTAAATCCAAAGCCTGCTAGGGCTACAAGGAACGTACGACAGATTTATGTACCATAGTCCTGGAATGCAAAGGAAAACTAAAATACACAGATGAGTTTTATTCAGTAAAAATCTGAAACGCGTTCTCGCTCCACCCTAGAGCGTTATTTGATAATTTCTCACTACAAAAAAAAAATACACGTTATTAAAAATATGTACAACCGGAATTAAAATCAGAGGCGAAGGACTCATTGGGCATTGAAAAAATGGTTTACATTGCTGTCAATGGATAAAAACATATTGAATGGACATGCTGATTCTTCAGCCGACAAAAAGGCCAGTCCTCTGGACACGTTATTTTCTGTTCATATAAAAAGAAATACCCTGTTATTTGGTGGAATAATTTTACTAATTGGTTTCTTTATTGGTTGTTACAGATACCTTTGAAAATAAGGAGAGGGCATGGTGTCTTCTTTAAGGACTGCATAAGGTACGTTTCAATTATCATAGTAGTATTAAAAAGGCGAAAGTTTGTATTTATTTATGTGTATATGTATGTATGTTTGTTACTGCTTCACACTGAAGGATTTCGAACGGAATCGAACAAAATTCGGTGAAACGATAGACCAGTTTCTGTAACAGGATAATATGGGTGACACTTTATACCGAGAGAATGTTTCATTGCAACAATTTCCTACTTTCACGCAGGTGAATACGCTGCGCTGGCATTATTCAATATTTTCTTCTTCATCCCATCATCACAATTTCCTTGCACTTCATTCTATTTATGTGAGGACGGCGCATCCTGTTTATTTTCTTTCAATATTTCTTTGTCCTCACCTCAGTAGTCACTTTTATATAAAAAAATAAAAGCTTAAAAAATAAGGGTTCCTAGTTGACTACGGAACCCTAAAAACTTTACATAATCCATCCATCTGTTCTTCGATCTTTATCGTGTATAAATCTGCGTTATTTTTTTTTATTATTATTAGAGTCGAATTTGATTACTAGGAGTATATCACCTGATGGTAAGCATTGATATGTTCAACAATGGAGCTCGCTTGCCTAAAAGTACCCTATTCACTTTTGACTTGAAGACCTAGATTATAGCAATCAAAAAACCGGCCAAGTGATAGTCGGACTTGCCCATGAAGGGTTCGGTAGCAGCAAGTAACATAATATAAAAGTTCTTGTAGTTCGTTGTAACTTAGATCGATATTTTAAAAATAGTGTATTTTTTTAGATTTATGACGTATTAGAAAAAAACTACCGACTAGATCTCGTTCAAACCAATTTTCGTTGGCAGTTTGTATGGTAATGTACATCATATATTTTTTTTAGTTTTATCATTCTCTTATTTTAGAAGTTAGACACATTTTACCACTTTGGAACTGTCTCTCGCACAAACTATTCAGTTTAGAAAAAAATGATATTAGAAGCCCCAATATCATTTTTGAAGACCTATCGATAGATGTCCCACATGTATGGGTTTGATGAAAAAAAAATTTTTGAGTTTCATTTGTAAGTATGGGGACCTCCAAAATTTATTGCTTTTTTTTCTATTTTTGTGTGAAAATCTTGATGCGGTTCACAGAATACATCTATTTGTAAAGTTTCAACAGTATAGCTCTTATAGTTTCGGAAAAAAGTGGCTGTGACATACGGACGGACAGACAGACAGACAGACATGACGAATCTATAAGGGTTCCGTTTTTTGCTATTTGGCTACGGAACCCTAAAGACATAGACTCCTGCAGGGCATTCTAGTTGTGCAAAATGAATGTGTTCCCGAAACGTTTTATACTTCAAATTCTATTATTACCATCAAAAGGATCCGGAATATTTCAGACCTTGTTTACACAAGCACTATCACATTTTCCCATTTTCTGGAAAAAAAGCCCGACTTTATGTAAATTCTGTAACAATAGTTTTCAGTAAATTCATTGCTACAGTTTAATTCACAGTGCAGTTTTAAACACAATATTTTACTCTTTCCTTTAACAAAATACTGTGCAAACAAAAAGTTAAGCAGTACTCTTTATTCTTTCTCAGTTTCTGTACTTTTATTTACGACAGCACTACCTTAATTTTGAACCTAATTAGTTGCCCGCTAAGGAAATATTTGTAGGAAGCGTCTGTTACTGTGGACTTGAGGGAGCTGTGTGCAGGGTGAATTTTAATTAATTGATAATATTTCTAGGGTGACCGATTTTTTTTTTAGTAAATCACCAAAACAACATTTTCAAAAAAGTAATTTAAAAATATGGAAAGGTTGAAATGCAAATTAATGTTCATGTTGTGTGTTTTTATTATTGTAATTCATAAAACATTTTAACTTTGAGATACGACCAACAACCACTTGAACTTTTTAGGATCCATACGAGGCCAATAATAGGCCAAATACTTGTCAGAAAAAATCTAGTTTGAGAACATCGACACGAAAAGAAGAAGAATAAAACATGTTTCTTTCTCTCTTTCTTCTTTTCTTTTTATATCGACACTTGGGGGAAGTTTTTGTCCAACAATGGACGTCTCAGCTGAAATAACGATAATGATGATGATGATTCTATGGTATTTTGGGTAGCTCACTGTCCGGCCGTCCGGTAACTATCCGGACCAAGCCCAAGTCGTCGACGGCGCGCACTGTTCCCGCGCACCTCAAGGAGTTGTCAGCAACAGTATGGGCCCAGCCGGGTCGAAGCCTACTGGGGCCAGGGTTAACCGAAAGGGAACTCGAGCCCTAGTATAAAGGCTTGAAGGATCGTGGTGGGTTTTTAGTCAGTAAGAGTCTGACACTATCTCCCGCTCCGCCCAAGAGCGGGGTTGTCATTGGATGATTTTTCCCACCAAAAAAAAAATCCATACTCCTTTTTCTACTATAAACAAGATTGTTTAAAAACGTGTCGGAGGTTTTAAGATCACGTTTTGCTTGCAGCAGTGTTCAAATTTTACATACATTTATTCCTGTGTGAGCAAGCAGGTTTCTGAGTCGCCTCGGAAGCTTTGTTCAGCAAAATCGTTTTTGGTTTACAAATTGACTCAAAACCGTCGAGTTTGTGTAGAAATTACTAAGATAAAGTGTTTCATGCTTTAAGATGTTTTCTCTAGCGCTGGATGCATAATTTCGTTTGTACAAATTAGAAATCGCTAACGGGACCCCTAAACTTGCGTGGTGATGATACTTGAAACATACCACAGTGTCTCAAGAGGAAAGTCTATGTGTACCAGTGTGTGTTGTCAGTGATGTCATATGGCACTGAAACGTTGTCGCTTACAATGGGCCGCATCAAAAGACTTAAAGTCATCCAAAGCGCAATGGAAAGGACTATGCTCGGAGTTTCCTTGCGTGATCGCATCGGGAACGAATGAAGTGAAATATCGCTGGCATACCCCGAAGAATCGCCAAACTTAAAGGGCAGTGAGCAAGGCGCATTGCTTGCAGAACAGATGACTGGAGGGGTCGAAAGGTTCTAGAGTGGCGACCACGTACCAGAAAATTCAGCGTTGAAAAGACTCCCATAAGGTGGACCAAAGAATTTTTTTTTTTTTGGGGAAAATCATCCAATGCCAACCCCCACTCTTGGGTGGAGCGGGAGATAGTGTCAGACTCTTACTGACTAAAAAACCCACCCCGTTCCTTCAAGCCTTCATACCGGGGCTCGAGTTCCCTTTCCGATAACCCTGGCCCCAGTAGGCTTCGACCTGGCTGGGCCCCTGCTGTTGCTGACAACTCCTTGAGGTGCGAGGTGCGCAGTGCGCGCCGTCGACGACTTAGGCTTGGTCCGGACAGTTACCGGACGGCCGGACAGCGAGCTTGGACCGAAGACCTGGTGAGAATCACGGAATTGCTATGGATGCGAGACTAACAGGACGATTCGTTATAGTGACATTTGGGGAGGCACATGCCCAGCAGTGGGCGTTTTTCAGCAGAAATAATGATGATACTTGAGAAGCTAATGGCTGTAGTGGGACGATAAAAAACTGATACCTATTTTTTATGCTTCTTAGTTTTAATATATATAGGATATATTAAACCCGTTTATCGAGGTTGTTCCGGGAGCTTTATATCCAGTAGTAGACGTTTTTTGGCTGAAATTATGATGATATTAATAATAATGATATATTTAAAGTCAAACAAAACAAATGAGCCCCATGTATTAAAATTTTAACTTTTGTAGTAACAAAATTCTGCAATAAGTCAATATTTTTTGTTTATTCTACAATTCTGTCCAAAAACCGTCAGATATCAAGCGTGCATAACGCTATTTCAAACACACAGTTTTCATTCCCTTTATAGTCAAAAACACAGTTTTCGTTTTATAAAACACACGGAGAATTAAAAAAAAAAGATTCCAATAAACCTTCAAAAGCAAGGTGAATTTATGAAGCGGACCGGCCCATTCAAAACTATGAAAAATAGCAAAATTTACCCAAAGGAATCTCGGGGCCAATTTTGATGAAAATTTGAACTACTTCGTTGGATTTTTTGGTATTACTAGCCAATAGCTGGCTACAGGAACCGGATTCGCTTTATCTTCTTTAGCGAAGCATCGAATTATCAGAAGTAATATACAGTAAATTAAAATACTGGATTTACGTTTTGTTTATAAACCTGTATTATTATAGTGTTACGTACGTGGGTAATCAAATGCCGATTTACTGACGAGAGAACTTTATTTACCACAAACAATAACAAATTAGTCCAGTCAACAATAATCCGAATCGCAATTAACACTAGAGTACCGTTACACTATCGGTTAAGTCGTTGGGTAAAATCACTTCGAGTACTAGGGTAGTTCGCTCTTGATCGCAGTCGAAATCACAACTGACTCGCTTCCGGCCGGGGGCACGTATTTATATGCGGAGCCAAGAAAATTCTAGATACCGACGTCCCCGGATCTATCCAGAATTCCAGAACAATTGAATCGCTTCTCGAAGTCATAAATCATTTTTATTGCTCGTGGTAATAAGAGTCACTTTCATGCGAATTTCGACTCTATTGTTAAAGACGGAAAGTACCATTTCCCTTATCAGTAAGATGAATACCTATTACTAGTGGTACTGGCTGTGTGGATGTTTCGAGATTTTTCTAAGCTTGTCTACGCACAACCATTCTAGACCTTTCGAACAGCAATGCGTTTTAATTATTACGTGCTACTCTTTATTTTCTCGGAGATATGGCGTGTTCACGTTTAATGGCGTAACAGTGCCCCCCTCTTAGTCATGCTCGTCCCGAGCATTATTAGATCCGTGATACGGCGCCAATCTATCCACATGGACAACCTTGGGTTTCCCTCTTAGCCCTTTCTTGATGCGGTAGGTCACGTCATTAATCCTTTTTAACACGGTGTAAGGTCCCTCCCATCGAGCTTGGAGTTTCGGCGACTTCCCTTTCCGTCGAAGCGGGTTGTGAAGCCAGACCAGTGTACCTTCCTCAAATCCCTTGGCATTGGCATTACGGTCGTGTCTAGTTTTCATTTTTACGCTGGTGTTCATGCTATTCTCACGAACTCGTTTATGCACTTCGTCCAATTGATCTTGAAGGTCACTTACGTAGTCCGTAACTGGCTTAGTCTTGTCAGGTGGCACGCCAGTTATGGCATCGACTGGAAGTCTCATCTCCCTGCCGAAATTCACTCTTGCTGGGGTATGTCCCGTGCTATCATGCACTGCCGATCGGTAAGACATCAGAAATAGTGGAATATACCGGTCCCAGTCCTTCTGATGGTCATCGACAACCTTAGCCAGGTGATTCTCCAGGGTTTGGTTAAACCTTTCCACCATTCCGTCCGACTGAGGGTGTGCAGGTGTTGTGCGTGTCTTATAAATTCCCAGAAGAGTACACATTTCCTGGAACAGCGCAGATTCGAAGTTACGGCCTTGATCGGAATGGATTTCCAAAGGTGCGCCATACCGACATACTACTTCTTCGACCACATTCTTCGCCACTGTCGTCGCTTCCTGATTGGGTATGGCGAAGACTTCGGGCCACTTTGTGAAATAGTCCTGGATCACCACTATGTACTTGTTTCCGTCATTTGTAACTGGAAAAGGTCCAGCGACGTCGATAGCGATGCGTTCCCATGGGGCTCCCACATTGTACAGCTGAAGCCTGCCCCTGCTCCTAGTCTGTGGTCCTTTCACAGATGCGCACGCTGTACATTTCCGACACCATTGCTCTATGTCATCTCTACAATTGAGCCAGTAATACCACTGTCTCACTTTCAGTAGAGTTTTCTTGATGCCCAGGTGTCCTCCAGAAGCACCATCGTGTATTTCCTGTAGCAGGGGGACTACTTCACATCGTGGTACTATCACTTGTGTGGTCACCTCCTTGCCATCGTTCGATTCCCATTTCCTACAAAGCACATCATTTTCCAGGACTAAACTGTCCCACTGTGTCCAGTAGCTCTTTGTGACGGGACTATGTGACGATACTTCACTCCACTGGGGCCTAGTTCCGCTACGCTTCCAGTCCAGTATAGGTCGAATATCGTCATCTTCTTCCTGGGACTTCTTGAAGTTGCCGTCAGCCCTAATTAAATTAACGTGTTCTCGGGCTTCATTCTGCTGGCGGTGTCTGCAGTCCTCATTACATGGACGCCTTGACAGGGCGTCAGCATTGTTATGCCCTTTTCCATTGTGTACTTGATTGATGGTGATGGTTGGGGCCTTCAGTTGACCAGCCAGCACCCGCCCCGCGGCCCTGGCGACATTTAGTTTAACGACTCCTCGTTGACTTGAGTTCCGGAGTCCACAGTTTCCCTCTTTTTCTTAAGACAATCGGTCTGAATGTGTCCTTTTTCTCTGCACCCGTAACACGTTGGAATATAGCGGGACTGTGCTGGAGAAAGAGCCACTACTTCTCGGTGACGTGGTTGCACTGAAGGCGAGACCACTACTTCCTGAACTCTGTGCGTACGAGATTCTTTTCGTACGGCTTCTACTTCCAAAGCGTGAGCTATCGCACTCTTCAGAGTTTGGTGGTGTCCGAGTCGCACCGTAGCCCTTACTTCTGTATCCTGTAGACCGTCGATGAATGCTTGCACCAAATTAACTTCCACCATCTCTGGTGTCATCGACCTGTATGCACGCCGGACCAGCCGTTCAACCTCGACTCCCCACTGCTGGAGGCTCTCGTTCGACCTCTGCGTTCTCTCGCGTAACTGCGCGCGGAAAACGTGCTCGAGGTGTTTGTCTCCATAACGAGTGTCCAGTCCCTCCATGAGACGCTCCAATGTCCTGCCGTCCGCAGGGAGGTTCTCTAGGACTAGCAGGGCGTCCCCTCGTAGAGCCAAAGTTAATGCCGCAAAAGACTGCTTATCATCTCGAATTGGTACTTAAATGCCGTCCAGGAAGACGTGCCATCAAAACGCGGCACATCAAATTTTGCGGCAGATGCACAGGGGGTGTGCGATGATGAGGCGACAGCAACGGGTTCGCGTGCTTCGAGCTTGATAATTTTTTTTTTGATGTCCAGCAGGCTTGTTTCGAGGCTATCAGCTCGGGCGGAAACTTCCTTGACCTCTACGGTGAGATTCTTTACCTTCTCGCCCAACGTGACGAGGCCGTGATCGATCTTATCGAGGATTAGGTTCTGCTTAGCCTCCTGTTCGCGGCGAGCAGCTTCTTGATTAGCCGCGATGAGGTCCTGGAGCTTGCGCTGGTTGGCTTCCTGTTCGCGGCGAGCGGCTTCCTGGTCGCGGCGGACAGCTTCCATACTAGCTTGCATGGCGGCCAACACCGCAGCGAGGTTCAATTCTGAGGATGGTCCTGTTGGCGCCTCAGCAGCTTCTGATGCTACCATACCAGCCTGATCTTCCTCCTCCATACGATGACGCGCAGCATCCATCTCCATTTGCCTTCTTGTTCGTGGTCGCTGTTCGTCGTCTCTCGGTGTTAATGGCATTTCACTTCTGACACCAGTTGTTACGTACGTGGGTAATCAAATGCCGATTTACTGACGAGAGAACTTTATTTACCACAAACAATAACAAATTAGTCCAGTCAACAATAATCCGAATCGCAATTAACACTAGAGTACCGTTACACTATCGGTTAAGTCGTTGGGTAAAATCACTTCGAGTACTAGGGTAGTTCGCTCTTGATCGCAGTCGAAATCACAACTGACTCGCTTCCGGCCGGGGGCACGTATTTATATGCGGAGTCAAGAAAATTCTAGATACCGACGTCCCCGGATCTATCCAGAATTCCAGAACAATTGAATCGCTTCTCGAAGTCATAAATCATTTTTATTGCTCATGGTAATAAGAGTCACTTTCATGCGAATTTCGACTCTATTGTTAAAGACGGAAAGTACCATTTCCCTTATCAGTAAGATGAATACCTATTACTAGTGGTACTGGCTGTGTGGATCTTTCGAGATTTTTCTAAGCTTGTCTACGCACAACCATTCTAGACCTTTCGAACAGCAATGCGTTTTAATTATTACGTGCTACTCTTTATTTTCTCGGAGATATGGCGTGTTCACGTTTAATGGCGTAACAATAGTATTACTGTTTTTTCGAAGAATAATTCTGTGTTTCAAAAAAAAAATACAATATAATATTTTGTTGTAAACTACGGGAATCCAGCCATAAAAACCGACCCAAGCTTACTACGAAACGACTAGAGAGTTGATGACTTATGTATAAAAGTATTTCAAATAACCCATATTATCCTCATAGACTAAGCATTGTTTAAAAATAAAAAAAAAAACAATCTGTTTCTAATCAACCAAACTTGAGGTCACTTCCAAGAATGTAATATCCTAAAATTGGACAAAAACCTTCTAAAGAAAACTCACGAACTCGTTCAGAGGTCATAATGAAAAATTGTCTTCATAAAACAAGACCGAAATGTCATTGGCTAAATTATGAAACAATCTGCCCCTCTTCACAGTGGGTTTCTAAAAATGAAACTCCAAATGTCCAAGTTTTTATTGTCATAATTGGACCCCAGAACTCTCTTTTGATGAAAAAATGTAAAAGAAGAACGTGAAACGATTAATAATAATAAATAATAATAATAATCCACAACTACCACACAATGCCGTCTAGTCCCAAGCTAAGCAGAGCTTGTGTTATGGGTACTAGACAACTGATAAACACACTTAAATATTTCTAAATACATACATATTATAGATAAATGACACCCAGACAAAGAACAAATGATCATGCTTATCACATGAACATTTGTCCTGGGTGGGAATCGAACCCACGACCTCCGGCATAGCAGTTATGGCCACTAACCACTAGACCAACAGGCCAGATTAAAGATTATTAAAAGAAACCAGTGTTGTGGGTCATTTCGCGTTAATTAGAGTCTGTCTAAAAATTCAAACGACTTGGGAAATCTAATCAAATAATCAAATTCTTAAAGTCTGATATAGTCAACACTGGTTGAACAATCAAGGTTGCAAAGAGATGATCATTGTTTACTAAAAGGATCTTATAAAAAGTATTGTATGTAATATATATAACAGATTTATAACCTGTTTCAAATTTCCCAAGTCGGTTGACTTTTTAGACAGACTATAATTTCGTTTCGGGATTATGAGCATTTTTGAGTTTGTATTCCGAACTTTGAACGCCCTAATTTGATTATGAGGGTCGCAGATTTGAAAAAGATCAAAAGTTTTCAAGAAATACTTCGAGAATTGTACACGCTAAATTATCTTTTATTTATACACATTTACGTATATTTCCTTTTCAATTTTGAATAGGTATATTTACGACAAGTTTTATAACTTGTTGACGGTATAATCTTTTACAAAACAATTTTTTCAGCCTTCAATAAATTATTTTCCCTTTCATACTAAAAGTCGACTTTTGTTATCTTTGTTGTTCACATAAATATCATAAAATAGACCTTCATAAAACGTCCTAAGTTAGGTCACCATTCACCAACAATACCTAAAAACATAACTCGCATTTTGAATATTTTTTGTTCAATATAAATCATATTTTGCTTCGGAACATTCATAAAACCGGCGGAAAAACAAAACTGGCATACATACTTATAGGAATTTGTTTTGGATAGAATGTTGTGTGACTCAAAATAATGGCCTTGTTTACTTTAGCACTGCGAATGATAGTGCAAATCGAGTTATAGCCGGTAATAAGTTTACGAGAAAAAAAAATTCGTGTCGAGTACTGTCGTAAAATATGCGAGTATATATTTGTTTACTGAAACTCGTGCCTTGAGCGTAAATTGTTGAATAGGAGTTTGTTTTGAGTTCGAAACTTGCGAAGTGTCTTGAACATGTTTAGTTGTAGCGATAATGTTGTTACTAACACGTACGTCTCAGGGATTTTGAGATAAGATTAGTACTTACTTATTTATATTATGATTATTTTATTTACATACGTTTTTATTTTATTATATTTATTTAAGGAAAAACAAACAGTAACATAATAAGAGATATACATAACAGCCTAAATAATAACAATACAAAACAATCATGCTACCCACTCCTCCACTCCACATCTAATTATACATACAAGCATATTATTTTGATATTTACCTGGCATAGTGTAATTAAGTTTTTTATAACACTAGCTTTTGCTCGCGACTTCGTCCGCGTACATAAAATATAGACTATGTCCCTCAGGAATAGAGTAGGTTTTTAACGGTGAAAAAATTTTAGCAATTGGACCAGTCCTTCCAGAGATTACCTCCTACAAACTAACAAAATAAACTTTACCTCTTTATTATATTAGTGTAGATTTATTGTGAAATATGGGTGCATTACTTACTATTACATCTTCCCCCTTATCCTTCGCACATGACAGGTATGATGTTATGTTATGTGTTTGTAAATGAACACTGCGTAAGTTTTGGCATGACATTCGACAAAACTTATGCAGTGTTATTCATAATGTTTCCGAAGGATACATATTATTCAATAAGAGAAAAGGAAATAAATAAATAATTGAATTAGATTTGTACTTCAAACAAAACTGTGATAACACTTATTTCAACTAGTTGTACAATTAATGTACATAACGCAATAAAGCTTTCTCTGTCAACCCTTGAGAGAAAAGCCTACTGGGGTGATGCGAAAGGGATTTCCGGGGTTCAATGGCAAAGATGGAAGAGGAGTGTTTTTTTAGTCAGTAAAAGTCTGACACTATCTCCCGCTCCGACCAAGGGCGAGAGATGTAATTTACATGATTTTCCCACCTAAAAAAATGTATCCATGAGATAATATTCTCTTATCATGTGGACTAAGCCGCTGGCAGATGCTAGTGATTTTATAAAAAAGATACTAATAAGCTATTTACGACTATCACGGAACCGATAAAAGACACAGAACGAATCCAGAGATCGTTGCAATATTCAAGAGCATTATGTAAAAATCATTTCTCTTACAGGCAGATTTGTGAGGAAGCGGTAGGTACCTACCATGTAGAATTGCAGATAGTAAACGAGAAAATATTGCAAAATGTCTGTCTGATTTTTACTTCAAAAGTGAATAGGTTATTTTTAAGCAAGCTTGGTTCAAGCATGCTTCATTACCGATCACATTGATGGGACATCTATGATATCATAAGTTTATGAAATAAAATATGAAATCCTACATCGTGCAGTTAGAGTTAGGGCTGTTACCTTTTTTTTTATGGTGGGAAAAAATCATGCATTGACATCCCCCGCCCTTGGGCGGAGCGGGAGATAGTGTCAGACTCTTACTGACTAAAAGACCCACCCCGTTCCTTCTAGCCTTCATACCGGGGCTTGAGCGCCCTTTCGGATAACCCTGGCGCCAGTAGGCTTCGACCCGGCTGGGTCCCTGCTGTTGCTGACAAATCCTTGAGGCGCGCGGGAACAGTGCGCGCCATCGACGACTTGGGCTTGGTCCGGACAGTTACCGGACGGCCGGACAGTGAGCTACCCATCGCTCACTGTCCGCAAGCGCGCGCCTACGTTGGCCGGAAATCGGGATCAGAATCCCGGCGGCGGCGGCGGCAATAACGCCGTTGCCTGATGCGTTCGGCCTCCTCCTTTGCGAGCATTACTGCTTCGCAGAAGTCGGCGACCGCCTGCCACTCCTCCTCGCTCCGGACCATGGCCTCAACCAAGGCCCGGCGCGAGAGGTCTCCGCCGCCGATCGCCCCCACGAGGGCACGGCGATGCTCCGCCCAAGCAGGGCACACCTCGACTGTGTGCTCCACCGTGTCCTCCGGGCGTTCCGCATCGGGCCCGCGTGGTGGATTTACAGCCTATTCCCTCTCCTAGAGAAGAGGCCTGAGTCCCAGTAATGGGGACATCTAAAAGCTGATTATACTATGCTTTGCTATGTGGGAATTATGACCTATATACCTCCAAAACATCATCGCATAACAACAGGTGATATAGTGGTTAAGATCGAGCCTATCAATATTAAAAATAAGTTTCTGCATTGTTTTATTCTAATAAATCTAAATATAATGAGAGTGACAGATTTCTCTCAGAATTTGAACAAAATTATTATTATTATTATATAACTTTACGGCATACCTTAACTTAATAAAGATACGTTACAAGAGTAAGTGTACAATAGGTGGTCTTATTATACACATAAACTAAAAAAAATGACTTGTAAAAGTGTTTATTCGAAACCTATTTGCAAAATAAATATAATTTATAAAACAAACAAAATTGGACAGCTGATGTACACAAACGAGCTTAATCCATAATTGGGTTTTCTACTGAAACAAAGCTCCTTAATTTAATAGTTTTAGTACGGAACTTTAAAATATAATACGTTTCTTCAGTACAGGATTATTTTTAAAACACTGGCAGCCTCTTATTACTACGTTATTATGATTATAAACAACAACTTTTGTTCTATGACTTATAAAAATTTATCACGTCTTAATTCATCAGATTTTCATATAAAAATAAAAATATTTAAATTGAACGTTCTAAATATTACAAACACTATGCGAAGCAAGCGATAGTACAATAGCGGAAGGGAGCGGGGATTGGGCGGCGGTGGTGCTTGATGCGTTTGCGTTGCGTCATACAGACGTAGGTAGCTATAGCAAAATACAGAGTTGAATTGACGAAATCTTGAAGTTTTTGTTTTTGGTAAATGTTTTGTAAAAAGTCAAAGTTGTTGTTTATGATGTTGGTAATACAGTTCTGCAAGGTTGTTAGTGTTTTATAAATAACCCTGTACAGTAGTTCAGTTCAAATACATTCAAAACGCTACGTACATAATTTTCAATTTCATAAATCCCGGAATAATTCCCGGAATTTAGAGAAGGTTTATATCAGCTTTATGTTACTTACTTCCACGAACTTTAGATAAATGTATTCTGCATATTTTGATGTCTGATAATAATAGATTATGAAAGCAAGGATCAAATAAATTCAACATCAATCTGTAAGTTCAATATCAATCTGACTGGCCTTATCCCTATTTTTTAAGAGGACCCTTCTTGCCCTATCTATCGTTAATCTGAACAAGGTTTAAAACCCGGTTGGTACGAGTACATCCAACGAAATCCAGCGTAATGTTTGATGAAAAAATAACCCAAAAAAGAGAGATAACACCTGCTTTAAAGAGTCAAAGTTCACCTAATATAGCAAAATTTCAGAGGTTTATAGAACTGGATTATTTATACACTGTGTGTAAAATGTAATTCCATATTGTGTCTAGGCAATGAGATCGCGAATTATGTTTTGTTTATTTATTATTAACTACCTGTTTTTGAATTAATCATTTAAAATTAAATATTTCCTAAACAAAATTCGTCTGTAGTATTTTATTATTTGATTTCACCATAAATCTAGATATTATTTATTTATTATATACTTTATTGTACACCAACAAAACACAAATAATATTTAATTAATTATTGATAATAATAATAATTTGTAGATAATGTCCAAACAAAATACCTAGAGAAATAAGTGTAAAAATGTCATAATCACGTAAGAATGGTTGTACGAAAATGTACCTAAGGGAGGACGCTCTAAAACATTTCTGTTAAGGGTTATGAATTATTATAGAAGTCGAATTTTAGATTGCGTGTGATCTTATTTTTTCGAGAATTTCGCAAAGCAGTATTCAGATTCTTACGAGGAATGGGGAATGTGGGACGTGTTTATGGTTAAAGAAAATATTTAACATTAAAGCTTAGATATTTTGAGTGAAGAAATGTCTTTGTTCTCAAATGGTTAACAAGCTGCTTCTTCTTTCTTTAAACAATGACTCTGCGTTCAAAGTCTTTTTTTCAGTTCACCATTTGTTAAACAATATTTGTATGCCCAGCAAGGCAACGCAAAGTGAGTCGGTATTTTATAATTAACACCATGTACTGTACCTACATACATTATACCTTTGTGTCATAAATAAACATATTTGACTTTGACCTATTTGTAAAATTTTGTATGGACTTAAATATCATCATCATATTATTTCATACCAAAATTATAAAAATGAAAGTTGGTATGCGTGTATTTTTGTTACTTCTTCTTGATTAAATGGTAGACTATATTTCTATAGAACTAAAATGGGACAATAGTGAATGGGAGAATAGTTACTTTACATATCAGAAATATGTTCTCTTGAGATAATTGAGACTGGCCTGTTGGTCTAATGGTTAGTGGCCCTGACTGCCATGCGTGTCATTAATGTTTGTGTGATGTGATCATTCTGTGTTCGGAGTCTGTGTTTCCTGATAGCTATAACCTAGGGGTCTTTAAGTCAAGAGTGAATAGATTGCTTCTAGGCAAGCGTGCTCCATCGTCGGCCACATCACCGCTTACCATCAGGTGAGATTGTGGTAAACGCGAGCCTATCCATTATAAAAAAAAAAAAAATTGTTCTGTGTCTGGGTGTAATTTAACTACATCTACACTAATATTATGAAGAGTTAAAGTATATTTTTAATATCTGTGTGTTAAAAGTCTTACTGAACCATGTGTAAATTATTGTGTTGACTTAAATACCATCATCAGCATACTGCTTCCAGTCCAACTGGCTTATCACCATCCTGCCTTTGTCCAATGTTAATTGGGGTCATCGTAACACGATTTTTTTTCTTCAGTTTTGTTCGGTCAACCGTCACTCCATTACTGACTCCTTTTTCATTCATGTTCCTAGCACTAATAGTTTCAACTGTGCGTTGATTTCATTTAGTCACGTTTTCCTTTTATAATCATCACCATCAGCCATGGTCTGGAGCGAGGAGGAGTGGCAGGCGGTCGCCGACTTCTGCGAAGCAGTAATGCTTGCAAAGGAGGAGGCCGAACGCATCAGGCAACGGTGTTATCGCCGCCGCCGCCGCCGCCGGGAATCTGATCCCGATTTCCGACCACCGTAGGCGCGGGCGTGCGGACAGTGAGCAATGGGTAGCTCGCTTTCCGGCCGTCCGGTAACTGTCCGGACCAAGCCCAAGTCGTCGACGGCGCGCACTGTTCCCGCGCGTCTCAAGGAGTTGTCAGCAACAGCAGGGACCCAGTCGGGTCGAAGCCTACTGGGGCCAGGGTTATCCGAAAGGGCGCTCGAGCCCCGGTATGAAGGCTAGAAGGAACGGGGTGGGTCTTTTAGTCAGTAAGAGTCTGACACTATCTCCCACTCCGCCCAAGAGCGGGGGATGTCATTGCATGATTTTTTACTACCATAAAAAAAAAATCATAATCATTATCTTCAGCCTTTTAATGTTCCCACTGTTGGAACTTAGGCCTCCTCTCTAGGAGAGGGAATGGGCCGTAATCTACTCGTACCACGCAGGCCCAGTACGGGTTAGTGAATGTCACATGGACATGCCGGTTTTCTCACGATGTTTTCGTTCACAGTTTGAGAGTAGTGATGATGAAACAAATTACACAACGTAATGCGCCTGGCTGGGTTCGAACCCGCGACCTACAACTCGTAAGTCGGGGCCATTACCACTTGGTTACTACTGGTCTTCTAATATAACCTCCTTTTATAGTATATGTTAAATATACCTATTCTAATAAACAATTAACACAAACAGAATATTCCAAAGAATTAACATCGTTTATTATATTAGGTAGGTACTCGTAAATACCGATAAACGATTTTGGCGCAGAACGTTCAGAACTTTTACGTAAGTCTGATTATCGGTGCGTGACGAGAAACCTCGATTCTGTTGTATCTCAGTAATTACTGAATTATTGGCTTACCTATTTTTTGTTTCTACATAGCTGGAATAATTGTATTTATTGTCTGAATTCTAGTTATGTTTCTTTTTATTATTGACTAGCTTTTGCCTGCAGCTTCGCTCGCAAACCTACATAATAAAATTATTCCTGAGTGACATAGACAATTTAATAGTCTATGTCACAATTGAGTAGGACCAAAACGGAGTACTTGTTCTGCGATTTCGGCGGTGTCTCCAAGCCAGTGCCTTTAGCTCTCACCGGTACGCCCATACCGATCTGTTCCGATTTTCGGTAACTCGGGTCGCTCGTCCAAGGGGATGGTGAGACGGACCGGGACGTAACACGTCGGATCAACGCAGGAAGGATGAAATGGCGACAGGTCACGGGGACCACTTGTGACCCACGAATGCCCCTCAAGTTGAAGGGTAAAATCTACAAGTCCGTGATAAGGCCTATCATACTGTATGGATCAGAATGTTGGGCTGTGAAAAAGACGGATGAAAAAAGATTACATGTAGCAAAGATGAGAATGTTAAGATGGATGTGTGGTGTGACGAGAATGGATAAAGTGAGAAATGAGTATATTAGGGGAAGTTTGAAAGTGGTGCCAGTGACAGAAAAGTTGAAAGGGAATCGTTTGTCTTGGTATGGTCATGTGAAAGGGAGGGATGAAACGCATGTTGCTAAAAAAGTTATGAGTTTACATGTAGATGGATGGAGGAGAAGAGGGAGGCCAAAGAAAAGATGGATGGATTGTGTGAGAAGCGATATGAAAGAAAAGGGAGTTAGTGATAGCATGACGAGTGACAGGACAGAATAGAAGAAAAAAACGTGTTGCGCCGACCTCAAATAAAACGGGACTAGGGCAGGAAGATGATGATGTCACTCAGGAATAAAGCAGATTTCTATAGGTGAAAAAAATTTTGCAATCGGACCAGTACCTACTTACAGAGATTACCTACTACGAACAAAAAAACAAACTTCTTTATAATATTAGTGTAGATAGGCTCACGCTTGACCCCTATTTCACTTGATGGTAAGCTATGATGTGGTCGACGATGGAGCACGCTTGACTTAAAAACCTTTTTTTATAAGCACGCTGCATGGTCAGATAATACGGAGATTGATCACAAAAATAGGCTAGGAATACCCACACAATTTCATGGCTTAAACACCAAATCATTAATCAAAAAAATTTTTTCTACAATAGAATAGAATAGAATAGAATAGCATTTATTCGGCGCAAGCAACACAATATACAACAACATAAAAAATAAGAAAAAAAAGAGTACAGACATACAATACAGTTGCAGTGACTGTGCCTGAACCGAAAGGGTCACCAACTCAGCAATTGCTGGGTAATCTAGCATAGCACCTCTTCAGTCCTCGTAAATTGAAAGATTGGAGCGATTTGCCTGCTGTGTTTCCGTCCGATTATGATTTAAGTTTCGTCAAGGCTTGAGTGAATAGGCTCTTAATAAACTAGTGCAATTCACCATCTACGATTGCATCACTGTTTACCATCAGATGGTATGCCACCTAACCACCAGTTACCACTCATCTAACCACCAGTTACCACTCTTCTAACCACCAGTAACCTCAAACCTTTTAATTCTAACCTAACCTTTAACCTTCTAACCAGTTAAACACTACGTCATATCATTAAAAAAAAAACTCTGTTATCTAATCAAACCTCTGATATCACACTAATATAAAGGCGAAAGTTTGTGAGTGTGTTCGTTTGCTATTTCTTCATGCTCTACAGCTAAACGGATTTGAATAAAATTATGAACACGGAAGACGGAAGACAGAAGATTTAAAGTCACCCAAAGGGCAATGGAAAAATGGTTTCCTTGCGTGATCGAATCAAGAATGAGGATAACCGCACAAGAACCAAGGTTATCGACATAGCACAAAGAATCACCAAACTTAAGTGGCAATGGGCAGAATAGATTGCCGTTGAGGCCGAAAGGTTCTGGAATGGCGACCACGTACTGTAAGACGTAGCGTTGGAAGGCCTCCTACAAGGTGGAAAGATGACCTGGTGAGGGTTGCGGGAATCTGATGGATGCGAGACGCACGGGACCGCTCATTGTAGCGACGCTTGGGGGAGGCCTATGTTCAACAGTGGACGTCTTTCGCCTGAAATGATGATGATGATGATGAACACGGGTACACCGTGTCCTAAAATAGCATAAAGATAGTTTTTACATCAATAATACGAGTATGTTCTATTGACACAATTTTCCAATTTCAAGAGGGGCGAAGCCGCTTGCAGCAGTTACTAAATCGAGTAGGTCTTCAAAAAATGAACAAAAAAAATTTTTTTTTAATATTTTAGGTTAAAACCCATATTAAAAATCATCCATAATCGTGGAAATTACAGACACAATAGAAAGACAATAGGTGCGCGAACGCCACTGTTCGCTTGGGGTTTAACGAATTAAAAGGTATTTGCTCAAAATACAAAATCTAATAAATTAAAACATTACAACAAATTAAAATCATTATTTACAATCATCATCATTTCATTCGATAGAGGTCCACTGTTTGACGTAGGCCTCCCCTAAATGTCGCGATAATGACCGGTCCTGTGCGTCTCACATCCATCGGATTCCCGCGACCCTCACCAGGTCAGCGGTCCACTTTGTGGGAGGCCTCCCAATGCTGCGTGTTCCAGGTAGGTACGTGGTCGCCGTTCCAGAACTTTTCGTCCCCATCGCTCATCTTGTCTGCGAGCAATGTTTGACTGGCCTGTTAGTCTAGTGGTTAGTGACCCTGACTGCTATGCCGCAGGACGACCTGGGTTCGATTCCCACCCAGGACAAATGTTTGTGTGATGAGCATGATCATTTGTTCTGCGTTTGGGTGTAATTTATCTATAATATGTATGTATTTAGAAATATATAAGTATGTTTATCAGTTGTCTAGTACTCATAACACAAGCTCTGCTTAGCTTGAGACTAGACGGCGTTGTGTGATAGTTGTATGTAAAAAAAAAAAAAATGTGCCCTGCCACTAAAGCCATTATACAATATTCAACAAAAAATAATTCCACAATTTTATAAATTAAAATTTATAGGTAAAGCAAACAAAAAAAATCTAAACTCAATTAGCCTCCAGCATTTAAGGTTTAACAAAAAAACTTAGCTTCAACACTGATCTTCCCTTGTACTAACGATCTTGTATTAATCCTCGTATTTTATAACTTAGTTACACAAAGCAATAACTTATAGCGAACAAATTGCCTTGGTCAAGGTTATTGGAGACTCCCCGTGGTGTAAGAAATGGCTAACGATGTTGGTGAGATAATAATAATAACGGCCTGAGATCGTTTTGGTAAGGGTATACGCCTTTAGTTATACTAAGATAAAAGTATTTTATTTATATATTAGACAACATTATTTTAAGTTTACGTGAATCATGAATATACACTTCTGGACACATCTATTGGCCCACCTTAGAGTTTAGGTTTCGATGGCCTCTACCGAAATATGATTGCTAGATTGAACAAAAACTGTTGATTCAGTTTTAAACCTGATACATTTTACCATCTTTTTCGATCGTATTGTTTTAAATTTGAATTCAGAATACCATACGACATGGAGCTACGCCTAACAAGTCGGATATGCGCCTTGTTAAAGGCAATTGATTTTTGAATAAAAAACATGTTTTATCAAATAAAGGTTTAATTTAATAACGCGTGTTGCCTCCATGGGCATCTACCACAGCTCTCATACGATTAGGCATAGAGTTTATCAACCGCTCTATGAAATTTTGAGGGATCATCTCCCGTTCCTCTTCTATGGCAGTTTTCAACTCCTGCATCGTCTGGGCAACTGGCTGACGAGCCCTAACACGTCTTTTTAGCTCGTCCCACATGTGCTCAATGGGGTTCATGTCTGGGCTTCTGGCTGGCCAGTCCATAACTGTGATGTTCACATCCCGAAGATATTCCCTGACGATGCCGGCCGCATGGGCTCTTGCATTATCATGCATAAAAAGGAAATTTGGGCCCACATAGTCCGCGTATGGTATCACGTGAGGTTCTAAGCACTCACGAATGTACCTTTCAGCATTTAATGTTGGCAGCCGTGGTCCTGTAACAACCTCAAGTTGAGTTTTGCCGCTCGCGGATATACCGCCCCAGACAGTCCATGAGCCACCGCCATAAGCAACCCTCTCTTCAAAGCAGCATTGTGCGAAACGCTCTCCCTTACGTCGGTAGACCTTCTTCCTTCCATCATTGCCATGTAACACAATTTTAGACTCATCAGAAAAGAGTACACGGCTCCAATCTCGCTGTGTCCAATTTAAATGACTGCGTGCGAAATGAAGGCGCGCTGTTCGGTGGGCTCGCGTTAGTTTGAGCCCATTAGCTGGCTTGTGTGGTACCATATCGTGTTCTTTTAACCTTCTCCGAACAGTTCGAGCGCTCACAGATACTCCGTGGAAGTCGCGAAGTTGGTTTTGTATCTCAATGGAGGTAAGGTGACGATTTCTCAAGCTGGTCGTCACGATGAATCGATCCTGCCTTTCAGTTGTGACCCGAGATCGTGGCCTTCCTTGGCGACGAACAAAGCCGCCAGTCTCTAGGTACCTCCGATAAACATTTCGGACCGCAGATCGACTTAAATTAAGTTGAGCACTCACGTTTCTTTGACTGTGTCCGGCCTGAATAAGTGCCACAGCTTGGGCGGTGACTTCAGGTGAAGTATCCATAGATTATTGATAGAACCTCACCTTAATGTTAAGAATAAGTAATGTTTGTTGCAAAACCAAAGATATCAATCACTTTTTCAAGAATTAAATTCAAGTAAACCAATAAAACCAAGTTTTCTTAGTATTCGATTGTTTGATATCATTAAACAGGCTCCAAAATTGTTTTTTGTTTCTTTAAATTCTGTATTCGAAATTCAAAAAAAGACTATTGAATGAAATTGTGAATGTGCCAGGTTCAAAACTGAATAAAAACTTTTTGCTCGACCTAATATAAAATTTTAGCTAGGACCAAACGAAACTGAAAATACAAGGTGGGCCAATAGATGTGTCCAGAAGTGTAGTTTGTCCAGAATCAGTAATGAAATAGGAATGAAAATAGGACATCGTGTAAAAAAATATTAGAATCCACTAATATTTTTTTACACGATGTCCTATTTTTCCCAAAAATATGTAAAAATGTCACAAGTTGGACACCACCGACACTAAGTACAACACAGGTTACGGCAGGTCATAGTGGGCATTACGCGCCAACAAACAGCTGGGCAAAACAACTCTACAGTCGTCTGGATGGCCCGGTGACTATGTATTTTTGCTGACATAACAAGCTTTGCTTTGCTTTGCTATAACTTTGTGATACGAGAACTTACTTTATTGCACACTTCATAATATATTGTAAACAGGATAAAAAATCAGCATAATAAGTGTATCTACAATGAGCGGTTTTATCATACTGGACATTCTCTTAGATATAACCTTTGGATGTACGAAATGAAAGGCGATAGATTTTTGGGACTGCCAATGTACAAATGAAAAAAATAATATCAATTAGATATATTTAGACATACAAAATACATATACCAGTAGTATGTAGTATCCAAACCCATTAATCTGTCAACCATTACGAAACCACACTAATGCTAAAATATTCTTATAACATAAAATTTTATTAAGATATTGAGGAAGTCCTCAGAAACCCCAAACGCAAAAAGATAATTAAAAAAGATTGCTTTACATCGAAAACCAAGGCGCGTTCGTAAATTTACCCAAATCTGGACAATCCGACCACGACTACCTCCCGCGAAAACCATTACCTATATAATTTTAAATGTAAAGTATCCTCAATATTAGACATTCTGTTGCAAAGACGCTTTAGCCCTAAATATATTTCCGAAAACATCGTTACAGCGGAAATTTTACTTTGTTTCTCGCGACTTAAGGTTCAATTTAAGTATCGATGTTAAGGGGTTGAGAAGAGCGGGTGATTATGTAAATAATGCTGTAATGACGTCATCATGGGTCATGTCGTTTGGCTTGATGCGAGAAAGCGATATAATAAAATCTGAAATGTGTTCGTTCTGGAATTTCAAGTGACAGACATTAATATTGTAGAACAGCGTTGATTCTATAAAGACTGATAAGGCAAGTTTAGTGGACAACGTCTAGGGGTCTAGTGAAGAAAATTGCCTCCAAAATGTCAGCCATTGTTGATAATGGGGTGGCATTAAAGTCTTCGACTTTGTAAAGGGACCTTAAATTTTATTTCACAGTTCTGGGAATGAGAGAAAAATACACTTTACAGTAAGAATGTAATTACGAGACTAATTTTGTCGGAGAGAGTAGATTTTTAATTCAATGAGCTTGGAAATGGTTGTCCGTTACTGTAGAGCCTATGATGTTGAAAATGTTACTCAGAAATGTGTAAAGTAGAAATTTAAAAAGAGGAACTTCTATTTTGAATTTTATCGTTATTCAGAAGCAAGTGGTTCCTTGCAAAAAGTAATCAATCACTGTGATTACTTTTCATGAAACCATTTTAGAAATTTAGGTTAAAGATTTATGTATGTCGGGACTATTTCTCTAAGCCGATTAAATGTTTATAGGCAGAAAAGTAAACGCTCATAATTGGTTGCGGGATTATTTTTAGAATAGGCATTTACTTAGGTTTTTATAAAAACGTGATCACCCCTATATTAAACTTAAACAAATGATAAAATATGGGTAAAAAAAGGTGGCTTCATCATTATTCATGACAAGTACATTAATTAAGCTATAAGCATCTCGTATAATAATGACGATGTAAGTCATTATTATACGAGATGCTTATAGATCAGTAACGATAATAAATAAGTAACTATAGTAAAAAAATAGTACAATAAACTACTAGAAAGTGACTCAAAATAGAAAACATTCTACGAGGCTTCATAATATAGTGTTCTTACATTCAGATAAGAACAGGCTATACAAAAATAAACCTATTAGGTAATTCATTATTTATGATTCTAAAATCTCGTAACAACAATAGATCACCAAAATGTCAATAGTCTGAATAATGCATCTATACACCTTCTATACATCTATACATATAAATAAAATTGGAGTGTCTATTTGTAATATTGAAATTGGACCAATTTTGACGAGACTTTTTTTGGCAGGTAGCTGATGTTATAAGGAGTAATTTAGGCTAATTTTATTTAAGAAAAATTAAATTCAAAATCCTGTAGTCCACGCGAACGAAATCGCGGGCACAGCTAGTAAATTAATAAAAAGATAGAGCAGTTATTAGGCATTTACACGATAATAAAGTTAAGGAACTATTAGGGAAGCAATATGTGCCAAAATACGTAGAAACGTAGTCTTAAAAGTATCGTAACAGGTGTTGTTATATAGGACCCTTGGGAAAAAAGCTTGGGTCTGTATAATTAAATTGTCGAAAAACATCTAGCCGTTTGAAGTTACATTTTTATTTGATGCCCCCACAGGTTGACTTCTACACTTCCCAATTTCATTTTCTCACTCTAAAATTCTCTCTGCAACAAGATTAATTAAAAAATCATCAATCATCGTTGATGTTTTATTAATTCGATATAATGGTAGCATCGAGTCAACAGTAGCGTCCATACAATGAATCATCAAAAGCTATGATTGATGTTTCCTATAAATAAATTATCTTTTCAACTTGCTCGTGTTTAGTCCTGTCGTTATAAGGGTGATGCTTTGGGCGTTTGAATTTCGGTTGTGCTACTGATTTATTGCGTCTTTTTAGTTGGCCTTTTTCATCTTATTTTACTTGTAATATTTTAATTATTTGTCCTCTTTTTCCATTGCACATTGAAAAAAAAAATTTCTTTCTATTAAATTATTTTAAAAAACTTGAGAATTTTTAAACAATTAAAAGATTTAAGAATGACAGCCGCAATTGATTGAAAGATTAAAAATATTCCTATCAGTCTTGTTAAGGAGCATTGTTTGAAAGAATCTTAAGACCCTTATGACCTTATGACGCAAAGGGCATGATGGCCTACTATCCACGGACGTTTACCATCATAAACGGGTATTCATCATTATGAGCTTGGTATACGCTTGTGTGAAGTTTACATACAAAAGTATGAAATTTTGCAGACGAAACTACAATAACATGAAGCCACGACGTTGCTGCTTCGTCGAAAAAAGTCGACGTCATTAAAAGCCTGACACTCCATTTTTTTTTTATGGTTGGAAAAAATCATCCTGTGACAACCCCCGCTCTTGGGCGGAGCGGGAGATAGTGTCAGACTCTCACTGACTAAAAGACCCACCCCTTTCCTTCAAGCCTTCATACCGGGGCTCGAGCTCCCCTTCGAATAACCCTGGGCCTGACACTCCCTCACGCTTAACCCAGAGCGGGAAGATTTACTTGATGATTTTCCACTTCAAATAAGCGGTATTGTATGGGGAATACAATACCGCTTTAACTAAGTGATTGTGATAAATGATTAACTTGTGTAAAAAACCAGTTACACAAAAACCTGATCACAATCAAGTTGAGAAGAAAAAGTTAGGCAAACGATGCTGTACAGTTCAATATTTACAACAGTTTCAAAACAAATAGCCTAAAAACTAACTAACAATCTTTTACCTATCCAATCTCGCCGCAGGCTATACCAGAACTTTTTTATACCATAAAACGCTATAAATCATAGTACTTTGACGTTTACAACGCACTCATGGCGCCAATTTCTACAATACGAGTTCAGTTATCGTCCCGTAGGGAATAAACCACAACTTGTTACGAATAAAACCGCCATCAAGAACCGAACAGCTGATATAAAGGGCAAAGGCAATGAAAATTTTGTGAGTTGTTAAAAATATGGTCACCAAGTGAGTATCAGCCACAATTTGCCCTTTGGGGTATCGTTATAGGACTCGATAGGCAAAAGTATTGATATAAAGTAATGGAGGATCATTAGTAAGTGCAGTGATACTTATCAACATCATCATTTCGGCCGAAAACGTCCACTGTTGAACATAGGCCTCCCCCCAAGCGTCGCCACATCGACCGGTCCTGTGCATCTTGCATCCATCGGTTCATTTAATGGGAAGCCTTCCAACGCTGCGTCTTCCGGTATGCAGTCGCGGTCAGACTCCAGAACCTTTCGGCCCCAACGGCTATCTGTTCTGCGTGCAATGTGCTCGCTGTCTGACCGTCCGGTAACTGTTCGGGTCGAGCCCAAGTCGTTGACAGCGCGCACTGTTCCCGCGCGCCTCAAGGAGTTGTCAGCAACAGCAGGGGCCCAGCTGGGTCGAAGCCTACTGGGGCCAGGGTTAGTTTTGAAAGATAGCTCGAGCCCCGGTATGAAGGTTTGAAGGCAAGGGGTGGGTTTTTAGTCAGTAAGAGTTTGACACTATCTCCCGCTCCACCCAAGAGCGGGGGTTGTCATTGGATGATTTTCCCACCATAAAAAAAAACTGGACTAAATATTTCACCTCGTCGTTTATACCGGTTACATCAAAGGACTGGAACAATTTAGGTGTCTTGAGGGCTAGAGTAAATAGGCTCTTAATAAACTAGTGCGGCTCACCATTAACAATTGCATCATTGCTTACTATCAGGTGAAATCGCAGTCAAACACTTAAAAAAAAAAGTGAGACGAGCGAAGTAACAGAAAAAAGCTAGCAAATAGTGCTCAGTCTAGCTCAACCCTTTGCCAAATTAACCACTTAACAGCAATTTGTTCTTGAAACCATTAATCAACATCGATTTCAAAGACTGTTACTGCGTAGGCAGTTTGATCTGTCAGGTTTCTTGGATATTCATCAGAACCTAACATTCAATTACGATTTTATTACTGTCACTGGCTCTGAATTTAATAAAAGGAATCCTTCAAAATTGCTACGGAATTCAGGCTATTTTTATATAAATCATAACTGCCTGGAAACCATTTATCTGTTTTAAAAATAGAAAAGAATAGAAAATATTTCTTTGCCACAGACAGCCGATTCCTTGCTGAGTGCTAATCAATCGATATACGAGTATATTTTAACCTTCTGAATACCATAATGAGACACAATAGAAAGAAAATGAGAGAGCGTTCACTCGGGGAATTAAAAGAAAATAAAAGCGAATAAAAGAAAAAAAAAAGAATTAAAAGCGAAACACCACTCACTGATTAATCACGAAATCTTAGAAACTATAACACCTACATACTTAAAATTTGGCTGGTAGGGTCTTTAGAAGGTGTAGACATACGCTAAGAACCCACCCTTGGTTGACTGGTAGAGAAAGCCTAAGGCATTAAATCAGCCTTTGTACATTTGTGTTGCATGAAGTTCTAATAAGTAAAGAACGGATTTTTCGAAATTTACCCCCTTATGGGAGGAAATTTACCCCCTTATGGGAAGAAATTTACCCCCTTACGGGAGGAAATTTACCCCCTTATGGGAGAAAACGGGGTTCCAAAGTTTGTATGAAGTAATCGACCACGCGGGCGAAGTCGCTGGCTAGTCGCTAGTTTGTTATATTAAAACGCTTTAAATACTTAATTACAAATCGATTCTTTACAGAAACAAATTAATCTTCGTTTCTCTGGGTAGCCATTTTTATAACGTGTAATTAGCTACAATAGATTTTCATAATACTTAGCGACGAATACTAATTACCATCCAAAGGGTTTGTTAATAAAAAGAATAGTTCATTCACTATCTTATAGAGTCTAGCTTCTGCCAGCGTCTTTGCCTGCGTGAAAATAAGTTTCATCTCTATACAAACCCGGAACCCCGCTCCATTCAAAGCGGAAGGGAGATATGAGTATTTTTCACAAAAAAAAAACAAGTGCCGCATGATGGAAGGTGGATCATGATCTGCGAACAGACGTCGCACCAACACTGAAGTTTGGGATAGTCCGAAGACTTCCACCTATGGAGATTGTCGTTTCTGAGGCCGAATGAATCCGGAGCTTGTAAACATTTAAAATAGTTAGGCATAAGTAGAATTGGTGGAAGGTCAAAAAAGTGGTTTTCTTTCAATTTTCCGTACAGAATATCCTTTAATTAAGGAGCAGTAGCCCGGTAGTATACCTTGACCTACAAGTTATAAGTTGTGAGTTTTAAACCAGGATAGGCGCTTTACTTAATGCTATTTATTTTATTAATACTACTCTTGAAACAGTTTAGAAAAAACATCGTTAGTCATGTATTTAGACAAAAAAAAAATCAAAGACATGTGACATCCACCAACCTGCACTGGGCTCGCGAGAAAGATTACGCCCATTCCGTCTTCTAGAAAAGAGCCCTGAGTCCACAAACCATTATAAGGCTTATTATGCTTAAACTTTTCAGTCAATAGAACTGTTTTTAACTTTTTTTAAAAATAACTTACTTGTTTTACCTTAAAACTAAAACAAAGCATTCGAATGTTAATAGAATCATGTTTCACTTTTTATTACTAGATCAACATCGAATAATTCAGCGGAACCTTCCTTCAATTCAATTTAAAATGGAATGGTACCAACAAGAACAGTGGAAAAACTTTACACAGTTAGAGTTACATTACTTTTTCTCTTTTAGTAATTACTTGCCTCTTCCGAACAAACTTGACAATGTATTCAAAAATTATACGTTGTAACCTGAAACACTGCTACACGCAGACAATGGTGTACAAAACAAAGTCACAATACCCCCCTGTTAAGTAGGCGCCTTCCCAAGTAATTTTCTCACTGAAAGATAAACTTAGTGTTGTCATCGCTTTATTTCTTTTCATTGTATCTGAACCCTTTGTAAAGGGTGTGACAGTAAGTCTATTGTTACCTTTGTGTAAGGTTTATGATGTGCAACTTCTGTCGTCTGACGGTCCTCTGTATTGCTTTGTATTGTCCAAATTAAATTTCGGTCTGTGTCAAAGGAATTTACTCTACAAGATCTGTTTTATTAAAAAAAAAAAAACCTTCTTTGAGTCAACGGCTCAGAAATTTTATAAAAGCTTGAAAAACGTAGAAATAATAGAAAAAGATTTAAAATTTGTGTAGTGAAATCCATTTTTAACGTTCCTAATGAACTGGCAAACAAATTTTTCGTTCGATTTACATAACAATGAACGAATAGAATTTGATTTTTAAAATAACAGCAGGGTTTTTGTAATAAATCTAGGTTTAGTCAATGTTGTATTCTGAAAAACCATTACGAATTTACGAGCGTAATAGTCGAACTTTTGTGTCCAAATCAATTTAATTTTTATTACTTTCTGCGTCTACTGAAAAAAGCAATCTATAAAACTGTTTCAATTTGTCACAGTTTAAAGTTTACTCTTTCAATTGACTACGATAAAACTAACACAGAACATAATTTAACAAAATTATGTACCTTTTTATCTTGAGACACCTTTCAACTTTTAGTGCCTGTCATTTATATAATTAATAAACAAATTGTGTTAAAAAGTTGACTAAATGCTTTATTGTTTCTGTTTCATTGTTAGCAAAGAGTTCATAAAGACTGTCTGTAGATGAGTGCCGAGTTGATACCGGTTGCATTTCGGTTAGTAAGCCGACTACATATCCTTTGATTCCAAGGAAGACGCTGGCGCAGTGATCACGTGCTGCCGTGTACTGAAGTTCAGGATAAACCGTTGTACTGTCTTCTCAGGGATGTGCCTTAACAGGCATTGCACAGAAACGGTTTTGGAGTAGTCTATTAAGACGTAACGGCACCTCATCTATGTGCTGATGGTGATCACCACGGTGATGTTTGGTAAAAATCCTACACTCCAAATAGCAATATAAAAAATATCTGCATCAGAATTACTCGTACTTAATTCCGCTAAGCTCCTTCCGTCATTAGATGTGTAGCGATACACCATCAATAATTACTAGTCATACGCACAAAACGTTTTGGGAATACATTAATTATGCGTACAGCTAAAGAATGGTTTCCTAATAACTAGGATTTGGAGGTCTATTAGTTAAGAGTAGCTAGATTACTTCTAGTCAAGTGAACTCAATCGTCGACTACATCATCGCTTACCGTCAGGTGGTCAAGCGCAAGCCTTAAATTTAATACATCAAAAATGAAAAAAAAAAAAAAAAAAAAACAAATATTAAATGTACAAACACGCCTTTTCTCATCAGGGTTAGCAGAAATAACAGGACCGCCACATACATGACTATGTGATCGACGGTAGAGCACGCTTATCTAGAAGTAAGCTATTCACTCTTGATAAAAGACCCCTAGGGTGTAGCTATCAGTGTAGTGGACTCACTGACACAGAGGGTAAACACATTGACTAGTTACGTCACCAGCACATAGCTTAAACACGTCCATCTTCGTCAACGGCCCATATATGACTGTCAACTGTCATCGCCCGTGAACTCAAGACGAGAATTGTATTCTCGTCTTGAGTTGACGGGAGACATTTATTTTAATTTTAATTGAATTTTAGACGCTAAAGAGAATTCTGTCTATTAGATTCAATTCCTAAAACAAATATTGTAACAATCAATTCTCTGGCCAAAATACAAGTTGGTGCAGGTCCGAATTCAATTCTATTGAACGGATGCTTTGTATTCTCCCCAAGTGTGTAAGCGTTTTAGCTCGGTCAGTGCGGTTAACAGAAATGTTGGTATGCCCACTAGTGCACTACTCGCTGGTCGTGTCCTTCAACATGTCTTTATTCGAATTCTCTTGCTGTTTCTTCGATGTTGTGATTTGAAATATTTAGACAAATAATTATTCTTCTGTTTTAATATTGAGCTTTTTGGGGATTCGGGTCTCTTTGTCACCAGGATATATCTTATAAACCGTTATAGCTAGATAGTTGAAATTTTAACATATGGCAATTCTGTTGTCACTGTAACAACAAATACGATAAACCGAATAAACTAAATATTTAAGTGGGCCTCCTATACATTTTTTTTTTGTTTTCGGGGGGAAACCTTCAAAAGGTCTTATTGGGGGGAAAGTCCAGGGAGTGTGGAATTCTTACCTCACTAAAACCACCCCGGTGATCACCATCAGTACATGGAAAAGAGCTCCGTGACCTCTTAAAAGACCACCCCGGAACCCACTCTGTACAACGCCTGTTAGAGCACACCCCTGAAGAGACTGTGAGGGGTCTCCCCTGAGCCTCATTGTGAACGGCAGCACGTGATCACTGTGCCACCGTCTTTCCTAAAGTCACTTGATGGGCAGACAGAGTCCTTACTCTGAAAGCCCGTGACCTCGGAGTCCTGCCTACCTTAAGTGTTGCAAGTAGGGTTTCGTTCGACGTTTTAGGTAATCTCTGAAAGTACTGGTTCAATTGCTAAAATTTTTTCACCAATAGAAAGCTGTTTTATTCCTGAATGACACAGGTTATATTTTAAGTACGCGGGCGAAGCCGCGGGCATAACTAGTGCTGAATATGAAGGGATCCCGAATTGGGCAGTCTCATTGTACTTTTGTATGCTGAAATTCTTAATAGCAGTCAGAAATTTGTGTGTGACGCTCACTGTCTAATAAAGACTAGGCTCGGGTCGACAGCGTATTGTTGCCAAATAGAAATTGCTGGACTACGAGTGGATTTCAGTCAGTAGAAGTCTGTCGCTCGACGACGACGGGAAAAGTGTTTCCTAATAGCTGCAACCTGGGGATCTTTAAGCTAAGAGTGAATAGGTTACTTCTCGGCAAGCACGCTCCATCGTCGACCGCACTGTCGCTTTCCATCATATGAGAAAGTGGTCTAACCCGAGCGTATCAACAATCAACAATCATTTTTCATTATAATATTAAGTGTAGACTATGATGTCATGAATTAAAATGCTAAAACAGAGCAATGTAACAGTCCTGAAAACCGACAAATTATAAATGAATAAATACAAATCATTTGTCATTATAATATTAAGTACGGACTACAATGACACAAATAAAAATCCCAAAATAGGGCAATATAACAGTCATGAAAACCGACAGATTGTAAATGAACGAAATTTATATTTGTATACAAACCCTAAACTTCAGTTGACAAAGGATCGGGGTTAGAGGTTGATTACAATCTGTCTGGTCAACTTGTGTCTGTTGGAGCTGATGGCTCATTTGAATCCAATCAAGACCATGTGAGGACAAATAATGAAACTGTTGAAATATTTTTAAGATAAGAACCGATTGTAGATCAAGAGCTGTGAAGCTATATCAAGCTTAGCTACACAAACAAACAACTACAAGCTAAACTAAATATTTGTTTGTCAACCATTTTGTTTTACAAACCAAAAAGTGACATTATTAGTTTTTTTTATATCTGTGTAGCCCTATATTTTTACGAAATCACAATTATTATTCTACTATCCGCTGCTGAAATGAATTCAATAGATAATCTTCCGCTCTAGTGCGGAGCAAGAGGGCGCGTCAGAATTTTAATGATTAAAACCACATCTATAGTTCTTCTTTACCTTTGGTCCTGGAACACAAAAAGCTTCTTCAGCATGAATGTTTTTTTTTTTTATGGTGGGAAAAAATCATCCAATGACAACCCCCGCTCTTGGGCGGAGCGGGAGATAGTGTCAGACTCTTACTGACTAAAAGACCCACCCCGTTCTTTCTAGCCTGATAATATTTAATAATATTGCACAACTATCAAACAACGAGGACAAGGTGGACCGATGACTTGGTAAGGATTGCGGGAATCCGATGGATGCGAGACGCACAGGACCGCTCATTGTGGCGACACTTGGGGGAGGTCTATGTCCAACAGTGGACGTCTTTCAGCTGAAATGATGATGATGATCAAACAACGCCATCTAGTCCCAAACTAAACACAGCTTGTGCTGGAAAACTGATAAATGAACTTCATCTAAATACATTCATAATATGGATAAATTACACCCAGACACAGAACAAATGATCGTGCTCATCACACAAACATTTGTCTTGGGTGGGAATTGCACCCACGACCTCCGGTATCTGTCAGAGCCACTAAATACATACAAGAGAACATACTCACGATATAAAAAGTAACTATTCTATGTCCCATTTTAGATTTATAAAAATATGGTCTATCCGAGTATTAAAAATCATCCAAGCAAGAAAGAATAACAAAAATACACACATACCAACTTTCATCTTTAAAATTTTGTTATTAAGTATAATAATGATATTTTAAGTCTTCAAAATATTTTACAAGTGCTTCAAAAAGACTTTGAACACACAGACATTGTTTAAGGAAAGAGGAACCAGCTTGTTAACCATTTGAGAACAAAGACATTTCTTCACTCAAAACATCTAAGCTTCAACGTAAAATATTTTCTTAAACCATAAGTACGTCTCACATGCTCCTTTCCCCGTAAGAATCTGAATACTGCTTTGCAAAATTCCCGACTAAATAAGATCATCACACGCGTTCTAAAATTCGACTTCTAAAATTCATAACCCTTGACAGAAACGTATTTAAGAGCGTCCTTCCTGAGGCATATTTTCACACAACTGTCTTACATGATTATGATGTTATTACACATCTTTCTTTATATATTTTAGAAACGCAGATATCTTCTAGATATTATGTAGGTTTTTATCGAAATCAAATTAATTTGTGTAAGGCTTCAGGAAATTTGCTATTTTGCCCGAACTTTGGCCCTTCATAATGTGTGTACATCAATAAAAAAAAACAAAGAATATATTACTTATAATTATAAACCAACATTTAATTAAAACTTATCCCTCGACCAACCTGAATCTAAATGACGTTTTATTTTTTTTCAAAAGTTTTTAAGGTTTAAACAAAAACACAAATATTTTTTGGATTTGTGAAATATTCAACTTAACGACGGAATGATCGAATACCAACAGAGCGTTCAGATGTTATCTAACTTATAACACATTGTTTCTTTATCAAACATTGCGCTGGGTAAACCACCAAACTTTAAAACCATGCTCAGGTTGACAATAAATAGGTTAGGAAGGTCCTCTTAAGTATCAATGTTACGTAGAGTAAGAAGGGGGAGATTTGCAAAACAGATACAGTAATGCGCTCCCCATTAAGCTAAATGGCGTCCCTTTAGAAACAAAAGACAACTTTCGAATGTGCGAATAAACTCGAGTTTCGACCGTACCTTGAATAGGAGCGAAACACAAAAGGCGAAATGTTTCGAATGACTTACCGGTGATGTATTAACTATAGAAGCACTCATTTCGTTCTTACAAAGTTTAAGAATGATAATGTAAAGTTTTGCCCTGTTTTTGAATTTTCGTGGAGTTTTTTTGTCTTTTGTTTGATCTTGACAGCTGAGTTAATTACTTGTGAGTATTAGGGTGTGGTTCTAAAGAAAAATTAAACGATCAAGGAGTGTCTAATTGAAAAAAGTGGATTTACCTATAGGTCAGTCTTTTGGCCGCATCTTGTTTGGTAATTCTTAGGGATACATTTTTCTAGTCGGACTCGCCACAAAGAATTCTGATTAAATTTTGTTGTTAATTTATTGTTGTCGTAGCGGTAAGAGAAATACATGTTATGTGATAATTTTTTACTGCTTATCTATTACGATTGTTTCTCTTAAACATATAGTCTCCTAACAGACAGACGGCTGAATGGGCAGCAGAGGTTTGTAATAAGGTTTCCGTCCTTTTCAGGCAGGGAACCCTTTTTTTTTTTTTTTTTTTTTTTTTTTATGGTGGGAAAAAATCATGCATTGACATCCCCCGCCCTTGGGCGGAGCGGGAGATAGTGTCAGACTCTTACTGACTAAAAGACCCACCCCGTTCCTTCTATCCTTCATACCGGGGCTCGAGCGCCCTTTCGGATAACCCTGGCCCCAGTAGGCTTCGACCTGGCTGGGTCCCTGCTGTTGCTGACAACTCCTTGAGGCGCGCGGGAACAGTGCGCGCCGTCGACGACTTGGGCTTGGTCCGGACAGTTACCGGACGGCCGGACGGTGAGCTACCCATTGCTCACCGTCCGCAAGCCCGCGTCTACGTTGGCCGGAAATCGGGATCAGAATCCCGGCGACGGCGGCGGCGATAACGCCGTTGCCTGATGCGTTCGGCCTCCTCCTTTGCGAGCATTACTGCTTCGCAGAAGTCGGCGACCGCCAGGCAGGGAACCCTAAAAATAGAGGATTGACATCTATATATATTCAACTGATTCTCATGTTAACTATACTACCTATTGAGTTTTACTAACTGTTAGTGTAAGGAGTTGGCAGACAAGGAATTTGAGGAGTTTGAGTATGAGGGGAAACCTGACAACCACATCATGCAATTCACAGTAGGCGCGGGTTTGCGGACGGTGAGCAATGGGTAGCTCGCTGTCCGGCCGTCCGGTAACTATCCGGACCAAGCCCAAGTCGTCGCCGGCGTGCACTGTTCCCACGCACCTAAAGGAGCTGTCAGCAATAGCAGGGGCCCAGCCGGGTCGAAGCCTACTGGGGCCAGGGTTATCCGAAAGGGAAGCTCGGTCCCGGTACGAAAGGCACGAAGGAACGGGGTGGGTTTTAAGTCAGTAAGAGTCTGACACTATGTCCCGCTCTGCCCGAGAGCGAGGGTTGTCATTTGAATAGTTTTCCCACCAAAAAAAAAACAACCATGCAATTGACAACTGATAATTAATTTTGTTTTATTACTTTTTAAAATATGTACAAAAACAAAAAAAGTTAATAAAAAAAGCTTCCATTAGGAACACTAACCAAATTAAGTAACAGCATTTTCATTCAATTCAATAAACTTTCAGAGGAGGTTGATGTGACAGATTTATTTGTTTAGTTTTTTTTTATGTGTCAGCCACTCATAAAAAAAACCAACCACTACCACTTCGTACCGTCTGTAGCAAAAAATGGCAAAAAATCACGTTTGTAATGGCAGCCCCACTTAGGGGATGCAACTCAACATACATTTTCACTGTTTTTCATACAACCGCTCTTACGCAATTATGACGTTATTACACATTTTCAATGAGATATTTTGGAAACACAGTATCTTGTGGATATTATCTAGGCTTCTATTGAAAACAATTTATACATTTTTGTAAAACTAATCAGGAAAGACCTCTGAAAATCTGCTATTTTGCATGAACTCTGACACTTAATAGTTTATTCAAAAATTAAAACCTCAAAAAAGTTTAACCTTGCAAACTTTATCAAGATTTTAAATGACGAAATTTGTTTTCTAAAACTATTAAGGGTTTAAAAAAAACACGTTATTCCCGGAAAAAAATTTTGTAAAATTTTCGAGTAAACCACGTAATTACCGAATTTTAACAGAGTTTTTAGGCGTTATCGCTCTTTTTTCGCCTTGCTTTTTCGTAAAACATCGTGTTGTATCGCGTTAGATGAAGCAACAATCTTTTAAACCATGCTTGATATTGACGATATTCAAGTGGAAAAGCAGCCTCTTAAATATTGTATTGTCTGTGAAAGTTTCAACTGCCTAGCTATCACAGTTTATGAGACGGACGGCTTAATCTTTTCAATAGGATCCTGTTTTTACCCTTTGGATAAAAAAACCTAAAAAAACAAACAAAAGGACGGCTCGCAGGTCAAGGGTTTTATGAAATTAAAGCCTTCAGGCAGGAACACTTCTGACGCTGTTGTACGCATTTATAGGGTCGCCATGTTGCTTTAAACCATGAACAAGAAAGAATCGTGCGATTTATCCAACCGTCGCGTTTTCCCTACAGGAAACTCAGGATACAAAAATAAAGGCGGGATATATCAGCTGTTTTCTTTTGCTCAACTTATAAAAGTAACAACAGAAAAGACTTCTAAGGTAACTGCAAAGCTTTGCTTCTGGGAAAAATAAAACTGGAACCTCACCTTATATTAGTTTTTTGCTTGAACATTTCACGGGAGAAAATCTAACATTCTGTTTTCAGGTACACAAAAATAGTAAGCGTAAGTAAAAAGAATTATTGCGACATGAAAACTAGAAAACCTTTTCTACTTTTACCAGTACTTTTGACGAAAGTTTGTTTTATGTTTTGAGTTGGGAAATCTTCCTATGACTTCTCCCACTCTTGTTTGGAGCGGTAGATAGTGTAAGATTAGATAGTTACAGACTAAAACCAATTACGTTTTTTGTTCCTGGACTTTGACTATATCCTTGTCAGAACCGATCATTCCACCGACATATACTCGTATTTTTTTTGGTGGAAAAATCATCCAATAACATCTCCCGCTCTTAGGCGGAGCGGGAGATAGTGTCAGACTTTTACTGACTAAAAACCCACTCCTGTTCCTTCGTTGCCTTTCGTACCGGGGCCATATAGTCTTCCTTTCAGAAGTAGACCCTTGGCCCTAGTAGGTTTCGACCCGGCTGGGCCCTACGGTTGCTGACAACTCCTTGAGGCCCGCGTGGAACAATAGAGGTGCGTGTGGAACATCACATGATGTCTATGCCTCGGGCTATCTAGAATGAGCAGATGATGGACTAACAAAGGTTACTACTTTCCCCCTAGCCAAGTTACGGCTGTTTCCTTTGGATTTTCTTGCGTTGAACGCCTCAAGTTGACCATGCCTCCAATTCTTTTGTTTTGATCACGTGACTGAGCGTTGAGATGACGTCAGAACAAAGGAATTGGAGGCGTGGCCAACTCGAGGCGTTCGACGCAAGAGAATCGAAATGAAACGGTCATAACTTGGCTAGAGGGAAAGTAGTTATTGAGTTTACGGAATAGAAACTACTTTATTGTACACCAAGAAAAGCACAGACTCACTATAGGCATAAAGTCGTGTTAGGGACTTTGTTTTATAATTTATAATGCTCTATTATCCGTACAACTACACGTAGAAAAGGACGTGTCGTATTTTCATTTAATCTATTAAATATTTTGGTACATAACTTTTACTATCTATTTTAAACCAACCGGTTGTGGTTCTGACAACCTATGTGAATATTGATATGAAAAACTAAACATTGCTACAAAACTACATAAAATATAGTATAGAGTCACAAAATAGATAGGTACAGAAGTCAATCTACATACAAAGCGCGCTCGAGCAACGCACACATAGACACCGCTCACGGACACGATATTTCGGAGCGTCTCGGACCACTCGTCGAACAGTTCCGGTTCAAAAGCTAATTAGTGTGCGTCCACCGAGCGTAGGTATAAAAAGTGAAGTACATACATGAGATTGTCTTCTGTACCTATGTATTTTGTGATAGAGCTGCCAATCAGTAAAATTCTCGAGTACTACACAGAAAAAAAGAAATATTGGAAATTTCAAAAACTGAAATGAAGCCAGCTTTTGTTTGGTCTCTCTATTAATGGAAAAAACCTATTGTTATTTTTGATTTCACGGTTTGGACCACTAAATAGGTTTCTGATTCACTGAATTCTTATTTTGTATATTAGACAAAGTATTCGAATGCTTTTATTTTTCTTTTAGAATGTTATAAGATCTCATATACCCGTTTGACCACTATCTCACCTAATGGTAAATGATAATGTTCTAGAGCCGCGGTGTTTTTTTTTTCAACTTGTGGGCTCTTGTCACCAAATTCTTTCACCTCAACTTACTAGCCCTCTCCCAACTAGCTTGGGATCGGCTTCCAGTGTAACTGGATGCAGCGGTGTACCCATGCTTAACATGAAGCGACTGACTCAAACTTCCTCAACTCAGGCACTGGGTAACACGGTATTCCTTGAGTTGACTGATGGTCAGAATTTCTGGCGTTTGACTATCTGTGATGACTGTTAAAGATCTACAAATGATAATCAGGCGCAACGGTTTTACATGCTTTCCAATGCGCAGGGTATCAGTATGTCCGAGATAAACTTAGAAAAGTACATAAAAATCACTATTAACACAATCCATTTATTTTTTTGTTTGGCTCTCTCCATACACTCATTATACAAACTTAATTATCTCTTTTTTGTATTATGCTTATCATCTCTCCTTTTCATGATATTACCATGCCAAGACATACACCAGAAAAAAAAAATTGGCTATTTATAACGGAGAATCACTGATTCCATGTAGGAAAAACCAGTCGTAGAAGCTAGTAATGGCAGTGGAGAAATAATTAATAATATTTATGTTATAAACAATTTTTATATGGTAGGTTTATCATTCAATAGTCATAAATTTTCCGATATTTTAGTATTTTGACCCGAAAACAATACTGATTATTTAAGTACTAATCGAACCTCTTCATTGAAAATAAATATCATCAGTTTATCTCACTCGTAATAATAAACATTATATTATTATTCTAACATTATTAAATAACACTCAATTAGAGCGAATTTAGCTACAGGTAGGATTTATCCTAACTAATATTATAAATGTGAAAGTGTGGATGTTTGGATGTTTGTTACTTAATCACGCAAAAACGGTTGAACGGATTTGGATGAAATTTGGCATGCATATAACCTTTGACATGAAAAAGAACAAAGGCTACCTTTTATCCCGATTCCTTAAGTACCTAATGCCACGCGGGCGAAGCCGCGGGCAAAAGCTAGTATACAAATAAAAATAAACAAATCCTTTTATATGTAGTGAATTCAAAAGATTTTATCTGCCTATAATTTTATCATATCCATTTAATATTATTGTGCAAAATCACAAAAGTTTAAAATCATACATGAAACACAAAAGTACGTAATATTGGAAAATGTAAACTGGGTTATGTGATATTGTTAATATTGCTGTTTGAAACGTTACATTCTCTTTACATATATATGTAATTGATATTGTTTCATCCAGGTAATTTTTAAAGTAAGCAAATTTTTAAACAATCTACAAAGCTTTGTGCACAGGTAGGCAGGTTAGCCAGCCATTCGGTATTATACAGGATGTTTTGGAGAGAGTGCGCGCGAATTGCATGATTTTATTCCTGCATCTCCATTCTACCATCGGACAACCAGACGTACGGAGAGCATCCACCCGTACGTTGTTGAAACCTCTACCATAAAATAGATAGGTACAGAAGTCAATCTCATGTATGTACTTCACTTATCATTCCTACGCTCAACGATCACGCTAGGGTTACCGTCATATCGCGAGATGCGCGCATCCGGGTGCGATGGCAGCATGCGGCCCGGTGGTTGCGAGCGCAGCCGGCTTGCCAAACAGTACCTATCTTAACTGTTTACCTGCGGGCGTTTACCTACCTACCTACCAAACTGTTCTGTGTTACAAACGAACCATCAAAATACAACCAAATACCTACCTATATAACTCTCTGAAGCAACTGGTACTAGCTTAAAAAACGATAATTCAACATTTAATATTGAATTTAAATAGCTGTCTATTGAACAGTTAACACAACTTTATTTTTTGCTCAATATTTGTACAAAAAAGTTCATAGACAGGTGTCTCAAACGAATAGAACTCGAGCTCGCATCGAGTTGAATTGAGCCGAGATATCGTGTCCGTGAGTGGTGTCTATGACGTGATCTTTGACGTGTAAAAGTGTTTTTATAAAACCTACTTGCAAAATAAAGATCATTTATCATTTATGCGTGTGTTGCTCGAGCGCACTTGGTATGTAGAATTTCTTCTGTACCTGTCTATTTTGTGCTTCTATAGTTTGGACTAAGCGTGTCGTCTCGTCATCTGAACTGGAACAATTTGTTTACAATTTAGGTGTCTTTGAGGCTGGAATGAATATCTCTAGCCCTGACTGACTAGCTCTTAAAAACTAGTGCGCTTCACCGTCAACGACTGCATCACTGCTTACCAGCTGGGATCGCAGCCAAGCACTGGTTTGTTTTATTAAAAAAATACTATTCTTTTTTTTTTAACTAAAACCTAATCCCATGATCCACAATAAACTATTTGATAATGAATTATTCTCTTTTAGCAACTCCTTTCAAATCAGCTGTTTCATTTCTCGCGAACACTTACTTAAAGTAACTAGCAAAGCGATTCAGCAGTATTCGAACTTTAACTTAAACAACATTTTGCAATTAATCAGGGGCGTTGCAAAACAGAACTCCTTTGCACTTATGAGCCCCTAGTAGCTTGGTCTAATAAAATATGAACGAATTCTTAGCGCTTTCCTTTGCTTCGTTTTATGAGAGAAGCATATTTAATCGCGAGTTTTTGCACACTCGAAACCATATAATATGTATTTTGTTTACTGTGGGTGTAGACATTTCTAATATTAGTATTTTTTTTTTAGTAAAAGACGATTATACCTACTTATAATTTTCTTACGGAGACTTAAATATTGTAAAAAAATATAATAATACTGTATTTATGACCAGGAATATTGAAAAATAAAACCGTAGACTATAACGAGTCACTACTTGTTTAAATTGTATTAAAAAAAAAACATAGATATTAATGTCTTTTTTTTAATACAATTTTCGGAACCCGAGTTTTTGGCGAGATTTTTTAGAACGACCATTGAAGCTATTTCAATTATAATTCGTAAATTGATTCTTAATGGATGTTGTGGAGTAAAATCGTTTTGTATCTCAAATGTCTATGTAACTGGAAAATATGGGAAATCATTGAATCGGGCGCAATCTCAGTAAAATGGACCTAAGAATTATTTATTGTTGTATTAACTACCTCAGCAAAGTTTGCCTAGAAGGTTGACTTGATACGCGCACCTCCCGGCGGCCATTCTGAACGCCTGCCAGAGGGTCATGGCAATTCGGATGGTGCGGGGATACCGCACGATTTCCTGCGAAGCGGCGAGCCTTCTGGCTGGCCTACCACCGTGGGATCTGGAGGCAACAGTCCTTGCACACATGCACGACATGCGCGTGGAGATGCAACGCCGGGGTGAAAGTCCTCTGCCGCGACAGGTCACGGCATGGCGGACAGAGCTCCGGCGGGATCTCATGGTGGAATGGCGTCAGCGACTATCGCAACCCCGTTATGGGCACGCCACAATTATGGCGATAAGTCCCCTCTTTGAGGCGTGGCTGGAAAGACCTCACGGCGTCCTTACCTTCCGCATGACACAGGTCCTCACCGGAAATGGCAAGTTCGGGAGGTTCCTGTTCCGAATTAAAGCGGAAGTGACGCCCGGGTGTCGCCACTGTGCGGAACGCCCGGAGGACACGGTGGAGCACACAATCGCGGTGTGCCCTGCTTGGGCGGAGCATCGCCGTGCCCTCGTGGGGGTGATCGGCGGCGGAGACCTCTCGCGCCGGGCCTTGGTCGAGGCCATGGTCCGGAGCGAGGAGGAGTGGCAGGCGGTCGCCAACTTCTGCGAAGCAGTAATGCTCGCTAAGGAGGAGGCCGACCGCATCAGGCAACGGCGCTCTCGCCGCCGCCGGGATTCCGATCCCGATTTCCGGCCACCGTAGGCGCGGGCTTGCGGACAGTGAGCAATGGGTAGCTCGCTGTCCGGCCGTCCGGTAACCGTCCGGACCAAGCCCAAGTCGTCGACGGCGCGCGCTGTTCCCGCGCGCCTCAAGGAGTTGTCAGCAACAGCAGGGGCCCAGCCGGGTCGAAGCCTACTGGGGCCAGGGTAATCCGAAAGGGCGCTCGAGCCCCGGTATGAAGGCTTGAAGGAACGGGATGGGTTTTTTAGTCAGTAAGAGTCTGACACTATCTCCCGCTCCGCCCAAGAGCGGGGGTTGTCATAAGATGATTTTTCCCATCGAAAAAAAAAAAAAAAAAAAAATACGCGCACCTCAAGGAGTTGTCAGCAACAGCAGGGACCCAGCCGGGTTGAAGCCTACTCGGGCCAGGGTTATCCGAAAGGGCGCTCGAGCCCCGGTCTGAAGGCTAGAAGGAACAGGGTGGGTCTTTTAGACAGTAAGAGTCTGACGATATCTCCCGCTCCGCCCAAGAGCGGGGGATGTTATTGGATGATTTTTTCCCACCATAAAAGAAAAAGGTTGACTTGATACATTTGCTGCTTAGTACTATAATATATAAGCTTTATACTATATAAGCATTACAATTTGTTTATTCATAGCCTAATCATGAACAAATTTTAACAAATGTAGCCAAAAACATGGCTTAAAGAACTTGTATCCAAGCCAAAAACAGTAATAATAAAAAAAAAAAACTGGGCAAGTGCGAGTCGGACTCGCGCACTGAGGGTTCTTTGGAGGATGAGATTCGGATTAATTCCCGAATGAAGTCTCGAAGATTTGCATTTTTTTTTTGTGACCTAGGTAACAATAATACTGTTTTCAGATTTTTTACTATATCTTTGCTATAAAACCTTGGTTTGTGCCAAATTTCAGGATTCTGGGTAAACAGGAAGTACCCTATGAATTTCGATCTTTGAGAGTATTAAAATAGATATACGTTTTTTTTTTTGCGACATAAACGGCCGTATCTTTTTTATTCGTTCACTTAGAAGTTTGATTTTTTCACATCTTTCACAGCAAATCGATACATCCACGCGTTCTTGAGATAAAGGGTCTTGACAGACAGACAGACGAACGGACAACAAAGTGATCCTATAAGAGTTCCATTTTCCTTTTGAGGTACGGAACCCTAAAAATTACGGAACCCTTTGCGCGCGAGTACGACATATTTTTTAGCAAGTCAACATTGATTTCGTAAAATAACCGTTTTAAAAACAATATCAATTCTTTGTCAGTCTATCCGAAATCTCAATTTAAATGCATAAGGGACTGAAAGATGGCAAAAATGTTTCTAAAGATTAATTAAGATCAGGTGGCATACAATATTTTTTGCTGACCCCTCAGAAAATTGGCGTGGCATGATAAAGTAGGTCAATTTTCTTATTTTAGGGAGGTTGTGTTGTAAATTACATGCTATCTTTTTATTTAAAAATATTCTTTCTTTATCTTTTTATCAAATACGGTGGCTTTTGTGCTGACATTTGATTTCAATTATAGTTTTCTAAATTAGTTGCTTACAAAAAAAAAAACACTTACCCGCTATATCGTATAATAATTTCTTATTTAGTGGTATGTTTACTAATTTATATGTAACATGATGTCACAAAATAGATAGGTACAGAAGTCAATCTACATACAAAGCGCGCTCGAGCAAAGCACACAAAGACACCGCTCACAGACACGATGTCTCGGTCTCGTCTCGGATCACTCGTCAAACAATTCCGGCTCAAACGCTCATTAGTGTGCGTCCACCGAGCGTAGGTATAAAAAGTGAAGTACATACATGGGATTGTCTTCTGTACCTACGAGTATCTATTTTGTGAAGATGTTTCTTTCTTTTTTTAAAGAGAAAGCTTATAGAGTTACTTGTACATCATAACATTTTTTTAATGACTTCTCCAGCTCTTGGGTGGAGTGAGAGGTTGTGTCAGACATTTACTGGCTAAAATCACACGTCATCATCATCATCATCATCATATTAGCCGAAAGACGTCCACTCTTGGACATAAGCCTCCCCCAAGCGTCGCCACAACGACCGGTCTTTGGTTGGAGGCCTTCCAACGCTGCGTCTTCCGGTACGCACTTACCACTCCAGAACCTTTCGTCCCCATCGATAATCTTCTGCGTGTAATGTGCCCCGCCTATTGCCACCTTTTTTTTTTTTTTTTTATGGTGGGAAAAAATCATGCATTGACATCCCCCGCCCTTGGGCGGAGCGGGAGATAGTGTCAGACTCTTACTGACTAAAAGACCCACCCCGTTCCTTCTAGCCTTCATACCGGGGCTCGAGCGCCCTTTCGGATAACCCTGGCCCCAGTAGGCTTCGACCCGGCTGGGTCCCAACTGTTGCTGACAACTCCTTGAGGCGCGCGGGAACAGTGCGCGCCGTCGACGACTTGGGCTTGGTCCGGACAGTTACCGGACGGCCGGACAGTGAGCTACCCATTGCTCACTGTCCACAAGCCCGCGCCTACGTTGGCCGGAAATCGGGATCAGAATCCCGGCGGCGGCGGCGGCGATGGCGGCGATAACGCCGTTGCCTGATGCGTTCGGCCTCCTCCTTTGCGAGCATTACTGCTTCGCAGAAGTCGGCGACCGCCTGCCACTCCTCCTCGCTCCGGACCATGGCCTCAACCAAGGCCCGGCGCGAGAGGTCTCCGCCGCCGATCGCCCCCACGAGGGCACGGCGATGCTCCGCCCAAGCAGGGCACACCTCAACTGTGTGCTCCACCGTGTCCTCCGGGGCCTATTGCCACCTACGTTTAGCGATTCTTCGAGCAATGACGGTAACCTTGGTTCTCCTGCGGATATCTTCATTTCATTTTTTTTTTTTTTTGATGTGATCACGCAAGGAGACTCCAGGTATAGTCCTTTCCATTGCTCTTTGGGTGACTTTGAGTCTTCTTATGAGGCCCATTGTAAGCGACCACGTTTCACACGCATGTTCTTTCAAATCACACGTATCTTCTTTCATTGGCCTTTGCGTTCTAGAATCACAGGTTTCCCTTTCCTTATCATAATTGAACTGGTATACATGTTTGGACAGGCCTGTTGGTCTAGTGGTTAGTGATCCTGACTGCTATGCCGGAGGTCGTGGGTTCGATTCCCACTCAGGGCAAATGTTTGTGTGATGAGCATAATTATTTGTTCTGTGTCTGGGTGTAATTTATCTATAATATGTATGTATTTAAAAATATATAAGTATGTTTATCAGTTGTCTAGTACCCATAACACAAGCTATTCTTAGCTTGGGACTAGACGACGCTGTGTGATAGTTGTGGAATATTATATTATATTATATTATTATGTGCATGCCAGTTCAATAATGAATATATTATGAATGTTCAAATATGCATATTTTGTATTCGTAGATGACACGTTTGCTAATTAAAAGGTTCCAACCAATAAAAAAGACGTCGACTCTACATTCCGTAATTTCTGAGCAAAGAACTTCTTTGATCTTCAGTAGGTAATAAGAGAAAAAAACAATTAAAAAAATTTGCTGGATTTTTCTGTACTTTAATAAAATAGGCTTTTTTTTTTTTTTTTTTTTTATTGTTGATAGGTTCGCACTTGACTGCTATCGCTTGTAATATCGCTTTATTTCAAATACAGCGTTATTACAAGCACGAGTGACGGGGAACGCTAGGGCCAATCCCCGCCAGGCCTGTGAAATTTTTCGAAAGAAATGCCCAGGCTTACCCTAAGTTAACGCTAGTAAAAAACTTTAAATGTCTGAGAATGACGTCATCTCAACGCTCAGTCACGTGGTCAGAACAAAAGAATCGGAGGCGTTGCCGACTCGAGACGATCGACGAAAGAGAATCGGAACGATACGGTCGTAACTTGGCTAGGCCTTCTGGAATGCGAAGGACAATTGAAAATTGAGTGAGTTTAACACAGGGAGTGTTAAACCTTATTCACTTAACCCGCACTCGTCTTCATTCTACCTAGACCGGAATAGTACATTTTTATCGTGTACATTGTAGGTGGAGAAAGTTTGTCATTGCGACCAAAGGTGGAATGTTCTGGAGCCTAAACGCTGCAGTAACAAATTTCCACGTGTATTAAACGACGTTTTTCAATACACTTTTACAAAGATACAAAAAAAAGGGGTTTCACGCGCGACTCGTGGGGATCGTAACACCCAGCATGATACGATAAATGTTATAAATTGTAACCGGGGATGGTCGCACACTTTTCCGCACTAGTGCGAAAAACAGTAAAATGCGTGAAGTGGCAAAGATAAGACCGAGTTTTTGATTAAGTGTATTGAGAAGAGTTATTTCATGATTATTCATCCAAGAAATCCTTACCTCCGCATAAAAACATCAAATATACACTTCTACGTACCTACCTATGTCCTCGACAAAATACAGCTTATACCTATACAATCACAATTCATCTTCAAAATTTTCTGCTCACGACAAAAGAGGGGAGTTTCTAGCAATAACACAACTGAAGACAGTCGTCGACAGCGGCTGATTAAGTCCTGTACAGTCGCTGGCAGCAGTGATTAATGAAACGGGACGTACAGTGAAGGACAGATGTGTTAATTAGATTAACACATCCAGACGTTGTCAGTTCGAGATTTCTGCACGACTGTACTGAGCTTGGGATAATATATGTTGTATTAATTCTTAGGTGGAATCAAGAATGAATGGTCCTTTCGTCGAGACCAAATTAAGTAATCTAATGTGTTGTGCTGTATATGATGAATTAGTGTTAGGTAAGGAATTATATGTTCTGCGACATTGTCTAGTAGATTGGTTTTGGATAAATATAATATATTATATCATATTTATTTTAGTATAATCTTAAGCATAATCTCCCTTTTAATTTATTTGGCTCGGATAGTTACCGGGTGACCGGAATATTCGTGTGAAGATGGTCTAAATAATAAAAAGTTGCTATATAGTATAATCGACCTTATGGGTTTCACTGCTGTGAATCAGGCCCCTCTCTAAAAGTTTTTGAAAAAAACCATCATTATTTAGAATTTTGATAGTTCTATTGTTGTTGTTTTTTGACTTTTTTAATTTTTGAGTATATTATGAAGTATCAAAATTCATGCAAAATAGCAGATTTTCAGAGGTCTTTACTGAATTAGTTTTACACAAAATAAATTGATTTCCATAGAAGCCTAAATACCTACAAGATACTGTGTTTCCAAAATGTCTAATGAAAAACATGTAATAACGTCATAATTCATAACAGTTGTATGAAAAACATTGAAAATGTATGTCGAGTTGCATCCCCTTAAGGGGTGGATTTTAGAAAATCCTCTCTTAGTGCTCGCTTGCGTCATAAAAGGAAACCTTGTGTCAAATTTTACACTGCTAGTCCCAGTAGTATCTGCTGTGCGTTCATATGTCAGTCAGTCAGTTACTTTTTTATTTATAAAGTATAAGTATATAGTGCTTTGTTTTCAACCTAGCTTTACTTGTTTAATGTCGAAGATCAGACTAAGAGTTAAGTTTTCTGTAATTTTCAATCTTAATTTTTGTTTTGGCTTATTCATTGAAGGTAATACAAAAATAATATTCTCATTATAACATAAATCTCCTATAGTACAATAGCTTTAATTCGTTCATTATTTTCCCGCTGAGTGTAGCTACGAAGTAGTCGCTACGGCGTAGCAACGGTGCTACGGCACTGGCGTAGCAACTTCGTAGCCAAAACATTTACCTTACCGGCTAATAATTATCAATTTCCACTCCAATGACCGATTTTAAAGGAAACCCATTTACATAAATTATCTTAAAAATACTTTGCGTTTCAAGTAACGAAACGCAATTAAAAACAAGCAAATTAATCTTGAAACCAACACGAATGTTTGAAAGGCGATATTGATGACGATAATTCTCAACACTAAGGGAGATATACGATCTTCATAAAATAACAAACGCCTATTTTATTACGCCGCCAATACAAAGACTGGCAGTTACGTCGTTCTAATAGCCTGTAATTCGTTTAACTGCTGACTGTGCGGTTGCTAAATAGCGTGATGGTTGAAAAGAGAATTTGCTGTGGCGGTTCAATTATTGTTTGTGTGCTGACCTGGCGAGTGAACCAGGTAAAATTGTTTAGGCAAACTGAATTTTATTCGCTCTTTATCACATTTAAATTGCAAGACCAGATAATAGGTACATTTATATTTTGAACTAGCTGTGCCCGCGATTTCGTTCGCGTGGGCCACAGGATTTTAAATTATTTTTTTCTAAAATAAAAGTAGCCTATGTTACTCCTTATTACAACAGCTACCTGCCAAAAAAGTCTCGTCAAAATCGGTCCAGCCATTTCAGAGATTAGCTCGGACAAACAGACAGACAGAGAGACAAAAATTGTAACGAATGTTATTTTGGTGTATGTACAGTATATACATTCATATGCATGTAGTTAAAAGCAGCAATATTACAAACAGATACTCCAATTTTATTTATATGTATAGATGATTTCGACTCGAATAAATGATAGATAAATTACTGGCGTGTAGTCTAATGGTTATTTGCCATGACTGATATGCTGGAGGTTATGCTATGTGAGAGTCGTGGAAATCTGATGGATGCTAGATGCACAAAACCGTTCGTTGTGGCAACACTTGGGGGAGGATTACATCCAGTAGTGGACGTCTTTCGGCAGAAATTATGATGGTGATGACCACATACATTCAATTACAGTCAGTTCAAGTATTTGTTAGTATTTGTATCGAATGAAAATGTCTATTGTTAGCAACCGAACCGGAAAAAAATCTTTTTCTAGGTTTTATTTCTATTATTGATAGGGTCGCGTTTGACCATTGTCTCACCTGATGGTAAGCGATAATGTGGCCAACGATGGAGCACGCTTGCCTAAAAGTAACCTATACACTCTTGACTTAAAGACCCCTTGTAGCTATCAGGAAACACAGACTCCGGGAAGGATCTTTTTGTACTTATTTCTGGATGATCTTGTAGATTATCTTAGTGATAAACAATATCAATAATTAGGAAACATTATTTTTACAGATTGAAACTGATATCTTAGTGACAAACCATATCAATAATTAGGAAACATTATTTTTACAGATTGAAACTGATATCTTAGTGACAAACAATATCAATAATTAGGAAACATTCTTTTTACATATTAAAACTGTGATTACAATGCAAATCTTGACAAAATACGAATCAGTGCTTTTAGTTCATTTTCTAAGGCTTGATATTTGTGGTATTATACCAAAATTTTAGCATTGAAATCTAAAAGTAACTTCTATTGGTGTTTTTATTTGTGAGTCAACATGTAAGATTGTCGCCTGCTTAACTGGATTAGCCTATGCGGGTCTTAAAGCCTTCAGCCAGGGAAGCTTCTACCGCGTGTAATAAAAAAAAATATCAAATGGGATCATACTGGATGGATTGTGTAAGATGAGAAGTGATATGAAAGAAAAGAGAGTTAGTGATAGCGTGACGAGTGACAGGACAGAATGGAAGAAAAAAACGTGATGCGCCGACCCCAAATAAAATGGGACTAGGGTAGGAAGAAGAAGATGGGATCATACTCCCGATTTAAAAAAAAAAATAGAAACAAGTAAAAAGATTAGATCTACACATGAAGCAAATTTTACCCAGTTCCGTTCAGCCGTTTGAGCACGACAGATTAACAAACATCACACATACTAACTTTCGCCAATAATGGATAATCTGATAATGTTTAACTCATTTCTTCTTTTCTTAAGAAATATCAAAGCTGACCCCATTACCAAACCAATGAACATGATGCCAATTATTATCGGTCATTAATTAAGACCGCTTATTGTTCAAGTTTCGTGTCATGTCATTATCTAGACTTAGGTAATACAAACCAGACCAGAATTCCTCTCTGAGAGAATTAGATAATATCTTTTGGTTGCTCGTTAACGGTAATATAGATTTCTAAATGGGTGTAATTCTGGTAACATTGGCTCCTATCTTGGCGGATGTATTATGTGACGTAATAACTTGCTATTTGTATTTACACTATAATATATAAATATTAAAGTAAATATTTACTTGAATATATTATTTACAATGACATAAAATAGGAAGTGCATAGTTATCGTCATTAAACTCAATCCAAAATTATTTTACTTCAGATATGCACTTAAAAAACGTCACGTTACAATTGGTTGTTTTCTATGGAGAAAAATCGGCAAGAGACTTCATAGTTACTTTAAAAAAAAAATGGTTTATTCTACAATATTTCCATTTTAATAGGTATAATATAACAATGTGACCAGTCAACTTTGTACCTAAAAGCGCAATAAAAATAGTACTATATAAATCCGTGGAGTCTACTGTGTCCTCACGTTCATATTATGACAAAAAAAGCTGTTTTAAAATAAATTACTAATAAAGTTAAGGGGGCTGTAATTCAGATAATTAAAAAAAAAAAAAATATCACAAAAGAACAAAAAAAAGTGAATATAAATAATGAATTTAAAACAATAATGGAGCAGTTAATAAACTTTTACACAATAATGCAGTTATGCATCATCATCATTTCAGCCGAATAACGTTCACTGTTGGTCATAGGCCCAAGTGTCGCCATTACGACAAATCCTATGCATCCCAAGAACGGGCATACTGTAGAAAAAAATATATGGTTTTTAAGTTTTTTTCAGACTCGACTAAAACATTTTATAACATACTGAAAACCGTTTACTGTCAAACTGGTTTACCGATAAAAAGCTTCAAATAAAAACTGAAAGCATCTCAAATCAATGAATTTCAATAAACTTTTCTTTATTGGAGTTTCGTAATAAGAAAACTGAATAAAATTTGTACGTGTTAGTTGAAATGTATTCTCATTTCGTAGTACTAAAAAAATTTTTCTTTGATTCCAGATGTTCAGCACCTAGTCATAGGTAAGTTATTATATTATAATAATTTATATCTAGCATGTATTCTCCCACTACTCAGCAAAGGTTTCTTTCAACTCCTTCCATTGATCTCGGCTCTGAGCCACTTCGTGTCGACGAACCGGCAGCGAAACAATGTCACGACGCTGCTGCTTTGTCGACAGAGTTTGGCAGAAGTGTTTAGTTCAGTCTCATCAAGGCTGGGCAGCCATCTAATTCGTGTCAACGATTTGTGTTTAAGAGTTAATTGTATCAAAAGCGATCCGTAAGTAGTAACACCAAGTATACTGCGCACCATAGCTCGTTAGTAAACTTTGAGTACTTTGAAATATTAGCCAAAGACTAAGTCTGCACTATACTCGTAGTTCAAAATAAGGAGGACACACATATCCATTTATTACGCTAAAACGACGTCAGTAAGTTACCTTTGTATAGTAAGTAGCCTTTCATTCTTATTTATTACTAATTTTGCCCGCGGCTTCGCCCGCGTACCTAGCCTATGTTTCTTAAGAATAAAACAGCTTTTATCGATGGTAAAATTTTAGCGATCGTACCAGTATTTTAAAGATTACCTTCTATAAAAAACAAACATTTCTTCTTTATAATATTAAATAAATACTATAGATTTTCAATTATGTAAAACTAAACGTTATATTCGTATATGTTCATTGCCTATGATTGCATTACACATAGTCTCTAAGTGCTGAGCAAAACTGTAAGTCGGTTTTTGAATTAAGAAATTAGAGTAGAAAACTTATCATACCGTACTTTGGTAATCTGAAGTTTAACAGATTATAAGATTAACTTAGCGCCGCCACAAAAAAACGCTAGAAGCGGCCACTAAAAAAAGCTAGAAGCGGCCGCAAAAAACAGCTAAAGCGCGCGCCCCCTTTTTTCGGAGAAGCTTGAAGCCGCTTCAAGCGTTTTTTTGTGGCGGCACCACACGAGCCATAAAAAAGGCCGCCTCAAAAAGAAGCTTGAAGCGGCGTTTTTTAGCGAAGACCGTTAGAGTGAAATAATAACTCAATTTCAAGTTATGAATTCAGAAATCGGAGGTAAATAATTAAAACTATAGATATCTAGACTTGTAGTTTCAGTGTTGTTGTGTTGCTGTAGTTGTTTTTCTGCGTTCTAACGCAGGCTCCCTTTCGATGAGATTATTCTTCACACTAGCCTTGCGTAGACCAATGAATGGCATGCATTTGCATGTTTGGTTCTAGAACAAGCCAGTTAACCACACAACTGTATCAATACTTATGTACATTATAAAGAGAAACTCTTTTGTATTTTTTTTGTCTGTAATTAATAAACACATCAGAAGGCTTAAAGTCACCCAAAGGGCAATGGAAAGGGCTATGCTCGGGGTTTCCTTGCATGATCGAATAAAAAATGAAGATATTCGCAGAAGAACTAAGGTTGCCGACATTGTACGAAGAATTGCCAAACTTAAATGGCAATGTACAGGGCACATTACTCGCAGAACAGATGGCCGTTGAAGCCGAAAGATTCTGAAGTGGCGACCGCGTACCGGAAGACGCAGGGTTGGAAGGCCCGCTGACCTGGTGAAGGTTGCGGGAAACCGATGGATGCAAACGCACAGGATCATTCATTGTGACGACACTTGGAGGAGGCATATGTCCAACAGTGGACATATATCGGCTGAAATGATGATGAAGATTACTCAAAAACTCAAAAACTACTGGACTGATTTTAAAAATTCTTTCACCAGGAGAATGTTACTTTATCAGTAAATGACACAAATTTTCTGCTTGAAAGTTAGTATGTTGTAAAAACAAAAGTTTATATGTTTAAAGTATCTTTGTTATACTTTCATGCTCAAAAGATTTAACGCTTGAAACTTAGCACACCGGTACACTGTACCCTGAAGTAAAGCATGCTTTTTTGTTCTGTGAATATATTTCCTTGGTATTATTGTCGATTTTCACGCGAGCGTAATCACTGATAGGAGCTAGTTATTAGTCTTTTTCTTCCTTCCTTGTCCCATTATTTGGGATCTGGTTTCCTCACTTTCCTGCACCAAGTGGCTTGATCTTGGGTTGTCAATTTTGCCAAATGGGCTTACTTGAGGTCCCTCTCTATATTTGACCACCAGGTCAATTGCGGACGGCCTCTACCTCTTTTTTGTTCTAGTAGGCGTAGATCAATTTAAATCACGTGGTCCTCACTACGTCTTTGGACGTGTTTATACCAACGAAGGCGATTTTTAGTCATCTTTTTGGAGATTGGTTCGACTTTGAGGCTTCCTAGAATGCATTCATTTCACACTCTGTCCAGCCTAGTCACACGCCCCGCTCATCTTTGGAGCTAGTAATAAGTAATTTGCAAAAAATAACTGAAGTGTGAAAATTCAAATGAAAGCTTTTCACGTTTCTAAATGTAAAATATGAGTAAATAAGGAAAATTATACAACGTAAATGATATAATCATTTTCCTTATTTACTCACTTTCTATTTATTTTGTATTTAATTAATACCATCTTGACTTTGTTCGCTAAGTGAGATATTATAATTTCTCGAATTATCATTATTCGCCACTTGTTGATTTGAAGAGTATTGTTTTCAAAACAATTACGGAAGTTATTTATAAATTATTTACTAGAAATTAATATAAATACAAACGATTTGGCCTATTTGAAATAGTAGCCATTAACTTATTTATTAGTTTGTATAACGAGTTTCCTTTTCTGAAACCATCTTTACACTAATATTATAAAAGTGAAAGTTTGTATTATTTGTGTGGTATTTTGATACTTCTTTACTCTTGAATGGCTGCAAGGATTTCAATGAAACTTGGCACACGAGTAGACCATGTTTTGAAGTAGGTTATAAAAAACTTTGAATGTTATTGACAGGCCTTTTGGTCTAGTGGTTAGTGACCCTGACTGCTATGCCGGAGGTCGTGGGTTCGATTCCCACCCAGGAAAAATGTTTGTGTGACGAGCACGATCATTTGTTCTGTGTTTAGGTGTAATTTATCTATAATATGTATGTATTTAAAAATATATAAGTATGTTTATCAGTTGTCTAGTACCCATAACACAAGCTCTGCTTAGCTTGGGACTAGATGGCGCTGTGTGATAGTTGTGGAATATTATTATTATTATTTATTCATAAACATTACATATAAATTACATTTTTAAATATTTCATTATAAAAAAAAACATTTAAAAATATAAAATATAGTTGCCCACCGGTATTGGGAACAGGGTCCAAGCTACCGGCGGTCAGGGCTCCAGAGAAAGGAACCTCCTAATAATACGAGCCGTGTCCAGGAGTACCGCTTTCTGAATCAAGCCCTGGATCCAGCTACCTAACGCGAGCCTCCTCGGGTGTTGGTCGAGGCTCTTGGCTATTAAGCCATTACCCGACACGACTATCGGTACAATGATCGCCGAGTCCACATCCCACATGTCGATAACCTTTTTTTTTTTTTTTTTTTTATTTTTTTTTTTTTTTTATTTTTTTTTTTTTTATGGTGGGAAAAAATCATGCATTGACATCCCCCGCCCTTGGGCGGAGCGGGAGATAGTGTCAGACTCTTACTGACTAAAAGACCCACCCCGTTCCTTCTAGCCTTCATACCGGGGCTCGAGCGCCCTTTCGGATAACCCTGGCCCCAGTAGGCTTCGACCCGGCTGGGTCCCTGCTGTTGCTGACAACTCCTTGAGGCGCGCGGGAACAGCGCGCGCCGTCGACGACTTGGGCTTGGTCCGGACAGTTACCGGACGGCCGGACAGCGAGCTACCCATTGCTCACTGTCCGCAAGCCCGCGTCTACGTTGGCCGGAAATCGGGATCAGAATCCCGGCGACGGCGGCGGCGATAACGCCGTTGCCTGATGCGTTCGGCCTCCTCCTTTGCGAGCATTAATGCTTCGCAGAAGTCGGCGACCGCCTGCCACTCCTCCTCGCTCCGGACCATGGCCTCAACCAGGGCCCGGCGCGAGAGGTCTCCGCCGCCGATCGCCCCCACGAGGGCACGGCGATGCTCCGCCCAAGCAGGGCACACCTCGACTGTGTGCTCCACCGTGTCCTCCGGGCGTTCCGCACAGTGGCGACACCCGGGCGTCACTTCCGCATGAATCGAGTGCAGGAATCTCCCGAACGAACCATGTCCGGTGAGTACCTGCGTCATGCGGAAGGTAAGGACGCCGTGAGGTCTTTCCAGCCACGCCTCAAAGAGGGGACTTACCGCCATGATTGTGGCGTGCCCAGCACTGGGTTGCGATAGTCGCTGACGCCATTACATGTCGATAACCTCGCGAGTCAAGTCGATATACTTGATTTGTTTATCTTTCTCAGCTTTCACGAGGTTCTCATCATGCGGAACGGATATGTCAACAATCATTGTACGCCTCTCGCTTCGGTCCACCACCACTATATCAGGTTTATTGGCTACAATAGTCCTGTCAGTGATGATGGACCGATCCCAGTACATTGTGATATCGCCATTATCGAGAACTGGGTCGGGCACATACCTGTAGTACGGCACCTCCGATTCCACAAGAGAGTACTTCAGAGCAAATTGCTGATGGATAATCCTGGCTACAAGGTTGTGTCTATGCAAGTATTCCCCGTTAGCTAGACGAGAACAACCTAAAATAATGTGGCGGATTGATTCACCCGGACGGTGACATGCCCGACAGATGTCAACCATGCCGTCCTTCACAATACATCTTCGGTAGTTCTTCGTCATGATAACTTCGTCCATAATTGCACAGACAAAACCTTATTATTTATTATTATTATTATGTGCAATTCACCATCAACGATTGCATCACTGCTTACCATCGAATGGAATCGCAATCAAACATTAGTTTATACAGGGTTATTTGTAAAACACTGGCAACCTCTCAAGACTGGTACTAACATCATAAACAAAAACTTTTTTTCAATTACTTTTGAAAATTATCATTGTTTAGTTCATCAGATTTTCATACAAATATATATATATAAAAGCGATAGTACAATAGCGGAAGAGAGTGGGGATCGGGTGGCGGGGGTGCTTGATGTTCTTGTGACGCGTCATACAGACGTAGGCAGGTATAGCAAAATACGGAATTGAAATGTGTTGGAACAACGAAATTTTGAAGGTATGTTTTTGGTAAATGTATTATGTTTTATAAAAAAAGTTGAAGAACAAAAGTTGTTGTTGTTGTTTATGATGTTAGTAATACAGTTCTGCAAGGTTGTTAGTGTTTTACAAATAACTCTGTATTAAAAAAAAATCTCTTGAAATAATATAATAATATTCCACAACTACCACACAACGCCGTCTAGTCCCAAGCTAAGCAGAGCTTGTGTTATGGGTACTAGACAACTGATAAACATACTTATATATTTCTAAATACATACATATTATAGATAAATTACACCCAGACACAGAACAAATGATCATGCTCATCACATAAACATTTGTCCTGGGTGGGAATCGAACCCACGACCTCCGGCATAGCAGTCAGGGCCACTAACCACTAGACCAACAGGCCAGTCAAATAATTTTCTAATACACGGGCAAAGGCGCTGGCAGCACCTAAATGTAATATAAATCTAAGATAAAGTGTGTATACAACTCTAATTGCCAGTAACGTCTCAAAATTAATTTATTAAAGACGTCCTACATTTCGTATAATCATGTCTGTCTGAATCCCTATTCAATAATTTATTCACCTTATCTCTCATTCAATTACGTTACTCTCAAATGGAATTGAAAAGTCAGTCTAAATGAAAGCACAGTAATCAAGTTAAGACAAGTATTCTTATCTAAGTATTTTGGAACTGGTTCAAAGGTATTTTTGTTACCTGTACTTGTTTAAAAATAACGATCTGACTTACTTACGATAAGATAATAATAATAAGTAAAAGAGCACTATCTTTCCTCTCTTGCGTGATAATCGTATAATTATACAAGGTGCAGTTTTAAAGGTGCAAAAAAATTCAGGAGGTAATTATGTTAGTGATTCTCGACCCGAATCAATAATAAAATGAGTAGGTATTTTTTTTCTTATATATGGAAATCGGTATGTGTGAACTACCTTTTTTATAAACTCTGCTAGTCTGATACCTCCCTTATAACCGCGCTTTCACACACACAAACGCACCATTATTTAAACCGCGCTTTCACACACATACACGCAACGTAAAGCACCAATAATCTCCCGCACGACACACCCTAGCCACGCCCCCGCGCCATCGATCAATCGATCATGTTTAGTGTAACTGACGTCGCCGACGTGTGCATACACGCGCTTGCAATATTCGCCCACAGCGCCTTCGGTTAACGGTTGCGGTATCTAGTGATGAAAGATGACAGACCAATACTCCAATGTAGAGTTGGTGGAGATAGTCCGCTTGTATGCTATCAGTGGAAACATCGTAACGTCCATCTCAAAGGGTAATACTGGCTGCTACGCAAAGACTCCGCGAGTTTCGACGATTCGGCGTTCCCCGGCTTGCTGACGGTCGCGGCAACGAAGGCCTGCTTGTCGCCTTGCAGGAAAATATCCTGGAATACTTCAAGCGAGAGCCACGGGCCAGCACGCGGGATGCTGGTCTACGGTTTGGTTTCCTCACTACGGTCGGCAAGTACGTTACGTGAAAAGGTGATCACTAGTGATTAGTGCTTTCGACACTTTAAAACGAATGTGTTTGTGCTACGAAATTAAAAGAAAATCAGCAACGTCGTGCTAGACTGCTGTCTGTTTGAACAACACCTCCAGGTAACATAAGTACCTGCTTAGGTATTTATTTTATTTTATTAGTAAGTACATAAAAAGTCATTTGTAAATACGTTGTTAGCCGAATCAATTTGATTAGTGTAAATAAATTGATTTAAAAATTTTAACTACGGTAAAAATACCTACCTAACAGGCAAGATAAATCACTTAAAAACCTACCTATCTACGTAAATAGCACAAATTATCTTGAAGTGTTTTTTGTCGGTCCTCAGCCCATTAAAAAGTACGAAGGGAAATTTCACATCCACCAATTTAATCTACAAATAAAAACGAAATTATTACGGAAAACTGACCTTGAGAATGACACTGCGTCTGGTAGGTACGTTCATGTACCACTGCGTATCTAAATCTCGAGCGCGCGCGCTCTATGATACCTACGGACGGAGGCACGGACGCCTCATAAGGTTTATTGATCTCGGCCTAACATTTTATTCATCAGCTGATACGTAAGTACCTATCGACGCGACGTCAACGTGACTTTTAAAAGATTTTCACATTGTGATGATGCTTAAAAGCGAGTAATTAAATAGCGAAATTTAAGACATTAATGTACATTATGATCATCGAATTCGATCTACATCTAAGGTTAAATTATTCATTTCGTAAAATAAGTGGGCGGAGCCTCGTACAGGTTGATGCACTCACACACACAGTGACACGGCGTGCGATAAATCGCAACGGGTGATTCTGTATTTTTTTAAGAAGTTTATTTAGAGAGTTATTCTGAAAAACGGTTAAAATTAAAAAAATAAAATAACAAGTTTTACTGATTATTGACCAGGTATCGTATTTTTATATGATTATTTATGAGTTTTATTACAACCTCCTGAAATATTGTGCAGTTTTAAAACTGCACCTTGTATATATACGAAAAATATTATGTATTTATTTTTAGTATAAGGTATATATAGTTATATAAGTATTTATTGGTTTAGTTTAAGATCTCACTAACTCTTCTTTCTCATTTCTGCACACTACTGTCTACATCTCTTGTAATTTCTCCTTTTGCAGGTCTGCTGGAAGAAATTTCTATTTGAAATAAGCAGTACCTTTGTACAAAGTATTCTAATAATGTTATCTTCTTTAGTATGTTTGTGTGTACATAAATTGTAAAATAAATAAATAAATACCTTCTTACTCTGAGGATCTAAATCTTTATCTTGACATGTTTTTATTTTTTTTTATTTGATTCCTTGCATGGCCCAGTATTCGGCCACAGCAATACGGTCCGCGGACGTTCTCATCAGGGCTATTAATATCTAAATTCACGGCGTATATTTTAAGTATTTTCAATTGGAAAATTACTTTCTACTTCAAAGATAAAAAGGAGCTTTTAACTCAAACGAATTCAAAATGCTTGATTTATAAAATATACTTACGTTATTTTTATATACTTTATCGTGCCTCTGTTTTTGGATGTGGAAAATCCTCAAATAACTTCTTCTGTTCTAGGCAACCTATATATGTATATTCTTTTTAAATTCCCGAGCCACAATAATTCTTTAAATAATCCCGCTGCTTAACGTCATTTTGAAAATAGGCCTCACTCAAGAGTCGTCACAACGATTCATTTTTTGCATCTTGCATCCATCAGATTCCCGTCAGGTCATTTGTCTGCTTTGTAGGATGCCTTCTAATGCTGCGTCTTCCGATGTTCGGTCATCACTCCAGAGCCTTTGGATCTTATCGACTATCTATTCTGCTAGCAATGTACTCTGCTCACTGTCACTTAAGTCTAATAATTCTTCGGGCTACGTTGGCGACCCTGATTCTCCAGCAGATGTCTTCATTCCTGCTGCGACCACGCTAGGAAACTCCAAACGTAGCCCCTTGGGTGACTTTTGAGCCTCTTCTGATGAGACTTAATTAGCTCAACGTGTGGCCTTTCACTATGTTATGGAAGTACATAACATAGTGAAAGGCCACACGTTGATTTAAATACACAGACTTATCTAGATAAGCCTGTGTATTTAGCTCGACGTGTGGGCAACGTACATTATTGTAATAGAATAGAATAGAATAGCATTTATTCAGCGCAAGCAACACAATATACCACAACATAAAATAATAATATTAAAAAATGGTACAGATATACAATACAGTTGTAGTGACTGTGCCTGAACCGAAAGGGTCACCAACTCAGCAATTGCTGGACGTCAAACACTCAGCGCTGGTTTTCAGCTGGCACCCCGCAGTGACGAAAATAATAATAAAATAATACGAAAACATAATAAATAGGGAAAATACTTTGCAGATGATATATACTAGTCGTAATTCTTTTTGTATACTCCTCGATTACCTATGCTACTTTTATTTCAAAACGTCGCATTTGTTTCTCTTCACCGCAAAATCTTACTCTTATTGCCAAAGAAAACTTAAGAACCGTATTTGTCAGTAGCAGATGTGGAGCAGTACAAAAATATTCTCTCGTATTTTCAGACAAAATATATATTATTCATATTTTTCGCCTAGAAAACCGTACTTTAGTAAACAACAAGACAATCTAGATTTATGTCTAAATTATTCTTGAAAAAATAGAAAACTGTTTGTTAACGCCAAATATTACAGGAGAATTAAAACTGAATAACAAATGTGTGACATATTGTATAATAAAATGGTACATTTAGTTACACAGTAGTCAATTATAAAGTGTGAAGCTACTGAGTCTAAAATGAAAAGAGAACTACAATAAAAAAAAAAAAACTAATTAATAAATATTTTAAGACAACTACTATAAAAAAAAAAACTAATTAATAAATATTTTATTTATTTATTTAATGTTCATGCAACACAAAGTACATAGGTGGACTTAATGCCTTAGGCATTCTCTACCAGTCAACCTAGGGTGATGAAGAGACAATATGGTATTATTTTAAGACAACTTTTGATATATGAATATTTTTATACTTTATTTCTAACGTGTAATATTTTTAACCACATTATGATGAGAAAAATCACTGACTGGAAGTAGAGTTTCAGGGAAAACTGATATTTTTTAATAATTTAATATGAAATCATCTGCATTTAGAGGTCTTCTTTAATTCCACAGAGAGCTTTATATAAATGTATCATACCATTTATTCACATTACATTATTTGGTCGAAAATACGGAGCTCAGATTGTAATATTATAAAAACTTTTTATAAAAAAAATATAACCGACTTCACTAAAAAAAACACTGTAAAATAATTTTAATTTCGGAAGTCGGTGTTAAATAAGGAAAAAACAACAACGAAAAACACCGACTTCCGAAATTAAAATTATTTTGATCGTTTTAGTGTTTTTTTTAGTGAAGTCGGTTATATTTTTTTTATAAAAAGTTTTTTATTTCACACTTTTTAGTTGCAATACACTTACAGCCAGAGTACCTTTTTCTCATGACAATTCCAATTAACTCAAACCCTACTAGAATACATTATTTTCTTATGAAGTTCCCGTGTCTACCTTCCACCTTCCGGCTCCATCATCAGATCACTTCGATAGTACCTTATAGCTAAAGTGCATCTCATAACATTTCTAATAAGCCCAAACACGGGTACGATACATTGATTAATTACGGAGTTCCGGTGCCTATCTTCCAGCTCCATCATCGTCATCATCATCATCATCAGATCAGTTCGATAGTATCATATAGCCAAAGTGCATCTCATGACAATTCTAATAAGCCCAAACACGGAGTTCCGGTGCCTATCTTCCAGCTCCATCACTATCATCAGGTCACTTCAATGATACCATTTTCAACATAACTATTCAGAACTATTCATTTATTTGGATTGTCATAGTCGCTTAACTATATTCATTGTGATATTTGTTTGAGTATAAAGTTCCGTTGGCAATTTCTGGTCTTCTTCACCAGTTCCAACTCATCAAATATCACTTTTTGACTGTAAATGCTTAATTCCTTGATGAAAATATCAAAATGACTATATAGTTGCCTATAATATTTGAGGAGTTCCCTCGATTTAGCCAAGATTCCATCATCAGATCCCGATTTGGTGAATATGGGACCATTTGGGAAGTATACTCTTTCCAACAAAAAAAGATTTTTTCAAATCGGTCGGCAAGCGATGAAGTTATACGCGAACATACATAAAAAAAAATACAAACGTCTGAATTGAGAACCTCCTCCTTTTTTAGAAGTCGGTTAAAAATTATCATAAGTCAATATCACGACTAGATTTTTCGTGTTTGTTGTGAGTAACTAATATTTAATAATTTTTCCTGTTCTTTGGGAAACGAAAGGGAGTGTTAGAATTTTACTAACCATTGCGCACCAATGTTCTTCTAGTTGCCATAAGCATTCCAGGGTAACTCTTTCGAAAAGTCTCGTAGCCTTGGGAGGTATACCATTGCAGGCTCTTTTGGCGTTCTCATCTTCCCCATGACACGGATCCTCCCCGGACGTTGTAAATACGAAACGTTCCAGTTCCGGATACAGGCAGCAAAAATGCCCGTGCGTCGGATACCTCACGGTGGTCTCCGGCCACCGTAGACGCGGTCATGCGGACGATGAGCAAGTGGCACCTCGTCCTAGGCGCGCCTCAAAGAGATGTCAGCAAACCGTAGGAGTCGAGCCCAGCCGATATCTGCTAGAACAATGAAGAAAAGTATGAAAAAGATACAGACTTTTGGTTGTAGAATACAAAAGTTACTTAAAGGAACACTGAGGTTTTAGTCAGTAAAAGTTTGACACACTCTTAAGCCATTAGGTTACTTCTCAAATTTTCAGCTCAAAAAGAAAAAGTCCTGGGCGTTATCGATCCTAGCAGGCCAAATCGAGACCAAAATTTCATACTTAGCATCAGCATTTCTGGCCACTAGACACTAGACAATGAGTTAAAGAGGAATAAATCCAGTTAAGTTTCCAAAAACTCATTAGGCACATTTAAAGCTTACGTAATGCATAAGTACACGCGAAATATAATGGTAGGCTTTGTAAGTTTTATGTCTCAGTTGAAGCGGTTTGAAAAATACTGATAAAACTACTTTTGCCAAAATCTGCCGGTTTCATGATGATGTCCTCATTTATGACAAGAATAGAAAAGATGACGATGACGTTTTCATTCATGCCTTATAAGTAAATACTTACAGGATATGAAGTGACATGACATCACTTTGTAAAGAAAGACCGAACATTTGTAACAGTGTATATTGTAACGGCCTCGATTTATAAGTTGTACATCGTGGGTTCAAACGAGGCAAATGCTTCATTTTTTTTTTACTACTAAAAATTTGAAGTTATCCAAACATCCACCAACCCGCACTGCCGCATGGTAGCGAGCTAGTTGAATTGCGATCAATTGCCTCTGCCAGAGAGAAAGCCTGAGTCCTTGAACCTGAAACCTTGAAGATTATTAAAATTAACATTTATAAATTTTCATAAAATATATCTAGAGAAAACTGTTACCAACTCTGTTAAAGAAAATGAGTGGAGTGACTGTCACACTGTCTTTATAACTAAGACAAGAAAACTCAAACGCCGATCAAATATTAAATCAAGCGCCCACGTTCACTGGCACCCCATCCAATATAATATGAACGAAATTGCGTCGAGCACTGAAACGCGAGAAATTGAGACAGATTTCAAGAAGTAAAATCATTTAAGGCGGGCGTCGAGAACGGAAATCCGTCATACAGTGAAGAACTCACAAAAGTATATAATTAGATTTTTAGAGGTCGACATCGTGACTTATTTTTTCTCAACAAAATGCCCTCCCTTTCAAATGTGAGACGCTGTTTTCACTAAGAAATTGTGTATGCTTATTTTGTTTCTCCTCGAGAATAAAAGCTATTCTGAGTTTTGTTTTTAGAATTGAATCAATACGGCTCAGGAGAAATTACTTTTTGTTCACTTTGTTTGTTAGGAGTAGGTTTATTATTGTCAGATTTAGAATTTTAGATATCGGTACGTTGATCAACAACAGTTTTGTTTTGTTCATCTTCAAATTGAATGTTCTCGTTTTGATCTTTGGAAGTGTTAAGATCACCTATCGCATAACATTGTAAGTTTATGTCACCAACAATAGTTCCATTTTGTTTGTCTCTAAATAGAATTTTCTCATTTTGATCTTTCAAGATGTTTAGATTACTTACTAAATACCATTGTCACCATTTCATATCACTAACAACAAGGCCTATAGTTACACTAATTGGACGAAAACAACTACAGAGCTTATTCAAGGCTTCATTATATTAAGATTAAGGCAAAATAGAGGTCAAATATAACATGACGTCTCTCAGACACGAAATGTGGTGATTTCATTATTTCGTTAATTGTGTCGTATAGTCCCACTAATGGGAAACCGTCTGGTTTTGTGGGACAGTGAAATAATACTTGGAGCTGGTCCAAATCTTTCTACTAACGCTGTTTTGGGCGACATCTATGCTATAATAAATCAAGTTTACTTAAAATAGCTAAGCAAAGAAATGAATTTTAAATTGTATTATTTTGGATCTCAAACTTGTTTAAGTGATTATAATCTTGAAAATGGTTATTTATTGCTTTGATTTTATAGAGTAAATATAGAGGCCCTATTTTGGCACTTAAAAGGCCAAGCTGTTATCGGGGATGATGGAATTTCAGGAGTATTGGATTAAATCAACAATTTTCTAGTAGGTTTAGTTTACGAATAAATCTCTAATGAGAGAAATTAGCTTTTTGTATACATCATCGATATAACTCTAGGAGTACTTATCAAGAGCAATGGTGGTCCAGTGATAACGGCTATGACTTACGAGTTGTAAGTCGCGAGTTCGGACCCAGCCTGGCGCATTACTTTGAATAAAGTAATGCGCTAAGTATTTCAATGATCACTGCTTGCGAAACAGCGAAGGAAAACATAATGAGGATATCATTCTCATGTCCTAGAACCAAAAATTTGAAGACATGTGACCTTCACCAATCTGCATTAGGCTCACGTGGTTGATTATGGCCCATTCCCTCTCCTAGAGAGTAGGTCTGAGTCTCAGTAGTGGGTGCATTAAGTTTGATCATACTTAGACTATATACATGATCGCTTTCCACCTGGTGTCATAATGGCCAAATACAAGGCTTTCAATACTAGGAACACTTCAAACTGAGTGCATCTGTTTACAAACGTAACCTTAAAATCTTCCAAACGAACAAGCAATTGTAATACACTGACGCTTTACAGAAAAATATCACCCACACATTAGCCTCCTTATCTCCGTCTCAATGATCCCTTTTTCAGACAAGTGCCTACGAACACGTTTATTCCTATAAAAATCTCAACAATTCTCCTCGCCTAATTTCCGTCGAGTATTAGAACGGGAGGGCACTTACTGAGAGAGAAAAAAGATATTGCTAAGGAAAATGGCAGGTCATAAATAAGGGCAAGTGGCACACTTCGCGCTCCGAAATCTGACGGTACTAAGAAACAAGACAAGTAAATACAAAAGGCTAACTTCGTTCAATTAACGAAAACGCACGCAAACATAGACACGCTTCACGTAAAGTTAGTGCAAGTGAACTAGCGACTGTCATTTGTTCAAGATGGCTATACGTACACGTCAATAAGTGTGAGCGCCTGTTCCCACTCAAAGTACAGAGTCGAAGTTCTGTACCTTTCTAGTTTGTGACTTTGGGCTAAGGTTGAGTGTGTGATTGCGGATATGAAAAATGGAAGCTTAGGACTTTTTTGTGTGCGTGTTCAATGCAGGCGTGTGCTGTTCGAGGCTATTTTCTTATAAGATTCGCGATTTTCTCGTCCCATTTTTTGCACGATCTAGAGTTTTATTTCTTTGACACAAAATATGCTGTCGTAAGTTTTGTTTTAGGACTAAAGGTATGATTGAAAACCGTTGCAAATAAAGTTCATTTACCTCAGTGATAACTGTTGTGATCCCTTTGATAATTATAATAGGTATAATTAAAAATATTCATCATTATTATTATCATTTCAGCTGAAAGAAGTCCACTTTTGGACATAGGACTTCCCCAAGCGTCGTCACAACGACCGATTTTATGCGTCTCACATCCATTGGATTCCCGCAACCCTTACCAGGTCATCGGTCTACCTTGTGAGAGGCCTTACAACGCTGTGTGTTTTAGTACGTGAATATCGTGGGTTATTAAAAATGTATGTTGAATGGAACCATTTTATTCTGTTTGATATTGTTCTCTTTATATTGAAAGTATGTAGAATCTAAACAAAATACAATATAAACTATAAGCTAAGCCAAAAAAAACGGAGCTTTTTGTGACTCAAAACAGAGCAAATAAAAAGGAATAATGTTACAAATAACACCAAGACTTTACCAACAGCCACAAAACATTATGGCCATACAAACTTCGTATATTTGCATGGCACTTACTAAAAACAACCATGAAACTAAGTCGAAAGCCTAAAGTTGCGTACAGACGAAATGTATTTGTATAGTGAGCCGCCTGTTATGTTTATGGAATAAAACATTAGATTTGAATTCACTGAGTTTTCTTTAATAACACAAAGTAACATGCTTTCTGTGCAACATCAAGCTAACACAAGTAAGGACGCCATGACACCAAGCACTAGTGTTGTCCCTCGTATAGTAACTAATGTAATATTAGTGTTGTGCCTAATCAACATACACAACATCCCCCGTTTTTATCTATATAACTTATCATATAGTTAAGTCTTTACAAATCAATCAACCTATTGGGTTTTCTAACAACCCTTCCACTCCTAGTGGTGTAATTATTGTTATTTTCTAAATTATTTGAAGTCCCATTATTGTCTGATTCTAAATCCCTGTTAACCCCTATGTTTTTATTTTCTTCTAAATCTTTGCTATTAATTAAACCCCTTTCATTTGCATTATCATCCCACAAAGTTTCCCTTTTAACAAATTGTTCATTATTACTGTTTTTAATATGTTTCTTATTTCTAATTACAAAATTTCCCTCATTGTTCTTTACTGAATATGACCTATATCCTACCTTTTTTATTATCTTTCCCCCTTTCCATTCCTTGTTTGGAAAATCTTGTATAACAACATTCTGTCCTTCCTTAAACTCTTTTCTATACTTTGCTGTCCTATTATAATTATTTTGGGACTTGTATCTACCTAGGACTGGGTTTTAGTCAGTAAATGACAGACACGCCCTGGCACACCGCACTAGAGCGCGAAAAGTCATTAGATGATTTCCCAGCTAAAAAAAAACTGTTTCATTCTTGTAGTCATAAGCGTATCTTTTGTATGCAGTCCTACGTTAACATACTCAGGTTTGACAAAGCTAGTAACCGTATTTCGGCCGTCTATTAACCGTCGGGACCGAGTTCAAGTTATCAACGGCGAGCTGTGTTCGACGCGTGCCTCAAAGAAATGTCAGCTAGACCGTAGAGGCCCAGCAGGGTCGAAACCTGTAACTCAACAATTCACAGCCGAACGATGCGGCTGAGAATACATTTGGTATAAACGCGTCCTAAGTAGTGCCATATTTATTTTCGCTCCCACTACAAACGTCACATTGTTTTGAGGGAAATCTCACTTATACAAAAAAGGGGAATATAATAAACAGTAACATAAACATCTTCAAGTGTCTTTCAAACCTTTGGGAAAAATATATTTCTTTGTTGGCGAGAAAAAGATAAAATAATATCTAAGTTTGTCCTTGTCGTTGATAACGTTTTAGCTTTGCAAAGAACTATAGCGTGGAGGGAGACATATAGAGTCTAGACTATTCAAAGTAGGTACTTATCGAAAAACACAAAAGAGTAACTAGCAGTCTATTGAGTTATGCCTTAACCTAGTTTAGGGAATATAATAGATCTAGGCCTTGTAAGACTTTGTTTTAATAGCACAAAGTCTTTGAAATTATATCCCAAAAGGCAGAGTTTAAAGAAAATTGATTTTCTTTCAAATTCAATCATATTTCATAACCTCATTTGCAAGAATTCAATCTTTTTCTTTGATCACAGTAAACATACTCTTAAACTTCTAAACAGTGTACTTGCTTATACATGAAAATCATAAATTGAAATCTGTTTCAAATTTTGGAACGACAAACTTAATCTCAAATACAACAACGTTCAAGTTTCATGGGTACACTTACTTTAAATATGGATTTTTGAAAACAAATCATCATTCAAAAATAAACTTAAAATACCCAACGTTTAAGTCAATATTTCAGTCTCTTGCGGTGTTTTGAAATTATCTCGAATTATTTATACAAGTTTACGTTGATTTATGAGTCCAAATTACGGAAAGTTCCACAAGGAAACTAAATCGCAAAGTGATTATAATTAATATCTATTTCACCCGCATCAAAACAAGATAATTATCGAATCAAAAACTTCCTGATGGCTCAAAAGTAACTATCTAAAACCACCTGCGCACCATTTTAATGATCAGTAATCAGTAAAATACTGGCCGTCTAAGATATTGATTCAAAATAAGAATAGTCTTAAGAGGTCAACACTTATAGGTAGGAATAGTACACATTTACTTACAACAATATAAAATCACAAACTTATAACAAAATAATTCACCATTTTACTTGAAAGCTACAAGTCTACAACTATGTATTCATTCGACACACGTAATGCTAAAAACATTTAGTTGCTTCCCAAAAGAAGTTACAGCAATAAAAACTGGGGTCGCGGAACCCTGCTCGCTGCATATATATTCTGGTTCAATCCTGGACGAACAACAAAGAGCCTAGAGTAAAGTTCTACACGAGAATTGCAATCGACACCGCTCGCGTCGGAATGGTTGAAAATCGATTCTGCCGTTGACACTTTTTAATTTGAATTTTCTTTTTTAGACCCAAAAAATTTTGCTCTGCCGAAACACGTGAAACGGACAAACCTTTTTGATGTGTCGTTTATTTGAGGATAGTTACTGTACGCCATTTTGGTACGATCTATGAAAAAATATGTGGCAAAACCTGTTCTAATCCTTTACTACGCGTGGGTCAGTTTTTATAGCGATTGGCTATAGGACCTTTGAGATTTGAGCTTTGTATTGTTGATCCACCGTTCTACTATTGGAAATATCTGCCATTGTACACAATACAATCACAGCCAATATTGCACACAATATGCTCAAAGCCACATAGGTACTATGATGTCAGATAAAATAATTGAAGTACGGTGGGTAGTAATCCATTAACGTTGAAGTGTCTCATATAGAAACTGTCACTAAAAGAGTGACAACAATGCGTCGGTCGTGGCTTTGACAATTTGTCTCATTAACCTTAGTGAGTATAATTTATACTTCAGTATCAAGAGCGTCACTAATAACAACGCTTAAATAATAATAAATATTTATAACGCTTTCAAAGTTTCCTCTTGCATTCTTTACTCTTTGTTGTCCTGCTTTCTCGAGGAGATCGTTAACTGTATCCCGCATATTTTTTCTTGAGATTAAATTTTTCAGTGAGCCTCAACAGCTCAATTTTGTGCGAAATTATTACTCGAGCTTCATTTTCCGAGTTCATTACTTGGTCTTACTGTCAAAGTTTTATGCTAAAGTATGAAGTATTTCAATTCCAGTGTAATAATGGGCACGTAACATCTTGTTCTTATTATTTTTGGAACAGATACAGCAATGTATAGCATCAATATGAAAGTTGTTGATTGAAACGTTGTTTATAGATTCTTTTTATATAATACTGATACGTTTAGGTTCTTTATTGTAGGACTAGTGTTGGGTGAGACTTTATAAAATAATACTCAGATTTCAATGAATATGCAAATATTACCAATAAATAATGGTACAGATAAAGTGTTCATGTAGACTGCCTATGCTTGAAATTAGCTGTGTGAAAGCACCAATGTTATGTTTTCCCCTTACAAATAGTAAAGCGAGAACAAATAAACACTGGCACAATAGCGTGAAATAAGCCCAATAGATTACAATCTTTTGGCATACAAACAGCCATGTAAACTTGTTTTCTATCCATTAATATTGAAACAACTTATGCGGATAACAACATACAAGTACTCTCTGTTTTTTCCACTTCTTGATCAATGAGAAAAACTCGACTTACAACCTCGATAATATCAATCCTTTTTTATAGGAACATTACAATATTTCCATCCTTATATTTTATTACTATTTTTAGATATAACTTTTTCATATAAAATGTTATTGCTCTTGTAATCACATCGCAATGATTGAGAGCTATTTGTTAGAAACGGAGTGATGTAAGGAGATTAACAACTAAACTTTTGCTATTAATAACTTTATGGCTTTCATTAATGTTATTCGCTTTTAGCAGTATTTTTGCACTAACTTTAACGACGTAATGGCTAATAGATTTATTAGTGATGACGACAGACGATGTTATTTATGAGTGTGATGTTAGATGTAAAATATGTCTATAAATAAGGTGGAGGGAATGGTTCAGGGAATAATATTTTTGTCGCAAAGTTTGCGTCAGTTTATGGTGTAGTTTTGGGATAAGTAACTATGCTTTGTATGGTCCATATTCTGTTATGGAACTTATAATCTTCAGAAAAGTTTCGGTTAATCCGTATAACAGATATACCTGTACAAATTCTGCTCATTTTTTTCAAAAACCACAAAGTAGTTTCAAAATGTACTTATACCCCATATACAAAAAGAATTAAGTCATCATCGACAGGTACGATACGATACCGTGTTTTAATTGAAATAGTTTTAAAATTCTTTATCAGATAGATCACTTTCATTTCAAACGGGTTGTCGCATCATTAACGCTTTATCGAATCTCACTTTAATCACCAAAAACATGTGGTTATTAAAATCGCATGACTTGAAAATGCTATCCAAAATATGAGTGTTTCCAGCTAAAGGTGACGTCACAGCTGTCGCACCAATATTACATTCTTACCACAACGTCACGTCACTTATTTAAATTCTCTTGATACAACACAGGTTTTCTTGTATCAAACCGCTATATATACTTATTAAGTTTATTCAGCCAGTGTCCTTTATCTTGACATGGCTTTGTACTTAATTTATTTTATCTAGTTGGTTAAACGTTAATCACAACAAAAAAAAAACTTTTTATACATTTTAAAAATGTCAAAAGTCATATTTAACCTTTTGAATGTCTTAAGTTACACAGTTCGACATAAGCCATTGTCTTTCTATTGTGTCTCTAATTACGGCATTCGATGAGTTAACTAGCTGAAAAATCTGATTAAAATGTTCTCTTCATGAATATAACTAAAGCTTTAGATACGAGTACATAGATAATCAGTTAAACTTACATCTTTATAAATCACATATCCACTTTGGGGTTCACCAGTAACCTTGCTCACTTTTTGTATGTATTTTTGTAATTTCTATAATATTTAGTAACCTTTGTAGATATAGCTAGTCACTGTTTACTCCCTGCCCAGATTTCTCACTAATCCATATTCATTCACTTCTGTTGATATCCTTTTTTTAATGATCTAAACTAGTGCTTAACTGTGATCTTATCTGATGCTATGCTGTGATGCAATTGTTGATGGTGAATTGGACTGGTTTATTATGAGCATATTCACTCTAGCCTTGAGGATAACCAAATTATAATCTGACAGGAAGACCGAAATCTGCCATCTTTACCTTTACCTCCCTTGTCAGGAACACTTTATCATCAAACTGTTGAATAATAAACAATTTGTACCATCTCGATATCCAAAATACACGTGTCATACTTAAAAGTGTCGTGATAAACGCCGAAATACAGGGTTTCGAACCTTTAGCGGACAAACCATTAATATGAATGAAGCTTAGTATTGTCCCGTTCTGTATTCCATCGAATACCTGAACAGGCGATACTTGTGTCATTGTTTCCGGAGTAATATTTCATTTTTTGACATTTTTCTGCCTTTTGTAGGAAGTTTTGTTGTGTACAGCTTCATAATAGATATTAAATTGCTAAACATCCCATGTAATTTCTTTAACTTAGTGTAAATTGTTTTTTTTTTTTGACTTTGCCTCCTGACTTTCTAACCCAGTTCTCTTTTTTGTAATCTTTTAAAAAAATATTTATTTGTTTTCTTTTATACCATTTTCTATATCTCGGCTTGGAGTGGAAAGAGTCATGCCATTGAAATTTTCAAAATCTATCATATCATTCCTTTTTTGTTTTTATCAATTTTATCCTCCTATTTTTTCATTACTTCTCAATTTCATGTTTACAACAAGAGAATTTTAAAAACAGATTTTTTTCTGTGTCTGCAAACGGGATCTCAATGCAAAAATTCAAAGTTGAAACACGTCATTCAATCAATCATGGCGGACGCAACGGTTGCTAGTGACACACTATTTGCTAACAGGTAACGAATTGTTGCTGTACAAAAAATGTTGCCACCTGTATTTTATTTTAATACACTAATTTTATTTTGTTTATTGGATTGTTGTATTGGCTATATCGAAAGTAATTTGTGTAAATATTTGTTTAATATAGTTTACGATGGTATTTTTCTATTCTAGTTGGGAGTAAAACAAGTAGTAATGCAAGTATAATGTGATTGAGATAAAAAAGAAACCATACAAATATTGAATGAAATTTTAGACCACAATAATAATAACAACTGAAAGCCTATTAATATTACAGGTAGAGTTTTAATTGGTATTCCGATTCTATTTAATACGCCATTCATTCCGAGCCACATCCGCAACTGTAATACCAGAAATGATTAATATTTCATTAACATTTCATTAAATAATAATTAACATCGCATTCACCAAACATTCGAACAAATACATCAATAATTTCGATATGATAGTAAAAGCTGTGCGCGCAAATGCGACTGTACCCATTATTTCCGAAAACAAAATAAACTTTTGTATAAACGAACAAAAAACAGTAAAACGTCGACTCATGAATGTGAACGAATGGAACAGGAGTAGTAAAATTGTACCGAGAGCAAATTTTTCGCGCTGCCAAGCGCAAAGGATGTGGGAAATGGATAGCGAAACTTGTGGTCGTGTGTGTACGAAACTACGGGTATTCCCACTATTGACACAAATCATCTCAATTAAATTGGGGTTCTCAATGATCTAATATGTTTTGAAAGTGGAGCGTTTAAATTACCTTCCGTTTACAGTGACCACTTTGAAGTCCAGCGCTCCGGTTATGAGTTTGATGAACCAGATGTGATCGAATTAGTTGTGAGTTCCAAATATGAATCTCAAAGGTGGATTTAGATATTGATATAGCAGAATGTAATTTAGACGTGTATTCTGCTCTAACGAATAAGAAAGCAAATGCTATCGGTGAAAAAACAAACAAAAATATGAAGTATATATTTGCGTTAAAATTAGAAAAAAAGTCAAAGATATATTTATTATTTATTATATACTTTATTGTACACATAAGAAGAGTTGCAAGAATTTGTAAGTGTTCTAATAATATAAACACAGTTGTACGTAAAAATGAAGATAGTCACACTCTAATTCTTGATACACTCTCAAATAATATTACTCAAAACGAAATGAAACCAACAGGTAACCTGAAAACTGATCGCAAAGCTACAGTGAATGTAAAACTTATACTGCCCTCCACGTAACTCTGTTATACGGATATACCACCAAATAATTTGATTTTCTCGACCGTTGCGTCGACAGGGGTGAATGTAACGTTAAAGCTGAATACCTTTGTGACCTGTGTGCGGGAATTTTAAGTTATACGATATACATTGCAGTGTTTGTTAGAAATAGAGATGTTGAAATAAATGTGGGTAATGAAATGGAATGTTTAACCTCATTGTATTCACTCGATTTATATAGGTAAGTAATACGAGGTTGTTATAAATTAATACATCCTTTCCAACTACTATTTAAGTAACTATATTTGAGTATTGAAACACAAATAGGCAGGGATACCCCCTGCCTATTTGTGTTTCAACTGTGTTTCGGAATTGTTTGCGAGGAGATAATTTGTACTCAGTAAATCGTAATTAACAGTAAAACTGTCAATAACATCCACTGATATTTTATTGTTAATTGAAAAAATATTATTTTATCCATTCGATTGCGCCCTGAAAATGAGGCGGACCATTTAAAAGTAAGAGATATTTTGCAGAGTTATTAAGTATCCATTTTATGTTAAAATTAACTTTTAGGTGTAGGCGGAACAAGATGTTCTGGAAAATTTCCAAAAGTTGATTTCAGAATCGGTTATAAAATTGAACAACTCCAAATCACAAAATATGTACTAATCGCGCGGAGAATGAATTTTGGAGAAAATGCAAAGCAATTTATTTTTTTATTTTTAGATCCTTTGTGTCGTCATAAATGTTATTACAAACATTGTTAAATTTCCTTGAAGCACTGAAACCAAAAAAAAAAAATTCTTCTTTCTTTTTGCACCATTTCCTCGAACAGCCATGCATATGTAGACCATATATCATCAAAGTTACAAGATTTTCTTCTTTATTAGATTACCAACCAAGAAAGCTAAACTATCGTCTTCATTTTTTCAGCTTTAAATTGAACCGTAGCTGGCGCTAAGTTTATTTTCCTTAACTATCATGCTACTACTATATTATTAACTTTCAACTACAGAACTACCAGTCCATGCTTAAGAAAAACTTCAACGACTTTTGAAGTTACTTCAACCCATTTAAGAAAAAAATCTCTATTTATATTCTCTTTTAAAACAACCAGGGATATAAAAGTCATTTTGCATGTACATCCCTCGTAAATCACTAAACTAGCTTTAATGGGACTTTAAAATTGCAATATACTTTCCTAGTGACCGAGGAAGATTCTTTGACGTGATTCTGTCCTGGAGTTGGTTTGCTTTAATGCTTTATTTGAGTAATTTCTGTTACTAAAGTAACACACAGTGTTACAGTGGTTTTGTTTCGAACTAATACTTTGAAGTGATGGCATAATCAGCTTAAGGTTTCCTTAGAGGATGCCTCTCTGTGGACTAACAGATCTAGTATGTTATGTCACATATCTACTGATTTCAATTTAAGAACAAGTCGGTCGTTTATTTGTCTTTACAAAGTTCTAAAGAAAAATAAACAACCGACTAATATTAAAGACTGAAGTTCAGTTTAATGAATTTCGAAAAAAAAAAGATTTTCTGGAAATGTATTGCAATCATCCAAAAGTATCCAGCAGTTGATTCATAAGGAGTTGACAGAAATCCTGATGTGCAATCGCCATGAAAAGTTATCAGTCCATGACAAAATACAATTTTCTGATAACTTAACTGGAAAATACTCGTACTTATTCATAACTGTAAAATCAACTTGCAATGTCTCCCAACTTCTGTTGTAGTATCAAATTTAAATGACAAGCCTGACAGCCAGAATTTTTTCCTCATTCATATTTCAACATAGAGGCAGCAGGTTGAGGTCGTTCATAAATAAAAGGGGTAGTCAAATAACACACGTCAAGCCATCCATCTTCACATATGAGACAAAACCAATAAACTAGAGTACCTATTCTATCAGCAGATGAAATTGTGCTATAGAAAATATGTTTCGAAGTCTACTTATGTTTTTACGATGTTTCTTTGGATGTACATGATCAAAGTAATTTATGTTTTCGACGGTTAAGAATCCAAGTAGTAGCGATGCTACTGAGGAAGAAATCTCAAGTTTGTAATCCCATGCCATTGTTACTTTTAATGATATTTGTAATACAATAATATTGACCGATGATCTGGTGAGAGTTGCGGGAATCCAAGATGCGAAGGATGCGAGACGCAAGATGATGAATATAATATATTATTATTATTATTTAGGAACATGTTAGGCTAAGTAATAACAACGCTTGCCGAGGTCAGTCTGTGGATGGGAGACTATCTTAACACACTGAGACTTCTCCATGCATCAAAAAGCATGCTAAAGCTAGCGCAAGATAAGTTGGCGCGTAGCCGAAATTGGAAACTAATCGTTTGCCGCCATCTTGATTTTTATGTCATGTGTCAGGAGACGGTGTTTTGCTCTGTGTTTTTTATCGTTTCTAAAGTAAATAGTCGTCATTATTATACCAATAGTGATTAAAAGTGCTAGCAGGGATATTATCTTGAAAGTCAAACGTGTTTGTGAAGAGAAATGAAAAAATATTGGGCCTACGGTACTATTTTCCAAAATTAGACCCATTTGTCAAATAATTTTTCGGGTGACCATCACTACAAAATTTCCCTAAATATGCGAACCCGAGCGGTACCTAGTAAGTCAACAAAGTTTGTTAAAAATGGACTGCTATTATGTGCTTAAATCTTAATCAAGTGACTATCAAATGACGATATGAATTCATTCTGCAAATCATGAAAGAATAAATAGTGCCAAATTTAAAACCGAATTGTATTGTAGTAATGGATAATGCATTATTGTGCAAAGCCCCTACAAGAGACAATATAAAAGCGCAAGCGTTACTGTAATGCCAGAAGAATGACAATGTATCTCTACAAGAAAATATTTTTAAATCGGATAGGTTAATGGATCTCAAAATGGACAAATTAACAAAGGACTCATCCGATTCTTCTGATAAAGACTAGCTGGATTCTGATGCTAAAAGTGCTACTAGATATTTAATAAAAGTTTCTTGACTTTTTTTATAATAAATTATGCCAATGAAAATGACCTCTAATACAATTTATTTGTTTACTTTCCTAACTAAATGTATGTAAGTATTATAACTAATCGACAAATTCCAAGAACTAAATTGTATAATATAAAAATTATTGATTTATGGTATGAGGTTTTGAAGTTCTGTGTAACTATATAAAAGGTTAGAAGTTAGTGTTCGATTGGTTATTTTAATAACAAAAAGAATATTAGCAAAAAAATCATATTGTGGCATATTATACTTCTTAGTACGTATGCACAATAAGATTACGTAATAAAGTACATTTCGCCTTCGTTTTCGAAATAGTTTTGTTCTTGAGGGCCGTCGTAGTAAATTAATATATTACAATTTGAGTTACGCAAGATTTTTTTTAATTATATGAGGGAAAAATAGATTAGTTAGGTTGGCAACATTAAAAGCGCCCCCAGCTACGCGCCAAGTTATCTTGCGAAGACTCTAAGGCGTTTATTTCGACTGTCATTTGTAAATCTTTGACAAATGTTACAGATAGTCAGAAGCTTCTGGCTTCTTTTGCTTATCTGTAACGTCTGTCTGAATCTGACAAGTCTTGTCACGGGGTAACTTAATGTGTTTTCAATTACTGGGTTGTGGAAGACAGATAGGTACTCGCTTCATGTAAATCACTGGTATATAGTTACATCCCGCTAGACTAGAAGCCAATCCCAACTTTGAGAAAAGGCTAGGCACTAAGTGCTTTTTCTTTTTTGAGGTGAGAAATCATCCAACAAATTTGCCTGCTTTAAGGTAGAGCGGGAAGGCGTGTCAGATTTTTGCGGACTAACACCACACTCGAGTCCTTCCCATTGTATTCCAGGACCAAGATTACTTTACATAAATTCTCTGTAGCCATAGCGCCACATAGCTAGGTTACGATAAACCTTTAAATCAATTTTACCTCGTCTTTAAAGTTACCTGCACAGTTTCCAAACATGTCAACTGTTACTTTTTGTTTGGAACCTTGTAAAAATAAAACGTTTCCGTTGAAAGCCGATATTTCAGCACCCCACCATTTTAGGCAAACGTTGCACGGTTGCAATATCCGTTGTTTTGTGACTTATCTGTAAAAAAATCTGTCATTTTATATCGGGGAAGTGACAAAATGTCCTGCCAGCGTTATCTAGCCTGTGAATTTTGGCCGTTTTTTTGCTCGATATTAATAAATCGTTTAGTAAAATTTTGTGTTTAATGTTGTATTGATAATGGTACGGAACCCTTCAAGCACCATGCCTAGTCCGACTCATATTTGACCATTTTATTTTAATTACTTTTTCATAACATTAGTACCAGTTTGCAAACAATCAAACAACACAAAACAAGTTTGACTTTATGTCATGGATATAACGTCTCTTTTAAAATGCAATCCTATAACTACCTACAAACGAACGCATTAAGATTGATTGAAAGTAGGTATAAATAGATTTTATTTATGAATTGTCTTCGATCTTGCCCACTATCATAATGACAATAGCTTTAAACAAAGACGTGCAGCAACTCTAGACAAAGATCTCAAATCAGAGAACGTAAACCATTCAAAATCTGCTTATCCTATAAGACGTGAGACAGGAATATATTCAAACGATGTCTAGACGATGAACGTTCCAATTGTCTCTGAGCTGTCTATGCATTTCACGAGAATCGATCATCTGTCGACTTCGAATCGTGGTTCATGATGCATCGAAATTTAGGACATCAAAATGAAAATCAAACGTGCTGAGATTTTTTATCTAAGTTTATATTTTTTAAATAGAATATTCTCTATTTTATTTTTACTGTGTAGTCATGGATTTCATGGATTTAAATAGGTCAGCTATAAAGAAAATGAATTTAAATTTTATTGAAATGTATGTATAGTCTGTCTAATAAGTCAACCGACTTGGGAATTTTGTATAATATTTAATCATTTAAAAAATACTTATATTCGATACTTTTTATACGGTTCTTCTGTTAGTAAACAATGATCTCTATCTCTTAATCAACCTTGATTATTGAACCCGTGTTGACTACATCAGATTTAATTAAATCCTAATAATTACCCAAGTCGTTTAACCTATTAAACAGACTCTAGCAGTCTGCTTATGATGTTTTATAAATTGACGTATCTGTACGAAAGTCTGGCGATACGAAAAGAACTACCACTGAAAAACTTTTTGGCAAGCAGGCGGAAAATCAGTATTGTTTTGGAGTAGAATATGGATTGGCGCTAAAAGACCTTTGATTTTTTACCATTATGGAGTGTCGCATCACTATGCTAAATTAACCACTGTTAATTTTAACAAAACTGCCATTATTATCGATGGAATTTTTAAACCCTTTTGACGGTAAGGTTGGTGCAGTGGTTGAGCGATAGACTGCTGTGCTGCGTATTCTTAGTTTGATTCTTGCACGGAACAAATATTTGTATAGTCTTCTTGGTTGTTGAATGTTTGTGAACTAACCCATAATACATGATGAATTCCTAGTGTAACAAAAACATAGTATAACGATTTTTTTATAGTAAAAAATAGATGAAATTACGGACACCAATAGGTGTTTGTCAATGATAATGTGCCGGTGTAACCAACTGAACGAGTAACGTTCTCCTAGAGTTCAACGTCTCACAAATTAGATTGACCACTCGGCTCGCCTGGCTTATACCCAACCGAGCACACGTGATACACCCTCAAGCGAGTAGTTTTGAGTTGCCAACCATCTTCACAGATACCGTCAGAGGTTAGAGAAACCGCTATTACAAAATGTGATACATTAGAGATATTGGTTAACTTGATCATCAGCATATTCAGAAATATTTCCACAAGCCCGTTCCATCATCTGACCATTAAACGTACAGCGATGCCTACGCATGGTGGAAATCCCACTCATACGCACAAAACATTTATGGATTATTACTTAGTTACACATTTAGTTAGCTAAGGAGTAGATTTTTTGCGCGGAGTCTGTGTTTGTTGCTAGCTACATCTTAAGAATCATACATTGATCTGGAAGCCTTAATCACGAACAACGGTGGATGTATCGACCAAGTAAAGTGGCGTATGGCACTTTCCAGGTCTGCAATGGACAGGTTGAAGAATATGGAGGAATCGCAATATATATAGAGCCACAAAAATCCGGCTAGTTTGGGCACTTATATTCCGCATATTCTTATACGCTGCAGAAACGTGGACCCTGCGGGAAGTAGAGAAGTAGAAGATAGACGCTCTAGAAATGTGGTGCTGGAGGAGAATGCTCGGAGTATCGTGGACTGAGTTCCGTACCATTGAATCTATTCTCCGAGAACTCGGCATCAAGCAGCGTTTACCATCTTTGGTACAGTCTCGTATCCTCACCTTTTTTGGTCATGTGTGCCGCCGAGAGGAGGTGGCTATTGAGTGACTTGTGGTCCAGGGAAAGGTTGAGGGTAACGGGCCACGTGGAAGATCGGCTATGAGGTGGACTGACCAGATAAAAGCTGCAGTGAATGGGCCAGCATCATTACACGAAAGCACGAAGAAGGCGGCCATCAGAGAGGATTGGCGGCGTGTTGTGAAGCTTGCCACCAAAACCTGAAGTGATGACGACGACCACTCTGTCAAGAGCGATAACGGCAGAGAAGAAGACATCTTAAGAGTCTTTATGTTAAGTGTGAATAGGTTGCTTCGAGACAAGCGCAATCCATCGTCGACTATATCGCTGTTGATGAGATAGTGGTCAAATGCGAGCTTATCAATAAATAAAAGCCATCAAGCCGGAGAAAGAGTTACTTTGTATAAAAAATCACTCTCCAAAATTGATAAAATTGATTTGTTGTCATTGTTTGTATAATAGTTTTTAATTTCATTCAAGAATACACAACATATTTAAATTACTTTGTAACACAAAAATTATGTACCTTAACAATGGAGCATTATTAAAAAAATCTTTTTTACAAAATTTACTATAAACATTCAATAGTTTAAGTTTATTAAGTGGCAACAAACTTTTTTGTGTGTTTCCAATATTGAGATACAAAAAAGCAACGGTTTCGTAATCTGCTTACGACTTATGCATATAATCTTAATAAATTACTTTGAAGATTCATAATATTTATTGAGAGACAGAATTGCGACATAAAACGTGATTGGATTAAGTTACAAGTTACTCACTTTTCAAAGATAATAATTAGAATATTCCTCTCAATATCTGAAAGATGTTACCATCGTCATCATCATCATCATTTCATTCAAAAGTCGTCCATTGTTGGACATAGGCCTGCCCCAAGTGTCATCACCACGAACGGTCCTGTGCGTCTCGCATCTATTTCATTCTCGTACTCTCACCAGGTCATCGGCTTTCCAACGTCGCCTATTCCGGTGCGAGGTCGCCACTCCAAAACCTTTCGGCACCATTCCGACTATCTGTTTTACGAGCAATGTATCCTGTTCACTGCTAAGTGGTACTGAACAGAATACATTGCATTAATGATTCTTCGGGCTACGTCGGTGACCTAAGTTCTCCTGAAGGATATCTTCATTCATGATAAGATCACGCAAGGAAACTCCGAGCATAGCCTTTTCCATTGCCCTTAGAGTAAAGTTAAGCTTGGCGAGGCCCATTGTAAGCGACCATTTTTTTGTATTATTTATAGGCTCACGTTCGACTAGGATAGGAAACTACCTGAGCCCTCAAGTTCAAGGGTAAAATCTACAAGTCCGTGATAAAGCCTGTCGTACTGTACCTATGGATCAGAATGTTGGGCTGTGAAAAAGACGGATGAAAAAGGATTGCATGTAGCGGAGATGAGAATGTTAAGATGGATGTGTGGTGTGACGAGAATGGATAAAGTGAGAAATGTGTACATTAGGGGAAGTTTGAAAGTGGCACCAGTGACTGAAAAGTTGAAAGGAAATCATTTGTCTTGGTATAGTCTCGTAAAGAGGAGGGATGAAACGCATGTTGCTTAAAGAGATATGTGTAAGAGGTATGAGTATGTGGATGAATGGAGAGGGAAAGGAAGGCCAAAAAAAAGATGGATGGATTGTGTGAGAAGTGATATGAAGGAAAAGGGAGTTACTGATAGCGTGACGAGTGACAGGACAGAATCGGAGAAAAAAAACGTGTTCCCCCGGCCCCAAATAAAACGAAACAAGGGCAGGAATATGATGATGAGATGATGATGTTCGACTACTATCTCACCTAATGGTAAGCGATGATGTGGCCGACGATGGAGCATGCTTGCCTAAAAGTAACCTACTTACTCTTGACTTCCCGCATTGATCGACTTTTCCCAAAAACCCCACAAACATACGAAATCAATTCCAATAAAATTAAAATCGTACGAGCAACGTAAATTCGGTAATGGCTCAATATAAACTTTAAAAACTCATATAAAACTCCAGTAAAAAGCAGTAAATTGACTGGTTGCGATAAAAATGTGAAATAACTATTTGTAGTACAGGTAATGGGTGATGGTAATACTGCAGTTCGACCATCACAGGCTTGCAATGGGCCGGCAATTACATCGTTTGAACGTTGCACCGATCGCCTCTAGTTGTGCTGCGTTTAAATTGAGGGTAGTTGGTTGTTATGTAGCTTTTGATTTGGTAAATTTAATTTGAATAAAGTATTTGTTATAGCAATATAACATCACGCTGTATTTTAGAATAGTTAAGTAGAGGTGTATTTAATATTACACTGTTAAGACGGGTCTACATTGTATCATATACCTATTAATATTATAATATGGAAATATTTTAAAAGCATTATTTTTTTAAAAGAGTATTTATGATGGTTAATTTTGTTTTTGATTGATCCTTTTCCATTAGAACAATGCACTAGCTTTTGATGATTTATAAGTGCCCCCATGAAGGTTTATGTGAAATAAAAATTTTTTAATTGAATTTCTTTTGTTGTCAGCTAATCATAACTGGATAAATTTCCATATAATTCGGGGCGAGCCCCATCAGTCGGAAATATTCAATTTTTGGTCGATTTTCGAACGGCTTCTACGACATTTCAAATAAAATAACACAATGTTAATGTAATGATTTGCCCGACCGGGAATCGAAGACCAGAGGTCGTTTTTTAGAGAACACTTGTGTTATCATCCAATCTTTATTTTGCCTACTTCATTGTAACTGTATAAAATCAAAGAGTGATTTTATAAAAAAGGAAAATAGACCTTATCCCAGAATGCATAACGCTGACATTTCTCGAAAAAATACTCACTACGTCGTAAACCAAGATGAAAAGTAATCATAATTCCAATAAAATCTAGCAGAAAGCAATCCATCAATCATCCCACATTACCTCACCAAGCCTCGTTCATGTCACAAAGGATTCCTCAATGCCTAAACACAGCTCGAATCGAACAATTGGAACATACGAAATCAAATTGCTCGTCTACTATCCAATCTAAACGGGTCTGCTCTTGTGGTCACAGCTAGGTGAATGGATTGATCCGCACTCAGCAATTTTCCCACAATCCTCTGATAGTGACTTTGTCATTTCACATCACTTGTTAGTTGTCTCTAAAACTAAGTTTTCTGGGAATTACCGTGGTACCTTAAAAGGTGGTATAACATACTAATATTTGTTTATCAAAACATCTATTGTAGAGTATTTTAATGGTAATACCCCTGTTGGCATAAAATTTTCAGACATAATATAGTTTGGCATAATGCAAAGGTTTCGTTAAGTTAGGTTTATAACGGCTTTACGTGCTTTGCGTGTCATAGATAAACTAAGAAGGAAGGGATTGAGAAGCGCGAAGTAGCAGAATATATTTTGCAACAAGCATTATGGCAAAACAATTTATGCCTAATAATATTATACGTAATGATCATTATGCTGAATTTTGTTATACGACAATATATTTTATGTTTAACATTTATAAACCAAATTTAATACATGACAGGTGTTTTATAGTTTGACTTTTCTTAAAATCAAAAATTAAATAATCTCTTCTAATAATAATTTCTTATAAAATATCCAGTATTCCAAATTTAAAATATTTATTGAAACGCTACACTGTAACGCTGCTCGCTCACGTCAGACTTTTTGTAGGACAGATAATCGGGCCGATTTTGTATACTTGTAACACGTGTTCTGTTTTCTACTACTATCAGTGTGCACTATTTTTCTCCTAATAAAAATCAGTCACCGATTATCGGACGTGGGCGTGCAGCTGGGGCCTTACAAAGACGTTAAAATGTCAGGCGTTCCAGCGAGAGAGAGAAATGGAGCTATTCATCCTTTATAGCTCCATCCCTTTCAATTCAGTTTAGGTCGTCAAATGGATTGCATTAAGAGCTCGTGGTTGGGACAAATTTGAAACGCTTCTGAAGTAGATTTATCGTGGTTTTCCACAAAAATTACCTTGCTATGCTTATAAAATAATGAACTAATTAAGAGTGTGTACAAACGACGTACTATACAAGCCACCCCGTTGATGCTGCAGTACGGGAATCAATGATTAGTATTAATAATTATAATGTAATTATTTACTGACATAAAGTTCTTACAAACATACATTGAATTCACTGGCTCCTGAGCTAGTTAGAAACTATATTAGAGGAACCAGTGTGTTCCTCATATTGTTAATACAATTTTGTCAACAAAATCTATACCTACATAATAGTCAGCGTTGCGTACAAACTACCTACAGGTCATTGAACTCGCTCAGCGACGTTTTCTTAAAGAAATTAATTTCGTACATGCGTAAATTAATGCGAGCTTTGAAAAAAAGGTACTTTATTTTTTAATTTTATCTTTACAAACCGATAGTGTTTCATGTACCGGATCGACCCTCCACGGAATTAAAACGATCAAAATTTAAGGGTGTATAATGAATCTGTAGAAGTTTTATGTTGTGCGCGCAAAACGTAAAATGTACGAAGTCAATGTAAATAACTTTATACATTAAAATTGTGTGTCATCATTTCAGCCGACAGACGTCCACAGCCTCCACCAAGTGTCACCACAATGAACGATCTTGTGCATCCCGCATCCATCGGATTCCTGCAACCTTCACCAGGTCATCGGTCCATCTTGTAAGAGGCCTTTCAACGCTGCGTTTTCCAGTACGCAGTCGCGTAACAAAATCAAATAGTGTGTAATTTGATAAATTACTGAGGCTTTATTTCATCGCTATGGGGTGACTGTATCGAAAGATAAACTCACGGAGCACGTGGATAAACTACATTTATTGAATGTTAGGATATTTTTAATATCGTGCGGATTTCATCACGCATACAGATTTGCTCCGCATGCGTTACCCCCGCAAATATCTTTTTCATATAAGTATTCACTGTAATGCGTGCAGAGTGGAGTCATCATCATCATTATCGTCAGCCTTTTTAATGTTCCCACTGCTGGGACTCAGGCCTCCTCTCAAGGAGAGGGAATGGGCCATAATCCACCACGCGGGCCCAGTGCAGATTAGTGAATGTCACATGTCTTCGAAGTTTTGGTGAGAGCGGAATAATCGCATGATATTAAAAACACCGCGGTTAAACAATAAAAATAATTAAAAGTGCTGGAACTTGGAACACACCAAACGTCAAAATTACGGTTATGCTCCAAAAGAGATCGAAACTAGAAGTTTGCACACCCTATCACAATCATCTTTTATTTTTACACCAACGCAACACTGTTAAACTCTATTTACAGTTGCATTAATTACTGTCTTTTGATGTTAATTAAGTTCGCCTCGCTTTGTCATTATTTACATTTCAAGAAAAAGTAAAAATAAAACTCTTTTCCCGAGGTTAAAGAATTTTTCTTCTTTGAGAAAGGAGAATTCAATTCGTCGACAACAGTTGAGGCCACGTGCCACATAACAAATTGGCCTTGAGGTTGTAATAGTACAAGCAATAAAGATTTGCCTGCGCTGTTTTTTTGGTGACATAGTAACCTTTTTCCTGGATTGGTTTTACGATTTGAAGGACATTTTGATGTGATATATTTTTTTTTTTATTTAGTATAAACTAGTGCTTGACTGCGATCCCACCTGATGGTAAGTAGCGATGCAATCTTTGATGGTGAGGCACACTAGTTTACTAAGAGCCTATTCACTCTATATATTGAACGTACGTACTGGTAAAACACCTTATAGTTCCTCCTATAATAGCTGCACAGGGTTATTTGTAAATCACAAACAACTTTGCAGAACTGTACTGCTGACATCACAAACAACAACTTTTGTTCTATGACTTTTTAAAAACCACAACACATTTACCAAAAATGAACCTTCAAGATTTCATTGTTCTATCTAACAAATTTCAACTCTGCATTTTGCTATACCTACCTAAGTCTGTATGACGCAACACAAGCGCATCGAGCACCCTGCCGCCCAATTCCCACTCCCCTCCGCTATTGTACTATCGTTTGCTTCGCATAGACTTCGTAATATTTAAAACTTTCAATTTATTTTTTTTTTTTTGTATGAAAATCTGATGAACTAAATTATGATAAATTTTTAATAGTCAGAACAAAAAGTGTTGTTCACGATGTTAGTAATATAGTCCTGTGATCAGAGTTTTTCGGCCAAGGTTGGATATGCAAGTCACATGAGAGCACATAACAGAGCAGCAGATCTGAGCTCACAACCACCATGAAGAGCCAGGGAATGCGGTCGCTGTGGCCGAAATCGGCTAGATGGCATCATCATCAACATAATCCTGGATGTTGCCAGTGTTTTATGAATAACTCTGTATTGCGATATCCTTGAAGGGAGTGTTTGACATTTACTAAAATCCACCAATGTTAAGCAAAGACAAGGGCCTTTTGCTTGCATTTTTTTCTCTGGTCTATAAATGACAACTTTTGTTTCAAAATACTTTTAAGTCCAATGACAAGAGTGAACACAACACGATGACAGTAGACACAACTTGGGTACATAATTGCATATTACAGATATAATCAGCTTGCCAATAATCCTGTTTATTGCGATTTGGACCTTATCAACTATACAATATAAATATCTACTAAAATTTTACGTTAGTAGATGTTAACCAATGTTCAAATGAGGATTCCAAATTATTACAGACCAGCAGGTTTACTCTTGAGTTCAATTCCGATCGGTTGACATTGAGATTGTGACGTTTTTTCGACCTTGAATTCAATGCTAGCGCCAAATTGGTTCAAAATTGCGTGAGCATTTTGAGAACTAAGTGAAATCGTATATGTTGACAATATTTTTTTCAAGACTACCAAATCACGTATCGTCAAAATTAACATTGCAATCGGATTAACTTTAGATTGAAATTGAAATTAATTTGGATAGTAAGCCTGCAGGGTCCGGAGCGAGGAGGAATGGAAAGCAGTCGTCTCCTACTGTGAAGTAGTAATACTAGCGAACAGACGTGCATATTGGATTTATTTCAAAACTTGATCAGCCAGATCAGTTTAATGTACCTTTTAAATGCAAATTTCTTACACGTGTTAAAGATGTTAGCAAAGAAATATTTTAAGAGGTTTATTGTTAAGAGTTGGTTAGGTCAATTTGAGTAGTAGGTTTACTTAATCTTCTTTACTTTTGAAAGCTGTTTTCTTTGATTAATTCAGAACACGAGGACGTAACTGTTAGAAATAACTTTGTTAAATTGTGTTTTATGAAAAATTTGTTGCTAGAGGCTGTGCTTCTCATCTTTTTCTTTCTAAGATATAACAAAGGATTAAGGTTTTTTTACTGACGAGTAAGATAATCTGCTTTGCTTTTTTCAATTATGTTGAAGTCGACTGTTATTCTAGCCGGATGCTGCTAAAGATCAGTGTTTTATGGAATATTGGAATATAATATGTAAACATTGCTATCCTACCTCCTCGTCCGTGTATCACTGCGGAGTGCCAACTGAAAACCAGCGCTGAGTGTCTGACGCCCAATAAATTCTAAAGAGTTCACCCCTTCGATATGAGCACGCTTGGCGCATTTTGTGCTTTTGTTATTTTTAATTTTGTGTTTGTAACCGTTGTGCTGTGTCTGTCCCGAATAAAAGTATAAATATTGCATTTTTAGGGTTCCGTAGCCAAATGGCAAAAAACGGAACCCTTATAGATTCGTCATGTCTGTCTGTCTGTCCGTCCGTATGTCACAGCCACTTTTTTTCCGAAACTATAAGAGCTATGCTGTTGAAACTTAGTAAGTAGATTTATTCTGTGAACTGCATTAAGATTTTCACACAAAAATAGAAAAAAAAACAATAAATTTTGGGGGTCCCCATACATAGAACTGAAACTCAAAAATTTTTTTTTCGTCAAACCCATACGTATAGGGTATCTATGGATAGGTCTTCAAAAATGATATTGAGGTTTCTAATATCATTTTTTTTTAACTTGAATAGTTTACGTGAGAGACACTTCCATAGTGGTAAACTGTGTCCCGTAACTTCTAAAATAAGAGAATGATAAAACTAAAAAAAATATATGATGTACACTACCATGCAAACTACCAACGAAAATTGGTTTGAACGAGATCTAGTAAATAGTTATTTTTTAATACGTCATAAATCTAAAAAAATACAATATTATTAAAACATCCATCAAAGTTACAATGAACTACAAGAACTTTTATATTATATTACTTGCTGCTACGGAACCCTCCATGGGCGAGTCCGACTCGCACTTGGCCGGTTTTTTTCTATTCTATTCTACCAAGAAGTGGAATTCCCTGTTAAAGTCTGCGTTTCTATATAACTACAACTTGGAATCTTTAAGAAATAGGGTATTTCTAGGCAAGTGTGCTACATCGTCGATTACATCGTTGCTTTCTGTCAGGTGAGATAGGGGTCAAGCGCGAGCCTATTGATAATGAACAAAAAAATCTGGACTCTATTGCTGTTTGTTGCCATTTTGAAGTTTTATTTTTAAGAGAAACAGGATTGTTAATTGACAGAGAGTGAGACAGAACTTTGAGTTTTTTAAATACTAGACAGGAAAAATTATAAAGTGCTTTATGTAAATCACGCTCTAAAAGTTCACAAAGTTTCTAGCTAAAAATCTGCCAAAAATTTAGCTTTTATCCTCGCCACAGCAGAAATAAAAACATCAGCACCAAAATAAATTGAATAAAATCCACGACAAACCGCTAGTTTGAAAACAACGTGCAAAATTTATTCATGAGCAACCACCGTTGGAACTTGCACTCAAAGTACTGAATCTGAATGTCGCGGAAGGTACTACGTGATGGTTCCGTTTCAGTGTTGGCACTTCCGCTGGTACCATTGTTTAGGAAGTCACGCGGTGAGAATGAGGGTGATAATGAGTCGAGAAGCTTTGACTGGTAAATAGAAGATATAGAGGTGTACTAGAGCTAATTTTGTCGATAGTACATTGCTGTGTTCAGTTTTGAAGTTACTCAGTTTATCGGGTTGCGTAAGTTTTTCAATTCAGTATCTGTTCGACAACTAAAGATGTATAATAGATTAGGGGTATTGTAATTTATTTAGAATATTTTCCCAAGGGAACATATTTCTGAGATCACAAGTAATATATGCGTCTGTGTATTTGTTATGCTGGCCCATGATCAAACGGTTAAACAGATTTGGACGAAAGAACAATGCACAAAAATGTATGGACACCGTCCCCACCCTTGTAACACTTTAAAATCTATGTTAATCGAAGGGCCACAGCCATTTCCTCATTTTATTGTATCACAGCAAAACTGAAATATCACTCTGAAAAAAGTTATATCGATATGAAGAAACCAGAATGAATATCTGTTATCTTGATGATTTTTTAATTCATTCCTTTTGGTCTCACAGACCACCGGTATGTAAACACCACATACATATTATATACAAACTTTCTCCTTTAGTTGAGACTTCGCGTGTGCCCAAAGGCTGGCTTTTACCTTGGACAGAGGATAAGCATTGCCATACAGCGTGGCAATGCGGCCAGTCTTTTGGGCACATCACCAGTCGACAGCGACGTGGAAGAGTTTTTTGACGCCTTATTTTAGTTAGTTTGAATCAGCGTAGGGTTTTATTATTTATTTATTTTTTAATTTACTATAATTTTAGTTATTTAGTTGTTTATAAGTAGTAATATTATATAATTTGCATGTAAGTGCTTGTAAATAAATATTTATCAGTTAAAAAAAAAACTCCTTTATAATATTAGTGTTTATTATATTCAAGACGGTATTGTCATATTTTTTTAAACTTGTCATTTTGTCACTTGTCTTTTGACAGATTTTGTTGCTTTGAAATAAAAAGCTCAATCACTGGCTTGGGTTTGAGACTTTTAGTCGACGTGTTTTAATGATAAATATATGGCTAGTGATGATATTAAATATATAATATATTAATTACAAAAAGTAAATCTGACATCGAAAATACAAAAGTCCTTGTTAACGCCGTCGTAATTCTAAAATACTGTGAGAAATACTGTTTGTGTAGCTTTAAACTCGCTTACGTGATAATTAGGAACGTTTTGGTAGAATAACAGTAATGGAAATTTATGATCACTGTGTAATTTGTATATGACATTGTTAATTATGCGAAGTGATATATGACACTGGGCTAATGTGCCTACGTATTATATTTATACGGTACCACAGTACCTGCCTGCAAAAAATGTGGCTGAATAATATCATAGAGCCCACATTTCAGAAAAGGCTCCGTGTTTTTATATGATGTGTACACAGATTAATTTGTATGTAAATATGTCGTACATATATAAAATAAATAATATTTTTATAAAAATGTGGTTCAATTATGTTGTGGTATTTCATAAAACGTACCATGTTTTAGTGCCGCCGTCGGGATCCCGATTTTCGGCCACCGTGGGCGCGGGCTTGCGGACGGCGAGCAATAGGTAGCTTGCTGACCGACCGTCCGGTAACAGTCCGGAGCGAGCCCAAGTCGTTGACGACGTGCACTGTTTCCGCGCGCTTTAAGGAGTTGTCAGCAACAGCAGGGGCCCAGCCGGGTCGAAGCCTACTGGGGCCAGGGTTATCCGAAAGGGAAGCTTGGCCCCGGTACGAAAGGCAAAACGAACTGGGTGGGTTGTTTAGTCAGTAAGAGTCTGACACTATCGCCTGCTCCGCCCAAGGGCGAGAGAGGTCATTTGGATGATTTTTAACCACCAAAACAAAAACATGTTTTAGTAACATTTACATTCTCATCATCTCTCTAGTCTTTTCTGAACTAGCTTGGGGTCGGCTTCCAATCTAAAAGGATGCAGTTGAATACCGGTATTTTACTTGGAACGACAACTGACACTTGTTTAAATGTGTTCGTGGGTACCAACAGCTTTGAAACAAATGTCATTCTAAGCATTTAGTTGAATAGAATTTTTCTATTATGCGACATACCTCAAAAGTTTGGGGTTTAGGTCTAAAATACTTGGGTTAGGTTAGCTTAGGTTATCATACAAATATCTTATAAAACCTTAACCCTATACTTTTGAACATATCGCCATAGCAAACAATTTTCGCCTTGGTAAGGTCTTCCGATTAAGATACATTTAAAGTCACATAAAAATATCTTATAAAACCTAAACCCCATACTTTTGAGAGATGTCGCCATGGTAAAAAAATCTCGCCTTGCTAAGATCTTTTGATTGAGATACGTTTCAAATCAGTTAGTCGTTGTAAGAGTTGGGGGGACATTTTAATGCATCGTCCTTTGTGGAGCCATTTCTAAGGAACTAAAAAAGAAATAGAAAAAACAATTACCATTTCTAATACCACTCGCCTTCAAGTCACTAGTTCCTAATCCGATAGTATCCCTCTGGTTGAGTGTTGCTCAAATTAGAGACACTCATATTTCCACTTTTCCTCGGCACTCCCTTCCTGTAGGACTTCCAGAGCCGCCTGCTGAAACTTTCAGAAAATTAAACCGTTTTTCAGGCGACGGCTACGTTTTTCAGACTCCTTCTGAGTGCAATGTCGAGAGCAAACGACGGCAGTACATCCGGACCTTTTTATAATTGCTCGTGAGTAATTTTTGCTGAAATAAGATGTGGGTTTTAAGATTTAGGAGTTGGGATATTTTGCAAGATTTTCTTGTTTTTTTTTTTTTCATACTGTTTTTAGCATTAAAGGAACTTAAAGTAGTAAAACGAACGTTATGCGCTTAATACACAAAAACGCCATAAAAATATTGAGTTAAAAGGAATTATTAGAATGGTAAACTAATCAAGTGATATTTTACAGTAAGTGGCTACTGTAGACACGATGGATGGCCAAATAGTGTTCCACTGGATGGCGGTACACAGAAGTTATTCAGACAAATGATGCTATATGGGTTCTGTTTTTACCAGCGGAGGTACGGAGCCCTTCTCAATACTCAATACTTTATTGCATTCTATATTTACACAGATGGTATAAAAATATTTTGTCATGGAAAATGTTTGAAATATATTAGTCTTAAGTTTGCGCCTTTTCCAGCAAATAAAATGCTTTTCTTTCTTTCTCTTAAAAGTAACGTCGTAATGTATTTCCTTAATAAAATACTGCCTGATTTATTTTAACTTTAAACACTAATAAATAAAAAGTTCCCCCATTGACTTATGACTTGCATCGCAGTGAGAAACAAAATTGAAAAGTTTTCTTTTATTTCTTCCGCTGTATATTTTGCTTGTTTCACTCAGAACTTGAGAAATTCTTCTATTATTTGCTCTCAAGATTGTATTAGCTTGCATTCAAGTTTTTATTAACATCAAATCTATGTAGTTAAATTATTATTATTTTAGTTTTCTACTATAATTGTTTTGTTTTAGTTACTATTTGCCTTAGGCAATTACATATATCTGTACGCCATAGTATGACAGGATATGCTGGAACCAATATTGTACCATATTCTGACAAATAAGCATTTTTGATTTGATTTTTTACAGTACTTTATCAATAAAATACTCAGACACTTTATAAATGATTTTAGTCAAACACTGCGTCTCCCGGTACGCGGTCGCCACCCCAGAACCTCTTGCCTCCATCGGCCATCTGTTCTGCGAGCAATGTGCTCTGGCCATTGCCACTTAAGTTTGGCGATTCTTCGTGCTATATCGGCAAACATCGTTCTCCTGGGGATTCATTCCTGATTCGATCACGCAAGGAAACCCCGAGCATAGCCCTTTCCATTGCTTTTTGGGTGACTTTAATTTTTTATTTTATAATTACAATACGAAATTAACTATACGTATACGTTAAAATTACAATAATGTATGATGAGAAGACGTTAGTCTAGAAACAAATACACATTAGGGAAAGAGCAATGATCGTTAACACCATGTTAATGCAAAACAACTGCAAACAGTTATAAACATGTAGATAGTAAGATAACAGAGTAGTTACTTCGTAAGAAATCCAAAAAGGAACGCCGATATCCTAGAACTCAAGGCAAAGAAGGAACACAGGAATGGTTTTAGTGATTAAAAGTCCACCACTCCTTTTCGCTCCGGCTTAAGGCCCAAGCGCCCAAAAAGTGCCATAAAACAGTGACTTTCTGAAGCCTACTCCTCGGTAACGGCTAGGTTTATAGGTTTGAAAAAAAACGTATGTTTATTATAGCTTCATGAACAATATTATCAATATATGATTTTTCCGTGCTATTAATACTTTTGGCTAAAAAAAATATTTAGCAATTTCGCAACTTTTCGCAACTTTTGTCCTACTCTCTCGAAACGGCTTGGATCTTTAGAAATATTTTTACATATAAAAATTGGTGGTTAAATATTCTTCAAAGTGAACATTGCATATGTGAATTAATCAATATTTTGCAAAGAAAATGGATTTAAAGGTCAGCCGCGTGATATCCGGGCGCTACTGGCCGCAAATAAATGCACAGATATGCGTATTGCCGCCTAGGCGGGTACGAGAGTTGCGTCAATTTAATTTCGGCCAGATGGTTCAAGGGACTATAAGCCCTATAGCTGAAAAAGCCATTGGCTAATATCGAGTGTGTTATGAAGCCGAGGGCTACAGTGACAAATTAGCACGACGACTTTTTTCAATATACTTACAAAGAAATTAATAAACGGGGGTTGACCAGCGACTTGTTGGGGTCGACGCGCACTCAGCGTGATACGATAAATGTAATAAAATTGTTGTGAGGAGAGCACGCGCACTTTTCTGCACTAGTGCGCAAAACAGTCTATTGCGTGCCTAAAAGAGGTGGGATAAGAGCGGGTTTTTGCGGTAAAATTAAATTACGGATTAAATTACTTACGAATATATTTTACTTTCATAAAATAATATTTTATCCAGAAATCCAATTTTGGACTTTATCTCTTTGTTTATTTATAAAAGGTTTTCTCGATTCGACTTTTAACACAAATATGAAGTATATATTTTGTTAAAATCAATCAGAGACCTACAATTAATTTATGTAACAACAACATTTATTTTTGTTGTAGTTGTTTTAAAGTTAATATAATCAGTAGCAAAGTACTAAGAGTCCAAGGATTCGATGAGAAACTTTGTTATTGAACATTGAAATTTCTCTCGTATCCAAACAAACAAACAAACAAACTTCTACAGAGATATTGAAAATACAATTTGGAAATTAATAAAAGCAATTGCTTGTTAAATTGTCGTTTATATTAATTTGTTGAACAATTCTTGTTTTGATTTATACTTTACTATCTTTGAAACTTTTATTTAAAGATGACTTCCGATTTGAATACCGGTATCATTAATTTTGAAAGATTGGCTTTCGATTCCAAGATAGGTTAATTGTTGTGCTGAAATCTTGCGTTTTGAAATACTATTTTTAATACACCTACTCGAAAACCCGGTCTTTAGACATGCAATTTGCTGTTTTTCGTACCTACAAGTGTGGAAAAATGATGTTCCCACCGACCCATTTATTTTATTTTTCTTTTCAGGCTAAGCGATAAGCTACTCCAAAAAGTCACGCGTCAACCTACGTTTATTTATATATTCTTAAGTTAATTGAAAAACGTCTTTTGATACACAAGTATTTGCCACTGCAGTTCGGTCACAATGACAATTTTTTTCTACTTGTGTTTTGATACAAGTGGAAAAAATTTTCATTGTGACCTATTTACATTCCTTTACACATACATTGTCATTGTGTACTATTTACACTCACAAAAACATATCTAAGTATGAATTTCTCATATCTTCAGATAAGTATGTATGTACCTTTTGTTCTTCCATCCATCAAAGTCGAAGATGATGTGACGATCTGATAATGTTACTTTTCAATACACTTGCTCAGAAAGTGACTCTTATTGCACTGCACTTAGGTACATAGTGGCCCTTGTTACCAAACTGTGACCTTTTGATTACCATTACGCACTAGTGCTATAATGTAGTTAAAACCTTATTGTTCAACCGCTCCCCCGCCATAATTTTAATACATTATCGTGTCAGGATGGGCGCAGGTCATCCCCCGCGAGTCGCTGGTCAACCGATACAGGTAAATAAAAAAAATATGGGCGCGCATATGACAACAGATTTTTACCGCCACAAAAGTTTACTAAATTTTGTAGTATCTTTTTGGGTCAAGAAAACAGAATATTCGACCATGGCCGCCATTATTTGTCAAAGGAAAATTCTAAGATAACACCTCAGGAAAAACAACCAAAATGGAACAACTAGATTAACTAAAACTGTAGAAACAGGAAACTAATAATAATCACGATATTTTATCTTAATCTGTTCCAAAGAAAAATAAAGCGAGGCTTCCCCCCTTCAGACAATAACTCCACTATTCTGCAGTCCGTAACAAAAGTCGTTTGTTCGAGATACCGCCTACGGTGACGTCACAGTAATGGCCGCAGTAAATTTAACGCCGAACGCTGTGTCACTACGGCCTCTAAGTCATAAGTGCCAGACTGTTGCCAACTTAGTGCGGTTTACATTTTGAAAGATATATTTATGGGCTTTTAGAAACACGGTTTGGTATCTGTACAAGTGTTCGCTGTTACTTCGTAGTGATTTTTTTCCGGATTGTTATAGTAAAAAGAAAGAATCTATCATGAATATACGTACATACTACCAAAGTAAAGCCTATTTCACATTCATTACTATCAAAAGAATACAATTTATAACTGACTTTTGATACCTACTATGTATTTCAAAGCTTGTTCCGATTTGAACTTTTTTCGAACGCTGTGTCACTAGGGCCTCTAAGGCCTGTATTACAGAACGTCACTCAAAATTCAAGGATTACTTAAAACTAGATTCAAGCCATTTGATTGGTTGAAACTAGTTTTAAGTAATGCTTGAGTTTTGAGTGACGTTCTTTAATACGGGCCTAAGTCATAAGTGCCAGACAGTTGCCAACTTAGTGCGGTTTACATTTTGAAATATATATTTATGGGCTTTTAGAAACACGGTTTGGTATCTGTACAAGTATTCGCTGTTACTTCGTAGTTATTTTTTTCCGTATTGTTATAGAAAAAAGAAAAAATGTATTATGAACGTCCATACTATCAAAGTAAAACCTATTTCACAACCATTTTTATCAAAAAATACAATGTAAAACTGATTTTTGATACTAGGCATTCCAAAGCTTGCTCTGATTTGAACTTTTTTCGAACGCTTTGTCACTACGGCCTCTAAGTCATAAGTGCCAGACTGTTGCCAACTTAGTGCGGTTTACATTTTGAAAGATATATTTATGGGCTTTTAGAAACACAAACACACAAGTGTTCGCTATTCCTTCGTAGCGTATTTTTTTCCGAGTTATAATATAGGAAAGTAGGTTCTGCCTGAGTCTTTGTAAACAAGAAAAATCTTCCCGCTTGTTATAATTGCCCCATGAATGTATAACTGAAGTAAAGCCCATTCTACATCCATTTTTTAGAATAAAAAATTGGTACTAAAAAAATTATATTCATCGCTTTGATTATCCAAAAAAATCGAGTGAAACTTATAAATGTTGATGAGTCTATCTACTATTGAATCTTAGAGATTTTCTTTCAAAGAAAAGTATCAAGTCGTATTGTGGAACCCAAATCAAAAACTTTTCGCGCCTAGATTAGTCATTTAAAGTTTTTTCTCTGAATATGTCTAGACATAATTGTGCTAGGACTTGAACAACTGAACAGCATTTGAACTTCGATATTACTTTATGAAAAAGTTTGAAGATTTCTCAAGATGAATACTTACAACTTTCTGTGCTATGAAAACTAATTCTAATTTTGCTCTTTTGTAAATGCTATTGATTTGCTATCACCGTACAACTTTATAGAACTTGTTTTTGACGAGGTTTCTTTTAGTTCTTCCTTTTATGGCTGTATACGATAAAAAAAAAGTTGACTTAACTAATAAGTATATAATTTTTGATAACATAATATCGCCTCTTTATTTCTGCAAGGTAATAAGTTCAATAATATTACTGTGAGACTAATAATGTTGTTAAAACTAAGAAACAAAATAATATAATATAATATAATAATTTAATTGGAACAATAATTGAATACGAACCAATCATTTTTACAAAATTGTTCTGTGATATCACAGATTTGTGTTATTTTAATGTTACATTTAAGTCAGTGTATGACTGCAAACTAGGGATCTTTAAGTCAAAGAGTGAATAGGTTATTTCTAGGCCAGACCACATCATCGATTACCATCAGGTAAAATGTAAGATAGAAGATAGAAAAGGTTATTTTTTTAGTAAGTCTTTATAATATTCCGAATTTTGTTTCCGACTGTATGTCACATATATGTAACTCAGTTATGAATACAATACAACTTCCAAAGTTACAATGTCAGAACATTTGGTGGTTTTTACACCTTCGTTTACTACGATCTGACGTTTCAGTATAATACATCATAAAGTAGATATGTCAGGCAGCATCGTTGCTCGGTTTAGTACCTTACATAAACTTACAATATTTGTATGCATATGTACCTACGTGGCTTATAGGTGCTTGACTTCTATAGCCAAAGTATGAATAATTTATTAATAGGTTCTTGCTACTGTTCGTTTGTGGTTAATAAATCTTCGTTTACCCATGTTTGAACCGTAAAAGCGAATGTACACAGTTCATATTTCTTTTGTAACAAATCACACCTAAAATATAGAAGAAGAGCTCAGTCGAAATTATATGACTTTGTTTGTCTTGTAGAAAAATTACACTAATACAATACACTACTGCACAACTTTGTACTATGTTTGTTTGGCATGGTAGATCATGTCCTGGAATAGCAGTTAATATACCTACTTTTTATCCCAGGAACGTCGTCATTACCATTTCAGCCAATAGACAGCCACTGTTGGCCATAGGTCTCTCCCAAGTGTTGCCAAAACGAGTGGTCCTGTGTCAACGCTCCACTTTGTGGAAGGCTTTTCGTCGCTGTGTCTTGCGCTGCTCGGTCGCCACTCCAGAACATTTCAGCCCCATTGACCAACCTGTGAGCAATGTGTCTTGCCCACTACCAGATACCATTGAGTTATATCTGCAACCTTGGTTCTCTTGCGAATATCTTCATTCCTGATGCGATCACAAAAGAAACTCCAAGATAGCATTCCATTGCATTTGGGTAAATTTAAGCTTCCTTATAAGACTCATTGTAAGCAACTACCCTTGGGATAATTTTCTACTTTTCTGCAGACAAACCGTTGGCGGCGTTTGCTCATAACTTAGACCATACATACACTGCACCAAAAGTTACTTGTTGACATACTCCAACTTAATACATACCTGTTTTATGTTTGTTACAACAGTACTAACTGATTTAAGACGCAAGTATCAGATCTGATAAAGGCGTCGTGAAATGGTCCGTTAAGTTTAAAGTTTGCTAGGAGCTGTTTTTTTTTTTTATGGTTGGAAAAAATCATCCAATGACAACCCCCGCTCTTGGGCGGAGCGGGAGATAGTGTCAGACTCTTACTGACTAAAAGACCCACCCCGTTCCTTCTAGCCTTCATACCGGGGCTCGAGCGCCCTTTCGGATAACCCTGGCCGCAGTAGGCTTCGATCCGGCTGGGTCCCTGCTGTTGCTGACAGCTCCTTGAGGCGCGCAGGAATAGTGCGCGCTGCCGACGACTTGGGCTTGGTCCGGACAGTTACCGGACGGACGGACAGCGAGCTACCCATTGCTCACTGTTCGCAAGCCCGCGCCTACGGTGGCCGGAAATCGGGATCAGTATCCCGGCGCCGGCGGCGGCGGCGATAACGCCGTTGCCTGATGCATAGGAGCGGTTTGTAATGGTATAAATGGTTAAACATAAATATGTTGTCGTTTATTTTGTTTTTCGTTGTTTTATAAGTGTCTAATATATTATAAATACAATATAACTTCTGCCAGCGGATTCGTCTGCGTGATAATAAAAAATATCACAAGAAAACATTTATCTAGTATAACAGTATTCTGTGTGCTATTCGAAGACATGGTCAACTTGTGCACCGGCATCATCTAAATCCTTTAAACCATTTTAGCGTGAAGAAGGAATAAATATAGACAGATGCACATACATAACAAACTTTCACTTTTATAATATTACAACGACGTACGGCGATGCGCCACCGGTACATTATGGACATCCTACCTACAAGCACAAAACGTTTTGGGAACACATTAATTGTGCGTATAGCTAAGGAGTGGAATTCCTTGCCGGAATCTGTGTTTCCTGATGGCTACAACCTTGCCAAAATCTTTAAGTCAAGAGTGAGCAGGTTACTTCTATGTAAGTGCGCTCCATTGTCGACGGCATCGTCGCTTTCCAGCAGGTGGATAGCGATCAAGCGCGAACCTATCAAGAATAAAAAATATATATATGTATTTGTATTTGTATTTGTATGAGTAAGTTCTGCATTTCCAATTTCCCATCCAACAAAATCGCAGGTTTGCCGACGACGACTAATGGGTGCCATTGGACGATCTGGTAAAGATAGAGCCCAAGTTGACGGCGCGTAGTGTCCTAAGAGTTCCTCAAAGAGATATCAGCAAAACCGTAGGGGCCCAGGAAGGCAAATCCCTCCCTTGAGTCCTTAGACCCCCTTGAGTCGTAGGAACGTTTGAAAAGGGTTCCGTGGTTCTGGAACGTAAAAAGCATCTGAAACACACTGGCGGGCTTTAGTCAGTAAAAGTCTGACTCATCTTCTCGCTTCGCTCTAGAGCGAGATAAGTCATTTGATTATTTCCGATGATTTGAAAAACAATCAGAATTAGGATTCAGTACGACTCAGGAGGGTTGTACTGTGTAGATTGAACTGAATAAAAAAAATCTTTAATGATACAAATGCATTTAAAAATAGTCGAAAACCGAAACTTTTATTTTTTGAGTGTGTGATGGGAAAAAATGATTCTTATCAACCCTCTTTTTTATACCTGGTAACAGTCCAATGGCAGTCACGTAAGAACCAATATGTAAACCAAATTTCTAAAATAAAACTACAAAAGACCTGTACACATTTATAAATATTATCACTTTCAACCCATAAACAACTCAACCTGAACTCCATAAATCGCGAAATATGCTCTACAAAAAACAGAACATATTTTTTTATAATTTATTTGGCAACCGCGCGAGTCAAATTTCCGGGGTCGAGCGGAACTGGTATCCTTTAACCCTCTGACAGATGTCTTCATTTCAAACCGACCCTCCTGTGGTCTTTTAAACCGACACCGATGATGCTCTCAGATGAACGAGGACCCGAATTTGAGTACGTGTTATTTGTTACATTGTTGACGCCTGGCAGCCATTTTTAGACGATGTTTTCTCGAGTTCAGCATGGCCGTTTGAGGGTTTTAATCACGTATGACATACTTACAAAACAACGTGTTTTGAAAATTGATATTTACAAGAAAACAGTAATGTTGATGTGTCTCTAACAAAGCAGTTGTTGTAGTTAAAAATATAGATTTTAAGTAAGTATATCTTTAGTATCATCAGATCAGATCGATATATCCCCCCTCTCTTCTTTCAATCAGTCACGACAGTTTACTGTGATCTTATGAGGACTTCTGTGTATCTTATAATTGTATATATGACGAAAATAAACTATACTTTTTTTTAATATTGAGCTTTCGGGAAGCTGCCAGAACAATAATGTTTGGTAGAGAGATTGGTGATTCCAGTTATTACATGTAAGAAGTACACTGGAGAACGTTTCAGTTCTGTTCATCTGCTTTTCATCACTGCACTTTTATAATGGCAAGTTTCTATGTATATGTGTATATGTTATCGGCCAAACCCGAGTTTAGGGTGGACTAAATAAATAACCACGAGCAGAAGCGGAGCAAGCTCCTGCCTTAGCTTTCTTACCTAACCAATCCGTGTGTTCTAAAATTTCGAGCTCGCTTCGCTTTGACGTACGTAGAGCATTTCCTGAAATAAACAAGGTATTATAAAGAGGTGTAGTTTGTTTTTTTTTATTTGTAGGAGGTAATCTCTGGAAGTACTGGTTCTATTGCTTAAAGTTGTTCACCGATAAAAAGCTGTTTTGTTTTTAAGTGACTTAGGTTAAATTTTATGCTTGCGGAGAAAGCCGTGGGAAAAAGCTAGTAGATGATATGATACTTTTTATCCCGGGTGTTTATTGTCTTGGTATATTTTTCTATTCTATCGTGGATGAAGCCGCAGTTAGAAACTAGTTATCTTATATCTAACATTTATTGGTAAAAGACATAAATTCTTCATTGCCACGAAGAAGTGAAACGACTAATTTGCGGTTCCGAAAAGAATATTTCGCCATCATTATTCCCAGAGGAAAAGCAATAAAACATATCGCGTGTAATTATGTAATGGCTTCATGATGCGAATTTTAGTGTATTTCCCAGCATGGGACATCCATTAACTGTAACAAATGGTTCAAAATGATATAATTGCGAAGCTCTTATTTTGCGAAGATAGTTCTTTATTTGAAACTAGGATAGTAAGTAATATGATACTACATTTCTAATTGTGTTTAATTATATTATATTATTAAAGACAATTTATTTCCCGCAGGTTTACTTTCACGGCATATACGAAATCGTGAATTTTTGAGGTACAAATATCGGCACGAATCTTGAGCGCTCGTCGAAAGAGTCAGGATCAATTTGCGCATCGTACACATTGTCGAGCCAATTACTGTAACTACAAAGATGCACTCCCAGCTCCCGCGTCTTACTTCATACCATTAAAGAGACTCAATACTTCACTTCTCATTCAAATCTGCGCGATTTCAAGTTCAAGTCAGCGCGCAAGATCCGTGCCGGTATTTGTAGTAAAGCATTTTTTCCGAAAAAAAAAAAAAAAACAAATAATTTCTCCTGCTCTATTTGGAAAGAAAGGGAGCGGAGATACAATTTCGTCTATCGTAATAATAAGTCATCATTATCACCATTTCAGCCAAAAGCCGTCCACTGTTAAACAAAGGCCTCCCCCAAGTGTCGCTACAACGTCCGGTCTTGTGCGTGTTGTATCCATCGGATTCCCGCGACCCTCACCAGGTTATCGACCTTATGGGACGTTTTTACATTCACCTTTTATGCAGCACCATAAAAATATATAAACAAAAATAAACATAAACATGTTTTCTGTAAGCATTGCAATAAAATATAGTCCCAATGCAAAAGTAAATTACCGAATATCTTTAACCAAAAAAAAATACAGGATAAACCTATCGAACCAAACAAAAACACGAATCAAAAAAATATCGCATAAAACACAAAAATCTATTTTCCGAATTTCGTTTTACACAAAATAGCATAAATACATGTACGAGCTTTACTGGGTTGACGCACCAAACAATTTATAGGGCAATTTGTTTACACAGTAAGTCAGCTGCGAATGATAACGCCTCTACTAGAGATTGATTGTAAAATAAATACAAATTGTTTCCACTCCACCGGGGAGTCGAGTGAAATGTTTAAAAAATCGTTGCATTTCCTTACAGGAGTAGGTTGCAATTTTTCGTGAGATAAGCTTGCGACCCAGTTTTAAAGCTGGATGAACAGCTATTTTTCTCAGCTTGTAACGTTGGGATGGATAAATAGGCCAAGACCTATGGTCTGAGTGTGTAATGTACTCAGGGCGGACGGTTTACGAACATTCAATTTTGCTGTTATTAAAGTCTTCTGTATAACTTCACTTCCAACGCTTGTGTTTATGTTTATTTTGTAACATGATTTTGTAGACTGCACTATGTAGATGCTTTTATAAAACTTCACGACTGTATTCTTGGAATCTTAGTAGGCAGCAATACACACAGGCCGACTATATATGGTGAGATGTTAGTTGTGGGGGAACACCACTCACCACCGCCCCACTTCTTTCAACTCCAGGGACATCTGCTAAACGGGCGTGATCTGCAGTGGCCTATAAGGGAAGCGATCAAGCAGTGGTCTATAAGGATTACGCGTCCAATTACTCATTGCAAACATATCCTGGAAAAGTGGGGAATTACAGACTCTTTCACCATCCAGTGCGGGGGGAAGGGCTGACCAAATGATGACCTACTTATTAGAGTACCCCTTTGGAGGACTTAAAAAACTTAACTGACGCTACTATAAACGTGGTAAATTACTGAGTCCAAACTCTTTGTGGGAAAAAAAAACTATTGAGTCGAGAAGAAAAAGAAGTAGGTAGCGTTCTACGCCAAGACAGCGGGATAGTTCGAAAGAGTTACTGCGGCTCTGGAATGCAAAGGGTAACTGAAGAAACATAAGTGTATGTGCAAAAATCTGACACTCCTTCTCACTCTACCTAAAGCAAGAGGAGTTTTTTTTATGATTTCCCAGCGCAACAGAAAAAGAGGAAAGTTTAGTTATGAATGTGTGAACAACTTTTAACGTACTTAGTTTGAGAGCTGCTACATTTTATTCTACGTTTCTTTTTGTTATAATTTACTACCTACTGCTAGCGGCTTTGGCCGCGTGAAAGCAGAAAATTGTTCCACGGGAACATACTCCTGGGATAAAAGGTATCCTGTGCTATTCCAAGATAAGGAGTAGTTGTTCGTGTGACAAATTTCATCCAAATTCGTTCAACCGTTGCAACGTAAAGAAGACGGTAAGACATTATTTGTGTGATAGGCTTGCGTTTGATCAATATCTCTCCTGTGGGCTTGCGGAGGACGAACAATGGATAGATCGCCGTACGAACCGAGACGACGACGGTGCGTAGTGTTTCATGCGCTCCTCGAAGAGATGTCAGCCAAATCGTAGGGGCCTAGCAAGGTTCACTTCTGAAAGGGAAGGGTCTTCTTAGAACACAGGGCAACAGAATGAATATATAGGTATGTGTGGTTTTAGTCAGTAAAAGACTGACACGCCCTTCAGATCCGACACGCACTTTTGATTCATCATAGAGCGGTAGAAGTCATATATATGATTTCTCAAAAATCCGGGCCTTGGTTGAGGCCATGGTCAGGCAACGGCGCTCTCGTCGCCGCCGGGATTCCGATCCCGATTTCCAGCCACCATTGGCGCGGGCTTGCGGACAGTGAGCAATGGGTAGCTCGCTGTCCGACCGTCCAGTAACTGTCCGGACCAAGCCCAAGTCGTCGACGGCGCGCAATGTTCCTGCGCGCCTCAAGGAGTAGTCAGTTACAGCAGGGGCCCAGCCGGGTCGAAGCCTACTGGGGCCAGGGTTATCCGAAAGGGAACTCGAGCCCCAGTATGAAGGCTTGAAGGAACAGTAAGAGTCTGAAACTATCTTCCGCTCCACCCAAGAGCGGGAGTTGTTATTGGATGATTTTCCTCACCATAAAAAAAAACCTTGAAAAAAAAAGTCTCTCGGAAATCTCTGTGATTGTTAGGCACTTTTATTAGGAAACAAACCAGCCTCATCTAACTTAAAACAGCATACACATAAAACAGAATTAAACCTGGTTTTCATACTATGCTCGCAACAAGCACAACTTTACAACGTGTAACTACAATGTATGCTAGACTTTACACATTACTCCTAACATAGTGCACATTTAACTGGTACAGCTATAATCAGCGGATTCAATGCTGGCCATAGACGTTCAAATGGACTGACATTAGTTTTACGGTCCCACAAAGGTGTTGGTAGCAGGTAGTGTTAGAAATTGTAGAACATTATTTATATGCATGTGGGAATTCTACGGATAAGGAGCTTTTTAAGCTTTATTGTGTTTTATTTATAAAGTTTTTGTGAGGTCCCTTTTTTTAAGTATTACATCATCGTTGTTGATGGTGGTCAAACGCGAACATATTAATAATAATAAAAAAAATGAATATTTTCGGGAGGAAAATCATCCAATGCTTTCTCCCGCTCTTTGTGACAAACCTTTAATAACTAAAATTACACCTGTGTATTTCAGTTGCCCGTTGCGTTCTTAGACTATCTTTGTATCTTTCATTGTAAACACAATAAGATAAATCTCACACATTATAGGTACATATTTTTTATTTATGTTTAAACTGTGTTTTTCTTTAAGTGACAAGTTCACCATAATAATAGAAATACAAGTCAGTTTTTATAATATAATAATTTAGATAAACCGGGTCCGGTCGGGTCGTTCTTGGTGCAATGGATGGCTATCGCTATTCAGCGGGGTAATGCGGCGAGTGTCATGGGCACTTTTGCACCGGGAACGATCAGGGGCGGGTTATTTAATGATGTTTGACAGTTTATTTATGACATTTTGTATTTAATTTTAATTGTATCTATGACATTGTGTATTTAATTTACCAAATAAATTATATTTGTAGTTTAGATAATATTTACAATAATAAATAAAAAAGACCAATCTGAAACTGAGATTCTGAGCAACACCGCTTACGTACCTATTATATAAATAAGATATTATTTTAAGCTCATAAGAAAATAAAAGATATTATATAAAATTGATTTGTTACGTGAACGTGTAAATGATGTTTGAGATAAAATATTTTTGTCAAAAGGTGAAACGTGACCTACAGATCGTAAACAAGGTTGTGTAGGACATGAGCGACGCGGGTGTGGCAGCGACCTTTTCATATTATAAGTTCACAAAGTCATTTTCTCTATCAAATTAACGTTTGTTTTTATAAAAAACATATATTTGCTTGAAATTAAGTATTATTTTTAGGGTTCTGTACCGCAAAAGGAAAAAACGGAACCTCGATAGGATCATTTTGCTGTTCGGCCGTCCGTGCATCAGTCTTTCTGTTTGTCAAGACGCTTTATCTCAGGAACATATGAAAGCAGCGAATTGAAATTAAAACCAGATACTCATGTTTGCCGTCTCTTTAAGCTGTGAAAAAATCAAACTTCTAAGTTAAGGAATAAAAAAGATATGGCCGTCTATGTCGCAAAAAACGTGTATTTCGATACTTTCGAAGGTCAAAAATCATAGAGTAAATACTTCCCGTTCACTCAGAATCCTGAAAGGCACAAAGCAAGGTCTTATAGCATATATATAGGAATAAATCTGAAAACAGCAAATTTGTTGTTACCTATGTCAAAAATAAAAATACTATTTTGCAATTCGGAAAAATCTTCGGGGCCATTCGGGAATTGTAGTTTGCACGAAACTCTCAGTGCGCGAGTCCGACACGCACTTGCCCAGTTTTTATATAATAATAATATTTTTAATAACATATATTTTGCTTGAAATTAAGTATTATTTTTTAACACTGATTTATGCTTATTTGTGTTCAGATTTTTTCAGCGTTATGTTTTTTGTTGGATGATATTGGTTTGAGATGGTGTGGAAAAATAATAAATATCTGAAATTCTGAAAGGACTTTCTTCTCTTCTCAGTCATACACTCTTGACAGTCTCGGTCGAGTCCCGCATCACCGCCTTTTTCGCGATACACGTCATGCAGCTCTGTGTTTGGTGGCTTGGGAGCCTTCATTTATGCTGCATTATGTCACCGTTTTGATGAGGTCCGTCCACTGTGTTGGAAAGCGTCCACGAGATCTTTTGCCCTCGACTTTCCCTTGCACCACCAAATGTTCCATTGAGTCCTCGTTACGGGTGATATGCCCAAAGAACTTGAGAATTCGCATTTGCACAGACGACGATAATCTCTCTTTGATATTGAGTTCTTTCAGGATCGATACATTGGTTCGGTGCGCGATCCATGGGATTCCAAGCATGCGTCTCCAGCACCACATTTGTGCGTCAATCCTGCAACGAGAAAGGACTTAGGGTAGGTCTTTACACAACAATAGAACAGTAATAACAAGAAAAAAAAGGTTTTGTTCGAACCTGCTAACAAATTCTTCTTTTATAAATCGCGTTCACTCATTCCTATGTCCGCTGTCTAATACTGGGTATAAATATTCTTACGCACATAACATAGCTTACGTAGCAACCCAGAAAAAATTAATTTACCGCTACAAAACAACATATTATCAGACTGTCTATTCAAATAGAAATACTTTGACATCAAAATACGAAATGGAAATTCATTTTTAAAATGAATTTATTGCGCACCAATATTTGTTTCAATATATTATACCAATTTTACTTGTGTTAGTACTTTCACCATATAGCCTGTGTTAGTTCAGGATATAAGATATGCTGGAACCAAATTTAATCCAAATTAAATTTAAATAAAAATTACACACAAACGTACAAAACACTCAAACTTTTGCCTTTATAATATTAGCATGCCACCAATATTCGCTGTGATATTAGTTATACTTAGACTGTTTTCTAAGTCAACGTCAAAGTCAAATTCTTTATTGCGAACTAAGTGTTTGGTTTGTAGATGTTAACAATGTTAGGTTATTAGAACTTAGTTACCTATTTGCAATATAAATGGTCAATGTTAATTGGAGAAAGAAAGAAAAAATACATGCTAAATATTCCGTTAGTTAGTTCAACAGTTTACATTACATGATAATTATCATTACTTATTCATATATTTTCATTATCTGTTTTATTAGTTATCGTTAATCATACGTTTTGAATTATATTATGTCATTCTTGTTATTTATAATTTACTTAAATCACATTTACATCATATAGTTATTACATTTATTATAATAATATAATAAGTAGTTATTTTTCTTCAGGAAATTCTTAAACAGAGTAATATGCTCTTTTGATAAGGAAATCTTTTAGTCTACCACATACAATCATCACATAAAACACAATAAAATAATAATAATAATATTCCACACCATTCCAGAAGAATAAACTAGTTTAACCAGTACCCACATCAAGCTGTTATAACAACTTAAAATATTCCCTGTAGCGTAACCGTAGGCGCGTCCACATGGCGTGAAAATGTGGACATGTTGGCAAAAAAATAAAAATATTTTAGCAAAACAATTCCGAAGTCAAATTGGACATTTTCGCTTTTGTCCCCGTGTGTTCCGGTAACCGCTTTTGCATCGCAACAAAGATTTAAAATTATATTGAATTTTTTACTGGAACAGGTTGTTGTAATGACTAAAACTTCGTTTTGTGGACGTTTTAGAGCTTGTTGGCAAAAGTTTTGTGAAAGCTTTTACCTTTTAGTCCTAGATACCTACATGTGAGCAGTCCTCATAAAATTATCGTCCTTGTTTTTAAACAATATCGCATAAAATTTTCCTTCATTATCATTTCGTAGGCCTCCCTAAGTGTCGCTATAGTGACCAATTTTTTCAGTTTTGTTCGTCTCGTATTCCTCGGCTTCCCACGACCCTCACCAGGTCATCGCTCCACCTTATGGGAGCCCGGAGGATACGGTGGAGCACACGGTAGTGGTGTGCCCCGCTTGGCCAGAGCATCACCGTGTTTTTGTGGGGGCGATCGGCGGCGGAGATCTCGCGCGCCGGGCCTTGGTACAGGCCCTGATCCGGAGCGAGGAGGAGTCGCAGGCGTTCGCTTCCTTCTGCGAAGTAGTAATGCTAGCAAAGGAGGAGGCCGACCGCATCAGGCAATGGCGCTCACGCCCCAACCGCCGCCGGGATTCCGATCCCAATTTCCGGCCCCCGTAGGCGCGGGTTTGTGGACGGCGAGCATTGGGTAGCTCGCTATCCAACCGTCCGGTAACCGTCCGGACCAAGCCCAAGACGCCGTCGGCACACATTTTTCCCGTGCGCTTCAAGGAGTGGTCAGAAACCATAGGGGCCCAGCAGGGTCGAACCCTACTGGGGCCAAGGTTTAGCTCCGAAAGGGAAGCTCGGCCCCAGTATGAAAGGCAAGAAGGAACGGGGTAGGTTTTTTAGTCAGTAGGAGTCTGACACTATCTCCCACCCGCCCAATGGCGGGGGATGTCATCTGAATGATTTTTACCCACTGATAAATAAAAACCTCAGGGGAGGCTTTCCAATGACGCGTCTTCTGGTACATGGTCGTCACTATAGAACCTTTCATCCTTATCGAACGTCTGTTCTGCGTAGAAGCAAGGTTACCGAAGCAGCTCAAAGAGTCGCCCAATTTGATTAGCAGTAGGCAGGGTACATTGCTCGCAGAAAATCTTCCTTGTTTTTTTTTAAATAGGTTGGAGTTAGCTTCCAGTCTAATTGGATGAAGCTAAATATCAGTATTCTACATGAACTGGTTACCTATCTGACTTCCAAAACCTTGGCAAGAGCGGAGCCATTTGTTTTAGCTTTTGTTTTTCGCAACGACTAACAAAAATGTACGCTGAGCTATGTAGCTGAGGCTATCGACATAACTTGCTTTCCAAAGCACAAATGCAATTGTGACATAACTAATATGCGCAAAAGATACAATTTTATGTGTATCAAAAATCAATATAAGAATAAGCATCGAAATATGAGTACTCATTGTCGTTTTCCTGCCCTTGTTCTATTTTACTTGAGGTTGGCGCAACATGTTTTTTTTTTCCATTTTGTTCTGTCAACTGTCACTTTATCACTAATTCCTTTTTCTGTGATATCAGAAAATTTTTGCTCTAGAGTTACACAATTTAATTCCGCCAAGTCCGTTCCATCATCGGACCACAAGACGTACGGCTTTGCGCCACCTATACGTACAAAGCGTTTTGGGAGTACATTCATTATGCGTACAGCTAAGGAATGGAATTCCCTGCCGGAGTCTGTGTTTCCTGATAGCTATAACCTAGGGGTCTTTAAGTCAAGAGTGAATAGATTGCTTCTAGGCAAGCGTGCTCCATCGTCGGCCACATCATCGCTTACCATCAGGTGAGATTGTGGTCAAACGAAAGCCTATACATTATAAAAAAAAAAAAACTTTTTTAACACTATCTTCAATTTTTTTTTGTCCTTCCTCTTTTTCTTCATCCACATTCATACTCATACCTCTTTTAGCACGAGTACCTACCTTCTTTAGCGTAAGTAACTTTATTATATATTAACTCGTAGTCAGCCCTTCTTTCTAGAGACATACTTGTGAGACAAGAGAATTTTACTACAGAATAAGTTAACCAAATTAGATATGAACATTGAACAATATTAATAGCCGTTTCCTTTGGTAAACATCTTATAAATAAATAAAAAATCTTAAGCTGAAAGTTTCACAGAAAAAACTGTATGCTTGTGCTTTTGAACCATTAGAGATAGAATTGCTATCCTACATTCGTCGTCTAAAAATAGGTAAAGTTTGTTTTTTAGTTTTTATGTTTTTAGAAAGTAATCTCTGAAAGTACTAGTCCGATTGCTGAATTTTTTTCACTGATAGAAAGATGCTTTATTCCTGAGTAACATAGATTACATTTTATGTACGCGGGTGAAACCGCGGGCAAAAGCTAATTTGTAATAAAATACATTCTGTACATTATATAGATAAAGGTATCAAAAAGCCTTATTAATTCATTAAACCCCAAGCGAACGACGTTCGTTCTCTCACTGTCGTTCTATGGTGTCTCTTATTACGGTATTCAAACGGTCAATTATTACCAACACGTAACAAAATTATAAAAATATTATATGCACCGCTAGGCAATTTTCATCCAATTTGTCAAAAATTGCTACCAAAATCTTAAATTCCCTATTAAATTAACCACATACCAGGCCACTTCGATTAACTTTACGTCATGGCATATAGGAGCGAGGTCTCGTAAAAACGTGTTCAACTACCTGAAATATTAAATGCACGAACTTAATTGGCTGAAACTTTACTGCTGATGTTCAGATATGGACGTTGCTATAGACACATAAGCTGACTAGTGTTTTACGGAGTAATATCATGCAGTTTTATTTTACAGCAGGTATTTTTTTACTGGAAAATTTTAAATTTAAAGGTGTAGTAATTATTTTGTTATGTTCTAGGGTTACCAAACTGAAAGCATTTATTAAATGTGAATTATTTTTATATTTATAGTATTTTCAAGAGCGGTGGTGCCCCAGTGGTAATGATCCTGACTTATTAGTTGTAAAAAAACACGGGTGTCTATGGTGAAGGACATGCTAAAACTCCATGGACATACAATGGGAAGATTAACTTAATCATGCTGAAGAGAACAGAAACACTTAGAAAAATATTTGTTTAGTTGTAATTGTTTTTTTTGCACATTGTATAGTTTTATTTTAGTTTCAACATAAATTACATTGTTGTTGTTGTAAATATCTCATAGGGTTATAAGACTAAAGTACTGCGATATTTAGAGGACTGCTTAGCCATATTTTTGATGTTTATATAAATAATAAAAATTAACAGCAGCGGTAACGTATAAACATTAAAGTGTTGGTGTTAACCTGCTTATTATATTTTTTTTTTTAGAAAAAAGTATCTATAAAATTATCAAAGACGATATAAATAATTTTCATTGCCAGGTAAAAAAAAACCTTGTTCAGATAAAGTGTTATAAAAATCAATATCGAGAATCTCAGTAAATTGTATGTGTAGCTTTTACTACCTTTACTTTGATTACCTAGAGAAATTTTATAAATTTTCTTTAAAATTTTAAATCACACCAGTCGGTGAGGATAAAATTCCTGTGATTGGAAAATGCATTTTCAAGCATAGTGGATTATTTTAAAAGAACAATAAATTATATTTTAGTGCTGAGTGCTGCTATTCACATGGGAACATTATTACGACCGCATAAATGCATGTTGTTGATAAAATATCACGGCATTCTTTTCACGTGGTATATTTTTCTAAATTTGCAATGTTTATTCCGAAATAACCAAACTAAGTAAATATGAAGTACAAATCCTTTAGGCACCCAAGTACACCAATTCACTAGCATTTAGAAGTTTGGTAGTATTGCCATGTCGAATGACAAAGCTGCTAATCGTTTGGACCTCAAATCACTCAACACTGGAATATAAAAAGTTACACTCTATGCGCCACTTGAAAGTACAGTCCACCGTACTTGCAGCGTAAGATTGCGCATAGCTCTACTTTTATAAATAATTTAGTTCCATTGGGATACTAAGCTAAATGAAAACAGAAACTAAAAATTTAGACTTATGATAGTCTTTCACCATCATCATCATCATTTCAATCTGATGATGTCTATTGCTAGATTTTGACCTTCTTCTAAATCTATTGAGCGGGTTGTTTTTGTTACTTAATTATATTTTATTCAAATTGTTATCATAAACCACGCTTTACTGCAGTCTAGATGTTACAAATACCAGGGTTTTGTGAAAGATTACGGGTATTTTAGTCAGTACCTAGAAGTTTGACACTGCTTCAGCCATTGAAAAAAAAAATTAAAATATGTGGTGTTACAAATCACGTATCAAAAACAAGTCATAAAAATCGAAATGAAATAAAATCTTTTTGGTTTTCTGCTTGTGAAGCCAGAAATTTATTACAAAAATCTGACTTTTAAATCAATTTTAAATCATATTCCAGACATTATCAAGCATGCATTTCTATCGCTTACTTACTTGCTTTTGCTGGGGTATAAATCATGTAAGCAAGGCACTGTAACCTGAATTTTGCTCGAACATATAATAATACAAGCATTTGCCCGCAGTTCCGTTCGCGTGACCGCTAGTCTAATAGAATTGTTGGTGGTTAGTTTTAGCAAGTTTTGTATTTTATGACCATCTTTAAATCGTCGTTATTGCTGTATTATAAACATTCGGGTACTTCCCGCAGTTTAAGAGCCGTACTTCGGTTGTTAATGTATAAAGTGCGACAGTTAAAATGATGACTTTAACGGAATTTAAGCAAGGTGTATCTTTTAGGTTCTGAAAATGGGTTATACAGTTGAATTTTATTTCTTAATTATGTTTTGAGTGACTTAGATATATATATTTTAACCGACTTCAAAAAAAGGAGGAAGTCTTCAAATCAAAAGTATTTTTTTTACGTTTGTTTCATTGCCGGAATTAAACAGACTGTAAAATTACACAGTATAGTGCTTTTGGTATTTAAATCAAGACGTTTTACGTTTGACATTTTTATTCAAAAAATACGACTTAATGAACTGGAAACGATTCAGAAGACTAAACCTTTTAAATAACTAATACATAAAACCAGAAACATTAACTTCCGAAAATGAATTTATTTGATTTTTTTTTTGTAAAATTTTTTTTTTTTATAGATTTTAACGGATTAAAGAAGAAGTTTGTGCCAAAAACTTGATGTTAACGTTTTTAGAGATATCATCAGCTACGAAGTATTTTCGAGTCACATATATTTGAATATGCCCGATGATTTCCCAAATAATTAACAGATTCCATGTTCATGTGTTGTCTCAATTTTTTTAATCGTTTGGTTTCATTTCTTTGTGAAAATATACCACCAAACCATCAATATCCAACAACCAAAGCAATGCTAAAATATTATGATAGATACGCCAGTACCGTATTGGTATTCCGATCGCAGCTTTCACGCACTACGCCAAATGTCAGCCATCCGCGTTCATACATCGCGGTTTACTACAATGATGGCACATCGCGAGAATAGGGCTGTCAAAGATCGGGCAAAATCCTACAGTTAGGTAAACCTACATTTATTATGATTTTGGTTTTCAAACAGATGGTTATGTTTTAAGCATAACTAAGTACCTAAATAAATGGATTATGTGGTGTTAAAAGAGCTTCATAAATAAATATCGTCATCATCATTTCAACCCAAAGATATCCATATTAGACATAGGCCTCGCGCATGTGTTGCCGGATCGAACGGTCCTGTGGATGCTGATTCCCGTAATATCACCAGGTCATCGGGTCACTTTGTGGAAGGCCTTCCACGCTGCGTTTTTCGGTGTGCAGTCCCCACTCCAAAACCTTTCAGCCCCATCGACCATCTGTTGTGTAAGCAAAGTGCCCTGCCTACTGTCACTTATGTTTGGTGATTCGCTTTCAGATCACGCCAAGACGAACGTCTGTGACCAGTGTGTATGGCTAGTGATGACATATGGCTTTGAAACATGGTCGCTTACTATGGGCCACATCAGAAATCTTAAAGTTACCCTAAGAGCAATGGAAATGGCTATGCTCGGAGTTTCCTTGCGTGGTCGCAATAAACATCATATTTATGTACAATTGTTATCACCATTAGCATCTAACAGTGCTGTGTAGAGGCCTGTAGCTCGTTGCTTCGATTATGAAATAGATCGTCTGTGTTCATTTGGGGGCTAAACTTTCGAACATTTATATTCTACGTTTGTATGATGATTGTGATGAATATTTTAAATCGCACTGGCTTTAGGCTGTAATAAAATCTCTTAAATTAAATTCCATTGTCTTAAATTTCTTTTTCCTCTTTGTTCTCATCTATTGATATCAAAGCAATAGAAGTTACATAATCTTTCGCCTATTTAACTTTATCATCCAGCAGCTGTAGCATGTTTTCAATCATGCTACATAATTCTTTTCCACTACAACTTCTGAAAGCTAAAACTAACAATGGCAATCACCAGAAAAATGCTTAGAAAATAAAGCTCAACTTTTGACAGTAATTTAATCAAATTAACCCGTTATGTCCTACAATTGGACAAAGACTTCCTATGACTTTTCCATTCCCAATAACCCCCAGTCCCTTCAAAAAAAAAAAAAGAATGTTTTAAATCTCTTTACTTTCGGTTTGGTCTACCGTAATGTCGCCTAACATTTGATGGGACCCAATAAGTGGTTCTGTAGCACACAGCTCATCTGAGATACAATAGATATATCCAGCTTAATGCCACTTAAGATTGGCAGCTTTCCGAGCAATATCTATGATCTAGATAGTTTTAGGGGCACAGTATTATGTTCCTTATATGGTCTGAAATTCAAACCCCAGGATTCAGCGCGCCATGACTTGCTGACAGAACCTTGAGGTTTGGACCTTTGCTGAAGTATCAAAGACCATGCAGTTTTGTGCTCCGTATGTCAGTACGTATCGGAGATCTCCTATAAAAAGATCCTTCATGAATTAAAACTTCACGAATTGAGTGCGTGAAACTACTTTTTCATCTTATTATGCCTAAAAGAAAACTAGTAGCAGTAAAGAGCTTTGGATAACAACATTCTCCCGTCATCATTGCAATTACCTGATAAACACTGCAAAAAGAAACAGTCTTGACTTTACACAAATTCCTACCTGCCAACCCTGTATACATCGTCGATATATCGCGGGTCGATTTAAATATTCTGCCCGATGACGCCTCATTGGGCGAGTTGACATGAATGCGCGTCGGGTACGCATTGTGGCATCCATATTGTAATATTGAGAAGTTAATCGGCTATCAGGAAGGATTTAATCGTGTATCCGCCGCAATTTTTGTCATGTGTTATGGAGCTATGGAAATATTTTTACATTACTTATTTTTTATTTTTGAAGTGAGAAAGATATTTTTTTGCGCGTTAAGTGTGAATAAAATTACGACCAGTCGTTGTGAAGACACTTGGGGGAGGCTTATGTCCCACGTCTTTTGACTGAAATGATGACGATGTGGGAATGACATATTATCGAAGTTCATTCATAATTTATTTATTTTTTTATTTTGCCCCATTCTAGGAATTATTCTTATAACGGGAGTGTGTTAACCAACATGTATACATACACATTGAACACAACACAGATGTAGGGACAAAAAGATATGTTGTGCCGACTCCTAATTAGTACCATTACGAAGATTGGGTATTTTGTTCATTAAGAGTTACAAAATCGCTTTTTATTTGGGGTAGAAAATCAACAAACAACCTTCTCTTGGTTGGAGCGAGAAGGAGGGTTAGATTTTTACTGACTAAACCCACCCGAGAATTTCCCTTAGCGATCCAGGGCCGCGTTGACTTTTTTCGGACAAACTCGTAGCCCTACAGCAAGCCCCACCACTCATGTTGACATTACTTTGAGTCGCGCGTGGAACACAACGCGCCATCAACCAGGGCCTGGCTTAGGAACCGTTTTGAAAACAACTTAGTTTTTTTTTAAGGCAATATATCATCTATATAATGATTGCTCCCGCTTTAGAGCGCAGCGGAAAGGCGTGTCAGACTTTTACTGACTATAACCATACCTTTATTCTTTCTTTGCCTTTGCGTACCAGGACCACGAGTTTCCCTTTCGGAAGTCAAATCATGGCGCCAGTAGGCTTCAGGCCTTTTGGCCCCTACAGTTTTTCTGACATCTCTTTACAATACGCGCCATCGGCAATATTGCTTGTTCATTTCTAGGAATCCGTACCCGAAAGATGCCAACGGGTTCCTATTACTAAGCATCTGCTGTCCATCCGTCCGTTCGTCAATCTGTCTGTCCGACCAATTGTCAGCGACCTGTATCTCATAAATCTTTAAAAGTATAAAGTTAAAATTTTCACAGGATGTGTTTTGTTATTGCCGCTACAAGAATGAATGATTAAATTTTAAAAAAATATAGGGGATTCATAAACGTTACTTTGCCCTCCCTTTTATTTTGTCCCTTTGTGTGCAATTCCAGCTCAGATTTGGTCAGTTTTAATACAGTACTCTTGTATGATGGGTGATAGGACCAAAACCGGGGAATGGGATTGGGAAATATTATATTTATTATGAAACGTTAATGACATATCTCTTTTCACCACATCAAATAAAACGATTTTATATTCTGATTTCTCGTATCTTTATTAAAAATGTTTATATAAACACGACAGCTTGAAATCAAGTTTATTTTACTTTTTATTTTGTTGAGTAAACGTTGTAGTTTTGATGGAGAGCGCTTCAATTCTCTGTATTTCTTAAAAATACACAAAGCGCAGCGTTGTTTATGTATTTACTTTAGAGATTTTGTTGTTTGTGTTAAGTTTTGAATAAAATGTAGGTTGTATCATAGCTATATTCTCTACAGAGCTAGTTGGAGGTTCTAAACTAAGCAGTTAAAGCAAAATTGCAATGTGTTACATTGTATGATTTATGAGTATTGCAGTTAGTTGCTAGTTGCTTAACTAACCCGTACTGGGCCCGTGTGGTGGATAACAATCCATTCCTTCTCTTGAAATCCTCTTGACTACCTTACTATGGTTTGGAAAGACTATCTATTTTTTTTTTCCAATCTGTAATCTGCAATCGGCTATCCAGTCTTAATCAGATGTGTTCTACCAATCTTAACTTTGTAGGTGACATTCCATTAAATGGCACCATATAAAATGATTTTTTGTTATTGTCCAGGTTCTCTGGTCCAGGTCCAGTATGTACCATCTGTTTAGAAGTTCGATGTTCTCTAATCACTGCAGTAAATGTTGTAAGTGTTCAATGTATCTACAGTATTCATTCAGTAAGACAATCATAGTAATCTGGTATTCTAGTTTACCTTACTCAATTATTGTTATTATGGTTACAGAAATACAAATTTATTTTTCTCAATGTCTACAAGTTTTGATATCAAATAATATCAACCTTATCTTTATTGATTTTGGGGGGAAACCTTCAGAAAGCAAGCTTTTGAGGGTAGACCAGAGAGTGTGGGATTCTTACCTTACTAAACCTGCTCAATGATCACCATCAGCATAATGAAGTCCCGTGACCACTCTAGAAACACCTCTGTATCATCAAAGACACTTCCGCCTGACCATCGTTAAGTTCATTTTTGCTTGCACTCGAAACGAAAACTTCCAAGGATTTGGTTAGGCGCCGAGCCGTAGGATTCGAGCAATTTTTTTTTAAGTAATCAGGCAGAAATAACCGCGCTAGTATAACGCCTGTTAGGTCACATTCCTGAGGTGAAAAAGGATCTCAACCTAGCAACAAAATTACCACAACACATATAACCCAGTAAATACTCGTACATATAGCTGTCAACTTCTGTAATCCTTTAGTTGCCTTAACAGAGAAGCTTCTACTAAATATATCGCGACAACTGGAGTGGAAAAATACAATATTTTTCACGCGGTACAATTCGAATAACTGTGGAACTGGTAACCGAACTTTTTGTTATGCAATTATGTCCGTCTGTACAATGCTTCAGAATCAGTAACTGAATCGATTCCAAAATTTTTTACACCATTTTATATGTTTTTCCAAAATTATTTAAAAAAAGTCACAAGTTCGACGCCGTCGACACTAAGTACAACTGAAGTCATGGCAGGGTATTAGAAACCAGTGCATAGCTAGATGCAGGAGCCAAATAACTCCTCAGTTGCCTGGATGACCTGGCAACCATGTATTTGTGTTAAAAAAAACTAGGTAACGTAACAAGCTTATAACTTTGTAATTTTTCATGATATGGTTTTGAAATTTTGTACGTAGATTTTTTACATAAAAATAGACAGGTGTTTCAGGTTTCATATAAATACTAAAAGTGAGCTTGTATAACGTTGTAAATACACACAGCTGTCCACTCATATAATCCTTTAGTCACCTTAACAGAGAAGCTCTTACCAAATACATCGCGACAACCGGAGTGGATAAATAAAATATTTTTCACGCGGTACAATTAGTATAACTGTGGAGCTGGTAACCGAACTTTTTGTTCGCCCATGCGCAATTATGTGCGAAGAACTTAATGTATTTTTTACTGAGAACATGTTTATCACGGGAAAACACCACTTAATCCGCCATTACGACAGATGACGAGGGTTGAGTGTGCAGGGACGGACTTTGGAATTTGATTGAAAGAGTTAAATGTATTGATGTGATTTTTGATGTTTGAATGTTGTTTGTGCACAATGTTTGCCTGATTGATTTGTTATTTTCTCTAATTACCAGTTATTGCTCGATTCATTAATAATACGTGTATAGTTTGGTTGCATTTTCTATGCTCATGCATGTGACTAGGTATTCACTAAACCCAGAACTACGAAAAAGCCCTTTTATTGAAACTATCTACTGTCAGATGGACTCATCCAACATACCACAGTGTCTTAAGACGAAAGTCTATGACCAGTGTGTGTTGCCAGTGATGACATATAGATCCGAAACGTGGTCGCTCACAATGGGCCTCATCAAAAGGCTTAAAGTCACCCAAAGAGCAATGGAAAGGGCTATGCTCGGAGTTTCCTTGCGTGATCGAATCAGAAATGAAGATATCCGCAGGAGAACCAAGGTTGCCGACATAGCACAAAGAATCGCCAAACTTAAGTGGCAATGGGCAGGGCACATTGCTCGCAGAACAGATGGCCGTTGGGGCCGAAAGGTTCTGGAGTGGCGACCGCGTCCCGGAAAACGCAGCGTTGGAAGGCCTCCTACAAGGTGGACTGACGACCTGGTGAAGGTAGCGGGAATCCGATGGATGCGGGACGCGCATGATCGTTCGTTGTGGCGACGCTTGGGGGAGGCCTATGTCCAGCAGTGGACGTCTGTCGGCTGAAATGATGATGATGATGATGATGATGACTGTCAGATGGCCGTTGGGGCTGAAAAGTTCTGGAATGGCGACCGCATAGAACAAGCAGCATTGCCTTCCACGAGGTAGACCGATGACCTAATTAGAGTCGCGTGAATCCGATGGATGCAAATAGGGGAGACCATAATATCTAACAGCCGTTGTCCTTCGGCTGAAATTATGAAAATTCAATCTATCGCAGATTTCATCAAAATTGGTAAAGCGTTGTAAGCGTGACAACGTAATAAACAAATGGGCAAAAGGACACTCATACAGTCACTCAAAGGTTTGCTGTGAGAAAACTCATTATTGAGTTAAACTCGCCTTTGTACATGAATTATCTGCTTATGAATGAATTAAGGTTAAGTTTTTGTGTGTACAATAGAGAATTAAGAAAGAAGGACCACACGAGTTACTTTCAAACTTATAATAATAGTACGAATATGGATGTCTTATCCTTAATAAAAGTTCGTAATACATTATTAAATCTATAACAATAATAATATATATTATTTGCTTTGTTACAGGGTGCACACTCCAGGCAGCACAAAGGCAGATCCAATTAGCAGTAAGTCTCAAATCTCATTCAAATGTACTAACAATATGCAATAGGTATTGCAATATGTCTGTTTTGCTATTATGGAACAGAAACAGAATACAACAGTAATAGGAATAGTAACTATTGTTGAAATAATATCAAATTCACGCTGAGTAAATAACTATGCTACGTTAACCAAAAGTAATTTGGAACATTAAGGAATGGAATAATAGTCACTAACATGACTTGAAAATAATTCACGAAATTTAATAAACAACATAGAATAATCTTTACAAATTACTTAACGACAACAAATGTCTTATTGTCTTCATAGTGATAAAGCATTCGTTGAGAGACTAGTCCAGGAGCTTAAAGCAAAAAGATGCTCCTGCATGAATCTCTCTTAAGACAGGTCATCATCACTTGTAAATAGCAAATACTCATAATGAAAGAATAACAAACGATAATAAACATTATTCATTAGAATGTCGTACAAAAAAGACCCTAAAAAAAAATAACAAAAAACACAAATTTCTATAACAAGATTAATTCTGAAGATGAAAACAGGAGCATACCGTTCCAAGTCTAACACCTTGGCAAGCTCGATAACTACGAGATTAAGAGCTTATCTCGTCCCCTCGAGGTGGTTGTACGTATTGTGCCCGACACAGGTAAGGATAAGCCAATTATTGCACTGCACCGTCCAATTTCCTGCAAGTACGGGGCAACCCTATCTTGTGAGAATGTATTAATGTAAGAGGATGTTTTGCTTCTATGTACCTATGGTAAACAAATTGGATATCTGCACTAATATTACAAAGAGGTAAAGTTTGTTTTTATGTTTTTTTGTTTGTAGGTGGTAATCTCTGGAACTACTGGTCGGATTGCTAATTTTTTTTTAACCTTTAGGAAGCTGATTTATTCATGAGTGATATAGACTATGTACGCAAGTGGAGCTGCAAGCAAAAGCTATTGTTGATATACATATAAATATTGTGTCGTCAGTTGTGTTCACAGTTTTGTAAATTCGTAATCCTCTGAATTTTGAAACTCTGAATACAATATTTTTAAAGCCAGAAAATATTATAATATTTCCGATCATAATAATAAATAGACAAATACGTCATACTTTGTCCACAGGATACTCGATTTCAAATAAATATTGATAGATGGATTATTCCCTTGCCGTTCAAATTTTTATAAAAATATTCCGATATAGGAAATAATATTTCCATGGAAATAATACTTAGCGAGGGTTACGGATAGATGCTGAATGTATTTTTCCTTTGTATAACATTATTGCGTTAAAAAAATAAACGGAAAGGGAATAAACCATCCATCATTTTGTAAAAAAATGTTTTTTAAATTCTGTTATTTTGACCTAATAAGCAATTGGGTCATATAATATTTCAGTAACACTAAGGCCTACTTTACAAGGACGCATAGCTTTATAGACGCTTATTTGTCATTATACGCTTGATGTACGCCTGCTCACAGCTTACTACACTATGAAACTGTTGACCAAGTGGCAACGTCGTACGATATAAATAATACGATATAAATAATAGATAAATTAAAGCCTATAACTATAAGAATAGAATAAACTTTATTGTACACCAAAATAAAGAGATAAGAGAATGAGAGAGAGTGGGAGTTATCTTATACTTGTACAAAACAAATAAAATAGACAAACCGCGAAAAACATAAAAATGGACACAAAAAAACGTCATAACATTTAACCCTACACTCAAACGGCGTTCTCAAAGACCACTACAAGTCTGAATCCAAGTGCGGCCCTGTCCAACTGTGCATTTAGTTCGCAAGTGTATAAAAGCAAACATACATCACGCAGCTAACTGGGCCTGACAAGCTCGAGGTGACTTGCTACAACTTGTTTATTTTCCTTCCATTTACTTGTCAGTATGTACATGCATGTCCAGCCTACGATAGGTTTTTTTAAGGTGTCCGTTGGAATTTATGAGAAGTGTCATTTTCGAATGAAACTTTGTTTGTACACGAGTTTCCTTTATATTTGAAGTTGTCTGTTTACCATATGACTCTGAATACCTTTGACGTCACACTAATATTAAAATATTTTTTCATATGTACTTGAATCGTTATTATCATTATTTTAGCCAAAAGACGTCAACTACTGGATAGACCTTTACCAAGTGCGGCCACAACGAACGGTTATATGCGTCTCGAGACTCGAATCCATCGGAACCCAGCGATCCTCACAAGGTCACGTGATCGTTCCACTTTGTGGAAGGCCTTCTAACTTTGCGTCTTCTGGTACGCGGTCATCACTCCAGAACTTTTCGGCCCCATCGACCATCTGTTATGCGAACAATATCATCACTAAAGCTTAGTGATTCTTCGGGATATGTCGGCAACTTTGGGTCTACTGTAGATATTTTCATTTCTGATTCGATCACGGGTAGACCATTTCTTGAAATAGGACATAAAATAAATTATGTACTATTACTTATTGGACTTGCTAGCAACAGCTAGTCATAGTAAATACTAAGCGAAAAAGCACAGATACCACTCATATTCAAAAACTATTTTGACATCACTCACTCCCATTAGTGAATTTGTACGCTTTGTACAGAATGTAACGGAAATGCGTATTGTAAATTCTACTGCTGCCCATAGAAATTATCTTTTTACTTTAGTACAAAGGAATCTCTACACTATACTTATGAAAGCCACGAGAAATAATTTCCTCACTATTAGTTGTTTTATCATATTTCCGGACAAATAAGTCAGTATAATGTTGTTGAAGGACCTTAAATTTAGAATGTAGTTTTCCCAAACGTGTGGACCGATGCCAATACACTTGATGTCTCGCCGTTCGGGTTTCTGCTGAACTTTCAAGAAAAGGAAAGTAGATGTATGGATAAAAATGCATGTTTAAACACAATTTTAAGACAGCGCAGTTTCAGTGAGAACAGTTGCATTTGATGTCTCTTATGCTGTGAAAAGTGTATGAGTTTTGCTGATACAAATGGACCCTTTTTTTTTTTTTTTTTGTTCGCTTTTTTTAGGGTTCCGTAGTCAACCAGGAACCCTTATAGTTTCGCCATGTCTGTCTGTCCGTCTGTCTGTCGGTCCATCCTCGCTTAATTTCTGTGACCATTAGCACTAGAAAGCTGAAATTTGGTACCAATATGTATATCAATCACGCCGACAAAGTGGTAAAATAAAAATTGGAAAAAATGTTTTATTAGGGTAGCCCCCCTATATGTAAAGTGGGAAGTGATTTTTTTTTTTATTTCAACCCTAACGTGTGATATATTTTTGGATAGGTTTTTAAAAATGAATAGGGGTTTACTAAAATCATTTTTTGATAATGTCAATAATTTCGAAAATAATCGCTCCAAAAGTAAAAAACAATGTGTGTGTCCCCCTCTAACTTTTGAACCATAAGTTTAGAAAATATGAAAAAAATCTGAAAAGTAGAACTTTCTAGGAAAATTATTTTGAACTTGATGGAAAGAACAGTTTTTGTACAAAAAAGACAAAAGGGTTCTACAAAATAATTTCTGGACTAAGTTTGTAGTGTAATCGTATATGCAAGCATTTTTTTAAACTCATAAGTGGGTACACTTATTGTGACGAACGGGAAACTACGGAACCCTACACTGAGCGTGGCCCGACATGCTCTTGGCCGGTTTTTGTTTATATCTTTTTCTAGATATGAACAGTGTCTTGTTTTAAAACTATGCGTCATCCAATATGCTTTTCTAACCTGAATTTTAATACTGTTGAATGTTTTACAGGATGTGTCTCAGCTCAATGTACCCTTTAGCATATGCCTCCTCCGGCATCTTCTATTGTCTTCTATTTCTAGCAACTATTCTATGCTAGCTGGTAGCGGTTAATTTTACCTCATCTTCCCATCCCTTGCCTTCCTTTATTACTTTTACCATTTCTAGGGATTTTCAGTAATAATCTTGCTCCACGTGTGTACTTCCTAGTATATAACCCATCTATGTCCACTTTAGGTGATCCCACATTAATTGCTTTACCTTTACAAGCACGTCTGTTACTATACGGTTTAAGCAACACGCTTTGGATATGCTTGGAATGACATTTAAAGAGGTTTTTTGGTAAATATTTTTTATTTTGTATATTATATTGACGACTTATACCGTGCGTTCACTTTTTGATTGTTCAACTTTAGTAAGTCCATGTGTATAGTCCATATCCATATTTATTTCCTGATGACAAATGATTTAATTATCAATAGAGACATCGAAAAGATGAGTAACGTCAGCCAACGAGCTAATATTAATAAAGTGTTCTTTTATGCATTGATAAATACTCGTAATTCGTCTGTGGTTATGGCATATCACTTTATCATTCGCAACTAATAAGTCCCAAAATGTAAATATTCCAAACTCCCAAAATGTAAATATTCCAAACTTAATTTGGACTATCAGAATTCTAGCCCCGATTTAATTACCAAATAAACTACACCTATAGTAGCAATAATAATACTGATAGCACTATGCAATTCGAAATGCCCATATTTTCCATCTTCCCCGCGATATAGCCGGCAATTTTAAGGTATGGCAGGTTTAGTACTGTGGTAATCTTTAAATCTAATCTAATATTATTAATATTGCCCCAAGCTCATTTCCTTAATGGGTTATTATGGCGGTGGAAGCGATTATATCTTGCGAAGTTAATTACAACTGCATTGTTGAGTGGTGTTTTAATAGTGCCAATTTTATTTCACGTTCGGATCCATTTTCGTGATAAGACGGGCGTAACGAAGGGGTTTGACGCTGAACTATAGTAATGTAGATCAACTGGAGGGGTTATTCAGTGTGAAAATCAAATACATGCATTTTATTTGAGCACATTTTTTTGTATGTTTTGTAGAGTTCTTATATCACATTAATAAAGGTAAGGTTGGCGAAAATTTGTAAGTATGTAGATGTGTGTGTATGTGACTCTTTTAAACTTAAACTCAAATAGTTAAATAGATTTGAATGAGACTTAGCACACGGGTTAACTGTGTCCTGGAATCGGTTACAGGAAGTATCCTAAATATAAAAAATAAAAAAGTATTTTTATTTGGAAAGTATGTTCTTTTAGGACAATTCCCTACTTTTATGGCGGCGAAGCCTGGATACTTTTTTATCCCGGAAATATGTTTCTTTCTTATAATTTTCTACTTTCACGTGGGTGTAGCCGTTGGCAGAAGCTAGTTTATTACAAAATGTGAAAGTTCGGCTTTTTGTTTTAATTAAATAAATTTTATTTTAGTGCAAAAAGTAATCCTCCAAAGGTTTACTTCTTCTTTTTCTTCCTGCCCTTGTCCCATTTTATTTGGGGTCGGCGCAACACGTTTTTTTCTTCCATTCTGTCCTGTCACTAGTCACGCTATCACACCCTTTTCTTTCATATCACTTCTCACACAATCCATCCATCTTTTCTTTGGCCTCCCTCTCCCTCTCCATCCATCCACATGTAAATTCATAACTCTTTTAGCAAAATGCTTTTCATCTCTCCTCTTTATATGACCATACCAAGACAAACGATTTCCTTTCAACCTTTCAGTCACTGGTGGTCCAATGGTTTACTTATTAAACTTAAATAAAACTTTGTACACGTGTAGACCATGTCTATATTAGGACAAAATATACTTTTGTCCAAATAATACAAACGTTCCCTGAGGACCTTTTCCGACCTTTATGCGCGCGAAAAACCACTGGCAGAAGCTATGTATGAAGCTATAAATAGAAGTCCTCTTCTTCATGAAAGTTTCATACAGGTTGTACAACAGCATAATTAACTAAACATCTCCGTCCACAAACAGATCCATTTAATTTCATCGTGAATGTAAATCTATCACTGAAGGCAGTCATTTACAACTGATTGTAGAGGTGTGGACTTAGTGACAGGGGTAAGCGAGAGTCGTGAAATAACCGAAGATATAGTCGGTTTTTAAGATCCTAAGATTTTTGTACAATAAAAATGAAAACTATTTGGTGTTAAAATAATAATAGCCGCACGTATAAGCAACTCTTTTTGAGGTCAGCTTATGGATGGGTAACATCCTTTGCATAGCAATTCCTCTATGCCTTGGAAAGCACGTTGGTCTCAGCTGTCATTTGCAGATCATTAGCAGTCGTTATGGGAAGTGAGATGCCAAAACTAACACTAGTATTGTCAAACCATCATCATCAGTCCGTTCAATCGCCACCGGTACATGGTGGACATCCCACCTATACGTACAAAGCGTTTTGTGAATACATTCATTATGCGTACAGCTAAGGAATGGAATTCCCTGCCGGAGTCTGTGTTTCCTGATAGCTTTAACCTAGGGGTCTTTAAGTCAAGAGTGAATAGATTGCTTCTAGGCAAGCGTGCTTCATCGTCGGCCACATCATCGCTTACCATCAGGTGAGATTGAGGTCAAAAGCGAGCCTATCCTTAAAAAGTATTGCTCTACTACTGGTTGTGGACGTCAGATAAAGAGAAGATAGAGAGAGGTATTCAGTTGCATCTAGTTATACAGGAAGCCGTTAGCTAGAAACGATTAGGTGGATAGATTGGTACTGGTCCGCGTCCCTGGGATCGGTGGACCTGGTCAAGGTCGCTGGAATTCGATGGATTCAAAGCGCACAAGACCGGTCGTTGTGGTGACACTTGAGGGAGGCTTATGTCAAACAGTGGACGTCTTTCAGCTGAAATGTTGATGATGATGATGAAAATTTTCAGTAGTGCTTGCCAAATTAATTTAACTATTTTTATTGCTAATAGAACGAAATTTTGTCTAGAATTCTAGAACAAATAATCTAAAATTAGCACCATCGCGCCTTCACATCTTTTTTGGGAATAGTATGGAACCCTGCAACGCCTTTAGTTTTTACAAATGACCACTTAAACCAGATGGGCTGCCCACTTTTTGCTACCCAAACCTCATATCATGAACAGACATACAAAAAATCGATCAAAATTCGTTCCCTCTACATATAAAAAAAACTGCCAAGTGTGAATCGGACTTGTTCACTCGGGGTTCTATACAAACTTACCTAATGAAAGAATCAAATATTACGTATATTTTACATTAATATATGTGTAATACGGGTTTCGCACTTTTCCTTTACTTCTGCTACATGGCATTGCTTTTTGCCAAATTGCATGATGCGTAAGCTAGAGTATGACAAAAGGAAGTCCCCTACAGGTTTTGATTCCCTTGCGAGCTTCAAAATATACGCCCAAAAATGGGTCATAAACGGCCTTCTCTTTAGATTGTGTTGACTTAGAAGTAAGTATATAATTTTTCACCGCTAAAGAAAGTAGGAGACTTGAGTATTTGATATTAATTTATTTCAACTTGATACGTTCACATGTTGCTGGTGGGTCTTGACACACAGATAGCAAAGTAATTCTGTAAGGATTCTATTATTGCCAAGTGAGGTCCGGAACTTAAAAAAAATCTATCAGAATATAAACTTTCAGTATTATTTTCATTTTCCGTCTACAACTATGAAAACAAAGAAAAAACCCACATTATTTAGAGTCAACGTATAAATAATTTTGACCTGTTTAAAGCAGAAGGCGTTGATAAATTGTAATCGTAGCTTGCGCCGCCACCTAGCGGGCCAAGGAAGAGTTTAAATATCATCCAGAGCAATTGCGAACTGGGTCAGTTCATTTCGTAATTACCAAGCGCCCATACGAATCTATTAGTTTAATATTTACATAAATTCAATTTTAGTATTCATTTTAGGGTTAAAATTACAAGATTTCAAATGTTATCTTAAATCTTTTATGCTTAGTTAGTTTTGGATAATAATTTCAGTTGGAGAATATTGTGGCGTGGGGAGACGCAAATGAAAGGCTTTGTGTTCAATTTTATCTAATTATATTGTTAGAAGCCATTAACATTTTTCTTGTTGACAATTATATATCAAAATCTATTCTAATCTCATACTAAACATTTTCATATCATAAACCTTAAAAGACTATTTACTTGCCAGTTTGCAAACTTATTACTATGCGGCCTTCATAGTCGTCACAATATTTTGTAAAATTTAGTAATAATAATAATTCCACAACTTTCACACAGCGCCATCTAGTCCAAAACTAAACAGAGCTTGTGGTATGGATAGTATGGGTGCTAGACAACTGAATAAACATATTACTTTAATTACTAGCTTTTACTCGCAGCATAGCCCGCGTGCAAAAAATATAGTCTGTCACTCAGAAATAAAGCAGCTTTTTATTGGTGAAAAAATTTTAGCAATCGGACCAGCACTTCCAGAGGTTACTTCCTACAAATAAAATAAAAAAACAAAGTTTACCTCTTAAGTGTAATGTGATAAATTACACTCAGACTCAGAACAATAATGATCGTACTCATCACACAAACATTCGTCTTGGGTGAGAATCAAACACGACCTCAGGCATAGCAGTCAGAGCCACTAAACCAACAGACTAGTCAAGAAAAAAAAATTAGAAAGTAAGAGCTGTTGTTTTCCTTCTATATGGTACATTAGACAAGGAAAAGGCTTTGTTGAAAGCATCGAGATCAGGTTTAACGGATAAGCAACTTTGTAATGTCCGAAACGTGCTTCCTCAGGAAGGGTCGGGAGGAAACTTCAAAAGTGTGCATAAGTAATTCAATAAGACTAGAGCCTTTTTAGTGGAAAATACAGAGTGGCTTATTGACACAACAGATGTTGTCTAAGATAAATAATAAATGTTATAACTAGCGGAGTATGAATATGTGCTTTTACATTATTATTTTTTTATTATTGTTATTGAAAGGCTTGCGTATAATTTACATTTCGTTTATTTGCTCGAAGAAAAGAAAATGTGTATGCATTTTTTAGGATTTCATATCTTAAAGTGAAAAAACGAAACCTTTATAGGATTAATTTGTTGTCCGTCCATCCGTCCATCCGTCTGTCTGTCTGTCAAGAACCTTATTCTCGGGAACGCGTGGAGGTATCAAGTTCAAATTATAATTATCTATAAGTCTGCGGACTTTTGAAGCTGTAAAACAATTTAACTTGGACGATAATAAGACAAAATATACTTCGCTTTATGTGGCAAAAATCGGACATTTCGACACTCTTCGAAATCAAAATCCAAATTCAAATCAAAATTCATAGGGTAGTTCCCGTTGACCCAGAAATCTGAATTTTGACAGTAAATTTGTTGTAAGCCAAATTTTTTTTTTGCGATACTGAAAAATCTTCCGAGACTTCATTCCGGAATTGAACTATTTACAAAGGTAATAAGGAACCCTCAGAGCGCGAGTCCAACTCGCAATTACCCAGTTTTTTTTTTTAATATAGTTTTAACGGTCTAAAACCTCGTACCCTACAAGTTTCGCTTTCCTCGCGAGTGTCAAAATAAGGCGCCTAAACGGGGCATTGACGGCTTTATCTTTATATTGCGTTGACTTAAAAAAATGATTTTTCTCCTGCTCCAAAAAGTAGTTGACCTTAGTTCTTGATTTTGATTTCAGGTTAATACTTTCAAGGGTTCCTAAGAAAAAGGATCTTGACAGGCGGATACATGGACAACAAAGTGATCCGATAAAGGTTTCACCGAATGAGGCATCAGCCGGTAAAACTTAAAAAAAAAAACCAAAATCAAAATCAAAGCATTTATTTCAAATAGTCCATTTGCAGGCACTTTTGAATAGTCAAATGTCGGTCAGTCCAAGAAAAGTGAAGCTAAATTGCACGTTCCAAAGCGTAGGTCTCTATGGAGAAGAACGTGCAAGAAACTCTATGGACACTCTTTTAAATCATATTATGTATTACATATAATGCTAGAATACACATACATAGAATCACTTAGTAGGATGCACTAGCTTGTGACGTTTTATAAGTGCCCATGTAGGCCTATGTGAAATAAAAATATTTTGAATTTTCTTTTTTAAAGGATCTTTACCCGCAACCCTAAAAGTCTAGTCACTTCAAGAACATAGTAGTTCTTGAAATCAAACTGAAATAATTGGTACCGAAAAGTTTGTAAGAATAATAGTTACACTGTAATATGCTATTGAAATGAAGATACCCACAGGAAAACCAAAGTCGCCGACATAACCCGAAGAATTGTCAAACTTAAATAGCAGTGAGCATAGCATATTGCTCGCAGAACAGATGGTCGATGAGGCCAAAAAGTTCTGCAGTGGAGACCACGTACTAAAAGCGGCAGTGTTGGAAGGCCTTCAACAAGGTCGAAGGACAAAGTCAAGGAAGGACTGATGACTTGGTGGGGTCGCGGCAAAACGGTGGATGCGAGATGCACAGGACCGGTCGTTATGGTAACACTCGGGGGAGGCCATGTCCAATAGTGAACGTTTTTCGACTGAAATGATGATGATGATGATAAATTACATGGAGTACATAATGTTGCTTCCTACCTGCATGCCATAGGAATAACAAAATCGTATGTATTTCTACTTATACTTGGCAAGTAAATCATTTTAATTTTTAACAGTAATCGGATTTAACACAAAATAAACTGAAGCTTTAGCTAATAAATAATAAACTGGGACGCATCTGCATTAATTAAAATAATATGAAATTTTGTAAGCTGCAGCTGAATATTTCAAGATTTGAAAGGTAATATTTTATACTAAGAAAATGAAATTAAGATAATCCCTCTCTCTCTTGCCACGATGGATTGAGAGCAACTGAAAAATATGCTAAAGAGTGTCTTTATTATGCTTTGAATACCGATCTGTTTGTTCACCTAAGATTATTGCAATAATGGCGGTTAGTATGGGAACACTAGTGACTCTATGGTTATGACCTTAATCTATCTAGGTTATCATTTAAATCCCAGGCGTAAATTTAACTTTATTTCATCAATACTGCATCAATAAATATTTTTGAAGGAAAATATCGTAAGAAAGGCTTTCGTAGGTGGCTGGGCACGCATGACAGATTATGACCTAATTCCCTCTTCCACCAAAGATGAATCGATTTCAGTTTATTTTGATACAGATAAATTGTTAATTCTTAAATAATTCTCTATTATTTAGGTTAAAAAAATATCTACTTATATTGATATGTAATCTATGTCTATACCTATTTATAATAAAACTGTAGAAGTTTTTAGTTGTGCGCGCATCACAAAATAATTACAAAATCTACGTAGATAACTTTTATACATTAAAATTGTGTTTATCTTGATATATTACTAAAGTTTTGTGTCATCGAAATTTGTTGACTAATTATGGAAAGATACACTACATTCATTGACTGTTAGGCGGTACGAAGATCGCCGGGTCAGCTAGTTTTTTTGAATTATGATTGTAATTTAATTTTATAATTGGAAGAGTATGTATTATTCCAAATAATTATTTGCATGTTGTATAAAACTTTTAATATGAACGATACTGAATCACAAAATTAAGTGAAATAGATGATTTAATCTGATTCAACAAATACGCGCCATATATATCTAAATATTATTACAACGTTTAACTGAGAAATAGAGATAAACAACCCAGCAATTCCTGTAATTACAGTCAACGTATAAATACAGCGTAAATAAGAACATGCGCGTCACTACCTCACTATTTGCGTAAGGTGAGAGGTGTAGTGAGCGTGGAAAAAAAAATGGTTTTAAACGTCTCAAACATTTTGATTTAATATTCGTATGCATATTTATAAGAAGTAACAATACAGCGTTAAATAAGAAGTAACAATAATTATTTCTCAAAAACACACTGATATTATAAATGCGGAAATTTGTGAGTGTGTGTGTGTTTGTTACTAAAAATTTGGTACATGTTCCAAGTACTTTTAGTACTCTTATACCTCTCTTGACTATGTTCTGGGACAGAACATGGGACGCTTTTTATCTCGGGTGTATGTTTTTTTTTTGGGATAATTTTCTACCATTACGCAGACGAAGACACTGGCAGCAGCTAGTATAATACTAAATTGTCAAATGTAGTTTTTATTGGTAAAACCGACAATTTTTACATCCTGGTAATTCCAAGTTCTTTCTGTAATTGTTATAATGCATTAAGAAAACATATATCTTATATCTACATCAGATTGTTTGCATAATTTCAAGTTTCACAACGGCTAAATATATTTTGAGAATACTCTGTACAGTAAAAACAAGTAAACACGAAGCAAAAATAACACTTAATTTTAACTAGTTGAGTACTAGATTTATAAAAAGATACCACAAAACAACTTCGTTAGCCAGGTGGAAAATATTAATAAATAAAACTGTACAACCTGTACATTTTTGTAAAGTTTGCGACATAACTGGCGCGAATGAGTGGAAAAGTGTTAATTGTTTAATTTCATTTACCTGGAAACGACCGCGTGTTAGTTCAATGTAGCGAGCGAAAAATTTGCAAAATGAATGTCGAGTTTTCCATAGTTGGTATGCAAAAGGTATCGAGAAAAAATCTGACTGTATTTCTCGATTGTGTAAGAAAAGTAGATGGTGGGGCATGTAGGTGTGTCAATTTTTTACACTGACTGATTAGGTACTTTTGGGAAATAACATTAAAAAGTAATTGAAACTAAACGTGTCGTACGCTTAATTTAATCAACAAAGCAATGAAATATAGATCTAAAAAACAAAATCTTAAAAATATATGTTACTGTTACTAACTTGCTTGAACTAGGTCGAACATAGTACTTATAGAAATAATAAACCTTAATAACATTGGTAATGAAATAAATATTAAAAAATAAAACCAAATTAAAAATTATGTTTAATTTACTGATATCAAATAGATTTTTATCTCCTCCATAATATGCTTTAATAATCTAAGACTTTTGACGACTATAGTAATTTGATTTGTAGATACTTTAGTTTCACATTACATTTAATCTAATGTACAGACAGGAATCTAATAATCTAAATAACATTTTGTAAAAACAAATGGCAATGACTCAGATTACATTGTTTGTTGCAGCGTTGGAAGGCTAGGTAGACCGATGACCTGGTGAAGGTTGCGGGAATCTAATGGATGTGATACGCACAGGATCGTTTATTGTGGTGACAATTGGGGGAGGCCTATTTCTAACAGAGGACGTACTCTTATATCGGCTGAAATGATGATGATGACATTGTTTGTTATTTTGAAGTGGTATGAAAGTCATTGAAGTAAAAATATTTTTTTACCGCAAAAGAATACGTGTGAAGACGTAAACTTTCTAATAACTCGGACGGTTTTCTGCGTCCATGCTATCCTATTCCAAAGAAACTTCATTTTTTATATTTGCACAGCCCTGAATCCGCTAGATTGACCATCAGAACAATTTGGCAGGAATGCGCACGTTCAAATTGGGTACATACTTAATAACACACATTCGGTCAATCAAAAAGTAAGTGATGTGAAATCATACTCTATTTTAGTGATAAACTTTTACAAACAATCAATTTCTTTTACTTTTTAGACATATTACAAAGTGTGGAACAATATGTTTTATAAAATTAAATTGGTACATTTCAATTGAAAGACTGAAACTAATATCGAGCAGACTTACATCGAACATTGATAAAAAGGAAATGAAGCTTTGAGTAAAGTTCTCTGCACGATTGTCTACATTTTCTTTGAACGGAAGAAAAAATTTACAAAGTCATCCTTTAAATTACTAAGTTTGTAAAGTTTAGTTTATCGGAAGAAGTTTTCAACTTTAAATAAAAAGAAAGGAAATCCTTTCCAGTCAATATTGTTGCTTGCACTATCGAGAACAAATTTGTTACTCAAGATGTTGCTGAAGAGAAAAAAAATGGAGTCGACGTTGCTTTTTTACTTTATCACACAATATTGCAGTTTTTGTATGAATTAATACCGGATCATTGTCTCAATAAAAGGTAAATGGATTTTCAAATAAGGTAAACAATTTAGATTGATTGATTTTCTAAACATCGTTTAAAAAAAAGTTTGTTTGAGTGTTTATTTAAACTTCATGTACCGCTACTCAGTAGATTTAATGTAAAACGGCATTTTTTACCAGCTTTGGGCTAATTATGAGTTTTCTCGCCAAAATGTAGTCTTTACATTTTGGCGAGAAAACTCATAATTAATAATTATGATGAAAACCAAATTAAGGTTGAAAGGACTTCAAATAGTAGTTCTAAATTTTACACTTTTTTTATAATATCTTTCTATTACTTTTTATTAATTCATTTTTTAATTCTGTTTTTTTGTTTTTATCACGTACTATAATGAAACACTTTGCATTCTAAACGTGAATATGTTAAAATTCATTTCACAAAATACAATACTTTATATTTTCAGGAGTTGTAGTTCGCGGGTTTAAACCCAGCCAGGCGCATTACTTCATGTAATATATTTCATCACCACTGCTCTTAAAACAGTGAAGGAAAACATCGTGAGGAAACTGGCATGTCCCAGAAATAAAAATTAGAAGTGTGACATTCACCAACCCGCACTAGGCCCGCGTGGTGGATTACGGCCCATTCCTTCTCTTAGAGAGGAGGCCTGAGTCCCAGCAGTGGGAACATTTAAAAGGCTGATTATGTATGTGTGTACTCTATGCTCTTCAATAAAGTTTTAATCAAACAAGACATTTTTTCGGCTTCAACAATGAGTGCATTTCGATGTTTCATTATTCGCTATCCACCTGTATTGTTAAAACATTTTTGCAACATAAATGGACAAGTATATATGTATTCACAGCTGTGACGTGTAAACGCCACGTAATCCCGTCAGTTTGTCATTCCACGTGACCAAAAAAAAACTTTATTCAACGTATTCAGCGTCCTTTGTTTCCCCAACTAACAAATGCAAAGCCACATGTAAATTCGCCCGTGCATCTAAAGTACGGACGAATTCTCTTAGTGTGCACCAACCCGAATCTGTGTTTCTGCAAACTCATCGTGGGAACAAATGGGACCTTTAGAAGCGACCAGGAGAGACACTCGTTGCAAATGAGACTTCTTTCATACCTTTGTTGGGGAGCTTATTTACTTAACGTGTCTCACTGTTGTGGAGTCATTTTGTGGATTAACTACCTAGGACTCCTTGGAAGTTGCTTGGTTTAGATGGGTTGGAGTTGTTTTGGTGAAGGCACTACTTCTGGTTGGAAGGAAATGTTACGACGTTTGTGTTGGTGTTTCTATTTATTTATTTTTATTTTATTTATTTGGCTCACCATCAGTTGACTACACAAATACATAAAGATATGAGTACATCCAATAAACTTATAGAATAGTGTAGAAATTACTTACAAGTAAGCACAACATGCGTAACTTGACTGCGATCCCATCTAATGGTAAGCAGTGCTAACATCGATGTAGTTTTGTATAATATAGTAGTTAAGTTAAGTTTTTTTGATAACATATTTAGTTATTTATAATTATATATTCAGTTGTAAATAAGCCTCTGTATAAAAAAATTAAATTAGTTAGCAACATAGTTTGTTATACAAAAATTATTCTAATAGTTTCACCGTATCAATTTTGAAAAACCGTTGTATTTTTGTACTTAAAAGCAACATAAACATGTTAATATGTAGCAGAATGAAGTGTATATATTTTAGAAGTAATAAACCCACTAAACTGCTACGTAGGCAGAAGTAGTGATAGACATAACATAACATTATTCTTTGATCACCAATCACTTGTCAACCGAGATGATTACGGCCTTACGCTTCCAGAATCATTAATTATTATTTATTACATATAGAAGGTTAACGGTAGCCGGAAAATGCGCCGTATTAGGCATTTTCCGGGTGACATACTTTGCTGATATGTATGAGAAAATTGTTCTATGTTATAAAGAATAAGTAAGTAAGAGTAATTAAATATAAATTTCTGTTATTCGTTGTGGGAAAAACAAAAAATTCAAGGGACTCACCATGACGTATTCAAATGTCAATTATTTGAGCGAAAAAGGGGAATGGAGCTTATACACCTTATATATAACTCCATCCGTTTGAACTATTTAAACCTCTGGAAATTCAAAAAAATAAAAGAGATTATCATGAAAAAATATTTAAATAAAATTGACTATATGACCACTACCGGGCAAAAATCAAAACAAATGATATAAACTAGTTGGCTCTATAATAAAAAACCGCGAATCTGACCCTTACGATTTTGAATATATATAACTGTGAGATTACGTCACGGAACTATTTGAAAGTTACAAAAAATTAGAAAGCTTGTTTTTTAAAAGGGCCTCGCAAAAGCAAAATCACTGTTACATTGCCGCATCGACATAGACCCGGGCGGAGTTCATACAAAATACTCTGTGACTACAACCGGCTCTTAACAATACAGTTTAGGCCGTAAAACGAATCGCGTTAAAAGCTCGTAGTACCACTGCAGCGATATTTTTCTTGTTTTCAAAGGGAATTGATTATTTTCTGTTACTGTTTCTATCAGACTGTATAACTCAACAGTTGGAAAAAGATCCAGTTATTCTGGTCCAAGGTTAGTATATGGTCCATTGAGTATTTATTTATTTTGTTTAAGTCGTGATTTATTAATGTTATTACTAACAAAATTTAAAACTATTTTAAAATACATTGTAAATATATCTATTTAAAAAGTATTAATTGATTAAATTTATTTTACGTGTAGGTGTGAAGTTTTTTTTTTCTGAAGTGGATTTCCAATGGATTTCTAACTCTAGGTTAGAGCAAGACAGCTGTAATTTGGACTTGGTAGCTCTGGTTGACAAATGTTCTTTTCATTTCAAAGTTGATTTATGTTTTGTGTTTAAGCACGTTGGTAAACTATTAAACGTTATTGTATAATAAGGAATCTTAATTTAAAAGGCTTCAAGATACTTTATTTTCAGCGTTATTTTGATTTAAAGAAGCAGTTTGCAGAAAATACGATCTTAAACAAAATACAGGGTCGCGAAATCAGATATACAGTCTGATCAAAAGTGCAGTTGCACTCTACCAATGCTTTGTAAGGGCCCAGCAGGGCCGAAATCTACTGGGGCCATAGGTTGACTTGCGAAAGGGATCCCCGGGGTCCTGGAATGCTAGGTCAAGAAGTAACATAAAAGTGGGTTTTAATCAGTAAAAGTCTGACACGCTCTCTCGCTCCCCCCTAGAGTGGGTGAAGTGATTGGATGATTTTCCTCCTTAATAAAGCATAGCCTGGTAACTTAACGCATCGATCAACTGCCTGAATAATGTTCAGCCAATGGGTGTTATTTACAGAGATCTGCATTTTCATTAACTTGTGTCTAAATTCAATCTAGACTATTATTATTATTATATTATAAAGAGGTAAAGTTTTTTTTTTTTTTTTATAAAAACAAAGGTTTTCCTTAGGTTTACAAAAAAGCACACAATTAGACCCCTGGGGTCTGTCTCAGCGTGCCACAACCTGACAATTAGTCAACGCGCTATTAACTGTCAAGGTCAAATTGACTCGATATAGTAATCCTTCAACTTACGCTTTATGTTTTTGGTATTGAATGAGCATCTGACGTCTACAGGTATCTGATTTATTAGATTAGGTGATTTATTAGGTTTGTAGGAGGTAATCTCTGAAAGCACTGGTCTGATTGCAAAAACTTTTTCACTGATAGAAAGCTGCTACGAGAATATTGTTGAATGACATAGGCATATACAGCCTAATTTAAATATTGTGAAGCACTGTCCCAGATATCAATCGGTTATTTTGTTTAATAAACTGCCTTTAGATTTGAAGAGTGCTATATACTCTAGCTCTTTTAAAATAAAGCTCAAAAGATTCTTATTGAACAAGTGTCTATATACTATTGATGATCTTTGAGGTAAATACAATGTTATATTAATTGTGTGTTCTTGTAATATTTAACTGTTTGTAATTTCAGATACAATTTATTGTTAATGAATAAATGACTATGACTATGACTATGACTATGAAAATATTTTATGTACGCGGGCAAAGCTGCGGGCAAAAGCAAGTGATTTATACACATAATTGCCTCAGTTTTTTTTACTTCTTGCTAATAGCCATACGGAATTTGTCCCATGGAAACATACTCCAAAAAGCGAAAGCATTACTAAATATGAGTTTGCCTCACAAATAATGATACACAAAGTAATTACAGAACCCATTTTCGGGGTCCAGCTTCCGTTCACCATATCTCGCCATAACGAATTTCGGCGACCGTAATTTCTTCTAATACTATGTCCCACAACTTTGCTCCTCACCCTGCAAATAGAACACGACATTAATCCTATACTTACCCCATAAAATCCAGGAAAACAGGGTAAAATAATATGTTATTTTTTGTATCCCCCTATTTTATGAACATTAAAATTGTTTGTATGGTGGGTAAATGAGTTTTATTGTGTTAAGGGAAAAAGATAACTACCTACCTGGTTTAAACTTTCGAAAACCGTAATTAGACAAACAATAGTGTTATCTATATGTGTTATCTTTAGAGAAAGATTGACTAAGAAAGTTATTTAGTGTACCTACGGGGTTTGTTATCAGGTTATTTAAATAAAACGACAATACCGAATAAAATGAATACTTAAGTGGGGCTCACATTAAACATACCTGCCCCCCTAGCCAAGTTACAATCGAATTCCGTTCTCTAATCGGTAACGCCTCGGTGACAGCAATTGTAGAAAACGATAAGTTGGTAGCCATGTTGACGCGCCTGAGTCGGCCGCTCGTTCTACAGTGTAGCGTTTGTATAACAAAGGATGTAGCGTTAAATATTGTAGAAACGATTTTGAACGATGTGAACTTGGCTACGAATTGTCTATTCGTTTGTTCTGACCACGCGACTTTACGTTGAGATGACGTCATTCCCATACGTTTCATCACTTTTCGACAGCGTTAACGATTGCAGAATAACAACTTGGCTAAGCGTGCTGATCCTTTTGCCGTTTTTTTTTCTACAGATAGTACGGAATCGCTTGTGCGCGAGTCCGACTCACACTTGGCCTGTTTTTTCTAAGTCAATATATAGTGCAATGTGAAGTGTTACTATAATATATATATTAGAGTAACATATATTTATATAGTATATACAATTTATTAATTAGTAATTAGTAAGATATATTTTTACAGCCAAGATGCCTGACGATAAATGATTTGTTAATATTTATTTAGCAGCTTTCACGAGATCCTCGTCGTATGGGATGTGACAACCACTATCATAGCACGGCGCACTAATCAGTCTATCACCACTATATCCAGCTTATTGGCTACAATAGTCCTGTCAGTGATGATGATAGACCGATCCCAGTAGAACGTGGCATGATCATTTTTGAGAACTGGTTCGGGCATGTACTTGCAATACTTTACCTACCTCAGAATTCACTAGGTTGTACTTCAAAGCAAGTTGCTGGTGTTTAATCCTGGCTACTTTTTTTTATGGTGGGAAAAATCATCCAATGACAACCCCCGCTCTTGGGCGTAGCAGGAGATAGTGTCAGACTCTTACTGACTAAACGACCCACCCTGTTCCTTCTAGCCTTCATACCAAGGCTCGAGTTCCCTTTCGGATAACCCTGGCCCCATTATGCTTCGACCCAGCTGGGTCCCTACTGTTAATGATAACTCCTTGAGGCGCGTGGTAACAGTGCGCGCCATCGACGACTTGGGCTTGGTCCGGACAGTTGCCGGACGGCCGGACATCCTGGCTACTTGTTTATGTCTGTGCAAATACTCGCCGTTAGACAAACGAGAAAAACCAAATAGAACACCCGGACGGTGGCATGTTAGTATTATTATTAGTATTTGTAAATCTCTGCTATATTATCTGGAGACTTAATCGCCACAGAATATACACGTGATGTTATCATCAATATACCAAAGTAGAAAACTCCTTAAAAACATGCATCGAAAAATAATTGTTAACCCTTGCTTTTACCAACGAACACGGCAGCATCCGAGATTATCACAACACGACCATTCAAAGCATGACGTTTCAACGTAAATTTATTCCCTCACAATTTCCGTGACGTCACTTGGTGAAACTGAAACAGACCAATACTGAGTCACTGAATAGATAGGTATAGAAGGTCGACTCGATGCAGCGAGTAAAAACGCACGCACACAGAGACACACTTCACTTATAGCGAGTACAAGAGAGCAGTCGCAAAGTTTAGAAACCTTAGAGGTATGCAGTTATTTGATTCTTCCCTAGAAAATGGCTTTATTTCATTGAATAATGGCAGCCCTACGAGGATTAAACTGGTAAATGGGGTGCTTCAAGAGTCTTCACCTGACATTACTTTTGTATCTGCAGATATTGCTGTAAACTTTAAATGGAATATTACTAATGAAACGCTGAGTAGCGATCACATAATTATCAAAATTATATTTCAGTTTTCAAATAGTTTTACAAATCGAAATTTAGTTAAAAGACGGAATTTAAAAAAAACAAACTGGCTATTGTACAAACAAACTCTGGAACAAACTTTCTTATATAACAACATAATCATTTCAGATAATGTTCAGGTTAAATACGACTTCTTTGTAAATGAAATTAATTCTGCTGCTGATTTAAGTACGCCTTTAGTTAAGATATGTACTGACCCTTTGACTAAATTTAAACCGAAACCATACTGGAATGCTGACCTATCAAGGTCTATAGCAAGGAGAAGGTTGGCATTATCAATATTTAGGCGAAACCCAACTCCAAGTAATTTAAATATTTTAGAAAATCAAACGAATGAGACAAAACGAGCTTTAAATCATGCCAAATCACAAGGTTGGAGGGATTTCTGTAGCAGTATAGATGAATCAACCTCTGTCTCGGAAGCTTGGAATAGAATGCGTTGGATGAAAGGGCATAAAAGATCAAAATTTTATGCTTCCAAGCTACAAGTTGAAGACTTACTCTGTAGTCTTGCTCCTGATTATGTCATTCCTCAGATGCCTGTTATCGAATCAAGTAACACATCCCTAGAAATAGAATTTACAATTCACGAATTGGATAGATGTCTTAAAAAGAGGGACACGGCACCAGGGGATGACCAAATTACGTTTTCGATGCTCTATAATCTTCCAAAACCAGCAAAAGTATACCTATTAGAAATATATAATTTAATTTTGGCAACTGGTACTGTCCCTACCCAATGGCGAAATATTAAAATAGTACCAATACCGAAAAATTGTAGTGGTTCAGATATCCCATTGAAATTAAGACCCATTTCTTTAATTTCATGCTTGTGTAAAATTTTCCATACTTTATTATGTAAAAGAATTGAATGGTACGTGGAAAAAAATAAATATTTATCATTGAATACTACGGGATTTAGACGTTCCCAGTCATGTTTGGATTGCTTGGCTCGATTGGTTTGCTACATCCAAATGGGTTTTTCTAAGAATCATCCTACGTTAGCGTGTTTTCTGGATATAGAAAATGCGTATAACAATGTGACAGTTGATAGTGTTATTCATGCTCTTAATGAAATAAATGCAGGAAATAAAATTTGCAGATATATGTGGGAATTCTTGACAGAAAGACATCTTAAAAGCACATACGACGGTAATGAAGATAGCTTTCTGGTCAGGTGGACTAGTAGAGGCATTGCCCAAGGTGACCCATTGTCTCCTTTGATTTTTAATATAGTTACGCATAAAATTTGTCATAGTATTACTAACGTTATAATATTACAATATGCTGACGACTTTGTCCTTTACAAGAGCTGTAAAAATCTAGCTGATAGTGTTTTGGAAGTACAAAGTGCGGTAGATATAATGATTAAACTATTAGATCAATTAGGTTTAGAATTATCAGGGAGTAAATCTCAAATTTGCATATTTAGCAGAGGACGTAGGAGACAGCAAGTAAATCTAACCATCAAGGACTCATTAGTAAGCCCGTCTGAAAATGTCAAATATCTTGGTGTGTGGTTGGACAAAAACCTTCGTTGGGGGAAGCACATAAACGAAACTTGCGTAAAAACACAGAGGTTTTTGTGCATACTGAAAGTTTTAGCTGGAACAGCATGGGGCATGCACCCTAAACATCTTCGTAGGCTGTACATAGCATTAATCCGAAGTAGAATTGATTTTGCAAGCTTCTTATACGATAACAGTGCAAAAACACATGTGAGTAAATTAGATAAGGTACAAAACCAAGCTTTGAGGATAATTGGTAGTTTCATACGAACAACTCCCATCCACGTTATGGAATGTGAATTGTGTATCCCTAATCTGGCTCTAAGAAGAAAATATCTTGCAATTAAATTCTGTTTAAAATTACAATCTTTTGAGAACAATATAACATTGGATCTATTATATACCTTAAATAGTTACATTACGAATAGTTATTGGCAAAATAAGAAACCACCATTATTAGTAACAGTATATAACAGTACCAAAGAAGAAGTTGTTTCATCTAGTTATCCTTTAGAAATGTTTTGCTTAGATACTTGGGTTTCAAATATAAACGTAAGAGATACTATTAGAGTCCATTTAGATTATATGAAACAATGTAAAAAATCATACGATATTAATATTTTGAAAAACAATATCTTGGAAGAAATTTATACTAAATATTATGGTTGGTTAAAATTATATACAGATGGTTCTAAAATAGGAAATATTCTTGGTGCCGCCTTTTATGATCCGAGGCATAATAGTAAAGGATTGTTTAAAATTTGTAATAGTAATGTATGTATAATGACGGCGGAGCTCCTTGCGGTATCAAAGGCACTTACATACTTGCAAAACGCGGAGTTTAATAACGATAGGATTGTCATTTTCATAGACAGCAGAAGTGCTCTTCAGCATATAGCTCGATGTGCCTCTGGCTGCAGAGGTGTTTCGATTGCTTATATCATATTAAGACAAATATATTATTTCATGTCTAATAATGTAAATTTGATTCTGCAATGGGTTCCGTCGCATGTTGGCTTACGGGGGAACGAGGAGGTCGACCAACTGGCAAAGACTTCTGTGTCGGATGGTTTGGAGGTGAATATTACTCCAAGCTACTCCGAACTTTTACCAAAATATAAAATTGAATGCTCTAAGGATTGGAAAGAATATTTTAATAGAACATCACTTGAAAAGGGAATCTGGTACAAGACAATACAATGTGAACCTCCACGTATTCCTTGGTTTGCCAATATTAAGCTTAAGAGAAAGTTTATAATAATAGCGCATAGACTGCGGTCTGGACACGTTCCACTCAACAAGTTTCGGTATCTAATGAGAATAAGTGACAGTCCAAATTGTACAGAATGCGGCGCGGTGGAGGATGTCCACCACTTGTTGATGGAATGCGTCAGGACACAAGCTGCTAGAGAGGTGTTGATGAATACTTTTAAAATTAATTTAATTGATGTTGGTGTAATCCAAAGTATACTGTCCGAACCCCTCTCTAACGCAGCCATTGCTATTTATAAAATAGTGAGTAAGGTTGTGAGCCCTCATAGTTGATAAAGCTTGACTTGTATTAGGTTACGATGGGGCTGGCATGGTCGTACTGTGACCAAAAGTCCCTAAATTTATAAGATTAAAAAAAAAAAAAAAAAAAAAAAAAAGTTGTGACTGTCATTTGTTTGAGCTAGCCGTACGTATGCGTCTGTGTGCGAGCGCCTATTCACGCTCACTGTATCTAGTACTTCTGTAGTTCTATTTTGTCACTGAGTTGTGCGTCTCGTTACCGTATCGAATAGTCGATACCACCACCATTCGATTCTAGGAATCGAATCGGAACGATGAATCGTTTTGAGTGAGCTGTAAATGTGTCTATTTTGGAAGTGTTAAATGATTTACGGTATTCTGTATGGAGATTGAGGGGGTTGTGTTCTGGGCTTGGTAGCTCTGGCTGATAGCAATGTTCTGTTCAAAGTTAAGGTGTAAACGTATTCAATGTAGTTTTAGAATAAGAAAATTAATGTAACACCTTTTCAACTTTATTTCCAGTGAAAGTGAAACTTCCATAAAGAAGATATAATTTAAAAAAAAATACAGGCTGGTCAAAACTGATGTACAAATGATGTCACAATTAATTATTACAACTGCTAGAGTTGCACTGTAACGTCAGGTTCAAGGTATTCGACCCGAACATTTTTCTGCCCCTCATGTTGAAGGAAAACTTTTGGTCGTAGGGCGTGGTGACCCATCGCTTCCACAGATAGATGCTACATAACAGCATGAAGTATATGTAGTATATATAGTGCAACGAGAAGTATTATTAACATAGTCTTAAGTCTCATTAGCTAACAATAAGTTGTAGGTACTAGTATAAAATACTAACATAAAAGCATATTAAAGTGGCTGGCCAGTTGGTCTAGTAAGTTAGTGGCCCTGACTGCTGTGCCGGAGGTCGTGGGTTCGATTCCCACCCAGGACAAATGTTTGTGTGATGAGCATGATCATTTATTCTGTGTCTGGGTGTAATTTATCTACATTATGTATGTATTTAAAAATATTATAGTAAGACTAAATTGTATACTTTCATTTGTTTTTTATAAAATACACATCTTTCAAACAGTAGAGTAAAACTTCAGTAAGCAATTATATTATCTTTTCTTCGTTTATTAAGTATTCAGTGACCAAATTAAGACATTGTTTCCCATTATCAGCTTCAAAACAAAAAAAAACGCAGAAAATATCCTCTGTATTTTCCTTTATTCCCGGCTCATTTACAATTAAGTGAATGTAACCTCAAAACATGAACACTGTCAAAACAAAAACATAAAATAGGCCTACGGTTGCTACAATCGCGATGCTCAGGGTCAAAGTGTTGTATTATAAAACTTGTATCGAGTGTTGGTTTGTACATAATATACAACATTAGTTTTAATTTAAGTGAAACCTGAAAAACGTGTCTATTATTTTTAACCGACTTCAAAAAAAGGAGGTTATCAATTCGACCCGTGTATGTAGGTAGTATTTCCAGAACTGCCCACTTTTCGTATATGTTAGTCTATATCAGCGTCTGAACAAATGTGTCAAATTTCAAAAGTGTATGTATGTATGTTTTTATGTTTGTGTTCGCATATCTCCGGAACTACAACTCCCATTTAAGTAATTCTTTTTTTGTTGTACTAGGTATTTTTCAACTTAGGGAATACTGCAAATTTCATCAAAATCGGTGTAGTAGTTTTTGAAATAGGGAATTTTTTACCGAATTAGTTTAAATTAATGTAATCTAACCGTGTTTGTTATTATTAGAATCGTTATGAGATACACTTTGGCTATAAGATATTTAAGTTTATCTGAGGGGTACCTACTTTTTAGTGGTGGTAAAATAACTAAAAAGTGTAAAATAAAAACTTTTTACAAAAAAAATATAAACGACTTCAATATTTAAAAAAACACTGAAAAGTACAAAATAACTTTAATTTCGGAAGTCGGTGTTAAATAACGAAGACACAAAACTATTATAGAAACACCGACTTCCGAAATTAAAGTTATTTTGAACTTTTTTTAACATTGAAGTCGGTTATATTCTTTTGTAAAAAGTTTTTATTATTTAAAGAATTTGGGGTCAAAATCTTGTAACTGTATCATGAAAAATCATAAATTTATAAGCTTGTTATATCAGCAAAAATACATAGTTACCGAGCCATCCAGGCAACTGAGAGGTTGTTTCGTACTTGCACCCAGCTGTTTGTTGGCACTTAATGCCTGCTATGACCTGTGTTGTGAGTGTCGGTGGTGTCCAACTTGCTACTTGACCTTTTTAAATATTTTTGGGAAAAATATAACATGGTGTAAAAACTATTGGAATCAATTCAGTTACTGATTTTGAACAAACATACAATAAGATTCACATAAACTTAAATTAATGTGATATAAAGTGCAATTTATCGTTTGTTAGCGCGTCGTTAAGGATTTAAATAGTTTTAGTTGGCTTCTAGGTTTTTTTTTTTTTTTTTTCGATGGGAAAAATCATCTTATGACAACCCCCGCTCTTGGGCGGAGCGGGAGATAGTGTCAGACTCTTAGAGCCATATTTCACCGGGACACCCGGGTAGCGCCACTGGTTGCGCTACCGTGGTGTCCCAGTGAAATATAGCAAGACACCAAACAAGACACCAAACAGACACCAGAGCAAAGATTTTATGTATCCTACGGATAATCTAGATTGCCTGCGCAGCAAACACACTCTATAGTGTTCTTTATTCTCATTGCCATTAAGTTCATATTGACAAGCAAACGGGGAAAAATGTACTGAACAAGACAACGAGAAAGGGTCGGTGTATCCCTTTCTTACCTCTGTTTTAACTAGGGTAACCATGATTTTACAAAATTAATTGTTATTATTTTTGTCACTGCAGCATTTGATATTAATTAATGTATTTTTTTATATCGACAGCAAAGTACCAATAACACCAAACTGTCTGTCAGACCTGAAAACAAAAAAAATTACTCGAATTTTACTAAGACGATTATCGTATGATTTTGTATGAAATGAGTCAGAGCCTGCGTGAATTTACAAAACGCACCAACGCGCGTGAGTGCGTAAAAAACCCGTACGATGATGCAGATCTGCACTTCCACAAGTACGCGCGTAGGTGCGTCGACACGCAACGTGCAGCGTCATGCGTGGCAGTGTGATAATCGCTTAAAACACGCGGAAAAACCTTTTTAAATTCATAGCGGTAAATTATGATTTTCTTGAAAAAATTATTTTAGGCGGTATTGGTACTTCACGGTCGATAAATATAATATTCTAGCATTTGCCCGCGGCTTCGCCCGCGAACACCCCACTCAGGAATAAAGCAGCTTTCTATCGGTGAAAAACTTTTTGCTATCGGACCAGTACTTCCAGAGATTACCTAATATGGCTTGTTCGTCAACTCGCTTAAGCAATTCGCGCGAGTCCGCGCGAGTTGGGACCTTCCGATTCACCTACTTTTTCTGTCGTCCTCTCGCTTAAACGTATAAAATACAGTCAAATAATAACAATTACTATAAATAACTAGCTATTGCCCGTGGATTTTTTCACGCAGGCTATACCGGTTATCTACTTAGATTTCGGGATATTATGTTAAAGGTGAGGAATGAGGCGAGTAGGATGTGGCCAATGGTACACGATACCCAAGTTACTTTAAAAACATTTTACGTTACTTTTGACTTTCTCATGTTACCTGCACCTGCATGGTCTTCACCGAAAATGGCAAGTTCGGTCGGTTCCTGCATCGGATTCAGACGGCAGTGAAGCTCGGGTATTACTATTGTGTGGACCACTCGGAGGACACGGTGGAGCACCCGAGGACATGGTAGAGTTGTGCCCCGCTCGGGCAGAGCACCGCTGTTGCCTCGTGGAGGCAATTTTTGGCAACAACCTTTCACGCAGGGCCCTAGTTCAGACTATGGTCCGGAGCGAGGAGGAATGGCAGGCGGTCGCCTCTTTCTGCGAAGCAGTAATGTTAGCGAAGAAGGAGGCCAAAGGACCATCGGCCGCCGAAATTCCGAGCCCGACAACGGACCACGGTAAACGCGGGCTTGCGGACGTCGAGCAATGGGTAGTCCGCTATCCGGACGTCCGGTAATTAACCGAACCGAGCTCAGTCGTCAACAGCGCGTAGTGATCGACGTGCTCCTCAAAGAGATGACATCAAACCGTAGGAGTCCAGAAGGGCCGATGCCCGCAAGCTAGGACCCCGGCGAATTCCTAAAAAGGAAACCCGTAGTCCTAGAATGCAAAGGGCAACTGAAGGTCACAGGTTAATCGTGAAATGGAACGCATCCAAGAAAGATTTTGTTCATCGTGTGGGCGCTCTTAACTTTTTTGACACATACATGACGTATCGATACTGCATATTCACTCACTTACGTGTATTTCTAAGTCTCCTATTCCGCTTACTTAAACGTGTGCTAACATTAACTAATATTTGGACGTCAACTTTGGTTGCTTATTGCTGATAATGTTGTGATTTGTTGGTAATTAATAGGTAAATATGCAATATTATATTATTGTAATGTTGATTTATAAGTGTTTTATTTTAAAGTCAAGTCGAATACAATTTCTAATACATTTTTAGTGGGTACCTATGTTATAATTTTTTTTTTTAGTTGACTGTACATAAATACGTCAGATTTTCAAGTCTGAGCGAGTTGACGACAGAAAAAGTAGGTGAAATCGGAAGGTGCCTGCTCGCTTGGACTCGCGCATATCGCTTAAGGCCCAAGCGCCCGAAAAGAGCCATAAAACAGTGATTTTCTGAAGCCGACTCCTCGCTAACGGCCAGGTTAATAGGTTTGAAAAAAGGTTGCTTGTAGGTCCGGCTGGTATTTTTTATTTATAGTTTTTTTTTATTGAGATAATAAAAACAACGAAAATTAAAAGCAAAATTATTTATATATTTTTGAAAAAAAAAATAGATACGTAGTCAATTTGACGAATATTTCCAGAATTTTGTGATAGATTCCATTCATCGTGATATGCTCTCTATGCAAATTCTGGCATCCTGTTGCAGGTTTGTGTTGTTGAGAGCTGCAATTTAATCAGCTAGTGTTTATATAACAATAATAATAAATAATTTATTAGTTTGGTGGTGATCACTTGCTAAGCGATCTCCTGCTTGGTGAGCTCCTACATGTTTTCAATAGCGTTCATGTCTGGTGTATTGATTGACTAGTTTTTTTGTCCTATGATGAGTTCCCTGACAGTTTTTGTCTGACAATTATAGTGATGTGACCTAACGAAATTTAATCGATTTTTTACAATAACGAATCAGTTGGCAAAGGTAATGGAATCGGATTACCGATTTTAGATTTATAGATGATAAATGTGAAAGTTTGTATGTGTGTGTGGATGTTTGTTACTCTTTCACGCAAGAACTAGTCTACGGATTTTGAAGAATTTTTACAGTAAATTAAAAAATCTGACAAAAACTAAAAACCTGAAATAACGCGGGCGAAACCGCGGGGGACGGGTAGTGGTAAATAAAATGCAGTCTGTTTAAAATAATAATTTATTTATTATTCACTGTCAGAACTTGACTCTTGATTTGAACTCATATCCATATCGGAATCGGAATCTTCTTCAACTAACCGCGATGATTAATTATTAGTCCTCTGTTATAGTTTTTTGAGTTTTTTCTATTACTTTTTTCCAATTTTACATGCGATTACAAGATGGCCGCTCCGATTTTGTCGATTAGTGTGTCGTCGAGTAGTGTCAATCTCTATTGGCAGAAGTTCCGTTTAACGCATTACACATTTTTAAGTTCTATTCTTTTTTATTTTATTTACTTAATTTATTAACAGTTAATTATAACCACAATAACTTACTTAGTAATTTACGAAAGACAATATTTTTTTTATCATTTCCTTTTTTTTGCCAGTTTATTTTTTTAGTAATCTAAAGTAGTATGCGTGCCACGGAAAAAAATGAACTGTCAGGGAACTCATCATAGGGCAAAAAAGGTATAGGGTAAAACATTTATGTTTTTTAGCCAAGTATGCAGTAACACCCCTGGTTTTGTAGCACAATGCAGATTCGGGCATAAAAATGGACTCTTCGTCAATAAGGAACCATTCTTCGAGATGCGGCAGCAGTCCAGTTTCTAGTACTCGCTTGTACTGGTCATGCCTCACGGTCCCTTTCACGATATGTAGACCCTTGCTTGAGATTAAAGACCACATCATAATACTAATTGGGAATTTAGCTGTCTCTTAACACCGGTTTTTATGGAGCTATTCTCCAGGGCGTCGTCGGAAAGGAGCATTTTTTGAACGGACAAAAGAGCTTTTGTCAACCAAAACCTGAAACGTCGATTCATCGGAGAAACATGTCTGAAAAATTATATTATTTCATCAGATAATGGCAGTAGTTTATTAACAATGTACTGTACTATTTAAAGTCTTATTTTTAACCGACTTCAGTCTGAAACAGTCATATTTTGATGTTGTTTGGCCCTGTGCAATAGTCTCTTCTTAATGACCTCGGTGAGGCGTGGTTTTTTGGCAGGCCGATGACCTATCAACTTCTCTTTTGCTTACTCTCGAAGAATTGTCTTATCGAAAACTTCTAGGCTCTCGTAGTTTATAATCGTGGTAAGGTCTTACCTGTCTAATATACATATTAGTTTTTGATTAGTTTTCTAAAATATAATGTATTAATAACAACTTGAACTTCTTTAGAACACAATGGCTCGTAGTACGAACTAATCTATGGACACACTAGTAGAAAGGGATAGAGAGCGTTCTTGGGTCGCCACACCCAAGAATCTTTTATACTATCTGGATTGATTACGTCAACCTCAAAAATGTACTGAAGAGTACGATACAAGTACGCCCTTTTTTAAATTCTTTTTTATTTTGTTTTGTAGACTATTCCATAATGTGGGATGTCGTTAGATAGGTCTTTCAAAAATATTGCGAGTGTGTGAAAACTATTTATCAATTTAGGGATCCTATTGTGAATTATAAATATAGTTTTTTACCTAATGCTAGTTTTCAATTGAACCTTATTGAGTTAACAGATGAAAACCAGTTTATTTATTTATTTCCACACTGATAAGGTGTAATTTGTTAAGCTTAAAATAAAGAAAAAACAGGTTAAATAAAGTAACACTTAAAGGTATTTCACCTAGTATGTTTCAGTACGTTTGCTATTACAATCTTTGTCTTGGACGGCTTTTAATATTCTCACTTTACTTAGATTTCTATAAACACACTTGTTTTTCCAATTTACTATGGACTTGGCAGAATAGTCGAAATCGGCTCGACTTGAATAAAGAATACACAAAAAAACACTAAAACGATCAAAATAACTTTAATTTCGGAAGTCGATGTTTCTGGTATATTTTTTTATTTAACACCGACTTCCGAATTTAAAGTTATTTTGATCGTTTTACAGTTACTGTAAAACAAACATAAGTAACTAATTCTTGTTATAGATAGTTTTTGTTAAAAAACTAACTATTAGTTTGGTTTGATTCTATAGTTTTGTACCAACTTTATGGTTATATATTTTTGTTAAATTTTTTGTATATTTAATTGGCCATTATTGGTCTTGTTCATCAGTTCAACTTCATCAAATGATACTTTTTGACTGTAGTAGAATGTATGTAATGTATGTATGAATACAGAGACTTCTTGGTAAAAACACCAAAATCCCTATAGATATACACACATACATAATCAGCCTTTTTAATGTTCCCACTGCTGGAACTCAGGCCTCCTCTCTAGGAGAGGGAATGGGTCTCCATCGAATTTAGAAGGAAAAAACAATCCAATTGAGAACCTCCTCCTTTTTTGAAGTCAGTTAAAAAAAATTACATCCACCTTCTTCAATTAAAAGAATGATATATTCGTAGCCACAACCCCCAAAAATGACTTTCATATCAATTTACTCAATTAAAGTTGTTAAAAATATTGTTTTTAGTTTCATTCTATATCAGTAAATCAATACCTGTCTAATTCTAAAAAAAAGTGTGGTAGAGTCTGTCTAAAAAGTCAAACGACTTAGCTAATTATTAGGGTAAAATTAAATCTGATGTAGCTAACACAGGTTTAATAATCAAGGTTGATGAAGGGATCTTGATAATTATTTACTAGTAGAAGAACCTTATAAAAAGTATCGAATAGTATTTTTTTAATGATTAAATATTATACAAAATTCCCAAGTCGTTTTTTATTTTTATACTCATAACTAGGTACTTAATTTTATTTCGAAAAAGTATCAATGCATACAATCGCAGTATACGTTTTTTAAAGAAAACGAAACGGCCTGTGCTTCTCAGAACGCGGACGCGTTCAGCGCGGACTGAGGCTTGGAAGTGGTGGGTTCAATGAAAAATGTATGAAGATTTTTTTAGAGTGGTTTTATTTTGGTCATAAATCATAAAGTTATTTATGTAAATTCAAAATAATTAATTAAAGGTGTAGAAGACTATATAAGCTGTGGTATTTTATGATTTTTAAGCTAAAAATGTGCACTGGATTTAGCTTACGCGACCTATTCAGACCCTTGTATTTTGTAATTTTCTTGATTAGTGCGTTGGTAAAATCGTATTTAACTATATGAAAGTTTTATACAAAACCATAATATTTTTTTATGCCATCCTAGAGATGAATATGTATATTATCTTTTATTTGATACCGTGACATCCTCATAGTTATGATTCTTGGTGCATTATAATGGTACCCGAAAAAACGAGATATTTGTCTAAAACGGTCAAAGCGTCCTTAATAACATCTTGAACTTCTTTAGAACAGAATGTCTCGTAGTACGAACTAGTCTATACACACTGGTAGAAAGGGATAAAGATTCTTGTATGGTACTTCTTTATTACATCTTTAAGGTTGTCGTAATCAATCCAGATTGTATTGTACAAGATTCTTGGTTCACTGTCACTAACGTTTGACAGTTGGTTAATTATTGTTTTCAAAGGTTAGATTTCCATCTTATTATACACGTTCTTTGGTGGGGGGCGTGACTGGCGGCCGGACTGGTGTCCGCACTGGTTGCGCCGCCAAATGGGTTGCGCTACCAAACAGACACCAGGTGAGTAACGCTCTATAGAGCTCTATACATTTTACTGGTGGCGCAACCAGTTGCGCTACCAGTGGCGTCCCGGTGAAATATGGCCCTTACTGACTAAAAAACCCATCCCGTTCCTTCAAGCCTTCATACCGGGGCTCGAGCGCCCTTTCGGATTACCCTGGCCCCAGTAGGCTTCGACCCGGCTGGGCCCCTGCTGTTGCTGACAACTCCTTGAGGCGCGTGGGAACAGCTCGCGCTGTCGACGACTTGGGCTTGGTCCGGACGGTTACCGGACGGCCGGACAGCGAGCTACCCATTGCTCTCTGTCCGCAAGCCCGCGCCTACGGTGGCTGGAAATCGGGATCGGAATCCCGGTGGCGGCGAGAGCGGTTGGCTTCTTGGTCAAGTGGTTAGTCTGTGGTCTTGACTGCTATACCGGAGGTCGTGGGTCCGATTCACACCCGAGACAAATGTTTGAGTGATGGGCATGATCATTTGTTCTGTGTCTGGGTGTAATTTATCTATAAAAAAATATTTAGGTATCTTCTTCGTCCTGTCCTTATCTCATATTATTTGGAATCGGAGCAACACGTTTTTTTCTTCCATTTTGTCCTATCACCCATCAACTATCACTAACTCACTTTTCTTTCATATCACTCCTCACGCAATCCATCCATATTTTCTTTGGCCTCCCTCTCCCTCTTCATCCATCTACATGTATACTCAGAACAATAATAATAAAATAATATGTATGTATATATGTAGAAGTATATAAGTATGTTTATCAGTTGTCTAGTACTCACAGCACAAGCTCTGCTTACTTTGAGACCAGATGGCGTTGTGTGAAATTTGTGTATAAAAATATAACAAACGCTGGGTGATGTTTAAAGTTTTCTAGGTTAACCTTGATAACGCGTACCCAGGCTCTGTTGCTCTCCGAGACTGTAAAAATACGATAATATCGTCAGAAGGATTAAGCGTCGTATCTCTTTAAAGTGATGTTACTATGAGTTAGACTCACACTCACAACAAAACTTTTTCTAAGTATCTGAACCACCGAGATATAATTTATTACTACGTAAAAAGAAATAACAAAACCTACGTAGGTGTATTTATTTATAATTGATGTCCCGTTAATAATGTTATTACAATAAGGCCAGGGGGTCAATGTACTCATCAACATCGGCAAGTAGTTGTTAGGGTCTTCACATAACTAGAGGTCTCGATTTATTTTGGCCAACAAATCAGAAAAGACAAAGAAAAAAAGAATCAATTAATATAGCAATGCTTTTTTTGGATGTGGTCAAATAAACAATTAAGTTTTTTCTGATACACAAGAACTTATTAAAACTAATATACTTCAACGCAATATTGCAAATGCACTACTTGAGACCATATTTTCCTTTAGTGTAGAACTGTCAACATGTCCGCATCGTAGTATTGGCTTGACCATATCTACTGAGACATAGCGACAAAATAAATGGAACGAAAGTCACGGCGCAGCATTAGTTTTGTTCATAAACTCGGCAGAAACAACAGTAATATGTACGTTTACCGATGGCGACCTTTTTTACCACCTTTTTATAGCATATTACGAATCTACTTGGGACCAAACGAAATGGATATTACTTTTCGGTCTTACGGCATTGTAGAAATATTCGCCCGTCTATAATAATTTGTCGTCGACTTCTGCTTTTGTCAAGCTGTGCGAATATGCTGACAAATATATTTGGAACTAAAATATTGTAACACGTTGTAGATATACTTCTATCTGTTTAAACACGGTGATTAATTCATTAAACCCCAAGCGAACGTCGGCGTTCCCTTTCTCATTGTCTCATATTGTGTCTCTAATTACGGTTTTCAAAAAATGCAAAATCAACCATATAATATTCCCAATGCTGGTACTCAAGCTTTTCTCTAAGAGAGAGAATGGGCCATAATCCACCACGCGGGCCCAGTGCGGGTTGATGGATCACGTGTCTTTAAATTTTCATGTACAATGTGATAATTAAATAGTGGTAATTGACCCATAGCCTGTTGGTCTAGTGGTTAGTGACCCTGACTGCTATGCCGGAGGTCGTGGGTTCGATTCCCACCCAGGACAAATGTTTGTGTGATGAGCATGATCATTTGTTCTGTGTCTGGGTGTGATTTATCTATATTATTTATGTATTTAGAAATATATAAGTATGTATTTATCAGTTGTCTAGTACCCATAACACAAGCTCTGCTTAGCTTAGGACTAGATAGCGTTGTGTGATAGTTGTGGAATATTATTATTATTATAGCATACCATAATCAGGGTTATAACCTTCCAACTGCTGGGAATCAGGCCTCCTTTATAATAAGAGAAGGAATGGGTAATCAACAACACGGGTTGGTTTCAGGACATGCCGGTTTCCTCACGATGTTTCTTTACCGTTTTGATAGTGGTGATGAAATAAATTACATGAAATAATGCTCCTAGTTAGGTTTGAACCTACAACTTTCAACTCACAAGTCGGGACCATAACCCGACTTAGGGTGTTTTTATTATTGTGCGGTTTTGATTACGCATGCGGGATTTCCCCGTGCGCGTAACCCCCAAAAATTCCTATTCCATGCAAGTATTTATTGCGCGCATAGCAGTTTTTTTGCATTTTGATATTTTTTTTAGAAATTCCGCGTAAGTGATAAATTCCACACAATATTGAAAACACCCTTATGATTGACCAATCTGCACGCATTGTTCACACTGGTATTTTTTCAAATGAAAAAATAAATAAAAACGATTATGTCATCAAAATTTTGTATAACTTAGTTTAATGTTTGAATTTCTGTGAAGAGATGGTTTTGATAGGTTAACGACCGCTCTGGCCATGGTATAATGAAACAATAAGTAAATTGTTGTAAAAGTACCAACAATGTAATAAATAAAGTTGGTACCAAGCCTTTTGATTGACTTTTCTGGAAACAAGGAGTACACCTAAGCCTTTCAGCTCCCCTCCAATAAAGTTACCTTACTTTATAAAGTAACTTTTTAACCAATGAACATAGCGTGCTGTGGTCTTCCCGTCCGATTATACGAGTAATTTAGGTGTTTTCAAGGCCAGATTGAATAGGCTTTTAATAAACTAGTGCACTTCATCATCAACGATTGTATCACTGCTTACCATCAGGTGGGATCGCAGTCAAGCACTAGTTAATAACAATTACGTAAAAATATTTTATTTAAATATACACTTTTTTGATGTGAAGAATCGTCGAATTACATATGTCAGACTTTACTGATAAAAATTCGTCTGTTTTCTTTAGTTGCTCTTTGCGGATCACGGTACCCTTTTCAGAAAGTGGACATCGCGGTCATCGGCTCTAATGGGCGCCTACAGTTTATAGTACACAGGTTACAGATTATCTCTTTGAAGCGTGCATGAAATACTATGCACCTTTGACGACTCCGTTTCATAAAAATATTTCAATAGATTTTCTAAGCTAGCTAGCTAGCTTGTCGTACAGCCGTCCGCTCGTCGTCAGAATTAAAACACTTCTTTCTAGAGGTTTTTTTGAAGTTGTGTAGGCGGAAAAAAGAGTATCGCATAGAAAACAACTTAAGACTAAAATATTAACAGTCGCACGAGTCGATCTTTAACTCGACTCACCAGTAACCGACCTCAGTCGTTTGGTGGATTGGTTAAGATCTTAATATACTTAGACTTTTTCATGCCCGAAAAGCAGGGTTCTTTAAGTCAAGAGTGAATAGGTTACTTCTAGGCAAGCTGCTCCATCGTCGGCCACATCATTACTTACCATCAGGTGAGATAGTGGTCAAACGTGAGCCTATCAATAAAAAAGTAAAAAAAAAGCACGTTAAACCGTTGGTTATGGCCTGTAGTGCTAACACGTCGTGTAAACTCGTCAAGCTCGACCTTAACTTAACTTTAAAGGGATTAAGCTACATAAGGTGTATAGCTCCATCCCTTTTTCTCACTCGAACAAACATTTTAAACACGTCATGGTAAGTCTCCTGCTCTACGTAAAATACAGATATCTTGCTGTATCCTCCTAGATTGACGCCAGGCGCCAGGTGAAAAAAAAAGATGTAGACAAATCACGTAACGCAGAAAGACTGTGTTTTTTTTGTTTTTTATTCTAAGGTTTCCTTTATTTTTAGCATTTTGTCAGCCAGTTTATATACGTACATATGTATCTTACTTTGAGACAGAAAACTATTATTATTCTGCATTTATTTATCTCAAGACCGTAGAAAGTGCCGTAGGAAGACGTATGAGGAAGTCGAAGTCAACTCGCAGAAGCCCTTTAGACAATTTTTATGGAACGTGATGCCAACCTGTGGTTATTCCTGTACGCGCTGCGCTAGTACTTAGCTCCTAGGAACCTTCACTTGGCGGGAAACTATTGTGACTCAAGGAAAATATAAGGCTATAGTTTTAGGGGGCTTAAATGGACTGGTGACCAAGAACTATATTATTATTTTCTAGATATTTAACACCATTCAGCTTACGGCTGGTTGGGTCTTTGATTTCAATAACCCTATAAACTTATCGGTCCATTGAATCTTCAAGCTCAGCTCAAAGGTAACGTAGGCGGAAACGCCGACTAGATCTAGCAAGCGTCACTGGTCACAAATTACGTGATAGTTACTTGGCTCTCCAATCGGGTCTATTGCCTGCTTTTGTGGTGGGTAGGGGCGCCACGCGACTGATTTTGTGGGATATTTTAGTTTGTTACTGAACTGTTTTTGTCTTGGATATGTGTTTAGAATTGTGTGGTTTAGTTTTTTTATTGTTGATAGGTTCGCGCGGTTAACATAGGTTAAGGTGGTTAAACATAGGTTTAACCACTTTTATCCATCTTTTAAAGATAACTAAATTATATTTATAACTGCCCATGCTCATGTGAGGGCCACCAGGACAAGCAAAGAAATGCGTATTCACTTCAAATAAATTTATCGTGTTTTATTTCATAGCCGCTTCATAGGATATGCTATGCTGCTAATCTATATTCACCTGCTATGCTCCTAGTCTTGCAAAACTGCACTTTTCAAGATTTATATGAGACCAATAACAAAGCTTTACAGATTAACAAATATTGGCCAGATAAAATGTATTTGTGTTCCTCGACACAAAAAGAAAAAGATTTAATTTAGGCCATTATTATTTATTTATTTATTTAACAATTCAAGTACACACTTAACTTATATAAGAAAAGAAGACGGAAACAGAAAAATAGGTACATAGGTGATGCTTATTTCTAAAAAAATCTCTTCCAGCATACCCGCAAAAAGAGAATTGGAAAAAAAGAGATGTAGACACCGTGTGTAAAAGTGAAAGGAAAAATTAACAAACAAAACAATTATTATAAGAATATACCTACAATATAAATATACTTATACTATCATAAATATAAACATACATGTAGTAGAATATGGGCATTTATAAAACGTTTTTTTTTTCTTATTTTTATAAAGATAACAAACAGCAGTATACAATACAATAATGTCGGCACTTAGTCAATAGAAGGAACTTAAACACTGCTAAGAGCTTGTGCACATAATTTTGGGGACAGGTGGATAGATATAATATATGCTAAAAAATACAGTAGAAGCTCAACATATATACAGCGTAACAATGGTCGGTCTTACGTCTGAACAATTTTGAAGAATGTGAAAACTATAAGTGAAACATATTAAGTCGAATTTGGAACCACAATATGATTATTTGACTACTATTCCGTGTGTAGAAGAAAGCAAAAAAATTCAAAGCAAAAGAGTGATGACAATGTAATTTTTTTTTGCATCTGCCATCTGACATACCTAGGTACTATTAACGCAATAATAGTCAAAATGCTAAAATTTACCGTCAAAATTTAACGGACAGTGAAAAACGGTTGTATAAATGACTAATCTTATTTTGAATGTAGTACAGCTGTAGATTTTAGTTTTCTTTTTTACAATAATTATAACAGTCTTTGTTAGTTTAATGGTTTACATTCTTACTGGTAATAAATGCATTTTCCCTTTTGATTATAGTTCCCAAAATTATACATTTTGCTTTGGTTCTTCTCAGAATTTCTTTACCAATTAATTTAGTCTTCTCTATACGCCCGAATTGTACAAGCGTAAACTAGACAGAAATAATAACAATTAAGGTTTCCATTGAATACTGAAAATAATTCATCTTCCAAAGAAAATACTAGGAACGTCCTTCACTAATATTAAAACGTTGTTACTGTTCTAACAACATAGCATTTAGGAAGGCAGGTTGCCGTTTAAACCCAATATCCAGATTGAAGCCCGGCTTTTCAATAGTGATAGTGTCGGGATTATAGGCTTTGTTGTGCTATAATAATAAGAACCATAATGGCGTTTATGTTCTTCGATGGAGATGTATAATAAAGTTTGTATGGCTTTTGAGAGATAATATGTATTTATGTATATTTACAAGCATTTGCTATCTTTAAAAATTACCCGAGAGCTATAGTCAATTTAATTGAAATACCGATTAGGTACATTTTACAGATTAATGAGTTTTGATAAATATTAGACACTTATGACAATTATAAGACTTACTATAACCATTAATTACAAAGAAAATATAGAATAATGGTACTTATATTTTTCAGAGATTACGTACAGCCTACGAGAACATAAATCAAAAAATACAAAGTAAAAAAAAACACAAAAGTTAAACATCAATGTTAATAAAAAAAAGTTCAGGAAGACGCCTAAATCGCCCGTTTTACCGTTTCCAAATTATTTCAGGTATGTCTTCTAGTCTAGCCAACTATAGCTAAATACCTGTATTTTACATGGATCTTTAAGACCTCCACAACCTAGTAATTGGATAACACGATAATCCAAAGCAAGACAGCTTAACGCCTTTCGAACATAAACTATTTAACACCTTTTTAACGACGCGCTAACAATCGATAAACTGCACTTTATATATGAAGAGTAGGCTAACCAATAAAGGCAAGAACACAATGACGTAGCAATAACACGGCAGTCAGGCGACCGTACAATGTCAGTGGAATATGTTGAGCGTGGTACCTACTGGCGTGTTAATCAGTTGTTAGATTCTAAGCTAATGCGTGTTTACATTGTTAGTGCTTAGTTATTTCTAAGCTTTGATCAGGTATGAAGAGTATCGAACCATCCGTTTTAAAAGACGTATCTCCTTTCGGCATTCGTACAATAAAAAATAACAAAATTATTTTGCAATGAAGTGATGGAAATGTTTGGTAGTAAAATATTTTTTGTCAACGTCATTGGTTTAGGGTCTCAATAGACGGATCGCATTTCAACTGCAAATTGCAGTTTAAGTGCAGTTTGAATGTAGTTGACACGACTGCAATAAAACTGCAAACCAAACGTGCGGTCCGATTGCAGTCGTGTGAAATGCAATTGGATTGCAGTTGAAATGCAGTCCGTCTATTTAGACCCTTAAACAGCAATAAAAAAAAAACGAAAATGTTTTGCGTACAAAGGATGGAGAGTTTTAAGGATATGTTAGGTAGTAAAAATATATTTTGTGCAATTTTAAATGAAAGAGATAAAAATCAATGATCTCTATGCTACCTAGATAGCTTGTTTGCTATACTTCCTTCAATTTGCAATATGCAAGCCAACAAAGACTAACAAACATAATGCATACAACGAACAGTTTTATTGTTACATATGAGTAGACCGTATGTCAACTTTCAGTTCCTGAGCAATCAGGGCTTACAGTAGTTTGAGCGTCGAGGTTGTAGGGGCTAATCGAGAAAAAGAAAAGTCTGTTGAAAGAAAAGTCAGCTGAGCGAGTTCAATGACCTGTAGGTACTTTGTACGCAAAGCCGACTATTAACTACAGGTCATTGAACTCGCTCATCTGACGGTTTCTTAAAGATACTAATTTCGTACATGCATGAATTAATACGAGTTTTGAAAAAGAGGTACTTTATTTTTTAATTTTATCTTTACAAATCGATAGTGTTTCATGTACCCGATCGACCCTCCACGGGATTAAAACGATTAAAATTTAGCGGTGTATAAAAATACTAGATTTATGATTCGAGTTTTGAATATACTAAAATTAATGTTGTCACTCAACTTAAAATTCAGTTGAAAATCAGCAAAACCAACAACTATGTAGTAGTGGTCTGGCATTTTCTGAAACTGGCTTACCATGATGTGATAAAATGTCAGATGAGCGAGAGAGTAAGAGTGATGGAGCTATAAACCCTTTAACAGTTCAGTTTAGGCCGTCAAATAGATCGCGTTAAGAGCTGGTGGCCTCTGAACCAAATATTATTGCTTTTTTTTTGTTTATTAAAACTTTATGCACATAAACACTGTACAAAGGCGGACTTAATGCCTTAGGCATTTTCTGCCAGTCGACCTTAGGGTAGTGCAGGAACAGAAACAGTATTTGTACAAGGACACTGCCACGACCCACCTACCCCGGGACACCGCATCCCCCGTCGTGAGGGCTCGCACGCACATGATGGCGTCCACCGTGGAGCGCATCTTGCGAAAGCCGAACTGACGTCCGAAAAGTCCGACCACAATGAGAAAAAAAGATACAAAAATACATTTATACTTAGATACATACATACAAATTAACAATGTTATTATGAGAAACGAATCTAACAAATCCAACTTCCTGCGAATGTGTTCACGTGCCTTCAAGTGAACCGACTAGACGCTGTCCTGACGTTCAACGGGAGCAGAAAGCGCTCCCAAAGGGAGATCGCCTGGACAAAGAAGGAAGACTTTGTTTGTTCCTACATGTGTATTGATTTACCACATAAAAATGTTTTCTTTATCTAATAAAAATAACCATGGTAGGTGCTAGTATTCAAAATCTAATGAAATTGGTAGGTTCATCCGGGTCCGAATGACGAGCTGTCCTATAATATGTGTGATTTTTTCGAAGTAAGTGTTTCTCCTTTATATCAAATAAGCTAATCAAGTTATATAAATTTTATCAAAACAGTAAAATATCAAGAGAAGAGCAGTGACGTTAGATAATGGTTGCTCTTGTCGGCTAGATAATCCAGCGTGTGGCCAGTGAGTACATGCGCTGGAAATTTGATGGTTAGGAAACAGCGTCGGCCCGAACCAAGTGAATTGTTACGAGGTTGGCATGGATGGATATATTGTGAAAACCCGGATGCTTTCTAATTGAAATATACAGGTCTTATGATGCATGATATATTTATAAAATATAACCTTTATTGCTTTTTGATAAATTGACGACTTATCTAGTAACTTCTGCGAAGCAGTAATGCTCGCTAAGGAGGAGGCCGACCGCATCAGGCAACGGCGCTCTCGCCGCCGCCGCCGGGATTCCGATACCGATTTCCAGCCACCGTAGGCGCGGGCTTGCGGACAGTGAGCAATGGGTAGCTCGCTGTCCGGCCGTCCGGTAACCGTCCGGACCAAGCCCAAGTCGTCGACGGCGCGCGCTGTTCCCGCGCGCCTCAAGGAGTTGTCAGCAGCAGCAGGGGCCCAGCCGGGTCGAAGCCTACTGGGGCCAGGGTTATCCGAAAGGGCGCTCGAGCCCCAGTATGAAGGCTTGAAGGAACGGGATGGGTTTTTTAGTCAGTAAGAGTCTGACACTATCTCCCGCTCCGCCCAAGAGCGGGTGTTGTCATAAGATGATTTTTCCCATAGAAAAAAAAAAAAAAAAAACGACTTATCTAGTAACAAGAACAATAAATTAAGAGTTTAAAAGTCATCATTCAATTGGAATTTGTACAAATTGATTTGTTGAAAATAACCATATATTTTTTGATAATCACTTTATAAAAAGAGTCGCAATAGACAAAATAAGTAAATAAATGATACTAAATTATTGATCATGAATTTTTTATGATAATGGTGATAAAATAAAGCTAAAACTACACTGCGCACACGTGTGCCACACACGCCGATCTTGGCGCATCGGTCTCCATACATTTTACATGAAAACTAGACTTGGAGAGCTACACTTGATCCAGGTCACGCGACGCCACACGACGTCGTTCTACGTACAAATCAGACGCGCACGTGTGCGTCGGTCTAATGAATTTCTAGCTTAACAGTTGTACATATTGGATTTGGAGATATTATTGTTGTACGTTAAGTATATAAAATTGTGATTAAAAAAAAATGGGTTATAAAGCTATATATGGGTTATAAGCTCACTGCAAGAGCTGTATTTTTTTTATAATGTCAAAATAAACTACTAAATTGTGACCCTATAATTTGAACATTTAGTAAAGTTATTTTTTTCGAAAATTACAGAAAAATAAACGAACGTTAAACAGTTTAAATTCAATTTACGATTACCACTTTAGTTTAAACGGTTTAAGTTTCGCGAATCGTAAACCGGAATTCAATCAACACTAATATACCAGGGACCATGTAGATTACCTTAAAAGCATCCCCTTGGCGTAAAATCAGGTACATTGTACTGACAAGCTAATATCCCCTGCTTTGTAGGTGGTAAGGTAATCCCGAGGTACATTGTTCGTGACAATTAGGTACCTAATTTAGTCCTAAGAAAATCGTTTTGTCGTTGGTTCCGGTTATTTAGTTGGAACCAAGAAAATGTGCCACTAGTATTACTAAAGGTATAGTTTCCTTTTCTTTGATTTTTACATAATGTCTGACAGTTTTGAGTACTTTTCGCGATCTACCCAAATGTCCTTTCTTTGGTGTTGTTCGAATCTTTGAGGCTTATTAGTAGTCTCGAGTTGAGCTACACGAATACTGACAAATGATTGTACTGACTAGACAGATCCACTCAGAACTGTGTTGTTCTTTCTTCAAAAGAGTATCTCAGACTGCTATTGCATGGTTCTCACATAATTTGACCATTAGGTACATGTTTGCTGTATGGACTGACCCCTGAGTTTGTTTCATTGTTCCTTCTCAGGGTAATCAGCTAGGAAACACCGGCTTCATCTTGTTTACATTGACGTAAACATATTTACAAAATAAATATCATTTATCACAGTGTAACCGATTTTTAGGGTTGTGCACGTCATTGAATTGGATTTCTAGCCAAAGACTTGCCTAATGTATGTGACTTTACATGTTCGTGGGTGCGCTCACGATACAGGAGTAATTCTACTCAGTCCAGATCTTTAGTTGCTTGGATTTCTCTTGCGTGATCACATCAGAAATGAAGATAACCGCAGGAGCACTAAGGTTACAGACAAAACCCAAAGAATCCCCAAACTTAAGTGACAGTGGGCAGGGCACATTGTTCACAGATCAGATGGTCGATGAGGACGAAAGGTTCTGGAATGGCGACAACGCCTCGTTGGAAGGCTTCCCACAAAATGGACCGATGACCTGGTGAGGGTCGAAGGAATCCGATGGATGCGAAGCCTATGTCCAACAGTGGACGTCTTTTGGATGAAATAATGATGATGATGATGATAGGACCTTTAGTTTCCTTTATTACTTTAAAAACAGACCGTGTAACAATGTCTTTACTAATTATGAGATAGTGTGTGTCTGACGTTTGAAACTTCCGAACACGACGACATGACGCGACGTCGTGTCGCTACGGTTAGTAATTACTTATTGTAAGGATGAAATACAATGCGTCATTATATCACCTTGGAGATTGGATTTGAAATTACAATATGTAGGTGTCTATAGGTTAATAGCTTCTGATAATAACAGTAGGTACTGTATGTTACTACGACTACTGTGTGTAGGTACTGTGCATAGGTATGCAGGATTAATTTAGGATTAAACTTTATACTAATGTTTGTATTTACTGGATAATGCAGTATTACTAGGCCTCCTACAAGGTGGATCAATGAGATCATCGTCCACCTGGTTGACACCAGACCCATACCAGGTGGTGCAAATCACTGGAATCCGATGGATGCGAGATGCACAAGATCGGTCATTGTGGCCCCACTTAAGGCGCGAATTACACAGAAACGGCGTAAGGTGAAGGCGCGGTGCAGGCGCAGAGCAGATGAGGAACAGAAAAGGCACGGACGCGATTTAAATTATATCAAAAAGGCAAAGAGACGCCGCAACTAGTCATTATACAGGCTGACTTTATTGTGGTAGCATGTCTTCCTCTTCAGACGACGAAGATGCGCTTGCTTTGCTCCAACTCATTAATGTGCAGGGACACCGAAGATGTCTCAAGAGCATAAATATTTTAAAATAATGAAAAAATTATGTGAATATCCTGATCGTTTTTCTACAGTGTATAAAATATCACTAGAATGCTATCGTCACGCATTTTTTTGCACCTACTGTATAAACAAAAGTCGTGCTGCTTGCGCGCCTCTCCAGTCACGCCTGCTAGCGACGCGGAACTACATTTTGTATTGAAACGTTTTGAACAAGCAAGATGCCTGCGCCGCTCCTTCACCTTACGCCTTTTCTATACAATTCGCGCCTAAGAGACGCCTAAGAGAGGCCTGTGACACTGGACGTCTTATGGCTAAAATTATGACGATGTCGTATATTCCATAAACAGCATTCTAATTTACCAATATTTTTTTATCACAGGAACCAAAACAGCAATAATCATTAATGGCTTATCTATGTATACAAACTAATTTTCATTTAGAGATTTAAAAACGTTTTAACAAACCTAAAACCGGCACAAAATAATACAAAACCTAACTAACCAATGTTAGTGCAGTTTTGTGTGTCTTCCCTCTCGCGTCACTGACTCTCTTTTTTTTATATCACTTCTCCAACCATTCATACATCTTTTCTTTAGATCCCCTCTCTCTCTCTATCTGTCCATATGTATACTTATATTAATTGTAATTCGTTAAGTGTGTATCATCCTTCCTTATTAGATGAATATACCAAGACAAATACTGGCACATATGTATATACAACCATCGAATATTAAAACCTCAAGAGGTAAGGCTATGTGTTGTTTTAGGTCTTATTCTTACAAGATGTAAACTAACACATATATACGTAAATATGAAAACTCTAATACACATTGACTGACCCAGTAACCTGACAAAAACGAACAACAAAAGACTTTCTAGCCATCACAAGGCGAAGCATCTACCTTACATATACCACTTCCTTCCTCCACAGTTCCAAAGACAGGTAGCAAAAAGGTTAGCATGAAAATGCACTTCGGCCGAGCTCCATTCAACGGTGGATAATAACCGCTCCAATATTATATATGCTTTGCCGCCGGCTCTATGATATTGTGACGTCGTATTCTAAACAGTGCTCTGCTAACATATCAGACAAGCTGTTGTTTACCCTTCTAAATATTATGGTGATGCTATAATCATAATAATATTATAATGTTGAACGTTTGCAAGAAAGTGGTGTTGAACGTTTGCAAGTGTATGTGTGTAAAGTCAAAAGTTAATTTTCCTTCAAGCGTATAATTTGGAACTACTAAATCTTCCTCAAGCTCAGTTAGGTCTTCTTCATAATTATTATATTTTAAGTTCTTTTAATTACAATGATTTGATAGAAAATTTATCGTATTATATATTAGTTTATAATTTTAGCATTTTGTATTGTATTATTATAAGCACCAAGTGCGAGAATGTTTGTGTCTTTACCCGACCATAGCTTGAACTAGGTCCAGACTCAACTCAATCCTGACGTCCTGACAAGTGGTCGCCACCACTGATTACTTCCACTGGGAAGCGGTGGTGCTCCACCCAAGCGGGCTCACTTCAACCATAAGTTCCACCCTGTCCTCTGGGCAATCAGCGCAATGGTGATACTCGAGAGATTCTTCCACATGAATCCAGTGCAGGAACCTCCTGAACTTACCATGTCTGGTGTGGACCTGCGAGATGCGGAAGGTGGGGACGCCGTAGCGCCTCTCCAGCCACTCCTCAAATAGGGATATTTTTGCCATGGTTATTATAAATAGATTCGATTCAAATAACGCACGTGGTATAAATAAAAAAAAACTCCGATACGATAAAAAAAAATCTGTAGGTGAAAAATATCCCGAACATTATTGCAACCACAATGCTAGTGGGAATCGCCACCGCAAACATTAATTAAAGTATCAATACATCACTGGACTCTTTCCCTTTCCTCTCAACAAAAGAACCAATACAAAAGATGGAGAAAAAAAATCAATTTAGCAACGTCCAACAAACAACAATGAATATTGCCGCGATAATTCAAAGTGCCGTAATTTCCGTGCCGTCAGTTTCATGCGACTAGATCTAGGTCCAAACGTATACCAGTCAACCCTACCGAACGTATTGGAAACGAGCGAGACAACCGTCCCGCTCTGACAATGTAGTGGTTGAAAGAGATAGACGTATTATTGTTGTTGCGTTTGAACGGTAGTAGGATGACATCGAATAGCCATTGAGCCCTGGACAAGACTGGATTTGACGGTTTGTGGTTTCAATCGAACGGGCTAGGATGTTTTAATGAGTACGAGATGCGTTGTTTTTTTAATGCTGTACAGTTTTACGGAGCTCTCGTATTGAAAACAAAAAACTAACTGGGTAAAAAGGCTTGCAGAACACCGAAAAATGATGGCAAAAACTATACGTAATCATTTTACGAAAATCTCCAGTAGCAGTTTTTAACTAACCGACTTTTTTCTAAGCCAGATTGACACGTCTACGAAAAAAATCCAAAAAACTTTTACCTCAACTTCATTAAGTAAGTCATATTCCGAATTTTTTCTTAGAGCCATAATGACATAAAAAAGAGAAAGTAGGGTTGCCCCGCTTGGTTTATTAGGGCCCGAGATTTAAGGGCCAGTTAGGGCGCTTGTTATTCGGGACCTCTTTCATAGTTCAGATTTGAGCGAGTCCTTGACAGTGATGTGTTTGAGGATGAGTGGCTTTGGTATTATTATTATTTTTTGCACTGAAAATTGAATATTAAATTATTTTTTTTTGGAAAAAAAGGGTGTTTTTTAACAGGATCAATGTGACTAACTCTTGCATCCGTGAATTAAATCTTAGGTTTTTTTTGTGAGGTGAAAAATCATCTAATGACTTCGACCCACTCTAGAGAGGAGCAAGAGCAAAAGGGCGTGTCAGACTTTTACTGACTAAAACCTCACATTTATGTCCTTCAGTTGCCTTTTGCATTGTAGTACCATACTTTTGCCCACAGCGCTAACAGGCATAGGCCCTAGTTGTTGATGTCAGCCGTAATAAACCATAGGGGGGACCTACGGTTTGCTGAAGTCAACAATGAAACTACACGAGATCAACGACTCGGGTTCGGTTCAGGACGAGCAAATGGCTAGCTTCCCATTGCTCATCGTCACCATTCATTCAGTCATCGCAACCTTGCGCTACTGTGACCGGCGTTCACTCTACGATTTCCGACGCCCGGGGTAACTTATCCTAGGTGAGATCACAGTACAAACTTAAAAGAATGTACTATGGTCTCTTAGGTCTGGTGTATATAAAAAGAATCTTCGGTCAAGCTTTTTTTGACACATACCTATATCTTCGGGTTAGTAAATTTTTGTAGCAGACCACGTAACAGAAAGCTGTTACGTGGTCTGCTACAAAAATTTACTAACTTAAACAATTCAATAAAATTATTTTCCTATCAAAATCAAATCTTATTCTTAATTTTCGCTACTTTTTTAAAGTATATTCAATCGATCAGCCTGCATGCCATCTTAGATATCATATACCTAGTTAAGTACGAATTAATGTGATAGGATAATAGTAGAGGATACGATTTAGAATGACCTTCACCGGTTTGTTTAATGGATGAAACGTATTTTATGATAAATTTAGTATATTAAATAATGTAACGCGGGTGGGTTGCCTGAAAAATTCCTGGCTAAACAATTTTTTTTTATTTTGAAAAATGCACCGGTGTGTTTAACGAATAAATTTAATACTAACCGAAAGTATGAAGCCTTTAGAGCATAAAAATGTTGGGTTGCCTATTTGTTTCCTGGCATAACTATGGGTTGCCAGGTATAAACAGGTATGTATAAACAGGTGTGTTTATTTTGATATACAACAACTTCTATATCAAAATAAACGCTGTTTCATTAAGAATACGATGTTATAGTGTAGTCTGCAAAAAAATCTGGTATGAATAACGGTTGTGCATATTTCTAAAAAAAAGTAAATTTTCAATTTTTTATTAATAATAGTCTCGCCAGGAATTTCTTAGGCAACCCACCCGCGTTATATTATTTAATACACTAAATTTATCATAAAATACGTTTCATCCAGTAAAAAATGAAGATATCCGCAGGAAAACTAAGGTTGCCGACATAGCACAAAGAATTGCCAAACTTAAGTGGCAATGGGCAGGGCACATTGCTCGCAGAACAAATGGCCGTTGGGTTTTGGAGTGGCGTTTGCGTACCGGAAGACGCAGCGTTGGAAGGCCTCCTACAAGGTGGACCGATGACCTGGTGAAGGTAGCGGGAAACCGATGGTTGCGGGACGCACAGGAACGTTCGATGTGGCGACGCTTGGGGGAGGCCTATGTCCAACAGTAGACGTGTATCGGCTGAAATGATGATGATGATGTTTCATCCATTAAAACAGACCGGTGAAGGTCGTTCTTAATCGGATCTTAGACTATAATATTCTACTTTCACGGGAGGAAATTGCTGGCAGAAGCTAGCAAATAAATCCATACAATTATTATAAATGTGAAAGTAACTCTGTCTGTCTGTCCGTATGTTACATTTTCACGGTTAAACTACTGAACCAATTTTTATGAAATTTGGTACGAAGCAAGATTGAAACCCATGAAAGGACTTCATACTTATTATCTGGCTTTGACTTCGACTTTGCGTCCTCTATAACCGAAATTCAGGCAGATAAAGCCGCTGGTTTAAGCTAGTATAATGTATATACTTGATAGTTTTTCACAAAATAATTCTAACAAACTTTCAACAAGCTCCAATTTGGAGGAGGATTTTCTCAAACAAGGGATAGCTCCATTTGGGAACAATTTCAGTTGTTTCTAAATAGATTAATTGAGCACTAAAAAGTTATACAGCAAACTTTACAATGTATAGAGTTTGCTGAAAGCCATTTGTTAGATCCTGAACATTTCTGAAAGGTATTGTTTAGTAAATGAAGTCAGTCAAGGTTCAGTTAATTCTTCTCATTTGTACCAGTTTATTGAAGGCATTATTTAATAATAATAATAATAAACCTTTATTTCAGAACTTAAAGGTCCATAAAACATTTAAAATTACAAAATAATGACATCAGGATAATAACAATGACACAATAAATTAAATCAAAATAAAAAAAAAAACAATAAAAGTCAATAAAATTAAATTTAAATTAAAGATAAAAAAAATAGCTTTAAATTTAATTTTTATAATCAATAAAAAAACAAATGCGTTAATTAAAAAGTCAATTTTGATTTCAAAATAAATAAATTAAAAATAAATTAGTTGGAGATGACTTCTCATCTTCCAAAAAAAAAAACTTTTTAGACAATCGGGGGGTAGACCGATGACCTCGAACCTCAAGCTTCTCGTGTCATTCTAATCCAGTAAAACTTAAGTATCACATGGAAGTTCTGAGAAAGGAAATTGGTGCTCCTAAAACGCATAGGCCAACTAGATGACACAGGTATGGTTTTAGTCAATCAAAGTCTGATACGCCCGGGATACTCCACCCTAGAGTCATTTCATGATCTTCCACTCCAAAAAAAAACATACTTATAATACAAACTTTCACATTTATAATATTAATGTGATCCCAGGACAACGGTCTTTCCTGATACACAAAGAAGGAAGCATTTGTCTACACACACTACGTTGTATGTCGATTACACACCATTAAGTTCACGTTTCCTACAGTACAATTTTTCCCTCCAATTTACCTTAAGTGTTGTCTTAGATAACTGAGAGTTAATGGCAATGAAAAACCAACTGGATGTGTTTAGTTTTCAAATGTCAGATATATTGTGTGGCAGCTTTACAATACTTCATTTATCGATACTTCTTCTCTCTTCCCTCTCCTCTTTGTTTTCCTTGTTTCGTTTCTTCTCTTTTTTCTTTACTGTTTTTTTCTAGTTTTTGCTTTTTTCTATACACATCACCTCCATTCATCATATTTATCCTACCTTCTCCCAAACATGATGGAATGGCTTTCTGTTTAACCGGATGCATTTGATTAATACTAAATTTAAGTATAGTCAGACTTCTAATGCTCCAACTGCTGAGACTCATACCTCGGATCCTAATTCAATCCACAACGTGGGATCAGTGCGGGTTAGTGGATGTCACAGGTCTTCGAATGTTTGATTCTAGGACATCGTCGTAGGATTTCCTTTAACGTTTTGAGAGTAGAGTGGTAATGAAATAAATTACATATCTCCGGTAGAACATCTGCCACTGGGACATGAACTACAGTGGTCAATCCGGAAATCTTTAGTCCAACTACGGGCTTGTCCGCTGCCAAGATAATCTGGCCAAAAAAGGTACCTATACTTGGCCCATCGCAAATAGAGTGCCAGTGCGGAGTCCTTTTACATGATATGCGTCACTTCTTGCCCAGCGTATAGAAATAGCTTCCATGACTTATACGAGGCCAACGACAGAGCTTTCGAGGTGGTTAAATATTGGTTGGACCAGATTTGAGGCAGATCGACACGAAAGAAAAAGAAAAAAATTACACAAATTAAAGCGCCTGTCTGGGTTTGATGGAAAGTATAACTCGTAAGTCTGGGCGACCATAGCTGATGCAGTTGGTAATACTGTTACCGACGGAAAATTAAAGTAAAGCATAGCCGTGTTCTACTAGATGGTGCTGAACTTAATTATAGTTTATTTTATTTTTAGCGTAAGTATGGTGGTATACTTTGTTTCTTTATTATCTTCATGTATGTGTGCCAAACAAAGTATTTTTCTTTCTTTATAGCAAAGTACTATGGTTAGTTACTTTTCTGAGTTTATCTAAGATATATCTGGTCCCGTGCCTAAGAAAACACGTAAAGCCGTTGGTCCGGTTTGTCATTCATAGATCTATAACAGTTGTTAACGGTACTCAGACGCCAGAAAGTCCATGCAAGAAGTAACGTGTGGCACAGTTACTGGGTTACAGAGGTTTGATACGCAGTTGATCCAAGTAAAATAGTACAGTACCATTTCCATCAGGCTTGGGCCCATATCTTTAACCTTAATACAAATGTACAGGAAACATACCACAGACCGCATTAAGAAAAACCCGAAACGATACGACGCCCGTACATCATTGTTAAGTACATCATAAAATATATATTCAGCCAACTTCACTCACGTTACTATTAAGTGTGCAAACATTTCAACCAAACGGATTCTACGTGCAACCGGGAAAACGGATTTCTTATGTTTACGGCAGTTTCTTTAAAGGGGTTGCTCTGGTAGTGTTATCTCTGAGCAATTGTGCTGTTGGTTCAAACTGCCGAGTGGTTCCGTGGGTGCATGCAAAGGCGTAAAGTTTGATAGCCTAAAAGATGCAGTGGAAAGTGTTGCAGAAAAATGGGAAGCTTTTAGAGGTGTATCCTTAGTGCCATTGCTCACAAATGTAAAACATTTTAGCACCTTTTGTTTATGACAGCTAACTTTTTTTTTTTTAATTAGATCTTCATCTATATTCAAAAATATATAATTGTGAACTCGTAACTCACGGGACCCATATCCGGAACTAAAGGTTCCGTGCGGGAATTAAACCCGCCAGACGCAGCGCATCAGCCAACCGTCCATTCACTATGCTAACCGCGCCGTTGAATAAAATCTATCAAATGATTGTATCTGCTTACTGATAGCGATCTAATTCTTGCGTCTCCATCTACAATGCACTACTTACTACCTATAGTTACCAAAACGATTAACCTCCTTTTATTTCGAGAAAAAAGCTGGTCTTCATGCGTCTTTTATCTGCTCATTCGCTTTTGTTCTACATTTGCGAGGAAACCGCTCTTCATCGCCGAAAACAACCAATAAACTACACAGACCGAATTTTCCTTATACGGCGTTATGTCAAAAGTTTTTGCCTATGTTTTTGTCGAAAGCACCGAACCAAAAGAGATATATGCCAGTTTTATCATTCCCCTACCTGAAGATGACCACGGAGGACACAAAAAAAAACCTTATTTTGGTCGGAATTAAGTTACCAAAGTTGGTCGGCAAACTTTGCTGTGCCTTATTAAGGGACCAGAACGTATGACACACATATTTATTCAATGTTATTTAATAACTTTGCAACTTTCTAATATCACATATTCTTGGAGAAAATATCTCGTTCTAACAAAATATTTTTTCGTCTCTCTCCAAAGTCTCATATTACGTTCTAGACTTAGATTATGTTATGGCGGATCACTAAGTGCTTTCAGAAATTTCTTTGATGAATTTGTTTACTTTTTTGATGAAAATTCTTGGTAATACTGTAAATTAACTGTATAATCATTAAACTTAAGTATTGCTGTAGTAATCTTCAAATGGTTTTACAATAAATACTGGTATTTCTGAGAAATTCGTCGTTACTGTAGCTTTGTGTTGTGATGTGTTAGCAATTAATTATCTCGAATAACATTGTTTGATAATTAAGATGAATAAAACATTTCGAAGACGTCATAGGCTTCTACCAAATCTTACATAAAAGGACTTGAAAGTACCGCATCGCTCCACGCTACCTCTCAAGTATACCACAAACCTAAAAGAGGTTGATTCGGTAAAATATTGAAAAACTTTTCGATTATTTTTGTGGAAGCTTGTCTCCTTAGTAGATTCCACTGAGAGGGCAGGATTTTATAAGCTTAGCTTAGTCAACAACCGGCAAACAATTTTAGAGATGTAAGTTCAGTAAAATTGAGTTATGAAACCGAGTTATTTTTAGTTCTGGAAAACCAAAATCATGTTTTCAAATCTTTGACGTAAACTTCAGTAATTTTCTTCTTTAAATAGGGGTTTATTATCTTTGGAAGACGTGGAATTCTTAATTCTATGTTATGCCAAATTAATATATGCTCTTTACACATAAATCATATTTTGAGCCTTGTTCTCTGAGAAAGAAAACCACTGCATTGCATAGGTTTAAAGAATTTTTATTCTCATAAAAACAATTACAGTTCACTTAAAATGAGATACAAATAGTTTATAAGTATTGCAATGTTCACATCTGGTGTGTTGGTGACATCATAGGTTGTATACATGTTTTTTTAATTTAGCTTTAAATATATTAATATTTTCACATTTCTTTAATTCTTCGGGTAAATCATTAAACAGCCGTGCTCCCTCAAACAGTATTGTTTTTTTTCCGTAATTAGTTCGAGCGCGTGCAGTCATTAGTTGAAATTTGTTTTTACTTCTAGTATTGTATGTTGTTGTCTTTTTGCGTATTTGAATGTTTGATTGTACAGAATTCGTGGTGATTTTTTTTATGAGAATGCAGGTGTAATATGTGTAAAGTTGTTTTAGATTAAGTAGGTTGGTTTTTTCGTATAGTTTTTTTGTTGGGTATAGATAGTTGTAGTGAAATAGTGTTTTGATAATTTTGTTTTGTATTCTTTGTAGTGGATTTAGATTAGATTTCGCGGCTGATCCCCATAGCTCAATTAAGTATTCAAGGTTAGATTTTACTAGGGAGTTATATATAATTTGTCGTACTTTTTTGGGTATACAGTTTCTAATTTTTCGTACTGCTCCTAATAGTGACGTCAGTTTTGTTTTGACATGATCGATGTGTAGTTTCCACGTAAGTTTGTCATCTACCCACAACCCGAGATATTTTTCGTGACTGGACCGTTTGATTATTTCTCCGTCAATCGTTAGTGGTGAGAAATCGGGTAGAGGTTTATTCTTTGCGGAAAAGATCATAAATGATGTTTTTGACGTGTTAATAGTTAGTAAGTTATATTTTAGCCATTCATTTAGTAGGTCAAGGTCTTCTTGTGCATCAGATATAATGTTTTGTAATGATTTGTTGAAATAAAAGAGGCAAGTATCGTCTGCGTATAGCGTTAGGTGCCCTTTCAAACCTATTTTATCAATGTTATTAATGTATATTAAAAATAATAATGAACTTAAAATTGAACCTTGAGGACAGCCGTATGTTATGTTTTGCATCAAACTTGTGAAGTTATCTATTTTAACTACTTGTTTTCTGTTTTCTAAATAAGAAGCGAACATACCAAGGGCGCTGCCTGAAATACCTATGTTATTTAATTTCTGTAGTAGTTTTTTATGGCTAACTGTATCATAGGCCTTTTTTAGGTCAATGAAAATACCTACAGCAAAATTTTTCTGATCAATATTAGTTTTTATTTTTGTTATCAAATCTATTGTGGCTGTTAGGGTACTTGATTTAGAACGGAAACCATATTGTTGATCAATCAGGAATTTTTTATTAGTTAAATACTCGTTTAGACGGTTGTATATGACTCGTTCGAATATTTTCGATATCACAGGTAGGACTGATACCGGTCGATAGTTGCCGGGGTCAGTTCTATTTCCAGCTTTGTAAATAGGACTGACCCTTGCAACTTTAAGCGAATCGGGGAAAATACCGTGAGTTAAGCACATATTTATACAGTCCGATAATCTTTCAGCAATTATATTTTTAAGGCATTTAATGGCTTTTGTGCTGATACCGTCTAAACCTGTACTACTGTTTTACTGGGGTTAGGGGTCATTCGGCCCACTATGGAACTGGGACTGCGGACCAGTTACCCCTTTTAAAAATTGATAGTGGTTAACTGGGCCCACATCTGTTTTGCTTTCAGTCAAGTGAAGGGTGGCTTAAAATGGTTTATATATTATTAAGTATACAATAGATTTTGTACAGGTACAAGCATTTACATATAAATATTATACATTATTATTTTTATTACAATAACATACATTGCAAATTGCAAAAAATATAAGAAAATTTGATTTTCACGGGCTTCCCTGGCGCTTTCGCCTTAAAAAAACATGTCTAATTAATCAATCAACCTATCTCGTCTAAATGTAGGGAACAGCTGATTTTTGGAACGAAGTTCCTTATCGCGCGTTGTGAAAGGGGGCTAGACGGAAAAAATTCTCACGAAAAGTTGTACCGACACTTTTACTGTCAAAATGTAAATCCAAGATGGCGGCTGCAAGAAATTATCAAATTTTTCGTTATGGGTGTCGTTTTCATGGTTTTCTAGGGTGTTGAAACCGATGGTACTGTCAAAATATAAATCCAAGATGGTGGCTGCAAATTATCAAATTTTCCGTCATGGGTGTCGTTTTCATGGTTTTCGAGGGTGTTGAAACCGATGGTACTGTCAAAATATAAATCCAAGATGGCGGCTGCAAGAAATTATCAAATTTTTCGTCATGGGTGTCGTTTTCATGATTTTCGAGGGTGTTGAAACCGATAGTACTGTCAAAATGTAAATCCAAGATGGCGGCTGCAAGAAATTATCAAATTTTTCGTCATGGGTGTCGTTTTCATGGTTTTCGAGGGTGTTGAAACCGATGGTACTGTCAAAATATAAATCCAAGATGGCGGCTGCAAATTATCAAATTTTCCGTCATGGGTGTCGTTTTCATGGTTTTCTAGGGTGTTGAAACCGATAGTACTGTCAAAATGTAAATCCAAGATGGCGGCTGCAAGAAATTATCAAATTTTTCGTCATGGGTGTCGTTTCCATGGTTTTCGAGGGTGTTGAAACCGATGGTACTGTCAAAATGTAAATCCAAGATGGCGGCTGCAAATTATCAAATTTTCCGTCATGGGTGTCGTTTTCATGGTTTTCGAGGGTGTTGAAACCGATGGTACTGTCATCAAAAATTCTTGTGAGAATTTTTTGTGAAAGGGGGCTAGATAATTTATTGCAGCTGCCATCTTGGATTTACATTTTGACAGTACCATCGGTTCCAACACCCTCGAAAACCATGAAAACGACACCCATGACGAAAAATTTGATAATTTCTTGCAGCCGCCATCTTGGATTTACATTTTGACAGTACTATCGGTTTCAACACCCTTGAAAACCATGAAAACGACACCCATGACGAAAAATTTGATAATTTCTTGCAGCCGCCATCTTGGATTTACATTTTGACAGTACTATCGGTTTCAACACCCTCGAAAACCATGAAAACGACACCCATGACGGAAAATTTGATAATTTGCAGCCGCCATCTTGGATTTATATTTTGACAGTACCATCGGTTTCAACACCCTCGAAAACCATAAAAACGACACCCATGACGAAAAATTTGATAATTTCTTGCAGCCGCCATCTTGGATTTACATTTTGACAGTACTATCGGTTTCAACACCCTCTAAAATCATGAAAACGACACCCATGACGAAAAATTTGATAATTTCTTGCAGCCGCCATCTTGGATTTATATTTTGACAGTACCATCGGTTTCAACACCCTAGAAAACCATGAAAACGACACCCATAACGAAAAATTTGATAATTTCTTGCAGCCGCCATCTTGGATTTACATTTTGACAGTAAAAGTGTCGGTACAACTTTTCGTGAGAATTTTTTCCGTCTAGCCCCCTTTCACAACGCGCGATGATGAACTTCGTTCCAAAAATCAGCTGTTCCCTACATTTAGACGAGATAGGTTGATTGATTAATTAGACATGTTTTTTGAAGGCGAAAGCGCCAGGGAAGCCCGCGAAAATCAAATTTTCTTATATTTTTTGCAATTTGCAATGTATGTTATTGTAATAAAAATAATAATGTATAATATTTATATGTAAATGCTTGTACCTGTACAAAATCTATTGTATACTTAATAATATATAAACCATTTTAAGCCACCCTTCACTTGACTGAAAGCAAAACAGATGTGGGCCCAGTTAACCACTATCAATTTTTAAAAGGGGTAACTGGTCCGCAGTCCCAGTTCCATAGTGGGCCGAATGACCCCTAACCCTTACTGTCGAGGTTGTCAATAATTTTTAATATCTCGTTAGTGTCACAGTGGGTTAGCTCATTCAGAGTTACTTCGTGTGTGTAGTTATTGTCGTACATGAGAATGTTGCTTGTGTTTGTGTGGTACATTTTAGGTATTCTATTAGCTAAATCCGCGCCTATTGATGCAAAGAATGAATTAAATGCATGCAGATTTTTATAGACGACGTCGATTTACATTTTTTCCTTTTTTTTTAGGGTTGAAGTAACTTTACTCACTCTAGGAAAAGAGAAACCAGAATGTCTAAAACCTATTTAACCGACTTCTTTTACTGACTAAAACTCACCCGTGTTCTTTCAGCTTCCTTTTATGTTCCAGGGCCGCAATGAATCTCTTGAATGTTTTCACAGTCCTGGGAATACCTTCAAGAGATTGCTTGATTGGTTTGCTGCATAGCTGCGGGATTGTGCAGTTTTGGGACAATACTACTGCTCAGCCACCGGGGCTTGCTTGCTACCCCAAATTCACTTATTTGCAAACAACAACTCGCCAGAACCCTTTTATTGCTGTGCATAAGAATAGAACTTCAAGACCTTACTCACCATATGTTATCCTTCACTGTTAGGTAAAAGTCACTCCAAACTTTTCCAGATTATTGTCTTTATCTTTTGACTTGTCCAGCCCATTTGTCAGGTCGTTTTTTAGATCTGTCTCGGTAACGACGGCTGTCTTCAGAACTCGATAGCTCATCCATTCTTATCGTCATTAATCCAGCTAAATTACTGTTTTGTGACGCTTGCCAGGTCATCGGTCTACCTTGTGGGAGACCTTCCGAGTCTGCCTCTTCCAGTACGCGGTCGTCACTCCAGAAACTTTTGGCCTTATCGACAATAATCCGTTGTGCGAACAATGTGCCCTACCCATAAGTGACCTTAAGCTATCTAATGAGGTCTCTTGTAAGTGATCACATTTTAGAGCCATATGTTGTCACTGGTAACTGGAAGTTTGAAAGTGGCGCCAGTGACTAAAATTTGAAAGGAAATCGGTTGTCTTGGTATGGTCATGTGAAGAGGAGGGATGAAGCGCATATTACTAAAAGAGTTCTCAGTATAGATGTAGATGGATGGAGAGGGAAAGGATGGCCGAAGAAACGATGGATGGAAGGAATGATATGAAAGAAAACGGAGTTACTGATAGTTTGACGAGTGATAGGACAGAATGGAAGAAAAAAACGTCTTGCACCGACCCTAAATAATATGGGATAAGGGCAGGAAGAAGATGTTGTCACTGGTAATACACACTGGTTATAAACTTTCGTCTTGAGAGACTGTAGCTTTGCGGACGAGAAAATACCACGTAGCTTTCCGAACGCTACCCAGCCAAGTCGGATTTATTAGCTTTTTTTTCTTTTCAATACTTTTACATACACCGTCTGTCCCAGATAAACGTCATTGAGCCACAACATCGGATTTTGATAAGAGTGCGTGCTACATGGTTGTTAACCATGACCTTGTTTTTGTCCACGATCGTCTTAAGAAGATCCACTCTTTTGGAGCTGAGGTCATCGAGAATTCTTCTAAGCTCCTCTATAGTCATAACCATGACTATTATAATATCAGCTATCCGTTCTAATCCATCCTATTAATATGACCCGCCCAGTTCTGCTCCAGCTAGATAACTATAAACTTCCTACAAATAAACTTAATTTCCATCTACCTAAAGCAATCAACAACCAACTGCTCCAATTGCCCCAACTCTTGAACAACAACTCCCAAGTTCCTTATAATCACTCTTTTCCACTTTCATGCCTTTAGAATTCCCATCTGATATATAGTCGTTCTAATTCGGACGCTTGGCAACACTCCAGGCCGCTATACCTACGTTTAACGTACCGCCGCCGCAAACTTTAATATTTGTCACTCGAAGATATATTGAAGTTTATGGCCGATTTATTAAGCGAGAGCTTTGGATATGGTGATTTTGTTGTGTATTGTTGGTTCATTAATAATAAACACATGAATATTAGATGAAGTTTTGTGTTTGTATGTTTGTTACTGTTTCACGCTCTAACGGCCAGGGCCTCAAGTCTGCTATTACAATAGTGTCAGAATGGTCTATCATTGATGTCATAATTGTCGATTTTGACATGTTTGGTAATCTACTAATATAATGGCGTCATTATGACTTTCCAATGGTCAACCACTGACACTCCATTGAAAGAAGTGACATAGAATGGTAATCTCGTACATATTGACAAATGAATATTTGACGTTTGCGGTAATCTGTTAAAACTTTGACAGTTTATTTGATCAGTGTTTTACCATTAGAACGTTATTGTGCAGTTATTGGTTTTAATATGCTCGAAATTATCATTCTACCACAATTCTATTACAAGGCCATTGACCGATCAATGATCGATCATTATGAATTAGCAGATTACTAACTTTTAGCAAAATGACAATGGGATCGTGTTGGAATGACGAATTTATAAAAATAGCAGACTTGGGGCCCTGGGCCTGGTCTGGTGGCGCGCTTCAAACACTTTCATACTTGTGTTTTACAGCTCGCCGCCCCGCGCTTAGCTTCCGCTCAGAGGGCAAGGTCATGAATGGGCCGTAACGATTGCACCGAAATTTGGCGAATCGGACTATGTCTCAGAATAATGTCCCCCTAGGATCATCATCACCAGCCTTTTTAATGTTCCCACTGTTGGGACTCAAGCCTCCTCTCTAGGAGAGGGAATGGGCCGTAATCCACCACGCGGGCCCAGTGCGTGTTGGTGAATGTCACATGTCTTCGAATTTTTGGTTCTAGGACATGCCGGTTTCCTCACGATGTTTTCCTTCACCGTTTTGAGAGCAGTGGTGATGAAATAAATTACACAAAGTAATGCGCCTGGCTGGGTTCGAACCCGCGACCTACAACTCGTAAGTCGGGGCCGTTACCACTCGGCCAACACTGCTCTCACCCCTAGAATAATTATGTACTTTTCTATGGGTGAAGCAGCAGGTAGAAGCTAGTCACACTAATATTACAAGGAGATATGTGAGTGTGTACGCTTGTTACTTCTTCATGCCTGAACGGTTGAAACAATTGGATTTGGCACACGGGTAGGTCATGTCGTGGAATATCACATAGGATATTTTCTGTCTCGGAAGTTGGTTCCCCTGGGTAAATTTTCTACAATCATGTGGGTAAAGCCACTGGAAGCCAGCAGTAACCAACATCAATCATGAAACCTTGTCATCGTGGGTAGTTTCTAAATAAAGTTGGCATTAACGTGATGGTTGTCACTAGAAAAAATAAATCTATACCCAGCTGTGGCTAAACTAAGGTAGTAAATGATAAAGAAAATACTAACTAGAAGTAAACTTTCCTTCAAGCGTAAAATTCAAAACCACTATTATTTTTTAAGTTTTCATAATGATTTGATATTTTTCAAAGTATTTATCAATTTATAATTTTAGCAATACATATATTATATATAATATTTTATTATTCAAAATAACTTATTTTGTTCTTTTTTTCTGTTTAAAGCATCTGTTATTTATTTATTATGCAAACCTACCATAGTTTTATTTTTTAACCCAAATGTTGATTGGTAGAGAATACTTTGTTGCTATGTACCAGTATTGTACATTATGTTTAAAGAAATAATAAAATGAAGCTTTGTATCATTATTTGTTACGGTTGACAATCTAGGGGCACTGCAGTGTCCCTGCCAAATCGAGCAAAATGGCAGAGCCTTACCATCCCTGTCTCAAAACTATTCAGTAAATTTTCGATCTCCTGTAAAATCATTGCAGGTGAACCTGGAAGCATGTCCTACCAACGTGATTGCCAAGGCACAAATTTCACTTTTTTTTAATAAAATGTATGTTAAATAAAGTCAGATACGATTGTTTAATTTTAAAAATGTATATCTAGAAAATTCAACGTCCTTGGTATAGCCCACAATTTAACGACGGCAAAAGAATGCGAGACTTGGTAGCATTTTTACATGAAATGTCTCTGATGAGATTCTTTAGTCTCTCTCTGATTGAAAATAAAAGATGTCTAGCATTTTTACAGGCACTGTCTGGGCCATTACGGCCGGTAGCCCAAAACTAATAAAAATACCATTAAGTTAATGGATTCGGAAGATACAAGACAATTTGAATGAATCAACGACTGAAACAATAAAACAAAGGTTCTACTTTTACTCTGATTCTAAATCTCAAGGTCTCGTTTGACTTGTATAGTTGTTTCATTTTAGCATGACAGTAGCCGTCATCGTCCTTTCTCTAATAGCTGTTTGCAGGAACGAAACAATAAATTTAATATCGTTTTCCATCAGTAAAAAAAAAGTTAAAGATCACGATAGATATCGATTTAGAACGATTTTATGTCTTTGTTTTCGTTTCTGAAATTAACAATGCCAATAATTTTTTATGGGTCAACGATCGTTATTGCCATGTTAAAACGCAACAGCTATACTTAGCTATAATTTTATAGTTTTTCCTTACAACTGCCTATATTTATATTATTTGATTATTTATCGAAAAGGTCGAATCTAAATCGATGACTAAAGGGACTGACCTTTAGCCACTTTGGCAACAGTCCGAGAAAATCGCCCCAGCTACGAAGATTGAAATAACACCTTATACATTTGTATTAGATATATTTTATTACACACGTGTGTATGTCCCAAGAGTGGGTATTGTTGAATCCTTGACAAATTGTACGTGTTATTTCGATTGTTCAGACGACTTTTGGCCAAAAAAATCAGATTTATTCGACACTATTCATAATAGTGCCACAGAAAGTCGGCGTCCAAGTTAAGGCTCTTTTACACGAGACGAGTTCATCGCACAGTGACAGAAGAAGGTCCATGCGAGTGTCACTAAAAAAGTTCATGACTTTCACTCAAGTAAGAGACTAATAGAGTAAGAGCCCACGACGGCCAGATCTTCGTTATGTTTTTGGAAGAGAACCATAATTAATGCAAACAAAAATTAATAAAAGACCTGTTGGATTGCGCTAAGAATCGCAAAACTTAAGTTACAGTAGACAGAAAAAATTAATCGAGAACAGATGGTCGATGGAACTGAAAGATTTTGGAGTGGCGACCATGCACTCGAAGATACAAAAAATCAAATCCAAAATATTTTTGGCACGTGATATTTGTGGCTAAAAAGACGATGATGCTAAAAAGTTATCAAAAGAGTACTGATATACCTATAACAGTACTCTTTTGATATTCTCTTTTTTAGCTCAGAAGAGTACCTACTCTTGATAGCTAAAAAAAAATACTCCAAAACAGAACCCTTGAGTATAAATAGATAAGCTACGTCCCCGTAATGTAATCTCTTATTACGTAGCATTACACGTAATGAAAAGATTTTAATCTGAACAGTCTTTATTCGTACTTTAAGAGCGATTTAGATCCCTACAAGATATTTTATGCTTCAGCAGCTAAGTTAGGGGAAGCTGAGAGTATTACTGTAAAAAAATATTTTGTGTGATGTAGTTAGTAAGACGACTTAAAGTATTTTCTTTAGGGTAGTGGCGTGGATTTATAATTCGATCAAGTAATTTCTTAACAGCTGAGAATTTGATGAAAATTCAACACAAAAGCACTAATAAACAGTATTAAAGTATTATTAAAAATAAATTAAATATTAGATTTTTTTGTCAGACATTTTATTAACTTTTCTTTGAATACATATTATTCGTAATCAACTTTCTAAGGTAATTAGTTTTCTAAAATCTGTAATTTTTCTTTTGTTTTTCTTTTCTTCATATGCTACGCACCAAAATCTTCTTCCACATCAGTGTCATGCTCAGAAGAGAAACCTCTAAAATTATTCTCTGATTGGTAAAATTATCGTCCGATTTTATTAGTAAAAAACCGGCCAAGTGCGAGTCGGACTCGCCCATGAAGGGTTCCGTAGCAGCAAGTAACATAATATAAAAGTTCTTGTAATGTGTTGTAACTTTGATCGATGTTTTAATAATAGTATATTTTTTTTCGATTTATGACGCATTAAAAAAAAACTACTTACTAGATTTCGTTCAAACCAATTTTCGTTGGCAGTTTTTATAGTAATGTACATCATATATTTTTTTTAGTTTTATCATTCTCTTATTTTAGAAGTTAGAGGGGGGGGGACACACATTTTATCACTTTGGAAGTGTCTCTCGCGCAAACTATTCAGTTTAGAAAAAAATGATTTTAGAAACCTCAGTATCATTTTTGAAGACCTATTCATAGATACCCCACACGCATGGGTTTGATGAAAAAAAAATTTTTGAGTTTCAGTTCTAACTATGGGGACCCCCAAAATTTATTGCTTTTTTTCTATTTTTGTGTGAAAATCTTAATGCGGTTCACAGAATACATCTACTTACAAAGTTTCAACAGTATAGCTCTTATAGTTTCGGAAAAAAGTGGCTGTGACATACGGACGGACAGACGGACAGACAGACAGACAGACAGACAGACAGACATGACGAATCTATAAGGGTTCCGTTTTTTGCCATTTGGCTACGGAACCCTAAAAATGTGGGACTTAAATTTGAGCAAATATGTGTCCAACGCCCTACATCAGTACTAAACGCAGCTTCATAACAAAAATGATTTTTTTTTTTTTTTTTTTTAATTAAGATAAACTAGTGCTTGACTGCGATCCCACCTGATGGTAAGTAGCGATGCAATCTTTGATGGTGAGGCGCACTAGTTTATTAAGAGCCTATTCACTCTAGCCTTGAAGACACCCAAATTATAATCGGACGGGAAGACCGCAGCAGGCAGACTGTTCCAGTCCTTCGACGTACGTGGTATAAACGACGAGGCGAAACGCTTAGTCCGGACCGTAGAGGTTTCAACAACGTAAGGGTGAATATTCGCCGTACGTCGGGATGTCCGATGGTAGAATTGCGATGGCGGAATCAAGTCATGCAATTCCTGCGCACACTCTCCAAAATGCATCCTGTAAAACACCGAAAGGCTGGCTACCCTACGCCTATGCTCAATGTTCAATCCTTAGTGAAACTCATTAGGTATGTAATTTATCAAAGCGACGGGGTCGTGGCAGACGACGAACAAGATAGCGAAACTACTTAAATGTCTATCTTAGGAATTGGCAAGAAGCGGCTCAGAAGTGGGCATAATGGAAAGAATGGAGGCAATCCTTGGTCAACAATGGAACAATATAGGCTTAATATAATAATAATGTAATTTATACGTCACAAGCACCCCGTTATCGCCAACAACCAGTATTTATAACTGTTCTCATTTTCACTGCACAAAAACAATACGACATTACTTCATAATCTGACCAAAATGTAAACACAAGGAGCCCTTTATTACACGAACAGTCCCCGAGACAACCAAAACGCTGTAGTGTGGTATCATATCAAGTCGAGTCTACTTGTCACTGTCATCTCGCCTCTCACACAAAGGGTAACCGAGCGAGCGTCTTGTACCACTTGTGCGAGAAAAATTCTTTCACTTGCTAATTTGTTGTGGGTATGTAAAGTTGGGTTTTTAATTATGGGATGTTATTTTGTTCTAGTAAAAACAAAGGAGCTCTTTAAGTTAAGAATGATTAAGTTGCTTCTAGGCAAGCGTGCTCTACCGTTGACCACATCATCCCTTACCATCAGGTGAGATAGTGGTCAAGCGTAAGCCTATAAATAATATTAATAAAAAGAAAGAGAAACCAATGAAATATCTTGACATAGCACATGAGGTTGTCGGCATCTGGAATGCGTACTTGGCTGCCATTACAATGGCAGAGTCAGATGCACCCGCGGTACAGAAGTAATTCTAAATCTAAGGCAACAAATTTTGAAACAATTATTTATAAAAATACTATAGCAAAAGATGCCTTGCCCAAACTTATTTAATTTATTTCTAGAATGTGTCCAAAATATACTAATATTTTGTGTTTTGAGCAAAAATCTTTAAAAAATTTAAGGATTTTTGCCCAAAAAAGATTAAAGAAAATTATTTTAAGATTTCCAAGCAATATTGATTTTGTGCAATTAAATTTTTGATTTCAAGCAGGCACATCGACCATCGCCAAATTACCTTTTCTCCTAACTATGTGAATAATTAAAACACATGAACATACACATCAAAGAGGTATGTTGCAAGCGTATACACTTCACGTTAACACCGCTCGGAGTTTGCTTAATCCGTAGAGCAGCCCAGCCTTAACATCATTAACTTACACGTTGTTTAACTTTAAAAGGTTTTAGAACGTTCACTTCTAACTGGAAAAAGGCCTGTGACTATCAACTACTTATGCTATAGATTATCTTCTGGATTAATTCAACCACGTACCAGAAGATGTAGCGTTGGAAGGCCTCCTACAAGGTGGTCCGATGACCTGGTGAGGGTTGCGAGAATCCGATAGATGCGAGACGCACGGGACCGCTCATTGTGGCGACGCTTGGGGGAGGCTTATGTCCAACAGTGGATGTCTTTCGGCTGAAATGATGATGATGATAGTATAGATGTTTATTTATTTTATAATTTACTAGCTGCTGCCAATGGTTTTACTTGCGTGAAAATAAAAAATATGTTTGACTAAGCATTAAGTTCGCCTCTTATAAAAGTTAAGGATAACAGTTTAAATATACATAACAGTCAGATCTATAATAAACAATATTTAGGATATTTATATTTTTATACATTTTAGTTACTGAAAAATTTACCGATCAACAATTAAATGAGAGAATCAAAATAAAAAGAATTATTTTTTTTTATAATTTTTAAAATTTCAAAAACATCACGTACAACATAAATTTAAATCAACAATAAAAGTCGAAAAAAAATGTACCTACTTAATTATTTCACAATCAGTGGTATAGCATTTTAACAATCAACATTTGTAAATTGTCGGATTTTTACTATCTTAAACCCACCCTTATTCCTACAGTTACCTTTTGCATTCCACGGCCGTGGTAACTGACTATTATTTGTTACATTGTTTACCTTACCTTACCTGTCACATTGATATAGCCCGTTGCGGTGAGTGTGGTTATTGACCAGCAATTTGGTTGACAGTCGTATTAGACAGATCAAATGGTTCTATTATGTAATACTGTTGGATTAAGTGCTTGCCTTAGGGATCAAGTTAGGGGTCAAATTAGAGATTCATCTATCTTCACTAATTATTATTAGTGTCATTTATAGGTTTTTGATATATCATTGTAATTGTACTTGTTAGTGTTTGTGGCTTTTCACGTGTAATGTTATTGATACGTTTGTCTCGATTGAATGCCCAAAGTCTAAATATTTCATGACTTTATTGGCAAAACATAATAGTATGACCAGCCTCCTAATTATTCCTACTGCTAGAAATTAAATTAAATTAAATTAAATTAAAATTCATTTATTTCGGAAACCAAGTCCATATAGGTACATAGAATATAAAATTAAAATCACATTAAAATATTAAATTAAAAATAAACACATTACAAAACACAAAATTAAATACAAAATTACACCAATGTCATAAAATAAAAACATAATAAATTAAAGTCATTAAATACATAAAATAAAATAAACTAAACACCCATTTTATCTTAGCCTAAATTTGGGCTTGGATCCGGAGTGCTCAACGTGCAGCCTGGTCCAGTACCGCATCATCGGACAATCCAGATCCAAATCCATCCTCCAGGCGAACAACTGAAGGTAGCTGTTGGAACTGCCTCGTATGCGGTGCATTAGGGACACAACTCTCTTACGAATAATTGCCGCAAAACCATCTATGTTTGCATCCGCAAACATGCCCGACGCACTACAATAGCGAGGCAGTTTCATCAGCGCCCTGAAGGCATTATTATAGAGGATACGCAGGGTGTCATACGATTTCTTCGTATGCTTGACCCATAGGCTGCACGTGTAAAACGATTGGCAGAAGGCCCTGAACAACGTTGCTTTTACTTCCGCAGTACAACGTGCGAACCTACGAGCCAGCATGTTAGCTCTAACAGACAAAGCCCTCCGCTCCCTGTCTATATCCATATCATCTACAAGCGACTCGGTGACCCAGTGGCTCAGGTACTTGAACTGCGATACTCTTTTAAGGACACTGCCATTCAGCATGACCTGTGGGACAGTGTCATAAGTTTTAGACCCCGCCTTGAACACCATGAACTCGCTTTTAGTGGCGTTATATCTGAGCCCGTGGGCCACCGCGTACCGCTCGCAGATAGATATCAGTTTTCGAAGGGCACTGATCGAGGGACTCAGCAGCACCATGTCATCCGCATAACTGATGTTGTTGACAACAACACCATCAATCGAACATCCGACACCGGCACTACTGAGCTCACGAATCAGACTGTCAATATACAAGTTGAAAAGGGTCGGTGAGGTTAACCCGCCTTGCCTCACCCCACATTCCAACCGGTACTCAACCGATAGTGACCCCGACCACCGCACATAATTGCTCTGATTGCCATACCAATACTCAAGGAGACGTATGTACCCAGACGGAAGATCCGTATCATCCGACAACTTCTGCCACAACCTGTCATATGCCACAAGATCAAATGCTTTGGATAAATCTAAGAAACAGGCATAGACAGGTGTGCTTCTGTCAGTGTAGTATTGGACGGTATGCTTGAGATTCAGTATAGCCATTTCTGTGGACAAACCAGGGCGAAAGCCAAACTGCGCGTCATGAAGCTGCAGGTGTTGTCTTAACTGAATGTCAATTACACCGTCCAACACTTTAGCAATGACTGTCGCAAGTGATATAGGCCTGTAGTTACATAATTTAGAGGCGTCTCCTGTCTTGCTTTTTATTATTGGGACAACTATAGTTCTCATCATTGCCTCAGGGAGGTATGAATGCCTTATGCAGAATGTAAATAACATAGCGAGCACCCTCGCCAGATGCCCACCTGCATGTTGCAAGTGTTCTATACTAAGTGAGTCATGGCCCGGGGATTTTCCTCGCTTCATATCTTTAATCACTTTGGCAACTTGTTTTGCAGTGATCCGAACAGGTGGTCTCGCCATACTAGTACCCCCCACCTCTGAAGCCATCGTCGCGGGGGACAATGGAGAATGTACCTCAAAATGCTCCCTGAATAAGTTGGCAACCAGGTCGGCGTCACTAACCCCCTCTACACTGACTGGAACAGTCGGCCTCGGATTCAATTTGCTGGTCTCCTTCCAAAATTTACTAAAATTTTTTGCGGCATGTTGTGATGCAAGAATGTCCATCTTAATCTGAGTTTCATTGTCCCTACACCACTTAAGCTTATATTTAAACCAACTTCGTGATTTACGCATCCGGTCATAAGTCGGACCTGACGTATATTTACCATGGTCGACCCACTCATGAAACCGAAGCCTAGCCTCATCATATGCCTTTTTGCAATGTTTATTCCATCCTACCACATGTCTTTTCTTTTTAATTTTAATTATTTTACTCTTAGAGCATGCCATCGCAGCGTCCCTAAGTACATTCACCACGTTCTGATACAGTTTATCTATTATTTGTCTGTGGTCTATATTATTACACATCATATCTGCGCAGTTATGGAATTCACAAGGAAAGTTGATATCACGCAGCTTAGTTGAGCAACTGTACAAATATTTATTAATCTGCTCACTATCTCTTTCACCCCAAACAGCTTTATCCAGCAATGAGCCTCTCATCTGCACTTTTGGTACTAAAATATTAAGGTCACATAAAATTTCGACAGCGAAATGATCGGAACATGACACCTCATATCGGATACTTGTGCCCAAGACGGTTTCTTTTGCGACTTCGGTAATGATGACATGGTCCAACCAAGACGTAGTCCCGTAAGCATTACTAAGGAAAGTATATGTACCTGAATCCAGTCCCAACCATTCTATGTCTGCACACGTCCACAGTTGCTCAGCACAGAACTTGAGAAGCTCATTGCCAAACAAGCTGCCTGGGTTAGCGTTGAAATCCCCTAGTATATACACTGTGTCAATACCACTGGTCTCTATAATCGCACTAATCTCTCCGAGACAACTCACAAAAATGTCAAAATTGTCAAGACTATCTGTTGGCATATATACCGACATCACCAATAACTCGCGCTCATCAAACACTACCTTAACGGCCACTATACGCTCACTGACACAGTCTATGACCGAAACCGATTGAAACACACTTTTCCGCCATAGAAGAGCCACTCCGCCAAACGGCCTGCCCTTCAGCATACCCGTCGAAGTGTCCACTGAAGATTTCCCGGTGTACGCAAAATCATGATCAATTTCTCCTAGGTATGGAATGTCGTCCGGTAATAGCCAGGTCTCTTGCAATGCCAAAAAGTCTGCGGTATGACACAATGTCCTGACATATTCAACGGAGTTCTTAACAGAATAGCAGTTAAAACTCACAAACTTAGTTCTGTTTATTCTCTTGCCTGTGTCGAGGTCCATTATGCTTATTTTTAAACTCAATAAATTTTCTAACAGTTACGCCTTCAGGCCATAAAGTGTCATCTAGAAATAGAGCGAGCTTTGCACTAGGGACCTGCATTTTATACGAACTGTACTGCCTCTGCACTCTCGCTTTTATCTTCTGCAGGGTGACATGAACTCGGGTTTGTTCTAATATATAGTCAACAATGTCGGTCTCTGAGGTGCTTCTGTCAACATTATTGATGAACAAAGGCACTTTTATATCTGCAGCTTTAAACTTTTCACTGCCTGACTTTCGTGCTTTGCCTTCCAATGTACTAAAACGATTTTTTAATCTCTTTTGTTGTACTAAAACCCACTGCTCACTTGGTTTCTCGACTTTCCATTGCTTTTCTGTATTAATGACATTCGCAAAAGTACTATGTAAACACGTATTGACATTCGTACCACACTCCACCTGATACATTGTCGCTGATGACTCAGGCGACGACGGCGGAGGAGGCCCATTCCCGCTCGAAATCACGGTACGTGCGCAGTCCTTCACTAGCGCTGGAGCATGCCGGTTAGGCGACGCAGGGGGGCGCGTGGGCTCGGGCACAAGCGCCGGGGATCGCGGCACCACCGCCGCAGGCGCGGCCGCTCGCGCCTCAGCGACACACGTAAATCTCGGCAATGACTCACATCGCTCAACTATACTTTGTGTTATATTCTGTTCCACGTCCGAAACGGGGGGTAGGCCGGCCGGTCCGCTATCCAAAAAGTAACTATTTGATAAGTTATTACTTCCACCTCTCTTTTTACTAATATAACAATCAAAATTATTGTTCACCAAAGATGCATTTTTCAAATTAGTAAGTTCATTTTTGACTTCATTGAACTTTTGTGCAGTAACGTAAGACTCCTTAATCGTTCTTAATTCATTTTGAATGATCAGCATATCCTTTAAAAGCTTGGTCGGATCAACATGGTCAAAATGAATTGGAGGTAGTTTCTGTAAGTCTCTTGCAACAAAAACTGGAATTAAATCCGGATCGGTCTCTTTAAATAGGCTTACAACGTCAAATAAATCTCTCTTCGAGCGTCCATCCTTCCTCCTATTTATCCTTTTCTTCGAGGTAGGCACTGATTCGAATAGCAAGCTCTTTGCATTGTCGATCTCCTCCGAAGAAAAACTCGACACACACAGATTCACCAAACTTTCTTCATTCATAACGTCTACTTTATTTTGAATAAAGGCTAATAACTCGCTAACTACTAAATTGCACTGATTGCATTTTACTATATTACTAGACGTCATCTTCGAGCGATGAGTCACCGACAGTACGACGCGACAGTAGATAAATACGTTCGCTCGCTAGCGCTTGCGTACGCGACTGAAAAAGCCGCCTCTTCGCCATTACGCGAGTCCAGTATGGGTTAGTGAACGTTACTTGTCTTCGAATTTTTTAGTTCCAAGAGATGTGGTTTGAGCACGCCACTATCGTGGCAGTAAATCCCCTCTTTGAACAGTGGCTACAGAGTTGCTACGGCATCCTCATTTTTCACCTGACGCTGTCTTCAATGGACATGGTTGCTGTGGGAGTTTTCTATTTCGGATTTGGCAGGAAGAAACATCCCCACACCCGACAGTTATTGTTGTACAAATCGCTAGGAGGATACCGTGGATCATACGGAGGAGGTCTGTCTAGATTGGGCCTAGTAACACTTCGGCGATGACCACTTGCATCCGATTCTGGTTAGGTCATGGTCCGGAACGAGAAGGAATAGGAAGCAGTTACAATAAGTAATAGTTTGATACTTGCTCTTGCTTATTTAAAAAACAGGGCAACTCCAGGATGTTTTACTTAACCGTTTTGAGTGCATTAGTGAGAAATTACATACTTCATGTAATATATATTTAATAATCATCAAATAAAAATGTAAGAGACATAAATATCAAACGCTTTAAAAGTCCTTTTTTATTTGTATGTCCAACCCACACACTACCAACGCTATCAAAGAAAATCAACTGTTTATTACGGCTACTCTTTACTTACCCCCGGTCCTGTAAACATGTACCTACCTACATCCTATGTCAAGTCACAAAATAGTCAAGTCCAGAAGGCTAAATACGTACTGCGGCCAAATATCTGCACACGCGGATACTCAGCCGTCTAAAAACGGCGAAGCGGTTTACGAGAATTTGACGCGACGTGGTGATTTTATCCTATGTGCGAGTGAATTGCCGTAATTAATTTAAAACAAGTTACCTCAATGAATATCAAAGCAACTAATTGCGTTCGCTTCGCTTTGCCCGTTGCCTTTTTGCACCCACGTACCGCTGGTCACGTAAGCCATCGCAATAGAGTATCAATGGTTTGTTGCATCCGTGACGCATCCGCTTCGCGATAGCAATCGCAGTAGAATCGCCTACTTAGGACATTGTGTCAAACAATGACAGTCACTTGTACCTACTCGCTGTACGTGAAGCGTGTCTGTTGTTTTTCCATGTGGGAAATCATCCAATGACTATTTCTGCTCCAGAGCGGATCGGTGGAGCGTGTCAAATTTTTACTGACTAAAATTCACTTTTTTGTTATTTTTTTACCTTCATTCCATGAACCAGGAACCCTAAAGGGTTCTCTTTCACACAACCCATGACCCCTGGGCCGACTCTCCTTGTGCCAGGACCAGTTATCTGCGAAACAGACTACGTTGACCCCTTCGGGGAGTATGCCGCGAAGCATGTAGTCATACCTATCCGATGTCCCACAAGGGCGGTCCTAGTATCGTCCCTGCAGAACACCTCTTGATATCTCTCACCGTTTCCTCTTTTTTTGGTGTCCGGGATAGATGATAAACCTGTCCATCAAGTAGGCCTCGATCACACATTGGAGTTAGGTCGGTACCCGATGATGCCAGAGCGTTTCTCCAATGCTACACCAGGGTTATGGCACTGGGAAATGGTACTGAAAGCGTAAAGCTTGTGTGTAAGTGTTTCCTGCTCTTTGTACGGACCTAATCTTCTGTATCATTCTGTGTTGTGGTAAAGGCTTGCTGCTAAATATTTGTTCACTGTCGACTTGTTTTCGTATTAATACCGGTACGAAGTAAAATTAGTCACAGCTGTTTGGTCAATGGATGTTAAAGAATCATGTGTGTGTATGAGGATCCCTTGTTAATGTAAGCTATTTAGGAGAAAATTCCACTACCAGTGTTGTATGTTTTTCATCGCATACTTTTCTGTGGTAATTGACTTGTTAGCTAGCAAAAAATAACAACTTAGCAACAAATTAGAGATTTCCAAGCGTATACCTCAGACCGATGTCCTTTCAACTTTCGTTGAACTCGACCTACACCTGTCTCGACGAAGGGTAGCTCCAAATAGAACACTTAAAAAACAAAATGAGCCCTTAAGGACACCTCTAATCAGCCCCTTTTTAGACAGCCTGTCAACGTAAGCCGACCTTCGTTACTTGAAAATATAGTTTGCAAGACAACCCTGTGTATTTTTATAAAACAGAAAAAGAACAAGGTTTTTAGTAACACTTTCATCTACCAGCGGTTTTGCTTGAATGAAAGTAAAAAAATATCCTAAGGGATCGCCGGGATAAAAAGTATTTTTTCTTCGAAATCCGTTTTGCTGTTCAAGCGTGAAGAAGTATCAAGCATACAAACATACACACATACCTTCACCTTTACAATATTATTGAGATAGCTTCTAAGTTTGTCCCAGACATATTCTTTAAACTTTTCTTCACTCACTAATATAGCTACTACAGGTACTTTTAGATAATCAAAAACAAACTCACCTCATTGCTAAACATACTTAATACCTGAACGGGTCGATCTCTAGGGTCAACGATTATCGAGGTTGAATTGGGAAAGGTGATTGTTAATTACATGCGTGCCTCAGCATTAATTACAACCAGGATACTAGCAACTCAACGTCTCCTTACGTTAAGTTGTTGGTGTTCTGGTTGTCAAATGATGAAAAAAAAAAATGTCAGTCATTAAGGGTAGCCCTTCTGGGTACCACTGTAAAGATTGACATAGTTTTTTTTCTCGAAATTATAACCATAGTCTTGCCAAAGACTGCAGTACTAGATAGTATTAAAACATGCTCGAACTTGTTACGACGGACTAAATTTACGCTGAATTGCACTCGACCTTGGTAAGAACGGACCAAATCCGTTGTACCTCGTTTGAACGTGTGTTGATGTTAATAGGCTAGTGGCCGTAAAAAATGTAATTAGTCCGTCTTTTAGATTATTCAAAAATAAGGGACACGTATTTTACTTACGTCTAACGTCACGCCGTGCTACATTTTTTCGCACGGGGTGATGTCACACGTAATTTTAATGGGCTATATCTTTGTTATTTTTTGTTTAATCGAAAAAAGAAAAAATACGTGTCCATTATTTTTTTATAATCTAAAATACGGACTAAATGAAATATAATTATTTTGACCTTGGACACTATCCTATTACACTGAATTAAGCTCAACCTTGGTACAACGGATGGGGCCAGGGTTATCCGAAAGGGCGCTCGAGCCCCGGTATGAATGCTGGAAGGAACGGGGTGGGTCTTTTAGTCAGTAAGAGTCTGACACTATCTCCCGCTCCGCCCAAGAGCGGGGGATGTCAATGCATAATTTTTTCCCACCATAAAAAAAACCCGTTGTACCACGTTCGAACGTGTGTTAATGCTAATTAGACTGAGTCGTGCTCGACTTTAGTACGGACAGACCAAACGCGTCGAACCACACTCGAGGGTGTGTTAATACTAATTTCGCTGAGTCACGCTCGACCTTGGTACGGACGGACCAAATCCGTCATACCAAGTTCGAGTGTGTGTTAACACTATAAGCCACCCCAACATGACTAGCCAGATGACGATCTAATGGCCAACCAATGTCAAGAAAAAATATGCAAGGATTATTTACACAATAATTGCCACCAATATTCGCTCTTAAGTACCAACACGGCCATACACTTACAATAATAAAATAAAAGTTACGATCATAAACCGCTGTTTATGATATTTATACTTGTTGTATCTTTTATTGATACTTATATTAATTTCTTTATATCGTTATGAAAACAGTATTATGTCACGTATGTAAATGGGTACCTTAATAGTCTAGCTTTTACGTTCAATAAACAAAATTATGTAAAGTATAATGTAGTAACTACAACAGCGAATAATTTCATCTACTGGTCTTAAAATCATCGGACAATATATTATATTATGGTTATAGGACCGTTTACAAAAATAAAAACTTAATGCTGGTGTGCGCAAACCAGCTACGTTACATTATGTGCTTGGACATTTAATCACTTTGATATTATTAAGGATACTTTGCATGTACGAGTAGGTATGTTTGTATGTATGCTTGTTACTCTTTTACGCTCAAATGGCTGAACGGATTTGAATAGAATTTGGCACATGGGTAGACTCTGTCTGTCACGAATATTTTTTTTATTTTGAAAGAATAATATCGTGAAATAATACTTTATTTTAATATGGGTGAAACCACTAACTAGTATTTAAAAGCTATAGAATTTCTAGTAATATCAAATTTTGAGGAGGGACTTATTTAGCAACTTTAATCATTTTGTAACCACAGCATTTTTTTATTTTAATAAACTTGCGCTTTACCACTATCTCACCCGATTGAATGCGACGATGTGGTCGACGATGGGTGTTTGGACAGAGAGTAAAGTCCCGCAAACCTCCATTGAAAAGGGAGGATCCTCCGACCAGACAGGTGGTATGGTCTGGTGGGCAACTACCCGATAGATGATTTCGTGGCGCCATAGATGTCGCTACAGGTGTACGCATGCCTAGAAGTAACCTATTCATTCTTGACTTAAAGATCCCCCGGTTGTAACTACCAGGAAACACAGACTCCAGCAGGGAATTGCTCTCTTTAACTGTACGCCTAATGAAAGTGTTCCCATTAGGGTTATTTTTATATTTTTTTAAAAACATCGATATTTAAAAAAAAAATCTCTTAAAACATAACACGTCTAAATTGTTACTTCACTAACAAAAATAAACCATTGTCTGACCAAAACATCAAGTCAGTACATTTTCACTTCACACACAGAATCAGAAATGAGAAAATATTGTCTCACAATCAACAAACATGTTCTATTAATGCTAGGCTCGTAATCACAAATCAGCAGAGCTCGTAATTTAGGAGCCTAGATTGTTCTAATATTTGACTTGCTTACGACACTATTTTTCCCTCTCTCCTCTAATACGGGTTCAGGTCAAAATATATATTGTATTCAGCACGCATTTCGCTTAGCCATCGCAATATCAAAAGACGGTCAAGTGCGTGTCGGACATTCAGTTAGGGTTTTGCTGACAGCCTTCAACGACATTTCTAAAAAATATCTCTAATTAAAAATGTTTCTCAATTTTTATATGTTTTCGTAGGCTATTAATAATGTCTCTTAAAATCTAGGTCGCAAAAACAAAACTTTCCAAGAAAATCATCTTTTTTTTCTAGACAAGACAGTAAAAAATTATGTTTTTAGTGTCAGCAAACACAATAACTTTTTTTATCTAGACTTAACACCCTGAACTAACCTGCGTAAACTAAGAGAAATTATGTTCGCAATACAACGGCTACGGAATCCGAAAAACGGGTAAATATGACATGAGGGGATGATAAACTGCCTTGTATCATTCTCGCCTCGATGATTTCTATATGAAACCCGCATGAACCCTCGACAGGGCGTTAAAAGAACATGACACGAGGCTTTTGAATAAAAAATTAGATGTCTCTTTAGAATATCGCTTTTAACATGAAATAATAACTGTGTGATACTTCGTGAGTCCCTTGGTAATACTGAAATATGTTGTCGTCAATCTTATTTACTTGTACTAAGGTTGGATTTAGGTTACACGTGTTTACTGTTACCCAGTGCTTATTGAAATACAGTTTGTACAAATATAAACTGTATTTTGCTTAAATATAAATAAATTAAAACTTGTAACTTCAAGAACTGGTCAGAAATGTAATAATTTTGATGAGTTCAGACTATTTTAAAGTCACTACACTTACTCAAAATTATAGGTTTGTAAGCTGATTGATTCAGTTAGTAAAGTTGATGATCTTGGCCTAATCAGGTTTATAATGTTCTCACTGCTGGAAGCCCAGGCCTCCTCTTAAGTGAGCATCGCCGTGCCTCTCGCGGCGCGAGAAGAAATGGCAGGCGGTCACCGACTTCTGCGAAGCAGTAATGCTCGCTAAGGAGGAGGCTGACCGCATCAGGCAACGGCGTTCTCGCCGCCGCCGCCGGGATTCTGATCCCGATTTCCGGCCACCGTAGGCGAGGGCTTGCGGACAGAGAGCAATGGGCAGCTCGCTGTTCGGCCGTCCGGTAACTGTCCGGACCAAGCCCAAGTCGTCGACGGCGCGCACTGTTCCCGCGCGCCTTAAGGAGTTGTCAGCAACAGCCCAGTTGGGTCGAAGCCTACTGGGGCCAGGGTTAGTTTCGAAAGACAGCTCGAGCCCCGGTATGAAGGCTAGAAGGAACGGGGTGGCTCATTTAGTCAGTAAGAGTCTGACACTATCTCCCGCTCCGCCCAAGAGAGGGGGTTGTCATTGGATGATTTTATCCCACCATAAAAAAAGGCCTCCTCTTAAGTGTGAAAGAAATCCGCCACGCAGGCCCAGTGCAGCTTAGTGGATATCACATGTCATTAAATTTTCGATGCTAGGATATACCGATTTCTTTAATATTTTGAAAGCAGTGCTGATAAAATGAATTACAGAGTTTAAACTGGTGACGAAAAGCACGAGTTCGAGGCCACCATTGGTCTCATTCATTTTAATCATAGCATGAGAAGCAAAAAGAGATACAAAGAACAAAATCCTATCAAACAAGTGTAAATGCAACAAAGTTAATTTATTTCAACGTCTCAAGCAAAGATTTTATAAAGAAAAATAACTAAGAACGTTTCGTGGAATATTATGTATGTGAAAGGTCTCTAAGAACGATTGCAAGTGACATGTGACAAGACGGTTTGTCGCGTTGGAGTAATAATGTGAAGCTCTGGTTATTTTAGTCGACTGAGTATAAATATTATGGCATGTACAAACAAATAATGCTCATATAGCAAAAAACGTTTTGCATGATGTGGGTTCATCATGCAAAACGTTTTTTTTACAATTTTAACAAGTTGTAACTTTACCTCTGTCACGCGACAATATATCAATAAATAATAAGTGCAGGTCACTATATATAACTAAAATTGGATTAAACATGAACCTTCAAATGCATTAGTGTTTTGGTTTTAATCATTTAAAAGCTATAAGAACTAACTGCAGGTTCGTTAACGGTGAAATACTCCAACATCGTTTTGGTCATTCGAGCCGGATTAGAATGAATTATACCCGTCTTTTTTTCGAAAATAAAGTGTTAGTTCTTAGTTTTTTCTATAATTTACTCAAAACTTTGTTGTATAGAAGGCATGCCCTTTTATACAGCTAAGTCTGTAAAGAATGCTGTTATGTTACTTGATTTAGTAAAAAAAATAAATGTCTCAAATAATTCAGAAGCGTTTTCCCAAACATTAATCATAGTGAACCAATCTTCAACAGCTGTAAGGCTCAAAAAACTTACACCATATCAGCTTCCTTGTCTCTTGACCATGAGCTAATGTATCGGTAACTTTGGATTTGGTCCGCACCATTTTTCCCATAAGCCCCGAGTCTTCGGTAAAAAATATCGCTTGCAAGATACGAGATAACGTGGTTCCGAGTCTTGCTTGCTTGGCGGTAAAACGATGTCCTGTTTTTGCTACAGGGATTTGTTTGTTGCTTATGCAAGTGGCTATGTTTTGGTTTAACGTGTAAATAATGTACAAGTTAATATTAAAGTGGATCGACGAATTTTTTTTTTGCATTTTTAATTTAGAGTTTTTTTGAAAATATATATCACAATGTCAAGCCATAAAGAAAAAAAAACTCCACCACGAATAATTTTCTCAAAAATAATTTAGTCTTTTCAATTTCATTTATTATGTTTTTTGTTAGACTTCAGTAGTTAGACTTACGGTTTATTTGATAAATTATTATGTCGGTATCCCTATATTCGTAACCGCTATTAAAAGCTATTTAGATGCTTTGGGATTTCATCGAAAATCTTCTAGCTAATATTCTCTAGGTAAATTTGCAGAGTAACGACAATAATTTTCGCTACACCAAACTACAACTAGACGAATACTAATTTGCTAAATAATTCTAGATGGCCCAAAAATCACAAGACTTAAATAAATTAAACTGAGAATAATATTGATAATATTGAAAACAGACTTTGTTCTTTCACGGAGAAAGACAAACATAATAAGATTGGTTGATAGGTTGGTTATACATGTAACCAACATACATAAAACAAAGTCATCTTAGTTACACCATATACACCCCTACTTTTTAATTAGTACAGAAAAAAATGGGGCTGTATCTGTACCCGTTACTGATCATATTTCAAAAGTAGAAAAAACCGAAATCCTAAAATTGACCACGAAAAGGTAAAATCATCATAGATTCTGTTTATGAATATTATTTATTGAGACTTTACTTAAATAATAACAAGGGCTGTTCTAATAAGTCCTTTAAGTATTTGTACTAATTAAAAATTAGTGGTATATAACTTAAGAACGGTTGGACCGATTTTAATGATCTTTATTAGATTTGTCTACATCCAGAATAGCTCAATGACTATTAAAATATCGTCACAATATTTACGTAAAAACAAAATATATCGAAAAATTACTACAACTGTCAAATACATTTTTTAGTTTGCCGGGTCAGCAAGTTGTAAAGAAATGGTCATTGGAGAATGCGTTAGTATCATGAACTCGATCCAGTCAGATAGCTTCTTTGGAGCCAGCAATGTTGCTGCATTTATTATTATTATTTTTTCCCAAAACTGACTATGTCCCATTCATCACTCAAGGCTCAATATCGTTTTGCTGGCTTAAAATGAATTTCAACGCAGTGCAGCCTACCTACAATTAACCCTTGTCAAGTGTTACAATCGTTGATGAATTGTCAAGAGTGAATAGGTTATTTCGAGGCAATCGTACTCCATCATCAGTCATATTATCGCTTACCATCGGATGAGACAGTGGTCAAACGCGAACCAATCTCAAATTAAAAAAAATATAAACAAATGGTCTTTGTGGTAACCTTTATAGAAGTTTACGTTAATATTCTAAAAGTCTATCCAACCAAATAGCTTCTTTGGAACCAGCAATGTTTGTTGCATTCCCAAAACAGACTCCATCACTCAAGGCTCATTAACAAAGGCACTGCTGGCTTAAAATAAACCTCTGCACAGCTGCAGCAGCCTACGTACATTTATTATTATATGGCCCTCGTCAAGCGTTTAATTTTAATTGTTGATGGACTGTGTCCGGCCCCAATCAGCAAGAGACCAGTTGATTGGGGCTTTAAGTCCTGCCAAATTAGTGAATGAAACATTACGTGATGTATAAAACAGGAACTGATTTTAAAACGGTTTATTGAGTGGATTTTTACCGTCAATGAGGATGAAGACCACCTTCTACTCATTTGAATTTTGAGTTTTAAAGAGGGTTCATGTCATTGACAGTTAAATGACATTTTACATTATTTGGGTCTTGAACGGAAATATAATATTACATTTGAGCGTCTGTCGTAAAGTTTTCTTGTTAATATAAGTATATTGACTTGGCTCGAAGATTGTCGACATGTGGGATGTGGATTCGGCAATCATTGTATCGATAATCGTGTCGGGCAATAGTTTAATAGCCAAGAGCCTCGACCAACACCTTAGGAGGCTCGCTTTAGGCGGCTGGATCAAGGGCTTGATTCAGAAAGCGGTACTTCTGGACACGGCTCGTATAGTTAGGAGGTTCCTCTCTCTGGAGACCCTGTTCCCGATACCGATGGGCTACAACTTTTTTTATTTTTAAATGTTTTTTTTTTTATATTGAAATATTTAAAAATGTAATTTATATGTGTTTAAGGAAAATAAAGGAAATATTAATATTATTAATTCATACGACTCTTGACAATAATATCACAGAAAGAGGGTTCTTTGTTTCTTTATGATATTAACAGGTAAATTGATAAGACTGCTATTCCTTTCCATTGCTTAGAGATATATCTAGAATAGAGGAGAGAGGTCTTTGAGCCAAGAGTAAATTAGTTAATTCTAGGCAAGTGTGCTCCACAATCGACCTCATCATCGCTTATCATCAGGTGAGATTGTGGTCAAGCGCGAACATATTAATAATAAAAAAGATACTAACGTGGGTAAAAAATATGAAGCATTGAGCTACCGAAAAGGATACATTATCATCATTAGCCTTTTTAATGTTCCCACAACACTCAGGCCTCCTCTCTAGGAGAGGGAATGGGCCATAATATTTTGGTTCTAGGACATGCCGGTTTCCTCACGACGTTTGTTTTCCTTCGCCGTTTTCAGAGTAGTGGTGATGAAATAAATTACACAAAGTAATGCGCCTGGCTGGGTTCGAACCCGCGACCTACAACTCATAAGTCGGGGCCATTACCACTCGGTCACCACGGCTCTCACTTAGAAATACCTACATAATTGAAAAAAATCTCTACAAAAATCTACCCTTTTCCTAAAAGAGAACTTCATTTTAAAAGATCTAAAAATTGTTAATGCCGAATCTCACATAGCAAAAGTTCAAAATTGTGTAAATATTACACTGAAATAATTCATCAGTGTTAAGTACTACCCATACACACAAAACGTTTTGAGAACACATTCAATATACATACAGCAAAGGAGCAAAATTGTCTGCCGGAGTCAATGATCTCTGACTTTAACCTGGGTTATTTTTAAGGTTACTTCTAGACGAGCGTGTCACCCACATCATTGGTTACCATCAGGTGAGGTATCATCGTGAGCCTATCTATAATGAAAGAAAAATGAAGTAGGTCTTATAAAGTATGGATTCAATAAGTTTGCGGTACGACTATTGAAAGTTACCGGAGATAATCCGACACTCTGGGTCATTAGAGCTAAGAATGTTTGCAGAAAAGCTTATCAACCCAGATTTAAGTAGGTACTATGACCATGATCCCTCGAAAGGCTTGGTAACGATGGCCATTTTTCTTTCTGATCGACAAAAGTTCATGAACAAATAATGAAAAAGTAACCAATATTATCACCAGTTTTCCTCAAAGGGTAAAACCGAAGTATATTACTGTTTGCAGTGATTTCGACTCTTATTTTAAAGTTTAAAGCTTCAGATTTGCCAAAATGATTTCATAAAAACTTTATCACCCCTTAAATCATATTTTGAAGGTATTTCTGATAACGAATACTGGCAATCATTATTATTTACCTACGTTACTAAATGAGCCAACTTTCTAGTATATCGGAGCACAGAATATGATTTTATATACAAACGAAATTCTTTCTTTTTACGCCTTAGGCTGAATTTCCAAAAACCTTCTTAATGCTCGTTTACGTCATATAATAATGCTTTGTGCAAAATTTCACGTTTTTATTGAAAAACTGACTGATTGACATATCAACGCACAGCCCTAGCTGTAATTACTGTGACGGGGAACAGTAATCCTAAAACCGAAACCTGAAATCAAAATAGGTTATAATTTTACACGTGTTGGTACATTTCCGAATCAATTTTCTATTGCCTTTTAATGGGCGATCAACATCAAATAATATGAAACTCGCACAATTCTGACAGTTTGGTATTCTCTTAACAATCAGATAAACCGATGTCACGCATTCTCGGTCGACCTCGGCTGCCCTAAAATGTCCGTAATAAGGCTAACGTCATCATGCAGTGGTGTTTTGAAATTCTCTTAAGAAGTTTCATGATACGAATACATTTAATTCATTAAACCCCAGCGTTCGCTCCCTCATTGTCTTTCTATTGTATAGACTCTAATAACTGTATTCGAAAGTTTAATGTATCTCACTTTTCATTTCACTAATGTATAAAGAGTATCTATAGAAAACGTCAACTGAGCGAGTCTAATGACCTGTAGGTACTAGTCGGCGTTGCATACAAACTACCTACAGGTCATTGGACTCGCTCGGCTGACGTTCTCTTAAAGAAATTAATTTCGTACATGCGTAAATTAAAACGAGTTTTGAAAAAAAAAGTTACTTTATGTTAAGCTATTGCATAGCTTCTATCGCGGGCCTTGAGCGTGGAGACCGAATCCAGAAATTCCGTAACGAAAATAACCTAACACCCCCACTCATTTTTTTTTTTGAGCGTGGTGACCAATAAGAAAACAAATGAGTGAACAATCAATCATAATTCAATTCAATGTGTGAAAGTGTAACTTCAATTAATATCAAAGAAAAAAAAAACAAAGGAAAAAAAATACTGCATAAATAAAATCAATAAATAATTATAATTGCATAAGTTGATAAAAATGCTATGCAATAGCTTTACCGCGGCAGTCCCCGAGTGCCACACGTCTTTTTTTAATTTTATTTTTACAAGTCGATAGTGTTTCATGTTTCCTGATATACCCTCCACGGGATTGAAACGCTCAAAATTTAACAGTGTATAATAATATACAAAGAGATAGTTGTTTTTACACTGATAGAAAGCGGGCTTATTCCTGAGTGACGTAGGTTATATTTTAAGTGTAAAAAAATTACGTCATAAAATTATTATGTTTTTGTCGCTTTAAACGATTTGAAATAAGTCAAAATAATGTATTACTATAATATTGGACTTCATTAACATCAACAAAAAAATCCACGACAGTATTAAATGTTTACTATGTGAAACTTAATATTATAAGCATGTAATAGAGTTAAATTTTGCCTTTTAGAGCATAATATCATTTGGTCGTATGGTTTAAAAGCTAGTGCCTTGTATGTAAAATGTTCTAGGAATATTTTAACTAGTTATTTACTCGATATTATTTTTTTATTGATTAGGCTTAAACATAAATAAAGCTTTTTGATCGGTACTAATAGGGTTAGGAGGATAAATTTTACCATTTATTATATATTATGATAATACCAAAATGAAAACTTCATCTTTAGAGTAATCAAGATGAGAAGAAGTAAGGAATTCTAAGAAAAGCTTTCTTCAGCGCTAAAGGCCAATACCGTTTTTTGATTAATTAATTAGATACTTAATTAAGGCCGCAAAACTCGCGGGAGGTCTATGCCTAACAGTGTTTATCTTTCGTTTGAATAATGATGATTAAGAAAATCAATTTGCCTGCTGCGGACTTTCCGTCCGATTATAATTTAGGTGTTTTCAAGACTAGATCGAATAGGCTCTCAATTTATTAAACCCCAAGCGAACGCCGGCGTTCGTTCTCTCATTGTCTTTCTATTGTGTCCTTAATTACGGTATTCGAAATGTTAACTAAATAGTGCGATTTACCGTTAACAACTACATCACTGCTTACCATTAGGTGGGATCCCAGTCAAGCACTCTTTCTATTAAAAAAAATCAAACTCAGAAACGTAGAATAAATTCAACACAACTGCTTTAAAATTACAAAGACATTGCCGTCACACCCCTTACAATCTTCTCCAAAGCTCAAAGAATTTATAAGGGGCTCCTTTCAAAACCATTCCATATAATTTCTTCCCATATAATACGTAGTAGATAATAGTTTACGACAATCTGACGTAGCCCTTATGTAGGGCCTTTGAGGATTATCCTACTGGAGCTAAGATTTCTTTGAAGTTAGGGAGGACTCCCTTATGTGGTGCCAATGATGTTGGAAAGATAAGAGGTTTAGCTGCTTGAGAATGTTTGGGGTGCTGAAGAACATCACACATTATTTATACTAATATTTTAAAGAGGAAAGATTTGTATTTTTGTATGTACCGAATAAACTCAAAAACTACTGGGCCGATTTCAAAAATTCTTACACCATTGGAAAGCTACATTCACCCTGAGTAACATAGGCTATATTTATTGCCCGTGCGAAGCCGGGACGGGCCGCTAGTATGTAATATAATGCATCTTGTACGTGTGTTTGTAACGTAACTCCTCCTAAACGACTAGACTAGGTATGAATAAAAAAAATGTGTGTATTTAAGTGGCTTCTTGGATGGTTTGATAATAAAATTGAACCTGGTAGACAGCGCTGCAATCGGGTCGTCAATTTTATGTCTGATGAAAAGCCAGCTTTTGGGTAGGTCAACGTCTGCTTGGGCCGTTAATACCATATATTTTTTTTAATTATTGCTAGACTCGTTCTTGACCACTTGATCACTAAATAGTAAGCGATGACGCAGTCAACAACTAAACACGCTTGCCTAGAAATAATCTATTTACTCTTGACTTTAAGACCCCCATCAACACAAAAGACTCCGTCAGGATATTCCACTCCTTAGCACACATGGTTAATGTTTTTTTTTTGTGTGTTATGGTTTATAATTCAAAAATCAACTTTCTGGTCTAGAAAAATTCGTTACTTCAGCCTCGTGAATTTATTTTTTTTTTTTTTTAATTTAAATCAGTATTTGCTGGGATTATCATGAAAAAGTAAACAAACAATCTCTCCAAATCACAAGAATACAATTTAAGTTTTGATCTCATAATGGCTTTCATTACTCAAATCTGTTAATTGCTGCAGATTTCAGGCTTTTAAAATAGGTGAAATGTGATTTTTTCCTCAACCGTTTTTATCTATCTAACATATACTTATATAGTATCTCAATTAACATTTCAGGAATCTATTATTTATCCCAGAACATTAACGTCACTTTTACTACAACTAACTTCTTGGCCAAAATTATAAAAACCACATCTTTTTCTTACCAACTCTCTGTACAACTGTCTTTATATTTCTCCCTTATATATTAGTGTTATATACACACATTTATACAATTAGGTCGATACACATAACACGTAATGCGGTCCCAAGGATCTTACACTTGGCTTGTCGATATACCTTTGAAACTTAGTAATTAACTGTTTGTGAATACATATTTAGTTATACGTGAACTGTAACCGTGTTTGTTTGTAAGTAAACTAGGTATATCATTCATCTTTCTCAACCATCTCTCGCGTCCAGTGGCATAGAATCGCACAGATATTATTATTTGATTTAATATTCATCACCAGCCTTTTTAATGTTCCCACTGTTGGGACTCAAGCCTCCTCTCTAGGAGAGGGAATGGGCCGTAATCCACCACGCGGGCCCAGTGCGTGTTGGTGAATGTCACATGTCTTCGAATTTTTGGTTCTAGGACATGCCGGTTTCCTCACGATGTTTTCCTTCACCGTTTTGATTTTGATTTAATATTATTTGGGATTATTATTATTATTTGGGTTTGCGCTTGACCACTATCTCACCTGATGGTAAGTGATGACGCGGACGTGGTCGACGGTAGAGGGGTTTTTTTTTGAGTTGCAAAATCATTCAAGTTTTTATGGTGGGAAAATTATCAATGACAATCCCCGCTCTTGGGCGGAGCAGGAGATAGTGTCAGACTCTTACTGACTAAAAAACCCACCCCGTTCCTTCAAACCTTCATACCGGGGCTCGAGCTATCTTTCAAAACAAACCTGGCCTCGGTAGGCTTCGACCCAGCTGGGCCTCTGCTGTTGCTGACAACTCCTTGAGGCGCGCGGTAACAGTGCGCGCCGTCGGCGTCTTGAGCTCGGTCCGGACAGTTACCTGAAGGTCGGACAGCGAGCTATTAAAACAACACCTGAGTTCCTCAGTTGCTCTTTGCATTCTTAGACCATGGGTTTTCTTTCAGAAATTCCCCGTGATGCAGTCACATAGGTAAGTAACATTTTTAAAATATAGATTTATGAATTGAAACAACTACGGGTATCATGAAAACCGTATAACTAACTTTTGAGTTTCACGAATGAAAATAAGCAGTAGTGACCCAGTTGTAATGGTCCCAAATTATGTGAGCACATCGTGCAAAGCAGGCGTTTCACTTTGCGTGATCTATTTCATCGCCACTGCTCTCGAAACGGCGAAGGGAAACATCGTAAGGAAATTGCTATGTCTTAGAATAAAAAATTTGAACACATTTGTGATATCCACCAATCCGCACTGAACATACTAAGTGGACTTCATGCAAGAAGGTATTCTGTACCAGTCAAATTTTCAATAAAAAAGATAGGCAAGTGCGAGACGAATTCCGTACAAAACCTATGAAAAAAGTTAAATTCTACACATAACTACTAATTTGCAATTTTCAGATTTTTTCTTAGATTTGTGCTAACTTGTGAGACCTTGTTTCATGCCAAATTTTAAGATTGTAGGTCAACGGATTGTACTTTATGAAGTTTGATTTCCTCGAGAGTGTCGAAATGCACATTTTTTGTGTCCTAAGCGGCAGCATCTTTTTTCCATTAACTTCACTTTCTCACAACTTTAAAGGACTACAGATCTGGGCCTCAAGTCTGCTATTACAATAGTGTCAGAATGGTCTATCATTAATGTCATAATTGTTGATTTTATTTTGATAAACTATTAATATAATGGCGTCATTATGACTTTCCAATGGTCAACCACTGACAATCCATTGAAAGAAGTGAGATAGAATAGTAATAACGTACATATTGACAAATGAATATTTGACGTATGCGGTAATCAGCTAAAACTTTGACAGTTTATTTGATCAGTGTTCTACCAGCACGTTATTGTGCAGTTATTGGTTTTAAATATGCTCGATATTATCATTCTACCACAACTCTCTTACGATACCACTGACCAATCAATGATCGATCATTATGAATTAGCAGATTACAAACTTTTAGCAAAATGACAATGTGATCGTGTTGAAATGACGAATTTATAATAAAAATAGCAGACTTGGGCCCAAGAGTATATGTATGGTTTTAACTTCAACTCGATATCTTCACGCGTTCTTGAGATAAAGTGTCACGACAGACAGACAGACAGATGGCCAACAAAGTGATTCTATAAGCGCGAGCCCATCAATAATAAAACCGACCAAGTACGAGTCAGACGAAGGGTTCCGTACCGTACGTAACAAAAAAAAACCGTTTGCTGTACAGGAGCCCTTCTTAAATATTCATTTTATTCTGAAAAATCTACATCATTTGTGAAAATTTCATTTATCTAGCTATCACGGTCCATGAGATATGGCCTGGTGACACACAGACTGATAGTAGAGTCTTAGTAATAAGGCCCCGCTTTTTACCCTTTGGATGCGGAACTCTAAAAAATAAAACACACCTATTATTCCTCCATAATTTGTCCAAATAAAATAAGCTAGAAAAGATAATCACGATAAAACCTTACTAGACAAAAAGAAAAAAAATAAACCTGCAAAACACACGGTCACAAATACGTCGAAAGTTACCTTAATCTACACATTAAGAGAAACATAATAAATAATTATGATATACGTAGGTAAGCAGATTTATCACCCTCTTTTCCTTAAGGGGTAGCTAAGTAACTTTGAATGTTATAACATGGGTTCGTATGAAACTTTTAAGGGGGGGAAGAGGAGTGAGCAGTGTTTTGAGGTAAGGTTCACTTGGCTGAATGTAAGACATTAAGATGTGCGTATATTGGGGGACCCATTTTGGGATTAAGTGGGGAAATGAAACTATAGATATCTATTGGTTTACATGACTTAGATGAAGATCCTATGTCCTCTAGCTTTTTTTTTTTTGGTGGGAAAAAATCATCCAATAACAACCCCCGCTCTTGGGCGGAGCGGGAGATAGTGTCAGACTCTTACTGACTAAAAGACCCACCCCGTTCCTTCTAGCCTTCATACCGGGGCTCGAGCGCCCTTTCGGATAACCCTGGCCCCAGTAGGCTTCGACCCGGCTGGGTCCCTGCTGTTGCTGACAACTCCTCGAGGCGGGCGGGAACAGTGCGCGCCGTCGACGACTTGGGCTTGGTCCGGACAGTTACCGGACGGCCGGACAGCGAGCTACCCATTGCTCACTGTCCGCAAGCCCGCTATGTCCCCTAGCTGGGGCAGAGGGCGTCGACAGAAGTCACCCATCGCGATCGGTCTTGAGCTTTACGCTTTACCTCGCTTAAACACGGTACGTCATCAGGTTTACCAAGGTCGGCCACGCTCTCTTTTCCTTTGGGGATTCCAGTCCAACGCATGTTTAGGTATGTGATCAGAATCCCTGCTAAGCGTGTGACCAATCCATCTCCACTTACGACGCTTGATTTCGAGGTCAATCGGGCTTTTTTGGCATTTCTCCAACAGCTCTACGTTTGAGATGGTCTCGGCCCAGCAAATTCCGAGGATGCGACAAAGACAACGGTTCACGAAAACCTGGTTTTGGCGTGAGAACTCTTTTGTCATCTTCCACGTTTCGCACCCTAGGTTTACATAGCTATAGATATCTATAGTGGATTAGTGGGTACATCGTTCCCGTGAGGGGTCAAGTTTTGGGCGGCGAGATGGTTCGTGTTTGTCACTTTGGCCCTGGAACCCAAAGGGCCACTAAAAGAACACGGGTAAGTTTTAAGTCCTAAGTGACAATACTTGTTTCACAATTTGTGTCAATTTGTTGTTGAACAAAATATTCTTTAGTGCAGCTGAACTTTAGCGCAAGTTGGGAAAAAAAAATTGTGTCATTGGGACATATTTCAAAGCGTTTTCATAATCTAACAACTAATAATCGTATCTTATATTATGGTGATTAAAAGTTCATTTTCGTTTTTCAAAAATGAATAGTATAGTCCAGCCCATTCGTGTTTAGCCATAATTAAATATGGCGCGGCGCGACGCGGCCTTCAAATATCTAATATAAAACAATCACACAAATTATGAGACGTATTTTTTTATATTGTAAGTAATGTCAAACTTCAAATTAAGTCAAAACGTGTAATATCAAACAAATACAATTACTGGTGGCCGATATCGTATTTCACTAATGACCAAAAATTTATTTATTATTTATTTTTAAACTTTGAAATCATCATCATCATTTCAGCCGATGTACGTCCACTGTCGGACATAGGACTCCCTCAAGTATCGCCACAAAAGCGTCGAATTTTGAAATGGAAAAATATAATGCATTGTTTTAAACCGTATCTCACCTGAAATCTGTTTTATTTTTGTTGATATCTTCTACTTGCAATATTTAAGCTATTTATAAAATGCTCTAAATCTCAAGACACCTACACAACAAATAGAAACCTATATTTCGACATTTCAATAAACCGAACACATTGTTCCGTATAGTCATGCATAAACTATCTCTATTCAAATGTGTAGGATAGAAGACGAATAACATTTAGTACGTATTTGAGTGTAGCCGTTTTGTCAATCGGTAAATAAAAGAAATTTTACAAGTCGGCTTCGGTCCGATTGTAAGCGTGAGACTTTTAAGAGTCAGCAATTTTTTCTTGTCAATATCACTACACCTATATGGAACTCGTACTCAATGAAAATGTGGTCAAGAGAGCTGACCCTAAATTAATGGGTCTAGCCAGAAGAAGAACGTTGTCCCATATTGGGAATTACACTTGTATCGCTATATTAAACACACATACACTCGACAATCAGACCCGGAACAACGATCTGTAGACAGTACGAATTTTAATACTTTTCTACCCGCGACATGCAGTCATCATCATCATCATCATCATTTCAGCCAAAGGATGTCCACTGTTGGACATACGCCTCCCTCAAGTGTCGCTACAATGAACAATCCTGTGCGTCTCGCATCTACCGCATTCCCACGATTCTCACCAGGTCACCGGTCCACTTTGTGGAAGGCGTTCCATCGCTTCGTTTTCGGGTGTGCGGTCACCACTCTAGGACCTTTTGGGCCGACCATTCATTCTATGAGCATTGTGCCCTACCAACTGCCACTTAAGTTTGGTGATTCTTCCAGTCGGTATGCAGTGCTGCAGCTTGGTCAACCACTGCACCAACCATACCGTCTTCACACTTTTCTCATTCAAAATTACTTAAGCCATATTTTCCGATTCGATGCCGAATGCAAGTATCATTTGCATACAGAATTTTTCTACTAGAATTCCTTCTCGCCTCCCGCTCTCAGCTCGACCAATTTCCATGCAATAAAAATCCTATTCTTATTCAAGAAAGAAATATTTGTCTCAATAATAAAACTGGGATAAAACGGAGTTATACTAAAAAAGAAATTTCGCTATCATAAACCAAGCAGTGGGGGTACTTACCTATCTATTTACACGACCATAACATGTAGACACGTGTAACAAGTCACATATGCGAACATAAGAAAGGGATGTAGATGCCAAGTTATATTGGTTTCGGATTCTGGGTTTCCGTAAGAAACCACATATTTTACTACGGTAATTACTCCATACTACTTACAGATAAAGGCCAGAGGCTATTGGGCGGAATCTGGGAGGGTAAGCGATGTTAACGAAAAGTGACCATACACACTGGTGTCTACTTTGAATCTAAATTATGAAAAGAGACGGTAAAAATGAGATTAGTCTCTGATAGACGTAAAAATTAGTCTACTTTATCACAGTCTATGTAAGAATAAGATTTTAAAACAAAACTTATAATAAAAGTCTTTTTAGTGCACCATAGATGAGATAGATTTAGAGCATTCCTCAGCTCTAAATCTACCTACATCCACATCCACACCATCCAGGAAATTGTGGTTGCTGCTTCAAACCAGAAAAGCTGCTCTGTGAGTCCTAAAATGCTGCCAGAACCTGATGTACTTCTGGGCTGAGGTAGCCTCGCTGTTTTAGCCTGGAGCCCCTTAGCCCTCCAATTAGTCTTATGGTAGACTGTTGAGCTTGGGGTCCAGGATTTGACTCTCAGATAGATACATAGATAGATAGATACAATCTTTATTGTACAACAAAAAGAAAATTACAATAAGAACTTAAAATTCATAGGGTGTCACAATGGGCGGTCTTGTCGCAAAAATACGAAAAAAATATCTCTAAAATCATAAAGAATATTCCAAATTAATTTTTACTTTTATGATAGCCAGCAACACTCACAGTGTATTTAATGGTAGTTAAAGTACGCGTAATGGAGTCCACATAAACACCAGTTCTTTATACTTTTACCGCAGAATTTGTCAAAAAATCTCAATAATCTCACTTCAACCATTATTCAAGTCAAGAACCCTGTCAAAGTCATGTCGATCCATCTCCCTATCCCTACAGTTACGGTCGCTTCAAAATTTAATTCAGTAAATTGCCTCTCAGGTGATTGCCTCTCATTGTAAGGTATCTAAATGTTTACATTGACGAGTACCTATGAGAGGCAGACAATGTAAGCGGTCCAGATTTAGGTGCCTATCTCGTTCGCAAAGGACTCGGATAAACCATTTTATGATTGAGAATAAGGTTTAAAAAATATTTTTTAAAGGCTTATTTTTGATGACATTGCAAACACCATCGATGTATTCAGTTTGTCTCGGTAGTTGTTAGTTATTTTTTATCAGGGTGGGATATCGTTATATAAATTTATGTGCTCTGGGCATGACGAGAGGTGGGGTCAGGTCTTTACTGACTACAACTTACCTGTGTTCCTCCAGTTGCCTTTCCCCGTGGTCCCATCGTCGACTGGGTTGCCGTCAACTGTGGCGTGAGGAAGTCCGTCCCCTCACGCTTCTTAGAAGGTGGTGACCGCCTGCCATTCCTCCTCGTTCAGATAATGTCGACTAACGACTTTTTGGCTTGTCTTGTTGTATGTACCTACACTGTTACTTACTACTTGAGTTGGAAAAAAAACAGCCAGTCTGAACAGGGAGTGGTTTGTTGAAATCGTATTAATGCACCCTGACAAGGTGGATGAAGATCATTTCTCACTGGACGCTTAACCCCTCGAGCGACGATTGTACTTCTACTTTGTACGACTTGAATGACCATGAAAAACATTTAATTGTCGTCTTTTACACAGGTTTCTACGAATTTTTTTTTGCACGTATATTTTAGTCTCTATATTTTTGAATTTTCCTAGAAAAATCCAGATTTTTAAAAATTCTTTTTGGTAATTAACGTAAAAACACGCAATTATGGAGGGTAGAAGGATGTCACCGGACGGTCGACAGCGGCAAAGGTAGTGTGACGATCTGATCGTATTATTAGGCCAATTTGGCCGGCGTTAGCCTAAGACAGAAAGGTTTAGAAGAAGGCCTTTACGTTTTTTATTGGTGTGTACTCAAAACGTGATGATTTAAATATAAATAAATTACGTAACACACAAAACATTTTAAGAATACATTCATTGTACAGCTAAGGAGTTGAATGTCCTGCAAGACTCTGTATTTCCTGATAGCTACAACCTAGTCGTCTTCAAGTCAAAAGTGAATAGGTTACTTCTAGGCAAGCGTGCTCCATCATCGGCCATATCATCGAGAAAAGGTGGGCAAACGCGAGCCTATTCATAATAAAGAAAGAACTACTACTAAAAAAGTAGCAGATTATACTACTATGCTTGCTAATCTTACCTTTGCTTGCTTAATACTCAACGTGCTTACTAGAAAACAACCTTTACTAATACCTACAATGTAAGCTAGCTAACAAAACCGCTTGTATCAGACTTGGCGAGGTGTCACCTACAAAATGTCTTGGCACGCAAACCTACGCTTAGAACCCGGACCAACCGACCAAAAACGTTTTTATTTTCGTTCTAAATGTACTGAAACTAATAGAAAGTGGAACCTGTAGGAACATTCGTATGCTGATTGGGTACTTGGACTAAAAAGTAGGGTATCAGCTGCCTGTGTTACTAAATGGCACTTTTTAGTACCATTGTGTACTACTTAACTGTCTTTTGTACTATTACTGAGCTCATTCGGTTGTTCAGTATTCGTTTGAACTCTTTTAAAGGAATTTAGCAAACGATTTCAGGATGTACTTGACATTGTGTCATTAGCATAATAATCTTTGCTTCTATTTTGTTCAGTAAAACATTTTGTTTATTTTGTTGTTTTCTTGTTTGTCGTATCGATAACTTCAAATTGAATTAGATTGACCTGAAATCTGCTGAGTCGAAACCGTTAACTGTTTTTTGTGTAAAACATGTTGTATTATTTACTATGAGAATTGATACAAAAAAATATCGACCGAACTGTTCTTTAACTGTTCTGCGTACAAGACAAACCATAAATATCATTAACAGTTATTATAAGTAATTAGTTTACAATAAATATATAATATTATGAATTTAATGCTACCTCTCTTCAATACAAAACAAATTCGGGTACATATTTCTTATCACTACTGTTATGTGAGAATAGTGTAAAGAAAGCGAAAAAAAAAATCTATTTCTAAATATAGAAATTAAAATATTAAGCCACTGGCAGCTAAGAAATAACTGACAGTTCATGACGCGTAAATCGGAACCAATCATTTTCGGATTTTTTAAATCGGGACCAATTTTGAAGAGATCCGAATTACCCAACACATGCTCCACCATAAGTGAGGCATTTGTGTGTGAGCCAGTACCACTTAGTTCAACCATTTTTAAAGGAACCGAATGATCCAACATACGTGTCAACATTAGTGAAACATTTGAATAAACACGACAATAACTAAACATACATAACACCAAGTTTTCTTAAAAGCCTCTGATCTTCTTTAACAGTTACTATAAATAAATAGAAAAATATATCAAACATCAATACAGTACATTAGCACTTAGCAGCTGTTATACAAAGATAAAAACTACAATTCTAAAAGAGCAACTTATGGGAAGCAAAACGGCTGTTTACGGAGATATGAATCGGGTATTATAGGATCAAAATCATGAACAGCTTTCATCAAGAGGTAATTCCAAAAACGGTAGCGCGTAGCCCATTTTTAGGGTGTGTTTACAGCAAACTTGTGCGCAGATGGGATGTGTGCGTTATCCCACTGATAATATTAAATTATTTTTCTAGACTAGCATAGCACAGCTCTGGTGAAAAATGGGTCATTGGCGGTGAGGTATTGATTTATAACTAAAGAGGCACGCACAAAAAAGTGACTCGAGATATCGTCACTTTTGTTCATTTTTAGGCTCAAAAAAATTTCTGTGACTCTCAGCGACATCAATATTTCATAATTTACATTTCAATAAAAAAAAAAAACTATTTCTACACTTTTTTTGGATCTCTTCTTCTTCCTTTCTTGAGGCTTTCCTTTCTTCCTTTTAGAAATTCGCTAGTCCTTACATATCTTACCTTTCTCATAGTCTCGCTCATTTTGAGTGGGATCGCTCCTTTAATCTGCTACGGATTTGTAGCACCGTACCAGCTACAGTGCTACGCCGTAGCCAAAGCGTAGATCGTTTTCATACTACACATAAATTTTAATATTGGATCTGAAATCATACAACCATACCTAATGCCTAACCGGAGGCAGAAACTAACAAAATATGCAGTACTGGGGTTTTTTATTTATTATTACCTAATCAATTAACCTAATCACTGTTGACTTAAAGGTAAGTTATAGTTATCCAGAAACGCAAACTCCAGCAGGGAATTTCACTCCTTAGAAGTACCTACGCACAACCGTAAGTGCCAGTAGGACCAAAGCCTACTGCAGCTATGGGTTTGCTTCCATAAGGGAAACCCGGGGTTCTAGAACTCAAGGCAAAGAAGCAACATAGAAGTGGGTTTTACTTAGTAAAAGTTTGACACGCCCTCACACTGCGCCCTAAAACGAGAGAAGTAATTGGATGATTTTCCACCTTTTTTTATGGTGGGAAAAATCATCAAATGACAACCCCCGCTCTGGGGCGGAGCGGGAGATAGTGTCAGACTTTTACTGACTAAAAAACCCATCCCATTCCTTCAAGCCATATTCATACTGGGGCTCGAGCGCCCTTTCGGATAACCCTGGCCCCAGTAGGCTTCGACCCGGCTGGGTCCCTGCTGTTGCTGACAACTCCTTGAGGCGCGCGGGAACAGTGCGCGCCGTCGACGACTTGGGCTTGGTCCAGACAGTTACCAGACGACCGGACAGCGAGCTACCCATTGCTCACTGTCCGCAAGCCCGCATGATTTTCCACCTAAAAAAGGGAACAGTGTCCTAGTATGAAAAATATGTTATATTCCTAGACATAGTCTATCTGTGCGCCAATCAAAATTCGTTCAGTTATTTGGACATGAAGGAGTAATTAACATACACATGACCATATTCATACAAACTTTTACCTTTATAACATTATTAGCGTGATTTATGTAAGTTGAAAAGTTTTATTATTTATAGTAAAATAATGTTATGAGATCATTTTCAAGCAAACGCATCAGCATATATTTTAAATTAAAAACCACATTTAAAAGCGCCGACAAGCTTTATTAACGATTAAATAAAGCAGTTTCGTTTATTCAAATAAATATAAACACTCATTATTACACTCAATATTAATTAATCCGTTTAGTCGATTAAACAGAACAAAAGTGAGTATATTACACGCGATTACAGATTATCATGAATATTTAAAACAACATACAACATATTATCCGTCCATTTAACTACTTATTATTAAAAAGGCTAAACACATCATCACGCTTCTACACCTCACAAGGTAAGGCAGAGTTGTACCTACATATTTACATATATAAATCTTCTGTACGTGTTTTTGTTACTTAACTCCTCCTAAACAGCTTAACCGATTCGGATGTAATTTTCTGTGTATATTTGTCTGGGTCTCTGAATGGTTTGAAAATACAATTGAACCCAGTAAGTATTACTGCAATCGGGTTCTTTTTTTTTTGTTCTGGCTTTTGTCAGCCAGCTTTTGGGTGGAACAACGTCTGCCGGGGTAGTATTTAAAATCCACATTTCAATAGACATTTTTAAATAAATATTTTATTTAGGGGAAATTAGCTTTTTTTACGTGTACATCATCAATTATAACTTCTCTCGCTCAGGGTAAAGTGAAAAGGAGTGTTAAATTAGTAAAAAGTCTGCTTGTACTGAAAAAGGGGTGGGGAATTTTAATCACCCCCCCCCTTAGCCAGCCAGTAGCTTCGTCAGCGTGAACATATAAATTTTATACTTATCATTCCAACAGCTACACGGATTTGGATGAACTTTGCACACGAGTAGACCATGTCCTGATTAGCACCTAAAGTACTTTGTATTCCTTGGGATAATTTTCTATTTTTAAGCGAACGGCAGAATCTAGTAAAAGAAATATTGTTAACTGTCAATCACCTTCAATTCCATGTTAATCACCTACACTATAGTGGCATTATACCATCAAATTCGCATTAAAACCTTAACATTCAGAGGTTTCATCACATTGGATATCCAATTTTAGCAACATAATATTGTGGTTTCCCTTGCTAAGCTTAAATTCTGAGCATGAAAACGTTTCCGCAAGCGATATCATTATTTATTGACATTAACATAAAGCCTAAAATCTCATGCATCACTCAGTCACGGGCCGAAATATTTCTAATGGGCATAAAGCTTTGAGGCGACCGACGCGTTTTGGTCTAAATATGTGCTTTATAAATCATATTTATGAGGAAATTTTGCGTTTAACTGTTTTAGAGCAATAATGAAGTGTAAATGTGTTATGAAAGTTATTAGTTAAGTTTTGAGTACTAGGAACTGGGATTAGATTGTGAGTTAGTGTGTGATTGATGTTGGACTAAGTTTAGTTTGTGAGAGATAGTTTGGAGTTGCGAGGAAGCGATATTATAATCGCTAACTAGAGTATGATGAGGTGTTTAGATAGCATTGTTATCTAACATTCTAATATCAATGAAGAAATAAATAATATTTAAACGGAAACACATCCACCGTTGATATATGCCTTCCCCAGACATCACCATAAGTACCGGCCCTGTGCTTCTCACATCCATCGGATTCTTGAAACTCACTGGGTCTGCTTTGCTGTGGTGATACAGAATAATTTAAGCAGGATAACAGAGCAATAGCCTGTTTCGTATTGCTGTCTTTTATTTATTTTTATAATTTGAAAAATAAGCATAATTGTACACCGTTAAATTTTGATCGTTTTAATCCCGTGGAAGGTCGATCCGGTACATGAAGCACTATCGATTTGTAAAGATAAAAATAAAAAATAAATTACCTTTTTTTCAAAACTCGTATTAATTTACGCATGTACGAAATTAATTTCTTTTAGAAAACGTCAACTGAGCGAGTTCTATGACAACCGGCGTTGCGTACAAACTACCAAAAAAAGTACTTTATTTTTTAATTTTATCTTTACAAATCGATATGTTTCATGTAGCGGATCGACCTTTCACGGGATTAAAACGATCAAAATTTAGCGGTGTATATCGTATCTAGAATATAAAAAAAAATGGTTAATGAGTTTGGCACAAGCTTATTAACCAATAGAAACATGAAAAACTGTATTTGCTGTGTTTCTATTGGTTAAATAGTTCGGGTCAAAAATATACCTCAGGGCAAAAATAACCCCACTTTACGGTTATTAATTTGACCGTTCCGCCATTTTCTTCAGCAGGCATAACTGCATTTACAGCAAAACAAACCAAATTTATTCACCCCAAGGATGAATCTACACCGCAAGACACTTTTGCCTAAAACCTACCCTAAAAAAATTAGAACAGATGTACTATAAAATAACAATCAGCTAAAACTTTCGGTTACCCTCAGCAATTTTCAATATGGCGATGCAATATTTATGAAGCATAATCAAGACATCTCACCCCTAAACGTCCCCCGTTGGAAATCTTACAAGGGCGTAAATCATAAGCGTTATTTTAGGCCTGTTGTGCAAAGGGGTGAATAGAAGAATCCCATTTAGGATAAGGGCGTGTTGTTTCACTAATCTCAAATAGACCCAGACTTCAGAGAAAAGGTAAAAGCAAATAAAAAATAAACAAAAAGAAAAATTGTTATATTTGTTTTGTGTTGTTGTCAAAGAATTATTTATCTTATTTTCTCTTTATGTTGGTGTATTTACAGACCTAAATGTCACGTGGAAAAAATGATCTACAAAAATTTCAATAAAAGGTAAAAAGGTTCCCGTAAGAACTTCAACCCGTGACCTTTGTCACAAAAATGCCAGTTCTGTCTAATGTTTTTCCAATTTTATTGGTTACGGCTTTCAGTCTAACTGAATATTAGTATTTTGTATGAAACGACTGCCTATCTGATCTCCATAACCCAGTCACTAGGTAACGCGTCAGGCTTTGGCAAGATTTGGACTCGCCATAATTCCCCAATTAAGTAGTGGCTGGAAAGACGTCACGGCGCCCTCACCTTCTGTATGACGCAGGTCCTCACCAGATATAGTAAGTTAGGGAAGTTCCTGCACCGGATTCGTATGGAAGAAACGCCCGGGTATTACCATTGTGTGGACTGGCCGGAGGACACAGTCAAAGTCTGATACGCCCTTCCACAATTCCCAAAAGCAGCAGAAGTCATTGGATGATTACCCACTTAAAAAAAACCCCTTGGCAAGATTGGAGTTAAATTTCTAGGCTTCTGGTTATTCATAACTACTGTTGTAGCAGATCTAAAAAATAGCCAACGACATAACATGCTTTTCGTGGCACAACAAAAACCTGGTATATTAAGATGGTCACCCATCTACAAAACGATCGCAAGCAAACTTTGCTTAATCCATTCAATACCAACTACGCAATATTACGTGACTGGTAATAAAGGTAGATACAAACCACGTATTGTTACGTAGATCTTCTAGCAATCTGGAAAAAAAATGTTAGTGGTGCCTACGTAATATTACGTACCATTGCATCCTTTTGTAAATTGGTATCTGAGATATAAACTACGAATTATTACGTAGCTGCCCAATTATGAAGTAGCCGATGACTGTGATTTGATGGTTGATTTGAGCATTCGATGGATTAACCTAGAAGACTGACCCGTGCTGCTGATGTCATTTTAGCCTCGAGCTCCTCCATAGTCCAAAGAATAATATTAAATAAAAATATTTTTATTGAGTAAGCTTACTGTATACATAACGTACCTACAAAATTTTATACCTCTCTCGAAACAACATGCTCGGTTCCCTCAAGGGATGTTTTAGGTGTTTCTCGTATAACACCAATGGGTTATTGTGAATCACAATGAGCCATAGCCAAGTGAAAAATTTATAAGCCCTTTTCAGCAATCTTTATTTTTTGTTCTTTGAAAACCAACCCCTAAAAGTTCTTTGAGGTTTATGGCGAATTGTGAAAGGTATTTTATAGGGGTTACATAAGAGGTATTTTCGTAGAGAATTGGTATTTTGCGGTTGAGTGATTACTTTTTTGTTGATGGGCGGATTTTTCCTGCTTTGGATAGAATTAATTACTAATGTTTTGTCTGGTCTTTTTTAAAATGGCAATACTGATAATAGCCCTCTTTGTTTTTTTACACAAAAAGGATTTTTTCTGGATCAACGTTTTTTAGTAAAAATTACTGAAAAATGTAGATGAACTTGAGGTCAATGGCCACTATTAGCATGCTTAATGGCAAAAACTATTGTACGATCCGCATTTTTGCTCATCATTGAGCGTCTCTCTCTCTCATCATTGAGATCGTACAATAGTTTTTATATAGCGTCTTCAATAGCGTCGGATTTATTTCATTTAATCGGTGTAGATGCTTGAATCAGAAAGAGAGAGAATCAGAGAGAAAACAGTCACAATAACCACGGTCTATCGTGCAGCGGAAGCAAGAATTGCATAGCGCGACACGTGAAATCAACAATATTATCCGGCAAGCTCTTATCACCGTCTGCGTTGCCACTATATTAAAATTCTATGACCTGGCACGCGACGATGGTAAAATCGGCCGTTTAGGGTTGAAAGTTTTAGACGGTGGGGTCTAAGTACACATACACTATTTGAACATTTATACAAATGCCCAATTGACATTTTGCGTCGCGCGAGACAATGGCCCTCGCGCCCCAGCCACCGGGATTCCGGTCCTGATTTCCAGACACCGTAGGCGCGGGTTTGTGGATGGTTAGCAATGGTTAGCTCGCCGTCCGACCGTCCGGTAACCGTCCGGACCGAGCCCAAGCCGTCGACGGCACGTAGTGTTCCACGCGCGCCTCTAAGGAGTTGTCAGCAACCACAGAGGCCCAGCAGGGTCGAAGCCTACAGGGGCCATGGGTGATGCGAAAGAGATCCAAGGGGCCATGGAACAATGGCAAAGAAGGAACAGGAGTGGGTTTTTAGTAAGTAAAAGTCTGTCCGTGTGTGTCCCGCTCCGCCCAAGGGCGGGAGATGTCATTGGATGATTTTTCCACCAAAAAACTAGTTCATAATTATTTTGTGTGACCGAAGAGCGGGTTTGAACCTGGACCAGACATAAAGCATTGACACACGACCTGGCAATGCAACCAGTCTTTTACGGATGTATTTTTGATATCATATTTTAAGTTATTAGTAAGAAAGTTTTGATTAAAATATACCTACATAAAGAACAAGTTATAAAACAATGTATATTATGGCTAAAAATAAAAGCTACCAGTTTAATTTATTAAAAATAACTACAACTAAAACGGCAGAAAAAATGAAGAAAAGTACCTCAGGATGTTTACAGGAAGTTTAAAATAAACTGAACTTTTTTAGCAAAGTTTTTATTTTGCTACTGGAAGTTTCAAAGCAGATGACAGGCCTTTGGTGTTCATCTCACTGTGAATAATACAGATAATAATATACGGTTAAATAAAAAAAAAACAATATATACAAGCTCTACAGCTAGCTGTACCTAATAAATAGTACACATTTTGAATAATAATAATAAGAATTAATTAATTTATTAGTTCAGCAAAATAGCATTAATACTAAAATACTCGTACATTAATCCTTTCATTCTGTCTTTTTACAAAATCGCAAACTTTCTAATAATATCTTCTTGTATGTGTTTTCTTTCTTTCTTTCTTTTTTGCATTTATCAGCAAACAACTCCAATCCAGGGTTGGTCTCTACGAGCGAGTTGAGCATCGGTAGCATATGCATTATAATATAGGGAAGGTGATTGGGCCTACAGTGTGATAAAATGAAACATTAAATTATTCATGCTTTCAAAAGCGATTGGAATTGTTCTGAATTACAAGTGTGTACCTTGAGAGAGACTAAAACTAAAGAAAACTACATAATTTTCATTACATTAAAACAATACCTAACAAATTTTAGAATACGAGAATAATAATATTTACTTTTCTGTTTTTGCAGGTCTAATACTTTGATCAGCGTGGAGAATACCACAAACAAGAGTTAAGCATTGAATTAAGGTAAACATATATTTTGTATAATTTTTCTTTTTTCATGATATGTTGCATCATAAACACACACAAAACACAATAATACTATCAATTTAATATCACTACACAATTCTGTCGCAAACTGTTGTTATTTTTTAATATTCTTTAATGGTCTATAGATTTTATTATATGACCCGACAACCCAAGGCAGATTGTCCTGGCGCAGAAGGATAAGGAGAGCCGACCCCACCTAACGCGGGAAGAGGCAAAGAAGAAGAAGAAGAGAAGAGGGTCTATAGATTTTATTATTGGTTGGCAAAGAATTATACAGAATCCCGACAGATGTTGTCCTATCCGAAAACTGGCTTATCGTTAGAAAAAATATTAAGGACCTGATTGCAGCGCCACTACCAAGTTCAATGGTAATCTTAAACTATTTAGGGATCCACTCAAATAAACACACAAAATATATACAAATAAGCCGTTTAAGAGGAGTTAGGTGACAAACACACGTACAGAAGAATTTTAAAGATAATAGCACTCGTAAAGTCTTTTTTAAATTAAGGAATTTACTTTGACATTTATGACATGATATTTTTCTTTTTTTTTGACATTTTATTATTTTTATCAAATAAAATAAAAAATCAATAATATGCTAATTATTGATTTTTTATTTTATTTGATTGGTATATTCGATTTATTTTCAATTTTTTTTTTTTTTGTTTTTTTTCTATGTTTTAACTTTGTTCCCAAATAATTGTAATTCTACCTACTTTCATGTATGATATTGCTGTGCCCGACAGGGTCCATGTGCACTTATTTAACTATTTTAACATCTTATGTAACACATGTGATATAGCAATAAAGAATTGAATTGAATTGAATTGAAGTCCAAAACTCTGAACAACAGAAAACATTTTCAAAAATATATTCTTGCTTACTAACAACTAGCTATTCTGATTTAGCACGTCCACAGTAAAATCTTCACTATCAATATTTCAAATATCCAAGAACACTAACAGATTTTAAAATAACCAGCTCACATCCTACCATTAAACAATTACATAGTAACTGCTCCATTTCGGCAACCACGTCTCTCGTATTATCTGCCACAGTAATAGCAGTTTCTAATATAAAATTGATTTCGGCTGAGCGAGCAACGTTCAAACCTTCTGATTTTGGACGTCATCCAACACCAATACTGCACGCGTCGACTTTTTTCGTCCGTGACACACATTTTTATGACGATTCCTGACATCGTTGAATTTTCTAGAATATGCTTATCATATTTTTGTGGTTTGAATATCCTCAAGAAAGATGTATGAAACGATGGGAGGAATGTGTGAAAGATGATCTTGTTTCTTATAAAATATTATAGTTAATAATAGAAATAGTAGGTTTGTTAGTATTTATATCAACTGGCCCTGTGCGTCTCGCGTCCATCAGATTCTCGCGACCCCCATTATCATCAGTCCATCCTGTTAGAGAACATTCAACGCTGTGTCTTACTGTACGTGATTGCTACTCCAAAACCTTTCAGTTCCATCAATCATCTGTTCTGCAAGCAATGTACCTTGCCCACTGCCATTTAAGTTTGGCTATTCTTCAATCAATCTGCGTAGCCTTACCCAAATTTATCGAGGTTGGCGAGCTTTTTAGTTTCTCGACCAACCAATCTGTCTTTCACAACCTAATAATGGGGTAACACGATACCTTGGTGAGAACTGTGTAGGATTTTTGAATTTTTGACAAACTGCAACGCCTATAAGTCAAAACTCTACAAGTGACAGCTAGGACTAACGGATTAACATATTTTCCAAAGAAGAATTTCTGTTTGTTAAGACGGTTATTCATGTTATCATCATCTCTGTAGATTATATGGAAGATTGTTCAAACGGCTGAACGGCATTTTTATTACTATTATTGATAGTAGTCAAACGCTAGCGCGTTTCTGGAAACATTTGAAAGCTATCTCACCTGATGGTAAACGATGATATTGTGTTCAACTATAGAGCTTGCTGGCCTAAAAGTAACTCTTGACTTAAAGACTTCTGGGTTATAGCTATCAGGAAACATAGATTCCGGCAAAGAATTTCACTCCTTAGCTGTGCGTACAATAAATTTTCCTAAAAACAAAAAAAAAAAAAATGTCTTCAAGAATATTGACATCTTTAAATTCTGCGTTTTATAGGTCTATTCCTAGTCTGCAAAGACTCAGCTAATTCTTTCACATTTACGAGCCAAAGTTTCTCCTAACCAGATCTATTTCTTTACTTAAAATTCTTTAAGATTGACTTCAAATTATTTCCGTGCCTTCAACCCTTAAACCATGTATCTCTCTTCATATTTCATTGGTTGCCTTGATATACGTAACGACATTACGGTCCAATCTTCATGTTTATTTATTAGGGTTAGCCAACCAACTATTTGTACGTAAGTACATTCCCATTTTGATAGGTTGACATAAATTTAGTTTACGGTTTGTTTGGTGTTTCCATTTGAATGTCGGTTTTGTAAACAGTCGTCTGTCATACGATTGAAATTCAATTACATTTTTATGGGCGGTTCATGTTAATTTTGAACAAACAAACGGGGAGAATAAGTGTGCAAGACGTCGTTGGCTTCGAACCTTCTTGCTATCATACTGACTTAAGAACCATTTCCAAATGTAGACAATTATAGTATATATGTTTACTTTTGATAAATCGTATTATTCGTTGGCTGAATCCATTGCATTAATTATGCAGGTTGATGTTTGTTTTGTACATTATAAGTCATATTTGTTTGAAATTTGAATTGAGATGTGATAGAAAACAGGTTTTATGTACATATTAAACCTGTTGAGTAGGCTAAAGTATAAACATATAAATATCCAAGTTTCATGATAAATAAATAGCACAAAATGGTATTTTGCAGTAAATAGTTGAATTATTTATAATTGGTGTTTTTTTTTTTGTTTATTGTAAAATTATTCTTGTCTCTCTCTTCTCTCTTTAGCTCTAGTCCACGGCTGTAGTGAAAATGAATAGAAAAATAATAAAAAGGCTTAAATAGACTTTAAAGTGTACCTCCACTATATAAACAGCATTGTAAGTTTCAATGGGATATCATTTCCCGAGGCAAACATGGTCTTTATTGCTTTGATCTTCACTCTACTGAGAACTATAATAACGGGGAAAATGGATGCGGTAAGCTCGAACAAGGGTTTTGAGAAAGATAATGGAAAAACAAAAGGAAATGCGGTGATAATATTGTATCAATTTTTGTTATAGAAATTCCGATATTTTATTTACTAAACACAGTTGAAAGGAGGCAGTTTTTAAATGATCTAAACATAAACAGTATTTAGGTTTATTTAGGTGATTCTGGAACTCGAATCTAACTAAACTGCGTTCTTTTAAAATCGAAGAAAACAATGAAATATCTTACCTTGATAGTGAGTGATGATGCGATGGACGAGTGCACGTTCTCTTGAATGTGAATTTTACACAAGACTTGAAGAATTTAACACTTTTTAGTAAAATAAAAAAATAGTTTGTGAAAAAAGCGTGGGGCGCTTTGTGCCATATTTTTCATAAATCGAGCACCCCACGCTTTTTTCACAAATATTAACATTTTTCGTTCATTATTATTATTTTCTACCTATATTGAAAATTATTTTACACTTTTTAGTTTGATATGCTATGAAAGCGTGTTTTTTGTAGTTTTTTTAAACTATTTTTTTATTTTGCACTAAAAAAAACCAGATTATTTTATTGTCATCAGTCTTTGATGGGTGTGCAAAGTTTGAAGAAAATCTGATCGCCCGAAGTTGGTCAAAATCGAGCTCAAAGGCGTTGGTTACAAACATACAGGTGAAGCTAATATAAGCGTGTTAAAAAATCTATGCTATTGAGAGATATCCCACTTCTGGACATAAGTTTTCCTCGTTTCTTTCATTCGACTACAAAAACACAAAAACAAAAAAAAAACAGTTTTTCTCGATTTATCAGATTTTTCACCTACTATGGTGGATGTGAGACGTACAGTAAGGCCGCAAAAGTCCATAGGAACGCTAATGATTACATTGCTACGAACCGAGCGAGCGCGATATTTCCGTGCGTATGTGTGCGCATGTATGAGTATCCACATTCCACAGATAACACACACTAAGGAACTGTCGTCGCACTGAGCTATATGGTAGCATTGATAAAATTCGTGCAAATTCGTCATGTGCTGGTAGCCGTGTGAACTAAGTGTTGGATTCGCAAATCACGTAACCCGAGTTCAAATCATGGTCGGTCCGTTGCAGTTATTTCTTACTTTGAAAATTCCCAATCTATATTGATTTAATTGTTTTTTTATATTTCTATGAAAAATACTATTGCATTTTTTGCACTAAATAGTTGCAAATTACGAATGTGATCTATTAACCACAAGAAGAATCACATTCGTAATTTGCAATTATTTAGTTGTTACATCTTTTCGATGTTATAAGGTGGAAATAAAAAGACGTGTTTAATAAAAATGTTTATTCTTTATATTTACAAATTAAACATTTATGAGAATTGTGACGTCGAATTGTTACCTAGACAAAAAGTTATCTTGTAACCGTTATCTATGTTACGCCTAAGATTGTTTGTTGGAAGTATACCCACTTAGACCATTCATAATATGAATAACGTAACAATGAACGGATATTCAAATTTTAATAAAATAAAATATAGGTAATTGTTTATATCCAGTTATTTATTGAAAAGTGATATATGATTTGGACTTTGTAAACATTTTATTTTTGTGTAACGTCACAATGAATGTATTGAGGTCATAGCTTAATTGTTCATTTTCTTGACGAAAAGAAGATTGAAACCAAACCTCAATTTCTGTTAAAAGAACTTTAGTTCTCACAAGATAATCGTCAATTAGATGAGAAAAATAAATTGAACTATAGTATTATGTTAAAACAGTGCGGGTAGAAGAATAAAAAACGAAATAGACTCATGATTATTGTCAACAAAATTGATAGCGAGTTCACTGCATTCTTAAGATGAGGCGATGGCACAAGTTAAAAGATATAGCTGTTTTAAACGAAAGTAAACACAATATAATACAGTGTTTGTTAACGAATAATCACAGATATGTTAAAATAAAATGGTAGGCCATTTAGTTTAGTTAACATTAAATATTTAGTGCGAAACGTAATCGTTCTTGTTTGTGCCTCTCTGTCAAGTACGGCTTTTTAGCAGGTTTTCTGTGATGCACGCCTTCAGCGTGAAGTGCACGGCGAACAGTATCCATCGAGGTGTCATATAATTCCGCAAAATGTCTCGTTGGTGCGAAACCATTCGTTTCGTATACGTCCACCATATGTCGTCGCTGCGCCTCGCTAATAAGCTTCGATCTCCCACTTCTCTTTCGACTAGCAAGGCTACCTTCTTCCTCATATCTTTTTAGCCAAAGATTTACAGTATTTTTCTAAAATAAAAAAAAATATATATATTAGGCAGCTATACCTACTTCACTTCATTTTCATTATATAAAATGTTAATAATCATAATTATTGAATATAATTTTAAAATAAAACTGCATTTATTAATCCAATAACCAATCCAATAAACCCAACGATTTACGTATTTCTCTTTTAAACCTCATAAAGATACGATGAATGGATTCATAAATGGCATACTTTTTAATTAGAAGATTAATTTGTAATAAAGTTACAATTCATTAATAGCTATTATACTCACATTCAGTCCGGTTTCTTCAGATATTTGTGTTTTATTAAGACCACTTTTATGCAGCCCAATGATAGTCGCCCTCACTTCAATACTAATATTAGCCTGCATTTTGCGAATATTACAATACTGTCAACCTCACGTCACTAACCAACAACTACAACCAAACGACAGTTCATTTCGGTTAAGTTAAAACTCGTGTCTACCTCGCAGAAATCTAATTCTTTATTTAGTTTTTTTTGTGATCTACCTTTCTAACTCTAAGAAATGTGTGAACAAGTTAAAGAATAATTTAATATATGTAATGCAAATACATAACTTCCAATCGGGTAAGAACTTACAAAAAGTCAATAATTGCGTGGGATTTGAACTTGCGGCACGCTGATTTGCGCTTCAATCTGTGTGCCTATACCACTGGGCCATCTTGACTTATGATAAGTTGATGAAATTGTGAATTTCAATCATTTGTTGGCGAAACTTGAAAATAAAAGGTCGTAAGTCAAACTAAACGTCAAACGAATATGTTTTAAGAATTCTTATGGACTTTTGCAAGTGATAGTACAAGATCGGTCGTTGTGGTAACGCTTGGGGGAGGCCTATGTCCAACAGTGGACGTCTTTCATTTAAAGTGATGATGATGATGACACCTACGTATTAACAGTACGCAGTGTGATGTATAATATTTTAATGAAAAAAAGAAAAAAAATACCAATACATAAAAAAAAGAAACATTGCAACATCCATAAAAACACAAGCCTGATCATTCTATCGCGTTTCTTATTCAACGCACCGCAGATGAGATGAGTCGGGAAATTGAAAACTAATATCTGATGAAAGTTTTCATTCTATTTTGTGTGTAAAGCGGCGCAAACAATACTCAATGAATACCAATTGATCCCATCGGGTATTTTTAGTACCGATACAGACTATTTTTGTGCAGTAGAAACATTTTGTGTTGTTTTTTGCTTGGTGTTTATAAAATAGAGATGCAAATTGGTTGTTTTATGTATGTTGTGAACATGTGCTAATGTTTTGGACTAGTTTTATTCCTCGGTTTGTTTTGACCTGTATCTCATTTAAATTCAATACCAATTTATATTTATTCTGAGCTAGCCCGCCAAACTCGCCGCTACACTACTACTGTCGCTAACCCGATCAATCTTCGTTCTGTCAAAAGTTAATAGTATAAATTATATAAATGTATTCCTTTTTTTATTATTATTAAAAGTTTCCGTGTGCCTTAAGGAACATACAAAAGAAAATAGCCAGATTGGTTGAGCCAGTCTCGAGTTTTACTTTTAGCAGCATTCACTTTTATTTATGTAGACAATATACAGCTTATATAATTAAAAGTTTATATTTCAAAATCTTTCCAGAAAAAAAAAAATATTGCAACTAAAAGTGTAACACAAGTCTCAAAATTTCTTAATTATGTAAGAGTTGTATATGTACTTTTTTGTTATAAAAGGCTAAAGTTTACGTAAAAGAGCAAAACAACAGATTTACAGAGGATTTTACTGAACTAGTTTAACACTTTATATTTCACTTCTAATAGGAACCGAGATAATAACCACAACATTATCTGTGTTTCCAAAATATTTAGAGAAAAAGAGCTGTATAGTTTCAAAACCCACAAAGTCCATTTCTTTCATTTCGCAATATTTTTATATTATCTCTATCAACTCTATTAGTGAGCAATGGGTAACTCGCTGTCCGGCCGTCCAGTAACTGTCCGGACCAAGTCCAAGTCGTCGACGGCGCGCACTGTTCCCGCGCGCCTCAAGGAGTTGTCAGCAACAGCAGGGGCCCAGCCGGGTCGAAGCCTACTGGGGCCAGGGTTATCCGAAAGGGCGCTCGAGCCCCAGTATGAAGGCTTGAAGGAACGGGATGGGTTTTTTAGTTAGTAAGAGTCTGACACTATCTCCCGCTCCGCCCAAGAGCGGGGGTTGTCATTGGATGATTTTCCCATCGGAAAAAAAAGCCAAGTCGTCGACGGCGCGCACTGCTCCCGCGCGCCTCAAGGAGTTGTCAGCAACAGCAGGGACCTAACCGGGTCGAAGCCTACTGGGGCCATTTTATGTACGCAAACGAAACCGCGGGCAAAAGCTATTACAGAATAAAATAAACAAATAGCATGGATCATTTTTTGCGTTTCATAATCTGATTGGATTATATTTTTTCAATTATATTTTGCCTGTGGCTAAATAATAACGTAGACGCACGTGTCATTTTTAGATTATAGACAGTCGTTTCGGGTAGTAGCCAAAAAACTTAATAACCAATCTTACTAAAGGGACCTATCGTATACCCAGTTACTGTGAACTGGTGTTCAACTGCATTTGGTTTTGCTATAAACCAAACTCGATTTAAAGCTAGTCAGTCAGGGCTGCCGGATTGTTCGGAAGAGTTGCTGAGGCCCTGAAACGTAAAGATCAATCAAACATCATCATTTCAGCCGATATACGTCCACTGTTGGACATAGGTCTCCCCCAAGTGTCGTCACAACGAACGTTCCTGCGCGTCTCGCATCCATTGGTTTCCCGCAACCTTCTCCAGGTCATCGGTCCACCTTGTAGGGGGTCTTCCAACACTGCATCTTCCAGTATGCGGTCGCCACTCCAGAACCGTTCGGCCCCAATGGCCATCTGTTCTGCGAGCAATGTGCCCTGCCCATTAAGTTTGGCAATTCTTCGTGCTATGTCGGCAACCTTAACCCAGAGTAAGAGAAGTAATTTGATCATTTTTACTTTAAAAAGCCAGGCAGACTAATACAACACACAAATAAGCGACAGACCAAACTATAAATACTAAATGTCTACGAAAAATTTTTTTTTTCTAAGGTCTTTATAATTTAATCACCTTATACGCGAGCCTGAGAGCCATGATGGTAAAAACCCTCGACTTACGAGTTGTAGGAAACGAGTTCAATCCCAACAACAATTGGCGCAATACTTTGTTTAATTTATTTTATCATTAATTGCTCACAAAACGGTGAAGAAAAACATCGTGAGTAAACCGGCATGTCCTAGGACCAAACATTCTAAGACATGTGATATCCACCAATTCGCACTGGTTCCACATGGTAGATTACAGCCCTATTCTCTTTCAGCCTGAGTCTCAGCAGTGGAAATATTATGAGGCTGAGGGATAATTATATAGTAAGGGGATATAATATATTGGTGATATAGGCAAGTGATATTTTTTTAAACACGATGCTATTTAGTTTCCTATGCATGATATGTTGATTGTATGAAGATGTTTATCCTCCTCACGATCGTAACAACTGCTAACGCTTTCTTATAATTGGGCTTGCTTGGAACTGTGTATTCTATTACAAAAAGAAATGACCAAATTACTTATATCACCAATATATCTTCCCTTACCTTACTATGCTATACACGAGCCTAAGAGTACGGCATGGTTTTTAAATGAGATATTTGTAATAATAACGTGCTTTATATTCCAAAGCTTGTGACACACCTTAATTTAAACTCCAATTTTAGCGTAAAATTAATAACACACGCCTCAACGTAATTGCCTCTTTACAAGTGATTTTGAACACAAAATCCAGAGGTTTTTCTTTAACAAAACGTTATAAAATGCAGCGTGCAATTACCTGCACTTGCACTAACAGTGTTCTTGCATGTCAATAGTTTTTTAACAAAGACTTTAAAACTTCTTACACTTTTTCCCTTCCGTGTGCTTGACATTTTCACTTACCTAATTGCGCATTTAAAAGTTAATATTCTTTGATAAGGAGTTCTGTGTTGTAGAAAATGTAGCTGTTCACGCTATGGGTGGTGATCAATTTGTGTTGTTTTGAATACAAAACAGTTTATAAAATTATCAATTTTTGTTTTGTGCGTGATTTTGTTATGATATGAAAAAAATATACACTACAATTTTGTGTTACGTTTGTAGACCAAGTTTTTATATCTGGCGTAGGAAAATATGCAAGGGAGAGCCAAGAACTACGGTGGACTTCTAACCCAGTGAAAACCCCACGGTTTACACTATGAGTTCAATCCACTAATATTTTTATTGAGCTTTTGAGTAATGTTGACTCATTTCGCAATATAGAAATACTGTAAAACAAATCCTTTTTGTTTTAAAGAGTGTCTACGGAGTTTCTTTCCGGTTCTTCTCCATAGAATAGGAAAAAAACCTATTGAGACCGTGCACTAGCCTCGTGACATTTTATAAATACCAATTCGAGCCCATGTGTAAAATATATTTTTGAATAAAATTGATTTGAAAGGTTCGAAAGATAAGAACATTTACGCAGGGTGTAATAATAGTTGGGGAGTGTCCGACCATTTTCGAATTTGTTATCAAGTGCGGTAGATCTTACGTCCGATGGCACATCCTCCCATTTACAACGTCGTGCATGGAACATTCCACGTTGCCTTTTCTTTAATAAAATTGGAAATAGAAGAGTCAACGATACACGGGGTATTATGTAGCTCATAAAGGTGTTAGACGATTCAAGTACGTCTATAAATTTAGTATGCTTTCTAGGGCTGCGGGATAGTTCATAAATGTTACCGTGACCCTGAAACATGAATTACAACTAAAGAAACACAAATAGGTTGTTAGTCAGTAAAAGTCTGATACACCCTCTCGCTCCGCTTAAAGTTGGAGAAGTTATTTGATGATTTCTTCTCAAATAAAAGAGGTTCAGTACATTTGGGTTGATAGATATTTTAAGTAATACTTATAATTTAGCAAATAAAACTGTTAACGTTAATAAGCCTCATATTAAATGCCCTCTTCCTCATCGAGTCATATTCCTCATTATTATTATTATTATTATTATATATTCTTTATTGTACACCACATATACAAAAAACTACAGGACAAACATTATAAAAAATAAGTGTACAATGGGCGGTCTTATCGCACAGGGCAATTTCTTACAGACAACCTTTGGATGGACTGAAAGAAAGGAGAAAGATTTAGGGTTGTCAGTGTACAACAACAGAAAAAGAATAATATTATTGATAATAAATAACAACACAAATACCTACATATATACACAAATAAAATATACTAATAAATATCAAATATATAATTAAGCCAGGAGAAGGAAAAAAATTAATAAATCAAAGTGAAAGATAATGCTCCTTCACCATTTTTTTAAACGTTGGTAGCGTTTGAGCACGTCTCACTTCAATAGGTAACGCATTCCACAAGCATTACTGAGGTTCGTGAAATTCCCGTTGGATTAGCTTCTTACTGATGGTGTCTCACCATCTACGACGGTTCTTTGCATCATGAAGTGCGACGTGTAATTGGGTGTCCAGTGTGGAGTGGACCTGATCTGCCCATTTTTTTGGTCTGCGGTCTCTTGGTTGTTTGCCATCAACCATGCCAGTTACGATGAGCTGTTCAAGGTTGTGACCAAGTTTCCTGGATATGTGGCCAAAAAACTCTAATACTAAATCTACAGGTTCATAATCTTTAAAATTTTATGTTATGCTCTAGCGTAGAATCATTTACCAAGCTCAGTGCTAAATTTCTCACTTGTTCTACGGGTTCAGCAGTTAGCTAATTTGAAGTTAGCTAGCTAGCAACATTCTTACAATGACGCTTGTTCTAAATACAATGTACGCATGCTTTATTTGCAGTCAAAACTTGTGGCATCAAAACAACATGAACAAACAACACGTAATTTAAGTATGAGCTACATACACCGCATGCATCGATAAATTACTTATTGTTTAGATTTTTAGTTCTATTGCAATGCAAACAATATATTCTCTCTTTAGCTATTGGGTTCTAGACTGCATTCAGTTTTAGACAGCGAGTTTTTTTTATTAAATGTGGGAAGTTATCAAATAACTTTTTAAACCCACCCGGTTTCTTTCAGTTACCTTTTGCGTGACAGGGTCGTGCTGACTCTGTCGAATAACCAACATCCCTGCTAGTCATCGGATCTAGCAGGCCTTGTCAATTAAATAGATATCTCAAGACACCATCAACCGGGCCAGGTCTAATGATCTTGACTTAAGAGCAAATAATCTGAGGTACATTTTCATACAACCGCTCTTACGTGATTATAATGTTATTACACATCTTTTTCCGGACATTTTGGAATACATAGATATCTTGTGGATATCTAGCCTTCGATAGAAATAAAAAAGGAAAGTGTAAAACTAATCTAGTAAAGATCTCTGAAAATCTACTATTTTACGTAAACTGACCTTTCATATGATGTTATTAGACATCTTTTTCCAGACATTTTGGAATACACAGATATCTTGAGAATATCTAGCCTTCGATAAAAATAAAAACATAAAGTGTAAAACTAATCCAGTAAAGATCTCTGAAAATCTGCTATTCGTATCGTGATTCTGAATGACGACATTTCTCAAAAACTTTGAAGGGTTTCAAAAAAGCAATATGTATTTCCTGAGACAATTTTTGTAAAATACCTATTCGAGTAAATCACGGAATTAGCAAATGCCAGCAGAGTTTTCAGGCGTTACCTGTCATTTTGCACGTTGCCTTTTCATCAAACATCGTATTGGACTGCGTTAGATGAAGCAACATGCTTTTAAAATATCCTCGACGTTGACGATAGGCGAGTGGGGAATGACCCTCGTGACAGCGATTGTCAAAAAGGTTTGCACACAGGGTAGCACAGAAACTGTCGATATAGAGACCTATGTTGAGCTCATAAGAGAGATAATAAATCCTTTGCTTTCAAAATTATTAATACTAATCTTTGTGCAAGTTCCATGCACAATTAAGTATATTACAGAGACAGATAAGAGATCCCAATATGTAGATGTAAATGTGACATTTGCCCAAAGTTTACTGGCAAATGTGCAGGAATGGATCCGAAATAATCCTCCGAAATGCACTCCCCAGGCAGTGGTATTGGAAGCACTAAGCACTTATCTCTATACGTCTATACACATGTATGTGTTTGATGGCCATCTTACTGATATAATCCCTGAGTGCATTACGTAGGGTAACAGGGGGCTAAAAAAGAGTAAAAGCCATGCTGAGTAAGACATAAAGTAGTATTAGCAAGCTGCCAGTATTTTTAATACGCTTTTAATTCTAATCCTTCATACAAAAAGGGCTTCTGATCAGTTCATATCGTAAAGTGTTTTGAATGTAATATTGGTATTAGGGTTTTGGACAAAGGATGTCTCGTGTCTCGAAATCCCAAGATTTTTCGTAATTTTAGTGTTCTCGAGTCCTGGGACTTTCGCGTCCAGACTCGAGACGAGACAAGATTGCTGAAATTGTTATCACTGGTTCTCACCGAACACCACCGAACAACACCGGAAGTTCCCGCACCAGATTTGTGCGGAAGCGACGCCCTTGTGTCACCACTGTGTGGGCCGCCCGGAAGACACGGTGGAGCACACGGTAAAGGTGTGCCCTGCTTGGGCAGAGTACCGCCGTGTCCTCGTGGGGGCGAACGGCGGCAGCGATCTCTCGCAACCAGTCTTGGTACAGGTCATGGTCCGAGGCGAGGAGGAGTGGCAGGTATTCGCCTCCTTCTGCGAAACAGTAATGCTAAATTGGTATAGAATATATATATACCTCATGTTTAGGTAAACGTGCATCAGGTGATGGTATTCAATGATTTGGTCGCCGATGCAGCGCGCTTGCCCAGAAGTAACCTGGCTACTCTTAAATTATAGACTCCCAGACCCCATTTATATTACCTTGGTGAGGAATCAAAGTTATGTCTAGACAAATGAGGTCAAATGTAAAAGTATAAATGTCACTTCAAACGACTACTTGCTTCTAGTTGATTTTAATGAAATAAATCTCTTGAAATAACAAAATAACTTTTATTAAGCATACATTTTAACTAATTCTAGATTCTTATTATGTAAAGATAGAATAACTTTACGAAGATGACATAAAGTGGTTTACGAAGACTAAATTAGATTTTAAATTAAATTGCTGACAAACAGACTGTTTACATGTTCAAGTAGTCTACGACTAGTTTATTTTAAGGTTTAATTTTCATTCCCAATTAAACCTTAAAATAAATTCGACTAATTTTGACCTTTCTCTGTAAAAACCTAAATATTTAGAGAGAGGTTTTATTTATTCTCGTATGTTTATAAAGTCCACTCAAACTTAAACACAAAATTTTATTTCACATTGGTCTTAAAAAACGTCAGGAGCTATGCGCTATGGTTTCAATAAGTCGTTTCCTGTGTAGAAAAACCGGCAAGAAACTCTGTTATAAAAAAAATGATTAATTCCAAATCCAAATTATAAAATGTATGAGAACTATAGAAAATATGCCGCTGGTGGCGTTTTGTGGTTATGGCTAATGGCCCGTGTGAAGCAACACTCAGAGTTTTCACATTGACATTAACAAGAGGTTTTTAAAAAAAAAAACTATCGCTAGACCCCATCTAGCCCTAAACTCATTTCAACCACATATTTCACTTACTCACAAAATAATTCACAACGCAACAACGCTCAAAAGTTACCAGGTTGACATAAAACTAAGGAGAGAGACGTGAACCCACTGAGGGCCTCCGTAACCTGACCGAGCTAAACGAAACTATTTCCCTGCGTTACCTAAAGAGCGTCGTAAAGTCGTACTATGGGTCCCGAGGGAAGTTCTTCGGTCCCCACGAATTTGGTAGCGAGTTTTCTGGGCCTGAAGTAGGTAAAAATTGCGAGGATAAGATAGAATATTTTTTTTATGTTTGTTGATGTATATTAATTTAAAAAAAAAATCGACCAACCTAAAAAAATAATAAGAAAATCACACTATTATTATCGAAAGTCTGTGTTGGTGTGTGTATGTGTGTGCTTCTTCATGCTCCAATGGATTTAAATGAAGTTATTGAAGTGATATAGATCTAAGCGAAAAAAGACAACAACAAATCTTTTAAATAAAAATTAATAGCTAAATTTTACTAAACAGAAAATTCGAGAATGTAGAAAAAAATTACAAATGATGCACTCGTACTTTTGTAAATTTTTTTGTAAACTATTTTTGAAGAGTGTGGCCGAGAATTACATGGCTTGATTCTGCCATCACCTTTTTATCATCGGACAACCTGTCCTACAGCTAGGACTAAATGTTTTGCCTCGTCATTTATACAGCGTACATCGAAATATTGGAGCAAATTGCTCCAATCTTATACCTGCGGTCTTCCTATCCAATTATAATTTAGGTGTATTCAAGACTAGAGTGAACAGGCTCTTAATAAATTAGTGAACTTCACCATCATAGATAGAATCGCTTACCGTCAAGTGGGATTGCTGTCAAGCAATAGTTTAAATAGTCATGTAAAAAAATCAGTATAATACACATTGTTTTCTTTATTACATTCAAACTTTTTCTGGCTATCAATCTTTACTAATAACTCCTTTAAGTTTCTAAGAACCTCGTCTGTCGGCTTAGCTAGTCTAAAATAAATTAGTTTTTTTCGGCAATTTTTTTAAGTTATTGTATCATTCATTATGTTTTTCTTTTTCTTTATTCTCGACTCTTTCCTTGACGCGGGGTCGGCTTTTTTAATATTTTTTATAGGGAAATAATAATGGTTCCGAAAAACAATTTAATCTCCAGCGATCTGTGGCCGACTATTATTCTAATTAACTAGCGTTTTAATGAATTACCGACAAAAAACCCAAAACATAAACGAAAAAAAATATCCAATTTAACAACAAATAAGAGCATGTTCAAATTACATTTTCTCCTAAAATAAAAATGGATCTTCGAATAACAAAACTAAACTTCCGAATAGAATACTGAACCTCCGACAAAATTACTAAGTTACCGACAACAGAGGTTTGGTCAAAATAATCATATTTTTACAACTTGCATGAACTGTTTTAATTTCTATTGTTGGTTATCAAATTTATTTTTTAGCTCTCAATAATGATGAAAATACCTCAACTGTTCGGCCCGCGCGATAGGGTTCGGATCTACTACGTAACTACATTTTCATAATAAACTGAGTTTTGTTTTATTTTTATCTTTGTTCTCGCTGACATTATAAAAGTTAGGAAATTTGTCGAATAATAATACAGTATAATATTCTAGGAAACCAAAGTCTACTTGGTTTTCGATTAAGACATGAATAGGGGTACGTATCAAAATCCCCAAAGTTCATTATACCTATGGCTGAAATACAGACGTGGAAAACACCGAAATTCAAAATACCGAAAGGTTTAAATGCCGATAGTCGTTATATCCAAACACAAAATAACGATGTTCAAATGCCCGAAAGGACGAAATCCCGAATAGACGAAACAACTTGAACGTAGCGGTTGGTCACAGTTCTAACGTTACCTAACCTATTTCACCCAGTTCAAAGTGCAATCAAAATACAATCTACCTGTGACTAGACTATTAGACAATGGTAAACACATTTTTACGAGAGATTGTGGCTGAAATAGGTTAGGTTAGGTTAGAATTGTGACCAAAAGCGCGCGAGCCGAGCGAGCGAAGCAAGCGGCGCCGCGGCAGCGGCCGGCGAGTGCTACTTCTCAAAATAAAACAAATCGGGACCTTAGGGCACCCCGACACGGACGAGTCGGGATTTTGAACTTCGGGATTTTAAACATTCGAACAAATGAACTTTCGGGATTTTAAACTTTCGACTATACGACCATTTGGCGTTTCAATGATCGGGATTTCGTCTACCTATCGGTAATTTAAAATTCGGGATTTTTATACGTACCCATGAATACGACTGTTTTAACTTTTTAACGCCTGAAATAGGTACCGATATCGAAGCATACCCGTGGTAAGTAAAATTCATGATATATGATGCAATTAAAAGTTATTGTTACAAGTACATTTTTATTTATTTATTTATTTATTTATTTATTTAAACTTCATGTACAATAGTGGTACATAGGCGGACTTAATGCCACAAGGCATTCTCTACCAGTCAACCTTTGGGTTAAAAAAGACAACACTGTGGTAGGTTTGCACAATAAACAAATACATAATAACAAATAGTTCAAATAGAATAATATAAAATAAGTTATTTATAATAATAAAATACATATATATGCTAAAATAATAAACTGATAAATACTATGAAAAATATGAAATCACTATGAGAACTTAATAACAATACTGAACGAAGACCGAACTAAGGTTGAGAGGACTTCAAGTAGTAGTTCCGAATTTTACGTTTGAAGGATAATTTACTTTCAGCTTTTTTGATGTCAAGGGGAAGCACATTCCAGAGTTTTACGGTGGAAACAGCGTAAGAATTGGACATAAAGCCAGTACGGTGAGAAGGAATATGAAGAAGCATGTTTTTGGATGCACGAAGGTTAAGATTATGAGAACTGCCCAACACTTTAAAATATTGTTTTAAATAATCAGGAGCACAAGGATCGTTCATTATGGTGAAGAGCGTGCAGAGGGATCTGAGGGATCTCCTCTGACGGATAGGCAGCCATTTAAGCTGAGAACGGAAGGAAGAAATGTGATCATATTTACGAAGGCCAAATATGAAACGAATGCAGTTATTGAGAAGTCGATCCAATTTGTTTAGAAGTTCTTGGGAAAGATCAGAGTAACAAACATCAGCATAGTCAATTATAGGCAACACAAGCGACTGGACCAAAGTAGTTTTAAGTTTCTCTATAGCCACTCAGAATAATATTTTCAGTATAATGTGACAGTTAAAATAGCACCACAATCTATGAAATATAAAAGGTAATTTATGAATTAATAGTAGGCATGTAAAGATAAAAATTACAAAGCAAAGTTTTCAGTAGAACGTAATTTATGCTGGTAGAAAAGTATTATAGCAATAGACAGTCATGTTTATTTTTCGAAGATTTCAGTATCTCATTCGGTCGTTTCGTCATTTTTATTCGGACAAAAGTAGTCGGAAAGTTAGTATTTTAGGCAGTAGATTTAATATTTTGAGTAAGGACAATTCTTCTTTTTTTGTCGGAGCTTTTATTACTACCCTTTTTTATACCATTCACTTTGTTGATAGGCATCAGTCATCTGTATGGTCAATTTCTTTCATGTCTTTCCGGACATTTGACACCCAGGTAATTTTTGGTCTATCTCTTTTTCTTTTGCCATGTAAATTAGTGTATTATAACCATGTAAAGGCAGTTTTTCACGATACTGACATCGGGGCATATATCAAAGTGTTTTTTATCAATACCAGACTCTAAGAAAGTGCAATGGACTTCTATAAGATTGCTTAAGAACGCTATTCTTAGCTTTAGCAAAACCTATAACGTATAATAATAAGTTAGAGTTAAATTACTTATTAGTCTTGTAGGCTAGATTGTAATCATTATTAATAAAGTTCTTAATAATAGAAAAAAATGAACATATCATGTCAAACATTTATTTGTAAATAAATAAATTTATATTTTCAGCAACCTTGTAAATGAAACTTAATTTGACGTGGGTTGTGTCCCTGATCTGCCTTGATGCCCAATTTTTTTGAAAACAGTTGATTATTGACCTCATCAGTTTTCAGACATTATTTGTAAAGAACTTAAATTTATTATTAAATAAATCGGTCTCTTTGTTGAATTTTCAAGCTTAAATCACCGAATTGATTACAATAAATTGACGCTGAATTAATTTTAATGAATTGATACCTACTATAATTATGATAAAATAATTTTCCCGACTGAATTTCGATCACGATAGCCAATCTCAATGGAGATTAGCCAAGTACGGTGCAGAAGATATACTATGTTATATGTAAAACACTACCAAACTTGCAAGACTGTATTACTAACATCATAAACAACAACTTTTGTTCTATGACTTTTTACAAAACATAATACATTTACCAAAACCAAACCTTCAAGATTTCGTTGTTCTATCTAACACATTTCAACCCTGTATTTTACTATATCCATCTACGTCTGTATTTTGCGACGTAAGCGCATCAAGTACCCCCGCCACACAATCTACCTCGCTTCTGCTATTGTACTATTGCTTTGCATAGACTTCGTAATATTTAGAACGTCCAATTTAAATATTTTTTATATTTTTGTATGGAAATGTGATGAACTAAAATATGATATTTTTTTAACAGGGGGTTAAAAAACCCTGTATAGTGCAAATGTCTGTACGCAAACACAGGCGCACTTTTTGTTTCTTTATGAATCCTTTTTTCCGATTCTGGGAATTGGTATAGTGTCTGACATACACGTGAGTGAAACCACCATACATACTTACGATACAAACTGTAGATTCCCGTTTCATCTTCATTAGGGGTAAATTTTGAAAATCTTTTCTCGTTCAACTTCATCATAAAAGGAACCCCTGTGCTAATTTTCAGTGTTCTAGGTGTAAAAATTTAGGCTAGGTATTGAGTCAACGAGTGAGTCAGGCCTTTGCCTTTTATATATTCATAACAAAGTAAAAAAGAACAAATACAAAGAGGATGATGATGAACAGAAATCTCGAGCAATCAAAAACTACTCAGTCCTCAAACACTTGAGACTAAAATAACATTTTCAGTAATAATAAAAGCACCAATCACGAAGAATAACATAAGTAAGCAAAATTCCGCAAAATCAATCATGAACTTAAATTCATCTCAATATCGTAACAAGACAGTCTCCAATTATAAAGGTTCATCCACTCAGGCGAGATTTGAAACAGATTTTTTTGCTTTGTGATTTTGAGAAATAGCAAGTGACGTTGCACTTGGGTTAGTTCAATAACATTATTAGGCTATACATATTCAGTTCTAAAAAAGCAACAAGTTTTTGCCCTGAAAATAAAAAAAAATCTTTATATGAAACTCATCAATTTATTACATTATACAATCATCATCATCATCATCATTTCAGCCGATAGACGTCCACTGCTGGACATAGGTCTCCCCCAAGTGTCGCCACAATGCACGATCCTTTGCCGCATCCATCGGATTCCCGTAACCTTCACTAGGTCTTCCAACGCTACGTTTTCCAGTACGTGGTCGCCACTCCAGAACCTTTTAGCCCCAACGGCCATCTGTTTTGCGAGCAATGTGCCCTGCGCATTGCCACTTAAGTTTGGCGATTTTCATTATACAATATATATGATAAAAAAGCCTACCGTGAGAGTGTTTGTTCATTTTCACGTATCAATTATCGCAACAAGCTTTTACAATACATTATATATATTTTTTGTAGGATTCGCTGGATATGTTTCACCTTTTTAATTAATACGCATATCATGAGGGTGCATAAAAAATAGCTAATGCTCCTTAAGACTTTGCCTTATTAGATTTAGAAAGACGTAACTTAAGTAATTATTTTTACTGTCATCCAAATTGGACATATAAAAATTGAACTCAATTTGTTAGTTGTTTAAAAAGTTATTTACAAGGTTTATCTTAAACATACATAGGACCAATCTTCAGTTTGTTGATTTTCGATATCTTTTCAAGAACAACCTTTTCCGACGGCCTATGGTCGTACTGGGTTTAGGTGATAGGTATATACCATCTGGTACAATTTCGTCGAATGTTTTAGAACGGCCGTTGATGCAAAGTTTAGTTGCGTCAGTGGGGCCGCACCCTTATAACTGAAATACTCGTAACTAAATTATATTTTCTTGATTTAAATCTAGTATTTTCTTAAACAGATGAGATGGAATTGTGTTTACATTTAGAATAAGATTTCACTTAGATGTATGTACATTAACTTGACATGAGTTGTAGTTACATATGTAATAAAATTCTAAATTGATTCCATTACTGTACTCGTTTTTACATACTCGTGGTAATAAGTTTTATTCAAGAAATTTAAAGTGAATTATGTTCACGATACATCATTCTTAAAATATTTCTGATTCAATCTACTTGCTAATATTCATTATTTCTGTGTATTTTGGCGCTAAAAGAATTACTAAAAATTGTATGATTTATTAACAGCACGTAAAGTATTAATTTATTATCCAAATTTTTTATTCTCACTAGTGCTTATTTATTGATACCTTATTTAATAACGTGAAGTTATTAAGCATAATCAGCCTTTTAATGTTGTCACTGTTGGGACTGAGGCTTTCTCTCTCAGAGAGGAAACGGGCAGGAATTCACTACACTGGTCTAGTGCGAGTTGGTGAATGTCACATGTCTTCGAATTTTTAGCTCTTGAAAATGCTGGGTACTCATGATCATCATAACTTCAGCCTGTGTGGTAGGCCCCTAGGTCGTCTGTCATCTCTTTCTGGTAGGGTCTCAGTGGTGCTATCCCAAGCATCTATTTTCTGCCCAGCGGTCACGGTGTATTTTGCTGATAAAACATCCCACCCATTTTTGCCAACCAGTAACCAAGCTTCTGGCGTTGCTATAGCCTATGTGAAATATTGTTTTTTAGTTAATAATGAATTTTGACGTCGATAATAAAGACGTCGTAACAAAATATCTTGAAACATTGCTGACCTTACAAGGCAAAACATTGCAATATAAGCCGGTACACTGTACCTAACGGAAATTCTATTAGACACCCGACCTGCGGATCGTAAAGGTTGGTTATTTAATATCTCTTGAATATTACATCCATTTTGTGTTCTACCCGCCCTCGGTAAGGTAAGTCACCTACTTAGGTGACCAATAATAATTTGGATTAATTTCCGTACACGTGGCAAATTAGATGACCGGAAAAGGTAAATACGGACGGCCTTTGTACCCGAGGCTGGACTTCCCCACGTATATGGTAGAATAAATTTATTATAATCGGCATGCTTAGATTAGAATAAATTTCGTTCTTTTTCATGGGTAAAATCTACGTCGTTTGGCCAAACCAGATGTTAGTGCAACTCACGCAAAGTAACGTTGGGTTTCTACAAGAATTCTGCCCTTTGAACTAAGCGGTTACCGTTCGGACCGAGCTTAAGTTGCAATCGTCGGCAGTGCTTAGTGTTCCACGCGCTCCTCAATGCGATGTCACCAAATGGTAGGCGCCCAGCAGGACCGATGCCCGCTTGAGCCACGGGGATTTTCTGAAAAGGATCCATGACTTTCAGAACGCAAAGGATAACCTGAAGGTCAGAGGTGTGGTTTTAGTCAGTCTTCTTCTTCATTTTTCGTATCAATTTGACTCAAATCTGGTCAGACCAATATTTAACTACCTAGACAGCTCTGTCGTTGGCCTCGTATAAGTCGTGGAAGGTGTAGGTAGTTGTGTTGTGTATGCATGTTGAACAAGAAAGGAAGTGACGGATATCCTGTAAAGAAACTTTATACTGGCACTGCAGTTGCAATGAAGGATAACATTTGGCTTGGTTATCTCTGCAGCGGCCAACCTGAGCCCACAGTTGGTTCAGAGATTTCTAGATTATCTACTGCAGATGTTCTGCCGGAGAGATGAAGGGAGGAGAGGGATATCTTTTAGTCAGAACAAATCTGACACGTCCTCTCACTCCTTCCTAGAGCTGGAGAAATCATTGGAAAAAACTTCTTATAAGTCAAAGGTTAAAGTTATCAATTTGAAAATGAAACAATATCTACCTACCCAACCTTATCAAACGCATCTTGACTTCAAAATTAACCAGCTCACTTCATCCCTCTGCTTCATTCAACAGAAACAATACAATTTTCACGCAGTTCATTCTGAATAGGGAGGTTCGAATTATCCATGACAAAAAGCTGTCAAGATTGTTTAATTAATAAATGGTGCAGAACCTTTAGAGATCCAATGTTTTGATTCGAGATAATTTTGCAACAGCATTGTCTTTAGCTTTGTGTTAAGAATATCTAAATATAAAAACATCTACGGTCCGGACTGAGCGTCGTTTAAACCACGTACCTACTTCGAAGGACTGGAACAATTTGCCTCCTGCGGTCTTCCTGTCCGATTATAACTTAGGTTCTTTCAAGGCTAGAGTGAATAGGCTGTTAATAAACTAGTGCACCTTTTTTTTTTTTTTTTATGGTGGGAAAAAATCATGCATTGACATCCCCCGCTCTTGGGCGGAGCGGGAGATAGTGTCAGACTCTTACTGACTAAAAGACCCATCCCGTTCCTTCTAGCCTTCATACCGGGGGAAACTAGTGCACCTCACCATCAACGATTGGTGGGATCAATGTCAAGCACTAGTTTATTTTTAATTTAAAAAAAAAATGACGTCTGTAAATACAATTTATTTATTGAGATGCATCCTCGATCACTAGCTTGTCATATCACGGCTCGACCTGCTCTGAATGTGATTTTTGTATGATCATGCGATTTTTGATCTCAAAACGGTGAAGAAAACATCGCGAGAAAACCGGTATGTTCTAGAACCAAAAATACAAAGATATGTGACATTCACATTACGGTCTAGTCTCTCTCCTAGATAGGAGGCCTAAATCCCAGCAATAGGAGTATTATAAAGCGAGCTCTTCTTCTACTTCCTGCCCTTGTCCTATATCACTTGGGGTCGCCGTAACACTCTTTTTTATTCCCTGTCCTGTCAGCTGTCTTTCTATCACTAACTCCTTTTTCTTTCATATCGCTCTTCATACAATCCACGTATCTTTTCTTTGACTTCCTTTTGCATCCATCTACAATTCTACATGTATGTATATAGTTACGAGTATGCTTGCTTTTATGCAATTTTACTCTTGCTTTTTGTTTTTGCCTCTATTTGACTCCAACACAACTTCAACGCGTCTTAATATGTAATTGTTTATTTATTACCTTTTCAAGTTGCAAATTGTGTGTCAAAATCAAACATAATGCAAGTGAAGTCGCGGTCAAAAGTATGTGTGATATAAAAACTTTTTAAGAATACAGCATAATATCTAAGAATACAGGGCCTCATACATCAAAGACTTATAACGCGACAGACGATTCAAGATCTTTTACTACAATGTCTACATTTTATTTACGCTCCAAATGTTCCTTCGAGAAAAACACAAAAGTTAACCAAAATAAAAGTATAGTACTCGTAAATCGAGAACCCAAAACAGCCACAACATAGGAGATATTAAATAACAGCGCCCAATCCACACCTCGGGAGCCTGATTGAATTTCTGTTCCACATGATTTATCGGACATAAATACGGTTCCGTCGGTGCCCACGGAAGCCTGATCATGCAGTTTTGTGGCGGCCATTTTGTTTATTGAATTTCAGTAAATCTATATAGTTTTGTTGTAGTTTTGTTATTATGTATTAGCTACAACTTAGGATTCTTTAAGTCAAGGGTGGATAGGTTATTTCTTGGCAAGCGTGCTACATTGCCGGCAACATAATCTCTTCATCATCATTTCAGCCAAAAGACGTCCACCGTTGGACATAAGCCTCCCCCAAGCGTCGCTACAACAACCGGTCCTATGCGTCTCGCACCCATCGGATTCCCACGACCCTGACAATGTCATCGTCTTCTTATACGCGGTTGTCATTAGAGAACCTTTCATCCCCATCGACCATCTGTTCTGCGTGCAATTTGCTCTCCCTATTGCCACTTAAGTTTGGCGATTCTTTGAGCAATGTCGGTAACCTTGGTTCTCCTTTCGGATATCTTCATTTCTGATGATATCACGCAAGGAAACTCTGAGCATAGCTCTTTGCATTGCCCTTTAAGTGACTTTAATTCATTAAACCCCAAGCGAACGACGAACGAGCGTTCGCGCACCTATTGTCTTTCTATTGTGTCTGTAATTTCCACGATTGAAAGGTTAAGTCGTCTTATGAGGTACGTTGTAAGCAACCACGTTTCGGAGCCATATGGTATCACTGACAACATGCACTTTCATGTTGATACACTGTGGTACATTGGCCGAGAAGATACTGTGGAGGACTTCCTAAACGCTGCCCAGCCGCGTCAGATTCGACGTTTGACCTCTTTCCAGAAGTTAGACCTACCCAACTAGACCGTCTGTCTCAGGTAAACGTAGTCGTCCACAACTTTGAGTGTAAAGTCTCCGATCTTGATAGGTGTAGACTTTGGTTTTGTCCATGTTCATTTTAATCCCACTATTTCAGAAACTTTACTGAGGTCACCAAGCATTGTACTGAGCTTTTTCGTAATATTAGCCAAGACTATACTATCGCTCACCTTCGAATCGCCATTGACATTAATGCCTAGCCCTCTCCATTCCAGAATCTTGAAGACATCCTCCATTATGACCGTGAACGGTTTCGAAGAAATGACGCTCCGAATCGAATTAAGCTGCTACTGTATTTTTATTTATATTGTACAGTAAATTGAATATATATATATTGAATATATACCTCTTGGTAACAGACCAAATCTAAACAGTCAAGTTACTGTCTAGTGTTAATATACTCAGCTGCTTCTAGTTAAACTAAAAGCTGTCCCCATTATACTTGGACAAAAGACTAGTTAGGCAAGATGACGTATACACACTACAACACTTCAGTGAACCAGAAAACTTAAGCAATATGGTAATTACAAAGTCACCAATGACGTTTTTATTTGTGTAGGAAGTTATATATTTAGAATAAAGAAACACAATAAGCCTGAACGAACACCAGACGTAAATTATTCAATTATAAACCCTTCAAAGAACCATAATTGTACATCAAAACAAAAAACACGTCAAAAATATACTTACGGATTGTTCATTGGTTTACAGTTATAACGACCTTTGCGAGAATAACTCCCGAGGTCGTATTTCAAAAGGTTAGTTAAATGTGGTATCACATATTAAATGAGAAATTATTTTCAAGTAGGGTTTTAAAACACTTTTACTCGTCAATTTAAACCAGATGAGGCCGATGTTTCCTAGCTAACTACCCTGAAAAGAAATACCGAAACAAACTCAGAGGTCAAAGTCTGTTTTAAAGTTAACATTTAATAGTCAAATTATAATGAAAACTATGCAGAGTAGTGTTTTTGATAGTCTTTTGACGAAAGAATTATAGAGATTTGAGAGGATCTGTTCAGTCAGTGTAAGCATTTGTCAATATTTATGTAGCTCAAATTCTAATTAGCTTAACTATTTCTGCGAGCTCGCCAAAAATATTGTTTATGTTTGGGCTCGACGCTTGTCACAATCTATGTGTAAAAATATAAAGAAATATATTATTATTGATATTGATAAGCTTGCCTTTGATCACTATCTCATCTGAGAGTAAGCGTTGATGATATGAAACTGTCATATTATGGTCAATCCCCCTGCCAGGGTCGGAATTATTCCTGCTAGAGCTTCAAAAGAGTTAACGACTCTGGAATGAAAAAGGTAACTAAAGGAATATAAATGGGTTTTAGTCAGTAAGTCTCATACCATCTTCATACTCCCCATTCGCTCCACCGTTTGATGATTGACGAGTACCCACCTCAAAAAAAAGTAGTCACTGCCAAAAATTATGGACTTTAGACAACCCTTATCACTGCTACATCACTTTGTTTGTCTTTGTCATGGTTGCAAATATGAATTCAGCTGTCACCAGCAGTTGCGTTAAATTTATTTTATCATCATCACTCAGAAAGCTTAAAATTTGAATCCATCTTTACATTATTCACCAACCTAGAACCGAAAAACTCACTCGACAGTCTGGCACATATCTGAACGCTTTTGCTAATCACTAGCCACCAGTAACCAACAAGTTAATGCAGTAAAAACTGCGTCTCAAGTACTGAATTCAGTAATAACTTTTTGATGGACATCCAAGTATGATAGCACAGCCCAACTGTCCCCTTTGGCAGCGTCCAGAACATGCGTTGCCAAAAAGGTTTTTAGTAGTATAATCCAGCTATGATTTATTTGCTGTAAAATGTGAGTAGATAAATTGGTTGCTACTTTTGGAGGCCGTCTTGGGATTATTTTTGTTTGAGGAATGAAAGGGATGTGTGAATGCATTTTTCGTTTGTTTTTTTTTATGTTGTATTATTTTATATCCAACCTATGTTGTCCCATTTTTGGATAAAGGCCTTCCTGTTCCTGGTTCTTAGTTACTTCATTCCAATTCCTAAGGATATCTTAGTCGTCCGACCACCTGCTTAGTGATCTGCCGCAACCCCATCGTGCGATTTCCGAAGGTACTAATTTTGTTATTTACGAGTTTACTGCTCGACTTACTTCTGACTTCTGAGCCACGTCAATGATCTATGTTTTATAACGTCATGTAGTGTTTCGAATGAAATTCGTTAGTTTATACTGCACTCCACAATATGTTTGCAAACCTTAAGTTTGGACTTATGAGTTATAAGATATATCTCTTTCTTTCCTTTTTTTTAAAGTAGATAGGTTCGCTCTTGACCGCTATCTCACCTGATGGAAAGCGATGATGCGGTTGATGACGGAACACGCTTACCTAAAAGATTCACTCTTGACTTGAAGATTCCCGGGTTGTAGCTATTAGTAAACACAGTTACAGTACTCTTTGCTTACTAGTCGTAGAATGACAATTCATTGCATATATTTAAGAGATCACTTAAATTTTAATTCAGATGCGGATTTCCGCTATATCATTAGTCTTTTCATTCTTTTAGTTAACAAGACATCTCAAAGCTCTACCCCACAAAAAAGTATTGTTTTGATCCCATTTTATAACCATGGGTTGGTTATAAACAAGCATTTGACCTCAAACGGTTATTTTGTTGCTCTTTAATAATCGCTACTAAATTGATATCTTCCAATCGAGGAAGCTTCATATTTCAGCCACGTGACAGAGTTGCGGCCGGTGAACATGATATTGGCAACACAAGTCACGTTCCCTGCCAAACACTAGTTAGAGACTGCGATGACGTTGCACAATCAATTGTATCAATACTGATGTCGGGTCTTATGTGATTTGGTCTTTGAAGTGGTTTTTGTGTCGATTGGTGTTATTTGTGACAATGGTCTTGTGTGGGAGGTAAATCAATTGAGCAAATTGAATTATTTATCACACTAATAAAGACAAAAGTCTGAGAGTGTGTTTTTTTGAGGTAGATAATCATCTAATAACTTGTCCTGCTCAAGAGCAAAGCGGGAGTGTGTTTCAGACTTTTACTAGCTAAAATTTACCAGTGTGACTATACGAACTTATTTGATAGAGATCTATTACACGCCTACGACTCAGTGATAATGGCCCCAATCTCACATCTCAACCACATTGCTCATAACATTTCGACCGCAGTTATTAAAACCGAAACAATACCGATGTATGTTCACGTTCTAAAATGTTATTGAACGAGTATGTAATTAAACATTAATCACTGCCCACATTGGCCACCCTGTCCGTGGATATTAACCGCAAAAAGCGATAGTGCTATTTAGAGCTATACAGAGGCCTAAGAGCATTGGTGGCCGAGTGGTAACGGCCCCGACTTACGAGTTGTAGGTCGCGGTTTGAACCCAGCCAGACGCAATACTTTTTGTAATTTATTTCATCACCACTGTTCTCAAAACGGTGAAGGAAAACATCGTGAGGAACCCGGCATGTCCTAGAACCAAAAATTCGAAGACGTGTTTTTTTTTTCGATGGGAAATATCATCCAATGACAACCCCCGCTCTTGGGCGGAGCGAGAGATAGTGTCAGACTCTTACTGATTAAAAAACCCATCCCGTTCCTTCAAGCCTTCATACCGGTGCTTGAGCGCCCTTTCGGATAACCCTGGCCCCAGTAGGCTTCGACCCGGCTGGCTGACAACTCCTTGAGGCGGGCGGGAACAGTGCGCGCCGTCGACGACTTGGGCTTGGTCCGGACAGTTACCGGACGGCCGGACAGCGAGCTACCCGTTGCTCACTGCCCGCAAGCCCGCGCCTACGGTGGCTGGAAATCGGGATCGGAGTCCCGGCGGCGGCGAGAGCACCGTTGCCTAATGCAGTCGGCCTCCTCCTTAGCGAGCATTACTGCTTCGCAGAAGTCGGCGACCGCCTGCCAGTCCTCCTCGCTCGACATTCACCAACACGCACTGGGCCCGTGTGGTGGATTACGGCCCATTCCCTCTCTCAGAGAGGAGACTTGAATCCCAACAGTGGGAACATTAAAAAGGCTGGTGATGATGATCGGCCTACTACCATCCATTAATTTGACAACCTAAAGTGAACTTTTAAAGGGATTAATTTGATTCTTTTATTTATTTATTATAATCTTTATTGTACACCAAATAAACAAAAATACAGGACAAACATTTAAAAGAATAATAATCTTTTGTTTATTAAGAAGAATAAAGTGCAAGTTTACAATATGTGCGGCCTTATACGAGTACTAGAACTGAAAGGGTATAAAGTGATAATTAGATCTAACTTGAATTACGATAAACCTGTATCTCAGGTGTCTTAACTATTATTATTAACGTTAATATTTCCTAAGAATACTTATATAATATAATGTTAATACTAATCGAAACAATTTCAATGAAAACCAAACGTAAAATTAATTATTTTTACACTAATTAATGAAAAAGAAAACGATGGATAGAGGTGTATAGAATGTACAACCCCTCTTGCCCCGCTTAAGTAAAGCATCGCCGTGCCCTCGTGAGGGCGACCGGGGGCGGCGATCTCTCGCGCCAGGCCTTGGTACAGGCCATGGTCCAGAGCGAGGAGTGCCTTGTCGCCTCCTTCTACGAAGCAGTAATGCTAGCAAAGGAGGAGGCCGACCGCATCAGGTAACGACGCTCACAGCGTACCAGCCGCCGCCGGGATTCCAATCCCAAAATTCTCAGCAACAGCAGGAGCCTAGCTGGGTCGAAGCCTACTGGGGCCAGAGTTAGCTCCGAAAGGTATCTCAGCCCCGGTATGAAAAGTAAGAAGGAACGGGGTGGGTTTTTTAGTCAGTAAGAGTCTGACACTAACTTCCGCTAAGCCCAAGGGCGGGGGATGTCATTTGGATGATTTTTACTCACAAAAAAAACCCCTTCAAACACATTAACAACAAACATTTTAACACATTATGGCCCCAGGGCTATAATGTATTGTCCATTTCTCTCTTACAACGAATTAATGATAGCTTTGGCCTATTGTGGTATCAAATAGGAATGTTGCATGTTTCAAAAGGAATTACTGTCAGCGTTCAAACATCATCAGAATGATTGCTTTGAGCTAATGAATTACTAGTAATTAATTTCCATTGTATGAATCAAACTATTCTGGTGTTGAGTTCCGACGTATCAATTGCACATTACCACAAAATTTCTGGTATAACTGTATCTAATCTGGGATATTAGTTGCGGTATTATGAAATGGTATCAATCAGCAGTAAATTAATTAGATTTGTCAGTAGTTTTTGAATTTGTGAATAAGATGGAAGTTTACTTTTTTGTTTACCATTATAAATATTTCTATTATTGGCAAGGAGTAAAGTAATTTTGAAGGTATGCAAAAGAGAGTATAAAATCCCACATACCTCCGAAAGGAGGACCCTCCGACATGACGGGTGTTATGTCTGGTGGGCAACTGCCCAGCAGATAATTTTGGGCTTTCTTTATGTTCAATTCGCGCGGAGAACTTTAATGCGCGATGCAAGATTAATGCTTATGTAACGCCATAGATGTCGCTACATAATTCCGGTTATAGACTACTGCTAACTTAAAAAAAGTAACTTTGGCAATACTAAAAAAGGTTATGTCAACGTTTTCTTGACCGCTTATCAACAAACTGTGTCGGTCTCTTTGCTAAGCAAGTCATTGGGTCATATTTTTTTTAACTAAGCTTCCAGTCTTTCTCACTGCGAAATGCTAAACTCTTGCATACCAGAGAGGGTCCTTGTGACCAGTAATACAGGTTATCCTACATCAAACACTAGTCCCTCACAAAGTTAGTTCTTAGGTTGCTTTCAATTTATACGTTTTTTAAAGGCCTCCTGCCATGCAGATGCGGTGAGTTAGTCGTACCGTGTACGGCTGAGGTTTTTTTTTTTTCAAAAAATGCGCTCGTTGCGACAACCGTGCGGCGAACTGTCAACAGCAGGACGTCAACATCAGAAGCACCACGTGTTAAATCGGTGTTAAATAGCGCATGACTGGCATACAAACGCACGGCAGCCAGATACGCTGGTTGTCAAACTGCTAACGTACTGCAACCGTCCGGCTGCGGTTAGGTAAACGTGCGGCAGCTGTCCGACAAGAAACATCTAAATTGAAAGTGCCCTTAATCATAAGCTTATTATTAAAACATAACAGTAAGCAAAAATTTGTGATGTGAAAATAAATGAAATTAATATTATTAATACACAAAAAACGTATTATAGGAAGATAGTGGTGGACGTCAAGTAAAAATGTAATGAACTTGACTTATTTTCGATGACGTTAGAATCAAAATTCTATTTTTCTCAGGAGGGTCGATTCATTCATATCATGCTAACAGGTTAAAATTTTTATGAATGTGTTTTTTTAATCAGTCAAACGGCTGCATGGATTTAGATTAAATGACATTAACGGATCATCTCCTAGATTAGCACGTAAGATACTTCTTATTCTTTTTCTTCTTTTTATTTATTTATTTATTTATATATACTTTATTGCACATCACGATTATAAATTAACAAAAAGAAAACCATATAATAAAAAACACACAATTGGCGGCCTTATTGCTCTAGGCGATTTCTTCCAGGCAACCTTGAATGGACAGGGATTGCCTGGACACAAAATGCCCAAAATGAATTCTTTTTCTTTTTTTATTAATATTTTTTTTTATAAGTTTTCTACTTTTATACGCGTGAAACTAGTGGCAATAACTAATTTCACCTCTAGAGCTAAAAAGCACTTTCTTATTTTAAATGACAAAAATAACAATAAGTACTTTCTTGACACCTAGAGTACTTTCTTGTTTTAATTAACAAGAATAACAATTATTTTCAAATTAATGGCATCCAAACTTTCGTACTTCAAACACTACTTACCAAGGCATAAAATACCTATATTTTTGACACTCAACCACGAATGTTGAACCACTTCTGTCAAAATGGTGTAAGATTTAACGAGGTGGTTGCTACGGACGACGCTGGTTCGAAGCCAAATAAGTTTGGAAACGAACCTATTATGTAATTACACTGCGAGTTTAATTACTCAAATTTTTGGCGATTTTTCATTAGTTTTATGGACTATAGATGCGGTTTGCCAACCGGGTTCGATTTCGAATAAACTGTTTTCGAAAAGTGATCTAGGTATATAAACATTTCTAGCACAGGGGAGTAGTTGAAAAAAAAATTTTTTTAAGCTATTTGCATCAATAATTAAGTTTGTTTAAAATCGTAAATAATATGAAATTTTCAAATGTGTTCAAAATTAAGTAAGTTAAAAACGTTTCGAATCTTGTGGGCAAACTATCAAAGAACAGAAAAAGGATGGACAAACTGAAATGTACATCATGGCCATTGAGTTACGTGTGTATCAAAGAGATAGCGATATAAAACCCGTAGCCAAATGTTCATCTGGTTTTCCGGTTTCGGCTTTAACCGAAACTGACGTGGTAACAGAAGAACTGCTTTTACTAGTGTCATAAAATTAAATATTTGAATAAATCATAATAATTGTAATATATTTAGATGAACCTCTGTCAGTTTCCATGTAGGTATCTATGACAATCGTCAGCTCAAAGATGCTAGTTGCGGTTGAGCAGAATATTCGGCCTCTTTTTGTCCGAAACCAAAACTTGAGCCGAAACCAGTTTTTTTCCGAAAATGGCCGAAATTGTAACCGAACCAATCGACCGAGTCAATTTCTAGTTATTCGTTATGTAAGTAGTATCAAATATAAAATTGCTTAGAAATAAATATAGAAAATATCCAATCCGCTGAGTGACTGGAAATATAGAATACTCTTTTCCTTGTAACATAACATGACAAGTACATTAGAATTTTGCATTTCGCCTTGTTCGGAGCTTCTTTCGACACTATTAATTTCTAGCTTGAAGAGTAGATAGACTTTGGAGCTGTTAGTAAAATTGATTATAAAATCATTTTTTTTAATTTCTCACTTCATAATCAAAGTAACTAATGGATGTACGAACTTTAGGGCAATCCAGAAGTTGTGGTTACACGATTTTTGGCAATAACTCTTTCCACGTACACATTTTTTTTCCTTTTTCTTATAATGTCATTTCGTTTGAGACTCAAATAAGTATTTTTATCTACTTTTTTCTTTCTTTCACTTTATGATTTCTCTAGTAAAGTTTCATTTTTATTAATCATATTTTAACAAGATTACCAGTAAAACTTCCCTACTCCTATACAGCTAACGCAATCAATCATCACTTTCGTCATTAACGCGATAACGTCAATTTAATTATCGCACGATAATCCTTAGGGGCAGTTCGGATGAGAATGGAACATAACACAATGGATAGACACGTATAGACACGTATTATGCTGTCGGGAACGGATATTTTTGTGATTAGATGAATGTTATGAGTGAGTTGTATGTTAGGTGGTATTTTTGTATCAACCCCTTTATTGATAATCAATCAATCAAGTCAGCTTTTCCGAAATTATGGAGGCGGCTTCCAGTCTAAGTGATTGTAGATGAATAACAGAAATTAACATGCAACGACTGCCTGTTCGATCTGTTTTTTTTTTTATTTGGGTGATCAAACTTTTGTTGCCCCGAGTGGAGCAAGGGGTAGTGTTGGATAATCCTGGATAACTGCCTTTTCGACCTGGAAACGAGACTGGTGTCAGATTGTATGACTTTTGGCTACCGTAAAGACTGACAAAGTACAATCACCCTAACGCAGACAAACTGTATAAAGATTTTCATTAAAAAAAATAAAGAACTAAAAGGAGAGAAAGACGTATTTTATTCAAAACTGTTTATTACCTTGTTTTTCAACCGTTGTGCTTGGCGACAGATATGGTAGTACGAGTATATCTTCGAACAAGCCCTCGAGAACTGTACTAGTTAGCCATAAAACTAATTATTTATAATTAACAAGTTTCTAATATCAACGTATTATTTCATAGCAATCCGACGCCTTCTCAATCAAAACTTTCGGTGTTTCTCATGACAGACAGGCAGACAACGCGATGATTGCATTTCCTACAAAGCATGTTGGCGAAATGAAGGAAATTCGCTCGTCGACATTTTGATGGGCATTGTTGGAAGTATCATCATGTCAGGCAAGAATATTCACTGCTTAACGTTTGCCCCGTAAATGATAATAACATCATAATCATACATCAGAGGAAGTTTGAAAATAGTGCCAGTGACTGAAAAGTTGAAAGGAAGTCGTTTATCTTGGTATGGTTTTGTGAAGAGGAGGAAACTCTTGTTACCAAAAGAGTTATGAGTGTACACGTAGATAGATAAAGAAAGATAGGATAAGTGATATGAAAGATAAAGGAGTGATAAGATAAAATGTAAGAAAAAAATTAGTTGTGCCAATGCCAAAATATGGAACAAGGGCAGGAAGATTATGATTAATGATGTTATAACCACTATGACTACCAGAATGGTTGGTGATATTAAATTTATGTTACTAATAAGATCGAGGGTACTCAAAACCAATACAGAAAACGCAAAAAAGTTCCAAATAACATTAATTTCGGAAATCGATGTTAAATAATAGAAAGTCAGTGTATACCAGCTTTCGATTGTCAAAATTCTAAAAGGTTTGAGATTGACTATGTGAATTTTCGATAATTTTTAACAAACATATCAATATTATAAGATGTAAGGCAGTACGTTCGTATATTATGTAAATGTGTTCATGTTTATAACTCCATCATGCTCAAACGGCTGACGAGATTTAGATAAAAGGCATATAGGGAGACCATATCCTAGAAGCTATTCTAGGATATGGTCTCCCTGTATGTATAAATGCTAATTTATGATACTTTTTAACTCAGAAATATGTTTCTTTGGGATACATTTCTACTATCATAAGAAGCCGAAGTTGGGTTTTGTTCAGTAAACGTCTGACACGCCCTCTCACTTCAGCAAAAGCCAGAGGTAATTTGATGATCACTTTTTTATATCTTTTTTATTTGTCTAAGAAATGAAGCAACAGAAGACAAGGATATAGACAAATAGTCTCTATCCTTGTCTTCTGGTGTTTCATTTTTTCGATTAACATCATAATCACAAAAAAAAAAAATACACAAAGATGCGGTGCGGGTTTTGATATGTAAATATGTTTCTAGCTTTGAGATTCTTGAATCTCAAAGCCAGAAATCTCCAATAACAAATTGTCGTCACATATGTACTCATGAACCCCAGTAATATGGCCATAATTTCTATAGCTTCCCTCGTAATATTATCAAAAGTAATTAGGGTACATTTAGGGGCTTACCTTTGAAGCCGCCTATCTTGGGTTACCTGTGATTGGTGACAACCTTAGCGAATGAAACTTGTAATTAGGGGACATGGCTTCTTTTGATGATAACCTTGAATGATATGGAAGGCGAAATTAGATTGGAGTTTTATAGGATACTAGCTGCGACCAGCAGCTTCGCTCGCGCAAAAAATTATATCAAAGTATCTTATTACCGGAATAAAATTTATCATTTTTCCTATTCCAGCTATGTGCCAAGTTTTATCTTAATCCGTTTGAGATAAACATATGACACACATATAAATAAAAACGATTCACCTTTATTGTATTAGCGCGATGTGATTTTTAGGGTTCCGAACCCAAACGGTAAAAACGGGACCCTATTGTTAAGAATCCACAATCAATCTGTCTGTCACCAGACTGTATCTCATGAACCGTGGTAGTTAGACAGTTGAAATTTTCACAGATACTAAAAATAAAATAAATATTTAAGGGGGATCACATACAACAAACGTGATTTTTTGGCTGTTTTTTTTTTTTTTGCTACGGACGGTACTAACCATTCGTGCGCAGCTCCGACTTGTTTTTTTATTGGCATCTGAACCTTGACAGTACTTTTTTTGAATGTGATTTGATTGAAAGAAAGAAATAAAGAAAAAGTGTTTATTTACGTCAAACATGGCGCATATTTTAAAATAAATTGCTTGATTGAAAAAAAGAAAGAAAGAAAACATGTTTATTTGGCACACAATGAACAAAACAAGTATTGAAACATTAATTAATAGCTTAAATAAAATATAAAACTTAAAAAAAAAAACAAACAGCAACAATTTGTCTCACGGTAGTGCCAAATAGGTTCAGTTCAGCATACTGTCAGACAGCCGTAGCAGTTGCCTGACGCTGGTTTTCAACTGAACCTTTCATTTCAATTTGATTTGATTTGATTGCGTTTCAATTAATTAATATGTAAAATTACGCATATAGTATGTCTACTTATGGCTGTGCCAACTACAAATACATTAGGATACTGGTCAGGAAGTTGAAGACACTGTAAGCGGATAACTCGCTTCAAACACATTCGTTGTGGTAGTAGTGTCGTCACAGCGTTAATTTGTTTTCCTATTATCTGATTGTATCATTTAAAAATGTATTCGTGTATTTAGTATTCATTTGATAGAACACTCTCTCTCTCTCTGTTTCTATAAAATGGTTTTTATTTAATATTACACCTACGACAGTTTGTCTCTGTACCACCCAAAGTTTGACGGGTGGAAAATGCCACCTGTATTTTTGTGTTCATAAAAAATCAAATAAGTATGGTATGAAGCCACCTAAATCGCATAAGATTAGGACAAAATCAGAGAACCGATATAATAATTGAATGATGACAATTATTTCAAGAAAGGTAGTGAATATTGAGTTGATGTTAAACGGAGAAGTATTAAAGAAGAAGACATGATAAGTTAATAGCATTACATTGTGATATGGGCATGGTAGGTTTATTATGATCATGACAAACTTGCCAGTTTGATCAAGAGTTCAAAATAAATACTGGCCGATATACCATGTTTGCTGCAGTATAGATCACGCCAATTCATAACACTGCTTTGTGGGATATGTCAGACACAGCTTTGCTTTTTGCTAGTGCAACGTTCAAAAAACGTAGCAAACAAATAATTTGTGGATGTATAGCAGTAGGTTGTACCTATTATTTTCTTTACCTGTTAAAAAAAAGATATAAACAAGTGCTTGATTGCGATCCCACTAAAACTTCTATCTTAAATTCGCTATTTAGCTCACAAATACATTTATGTCTATGTTAGTTAAATAATCATACAATCCAATGGATGCAACACGCATAAGACCGATCGTTATGGCGATACTTGGGTGAGGCTTATATCCATTAGTGAATGTATATCGGCTTAAAAGATTATGTTGAAGATGACTTAAAAATCAAAACAGATTTGCAACTATCTCACGTCCTGTCTAGTTTCCTTCCTACCTTTCATAGCATAATACTCAGAAAAGCATAAGCGACAACTCGGGATTAAGTTGGACAGATTCTTAATCTATTGCGGAAGCGCCCTTCTCTCGCCTGTTTCCTTAAGATAACTCTCGCTAGAATGAATAGCAATTCGTTTGATGAGGTTTTTCATGCTCTTATTTTGATGGAGTTTGTTGTGATCGAAATGAGTGGGTTCCGTAAACATACTGTCAGATAGTACATAAACATGAACAAAATACAGTTGCAAGTTGAGTGAAGAAAAGTTTAAGTTGAAAATCGAAGTACCTTCCTTACGATCTCACTCTTTAAGACTAAATTAAAAGAGCACTATGTTTCCTCTTGCTTGATAATCGTATATATATATATATATATACATATATATAAATATTATGTATTTATTTTTAGTATAAGGTAAATATAGTTATATAAGTATTTATTGGTTTAATTTAAGATTTCACTAACTCTTCTTTCTCATTTCTGCACACTACTGTCTACATCTCTTGTAATTTCTCCTTTCGCAGGTCTGCTGGAAGAAATTTCTATTTGAAATAAGCAGTACCTTTGTACAAAGTTTTCTAATAATGTTATCCTCCTCAGTATATTTGTGTGTACATAAATTGTAAAATAAATAAATAAATAATAAATACCTTCTATTTCCGATTTTGAATAAGAATATGATCAATTCAGTGCCACAAAACGGTGAACAAAACAAGATATTTTTAAAATTTCATTTACAAATCATGAACGAAAACGTTTTAATCAGAATCAAGATTTTCAATTCCGTTCATCTCTGCATCACTGTGTAGTGTATCCCAGTAGGGCCGAAGCCTATTGAGGCCATAGATTGACTTTTTAAAGGGAAACTCTGAATTCAAGGCAAAGAAGCAACCTATGTGGTTTTAATCTGTATAAATCTGACACACCCTTTCGCTCCGCTTTAGACTGAGAGAAATCGTTGGATGATTTTCTACCTCAATCAAGTAGTCAATAGTAAAAAGACAGTCGAACTACTACTATTTAATGAAAAATCTTATGATAACTGGCATAAAATACTACTAACTGTCCAGGCACACGGGCCTCAAAAACGCCGCCACAAAAAAACGCTAAAAGCGGCCACAAAAAAAAATCTAGAAGCAGCCGCTAAAAACAGCTGAAGCGCGTGTTGTACACCTTGTGTCCGGAGAAGCTTGAAGCCGCTTCAAGCGTTTTTTTGTGGTGGCACCGCCGCAAACGAGCCACAAAAATGGCCGCCTCAAAAAGAAGCTTGAAGCGGCGTTTTTTTTGGTCCATGTGCGGGCCAGTTTGTTCGCACGCCTCTAAATAAAATGCAGTTTGGATAGCACGGTTTTCACAGTGATTGAAAGATTGCCCTCTGCGTCACAGCCAGTCCCTACATACGATTTTCGCACAGAACAAATATTTGTAAGGCCCACAGATAGTTGGTGCCAGACCTGTGTAGCTTATAAGAGATTTGTGTTTGTAACCGTACTCAAAACATACATACAAAGATTTTTAGTACCTATGTAGAAAGTTTTTTTCAGAAATTTCCGGCCAGTAAATGGGGACGAATAAATGTAAGGGTAGTTGTGTGAGCCTAAGCAGGTGTCGTAAGAGAGGGACTTAAGATATTAAGACATTTTAGAAATGGCTACGTGTAAATATTGGGTAACATGGAACATAAATAGGAGCTAATAATCCTCTAGCTATGTTTATTTAGGTTGATCCTGAGTTAGTTTTTGTAGGAGATTATAAGACACGAGAAAAGTTGTATTTAAAACTAAATACGTAGTTTTTATTAAATCATTGTATGGTATTTAAAAGTCTTCAGCGTATATGTGCACTTTTTTCTTTTTTTAGTTTATATAAAATAGTGTTTGACTGCGATCCCACCTGATGGTAAGCAGTGATGCAATCGTTGATGGTTAGGCGCACTAGTTTATTAAGAGCCTATTCACTCTTGCCTTAAAGACACCTAAATTGTAATCAGTCGGGAAGACCGCAGCAGGCAAATTGTTCCAGTCCCTCGATGTACGCGGTATAAGCGACGAAGCAGTTCTTTGTAATCAACACAATATATCAACAGATAAAATCAGGTCGATGGGAATGAAACCTTTGAAGATGCAACATTAGAAAGGCTTTTATAAGGACGATCACGAAAATTCTATGTATTTTTTTTTTATTTGTTCTATAATACAGTCTTTTTACAGTTTTGGTTTCTTTTTGTACTATTAAACCAGAGTTGGTATGTAAAGGTAGGTCTACACTAGAAGTGCCGAGCACAAACCGAGCCGGTCTACTCACGATGTCAAGTGTGGACCGAACATAAGCGTATAATAATCCCTGTCCCCGAACGTAGTTTTCCGTGATGCAAATCCGTTTGTGCTCACCAAAAAACCGACAATTTATAGGCGGAGCATAGTCGAGCACGAACCAAACGCGCTTCGAGTGCGCTCATTCGAAGCTTTGTAAGCAGGGACTTGAAACGTTATTCAAAATAACGATACGCATTGTTCAGGTAACGATACTTTGTACCGTCTCACCAGGATTGTAACAAAATTCTATCATCTTTATCTATATCTGTAATGTGTATGTATTTAGAAATATATAAGTATGTTTATCAGTTGTCTAGTACTCATAACACAAGCTCTGCTTAGCTTGAGACTAGACGACGTTGTGTGATAGGTGTAAACTATTATTATTATTCGTTTATTCATTATCATACATAAAAATTATATTTTTAAATATTTAAATAAAAAAAACATTTAAAAGTATAAAAAATAGTGTCCCACCGGTATCGGGAACAGGGTCCAAGCTACCGGCGGTCAGGGCTCCAGAGAAAGGAACCTCCTGACTATACGAGCCGTGTCCAAGAATACCGAGTATTATTATTTTTATTATCCACTATAACAATACTAAGAAACAGAACAAAATCTAAAATGATTAAATAATAATATTTTATATCGTTATTTGTAATGTATTGTTATTGGTAGTATCGTTATCTGTATAACGAAATAATAACGTTACTCGATTCGATATGCAATGTTGCCAGTTTTATCAACTTGCGCGCTGCGGCCTCACAGCGGGAACGTACGTAAAACGCATTTCACCATGTTTATTTATTTACTTTGCTTGAAAAAGGCACGCGGCGGCGGCATATGGGGAGCGAATAACGTTACAAATTAATCTGTTACATTTCTACTGTATCGTTATTGTAAAAAGATATAAGCATAACGTTACTCATCCCATAACGTAACTTAAAATATTGTTCTACCAAAATGATATTCGATAACTTTATTTTTTATTACTTTATTTATATCTTTCGGTTTTAGTATCGTACAAACATTAGAACGTTATCAAATAACATTTACTGAAACAGAACAAAATTCCTTTCCGTTTCAAGTCCCTGCTTGTAAGTCGGTCCAAACCACACGAAATGGTGCTCGGTTCATACTTCACTCGTGCTCGGCTTCGGAGCGTAGACCGGTGGATCTACCGTCTCATCGACCAGTCCTATGTGCCTTAGGGTGTCAAGTTATATAGGACCAGTCGTTAGGACGGTGATTGGGACAGGCCTATGTCCAGCCATGGACGTGTTTCTAACGGAATGACGACGATGACTCAATCAACTCAAAGAAAAAATATTATCGCTTCGATATTAATAATAATAATTTCTTCCAAAGATCAAAATATTAATTATTTCATTATGGATAAAATATTCAATGGTAACGACAAAGCCATGAAAAAATACATCTAGATGTTTATTAAAAAAACTTTGCGCAATTCATGTTACTACGCTTTTCCCAAATTTAATGACTACATCAACTTCTCTAACTTATAAATGCTAGGAAAACAGAAAATAGCCAAGAATTCAGGTCGGAAAGCCCACAGCACTTAATTAAAAATACCTGAAAGTTTTCAGGAAAAACCGACAAATGGGAACAATATGAAAGTACCTACTCCAACTTTGGCCTGAATATGCAAATATACTGCCTGAAACCGAACTAGGGAGTTTTATTAGCAAAATAACAGCAACAATTTTGTTACATAAAAGGGTGTAACTTAGAGTCAATACTTATTTGGATATCACTGTAATTTACCAACAACAGATGTTACTGTTGACCTTTTTGTAAATTTTTGTCATTTAATAGAAACATTTCGGGAATAGTACTGATTTTTTTTTATTCAACACTAGCTTTTGCCCGCGGTTTTGCCTGCGTACATAAAAATCAGACGAGTACTTCCAGAGATTACATCCTACAAACAAAAAAACATAAAAACAAACTTTACCTCTTCATATATTAGTATAGACTACCCTCTGCCACCAGCTTCGCCCGTGTAAAATTACGTTTGTCTATCAAAACTTTGGACCCTATTTCATCCTCTTATAAGTGATTTTTGAAAAAGCCTCTCTTAGTGCAGGCCTTTGTTACAAAAGAAACCATATTGTGCAAAATTTTACGTTCCTAGTCATAGTACCTACTATCGGTTGTGTGTTGATATATCAGTCCCTCAGTTTTTCCTTTTACATACATAAACAAAAGTTTTCGAGTTTTCAAACTGAAATGCGCAAATATTTACATTTCAAATAAAACTCAATCAAAAGTTTGTTTGGCAAAGTAGTATCTTTGAAAACTTCAAATATGATTTTATCAAAGTACTTGAAAAGTCTCATACGACTTTATTAAAGTTATAACGTCAACAAAATTAAAACTCGTGCGGAACCTTAAACTCGTGTTAAGTTTAAAAATATCGCAAACGGTAACAAAACGGTAAAAACACAAAAGGCACTTTGTTTACACCAAGAGAATGAAACATACTTCCTCTGATAACCCTACCTATTCATTCAAAAAACAATGCCACAAGTGGTCCATTTCTTCCCATTTTCCCCATAAAAGTTGCAGAATCAACGTGTAATCGTTATACCCTAAATGCACCCAGGAGGCGAGTTGGAACAAAAGCGGGTCGCACCCGTTTCTCCCCTCTCGTAGGATCTTGATAAAAACAAAGGTTTCACTTGATAGAAAAGATTTATTACTCAAATCTCTGGAGACGAACAGATATATTCTTTTGAGCATATAAATTTAAGTCTGGATTATTTTACACCGACGTGATCCGGAATGAGTAGTGAAAAGCTATTCGTCTTGCAGGTTGAGCAAACGATGAAAAATGTTTGAACATATTTCGGCCAATTTTATGATTTTTTACTGGTATATTTAAGAGGCAAAGTCGTTTTTTTATTGTTCGCAAAAATTTATCTTTGGAACCACGAATTTAATTACTTTCATCGATAGCCAGTTACACTTTAGCTGAGGGACAAGGCTATTTTTATCTACAGGATTCCTAAAATATAAGAATTTCTGAGAAAAGGCACTTGTATCGTGTGAATAAGACCGAATTTAAATATTTTTGAGAAAAAATATAACGTGGTTTGAAATAATTAGAGTGAATAGGCTCTTAATAAACTAGTGCGCCTCACCATCAATGAGTGCATCACTGCTTACCATCAGGTGGGATCGCAGTCAAGTACTAGTTAACAACAGATAAAAAAAAAATTGGAATCGAATCAGTTTCTGATTCTGAACAAACTATATTCAGATTTCACATATAAGTACTCAAAATAATGTAGTATTTAAAAATATATACCACAGGTTAATTTCCTGTATCGTAGTTGCTTCAACAAATTGCATTGCACTTGCACAAACATGCACTCGTAACCAATTCTGTCTGTAGGCCTAACAAATATTTGTTCAGCGTGGGAATCGATCCCGTAGCGAAGCATTCAATCGCTCAGTTACTGCGTCAATTGAACTGGCGTACGTTTAAAAAAAATAAGCAGCCCCCCCTAGCCAAATTATAACCGTTTCGTTTCGATTCTCTTGCGTCCAACGCCTCAAGTTGGCCACGCCCTCGATTCTTTTGTTCTGACCACGTGACTGAGCGTTGAGATGACGTCATTCTCGTAAATTTGAAGCTTAACTATTGCAGATTATCAACTTATCAATTTATTCAAATTTCTAATAGCGTTAACTATTGCAGATTATCAACTTGGCAAGGGTAACTGGTCTTCGTGTACTCAGGAGTTTGGGGCTTAGTAACAACTATGGACCTGCCTACCAACAGGTCTGTGATCAGCTGACCATCTTAACATATTGAGACCTACCTGTGGCTCAGTAAGTACCTTGAGAGCGTGCAACCTGAGATACATTTGAATATAACTGGCTCTTACGTGATTATGACGTTATTACACATTTTTCGTTAGATAAGTTGTAAACACAGAATTGGGTGGTTATCATCTAGGTTTCTACGAGTATTAAATCTAATCATAAATTTGTATGAAACTAATCCAGTAAAGACCTCTTAAAATCTGCTATACCTAAGAAAAGATTAATATTTAAAATCCGAGTCTAAATAGAATTAAAATTATGAATTATACAATAAGATTGGTAATAATAAGACAATAAATAAAATTATAACTTATAAAAAAGCAGTTAAAATGCTAATTTGTAAAATAATAATTAGTATTCTAGAATTAAAATGATAAATTACAAAATCAGACTTGAGATGATATTTAATTCATACGAAGTTTCAAAGCATTTTATGATAAATATAAATATTAACGTGTGGTAAATGTAAAGTAGGTGTTAAGTGATAGATGTGTTCGTAATAAAAAAAACAATATTTATTTAATTTTTTTTTATTACTTGCCGTGTTTTCCATAGGAAACGATCAATTGCAACGGTGTACTTGCTTATGACGTTTTGTAAGTAGCCTAATCATCATTTCGGCCGAAAGACGTCTACTGTTGGACAGAGACCTCCCCCAAGCGTCGCCACAACGACCGATCCTGTGCGTCTGGCATCCATCGCATTCCCGCGACTCTCACCAGATCGTGAAATTGCGCTACCTAAGTGAAATAAAATATAACTTAGATACAAGTTACAATAGTACATTGTTACACTAGGGGTGAAAGTAACTCATTTCGTCCCGAGAAGGAGTTGGCGGCCGAGCGAAGCGAGGTCGCTAATTCGAGGGGTTAAATGGGTTACTTTCACTCCGAGGTAAACACTGTGCTTTTCATTAAGAATACAAGGAAACAAAAAAAAAAAAAAAAGTTTGTAAAACCTGAGTCGTCGTACCTATGATTTTAAGTAGGTATCTTTCTTCTGTTTTAGGCGGTAAAAGGTATTCCACTACTGCTTTAGCCTCTTCTCTTATGAAATTAGGCGTTAATCACTATTTTCATCTGATAAACATGACGTGTTAATACAAATCTCTGTTGTACGGAAATGTAAACAAAACTCGAAAAAACCAACAACTGATTGCCACTTTCGCGCCATTTTGTTTTTTTTTTCTGCCGCCGGCCAGCTATTCAGCCTCATTAATGAAAAATATAAATTAATTGTAATCTTTTAAAAATAAAGTATTTTAAAGAAATTGTTGAACAAATACATAAATCACTTAAAATATACTTAACATTATTTAATTAATACTTGTCTTTTAGTTATTTCAATTTTATATCGCGCTGTGATTATGTATGGCTGTATGGAAAATTGGAACATGGTTCAATAGAAATGTGAAGATAAAACTAGTTTTTTTTTTTAATAATTTGACAGCTGTCAGTTGTAAAGTAAAACTCCCTAGGGATAAAAAGTATCACTTTCAGCCCGCTCCTCAGGCAACTTCAGACCTACTTTCAGAGTATGAGTAATGAAAAATATTTTAACCGGCCAAATAAGGTCAATTGTTGTATTTCGACTATCAGCGCCAGATCCATGTGAGAGTTATACATTATAATTGCCTACAACATTTAATTTTTATCTTCTACTTACAGAATAATTTTAACAATTTATAATAATTATGTTTAGTGTACTCAGGTATTAGATAAAAGAAAGAAAATAAAACGTAAAAAAATAAATAAAAAGAAAAACAGTGTGCAGTGTTTGCATGCAGTGAATTTTTGAACTTAGTTGTATAGTGAAAACACATTTTTGCGCTTATCTGATATAGACGTTATTTTTACCGTATTTTTTTATTGAACTTATTCCTATCTCTTGAGCTAGTAAATTTTACGTACAGCATTGATTTGTATCGTCTCGTCTAAGGGTATTGGACAATAAAGCTCAGTGAGAAACTATCTTACACAATGTTCCTATTTCTTTCTGTTTCCTAGCTTTTATTTGTCGGTTACATTTGTGAGTCAACTAGGGAAGTCGTTGGCTACCCAGTCCTAGATCCCTCTGGGTGAGAGCTGTTGGGTGGTAAACGTACCACCAGGATTTTATAATAATAACACTAATAAAAATGTTTGGTTTGTAACATCTTATCAACTAAAGGGTTAGTAATACTTAAAAAACACAAAAAGCCTCAATTTACATTTTTATGTTCGTATTTTTCCCAGAATATTTGTTGTTTCATAACTCTGGGGACTTGGGATCTGAGTACTCATAATAATATAGTTTTTAAAGATTTATCGAAATGTCTTGTTGACACTTTGTCTGACCCAAGGGCTGGCCTTTACTTCAACCGGAAATTAAGCATTGCTAAAAAAGACTGGTCTTTTGACGCCTTATTTTGAGATAACAAGTGTGTCATTGAATATAGTTAATATTTGTTTGTTAATACGTATTTAAAAAAAAAAAAAAAGTGATTTTTACTGTTATAAGCAGGAAACATTTTAACTAAAAGGGGTGGGTAACTGGATAATAGACAAAATCTAGTTTTGTTTTTATTCGCCTTACATTGATTTCGACATTTATAAAGAAAAAAAATTTCAAAAATTATTATCGTTATTTTTTAAAGGTGGGATTTTTTTTAATTAATGTCTATGACATGTATCTACTACAATACAAAAAAAAAAAAAAATGAATAAATGATGATAAATTGTATATCGATTCAATAGTTTTCGATTTGGTTATTTTATTCCCGATAAGAAAAGTTTTTTGTGAGACAAAATTTCCCAAGCAAAAGAGATTGAAACAAAAATAAATGGCTCGTTCATTAATATTTCGAAGTTCATGTACTTTCATTCAAATTTTTACATACGGTTTGATTCACATTGTTTCTACGTTAGTACTCATAAGAAGTAACAAAAAAAAAAACAATAAAATACCTGGAATGTAAAGTACTCGTAATAGAAGACTAACAGTAGGTACAAAGTGATTTTTTTACTAAAATTATGGGTTATTGTCTGTGAAATAAATAAATTTTATTAATATTATTAAAGTTAATTTGAACTATTATTACAAATCAATTCTAAACGATCATTTCTCAAAGAAATCAGCAGGACCCAAGCAAATCCGCAGGACCCAGCAGGGTCAAAGCCTACTAGGGCCATGGGTGGTGCGTAAGAGAACCCGGGGCCCTGGAATGAACGCAAAAAAGAAACAAGAGTGGGTTTCCGTCAGCTAAAGTCTGATATACCTTACCGCTCCGCCCAAGGGCGGGAGATGACAATAGATGCTTTCCCACCTAAAAAAAAGCGATCAGTTCAAAATATTCCATTTAAGAAAATAAAAACGGCAACTTTGTAGAGAACAACCATGTACACTTCCTTAAGTAAGAATACCCATGAGGATTTCCACTCAGCATGAACTATGAACGTAACTTATGAACGCGTAAGTAGTATAATATAATCACAGTGAATGTAACCTAATGTACACTCTAAGTAAAGTTGTAGGTAATTCCGTCTAATCTCATAAGACTAACCGGATTATTAAGGGGTGTGCTAGAGGGCCGACTCTGTATACACTGCGGTGACGCAAGCTTGATGTGAAGATGGAATCTGAGTCTTAACAGAGATTTTGATACGTAAAAAAGAACCGACATTTTAGAATGGAAATGAAAATAAGTAATTTATTCATGAAGGTGTATGTACGATTTCGGGCTAATTTATTTAATTCTAAGAACAAAGAATAAAACGTAATTACAGGCTGAAAGTTTCCCTAAATGACTGACAATAGTAGCTTTGAACATCATGTGGAGTCCCGTCTATTTATATAGCGACGACTGAAATAATAATTATTCTGTAGGTAAGCATTTTCTTTTTCATTGTGTGATTGAAGCAGGGATGATGAAATTCAAACAGGAGAACCCAGGTTGGTGGGATTGTTTGAGAGAAAAGGGTTACCGTTACGCAAGAACGCAAAAGGTTACTGAAGAAACATAGTGGGCGTTAGTCAGTAAGAGTCTGAAACATCCTCTCCCACTAATCATAGTAGGAAAAGTTATTTAATGATTTTTTCACCCAAAAAAAGCGAACCGTGGTTACCCGTAAAGCCCAATAAATCGCCAAACTAAGTGGCAGTGAGTAACTCTGCCCACTGACGTTTAAGTTTGGCGATTTTTTTACATTGTTCGCAAAACAGTTGGTCTATGTCGATGGCGTCGATATGGATTCTGATAATAGCAACCGTACAGCCGTCTCCCAAAAGACGACTCCTATAACGTAGACCTATGATCCGGCGAGGGTTCTGGGAATCTGTTAAATACGAGACCCGAGTGTCGCCACAACGACTGGTGACGTACCAGTCGTTGTGGCGACACTTGGGTCTGCTCACCTGTGCCCTATTTCCAGCAGTGGACGTTTTTTGGCTGAAATGATTGATATTTTGCTTAACCAGCAAGCTCTGCATCTTTGCTTTGGTGACCTTTATTACGAGGGCCGTGAATTTTTTCTAGAATAAAATAGAAGAACGATTTTTTGTGATTGGTTCAAATTTTCCAGAAACCGGCTCACACAAGCAACTACTTTTACCATTATATAATGTAATTTTTTTTCTAAACTAAATTCTAGATTTCTAAGACAGAATAATGAGTCAAAAAATTCTCAAAGGCCAAAAGAGTTTAACCACACTAATATTATGTGTGTTTGTATGTTTGTTAGGTACATTTTCACGCTCAAATGGGTATAGTAATGTAGATTTGACTGAAATTCGGAACACGGATAGACCATGTTCTGGGATGACACAGAAAGTATTTTTTATTCCGGTAGTATTGGTATTGGTAGTATTGGATAATTTTCTACTATTTTCATGATATCAAAGTCGCTGACTAATTAAAAAAAAATCTAAAATATTTTTTAACATAAAAAAAAAATTAACGAAACACTTCGGTGTAACTAAATCCACGACGTAAAAGAAAGAGTTCATTTGAACTACCGTTTGCACAACGAACGTCGACGTTCGCTTTGAAATTCAAATTTGCAAACGCATGTTTCATAAAGCGTGCTTATCTGTATTCTCTTTGCATAACTGTCGTGCTCAACTAGAAATATTCTGCTTTTAACGTTATTACTTTATGTTTGACACAATTACTATGTAAAAGTTCAGTTGTACTGAACCAACTGAACTTTTCAAATGTCGCATGACACCGCATAGTGGCAGTAGCAGCTAAGACTGTGTGAGATTGCTTGCAAGAGTTACAATGGTCTTCAATCGCAAAGGGTAATTGAAGGCACACAAGTGGGTTTTAGTCAGTAAAAGTCTGACACACCCTCTCTTCCACCATCAAAAAGTTAATATGGGTTAAAAAAAATACTGACTATATTATAGTCGGTAATCAATTACTATTCAATTATATCAATTAAATTAACTAAGCTACTTTTCGATATTAAATAATTCACAACAAAACACTTTTTTCTCTTGAGTCCTGGAACAGATTTTGAAGCGCTTCGGTTTACTAATTAGTATTGGCCCGAGGAACAAAATGCACTATGTGTTTATTCTAGGCAACACTTGGTCCAACTTCAAAGATTGGCAATGTCCTTTGAAGTATCAAAAAACTTTGATAGTTAAGGTGGTTTTGGGAAATAGCGATAAGCGTTTGAGAGGTAGCAAGTGATTCCAGAATTAATTTTTATGTCAATGGTACATGGTGGGCATTCCACTCATAAGCTCTTTATATTTTGGGCATATAGTAATTATATGTAGAGCTAAGCGGTGGAATTCCCTCCCAAAACATGTGTTTCCTGATAGCTGATACCTGGGCGCCGACTCTACAAACAGAAGTACGGAACCTTACCCTAACTCTAGATTACTTCTAGGCAACTATACTCTATTATTAGCCACATAGTGATTAAGCACGAGTCTGACTAATGTATTTTATACGACATTTCATCAGAACGAAGTTCCATTACAGCAAAAATAAAAGTAAAATATCAGTATCAACCAAAAATACATTAAATTATTTATTTTATTAAATAGAACACGCTCAATTGCCTATTGCTATTTTAATTGAACTTAACGCTTTCTATAACCCGGTTTTAAATTTAGAGTAAGTAGGTAGATACACTTCAATCATAAATATTCAGAACCCTAATTAGCAAATTATAACAAGAATGAACAGACTCATACAATATTCATTTCTAATTGGAGCAAGATTTGTTATCAATTATAACTCAAATCAATCCCGATCCAATTGATTTGAGTAGCGTTCGCATGTGAATTACCCAAAAATGATATAGCATTATTACAGCTTTCTACGTGATTAAAATACGGAACACTTATTTTGCGGGTTAGTGTGAAATATTGTACGTATGCTTTCACACTAATGGTGTGATTTAGGAAAGTTAATTTATTTGGAAGTATCACTTAAGGTAGGACTGGGCCAGAAAAAGAGTTATATTTTTTGAGCGTATGTATGTTATTTACACTAATATTATAAAGAGGGAAATTTTTTGCCGATTTCAAAAACTCATTCACCATTGGAAAGCTACATTCATCCTGAATAACATAGGTTATGTTTATTGCCCCTGCGAAGCCGGGACGGGCTGCTAGTTATCTATATAAATATTTCTATATCACGTCCTAGAGTCTAAACGGTGCATTTTCCTTTATTTATACTACACATTATACAATTAAAAAATTGGACAAATTAAAAAAAAGACAAATGCAGATAGAACAACAGAAAAGTGTTGCTTATTTCAAAGTTTTTTTTTTTTAATTTGTGATTGATGTATCCTAATGAGATTGGTCGATTGTGAGAGTGACAATAGGAACATTAAAATTACAAAAGTCATTTTCTAAAAACAGTCATGTAGGGTATCTAATAATAAAGTAGGGTATCTAAAATAATTAAAAAAAAAAACCTTTACTTATAGTTCTAAAACAACTGAGCGCAAAAAAAAAAACAAAAAAAAGAATCATCAACGTTAAGCAATCTGATAGTATCAAATCTATGATTGAACTAAAGTAAATTTCACCAACTGTATTAGACTTCTTGCAGTGACTTGTTTCGAACTTTCTAGTTTTTTGCTTGCACTTTTAAAAGGTATTTTTTTTTTTTATCTGTTATAAACCAGTACTTGACTGCGATCCCGCCTGATGGTAAGCAGTGATGCAATCGTTGATGGTGAGGCGCACTAGTTTATTAAGAGCCTATTCACTCTAGCCTTGAAGACACCCAAATTATAATCGGACGGGAAGACCGCAGCAGGCAGACTGTTCCAGTCCTTCGTAATAGTTGTAGTATATCAACAAATAACTACACCCGCTTTTGATAGAGTGATAGAGTCAGAATTTTACTGACTAACCCACCTGTGTCCCTTCAATTACCCTTTGCGTTCTAAAGCAGCGGTGACTCTTTCGAACAATCCTTCAGCCCATACTAGATCTCCTAACATGATATAACATTTACGTGCCAAAAATACCCAGTACCCTTCTAACCTAACCTGCCTATCCAAAAATGCTACATTCACATTTCCACCCTTTCCGATCGTTTGGATTCAGTGAACGAAGCCGTTGTAAATTTCCAAGTTATTAGAATTATATCGGTCCCCAATAAAGGATTATTAAGTGTCCTTTCGCCTCGTTTTGGTAATAGAAAAACGATGTACTGATTGCAAGATTTTGTTCGGTATTTAAGGGATATTTGGGTCTTTTGTTTCAGTTATGAAGGTACTTGGTATTGCTAATGGATTTCCGGGTATGCAAATATAAGTTTATTCGTGAATATGAACTTTTTTTTAAACATTGTTACTAAAATCATTCGTTCAAGATTGCGATATGTGAATGAATTGAATGAAGTTATAGTAGTTCATAATGATTGTGGTTTTCTGTTGAAGGCGTCGTCGTAAATTTCCAAGTTATTAGAACTATATTCGTCTCCAATAAAGTACGAGTATTTAAAGGATATTCGGGTCTTTTATTTCAGTTGCAGGTCCATAAACAAAAACTTCCCAGACTCACTGTCACTCACAAAACATCATCACTCACCACAACCAAATTTCATCCAAAATTTAGATACAACGATTCAAATCAAATCACGCTTACCGATTCATAACTGTTCGGACATACATTTCTCTGTCACACACTATCACACATTAATAATTTGAAACTCATTCGGATTATGTACGTTTCATGAATTAAATTACATTTTGAAAGCGCCTGTAAGCTCTTTGAAGGATTAATGTTGTTAGTATATCGATGCTTTAGCTTCGTTGAGAGGGAGACTTGATTGAAGTTTGTTTGAAATAGACACATACTTGCTTCTGTTTTTGGGTAGTTGTTAATTTGGTAGTATTGAGTGCGAGAAGCTTTTACCTAACCTAGGATTTGGAAACGTTAAGCTTTGAATAAAAGCAACGAGTAATGGAAAACACGTTTTAGTGAAAATGAGGTTTCGTCACTGTAGGTAAGTAGTAGATAGCTTAGTGGTTAAGGCAACTGCTTCTCATGCATGAGATTGTCGGTTCAAAACTGGACTGTGACCAATGCGAATTTTGCAATTCACATGTACTTTTCTAAGCTTATCTAGGACATTACTGACATCTCACACCTCGGAAACCACGCAACGCTGATGATTCCGGTTGTTGTTCGTAGAACTTTAACAGTCGTCACAGATAGTCAGATGCCAGAACCTCTGACCAATAAATAGTCTATCCAAAGAGTATCGTGTTGCGATATGAGGTTGTGTTCTGGTATGGGCAAGGAGAGAAGCTATAGACAAAACCATTCATAGTGCCAATTAACGAAGGCGATCATAATGATGAAGGAAATGATTAATAATGAATAAAAAATTATAACTGACTAAATATAAAAATATATAGCTATTGTTACATACAGTTTGCGACAAATTACAAGATTAGCAACGGCAAGCTACCACTGTGTTCTGATATACCTAAGTCTGGAACATTTCGAAGCATTTTACACTGAATTATTAAGATTTTTGTGAGAAGTAACAGAACATTATTTAGAGGAATTCTCTCTTGATACGTCTATCTATTAAATAAACAAAGTGGTTTCAATAGACTTGCTTTTGAAATCAAGATTTATAAATATTTATTTGTTATATTTTTAACTTAACATTTGCAACTTTGTTCGTTATTTTCCTAAATGTAATTGTAAAAACTGTTCAAAAGAACAGGTACACTAAAACAAAATAAAAAATCCTTAACCAATTTTGATATTAAAAACAGTATTAGCTACCATAAACATTTGTTATTTAAAACACCATTATAAAACTAAGCTCTTTTGTTTCGTTAATATTTTCATTACTTAATAACGAAGCCACAAAGACGACAAAAGCAAACAAATAAAAAAAATGTAACGAAAACTTTGTAAAAGCTGGGATTAGGATGTCTGTATAATCAACAGACTTGTTAAGCACCCATTAATAAAAATGCTATTCATCGTGATATTAAGTAGCCCTGTTGTTCGAGAAAAGTAGGCCAATGAAAGGGTGGCGCTCTTTCTTCTTTCGCTGTGAATATTGTCATATTTTTCAACGCTTTGAACACGGATTTTAAACATTGAAGCTATAATATTTTCTGTTCAGAGAAATCTAGGGAAACTGAAGAAAGATTTTTTACCTACGACAAAAACGTAATGATCTAAATAATTTTCCAATTACTAACACACAATACACATCTCATATTGTAATGCAAACCAATACAGCAACACAGTTATCTATTTATAAGCAAAACACGAATTCAAACTTATCTGAACAAACACGATGTTCTAACGTAATCACTCTCGCTTGTTTCAGATGACAATGGAGAGACGAATCGCCGGCGTAATCTACATATTGATCACTTTCGCTCTTGTTAATGAAATGTCAATAAACGTGTACGCCAGGGACAACAACAAAAGGCGCACCAAAGAGAAGAGCGGAGGTTTCCAAAAGAATATTTGTGATATCACAGACCGAGATTCAAAAGTTCACTGCTACTGCGAAAATACTAGAGAGCCAAGGAATGCGACCAAAGCGGAATGTTGGGTGTTCAACGGCGGCATACCGCGCGACGACCTCATCTGGCAGAGTTTTGCGTCCCAACCAATTTTGCAAACTTTGTCTTTTAACGTACGAGTCGATGGCGCATTAGGCTACATACCCACCAAGGCACTATTCTATTTACAACGCTTGAAGTCAATCAATATCAAGTACGGCAACATCGTGGATGTAACTCCTTTCGCTTTTGCCAATTTAACTAATCTAAAAGAAGTAAGCTTATCCCAAAATCAAATCGAAAATCTACAGCAGTACTCATTTGCTCACCTACCGAACATAACAACTCTCAATTTGGAAGAAAACATGATTATAGATATTGATGCCGAAGCTTTTTACGACCTGCCGAAACTACAAAAGTTGGTGTTTACCAAAAATAATATATCAACGATCAGAAATGGTACTTTCCAGCACACGTTCAATTTACTGGAATTGGATTTGAATAAAAACAACATTTACTATTTGAACCGACGGACATTCGACGGATTGGCAAATCTGAGGAAATTGGATCTGAGAAAGAACCGAATACAAAATTTGACGGAATTCACATTTGCCGAGCTGTGGAATCTACAAGAATTGCTGTTGGGCAAGAATGATTTGCGGTACATATCGGAGAGGGCATTTGACGGACTATCTCAACTTCGAAAGTTGTCCCTGGATGATAATAAACTAGCGTCACTCCCATCGGGCCTGTTCGAAGGGGTGAGAGGCCTCAGCTCCTTGGACTTGCGCTCCAACGAACTGCACGCTTTAACTTTTGACAATATCAAGCCTATATTGGACAACTTGAAACCGCAGAACAGTAATCTACTACTCGAAGGTAATAATGAATATATAATGCTTCCTCATGTCAAGTTTCATAAACTTAAAACACTTGATGAATATTAAACGTGTTGAAACTGAGACGTTATTATTAACTTTAACACACTTTGAAAGTTTGTTCTTTTATGATGCCTACGGGTGTTCTTAGTTGGGTAGGAATGGGCTAGATAGAAGTGGAAAATGTTGTATAATCCGTTTCATTCCAAAATTAATTGTAAATTAGTTTAAACTTGCCAACCCTATGCTGTTGCGTGAAAGTTTTAGTTTTAATGTCCATTGTCCAGTATGTTTTGTCTATTTAATAGGAGGTTAACTTTGACTTGCTAACGAAGCAATTGTTTTTTCTTTTTACAGAGAACAACTTTGTATGCGACTGCAGATTAAAATGGATGCATTCACTGCGAAACGAGACAAAAAGTTCAAACACCCAGGAGTCCTTAGATGGCGTAACGTGCAAAATGGATCCTCCCATTGTGAGTTCCGCTTACAACAAAATGCCTGACGCTATGGACAACAAACTGGATTACAATCAAGACATACTCCACGCTGGCCTGACCATCGAAACGCTGAACGACAAAATGAACGTAACGGAAAAGAAGACATTACCAGGCGACCTATCTAAAGACGACGGTAATGAAATATCCAAAAAGGGTGTTAAAAGGACTGTTTTGAAAATCCCCGCTGAAACCCTTCCGTGCCCGAGGGAAGCTATAAAGACAACAGAGATACCAGCTTATATAGTAGACCCTGTTATACCAATACAAAACGAAATGAAAACTTATAGATTCCATGAAACAAATTCGGGTTACATGAATTCAAAATGTAGTTTTGGCTTTGTAGTTTTATGGAGTATTTGTTTTAGATTTTTCTTAACTTAAGTAAGTGATGTATCTAGTCATTAAAGTAAGTGAGATACAGACTATTAAGCCGGCGATTGATGGCTGCGCACGGGTATAATGACTAACACTTTGCTAAGTCCTGTATGAGATAAACAAGGGAGATTTACGAGTGTGGAATAGAAACGTAATCTATTAAGATGTAAGAACATTGATTCTTGGAATAACAAAGGTGACGCATGAGGTAAGTGATGTTGTTTGAAAAACAGGGTCAATTTCTTTGGGATATGTATGGAATTATAAATTCAAGTAGTGACACAAATCGGGGTGTAAATAGTATCTCATAATTTTCATAAAAACTTTAAATGTTTCGTCATCATAGATATAATTGCACTATTAAACAAACGCAGTCAATGATACAACAGATATAACACAAAGTAGTGGATCTGCTTATGGTATTGCTTAGTCCGGTATCGTAGTTAGTAATAAAAGTTTAAGAGTTTTGTTATAAATCAACGGTATATAGGCTTCAGAACTTAAAATAAATGTAATCAAGCAAGAGAATGTACTCACAGTAGAAACCCCAACCTGCTAATGTTAAAAGACTGTAAATTAAATAAAAAAGTATAATAAATTATAGCAATAGCTAACAATAGAAATAAAAAGAGCAATCAAATAGTCTATCCGTATGCAGCAATCAAAAGCCAATCACTTCACGTTTACACATAGGTCACGTTTCATTGCAGGTGTTTCATTTCTAAGAGCACAAAAGTATATACCCTAAACAACCAATAAAGTGATTATATCCACAGTATGAATGTTGTAAATTATAATATAATGTTAAGTAGATTAATGTATAAAGCTCTGTTTTAACGCACTCGAATTTTCACCCATTAAACATTATTTTAAGGAAGGGGGTGTGAGTATGCTTAATTTATTTTGTAATATTGATGTTTATTTGGCTTTTACAAAGCCTGGCTTCGGTAAAACTTTTAATGAGGAGGCAATAAGCGGTTTTATGGAAAATTAATTTGATATTAATCTGTTTATTTATATCGATACAGACCATGTATCTTGTAGTGTTTGTCAATCACAACAATACACCTAACTTTTCAATACTTTAGTACCTTAGGTCTATATTTTAAGTAAATTTAAAAGTTTCGACCCATCTATCTCAACGAAAATACACAAAAAGCTATAACTGTCAATTCGATGATTTGAGATGAAAAAGAATTGGAGAACTTGACTTGAAGTATAAGGATAATTTTTATGGCTACATTTAAAAACAAAGAGAAATTGTCTACTATATCAAATAATATACCTCGTTAATTTAATTTAAGTCGGCTAAAGTCTATTTAATTTTATGATTTTGCGTGACTGTACCGAAATAATTTTTAAAAGAAATTTATTCCAAACAATATTACTTTTAAGTAAGTCTCAGAGGAGTTACCATAAGACTATTTGCTGTCGCAGACAACTAATAAGTTTTTAAGTAAAAATACAAAATAATTTAGGAAAAAAAAAAAAACAATTTACTAGCTTGGTATGGCGAAAAAAATTAAAACTATAAATACGTTAAAAGCGTATAAAAGCACCAGTAAAAGCGTATTCATTCGTGACTTTTCTTATATGATAAAATATTATTATTTTGTGATAGAATAAACTTTATTTACACCAAAATAGTAAAAAATTAATTCAATTTTTTTCTCTTGATGTGTGAAATTATACGAGCGGGTGTTATCATTTGCTCTTCATGGTTCAAGGCCATGGTAACCCTTTCCTAAAAAATCCACAACTCCGGCAGGTATCACAAGCCCCGTCTTAGTATCTAAATCTGAAAGTATCGTACCTATTTATAACCATTCAACCTGGTAATTTAGTGAAAAAACAAATACAAATTCTGCCTGTCTGCGATTTTCCTTCCATGATGTTGTGATAGATACCGTGGCTGCAGCATAAGTTAGTATTAATTCTATTATCATAGTCGAAGCTAAGCTTCAGCAAACATAATAGCATTATGGAATTACCTCAGGAGTACGAGTATGTGCTACAGAATGGTATAGAAGGTTTAGTATTCACGATGTCAGAATACAAAGGAATCCTTACGAAATTGAGAAGGAGACGTGTATAATGATTGAAATATAATACGACTTTGTTAATATAGAATGAATGGAACAGAGCATTGTATTGTTTACTAATGAGTACTCCTAGATAGATTCTATCTCAATACTGCAACATTAGTGTATTTTAAGAAGTAACATATATATTATATCGTCTTCATTCGTTTGCAAATTTTGTAATTTAAAAAAAATTAGATTTTTTTTAACTGCCAGGACGTTTGTGAACTTATTTGTACTTAATTATTTGTACATGTTCTTGATTTTAACTAACATGAACTAATCAATTACTAATACACATACATGCAAACTGAAAAAAATAATATGGTAAACAGACACTAATAATATTCATTGGGCATTAAAAAAGTTCATTCACATCAATATCAATAGAAAAGCTGTCCATAACTCTAGCAGCATTGCTACATTGAAGAGCAATAGCTGTTTGTCGTTAGTCAACTAATTGTTTGCTTATATCCCGAATAACTCGATGAGCACTGGACCCCATGGCTCCAGTATACAGTTATATTCTGTTGTAAATAAATGCCCTGTGGGAACACTGCACAACGCACTACAAACAAACTTTATGGTCATATACAGACCATTATACAAACAGAAGCGACACCATCTATTTGCAGTTTCCATAGATTTGTATTATCCTTGGAACATTGAACGCAGTCCGTCGTTCTTGTGGCATAGTTCTGATACGCCGTTTCTGCATGCAGCTTATTTTAATATCATTGTATTCATTTCTATTGCATATACTATACATACATAGAGTTCAAAATTTTATGTTTCCATTGATATCATGATATGTATAGAATTTGTTTTATTAAATTAATAGCTTTTAGAAAAAAAAATTGCCTAATTATTCTAAAAACAAATTTTAATTTAATATACTTCCATTAATAGTTAATAAATTTACAAATATTAAAAAAATTGGATGGAGAAAATATTCTCTGATCGGAATTTCAAAGCATAAATGATAGGTTAATATTTTAGTCATCTCTCTAAGCGTCTCGTGCTTGATTGAGTGGCAGGAGAGACTATATTTAATTCAACTTTTAAATCAGTATACTTTAAATATACTTTTTTTGGATTTAATTCTTGTAAATTGTAAGAAAAAGACATATTGAGTACGTCTTTTTCTAGAAAAAATAAATGAAGAATACTAATTCCAAACCAAATGGTTGCAGATAATAAAGAAAAACATTATGGCTTTATAATCCCATATCTAAATTAAGGTTTTAAGTTACGGTAATTTTACTATCATGGACTATAGCCGAATATCTTGAGGGGAGCTAAAGCAAGAGCAAAAGAAAAAACACTATACGAAAAACTACACGGTAGAAAGAGAGGATATACTGAATGCAAGAGGCAAATTGCTTTTATGTCGCAAATAAAACAAAGACCCCTTACTAGTGATTAAATTTTAGTACTGGCTTTAGGTTCCTTTATATCGGATTAGTGTGAAGGAAAAAATAAGAAAAGACGAAATAGTAATTAGAGGGAAATGGTGCAGATGTTGTTTTGGAAAATTTTGTGAATTACTTTCTTTGATCCTGCTAAAGCTGGATAATACATTTATCGCTTCAATATTATTAAAGTTTTAAAACAGATGTCGATGTTGTTTACTAAATTGATGACCGGATTGAGGATGATCGATACTGGGTAAATACGATTTGGCCAAAAGAAGACATTTATGTAACTTTTTGTATATTTGTAAACTTTCTTTCCGATACAAATTTGTTTCAAATTTATAAATTTTTGAAAAATTGTTTCTAATTATTAACAATTTTTATAACTCTAATTATTAAAAATTTTCTTGTTATAAAATATGCTAATGGTAGTTTACGATCTTATCCACGTGGAAGCTATAAGTTTGAGTAACTGATTTTCAATCAATATTAAGGTAGGTTTACACTAGAGGAGCCAATCACGAGCTGAAGACAAACTTGGCCGCTCTACTTGCAGTGTCAAGTGTGGAAGTACAATGAGCTTCAAACGATGACTGTCCTCCCTCGCACGTGATGCAAAATCCTCTATATTCGTCAAAAGACCGAAAATAGGCGGACCACAGTCGAGAACGAAGCAAATGCTCGAAGAGTACTCGCTTGAGGCATTTACGTCGGTCCACACTAGGCTTAGTGCTCAGTTCGTGCTTCACTCATGCTCGGCTCTTCAGGCCCACCTTTATGAGCTCATCATTATCGTAAGTTAAGCTCACTAACAAAACTGACTTATCTATAGCAACCCCATAATAAAAAATCCAAGACCGTAAGCAACCATACAATAATAAAGCTATGCTCACACCCCTTATTCTAAGATCTCATGTACGTCATCTATTGTGTATAACGTTGTATAAAGTATTTTGACAAGGCATTTTTTGTATGAATAAAAAATAATGGTGTAAATTTTTTTTAAAGCATTTTTGTTTTATTTCTTCCCCTATAGTTTTTTTTTATGGAAACATGCATGTTTTTATACAGGGTGGAGGTAACAGTTTTGAAACCGAGTTGGAGCATATATAAAACATTAGAAAATATAACTTAGTAAGTACGAATACCTAATACCACTGGACGTTTTTAAAATAACTAATATTTTAATGGTATAAACTAGTATTTGAATGTCATCCCACCTGATGGTAAGCAGTGAATCATTAATTGTGAATTGCACTATTTTATTAAGAGTCTATTCTTTCTAAAGTTTGTTTTATTGATTTTTGTTTGTAGGTTATAGTCTCTAAAATTACTGGTCTGATTGCTAAAATATTTTCATCGATAGAAAACTGCTATAATCCTGAGTGAAATAGGCTCTATTTTATGTATACGAGCGAAAGATAATAATATACCTATTCTTCATGACTAGTCTAACCAATCTTTGCAAGGTAAATATTGTCATCCAAAAAGGACCAAGTCCAGGTCGATAGCGCGTTGTGTTCCACATGCGGCTTAGAGAGCTGTCCGCATTATTGACGGGGCCTACTAGGGCCGATGCCTGCCAGTGCTTCAGGAATGATATTTTTTTTGTTTTTTGAAAAATTGCCACATTAACTCTTATTTTAGAGTCAATGTGGCACGATACACAAAGGACAACTGAAGGAATATGGGCAGGTTATAGTCACTTAATGTCTGACACTTCCTCTGGCTTCACCGTAGGCGAAAGATATTCCTTGATAATATCACACTTCAAAAAAAAAGTAGTCTGCTAACAAAAAAAAAATGGCTTTTAGCCGAGTTACATTTCATTGAAATAAAACAGCCTTTAACCAACAGTGGACCATAATACAAGTTCGACAAATCTCCAAAAAAAACTTTAGACTGCAACTACACTAAAGTAGCAATGATAGGATATTTAGTGCAGTATAATTTTAATTAATATGGATTAATTTTATGAGAAATAATATTTTAAGAACGGCGCTAGCCACTTTACTGAATTTCCAACCTCACATATTTGAATAATTTTATCTAATATTTGCTCTAACACTTAAAATGTTTTTTTTTTTGTTTTCCTGGGAAATGGAATATATTAGTTAAAACTGCATTAGTTTGACATAAATTTAACATTGAATATTTTTTTTCTTTTTATGAATAGGCTCGCGTTTGACCACTATCTCACCTGGTGGTCACCGATGATGTGGACGACAGTGAAACATGCTTACCTAAACGAAACCTATTCACTTTTAACTTAAAGAACCCTAGGTTGTAGCTACCAAGAAACACAGACTCCGGCAGGGAATTCCCTTATTATTTTTTTTAGCGGCACGCATAATTAATGATAACTGTTTGATTTAATTAGGTTTTTGTACGATACACTTCTTTATTAGAAGAATAAAGAAGTATATCATCTTCTTAGACACTACTACAAAGAAAGCTGTTTAAGGCTGAGCTAGAACCTGTTAGAGCGTCACGCTTGCTTAGAAGTACCTAATACATTATTTTTTGACTAAATAGGTTATAGCTATTATGAAAGAAAGACTCCGGCAGGGAATTTACATAAAGACTTGTGATGAACAACATTAACACAACATAATTCCTGTCAAAGTAACTTAAGTTGTTAGTTGTCGCATTAAATTCAATATTAAAACCTTAATAACCGTATGCATATTGGACAAACTCATATGTTAAAGTTCCATAAGTTTGAAAGCGGGTTATTAATACTTGTGAAGAGCTACGTTAACTTAGTTTTTGCTAGGACTCCGAACACCACGACTACAGTTTGTCTAACTTTGATTTAAAGTCTCAATTTATAAACAGTTCAGTTTGCTTAAGTTCAAATTGCGTCTATAAACTTAATAATATTTAACGACTTCATAAATTATAATTCAAACTAAGAATAATTTTGAATTATTGCTTCTTTCGCCTACCTACATATTGAGTTTTTTTTTGTGTCAGTGTTGATACAAAGCAGTTAACTTAATATAGAAAAATCAAAAGAAAGAAATGAGATTTTTGTAAAGTTTTTTTTTTAATACACAAATTAAATTAGAACTGACTCCTAAGTCACATCTGGCATTATCATCAGGCATCTTTAGTTTAGCAGACAGGGTTTCATACAATCTGTGCAGCCTTTTCCCAAAATCAAGTAACTATGTTAAATGTATTATAATTGTATAGAAAAGTTTTCTATGCACATAAATTATTATTATTTATACAAAATGGCGCAATATTAATACTAGTTAACAATTTAATCATTACCAAAATGGCTAAACATTCAGCATAAAGCCATAGCTCCATGCACAATGCGACGAGTCCACAGCGTTGGTTTTTAGCGTGGAGGTTGATGATTATGAGGTAAAAATAAAACCAAGAGATGTCTGATTAAAATTTGATTCTCATACTATGAGGAAAGTAAGTTGGAAACTATAGAAAGTTGGATATAAATCTTTATAAAAAATTAAAATTGATTTATTCAAAACGTAAATCGGGTCTGATTATATAAACGCGATAAACTAAAACTCTATTCAACGGATTTTAATGTGAATGAGTAATGAGAAGGCTTCAAACGTATAATACAATTATATGCTAATATGCAGAAAAGACGAGAATTTCAAAGATACGTAATATCCGTGCGAAGCTTGGACGGATCGTTAGTAGTTATATAATAATTATGATGTAGACCAAACCAAGTTTATAAATAACAAAGTTTTAATTATAAGTTGACTACATATTTTGCTGGCCGCTGGCTAACTGGCCCGTGTTAGTTGAGGACAGACGTGTGGAAAAAGGCGGGCGAGGCCGGCGCCCAACAGTGGGATATAGCTGAACAATCGTAGTCTCCTATGAACAGAGGCTAGGGCCTCTATGGCATTAAAAGCTCGATCCATTTTACGATCTAAACTGAACCGTTTAAGGAATGGAGCTATATAAGGGTGGACATCTTCATCCCTTTTTCTCGCTTGCATTTCAAGGCCCCAATTTGTATAAATAGTTTACTGTTTCTGCCAATGAAGGAAGTGCACATAATCTGGTCCCCACTCTATTGCTTTCTTTTCCGGCAAGCACGTGGCTTTAGAGGTCACTCAGTTATTAACTGTGTTACGAAAGTCAAGTCAGAGTAATAAAAAATGATTTGTGTTAACAAAATTAGTTATAGATGGTTATTTGTAAAACACTATCAACCTTGCAAGACTGTATTACTTACGTCATAAACAACAACTTTGTTCTATGACTTTTTACAAAACATAAATTTTTATTTACCAAAAACAAACTTTCAAAATTTCGTTGTTCTATCTAACACATTTTAACTCTGTATTTTGCTAAACCTACCTACGTCTGTATGACGCGACGCAAGCGCATCAAGCACCCATGCCACCCGATTCCCGTACCCTTCCGCTATTTCGTGCGAAAGTGACGCCCAGGTGTCGCCACTGTGCGGAACGCCCGGAGGACACGGTGGAGCACACAGTCGAGGTGTGCCCTGCTTGGGCGGAGCATCGCCGTGCCCTCGTGGGGGCGATCGGCTGCGGAGACCTCTCGCGCTGGGCCTTGGTTCAGGCCATGATCCGGAGCGAGGAGGAGTGGCAGGCGGTCGTCAACTTCTGCGAAGCCGTAATGTTAGCAAAGGAGGCCGACCACATCAGGCAATTCCGATCCGGGATTCCGATCCCGATATCCGGCTACCGTTGGCGACGGCTTGCGGACGGCGAGCAATGGGTAGCTCGCTGTTAGACCGTCCGGTAACTTGGACTGTGCCCAAGTCGTCGACGGCGCGCACTGTTCCCACGCACCTCAAGGAGTTGTCAGCAACAGCAGGGGCCCAGCTAGGTCGAAGCCTACTGGGGCCAGGGTTGGTTTCGAAAGATAGCTCGGGCCCCAGCATGAAGACTTGAAGGAACGGGGTGGGTTTTTAGTCAGTAAGAGTCTGACACTATCTCCCGCATCGCCCAAGAGCGGGGGTTGTCATTAGATGATTGTCCCACAATAAAAAAAAAAACCTTCCGCTATTGTACTAACGCTTGCTTCACATAGACTTCGTAATATTTAGAACGTTCAATATTTTTTTTTAATTTTGTATGAAAATCTGACGAAATAAAATATGATAATTTTTAATAAGTCATAGAACACAAGTTGTTCTTTATGATGTTAGTAACGTAATCCTGAGAGTTTGCCAGTGTTACAAATTACCCTATTTAGAAGTAGCTATCTAACACCCAACTACAAACAAAATCATAACACAACAGAACGTAACTAAACGACCTAAAACCATACACCAAACTCAAAACAACACCCCTATTTCATTTCAGCAAACCCTTAAACCATGTCAGAGTCAAGCAAATCACGTTTTAAAGCAGAAAATTAAGCCAAGCCCATAAATTACATTCGAGACCCGAGAAGATTTCAAGGGATTTGTGAATTAACTTCGTATAAGGGCCTAGATAGTGGTATTATTCGGAATAAATGAGCTGTGAATGTACGCATCGGTAATTGCATTTGATAGGGACCGCTTGTATAGAATGTGTTTGTACTGAGCAGGTTGGTGATCTATGGGGTGAAGAATGAACGGTATTGATTGAATAGCGTTAATTTTAGCTGTTTAAACTTTGTTTACATTTTTCGTTAGATACTGGGCGGGCTTGGGTTGATAACCTGACATTCTAACGTCAAAAATCCTTGAGGTTCAAAATAAATAATTGTAAAATAACTTACAAAAAAGTCGGCGTTATTATTATTATTTTGATTTTTTTGACACCGACTTTCGAAATGGAAACCAATACAATACAATTGTTTTTAGTTTTTTTTTTTAAATCAATTATTTTTTTTACAAAAAAATGTCCAGCTTGTTCTCTGGTAAGTTACCAGATAGATACCCAGAATTAATCAATTTATGCATTGTTTTTGGATTGACAAATGAAATATATAATGGGATTTACGCGTACACTGAGGTCCGATGAGAAGGTCACCGAATTTGAGAAGGAGTTGAGCAGGTTACGTTGGAGTATTGTAGGATTATCTGAAGTCCGAAGACAGGGGGAGGACACGATAATTCTCAAATCCGGTAACCTGTTCTATTTTCGGGAGGGTGACCAGCGGTCCCAGGGTGGTGTCGGGTTTTTCGTCCACAAGTCCCTTGTGAACAATGTGGTGAGGATCGAGAGTGTGTCGACCAGGGTGGCTTACCTGATAATCAGAATATCATCAAGATATTCGCTGAAGGTCATACAGGTTTATGCCCCAACCTCGACACACCCCGACGATGAAGTAGAGACCATGTATGAGCATGTATCCAAAGCAATGCATGGTCATAAAACTCACTTCACCGTAGTCATGGGGGACTTTATCGCGAAACTGGGCAAACGAGACGGTGACGAGCTGCGAGTGGGGCAATTTGGATTTGGACGTCGGAACCACCGGGGACACCTACTGGCCAGCTTTATGGAGAAGGAGGGCTCTACATGATGAACTCCTTCTTCAAAAAGCGTGAGCATAGAAGGTGGACAAAGTCCCGACGGTGCAACTAGAAATGAGACTGACTTTATCCTGTCAACGAAGAAGCAAATATTCAATGACGTCTCTGTGATCAATGCGGTGAAAACTGGAAGCGATCACCGCATGGTAAGAGGCACATTGAATATCAACATCAAGCTTGAAAGGTCTCGACTGGTGAAGTCTACGCTCCGTCCAGAACAGATCCAAATCCAAAACTCCGAGTGCTTTCAGCTGGAACTCCACAACCGTTTCAAGTGCCTAGGGAGCTCCGTGGATGAATATAATGATGGGTTCGTGGAAACTGTCCATACGGTCGGGTCAAAATTTTTGAAGACTCACCGAACAAATAAGAAAAAAAAGGCTCTCAGATCCGACTCTCGAGCTCATGAGGGAGAGGCGTGAGATGATTCTGCAGTCTTCAGATGATATGTACAGATACCGGCAACTCAATAGACAGATATCAAAATCTCTGAAATGCGACTTTCGTCGCTTTAATACCGAGAAGATTAAAGAGGCGATTGAGCAGAACAAGAGCTTTAAAGTTTTTGCACGAGATTTGTCTACTGGACAGATCCAGCTAACAAAACTGAAGGCGGCGGCCGACGATGGCAGAGTCATTTGCGTCAAATCGGAGCTTTTGGGAGAGATCGAGGCCTTTTATGGACAGTTAATACACGTCTATCACTAAACCCGCTGCAAATCTAGCAAATGACCCAAGAGCTAGATTGACTCGACACTATACCGAAGATATCCCGGACGTTAGCCTGTACGAGATTAGTATGGCTCTGAAGCAGCTGAAAAACAACAAGGCGTCGGGTGAGGACGGAATTACGGCCGAACTTCTGAAGGCGGGTGGAAAATCGGTGTTAAAGGCCCTTCAGAAGCTATTTAATTCCGTCATACTCGAGGGAAAAACGCCACAGGCATGGAGCAGAGTTGTGGTGGTACTTTTCTTTAAGAAGGGCGATAATGCCCTGATTAAAAATTACAGGCCCATCTCGCTTCTGAGCCATGTCTACAGCTGTTTTCCAGAGTCATAACGAATCGTCTCGCGCGCAGGTTCGACGACTTCCAGCCTCCCGAACAAGCCGGATTCCGAAAAGGCTTTAGTACCGTGGACCACATATATACGCTGCGGCAGATTATACAGAAGACTGAAGAGTATAATCAGCCTCTCTGCTTAGCGTTTGTGGACTACGAGAAAGCCTTTGATTCGATCGAGACGTGGGCTGTACTGCAGTCTCTCCAACGGTGCCAGATTGACTATCGGTATATCGAAGTGTTGAAATGTTTGTACAAAAACGCCACTATGTCAGTCCGACTTCAAGATCAGACATCGAAACCTATCCTCTTGCAGCGAGGTGTGAGACAGGTAGACGTCATTTCTCCGAAACTGTTCACGGCTGCAATGGAGGATGTCTTCAAGGTTCTGGAATGGAGAGGACTAGGCATTAATGTCAACGGCGAGTACATCACTCACCTTCGGTTTGCAGACGACATAATAGTCATGGCTGAGACTACGTAGGAACTCAGTACAATGCTCGGTGAACTCAGTAGAGCTTCCGAAAGAGTGGGACTTAAAATGAACATGGACAAAACCAAAGTTATGGTTAACATCCATGTAGCGCCCACTCCTATTAAGATCGGAGACTGTACACTCAAAGTTGTGGACGATTACGTTTACCTGGGACAGACGGTCCAGTTGGGTAGGTCTAACTTCGAGATAGAGGTCAATCGTCGAATTCGACTCGGCTGGGCGGCGTTCGGGAAGCTGCGCGGTGTCTTCTCGTCCAATATACCACAGTGTCTCAAGACAAAAGTCTATGACCAGTGCGTGTTGCCAGTGATGACTTATGGCTCCGAAACGTGGTCACTTACAATGGGCCTCATAAGAAGACTCAAAGTCACCTAAAGTGTGATGGAAAGGGCTATGCTTGGAGTTTCCTTGCGTGATCACATCAGAAATGAAGATATCCAGAGGAGAACCAACGTTACTGACGTAGCTCGAAGAATCGCCAAACTTAAGTGGCAATGGGCAGGGCACATTGCACGCAGAACAGATGGTCGATGGGGACGAAAGGTTCTGGAGTGGCGACCACGTACCGGAAGACGCAGCGTTAGACGGCCTCCAACAAGGTGGACCGATGACCTGGTCAGGGTCGCGGGAATCCGATGGATGCGTGATGCACAGGATCGGTCGTTGTGGCGACGCTTGGGGGAGGCCTATGTCCAACAGTGGACGTCTTTCGGCTGATATGATGATGATGATGATTACGCAAGCCTAGCTCTTTCAGGCAGGCTTGAGAAATCTCCGATTAAAAAAATGCAAAAATATATTATTTATTTTAGAAATCAAACACTTCTTCCCTTCGCAGTGTTTAAGCAAAAAGAACGTAACCGGTACAAATCGTTGCATATACTTTTGCTTTGAGAAATTTTATGTACCTAAAGAATTCAAAATATATAATATATATATAATATATATAATAATATGCTATACATTTTTGCACCTACGAAAAAGTATAGAGCAAATAAATATTTTTTCTAGAGGTCTATGTGGGTGATGATGATGACGATGATTATTGCGGAGTTATGATTTAACTTAAACCCAAATTGATAACCTCCGATACTATGAAATTACACCGGCACACTAATGTTATAAAAGTATGTGTTTATATTTGTTACTTTTTCCCACTCGAAAGGCTGAACAGATTTCTATGAAACTTAGTACATAGACAGACCATGTCTAGAAATAGCACATACAATACCGGAAGTATGTTCTTTTGGGATAACTTTCTAGTTTCGCGCGAATCAAGTCACTGAGCTTTAACCGTAACTACCAATTTGATTCAGTCAAACAGAGGGAATGACTTAAAATGCAGGGGCTAAACTTTAAACCAGAAACCGCATCACTACTCTAAATAATCGCCAAACGCCATCTAAAAACACAGCGACCCCATTTATCCAGCTCAAACAAAAGATTTAGTCACTGTACCGACGACGCCCAAGCTCTGCGGTCACCGACTAGCAAAGTTGCGAACTGCGCCAGCACCGCAGTGTCAAGGAGACGTGTTTATGGGACCGCAAATTTGGTGCCTTTACCTTGGACGAGTTCTAATGCAATTCCAATATTTGTGGTATGAACTTCCTTGAGTAATTTCTAATGTTTATTGCTTGAAAAAAAATATTTGTATACTCAGCAAGGTAGCACATAGTAATTCCAGATTTTATGTATGTGTGTCAAATGTGTTATGTACCAAAACATAATTATTGACTTTGACGTGAATCATTTTTTTTTTATTATTATTATTATTGATAGGCTTGTATTTGACCACCATCTCACCTGATTGTAAGCGATGATGTAGCCGACGATGGATCACGTTTGCCTAGAAGTAACCTATTTACTCTTGACTTAAAAAATACCCCCAGTTTGTAGCAGAGACAAGCACAGAACACAGACTCCAGCAGAAAATTCTACTCCTTAACTGTACGCGTAATAAATTATATCTGTTTGATGAATTTAGGTTTTTGAACGATGCAATTCTTTATTCGAAGAATAAAGAAGTATATAATCTTCATTATTTTTTTAATTTTGAAGGAGTTACCGTAACTATGGAATATAAAGGGTATGTGAAAGACATTGTCAGTATTTTAGTTAAAATTTTAGTCAGTAGAAGTCTAAAACGCCATCTTGCTCGACTCTTGACTGTGACAAATTATTGGATAATTTCCTACCTCAAAAAAATTAACTAGAAAAGTTTCAATTTGACGAGTTTCCACCTTAAAAAAATTGTTATAAATTAGGACTGAGCTTTGTAAATCAAAATATAGTAAGATCATCGAATATGGTATACGGACACGCTACAAAGTTAGGTATTAATGTGACGCTAGCAAACAAAAATTTGCATTTGCTCTACCCCTCCAAGATCCATGCACATCCTTTGAAGCAGTAAATGTCTTAAAAGAGAAGAAAGAAAATAAATGTAGTAAGCACTAACTTTAAAACAAAACCCTTCTTGCAGTTAGGTATAAAACAAGCAGCTCAGTGGGTAAGCGATTGACTTTGTACTGCGTGTGGCTTGTACGATTTCTGCACGGCATACATTTGGGTGATTTTTTGAAACCGAGAAACTATCTCATTCATCTGGCCTAATTTTTTTTTCTTTACATATTGATATTTTTATTTGCATATTAGTTTTTCTCGATTACTAAATAAAGGCACTCATTTGCGCCCAGTGGTATACGACTCAAAATAGATAGGTACAAAAACTAGACCAGATGAATGAGACGGTCTGTCGGTTTACAAAGAATCGCACATTTATTTATGGCTTAAAAACTATCCAAATTAGGAACCTAATTCCAAATTTGGCTTAAATGCACTAACTATACAGGAGTCATTCTTATTACCAATATAATAATATAGAAGTCACATTAGACACCTAAAATCACAATGTGTAATCACTCTAAGTCAGGCGTCACACAGCAAAGAACCTACATGGCATGTGTCGAGGCTCTAGACTGTAGGAATAGGAAAAGTATCATGGTTTAAATTAGCACCAAGCCATCATTATCATCAAAATATTTTCATGTATAGACAACCTATTAGAATTCGCTGTTGGCTGTGGCTCTTTTGTTACCGTTTAACCAGTTATTCAACAGTTATATTCCAAAATTAACGTTTAATAACTGATTTAACTAGACGATGGAATTTTAGGTGATATAGACCATGGTTTAAAACATATGTTCTTTCAAAATGTAAATTATTTTTTTCTGACAGATAAACAATCTTTTTATAATTAAACTCTAAAAATATTAAGAAGTTAGAAACTGTTGTTACAACTGTCTATAATTAACACCGCAGGAGGCCCACCCCAAAATGCAACATGGACAGTCGCTACCGGGTAAAAATACCACATTGAAGTTTATTGTAAAAATGAAAGTTTCTTGTCGGTATTTTAATTAAACAAATTGTGTGTTAAATTTAATTATATTTTTAACAAAACAGCGCAGCGTGAGAAGAAAGTATATGTATATATGTAGGTATGTTATATAATTATTTCGTTTATTGAAAGAACAGCATAAAATTAAACGTATTTTGCTTACAGCTTATAAAAAAAATAAAAATTAGATTCTAAATCGAGATCTATATTAAAATAACATACAATATTCTTCAATGTAACGTGTATTAATTTGGGATTTTTGAAAAAAAAATCTGAGTTTTATGCAAACAGACTCAGTATTGTGTTGTTATAAAATCTTCACGAGACTGAGGTACATCCTCTCACTAGATTTTGTCATAACTGAGGATGTCCGTATGTCTTCTCTTTCTTGCTCTTACGTTTATGCTCACTATAATCTTCATTGTCTTCAATTTTAGAAATATCTTCTTCATTACAATTTTTTTAAGCAAGCAATATTGTATTTGTTGTTCATCAGGTGGAAAAAAGGCAACTTGATAGTCTAAAACAGTAAAAATCGAAATGTAGACTAATGAAAAAAACAATCAGTCGCAACTGAGTAAAAAACACCCATACGTACAATAGGTGTCTATTGTGGCTAAAAGCCTCGTTTGAATTAGCTGTTATTCTAAATGGTGGACTGTTGCACCTCTCTCGAAAGGTACCTAAAGCGGCGAGAAACAGAATTAAGCAGAAAAAGATTTTTTTACGAATTTATGTACCATGTGGTAAATTTTACCCGGTTGCGCCTCCTGCAGTGTTAAACGATCAAAAGAGTTCAATCATTATTGGTTTGCGAAAACATTGCAAAAGGTATCAAAAATTACGATACATGTATTTTATTGCCATCAACCAATTATACAAAAATAAATTAAGAAGAGAGAACTAAAAAACACTCACCGAAAAAATACAGACTTACAACTATTTTTTTTTTCCTACTTCCATAAAATTACAATTAAAAATATCGCTAATAGAATCTCTACCCTTGCTGGTTTTCAATGGCACTGAGGTAGGGTATGTAATGTATCCCCTACTTAATTTAAACACTATCAGTATTATCTAAACAATGTAATGAGACTATTTGTAATCCAGGCGGAGGGACCCCTAAAATAAAATTTATTAGTTCGGCTTAATGAGATTTAGAGTATAAGGACCCCTACGGAGGGATGCTTAAGGAAGCTTCAATGATAAGCTGTTTTGAAGATTTTAGAGTCAATAAAGGATGGAAGATTAAATTAAGTATGCCAAAAGTACCCAAAGTACGAAACGAGTAAGTATGTCATTAACTCGTTGAAAACGATAACAACAAAAAAAGAAAGAAAAAAGAACTGCCTGCTAAATAATTAGCAGGCAGTAGTATTAGTAGATCGATAGATTACCCAGGTAGATGCTCTCGACAAGGAATGGATGGCAGTCCTTCGCCGAAACACTAGGAATGCTAGTGAAAGAGGCGGCAACATGCGTGAGGGGACAGACACCTTCACGCCCCAGTCGCTGGGATCCCGGTCCCGATTTCCAGCCACCGTGTGTGTGGTCTTGCGGACTTCAAGCAACGGGTAGCTCGCCGTCCGGCCGACCGGTAAACGTCTGGACCGAGTCCAAGTCGTCGACTGCGCGTAGTGTTCCGTGCCCGCCTCAAGATGTCAGCAATACTGCAAAGGCCCAGCAGGGTCGAAGCCTTCTGGGGCCAGGAAAACCCGGGAACCTGAAACAACATAAAAAAAAACAAAAAAAACATAAGAAAATAAAAAAAAAAAACAAAAAAAAAAAAACAACATAAGAACAAAAAACAAAAAAAAACATAACAAAAATAACATAAGAGTGGGTTTTAATTACTAAAAGTCTGATACGTCCTAGCGCTCCACCCTAGAGCGGGAAAAATTATTAGACGATTTTCCACCTAAAAAAGTAAAAATGAATAATTATGCTTACTACTTACGTAAATATCGTAGTAATATGAACATAGTTTCTTATTGTTATCGCTAGTACAAGCTAAAGTCCGTAATGTAGACCTTCTGATAATTTTATACAAACAGTAAACAGTTCCGTCCATATTACAACTTGCAATATAACACTATGTTCTTTATTGTAAACTTAATCACCTTGAGACGAGACACACAAAGTAAGTAATGGAATATAAAGGAATACCTTAGACAAAAAAGCTTGGGGCAATGGGTAGTACGAAAAAGAACTTCAAGGTCCTAGAGCGAAGGCAAAAAAGGAACATAGAAATGGGTTTTATTTCGTAAAAGTCTAACACGCCCTTTTGCTTCGCCCTAGAACGGGAGAAGTTATTACATGATTTTCCACTATAAAAAGTAGAAATACGTCTACCTATCTCTTCTGCTTTCATAATTCCGAACATAATAATTTAAGACGAATCAAGGTCTAAAATCTTAACGACACAACATAGTATTTGAAACAGTTACAGCAATTCGCGAACTGGAGCTCGTGTTAGTTCACGACCTGACTACGAGATGGCGCTAGTTGTACGTGTAAAAGGAAAGTAAAAGATATTGTTCGTGCAAACAAATGACAAATGATGTTTAATTTGTAAAAAGATGTCTCCAGTGTTTTCACAAGTCAATGGTTACAACTAAATGGTAAGAAGAGATTTATTTGGTACAGACTCAAAGTTTTGACGAATCTTGGCAGTAAGAAAATTATACTTTTCCGACTGCTTGTAGAAATAGAAACGAACGCTTATTAAAATATTTGTATTTCGTTATAGAAATACAAATATTTTTTTTAAATTAAACAAAGAACTGAAAATTGCTTAACAAAGTACATAAAGTACCTATTTTGAAAAAATAACAAAAGTGCACGTGTATTTACGAGTAATTAAACGATGTTTTTTATTTGCTCATTTACTTAAAAAACTTAATTTTTTGAATGACCTAATAATAAAATGTACATTATGCCTAATTATAACGAGCAGATTTTTGTTTCATATGCCATTTTCAGATTTCGAAGAGCAACTATAGTGTCAAATAGCTATTATCAAACTGAATATTTATGTTTTATCTATATATACAAGGTGTCGTTTTGAAGCTGCAAAATATTTCAGGAGGTAATTATGTTAGTGATTCTCGACCCGAATCAATAATAAAATAAGTAGGTAATTTTTTTTTTTTTTATAACCGCGCTTTTTTTCACACACACAAACACGGAACAATAAAGGTCGTTTTCACACACACTAACTCGCAACGATAGTTTCATAAATAATGTATCATCCAATCATCATCCCGCACGCCACACCCTAGCCACGCCCCCGCGGCCATCGATCAATCGATTTAGTTTAGAATAATTAAAAAATTAAATAACAAGTATTACTGATTATTGACCAGGTATCGTTTTTTTATGATCATTATTTATGAGTTTTACTACAACCTCCTGAAATATTGTGCAGTTTTAAAACTGCACCTTGTATATTATAAAAATCAATGCCACTTTTCGTAGTAATTTTATAACTCAAGAACAGCCCGTTCCTCCAACCTATCCAAACCAAATGTTTAGGCTTTGTTTGGACTATTTAGTAGATGGTTTATGTGAAGTTTGGTAGCGTAGATTAGGGTATAGTAGGATAGAGTAGGGTAGAGTAGAGTAGAGTATGGTAGAGTAGGGTAGAGTAGGATAGAGCAGGGTAGAGTAGGGTCTACCCTACTCTAGTAGGGCATAGTAGGGTGGAGTAGGGAAGAGCCGGAGCGTCTAATCTAATCAATCTAGCAATAGTTTGCCTGGTGGTGGGTTGTTGAGGTCAGATAGGCAGTCCCGCTGAGTGACGGCCTAATTTGAGAATTTAATAAAAAACAAACACTGGGGATTGAATCAAAATTAATAAAACACAAAATGTATAGCTGAGTGTTTGAGCGCACAATCAAGATATGCGGGAAACTGGATGCGAACACAGTTGAGCGCTTTGCTTTTAGTGATGTGGCTTGGTGACTGTGTCGATATCGACATGTACTGGTGCTTGTATCTATTAAATACCCGTAATCTAGACTCATGCGCGCCAGCGCCTAGTCTTTTTATCTAAATTTCCAGCACTGGTCTCATATAGTACTTACGAGTTTTATCTCGCTTATTGTCTGTTTTGATTAAACATTCTAAGACTGCTCAATCATATACATATTTAAGTGCGGCTAGTAAAATTGAAGTTAAAGGGTTAAAGGGAATTTCCTTTGATTTAAAGTGAAAAAAAAACTTTAATTATTCCTACTATTTATTAAAATAACTTAAAAATATATACAACAGAAAAACAGGCACAGCGGTTCGATATTCATTGAAAATACGAGCTAAAATTATTTTTATCAGTTAAAATAGGATTAGATTTCAACAGAAATTAATTTCATTGGCAAACAATGAAATTTAATGGAATTTTGATACAAGATAATCTTAATGCTTTAGAACTGGCTAAAATTTATTTTACTATTTTCAATTGAATTTCCAATAAGCTTAAATAAATATTTTCACGAAATGCCTCGATAATGTTATCGATGTTTCTCTCTAGGTTAACCTGGAGCTCAAGTTTATCACAGATTTGCACAATGTCACACGTATCGGTGGATAACGCTTGACAGCGCATGGCGTAAATAATCAATCAAGTACATAATTCAATAATCGACAATTGATGGGTGCAACACTAATCAGAGAATCTACGCCAAACGCCTCTGTGGAAACCTACAAGGTTATGCTTGCATTTGATGTGAACCTTAATTTAAGAGCTAAAACGGTGGATTTCAAATATTTTGTTATTGGTTAACTTTGTGAAATCAGTCGTATAGAGGAGACAAGTGAAATAGATTTGGGTTGGCGAGCGCTTGGTGACTTTGGATCTATATACATATTGATATGTTCTTAGGATTACCGTGGCTTTCTAGTAGAAGCTAAATTTTATACTTTCATCTACGAGTTGTCTTTTGGAGCTACCAAAAAATTTTTTTTTAACAAAACTACAGCGTTATTGGTGAAAAAGGTCAGAAATGCTTTTTTGTCTCATTTTCTGTGCTTATCTTTACACATCGTATTAAGGTTGCTATTCTATTGCTGGGCAAAAAACCGACGCCGAAGTCGTTCCAGATGTTATCATCTACCTTGAATCAACCCTCAATGTATGTATGATGATAAATTTCAACATAATATTATTTTTTTTCCATAAGCATAACTGCTTCACAATTTGTAAGAAATATATCAAATCCTCCCCTAAACACTAATTTACTAACAAAAACATAACATCCAGTGAATTTCGGTAATAGCGTCAATTTGTGCGATACTCCTCTCGCCCGTTTATAGCGCGCCTTTATTTTGATAAGCCTCGGAGGGAAGTTGATACTTATTGCTCTGTATGTTTGTATGTTCTTGTATGATTGTTTTGGGAAGAATTTGTATTTTTTGTTTTGCAATAAATATGTATGGAATAAAACATGTTGCGCCAACCCCAAATAAATTGGGATAAGATCAGATGGATGATGGTTGATTTGCTTTTTTTTAGGAATGGAGGTAATCTCAACCTCCATCCCATATTTTACTGGTGCAATGTTGTTTTGAAGATTTTTTCATGTATAGTAAAATAATCTCGTAACTTACTGTTGTGTATAAAATAATTAAATAAAAATGACATATCAAAGGTCGCGGAGATCCTGCGACTTAGGAGTTTGTTATATCGTACATAAAATTGGCAAAAAAAAAAAAACAGATTTGAAAGTATAAATGAATATGTTAAACAGAATTGTATACATATTATTGGAGTAATTAACGAATAAGAATATTCGCCTCAGGAATTAAGATATCCGCAGAAGAACCAAGGTCGCCGACATAGTCCGAAGAATCACCAAAACTAAATTGGCACTGTACAGGGCACATTGCATAGAACGGATGGTCGATGGGCCCGAAAAGTTCTAGAGTGACGACCACGCACCGGATAACGCAGCGTTGGAAGGCCTCGCACAAGTTGAACCGATGACCTGGTGAGAGTCGCGGGAATGTGGTAGATGCGAGACGCACAATATCGGTCCTTGTCGATGTTTGGGGGAGGCCTATGTTCAAAAGTGGACGTCATTTAGCTGAAACGATGACGATGAATTAATAAATATTATTGGCATGTTTATAAGTAAGCATTTTATGTTCCCCTATTAAAAAAAAAAAAAAAAAATTATAAAAGATGTTTAGCGTAGAAGGTTTTGTTGTATACTACTTTTGATATTACTCCATGTGTTACCATAAATCACATAATCCGGGTATCAATAGATTTCGATTTATGTTGGGATAGCGTGCATAGGTCATTTTGAAGAATTGAAAAAGTGTGAGTCCTATCATGCTGCCCTGTGGGACACTTTATGTGATAGTTTTTTATCACTGTGATTGAGAGGTTTATTACGAAAACCTTGGGTACACTCAATTTTGGAAAATTAAAGCAAAGCAAAAAAAGTTACATCATGTGCATGTAATGGTAGATAAGTTCCATTTTAGACCAATTTTTGGGCGCTATGTATAATGTATAAAATAAAAGTGGAGTCAAATTGAGCCTCGGGGTCGAGATTAATGTTCCGTAGGTACGTTTTAATTTTCAAATCACTTTGAGTGTACTAATCTTAAATACTTGGTATCGGTTCGACAATAGTATGTTCTAAAATGTCATAGGCAGGGTTATTTATTCCGACTTGTTTTTTTTTTTTAATAATTTATGATCCACCGTACGCCTTCTTAAGATCGATAAAGATTCAAAAAGATTTTTTTTTAATATAAACTTTATATAATTATGGTATCAAGGATACGAAATTAAAAATGAAACAATAATTTGGTGACTCTGATTTAAGTTCGGATTAATAAATTGGGGTACTTTTTGCTACCTTAAAACTGTTTAGAAATGGTTTTTAATTTTATAAATTTGTTTATTCAACTAATGAGTTCATCAATAAAGTTTGCAACACGATACATTATGGACCTGTGCTGGCACTGTGTTTCAAATTAGTGCTTATTTTTTGTGAATTCACCAATAAACTATATCTATTTCAAAGAAGCCGAATTCAAACAAACTTTTCAAATTAATATAACCTAACAAATTGGGAATTTATTTTTCTAGTATCGAATCAATATTTGGAAAGAAACTATTGATATAGTCATAGATTTCTTTTAAGTCAGTATTAGTGCCATTAAGTGATTTAAGTTTCTGTAGATTTATTATTTAATTTATTGCACGATAGGTCGTTTCTAAGTCCTCACATTTTTAAACGCAATTTTGGAACAGTAATTTTGAAAAATGTATGAAACTTAACAGTATATAGCATTGTGTGTAGTAACAGGTAGACAGACTATTACCTACGAAAACCATTGCGACCCTTTTCTCTTATCAACTTTTATGACACAGGTACATGAAAACCAAATTGCAGCCTAATCTTTTTTGGAAACAGTTTATTATCAAATCAAGATCAACAAGTTAAAAGTTAAAATTGTAGCTGGCAACAAATTTAATAATGTTTTAGTGCTTTTATAAATAAACCAACAGTATCAGACAGAGCCAAAAGGCATTTTGGCATAAAAATTTAAAGCTGACCAATAAAAAAGAAAACCAAACATATTATTAATACGTCTACCACCTCAGGCTTTTCTGGGCGTACGAGTATAACGAGAAAGCGAAAATTATACTTTAAACTCATGTTTATTGCTTCCTCTGCAAGCATTTTTATTTATCTTGCATTTTGCTGCAATATAGCACAGTGGCGTGCCTGATGCCTTTACAGGGGGCAAGCCAAGGAATCTTGACCTAACTACTACTTACCTATTAAAAAAAATCGCGTGCTACCACGTGTCATCAGTGCAGTAATGCTGATTTTTCTGAATTGCTACACTACTATACAAATATAATGTTAATAGTAAGTAATAAATAATGATAACAAAAGCTTCACCACTACAACTTTATCATCATACCAATAATCGTGAAGTTTGAATACATGAATAGAAAAAAAAAATTGTATTCTAATTCAAATTGTCTATCTTTATTTAAAAATGATTTTATTACTTACACCAGCGTAAAAAGTTTGTGAACGTTTTAATTCTACCAACAGCTGATTTTCAATTGCAATCAAAGATAATTCGGAAAGCCGCTCTTGTTGTCGAGTGCCGGCCGGCCGGCCGGGATGGTCAGCCAATACTTTAGAAAAAAATGAAATGAGAGAAAAATGCTCAAAGAGCCCGCCTATGCTGAATTGTATAAATTGAACATGCAATCAACGTTTGACAAAAAATATGCGGAAGGTCCTGTAAGCAGCCATTCGTCCAGCTCTAAATGTTGGTATTTACCAACTGCATTTTTGGCGTTACTAATTCCAATAAGCCACGCAAGCTGCGCATAGTTTACGACGCGGCGGCCAAATCAAATGGGGTGAGCTTAAATACCATGCTTCTTACTGGACCTGACTTACTTAACTCTATTATAGACATTCTCTTTCGCTTTCGCGAAGGCAAAGTCGGGCTCTCTGCTGACATAGAAGAAATGTTTCCTCAGGTGAAAATACGCGAGGCAGATCGGGATGCCCAACGCTTTCTTTGGCGAAATTCACCCGAGGAATCAATTCGAATATATAGGATGTCGTCAATGATATTCGGTGCCGCTTCTAGCCCATTTACGGCACAATATATAAAGAACAGAAACGCCACTGAGTATATAAGCGACTTCCCAGAAGCTGTGGATGCTATACTCCATAACCATTATATGGATGATTGCATTGTTTCGGTAGATTCAGCAGCCAAAGCAGCGCGCCTTGCTGCTGATATTGTAGAAATTCATAAAAAGGCTCACTTTAAAATGAGATCTTGGGTGTCAAATGATCCGACAGCCCTAGCTCTCATTCCAAAAGAGCACCTATTAGATCCATCTTTAGATAATGTAAATGTTGATATGGGTAAAATAGCTAAGTCTGTTAGAACTCTTGGTTTGGTGTGGCAGCCCGGTGAGGACTGTCTTAGTTTTGAAGTTAAAGGCCTGATCGGTAAATCCATTTCCGATAGTTTTACAAAGCGTGAAGCTCTCTCTTTGTTGATGTGCGTGTATGATCCTCTAGGCTTTTTGGCCCCACTTGTGGTGAGGGCAAAGATCATGTTCCAAAATATATGGCGTAAAGCAGTCGATTGGGACCAACAACTCACTCAAGATGACTCATCGGCTTGGAAAGAATGGCACGAAGTTTGCCTTAATTCCATTTCTAATTTAAAAATTCCTCGTCGATATAATTTGAGCGAGTTTGATGTAGCGCAGAGAGAACTTCATGTCTTTTGTGATGCTAGCGAATCTGCGTATGCATCTGTAGCGTATTGGCGTTTGCAATTCCCGAATAATACCATTGCGGTAGTACTGATCGGTAGTAAAGTCAGAGTAGCTCCATTAAAACCCTCCTCCATAGCACGGTTAGAACTTCAAGGTGCCTTGGTAGCCGCTCGACTTGCCGACACCATCTGCAATGCTCACACGTTTAAGCCAGATAAACGAGTTTTCTGGTGTGACTCCATGAATGTCTTAGGTTGGGTGCGAAACGACGCTCGTAAATTCAAGCCTTTTGTGGCCAACCGTATTGGTGAAATTTTAGAGCTTTCTAGTGTCGGAGAATGGCACTGGGTTCCTACCGAAATGAATGTAGCTGACGATGCGACACGTATAGATAAAAAGCCGCTAAATATGGAGTCACGCTGGTTTACTGGTCCTAATTTTTTATTATCATCAGACCAGTGGCCTGTAGAACCAATTATCACAACGCCGACGGCTGGTCAGACTGAGCTGAAACCAAGGCACAAAGTCATATGTAATGCAATATCTGATGAACCATTTCATCCCTTAGTTCCCGTTTCAGCTAGCCCTTTGCGCATCAGTAGATGGTTATGTCTCGTTCGAGCCACTGCTCTAGCTCATTTGTTTGCACGCAAGCTTCTTAACATTTGCCGTAGAGTAGGTAACACAAAACTAACTCCTTTTGACTTGTCATCGGTTGACCTACAATTAGCGGAGAACCATATACTATGGCAAAGCCAGATAGATTGCTTTGAAATAGAGATAGTTTGCCTAAAGACAGCAACCTCCCTGCCACGCTCTAGCAGATTGTTGAACCTGTCTCCTACCATAGGAGAGGACAACCTAATTCGGTTATCAGGACGGATCACTGCTGCTTCTGGAGTCTCGAGTCAAGCCAAGTCTCCAATTATATTAGATGGAAAACACCCGGCAGTACGCCTCTTAGTGCTTCGTTACCACCAGAAAGCTGCTCATGCTAACACAGAGACAGTTGTGAATGAACTTCGCCAAGTCTACTGGATAATTCATTTAAGAAGCACAGTTCGGTCAGTAGCAAACCATTGCCTATTTTGTCGACAGCGAAAGGCTACGCCATTCAACCCGCCAATGGGAAAACTTCCACCAGCAAGATTAGCTCACAGTGAACGACCGTTCTCCTATACAGGCCTGGACTACTTTGGCCCCATCCAAGTTACCATCGGGCGCAGACACGAGAAACGATATGTTGCTCTCTACACCTGTTTAGTCGTCAGAGCAGTCCATCTTGAAGTTGTTCATAGCCTCTCCACCGATGCGGCGGTAATGAGTTTGAGAAGATTTATCGCAAGACGCGGTTGCCCCCGCCAGATGTACTCCGACAATGGGACAGCCTTTGTGGGTCTAAATCGTGAACTGAAGAAATTGTATGGTAGCCAAGTTTCCTCTTTCGCTACAAATGAAGCCATTGAATGGAATTTTATCCCACCGACAGCGCCGTTCATGGGCGGGGCATGGGAGCGTTTGGTGCGAAGTATTAAGACTGTGCTAAAGGTGACACTAAAAGAAAAGTCTCCATCAGATGAAGTCTTAACAACCCTTCTTGTCGAAGCGGAAGCAATTGTGAACAGCAGACCACTCACGCACGTTTCTCCCGATCCAGATTACCCGGAGGCATTAACACCTAGCCATTTTTTAATCGGCACCTCTTCTGGAAGAAACATTCCGGTCAACTCGAGCGAAGGAGATCTGAGTGGCAGAATTTCGTGGCGGAAGGCCGTCCAACTGGCAGATCAATTCTGGCGTCGTTGGGTATTAGAATACTTGCCTCAACTGCACTTATCTAGAGGTGCCGGACAACGGCCTGATATTAAAGTTGGAGACGTGGTGATCATTGTTGATAACAATCTGCCGCGAGGAGTGTGGCCTAAAGGCCGAATAGAAAAGGTCTACCGTGGCAGGGACGGAGTGGCCAGAGTGGCCGATGTACTTACGGCAGCAGGAATTTTCAAGAGGCCGCTTAAAAAGCTAGTACAATTATAAGAATCCCACTTTTAAAAAAAAATGGGCGGATGTTCCGAATGGAACCTTTTTTTTAGTTGTCAATTGCATGGTGTGGTTGTCATTTCTCCTCATCCTCAAGCTCCTCAAATTCCTTGTCTCCAACTCCTCATCACTAACAAAAACGATTAATTTGAACTTAATGAATATCTAATGTAAGGTTGAGTTGAGTATGAAATAAAACAACCGAGTAGGTACTAGATACTGATCTAATGTTACTTTTTTGACGCCAACGCCATCTAGTTATGAATGTGTAACTAATACATAATTTTTTTTGAAATCTTGGTGTTTCAAACGCTTGTTCTTTATAATAATATGTAATATTATTGGCAAATACTCACAATTGAAACAGCGGTAGCTTTTCGTTGTTCGCTTTTTTAAAACACACTTATCACTTAACTGTCGAGAAAAAGAATCAACTTTCTATTGGCGGTTTACAAAAAATAAAGAATGAAATAACAGCGTTCAAGTACTTTTGAGAATTTTCATGGCACTCGCGAAGTTATTTGAGTCATACCTTATGTATTCCAAGCATTGTTATTAACTTTTCTGAGAAATATTCAAAATAGTAAAGTTTTATGATTATATTTATCTTTAAAACTCAAACCCTACCTGGCCAATATCAATTCCACACATAATAATATCCACACACAACCACAAGTATAGTTTCCGAATTCATAAACTGTTAAATGACGGAAAACAAAAAAAAAACTATCAAAACAATAATTACGTACAACACGATAACCGATCAAAGCAAAGAACTGAGTACTTTTTAGTTCGTACAACTTTACGCGTCATAGAGGGCGCCTCGTATTATAATATGCGTAAAAATTTACCAAAGCCCAGCTTTTTTTTAGAACAAAATGTTCGACGAGCATTTGCACACAATAACAAATTACACCCACACACACTCAAAATTTGACGTTTTTATATCAAAAGTAGAGATAGAAGATAAAGCCTCATAAAAGCCTTTGAGGCAGAAAAAGACAACAACACATTAGTGTTCATCTCTTTCTTTTGTTAAGTGTTAGAGTGAGATCGGAGAGATTTCGCTCAGAACGGCATCCTCGCTTCGCCCTGGTATCGTCTTATGAATGATTTTTGAATTCCGCACAACACAGTGGCAACTTAGCGTAACCGCGTAAGCGCGCGAAGTTTAAAGTTTAGATTTTTGTGATAATTAATTGATTGGTCGTGTTCTATGAATTAGGTGAGGTTTTGGTAGGGCAAGCCGGGCTTTTTGGCTTATATGGCGGGCACGCCACTGAATATAGCACTGTTAACTTGTATTAATATAATGTAGACTGCCTTAACATGGTTCTTTTTTTTTTTTTTTTTTCGATGGGAAAAGTCGTCTTATGACAACCCCCGCTCTTGGGCGGAGCGGGAGATAGTGTCAGACTCTTACTGACTAAAAAACCCATCCCGTTCCTTCAAGCCTTCATACCGGGGCTCGAGCGCCCTTTCGGATTACCCTGGCCCCAGTAGGCTTCGACCCGGCTGGGCCCCTGCTGTTGCTGACAACTCCTTGAGGCGCGCGGGAACAGCGCGCGCTGTCGACGACTTCGGCTTGGTCCGGACGGTCACCGGACGGCCGGACAGCGAGCTACCCATTGCTCACTGTCCGCAAGCCCGCGCCTACGGTGTCCGGAAATCGGGATCAGAATCCCGGCGGCGGCGAAAGCGCCGTTGCCTGATGCGGTCGGCCTCCTCCTTAGCGAGCATTACTGCTTCGCAGAAGTCGGCGACCGCCTGCCACTCCTCCTCGCTCCGGACCATGGCCTCGACCAAGGCCCGGCGCGAGAGGTCTCCGCCGCCGATCACCCCTACGAGGGCACGGCGATGCTCCGCCCAAGCAGGGCACACCGCGATTGTGTGCTCCACCGTGTCCTCCGGGCGTTCCGTACAGTGGCGACACCCGGGCGTCACTTCCGCTTTAATTCGGAACAGGAACCTCCCGAACTTGCCATTTCCGGTGAGGACCTGTGTCATGCGGAAGGTAAGGACGCCGTGAGGTCTTTCCAGCCACGCCTCAAAGAGGGGACTTATCGCCATAATTGTGGCGTGCCCATGACGGGATTGCGATAGTCGCTGACGCCATTCCACCATGAGATCCCGCCGGAGCTCTGTCCGCCATGCCGTGACCTGTCGCGGCAGAGGACTTTCACCCCGGCGTTGCATCTCCACGCGCATGTCGTGCATGTGTGCAAGGACTGTTGCCTCCAGATCCCACGGTGGTAGGCCAGCCAGAAGGCTCGCCGCTTCGCGGGAAATCGTGCGGTATCCCCGCACCATCCGAATTGCCATGACCCTCTGGCAGGCGTTCAGAATGGCCTTTTTCAGCGACGGCGCCCACACCGGCGCCCCGTAGAGGGCCATGGACTGAACGATCCCCGCGTAGAGCCTCCGGCAGGAGGCGTCTGGACCCCCAAGGTTGGGCAGGAGCCGCTTGAGAGCGGCCCCAGTCCGGTTGAGTTTGGGAGCCAGACGTCGGAAATGCTCCGCGAAATTCCACCGGCTGTCGAGGACGAGTCCCAGGTACTTCATCGTCGACCCGACACCGATGTGAACTCCTCCTACCGTTAGTTGGGAACTCAATGGCGGCGCGTTCCGAGAGCGGCGACCGTGAAAACACATCGCCTCGGATTTGTGAAGCGCCACCTTGAGTCCCAACTCCTGGATCCTATCAACGACCATCGCAACCCCGTGTGTCGCTAGAGCGACCGCCGCCTGGTACGACTCTCCCTGCGCTAGAACCAGCGTGTCGTCTGCGTAGCAGACCACGCTGACCCCGTCAGGGAGGTCGCCCCGCAGCACGTAATCGTACCCGATGTTCCACAAGGGTGGCCCTAGTACCGACCCCTGCGGAACACCGCACGACATCTCCCGACGTTTCCAGTCTCCCTGGTGACCGGGGTAGACAATATACCTGTCCGACAGGTAGGCCTCGACTACTCGACAGAGGTATTCGGGCACCCGGTGGTACCGGAGTGCCCTCCGGATCGTACTCCAGGGCAGGGAATTGAAAGCGTTGGCAATGTCCAAGGACACTGCCACGACACACCTACCCTGGGACACCGCATCCCCCGTCGTGAGGGCTCGCACGCGCATGATGGCGTCCACCGTCGAGCACATCCTGCGAAAGCCGAACTGTCTGTCCGAAAGGTCCGGCCCCACCCGTGAAAGGCGCGCGACGAGGCGGCTCGCAATCACTCTTTCAAAGAGCTTGCCCACCTCGTCGAGCAGCACAATAGGCCGGTACGCGGACGGAGAGTCCGCAGGGCGCCTTGGCTTCGCGATGAGGACCAGTTTCCCCGTCTTCCAGCGAAGTGGGAACTGGCCCCTCTCCAAGCATGCGCTGAAGAGCCCTCTTAGTCGAGGCCCGAGAGCCTCCATGGCCAGGACCCAGGCTTTCCCAGGCAAGCCATCGGGTCCTGGGGCGGCGTTCTTGGCACTCAGCCTTTGCACCGCCACTCTCATCTCTACCTCGGTCACCTCTGGAGCATTATCGTCGTCGTCGCTATTGCGGTCCGCGTCAGACACCGCTGGCGGAGGCGGAGCCATCTTCCCCTCGCGTAGGGAACAGAGCTGCCTTAACATGGTGAAAACGTTGAAATTTATCAATTTATTTAAGTAGCTACGTGTTTCCTGTCTTGTTTGGGGAGGACTATGTTATGTTTTGATTTTTTTATTACCTCTCTATAGCGGGAGAAGTCATTTGATGATTATCCATACCCAAAAAAAAAATACGTTTTTTTCGGCGTCGGCGTATTTTGTCGCTAAACAAATTGTCTATGTGTATAATCTTCTTAAGACCTTTGGCATAGCATATCGCGGTCTCACTTTCTACAATACCAACTTTTATAGCTTACCAGTGTTGTAACATCACTAATTAGTAATTACTAAATGTCGCAACCCTAGTTATATGTTTCGTCCATTATTGACTTAGCGGTATTAGCGTGAACATCATAATCAGTGTAATAGTCTGTGTGTTATAAACGACTGATAAATTCCTACATGAAGGCTTTCATTATAAAACCACAATTCACTACAACCACCTGATATCAATCTCTTTTACAACATGACACATTAGGTCAGTATTTAAGAAGTGAAATTGATTGATTGCTATGGTTGGAATTTTATGTACAAATAGTAGTCCAACCTCGAAAAAAGACGCAACACTATTTACTCCGCACAACTTCACACTCTTCAGTTCATTATTAAACATTCAGTTTATCCTGAGTCAACCCCGAGCGCTAAGACTAAACATGATAGTAGGCCACTTATGCACAAGCCGTCCCGAACGACCAATATCAATGTGAAGGGTACTGAATACAGAACGAGCCATTATTCCCACAAAATGCACGAATGTTTCGACAATTTGCCTGTTTACTTTTATGTCTCGATTGTGAGCTCATATTACTTAATCTGTGTGCTAGGGTTGGTCCGTTTCAATGTGTGGTGGAAGTAGTAAGTTGTAATGTGTATGTCATTGAGCAGAGAAAGGGAAAACCACAAAACGATAAATGGACTTAGGAAAAATGATAAGGTATGTGTGATAAAGTACCAACATGCGCAAAAAAGATGATGAGGAGACTTTGCTCTATTGATACCTCTGCTTAAAATGTCAGAAAGTTCCGACATAATTTCCTATCGGTATATTTTGGTCTTTATTTATTTTGTTAGCAGAATATTGGTAGGGGTTGTTTAAAATAGTGGTAGTATTCTTTTATGGTGTGTTTCTACCGACCATGGTACAAGCTGCATTTAGAAGCAAAGTATATGTTTACACAAAACTAAATCTTGTTCATAAACAAAGAAAAGAAAATAATATTTTAAACGCAAATCCAAAAGCCCATTGGAGTTACTGTACTTCCTTAAAACCACAACATAATCCTAACATTACTTATGACGCAATATTACGGTACTCTATCATAAAGCACCTTACTCCCTACTTATTCGTAAGCGAAAAACTTTATTTTTCTGTGTATACCCTCGTAAAATACTGGAGGCCAATAATCTCTATTTATTAAACCTTCCCAGAGGTTCGAGTTGACCATAAGTTTGAACATAACTGACTAACGAGATAACTTTCTTACGATGTGATGTCTGATATACACTAATCTGTAGGGCGAGGTGAGGATGTGGGAAAAATGGAGGAGAAAATTATGGTTCTCGTTATATATCAACCTACATTCTCATCTTATCATGCATAGCCTGATATACAGTTATGCTTCAAGTTTGACTTAGATATTTCAGCCAGCTTTCAATATTAAAAAAAAAAAAAACAATTCATTACTAGTACTAAGTACTAAGCAGAGTTGTTTATGAACATTTAAGAATGCTGATTTTACTTTACTACGCGTCAGATGACCTGCAAGGTCCTAGGTGCTAAACAAACCGCTTACCAATGTGTTTTCGACTATAGATAGTCAAATAATAATGTCTATCAAGTGTTTTTCGTGTAGGCAATACTTTCACCAGTGCTTTTGCTGAGAAAGACATAGTTCAACCATTCTCCATAGTATAATACACTTTTTCTAAATGCAGTGCTTTATTCAAGATTCTTATATATTCACTAATAACACATATTTATGATACTTATTACTATACAATCTTATTTTCTGTTCTTCATTTATTTATTAGAACTTAATGCAACACAAATTTACAAAGGCGGACTTAATGCCTTAGGCATTCTCTACCAGTCAACCAAGGGAGGTAAAAAGAAAACAGCCCAGGTGCATAATAAAAAAGAGAGAAAAAAAAAAGATTCTTCCTTAGATTTTTTGAAGTTAATCTGTCTGTTTTTGGGAAATCATCAAGCAACTTCATCCGTTCTGGGTAGAGCAAGAGTTAAATGTCACTGTAACTGACGTAAATGTCAGTTTGGTTTACTGTTGAGCTAATAATTAACCCGATGAGAAATACAGCGAGATGGTATGTAATGAACTAATAATTTTTTTTGCACTAGCTTCTGATATATTTATTAAATGTTTACCACATCCAAGTCCGTCCATATCCATTGATGTCGAATCAAACAAGTTTAATGAAACATGGTACACGACGTAAATTCATCCATCGTTCCGGATACCGAGTTAATTAGGAAATAAATGGAATACGTGAGACTTTTCGAATACGTTAGTTTCTGGATAGTTCGTGTAGTTGGGGAGTGGCAGCAGCGATTGGGGTGACAACACCCTATCTGCCCTAAGAACTCATGACGAAATTATTTTGTTTAGAGTTATGTTTTTGGGGTGAGAAGTTGTACTTTGCTTTGTTCTTCTAGTGATTGAAAGTGCCCAAGTATGTGTTCTTTAGTTGATTCCTGACTCGAGCTTTTTCATGTAAAATTTGTAGGTAATGCCTTCTTTGGTTTTTGGGAAATCATCAAGCAACTTCATCCGTTCTGGGTAGAGCAAGAGTTAAATGTCACTGTAACTGACGTAAATGTCAGTTTGGTTTACTGTTGAGCTAATAACTAACCCGATGAGAAATACAGCGAGATGGTATGTAATGAACTAATATTTTTTTTTTTACTTACATTACATAATACAAATAATAATCAACCTTATAATGTTCCTACTGCTGGGAATCAGGCATCCTCTCTGGCATAGGGCGTTCCCTATGCCAGAGAGGAGGCCTGAGTGCAGGTTGGTGCATGTCACCTGTCTTCAAATTTTTGGTTCTAGGATATAATCGATTTCGTCCCAATGCTTTAGTCCTAGCTACAAATAAAAGCAAAACTTTTTATAAATTTTCTTTATTTGAAGAATGTAAACGTTATTAAAATTTATTCAACGAAAACAACTTCTACAATCGAACAAAAATGGTCTGGACACAAATATTCGGAAGCAATAATGCACAGTAACCATTCAAGAACTTAATTTGGACAGCTGTTTCTGTTGAGAAACTTCCTGTATTTATACTGTACGATACGACTGCGATTCTTCTGAGAGATCTTATATGCAAAAAATTCACCAAGAAAATTTAGAGAAGGTTTAAAAACTTTTGTCCTTGTGATTTTTTCTGCATTTTTCATATAACACTAACTTGCTGCTAGTGGCTTCGTCCGCGTGGTTGTTGAAAATTATCCCATAGGAACATTTTCTATAATACAGACTCTGCAAAGGTTAACGCGTTGTTCAACCATACAATATATTACATAAAACAAGGGGAGTGGGGTCAAAATACCAAATATACATAAAAATATTCATTAAAATTGGTCAAACCGTTTTGGAGAATTGTGATAACAAAAACTGCGATATGAGTTTTATATATTAAAAGATAAATTTATTGATATGTAAATGTTGGTTTATACTTAGTAATCATAATAAATAAATGACGGGTATCAATCGGGAGGTATAAAACTGTTCCGAAGACGCAGCTGCGGTTATAACGGGTAATAGTGCAAGAGATGCCAACAAAAGCGGAATACAAGGAAATGGGATGTACATAGTACGTTGGCCAATACCTGCGTTTGTATTGAAAATAAAAGATATAGGAAAATGAAGAGTAGGCGCGTTGGCCATTACCTGCTAGAGATGAATCGATACGAGTTGGTAAAAAAGTATTTGCCTTAAATGTTAGTGTACAGTAAATACCAATACTTTATCTAATAACATTTAAAAAAAACGATCCATACGAGTCGATACTTTACGACCGAAACTGTATCTACCTAGTACAGGTAGTATTGTGTCCGTAGTGATAAAGTAATTTAGCTTCATTTGATCATTATCATCATTTCAGCCGATATATTATTATGTCTACCGTTGGTCATAGGCCTCACCAAGTGTCGCCGCAATGAACGATCCTGTGCATCTCGCATCCATCGGATTCCCGCAATCTTTCCCAGGTCATCAATCTACCTTGTAGGAGACCTTCCAACGCTGCATCTTCCGGAACACGTTCGCCACTCTAGAACCTTTCTGCCCCAACAGCTATCCGTTCTGCAAGTAATGTGGCCCTCCCATTGTCACTTAAGTTTGGCGATAAATCGTGCTATGTCAGAAACCTTAGTTCTCCTGCGGATGTCTTCATTTATGCAAGGAAACTCCTTATTTCTATTGCCATCTGGGTGACTTGAAATCTTCTGATGATTGAGATTTGATATACAGGGTGGCCCAGAGAGAAATGCACTTTTGATTTTGCGCGCATTTTTAAACAACGAAATGGCGGCGCACGGGATTTGTGACAGTGCAAAGTGCGGACTTTATAATTTTTGTCACCATGAGTTGTTATACTGGAGAGCTGCGCGCGTTTTGTATCCGCACATTTTATGAGAATGCTCGATCTTATGTGACTTTTCGACGACTCTACAGTGCTTAATTCAAAATTGCGGCGCATCAGTGAGTGTCCAAGCACTAATTTAATTAAGCATTGGATTTATTACATACATAACATATATACGTAGCATATAACATACATAGGATAAGATCGACGCAAAAAATGCAGCTTGGCAGTCGTCAAAGAGTATCATGGACCGACGAAAACATTCAGCGAGTTCATGAATCTGTACGCGTGAATGTCGGAGCGCAAAGTTCATCGACTTTGGGATTGTCTAGATCGACATTGCAGCGAATTTTACGACTTGATTTGAAATAAGATCCTTTTAAGATACAGTTGGTACAGGAACTAAAGGCATCAGACTTCGAATCGAGATTGAGATTTGCAAATGAAATGCACAAGTATCCACAAAAAATAATTTTAGTCAGGGGTGACATCTCCTCGCCACCAAAAAGCCCCGATCTCACTCCAGCAGTCTTCTTTTTGCGGGGTTACCTTTAGAAAAGAGTACACTCTGATTTAACCTAACAACACTGCAGCAACTGAAGTTGAATATTCGGCAAGAAATGGAATCCAGTTCGAGGATAAGTCTAACGAAAGTTTTCCAAAATTTTGACACCAGATTGGAAGCATGTTGTAACCGCCAAGGAAATCGCTTGGACGAAGTAATTTTTAAAAAGTTAATTTATAAATAAATTTCATTTAATTTTCTTTAGATTGTAATAAATAAAGTTCTTCAAAGTTATACAGATTTTTTTTCCTTGAATTTTCAAAAGTGCATTGCTTTCTGGGCCACCCTGTATTTCTACATTATTTAAAAGTAATTAGAAAAGTAACGCTTATAAGATTCTGTAAAAGATTTTTCTGCTTCTCTTAGTATTTCAAATTAATAAGGATTAACCTGTTTTAGTGTTCACATACGCTCAAACTTGGTATGACAGATTTGGACCGTCCGTATCAAGGTCAAAAGTAACTTAGCGTAGGTTTGATCCATCGTACCAAATTCGAGCGTCTGTTAGGTAATGTCGTAGCCAGATCTTCAAAATTGATCACTACATTTGATGATATGTCAATCCACGTGTCAAACGGCCAGATCACTTATAAACGACCTGGCCAGTTTAAGTTGGGCTTATCATAAAGTAATCAATTCTACGATCTGGTCACGACATTGATACTCATTACACTGAGTCACGCTAGACCTTGGTACAGACGGATCAATACCGTCGTACCAATTTCGAGCATGTGTTAACAGTATTATGATTACTAAATACTGGCCTGTTGGTCTAGTGGTTAGTGGCCCTGATTGCTATGTCGTAAGTCGTGGGTTCGATTCCCAACCAGGACAAATGTTTGTGTGATGGGCATGATCATTTGTTCTGTGTCTGGGTGTAATTTATCTATAATATATGTGTATTTAGAAATATATAAGTTGGTTTATCAGTGTCTAGTACTCATAATACAAGCTCTGCTTAGCTTGAGACTAGACGGCGTTGTGTGATAGTTGTAGAATATATTAAATATTATTATTACTAAATTATTTGCGAGTACAATGAGTATTATAGCTTGAGTATTATTTCTATCTACACTAATATTAGAAAGAGGTAAGGTAATCTCTGAAAGTACTGGTTCGATAGCTAAAATTTTACCGATAGAAAGCTGTTTTATTCTTGAGTAACATAGGAAATTTTTTATATACGTAGACGAAACCGCAAGTAAAAGCTAGTCAAATATAATATAGATGGTTTAGGTGTTTTATATAATCACCAATAACTAGATATAGTGGTGATGAGAAGATCTAGACGTTTAACGCAAAGGCTGATTCGAGGTGGCTTGTGAAAAGAATACCTAGAATGCTTATGGGGAACCTTTTGCCCACCAGAACCACGGAAACTATAGTCTTTTAGAAGTTACACAATAAAAAAAAACATTCATATTAGCAAACGAAAGTAATTTCTTAACCAAATAGTGACAACATAAAATGACAGGGATTAAAAAAATAACACGGTCACAAACTTTGCAGAGTAAAACAAATTATAATTGAATTTATTCACACCGATGTGCAGGTCGGCAGCAACGGCAGCTCGTTAAAATAATACCTTTGACAAAGGCGTTCGTTGTTTTATTAAAATAACAGGTTTTATTTTGGTGGGAAATCATCTAATGCCAGCACTTACCCTTGGGCGGATCGGTAGGGCGTGTCAGATTTTTACTGACTAAAGCCCACTTTTGTTTCTCCATTGCTTTCGTTTACAATAATAATAATAGGTCCACCTATTTACGTAGCCAAACGGCAATTTGGGTAGGGCTCCTCACTCACTCCTCCGGGGAGTGTGCATTGGAATTGCACAATTTAATTCCGCCAAGTCCGTTCCATCATCGGAACACCAGTCATACAGCGTTGCGCCACCGGTAAATGGTAGACATTCGACGCATACGTTCAAAGCATTTTAGGAAAATATTCATTATGCGTACAGTTAAGGATTGGACTTCCCTGTTTCCTGACAGCTACAACTTAGGGGCCTTTAATTCAAGAGTGAATAGGTTGCTTCCAAGCAAGCGTACTCCATCGTCGGCCACATCATCGCTTTCCATCAGGTGAGATAGTGGTCAAACGCGAGCCTATCCAAAATAAAAAAAAAAGGTCAACTTCGAGAAAGAGGTCAATCGTCAAACGGGGCTTGGCTGGGCTGCGCTTTTGGAGGTATTTTTTTGTCCAACATGATAGTAACGTAAATGCTAGGAGCATTTACGTTACTATCATAATTACCGCCAGTTTTTAAGATTCACTTGAAAAAAATAGATAGCTCCTGTGTTAGGAAAGATGTTATAATTTATAATTAATCTCAACAAAGTATTCTTTGCAATTTAGTACTTAAATTCAATATTCAATATTCAATAACACAATATTTACTAAATAATTATTTAATCCAAAAGAGTTGTTGATTCTATTACCGACCCATAGAATGCGGCAAGATTCTATTACCGATTTTTCTGCTTCTTTTACCGACCGCTACGAAGTTGTCACTTCTTCTATACTATTAAATAAAATAAAAAATCGTTTTTAAGGTATTTATTATATAATAACAATAGTTATGAGATCAACATTATTACAATATGAACATAATTATTTATTGCAACGCTTGGAGCACTTATTTTTTGTTATTATAATTAAAAAATTTAATCAGTCTCAGAAAACAGTCTTCAAACAATTAAATGCTTACTTTTTAATTACCTACATACTAATAAGATAGTATGAATCAGTAACAAAAATATTTTTATCTGTAATACAATCACAAAATAATTTCTCTTGTCAAGCAGAGTTGTCTTCGGTATACCATAGGTTTTTGAAGCTTCACATATGCTGGTCCCTTCATTTATAGTTAGAAGCGCAGCTTCTAGTTGAGCAGAGGCGTACTGCTTGCGCTTCTGCGGCTCCATGATTCTATAAAAGAACACAATCTTTAAAGAGATTTAGAATTTAATTCTTCGAAAGAAGCTTTAAAAAGTTACATGGCCCCCATTCCGTCCCGCCATTTTTATTTGATTTGAAATCATTTAAAATATAGCCAATGCCATGAAGCCATGAATGAAACTGGATAGCAAATATTATTTTACATTAATAATATGGCCTGTGACAAAATCTCTCAAAACGACACGTATGCAAGAAATAAGCCAATTTGTTCAAAAATGTACATTTTGTTTTTGTGTACTGTAATATTACCAAATATATCGTCACAGCTGTGAGTCGGTAATAGAATCAAGTATGAAGGTTACAATATTCTATTAGCGACCAATACAATTAATAATAAATAGATAAAATATCCGCTTTATGGAATACTGTTAAATTCGATCTCATTGCTATATTATTGCTTTAAATGTCAGTTAGTCTTTAATTCAGATAATAAAGGCTATTTACAGTATAATATCATTATAATAATAGGGATATTGTCTAACGTTGAATTGGGTATTACACAAAAACTTTAAGAAATAGCTTTGTCGTTAATAGATCTAAAAAAGTAAAATAATTTTAAGAATTAAACAAGAAAAAAATAAAATCAAATGAGGTAGTTTATAATATATATATTATTTTAAAATACTAAATGTTCTCAAAATTTAACAACGCCATGGGTCGTTATTAGAATCAAGTTTTGAAATTTGGATTCTATTACCGCCTTAAATTAAAACATGATTTTATAACATAAAAATCAATAAAAAGTATTATACAAGGTGTAAGGGACAGCCCTCCACAAACTTTAAGGGCTTGCTCAGTAGACTAAACTGAACAACTTACCACAAAATTTTTTTTCAGGAAACGAAAAAAAAATTCCGCCTCTCCATACAAACAGTCCAATCAAGTTTATAATTTTCTATGATGCCTCATCATAGAAAATTATAATTATAAACTTGATTGGATTTTTATTTTCGTTTCCTGAAAAAAATTTTTGTGGTAAGTTGTTCAGTTTCGTCTACTGAGCAAGCCCTTAAAGTTTGTGGAGGGCTGTCCCTTACACCATTTATTAAGAGTTAGTTTAGAAAACGAATATATACGTTACAGTTGTAATGTGATGGCAAGAAGACAAATCCATTTTTAGTGTGTTATTTTCCTTAAGTAATATTTAGGTGTACTTACGTGGCTGGAGATGCGACAGTATGAAAAGTGCGTCCGCTTCGGGCGCGTCCCATTCACTTTCAAATTATTTCTTTCACTGGCTATTTAAACATACAAACTTTACTGTTTTCGTGGTCCAACAAAAATACGTAACTAATTTTTAAGGTATGACTTTTCTGGAACCCTATATTATGTCTAATATGAGTGATTTAAACATTAGATCGTTAATAGAGTACACATTTTAGGGGGTCGTTAATAGGAGCTTTTACATTACAGTGTCTCAAAACGAAAGTCTATAACCAGTACATGTTGCCAGTGATGACAAATGGCACTGAAACATGTTCGCTTACAATGGACCTCATCAAAAAGCTTACAGTCACCCAAAGGGCAATGGAAAGGGCTTTGCTCGGAGTTTCCTTGCGTGGCCGTATCAGGAATGAAGATATCCGCAGGAGAACCAGGGTCGCCGACATAGACCGAAGAATCGCCAAACTAAATTGGCAGTTGGCGGGCACATTGCTCATAGAATGAATGATCGATGGGGCCGAAAGGTTCTAGAGTGGCGATTGCGCACATGAAAACGCAGCGTTGGAAGGCCTCCCACAAGGTGGTCCGACAACCTAGTGGGAGTCGTGTGAATATGGTGTATGTGAGACGCACAGGATCTGTTGTTGTGGCGATGCTTAAGAAAGAAGGCCTATGTCCAACAGTGGACGTATTTTAGCTAAAATGAGGATGAGGATCTACACTACCGCTAACAACATATTCAGATCCTTCTAACAGAAGACTACTTTATTTTATTAGTTTTGTAACTTTTGTCTGCGGTTTCATCAGCTCAGAATAATGGTACTAAGTGTAATACTTACCTCCATCTTCTTCTTTTCGAAGATTTATGACCTATTCTTTTGCCCAGTAGTCGCAAGAAACGCCCAGAGTCTTGGAAGTCGCAGGGCGATTACCAGTCACCATAGCTGCGAGCTGCGTTACTTGAAAAATCACTGTGGCCCTAAAATGAAAAAGCCATATTTTCAGTCATTAAAAACCTGATATCTACCTGAATCTATAATAATTTCGCACCCTAAAAAAACAAATTTCTTTTTGTTTTTCAACTACATAGTTTAATTCTCCATTTAGTCATAAAAAAATCCAGGAACAAAACTTAGTTTTTAATTATCAAACTGTGTTCATTTAATAGTTCTTAGCAGGTTATTTAAACACGCATAAGATTATATCAGCGCTTAATAACTTTTTTTTTGTGTTCATTACAAATCTAAAGGGCAACGGCTGCAGTCGTAGTTAAAGTGTATAGCCAAGTTAACTGGAAGTTATACTGATAGCTTGGTACAATAGATAAGAGTTAGCGGTAGTATTTCTGTCATAATAACCCAAGGAAAAAAATGATCTAAAATGCAGTTTCGACAATGAAAGTTCAAACATTCAGTCTAAAAAGAAAACCCACGGCCCTAAAATGCAAGGCAAATAAGGACATAGGAGTGGGTTTTAGTCACTCTGAAACACTCTCTCGCTCCGCTTTGGAGTAGAAATTTGGATAATTTCCCACATAAAAGAAAAAAAAAAACATTGCAATTCAAAGCGCTTTAAAAAAAAAAATAAGCACATTATCAAACGTAGATGAAAAAGAAGAGAAGATAGAAAGTTCTTTAATAGAAAATATGGGAGTCAGGTTGATTCAGAGATTCAAAATAGTTTACATTGCTTTACGAGACAAAGCTATACTAAGAGTTTCGTTGGAAAAATCAGAAAAGAAAACAAGTGAAGTTGCTTGCTTACATACATACACTTATTTATATATAATTTAGCCAACAAAATATATGCTAACTTAGCAAGATACATTGCTATTTGGCAGTGAGTCGGTTTTATCTGTCAAAAGCCTGATGACAGTTTAATAATAATAATAAATAATAATAATAATATTTATTCAATTCAGATAATACAATCCATTATTGTTAGTAAAGACATACACAACTTATAAGCTAGTGTTAGTACATATAATAAACATCTGTCAATAAATAAATTCAATAAACATGTCAATAATAATAATTAATCACATAATAAAAACAATTAACAAACATACACAACACACATAAGACTACTTCTGGGCACGGTTTGAGGATAACACTTGCGTCCTCGTCCAGTGTTTTAATATAAGGCCATCAGTCCTATCCGCTACGGTTTTTAAGAGACTGTTGGCGCTGCCCCGTACCCGCTCCATCAGGGATGCGACCCGCTTTCGCACGATAGCATAGAAGTCATCAATACGTGCCTCTGCAAACATCCCTGATGCGCTGCAATGACGCGGCAGCCTCAACAGGGCCCTGTATGCGTTATTGTACTGGACTCGCAAGGCGCTGTAAGCCCTCTGCGTATAGTCAACCCATAAACTGCAAGTGTAAAAAGACTGGCAGTATGCCCTAAACAGCGTAGCCTTTACATCCTTTGAACACCTTGCAAATCTACGGATCAACATATTGCTTCTGACTGACAGCGCCCTGCGTTCCCTCTCCATGTCATTATTGTCGGTCTGTGTAGCAGTGACCCAGTGTCCCAGATATTTAAAAGATGTAACCCATTCTAGAGCGGTCCCCGCAAGTGTGATGGGTGGTACAGCATAGTTCTTTGTGCCAGCCTTGAACAGTAGACACTCGCTCTTCCTGGCATTATATCTAAGACCCTGGGCCTCCGCATATCGCTCACAAACCGACACCAATATTCTGAGAGCGCTGATCGATGGGGCCAACAGCACCATGTCATCGGCGTAACTTATGTTGTTGACAAATGTTCCGTCAATTGAACAACCTACCATAGCGCTGCTGAGCTCACGAATCAACCGATCTATATACAGACAGAAGAGTTTCGGTGAGGTCAGACCTCCCTGCCTGACCCCACACTCCAGTCTGTACGGATCAGTTTAAATCATTAAACCCCAAGCGAACGCCAGCGTTCGCGCATCTCATTATCATCATCATCGTCACCAGCCTTTTTAATTTTCCCACAGCTGGGACTCAGGCCTCCTCTCTAGGAGAGGGAATGGGCCGTAATCCACCACGCGGGCTCAGTGAGTGTTGGTGAATGTCACATGTCTTCGAATTTTTAGTTCTAGGACATGCCGGTTTTCTCTCGATGTTTTCCTTCACCGTTTTGAGAGCAGTGGTGATGAAATAAATTATATAAAGTAATGCGCCTGGCTGGGTTCGAACCTGCGAGCTACAACTCGTAAGTCGGGGCCGTTACCACTCGGCCACCACTGCTCTACTCTACTACTACCTTCGCGCATCTATTATCTTACTATTGTGTCTCAAATTGACAGTATCTGAAAGGGTATACGAATCAAAAAAAATCTGGATGTAGCTCTTGGAAAACCAGGTAATGCGGCAAAATCTTAGGATATTTTTTTGATAAACGGTTGACGGCTGACAGCAGACCATACAAATAGATGATTGATGGTATTCAGTGAAAAGGCGTAGGTTATGTTTAGTAAATAGTCGCAACCGGCTCAATTGCCATAAAAAAATAAAATGTTTAGTATAAAGATTGATGTGACAATAATTACACCGGACATTACATGATGATGATGGATGATTACATTTGATTTAACCGGAGTCCTATAGTGAAATTAATTAATATTGTAAAAGGGAGAGTTTATACATGTGTGTTTGTTACTTTCTAAGCTTAAAAAGCAAACTTTAGATGACATTTGACTCGTGTGTAAAATGTCATCTAAAGTTTGCAGATCATGTTCTGGCACATTTAATAGCACAAAGCATATAGTTTTGTCCCGGGAGTTTATGTATTGGTATAACTTTTTACTCGCTGGCAGATTTTGACATTTCGTCGACACCCGTATATTTGATGGCGTTTTTTGACTGAACTAAATTGGAACTGAATAGTTGCGTTGGCATTCAAAAACCGAACATCATGTGAAATTAGGTGTTTGTGTTCCTGAAAATAGTTTCATCGTGTGCTAAACTATGCCCACGATAAACAGGTATGTGTAAACCTTCCTTTTAAAGGACGAGTCGTTCATACGACTTATCATTTCCTACTTATCAACAAGCCTCAAATAGTACGCAATCCGCTCAAACACAGACCGGTATCTCTCATAACTTACACTGAACCCTGCATCGTCGGGTGAGAGCCATTAACTCTGTTATGGGATGGGTAAACGAATTTTTTTCTTGTTCCCGTACTAGCCACTAAGCGGGGTGCTAGTGTTCGTTTTTTCAAAACAGTTAATAGCCTTCTGGATAGTAAGGTTTTTTAATGCTATTACGTTGAATTTTTTCAACGGAAAATATAACGTGTAATACCACCGCTTTGTTTTTACAGGTGTGTAATAGTTTTTATAATGTTTGTGTCATTTAATGTTACTAATGCAATATTTTACTTTTGTGTTTTATACATAATTATTTGAATTAATGCTTCTTTTCATAAAGTTTGGATAAGTGTGGTCAAAATCGAAAGAAAATTTTAACTAAAAATTCGATTTACTTTTGAAATGATAATCAGAGAAATAGTCTTTATTTGGGTACGATGAAAGCGAACAAATCGATACCTCCTATGCATAAAATCGTATCATATTTTTTAAACAATTTTGTGTTATTTATATATTGTTAATAAATATTAATATTTCATATTACATCCAGCGTGATGTAATATAATATAAACATAATGTAATCTCAAACTGAGTAAAATTCTTTCACAAATTACTTATATCATTAACAATGACAAAAACAAACTCTTCTGAAAAAATGCACCTTACGACCTTATGTGTAAGACAAAATATTTAAAGCATGCTTCCAGATAAATTTATTAGGTATCTGGTAGAACTGCGAGATTGCTAGAAAGAGTTTCCGTAACTCTCTTTTTCAAAACATTATTTTGTACTAAAATACACTTAGCAAAAACTTCATTGAGTTGTTTCTAGAGTACTACAGCTTTTCTGTGCTTGCCATGTTTTCTTGCACCCACTTTTCAACAAGATAGTTAGTTTTCCTAAAAGTTTCAACTTGTACTGTTGACGAGGTTATCAGCGTACAACTACGAAGTGCTGCGCACATGTTTCTTGAACATTATTCCTTGCAAGATTGTTAAAACTTTTGCTCGAATATAATACGAGTTGGCTGTGCTTGTGACGTTAATATCTTGTTGGAGATGCTTGATGGAAACATGGTGGAAGGATTTTTTTAACGTTATCACCCTCAAAAAGTTAAAGAGCAGTGGTAACGTCCTCTAACTTAGAAATTGTACATGGGTTCCAACATAGACAAGCGCTTAACTTTGAGTATGAGTAATGTAAATGGTACAGAAACCTTAAGTATTTGAACCGAAACAAACAAGCCTATTTGACATCTATAAACCTGCACAAGTACCCCTAGCCAAGTTGCTAATCTGCAATAGTTAACGCTTGTAGAAAGCTTCAAATGTACGGGAATGACGTCGTCTTAACACTCAGTCACGTGGTCAGAACAAAAGAATTGGCGGCAAGGTCAATTTGAAACGTTCGGCGCAAGCGAAACGGTTGTAACTTGGCTAGGGGGGCAGGCCCGTGAAGTGTATAACGGTGGATTCCCTCTCCTAGTCTTATAGTTATTTGTTCCGTTCGGGGGTCAAATTAGCAATACGCGGCGCAGCAACCAATCACCGAATTACTGCTTCAATTGAATATGCTATAATAATCGGTTGCATTTTGGGGAGTGTGCGTCGGAATTACATAACCTAATTCCGCCTAGCCCGTTTCATCATCGGACTACCAGACGTACGGCTATGCGCCACCGGTATATGGTGGATATCCCACCAACACGCACAAAACGTTTTGGAAACACATTCATTGTGCGTGCGGCTATGGAGTGGAATTCCTTGCCGGAGTCTGTGTTTCCTGATAGCTACAACCCGGAAATCTTTAAGTCGAGAGTGAATAGGTTTCTTTTAGGTAAGCGCGTTCCATCGTCGACCGTATCGTCGCTTTCCATCAGGTGAGATAGCGGTCAAGCGCGAACCTATCAACAATAAAAAAAAAAAAATATGCGTTTTAATTTTAAGGTCTTCCTACACGATAGTGTGAACTGCCAGAATGATAGTTTGGTACGTTGCCCCAGAGAGTAATTTACAAACAGTTATTCAAGGCCTCCTACAAGGTGGACCGATGACCTGGTGAAGGTTGCGGGAATCCGATGGATGCGGGACGTACAGGATCGTACATTGTGACGACACTTGGGGGAGGCCTATGTCCAACAGTGGACGTCTATCGGCTGAAATGATGTGATGTGTGTGATGTGATTTAAGGTCTTTAAGTTATACTATTATTAGTATTTTTTTATTTTAGTGACAGAGTGCACAAAATACGACACCGATTATACTTTTTTATACAGATCGATTGTTGATAAAAAAAAAAAAAACTTCTCGGAACAAACACCTATAAGTAAATATGACAAAACATTGTGTTGAAAATTCATTTACATCACTAAACTTTTCCAAAACATTGGCGTCTGTCACATTGTATAACGATGGTTAATCTCTGCCCAAGATAAAAGTCAGCCCTTGGAGCACGTGAAATATCAGCTAGATGTTTGTGTAAAATTTTAAATCATCTCTATTATTAGTAAGTAAAGTTTTTCTCATCTCTTTTCTCGACATAGACTTATCCTACTGACAGATTGTAAATAAAAAAATCTGAGTCATTACAATTTTAGCAGTAATACCTAAAAACTGGTGATTAAAAGCGACGTTTTAAAAATCTGGGCATAATAATAAATAGGAGCCCGCAGATCCCGGAAGCGAGAAAATACAAAGAAAAGAAGTCCATAAAACTCGATACATACAGTTTAATCGTACGATGAACAGTTTGTTATCAAAATATAATGTTCAATTACTTACATAAAAATTAATGTAATGTACAAAAAAAATTAAAAGAACGAAATAAACTTTTCTTCTCAAACCGACAGTTTTAAGTATCAACATAAAACGTCATTAAACAATATTTTGTTTAATGTACATAATTATGTCATATGTCAAAAAAGCTAGTTGCAAGATTTAAGTTTTCGTATTTACTTAGTTTGAAAGTTATTTATTTTCTTGTTTATCTACTTTGTTTGTTGTTTATTACTTGTAAATCTGAAGGTTAGAATTTATTTATTTATTTAGGTTAACCAACAATTGTTTACACATATACATTTCTAAGTTAGTGACTAGGTTAACATTTGCAAGTGCAACAATTAATTAAAGGTTAACACCACATGCACAAAAAACGGCTTTAAATAACATATTTAAAGTTATAAGTTATACATTATAAATAACAATAATAATAATAATTTAAAATAACAATTAAGAAAATTAACAATTAAATTATCATTCAATAATGTATAGATACCACATTAAAAAAAAAAAAAAAACATTCGCATGAAAATGACTGATTGAATCAATTGCAATTGATTAAATTATGATTGATTAATTATAATTACAATTAGAATTAAAATTATTCTATATAGATAAGAAAATAAAATAAAAAAAATTAAATTGAATACATTGAGAATAATTGAGAACACATATAAAATTAAAATTAAATCTCCGTTGGATTATTTACAAAAGCTCGTAGAAATTTGTTTATATTATCGTGATGTACATCTACTATGTCACTGCGGCCATTAATTATTTTGCACATTCTAGGTATCGGGGAATTAGCACCAAGCTCAGACTTTCGAAGTGGCGGACACAGGGGTGTTATCTTATTCCTAGGATATCTAGAGGGCGCGCGGAATCTAATAAGCTTCAATAAACTGGGGCAGTTGATCTTATTACGCAACAATTTGCAAAGAAATAAAGCATCAGCTATATCTCTACGCATGGATAACGATTGCATCTTGAAATGACACAGGCGGGCTTTGTAAGAGGACAGACGCTTAGATTTGCCCTCACTAAAGGCCAAATGCCATACAAAACGCTTCTGGACCCTTTCCAGACGCAACATGTGAGTGGCATAGTGAGGTCTCCACACTACACTGCAATACTCCATAACACTACGTACGAGACTGTTATATAGCATTATCTTAGTGCTACTTTTGCGAAAGCCTTTAGTGTTACGAAGTAGGAACCCTAACATTTTTGATGACTTTTTAATAATACATTCAATATGGGGCACAAAAGTGACTTTTTTGTCAAAAAGTACTCCCAGATCCCTTATTGTTTCGACTTCTTGAACTCGCTCTTGGTCTATGAAGTACTCTGTGTCAATACAGTAAATTTTCCGCGTATATTTTACATGGTAACATTTCTTTGGATTTAGTTGCATTTTATTATTGTGGCACCATTTTATAACTTGGTTAAGATCGTGTTGCAGAAGTTCGCAGTCTCTTTTTGACTCGATTACTCGTGCAAATTTTAAGTCATCAGCATAAAGAAAAGGTACAGAAAAACGAAAACACTCAGGAAGGTCATTAATGAACATAATAAATAGTATTGGTGCTAAGTGAGATCCTTGGGGGGCGCCCGATGTTATTTTGTGTGCAGCCGATCGAAAACCGTTTACAACAACAAAGAATTCGCGTTCAGTAAGATACGACTCGAACCAACTTAATAGAGACCCTGTTATACCATATGCTGCTAGTTTATTAATCAGTATAGAATGAGACATTTTATCAAATGCCTTACTGAAGTCGGTGTATACTACGTCAAATTGTTTGCCTGCATCTACAGCCTGTATTAGGGACTCCGTAAATGACACTAAATTTGTAGCTGTAGATCTAGATGCTACAAAACCGTGTTGATTGTCATTAAGGTACAATCCTAAATGTTGCTGAATGTGCGGACATATAACAGATTCAAAAATTTTTGCGAATGTGGATAAAATCGAAATTGGCCTGTAGTTATTTACGGTATCTTTTTTATCTGATTTATGCACTGGGACTACCTTGGCTTTTTTCCATTCTGAAGGAAAAGTTCCTGTAGTCAGCGATGTATTATAAATTATTAGTAAAGGAGATACTAGAGCTGTGGCACAGTTGGAAATAAAAACAGGTGGGATGCCATCCGGGCCAGGTCCTTTACTAATGTTTACTGTTTTAAGTTTCTTTAGTAAACAGTCGCGGTCAATCACTGGAGTACTCAAGCCCTGACTATTATTATGTAGTGCTTGGAGGTACTGTGTGTGGCAGTTAATATCTGTATCTTTATCAGTCGTGTACATGGTAGCAAAATGGTTAGCGAAAAGGTCGCAGATTTCAGAACCGTTAGATGTTACAACCTGTCCATCAGTCATTGCCAAAGGGTAGCTACTAGAGCCACCGCGTTTTACTTTTATGTAATTCCAGAGCAGTTTGGGATTATCCTTTATGTCCTTTTCAATTCCATCAATATAGTTGTTATATAAATTCATGGCTAGTTTTTCACACCGCTTAGATAACAGTTTCAATTCAATTCTATCTAGAAGAACAGGGAGGATATAATAATAATATAATAATAATAATATTCCACAACTATCACACAACGCCGTCTAGTCCCAAGCTAAGCAGAGCTTGTGTTATGGGTACTAGACAACTGATAAACATACAATATACATGTTGTTAAATTTTCGTTAGAATGAGAGATATTACCGCTGAAAGCTTTCCTTAAGGTTCTTCATTCCATCGACCCGTATGTCCTACGCCGAAAGAATTGAGATAAAATCTCCACGAAACGGTCAACCGGAAATACGTAAATCCAGCGACTGTTCTTTAACTCGAACGGGGCGGACTTAAAACTGTCTCCTTTCCAGATAATGACGGCATTTCCTGCTTGACAGATTTCACGGTTGAATTCATAACAATCTGCTGTTGTCTTTACTTTGTTGGGTTTATAAAACAACGACTCCAGGAATTTAAATTCAGTATATTTAAAAGACAATTAGGTAAGACGGAGTTTAGTATTTTACTTAATTTATTTATTGTATTTTACATTTTACATATTATTAAAACTGGGCAAGTGCAGGTGTATGACTGGCGGTATGAGGTTTCTGTACAAACTTGCCTATTACCTCTATGTAAATAGATCAATTCCCGAATGGAATCTCAAAAGATCTCACAAAAATCTTTCCAAATCGCAAAAAAAGTGTTTCTTTTTTGTGACTTAACAACAAAGGAGGATTTTGTATGGCCACCGTCCACACTCTCCAACAGACATACGATGCATGTCACTTTTTTCATTCCTTTTCACAAAGGACAAAACAGCTGATTTGGTTGTTATATATTATATGGGGTATTATTATAATTTAAAAAAAAAAATATTTAGAAATTTATTAATAATATTAATTATTTTAACTATTAATTATGTTACTTTTTATTTTATGTTTTTGTTCGTTTAGAACAGTTACTGATTTTGACGGGCTCTTGAGAAGACTCAAGGCATCTTTTCTAACTCGACTGACTTGGTGTAAGAATGAGATAGTATCTGAAGTGTTCCATGGTATGTACCTGCTTAGACGCTGTTAATTATATATTCGTCGCTTCATTCTTCAGATATAGTTTATTTACCAAGTAGTACCCTCTATCCTACGGGCAACCTTCGCACGATTTTAGAGATTTTTTTTTTTTGACGTTACGTTCGTCTTCGAACTTCTCTTCAGGAAGCTCGTTTGATCATCTATTATATACTTATATATAGTATATAATAATAATACTTATTATTATATAACTCCTACTAGTGCTACATGTATAGATAATATATATACAGATGTTGTACCAAGTCACAAAGAAATTATAAATTTATTGGATTCTGATCATTGTGGGCAATTAATTACTTTTCATAACAAAAACATCATAGTGACTAAAAGAAATATCACTGTTAACCCTAAAACGGCAAGTCGTTTAGAAACTTTTAAAACTAAACTCACTAATAATTTACCAAACTTGTCTAAATTTGATGATGTCAATCACCAATATGAGGGTTTCTTTAACGTGTACTGTAATCAATTTAATTCTACATTTATACCTAAGAATATTTCAGTTAATAGTAATGTGTCGTTCAGTGAATGGGCTACTAGTGGTATTCATAAAAGTAGAAATCGGCTTTACGAATTGTATGATGAAAGAATTCTCGTTAACACTGCTGAATTTAGTTTATATGTGCGGAATTATTCAAAATTGTTTAAAAAAGTTTGCTCTGAAGCAAAATCGCGTTGTTTGAGTTCCAAGATTAAAAACAGTAATAATATAATTAAAACGACTTGGAATATTATAAATAGTGAAACTGGTAGGTCTACAAAACCATGTAGTGACTTTAACCTGGTAATTGACGACAATGTGATCACATCGGACTCACAGGTAGCCGCAGCTTTTGAAAACTTCTTCTCAGAGATCCCCATATCAACAACAAAATCTCTGAATTCATCACCCGCTGCAGCAGAGTCTCTGCTTAAAAAAAATGTTAAAGTTTGTGATTCTGATTTTAATTTCGAACATGTATCTTATGTAGATATTATTAAGACCTTCAACTCTTTAAATGTAAAAAAGACTGCAGATTTATGGGGTAATTCTGTGGACGTTGTTAAGTCTATAATCCACATTGTAGCTCCTTCTTTAGCTTTCATTTTTAATAATTGTATCGATCGCGGGGAGTTTCCTGACTTAATGAAAAATAGTAAAATAATACCATTGTTCAAAACCGGTAGTACATCGGACACCACAAATTACAGACCTATTTCAGTACTACCGACCTTTAGTAAAATATTTGAAAAGCTCATTCTACAGCAATTACAGAGATTTTTTAATAGACATAAATTGTTGCATACCAAACAGTTCGGTTTTACAAGGGGTCGTTCGACAACCGATGCTGGTGTTGAACTTTTAGGACATATTTATAATGCATGGGAAGATAAATGCGATGCCTTGGGCATTTTTTGCGATTTGTCCAAGGCCTTCGATTGCGTTCCCCATGAAACATTAATCAGGAAACTACACCATTACGGGATCCGGAGCTCCTCCCTGGATCTTCTTACATCATATCTGAGTGAAAGGATTCAGAGAGTTGACGTAAACGGAAAGAGATCTCCCGGATCTGTTGTAAAAATGGGTGTCCCCCAGGGCTCAATTCTTGGTCCATTTTTGTTTCTAATTTACATAAACGACTTACCTTACCTCATCGAAGACAATCATAATATAGTGTTGTTTGCAGACGACACTTCACTTTTGTTTAAACTTAAACGTCAGCAGCAGGTTACTGACGATATAAATATAGCTCTTTCAAAAATAGTACACTGGTTTAATGTAAATAACCTGCTACTTAATGAAAAAAAAACCAAATGTATTAAGTTTACCATGCCTCATGTGAGGCAAGTAGAAACCAGTGTGCTAATAAAAGGTAAAGAGTTGAGTCCTGAAGATACTACAGTGTTCTTGGGCATTACTCTAGACGCTAAGCTTCAGTGGGGCCCACATATAGACAAATTGTCGAAAAAACTTAGTTCAGCAGCATATGCTGTAAGACAAATTCGAAATTTAACTGATTTAGAGACAGCCCGTTTAGTTTACTTTAGCTATTTTCATAGTGTCATGTCGTACGGTATTCTATTATGGGGAAATGCCGCCGATATACAGACAATTTTCGTTTTACAGAAAAGGGCTATTCGATCAATTTATAAATTAAGTCCCAGATACTCCCTCAGAGATAAATTTAAAGAAATAAATGTTATGACTGTGCCTTCACAGTATATTTACGAGAATATTATGTATGCCCATAAAAATATAGACATGTTTAAAAAATACAGTGATATTCATAATTTTAATACAAGAAACAAACATAAATTTGTAGTTCCTGCAACCAGGCTCAAAAAAATAGGGGGCTCATTTAGATGCCAATGTATACACTTCTATAATAAACTTCCTAGTCATATTCAACAACTAAGCCTTAATAAGTTCAAATCATTTGTAAAACGTAAACTTTGTCAAAAGGCTTTTTACACTGTAAAAGACTATATTCAGGACGAAAAGGCTTGGGATTGACCTGCTCCAGTACCTACTACAACTGTTGTCATTTTTATTTTTCTTCTTTTGTATTTTTTAATTATTTTTATTTTCAAATGTGCTTTTTCTTTTTATTTTATTTGTTTTTTTACAATTTGACATTGGAAATTATTTTTATTTTACAAAATGACATGTATACATTTTAAGTACTTAAAGTATTTTTTTTTTCTTTGACATAAATATTTACTTTTCTAAATATTTTGTAAATTATCAATTTGCTTATATTATTGTAAATGTGAGGACTATGTTGATTGCTTTTTCTTTTCTTTTCAGTAATTTTAACGTATGTCTGGCAATTTGAGTGTTTTCTGCGGCCTACCCAAATGTCCTTTCTTTGGTATTGTTCGTCAAGTCGTAGAGCTCCTTAGTAGTCCTAAGTTGAGCTTTTCGAATACTGACAAATGCTTACACTGATTGGACAGGTCCACTCAAATCTGTATGGTTCTTTCTTCAAAAGACCATCTCAGACAAATCTGCATGGTTCTCATGTGATTTGACCATTACATATTTACTGTATGGACTTTAAAAGAGACCTTGACCCCTGAGTTTGTTTCGGTGTTTCTTCTCAGGGTAGTCAGATAGGAAACACCGGCCTCATCTAGAATAAAATGACGAAAAAAAAATTGACGTGTAAAAGTGTTTTTTAAACCTATTTACAAAATAAATATCATTTATCATTTATCATTTATCATTTATATATTTATCATTTCTATTCATCTATGATAATTACTATATAGGTACTAATAACTTGTAATAAGTATCGGGATTGTTTGAAAACATTGCCGTGACCCTGATACGTAAAAAGCAATAGAAAAAACATGTAAGTCAGTAAAAATTTGACACGTCCTCTCGCTCCACTCAGAGCAGGAGAAGTGATTTAACGATTTTCTATCAAATAAAAAGGCGTAACATTGGCGTGTCACTGCCTTACCGCTTTGAATAGGACTCTCTTAATTTTGACTTAATACAACACTTTTGTACTCTATGACAATTGCATAAAATAAAAACCAGCCAAGTGCGAGTCAGACTCACACACGAAGAGTTCTGTATCGTTCGTAGCAAAAAACACATTTAATGTATGGGAGCTACACATAACATACAAACACATCATACCATACATACATAACATAGCGGCAAGACGTAGTGTTCATTTATATTGACATCACATCTGTAATTTTGTTTACCTTATGTTCTACAAATAAAAATATCTGAATCTGGTTTTATTTTTTGTTGTTATAGCGTCAATAGAAATACATATTTTGTGAAAATTTCAACTGTCTAGGTAATACGTTTCATAAGATACAGCCTAGTTATAGACGGTCAAGAGTGTCCCATTTTTAACCTATGAGTACAGATTCCTAAATACTATTACCAATTTAATTTTATTACATTAAATTCAATTCCATTGTCCGTTAATTAACTGTTACTTATATAACAATTGAACAAAGACGTATGCAAAGTTGTGTTCGTGACCTAGTTAAAAGTCAAATGACTAATTTAATACATTTTCATTATACGATTCAACTATTAAACCGCTTTGTATTACATAAGTGACATATAACATTATTGCTTAATTCTTGGGGAAACGACCATCATTGGTATACCAAATTTCACTCAGCGGTATACTAAAGTTGAAAACTTTAGTATACATAAAATTGTCATTTTAAAGTCTTTATAACTTGTAACTGGGGACTTCTATAGCCACGTTTACGGCTAAGAACAGACCTCGTGTAGTCCCACAGGTGTCATATAAGACCTTACTATTATGTAAATGGGTAGAACCATCAGCATTGGCCTAAACATTATATAATTTAGTTGGGATAGCTTACATTTTACCAATATATAGACTATCACAGAAAATATTTATCTTGTGGTCTACGTTCAAATAATTTTTACTTACGATGCAATGGCTTTAGTGATAGGCAGATGTTGTACCCTTCATCATCATAATTTCAGACGAACGATGTCTATTGTTGGACCTAGACCTGTCCCAAGCGTCGTAGCGACCGGTATTGTGCATCTCGCATTCAACGGATTCCTGTAACTTTCACTATGTCATCGGACCACCTTGTGAATGAGTTTCCAGCGCTGCGTCTTTTGGTACGTGGTCGCCTCTCCAGAAGCTTTCATCCTCATCGACCATCTGTTCTGCAAGCAATATGCCCTGTTCACTACCACTAAGTTTAGTGATTCTTCGGGCTATGTCAGTAACCTTAGTTTTTTTGCGGGTATCTTTATTTCTGATGTGATCACGCACGAAAACTCCGAACACAGCCATTTCCGTTGACTTTTGGGTGACTTTAAGGCTTCTGATGAGGCCTATTGTAAGCGACCATATTTCGGATGGTGACTTATGGCTCCAAAACGTGTATCTTTAACTTTATTTAAACAACTGGTTGTTGACGGCGGTTCTACACGCGTGATATGAATACTTCTAAATTTATTTAATTTTGTAATTATAAATTTATAGCCTATGTGTTACTAATTATTGTTAGGATACTCTTGCGCCATCTCATCTTCCTAGTTCGTCGTGTTGTGCTGATGCTGCCGCTGCGGCTGCTGAAAACATCAAGCGGCGGAAATAAACAAAACCTTCTTGTTAATTATATTTTAGAGTCGTTTGGGGTTCTCTCAGTCTCTCCCGGTCCGTGGGCTCCGAATGCTCACAAATTATTTAAAGTTTTACCAAATGCTTTTTTGATAGTCCTTCGACTGCGAGATTAGATTACTTTAATTTAATTCTTAAGGGTTTTTTTTTTGTTATTGTTTTGTTGTTAAATGATAATTAGTTAAGTGTTTTTTTTTAATACGTGGTAGCTTGTATTTACTATTGGTAGCTTTTTTACTATCTGAACAAGCATTACCGGTAATAGAATAGTTTTTGTAAAGTCTATATTAATTTAATTCACAAAGGTATTCTACGTCTTAAGGATAAATTCAGCTCCACGTTCTGCAATGATCGTGGCAGCACCAATGATGTTACCACTGATTTGTGCCAGCAAGACGCTTGCATCAACTACTCTTAACCCCTTTTCACTCTTTACTCACAAGGTGTTATCAAAAACTGAGCCCATGGCACAAGTAAGGGATAATGTCACATAGAACCAGACATGCGCAATGCATAACACATCCAGAAGCCAATACCAGACTTATCTGAACACAGTCCCATATCAACCCACATCTACACTTATATCGTAAAGATGTTAAGTTTTTTTTAACCGAATTCCAAAAAAGGAGTAGGTTCTCAATTCGGTTGTATTTTTTTTATGTTTGTTACCCTAGAACTCCGTTGTTTATGGACCGATTTGCATTTTTTTTTCTCTTACATGATATACTTCCAGATTTACCAGAGCTTGGGTTGATTGGAATTGTCATGAGAAAAAAGTACTTTGGCTACCAGTGTATTGCAACTAAAAATAAAATAAAAAAAAACTTTTTACAAAATAAATAAATAACTGACTTCACTAAAAAAATAGGTACACTAAAACGATCAAAATAACTTTAATTTTGGAAGTCGGTGTTATATAAGAAATAAACAATAGCAAGAAATACCGACTTCCGAAATTAAAGTTATTTTGATAGTTTTAATGTATACATATTTTAGTGAAATTAGTTATCTTTTTTTTTGTAAATAAGTTATTTTTGAGTGACATAAGCTATATTTTATACACGAGTGAAGCCGCGGGCAAACGCTAGTTAGTGATACATTTAATTGTGGGACGTAACGTATTTTTTTCTATAAAGTTACTTTCAACAGTCTCTCATTTGCTTTATAATCGAGAGACTGGAGCCTTTTTAGGAATTTTGGACCTTGGAGATGGCTTTATTTTTTCGTTGGAGAGATAGAGTTCATCTAGAAATCAAAAGAATACGACTTCAATTATTTTGAATGGTATAGATATACAGACAACATATTGGTGTCTTTATTATGGATAAATAATTATCTTTAAAATGAACAAACAATCAGAACCTTGCACTGCTGGTAATGTTTTTTTGTTGGCAGAGAAAAGAAAATCATGAAATTTTTAGACACTACTACAACATAATATTGATTTCATCATCCAATGTTTTGATTGACAAGGAATTCACGTGTATCATTTTAAAAGCCATAAAATCAGGAACTAAATATTACATAATATTACTTATCAAGCAAATAACGAACTCCCACAACTTTGGTCACAATCACAAAAAAAATCGATTTGCACTCAATTCACTTCAACCGCTTCAAAAAAGTTACTAGTAAGCCTATGGGAAACGTCGTCATCTCTATAAAATATCAAAAATTTCAATGACTTTCTGTCAATACAAAAACAAAGGATGTCGGTCTGAGAGAAAAAAGAAAAAAAAAGAAACAGAGTGCTTTGTCACCAAGTGTTCAAATTTTGGCATTATACAGTTTAGGGACTTTGTAAAAGTTCCAGTTTTGGCATTGGACAGTTGAGGGATTTTATAAATGTTCCAATTTTGGCAAGAAACAGCTGAGTGGCTACATGTGCCTGAAAACTGAGTCCACTATATACACAATAATCATACTTTCACACCTCACTTTGTTTTGAATTAGTTAAGTTTATAAACTCTTTTATTTACTCGTATATCATGGAAAATGAAATCTAAATTATCAGTTTTTGTAGATTCTTATAATCCTATTGATTCCATCATCAGAACTAGATTTTGAAACAAATGGCACAAATCTGGAAGCATATCCATATATCCATAAGCGGCGGAGTTTTGAGGTCATAAAAACAAAAAAATACAACCGAATCGAGAACCTCTTCTTTTTTTTTTGAAGTCGGTTGAAAACAAAAATATATGCAAATATTTTTATTAGCTATTCTAAATGTGTACTTATTTTTATCGTTGTCCATAATAACTGTGTTGATTAACCCTTCAGTGTGGTTCCCGTACCCATAAGGCTCGGGAAATTTTGTTCATTCTTTCGAGTGTAAATGTACATCATTTACACTCGAACGAATGAACAAAATTTGATGGATCTTGGTACACGAATAGACCATTTCCATAAGAAATAGCATAGGTAAGTTTTTTTATCTGACGACTATGTTCCCTTGGTAGCTGTAGCTAGTACTACGAGTATATAAAGAACTGAACCCAGACGTGGTTACATACAAATAGATGAGGTTAAAATAGTGACCATCGAAGATTCAGAGAACCAGATCCATCGAATAAAATTACGAGAGAGATATTTCAAAATAATTAATAAAATTCAGTATTTGTATTTTTGATGTTTCAAATTATCTTTAAGTCGGAGTGTTAAGATTTTTCCCTCAAACATGACCCAAAGAATCACCAAACTTATGTAGCAGTGGGCTGCACACATTGCTCGCAGAACGAAATAGCCGATGGGGCTAAAATCATGCAGAGTGGCAACTGCGTACTGAAAAATACAATGTTGGGAGATTTTCCACAAAATTGACAAAGGGCTTGGTGAGATTTACTGGGATTCGTTGGATTCGAGACGCATAGAAGCAGTCGTTGTATATACATGATACTTGAGAGAGTATCATATCTAAACAACGACCGCTATATTATAAATTATAATCTATATTATAAATTTGAAAATAAATAAATATAAGACTCTCTGTCTTATATCCAACAGTGGTCGTCTTTTGGCTCAAATAATGACGATGAAATAACCTGACGACGATAGAGGTATACCTACTCGTAACTAAAGAGATTGAGGTTATGAAGGTTTATTTGTTATTATTACCTATATCCTAATATTGTAGAAGATTTGCAGTCATTTTTTACATTATAGCAGAAGAAATAAAAATATTTCATATATTATCTAACTTTATGATTCTCATTCGTCTAACACATCCTACATGTTATAGTTGATCTGATACATTCAGCATATCCTTTTATACAACGCCAGAATTGTATTATTATTTACCAGTAACATAAATAAAAAATAAAATACTACTGCAAGATATAAGTTTATTATTGTCAAAAGGAAAACAAAGTAAACACAGTTTATTAATTTTTTTTTAAATATCTTAAATCTTCATTACTGCATGGTAATACATCACTTGCCATTGATGAAATCGGCAGCACGCTCACCAATCATTGTTACGGCAGCGTTGATGTTACCACTAACTAAGGTAGGCATCACACTTGCGTCAGCAATGCGCAGTTTGCGCACGCCTTTTACCAATAAATTGCTATCTACAACTTTACCCATTGCAGCTGTTCCCGAATAATGCCACATAGTAGCAGACATAGCCAAAGAATAACACTCCCAAAATTTTCTACCACTTAAACCAGGGCATAATCCGGTATCGACTAGCGTTGCATCACGGGCTTTAAAATTCTTTGTTTCCAACACTTTAGCAAAGTCCATCAAGGAATCAGTCATTAAATCCAAGTCATCTTCATTTGTGTACGTACCAATATACACGAGAGGTTCAACGGTGGGATCTTTACTAGCTAGCAATACCTTACCGCGAGATTTTGGCATCATCAGATTATGCACCGCAAGTAACACTTTTCTTTCAACGTTAGCTGCCGCAAATTTGTTGCAAACATCATGAGAATACTTGAAAGAATTGGCGCAAAGTTGCATCAATGCAGCGGAGTCATGAGGAAACAAGAGGTTTATGTCCTGGTAGTCAGGATACGTTTGTGATGAATTAAGCGTTGCGTAGAGAGTTGTCATAGGTACAGGGAACATAAACGGGTTAGCCGCAGGGGTGGCAGATGTGTCTGATTCCATTTGAATTAGAAGTACGAGCCCAGTATGGTCCATTAAGTTTTCGCCCACAGGCAAGTCAGCGATTACCGATATTCCTTTCTCTTTAAGGTGTGATTTGGGTCCAATGCCTGACAACATCAGCAGCTGAGGAGTGTGGATTGCACCAGCCGATACAATAACTTCTTTTTTCGCATATAACTCTACAGTCTCACCGCTAGATGTTTCCACTTGCACACCAACTGCTACTTTATGTTTGATCAAAATCTTTGTGGCTGTGGTAGATAGAGCAACGCATAGATTTGAACGGAACTTTGCGGGAGCCAAATAGCAGAGCGAGCTACTCTGACGTAAATTGTCTCCAATGGTCAACAAAGGATTTGAAACACCGAGAGACGAAGTAAGCGACGTTGTATCATCAACAATTTCATGTCCGAGTTCCTCAAAAGCGTTTTTATAAACACTATCAACATCTGCTATTTGTCGTGCTATTTTTATCATGCCATCTGTGCCATGCAGATCAGCATAGTTGGTTGCACGCAGATCTGGGTCAGTAAGTTTTTCAACCTTTTTGAAGTACGGCAGAACATTTTCGTATGACCAAGTGTCATCGTCTAAAATGTTTGCCCAATTATTATAGTCATGAGGATCTCCTTGTACATGTATTAGGTGTCCAATATTGCTACTGCCTCCAAGCATTTTCCCCTGCGTTAAACTAATGATTTGGTCCTGCAAGTTTTGTGCTGTATAGTTATCGTTAACACTCGATGTATCATAGTCGTAAACCGTCTTTGGTGTCGTAGTAAACATAAGAGACATCTGAAAATGAAGTTTAAGTGAGAATTTTGATGAACACAATGAGAGAATGATAATATACAATGAAATAATGGTTTGCGAAATTGCGTTTGTGTTAAAATATTAGAAAAGTGTAGCCTACAATGAATTCTTTTTTTTTAACTTTGCTTGATGAACATCCTAATATATCTTGAAATAGAATCCTAGCTCGAATCTAAATATAAAATTATTATTAAATATACCTCAGATTCAAAGGGTGGATATGATCCTGCTTCAACTAAAAGAACTTTGTTTTTGCTGTTGGATGAGAGTCGGTAGGCAAGAACTGACCCCGCGGTACCACCACCCACGATAATGTAGTCATATTTTGTACCATCTGAAAAATGATAAAAGAAATGAACAGTTGGTTATTAGGATAAAACAGCGTTATAAAAGTAACAAAGTAAAAAACGATTTATATTTATTTTTAAAGGTGAATAGATATGGAGATGAGTGTTTTAAGCCCTGACTGCCTGTAGCTTGGAGCTTGTTCCTGATACCGGCAAAATTTTGGGAATATAATTTTATCCGTTTTTATATTTTGGTATATTAATATTTAAAAAAAATAACAATCTTAATTTATTTATATTTGATACAAGGAAAAAAACAACACTTTTTAAAATCAGTCCTCATTGAGTGACAAATTGGTGAACATACATAAAGAAATACAAACAGCCAAACACAACTTTTTTTTTTTTAATTTACTTAAAATATAGTCAAGAATATTGTATATTTAAATGAATAGACATGAGTAAAGCTTTATGTTGGATAATTTTTATTCTTTTTTCTGAAATTATTACTAACTACTAAAAATATTAACGAAATCAATACACGATACGAGAACAATAGTTGACAAATATGACATTAATATTTAATAAAATTGCATAACATACTGAGATTTTCTTTAATCAATAAAATATTATTATATTATTCAGCATATGGCATATTGTTAATTACAACTAAATGCAATCATTTTCAAAACACGAAAATGCCACTCCTTGATTTCACAATGCACGGCTAAGTCAACCGAAGATCGTAGTGACAATTCGTGACAAAAACACCAATATTTATCTCTGTGTACAAGTGGGGCGGTCTATCTTACGTATTATTTCATAAAAATCATCTGTATGATTGCCTAGAAAAAAGTAGCTAAAAGGTTTTTACTAGAATTTAGTGACGTAGGCAAAATTTGTCAATCAGAAAACTTAGAAAAAAAAAATCATATACTGAATGAGGACACATTATTTTAAACGATACTCAATACTCAATATTTTATTGCATTCCATACGTACATGTTTAGATGGTATAAAAATATAGTTATAGGTAATCAGTGTACAGAAAATAAAGTAGAAATGAAAATCGACACAAATAAGACAATATCAGTTAAGAATTTAAAAACTAGATCCAATATTATTCGAAACGTAGAAACTTACTTTCAAGTGCGCAATTGGGTGGGTAACGAAAAGCAGTAAGCTGCAAGGAAGCTAACACACTCAGTGCTGCTTGCACTGTACTTATGCCACTTAAAGTATCAGCCGTAGCGTCCGTCATGACTGAAATAAAAGAAAACTACTGTTAAGTTAAGTGAGTGGTTACAGGAAAGCACATCTATCCATAGCCAAAAGGATTCTTTATTCTTTATTGTATAGAAAAATTTTAACAAACAACAATAAATAGGATATTTGATGTACATAGGCGAGCTTAACCCACAACTGGGTTTTTTTTCCAGCAAACCATGTAAATGAAAATGAAATTTTCATTTGAGGAACCCTCAATGTACAACAAAAGAAAAACAAATAATAAATAAACATGAATTGAATTTAACTTACAACTAAAAATTTATTAAACAGATATGTGGATAGCACATTATATGTACATAAACAGAATATATACAATAAATAAATTCTTATATACATACATATTTATAGGGCATGTTGACAGGAAATGTTTCTTAATTTTTCTCCTGAAAATCTCCAACGAAGGGCTAGCCCTCAATATATGCGGAAGAGAATTCCAGAGGCGCACCGCGTGAACAGTAAAAAATCCATTATAATGACTTGAAGAGTGAGGAGGAAAACGAAGAAGAAGAAGACGTTGTCGCTCTTCATCCTCTCGATGAAGAGCGACAAGGTTTTCCTTTCGGAACAAGATACTCAAAGCATTCTTGAAGATACTAGGGGGAGTTGGGATTATGAAGAATAGAAAATAGAAAAGAAAGAATGGGGTAATCCCGACGCTGCCAAATAGGTAGCCACTTCAAATGCTTTCGAAATTCCGACACATCCGGTCATACTTCCGAAGGCCAAAAATGAAGCAAAAATGAGGATCTTGGAATTCGCATGTCAACGTACGTAGTCAAATACTTCGGTCGCGTGGAACATTTCGCGCCGTCGAAGACTCGGGCTCAGTCCGGGCGGCAAGTACATCTTACAATAATCCAGACAGACAGACAGATGTTCTTCTGTAATCAGGTTTAGCAGATAAGAGATGGTTCAGGTGATGATACGAAAGATACTCCATCCATTCACTTCATCAAGTGATAGATGATGTAGAAAACCGAGTGTTTGATAAAAATACAAAAACTATTATATTTAAGCCATTTAAGCAATAATATTTGTGCTTTTCTCATAATTCTACATAGATCCCATCATCAAAATTAGACTTTAAAAATAAGGGACCAGTTTTGAAGCATGTTCTATCAAGTAAAAAATATTCCCAAAATGGTTCATAAATGTTGGAGTTATTAGATAATAAACCAAAAAATACAACTGACTTACAAACATACTTCATAATGATTGACGGTTAAATGATATAAAAACTATGGGATTGACGCTTGCGCTGACAATTTTACCACGTGGCAAATCCCTTGCATTTTGTCTTTTTGCCAATCGTGTTTACTGATAGAATATAATATCTATAGCTAGGACCTCAAGGAAGATGAACCTAGATATTGACCCTTCTATTGTAGAATGGACAATGTAGGTATCTTACCTGGCTCTAAAGTAATATCAGCAATCAAAAGACATTTTAGATATTTAAAATACGTCACGTACAAAACCTACCTAACAGTTTTTAAAAAGATTGTAAACAAATAAAGTAGACGTTTTTGAAGACGTGACTCATCAGGTCTGCTTTTCTTTAAGGGTTAGATAGAATCTCTAATGACACCCATATTGTAAGCTCACCTATTACTACAACACTACTACACAATCTAGATAGAAAAACCCAATAATACTTGGAAGTTTCTGGTTAAAAAAAAGTTGACAAGTTCAAAGATTCCTATATTTTAGTGAGTAATAAAACTTTTGCAATTAACACTTTGATGGTTTTATTTTAAAACTACAAAAAACATAAAAAATGCTGCCACAACTATTAGCCATTATGTTCTCATTTTTACGTATCCAATGTCATTCTCACAACAAAAAAAAATTAACTAAGTCTCTAAAACTAAATACAACGAGCTGAAGTTGTAAGCCGCGAGCGTCCAAAAAAATTTACATAAACAAAATTGAAAACATAACTCTCCTTCTGGCGTAGTCGGGTCCTTTTCGCACCTTAAAATGTAGACTTTTAGAAACTGCTAGAGTTTGTCAGCATTACAAATTGTCAAATAATCACTTCAGTTGCATCGTGTGATACCGAATATTAAAACCCAGAAATTGTTAAAAAATATATATAGAAAAATAATAGCAATTAATGTGAAAATTAGCTAAACTACTTACTTGTTGTATCTGATCACAAATGAAGACCCGTAGTGAAGATGTCAATAGATGATCACGCCGCAGTATTTATACTCAAATGGCAGGAAGATATGATTGAACAAATATTTGGACAGATGCACACTTTTAAAAATGAATGTATGTATTTTTCAAATCACTTCAGAAATATTGAAAAGAAAAGTAATTTACATAACATACTCTGTAAATTACTTTTCTTTTCAATATTTCTTTTGTGTATGAATTTGAATATTTTAATGAATTCAATATGATCTTTTGAAACGTTTTGAATCTGTGTATTTTCATATTAATTAATTGCTATTTGCACATTATTCAAGTGTCTTATTTTACAATAAATAATATTCCTGAATTGTTTTAATATTGACTCTTACGAAATGTTAATTCTTTCTTTTTAAGTTTTCCAGAAACATCTCCAAACTCGACAAACAATCAACAATCTTTCAAAAAACGATCTTCCTTATATAGACTTTAAGTTAGTTTTTCTCTCTTTTTGACCGTCATCATCATTCTTATTGGACACAATACAATGGTGGCGGTAGGCACTCCCTTTGAAGAGTTGCTGAAAGGGTGCTACGGCGTCCTCCCCTTTTGAGTGACGCAGGTCCTCAGCGGATATGGACAGTTCGGGAGGTTCTTGAAACGCCACTATTGTGCGGAACACCCAGACGGTAGCAGTCTGCCCTGTTTGAATGGAGCACTACCATGTCTTTATGAAAGACAATCGGGGGTGGTGAGCTCTCACGGCTGACTCTGGTGCAGGTGCTAGGGAAAGGATAACCCTATACTCTAAACGCTACTGCTGGAGTTGCACAGACCTCAGGAGTAGCAAGGAGATTCTCGGCCATAATAAGTGTGGGCTCGTGGATTTCAAGTTTTGGGTAGCTCGCGGTCCGGAGGCCACTAAAAGAACGCAGAAAGGTTTTAGTTGGTAAAAGTTTGACGCTTTTGTTTGCAGAGTGGGGGATGTTATTTAATGAATTCCCACCTCAAAAACAAAGAAGACTTCTTGTTTTTACATACGAATTGTTAGAAACCCATCGTATACTTATCTATAGTTCAGTTGATATTAAACAATGCTGTGACCCTTAACTTTTCTATATTCACCACAGGCGTGCTCCAAGTGTAACTTTCCGATCAGCCCAGCGTGACACGCAAATGGTCTAACTAATTTATTTATTTATAGCCCCAATATAGACCAAGCTCTTTGTTCGGCCTAGCTATGCTCAGTTTAATTAATTATATTGTGAGTCAGTTGTGTTCCATTGGTATTCGGTAAGTATAAATTTCTACGGATGTCTTTTAAAATATCTTCTGTCTCAGAGATTTTTCACAAACGCTTTTAAGAACAATTTGATGATTTAAAGGGATCCAAATTACAGATTGGTTGCAATATGCAGAAAAAAAATATATAGAATAAAAAATTGCGTGCAGTTTTATGGCATTATCAGGAAAAAAAAACAAGACACCGTAAAAGATTTTATCTACCTGGGATTTTATAGCAAACAATAAGTCGTGTGAGCAGGACATATGAAAACGTATTGGGATGGCATAGAGCGCCACGGTACAGCAGAATCGCATCTGGGCCGACAGGAACATCTCGTGTAAGACCAACAAAAGGCTCATCAACATCCTCATATCCTCTTCTTTTATATGGCGCAGAAATCTGGACCCATAATAAAACAATTAAGATGTGGTGTTGCGGGAAATGTTCAGAATCCAACGACTATTAACAGCCGAACTTAAGGCATCAATGAGACTTACTACCATATGCCAAAGAAGAATCTGTGAACTCTTTGAACACATTGTCGGAAAGAGAAGTGATAACCTGAAAAACTTATTATTGACAGGAAAATTAGTTAAGAAAAGACCTAAAGGCAGGAGTCCAATACGTTAGTCAAACCAAATTCGTGCTACATTAAAGCCCACAGACTGCGACGTCGTCAACATCGCCAAAAATAGCACAAAATGGCAAAATATGACGACGACCCGCCCAACAATTATTGCGTATGGTGTGATATTTTACTTTTTGAATACTTTAAATTCATATATCTTTCGATATAGTCAGCAAATTTCGATTAACAAAGTCTAAGTATATCAAGTAACACTCAATTTTAATTTACAATAATTACACTAGACAGGCAACAAAAAAAACTTTGTTTTTTTTTTTTTCCAGAGATCTGGTAGTGTGTATAATGCTGAAAATAACTCAGAACAGTAAATAAAACATTTTAGTCACGTATAGCTTTTAAGAGAAAATTATTTTTAATTTACGATAGTTATTTTAAAGTACTTAAATAAATGTATTATATATATAGACTTAAAAAATAAACTTGTTTTTGTTCCTTTGGCCTGCCTGTTGTAAAAAAAGGTTGAAGTCACTTAAATCAAAAACTAACAGCAGTCTGCAAGTATTGCAGTGGTCCGTTTTCTCTGATAACGCTTTTCTATTGAAGCAATTTCTTGGTGAAAGCGCTCACCGTGCTCCCAAGGCTTTCATGTGGAGGTGAGGCATGCAGCATGTAAACATTCATGTAACAGGCAGCAAGCCTGGTTTCTGTCACGGCTCCGGCATTGCGGGGTTTCGGTGGCCCCACGCGACCTTATCATTGCAATGGTTTTAACACGGAGGCCTTTATACCTCCTGCTCTTCAGCTCACGGACCGCCTTACCCCTCCGTGCCTACGCGGGCTTAACTTACACTTTAGGGGCAGGGCAGATAAGACTGTGTGAAAGCGGTTTTGATAAGACTAATTTTTGGCACTAAATTTTGTAGAGCACACAACTGTTCGCGCACACACACTACGGTGAGGCGGGCACAGAGCGGCGCTGATCCGGGCACACATCAGCCATTGCATCGTCCGGCACGACCACGCGTAGACGTTTGAACTATTACCTAAGATTAAGCCTTTTGCTAAGATTAGATAGAATAAACCCTTATACAGTCCACTTGCCTTTCAATTTTATTAATTTAATATCTGAGCCTAAAGATGGTCCTTCAAACCGTCGTAGCATAGTCGGAGAGTTTTAAAAGTTGAATCGCGATCGAAAGAAAAAAGCCACACCTTCACACGTTGCCTAGAATTCAGCTGGAAATCAAACAGTGGTTGCAGTCTACTAGGATCTGGGAGCAGCACAATCAAGCAGCGTCGGCAGCATCAGTCGCTATTACGGACGAAAAAGGGTTTGTTAGCAGCAGTTTCGTGAATTTGACGAATTCATTTCTTCCAAAATTTTCATCCAGTCTCATTCAATATTCAGTAAATTTACTTAATACTCTGCCATTCCTATTTGCAAGCATAAATCCAAATGTTCAAATTCAGTCATTACCTACATCATCCACCGTCCATCATCCTATTTCATTACAAAAAAAGAATGAACAACAACATGAAATATTTTTAAAATAGTTTCGTAATTAACACAGTTATTCGAATCTTTCCAATTACAAACCCCCCTAATTAAACATTTATGATCGAATACTTACTTTTTACTTTGTTTTACAGCATACACTGGCTTGTTCTGAGCGCGCCGAATGAGTCTCCCATTGAGGGTAATTTGGTAAAGTTATGGGATCATCACACAGTGCCTGCCACATTTCCAAATGAATTTAAATATTATTTTAATTGCACTACATAGTTATGGAAACTAAAAAAAAAACAACACATGTCTAATGATGATGAAACACAGCTCAATAGATATAAAAAAAGACGAACAAATCATAAAGCCAAGGTCAAAATATTCAAAAATTATATCGAGACATTAAAATAAATAAAAAAACACTAAAAACAGAAATGGATATAATACAAATAAAAAACCACTTGGATAGTTAAAAATACCTCACAAAAGATTTCGATGACAACCACATATTCATGGATGAAATAATTTGGGTTTCAGACGAACAGCTGCGGGAGTGGGAGCAATTTTAATTGGATTACCAGAATCAATTCACACTCTGCACCCAGCTGATACGAGACAGCGAAACTAGATGCATCAAAGGGTCTGTACAAACTCAAAATGCAGGTGAACGAAGGCGTTCACTAAATTACCTACCATTGACTTTTCACACTTCTCAGGTGGATATCATAATTGGATAGAATACAGAGACACTTTCGAATCACTCATACACAAAAATAAAACCTAAGACAACATACAAAAATTTCATTATTTGCGTGTATCTTTACAAAGTGAAGCTTCACAAGTATTAAGTCATTAGAAATATCATCAGACAATATCGGATAGCTTGGGAACTCATCTCTGAGGGTAGGGGAGGTACAATAACACTCGACAGCTACTAAACTACCACGTTCACACTTTGTTTAGCATAAACGTCATGAAAAATGAATCCGCAACATCACTCAGAAAACTACTGGATACAGTCAAAAGCCTCAAAGCGCTTGAAAAGCTAGGTGAACACAGTCCTGGGACACATTGAGAATAATTTATCTCGTTGCCTCCAAATTAGACTTCAAAACACTTAGGTATTGGGAGGAACACAAAAGCACTCTTGATAAAAAGCATACACTTCAAGATTTAAAAACATGTCTCAATGACCGTGCCATTCTTTTACAAAATCAGAGATCAAACAAAAAATAAAAACAGATTCAAAATCACACTCATCCAAATCAACTACACAAACTCGCACAAATCAAGTTCGCATTCCTAACTGTCCCATAAGTAAAGCTTAACATTATTAAAATTTGTTCTCCTGTCCAGTTTTTAAAGAAATATCAGCTAAAAAACGATAGAAAAAAAGTATCAAAATTACAAAACTACTGTTTTAACTGCTTGTATACAGGGCACGAGACCAAATCCTGTCACGATGGTACATGTAAGTATTGCCAACAAAAACACAATACAATGTTACATAAGGAACAACCAAAACTTGTATCAGAACAAACTACTCTCACAAGTAACACTAGTTCACAACAGTATCAGTTTTACCTTCCACTGCCCTAATACATGTATTTGCCATTGATGGAACACCACACTTGGTGAAAGCATTACTTGACAATAGAAGTTCCAACAGTTACATCATAAATAATCTATGTACAAAGCTCAAACTCACATCCGAATCAATTCAAGGCACAGTTTCAGACATCAATCAACAACTCACAAATATACTCGTATTTCATAGCACAAAAGTTCAAATAAAATCATTACACAACTCATTCACAGTCAATATGCCATGTTTGGTAATTGACACATAAGCACTCTCACCTAACGTACGCATCAACAGAGAAGCTATTAACCTACCAAAATACTTGAAACTAGCTGACCCTCTGTTCTATGAACCTGCTGCAATCTACCTATTACTAGGTGTTGACATTTTGGCAGATAATTGGCAGCAGTCGAATTCAGTTAGATAAACAACAGTCTACCTTAGAAGAAACAGAATTCGGCTGACTTAGTTTCGGGGTGCACAACAGACACCAACAAGCATACAGACAATTGTTTTTTTTTTATTTATTTAGGATCGCCAACATTACAGGCACTGAGAATTTACATAATCATTTTATATAACTATTCAAGTGCTGTAACACTTATAGACAATCACTACATTAATAAAGAACATTAGAATTTAAAACACATAAAAATATAACATTAGTAAATAAGTTCATTTTCAATTGTATATTTTTTCAGTAACAATAAATCTGATCAGCTATCACGATTCTGGGAGTTAGATAGTATGTCTAGTTCTCAGAATAATGATCCCTGCGACTCAGATGCGTGCGAGATTATTTTCAAACAAACAACCACAAGACAAAGTGACGGCAGACTTGTGGTCCTATTCCATTAAAAAAATCTCCTGAATGTTTAGGTGATTCTTACTATCAAGCCAAAAAACTTCAAACATACACTCAGAAAACAGCAACGAAAAATTAATCATACAACCACTGCATAGTTCACCTGTGTACTAGGCATGCCTTATAATTTTCTTTGTTTGAATTTAGAATAGCAAGACCATCGAAATAATTAGGATTGATGCAACTATAGTCACAGCGTTGTTTTGAATCTATCAAGTCGCTCACAAAAATGAATCTCTCTAAGGAAAACGTTAGTGCTATAATTTTTTACAACTTTTAGAGAGGCCTAACTCGGATCCAATGTTTCGAGGAGTTAAGATCTGTATTTTATGATGAAGTTCTTTGTCTATGGACTGTCAAACGCTGGTATTTAGAATTCCAGCGTGGAAATATTAGTCTTAGTGACAAATCTCGTGAAAAACGTCCAAAATCCGCCATTACTAAAGAACATCGTTGCTGTGAGACAACCGATACTGGAAGATCGTCATGTGACATATCGGGAGATAGAGGCGTTAATAGGCATCTCAATCAAATCAAAAGATCTTGCTTGAGGAGCTTGGTGTCAGAAAGCTAGTTTGCCGGTGTATTCCGCATTTGCTTTCCGATGATCATAAGGCGGCCTGCGTCAGATAGTGCAAGAAAACTTTCCAAAGGTTCAAGCGAGGAGAGTCAAATCACGTCTACGACATTATCAGTGGTGACGAATCTTGGATTTATGCCTACGACCATGCTTCCAAAGAGCAATCCACAACTTGGGTCGTCCGAGATGAGCCAAAGCCGACTAAAGTTGTTCACTCTCGAAGCAATTTGAAGAAGATGGTGGCTACTTTCGTGGCGAAAACTGCTCACGTTGCAACAATTGCGCTTGAAGATCGTAGAATGGTTAATGTAGAGAGGTATACCACAATTTGTTTGCCACAAGTCATCGCCGAAGTTCGGAAATCTAACCCAAACCGACGCATCATCCTACACCATGACAACGCAAGCTCACATACCGCTGATAAAACAATTGATTATTTGAAGCAGGAAAACGTAGAAATTCTTAAGGTTCTAGTTGTTTTTTTCGTTAAACGACAAAATTTAAAAGACATCTCTCGTTCTACATACCACATCACGGTATTATTCGTGAGTCAAGCACTACCACTAAATTCATATCGGTATTCGATGGTTCCACTAAATCGTCCAGTAAATTATCACTAAGCGATAAAAAGTTTGTGGGTCCAGTTGTCCAGGACGATCTCATTTCTATACTCATACGATTTATTTTATTTTTTTTTTTTTTTTATATAAAAAATGTTTCACCAAATTGCAGTCGTCGAAAACCCGGCGACACTTACAACAAATCGTATGGCGAGATAATCCAACGAAACCCCTGCGACTATATACATTCAACAAGGTCACATACTGGACTGTATCAGCGCCCTTCTTAGCAATAAGTTGCGATTGTGAAGATAAACTAATTGAAAACCACACAGATAACTATGATCACAAAAAAGTAGCGGAGGTAATTTTGCATGATTTTTACTGCGACGATCTCTTGACGGGGACGGATGACAAGTCCAGTTTGTTGGTTCTTAAAAATATTCCTAAATCGGAGTCAGGAGTTCTGTAAACACAGACTATTTATTACTCGGAACCTCTATTCCACAGCATTCAAAACAACAATAATTGTTACCAACTTCATTTGTTACTGGTAGTGGGATATAGGATAAGCCTTCTTTCACCAATATACACGAACCACCCCGTTTTTGGTAGATCTGGAGTAATTTGTAGCTAATTTATAGTTTACAAGTTTAATTACTTTCATGGCCAGACTGTATGAAAGTTTCGCTAAGACATATAAAGTCTATGCCCTCCATCTCTTTCGTCAATTCGGCAAAAGCTATTTCAAAGAAATCTTATTTATTTAGTATTCCAGCCATATTTTGATGAAATAATTAAGTTTTTTTTCGCACTCACGCGCGTAGGTGGCACGCACTCATTTCATACATAATCACGCACGGTACTACGAGACTCATTGTGGCATACCATGCGTGTTTTTTTTACGGTGGGAAAATCATCAATGACAACCCCCGCTCTTGGGCGGAGTGGAAGATAGTGTCAGACTCTTACTGACTAAAAACCTACCCCGTTCCTTCAAGCCTTCATACCGGGGCTCGAGCTATCTTTTAAAACTAACCCTGGCCCCGGTAGGCTTCGACCCAGCTGGGCCCCTGCTGTTGCTGACAACTCCTTGAGGCGCACAGTGTGCGCCGTCGACGACTTGGGCTCGGTTCAGACAGTTACCGGACGGTCGGACAGCGAGCTACCTATTGCTCGCCGTCCGTAAGCCCGCGCCCACAGTGGCTAGAAATCGGGATCGGAATCCCGGCGGCGGCGAGAGCGCCGTTGCCTGATGCGGTCGGTCTCCTCCTTTGCGAGCATTACTGCTTCGCAGAAGTCGAAAACCGCCTGCCACTCCTCCTCGCTCCGGACCATGGCCTGAACCAAGGCCTGGCGCGAGAGGTCTCCGCCGCCCTTCACCCCCACGAGGGCACGACGATGTTCCGACCAAGATACCATGCGTGTCACCCTGCAACCACGCGCGTGAGTGCGTGTTTCCCCGCATGTAGGTGCGTGATCTGCATGAACGCGCGTGGATGCAGTTTCGGTGTGTTAGACTGTGCGTGTTTTCTATACAAACGGAGATGCATACAAGCAATGTTAAGACACATGCGTGTCACCCTGCAACCACGCGCGTGAGTGCGTGTTTCCCCGCATGTAGGTGCGTGATCTGCAAGAACGCGCGTGGATGCAGTTTCAGTGTGTTAGACTGTGCGTGTTTTTTAGACAAACGGAGATACTTACGAGCAACGTTAAGACACGCATTCACGCACTACGCTGCGGAGTGCATGGCAGTGTGATAACCACCTAAGACGAAGACGCAACGTTGGAAGACCTCCCACAAACTGGACTGATGACTTGGTGAAATTTACGTCATTGTGACGATACTTGAGAGAGCCTTATGTGCTAATAAATAAATAAAAAAAACAAAGTCGCTTTTATCTGAATCTCTGTCCCTATGTATGCGTAGATTTTTTAAACTGCGTAACGAATTTTGATGCGGTTTTTTAATAAATTGAGTAATTCAAGAGGAAGGTAAGTATAATACAAGGTAGAAAGGTTTATATAAGTATAATAAATGCATAATATAGTAGAAAAACACTATAATTTTAGAGGTTTGTAATGAGATGTCGTAAATAAATATTTTTCTGGCAGAAAAATCATGCAGATGACATCCACCGCCTTTGGGTGGAGCGGGAGATAGTTTCAGACTCTTACTGACTAAAAAATCCACCCCACTTCTTCTTGCCTTTCGGAAACAGACCCTTGGCCCCAGTAGGCTTCGACCCTGCTGGGCCCCTTCGGTTGCTGACAACTCCTTGAGGCGCACGGGAACAGTACGCGCCGTTGACAATTTGGACTCGGTCCGGACCGGGTTACCGAACGGTCCGACAGGGTCACCGTCCGTAAGCCCGTGCCTACGGTGACTGGAAATCGGGATCGGAATCCCGGTAGTGGCTGGGGCGTGAGCGCCGTTGCCACATTAACGCTAGCGGAACCCTACGTGTTAGATAAAAAAATGTACTACAGTATTATACACATTAAAAAAAGTCTATAAAAAATCTGCAATTGTGTATATGTCTATCTCTTAGGGATGACCCACAATAACCATTTTTATACTTTACTTTTTATGAGAAATAATGGCTTATTTACGAAGCGATTTTAAACAATACAACATTAATTTTAGTCCAACTGAGTACCTTATATACATTGTGCATTTAATAAAGATCAATATGTTTGATCTTTATTAAATGCACAATGTATAGCACTTTACATCATGTCATTTAAATTAATATTTTCGAAGATAATACAGATTTAAAATGCAGGAACACACTCGTAGCTAAGTTTAGGAACACGCTGAAATCATAAAAAAATATAAGGTAACGGATACACTCGATTAAACTGTGCCATTTTCATCTATCTACACTTATATAATATTACTAGCTTTTGCCCGCGCGGCTTCGCTCCCGCTCTTCCTACTACACCCTACTCTACCCTACTCTACCCTACCCTATCCTACTCTATACTACTCTACACTACCCTACTCTACTCTACTCTACCCTACTCTACCCTACTCTACACTACTCTACCCTACTCTACACTACTCTACCCTACTCTACCCTACTATACTCTACTCTACCCTACCTAACTTGACATAATCCATCTACTAAATAGTCCGAACAAAGCCTAAACATTTGGTTTGGATAGGTGAGCCCGTTCTTGAGTTTTAAAATTATAACGAAAAGTGGCATGATTTTTATATGTATTGATATAGATAAAGAATATGTATTTTTATTTTTACAGAATTTGTATTTTTGTGTGTGTATGTTGTAATGAATAAACTCAAAAACTCCTGAGCCGATTTCAAAAATTTTTTCACTATTGGAAAGCTACATTTACCTTAAGTAACATGCTATATTTATTGTCCTTGCAAAGCCGGGACGGGCCGCTAAGTACATAATTTATAAGGAGAAACTGACTTGGTACGTGAAATTTCGCACAAGATTTCTTTTATGACTTAGGCGAGCACTTAGAGTGGATTTCCCAAAACTCACCCTTTAAGGGGATGAAAAGGGGTTGTAAAATTTCTATGGAAAACTTTACTTTCAAGCGGGCGAAGCCGCTGGCAAAAGCTATTTGTTACTATATTGATGTTACTTGTATTATAAAGACACATCATCAACTATATCCTAAAATGCCATTTTTATATAATTTTAAAGTAAATAATAATATTAAATTTCATATATTATCTTACCGTGTGCATGTGATCCTCACACATCCTACATATTATAGTTCATTTGATACATTCGACATATCTTGTTCATACAGTGCCAGAATTGTATTCTTTATCAGTAATATTAAATGAAAAGTACAATGCTGCCGTAAGATATAAGTTTATTATTGTCAAAAGGAAAACAAAGTACAGATTCATAAAATTTTAAAAATATCTTGAATTTTCATTGCTGCATGGTAGTTTATCACTTGCTCATGATGAAATCGGCAGCACGCTCACCTATCATTGTGATGGCGGCCTTGATGTTACCACTCACTAAGGTAGGCATCACGCTTGCGTCAGCAATGCGCAGGTTACCCACGCCTTTTACCAATAATTTGCTATCTACAACTTTACCCATAGAGCAAGTTCCTGCATAATGCCACATAGTAGCAGACATAGCCAAAGAATAGCACTTCCAAAATTCTCTACCACTTAAACCAGGGCATAATCCGGTATCGACTAGTGTTGCATCACGGGCTTTAAAATTCTTTGTTTCCAATACTTTAGCAAAGTCCATCAAGGAATCAGTCATTAAATCCAAGTCATCTTCATTTGTGTACGTACCCATATACACAAGAGGTTCAACGGTGGGGTCTGTACTAGCTAACAATACCTTACCGCGAGATTTTGGCATCATTAGGTTATGCACGACAAGTAACACCGTTCTTCCAACGTTAGCTGCTGCAAACCTATTGCAAACATCGTGAGAGTATTTGAAAGAATTAGCGCAAAGTTGCATCATTGCAGCGGAGTCATGGGGAAACACGAGGTTTATGTCCTGGTAGTCAGGATAAGTCTGTGATGAATTAAGCGTTGCGTAGAGAGTTGTCATAGGTACAGGGAATATAAACGGGTTAGCCGCAGGGGTGGTAGAAGTATCTGATTCCATTTGAATTAGAAGTACGAGCGCGGTGTGGTCCATAAAGTTTTCGCCCACGGGCAAGTCAGCAACCACTGATATTCCTTTCTCTTCAAGGTGTGACTTGGGTCCAATACCTGACAACATCAGTAGCTGAGGAGTGTGGACTGCACCAGCAGATACAATTACTTCTTTTTTTGCATATAACTCTACACTCTCACCGCTAGATGTTTTCACTTGCACACCTACGGCTACGTTATCTTTGATTAAAATCTTTGTGGCTGTGGTAGATAGAGCGACACATAGGTTTGAACGGGACTTAGCGGGAGTCAAGTAACAGAGCGAGTTACTCTGACGTAAATTGTCTCCAACGGTCAACAGAGGATTTGAAACACCAAGAGATGAAGTAAGCGACGTTGTGTCATCAACAATTTCATGTCCGAGTTCCTTAAAAGCTTTTTTATAAACACAATCAACATCTGCTATTTGTCGTGCTATTTTTATCATGCCATCAGTACCGTGCAGATCAGCAAATTTGGTTGCAAGCAAATCTGGGTCAGTCAGGTTTTCAAGCTTTTTGAAGAACGGAAGCACATTTTCGTATGCCCAAGTGTCATCGCCTAAAATTTTCGCCCAATTATTGAAGTCATGAGGATCTCCTTGTACGTGTATCATGTGGCCGATATTACTGCTACCGCCAAGCATTTTCCCTTGCGTTAAACTAACGATGTGGTCCTGCAGGTTTTGTGCTGTATAGTTATCATTAACACTCGATGTATCATAGTCGTAAACCGTCTTTGGTGTCGTCGTAAACATAAGTGGCATCTGGGAAAAAGATGTTTTTCGTTATTATTTTATTGTTCCCAGTGAGAAAATGATAGAATATATGCAAAATTGCGTTTGTGTTAAAAAGTTAGAATATTAAAAAAGTATAGCTGACAATAAATTATTTTTTTCAACTCTACTTGATGAACATCGTCATGTATCTTGAAGAAGAAATCATAAGTCTAATATAAATATGAAATTATCGTAAAAAAATACCTCAGACTCGAAGGGTGGATATGGTCCTGCTTCGATTAAAAGAACTTTGTTTTTGCTGTTGGATGAGAGTCGGTAGGCAAGAACTAACCCCGCAGTACCACCGCCTATGATAATGTAGTCATTCTCAGTACCGTCTGAAAATTGGAAACAGAAATTTAAGATTCGTTATTTTCAATTTAGCTCATTTATGTTATTATCTTTAGCATAAATCAGTGGTAAGAAAATAACAAGATAAAAACAGTTATACTTTTAACCGTGACGAAATTAATAGAATGGTTGCTAAGAGCAAGAGCAATTATTTTTAAATTAAATATATCATTTAAAAATATAGTAAATGTACAATTTAAATCAATAAACGAAAATTGTATTCATTTCAGTCAATCTTAAATATTCAACGATTTTTCCCACCCTTGGGTGATGTAGGAGGGCGTGTCAGATTTTTACCGACCAAAACGGCACCTGTGTCTTTCAGTGGCCCTTTGCTTTCTAAGACCACGGGTATACTTTTCAAAAAATCGCTCGGACATCGGCCCTGGGTTCCAAGTCTGCTATTACAATAGTGTCAGAATGGTCTATCATTGATGTCATAATTGTCGATTTTGACAAGTTTGGTAATCTACTAATATAATGGCATCACTATGACTTTCCAATGGTCAACCACTGACACTCCATTGAAAGAAGCGACATAGAATGGTAATCTCGTACATATTGACAAATGAATATTTGACGTTTGCGGTAATCTGCTAAAACTTTGACAGTTTATTCGATCAGTGTTTTACCATTAGAACGTTATTGTGCAGTTATTGGTTTTAATATGCTCGAAATTATCATTCTACCACAATTCTATTACAAGACCAGTGACCGATCAATGATCGATCATTATGAATTAGCAGATTACAAACTTTTAGCAAAATGACAATGGGATCGTGTTGGAATGACGAATTTATAAAAATAGCAGACTTGGGGCCCTGTTCACTAGCTACTAATAATAATAACAAAAAGTATACTTGAATATGACAGTACTGTCTAATACATAATGTAACAGGATAATATACGACTTATAAAATTGTTCTGCGTAAAACATTATGTTACTTCTTTAATTTTCTGTCCATTTATCATGAATACTTTTTTCAATAATCCTTGACAACTTGATGCCCGGACAAGTCACAACGCAACTCTTTTGACGTGCATCTCGTGCAGTTTGTGCAGTCAAGTTGTGATAAAAACGCTAACATTAATTTATTAGAATTCACCAAGCACTTCGTTGTACTTGTGTGACTGTATTTTATATTGACAGAAATGAAGATTTATTATTGCATGAAAATTCCCATAAAAAATACTAACCCGTCCTAAATGAAAAGGTGAAGCCTAACATATCATGTAACATCTGTGAAACTTACGTTTAAGAGCGCAATCAGGCGGGTAACGAAAAGCAGTAAGCTGCAAGGTAGCAAACACACTCAGTGCTGCTTGAATTGTACTTATGCCAGCTAAGGTATCAGCCGTAGCGTTTGTCATGACTGAAACAAAAGAAAACTACTATTTAGTGACGTGGTGGTTATACGAGGCAGCATTCACTCAAAATCAAAGGGACTTTGGAAGCTGCTTCTTAAGTTTTAGACATGGTAGCATTTTATTTCATTTTGATTGGCAATAAGTCCATTTGTATGAGTATGATATGCGGTAAAAAATTGTCACGCAATAAATTCCTTAAATTTTCAGTTATTTGCAATTTTTTAGCTATTAGAACATTATTTTATATAGCTAGGATACCTAGGGAGATGTGCCAGCTATTGTAAGGTGATACTACTTTAAAGCCAGAGGGCTCTAGGTACCTAAAATGTCTATCACTAGTCTGCTATTTTTTAACATTTTAGATACTTAGAGCATTATTCCGTTGTAGCACATATAAAAATTAAGGTTGCGGCTGATATTGCCCATTATGTATATAATTATTTTCGTTAAGATAGGCAAAAGTGTAAGAGTAAAAACAATAATAGTTCTCCTGTTTAAGTACTATAAAATGAGTTCATGTATTATCATCAACTGGACACATTCTATGTTAAAAAAAAACTAGGCACTCTTTGAAAGTTCTTCAGTTTTTCAATTAGTGAATTGTCAAATAATGACAATCAGTTGCATCATGTGTTAAAGTAAGGTGACCCAGAAATAAAAAAAAAAGATAACAAATGAGAAGTTTAATAAACTACAGCTACTTACTTGTGATATCTGCTCACTGCTAAAGATCTGAAGTAATGATGTCAATTGATGGTCCTGGCTCAACACAAGTATTTATATCAAGATGATGGAACAAATTATACTTGTACAGGTGCATAATTAAAATTATTTCAGTAAGTTACATATTTCGACAAAAATATGAATTAGCAAAAATGTTATTTATACAGTTGTACATACAGCGTTTCTGTCATTGCAATTTCCATCTTATTTCCAAAATAATTAATTTTAATTTAATTTCAAGATGCAGGTATTATTTTGCAATTGTGACTTTGTCTTCATTTAATATTTGGATAAGCATAATTTACATCGACTAGCCAGTCGATAAACACAGACACATGATATGTGGTGTACAGTCGAAATAAAGTAAATAAATGTTCATATAGTCAATTGTTTCAATATTGACTGTCTCCGTGAGCTAATTTTTTCTTCACAAATGTTCCAGAACATCTTTAACATTATCATTAACGATTCTTTTAGTAATTTTTTTTTCTTTCTTTTACCATCATCATAATTCTCATACCTTTATCCAAACCTATTAGAAGTCAGTGCAAAATATTTTTCAAGACACTTACTCGAAAACTGGCTTGTATCACACTACGAATAGGTTCAACATGACATGTTTACCACCCTCGTGTTTTTTTTTAATTTATCGTAACAAGGGCTTTTTTCATTCCTATTTCGTCACGGTCAACCGTGATTATTATTTTTATTAAAGAAAAAAGGCGGATTGTTTTAAGGTTTTAATATTTAATAAAAATTAAAATTGTATTTATGAACAGAATATCATGAATAAATAAGATTTTTACACAATAATTTGTTATTGTCAACAAATTCACAATTTTCTGTGTTCTAAATTCAAAAATATTTGATTTTCTATTTTAAATATTAAGTATATAAGATTGATATCTTTGCTTCTTCTTCAATCTGCAAAGGTAAAGCGCGGAAAAAAGTGTATTAAAAATTATTTTTTATTTGTGTTATATTTTGTGAAAAAAATGTTGAATTTAAGATTCGAAGTGAATTCTATAGATGGTACTGCCGCCGCCAGATATTGTGATTAAGTAAATAAGTACTTGCGATAGCCTGCTGCCATCTAAATCAAACTAAAATGTATTGCAACTTTGGAACATTTTCTTCTGTACAAAATGAACAAAAATGCGTCGTAATTTTCAGAGAAAGGAAGTATTACTTCGTATTGAAAAACGTCGTTTGATACACGTAGAGATTTGTCACTGCAGCACTCAGCTCCATAACACCGCATTTCGCCTCGGTTGCAATGAAAAACTTTCCCACTTGTGTCAAAATGTACTATAGGTACTATTTTATACTTTTCTATAGGTTATCATTTCAAACGTCATTTCCTTTCTAAACAAATCATCTTTCATGTAGCATAGCATCATAGCATAATCAGCTTTTTAAATGTTCCAACTGCTGAGAATCAGGGCTCCTCTCTAGGAGAGGGAATGGGCCGTAATCCACCACGCGGGCCCATTGCGAGTTGATGAATGTAACATATCTTCGAATTTTTGGTTATAGGACATGCCGGTTTCCTCAGGATGTTTTCCTTCACCGTTTTGAGAGCAGTGGTGATGAAATAAATTACACAAAGTAATACGTCTGGCTGGGTTTGAACTCGCAATCTATAACTCGTAAGTCAGGGCCGTTACCACTGAGCCAACACTACTCTTTTGTCTTTCGTGTAGTTCACTGCAATATTTTGTCTTTGTCTACTCCTTTAACCATTCAGGTTCATATTCAAATCTTCTTTACCATATTTTCCTTGTTTCTTCTTCTCACATTAAGCCCATGTCATCCAGTTTAAATCAATTTTATAAGCCTTAGGTGCTGCTTTAGACCTCTTAGTATACTCAATGTCCTCACGTAACTTTAGTTTTACAACAAATTAAAATGATTTTAAGCTCTTACTGGATTTTACGACTGGGCCCCTCTTGAGATTATGTGGTGGATCCTATAGAAAAAGGTGTGTTTTTTTTATAAAGTGGGGAAATTATGCCTTGCGCTTATCAGATTTACTTTTTACTGACTTAAACTACACCTGTGTTCTTTAGCTACCGTTTACTCTTTAGGACCACGATTTTCCTTTTTAGAAAATCTCCGTGACCCTAGAGGGCTTCGGCTTTGCTAGGCTCCTACAGTTTGCTGATATCTCTTTGATGAGCTCGTGGACTTGGGCTTGGTCGGTTAACAGATAGCCGGATAATGAACTATCCATTAGTCGCCATCTGCAAGGCTACGCTTACCGTGGCTAAGTGGTAGTTGGGGTCGAGGTCGCAGTGACTAGGGTTTGAGGAGGTCTGTTACCTCACACGTGTTTCTGTAGAGACAGAGAGAGAGCTAGGAGGAATTCTAGCATTAAAACTTTGCAGAAATAGGTGATCGCCTGCCATTTCTCCTCGTTTCGGGCCGTGGCCTGAACCATGGCGCCAGAAGTCGCCGTTGCCAATTGCCTCCACGAGTACACGGCAGTGGTCCTCTCAGACGGGGCACCCCTCCACTGTTTACTCTACAGAGTCCTCCGAGCAGTCCACACAATGATGACACTCGAGCGTTTTTACCTCCAATTCAGGTGCAGGAACCTCCTAAACTTACCACGTTTGGTGAGAACCTGCATCATGCGGAAGATGAGGACTCTAGCCACGCCTTAAAGAGGGGACTTACCGGAGAAAGTTATGCATGAAAAATATATTATGCAGATTATCTGAACGATTTACTGTCGAAACAACACCACTGGCAGCTTCAATGTAGCTGTCGATTTGCATCAAGGGTTGACTGTCAGCCCATACTTCTTCCTGATCATAATAGATACTCTGACATCGGACATCCAGGAAGAAGCTGAGTATATACTGTTTGTTATTATATCATTAAGCTAGTAGCCGAGATCTTAGAGGTCTAGTGCAGGTTTGAGGTTTGGTGGGACAGACTGAAGAGTGTAGGCCTAAAATTGACTACGACGAATTAAAAAAAATTGCTTGTAGAGAAGATGAGAATGTTAAAATAGTTGCTTTGTAGTGTCACAAGAAAGGATAAAGTGTGAAATTAGTTTGAAAGCGGTGAGTGGCTGAAAAGTTGGAAAAGAATCGTATGTCTTGGTATGGTCATATGACAAGAAGGGATAAAATGTAAGTTGAGATAAACTAGTGCTTGACTGCGATCCCACCTGATGGTAAGTAGCGATGCAATCTTTGATGGTGAGGCGCACTAGTTTATTAAGAGCCTATTCACTCTAGCCTTGAAGACACCCAAATTATTATCAGACGGGAAAACGCAGCAGGCAAACTGTTCCAGTCCTTCGACGTACGCGGTATAAACGACGAGGCGAAACGCTTAGTCCAGACCGTAGAGGTTTCAACAACGTAAGGGTGAATATTCGCCGTACGTCGGGTCGTCCGATGGTAGAATTGCGATGGCGGAATCAAGTCATGCAATTCCTGCGCACACTCTCCAAAATGCATCCTGTAAAACACCGAAAGGCCGGCTACCCTACACCTGTGCTCAAGGCTTTGAAGGTTGGACTTAACCAAATCTGGATCACCAATTAGCCTTTTCCACCGATTCTAAAGCTGACAGGTGGCATTTTGTTCAGGTGCTGTAATAAGTCTAACGCTGTCTTGTCAAAGAGTTTCCCAGTTATTTGTTCGTGGAAGTCAGATAGGCAGTCATTTTAAGCCAAATTCAACAAAGTTGACAGAGAGTTCGGTACGTTGATTAATGTTTGGTACTTTTGCCTACTTTTACAGACACAATTGTATCCCAAGGACTACCAAATTACATTTTTTTCTTTTCTTCTTAGTAAACCGAGAAAACTCATTGTATATCTATAGTTCAGTTGATATTATACAATGTTGTGACCCTTAACTTTCCTATATTCACCCCAGGCGTGCTCTAAGTGTAATTTTGCGGTCAGCCAAGCGTGGCCCACAAATGGTCTAACTAATTTATTTATTTATAGCCCCGATATGGGCCAAGCTCTTTGTTCGGCCGAGATATGCTCAGTTTAATTAAGTATAGTGTTTATATTGTGAGTCAGTTGTGTTTCGTTGATTTTACGTGAGAAAGAGCTAGGCAGTGGTGTTTTTTGTATATTTTTTAAAGAAAATTGGTAATGAAGATCAAGAACGGAATTAGACATTAGAACACTTTAACATTTGCTTGTAATTTATTATATTCGAATACCAAACAAAAAAGGTAGAGTTTTTGATAATTTAAAATCATTATTATTTTTTTTTGTTATAAAGTTGTGTAGAGTACTAAAAAACCTGCCAAGAGCGTGTCGGGCCACGCTCAGTGTAGGGTTCCGTAGTTTCCCGTCCGTCACAATAAGTGTTCCCACTTATGAGTTTAAAAAAGGTTATTTGTTACGTTGACATACTAAGTACGGAACTCTAATAAATGCGGAACCCTAAAAACGGGCCTACAAAGGACGGTGATAACTAAAACAGTCTGCAAGTAGTAGTAATTTCAGCGATTGTGAACTCGTAAAATTACGAATATATTTAAGAAGCAACGATTTTTTACCATGGTAGGTCATGAAAGCACGGAAAATCTTAACATCAACTTTTAAAAAGATGACGTCATTACGCAACGCTATCTATCGAACCATTTATGAACTGGTTTTTTTACATTTTGATAGATGGCGTTAAAAAAATGAATTTTAGTTTTGTTCTAAATTGCCTTAGCATGTTCCTAATAGAAGTTTTATGTAGTTATAAGATAATACCGCCAATGCCAAGGAGAGACCAACCGAACAATTCGATAATACCCGACCCCATCAACTCAGGAAAAATCCTAACAGCGCGAACACGAAATAGCCCAGCGCCATCTCTCGGGGAATTGGGTTACTAATTAATACATAGGTACCAGAAGAAGTTTTCGGTGGTAATTTTTGATTGCGAGAACCGATTTTAATAATTCTTTTTTTGTTTGAAAGAAGATACGTTCAGGATGATAAAATATGTAAACAAAGTTAAAAAAATGCTTGCTTATACGATTATACTACAAACTTAGTCCAAAAATTATTTCGTACAACCTTTTTGTCTTTTTTGTACAAAAACTGTCCTTTCCATCAAGTTCAAAATGATTTTCCTAGAAAGTCCTTATAAAGTTCTACTTTTCAGATTTTTTTCATATTTTCTAAACTTATGGTTCAAAAGTTAGGGCGGCCGGACATATTGTTTTTTACTTTTGGAGCGATTATTTCCAAAATTATTGACACTATCAAAAAATGATTTCAGTAACCCCTATTCATTTTTAGGTTTAAAGAATCTTTATTTCTCATAAGAACACATTACATCGTTCACTAACATGAGATTTAAAATTTATAGTTTAACTGTGGTCGTCTAATGACGAAGCATGCAATACTCCCTATAGTACAGTTACAATAAAATACACAATGGGCTTACAACATTACGTAATAATACTATGATAGAATATAACAGGGCACGACAAAATCATTTAAAACAAGCAAGTAGGTACAACCAACACAATATGGCACAGCTGACCGACTTACTCTAGACGTCACCGAGATACCCTCTTAATTTGCTTTGTAAGAATCGCAGAGTACGACCGATAGGGATACCATTGGTGTGTGCATGTAGGTGTGTGTTTATATGTGGCAGCGCACGACCAGCAGCCAGCGCAATGCTGCTCCATCGTAATCGTAACACCAGCTATACAATAGTCCTATCCTAAGTATAAAACGCGTTCGTCCGTCATGTCAAAAATACATACATTCTATTATAAATTACAGTTTTACTGTGTACTTTTGGACATATTTTTAAGCATTATAATAATAATTAATTAATGTATAAATATATTAATTGCAGAGTACCAATAATAATCTATAATATATATAATTCTTCCATTCGTGTTTGTCACATAAATCCTCTTAAACGGCTTGACCGATTTGCATGAGATTTTATGTGTATACCTATTTGAGTGGGATCCTGGATGGTTCAATAATATAATTAGACCCAGTAGGTGGCACTAAAATCCGGTTCTCAATTTATTATTATTTTTATTTTATTTATTTTTTTTCTAACAAAATGCCAGTTTTCGAACAGGACAATGTCTGTTGGGACTTTGGGACAGCTATTATTTATATCATTATATATTTATTAGATAAATTCAACATTAACAGTCCACTAAACTTTATTAAAAGTAAAACTTTTTATACTTACATAAAACTTTATTGATATTTTTCTTCGCCCAACCATGTAGGTAGGTACCTATATTATTTATTGGTCGAAGAATCTTATGGAAGATTGTTCGTTATGATATATATGAAAATATACCTAGTTGTATATACTGTACTTTAATTCAAAACGGAATAAATAATTATCATCAACGAAGATTACAAAAGCTTAGAATATAAAGTTATTAATTACACTACTCAAAAAGTACTACTACCAGACAGCGAGCGAACGTCGGTACTGGAGAAAAGACTTTATTGGTAACTACCTACAACATTGCGCTTGCACTAGTCATGTTTACGTTTGCTCGTTTTTAGTGTGTGCGAGTTGCGAAACTTTTGGTCTCGGAGACCACTGACTATTTTTTTATTTTATTTTTTTCATAACAAAATGATGTTTCCCGTTACTGCCTTATTACAGTATTTTTGTGAAGAAGGTAGTGTCACCTTACGCTATAGTTAGTGCCAAATTTATCACTCGAAATAAGTAGGTATACATAATATATATTACTAAATAATATGTAGAGGATTGTGTTATTTATATTTACTGTAACAGAGTTTTGATTTATTACTACCTAGTTTGTATTTGTGTCCGTATTTATTTAACATCCATTATTGCTATATATTATTGTAACTCTTTGTTTTTTCCTAAAGTATATATTTTATTAGCTTAATAATTAATTACCTTCTTGTAGAATAAAATCTCTTAGTTTTATTTTGTAAATATTGATACTTGTACACTCTTTTATTTCATTTGGCAATTTATTATATAATTGAACTCCTTCGTATAAAAAGTTCTTTTTTCCATATTTTACTGTCCTGGGAAAACGCAGAACTATTTCATTTCTGTTTCTTAGATTGTGTGTATACGTCTTTTTTGTTAGTTTAATGTTGGTTTGCGTAGTATTTTCTAAAATCTTTTTTACTAGTATACAAGTGTAGTATTTATATAGTTGAGGTAAATTAAAAAGTTTAGTTTTCGCATATAGGTATTTGGTAGGTGTTAAGAAATCGTAACAATATAACCGTTTTATAATTTTGTTTTGAGTCCTCTGTAGGTAATTTAGGTTAGTCTTGGAAGCCGATCCCCAGATCTCAATCAGGTATTCTAGATTAGATTTAACTAGCGAATTGTATATGATGCGTTTTATTTTAGATGGTAAGCAGTTTCCCATTTTGCGCAAAGCTCCAGAAAGTGAAACAAGTTTGGCTCTTACTTGGTCGATATGGGGTTTCCAGGATAATTTGTCATCTAATAGTAGACCAAGGTACTTTTCGGTAAAAGACTGTTTTATGGTTAGATTATTAACGTTCAAAGGGGCGTGAGGTGGAATGGTTTTATTTTTAGCTGCAAATATCATGTATGACGTTTTAGAGGTATTAATAGTAAGTAAATTGTGTAGAAACCACTCATTTATAATGTTTAAATCGTTTTGCGCCTCACTAATAACATCGTGTATCGATTGACCAAAGTAAAATAGGCTTGTATCATCAGCATAAAGAGTCAAATATCCCTTTAACCCAATCTGGTTAATGTTGTTCACATAAATGAGAAATAATGGTGGTCCTAGAATTGAGCCTTGTGGAACTCCATATGTAATTTTTTGGGGAACACTCTCGTAGTTACCAATTTTTACAATTTGTAACCGATTTGATAAATAAGATTCAAATAAACTATAAGCTGTTTCAGTGATACCCAAGTTAATCAGCTTCTGTAACAGTTTAGAATGCGAGACTGTATCAAACGCCTTTTTTAAATCTATAAAAACGCCTAGGCCTACATTTTTTTTGTCTATATTATTTTTTATATTTGTAACTAGGTCAATAGTTGCTGATAAGGTGTTTGATTTCGATCTGAAGCCATATTGCTGGTCTATTAGGAAGTTTTTATCATTTAAGTAATCGATTAGGCGCTTGTAAATTATTTTCTCAAAGATTTTAGATATCACTGGAAGCACAGAAATTGGCCTATAATTGCTAGGGTCCGTTTTAGTGCCCGACTTATAAACAGGAGACACTTTTGCTATCTTCAGGCTGTCTGGAAACACTCCTCGGCTAAGGCATTCATTAATGCATTTAACTAAGGGTTTAATTATAGCATTTTTTACACATTTTAATACTTTTGTGCTAATTCCATCCATACCTGTGCTAGTATCAGCGTCCAAATTATCAATAAGTTTAGCTACCTCTTCGACTGTACAAGGCCTAAATTGGGTAAGTGTTTCTGTGTGTTCATGTCCGTCTTTGTACATAAGTGTGTTACCTGAATTTAAATGATATTCCGATGGTATCCTATCAGCCAACTCCGTGCCAATTGTGGCAAAATAGACGTTCAATATCTCACAGATTTCTTCGCCCTCTGTTACAGTTTTTGCGTTCACTACAAGTTTTGGAGGTATCGTATTGACTTTAATCTTATTCATAGCTAGATAATTAATAGTCTTCCACATCTTTTTTGGATGTTTACTGTATTTTTCGAATTCTTTATAATAGTAATTGTTTTTATAATAATTTATCTTCTTTCGTACTTTACTTCGTTCCTCTAAGAATTTATTCTTCAAGCTTACGTTTGTTTTATCATATTTTAGTTTTTGCCATAGATTGTTTCTGCTATTAATCATCTCAATAACTTCTTTGTTAATCCAGTCGTCCTTTGGCAAATTCATTATTTTTGTTTTTTGCTTCTTGTTTTTTGCGATGTGTGATATAATGAATTCTTCCAGACATTGGTAGTCATCGTTTTTTCCGATGTATGAAACTTCGTTAATACTTTTACATAAATTTTCATAATCCATTGCCTCATACTGTACTTTTTGTTTGATTTTTGGTTTATATTTAAACATTTCTAGATAAATTTGTTTATGGTCGGACATGGCCGAGTCCAGAATAACGAAATGAAAGGATTGTTTTTGTAAATCTGTTGCAACATGATCCAAGATGGTGTTTGTGGTCATAGTTTGTCTCGTAGAGTAGTATTTATCTATTTTATTTAAAATATCGTAACCAGTTTCTTCGAGTTCTGTCAGGTAACGAGTGACATATGTGTTCAAATCCAAGAGGTCCAAGTTAAAATCGCCGAACACGATCGATCTTTTTCTAGTTTCCAGTTGCAAGGTGTATCTTTCAAGAAACTCCGCAACATTTGTACTGCCTGGTTTGTAGATTCCTCCAACGTTCAGAGCATATTTAGGAAGATATATCCATAGGTAGTGGTTGTTATCCCTATAGGTGTTTTCTGTTACATCAAATAGAATATCTTCATGAATGTAGATAGATACCCCACCTCCCTTGCTATCATGTCTGTAATTATATGTGTGTTTGTAGTTAGGTAGATTGTATAATTTTGCATCATCTTCTGATGTTATCCAGGTCTCAGTTAGTATTATGATATGTATAGTAGAAGGAACTGTTTTAAGGATACATTGTAGTTCTTCAAATTTTCCCGAAGTGCGGATACTTCTTACATTAGCATAGAAAAATTTGAGGAATGATGACTTTGAGGGTAGTTCTTCATACTTGTAGATTAGCTGGTAAGTAATATTTCCAGGGCTATCATTTTTGGAACATCCGGGATTAGCTTCTTCTAGTTTTTTGAATGGGATTCGTTTTTTATTATAGTAGGTACTCCTTTTAGATATTTAATTTTTAGGTTAGTTTCCCCCTTATTCTCACGCTCTTTAAGCTCATCTTGGAGTTTTTGCATGTAGGATCTTTGAGTTGGTGTTTGGTCCGAATATATTTTTATGGTCTTAGGCAACATTGAGCGATTTTTTAATAATTTTTTTGACGCATCAGGAGTATCAAACACAATTTTTATTGGGCGTGGTTTATCTCCATTCTGTTTGCCTAGTCTTATACATAGTGAGGGTTTAGGGCAGTCTGCATAGATTTCTGTGAGGATCTTATAATTTTTTTCAGTGTCGCAGTTGTTACCTGAAGAAAGGTTGATGTCCTCTTGCTCGTTCAAACCCACCAATATTATGTTTTTTTCTCTTTGAATCCGATCTTGTATTTCGACAAGAAACTCGTGCTGTGTTTCAAAACTTAAGTCTGATTTCCGGTTCTCACTTTTAAGTTTATTTAACTCATCTTCGATGGAAATTATTCTACTTTGTGTTATTTTATGTTCGATTGTAATGTTTTCCACTGATTTATGCAGTTTTTTATATTCTTCTGTTAGTTTATCAGTCGTTAATTTCAGATCTTTTATATCTTGCCTAATTTCGTTCCGCATCTGTGCTATGGTATCGATTTGTTCCGACATTGCTTCCTTTAGACAGGTCATCATTTCAGTCCGAAACTGGGCCAAGTCTTCCTTGAAATCACATAAGGTGTGTGGTTTTCTTTTTCTAGAGTCTTTATTAACTCGACTTTCATCTTCATCTTCAAAATTAGCGGCCGAACCACCACTCGCACTCCCAGCAAATACAATTGATTTTGATGGAGTCCGTTGTAAATTCATGTTACCTAGCTCCCGGACTAGCCGCACAAAACCGGTTATAGATTTTTATCCGTCTCGTCGGCAGGCAAATTACTTATGTGATTTACGTAGTTTTTAAAATTACACTTTATTTATAATGACACAGAACTTGATTTAGTATAGCTTTAGCAATAACATTTAATACTTCAACGATATTTAAGCAAATATGACACATGCGACCGCGCGCTTCGACACACGACGACCGAAAAAACGGTACCTATTTTTAAATACCTATCCAACAATATATCACACGTTAGGGTTGAAATTTAAAAAAAAATCACTTCCCACTTAACATATAGGGGGGCTACCCTAATAAAACATTTTTTTCCAATTTTTATTTTACCACTTTGTCGGCGTGATTGATATAGTACATATTGGTACCAAATTTCAGCTTTCTAGTGCTAACAGTCACAGAGATTAAGCGAGGACGGACAGACAGACAGACAGACATGGCGAAACTATAAGGGTTCCTAGTTGACTACGGAACCCTAAAAAAGGAGGTAATTCCAAAAAAATGAAACTTACTAAAAATGTTGGTAATTATAAAAAAAACATCTGAAAAACACAACGAGAAAGCAAATTATACGAGTATAACGTTCCAAGCAAGTCACTTTTCGAGCCATTCATCATTATTATACTTGACTGGCCTGTTAGTAGTATCGATTCCCACTCTGAACAAATAATAATAATAATGTTCCACAACTAACAAACAACGCCATCTAGTCCCAAGCTAAGCAGAGCTTGTGTTTTGAGTACTAGACAACTGATAAACATACATAAATATTTCTTAATACATACATAATTATAGATAAATTACACACAGACACAGAACAAATGATCATGCTCATCACACAAACATTTGTCCAGGGTGGGAATCGAACCCATGACCTCCGGCTTAGCAGTCAGTGCTACTAACCACTAGACCAACAGGCCAGTCAAAATGTTTGTGTGAGCACGATCTTGTTTTGTGTCTCAATGTAATTTATTTATAATATGTATATATTTCAATTGATCTTACTGGGTCTGTGAATGCATGTAAATTATTCTTGCTACCCTAATATTGTAATTTATGTTATCAGTGTACGAGTACATATTATCCATAGTAAGTTTTTAAGCAAATGTTAATGGCGGAGATCCTGGTGTCCTTAAACACAGACCTTGAGCCTAGCTTAGGCACCAGTCTCCCACAATATTAAAGAATAAAAGTACCGTTATGTGTCTGATATTTGTCACTCTGTATATTGTAATGTTGTGGCGAGAAATCAATAAATTCATTATTATTATTATTCCATTCATTTATTTATATATATATATTATTATTATTTAGGAATATATAAGTATGTTTATCAGTTGTCTAGCTTGGGACTGGCCGGCATTGTGTGATAGGTAAATAAAAAAAAAATTATAATAAAAAAAAAATATTTCAGTTGTGAGCTGATGTCGGCTGTTAGATATAGGGTTCCAGTTGAAAAGTGTCGCTATAACGACTAGTCTTGTGCTTCTCTCTTCAAGGCATTATACCATTGAAATTCGACAAACGAAATCCCAATGACCACTGACACCCCGACCTGCAGTAGAACAAATAGAACACTAAGCTAATGTAGTTTATCTCGTCTGAACGCAATTTCGACATTCATTTGGTCGACAAAACACCAGATCGACTGGTAGTACCTAGTTGAATGATTTTATGTAATCCTGATCTGCAGTAGACTCGCAGAAGTCTAGGCCGCAATAGTATATCCCGAACATTATCCACAGACATACTCGTACCGCTAATCGTTAAAACACTCTCTGTTATTTTTCTTACATAATCAGCTATCACAATCAGACAAAACTGGAGAGCAATCAAGGACAAACCGCTTTTGGTTATTTCCGAGGTACAAGAGTGTCGGGCTGGGGCTGCGCTCAAGCGGCTCCTGCCCAACCTTGGGGGTCCAGACGCCTCCTGCCGGAGGCTCTACGCGGGGATCGTTCGGTCCATGGCCCTCTACGGGGCGCCGTTGTGGGCGCCGTCGCTGAAAAAGCAACCGGCGGCCATACTGAACGCCTGCCAGAGGGTCATGGCGATAAGGATGGTGCGGGGATACTGCACGGTCTCCCGCGAAGCGGCGAGCCTTCTGGCTGGCCTACCACCGTGGGATCTGAAGGCAACAGTCCTTGCACACATGCACGATATGCGTGTGGAGATGCAACGCCGGGGTGAAAGTCCGCTGCCGCGACAGGTCACGGCATGGCGGACAGAGCTCCGGCGGGATCTCATGGTGAAATGGCGTCAACGACTATCGCAACCCAGTGCTGGGCACGCCACAATCATGGCGGTAAGTCCCCTCTTTGAGGCGTGGCTGGAAAGACCTCACGGCGTCCTTACCTTCCGCATGACACAGGTACTCACCGGACATGGTTCGTTCGGGAGATTCCTGCACTCGATTCATGCGGAAGTGACGCCCGGGTGTCGCCACTGTGCGGAACGCCCGGAGGACACGGTGGAGCACACAGTCGAGGTGTGCCCTGCTTGGGCGGAGCATCGCCGTGCCCTCGTGGGGGCGATCGGCGGCGGAGACCTCTCGCGCCGGGCCTTGGTTGAGGCCATGGTCCGGAGCGAGGAGGAGTGGCAGGCGGTCGCCGACTTCTGCGAAGCAGTAATGCTCGCAAAGGTCCTCCTTTGCGAGCATTACTGCTTCGCAGAAGTCCTCCTGCGCACGCATAAGGCAACGGCGTTATCGCCGCCGCCGTCGCCGGGATTCTGATCCCGATTTCCGGCCAACGTAGACGCGGGCTTGCGGACAGTGAGCAATGGGTAGCTTGCTGTCCGGCCGTCCGGTAACTGTCCGGACCAAGCCCAAGTCGTCGACGGCGCGCACTGTTCCCGCGCGCCTCAAGGAGTTGTCAGCAACAGCAAGGACCCAGCCGGGTCGAAGCCTACTGGGGCCAGGGTTATCCGAAAGGGCGCTCGAGCCCCGGTATGAAGGCTAGAAGGAACGGGGTGGGTTTTTTAGTCAGTAAGAGTCTGACACTATCTCCCGCTCCGCCCAAGGGCGGGGGATGTCAATGCATGATTTTTTCCCACCATAAAAAAAAAAAGGTACAAGAGTGTCACATCATCAACTTCAAAATTCTGGACAGTTACAAAAAAAATATCTAATATAAAAATCCAATAAAATCTTTGATCTGAGAATAAAATGTATTTAAGTTGATTCTCAGACAAAAGGACGCAAGGTTCGAAACAGAACAAATTAGGGCAGTCAAAAGTTGGCTAAATGTTCTCTAAATCTGCAAGCGCTAAAACCACTAACGGATTTATTTCAGCAATTTGTGAAGACGATTTAGAATTCCACTTACTGCGTCCTGACAGGCTTGTAGATAATCCATTTTCCAAGCCATTATTCAAAGCTAAATTCATAATTTTAAGTTCAACAAAACCTAAATTCAAAGTCCGAAATGTTTGGCAACTAGTTCCAACACCATTCCTACTGACAATTGTTTTCGTGCTTTGGCACCAAAACTCAAAGTGGCTACTGAGTTATATGTTGGTTTTCCAATTAGTCTGCGTTAGTACGAATAGTTTTATTTATCGAGGCTCTTTCCATTTTCCGCACATTTAGCGTCACTGTAAGTGGCTTTTAGACATACCGATACGATTTTAAGTTTTGGAAGAGATCAGCTAAAACTTGGTTGCAAGGCTCTTATCGTTAACGTTTAATTTAATTATGCATGTTGGCACCTAAGTCAGGTTGCATTATCTTAATATTGATGTTATTTACTTGCTTGTAATGATCATTTCTTGATCGATGTTTGGAATTGAGAGAGTTACTTTTCAAAGAAGTGAGGATAAAAAAAAAACAATATCCGATACAGCCCCCCCTGGTAAATCATCAATATTTTGTCTATTGACTGCTCCACCTTTGTTTTAATAATTATATATACATTTTTTTTTCTCTGAGACATTGCTTTTGCAATATTTTATTTATTTTTTTTATTTATATTTCAACTGTCTTAAATTTGTTAGTAATTTATTTGGTTAACATTTTATTGATAGTTGTAATTATTATATTATTCCTGATTTCTTTTTTTTATATAGCCTCTTTTTGTAGTGTGAATGTGAGAACACTGTATACTCCACGAACTCTTAGACTACTTCCTATTACGACTTACTTTGTTTTTTATTAAGATAATTTTTATTTTGCTTTTGTGTACAATATTTGAATGGTCTACACTGTTCTTACATAATATCTATCAATATTGTCATACCAACCACTTTTTTAAAAAAGAGTAACCATGGAGTTTTTTGCCGGTTCTTCTCCATAGGAAATGACCAATTTGGAACCGTGCACTAGCTTCTGACGTTTTATAAGTGCCCATGTAGGTCTATGTGAAATAAAATATTTTTGACTTTGACTTGACTTTGAAGCGGGTCACATCGTCAAATCTAAAAGACCTTATTTTCATATCTAGAAATGTGGTCACACGGTTTACTGTTAGGGTAACGTATGTGAGTTTTGATTCACAACGAAATGCACCAAACTTTTTTGTTTTTCGAACAGATCTTGTAAACATAGATTTTCGGGGAAGGACAGTTAAACTAATTACATCTATGGCTAATATCTTTAGAAATCTATATGTTTTTCCCGTAATGGTAAGTGATAACATGTTTGACAGTAGAGCATGCTTGGTAGTACTCTTGACTTAAAAACGGCTAGGTTGTAGTTTTCAGGATATACAAACTGATAGCAAATTCCACTCTTTTTTTTATTATTGATAGGCTTGCGTTTGACCACCAGCTCACCTGATGGTAACCGATGATGTGGTCGACGAGGAAGCACGCTTGCCTAGAAGTAACCTATTCACTCTTGACTAGCTATCAGGAAACACAGACTCCGGCAGGGAATTCCACTCCTTGGCTGTACGCATAATAAATGTGTTCCTAAAACGCTTTGTCCGTATGGGTGGGATATCTACCATGTACCGGTGGCGAAACGCTGTACGTCGTGTGGTCCGATGATGGAACGGACTTGGCGGAATTAGATTATGCAATTCCAGTGCACACTCCCCGAAATGTAAACGATAGAAAACCGACAGACTAGCAACTCGGCGGCGATGTTCAAAACTTTGGAGTTTCGACTCTACAGGTGCATCATTGCCGATGATTCTCTTGGCTCGCCTCTCGATCGACTCCAGCGCATCAAGCTGGGCAGATCCATCCCAAAGATGAGAACAGTTACTCCATACACGATTGAACTTGGGCTTGATAAAGATTGAGTAGCTGTTCCGGCGAGAAGTACCGTCTCACCTTTGCTAAGATCCCCAATTTTTTGGCAGCCAGTTTAGTCTTTGCCTCAATGTATGAGCCAAAATTGAGGATATCGGCACGGTCACACCCCGGAAAAGAAGGAGCCGGGTAGAATTGGCTCCGTTTAGCGAAAAAAAGACACGCCTGGGTTTTGGATGCATTGAACTTGACCAGATTGGCATCGCCCCAGTCGGAGACCACCTTCAAGGACGAGTTCAAGCGTTCAACCATAGCCTCTCGGAATGACTGGATCATTTGACCCGCTAGCTTGTGCGTCAGACACATATTTCTCAAAAATAGTGCTGTCGTCGCATACCCAAAGATACCGGGTTTAAGTAGATCATTTATGTGCAGCAAAATCAGTGTTGCCGAGAGCACTGACCCCTGACCCCGGCATTAATATCCATTTGACCGTACGAGCAGCCATCAATAACCACTCGGATGGATCGATCCCTCAAGAAGTCTGCGATCAAATTACACAAACCAGTGGGTAAACTGAAGGAAGCTTATCAATAAGGCTTTCGTGCCAGACCCTATCGAAAGCCTTTGGGAGACGGCAAGCGCTTCCCCATGCTTCTCGATGGCCTTGCTCCAGATATGAGTGGCATACGCTAGAAGATCCCCAGTAGACCGGTTTTGGCGAAAACCGTATTGTTATTGTTTTGTCGTTAGCTTCTAGGCATGCCAGAAGCTTTCTGGTAAGCACCCGTTCCATACTCTAACAGAGGACGGAGGTGACAGAGATGGGTCGGTAGTTTGCCGGGTCAGCTCGACTGCCCTTCGTAGGCACAGGCTGCACGTTAGCTTGCTTCCAAGCAATCGGCACTTTTCCAGTCTCATATGAAAGGCGAAATAGGCGTGTCAAAATTGGAGACAATTCAGGTGCACAAGTTTTAAGCACGACCACTGGTATCCCGTCAGGACCGCTGGCTTTGTTCACGTCTAGGCTACGTAGCATCCTACGGACGTCCTTCTGATGGATGCGAATTTTTTACTTATGTAAAATCGGATGTGTAAATTCGGATGTAAAAAGTGTCCCTCACTTGTAAATTAAGCTAATGTTTTAACTCTTTGTTAAACAAAAATACGTCTCCGTCAAAGTCCGCCGCTGATTCCGTAGTCTTAAAACTCTTCCCCAAACAATTAATATTCGATCTAGCCCGTCCAGTGGTGCAACGAGACGTCTCTCCAACGACGTTCTTAGCCGAAGCCTGCACCCCACAAAAGTTACCTAAAGCATGTATTCACTTAGTTTTAGTTCAATTTTTAGATTATTTAGAAGTCCTCGTAGAAGATTTTAACTTTCTTATTGTCGTCACATACAAGCCCGAAAAGCACACGACAGCAAGAAACTTTTTATTTAAAAAATAAACAAATAACTGAAAATTGAATTGAATTTTTAACATTGAGTTCAAAATTGAATTCAGTTCAATTCAGCTTTGTATCTCATTGTAAAATTAAGTAGAGCAAAAAGCTGCTATTTAAAAAATAAAATCAAGTAGTATGTCTCAGAAATCTAGGCGCTTAAAGTTATTCCTTCTAAATCAAATGTAATATTCTAAATGTTTATCGACGAACTACGAATGCAGGATTTGCTGAAATTCCTTTGACTATGCATATAATTTTATCTTGATATTTAATACAAAGGGTACAACTCGGATTACATTTCCATTGTGCTATCGAGATTTTGTATCTTGGCTGAAGCTTGCTAGAAGTGTAGTGATGAGCTGTATTATCGATATCATCGTTATGGTTTCAGCTTTTTAGTATTATTTTATTTTTCGACACCTTATTTGTTAACCTGAAATAAAATAATTCCATTCTACTAAAATCTGTTATCTACTTAATTCGTTTTAATTTCTATATGGATAATATTATTGGTTTCGAGCCAAAAGTACAAAATAATAGTGATGGATACGCAAAGCAAGATGCCAACAAAAAAATAAAATGTAAACAATAATGGTGTTGTTTGTTAAATAATGAGCTTCATGTGATTGGTTACCTTCTATGTTATTACCCTTAGGAAAAATTTGAAGATGATTCTTAAGGAAAACTGAAAATTGAGAAAAACGGGGACAAAGCTAGCCTAGTACTAAATAAAATAATCAAGATTTTTAGGTAAGTTTTGATGAAATGTTTTCTTCATAAACACAAGCCATAACAATTTCAAAAAGACAAACTTGATCAAACTCAATAGCTACTAAAAAAATCCCTGAAAAGTTACAGTATAAATATGTATATCGTCTATGCTTAGTAAATAAAAAAATCTTTGCAAATCTACTTGAAAAGGACACTATTTTAATTTTTTATTTATGATAGGCTTGCGCTTGACAACCTTTTCACCTGATGGTATACGATGATTTGGTCGACGATGAAGTACGCTTGACACTTATAACTATCAAGAAACACAGGATTGATGAAGATATTTCTACTTTTCTGTACACGAAAACTAAGTCAGTAACATTATTTCTCACTGGTTTGTTACTGGTTAATTTTACTAACTTCATCACGCGCTCATTCGTGAGCACGCACCTGCGTCTGTCCCAAACAGCTGCTCTTAAATTGTTTTATGTCTTACGCAAAATCTTATTTGGAATATTTCTCTTGTTCTTGTCGCATATTGTTAGGATTTAGATAATTTAGATGAGGCTGGTTAGAGGCGAAATTTTTCATCACATTTCACTGCTAACATAACTTGAAATTATATTTTACTTTTTTACTAAAATAATGGTATCTAATTTTTAGAGGCCAGAATAAGGTAGAGTTAAACATGTACTTACATCAATTTCATACAGCAAAAGAATAAAGTGGTTATATAAGTACCTCAACTCCCGAGATTAATTTTAAAGTGCAGATTTCTTTTATGACACTATCAAAAATATAGCAGAAACAAAATCTTCCAAGAATATACACCGCTAAATTTTAATCGTTTTAATCCCATGGAGGGTCGATCCGGTACATGAAACACTATCGATTTGTATAGATAAAATTAAAAAATAAAGTATCTCTTTTTCAAAACTCGTATTAATTCACGCATGTACGAAATTAGTATCTTTAAGAAAACGTCAGCTGAGCGAGTTCAATGACCTGTAGTTAATAGTCGGCGTTGCGTACAAAGTACCTACAGGTCATTGAACTCGCTCAGCTGACATTTCTTAAAGAAATTAATTTCGTACATTTTTTTTTTTTTTTTTTTTTTTTTTTTTTTTTTTTTTTTTTATTATTGATAGGCTCGCGCTTGACCACCATCTCACCCGACGGCAAGTGATGATGTGGCCGACGATGGAGCACGCTTGCCTAGAAGTAACCTATTCACTCTCGACTTAAAGACCCCTAGGTTGTAGCTATCAGGAAACACAGACTCCGGCAGGGAATTCCACTCTTTAGCTGTACGCATAATGAATGTGTTTCCAAAACGCTTTGTACGAATGGGTGGGATATCCACCATGTACCGATGGCGCAACGCCGTACGTCTAGTGGTCCGATGATGGAACGGACTTGGCGGAATTAAATTGTGCAATTCCAACGCACACTCACCGAAGTGTAATCGATAGAAAACCGCCAGGCCAGCAACTCGGCGTCGATGCTCAAGGCTTTGGAGCTTTGACTCAACAAGCGCATCATCACCGATGATCCTCTTGGCTCGCCTCTCAATCGACTCCAGAGCATCAAGCTGATACTTGGCAGACCCATCCCAAAGATGAGAGCAGTACTCCATACACGATCGAACTTGCGCTTGGTATAGGTTGAGCAGCTGTTCCGGAGTGAAGTACCGCCTCACCTTAGCTAAGATCCCCAGTTTTTTGGCAGCCTGTTGTGCTTTTGCCTCAATGTAAGAGCCGAAATTGAGGGTAGATGATAACGTTACCCCAAGAAGCTCAAGGCCGTCGTACATGTGTAAATTAATACGAGTTTTGAAAAAGAGGTACTTTATTTTTAATTTTATCTTTACAAATCGATAGTGTTTCATGTACCGAATCGACCCTCATCATCATCATCATCATCATCATCATTTCAGCCGATACACGTCCACTGTTGGACATAGGCCTCCCCCAAGCGTCGCCACATCGAACGTTCCTGTGCGTCCCGCATCCATCGATTCGACGCTCCACGTGATTAAAATGATTAAAATTTAACGGTGTATAGAAGTCTATAAATTAACCTTACCTCAGTTGACGTAGAGAGATCTTTTTCAATTAAAAATACTAATAAAAATTGTTTGTTATATTTTATTTATCTAATCTATCTCTGAGGTTTCTATTATTATTTAAATTTATTTGTAATATTGTTGGCTACAAGTAATTTTTTATTAGTAATCCCGGGAAGATCTATATTAATATCAACATTTCGAAGCAAGTAGATAAATAACACTACTTAATTCCGACCCCTGCTAATCATAATAGAGCAGCAAATAAATAAAATATAGTATATTATATTAAAAACGTATTCTGTCATTTAAGAATATACCTTTTTTTTCCATACATCGATGTTTATAATGTACATCACTACTTGGCTTAAAACTTTCATGTGCAGCTTATATTCAGATAGAAGTTGGACACAAAATAACAGACAGGTCTCAGTAGATTTGCTTTGATTTATGTAAGACCTCATATAATTTAACACATAATGTATTACTAGGTGTACCTAGTAATACATTATGTGTAAAATTATACCTTCATTCATCCTTCATATCCTTCGAGTTTGGCTGATTTTTTTTTTTCTTGGCATGTGTGGGAAATCCTCAAGAGCGCGAGCGCCCAAACTGCCTTTCAAACGAGATACGGAATCTTACTCACTAAAACCACACTTCTGCCTTTGTCAATGTCCTCTTAACATAATTAGAGCCCTTGTTGCTCTGATGTTTTGTGGGTGGCTTTTTGTGTTTTAAAAGTCTACTCGGTGAGAAAGAATAGTTTAATAATACATGCAGAGGGTATTTTTTTTTAACGGATGTTATAGAACCCATCTTTTGGGAGTCCGACCCAATTTATGAGATTTTTTCATTTGGCGATTTGTTTCGAAACTAAACTACTGCTTAAAACTAACTTCCTCTTACCCAAAACCTTAAACCTAAACCTTTAATGACGTCACTTAATTGCAGCAAACCCGGTACTTATTAAGTGTGAACGTGACATCAACGGGCTTTCGTTAGGATCCCCACATTTTCTGATCATTAGGAAAATGTCACTACCGATGCGAAAATAAATGAAAAAGTTTTGCACTGGAGTAAGGTGGCTGAAAGTAAAATGTAGACGATATTAATTATTATTATGAGAATTGAGGAGTAGGAAAAGTTTTGATTAGTAAAGATTTTTAAGGCAACCCAACTAGGTAAAAAGTTGTTGTATTTCAGCATTTCAATAAAAATGTTTAAATATTGACTTGGTTTTAAAAAACTTTGGTCACTCATTAAATTTTCAGAAAGTCATCTTCAACAAACAATTATAATTTCCACAAAACGGCGTCTCTTAAACTAATATCAATGTAAAATTGCATTGACATTTACACCTTTCTACAAAAACCCAGAGCTGAGGTTGAAATTGAAATTAATCTGCTATTGAAACTTATCTAAAAACCAATTCATCAAGGATATTTGCATATTCAGAAACGTTAAATGTAACCATTTTCTAGAACTCAAAGTTCAGCATTAGTAATTTATTGTAGAAATTAATATTCGTTATCAAAGTGGTCAAGGGGTTAGAAATAATTGGGGACTATTTAGAGGACTTTGTAATTTTCATAAATTACCAATTTAAGCTATTAGGTTTTGATGAGAGAGATAAAATATTTAATTCTTTAATTTACAGTGACTTCACTGTAAGTTACTGACACGGGAATTATTAAAAAAAAGTAACATTGATGTAAGCACAATTTCAAATCAGCCTTCTCCTCGAGTTGTATTCCACATCACTACATTACTGAGGGTCGTGAAAGTTCCGCTGGATTAGCTTCATTTTTTTTTTTTATTGTTGATAGGTTCGCGCTTGACCGCTATCTCACCTGATGGAAAGCGACGATGCGGTCGACGATGGAACGCGCTTACCTAAAAGAAACCTATTCACTCTCGACTTAAAGATTCCCGGGTTGTAGCTATCAGGAAACACAGACTCCGGCAAGGAATTCCACTCCCTAGCCGCACGCACAATGAATGTGTTCCCAAAACGTTTTGTGCGTGTTGGTGGGATATCCACCATATACCGGTGGCGCATAGCCGTACGTCTGGTAGTCCGATGATGAAACGGGCTAGGCGGAATTAGGTTATGCAATTCCGACGCACACTCCCCGAAATGCAACCGGTAGAAAACCGACAGGCTAGCAACTCTGCGTCGATGCTCAAGACTTTGAAGCCTCGACTCGACGAGTGTATCATCGCCAATTATCCTTCTGGCTCGCCTCTCAATTGCCTCAAGTGCATCAAGCTGGTATCGGGCAGATCCGTCCCAAAAATGAGAGCAATACTCCATACACGATCGAACTTGCGCTTGATAAAGTTTGAGCAGCTGTTCCGGCGTGAAGTACTGTCTGACCTTTGCGAGAACTCCCAGCTTTTTTGCAGCCAGTTGAGCCTTTGCTTCGATGTATGGCCCAAAGTTGAGTGTTGATGTCAGCGTAACACCAAGAAGGTCAAGATGGTCGGTTATCGGCACGGTTACACCCCGGAAAGTTGGAGCAGGACTGAATTGGCTCCTTTTAGCGGAAAATAGACACGCCTGGGTTTTTGCAGCGTTGAACCTGACCAAATTGGCATCGCCCCATTCGGAGACTGCCTCCAAGGACAAGTTCAAGCGCTCAACCATAGCCTCTCGAAGAGACTGGATCTGTGACCCACTAGCTCGCGCGCTGGATATGTAACTCTCAGCAACAGTGCTGTCGTCTGCATACCCAAAGGTACCGGGCTTAAGCAGATCGTTTATGTGCAGCAAGAATAATGTTGCCGAGAGTACTGACCCCTGTTACTGACCCCTGTGATTCATACTGATGGTGTCTCGCCATCTGTGACGGTTCATGGCATCACGAAGGGTGACATGCAATTGGGTGTCCAGTGTGGATCGGGCCTGATCTGCCCATCTTTTTAGGCTACGGCCTGGTAGTATTTTGCTATCAACCATGCTAGTAACGGTGAGCTGTTTAAGGTTCTGGCTACTTTTCCTGGTTATTTGGGCAAAAAACTCTAATACTCTGCGCTACTCTAGTAGACAGTCTAATCTTGATGTGACGATTTCGAATAAAAAGTATAAAAGTTAAGTCTTTAAATAGTCCATAATTCATTAGAGGTCACACGATCAATTGCAAACATTTCGTACTTTATTATTTTGATTTTATGGTTACTGCTGATAGAATGTCAGAATTAACACTTTGAGTAAAATCTCAAGAAGTACTAATTAATTGAGCCCGAGAGAAAGTAAAAGAGAAAAAAAAAATTATCGGAAAAACATGCCACCTCATTTTATTAACAGTTCTAAAGCTAAACCACTTCCCTAAACAAACCTACAGAATAACAAAAAAAAACGGATTTTTCCTCACACATTTTTCCACATTTCCCAGAGGTAATTAACCGCAAACCATCCCAGAATTTTGCCAAAACCGATGCCCATTGTTATATAGAATCTGCGAAAAATAACCGTGGATTAGTCCCTCGGTAAATTAATTAATAAAGGCAAAACAATGAATGGTATAGCCAGCTGTAAGACCGTATATTAAAACGGCCCATTGTTGAGACTCGCATGAAATAATGCTGCTTCACCTTTGTTCCTCTGTTTATTTTTTCTTTTCTATTTTACTTTGCTGAATGCATCGGAAATTGATGTCTTGGGTTGGGACAGTTGCATTGTTGGAGGAGAGTTATGTAAAGCTGAAAGTGGGTTAGGTTTTTGTACTGTCTAATGGTGTGTGGTTTAACTAAAGGTTAAACGAATAAGTTTAAAATTAAACTGAAAAGTTTACAGTAAAAAAACTAGCATCACCTCTTTTTTTTCATTTTTATTAAAAAAATCAGAAAATATTCAATATGCCTAGCGCATGGATCTCTCAATGAAATCTACAATTACAATATTTAATGTATTTAATGAAAAAATATTTTCCGCTTAGAGAAACAATTATGAATTTACTGCGTAGAAATCGCTCTTGGAATTTGAATTATAAATGAACAAATATATCAAGCATTTTCATAAAATCAAGCAATCAGCAGCTCAAACTTTATCCTGTACCTCTTGAAACTCAAACCCAATCTTTTTCGATGATATTACCCAAAATATTTCGCTATTATCTAAGCTATGTAAACGCGAAATAGGGGCAGGACTAATTCCGGTCCGCGCCACCTATAAAACATAATTAGAAAGAGGTCGCTCAGAGGGACAACTTTATAAAGTGACTTAATTTCTTTTAACTTACTAATGCTACTTTTTGTTTCCAAATTCTCATTTCATTGAAGAATTTGGAAGTTTCCTTTTTATGGGAGTAATTATTTTATGATGAAAGTAAGATGAAATAAAAACTGCTAAAACAATTTAATGTTCATTTTTACGCAAAGACTATCAAAACGTTTTGTGAATAAAGATTATTAACAGGTTACAAATTAAGAATGCAATTTGCTATTGATGAATTCTTTCTACCTATTATTCATGCAGTCAACGCGAATTTGGCAATTTGTGACATTAATTTTGGAAAAAGTTTCTTTACAGAAACTAGGAATAAATTAATTGGATAAGATAATTTTTACAGTCCCATTACCTGGAGCGTTAAAACCATCAAAACTAGTTTTATTTTTTGTAGATAAAATTTAAAAAGAAAATATGATATGTGTAATAATAATATGTACATGTATGCTAATAATAGGTAACATATTATAATTATTTACTTTTCAAATTTTATTCATAGTAATAAAAAATCGAGTTAAAAAACCCCAGGTCAATTAGAAAATAGTAGATAACTTCAAAAGATAAGTGAAGTGATATATTATTGTGAATCATAGACATAGGTAAAAATACAAAAAATAGTGCAAATACAACATTATTATGCACGCAGTTATAAATATTCGTAGCTACTTAACATTAAAGTCATTTACGAGCATATATTTTGTTATTTCCAGAATGTAATATGTAAATTTATCGACATTACAATGCGTTTATATAATTCCCCTAAACTACAAAATTTCGTTGGTTTTAAATTTTAAAGCATGATACATATTTAGCAAACGTATGTTTCTGCCAGTCCTTGAATGTTGCACGTAACTGATCTTTTATTCACGACTCTGCGTGTTTAACGTGATATATACGAGCTGCTGTATGTGTTGTATTTACATATTCGACAACATTTTGGAACAAAGACGGCATACAACAATTTGGATACAAATCGAGAGGGAAACAACGATACAATGATATACTGTTGTTGTATGTGTCTGATATTCAGCCGGCGCAAACGGTTGTATCAAATCTTAGGTTTTATTACACGTTGGGTTGGTTTCACCCCAGTTCCAGAAATAGGGAAACTGTGTGCTAAAATAAAAGGTAATAATGATTTATACATGGGCTAAATGAGGCCACTACTATTCAATAGAGCAGAAGTGATTCAAAATTAATGAATATAAATTCTTGACTGATCAAAGGTGAAGTTGAAAATAAATATATTGATATATTCAAGTCTCTGACTGATAAATATATTGATATTTCAGTATAATTTTTAATTTATTTCAAAGAAATTTTTATTTTATATTTTCAATGTCATTTCCGTTTCGTTTGGTTTTCGGTTGTAGGAGAATAGCAATAACCCATCTATTCCCGTGGGTGTAGTAAGTAGCGACTGAGGAACATACCAGAGAATGGGCAGCACCATTTTCTGTGCATTTAAACAACCACACTAATAATAATAATTTGTTTATTTACCGAAAAAGTACATAAAGATACAAACAGTAGGTTGAGAAGTTATACAGTTCTTTAGGTGGGTATGTTGTAATCTGTACTAAAATAGAATCTACTCGTAGAACCCTGCCTCTCAAACTAGGTAATAACCTGTATTTTGAGTAATAGTGAACAGCCTCTAAACTCTTATACAATATTACGAGTATTGTTACAACAATTGATGGACGATGTCGTCCTACCCACAGAACACAGGAGTCATACAGTAGATCTTCTGTTCTGTGGTCCTACCGCTGCAATAATTTATGTGTTCTGTTTTAATTGTGAGGTGTGTGATGGTGTGTATGTGTAGTAAAAGGTGAGTAATATGTGTGACAGTGTGCATGTATGATAAAGTGGGGATGTGTGGGGGGTGTTTGTGCGCATGTTTGGGTGTGTGAATGTTAGCAAAATCGGGGTGCGGGAGAGATTAGGTGATGTATGTAAGTAGAGACTCCGTGTAAGCATAGTCCCTTTCTAAGAGCCACTCTGTTACTATAGTTTTAATAGCGTTGGCGTTCAGTTTTAGGATTTTTAGGAGTTGGTTAATTTTATTGTACATGTATTTGCCAAGCGTGAAAAATTGGTGCTCAGCGAAAGTGGTTTAATGCTAAGATCCTGTGATGAGTTGTTGTCAATTATTTAGATTTGATAGTGACAGCTTAGCATGAGTTCTTAGCATTCATCGGAGCACGAAGAGTGGTCGTACCGAAAGAACTTTGCAGTTAGAGTATAGTTCAGTAGTTTGGAATCTATACGGTTTCCTATTCATAACTTTAAGAATGGCTCTTTATGCTCTTTCTACTCTCAAGATATTTGTTTTAGTTTCTCCAGCCCATGCAGTAATGCAATACCGAATAACAGATTAGCAAAGAGCATAATACACCATCTTCAGAGTGTCAAGTTAAGCCGACTCTCTCAATGACTTAAAGACGTGTATTAGGCACATTATTCTTTAATTCTTTATTGTACACTATAACAACACAAAATAAGTGGATAACAAAGTTCATGTACATAGGTGAGCTTATTCTTGTGATAAGAGCGTCAATTTGTTTGTCCCATCTTAGTCCATCATCAATCTGAACTCCGAGATATTTGACATTTTCAAATCTAGTAAGAGTTGGACAGGCACAATATGGGATTGGATTTGAGCATGAGTGAGCTGTTATACTGAAGGTGTGTGGCGGCCTCATGTTACGTCGGATTGCGAATGGAATGTAAGTGGTTTTGGTTAAATTGAGTGTTAGGAGGTTAGAATTCAACCATTTTATTATTTTCAAGGCAAGGCTCATTCTGCAGTTGTCCATACTATGTCCCAAGTAGGCCCGTAAACAAAGACCGCGGTGTCATCTTCGTATGCATATATGTCACATTTGGGGAGGTTCATTTTGCAAAGGTCGTTCACGTAAATCTAAAAGGAAATGGGGTCGAGTATACTACCTTGGGGGATACCATATGTTATTGGTTCCTCGTCACTGTAGTAGTTACCTACTTTAACAAGTTGCGTTCGATTATGTAGGTAACTTTTAAAAATTTCTAGTTGTATTCCACACATACCATTAAGATCCAGCTTTTGAATAAGTTTGACAACAGAAACTGTATTAAAGGCTTTCGAGAAGTCTACACAGATTCTCAGGCACTTTATTTTATTGTCTAGCTTGCTGGCAACCTGCTGTGTAAAGTCCGTATTGGTTTTGGCAATGATGTGGTGTTTGTCCAGGAAATTCCTTAAATAATTTGCGAGGATCTTCTCCAGCAATTTAGAAAGTGCAGTTAGAACAGATATTGGCCTATAGTTACTAACACAGCTTCAGTCCCCTCCCTTGTGAATCGGGTGTATTATTGCCTTTTTAAAAGCATCCGGAAATATACCAGTTTGTAGGCTACAATTACAGAGAAAGGTTATAGGTGGAACCAAAAAATGTTTTTAATAGTTTGGAATTGATGCCATCCCAACCTACGGCAGTCATGACGTAATTTCAAAATGAGAGAATCTACCTCTGTTTCACCCACTCCTGACATGTCAAGATGTAACCCAAATATAAGTTACATTTGGGTTACGAGCGCTGTTCGGACATTGTTCGCTTGCATCTATTGTCTGTCTAAGTGCTGGTAACACGATTTGTGCAGCCAAATTTTTACTTACGTTACTAAGGACAAAACCGCCCATTGTGCACTTATTCTTTTAAATTTTTGTCCTGTATTTTTGTTTATTTGGTGTACAATAAAGATTATAATAAATAAATAAATAATAAATAAGGAAGTGATTTACCTCGTTCAAAGACGTTTTAGGATCGTCACTTAATTTGAGTAGCTCCAAAGGGCTGTGTTTGTTATTTATCTTTTGTGTGTCCTCCAAAAACATAAACAAAAGCTCCTAGTATCTGACAGCCCGTCTACTCTTGACTCCGGTAGCGGTCAAGGCAACGGCCGAGGCAAGGGTGCTAAGAATCATCGGTTGAGATCCAGCTGCCTCTTAAAAGAAAAACGACAGGACTGGCAACATATAATACGCATACACTAAAGACTGACGTGAAGATCACCGAATTTGAAGAGGACCAGATATTTCTCAAATCCGGTAACGTTTAATGCTAGGTAGCTACCTAGCATACATTATACTCAATATATCATCAAGATATTCGCTGAAAGTCATACAGGTTTATGCCCCAACCTCGTCACACCCCGATGACGAAGTAGAGACTATGTGTGAGGATCTAAAGCCAAGCATGGATATAAGACTAACTTTACTGTGGTCATGGGAGACATCAACGCGACATTATGCAAATGGTGACGAGCTGCGAGTGGGGCCATTTACGTCTGGACGTCGGAACCACCGGGAAAACATACTGGCTAGATTTATGGAGAGGAGGGCCTGTAACATGATGAACTCCTTCTTCAAATAGCGTGAGCATACGAAATAGACCTGGCAGCCTGGTGGCCTGCTAGTGCAACTAGAAATGAGACTCACATCATCTTGTCGACGAAAAAGCGATTATTCAATGATATATCTGTGATTAACGTGGTGAAAACTGGAAGTGATCACTGCATGGTAATTTAATATCAAGTTTGAAAGGTCTCGATTGGTGAAGTCTACGCTCTGTCCAACATAGATCCAGATCCAAAACTTCGAGAGATTTTAGCTTGAACTGCACAATTGTTTCGAGTGCCTAGGGAGCTCCATGGATGAATATAATGATGAATTCGTGGAAGCTGTCCGAACGGTCTGGTCTAATTTTTTTTAAACTCAACGTATAAATATGAACAAAAGGCTCTCTGATCCAACTCTCGAACTCATAAAAAGGAGGTGTGAGATGATTCTGCTGTCGTTAGACAATACGTACAGATATCGGCAGCTCAATAAACGGATCTCAAAGTTTCTGAAATACGACCATCGGTGCTTTAATACCTCTTAGTATTAAAGCACCGACCCTATATTAAGGTCGTGATTGAGCGAAATAAGGGCTTCAAAGTATTTGCACGGGATCTGTCTACTGAGCAGAGCCAGCTAACTAAACAGAAAATCGACGATAGGAGAGTCATATCCGTGATATCGAAGCTTCTGGGAGAGATCAAGGCAAATGCCTGTGGTCAGTTTTACACGTCTATCACTGAATCCACTGCAGATCTAGCAACGACTCAAGAACTAAATTGATGCGACACTATACCGAAGATATCCCGGTCGTCGGCCTTTACAGGATTAGGTTGGCTCTGAAACAGCTGAAAATAAAAGGCATTGGGTGAGGACAAAATTACGGCTAATCTCCTGAAGGCAGGTGGGAAACCAGTCCTTAAGGCCTTTCAGAAGCTATTTGATTCCGTCATACTCGAGAGAAAAACGCCACGGGCATGGAATAGTAGAGCTGGCTCTTCTTTAAGAAGGTCGACAATGCTTTGTTTAAGAATTATGGGCCAATCTCACTTTTGACCCATAACTACTGCAGTTTGACCCTTATCTACTGTAGCTACAGCTGTTTTCCAGAATCATCACTAACCGTGTTGCACGTAGGTTCGACGACTTCCAGCTTCCCAAACAATTCAGATTCCGTATAGGTTTTAACACAGTGGCAGGTTATACAGAAGCATGAAGAGTATAATCAGCCTCTCTGCTTAGCGTTTGTGGACTATGAGAAAGCCTTTGATTTGATCTAAACCTGGTTTTTGTGCTTGAGTCTCTCCAACGGTGCCAGATTGACTACTGGTACATTGAATTGCTGAAGTGTTTGTAGAAAAACATGGTGGTATGTCAGTCTGACTTCAGGACGAAAGTTTATGACCAGTTCGTGTTGCCAGTCATGACAAATGGCTCCAAGACGTGGTCGCTTACGATGATCTTAATTATAAGACTTAAAGTCACTCAAAGGGCAATAGAAACTGCTATGCTCGGAGTTTCCTTGCGTGATCACATCAAAAATCAGGATATCTAGAGGAGAACCAAGGTGGTTGATGGGGACGAAATGTTCTGGACGACCACGTACCGAAAGACGCAATATTGGAAGTCTTCCCACAAGGTGGACCGATGCCCTGGTGGTAGATGCGTCGTTATGTTGACGTTTGGGGAAAGCCTATGGCCAATTTAATAGTGGATTTCTTTCGGCTGAAATGATGATGATGATCAAAGTTATTTAAATTAATTATTTTTATATAAAAGCGATGCTTTTTTATAATCTCTTTTTTCTATATAAGTGCTGTGCACGCTTATAAGTGACATTATTCACCTATTTTTTTTTCATTCGGACTGGCCTGTTAGTCTAGTGGTTAGTAGCCCTGACTGCTATGCCGGAGGTCGTGGGTTCGATTTCCACCCAGGACAAATGTTTGTGTGATGAGCATAAGCATTTGTTCTGTGTCTGGGTGTAATTTATCTATAATTATGAATATATTTAGAAATATATAAGTATATTTAGCAGTTGTCTAGTACTTATAACACAAGATCTGCTTAGCTTGAGACTAGACGGCTTTGTGTGATAGTTGTGGAAATTATCTCCTTTATTTGTCTTTTTTGCATATCATTTACATTTTTAAATATTTTTAAAAGAACATATAAATATAAAAAAAAAAACATTTAAAAATATAAAAAATAGTTCTCCGCCGGTGTCGGGAGCAGGGTCCACGCTACCGGTGGTTAGGGCTGCAGAGACAGGAACCTCCTCACAATGTGACCCGTGTCGAGGAGTACTGCCTCCTGTATCAGGCCCTTGATCGAACCGCGCAACGACAGCTTCGATAGATGGTCGTCGAAGCTTTTGGTTATAAGGTCATTGACGGTCACGACAATCGGCACAATGACAGCCGAGTCCACCTTCCACATGTCGACAACCTCGTGTGCTAAGTCGAGATATTTGATTTGTTTCTCTTTCTCAGCTTTCACGAGATTCTCGTCATGTGGGATGGTGACATCGACTATCATTGCGCGGTGCGCTAATCGGTCTATCACTAATATTTCCGGCTTATTGGCTACAATAGTCCTATCAGTAATGATAGACCGATCCCAGTACAACGTGACATGGTCATTTTCGAGAACTGGGTCGGGCACATACCTGTAATACGGTATATATTTACATAATGTTGTGGATACCGACTAATCTCTGTTGTGCAGACCTATTTATTAGTTTATTTTGTTTTACCAGGAAAATCATTTTAAAATGTTTGTATTATCTAGTTACTTTTTTTGTATTATTGATAGGTTCGCGTTTGACCACCATCCACCATCGTAAACGATAGAAAATCAACAGGCTAGCAACTTAGCAGCGATGCTCAAGGCTTTGGAGCTTCGACTCAACAAGTGCATCATTGCCGATGATCCTCTTGGCGTCTCAATCGACACCAGCGCATCAAAGCGCCCAAAGATGAGAGCAATACTCCACACACGATCGAACTTGCGCTTGATAAAGGTTAAACAGCTGTTCCGGCGTGAAGTACCGTCTCACCTTTGCTTAATTATAAACACATATTTATAATCAAGCAAAGGTGAGACAGTAATTTTCTCCTTTTAATTTATTTACAAACTTGGGGATATTCATTGACAAGAACTTTTCCTGGACTGCCCAGCTACAAGAAGTCAGTCGTAAATTTTTCGCTTCTGCTGCATCTTTGAGAAGACTTCGCAATTTCTTACCGACTGCCACCAAGATTGCGCTTGCACAGTCACTTCTTCTTCCCATCCTTGATTATGCTGATGCCAGCTATCTTGACCTCACTCAAGAGCAACTGGATAAACTTGAGCGGCTTCAAAATTTTTGTATAAGATTCATATTTGGTTTGCGCAAATATGATCACGTTTCCGAATTTCGTGTAATGCTCAAGTGGTTGCCAATTAGTCTTAGCCGGAATGTTTATATTCCTTCTCTTCTGTATAATATCCTCTTTTCCCAGCATTTTGCTGAGCGCTGGCCGTTTTGCGCGGATGTGACGCATATCTTATGTGTTTATTTTAGGTCGATATTGTTATTTATTTTTTATGGTATGCGTCATGTTTGACGTGAATAAACACTTTTTCTTTCTTTCTTTCTTTCTTTCTTCTTTCTTTCCCCTTTCACGCCTCTTTACCTTAAAAAACGTTTTGAGTTTCTCTGCAACTCGCATACAAAGTTGCTAGATCATCAGAAAACTTGCGACTTAAATTGCCAATCCATACCACGGCGTTCTTTGACAAATCATTTACTGTCTAGGCTGCTCGTCTGTGGAATGGATTGCTAGACACAATTAAACGCGCTCAATCGTTGCCTGTTTTTAAAAGACTCGTTAAGGAACATTACCTGTCGCTGTGAATATCGATAGTCGTCATTTATGTACATATAATTTTGTCTATAGTCTTCAATAATTATGTATGTATTTATGTATCTATTATACGGCATATGTATATATCTATGTATGTATTATACAGCATATGTATATATCTGTGTATATATTATAATATATTTGGTAAGAGTTTATGAGTATAGTGGAAGTGCGGGTGAGCGAAAATAAAAGTCAATGCTCGTACTCACGGTTTACTCGCACTGTTCATACACAATACATAAAACACAACACAGAAGGAGAACACAGAGTAGACAGAAGAGACACACAATATACAGTCACAAAACAATAGTACACACTAACAATAATAGTTCGCGCAACAATTAATATTCAAAATCACGGTTAGTAAGATGGCCGGACGCAGGCGGTAGGCGGCGAGGTCTATGTCCGACCGACCCACATATTTTTAAATGTTAAGGTTGAGAAGGGATGCTCAACCGTTTCGCGCGCTGGCCCGCGCGCTGGGGCGACCGACACCATCCGACAGTATAATGTTAAACATTATGAATGCCGTGAATGTAGTGTAGTGTTATTAATAAACGTACACGATAATATAACTGTGGCTGTATTATTGTTGTGTTTTATTTGTGTGGTCTGAGTTTATTATAAACGTACATAAACTATATGGTAGGGGTGAACCCTACATATATATGTGTAACTCTAGTTTCTCACACCAACGACAGCCCCATTTCTTGTCCAGGCAATTACTGTCCATTCCAGGTTGCCTGGAAGAGATCGCGGAATGCGATAAGGCCGCCCATTGTATGTATGTGTTTTAGTTTTAGTTTCCTTTTTGTATATGTAATGGTGTACAATAAAGTGTATAATAAATAAATAAATACAAATCTTTTGTATTTACGAGCCTTCACCCTATTATTACTACACCAAAGCTTAATGTTAAAAAATAATGTTAAGTAAACCTAGTATCCTTTAAATGTCTGCCACAAGATTTTTAAATGCTATGGAAGTGCTTATTGAGCACCAAGTAAACAAAAAGTAGTTAAATTTTACATCACATGAAACTGTTCATATCCCACCAGCAGTTCCCGCCGTATACTCTGCACTAACAAACAGTTTACAAGCAAAATTGAAAGTTATAGAACGGTCGCGCCGACTACGGCTTAACGAGAGTTAAACGATCGTATCTTAATAGTTGACTTTATCGTCGGTAATAATTTTATTACCGACCGTATTGTGTTTAAAGCTTGCTGTGTGCTTACAATGTTTTAGGCTTTTACTAACATTGTTGCAAGAAGATTGCGGTGTTATAATAATTCTAAATGCTGTTAGCAGTTTCAAACGTATAAAACTAGAAAATATCCCAAGAGAATAATGTATTTGCGGCATAAAAAATTACTAGTGTCGCGTATCGGAACGTGGTCTAACCGTTTGCAAAATTTTATCTTTTATTAATTTTTTTTATTCTTATTCACACAAACACTTATAATCAAAAATAACAAATAAAGATAAAAAAAAGAATACAGGGGAAGGGCGAGGAGTTTATGTAGTCGTCGTTCTCTCGGATATGCTATGAACTAAAATAAATTACACTTTTATTTCATTACAGGGATGAACTCCAACTTCAACAAAAACGATAATATCATTATAGCAATATTCCAAAAGGACGGAAATTACACGGTTTGTCCGGTATTTTTTTTTATTTCTTGGCCCACCACGGACGTATTCACTAGTTCAATACATACAATTATTGTACAAATATATTGTAAATAATAATAGTAATAACAAAACTGGGGTACTTACATCTTATCCTCCTTTTGTGAAGGTGCTCATGTAGAATCTTGTGAACGCTCCCCGAACCAATCTGCAGTGTATACTAAATCGCTTCGTATGTAATTCGCTTGTTTTTTTGAATTATATTTTTTACTGTCAGCACACTTTCTTCTGTGACATCCGTTGTAGGACGACCACTCCTTTGTCAATCTCCCAAATTAAGGCGGCCGCTTTTCTACTCGTTATACCAGCGGTAGATGGCTGCTTTTGAAGGTTCTTCATCCATAAAAGCAATTTGAATTCGATTAAAGAACTGGTCAGTTTTTAGGCCGCATTTAAAATCATGGAAAATCATCGCACGAAAATGTTCTCGATGCATCTATTATTAAATGAAACACGATTTTGATTTGGCTCTCAAAAAATGTGGAGGGAATTTCTAAATTCGAACAATGGTATTTTTACTTTTACCAGCCAGTGCCTTATACATTTATACAAATTGACATGCCTCCCATGTCTGTTATGCGCACAACTTAGGTTAGGTTAGGTCAGAATATAATGTTTTATAAAACTTTAGTTTATTTCACCATAATAAAGAATACTCTATTTAACTAGACGCTTCAAATAGTCCAAGATCCTAGGGCCGCCAGACGTCACATATTTTCTCACGAAGGAAATGTGGACGATTGAGTACTGTTAGTATGTACTAAGAACGCATGCCTATCTGCTAGCTTGCTTAGATGGGCAATTTTTAGGTATCAGGTAATCAAGGTAAATAAAAACAGGTACACACAAAACAATAAAACAAAACAGGTAAAACAGGTATTTACTTCACGTAAATTCTCCACGCTGATTTTTACGTATATTTTAGGCAATATCTTTAAAATCAAGTTGCCAATACTCCCAGACAAATTCCGTGGGTCGTATTGCTTTACAGACGCTTTAAAGCTCCCAAAATAATGACATAACTTCACGTAAATTCTCATGCTTGATTTTTATATGTGTTCACCAGACAAATATTTTAACTTTAATTTACGTTAAAGCCATCTGCGACGATAAGATCGCGTGGGGCTGCCCAAACTCTGCAGCGCCGGCGCCGTGACAGAAACAATGCTTGCTGCATGTTGCATTGCTGCTTGCATGCTACATGCCTGCTTACATACTACATACCTGCTGCATGTTGCATGCTTGCTTGCATGTCTGCTTGCATGCCTGCTTGTATGATTGCTTGCATGCCTGCTTGCATGTTGCATGCCTGCTGCATGTTGCATGCCTGCTGCATGTTACATGCCTGCTAGGCTCCATGCTTATTTTTCATAATCACCCAGAAATAGAAGGACCTGCATGGGGCCTCCGACGACCCCATGTAAACCAACAGTGTTTCGTAATTAAGACGATTATGACTGAGATTTTTTTGCTTTAAGGCGTATAGTCCCTTGAACCATCTGGCCGAAATTATGTGAACGCAACTCTCGCACTCGCCTAGGCGGCAGTACGCAAATCTGTGCATTTATTTGTGGCCAGCAGCGCCCGGAAAGCGCTTTAAATCCATTTTCCCTGCGAGATATTGATTGATTTACATATGCAATGTTCACTTTGAAGTATATTTAACCACCAATTTTTATGAGTAAAAATGTTTCTAAAGGTCCAAGCCGTTTCGAAGGAGTAGGAAAAAGTTGCGAAAAGTTGCGAAATTGCTAAATATTTTTTTTTGACAAAAGTATTAATTGCACGAAAAAATCAAATGTTGATATTATTGTTCATGAATCTATAATAAACATATATTTTTTTCAAACCAATTGCCCTAGCCGTTACGGAGGAGTAGGCCTCAGAAAATCACTGTTTTATGGCACTTTTCGGGCGCTTGGCCCTTAAGATGGTTCTCCTTTTTTACTTTTATAGATATGAACATTATGCCATTCTAAGATGATTCTGACTAACAAAATTATGAGTTTTTAATGTATGGCAGATGAGTGTATGCGAAACGATTTTCTGCGAAATGATTTTTATGCTATCCGTTGTTATGCCAAATAATATTATGACATAAAAAGTTCTGCTATAAAAGGTAGACCCGATACATAACATATTCGTTTTGAACAATTTTGTAGGTTTTTTTCGCAGTAAGAAGCGTGCAAACAAGCATATACCATGCATGCAATATGCAAGCAAGCACGCAGCATGCAAGAAAGCATGCAGCATTTAAGCCAACATGCAACATGCAGCAGGCAGGGTTTCTGTCACGGCTCCGGCGCTGCGAGCATCCGGCGGCCCCTACGCGCCTACGCGTTTTTAAATTACACTCTAGGGGTAGGGCCGACAAGACTACGTGGAGTCAGTTTTCCAGCGATTCGGTTCTGCCACTAACTTTTGTAGCACAACATATTGAATTTTCAACCAACAATATTAATGATTTAATGTTATTATGCTAATAGTCATTAGGCCTAGTACCGCTATGCGAATTAAATTTATGCCAAAACAATTTAGCCTTTAAGATAATTATGCCAAAATAAACTGTATGCCAAAAAAAAGGCAAAGTATCATTATGGCACAACAAATTATAGCAAAATCGTTATGCCAAAATCATCATCATTTTAGTCGAAAGACGTCCACTGTTGAACATAGGCCTCCTTCAAGTGTCACCACAATGAACGGTCCTGTGCGTCTCGCATTCATCGGGTTCCCACAACCCTTACCAGGTTATCGGTTCGCCTTGTAGGAGGCCTTTCAACGCTACGTCTTCCGGTACGTTGTCGCTATTCCAGAACTTTTTGGCCCCAGCGGCGATCTGTCTTGCGAGCAATGTGCCCTGAGCCATGCATGGTCACAAAACTCACTTCACCGTGGTCATGGGGGACTTAAACGCGAAACTGGGCAAACGAGACGGTGACGAGCTGCGAGTGGGGCGATTTGGATTTGAACATCGGAATCACTGGCGACACCTACTGGCTAGTTTCTTGGAAAAGGAGGGCCTCTTCATGATGAACTCCTTCTTCAAAGAGCGTGGGCATAGGAGGTGGACCTGGCAAAGTCCTGATGGGCCAAGTAAAAACGAGATTGATTTCATCTTGTCGACAAAAAAGCAAATATTCAATGATGTCTCTGTGATCAACGCGGGTTGAAAATCAATATTAAGCTTGAAAGGTTTCGGCTGATGAAGTTTGGGATCTCTCTCTCTGTGAACTCTGGATCTGTGCTCAGTCTGTCCAGCACAGATCCAGATCCAAAACCCCGAGATCTTTCAGCTCGAACTCCACAATCGTTTCGAGTGCCTAGGAAGCTCCGTGGATGAATATAAAATTAAACAAACACTATGCAGGCAAGCATATTATAAGTTGGAGGATTATATTCAAGATAAAAATGCTTGGCTCAATGCTGGTCCAGCTCCGCTACCACTAGGGCGTACTAATTAGTTGATTAGTTGGAAACTAATATTATTATTTTTTAATTTGAAACACACAATAGCATTGTATAATGTAGAAGCACTTTTTTCAAGTTTGTGAATGTGAAGCACCATGGAGCATTTTTATTAGGTTACAACTTTTTTTTTTTACATTACGAGCATGGCAGTTGAGATTTTCTCATGCTCACTCAAATGTCTCGCTGTTGGTGGCACGTGTTATTGGGTCGTTCAGTTCCCTTCAAAATGGTTGAGCTGAGTGGGGCTGATGCACGCGTCATGCTCGTGAACGGGTGCCGTCAGATGGGACTGGTCATCTCTTAGCTGCCAGTGGCTTAATTCAGTTTCTATCTTTTAATTATTTTACATTTTTATTTCATTATCGACATTGTGCTCACATGATAGAAGCAACAATTAATATGTAACCAAGCATTATATGATTTAAAAGAGTGTCCATAGTGTTTCTTGCACGTTCTTCTCCATAGAGACCTACTCTTTGGAACGTGCAATTTAGCTTCACTTTTCTTGGACTGACCGACATTTGACTATTCAAAAGTGCCTGTAAATGGTCTATTTGAAATAAATGCTTTGATTTTTAATAAAAATGGGTTCATGGAAACTGTCCATGCGGTCGAGTCTAAGTTTCCAAGACTCACCACCGTAAATATCAAGAGGCTCTCTGATCCAACCCTCGAGCTAATGAAGAAGAGGCGTGAGATGATTCTGCAGTCTCCAGACGATGCGTACATGTACCGGTAGCTCAATAAACAGATCTCGAAGTCTTTGAAACGCAACCTTCGCCGCTTTAATACCGCAAAGATTAAGGATACGATTGAGCGGAATAAGAGGTCTAAATTATTTGCACGAGATCTGTCTATTGGGCAAAGCCAGCTCACGAAACTAAAGACCGATGATGGCAGAGTCATATCCGCCAAATCGGAGCTTCTGGGAGTGATCGAGGCATTTTATGGACAGTTATACACGTCTATTACTAAACCCGCTGTAAATCTAGCAAAAGTTAGGTTGACTCGACACTATCCCGAAAATATCCCGGACGTCAGATAAGGACGGAATTACGGCCGAGCTCCTGAAGGCGGGTCGAAAACCGGTCCTTAAGGCCCTTCTGATTCTATTTAAATCCGTCATACTCGAGGAAAAAGCCACAGGCATGGAAAAGAGGCGTGGTGGTACTCTTCTTTAAAAAGGGCGATAATGCCCTGCTTAAGAATTACAGACCCATCTCGATTCTGAGCCATGTCTACAAGCTGTTTTCCAGAGTCATCCCGAATCGTCTCGGGCGCAGACTTCCAGTTTCCCGAACAAGCCGGATTCCGACAAGGCTTCAGCACCGTAGACCACATAAATACACTGCGGCAGGTTATACAGAAGACTGAGGAGTATAATCAGCCACTCTGCTTAGCATTTGTGGACTACGAGGGAGGATTGTGACTTGGGCTGTACTGCAGTCTTTCCAATGATGCCAGATTGACTATCGAGGTGCTTGTACAAAAACGCCACCACTACAAGACCAGACCTCGAAACTTATCCTCTTGCAGCGGGGTGTGAGACAGAGAGACGTTATTTTGGAGAAATAACGTCACCCTGCAATGAAACATGTCCATTGCTGCAGACTGCAGCAATGGACAAGATGTCTTCAAGGTTCTGGAATGGAAAGGGTAGGCATTAATATCAATGGCGAATATTTCACTCACCTTCGGTTTGCTGACGACATAGTAGTCATGGCTGAGACTACGGAGGAGCTCAGTACAATGCTTAGTGATCTCAGTAGAACTTCCGAAAGAGTGGGACTTAAAATGAACATGGACAAAACCAGTCATGGTAAACAGCCATGTAGCACACACTCCTATCAAGATCGGAGACTCTACACTCGAAGTTATGGACGACTACGTTTACCTGGGACAGACGGTCCAGTTGGGTAAGTCTAACTTCGAGAAAGACATAATCGATGACTCCGAATCAGCTGGGCAGCGTTCAGGAAGTTGCGCGGTATCTTCTTGTCCAACATATCACAATGTCTCAAGACTAAAGTTTATGACCAGTGCGTGTTGCTAGTGATGACATATGGCTCCGAAACGAGGGCGCTTACAATGGGCCTCATCAGAAGACTTAAAGTCACCCAAAGGGCAATGGAACGGGCTCGGAGTTTCCTTGCGTGATCGAATAAGGATATTCATAGAAGAACCAAGGTTACCGACACAGCACGAAGAACCGCCAAACTTAAGTGGAAATGCCAAAGTATATTAGGAAAAAGAATAAATATTTAAAACAAATAAAATGAATATTTTGCGAAAAAAAGGGATCCCTTACCAATACCATAATGTATGCACATATTTTCATCAGGCAACGACAGAAAAACATTTTTTTTTGTATAGACAGCAATTTGAATACAATGCAATAGCAAATACCTAGACAAACACGAAAACTGACTGTTCCACCTTTGAGTTCGGGGGTACTGTTCACTTGCCTAGATAACGTCAATTCTATCCTACAGCTTTTCTATACGTATTTTTGAGGTTGGTACAATTCGTAATTTTTCAGCCATATATCTTTAGTCACAATTTTAATACTTATTTCTTTTTATCTATTACATAATTCAAATTATATTTGGTTTTAGCTTTTACCTGTATATTTTTAGGCATTGCAGATTACTTAAAAACAATATTCTTTGTCGACAGCTCTTCTACTCTAACTGTCATGGCACCAAATCCTCAAGACAGTGTTGTAAAGGGTGCAGAGGATCTAGAGCTAAGGAAACTTATAACGGAACTTACTGGCGATGAAGTTGTCATAAGCGGCATATCAGGGCTATTTCCCTGTTCTGATAACGTTGAAGAGTTCATGAAGAATTTGTTTAACGGCGTGAGTATAAATACTGACTTTAAAAACAATTAATTACATCCAGCAACAATCAGTTAGATTGGAAATCAATACCATCATCATAGTTGAAAAAATGCTCAGTAGATAGTGACGCCCCTTAAAATGAAATGTTTTGGATTTTAGTTCCAAGACGCCCTGTGCAATTGGAATACTCGATAATGAATGGTCTTTTTTATTATAATTATGTTGCAAACACTTTTGTAACACGGCATGTACGCCTAATGTCTTGCCGTGTCGATAATGAATTAGGGATTGGTCATCCCAGCAATGGAAATCGACCAATTAAATTTTTAATTGATCGATTAATGTTTTTTTTTTTCTAATAGTATTATTTAAAAAAAATAACAATAAGTATACTTTACAAATTAGGTTATACTCGATTTTAAAAAGGTAGGTGGATGATATTTTTTTAAGATTATCTAATAATAATCGTTTAGAAAAGTTTGTGGTCTTCTTATATCTAACTAAACGATTATTTACGACAAGTAACACAAAAACACCGTCGTTTTGGGCTTCATTATTTAAGAAAATCTTTATTTTACTTAATAATGTTAGTCTATAAATGTAAAAAAAAAAATATTGCAAACTAGAAACAGATGCTGATGATATTATATGTATTAATATTAACAAGTATAGTAGTATTATTATAAGGCCAATAAGACATTGCCCTACTCGTAATGGTATGACAAAAGTTGATTTAAGGTAGTTTGTAACATTACTTAGTAAATCTTAGAAAACATCGATTAATCGTATCGTATTACCATCTCTATTTTTGACTATTGTAGTCAAAATAGATAAAAAAATTAATATGAAATAACTTCATAAATCCTTTAAAAATGGTATGTAACAACATAAACTTTTTTTCAAAAACTGTTCTACTGAATAAAAGCTTTCCTCTATCAACCAATCCCGTAAAGCATGATAAAAATCATTATGGTAATCTGGAAAGGAGAGAAGGCAATATTGGTCTCCACGATTTCATAGATTTCAAACAACGTTAAACTACCAATACAATCTTACTTATATTTTCTTTAGTGTGGTAATTTATCATCTAAAATTAACGGTCTTTGATGTTTAGTTTAGATTGATATTGAAATTGTATTTATTTAAATTTAAATAGTGTTCTTCTCCTTTAATTATAAAATGTTCGCATAAGCACACAGCAATAATATCATATCATTAAAAGACAACTCTAGATCTTACATTTTGTTAAGAACCCCCGTTTTTGGGTACATCCGTTTACAAGCGAGAGAAGATTGTGTGGACGCGAACATGATACTAACGCGCGTGTGTATCGATACAGACGCGCCGGTGCCGCGCGTTTGAATCGATACAAACGACAACAAACTGTTTGGTAGGATAAAAGCATTTAAAAAACCGGCCAAGTGTGAGTCGGACTCGCCCATGAAGGGTGCCATAGCAGCCAGTAACATAATATGGGTTACATATAATAGTTGTTAACATATAATGGGTTCTTGTGGTTCGTTGTAACTTTGATCGATGTTTTAATAACAGTGTATTTTTTTTTAGATTTTTGACTTATTAAAAAAAAACTACTTACTAGATCTTGTTCAAACTAATTTTCGTTGGCGGTTTGTATGATAATGTACATCATATATATTTTTTTTGATTTATCATTCTCCTATTTTAGAAGTTACAGGGGGGGGGGGACACATTTTACCACTTTGGAAGTGTCTCTCGCGCAAACTATTCAGTTTAAAAAAAAGGATATTAGAAACTATCAATATAATTTTTGAAGACCTATCCATAGATACCCCACACGTACGGGTTTGATGAAAAATTTTTTTTGAGTTTTAGTTCTATGTATGGGGACCCCCAAAACTTATTGTTTTTTTCTATTTTTGTGTGAAAATCTTAATGCGGTTTACAGAATACATCTACTTACTAACTTTCATCTGTATAGCTCTTCTTCTTCTTCTTCTTCCTGCCCTTGTCCCATTTTATTTGGGGTCGGCGCAACACGTTTTTTTCTTCCATTCTGTCCTGTCACTCGTCACGCTATCACTAACTCTCTTTTCTTTCATATCACTTCTAACACAATCCATCCATCTTTTCTTTGGCCTCCCTCTCCCTCTCCATCCATCCACATGTAAATTTATAACTCTTTTAGCAACATGCTTTTCATCTCTCCTTTTTACATGACCATACCAAGACAAACGATTTCCTTTCAACCTTTTAGTCACTGGCGCCACTTTCAAACTTCCCCTAATATACTCATTTCTCACTTTATCCATTCTCGTCACACCACACATCCATCTTAACATTCTCATCTCCGCTACATGCAATCTATTTTCATCCGTCTTTTTCACAGCCCAACATTCTGATCCATACAGTATGACAGGCCTTATCACGGACTTGTAGATTTTACCCTTCAACTTGAGGGGCATCCGTGGGTCACAAGTTGTTCCCGTGACCTGTCGCCATTTCATCCATCCTGCGTTGATCCGATGTGTTACGTCCCGGTCTACCTCACCATCCCCTTGGACGAGCGACCCGAGGTACCGAAAGTCGGAACAGATCGGTATGGGCGTTCCGGCGAGAACTAAGGGCACTGGATTGGAGAGACCGCCGAAATCGCAGAACAAGTACTCCGTTTTGGTTCTACTCAATTTCAGGCCAACACTCTCCAATCTGTGCCACCAGACCTCCAATCTGTTCTGGACCTCTAGGCCAGTCTCGGCAACCAGCACAATGTCATCGGCAAACAACATACACCAGGGAGCCTCTTCCTGAATGTCCGACGTCAGAGCGTCCATTATCATCAGGAAGAGGTAAGGGCTGAGGGCCGACCCTTGGTGTAAGCCGACAGCCACATTGAAGCTTCCAGTAGTGCCCACTGAAGAACGGACTTGGGTACTGCATCGATTGTACATCGCTCGGATCAACTGCACATACTTCCCAGGCACACCTTTCTCCTTAAGGGCCCACCACAGAACCTCACGAGGTACCCGGTCATATGCCTTTTCGAGGTCAACGAATACCATGTGCAAGTTTTTATGCGCACCTCTGTATTTCTCGCACAGCTGGCGTATTGCAAAAATGGCATCCGTTGTACCCCGACCAGGCATAAAACCGAATTGGTTCTGTGAAATTTCACTCTCTTCTCTCAGTCGCCTTTCAATAACTTTCTCCCAGGCTTTCATAGTATGTGACATTAGCTTTATTCCTCTATAATTGTTGCACTCAAGCACATCACCTTTGTTCTTAAAAATGGGCACCAAAAAACTGCTGCACCACTCATCAGGTATGGCTTCTTCCTGCAACAACTTATTGAAGAATAAATCTAACCACGTCCATCCATCCACTCGCAATAACTTCCACACTTCAACTGGTATTCCATCTGGACCAATGGCTTTACCATTCTTCATTCCATTTACTGCTATCCTAACTTCATCCATACTAACCATTCTCACTAACCCCACATTCACTGGTTTATTCTCTAACACACTACTCCAATTATTTTCCTCATTCATCAGTCTTTCAAAATAGTCCTTCCACCTCTTTTTGTTTTCTCATCATCCGATATAACCATTCCAGTTTCATCTCTTATACATCTTACCTGGCAAACATCTCTCGTCTTTCTCTTTCTTATTCTAGTAAGCCGGTATAGTTCTTTTTGGCCTGCAGGACTGTCCAGTGTGTCATATAATTTGTCCTGGGCTTTTGATTTTGCTATGGCCACGGCTTTCTTCGCTTTCTTCTTTAAAATGTCATACTCACTCTTTTTTTCAGCTTTTAAACTAGCGTTCCCTGGCTCTTCACGCTGCCATTCCTTGAATTTTTTCTTCTTTTCTTTCAATACATTCTGAACTTCTGTCGACCACCACCATGTATCCCTATCTATTATGCCCTTTCCTTTCGTCTCTCCCAAAATATCTTTCGCGGCATGCCTGATACACCCAGCTATCTCATTCCAGCTTTCATTTATACTTCGATCATTCATATCTCCCATCTCTATCATTCTGTCCACCACTCGTTCCCTGAACTTAGTCGCACAATCATTCCTCTCTAACATATGCCATTTTATTTTAGGGGGAGGACGCTCTTTGTATTTGTTTGACAGTATTTTGACTACTGATGTCATAACTAGCAGTCTGTGTTGTGAGACTAGGTCTTCTCCTGGCAGTATTTTGCATCTGCATAGCTCTTATAGTTTCGGAAAAAAGAGGCTGTGATATACAGACGGACAGACAGACATGACGAATCTATAAGGGTTTCGTTTTTTGCCATTTAGCTACGGAACCCTAAAAACGTGATGTGCACAGGCACTAAGACTTGAGTATATGATTTTAATTTCAACTCGATACCTTCACGCGTTCCTGAGATAAGAGGTCTCGACAGACAACAATGTGATCTTATAAAGGTTACCTTTTTTTTACTTTTGGGTTGCGGATCCTTAAAAACAGAACCCTTTTAGAATCATTTTGTTGTCCGTCTGTCTGTCTGTGTACAAAAATTGCGAAAAAAGAAATATAAATACTTTATTCGCTATTTTTGTTGTTGAAGGTATATTTCAGAATTCTTTTTGACTCAAAAGCAACATGTTATTAAAAAAATTTACAAATTCTCAGGTTGACATGGTAACAAATGAAGGAACATTTAAACACCCTCAATTTCCAACACACTTGGGAAAAGTGAATGGTTATAATAAGTTCGATGCTCAATTCTTCGGAGTACCTAATGCCCAGGTCGAGTCCTTAGATCCTATGATCAGGAAAGTATTGGAAAATGCTTACGAATCTCTTTTTGACGCTGGTAAGTCAAGATTTCAAAATTTCAAAACAAATATTTGATTTTTGGGACAAGACAAAAACCTTATCTAACTTCGTCTCTTTGCAGGAGTTAATCCAAAAACTATCGCTGGTAGTAAACTGGGCGTATTTTCGGGAGTATCTTTCACTGACGTCGTAAGTCCCAGTTTTTATGACGTGGCACGTTCTAATAGCAACTATATTATGACAGGGTAAGTGGATTATTATTACACAAACTATCGCTTAAAAAGAGTGTAATGTTTTATGGTTCTTGTATATGGACTTGTTTTTTAAGGTTCTAGCCCTCTTTCTCGTCATACCAGCTTCTTTTCAATCCTCTACAACATCTTTGTAAATTTTGTTCAGAAGCAACTATCCTCAATCAGTTTACCGAGTCCTTACCGATCTTGTTTCAGACTTGGCGTTAACGCTGTTACGATTATTGTCAATTTAAGAGACCATATATGACTAACCATGGAGAATAAATGTTTAACGGTATAAATTTTACTGGACTTCAGCAGTCCTGAGGATGTCAAAATCAACTGAATTCCTAAGAGGATGTCAAAATCAACTGTTAATTTCTCTTTTATTTGCATCAATAATTGAGTGGTTCAAATCTTATCGAAGTCAATCCAGTAAAGGTTCTGCTGCACGGTTATGATTTGGTTTCGGGTGTTCCTCGGGGTGGCATGCTTTTGTAAACGTTGTCGCTATTGTGACTGATCTTATTCGGTCGAACTTCTAACTATTATCTCTATGCAAAACACTTATAGTCATGTCGTTATTTTAAAGAAAATTCACTAACTGATCCTATAGCTACTATTAGTTGGCCTTAGTTTTATTGGCTCTTACTAAAACGACTAAATCTCAAGCCCTTATTATTTTTAAGTAAAATATACCCATTGCCATACTGGATACGCCATAATCATAGCGGTAAATCCCCTGTTTGAGGAGTGGCTGAAAAGATGGTTTGGCATCTTTTTCTTTCGCACAAGACAGATCCTCATCGGACATGTTAAGTTCAGAAGGTTCTTGCATTGGATTTGTGCGGAAGAAACGCTCAAGTTTCATCATGGTTTGATGTTGTTGATATTGATGATGTTGTCTGCCCGGAAGACACGGTGGAGCATACAATAGAAATATGCCCTGTTTGGGTGGTGCACCGGCGTGTCCTCGTGCAGGCGATTGGCGGCAGCGATCTATAGCGCCAGGCTATGATCCGGAGCGAGGAAGAATGGCAGGCCGTCGCCTCCTTCTGTGAAGCAGTAATGCTAACGACTTTTCTTATAGCATGCAAAAACAAACAAAAACATAAAAATATGTAAAATACAATGTCTTAATATAAATTAAAAAAGAAAAAAAATTATAACTTAAAAATCTTGTATATAATAGTAATATTTATGTTAGCCTTTTTTGGGTTGCATATTAGAAAATCAAAACTTTCCTGAGCAAATTTCAAAATAACAACGTACAAATCAACAAAGTTTAAAATAACGATGGTCATTTGATCAAAAGTTCAGCTGACCAAAGTCTGGAATATCAATGTTTAAATTATTTATTACACTATTGACCAAATCGTTCAAAATTCAAAATGGATTACTGGATAAATTATTAATTATCAAATGGATTAACTGAAAAAGGTAAAAATCTCGAATGAACGAAACAACTTGGACACGGTTGGTCACAGTTCTAACCTAACCTAACCTATTTTACCCAGTTCAAAGTGCAATCAAAATACAATCACATTTTACGAGAGACTGTAGGTATTATTCGTTATTTCGAACTGGCTGAAATAGGTTAGGTTAGAATTGTGACCAACCACGCGCGAGCCCAGCGAGCATAGCGAGCGTTGCCACGGCAGCAGCCGGCGAGTGCTACTTCTCAAAATAAAACAGATCGAGACCTTAGGGCACCCCGACACGGAAGAGTCGGGATTTTGAATGTCGGGATTTTAAACTTCGGGATTTTAAACTTTCGGTCAAATGAACTTTCGGGATTTTAAACTTTCAGCCAAACGACCATTCGGTGTTTCAATTTTCGGTGTTTCGTCCGTCGGTGTTTTAAAATTCGGGATTTTGATACGTACCCATTTATTCAGTCGTCATTTGTGATTATGTAATTTGATTGGTAATGATTTGATATTTTAAAATTACATCTAGCAACTTTTGATCAGTCGTTCATTTGATGTCATATACATTGGGATTCTAAAATTTTTCTAAATAAAACATTTGGTCGTTTAAATTTTGTTTTTTCGTTTATTGTTTTTTTGAAATTTGCTCGAGAAAGTTTTGATTTTCTAATATGGATCCCCTTTTTTGTGTATACTTAACTTTCTTTTTCATAAGCAGGAAGTATTTTATTATACTCGTAGATTAAAGGCCCAATTGATAGTAAGCTTTTTCTTAACAATGCTGTTTCATAGCTACCTGTGAACATTAAATTTTTATTTTGCTATCTAACCGGTCGCGGACGCATTTTAATTTCATTAGAGTAAAAAGTGTATACTTGTTCCAACAAATATTGCAACTAGAAGTTGCAATTTTCGTATATAATTTTAGAGACTTGAACACAGGCGCACAACTGTCGGTATTTTTAAGACTAGTCATTGATCGAATGCAACGTTGTTGGGCTTTTAATATTCTCTCCCTCTCAGTGCAGTTACCTCTAAATATAACTCCGAATCTCAAAACTGATGCAACTAGATCATGTTAATCTTCCAGCACGGTGCGAATGTTTACTTTTTTTGCCAGGTTATAAAGTACGTACGCTGACTTTCTTAACTTTTTACATACGAGTATATCGATTGGGATGGCATGCGGTCTTTCTTCGCATGCTATACTTGGCAATCTACTTGCTTTTCTTCGGAGGATGCTTCGTAGTGTGCTGATACCGTGACGAATGTGTGTGCGACAGGAAATGGAGTACTATATCCCATTCTCCAACGTAACAATGTCGGACCAAGCTCGACCATGGTTTGGCGCCAAGTGTTTTCACGCCGCCGCGCCGATGCGACAAAACACGTGGCATACCAAGTTTGGGCTGATGCTTTTATGCGCAAAGCAAGCGAAGTTACTCTTAAGAAGAAAACCTTTAACAGGGCTGCCAAGTCCTGCAGAAAGGAGTTGCGCGACACTCTGTTTCTCCTAGTGGGTGCATGACGAGTATGTCGGATATTCGTATCCATCAGAAGGACGTTCGTAGGATCCTAAGTAACCTTGACGTGAATAAAGCCAATGGCCCCGATAGGGACACAATCTAGCCTAAAAGACTCATAAGTACTTTAACTGTAACTTATTTTTATACGGTTTTGTTTAAACTAAAATTAGCATTCTTTAGCACTTAACGTCACGTCAAAGTCTTCACTTACTTAGAGTCTGATATTGATAAAAACAATTTGTTCATGTGTTAGGATAGCACAGCATTGATCACTATTAAACACTACTACGCACTAGGTCCGTATTGTCTAACAACTGTATAGTCTCAACATTTAAGTGGCAGTGGAGTCTGTGTTCGTGGGCTTCAGCAAATTTTTGAATGATGGTGATGACGAGTTCCATTTTGAGGTCACGGTGGGGGTCGTCATTTCTGATGTACCAAGGTGCTTTTACAGCATTCCTGAGTACTTTATTTTGGAATTGTATTATTTTGATGTTGCTCCGTTTAGTACAGCCCCAGAGTTGAATACCATACGTCCAAATTGGCATCAAAATATGCTTGTAAAGTGTTATCTTATTATGTATTGATAAACAAGATTTCTTTCAGAGTAACCAATACATGCTTTTATAACGTATATCAAGTTCCTGTCTTTTCTTTTTACCATGAGCTAACTCCTCCAGGTCCGTTCCATCATTGGACCACAAGTTGTACGGCGTTGCGCCACCGGTACGTGGTGGACATCCTACCGATACGTACAAATATTATATAATAATAATATAAAATTCTACAACTATCACACAACGCCGTCTAGTCCCAAGCTAAGCAGACCTTGTGTTATGAGTACTAGACAACTGATAAATATACTTATATATTTCTAAATACATACATATAGATAAATTACACCCAGACACAGAACAAATGGTCATGCTCATCACACAAACATTTGTCCTGGGTGGGAATCGAACCCACGACCTCCGGTATAACAGTCAGGGTCACTAACCACTAGACCAACAGGACAGTCACAAAGAGTTTTGGGAACACGTTCATTATGCATACAGCTAAGTAGTGGAATTCCCTGCCGGAGTCTGTGTTTCCTGATAGCTAGGGGTCTTTAAGTCAAGAGTGAATAGATTGCTTCTAGGCAAGCGTGTTCCATCATCGGCCAATTATCGCTTAACATCAGGTGAGATAGAGGTCAAACGCGAGCCTATCCATTATAAAAAAAAACATCTTCTGAATGTGGTTTCCTGGTCAATTTGTCATCAATTAAAATACCAAGGAATTTTGTAACATTATTTTGTCGACTCTATTTATTCTCCATCATATTCAACATAATATTTTTCAGCTTCTAGACGCTGATGAAAATGCATCACTTTTGTTTTTTTTTTTATGTTTATGATTAGATTTTATTGACCCATTTTTTTTAAATGTAATATTATTATCGGCTTCGTAATATATTATATCGCTGCATTTCACTATTACTGTACTGATGTCTACAAATAATACAATACTGAAACAATTAAGGTCCGATTACACTTCCTTGCGGTACACCATATTTGACTTCTCTATAGCCGGATAGGTATTTGTGTTCTCTTTTGGTTTTTACACATATCCTTGATATTTCTGTGTATTGCTTTCGATTACTAAGGTATAATTTTATTAGATTTAGGACATTTCCTCTAATGCCGTACGAGTAAAGTTTATTTATGAGAGCGTCATGGTTTACGTAATCAAACGCTTTCGTCATGTATGGCGTATACGGGCGTTTTACGGTCAACACTTGGCATTACATTATTCAATAAATCATAATTATATTACCATATAAGTAATTTTATTCTTTCTGAATAGAATAGAATAGAATAAACTTCCCTCCCCACCCCCTTTGAACCCCTTTTGTTCGTTATATAAGATTTTTTTAGGCGTTATAAACTGATTGATATATATTTTTTCCAAAAACTTTGGGAAATACAGGAATTAACGCCACTAGAGTGCGTCTACTGAAAGCGTAACCTGGAGTTTTTTTTTTAAATTAAATTGGCAACATTGTTTTGCCGAAAAAAATCACGTCAAAGTCTATGGTTGCAATTGTCAGTTTTGGAAACAGATATTTATTTTTCAAGAATAATTGCTTAATTATGGGATAAACAATAAACAGTAACGTGCACAAACTGCTACACACTATGTTTAATAAGTTCAAACAAAAACAAGAAGAGAAAGGAGGTGTTTTCAATGAAAACCAACAATGTTTACATACGATTTCTGAATTTTTAAGTTAGTATGACGTTATAATCTTGATCCTTGTCGACTAATATTATTAGATAGTTATCTATATTTAGGACATAATGATATATTTTTTTCTTATATTTTTAGATAATCTGACATATTGCGAATTTCATAATGGACAAAAACATCAAACAAAGAAGGCTTTTGGTGAATCGACTTAATCAAGAACACATGCTAGTGAGTGGTAGAATGCGTTCAAAAGCAGTTGAGATGTAATGAAAGATTTGCCTCACTTTGTCTGATAGTGCATGAAAATCTTCAACTGAAGTTAAAATTGCGAACGTGAAGGACATAGTGACTGAAATCCTAGTTCAAGTTTGAGAGCTGTTGAACTTTTTGTGTCTCACGAGTCGATCCGTATCATTTGAAACAATCATTGGAGTATAAAACATGTTCCCACTTGACTAATCCCAAAAGATCTAAATTTTCTCTATGCTAAAACGAATCGATTCCAACCCAACAATCTTGAAACACATTATTAGTGTTGGCGAGACGTGATGAAGTTGAAATCATGTTGACCATTTTATTTGAATAACGCGGTGTTGTGCACTTGGTATTCTTGCCAGAAGGCCAAATGGTAAATAAAGAATATTATTTGAATATTATAAAGCGACATTTGAGAGATCAGATAAAATAAAATAATTTGGGATAATAACTAACATTTTGTGTGTTGGCGAGACGTGATGAAGTTGAAATCACCATACACCCACCAAATAATTAAGTCTACACACATGTTTTTGACTAGGATTAACTATTATACAATTGTCATAAATACAAAAAATATTCTAGTATCAAAACTTTTTTCTCCTACTATTTCAATAATACCACATTCAAAATTTTTGGTTGTAACCTCCTTTTCTCAGGTCACGCTTTCATTAGACGGACTCTATGTATGAATTAATATTATTATCAAAAGAAAATTAAACATGCAGTAGTAGGAAGTGATACCGAATTATCAATATCACTTCGTTCGCTATTGCATTTTAAACCCTACTCCCAACTGGTTGACCATTCCATTTCCAAGTAAAAGCAAAAAAAAATCTCTACATACTATTGATATACAAACATTTTTGAGCAGAAATAATGTAGTAGTAATACTAGTGGGTAAATTGACCGCATTGTCGTCACCAAACTATGAAAACCAAATTTGTGGTCACCCATACTGGCCCCATTATCAAATAACTCTTCCTGCTCTGGGCGGATGAATGTGTCAGATTTTTACCGACTAAAACCTACATGTGTTCCTTTAGATTAAATTATGAATTAAATCTTTTACAGAGGCTCCAAAACAATGTTGGCGAACCGAATATCCTTCTGGTTGGACGCTCAAGGCTCCTCATATACTATTGATCTCAGCTGTGTCAGTTCTATGGCTGCCTTAGGTCTTGCTTACAGGGCTATAAAAGATGGTAGTTGCAGTTCAGCTATCGTCACCGGGTCAAGTATGTGTTTGCAACCACAGCTCTCTGTGAATTTAAGACGGTAATAACATAATTATTTTGATAGTATTTTTTAATTACAAGCTCAATCAAAGAACTATAACAATTTGCCTGCACCATTTTTCCATCCGATTATAATTTAAGAGTCTTTAAGGTTAGAGTAAATAGGCTCTTAATAAGCTTAAAAGATTTTTTGCCAGGTTTTTAGGATAAAGTAGTGTTTGAGAAATACTCAACTTCAAACGTTTACATCAAAAGCATGGAGATAAGCAGAGTGTGTGACTACGCACATTTTAGTAGCGTGTCTTTTATCGAATTTTCGACAATCGTTATTGCGTCTGAATATGATTTTGTTATCATTGTATAATATTTAACTTTCAGTGCTGGTTTCCTATGCCTGGATGGAAAAACGAAGTGTTTTGATAAAAATGGAGATGGTTTTGTCAGAGCTGAGGCTGTTGGTGCTCTGTTTTTACAAAAAGCAAGTGACGCTAAAAGGTAAACCTTTTTTCTATGAATTAAGACATGAAAATTTACAATTCAAGGCGAATGATAATGTAGCGTTCTACATAACTATTTCTAGAATATACGCGGAAGTAGTCCACGCAAAAGAGATTTTTTTCAAAAAATCTGACCCTTCTTTCTTGCCTGTACCAAAATCTGATGACATAGAAGTTTTTCTCCGTGAATTCTACTCAGAAGTCAATGTTCATCCAGAAGACGTTGAGTATGTGGAGGCATTTGGTGTAGGTAAGTTTTAATGAAATAAACAGTTTATATTCAATATACCATTAATGTTATTGTTATAATATATTATCATGATCTTATATAATGATAATAAACGTAACTTTTACTACGAAGACGACACCAAGTCATTTGATTCACGTGGCATTTATGCACTGAAAGGTAGGTCATAATATTTACATTATATTCTTTAATAGTTGTTTTTGGTGATTGTGATAATATTGAAGAATTATATTAACTATTACTTTCATGGTAAAAACAGTTCTGTTTTATTACATTGAAATTTTGTTACATCTGATTTATTATTATTTATTTATTATAATGTTTATTGTACACCACATAAACAAAAATACAGGATAAACATGTGCTTATTAAGAATTTACTTTCTAAACGAACGACAATACTGCCATCGTAATAAAAAATACAGTATCTTAACTTACTGTGTTCTTACTTTTTTATTATTGTAACGAGACTGAACTCTACGTGGCAAAATTTCTTAAAGTTTCTGGTTCCAGAGATACGGTTATTAAAAACACAGCAAATTTTACAAACTAAGACCAAAAATTAGAAAAAACACAGCATACACCAACGCCCTATCCTTGTTGTACATGGGCAAACGCTAAGTTGGCGTGGTATTTCCGAATCGCACACTGCAAAGCGCTCCTCAATTCGTTGTTACACTGGGTACTTATATGTGTAACCATGTCAGTTGTCTCCTCGTCAGCGTGGTTGGACGGTGATACCTGTGAAGGTAACACCACGAGGAGGCAATGGCATGGCTACCCATTTTCGTTCGGAGGCGATCAAGTACAGTATCGTCCAACATATGATTACGCTGGATGACCCGCACTTGATCAGAGAGTCATTGGGCCGAAACGTTGACGTTATTATTATTATCTATAGACAATTATAAATTAATAAAATTAATATATAATTTATTGACACAGGTATAAAATCTGGAGACGAGAATGAGTTGGAAGCAATCAGCAGAATTTTCACAGATAATGGTACAATCAAAGTTGGATCTCATAAATCGAACATGGGACATAGTGATGGAGCTTCCGGCTTATGTGCTTTGACTAAGGTACTTAATTATGACAAAATAATAATGGTTGTTTTAATAAAACCAATTAGAGTAGTGCGTTTGGTAAATGCTCTGTTTTATTATTCAACTCAAATTCATTTTCGTCTATTAGGCTTAAAGCATTGAGTCCACTAGGGCCGATCGGTCAGCGGGATTGTTTGAAACAGTTATCTTGGCCCTTTTTTTAAGTGGGAAATTATCCAATTACTTCTCCCATTCCAAAGCGGGAGAGCGTATCAGACTTTTACTTACTAAAACACATTCCTATGTTCCTTCTTTGTCTTGCGTTCCAGTACCCCAGGTTAGAAACAAAGCCATTGACCTAGTAGGCTTTGACCCTACTAGGCCTCTACGGTTTTATTGACGTCTCTTTGAAGCACGCGTGAAACACTACGCGCCGTCAATGACTTGGGCTAGGTCCGAACGGTTACCGGACGGCTGGATAGTAGCTATCAATTGTTTGCCAACCGCAAACCCATGCCTACGGTGGCTGGAAATTGAGGTCGAGATCCAGGCTGCTAGGACGTGAGGTCGAAAGTCCGCTCCAACACGCGTGCGGCCGCCACCTTTGCTAGCATTACAGCTCCGCAGAAGGGGGCGACCGCCTGTCTTTCCTTCTAGCAATAGATGGACCATGGCCTGCACCAGGGCCTGGAGCGAGAAGTCGTTGCCACCGATCACCCCTATTACCGTGGACCAAGAACGCAAAGAGCAACTGAAGGACAGAGTCAGGTTTTAGTCAGTAAAAGTCTGACAATTCTTTATTCCACTCCAGAACAGAAAAAGTGGCCTCAAATATATAAAGAAAAAATATCCAGACGCCCCCAAATTAGCAGTTTCTGTATTTTTCGCATCATGTAGTTAATTTTAGTATTATTGTCCATTAATATCCAGTTACGGAATTGTTGTAAATACTAATATTTTACACCAGTTAAAAAGTGGTATTCTAAAAGTCAGTACTTTTTTCTTTAAGGTTTGTCTTGCATATCACAAGGGTCAGCTCCCAGCCAATCTACACTATAAAAACCCTCAGGATCACATTCCTGCTGTAAACGATGGAAGGATCCAAGTCGTGATGGAGAACACACCTTTCGATAGAGAATATATCGCGATCAATTCTTTCTCTTTTACGGGCGTCAAACATCATACTCTGATGAAAGGACACTACAAAAAAAAAGTATGTAATTTTTTTTTTTTTTTTTTACCAACTTTAAACAATGTATAATTTATCAATATTTGCCTAGCTTTGTCCTTATGTGATGACGAGCTGGGTTAATTGATCTAACGGGATGACAGTAAGTTCTCGTTTTTGTGCAAAACCCTGTAATTAGGTCATGGTAACATCCCATCGACAACCTTATTTTTTGTATATGCGAAACCTGAAACACCTGACTAGTATTTTTATGTAAAGAATCTTTTCATTACTCATACTCTGAAAGTAGGTCTGAAGTTGCCTGAGGAGCAGGCTGAAAGTGATACTTTCCATCCCTAGGGAGTTTTACTTTACAACTGACAGCTGTCAAATTATTAAAAAAAAACTAGTTCTATCTTCACATTTCTATTGAACCATGTTCCAATTTTCCATACAGCCATTCAATCACAGCGCGATATAAAATTGAAATAACTTAAAGACAAGTATTAATTAAATAATGTTATATTTTAAGTGATGTATTTGTTCAACTATTTCTTTAAAATACTTTATTTCTAAAAGATTACAATTAATTTCTATTTTTTCATTAATGAGGCTGAATAGCTGGCCAGTCGCAAAAAAAAATCAAAATGGCGGGAAAGTGGCAATCAGTCGTTGGTTTTTTCGAGTTTTGTTTACATTTCCGTACAACAGAGATTTGTATTAACACGTTATGTTTATCAGATTAAAATAGTGATTTAACGCCTAATTTCATAAGAGAAGAGGCTAAAGCAGTAGTGGAATACTTTTTACCGCCTAAATCAGAAGAAAGATACCTACTTAAAATCATAGGTACGACGACTCAGGTTTTACAAACTTTTTATTTTATTTTTAGTTTCCTCGTATTCGTAATGAAAAGCACAGTGTTTACCTCGGGGTGAAAGTAACCCATTTAACCCCTCGAATTAGCGACCTCGCTCCGCTCGGCCACCAACTTTTTCTCGGGACGAAATGAGTTACTTTCACCCCTAGTGTAACAATGTACTATTTCATTACTCATACTCTGAAAGTAGGTCGGAAGTTGCTTGAGGAGCAGGTTGAAAGTAATACTTTTCATCCCTAGGGAGTTTTACTTTCAACTGACAGCTGTCAAATTATTAAAAAAAAACTAGTTCTATCTTTACATTTCTATTGAACCATGTTCCAACTTTCCATACAGCCAGTCAATTACAACGCGATATAAAATTGAAATAAATTAAAGATAAATATTAATTAAATAATATTATATTTTTAAGTAGCTTATTTGTTTAACTATTTCTTCAAAATACTTTATTTTTAAAAGATTACAACTAATTTCTAATTTTTCATTAATGAGGCTGAATAGCTGGCCAATCACAGAAAATAAAATCAAAATGGCGGGAAAGTGGCAATTCGTCATTAGTTTTTTCGAGTTGTAGAGTTTTGTTTACATATCGGTACAACAGAGATTTGTATTAACACCATAAGTTCATTAGATTAAAATAGTGATATAACGCCTAATTTCATAAGAGAAGAGGCTAGAGCAGCCTGTAGTGGAACCTTTTACCACCTAAATCAGAAGAAAGATACCTACCTAAAATCACAGGTACGACGACTGAGGTTTTACAAACTTGTTATTTTATTTTTACTTTCCTTGTATTCGTAATGAAAAGCGCATTGTTTACCTCGGGGTGAAAGTAACTTATTCAGTCCCTCGAATCAGTGATCTCACTACGCTTGGCCGCCAACTCCTTCTCGGGACGAAATGAGTTACTTTCACCCCTAGGGTAACAATGTACTATTGTACAAAATGTTAAAACTTTATTTTGAAAAATCACAAAGTTATAATAAGCTTGTTATTTAATAACATGAAGCACGTACAATCATCGAAACCAGTAATTGGTTGCCACGATCCATTCTCTTCGCGTGTTCTTGGTAGACTGAGCTAAGTTCACGCGTATGCCGAAAACAGATGCGAGTGGCTACATGCTCGGTTTGTGCATGCGCTGCGTCTACGTTTATGAAATACTAATTCTTTCATGCTACATTGCATGTTAGGTTACAGCAGTCTTTATCCGGCTTAATCTTTATTTATTTTTCTTACAGAACCTAGAAAAATATAATACCCCACTCCCTCGTCTCGTGTTAGCTTCTGGACGATTAGAAACCAACGTGTCTAAAATATTTGACTCCTTGAAGAACAACCCTGTTGACGCAGAACAGATTGCGCTCCTGCATGATTTCTTCTCAATTGGTATTTCTGGACACACTTCTCGTGGTTATGTTATTCTTGGTAAGTTCAATAATTATTTGAAAACAGGGGATAAATCCGTCATGTACTAGTTGCCTATAATATTTGAGGAACTCACTCAATTCCGCATGGATCCCATTATCAGAACTGGATTTTGAAAACAAATTGATCCATCTGGAAACATTTCCTATTATGGGAAAACATTTTGCAAATCAGATAAACGACGGAGTTCTGAGGTAGGTAACCAACATAAAATAAAATATGATGATTTAAAAAAATTCAACCGAATTGAGATCCTCCTCTTTTATTGAAGTTGGTTAAAAATAAGATCCGTGCAGCATTAATAAAAACATTTTAACAAGGGTTTTATTCCAGATACAGACGAAAATAACGCAACCGTAACTTTAGCTGAGAATGTAAGCCACTTCCCTGGTACCAAGTCACCAGTTTGGTTCCTATACAGTGGCATGGGATCCCAATGGGCTGGCATGGGAGCAGGACTGATGAGAATACCAACATTTGCTGCTTCCATTGAACGGTATTTCATGGCATTATTCATAACATCTCAACTGAATTTATTTTATCGTACCTTACCTACTCGAATACATCTACTAGATAGAATGACGACATTTTGAGGATACAGATGATGCAAAATATTATATCGAAGGATATAATAAGTTATGGCACAGCTTAGGGTATGGTAATTAATCACTGCGCTATGTTCTAGAGCAAAAGATACTGAGCGGGGGGCGCATTGGTTGATATTCACCTGGAGGAGACGATGTGTAGCCGTTATTGACTGTCTATTACAGTCTCCTTCTGAGCTCCTTGAGAGCATTATCACGGTTGTTACGGCGGTGTCAGCTGTAGTAATGGGAAGAGCTTCTTGCCTTTGGCCCTGGCCTTAGCGGGGGGAGTACAGTTTCCACTTCCAGCCCGGTAGTCGGACGGCTTGCCAGCCACCGCACGCAGGAAAATGTGTGGCACAGTGTTACAGGCTGACCACACTGGGAGCAATAGTCCCTGCGGTCCATCTCCGAGGCGAAGTGGGCCCCACACATAGTGACCCATCTGGCATCGTTAACACTTCAGATGTCTGGGCTCCAGTAGTTCGACTTGCGCTGAGTGAGACCCAGCCTGCCAAGAGGCTTCGGCCCTTATGTAATATGGATGATGCTTGCCTGCAACTAATCAACACCCTTCTGTCCTGATGCCACCACCATCTCATTGTTAATGATAGTACATAATATGCATACTAAAATTAATCTCTGGCTGGACTGTCAACCGATGTGACATAAAGAGAATTTTTTGTTGGAATTTATAGAGCTAAAGAGCGCTCGATGTAACTGACATGCGCCTGCCAGATGATGACGCCATGTGTTTATTCTATCATCAGCATCTGGTAGGTGCCTGTCAGTCGCACAGAAGATAGCTGGGCTCGGGAGGGCAAGCAAACGTGCGATTCAATACCAGAAATGGGAGCAGTCATAAACAGCTAGCTCCTAAGATGTAGCAAATGCAGTTCGTCTGTTGCTTAAATGGAAGTCTCCAGGGCTGGATGGACTACATAACTTTTAGATAAATTGGGTTCAGAGATCTCACACTCATTTGACATACCAGTATCAGGCTGCCTTGGAGTCTGGTTCGCTACACAAGTTTCTTACAACAGGAGTTACCCACCTGACCCACAAATTTGATAGCACCGCGAAACCCAAAAATTATAGAACAATCACGTGCTTACCTTCGGCCGTACATATAATATATAAAGTTTTTACATCCATTTTTGGAGGTAAGATTAATAATCATAAATAGGTAATAAATTTATTTTGTCAGCCTTTCAAAACGGATGCAGGAATGGGTTCCGCTGTACTAAAGAGCTGCTTCTCATCAACATGGCCATTACCCAACAGGTTCGGCGTTCCCGGAAGGATCTGTTGTCATGTTGGATACCTAATCTATAAGAAGGTTTACGATTCGATTCCTTATATTTGATTCATGAGGGTGCTAGATGCTAGAATTATATAAAATTTATGCAATTTTACGCACATTCCTGATGTCGTGTATGAGACGGTCCTTCGCTATGTAGGATGTTGTCATATCTAAAGGAAGAACGAATCGGTAAAGATCGAGTGGTATATATTTCAGGATGATAGTTTGAGTCCACTTTGGTTTTGCCAAGCCATAAATCCTCTAAACTGCTGGAGAATTGAAGCTTAGGCTATCAGTTGAAGAGAGGTGTTCAGGTTATAACTCGCCCCTGTGCATAGATGCCTTTAAACTTTTTGCCCTTAAAAATTTGCGACGTTCAGTAATGTCATCAGGATGGAGTTTGGTGTGGACTTTACGGTCGTGCATGTAAAGTAAGGGGAAGTTGTGGAGTCCGTGGATACTCAACTCTAGGATTCAAAAACTTTAGGTATCGGTACCACTGATATGAATCAATCAGCAAAGAAACGCTTCTTTGGGCACTAAAAAAAGGTATTTAAGAACCTTCTTTCTAACGGAAAACAGATGCGCGCCTGTAACGGTTGGGTCATGCCATTGGTACATGGTATTGATTGTATTCATTCCGTGTACTCAAACAGAACGACAGGTTTGGATAGATGGATTCAACACTGTTGACTGCATATCGAATACATCACCCACGGTTGCTGGTGATGGGACTGTATATTCCGCGGAAGTGTCTGAGGTTTATTAAATGCTAAGATCCTGCACAAACGCGAGGTCTGCAGTCTCAGAAAATATTTCCTAGGTGCCGACGTGGGTTTGAATCGAGATGTAGTGGCAGTTGACAAGGAATTCACGCCGTTCCCTTGGCTAACTTGGCTTAGCTGCGTTTCGTTTACCTTTTTGGGGAAATCCTGATGATGGGGCATGAATGTTTTGGCTATGCGATTGTGAACGAAGTTATCGTGACGAATAACTACCGGAACATTGTAAAGGACGGCACTGTAGATATCTGTCAGCCATGCCACCATGTAGGAGAATCAATTCGTCAGATTATCTCTGTTTATTTTTGTCTAGCTAACGGAGAGTACTTGCATAGGCACAACCTTGTTACCAGGATTATCCATTAGCATATTGCTTATAATACTCTTTTGTAGAATTGAAAGTACCGTACCTACTATAAGTATTTGCCCACAACCCAGTCCTTGATATTGAACATATCACTTTATACTGGAATTGGTCCATCATCACTGACAGGACCATTATAGCCAATAAGCCACACAGTTTATATTAATAACAAAAAATAAGTAATTCAATGATAAAAACTGTCTTCGTAAAAATAAATCTTTTCGGTTTTTTTTTACTTTCGTAACTGATGTCGGAACGGAATTTTTTAATAGAGTTTCGACAATTTATTCAGAATTAACATATTATATATTTTTTACAGATGCCGTAAAGTTTTAGAACCTAAAGGGATAGATCTACTGAAGATTATTACCTGTCAAGATAATAGTATTTTTGATAACATACTACACTCATTCGTCGGAATCACTGCTATTCAAATCGGTTTGACCGATCTACTGAGAGAAATAGGAATAGTTCCTGATAATATTATTGGTAAAATATTATGATATCACATCATATATTTGTTAAACTTTTCTTATTTTTTTCTTATTTACAAGTTATTTATATTATATTATAATTTAAATATACCTATTTAAAATATAAAATTAGTATTCCTCTGGTAACGGAAACGAAGATAAAAATCTAAGATTTTTTTGCGGTTAATGGAAAATGGATCGAGAAAGTGCCTATAATAATATACGGTTTGTTTTAAACTAGCTTTTGCGAGCGATTTCGCTCGCGTGAATGTAGGTTTCTCCATACAAACTCTGAAACCTATATTTCATCCCCTTAAAGTGTGAATAAAGATTTCATATTTTTGGATGAATCATAATAATTTTCTTAAATAAAAGTAGCTTAATTTTTTACAACTTCGACTGTGAAAGTTTCATAAAAATTAGTCCAGCCGTTTCGGAGGACAACCGCATCAAACACACAGACTGGAAGACAAACCCAGACAGACACTTCAATTTTATTTATATGTTTAGATTTTTTCGTTAGTGGGCGAGGTCAGAATGTTTTATTGATTTACCTTCGTAATGAAATTAAACCTAAATAACATGATACATACGTACAAAATACACACTGTTATAAACAAGGTTTAATAAGCAATTTCGTCGCTATATTTATTTACTCAGTGGCTATATCGTACTTCTGATTACATTGTTTATCACGAGCTCGTCAATACAAAGGATCTATTACTTTGTTTTGACGATGTTTTTTTTCACTTTTATCTGTCGTTCTGTGGATATTATTGGAAATCATGTAGGTAGGGTATATCAAAATCTTGAAAATCATACATTGGAAGATGACCTAAAAGCGTCCTTCACTTGAACTGATATTACAGACGCCTTTGTCTTCGGCAAAGTCAAATATTAAAGTATTATTAATGTTTTTTATTTTTATTAAACCAATGCTTGACTGCGATCCCACCTGATGGTAAGCAGTGATGCAATCGTTGATGGTGAGGCGCACTAATTTTTATAGAGCCTATTCACTCTGGGCTTGAAGATGTATGTCCTGTGTTAAGGTGTGCCATAAAGTAGGTGTATGTTTAATAATAAATTAATATTTTGTAAATATCACACCTTGAAAATTCACGTCAAGTCTTGAAGTGAAACTTTGAGGCTGTGAATTAAAATACACTTGAGAGCAAAAAAATCGCACATGGCTTGAAATTTCGTTTAATACTGTTTTTTTCTTAAATCTAAAGATATTGAGTACAAATTATTAAGCAAAATTAAAGCATACAAAGTTAGCTTTATAAAAACACAAAATTAAGATCATTGATCTACATGTAACTCACAATAACCAGCAGTATACCCAATTCCCCAAATTCACTCATTTGAATTTCACCACTTGCACCTTTACCTGGAGCTAAAAAAAGGGTGCTGTTTTAGAATTTTAATCAGTTTCCGTTAAAATGATAACGTCTCTATTAGAAACAGACGGATCTACTGGTAAAATATGGATACCACGCCCGCAGAAGCCGTTCAAGTTATTGCCTTGCCCAAAGCAGGCCATAATCAAAATGAAGTCGCTCGACAGCTAAATTTTAGGTGCTTTCATGTTCGTCTGGTATACCAGAGGTTTCAAGAGACCCGTGGGTATATTCGGCAACCAGGATATGGTCGGTGGCGCATAGGATCAGGGCGTGATTATCGCTTTTCTGTAACAAGTACTTTGAGAAATCGGCTACTGAACACTATTGAACTGACACAAAAGCTTCAAGAAGTTTGCAATGTCAGCATAAGTCAGTGGACGATTAGGAAAAGACTGGGTAAAGCAGGCCTGACTACACATCACTCAGCAAATGGAACCAAATTCACCACAGCTCACCGACAAGCCCGGCAATAATTTGCCACGAAACACTTAAATTGGATGTATGCCTAATGGCAGGCTGTTGTATTTTCTGACAAGTGCAGAATGACTTAGATGAGCATAATGGATGCTGTAGAATGTACTGAAGGTCATCAGGGCAATTTTAACAATGCTCCATAAGCGAAAAAGTGGGTTTTGGAAGCGAATTGGGGTGGCATAATGTTGGACACTAAATCTGACATTGTACTCATCACTGGGCCATTACTGGCGTGATATCGAGAGGGTTGACGGCTTTATGATACATCAAAAAAATGCTCGAAAAATAAGTGAAGCCTATGTTATGTGGCTTATGGTAGATTTTTTTTCCTTAATGCAGAACAACACCAGATCGCATGTCGCTAGAACAGTTTGCGACTACATGTAAGACGTTAGAATCATTGCGGTAGAGAGGCCAGCTCGTAGTTCTGATCTTAATCCAATTGAGCATGTCTGGAATGACCTTGAAAGAAGACTTAGTGCAGAAAGCCTGACTCTCCACGCCTCCAAGAGCTTCAATTTGTCATTGACGAGAAGTGGGATGTTGTACCCAAAGATTTCATGGTAAAATTAATACGGCTGATGAAAAATCGAGTAACAGCTGTAAATAAGGCTAAGGAAGGGAATACACTTTATTGACAAACAGGATGACCAAGAATTTTAAGTTTGACTCTCATTGTTTCTTAAGTGAAATTTGGTAATTTTCCCCATTTGTTGGTTTTTGTGCTCTAAACCCTTTCAAGGATATTTTTTTACACTATATTTCATATCATTAGAAAGGTAATCAAATAGGCTTTCAATTAGTGTACGACATGTTTTCAATAACTATTCACATTCATGACAAAAACTGCTTTGTTAAGCAGTTTTTGTAAAGTTATGATGTGCGATTTTTTTGATCTAGAGTGTATTTACTGTGAAAAGTAACATTGACATCCACTTGCAACTTTGCTACACAATTATAGACGTACCAACCTCATAAGTTTGTGAAACCGGGTTCACACATACGACATTCATTTTGACGCAAAAATATCAACATAATGGATTACGTCCACCAATAATATGATCAAATAAAATCTGAATTGCAAAACCTACCTTAATAATTACTGCATGAGAAACTTGTACCCTTTACCCGAGAAATACCTACAAGAATTGAGATCTGAAAATAATGTAACGAAAAAAATCTCTTACCTTTCATACGGAATAAATGAAATTGAAATCCCGTTGAATAGTCTTATGGAAGTAATAACAAAAAATTAAATAAAGGTATCTTGAACACTAATATTGGAAACCACATGAAAACAGAGATATAAACAAGACGTACAGAACAGGCAAAAGTGATAAAATTTTGTGTCAATAATATAATCAAAGTTTATAAACCTACAGAAAAATGACTTGTGCCTAAAATCACAAATTTACCTTTTCCAGTTTTTGTATTTCCTTTTAATCTCCTTTTTTGTACTGTAATTTTGTGTTTGTAATTTTTTTTTTTAACTTTTAATTATCAAAAATCACATTTTAGGTCACAGTTTGGGGGAACAGGCATGTGCTTACGCAGACGGTTGCTTAACTGCTGAAGAAATAATCCTCTTGTCTTATTGCCGTGGTTTAGTTTCCGTGGAGACTAACTTTATTGAAGGTTTAATGGCTGCTGTTGGTCTCGGACATGATAAAGTACGTGCACCTATTTAGTTTTTAATTTATGCTATCAACTGTAGTCATTGTGTTGCAAATTGCATGTGCTGGTTTTTAATGCAGAGGGTTGAATATGCAACTCGATGGTGTATCAATTGACTTGGATCCAATTAAATGAATTGCTTGTTGAGTAGTAGTACTTTAATCATTCTAAATCAATTCAGTTAGACACCAACTCAAGTATAGACTTGAGCTAGAGCCTTGTGTATTTTAAGTTTACCTTCATGTGCCCATTGACATTACAACAAGCGCCGTATTCAAAAATGATATTGTAATGTAATGCGGTTACCGGACATTCTGCTAGATTTCAATTAGGCTGAAATAAATCTAAGAACGAGTGAAGCAAGCTCAGAATTTTAGTGCATCTCGACACGGACAGGTTAGGCTAAAGCGGGAGCGAAGGGGAACGGAGCTCTCGCATTAGCGTTCGTTGTTTTTTTTTTATACTCGCCCAGAAATAGAAGCCCAGCAGAGCGAGGCTCCGTCGAGATATTTGGTAAGTGGTTATCAGTTACTAGGTACCTATATAAATTTAGTCAATTTATTATGATGTATAGAATTTACAAAAACCACAGCTCGAAAAAATTCACGCTCTAAATTTTTTTTTTTCTAAATATACTCTAAATATTCTCATTCTATCGTAGTAAACTAACACTCTGCCTCCTGTGAAAAGTTATACAAATCGACTTATATCATTTTTGAGATTTTTACATAGAACTTGTAAAAAAAACACGTTTTCTTAGTCTAACTCACGTTCTTCATCTCTCATAGTTTCGGAGATTATTTTGTACAAAACCATATAATTGTGGGTATTTTGGCAAAAAAAAAAGAAAAATATGAATATTGATTTCACACGAAGTTTTCCTCTGGAAAGACTGCACTGCATCTTCACCTTTCGCATGAAGCAGGATCTCACCGGACGTGGTCAGTTCGGGAATTTCCTGCACTGGATTAGTGTGGAAGTGACGCGTGGGCCCCGCCCAGAGAACACGGTGGAGCATACGGTAGAGGTGTGCAGAACACCGCCGTGGGCCGAATAAGCGAGGAGTAGTCAGTGGTAGGCGGTCGTCAGCCGCAGATATTATTAGTTGATTCAGGAGAGCCGCAGCAGCTCTTATAGAGATCCGGAGCGGATCCACACCACAGACAAGGGCATATCAAACAAAATTATAGGTTTAGTTGTTGTATATTAAAAAATTAAAGATTTTGTAGTTTTATCACTATTATTACTCGCCCGTGACATAGAGTTGGATTAACTATTTAAAATTTGCCAGTTACGTCGAATTCTGAATTTAAATACTATACGTACTATATGGTCAGCTATTACTATTTTTTGGTGATCAATATTTTCTGACTGACGTCAACTGATTAGAAACTGATTTCATTTTAATACTACTAGATAAAAAAATACATCTTAATTTTTTGCAAAAGTTATCGATTTTTTGTGTAACTATCTGAACTTTCCACCAGCTCTCCGTGTTATGCCCCCCGGAGATTGAAGTTGCATGCCACAATAGTGCCGATTCCTCGACCATATCAGGACCAGCGCACATTATGAGGAAATTTATAGAAACCCTGAAGAGCAAAAACATTTTTGCAGTGGAAGTCCAAACTGCTAACATTGCTTATCATTCGAAGTATATAGCAGAGGCTGGTAAGATTTTTGTGGTTTATATGAGTACGTACCAAAAAAGACTAGCACTTTAAACCCCATTTGTTTCTATTTTTACTCCTTTTATGCTAAGTTAATCTTCAGTAACATAATTCTCACACTGACTTTTTGTACTACCCCGTCATTAGGCAACCCACATTATTATTATTTTGTGAAAAACCTAAATATATACCATTCATTTACTGCAATAAAATATATTTATATTCCTATTTAACATTAGTTGAACAGTTCGTTGAAGTTACAAAACCAAATACCTACCGAAAGAAGTATATTTTCTTAGTAAAGAAAATATACTGTAACTTCATTCCGTTATTCATAAAAATAAAATATATGTTTAAAGATAGCATTCACGTAGCACAAGAACTTTATTATTCTTATGATTAGTTATTGTAAGTTGCTGTTGATTGCTTTCAGGTCCGCGTATTCTATTAGAAACACAGAACATTATTAAGAATCCAAAACAGCGGAGTGATAAATGGTTATGCACTAGCGCACCTCCGGAGAAATGGGACCTCCCTGAAACAAAATATTCTTCGGCAGAATATTTTACGAACAATCTTCTGGTAAGGCTAAAGGAATTTACTTTTAATTAAACTTCAGAGTTCTTGTCTACCAACAGAATCGTGAATTTATAACAGACCAGCACGTAAAATCAAACAAGCCAAATATCGTTGAAGTTTTATAGTCGTTCGATCGACATCCTATCCAAAAACAGTATTCACGATCTATCGACTTATTCCAGTTACATTAATAAGTATTCTACTAAGATAATTTAAAACAGATTTTTTTTTAATTGACGAATTTCGAACGACTTTAAAATCGGTGTCGTTCAAACTCGATTGATGGATGTGAATACGGAAATGGTCTAAACTACCATATCGCTACGATATCGTTACGGTTTTCATTACGTGAATCGGGCTACTGAACTAATGCAAAATAAGCAAGTAGCATGCTATTGTGTCATAGCAAACTCTAACGATTGTTGAACGTCACAAAAGAATGCAAGACACTTACACACTTTTGGATAAGTTACTGTCTGTTTATAATAGCGTTACGTCGTAATTTCTGATTACAGCATAATGTTTACTTTGAAGAAGCGGCTAGGAATATCCCGGATAATGCAATAGTAATAGAAATAGCACCACATGGTTTGCTACAAGCGATTGTAAAGAAGTCTCACAAATCCTGTACGCATATTCCATTGACAAAAAGAGGAAATTCTCAACCAGTCAAGTTCTTGTTGGAAGCTGTTGGGAAGTAAGTAAAAAATTAAATCAACAACAGTCAGAATGAATATCAGACTAGTACGTGTCTAACAGAATTTAAAGTTAGCATGTATGTTTGTATTTGTATGACTGTCTCAAATTACTGAACGCATTTGAATGAAATTTACACGCGGAAAGATAAGGGAGCCAATTTTCGACTTTCGCTATTTTATCTTGAGTTCGAGATTGCAAGTCTATCTCTATGTCTATAAAAATATCTCTATCTCTACGAAAAAATGTCGAATTGAGCAAGAATTCCGTATTTTCAGTCAAAATATAAATGAATTTCACGAAAATGTCGAATCGAGTGAAAATAATGTTACCATTAGGAAGAATCGCACGTTCTGTTTTATGTAGTTATGAGTAAATGAATGATTTGGTTTTAAAACGCTGAGTAAACCTAATTCTTTATGTATAAAACGAAACGTTTAGTCTAAAAATAATCAGCTTGACAGTTGAAGAATTTGCGATTCCTTCAAAACTTTTGATGTGTTTTACGTTTCATATAGTATTTTAAACAACATTAAGGGGAAAAAATACCCCAGTACACAGCAAAAAATTTTGCACATTCAACTAGTTGAAGCAGACTCGGAATTGACAGGAGCAAAATCCTAATCCAATTTTACAAAAAAGAAGTAGAAAGAAGATGGCAAGCCATCGCTAATATCAATCGTAAATATCGACGGCGGGATTAGTGCGCTATTGTCGAAGACTTTTTCAGGGCATTTTATTATTCAACTTATCAATTTTTTAATATAGTTATGGTCTAATAACATGGGGTACCACATTGAAAACTACGATGTTAGTAGTTAAAAGCGTCTAACGTGTATTACTAAAAGTAATCTATTTTAAAAACTATAGATATCCTACGGATCTCTTATTTTAAAAAAGTTGGGTACCTACGAGTACTTTCTGTACGCAAACTTTTATCGGGCTATTAATTATCTCACGGCATAAAATGAAACCTGATTTCGATTCAAGGCGTTGGATGTACACTTGAACAGTTTACAACATTTCCAAATGTAAAGTTAGATTTGCTCAAATCTTTCCAAATTATTGTGACCCTACTATCTATATCAAAATAAATAAAACAACTTTGATGAAAGATCTTAGCTTTCGGGATGTAAATAGATAATTTGGTGTTTTTTTTTTAATCCATTACATTAATCAGAAGTGGAAAATATTTCAAGATAAAATTAATAATAATAAATAATAGTTTTGAGATAAATAATATAATGATCATTATCATCATCAGCCTTTTTAATGTTCCCTTTGCTGGGACTCAGGCCTCCTCTCTAGTAGAGGGAATGGGCCGTAAATCCACAACGCGGGCTAAGTGCGGGTTGGTGAATATCACATGTCTTCGAATTTTTGCTTCTACGACATGCCGGTTTCCTCACGATGTTTTCCTTCACCATTTTAAGAGCAGTGGTAATGAAATAAATTACACAAAGTAAGGCTGGGTTCGAACCCATGACCTACAACTCGTAAGTCGGGGCCATTACCACTCGGCCGCCACTGCTCCTGTATGATCATTGTACAAGTACATAAACACATTTTATATACAAGTCACAGTGGCATGAAGGAAATAAAATAGTAATGGAATTAAAATGCTGTCTGTTTTTATAATTTATTGTGAAATTTGTAAAAACCATTTAATATTCAATAAATTAAATATATAAACAATTTCTCAAGGAAGATACGTAGAAAAAAATTATTGTCAAGAATTTTGCTTATACTATGTGAGTTTACGGTAGTACAGTTAAAATCAAGTACCACAACATTTGACTAAAAGATACGCTCGATCAATGGATATAGAAAACTCGTATTCACATAACATGAAATCCTATAAATGTGGCATATTGTAATACCCACCTTAAATAAAATTATATATCTCAGTTGATAATGACTATTATATCAAAAATAACCTATAACCTTTGTTTTTTGTAATTTTCAGGTTGTTTCAGGCCGGACTAACCCCAAAAATTGATGTTTTATATCCAAAAATCGAATTTCCAGTTTCAACAGAAACCCCACTTCTATCACCACTTGTCGGATGGGCACACAATGAAAATTGGTAAAAGAAAAAATATACCAATCAATATACTAACACAATATTTAATTGGCATTCTTAATTTTTATTGCTTTCTGTTTTTTTTACAGGTTTAATAAAAGTTCTAGTAAACAAAAGATAAATAAAATTCATCCTGTGCGCTACTTTGCATTGACAATTAATGATGACGACTGGAGTTATTTCAAAGGACACGTCAGAAATGGTATTGGTAAAAGTCTAAATATTTTGTAAAGCATTGAATCTAAATTATCTATCCTTTATTTAAAAAATAAAAGAGAAGCCTTTTACACTGTTGAAGTATATTTGAAAGAATGTATGAATGTTTTGAAGAAACGAGTCATGGTTTTAGGTGCAACAATTTTTCCCGAAATGGCATTCCTAGTTCTTGTTTGGGAGACATTAGCTATGTACAAAGGCTTGAACTATAGAAACATGTCTGTGATATTTGAAGATATATGCTTTGAAAAGGAATTGTTTATTAGGAAAAAGGAAATAGTTCGATTTGCCATTGAAATTGAAATGGGATGTGGCAGATTTGAGGCGAGTATTTGAAAAATTTTTCTTAATTATTCTGAAGATGAGACGCAATGATGTTTATTTTTAATTTATGACTTTTAGATAACTGATGAAAACTGGCCAATAGCTTATGGATTCATAAAAGAAGTAGACAATCCTTTTATTAACCTTGCACGTAATTTAGATTCAAATATCATGTGCGATGATGTGGTTTTAACAACTGAAGATGTGTATATGCTGTTGGAAGTAAGGGGATTTTTATACACGTAAGTAGATTATTTATATTATTGTCTGTGCGATAAAAGAACCGTCGTGGCATAAAGTGAAAACAACATTAAATATTTTAAGTAGCAACCCAACCCAGCCATCCGTCAAATGCCAAACGTCATAAAATGTTGACACCGGTTTGTTTATTATGTTATTTTGTTGTGATTTTAATTGAAATCGTCAGAAATGTGATAAAAAATGTCACCGAGCTGCAAGGGAAATAATATTTAATATATTACAGTTTTGCCAAAGATAACAAATGGCAAATCACACCATAATTGATCAAAACAAAGTCACGAACTTGGCAAACATTGGTATGCTGTTTTTTTGGTACGTAACACTTTTATTTTAATGTTTTAGACTTCCTAGGTAAACTCCTGTCCCTGTTATCTCCAAATATGTATAAATTAAACGGAAATTCATTTAACATGACGATATTTGTTTATTTTGTTTTGGTCAATATTTTCGATGGCGATAAAGAGTATTGATACTTTAAATTTATAATGCGTTTCGACTAACTAAGAATATTTCTTTTCAGGCTTGAGTAAGGATACAGTAACTAAAATAAAAAAGGGCAAGTGCGAGTCGGACTCGCGCACTGAGGATTCTGTACAAATTTACCTTTGAAATCAATTCCCGAATTGTGTTACGAAGATTTTTCCGAATTACAAACATTTTTTTTTTGTGGCGGATCTACAAATGTACAATTTTTAAGATTTTCCCCTGCACCTACTTGTTCTATGAGACCTTGATTTATGCCAAATTTCAGGATTCTAGGTCAACGGGATTCACCCTATGAACTTTGATTCCCTTGAGTATCGAAATATACGTTTTGTTGCGACATAAACGGCCGTATCGTTTTCTTTCGTTAACTCAGAAGTCTGATTTTTTTACAACTTCAAAAAACCGCAGACTTGAGTGTATGGTTTTAATTTTTACTCGATACCTCCAAACGTTCTCGAGTTTTAACTCGGAGGGTCTTAACATATAAACAGACGGACAACCAAGTAATCCCAAGGATCTTATATACGAGACGGTCCCTTACAGGCTAAATAGATTTTTTACGAAGCAACATTACAAATTATGAAGTGTACTTTATTTTCATAGTCATTAAGTTCATAGTTTTCATTGATTAGCAAAAGGGAAAAATGTACTGAGGAAGACAACGAGAAAGTGGTAGTGTGTCCCATTTTTACTTTTATTTTTATATTTACTAGGGTAAACATAAACTTGCTGTTATTCCAGTCAGTGATAATAGATCGATCCCAGTCAAAGTGATAGAACCATTTTCGTTGGAACTGGGTAAGTGGTCGTTGGTGGAACCTACCTAGATAAGCAGTACTGCAGTTTCTTCACGCTATTTTCCTTTACCGGTTCGTGTTTGCATTTAAATGTTCATCATCATTACAATCGAAAGACGTCCACTGTTCGACATAGGCCTCCCCCAGGTGTCGCTACAATTAACGGTTTGCTACTCATTACGCAAAAACTTATAAACGGATGAATTTAATGATAAACGTTGCAATAATATAGCGTATAACCTATTTTTTTTTGCTAAGTTTCATCACGTGAGCAAGTTCAATACATAAGCTACTAATATTATAAATGCGAAAGTTTGTGAAGATGGATGAAGGTACTCGTATGTATGGATGTGTCGCGCAAAAACTACTAGACAGATGAACTTAATCATAAACATTGAAATAATATAGCACATAAGCTATAACTTTACAGTTTCATTAGTTGAGCAAATTCAGCCAATAGGATATTTTTTATTATAGGGTGAAGCCGCTGGAAGAAGCTAGTCTAACATAGTTTTAAAATATCAAGATTTAACAGTCGCACTATAATGACGTCACAATGTTGCTTACATAACAAAAACGATATTTATCTACAGCAGCGCCCTCAAATCCCACGATGGTTTACTTTCCGCACAGACTCTAACATGAGTTCGTACATATAGTACAGGATACGGTTAAGAACGACCTTCACCGGTTTGTTTAATGGATGAAACCTATTTTATGATAAATTTAGTATATTAAATAATATAGGGCCAGGAATTTCTTAGGCAACCCACCCGCGTTATATTATTTAATACACTAAATTTATAATATAATACGTTTCATCCATTAAACAGACCGGTGAAGGTCGTTCTTAATCGGATCTTAGACTAATAGACAGAATATAATAAAATACGCTTTATTGTGTACATAATTTAAAATTAGAAATTGTGATGCAATGGGCGGCCTAATAATATATAATTTTTGGTTTTCAGAGGAGAATTCCAGTCTATCCTCTCATCCAATACAAAACTCAATACAGCAAATATTAAATGGAGAAATGAATGGGTCACTTTCCTTGACTCGTTGATCCAGCTTAAAACTTTATCGCAAGAGCATGATGGAGTATCAAACCCCAAATTCATTAGAAAATTGACAATAAATACTAAATTACAAAAGGAAATCCTTTCAGAAGAAGTAACTGCGTATTGCGATGACATACTTGATTCAACTAGGTACGTTTATGTTAAAATGTATATTGACGATTAGGTTCACTAATGTTTCGCCAAAACAACCAACTTTTCGTATACTATTTATTTCACAAATTATTCATTCTGTAAATATTTCATTTTACAAACTTTCAGTTTACAAACTTTTTTTGGCAAATGCTTTTTAACCGACTTCTAACAAAGGAGAAGGTTCTCAATTCGGATGTTTGTATTTTTTTTTATGTATTTTCGCGCATAACTTCGTCGTTTGCCAACCGATTTGAAAAATTATTTTTTTGTTGGAAAGGGTATACTTCCCAAATGGTCCCATAGTCACCAAGTCGGGATCTAATGATGAAATCTTGGCGAATTGATTACTTTTTCGGTGACAAAGACAAAAATATTAAAAAAAAAATTAACTAATCGATTCGTATTTGTGATAATGGAGGCAAGTATTCCCTAGTATTATTTTAACAACATGATTAAATTACAGACAAATAAAGCTGTAACTTCTTAGAAATTTTGAACTCTATTTTTATAAAATTATGTTAAGGACACCGATGGTAAGGACATTTGTGACTCTTTTTTATTTTTTTTTATTTTAGTTTTTATACCTACGGTTTTCTATTGTGGGATACACCTAGCTAAATGTCTTCAAATCAACCAACTGTACTCTGTGTCTCTGTGTTTAGTACCTATTTTTTTATGTAACCAGACATGTGATTGGTACGAAATGAGAGAATCAACCGGGGGTGAGCTTTTAAGGGTAAAAAACGGTTTTTCTCGATTTCCGGAAAAACTAAAAGTCCTATGGAAAAAAGTCAAATGGCAAAGTTGTAGGTAATAAAAAGATCTAAAACTTTTATGTTGACACTTTTTTCACATAACCTCAAAATTTATGTGAAAAATTCAAAAAACCAAGTTTTTGGTTTTTTATTTTTATCTTTTTCAAAAAAAAAATTATTTTTCGCGAAACTTTGACAAAACTTGCCTTTTTATGTCTCAAATACGCTGTAATTTATTTGATTAGAAATATTTATTTTTTCACCTTATTTTGAATTAATATCGAAAAAGCACCCTAATTTTCAATCGAAAATTCACCCGTCAAAATATCAGTTTTTTTTCAAAAAGTTGGTATGTTTTCTGTTCGTTAAAATCTCTACTTTCCGATGGTGAAAAAAAAAAAAGTATATGTTACCTTAAATCTTCTCAGAAAATGCAAAAAATCGAAAAAAACTCGAATTAGAAATTTTTTTTTAAATTATCATATACAATTTTGAGCTATTTATTAAAATTTACACTTTAATTACTCGAAAAACGTAAGATTACATGTTACATTGATAAAAAAAATATTGCAAATTAAAATATACTACTATAACACTGGTCAACAAAATTTTAACTTTGTCGTGCCACACGGACTTTTTTGATATTTTTTACTTTAATTAGTGATTGTAAGAAAAAATAAACAGTTAAAAAAAATTTGCTCGAGAAGGATTTTATTCTATAGAGTAATTTAAAATATTAAGAAAAAACACAGATCTCGTAAAACAAAAGTTTTTTTTTTATAATGACTTAATATAATCTAAGATTTTCTTGAATATTTAGCTTCTGGTTGGTCCCTTTTAATTGTCCAGCAGTAATCTGCTAACACATTTGGACTCCATTTGCCCTGGTACCACTTTTCCATATTAGAAATTTCCTGATGGAACCTCTCACCTTGCTCGTCACTGACAGCCCCTAAATTGTCAGGAAAAAAATCCAGGTGCGAGTCTAAAAAATGGATCTTAAGTGACATGTTGCAACCCAATGCTTGATATGACAATAGTAGCTCACTAACCAACTCTCTGTAGCTGTCACTCTTGTTACCCAAAAAAATTGCAATAACATTTTTAAAAGCCTTGTTCAGACTGCTTTTTTGACAAATTTAAATCCCGAACCAAATCATTTAGGTCTCCTTGAGTTATCAAATGTGGCTCGTTTACAATTCCTTCAAACTCAAAGTCATCGTCCTCTTCAACACGTTGACCTGAAGAGGACGGTTGTGAATTGTCGTTCTCAACAGACGTAGTTGCAACTGGTATTAGTTCCGGCAATTTTTTACAATGAGAGACTGGTCTTATAGCCGAAGATAAGTTAGGGTAAATAACTGTGTTTTTTTTCTTGTAATTTATACCTTTTATGTCAGTGAGACAAAAATAGCAATCTGAAACGTGATCTCGCTGTTCAGTCCATATCATGGGTACAGTAAACGCCATAGGCCGTGCACCTCTCTTCCAGTCAGTTAAATTTTTCACACACGTTATGCAACAGACATGAGGGGCCCAGGATTTGTCTTAATGGGCGACAGAAAAACCAAAACATTGGTGATAACACTCCAACACAAGATTCGTAAAATTTCGTCATTGTTTTTTGAATGTAAGTTCTCCGCAGACATAAAAAAAATAGTTAGGATCATTATTACACACCCTCAACATGTTCACAGGGTTAATGAATCACAAAAAAGTGTTCAAATTCAACGACAAATATTTTTATAACGATTTACTTGTGAGCGTATCTGTTAATTTACTGCCGTAGTACTAGTTATGAGTATTATCGTATCACAACAAATATGAGGCTAATTGACATATGACAACTATGATTTAATTATGAGGGTAGATTGATAAAACAAAATTAGCTATCAAAGTTCGTGTGGCAATACCAGTGTTGACCAGTGTAATTAACAAACAAATATGTTAATAAAATTAATATTAAATAAGACATCTACAATATTTGGAGAAAGTAGTCGAATCTTCTTTAAATTATATGCGTAGATGCCTATTTATAACAATTTTTTGAAAACTTATATACCTGAGTGAAAATTAGGGTGCTTTTTCGATATTAATTCAAAATAAGGTGAAAAAAATAAATATTTCTAATCAAATAAATTACAGCGTATTTGGGACATAAAAAGGCAAGTTTTCACAAAATTTCGCGAAAAAAAAAATTTTTTTGAAAAAGATTTTAAGAAAAGAGAATTTTTCACATAAATTTTGAGGTTATGTGAAAAAAGTGCAAATTCAAAAGTTTTAGATCTTTTTATTACCTACAACTTTGCCATTTGACTTTTTTCCATAGGACTCTTAGTTTTGCCGGAAATCGAGAAAAACCGTTTTTTACCCTTAAAAGCTCGCCCCCATCCCCTTCCCGACCTCAGATCGCCCGTAAATTATTTTTCCTTTCATTTTTATAATATTTTCCTCCTTTTCTAATGGGTTTCATCCTACTATTATTTTTTTTGGTTTTAAAAATTATCGACCCTGGTCTATACAGTATTTTATTTAGTAAATATCGCTTCTGGATGGATTTATGGATGGAAAGAAGATTTTTCCCTCCACTATGTTGCCGGAGTGTACTTCTGGGTGGTTTAAAAAAATAACCACGCAAAGGATGGCGGGGTCTGTGTTAAATTGCCATATTTTCAAACAAGGAATACTTTAAACATGCAGTATGTAAGCAGAAATGCAACATCGAAGCAGGTATGCAACATGCAGTAGGCACGCAGCATGGAAGCAGACATGCAACATTCAGTAGTCACGCAGCATGCAAGCTGGCATGCAAGCAGGCATGCAAGTAGGAAGCTTCCATGCAGCATGCAAGCATACATGCAGCATGGAAGCATGCATACAACACACCAAAAAAAAAGACAAGCACAAAAAGTCTACGAGAATGAAGACACTGCGGTGGGCGCTAGGTGTGACTAGGATAGACAGAGCACATACGGGGCAGTTCTGGGGTTGCGCCCATTACATATGAAATGACAGAGCACTGCCTAAGATGACATGGACAATGTCCATTGGGCAAGTAATCAGGTGTAACGCGAAGACTAAATAGTAAAAAAAACCCTCAATTTACCCGAACAAAAAAAAAATGATAAAAAGTGATCTATTATATTCACTAAGGATTTTTTTCACTAAGAAACTTTAGAACATAATAATTGAAATTAATGCAGTAATTAAAATTATGTTTGATTTTTTTTATGACCGCCTGGGTCTTGTAAATTAGGAACCCTCTCTTTCTAATAAAAAATACCCAATTTATTACTTTTTTTTTTTAAGGTGGGAAAAAATCATGCATTGACATCCCCCGCCCTTGGGCGGAGCGGGAGATAGTGTCAGACTCTTACTGACTAAAAGACCCACCCCGTTCCTTCTAGCCTTCATACCGGGGCTCGAGCGCCCTTTCGGATAACCCTGGCCCCAGTAAGCTTCGACCCGGCTGGGTCCCTGCTGTTGCTGACAACTCCTTGAGGCGCGCGGGAACAGTGCGCGCCGTCGACGACTTGGGCTTGGTCCGGACAGTTACCGGACGGCCGGACAGTGAGCTACCCATTGCTCACTGTCCGCAAGCCCGCACCCAATTTATTACTGCGGTACCATAAGTAAAAATTGAGAAATAAACATGGATTTAAATCGAAATGGCAGCAAAATTAAGTTATATACATTCAATTTGACCACCTTATATAAAATCGATGTCTAAAAGCTTCTGTTTTTTTTAAGATGCGGTGGAGTTCGAATCGACAACATCATTTTTAAACAGAAACCTATACTGGAAAAAGAATCGAATATTCTAGAAATACGTAAATTTGTTTCATGCTTCCATAAAGTTCCATTAGATGTAAGTATCACACTACTATTATAAAGTCGATTTGTATGTCCTATAAGTTAAATGAATTTAGACGAAAAGCACACAGATAGCCCATGTCCAGAACTAGATATAGAATATTTGTCCAAAGAGAATTTTCAACTTAGACGCAGGCGAATAAACTGTTAAAAATTGTTAGAAACTAGTAGAAAGTAATCGCATATCATCATAGGTGTTTCAATAATGATAAATTACCTTATTGTTTACAGATAGACACAGTTTTAAGAATAAATCTGCAGATAATAACAGAAAATGTGACAGAAAAGTGTTTAAATATCACGGAACTAACAACAGAAACCATAACAAATAAATTAAATGGTAAAGTGAAGCAAACATTTGAAAAACATTTTCCGTACTTCGATATTGAAATAAATTCCGTGAAAATTGGTGATGAAGAAACTTTAGAAAACGAAATTAATAAGAAACAAAACTCTAGATCATTGGATATTTTTATTCTTCACAATATTATACTGCATAATAATAAGGTAAAAAACATAACCCTTCTTGCAGTCGGGTAAAAACAGGTCACGCTTTCTGCATCATATTAAATTATATTTTTTAAAAACAAAGTTATCTACCACGTCTGTCAGTCCGTTTGCGATATAAACAAAGCTAATCTATTTTGAGACGATGTTTTATAAGTGGTTTACGTCAATAGACAGAACTATTCATGAGTAAGGTTTATGTTTACATTTACAGTAGAAAAAAAAATGTTATACACCGTTAAATTTTAATCATTTTAATCCCGTGAGGGGTCGATCCGGTACATGAAACAGAAACATTATTTTTTTTAAGAAAAAGTCAGCTGAGCGAGTTCAATGACCAGTAGGTAATTTGTACGCAACGCTGACTATTAACTACAAGTCATTGAACTCGCTCAGCTAACGTTTTCTTAAAGATACTAATTTCGTAGATGCGTGAATTAATACGAGTTTTGAAAAAGAGGTACTTTATTTTTTTAATTTTATCTTTACAAATCGATAGTGTTTCATGTACCGGATCGACCCTCCATGGGATTAAAACGATTAAAATTTAGCGGTGTATAATATTCCAAAATAAAATCGAATAATTACTAATTTAAGAGTGTTCAATACCCATTATGCGCTATTTAGCATAAGATCTATTAGGCAGGAAATGTTTCCTAATTAGGTTATTTTATTAAAGACAAATGATTCGTGTTATTTTTCAGATACTGAAAAAAGTTTATGACGTTTTAAAAAACAACACCTTTTTATTGGCTACCGTCCAAAATAACCATGTTTTTCAACCGAACGTTAAAAAATCATTCAAAATCATTACATCTATGCCTGTTGGAGAGTATAAAATGGTTCTCTTGAGAAAAACTAAATACGAAAATAATACTTTCTACATACGTGTGGATGACAGTAAGTTTTCCTGGGTACCGAATGTGAAAACAAAATTGGAAAGCGGTAAGAGAGTCGTATTAGTCTCCAAAAAAGAAGAATGCTCCGGGTTGATAGGTAAAAGTATTTTTATAAAATAATTTTACATTGATTATTTCTACTTACTTAATACCTTTGAGCAAAATAGTGTATCTTAGATTTTTTTACGAGCCTTACTGTCCCTTCTGGGTAAAGGCCTTTCCTAAAATCCCTCCAGAAATTTTTCTCCTGCACCGTCTCAATCCATTACTATTTTATGTTTATTTAGGTATCGTAAAGGCTCTCAAGAAAGACGGTTTTAGGAATGTTGGACTTTTTATGATAAATGATAATAAGGCACCAGAATTTTCACCTCAACTAGCGTTTTACAAAGAACAAATTGAGAAAAACTTAACGTTCAATATATTGGTCGAGGTAAATATTTAAGAACCCAAGATTCTTTTTTTTATAATTGCTTTTCTGTATTTTATATTCAAGTTTACATAGATAAACAAACAAATATTTCAGTTACTTTTTATTTTTTTTTATTCAAATATTTCTGATTTCGATTCTTTTTATTTACTAGATTATATCGTTTTTAGGGACTGTGGGGAAATCATTACTATCTTCCTACAAATGATTCATACGAGGCAAAAAATGAGATATTGACCAGTAGAATACTAAAAGGCATTGACACTTTTAAATGTGAAGAAAATTCGAAAATGAATGGTAGCGAAAAGATTCAGGTAATTAAATAATAATTGTAAGATATTATTTTTCTTTTGGATTGCGAATTATACTAATTTAGTAAACAAGTAAAACTTAATTTAATTTTAGGTTCATTATGCTGGAACTTCTATGCCCTGCAGTCTACCTTACGGAATGGATTTTAGTGGTTATAATACAAGGTGAAATAATTTGACTTATTCCAAATAAAAATAAGACTTTACTTACCCCTAGCATTTAAAGTTGGGTTATTCTAAAACTATACTTTAGCCTGAGAACTTGTCTATTTAGTTATAAACTATAACTTACGAGTAATAAGCTAATAAGTAGAAATTGAGACGTTTTTAATTAAAAAATAAATGCTGTTCTATTCTATAATTCAAAGTAAGCCCTAGAGTATTCAGTAAGCCCTAGAGTCCATATTTGAGGCGCGTGTGGAACACACACACCGTCGACCACTCGACCTCGGTCCGGATGGTTACCGGATGGCTTTGGTCTGTTAACCGTTTACGGTGAGCTTCTCATTGCTCGTCGTCTGCAAGCTTTCGCCTACGGTGGCTAGAAATTGGCGTCGGGGTCTCAGTGACTAAGATGGGAGGAAGACCGTTCCTTGAGCCGTCTTTCGTTAGCATTATTGCTTCGCAGAAGGAGGCAACCACCTCCCTTCCTCAACTCCCCTCACTCCAGACCATACGTGTTTAAGCAAGAAATTACCGCACTGGGTTTTTAACTAGCCTGACTATTTTTCCTTGAATTTTTTCTATGTAACTCTTTAAAGTATATTTTATGCTTTGATGGAGAATTTTATTTACAGAGGTGAAAAAGTGATGGGCTTGGTGGCTAGTAGTGCGCTGTGTAGCGAAGTGGACTCAGACATGGCACTGCTGTGGCCGGTGCCAGACCATTGGACTTTGGAAGATGCTGCTACAGTACCACAACCTTATGTTTATGCTTATTATTGTTTGGTAAGCTTTCCAAATAGGCATGTGTAACTCTTTACTGAATCGACTTAATGCTCCGAAACATTTTAGTGTTCGAGAAGATTGAAACAGCAGTAATGTTTTAAATGCATCATTTGGAGCAACTGGAACACTAAAACACTAATATTCTCAAATCTTTCTGTTCACTTCTTTTTCTCTAAATGCACTTACGATTATTTATTTTTGCATTACCCAAAAATTGAATGGTAGAAAATGCTTTCTGTTTGCTTCCTTAGTATTTAATACTCAGGGTATAATAAACATTAAGTAATTTTTAAATTTAAATAAAACTGTAATAGAGTCCGTCTAATGAAAGCGTGACCTGAGAAAAGGAGGTTACAACCAAAAATTTCGAATGTGGTATTATTGAAATAGTAGGAGAAAAAAGTTTTGATACTAGAGTATTTTTTGTATTTATGACAATTTTAGAATAGTTGTACAAGAACTTAAATCCTAGTCAAAAACATGTGTGTAGACTTAATTATTTAGGGGGTGTATGGTAAATGTCAATAACACACAAAATGTTAGATAGTATTCCAAATTATTTTATTTTATCTGATCTCTCAAATGTCGCTATATAATATTTAAATAATATTCTTTATTTTCCATTTGGCGTTCTGGCAAGAATACCAAGTGCACAACACCGTGATAGTCAAATAAAATAGTCAACATGATTTCAACTTCATCACGTCTCGCCAACATGATTAATGTTTTTCAAGATTGTTGGGTTGGAATCGATTTAGCATAGAGAAAATTCAGATCTTTTGGTATTAGTCAACTGGGAACATGTTTTATACTCCAGTGATTGTTTCAAATGATACGGATCGACTCGTGAGACACAAAAAGTTCAGCAGCTGCTGCAGCAGCATCTCTCTCAAACTTGAACTAGGATTTTCGCGATTTTAACTTCAGTTGCAGACTTTCATGCACTACCAGACAGAGTGAGGCAAATCTTTCGTTACAACTCAACTGCTTTTGAACGCATTCTACCACTCACTAGCATGTGTTTTTGATTAAGTCGATTCACCAAAAGCCTTCTTTGTTCGATGTTTTTGTCCATTATGAAATTCGCAATATGTCAGATTATCTAAAAATATAAGAATAAAAAAAATCATTACATCCTTAATATAACTATCTAATAATATTAGTCGACAAGGATCAAGATTATAACGTCATACTAACTTAAAAATCAGAAATCGTATGTAAACAATGTTGGTTTTCATTGAAAACACCTTCTTTCTCTTCTTGTTTTTGTTTGAACTTAATAACCATAGTGTGTAGCAGTTTTTGCACGTTACTGTTTATTGTTTTTCCCACAATTAAGCAATTATTCTTGAAAAATAAACATCAGTTTCCAAAAACTGACAATTGCAACCATAGACTTTGACATGATTTTTTTCGGCAAAACAATGTTGCCAATTTAATTAATAAAAAAAACTCCAGGTTACGCTTTCAGTAGACGCACTCTATCTACTGTTATGTATTTTTGACTATGGTTTTATGATTTTCAGATGGTACGAAACAAATTGCAGAAGTATGATACAGTTCTAGTGTTAGATGGCGCAGGGGCTTTAGGTCAAGCCATTATTTCCATATGCCTTGATTTAAAATGTACTGTTTTTACATTAGTTAACAACGTAAGCGAGCAACGACTTCTGCTTGAATTATTCCCAAATTTAAAAGGTAATTTAAAATAATCGAATATCTCAATTAGAATTTAATATTTTAGGATTGGTAACTGTAACGGGGTAACTATATTGTAAATGTCTAACTGTGAACGTATTTTGAATTATATAATAAAACTACCTTATTCAAAGAGATTAGGGCTGAATAATTATGAAATAATGGTTGTCTATTTTCAGAGGAGCATATCACTTATCCAGAATACGATATGCAGTCTATGGTAACTTATCACGCAGACAAAGTCATGTTGTGTACATATGTTATTAGTTGCGCAAGTGGTGATTTACGTGAGGTAAGACTTTATTTTTAAAACTCATTTGTTTCATTGGTTTAAAATAGGGCGTGAAGTCTTCAGTTACTCATTTTTTCTAAATTATCGAAAGGTAGGCAACAAAACTCCGTAATTAATCAATGTATGTATACTAGCCGTGTTTAGTCTTATTAGAATTATCTTGTGATGCACTTTGACTATACAGTACCATCGAACTGATCAGATGTTCGAGTCGGAAGGTGGAAGGCAGGAACTTCGTAATAAACCAATGTATTCTAGCAGTGTTTGGGCGTATTGGAATTGTCATGAGATGATAGTACTGTCCGTTTCACTTAAAAGGTTCCTTTGCCGTAATGTTGGCAATACGGAAAAACAGTGTTGCTATATTTTAAGCAATGAAATTACTTAAAATTGGGGAGATTAGCTGATAATTCGTTACTTTTGACAATTGTCTTAAAAGTTTATTTTTTTTCTTTTGGAAACTGTAAAAACTATTTTTGAATAAAATATACGACCATGGGCACCATTTTGACTGTCCTGCAATTCTTTCAAATACTGAAAACGCCATGCCACAATATCGTACTTCTCCATTAACAACTTCCTTTTAGACCTGCTTTTTTTAATAAAATCCTATTCCCCTCATAATTCTCCATAAAGTGGTGCGAGTACCGTTAAAATCGATTTAGTTTCACATTTCGTGAAAAAATCATCAAAGATTTTGGCAGAGTAGGCAACTCTTTTCTTTTTCCCTTCTTTTTTCTGTAGGCAGACAGGGGAGCTAACATTACGGCTAAGGAACCTCTTAAGTGAAACGCACTATACTCTGGCTATATGTGTATTACAGCTAAAAAGCTTGAAATAAAAAAGACGATCAAAATGACTTTCCATTTCGGAAGTTGGTGTTAAATGACAAAAAAAAGACATGTGGCACTCGGGGACTGCCGCGGTAAAGCTATTGCATAGCATTTTTTATCAACTTATGCAATAGACCTCGCCAACAGCTGCTTAACCCCACCCATGCAAAACCAGACCTCGCCAATAGCTACTTAACCCCACCCATCCAAAACAGACCTCGCCAACAGCTGCTTAACCCCACCCATCCAAAACTAGACCTCGCCAGCAGCTGCTTAACCCCACCCATCCAAAACCAGACCTCGCTAACAGCTGCTTATCCTCACCCATCCAAAATGAGACCTTGCCAACAGCTGCTTATCCCCACCCATCTAATACCAGACCTCGCCAACAGCTGCTTAACCTCTTCCATCCAAAACCAGACCTCGCCAACAGCTGCTTAACCTCTTCCATCAAAAACCAGACCTCGCTAACAGCTGCTTAACCCCACCCATCCAAAACGGCGACAGCTGCTTTCACTCATTTGTTTTCTTATCGGTCACCACGCTCAAAAAACAAATGAGTGGGGGGTGTTAGGTTATTTTCGTTACGGAATTTCTGGATTCGGTCTCCACGCTCAAGGCCCGCGATAGAAGCTATGCAATAGCTTAAAAAAATATAACCAGAAACTCTAACTTTCGAAATAAAGTTTATATGCAGCATCTTCAAAATAGCAAAGACTTTCGACAAAGATATAACGAGTCTTATACTCATTGTGCGAGATTTTTGTCGAATCGTACCCTGTCGCAGAGAGGGCGCTTTCATCCACCCATCTCATACGAGGATGTGTCCTCTGGGCTCCGTGTTACTCCCCTTAGTTTATTCGCCGTTCACCAACGATACCAGCCTACTTGCCTCTTTTTACTAACGACACGGCCATTCACTAATTCAGTTGAGATCCTGGCGCTATCACTCGCAACATCTAATCTTCCGCAAATATTTCGGGCAAAGACCTACTGAGACACTGATCTGCATGGCCATTGACCATTACATGTTTACTGTATGGACTTTAAAAGAGAATCATTTTTAACGTTCCTGCTCTAGCAGGCATTAATCCACTAGGGTACCAACCATTTGGCTGACATTTCTTTAAGGCCTGTAAAAACCCACCCCTGTTTCTTCATTGCCTTTCGTACTAGGGCCAAATCTTTACACGCTGTCGACTTGGGCTTGGTTCTTTCCGGCGACGGCAGCTGGGGCATGAAAAAGTCTTCTCCCTCATGGTTTCCGCCACCTTCTCAGCTTGCATCACTGCTTCGCAGAAGAAAATAACTGCTTTTCATTCCCGGATGTGATAAGTTGCTGCTGTTTGCCTCCACGAAGCAAATTCTTTTAACCAGCTAAATCTCTACATTTGAAGTTGTGGACGATTACGTTTACCTTGGATAGACGGGACCGTCGGTTAGGTAGGTATTACATCGACAAAGAGCTGGGGAAAATCATCCAATGACAACCCCCGCTCTTGGGTGGAGCGGAAGATAGAGTCAGACTCCTACTGACTAAAAACGCACCCCGTTCCTTCTAGCCTTCATACCGAAGCTCAAGCTCCCTATCGGATAACCCTGGCACTGGCCTGGGTAGGCGTCGACCCAGCTGGGCCCCTGCTGTTGCTGACAACTCCTTGAGGCTCGCGGGAACGTCGACGACTTGGGCTCGATCTGGACAGTTTCTGGACGGTCGGACAGCGAGCTACCCATTGCTCGCTGTCCGAAAATCGGGATCAGAGTCCCGGCGGCAGCTGCGGCGCTGTGAGCGCCGCCGTTGCTTGACGCGATCGGCCTCCTCCTTCGCTAACATTACTGCTTCCCAGAAGTCGGCGACCGCCTGCCACTCCTCCTCGCTCGCCGCCGCCGACCACCCTCCCGAGGTCACGGCAATGCTCCGCCTAAGCACACCTCAACTGTGTGCTCCACCGTGTCCTCTGGGCGTTTCACACAGTGGTGACATCCGGGCGTTACTTCCGCACGGATCCGGTGCAGGAACCTCCCGAACTTGCTAATGTCCGGTGAGAACCTGCGTCATGCAGAAGATAAGGACGCCGTGAGGTCTTTCCAGCCACGCCTCAAAGAGGGGACTTACCGCCATAATTATGGCGTGTCCAGCAATGGGTTGTGATAGTCGCTGACGCCATTTCACCATGAGATCCCACCGGAGCTCTGTCCGCCATGCCGTGACCTGTCGCGGTAGCGGACTTTCACCCTGGCGTTGCATCTCCACGCGCATATCGTGCATGTGTGCAACTACTGTTGCCTCCAGGTCCCACGGTGGTAGGCCAGCTAAAAGGCTCACCGCTTCGCGGGAAATCGTGCGGTATTCCCACACCATCCGTATTGCCATGACCTTCTGGCATGCGTTCAGCATGACCGCCGGTCGCTTTTGCAGCGACGGCGCCCACACTAGCGCCCCGTAGAGGGCCATGGACCGATCGAACCCTGCCTAGAGCCTCCGGTAGGAGGCGTCAACTTCTGGATCCTACCAACGACTATCGCAACTCCGCGTGTCGCTAGAGCGGCCGCCGCCCAGTACGATTCTCCCTGCAATAGAACCAGCGTATCGTCTGTATAGCAGATCACGCTGACCCCGTCACGGAAGTTGCCGCGCAGCACGTAGTCGTACCCGATGTTCCACAAGGGTGGCCCTAGTACCGACCCCTGCGGAACACCACACGACATCATTCTCTCGGCGTTTCCCCTCTCCCTGGTGACCGGGGTAGACTATGTGCCTATCCGACACATAGGCTTCGACCACCTGACAGAGGTATTCGGGCACCCGGTGGTACCGGAGTTCCCTCCGGATCGTACTCCAGAGCAGGGAATTGAAAGCGTTAGCAATGTCTAAAGACACTGCCACGACACACATGCCCCGGGACACCGCATCCCCCGTCGTGAGGGCTTGCAAGCATATGATGGCTTCCACCGTAGATCGACAAAGAGCTCAATCATCGAATCCAACTTTTCTTGCCTAGCCGAGTCGAATTTAATGATTGTATTTGAGAAACTGCGCAGTATTTTCTCTTCCAAAATACTACAATGTCTCAAGACGAAACTCTATAACTTTTGCGTGTAACATATGGCTCTCAAACGTGATCGCTTACAATGGGTCTCATCAAATTGCTTAAAGTCACTCAGAGGACAATGATAACAACTAAGCTAAAAGAAAGCGACGACGTGGTCGACCATGGAGCACGCTTACCTAGGAAAAACTTATTCACTCTTGACTTAAAGGTTTTAGCTATCAGGAAACACAGACTCCGGCAGGAAATTCCACTCCTTAGCTATATTCTCAATGAATGTGTTCCCAAAACGTTTTGCGCATAGAGGAATCACGGAACAGATGGAAGAGGATGAAAAGGAAAATAGTGACCGATTTTTACTAGAACGAGTTTCACCGCTTGTATTTCACGCTTTAAATCCACTACAGGCAAAAAACTTATATGGACGCGCATAACGCACGCAATACTTATTTTTGGTTTTATAGGTAAGAAATCATCCAATAATTTCTCCCGCTATAGGGCAAAGTGGGGGAGCGTGTCAGACTTCTGACTAAAACCAACTCCTATGTTGCTCATTTGCCTTTGTTTCGGGGTTCTCTTTCGCACAACCCATGACCCCAGTAAACTTTGACCCTGCTGGGCCCCTACGGTTTTAATGACATCTTTTTAAGGCGCGTAGAATACTACACGTCGCCAACGAGGAGGCTAGAAGGCGACTACCTGCCATTCCTTCTCGCATAATTAAAGAGCTGAACTGGTCTTATAATTTGAATTATTAACATCTAATAATATTTTTTTTTTTATATTTCTAGCAAGCCATGAAATGTGTTGGTCTGGCGGGTACCTTCATAGATTTAAATAACAACGATAAACAAGGAAACAAGACACTTGGTTTATTTTACCTGGACCACAGAAATTATATGACTGTGATTCTATCAAGCCTTTTTAAAAATACGGATGAAAAAAAAGTAAGTCCAAAAAGAAATAAACAGGTTTATTCAGAGGAACTTAAATTATTTATTTTATTAGTTTATTTTTGGTAGCATTTTATCCATATTGCAGAATTCAAAATAAGTTATTATTACATTTTTTATTTTTCAGATTCTTCAACATCTTTTAGCCGATGGCTTAGCCTCAGGTTTAGTCAAACCACTTACTAGAGTAATTTATTCCTTTGGTGATGTTTTGAACCTAGATAACCTTGCGTCTTTAGAACAATGCGTGAAACGAGTTTTGATAAATATGAGTGATATGGTAACGTTGAATAAACAAATGGAATTTACATCTCGGTATGTGTATTTCTGATTGTTATATTTAATTTTAGTTTCAGACTATTTAACGTATTCTTTCACTGTTTACCATCAGATAAGATAGTGATCAAGTACGAGTAGGTATATGAATACCTAATTAATTAATAATAATTTTAAGAAAGGGTATGGTCCACTATTCATACAAATTTGGCCAACAGTGGACATATAGACAACTTTAATTCATAGTTTATGAAATAATAAACCTGTTACAGCTATTACAGGTTTAACTGAAAGTTGGAGGAAAGTAGTTAAATCAGTTTTATACGTTAATAATTTTTTTGTCGTTTAAAACTAAAACAGAGTCTTAAAACATTATTTAAGTGACTTTTAAGTATTTAAGCTTATTAATTCTTCAACAAGTATCATTCAACGTCAACATCTGTAGTATTTTATTTACATATTTTTATTTTTGTTATTTAAGTATTGGTACAAATTAAATACCAGCCGTAGATAAATCCATTCTTGTATCATAAATCGGATTTCAGCAAAAAAATCAAATTATGTCGTTTGATTTTATTAATAGCACAATAACACAGCGTTGGCTTCTGCTGGTCGAAATATATTACATAGGGTCGGTGTCGGATGCTGAAGTGATTCAAAAAAGTGGAAACAGAGTCCGAGATAAAGGATCCGGGGTTATTGTCGTACATAGCAGTTTCAGAATCCATTGGTAGGCTGGAGTTGTCGGGAAAAGCAAGTGCAGAGTTCGTTATGAAAGCGAATAGTTGAAATAGTCACTAGAGCTATCGCAAGATAAGTTGGCGAGTGGCCGAAATTGGAAACTAATCGTTTGACGTTTATGTCATGTGTCAGGAGAATGTGTTGTGTTCTGTATTTTTTATCGTTTCTAAAGTAAAAAATCATCATTATTATACCAAAAGTGATTAAAAATGCTAGCAAGGATATTATCTTGAAAGGCACACGTGTTTGTGAAGAGAAATGAAAAAAAATTTGGCCTACGGTACCATTTTCCAAAATTAGACCCATTTGTCAAATATTTTTTCGGATGACCATCACAATATAATTTCCTTAAATATGCGTACCCGAGCGGTACTTAGCAAGTCAACGAAAGTTTGTTGAAAATGAACTGTCACTACATGCTTAAATTTTAATCAAGTGACTATTATGACGATATGAATTCTGCAAATTTCATCCATGAAAGAATAAATAGTGCCAAATCTAAAACAGAATTGTATTGTAGTAGTGGATAATGCATCATACCACTGCACATAAATAAACAAAGTTCCTACAAGACACAAAACAAAAACGCAAGCGTTACTGTAATGCTAGAAGAATGACAATGTATCTCTACAAGAAAATATTTTTTAGATCTGATAGGTTAATAGATCTCAAAATGGACAAATTAACAATGGACTTATCCGACTCTTCTGATAAAGACTAGTGTAGAATTCTAGTGCTAAAAGTGGTAATTAATCTCTTAAGATATTCAATAAAAGATTTACAAAGTACTCACGATAAAAAAAAATCTTTAAATTAAAATGTTTTATGAAAGAACGTTTTTAATCGAATTCATTAAACCCCAAACGAACGAGCGTTCGCGCATCTGTCTTATTATTGTGTCTCAAATTGACGGTATCTGAAAGGTTAAGGAAAATAGATTTGTTATGCTCGGAACATTAAGCACGCCCGCAGCTACGCGCCAAGTTATCTTGGTCGCACTCTAGTCACAAATTGAAATATCGCAATTCCAATGGAACGCGGCAAAATATGACACTTGTTTTTTTCCCAATTAGGCTAAGGTCATAAGACCACATCGCCTCATCATCAGTAATAAATATTTTTTTGAGTTATATTACAACGCGGGTGCAACACAAAATGTTTTGCAGTATTAGGCAGCAAATGTCAGTCAGCTTTCTCGACAAGCTTCGCTGAGGTTGTCAATACTATAATAAAATACTCAGCGCCATTTTGCCCAGATCGTGCCCTTTCAAGATTCTACTTAAATATCCAGTTCAAAAATATTAACATTAAAAATGTATGACATTACTATAATAGGAGTATATTTAAGGTCTAAAACACTTGGGTTAGGTTAAAATATAAAACCTAAATCCCATACTTTTGAGGTATATTGCTGTAATAAAAGATACTCTATTTAACTAGAAGCTTCAAATGACACCTGTTACAAATTCGACAGCAACAGATTCGAAACAGGTATCATTATTGGGGACAGTTTTAAGCAATGCCCTTTGTAAAATGTTTTTGCAGAATCGTACAGAGCTAGCATAACCGCACTCAAAAATATATGACAGTACTATATTATGAGTATAATAAGGGCACTTCGGTAAGTACCCTCTTTGAGGCGTGGCTGGAAAGACCTCACGGCGTCCTTACCTTCCGTATGACGCAGGTCCTTACCGGACATGGTTCGTTCGGGAGGTTCCTGCACCGGATTCGTGCAGAAGTGACGCCCGGGTGTCGCCACTGTGTGGAATGCCCGGAAGACACGGTGGAGCACACAGTCGAGGTGTGCCCTGCTTGGGTGGAGCATCGCCGTGCCCTCGTGAGTGCGACCGGCGGCGGAGACCTCTCGCGCCGGGCCTTGGTTGAGGCCATGCTCCGGAGCGAGGAGGAGTGGCAGGTGGTCACCGACTTCTGTGAAACAGTAATGCTCGCAAAGGAAGAGGCCGAACGCATCAGGCAACGGCGTTCTCGCCGCCACCGCCGGGATTCTGATCCCGATTTCCGGCCACCGTAGGCGCGGGCTTGCGGACAGTGAGCAATGGGTAGCTCGCTGTCCAGCCGTCCGGTAACTATCTGGACCAAGCCCAAGTCGTCGACGGCGCGCACTGTTTCCGCGCGCCTCAAAGAGTTGTCAGCAACAGCAGGGACCCAGCCGGGTCGAAGCCTACTGGGGCCAGGGTTATCCGAAAGGGAGCTCGAGCCCCGGTATGAAGGCTAGAAGGAACGGGGTGGATCTTTTAGTCAGTAAGCGTTTGACACTATCTCCTGCTCCGCCCAAGAGTGCGGGTTGTCATTGGATGATTTTTTTACCGTGGAACTTGGGTTAGGTTAGGCTAGGCCAAAATATAATGTTTTATAAAACCTAAACCCCATACTTTAAAGATGTGTCGCAGTAATAAAAAATACTCTATTTAAGTAGACGCTTTGAATGACTCCTGTCTCACACTTTTACGCAATGCCCTTACAGGTTATAAAACTTCAATTTTTTTTTAAGTTTTTAGCTTGACACACGATAACAATAATAATATGTTTATTTTTCAGAATCGCTTTCATTCCAGAAGGTTCATACATAGTGATTTGTGATGAAACAATTTTAGGAGTGGAAATGGTTGGTTGGCTTATAAAAAGAGGTGTAAGAAAAGTCATTTTGCACCAAAAAAATACTTTTACATCAGCGTACTACCAAGTTAGAAAAAAGTAAGACAAATCTTGAAGTAACTTTGGTTTTTGAATAAAATAAAATGCTTTAATTGGCAAAATTTGGCAGGTACAAGGTTGTTATGTGCATTATATATAACAATCATAGTAATTTTTCTATTGCCAGCGTACAAATATAGATTTGGAATATTGTAGATCATCATTAAATTAAAATAAATAAATGATAATGATGAAATTGAAAAAATAGTTGTGAACAGGATTAATTGATTTAGTCAAAATTCAATGAAGTCAAAGAGACAAAAGTGTAATTTATAAGCAGTCTATATAAATATTTAAGTACGTTTTTAATTAATAAAATCTACAGTCAAGTAATGTAATGTTTTGAGGCCAAGAGCTTCGAAGCCATCAGGTAATTTGTTATAAACAGTAATGAACATGCAGTATACATCATTAGGAAATAATTTAATTCTTTGCATAGAAACATTAAGTATATGCACTTTGTAGCTAAATCTGGATATAATATTAAAATACAATAATTCATATCAGTTTTGATGTAAAACTAAACAAAGTAAGAGGATTGATAAGAAACTTTTATGGACTTTAAAAAATAAATATTTTTCGATTTTTGATAATTTTTAAATGTGTTTCTATATACGTATAGTTAAAGATATTTTTTTTTTTATTCAGTGACATTAACGTTATAAAAAATATAAATGTATTGATTTTTTTAAGTTAGTGATAGGCAAAAAATTCCATATCAAAAATATATAGTACAAGAAGTGGCAGTATTTTGAGTTTTTTTAAATAGTGAAACAAGATTGTTCAGTCAAGTGGGTGCGCTCCACAAATTGAGCGTACGCATTTTTCTGAGCTCTTTTAATATCCAATGAATTATTATCTTTTATTTTAACATTATAGCCCAAAATTGATGAGACATAGCCATGTTATGCACACAGTGCTGCATAAACACTAGCCACGCGTGTTAGGCTATATAAAACGAATACAAACAGTCTATCTTCTATATATCTCTGTAAATCATCAATATGAGAATTCCAGTTACAGTTTTTATCAAAAGAGACCAATTATGCAAAATTTTTGGGGATAATACCCAAACATTTTGCGTAATTGATCTCTTCTACTGTCTTATTTCCACATTGTATGTTAAGCTATGAACTTTTACTGTTATATGTCTAAAATTGAATCATTTTTGTTTTCTTAATGAATATTATTGTGTTCAATTTATGTAATAATTTTATTTTATGTCATATTTATTTCATTTCGATACTCAACAATGTCGTCATAGTGAAGGTCGTAATCGTTAGCATAAATCAACAAACAATTCCTTTTGATAACCTTTTAATTACACATTTAATTCGTATTCTGCTATGTAGATTGTAATGATTGTTGGGTTATTTCAGATCATGGAGCAAATTTGGTGTACTATCTGCACTTTCTATGGAAAACCTGCTAACTTATAGTAGATGTGCTAACTTACTCAACGAATGTGAAAAATTAGGTCCAGTACAAGGAATTTTCATTATCAAAACTTCTAAAGGAGCACTTGAAACCGGCATTAATATACAGGATAGCGTCAATAACGAATTAAAAGAAAATGTGACAGTAGTATCAAATATGGATAAAGCTTCAAAGAAAATTTGCAACAATTTAAAGTATGACTTACTATATTTGTTAAAATAATAATGGCAGGTGCATGGTGAACAATATGAATATGACATAAGTTATTGATCTAATGTTGCAGTTATTTTGTGGTGATTTTACCATCTTCGATTAATCAAAGTGGGGAATTCAGCGGATCAGCAATTGATAATATTTGTGAAAACCGCAATAATGCTAATCTGCCCGCGCTTGTCATACACACTGACGTATTGATTGAGGTATTTGGTAAAAAAATGCTATAGTTCCAAGTTAGTATTTAACAAAATAAAATGATTTCAAATAACAAACAATGTTTTCAGAAAAACACAAGTTCAAAAATATTGTTATCAGAAGGTTTATCAAAACTTTTTAATACTTTGAATACGAGCCTAAAGTATAAATACAGCAACGTGGTCCCTCGTGAATTGAATGGAGAAAAGGACATTAGTGTGGAATTTATGAACACAGTGTCCAAAATTATTGGTATGACTAATACTTATTAATTAATTATATTTTATTTGTATTTTAATATATTTTTCTTAAAAGTTTGTTTCCGTAATAATTGTATACAAATTTGTGTGAAAAAGTGAGAAGGAGGCTCTTTGCCCAGCAGTGGAACATTATTGGCTAACTAACTGATTTATTCTAATGTTCAAGGAATACCAAAATTTGAAGCTGTTGAAGAAACTAAAATTCTGAGCAATTTTGGAATCAACGAAGCCTGCTTAGACGAAATAAGAAATCTTTTAAACAGAACTTTTGAAATTGATTACTCATTCGAGGAGCTGTATAGAATTTCTATAAGAAGGTAGATGTCTAATTTTTTTCATGTAGCTTTAAAGATAAATTGATCATGTTCTTAAGATTATCTTACTGTTTAAAGAGAAAACGCTAAAATTAATCATTTTGTGTGGTGTCCACGGTAATTAGACTATTACATAGTATAATGTTAAATTTGTTCGAAGATTTAATATGAGGTAGGTTTAAAAGTGTCAAAAAGCAACGGTGAGGAAATTTTTGATGAAATTATTAAGTATCTTCGTATGTTACCATGATATATACCAACGGAATAATTATTTAAGGTTTATCAAATGAAGCTATTGTCCAGACTAAAATTTACTAAAAAAAATCGACATAATTGGAAACGAATTAACTAGATTTTTACGATAATAAATAATAATGGCTTAGTTTTTTTTTTCTTTTTGCTGGCGTGACTTTTTGACTTCTAAGTAAATTGAACTATTAATGTTGCTACTAAAATAAATCTTGATCAGGTAGGTTTTACCGTATTACCAACATTACGGCGAAGGGACTTCTTAAATGAAACACATTGTAATGATTTTGAGAAAAAAAAAAAACATGACATTATGACATGATAGCTTGTTCGTTCAAAAATGCGTTTTTAAAATTCATAAGGAGGTACGTAGGTATTATTGACACAATATACGTAATCCCATCAACTTTAAACTGGAAAATCTTTAATATACGGATTCTATTAATAGTTATGTCTGAGAAAAATTGTTTAGAAATTTAATCTATACACTTTTGTATATTTTTTATCAGTTGACGCTAAAAAAATATGCTAGCAAAATCTTATTTAGGACTTTGCCATGATCTTTTACTAGGTATTTAAATTTTAGAAGGATTTGTAACCAATTTGTAACCAATTTCCAACCAGCCAGAGTACCGCGAGAATACAACTAGAAAAAATAGGTGAACCTTTTAGAGTAGGCAAAGGCGTACGACAAGGAAATCCCCTGTCACCAAAACTATTCTCGGCGGTGCTGGAGTTAATATTCAGAGGTCTTAGTTGGGAAAGCCTCGGCATCAATGTGGACGGTGCCTCACTAACACATTTGAGATTTGCAGATGACATTGTGTTATTTGCTAAATCTCCGGAAGACTTAACAAAAATGATACACGAACTAGCAACGGAAAGCGAGAAGGTAGGATTAAAACTGAATCCGGAGAAAACAAGAGTAATGACAAACGGGGAGAAAATTAATATATATTTATCAAACAACCAAATTGATTATACAGACGACTACATTTACCTAGGACAGCTAATTACACACGATGATTCAATGCACAAAGAAGTTGAAAGAAGAATAACCAATGGCTGGAGGAGGTATTGGGGTTTGAAAGAGATTATGAAAAATAAAGACCTTCATATGAAAATAAAATGCAAACTATTTAATACCTGCATACTACCAGTTCTCACGTACGGTAGCCCAACTTGGACCTTATCACAAAACATGACTAGCAAACTTGCAACCTGTCAATACGCAATGGAAAGGAGCATGATGAATGGGTTTCTTGCCCGTGTTACTACCAATGTTACTACCAGTAGTAATACTGTTAATTTTATTTCCTTTCTTACTACTGCAATAGTAAGTTGTTAGAAGGGTAATTATAATTCACCCTTGTTACTACCTCCACTTGCAACTAATACTTCTTTTTCAAATTCATTTTAGGTTAGAAATATCATAAATAAAAAGAACCTTTTATTTTTAATTGGCAAAAAACTATATCAGGGTGGTCGTCATCATTATCATCATCGATTATTTTTTTATCTGTTTACTTTTTAACAGTTTTTTTAGAAAAAGATGTGTGAAAACCATACTTCCAAACAAGCATATCTGATAGTATTCAATCAATAATGTACTCGAAGTATCTGATGGTAAAAGTAACAACAGGGCACATAGTGAAAAAATGCGATTTTCCGCTCCATAGGAAACGACCAATTGGAACCGTGCTTTAGCTTCTGACGTTTTACAAATGCCCATGAAGGCCTATATGAAATAAATAATTTTGAGTTCAACTATTTGTTTTAGTGTTTTATTAAAAAAGATACCTAATTGTTTGTTATAAGTTTAATTTTAAGCTATTTAGTGACTAAATAGCTTAAAATTAAACTGAAACCAGGACTGTCCTGGTGACATTGCTAATTAAAAATAAACGATTCTTTTTATTTTAAGATATTTCCTATTTACCTGAATTGAATTTGTCAAAGAAGTATTAGTTGCAAGTGGAGGTAGTAACAAGGGTGAATTATAATTACCCTTCTAACAACTTACTACTGCAGTAGTAAGAAAGGAAATAAAATTAACAGTATTACTACTGGTAGTAACATTGGTAGTAACACGGACAAGAAACCTGATGAATGTGAAAAAGTCAGACCGACTGAGAAATCGAGTGATAAGAAGCAAAACAAAGGTTATAGATATAACGTGCAAAATTAGAAAGCTTAAGTGGCGATGGGCTGGGCATGTGATAAGAGGAATAGACAAATGGAGCAAAATGGTAACACGATGGTATCCCAGAGAAGGTAAAAGGAAAAGAGGCAGACCACAAAAAAGATGGGATGATGATATAAGGCAAGTGGCAGGCGTCACATGGAACAAAGTGGCTCAAGAAAGACATGAGTGGAAAAGGTTGGAGGAAGCCTTTGCCGACTGGCAAACAGATCTTCAAAAAATAAGAAAAAATCAAATAAAAGACTAGGTTTATATTCTTTAAGTTTTCTATATATAATGTAATATGGATCTGAATAAAAGGCTATATTATTATTTCATTTATTTATATTTATACATATTAATTATATTTTTAAATATTTCTTATAAAAAGGATATTAAAAAAAAAACATTTAAAAATACAAAAAATAGTAGCCCACCGGCATCGGGAACAGGGTCCAAGCTACCGGTGGTCAGGGCTCCTGAGAGAGGAACCCCCGGACAATACGCGCCGTGTCAAGGAGTACTGCCTTCTGGATCAAGCCCTTGATCCAACTGCCTAACGAGAGCCTCCGCAGATGTTGATCGAGGCTCTTGGCTATTAAGCCATTGGCCGTCACGACTATCGGCACAATGATTGCTCTATCCACTTCCCACATGTCGACAACCTCGCGAGCCAAGTCAAGATATTTAGTTTGTTTATCCTTCTCAGCTTTCACGAGGTTCTCGTCATGAGGGACCGCTATATCAACAATCATTGTGCGACGCTCTAGCCGATCTATCACCACTATGTCAGGTTTATTGGCAACAATAGTCCTGTCAGTGATGATAGATCGATCCCAATACAATGTGACGCTGCCATTCTCGAGAACTGGGTCGGGCACATACCTATAGTACGGTACTTCTGATTCAACAAGATTGTATTTAAGAGCAAGTTGCTGATGGATAATCCTGGCTACAAGGTTGTGTCTGTGCAAATAATCTCCGTTAGCTAAATGAGAACACCCAGAAATAATGTGTCGGATTGATTCTCCGGGCCGGTGGCATGCCCGACAGATGTCAACCGTGCCGTCCTTCACAATATATTTCCGGTAGTTGTTCGTCATCATAACTTCATCCATAATTGCAAAAACAAAACCTTTGGTTTCTCCAAAGAGATCACCAAAGCGCAGCCAGGATACGGACGCTAAAAGATCTACATCGGGCCCATGTAAGGCCCGGTAAAAGCGCCCGTGAAGCTCCTTGCCCTTCCATACTTCCTTGCGTTCATTAGTATCCATAACTATAGGTTTGCGCTAGTTCTCGTTGGCCAAGGAGAGCGGGGTGAGGCCTTTGTCCACCGCCACTACATCTCGGTGCATCCCCACGTCGGTTTCCAGAAAGTATTCCCTGAGACTGCATACCTCACGGTTGTGCAGGGTCTTGGCATTTAAGAAGCCACGACCCCCACACTTCCGCGGGATATACAGCCTCATCACCGATGATCGTGGGTGATGCATCCGATTTGCGGTAAGCAGAGTGCGGACCCTCCTATCCAGGGCGTCGAGTTCCGTCTGAGTCCATTTGAGTATGCCGAAAGAGTACATCAAAACCGGCATGACCCAACCGTTGAAGGCGCGTACCTTGTTCCCGCCCGATAAAAAACTTTTCAGTACTTTATTCAGGCGGCCAAAGAAGCGCTCCCTCAACGATTGTTTCACGTCAGCAGCATTGATGCCCAACGCTTCCGACATACCCAAATACTTGTAAGTTTCGGTTGAGCAGAGGGATCTAAGGTGTATGGAATCCGAGAGTTGGGTTCCCACGGATTCCATAATCTCCCCTCGCTTTACATGCATGACTGCACATTTGTCCAAACCAAATTCCATCCTGATGGCACTACTGAAGATTTCAGTTACCTTCAGTAGCTCCATCAGTTGCAAGTTGTTGGAAGCAAAAAGTTTCAGATCATCCATGTAAAGAAGGTGAGATATGACCTGACCCTCTCTTCTCAACCGGTAGCCTAAACCCGAACCCTCCAGCAGTGTGCTGAGAGGGTTCAAGGCTAGGCAAAACCACAGTGGACTCAGACTGTCACCCTGGAATATGCCACGCTCGATCCTTAACGGTTCGCTGTTCTCCGAAACCCGTCGACACCCTGGATAGTGAAGGACCGTCCTCCACTGCCCCATACATGACATCAGGAAGGCGCGAAGAGTTGCATCAACTTTATACAGCTCCAGCACCCTCATGAGCCATGTATGCGGCACTGAGTCATAGGCCTTCTTATAATCTATCCAACATGTCGACAGATCTTATTATTATTATTATGTAACCAATTTCTATGTTTTATTCAAGACTATATAGTAGCTTTACCAATAACGTTATTGTGCAGTTGTAGAAAGTATTTTAATGAAAATCTAAATTTTCAGTCTCAAAAAGCTATGCGATGATGCAAAACCAACTCGACCAGTAGAGGGCTTGAAAGCTTTCTACAATTTTATTGCAGTGGATGAAATCTTTGCCACAGAGCCAATTGTAATCCTACCCAATAAAATCACAACCTGCATCGATAAAGTAAGAAAAACATGAAATTTTGGTACCTACATATACTTTTAGTGTGATAGAAGTTATAAGCTACAGTAAACCTAATTATATTTCTAGTTCCCAGATGAATTCCATTCAGAAGAAACTCATTTAATAATGATACCAGGCTTTGAAGGACACAGTCGGATATTTTCATCAATCGTAGAAAGATTGAAGATCCAAGCTGCTTCTTTGCAACTCGCACCTGATTTGGAGGGAAATAGCATACCTCAAATGGCTAAAAATTTGTTGAAGGTAAATAAATAAAATTTAAAGTAAACATTTTTGTATTCCTTTAACCTATATTTTTTATGGTGGGAAATCATTCAGTGCCTTCTGAACTCTCGTTAAGTCGCTTCTTTTAAGCGTGGCTGGAAAGACCTCACGGCGTTTTCACCTTTCGTATCACGCAGGTTTTTATCGGATTTGGTCAGCTCCTCCGGATTTGTGCGGAAGAATCGAACGTATGTCACCACTATGTAGACTGCCCGGAGGACACGATGGAGCATACGATACAGGTGTGTCTAGCTCGATCAGAGCACCACTGCCGTGTCCTCGTGGGGGCGACCGGACAGCAACGACATTTGGCGCTTGGCCTTGGTACAGGCCAAGGTCTGAAGCGAAGAGGAGTGGCAGGCGAACGCCTCCTTCTGCGAAGCAGTAATGTTCGCAAAGGAAGCAGCCGCACGCGTACGCTCGAGGAAACTGCCCTCACTGCCCAGCCGCCGGGATCTTGATCCCGGTTTCCGGCCACCATAGGCGCGGGCTTATGGACGGCGAGCAACGGATATGTAGCTCGTCCTCTGCTCACCCGGTAACCGTCCGGACATGTCAGCAAACAGGTAGGGTCCAGCAGGGTTGAGATCTATTGGGGCCATGGGTTTACTTCTGAAAAGAAAACCCGGCCCCTGATATGAAAGACAAAGAAGAAACTAGGAGTGGGTTTTAGTCAGTAAAAGTCTGACGCGCATGTTATTGGATGATTTTCTAATAAAAAAAGGTGAAGCAGGAAGACGTGTCAGATTTTTACTAACTAAAATCACACCTGCGTCCTTTAGTTGCCCTTTGCGGTTCAAGACCACGGCTTTCCTTTTCAGAAAATCTTTGCGGCCTTAGCAAGCATCGGCCCTGCTTCTACGATTTGCTGAAATCTCTTTGAAGGGCGTGTGGAACACAAATATGCGCCGTCGATGACTTATAATTAGGCTCGGTCTAGTCGTTAACTGCACGACCGGGTGGCAAGCTACCCATTGCTTGTCGTCTGAAATCGTCTACCATAGCTAGCAGTAGAGGAATGTTCGTTCCCTCATGCGTGCAGCCTTCTCATTTGTTAGCATTCGCAGAAGGAGGCGACCGCCTGCCATTCCTCTTCGCTGCGGACCGTAGCCTGAATGAGGGGCTGGTTGCAAGTAGTCGCTGCCACTGATCGCCTTCACAGTAAGCTCCACCGTGGCCTTTGGGTGGTTTGCACAATAGTGACACCTGGGCGTTTCTTGCACCTGAATACGATGCAGTAACCTCCCGAACTTACTATGTCCGGTGAGCACCTGCGTCATGTGGATGGTGCGGACGCCATAATGCTTTTTTATTATTAATGATAGGCTTGCGTTTGACGGTGGTCGCTTACCAACAGGTGAGATGGTGATCTCACCTGTTGGTAAGCGATGATGTGGTCGACGATGAAGCACGCTTGCCTAGAAGAAACCTATTTACTCTCGACTTAAAGATTTCTAAGTTGTAGCTATCAGGAAACACAGATTCCGGCAGGGAATTCCACTCCTTGGCTGTACGCACAATAAATGTGTTCCCAAAACGCTTTGTGCGTATGGGTGGGATGTCTACCATGTACCGGTGGCGCAACGCTGTGCGTCGTGTGGTCCGATGATGGAACGGACTTGGCGGAATTAGATTGTGCAATTCCAGTGCACACTCCCCGAAATGTAAACGATAGAAAACCGACAGACTAGCAACTCGGCGGCGATGCTCAAGGCTTTGAAGCTTCGACTCTACAATAATGCTTCTCCTCAATTAGGCACTTACCGCCATAGTTACAGCGTTTTTATCCTTTTAATTTATATAAGATTTGATTTGTTTTTCTTTTCATTTCAGCACGTAAAGGAGACATTCAAGTTCGACTCAAAGTTTTATATATTGGGATATTCATTTGGTGTCAACATTGCATTAGAAATGGCAGCTATGTTGGAAAAGGAAGGTACGTGTTATAGACTTATTATTTTTTAATTCATCCATTATTATTATATAATAATATATTATAGACAAAACATATTTATTATCATGTTAATGCAATGTTAAAACGTATCGAAAAAAGGTCAAATCCGTAAATGCCAGACTGTAGATTTGTCAACTTGACGTCTGAAGTTGAAATAAACACACACAGACACCCATACGTCATTGAGATAAACATATTATTTCTAGCCCAAGTACCTTAAATTTATTAAAATTCTTTGATTTCGGGGTTTTTCAGGATATACAGGCGTAATCTATTGTTTGGATAGCAGTCCCGACGCAGTCAAAGTTCAACTAAATTCGTATCTTGGGATATTGCCAGATTCTGAACTACAAAATTCTGTAATAACCGAGCTTTATAGCCTTATTTCTGGTAAAGATAATAAAAATCTACGTGAAGAATTATTTAACTTGGATGACTGGTCAAAAAAAGTGGAACACACTATGAAGAAACTCCAGCAAAATATGACCAACTCCTATGAATATATAAAAGCAATAATAGAATCAGCGTACAAAAGAATTATGTTAGCAAAGGCGTACAATCCCGATATCAAGCTGGAATCCAAACTTGTGCTTGTGAAAGGTATATCACATCCAAAAGCAGAGAGTCTTGACTATGACTATAACTTACATAAATATACAAAGCAACCAATTAGTGTTTTCCAAATAGAAACTGATCATTCAAATATACCATTTGATAGTGATATATCTAATATAGTTAACAAAATGCTAGAACCAAAACTACTAGAGGAATATAAAAACAAAAATCTGTGTGAAGTTTATCCGGAAACCGTTGAGAAGATTCAAGATTCTCAATAATCAGCATTGAGAGTCGTCACGAAGAAAAAAGAGCAAAAGTTTGATGTTTAGAAGAAATAATAATTAAAATACGGCCATTTTTTACTTATTTTATCAAGAATTGTTTGTTTATTTATAAATAAAGAAATACTTTGAAATCAAATACTGATTTTACATTTTATATTCCCATTATAAAAAATATGGAAACTTCTCAAATCATTAACTTATATATTTGTTTTATTTATTTATCTGGGGATTTTTTTCAGGTGGGTTTTTTGAATGTTTGACTTTTCCCACTCTTAGGCGAAGCGCAAAGGCATGTCAGACTTTTGCTGACTAAAACCCATTCATTTGTTCGTTATTTACCTTGCGTTCCAGGGCCCCGGGAAGTTCATTTTTACTTAACCCACATACATACGCCCCAGTAAGCTTCAACCCTGCTGGGCTCCTACGATTTCCTGACATCGTTTTGAGGCGCACGTGGAACACTACGCACCGTTGATAACTTTGGCTTGCGCCCACAAGCCTTTTTTTAGGTGGGTAATTATTTAATGTTATCTCCTCAATTGGCCAGGGCGATAAGGCGTGTTAGACTTTTACTGACTAAAAAATCCATTCCGTTCTTTTTCGCATCACCCATGCTTCGACCTTGCTAGGTCTTTACGCGGTTTTCTAACACCTCCTTGATGCGCCCGTGGAACATTACGCGCCATCGACGACTTGAGCTCGGTTCGAATGATTACTGGACGGTCGAACGGCAAGCTACCCGTTGCTCGCCGTTGTCGACGATATTCTTCTGGCGTCTCCTGATCAAACACGTCATAGACAGCACCTAGAAGAAGTTTTCAAGAGGTTGCAAGAAAACGGACTACGAATAAATGTATCCAAGTGCGTTTTCGGAAAGGCAAAACTCGAGTTCCTTGACTACGATGTATCAGCTGACGGTATACAACCCATAGAAGAGCGCGTCAAAAGTATACAAAATTACCCTCAACCAAAAACAGTACAAGAACTACGACGCTTTTTGGGAATCATTAACTTTTACAAGGAAAGCATTCCACACGCAGCCTACACATAAGAAAAATTATTCAAGTACCTACGCACTTCGAAAAAGAACGATAAAACCCAAATCCATCTGACGTCGGAAGAAAAGCAAGCATTCAAAGCGTGTAGGAATAGCATAAAAACGCGCTGTCATACTGTCACATCCATCGACTCATCCAACTCGTGTGTCGGCGCAGCCCTACAGCAATATGTAAACGGCAAATGGCAACCGCTTGGATTTTTCTCGAAAAAGCTGACCGCTGCGCAAACAAAATACAGTACGTACGATCGAGAATTGCTAGCCATCTACCTAGCTATACGTCATTTTCGAAGAATGTTCGAAGGCAAAGAAATCACCGTGTTCACTGATCACAAACCTCTCACATTCGCACTCTTGAGAGATAACAGCAAGACAGAAACAACTCCGATACGGACTAGATATCTTCATTTCATCAGCCAATTTACGTTGAAGATTCTTCACATCGACGGAAAAGATAACGTTGTCGCCGACGCCCTATCGAGAATCGAAGCTATTACGTCACCGTCACCGATCGACTACGGCGACCTGGCACGTCAACAACAAAACGACAGTAAAGTCGAAAACGTCATACGCAACAAAAGCTTACGATTTGAACGCATAAAACCAATCAACTCAAGCTACAAAATATTATGCGGGACGTCAACAGACAGCGCCCGGCCGTACATACCAACACAGTTAAACCGTACAGTGTTTATCGCAATGCATGAGATGAGTCATCCCGGTATACGCGCCACACGCCATCTCATAACGAACCGATTCTTTTGGCTGAACATGAACGTCGATATAAACAACTGGACACGAAGTTGCATCGCATGACAGCAAACCAAAACGCAGCGACATACAGTATCACCTCTCGAAGCCTTCCCACTCGCTTACCGTCTGTCACATATTCATATTGACATCATTGGAGCTTTACCTATATCGGATGGGAAACGATATTGCGTAACAATGATCGACAGGACGGCGAAATGGCCCGAAGCTTACCCAGTCGCTGACATAACCGCTGAAACAGTCGCCCGTGCTGTGTACGAAGGTTGGATAATTCGCTACGGATGCCCAGAAAAATTGACCAGTGACCAAGGACGTCAATTTGAATCCGAGCTATTCCGACACCTCATGAAGCGACTAGGAATCGAGCGCACGCGCACGACTGCTTACCACGCACAAGCCAATGGAATTATCGAACGTCATCATCGCACACTGAAAACAGCGCTAACAGCTCGACTACAAAACTCAAGCTGGACGAACGAGCTACCAACAGTCATGCTGGAACTACGTGCAGCCATGAAAAATGATACGGACTTCTCCGTAGCAGAAGCACTGTATGGGCAAGCACTCAGACTACTGGGTGAAATGATTGGCGAGAAGTTAACACAACGTACACAATCTCATTACGAAGATGTAATATCAAGCGCGATGAAAAAACTATACGCCGCACACATCAACACCGATCGTAGGACAACGTACATACCTCGCCTGCTACGTACGTGCTCCCATTTGTTTGTAGTACGTAACGATGCAATCCGTAAGCCGCTCACACCTACATACAACGGCCCACATCGAGTACTACAGCGGAATGATAAGACTTACACAATACAAGTCGATGGGAAAACAAAGACTATCTCCATCGATCGATTGAAACCTGCATTCCTGCTGGACTCCAAGCATGAAGCTGAAGTCATCCGCCACGCTGCCTACACCATGAGGACTGGAAGATGCTCAAAACCACCCGTACGCTTCACTGGGGAGGAGCCATGTATCAGACACCTACAGGCAGCATGAACGACCGCGCGCGGAGCGCGTTCATAGATCACTAAGGCGCGCGCGCCGGCCGCGTATGTTTATATGTAGTTATAAAACTATGTACCGAGTAAACCGAGGAGGCGACAGCAGCGACACATTTTGATACCACGGTGGACCCGCGCACTAGCTCGTTTGCGATTGGTCCGGTATTATTCTATGGGTTTTGTGTCAAATCAAAATTGTATATATAGGCTGAGCAAATCATCAAATACACATTCTGTTCCAAGCTCCTACTTGTGTTTCAATTATTACTTACCTACCTTTGGTAAAGAACATTCGAATTGTCAAATCATTGTCTCTAATTAAAAAAAACAGATTGTACTGCATGGTACATTATCGATGCCACCGAGGATGTTTTAAATATGCAAATGCATATAATCAGGTCCCCAGTTATGATATTACTGAACGTAGTTTTTGGGGGATGAGCTGCTCGCGTCCGTAGGATTTACTTGATTTCTGACCACCCTACACGTGTCCCCTGGGTAGTGCTAAACGAGCAGTAAACGCGGTGGTAGGCCATAGCATCGGCTGCCGGCTTTAAAGTTACCACCCACCAGACAAAGCCATGCCGCCAAGCGATCCGTCGTGTTCCGGCGTGATGTCTGGTGAAGCCGTACGGTGGAATTTGGGTCTGAGCAGTTGTGTTGCGATGTATACCGGTTATGATGCACCAGCTGTTGTTGCGTCGGAGGTTTGATCGTGGAGGGTAGCGGGATCCGAAGCACGGTGCTCCGCTGGCCGACCGTAGGTAGTTGGGAGCCCAAGTAGTGTGCCAGCCACACACGAAAGGCTGCCCCGCCAACTGCGAAAAATGCCGGGGTGGCCCCATCGTGCCGGTTGGCGACCGGGTGAGAGCGATCCCTGGGGGGGTTCGGGCGTCCCCGCAGTCTCCAGATCAACCCTCCACTGGCGCGGCAACTCTGGTTGTGTTGTCGAGGCTAACATCGCATCACCTCGCTCAACTGCCATCTCCCACCATTCCTATTCACTCCAAATTTAAAAAAAATTAACAATGAAAGGTAAAAAGAGAAGCAAGTGTCAACAGCGGATGCACGTCCTCTCATTCAAAGTGCACCTCTCAAACATTAGAGGACTGCACTCCAATCTCGATGCGGTCCACCACCATCTAGAGACTGACAAGCCACACTTGCTTTTCTTGACGGAGACGCAGATTAGATGTCCGGCAAATGCGGCGTACCTCAACTACCCGGGATACTCATTGGAGCATCATTTCCTGCAGCGTGCTGGGGTCTGTGTGTACGTCCGTAATGACATCTGCTGTCAGCGTCTCCGTCACCTTGAGGACACAACTCTTTCCACGCTATGGCTGTTGGTGGACACTGGCATGGACAAAATTGTCTATGCCTGTGTCTATCGATCGCACAGCGGTGATCAGGAGACAACTCGAATGTTTGACCACCTCAGTGAGGCCGCCGATAAGGCTCTGCATCGGCACCCTGATGCGCAGCTCGTCGCTCTGGGGGATTTTAATGCCTGTCACCAAGACTGGCTTTTCCCGTACCAGAAGACCGACAATGCTGGGAGAGAAGCGCGAAACTTTGCGGTATCGATGGGCCTGTCCCAGCTGGTGAAGCAAGCGACTAGAGTGCCTGATGTAGCTGGTCATACTGCCAACTTTCTGGACCTTCTGCTGACCACCGACCCAGACAGATGTATCGTAACAGTTTCTTCACCACTTGGAACTTCAGATCACTGTCTGGTGAAGTCTGTATCGTCCTTCTCCCCACTTGACTGCGACTCTCGTGGTGAACGGTGAATGTGGCGATACAAGTCAGCAGATTGGGATGAGATGCGTCACTTTTTTGCGTCTTATCCTTGGCAGCGGGTCTGCTTCTCTTCTAAAGATCCGTCGAGGTGTGCGGATGCTGTGTCCGATGTGGTGCGTCAAGCTATGGAGTATTTCATTCCTTATAGTGACGTACCCATTGGAAGCTCAGCTCACCCATGGTTCAACGCTGATTGCGTTCAAGCTGGAGAGCGTAAGCATTCGGCGTTTCTAGCCTGGGTTGACGCTCGTGACCGCAAATTTCCGGATCTGAGCTCAGCAAAGAGAGCCTTTAACCGTGCTGCCAAGTCCTACAAAAAGGCACTAAAGAAGGCTCGCTTTGACCGCATTGCTCATATTGGCAAAAAGCTTTCTGCACAGCCATCCGGTAGCAGAGCTTTCTGGTCCCTTGCCAAATCGGTCGAAGCGAACTTCTGTCGGCCCACATTGCCTCCGCTGGTTAAACCTGACGGAACACTGGCTCATACGGCGAGAGAGAAAGCAGGTCTCTTTGCATCTCTCTTCGCCCATAATTCTCGTCTTGATACTGGCAGTGCTACTCCACCGACTCTACCTCACTGCGACACTTCGATGCCCGAGGTTCGCATAAGGAACAAAGAAGTTCTGAGAGCACTGTGTCGTCTAGACGTGAATAAAGCTAGTGGACCCGATGGTATACCAGCGATTGTTCTCAAGGCTTGTGCGCCCGAGTTGTCTCCTGTATTGACACGCTTGTATCGCCTCTCGTTTAGGACTGGAATAGTGCCCAAGTCCTGGAAGCTTGCCAACGTGCAACCCGTGCCCAAAAAGGGCAGTCGTGCCGATCCTACCAACTATCGGCCGATTTCAGTAGCCTCCATACTCTGCAAGATTATGGAGCGTGTATTGAACTCGCGCCTCATGGCATACCTAGAAGGTAACGATCTCCTCAGTGATCTCCTCAGAGAGTACGGGTTTCGCCGCAATCGATCTACTGGGGACCTTCTAGTGTATGCCACCCACTTGTGGGGCGAGGCCCTCGAGAAAAATGGGGAAGCAATCGCTGTCTTCTTAGACGTCTCGAAGGCCTTCGACAGGGTATGGCATGCTAGCCTCCTGAGTAAGCTTCCAGCATACGGCATTTCTCCTGTTCTGATTAACTGGGTAAAAGACTTCCTGAGAGAACGGTCTCTTCGAGTTGTTGTCGATGGATGCTCATCAGAGCCCATGACGACTAATGCCGGAGTTCCTCAGGGGTCAGTGCTCTCTGCAACTCGTTTCCTGCTGCATATTAATGATCTGCTGATGCCCGTTATCTATGGTTATGCAGATTATAGCACAGTTGTAGAGAGATACCTGCCAGGTGCTCGGGCTAGTAAAGAGCAAATCCGGTCCGAACGAGAGGCTATGGTAGAGCGTACGAATATCTCGCTTCAGGCAGTCTCCAAGTGGGGCGAAACCAATCACACACACACAAACCACCCTTACGTTGTTGAAACATCTACGGTCCGGACTAAGCGTTTCGCCTCGTCATTTATACCGCGAACTTCGAAGGACTGGAACAGTTTGCCTGCTGCGGTCTTTCCGTCTGATTATAATTTGGGTGTCTTCAAGGCTAGAGTGAATAGGCTCTTAATAAACTAGTGCGCCTAACCATCAACGATTGCATCACTGCTTACCATCAGGCGGGATCGCAGTCAAGTACTAGTTTAAAACAGATAAAAAAAAAAAAAGTTTCACGAAAAAAATGTAGTTTAAAGATAAAACTGGACAAGCGTGAGTTGGATTCGTGCCCTGAGGGTTTTGTACAAACTTATAGTAAAGCCGACATATCTTGGCGAGCCCGAACTTTGCACAATCGACCCTTTATTCAATCAAATATCTCGTATAAATATATCTTTTAAAGGTTACTGATGACATCCGCTGGGCTATGGACTACAAATCTCTCACATTACTAGTTCTTCTTGATTTCAGCAGTGCTTTCAACTCTGTTGACTTCGATATCCTTCCTGGAATTCTTAAATCCCTAAACTTTTCCTCCTCCACTATTAATTTGTTTGATTCCTATCTTAATGGCCGCTCACAGCGGGTACGCCTTTATGAGTCTTTATCGGATCGGTGCTGTCTTACTGTGGGTGTGCCTCAGGGTGGCGTTCTCTCTCCTCTTCTCTTTTCTATTTTCATTAACCCTGTCACAAGAGTAATTTCCTCTAACTTTCATCTCTATGCCGACGATTTGCAGCTCTACCATCACTTTCGTGGTGATGATGCTGAAGCCGCTGTGTGCTGAACCTGAAGAATCTCCTTAAATCCTTTTTCTATTCTTACTCCGTCACTTGGCACGCAGTACGGTTGTGGAAATCGCTGCCGCCTGTCGATAAGGGCTGCCAAAGTCGGTTATATATTTTTTTGTAAAAAGTTTTTTATGGTGGATCCAGATCACATCAATGTGAAGGGGTAAGTACTAAAACACATAAGTGTTTTGTTTTTGCAAATATATATTATTATTTACGTAGTTAGGTTATAAATATTCGTAGTTACTTAACACTAAAGTTAATTACAAGCCTACATTTTGTTCTTTCCAGAATGCAATATGTAAAATCGACATTACAATGCGTATATAATTCCACTAAACTACATAATTGCATATTTTTTATTTTTTTTAATGTTTAAAGCTATCACGTTTGCTAGATACGTATATATCTAGCAAACGTATGTTTCTGTCTGTTCTTGAATGTTGCACATAACTGATATTTTTTTCACGACTCTTAACGTGTGTTTAACGTGATATATACGAGATGCTATAGGTATGTGTTGTATTTAAATATTCAGCAAAATTTTGGAACAAAGACGGTATACAACAATTTGGTTACAAATCGAGAGGGCAATGGCGATACAATGTTATACTGTTGTTGGTTGTGTCTGATGATCAGCCGGCGCAACGGGTGTATCACATCTTAGGTTTTTATTCCATATTGGGGATGGTTTCGCCCAGTTCTAGAAATAAGGCAACTGTGTGCTAAAATGAAAAAAACTGGGCAAGTGCGAGTCGGACTCGCGCACTGAGGGTTCCGTGCAAACTACAATTCCCAAATGAAGTCTCGATGATTTTTTCCGAATTGCAATTTTTTTTTTGTGAATTAAGTAACAACAAAACTGTTTTCAGATTTATTCCTATATCTGTGCTATAAGACCTAGCTTTGTGCTAAATTTCAGGATTCTGGGTAAACGGGAAGTACCCTATAAATTTCGATCTTTGAATGTATCAAAATATACGTTTTTTTGCGACATAACGGCCGTATCTTTTTTATTCCTAAACTTAGAAGTTTGATTTATTCACAGCTTAAAGGGACCGCAGACATAAGTATATGGTATTAATTTCAACTCCATACCTTCACCGTTCACCCGTTCTCGAGATAAAGGGTCTTGACAAACAGACAGACAAACGGACAGATAGACGGACAACAAAGTGATCCTATAAGGGTTCCATTTTTTCTTTTGAGGTACGAAACCCTAAAATGAAATAATTTATACGTGGGCCAAAAGCGGAAATAGGCAATAGGGCAATAGGGCAGAACTAACTAAAAATAAATAAACAAAATTATATAAATTCTTGACTGATCAAAGGTAGTTAAGTGAAAAATAAATATTTTGATATTAAATGTTCTGACATTTCAATATAATTTTCAATTACTTTCAATTCTGCAAATAGGTCGCAATAGTCGTTGATAGGATCCAGCAGTTGGGACTCGAGTGGGCGCTGCATAAGTCCGAGGCTATATGTTTCCACGGACCTCGGAATACGCCACCACCGCGGCGGAATGCGCCGATGTGAACTCGCTCTAAGTTCATATTGGCGTCGGGTCGACGATGAAGTACCTCGTCCTCAACAGCTGGTGGAATTTCATGGAACATTTCCAACGTCTGGGTCCAGACGCCTTCTGCCGGACTTTCTACACAAGAATCGTTTGGTCCATGGCCCTTTATAGGGTACCAATGTGGGAACGCCACGGTAAGTCCCCTCTTTGAGGCGTGGCTGGAAAGACCTCACGGCGTCCTCACCTTCCGTATAACGCAGGTTCTCACCGGACATGATAAGTTCGGGAGGTACCTGCATTGGATTCGTACGGAAGCGACGCACGCCCGGTTGTCGCCACTGTGTAGGCCAACCGGAGGACACGGTGGAGGTGTGCCCCGCTTGGGTAGAGCATCGCCGTGTTCTTTCGATCGGCGGCGGCGGCGGGCCTTAGTACAGGCCATGGTCCGGAGTGAGGAGGAGTGGCAGGCGGTAGCCTCCTTCTACAAAGCAGTAATGCTAGCAAAGGAGGGGGCCGACCGCATCAGGCAACGGCACTCACGCCCCAGCTGCCGCCGGGATTCCGATCACGATTTCCAGCCAAAGCAGGCGCGGGCTTGCGGACGGCGAGCAATGGGTAGCTCGCTGTCCGAACGTCCGGTAACTGTCTGGACCGAGCCCAAGTCGGCAACGGTGCGCACTGTTCTAACACGTCTCAAGGAGTAAGTTGTCAGCAACAGCAGGGGCCCAGCTGGGTCGAAGCCTACTGGGGCCAGGGAAAGGACCAGGGTCTAGTTCCGAAACGGAGGCTCGGATTGGATGACTTTTTTCACTGAAAAGAAAGACACTACTTACTTTTGATTATTTTCAACAGGCAAAAACATAAAACATTACTATATTTTTAATTGGAAGGAATTAGAATACAATGCATAGTAAATACCTAGGTATTTCGACCAATAAAAAGTACTTAAACTCAAACACAAACAGCATGCCTACTTACTGTTCTTTCTTTGAGTTGGTAGGTACTGTTATAGCATCAATTTTATCCTACTGCTTTTCTATATATTTGAGGATGGTACAAGTCATAAGTTTTGTTAAATATAGATTGCTTTATTCGTAATTTTAATATTTATTTATTTTTATCTATTTCATCATTAAATTCCTTCATGTCATTTTTATTTCACACTTGTTCAGAAATATACTTTTTGCCCAAAGCTCTTCTACCCTAACCCGCCATGGCACCAAACCCTCAAGATAGCGTTACAAAGGATGCAGAGGGTCTAGAGCTAAGGAAGCCTATAACGCAACTGACTGGCGATGAAGTTGTAATAAGCGGCATATCAGGACTATTTCCCCGTTCTGATAACGTTGAAGAGTTCATGAATAATTTGTTTAACAGGGTGAGTATAGTGTGTGAATACTAACAATTTATAATATCCAGTTACATTCGGTTAGATTGAAATCCAACACTATCAAGATACTTGGAAAACAAGCTCATTAGATATAGACATACCATATAAAAAAATAACAAAAAATATAACCAACTTCACCACAAAATAAAACTAAAACGATCAAAATAGGTAACTATAATTGCAGAAGTTCGTGTTTCTTGTATTGTGTATTTGTTATTTAACACCGACTTCCGAATTCAAAGTTGTTTTCATTTTAGTGTTTTATTTTTTGCAGTTCACTGCAAAAAAAATGGTTACTTATTTTTTTTTAGTAATAAGCTTTTTATTTCACTTTTAAGTTGTAACATACTTTTAGCAAGAGTACCTTTATCTCAGGATAATTCTAATAAGCCCACACATGGCTAGGAAACGTTGATTTACGACGGAGTTCCGTTGCCTACCTTGTGGCTCCATCATCATCATCAGATCGGAGTAAAAATTTTCAACATAAATATTCAGAACTATTTATTTATATGTATTTTTATATTTACTTAACGATCTTCATTGTAATATCTATGTGAATGTGAAGTTCTGTTTGCCATTTCTGGTCTTCTACGTCAGTTCCACTTGAGTTCTTGGTAAAAATACTAAAAAATCACTGTACAGTTGCCTGTAATAGTTGAGTTTGTTGAATTTCCTCGATTCCTCATGAATCCCATCACCAGAACTGGATTTTGAAAAAAAAAAATGACTAATCTGGAAGCATATAGATAATTTTAGGATAAAAAAAAAAACAAAGCTGTAAATAGGTCCATAAAATGACAGAGTTCCGAGGTAACAAACATAAAAAAAACCTCTCGCGCTGCCCTGGTTCGGCCCGACTACCAGCCATTGTACACGTGGGCTTGCGGACCGAGCAATGGCTAACTCGCCGACCGGGCGTCCGGTATTCAACCGGATCAAGCCCAGTCGTCAGACTGCGGATCAAAATGACGTCAGCAAACCGTTGGGACCCAGCAGGGCTGATGACCACTAGGAACGCGGGGAATTTCTTAACTTTTCGAATACCGCAATTACAGACACAATAGAAACATAATGAGAGTGGACGCCGGCGTTCGCTCTCTTATTGTATTTCTGCGTAGCGTAGTAGCGTAGTGGCAGTCATTAGATGATTTCCCAGCTTAAAAAAATCCTATGCTTTTTCTTTGTCTTACGATCCTGGATCCGGAAAGGCTTCGGCCCTGCTGGCCCGTACGGTTTAGCTGACACGTATTTGAGGCACGCGTGGAAAACTACGTCATTTTTTTTTAAGAGTAGAAATCATTCATTCATTTTGACGCAACAGAAAATTTATTAGCCTAAGTGATAAACTCACGGAGCACACGTTGTTGTTCATACGATCATATATATTTATATTCAAACACTCACATAGGGACACTCACATTTACGTTTATAACAAATCTTAATTTCTAAACACTTATTTTAGCTAACACCATTATACACACACATTCGGTAACCATTGTTTTATTTATTTATTTTTATTATTATTTTTTATTTTTTTATTTTTTTTTGTATTCCTTCATAAAATTAATTTAGGTTAAGGAACATGTTCTCGAGTCGAAAAAATGTAAGGTACGGAAGGAGCCTGGATCTCACGTCACAGGGAATCCTAGTGTGAGTTCCAGGAAACAAACTTATATAAATGTATCTTCTGTAATAATAAATTATTATTATTCTTAAATTATTCTATTCTTATTCAATGACTTCTCCCGCTCTAGGCGGTGCGAGAGGGCGTGTCAGACTTTTACGGACTAAAACCACACCTATGTCCTTTAGTTGCCCTTTGCGTTCGAGGACTACGGGTTTCCTTTTCAGAAATTCCCCGCGGTCCTAGCTAGCGGGCTTCAACCCTGCTGAGCCCTTACGGTTTGCCGACATCTCTTTCAGGAGCGCGTGGGTGACTACACGCTTTTGACGACTGGGCTCGGTCCGGTGGGCGGCGAGCTACCTCTTACTCGTCGTCCGCAAGCCCACGTCTACCGTAGAAGGTAGTTGGGGTTGGAATTTCAGCGGCTAGGGCGTGAGGACCTTCGTTTCCTCGCGTTCCTCTTTTGCTAGCATTACTGCTTCGCAAAAGGAGGAGGAGGCAACCGCCTGCCATTCCTCCTGGGAAATAATAGCATGAGCCAGGACTCAGCACGAAAGACCGTTGGCGCTGATTGCCTCCACGAGGACACGGCAGTGCTCTGCCTATGCTGAGCACACCTCTACCGTATGCTCCAGAGGAACACTACTTGCCGTCGTTGAGCTACTTATTGCTCGCCTTCCGCAAGCCCACGCCTACAGGTACTATAGGTTATAAGTGTATTTCTTTTCATTGTTAAAACTTTCTGATTACCTATATTCATTACTAAATTTTGACCGCAGCTTCGCCCGCGTACATAAATAGCCTATGTCACTCAAGAATAAAACAGCTTTCTGTCGGTGAAAAAAAATAAGCAATCGGACCAGTACTTTCAGAGATTACCTCCTACAAACAAAAAAAAAAGACGTGTGGCACTCGGGGACTGCCGCGGTAAAGCTATTGCATAGCATTTTTTATCAACTTATGCAATAGACCTCGCCAACAGCTGCTTAACCCCACCCATCCAAAACCAGACCTCGCCAACAGCTGCTTAACACCCACTCATCCAAAACCAGACCTCGCCAACAGCTGCTTAACCCCACCCATCCAAAACTAGACCTCGCCAACAGCTGCTTAACCCCACCCATCCAAAACGCCGACAGCTGCTTAACCCCACCCATCCAAAACCAGACCTCGCCAACAGCTGCTTAACCTCTTCCATCCAAAACATTACGGAATTTCTGGATTCGGTCTCCACGCTCAAGGCCCGCGATAGAAGTTATGCAATAGCTTAAAAAACTTTACCTCTTTATTATCTTAGTGTAGATATCGTATAATTACTTTCTATACTACGTATTCTGTGATTGGTTCATTCTAATGTTTTACTATTTTCATTATGCCCATTGCCCAATGTAATAGAGCGCGAGCAAGATAACTTGGCGCGTAGCTGGCGCGTGCTTAATGTTGCCAGCCTAACAAATCTATTTTCTTTAATTTGATTAAAAATGCTCTCTCATAACATAGTGTAATTTATCCTAACAACCTAACCAGACCTATTAAAAAGAAAGTAAACAATTTTGATATGTCTTGTAAAAGAAATATGTTTCATAACTTAAATATTATATACATTTAGGTTTTTTAAAAATATAGATTAGTAAACAAAGTGGCTATCATTTTTTTTTCTAACTTATCTAAAAATAGCATTTTTTCAATACACTTGCTCAGAAAGTGACTCTTATTGCACTGCGCTTAGGTATATAATGGCACTTGTTACCAAACTGTGACATTTTGATTACCATTACGCACTCGTGCTATAATGTAGTTAAAACCTTTTTGTTCAACCTCTTTGTTCGCAAAACAAATTTTGATGGCTCTTTTCTGTAGAATAAATATTGATTTGATGTCTGCAGCCCGTTCCCAAAGTAAGATGCCGTATGAAATGATACTATGAAAATAACTAAAATAGACTAGCCTAGCAGTATCAACATCCGTAAATTGGCGGATTTTTCTAACAGCATATGCAGCCGAGCTAAGCCGTCCTGCGAGAGATGTTAAGTGAGGACCCCATTGTAGCCTAGAGTCAAGCGTAATCCCCAAGAAAACTGTTTTATCAACAAATTTTAGTTTCTCATTGTTCAATACTATGTCGCAATCACTACTTTTGACATTAGGTAAGGAAAATCTTATGCATTTAGTTTTTTTCCCATTTAGAACTGGATTATTAGCAGTGAACCAGTTTTGGACCTGCAATAAGGCGTTATTTCTATCGTCAAGATTATTAGTCCTTCTATTTATCCTAAAAATCAATGAAGTGTCGTCGGCAAACAACACCATATTAAGTTTATTTTTCAACAAATAGGGTAAATCATTAATATAAACTAAAAATAAAAAGGACCTAAAATTAAAACTTGGGGTACCCCCATTTTTACATTTAATCCCGACGAATTGACACCGTTTATTTGAACTAGTTGCTGTCTGTCATTCAAATACGATTTTAATAAAATAAAAAAATCATCTATTTCAGGTAAAAACTTATATAAATTAAAATTACATAAATTCCGAAATGTTAATAAATAAAATTCATCATCATCATCATCATTTCAGCCGATACACGTCCACTGTTGGACGTAGGCCTCCCCCAAGCGTCGCCACATCGAACGTTCCTGTGCGTCCCGCATCCATCGATTTCCTGCTACCTTCACCAGGTCATCGGTCCACCTTGTAGGAGGCCTTCCAACACTGCGTCTTCCGGTACGCGGTCGCCACTCCAAAACCTTTCGGCCCCAACGGCCATCTGTTCTGCGAGCAATGTGCCCTGCCCATTGCCACTTAAGTTTGGCAATTCTTTGTGCTATGTCGGCAACCTTAGTTTTCCTGCGGATATCTTCATTTTTTATTCGATCACGCAAGGAAACCCCGAGCATAGCCCTTTCCATTGCTCTTTGGGTGACTTTAAGCCTTCTGATGAGGCCCATTGTGAGCGACCACCTTTTGGAGCCATATGTCATCACTGGCAACACGCACTGGTTAAAGACTTTCATCTTGAGACACTGTGGTATGTTGGACGAGAAGATACCGCGTAGCTTCCCGAACGCTGCCCAACCGAGTTGGATTCGACGGTTGACCTCTTTCTCGAAGTTAGACCTACCCTACTGGACTGTCTGTCCGAGGTAGACGTAATCGTCCACAACTTCGAGTGTAGAGTCTCCGACCTTGATAGGAGTGGGCGCTACATGGTTGTTAATCATGATGTTGATTTTGGTTTTGGTTGCCATCTCACTTCTGAGCCATTTCTACAAGCTGTTTTCCAGGGTCATCACGAACCGTCTTGCGCGCAGGTTTGACGACTTCCAGCCTCCCGAACAAGCCGGATTCCGAAAAGGTTTCAGCACCGTAGACCACATACATACGCTACGGCAGGTCATACAGAAGACCGAGGAGTATAACCTGCCTCTCTGCCTATCGTTTGTGGACTACGAGAAAGCTTTTGATTCAATCGAGACTTGGGGTGTGCTGCAATCTCTCCAAAGGTGCCAAATTGGCTATCGGTACATCGAAATGCTGAGGTGTTTGTACGAAAACGCCATCATATCAGTCCGACTCCAGGACCAGACCTCGAAACCTATCCTCCTGCAGCGAGGTGTGAGGCAGGGAGACGTTATCTCTCCGAAACTGTTCACGGCCGCAATGGAGGATGTCTTCAAGGTTCTGGACTGGAGTGGATTAGGCATTAATGTCAATGGCGAGTACATCACTCACCTTCGGTTTGCCGACAACATAGTAGTCATAGATGAGAATAAGACAAGTATAGATGGCCGTCTCTCGGTTTTGTACTTTATACTGCCATCTATCCGCCAGACCCCGTACTACTTAGAAATACACACACACACGCAGATGTATCGTACGAAGCTACTACATAGACAGGATGACCTAGGATGACCTTTTACCGGCGGGAAAATTAAAAGAGTGATTATAAACCTCAAATACAACTTTTTTTAGGACCAATAGACTTTTGTATTGGTCCTAGAAAAAGTTGTATTTGAGGTCTAGAATCACTCTCTTCATTTTCCCGCCGGTAAAAGGTCACCTGTAAATACACAAATGTATATCCAATTATTAATATTATCCAGTTACTTTTGAAGGTGCTACTAGTTGTGTAATAGCCAGTAGTTACTGTTTATTACATGCTGTATTTTATAATCAAAACGAAATTAAAACTGCCTATTATTAAATACACAATGCGATAGGGAAAATATCATGAAAGTAAACATTGTTTTTTTTTTCAAAAAAATATTTATTTAACTCCTTTATGGCGTACATAATAATTATGAGCTAATTGTTTAATTTGGTTATTCTCATCCCAAATTGTGTTTTGCCACATAACAAATTACTTATATCTTTGCACCAATTAAAAATGAATAAAAGTATGCTATTTTTTAAAAGAAATTATTTTAATTTAAGTTTATGTTGGTCGCATTGAATAAATTCGAGTGAAACAAGTGTGTGGTGGTTACCAATTTTATATAATTATCTCTTTGGATCCACAATTCGTTTTCAAAATTTCAACTGTAATAATTTCTATATTTATTAAACATTTCAGCAAATTTTTACTGGGATAGTGAAGAATACTTTTACTCGTATTTTTTTTTAAGTAATAAACTTCAGGTATGACAGGTATGTTTTTTCACTATCCTCTTCTAATGATTTTTTACAATCAATGCAATTTTTGAATTTTTTTGTACATTAAATTAATTAGCCAGCCACAACAATAAGCTACTACTGCACACTTCTCAATTTCGCTTGGAATTTGACTCGATAATACTAAGTCTATATTTTTAATTCTTTATTTAAATGATTAAAATCAATTTCTGTAGGTTCAGGGACATTTTGACTTAAAATATATTTTAAGCTCTATAGGCAATGACTATCATCACTCTCGCAGTTAGCCCCTACTGACTTAGGTGACACCATATTATTAACCAATAAGGCTTTATAAGTTGCCTCATAAGATACCAGATTTGGCATCACATTTCGTTGCCCATGAGTTCGTGTGGCACCAAAAAAAATCTCCAGCGGGTCTTGGTTGAAATTGCGCAGCAGTACAGATCGCAAGCCTAAGCCGTGTAGTTTTTTGATTATTTGCTGAAATGCTTGAATTGTTTTTATCCAACTAGAAATTGATGGAACCAACCTTACTCTGTCACCAATAAATTTCATTGATCTTAAAATTGGTAAGCTCTTATGCCATAATTTGTGATGTGGCGATTTTGGCGAAACTGCTGACCGATATATTTTGCCGTTTACAATTTTACTATAATTTCCATTAACGGAATCAAAAAGCCGATCAAAAAACAGTAATAATTCTGCAGTGTCTGTGCTTTCCTTTGGAATCCGGCCAACTTCTGAAAAAAAAAAAAAAAAAAAAAATTAGATTTCTCACACTTATTACATACAATTTACTCAGAAGTGTAATATAATATAATATAATATAATATAATATTCCACACAACTATCACACAACGCCGTCTAGTCCCAAGCTAAGCAGAGCTTGTGTTATGGGTACTAGACAACTGGTAAACATACTTATATATTTCTAAATACATACATATTATAGATAAATTACAGCCAGACACAGAATAAATGATTGTGCACTCACACAAACATTTGTCCTGGGTGGGAATCGAACCCACGACCTCCGGCATAGCAGTCAGGGTCACTAACCACTAGACCAACAGGCCAGTCTTTTTAGAGTGTACTTTTAGACATTGAAAAAGTCACAGTGGTACTAGTCAGTTTCGAAATAAACTCCCACTTTAGCCTTAATGTCAAGGAAAATGCTTTTCTAGCCTGAACTGTCCCTGGGCAAAGGCTTCCCCCACTCTTTCCATTTCCACCTATCTAAAATTTCTCTTGGAAGCCATCCCATACCTCCATCTTCTCCTCGGTCTGTCGCAACTCCGACTGTTAGGGCTCCAATCTTGTGATATACGAGCTCAAGACCAGGACAGCATCCGGCAGACATGCCCAGGATAATAAAAAAGTAAAAATGATTAAGGTAATTTATTTACCTGCTGTGAATCCCATTGCTACACTGACAGTTTTACTGAAGACTTGTGTGGCGTATTTCACCTTCATTTTTGGTATTAAATTTGGAATGACATGACGTACGGTCAATTTTGGTATTAACCGCCATCCTTTGAATCCAGGGCCATTTTTATATAGAGCCTCCAGATGAGCCCATTTTGCAATTTTTTTCTTCCCGTCCAGATAATGCTCTAAATTGTTTGTAATAAGATTATTTCTTATGCCTTTTATAAGATGTGGCGGGTCAAAAATTCTTCTGGACAAGTCCAGCTTTAGCTTTTTTGCAGCTGTTGAGTTCCCCTTGCATTTTTGCAACCGCTTTATACAGCTCTATTTCAGACTGGTATTTCAGCCGACTGCCTGAAAATAAATGAATAGGAATTAAAATTTGACAATTTTTTTTTTACTCTCTAGTTGCATGTATAATGGCCTACATAATTATGTTTGTTACAGAATTATGTTGTATAATTAAAAAAAAAGGGAAATGCGAGCTACTGCTCTAAAGTCTCGTCTACCAATCTTAGGTAAAATGACCTAAGATTCTGGATCTGTGCCTAATTATACATGATGAGATAATAAACAGTCAGGCAGTTCAATTATTATGATATGTAATTAGAGAAATTACTTACTTTTAAAAGCATCAGTGTTGCACATTTTAGTAGTAGACGGTTGTAGCTTGTATGGAGCTGGTATTACAGATGGTTTTCTTGCAATGCCTGCAAATAAAACTTCAATTAACATAATATTTGAAATTCCATACGAACGATGTCGTGAGCAACTGCTTGTTAATAATATTATTATTATTTCCTTTATTTGTCTTTTTTACATATTAAAAAAAAACATTTAAAAATACAAAAAATAGTAGTCCACCGGCATCGGGAACAGGGTTCAAGCTGCCGATGGTCAGGGCTCCTGAGAGAGGAACCTCCGGACAATACGTGCCGAGTCCAGGAGTACTGCCTTCTGGATCAATTATTATTATTATTATTATGAGCCCATTGTGTCCCATTGCAGCGCAAAGGCCTCTTTTCCGTTATTCCACTCTTTTCTGTCCTTAGCCACTTCTGGCCAATCCCTAAGGTAGGTGTCCAAATCGCCACGCCATCTCCTCCTGGGCCTACGGCCTCCGGCGACGCGGTTAATAATATTATTAAATGTAATCTATATAGTGATTTACTTACTTTTAATAAGTTTGCTGTAGCTACTGGTACTTGCGGCGGGCTGTACATTATCAACAACTATGGGCTCAGGTCTATTAGAGGCAGAACTCGACGGTGCACCTGGAAAAGATTATGAATACATTAGATTAGAAAACATTGTTAACACAAAAAGAATCATAACTTTATCAAAAAAATCAAATTAATACAAGATGTGTAAAGTGGTTATAGCGCTAAAACTGACAATTGGTGACAAATTTATTTGAATATTGATGAAATTAAGATATTTATATTTTCTAGATCTTAAACTCACAATTTAAGTCAAACTGATACTTCCTCATATTAATCTGTTTAGACAAACAAACAATATCTGTTTAAACATTTTATTTTATTCAAAGTCATAATTTACTTACTTAAAACCACGTCACTGTAACTACTGGTACTTGCGATAGGCTGTACATCATCAACAACTATGGGCTCAGGTCTATTGGAGGCAGAACTCGACGGTGCACCTGGAAAATATTACGAATACATTAGATTAGAAAACATTGTTAACACAAAAATTTTTCAAAAAAATCAAATTAATACAAGATGTGTAAAGTGGCTGTAGCGCTAAAACTGTCAATTAGTGACAAATTTATTTGAATATTGAGGAAATTAAGATATTTATATTATCTAGATCTCAAACTCACAATATAAGTCAGACTTATAATTCCTCATATTAGTCTCTTTAGACAAACTAACAATATCTCTTTAATCATTTTATTTTATACATGTCATAATTTACTTACTTAAAACCACGTCACTGTAGCTACTGGTACTTGCAGTGAGCTTTACATCATCAACAACTATGGGCTCAGGTCTATTGGAGGCAGAACTCGACGGAGCACCTGGCAAAGATTATGAATACATTAGATTAGAAAACATTGTTAACACAAAAAAATCTAATCCTTATCAAAATAAATCAAATTAAGGGGCCGGCGGAGGATGAATTTCCATACAAACGTAATACCACGCTCATTTGCAGTTGGAGCATATTTCCAACATATTATGATGATATTTGGTTATAGACAATATTTATCTAGGTTCCTACGTCTTTCTTTTTTAAAAAAACAAAAAGAAATTTAAGCAAATTGTATTTCGCACTTTTTTATAGCGTAAATGGCAAAACATGCCATTTGGCTTTTCTTGTATTAAAAATAACAATATTTCTAATATTCTCGACGTAGGAACCTAGATAAATATTGTCTTTAACCGAATATCATCATAATACAAGGTGTCGTTTTGAAGCTGCAAAATATTTCAGGAGGTAATTATGTTAGTGATTCTCGACCCGAATCAATAATAAAATAAGTAGGTAATTTTTTTTTTTTTAATAACCGCGCTTTTTTTCACACACACAAACACGGAACAATAAAGGGCGTTTTCACACACACTAACTCGCAACGATAGTTTCATAAATAATGTATCATCCAATCATCATCCCGCACGCCACACCCTAGCCACGCCCCCGCGGCCATCGATCAATCGATTTAGTTTAGTGTAATTAAAAAATTAAATAACAAGTATTACTGATTATTGACCAGGTATCGTTTTTTTATATGATTATTTATGAGTTTTATTACAACCTCCTGAAATATTGTGCAGTTTTAAAACTGCACCTTGTATGTTGGAAATATGCTCCAACTGCAAATGAGCGTGGTATTACGTTTGTGTAGAAATTCATCCTCCGCCGGCCCCTTAATACAAGTTGTTATTTCCATGCAGATTAAATTAAACCGCATTGTTTTGAAATTTCATTCGTAGTATTGTTTGTCAGGAGTTTTGCTACTCATTTTATAAATCAAGTTCCCATGTCACGTAAAGTTAACCAACCTAAAAATTGACATACAGGAAACATTAAAAAAATCTCCCGAGTGTTTGTTGTCTGCTGATACCAACACTACGATACATAGGACCTATAGATGTGTGTTAACTGACTATAGAAACACAGTACAGTTGTAGTAACTGTCCATTGGTGCCATATTTATTTAAATATTGAGGAGATTAAAACAATCACTTAAATAAAAAATATATATATAAAAAAAAATATGCTCAATACCTGGAAGATGCAGCGTCGGTACAGCCAATTTACTTAATCTGTTTTTCGGATAATGATATTTTTTTTTCAAAATGAAGATGGCAGATTCATCTGTTTTTAAATATAAAATCATCATCATCAAGACCAGCATTGACAGCCCATATTTTAAACTTGTTACTTTCAGTTGAAGCGTTTGGGAAAGCATGTAGCACTGCACCTATTAATAAAATACGAAATTTAATTACAATCTAAAAGCTAAATTGCAAACAATAAAATGGAAAAATATTGTAATAAATTTAACCCTCTGCATTATACATATATTATTACTATACTCCATCGGTATTAGGTGGTTAACTAAATGTAAACAATCTTAACATCTCTTTTATCCAAAAAATTGTCTAAAAATGTTTACAATTAGGTATTTGCTTAAACCGATGTTAAGAAATTAACTAAGTTAAAGAAAAAATTGTATGTCTTTTATACAATTTATTAAATACAAAGACATTTATCACGATTACCTACGTTTAGTGAACTATTTAAACAGATGAAGTATAGTTACAATGATAGTAATGTACATAAATTTTGGTCCAGCCAACAAATTGCCTGGAGTGTTGATAATGAAGAATACAAAATAACATTTATCTTTTAATAACTGAAACTATTAGTGATGTGTGATAGTTCAAAGTGGAAGGTAATTTTCCTAATACTAAAAGATTATTGTTTATATTATCAAGTGCTAGTGCAATTTATTGTGTCATGCTCTGCAGCAGAGCCACCGCTTTAAAAGTCGATCAATTATATCTTAAAATGATGTACATCAAACGTACATAATGTACGCATACAGTCATTACTGTATGTGCATTAGGTAATGATAAAATAAGAGATTGATTGTGGCTCCGCTACAGAGCATACTCTCTAGCAGAGCCACACAGATCTTAAGCTCAGGAAAGACAAACGCTACTGAATTTTGATAAAATCTGTTGTACGAACAGTGTTTATTGCGTACGTGTTGAAAAATACCATTATTATATAGCGGTTTTATTTATTTCACTTTTTTAAGTTTTCATAGAAAGCGCCTGATTATTTACACAATATGTTTTGCAGCTGGTGTAGCGTTGAAAAAACAGGGAATATTCCCGTTTCTTTCAAATACTGTTGTTTTATTCAATGTAACATTCGAAACTTTCAAGAAATTTATAAATTATAAATTTCATGTATTTTTCCAATAAAACCGAAAAAAAACGGAAAAATATGAAAAGAACCGAATACTTCATGTTTGTTTTTTTCAAATGCGTACTTTTTTTTTAAATTAATATAAACTAGATGACGCAATCTGATGGTGAGGCGCACTAGTTTATGAGGCCAACAGTGGGCATCAATCATTATAGCGCCTAGGTGGTGACACTTGGGGGAAGCTTATGCCCAACAGTGGGCATAGGTCATTATCGCGAGGAGGCATATGTCCAACAGTGGGCATCAATCATTATAGCGCCTAGTACTAAAGAAAGGACATTTGGGTAGGCCGCAGAAAACACTCAAATTGCCAGACATACGTTAAAATTACTGAAAAGAAAAGTAAAAGCGATCAATATAGTCCTCATATTTACAATAATATAAGCAAATTGATAGTTTACAAAATATTTAGCAAAGTAAATATTTATGTCAAAGAAAAAAAAAATACTTTAAGTACATAAAATGTATACATGTCATTTCGTAAAATAAAAATAATCTCCAATGTCAAATTGTAAAAAAACAAATAAAATAAAAAGAAAAAGCACATTTGAAAATAAAAATAATTAAAAATACAAAAAGAAGAAAAATAAAAATAACAACAGTTGTAGAAGGTACTGGAGCAGGTCAATCCCAAGCCTTTTCGTCCTGAAATACATGTGCTTTTGATGCCATACTTAACGCTTTGTTAGTCATTGTAGTGATTACATAAATATTTTTATATCTATTACATATAAAGTTCGACTTTTTCGAGGCTTGTTTTTGCTTTGGTACATAAAGATATTAATGTAAATTGTTTAAAAAGTAGAACAGAAATCTTACGAAAACGTTATCAATCTATGATACAAGTACATGTTGAATTAATTGATTGTAATTGTAACGTTACTTTTGTGCTAGAAAAAAATTTGATCGACGACGTTTTTAGTACAGCTTTTTCAAGTTTGTTCTAAATGTGAAATGCGAGTAATAAGAAAAGTTTCGATTCTTCCTTTAAATATATTAAATTATTAATGATATCAGATGGTAGTCCGGCCTCATTAAATGAATCGGCATCATCTATGTTGGTAAGCGAAGTCACCAATTGCTAAAACCATAATTGTACTGGAAAAGTAACCTCAGAATATTTCATTTCCGATCATTTAATTTTTTTTTTAATTAGATATGACTATGCCTTTAAGTGATATTCCAAAAGAATTGCTGCTATGCGACAAAATGTTTATATTAGCAGCAGTAGTTGAATTTATTCCAAATTCAGGGGGTGTTGGTCATTATAAAACTAATTGTCTACGGCGTAATTCTGAATGGGAATGCTACGACCATATGGCCCGTAAGGCTGTTCCAGTTAAGTGCAACGTTGTAGTTAATTCCCATCTACTGATATATAGACGCTGGAGAGCATGTGGAAATTGTTAGACGTTATTGTTCTCTTTCATGGCAAATCCTGGGAATCGGTGCACAGCAAAATTTAATAAAAACATACTATTTTTGAAACAACAAATGAAGACATAATATAATTCATAATGTTAATTCACTGTTATTAAAACACATTACACTAAAATAAAATGTAAATTCTTGATTTATTTCAGTTTTTACATATATTTTGTTATTAATTATTATTCTATACAAAAAAAAATATTAAAAGAAAGAACAAAAAATATTATTCTATTAGGGTTCCGTAGTCAACTAGGAACCCTTATAGTTTCGCCATGTCTGTCTGTCCGTCTGTCCGTCCTCACTTAATCTCTGTGACCGTGTGTGTGTTAGCATTAGAAAGCTGAAATTTGGTACCAATATGTATATCAATCACGCCGACAAAGTGGTAATTTAAAAATTGGAAAAAAATGTTTTATTAGGGTAGCCCCCCTATATGTAAAGTGGGAAGTTATTTTTTTTTAAATTTCAACCCTAACGTGTGATATATTGTTGGATAGGTATTTAAAAATGAAGAGGGGTTTACTACAATAATTTTTTTATAATGTCAATAATTTCGGAAATAATCGCTCCAAAAGTAAAAAACAATGTGTGTGTCCCCTCTAACTTTTGAACCATAGGTTTAGAAAATATGAAAATAATCTGAAAAGTAGAACTTTAAAAGGACTTTTTAGGAAAATCATTTTGAACTTGATGGAAAGAACAGTTTTTGTACAAAAAAGACAAAAAGGTTGTACAAAACAATTTCTGGACTAGGTTTGTAGTATAATCGTATATGCAAGCATTTTTTTAAACTCATAAGTGAGTACACTTATTGTGACGGACGGGACACTACGGAACCCTACACTGAGCGTGGCCCAATACGCTCTTGGCCGGTTTTTTTTTATTTATATTTTGCTGACATAATTTACTGTAGGTTGAATAAAATGTCAAAAAATAATAATAAACAAAACCATGGAAAATAGGTTGATAATATAATACTTGTAGGTAGGTAAGTACGAGTATAATAGGTGCATGTGCATATTGGAAAAGTAAACAAATCTAGTATTATTACCTATGTAAAAAATAATATTCTCCTGTATCATAATATTTATGGTTGAGCGCCTAATCACAAATATAGCACCAGCTGCAAAACATATTGTGTAAATAATCAGGCGCTTTCTATGAAAACTTAAAAAAGTGAAATAAATAAAACCGCTATATAATAATGGTATTTTTCAACACGTACGCAATAAACACTGTTCGTACAACAGATTTTATCATTAATTCAGTAGCGTTTGTCTTTCCTGAGTTTAAAGTTCTGTGTGGCTCTGCTAGAGAGTATGCTCTGTAGCGGAGCCACAATCAATCTCTATTTTATCATTACCTAATGCACGTACAGTAATGACTGTATGCGTACATTATGTACGTTTGACGTACATCATTTTAAGATATAATTGATCGACTTTTAAAGTGGTGGCTCTGCTGCAGAGTATGACACAATTTATTTGCAAGTACAAGCTAATCTAGAGTTGCATTGCATTAAACATGCAGTTTCAAACATCATCTTTGTTTTTGAATGGCCAAGGCATTATATTTTTTGTTAGTTAAGCCACCAGCAGGTGATTCGGTTGCCGCCATCTAATTTTTTGATAGAATAATGTCGTCTATACATGTCGTTGGTGTAGCAACTGATTTGCCCTACCGTGGTGTCCTAGCGAGATAGGGCAATCTTTTTCCAACCTGTTACAACGTAAATACAATGTAATGTGCAGACGCCAGCAGGTCAAGCTTCCCGAAACTGTCAGATTTCCTCAACTAACCTTGAACCTAATATTTTAGAGATAAAGTTGAAAATCTATTAAAGAAACTGATAGATTGTAGTAACAGTAGTAATTTGTTGCTGGCATCTGTACTTAGTTATCACCGGCCGGCAAGCCTAATTAAAGGTAAATAATAAGGAACTAACCTGTACCAAGTGACGAAGCGCAAGTAGGAATACAACACGTCTTTTGAGGCATTTTATTGTGTCAATATCACAAAACCGGCCAAGTGCGAGTCGGACTCGCCCATGAAGGTTTCCGTTGCAGCAAGTAACATAATATAAAAATTCTTATTAGAAACCTTAATATCATTTTTGAAGACCTACCCATACGTACCCCACACGTGAGGGTTTGAAGAAAATTTTTTTTTGAGTTTCAGTTCTATTTATAGACCCCCAAATTTTATTGTTTTTTTTTTCTATTTTTGTGTGAAAATCTTAATGCAGTTACAGAATACATCTACTCACTAAGTTTCATCAGTATAGCTCTTATAGTTTCTGTGGCTGTGACATACGGACGGACAGACAGACAGACATGACGAATCTATAATGGTTCCGGTTTTTAGCTACGAAACCCTAAAAACAACAAAGTCTCGAACGAGTGGACTTGGAGCTGAAAAGTAAAATAAAATAAGTTTAAACGAATTATCCTGAATCAGGATCATTGGTAACATACCAGCAAGGTTTAACAGCAGAGCTTGTCGAGTAGTAGGTGGTTGCAGTCTCGAACCAGTGGACTTGGAGCTGAAAAGTAAAACGAAATAAAATAAAATAAATTTAAACGAATTATCCTGAATCAGGATCTTTAGTAACATACCAGCAAGGTTTAACAGCAGAGCTTCTCGAGTAGTAGACGTGCAGCTCAAGTAGTGTTGTAGGACGTACTTTTAATTGCGTTTAAGACAAATATGCGTAATGGTCTACTATCAGATACGGGGTTTACAAAGCTCAGAGAAAGGTTGTGAAGCGCTATCTTACACAATTCAAAGTGATCATCAAAAAGATGAAGAAACATATTTTCACAAGAAGGTATCAAATATGAGAAACAATCAAACTGTCAACACTTACCCAATACGGAGAATAATATTAATATTACTCATAGGATAGGTTAATAATCAGTGATCAGAACAGGCAGAGCTAATTTACTTAAAGCTAGCGAGACGACATGACATAACATACAGTAGTTAAAACCACTTTAGGTAGGGACTCTCAGGCAACGGCGCTCTCGCCGCCGCCGCGCCGCCGGGATTCCGATCCCGATTTCCAGCCACCGTAGGCGCGGGTTTGCGGACAGTGAGCAATGGGTAGCTCGCTGTCCGGCCGTCCGGTTACTGTCCGGACCAAGCCCAAGTCGTCGACGGCGCGCACTGTTCCCGCGCGCCTCAAGGATTTGTCAGCAACAGCAGGGACCCAGCTGGGTCGAAGTCTACTGGGGCCAGGGTTAGTTTCGAAAGACAGCTCGAGCCCCGCTATGAAGGCTAGAAGGAACGGGGTGGGCTTTAAGTCAGTAAGAGTCTGACACTATCTTCCGCTCCGCCCAAGAGCGGGGGACGTCATTGGATGATTTTTCCCACCATAAAAAAGGTAAGTACTCTATTTTTAAAAATATGTCTATGTTACTTTTTAATGGTGAATGAATTTTTGAGTTAAATCGAACATACAAACAAACAAATAATTTTTATGCGACTTTTGTACAACTGATTACCCACTAGTGCCGCGTGCCACTGAAGCCTAGTGTATTTGAGTAAGGTTAGTACTTTTACTACCCCCATAAATAAATATTAGTGATGTAACGAATAATGGCATTCAGATTCTTTCATTAGACTTTGATTTTGTCTATTAAGGCATATAGTCCCTTGAACGATCTGGCCGAAATTATGTGGACGCAACTCTCACCTAGGCGGCAGTACGCAAATCTGTGTATTCATTTGCGGCCAGCAGCGCCCGGAAAGCGCTTTAAAACGATTCTCTTTGCAAAATATTGATTGATTTACATATGCTATGTTCACTTTGAAGAATATTTAACCACCAATTTTTATGTGTGAAAATGTTTCTAAAGATCCAAGCCGTTTCGAAGGAGTAGGGAAAAGTTGCGAAAAGTTGCGAAATTGCTAAATATTTTTTTTAGACAAAAGTATTAATCGCAGGAAAAAATCACATGTTGATATTATTGTTCATGAATCTATAATAAACATATATTTTTTTCAAACCAATTGACCTAGCCGTTACGGAGAAGTAGGCCTCAGAAAGTCACTGTTTTATGGCACTTTTCGGGCGCTTGGCCCTTGACTACTCTCAAATGCTACAAAATCATATCAAATTATGATAAATACTAGCTTTTACCCGCGGCTTCGCCTGCGTGAAAAAATTAGCCTATGTCCGTCTCCAACGTCCCCAACTATCTCAGTACCAAAATTCATCAACATCGGTTTTGCCATTTAGGCGTGAAGACGTAACAAACAAACAAACAAACTCACTTTCACTTTTATAATATTAGTAAGGAAGTAAGGATTCACCCATGATTATCCTAGGTACGTTTTTTTAATCGTGGAATATAATCCAGTGACTTATTCTGGTCTAGGGCAGTGCAAGAAGTTGTGTCAGACTTTTATTGACTAAATTCAAACAGTTGCCCTTTGCGTTTCAGGACCATGATATCTTTTTTAGAAAGCCCTTTGGCCGGTCAATCCAAGCACTTAGGTTGAGATGCCACCTTTATTTTCATATAACTTTTGAATTATTATACCACAAAATCGAGAATCATTTCAACAATTATTCTACAAACAAAAAAATAACAAATAATATTAACGGTCCTTACGTGTATAAAAAAAAATTGAAATGATAATTATAATTAATTGTTTGAATTTGTCAAATATGTTTTTTTAATTAAATATTTTCTTTAAATATTTAATTGATATCAATTAAACAAAGTAAATAATAAAAAAATGATATTTTGGACATGTCTTTATATACGTAAGGACCGTCAATATTATTTGTTATTTTTTGTTTGTAGAATAATTGTTGAATTGATTCTCGATTTTGTGGTATAATAATTCAAAAGTTATATGAAAATAAAGGTGGCATCTCAACCTAAGTGCTTGGATTGACCGGCCATTATTCGTCAATTAAACAAAGTAAATAATGAAATAAGAAAAAATATATATTTTGGACATGTCTTTATATACGCAGGGACAACAATATTTTACTTATATAATATTAGTGTAGCTGTGTAGATAAATACAATTAGTTACATACCACTGAGAGGATGTTCAACAGTTCCTATTGTTGTCGTTGTAGAGCATTGAACAGGATTCAACAATGAAGCTTCTTGAGATTGGAGTAGATAGTCAGCTATCTGGAATCAATGAAATTGTAGTTTGTAGATTGTCATAAAAAATTATGTTCTGAAATTTAATATTATAAGATTACGGTACTACTGCTAGAACATAGGTGGAACATCTTAAATGGTGAGTCCAGATCAGTTGTCAGATTAGAGACAGTGGGCTGCAATCAACCATTCAGGCCTAGCATATGTTGGTGGATTTCTCAGTTTTCTCACAATATTTTCCTACACTCTTTTGAGAGCCAAGGTGAAACAATAAATTGCTCAAAGAGGCATAGCCCATAACCAACAATTTGTGGTTATTAAAGCATAACAAGCAACACACGCGTTTTTATTCATTAATCCCCAAGCCAACGCTAGTGTTCGCGCACCTGTTGTCTTTCTATTGTGTCTCTAATTCTCACGATTGAAAGGTTAAAATAATTTCTAAAAGTCCACCCCACACAGTCCAGTCCACTCCTGTCCTATAAGGGTTAATGGGACTCGCTTCCAATTTAACCATAACTTTAAGTATTATATATGGAGCAACTTCTACATCACAGTAGGTTATTGGGTAACATGATGTAGTATCAGAAATTCTGACTTCTAACAATCAGACAAACCTTAAGTATAACAGCTGGGAGCAACAACTTTACATTCTTTCTGAAGTATGGTAAAATCTCTTGATGTAGGTACAAATCATGGAGCAACTTCAGAAAGATTTGCTTAACCTTGAAGTTCGACGTAAGGATCGTACGTACTGTTATAATTTAGTTAGCCATCCAAATCCACTAGAAAAATTTATCTGATACGATGATTTGGCATCCAGGAACACAAAGAATATTTTTAGGCATTGTGTAAAATGTTAAACTAAGATATACTTACGTTTCAAAATCCTTCCGGAGGGCCTATCTTCACGCGTATGTCAGGAATACTTTCAGAACACCACAGTCTATAATTGTGTTTCTTGTTTTATAGAGGAAACAAAGCTCAAACCACTGTAAATAGCACTCGAAAAACAAGGATTATTAGTCTCGTTATGGCGGCCATTTTCAATATGTTACAAAGTACCAGTGTTGCCAACTCTATACCACCAGTGAGTGCTAAAAATTTTCTCAAATAGTACTAGGTTGCTATGGATTTCCAAAAATAGTGCTATAAGAAATAAAATCACATGAGTAAAATTTACATAAAAACTGTTAAAATTATTATTTTTAATCATACATATTTACAAACAAACAAAAAAAAAAGACAAGCTTGTAGAAGAATATCCTGGCCAGTGCCTCGCCAACCTCGCACCACACTAATCACACCACTATCCGGTCTCACACGCTCCTGCCTCCAGCTACTGAGCGAGCTAGCGTCGCCAGACGAGGATTTCTAAATATCCACTATGAGTCAATTTGCAAATAAGTCACTGAACATTACACGAAGAAATCCCACCAAAAACTCATTGTCTATGTGTAATTCCATAGATAATAAATCTATGTGTCAGTAATACGAATGTGTTTGTTATACTGCACGCATGCTGTGCGTGTGTGCGTTTTATTAGTATCTGAAAATTTCGCTTGACTATCAAATAGTGCTAGATTGAATGCTAGGTGCTGTATGTTCGATTTCAGTGCTGGCCTTGTGAAAATAGTGCCAAATCTAGCACTGAAAGTGCTAAGTTGGCAACACTGCAAAGTACTCTGTGGCGGCCATGACAGAAAACAAACAGTGCATTTTTATGGACGCGTTCGTTTCATTTTGAATTATTATTGTTACTTGTTTTGTTTATAGAAATAATAAGTTTATTAAATAGGAAAAAAAAGTAATAATTATTGTTTTTTTTTTCACCAGTAATTTAAAATAACATGAATAAAATTATATTCATTTGGAACGCATTTTTCATTCGAAAAAGTACGGGGTCTGGCGGATAGATGGTAATGCGGACGCTCGAAATTTTCCAATGTATAGAAGACGAACTAGCATGATAGTAGTCATGGCGGAGACTATGGAGGAGCTCAGCACAATACTCAATGACCTCAGTAGAGCTTCTCTAAGAGTGGGTCTTAAAATGAACATGGATAATAAAATTCAGTAAATTAAAATTAATCAATTAAAAATCCAATAAATTAAAATTCAATAAAGTAAAATTCAATAAATTAAAATTCAATAAATTAAAATCACGATAATTAAAGTAAAATAAAGTTAAAAATAATAATAAAAAAGTCAAAAAATTTTTTGCATTTGAAATAATTACTACTACTTACGACTATAACTTGTCTGTCACAGCAGTGCCGCAAATAAGGATAGTCCAACCTACTCGCTATCATTTTCAGAACGGTATTGGAGCTGGCCCGCTCTTTGCGCACAAGTGACGCACAATGCTTCCGCATGGTCACATGGAAACAGTCCGTGCGTGCCCATGCGAACATACCCGAAGCGCTGCAGTAGCGAGGCAGACCCAGCACCGCCCTGAAGGCGTTATTAATTTGGACACGAAGGGTGTTGTAGCTTTTCTGTGTGTAGCTAGCCCACAAGCTGCAAGTATACAGGGACGTGCGATATGCCCGGAAAAGAGTTATTTTCAAGTCCTCCGAACACCGCGCAAACTTGCGAGCCAGCATATTAGCTCTCTTAGATATAGCCCTTCGTTCCCGTTCTAAGTCAGCATGATCTCTGAGGTCAGCCGTAACTATATGCCCAAGATATTTAAATTGATTTAACCTGTCTAAGGGGACATTATTCAAACATACCTGTGGTACATTTTCCGGGCACCTAGCACCAACAGCCTCAAAGACCATGTACTGGCTTTTCCTCATATTATACACAAGTCCATGAGAAACAGCGTAACCCTCACACATCGCCATCAACCTCCTCAGGCCGCAGATCGACGCGCTCAGCAGAACCATGTCGTCCGCATAACTTAAGTTATTGACACATACGTCATCTACATGACAGCCGATATGCTCACTGCTCAGCGCGACGACCAGCGCTTCCATGTAAAGGTTGAAAAGCGTGGGTGAGGTCAGTCCGCCCTGTCTCACGCCGCATTCCAGGCGATATGGCTCCGACACTGCCCCCGCCCATCTGACACTGTTGACCTGGTTCGTGTACCAATACATTGAGATAGTAACAAGTTCACGTTGAAGGTTGGTACTTTCAAGTTTTTTCCACAAAATGTCATACGCTACCAGATTAAAGTTACCTGTTCGGGCGACGGTAACGTATTTGCATCGGAGAGACCATGTCTTCTTTGTGTAGTACTTCTGCCGGAGTACCACAGGGTGGCGTTTTATCACCATTACTTTTCGCAGTTTTTATTAACTCTATCTCCAACGAATTATTTTCTTCCTACCACCTTTATGCAGATGACCTTCAAATATATTCACAGGCACCTCTTGGGAAATTGTCTGATCTATCTCGACCGTTAACCTTGATCTGGCTCATATTTGCGACTGGAGCAAGAGGTACGGACTTACGGTGAACCCTGTGAAGACGCAGGTTATAGTGGTGGGCAGTTCTAGAATGGTCTCAAAGATCGACTGGACGACTCTTCCCCAAGTTTCTTTTGACAACTCAGTAATTCCCTTTAGTGAGAAAGTCAAGAACTTGGGGATATTCATTGACAAGAATTTCTCTTGGACTGCCCAGCTACAGGAAGTTAGCCGCAAGTTATTCGCATCTGCTGGTTCGTTGAGAAGACAACGGCATTTTCTGCCGATTGCCACCAAGATCACGCTTGCACAATCTCTTCTTTTACCCATCCTTGATTATGCTGATGCCACCTCACTCACCCTTGACCTCACTGAAGTGCAACTGGATAAACTTGAGCGACTTCAAAACTTTTGCATAAGGTTCATATTCGGTTTGCGTAAATATGACCATGTTTCTGAATTTCGTGTTAAACTCAAGTGGTTGCCAATTCGCCTTCGCCGTAATGCTCATATTCTTTCTCTTTTGTATAATGTGCTTTTTTCCCCTTTTACCCCTAGTTACCTCAAAGAACGGTTTCAATTCCTTTGTGACTCCCACATGAAAGTTCTTAGGTCATCGGATAACTTGATACTTAAAATGCCAACGCATTCAAGTACTTTCCTAGATAAGTCCTTTACTGTTCAGGCCGCTCGTCTATGGAATGCATTGCCTGTGGAAATAAAGCGTGCGCAAACACTGCCTGCATTTAAAGGGCTTGTGAAGGATCATTACTTGACTCTGTGATCTTGTCTTCGTTCGTCACTAACTCTCTTGCTTATATATATATATTGTATGTATGTATTTGTGTATCTATTTTAGAATTAAGTATTTATTAAGTTTTGTTACTTTTATATTTGCACTAAGTGCAACCCCATTTTGTGTCCAGGCAATCCCTGTCCATTCAAGGTTGCCTGGAAGAAATCGCCTAGTGCGATAAGGCCGCCAATTGTGTGTTTTTTATTAAATGGTTTCCTTTTTTTGTTAATTTATAATCTTGATGTGCAATAAAGTATATATAAATAAATAAATAAATAAAGGCCCTGGACAAGTCGAGGAAACATGCATACACTGGGGTCTTACGGTCATTATAGTATCTGACGGTATGCCTAAGACACAGTATGGCACTTTCCGTAGACAATCCAGGGGCCGTATTATGATCTCTTAAAACCATCATGTTTTCGGTGTGAAAAAGAGACGGAGCTATACAGGACGAATAGCACTATCCTTTTCTCACACAGAAAACATGATGGTTTTAAGATGTCATAATACGGCCGCTGGTCTAAATCAAAACTGGTTATCGTGCAGAGATATATATTTACTTAACTGTGTATTAAGCAAACCGTCAAACACCTTTGCTATAACCGTTGCTAGGGAAATGGGCCTATAATTGCTCGTAACAGCTAAGTCCCCGGTCTTATCCTTAGCCACGGGCAAAACCACAGTCTTCATAAGATCCGGCGGATGATAAGAGTGGCTCACGCATAACGAGTAAAACATCGCAAAAACTCTGTTTATATGTGGACCAGCGTGAACCATTTTATTAAGCTTAACGCTGTTTTGCCTAGTCCGTAATGCTCAAGTTTCAGGAGTAATGTTTCATGAACCACAACACACACAATCAAACGCCTTAGACAAGTCGCAGAAGATGCTTATAGCATCTTGTGCTTCCTCCCACGCATTAAAAATGTGTTTTAGTAAGGAGACACCAGCGTCAGTTGTACAACGTCCTTTGGTGAAACCATACTGTTTATCTTGTAAGATGTTATTGGTGTTAAAATGATTAAACATTTGATTTAACATCACCTTTTCAAATATCTTGCTCCCTCCCTCCTTGCGTCGTATTCCTCAATGCTGAGGGTCGTGACCTCACTGCTTCATCACTTTAACCTTTATGATGTTCCTCCATCTGTTTCTGTCTCTGGCGGTGTGAAGGGCATTGTACATAGTAGAGTCAAGAGCGGTGCGGATCTGGTCGGACCAACGTATTGGGCTGCGCCAGTGAGGCCTTTTTCCATCCACTTTACCGGTCACAATGAGCCTGGAAATATCTTGCTAAAAACCAGCAATACGGACACCGGCCTATAATTATTAGTGTCTTTACTGTTTCCGGATTTAAAAAGTGGTATCACTTTACTATTTTTCATTAGATCCGGAAAGACTCCTTGATCTATACACAAATTAAATATCAAGGCTAAGTACGGCGCTATATTCTCAATAATTGAAGTACAAACAATAATAATTTAAGTTTAACTTCGATAGATTCTATTATCTTCAATTTACTGAAAAATAACGCTTTTTTAACAAAAAATAATTGTAATCAGTACCTATGTTTCGGATCACAATCTTTCGAGAAGTTACAATGTCCTGAGATTATAATCTAACGGAGTTTAAAATTTTACACAACAAAAGAAAAGCAGTTATTAAAGACGCGGGAGTCACCGCGGTGGACAGCTAGTAGTATATATTTTCTAAGACTTTGTATTTCAGCATTTATCTGTTATTTCATTTATGAAAAATATTTAGTATTGTTAACCCGTGTCTTCGCTTAGGTTAATTTAGATGTTGACCACCAAAACCGGTTGTCGATAGATATAGAAAGCATGAATGTTAATATAATCACCTAAAGAAATAAATAATTAAAGTATAAAAATATTTCAATCATGATTCGGGACACAAGTAGCGCTATCTGGCGTTCTAGAGCAATTATGATCGTCGAAAGTACTTGTTGTTCTTTCTTTTGGAAACAGTTTATTTTTTCAGTTCTTTTCTGTACTCTTGACAACGTTTGTAAAAAAACGTCTAGTGATTAAAAATTTACAAAAGTATAATCATGGATTAAACCAAACAATTTTGTCTCAGACATTACTATTAATAGACTCCGTGTATTAAAGATATTCCAGTTCAAAGTTGATGAGATTACGTATATTATGTCAGTTACGCCGTTTTTTGTTTATAGGTGGGAAAATCATCAAGTGACATCCTCCGCTTCTGGGTGGACTGAGAGATAGTGTCAGACTTTAACAGATTAAAAACCCGTGCTCCTGTTCATTCATTGCCTTTCGTATCGGGGCCGAATCTTCCTTTCAGAAACAGATCCTTTGCCCCATTAGGCTTTGACCCTACTGACCCCCTACGGTTTGCTGACAATTCCTTGCGTCGCAAAGTTTTGTCGCGCCGTCAATGTCTAGGGCCCGATTCAGGGACCGAGCTCAAGACATCGGACGGCGAGCTAGCCATTGCTCGCCGTCCACAAGCCCGCGCCTACGGAGGCCGAAAATCGGGATCGGAATCTCGGCAGTGGCTAGGACATGAATGCCGTTGCCTCACGCGTGCGGCCTCCTCCTTTGCTAGCATTACTGCTTCGCAATAGGAGGCGACCACCATTCCTCCTCGTTTCAGGCCATGGCCTGTACCAGGGCCCGGCGACAGCAATCGCTGCCACCAATAGCGGTTGAGGTAAAACATCGGCGTGTCCTCGTCCCCACGAGGTATGTTTTACCTCAACCGTATGCTCTACCGTGTCCTTCGTGCCGTCCACATAATGGTAATACCCGGGTATCACTTCCACACGAACCCGGTGCAGAAACCTCCCTAACTGACCATATAACGTGGAAACCAGCATCATGTGGAAGGTGAGGACGCCGTGAGGTATTTCTAGCCACGCCTCAAAAAGGAGACGTCAGTGATACAAACGAACCTCCTCATGAATTTTTAAAATGCATTTTTCAACGAACGACAAGATGTCATGTCAAATGTTATGTTTTAGTTTTCTCTATGTCATTAGGCTGGTTGGCAGTTGAAATGTTTTATTGCCATGCTTTTTTCTGGTGATGTGATTCTCGATTATGTATTTATTGTAGTGCAAAGAGATTTAAAGAGATACAATAGAGCGGCTATCAGGAGAAATGTCTTAGGAAAACTGTCATCCTATCTCTTAGTGACGCCATCTAGCTTTGAATAGCAATCTCGCGAATTAAATTTGTTAAAATTTGTATAAATTTAACTATTACTCGGTAGGTGGCCAGGGGTTTTACCATGAAATGTTAAAATGTCAGTAGTACGAACGAAAAAGGATCTAACAGTTCGGTTTAGGTCGTAAAATAGATCACGTTAAGAGCTCGTGGTAGAAGCTTCAGTGTTTGCCAGTGGCGTAGCTTGGGAAGGGGAGGGCGGGCCATGGCCCCAGGCGGCATACGAAAGGAGGCGGCAGAAAGCGCCAATTTATTTATTTGGAAAAAAAAACTTAGATATTTGAAATTTTGATGTCAATGTTAAGTCTACCCTCATGCTGTAGCAGGTATACTGCTTTTTATTAATCCAAGTTCATTCTCTGACGTAAAAATGTCGGACCAAGCTCAACCATGACTTGGCACTGAGTGTGTTCACGATTAAACACGCGTGTGCCGTATGTCGTATGCGCAAGGTAAGTGAATGACTCTAAAGGTGTTGTGGAGGTCTCAGTTTGACCATATTGGCCGAATAGGGAACAAACTCCGTTGGTAGTAAAGCGTTTTGGTCCCCGGCAAACTCGAGTAAATCGAACTTCTGCCGTCCCTCACCTCCACCACTGCTGAAACCCGACGAGTCCCTGGCTCACACCGCTGAGGAGAAAGCAAACTTAATTGCCTCTCTTGTTGCGGAATCTTCGCGTCTGAATTCCGTTGACGCACCGCCCCCTGTTTCTCCTGATGGGTACATGACGAGTATGTCGGATATTCGTATCCATCAGAAAGACGTACGTAAGAATAAAGCTAGTGACCCCGACGGGATACCTGCAATCGTTCTTAATACTGGTGTTCTTAAACATAATAAACATCAAAGGGCGGTGTATTTCTGGTCGACCCCAAGCGGCGAAAACCCACTCTACTCCACTAGTTTGTTATAGGTAAGGTTAAACTTTTCAGCAATAGATGGCGCTATCATAAAATCAGCAAATGTTCTGGAAATTTTTGAATTTTAATTAATTACTGCGTAAATACCAAGAATATTTACGAAAATAAACCGAAGTTAGGTCCAACAATTTTACCATAACAAGATTTGCAATAGCGTAATGCGCATCTCGGCATATTTTTTTAGAAAATGATTTTCTTTTAGTGCCTAAAGCGGATACAAACATGACTTGAAGTGTAGGGGTGTCATACTAGACTGAGCGACTTGTTACTCACAAGTAACAAGTTTCGGCTTTTGACTTTTGTTCGCTATGTCCTGTCTATTGGTAGTATATATTTAATGTCTTTGTTGTAGTGACAATGTTATTTTAGACGTATTTTAAGCACAAACAGTTATTTTTGTGTTTTTTATCTAATTTAGAAATGTATTTCCTTAGTATTTATTATCAATAAAAAAAGTCAAGCATATTATGTTACTTGAACAAGATTTATATTATAGCAATATTAAAAATTAAATTTAGCCAAATTTAATGAAGTCAAGCCAGCAAAAAAGAAAACTAAACCATGATTATTCATTTTCGTAAAAAATCTAGTCCATTCAGTTTCCAATTATGACGATTTTTGCAGTCCTTAGACTGGCCATAATCTTGATTTGATAAAACTTAGTCAATTATTTCGTTGTTATATATCCTGGTAACATAAGTAGACACTTAATAATTTCATCTACAATTTCCTCGCCATTTTTCTTTCATCATCATAAATATCCTAACTATACGTTTTATTTATAGTTAGGACTAGATAAGTACATAGTAATGATTAATTACTATCCCATTGTTCGAGAATTTTGTATGTTTGAAACTATGTGCAGTTTTTTTCAAAATTAATTTTTACTCTAAAGTAATATACAAACATGTTTTTATTCTCAGATTGACATGGTAACAAGTGAAGGAACATTTAACCACCCTCAATTTCCCAAACACTTAGGTAAAGTGAATGGATATAATAAGTTCGACGGTCAATTCTTCGGAGTGCCTTATGGCCAGGTCGAGTACTTAGATCCCATGTGCAGAAAAGTATTGGAAATTGCTTACGGAGCCCTTTTTGACGCTGGTAAGTTATTTTATTAAAATTGCAATGTAGATGGGGTAAATATTTAATTTTTTGACAATAGTCAGAATTTCAAAAAAAAAAGACAAAAATTTTACTTATTTCGTTTCTTTAATGAGGGATGTAAACCGACCTTTGTAACTAGATCGAGGAGAGAAGTTCTTGATGTAACCCTCGCTACTATTCACACTGCCAGGCTGATAACCAATTGGCATGTCAGTGATGAACCATCTACGTCTGATCATCGACTTATTAAATTCGACTTTTAGGGATGCGAAAGCCACAGACTGGGACTTGTACAGATGAAACCTCCAGGAGAGACTCCAATACTTCCCTTACGCCATACGCTCCCCTTTTTTTTTAATAGTGGGAAAAAATCATCCAATGACAACCCCCGCTCTTGGGTGGAGCGGGAGATAGTGTCAGACTCTTACTGACTACAAGACCCACCCCGTTCCTTCTAGCCTTCATACCAGGGCTCGAGCTCCCTTTCGGATAACCCTGGCCCCAGTAGGCTTCGACCCGGCTGGGTCCCTGCTGTTGCTGACAACTCCTTGAGGCGCGCGGGAACAGTGCGCGCCGTCAACGACTTGGGCTTGATCCGGACGGTTACCGGACGGCCGGAAAGAAAGAAAAGAAAGAAAAAGTATTTATTTTGGCGTAAAAAAAAAACATTGTAGACAACAAAAACTTAAGACAAACACCAAACAAAAAATAAATAAATAAAAAGTAACATTATGTGTCATACGTTTGCGCCAAAAAAGGTCCAGTTCAGCGAAATACCAGACTACTACGAGCAGTTGTCTGACGCTGGTTTTCAAACAGACAGCGAGCTACCCATTGCTCACTGTCCGCAAGTCCGCACCTACGGTGGTCGGAAATCGGGATCAGAATCCCGGCGGCGGCGGCGGCGGCGAGAAAGCCGTTGCCTGATGCGTTCGACTTTACTGCTTCGCAGAAGTCGGCGACCGCCTGCCACTCCTCCTCGCTCCGGACCATGGCCTCAACCAAGGCCCGACGCGAGAGGTCTCCGCCGCCGATCGCCCCCACGAGGGCACGGCGATGCTCCGCCCAAGCAGGGCACACCTCGATTGTGTGCTCCACCATGTCCTCCGGGCATTCCGCATAGTGGCGACACCCGGGCGTCACTTCCGCACGAATCCGGTGCAGGAACCTCCCGAACGAACCATGTCCGGTGAGGACCTGCGCCATGTGCGGTGAGGTCTTTCCAGCCACGCCTCAAAGAGGGGACTTACCGACCATACACTCCCCTGAAACATTGGATTATGCTGTTACTCAAGTTACTGAAGCCATTACAGCCTCTTGCGAAGAGAGCTGCCCTTTAAGAACTGTGAGGGATAGAAAAGTGACCACGTTCGTTGTTCCACCATACAAAACAAAAAAGCTCGATGTTTTAAGGGAAGAATCACGTAGGTTGTTTATTAAGGCTAAATCGACTGACAACTGGGATCGGTATTGGAAAGCTTTAACTACCTATAGTAAAGAAATCCGAAAGGGGAAAAGACTTTCATGGAGGAAGTTCTGCGAGGAGATTATTAAAGTCCCTCAAGGAGCCAGAATCCACAAAGTCTTATCCAAATCGCCTACTGGGATTCCTAAAGATCAACTGGGATTCTTAAAGAAACCAGACGGTGCCTTCATTGCTCCAGCGGAAGAAACCCTGAAACTTCTGGCGTCTACGCACTTCCCCGGCTCGGTGATGGCACCAGACATCATCGTACAAAATACTCCTCATATCCACCTCTCCAGGCCTTTAAATGAATACTGGAGAAGAGCGGCGAGGTATTTTAGACCGAACAAGGTAGAATGGGCTATAGACTCACTCAAGCCGATTAAATCTGCAGGGGATGACGATATCTTCCCAGCTCTTCTGCAGCAAGGGAAGACTATACTCATCCCTATTTTAATCAAAATCTTCAGAGCAAGCTTTGGCCTGGGGATATATACCAGAGAAATGGACTATGGTTAAAATCTGTTTTATCCCAAAGGCCGGTAAGAAGGACTGCTCTCAACCAAAGTCCTTCAGACTAGTAAGCCTTACCTCCTTCCTACTCAAGAGTATGGAAAAGTTTATTGACGAATGCATCAGGGATGCAGCCTCTGCATCCGAAGCAACATGCTTACCAAAAAGGAAAATCTACAGAAACTGCTCTGCTAGAACTAACAGACAGGATCGAAAGGGCTTTGGAAATAAACAGATAGACCTATGTGCTTTCCTTGATATTGAAGGAGCTTTCGACAACGTCACCATAGACGCCCTTTTCAAGGGAATGAAGGCGAACGGGATTGACAAAACAACTACTCGTTGGATCTTAGTAGCTTCTAACATTCTTCCAGCACCAATTTTGACTTTAACAGGATTTTTCTAAATTACGAACCTTTCAAATTACTCTTCAATATTTATGATGTGGTCTGTACATCCACTGTCTAATAAACAAGTAATTTCATTTTGAATAAACTTATTTTCATTTAAGCTTGATGTCATGTTACTCTCAACTGTGGTATGGAAATTTTGTTCACTCGTTGTTCCTGAATCAAAGTGTCTTACTCGGCTACGATTGCTGAAGACTCGACCACGTCCCCGATGACTTGAACGACCCTGACCTCTTCCTCTATTGTAATTTGAGCATTTACCTCTATTTTTCTGATCTGGTTTTCCTTCTAAATATTTCAATTTTATTTTACTCATTAGATATTCTACTGTTTGGTCTTCTCTTGGCAGAATGTCTATAATGTCACCAATATTATTATGACTATATTGAGTTGGCAGTGCTCTCAACATATAATTTAGCTTTTCACTTTCAGTTACTGTAGCACCTGCCTGTTTTAGCTCATTTACAGATTTTTCAAATTCATCGAAAAATAAATCTATATCAGAGTAATTCTTTAACTTAATATTTTCTAGATTATTTCTGTATCTGCAAAGATGTTGAGGTCTTTAAATACATTTTGGAGGTATGCGGAACAGAGAGTAAAGTCCCGCAAACCTCCGTTGAAAAGGGAGGATCCTCCGACCAGACAGGTGTTATGGTCTGGTGGGCGACTGCCCGATAGATGATTTCGGGCTATCGTATATGTTCAAATCGCGCGGAGAACTTTGATTGTGTGATGCAGGATTTCGTAGTTTCTTCGTAGTTCTTATGTGGCGCCATAGATGTCGCTACATCACTCCCCTCCGGAGATCGGAGATCGATGGTTCTTGATGTGCGCCAGGCCAGCGTAGGTTGGTTCCAGTGGGTCGGAACCGATGCCGCATAGTTCTCGGTGAGTCGGAACTGTCTGCTGTGATGCCCCAGTGAGTCGGGATGATGCCCCAGTGAGTCGGGGTGATGATATCCCAGTGAGTCGGGATGATGCCCCAGTGAGTCGGGGTGGTGCTGTCCCAGTGAGTCGGGATGATGCTGCAGGCTCCAGTGAGTCGGAGCAGTGCTGTGCGACGTAGGGCTTGACTGCTGGCGTCGACCAGGAGAGGTTCTTCATAGCTCTTCATGTGACTGGCCGAAGGTGCGGTGTGCCAAGCCAAGGTCGCTGATGAGGCTGAAGGTGATGACCAGGTATAACCAGGTAGGCATGCTGGTGCTCAGGATACCCTCTATGGCCGTGGGTGTTGGCTGTATGGCTCGCTGCTCGAAAGCTTGAGGAAGTGATGATGACGTCACGAAGTAGGAGCTGCACGAAGGCTGCGCTGACGTTCTTTGTCGAGGGTCACCAGTTTGGAGGTATGCGGAACAGAGAGTAAAGTCCCACATACCTCCGTTGAAAAGGGAGGATCCTCCGACCAGACAGGTGTTATGGTCTGGTGGGCGACTGCCCGATAGATGATTTCGGGCTGTCGTATATGTTCAAATCGCGCGGAGAACTTTGATTGTGTGATGCAGGATTTCGTAGTTTCTTCGTAGTTCTTATGTGGCACCATAGATGTCGCTACAACATTGAGTCGAATTTGCAAATAATATCAAAAGCGGACTCACATTCAGATTTATATTCCAATTGTTTGTTAGTTTTGGTGCTATAAATGTAGTTGGTGGCTTGCACGTCTCTTTCCTGCCATTTTTTTTTTGTCCTCACTCACGAGTTTCTTTCTTGTAACAACTTCTTCACATTTTTTATATTGGAAGTACTTTAATAATCTTATTTTTCAATTTGCGTATCCTTTCCCGTCAAATACCGGTATGTTAATTTGGTTCGCACGCTCCATTTTTTTTACAACACTGATCAATGAAAAGTCGTAAACTTTAATCTTCAAAAACTTTTGCAATCCTTACGTTTATTTTATTAACCACGCTCTGCTACCATGTTTAAACAATGGATTGCTTTAATAAAACACTTTATGTCTTTATAAGAAAACACTTCTAAAACTAGACAGACTTTTTATTGTAATTCTGTGTGCAAGCAAGAACGGAAGAGGCACAGTGTTGCAACGTAACAAAATATGATTGAACCTATAACGGATGGATATTCTCACAATTCCAACAGCTACACGACAAATCTCTTATAGAAGGCTACTCACAAAAACGAACTGCCGAGCTTCTTGAGCTTAGCAGGACGAACATCTGTGCGATAGCCCGTGCCTTAACTGGCCACTGCAAACTAAACAGGCACCAATTTCACATGAAACTGAGTGACACTAATGTTTGCCGGTACTGTAATCAGGAGAGGGAGACGCCTAAGCACCTTTTGTGTGAATGCGGGCCCCTTATCCACAAACGCAGTGTCCAACTGGGTCAACACATTATTCGCCCGGAGGAGATTAAAACTCTAAAAGCTAGGAGTATTCTAAATTTCTTGGAAGCCTCCGGGCTAAAAGAGTTACTCTAACAAGGTGGCGAGTCACAATAGATCATTTAGGTCGCAGTGACTATACATCCCCTACACTACAGGTGATGCATAGCCCCTTATCTTCTAAATAATAAATAATATTTCGTCTCTTTGTAGGAGTCAATCCGAAAACCATCGCTGGTACTAAAGTGGCTGTATGTACGGGAACAACTTTCACTGACATGGTGAATTTTCTTTATTTTGGCCTGGCACAAATTAATAGCAACTACGTGATGACTGGGTAAGTAGATCATTATTTCGCAATAGACTACAATTCTCACAATACAATAATTACAATTCTCCAGATTAACCGAATTTCATTATTTAATATTGTCACGCGCCGTTATTTTACTGCACTTTAACATTTGAACTAAACTAATTTTAACAAAAATGTGTAATCTATAATATAAAAATGAATCGCAAAATGTGTTGGTAAGCGCATAACTCAACAACGCCTGGACCGATTTCGCTAATTTTTTTTTTGTTGTGTTCGTTATTATGAGGAGAAGGTTCTTATGGAAAAAAAAATGAAAATTTGGGTAGTGTAGGGTAGAGTAAGGTAGAGGAGGGTAGAGTAGAGTAGGGTAGGGTAGAGAAGGGTAGAGTAGAGTAGAGTAGGGTAGGGTAGAGTAGGGTATAGTAGGCTGAAGTAGGGAAGAGCGGGAGCGAAGCCGCGCGGGCAAAAGCTAGTACATAATAAAAACATGGTATTATACTTGCGATTTTCATTTAAATACCATCTCTCCATATTACTGTAGCAAAAATAAAATGGCCGATATTGGCGAATCCGCGCTTCTTAGGATGTCAAGATATTCCGCGCTTCTAGTGTCAAAGAGGACTGAAAGATTCATACAGGTAAAAGTGAAGATTAAACATTTTGATATATTAATATTTAATTTGTTAAGTTTTGCAATAGATCTCTAAACTAGGCCTCCTGCAAAAGTCTTGTTTTGGTTAAACTCGTAACCAATTTGAATATGTTCCTGTCGTCTGCAAAAATTAGGTATTTGGAGTGCTTCAATCAGTTACAGATATCACAGAGAAATTTTATAAATAATAATGGAAAAAAAAGCAGGGAGTCCTGAGGTACATCAGAAAAAATACTTACCCGAGAGGATATGAAGCCACTAAGTAGCTTGAGCTAGGGTTTGGGTCCTATTTTGCACTTTAGATATAAGCTATGCCAAATCTCGTCTGATACCAAAGGCAAAATACTTCTTCACCAAAATGTCATGGTCGGTCGTACCGGATGCCTTGCTATAGTCTGCATATACTGTTTTAACCTGACATCCCTTATCTATATGCTCAGAAATAAAATCTGTAAACAAGACTAAGTTGGAGGCTGTGGATCTCCCCTTCAAAAATCACAGCTGGTTGAAAACTATACTTTCCAGTACCTTGACTAGAAGACAGGTTTGGCGATTGGCCCATAATTTTAAACCTTGTCTTTGAGACCTTTTTTGTTTTTTGTGAATAGGAGATAAATAAACGCTGATTTCCATAAAAAGGAATAGAACATTCGGAAATTTTCCGTTTAAACAACAGTAGCACACGTAAAGCCAGCACAATTAACAATTAAAAAGGCAGGTAGAGTATCCAGCCCTGAGGATTTGGTTAAGTTGAGGGATTTTAAAACTTTATGCATGGCTGACACATTAATTTCAACTGCACTTATGTCACCGTTAAAAACACAGTCAGTTACGTCATACCCAAGAGTGGTGTGGGAATAATCACGAGCTTATTTACCCTGAAAGAGACGTTAAGAAAGTTTGAATGATTTATAAAGCATGTGAATAAACGCTGTATATGGTATGTTGATTAGCACTATTTATAAGATGTGCTAAATAGGCTGTATGTAAAGTCCATAGCTTTTGTGAGTTAAGCAATTATATTTCATTAAACCCCAAGCGAACGCCGGCACTCGCGCACCTATTGTATTTCTATTGTGTCTGTAAATTCCACGATTGACCCACAAAAGCAATGGTCCATGAAACAATGGCTTCTCCCGAAGTGAAGCGGAAGCAAGTCTCAGAATTTTTTGACTACGACGCCCATGTTAGTTACGTAAACGGTTTTTTTTCTTGGTGGGGAATCATCAAATAATTCATTCCGCTCTGAGTGGAGCGAGAGGAAGTGTCAAATTTTAACTAACTTTTCCACCTGTTTCTTCACTTTTAATTCTAAATTAAATCTATTACAGAAGCTCCAAAACAATGTTGGCGAACCGAATAACCTACTGGTTGGATAGTAAAGGCCCTTCTTATACTATTGATGCCGCCTGTTCCAGCTCTATGGTTGCCCTAGGTCATGCTTACAGGGCTATAAAAGAAGGTGGATGCAGTTCAGCTATTGTCACCGGGTCAAATTTATGCTTAGAACCGAAGCTCACTTTAAATTTAAGACGGTAATAAGATTGAAAGATAAATTCAAATGTCTAAAATATCACGAAATATTCTCCAGATAATATAATGACAAAATGTCCACTGGATAGTTAACTAGTCACAATGTAAGGGTGCGTTTCCATAAAGTAAAGCAGGGCGGAGTAGAGTGGAGTCGAAACACTACGTGGAGCGGCCGATTTTCCACGTAGTGTGCCCGCTTTACCTCATTCTACTGGAATGAAGTGAAGCTGAGCAAACTTCCAAATAAAACAAATGAATACGCGACCCCGAACCGGAGAGAAAGGTTTCGAGCAGAAAGCTCGATGCGGAGCGTAGCTCAACTCCACTCCACCTCGCTCTGCATCCATGGAAACACTTGCCACTTTACACTGCTTTTTTATTTTTCTCTGCTCCACTTAATCGCTCAGCTCTATTTCAGTGGAAATGCACCCTGAGGCAGTGACCGCGTGACACATGCTAGTGCATTTTGATATTTTTGACAATCGTCATCTAATATCAATATATACAGGGTTATTTGTAAAACACTAGCAACCTCTAAGGTGCTAGTTAAGAACATCATAAACAACAACTTTAATTCTATGACTTTAAAAAATGTATCATATTTTGGTTCATCAGATTTTCATAAAAAATATAAAAATATTTAAATTAAACATTCTAAATCTTACGAAGTCTATGCGAAGCAAGCGATAGTAAAATAGCGGAAGGTAGCTGAATATGATTTTGACCTATTTATGGGCGAGCCTCAGTAGTCGGTCAATCGCTGACGCGCTTGCGTCGCGTCATAGGTGTTCTTGTAGTGAAATTCGACAGTGCGGACATAATTATCTTTACATGATGGTGTATTCTAGTGCGGAGTACACAGAAATAGTGCGAATGCTTGCTGGGTGTAATTACAATGTTTCGGAAGCCTGCTTACTATTATCAAGAGAACAGTGCGCGGGAGCCGTAAGTAGATACAGCAAAATACAGAGTTGAAATGTGTTAGATAAAACAACGAAATCTTGAAGGTTTGTTTTTGGTAAATATGTTATGTTTTGTAAAAAGTCATAGAACAAATGTTGTTGTTAATGTTGTTGTTGTTGTTGTTGTTGTTGTGTTAATAACACAATCCTGAGAAGTTGCTAATGTTTTACAAATAACCCAGTATATTTATATATCAATGCACTTACTACACACTTATTTACTTATTCTTTTAAATGTTTGTCCTGTATTTTTGTTTATTTGGTGTACAATAAAGATTATAATAAATAATAAAATAATAAATAATAAATAATATTAAATTTTCAGTGCTGGTTTCTTATGCCTGGACGGGAAAACAAAGTGTTTTGATAAAAATGGAGACGGGTTTGTTAGATCTGAGGCAGTTGGTGTTTTGTTTTTGCAAAAAGCAAGTGACGCTAAAAGGTAAAACTTGTTTCTCTTACTGAAGACACAAAATTTTAGTAAATGTTGGATGATTATGTTACATTCCGTATAACTTTTTTTAGAATATACGCAGAAGTAGTCCACACAAAAGAAAAATATTTCGCAGCACCTGATTCCACTTTCTTGCCTGTACGAAAATCTAATGACATAGAAGTTTTTCTTCGTGAATTTTACTCAGAAGTCAACGTTCATCCAGAAGACGTTGAATATCTTGAAGCATTTGGAGCAGGTAAGTTAAAAAGAAAGATAACACATGCTTCAAGTGGTTCATGAATACAGACACTGCCAGTTTATGACTTATCTTTTGTTACGTCAACTTTAGATTGATGTCATCACGGGTTTATCGCAATTCTAAACTTACTTACAAATAATATTAGACCCTTCTCTTTCAAAAGTGTGCTTATAGTTGAGTGTCAACGTGAATAAATTCTTCCGCTCTAAGCAGTGTACAGGGAAAATCCTATGGTGAAAAACTGGCAAGGAGATTTACTACCTGGCAAGAGATCGTGCAGTATCTGGGTATTATTTGGAGAGCTATCACTTTTGAGGCAGGTTCAGCTAGCGCCAACCGTACGCTCACTATTTGGACCTAGATTAAGCATTATCTAATGGAGGCCCCGTTCCGCTATTGTGTAGCCCAATCTTATTTTCCCATCATGTTTAATTTATGGTATACATCAGTAAGAATAATTAATCGTAACCGTTTAATAGTTAGGTTAGACCTTAGCCAGAGGTTATTTAGTCACTGATACCAGAATTGAGTTTAAGCTCAATGGATGTATTGTTGTAAAGGATGTACTGTTGTAAAGGATGTATTGGTCGGGTGGTGTCACCATGTCAGGCCGACTTCAGGACCAGACCTCAAAACCTATCCTCCTACCTACCCTTTATTTCAGAACCTTGACATTATAATTATGTCAGTGGCGAGTACATCACTCACCTTCGGTTTGCCGACGACATGGTAGTCATGGCTGAGACCATAAAAGAGCTCAGCACAATGCTCGGTGAGCTCTGTAAAGCTTCCAAAAGAATGGGACTTAAAATGAACATGGAAAAAACCAATGTAATGCTAAATATCCATGTAGCACCCACTCCTATCAAGATCGGTGACTCTACACTACACTCGAAGTTGTGGACGACTACGATTATCTGGGACAGACGTTCCAGTTGAACAGGAAAGTTGAAAAGGACGTCTAACTTCGAGAATGAAGTCAATTGTCGAATCCGACTCGGCTGGGCAGTGTTCGGAAAGCTGCGCGGTGTCTTCTCGTTCAATATACCACAGCATAAAAAAAAAAAAAATCTTCATACGTTTTAATTTCACATAGGCCTATATGGGCACTTATAAAGCGTCAGAAGCTAGTGTACGGTTCCAAATTGGTCGTTTCCAATGAAGAAGAACCAGCAAGAAACTCCTATTACACTTTTTATAAAAAGTGGTTGTTGTTACAATATTTCCATATTACATTGTTAATAGATATTATGTAAGAACAGTGTAGACCTGTCTATATTGTACTCAAAAGCACAATAAAAATAATCATATTAAAAAAGTGAGTTTAAATAGGAAGTAATCTAAAAATTTGCGGAGTCTACAGTGTTCTTCCATTTTGCATTATAAAAAGTGGCATATAAAAAAAGCTAGAAAAAAAAAATTACAACTGATGAATTTAAAATGGTTGGGGTCAAATAATATAAAAAATATTGCAAAGGTAGGTAAGGCAGTGTATTAGAAAAAAGTAGTAAAAATATTTATTTATTACAACAAAGATGCAGATGGACCAGTTTATAGATACACATTATTATGAGTTACCAGGGGGCTACATGTGCAAAGGCAGTCATTGCCAAACAAGCGTGTCTTCGACATAGTATTTGACCTTGTAATATGCTTTTTTGGTTAAGACACACTTAATATGGGATTTGAACTTTCTTTCGCTAAGTTCAATTACTGCTTTTGGTAGTTCGTTATAAAAGCGTATGCTATTTACTGAAAACTGTCAGTGATGACATATGGCTTCGAAACACGGTCGCTTATGTGGCTGTCCCAATAAGACCCTAGGCTGATAAAATTTTCATTTTTCTTGAATTTCCCTACACGAAGGTATGAAGGTCGGCTTCCCCCTAGGGGGAAGAGGACGAGCTGCACCTCCGCTCGTCCTTATAGCTTTCAACCAGAGTCTTGGTTAGCTCCCACCGACAGTAATGTATTTCCAAGGAATATGTCACCTTCTCCCGACTTAGAAAGCTAGGGGATTAGGTGAGGAATTGAGAAAAACCAAGTCAAAATCAAATAGGGTTGGAAATCCAAGGGATAAGGAAGGATAATCTACTTTTCTTTTGAGTTATGAATATTATGAGACTGAGAGGGCTGTATAAGGCCTTTCACATTAAAAGGACAATGTATGAGGGTCTAAGTGGCCCATGTCGCCAGACGTGGTGTTCAAAGATAAATATAATATTTTGTTATTAATTTGGAATTAGTGACAGACAGTCACACTTACAATGGACCTCACCAGAAGGCTTAAAGTCACTCAAAGGGCAATGAAAAGAGCAATAAAAAGATATCCGCAGGAGAACCAAGGTTTAGGCACGCTGTAATTATGGCAGTAAGTCCCCTCTTTGAGGCGTGGCTAGAAAGACAACACGGCGTCCTTATCTTCTGCATGACGCAGGTCCTCACCGGACATGGTCAGTTCGGGAGATTCCTGCACCGGTTTCATGCGGAAGAAACGCCCCGGTGTCAACATTGTGTGGACCGCCCGGAGGACACGGTGGAACATACGGTAGAGGCGTACCCCGCCTGGGCGGAGCACCGCCGTGTCCTCATGGGGACACTCGCCGGCAGTGATCTCTCGCGCCGAGCCTTGGTATAAGCCATGGTCTGGAGCGGGGAGGAGTGGCAGGCGGCCACCTCGTTCTGCAAAGCAATAATGCTAGCAAAGGAGGCGGAAGGACGCGCGAGGCAACGACCCTCACGCCCAAGCCACCGGGATTCCGATCCTGTTTTGCGGCCACCGTAGGCGCGGGCTTGCGGATGACAAGCACTGGGTAGCCCGCCGTCTAACCGGCCGATAATCGTCCGGACCGAGCCCAACTCGTTGGCGGCGCGTGGGGTTCCACGCGTGCCTCAAGGAGTTGTCAATAACCGTAAGGACCCAGCAGGGTCGTAGCGCACTGGGGCCATGGGTGATGGCAAAGAAGGAACAGGAGTGGGTTTTATTCAGTTAAAATCGGACACTATCTCCCGCTCCGCCCCAAGAGCGGAGGATGTCATAGGATAATTTTCCCACCTAAAAAAAAAGGAGAACCAAGGTTACAAACAGAGCCCAAAGAATCGCCAAACTTACGTGGCAGTAGACAAGACACACAGCTCGTAGAACAGATGGTCAATGGGGACGAAATGTTCTGGAAAGGCGACCATGTACCGGTAGACGCCATGTTGAAAAGTCTTCCAAAAGGTGGACCGATGACCTTGTGAGGGTTGCGAGAATCCGATTGATGCGAGATGCACAGGACTGGTCATTATGGCAACGCTTGCGAGAGGTCTATGTCCAACAAATAGACGTCTTTGACTGAAATGATGATGATTTTTGATTATTTGCAAAAATCTAAATTTAGAATTAGGGTTCTAAATAAATCTTGTATTCAGTAATTAATGTATAATTTATTGACACAGGTATAAAGACTGGAGACGAGAACGAGTTAGAAGCAATCGGTAGAATTTTTGCAAGAGATAGTACTATCAAGGTTGGATGTGTAAAATCGAATATGGGACATAGTGAAGGAGCTTCGGATTTGTGTGCTTTGATTAAGGTAATAATAACAAAATATCAATTTTTGATTTTATACAACAAACTAATATTCTATATAATTCAGCTGAAGTACAGAAGCTAACCCCAAGCGTCGCCAAAATGGCCGGTCCTTTGTTTTTAGCATCATTTAGCAAAACAATCGGATTTTATGTCGACAAATGGTTTAATATTGTTCAATTGGACGTCTTTGAGAGATTATAATTACAACAGGATTGTTGTAAACACTAACAGCTTTTCACAGAAATTAGATATGTATACCTCTAAAACATGTTATTTTTATCTTTAAGGCTTGTCTAGCATATCACAAGGGCAAGCTTCCAGCCAATCTGCACTATGAAAACCCCCAGGATCACATTCCTGCAGTAAAGGATGGAAAGATTCAAGTCGTGACGGAGACTACATCTTTCAAAAGAGGGTATATTGCGATCAATTCTTTCTCCTTCACTGGTATCAACCAACATACTCTGCTGAAAGGACACTACAAAAGAAAAGTATGTAATGTTATTTTTTCACAAATATTAATGGTTTTGCAAGTTTTTCTTAATCAGTCTAACCGGATGCAGCCTGAACACTATAACCCAGTACAACTACTGGTAACACGATACCCCTTGGCTGGCCCTCGTGGGGGCGATCGGCGGTGGAGACCTCTCGCGCCGAGCCTTGGTTGAGGCCATGGTTCGGAGCGAGGAGGAGTGGCAGGCGGTCGCCGACTTCTGCGAAGCAGTAATGCTCGCAAAGGAGGAGGCCGAACGCATCAGGCAACGGCGTTATCGCCGCCGCCGCCGCCGGGACTCTGATCTCGATTTCCGGCCATCGTAGGCGCGGGCTTGCGGACAGTGAGCAATGGGTAGCTCGCTGTTCGGCCGTCCGGTAACTGTCCGGACCAAGCCCAAGTCGTCGATGGCGCGCACTGTTCCCGCGCGCCTCAAGGAGTTGTCAGCAACAGCAGGGACCCAGCCGGGTCTTAGCCTATTGGGGCCAGGGTTATCTGAAAGGGCGCTCGAGCCCCGGCATGAAGGCTAGAAGGAACGGGATGGGTCTTTTAGTCAGTAAGAGTCTGACACTATCTCCTGCTCCGCCCAAGAGCGGGGGATGTCAATGCATGATTTTTTCCCACCATAAAAAAAAACCCCTTGGATGGAGTGATGTCAAACTTCGGGATTTTGGACTTACGGGTATATCGACTGCGCAAGTTCTTCAAGTGACAGCTGGGGTCACTTCACATATTTTTAGATACAATTAGTTCAAATACGATTTCTTAGTTCAAACAAATAACTAAGTAACCAATGTGGCGAATACCTTTGCTTATCATTTTATTGATTTTTCTTACAGAATTTGGAAAAATATAATACACCGATTCCTCGACTCGTGTTAGTTTCTGGCCGGATAGAAAATAGCGTGTCTAAATTATTGGACTACTTGAAAAGTCACCCAGTTGACGCAGAGCAGATTGCACTCTTACATAACTTTTTCGCTGTTGACATTTCCGGACATACTTCTCGTGGTTACGTTATTCTTAGTAAGTTGAATAATTATTTGAAATTAATTTAAAAGTAAGATAAGATACAATTTAGTGAAATATTATTAACTCAAATAGCTACGATGTCTAATTTACTATTCAAGGGTAATTGCTCTGATCTAAAAACAGGCTTTGCCTAGTTTGGCTACAAATACTATTTTAACTTTTCTTCATGTAATTATTTACCACCATGGCACCTGGCAGCCGCTGAATATCTGACACCTAGGGTTGCGACAACAGTAGAGAGGATTCGTTAGTTGGCACTCGAGGTGGCACTGCACAAGTCCAAGGCCATGTATTTTTATGGCCATTGGAAAGTCCCACCACTGGATTCGGTAGGAAGGCCCGAAAGGGTTTAAATCGGCATCGGGTCGTTTATGAAGTTCTTGGAACTCGTCCTCGATAGTCGGTAGAATTTTGAGGGGCACCACCGACGACATCTGGCTCCCGAACTTAAGTGGGCCATTACTATACTCTAACGGCTCCTGCCCAATCTAGGAAGTGTAGACGCCTCGATGGCTTGAGGATACCGCAGGGTCTCCCGCAATGGCGAGCTTCCTTGCCTGCGCATGTCGCCATGGGATCTGGAGGGAACAATCCTTGCAAGCTTGCAAGTAGATGCATCGCCGGAGTGAAACTTCACTACCTCGATTTGTCACGACATGGTGGACAGCGTTTTAGCCAAATTTCATGGCGATATAGCGACCACACTATTACAATCCAGCACTGGGCGCACCAGAATTTATTGTGGTGATAAATTCCCTCTTTGCGAAGGGGCTGTAAAGGCGTCACGGTATTCTCATTTTCCGCATTACCAGATCCTCACCGGACATGGTGAGTTCAGAAGGATGTCGCCATCATGTAGACCGTCTAGAGGATATGGTGGATCATATAATGGCATTGAACGAATTGCTTGGCAATTAAAGTGGAACTACAAATAATATCCCTGAATGGACTAAAATTTTGTGTTGTTTCAAACTTCATACGATTTTGATTGTTTTTATTTGAATAAATAGTTGCTTCTTAAATAATATTCACACGCCATTTATACTATTTAATAAAATTTCTCCTATCTTTAATTTCAGATACAAATACAAATAACGAAACCGTAAGTTTAGCTGAAAATGTGAACCACTTTCCTGGTACCAAAGCACTAGTCTTTTTCTTATATAGTGGCATGGGATCCCAATGGCCTAGCATGGGAGCTAAGCTGATGCACATACCAACATTTGCTGCTTCTATAGAACGGTATTTGATGCCATAATTCATGTACTACATTTATTTTATCGTTATCTACGCGAACAAATTTGTTAGATACTATAGGGTCGCCATTGCATCTAACAAAGTTCACAAACCTGTTTCAAATTTGTTAGTTCTAACTAACAGATTTGAAACAGGTGTCATGTTTTGGGACAGTTTTACGCAATGCTCTTTGTCAAATATTTTTATACAACCGCAAAAACTCACCAAGTCGCATCCAAAAATATATACAGTACCATAGTACTGTCAAGTCATAAGTATATTTAAGGTCTAAAACGCAAGGGTTAGGTTAGATTAGGTTAAATTAAAAATATGTTTAAAAACCTAAATCCCATATTTTTTAAGAATGTTGCCATTATAAAAAAAAATCAGCTAAACGCTTTGATTGACACCTGTTTCAAAGCTGTTGGTACCCTCGAAAACATTTAAACAAGTGTCATTTTTGGGGACAGTTTCACGCAATGCCCTTTGTCAAATATTTTTGTAGAATCATACAGACCTTGACAAGCCGATTTCAAAAATATATGACAGTACTATGTTATGAGTGAGTATGTTTAAGGTCTAAGACACTTCGAGTTAGGTTAGGTAAGGTTAAAATAAACATATTTTATAAAACCTAAACCCCATATTTTTGAGGAGTGTCGCCATAATAAAAAAAAAAATCTTTTCAAATAAACGCTTTGAATGTTACCTGTTTCAAATCTGTTGGTATCTATTGGATAGGGGGAACGGGTCTCATACCGATTTGGTCATCGTTGTTTATTTTGCGTAATTAAAAATTGAAATACTATTTCAACTTTTCTTTTGAAATAATCACCGATCTTGACTTGGCAATCGCATGTATATCACAAGTAGTAAATATTGTATTAAATTAAATTTTTTAGTCCAATTGCCAAGTTAATCTCTGTCATCACGGCCCCGTACAGACTGAATAATTAACCGACTTGGTATTACATAATTTTTTTCCCGTACCTTGGTTTTTCTACAAATTGTATTTTGATGACATTTTTTTTTATTCAAATAGGTAACGGTAAAAGTTAAGTGACACGAATGTCACCAAGAAAATCGAACATCGATTTTTTGTAAACTTTTGTAATTAATGCCGACAGAATTTTTATTTTAAAGATTAATCAGAAATATAAAAGAGTGATGATTTTTTTTTTACAGATGCCGTAAAGTTTTACAGCCTAAAGGGATAGATCTAGTGAAGATTATAACCAGTCAAGACAGTTGTATATTTGAAAACGTACTACACTCATTCGTCGGTATTGCGGCTACACAAATCGCTTTGACCGATCTACTGAGAGAAATGGGAATAGTCCCTGATAATGTTATTGGTAAAATATAATAACATATCACAACATAATTATTAAGTAGTTGTATTTACACCTTCTTCCGTTTGTGCGCGTCTAAAGCACATCTTAAATACACAAATGCCAAAAGATCTGCATTGGGCCCATGAAAGATTTCATAAAAGCGTCCGTAAAGCTTTTTACTCTACCATGCAACGGTATTATACCCTGACATCGTAACTATTTAGTTTAATTATAGGTTTATACCAGCTCTCGTTGGCCAAGAAGAGGGATGAGACTTTTGTCCATAGCGACCACATTTCGATGCATACTCACACTGACATCGAAAATTTCCAATGAGTATATTTGATGCATACGATTTTCAATCAGGAGACCCTTCTATCCGGTCATCAAGTTTTGTCTGAGTTCATTAAACTCTTCTCAACATCAGATAACCTTGGTCCGTACCCACCAGCAGGGTTCGTACTGTAATCCTAAAATATGTCACACTCTTCTTTATAGGTTCGTAAATCTTCAGAACCTGTCAACATCCTGAATGACAAAAAACTGTCCTCCACTGTTCCTTAAACGACAACAGAACGGTGCACAGAGTTACGACAACATTGTGTAGCTCCAGTACTTTTTTTTTTATAATTATATATTTTAGGTCACAGTTTGGGGGAACAGGGATGTGCTTATGCAGACGGTTGCTTATCTGCTGAAGAAGCGATTCTCCTAGCGTATCGCCGTGGTTTAGTTTCCGTGGAAACTAAATTTATTGAAGGTTTAATGGCCGCCGTAGGTCTTGGACATGAGAAAGTAAGTGTACCTATTTTGAATTTTATGTATGCTATCAACCCTAGTCAGTGTGTTATGAATCGCAATTACTTTTAATACATAAGGTAAATATATTGTGTGTCAATCGACGTAGATCAATAACATCAATCATGTGTTTCGATTAGCAGCTTTACAAGGTACTTTGAGTAATAATTCTAAATCGTTTCAATCCATCCACACCAACTCAAGTTATACTAGTAATTGTGAATGTAAACTTGATTTTTATAAGTCTATTGACAAAAGGTCCTAAAAATGTGCTGGCATGGAGTTTGAAAATTGACATGTGTGATATAGAAACACAATTTAGAAAAAAAAAAAAAAAATATTCGTAATTGAAAAAATAATGTCGTTATACTATTGACGAATAATATGAAATGACAAATTGATATAGAATTACATTTCATCAATACTTAACAATTTTGAAAATTTAATAAATATTATTATTATAATTTAATTATTATTTTGATAATTTTAATCATATTGACAATTTAATTATATTAACATTTAATTGTTTTGACGTTTTGATTGTATTGATATTTAAATGATTTGAAATTTTAATTGTAGTGATATTTAAATATTTTTACATTTAAATAGCTTTGCAAATTATTTGAATTTAAGTAAGATTGATTACGTAGTAAAATAAAAACGTAAACTTTCGTTTGGTGTTCGGACGTAAAGAATTGCACTATCCCATCTCTTCCTGTGGGTGTGGTAAGCGGCGACTAAGGGACATACCAGAGAATGGGCAGCAGCATTTTGTGTGGATTTCAACAACCACACTGCGATAGCCACCCCGCCTGCCAAGCGTGGCGATTATGGCAAACCCCTCCAAAATATTAACAACACAACAAAAAGATGGCTCCTAGTGCCTGGCAGACGAATTTCATCTGAAAAAAGCAGTACCATTGTGCTCTTTTATCTGTATTTGTCTTTTTTTTTCATTTTTAAGTGCTTGTGTGTACATTAATAAATAAATAAACGCATAAGGTTTGTCTCCGCAAGAGTTTTCGATTTTAAAATATTGCATTATTCTGGACTTTCAGCTATCTATACTCTGTCCTCCTGAGATTGAAATAGCATGTCACAATAGTGCCGAATCCTCAACAATATCAGGGCCGGCGCATATCGTGAGGAAATTTGTAGAAACCCTGAAGAGCAAAAGCATTTTCGCCAAGGAAGTTGATAGTGCTAAAATTGCTTATCATTCAAAGTATATAGCAAAGGCTGGTAAGAAGTTCTCACACTGACTTTTTTTTTGTTCCACCCTGATGTGAAAAAAATCCGATACGTAAAAAATAATATACTTTTGTATGCAATTTGTCTTTTCTTTCTCTGTTGAAAAAGTTAGTATTAACATTAGTATTACTAATGTTCAAACAACCCATATTATTTAGTGCCCAACGAGAAAAGCTAAATAATTAAATATTATAATATTAGCTGTCCTAAGTTGACCTTGCAAAAACAAATGATAGGAACGAGGGTGGATTACAAGCGACTGCCTGCTTCAGCGAAGCAGTAATATACTAGCGAAGGAACCGGCCGCGTACGTGTGGGAACGGACTTCCTGACGCCCCAGTCGCCGGGACCCCGACCTCGATTTCCACCCATCGCAAATGCTTGCGGATGTCAAGCAATGGGTAGCTCGCCGTCCGGCTATCCAAAAACCCGATTCGTCGTCGGTGTATAGTGATCTATGCAAACCTTAAAGAGATGTCAGCAAAACCAACATACCAACAGATCCGAAGCCAACTGGGGCCACAAGTTCACTTTCAAAAGGGAAACTCTGGCTCCTGGAACGCAAGACAAGGACGGAATGGTTGTGGTTTTAGTTAGTAAAAGACTTATATGTCCTCCCGTTCCACCCTAGGGCGCGAAAAGTCACTGGTTGATTTCCTTTCTTAAAAAAAGGCGTTTAGTATCAATGACACATTAACGAGTATAAGAGAATATGCATGCTATTTTTTTATTAGCTAAATTAAAACTTTTAAGCTTTAAAAAATATATATATATGTGAAAAAAAAAATTGAAATAAATCTTCATCAAGAATGAAGTGACATGTAAAGCTTCAAAGCTAATAAGAAGACAGAGAAATCGAACTTAATTTTTCATTAAGCTTATACGGCCGCCTTATGAAATAGCGTTTCGACGAAAAAGACAGATATAATACCTTAAAATATTTTTATGTCGTTTGATTTGGTAGAAAATAAATATAATATTGATATTGTTTTTCACTATTAATAATTTGTTTTTGTATATTTATTGATAAATTGGTTAGATAATACATTTTTATCACGTGTGTTTCTTACTAATATAAAACCATACTTTTTTCACTACTTTGTTCTGTTATTCATAGGGAATAATATATGAATTGCACAAGGATATCAGAACTCACACACTGTAAGAAAGTTCTAAGAGTAATAAAGTTAATATTCTTGTAGCTAGTTATTATTAAGTGCCTACTGTTGATTTCTTTCAGGTCCCCGTTTTCTATCAGAAATTAAGAAAATTATTAAGAATCCAAAACTACGCAGTAAAAAATGGCTATGCACTAGCGCACCGCCGGAGAAATGGGACCTCCCTGAGACTAAATATTGTTCTGCAGAATATTTTGTGAACAATTTCTTGGTAAGGTCAAAAACGTTACTTTTATGCGAAACCTTCTTGATCAAATACAGTTATTTTTAAAACTTGAATAATGCATTTACACGCTAATTGCAACTAACACAAAGTACACAAGTAGCTTGCCAGTGCGTTGTGCAAGATGTAAGTCTAAGGTCTAAGTCTTAAGTGTGAAAATGTTTTTCTTTCTTTTCTTTCTAATATTAGTGAATGTCACAAAGGCATACTTGCGCACTTTTAGATAAATTACTGTCTCTGTAGCGTAGCTTGACGTCGTAATTTCTGATTACAGCATAATGTTTACTTTGAGGAAGCTGCCAGAAAGATCCCTGATAATGCAGTAGTCATAGAAATAGCCCCACATGGTTTGCTGCAACCAATTGTAAAGAAGTCTCACAAATCCTGTACGCATATTTCGTTGACAAAAAGAAATAATTCTGACCCAGTCACGTTCTTGTTGGAAGCTGTTGGGAAGTAAGTAAACATTTGTATCGAAATGTAGTAGTTAACATAGTTAGCTTTTGCCCGTGACTTCGTCCGCGTGAAATATTTACTTAAGGTAGTATTTTTATTTATTAAAAAAAAAAAATACATATAAACCAAAAATTCGACTGACATGTACCAATCCGCACTGGGCCCGCATGTGAGGATTACGGTCCATTTTTTGTCCTAAAGAGGAGGCCTTTATCCCAACAGTAGAAATATTATAAGGCTGATCATGCTTTTCCTACATATAAACTGCTGTAGTTTACTTGCAAATAATTACAAAAAAAAAATACTTTACACGGGTTTTTTCTAAAGCAATAATAATGGTATAAATACTAAAACACTGGTATAAAACTCGTCAAAATTTAGTTACTATATTTTAACAAACGTCCAACGCAAATGGTCGTAACCCTTTTTTATGCAAAATTAGATTTTTTACCCATTATAATTTTTAATTTATTGTGTTGATTATTATTTTTGTTATTTAATTTATTTTACTTGTGTTTTAATTGTGACTATATTTAAAAAAAAAATATTTCATATGAGTCAATAGTGCTTGAAATAAATGAATTATTATTATATTTATATTAATCTAAACAAAAATGTTAAAAAACTAAATGTGAATATTTATATTAACTACAAAATTTTATGATTGCTAATAGTCGTATCATTTGTTTTTTTCCTACGCAAATCGTCGTGTCTCTATGTTCTAGTCCCTATAAATATTATGAAATCACCAAAAAAATCCTAAAATCGAAATAAATATTTTGTTTTTCATAGAAAGTCAATAGCATAAAATGGTAAATAAAATAAAACACGATTTATAAATATCGGTACATTAACCTGTGACAATTGCGCCATGGTAATAATATCCTACAGTAATGCAACTTCATAGAAACGGACGAAACGCGAGATTAAGTATAGCGCGCTTCGATCTCGCGGTGCGCTCGTGGTGACGGTGTGTTGTGTTTTTAACAATAACTACGCGATTTTTCATTAAAAATAAGTTCAAGTACATATTTATATATTTAATAATATATGTACTTGAACTTATGACGAGTAGGACATATTGTGCTGTTTTTAGTTGCATGAATTCGTCAATAACCCATCCAGAGATAACTTTTTTTAGATTACCTGGAAACTCTGAAAGGTACTTACTAGTACTTACTAGGTAGGTACATAATGTATGTCTTTTAATGGATAAGTATGTCCTTTTATCTCCCGAAAAAAAGATTTCTTTATAAATAAATAAAATGAATAGAGAAAAGGAAAGTGACTGACACGAGTGAAATAGGTAGTTATTGGTGGTACTAATTCGTATTTTTTACATCGCCTACTAAATATTTTAAAGAAAACGTCAAGTAAAGATCATAAGTTATTTTTACTTGTTTTTCTGATTTATAAATTGCCACGTAATTTACTAACTCAGCCACAGATTTTACAACTTATTCACCATTTTAAGTTCTACAGCTTCAACAATAGCTCCTCGAAACAATTTAATTGAAACTTTAATTTAAAATATCATACATATGTTCTCAGCATCTGAAATAATAGATCATATTCTTTTATCGTCAAAAGGGGCACTGCACGATTTGGCGCGAGTACGCTAGATGACAGCGACCGGCCATTTGCATCAATCAGAGAGCGCCATTCGATTTATATACCTACCGACGAGTTCAAAAGAACGAATCATACCTACAATCTCTCGTAAAAATGTGTTTACCATTGTGACTTTGCACTGGGTGAAATAGGTTAGAACTGTGACCACCAGTGCTTCAGTCAAAAATTCGTTTACAATGATGGCCTTGTGCGAATGCGCATTATCGTGATGCAAAATCCAAGAATTATCTTTCCACAAATCTGGCCTTTTTCGTCGAATTTGCTGTCTTAAATGCCGAATAAAGCTCAAATAATATTCTTTATTTACCGTTTGACCTCCCGGTAAGAATTCCGAGTGCACAACACCGCGATAGTCAAAGAAAACAGTCAACATGACTTTGACTTTTGATCGACTTTGGCGTGGTTTTTTGACTTGTTTGCATGTCAAACTCGTAAACGCACGTCTCGTCGCCAGTAACAATGCGTTTCATGAATGTTGGGTCGGAATTGACTTGTTCTAGCATGTCCTCAGCGACTCTCATGCGATTGAGTTTTTGGAGAAAATTCAGGCCTTTTGGGACTAGCCGAACGGCAACATGTTTCATACCCAAATGATTGGTTAAAATGGTACAGATCGACTCTTGAGATACAGAAAGTTCGGCGGCTATCTCTCTCAAACTTGAATGAGGATTTTCAGTCACTATTTCCTTCACTTTTGCTAAGTTAACTTCAGTTGCAGAGGTTGATGGCCTACCAGAGCGAGGCAAATCTTCCATCACATCTCTCGACCGCTTTTGAATGCTTTGTACTACTCATAAGCACGCGTTTTTGATAAAGTCGATTCACCTTAAGCCTTTTGTAACATTTTCAGTGGTTCCGAACACAAATTCCATTGGCGATGTAAAATTTAAGACAAACTCTTTATTCGATGTTTTTGTCCATTATGAAATTCGCAATACACACTAGATATGATATAACTAAAAACAGCACTGTATTTAATAAAAATAACCACAGAACATAGGAATCATACAGTAGATAGAAGGAGTAAGTAGGCGGGGCGCGCGTACCCCGAGTCTTGCGGAGTACCGCTTATACTACATTGCGCATGCGCCGCGCACATCAGTCTAGTTACGGTCGCCACGGTGATAATAACTAGATAAAAAATATAAAAATACCCATCTGTGCTGTTTTGAAGTGCAAACACGACTGAAGAAGCAAGAATTTATCAAATGTTGTTATATCCTATAATCGGTTAGCCTTGGTTTATTTTATTTTGATTAATTTTGAAAATAAGATCTTATAAAAAAAAAACAAATAGAAGTTGACTTTATGGTGTACAAAATAAGGTCTACTTTCAAAAAAATATTCTAAAACAATCAACAAATGTCACTGTCAGCTGCTCAATTAGAGGTCACCATTATCGATAGTGAGTTATCGTTATTGTAAAATTATAATGTTCTTTGTTGTATCGGGAAAGAAAATACCCAAGAGCTTCGAAAAAATTATAAACGCACACTATTTTAATTTTAGCTAAATAAAATGTAAACTTTCTATGGGTTAAACTTTCAATGGGTTCAAAATGTAGCTTTCTTGTTATTTTGTGACTTCATATTTCCTAAGATACAGACAGACTGGAAGGCAAAGTTGGTTTCCTACAAAAACTAGCACACTTTGAAGGATCAGACTGTTTAATTAAAAGCGTAAAGAAATACATTACCGATACAGCAGTGCTAAAACTTTAGCTCTGAAGAATTTCTAGATATTGGTAGAAGAAAAAGAAGTCACTTTATCAAAAATCTGGTTATACCAAACCCTAGCAGCCTCGAAGAAGGTCAAGATATTACAATTCTACTCAAATCTGTATGGACTCTAAAAGCAAATTTGTAGTCAGCCAAGAAACACCGGCTTCGTTTAGTTTAAACTGACGTAAAAATTTACGTGTAGAAGTATTTTTTAAAACATACTTGTGAACAAATTAATTATTATTTATCAGTCGGTATTTTTAACTCGATGTCTGATCTTGAAGTCGGACTGACATGGTGGTGTTTTTGTACAAACACTTCAGTACTTCGATATACCGATAGTCAATCTGGCAACGTTGGAGAGACTGTAGTACAACCCAGGTCTCGATCGAATCAAAGGCTTTCTCATAGTCCACAAACGCTAAGCAGAGAGGCTGATTATACTCCTCAGTCTTCTGTATAACCTGCCACAGCGTATGTATGTGGTTCACGGTACTAAAGCCTTTTCGGAATCCGGCTTGTTCGGAAGGCTGGAAGTCGTCGAATATGCGCGCGAGACGGTTCGTGATGACCCTGGAAAATAGCTTTTGGACATGGCTCAGAAGCGAGATGGGCTCGTAATTCTTATTACATTATTGTCCTTCTTAAAGAAAAGTACCACCATGCTCTACTCCATGCCTGTGGCGTTTTTCCCTCGAGTATGACGGAATTAAATAGCTTCTGAAGGGCCTTTAGGACCGGTTTTCCAACCCGCCTTCAGGAGTTCGGCCGATCTATCCTCTTGCAGCGGGGTGTGAGACAGGGAGACATTCATTTCTCCGAAACTGTTCACGGTCGCAATGGAGGATGTCTTCAAGGTTCTGGAATGGAGAGGATTAGGCATTTATGTCAACGGCGAGTACATCACTCAACTTCGGTTTGCCGACGACATAGTAATCATGGCTGAGACTACGGAGGAACTCAGTACAATGCTCACTGATCTCAGTAGAGCTTCCGAAAGAGTGGGACTTAAAATGAACATGGGCAAAACCAAAGTTATGGTTAACATTCATGTAGCACCCACTCCTATTTGACCACCCATTGTGGCACACTATTAATTTTAAGTTTCTTATGTAACTGCTTTATTTTTGGTGTACGATAAAGAATTTATCTGTCTATCTATCTATCTATTTATTAAGATCGGAGACTCTACACTCGAAGTTTTGGACGATTACGTTTACCTATACCACAGTGTCTCAAGACGAAAGTCTATGACCAGCGGCCGTATTATGACATCTTAAAACCATCATGTTTTCTGTGTGAGAAAAGGAAAGTGCTATTCGTCCTGTATAGCTCCGTCTCTTTTTCACACCGAAAACATGATGGTTTTAAGAGGTCATAATACGGCCACAGTGCGTATTGCCAGTGATAACTTATGACTCCGAAACATGGTCACTTACAATGGGCCTCATGAGAAGATTAAAAGTCACCCAAAGGGCGATGGGAAGGGATATCCGCAGGAGAACCAAGGTTGCCGAAATAGCACGAAGAATCGCTAAACTTAAGTGGCAATGGGCAGGGCACATTGCTCGCAGAACAGATGGTCGATGGGGACGAAAGGTTCTGGAGTGGCGCCCACGTACCGGCCTCTAACAAGGTGGACCGATGACCTGGTCAGGGTCGCGGGAATCCGATGGATTCGTGACTTTCATTTTTATTCGCAAAAAGCGAAAAACAGCTACAATTTATTGTTGTCACTGTTATTAGTGCTAATTGTTTTACAGAATCAAAAGAAACCTTTAATTTCTGTTAGGAGTATTTTCATGGTTAGTGAAATAGCTACAAGCCCCTTATAAATAAAATTAAAAATGCGTAGGTAAGTATTTTGTTTTTGTAATTTGTCGACTCCTGTGTTGACTTTATTTTACGCAAAAATAAAATGCAACATCGATAAAATAAGGCAACGCCAATGGTACATCTCTCGAAAACGACGTTTAGCAATGACTTTGTTTAGGAAACATTATTCTTAAAACAAGTAAAAAGAGCTCGAAATTGATTCCATAGATTATAGAGACATCTAGCGGGGAATAGTGGAAATTGTTCTTATAATTATTCTATGTGAGGTAATACGTTAAAGGGTAGATAACAAATAACTCTGTGTACACTATCGTATGGTTTATTTTCTAAAACGGAACGATGGATAAACTGCCTTTTTTCAATTAATAATAAAATACTCAATCACATTATGGATTTTTTAGTGTTATGAAATATGATATGCCTGTCTTTGTGTGAGTTCGGGTACACTGGTCCCGATACAAATGAAGTGCTATGCGATTTCTATCTACATTTCTCTACTCTGTGTAAATAACAGATGCAACTCAAACTCCGCGCCAAAATGGAAAACAGTTGCGCCAATCTAGCAACAACAAAAAAAACTAAAATTTGAATTTGGAACCATAAAAAAATTATCCATTCCCGATAAAATAAAATCTATCGTCTAGTGTCACTCTTACACGAATAGGATAACCTTAGGTCGATTTTCCCTCATCCTCTGGACAGTTTAAACAATAATGCGCCCATTGGTCGGACCAGGTCAGACAAACTAGAGTGTTCCCTTACAGTAAAATGGGGTGAATAGAGACTTAGGGGTGAATAAAGACAAAACTTTGGTTTGGTTTTTCACTTTGATACCATAATATCGGCCTCTAACAAAGCATCGATTTTTTAGAATAACAATTCATTAATAAATTGATATAGTTAAATGCTGCAAAAAAATATTCAAATATCGAGAAAATACCCTGTAAAGTTTTGTCTCTATTCACCCCATTTTACGGTACCTCGCTATGGTAAAAGCGGCGTTTCTGTTGCACTTCCAATAAATTAAAATCATGTCGAAGTACTCCCAAACTGTGTAATTATAGCGAAGCATGATAATTCCAAAATAAAACGTAATTACAATACAATATTTTTCAAATAAAAATCGTAACTTTAACTTGATTAATTACTATTTTGAAGGCTTGAAGGTTTTAAGCTTAGGTTTTATGCCAAGAAAGTTTTTTTTTTTGTAATTGTGAACTTCATTATGCATCATGTGGAAAATGCTGAAAATGTAAAATAATGTCCTGTGACTAAACTACTGGATATATTTGAATAATTTGTGGTATGCAGACTGAGAAAATCATGAGGTATACACCGTTAAATTTATGGTCGCATTGTCAACGACACCCCTTGTATGTTTATTTTATAGATATAATTTTTAGTTTGTACACTTCTTTTCTTAATAATCTTTTTTTATGCACTTGCGATGTTTTCTGTTCACTCTTCACTACACTTGGTTGACTATTAGAGAATGTCTAAGCCATTAAGCCCGCCTTTGTACCTTTATGTCGCATGAAGTAAATATAGAAAAAAAAAAAAATGTTAATATGTAAATATAGGACATATGTTTTATCCCGGGACTATATTATTATCTTCAGATTTTTTTTTACTTTCACGCAGACAAAGTCGCTGACAGAATTTAGTTATTTCATAATAATAATATATAGAAATGATGATGATGATGATATACTGCAATATCTACCTAAAATAATAAAAAATAATTTTATTATTTGGAAAAACACTATAATTTGTAAACTCTAGATTTGTGTATTTTTCAGATTATTCCAGGCCGGATTAACTCCAAAAATTGATTTCTTGTATCCAAAAATTGAGTTTCCAGTTTCAACGGAAACTCCACTCCTATCTTCGCTTGTTGCATGGGTACACAATGAAGATTGGTAAAAAAAAAACAACAGAATAATAATATTTCAAGTATCATCGAGACATAAAAAAAATCAAAACATTCACATCAATATAATACACACATATCTATAAACAAATGAGGCCTCATCCACATTAAGCGTGCGTGTTTCTGTGAGTTCCCGTCACTCACACGCTCCAGGCACAGGCATCCCAATATGGAAGAGGCATTAATATGGTTAATAGAATCTACTGAATGTTGATATTTTTATCTTTTTTTTTTTATAACAGCTTGACACCGAGTTACAATAAACAGAAAACAAATAAAATTCAGCTTTCGCGACGCTTTGCTATGACCATTAACGATGACGACTGGAGTTATTTCAAAGGACACGTCAGAAATGGTATAATTGATAAATTTAGCCTAAAAAATCTGTGAAGTGTTAAATCTAAATTATCTATCCTTTAATTAAAAAATAAAAGAGAAGCCTTTTACACTGTAGAAGTATATTTGGAAGAATGTTTATGAATATTTTGAAGAAACGAGTCATGGTTTTAGGTGCAACAATTTTTCCCGAAATGGCATTCCTAGTTCTTGTTTGGGAGACATTAGCTATGTACAAAGGCTTGAACTATAGAAACATGTCTGTGATATTTGAAGATATATGCTTTGAAAAGGAATTGTTTATTAGGAAAAAGGAAACAGTTCGATTTACCATTGAAATCGAAATGGGACGTGGCAGATTTGAGGCGAGTATTTGATAAACATTTCTTAATTATTCTGAAGTTGAGATAAAATAATGTTTATTTTTAATTTATGATTTTCTAGATAACTGATGAAAACTGGCCAATAGCTTATGGATTTATACAAGAAGTAAAAAATCCTTCTATTACTCTTCCACGTAGTTTAGATTCAAATATCACATGCGATGATGTGGTTTTAACAACTAAAGATGTGTATATGCTATTGGAAGTAAGGGGATTTTCATACACGTAAGTAGATATTTAAATTGATTTGAGTTTGTGAATAAATACGCTTTATTGTGTACATAATTCAAAATCAGAAAATACAATTCCGGGAACAATTGTGTTTGAGTTTTGTGATGCAATGGGCGGCCTAATAACATTTTTTTTTGGTTTTCAGAGGAGAATTTCAGTCTATCCTTTCATCCAATACAAAACTCAATACAGCAAATATTAAATGGAGAAATGAATGGGTCACTTTCCTTGACTCGTTGATCCAGCTTAAAACTTTATCGCAAGACCATGATGGAGTATCACACCCTAAATTCATTAGAAAATTGACAATAAATACTAAATTACAGAAGCAAATCATTTTAGAAGACGTAACTGCGTATTGCGATGGCATACTTGATTCGACTGGGTACGTTCATGTTAAAATGTAAATTGACGATTAGGTTCACTAATGTTTCACCAAAACTCCATCGATAAATTTTTATTTAACAACCAACGTTTCATAATTTATTTCACAATGGTTCGATCTGCAAATGTTTCATTTTACAAACCTTCGGTTTACAAACTTTTTTTGGCAAATGCTTTTTTTTTGTCAATTTTTTATTAAATATTTTGATTCTTTTAGAAAACTTACGTTTATATTAAATATCATTTTGTAATAAATTTTCTAAACCATCTCGACGGTATTGTTTTTCATAATTTTATAAAATTACCTCCTTAAACTTTTTTATTGCACTGACATACTAAGTAGATGTGAATCATTCTGTTATCAACAAGTACAATATTTTATTTAGTAAACATCCCTCCTGGGTGGATTAAATGGATGGAAAGACGATTTCTCCCTCCCCTATGTTGCCGCAGTAGACTTCTGGGTGGTTAAAAAAAAAACTACGTAAAGGATGGTGGGGTCTATGTTCGTGTGTTAATTGCCATATTTTCAAACAAGGATGCCTACTTTAAGCATGCAGCATGCAAGCAAGAATGTAGTATGCAAACAGACAGGCAGCATTCAAGCAGGCATACAGTATGCAAAGAGCATTCAGTATGCAAGTAGGCATGCAGCATGGAAGCAGGCATGCAACATGCAAGCACACATGCAACATGCAGTAGACACACATCATGCAAGCTGGCATGCAAGCAGGCATGTAGCATGCAAAGAGACATGCAGCATGGAAACATGCATGCAACATGCAGCAAGCTCCGGTGCTGCAGGTTTTAGGCGACCGCTCCGCTCCGTGCCTACGCAGGCTTGAATTACACTCTAGGGGTAGGACAGACAAGACTGTGTAAAGTCAGTTTTGTGGCGATTCGTTTCTGTAACTAAATTTTGTAGCTCAAAATATGGACTTTTTATGGCCATATTTTAATTTTACTGTGAATGTGCTATCGAATAACTGTCTATATCAAACAAAAAAAATCGGAAAAGTAATCGGTTCCCAAAAAACACTGGCTTCTGGGTAGCTAACTTAAAATATACAAGTAAACATTCCAAACATATGAGATAAAATAAATTAAAAAATTAATCGTTTGTCAAATAACATGTTATTAAACAAAAGTTTATTTGATGATTTGTTTGTAAAGTAAACTATTTGGAAAATTGTTGTTGTATAATCATAAAATAGCAAACCACGTTTTTGTCAATCGTTGGTTGTCAAATGAAAATTTGCAAACCAACTTTTGGTAAACTGACAGGACACCTAAGATGTATATTGACGATTTTCACGTAACATATTTGCTTGAAATGGGTGACCAAATCGGATGCGTGTTTTTTAATTAAGCAAAAAATATCATATATAATTATGGAAGATATTTTTATATACGTATACGTATAAACTTCGCTCTTTTGTGATGTCAATAACTTCTGCCAAATCTTCATCTTTTCGCTAACAAAAATGCTATAGCTTCTAGTCGATTTTATCATCAAATTTTTGCATACCTTTAAGAATAATTTGTTTGTTTGGAGCCAAAAATTAGTTACAATCAGTTATACTTATCTGCTCAATTGCGTAACAGTTCTTTTTATTAACGAATATACACAATCGTGATCTCCCAGGTCTATAAAAACAGTAGTAGATAAAACACTAAGAACAAAATGGAAAGAGTTGGATGGCCCTAAGGGTAAACAACTGCTAGTTGAGAGAAAATGCACGCCGAAGACTACTATTTGGTCTAAGTTTGAAGAGCATTGCAGAACAAAAGCAGCTGAAATTTTATGGACCTTTTTACTTCGATAAATATCCTAAATGTGGAACGGTAGGATAAAAAAAGCTTTAGCTATCAAGAAAATCCAATTTAGTTTAGTGTTTGCTAGCAGAAGAAGGCAAGAACAAATATAAAAAAGCAAAGATACGCATAGCTAAAGATAGAATAAAAAGTCAAGCTGTTTACAATAGTTTAAAAAGGGCTAATACAGAAAAAGAAGTAATCAGAATAGCTAAGCACAAGCATAAAGCCTCCACGGACATTAAAATAAATAAGTAACGCAAAAAATAACGACTGAAGATACACACCTCAATTGTATGCTCCGCCGTATCTTCCGCACGAATCCGGTGCAGGACGGAGGTCCCAAACTGACAATGTCTGGTGAGGATCTGCGTCATGCGGGAGGTGCAGCACTTATTTACTGGTGCTTGGAATGTACTGTGTGTCAATATGCTTTTATTGAAAAACAAATCGTTTTAAAATCGTAGTTTATTTTACCGTAATATAAAGTGAAAACCTACATAAACTAACGCCTTTTCTCGTGGAGTAAGCAACTATTTAAATCGCTAACTGCTGCGACCCTTACCCATTCCTTTTGCTTCGTTCACGTTCGCAAGGTAATTTACGTTTTGGCTTATAACTGTCTTATGTGATAGAAAAATAAATGAATTGGTTGCTTTCAATATGAATCGCAAGCACAGAATTATTATTTACTATTTTATTTTATGAACCTAACGCGGACGAAGTCACGGGCAACAGCTAGTTATAAATATTACACTCTCTTAAGAAGTACGGACTCCGAGTGAGGAAGAGCAAAACAGAGTACTTGAAATGCACCTTTAGCGGGTACAAAACCCCAGAAACTATTTGCATTGAATCAACACCTATCCCCACTTTTTACCCGACGGCAAAGCCAAAGGAGGGTTATAACATATTTAAATATGTGGGCTATATGCTCACTGCAGATGCCAATATAGAAGCTGACGTTGCGCACCGAGTAAACGTGGCGTAGCAAAAATGGCGGTCACTCACTAGAGTTCTTTAAGATCTTTTCATACCCGTACAGACTAAGGGCAAAGTCTATATGATGGCAGTTCGGCCGGCATACTGTACGGTTCTAAATGCTGGTCAGTAAAATCAAATAAACACACGCACAAAAAGTCTACTTGAATGAAATGAAGAAACTGCGGCAGGTGGAAGTGTGATTAAGATAGACAGAGTATATTGGGACAGTTTTGAGGTAGCGTCCATCACATTCAAAATGATAGAGCACCGCCTAAAATGACATGAGTCCGTCTTTGTACAGTGATATGTGCTTAAAGTTTTAATAAATAAATAAATGTCATGAACAATGTCAATTGGTCTAAGTTGAGTAAGACTAAGTAGTAAAAACAACCCTAAATTTACACGAACAAAAGAGAATGAGAGACCGCCCGCCATTAATCTGGTGGTCTAATATAGAGAGGAACCTCAAGAAAGCCCAATTGCTAAAATCCACAACCCAGTTTTAAATCGAAATGGCAGCAAAATTAAGTTTACATTCAATTTGACCATCTTATATAAAATCGATGTCTAAAAGGTTCTGTTTTTTTAAGATGCGGTGGAGTTCAAATCGACAACATCATTTTTAAACAGAAGCCTATACTGGAAAAAGAATCGAATATTCTAGAAATACGTAAATTTATTTCATGCTTCCAAAAAGTTCCATTAGATGTAAGTATCACTCTATAATCCATTTCCAGAATTAGACCTAAAATATTTATCCAAAGATATTTTTTACTTTAACGTTTAAAATATTTTTCATAGAGGAGAGGCGTTTTAATTATGACAAATTACCATATTGTTTACAGATAGACACATATTTAAGAATAAATCTGCAGATAATAACAGAAAATGTGACAGAAAAGTGTTTAAATATCACGGAACTAACAACAGAACCCAATACAAATAAACTAACAGATAAGGTAAAGCAAACACTTGAAAATTACTTTTCGCATTTTGACACTGAAATAAATTACGTGAAAATTGATGATGAAGAAACAATAGAAGACGAAATTAATAAGAAACTAAACTTTGGAACATCGAATATTTTTATTTTTCATAATATACTGGATAATAGCAAGGTAAGATAAACAAGTCATGCTTTCTGCATTGTATCTTATCTCATAATGTACAACCTTATTTTTAGTATATGTTAAACGACCAATTTGAAACCGTGCACTAGCTTCTGACGTTTTATAAGTGCCCATGTAGGCCTGTGTGAAATAAAACATTTTTATTTTGAAATTTTAAACATGAAACATATGTCCAGTATTTTTATGCAAAGAACCTATGTACAAAACTTCAAAACTGTACTATGAAAAATCATAAAGTTCTGGTACCTGGTTGGTGACATAAATACTTGGTGTACAGAGCGACTGAGGGGCAGTTTCACTCCTGCACCCAGCTGTCTGCAATGACCTGAAATTACCTGTGTTGTACATAGTGTCGGTGGTGTCCAACTTGTGACATTTTTTTTAAATATTGTTTGGAAAAATTATAACATGATGTACAAATTATTGGAATCGATTCAGTTACTGATTCTGAATAATATTCAGGTTTTGCATTTTACTAAAAATAATGCTGTTTGTGCAAAGTCCTCATCGCATCTGGCAGTCTGTTTGCGGTAAACACAGAAAATATTGCTATTACGGTTTTTATACGGTTTGTGCCAATAGACAGAGTAATTTATGAAGGAGGTATAAGTTTACAGTTATACTACCACACCCATACCAAGCTGGGTCTGGTCGCTAGTTTAACTTAATTTAATGATTTAAGGTTATTTTTATTCGGTTATTTTAAAGTCAAAATGGTCCTTGTTATTTTTCAGATACTGAATAAAGTTTATGACGTTTTAAATAACAACACCTTTATATTAACTACCGTCCAAAATAACTATGATTTTCAACCGAACGATAAAAGTTCATTCAAAATTATTACTTCTATGACCGTTGGAGAATATAAAATGGTTCTCTTGAGAAAAACTAAACAAGAAAATAATACTTCATACGTACTTGTGTCTGATAGTAAGTTTTCATGGATACCATATATGAGAACGAAATTGGAAAGCGGTAAGAGAGTCGTGTTAGTTACCAAACGAGAAGAAAGCTCTGGGTTAACAGGTAAAATTATTAATATTTATTTGCACTAATATAATAAAGAGGTAAAGTTTGTTTTTTTTTGTTTGTAGGAGGTAATCTCTGAAAGTACTGGTCCGATTGCAAAAAAAATTCCACCGACAGAAAGCTGCTTTATTCTTGAGTGACATAAGCTATATTTTATGTACGCGGGCGAAGCCGCGGGCAAAAATTAGTAATTAATATTATATCATCGACAAAATAGAAATCAAATAGAGACTTTATGTTTATTTAGGTTTCGTAAAGGCTCTCAAGAAAGACGGTTTTAGGAATGTTGGACTTTTTATGATAAATGATAATAAGGCACCGGAATTTTCACCTCAACTGGCGTTTTACAAAGAACAAATTGAGAAAAACTTAACGTTCAATACATTGGTTAAGGTAAATATTTTAGATATTTTTTTGACAATTGTTTTTTTTTGTATTTTACATTCAGGTTTACATAGGTAAAGAAGACAGTAAATTTTAATTCAAATATTTTTCCGATTGCGGTTCCTTTAATTTAATTGATTATTATTTTTAGGGACTGTGGGGAAATTATTACTATCTTCCTGGAAACGATTCAAACGAGGCAAAACATGAAATATTGGCTAGTAGAGTAATAAAAGACATTGGCACATTTAAATGTAAAGAAAATAGAAAAATGCCTAGTTGTGAAAATGTTCAGGTACCTAAATTATAACATATTACTTTTCTTTTGGTTAGCAAATTGTATGGCTTTAGTAAATGAGTATAATTTGATTTTAGATCCGTTATGCTGGAACTTCTACGCCCTGCAATCTATCTTTTGGAATGGATTTTAGTGGTTATAATACAAGGTAAAATTATTTGACTTATTCCAAATAAAAATAATAAGTAAATACTTATATAAATATTACCCCTGAGTATTTCTCAAACCCTATTTGAGCTCAAAAACTTCTCGATTTTGCTTACAAGTTGGGTTTGAAACGTTTTTAACACAAAATACTCAATTCAGGACCCGCTTTTAGGCTTACGGCCTACTTGGTTATGTTCAATTACATTCCTTTAATTTAATCTAGCCAACTTTTTTTAAATTTTTTGGGTGGGTAATTCTTACCAAATAACATATCCTGCTCTGAGTGGAGTGAGAAGGATTATTCAATATTTACTGACTAAAACCCTGTCATATTCTTTCAGTTGCTTTTTATGTTTCAGGACTTTTTTAAGGTGGGACTTTTCCGCTCTAGGGCACGGAGAGGGCGTGCCAGACTTTTACTGACTAAAACCATACATACGTTCCTTTAGTTGCCTTTTGCATTCTAGGACCACGGGTTTTCCGTTCAGAAGTTAACCTAGGGCTTCAGGAGGCTTCGGCATTGCTGAGCCCCAACGGTTTTGCTGACATCTTTTTGAGGCGCTTGTGGAACACTATGCACCTTCGACGACTCAGGTTCGGTTCGGACGGTTACTAGACGGCTGTAAATCGGGGTCGGGATCCCGGCGGCTAGGATGTGAGGATGCACGTTCCCACAAGCGTGCGGTCGCCTCCTTCGTTAGTATTACTGCTTCGCAGAAAGAGGCAACCACCCCAACCTCTCCTGGACCATAAGTGTTTCAGGACTACGTTGAATTTTTCAAAGAATTGTGCCCTGGATTGTTAGCTAGCCTGACTGGTTTTTTTCAATTTTTTTCTATGGAACTCTATACAGTTTATTTATTACAGAGGTGAAAAAGTGATGGGCTTGGTGGATAGTAGTGCGCTGTGTAGCGAAGTTAACTCAGACATGGCACTACTGTGGCCGGTGCCAAACTATTGGACTTTGGAAGATGCTGCTACAGTACCTCAACCTTATGTTTATGCTTATTACTGTTTGGTAAGCTTTAAAAATATTTCAGAATTTGTACAGAACATTCAGTTAAAGGGCTGCGAAAATGTGTGCCCATGCGGGGGCTGCTGGTGCAATTTGGCTTTCACTGCCCCCGACTAGCGGTAACCCAATCCCCATGGGTCTTCTTTTCTTACTGGAAAGTGGCTTTCCTATACGTCTAAGAGAGGTGCGCATGGATCACTACGCGCCACCATCTCGGGTCCAGGATGATGGCCCGATAGATGTCCCCTAACACGTCGACCCTGGACCTTTTTAGGGGAATTGGAAGACGTCATTGTCTGCCCTTCCTTGACGCCCGGTACACCTGGTCCGGAACGGCAGAGAACTCTTCTCCCTTTACCATTCGGCAGTCTCCTTTTGCGAGATGACATTTTTGCAGAAGGTGAGCGAGCACCAATCCGATTTATTTCATGATTGACTCGACAATGATTGTATTTCCTCTGACCACAACGCTTAATCCTGGCGGCGGTGCCCGTCGGGGACCATGGAAAACAATGGTCTCCGGCTTGCTGCGGGCCACCTCAAGACCCAAGCGCCGAATGTGACTATCAACCTGTGACTCCTAACCTAACCTGACCAAACCTAAGTTATGCACACATAGTATTCATTGTAGGGTACAAGGGAAACGGAGAGAAATTAATTTTAATGCACCAGTACAAATGCTTGATTTTATGTATATAGATGACTAATAGTAAATGTCTTTCAATGGAAAAATAAACACATTAATTTCTACAAATCTTTGTTGGATAAAAATAGAATAGGATAAAATTACTTCTATTCGGGGCAAATATAACACAACGTTTATGAACACAACGTAAAAAAAAACAAAGTACTAAGCGCACCGAGCGTGCCCGCACTGACAGAGTGACCACCTCAGCATTTGCTAGGCGTTAGAAATTCTTATGAAATTGACAGTAGTATCATCACAGCGCTAATGTTCTATAATGGGCTTCTTGAAATAATTATTTTATAAATGACTTTTATCATTAGTTTAAATTGTTAATTACGAAATATTGTATGTATGATTTTTTTGTTTATCTTTTATATTCACTTCCTTTTCTCTAAGTTTCTTTCTAACGATATTTTTTTCTGCATCACCCAAAAGTTGAACAAAAGTACTCAGGTACTAAATACTAAGTAGATACATATTTCACTTGTTACATTTAAATAAATTGAAGTATTATTATGTAGTTTTAAATATGGCTTTATGGTTTTCAGATGGTGCAAAACAAATTGCAGAAGTATGATTCAGTTTTAGTGTTAGATGGCGCAGGAGCTTTAGGTCAAGCCATTATTTCTATATGCCTTGATTTAAAATGTACTGTTTTTACATTAGTTAACAACGTAAGCGAGCAACGTCTTCTGCTTAAAATATTTCCAAATCTAAAAGGTAATTTTAAATAATTGAATATCTCTTAGGACTAGTAACTGTAACAAATTACTACATTATAACTATCTAATTGTTCAAATTAATTGAAATTAAAATAATTGTTATCTATTTTCAGAGGAGCACATCACTTATTTAGAATACAATGTGCAGTCTATGGTAGCTTATCACGCAAAAAAAGATGTGTTGTGTACATATGTTATTAGTTGCGCAAGAGGTGAATTACGTAAGGTAAGATTCTATATCTACGCATTAGTTTTATTAGCATTCTTTTTCAGTCTAGTATTGAATGCTCAAATAGACCGAGAAGTAAACATTGACCTCTACTACGGCGTCGACACTGATAGTTTTTAGAACTGGCTACTTTTAAAGAACATAATAAAAAATAGTACATTGTTACACTAGGGGTGAAAGTAACTCATTTCGTCCCGAGAAGGAGTTGGCGGCTGAGCGAAGCGAGGTCGCTAATTCGAGGGGTTAAATGGGTTACTTTCATCCCGAGGTAAACACTGTGCTTTTCATTACGAATACGAGGAAACTAAAAATGAAACAAAAAGTTTGTAAAACATAAGTCGTCGTACCTATGATTTTAAGTAGGTATCTTTCTTCTGATTTAGGCGGTAAAAGGTATTCCACTACTGCTTTAGCCTCTTTTCTTATGAAATTAGGAGCTATTCACTATTTTAATCTAGTAAACATGACGTGTTAATACAATTCTCTGTTTTACGGAAATGTAAACAAAACTCGAAAAAACCAACGACTGATTGCCACTTTCCCGCCATTTTTTTTTTCTGCGACCGGCCGGCTATTCAGCCTCATTAATGAAAAATTAGAAATTAATTGTAATCTTTTAAAAATAAAGTATTTTAAAGAAATAGTTGAACAAGTAAATCACTTAAAATATAACATTATTAATTAATACTTGTCTTTAAGTTATTTCAATTTTATATCGCGCTGTGATTGACTGGCTGTATGGAAAATTGGAACATGGTTCAATAGAAATCTGAAAATAGAACTAGTTTTTTTTAATAATTTGACAGCTGTCAGTTGTAAAGTAAAACTCCCTAGGGATGAAAAGTATCACTTTCAGCCCGCTCCTCAGGCAACTTCAGACCTACTTTCAGAGTATGAGTAATGAAAAATAAGTTTAAATTTTGAAAATAGAACTCTTTGCTAATATACCAACCCGCAATGGGCCCGCGTGGTGGATTACGGCCCATTCCCTCTCCTTGAGAGGAGGCCTGAAACCCAACAGTGGGAACATTATAAGACCGACTATGCTATGCTAATATACTAATTTTATTCGTTTGACATTTATTTTACGATTTGGCGGCAAACTGAAATTTGTCTGTGTCATGCCAGTATGAATTTAACGCGAGAAAATTTTCGTACTATGATTTTTTATGACTTTCGGTGTCAACAAGAATGTTATGACAGACTTCGATTGGCCTTTCACGAAGTCCCTTCTCGGGCCTCTGTTTATAACTGATTTAATGAGTTTAAACGTGGTCGCACCGATCTCAACGATACTCTGCGTGAGGGACGGCCTTCTACGGTGACTACTGAAGACACATCAGTGTTGTGCGGTGTATGATAAAGACTGATCCAAGAGTAACTTATCAGCAGATTTGGACAAGCTTAGGCATCGGTATGAGTCAAGTGCACAAAATCCTCCACAAACATTTAACCGTTAGGAAGCTTTGTGCCCGGTGGATACCTCATTATTTGACCGAGGCCCAAAAACTCCGTCGTGTTGATTGACTGTGAGTGACTCAAAAGCTGTGTTCGACTGGATTTATTTATATGATCCGGAAAATAAAAGACAATCTGCTAAGAGGGTGTTTCCTTCCGAAGAATTGCCAACTAAATTGAAGAGAGGTCGAAGTGTAGGAAAAAAGATGGTGGTCTCATTCTTCGGTAGGACCGGTCATTATGCGACAATTGTTTTAGAAGATCAAAAGTCAGTTACTGCAGAGTGGTATACTAACAAATGTTTGCCACTTGTCTTGGAAAAAGTTCGAAAGAAACGACCATGCAGTAGGATCCTCTTTCACCACGACAACGCCTCCTCGTACACCGCCGGGTGAACGATCGACTACTTGGCGTCATCAGACGTGGAATTGCTGGGTCACCCGCCATATAGCCCCGACCACGTATTTATCAGACTGGACTGGTGGTTGTCAAAGTGCGCTTTTGCCTGCTTGTTATTCGCCATTTTGGCGCTGTCGGCCGTGACGACAAGGAACAGTACTAAAACTAGTGATGTCGACCTCAGCGAAACAAATATTGATAAATGTTGGTAAAAAACATTATCTACTTTATTACGTTATATTAATAAGTTTGAAAGTAGGGTGAGGTGTCCAACAGTGAACCATGACAAAGTTGCACATTCAAAGCTCAGATGTTTTTAAACATAATGAAGATTTTTTTACAAGAGGATTGCTCATTTATCTGTCTTTAATTGTGCATATTAATTTTAGACCCAAACGTAACTGGATAGGATATATTTAAGATTTTTTAAAAGATGAGAATTAACTCGCTGAGTCCAACACGTGGGACACACTGAACCAGGGGCTAGATCCATATGTACACAGTAAACCATCCTATTTATTATACAGTAAATTATGACTATTTTTGTCAAAAAACTAAAAGTAAAACAAACAAAACTTCTTGTATTTTTACCAATGATTCTACTTTATTAAACATAATTTTTATTTTTATATTTTTTTTTAAATCTGAAATCGTATTTCAAATACCTACCAATTTATTAAAGGATTTTTGCAATTGTGAAAATATCGGTCAGTCAAAAAGTGAAGCTACATTGCACGTTTCCAAGCGTAGATCACTAGCGTAATGGTTGTTTTTAGGAGTCCAGTTGGTAGTTATCATATTCTGAAGCCAAACTTTCCTTTCCTCAAAGTCTATAGGAAATCTGAAAAAAAAAATTACGTTAGGAACGCTTGTTGTTCCGATTATGCATATCCAATTAAGGTTGGACAATTCATATAAATTATATAGAGTTCGAGAGAATAAATTGGATGCACCAGCTAAAATAAGTCAATAAGACGGAAAACCGTATTATTATACTATACTATCGATAATCAAACTATCAATATGATGCAATCACTAGTTGGAAATTGTAAATAAAAATAAATCTTTATTCAAACGTATCAGTGCCAGCGGGCTATGGAGAGGAGCACCCTTGGTGTGAATATCACAGAAAAATAGAATAGTAGAAGAAATAGACAAAATACCCAAGTATTAGATGCACTACAACATACCGTCGACCGTAGGTTCAATTGAGGTAAGGGACAAAATACCCAAAATGAGTTAAGTATACAGTTTTGTTCACAATTTTTCGCTCTATCGAATGGTGTATATGAAAAAATTCTAGCTTAAGAAAAATGTCCCTTACCCTAATGATTTTTGGATCCAAATTTCGAATCAACCTCATAATAACAATGTATCTGAAAAACTATGCAATATAGGAACTTGAAATGTTGTAATTATTGCCGCCAATCCACTTGAAATAAGGTAAGGGTCTTCCCAATCAACGAATTTATTAATAAATTGAATCCAACGCAGAGGTCAATTTAATGTAAGGGACGAGACTACAAGATACTTGGTCAGTAAGGGACATTACTAACAAAATACGTTGTTGTAAGGGACATCTATTTTCTTAAATAGCTAATTTATTTAAATAAATGTTACACGTGTAGATAGAGCACTAAAATACAAGATTATGTGTGAAATCAGACCCGAAAAAGGTTAATAAGAAAAAAAGTTATAGGCGATTTAGTCCGAAAAAAAACTTTGTCGGCCTCTCCTGAAAAATCGTATTTTATCCCTTACCTCAATTGAACCTACGGTCGACGATACACTGCGTCTGAAGTGGAGATGGGCCGGTCACATTGCCCGATACTCTGAAGACAGATGGCCAAATCGCGTTGTCAAATGGCACGGTCCGGGAGGTAAAAGAGTAAAAGGTAGACCAAGAGCTCGATAGACTGATGACCTAAAAAAAATAGCGGGTAGAGACTGGATAGATGTCGTGAAAGATAGGAAAAGATGGAGACAACTGGAGGAGGCCTCCAGACCCGAAAGGGGCCATGACGTTTTAATGTCCTAAATTTTTTATAGTCCTACTGCTTAGCTTATAATTTTGTTTAACTGTTTTGTTAATATAACAATTAATACCCTAACCCTAGTGCCTAGTGTATACATAAGTACTCGAAAATCTTCTTTTTTTATATTAACCTCGTAATTGTAAATGTATGTACTTTTATTTGTAAAAAGAGGATAGAGAATAAATAAAGAGGCATTGAATTGAATTCATTTACCAAAAACAAACCTCCAAGATTTCGTTGTTCTATCTAATACTTCTCAACGCTGTATTTTGCTAAACTTAGTGTCCCCTGCTGCTAGTCTGTTTGAGATTAGGATGGCTCTGAAGCATTTTAATAACAACAAGGCGCCGGGTGATGCCGAAATTAGGAGACCGATCCTTAACCTTTTAATCGTGGAAATTACAGACACAATAGAAAGACAATAGGTGCGCGTTCGCTTGGGGTTTAATGAATTAAGGCCCTTCAGAAGCCATTTGATTTCGTCATACTCGAGAGAAAAACACCACAGGCATGGAGTGGAGGTGTGGTGGTACTCTTTTTTAAGAAGGGCGATAAGGCCTTGCTCAAGAATTATAGGCTCATTTCACTTCTGAGCCATCTCTAAAAGCTGTTTTTCAGAGTCATAACGAAACGTCTCGCGCGCAGGTCATAGACTTGGCCTATGCTGCAGTCTCTCCAACGGTGCCAGATTGACTATCGGTTTATTGAGATGCTGAAGCGTTTGTACGAAAACGCCATTATGTTAGTCCGACTTCAGAACCAGATCAAGAAACCTATCCTCCTGCAGCGAGGTATGAGGCGAGGAGACGTCATTTCTCCGAAACTGTTTACAGCCGCAGTGGAGGATTGGAGGATGTCTTCAAGGTTTTGAACTGGAGTGGCCTAGGCATCAATATCAATGGCGAGTATATCACTCACCTTCGGTTTGCCGACGACATAGTAGTTATGGCTGAGACTACCGAAGAGTTCAGCACAATGCTCAATGACCTCTATAGAGCTTCCGAAAGAGTGAATCTTGAAATGAATATGGACAAAACTAAAGTCATGATTAACAACCATGTAGCACCCACTCCTATCAAAATCGGAAACTCTGTACTCGAAGTTGTGGACGATTACGTCTACCTCGGACCGACAACCCAGTTGGGTAGATCTAATTTTGAGAAAGAGGTCAACCGTCGAATCGGGCTCGGCTAGGCAGCGTTCGGGAAGCTGAGCGGTATCTTTTCGTCCAATATACCACAGTATCTCAAAACGAAATCCTATAACCAATGCGTGTTGCCAGTGATGAAATTTGGTTCCGAAACGTGGTCGTTCACAAAGGGCCTCATCAGAAGGCTTAAAGTCACCCAAAGAGCAATGGAATCAGAAATGAACATATCCGCTAGGTTGCCAACATAGCACGGAGAATCGCCATACTTAAGTGGCAATGGGCAGGGCACATTGCTCGCAGTACAGATGGTCATTGGGGCCGAAAGATTCTCGAGTGGTGACCGCGTATCGTAAGACGCAGCGTTAAAAGGCCTCTTACAAGTTGGACCGATGTGGGAGACCTATGTCCAACAGTGTACGTCTATCGGCTAAAATGATGATGACGATGATGATTCTGCGGATCCTGATACAGCCAAGTTAGTCTACCGTAGCCTTTGCTAGTCGATTCTTTTATGTGCCAGTTTCGGACGGAACCTATAAATCCTCAATACGTAAAATAGAAAGAGTGCAAAGAGCCATCTTGAAGGTCAAGCACTTTAAGCATAGGGATTTCCCAACTAACCAACTATACTAAGACGCCAAAGTCTTGACCGTGAGACAGCTCTTTGTGCTCTACGGTAGTGCTTCAGAAACACTCTATGTTGCACCTAGACCCCGACAGTCTGAAAAGATGGAAAGGCCTTCCCGTTTGCGGCACTTTCTATGTTGGTGAAGAGTTTAGGGTTGTTACTCAAAATGTAGTCTATTTGGTTCCTATTTTTTTGGTCTGGTGTAATCCATGTCCATAAGTTTTTTCTGTTTTTTTTTTCGAATATTGTATTCATTATTGATAATTTATTTTTAAAAGCGTATTGGACGAGTTTTTCGCCTCTTGGGTTCCTTTTTCCGTAACAAAAGGGTCCTATTATACTGTTTTCGTCAAGTTTTCTTTTACCTATTTTTGCATTCAGATCTCCTAGTAGTATGATGGCTTTACCTGATGCTAGATTCCGGGCGTTTTCTATCTGTTCGTAAAAAGCATCGCCCTCTTTTTCAGTTGCTTCAGAGGTGGGGGCGTAAACCTGAATAATTATAATTTTCATTGATTCGAAGTTTAGATTCAGCAAACAAACTCTTTTCGACATCTCTGTGTAATTTTCTATATTGTTTTTTAACTTTCTCTTAATCAGGAATCCGAATCCATGTAGCCCTTTTGACTCTCCGATGTGGTAGAAAATGTAGTCATCGTCTTCTATAATATTAGTATTACTTTCTCACCTGACTTTCGCGAGGTCGATAATGTCATATTTGATTTTTTCTAGAGAATACTTTAGCAATATCATTATTTGTGGTAATAGTAAGAATTTTACATTGTATGTGCAGATGTAGAGTTTTTGACATACTGGAGGGTTGTTGTCTAAACCTCCCGCGCTGACAAGCCGTGTTAGGAGATTGAGAGGGGCTGGCGGTAGTTCTATTTAGTAGCTTGTTTTGAGTAGTACGAGGGGGGAGGAGTTTTATTAGGTATTGTGAACGTAAGTTTTTTTTATAATGTAGTTGTTTATACTGTTCATTTTATTTATCTTCGCGGGCTGTAATTATGTATTATGTTTTGTAAAAAGTTATAGAACCAATTAAATTGACCACTAGAGTGTATTGATTAGTTTGGAAACCATTATTATTATTCCTTTATTATCTATTTTAACATATTAATTACATTTTTAAATATTCCTTAAAAAAAAAATATATTTAAAAAAACATTTAAAAATATAAAAAATAGTGTCCCACCGGTATCGGGAATAGGGTCCAAGCTACCGGCGGTCAGGGCTCCAGAGAAAGGAACCTCCTGACTATACGGGCCGTGTCCAGAAGTACCGCTTTCTGAATCAAGCCCTTGATCCAGTCGCCTAACGAGAGCCTCCTAAGGTGTTGGTCGAGGCTCTTGGCAATTAAGCCATTGGCTGAAACGACTATCGGTACAATAATCGCTGAATCCACTTCCCACATGTCGACAACCTCGCGAGCCAAGTCAATATACTTGATTTGTTTATCTTTCTCGGCTTTCGCGAGGTTCTCGTCATGCGGAACGGATATGTCAACAATCATTGCACGCCTCTCGCTTCGGTCCACCACCACTATATCAGGCTTATTGGCTACAATAGTCCTGTCAGTGATGATGGACCGATCCCAGTACAACGTGATATCGCCACTATCGAGAACTGGGTCGGGCACATACCTGTAGTATGGCACCTCCGATTCCACAAGAGAGTACTTCAGAGCAAGTTGCTGATGGATAATCCTGGCTACAAGGTTGTGTCTATGCAAGTATTCTCCGTTAGCTAGACGAGCACAACCAGAGATAATGTGGCGGATTGATTCACCCGGTCGGTGACATGCCCGACATATGTCAACCGTGCCGTCCTTCACAATAAATCTCCGGTAGTTATTCGTCATGATAACTTCGTCCATAATTGCACATACAAAACCTTCGGTTTCCCCAAAGAGGTCACCGACGCGCAGCCAGGCTACGGACGCTAGTTGGTCTACATCGGGCCCATGAAGGGCCCGGAAAAAGCGTCCGTGAAGTTCCTTACTCTGCCATACTTCCCTGCGTACGTTAGTGTCAAGCACTACAGGTTTGCGCCAGTTCTCGTTAGCCAAGGAGAGCGGGGTGAGTCCCTTGTCCACTGCTACTACATCCCGATGCATACCCCCGTCGGCGGCTAGGAAGTATTCCCTGAGACTGCATACCTCGCGATTGTGCAGGGACTTAGCATTTAAAAAGCCTCGACCCCCACACTTCCGCGGGATATACAGTCTCATTACCGACGACCGAGGGTGATGCATTCGATATGCAGTCAGCAGTGTACGAACCCTCCTATCCAGGGCGTCAAGTTCCGTTTGAGTCCATTTGAGTACACCGAAAGCGTACATCAATACCGGCATGACCCAACCGTTGAAGGCACGCACCTTGTTTCCACCTGACAGAAGGCTGTTAAGTACCTTCTTCAGGCGGCCAAAGAAGCGCTCCCTCAACGATTGCTTCATGTCAGTGGCATTGATGCCTAACGCTTCCGACATACCCAAATACTTGTAGGTTTCGGTTGGAGAGAGGGATCTCAGGTGTATGGAATCCGAGAGTTGGATACCCACGGATTCCACAATCTCCCCTCGCTTTATATGCATGACCGCACATTTGTCCACACCAAACTCCATCCTAATGGCACTACTGAAGGTTTCCGTTACCTTCAGTAGCTCCATCAGTTGCAGATGGTTGGGGGCAAAGAGCTTCAAGTCATCCATATAAAGAAGGTGAGATATAACCTGACCACCTCTCTTCAACCGATAGCCTAGTCCTGAATTCTCCAGCAATGTGCTCAGAGGATTCAAAGCTAGGCAGAACCAAAGCGGACTCAAACTGTCACCCTGGAATATACCTCGCTCGATCCTTACCGGTTCGCTGTTCCTCTGGATATTTCGACATCCTGGATAGCGAAGGACCGTCCTCCATTGCCTCATACATGACATCAGGAAGGTGCGAAGAGTTGCATCAACTTTATACAACTCCAGCACCCTCATGAGCCATGTATGAGGAACTGAGTCATAGGCCTTCTTATAGTCTATCCAACATGTCGACAGATCCTTTCGGGAACGCCGAACCTGTTGGCTAATGGCCATATCGATGAGGAGTAGCTCCTTCGTACCGCGGGACCCATTCCTACATCCATTTTGAGAGGCAGACATGATAGCATTATTATCAACATGGTGGTTAATCTTTGCTCTCAATATGGATGTAAGAACCTTATAAACTGTCGGCAGACATGTAATCGGCCGATAGTTTTTGGGTTCCGCGGTGCTACCGGATTTGTGGAGCAGGTGGGTAACTCCTGTTGTAAGAAACTCGGGTAGCGAGCCAGACTCTAAGGCGGCCTGGTACTGAGATGCCAAACGAGCGTGCGACCTTTGCAACCATTTTATCCAAAAGTTGTGCAGTCCGTCCGGCCCTGGAGATTTCCAATTAGGCAATGGACGGACTGCACGGGCCACATCTTGGGGGCTGATTGTGAATGCCCCCATTTCTGTTATCGATTCGCACGCTCGTTCGACCTCTCGAGTCCAACCACCCTCAATATGACTGACAGGCACCGACCAGATGTTGCGCCAGAACGAATACATGGCGTCATCATCCGGAGGGCGCGTGTCAGTCACACCTTGGTCCGGTCGCTCCCAAGCCCTGTATACCCACCTTTCATTACTCCGGAATGTGCTATTCTGGATGTACCGTTCAACCCGCCGCTTATACCTTCGTATACGGTTTGCCCATGCATACACCTTCTGCTTCAGGAAGTCGATGCGCTCTGTGACACGGGACATATAGTCTCGGGGGCTGATGTCAGTCCCCGAAAACGCCCGCCTCACAAAGCGCATCACTCGTGGGCGAGTGTTACCCTCCCTGAAGCAGATTAGTTTGCCGATGAGTGCTCTGGCCCCACCAATACGACGCTCGATCCTACACTGCCAGGCCGGCACAGCTGGTTTTGGTCGTGTAGCTACGTCACTGTTTGGAAATTTGACGTGAGCTACACGACATGCCGCTACGGCCGCGCAGTACATGATCGAGTGTGTATCGGTGAGATCTTCGCAGTCATCGAAATAGTTTGACAACTGCGAATCCAGAGCAGCCACCAGCGCCTTATTCTTATTATGCATGGGCAAACGAGGTAAACGCGGCCTAAGCTCAAGCGGCATGTTGCGATACTCCCGAATAGCACACTCCAAAGCACTCCTCGGTTCGTTATTGCACTGGGTACTTACGTTAGTGACCGTGTCAGTACTCACCTCGTCAGTGTGAAGGGATATGTGGCTGGACTGTAGTACCACAACTGGTACCACAGGTTGCGACGGAGTGGTAATGACACGGTTACTCATTTCCGTTCGGAGGCGATCAAGTACAGTATCGTCCAACATATGATTACGTTGGATGACCCGCACCTGATCCGATAGTCGTTGTGCCGAAACGTTGACGGCTGGCTCAAGCACCTGAAACAAAGAGAGAATCCGAACACGGTACGCGGTCAGGTTGTTTCCTCCCTCTGTAGCCCCGTAGTATGCGCGCATGACGTTTTCATTAGTCGATTGCGTCCATCTCATGCGCGGCACACTTCCGCCGGCAGCTGGGACCCTATCAGAGACCGGTGGGCCTCGAGGTCCTAAGCACGCCGGCGGCCGGCGTCCTCCCCGACGACGCGCAGGTGGTGGTGTCGTCGGCGGCGAGTAGTACTCGTCGCTCGAGCTCGACGCAGCTGCCGCGGCCGGTGTCACAGCACTCACAGTGAGGCTAGGTTCCGGCGGCAGCGAGGCGGAGCTGAGCGACGAGGCCGGAGGTGGTAGGCGTGCACGTCGTGCGGCAGCTCTTGTCAGCATTATAGTTTCAGCATTGTTGTCGTATTTCAAGCATCATTTTACAAAATTTATATGTGACATAAAATGTCATCTGTCTGGTTTTATATTTTCTTTTCTTTTCATCTTTCGGACTTTATTGGTGGTAGATAAGTTTTTAATTGGTTTGTTGCCTATTTTAGTGGCTTCTAGGATAAAAATTTGTAGATATGCGGTACCGAAAACTATTAATTTGTTTTAAAATTTGCATGAACGACACAACACTTTTGACATCCAGAGTTGCCAGTTTATTATTATTATTATTGTTATTGTAATTTGAAAACATAGTTGAAGTTTGTGATCATTTATTACTTTTGCTTTTGGAAACCATAGCATTGATTAATGTAGCAGCACTTTTTTTTTCCAATTTGTAAATGTGAAGTACCTTGGAGCATTTTTATTAGGTTACGTCTTTTTTTTGACATTACGAGCATGGCAGTTGAGAGTTTGTCATGTTCACCTAAATATCTCCATGGAGTTTCTTGCACGTTCTTCTCCATAAAGATCTACGCCTTGGAACGTGCAATTTAGCTTCACTTTTCTTGGACTGACCGACATTTGACTATTCAAAAGTGCCTACAAATGGACCATTTGAAGTAAATGATTTTGAATTAGAATTTAATTTGTTGTAAATCATAATGTAAGTAATACAGTCCTGCAAGGTTGTTAGTATTTTATAATTAACCCTGTATAACAGATACGTAAAGAAATAAAAATACTTTGTTGATACAAACAGTCGATGACTGGCCAAAGGAAGAGGGGAAGGAGGAAAATCGGAATTATCTGAATCAGAAGGTGCTCACCGGAACTCCGTAATAAATCAATGGATCCTATTCATGTGTAGACATCATCATTTAGATTATAAGGTGCCTTTAAAGTGATCTGATGATGGAGCAAATGAAAATATATAATTTAAAATCTTTCAAGACATCTGTGGTCAATTGCCTTTTCCTACAAAACATATTTAGGTGCATATCTTTTTTTTCTGCAATGGTTTTGGAGGTGAAAGCAGTAGTAACAAGTACAAACCGAATCCTTTACAATGGCATATGCCATAACTCAGTTAAACTGAGCCCAATTTGTCCCATGATAATAATTTGGTTAATTTTTCTTTAGAAACCCCAATATTGTGGTATAGAACTACATTTTTTGGATTATAGTTCTATATAACGGCCAGTCTGCCTAGTCGTACGAAAATGTAATTAATTTTATTTTATAATGAAAAGCTGAGCTTGTATTGCATTTTGTATTTTCCATTATTAACATCAAATATATAATCAGTTTTTTTTTTATTTTTTTTATTAATTATATCTAGCAAGCCATGAAATGTGTTGGCCTGATGGGTACCTTTATAGATTTAAATAACTACGATAAAGAAGAGAACAAGGCATTTGGATTATCTTACATAATGGGAAACAGGAATTATAAGTCAGTGATTCTATCAAGCATTTTTAAGACCAAAAATTTGGATCAGAAAAAAGTAAGTACAAATAGAAGTAAACAACTTTGTTTTGGAAGTGTGAAGTCCTTAAATTAATTATTTTACAATTTCTAGCGGCATTTTGTTAAGGTAGATTTTAGAATTGGTTGTTACTACTTTTTTTTTAGATTCTTCAACATCTATTAGCCGATGGCATAGCCTCAGGTGTAGTCAAACCACTGAGTAGAGTAATTTATCCTATAGTTGATGTTTCGAGAGCATTAAGCCTTGCCTTTTCAAAACGATGTGTTGGAAGAGTTCTGATAAATATGAAGGAAACGGTACTGTTAAATAAACAATTAGAATTGACGTCTCGGTATGTGTATTTTTTATTTTATTATTTTATTTTAATAAAAATGAAAAAGATTCCCAAGTCAATGATTAAGTGTAATCCATCATCGCTTACATCAGGTAAGATAGTGGTCAATCGTAAATTAATTTAAATCAATTGTTAATAGTAATTAATTAATGTTAATTGTTGATGGTAATTAATTTTAATAATTTGTTGAATTGACAACACAACAAACATACCTTTCATATTCCTTGTCGGAATCTAGAACATGTTACAGAATTATAATTTAGGTTATGATACATCAAAGGTATTTCTTTTAAGTTTGCAGCTTGATTTATGGTCATTACACAAATGTCATGTCACAATTATGTAAATTTTCAGAATCGCTTTCAGTTCAAAAGGTTCGTACATAGTGATTTGCGATGAAACCATTTTAGGAGTGGAAGTAGCAGGTTGGCTTATAAAGAATGGCGTGAGAAAAGTTGTTCTACACCAGGAAAATACTTCTACGTCAGCATACTACCAAGCTAGAAAAAAGTAAGATTAATCTTGAAACAACCTTTGTAATGAAAAATCGAGTTTTATTAATAAAAATTATAAATTGTATACAATACATTTGGAAAATATGCATTCTACGCAGTTTATAACGACCATTGGATTATTTCAGAACATGGAGCGAGTTCAGTGTACTATCTGCACTTTCTACGGAAAATCTACTGACTAATAGTGGATGTGCCAACTTACTCAATGAATGTGAAAAATTAGCTCCAGTGCAAGGAATTTTCATCATCAAAAATTTTGAAGGAGTACTTGAAACAAACATTAATATACAGGATAGCGTCACTAACAAATTAAGAGAAAATGTAACAATAGTATCAAATATTGATAAAGCTTCAAAGAAAATTTGTAACAATTTAAGGTATGATTATATTTGTTGAAATAATGATGGCAGGTGCATTGTAATTAATATAAATATAACATAAATTTTTGATTTAATGTTACAGTTATTTTGTTGTGGTTGTACCATCTACGATTAATCAAAGTGGTGAAATTAGCGTATCAGCAATTGAAAATATTTGTGAAAACCGCAATGATGATAAACTGCCCGCACTTGTCATACACACAGACGTTTTGATGGAGGTATTTTGTTAAAAAATCCTATGGTTCCAAGTTAGTATTTAACCATACAAAATGATCTCAAGTAACAAACAATGATTTCAGAAAAATATATCAGAAGGATTATCAAAACTGTATAATATTTTGAATACGAGCTTAAAGTATAAATACAGCAACGTGATTATTCGTGAATTGAATGGAGTAAAAGACATTAGTGTGGAATTTATGAACACAGTGTCCAAAATTATTGGTATGGCCAAAACTATCATTTATTTATTTTTAATTTGTATTTTAGTTTATTTTTTTTAAATTTTGTTTCCTTAATGACTGTAAACAAATTTGTGAGGAAAAGTGAAAGGAAGGCGCTTCGACTAACAGTGAAACATTATTGGCTAACTGAATGACTTATTCTGCTGTTCAAGGAATTCCAAAATTTGAAGCTGTTGAAGAAACTAAAATTCTGAGCAGTTTTGGAATCAACGAAGCCTGCTTTGACGAAATAAGAAATCTTTTGAACAGAAATTTTAAAATTGATTACTCATTCGAGGAGCTGCAAAGAATTTCTTTAAGAAGGTAGATGTCTGATTTTTTTAATGTAACTTTAGAGATGTTGATCGTGCTCCTAAGATTAACCTACTACCCACTGACCAAAGATAACGCAAAAATAAATTATTTTGTATGATGTCCATGGTAATCATACTAGTAAGCAGTATAATGTTGAATTTGTGTTTGTTATGTTTAATTAGAGGTAGATCAAAAAGTGTTAAATTTATTAGATCTTCAAATTTATTTAAATACCTAGTTGTTATTCGTTAGTAGTTTTTCGTAACCAATTTCTATGTTTTATTCATGACTTTTTAATAAAAGCCTTACCAATAACGTTATTGTGTAGGTGTAGAAACTATTTTAATAAAACTCATAACTTTCAGTCTCAAAAAGCTATGCGATGATGCAAATCCAATTACTCCATCAATAGAGGGCTTGAAAGCTTTCTACAATTATATTGAAGTGGATGAAATCTATGCCACAGAGCCAATTGTAATCCTGCCCAATATAATCACAACCTGCATCGATAAAGTAAGAAAAACATGAGGTACACATTATACTTTCAGTGTAATAAAAAAAAAACTACAGTAAACTGAATTAAATTTCTAGTTGCCAGATGAATTGAATTCAGAAGAAACTCATTTAATAATGATACCAGGCTTTGAAGGACACAGTCGCATATTTTCATCAGTCGTTGAAAGATTGAAGATCCAAGCTGCTTCGTTGCAACTCTCACCTGATTTGGAAGGAGATACCATACCTCAAATGGCTAAATATTTGTTGGAGGTAAATCAATATTTAAAGTAAAAGATAACATTTGTATTCTTTTAATTTACTTTTAGGAAAGGAAATCGTTCAGTGCTTTCTTTCGCTCTAGGTGGAGCAAAAACTGGGCACGCCTTAATTATGTTAGTCTCTTTTTTGAGGTGTGGCTGGAAAGACCTCACGGCGTTCTCACCATTCCCATGACGCAGGTTGTCATCGGACATGGTCAAATTGGAAGGTTCCTGCACCGGATTAGTGCAGAAGAATCACCCGGGTATCACCACTATGTGGACTGCCAGGAGGAAACAGTGGAGCATACGGTAGAGAGCTCACTCAGAGCACCACCACCGTGTCCTCGGGGGCAACCGGATAAAAACGAAATCTCGCGCTGAATCTTGATACAGGCCAAGGTCCGTAGCGAAGAGGAGTGGCAAGCGGTCGCCTCCTTCTGCGAAGCAGTAATGTTCGTAAAGGAGGCGGCCGCACGCGCACGCTTGAGGAAACGGCCTTTACGCCCAGCGGCCGTGATCTTGATCCTGGTTTCCGGCCACCGCAGGCGCGGGCTTGCGGACGGCAAGCGATTACTGCACGGCTGGATGGCAAGCTACCCATTGCTTGTCATCAGCAATCGTCTACCATAGCTGGCAATGGAGGTTGGGGTCTTGGTGGCTGCAGCGTGTGAATGTTCGTTTCCTCACGCGTGTAGCCATTTGCTAGCATTAGTGATTCACAGAAGGAGGTGACCGCTTGCCATTCCTCTTTGCTTCGCACCGTAGCCTGAATCAGGGGCTGGCTGCGAGTAGTCACTGCCGCCGATTATTTCCACGAGGACGTGCTCCGCCCAATCGTGGGATACCTCCAACGTATGCTCCACCATGGCCTTTGGGCGGTTCACACAATGGTGACACCTGGCCTTTCTTGCACCTGAATCCGATGCAGTAACCTCCTGTACTTACCATGTCCGGTGAGGACCTGCGTCTTGTCGTGGATGGTCAGAACGCCGTAACGCCTCTACTCAAAGAGGCACTTACCGTCATAATTACAGCGTGCTCATCCTTTTAATTTATCTAAGATTTGATCCGTTTTTCTTTTTTTTTCAGCACGTAAAGAAGACATTCAAGTTCAATTCAAAGTTTTATATAATGGGATATTCGTTTGGTGTCAACATTGCGTTAGAAATGGCAGCTATGTTGGAAAAGGAAGGTACGTTTCGCAGATTTTTTTAATTCATCCGTTATTATTAAATATATAAAGCATTAAGAAGGGATCAAAAATGGGCTATTATTCCGAAGAATTTTGAACATCAATGTGATATACCTTATAAGAAAGCTTATTTATACGCTACTCGATCATGATTAAATATGAATTTTTCAGGCCTTTGTTTGTGTAAAAAGCTGAAAAATGTTTTATTAAAAACAAAACGCACAAATTTTTGTTTACTTAAATTCGTTCCTGTGCAATAGACTTATTTAAAATATAGCTAAAAGAACGATGGCAAGGAAATTGTTAATGAAATTATTAAGTGTCTACAGATAGACTCGTAACCGTAACATATACTTGCTAAGTGATTAAATCAATTTTATTAAATCACGTTAATAGCCAGTCGAGTAGCGCAAAAAAAAATCGCCATAATTAGAAACTGAATTGACTAAATTTATTACGATAGAAAATAATCATGGCTTAGTTTTGATTTTTCTGGCTTCACTTCATGACATTTGGCTAAACTAAACTCTTATTGTTGTCTTACAAAAATAAAAAATAAACTTATATAAATCTTAGATAAGTAACTAATTATATGCTTTGCTATATGAATTGATAATAAATACTTCAAAAATATGTACATTTCAACATAAGATAATAAACATAAAAATAAAAATAACTGTTATTGTTTGGAAAAAAGTGGCTAAAATGATGTAATGTATATCATTGTCACCACAATAAGTACAATATCGAGAATAACATCGTCAAAAAAAAAACATGGTATTACACATTACATTTCAACCAAATGACTTCTAGAAAAAGAAAACATAACATTTGACATGATATCATGTCGTTCATTCAAAAATGCGTTTTTTAAATTTATAAGGACGTACGTAGGTATTATTGACATAATATAAGTAATTTCACCAACTTTAAACTTAAATACTCGGATTCTTTTAATACTAATGTCTAAAATTAAATTGTTAAGAAAGTTAATCTATATATTTTTCATCATTATACGCTAAAAAAATATGCCAGCAAAATTTTGTTCAGGACTTCGCCATGATCCTTTAAAGACAAAACATATTAAAATAAAATAAATAAATAATAAGTATTAATTTCACAGAAACAGCACTTTGCACTGTATACATTGTTTAGAAATTATTATTTACAATATTTATGCAATAATAGACTCTATCTTTTAAACTAGGACTAGCCTGTATCTTAAAAGATAGGGTTCAACTATGTTAATACAAGTGAAGACAGTGTCAGTGATTTAGGTATACTAACAATTGTACTGAAATAAATATAAAAAAAAAGAAAAATCAAATACAAAAAAAACCAATTCCACCAGGTGTGTATGTGTGTATGCATGTTTATAGGTGTGTGGATATATGTGGGGTGTGAGGGTGTTTGTTTGGAGTGTGTGTAGGTTGAGTGTGTGGTTTTTTTTTTTGAGTTTTGATTGATATGAAATATACATAGTAATTGGATTCACAGTATGAGATGTGATCTTTGAGTATGTGTATGAAGTGATGATAAATTATGTTATATTAGGAGATATAAGTTAGAAGATTCTCTGTTGCCACATAGTCTTGTTGTGATAGCCACTGAATTATTTGTTTCCTTATCGTATATTTATTTAAATCCAAGATGTTTAGCTTTTTATGTAAATTTTTATATAAATACTTGCTTAGAAGAACGTAAAACTGATGTTTGGCAAAAGAGGTTTTGTGTTTAACGCCTGACGGAATATTTGTGCGTTTATTAGGGATTGATTTGGAAATGGATCCATGAATCTTGAGGACCGACTGCAGAATGTACAGTTGTCTAACAGTCAGGACCTCACAGTCCTCATAGAGTTGTTTAGTTGGATATCGGTATGGTTTTCTACTCATAACCTTCAATACAGCTCTTTGAGCTCTCTCAGCTCTCAACATGCTTGTTTTTGCTGCACCGCCCCACGCAGTAATGCAATAACCAATTATGGACTGACACAGTGCAAAATAGACCATCCTCAGTGTCCCCTTATCAGCGGAATCTCTTAGCAATTTGAAGACGTAAATGAGCCGCAATATTCTAGAGGTTATCGCATCAAGCTGTTTGTCCCACCTAAGGTATTCATCGATATGCAAACCTAGGTATTTGACACTTTCACATCTGTCCAGTGTCGGGCAAGCACATGTATATGATGAACTCTGGCATGAGTGAGCAATTATTTTAAAGTCTTTTGGGGGCATAGTATTTCGTCGGATTGAGAAAGAAATGTAACAGGTCATATCCAAGTTGAGAGTTAATAGGTTATCATGGAACCAGCCCATGATCCGACCCAGAGCGTTTTCTGCCGTAGCCTTAACCACATCCCAAGTAGGTCCATGAACGACAATTGCAGTGTCATCGGCATACGCGTAGATTTTGCAGTTAGGGAGAATCATTCTGCAGAGGTCATTCATGTAAATCAGGAACATAGTTGGCCCCAATATACTTCCCTGAGGCACGCCATAGGTCACAGTTTGCTCATCACTGAGACAATCACCTATCTTAACCAGCTATATTTATTATTATGTTAATGCAATATTAAAACGTGTCGAAAGAAGGGCAAATCCGTAAATCTCAGACTGTCGATTGGTCAACTTGACGTCTGAAGTTGAAATAAACACACACAGATACACAATACGTCATTGAGATAAACACATATAAAGTTATATTGTCACATCAATTACCGCAGCTAACCCTGTAAAATTATATATAATGAAACAAGCTGGTACCTAATCCACTACATTAACAAAAAAAACCGGCCAAGAGCGTGTCGGGCCACGCTCAGTGTAGGGTTCCGTAGTTTCCCGACCGTCACAATAAGTGTACCCGCTTATGAGTTTAAAAAAATGCTTGCATATACGATTATACTACAAACTTAGTCCAGAAATTATTTTGTACAACCTTTTTGTATTTTTGTACAAAAATTTTTCTTTCCATCAAGTTCAAAATGATTTTCCTAGAAAGTCCTTATAAAGTTCTACTTTTCAGATTTTTTTTATTCATATTTTCTAAACTTATGGTTCAAAAGTTAGAGGGGGGGACACATTGTTTTTTACTTTTGGAGTGATTATTTCCGAATTTATTGTTTACATTATCAAAAAATGATTTTAGTAAACCCCTATTCATTTTTAAATACCTTTCTAAAAATATATCACACGTTAGGGTTGAAATTAAAAAAAAAATAACTTCCCACTTTACATATAGGGGGGCAACCCTAATAAAACATTTTTTTCCAATTTTAATTTTAACACATTGTCGGCGTGATTGATATACATATTGGTACCAAATTTCGGCTTTCTAGTGCTAACGGTCACAGAGATTAAGCGAGGACGGACAGACGGACAGACAGACAGACAGACAGACAGACAAGGCAAAACTATAAGGGTTCCTAGTTGACTACGGAACCCTAAAAAGAGGACTGTAAAATATTATTTATTACTCAAAAAAATCAAGATATTAATGTTCTTTCAGCCTGTGTAATTCAGATTGCTGTTCAATTTTTAATTTATTTTTAGTTCAAGTACCATTTATTAATTATTAAATACATACATTTGTTAAACTTCTCCATTTATTTTGTGGTTTTCAGGATATACAGGCGTAATCTATTGTTTGGATAGCAGTCCCGACGCAGTCAAAGTTCAACTTAATTCGTACCTTGGGATATTGCCAGATTCTGAACTACAGAATTCTGTAATAACAGAACTTTATAGCCTTATTTCTGGTAAAGATAATAAAAATCTACGTGAAGAATTATTTAACTTGGATGACTGGCCAAAAAAGGTAGAACACAGTATGAAAAAACTCCAGCAAAATATGACCCACTCCTATGAATATATAAAAGAAATAATAGAATCAGTGTACAAAAGAATTATATTAGCAAAGGCATACGAGCCTGATCTCAAGCTGGAATCTAAACTTGTGCTTATGAAAGGTATACCACATCCAAAAGCAGAGAGTCTTGACTATGACTACAACTTACATAAATATACAAAGCAACCAGTCAGTGTTTTCCAAATAGAAACTGATCATTCAAATATACCATTTGATAGTGATATATCTAATCTAGTTAACAAAATGCTGGAACCAAAACTACTGGAGGAATATAAAAACAAAAATCTGTGTGAAGTTTCTCCAGAAACCGTTGAGAAGATTGAAGGTTCTCAAAAATCAGCACTGAGAGTTGTCACAAAGAAAAAACAGCCAAATTTTGTTGCTTAGAAGAAATAGTACATAAAATACGGCCATTTTTTAATTATGTTGTCAATAATAGTTTGTTTATTTATAAATAAAGAAATACTTTCAAGACAAAAATACTGATTTTACATTTTATATTCCCGATCTACAACATAAGAAAACTTATTTTCTTCAAATCATCAACTTATGATTGTATATTTATTGTTAGCTGAAAAGTGATGTCACAGTTGCCAAAAGGAGGGGACCACCCTCTCCACCGCCGCACGTCTATATAAGCCGCTGCGCGCTCATTTCAACCCCTTTTTCTTGTGGAGTCGACTTGCCTTGGGAACCTCTGCCCGTTTGCATAGCCAATTCTGCCTTTTTATTTTTGCCTTGTATTAATTTAAGGAGTGTTTTCAATTTTTTGTAATTGTGAATCGAAATAAACCGTCATTTTTGTTTGTTGCATATTTTTTTTATTTCAATTTAGTTTTAAACTTCTTAGATCAGAAGTGGGATACGATTCCTTTTATCTATAGTCGGTTCCGCTCTTAAAATTAAGGCAGATTGGCTATTCAAGAAAAACATTAAAAAAAAAAATACCTACCGTCAGAATAAAACTACCGCGGGTACAGTAAGTAAATGTGGTAAGGTGTACGTTGATTAAATTTGGTGAGTACGTTCCGATTTGTTTACATTGCTTTATAACTGACTAGATCAGTTTGTTAAGTGTTTTATTTCCGTGTACCTACACAACAAAAGTTAACTGATAGTTATTCTCTTTCAATTGTTTTGTTCAAAGTTAACTATTAAAGTATAAATATGTCTAATGACAGTCGAAAGAGTAGAAGTTGCTCCAAGTTCTAGTATTCGTAATACGAGATCTAGTAAACATAACTCGCGTTCTAGGCAAGGTAGAAAACGTCGTAGGTCTTCTAATGATGTCTTAACTGAACAGATGCAACAAATATTGAATCGGCTTTCATCATTGGAAGAGCGGCGCTATACGCCTCCGCCGCTGCAACCGTGTGAGGCAATTGCTGACGCATCCCCGAAGACGCCACCGCGACCACAGAGGCAAGCAGCAGAGCTTCGAGGGTGAGCGGCTCCTTCGTCGCCAGGCCCTTCCGTGAGCTCTACAGCTGACCGCGATACTGGTGCGACAGATCGAATAATCGAAGCTATTCGGTCAATCAACACGATGGTCGAGCGGCATTGTCGAACATTATTGAACATGGTTCGCATAGAATGCAATCACCGGCAAAACGAATGGTCAGATGTTATGTGGCGACTGCAGTTGGTTTTGAACATAACAAAATGAAAAACCACCAAATTTTCTCCCTTGAACGTTCTAGTAGGTATCGAGGCGGCTACACCGCTCATTCGACACCTGATCAGAGATGTTGCTCTGGAGGACTCTCATCCAAACCGCGAAGCGTTGCGAGAGATGCAGAGACAAAGAGCTTCTGAGCGTTTGAAGGCTCATCAACAGCAGCAAGACGCAACCGTTAACGCTGACCGCAAAACCCCACGGTTATTTAAAATTAATTCTTTTGTCTTTGTTAAAAAACAGGCACAAATCACTGGCAAGCTCGATTCAGGTATGCGCGGGCCATACCCTGTGGTCAAGGCGCTTCCCCAAGGTCATTACGAGCTGCAACTACTGGCGGGCTCTTATGGAAAAGCGACCCAGGCTGCGGCAGAGTTCATGGTGCCATGGCGAGGGGAATGGACTCCTGACACGTGTGCAACTTTTTTTGAAGGTATTTGAGCTACGCTCGCTGATAAACTAACGTCGTGCCTATGTCATGCGAGTGTAGGAACCATGTGGTATGCTAACGTCTTGCCTATGCCACATGAGGATGTGAGAAATACACGCTAACGTCGTGCCTATTTTTCTTACGATTGTTTTGTATGAATATGGTATGCTAACGTCGTGCCTATGCCATGTGGGGATGTGAGAAATACGCTAACGTCGTGCCTATGTTTCTTACGATTATTTTGTGTGAATGTGGTATGCTAACATAACGTCGTGCCTATGTATGCCATAAGGGGATGTGAGAGACGCGCAAATGCAATGTGTCTAGTGATAATGCATTTGAGGTGTCTGCAGCGGCTCATTTGCATTATTACAACGAATGTGATTCCTAGGAAACTGATTTCTGGAAATTACGCGTCATTTTTAAGAATAAAAATAAATGAATTGTTTTAACTGTTCTCAGGTGTAACTGTGACTGTAACGATGACGATATGGAGTCCACGCCTGAGCAGGCTGTCGACAACGTGTCTTCTGATGTGATGGTGCCAGAACCTGTACCAAGCACTCCCAGTGCAACGCTGCTATAAAACCAGGAGCACGAGGACGTTCTCCAGTCAGGAGAGGCCGTGTTAGCTGAAAAGTGATGTCACAGTTGCCAAAAGGAGGGGACCACCCTCTCCACCGCCGCACGTCTATATAAGCCGCTGCGCGCTCATTTCAACCCCTTTTTCTCGTGGAGTCGACTTGCCTTGGGAACCTCTGCCCGTTTGCATAACCAATTCTGCCTTTTTATTTTTGCCTTGTATTAATTTAAGGAGTGTTTTCAATTTTTTGTAATTGTGAATCGAAATAAACCGTCATTTTTTATTGTTGTATATTTTTTTTATTTCAATTTAGTTTTAAACTTCTTGGATTATTTTATTTATTTAAGTGGGGATTTTTTTCCAATGTGTAAAATGATTCCCGGGATGTAGCCATCGGGAAATACAGACTCCGATAGGGAATTCCACTCCTTAGCTGTACGCACTATGAATGTGTTTCCATAACATTTCATGCGTATAGGTGGTGTCTACTATGTACCGATGGTGCATCGCTGTACGCACAGGGTCCGATGATGGAATGGGCTAAGTGGAATTAGGCTATGCAATTCCGACTCATACTCCTCGAAATACAACCGGTCGTCGTTTATACCGCATACGTCGAAGGACTGGAACAGTCTGCCTGCTGCTGTCTTCCCGTCCGATTATAATTTGGGTGTCTTCAAGGCTAGAGTGAATACGCTCTTAATAAACTAGTGCGCCTCACCATCAAAGATTGCATCGCTACTTACCATCAGGTGGGATCGCTTTAGTTAGTTTATCTCAATTAAAAAAAAAAAAAGAAAACTGACAGGCTAACACCAACAAGATCAAGATGGTCTGTTATTGGCATGGTTACACCCCGGAAAGTTGGAGCAAGGCAGAATGGTTCCTTTTAGCAGAAAATAGACAAGCTTGGGTTTTAGCAGCACTGAACTTGACCAAATTAGCATTACACTATTCAGAAACTTCCTCCCAGGTCAAGTTCAAATTAAATAACAAAGCTAAGTAAGGCGCTATTTGTAGTCTCCATAATTGAGGTAAAAACTTTAGTAGACATACCCCATAGATCTTTTTTTTAGTTGAGAAATCATCAAATGATATATTCCGCCCTTTTCATGTCGAACCTTTACCGACTAAAACCCACTCCTAGTAGGAACTAGGATTGGGTTTTAGAAAGGTAACGTAGGAACGTTACCTTTCATTCCAGGGCCGGGTTTTCTTTTTAGAAGCGAAACCGTATGCATCAGAATGGCGGGTGTAATTTCCAGATTTGCCTAAATTTATTATAGTTATTTGGTACCTTCTGTGTACCTTTACGTACCTCTTTTGAAAATCTGTGTACCTAAACCCATACAATGATATTTTAAAAATTAGGTACACCCGCCATCCTAACGTCAAAACCGCGGGTGTACTGCTAACTAATATATGTAGCCAAGCGTACTGTACTTATAAGTAAATTTGGTACCTCTTGTGTACCTGCAGATACAAGTATTAAATAAACGAAATATTGTAACATTGCTGCGAAAAAAAGAAAAGATTTTTCTTAGACGACGTTACTATTTTATAATCTATACATCTATACATATAAATAAAATTGGAGTGTCTGTTTGTAATATTGAAATAACTGATTTTTACTACATGCATATGAATATACGGTACATACACCAAAATAACATTTTTTTAAATTTTTTTCTGTCTGTCTGTTTGTCCGGGCTAATCTCTGAAATGACTGGACCGATTTTGACGGGACTTTTTTGGCAGGTAGCTGATATAATAAGGAGTAACATAGGCTACTTTTATTTTAGAAAAAATAAATTCAAAATCTTGTAGTCCAAGCGTAAAATAGTAACGCCGTCTAAGAAAAATCTTTTCTTTGTTTCGCAGCAATGTTACAGTATTTCGTTTAAAGAGAGGTACGTAAAGGTACACAGAAGGTACCAAATAATTGTACAAAATTTAAGCAAATCTGGAAACTACACCCGCCATTCTGATGCACACGCAAAACCATGGTCTCTCAATAATGATTTTGTAATTTATACCTACATAATATAATAATATATGTATGTACATACATATGTAATAAAACTGCTCACTTCAGTAGAAAATAATATTTATTACTCACTCATTTGGATTGTCTAGAAGTCAGAAAAGTGATGCTAGTTGAACATTCTAAGGCGTAGATCTCATGGAGAAGAATGTGCAAGAAACTCCATGGACACTCTTTTTAAAATTATGCCATTACAATTATTTTCCTAACACTATAATAGTGTCATGCTCTGCAGCAGAGCCACCACTTTAAAAGTCGATTAATTATATCTTAAAATGATGTACGTCAAACGTACATAATGTACGCATACAGTCATTACTGTACGTGCAATAGGTAATGATAAAATAGAGATTGATTGTGGCTCCGCTACAGAGCATACTCTCTAGCAGAGCCACACAAAACTTAAACTCAGGAAAGACAAACGCTACTGAGTTTTCATAAAATCTGTTGTACGAACAGTGTTTATTGCGTACGTGTTGAAAAATACCATTATTATATAGCGGTTTTATTTATTTCACTTTTTTAAGTTTTCATAGAAAGCGCCTGATTATTTACACATAATGTTTTGCAGCTGGTGCTATATTTGCGATTACGCGCTCAATCATAGATATTATGATAAAGGAGCATTTTATTTTTTATTTACATAGGTAATATTACTAGATTTGTTTACTTTTCCGATATGCTCATGATTTATATTCCATCAGTCGTTACTTCCTGTTCCAACTAATGCTTACGAAAGTATACACTTGTTTTTGTACGTCGCGATGCTAAAGATAGAAGATAATTCTGTACCAATTTGTCAAATGATTTCAGCTACACAAACCATGGATAATAATTTATATTTCAATGGTTAAAGAAATGGATCGGTGATATGAAAGCGCCGAACGAAGTCATTTGCGATGAGTCGGCTGCAATTATAGGAGCTGTTGTGAATGCGTTCACAAGATTAACCACAACCAGGGAATATTTATCACACTGCTTTAATGTTTTGTGCCAAGGAGAACGTAGTCAAATTACTTGCCATTTAAGATTGGATATGTTACACTTCTTAAAGTCCTTGTATCGCCTACAATGTTTGTAGTTCGTTGATGTACGTGTCAAGTCTTTTTATATTAGATATCTGTTAGGACTGAAAAATTGTACGAATTTTGAGATGGCAAAAACTATACCTAATTGAAAATTTAATTGTCCTTGGGCTGCAGAAATATGATAGATATTTAAAAGACGGTGGCAAAAGCAAATGCGATAAAGCTCGAGAGTTACTAAAATCTCTTGGACTGTCAAGTGAAGGTTCTATTAACATTGATCAGATTGATGAACATGTGACTTGTACCCAAGAAGATAATGAAAGTGTTAACAATTCTTTTATTACTTGGTTTGATGCAATCGTTGTTTCTGAAACTGTTCACTCTGATGTAAGTGAAAAAGCGGACTTCGAAAACGTATATTATTTTCTAAATTTTGTAAAATGTTTTCGCAAACTTGTGCTAAGATTATCTCTCTGGTCGAATGTTATGTATCTCTACATTCCAAACTCCTCTGACTCATCAGCTGTAGCTACCAGCAGTAATGTAGAAAGGTGCTTCAAAAATATTTAAACTTTATTATTGCACAGTAGAAGCGGACTAATGAGAGTTGATGATTTTGTAATGAAACATACACCGTTTTTAACGGGAGGATTGAAATCAGCTAATTGTGCCAATTTCCTAAAAAGTAAATGTAAAAATTTTGACGAAGATTTAAAACAGCGTGAATGAAGACACTAATTCAAGAAATAGTGACTTTACTTGAGAATCGGTCTTTAAAAGTAACCCTAAGCTGAAACAAAATTGGCGCAATAAAACAGAAAATAGAAAAAGTAAAACCCAGATTAAACGAAATAGAAATTCTACCTAATACATTTGCACATCAGGTATAAAAAAAAAAAAAAACCGGCCAAGAGCGTGTCGGGCCACGCTCAGTGTAGAGTTCCGTAGTTTCCCGTCCGTCACAATAAGTGTTCCTACTTATGAGTTTAAAAAAAGGCTACTTGTTACGTTGACATACTAGGTACGGAACTCTAATAAATAATAAAGCCATTTATTTCTTGCTTTTTTTTTTAAAGTTTAAATACTTTGTGAAAGTATCTATCTATATAATTTTTTTTTTTTTTTTTAATATTTTAGTAGTTCAAATTATAGTAAGTACTTTAAAAGTTAGGTTTGTTCATTTTAAATTGTAAATAGATTTACTCGGCAAGAACCCCGGTTTGGGTAAAGGCCTCCTCCAAAGATGCCCATACATCTCTATCTAGTGCTAAGTCAGTCGTCCAGTTTGGGCCGGCTGTCCGTCTGAGATCATCTTCCCATCTGGTTAGTGGTCTACCTCGGCTTCTCTTGCCAGTCGGGCCCTTCCACAATGTCACCCTAGCGGTCCATCTTTGATCAGTGTATCTCACGACATGGCCAGCCCATTTCCATTTTAGTTTTAGTGCTTGCGTTAGAGCGTCAGTCGCTTTGGTGGTTTTTCTTATCTTAGTATGTCTTACTTTCTCTATCTTCCTTATGTTGAGCATGCTTCTCTCTAGCCCTCTTTGACAGGTTCTGATTTTATTTGTGGCTTTAGAGGTGAACTTGCACGTCTGGCACCCATACGTCAGACATGGTAAGAGACTCGAGTTCATGACTTTTGTTTTGATGTCTATCGGCATATTACTTTTAGTTTTCAATATTTATTCCATGAAAATTGTACCCTTCTTTCTATTTCCAGTATGTCGCTGTTTTTGTCAAAACTTATCGATTTTCCCAAGTAGATGTATTTTTCAACATGTTCTAGTGGCTCTCCATTGATTATTATGGGTCTTTTCCAGCTGTCGTTGGTCATTACCTTGATTTTTGTTAGATTCATCTCTAGTCCCACCTTAGCACTGGCTTCGTGTAGAGACTCTATCATGCGTTGCATCTGGCCGGCCGTCTCTGACAGAAGGACAAGGTCGTCTGCGAACCTAAGATGACTTAGATAATTACCTTTTACATAGAGTCCCAGTCTGTCCCAATCCAACTTACTAATTATGTTGTACTCTAATAAATACGGAACCCTAAAAACGGGCCCACAAAGGACGGTGATAACTAAAACAGTATGCTAGTAGAAATTTCAGCGATTGTGCACTCGTAAAATTACGAATATATTTAGGAAGTCATGAAAGCACGGAAAATCTTAACATCGACTACATACATAGATACATACATAGATTAATTAGTAACCCAGTCGATGTTAACCAGAAGAAGTTTTCGGTGGTAATTTTGGATTGCGAGAACCGATTTTAATAATTCTTTTTTTTATTGAAAGAAGATACGATCAGGATAATAAAATATGTAAACAAAGTTGAAAAAAAAGGCTTGCATATACGATTATACTACAAACTTAGTCCAGAAATTATTTTGTACAACCTTTTTGTCTTTTTTGTACAAAAACTGTTCTTTTCATCAAGTTCAAAATGATTTTCCTAGAAAGTCCTTATAAAGTTCTACTTTTCATATTTTCTAAACTTATGGTTCAAAAGTTCCCCCCCTAACTTTTGAACCACACGAGGGGACACACATTGTTTTTTACTTTTGGAGCGATTATTTCCGAAATTATTGACATTATCAAAAAATGATTTTAGTAAACCCCTATTCATTTTTAAATACCTATCTAACAATATATCACACGTTAGGGTTGAAATTTAAAAAAAAATCACTTCTCACTTTACATGGGGGCTACACTAATAAAACATTTTTTCCAATTTTTATTTTACCACTTTGTCGGCGTGATTCATATACTTAATTGGTACCAAATTTCAGTTTTCTAGTGCTAACGGTCACAGAGATTAAGCGACTAACTACATATTAAAAGAAAGAACAAAAAACAGGTATTATTCTATTTTATTTATATTTTGCTGACATAATTTACTGTAGGTTAATTTAAATGTCAAAAAATAATAATAAACAAAACCATGGAAAATAGGTTGATAATACATATAATACTCGTAGGTAGGTAAGTACGAGTATAATAGGTGCATGTGCAATTATGCATGTTGGAAAAGTAAACAAATCTAGTAATATTATCTATGTAAAAAATAATATGCTCCTCTATCATAATATTTATGGTTGAGCGCCTAATCACAAATATAGCACCAACTGCCAAACATTTTGTGTAAATAATCAGGCGCTTTCGATGAAAACTTAAAAAAGTGAAATAAATAAAACCGCTATATAATAATGGTATTTTTCAACACGTACGCAATAAACACTGTTCGTACAACAGATTTTATGAAAACTCAGTAGCGTTTGTCTTTCCTGAGTTTAAGTTTTGTGTGGCTCTGCTAGAGAGTATGCTCTGTAGCGGAGCCACAATCAATCTCTATTTTATCATTACCTATTGCACGTACAGTAATGACTGTATGCGTACATTATGTACGTTTGACGTACATCATTTTAAGATATAATTAATCGACTTTTAAAGTGGTGGCTCTGCTGCAGAGTATGACACCTATAATAATGCAATAGACAAATTGTGCGTCTTACCTCAACGGCCACCGGACCAAGAGTGACTCCCACCATTACATCCCCCACTTATTCACAGATAGTTACAAATACGTTTCGGTGTTGCCAGCACAATTAGTCGATTGCAATGAACAATCGAATATAAAATATCGTTAATGTTATGTATGTATATGTAGTTATAGATGTGGCTGCGCCGCATAGTAAGGAAAACTGTCTAATACATCAGTGCGAATCATTCCGTCTTTCTATTCACACCTCCGTAGCTTCCTACCTAACATTGGCGACGAGTACCCACATTCTGCAATTATGTTCGGTGTAAATTCAATTTTGGGGACTGTATCCAATTTTGATCACCATACACAAGATTGGAAGCTATATAAGGGGCGACTCCAGCAATGGTTCATCGCCAACAGCATCGGCGAGGATAATGACAAGGCTGGAGTGAAGAGGAAAGCGGTGTTATTGAGCGCGCTCACGGAGAACACGTATCAGCTCGCGTGTAATCTAGCCTTGCCGGAAGATTTGAGTACGAAGAACTATGACGATATCCTGAAGATCTTGGATGACCATTTCGTTCCGAAGCGCTGCGGGTTTGCGGAAAGGCATAAGTTTTATAGCGCTGTGCAGCAACCCGGCGAGACGCACTCGCAGTGGGCCGCTAGGCTAAGAGGCCTCGCTGCTTACTGCGCGTTCAAGGATTTGGAGGATCATCTTCTAGACAAGTTCGTCATGGGCATGCTACCAGGTCATGAACGAGACAAACATTTTGCCCAAAATATCAGCGACTCACTTGACACTGAGTAAAGCTGTGGACCTAGCGGAAACCGCACGAAGTGCGCGCTTGGGCGCCGCGGTAGATCCAGTAGGAAATATCGGTGGAAACCAGGATTCGATCTTCAAAATAAACCAAAGTGATAAAAGCAAAGTTTCGGGTACGTCATCAATCGTACAGCGTGAAAAGTGCTCGGTGTGCGGTTACAAAAATCACAAGTCATCGGAATGTTGTTTCGCTAACTATACGTGCAAGTTGTGCAATTGCAAAGGACATCTACGTAAAATGTGTACGAAAAACAAAGTGCATCGCATTGAGCAAGGTAGTACTGATGACGAGGGAGATGATGGTGAGTTACTCTTAAATATTAATACTTTTGATGAAGTGCCAATGACAGAAACAGTGAGTCTGGAGGGTCAAAGTATAAAGTGTGAAATAGACAGCGGTTCGCCTGTTTCTGTTATATCTGAAAACTTATATAAAAATACATTTCCTGGAGTACCGTTATCAGCACCTACAAAAAAATTAATGACTTATACAAGTACTAAAATGTTAGTAACAACCATGTCAATGCAAGTTTCATATAAAAATCGTACGGTCAGATTGCCTGTCTATGTCATACGCAATGGCGGTCCTCCCCTCCTCGGCCGTGATTTTATGCGCGCCTTTGGTTTACGAATTGTATCAACACTTGGTAACTGCAACAACATTACCTCTGCAGACAATATATTACAAGAACTAGTTCAGGCTTATCCTAATGTGTTCTCTGAAGAACTAGGATGTTTCAAAAAATTTGAAATTATCCTACCCCTTAAAGAAGATGCAAAACCTGTGTTTTTTAAATCGCGCCCGGTGCCATTTGCCTTAAGAGATAAGGTAAACAAAGAATTGGACAGATTAGTCGCACTAGGAATTCTAAAACCGGTTTCTTATTCAGAGTACGCGTCACCGATCGTACCCGTACTCAAACGTGACGGTAGTGTTCGCATTTGCGCTGATTACTCGGTAACGATAAACAAACAACTGCAAGTCGAAAAATATCCATTCCCCACTGCGCAAGAACTTTTCACCAAACTGCACGGTGGAGAAGAATTTAGTAAGCTATCAATATACCTACGTTAAAGAAAAAAATAAAAGGAGAAAATACTTGAAGAAAGGAAAACTACCAAACGAAATTCCACTCTCTGTCCCAGAAAAAATGCTAACTTCGCTGAAAGATTACCTGACGACTAATAACTTAAATATAAAAATACAGAAAAAGTATAATTTACTTCAAAAAGCACTACAAGAAATATCTAGACAGTTGTATACCTCAAAAAACAAGAAAAATAAGATTGGAGATGAAGCCGAACTGCTCATTGAATCCAGGAAAATTCTTTTGGAAAACAAAAAACAGAACAGAGCACAGATAACGCACATAAGTAAACAAATAAATGAAAAAAAAAGGGCACATAGAAAACAAATAAGAAATAGAACCATTCAACGCTATATTGAAAAATCAGGAGGCGTAAAGAAAGCTCTAAAAGAACTGAAAGAGAATACTTCCTGGATTCCATCTATGAAAAGCAAGACATCTGGGAAGAAGAATACAAACTGAACTGAAATTATGGAAATAGCAACAACGTTTTACAGCACATTTTATGATGACATAGACAACACAAACACCCAAAAGCTACAGATAGAAGATGAAGAAGCTATCCTCCCAATACTACAAAGCGAAATAAGGAAGGCAGTATTATCCCAAAAGAACTTCAAATCCCCTGGAGATGATGGAATAACGAACCAAATTCTAAAAGGATGCCTAGACTACATAATAGGCGTTATTACAAATCTGTACAACGATATTCTAATAAAAGAAATAATACCAAAACAATGGACGTCATCCACCATCATACTACTCAATAAGAAAGGTGAAACGGCAGACATAAACAACTACAGACCGATCAGCCTGATATCCAACCTATACAAGGTATTTGCAAAACTAATATTGAACAGAATTAGTGCAATACTGGATGAAAATCAGCTGAGAGAGCAGGCGGGATTCAGAAGCAACTTCTCAACAATGGATCATATTCATGTCATAAAGCAAATTATTCAAAAAAGCAATGAGTATGGTAAAATATATTACTTAGCATTTGTAGAATACAGCAAGGCTTTTGATTCGCTGAAACACTCACACATCTGGGACGCTCTAGTATCTCAAGGAGTACACCCGAAGTATATCAGGATAATTAAAAACATATACAATGAATCAACAGCAAAAATCCAGACTGAAAGAAAAGGACCAGCGTTTAACATTAAAAAGGGAGTACGTCAAGGGGACCCCCTCTCACCAAAACTGTTCTCAGTGATACTGGAACATAAACGGCGAAAACCTTAACCACCTAAGATTCGCAGATGACCTGATTCTGCTTAACAAAAATCAAGAAGGCTTAAAAACAATGCTAACACAATTAGATAAAGAAAGCAGAAGCGTGGGCTTGACTATGAATCTGGATAAAACACAATTAATGACAAACCATATAAAAACACCAATTACAATAAATTCTAACCAAATAGAATATGTTGAGGAATATACGTACTTAGGACAAATTATCGCACCGGAAAACCAGATGCAGAAAGAAATAAACATAAGAATAAGTAACGCTTGGAAAAGATTCTGGTCCCTTAAGGAAGTAATGAAGTATCCTCACATACCACTGAAAGATAAGATGACTGTATTCAACTCATGTTGGTGTGGCGGTTTTCCCTATTTGGTCGATAATATATAATAACCTTCGGAAGGAATGGAATGACACCCTTGCCCAAACAAATCAGCAACTCAACAAGATCACTCACCTTCGACCGTTGAACCGCGTGATCTGGCTGTGGTCTGGAGAAAACACTCCCGAACTTTCTTGAGGCTAGATGATAGGATGTCGGTGGCTTGACGGGTGTCGGTAAGCGGATGAGGGCTCTCGACTCAGCTTAATGCTAGAGGAGAGGTTTCGCGGCGGAGAGAGAGAGAGAGAGGAGAGATTGCGGGTTCGATTTAGTATCGAAATGCAAAATTGAATGATGTCTTTTATCGCATACTTTACAGTTATGATTAGATTTGCATTTTGACGTTATGTGTTTATTACTAAAACAATTTATGCAAAGGTTTTTTTGTTTTATATAATTGAAGCGTTCCTTTGCAGAGAGGTTTTTAAATTCCATACATTGATATAGTTGCGAGTGACTATTAAGTTTACAATAACAACACGAAGAAGCATTGTCATTAGGCTGACTACTAGTTATAGCGAAAGTATTCGAAGTCTTTAATGGTCGAGTGTTGTTATTATTATTACGCGGACGAGAATGAGAACTATTTTGTTGCGGATTACCGAACGATATGGAACCCGACGTTCATTCAAGCATTTTTGTATGATGACGTATGAAAATAATCAGGTCTGAACTATCAGGAATTTCCTTGTCACGTATTGACGACTCAAATTGTTGAACTAATTGCAAATCTAATTTCTTTAACATTATGTAAGTTATTATAAAATCTGTTAAATCCTGAATACCTAATTGTTATAGAGCGTGAAATGAGGAATTAATCCTTTCCACGAAATCATTCAATTGACCGGGCGAATTAGTGGGTAATTTTGATTCAAATATGTTGTTTAAATATAAAGTACCCAGCAGGCGTTTATCTTGATACTTAGTTATGAGTGAGTTCAATATTGTGGAATAATTGGCCTTGTTGGGAACAATTCCCGCGAATACTGCAAGTGCCCTGCCACTCAATTTTCCAACTAAATACTGTACCCTGTGGGCATCAGATAAACTATTATTGTTATGGACATTGGTTTTGAATGACTCGTAGAACAAAGGCCAATTCGATGGATTACCGTCAAAGGACGGTAATTCAATGGGTGGCAGTCTGCATTTAGTTATATCTTCAGATACTGGCCCATCTCCGACACGAGATCCGCTGATTCTCTGTTCTGGTTCAACTAATAATGAACGTATTTAAGCAACATGTGAATACAATTGTTCGAAAGACTTCCAATCGCTGAAGTTAAGTGTATATGTAGGATTACTTTCGATTTCTAATAAGTTATATTGATCACATAACGAATTATATTCGTCATATAATTTTGAAATGTTAGACGTGGAAGCTATAAATGTATATTTGGACCTGGTATCAATTCCAGGTTGCATATTTTTGGATGCGTTATACAAAGCATTGATTTGCTCGAAAACGGCTTGTTTTTTAGCGGATATTAATTTCAACTTCGTTTCGGTCGCCATCTTGATTGCCGAGACAAAGAAAACGAACCACGCCTGTTCGCCTACAATAGGTATTGAACAGGTATATTATTTTTGCGCTATATGAACGCTTGTGTATATATATTATAACCAAATAAGTATATAAAGTAAATATATAGATAAATAAATAAGCGGGAGATGTAAGAGGACTGGTTCTATCCTGCTCGACGGACCAACAAAAATGGTGTGGCGGTTTTCCCTATTTGGTCGATAATATATAATAACCCTCGGAAGGAATGGAATGACACCCTTGCCCAAACAAATCAGCAACTCAACAAGATCACTCACCTTCAACCGTTGAACCGCATGGTCTGGCTGTGGTCTGGAGAAAACACTCCCGAACTTTCTTGAGGCTAGATGATAGGATGTCGGTGGCTTGACGGGTGTCGGTAAGCGGATGAGGGCTCTCGACTCAGCTCAATGCTAGAGGAGGGGTTTCGCGGCGATACTTAGAATAGAAAGCGATAGCGGTAGTTCGTTTGCGATGTGCGCTCACGCTCGGTCGCGCTCAGTATAGTACTGGTTATTGCGTAGCTTACTCGCCAAAGGAAGCGAGAGCGAGACAGCCGAATTGAATTGCCAGGTTGAAGCGAGACAACGATATTCGGCTTGCGATCCCACCAAGTGCCGACACGTAAGAACAATGGCGTCAGCACATGTATATTATCATGTTTAACCTATGGAGCACAAACCTGGGCTCTCACTAACAAACAGAGTGAAGCACTCAGGGTATGTCAAACCAAAATGGAAAGGAGCATTCTGAACATCAAGCTACGAGACAAAATCAGACTCACAAATATAAGAAACAAAACAAAAGTTACAGATGTCACATACACAGTGAGAAAACTGAAATGGAACTAGGTAGGCCATATGATCCGGAATAAAAAGAAGAAATGGACCAAAGATGTCACTGTATGGTACCCTAGAGACGGTAAAACAAAGAAAGGACGTCAAAAAGCGAGATGGGAGGATGATATTAGGAAAGTACCGTGTCCTCTGGGCATTCCGCACAGTGGCGACACCCGGGCGTCACTTCCGCACGAATCCGGTGCAGGAAACTCCCGATCGAACCATGTCCGGTGAGGACCTGCGTCATGCGGAAGGTAAGGACGCCGTGAGGTCTTTCCAGCCACGCCTCAAAGAGGGGACTTACCGCCATGATTGTGGCGTGCCCAGCACTGGGTTGCGATAGTCGCTGACGCCATTTCACCATGAGATCCCGCCGGAGCTCTGTCCGCCATGCCGTGACTTGTCGCGGCAGCGGACTTTCACCCCGGCGTTGCATATCCATGCGCAAATCGTGCATGTGTGCAAGGACTGTTGCCTGCAGATCCCACGGTGGTAGGCCAGCCAGAAGGCTCGCCGCTTCGCGGGAGACCGTGCCGCCCCGTAGAGGGCCATGGACCGAACGATCCCCGCGTAGAGCCTCCGGCGGCTCCTGCCCAACCTTGGGGGTCCAGATGCAGGAGCCGCTTGAGCGCAGCCCCAGCCCAGTTGAGTTTGGGAGTCAGACGTCGGAAATGCTCTACGAAATTCCATCGGCTGTCGAGGACGAGTCCCAGGTACTTCATCGTCGACCCGACACCGATGTGAACTTCTCCTTCCGTTAGTTGGGAACTCAATGGCGGCGCGTTCCGAGAGCGGCGACCGTCAAAACACATAGCCTCGGATTTGTGAAGCGCCACCTCGAGGCCCAACTCCTGGATCCTGTCAACGACCATCGCAACTCCGCGTATCGCTAGAGCGAGCGCCGCCTGATACGACTCTCCCTGCGCTAGAACCAGCGTGTCGTCTGCGTAACAAACCACGCTGACTCCATCAGGGAAGTCGCCGCGTAGCACGTAGTCGTACCCGATGTTCCACAAGGGTGGCCCTAGTACCGACCCCTGCGGAATACCGCACGACATCTCTCGACGTTTCCAGTCTCCCTGGTGACCGGGGTAGACTATGAATCTCTCCAACAGATAGGCCTCGACCACTCGACAGGTATTTGGGCACCCGGTGGTACCGGAGTGCCCTCCGGATTGTACTTCAAGGTAGGGAATTAAAGGCGTTGGCAATGTCCAAGGACACTGCCACGACACACCTGTCCCGGGATACCGCATCCCCCGTCGTGAGAGCTTACACGCGCATGATGGCGTCCACCGTGGAGCGCATCCTGCGAAAGAAAGAAAGAAAGAAAGAAAAGTATTTATTTTGGCGCAAAAAAAAAAAAACATTGTAGACAACAAAAACTTAAGACAAACACAAAACAAAAAATAAATAAAAAGTAACATTGTCTGTCACACGTTTGCGCCAAAAAAGGTCCAGTTCAGCAAAATTCCAGTCAACTACGAGGTAGTTTGTCTGACGCTGGTTTTCAACTGAACCTTATTAGGAGTGAACAAATAAAAAGAAATTTACAAATAGTGTCAACACTACATTACATTAAAAACATAATACGTGATAAAACAGTAAATAAGAATATGTTATATGTTCAGTGTACAAAAAAACAACATAAAACATAACAGAAACCGGTTTGAAGCGATTTAGCCTCAAAGCCGAACTGACCGTTCGAAAGGTCCGACCTTGTTGCAATTACTCTTTCAAAGAGCTTGCCCACCTCGTTGAGCAGCACAATGGGCCGGTACGCGGATGGAGAGTCCGCAGGGCGCCCCGACTTCGCGGTAAGGACCAGTTTCCCCGTCTTCCAGCAAAGTGGGAACTGGCCCCTCTCCATGCATGCGCTGAAGAGCCCTCTCAGTCGAGGCTCGAGAGCCTCCATGGCCAGAACCCAGGCCTTCCCAGGCAAGCCGTCGGGTCCTGGGGCGGTGTTCTTCGCACTCAGCCTTCGCACCGCCACTCTCATCTCTACCTCGATCACCTCTGGAGCATCGTCGTCGTCGTCACTGTTGCGGTCCGCGTCAGACACCGCTGGCGAAGGCGGAGCCATGGGCGGGGGGGAGAGTTCCCCTCGCTCAGGGAACAAAGCGCTCACCACACCCTCCACGATTTGGGGCCGGAGACTCTGAGTCAGCGGGGGAGTCCAGGGGCGCAGTTTTTCCCGTACTGTATTGTACGGGCGCCTCCACGGGTCCGCGTTCAGAGACCCCAGCCACGCGTTACGGGCCTCCCAGTTTGACCCGCTTGATCTCCGATCGGAGGGTGCGCTTTGCTGTTCTGTATCCATCATACAGCTCCGCCTCTCTGGCCTCTGCATCCGGCGGGCGGATGCGGCGTCTGGCGTACCGGCACCGCGCGTGATTGCATGCGTTGCGCAGTGCAGCAATCTCCGGCGACCACCAGCACACCTGGCGCTTAGCTCGCCCAGGACGGACTCGAGGCATTGCCACGTCGCATATTTGTGACATGGTCTCCCGGAACCACTCCGCCTCGACGTCAATGTCGACAGGCCTGTCCGGTGCTTGCACCCAGGCCCGTACCATCGCGGCTTCCAGGAGGAGCTCCAGGTCCATCTGCTTAAGCGCCCATCGCGGACCGCAAGGGCTCTGTCGGACCGGCGTGGCCGAGGTTTCGGCGGAGACGTCCAACCGACGTACCGGTGGTCGGAGTACGTCTCCACCTCCTCCATAACGCGCCAGTCGACGACACGCGGCGACAGAGCGGGGCTGGCGAACGAGATGTCCACCACTGATTCACCCCGCATCCGCACCAACGTGGGGACAGAACCCCGGTTCAGGACGACCAGGCCTAGCTCCAAAGCCCAGTCCTCCACCATCCGACCCCGTGGGTTCGTGTACCGGGAACCCCAAGCCGTGTTCCAGGCGTTGAAGTCCCCGCAAACGATCACGGGGAGGGTACCAAACCCAGCGACGACGATATTTAGCTCCATAAGGGAGACTTGGAGTTCGTCGAGAGATCTGTTCGGGGACAGGTAGACGCCTACCACTGCAATGTCCCCGAACCGTGCTGCCACGCAACCCCGTCCCCTCGCAACAGCCTCGAGGGGCGGGGTACCGGTGGCGGCCGACGAGATTAACGTCACCGAGCCGTCTAGGTCCTGAACCTGAACCCAGTCTTTAACGCAATGCCTGGGTTCAAACTTGTGTGCAATGAGAGAACTGGCAAGGGTTGTGGAAAAGTTGCTATCTATCTTCGTGGAGACATTGCATGCAAAGTTGTTGATCAGTCCTCAAGTCATTATTTTTAATCTGCTGAGCACTTTTTTAATGCAATTACTTTTAATCATACTAAATTGCTTTTTCCTGTTTTACAGGTTCTTCATATCATTTTGATTACTTCGCTTCTTTTAAATCAAAACTTGAATGTTTTTTTTTTCTATATACGATAGATAGATAGATTGATTCTTTATTGTACACCAAAAATAAAAATTACATGAGAAACTTAAAATTTATAGGGTGTCACAAAGGGCGGTCTTATCGCTAAAAGCGATCTTTTACAGACAACCTTTGGATGGATTTAACAGAGAAGGAGAAAAAGATACTCAGGTAGTTGATGGTGTACTATCTACATATATACACAATACATAAACTAATAAATTACATAAATACCCGATCTTATACGATTACCCGATAATACTCGAAGACTTGAATATATCTACATGATAAAGGATGATATGCGCACTCGTAAACTTTAATCACTTGTCTCTTCTGTCGACATGCAAATCCTTCAGCTTAACGCTACCTGTCATGTTTCTCATTGTAACCCCTTACTTCTAACTGACGACATCCGCCTGGCCATGTGAAGCAGACTTCTTACAGCTTTAGTCCTACTGGACTTTAGCATTGCTTTTATTTCAGTTGACATTCCTTTGGGTATCTTAACTTCTCTTAATATATTTCCACCACCAATCCAATATTTTTCCACTTGGAGACTGCCTAAAGTGAGATATTCGTACGCTCTACCATAGCCTCTCGTTCAGACCGGATTTGCTCTTTACCAGCCCGAGCACCTGGCAGGTATCTCTCCACAACTGTGCTATCATCTGCATACCCATAGATACCGGGCATCAGCAGATCATTAATATGCAGCAGAAAAAGAGTTGCAGAGAGAACTGACCCCTGAGGAACTCCGGAATTAGTCGTCATGGGCTCTGATGAGCATCCATCGACAACAACTCGAAGAGACCGTTCTCTCAGGAAGTCTTTTACCCAGTTAATCAGACCAGGGGAGATGCCATATGCTGGAAGCCTACTCAAGAGGCTAGCATGCCATACCCTGTCGAAGGCCTTCGAGACTTCTAAAGAGACAGCAATTGCTTCCCCGTTCTTCTCGAGGGCCTCGCCCCACAAGTAGGTGGCATACACTAGAAGGTCCCCAGTAGATCGATTTCGGCGAAACCCGTACTGTCGGTCACTGAGGAGATCGTTACCTTCTAGGTATGCCATGAGGCGCGAGTTCAATACACGCTCCATAATCTTACAGAGTATGGAGGTTACCGAAATCGGCCGATAGTTGGCAGGATCGGCACGACTGCCCTTTTTGGGCACGGGTTGCACTTTGGCAAGCTTCCAGGCCTTGGGCACTATTCCAGTCCTAAACGAGAGGCGATACAAGCGTGTCAATACAGGAGATAACTCGGGCGCACAAGCCTTGAGAACAATCGCTGGTATACCATCGGGTCCACTAGCTTTATTCACGTCTAGACGACACAGTGCTCTCAGAACTTCTTTGTTCCTTATGCGAACCTCGGGCATCGAAGTGTCGCAATGAGGTAGAGTCGGTGGAGTAGCACTGCCAGTATCTAGACGAGAATTATGGGCTAAAAGAGATGCAAAGAGACCTGCTTTCTCTCTCGCCGTATGAGCCAGTGTTCCGTCAGGTTTAACCAGCGGAGGCAATGTGGGCCGACAGAAGTTCGCTTCGACCGATTTGACAAGGGACCTGGGCCTCAAGTCTGCTATTACAATAGTGTCAGAATGGTCTATCATTGATGTCATAATTGTCGATTTTGACAAGTTTGGTAATCTACTAATATAATGGCGTCATTATGACTTTCCAATGGTCAACCACTGACACTCCATTGAAAAAAGTGGCTTAAAATGGTAATCTCGTACATATTGACAAATAAATATTTGACATTTGCGGTAATCTGCTAAAACTTTGACAGTTTATTTGATCAGTGTTTGACCATTAGAACGTTATTGTGCAGTTATTGGTTTTAATATGCTCGAAATTATCATTCTACCGCAATTCTATTACAAGAGCATTGACCGACCAATGATCGATCATTATGAATAAGCAGATTACAAACTTTTAGCAAAATGACAGTGGGATCGTGTTGGAATGACGAATTTATAAAAATAGCAGATTTGGGGCCCAGAATGCTTTGCTACCGGATGGCTGTGCAGAAAGCTTTGTGCCAATATGGGCAACGCAAGAACAAGAACAATTTATAATAATCTTTATTTCATCTTTTACACAAAAAAATTACATGTAACAGCCACAAGTAAATCTTAAACAATTATGCTGTGTCCAAGTAATAACTACGAGTATAATTGACTTATCAAATATTTAAACTACAGGAAAATTTACTTTATTAACTTAAAATTATGTATAATTAGCGACTTGCCCGAGCTAGGTTTATAAAACCTGTGTTTCGGGTCATCACTTACAAGACTATCACTACGGGTGCACGTATACATAAATTACAGAAAAACAACTTACAAACTAAACGTACAATCATACTAAAACTTCCAATAGTTTCTCTGTGTCTGTGTAGTTAAGATTCATTAGATACTCCAATACCAATGTACTACATTTAATATAATTTACGCTATATATATCCAATAATTTGTTAAACTTGTTGTACAAAAAAGGTCCTAAAAATACATAAAATCTATGTGCAAATGCATGTTTCGTCTGTGGTTTAGTGCAAACCAAATCTTTCCTCCTCCTGGTTGAAGGTACTGGGTCAAAAGGAAGCTCAGAGTGCTGATAAAGTACAGTGTGCAATATAAATAGTTGGCGTACTGTTAGTACTATACATGCAGTGTATAGCTGATGTGTGGGAAACCTAAAAGGGTGGAAGGTTGCAACCTTTAGAATTGCTCTTTGAGCACGTTCTAGAGGAAGTAAGATAGTCTTTGCAGTTCCACCCCATGAAGTAATACAGTAGGTGAGAACAGATTGACACAAAGCCAAATAAACCTGTTTAATTAACTTATAGTCGGCTATGTGACGTAGGTTCTTAAAAATATACATTAATTTACGCACTCTTGTGCATAGTAACTCGATGTGTTTACGGAAATTTAGATTTGTGTCAATCGTAACACCTAAGTATTTTACGTGATCAGCTTTAACTAAAGTAGGGCAGTTACAAGCAATGTCAGCGTGCTTGCAATTATGTGCAAATAGATTTAGGTTCGTAAGCGGTATATTAATGTTTCTCATTAAAAATAAAATGTATTTAGTCTTATCTATATTTAGTGTTAGAAGATTTTGATGAAGCCAATTAGAAAAAATATTAAAACCGTTTTGGGCATGTTCATACGCTTCACCTTGAGATTTAGCGGAAAATAGTAGAGCTGTGTCATCCGCATATGATAAAATTAGCCCATTATGAAGGACTAAACTACATAGGTCATTAATGTTAATTAAGAATAACGTAGGGCCCAAAATACTTCCTTGTGGTATTCCGAAACAACTATTTTTCATCTCAGAACTTGTGTACGACCCTATTTTAACGTATTGCTGACGGTCCCTAAGATAATCGGAGAATAGCTGAAGTTGCCCGCCTCTTATTCCAAGTTTTTCGAGCTTGTGCAGTAATATAGAACACGAAATTGTGTCAAAGGCTTAAGCGAGGTCCAGAAAAATCCCAATGGTGTGCATGCCCTTATCTAGTTTGGTACTAATGTATTCGGACAGTCTGTGTACTGCTTGGTTAGTTGATCTTTTTGGTCTAAACCCAAATTGGTTATTGGAAAGCAATTTGTTAACTTCAAGTTATTCTATTAATCTACTATTTATAATTTTTTCTAAAATTTTTGAGAGTCCTGTTAGTACTGAAATCGGTCTATAGTTATTAACACAGTTTTTATCTCCCGCTTTGAAAACTGGCGTAACTACTGCCTTCTTAAGCGGTTTGGGGAAAATTCCGTTAGACAAACATGACTGAAAAATATGTGTTAATGGAGGAGCAAGAAGGTGCTTAAACCTTTTCAGTATATTATTAGGAATGTTATCTCACCCAACAGCGCAGTCATCCTTTATCCCTGTAATTATCCTTAAAATTTCATTGACGTCAGTGTCTAATATATATTGTAGTTAATTAATTATATTTAGGTTTCACAAGTGCCACTTTTAGCTGGTCAGGGAATCTATTTTGTGGTATAAGTAGGTAGGTACCATCAAAGACACTTCCGCCTGCTTCCGCCTGACCACCGCTAAGTTAATTTTTGCTTGCACTCGAAACAAAAACTTCAAAGGGTTTGGTTTCGCGCCGCACCGCAGGAGTCAATGACCGCGATGGTACCTACTTACTTGGCTTCTTTATATCTTGTGATATTTGTGAAAATAAATAAAAAATCTAATAACTATAGATGGTACTTCTTGACTTGTTTGTTGTTCGATAAATTCGAATGTTAAACTCACTCCAGTTCCTTCTTTGCTTTCGTACCATGTCTTCGACCCTGCTGGGCCCCTACGATTTGCTGACATCTTGAGACGCGCATAGAACATTACGCGCCGTCTACGACTTGGGCTCGGTCCGGTTACTGGACGGCCAGACATCGAGCTACCTATTGCTCGCCGTCCGCAAGCTCGCGCCTAACGGTAACTGGAAATCGGGGTCGGGATCCCAGCGGCTGGTCCGTGAGGGCCGTCACCTCGTGCGTGCAGCCGCTTCCTTAGCTAGCATTACTGCTTGGCAGAAGGAGGCTACTACCTGCTATTCCTCCTCGCTCCGGACTATAGCCTGTACCAGCCCGGCGCAAGAGGTCATGGCCACCGATCACATGGCATACTTCGTACCGTGTCCTTCGGGCGATCTAAGTAGTGGTGACACCCGGGCGTTTCTTTCGCACGAATCCGGTGCAACAACCTTCCGAACTTACTACGTACGGTGAGGACCTGCGTCATGCGGAAGGTGAGGACGCCGTGAGGTCTTTCCAGCCACTCCGCAAATACCCCTTTTTGGGGAGTGGCTGGAATTAGTTCAATAAATTTTATCAGTAATTTTTTTTATTTACAATAATGATAGACCGCCCATTGTACGTGTTTTAGATATAAGTTTTTCTTTGTTATGTTTTGTATGTACAATAAAGTATATAATAAATAAATAATAAATAAATGAAAACCGTAGATGATACTCGGGCTGTCGTCACACGCAGGGCCCCAATTTCTGGGACGGTTGGATCGGCGTCGCGTGTGATGACGTGGCGTCGCGTCGCGTGGGTCAAGTGTAGTTCTAAAAGCCTAGTTTCCATATAAAATATATGGGGACCGACGCTCCCAGATCGGCGTGTCTAGCCCACGTGTAAGCAGTGTAGTTCTACCGCTGACGCGCACTCGCCAGACGTCTGAGACGTGTGTGATGCGCAATTCACGAATGATGTCGTGCGTGAAGTTAGCCTTCTTCAAACTTCACGGCCGCCATCATTTGTGAATTGTACTGTACAACCTTTGATTTTAGCGATGGATGTCGTCTGTATAGTTAGTTATGAATATACGGAACAAACAGTGAATTTGGATTTTATATTCTAATGGCTTTAGAGAATCAAGGAAAAAAGTTAGGATAGTAAAATACTTGGTAACTATGGTTTCTGAACATAAACAAGAGTAGAAGAAGTTGGCAAAAATCATACTCTTGTCAAAGATTTACAAGCAAATCAAGCTTCTTCGCTTCTTCTTGTACTTTGGCATATCAAAAGCACAAATTGAAGAAATTCATGACATGATAGAAGATTATATTATGATGCTAGCTGCTGACAATGAGTTTGCCCGCGTGATGTTAGAAAATTATCCCAAGGCAACATACTCCCAGGAAAAAAGTATCCTATAGGCTATTCCAAGACATCTCTATCTGTATTCTGTTTACCAAGTTTTATCGAAATCCATTCCGTAGTTTTTGCCTGTAAGAGACATCCATACATACAAACTTTCACGTTTATAATATTATCAGGATTTATATGATGAGTAGCGGTCACGATAGACTGTGAAGAAAAAAATAAACTGTGAAGCTCAACCTACTGGGTTATTTGTTCATTAAAAATTCATGCAACACACAAGTACAAATGCGGACTTAATTCAATCAATCTTAATTCAATTGTATTTTCAAACTGGGAGCCACAAAATTCCATCCAAATCGGTCAATCTGTTTTGGAGGAATTAAGTGACAAATACATGTAATGAAGAATTTTATTATACATATAGGTATAAAGACTAGCGTTCTCGATAGACGTCTCGTCCTGTCCGAAGGTTTTTTGTTAGAACAAAAAACCCGATAGCAGCGCCACCTATCAGGTTCAATCGTATTTTCAAACTAATCAGGGACGCACTCAAGTACTATATATACTATGTATCTATATACTATATATCTACATAAAAAGTTTCATTTAAATCGGTCAAGCCGTTTAGAAAGAATTAGTTGACAAACACACATACAAATTCATCATTCATTTTTCACGTTGGTATATAATGCTTAAGTTTTACATTTTATATGACAGGATACTACCATATTCCAACATACCATATTCCACATTCCACAAGCGCTTAACTTTGAGTATGAGTAATGTAAATGGTATAGAAACCTTAAGTATTTGAACCGAAACAAACAAGCCTATTTGACATCTGTAAACCTGCACCAGTACCCCTAGCCAAGTTGCTAATCTGCAATAGTTATCGCTTGTAGAAAGCTTCAAATGTACGGGAATGACGTCGTCTTAACGTTCAGTCACGTGGTCAGAACAAAAGAATTGGCGGCAAGGTCAATTCGAAGAGTTCGGCGCAAGCGAAATGGTTGTAACTTGGCTAGGGGGGCAGGCCTGTGAAGTGTATAACGGTGGATTCCCTCTCCTAGTCTTATAGTTATTTGTTCCGAGCGGGGTCACATTAGCAACACGCGGCGCAGCAACCAATCACCCAATCACTGCTTCAATTGAATATGCGTTTTAATTTTAAGGTCTTCCTACATGATACTGTGAACTGCCAGAATGATAGTTTGGTACGTTGCCCCAGAGAGTAAATTACAAACAATTATTCAAGGTCTCCTACAAGGTGGACCGATGACCTGGTGAAGGTTGCGGGAATCCGATGGATGCGGGACGTACAGGATCGTGCATTGTGACGACACTTGGGGGAGGCCTATGTCCAACAGTGGATGTCTATCGGCTGAAATGATGTGATTTAAGGTCTTTAAGTTATACTATTATTATTATTTTTTTATTTTAGTGACAGAGTGCACAAAATACGACACCGATTATACTTTTTTATACAGATCGATTGTTGATAAAAAAGAAAACTTCTCAGAACAAACACCTCTAAGTAAATATGACAAAATATTGTGTTGAAAATTCATTTACATCACTGAACTTTTCCAAAAGATTGGCGTCTGTCACATTGTATAGCAATGGTTAATCTCTGCCCAAGATAAAAGTCAGCCCTTGGAGCACGTGAAATATCAGCTAGATGTTTGTGTAAAATTTTAAATCACATCTATTATTAGTTAGTAAAGTTTTTCTCATCTCTTTTCTCGACATAGACTTACCCTACCGACAGATTGTAAACAAAAAAATCTGAGTCATTACAATTTTAGCAGTAATACCTAAAAACTGGTGATTACGTTTTAAAAATCTGGGCATAATAATAAATAGGAACCCGCAGATCCCGGAAGCGAGAAAATACAAAGAAAAGAAGTCCATAAAACTCGATACATACAGTTTAATCGTGCGATGTACAGTTTGTTATCAAAATACAATGTTAAATTCTTACATAAAAATTAATATATTAGGAATCTGTACTCAAAGGTTAAAAATGGAATACTCTTGACCGTCTATAACTAGGCTGTATCTTATGAAACGTATTAGCTAGACAGTTGAAATTTTCACAAATTATGTATTTCTATTGACGCTATAACAACAAAAAATAAAACCAGATTCAGATATTTTTATTTGTAGAACATAAGGTAAACAAAATTACAGATGTGATGTCAATATAAATGAACACTACGTCTTGCCGCTATGTTATGTATGTATGGTATGCTGTGTTTGTATGTTATGTGTAGCTCCCATACATTAAATGTGTTTTTTTTTGCTACGAACGATACAGAACTCTTCGTGTGCGAGTCTGACTCGCACTTGGCTGGTTTTTATTTTATGCAATTGTCATAGAGTACAAAAGTGTTGTATTAAGTCAAGATTAAGAGAGTCCTATTCAAAGCGGTAAGGCAGTGACACGCCAATGTTACGCCTTTTTATTTGATAGAAAATCGTTAAATCACTTCTCCTGCTCTGAGTGGAGCGAGAGGACGTGTCAAATTTTTACTGACTTACATGTTTTTTTCTATTGTTTTTTACGTATCAGGGTCACGGCAATGTTTTCAAACAATCCCGATACTTATTACAAGTTATTAGTACCTATATAGTAATTATCATAGATGAATAGAAATGATAAATATATAATAATAAGTATTATTCCATGGTGTGTACCTGCTTAGACGCTGTTAATTATATACTTATATATAGTATATAATAATAAGTATTATTATTATATACTATATATAATAATAAGTAATTATATACTTATATATAGTATATAATAATAAGTATTATTATTATATACTATATATAATAATAAGTATTATTATTATATACTATATATAAGTATATAATTAACAGCGTCTAAGCAGGTACACACCATGGAACACTTCAGATACTATCTCATTCTTACACCAAGTCAGTCGAGTTAGAAAAGATGCCTTGAGTCTTCTCAAGAGCCCGTCAAAATCAGTAACTGTTCTAAACGAACAAAAACATAAAATAAAAAGTAATATAATTAATAGTTAAAATATGTGCATATTGTGCATGTATGTGTGTGTAAATAAACATATTAATTTCTACATTTTTTTTTAAATTATTATATTACCCCATATAATATATAAAACAACCAAATCAGCTGTTTTGTCCTTTGTGGAAAGGAATGAAAAAAGTGACATGCATCGTAGGTTTGTTGGAGAGTGTGGACGGTGGCCATACAAAATCCTCCTTTGTTGTTAAGTCACAAAAAAAAGAAACACTTTTTTGCGATTCGGAAAGATTTTTGTGAGATCTTTTTTTGAGATTCCATTCAGGAATTGATCTATTTACATAGAGGTAATAGGCAAGTTTGTACAAAAACCTCATACCGCCAGTCTTATATTGTCTGTGCGATAAAAGAACCGTCGTGGCGTAAAGTGAAAACAACATTAAAGATTTTAAGTAGCAACCCAACCCAGCCATCCGTCAAATGCCAAACGTCATAGTATGTTGACAGAAAGTTTGTTTACTATGTTATTTTATTGTGATTTTTAATTGAAATCTTCAGAAATGTGATAAAAAATTTCACTGAGCTGCAAGGGAAATAATTTTTAATATATTACAGTTTTGCCAAAGATAACAAATGGCAAATCACACCATTATTGATCAAAACAAAGTCACAAACTTGGGAAACATTGGTATGCTGTGTTTTTGGTACGTAACACTTTTATTTTAATGTTTTTAGACTTCGTAGGTGAACTCCTGTCCCTGTTATCTCCAAATATATATAAATTAAACGGAAATTCATTTAAACATGACGATATTTGTTTATTTTGTTTTGGTCAATATTTTCGATGGCTAGTATAAAGAGTATTGATACTTTAAATTTATAAGGCATTTCGACTAACTTAGAATATTTCTTTTCAGGCTTGAGTAAGGATACAGTAACTAAAATAAAAAAGGGCAAGTGCGAGTCGGACTCGCGCACTGAAGATTCTGTACAAATTTACCTATGAAATCAATTCCCGAATTGAGTTACGAAGATTTTTCCAAATTGCAAACAATTTTTTTTTTGTGGCTGATCTATCAATTTTTAATTTTCAGATTTTTCCCTGTACTTGTTCTACGAGACCTTGATTTATGCCAAATTTCAGAATTCTAGGTCAACGCGATTCACCCTATGAACTTTGATTCCCTTGAGTATCGAAATATATGTTATTTTGCGACATAAACAGCCGTATCTTTTTTTTTTCGTTAACTCAGAAGTTTTTCACAACTTCAAAAGACCGCAGACTTGAGTGTATGGTTTTAATTATAGCTCGATACCTCCAAGCGTTCTCGAGTTAAAGGGTCTTAACAGATAAACAGACGGACAACCAAGTGATCCTAAGGAGCTTATATGCGAGATGGTCCCTTATAGGCTAAATAGATTTTTTACAAAGCAACATTACAAATTCTGAAATGTACTTTATTTTCATAGTCATTAAGTTAATATTTTTCATTGATTAGCAAAAGGGAAAAATGTACTGAGGAAGACAACGAGAAAGTGGTAGTGTGTCCCAATTTTACCTTTATGTTTAAATAGGGTAAACATAAACTTGCTGCTAGCTACAATATTCCAGTCAGTGACAATAGACCGATCCCAGTCAAAGTGATACAACCATTTTCGTTGGAACTGGGTAAGTGGTCGTTGGTGGAACCTACCTAGATAGGCAGTACAGCAGTTTCTTCACGCTATTTTCCTATACCGATTCGTGTTTGCATTTAAATGTTCATCATCATTACAATCGAAAGACGTCCACTGTTCGACATAGGCCTCCCCCAGGTGTCGCCACAATTAACGGCATTACGCAAAAACTTATAAACGGATGAATTTAATGATAAACGTTAACGTATAGCTTATAACCTATATTTTTGCTAAGTTCAATAGGCTACTAATATTATAAATGCGAAAGTTTGTGAAGATGGATGGAGGTAGTCGTATGTATGGATGTGTCGCGGAAAAACTACTAGACAGATGAACCTAATCATAAACATTGCAATAATATAGCACATAAGCTATAACTTTGCAGTTTCACTAGGTGAGCAAATTCAGCCAATAGGATAATTTTTATTATAGGGTGAAGCCGCTGGAAGAAGCTAGTCTAACATAGTTTCGAAATATCAAGATTTAACAGTCGCACTATAATGACGTCACAATGTTGCTTACATAACAAAAACGATATTTATCTACAGCAGCGCCCTCAAATCCCACGATGGTTTACTTTCCGCACAGACTCTACCTGCACTTGCCCAGTTTTATTAATATGTAAAATGTAAAATACAATAAATAAATTAAGTGAAATACTAAACTACGTCTTACCTAATGTCTTTTAAATATACTGAATTTAAATTCCTGGAGTCGTTGTTTTATAAACCCAACAAAGTAAAGACAACAGCAGATTGTTATGAATTCAACCGTGAAATCTGTCAAGCAGGAAATGCCGTCATTATCTGGAAAGGAGACAGTTTTAAGTCCGCCCCGTTCGAGTTAAAGAACAGTCACTGGATTTACGTATTTCCGGTTGACCGTTTCGTGGAGATTTTATCTCAATTCTTTCGGCGTAAGACATACGGGCGATGGAATGAAGAACCATAAGGAAAGCTTTCAGCGGTAATATCTCTCATTCTAACGAAAATTTATCAACATATATATCATCCCTGTTCTAACCTTCAGATTTAAAAGTAATAAACAGCAAACAAAGTAGATAAACAAGAAAATAAATAACTTTCAAACTAAGTAAATACGAGTACTTAAATCTTGCAACTAGCTTTTTTGACAAATGACATATGTACCTACAACATAAAACGTCATTAAACAATATTGACGTTTTAAATTGATACTTAAAACTGTCGATTAGAAGAAAAGTTTATTTTATTATTTAGTACTTTTAATTTTTTTTTGTCTAAATACTATTACCAATTTAATTTTATTACATAAATTCAATTCCATTGTCAATTAATTAACTGTTACTTACATAAAAATTGAACAAAGACGTATGCAAAGTTGTGTTCGTGACCTAGTTAAAAGTCAAATGACTAATTTAATACATATTCATTATACGATTCAACTATTAAACCGCTTTGTATTTCAATTACATAAGTGACATATAACATTATTGCTTAATTCTTGGGGAAACGACCATCATTGGTATACCAAATTTCACTCAGCGGTATAATAAAGTTGAAAACTTCAGTATACATAAAATTGTCATTTTAAAGTCTTTATAACTTGTAATTGGGGACTTCTATAGCCACGTTTACGGCTAATAACAGACCTCGTGTAGTCCCACAGGTGTCATATAAGACCTTACTATTATGTAAATGGGTAGAACCATCAGCATTGGCCTAAACATTATGTAATTTAGTTGGGATAGCTTACATTTTACCAATATATAGACTATCACAGAAAATATTTATCTTGTGGTCTATGTTCAAATAATTTTTACTTACGATGCAATGGCTTTAGTGATAGGCAGATGTTGTACCCTTCATCATTTCAGCCGAACGATGTCCATTGTTAAACCTAGACGTGTCCCAAGCGTCGTAGCGACCGGTCTTGTGCGTCTCGCATTCAACGGATTCCCGTAACTTTCACTATGTCATCGGTCTACCTTGTGGATGAGCTTCCAATGCTGCGTCTTTCGGTATGTAGTCGAAACTCCAGAAGCTTTCATCCTCATCGACCATCTGTTCTGCAAGCAATATGCCCTGTTCACTGCCAGTAAGTTTAGTGATTCTTCGGGTTATGTCAGTAACCTTGGTTTTTTTGCGGGTATCTTTATTTCTGATGTGATCACGCACGGAAACTCCGAACACAGCCATTTCCGTTGACTTTTGGGTGACTTTAAGGCTTCTGATGAGGCCTATTGTAAGCGACCATATTTCGGATGGTGACTTATGGCTCCAAAACGTGTATCTTTAACTTTATTTAAACAACTGGTTGTTGACGGCGGTTCTACGCGCGTGATATGAATACTTCTCGTCATTATAAATTTATAGCCTATGTGTTACTAATTATTGTTACGATACTCTTGCGCCATCTCATCTTCCTAGTTCGTCGTGTTGTGCTGATGCTGCCGCTGCGGCTGCTGAAAACATCAAGCGGCGGAAATAAACAAAACCTTCTTGTTAATTATATTTTAGAGTCGTTTGGGGTTCTCTCGGTCTCTCCCGGTCCGTGGGCTCCGAATGCTCACAAATTATTTAAAGTTTTACAAATGCTTTTTTGATAGTCCTTCGACTGCGAGATTAGATTACTTTAATTTAATTCTTAAGGGTTTTTTGTTATTGTTTTGTTGTTAAATGATAATTAGTTAAGTGTTTTTTTTAATACGTGGTAGCTTGTATTTAGGTACTATTGGTACCTTTTTTACTATTTGAACAAACATTACCGGTAATAGAATAGTTTTTGTAATGTCTATATTAATTTAATTCACAAAGGTATTCTACGTCTTAAGGATAATTTCAGCTCCAAGTTCTGCAATGATCGTGACAGCACCAATGATGTTACCACTGATTTGTGCCAGCAAGACGCTTGCATCAACTACTCTTAACCCCTTCTCACTCTTTACTCACAAGGTGTTATCAACAACTGAGCCCATGGCACAAGTAAGGGATAATGTTACATAGACGCACGCAGACTTATCTGAACACAGTCCCATATCAACCCACATCTACACTTATATCGTAAAGATGTTAAGTTTTTTTTAACCGAATTCCAAAAAAAGGAGGAGGTTCTCAATTCGGTTGTATTTTTTTTATGTTTGTTACCCTAGAACTCCGTTGTTTATGGACCGATTTGCATTTTTTTTTCTCTTGCATGATATACTTCCAGATTTACCAAGGCTAGGGTTGATTGAAATTGTCATGAGAAAAAAGTACTCTGGCTACCAGTGTATTGCAACTAAAAATAAAATAAAAAAAAAACTTTTTACAAAATAAATAAATAACTGACTTCACTAAAAAAATAATTTTAATGAAATTAGTTATCTTTTTTTTGTAAAAAAGTTTCTTTTTTTTATTGTAGGAGGTAATCTCTGAAAGTGCTGGTCCTATTGTTAAAATTTTTTCACCAATAGGAAGCTGCTTTATTTTTGAGTGACATAGGCAATATTTTATGTAAACGGGTAAAGCCGCGGACAAAAGCTAGTTAGTGATACATTTATATAATAAAGTGTGGGATGTAATGTGTTTTTTTTTCTATCAAGTTTTTCTATAAACTCGGTCTTTAACAGTTTTTTAGAGGCAGTGAAAGTATCTACTCGCCTGTGCCAGAGGTGTTTGTGCAGAAAATGTAGCTCCCTTATGTCTTCAGTTTCACAATCAGCACTTTGAAACAGCAAGCAGCCAGATAAACAGATGTAAATGATTTAATTACAATTTAATTACAGAGCAGGTTCGTATTTAGTGTTTACACCGCTGGGGTTGACAGCATTATTCGAAGTGTGTGTTATTAGAAGTGTATTGGACTATGGCACCTTTTTGCTGGATCCTGCTAATGTTGCTGGCCTTAAGAAATTGGACAGTGTTCAATCCAAGGCACTTAGAGTAGTCTCAGGTGCAATGAAAAGCAGTCCCATTTACTGTCTTCAGGTGGAATGTGGAGAACCTCCACTTCATTTGCGGCGTCAATGTTTGTCTGACAGATATATAGCTCGTTGTTTACGGTACAGTTTATCTTCAGGAATCCTGGGGTCAGCTTTGGTCGGAGCAATCACTGAAAGGGAAGTTTTACCGTTCTATTCTGCCATCCAATCCTGTTAAACCTTGGTTTAGCAAGTACAAAATAAGCAAAAAACTTTCATCAATATTCATACGTATGAGATTGGGTCATGTGTGCACTCCTGCTCACCTTGCCAGGCTCGGCATTGTGCAGAGCCCTGTGTGCGAATGTGGTGCTGAGGTGGGAGATCTGAACTACCTTATTTTTGCCTGCCCCCGTTATGACAAGTCTATGCGTCCCGTTATGAGTCTTGTTTCCCTCCGAGTTCCGTTTCCCACTTCTATCTCATATAACTTGTTTGATTTTAATCTTAATATTTATAAAATCATAGCACTTTTCCTTGTAAATAATAATATAGCAATTTAAATGTAAAGAATGAAAACGTTTTATGTATGTATATTATTTGTATTATTGTATAGGTACATATTATTTAAACTGTAGTTATTAGCTTTATGTAAAAACGCACCAAGTTGGGCTTAATGCAATCAGCTGGTCCAAACCAGCTGATTGCATTAATTTTCTATTATATTATATTATATCCCATACCTTGGGGGAGGCCTATGTCCAACAGTGGACGTGTATCGGCTGAAATGATGATGACGATGATATCCCATACCTAATGTTATAATTTATTATTTTAATTCGATACCTACTTAATCCAAAACAACTAATCTCCTTTCCTTTTCCAAATTTTCCTAATAACATTAAAATTGTTTCGCGAGTAATCGATTCTTACGCTTTATTTTCAAATATAAAATATTGTCAGTGGCAATAAGCACGAACAGTGCAAATGCCATATTAAAAAAAAAAAAAACATATGATTCTTATTTATATCATGTCTTACTTTCAATAATGTTTGTCTATAAATTTTAATCAATGAAATACTTTTGAATAAAGATTATTTTTATTTACAATTTCCAACTAGTGAGTGATTGCATCATATCGATAGTTTCATGATCGATAGTATAGTATTGTAGCGTGGGGAGACGCCAGTGAAAGGCTTTCAGTTTAACTTTATTATACTATATTATTCAAGTCTTTGAGTTAGATTGTTATATAAAATTATATTCATATTTTTATCATGTCAAGTGTTGACAACTTCTGTCATAATTCAAAAATCACTATTCTTTTTCATTACTATAAACCTTAAAAAGGTCCATTACAATGCAGTTTTAACTGCAACTAATATGTGACCTTCATAGTCGTCACATGAGCTATGCCCTTACGAATAGAAATGCTGAGGATGGCAAAGCACTTCCATTCCATAATGACAAAGCACTTCTATTCCAAAAAAATAACCTGCCTATACCTAACACAGATGTCCCTACCTATTGATATATTACACGTGCGCGTTATGGTAGAATCCGGATTCCTTCGCTCCTATATTGTGGCGTTGCTTACGCTCAGGCTTTTATCGATCATGGGTATATATCTTATATCTTTACGCTATACCTAGGCCTACACTGAAGGACACGACCTCAAGACTGTTAAAAGTCGTAATGGTTTAGTATTTTATTTACTTATATCATGTTATAGTTATCATGACCTATACAAACTTACTACGAGTTTTAGTTCGTTTTCTCTCATCAATAATCGCAGTACATCACATATATAGGTTGTGGGTTGTACATTCAGCTACCTAAATGTACAGTAAGGGGGTTGATTGTAGCTTATCAACAACCATAGCTGCTCCTATCAACCTAGTTCTAACCGTATAGGTACAATATATGTAAATAGTGCGGGAAGCCTGTTACCATGAACCCTAATGCAACAGGCGAAAAGTGGGAAGGATGCCAATTGCCCTTTGCGTTCTAGGATTTCTTCTTCAGAAATTGCCCTCAGTTCCAGCTAGCCGGCATCGGCCCTTTGAGGAGCGCGTGGATCACTACGCGCTGTTGACGACAGGTTCGGTCCTGTTAGTTACCGGACGGTCGAACGGCGAACTACCCATTGCTCAACGTCCTCAAGCACGCGTCTATCGTGGGCGGTAGTCGGAGTCGGAATTTCGGTGGCTGAGGCGTGAGGACGTTCCTTCCCTCACGTGTGCGGCCTCCTCCTTCCCTAGCATTACTGCTGCAAAAGGAGACGACCGCCTGCCATTCCTCCTTGCTTCGGACCATAGCCCGAATCAGGGCCCGGCGCGAAAGGTCGCTGCCTGCGATTACTTCCACGAGGGCAAGGCTGTGTTCCGCTCAAGCAAGGCACACCTCTACCGTAAACTATGGCTGGGTAAGGCCAAAGCTATGAGCAACCATTTATAGGTGTAGTAGCAGTGAGAGGAGTCGATGGTCTCGTTGTAATGAAATAGCGTTGTTCTTAGCGTAGAATTAGACTTTATTACATAATTACATAGTATTTATATCAATCTATTTACATTAGATATTAATACATTTGTGTGAAACAACTGATGTACCTAGTTGAATAATTTTAGCGACAAATAACTAATATTGAAGTCAAATCGGCTTCACTGCGGTCACAGCCCCGCTGCTTTGGCATGTTCACTTCCTCGCGTGAACATTGGTACTTAATAAGATAACACAAATAAAGAATTTGTAATTGTTAGTCAGATAAAGAAAGTCATTTATTTTTAAAGTAAATTATTATCAATTTATCATCATCTTCCTGGCCTCGGCCCATGTTACTTAGAGTAGGCCCACAACATTTTTTTCTTCAATTCTGTCATGTCAACCGTCACGTTATCACGGATTCCGATTTCTTCACACAATGTGTCCGTGTTTTCTTTGAGTATGATCACATCTGGCGTATGCCGAGCGGCACGCATGCCGCTGGCGAGCGGCTCACTACCATCTGCCCGCGCGCTCGCGCCCCGTATGTTGTAGATACTTCGTTTCGCCTGCAGATACATAGTATAAAAGCAAATGGAACTGCATGCGCGACCTGCGCGTCCCGAACATGCGTCGCGCTTTCCCACTTTAGAAACCTTGCCACATGCAACACATGAGTCATTATCTCAAATTGTCGACAGTTATTGTGGACGTATTTAATTAATTATTATTCAATAAAACTACCAGAACTACTCAAATGTAGTACAAAAATATCAAATGATATAAACTTCAATGTAACAAAATACCAAAATGTCATAACCGAATTAACAGTGTCAAGTTTTGAGTTTCTGATATATGCAATGTTTACTTTATGAAATGGTGAGTTAAAATAAAATAGTTTAACAGAATTCATTTTTAGTCGTTTTATTATTTTCTATTATATAATCTTATTCACCTACGTAGCAGATTAAATCAATTAAGCGAACCATGTTATTATTATCATTGCCAGAATAAAAGCGTTCGATTTACATACTCTTTGGTCTGATTACGAAAATAACTGACAACTGTAATCGGAACGTAAAGATTTTTGAAATGACGTTATATTTTTCGGAAGTAAGAATTGTTAATCATTTAATATCATTTATATGATAATTTTTAACCAGGTTAAAAAAAGTGTTCAAAATTCAGTACATTGTACACACAAATAAAACATTATTTTTGGTATTAATATACTTGTGGCGCAATATGGTACGGCGGATGGGCATGATTCTTTACATGGTGGTGGTCGTCTCTTTAGGAACGAGCCTAAGTCATGACGAACGATAAACAAAATTCAAAATCTATTTACTTTATTATGCGCTAACTTTGCGCTTATCATTCAACGTTGTCATGCTTAAACCCAACCGCAGCAAAACCTCAAAAAAAGCCACGGTGCTGCACCCTTGTCATAATTGACATCTACTCAGAAGGAGTCTAACATAAAGTAAACTGCAACTCTTAAGGTTATGACTTTAACCTCATCGGACGCTCATCCTGTCAGAGAAGAAAAAGACAGAACTGTGCAAGTTCCTATCATCGCTAACAAAATTGAATATGTACCAGTATCAAAACTCTTACAAAAAATCATGGAGTATTTATGTAATCAGTCCATTTGGCTGAACTGTGGGTTTTTAATATCAGCTAAACCAATGGTGTCAACTTGACACCTTTTGCGAAGGCTATGCCTTTTCTGCAAAGTCGGTATCAGCCTTAATTAATATTCGTCCTCATTAATAAGACCACAGTTTCCAAAAATAATTTGATTAATGCAAGTTCACTGGCTCAAATTCTCCTATTTGAATAATAATAATAAAAAAATATTAATGAAGAGAAAACACTATTTAACGCACAGCTTGCTTCTTTCTTCTTTTTTCGATGGCGGCGTCCCTCATTGAAAATGAACATGTAACAAAAACAAATGATTAATTATTCATGCCCTGCTGATCTTACAAAAATAATGCAGTGACATGATAACAAAAACAAAAGCCAAAATATTTACAAAATTCTTACAAATAATCGTCCTAATTTTATAATTTCTAAAAACAAAATTTAATTTGTTTTTATAAAATTTCCAAAACTTTAATTTAAATAGAAAGGACTTAACACGAATTATATTATAAGAATATTTAGTTTTTATTCATTTTGATTTTATTTTACAATGAAGGTGATGGGAGGACTTTCTTCTTGTCATGCCCTTTCGTGCCATGCACTTTTTAACTTTATATGGGGCACGATTAAAATATTTGCTACAAAAACAAATAAAATCAAACCCATTCACTTTATCTATTATTTCTGGAGAATGAACATCATCCTTTATAACAATAAACTGGGTCATCTCCTTTGCTTCAGTCTGTAAAAACCTTGTCCAGTTTCGTTATTTTTATACTCAAATATATGACTCACATTGAGATTCTATTGAACATGTCTCTACGTTCTCTGAAATCATACTGGATAAAATAATAATTCGATTGGACACACCCGAATTTTTATTTTCCTCCGTATACTCCAATCCCGTCTCGTCATCGACTCTGCTGCTTACATCGTCATAATCCGTCTCATTATTCTCATCAGTCTGCTCAACAGTTGTTTGTGGACCGTCCATCATCATGCTAGAACATAAACCTGCATTAACATTTTCATACAAAACATTTAACAGTCCGCCTTCTCCAAGTAAATCTGCGGTTTCCTCCTCTACAACACATGATTCCAGTGGCTGTACTGCTGTAACGTGCCGACGCTGCTTACAATTAAAACATTCGCACGGGAATTCGTTTCTTAATTCCTGGTGTGACTGTTCCAATAAGACCCTAGGCTGATAAAATTTTAATTTTTCCTGAATTTCCCTACATGAACGTATGAAGGTCGGCTTCCCCCTAAGGGGAAGAGGGCGAGCGCCGCCATTCGCCCGCCCTTGTAGCTTTCAACCAGAGTCTTGGGTAGCTCCCACCGACATAAAGATGAATTCCATAAAGTACTAAGTAGTCCAGTACCTTATCACATTATTCGGACAAGGAAAGACTTGAAAGAATTGTCAAGTGAGACTTTGGAATTCATGATATGAAATACATTAGAAGTGGTTTTAAAAGGATAAAATATATCTAAGGGATGTAAGGTTATGATTAATTAACATTAGATCATGTGAGTAACCCACACGCAAGCGTATCAGGTCTTTGGTCAATAATAACTCACATGGTACCTCACATCCGCACTCACGGCACTCAGGGCAACACTTCCATAAGTGACGCCTGCGCTTTTCAGCAACAATACGTCAACATCATGCTCCTTTTGAGACATGGTCCCTAGCAGTTCTCTCGAACTGTAAAACGTGACGAAGCAACCTTCCCTGCTGCAAACCGTGCGACCGTCCTTGTCTAGCAACGGGGCAAGCTAGTTCCAGTGCAATGCGTCTACATCATGCTCCTATTGAGTCATGGTCCCTAACAGTCCTTGGACTGTATAGTATGTGATAGATATGGTCAACCCATCCCCAGGTCGTGCACCCTTTGTACAATAAGTAAGTCTGCAAGATACAATGCTCGTATCTGACCGAAGTAATGGTCGCAGATAGAGTATATAAACTCAAGAGTAAATGCAAATACTAATAAATAATATAGACGGGAGCCATCACTCCAATAATAAATAGAGTTGGACATCTCAACTCTCTTGAATGCCTATATAGACAGCCCCAAAAGCGCCCCCACCACTCACCATTTCCTAGTGTTTGAGCTGGAGAGAAGAAGTGGAGGAACAAACTCCCCAGCAACACAGTTCTGTCTATTTAGTTATAAGAACTTTAGAGAGCTAGCTTCTACCGCGACTCCGCACGCAGGTCTGTGTATATTAACACAATATCAGCCTAGGATAGATTAGAATAATGAATGACTCACCCATTCACACCAACAAACACTTACACACTTTGCTACTCTAAATAATCAGTCTAAGCCAAACTAAGGCCATCTGTATCTAACTGAAACACAATATTAGCACTTCTAAGAATTACAACGGGACATAGCCCTATAATAACTTTGGCTATATGATACTATTGAACTGATCTGATGATGATGATGATGATGATGATGATGGAGCTAGAAGATAGGTACCGGAACTCCGTAATTAATCAATGTATCCTACCCGTGTTTGGGCTTATTAGAAATGTCATGAGATGCACTTTGTCTATAAGGTACTATCGAAGTGATCTGATGATGGAGCCGGAAGGTGGAAGGAGACACGGGAACTTCATATGAAAATGATGTATTCTAGCAGGGTTTGAGTTAATTGGAATTGTCATGAGAAAAAGGTACTTCGGCTGTAAGTGTATTGCAAATAAAAAGTGTGAAATAAAAAACTTTTTATAAAAAAAATAACCGACTTCACTAAAAAAACCCTAAAACGATCAAAATAATTTAATTGCGGAAGCCGATGTTAAACAAGGAATAAACAATAACGAAAAACGCCGACTTCCGAAATTAAAATTATTTTGATCGTTTTAGTGTTTTTTTTAGTGAAGTCGGTTATTTTTTTTTTATAAATAAGTTTTTATTACTTTGATACGAAACATTTGTGTGATGATATCGTGGTAATCGTGAGGTTTTTGACTTGGAAACATTTTTTCTTTAATTTCTTTCAATTGAGGGTTGCACGTGAAGGTGACAAATAAGTCTGGGCGACCATAATGACAAACATAAGTCATGGCGTATTGACTGCGCTCGTGCATGTATCTCGGCCCATCGGTGAAAGAGGATGGTAATACCACTATCTGACCCAACTGATGAGTGTCCAACATCTTGCCTACCGTTGACGTCTTTTAGTTCTACCGATCTAAACAATCAAAGCCTTTTGAAAACATTAAATATAAGGATAATATTTTCTATTGAAGAAGCACATCAACTTGTTTTGCAATTAATTTTGTTATCGTTTGTACCAATTTGTGCCAATAGATGTCGTTGTACGTATATAAATAATATATTTGATACGCTATTATAGGATAAGGTTATCACATGGTTGCATTATATCGAAAATGTAATCGCACATTAAAAAAAGAATGAGGTATTACATATAAACTTGGAGGAATCTATTTCACCAATAAGTACATAAATTAATGTTCAACTATTTTTGAGAAAGTGTTTAAATTATGTACCTGCATTTTTAGTTAAACAAACAAATAATCGCTACTTAACTCAGTTAGGGCTTGTTTTTCTAGTTTCTAAGATATAATGAAATCCTAATTTACTCGCAACTCGATAGAGTTGCGAGTAAATTAGGCCGCGCAGTAAGAATTCAAAAAATCTTGAACACGACCTAAACCGTAATTTGAGGGTAGTTTTGAAAAACGAATAATGGGAATCTTTATTATTTATTTAAACATGTATTCGTGCCAAGTTTCAAGTTTATTAATCCAAGGTATAAGATTCTCCCATACAAACTTAAGCACCCCCTAAATCTTGCACGGGGGGTAGTACTAAAAAAATAAACATGTCAATCTTTAAAACTAATTTAGGTTAATATTTGTACAAAGATTTGAATTGGTTGGCCCACAAAAAAATAAATTTCACGCATAAGAAATCCCCCCTTTTTACCCCCTTAGAGGCTGAATTTTGGAAAATCCTTTCTTAGCGCTCCCTTAAGTCATAAAAGGAAGCTTTTTGCAAAATTTCACGCTCCTAGTCCCAGTAGTTTCGGCTGTGCCTTGATATGTCAGTCAGTGCAGTTGTCGTTAGTACTTAAGTAAATACATCAATCATAATATGGCTTTGTTCTATTTTTATGTATTACATCTGATTTTCCATTAATTTCAATTTCTAAATTTGTATAGTCCTGAGTATAAGCTTGTGAGTTTATTGCCTGTTTCGTTTTTTACTAATACCTTGTCATTGAGGTTATAATGTGTGGGGTTAATATAAGTGTCATACTTACGTTTTGTTACCAACTTACTGTTAATTCAATTTTTGCGAGCTTGTGTTTGTGATACCTGTAACCTATATTTTAGTTAGAGAGGGTAACTATTATGGTTGTAAAGTGGCTCGATTTTTTGAGTGAGGTTGTTTGGTAAAATGCACCTTTTACCGTAAACTAATTCAAAAGGAGTGAACTTAGTTGACGTATTTACAGAAGTATTGTAAGCGAAACACCAATAGGGTGGCCAAGTACTCCAGAATTCCGATTTTTGTTCCGTTTGAATGCGAAGGAATGCGGACAAACTTTTATGTGAGTTTTCTAAAGCTCCTATGCTTTGATGGTGATATGCAGTTGAGTTAAGTTTTTTAATATTAAGCAAAGCACATACCTCTTTTACCGTTTCGGCCATAAACTCAGTACCCCTGCCGGTGGTAATTTCTTTCGGCACTCCATGATGAAGCACGAAGTTGTCCACAAATGAACGCGCAACTTCTGCTGCTGTTTTTGTAATTATTGGGGAAGCACATACATATTTTGACAACTCGCACTGTATTGTTAGTATGTATGAATATCCATTGTTGTCCCTATCTAATGGTTCTACTAAATCTAGGAAAATCTTTTCGAAAGCAGTGTGTGCCGTAGTGGTGACGGCCATTTGGTTTCTTTACTTGTACCGTTTACTTTTGTTCTGGCAATCTGGGCATTTTTTCACATAATTTTCAACATCTGCGTCTAGGCCTGGCCAAAAGTAATATTTCCAAATTTTATTTACCATTCGCCTTATACACGCATGGCCACTTGTCGGTAAAAGATGAAAATCATTAAGTATTATCTTTCTATCGTCCTTATTTTCTACGCGTTCTACGTCTTTTATTATGATTAATCTGGGGCCTAACCAATTTTCGCTGTCTTTGATTTGACTGATTAACTTTTCTACAAATATTCTATTATTCTTGTTTTTCATAAAGTACACTACCTCTACACACATCTCACTACAAAAACTACTCAGCGCTTTCACGAATTCTGCTCGAGTCATTTGCGAGTGAGCCGCTGGTTTTATATAGATAGTCCTTTTTTGTTTTGATTAGATGAAAACATTGTTTTCTTTATTTTGTTCATTTTCTTTTCTTATTTTTCCTAACCCTGAAATGTCTATAAATCTTAATTCTACCACTTCTTTTGGTCTATGCTGTTTCTCTACAACTTTTGGTCTTTCTAAATAAACGCTTGGTTGAGCTGCCTTGTTTGATGGTGGATTGGCATTCAATTTTAGTTTCTGTGCCCGTGCACACATAAGCTATTGTTCATATCCTGCAAATTTTTTGATGTTAATCGAGACAGTGCATCTGCTGCTACATTGTCTCGACCCTTGACGTATTCAATCTCGTAATCGTATTCTTCTAGTATCAATTTAAATTTAAGGAGTCTGCTGGATGGGTCTTTGAGATTAAACAGGTAAATCAATGGTTTGTGATCAGTTTTAATTTTAAAAGGACGGCCAAATAAATATGGTCTAAAATGTTTCACCCCCCATACTATTGCTAATAGTTATTTTTCAATAGTGAAATAGTTTTTTTCTGATTTATTTAGGCCTCTGCTTGCGTAAGCAATTAGGCGCCCATCCGCATTTGATAAAATAGCTCCAACTGCATAGCCCGATGCGTCTGTTTGTAATATAAATTTATTTGTTTCTGAAAAATTTAGATATTGCGGTATTGGCGGTGTTATCATAGTTTCTTTTAGTATGTCAAATGATTTGTGACAATTGTCATCCCAATTAAATACTACATTTTTTGTGCATACTAAATTAAGATAAAATGCTTTATCTGCAAAATTTGGAATAAATTTGCGATAGTAGTTCGCAAAAGCGACAAAACGTTTTACATCGTCTACATTTTTGGGAATTGGGTATTCCTTAATAACACTTACTTTTGTGGGATCTGGTAGTATACCTTCACTTGATACTATCTGGCCTAGATAAAGCATCTCTTTCCTTAGAAAATTGCGTTTTATTGGGTTTAATTTTAAATTAACTGTATTACTTTTTGGTGTACAATAAAGTCTATTCTATTCTATTCTATTCTATTAACTTTGCGTAAGCGTTCAAATATGTCTATGAGGTTTTTATTATGATGAGATAAAGATTTTCCAAGGATTATCAAATCGTCGAAATATACTAAACACTTATCATATGTCAGACTGGCCATAGCCATTGTCATCACGTGTGAGAAGGAACTGGAACTGGTTTTCAAACCCATCGGCATTCGCGTCATCTGGTATTGTCCAGAAGCAAATGCTGTGTATTTCATGTGCTTCGTGTAGATTCACATTATAGAAACCTTGGTTCCGTTCTAAATGGCTGAAATAAATGCAGCCCGATAAAGAGTCCAATATTTCATTTATATTTGGTAGAGGAAACTTATCATCTTGAATGCAGCTGTTATGTCGATTCGAGTGTTAGATCAAATTTGGGCTCGTTTGATTCGTATTGCTGAGTATTTTAAATTTTATATGGTTGTCAGGCTCTGATGACGGAGCTGGAAGGCGGCTATAAGAACTCCGCAATAAAACGACACAACTCAATTGAGTATGGGCTGGTTTGATTCGTATTTACGAGTATTTTGATCCTATATGGTAACGAGAATTTGATTTATTTATTTATTCTTTTATGTAGGTACACACAAATATTTAAAATCGAAAAGAACAAATAAGGATAAAAGAGTACAAAGAACTTGCTTATTTCTAACGAAATTTTTTCCAGCAGACCTGCGACAGGATAGTTAGATAAGATTTATGTAAACACAGTGTGTATAAATAATAAAAAAAACACAAGCAAAACATATAATTAAATAGACTATATTATTTAAATTAAATCTCATAATACATACATATATAACAATAACAGTAAATAAATGTACACAAGAATAGATAAAATACATAAATTATAAAAATACATAATAAATTGTTTATGATAATATCTATAATAAATATCTTTACGAGATGGAAGAGGGGTAGTGTTCTTTGACTAGCTTTTTGAAGACAGATATATTTTTAGCCTCTCGGATCTTAGCTGGAAGTGAGTTCCATAGTCGTACTGCATGAAAAGAGAAGGAGGTCGAATAAAAATAAGTTTTATGGAGTGGGCTGCATGGGGCGTGGGCAGGGCGAGTGAACGAAAAACGATCCCGTGATAAGCAGGATTGAATAGGATGTTGTGCAGGAGATATAATACCCGAGTGTTCCTACGAAGATGGATGGGGAGTCACTTGGGATCCTTGTGGAATTGGAAGGCATGGTCGTATTTTCTTAGGCCAAAAACAAAACGAATGCACAAGTTTTGCAAGCGCTCAAGCTTATTTAATAGCTCCTCAGTGATGGAACTGGAAGTTTGCTATAGGAACTCGGCAACAAAACAACACAGTCATATCGAATTTGGGCTCGTTTGGTTCCTATTAACGAGTACTTTGTTCCTGTAACCAGGATCAGATGATGGAGCTGGATAGTGGCCTTAGGAACTCTGCTATAAAACGACATAACTCCATCGAGTTCGTGCTCTTTTGATTCATACTGATCAGTACTTGATTAAAATATGGTTACCAGGATCTGAAGATGGAGTTGGAAGGTGGCCATAGGAATTCCGCAATAGAATGACACAACCCCATCGAGTTTGGACTCGCTTGATTCGTATTGACGAGTACTTTGATCCTATATCGTTACCAAAGTCTGATGATGGAGATGGAAGGCGGTTATAAGAACTCCGCAATAAAACGACACAATCCAGTCAAATTTGTGCTCGTTTGATTTGTATTGACGAGTCATCATCATTGATGGACATAGGTCTCCCCCAAGTGTCTCCACAATTAACGATCCTGTGCGTCTCGCATCCATCGGATTTCCACAACCTTCACCGGGTCGTCGGTTCCAGCGCTGCGTCTTCCGGTACGCGGTCGCCACTCCAAAACCTTTCGGCCCTAACGACCATCTGTTCTGTGAGGAGTACCATAAGAACTCCGCAATAAAACGACACAAACCAATCGAATTTGTGCTCGTTTGATTCGTATAAACGAGTACTTTGATCCTGTATATTAACCAGGGTCTGATGATGGAACTAGATGTTCGCCGTAGGAACTGGGCAATAAAACAACACAGTCCCATCGAATTTGGGGTCGTTTGATTCGTATTGACGAGTACTTTGATCCTGTATGTTAACCAGGGACTGATAATGGAGCTGAAAGGTGGCCATAGGATCTTCACAATAGAACCACACAGCCACATCGAGTTTGGGCTTGTTTGATTTGTATTGACGAGTATTTTGATCCTATATGGTTACCAGGGTCTGAAGATGGAGTTGGAAGGTGGCTATAGGAACTCGGTAATAAAACGACACAATTAACCCCATCGAATTTAAGATCGCTTGATCATCCATCTTTGGGAAAATAAGTTTGTTACTTCTGGTATGAATGTGGTTTCTGTCTAATTGGATGAATGACACAATGTTAAAGAGAAATCGTACCATGAGCTGAAGGCTATAAGAGTGTTTATACATGACATATTGCTAACGCAGTCACTCATGGTACCAGTGCGATCCTTGTTGTACTAAAATTCTTATCCCTCTACAATGGACCTCTGCGGGGAGAGAATAGTGTTTGTTTTATACTGGTCAAATGTGAGTCAGACTGAGGGATCCATGCAAAGTTTCTGATATATAATATTATGTAAATAGTTGATTTCCCAAATCAAGTTTTGAAGATTATGCCAAATCGCAAAATTGTGACGCAACAATCAGAGATGTGACGTATCTTAGATAAAAGTATCTGAAATACAGATACAAGATACAAAATACGTATTTGCATCTTGTATTTCAAATACTTTTTTATTTTTTTATTTTGTATCTTATATTTAGATATATTTTCCTGTTATCTTAGTATTTTGAAGATACTTTGTTCCCTAAGATACTTTTACTAAAATAAACTTCGCAGTTTTTGTTTCCGAACGAAACGGAACGCAGCGCGTTATTTTAAAATTTTGTCGACATTGTCGGGGTCCAAAATGACAGATGGCGACACTATCGTCCTACAATTGTCATCTTCTAAGATGTCCCATCATCATCATGAGCATGATCATGAGGCCTCATCGAAGGAAGATGAGCGACAGTATGTTTGAGGAATTAGTTTTACTCAAATCTCAACTAAAACACAATGATTAAGTCTCAATTTTAATGCCTTATTACAAAAAAAAAACGTCTCAATTTTAATACCTTATTAAAATTGAGACTTAATCAGTATGTTTTATCCATATTTTGTCTAAATTGTTTTCTCGAATAAATAAACTTAAGTTCAATTAAATGTTGTTTCCTTACAAAAAAGGGCCATTCGTGCAATTTATAAATTAAGTCCCAGATACTCCCTCAGAGATAAATTTAAAAATATTAATATTTTGACTGTGCCATCTCAGTATATCTATGACAATATTTTGTATGTTCATAAAAATAAAAACATGTTTAGAAAATACAGTGATATTCATAACGTTAATACTAGGAACAAACACAAGTTAGTGGTTCCTACAACCAGGCTCAAAAAAATAGGACGCTCATTTAGATGCCAAAGTATACATTTTTATAATAAGCTTCCCAGTCCTATTCAAGAACTTAGCATTAATAAATTCAAAACATTTGTAAAGCGAAAACTTTGCCAAAAGGCTTTTTATACTGTAAAAGAGTATCTCGAGGATAAAACGGCTTGGGATTGACCTGCTCCAATACCTACTCACTATAACTGTTATCATTTGAATGTTTTTTTGTTTTAACTGCCTCTTTTTTAATGACGATTGTTGTTGTTTTACAATTATGATATTGTATATATATATATATTTTATTATTTTTTTACAATTATGACATGTTTATTTTTACTATTTGACTGAATTTTTATTTATATACTTTTTTTTACAATTTGCAATATTTACACTTTTGTAAATTTTATTATTGTGAATGTGAGAACTATGTGGATTACTCTTTCTTTTTCTTTTATTTTCACATGATGTCTGGCAGTTTTGAGTATTTGATGTGGCCTACCCAAATGTCCTTTCTTTGGCATTGTTCGTCAAGTCGTTGAGCTCCTTAGTAGTCCTGAGTTGAGCTACACGCATACTGACAAATGCTTGCACTGACTGGACAGGTCCACTTAGAACTGTGTGGTTCTTTCTTCAAAAGACCATCTCAGGCTCAATCTGCACGGTTCTCATATGATTTGACCATTACATGTTTTGCTGTATGGACTTTAAAAGAGACTTTGACCCCTGAGTTTGTTTCGGTGTTTCTTCTCAGGGTAGTCAGTTAGGAAACACCGGCCTCATCTAGCATTAATTGACAAAAAAAAAAAAAATTGACGTGTAAAAGTGTTTTTATAAAACCTACTTGCAAAATAAAGATCATTTATCATTTATCATTTATCATTATCATTTATCTTTAAAAAGTATTTTAAAGATAGGTATTTTGTATCTTGTATTTCAAATACCTTTTCAGAAAACTACTTTTATCTGTATCTCAAATACTTTTCTGTAAAGTATCTTACATCTTGTATTTCAGATACTTTGTATAGGGTATCTTATACATCACTGGCAACAATATCATAGCACAAGTGTTGGAGAAAGTCTAAAGAGTTTTACAGCCATATATTTGTACAATGAGAACTAACTTCATAGCAAATTTCAGATTGTAGACCAACGGGAAGTACCCTATCTATAGGTTTTGATTTCCTAGCGAGTGTCAAATTATGTGCCTAAACGGCGTATCTTTAGACTCGATCACTTTTGAGGTTTCATTTTTCATATAGGCTTTTATTTAGCGTGAACTCTATGTTTGTAGGAGTATGTAACTGTTTGGATGCAATCTCACAACTCAGCTTTGAAGCAGATCTCTACAACTGATTAATATTTTAATTTTCAAACTAAGCATATACTTAAAAATGGGTATAATTTTGGAAATTGGAAATTGGTACCGAATGACGGTACCAATTTCCAATTTCCAAAATTATACCTATTTGTCAAATAATTTTTCGGGTGACCATAACAATACAATTCCCTTACATATACGTACCCATAAAGTTTGTTGAAAATGGACTCCTACTGTAGCGGCACATACTTACGTAAGTCATACTATCAGCGGAGCGCACACAGCCGTTCGCCACCGCGCGCCCGCGCATACTAGTGAGCTACCGAGGTAAAAGGAATGCGGTCGGTCAGCTGTATCTTCACGCTCCTATAATGTAGGGAGCGCGGCACCTCCTACCTACATCGCCGAATTGTGTTTGCCTTAAGTTTTTGTATGTACCTTATTTATTTTAATATATTTTGACCTGTACTGTATATAAGTAGCTTTCCACAATTAAATGACACAGATCTTTATTCGCCTTCTTATTCGCAACATACTCCCCTAAAGTGGTGACCCCGCGTTTGAAATGTCTCAAACCGAAGCAGACAAGACTACGCCTGAAGACGTCGACGCCATTAGCGTCCAGTCGCGCATACCCAAGTTCTGGAGTAACAGACCTAAGCTATGGTTTGCCCAATTTGAGGTCATTATCTTCAACCAGAAGCTCGGCGATGAAAGCAAGTTCGCACTCCTTGTGGCTCAGCTGGAGATCAAGGACATCGACCAGATCAGCGATATCATTTTATCACCGGCCAACTCCGGCCGTTATGACGCTGCAAAAAGAAGACTATTGGAGGTATATGAAGATAGCGAGAGTATTCAGCTACAAAAACTGCTAAATGAAATGGAGCTCGGCGATCAGCGACCATCACAGTTGCTTCGCCGAATGAGGAACCTCGCAGGGACAAAGATGCCAGACGACACCCTGAAAATGTTGTGGCAAGCACACCTACCCGCTTCTACCCGCACAGTGTTGGCAGTGAGTGATGAATCCAAGCTTGACTCGTTGGCCGCCATGGCAGACAGGATGCAAGAACAGCTGAAAGAGGTAAACGCCGTGTGTTCCTGCCAGTGTCAACCTACCACGTCAAAGGCTGCAGCTACAGCGTCGCCAACCGAAATAGCGGCAGTATCTGCACCCGCAGAACACAAACTGTACAGCATGATAGAAGCCCTGGCCAAGGAAGTCGCAGCGCTGAAAACAAATCGACCTCACAAATTTCGACGCCGATACCACAGTCACAGAAGCCGTTCCCGCTCGAAATCCCGAGACAGAAGCAACGCCGTGTGCTATTTCCATAAGAAATTCGGCAAGGCAGCATACCGATGCAGAAGCCCGTGCAGTTTTAAAGAAATGGAAAATGAGAAGTCGGAAAACTAAGGAAGACTAAAGCCGCGGCGGTGGCCGAAGTCGACGATTTATCCACATACCGCCTATTTGTACACGACAAATCAACCGGAAAAAAATTCCTAATCGACACAGGCGCAAATGTTTCCGTTTTACCCGCCACCGCACGAGAGAAACAGCGGACACCAACCAACTACTTGTACGCAGCAAATGGTTCAAAAATACCCGCATACGGCGAGCGAACCATTGTTCTCAACATCGGAATGCGACGCGCCTACAGTTGGCGATTCATGGTCGCAACAGTCAGTAGACCGATAATAGGCGCCGACTTTTTGCATCACCACGCACTTATGGTGGATCTCCATGGACGACAGTTGGTGGATAAAAGAACCAATTTATCGGTACGAGGTTTCCTTACACCCACAACCGAAGGAAGCATCCGAACCATCGACGACAAGCTTCCCTACCACGACCTGTTGGCCACATTCCCAGACATCACGAGACCAAACCTAAACAAACTGGGAAATAGTGAAGTCGAACACTACATAGAAACCACCGGCCCGCCAATTTACACAAATGCGAGACCACTACCGCCGCATAAATATAACGCCGCAAAACAAGAGTTTCAAAACATGATGAAAGAAGGAATTTGTCGACCCTCGAAAAGCCCATGGGCTAGTCCATTACACATGGTTTTAAAAAAGGATGGAACCTACAGATCCTGCGGCGATTACCGTAGACTCAACGCAGTAACCACACCCGATCGATACCCGGTACCACGACTGCATGACTTCACACATAACCTGCAAGGCAAGAACATCTTCTCAAAAATTGACCTGCAGAAGGCCTACTACCAGATTAAAAACAGAGAAGAAGACGTGAAGAAGACAGCCGTGATCACACCCTTTGGTTTGTACGAGTTCACCAGAATGTGTTTCGGTTTGAAGAATGCAGGCCAAACATTCCAACGTCATATTGACAACGTGCTTCGTGGACTACCCGTTTTCCCATTCGTCGATGACATTCTTATAGCTTCTGAGAACCAAGAAGTACACAGAAGCGAGCTTCAAGAAGTGTTCAAGCGACTCAACGACAACGGTTTAAAAATAAACGTCGCTAAGTGTATCTTTGGCCAGTCAAAACTCGATTTCCTGGGATACACAATAAGTCCAGAAGGCATTACACCGACAGAAGAAAAGGTACAAGTGATCCAGTCCTACCCGCTACCAAAAACGATCCAAGATCTACGTCGATTCATCGGGATTCTGAACTTCTATCGTTCTAGTATACCCCACGCGGCTGAACATCAAAAAGAATTAAGTAAATACTTTCACAACGCCAAGAAAAACGATAAAACGAACATACAATGGACAGAAGAGGCAAAAGAAGCATTCAATCAATGCAAACAAGACATCAAAAATTGCGCATTGATATCCTATCCATCACTAAGTGAACCTTTCGCAATAATGACAGACGCATCAAACACATGTGCTGGTGCCGTCATACAACAAAAGATCAACGGCAAGTGGAGACCACTAGGATTTTTCTCCAAGAAGTTCAGTGACGCACAACAAAAATATAGCACGTATGATCGTGAGTTGCTATCAATTTATATGGCAATACGTCACTTCCAACGTGTGTTTGAAGGGCGAGAATTAATCGTTTACACAGACCACAAACCGCTGTGTAACGCATTAACTTCAAACAGCAAGTCTGAGACGCCCCGCCGAACGAGGTACCTTGAATATATCGGACAATTCACGTCAAATATTCAACACATAAACGGCAAGGACAACAAAGTCGCAGACGCACTATCACGAGTTGAAACAATAACATGCCCGACACCATTAGATTTCACCGAGTTAGCAAAAAAACAAGACCAAGACGAAGAATTAAAAATACTTACAAATAAAGGAAAGTACCAGTTTAAGAAGATCGCCATTCCCAACTCAACTGCCATGCCCGTTACCTGCGAGATGACATCACGCACCGCTCGTCCATACCTGCCACTAGATTTCAGAAAAGTAGCATTCAGAGCTATTCACGACCTTAGTCACCCCGGCATAAGGGCGACAAGGAAACTAGTCACTGCTCGCTACTGGTGGCCCTCCATGAATAGTGACGTAAATGAGTGGACTCGAACATGCGACGCGTGCCAGCGTGCTAAGGTGCAACAACACACGAAGGCACCAATTGCTAGTTACCATCAAGCAAACAGACTGGAGCATGTAAACATAGATTTAATTGGTCCCTTACCAATCTCTGACGGCTACAGATATTTACTGACCATGATAGACAGGGCTACCAAGTGGCCCGAAGCACTCCCCCACTGGAAGACATAACCGCAGAAAGGGTCGCGAACGCATTCTATGAAGGTTGGATTGCGAGATTCGGTTGCCCAGTAACCATAACCACAGACCAAGGAAGGCAATTTGAGTCCGACCTATTTAATAAATTAACGCAACGCATGGGAATTCATCGCACCCGCACCACTGCTTACCACCCGCAGTGTAATGGCGTGATAGAACGATGGCACCGCTCACTAAAAACATCACTCACCGCAAGACTCCAATCTACAACATGGTCACGCGAGCTACCCACAGTGCTGCTCGGACTACGCGCTTCGGTAAAAGAAGATATAAACGCAAGTACAGCTGAACTCCTCTACGGCCTAACACTACGACTACCTGGAGAATTCTATGAAGAATCAACAAGACATCGCGACACAATATCAAACTTTATGAACAAGTTAAATGGAGCATTAAAGAAGGCCCAGGCGCAACGGAAATCAAATCAATCTCGAGCGACATTCATTCACGACGATCTACATAACTGTTCGCATGTTTACCTACGCGATGACGCATCGAGAAAACCTCTGACGCCGACCTACACTGGCCCGCATAAAGTGATTAGTCGTAATGACAAGTATTTTACTATACAGTTACGAAATAGAAGCACCAACATCACTGTCGACAGACTTAAGCCTGCTTTCCGGATGAATACTGAGTCAGAAGCACCAGTCACTGACACGCCGGCATATGTCACAAGATCAGGAAGGACAGTGAAGCCTCGCGTACGTTTCACTAGCGGGGGAATGATGTAGCGGCACATACTTACGTAAGTCATACTATCAGCGGAGCGCACACAGCCGTTCGCCACCGCGCGCCCGCGCATACTAGTGAGCTACCGAGGTAAAAGGAATGCGGTCGGTCAGCTGTATCTTCACGCTCCTATAATGTAGGGAGCGCGGCACCTCCTACCTACATCGCCGAATTGTGTTAGCCTTAAGTTTTTGTATGTACCTTATTTATTTTAATATATTTTGACCTGTACTGTATATAAGTAGCTTTCCACAATTAAATGACACAGATCTTTATTCGCCTTCTTATTCGCAACATACTCCCCTAAACTACTATGTGCTTAAATCTTAATCAAGTGATTATCACGACGATATGAATTCTGCAAACTTCAAAGAATAAATAGTGCCAAATCTACAACCGAAGAATTGTATTGAAGTAATGGATAATGCGTCATACTACTGCACATAAATAAACAAAGCCCTTACAAGAGACAATATAAAAGTGCAAGCGCTACTGTGACACCAGAAGAACGATTGAATGTATCTTTAAAAGAAAATATTTTTTAAATCGTATAGATTAATAGACCTCTAAATGGACACTGTAATAATGAACTCATCCGACTCTTCTGATAAAGATTAGCTTGGATTCTGATGCTGTGACTGTCTGTCACTAATTCCAAATTAATAACAAAATATTATATTTATCTTTGAACACACAGTCGCTCGTGCGCTCTCATAGTGTGCGCTCGCGTTTCCCCTACCGTCGGTGCTTTAGTACGTCACTTTATTAGCTTTACCGAAAGTTCTACTCTAACTAGACCATGGGTAGTGGAGAAGAAGATGATGATTCTGGTGATGAGGAGAGTTTATCGAACAACCAACAAGTTGACAAAATGTTGGAGCCAAGTGTTTTGCAAAGAAGTTTAACAAATGAAAATGAGAAGAGAGTAGCTGAAAAAAGAAAAAAAGAGAGAGAAGATGAGAGTAACGAGGATGATGATTTTATTACTGTTAATAGAAGCAAACCTAAACGTTTTATTCGAAGCGTTTCATCAGAAGTGCAAAATAAGAGGGTAGATGTGGAAAAAAGTGTAGTATTTAATGACAAACATGAAATATGTATTACGTCGGTGGAATGTATGCCCAAACAAATGGCATTAGCTAAATTGTTGAGATCTGAGAATATCAAAAATGTTATACGAATTAAATACAAAAGCTTTAACAAGGTACTTATTCAATTTCAAGAAAAAGGAGACGCGATGAAATTATTACAATGCTCAAAATTTAAGGAAATGGGAATCAGATGCCAATTAATAAATGAGTTATCAATATCTTATGGTGTGGTAAAGGGGGTTATCTCGATTTAAGTGACGAGGAGCTCATGGACATTTTTGAATCCAGTATCGAAATAGTATCTATTAAAAGATTAAAACGAATTGATTCAGAGGGTAAATGGATAGATAGCGAATCTATAAGAGTTGGCTTTAAAAATAAAAATTTACCGCTTCATATATATGCCTATGATTGTCGCTTTAAGGTGGAGCCTTATGTGTTCCCTGTGACTCAGTGCTCAGGGTGCTGGAAATTCGGACATGTAATAAAATATTGTCCCATAAAAAAGAAATTGTGCCCAAAATGCGGGGGTAACGACGTGAATTGTGATATTAATAATATAGTATGTCTTAATTGCAAAGGTGATCACCTGGTCATTGACAAAATTTGCCCCTTCTTTTTGAAAGAAAAAGAGATAAGAATTATTATGAGTAAGGAACAAATTACATATCGAATGGCACTTCAAAAAGTTATTGAAAAGCAACAAAATAATAACTATTCTTCATATAATGCGCCTAAAAACCCTAGAAAACCATCGAATTTAGAAAGCAGCGCTGAAACTTACGCTAGTATTGTCTCAAGAAACAAAACAGGAGTGATACATCAAGAAGAATCCACTGAACAGTCAGCTCAGGAAGAAGAGGAAGAAATGGATGTATCGCAACAAAATAGTACAGAGAGCACAACACAGATAGCACAGAGAAAAAGGAGGGAGAAGAAAAATCCAACAAGTAAGAAAACCCTTATTCTTCAAAATCAACGGATGGAAAAAGAAGTAAGATCAACCTTAAATGTAGAAGAACATATAAAAAGCGACAAACAATGGAACTATAAATTTGATTTAAAAAAGTTTATCAATAAGTTTAAAAATATATATAAGTCTGGAGGTACTTTAGAGGATAAAGCTATTTGTGTGATTAAAGTGATTTATGAAGAAATTAAGGATATGTTAATAGGTAAATTTTTAGGTGGAGGTTTTTTTGGGAAACTGATAGATAATTTAGATGGATAGTACGCCCCAACACATTAAAGTTAACTTATTTCAATGGAACTCTCAAAGTCTTCGTCCTAAACTAATTTCCTTTTCTGAACTTCTAAACCAGGAAAATATTCACATTGCTATTCTGAGTGAAACTTGGCTAGATACTGAGATTGATATTCATGTTAGGGGCTATAACATGTATAGGTTGGATAGGTACGACTCTTATGGGGGTGTTTCAATTTTAGTACATAATTCCATACGGTCCCATCTTTGCCCAGTTAGAATATGTAATAGCGGAATAGAAATTATATGTGTAAAGTTGATAAATTGTAAGGATATAGAAAATGTGGTAGCTATTTACTGTCCATCTTCTGTCCAAACGCAACCATCAGATTGGGAACTAGTTTTTTCTTTGTTTGAAAAAAATACCTTAATAGCCGGTGACTTCAATGGACACCACACCAATTGGTCCGTTAAAACGGACACAAGAGGTACTCAGATATTAGACGCAGCACTCGAAAATTCATTTATTTCGCTTAACAACTGTGCGGCTACTCGAGTTAAGCTAGTAAGCGGAAATTTACAAGAATCTTCACCGGATATTTCATTCACATCTTCGGACATTGCGATTAAATTTGACTGGCGAGTATTGAACGAGAATCTTGGTAGCGATCATATGATCATTAAAATGTCAATAAACATAACCGGCGATTATAATATTACAAAAAAAAGAAATTATTCAAAGGCAAATTGGAAAGAATATCAAAACTACCTCATACAAAATTTTAACCCTCCAAATGGCAATGTTCAAGAAATGTACGATTACTTATTACGTGAAGTAAATAATACCGCAGATAAATACATACCGTTTACTAAAAATAGATATCAACCTTTTAGCAATTTCAAACCAAAAAAATACTGGAATCCAGAGTTATCTAAAATCGTGGCACAGCGTAGGCTATGTCTATCCAAGTTTCGACGTAACCCTACTCCAGACAATTTGACCAAATTGGAAGAAAAAACCAGAAAAGCTCAGGTATTAATCCAAAAAGCAAAATCCGCCGACTGGCACAGGTTTTGTGATTCGATTGACGAAGTAACGACAGTGTCGGAAATGTGGCGACGTATGCGTTGGATAAAAGGCTATAAACAACTAAGAAGTTACCCCCCTATTGACAAACAAAAAGAACTACTGTGTTCATTAACACCTGATTATGTTCCTAACAAAATGCCTGTGTTCTCTTCTAATAACGAGGTTCTAGAATGCGAATTCAGTATTCAGGAACTTGAATACTGCATTAAAAAAAAAGATTCAGCGCCTGGCGAGGATGGTATATCATATTCTATGATCTTTTATTTACCAATCCCTGTAAAATTGTATCTCCTCCATATTTACAACAATATTTTCAAGTTTAGTATCGTACCACAACAATGGCGCCATATCCAAATAATTCCAATCCCTAAAGCTAATAATTCTAATACTGATCCGAAACTGAGACCTATATCTTTGATCTCATGTTTGTGTAAAATTTTTCATTTAATGATAGTAAAACGCTTAGAATGGTATGCCGAAAGGGAAAAAATATTATCACCCAACACCGTTGGTTTTAGAAAATCCTATTCATGCCTCGATTCATTGGCGCGTTTGGTCACTTATATCCAAATTGGATTCTCTAAAAATATACCTACATGTGCATGTTTCTTGGATATCCAAAACGCCTATAATAACGTTTCGATTGACGTAGCAGTTCGTATTCTAGATGACCTTAAAATTGGAGCAAAATTTTGTTCTTACATATGGGCTTTTTTGAATGAGAGATATCTGAAAATCAAATCTGATAATAGTGATGCATTGACAGCTAGATGTACTAATAAAGGGCTGGCTCAAGGGGACCCTTTGTCTCCATTACTTTTTAACCTAATAACGTACAAACTGAGTCAGATTCCTCTCAATGTAGTGGTTTCTCAATATGCAGATGACTTTGTTATATATATAAAAGATAAAGATATTAAAAACTGTGAAATGTATGTACAAGATGCGTTGGATTCTTTTGTAAAGGTTCTTGATGAACTTGGTTTGGAATTATCTCCAAGCAAATCTACTTTTTGTGTTTATAGTAGGGGTAGACGCAGAATACTGCCTAGTCTCAAGATAAATGAGCAGCCATTGGTTTTCAAAGAATGTATTAAATACCTGGGTATGTGGTTGGATAGAAGTCTGCGATGGGGCAAACATATAAACGAAACGGTTAGTAAATGTTTAAAATTCCTAAATCTATTAAAAGTACTAACGGGTAGTTCATGGGGAATACATACGAAACATATACGTAGGTTATACATCTCATTAATTCGAAGTCGGATTGACTATGGGTGTTTTATGTACGATTGTAGTGCAAAGTCTCATGTTTCAAAGTTAGATAAGCTACAGAATCAAGCCCTAAGAATCGTAGGTGGATATATCAGAAGTTCCCCAATCCATGTAATGGAATCTGATTTGAATATTCCCCCTTTACATTTAAGAAGAGAATATTTGGCATATAAATATTGTCTAAAAATATCTTCGTGGTCAAACAATACGACAGTTAACCTAATTGCAGATCTAAGTGCTCTGTGTAATACCAAATATTGGGAAAACAAGAAAATACCCTTATTAGTTAAAATATATAATGATGTAAAACACTTAGATATCCTTTCGACTGAAGTAAATAAGATGTATAGTTTGGAAACGTGGACCACTGCTATTGAGACTAAAAACATAATTAATGTTAATCTTAAATGTGTAAAGATACCCAAATCCAATTATAATCCAAACTTATTAGTATTCGATGTCATAGCTGAATTAAATTCTATGTATGGCAGTTGGCACAAAATTTTTACCGATGGTTCCAAGGGTATTTCTGGTCAAGGCGCAGCGCTTTTTGATCAAAGTTTGGGAACTAATCTCGGATTTAAAGTAAACTGCAATGTATCAATAATGACGCTGGAACTCATTGCAATTCACCAAGCAATATTTTACAGTCGAAATCAGAACCTAAAAAGAGTTGTTATTCTTTCAGACAGTAAAAGCGCACTACAACATATTGCTCGATGCGCCTCTGGTGGCAGAGGTGTATCGATAGCATATGATATTCTTGAAAATATTATTTTATTATCTAAGAATAATATAGAAATTAAGTTGCAATGGGTTCCAGCGCATATTGGATTACGTGGAAATGAGGAGGCTGACCGTGTATCTAAACTAGCAGCGACAGAGGGTACAACAATTGACTATTTGCCTGATTATTGGGAACACATACCTAGATGTAAAGTAATATGTTATAACTCCTGGAAACAATACTTTGTTAATGTCAGTCAAAAAAAGGGTATTTGGTACAGAACTATACAAAGTGAGCCCCCTCATGCGCCTTGGTTTGATGATGATGTTCGGCTTAGTAAAAACTATATTAAATTAGTCTTAAGACTTCGTTCAGGGCACTATCCATCAGCGAAGTTTGCATTCCTTATGAAGAAAGCTGATTCGCCAAATTGCAGAGAATGTAACCAGATTGAGGACGTGCAACATTTGCTGATGGATTGTGTCCGGAACAGGAGTGAGAGGGAGTCACTGTTGAGGGAATTAGGCCTAAACAGACATAATGTAGGACTAATCCAGTCAATTTTATCTCGACCAACTTCAGATGATGCCAAAAAGTTATGTCAGTTAATAACAGCCCTTCATCAGTGACTTTCATCGTTAGCATAAAGTGTTATATACATATAAACACATAATATTATTATAGTTTGTGTAAGTAAAAGCAATAAGATTATACAATGTTAAAAGGTACGATAGGGTTGACATATCTGGTTAGATAAAAACCCCAAAAAAAAATAAAGAGAAAAAAAAAAAAAAAAAAATCTTTGAACACCACGTTTGGCGACATGGGCCACTTAGACCCTCATAAATTGTCCTTTTAATGAGAAAGGAACAATTACAAAAAAGGGAAATATTTTAGCACAATTGTAAAGAAAGGACCAAAAAAACCCAACAAGTGCGAGCAAGTCGTGAGAACGAAGCGACCCAAACCTTTTTAGAAACTATACAAAAACAAAGCTAATAAGTAGTTGACAAGCGATACTGAGCCTTAACCCTCGGTCCGTCGCGCATTTTTAATAACGTGGTTCGTCGCGTGGGGTCCCTCAAGACCCCAACAGTATGATACCTTTGAAATCCTTTATTATTTGTATTTTTCGAACTATTTTAGCAGTTTCTTAATTTTTTTATTTAATGTCAATAAAACTACAACAAATTAATCAAAAATATTCAGATATTTACTATCTGAACTTACAAACTAAAATTAGGATCACAATTTTCACTCTTTGAGATTATTTCACAGTTATTTTTGTTTTAATACTACTAACTCAATCAAATTTAAGTTATATTATATCTGTATGATATCACACTAGACTAATTAATAATTTAACATAAAATTTGGATTTTAACAACAAAAAAAAATACAACTTTTGTCAAATGAAATCCGACAATTTTTTTTGCTTTATTCACAGACTGGTACATACCGCGTTGGTATGTGTCTTTTTTTTAATTTCTTGAAAAGGGCATTTGTTGTTGTTTGGGCGCGTATTTTGAAAATATGGACCTTCTAGTTCCTTTCAAAACTTAATATGGTGTTGTTTGCTGACGACACTTCTTTGATTTTTAAGATAAATAGAAAAACTTACAATCTTGACAACGAAAATAGCGCCCTATTGCAGGTTCAAAACTGGTTCACTGCTAATAATCTGGTTCTAAATGGGAAAAAAACTAAATGCATAAGATTTTCCTTACCGAATGTCAAAAGTAGTGATTGTGACATTGTATTGAATAATGAAAAACTAGAATTTGTTGATAAAACGATTTTCCTGGGGATTACGCTTGACTCAAGGCTACAATGGGGTCCTCACTTAACATCTCTTGCAGGGCGGCTTAGCTCAGCTGCATATGCTGTTAGAAAAATCCGCCAATTTACGGATGTTGATACCGCTAGGCTAGTCTATTTTAGTTATTTTCATAGTGTCATGTCGTACGGTATCTTACTATGGGGACGGGCTGCAGACATCGAGTCAATCTTTATATTACAGAAAAGAGCCATCAGAGCTATTTACAATCTCCGCCGGTGCGATTCTTTAAGGGAACTGTTTAAAGAAATTAACATAATGACGGTACCTTGTCAATATATCTATGAAAACATCATGTATGTTAGAAAAAATCTTCATCTTTTTAGCAAAAGAGGCGATAGACATAATTATGTTACAAGAAATAGGGATCAATTAGTTCAACCAGGTTTCAGACTGGCTAAAGTAGCCTCTTCTTTCATGGGGTACTGTTTGAAATGTTATAATAAAATACCACCCCAAATATTAGAACTCAATGAAACGAAATTTAAATCTTGTATTAAACGCACACTATGCAGGCAAGCATATTATAAGTTGGAGGATTATATTCAAGATAAAAATGCTTGGCTCAATGCTGGTCCAGCTCCACTACCACTAGGGCGTACTAATTAGTTGATTAGTTGGAAACTAATATTATTACTTTTTAATTTGAAAGACAATTGCATTGTATAATGTAGAAGCACTTTTTTCAAGTTTGTGAATGTGAAGCACCATGGAGCATTTTTATTAGGTTACAACTTTTTTTTTTTTTGACATTACGAGCATGGCAGTTGAGAGTTTGTCATGCTCACTCAAATGTCTCGCTGTTGGTGGCACGTGTTATTGGGTCATTCAGTTCCCTTCAAAATGGTTGAGCGGAGTGGGGCTGATGCACGCGTCATGCTCGTGAACGGGTGCCGTCAGATGGGACTGGTCATCTCTTAGCTGCCAGTGGCTTAATTCAGTTTCTATCTTTTAATTATTTTACATTTTTATTTCATTATCGACATTGTGCTCACATGATAGAAGCAACAAGTAATATGTAACCAAGCATTATATGTAACACATAATATGATTTAAAAGAGTGTCCATGGAGTTTCTTGCACGTTCTTCTCCATAGAGACCTACTCTTTGGAACGTGCAATTTAGCTTCACTTTTCTTGGACTGACCGACATTTGACTATTCAAAAGTGCCTGTAAATGGTCTATTTGAAATAAATGATTTGACTTTGACTTTGACTTTGACTTTCTGACATATATTTCCAACTTTTTTGGGTAGAATGTAACGGTATCCATCAGAGAAAACCACTTGATCCAGTATTTTGCCGATGTACTGGGCATGAGCATGTATTGGCGAAATCGACACTATCCTCTAAAACTCTTACCATCCATGGACCATTTCTGACTCTTTTTGATGTATAAAAGTTCTGTGATGATATGTTTATCAAGGGCTTTTCATCATCATCTATATGAACTTCCCAACTTCATGTACTCTTCATCCAACGATTCTAAAACCTGATCTGGTTCCTTCAAAGATTCCTGATGTTGTTCTATAGGAACCAAATCATCACATTCTTGTTCCGAATCCGTGTTATGTTCACTTTTTTCGTCCAGGTATGAAGTGATTCCATTTTCATCCTTATCATCATAACATCATCAGATTCATTTTCTCACCAACTCATTATACGTTCTTGTTATCATTCACATATTTTAGTAGTCAATTACAACTTAATTTTAACCTTAAACAGTAAAAAAATAATAAAAACCCATATTACACAAGAAATCTACCATACATTTTTACTTACATCGTTTGTCGCGTGGGGTCTTTCACAGCCCGCGCGCACAAAACACGTCTATATCTCACTTCGCTGGTGTGAGAACTTAAATTAGCGGCGATGCATGTGAACTATAATCCAATTTCAAAGGGTACCTAAAGTACCATAACTCGTGGATAGTTTTAAATGTGTTAATTTTATATAATTCTAACACCTAGGCTTTCAAAGACCCCACGCGACGGACCGAGGGTTAAGGAGGAGGCACGGGGGTTGACTCAGCAGGATAGGGGACTCCGCGTGAGACCCTAGTAGGGGACAGACGTCCAGACACTTAGCGTCAGGGCCGAGTAGGGAACACACGTCTAAGAGACTTGGCTTCAGGGCCCGAGAAAGGACACGTTCAGCTAAGCCATCTGACTCGGTATATCGTAGAGCAACGTCCCGTTGTAATATATATATATTGTAATACAGTATTAGATATAGATGGACCGAGTCCAGTTTAGGCTTGTCAAATATTTATAGTACAGATCTGTGCCTGTGAGTCAGAGTACGAATGGATGGGCGTTGATTGTGATCTAGTGAGTATTGTGTAAGTACGCGAGTGAATCTCAGCGGCTGTGTTGAAGACTGGATGGGTGAGTGCTGTATGTTTTATCCTTCCCTATTCCACCCTATGACAAGGTAACCTAAGCTTGCGGTTGGTGTTAGGGAGTCGGAGAAGGCCTTCCTTTGGAGTGAAGCTTGACATTGACTTTCCTTCGAGTGGACTTGACACTTCCCGCCATACTTGGCGCAACCATGACTGAAACACTGCCAGTTGAAGGTCGAACCGAATAACTATTCGTTACATCCTAAGGCCAGTTTAAGCTATACGGAGATCACAAACCACCAAAAGTTAGCGATGGCTACCTCCCCTTAGAACTGACTGACAGTAGACTATTTTACATTGTTCTTGATATGCGCACACTTCCACAGAGATTGGGGTAGTCACCGCCAAGTATCCTAAACATTGGTAGTCGTTCTAAGGAACGCTAGGGATCGTATCTCGTTAAAACACACTCGGCTTTCGGGCCTCTTACTGATACAAAAAAATAATATTTAGCGAGACACGAATTTTGGACACATTTCTGAAAAGTACCTCAGGTAGACGTAGCTCAGAGGCGTGCCGGTTATGTTGTCCTCACCTTGGGGCTGTAAGGAAGTGAGGAGTGTCGATAAACCACTTCGGCGTTCTGCGACCGACTGACGATGCGTCACGCTTGTTTAAGTTTTGCATTGTCTTAGTGATGAGTGAGTAGTAGATACGGAGTCAATTGTTCAAGGAAGTGTGTCTTATCCAATAGCAGAGGCCTCACAACCCTTTGCCGTAGGATTGGTCAGGACACGCACGAACGAAACGGATTAAAAGTAATTTCTAAAATAATTTAACTTACAAATACAAGCGTCACGTGTTATAATTATACCCTTTTGCAGCCCTCTCAGTCTCATAATATTCATAACTAAAAGAAAAGTAGATTATCCTTCCTATCCCTTGGATTTCCAACCCTATTTGATTTTAAATTGGTTTTTCTCAATTCCCCACCTAATCCCCTAGCTTTCTAAGTCGGGAGAAGGTGACATATTCCTTGGAAATCCATTACTGTCGGTGGGAGCTGTCCAGGTCTCTGGTTGAAAGCTATAAGGACGAGCGGAGGGGGAGCTCGTCCTCTCCCCCTAAGGGGGGAGCCGACCTTCATACCTTCATGTAGGGAAATTCAGGAAAAATGAAAATTTTATCAGCCTAGGGTCTTATTGGAACAGTCACAATGCTAAAACTGCTAATTAATTTATTAAGCTATTCAAGCTATTAAAAGATTTACAAAGTTCTCACGACTTTTTTTAATAATTAAGGTAATGAAAATAACCTGTACTCGATTTATTTAGGGTTTCGGGTACTAGCTGAAAATCTTGAGATGTTTTGGTACCTAAAAATGTTTTTTTTTTAGATAAATTACAAAAAAATAATGATAGCTCCATTGTTTACTAATCTATGATTTCAGAAAACCTGAATAAGTTCAGGTTTTCTAAAATTATAAATTATAGAAAAAAACTTTATTAATCTAGACGCTTCGAATGAAAACTGTTGTTGTTGCTGTTGTTGTAGTGTCATTTTTGGAGACAGTTTTACGCAATGCCCTTTGTCACATGTTTTATAGAATTGTACAGGGCTCACCAAGCTGCATTAAAAATGTATGATGGTACTATATTATTATGAGTATATATAAGGTCTAAAACACTTGGGTTAGGTTCGGTATCTTCTGGGTATATTTTTGGTGGATCCAGATGACAGCAATGTGAAGGGGTAAGTACTAAAACACAAATAAGTGATTTTGTTTTTGCAAATACATATTATTATGTACGCAGTTAGGTTATAAATATTCGTAGTTACTTAACACTAAAGACATTCACGAGCCCATATTTTGTTGTTTCCAGAATACAATATGTAAATTTATCGACGTTACAATGCGTTTATTTAATTCCACTAAACTGCGTAATTTCATTAGTTTTAAATTTTAAAGCTTTTATACATAATTAGCAAACTTATATTTCTGCCAGTCCTTGAATGTTGCACGTAACTGATATTTTATTCAGGACTCTGCGTATTTAACGTGATATATACGAGCGGCTGTATGTGTTGTATTTACAGGCGACGGCATACAACTATTTGGGTACAAATCCAGAGGAAAACAGCGATATAATGATATACTGTTGTTGTTTGTGTCCGATCTGCAGCCAACACAAACGGTCACCCAAAAAAAAATGAGGCCAATACTCTTCATTACAGCAGAACTGACTAAAAATAAATGAATAAAATGATATAAATACTTGACTGGTCAAAGATAGTTAAGATAAAAATAAATATATAAATATATATATTTAAGTCTCTGACATTTCTATATAATTTTTAATTAATTTCAAAGCAATTTTTAATTTATGTTATTATTAATAATAATAATATTTATTGTTTCTCTCATAAAGGTACAAATGTTGACAATAAATCAAAATATTTATAACAGTTTATCCTTTGTGAGAGCTGGAGTCTATACTGGGTACAAGACCTGTGTGACAGAACTCCAGGCTCACATTTTTAAAATTACAAATTCTAATTGCACTTAACAGACTATTGACAATTATGGAGTTTAAGTGTTGAGAGGAGAAGAGATCTCATCATGTCATCTAGAGACTGACAAGCCACACTTGCTTTTCTTGACGGAGACGCAGATTAGATGTCCGGCAGATGCGGCGTACCTCAACTACCCGGGATACTCATTGGAGCATCATTTCCTGCAGCGTGCTGGGGTCTGTGTGTACGTCCGTAATGACATCTGCTGTCAGCGTCTCCGTCACCTTGAGGACACAACTCTTTCCACGCTATGGCTGTTGGTGGACACTGGCATGGACAAAATTGTCTATGCCTGTGTCTATCGATCGCACAGCGGTGATCAGGAGACAACTCGAATGTTTGACCACCTCAGTGAGGCCGCCGATAAGGCTCTGCATCGGCACCCTGATGCGCAGCTCGTCGCTCTGGGGGACTTTAATGCCTGTCACCAAGACTGGCTTTTCCCGTACCAGAAGACCGACCATGCTGGGAGAGAAGCGCGAAACTTTGCGGTATCGATGGGCCTGTCCCAGCTGGTGAAGCAAGCGAGTAGATTGCCTGATGTAGCCGGTCATACTGCCAACTGTCTGGACCTTCTGCTGACCACCGACCCAGACAGATGTATCGTAACAGTTTCTTCACCACTTGGAACTTCAGATCACTGTCTGGTGAAGTCTGTATCGTCCTTCTCCCCACTTGACTGCGACTCTCGTGGTGAACGGTGAATGTGGCGATACAAGTCAGCAAATTGGGATGAGATGCGTCACTTTTTTGCGTCTTATCCTTGGCAGCGGGTCTGCTTCTCTTCTAAAGATCCGTCGAGGTGTGCAGATGCTGTGTCGGATGTGGTGCGTCAAGCTATGGAGTTTTTCATTCCTTATAGTGACGTACCCATCGGAAGCTCAGCTCACCCATGGTTCAACGCTGATTGCGTTCAAGCTGAAGAGCGTAAGCATTCGGCGTTTCTAGCCTGGATTGACGCTCGTGACCGCAAATCTCCGGATCTGAGCTCAGCAAAGAGAGCCTTTAACCGTGCTGCCAAGTCCTACAAAAAGGCACTAAAAAAGGCTCGCTTTGACCGCATTGCCCATATTGGCAAAAAGCTTTCTGCACAGCCATCCGGTAGCAGAGCTTTCTGGTCCCTTGCCAAATCGGTCGAAGCGAACTTCTGTCGGCCCACATTGCCTCCGCTGGTTAAACCTGACGGAACACTGGCTCATACGGCGAGAGAGAAAGCAGGTCTCTTTGCATCTCTCTTCGCCCATAATTCTCGTCTTGATACTGGCAGTGCTACTCCACCGACTCTACCTCACTGCGACACTTCGATGCCCGAGGTTCGCATAAGGAACAAAGAAGTTCTGAGAGCACTGTGTCGTCTAGACGTGAATAAAGCTAGTGGACCCGATGGTATACCAGCGATTGTTTTCAAGGCTTGTGCGCCCGAGTTGTCTCCTGTATTGACACGCTTGTATCGCCTCTCGTTTAGGACTGGAATAGTGCCCAAGTCCTGGAAGCTTGCCAACGTGCAACCCGTGCCCAAAAAGGGCAGTCGTGCCGATCCTACAAACTATCGGCCGATTTCAGTAACCTCCATACTCTGCAAGATTATGGAGCGTGTATTGAACTCGCGCCTCATGGCATACCTAGAAGGTAACGATCTCCTCAGTGACCGACAGTATGGGTTTCGCCGCAATCGATCTACTGGGGACCTACTAGTGTATGCCACCCACTTGTGGGGCGAGGCCCTCGAGAAAAATAGGGAAGCAATTGCTGTCTCCTTAGACGTCTCGAAGGCCTTCGACAGGTTATGGCATGCTAGCCTCTTGAGTAAGCTTCCAGCATACGGCAATTCTCCTGGTCTGATTAACTGGGTAAAAGACTTCCTGAGAGAACGGTCTCTTCGAGTTGTTGTCGATGGATGCTCATCAGAGCCCATGACGACTAATGCCGGAGTTCCTCAGGGGTCAGTGCTCTCTGCAACTCTTTTCCTGCTGCATATTAATGATCTGCTGATGCCCGGTATCTATGGGTATGCAGATGATAGCACAGTTGTAGAGAGATACCTGCCAGGTGCTCGGGCTAGTAAAGAGCAAATCCGGTCCGAACGAGAGGCTATGGTAGAGCGTACGAATATCTCGCTTCAGGCAGTCTCCAAGTGGGGCGAAACCAATCTGGTGGGATTCAACGCCGCCAAAACACAGGCGTGTCTGTTCACCGCCAAAAGGAGCCCGTTCACCTCGGCTCCTACTTTTCAGAATGTATCATTGGATTGTACCGACCGCCTTCAGTTCTTGGGTGTCGAAATTTCCTCCGACCTCAATTTTGGGCGGTTGATTGAGTTCAAAGCCAAAGTAGCTGCTAGGAAACTAGGCGTTCTCGCAAAAGTCCGGCGGTATTTCACACCGAGACAGCTTTTAATGTTATACAAAGCACAGGTCCGATCGTACTGCAGCCACGTATGGGCTGGTGCTGCAAAGTGCCACCTGGCAGCTTTGAACTCGTTGGAAAGGCGTGCGAAGAGGCTGATTGGTGATCCAGATTTGGTTAAGTCCAATCTTCAAAGCCTTGATCACAGGCGTAGGGTAGCCAGCCTTTCGGTGTTTTACAGATTGCATTTTGGAGAGTGTGCGCAGGAATTGCATGACTTGATTCCGCCATCTCCTTTCTACCATCGGACAAACCGACGCATAGCGAGTATCCACCCTTACGTTGTTGAAACATCTACGGTCCGGCCTAAGCGTTTCGCCTCGTCATTTATACCGCGAACTTCGAAGGACTGGAACAGTTTGCCTGCTGCAGTCTTTCCGTCTGATTATAATTTGGGTGTCTTCAAGGCTAGAGTGAATAGGCTCTTAATAAACTAGTGCGCCTCACCATCAACGATTGCATCACTGCTTACCATCAGGCGGGATCGCAGTCAAGTACTAGTTTATAACAGACAAAAAAAAAAAAAAGATGAATATAAATAAAAAAAGTTTGAAAACAAAAATTAATAAAAACAGGGCGTTATGTCCGCAGTGCAATATAAGTACTCGACTACCAACATCCGAAAACAGCCGAGGCTAAGAATCTACTAGTTTATTCAAGAGTGAACATGAAGGCACAAGAGACGTGACCCACGTGACAGCAGAAGGTATAAGACATGCTAAAAGTTAGACGAATTTGAACCTTCTGCAATCAGCATAAGATACATGATAATCAATTCGGAGCATAATAATTTAAACGAATATAACGAGAGGCAGGTAGTAAAATATTATAGAATACTGTTTATGTTAATTTGATCTTTAAGACGTAACGTTACAATATTAAACTGCTTTTGATATGGTAGAATTATTTAAAATACAGTTTTGAGCATAAAAAAAACAGTTTATTTATTTCAATAGTGCTCATGAAATGCTAATTTCATTTTTAAAGAAGAGTTAATGCAGTGAATCAACATATTACATGATAAGAAATATATAATATTTCTATTTTATAACAATAGCATCACTACATTAACTGTCTTACTTGCTGTAAATATTTTGACATTTTAACTACTTTACAGGTTTTATTTAGAATTTTAAGTTTTAAATTTGATTAAGAAAGAAACAAGGATCAGTGAACTTATTATATAAACACTTCCTAACAAATTAAGATTACTATGATTTATTTAACCAATACACATAAGCACTGACAAGAAGGTATTGTGGCTGCTTACAAGAAGTAAATAATTATCCATTGTTGCTTACACGCACAGATGACATTACGTCACGTAATATTTATCACGGAATCGGCCACCTATTTTTACAAGTTAACCAGGTTCCACAGAAGACATTCAATACAAGTAACCCAGAATTATACCCGCCAGTTCTACGAGTATACGGCAGTATAATAACATGTTTTTTTGTCAGATAGAAATCCAGATATTCTTGGGCAAAACGGACTTGACGGATGACCAGCAGTTATTTCAATTTTACGTCCTGACTTGTATTGTTTGTTATAGTTTTAAACCATAATCTGACTGTATTTCTCTGAAACAAAGAAACGAAACAGAAGTTACTTTATGTGTAAGTATAATTAAAAAGATGTTTGATTACGCACAGCATAAAATGTGTAAGTTTAAAAAAAAAGTATAAATAAAATGGAAAAAAGACACTTACCTACGGCTATTTCAAGACGCCTCCTATCAATCTCTCCGAAAACCAACATTCTCCTTATGTAAATAGATTATTTTATATTTTAGAATTAGGTATATAAAAAAATATTCTATTAATAAAGACGTTGTTTTACGCAATTTAGTAAGGCAAAGTAAAAATTGTTTGCACGATGTCACTGCTATTGAGCGTCGACTGGTTTTTGCTTTATTAGAACGGTTTATTTTTTATTCCTCTACCCTTAATCTAAGTAACATTTGAATACCAGTTTTATGATGAATACGCATATTTATCTTGACTACCCGCTTATTACAAGTCAGGCGAAATTATTCCAAATATGTTTAAAGAATATTTAGTTTGTTGATTGTTATTTAAAATAATAAAAAAGTTGTAAATGGAAAGCAAAACAATATACAGGGTGTGAGAATTGAACTCGTGCCTTACTGCGTCTAAGTCTTTACACAGATCACTAAGTCATATTACCCTAATTAGGGCTACCAAAATAAGCTACTCGTATTAGTTGTCAATACATTTTAAAATACCAATAATAAGCTTTAAGTCTAAGAGTGTAAGAATCAAAATTGCGTATTAAGTAGTTATTTATACCATTATTATATCCCTTTATAAATGTTTATAAATGTGTTTGTTTGGTTATAATATTAAAAAATGTATTTTAACTTTGGACTGTTTTGGACCATTTACTTACTTTATATATATATATATAAAATATAGTGAAATAATAAACATTTTATTTACTTGCAATATTTTGTTTCATTTCTATACAAACTGTTTCTCGACTTTTGTCGTTAAATAAAAGTAAAAAAAAGATAACTAAACACAAAAGATGGAAAACAAAAAGTTAGATGTTTAAAGTGAGATTTGAACTAGCTTTACTTGCGTCTCAAATCGCTGTTATTACCACTGGACTAAATGGATTCTTATAGATGGTGTCGAAATTTAACGTTACTTATAATGCTGGACGCAATATTATGGACCAAATTTACAAGCAGTTGATAAGATTCACGGAATTAGCTAAGTTAACTTTTGTCACTGACGTGCCATTTTCTTTTATCAATCTACCCTCACACTAGGATAGCAACATTTATAGAAATGCTGCACAAAGAATTTTCATCTTTAATGGTAGCGGAATAGTGATTTAAATAGCTTATCAAATTGGTGGGTTAGCCCACTTAGGGCACCGACTTTACGTGTGTACGTGTGTGTATAGGTGTGAAGGAGTGTTTGGCTGTGTGTGAGTCTGTATGTGTATGTATCTAAAATAATATGTGAATTAAAGGGAGACGCTATCTATCGGTGAGAAATTTGGAGTATTTACTAATTTGTAATAGTTACAATTTTTTCTGTCTCAGCATAATCTAACTGAGAGAGCCAGTTAATAATTGCTTTTTTACAGTTTGATTTGCGCATATGATAAATACATAATATTTTGTTGACTTGGTTATAGACATGACTGCCAAGGTAAAGAAAGCTTCACTGCGAAGAGCGACATTGTGTACGGAAGTAGGGACAGACAGTGTGTTTTCGTCGTAGGGAGCTAAATTTGGAGGGTTCTTAGGGAGTTTGAGCGTGTTTAACTAATAAAAGGTTAAGGATGAATAATTTGCGTACAGAAAGAACTGAACACTTCTCATAGAGGTCGGTAGTAGGAAAGCAGTAGGGTAGCCGCCAACCAATCTTTAGGAGAGCCCTCTGTGCGCGTTCTAATTTTAACATATGGGTCTTTGTCGCTCCTCCCCAAGCAACTATACAATATTGGATTATTGATTGGAAGAGAGCCAGATAAACGAGTCGAACCACCCCAGTATCAGCAACGTGACGGAGAGACTTGAAAATGTAAATTAACCTGCGCAACCGTGAGGTGAGTACCTCAATGTGCACACCAAAGGACAAACAATCATCAATGTGGACACCAAGATATTTAATGCAATTGATACGGGAAAGACTGGGACAATGACAAATCGTTCGGTGGTGTAAAGAGCAAGAATGAGCTATCAAGGAGCACGAAGAGGAAGATGGTTTCCCAGTGGCGGATAAGGAGAAGGTCAAATATTTGGTCTTCTCGACATTTAGTGTCAACAGGTTCTGCGATAACCAGCTGGTTACAAGATTGAAACCGGACTGAGCATATTGGAACGCCTCCTTCCAGGAGTCTCCATGAAATAGCAGGGCAGTATCATCGGCATAGGTGAAAATAGATTGTATTTGGAATTTTCAACCGGCATAGGTCATTAATGTAAATAAGAAAAAGGGTTGGCCCAATAATACTGCCCTGAGGGTCCCCGTAGGAAATGGGAAGTTCATCACTAGTCCAATCTCCAATTCGAAGGCACTGCCGTCTACCACTGAGATAACTCTCAAACAGTGCAAGTTGAATGCCTCTGATTCCGAGCCTTTCAAGTTTCGCTATATGGGTGGGTATCGAAGATATCGTATCGAAGGCCTTCGCTAGATCAAGAAACACCCCTACTACCTTCTGCTTATTATCAAGATTTGATACTATGTTATTTGTTAGATCCAGCACAGCTTTACCTGTAGAAAGACCGGAACGAAAACCATATTGGGACGAAGATAGCAGTCGATTCTGCTCAAGTTACTTAACAAGGCGGTTATTTATGAGTCTATCCAATAGTTTCGAAAGCGTCGGTAGTATCGAGATAGGCCTGTAGTTATTAGGTCGACTGCTATCCCCACTCTTATGCACTGGATGTACAACAGCAAGCTTTAGCGCGTTCGGGAAGATACAAGAGATAAACGCGAGATTACTAATATAGGTAACATGAGGAACAAGAAGATTTTTAAATTTCTTTAGAAATGTACCTTTTTTTTTTTTTATGGTGGGAAAAAATCATGCATTGACATCCCCCGCCCTTGGGCGGAGCGGGAGATAGTGTCAGACTCTTACTGACTAAAAGACCCACCCCGTTCCTTCTAGCCTTCATACCGGGGCTCGAGCGCCCTTTCGGATAACCCTGGCCCCAGTAGGCTTCGACCCGGCTGGGTCCCTGCTGTTGCTGACAACTCCTTGAGGCGCGCGGGAACAGTGCGCGCCGTCGACGACTTGGGCTTGGTCCGGACAGTTACCGGACGGCCGGACAGTGAGCTACCCATTGCTCACTGTCCGCAAGCCCGCGTCTACGTTGGCCGGAAATCGGGATCAGAATCCCGGCGACGGCGGCGGCGATAACGCCGTTGCCTGATGCGTTCGGCCTCCTCCTTTGCGAGCATTACTGCTTCGCAGAAGTCGGCGACCGCCTGCCACTCCTCCTCGCTCCGGACCATGGCCTCAACCAAGGCCCGGCGCGAGAGGTCTCCGCCGCCGATCGCCCCCACGAGGGCACGGCGATGCTCCGCCCAAGCAGGGCACACCTCGACTGTGTGCTCCACCGTGTCCTCCGGGCGTTCCGCACAGTGGCGACACCCGGGCGTCACCTCCGCATGAATCCCGTGCAGGAAACTCCCGAACGAACCATGTCCGGTGAGTACCTGCGTCATGCGGAAGGTAAGGACGCCGTGAGGTCTTTCCAGCCACGCCTCAAAGAGGGGACTTACCGCCATGATTGTGGCGTGCCCATTAGAAATGTACCTGATATGCCATCCGAACCCACTGCACAATCACTTCTTAGCTTCTCAATCAAAGTTTCTAATTCAGATTCATCTGTTTCACGTAGGGCAAAAGAGTTGTGAAATGTCGAGAAATCCTCACTTTGACTTGGTAAGTAAGTATTGCAAGGTATACTCTCAGCCAGTTTGCTGCCAATGTTGGCAAAGTAAGAGTTCACTTCGTTTACGGAGCGCTGTGGATCGGAAGGAAGAAGAAAGGCGTTGGCCTGAGTTTGGGTTTTTGTAGTGTGGGTAATAGATTTGGTTGCATTCCAGAGCTTTTTATTATTATTTTGTGCATTATTTATTAAGGCTTTATCATAGTTTGCTTTACATGTTTTAAGTATTTTAGAACAATAGTTTCTATACCTTTTAAAAGTGGTGAGTAAAATGTCGTTATCAGGATTTTTTTTTTCAGTTTTACGTGCATATGGTCCCGGTTACGTAGGCGTCTAAGTAGACCAGGAGTCATCCACGGTTTATTTAGCCTTTTACGGTTAGATAAAGTTTTTATAACTGAATTTTGAGCTATAATTAGGTAAAGGGTGTTGATAAAAAAATCAGTTGCTTTGTTGACATCAGTGGTGCAATATAAGGGACTAAAATCGGTCTGAAGTAGATCAAATTCAATTTTGTCATAATCAGGAACCCGGATCTTTCTCATTTTTAGCTGAGAATCGCTAAAGCGGTTATAGTCATCCAGAAAGAACATAACAGTGTCATGATCAGTAAGTGAGGTATGAGCGACGAAACAAAAAGCAGGTTTTCTTGATTTTAAAACTAGATGGTCGAGACAAGAGCTATTTTGCCGTGTAGGGAGCGTATGTGCAGGAAGCATTTCGTGATAGGCAAGCATCGTTAGATACTCAGTAGTACGTGTGTCGTTGGAATCTAAGATGTTAATATTAATAGAGTCCGTCTAATGAAAGCGTGACCTGAGAAAAGGAGGTTCAAACCAAAAATTTTGAATGTGGTATTATTGAAATAGTAGGAGAAAAGAGTTTTGATACTAGAGTATTTTTTGTATTTAAGACAATTGTATAATAGTTAATCCTAGTCAAAAACATGTGTGTAGATTAATTATTTGGTGGGTGTATGGTAAAGGTCAATAACAAACAAAATGTTAGTTATTATCCCAAATTATTTTATTTTATCTAATCTCTCAAATGTCGCTATATAATATTCAAATAATATTCTTTATTTACCATTTGGCCTTCTGGCAAGAATACCAAGTGCACAACACCGCGATAGTCAAATAAAATGGTCAACATGATTTCAACTTCATCACGTCTCGCCAACACTAATAATGTGTTTCAAGATTGTTGGGTTGGAATCGATTCGTTTTAGCATAGAGAAAATTCAGATCTTTTGGGATTAGTCAAGTGGGAACAAGTTTTATACTCCAATGATTGTTTCAAATGATACGGATCTACTCGTGAGACACAAAAAGTTCAACAGCTCTCAAACTTAAACTAGGATTTCAGTCACTATTTCCTTCACTTTCGCAATTTTAACTTAAGTTGAAGATTTTGATGCACTATCAGACAAAGTGAGGCAAATCTTTCATTACATCTCAACTGCTTTTGAACGCATTCTACCACTCACTAGCATGTGTTTTTGAGTAAGTCGATTCACCAAAAGCCTTCTTTGTTCGATGGTTTTGTCCATTATGAAGTTCGCAATATGTCAGATTATCTAAAAATATAAGAAAAAAAATATATCATTATATCCTAAATACAATTATCTAATAATATTAGTCGACAAGGATCAAGATTAAAACGTCATACTAACTTAAAAATAGAAAAATCGTATGTAAACATTGTTGGTTTTCATTGAAAACACCTTCTTTCTCTTCTTGTTTTTGTTTGAACTTATTAACCATAGTGTGTAGCAGTTTTTGCACGTTACTGTTTATTGTTTTTCCCATAATTAAGCAATTATTCTTGAAAAATAAATATCTGTTTCCAAAACTGACAATTGCAACCATAGACTTTGACGTGATTTTTTTCGGCAAAACAATGTTGCCAATTTAATTTAAAAAAAAAAACTCCAGGTTACGCTTTCAGTAGACGCACTCTATCACCGGTCAGTATTATATTTCTGTATGAGGAGACAGACTTTATTAATTCGTCTAATGAGTTAAGAAACGCCGTGATATTACGAACAGCGGGTGGACGATAGATAGCTATAACAGCAGTAACATTCTTATGTCGTAACAAAAGACCAGCATCCTGAACGAAGGGCTCCGATACTGAAACCTGAAGATGAGAACGGTAAAATACAACTACTCCCTCATTCTGCGATCTATGTTGTGTGGTTGAGATACAGATATAGTTTTGAATCGAGGGTAAGGGAGGAGAGTTATGAAGCCAACATTCCGTAAGGAAGATCATGTACCAAGAAGTTTTACTTCTTTCCAGAAGCGTCGAGAGTCCATTGAAGTTCTTAAATATACTTCGTATATTTTGACAAAAACAGAAAGCGCATTTTTGTGCTGTCTGGCAAAGTCTGTGCAGTCCTCAATCATGCAGGTTGCATAGTCAGCCACTGAAATACGGTCTAGATCCGATTGGATATCATTTATGGAATCGAATGTGGATTTAAAATATTTAACGCTAAGCAAAAGAGGCAGGGGTGAAAATTGCAGTCATGTACAATGTCATAAAATTGTAACATAATAATCATATTGTGATGCGCATAAAACAAATACAAAACAGTGAGAGATGATGGTGGAAAAAAATGAAAAATATACTTATATAAAAGTGCTTCGTGTCGTTTAGTGAGAATTAGTATGGTAGCGTCTAACTTTTTGTAGTGTGTAGTGTAGTGTAACAGAAAAGGGAACTTAGCAATTAAATTTAAATTAAAATAAAACAGAAAAGTAAATAAAGTTTGGCAAGAACTTAGTCACAGAGCCGCAAGCTCAAACTTTTGTATGTCGCTCTCAGGATTTATGCAAGTAGGCGATGATCCTGTAGACTTTTTCATATAAATTTTGCCGTGGCTTGACCAACAACTATCGCATTTCCCGTCCTTCTGAAGTCTTTGCCCCAAGTAGTACAAGTGTTTACTGTAAGAGGTTAGAGACTGCAATATATATGGGTTTTGACGGGCCGGGTAGCTCAATATTTGCCGTTGACAGTTTATTATTACCGCTTCGCTTATTGTAGATTCTGGTCGCTTTTATGACATTTTCCTTCATGGTTAAGAATTTGAGCTCCACAACGACAGTACCAAAAGTATGAGAGTCTTTTTTTGCCTTCAATCTGTATATTTTATTGACGTCAGATGGTTTAATCTCCTCATTGATTACAGTGCCAATCTTACAGAATGTTCCCAACAAAGATTCATTACTTTTGGAGGTAGTGGCAGGTAAGTTATTTTATTTCAAACATAGCCGAGCGTGAGCATCGCTCAAGGTAGTCAATTTTAGACTCTAACGAGGAAATCTTCTTATTAAGAGTAGTGTTTTCACGTTCAGTCACAGCCAAGCGATCAAGCAATTCATCATAATTCCCACCGATGAACTCCACCGACGCCTGAATCCTTGCATTCTGTTGAGATATATCATCCATAGTTGATTTAAGACTGTCTTTCTGGTCCTGCTTCGACTCAACTCGGAAAAAAGTTTTGTGATTTTGGACAGAAGTTCTGTGTCATCCGGTTCTGAGTCACCATCGTCATAATAAGGAGTAACGCCAAAGCGACACTTAGCTCCGTGATTCGCGTTGACAAATATGTCCTTAATTCGTTGTTGATGTGTTGAGATCGGGCAGAGCTCTGGGTCGGACACTGCTGAGAAGAGATTAGAAGCCGGTGGAGATTTTATCCCATGCCTATGAGACTTCCGTTCCGCAGTGGTTGGAGGAGGTGCAGGTGATTTTTGTTCCACAGTGATTGACGGGGATGGCGAGTGCTGCATGCGGGGCATTGTAAAAGATCGATAGAATAACGATAAACACAGACTGATTATCAATGCCATTTCCGTCCCGTATGGTTTTCGGACGTAAAGAATAGCACTAACCCATTTCTTCCCGTGCATGTCGTAAGAGGCGACTGAGAGACATACCAGAGACTGGGCAGCAGCATTCGCTGTGCATTTCAACAACCACACTGTGACCAGCAATCCGCTTGCTAAGCGTGGCGTTTATAGCAAACCCTCCGAAAACATAAACAATGGCCCCTAGTGCCCGACAAGCCCGTCTTACTCTTGACTCCGGTAGCGGTCAAGGCAACGGTGAGGCAAGGGGTGCTAAGAATCATCGGTTGAGATTCAGCTACCTCTTAAAAAAAAACAACTAGACCTGGCAACATGTAATACGTATACACTGAGGATTGGCGAGAAGATCACCGAATTTGAGGAGGACCCAATATTTATAAAATCCGGTAACGTGCTCTATTTTCTGTGACTAGCAGCTACCTAGCGTACATTACACTCAGTATATCATTAAGATATTCGCTGATCGTCATACAAGTTTATGCTCCAACCTTGTCACACCCCGATGACGAAGTAGAAATCATGTGTGAGGATGTATCCAAAGCCAAACATGAAATCAGAAACGTTTGTTTCAAATAGACCAATTACAAGCACTTTTGAATTGTCAAAATGTCGGTCAGTCAAACAAGTGAAGCTAAATGGTACGTTCCAAAGCGTATATCTCTCTGGAGAAGAGCGCGCAAGAATCTCCATGGACACTCTTTTAAATTACTTTATGAGTTACATAAATCTTCGTTACTTATTCATGTTGCTTCTATTACGAGTATGTGAGCACAATTAAAATAAGTAATAACAATAAATAAAAAACTGAAATTGAATGAGACTGGTCATCTCTTAGCTGCCAGTTACTTACACTGGCAGCTAAGAGATGACCAGTCTCAACTAACGGCGCCCTTTCATGAGCATTACTCGTGCATCAGCTTCACGCAGTTCAACCTTTTAAAAGGGAACTGAATGACCCAATAACACGGGTTCATAGTTATAAGACTGACTTTACTATGGTCATAGAGGACTTTAACGTAACACTAGGCAAACGAGATGGCGACGAGCTTCGAGTAGAGCCATTTACAATTGGACGTTGGAATAAACGGGAAGACCTACTAGGTAGATTTATGGAGAAGGAGGGCTTCTGCATGATGAATTCTTTCTTCAAATAGCGTGTCCATAGAAAGTGGAACTGGCAGCCTGGTGGCCTGATGATGCTACTAGAAATGAGACTTACATCATCCTGTCGACGAAAAAGCAATTATTCTATGATGTCTCTGTGATTAACGTGGTGAAAACTGTAATTTTTTACATTTGATTTCAAGTAATATTTTAAGTTACGAAAAACTATATTAAAGCGAAGTAAATTATACAAAAAAAAAATACTAACTTAATAAAAAAAAACACTGTCACTGTGATACTGTGACTGATTTTTTTATTGACTGTGAGAGGGACTATAGTGTGGAAAATATAGGAAAATTTAAAAATCATCTCATGAATCTTACTTTTTCAGAACTCTATGACACGGAAGACCCAAATGTCGCTTATAATTATTTCATTGAGATTTTCAAGCTATTTTACGATTTGTGTTTTCCATTAAAAGTGGTTAAAATAAATACAATAAGAAGAACTAAGTGGTTATCAAAAGGGATCAAATTATGCAGTAAAAAGAAAAGAAAACTCTTATGGCAATTTAGACTTAATCGTAACAGAACAAATAAAACCATACTGTACAATTATTCTAAAACGTACAAAAAAATTATCCAGTTAACACAAAAAACACAAAACAACTACAATATAAAAACATCCAAAAACAAGTCGAAAACTGCGTGGCAAATTATCAATCGTGCAAAGTATAACGTACCTAAATCTAACATAAATAAAATTAAAATGGGTGGTTGTGTCATATCTCATCACAAGTCTGTTGCAGAAGCATTTAATAATTTTTTCATTGATAAAATACAGCCTAAACTGAGTGTCGACTGCAGACCTAAGGCGTGTACATTAGACTACAATAATAAAACTATGTTTATGGCCCCTAGTATACCAGATGATATTAAAAAGATAATAATGTCCTTGCATAACACAAGCAGTGTGGGATATGACGGTATTGCTACTTTTATACTAAAACATGTTGCAAATGAAATCTGCGGTCACTTGAGCCATGTCATCAATCTTAGCATTAGTGCAGGTATTTATCCTGATGCTCTAAAAGTGTCTATTGTCAAGCCACTATTTAAAAAAGACGATAGGGAGCTAATGGAGAACTATCGGCCTATATCACTAATTCCCATAATTTCTAAAATATTTGAAAAATACATTTATAAGGAGTTAAATTCATTTATAGAAAAACATAATATTATTTGCGAGGAACAGAAAGGATTTAGAATGGGTAAAACTATTAATATGGCCATTTATGATTTTTTATATAATGTTACATATAACGTTGATAAGAGGAAGCCGGTCTGTGGCGTATTTTGTGACATGACTCAAGCCTTTGACTATGTGCACTATGGTACACTCTTAAGTAAACTTGAGGCATATGGAATTAGAGGAAATGTCAACAATCTAATTAAATCTTACTTACATAACAGAACTCAAATAACACATATAAACCAAATTGATATGAAAAGTAAACATGAAATTGTATCTCAGTCCTCAGAACGTATAGTTTCGTTTGGTGTACCACAGGGGAGTGTTTTGGGGCCTCCTTTATTTATATTATACATAAATGATCTCCCAAAAGGCATCCCTCAACCTTTGACACTGTTTGCCGATGATAGCACCATAACGATACCTTGTAAAAGTGTTGATACTTATGAAAATGACATAAATGAATCTATAAATTTAATGATAAAATGGCTAAATGACAATAACTTAAAAATTAACTTGACTAAAACTAAATTAATACATTTTAGTCAACGCATCAATAGTAAGAGTACCTTAAATAGACACTACGATGACCAGCCTATAGAAGAGGTAGAAACAACAAAATTTCTAGGGCTCCACATTGATAAAAAACTGAATTGGAAAGCCCATATCGAAATCTTATGCAAGAAAATTAGTAAATCTGCCTATGCCTTGCACACATTGTCGTCTTTAATAAGTGTGGAGGCCTTACTTACAGCCTACTATGGTTTAACAGAATCCCATCTACGCTATGGTGTCATTTTTTGGGGCAACTCAACAGATAAAGACTCGGTGTTCAAGGCTCAAAAGAGATGCATTCGTTCAATATTTAAAATTAAACCTACTGATAGTTGCGTGCCGTACTTTAAAAAATATAAAATACTTACTTTGCCATGTCTATACATTTTAGAGGTAGCTGTATTTGTCAAAACAAATCCACACCGATTTAAACGATTTGATGAAGTAGTCCCACGTAACAGGCGTGACAACAGTAAGATATGCTCTCATCCTGCGAGAACATCCCTCATGCGCAAAAGTATTTTCTGTATGGCTCCTATGATATTCAATAAATTGCCTAAAAGTTGGAGAGAACTGCACTTGTCACTTTTCAAAAAAAAACTGAGAAGTTTTTTAGTTAATAAAGTGTACTACTATTTTTTGAATGAAAAGGACTTTTCTATTCCAACTTAATAATGTGAATTTTTGACTTGACTACATAATATTCTGAATTTACTGGACATAATTTGATTTAATTTATTTTTGACTATAAAACACCTATACTTGACATCTTGACATTTAATTATTTATTTTATGTATTTTGTAATGTAATTTAGAAATTTGAAATGACTATAATATGTAAATGCAATTAAATGTAATTTTTATAACTAAAACATTTGTACGCCGTTATTGGCAAAACATGGACGCTCATTACACACTATTAATTTAACACCTTGCATGTCTGATAAGTCAGTTTATGTAAACGCATGTTTGACAAATAAATTTTCTTTCTTTCTTTCTTTCTTTCTTTCCAATAAGACCCTAGGCTGATAAAATTTTCATTTTTCCTGAATTTCCCTACATGAAGGTATGGAGGTCGGCTCCCCCCTTAGGGGGAGAGGACGAGCTCCCCCTCCGCTCGTCTCTATAGCTTTCAACCAGAGACCTGGACAGCTCCCACCGACAGTAATGGATTTCCAAGGAATATGTCACCTTCTCCCGACTTAGAAAGCTAGGGGATTAGGTCGGGAATTGAGAAAAACAAAGTTAAAATCAAATAGGGTTGGAAATCCAAGGGATAAGGAAGGATAATCTACTTTTCTTTTTAGTTACGAATATTATGAGACTGAGAGGGCTGCAAAAGGGTATATGACACGTGACGCTTGTATTTGCAAGTTAAATTATTTTAGAAACTACTTTAATCCGTTTCGCTCGTGCATGTCCTGACCAATCCTACGGCAAAGGGTTGTGAGGCCTCTGCTATTGGATAAGACACTTCTTCTACAATTGACTCCTTATAACGGCCTACTCCCTCTTCACTAAGACAATACAAAACTTAAACAAGCGTGACGTATCGTCAGTCGGTCGCAGAACTATTTACAGTTGCCTTGCTACACGCTGAAGTGGTTTATCGACACTTCTCACTTCCTTACTCTACCCAAAGGTGAGGACATCATAACCTACGTGTCTCCGAGCTACGTCTAGCTTGCGGAGTTTCCAGAGATGAGTCCAAATTACGTGTCTCGCTAAATATTATTTTTTTGTATCAGTAAGAGGCCTACGGGGGCCGGGTGTGTTTTAACGAGATACGTTCCCTAGCGTTCCTTAGAACGACTATCAATGCAATTTGGGGTACTTGGTGAAGCCTACCCCCGCTCCCTGGAAGTGTGCGTATAACGAGAGTAATGTAAATCACTCTACTGTCAGTCAGTTCTTAGGGGGAGGTAGCCGTCGCTAACGTTTGGTGGCTCGTGATTTCAGTGTGGCTCAAACTAGCCTTAGCATGTAGCAAATGTTTATTTGGTTCAACCTTCAATTGGCAGTGCTTCAGTCATGGTTGCGCCAAGTATGGCTGGAAGTGTCAAGTCCTCTCGAAGGAAAGTCAATGTCATGCTCACTCCAAAGGAAGGCCTTCTCCGAGACCCTAACACCAACCACAAGCTTAGGTTACCTTGTCATAGGGTGGAATAGGGAAGGATAAAACAGACAACACTCACCCATCCAGTCTTCAACACAGTCGCTGAGATTCACTCGCGTACTTACACACTACTCACTAGATCACAATCCACGCCCATCCATTCGAACTCAGACTCACACGCACTATAAATATTAGACAAGCCTAACTGGACTCAGTCCACCTATAATATTTAATACTGTATCACAATACTGGTACTCCTAAGAATTACAACGGGACATTGGCCTATGACATCTACTGAGTCGGCTAGTTTAGCTAGATCCTCCTGGACGTCTGTCCTCTCTCGGGCCCTGACGCTAAGTCCCTGGACGTCTGTCCCCTACTAGGGTCTCACGCGAAGTCTCCTATCCTATCCGAGTCAACCCCGTGCCTTCTTTCGCCTTACGGCCCAGTATAGCTTGTCAATTACTTATTATTGCTTTTTTTTTTTTGTATAGTTTCTAGGAAGATTTGGGATCGCTTTGTTCTCACGACTTGCTCGCACGTGTTGGGTCTTTTGGTCATTTCTTTATAAGTGTGCTAAAATATTTCTCTTTTTTGTAATTGTTCCTTTCACATTAAAAGGACAATTTATGAGGGTCTAAGTGGCCCATGTCGCCAGATGTGTGTCAAAGATAAATATAATATTTTGTTATTAATTTGGAATTAGTGACAGACAGTCACAATACCAATACGTCACCGTGACCGCACGGAAATGTACTGAGGAACTTATGTAAAGTCCATTTCACGAAAGAAGTCCCGCGGACAATTGTGGAACTAAATTTGACAGATGGGGAGATCGGCCATGTTGTCGTCAGCAATGTTCGCAAAAGAGTTGCCACCATGACAGGTAAATTTTGGGGCTGCCATATACAGATTTTTTCCCGATTGATTTACAGATTGGAATTAAGTTTTTTTGTTTTTTTAATGCACGATTTTTATTAAGGAAAATTTGAAAAGGAATTAACACAACACAACAAAAATTTGTAAAGTTATATTCAACAATAATGTAATTAAATACGAAAATAATCTTTGTTTGATTTTTTTTTTTTATTGTTCATTTTATTGCAGGTGTTTCAGAGAAAACTGTAACGAGAGTTACAAAAGAAGGCGCAACAGCGGCGAGTACTTCTAAAGTTATCGTCACCCCAGGGAAGAGTCGCCCGCATCCTAAAAAGTTCGACTTGGATGGATTTGATTTGTGCGCTATACGGCAAAAAATTCACAGTTTTTATGTTGTGAAGAAGGAATTACTTACATTGATTAAATTACGTGCAGCTTTGAGAGAAGACATAAATTATCAAGGAAGCATCACAACATTGCACCGTATATTGAATAGCATCGGTTTCAAGCATAAGCGATGCCAATCGAAACGTAAATTACTAATGGAACGTTATGATATTACTGCATGGCGTTCAAGATATTTGGAGAGAATCCGAAGAAATCGCAATGTGGAGAAAAAACCTGTAGTATATTTAGACGAGACCTATATACAAAACACTTATCATGCCAAAAGTTGCTGGCAAAGTGAGGAGGAGCCTGGGATGTTCGTGTCAGAGTCATCAGGGAGTCGTTGGATAATTGCTCATACGGGAACTGAAAATGGTTTTGTTAATGGTGCATTGTTAATGTTCAAATCCCAATCCAAATCCTCAGATTACCACGATGACATGAACTCAACTAATTTTTTGAAATGGATGAGTGAAAAAGTCATTCCTAACCTACCTGAAAGGTCACTTGTGGTAATAGACAACGCTCCGTATCACTGCACTCAAATAGATAAAGCACCTAACTACAATGTCAAGTATTAAACGTGACATGCAGGAATGGCTGCGAGAAAAGGGAGTATATTTTGAAGATACTTGGACAAAAGCTGTATTATTTGAATTAATTAAACAAAACAAAGGTCCACCTACATATGCCGTGGAGGCATTATTAAAATCTCACAATCGTCAATTGCTAAGATTACCGCCTTACCACTGCGATCTCAATCCGATCGAAAAAATGTGGAGCCTTGTAAAGAGACGGGTAGCGGATAAAAACGTGTACCAAGATCCAAAAGAAATTGTGCGCCTAACAGAAGAGGCTTTTGAGACTGTTACAGCGGAAGATTGGGCAGTTCAATGTAAACATGTACAGCATTTGGAGGAAGAATATTTAAAAAATGATGGTCTTATGGATGAAGCAATGGATCGATTTATTATATCCACGGCTAGTGATAGTGAAACAGAATCTGATTCTGTTTCTATTCACTCTTCTGACAGTGATCATAATATGACCGATCATAATTATTCAATAAAAATTTGAATAAAAGTTTTAAATGTTAGTTTTATTTTTCTAATTTAAAGTTGGTCGAACATCTCCATTTTATATTTTAGAAATTACAGGAAGATTTATTTTTCACTAATCTGACCTTAGCAGTATGGACATCAAATGGTACCTATTATATTAAAAATACATCCGATTAAAAACATTTTTTTTCTTATCTAACTATTCGAGTAGGTACCTGGTTAATAAAATGAAAGTTAATGAACTATAAATTATTTCCCCTGATTTGCCCATATTTAACCGTGGCAACATTATGTCGCGCGAATATAGCGCTGCGTCTGCGGGACTTCTTTCGTGAAATGGACTCTAGATACAATTTTCTCTCTGAGTTAAGACAGAAAAAAAATAATAATCATTATCATCAAAATAGAAACGAACCTTATTCTATTGACTTACGTATGTGCCACCAAGACAATAAAATATTTTAGACTTCCCAGCTACACTCGACTCTAGTTGTTTCGAATTTTAGAACAAAAGAGCAAGCTGGCCCTTTTTCGCATTAAAAAAAAATGATTCACATAAACTACGATTATCTATACTTAGCAAAAATATTGGAATAAAGTGAATTTGGAAAGTTTTTGCAATACATTACGATCGTATAAAAATTTATGAAACAAAAATTTGATAAGGCAAGTCAATTGAGCTAACTGTATCAAATTCAAGTCACTGATATGGGTTCTTATATTAAATTATGGGAAATAATAATGGTTCCGAAAAACAATTTAATCTCCAGCGATCTGTGGCCGACTATTATTTTAATTAACTAGCGTTATAATGAATTACCGACAAAAAACCCAAAACATAAACGAAAAAAAATATCCAATTTAACAACAAATAAGAGCATGTTCAAATTACATTTCCTCCTAAAAAAAAATGGATCTTCGAATAAAAAAACTAAACTTCCGAATAGAATACTGAACCTCCGACAAAATTACTAAGTTACCGACAACAGAGGTTTGGTCAAAATAATCATATTTTTACAACTTGCATGAACTGTTTTAATTTCTATTGTTGGTTATCAAATTTATTTTTTAGCTCTCAATAATGATGAAAATACCTCAACTGTTCGGCCCGCGCGATGGAGTTCGGATCTACTACGTAACTACATTTTCATAATAAACTGAGTTTTGTTTTATTTTTATCTTTATTCTTGCTGACATTATAAAAGTTAAGAAATTTGACGATTAATAATACAGTATAATATTCTAGGAAACCAAAGTCTACTTGGTTTTCGATTAAGGCATGAATAGGGGTACGTATCAAAATCCCGAAAGTTCATTATACCTATGGCTGAAATACCGACGTGCAAAACACCGAAATTAAAATACCGAAAGGTTTAAACGCCGATAGTCGTTATATCGAAACACAAAATACCGATGTTCAAATGCCCGAAAGGACGAAATCCCGAATAGACGAAACTACTTGAACGTAGCGGTTGGTCACAGTTCTAACGTTACCTAACCTATTTCACCCAGTTCAAAGTGCAACCAAAATACAATCTACCTGTGACTAGACTATTAGACAATAGTAAACACATTTTTACGAGAGATTATGGCTGAAATAGGTTAGGTTAGGTTAGAATTGTGACTAAAAGCGCGCGAGCCGAGCGAGCGAAGCGAGCGGCGCCGCGGCAGTGGCCGGCGAGTGCTACTTCTCAAAATAAAACAAATCGGGACCTTAGGGCACCTCGACACGGATGAGTCGGGATTTTGAACTTCGGGATTTTAAACATTCGAACAAATGAACTTTCGGGATTTTAAACTTTCGACCATACGACCATTTGGCGTTTCAATTTTCGGAATCTCGTCCATCGGTAATTTAAAATTCGGGATTTTTATACGTACCCATGAAAACGACTGTTTTAACTTTTTAACGCCTGAAATAGGTACCGATATCGAAGCATACCCGTGGTAAGTAAAATTCATGATATATGTTGCAATTAAAAGTTATTGTTACAAGTACATTTTTATATTTTTATAAGTTTCTGTATAGCCACTCAGAATAATATTTTCAGTATAATGTGACAGTTAAAATAGCACCACAATCTATGAAATATGAAAGGTAATTTATGAATTAATAGTAGGCAAGTAAAGATAAAAATTACAAAGCAAAGTTTTCAGTAGAACGTAATTTATGCTGGTAGAAAAGTATTATGGCAATAGACAGTCATGTTTATTTTTCGAAGATTTCAGTATCTCATTCGGTCGTTTCGTCATTTTTATTCGGACAAAAGTAGTCGGAAAGTTAGTATTTTAGGCAGTAGATTTAATATTTTGAGTAAGGACAATTCGTCTTTTTTTGTCGGAGCTTTTATTACTACCCTTAAATTATTTAAAGAGTGGTATAAGACATTTCTTACATGAAGGCTAATAATAGAATGGTTGTGGTGATAGTGAAAACAATATTAAAAAAATTATATGGTCACACATCCCAGCCATCCGTCAAATGCCAAATGTCATTTCGGGGTGATATAGGTTTGTTCATGATGTTATTTTATTGAGATTTTCATCATAAATCATACAAAAACATGTAACAAAATGTATTGTAGGATACGAGGGAATTAATTTTTAATATAATACAGTTTTGACATAGAGAAAAAGTGGATATTCACACCATTATTGATCTAAACAAAGTCACTTATCGTCGCAACATGTTGGTACGCTGTTTTTTGGTACATAACAGTTTTATTTTAATGTTTCTACGACAACGCCACCATGTCAGTCCGAATCCTCAACGACTATCGCAACCCAGTGCTGGGCACGCCACAATCATGGCGGTAAGTCCCCTCTTTTAGGCGTGGCTGGAAAGACCTCACGGCGTCCTTACCTTCCGCATGACGCAGGTCCTCACCGGACATGGTTCGTTCGGGAGTTTCCTGCACCGGATTCGTGCGGAAGTGACGCCCGGGTGTCGCCACTGTGCGGAATGCCCGGAGGACACGGTGGAGCACACAGTCGAGGTGTGCCCTGCTTGGGCGGAACATCGCCGTGCCCTCGTGGGGGCGATCGGCGGCGGAGACCTCTCGCGCCGGGCCTTGGTTGAGACCATGGTCCGGAGCGAGGAGGAGTGGCAGGCGGTCGCCGACTTCTGCGAAGCAGTAATGCTCGCAAAGGAGGAGGCCGAACGCATCAGGCAACGGCGTTATCATCGCCGCCGCCGCCGCCGCCGGGATTCTGATCCTGATTTCCGGCCACCGTAGGCGCGGGCTTGCGGACGGTGAGCAATGGGTAGCTCGCTGTCTGGCCGTCCGGTAACTGTCCGGACCAAGCCCAAGTCGTCGACGGCAGGCACTGTTCCCGCGCGCCTCAAGGAGTTGTCAGCAACAGCAGGGACCCAGCCGGGTCGAAGCCTACTGGGGCCAGGGTTATCCGAAAGGGCGCTCGAGCCCCGGTATGAAGGCTAGAAGGAACGGGGTGGGTCTTTTAGTCAGTAAGAGTCTGACACTATCTCCCGCTCCACCCAAGAGCAGGGGATGTCAATGCATGATTTTTTCCCACGATAAAAAAAAAAAAAAAAAAATGTCAGTCCGAATCCAGGACCAGACCACGACACCTATCCTGCAGCGAGGTGTGAGGCAGAGAGACGTCATCTCTCCGAAACTGTTCACGGCCGCAATAGAGGATGTCTTCAAGGTTCTGGACAAGAGTGGACTAGGCATTAATGTTAATGGTGAGTACATCACTCACCTTCGGTTTGCCGACGACATAGTAGTCATGGCTGAGACTATGGAGGAGGTCAGCACAATGCTCAATGAAAATGAAATTATTAAATCCAACCATCGCATTTTCTGTGCATATTTCTATTTCAATTCACTTTTTGCGTTTTTGTCAATCATATTAAATAGAAGCCTCTCCGTTGAACTAGTGATTGTTTACGGCATTATTTTAAGCAAAACGAGTAAAATACGATGCACCTAAAATGGGGTCCGTAACGATACTTCGAGAGTCACACGGTCGATTAACAGTCGACTGAATGTTTGATCGAATAGAATTTATTGCGTTCATCGATTAATAAAAGTTCGGTGAATCGTTCAGTGGAAGTAGCGTTTGGCGATAAAAGGTTGTTTCGCAATAAATTCTATTCGATCAAATGTTCAGTCGACTTTCCGTTAATCGATCATGTGACTCTCGAAGTATCTTATGTCTTATGTCTGAGTGTGGTTTCCGCACTTAGTCCTATGCGGACCATTGTACGTGGGCCATAGCGGCCATAACCTTGGGTGGGCTTATTCCAACCAGCCCACCTCTCTCCAAAAGCAGATTAGGCCTCTCAGGTTTTTCAGGACATCTATAAGGGAATTCGGGGATCCTATGGTTCGTGTGCGTATTTCAGTGATCCCTGTGCAGTCCAGGAGCACATGTGCAACTGTCTCCTCCCCCTCCAAGCATGCTCTGCACAGGGGACTGTCTGTGATGCCTATTGTGTGGAGGTGCTTATTCAGTGTGCAGTGCCCGGTGATGGTCCCCGTCACCAGGCGCAGGCCGCCTCTGTTCAAACTTAAAAGTTTTTTGGTGAGGATTTTATTTAGGTGTGGTAGGGCCTCCTTGGCCTGCCTGCATCCCGATGTCGAGGACCACCAGCGTTCCGCTTGTATCTGTGTGTGTTCTCGTAGCCAACCACGCAGCTGACCAAAGGGGATCGGCACAATTGGTTCGGGCCCGAAGACCACCGCTCCAGATCCCCTCCTGGCCAGTTCGTCCGCCGCGTCGTTGCCCAGCGAACCGCTATGTCCCTTAATCCACTGTAGTGTCACCGTGTTCCGCTTTGGCACCGTGACTCTTTCCAGTGCAGAGTGGCATTCTTGTATAATTCTCGAGGTGGTAAAATCTTTGTCTAGGGATTGTAGGACTGAGACACTATCGGAGAGTATCCGAATGTGTGTGTCCTTTACGTCTCTAGTTTCTATGGCGTGGGCCGCTAGGATTATGCCAACACATTCCGCCTGATAGACGGTGTTGAATTTTCCCAGCGTTCTGGATATTCTGATATTGAGGTCATTGGAGAAGACTCCAACGCCCGTGCCAGTGTCTGTCTTTGATCCGTCCGTGTAGACTCTCAGTTCAGCTGGCCCTGAGTAGTCGTGTGCTTCCTCTGTTAATTGAATATTGAAATGCTTTTGGAAATGATACGCCTTTGGAGCTTTGTCACTAGGTGCTGCCATCATGGGCTGTCTATTAATAGCGTTTTCCAATATGCGTATGTGTTTGATTCTGGAGTCTTTGCTCAGGGTGCCCGAAACGCTGAGCCTGAAGGCCGCTGAGGCTGCCTCCTCTTGCACTATTAGATGCAGTGGTGGCAGTCCCAGCATCGCCTGCAGGGCAGCCGTGGGCGTGGTTCTCATGCTGCTTGTGATCGCTACGCAGGCGAGTCGTTGCAGTTTTTCAAGGTCTTTTTGGGCTGTGCTCAGTTCAGTCCTGGGCCACCAAACTAGTGAGCCATATGTGATTATTGGTCTGATAACAGTTGTATATAGCCAGTGGGTCACCTTTGGGGCTATGCCCCAACTGCGGCCTAGCATGCGTTTACATTGCCACATGGATATACTGGCTTTTTTAGTGATGTACTCGGTGTGTTTTGCCCAGTTCAGCTGTTTGTCCAGGTAAACGCCCAGGTACTTGACTTCAGTTGATAGGCTAAGGGTAGTTCCAAAGAAAAGTGGCAGTTGTAGTGCTGCCAGTTTCCTTTTTTTGGTAAAGAGAACCAATTCAGTCTTGGTGGGGTTTACTGTCAGTTGGTGTTCCTTACACCAGTCCTCTACTATTTTCAAGGCCTGTCGCATAAGGTTGCATAGTGTATTTTCGTGGGTGCCATTTATTATAATGGTTATATCGTCAGCGTAACCTACGGCGAAATAACCTTTTGTGTTGAGTCTTTTGACTAGGTCATCTGCAACTAAGTTCCACAGTAAAGGCGAAAGGACTCCCCCTTGGGGGCAACCCTTCGCCACTATGGCCCTTGTGGTGCTATTTATATTTACTTGTACTGCTCTAAACCTGAGCATATTTGTGATCCAGCCACTCAGGGTCGGGTCAACACCGTGACTTTCGAGTGCTGTGCTAATACTTCGGAACATAGTCTTATCGAAGGCTCCTTCGATGTCTATGAAGACTGCTAGGGAGGAACCTTTGTGATTTATTGCGCATTCGATCTTTGAGATTACGCTATGTAGTGCAGATTCTGTTGATTTACCCGTGGAGTAGGCATGTTGCTGCTTGTGGAGCGGTCTCACCAAGAGGGGTCCGTCTCGGATGTGTCTATCGCAGAGCCTCTCCAGGGTTTTCAGTAGGAAAGACGTCAGGCTTATGGGTCTGTAAGCCTTGGGTTGCGTATAGTCAGTTTTTCCGGGTTTCGGGATGAAAATGACTTTCACCTCACGCCATGTGTGTGGTATATATTTGTGTGCTATACAGGCTCGGTATATCACCAGCAGCCACGGCACCAGGGAGTATTCTCCCCACTGCAGTAGCGCCGGAAGGACACCGTCTAGTCCTGGTGACTTGTACGGTTGGAAAGTCCTAATAGCCCATTTAATTCGGTCTTCTGTCACTATATTATGTGCTCTGGACCAGTCGAGATCAGTTGGGGTTTGTTCCTGTACGCTAGACCACGTCCTGTCCTCAAGTAGGTTGCAGTCTGGGAAGTGCGTTTCTAGGAGGACCTTACCGGTCTCATGGTCTGTTTGTGTGTAGCTGTTGTCGGGTTTTTTCAGCGCACCAAGGGTACGTTCCTGGTCAATTGACAGAATTTTCCTGACCCGTGCTGCTTCGGTATTTGATTCAATGCTATCACAGAAATTGCGCCAGGCGGAGTTCCTGGCGGTCCTGACTGCTTTCTTATATCTGTATTGGGTTTCTTTGTATTGCTCCCAGTCCTCTGGGAGTCTTGAGTTTTTGGCTCTGTTGAATTGTTTGCGTAATGTATTTCTGAGTTTGCCAAGCTCTGCATTCCACCAAGGGTTTCCCTTACCCTTAGTATGTGAGTATGGTATGCTTCGATTATGTTGTCCGTGAGCTTTGTCACGGCGTTATTCAGTGCTACGGGGTCAGTTATTTGGGTAGCGGGTCTTTGTTCCCTGGCTAGTAGGGAAGTTAAGTGGTGTTTGTATTCGGGTATGTTTGTACGGCGCGGATTGCGCCTTGGTTCTGGGTTTTTTGTAATGGCTGCCAGAGAAAAACGTATTCTTCTGTGGTCAGAGCAAGAGGGTTCATTTGATACGTGCCAGTTGGAGATTAAGTTTGTCGCGTTTTCTGTAGCTAAAGTCAGGTCAATGATCGTTTGTCCGCGGGCTGTGACCCAAGTGGGTTCTGTGCCTCGGTTCACGATGTTAAGATTAGTGGAGAATAAGTATGTGGATAGTGACTCACCCCTGCTGTTTGATACTTCACTACCCCACAGTGGGTGATGTGCGTTTGAATCGGTGCAGATGATCAGGTCCAGGTTGGCGTTTTCGCAGTGTTGAACAAGATCAGTCAGTTCCTTCGGTGGGCAGCTGTCGTCGTTACCTGGCATGTACGACGAGGCTAGTACTAGATTCTGGGCATCATTTCCAATCTGGAGCCTGATCGCTGTCAGGTCTCTGGAACAGAATTGGGTTAGTGGTATGATCGGTATGTCTTGGGGTATGTAAATGCAAGTTCGGGGTTTATCTATATTGTATGTGTTAGATATCAGTTTACCTCCAATGCTTCCAAGGCCGCAAATCTTGTCATTTCTGACCCACGGCTCTTGAATCAATGCTATGGTTCGGGGGTTGGTCTCCAGCACCCTGCATAAGGTAGCTGAGGCAGTCTGACTGTGCTGGAGGTTGGTCTGGATAATCTGGATGGGATTTGGTGTTGTCGACGTTGGCGTCGGAACGGAGTTAGGAAGAGATGGAGCCATCTGAAATTGTTTCTCCCTCCTCCGCTCCGCGCCAGTCATCGGGGGGTGAGGACGCCATTAGCTGCGCCGTCCATCCAGGGGATGCAGGTGCCTTGTCGGCGTCGGCTTCAGCCATGGCTGCTCGGGCCATCTCTTCCTCAAGCTTGTCCATGTCCTTGTCTGTGTCCGTTACCTCTGTTTTAGTCTGTTCAGGGTCTGTGTCTTCAGTCTTGGGATGGGTCTGGGGGTAGAAACGAACGTATATCGAACCCAGCAGGTAGGATATACGTCGCTCCCGCCCCAAGACCTTGTCAACCTCATCGGTGGGGATACCCAGGGTCAGATACGTCCCATAGTTATCCCCACCGACTTTAGTTGCCCGGTACAGCGACCACCTCCCAATGTCGTACCAAGCGTTCTGACGAATCAGAAGGCTCTGGAGCAACGCGATGTCCCCATTGAACCTGGGGACAAAGAGCGCCGCTCGGACACGGGTTGGCACGTCGGACTGTCTCATGACTGTCAGTGTCTGGTCAGTGGTAGAAAGTTTCAGTAGAGGAGTGTTCTGTGTCAGCCAAGTCAGTGCATTGTCGTCCTCACACCACATCTGCACGGTGCCGTCCGTCACCCGAGGGTAACCTCGGAAGGCCGGGAGTGGTTTCGTGGGGTCCGACATAATCAGTAGTCTTTCAAGTTCCGATTTGACGTAAGTCGCTTCGTCCCTTGTCAGGTCTCTTGAGGGGGGAGGGAAACAGATCGCTACGGCCAGCCGCGCCGGAATGTCCTTCGTGGCCCGCGCGTATGTTCTCTGCTCCCCTTGAGCAGCCTGGGTCCTCACCCGCTTCGGATCCCCCTGCAGCGCGCTCGGTGATGCCGAGTCGTCCGGGCAATCCCTCTTTGCCGCCCCTGAGCCACTTGGGCCAGGTTGTGGCTTAGAAGTGCTCGGCGTATTGCGTGCAGCTGGGATCCGGAACTGGCGATTAGCCCCAGCCCGTTTCCCCCTCTTCTTCAGGTGAGGTCTGTCTGTCTGGTCTTGGGTCCGGTCAACAGTCCCTGTGGGCTCCGATGCTTGCGAGGGCGTTTCGCGTCGGGTGGCCCCGTCGCGTACTTGCCCCCGCTCGTGTGTTTCCGCGTCCGGCTCTTTTCCGCGCTGGGCTAGCCCTTCGCGTAATCCGGGCTGGTCGCGTACTCCTGTTGAAGTAGTCGCCTGCACATCGCGCTGGCCAAGGCCTGCGCGGATCTTGCGCATGCGGCTACCCAACTCCCTTTCCCTGATGCGGATTTTTTCGCGCTTGGAAAGCAGGCGTAATTCGTCCGCAGGGATCGGGGCGGACCCACCTGAGCCATCAATTTTCCCCGAGCCTAGTTCTGGGTCAGCGTCTCTCAGTCTAGCCTCGGTCTTTGCGCGCTGTCGTGCTAACGCACGCAGTTCGCTACCGAGACTGGTCAGTCTGGCTTCGTCAGTGTCATTGTCTGGATTGTGCGTTACGCTGTTCCTAACGATGCTCTGTTGCCAGGCACTCGTGGACGGTAAGCTCAGTGTCGGTCTGGTTGGCGCTTGCGCACCAGTCATGTCAGGGTATGTGGGCGCGTGAGACGCAGCAGCCTGTTCTGTGCAAGGTAGGGGCGCTGTCAGGTCGACAGCAGCCTGGTCAGTGCTAGTTATAGGCGCCCAAACGGCAGCCGGTCGCGCTAAAGGCGCGGCTTCAATAGGCAGAGAGTTGCCCCCTCCCAGAATACGATGGGGGCTGACGGACAAGTCCGCATGGGATTCCCCGGCTACGCCGGGACCCACCTGGGTAGTTATTTTACCTTCCTGCTTTTTCATTTTGAAGAGTATGTGGGCTTTTTTGGAACCGAGGTTGCCCTTCCTCTGGACCGATAGGATGAGGGGATGTATGGAGGGAGTGATTTAGGGGGGTATGGGAAGACGGGAAGTGGGTATCGGGTTAAACCCTAGCCTGGGATTAGACTTTGGGTAACTTCTCTTGTCCGGAGCCTCACCCGAGGCACTCCGGATGGGGGATCGACCTCAAGCAGTCAGGAAGCGGTCCCCAAGCCGGAGCTGGGCTATCCGCAACCTGCCCACCCGCTCGGTTGCATGAGAAGAAGTGCCTGGCGGTCCATGCCGACCCGCCATGGGGTAAGTATACCACCATGTCTGATCGGCACAGCCAGCCCCGAGACTCGAAGTATCATTACGGACCTAAAAAATGAGTTCGGGCTTGCGGACAGTGAGCAATGGGTAGCTCGCTGTCCGGCCGTCCGGTAACTGTCCAGACCAAGCCCAAGTCGTCGACGGCACGCACTGTTCCCGCGCGCCTCAAGGAGTCGTCAGCAACAGCAGGGACCCAGCCGGGTCGAAGCCTACTGGGGCCAGAGTTATCCGAAAGGGCGCTCGAGCCCCGGTATGAAGGCTAGAAAGAACGGGGTGGGTCTTTTAGTCAGTAAGAGTCTGACACTATCTCCCGCTCCGCCCAAGGGCGGGGGATGTCAATGCATGATTTTTTCCCACCATAAAAAAAAGACCCAAAATGAATTCACAATTGTACGAAACGTCAAAGCATTTATTTCAAATAGACCATTTGTAGGCACTTTTGAATAGTCTCGGTCAATCCAAGAAAAGTGAAGCTAAATTGCACGTTCCAAAGCGCAGGTCTCTATGGAGAAGAACGAACGTGCATGAAAATCCATGGACACTCTTTTAAATCATATTATGTGTTACATATAATGCTTGGTTACATATTACTTGTTGCTTCTATCATGTGAGCACAATGTCGATAATGAAATAAAAATGTAAAATAATTAAAAGATAGAAACTGAATTAAGCCACTGGCAGCTAAGAGATGACCAGTCTCATCTGACGGCACCCGTTCACGAGCATGACATCAAGAACACAATTTAGACAATTCTTCATTTTTTAAATGCTGCCATACACAAAGTTTGATAAATATTTTTTCAATAGACTTACTCGAAAACTGGCTCTTATCGCAATACGAATTGGTTCAACATGACATGTTTATCACCCTCGAGTTTTTTTTTTTATCATAACAAGGGCTTTTTTCATTCCTATTTCGTCACGGTGAACCGTGATTTTTATTACTTTTGAAGCATAGTGGTGGATATTTTTATGGTTTTAATATTTAATAATAATAATAATATTAGATTGGGGAGATTGTGGAGTCCGTGAGTACTCAACTCTCGGACTCCATAAGCCTGAGATCCCTCTCTGCAACTGAAACCTATAAGTATTTGGGTATGTCGGAAGCTTTAGGTATCAATGCCACTGACATGAAGCAATCGTTGAGGGAGCGCTTCTTTGGACGCCTGAAGAAGGTATTCAATAGCCTTCTTTCAGGCGGAAACAAGGTGCGCGCCTTCAACGGTTGGGTCATGCCGGTATTGATGTACTCTTTCGGCGTACTCAAATGGACTCAAACAGAACTGGACGCCCTGGACAGGCGAGTTCGTTCACTGCTTACTGCAAACCGAATGCATCACCCACGGTCATCGGTGATGAGACTGTATATCCCGCGGAAGTGTGGGGGTCGAGGCTTTTTAAATGCTAAGACCCTGCACAATCGCCAGGTATGCAGTCTCAGGGAATATTTCCTAGCCGCCGACGTGGGTATGCATCGTGATGTAGGAGCAGTGGACAAGGGACTCACCCCTCTCTCCTTGGCTAACGAGAACTGGCGCAAACCTGTAGTGCTTGACACTAACGATCGCAAGGAAGTATGGCAGAGTAAGGAACTGCACGGACGCTTTTTCCGGGCCCTTCATGGGCCCGATGTTGACCAACTAGCGTCCGTAGCCTGGTTGCGCGTCGGTGACCTCTTTGGGGAAACCGAAGGTTTTGTCTGTGCAATTATGGACGAAGTTATCATGACGAAGAACTACCGAAGATTTATTGTGAAGGACGGTACGGTTGACATCTGTCGGGCAATCACCGTCCGGGTGAATCGATCCGCCACATTATTTCAGGTTGTTCTCGTCTAGCTAACGGAATACTTGCATAGACACAAACTTGTAGCCAGGATTATCCATCAGCAACTTGCTCTGAAGTACTCTCTTGTGGAATCGGAGGTGCCGTACTACAGGTATGTGCCCGACCCAGTTCTTGATAATGGCGATATTACAATGTACTGGGATCGGTCCATCATCACTGACAGGACTATTGTAGCCAATAAGCCTGATATAGTGGTGGTGGACCGAAGCGAGAGGCGTGCAATGATTGTTGACATATCCGTTCCGCATGACGAGAACCTCGTGAAAGCTGAGAAAGATAAACAAATCAAGTATATCGACTTGGCTCGCGAGGTTGTCGACATGTGGGATGTAGACTCGGCAATCATTGTACCGATAGTCGTGTCGGGTAATGGCTTAATAGCCAAGACCCTCGACCAACATCTGAGGAGGCTCGCGTTAGGTAGCTGGATCAAGGGCTTTTATATTGAAATATTTAAAAATGTAATTTATATGTAATATTTATGAATAAATGAGAATAATAATAATAATAATCTTTATTTGAAACTAAAAACACATTCAACAATTTATTTATGCACGATGATAGCTGCAATAGTTTGAAACTGAGGCGCAGCTATCAGCGCCCACATCCAGAAACATAAGAATAGCAGTAGTTCCATATCATATACAATATGTAGAATAAGTAAATCCTAACCTATACTAGTGTGTGGTGTGTAGTGAGTGTATAGTGAAGGTGTGGAGTGGATGGGGTGTGTAAGGGTGTATGTTTGGAGAGTGTATGTATTATATTATGACTTTGTGATATTAAATTTCAACAAGTTTTTCAGTTTCATCGTAAGTTTTAGATGTTAGCCAATAGGTTAATTTATTTTTAAGTACATGCTTCGTTAGAGGGTATATATTTATTTTCTTATTTATTCTGTTATAAAGCCTAGAGCTTATGTGTCTAAAACTGTAACTTACAGCTACAGATCTGCAGCGTTTTGTAGCACAGATTCTATCCGCACGACGCAATACAGTGGCACATTTTGGATCGTAGAACAGCTGTCCATGTCTTCTGACAACTGTTTTGAATATGAAGAGCTGTCTAACAGTAAGGACTTTGCAGAGTTGAAAGAGGTCTTGAGTTGGGAATCTGATGGGTTTATTTGCGATAACTTTTAACACTGCTCTCTGTGCCTTTTCTACTCGCAACATGGCAGTTTTTAAAGCTCCTCCCCATGAAGTTATGCAATATCCGAGAACTGATTGAGCAAGCGCAAAATAGACTGTAATCAGGCAATCGAAATCTGCAACCGATCTCAATTTTTTGAAAATATATATTGACCTTCTCACACGCGTTACAATCGAGTCTACCTGAATTTTCCACTTTAGGAAGTTATCAATATACACGCCAAGGTATTTAATATTATTTACTCGTTCAACGGGGGCACAGTCACAAGGAGTAGTACTATTGTTGAGACACGTGTGTGCAATAACATTAAATGATGTTGATGGTTGGCTACCAATACCAGGAGTAAAGGGGATAAATTTGCTTTTATTGACGTTAAGTGTGAGAAGGTTAATAGTGAGCCATTTCGTGACCACCCCAAGAGTATGCTCCGCAGCTTTGAGAGCGTCAGACCAATTTTTGCCTTGAGTTAAGAGAACTGTGTCGTCAGCATACGCGATAACTTTGGTGTTTGGAAGGGATAGTCGACACAGCTCATCCACGTAAATGAGGAAGAGGCTTGGCCCAAGAACGCTGCCCTGAAGCACGCCAAAGGTCAATCCCACCTCGGTGCTTAGGTGGCTACCAATTTTTACCGCCTGCCTACGATTCGACAAGTAACTGTGGAAAATATTATAAACATTGCCACGAATACCAACATTTTCTAGCTTTTTAAGTAGCAACGGGACAGAGACAGTGTCGAAAGCTTTAGATAAGTCTAAAAATGTTCCAACGGTTTTTAGTTTATTATTAAAGTTAGAAGTAATCGTGTCTGTTATTTCCAATACTGCATCTTCTGTAGACTTACCAGCTCGAAAGCCATACTGGTTTTGAGCTAAGACTTTATTTTGATTTAGAAAGTTTATCAATCTTGAATTAATAATTTTTTCGAATATTTTTGATAGGGTTGACAGTACGGATATTGGTCTGTAATTTGAGACACTGCCTTTGTCCCCCGCTTTGAATATTGGGTGGACAACAGCTGTCTTAAAAACATCTGGGAAAATACCCAAGGACATGGACAGGTTAAAAATATGGGTAAGAACAGGGGTAATCAGATGCCGAGAAGCCTTAATGACAGCAGCCGATATACCGTCATGTCCTATAGCACAATTGTCCTTAAGGTTCAGGATAATCGCTTCAATCTCGCCTTCATTCACTTCAAGCAAGACCATAGATTGAGTAAAAGAGGTAGATGATATTTTGTTCTTGTTCCTGATGCATGAGGCATAAAAATCTGACCTTGTTATTTTGGAAGCTAGATTCTTACCCACACTTGCAAAGTACTGATTGACCTCATTCAAAGAACAACTGGGATCGTCATGGCATTTAATTAGTTCCGTAGGTGCATTCTTATTCTGATCCAGGTTGCCAATTCGTTTGATTAGGCGCCAAGTTGCTTTTGGATTACGTACAGCCTTCCGAAGCTCTGATCTTTCATATTCGTTTTTAACTTTTTTTAACAGCTGATTGCAGTAATTCCTATAGCGGGAAAAAATTAGTTTATAGGTTTCGTTTTCAGGATATTTTTTAAGCTTTTTGAACAGTTTGTCTCTATGGCGTATACATCTCAGAAGACCGGGCGTAATCCAGGGCTTAGTTATACGCTTTCTACTCGGGATATTTCCCATGCAAGTGTGTGCCTTCACAGAAGAGGATAACAGAGAAACCAGAGTTTCAGCAGCAGTGTTTGGGTCCTTCATTTCAAGAATTGGGGAAAAATCTGTATTTGCCATATCAGAGACAACTCTCTAACTCTAGTGATAGAATGCTTGCAGAAAATAACAATGGGGTGATGGTCAGTAATGGGGCCGTCCAGCACCAGAGAGGTGGCGGGATTCGAGGATTTTAGTAGAATATGGTCAAGGCAGTTAGCCAATCTTGTGGGGAATGTGTGAGCTGGCAGTAACGTGTGGGAGGCAGCAATATTTAAGTATTCATCACAGTTAGAGTCACTATTTTGAGAGGCTATGTTGATATTCCCCCCCCCCGCTTGATGCCGGTACGAGTAGACGTGTTTCTGTACGCTCCGTAGTCTTTTTTCATAAAAAGTGGTTTTAAATAATTATTTCAACTTAAAACTCTTATGGATAGTGAAGAACTAACTTATCAACAAGACTATATAAAGTAACCGCAATATTCAAAGTGACTTTAACAAGAGTGAGCAAAAAAACCAATTCAAATCAGTCGTTAAAAGTGGACTTTGGTATGTTGTCTTTGTGTTCACAGTGCGAGAGCGATCGTCAAAGTGAAAAAAAAAGATTATTCTACCCACTTACATTGTCACTTTAGTTTTGTCATAAGTTGACCTATTTGAACCGTTCTCATAGTGACACATTTGGTCCTAAGGCGATCGGGTGGATTGAGGTGCAAAGGAGTCGAAGTTCGAATCCAACTCAAGACTGTTCTTTTTGGAAATTCAATTTTATTATTTTTTGCAATTTTTAACAGCATTAAAAGTTATATTTAAAAAGAAAAAAGAGAGAAACTCCAAGAGTTTAAGTTTCTGGTGCAATGGCTGTGTCACATTCCCCCCCGAGCACACTGCAGCTTAATCCTCCACCCAATATCATACATTACAACTCAGACTCAGCCTTAAATAAGCCGAATACCATGGAACCAGGAGACAATTATCTTAACGTCACCAAGCGCCTGAAGCGCGCCTTTGATAACATCGAGGAACCATCTGACCACTCAAGCGATCTGAAAATAATGCTCGACCAAATCAAGGACCAGCAAGACACCAAGTTCGAATTACTTAATAACGCTCTCGCTACTATAATTACTCAAAACCAGGGTATTCAGAGATCAGTCGAAACGTTAACCCTCAAGCACGACGACCTTGTAGCTAAAATCAATCTGCTGGAGCAGGAAAATAAGGAGTACAGAAAGAGAGTGTTGACTCTGGAACGGACGCTGGAACAACTGGATAAGAATGCACACTGTTCAACTATTGAAATTAGAAACATTTCAAAACAGGAAAACGAAGATAAGAAAGTGTTAATCAGCACAATCCAGCAGATTGGATCGACACTAGGCCTTGAAACCCCTATACACCAATCTGAGATTAGGAACATTTATCGCTCCAAATCCGAAGCAGTGTTGGTGGATTTCAGCTCTACTTTCAGAAAGGAATCACTGATTTCAAAATTAAAATCATATAATAAATGCAGACGCGATAGCAAACAGCCACAGCTAAACTCGGAGCATATTAAATTACCAGGACCGCCACGTACATTATACATCTCCGAATACTTAACAGCTAAGGCAAGATACCTTTTTTACATTGCGCGCTCAAACGTTAAGAATAAAAAGCTTCTAGCGGCCTGGACTTCACATGGGAAAGTTTATGTTAAGAAAGAAGAGGACTCGACACCAATACGCATTGATGAAGAAAGTAAAATTATCGAACTTATTATGTGACTAGCCTTAGTTCAATGCTCTTGTTTTTGTTTTGTTATTTTAGCATGTTTTTCACTAGTATTTCTAATTTCATTAGTTATTTATTTTGGCTTTAAGCCGTTTATATTATTACGTTTTCATTGTTATTGCAGAAGTACACACACACGTCATGTTCCTCATCACGTTCATCCTTCACCTTACCAGAGATTCACGTTATTCGGGCGAGTTGAAATCATGTTCTATTCTGTCTACCCTAGCACTCTATGTCAAATCTTTGCTTATAATACTACAAAAGTTCCAGAACCGAGTTTATTCTACTTTAAATTCAGCACTAAGTCACGTATACGGCGTGACTATATTTTTCTTATTGTACACTCAAATTACTAAAATGCAAACCGTTAACGAAATAAACTCTGATCTGGACGCTATCCAACTAGCTAAAGTATTAACCTGTGACATAGAAGATGCAAAAAGCCACATAAAAATGCATAAAAACACTATCAATATCCTGTCCCAAAATATTCGTAGCATCAACTGTAATATGCCCAATTTCGTTACGCTTCTCGAGAGATCTGAAATACCCTGGGACGTATTAGTACTTACTGAATGCTGGCTCCAGTCTGCAAAGTTCATCCCTTCTCTCGATAACTACAATCATATAGCGACCACATCACACAAAACTCAAAATGAAGGAGTGGTCATCTACTATAATAAGCTACTTAATGTAATAGCTGAAGAACCCCTCTTTGCTGACGCCAATTGCCTTGTATTAAAACTGGATCGTGATACGTGCGTCGTAGGATTATATCGCCCACCTAGTCAAATAAATACTGCAAAATTTATTGACTCAATGAACACGCTACTAAGTAATCTTAAAACTTTTAAAAACATTTTCTTTTGTGGTGATATAAATATCAATATAGTTCCAGACAGTCCTGATAAGCGATCATATGATTACCTTAATAGTTTAGCTGGCCATGGCTTGCTTCCGGCTCACAGTCTGCCAACACATGGGTCAACATGTTTAGACCACATGATGCTGAAAACCAAAATGGACGCTTGTTGTTTTGTTTTCGAAACATCAATCACAGACCATGAGAGTGTAGCTATTAGTTGTAGACCTAAAACGAGTCTGAAATATCTTAACAAAACATATTGCTCGGTTAACTACGACAATCTGGACAAAATAATGCAAAACATGGACTACCAGCCTATCCTTGACTGTTATGATGCAAACGTATCAACCGATCTCCTCGTGGCTCAGCTATCGTCGGCAATAAGAAATAATACCAGCATTGCTAAAACTTCAAAAAGAAGACTAATAACCAAGCCGTGGGTAACCAAAGGACTTCTTCGCTGCATGAGAAACCGAGATAACTTGCACAAAAAATTTAAACGTAACCCTGACGACGAGTTACTAAAATTGACATACAAGCGTTACAGAAATTTTTGCTCCACGCTGCTTAAAAAAGTAAAAAAGAAGTATGAAAAACAGGAAATTAAAAGTGCAAAGGGTAACAAAAAACAGTTGTGGGAAGTGATTAAAAAAATTAGTGGGACTGATAAGAAGGTAGACTTGTCATCATCTCTCTTGTCAACTGATAGTCCCGAGGCAGACATAAACAATGTCAACCGCTTCTTTGTGAACGTTGGAGCAGAGTTGGCAAACAAAGTCTCCACTTCAAAGTCTACAGCACCTTGCTACTCCAGTGATTACTCATCAATAACCCCACATAACTCGCTTGTTCTGCTTCCTACCGATGAACAAGAAATCTGCAACCTCATTAGCGGCCTAAAAGATAATTGTGCAGTGGGAATCGATCAGATTAGCAGTAAAATCATTAAGAGATATTCAAACTACCTCTCTTTCCCAATATCACACATCTGCAATCTGTCAATCTCAACGGGAGTTTTTCCCCAGGCTTTTAAAACAGCTGTTATCAAACCTATCCATAAGGCCGGAAAAAGAGACTGTGTCAGTAACTACCGTCCCATCTCAATACTACCAGCTCTGTCGAAAATTTTGGAACGCCTCATAAATCAACGCCTTGTTAAGTTCTTGGAAGCAAACAATCTTCTTTCACCTTCACAATTTGGCTTTAGAACTGGAAAAAGTACCAACGATGCAGTTCATGAGTTGGTAAACTCTATTGTGGTCGCCTTAGATGAGGGAAAGAGATGCATTACTGTGTTTCTAGACCTCGCAAAGGCGTTTGACACAGTCTCTATTCCGCACCTTTTAAAAAAGCTTGAACGGCTCGGTATTAGAGGAATCCCCCTGAAACTGTTAGAGAACTATCTTACTGGCAGAAAACAACGAGTAAAGATAAATGACTCTCTCAGTGACGAACTCTCTATCAATTATGGTGTACCACAGGGTAGTATAATTGGTCCGACCCTTTTCCTGGTTTATATAAATGACCTTTGCCATCTTTCTCTCCAAAAAGGGAAGATCATTACCTTTGCTGACGATACTGCACTTTTCTTTAGTGGTGATGACTGGGAGGAAGTTTTCGATACCGCTCAACTGGGTCTAAATTGTGTTAGCAAATGGCTTCAAGACAATGTGCTAACTCTTAATGTCTCTAAAACGAAGTACATAGCATTTGCTCAAAGATCTAACTTGCTCCCACCATCGAATCTAAAGATTACTGCTCACACCTGTGGTACTGAATGTACCCAGTGTTCTTGTTCGTCCCTTGACAGGACCGAGAATATTAAATACCTTGGAATCACTATTGATCAATATGTCTCTTTTAAACCACACATAGAAACCCTCGTGACCAGATTACGAAAAGTAATTTATATTTTCAAAACTTTGAAACAATCGGCCGACCAAAAGACTATTAAGATGGTTTACTACGCATTATGCCAATCACTTATTGATTACTGCATCACATCGTGGGGAGGTGCCGCAAAAACTCACCTCATCGAAGTTGAAAGGGCTCAACGTGCCATACTTAAAGTTGGAGCTGGTCTCCCCTTTCGTTTTCCGACCTCCGACTTATACAAAGAATGGGACATTCTAACCGTCAGACAATCATTCATTTTACACATTCTACTTAAAAAACACTCTCAAATGCAGTTTGACGTTACTCTACTCAAAAATAACCGGCGAAAGGGTAGAGTTTGTCCCACAACTCAATTCAAGTCCACACTCTCTAAAAGATTTTATTGCTTCCTTGGCCACTATCTTTACAATAAATTTAATAAGTCCCTAAACCTATATCCAAAAATTCGCTCAAGCTGTATTAAAGATATCAAAATATACTTGAAAACTCTAGACTATCATAAAACCGAAAATCTTTTGACTGTTCTGAAGTAGCCCTAATTTTTGACCAACCCCTTAAATGATCCTCTCTTCCTTCGAAAGCTGACTCTCCATTACTTTCACTTCACAACTTACAACATGACTACACAACACTAAATACACAAACAAAACACACAACTACACACACGCATAACTTCTGCTAAATTATAGGTAGGGTTTTTTTTATTTATTTTTAGTTATTTTTTATTATTGTCATTATTAATTCTATTTTTGTATAATGCTTAGTAGTTTTTCATTATTATTAAATTTTGACTCTTGCACGGTAACACTGTGATAGTTAATTCTAGCTGTGGAAGGGGCCTGGTGACCTGTAACACAGGTTTTTTCGAAAACCTATAACAGGCACCAGTCTCTCACAAGGGTGGAATATAGCTGAGACATTGTCATGTCAAAATTAATTTTAAGTCAACTTTGTGAAGAGAGAATAAATGGCAATTATTATTATTATTATTATATTATATTGATATCTCCCATAAGAGCAACTGTCGAATATTTTGAAAGTAGATGTAAAATATTATCAAGGCTTATAAAAAAAGGTGCCAAGTTTCTGTATGATGGCGATCGATATAGAGCAACAAGAGCCACTTGGCCAGCCAATTTTATTATCATAGAGTTTGCGTCATCGAACTCCGGAATCTCTACTGAATGCTCAAGCTCAGTGCTGATATAAGCGACTACACCATCATTTTGGTTTTTGAAAGACGTGGTCTATGTTTTATATCCCGGCATCGAAGGAATATTTGGGCATTTGCTCAACCAGCACTCAGATAACAGAATAATGATATACGGCTTAAAAATGTTAATAAGTGATCGAAGTTAGCGTTGATACTTCTAATATTTATGTGTAGAATTTTGAGGGTGTCAGTTGTCTGTATTAAATGATTGTGACTGTCCTCTGGCGTGCAAATAATGCTATTAGACACAGAAATATTTTCAACCTCAGAACTTACAAAATTAATGTCATCCATTTTTTGGCAATAGTATAAACATATGGCACGTGTAATATGCGACCAGAAGGTCAGCATTACATTTATTTACATTATTTAATGACCATTGACATATTCTAGTGCTTTTGTGGCGTAGCATAACTTTATAGTAGATACGTGGAAGATCTGTTTTTATGGAACAATATTGTATGTCTATCAGAAATAACTTACGATGTTGTATTAAATGTTTTTGATTTAGAGTTTGTGAATAGAGGAGTGTGTTTTGAGTGTGTGTAGAGTGTAATAATAATAAAATATGTATGATTTGAAATGTGTGGGAGTATGAATACATAGTGTTAATTAAAAACATGCAAATTAGAACTATTTTAAAATGGATCAACTGTCCCTTAGAGCCTACATAATCAAGACATAAATAGAAATAATATACAACTCGTTGGGAGTCAAACAACAACGTTGAACATAATAAGAAAAATAGAGCTAGTCACATTGTAGTCTTCTTAGTAATGTTAAAAAGGTCTGCTTCAGTTCTCACATGAATATGTTTGCATCCCTCTTTTTCACGAATAAATATCTTGCCGTGTTTGACCCAACAGAATTTATAATTGTTCGTAGTAGCCGCATCACGCGCCAGGAAAAATAGTCTTTTATTACGTGATGATAGATTTTCAGAATTAAAACTGGTCTTGGCGGGCCACTTATTTTGAGGTGTTCAGTGGTCAATTTGAAGCTATTCAAGTTATGCTTACGAAACTTCTCTAAGAATTCCTCTTTACGAAGAACGGTAGTGAAATTGACTATCATAGTCTTGTGGGCCGGGTCTTTAGATTTTATACGAAATATATCTTTTATCTCACAGGAGTTTACTTCACATTTAATTATTTTACTCGTGTCTATGACAGTTTTCAATGGCATAGATTTAGTTTCAGTTTTGTGGACCGGAATGTTACGTATTTCTATACATGTTGATCTAGAGCTTTGTTCAAAATTTTCAATTTTGGTTTCTAACGTAGATATGTAGGACATAGTTTCTTTGCGCTCAGATTCCAAGTGTTCAACTCGTGAGGTCAAATTGCTTAATTTCTCGACCATCAAATCAATCGTATCCCCCCTATGTTATCAATCTTAGAACATAACATGTTGTAATTTTCCTCTTGCTGTTGCTTAAGTTCCGCGAACATTTCTCTCAGATCCGCCATAACAGTAGAAGCGCTGCTTTTCTGTTTTCCTTCGAGTTTGGGTTTGACATTCCGGAGGGTAACCGCAGGTGGAGTATCGGTGGTAGTAGAGTCCCTGCTTGCATTTAAGTTCGTTTCCGAAGAGCAATGAGGTGCATAAAGTGGTTGTGGTGTACTGAACATGGCTGTAGGTGTCGTCGGCGTAGTCGGAGGTGGAGGTGGCGAATGTTCAATAGGCATTTTATTTTGTATTTGAGCTTTGGTACCAGGCGAACAGCAATTTATAAGAGGCCAAGCACATACGGACTTATACATACTGGTGTGTAGATCTCAACTTATACTGGTTGCTATCGACGGTTTAGTACAAAGTCGCTTTCGTCCAGTATAACTGGACCCCCCCGTGAAAGTCTTCGCTGATACGTCTGAGGCCAATATGGTCCGTACAGTGCACGCACACAGTTTTAGTTTCTCAAGAGAGTATGAATTAGGTGGATGTGTGGAGTTACGCACGGGGCGGGTCGTTAATTAGTTAATTGATGAGTGAGTCTCAACAGACTCACGCACTCGGGCATAGGGCACGTAGTAGTAACTGCGGTGAACGCGAAGACCTGCCTTATATGCACTCCTAATTTTTATGACGAATTTTTCAAATCAGATTTTGGTAAATTAATTATTTTTTTAACAGTAAAAAATAATTTCGGATAAACACGTCTGATCTACTCAGAGGTCCGGAGGGAAGGGGGATGAAAATTAAAATTGTGTTTATAAACAGAATATGATAAATAAAATAAGATTATTTACACAATAATTTGTTATTGTCAACAAATTAACAATTATCCGTGTTTCTGAATTCAAAAATATTTGAATTTCTATTTATAATATTAAGTACGATGTAAAGGTTTGATGTCTTTGCTTCTTCTTCAATCTGCAAAGGTAAAGCGCAGGAAAAGACTTATTTCCTATTCTTTGCTATCTAAATCAAAACTAAAATGTATGGCAACTTTGGAACATTTACTTCAGTACAAAATGAACAAAAATGCGTCGTAATTTTCAGAGAAAGTATTTCTTCCTAAGTGTATTGAAAAACGTCGTTTGATACACGTGGAGATTTGTCACAGCAGCACTCGGCTCCATAACACTCTCGCCTATACGGCTCGGTTGAATTTTACCTCGGTTGCAATAACAAACTTTCCCCATTTGTATCAAAATGAACTATTATAATGGTAACATCGTTCGATGGCCAAACTCTATATTTTATGTACGTGGGCGATGCCACGGGCAAAAGCTAGTATATTACATTCTTACAGCAATTTTAATGTTGCCATGGATAACCGAGCTAGGGTCCAAGCCACTCTTCTCATCCATATGGTTATCTTGGCGTCCGCAAAATTACTAATGTAAGTTTATCAGCTTCTATTTTCTCGGTTCACAACACTGAGAAATAAATGAGGAAAATCAAATCTTCTTTATCCATTAATTTTGATGCGTCATGTTTCACTGAGATTACAGACGCTTGGAAACTCATTTGCTCAAATTTCTACCCGCTTAACAACCCATCATCCCAAAACGGTAGGATGAGCCGCTCTGTATAGATTATAACATCTGTGACGGCTGCAGAACACGGAGCCGGCTGCGCTGTGCGATAGGAGTCAGGTCTTTGGCTTCATATACTACCGTTGTCAAACATAGGCACCTTATTTGACGATACTTACATACCACCTGTTCTCTGTTGCTGTCATGGCTGCAACTGTGGCGGAGTTTTTAACAACCTTGGTTACCACGGTCAGTTAGGCAACTGAAGCGTGGGTTGCATAATGCGGCACTTGAATATTAGCGACACCATCCGACATGCTTGTCATCTTCAGCGTTTCGGTTGTACTGGGCATCCCATAATCGCGATGGTAAGTCCGCTCTTTGAGGAATGTCTGGAGCGGCAACACGGCCTTCTCACCTTTCACATGACTCTCGGTAGCCACCGGGTGACGCGATGGAGCATACGGTGGAGGAGTGCCTCGCTTAGCAGCACCGCGCGGAGCACCACCGTGTCCTCGTGGAAGCAATTAATAAACGATAAATTATAAATGATATTTATTTTTGCAAATAGGTTTAAAAAATTAAAAGTAAAAAAAAAACTTTTTAAAAACAAGCTTTTAATTCAATGCGCTAAAAAGAATAAAATAAAACTTTTCCTTTAAATGTTTTACTATTAACTTATAACGTCATCACCCAATTTATATGATATAAAAGCTTGTCGCGAGATTTTTAAGTACTTAGTTTGAAAATTAAAATCAATCAGATCAAGTTATTTAATTCGTTTAATTATCTATACTATCTCTCGACAAGCTTTATATCATAAAATTTGGGTAATGAAGTTATAAGTTAATAGTAAAAGCTTTGGAAAGTTTTGTTTTATTCTTTTTAGCGCATTGTCAATACATTTATGAAAATATTATGTATGTCAGGAAAAATATTCATCTTTTTACTAAAATAAGTGACAGGCACAATTTTAATACTAGAAATAAAGAAAAGTTAGATCAACCTCGATTCAGATTGGCTAAAGTATCTAGTTCTTTTATCCCCATAAAAACACTAATATATAATAATACTGTGTAAAATTTTATAATAAAATTCCACTTGAAATTCACCAATTAAACGAGTCAAAATTTTAAACATGCATTAAACGCACGCTATGTAAGCAAGCATATTATAAATTGGAAGATTATCTACTCGATAAAAATGCTTGGCTAAATGCCGGTCCTGCTCCACAGTCACAGTCATTTTTAGCTACTAATTATTCGTATTTTTTTTTTTTAATTTAATTATACATATTGGAAGAAATGCTGCTGACTTTTTCCTATTGTTGTTTTCGGATTATTTTTTTTTAATTTTATTTGTTTATTTAAATAGAACTTATGATTTATTAACTGTTACATTTGGAAATAATAGCATTGTATAATGTAGAAGCACTTTTTACCAATTTTGTGAATGTGAAGTACCATGGAGCATTTTTATTTGGTTACAACTTGTTTGACACTACGAGCATGGCAGTTGAGAGATTGTCATGCTCACTAAAATGTCTCGCTGATTGTGGCACGTGTTATTGGGTCATTTGGCTCCCTTCAAAATGGTTGAGCTGAGTGGCGCTGATGCACGTGATAGTTTATGCCTATGTATAGATATAGATATATAAAATATATAATAGTAATAATGTGTTAAATAATAATTACAATAGATATTTGAAAGATAACGTTTAAATTCAAACTAAAAACCAACGTTCAAGCGGTAACAAACAAGTGACTCATGGTTGTTTGTTACTGCCTATAAAAGCCGCTGCGCCGGCCGTCCTGGGTCACGCCGGACTGACCCATGACTAAGTCACATACACCTACACGTGACTCAGTCATTCACAACGACTCTACAACGATACATACGCTCGGTGTGCGCTGTGTGCTAAGTTAATATAGGCATAGCGTGCACCGAATCTCAGACACTCGCGACTCTACATGCTCTAAAACTCACGCACTGGACGTGCGGCGCGATCACGCCTCCAGTCGCTCACATGAGCGGTGTTACACACACAATACCGCTCACACCCACACATGCACACGACCCCTTAGTCTGGAGCGTGACCGGCTCGATCTGGAAGCGTGACAGACGGGGGTCACGCACTAACAGGGGGGAGCGTCAACAAAATCGGCCCCCTCGTCGCTGGTCGTCACTCGCTGGGCCTCCCCTGGGCAACCGGGGGTCCCACCTGGCGGGGGCTGACCATCGGGGGGTCGCGAAGAAACGGCGCTATTATTCAAATAGCGCCGAGACGCTCCCACTGTACACAAACAGAGACACCACGCCTAAATAGGCCACCCCGCGAAGCACCCGTTGTTGCGGGTGCCCAATGAAACTGCGAGCAGGGGGCGAAGCCCCGATCTCGCCTGCCGCGTCCCCCCTAGGGGGTCGTAGCGATTGCTCCACGTCCTGGGTCATTCTCGGTTCAGACGTCGGACGGTGCGGAGCTCTCTCTACAAAAATAAGTTACACAGTTTGTGTACAAGTGTGGAAATTGTGAGTTAAAAGATAAGTATAATTATTATTTTATTAAATTAATTGTTGTTGCGATATTATTATGGTTGTAAAATATCTAAAGACTTTGTCTACTAAAATGTAAGAAGTTGTGTGTTGTGCGACAACCTGAGATTTCTAGAAGGTGGAAGGATATTTGATGTTTAAGTGTCAACCCAAAGGTTTGACACTTGAGCGTCAGGACTTTCCTATAAATAAGATTGGTTTCTATTAAAGTCCTCTTACTTGCTGTTCAGCTCTAGACCTTTACGGACTGCCTAAGTTCACGTAAGTTATTTAATATAATAGCTTAATATTATTGCTAATGTTGTTTTGATTCTGTGTATTTGTTATACTGTGACTTATGTTTCTAATTATGTTATTGTGATGATAAAATGCTTCCGAGGTGTTTCTTGGCCGTTCTTCACCTCGAAGACCTAGATTCCGAACGAGCCAGTAGTTTATTCGATTAACTGACAAGCCAATTGAAATAAATACTTAGTCTTGTCTTTCTGTGCTTTTCTTCATAAAACTCTTTCCTTACACACCAGTCATAGGAACTTTGATACACAGTAAATAACCGTTATCCATCTTGACATTTTGTTATGATATATAGGTAGTTATAAATATATATATCAATATATATATAGTTCATTCTTAACACACGCGTCATGCTCGTGAACGGGCGCCGTCAGTTGAGACTGGTCATCTCTTAGCTGCCAGTGACTTATTCAATTTCTATTTTTATTGTTACCATTATATTTAATTTTTTATTACTTATCTTCATTGTGTTCACATAATAGAAGCAAAAAAGAAATATGTAACGAAGATTCATGTAAATCAATACGATTTAAAAGAGTGTCCATGGCGTTTCTTGCACGTTCTTTTCCATAGAGACCTACTTTTTGGAACGTGCAATTTAGCTTCACTTGTTTGACTGACCGACATTTTGACAATTCAAAAGTGCCTGTAACTGGTCTATTTGAAATAAACGTTTCTGATTTCTGATAATTAAAAGTTTTTTTTTACTTTTAATTTTATTTTTTGCTTGTTAGTGATATCTATTTTAATTCGCATTTGTATTCTCAGCATTCGTTTTATTTAATAGCCTTATTTTAAGTAAGCGTATAACCAAAGACCACCATATCAAAATTTCAGTTCAATCAGTTGCAGATATCTGCTTCAAAGTTGAGTTGTGAGATTTCATCCGAACAGTTACATACTCCTACAAACATAAAGTTTACGCTAAATAAAAGCTTATGCAAAAAATGAAACTTCAAAAGTGAACGAATCTAAAGATACGCCGTTTATGCTCCCTTTAGGCACATAATTTGACACTCGCTAGGAAATTAATACCTATAGATTCCCGTTGGCCTAGAATCTGAAATTTGTCATGCAGTTAGTTCTCATTGCACAAATATAAGACCGTAAAAGTTTTGTGCTATGATATTGTAACGTCACAATTTTGCAAATTGGCATAATCTTCGAGACTCGATTTGGGAAATTAACTATTTACATAATATATGTCAGAAACTTTGTACAGAACCCCCAGTCTGACTAGCATTTAACCAGTATAGGATAAACACTATCCTCTCCCCGCAGAGGTCCATTGCAGACGGATATGAATTTCAGTACAACAGGGATCGCCCTGGAACCATGAGTCACTGCGTTAGCAATAGCGTAGTTTATTAGTGTCTACATGTTGTTACTACATTGTGTGTATCTACGACTGTGTATGCCAAATAAAATATTTTTCTTTCTTTCTTTCTTTTCTTTCAATAATATGTCATGTATAAACACTCTCATAACATTCAGCTCATGGTATGAACTCTCTTTAATATTGTGTCATTCATCAAATTAGACAGAAACCACATTCATACCAAAAGTTACAAACTTATTTTCCCAAAGATGGATGATTATCTCGGACCAAAGTACTCATCATTATCAATATAAATCAAGCGATCTCACACTCGATGGGGTTAATTGTGTCGTTTTATTGCAGAGTTCTTATAGCCACCTTCCAACTCTATCTTCAGACCCTGGTAACCATAAAGGAACAAAATACTCGTCAGTACAAATCAAACAAGCCCAAACTCGATGTAGTTGTGTCGTTTTATTGTGAAGACCCTATTGCTACCTTTCAGCTCCATTATCAAACCCTGGTTAACATACAGGATCAAAGTACTCGTCAATACGAATCACACGAGCTCAAACTCAATTGGGTTGTGTCGTTTTATTTCGGAGTACCTATGTCCACTTTCCAACTCCATCATCAAACGAAAGTACTCGTCACAGAACAGACGGTCGTTAGGGCCGAAAGGTTCTGCAGTGGCAACGACGTACCGGAAGACACAGCGTTGGAAGGCTTCCTACAAGGTGGACCGATGACCTGGTGAAGGTTGCGGGAATCCGACGGATGCGAGACGCACAGGATCGTTCATTGTGGAAACACTTGGGGGAGGCCTATGTCCAACAATAATGATGACTCGTCAATACGAATCAAACGAGCACTAATTCGATTAGGTTGTGTCGTTTTATTGCGGAGGTCTCATAACCGCCTTCCAGCTCCGTCATCAGACTTTGGTAACCATATAGGATCAAAGTACGTCAATATGAATCAAACGAGCCCACATTCGTTAGGGATGTATTGTTTTATTTTATAGCCGAGTTTCTATGGTGACCTTTCAGTTACAACATGAAACCCTAGTTATCATATAGAATCAAACTACTTGTCAATACGAATCAAACGAGTCCAAATTCGATGGGGTTGTGTCGTTTTACTGCGGCATTCCCATGGCCACCTTCCAACTCCATCTTCAGATCCTGGTAACCATATATCCCACTAAAAACATACCTGTTAAAAAACCTGTTAAACCTGTTAAAAAGGGGGCCAAGTTCCTATCGGCTAATTGTTCGCCTAAAAAAGGGTTGAAATCCAATAAAATGCCAAGTTTAGATGCACTTTAAAATCGATTATAATCTTTTTTTTTTTTTTATTATTGATAGGCTCGCGTTTGACCACTATCTCACCTGATGATAAGTGATGATGTGGCCGACGATGGAGCACGCTTGCCTAGAAGTAACCTATTCACTCTCGACTTAAAGACCCCTAGGTTGTAGCTATCAGGAAACACAGACTCCGGCAGGGAATTCCACTCTTTAGCTGTACGCATAATGAATGTGTTTCCAAAACGCTTTGTACGAATGGGTGGGATATCCACCATGTACCGATGGCGCAACGCCGTACGTCTAGTGGTCCGATGATGGAACGGACTTGGCGGAATTAAATTCTGCAATTCCAACGCACACTCACCAAAGTGTAATCGATAGAAAACCGCCAGGCCAGCAACTCGGCGTCGATGCTCAAGGCTTTGGAGCTTTGACTCAACAAGCGCATCATCACCGATGATCCTCTTGGCTCGCCTCTCAATCGACTCCAGAGCATCAAGCTAATACTTGGCAGACCCATCCCAAAGATGAGAGCAGTACTCCATACACGATCGAACTTGCGCTTGGTATAGGTTGAGCAGCTGTTCCGGAGTGAAGTAACGCCTCACCTTAGCTAAGATCCCCAGTTTTTTGGCAGCCTGTTGTGCTTTTGCCTCAATGTAAGAGCCGAAATTGAGGGTAGATGATAACGTTACCCCAAGAAGCTCAAGGCCGTCGGTTATCGGCACGGTCACACCCCGGAATATAGGAGCCGGGTAAAATTGGCTTCGTTTGGCGGAAAAAAGACACGCCTGGGTTTTAGCAGCATTGAACCTGACCAGGTTGGCATCGCCCCAATCGGATACTGCCTCCAAGGACAAGTTCAAGCGCTCAACCATAGCTTCCCTCAAAGACTGGATCTGTGACCCACTAGTACGTGCATCGGACACGTAACTCTCAGCAACAGTGCTATCGTCTGCATACCCAAAGGTACCGGGTTTAAGTAGGTCGTTTATATGCAGCAAGAACAGTGTTGCAGAGAGCACCGACCCCTGAGGGACCCCGGTATTAATATCCATTTGCCCGGACGAGCAGCCATCAATAACTACTCGGATGGATCGCCCCCTCAAGAAGTCTGCGATCCAGTTACACAGACCAGTGGGCAAACCGAAGGAAGGAAGCTTAGCAATAAGGCTATCATGCCAGACCCTGTCGAAAGCCTTCGAGATATCAAGGGAGACTGCAAGTGCTTCCCCATGCTTCTCGATGGCCTCGCTCCAGATGTGAATGGCATACGCTAGAAGATCCCCAGTTGACCGATTTCGGCGAAAACCGTATTGACGATCACTGAGGATGTCATTAGCTTCCAGGTATGCCAGGAGCTTATTATTGACCACTCGTTCCATACACTTACAGAGAATGGACGTCACCGAGATAGGTCTGTAATTAGCAGGGTCAGCCCTACTGCCCTTTTTGGGCACGGGTTGCACATTAGCTTGCTTCCAAGCCATCGGCACTTTTCCCGCCTCAAACGAAAGACGAAATAGGCGTATCAAGATCGGAGACAGTTCAGGCGCACAAGTTTTTAAAACAATTGCCGGTATCCCATCGGGACCGCTGGCTTTGTTCACGTCATGGTTACGTAGCACCCTACGGACGTCCTTCTGATAGATGCGAATGTCTGCCATACTCGTCTCGTATCGCTCAGGAAAGGCAGGGGGCTGCGCGTTACCAGAATCAAGACGTGAAGATTCCGCAAAGAGAGAGGCAAATAGATTAGCCTTCTCTTCAGCGGTATGGTCCAGCGACCCATCGGGTTTCAGCAGTGGTGGTAGTGAGGGACGACAGAAGTTCTATTCAACAGATTTAGCCAGGGACCAAAACGCTTTACTCCCTGCTGGGTACGAAGCAAGTTTGTTCCCAATACGGCTAATGTGGTCAAACCGAGACCTCCGCATCACCTTCTTGCAGGATTTGGCAGCCCTATTATAGGCTCTCTTCTTTTGACTCATGTCACTCGCCTTACGCATACGGGCGTCGACCCATGCTCGGTATGCCGCATGTTTTAGCGCTTCAGCGCGATTACATTCGGCGCCAAACCAAGGTCGAGCTTTGTCAGACATTGTTACATCTTAGAATGGAATGTAATATTCCATCCCCTGACGCAACACAGCCGTCACTGCGTCGGCGCACCACGAAGGATCAGCAGAAGAGAAGCAAGTAGGCTGCCAAGGATAGCATGCGAAGAAAGATCGCAAACCATCCCAATCTGCTGACTTGTATCGGGCGGGGAATAGACAGATACAGATTTCACAAGACAATGATCGGAACTACCTATTGGTGAAGATACCGACACTGAGTATCGGTCCGGATCAGTAGTCAGCAGAAGATCCAAGCAATTGGGCATGTGTGAGTCAACATCCGGCACCCTTGTAGCCCCCTGGACCAGCTGGGTAAGATTTAACGCTAGCGCTAGCTTCCGCGTCTCTCGCCCAGCATGGTCTGTGTACTGGTATGGGAAGAGCCACTCTTGATGGTGGGCATTGAAATCCCCCAGTATCACCAATAGGGCAGAAGGGTACCGCTGCAGAGCCACATCCGCCGCCTCACTAAGGTACTGTGTGAGCCTGGTTGTCTCCCGATCACCGCTGTGTGAGCGGTAGACACAAGCATAGACAATTTGATCCATGCCAGTGTCCACCAAAGCCCAAAGCGTGGAGTACCTGGAGTCCTCAAGATTGCGGAGACGCCGATAGCAGATGTCGTCCCGGGCGTACATACATACACCCGCACGTGGTTTAAAATGGTGCTCCAAGGTAAACCCTGGGTAAGATAAGTACGACACGTCTGACGGACTACTGATCTGCGTCTCCGAAAGAAAAAATCATCTTCATCAACAGCCTGATCATCGTTAAATTTGAACTTGGCAGGTTTTCATGCTACGCGTACGTACATGCACACTGGAGCAGGTCAATCCCAAGCCTTTTCGTCTTCAACATAGTCCTTTACAGTGTAAAAAGCCTTTTGGCATAGTTTTCGCTTTTGAATTTATTAAGGCTGTGTTGTTGTTAATTGACGACAGTGATCTTTCGCGACAGGCCCTGGTTCTGGCTATGGTCCAGAGCGAGGAGGAATGGCAGGCAGTCGTCTACTTCTGCGAAACAGTAATGCTAGCGAACTCTCCTTCACTTGTAGTAGGCCGTACGCGTGAGGGAACAAACGTTTTCATGCACCAGCCTCTGATATTCCGACCCCGACCACCAGTTAAGGTAGACGTGAGCTTGCGAACGTCGAGCCATGGGTGGCTGCCATCCGGCCGTCCAGTAATCAACTGGACCGAGCCCTGTCGTCAACAGCGCGTTCCACGCGCATTATCTATGCGCTCCTCAAAAAGATGTCAGCAAACTGTAGGGCCCAGAAGGGCCGAAGCCCGCTAAGATCACAGGAATTTTCTGAAAAGGAAAGCCATTCTAGTCCTAGAACGCTGAGAGCAACTGAAGAACAGCGGTGTGGTCTTAGTCAATAAAAGTATGACACACTTTTTCGCTCTGCCCAGAGTGGGAGAAGTCAATGGATGATATACTTTAAAAAAATGGCCTAGCACGTGTGACTGTTCCAATAAGACCCTAGGCTGATAAAATTGTAATTTTTCCTGAATTTCCCTACATGAAGGTATGAAGGTCGGCTTCCCCCTTAGGGGAAGAGGGCGAGCGCCACCTTGCTAGACGCCGAAGTGGTTTTCAATAAATCGACACTTCTCACTTCCTTACTCTACCCAAAGGTGAGGACATCATAACTTATATGCCTCCGAGCTACGTCTAGCTGCGGGGTTTTCCAGAGATGAGCCCAAATTACGTGTCTCACTAAATATTATTTTTTTTGTATCAGTAAGAGGCACGAAGACCGGTGTGTTTTAACGAGATACGTTCCCTAGCGTTCCATAGAACGACTATCAATGCAGTTTGGGGTACTTGGTGAAGCCTACCCCCGCTGCCTGGAAGTGTGCGTATTACAAGAGCAATGTAAATCACTCTACTGTCAGTCAGTTCTTAGGGGGAGGTAGCCGTCGCTAACGTTTGGTGGTTCGTGATCTCAGTATCTCAGTTCAAACTAGCCTTAGCATGTAACGAATGTTTATTCGGTTCAACCTTCAATTGGCAGTGTTTTAGTCATGGTTGCGCCAAGTATGGCGGGAAGTGTCAAGTCCTCTCGAACGAAAGTCAATGTCAGGCTCACTCCAAATGAAGGCCTTCTCCGAGTCCCTAACACCAACCGCAAGCTCAGGTTACCTTGTCATAGGATGGAATAAGGAAGGATAAAACGCACAACACTCACCCATGCAGTCTTCAACACAGCCGCTGAGATTCACTCGCGTACTTACACACTACTCACTAGATCACAATCAACGCCCATCCATTCGTACTCTGACTCACATACATAGATCTGTACTATAAATATTAGACAAGCCTAAACTGGACTCGGTCCATCTATATCTAATACTGTATCACAATACTGACACTCCTAAGAATTACAACGAGACATAGCTCTACAATATACCGAGTCAGATGGCTTAGCTGGACGTGCGTCCTCTCTCGGGCCCTGAAGCCAAGTGCTCCTGGACGTGTGTTCCCTACTCGGGTCTGACGCGAAGTCCCCTCTCCTGCATGTCAACCCCCGTGCGTTCTCTCGCCTTACGGCTCAGTATCCCTTATCAATTCCCACGCTTTGCTAACTATTTTTTATTGCTTTATTTTTGTATAGTTTCTAAAAGGTTTGTCCGACGACGCGCCCGGCGTGCACATGTTTAGAAATTGCAACCATTTTTTTACTATTGTGCTAAAATATTTCCTTTTTTTGTAATTGTTCCTTTCACATTAAAAGGACAATTTATGAGGGTCTAAGTGGGCCATGTCGCCAGACGTGGTGTTTAAAATATACTATTTTGTTATTAATTTGGAGTAAGTGACAGACAGTCACACACGCGATAATAGCAAGAGACTGGACAGCACGATTTTATATCTATGGAATATGGGTGATTATTACATTTTTGTTTTAGTGTATAATATTGTAGTTAAATGTTTAAATCGTTTAATTATTATTATTAGATCACTTTATTGCACACCTTAACGTAATAAAGGACAAACATTTACAAAGATAAGTGACCAAAAGATAAATTATTTACAAAGGTGAGTGATAAGTGAGTGAGGTCTCATTGCACAAGAGGCAATCTCTATCAGACAACCTTTGGATAACGTATGTAAAGAATATGTAAATAGTGTTTTTTAACCTTGGAATGCATATTATAAAAATAGATTATTAAATTGCAAGTTAAATTTTTGTTAAATTAGAAATTAAATTCAAAACAATACAATGCGAGCAAGCAAATTCTGCTTTTAAATCTTATAAATTAAATAAATTTTATTTTGGCATTCTATTTTCTTGTAACACCAATGTTTAATAAGCGCGAACCATGATAATAAGTCTATGTATGGCCAAACCGTATTCGACGGTACAAGCGGCGAGTGGAGCGGTACACCCAGAATCGCACGTTCCAAAGCAACGAAAGGTGGGTTTGGAGCAACCGGACCAAAGTGTGATTGATACGCGCCTACCGCATGATGACGCCATATGGCGTCATCATGCATGTCATATTCATATTGGCGCAGCATCTGGTTGGTGCCTGACAATCACACTGAGGGTGATTGGACGCGGAAGATCGAGCGAGCGTGCAATTAATCAAACAAAAATGAATATCTTTGACAACATAACGTTTAGAAAGGCAAAAACACGTTCTATAGAATGTCCGAAGAAAATAGTCTTCGAAGTTAGATGGCAGCACTAGTAGCTTACCAAACATATCAATAGTGACGAAAATAATGTACAAATACTAGTGGAGAGCCGTAAGGCGTTAAATTAGTAAAACCTCGGAATCCGGGCCCAGTCAATGAATCTTAATACAAACTATTGGACTGTATTGTTAAAAGCTCAAATAAAAATGTTAAAAAAAAAATTGTGCGCTCTTGTTTTTTTTTCCTGATATAAACAATGCTTGACTGCAATCCCAACAATTGATAACAACAATTTACTGAAAAGTAGGTTTAACACCCAAGTTTGGAACCTTTTTAGATTCTTCGAAAAAACTACCCGAAGAAAGCAAAGTATACTTGCTTATAATATAATAAAGCTAACTAAATATACTACAATTTGAGCTTAACCCCAGTAATCTAGGTTTATTAGTTGCAGAGATACAGTTTGTCAAAGCAGGCGTTATTTTTTTGAAAAGTAAAAATTTTTGGTTGCGTCATATTCAAAGACACGCACTGGCTAAACTAATAGTCATAGAGAAAAGTATAGGCTAAAAATTTGAATCAAATTTAATTAGGTGGTCAATGGGTATGTTAGTATGGAAAAAATACCCACGGCGGCCAACAACAAAATTAGTCTGAGTATGTACATATAAGTCCCTAGTTTATTACTTTTATTATAAATAATTCGTTACTCTACATAAACAAACAAACTTAAACTATTTATACTAAAACCTAAATAAATACCTAACGTATATAAATAAAATACAAAAACACAAAGTGCACTCAGGCGTCGAAGTACTCCTCCACATCGCTGTCATCCGGGAATGTGCCCAGAAGACTGGCAGCATTACCACGTTGAATGGCAATGCTAATTCTTTGAGCGAAGAACGAGCCAGCCCTCTGATCACGCAAGGTGTCGATCAGTCGGCGAGAAATTTCCTTAAAAAGGAGACGCGCATTCGGACCCCATGACCCAAGCGTTTCGACCCCAAACGGCTCAAAACTGTAATTACCAATAAGGTTACAGTATTTGCGCCGTTTAAGGGTCTCAGCAGCCGCAGCGGCAGCGCCAGCACAGCCCGCCGTACATGGAATGTGGGATGGCGCAAGGGTGTCGACACAGGTTGCGTCCCACACCAGAGGCCTACCCACCTTCCACGGTACCAACGTCATACCATCTGGTCTCTTTCCATCGTCACGTACCAAGCCATTTGGTTCTAATACAGCGGGTACGCCGGCGGTGACAAGAGCTCGACGAATAATATCGTTGATGCTAGCGTGTCGAGCTATGCGGCCTGCGCTCCTGCAGCAGGACAGGCCATGGTGTCCGAGACTGTCGACAGCTTCGCCGCAGTGGCACCAATGTGGAGCAACACAAGGTGCACCTAAGCGTAGACAGGTTGCGAGCCGAAACGAGGCGTCATCCATCATAGTGCCTATGGTGGATGACGGGAGTGCCTGAAGCCATAAGCCCGACTCCCATTCCCCCACAGCCAGCAGACGCGCACGCTCAGCAGTATTTGAAGACGTATTAATTAGATTGTTACGTATAATACTGCAGAGCAGCACATCCCACCGTCTCTGCGAGGCCAGGTTGTCGGGCAAATCCGTGTTCGGACAAGCCATTTTCCAAGCATTCAACGCATCGGACAAGCACGGTACCTCAACATCAACCAGTGAGGAAGATAAAATATTCCTGGTAAATGTATCAGCACCGTGCCCCGAGGAGAGGAATGCTGGTAAACTTATACTTGCAATTTTGCGGACGCCGAGGCCCCCCATTCGGATGGGAAGCGTAGCTTGCTGCCACGCTCAGTCGTCCAAGGCCACATTTAAGATAGAAGAAAGAGTGTTCCTAATAATTTGATCGACTTTTTCCAAAAGTTGTGGGTACTTCCAAAGATGGGAGGAGCGAAGGCTATATGTAAATTTTGGCCCAAAACAACAGTATCGAATAAGTGTAAAAGCCGAATGCATATTAATTTTGAAAAGTCTATCCGAGACGTCATTAAAATTTTTTATTTTCTGCTCAATAAATTTTGGAAAGGATTCATCGAAAATGGGAGAGCCCAGGAGGTGAAGAGAATTCTTATCAGTAATTTGAATATTTGGTGCTATTGTATTAAATTTTGCTAAAGTTGTCTGTCTGTTAGTCGTTTGAGGGAGGTAAATTTCGCATTTTGAAAGGTTAAGCTGTAGACCAATAGAACTGAATTTATTTTCCAAAAAAATTAAATCGTTTAGGACTGTGTCTACATCACCTCCTAGGGTTCCGTCATCTAAATACCAGACATTGAATTTTGAATTTAGCTGCTGAATGATTGGATTTATTGCCAAACTGAAAATGACTGGTCCAAGAGGGTCACCCTGTTGACAACCGACGGCTGATTCCAAAAGATTTTCCTTATATAGTAATTTAGAGGGGTGCCTATAACATTGGTAAAGAAAACTGTAAATTTTGGGTATTTCTTTTTGAACTTCTGTCAACAAGGTATCCCTGTTCACGGAATTAAAGGCATTCTTGATGTCAACCTTAAGGATGACCTCACCTTCACTGCTGTTGAGGTAGGTGGACAGAGCATGTACCGCAGCCTCACAGCCCCCTTTGGAACCAAATCCCAGTTGTAGGGGCTGAAATTTGCTGGCCAGTGCTTCGCTGTAATAAGCACAGCAAATTTTGGCTGCGATACGACGATATGTAGACCCTACGGCAATGGGACGAATGCCGCCATCTTTTTTGCGCAGGGCACATAAATTTGCCCCGTACAAAATGTCAATGACGGCTTCGTTCACATTGCCGGAGAGCATGATATTAATAAGGGCCGTGAGCTCCTTCAGAAGAGACTCACCAGCTTCCCCGGCGCCTGCGCTCATCAGGTCCTTAAGATGTTGTGGCGTCAGGCCGTCGAGGCCGCCGCCGGAGCCACTCCGGAAGGAGCACACGGCTGCAGAAACTTGTTGGGCTGAAATTTCAAGGGAGTTGGACTCTGAATTAGGGGGGTCAGGAAAGGTGAGATCATCTGCCGGGGCGGGGTGTTTGCTCTCCAGAGCTGCAAAAGTCTCTGGAGAGTACGGCGCAACCACATCGCTGCTAAAAATGATCCTGGCTGCACCTCTAATATCACCCTCGCCTAGTTTAGACTCCACATGGTGCAATAAACCCCGTTCGGGGAGGTGTGATGTTGATTTTGGTTCGAAACTCTGGGCCGAAATATTACAATTATCTTTAATTTGGGCTGTTAGTGATTTTTTGGTTACCAAATTTTTTTGCACATGTAGAATTCTAAACGGGAAGGTGAGTAATTGTTCCCAAGCACTTCGAGAGTTCTCTTGCACGGTGAGGCGGACACAACGTGCTAAGTTCGACGCCACGGATGGCCTCGCTCCGCGAGGAACTCTTTTTAGAACCGGAGTTGAATTTTTTAATTTTGCAAGGGTATTCCAAAAGGGTTGAGGGGGTGAAACAGGTGTAGGGGGAATCGAAAATGTTGGGCATGAAGAAGGTACATTTTGGGGTTTGTGCTTTTTGCCCAAATGTACCTTTAAGCCTCGTTCACCCTTAAAAAATCGTGCTTGGGAACAATGAGGGCATCTCACCAGGACATCCAGCGAAGTGGCAGGTTGACTAGCACTTCGTAAGGCATCACAACTGTCGTCATTACCAGACATATAAAAACTTAGATACTAAAAATTATAATAAGTACTTACAGGTATAAAACGACATAAATTGAGCTCATTTAAAAAATAACTCAAATAAAACACTTATCACTATATATACACTGTACAGGCACTAAAATTAAACACCTAATAAATAACAAATTATAAAATACACTAAAAGTAAAGAAATACAACAAAAAATTATTTCACCAAAAAAAAGTCAAAACTGACAATGTCACAGTGACGATTGTAGCGCAGTCGCCCTTGAAGCCTGGGGCGCCCGTACGCAGGGCAACTTTCCGTGGTTTTGTATAGGTAAATTATTTCAATTTTAAAGTGCTCGCCGCATCGCCGCCACTTCGTATCGGCCCAGTGGCGGCGTTAGGGTAGGGCGCGGCTGGGCGACCGCCCAGGGGCGCCAGATGTAAAGGGGCGCTGCAGGTGCTCCTTTATCTCGGCTTGTTCTTATCTTGAAGTAACCTATTCACTCTTGACTTAAAGATTCCCGGGTGGTAGCCATCAGGAAACACAGACTCCGGCAGGGAATTCCACTCACTATGGTTACTCTTTCAAAACGTTTCCGAATTTTATTATATTAGTGTTGAAAAATCAAATCTATACATATAATAGGATACATTTACAGGATGCATTTTGGAGAGTGTGCGCAGGAATTGCATGACTTGATTCCGCCATCGCAATTCTACCATCGGACAACCCGACGTACGGCGAATATTCACCCTTACGTTGTTGAAACCTCTACGGTCCGGACTAAGCGTTTCGCCTCGTCGTTTATACCGCGTACGTCGAAGGACTGGAACAGTCTGCCTGCTGCGGTCTTCCCGTCCGATTATAATTTGGGTGTCTTCAAGGCTAGAGTGAATAGGCTCTTAATAAACTAGTGCGCCTCACCATCAAAGATTGCATCGCTACTTACCATCAGGTGGGATCGCAGTCAAGCACTAGTTTATCTCAATTAAAAAAAAAAAAAAAAATCGTAGGAAAGTCAAAACTGTACATTGAATATTTTTTTAAAAGAATACTTGGGGCGTGATGTACAATCGATATCAAACCCAAAAATATAGTTTTTAGAATTTTTGTCTGTTTGTCTGTTTGTCTGTTTGTCTGTTTGTCTGTATGTATGTCCGGGATAAACTCAAAAAGTACTGCATGGATTTACTTCAAATTTTGCATGAATATTACTAAGAGGTCGGGTCAACATATAGGCTACATATTATCACGCTATCACCTACGGGGGAGGAGCTGTGAATCTTTATTTTTCTTACGCATTCTGGGACAAGGTGTGATCTAACGAAGCATATTTAAATGTTGTTTTTGAGTAAGCCATGCTATTATCTAGCTTTACACTATAAAAACTACGCCATTTAAGTAACTTGGGCAGAGAAACATAATTTAATTAATGTTAGTAGTATAAAGACAATTTTAAAGCAGCGCCATCTATGAGATTTCATAAAAATCAAATCAAGTTACATGTTAATACTTTTTGGAAATTAATAATTTGATCATGTTGGCGAGGTTGGTAGTTAGTTATTCTTAAAATTCATAGATGGTAATGTGTATTTTCTTCATAAAAGTTGTATAGTATAATTCGTTTTGACTAATTCAAGTTCCAACAAAACCATCATCTTGAGCAGAGATGAGGAAGACAATTTAAAAAAAATGTGGTGTATTACATGGTGACATTTTTCAGGCTCTGTGAAGTCGATCAGTTTGCGAGATCCCTTACGTATGAGTTGCCTTCATATTACCCGTACGACAAGCAAAGGGGTGTATTTTAACCAACGTCAACGAGGAGGAGCTGTGGAAGGTTTTCTGGGAATTTTCAAGGACACCGCATTGGGTAGGGATTATACCGTGCATCCGAATAATGGCGAATGCTATTTTCTGCGGTTGTTACTTCACACTGTCCGAGGCCCAACGTCTTTCACCTTTCTGAGTACATTTGATGGCGTGGAGTATCCCACTTACCGCGCAGCCGGCGTAGCACGTCACCTTCTCGACGGTGACCAAAATTGGAATGACACCCTCGTGGAGGCGAGCGTCAGTGACAGTCCCAGCCACATACATCATCTGTTTGCCGTCATCTTGGTGATTTGTGGAGTCACGAACCCGATAGCTTTGTGGGAGAAGTATCGCCATCATCCGTCTGAAGATTTTCTACGAGCTTTGAGACCTGCTATTAGAGACAAAGTCGAAGTAACTGATGAACGCGTGCTGAACACCTGTCTCAGTTCATTTCAAGATGTGGTAATTTCTATCAGCGGTAATCCACTGATAGAATATGGGTTACCAGCTCCACAATCATCACCGCAATAAGACCGTGGAAATTGGGAGTATAACGCTGAGACAAATTACGATTCAGGCAAAATGAACACCATACGAAATGACCATGTCGCTTTGTTCTCTTCAGAGCAAAAACAAATTTATGACACCGTCCTTGAAAGCGTTGGGCAAAACCAGGGTAAAATGTTTTTCTTGGATGCTCTTGGTGGAACTGGAAAAACATTTGTTACCACTGGCATACTTGCAGAGGTCAGGAGGCAGGGCAAAATTGCTATTGCGTCGTCGGGAATTGCTGCCACACTGCTTCCGGGTGGCAAGACAGCACATGCCATGTTTAAAATTTCCATCGATTTAGATAGCGCCGAAAGACCTGTTTGTGGTTTGTCACGTAACAGCGATAAGGGACACGTGCTTAAGGATTGCTCTCTGATCGTATGGGATGAGTGTACGATGGCCAATAGGAAGGCAGTTGAGGTCGTGGACAAAACCCCGCGTGACATCCGCAGGGACGAACATTTGATGGGTGGTGTCACAGTTTTGTTCAGTGGCGATTTCCGGCAAACACTTCCCGTGGTGACGCGGGGATCGAGGGCTGACGAGGTGAATGCTTCGATGAAATGATCTTCGTTGTGGTCTCGAGTTCGTACGCTGCGCTTGACCATTAATATGAGAGCTCGGCTCGGCGGCAGTGCACGTGCTCGAGAATTCTCCAATGTCCTGCTAAGTCTTGGCGAAGGCACGCCAACAGAAGAGAGAGGTGGACAGGTGGTGCTTCAGTCTCTCGGTAGAGTGGTATCCAGCTTAGAAGAACTCATTCGCTGTGTGTACGGGGACATCAGTCGTATACCGCACCAACAGAATTCTTAGGTGTGTGAGCAGGCCATTTTGACGCCCAAAAATGATCAGGCTGCAGCAATTAACGAATGCATTCTCTCGGAAATTGAGGGGAATGAAGTGGTCTACACCTCGATAAACTCTGTTGTCGAGCAAGATGACGCCACACATTATCCCGTGCAATTTCTAAACTCCCCGTTAGCAAGTGGACTTCCAGCGCATACCATCAAGCTGAAGGTCGGTGTCCCGATTATGCTTCTTCGGAACCTATCTCCTCCGAAGTTGTGTAACGGGACCCGCCTTAAAGTTATCTCGCTCCACAGGCACACCATTGAGGCGGAAATTTTTACGGGTTGTGGTGTCGGCGAGGCAGTATTTATTCCACACATTCCCCTCGTACCTCATAACTCCCCGTTCCAGTTCAAGTGCGTACAGTTCCCCATGGGTGTTTGCTGCGCGATGACCATCAATAAGTCGCAGGGGCAGACACTGAGGGCAGCGGGTGTCGACCTCAGGACAAGTTGCTTCTCACACTGGCAACTGTAGGTCGCTTGCTCCCGCGTCACCAGTCCTGACTCTCTTTCCATTTTGGCTCCTGGCAGCATAACTACTAACGTAGTTTATAGGGAAGTGTTGTAAGGTATGATACCTTTGTACGTATTTTTACTCTTTTGTGTCTTGGAATGTCTTCTTGGAAGGTATTCCTGCATTATTTTCTCTATTTCCTTCAGTCACATCTTATGACTGAACTCAGCAGGATTCCCATATAACTCTCTTCACTTGCAAAAAAAACTTATATTTTAATGCTATTTTAAAAGTTGTTTACTTATAATCCTATAGCGACACTGGCATCTTAGGTATTTTTGGTGCTGAAGAGCCTTCACGTAGACGACGTCGCGGGCAGCAGCTAGTAACTAATAAATCAAAAGTTTTTGTTATTAGTTCGTTACTATTATTATTATATTATATGTATTTACAAAATCAAACGCATCAGGCGTCGATATCTTTGACAATCAGTCCCTAGTTTCGATGGTGTGAAGCCCACTTCTGTGAGTACTGGGAATTAGTAAATATATACATAAAATATATATAATTTTTAGAAATAAAGTTTTTTTATCAGTGTACTTGACCTTTTCGATTCGTTTTCTGTTTCATATAAATATAAATGGAACGCCGCTGTTCATAAATTAATATAAATCTTTACCATATTTTAGTATATTATAATATGATGAAATAAGGGTTAATCAAGGTCAAAGAGGTTCTGAAAGCACTGTGTCGTCTAGACGTAAATAAAGCTAGTGGATGGTATACCATCGATTGTTCTCAAGGCTTGTGCGCCCGTGTTGTCTCCTGTATTGATGCACTTGTATTGCCTCTCATTTGCCCTGGGCCTCAAGTCTGCTATTACAATAGTGTCACAATGGTCTATCATTGGTGTCATAATTGTCGATTTTGACAAGTTTGGTAATCTACTAATATAATGGCGTCATTATGACTTTCCAATGGTCAACCACTGACACTCCATTGAAAGAAGTGACATAGAATGGTAATCTCGTACATATTGACAAATGAATATTTGAAGTTTGCGGAAATCTACTAAAACTTTGACAGTTTATTTGATCAGTGTTTTACCATTAGAACGTTATTGTGCAGTTATTGGTTTTAATATGCTCGAAATTATCATTCTACCACAATTCTATTACAAGACCATTGACCGATCAGTGATCGATCATTATGAATTAGCAGATTGCAAACTTTTAGCAAAATGACAATTGGATCGTGTTGGAATGACAAATTTATGAAAATAGCAGACTTGGGGCCCTGGAAGCTTGCCAACGTGCAACCTGTGCCCAAAAAGAGCAGTCGTGCCGATCCTGCCAACTATCGGCCGATTTCGATAACCTCCATACTGTACAAGACTATGCAGTATGTGTTGAACTCTCGCCACATGCAAAACTTTGAAGTTAACGATCTCCTCAGTGGCCTACAGTACAAGTTTCGCCGCAATCGGTCTACTGGGGACCTACTAGTTTATGCCACCCATTTGTGGGGCGAGGTCCTCAAGAAGAATAGGGTATGGCAGGCTAGCCTTTTGAGTAAATTTCCAGCGTACGACATTTCCCCTAGTCTGATTAACTGGGTAAAAGACTTCCTGAGTAAACGGTCTCTCCGAGTTGTTTTCGATGGATGCTCACTTGAGCAGGTCTTCAGGGATCTGTTCTGCAAATCTCTTCCTGCTGCATATCAACGATCTGCTGATGCTTGGTATCTATAGGCATGCAGATGACAGCACAGTTGTAGAGAGAAACCTGCCAAGTGCTGGGACTGGTGAGCAGCTAATCCGGTCCGAAAGAGAGGTTATAGTAGAGCGTACGAAACTCTCACTTCAGGCAGTCTCCAAGTGGGGTGAAGCCACTCTGGTGGGATTCAATGCCGCCAAAACACAAGCTGTTCACCGCCAAAAGGAGCCCCTTCACCTTGGCTCCTGCTTTTGAGAATATATCCCTGGGGTGCATCGACTGCCTTCAGCTCTTGGGAGTTGAAGTTTCATCAGCCCTGAATTTTGAGCAGTTCATTGAGTTCAAAGCCAAGGTAGCTGCTAGTGACCTCGGCATTCTCGCAAAGGTCCGGCGGTACTTCACACCGGGACAGCTTTTAATGTTATATAAAGCACCGGTCCGACCGTGTGTGAAGTACTGCAGCCACGTATGGGCTGGTGCTGCAAAATGCCACTTAGCAGCTTTGGACTTGGTGGAAAGGCGTGCGAAGCGGCTGATTGGTGATCCAGATTTGGTTAAGTCCAATCTTTACGATGTCTGATAATAAATCAGTTCGGCTGACGGATGCGCAGCGATCGGGCGTGTACAGTATCGCGGCGCGTATTGCGTGATATACCCAATATCGTACTAATCTTTACCCAAAGATGGCAAAATGTGCTACGTGTAGTAAACTTGTATCGAAAAAAAAAACCCCGGCATACAATGCGGGAAGTGTTCTAAGTGGTTCCATTCGTCTTGTGTACAAATAACAAAAGAGCAACTAAGTATTCTATGCTCCACCGACGCTGTCGATTGGAAATGCAAGACCTGCTCCAACCAATACAAGTCGAAACGCCTATCTGCCATTTTACCAGAACTTGAGGATGATGATAACACCGATTCAGAACAGGTTATAATCATGAAGGAAAACCTCAGCGATGATTTCTTACGAAAATTACGAAGCGACATCCGACAAGCAATCAAAGAAAAAGTTCAACAAACTTTGAACTTCTATTCTGAACAATATGACAATATACAGAAAACCTTCGATAGTTATGAGGACAAGATAAAACGTATGGAAAATCAACAGAAGGAACTCCAAAATAAGTATTCCAACCTACAGTTGAAATACGAGGCGCTCGAACAGAAAATGAACTCTGTGGAACAAAGTCAAATGGCGGACATGATTGAAATATGTGGCATAAACAAAGACGAACAAGAAAATGTCGCAGAAATAACGCAAAAGGTGGCCAATAAAATTCAACAAAATCCGGATGACATCTTAAGCGCGTATAGAAAGGAGCAACGAGCACCAGCTGCACAACAGCGCACAGCGTCGAGCATCGTGGTAACCTTGAAGGCGGGACGCCGGGACAGCTGGTTGGATGCCGCCAAGCCGAGCACCATCACGCCGCGAGACCTGGGCAAGCAGGATGGTGGAAGGATCTATATACGCGGGGCACTGACTCCGTCAACAGCCTTTTTGCTGTGGAAGGCTAAAACTGAACTAAAAAAAGACGACCTGTATAAGTTCGTGTGGTGCAAGCGGGGCACAGTGCTCATAAGAAAGGACGAAAAATCTAAAATCCAAAATCTAAAAATTAGATCGGAAAAAGACAGAAAAATGGAAACAGGTAAACACCTGAACCAGGTATGTCATATTTCTTAGGATTTTTTCTTTCTTTCCCTTAAATTTAATGTCAAATTAAAATATAAACTGTTACTTATCTCTTTATGGATGTTAGTTACAGTTGAAGGTACGCACACACTGCCGTTATAAACACAGTGCCAGCTGACCACTACATAATAGGCTGCGCATATGTGATACCGGCTTATGCGTCGACCATCTCACCATGTACTAGAACTCGTTTAGATAATAAACGTGTGAGTGAGAGGCTAATGAGCGTCGACTGGTCACCTGCACTCGATTATCAATGCCCTGAATACATACTAGATTTTATCTTGGATAAATTTAAGCAGATTTACAAGGAATGTAGAAAAACTATAAATAAAAGTGATGTTTATAAACTTAAAAAGAGTGAATGGGTTAACAATCGAGTAAAATTCATGAGCAAAAAAAGAAATAAATTGTATAAAATTTGGAAAAGTGAGCCTACTAATTTAATAAACAGAATAATATACAATAAATATCGAAATAAAACAAATAAATATATAAATTATATTAAAAACAAATACTATAAGACTGAAATTAGTAAAAATTTTCGGAATTCGAAAAAAATATGGAGTATTATTAATTTATTATGTGGGAACATTACAAAGTCTATAGAGGATGTCGTTTTTAAGGCGTTTAATCGTAAGGAGAAAGACTTAGCCGATACATTTTCGAATGAATTCCAACAAAACGTCGACAGTATAACAAAGCCCTGTGACACCACCATACTAGACCCGCTGAAATACTCTAGTGATTGCGGCATGTCCCTGCGAATAAACAATATATCACACGATAAAATCTATAAAATTATAAATAACCTAAATATAAATAAAAGTCCTGGCTATGATGAGATACGATGTTCCGACTTGAAATGTGTATCACAGAAAATTTGTCCAGTCATTACACATCTTATTAATACTAGTTTAAAAACGTGTACTTACCCTGATAAACTAAAAATAGGTACTATTCGCCCAGTTCACAAAAAAGGATCCTTATAAGACTACAATAATTATAGACCTATCACAATTTTGTCATGTATTGACAAGATAGTGGAGCGTTGTATTAGTGACAAAATAAACCACTTTTTAAGTGAGAACAATATAATAAACCAAAAGCAATTTGGCTTTCAGAAAGACCGTAGCGCCGCTCAACTGTTGTGTCAATTCAGTGACGAAATTAACTCACACCTTAATGAAAAAAAAACATGTTATAATAATTTTTATTGATTTTAGTAAAGCTTTCGACACACTTAATTATAATATACTATCACAGAAACTAGAATGCAGTGGTATAGGGGGCCCCCTCCTTCGGTGGTTTATGAACTACCACAGCAATAGATATACGACTGTTAAGCTAGGAAACTCGTATAGTGACATGAAATTAACAACTAAAGGCACGGCACAGGGATCAATATTTGGGCCTACGGAATACCTACTCTATGTCAACGATATGTGCAATACTATAGGGGTGGGGTTAGTATACCAGTTTGCCGATGACACCTGCATCGTAGTGGCTGATAAAGATGCTGAAAGGGCCGAGCGTCTTCTTCCAACGAACTTCGACTTACTATGCAAGTGGTCGCACGACGTTGGTCTCGTCATAAATGCTGACAAAACCAAAGCCATGCACATACATTCTTCACATAATAAAGCTACCTACACACCTTCCATCAAAGCCCATAGCCATGACTGTCTGCACACAGCATGTGCCGGAAGTTGTAGCTGTGAAAAATTAGAGTTCGTCAAAGAACACAAGTATATTGGTCTTATAATCGATGACAAGTTCACTTGGGTCCCTCACATAAACTATCTATGTGATAGACTAAGATCTATACTGGGTCGAATAATCGTACTTAAACATAAAATGCCATATAAAACTTTAAGGCTACTATACCTAGCTCTAGCTGACTCCATTATTGGCTATGGTCTCAGTAGCTACGGGAGAACTTACAAAACACATTTAGATAAAATTTACAAATTACAACAACGAATTCTCAAAAATATAGTACCACCTAAAATTAAAACAAAATACCAAAATGATTACTCAGAACTATTTCATAATTGCAACATATTGCCAGTTCACAACATGGCTAAACTTTTTATACTAAAAGATGAATTTAATAACATAAATAATTTAATTAAGAATGCACGTCATCCAAAACTAAGAACGTTATCGAACATGAACACCTTTACCTTGCCTAGATACAACAATACATACGGTATGAAAACATACACATAAATTCTGCCAAAAATAATTAACGAACTTCCTGTGAACATACAAAATAAATACCTCAGCAACCCTAAAAAATCAAAGCGTGAATTAAAAAAGTACTTTTTGCAAAAAGTGAATTAATTTAGATAAACTTATTACTAACATAATTTAATTTATCCGAACTCACTAACCATGCATAAGCCAGTAATGGCTTTAGTGGTTTTTAGTATAAAAAGTTAAATGTATACTGTTTTTATCTTGAACATAAATAAAAAAATTAAAAAAAATTAATGTACCATATAATTGATTTTTTGGGCAGGATCCGGCCATGTCTTTTCTTTCAGAGCCAGAAAATTATAATATAAGGTTTGGTAACTGATGTGTCTAGCCCAGACGTGCCTATGTTAACATAACTATATAAATATTATAGCATTGTTAAGAAATCAAAACTTTAGAGTCGATTTTTTTTATTTTCCGTTTTTTATCTTTGCCATAACATTTATGTAGGAATGTTAACATGGGTACATCTCGGCGAGATACACCAGTTACCAAACCCTGTAGTATTAGTTTATAGGAGATAGAACTGTTCGCGTCCGTGGGCTTTTAATTCCACACGTGTCCCCTAGGTGCTAAATGAACAGCAATGCATGTGAAGCTAGGCGGAATGGAGCGCGATATTCATAATTTAAATGGAAAACCCGCTGCTCTCTGCCCAGTTGCACATCAATAGAAATACAACCTATGCAATGCTATCGTATCATTGGCTTTTGTGCCTGTTCCAAAATTCATGGATCAATCTTATTATTCTCTTTTTATTATTGATCTAAATCAAAATCAAAATCTCAATCTAATAAAAATATTTTATTTGGAAATATTGATGCTAGTCCTTGAAAAAGTTAAAATACGACTTCTTAATGGTTGATGCATGAATTTTTCAACAACAAATTTCGTTTTTTTTTAAATGCCATAATATATATAGGTATATATAGGTATGTTGACATAAGCACTTCTTGGCTAAACACATCAGTTACCAAACCCTATATTATAATTTCTGGCTCTGAAAGAAATTTCGAGCTCAGTTGCAAATACTAAAAAATATGAGTATTTGCAATAAATTCACAGCGGCCGTATTATGACATCTTAAAACCATCATGTTTTCTGTGTGAGAAAAGGATAGTGCTATTCGTCCTGTATAGCTCCGTCTCTTTTTCACACCGAAAACATGATGGTTTTAAGAGGTCATAATACGGCCCCAGGTCACGTACAATGCCGATGGAATTTCAAAGCACGTAAACTTTAAACTTTAAAATTGTTTCTTAACACTATTTTGATGATTTTCCTGTAATGTTCATTAACCACCTCAACTTTTATGAGTTTTGTCTGACAATCTAAATTTTAAATCAGGCAAAACCACTTTTGACTGTTTTTTGCAGTTAAAAGTACTTTTGACCGATGTCCTTAGTTAAAACCACTTTTGACTCCGAAAATCAGTAAAAAATGTTTTTAACTAAGGGCACCGGTTTAAAGTACTTTTGCTTAATTTTTGCAGTCACAGTGGTTTTGACTGGTTATGAGTTTTGACTGTTACATATACATTACCTAGGTAAAGTATGTAATGGACAATAATATTCATAATATTTCATATTTAGACGCCTGAGGTATTCCATACATTGCCTAGGTCTTGTATAGAATACCTGAATTATACAGATTGCCGGTAACATAATTCTTGAATATATTTTCATCAGGAAACGACAGAAATCATCACATTTTTTTGTTTAGTATGCAATTTGAATACAATGTAAACCTCTGTACTTTTATGTGCATAAATTTTAAATAAATAAATAATACAATAGCAAATACCTAGAATACCAAAAAGTACTTAAATTCTTCCGAACACGAATTACATACTTACTGTTCTTCCACCTTTGAGATTGTAGGTACTGTTCACTTGCCTACATAACGTCAATTTTATTCTACAGCGCTTCTATATATATTTTTGAGGTTGGTACAATTCGTAATTTTTCTTCCATATCTCTTCTTTACTCAAAATTTTAATGCTTACTTCTTTTTATCTACTACATCATTCAAATTGTATTTGTTTTTTTTTACTTAGCTTTTATTTGTATACCATTAGGCATTACAGAGTTCCTAAAAAATATGCTTTTTGTTCAAAGCTCTTCTACTCTAACCCGCCATGGCACCAAATCCTCAAGACAGTGTTATAAAGGGTGCAGAGGATATAGAGCTAAGGAAACCTATAACGCAACTGACTGGAGATGAAGTTGTAATAAGCGGCATGTCAGGGCTATTTCCCCGTTCTGATAACGTTGAAGAATTCATGAAGAATTTGTTTAACGGCGTGAGTATTAAGTGAAAATACCGACTTAAAAAACAATTTATTATATCCAGCAACAATCATTTAGATTGAAAACCAATACTATCATCATAGTTGAGAAATGCTCAGAAGATAGTGACATCCCATAAAATGAATTGTAAGAAGTAACCGAAAACTGGTAAAGGCGGTGATGGTCATGCAAAGATATTAAACAGTCCAAATAGTAGGGGAGGGACGGATGCTAAAAAAAGTGAATTCTCAAAAAAAAAAAAAACCAGCTCCGGCATGTCTCTCAAATTACACTGGTTAACAAATTTTAAGGTTTTGTTAATCCATGAAATGAGTTGTGCTAATTACGAAAGAATACCTCTAAACATACATTTTGATGTAAGTTTTAAGGTCGAGTTAGCTCGCGTTTTTTGTGGAATCAAATAAAAATCTTTTGACTTAAGATAACATTTTATTCATAAATCACATATTATAAAATTTAAAAATGAGTTAATATATTGCTTTTCCGTTTATAAATAATATCTACAGCCTCTCTCTTCAACGTCCAGCAGTAGTCTGCTAACATAGCAGGACTCCATTTGCCCGGGTATCGCTGTTCCATGCCTGAAATATCCTGGTGAAAACGTTCACCATGTTCGTCGCTAACATCTCCCGTATTTTCAGGACAAAAATCCAAATGTGAGTCGAGAATATGTATTTTGAGGGCATATTACATGCGGAACCCAGGGCTTGTCTTGATTTTTCACTGGTATTCCGAAATAAAGTTCGTAAGCACGACAGATTCTGGGACTGAAGTTTTCGCTCGTATTTTTTGTAGTGAATTTACCACACACGTAACAAAAATTGTTAGGATTGCTTTCACAGGAACGAGGCATATCAAAAATATAAATTCACAAAGTAAGTTTTAGTTCAAACTTCACAATAAAAACTAAAAACAAAATTTGTTTGATACACTTAAGACGTTGCTGTATGTTACAGTGCTATTACCACGTCATACACTAATTGTATTTTCACGGTGTTTGATAGCGAATGCCAGCGCAATCTTAACGTTCTTTATGATGTATTAAATCTAGTAAAGTAAAGCCGTGCTATAATAACGAACAAGTCGAAACTTGCGAGAGTGCGGCGAACGCAATACAAGATTAAACTTGCATAGCTCGATAACTCGAGCTAAGACACTTGTAATATTATAATTGATGATTAGTATTTACCAAGTACTGCCTATTTTTGTATTTCATCATTCATGGGCAAAACCATTGTTAACCAGTGTTATCAATAATAGTAAGTAATAAAACAGTAACTTACTATTATCGTGATCCTTACTTGCAAACATAAAAATTGCCAGTTTTATTAATCAGACGTCGACTTTAAAAACTGTTTAATTACAATTCAATATTCAAAAAAGGATGAGGTTCTCAATTCGGTTGTATTTTTATATTTGTTTATTTTTTTACATTTTGTTTTATGAATTGATGTTACCTCGGAACTCCGTCGTATATGGACAGATTTGCAATTTTGTTTTTTCTCAAGTGTGCTTTCAGATTGGTATTTTTTTCTAAAATCTAGTTCTGATGATGGAATCCATGAGGTATCGAGAGAACTTATCAAAAATTATAGCTAACTATATGGTGGTTTTGATATTTTCATTGAGAACTCAAGAATTTACAATCAAAAAGTAACATTTACAAAATTTTGAAAAAAACATATTCATTTTTAGTTATGATAAATTTATAGCCAAAGTATCTATTTTTCATGACAATTCCAACAAACCCAGACATTGCTAGGATACATTGTTATAATTATTATAAAGTTCCGGTGTCTATCTTTCACCTTCGGGCTGCATCATTAGATCAGTTCGATAGTACCACTGTACTTTTTGGTGTACAGTCAAGCTTACTCTATTCTATTCTTATAGCCAAAGTACATCTCATGATAATTCTAACAAGTCTAAACGCGGCTAGGATACATTGATTAATTACGGAGTTCCAGTGCCTATCTTCCGGCTCCATCATTATCTTAAGATAACTTCGATTATACCACATTTAACAATACTATTCAGAACTATTTATTTATTTGTATTGTCATAGTTGCTTAACTATAATAATAATAATATATCTTTATGTTTACATAAAAAAAAAACAACTTGAGTGAGCTTTTGGTAGAAACACGATACAATACAATCTAGCGACTGTAATCTGTACACAATAATGGAAACCCTGCCTCTCAAACTAGTGTGGAACCTGTATCTTGAGAGACAGTGATTCAGCTTAAAATGAGATGCTATAGGTATACAATAGTGGACTGTACCGATCTACCCGAACGATTTATTATAATAAAAATCACATAAAATAATTAATATCAACAAAAATAAATGTGTGATGGTACGTTTGTATGTTTTATATGTTTAGTGAGAATATGTATAAAGGGTGCTTTGTGTGAAGTGTATGTGTGTGTGTGTGTTTGGAGATATATGTAGGCAGTTAGGTAACGTACTTAAGTCAAGTCAAAGTCAAAGTCAAAGCATTTATTTCAAATAGACCATTTATAGGCACTTTTGAATAGTCAAATGTCGATCAGTCCAAGAAAAGTGAAGCTAAATTGCACGTTTCAAAGCGTAGGTCTCTATTGATAAGAACGTGCAAGAAACTCCATGGACACTCGTTTAAATCATATTATGTGTTACATATAATGCTTGGTTACATATTACTTGTTGCTTCTATCATATGAGCACAATGTTGATAATGAAATAAAAATGTAAAATAATTAAAAGATAGAAACTGAATTAAGCCACTGGCAGCTAAGAGATGACCAGTCCCATCTGATGGCACCCGTTTACGAGAGTGACGCGTGTATCAGCCCCACTCAGCTCCACCATTTTGAAAGGAACTAAATGACTCAATAACACGTGCGAAACATTTGAGTGAGCATAACAAACTCTCAACTTCCATGCTCGTAATGTCAAAAAAATAAAAATAAAAATAAGTTGTAACCTAATAAAAATGCTCCATGGTGCTTCACATTCACAAATTTGAAAAAGTGCTTCTACATTATACGATGCTATTCTGTCTTTCAAATTAAAAAAATAATAATATTAGTTTCCAACTAATTCTAATTAGTACGCCCTAGTGGTAGTGGAGCTGGACCAGCATTGAGCCAAGCATTTTTATCTTAAATATAATCCTCCAACTTATAATATGCTTGCCTGCATAGTGTCCGTTTAATACAAGATTTAAATTTCGTTTCATTGAGTTCTAATATTTGGGGAGGTATTTTATTATAACATTTCAAACAGTACCCCATGAAAGAAGAGGCCACTTTAGCCAGTCTGAAACCTGGTTGAACTAATTGGTCTATATTTCTTGTAACATAATTATGTCTATCGCCTAAGTAAGGATTCTGTTGGTAGATAGTCACGCTCCAGTAGCCATTCGGTTAATTTAGTCTTTATTTCATATTTATTTAGATTGACAATGTTGAATTTCTTGTGAACTTGTTTGTAGATATGAGTACTTAATATGTAGAACTGGCGTCGAGCAAAGGTGGTTTTGTGAGGGGTACCTATCGGAAGTTTCTTCCTTTTTGTGGGGTCAGCTAGGGGAACTGAACAAAGCAACTAAACAAAGCAACTTAACTTGTAACCACAGTTCTGTTGTGATCCTATGAGGAGTTCTGTTCCATATCTTCAAAGTTCATGATCACATCATAACAATATTTCTATGGGACCAACTTGGAAGTATGTAAGTACCTAATTACCTATCAATCAAAAAAATAATTTTCACAATTGACTGAGATATCGGTGAACATACATAAAAAAAACATACATTCAGCCAAACATAGAACCTCCTCCTTTTCGAAGTCGGTTAAAAATGATTTGTTCCGAATCAATGATATGTGAGCAAAATAAACTTTTGTTGGAGTCAAGTGTCTGCGTGTGTAAAATCAGAAAAAAAAATCATATTTATCAATACTATATTTTTTTACCGGTAGTATTGATAATACATTTAGGAGGATAATTATAGTATGTCTCGATTAAATTAGCTCTGTTAGTTTAAGAGAAATAGTCACCAAAAATTTATGTAAATAAAAAAATACCAGCTCCGGTAGAAACGAGATGTATCTCCAACTATTATTAATAATAATCTGTAAATATAAATAAAACTGGAGTGTCTGTTTGTAATATTGAAATAACCGCTTTTTACTACATGCATATGAATATATACGGTACATACACCAAAATAACATTTTTTTAAATTTTTGTCTGTCTGTCTGTTTGTTCCGGCTAATCTCTGAAATGGCAGGGCCGATTTTGACGGGAATTTTATTGGCAGGTAGCTGATGTAATAAGGAGTAACTTAGGCTACTTTTATTTTAGAAAAATTAAATTCAAAATCCTGTAGTCCACGCGAACAAAGTCGCGGGCACAGCTAGTATGTAATAAAATAATAACCAGCTATATATCGTGATCCTTACTTGCAAATATATAGAAATTGCAGCTTTTTAACCGACTTCGAAATGGAGGAAGTTCTATGTTCGGCTGAATGTATATTTTTTTTTGTTTTTTTTTTTTTATGTATACATTGTATACATGTATATATTGTTCACCGATATCTCGGTCAATTGTGGACCGATTTTAAAATTTTTTCATTGAAAGGTTATGCTTCCAAGTTGGGCCCATAGAAATATTATTATGATCTGATCACGAACTTCGAAGATATGGAACAGAACTCCTCATAGAATAACAGCAGAATTGTGGTTACAAGTAAAGTTGCTTTGTTTATACCTGTAGTCGATGACTGACTATCAGAAAAGGGGGGGGGGATGTATTGATCTGATCTGATGATGAAGGAAAAAAAATAAATTAATGTGATCTAATCGTGTTTAGGATTATTAGAATCGTTATGAGATGCACTGTGGCTATAAGTTATTTAAGTTTGTCTGAGGGGTACATTTTAGTGGTGGTACGATAGCTAAAAAGTTAATAACAAAGAGACAAAACTATTATAGAAACACCGACTTCCGAAATTAAAGTTGTTTTAAACTTTTCAGGGTTTTATAACATTGAAGTCGGTTGTTTTTTTTTTTTCTGTAAAAAGTTTTTTTATTAATCAGGCGTCGATTTTAAAATTGCTTAGTACTAATTAATATGATTACTAAATAGATTCTACGTCAACGGGAAGTGCCCTATGAATTTTGATTCCTAAAGGGAGTGAAGAAATATACATTTTTTACGACAAAAACTGTCGTAATTTTTTTTAAATTTTGAAGTTTTTTTTTTTTTTGACAGCTTCACGGAATCACAGACTGACTGACTGAGTATATGATTTTAATTTCAACTCGATACCTTCACGCGTTCCCGAGATAAATGGTCTTGACAGACAGACAGGCGGACAACAATGTGATCCTATAAACGCATCGTTTTTTAGGGTTCCGTAGTCAACTAGGAACCCTTATAGTTTCGCCATGTCTGTCTGTCCGTCTGCCTGTCTGTCCGTCCTCGCTTAATCTCTGTGACCGTTAGCACGAGAAAGCTGAAATTTGGTACCAATATGTGTATATCAATCACGCCGACAAAGTGGTAAAATAAAAATTGGAAAGAAATGTTTTATTAGGGTAGCCCCCCCATATGTAAAGTGGGAAGTGATTTTTTTTTTAATTTCAACCCTCACGTGTCATGTATTGTTGGATAGGTATTTAAAAATGAATAGGGGTTTGCTACAATCATTTTTTGATAATGTCAATAAATTCGGAAATAATCGCTCCAAAAGTAAAAAACGATGTGTGTGTGTCCCCTAACTTTTGAACCATAACTTTAGAAAATATGAAAAAAATCTGAAAAGTAGAACTTTATAAGGACTTTCTAGAAAAATCATTTTGAACTTGATGGAAAGAACAGTTTTTGTACAAAAAAGACAAAAAGGTTGTACAAAATAATTTCTGGACTAAGTTTGTAGTATAATCGTATAAGCAAGCATTTTTTTTAACTGCGTTTACATATTTTACTATCCTGAACGTATCTTCTTTCAAACAAAAAAAGAATTATTAAAATCGGTTCTCGCAATCCAAAATTACCACCAAAAACTTCTTCTGGTTCCTAGGTATTAATTAGTAACCCAATTCCCCGAGAGATGGCGCTGGGCTAATTCGCGTTCGCGCTGTTAGGATTTTTCCTGAGTTGATGGAGTCGGGTATTATCGAATTGTTCGGTTGGTCTCTCCTTGGCATTGGCGGTATTATCTTATAACTGCATAAAACTTCTATCAGGAACATGCTAAGGCAATATAGAACAAAACTAAAATTCATTTTTTTAACGCCATCTATCAAAATGTTAAGGTAAAAACGAGTTCATAAATGGTTCGATAGATGGCGTTGCGTAATGACGTCATCTTTTTAAAAGTCGATGTTACGATTTTCCGTGTTTTCATGACCTACCGTGGTAAAAGATCGTTGCTCCTTAAATATATTCGTAATTTTACGAGTGCACAATCGCTGAAATTTCTACTACTTGCATACTGTTTTAGTTATCACCGTCCTTTGTGGGCCCGTTTTTAGGGTTCCGTACTTAGTATGTCAACGTAACAAATAGCCTTTATTTAAACTCATAAGTGGGAACACTTATTGTGACTGACGGGAAACTACGGAACCCTACACTGAGCGTGGCCCGACACGCTCTTGGCCGGTTTTTCCTTTTGAGTTACGGAATCCTAAAAACAGAATCCTTTTAGGATCACCTTGCTGTCGATCTGTATGTCTGTGTACACAAAATAGCGAATAAAGGAATATAAATCCTTTATTCGCTATTTTTGTTGTTTGAAGGTCCTCAAATATTTCGGAATTCTTTTTTACTGAAAAGAAACTATTTTACACTATAAAAAATTCTCAGGTTGACATGGTAACAAATGAAGAACCATTTAAACACCCTCAATGCCCCAAACAGTTCGGAAAAGTGAATGGTTATTGTAAGTTCGATGCTCAATTCTTCGGAGTACCTAATGCCCAGATCGAGTACTTGGATCCCATGGTCAGAAAAGTGTTGGAAAATGCTTACGAATCTCTTTTTGATGCTGGTAAGTTATGATTTGAAAATGTCAAAACAAATTTGATTTTTGGGACGAGAGTCAGAATCACAAATGACAAAAACCTTAACTAACTTCGTCTCTTTGCAGGAATCAATCCAAAAACTATCGCTGGTACTAAACTGGGCGTATTTTCGGGGGTATCTTACACTGATATCGTAACTGTCCGTTTTTATGAAGTGGGGAGTTTTAGTAGCAACTACGCATTGATCGGGTAAGTAAATTATTATTACACAACTATCGCTTAAAAAGGATGTAATGTTTTATGGTTCTTGTAAGTGTAACTTGGTATTAGCAGATCTACAGATAAAAGTTCTCCTGATAAAATGGACTGCTAATTTTTTAAAGTTATCAATATTATTAAATATAGTTATCAATTATGACAGTGTGAAATTTTTCACTTTCAATGATTTTTCTAATTTTCCTTTTTCATCAAATCTTTCTCTTTTCATTTGATTCCTGAACTAGTTGTTAATAAATGTATGCATTTTATATTTACTAGGATAATATATCTTTTTAGGGTTCCGCAGTCAACTAGGAACCCTTATAGTTTCGCCATGTCTGTCTGTCCGTCTGCCTGTCTGTCCGTCCTCGCTTAATCTCTGTGACCGTTAGCACTAGTAAGCTGAAATTTGGTACCAATATGTATATCAATCACGCCGACAAAGTGGTAAAATAAAAATTGGAAAAATTTTTTTTATTAGGGTAGCTCAATATGTAAAGTGGGAAGTGATTTTTTTTTTATTTCAAAAATAGTATTTAATAATTTAAATAGGGGTTTACTAAAATCATTTTTTGATAATGTCAATATCCAAATTGTTATTTTGGGATAATGAATATTATTATTATCATTTCCTTTATTCATTTTTTTAACATGTTACAATTTATTTTTAAATATTTCTTAAAAAACAATAAAAGAAAAACATTCAAAAATATAAAAAACAGTATCCCACCGGTATCGGGAACAGGGTCCAAGCTACCGGTGGTTAGGGCTCCAAAGAAAGGAACCTCCTAACGATACGAGCCGTGTCCAGAAGAACTGAATCAAGCCCTTGATCCAGTCGCCTAACGAGAGCCTCCTAAGGTGTTGGTCGAGGCTCTTGACCATTGGCTGACACAACTATTGGTACAATGATCGCTGAGTCCACTTCCCACATGTCGACAACCTCGCGAGCCAAGTCAATATACTTGATTTGTTTATCTTTCTCGGCTTTCACGAGGTTCTCGTCATGCGGAACGGATATGTCAACAATCATTGCACGCCTCTCGCTTCGGTCCACCACCACTATATCAGGCTTATTGGCTACAATAGTCCTGTCAGTGATGATGGACCGATCCCAGTACAACGTGATTTCGCCACTATCGAGAACTGGGTCGGGCACATACCTGTAATATGGCACTTCAGATTCCACAAGAGAGTACTTCAGAGCAAGTTGCTGATGGATAATCCTGGCTACAAGGTTGTGTCTATGCAAGTATTCCCCGTTAGCTAGACGAGAACAACCAGAGATAATGTGGCGGATTGATTCACCCGGTCAGTTACATGCCCGACAGATGTCAACCGTGCCGTCCTTCACAATAAATCTCCGTTAGTTATTCGTCATGATAACTTCGTCCATAATTCCACAGACAAAACCTTCGGTTTCCCCGAAGAGGTCACCGACGCGCAGCCAGGCTACGGACGCTAGTTGATCTACATCGGGCCCATGAAGGACCCGGAAAAAGCGTCCGTGAAGTTCTTTACTCTGCCATACTTCCTTGCGTACGTTAGTGTCAAGCACTACAGGTTTGCGCCAGTTCTCGTTAGCCAAGGAGAGCGGGGTGAGTCCCTTGTCCACTGCTACTACATCACGATGCATACCCACGTCGGCGGCTAGGAAATATTCCCTGAGACTGCATACCTCGCGATTGTGCATGGTCTTAGCATTTAAAAAGCCTCGACCCCCACACTTCCGCGGGATATACAGTCTCATTACCGACGACCGAGGGTGATGCATCGATATGCAGTCAGCAGTGTACGGACCCTCCTATCCAGGGCGTCAAGTTGCGTTTGAGTCCATTTGAGTACACCGAAAGCGTACATTAATACCGGCATGACCCAACCGTTGAAGGCACGCACCTTGTTTCCACCTGAAAGAAGGCTGTTAAGTACCTTCTTCAGGCGGCCAAAGAAGCGCTCCTTCAACGATTGCTTATTATCATTATTATTATATATTATTTTTAACCGAATTCAAAAAGGAGGAGGTTCTATGTTCGGCTGAATGTATGTTTTTTTTATGTATGTTCACCGATATCTTTAATTAGTTAAGTGTATTTATTTCCCTCTAAATTACTGTATAAAGAAAACCTTTTGGAATCAGCCGTCGGCTGTCAACAGGGTGACCATCTTGGGCCAGTCATTTTCAGTTTGGCAATAAATCCTATCATTCGGCAGCTAAATTCTAAATTTAATATCTGGTATTTAGATGACGGAACCCTAGGAGGTGATGTAGACACGGTCTTAAAAGATTTAACTTTTTTGGAAAACAAATTTTCTTCTATTGGATTACAATAAACCTTTCAAAATGTGAAATTTGCCTCCCCCAAACGACTGACAGACAGACGACTTTAGCAAAATTTAACTCAATAGCACCCAATATACAGATCACCGATAGAAATTCTCTTCACCTCCTGGGCTCCCCAATTTTCGATGAATCTTTTCCAACTTTCATTGAACAAAAGATACAAAATTTTAATGACGTCTCGGAAAGACTTTTCAAAATTAACATGCATTCGGCATTCACACTCATTCGATACTGTTGTTTTGGGCCTAAATTTAGGTATAGCCTTCGCGCTTTCCATCTTTGGAAGCACCCACAACTTTTGGAAAAAGTCGATCAAATTATTAGGAACACATTATCTTCAATTCTAAATGTGGCCTTAGACGACCGAGCATGGCAGCAAGCCACGCTCCCCATCCGGCTAGATGGCCTCGGCGTCCGCAACATTTCTAGTATAAGTTTACCAGCTTTCCTCTCCTCGGTGCACAGTACTGAAACATTTACCAGGAATATTTTATCTTCCTCACTGGTTGATGTTGAAGTACCGTGCTTGTCCGATGCGTTGAACGCTTGGAAAATGGCTTGTCTCAACACGGATTTGCCCGACAACCTGTCATCACAGAGACGGTGGGATGTGCCGCTCTGCAGTATTGTACGGAATAACCTATTAAATACGTCGTCAAGTACTGCTGAGCGTGCGCGTCTGCTGGCTGTGGGGGAATTGGAGTCGGGCTTATGGCTTCAGGCACTCCTGTCATCCACCATAGGCACTATGATGGATGACGCCTCGTTTAGGCTCGCTACCTGTCTACGCTTAGGCGCACCTTGTGTTGCTCCACATCGGTGCCACTGTGGCGAAGGTGTCGACAGCCTGGGACACCATGGCCTGTCCTGTTGCAGGAGCGCAGGCCACATACCACGACACGCTACCATCAACGACATTATTTGTCGAGCTCTTGTCACCGCCGGCGTACCTGCCGTATTAGAACCAAACGGTTTGGTACGTGACGATGGGAAGAGACCAGATGGTATGACGCTGGTACCGTGGAAGGTGGGTAGGGCTCTGGTGTGGGACGCAACCTGTGTCGACACCCTTGCGCCATCCCATATTCCAAGTACGGCAGGTTGTGCTGGCGCTGCCGCTGCTGCTGCTGAGACCCTTAAACGGCGCAAATACTAGTTTTGAGCCGTTTGGGGTCGAAACACTTGGTTCATGGGGTCCGAGTGCGCGTCTCCTTTTCAAGGAAATTTCACGCCGACTGATCGACACGTGACCAGAGGGCTGGCTCGTTCTTCGCCCAAAGAATTAGCATTGCCATTCAACGTGGCAATGCTGCCAGTCTTCTGGGCACACTCCCGAATGACAGCGATGTGGAGGAGTACTTTGACGCCTGAGCGTACTTTGTCATTTTGTATTATATTTATGTACATAGGTTTTAGTATAAATATAGTTTATTTAGTATTTAAGTTTTTTATGTACATAATTATGTTAAAAAACAAATACTATAATAATAATAATAAAAAATGGCAACTCTGGATGTCAAAAGTGTTGTGTGTCGTTCAAGCAAATTTTATTATAAATTAATAATTTTCGGTACCGCAAACCCACAATTTTTTACTCCAATATCCCTACAGTAAGCAATAAACCAAATCAAAACTTCTCTTCAACAAGTAAAGGCCGAAAAATGAAAGGAAAAGAAAATATAAAATTGACCAAAGACAGATGACATTTTATGTCATACAATAATATTTTGTACTGGGATGATGATGAAATAAAACGACAACAATGCTAGAATCACTATGTTGACAAGAGCTGCCGCACGACGTGCACGCCCACCACCTCTGGCCTCGTCGCTCAGCTCCGCCTCGCTGCCGCCGGAACCTAGCCTCACTGTGAGTGCTGTGACACCGGCCGCGGCAGCTGCGTCGAGCTCGAGCGACGAGTACTACTCGCCGCCGACGACACCACCACCTGCGCGTCGTCGGGGAGGACGCCGGCCGCCGGCGTGCTTAGGACCTCGAGGCCCACCGGTCTCTGATAGGGTCCCAGCTGCCGGCGGAAGTGTGCCGCGCATGAGATGGACGCAATCGACTAATGAAAACGTCATGCGCGCATACTACGGGGCTACAGAGGGAGGAAACAACCTGACCGCGTACCGTGTTCGGATGCTCTCTTTGTTTCAGGTGCTTGAGCCAGCCGTCAACGTTTCGGCACAACGACTATCGGATCAGGTGCGGGTCATCCAACGTAATAATATGTTGGACGATACTGTACTTGATCGCCTCCGAACGGAAATGAGTAACCGTGTCATTACCCCTCCGTCGCAACCTGTGGTACCAGTTGTGGTACCACAGTCCAGCCACATATCCCTTCACACTGACACCTCGTCAGTGTGAAGGGATATGTGGCTGGACTGTACTGACACGGTCACTAACGTAAGTACCCAGTGCAATAACGAACTGAGGAGTGCTTTGGAGTGTGCAATTCGGGAGTATCGCAACATGCCGCTTGAGCTTAGGCCGCGTTTACCTCGTATGCCCATGCATAATAAGAATAAGGCGCTGGTGGCTGCTCTGGATTCGCAGTTGTCAAACTATTTTGATGACTGCGAAGATCTCACCGATACACACTCGATCATGTACTGCGCGGCCGTAGCGGCATGTCGTGTAGCTCACGTCAAATTTCCAAACAGTGACGTAGCTACACGACCAAAACCAGCTGTGCCGGCCTGGCAGTATAGGATCGAGCGTCGTATTGGTGGGGCCAGAGCACTCATCGGCAAACTAATCTGCTTCAGGGAGGGTAACACTCGCCCACGAGTGATGCGCTTTGTGAGGCGGGCGTTTTCGGGGACTGACATCAGCCCCCGAGACTATATGTCCCGTGTCACAGAGCGCATCGACTTCCTGAAGCAGAAGGTGTATGCATGGGCAAACCGTATACGAAGGTATAAGCGGCGGGTTGAACGGTACATCCAGAATAGCACATTCCGGAGTAATGAAAGGTGGGTATACAGGGCTTGGGAGCGACCGGACCAAGGTGTGACTGACACGCGCCCTCCGGATGATGACGCCATGTGTTCGTTCTGGCGCAACATCTGGTCGGTGCCTGTCAGTCATACTGAGGGTGGTTGGACTCGAGAGGTCGAACGAGCGTGCGAATCGGTAACAGAAATGGGGGCAATCACAATCAGCCCCCAAGATGTGGCCCGTGCAGTCCGTCCATTGCCTAATTGGAAATCTCCAGGGCCGGACGGACTGCACAACTTTTGGATAAAGTGGTTGCAAAGGTCGCACGCTCGTTTGGCATCTCAGTACCAGGCCGCCTTAGAGTCTGGCTCGCTACCCGAGTTTCTTACAACAGGAGTTACCCACCTGCTTCACAAATCCGGTAGCACCGCGGAACCCAAAAACTATCGGCCGATTACGTGTCTGCCGACAGTTTATAAGGTTCTTACATCCATTTTGAGAGCAAAGATTAACCACCATGTTGATAATAACGCTATCATGTCTGCCTCTCAAAATGGATGTAGGAATGGGTCCCGCGGTACGAAGGAGCTACTCCTCATCGATATGGCCATTAGCCAACAGGTTCGGCGTTCCCGAAAGGATCTGTCGACATGTTGGATAGACTATAAGAAGGCCTATGACTCAGTTCCTCATACATGGCTCATGAGGGTGCTGGAGTTGTATAAAGTTGATGCAACTCTTCGCACCTTCCTGATGTCATGTATGAGGCAATGGAGAACGGTCCTTCGCTATCCAGGATGTCGAAATATCCAGAGGAACAGCGAACCGGTAAGGATCGAGCGAGGTATATTCCAGGGTGATAGTTTGAGTCCGCTTTGGTTCTGCCTAGCTTTGAATCCTCTGAGCACATTGCTGGAGAATTCAGGCCTAGGCTATCGGTTGAAGAGAGGTGGTCAGGTTATATCTCACCTTCTTTATATGGATGACTTGAAGCTCTTTGCCCCCAACAATCTGCAACTGATGGAGCTACTGAAGGTAACGGAAACCTTCAGTAGTGCCATCAGGATGGAGTTTGGTGTGGACAAATGTGCGGTCATGCATATAAAGCGAGGGGAGATTGTGGAATCCGTGGGTATCCAACTCTCGGATTCCATACACCTGAGATCCCTCTCTCCAACCGAAACCTACAAGTATTTGGGTATGTCGGAAGCGTTAGGCATCAATGCCACTGACATGAAGCAATCGTTGAGGGAGCGCTTCTTTGGCCGCCTGAAGAAGGTACTTAACAGCCTTCTGTCAGGTGGAAACAAGGTGCGTGCCTTCAACGGTTGGGTCATGCCGGTATTGATGTACGCTTTCGGTGTACTCAAATGGACTCAAACGGAACTTGACGCCCTGGATAGGAGGGTTCGTACACTGCTGACTGCATATCGAATGCATCACCCTCGGTCGTCGGTAATGAGACTGTATATCCCGCGGAAGTGTGGGGGTCGAGGCTTTTTAAATGCTAAGTCCCTGCACAATCGCGAGGTATGCAGTCTCAGGGAATACTTCCTAGCCGCCGACGGGGGTATGCATCGTGATGTAGTAGCAGTGGACAAGGGACTCACCCCGCTCTCCTTGGCTAACGAGAATTGGCGCAAACCTGTAGTGCTTGACACTAACGTACGCAGGGAAGTATGGCAGAGTAAGGAACTTCACGGACGCTTTTTCCGGGCCCTTCATGGGCCCGATGTAGACCAACTAGCGTCCGTAGCCTGGCTGCGCGTCGGTGACCTCTTTGGGGAAACCGAAGGTTTTGTATGTGCAATTATGGACGAAGTTATCATGACGAATAACTACCGGAGATTTATTGTGAAGGACGGCACGGTTGACATATGTCGGGCATGTCACCGACCGGGTGAATCAATCCGCCACATTATCTCTGGTTGTTCTCGTCTAGCTAACGGAGAATACTTGCATAGACACAACCTTGTAGCCAGGATTATCCATCAGCAACTTGCTCTGAAGTACTCTCTTGTGGAATCGGAGGTGCCATACTACAGGTATGTGCCCGACCCAGTTCTCGATAGTGGCGATATCACGTTGTACTGGGATCGGTCCATCATCACTGACAGGACTATTGTAGCCAATAAGCCTGATATAGTGGTGGTGGACCGAAGCGAGAGGCGTGCAATGATTGTTGACATATCCGTTCCGCATGACGAGAACCTCGCGAAAGCCGAGAAAGATAAACAAATCAAGTATATTGACTTGGCTCGCGAGGTTGTCGACATGTGGGAAGTGGATTCAGCGATTATTGTACCGATAGTCGTTTCAGCCAATGGCTTAATTGCCAAGAGCCTCGATCAACACCTTAGGAGGCTCTCGTTAGGCGACTGGATCAAGGGCTTGATTCAGAAAGCGGTACTTCTGGACACGGCCCGTATAGTCAGGAGGTTCCTTTCTCTGGAGCCCTGACCGCCGGTAGCTTGGACCCTATTCCCGATACCGGTGGGACACTATTTTTTATATTTTTAAATGTTGTTTTAATATTTTTTTTTTTAAGGAATATTTAAAAATGTAATTAATATGTTAAAATAGATAATAAAGGAATAATAATAATAATAATTTATTCATCCATAATCCTAATACAGATGGAGCGAAAAATACAATTGCTATATTGACCGTGATTAGGCTATGTGATAAAGCATGCAGTAAACCGTGTGCCTTCTGACACCTAAACTAGGACATAAATCCTGTATCTCAGGTGTCAGCGTTCCTTACTGACTATTCACAAAATGCAGCTTACATTTAAAGTTTTGAATCACGTTGAATTAAAATAAATTGAATTGAATTGAATTTAAATTAAATTACCTTGCAATAAAAAAAAATAAAATTGAGTTAAATTACAATTGCAATTGAAATAAATTAAATTGCATTGCAATTGAAAATTAAAATTTGAAATAAATTAAATTACAAATAAAATAATATTAAATATGACCAAAAATATGAATACTAATATTATTAATAATCAAATCACAGAAATAATTGAATATCTGAACATAAAGATTGCGCACTGCCGTTATGTTTGAGTTCTCACCCAATGTAATATAAATATGCGTGAAGTGTGTGTGTTTATGAGAGATAAGTATAAGTAAAAAGTGGGGGTGATTTAGACTGTGTATGTGATTGCAAAAGAAATTTACTGAGCCATGCCAGTCAGCAAATCTTCAGTTTCCTGGTAGGTAAGAGAAGCAAGCCATACCTTTACCTTCTTTCTACAGTTTAATCTGCTAAGGTGGAATATGTCCAATTCTTTATTTACTTTGTTGTATATTCTTACACTGAGAATGAAGAAGTTATTACGGGCAAACTGAGTTCTGGTCCGATCCGGCCTGAAAATTGTGTACCTTATTCTGCCCTGGGGCTGCTGCGGTGGACGAGACTTATGTTTGCAGGCTATGGTCTGGAGTACATAGAGTTGCCTCACCGTCAGCACCCCACAGTCGGCGTAAAGTTGAGCTGTAGGGTACCTATAGGGTCTTTTAGATAACACCTTAAGTACAGCTCGCTGTGCAACCTCTAGCTGTAGGATTGTAGTTTTCGGGGCTCCGCCCCATACCGTCACACAGTAGCATAGTAGCGATTGGCATAGTGCTAAGTACACCATTTTGAGGGTTTTATTGTTAGCTGACTGCCGAAGTCTTTTAAATATAAATATAAGCCTACGGGTACGATTTGTGACCGTTTCAATTTGTTTGTGCCAGCGGAAGCTCTGATCTATGTGCACGCCCAAATATTTGACGCAAGAAGATCTAGACAGAGTTAAGCAGCAGCAGTCCGGGAGAGGCGTTGAGCATGTGTGCGCCTTAACCGTAAAAGTACCCGGAGGCTGGAGGTCAGCTCTCATTGTGAAGGGGAGAAACAGGGTTTTGTCAATTTTTAGCGTCAAGAGATTATCAGACAGCCACGTCATAACAACCCTAAGAGCATGCTCTGCATTTTGCTTCGTTTGATTCCAGTCCGCCCCATCCACAATGAGAGCCGTATCGTCAGCGTAGGTGAAAATTTTACAGTTAGGAAGAGCAATGTTGCACAGGTCATTTATGAAAAGGATGAATAGTGTGGGACCCAAGATGCTACCTTGGGGCACACCACAGTTAATTGCCTCCTCAACACTCAAAAATTCCCCAACTTTAACAACTTGAACCCGGTCACGGAGATAGTCACCAAAAATTTCTAAGGGGATACCTCTAACTCCAACGCGTTCCAGCTTAGTCAGAAGTATGGGGACAGAGACAGTGTCAAACGCTTTAACCAGATCGAGGAAAAGTCCCAAGCATTTATGCTTTTTATCTAGGTTCCGAACAGCGTGTTCTGTTAGAGCCAACACAGCGTCCTCTGTGGATATACCAGTACGGAAACCATACTGGTTTTCAGATATAATTTTGTTTGATTCTAAGAATTTAATTAGGCGCTTGTTCAGAATACGTTCTAGTATTTTAGAGAGTGCTGTAAGGACTGATATTGATCTATAGTTACTGACACTGCCTCTGTCGCCAGTCTTATATATAGGATGCACAACTGCCTTTTTGAAAGCCCTTGGAAAGATACCTGTCGTGATAGCCTGGTTACAGATGTGGGTAATAAGAGGGGCCAGTGTACTCCAGGAGTCACTTAACACTCTGGCAGGGATCCCGTCCCAACCCACAGCTGAGTCAAGTTTTAGGTTCCCTATAATACGCTCGACCTCGTCCACATCAGTGTCAAGCAGAGACATGGAGTTAAGGTAACTTGCATTACTGGGTGGAATTTCAACTTTCGAGACAGAACGATTTCTCGCCACTCGGCCAGCCAACTCTCCACCAATGCCAGCAAAGTAGCTATTAACTTTATTCACTGAAACTTCAGGGTTAACAGTACTAATAAGTTCGGAAGGGGGGGTGGGTTTAGACTTTATGTTAGCTACCTTATTAATGACGTCCCATGTTGCCTTTGGGCTATTTTTGGCTTTCATAAACTCTTCATGCTCAAAATTCTCTTTTAACCTGCGCAAGAGTTTATTACAGTAGTTTCTGTACCTTTTATATGAAATTTGAAGTATACTATTATCTGGGGAGTTCTTGACTTGTAAATGGAGACTATCACGGTGCTTAATACATCTCAGTAGCCCTGGAGTAATCCAAGGTTTAATGGTTCTACATTTCCGTGGGACTTTGGAGATAATTGTATGTTTTCTAATAATTGCAGACAGGGTATGGACTAAGACATCCGCTGACTCATTAGCTTCAGTTGAATTTAGGACAGAGGACCAATCAGTTTCATCAATTAGAGATTTCACTGTCGCGAAGTCCAGTCTTTTAGATGTCTTGGGAGGTTTTAACTTTGGTTTAAAATTTTCAATAAAAAGAATGAGGGGCTCATGATCCGTTATGTAAGTTTCCAAAACTAGTGTCACGGCGGGTTTATCTGTCCGAAGAAGCACATGATCGATACAGTTATTTATACGGGTGGGAAATAAGTGAGCAGGAAGAAGATCATGCATTGCAGTCAGATTAAGGTAATCGTTAGAGTTTGTGTCAGTTGTACCATTTTTTATGTCGATATTGATGTCGCCGATCACAGCAAGAGTTGAGAAATTTGATAAAGATGCAAGAATATTATGAAGACTGTCATTAAAGTTGGAAAGGTTTGTACATGACGGAGATCGGTATAGGGATACTATACAACACTTTGAGCCAAGTTTGCAAACTAGACAGTTTGCTCCGGTAAACTCTGGTTCCATCACCTCACAAGTAATGCTACTCTTAACATATATAGCTACGCCATCATTTTGGTTTTTTATATTTTTAGTACAGTAAGAGACATATCCATCCAGTAATGGAAGTGTAGGCGTTTTACTAAGCCAACACTCCGATAGTATTAAAACATCAAACTGAAAGTCAAGTCGATTTAATAAAGCTAAAATTTGGTCAAAATTTTTATTTATACTACGTATGTTTAAGTGAAATATTTTTATTCCGTTTTTGTTGCCTAGTTTATCTGAGCAAAATTCGGGAGGACATATGAATGACTCTGCTACAGTGAGGTGGTCGAGTTCACTGTTTATCTCGTGTATAGCACCGATGCTATCCATTTCTATTTGATAAAACGTCTGAAACAGGGCAAATGATCAGTGCACAAGGGGAAATAAGTCTTCTAATAGGTATATTGCGGGGCAATTTCCAAATATTAGAAAAATGGGCATATTTAAGAGAGTAATTGGAAGATAATTGCTTACTGGAATGCTCGAGAATCAAAGACGTTATGCCAAAACGGAGTCGGAGTATTAATGATAGCGGATATGAACAGTCCAACCAAGTTCTCATACTTATATATGCGAAAGTATGTGTTTGACAACTGAAAACATTAGAGGGCGGGTTATGGGAGTGTGTAAGCGGCAGTGAGAGCAGAGTGCGAGAATCATTTTTACGTGTGGTAATTTTCACCAAATTATAAATACTTAAAGAATGGCTAATATTTATGTTCAGGATTAACGGTTTGTATAAAATAATAGATAATAACAATACAAAAACATATAGGTACAACTTAATTAAGAATAGGCTAACAGACATTCTACGTAAATCAGTTAGTCACTGTTGAGAAAGTAAATTATTTAGGGTTAGTTCTGACTCGATGCGAACTTGTTTTGTACCTTTAGCTTTACGCAGAAAGACTTGCCCGTTTGAGCACCAGCAAAACGAGAAATTATTACTCTTCGCAAACTCGCGGGCCTTGTAAAATAATTTTCTTGTAGTTGGTGGCAAGTATTCCATTATGTAAACGGGATGCCGTTTACCAGGTAGACCAAAGGTTTCAGTGTTCAGCTTTTCTTCCAATGCGCGACTCCTATTGAATGTGCGGGTCGACAGAAGAAGGTCGTTTTTCTTGTGAACAGTATTGAACTCGGCAGAGATTGATCTAGGGGCTCCAGCTTTCCCCGGAAGGCGATAAACATCACGAATGTCAATTGGTTTGATATCCACACTCATTGATGTGCCGACTTTAGTCACCAGGGAAATAAGATCTTCCACGGATTCCTTTTCGGGCATAGGAATATTTTTGATTTCAATACTCGACGCGCGAGATGAATGTTGGGTATCCTTTACTTTTTGTTCCAAGCCAAGAATGCAGTCTATAAATTCTTTCCGTTCATTTTCAAGTCGGAGTAATTTACTCTTCATGTCCTCGTAGTTGGAGTTAATTAGAGACATTGATTTCTCAATTTCTTGGTTTGTTGCCCTGATTTGATCGTTTTGGAGTCCAAGCGCTGCCACATCAGAGGTTAGCTTCTTTAAGACCAAATCTTGCTCCGCTTTCCAAGTTTGCAACATGTCGTGGATCTCCTCAATTCGGTCTATTTGGTTAACGGGGTTATGGTCTTTAGAATTCTTCCGTTTTCGTGCGGCCGCCGCTGAAGTTAAGTCAGATTCGGAATGTGACTCACGAATATTATCTTTCGGACACTTGGGACTCGTGCCCTTAGGTGGTGTGCGAGTCGTGCGGGGCATCTTAATGCAAGACTAAACGCGTCTAAAATCACAGCACAGCGCGCAATGCTATTAATGGCTGCGTAGCAGATAGCAAGCTTCGTAGGCGATAGTAGTACCGAGTAGCGTAGGCCGTAGCAACTCGTAGCCGATCCGATGACGTCAGAAACACTTCGTAGCCGATAACCACAATGCGCGTAGCAAGTGCTTGGAGATTTCGTTTTTTGATGTAAGTACTCAGCTGGCTTGGCGGTAGGAGGCCCGACACGCCGTTCGCGCCGCCGCTAGTTCAAATCCGACGCGAGCAGGGACGAATCCGTGATCGTCCAAAAGTGTAGATCTTGACACAAGTATCTTCGTCTCTCTCGAGGACTTCCCAGTGGGCGGAGTTGATGCCTTTACTTCTCACGAGAGTAAAAAGGAATTTAAAATTTTACGAAACAGCCAATAGGAATAATTAGCACCCGTAATTTCAAAATAAAAACTTAGCCGCACTACACGCGTCCGTACTCGGGCACTCCGCAGGAGGAACTGAAACTATATATTCGATATATTTTATAAGGTTATATACAAAAAATCATATGTTGATAGTCATCATCATCTTCCTGCCCTAGTCCCGTTTTATTTGGGGTCGGCGCAACACGTTTTTTTCTTCCATTCTGTCCTGTCACTCGTCACGCTATCACTCTTTCTTTCATATCGCTTCTCACACAGTCCATCCATCTTTTCTTTGGCCTCCCTCTTCTCCTCCATCCATCCACATGTAAACTCATAACTTTTTTAGCAACATGCGTTTCATCCCTCCTTTTCACATGACCATACCAAGACAAACGATTCCCTTTCAACTTTTCAGTCACTGGCGCCACTTTTAAACTTCCCCTAATATACTCATTTCTCACTTTATCCATTCTCGTCACACCACACATCCATCTTAACATTCTCATTTCCGCTACATGCAATCTTTTTTCATCCGTCTTTTTCACAGCCCAACATTCTGATCCATACAGTATGACAGGCCTTATCACGGACTTGTAGATTTTACCCTTCAACTTGAGGGGCATCCGTGGGTCACAAGCGGTTCCCGTGACCTGTCGCCATTTCATCCATCCTGCGTTGATCCGACGTGTTACGTCCCAGTCCACCTCACCATCCCCTTGGACGAGCGACCCGAGGTACCGAAAGTCGGAACAGATCGGTATGGGCGTTCCGGCGAGAGCTAAAGGCACTGGATTGGAGACACCGCCGAAATCGCAGAACAAGTACTCCGTTTTGGTTCTACTCAATTTCAGGCCAACACTCTCCAGTCTGTGCCACCACACCTCCAATCTGTTCTGGACCTCTAGGCCACTCTCGGCAACCAGCACAATGTCATCGGCAAACAGCATACACCAGGGAGCCTCTTCCTGAATGTCCGACGTCAGAGCGTCCATTATCATCAGGAAGAGGTAAGGGCTCAGAGCCGACCCTTGATGTAAGCCGACAGCCACAATGAAGCTGCCAGTGCTGCCAACTGTAGACCGGACTTGGGTATTACATCGACTATACATCGCTCGGATCAACTGCACATACTTCCCAGGCACACCTTTCTTCTTAAGGGCCCACCACAGAACCTCACGAGGTACTCGGTCGTATGCCTTTTCGAGGTCAACGAATACCATGTGCAAGTTTTTATGCGCACTTCTGTATTTCTCGCACAGCTGGCGTATAGCAAAAATGGCATCCGTTGTACCCCGACCCGGCATAAAACCGAATTGGTTCTGCGAAATTTCACTCTCTTCTCTCAGACGCCTTTCAATAACTTTCTCCCAGGCTAGGCAAGCATATGTTGATAGTGTATTTTATAATTTTATTTATTTAATTATTGTCCTAAAAATAAATATCTGTGTTCCTTCAGATTAAATTCTAAATTAAATCTTTTACAGATGCTCCAAATCAATGTTGGCGAACCGAATATCCTTCTGGTTGGACGCTAAAGGCCCGTCTTATACCATTGATCTCAGCTGTGCCAGTTCTATGGCTGCCTTAGTTCATGCTTACTGGGCTATAAAAGATGGTAGTTGCAGTTCAGCTATCGTTACCGGGTCAAGTTTATGTTTGGAACCACATCTCTCTGTGAACTTAAGATGGTAATAACATTATTAATTTTTAATTACAAATACAATCAAAGGACTGGAACAACTTGCCTGCACCGTTCTTTCCATGTTATTATATTTCAAGAATCTTCAAGGTTAAAGTGATAAGCTATTGCGAATCACTATCATTTATTGCATTACTGTTTACCAGCAGGTGGGATCACAATTAAGCACTGATTGATATCATTAAAAAAATAAAATGTATCAGTACTATCATGAAAAGTATTACAGTGCGTTTCACTTAAGAAGTTCCTTCACCTTAATGTTGGCTCCCCAATCTATCTACAGAAAAAAAGAAAGGAAAAAAGGTAAGAGTTACCAAAGACTCTACCAAAATGTTGCACGAAATGCGAAACGAACTCGTTCTTAAGGCGTATAGTTCCTTGAACCATCTGGCCGAAATTATGTGAACGCAACTCTCGCACTCGCCTAGGCGGCAGTACGCAAATCTGTGCATTTATTTGCGGCCAGCAGCGCCCGGAAAGCGCTTTAAATCCATTTTCTCTGCGAGATATTGATTGATTTACATATGCAATGTTCACTTTGAAGAATATTTAACCACCAATTTTTATGTGTAAAAATGTTTCTAAAGGTCCAAGCCGTTTCGAAGGAGAAGGAAAAAGTTGCGAAAAGTTGCGAAATTGCAAAATATTTTTTTTTGACAAAAGTATTAATTGCACGAAAAAATCAAATGTTGATATTATTGTTCATGAATCTATAATAAACATATTTTTTTTTTTTTTGTTACGGAGGAGTAGGCCTCAGAAAATCACTGTTTTATGGCACTTTTCGGGCGCTTGGCCCTTAACGGTATTTGCAATACTTTTGAAGAATTATGAGGGGATGGGATTTTATAAAAAAAAAGCAAGTCTAAAAGGAAGTCGTTAATGGAAAGGCACGATATTGAGGCGTGGCGTTTTCGGTATTTGAAAGAATTGCAGGACAATCGAAATGAAGCCCAGCGTCCGGCATATTTTGTTCAAAAATAGTTTTTACATTTTCCAAAAGAAAAAAAAACAAACTTAAAAGACAATTGTTAATAGTAATGAAATATCAGTTTAACTCTCTATTTTTATTAAGTAATTTAATTGCTCAACATATAGCAACACCGTTTTTCTGCTGAAACGCACTGTACTTCTCTATAAATACACTCTGACTGTCGAATAAACATATTATGGCAGGTTACTATATTGAGTATTCATACCCTATTAATTTGCCAAACAACCAATACAAACTCCCAAATTATTTGACATATTTTTTAGCGTCTACTGACAAAAAATATATAAAAGCTTATAGATATGAATAATTTTGTCTAAGATTTTTTTTACTATCAATAGAATTTTAGAATTAAAGATATTCCAGTTTAAAGTTAATGAAATTATGAAAGTTATGTCAATAATTCTTGCAAATCCACTAACAAATTTTTTCTATAAGCTTTTATTTAGCTTGCACTCTATTTTTGTACGAGCATGTAACTGTTCTGATGAAGTCCCTTAACTCAATTTTGAAGCAGATTTCTGCACGGAACTTTTGATGTGGTGGACTATGGTTATACGCTTACGTATAATATGGCAGTCAAATAAAAGGAATGCTGAGAATATGAGTTAAAATAGTGATCACTAAAAAGTAAAAAATAAAATTAAAAGTAAAAAAAAAACTTTTTAAAAACAAGCTTTTAATTAAATGCGCTAAAAATTATAAAATAAAATTTTTCTTTAAAACTTATACTGTTAACTTATAACATCATTAACCCATTTATATGATATAAAAGCTAGTCGCCAGATTGAGGAGGAACGGCTGTTGAAACCGTAGCACGACCAAGATGATGATTGTCGACAGAGCTAACAACAATTTACCTCACATAACGCAAATAGCGAACTGCGACGTCGTACAATCTTATGTGTACCTTGGTGCTCTAATCTCAAATCAGAGAAATTGCGTTGAAGACATCAAGCGACGAATGGTTCTGTCCAGAGCGGCAATGAATAATCTCAAGAAAATATGGAAAAAATAGGAAAATAACAAAAGCCACAAAGATCAGGCTCGTTAAAACATATAGTGTTTCCCATATTTTTATACGCCGCTGAAACATGGACCCTACGCCAAATAGAGACCAAAAAGATTTTTGGTCTCTGTTCCGAGTTTCGAACAAACGCTTCCATTCTCGAGGAACTGGGTTTAAAGGAACGCTTGTCTACGCTGGTGCGCAGTCGTATTTTCCAATACTTTGGCCATATTTGTCGACGTGGAGGTGACTGCATCGAACGCCTTTGTGATACAAGGAAAGGTGGACAGAACGAGGACGCGTGGCAGATCACCGATGCGATGGACTGACCAAATAAAAACGGCTGTTGGTGGCTCATTGAACGAGTACACCCGGATGATTGCCAGCAAGCAAAAGTGGCGGGAAATAGTGCGGCGTATTTATTTGGAAATAATAGCATTTTAATATGTAGAAGCACTTTTTTTCTAATTTGTGAATGTGAAGTACCATGGAGCATTTTTATTAGGTTACACCTTTTTAAGGGTTCCGTAGTCAACTAGGAACCCGTTTTAGTTTCGCCATGTCTGTCTGTCCGTCTGTCTGTCCGTCCTCGCTTAATCTCTGTGACCGTTAGCACTAGAAAACTGAAATTTGGTATCAATATGTATATCAATCACGCCGACAAAGTGGTAAAATAAAAATTGGAAAAAAATGTTTTATTAGGGTAGCCCCCCTATATGTAAAGTAGAAAGTGTTTTTTTTTTTAATTTCAACCCTAACGTGTGATATGTTGTTGGATAGGTATTTAAAAATGAGTAGGGGTTTACTAAAATCATTTTTTGATTATGTCTATAATTTCGGAAATAATCGCTCCAAAAGTAAAAAACAATGTGTCCCTAACTTTTGAACCATAAGTTTAGAAAATATGAAAAAAATCTGAAAAGTAGAACTTTATAAGGACTTTCTAGGAAAATCATTTTGAACTTGATGGAAAGAACAGTTTTTGTACAAAAAAGACAAAAAAGTTGTATAAAATAATTTCTGGACTAAGTTTGTAGTATAATCGTATATGCAAGCATTTTTTTTAACTTCGTTTACATATTTTATCATTCTGAACGTATCTTCTTTCAAACAAAAAAAGAATTATTCAAATCGGTTCTCGCAATCCAAAATTACCACCGAAAACTTCTTCTGGTACCTTTGTATTAATTAGTAACCCAATTTCTTGAGAGATGGCGCTGTACTATGACTATTTCGCGTTCGCGCTGTTATAATTTTTCTTGAGTTGATGGGGTCGGGTATTATCGAATTGTTCGGTTGGACTCTCCTTGGCATTGGCGGTATTATCTTATAACTACATAAAACTTCTATTAGGAACATGCTAAGGCAATTTAGAACAAAACTAATTTTTTTTTTATCGCCATCTATCAAAATGTTAAGATAAAAACCAGTTCATAAATGGTTCGATAGATGGTGTTGCGTAATGACGTCATCTTTTTAAAAGTCGATGTTAAGACTTTCCGTGCTTTCATGACCTACTGTGGTAATATCGTTGCTTTATAAATATATTCGTAATTTTACGAGTGCACAATCGCTGAAATTTCTACTACTTGCATACTGTACTATTTTTGATTTAAATTAAAAAAAAATAGCTAGTTGGTATAGTGGGAAATTGTAATTGTGTCTTAGTAAATTATATTGAGGGTTTTATTTTTAACTTGAACGGGGAAAAAATGGTTGATAGTCGTCGTAGTTTAAGAACCCTTAAATTAGGTTTGATTAAATTAGATTGTGGGTAAAATTAACTTATTCTTTTCGATAGAATGTCTTTTGGGGATATTGTTCATATTAATTTTGTATGTACGCAGTTACTTGATACGTACAACTACTAGCTAATTATTTTAAACTCATAAGTGGGAACACTTATTGTGATGGACGGGAAACTACGGAACCCTACACTGAGTGTGGCCCGACACGCTCTTGGCCGGTTTTTTTATATATTAGGTACGATCAGTTGAGAGTTTGTTATGCTCACTCAAATATCTCGCTATTGGTGGCACATGCTATTGGGTCATTCAGTTCCCTTCATAATGGTTGAGCTGTTTGGGGCTGATGCACACGTCATGCTTGTGAACGGGCGCCGTCAGTTGAGACTGGTCATCTTTTAGCTGCCAGTGACTTAATTCAATTACTATCTTTATTTATTATTTTATTTTTTATTATCTATATTGTGCTCACATAATAGAAGCAACAAGAAATATGTAACCCGTTATATAATTTTAAAAGAGTGGCCATGGAGTTTCATGCACGTTCTCTCCAGTGTGGATCCCTCTACTCTTTGGAACGTGCAATTTAGCTTAACTTTTTTGGATTAACCGACATTTGACTATTCAAAAGTACCTGCAAATTATCTATTTGAAATAAATGCTTTGATTCTGATTTTTGACTTTGATAAAAATCAGCTCAGTTTAAAATAATCATTTGCCAAATATTGAAAACATTGCAGGACGTAACGTTGATACTGAAACAAATATTAGGTCACTCAAATATTATGAAGCTTCTCATTTTGTATTTGAAGTAACACAAATTAAAGTTTGTTAGTTGCTGATCTGTTGATTTCTCGTCACTCGCAGTCAGTCGCTAACTTACTAATACTATAACCTAAATTAATAATTTTTGACACTTAAAACTTTAATTTACTACCCGAATAATATTATGTCACTTGACCAACATTAATGCAAATTAGTGGCAACACCAAAAGTCCAGCTTAGCCAAAAGTAAAGAAGTCAAGCCAAAAAAAAAAATAAAAACAACTGAGCCTTGATATTTCAAGTTATTTACTGGCCCGAGACAATATCCAACGTAGAACTGCTGGAAAAATGCTACGAGAGCCCGATCAACAGCCAGATTAAGCCTCGCAAGTGGAGATGGATTGGCCACACGCTTCGAAGGAATTCCGATCACATGCCTAAGCAAGTGTTGGACTGGAATCCGCAAGGGAAAAGAAAGCGTGGCCTGAACCTGGCATTGCACCGTGTTGGCAGAAGCTGCGAGCAACGGAATGACGTGGAGTAAGGTGAAGCTTGAAGTTTAAGAACGTTCGCGATGGAGGATTACTGTGGACGCCCTCTGCCTCGTCTAGGGGACATAGGACATTAAGCAAAAAAAAGCCTTGATGTTACAATTATTATCTCAAATAAATCTAGTCAATTTAGTTTCCAAATATGATTTTTTTTTTTGGGAAATTTAATGAGCCATTAGTGTCATTTCATTAAACTTGGTAAATGATTTCGTCAATATCTGTCATAGATAAATAAATATGTAGACGCTTAATAATTTTATTAATATTTACATCACCTTAAAGATTTTTGCCAGGTTTTCAGGGTAAAGTAGTGTTTGAGAAATACTCAAAGATAAGCAGAGTGTGTGACCACGTGACATTTTAGTAGCGCGTCCATCGTCGAATTTTTAGTTAATCGCTATCGCGTATAGAATGTAATTTTGTTATCATTGCATAATATTTGACTTTCAGTGCTGGTTTCCTATGCTTGGACGGAAAAACGAAATGTTTTGATAAAAATGGAGATGGTTTTGTCAGAGCTGAGGCTGTAGGTGCTCTGTTTTTACAAAAAGCAAGTGATGCTAAAAGGTAAACTTTTTTTTCTATAAATTAAAACATGAAATTTTATAGTTCATGGTTAATGATAATGTAGCGTTCTACATAACTATTTCTAGAATATACGCGGAAGTAGTCCATGCTAAAGAAAAATTTTTCAAAAAATCTGACCCTTCTTTCTCGCCTGTAACAAAATCTGATGACATAGAAGTTTTTCTTCGTGAATTCTACTCAGAAGTCAATGTTCATCCAGAAGACGTTGAATATGTGGAGGCATTTGGTGTAGGTAAGTTTCAACAAAACAAACAGTTAATATTCAATTTACCATTAATGTTATTGTCATAGTAGGTATATCATGAAATTATATAGTGATAAACGTAATTTTTAGGTCATTTTATTCACGTGGCATTTATGCACTGAAAGGTAGGTCATAATATTTACATTATATTTTTTAACAGTTGTTATTGGTGATTGTAATAATTTTGAAGAATTATATCAACGGTTACTTTCGTGGTAAAAACAGTTTTATTTTATTCCATTGAAGTTTCGTTACATCTGATGTGCTTATTAAGAATTTACTTTCTAAACGAACGACAATAGTAGGCACAGTAAACAAAGTAATTCCAAAGAAAGTATGTGTTTCCTATACAATCTAGGGCCTTTAAGTCAAAAGTAAATGAAGATGGCATGGACATTGATCATCTCTTTGAGAAGGTCAGTAACATTGGCATCGTCCTCGTCCATTGACGAACAAGTTGAGATCCTGGCTTCTCCCCTAATTCAGCTTTACAACACACATGTATCTATTCAAGTTGTGATAGTCAAGTTGCATTTCTCAGCGCCGTGGCTGACTGATGAAATTAAACTGTTGCTACGTAAAAAAGCAGCTGCGAAGTTTAAAATACTTGTAAGTTTCGCTCGAGTAAAGGGATCTAAGGTGTATGGAATCCGGGGGTTGAATTCCCTTGGATTCCATACTTTCCACTTGCTTTACATGCATGGCTGTACATTTGTCCACAACAAATTCCATCCTGATGTATTTATTTGGAAATAATAGCATTTTAATATGTAGAAGCACTTTTTTTCAAATTTGTGGATGTGAAGTACCATGGAGCATTTTTATTAGGCTACACCTTTTTAAGGGTTCCGTAGTCAACTAGGAACCCGTTTTAGTTTCGCCATGTCTGTCTGTCCGTCTGTCTGTCCGTCCTCGCTTAATCTCTGTGACCGTTAGCACTAGAAAACTGAAATTTGGTATCAATATGTATATCAATCACGCCGACAAAGTTGTAAAATAAAAATTGGAAAAAAATGTTTTATTAGGGTAGCCCCCCTATATGTAAAGTAGAAAGTGATTTTCTTTTAAATTTCAACCCTAACGTGTGATATGTTGATGGATAGGTATTTAAAAATGAATAGGGGTTTACTAAAATAATTTTTTGATTATGTCTATAATTTCGGAAATAATCGCTCCAAAAAGTAAAAAACAATGTGTCCCTAACTTTTGAACCATAAGTTTAGAAAATATGAAAAAAATCTGAAAAGTAGAACTTTATAAGGACCTTCTAGGAAAATCATTTTGAACTTGATGGAAAGAACAGTTTTTGTACAAAAAAGACAAAAAAGTTGTATAAAATAATTTCTGGACTAAGTTTGTAGTATAATCGTATATGCAAGCATTTTTTTTTAACTTCGTTTACATATTTTATCATTCTGAACGCATCTTCTTTCAAACAAAAAAAGAATTATTCAAATCGGTTCTCGCAATCCAAAATTACCACCGAAAACTTCTTCTGGTACCCGCCGTGGCTGACTGATGAAATTAAACTGTTGCTACGTAAAAAAGCAGCTGCGAAGTTTAAAATACTTGTAAGTTTCGCTCGAGTAAAGGGATCTAAGGTATGTAGTAGTATGGAATCCGGGGGTTGAATTCCCTTGGATTCCATACTTTCCACTTGCTTTACATGCATGGCTGCACATTTGTCCACAACAAATTCCATCCTGATGGCGCTACTGCAAGTTTCAGTTACTTTCAGTAGTGGCAAAGAGTTTCAGGTCATCCATGTAAAAAAGATGAGATTGACTTGACCATCTTTTCTCAACCGATAGCCCAGACCTCCTGCAGCAACGAGCTAAGAGGATTCATGGCTAAGCAAAACCAAAGTGGACTCATACTGTCGCCCTGAAATATTCCCCGTTTAATCCATATTGACTCATCATTCCCCTGGATCAGTCGACATCCTGGATAGCGAAGGACTGTCTTTTATTGCCTCATACATGAATCAAGGAAGGTAAAACGTGTAACTACAGCACCCTCATGAGCCATGTATGTAGAACAGAGTAGAGTAGAGTCTATCCAACATGTTGACAGATCCTTGTGGGATCGACGAGTCTGTTGACTTAGGGCCATGTCTCATGAAGAGTAAGATCCTTAATACCCCGAGACCCATTCCTACATCTATTTAGAGAGGCAGACATAATCAGGTTGTTCTCCATGTGTATATTAATTTTTGCTCTCAGGATGGATGTAAGAAGTTTATAAACCATCGACAAACATGTGATTGATCTACAGTTCTTGGGTTCTACGGGGTCACCTGTTTTATGGACCTGGTGGATAACGCTAGTTAGATATTCCGGTAGCGATCCTGGTTCTAAAGTTGACTGGAATTGTGACGCGCAGGGGCGCGTGTGAGCTGCCGTACCATTTCAGTCAGAAATTTTGCAGTTCGTCCAGTTCCGGAGATTTCCAGTTTGGTAACAAACGAACTGCTTCGACTACATCCGCTGAAGTAATAATAATTTTTTCCATTTCTGGTATAGCTTCACACACGTGCTCGACGTCACGCGTCCTGTCACCCTCAGGGTGACTGACAGGCACCGACCAAATGTTTTGCCAGAATGTAATCGTGCAAAATCATCCGGGCGGCACTAGTCAATCACATTTTGTTCAGGCCGCTTCCAAGGTCTATACACCCACCTCTTATCGCTCTGGAACATGCTATTCTGCGAATACCGATCTACCCACCACTTATACCTAATATGCCCATGCACAAACCTTCTGCTTCAGGAAGTCGGTGCGTTCTGTGATACGAGACATGTATTCTTGAGAACTGATACCAGTTTCTAAAAACGCCCGTCTCACAAAGCACATCAGTCGTGGTCGTGTATTACCCTCTCTGAAGTAGTGTAGTTTGCAGATGAGTACCCTAGTCTCATTGATACGCCGCTCAATCTTGCACTGCCAGGCTGGTACAGCAGGCTTTGGTCGAATAGTTCTTTCTATATTTGAAAACTTAATGTTGGCTAAACAAGATGCCACAACAGCCCCACAATATAGGATTGAGTACGTGTAAGCTAAGTTTCTCTCAAATATATTTTTCAGCAGCGAGTCCAAAGCACACACCAGCGCCCTATTTTTTTATTATTATTATTTATAGACAATAATAAAATCATCTACAAAACAGCAAATGAATGTATAATTTATTGACACAGGTATAAAATCTGGAGACGAGAATGAGTTGGAAGCAATCAGCAGAATTTTCACAGATAATGGTACTATCAAGGTTGGATCTCTTAAATCGAACATGGGACATAGTGATGGAGCTTCCGGCTTATGTGCTTTGATTAAGGTACCTAATTATGACAAAATTATAATGGTTGTTTTTATAAAACCAACTAGTGTAGTGCGCTTGGTAAGTGCCCTGTTTAATAATTTAAACGTTGTAACGTTAATAGTTGTAAACACAAGTAAAAAGGTACTTATAATAATTATAAAAGTCAGTACTTTTTTCTTTAAGGTTTGTCTAGCATATCACAAGGGTCAGCTTCCAGCCAATCTGCACTATAAGAACCCTCAGGATCACATTCCTGCTGTGAACGATGGAAGGATCCAAGTCGTGAAGGAGAACACACCTTTCGATAGAGAATATACCGCGATCAATTCTTTCTCTTTTACGGGCGTCAAACAACATACTTTGATGAAAGGACACTACAAAAAAAAAGTATGTAATTTTTTTTTTTTTACCAACATTAAACAATGTATAATTTATTTATTTATTAAAGCTTTATGCACAAAAAAAACTGTATAAAAGGCGAACTAATGCCTTAGGTATTATCTGCCTAGCTTTGTCTACATATGTGTGATGTTGAGGTGGCTTTTATTGGTCTATCGGGATGGCAATGTTTGTTTGTTTTTCTTACAGAATTTGGAAAAATATAATACCTCACTCCCTCGTCTCGTGTTAGCTTCTGGGCGATTAGAAACCAACGTGTCTAAAATATTTGACTCCTTGAAGAATAACCCAGTTGACGCAGAACAGATTGCGCTCCTGCACGATTTCTTCGCAATTAGTATTTCTGGACACACTTCTCGTGGTTATATTATTCTTGGTAAGTTCAACAATAATTTGAAAGCAGTGGATATATTCGTCATGTGCTACCTAGTTGCCTATAATATTTGAGGAATTCACTCAATTCCTCATGGATTTCATCATCAGAATTTAAAAAAAATTGGACCCATCTGGAAGCATATCCTATTAAGGGAAGAAAACATTTTGAAAATCGGATAAACGACGGAGTTCTGAGGTAGCAAACATAAAAGAAAATAATAAAGATAAAAAAAAAAAATCAACTGAATTGAGATTCTCCTCTTTTATTGAAGTCGGTTAAAAATAAGATCCGTGCAGCATTAATAAAACACATTTTAATAAAGGTTTTATTTCAGATACAGATGAAAATAACTCAACCGTAAGTTTAGCTGAGAATGTGAGCCACTTCCCTGGTACCATGGCACCAGTTTGGTTCCTGTACAGTGGCATGGGATCCCAATGGCCTGGCATGGGTGCAGAACTGATGAGAATACCAACATTTGCTGCTTCTGTAGAACGGTATTTTATGGCTTTATTCATCACATCTCGTCTACTGTATTTATTTTATCGTTTCTTACCTACGGGAATACATCTGTTAGATAGAATGACGACATTTTGTGAACATAGATAATGCAAAATGTTATATTGAAGGATATAATAAGTTATGGCACAGCTTGGGAGATGGTAATTGACCACTGCGCTATGTTCTAGAACAAAAGTGTCTGAGCAGGTGTGCAGAGGGCGATATTCACCTGGAGAAAACGATATGTAGCCGTTATTGACCGGCCATTACAGTCTCCTCCTGAGCCCTCTGAGAGCCTTACCACGGTTGTTGTAGCTTCTTGCCTTTGCACCTGGCTTTAGCAGGGGGAGTGCAGTTTCCGCTTCCAGCTACCGAGCTGGCAAGCCAGCCGACTACCGAGTCGGCTGGCTTGCCAGCTTACGTACATAGGAAAATGTGTGGCGCAGTGTTACAGGCTGACCACACTGGAAGCAATAGTCACTGCGGTCTGTCTCCGAGGTGAAGTGGGCCCTCACACATGGTGACCACTTTAGAGGTCTGGGCTGCAGCAGTTTGACTTGCGCTGAGTGAGACCCAGCCTGCCAAGAGGCTTTGGCCCTTATGTAATATGGATGATGCTTGCCTACAACTAATCAACACCCTCCCGTCCTGACCAGGGCCACCACCATCTCGTTTTTAATTATAGTACATAATATGCATAATAATAATCTTTGGTTGGACTGTCAACCGAAGTGACATAAAGAGAAAATTTTGCTGGCATATCTTTAGCGTCTAGTGATGAAAAGAAAAGTATACAGATTAAATAATTACCAAACAATTTTTTTCTCTGACATTACTATTAATAGACTCCGTATATTAAAGATATTCCTGTTTAAAGTTGTAGAGAATGTCAACAATAAAGTACCTGTTTATGAATTTTAAAAATGCATTTGTGATTAAACGTGGACAAATTTGCGGTCATGCATGCAAAGCGAGGGGAAGTTGTAATGTGGAGTTCGTGAATACTCAACTCTCGGATTCCATAAACATGAGATCAGGGATCTCTTCACTTGAAAATTATAAGTATTTGGGTATGTCAAAAACTTTACGTATCGGTACCACTGATGATGAAGGCGAAGGAACGCTTCTTTGGGCGCTAAAAAGAGGTATTTAAAAACCTTCTTTCTCATGGAAACAAGATGCGCGCCTGTAACGGTTGGGTCATGCCGATATTCGGCATGCTCATTTCATGTTCATTCGGCGTACTCAAATGAACTCAAATAAAATGTTATGCCTTGGATGGGTGGATTCATACACTGTTGACTGCATACTGAATAAATCACCCACGGTCGCTGGTGATGAGACTGTATATTCCGCGAAAGTGTCTGAGGTTTATTAAATGATAAGATCCTGCAAAAACGCGAGGTATGCATTCTCAGAGAATATTTCCTAGGTGCCGACTTGGGTTTGCATCGAGATGTAGTGGCTGTTGACAAGAAATTGACGCCGCTCTCTTGGCTAACAAATGGACCCAATGTAGACCAATTGGCGTCTGTAGCCTACCTGCGTTTCGGTGACCTTTTTGAGGAAATCGAATATTTTGGCTGTGCGATTATGGACGAAGTTATCATGACGAATAACTACCGGAAAATTGTGAAGGACGGCACGGTCGACATCTGTCGGCCATGTCACCATGTAGGAGAATCAATTTGTCAGATTATCTCTGTTTATTTTATGTCTAGCTAACGGAGAGTACTTGCATAGGCACAACCTTGTAGCCAAGATTATCCATTAGCAACTTGCTTAAAATACTCTTTTGTAGAATTGAAAGTACCGTACCTACTACAAGATGTGCCCACAACATTTCACTTTATACTGGCCCATAATCACTGACAGGGCTATTATGGGCAATAAGCCATTAGGGTTATTGGCTATAGTAGTGGTGGTGAATTGAATTGAGAAGCGTGCAATGATAGTTGATATAACCGTCATGATGATAGAATTTCTGAAAGCCGAGAAAGATAAGCAAATCAAGTATTTTGACTTGGCCCGCGAGCTTCTCGACATACAAGTTGTAGACTCAGCAATCTTTGTAGCGATAGTTATATTAACCAATGGCTTAATAGCCACGAGCCTCGAACAACATCTTAGGAGGCTCTCGTTAGGCGGCTGGATCAAGGTCTTGATTTGAAAAGTGATACTCCTGGATCAGAGGCTTCCAGCATGCTGGTCCTGGTTGCCGTTGTCCTTATCCGAAAGCCCCCGGTAAGACCAAGTTCGGCGAGGTTCATCTCCCGCTATCATAATAATGGACCTTGCCGCAAGTCAAACTCTTACGCAGTGGATTGTAGAGCTGTTACTAGAGCTCTTTTCTTTCGTTACTGCCGCCGACAATCGTATTTTGAAATGTGCAATTATCTTTATTTTTCAGACTGACCAACTTTTTTAAAGTTAAAAAGTGCCTGCACACGTTTTATTTTAAACTAGCTTCTGCCAGCGTCATCGCTCGCGTGAAAGTAGATTTCTCCATATAAATTTTGCACTCCATATTTCATACCCTTGGGGTGTGAACTTTTGAACCCTTAGTGCTCGCCTATGTTGTAAAAGGAAACCTTGTGCAAAATTTCACCTTCATAGTCCCAATAGTTTCGACGATGCGTTAATATCGTTTTTCATTTGATAGGAACATTTGATGGTAGAATAGATTTTTTTTTTAAATTTGATTTGACGTTTTATTTTTTTTGATGGAAATATAACAGTAACTAAAAAATATTTTCTTTTATTTAAATAATACTGCTTACCATCAGGTGTGATCGCAGTCAACCACTAGTATATATTAATAATAAAAAACAAGTGATTCAATGATAAAAAACTGTGATCGTAAAAATAAATCTTTACGGTTTTTTTTTGCTTTCGTAACTGATGTCGGATTGGAATTTTTCAATCGAGATTTGACAATTTATTTAGTACTTCTGATATTTAGAAAATTAGCATAATGTATATTTTTTTACAGATGCCGCAAAGTTTTAGAACCCAAAGGGATAGATTTACTGAAGATTATTACCTGTCATGATAATGGTATTTTTGATAACATACTACACTCATTCGTCGGAATTACTGCTATACAAATCGGTTTGACCGATCTACTGAGAGAAATGGGAATAGTTCCTGATAATATTATTGGTAAAATATTATGATATCACATCATATACTCGTATTTGTTAATTTTTTTTCTCTTATCTTTTTCTTTTTGTCATGTCCTTTATTTAACTTATTTAAAACTTACATTACATTAAAATATAAATATATTTGAAATGTAAAATTAGTATTCCTCTGGTAACGGAAACGAAGATAAAAATCGAAGATTTTATTGCGATTATTGGAAAATGGATCGAGAAAGTGCCTATACACGGTTTATTTTAAACTTTCTTTTGCCAGCGGCTTCGCTCGCGTAACAATAGGTTTCTCCTTACAAACTCTGAATCCCACATTTCATCCCCTTGGGGTATGAATAAGGATTTTATGTACCCTACGGCTGTGAATTAAAATACTGACAATGAAAAGTGACATTGGCATCCATGTAGAACTTTGCTATACAAAACAATTACTAGGCAATATTAGGCTTTCGGCCTACGCCAGACTTTTCGTAGGACAGATAATCGGGCCGATTTTTATATTTGTAACATTGTCAATAAACGTAGGTGGGTCGATGACCGTTATTCCACAATTATTTGACACCTACCTTAGTCGTCCTCCTCCTCCTTGCGGCGTATTCCTAAATGCTGAGGGTCGTGACCCATCAATGGTGGATGGTCGTGTTTCACCACTCTAACCCTTATGGTATTCCTCCACCTGTTCCTGTCTCTGGCGGTGTGAAGGGCATTGTACATCATGGAGTCAAGAGCGGTGCGGATCTGGTCAGACCAACGTATTGGACTGCGCCCGCGAGGCCTTTTTCCGTCCACTTTACCGGTCACAATTAGCCTTTCGAGGTTGCCACCGTCTTTCCTTGCAATGTGACCGACGTATTGCAGAACCTTGCGAAGACACTCGGACGACAGTCGTGAGGAGATTTTGAGTTCTTGCAAAATGGATACGTTGGTCCGAAATGCTGTCCAAGGGATACGGAGAATCCTTCTCCAACACCACATCTCAAAGGCGTCGATGCGTTTGCGGTCTGCAGCCTTTAGCGACCAAGTCGAAAAGATACGAAAAGATCGAAAACACTAGTGTCCGTACCAGTTTGGTTTTGGTCTCTACGGAGATGTTGCGATCCCTCCAGACTTTATTAAGCTGAGACATGGCGCTCTTAGCCATGCCAATTCTCCTGCGAACTTCCCTCTCGCACGACCCATCGTTACTAATATTGGAATACCTTAGTCGTACCAACCTCATAAGTTCATATATGTTTACGACGTTAATTTCCACGCAAAAATACCATCATAATTGATTTTTTCCACAAATAATATAATCAAATAAAATCTGAATTGCAAAACCAAACCGCAGTAATTACTGCGGTACCCTTTACCCTAGAAATACTTTCTTTTCTTTCTTTCATTTCTGAAAATAATGTATTAAAGGAAAAAAATTCTTACCTTGAAAAACATTATATAAAACTATAAACAACATTATTTTATTCGGAATAAATGAAATTGAAAACCCGTTCATTAGTCTTATGGAAGTTATAACAAAGAAATTTAAAGATGACTTGAATTAATATTGAAAACTGAGATATGAACAAAGCGTACAGAACTAGCAAAACTGACAAAATTTTGTGTTAACAACATAATCAAAGTCAACTCAAACCTACAGAAATATCACTTGCACCTAAACTCGAAAATTAACTTTTCCAGTTTTTATATTTTCTTTTATCCTGCATTTGTCTTTGTACTGGCTTTTTTATTCTTTAACTTGTAATGTTAATGATCATAAATCATATTTTAGGTCACAGTTTGGGGGAACAGGCATGTGCTTACGCAGACGGTTGCTTAACTGCTGAAGAAACGATCCTCTTGTCTTATTGCCGTGGTTTAGTTTCCGTGGAAACTAAGTTTATTGAAGGTTTAATGGCCGCTGTTGGTCTCGGACATGATAAAGTACGTGTACCTATTTAGTTTTTAATTTATGCTATTTATTGTAGTCATTGTGTTGCAAATTGCATGTGCTGACTTTTAATGCAAAGGGTTGAATGTGCAACTAGATTGTGTATAAGTATCAATTAACTTGGATCCAATGAAATCAATTGCTTGTGTGTTGTTAAGTAGTAGTACTTTCATCATTCCAAATCAATTCAGTTTGTTGACACCAACTCAAGTATAGACTTGTGTATTTTAAGTTGACTGTTATATGTCCATTGACATCAAAAATATTTTAAATAAAAAGAGCTGTGTATATCCTAGAGGGGCGTCATTATCCTATAAAGTTATTTTGAATGTTTTCATTTCAATAACGTTCACAAGATATAACAAACATGACATATAGCAACAATTAATATAATTTATTTACATTTAATACTATACGCTAAAACTAATTACATATAACATTACTAGATATATCGTTAAAGTCATTAGGTCTATTACCTATATTTACAAACCTGTAAAAAATATTGCAATTCGAAAAAAAATCTTCAAGACTCCATTCCGGAATCCATAGAGTTTCCTGCGCGTTCTTCTCCATAGAGGTCTTCTAGCTTCACTTTTTTTTTGGACTTACCGACAATACTATTCAAAAGTACCTGCAAATGGTCCTTTTGAAATAAATGACTTGATTTAATAATAATAATAATAAGCTGGCAACACCAGATGTCAACAAATTTGTTTTTTTCATTCATTTCTGGACCTATTTTTGCACAATTTTACTGCAATAGTAACAAGAAATAGATAACATAATAAAAACTTACCGAAATCAATAAATCAAAACTGAAAACCATCAAAAAGGAAAAATGCTTACCCACCGGACAGATGACAAATGTCATCGTCAAGAAAATATTATGAAATGGAATTCGGAATGAAAACACATAATAAAAAGCTATGTTGACGAGAAAAGCTGCTCAACGCGCACGCCTTCCACCCCCGGACTCGCCGCTCAGCTCCGCCTCGCCACCACTGGACCCCGGATATCAGTGTCACCGTCGACACCAACACCTGTACGTCGGCCGGGGAGAGGCCGGCCACCGAACGGCTTGGGATTTAGGGGCCAGCCAACGCAACCACAGGTTGGACGACGCCGCACTTGACCGGCTGCGCTCAGAGGTACTGAGCAACCCTATCGTCTCAACACCGCAACAGATACAGGCCGCGGGACCATCGACTTCTGTCACTCCACGGTATGATCATGTTGAGGATCAGGCAGATGATAGGGTTGACAGAGTAAGTAGCCAGTGCAACGATCGACTGAGGAGCGCACTGGAGGATGCGCTTCGTGAGTTTAGATCGACTCCGACTGAGCTTAGGCCCCGTTTACCTCGGTTGCCTATGCACAAAAAAAATAAGGCGCTAGTGTGTGCTCTGGACTCGCTGCTTAAAAATGTTTTTGAGAGCAGCGACAGCCTCCTTGATACGCACTCCACCCTCTACTGTGGGGCTGTTGCGGCATGTCGTCTTGCTAATGTAAAGTTCCCATGTTACGCTGTAGCTACTCGACCAATGCCTGCCGCTCCAGCCTGGCTGTGCAAGATCGAGAGGCGTATTGATGAGGCCAGAGCACTAATTGGCAAACTATACTGCTTCAGGGAGGGCAATACACGTCCACGTGTGATGCGTTTCGTGAGACGAGCGTTTTCGGGGACTGAAATAAACCCCCGAGAATATATGTCACGTGTCACGGAACGCATCGACTTCCTGAAGCAGAAAGTTTGTGCATGAGCCAATCGTATCCGGCGGTATAAGCGACGGGTCGATCGGTACTCGCAGAATCGCATGTTCCAGAGCGATGAGAGGTGGGTGTACAGAGCTTGGGAGTGACCTGGACAAAATTTGACTGACGGGTTTCGTCCGGATAGTGTTGCCATGAATACATTCTGGCGCAGCATATGGTCGGAGCCCATATGTCACAATGAAGGTGGCTGGATGCGTGATGTTGAGCACGTGTGCGAGGCTATACCAGAAATGGACAAAGTTTTCATCACCCCATTAGATGTGGCCAGAGCAGTACGTCCGTTACTAAATTGGAAGTCTCCGGAACCGGACGGACTGCAAAATTTCTGGCTTAAGTGGTATAGTAGCTCACACGCGATTTTGGCATCACAATTCCAGTCATCCTTAGAGTCTGGGTCACTGCCTCAGATTTTAACAACTGGTACCACCCACCTGCTCCATAAAACGGGTAGTACCGCGGATCCCAAGAATTATAGACAGATTACATGTTTGTCGACGGTCTATAAACTTCTTACATCCATCCTGAGAGTGAAAATTACTCTACACATAGAGATCAACTCAATTATGTTTGCCTCTCAGAATGGATGTAGGAACGGATCCTGCGGCACTAAGGAGCTACTCCTCATAGACATGGCCGTAAGCCAACAGGTTCGTCGATCCCGCAAGGATCTGTCGACATCTTGGATAGATTATAAGAAGGCCTACGACTCTGTTCCACATACATGGCTCATGAAGGTGTTGGAGTTGTATAAAATAGATGCAACTCTACGCACCTTCCTTGAGTCATGTATGAGGCAATGGAAAACAGTCCTTTGCTATCCAGGATGTCAACCGATCCAGGGGAATGATAAACCAATATGGATCAAACGGGGAATATTTCAGGGCAACAGTTTGAGTCCACTTTGGTTTTGTTTAGCCCTCAATTCTTTAAGCAAGCTACTGGAGGATTCAGGTCTGGGCTATCGGTTGAGAAGAGGTGATCAGGTCCTATATCACCTGCTTTACATTGATGATCTGAAACTTTTTGCCCACAACAATTGGCAACTGATGGAACTACTGAAGGTAACTGAAACTTTCAGTAGTGCCATCAGGATGGAATTCGGTGTGGACACACGTGCAGTCATGCATGTAAGGCGAGGGGAGATAGTGAAATCCGAGGGAATTCAACTCTCGGATTTCATACACCTTAGATCCCTCTCCTCGACCGAAACTTAGAAGTATTTGCCATTAACGTCGCTTACATGAAGCAAACGCTGAAGGAGCGCTTCTTTGGCCGCCTGAAGAAAGTTTTAAACAGCCTTCTGTCAGGCGGAAATAAGGTGCGCGCCTTCAACGGTTGGGTCATGCCGGTTTTAATGTACTCTTTCGGCATACTCAAATGGACTCAGACTGAGTTAGACGCTCTGGATAGGCTAGTCCGTACATTGCTGACCGCAAATCGGATGCATCACCTACGATCTTCGGTGATGAGACTGTACATCCCGCGGAAGTGTGGAAGTCGAGGCTTTTTGAATGCAAAGACTCTACACAACCGCGAGGTGTGCAGCCTCAGAGAATACTTTCTCAAAACCGACGTGGGTATGCACCGCAATGTGGTCGCAGTGGACAAGGGACCCGCTGTCCATGGCTAAAAAGAACTGGCGCAAACCTGTTGTACTTACTACTGATGACCGCAAGGCAGTATGGAAAGGCAAGGAGCTTCACGGGCGCTTTTTTCGGGCTCTTCATGAGCCTGATGTAGATTTTTCGGTGTCCGTGGCCTGGTTACGATTCAGCAACCTCTTTGGAGAAACTGAAGGTTTTGTCTGTGCGATTATGGACGAGGTTATCTTGACGAACAACTACCGGAGACATATTATGAAGGACGGGACGGTTGACGTGTGTCGGGCATGTTATCGTCCGAGTGAGTCCATCAGACATATTATCTCTGGTTGTTCTCGTCTGGCTAACGGCGAGTATTTGCACAGGCATAACCAAGTAGCCAAGATTATTCACCAGCAACTTGCTTTTAAATACAACCTAGTGGATTCTGAGGTACCGTACTACAGGTATATGCCCGACCCAGTTCTTGAAAATGACCATGTCACGCTGTACTGGGATCGGTCTATCATTATTGACTGGACTATTGTAGCCAATAAGCCGGATATAGTGGTGATAGACCGATTAGCGCGCTGCGCAATGATAGTCGATGTCACCATCCCAAATGACGAGAATCTCGTTTAAGCTGAGAAAGAGAAACAAATGAAATGAAATGAATGCTTGGGGTTTAATGTATAACTACTAGTTCAAATTTAATGAAATTAAAAATACATCATGTTTATATAATGGGATCCCTTCTTTTTGCATAATGTTCTTTGTTCTAATATACTTCGGCATAACGATTTTGGCACAATTTGTTTTGGCATAATAATACTTCGGCATAATTTTTTTAGGCATACATTTTATGTTGGCATAATCATTTTAAAGACTAATTTGTTTTGTCATAAATTTGATTCGCATAACGTTAGTAGGACTATTAGCATAATTTTAGGCATACAATTAATATAAATAACAACTTTTAGTGCCCCATACATAATTCTGATCAAACCAATTTGCTATAGTTTCTGTAACAATTAAATAATATTGTTGGTTAAAAATTTAATATGCTGTGCAACAAAAGTTAGTGACAGAACCGAATTGCTGCAAAACCGACTCCACGTAGTCTTGTTTGTCCTACCCCTAGAGTGTAATTTAAAATCGCGTAGGCGCGTAGGGGCGAGGCGGCCCGCGGGCTGAGGAGCAGGCGGCTGCGAGCGAGCCGCCGCGGCTGAGGCTGGCCGGCTAAGCCGGCCAACAAGCCGAAGCTGCGGTGGTTAGCGAAAGCCTTCTGCGACGATTAGCATGCGCGGGGCCGCCGGAGGCCCGCAGCGCCGGAACCGTGACAGAAACCCTGCCTGCTGCATGTTGCACGCTCGCTTGAATGCTGCATGCTTGCTTGTTTGCTGCATGCTTGCTTGCATGCTTGCTTGCATGCTGTATGCTTGCTTGCATGCTGTATGCTTGCTTGCATGCTGTATGCTTACTTGCTTCATGCTTATATGCTTTAGGATATTATGCTTAAAAAAGTTATGCTTTAGAACTTTATGCTTAATAAATTTATGCTTTAGAATATTATGCTTAATCATTATTATGGTTAGAGAAATTATGCTTAAAAAAAATACGCGTAAGCTGTTATGCGTAATTATATTATGCGAAAATATAATTATGCCAAACAAAATTATGCTAAGTTATATTAGGTCTTAAAATTTTATGCAAATGGATAGGGAACCTTATATAATGCCTGCTTGGTTACTGAACATTCAGGCTTCTAGTTTTATACACAAAGAAGTTATAGAGGATAAAAAATGGCCTGAACTGTTTCGAGAAAAAGATCTTATGGCCATGCCACTTTTTTGCCTTGGTCCTCACCAAGCACGGCACAGCAGTGTCCCCACACTACTGTGCCTCGTAATTTTTGAGTTGTATCATTTGTCACAGGAGGCACAGAAATAAGTTTTATGTCTTTTATGTGGTATATCTAATGATTTTATACATAATGTATGTTTTGCTTATTAAAAAAATGTTATTTGAAAATTATGTCAATCGTTTATTATTATTACCTGATCGTTATATCAAACAAAATTATAGGTTTAGTTGTTTTATCTTATAAAATTAGAGATAATTATATCATACGAGTATATTACTCACCCGTGACATAGAGTTGGTTTATTCAAAATTTGATGATTATCTCGAATTCTGAATTTAAATATAGTACGTTCAGCTATCACTATTTTTGTAAGTGATCAATATTTTCTGATTGACGTCACCTGACTAGAACTAGTTTCATTTTAATACTACTAGATAATAATAATACATCTTACTTTTTTGCAAAAGTTATCGATTTTTTGTGTGCTTATGTTTCCACCAGCTCTCCGTGTTATGCCCCCCTGAGGTTGAAGTAGCATGTCACAATAGTACCAATTCCTCGACCATATCAGGACCAGCGCACATTATGAGGAAATTTATAGAAACCCTGAAGAGTAAAAACATTTTTGCAGTGGAAGTCCAAACTGCTAACATTGCTTATCATTCGAAGTATATAGCACAGGCTGGTAAGATTTTTATGGTTTATATGAATACGTACCAAAAAAAACTAAATTGCTAATCTTTTAAACCCCATTTGTTGTTTTTATTTTTAACCCACTTCGAAAAGGAAAAGGTTCTGTATTCGGCTGAATGTATGTTTTTTTTCTATGGTTCACAGATATCTCGGTTAATTGTGGACCGATTTTGTAATTTTTTTTTTTTGATTGAAAGTTTATGCTTCCAAGTTGGTCTCATTGAAATATTGTTATAATTTGATCATGAACTTCGAAGATATGGGACAGAACTCTACAACTTATTACAATCGTAATGAGATGTACTCTGACTATAAGGTATCTAAGTTAGGCTGAAGGGTACTTTTTAGTGGTGGTACCATAACTAAAAAGTGTAAAATAAAAAACTTTTTACAAAAAAAAAGTATAACCGACTTCAATGTTATATTATAGACATATATATATTTTTTACTCCTTTTATGCTAAATTAGTCTTCAGTAACATAATTCTCACACTAACTTTTTGTACTACCCCGTCATTAGGCATTTTGAATACGCACAAATATAACTGACCTTTAAACAACCCACATGACTATTATTCTGTGAAAAACCAAAATATATTCTATCATTCATTCACTACAATAAAAACTATTTGTAATTAACATTCGTTGCACAGTTTGTTGAAGTTGCAAAACCAAATACCGTTTAATAAAGATAATGTACTGTAACTTCATTCCGTTATTCATAAAAATTAAATATTCGTTTAAAGATAGCATTCACATACCGTAAGAACTTTATTATCCTTATGATTACTTATTGATAAGTGCTGTTGATTGCTTTCAGGTCCACGTTTTCTATCAGAAACACAAAACATTATTAAGAATCCAAAACAGCGGAGTGACAAATGGCTATGCACTAGCGCACCTCCGGAGAAATGGGACCTCCCTGAGACAAAATATTCTTCGCCAGAATATTTTACGAACAATCTTCTGGTAAGGCTAAAGGAATTCACTTTTAATTAAACTTCAGAGTTCTTGTCTACCAACAGTTATGTCTAAAACTTGAATCATGAATTTATAACAGACCAGAACTAACGCAAAATAAGCAAGTAGCTTGCTAATGTGTCATAGCAAATTCTAACGATTGTTGAACGTTTCAAAGGAATGCAAGACACACACTTTTGGATAAGTTACTGTCTGTTTATAATAGCTTTACGTCGTAATTTCTGATTACAGCATAATGTTTACTTTGAAGAAGCGGCTAGGAATATCCCGGATAATGCAATAGTAATAGAAATAGCACCACATGGTTTGCTACAAGCGATTGTAAAGAAGTCTCACAAATCCTGTACGCATATTCCACTGACAAAAAGGGGAAATTCTCACCCAGTCAAGTTCTTGTTAGAAGCTGTTGGGAAGTAAGTAAAAAATTTAAGCAAAATGCAGATTTTAACAAAAGTCAGAAATAATATCAGACTAGTACGTGTATAATACAATTTGAAGTAGGCATGTATATATGTTTGTGTTTGCATGACTGTCACTCTTTCACTCTCAAATTACTGAACGAATTTGAAAGAAATTTACACACGGATAGATCAGGTCACCATTATAAAGAGTATATATTCCCGAGAAAAAAAGTCCTGAGAAAGTAAAAAATTGCCACTAAATGACCGCAAACAAAGTGTTAGGATTGGTGACAAATAGTCTTTATCAAACGAGCAGAGTAAACGGAGTGCCGCAAAAGGAGTGTGCCTGGCCCAACACTACTTTTGTTTTATGTTAATGATTTATGTGATCTGATCATGGAAGAGGGACAAATCGTCACCTTTGGTGATGACACGGTTTTATTATTTAAATCAAAGACATGAGCTTTCGTATGGTGGCAACATGGCTTGATAAAAAATTACTGACATTGAATGCCAAAAAAACTGTGTACATCTCTTTCAGCTTCTACCAGACATTTTCAACGAATGTAAAATATCTTACAATTATTGCAGTATTATTTATACAAACAATGCAATTAAATATCGTCGTGTGGTGGTCTACATATTGACTATTTTTTAATTTATTTACATTAGTGATGTACTGCAATCACACCTTGACTGGAAAAAGATAGCTAAAACGCTAAGTGCCTGAGTTACACCAACCCGAATACAACTTTAAAATGCTCCTAAATGCTTTTTCAGGGCATTTTTTATTATTCAATTATTTCGTTTATTTAAATATTATACATATAAATTATATTTTTAAATATTCAATAAAAAATAAAAAACATTTAAAAATATAATTATTCAATTATTATTTCCTTTATTAATTTTTTACATGTTACAATATATTTTTAAATATTTCTTGAAAAACAATTAAAAAAAAACATTTAAGAATATAAAAAACAGTATCCCACCGGTATCGAGAACAGGGTCCAAGCTACCGGCGGTCAGGGCTCCAGAGAAAGGAACCTCCTAACTATACGAGCCGTGTCCAGGAGTACCGCTTTCTGAATCATGGCCTTGATCCAGCCACTTAACGAGAGCCTCCTAAGGTGTTGGTCGAGGCTCTTGGCTATTAAGCCATTGGCTGACACGACTATCGGTACAATGATCGCCGAGTCCACATCCCACATGTCGACAACCTCGCGAGCCAAGTCGATATACTTAATTTGTTTATCTTTCTCGGCTTTCACGAGGTTCTCGTCATGCGGAACAGATATGTCAACAATCATTGCACGCCTCTCCCTTCGGTCCACCACCACTATATCAGGCTTAATGGCTACAATAGTCCTGTCAGTGATGATGGACCGATCCTAGTACAACGTGATATCGCCACTATCGAGAACTGGGTCGGGCACATACCTGTAGTATGGCACCTCCGATTCCACAACAGAGTACTTCAGAGCAAGTTGCTGATGGATTATCCTGGCTACAAGGTTGTGTCTATACAAGTATTCCCCGTTAGCTAGACGAGAACAACCAGAGATAATGTGGCGGATTGATTCACCCGATCGGTGACATGCCCGACAGATGTCAACCGTGCCGTCCTTCACAATAAATCTCCGGTAGTTATTCGTCATGATAACTTCGTCCATAATTGCACAGATAAACCCTTCGGTTTCCCCAATGAGGTCACCGCTGTGTAGCCAGGCTACGGACGCCAGTTGGTCTACATCGGGCCCATGAAGGGCCCGGAAAAAGCGTCCGTGAAGTTCTTTACTCTGCCATACTTCCTTGCGTACGTTAGTGTCAAGCACTACAGGTTTGCGCCAGTTCTCGTTAGCCAAGGAGAGCGGGGTGAGTCCCTTGTCCACTGCTGCTACATCACGATGCATACCCCCGTCGGCGGCTAGGAAGTATTCCCTGAGACTGCATACCTCGCGATTGTGCAGGGTCTTAGCATTTAAAAAGCCTCGACCCCCACACTTCCGCGGGATATACAGTCTCATTACCGATGACCGAGGGTGATGCATTCGATATGCAGTCAGCAGTGTACGAACCCTCCTATTCAGGGCGTCAAGTTCCGTTTGAGTCCATTTGAATACACCGAAGGCGTACATCAATACCGGCATGACCCAACCGTTGAAGGCACGCACCTTGTTTCCACCTGACAGAAGGCTGTTAAGTACCTTCTTCAGGCGGCCAAAGAAGCGCTCCCTCAACGATTGCTTCATGTCAGTGGCATTGATGCCTAACGCTTCCGACATACCCAAATACTTGTAGGTTTCGGTTGGAGAGAGGGATCTCAGGTGTATGGAATCCGAGAGTTGGATACCCACGGATTCCAGAATCTCACCTCGCTTTATATGCATAACCGCACATTTGTCCACACCAAACTCCATCCTGATGGCACTACTGAAGGTTTCCGTTACCTTCAGTAGCTCCATCAGTTGCAGATTGTTGGGGGCAAAGAGCTTCAAGTCATCCATATAAAGGAGGTGAGATATAGCCTGACCACCTCTCTTCAACCGATAGCCTAGGCCTGAATTCTCCAGCAATGTGCTCAGAGGATTCAAGGCTAGGCAGAACCAAAGCGGACTCAAACTGTCACCCTGGAATATACCTCGCTCGATCCTTACCGGTTCGCTGTTCCTCTGGATATTTCGACATCCTGGATAGCGAAGGACTGTCCTCCATTGCCTCATACATGACATCAGGAAGGTGCGAAGAGTTGCATCAACTTTATACAACTCCAGCACCCTCATGAGCCATGTATGAGGAACTGAGTCATAGGCCTTCTTATAGTCTATCCAATAATTATTCAATTTATTATTAGTTATTTTATTATCTAAAACATTGAAAACTACGATAGTTAGATAAAAGCCCCTAACGTGTATTAATAAAATTAATAGGTTTAAAGAATTTTTATTCTCATAAAAACAATTACAGTTCACATAAAATGAGATACAAATAGTTTATAAGTATTGCAATGTTCACATCTGGTGTGTTGGTGACATCATAGGTTGTATACATGTTTTTTTAATTTAGCTTTAAATATATTAATATTTTCACATTTCTTTAATTCTTCGGGTAAATCATTAAACAGCCGTGCTCCCTCGAACAGTATTGTTTTTTTGCCGTAATTAGTTCGAGCGCGTGCAGTCATTAGTTGAAACTTGTTTTTACTTCTAGTATTGTATGTTGTTGTCTTTTTACGTATTTGAATGTTTGATTGTACAGAATTCGTGGTGAATTAATGTATTTTAAAAACTATAGATATCCTAGGGCCCTCTTATGTTAAAAAAGTAAGGTACATTTTGTACTGGGCACGCCACAATTATGGCGGTAATTCCCCTCTGTGACGCGTGGCTGGAATGACCACACGGCATTCTCAGCTTCCGCAGGACGCAGATTCTCACCGGACATGGTAAATTCGGGAGGTTCCTGCACCGGATTCGTGCGGAAGTGACGCCCGGGTGTCGCCACTGTGCGGAACGCCCAGAGGACACGGTGGAGCACACAGTGGACGTGTGCTCCGCTTGGGCAGAGCATCGCAGAGCCCTCGTAGGGGCAATTGGTGGCGGCGATCTCTCGCTCCGGGCCTTGGTACAGGCCACAGTCCGGAGCGAGGAGGAGTAGCAGGCGGTTGCCGCCTTCTGCGAAGCAGTAATGCTAGCAAAGGTGGAGGCCGACCGCATCAGGCAATGGCGCTCACAGTACCCCAACCACCGCCGGGATTCTGATCCCGAATTCCGGCCACCGTAGGCGCAGGCTTGTGGACGGTGAGCAATGGGTAGCTCGCTGTCTGACCGTCCGGTAACTATCCGGACCGAGCCCATGTGGTTGATGGCGCGCACTGTTCTCGCGCGCTTCATGGAGTCAAAGTCAAAAGTAAGCTCGGCCCCTGTACAAAAGGCAAGAAGGAACGGTGTGGGTTTTTTAGTCAGTAAGAGTCTGACATTATCTCCCGCTCCGCCCAAGGGCGGAAGATGTCAATTGGATGATTTTAACACACCAAAAAAGAAATGGTACTTTCGGTATGCAAACTTTTATCGGGCTATTAATTATCTCACGGCATAAAATAAAACATGACTTCAATTCTAGGCAAAGGATATACAATACAGTTCACAAAATTTCCGAAAAATTAAAGTGATATTTGTACAAATCTTTCCAAATTATTGTGGCCCTACAATCTATGTATATCAAAATTAATAAAACAACTTAGGACAAAACAACTTAAGTTGAAAAATCTTAGCTGTCGGGTATATAAACAGATTATTTGGTGATTTTTTAATGCATTAGATTAACCAGAAGTGAAAGATATTTTAAGACAAAAGTAATAATAATGAATAATAGTTTTGAGATAATATAGTGATCATGATCATCATCAACATTGGCCTTTTTAATGTTCCCACTGCTGGGACTGAAGCCCCCTCTCTAGGAGAGGGAATGGCCCGTAATCCACCACGTGGGCCCAGTGCGGGTTGGTGAATGTCACATGTCTTTGAATTTTTGGTTCTAGAACATGCCGGTTCCCTCACGATGTTTTCTTTAACCGTTTTGAGAGCATGAGTGATGAAATAAATTACACAAAGTAATGCGCCTGCCTGGGTTCGAACCCGCGACCTACAACTCGTAAGTCGGGGCCATTACCACCCGGCCACTACTGCTCCTATATGATCATGATACAAGTACACAAAAAAGACATTGCTTGGCCTCCATACATTCTTCGCCCTGGAGCCGAGAGCATCGGAAAATTATGTACTGTATTCTCTAACATTAGTGAACTCCTATTAAATCTTATTTTTATAGCGGACTAGTTTTCAAAATAGATATAGATTTTGAGGTTATAATTGAACCATAACAATGAATACACGGTATGATTTTAACGGAAAAACAATATCATAATACAGATAGGTATTTTTCGTTTTTACAAGCAATCAGTAGCCCGATTCACGTAATCAAAACCGTAACGATATCGTAGCGATTTAGTCGTTTAAACCATTTCCGTATTCGAATCAATCAATCGAGTTTGAACGACACCGATTTTAAAGTCGTTTCGTCGAAGAGTCGGTTTAAAAAAAAATCTGTATTACATTATCCTGATAGAATACTTATTAATGTAACTAGAAGAAGTCGTTGATAGATAATTTAGTTTCGAGCCATTTGAGTTGTCGTTCTATCCAATCTCAATTAAGGAATACGTGAATATCGCTTTTGGATAGGACTTCGATCGAACGACTATAAAACTTCAACAATCAAATATTGTTTTTTTGTTGAAGTTTTATAGTCTGTTTGTTTGTTGAAGTTTTCTATCTAATTTGACTTCGATCGAACGATTATAAAACTTCAACAATATTTGGCTTGTTTGATTTTACGTGAATCAGGCTACAGAGTTCGTTAACATATGCAATAAGTCCCGAAAATCATCAAAACACCGATACAATAACAAAGCGCAAGTGACACTAATGCAAGCACAAGTACAAACGAAAAAAATACTATAAAATAGTACTCTGTGGGTAGAACTGAAAACTGTGACTTTCACAATGACAAAAGACCATAGCTACGTCAAAAATAAGGATGGCAAATACGATACAATTAATCGATACTTCCTAAGATTAACTATGGCAATATGTTACAAACTGCCTTGCATCAACTTGTCATACCATTACGAGTATGGCAATGTCTTATTTTACAAATAACACTTCTATACGTATTAATATTAATACCTAATAACATCTGTATCTACACAGTTTGCAATATTGTTTTTTTTTTTTACATAACATTTCTAATGTAGGTATTCAGTCAAAATAATGTTATAAATTCGTGAAGCCCAAAAGGAGGGGTTTTTTAGGGTTCCGTAGCCAAATGGCAAAAAAAGGAACCCTTATAGATTCGTCATGTCTGTCGGTCTGTCTGTCTGTCTGTCTGTCTGTCTGTCTGTCTGTCTGTCCGTCCGTATGTCACAGCCACTTTTTTCCGAAACTATAAGAGCTATACTGTTCAAACTTAGTAAGTAGATGTATTCTGTGAACCGCTTTAAGATTTTCACACAAAAATAGAAAAAGAGCAATAAATTTTGGGGGTCCCCATACTTAGAACTGAAACTCAAAAAAATTTTTTTGCTTCAAACCCGTACGTGTGGGGTATCTATGGATAGGTCTTCAAAAATGATATTGAGGTTTCTAGTATAATTTTTTTCTAAATTGAATAGTTTACGCGAGAGACTTCCAAAGTGGTAAAATGTGTGTGTGTAACTTCTAAAATAAGAGAATGATAAAACTAAAAAAAATATATGATGTACATTACCATGTAAACTGCCAACGAAAATTGGTTTGAACGAGATCTAGTAAGTAGTTTTTTTTTTTAATACGTCATAAATCTAAAAAAAATACACTATTATTAAAACATCGATAAAAAGTTACAACGATCTACAAGAACTTTTATATTATGTTACTTGCTGCTACGGAACCCTCCATGGGCGAGTCCGACTCGCACTTGGCCGGTTTTTTTGTATTACTTGTCGTAAATAATCGTTTGGTTATAAGTAGAACACACACTTTTTTAAACGATCATTATAAAACCCTAAGAAATAATCATTATGAAATAATAGGTTTAAGTTACTTCATCATTATTCTAACTACCTACATATTCAAAATCGAATATAACCTCATTTGTAAAGTATACTTATTAGGTTTTTTAAATAACACTAATAGAAAAAACATAAATTGATCGATTACAATTAATTGGAAATCCCTAATTCATTATTGATACAACAAGACAAGCGTACATGGCGACTGTCGGATGTTATTAGTTGCGTAAAATACTATAAAATGTACATTTTGGCATACAGTTGGTCCGTGTTACACAAGTATTTGCAAGTTCTAAAATATAATATTATTATATATTAATAAAAAAATCCATCAATTATTGTGTATTCCGATACTCTTCAATGCACAGGGCGAGTTTGGACATTAACTTTTTTATATACAACACAATGGCATAAAATAATAATGGAAATAAAATGTTGCCTGTTTTTATTCTTATAATTTAATGTATTATTAAAACAATTTAAAATTCAAAAAATAAAATATACAAAAAGTTTCACAAGGAAGATACATAGAAAAAAATTTATCATCAAGAAAGTTTGCTTATACTATGTGAATTTATGGTACTACCTACGAAGTTAAAATCAAGTACCACAACATTTGAATAAAATATACGCTCGATTAATGGATATAGAAAGCTCGTATTCACATAACAAGAAATCACACGGATATTATATAAAAAATAACCTATAACCTTTGTTTTGTTTAATTTTCAGGTTGTTTCAGGCCGGACTAACCCCAAAAATTGATGTTTTATATCCAAAAATCGAATTTCCAGTTTCAACAGAAACCCCACTTCTATCACCACTTGTCGGATGGGCACATGATGAAAATCGGTAAAAGAAAAAATATACCAATCAATATACTAACACAATATTTAATTGGCATTCTTATTTTTTATTGCTTTCTGTTTTTTTTTTTGACAGCAATGATACTTGTATACAAAAGATAAATAAAATTAATCCTGTGCGACACTTTGCAATGACAATTAATGATGACGACTGGAGTTATTTCAAAGGACACGTCAGAAATGGTATTGGTAATTTTAGTCTAAAACATCTGTAAAGTATTGAATCTAAATTATCTGTCCTTTAATTAAAACGAGTCATGGTTTTAGGTGCAACAATTTTTCCCGAAATGGCATTCCTAGTTCTTGTTTGGGAGACATTAGCTATGTACAAAGGCTTGAACTATAGAAACATGTCTGTGATATTTGAAGATATATACTTTGAAAAGGAATTGTTTATTAGAAAAAAGGAAATAGTTCGATTTACCATTGAAATCGAAATGGGATGTGGCAGATTTGAGGCAAGTATTTAAAAAACGTTTCTTAATTATTCTGAAGTTGAGATAAAATAATGTTTATTTTTAATTTATGATTTTTAGATAACTGATGAAAACTTGCCAATAGCTTATGGATTTATACAAGAAGAAAAAAATCCTTCTATTAATCTTCCACGTAGTTTAGATTCAAATATCACATGCGATGATGTGGTTTTAACAACTAAAGATGTGTATATGCTATTGGAAGTAAGGGGATTTTCATACACGTAAGTAGATATTTAAATTGATATGAGTTTGTGAATAAATAGAACATAATATTATAAAATACGCTTTATTGTGTACATTAGTCAAAATTAGAAAATACAATTCCGGGAACAATTGTGTTTGAGTTTTGTGATGCAATGGGCGGCCTAATAACATATTATTTTTGGTTTTCAGAGGAGAATTCCAGTCTATCCTTTCATCCAATACAAAACTCAATACAGCAAATATTAAATGGAGAAATGAATGGGTCACTTTCCTTGACTCGTTGATCCAGCTTAACACTTTATCGCAAGACCATGATGGAGTATCGCACCCTAAATTCATTAGAAAATTGACAATAAATACTGAATTACAAAAGCAAATCATTTTAGAAGACGTAACTGCGTATTGCGATGGCATACTTGATTCGACTGGGTACGTTCATGTTAAAATGTATATTGACGATTAGGTTCACTAATGTTTCACCAAAACTCCATCGATAAATTTTTATTTAAGAACCAAAGTTTCATATTTGTACTATTTTTTTCACAATGGTTCGATCTGCAAATGTGTCATTTTACAAACCTTCGGTTTAGAAACTACGTAAAAGATGGTGGGGTCTATGTTCGTGTGTTAATTGCCATATTTTCAAACAAGGATGCTTACTTTATGCATGCAGCATGCAAGCAGGAATGTAGCATGCAAGCAGACCGGCAGCATTCAAGCAGGCATACAGTATGCAAAGAGCATTCAGTATGCAAGTAGGCATGCAGTATGGAAGCAGGCATGCAACATGCAAGCAAACATGCAACATGCAGTAGACACACATCATGCAAGCAGTCATGCAGCATGCAAAGAGATATGCAGCATGGAAACAGACATGCAGCATGGAAACATGCATGCAACATGCAGCAAGCTCCGGCGCTGCGGGTTTTAGGCGACCGCTCCGGTCCGTGCCTACGCAGGCTTGAATTACACTCTAGGGGTAGGACAGACAAGACTGCGTAAAGTCGGTTTTGTGGCGATTCATTTCTGTCACTAAATTTTGTAGCTCCAAATATGGACTTTTTATGACCATATTTTAATTTTACTGTGAATATTCTATCGAATAACCGTCTATATCAAACAAAAAAAAATTCGGAAAAGTAATCGGTTCCCAAAAAAACACTGGCTTCTGGGTGGCTAACTTAAAATATACCAGTAAATATTCCAAACATTGTTTTATGAGATAAAATAAATAAAAAAATTAATCGTTTGTCAAATGACATGTTATTAGACAAAAGTTTATTTTATGATTTGTTTGTAAAGTAAACTATTTGGAAAAATTGTTGTTGTAAAATCATAAAATAGCAAACCACGTTTTTGCCAATCGTAGGTTCTAAAAAAAAAAAAAAAAATTTGTAAACCAACTTTTGGTAAACTGACAGGACACCTAAGATGTCTCGTGGAGGGTGTGGTGAGCGCTCTGTTCCCTGCGCGAGGGGAACACTTCCCCCCACCCATGGCTCCGCCTCCGCCAGCGGTATCTGACGCGGACCGCAACAGCGACGACGATGACAATGCTCCAGAGGTGACCGAGGTACAGATGAGAGTGGCGGTGCAAAGGCTGAGTGCCAAGAACGCCGCCCCAGGACCCGATGGCTTGCCTGGGAAAGCCTGGGTCCTGGCCATGGAGGCTCTCGGGCCTCGACTAAGAGGGCTCTTCAGCGCATGCTTGGAGAGGGGCCAGTTCCCACTTCGCTGGAAGACGGGGAAACTGGTTCTCATCGCGAAGCCAGGGCGCCCTGCGGACTCTCCGTCCGCGTACCGGCCCATTGTGCTGCTCGACGAGGTGGGCAAGCTCTTTGAAAGAGTGATTGCGAGCCGCCTCGTCGCGCGCCTTTCACGGGTGGGGCCAGACCTTTCGGACGGACAGTTCGGCTTTCGCAGGATGCGCTCGACGGTGGACGCCATCATGCGCATGCGAGCCCTCACGACGGGGGATGCAGTGTCCCAGGGTAGGTGTGTCGTGGCAGTGTCCTTGGACATTGCCAACGCTTTCAATTCCCTGCCGTGGAGTATGATCCGGAGGGCACTCCGGTACCACCGGGTGCCCGAATACGTCTGTCGAGTAGTCGAGGCCTACCTGTCGGACAGGTATATTGTCTACCCCGGTCACCAGGGAGACTGGAAACCTCGGGAGATGCCGTGCGGTGTTCCGCAGGGGTCGGTACTAGGGCCACCCTTGTGGAACATCGGGTACGATTACGTGCTGCGGGGCGACCTCCCTGACGGGGTCAGCGTGGTCTGCTACGAAGACGACACGCTGGTTCTAGCGCAGGGAAAGTCATACCGGGCGGCGGCCGCATTAGCGACACGCGGGGTTGCGATAGTCGTTGGTAGGATCCAGAAATTGGGACTCGAGGTGGCGCTGCGCAAATCCGAGGCCATGTGTTTTCACGGTCACGGCCGTCGGAACGCGCCACCGTCGGGTTCCCAACTAACGGTAGGAGGAGTTCACATCGGCGTCGGGACATCGATGAGGTACTTGGGACTCATCCTCGACAGTCGATGGAATTTCGTGGAGCATTTCGGACGTCTGGCTCCCAAACTCAACCGGACTGGGGCCGCTCTCAAGCGGCTCCTGCCCAACCTTGGGGGTCCAGACGCCTCCTGCCGGAGGCTCTACGCGGGGATCGTTCGGTCCATGGCCCTCTACGGGGCGCCGGTGTGGGCGCCGTCGCTGCAAAAGCGACCGGCGGCCATTCTGAACGCCTGCCAGAGGGTCATGGCAATTCGGATGGTGCAGGGATACCGCACGATTTCCTGCGAAGCGGCGAGCCTTCTGGCTGGCCTACCACCGTGGGATCTGGAGGCAACAGTCCTTGCACACATGCACGACATGCGCGTGGAGATGCAACGCCGGGGTGAAAGTCCTCTGCCGCGACAGGTCACGGCACGGCGGAGAGAGCTCTGTCGGGATCTCATGGTGGAATGGCGTCAGCGACTATCGCAACCCCGTCATGGGCACGCCACAATTATGGCGATAAGTCCCCTCTTTGAGGCGTGGCTGGAAAGACCTCACGGCGTCCTTACCTTTCGCATGACACAGGTCCTCACCGGAAATGGCAAGTTCGGGAGGTTCCTGTTCCGAATTAAAGCGGAAGTGACGCCCGATTGTCGCCACTGTGCGGAACGCCCGGAGGACACGGTGGAGCACACAATCGCGGTGTGCCCTGCTTGGGCGGAGCATCGCCGTGCCCTCGTGGGGGTGATCGGCGGCGGAAACCTCTCGCGCCGGGCCTTGGTCGAGGCCATGGTCCGGAGCGAGGAGGAGTGGCAGGCGGTCGCCGACTTCTGCGAAGCAGTAATGCTCGCTAAGGAGGAGGCCGACCGCATCAGGCAACGGCGCCCTCGCCGCCGCCGGGATTCCGATCCCGATTTCCAGCCACCGTAGGCGCGGTCTTGCGGACAGTGAGCAATGGGTAGCTCGCTGTCCGGCCGTCCGGTAACTGTCCGGACTAAGCCCAAGTCGTCGACGGCACGCGCTGTTCCCGCGCGCCTCAAGGAGTTGTCAGCAACAGCAGGGGCCCAGCCGGGTCGAAGCCTACCGGGGCCAGGGTTATCCGAAAGGGCGCTCGAGCCCCGGTATGAAGGCTTGAAGGAACGGGATGGGTTTTTTAGTCAGTAAGAGTCTGACACTATCTCCCGCTCCGCCCAAGAGCGGGGGTTGTCATAAGATGATTTTTCCCATCGAAAAAAAAAAAAAAACACCTAAGTTGTATATTGACGATTTTCACGTAACATATTTGCTTGAAATGGGTGACCAAATGGATGCGTGTTTTTTAATGAAGCAAAATATATCATATACAATTATGGAAGATATTTTTATATACCTATACGTATAAACTTCGCTCTTTTGTGATCTCAATAACTTCTGCCAAATCTTCATCTTGTCGCTAACAAAAATGCTATACCTTCTAGTCGCTTTTATCATCAAATTTTTGCATACCTTTAAGAATATTTTTTTTGTTTGGAGCCAAGAATTTATTACAATCAGTTATACTTATCTGCTCAATTGTGTAACAGTTCTTTTTATTAACGAATATATACAATCGTGATCTCCCAGGTCTATAAAAATAGTAGTAGATAAAACACTAAGAACAAAGTGGAAAGAATTGGATGGCCCTAAGGGTAAACAACTGCTAGTTGAGAGAAAATGCACGCTGAAGACATTTGATCTAAATTTAAAGAGCATTGCAGAACAAAAGCAGCTGAAATTTTATGGACCTTTTTACTTCGGTAAATATCCTAAATGTGAAACGGTAGGATAAAAAAGGCTTTAGCTATCAAAAAAATCTAATTTAGTTTAGTGTTCGCTAGCAGAAGAAGGTAAGAACAAATATAAAAAACCGGCCAAGTGCGAGTCGGACTCGCCCATGGAGGGTTCCGTAGCAGCAAGTAACATAATATAAAAGTTCTTGTAGTTCGTTGTAACTTTGATCGATGTTTTAATAACAGTGTATTTTTTTAGATTTATGATTTATAAAAAAAAAAACTACTTACTAGATCTTGTTCAAACCAATTTTCTTTGGTAGTTTACATGGTAATGTACATCATATATTTTTTTTAGTTTTATCATTCTCTTATTTTAGAAGTTACAGGGGGGGGGACACACATTTTACCACTTTGGAAGTGTCTCTCGCGTACACTATTCAATTTAGAAAAAAATGATATTAGAAACCTCAATATCATTTTTGAAGACCTGTCCATAGGTACCCCACACGTATGGGTTTGATGAAAAAAAAATTTTTGAGTTTCAGTTCTAAGTATGGGGACCCCCAAAATTTATTGCTTTTTTTCTATTTTTGTGTAAAAATCTTTAAGCGGTTCACAGAATACATCTACTTACTAAGTTTCAACAGTATAGCTCTTATAGTTTCGGAAAAAAGTGGCTGTGACATACGGACGGACAGACAGACAGACAGACAGACAGACAGACAGACATGACGAATCTACAAGGGTTCCGTTTTTTGCCATTTGGCTACGGAACCCTAAAAAGCAAAGATACGCATAGCTAAAGATAGAATAAAAAGCCAAGCTGTTTACAATAGTCTAAAAAGGGCTAATACAGAAAAAGAAGTAATCAGAATAGCTAAGCATAGGCATTCACGTGGAGGCTTCCACGGATATTAAAATAAATAAGTAACGCAAAAAATAACGACTAAAGATACACACCTCAACCGTATGCTCCGCCGTATCTTCCGGGCGGTCTACATAATGGTGACACCCAGGCGTCACTTCCGCACGAATCCGGTGCAGGAACCTCCCGAACTGACCATGTCCGGTGAGGATCTGCGTCATGCGGAAGGTGAGGACGCCGTGAGGTCTTTCCAGCCACGCCTCAAAGAAGGGACTTATCATAATACGAGTGATAATGGCGTGCCCATTACAGCCTACTTTAAATAGCACTTATTTACTGATGCTTGGAATGTACTGTATGTCAATATGCTTTTATTGATAAACAAATCGTTTTAAAATCGTAGTTTGTTTTACCGTAATATAAAGTGGTAACCTTCATAAACTAACGCCTTTTCTCGTGGAGTAAGCAAGTATTTAAATCGCTAACTGCTGCGACCCTTACACATTCCTTTTGCTTCGTTTACGTTCGCAAGGTAATTTACGTTTTGGCTTATAACTATCTTATGTGATAGAAAAATAAATAAATTGGTTGCTTTCAATATGAATCGCAAGCACAGAATTATTATTTACTATTTTGTTTTACGAACCTAACGCGGACGAAGTCACGGGCAACAGCTAGTTGAAAATATTACACTCTCTCAAGAAGTACGGACTCCGAGTGAGGAGGAGCAAAACAGAGTACTTGAAATGCACCTTTAGCGGGAACAAAATCCCAGAAACTATTTGCATTGAATCAACACCTATCCACACTTTTTACCCAACTACGGCAAAGCCAAAGGAGGGTTATAACATATTTAAATATGTGGGCTTTATGCTCACTGCGGATTCCAATATAGACGCTAACGTTGCGCACCGAGTAAACGTGGCGTAGCAAAAATAGCGGTCGCTCACTAGAGTTCTGTATGATCTTTTCATACCCGTACAGACTAAGGGCAAAGTCTATATGATGGTAGTTCGACCGGCATTACTGTACGGTTCTAAATGCTGGTCAGTAAAATCAAATAAACACACGCACAAAAAGTCTACTTGAATGAAATGAAGAAACTGCGGTAGGTGGGAGTGTGATTAAGATAGACAGAGTATATTGGGACAGTTTTGAGGTAGCGTCCATCACATTCAAAATGATAGAGCACCGCCTAAAATGACATGAGTCCGTCTTTGTACAGTGATATGTGCTTAAAGTTTTAATAAATAAATAAATGTCATGAACAATGTCAATTGGTCTAAGTTGAGTAAGACTAAGTAGTAAAAACAACCCTAAATTTACACGAACAAAAGAGAATGAGAGACCGCCCGCCATTAATCTGGTGGTCTAATATAGAGAGGAACCTCAAGAAAGCCCAATTGCTAAAATCCACAACCCAGTTTTAAATCGAAATGGCAGCAAAATGAAGTTTACATTCAATTTGACCATCTTATATAAAATCGATGTCTAAAAGGTTCTGTTTTTTTAAGATGCGGTGGAGTTCAAATCGACAACATCATTTTTAAACAGGAGCCTATACTGGAAAAAGAATCGAATATTCTAGAAATACGTAAATTTATTTCATGCTTCCAAAAAGTTCCATTAGATGTAAGTATCACTCTATAATCCATTTCCAGAATTAGACCTAAAATATTTATCCAAAGATATTTTTTACTTTAACGTTTAAAATATTTTTCATAGAGGAGAGGCGTTTTAATTATGACAAATTACCATATTGTTTACAGATAGACACATATTTAAGAATAAATCTGCAGATAATAACAGAAAATGTGACAGAAAAGTGTTTAAATATCACGGAACTAACAACAGAACCCAATACAAATAAACTAACAGATAAGGTAAAGCAAACATTTGAAAATTACTTTTCGCATTTTGACACTGAAATAAATTACGTGAAAATTGATGATGAAGAAACAATAGAAGACGAAATTAATAAGAAACTAAACTTTGGAACATCGAATATTTTTATTTTTCATAATATACTGGATAATAGCAAGGTAAGATAAACAAGTCATGCTTTCTGCATTGTATCTTATCTCATAATGTACAACCTTATTTTTAGTATATGTTAAACGACCAATTTGAAACCGTGCACTAGCTTCTGACGTTTTATAAGTGCCCATGTAGGCCTGTGTGAAATAAAACATTTTTATTTTGAAATTTTAAACATGAAACATATGTCCAGTATTTTTATGCAAAGAACCTATGTACAAAACTTCAAAACTGTACTATGAAAAATCATAAAGTTATAAGCCAGTTATGGTACCTGGTTGGTGACATAAATACTTGGTGTACAGAGCGACTGAGGGGCAGTTTCACTCCTGCACCCAGCTGTCTGCAATGACCTGAAATTACCTGTGTTGTACATAGTGTCGGTGGTGTCCAACTTGTGACATTTTTTTTAAATATTGTTTGGAAAAATTATAACATGATGTAAAAATTATTGGAATCGATTCAGTTACTGATTCTATATAATATTCAGGTTTTGCATTTTACTAAACATAATGCTGTATGTGCAAAGTCCTCATCGCATCTGGCAGTCTGTTTGCGGTAAACACAGAAAATATTGCTAATACGGTTTTTATACGGTTTGTGCCAATAGACAGAGTAATTTATGAAGGAGGTATAAGTTTACAGTTATGTTACCACACCCATACCAAGCTGGATCTGGTCGCTAGTTTAACTTAATTTAATGATTTAAGGTTATTTTTTTTCGGTTATTTTAAAGTCAAAGTCAAATATTTATTTGTTACACATAGGTTTATATGATAGTACATCATGGTGTTAGTTAAAAAATAACGTTTCACTATGTGTTGCCTTGCTGGGCATACAAATATTGTTTCACATCGTACATAAAACATTAGATACATTCTCATGTTGTATGTTCTATGACTAATTAAAATTAAATCTTTAACTGGAAATTATAACACATCACAATAAAACAAAATAAAATTTTAAAATAGAACAGAATCTCTTAAAACAATGTTTAGTAACTGAAATAGGCTGCTACTAAATAAATCGGAGAATGTGGAGTTAGGAATAGTTTGTCACTTATCTTCTAGATATTCATTAGTACTATAATATGCTTTTTGTATTAGGAATTTAAGGAGTGCTTTTTTAAAGTATTTTAGATCTTTTAAAGTTGTTATGGATTTAGGTAGTTTATTAAATATTTTTGGTGCCATTCCTAAAAAAACTTTTCGAGAAAAGAGCGGTTTGGTGGGTTTTTGATTTGAGTGCACCTTGATGACGTTTGGAGGATAGAGTTTCAAAAAGGTTAAAATGATCCTTGTTATTTTTCAGATACTGAATAAAGTTTATGACGTTTTAAATAACAACACCTTTATATTAACTACTGTCCAAAATAACTATGATTTTCAACCGAACGATAAAAGTTCATTCAAAATTATTACTTCTATGACCGTTGGAGAATATAAAATGGTTCTCTTGAGAAAAACTAAACAAGAAAATAATACTTCATACGTACTTGTGTCTGATAGTAAGTTTTCTTGGATACCATATATGAGAACGAAATTGGAAAGCGGTAAGAGAGTCGTGTTAGTTACCAAACGAGAAGAAAGCTCTGGGTTAACAGGTAATATTATTAATATTAATCTGCACTAATATAATAAAGAGGTAAAGTTTGTTTTTTTTTTGTTTGTAGGAGGTAATCTCTGAAAGTACTGGTCCGATTGCTAAAATTTTACCACCGACAGAAAGCTGCTTTATTCTTGAGTGACATAAGCTATATTATATGTACGCGGGCGAAGCCGCGGGTAAAATCTAGTAATTAATATTATATCATCTACAAAACAGAAATCAAATAGAGATTTTGTGTTTATTTAGGTTTCGTAAAGGCTCTCAAGAAAGACGGTTTTAGGAATGTTGGACTTTTTATGATAAATGATAATAAGGCACCGGAATTTTCACCTCAACTAGCGTTTTACAAAGAACAAATTGAGAAAAACTTAACGTTCAATATATTGGTTAAGGTAAATATTTTAGATATTTTTTTGACAATTGTTTTTTTTTTTTTGTATTTTACATTCAAGTTTACATAGGTAAAGAAGACAGTAAAGAAGAACAGGCAAAAAAAACCCAGACCCGACAGAAAAGTAACATACCTCAGTTTTTTTGTTATTATTTATATAATCATAATATATAGTTTTTATATTCGAAATCAATGGCTAACACCAAAATATTGCCTTATGTTTTTGTTCAGGCTTTACACTAAAAAAGTACAAAATGCCTACGTATCTACACAATTCGTAAATATATGTAACTAAATGACGTAGAAAAGTAAGTAGTTATGGGATGTATTAAAAAAAATAATAATAATGTAATAAAAATACGAATACCTGTTATCGTAACGATGATTAATGAACTTTTTAGTTCTCTAATAACCGATATAAGCTCGAACTGGCGTCAACGAATTAGTGGAATAAACCGATCTGAATCATCGAATATGACGATTTTAATTAATCCTAAGTTGAGGGCGAATCCAGAAGGGCATGCTCTGACCCCAGTACTAGAGGCAAAAAGGAACGGGGTGGAATTTTTTAGTCAGTAAGAGTCTGACATGCCCTCTCGCTCCACCCAAGGGCGAGAGATGTCATTAGATGATTTTAAACCACCTTAAAAAAAAAAAATCCTAGGTTGAATGTTGTACTCGGAGTTCAAAAATTATATAATACAGCTGTATCTCCAGGTCTCCTGGATACATCCCATAACTATTTATCGTCATTTAGTTACATACATTACGAATTGTGTAGATAAGTAGGCATTTTGTATTTTTTTAGTGTAAACCCTGAACAAAAACATAAGGCAATATTTTGGTGTTAGCCATTGATTTCGAATATAAAAACTATATAATATGATTATATAAATAATAACAAAAAAACTGAGATATGTCACTTTTCTGTCGGGTCTGGGTTTTTTTTATATGGGACGTGACCGTTCTTCTTTTAATTCAAATATTTTTCCGATTGCGGTTCCTTTAATTTAATTGATTATTATTTTTAGGGACTGTGGGGAAATTATTACTATCTTCCTGGAAACGATTCAAACGAGGCAAAAAATGAAATATTGGCTAGTAGAGTAATAAAAGACATTGGCACATTTAAATGTAAAGAAAATAGAAAAATGCCTAGTTGTGAAAATGTTCAGGTACCTAAATTATAACGTATTACTTTTCTTTTGGTTAGCAAATTGTATGACTTTAGTAAATGAGTATAATTTGATTTTAGGTCCATTATGCTGGAACTTCTACGCCCTGCAATCTATCTTTTGGAATGGATTTTAGTGGTTATAATACAAGGTAAAATTATTTGACTTATTCCAAATAAAAATAATAAGTAAATACTTACCCCCGAGTATTTCTCAAACCATATTTGAGCCCAAAAACTTGTCGATTTTGCTTACAAGTTGGGTTTGAAACGTTTTTAACACAAAATACTCAATTCAGGACCCCGCTTTTAGGTTTACCGCCTATTTGGTTATGTCCAATTACACTCCTTTAATTTATTCTAGCCAACTTTTTTTAATTTTTTTGGGTGGGTAATTCTTACCAAATAACATATCCCGCTCAGAGTGGAGTGAGAAGGATTATTCAATATTTACTGACTAAAACCCTGTCATATTCTTTCAGTTGCTTTTTATGTTTCAGGACTTTTTTAAGGTGGGACTTTTCCACTCTAGGGCACGGAGAGGGCGTGCCAGACTTTTACTGACTAAAACCATACATACGTTCCTTTAGTTACCTTTTGCATTCTAGGACCACGGGTTTTCCGTTCAGAAGTTAACCTAGGGCTTCAGGAGGCTTCGGCATTGCTGAGCCCCAACGGTTTTGCTGACATCTTTTTGAGGCGCTTGTGGAACACTATGCACCTTCGACGACTCAGGTTCGGTTCGGACGGTTACTAGACGGCTGTTAATCGGGGTCGGGATCCCGGCGGCTAGGATGTGAGGATGCACGTTCCCACAAGCGTGCGGTCGCCTCCTTCGTTAGTATTACTGCTTCGCAGAAAGAGGCAACCACCCCAACCTCTCCTGGACCATAAGTGTTTCAGGACTACGTTGAATTTTTCAAAGAATTGTGCCCTGGATTGTTAGCTAGCCTGATTGGTTTTTCTCATTTTTTTCTATGGAACTCTATACAGTTTATTTATTACAGAGGTGAAAAAGTGATGGGCTTGGTGGATAGTAGTGCGCTGTGTAGCGAAGTTAACTCAGACATGGCACTACTGTGGCCGGTGCCAAACTATTGGACTTTGGAAGATGCTGCTACAGTACCTCAACCTTATGTATATGCTTATTACTGTTTGGTAAGCTTTAAAAATATTTCAGAATTTGTACAGAACATTCAGTTAAAGGGCTGCGAAAATGTTTGCCCATGCGGGGACTGCTGGTGCAATTTGGCTTTCACTGCCCCCGACTAGCGGTAACCCAATCCCCATGGGTCTTCTTTTCTTACTGGAAAGTGGCTTTCCTATACGTCTAAGAGAGGTGCGCATGGATCACTACGCGCCACCATCTCGGGTCCAGGATGATGGCCCGATAGATGTCCCCTAACACGTCGACCCTGGACCTTTTTAGGGGAATTGGAAAACGTCATTGTCTGCCCTTCCTTGACGCCCGGTACACCTGGTCCGGAACGGCAGAGAACTCTTCTCCCTTTACCATTCGGCAGTCTCCTTTTGCGAGATGACATTTTTGCAGAAGGTGAGCGAGCACCAATCCGATTTATTTCATGATTGACTCGACAATGATTGTATTTCCTCTGACCACAACGCTTAATCCTGGCGGCGGTGCCCGTCGGGGACCATGGAAAACAATGGTCTCCGGCTTGCTGCGGGCCACCTCAAGACCCAAGCGCCGAATGTGACTATCAACCTGTGACTCCTAACCTAACCTGACCAAACCTAAGTTATGCACACATAGTATTCATTGTAGGGTACAAGGGAAACGGAGAGAAATTAATTTTAATGCACCAGTACAAATGCTTGATTTTATGTATATAGATGACTAATAGTAAATGTCTTTCAATGGAAAAATAAACACATTAATTTCTATAAATCTTTGTTGGATAAAAATAGAATAGGATAAAATTACTTCTATTCGGGGCAAATATAACACAACGTTTATGAACACAACGTAAAAAAAAAACAAAGTACTAAGCGCACCGAGCGTGCCCGCACTGACAGAGTGACCACCTCAGCATTTGCTAGGCGTTAGAAATTCTTATGAAATTGACAGTAGTATCATCACAGCGCTAATGTTCTATAATGGGCTTCTTGAAATAATTATTTTATAAATGACTTTTATCATTAGTTTAAATTGTTAATTACGATATATTGTATGTATGATTTTTTTGTTTATCTTTTATATTCACTTCCTTTTCTCTAAGTTTCTTTCTAACGATATTTTTTTCTGCATCACCCAAAAGTTGAACAAAAGTACTCAGGTACTAAATACTAAGTAGATACATATTTCACTTGTTACATTTAAATAAATTGAAGTATTATTATGTAGTTTTAAATATGGCTTTATGGTTTTCAGATGGTGCAAAACAAATTGCAGAAGTATGATTCAGTTTTAGTGTTAGATGGCGCAGGAGCTTTAGGTCAAGCCATTATTTCTATATGCCTTGATTTAAAATGTACTGTTTTTACATTAGTTAACAACGTAAGCGAGCAACGTCTTCTGCTTAAAATATTTCCAAATCTAAAAGGTAATTTTAAATAATTGAATATCTCTTAGGACTAGTAACTGTAACAAATTACTACATTATAACTATCTAATTGTTCAAATTAATTGAAATTAAAAATAATGAATAATTGTTATCTATTTTCAGAGGAGCACATCACTTATTTAGAATACAATGTGCAGTCTATGGTAGCTTATCACGCAAAAAAAGATGTGTTGTGTACATATGTTATTAGTTGCGCAAGAGGTGAATTACGTAAGGTAAGATTCTATATCTACGCATTAGTTTTATTAGCATTCTTTTTCAGTCTAGTATTGAATGCTCAAATAGACCGAGAAGTAAACATTGACCTCTACTACGGCGTCGACACTGATAGTTTTTAGAACTGGCTACTTTTAAAGAACATAATAAAAAATAGTACATTGTTACACTAGGGGTGAAAGTAACTCATTTCGTCCCGAGAAGGAGTTGGCGGCCGAGCGAAGCGAGGTCGCTAATTCGAGGGGTTAAATGGGTTACTTTCATCCCGAGGTAAACACTGTGCTTTTCATTACGAATACGAGGAAACTAAAAATAAAACAAAAAGTTTGTGAAACATAAGTCGTCGTACCTATGATTTTAAGTAGGTATCTTTCTTCTGATTTAGGCGGTAAAAGGTATTCCACTACTGCTTTAGCCTCTTTTCTTATGAAATTAGGCGTTATTCACTATTTTAACCTAGTAAACATGACGTGTTAATACAATTCTCTGTTTTACGGAAATGTAAACAAAACTCGAAAAAACCAACGACTGATTGCCACTTTCCCGCCATTTTTTTTTTCTGCGACCGGCCGGCTATTCAGCCTCATTAATGAAAAATTAGAAATTAATTGTAATCTTTTAAAAATAAAGTATTTTAAAGAAATAGTTGAACAAGTAAATCACTTAAAATATAACATTATTAATTAATACTTGTCTTTAAGTTATTTCAATTTTATATCGCGCTGTGATTGACTGGCTGTATGGAAAATTGGAACATGGTTCAATAGAAATGTGAAAATAGAACTAGTTTTTTTTAATAATTTGACAGCTGTCAGTTGTAAAGTAAAACTCCCTAGGGATGAAAAGTATCACTTTCAGCCCGCTCCTCAGGCAACTTCAGACCTACTTTCAGAGTATGAGTAATGAAAAATAAGTTTAAATTTTGAAAATAGAACTCTTTGCTAATATACCAACCCGCAATGGGCCCGCGTGGTGGATTACGGCCCATTCCCTCTCCTTGAGAGGAGGCCTGAAACCCAACAGTGGGAACATTATAAGACCGACTATGCTATGCTAATATACTAATTTTATTCGTTTGACATTTATTTTACGATTTGGCGGCAAACTGAAATTTGTCTGTGTCATGCCAGTATGAATTTAACGCAAGAGTAACTTATCAGCAGATTTGGACAAGCTTAGGCATCGGTATGAGTCAAGTGCACAAAATCCTCCACAAACATTTAACCGTTAGGAAGCTTTGTGCCCGGTGGATACCTCATTATTTGACCGAGGCCCAAAAACTCCGTCGTGTTGATTGGTGCCGTAAAATGATACAAAGATTTAACGAAGGTGACTCAAAAGCTGTGTTCGACATACTTACGGGTGACGAACGCTGGATTTATTTATATGATCCGGAAAATAAAAGACAATCAAGGGTGTTTCCTTCCGAAGAGTTGCCAACTAAATTGAAGAGAGGTCGAAGTGTAGGAAAAAAGATGGTGGTCTCATTCTTCGATAGGACCGGTCATTATGCGACAATTGTTTTAGAAGATCAAAAGTCAGTTACTGCAGAGTGGTATACTAACAAATGTTTTCCACTTGTCTTGGAAAAAGTTCGAGAGAAACGACCTTGCAGTAGGATCCTCCTTCACCTAGACAACGCCTCCTCGTACACCGCCGGGCGAACGATCGATTACTTGGCGTCATCAAACGTGGAATTGCTGGGTCACCCGCCATATAGCCCCGACCTCGTATTTATCACACTGGACTGGTGGTTGTCCAAGTGCGCTTTTGCCTGCTTGTTATTCGCCATTTTGGCGCTGTTGGCCGTGACGACAAGGAACGGTACTAAAACTAGTGATGTCGACCTCAGCAAAACAAATATTGATAAATGTTAGTAAAAAACATTATCTACTTTATTACGTTATATAAATAAATTTGAAAGTAGGGTGAGGTGTCCAACAGTGAACCATGACAAAGTTCCACATTCAAATCTCAAATGTTTTTAAACATAATGAAGATTTTTTTACTAGAGGATTGCTCATTTATCTATCTTTAATTGTGCATATTAATTTTAGACCCAAACGTAACTGGATAGGATATATTTAAGATTTTTTAACCCCTGAGTCCCCAAGCATTTAAATAGGTTTATATACGGATAAATAGAAAAGGTTGCTTATTTTAGAAATTTACAGACTACTTTATGAAGAATTTCTTATTAACATTCTTAGATACATAAACAATAAATAAACCCTCAAAATTTTAATAATCTACGTGGACTTTTAATAATGGGTGTTTTGCATAGTTCGTGCAAATTCGAAGCAATCCTACATTTTATATTTATTGTCGAATTATTTTGTTTTTTCTTACTAATATCGTTAAAATATGGATAATCTTTGAACATTTCGTCGTTTCTACTTGTTTTTTTATTAGTAACTTTGAATTTGATAACATTTCTAAAATCGAACTGAGACGGTAATGAGAACGATAGGGAAGGAAATGATATTGAAGCCTTTAAGGCCCAAGCGCCCTAAAAGTGCCATAAAACAGTGACTTTCTGAAGCCTACTCCTCGGTAACGGCCAGGTTAATAGGTTTGAAAAAAATATATGTTTGTAATAGATTCATGAACAACATTATCAACATTTGATTTTTTCGTGCTATTAATACTTTTGTCTAAAAAAAATATTTAGCAATTTCGCAACTTTTCGCAACTTTTCCCTACTCCTTCAAAACGGCTTGGATCTTTAGAAACATTTTTACACATAAAAATTGGTGGTTAAATATTCTTTAAAGTGAACATAGCATATGTAAATCAATCAATATTTAGCAAAGAAAATGGATTTAAAGGTCAGCCGCGCGCTTTCCGGGCCCTGCTGGCCGCAAATAAATGCACAGATATGCGTACTGCCGCCTAGGCGGGTGCGAGAGTTGCATCCATTTAATTTCGGCCAGATGGTTCAAGGGACTATAAGACTTAATAAAAGAAGAGGTGTGCGAAGGTAATGAAAAAAAAACAGAAGGCAATGCTATTAAATTAAAGAAACGACGGTAAACGAACGGAATGAGGAAGAAGGTAATGAGGTTTAAATCCTTTATTCAGTTTTTATTAAAAAATATCAAAATTACAAACCTAATACCTATTCCAAACTTCTAAGGGAATCATTGAAATTGATAATAAGCTAAGTAATTAACAAAATCATATATACTCACGTTATAATACGGACGATAGGAAAGAGAACGATTCCAGAATAATCACCTCCCGCGACACTTAACACGAAAATATCTTTTTTTCACAAGCAAGGATGCACCTGTTACGATGTTCAATGGCATACTGAGATGTGCGCGGGGCTTGACATTGCAGTAGAGTAGCATTTATGGTCAAGCGCAAACTATAGTGTGGATTTCTTTTCATAACGAGGGTAATCAGACAAAATAAAAAATAAATATTCATCAAATCATATTTTAATATATTGAGAAGATAGCATTATTTAATTTAGGTGTAAACGTTGTGTTTTTTAATATACTTAATTAATATAATTATTTTGTTTCTATTTACTCCGATTTATTTGATTAAAAAATACATTTATTAAGGATAGTAGTAAATGGACACCGAAGGAAATGAGAATAAGTAGAGTTTTTTATTAATAATTAATTATTTATGCTAATTACTACTGTAAATACTGCATGCATGCACGCATAACTGTATTGCATTTGGTATCCGTTGGAAAGAATATAGATATTTATGGAATAAATTGATGTTATTTTACTGGACGCATAATATGCACGAAAAAAAATAAACACCCTAATATTAGTGTTCAACTAAATGACGCGCGAATGCCCGCGTTCGCGCGAACGCCGGCGTTCGCTTGGGGTTTGAGGGGAGAATTAACTCGCTGAGTCCAACACGTAGGACACACTGAACCAGGGGCTAGATCCATATGTACACAGTAAACCATCCTATTTATTATACAGTAAATTATGACTATTTTTGTCAAAAAACTAAAAGTAAAACAAACAAAACTTCTTGTATACGTTACCAATGATTCAACTTTATTAAACATAATTTTATTTATATTTTATTTTTAATCGGAAATCGTTTATTTCAAATAGACCAATTAAAGGATTTTTGCAATTGTGAAAATGTCGGTCAGCCAAAAAGTGAAGCTACATTGCGCGTTTCGAAGCGTAGATCACTAGTATAATGGTTGTTTTTAGGAGTCTAGTTGGTAGTTATCAAATTCTGAAGCCAAACTTTCCTTTCCTCAAAGTCTTTTGGAAATTTGAAAAAAAAATTACGTTAGGAACGCTTGTAGTTCCGATTTTGCATATCCAATTAAGATTGGACAATTCATATAAATTATATAGAGTTCGAGAAAATAAATTGGATGCATCAGTTAAAATAAGTCAATAAGACGGAAAACCGTATTATTATACTATACTATCGATAATGAAACTATCGATATGATGCAATCACTAGTTGGAAATTGTAAATACATGACGTTTTAATGTCCTAAATTTTTTATAGTCCTACTGCTTAGCTTATAATTTTGTTTAACTGTTTTGTTAATATAACAATTAACTCTTTGAATGTCGTAATTAGAGACACAATAGAAAGACAATTACCTTATGTCGGACTGTGTAACTTAAGACATTCGAAAGGTTAATATATTATAACCCTAGTGCCTAGTGTATACATAAGTACTCAAAAATCTTCTTTTTTGTTATATTAACCTCGTAATTATAAATGTATGTACTTTTATTTGATGTCATTCATTACCAAAAACAAACCTCCAAGATTTCGTTGTTCTATCTAATACTTCTCAACGCTGTATTTTGCTAGACTTAGTGTCCCCTGCTGCTAGTCTGTATGAGATTAGGATGGCTCTGAAGCATTTTAATAACAAAAAGGCACCGGGTGATTCCGGAATTAGGAGACCGATCCTTAAGGCCCTTCAGAAGCCATTTGATTCCGTCATACTCGAGAGTAAAACACCACAGGCATGAAGTGGAGGTGTGGTGGTACTCTTTTTTAAGAAGGGCGAAAAGGCCTTGCTCAAGAATTATAGACTCATTTCACTTCTGAGCCATCTCTACAAGCTGTTTTTCAGAGTTATAACGAAACGTCTCGCGCGCAGGTTATAGACTTGGGCTATGCTGCAGTCTCTCCAACGGTGCCAGATTGACTATCGGTTTATTGAGGTGCTGAAGTGTTTGTACGAAAACGCCATTATGTTAGTCCGACTTCAGGACCAGACCAAGAAACCTATCCTCCTGCAGCGGGGTATGAGGCGGGGAGACGTAATTTCTCCGAAACTGTTTACAGCCGCAGTGGAGGATTGGAGGATGTCTTCAAGGTTTTGAACTGGAGTGGCCTGCGCATCAATATCAATGGCGAGTATATCACTCACCTTCAGTTTGCCGACGACATAGTAGTTATGGCTGAGACTTCCGAAGAGTTCAGCACAATGCTCAATGACCTCTATAGAGCTTCCGAAAGAGTGAATCTTGAAATGAATATGGACAAAACTAAAGTCATGATTAACAACCATGTAGCACCCACTCCTATCAAAATCGGAAACTCTATACTCGAAGTTGTGGACGATTACGTCTACCTCGGACCGACAACCCAGTTGAGTAGATCTAATTTTGAGAAAGAGGTCAACCGTCGACTTGGGCTCGGCTAGGCAGCGTTCGGGAAGCGGAGCGGTATCTTTTCGTCCAATATACCACAGTATCTCAAAACGAAATTCTATAACCAATGGGTGTTGCCAGTGCTGAAATTTGGTGCTGAAACGTGGTTGTTCACAAAGGGCCTCATCAGAAGGCTTAAAGTCACCCAAAGAGCAATGGAAAGGGCTATGCTCGGAGTTTCCTTACGTGATCAAACCAGAAATGAAGATATCCGCTAGGTTGCCAACATAGCACGGAAAATCGCCATACTTAAGTGGCAATAGGCAGGGCACATTGCTCGCAGTACAGATGGTCATTGGGGCCGAAAGATTCTCGAGTGGCGACCGCGTACCGTAAGACGCAGCGTTAAAAGGCCTCTTACAAGGTGGACCGATGTGGGAGGCCTATGTCCAACAGTGTACGTCTATCGGCTAAAATGATGATGACGATGTTGATTCTGCGGATCCTGATACAGCCAAGTTAGTCTGCCAGTTTGGGACGGAACCTATAAATCCTCAATACGTAAAGTAGAAAGAGTGCAAAGAGCCATCTTGAAGGTCAAGCACTTTATGCATAGGGATTTCCCAACTCTCCAACTATACTAAGACGCCAAAGTCTTGACCGTGAGACAGCTCTTTGTGCTCCACGGTAGTGCTTCAGAAACACTCCATGTTGCACCTAGACCCCGACAAGCTGAAAAGATGGAAAGGCCTTACCGTATGCGGCACTTTCTATGTTCTTGAAGAGTTTAGGGTTGTTACTCAAAATGTAGTTTATTTGGTTCCTATTTTTTTGGTCTGGTGTAATCCATGTCCATAAGTTTTTTCTGTTTTTCTTCAATATTGTATTCATTATTGTGAATTTATTTTAAGAGCGTATTGGACGAGTTTTTCGCCTCTTGGGTTCCTTTTTCCGTAACAAAAGGGTCCTATTATACTGTTTTCGTCAAGTTTTCTTTTATCTATTTTTGCATTCAGATCTCCTAGCAGTATGATGGCTTTACCTGATGCTAGGTTTCGGGCGTTTTCTATCTGTTCGTAAAAAGCATCGACCTCTTCTTCAGTTGCTCCAGAGGTGGGGACGTAAACCTGAATAATTATAATCTTCATTGATTTGAAGTTTAGATTCAGCAAACAAACTCTTTTCGATATCCCTATGTAATTTTCTATGTTGTTTTTTAACTTTTTCTTAATCAGGAATCCAACTCCATGTAGCCCTTTTGACTCTCCGGTGTGGTAGAAAATGTAGTTATCGTCTTCTATAATATTATTACCTTCTCGCCTGATTTCCTCGAGATCGATAATGTCATATTTGATTTTTTCTAGAGAATACTTTAGCAATATCATTCTTTGTGGTAATAGTAAAAATTTTACATTGTATGTGCAGATGTAGAGTTTTTGACATACTGGAGGGTTGTTGTCTAAACCTCTGAGATTGAGAGGGGCTGGCGGTAGTTCTATTTAGTAGCTTGTTTTGAGTAGTACGAGGGGGGAGGAGTTTTATTAGGTATTGTGAACGTAAGTTTTTTTTATAATGTAGTTGTTTATACTGTTCATTTTATTTATCTTCGCGGGCTGTAATTATGTATTATGTTTTGTAAAAAGTTATAGAACCAATTAAATTGACCACTAGAGTGTATTGATTAGTTTGGAAACCATTATTATTATTATTGTTATTGTAATTTGAAAACATAGTTGAAGTTTGTGATCATTTATTACTTTTGCTTTTGGAAACCATAGCATTGATTAATGTAGCAGCACTTTTTTTTTTCCAATTTGTAAATGTTAAGTACCTTGGAGCATTTTTATTAGGTTACGTCTTTTTGTTTGACATTACGAGCATGGCAGTTGAGAGTTTGTCATGTTCACCTAAATATCTCCATGGAGTTTCTTGCACGTTCTTCTCCATAAAGATCTACGCTTTGGAACGTGCAATTTAGGTTCACTTTTCTTGGACTGACCGACATTTGACTATTCAAAAGTGCCTACAAATGGACCATTTGAAGTAAATGATTTTGAATTAGAATTGAATTTGTTGTAAATCATAATGTAAGTAATACAGTCCTGCAAGGTTGTTAGTATTTTACAATTAACCCTGTATAACAGATACGTAAAGAAATAAAAATACTTTGTTGATACAAACAGTCGATGACTGGCCAAAGAAAGAGGGGAAGGAGGAAAATCGGAATTATCTGAATCAGAAGGTGCTCACCGGAACTCCGTAATAAATCAATGGATCCTATTCATGTGTAGACATCATCATTTAGATTATAAGGTGCCTTTAAAGTGATCTGATGATGGAGCAAATGAAAATATATAATTTAAAATCTTTCAAGACATCTGTGGTCAATTGCCTTTTCCTACAAAACATATTTAGGTGCATATCTTTTTTTTCTGCAATGGTTTTGGAGGTGAAAGCAGTAGCAACAAGTACAAACCGAATCCTTTACAATGGCATATGCCATAACTCAGTTAAACTGAGCCCAATTGTGGTATAGAACTACATTTTTTAGATTATAGTTCTATATAACGGCCAGTCTGCCTAGTCGTACGAAAATGTAATTAATTTTATATTATAACTAGCTGTACCCGCGCGGCTTCGCTCCCGCTCTTCCCTACTTCAGCCTACTATACCCTACTCTACCCTACTATACCCTACTCTACCCTACTCTACCCTACTCTACCCTACTCTACCCTACTTTACCCTACCCTACTCTACCCTCCTCTACCTTACTCTACCCTACTCTACCCTACTCTACCCTACTCTACCCTACTCTACCCTACTCTACCCTACTCTACCCTACTCTACCCTACTCTACCCTACTCTACCCTACTCTACCCTACTCTACCTTACTCTATCCTACCCTACTCTACTCTACCCTACTCTACCCTCCTCTACCTTACTCTACCCTACACTACCCTACACTACCCTACTCTACCCTACACTACCCTAATTTTCATTTTTTTTTTCCATAAGAACCTTCTCCTCATAATAACGAACACAACAAAAAAAAAATTAGCGAAATCGGTCCAGGCGTTGTAGAGTTATGCGCTTACCAACACATTTTGCGATTCATTTTTATATTATAGAAGATGAAAAGCATTTTGTATTTTCCATTATTAACATCAAATATATAATCAGTTTTTTTTTTTTTTTTTTTTATTAATTATATCTAGCAAGCCATGAAATGTGTTGGCCTGATGGGTACCTTTATAGATTTAAATAACTACGATAAAGAAGAGAACAAGGCATTTGGATTATCTTACTTAATGGGAAACAGGAATTATAAGTCAGTGATTCTATCAAGCATTTTTAAGACCAAAAATTTGGATCAGAAAAAAGTAAGTACAAATAGAAGTAAACAACTTTGTTTTGGAAGTGTGAAGTCCTTAAATTAATTATTTTACAATTTCTAGCGGCATTTTGTTAAGGTAGATTTTAGAATTGGTTGTTACTACTTTTTTTTTAGATTCTTCAACATCTATTAGCCGATGGCATAGCCTCAGGTGTAGTCAAACCACTGAGTAGAGTAATTTATCCTATAGTTGATGTTTCGAGAGCATTAAGCCTTGCCTTTTCAAAACGATGTGTTGGAAGAGTTCTGATAAATATGAAGGAAACGGTACTGTTAAATAAACAATTAGAATTTACGTCTCGGTATGTGTATTTTTTATTTTATTATTTTATTTTAATAAAAATGCAAAAGATTCCCAAGTCAATGATTAAGTGTAATCCATCATCGCTTACATCAGGTAAGATAGTGGTCAATCGTAAATTAATTTAAATCAATTGTTAATAGTAATTAATTAATGTTAATTGTTGATGGTAATTAATTTTAATAATTTGTTGAATTGACAACACAACAAACATACCTTTCATATTCCTTGTCGGAATCTAGAACATGTTACAGAATTATAATTTAGGTTATGATACATCAAAGGTATTTCTTTTAAGTTTGCAGCTTGATTTATGGTCATTACACAAATGTCATGTCACAATTATGTAAATTTTCAGAATCGCTTTCAGTTCAAAAGGTTCGTACATAGTGATTTGCGATGAAACCATTTTAGGAGTGGAAGTAGCAGGTTGGCTTATAAAGAAAGGCGTGAGAAAAGTTGTTCTACACCAGGAAAATACTTCTATATCAGCATACTACCAAGCTAGAAAAAAGTAAGATTAATCTTGAAACAACCTTTGTAATTAAAAATCGAGTTTTATTGATAAAAATTATAAATTGTATACAATACATTTGAAAAATATGCATTCTACGCAGTTTATAACGACCATTGGATTATTTCAGAACATGGAGCGAGTTCAGTGTACTATCTGCATTTTCTACGGAAAATCTACTGACTAATAGTGGATGTGCCAACTTACTCAATGAATGTGAAAAATTAGCTCCAGTGCAAGGAATTTTCATCATCAAAAATTTTGAAGGAGAACTTGAAACAAACATTAATATACAGGATAGCGTCACTAACAAATTAAGAGAAAATGTAACAATAGTATCAAATATTGATAAAGCTTCAAAGAAAATTTGTAACAATTTAAAGTATGATTATATTTGTTAAAATAATGATGGCAGGCGCATGGTAATTAATATAAATACCTATAACATAAATTTTTGATTTAATGTTACAGTTATTTTGTTGTGGTTGTACCATCTACGATTAATCAAAGTGGTGAAATTAGCGTATCAGCAATTGAAAATATTTGTGAAAACCGCAATGATGATAAACTGCCCGCGCTTGTCATACACACAGACGTTTTGATGGAGGTATTTTGTTAAAAAATCCTATGGTTCCAAGTTAGTATTTAACTATACAAAATGATCTCAAGTAACAAATAATGATTTCAGAAAAATATATCAGAAGGTTTATCAAAACTTTTTAATACTTTGAATACGAGCTTAAAGTATAAATACAGCAACGTGATTACTCGTGAATTGAATGGAGTAAAAGACATTAGTGTGGAATTTATGAACACAGTGTCCAAAATTATTGGTATGACCAAAACTATCATTTATTTATTTTTAATTTCTATTTTCGTTTTTTGTTTTGTAAACAAATTTGTGAGGAAAAGTGAAAGGACGGCGCTTCGACTAGCAGTGGAACATTATTGGCTAACTGAATGACTTATTAATAATTCTTAGACTTATTACTTATTATTAATTCTGCTGTTCAAGGAATTCCAAAATTTGAAGCTGTTGAAGAAACTAAAATTCTGAGCAGTTTTGGAATCAACGAAGCCTGCTTTGACGAAATAAGAAATCTTTTGAACAGAAATTTTAAAATTGATTACTCATTCGAGGAGCTGCAAAGAATTTCTTTAAGAAGGTAGATGTCTGATTTTTTTAATGTAACTTTAGAGATGTTGATCGTGCTCCTAAGATTAACCTACTACCCACTGACCAAAGATAACGATAAAATAAATTATTTTGTATGGTGTCCATGGTAATCATACTAGTAAACAGTATAATGTTGAATTTGTGTTTGTATTTATGTTTAATTAGAGGTAGATCAAAAAGTGTTAAATTTACTGTATCTTTAAATTTATTTAAATACCTAGTTGTCATTCATTAGTAGTTTTTCGTAACCAATTTCTATGTTTTATTCATTACTTTTTAATAAAAGCCTTACCAATAACGTTATTGTGTAGGTGTAGAAACTATTTTAATAAAACTCATAACTTTCAGTCTCAAAAAGCTATGCGATGATGCAAATCCAATTACTCCATCAATAGAGGGCTTGAAAGCTTTCTACAATTATATTGAAGTGGATGAAATCTATGCCTCAGAGCCAATTGTAATCCTGCCCAATATAATCACAACCTGCATTGATAAAGTAAGAAAAACATGAGGTACACATTATACTTTCAGTGTAATAAAAAAAAAAACTACAGTAAACTGAATTAAATTTCTAGTTGCCAGATGAATTGAATTCAGAAGAAACTCATTTAATAATGATACCAGGCTTTGAAGGACACAGTCGGATATTTTCATCAGTCGTTGAAAGATTGAAGATCCAAGCTGCTTCGTTGCAATTTTCACCTGATTTGGAAGGAGATAGCATACCTCAAATGGCTAAATATTTGTTGGAGGTAAATAAATATTTAAAGTAAAAGTTATTATTTGTATTCTTTTAATTTACTTTTTTATGGTAGGAAATCATTCAGTGCCTTCTTTCGCTCTAGGTGAAGCAAAAACTGGGCACGCCTTAATTATGGTAGTCTCTTTTTTGAGGTGTGGCTGGAAAGACCTCACGGCGTTCTCACCATTCCCATGACGCAAGTTGTCATCGGACATGGTCAAATTGGAAGGTTTCTGCACCGGATTAGTGCGGAAGAATCGCCCGGGTATCACCACTATGTGGACTGCCAGGAGGAAACAGTGGAGCATACGGTAGAGAGCTCACTCAGAGCACCACCACCGTGTCTTCGGGGGCAACCGGACAACAACGAAATCTCGCGCTGGATCTTGATACAGGCCAAGGTCCGTAGCGAAGAGGAGTGGCAAGCGGTCGCCTCCTTCTGCGAAGCAGTAATGTTCGTATAGGAGGCGGCCGCACGCGCACGCTTGAGGAAACGGCCTTTACGCCCAGCGACCGTGATCTTGATCCTGGTTTCCGGACACCGCAGGCGCGGGCTTGCGGACGGCAAGCGATTACTGCACGGCCGGATGGCAAGCTACCCATTGCTTGTCATCAGCAATCGTCTACCATAGCTGGCAATGGAGGTTGGGGTCTTGGTGGCTGCAGCGTGTGAATGTTCGTTTCCTCACGCGTGTAGCCATTTGCTAGCATTAGTGATTCACAGAAGGAGGCGACCGCTTGCCATTCCTCTTTGCTTCGCACCGTAGCCTGAATCAGGGGCTGGCTGCGAGTAGTCACTGCCGCCGATTATTTCCACGAGGACGTGCTCCGCCCAATCGTGGAATACCTCCAACGTATGCTCCACCATGGCCTTTGGGCGGTTCACACAATGGTGACACCTGGCCTTTCTTGCACCTGAATCCGATGCAGTAACCTCCTGTACTTACCATGTCCGGTGAGGACCTGCGTCTTGTCGTGGATGGTCAGAACGCCGTAACGCCTCTACTCAAAGAGGCACTTACCGTCATAATTACAGCGTGCTCATCCTTTTAATTTATCTAAGATTTGATCCGTTTTTCTTTTTATTTCAGCACGTAAAGAAGACATTCAAGTTCAATTCAAAGTTTTATATAATGGGATATTCGTTTGGTGTCAACATTGCGTTAGAAATGGCAGCTATGTTGGAAAAGGAAGGTACGTTTCGCAGATTTTTTAATTCATCCGTTATTATTAAATATATAAAGCATTAAGGAGGGATCAAAAATGGGCTATTATTCCGAAGAATTTTGAACATCAATGTGATATACCTTATAAGAAAGCTTATTTATACGCTACTCGATCATGATTAAATATGAATTTTTCAGGCCCTTGTTTATGTAAAAAGATGAAAAATGTTTTATGAAAAACAAAACGCACAAATTTTTGTTTACTTAAATTTGTTCCTGTGCAATAGACTTATTTAAAATACAGCTAAAAGAACGATGGCAAGGAAATTGTTAATGAAATTATTAAGTGTCTACAGATAGACTCGTAACCGTAATATATACTTGCTAAATGATTTAATTAAGTTTATTAAATCACGTTAATAGCCAGTCGAGTAGCGCAAAAAAAAATCGCCATAATTAGAAACTGAATTGACTAAATTTATTACGATAGAAAATAATCATGGCTTAGTTTTGATTTTTCTGGCTTCACTTCATGACATCTGGCTAAACTAAACTCTTAATGTTGTCTTACAAAAATAAAAAATAAACTTATAAAAATCTTAGTTAAGTAATTAATTATATGCTTTGCTATATGAATTGATAATAAATACTTCAGAAATATGTACATTTCAACATAAGATAATAAACATAAAAATAAAAATAACTGTTTTTGTTTGGAATAAAGTGGCCAAAATGATGTAATGTATATCATTGTCACCACAATAAATACAATATCGAGAATAACATCGTCAAAAAAAAACATGTTATTACATATTACATTTCAACCCTTTAATGTCTTTGTTTCAACCAAATGACTTCTAGAAAAAGAAAATATAACATTTGACATGATATCATGTCGTTCGTTCAAAAATGCGTTTTTTTTTAATTTATAAGGACGTACGTAGGTATTATTGACATAATATACGTAATTTCACCAACTTTAAACTTAAATACTCGGATTCTTTTAATACTAATGTCTAAAATTAAATTGTTAAGAAAGTTAATCTATATATTTTTCATCATTATACCTACGCTAAAAAAATATGCCAGAAAAATTTTGTTCAGGACTTCTCCATGATCCTTTAAAGACAAAACATATTTGTTATTATGTTAATGCAATATTAAAACGTGTCGAAAGAATGGCAAATCCGTAAATCTCAGACTGTCGATTGGTCAACTTGACGTCTGAAGTTGAAATAAACACACACAGATACACAATACGTCATTGAGATAAACACATACAAAGTTATATTGTCACATCAATTACCGCAGCTAACCCTGTAAAATTATATATAATGAAACAAGCTGGTACCTAATCCACTACATTAACAAAAAAAAAACCGGCCAAGAACGTGTCAGGCCACGCTCAATGTAGGGTTCCGTAGTTTCCCGTCCGTCACAATAAGTGTACCCGGTCATGAGTTTAAAAAAATGCTTTCATATACGATTATACTACAAACTTAGTCCAGAAATTATTTTGTACAACCTTTTTGTCTTTTTGTACAAAAACTGTTCTTTCCATCAAGTTCAAAATGATTTTCCTAGAAAGTCCTTATAAAGTTCTACTTTTCAGATTTTTTTCATATTTTCTAAACTTATGGTTCAAAAGTTAGAAGGGGGGACACATTGTTTTTTACTTTTGGAGCGATTATTTCCGAAATTATTGACATTATGAAAAAATGATTTTTATTCTATTCATTTTTAAATACCTATCCAACAATATATCACACGTTAGGGTTGAAATTAAAAAATAAAATAACTTCCCACTTTACATATAGGGGGCATATACCCTAATAAAACATTTTTTTCCAATTTTTAATTTACCACTTTGTCGGCGTGATTGATATACATATTAGTACCAAATTTCAGCTTTCTAGTGCTAACGGTCACAGAGTTTAAGCGAGGACGGACAGACAGACAGACAGACGGACAGACAGACATGGCAAAACTATAAGGGTACCTAGTTGACTACGGAACCTTAAAAAGAGGACTGCAAAACATTATTTATTACTCAAAAAAATCAAGATATTAATGTTCTTTCAGCCTGTGTAATTCAGATTGCTGTTCAATTTTCAAATTATTTTCAGTCCAAGTACCATTTATTAATTATTAAATACATACATTTATTAAACTTCTCCATTTATTTTGTGGTTTTCAGGATATACAGGCGTAATCTATTGTTTGGATAGCAGTCCCGACGCAGTCAAAGTTCAACTTAATTCGTACCTTGGGATATTGCCAGATTCTGAACTACAGAATTCTGTAATAACAGAACTTTATAGCCTTATTTCTGGTAAAGACAATAAAAATCTACGTGAAGAATTATTTAACTTGGATGACTGGCCAAAAAAAGTAGAACACAGTATGAAAAAACTCCAGCAAAATATGACCAACTCCTATGAATATATAAAAGAAATAATAGAATCAGTATACAAAAGAATTATATTAGCAAAGGCGTACGAGCCCGATCTCAAGCTGGAATCAAAACTTGTGCTTATGAAAGGTATACCACATCCAAAAGCAGAGAGTCTTGACTATGACTATAACTTACATAAATATACAAAGCAACCAGTCAGTGTTTTCCAAATGGAAACTGATCATTCAAATATACCATTTGATAGTGATATATCTAATATAGTTAACAAAATGCTGGAACCAAAACTACTGGAGGAATATAAAAACAAAAATCTGTGTGAAGTTTCTCCAGAAACCGTTGAGAAGATTGAAGGTTCTCAAAAATCAGCATTGAGAGTTGTCACAAAGAAAAAACAGCCAAATTTTGTTGCTTAGAAGAAATAGTACATAAAATACGGCCATTTTTTAATTATGTTGTCAATAATAGTTTGTTTATTTATAAATAAAGAAATACTTTCAAGTCAAAAATACTGATTTTACATTTTATATTCCCGATCTACAACATAAGAAAACTTATTTTCTTCAAATCATCAACTTATGATTGTATATTTATTTTATTTAATTAAGTGGGGATTTTTTTCCAAGGTGTAAAATGATTCCCGGGATGTAGCCATCGGGAAATACAGACTCCGATAGGGAATTCCACTCCTTAGCTGTACGCACTATGAATGTGTTTCCATAACATTTCGTACGTATAGGTGGGATGTCTACTATGTACTGATGGTGCATCGCTGTACGCACAGGGTCCGATGATGGAATGGGCTAAGTGGAATTAGGCTATCCAATTCAGACTCATACTCCTCGAAATACAACCGGTCGTCGTTTATACCGCGTACGTCGAAGGACTGGAACGGTCTGCCTGCTGCGGTCTTCCCGTTCGATTATAATTTGGGTGTCTTCAAGGCTAGAGTGAATAGGTTCTTATCTTAATAAACTAGTGCGCCTCACCATCAAAGATTGCATCGCTATTTACCATCAGGTGGGATCGCAGTCAAGCACTAGTTTATCTCAATTAAAAAAAAAAAACTACTGAGGTGTCAAGGGACACCCGGATGGAACGAAGTTCCGTTCTGGCTTGCTTTCTATAAGAGAGAGAGATAGACAGAGAAACATGCGCACGCCGCACGGCTTACAATAGCTTACTACAGCAAAAAGTGTCGTTACAACTTTTCGTGAGAATTTTTTCCGTCTAGCAAATACAATATAACTAAAAAATACTATCCTATTTTATGTACATTTTGACAGCACTATTTCAACATCTTCGAAACCATGAAAACGACACTCATGACGAAAAAGTTGATAATTTCTGACAGCCGCCATCTTAGATTTACATTTTGACAGCACTATCGGCTTCAACGACCTCAAAAACCATGAAAAAGACACCCATATCGAAAAAGTTGATAATTTCTTGGAGCCGCCATCTTGGATTTACATTTTGACAATACTATCGGTTTCAACACCCTTGAAAACCATGAAAACGATACCCATGACGAAAAATTTAATAATTTTTTGCAGCCGCCACCTTGGATTTATATTTTGACAGTACTATCGGTTTCAACACCCTCGAAAAACATGAAAACGACACCCATGACGGAAAATTTGATAATTTCTTGCAGCCGCCATCTTGGATTTATATTTTGACAGTAGTATCGGTTTCGACACCCTCGAAAACCATGAAAACGACACCCATGACGGAAAATTTGATAATTTCTTGCAGCTACCATCTTGGATTTACATTTTGACAGTACTATCGGTTTCAACAGCCTCAAAAACCATGAAAACGACACCCATGACGAAAAATTTGATAATTTCTTGCAGCCGCCATCTTGGATTTACAATTTGACAGTACTATCGGTTTCAACACCCTCGAAAACCATGAAAACGACACCCATGACGAAAAATTTGATAATTTCTTGCAGCCGCCATCTTGGATTTATATTTTGACAGTACTGTCGGTTTCAACACCCTCGAAAACCATGAAAACGATACCCATGACGGAAAAGTTAATAATTTCTTGCAGCTACCATCTTGGATTTACATTTTGACAGTACCATCGGTTTCAACACCCTCGAAAACCATAAAAAGGACACCAATGACGAAAAATTTGATAATTTCTTGCAGCCGCCATCTTGGATTTACATTTTGTCAGTACTATCGGTTTCAACACCCTCGAAAACCATGAAAACGACACCCATGACGAAAAATTTGATAATTTCTTGCAGCCGCCATTTTGGATTTATATTTTGACAGTACCATCGGTTTCAACACCCTCGAAAACCATGAAAACGGCACCCATGACGAAAAAGTTGATAATTTCTTGCAGCCGCCATCTTGGATTTACATTTTGACAGTACCATCAGTTTCAACACCTTCGAAAACCATGAAAACGACACCCATGACGAAAAATTTGATAATTTCTTGCAGCCGCCATCTTGGATTTATATTTTGACAGTACCATCGGTTTCAACACCCTCGAAAACCATGAAAACGACACCCATGACGAAAAAGTTGATAATTTCTTGCAGCCGCCGTCTTGGATTTACATTTTGGCAGTACAATCGGTTTCAACACCCTCGAAAACCATGAAAACGACACCCATGACGAAAAATTTGATAATTTCTTGCAGCCGCCATCTTGGATTTATATTTTGACAGCACCATCGGTTTCAACACCCTCGAAAACCATGAAAACGACACCCATGACGGAAAATTTGATAATTTCTTGCAGCCGCCATCTTGGATTTATATTTTGACAGTACCATCGGTTTCAACACCCTCGAAAACCATGAAAACGACACCCATGACGAAAAAGTTGATAATTTCTTGCAGCCGCCATCTTGGATTTATATTTTGACAGTACCATCGGTTTCAACACCCCACAGTGTTTTATAAACCCAAAAAAAGTGACATCGCCTTTTTATTCCAAATTCGTATAGATTGATTCAAAAGAAACGCTAGAGTAAAATACCCAAGTTTCTAGTATATCTAGATGATGAGATATAAATTTTTGAAAATGCGTAAATTTTTATCCGGATTATTAAAGAAAAAATCATAATAAATTACTAGTTAAAGTTATCAGGAAGCTGATTAAACTCATACATGAAGATTTTAAAGGCGCAAATTACAAAGTTATCAAAAATTATTTAGGTTCATTTAAATCGCCGTTATCATTTTTTTTAATATTTTCGATTTTATTTTTTAACTCGACAATCCCTCAATTTCGCTACTTGATTTTTATACATAAAAATGCTTTATATGTGGCCTAAACGCACAAAAAAAATCAAAGCCCGAAGCCGTGGACTAACGAAGTTATGATGAATAATATATTTATCCGGATCGAATAGAGGTCAGGGTTGTCAATTTTATAAAAATATATTTTTGGTTAATTTTGTTTGTTATGTTGATTACAACGAAAAATGTTTAATTATTGTGATTTATAACACTCCAATATCCACCACTTATATTGTGAAAAATTAAAAATATTTGTGAATAAATTATTTCGATACATCGATAACTTTCCGGGATATGGAAGAAATATAAAAGTTAGTGCCCGATGCAATTTCCACAGGTCGGGTGCTTGATGACTGACGTCATAGTACAACGCTTGCCCATCCTCGAAATTTCAAAATGTCTCTTATTTGGTATTTTTAAATGAAACAAAAATTTTGCAAATATTTAGCGGCAATTGACGGCAAAGTCCTTAATACGATACGTAATACGCCAATAGAAATGTGTAGTCCATATTCTCCGGTACAAATGTGAAGTAAAAAATGGCAAATCAATCAATCTTCACCAGAAGGGCAAGCACTACAGGTAAGAAAAAAACGTATACAAGATACGTGATAAAATTGATGTATTAGTAAATGTCGTTCTTCCTAATTCTGGAACCACTAATGATGGCAACACAAGTCGCATAGTTTTGGCAGATGAAAACCGTATAACTTTTGCAGATATTTTATGATTAAAACTTTGGCTTATTGATGGCTTACACATTATCTTAATCGTGATCTCTTGTGGAATTCCTGTAGATACAGACAAATTTGGTACATTCTGTGAAGACCTTGCCTACAAATATGCAAGTGTCTGTGACTGGCATCCTATGACGGTTACCATTCAAAAAATTTTAATTGATGGTGCATCTATTATTGACAAAACAACACTACCCATCGGTATTCTTTCAGAGGAAGCCGCCGAATCACGTAACAAATATTGGCGATCTGATTGGGAGCACCACACGCGCAAAGAATGATGGTCAAAATGGGCGCAAGTCCAACAGGATTGAAATATATCTCATTAAGCTTATAATTACTTCTCTATTGCGTACTATGACAGCAAGTAGCAAAGTAGCCGGAGAACAGAGATAGAGTCAATTGAAAAAAATACATTTTTCTTCCACGCATTGTCGCGCGCGGTGTCACAGTCGTTGTTTATTTGGTTATTTACCTGCGTTATACTTTTTCGGTATCATAAATTGATTATAATCTGCCACCTTGAGATCTGGAGGCAATATTCCGTACGTCCATTCATGTACGATTTGCGCGTGTAGATGCATAGCTGGAGCGAAACTCCGCTGCCACGAAAAGTCGCGGCATGGCAGGCAGAGATCCGGCGGGAACTCATAATGGAATTGCGACAGCGTCTGTTGCAACCCAGAGCTGGGCACGCAATGTTTATGGCGGTAAATCCTCTCTTTGAGGAGTGGCTGGAAAGACAACACAGCGTCCTCACCTTGCGCATGACACAGGTTCTCAACGGTCATGGTTAGTTGGGGAGGTTCCTGCACCGGATTCGTGCGGAAGAATCGCCCGGGTGTCACCACTGTAGCCTGCAAGACACGGTGGAGCATGCAGTAGATGTGTGCCCCATCTGGGCAGAGCAAGAGATGATGAAGAGAGAGAGGCGATCGGTGGCAACAATCTTTCGCGCCGGGCCATAGAACAGGTCATAATTATAAATCTATGGTTCTAATGATTGTTAGATTGATTTATTTTTGGTTTTTGATGATTTTGATATATATAATATCTGCAATTAAAGTTTAATGATTATAATTATTTTTCTATTTGGTGGACAAGTTCATAATTTAAATTCTTTAAAAGTGTTGTTTCTCAAAATTAAAATGTTTTGCAACTTTGTTTTGTTATGTAAAATCAATATTAAAATTTATTTAGTAATGCAGCTGAATCCATTAATAATAATAAACTCGCAAGGCGGTTGGGCAGTAACAATCCCACGGAACTGAAGACAAGGAATAGACCTCTGATATTCTAAGAGAAGAATAAGAATATCAGTAAGACGCTGATAGGGATATTGACCGTACTTCCAGCAATGTCATAGTATACCTCAAAACTTCCTCAAGTACCTCGGTATAATATAATATATTCCCCCTTCTCGCTAACTCAATATGGATATTTATTATTGAATATGCGAGTGTATTTATTGTGTATGTGTGAATCAAAAAACTATGTATATAGTCCTGTCATAAGTGTTGTAAGAAACTCAAGTCTTGAAGTCGCATTTAATAAGACTTGAGCTATTTTTGAAGACTCAAGACTTATAAATAAAACTTAAGAGCTCAAGTCAAGTCAAGGAGAATTTGGAGTCTTTTGTAAAAAGACTTGAGTCCTGCCAAAAAAAACTCAAAGACTCAGTCTTTTAAAAGAACTCATGACTGAGTCCTCTAAATCTACAGTTACAGTTTGAAGTACATAAAATTGCAATTAACAAATTATTGATTTATTAAGCACGTAACTAAGTATTATATATTTATATTTTTTGTATTTTTAGATTAAATTATTTTAGTGTATTAAGCCACGAAAACAGGCACATGGAAGCCCTTAAAGTTTCAGTTCTCAATCGGTTTCGTCGTTTGGTTATTACATTTCCTGATTTAGAAAAGGCCTGCTTGCTTCGTATATAACTTAATATACTGGGTGAAGATGGTTTTACTTTGTTGTCTTAACTAGTCATGTTGATTATTTAATATTATTTTTGTACGGAGAACAAGCTACAATTTTAAAGTGACAAAATACGTTCGTTTTTATAACAAACATATATTTGCTTATTCTCTTTCCGTCATAATTCCAGAAAAATAATCGCTTAAATCGCTTTCATCACACCAACTGAAGTTCATGACTCAGTCTAGCTCGCAGAACTTAAAAGACTCGAAAGGACTTAGAGGACTCAAAAGACTCGGACTCATGTGACTAACGAGTCCTAGTCTTGAAAATCTACTCAAGTCTCGAAATTAAGACTAAAAGACTCGAGTTTCTCACAACACTACCTGTCATAGTCTTGGTATACCTTAGGCACTCATACCCATTGCCCAATATGCTTTATTTTCACACTCCGTAATACTCCTGCATCCACCGGGGTTTGTACTTGGAGACACGTTAATAGAACATACCGTCCAGGTTTCTTCATGGTATTTTTCTTTGCCAGCCCTGTCTATAATAATCTTGGAAAGTCAATATAAATTTAAAAAAATCACCTTTGTACTTACTCAGTATAGAACCGGCAACCTCGTGCATGAAAAGCGGACCTTAACCACAGGGATATCGCAACACAACAGTTCGAATCAATTACAATGTGTAAATATGATATATTTCAGCAATCAATTTATAGTCGGGTTTACGTTGGTTGTAAGTGCCAACCCTAACAAAATATTTGTAATGATTATAACTTCGTTAGTCCACGGATTCGGGCTTTGATTTTTTTTGTGCGTATAGGCCACATATAAAGCATTTTTTTGTATAAAAATCAAGTAGCGAAATTGCGGGATTGTCGAGTTAAATAATAAAATCGAAAATATTAAAAAAAATGATAACGGCGATTTAAATGAACCTAAATATTTTTTTGATAACTTTGTAAAATGCGCCTTTAAAATCTTCATGTATGAGTTTAATCAGCTTCCTGATAACTTTGACTAGTGATTTATTATGATTTTTTCTTTAATAATCCGGATAAAAATTTACGCATTTTCAAAAATTTATATCTCGTCATCTAGATGTACTAGAAACTTGGGTATTTTACTCTAGCGTTTCTTTTGAATCAATCTATACGAATTTGGAATAAAAAGGCGATGTCACTTTTTTTGGGTTTATAAAACACTGTGCACCCTCGAAAACCATGAATACGACACCCATGACGAAAAAGTTGATAATTTCTTGCAGCCGCCATCTTGGATTTATATTTTGACAGTAAAAGTGTCGGTACAATTTTTCGTGAGAATTTTTTCTGTCTAGCCCCCTTTCACAACGCGCGATAGGGAACTTCGTTCCAAAAAAAAAGAAAACCGACAGGCTAACACCAACAAGATCAAGATGGTCTGTTATTGGCATGGTTACACCCCGGAAAGTTGGAGCAAGGCAGAATGGTTCCTTTTAGCAGAAAATAGACAAGCTTGGGTTTTAGTAGCACTGAACTTGACCAAATTAGCATTACACTATTCAGAAACTTCCTCCCAGGTCAAGTTCAAATTAAATAACAAAGCTAAGTAAGACGCTATTATGTAGTCTCCATAATTGAGGTACAAACTTTAGTAGACATACACCATAGATCTTCGGTCAATTTAAACTTGATTGTTTTTTTTTTTTGGTTGAGAAAGCATCCAATGATATCTTCCGCCCTTTTCGTTTCTAATCTTAACTGACTAAAACCCACTCCTAGTAGGAACTAGGATTGGGTTTTAGAAAGGTAACGTAGGAACGTTACCTTTCATTCCAGGGCTGGGTTTTCCTTTTAGAAGCGAAACCATGGTCTCTCAATAATAATTTTGTATTTTATACCTACATAATATAATAATATATGTACATATGTAATAAAACTCCTCACTTCAGTAGAAAATAACATTTATTACTCACTCATTTGAATTGTCTAGAAGTCAGAAAAGTGATGCTAGTTAAACATTCCAAGGCGTAGATCTCATGGAGAAGAATGTGCAAGAAACTCCATGGACACTCTTTTTAAAATTATGTCATTACAATTATTTTCTTAACACTATAATAATGAAATAGACAAATTGTGCGTCTTACCTCAACGGCCACTGGACTAAGACTGGCTCCCACCATTACATCCCCCACTTATTCACAGATAGTTACAAATACGTTTCGGTGTTGCCAGCACAATTAGTCGATTGCAATGAATAATCGAATATAAAATATCGTTAACAATATTCTTGTTTACAAAAATTACCTCACACCTAACAAACTGATTAATATCCGTAGACTCAAAGCAAGGTTCAGTTGAAAAGTAGCGTCAGGCAACTGTTACGTTGTGACCTGGCATTATGCTGAATTAGATATACTGTGACTATTTGGCGCAGCCAGCTCCCTGGTGTATGCTGTTTGCCGACAACATTGTGCTGGTGGCCGAGAGTGGCCTAGAGGACTAGAACAGATTGAAGGTGCGGTGGCGCAGACTAAAGAGTGTTGGCCTGAAATTGAGTAGAACTAAAATGGTGAAAGTACTTGTTCCGCGATTGCGGCGGTTTCTGCAACCTTGTGCCTTTAGCTCTAGCCGGAGTGACCAAACCGATCTGTCCCGACTTTCGGTACCTCGGGTCGCTCGTCCCAGGGGATGTTGAGGTAGACCGAGACGTAAGACGTCAGATCAACGCAGGATGGATGAAATGGCAACAGGTCACGGAAACAACTTGCGACCCATGGATGCCCCTCAAATTGAAGGGTAAAATTTACAAGTCCGTCATAAGACCTGTCATACTGTATGGATCAGAATGTTGGGCTGTGAAAAGTCGAGAAGTTGAGTCAGAGTCGAGAATGTTGAGTTGGATGTGTGGCTTGACGAGAATAGATAAAGTGAGAAATGAGTATATTAGAGGTAGTTTGAAAGTGGCGCCAGTTACTGAAAAGTTGAAAGGAAATCGGTTGTCTTGGTATGGTCATGTGAAGAGGAGGGATAAAGCGTAGATATATTACTTAAAAAAATCTGAGTATACATGTAGATGGATGGAGTGAGAGAGGAAGGCCGAACAAAAGATGGATGGATTGTGTGAGAGGTGATATGAAAAAAAAAGGGAGTTTGTGATAGTTTGACGGGTTACAGGACAGAATGGGTGAAATGAACGTGTTGCGCTAACTCCAAGTAATATGGGATAAGAGCTGGAAGAAGAAGAATTGATCAGCAACCTCACCTCTGACGTAAACAATCACCATTGCATTTATGTTGATAATTCGGGGGCGGGTACTCGTGATCCAACCTGCCTCTGCAATTTTGGTGAGCAACGAGCATATTTGAGCAAACGGAGTTGCCTCATGCAACTCGAAAAGTGTAATTATTTAGAATCGGAGTATTAGGTTTGACTAGGAGATCCCAAAATCTAGCACCCGATTCCAATTGTGGTTAGTTCATTGCATAATGAAAAAGTTGCGTACTTCAAACATAACATAATAAAAAATCCAAAATTGTTATGGAAAAATCTGAAATCCACTTTGTTGCCCTTCAAAACTATACAAGATCTACCGTCGCAATTTACAGATCCTGACTTGATAAACAACAACTTTTTGATAGTTCCTGGTAACCCGGTAGCCAGCACATCACTGATGACATTTTATAATGAAAATAGACAAGGTGAAGCTGTTTTTACTATCACCCCAGTAGAACCGAGCGATATCTCACGGATTATCACTAATCTTAAAAGTAACGCCGAGGGCCACGACAACATTACTTTGGATATGATTAGCATAACTCTGCCGCACACGTTAAACGTTATAACTGAAATAACTAACTGTTCTATAATGACGTCAATATTCCGCGAACAATGGAAAATTGCTTCAGTTAGGCCATTACCGAAAATCTCAAATCCAACCGAGTTAAAGGACCTGCGCCCTATAAGCATTTTACCATGCCTGTCCAAGATATTGGAGAAAGTCGTCAGCCAACAATTAAGTAAATTTTTGGAAGAAAATAACATTCTATCTGACTTATAATCTGGGTTCCGGAAACAACGCAGTACGTCTACTGCTTTACTAGACGTTACTGTAATATTTTGGCTGCCCAGGATCAGGGGATGTGTACAATGTTCGTCTTGCTTGATTTTTCCCGGGCATTTGACGCAATAAATATTCCGCTATTATTATCCAAGTTGAACTATTATAGTTTCGACCCTAGCGCTGTGCAGTGATTCCGCAGCTACCTGACAGATAGAAAGCAGTTTGTCGACTTGCGTTTGGGTGACGGCACTACCCTAAGATCGGCACTCATTGCAGTAGAGAGAGGAGTGCCACGGGGCTCCATCTTAGGTCCGATTATTTTCATCTTTTACTGCGCAGATATTATCAAATGTCTCCATAAATACTATATTATTATGAGTATATTAGGTCTAAAACACTTGGGTTAGGTTAGGTTAAAATATAATGATTTTTGGTTCTCGTTCATAATAACAAAAAAATCGAGTTTGAAAACCCCTATTAGAAAAAAGTATAAAACTATAAGAGCTATACTGTTGAAACTTAGTAAGTAGATGTATTCTGTGAACCGCATTAAGATTTTTACTTAGAACTTAGAACTGAAACTCAAAATTTTTTTTTTCATCAAACCAATACGTGTGGGGTATCTATGGATAGGTCTTCAAAAATGATATTGAGGTTTCTAATATCATTTTTTTCTAAATTGAATAGTTTACGCGAGAGACACTTCCAAAGTGGTAAAATGTGTGTCCCCCCCCCCCCCCTGTAACTTCTAAAATAAGAGAATGACAAAACTAAAAAAAATATATGATGTACATTACCATGCAAACTACCAAAGAAAATTGGTTTGAACGAGAAGTAGTTTTTTTTTAATACGTCATAAATCTAAAAAAATACACAAGAACTTTTATATTATGTTACTTGCTGCTACGGAACCCTCCATGGGCGAGTCCGACTCGCACTTGGCCGGTTTTTATTCAATTTTATAGCAATTCTTAATTTATATTATCGATGTCATTTCCGTCCCGTATGGTTTTCGGATGTTAAGAATAGCACTAACCCATCTCTTCCCGTGGGTATCGTAAGAAGCGACTGAGGAACATACCAGAGAATGGGCAGAGGCATTTTCTGTACATTTCAACAACCACATTGTGACCACCAACCCTTTTGCCAAGCGTGGCGTTTATGGCAAACCCTCCGAAAACATAAACATATATTGTCTGACAGCCCGTCTACTCTTGACTCTGGTAGCGGTCAAGGCAACGGCGAGGCAAGGGGTGCTAAGAATCATCGGTTGAGATCTAGATACCTCTTAAAAGAAAAACGACTGGACCTGGCAATATATAATACGCATACACTGAAGACTGACTTGAAGATCACCGAATTTGAGGAGGATCGGATATTTCTAATATCCAGTAACGTGCTCTAAGCAGCCACCTAGCGTACATTACTGCTCAATATATCATCAAGATATTCGCTGAAGGTCATACAAGATTATGCTCCAACCTCGTCACACCTCGATGACGAAGTAGAGACCATGTGAGAGGATGTATCCAAAGCCAAGCATGGTTATAAGACTGACTTTACTGTAGTCATGGGAGACTTCAACGCGACACTGGGCAAACGAGATGGTGACGAGCTGTGAGAGTTAAATTAGGATGTCGGAGCCACCGTGAAGACATACTGGCTAGATTTATGGAGAGGAGGGCATGTACATGATGAACTCCTTCTTCAAATAGCGTGAGCATAGGAAGTAGATCTGGCAGCCTGGTGGCCTGGTGGTGCAACTAGAAATGAGAATCACACCATTCTGTCGACGAAAACCAATTTTATTCAATGTCTCTGTGATTAACGTGGTGAAAACTGGAAGTGATCAGCGCATGGTAATTTAATATCAAGTTTGAAAGGTATCGACTGGTGAAATCTACGCTCCGTCCAACATAGACCCCGATGCATAATTCCGAGAAATTTTAGCTTGAACTGCACAATTGTTTCGAGTACCTAGACAGCTCCATGGATGAATATAATGATGAATTCGTGAAAACTGTCCGTACGGTCTGGTCAAAATTTTTAAAAGCTCGTCGTATAAATAAGAACAAAAAGCTCTCTGATCCAACTCTCGAGCTCATGAAAAGGAGGCGTGAGATGATTCTGCAGTCTTTAGACAATACGTGCAGATACCCGGCAGCTCAATAAACGGATCTCAAAGTTTCTGAAATACGACCATCGGCGCTTTAATACCAAGAATATTAAGGACGCGATTGAGCGAAATAAGGGCTTCAAAGTATTTGAACGGGATCTGTCTACTGGGCAGAGCCAGCTAACAAAACTGAAAATCGACTATAGGATAATCATATCCGTGATATCGAAGCTTCAGGGAGAGATCGAGGCATTTTGTGGTCAGTTTTACATGTATATTTTTAAATCCGCTGCAGATCTAGCAACGACTCTAGAGCTAAATTGACGCGCCACAAGACCGAAGATATCCCGGACGTCGGCCTTTACAAGATTAGGTTTGCTCTGAAACAGCTGAAAAACAACAAGGCATTGGGTGAGGACAAAATTAAGATTGCTCTGCCATACTTCCCTGCGGTCACTAGCGTCCAGCACTATAGGTTTGCGCCAGTTCAAGTTAGCCAAGGAGAGCGGACTGAAGTCCTTGTCCACCGCTACCACATCTCGGTGCATACCCACTAGGGTGTCCAAAAAAATCAAATTATTTTTTTTATAACGCATACCCTCTAATTTTGATTGAATGGTGTCAAAATAATTGTAAATAAAATTTTATATACTTAGGAACAAGGCAACCCGTGCCGACTTGCATCGAAAAATATCAGGAATTCAGTATTATGGCGCGCCGCAGCTAACGTATCAAGTGCTCGATATTATTTATTTATTTAATCAGTAAACGCGTAATTTTCATTCAGTCTACATGTCAGTAGAATTACAAAGTCTTACAAAAGGAATATTTTGAATAGGGGATGAATAAAATCAAAATACGGGTTCAAAATTACCCTATAATTGACAAGTATTGGCAGTACTGTTTTATAACATTCCTTTAATGAATTGATGTGTCACTGAAAATCGTGAATCTTACTATTCGAAAGTGCGTTATTTACTAGTAAAAGCACAATATACGTGACATTTCCTAATTAAAGCATTATCTGTGTTATAAAACTAGTTACTTTATTCCAAGTTTAGAGGCTTGAAGAGATCTGCAAAAAATGCGAACAAAACACAAGAAGTATTCGAGAAGCAAATGCAATTTATCTAATTTTATTACAAGCTCTAATAAAATTAGAAAAATTGTTTGACATTGCACATACCGCTGCGTTTCCATTAATAAAAGATAAAATTTTCTTGTAGTGCCAGAGAGAGTTAATGTCTTAGAGAGAGCCAGGTTGAAATGATTAGGTGGAGTGAACCAAAAGTTCGAAAAAAGAAAGCGCGCCTTAGAAATATTTAGGAACAATGCTATTTGGCTACTAATTGTTTCTCCGTAACTGCTTTGAAATCACTTTATCACGAAAATTCGTCTTCAGTTTCTGAAATGACGGATTTACAAGAAAATCTACCCATACCAACATACTTACACAGTCCGATAAGAATAAAACTTTCATGGGGAAAAAATGTATCACTCCAAAGACAGTTGCAGCTTTGGGTAGGTTACAGTTAGATACGAGAAATTTTGTTACAATAATAAACACATTTTTTTTTAATAGAAGCTACTTTTGAAGCACTTGCATACAACACTGATGAATTTCCCATAAGCAAGTCCTTAATTCAAATAATTCGTGCGGATCACAAAGAGAGCGCAGAAGCTATTAAAATCGATTTCCAAAACAAGGTAAATACAGGTACTGTTATAAACAGTCGATCGACATGGATGATAAGCTGTTTTCGGCTTTAGATGTACGCAAATGTAAAGAATAATGCCTCTCTATAGTTATTTCGCACATTGGCATAGTCATAAAGAACAACTTGTGGTGGTGCCAAAACTGGACAACTTTACAGGAAGTAAATAGGCATCAGCAGTTTAGAATGCAGTTCGTGGTCCAGTAATGCATTACAACATGCTACAAAACAGGTGCTGACACTGAGAGCACTTTCATGGTAAATCACTATGTACTGAAGAGGAACAACGAACAAAAGCATATTTTCTAATGTTGTGTACAAGAACAGTTAAAGGTTCAGTCTGACTGTAAAAACCATACTTTGGAAAGATTAAGTTCTAGTAATAATAGATACTTGAAAAATATAAGATACAGGTTAAGCAATGTTTTATTTGCTGAATAAAAATTAAGTTCTAAAATGTCCTTTGTAGTTTTCTTACAAACTTTCTCCTAAAAGTTTGGCATCAAGTCGGTACGGGTTATCGTCATCCGATACCAATAATATTGATTATTTTAGTTCTTAGGTTCAAACAGAAAAAAATAGAGGGTATGCGTACTCAAAATCGGAAACAAAAATTTCGCCCTTAAGGCTTGGGACACCCTAATACCCACGTCGGTTTTTAGGAAGTATTCCCTGAGACTGCATACCTCACGGTTGAGTAGGGTCTTAGAATTTAAAAAGCCACGACCGCCACACTTCCGTGGGATATACAGTCTCATCACCGATGACCGTGGGTGAAGCATTCGATTTGCGGTAACCAGTGTGCCGACCCTCCTATCCTGGGCGTCACGTTCTATCTGAGTCCATTTGAGTATGCCGAAAGAATACATCAAAATCGGAATGACCCAACCGTTGAAAGCGCACACCTTATTCCCACCTGATAAGAGACCATTTAGTACCTTATTCAGGCGGCCAAAAAAGCGCACCTTCAAGGATTGTCTCACTTCAGTAGCATTGATGCCTAACGCTTCCGACATACTCAAATACTTGTAAGTTTTGGTTGAGCAGAGGAATCTAAGGTATATGGAATCCGAGAGTTAAGTTCCCATGGATTCCATAATATCCCCTCGCTTTACATGCATGACTGCACATTTTTCCACACCAAATTCCATGTTAATGGCACAACTGAAGGTTTCAGTTACCTTCAGTAGCTCCGTCAGTTGCAAGTTGTTGGGGGCAATGAGTTTCAGATCATCCATATAAAGAAGGTGATATATGACCTAACCCCCTCTTGTCAACCGGTAGCCTAAGCCCAAACTCTCCAGCAATGTGTTGAGAGGACAAAACCACAGTGGACTCAGACTGTCGCCCTGGAATATGCCACGCCCAATCCTTATCAAGCCAAGCGAGTGTGCGACCTTTGAAACCATTTTATCCAGAAGTTATGTAGTCCTTCCGGCCCTGAAGATTTCCAGTTAGGCGACGGGCAGACTGCACGAGCTACATCTTGAGGGTTATGATAATTGCCGCCATTTCTGGTAAAAGATAGCACGTGCGCTCGACCTCTCGAATCCAATCACCTTCGATGTGACCGACAGACACCGACCAGATGCTGCGCCAGAATGAACTCATGACGTCATCATCCGGTAGGCGTGTATCAGTCACACCTTGGTCCGGTCGCTCCCAAGTCCTGTAAGGAAGGTAAAGGTGGGTCACCTTTCGTTACTTTGGAATGTACGATTCTGAGTATATCGCTGTACTCGCCGCAACTACAAATATGGCTTGCCCATGCACAAATCTTCTACTTCAGGAAGTCGATACGCTCCGTGACGCAGGGCAGATAATCTCGAGGACTAATATCAGTCCCCGAGAATGCCCGCCTTACAAAGCGCACCATTCTATGGCGAGTGTTGCCCTCCCTGAAGCAGATAAGCTTACCGATGAGTGTTCTAGCCTCACCGATACGGCGCTCTATCTTGCATTGCCAAGCTGGTACATTTGGTCATGTAGCTCTGTCACAATTAGAAAATTTAACGTGAGCTACACGACATGCTGCTACAGCTGCACAGTACAAGATAAAGTGGGTATCAGTGAGGTTTTCACTGTTATCAAAACAATTTGATAGCTGCGAGTCTAGAGCACACACCAGCGCCCTATTTCTCTTGTGCATGGGCAAACGAGGTAGACGAGGTCTAAACTCTAGCCGTGTGGAGCGGTAATCTCGAAATGTGTCTTCCAAAGTGCTCCTCAATCGTTCATTACATTGGGTACTCACAGATATAGCCACGTCATTATCGGCGTCACCAACGTGGTTGAGTTGCGGTGAGCCTCTGGGTTGATGTTGCACCACGGTCGTTAGTGTGGATGGTGAACAACGCATGCACTGCACACTTCCACCGGCAGCAGGGACCCTATCAGAGACCGGTGGGCCTCGAAGTCCCAAGCTGGCTGGAGGTCGGCCTCTTCCCCGCCGACGCCCAGGTGGTGGTGTCGTCGACAAAGAGAAGTATTCTTCGCTTGAGGTCGACACAACTGCAGCTACCGGAATTTGGACTCAGAGCTGGCGCTGGTCCCGGCGACTGCGATGCGGAGCTGAGTGACAAATCCGAACCTGTTGGGTGAGTGTTTAGGTTTCTGGCTTGGCTTCTTGTCCGCATTACTATGTCACTGGTTGTATTTTGCCATGTTTTCGGTAAAATCACTCTTCGGTACCGTTGTCTTTTATGTTATGTTTATTCTTGTTCTTTTCCTTGTCGATTTTGGGCAAATGTACATTCTTATATATCGACGGGTTCCGGGCTGTTTGTATTAACCGACATTTTTGAAACTTTACACCAGAGCAGTTTAAAGTTTCGATTTTTAGAAAAAAAAATGTAACTTTAGTAAATAGCATTATTTTTTTAAAAAGAAGGATGTTTTTATAACATATTCCCCATAATGGAATTCATTTTTATTTCTAATATTCCTATTTTTAACGAAGATAAATGTCGCTTCATACAAAATGACCTATATTTTACTTTTTCTTATTCCAAGCTAAATGACTAAACCGCCTAGGTTTAATACTTCTTGTTCCAAGCTAAATGACTTAACCGCCTAGGTTTATTACTTCTTGTTCCAAGCTAAATGACTTAACCGCCTAGACATGCAAATAATAGCTCTAAGCTAAGTGGTTTAATCAAAGAGTTGGCCATATTTCAAACCTAAGCTAATTGATTTAAATACCATATCTTAAACTTATTAATGTTTGGCTAATTAGTTTATGGGACTGATTTTTTTTAGATAAATTGTTTGTAATCATACTTGATTAATGAAGTTTGCAGAAATTGGCGGTTAAAACACTGATAAATTAAAAGGTACATACATAGGGTGTACCTACCTATCTTGTAATAATTATAAAATGAGAAATAAAAAACACAGTAAAATGTTTAAAGATAAGTTTTTTATTTAAAATGACCATCACTTAGGAACAGCAGTAACTTCTTAGCTAGCTTACCAAGGAAACAATTAAAGTTATATATACAATTGTATAGGAATCAGAAGTTAAACAGTCTTTATATTACGTAGCCTACAGTCTTATTAAGTGAAATAATTATTCTCATTCTTCTTAATTCTTAAAATTTAACGTTTATGTATAAAAGGTGTAAGGGACAGCCCTCCACAAACTTCAAGGGTTTGCTCAGTAGACGAAACTGAACAACCTTCCACAATTTTTTTTTTCAGGAAACGAAAAAAGAAATCGGCCTCGTCATACAAAATGATAAACTTGATTGGACAATTTGTATGGCGAGGCCGATTTCTTTTTTGTTTTCCTGAAAAAAGATCTTGTGGAAGGTTGTTCAGTTTCGTCTACTGAGCAAGCCCTTAAAGTTTGTGGAGGGCTGTCCCTTACACCTGATATAAGAACTTCTATTTGAGATTTTTCTTTTGTTTTTTAAAAAGTATGTACTACTTTTTATAAGATAAAAGAAAAATCTCTTAAATTACAAAAAAAGGTTTCTCTATAAAATAATTTCTTTTAAAAATAATCACAAAAATATATTAAGAGTGTTTCTTTGGTTTTCATTTTTTTTACATATTTTCTTCTATTATTTTTTTCTAACTTTCTCAGTAATCAAAATCAAAAACATCTGTCGTTAAAAAAAAGTTTAGAAGTTTTCTTACTTGTTATAGATACTATCCCTAGTTTTTCTTCAATAACAAAAATAATTGTAATCTCCTATGACAATAATAAATTGTAGTTAACTACAGTAACCAAAAATAATAATCAATATTATTAAAAATAACATCTTAGTTAAAATTCAACCATTCTTTTCCTTCTTACTAATACTTTCTAATTAATTTTCTTCTTTATACTGAAACAGTTGTTATTTTCCCATTAGACATAATGAAAATTGCTTAATCTGGCAGGTCTGTTTCGTCTTCAATATCAGTATCGATCAGTGTATCTTTGCCAGTATTGCTGGATGGTAGGTTGATATATTCTGAATAAAATATTCTTGAGATAGCGCCAGTGTCACATAGCTTTTCCAGGTCATTATATTTTCGGTAAGCCCCCTCTTTGAGGCGTGGTTGGAAAGACCTCACGCCGTTCTTTATTTTCCGTATGACGCAGGTACTCACCGGACATGGTTCGTTCGGGAGTTTCCTGCACTCGATTCATGCGGAAGTGACGCCCGGGTGTCGCCACTGTGCGGAACGCCCGAAGGACACGGTGGAGCACACAGTCGAGGTGTGCCCTGCTTGGGCGGAGCATCGCCGTGCCCTCGTGGGGGCGATCGGCGGCGGAGACCTCTCGCGCCGGGCCTTGGTTGAGGCCATGGTCCGGAGCGAGGAGGAGTGGCAGGCGGTCGCCGACTTCTGCGAAGCAGTAATGCTCGCAAAGAAGGAGGCCGAACGCATCAGGCAACGGCGTTATCGCCACCGCCGTCGCCGGGATTCTGATCCCGATTTCCGGCCAACGTAGACGCGGGCTTGCGGACAGTAAGCAATGGGTAGCTCACTGTCCGGCCGTCCGGTAACTGTCCGGACCAAGCCCAAGTCGTCGACGGCGCGCACTGTTCCCGCGCGCCTCAAGGAGTTGTCAGCAACAGCAGGGACCCAGCCGGGTCGAAGCCTACTGGGGCCAGGGTTATCCGAAAGGGCGCTCGAGCCCCGGTATGAAGGCTAGAAGGAACGGGGTGGGTCTTTTAGTCAGTAAGAGTCTGACACTATCTCCCGCTCCGCCCAAGGGCGGGGGATGTCAATACATGATTTTTCCCACCATAAAAAAAAGGTCATTATATTTTGCTTTAGTGATAGGAAGCTGATTTATATTTTGCATTGAGTTGTTTCTATTCCATTTAAGGTAAACTGTTTGAAGTACTAGAACTTCAATTTTGTTATTAACTGAAACGACCTTGCAAATCAAATATTGAATAAGAAAAATAGGTTTAACCATAACCTTTAAATGTTTACTAATGAAATCCTAATAGTTCATGCGACCGACATAATCATTATCTACTGCAAGCTAAATGGTTGAAAGGACAACATCTAACATTTCATGTACAGAGTTAAATGTATGGATCGACACTGGGTATGAATTTAACAAAGAGGCTAAATGTATTAAACGACATTCTTGTATATTTACACGGTAAAGCTAATTGCATTAAGCGACACTGGATAAGAATTTAACAAAGAGGCTAATTGTATGAAGCGACATTTCTATATATTTATAAAGTCAGGCTAATTGATTTAACGTGCGTTGCATGTAAATTGTAGCTACAGGAAAAAAGTTTAAACGACTGTCTGGTATTTGGTAGTGAGCTTATGTAGACAGTTCCTAAATTTGTCAATATTTTGTGTCGCTTCATACTTTGCAGTCCAAAATGGGCCCAAAAAATGTGGTTGTATTAAGCGACAAAAAAGTGCTCCGATCGTCACCAAACCCAGCTCAAATAACGCAGAAAAATTTGCTGATTCCAAATATGTATAAAAGTATATATCGCTCAGAGTGTCGCTTAATACAATTAGCCCGGAACCCGTCGATAACACTTCTTTGTCTTTTAGTCTATGATCCGATTAGGAACGACCTTCATCGGTCTGTTTAATGGATGAAACGTATTTTATGACAAATTTAAAATATATTAAATAATATAACGCGGGTGGGTTGCCTAAGAAAATCCTGGCCAAACAATTTTTTGTTTTTGGAAAATTCGCTGGTCTGTTTAACGAATAAAATTTAATACTAACAGAAAGTATGAAGCCTTTAGAACATAAAAACCAGCCAGGGCCAGGGTTATCTGAAAGGGAACTCGAGCCCCGGTATGAAGGCTTGAAGGAACGGGGTGGGTTTTTAGTCAGTAAGAGTTTGACATTATCTCCCCACCCAAGAGCATGGGTTGTCATTGGATGATTTTCCACACCAAAAAAAAAGGCATAAACAGATATTATGTCAATACTAGTAGTACCCACTTGTGTAGTAAATAAATTGTATATCAAAATAAACGCTGCTTCATTACAAATATGATGATATAGAGTTGTCTGCAAAAAATCTGGCATGAATAACGGTTGTGCATTTTTCCAAAAAACAAAGTCAATTTTCTTTTTTAATTAATTATGTGGCATTTTGAGAAAATACATTTTGCGAATGCGGCATTTTTATAATGTGGCATATTGCGAAATGTCATTTTGCGAATGTGGCATTTTGAGTCAATATGTCATTTTGCGAACGTGGCATTGCGCGCCTAATTCATTTGCAAAATCATTAAATTTATAAAGATTCATAACCAATTTCTATTTCTGAAATAGCAGCCTCACCAATAGCGTTATTATTTTGATATAGGAAGTATTTTAGGCTATCCGATGATGCAAAACCAATTACTCGATCAGTGAAGGCCCTGAAAGCTTTCTACAATTATATTGAAGATGATGAAATCTTTGCCGCAGAGCCAATTGTAATCCTACCCAGTAAAATTGCAAGTTGCAGCTTGCAATTTTACTCGGTAAGATTACAATATATATATATAGATAGAGTAAAAAAATCATGAAAATTGGGTAACATACACTTTTAGTGTATTAAAAAATACTATAATAAATTCGTTATATTTCTAGTTGCCAGACGAATTACATTCAGAAGAAACTCACTTAATAATGATACCAGGTTTTGAAGGACATAGTCGTATATTTTCATCAATCGTAGAAAGATTGAAGATTCAAGCTGCTTCTTTGCAACTTTCTCCTGATTTGAAAGAAGATAGCATACCTGAAATGGCTAAATATTTGTTGAAGGTAAATGAAAAGAAATAAAAATGATTTTATTATAATTATCTAAAAGTGCAAATAGTACACATATAACATAAATACTGAAAGTTACCATTTGCATTCTTTTAATTTAACTAAGATTTGATTCGTTTTTCTTTTCATTTCAGCACATAAAGGAAACATTCAAGTTCAATTCAAAATTTTATATATTGGGATATTCATTTGGTGTCAACATTGCATTAGAAATAGCAGCAATGTTGAAAAAGGAAGGTATGTTTCGTAAACTCATCATTATCATTTTAGCCGAAAGACGTGCACTGTTGGACAAAGGCCTCCCCCAAGCGTCGTCACAACGTCCGGTCTTGTGCGTCTCGCATCCATCGGATTCCTGCGACCTTGACCAGGTCATGAATTCGTCCATTATGTACATAAACATGTTGTAGCATAAATTTTACTCTGTTGTTTTCAGGATATACAGGGGTAATCTATTGTTTGGACAGCAGCCCCGATGCAGTCAAAGTTCAACTAAATTCGTACCTTGGGGAATTACCAGACTCTGAACTGCAGAATTCTGTAATAACAGAACTTTATAGCATTATTTCTGGTAAAGATATAGAAAATCTACCTGAAGAATTATTTAACTTGGATGACTGTTCAAAAAAAGTAGAACACAGTGTGAAAAAACTCCAGCGAAATATGACGCATTCCTATGAATATATAAAAGCAATAATAGAATCAGCGTACAAAAGAATTACATTAGCAAAGGCGTACGAGCCCGATATCAAGCTGAAATCCAAACTTGTGCTTGTGAAAGGGATACCACATCCAAAATCAGAGAGTCTTGACTATGACTATAACTTACATAAAATATACCAACCAACCAGTCAGTGTTTTTCAAATAGAAACTGATCATTCAACTATACCATTTTTTGTGATATATCTGATATAGTTAACAAAATGCTAGAACCAAAACTACTGGAGGGATATAAAAACAAAACCTGTGTGAATTTTATCCAGAAACCTTTGGGCAGATTTAAAGTTCCGTTGGGAAGAAAAAGGAGCTAACTTTTGTTGTTAAAAAGAAAAAGTAAATAAAATACGGCCATTTATATTTATGTTTTTAATAATTTATAATGTTTATTTATTTAATAATAAAGAAATACTTTCAAATCAATTGCTGATTTTACATACAATATTCCCATTGTAAAAAGTGGAAAGTTCTTATTACCAAATCATCAGTCAACACTTATGTCCAAGTATGTCCAAATATGTATACAAATTCTGTATCATTACTACCAAAGTACAAAACTCCGCTACCTTTAAATACAAACATGATTGCACTGTCGACAATATCAACATCCGAAACATTACAAAATAAGTTAACTCAAGAAATCGGCTTTTGTGTCTTACACGAATAAATAACTTTTAATGCATAACTAAATTTTCCAGTATAAAAAAAATAATTTTGTTTTTAACAATAATATTAATAAAAGAATCATAATATGCAATCATTGAATGTAATTTATTACTTATTATTGTGATATGAGAACTATTTATATAATTATATTATTTTTAATCTAGATTCTATCGTCACCATGGTTTTGTCCTTCATGAATATAATTATCAACAGTTTGACAACACGTATTTAATTTTATTTTATTTCCTCCTATAGAAAAAATAACAACACTCATTTATGGTGTACTCGTACTTCAGTGTTATCTTTTTTAACCCAAAGGTTGACAGGTAGAAAATTTCTTGTTGCATAAGTCCGTCTATACACCACTACTGTATATTAAGTTTAAATAAATAAATGAATACTACAAGATAGGTATAATTTCTCTTATCTTTTGGAATTAATAACTTGTGAATTAGAAGTTTATAAAGTGGGTGTGTGTTTTCTTGCGTATTTTTTTTCAGAGGATATATATGCTTTGGAACGTCTAAATAACTTTATCTTTTTATTTGATTGATTGACCTTGACCATTCAAAAGTACCCAATAAAGGATTTATTTGCAATAATTTATTTCACCTTAAGATGTAGCAACAAATCGCTACTGAACTATTTTTAGTATCGTACATATTATGTATTTGTAGGAACGGGCATTCCGTCTAATCCCGTAGTGCAGGAGCAACTTAAAAGTAATAAATTGCTCTTCACTGTACCGCGAGTCTGCACTCCGGTGGTTTCTGCACAACGGATCCGGAAGAATTTCGATGCGGTAGTAAAATGTTTCTCAGATACATAAAAAAAAAACAATCCCCAAACGTCAACTTTTTAAACAAAACTTCACGATTCTATATTTTTACTGAAACTTCTTCCAGTTACAAATCCCAAAAATACTGACCTAAACATTTTTCCTGATCATTCTAATGAGTCAATAGTGTAGCCTTCTTGGGTCACTACGGCCAAATCTTCGTTTATTTTATAGAAGCTGAAAATTTTTCTGTGCATGTCTCCTATACAAAAAAGAACAGCCAGTGACTATAGTGTTTGGATTGTGGTTAGTCGGCCAGGTGATATGTAGTAGAGGTGTATAAAATATTATCTTAAATTCGTTAAAGTATAAAGCTCAACTTTTTTTATATTTTCTTTGGGATAACTTTAGAAATTAAATTAGTTCATTCGATTTGAAATTTTGACAGTTTCGATGCGACAGCTTCTACTCGAAGTCAACTATTGATCAAATAATAAGTAATAACCTTAAGGGGCCGGCGGAGGATGAATTTCCATACAAACGTAATACCACGCTCATTTGCAGTTGGAGCATATATCCAACATATTATGATGATATTCGGTTAAAGACAATATTTATCTAGGTTCCTACGTCGAGAATATTAGAAATATTGTTATTTTTAATACAAGAAAAGCCAAATGGCATGTTTTGCCATTTACGCTATAAAAAAGTGCGAAATACAATTTGCTTAAATTTCTTTTTGTTTTTTTAAAAAAGAAAGACGTAGGAACCTAGATAAATATTGTCTATAACCAAATATCATCATAATATGTTGGAAATATGCTCCAACTGCAAATGAGCGTGGTATTACGTTTGTATGGAAATTCATCCTCCGCCGGCCCCTTAACGCATAGTCCTCAAATTCATGAACTGATAAATCAATTTTGATTACGCCACATCCAACCGAAATGTGGATTACAAAATCCTTGTCTACTACAATGAGTTTCAACAAAGTTCCTAGCTAGCCCACTATCCAGTACCAGTTAGACTGCTTAATTGTTTTCAACTAACAACGAATTTTTGCTACCAGCAAATTGGCAGCGCGAATACTTTTCATAACTTATACTGTTGTTTAATTAAGCTTGGAATTATTTATTTTTTTTACTATTACAACTACTTTGGTCTTCTGAAATTGACTGAGTTAAGTAATTGCAATTTTAATTACTACCACAAAAGTTAGGTACAAACCAGCTACGACAAAAATAGACTGATAGATTTTCGTAGTCTGATATCGGTGTTTCTAATGTGCAGAGCCAGTTCGAAAATTATGTCATTGGTATAATTTTCCTACTGCAGTCTTACCGTCAGATTATAGTTGAACGATTGCATCACTGTTTACCATCAGGTGGGATCGCAGTCAAGCAACAGTTTATATCAATAATTTAAAAAAGACATCAAAGTAAAGAAATCGTTATATGGATTAGTGATCAGAAGGAAGGAAGTAACATAGATGAGACTAAAATAGTTATAATTGCCAAATACGATTAACCTCCTTCGTCTTTTAATATCTATTCATAATAGTTTTTCTTGTGTCTGTTTCAGATAAATATTGGTTCAGGTAATAAATAATTAATATGTTTAAAAAAAAAAAAAGACGGGTGAAAGAGGTTAAGAGGGAAAGATTAATGAATAATGAGAGGAATGATCTGAAGGTAAACAACCGTGACAGTTAGTTAAAAAACACTTGTTAGGTGGCCGATATTGATGGATGAACATTGACATAAGTATCTATAGTAAGTATCTATGGTAAGAAGACATAGACAACTTATTTACTTGGCTATTGGAAAAATCTCAGTCTTCATAATTATGCACAGCTATAACTAGCAAAATAATCTCCTAGCTTCAATTAGTACACACGGCTTAAATCGCTACACTTCACTGCAGCCGCTGCAAACGCTAATTGTTTTCATTTCGCAACTAACTAAAACTTTTTGTTTTCGGCTAAGCAGAAAGCAGAATATTTTAGCGAGCGCCAAATAACGACAATATGGTAGGTTTGTTTAAATGTACGACGACTATGTTGGAAATTGAATGAAATTTATTGCACTGAAGTTAGTAATCTTTAAATTCTAATGATTTTGCTACATTGCACGTAAAGTGGCTTATTACCAAATTTTCTACATTATCTTATGCTATAGATTTGGTTAAAAAAACTATAAGAACAAAGTAACAGTTGAGACACACATTGAGACAAGAAAACAACTGATGTCACACACAACACAATAGGTATACCTGATTTACACCTACTAGATTACATTAACATAATATAAATAAAAAAAAAACTTTATAAAAATACAAAAACACACTTAGGAGTCAAAGTACATCTTCATATTGCTGTCATCTGAAAACGTGTCCTGAAAACAGACCATGCACACGTAAAACAAGCCAGTTATGCTTTGCTCTAAAGAAACAGATGATGGTCTTTTACTTTTTATGAACGGTACAACAGCTGATTTTGGTATCATCATCATCATTCACCAGTCAAAAACTGTCCACTGCTTGACATAGATCTAGCCCAAGTGTCGTCATAATTACCAATCCTCGGCGCCTTGCATCCATCGGATTTCTGCAACCGTTCACCAAGTCATCGGTCCTCCTGGTGGTAGGTCTTCTAACGTTGTATCTTCTGGTGCACATTTGAAAAACTTTTGTCCCCATCAACCATCTGTTTTGCAAGCATATGCCTTTTTTTGCTCACTACAACTTAAGTTAAAAATTAAAAGGCAAATCGTATATGCGTTCAAAAGAGTTGTTCCTGGGGATAAGTGCTGTTATGGTCCACGGTTGAATTACCTACTTCTTTTATTTGTCATCTTCAGCATCACGATTATAATTAATATAATTTCTAATTAACTGAAAATTGGTTGTTTGTTCTATTATAATAATTTAGATAGACATAAAATTGTTTTGTTCACCCAGTTTTTCAGTCGTTAGTCATTTAGTATTCGGTTGTGCAAAATGAATTTGTTTGCACAAATTGTCGGTGAACTACTGTGGCATGTTGAACACGAGTTTGGCACCTCGTTAGCTTTGGTACAATTTGATATTGGTATATTTTTTATTATGTTAATTCTACAGATTTTAATTTTTTGCCTCTGATGCATGGTTAGTTTTCTTCATCTTGTTTAATACACAGTTGAAAATACACCTCATGCCTCCAATGCACTCGGATTTTGTCTATCGTAGTTTTTTGGTTTTTGTGTAGGCATGAAAATGAAAACTTCAACGTTATATAGATATTAAAACAGTAAACAAGAAACCTACAAACACAATAGCGATCTAACGAAAAAAAGGCCAAATCCAACTCAAACCAGTGAATCAAATCAATGTAATTACAACAACACGGTAACAGTTGTGGTATCAGTCACTAACTAACACGGGTGTTGATCGCACAAAGCGCTGCGGTTACTAACCACTGTTGTGCAGCGATGTAACCCGACTTCCCCGTGATTACTGCAACGGCGATAAGAGTGCATGATTGAAGGGTGATCTAGGTAAAATCACCTGTTCATGAATACTAAGTATGTTTTTAGTAATATAGCAGAAATGTAATTTATTAATATAATAATATTCCAGAGTATTAATATTCGAGTAATATTTCCTTGCAGAAACAGCAAGGATGAAGGAAGTCTTATGTTTCAATCATTAACTTTGTAAACAGTGCTCAGCAACAGTAAAATGCTGTTGGCATTCTTCTTATTTTTTAGTCCCTTTATTAGCAACCGTTTATTACCTGTTTTACGAGGTTTTCAGAAATTATGATAAAAATTTAAGGACTTAAAATTATTTGAAACTTTTTGTTAAATACATAAATATACATGATTGGATCATCATAAATACTCGTAAATTTCTTTTAACTCTTTGAATGTCGTAATTAAAGACACAGTAGAAAGACCTTATGTCGGACTGTGTAACTTAAGACATTCGAAAGGTTAACAAATCACAGTTCTGAATTTATCAAAATAATTCCAACAATGCAAAATTTACATTTGCACGAATTATTGAACCTAATCCCATATCGCATAAATTGACTTATCAGCATGCGAAAGATAAAAACGTCACCCTATTTAACATATAATAGCAGGTGTCATCCGATATAATAGAATATATAGGTACGTAGTCGGTTACAAAAGGTTATAAATCTTCAACCCTTTTCATATGAGATGGAAGTTGGGGCGTAGTACGTGCATGACATAACGGGACTGATCTAAAAGTATGAATAAGACGAGATTTTTAAAAAGTTACATCTTCTCGTGATATGGTTAAATACAGTATAAGAACGATGATAGCTTGATTTGCTCAGCTCAGTGATGACAACGCGTCTAATTCTGCTCAGCGGTAAAAAGAGCGTAAGTCAATCCCAAGTAAACGGGACATATGTATTGTCAATGAAAATAGCAAGTTAAGACAAGTGACAAATCAACATAAGATAATAGTAGGGCATGAGACACAAAGACATTATCACTGTTTCATTTGCTTTTTATTACACAAAATAAGATGCAATTGTAAACGAGCTAATTATGTAAGGTTTTTTTACTTAAGATGCAGGATTATACAAAAAAAAAAAATGCTTTCTAATGATTTCTTCATCAGTAACCAAGAATGATAAGAGTTTTAATAGCCGGTCTTATATATACTCAATAGACAGATAGAAGATAGCCAACAAGCGGATATTTCAGCTTAAGATGATATCATATTATTTGACGCCGGGGCTAGGTTTTAAGTATATTCAAACTGCGATTTTAATATATTTTTGACGTTTTATTTGACTATTTTAATTTTTGCCATTCATTAACATTCGTTCGATTGGGACAAAATTAGGTATTTTTGAACAATCTTAACAAGCTAGGAGCTTAAAAAATATCAAATAGATTTAAAATAACAATTAATTGAACAAAGGATTTTATAAATATAAAGAACCAAAGGTTAAAAAAACAGGCTCTCATAAATTCATTCCGCTTTGAATAACATTAACAACCCAAATTGGCTAGTCCAGACTTACTTGATTACAAAATATAAGACGGGCACCGAGAATTTTCTATCTAACTAAGCGATAAATTTTAGGTTCCCCTATTGGCTCCAAAGGCTTCTTTGTGGAAACCTATTAGGTGGATGAGAAGGCTTAGTTCACCGCTCCGCTCGGGGGGACAAAATAAATTTCCCGACGGCCTTAAGTACTTTCAAATCGAGATCCTCTGAACTAAGGCGATAGTAGGACTTTTAAGTTTTGCATTTGCGAGCTTTAGTTACACAGTGTTATTAATTGAAGTGTTTATTTTAATTTGTCTGGTGTATTTATTTCTCATACAGCACATTGACTTTTGTAGACGAAGTTTGAGTAAAGGTAGCTTTTAAATTAGAAATTGGCTTCCTGAAAAAGATGACGTCGTCGATAGTTTTAAGTTTTATGATTATTAAAAAATGTATACTAATTTATCAAAGTTTTAATTTTTCACTTTTTAGCTATCTCGAGCATTTTTATTCTACTTAACAGCATAAGTAAAATAAATCATTAAAAGAAATCCTCGTCACTGTCATTAATTTTAGTAAAATTTTAACAATTTTATGTCAAACACGATTATCACTACAGTTTCTGCTCCAATTATAACTTCGCTTGCTTTTAATGATGTCCCACTATGTTACTAGAAATATCAAATAAGAGAAATTGGTTTTGTCAGTGTTCACAAAGCGCTGAAGCGGTGTAAACCTTTAAAGGGATCATCGCGGTTGAATGCAGCAGAATTTGTAGCTACATAAACATTATTTAGACACATGAGTGAAATACGCTTAGGCGATATTAGAATGATCTCTAAATTTGGAGCGCATTTATTAGAAGCCGACTTTGCGGGATTATCAATTCAAATTATTGGATAGATTATTAACTTTTATTGAAATCAAAATTATTTTTAGTATATGCGAAATATAAATGTAGTTTGTTCTGAATTAGTAACTAAATCGATTCCAATAATTTTTACACCATGTTATATTTTTAAGGTCACAAGTTAGACATCACAGACAGTACAACACAGGTCACGGCAGGTCATAACGAGCATAAGACGCTAGCAAACAGCTGGGTGCAAGTGCAAAACAACCCCTCAATCACCTGGATGGGACGGTGACTATGTATTTTTGCTGACATAACAAGCTTATAACTTTGTGATTTTTCATAATATAGTTATGAAATTTTGTACATAGATTTTTTACATAAAAATACTAGACACATGTTTCAAGTCTTGCATATACTAAAACTCATGTTGCATATATTGTGAATTTATAAGGATCATAGCTATTGTAATAAAACCACACTGACAGGAAAAATAAAGTTTGATAAATGTTGGTTGATAGAATAAATCTACAAAAAAATTCGAAAATATCGCTACATTTCAAGGAAGTAAATACTTAAAATGAAACTCACGTATAAAAATTACTACTAAAAACAAACCTAGAACCGCTCATTGAATTTGCTCTTGATGCGGTTGATGCTACGTGCACTTAAGTGTTGGAAAACCGACATGAATTATTTCGGACATTTTTATTAATAGTTGATGTAATAATTATGGAGTATTAAGATACAGGCTAGTTTAGACTCCAGATCTCCCACAAATTACAAATTCATCTATGTTTTTCTGCCAAATAACATATTGGATGTTTGAAGTGTAATTTGTGGAAATAGGTTTAGTATAAAAGTATGTATAGTTAATAAATAATATCAACATTAACAAAAAAGATAATATTTACATTGTTACGAAATAAATAGAGGTTGCCGTTAAACAAAAAATTGTAAAGATAAATAACAACTACACATAAACACAACAACAACATAACATAACACACACACAACAATAACAACAACAACATTTTTTTTTTTAATTTGGTAGAGCTGCACAGGTTGACTAGAGATTAAAATACGTTTCCTGAGGTCGGACTGTGAATAAGCCGGTGATCTATCTGGTCCGTTTGTATAACCTTAAAAAATAAATCTTATGCTATCTTATTATGACTGATTTATTATGACCTATTCCTTTATTAGAAGTCTCGTCAACGGAGCGTAGTGTTCCACGCACGGCTAAAAAGAGATGTCAAGAAAACCGTAGAAGCCCAGCAGGGCTGAAACCTATTGGGGCCATGGGTTGACTTCTGAAAGGGATCCGTAGTCTTGGAACGCAAAGGCCAAAAAAGCAACATAGTTGTGGTTTTGGTCAGTTTAAGTCTGACAACCCTCGGGCTTTGCCTTAGAGCGGGAGAAGTCATTAAATGAACACCTACATTAAATAAAGACTCCCGCAGATCCATCTATGATCATCTTCAGGCTTACCAGTTTTGCTTGTAGTAGCCTTAATAAAAATTATTTGGGTACTAGCTGCTGCCCGCGACGTCGTCTACGTGAAGGCTCTTCAGCACCAAAAATACCTAAGATGCCAGTGTCGCTATAGGATTATAAATAAACAACTTTTAAAATAGCATTAAAATATAAGTTTTTTTTTGCAAGTGAAGAGAGTTATATGGGAATCCTGCTGAGTTCAGTCATAAGATGTGACTGAAGGAAATAGAGAAAATAATGCAGGAATACCTTCCAAGAAGACATTCCAAGACACAAAAGAGTAAAAATACGTACAAAGGTATCATACCTTACAACACTTCCCTATAAACTACGTTAGTAGTTATGCTGCCAGGAGCCAAAATGGAAAGAGAGTCAAGACTGGTGACGCGGGAGCAAGCGACGTACAGTTGCCCGTGTGAGAAGCAACTTGTCCTGAGGTCGACACCCGCTACCCTCAGTGTCTGCCCCTGCGACTTATTGATGGTCATCGCGAAGCAAACACCCATGGGGAACTGTACGCGCTTGAACTGGAACGGGGAGTTATGAGGTATGAGGGGAATGTGTGGTATAAATACTGCCTCGCCGACACCACAACCCGTAAAAAATTCCGCCTCAATGGTGTGCCTGTGGAGCGAGATAACTTTAAGGCGGGTCCCGTTACACAACTTCGGAGGAGATAGGTTCCGAAGAAGCATAATCGGGACACCGACCTTCAGCTTGATGGTATGCGCTGGAAGTCCACTTGCTAACGGGGAGTTCAGAAATTGCACGGGATAATGTGTGGCGTCATCTTGCTCGACAACAGTGTTTATCGAGGTGTAGACCACTTCATTCCCCTCAATTTCCGAGAGAATGCATTCGTTAATTGCTGCAGCCTGATCATTTTTGGGCGTCAAAATGGCCTGCTCACACACCTAAGAATTCTGTTGGTGCGGTATACAACTGATGTCCCCGTACACACAGCGAATGAGTTCTTCTAAGCTGGATACCACTCTACCGAGAGACTGAAGCACCACCTGTCCACCTCTCTCTTCTGTTAGAGTGCCTTCGCCAAGACTTAGCAGGACATTGGAGAATTCTCGAGCACGTGCATTGCCGCCGAGCCGAGCTCTCATATTAATGGTCACGCGCAGCGTACGAACTCGTGACCACAACGAAGATCATTTCATCGAAGCATTCACCTCGTCAGCCCTCGATCCCCGCGTCACCACGGGAAGTGTTTGCCGGAAATCGCCACTGAACAAAACTGTGACACCACCCATCAAATGTTCGCCCTGCGGATGTCACGCGGGGTTTTGTCCACGGCCTCAACTGCCTTCCTATTGGCCATCGTACACTCATCCCATACGATCAGAGAGCAATCCTTAAGCACGTGTCCCTAATCGCTGTTACGTGACACACTACAAACAGGTCTTTCGGCGCTATCTAAATCGATGGGAATTTTAAACATGGCATGTGCTGTCTTGCCACCCGGAAGCAGTGTGGCAGCGATTCCCAACGACGCTACAGCAATAGCAATTTTGCATTGCCTCCTGACCTCTGCAAGTATGCCAGTGGTAACAAATGTTTTTCCTGTTCCACCAAGAGCATCCAAGAAAAACATTTTACCCTGGTTTTGCCCAACGCTTTCAAGGACGGTGTCATAAATTTGTTTTTGCTCTGAAGAGAACAAAGCGACATGCTTCTGCATCATTTATGCATCATTTCGTATGGTGTTCATTTTGCCTGAATCGTAATTTGTCTCAGCGTTATACTCCCGATTTCCACGGTCTTATTGCGGTGATGATTGTGGAGCTGGTAACCCATATTCGATCAGTGGATTACCGCTGATAGAAATTACCACATCTTGAAATGAACTGAGACAGGTGTTCAGCACGCGTTCATCAGTTACTTCGACTTTGTCTCTAATAGCAGGTCTCAAAGCTCGTAGAAAATCTTCAGACGGATGATGGCGATACTTCTCCCACAAAGCTATCGGGTTCGTGACTCCACAAATCACCAAGATGACGGCAAACAGATGACGTATGTGGCTGGGACTGTCACTGACGCTCGCCTCCGCGAGGGTGTCATTCCAATTTTGGTCACCGTCGAGAAGGTGACGTGCTACGCCGGCTGCGCGGTAAGTGGGATACTCCACGCCATCAAATGTACTCAGAAAGGTGAAAGACGTTGGGCCTCGGACAGTGTGAAGTAACAACTGCAGATGGCATTCGCCATTATTCGGGTGCACGGTACAATCCCTACCCAATGCGGTGTCCTTGAAAATTCCCAGAAAACCTTCCACAGCTCCTCCTCGTTGACCTCGGTTAAAATACACCCCTTTGCTTGTCGTACGGGTAATATGAAGGCACCTCATACGTAAGGGATCTCGCAAACTGATCGACTTCACAGAGCCTGAAAAATGTCACCACGTGTGACATTTTTTTTAAATTGTCTTCCTCATCTCTGCTCAAGATGATGGTTTTGTTGGAACTTGAATTTGTCAAAACGAATTATACTATACAACTTTTATGAAGAAAATACACATTACCATCTATGAATTTTAAGAATAACTAACTACCAACCTCGCCAACATGATCAAATTATTAATTTCCAAAAAGTATCATGTAACTTGATTTGATTTTTATGAAATCTCATAGATGGCGCTGCTTTAAAATTGTCTTTATACTACTAACATTCATTAAATTATGTTTCTCTGCCCAAGTTACTTAAATGGCGTAGTTTTTATAGTGTAAAGCTAGATAATAGCATGGCTTACTCAAAAACAACATTTAAATATGCTTCGTTAGATCACACCTTGTCCCAGAATGCGTCAGAAAAATAAAGATTCACAGCTCCTCCCCCGTAGGTGATAGCGTGATAATATGTAGCCTATATGTTGACCCGACCTCTTAGTAATATTCATGCAAAATTTGAAGTAAATCCATGCAGTACTTTTTGAGTTTATCCCGGACATACATACAGACAAACAGACAAACAGACAAAAATTCTAAAAACTATATTTTTGGGTTTCATATCGATTGTACATCACGCCCCAAGTATTCTTTTAAAAAAATATTCAATGTACAGTTTTGACTTTCCTACGATTTTATTATATGTATGAAAAGCATGCTGTTATTGAGGTGCATCTTGTTTGAAAAAGATTTATAGTTCAAGATTTTTTTAATAACTGTGATAATTATAGAACTTACAAGCTTCCGGCTTGGGTATAATATTACTGAAGTGCATCTTGTTTGAAAAAGATTTATAGTTCAAGATTTTTTTAATAACTGTGATATTTATAGCACTTAAAGCTTCCGGCTTGGGTATACTATTACTGAAGTGCATCCTGTTTAAAAGAGAATTTATACTTCAAGAATTTTTTCAATAACTGTTATAATTATCATAATTATGTTACCTATACGAAACAGTTAAGCAAAAATACCAACAAACCATTTACCATAAAACTAAATTTAAACATCACTAGCAAGTACAGTCACCAAAAAACTTCTTACACGATAAAACTTGACTTGTACAGTACAAAGGAGACTGTGTCGTGTTTCGGATTAACATGGAAATTGAATCAGGTTGCACAGCGAACTTGGCCGGGACAAAGCTTTGTGACTCTAGACTTATATCCGTTTTTTTTTACTGTATACTGCATTGTGCGCGATTGTACGAGCTGTAGTGACGTATACTTTTGTATTTATTGCATCAGTTTTTAATTCCAAAAGTTATTTTTTCTGATAATAAGTTTTAAATATTTTAGAAAATCGTTAGATACTAAACTTGAAACTAGAATTTAATGGGGGTAAGATTGTACCGTTAAATTATGGGATTTCTTGTTTTCGAATAACTATTTTAAATAATACTACTTATAAAATCATAAAGCTGAAAACTTTACTTGTTCGAACGCGTTAATCTCAAGAACACTGATAGTTTGTGAATTTTTTTATGTTTTTTTTTAACGATTAATTAATTTTTTGGATATATTTTAATGGTAGCTTAATTCTCTAGTTTATTGTTTTCCAATTGTATGGATAATAAAAATAAAATAATTACAAACTGTAGGTAATATCATGTGAAACAAAATATTTTTTAATGATTTCCGTTACCTAATCACAAAACCAGCAGACTTGCTAGACATTCCATAAAACATATCTATTGACATCAAAGTTCCCAAAACATGCTTTTTTTTTTCGATGGGAAAAATCATCCAATGACAACCCCCGCTCTTGGGCGGAGTGGGAGATAGAGTCAGACTCTTGCTGACTAAAAAACCCATCCCGTTCCTTCAAGCCTTCATACCGGGGCTCGAGCGCCCTGGCCCCAGTAGGCTTTCCAAAACATGCTGATATTAAGCTTATAACTATCTAAATAACATCAAGACTTCAAGAGATCCTAACTCGATTCTCCAATGAAAACTTGGTGATTTCATAAAGAAAGTGCTCGTCGTGAAATGAGTTTGGAATAGATGTAGCAGTTTCTTATAATTTATTTTCGTTATAATGATAAATTAACATATATAAGTCTGATTTCGGTGCTGAGGAATTGACAAATTCATCATCAATTTACTATAGATACTCCATTTAAAATACTAAGTTAGAGGTATTATTGACTATTAGTTCATATCAGTGTTAACAATTTTGATTCAGGCGACTGATATAATATTTTGAGCATTTTATCTTAAAAGTTTGTGATATATTTACAGTATCTATGCTCCAAAAACCCTATAATAAATAATAATAAAAACAGTTTTCAATTTTCATTTTGCTACGAAAGTGGAATACAGTCAGAGAAAAGAGACGTATCGTCGAGAGATTAGAAAAATTTACGTGATCGCCACTGAGATAATTGTTTCAAACTGGGCTAGCAAGTTCGGTCAGCTATCTGCCGACTCCCCTGACAAGGGTGAACCGGGATTTATTTTGCCAACTGTACCAAGAATGTTTGCACAATTCAATTTTTGAGACAGCTAGTATCTTATTTTGTAAACGGGCTCTGTTCTTGTTTTGTAAAATGTACTTTGTGATATCAAAATGTCTTTCTTTATTTTTCGTGCTCTATAAATCTTGAAAGCTACATCCCATTTGAAATTGTGAACTTTTTACGTTGATTTTAAAAGGAAGCTATATTTCTGATGTCTTAACTGATATTGTTTTTCAAGATGAATAAAAACTTCCATGGACAAGTGTTTTTGAAATTTATTTTATTTTTCCAAGCAACAAGACATTATCTAATCATATAGACTCCCTTATAATTCAAACAGTAATAAGAACTAAAAAGGAATACAAAATTAAAATTCAAAAAAAAAAAATACCTACCTAATGAAAATAAACCAGAACATATTGTCTTGATAGGTAATCCAATAAACTCATGGTTATCAAAATAAGTCAAAAACTCAATGAACCCGTTTATAAAAAAATTGGGCTACCATAAATAAACGAATCTCTCTCGATGCAAAACTGATACAAGTATACATAATTAAAAGCCATTGAAATATTCCAGCAGGTCAGTGGCTACACTTGGTGCATAATTAAAATGCCTGCAATCGCCTATATGGAGGTTTTAATATACGAGTAGATTGACGGAACATTTGTTGTACCTTTTTTGCAAGTTTTAAGATTGGTACTTTTACTGGAGATGATAAAGCTAAAACTACTTTAGACCTACGCACACGTGTAACTCGCCTGTCAACCACCTAACAGGGTGTCGCGTGGTGTGGATCAAGTGTAGCTCTACAAGTACAGTTTCGATAATATATGGAGACCGACGCGCTCAGATTAGCGTGTGTGCCACACGTGTGCGTAGTGTAGTTTCAGCTTAAGGCTTATTCATACTTTTAACTCGAAGGGGCAGGTAGGAATATATTAACAGTTGTGTTGTAAATCTCATGTGATTAAACACTAAACAGCAAACCCTCTACCATCCGGCGGCAAAGATGAACGCGTAGTAGACTGAGGGTCATGATAGCCATGACCCTCAGTCTAGGACCCTTACTCTGGATAGCCAGATGATGTGAGGATACCGCACGGTCATCCGCGAAGTGGTAAGCCTTCTTAGCTGTTTGATCGTAAAAGAGTAATAAATATGCATTTACATTTTTTTTTATTGATAGGCTCGCTTGACCACCTGATGGTAAGCGATGATGTGGTTGACGATTGAGCACGATTGCCTAGAAGTAACCTATTCACTCTTGGCTTAAAGACCCTAAAGTTGTAGCTATCAGGAAACACAGACTCTGGCAGGGGATTCCACTCCTTGACTATACGCACAATAAATGAGTTCCGAAAACGTTTTGTGCGCAACGGTGAGATATCTACCATGTACCGAAAGAGCAAAACCGTACGTCTCGTGGTTCGATGATGGAACGGACTTCGTGGTATTAGATTGTGCCATTCCAGTGTATACTCCTCGAAATGTAAAAGATAGAATACCGGCAGGCTAGCAACTCGGCGGTGATGCCCAATGTGCCCAATGCGGCTTTGGAGCTTCGTACATATATAATTATAATACACACATTCAAACTTTGTTTTTACAATATTAGAGTAATTTAATTTATCCTGGTACTCTGCTCTGGCAAGAGAGCAAAGTACACCTCTTACTACAATAATAACTTGTAATTTAACGCTTTTCTCAGTACAGAAGAATGCAGTGTGCTAAATACTTGGCTCCAACTAAATTAAAGTCTATCTAGGAAAATATTTTACTACGGCAGACGAGGAGCGCTCTTCTAAATTTAGAAAAGACTGACAGCTTGTAATTGCATTCTGAAAACTTAATCCATTTTAATCTGAAAGATGACAGTCATTAACATTTGACTGCATTCTATGTAAGTTGCTTGATAAACTCATTTGCAGTGTTTCATACAAACACCAACCAGTTACTGGAGTCGTTATTTTTAAAGAAGTTATTCCTGTATCGTTGGTGCGTTCACAAACGTGTAACCCAAAGTGTACGTCAAGATCGATAAAGGTTTAACTTGACAAACTCTATCGATTCGTCGTTACGATCGTTCTGAAGCAACGAATCGTACAGACAAATCGTACCATGTATGGGGCCTATAACATACACCGGACTCAGACACGGCACAGCTGCCTATCACTCAACTGCTGTGCCTACTGTGCTGTCGAAATATTATTTACAATATTCGTAACCGCGTAATTTGCACTGAATAAAAGTTTTATCGATTACAACCATAATCAGAAGTTGTAATGTACCATCAATTTCTCTGGGTCATCATCACGCCGGTTTGCTCTGAAGGGGTTTGCAGTATGTAAAGTTCACCCTCATCTAAAATTGTCGAATTTCACAAATTTAATTTTTTAATGTTATCAGAGTTATCGATTCGGCCATAAGTTTTATGTTTATGCACCGATCTTGATGAATCTTCTTTCAGATAAAAAAAAAACAGTGTTATAATTTATATCTGTGATTCTGATTGTGTTGAGTTAAATTGAAACTTTATAGTACCTAGTCAAATCACTTAAATTGGTGTAAGGTATACCCTAAATTGAAAAACTGGGCAAGTGCGAGTCCCAGGTTTCCGTGCAAACTACAATTCCCAAATAAGTCTTGAAGATTTATCCAAATTGCAAATTTTTCCTGTGACATATGTAACAACAAATTTACTATTTTTAGATTTATTCCTATACCTGTGCTATAAGACCTTGCTTTGTGCTAAATTTCAGGATTCCGGGTCAACGGGAAGTACCCTATGAATTTCGATCTTTGAGAGTATCAAAATATACGTTTTTTTTTTGCGACATAAACGACCGTTAACTTAGAAGTTTAATTTTTTCATAACTTAAAGGGACCGCAGACCAGAGCATATGGTTGGTATGGTACGGAACCCTAAAAAAGAAACTAAAAGTTTGATGTCGGATGTCGATACCTAAAAATAAAACCAGAAAGACTGGCTTGTGAAATTAAGTTTATTTTGATCATTTTTTTTGAAATCGAAAGATTTTTTTTTTTAAACACAGTTTAATAATACAAAGTTGTTCCAACTGTATTAATTGTACATAATTATGTGTACGTCGTGGCTAGATCTTAGGATTTATCACTTCATGAAAAGACCAACTAAAATTGGCTCGTGATTAGCTCGTGTAAACGGTAATATTTGATGATATGTTATTTCTCGTTTGAAAAGTTCTAAAGAAAGAAGGCCAAACTAGGATTGAAACATCATCAAACTTAAACGTTTAAAACGATCTAGACACGAGGAGAAACGAGGCCAGTTATACTTGGCCATATCATGAAATGATCAATTTCTAAGATCTAGCCACGACATACCTCAACAACAATAACAGCACACTGTTACCAACAGAAAATAGTTACTTTATAAAAATAACACACTGGACTCATCCAGTGTGTTTGTTTCACTGCATTTTGGTGACAGTTTCCATCTCACTAATCAATCCATTAAGCTAAAAGCAATGTTATTAAAACTAGATTGACGCTATACCCAGAATAGCCTGCCTCAGGCTACCTGATATCAATTGCTATTCAACGAAGCTGAAAAATTGCAATGCACTCAGCTTTGTTTGCTAAATTCAGGTTTTTGTAGATAAAATTGTTGGATAAAAAAATGGGCTGGTTTTTAAAACCCTAGTAGATGATAGATAGATTGTTCTGTGGTAAAATCGTGACTGCTGTGTTTCCATTAATCCACTAGTTGTATAAAATGGTAAACTACGGTCTGATTCAATAACATAACGTTGTTTCTTTCTGTACTGTATTTCTCATGCAATGTATTATATGGATTGGATCTACCTTTTATTAAACGACTTCAATTAAAGAAGGCGGTATCTTTTTTCACGCAGTCCTCTCTTTACAGAGGACAGAAGGGAGCATTGTCAGCCCTCCTCTTGTGCCCTTTTGGACGCAAATTGGTAGAGTGGAAGACATCTCCTTCTCCTATTCTACTGCCTCTTTACTTGTCATACCTTGCTGGGTAAAAGGAAAATATGGTGAATTATGGTGTACATTATAAATGTCATAGTTTGTGTGTTTTTTAGGGTTCCGTAGCCAAATGGAAAAAAACGGAACCCTTATGGATTCGTCATGTCTGTCTGTCTGTCCGTATGTCACAGCCACTTTTTTCCGAAACTATAAAAGCTATACTGTTGAAACATACAAAGTAGATGTATTCTGTGAACCGCATTAAGATTTTCACACAAAAATAGACAAAAAGCAATAAATATTGGGGGTCTCCATACTTAGAACTGAAACTCAAAAATTTTTTTTTTCTTCAAACCCATACGTGTGGGATATCTATGGTTTTCACGTTCGAACGGCCCATGTCCTGGCAAGAACAATAGCAAATAGGATTCTTTTTGATTTTGTGCCAGCGAAGTCGCAAGTTAGTTAGGCTAGCAATGTTAGCTAGTTTGAACACCCATCCAAAAACGAGAAATCAACCCACTCTGACCACCAAGGCAATGCGCTGCTCCACCCAAACTGGCCACATCTTCATGATAATTCTTCAAACATTACCTGACGCTTAATAACTAGGTAAACCGTACTGAAACTAATAAAATCTTCGAAAATCACATAACTTTCAATCAATACGTGACTCGGAGAACGCAACCGGATTACGTACTGAACTTAGCGCATTAATCTAACAAATAAGTGAGAGAAGTTTCACTGGGGCTCCCCTTAACAATGTTAATTACTCACTATTTAAGTACTTACCGGTACGTATTAAGAGGGGATTACGGCTATTATTATTTCTATTCTTGTGTCTAACTATGAAAGTTTGGACGTGAGGATCGATTTTTATAAAATTGATCAAAGTTGCGCACTGCCTATACTGGATAGGCAGTGCGCACCATTTTTTTTTTAAGTGGCAAGTCATCCAATTACTTCTCGCAATCAACCTCATCTATGTCCCTTATTTGTTATGCGCTCCAGAACTCCAGCTTTCGATAGTCAAGCCATTGCACCAGTAGGCTTCGGCTCCACTGGGTCCCTACAGTTTTGATAACATCTTCCTTTTACATTTATCAAATTTCTAGGAAGACCAGTATAGGCTGCGAGATTGTTTCAATGTGTTGGATGACCGCAGCCATTGAACGGAAATCGCAAGTGAAGCAACACGGGTGGATTTAAGTCAATTATTTTGGATAGCTTGGTTTGGAACAGGGCGAATTTCAGTCACCGTAGGCGTAGGCTTGCGAACGGTGACTAATCGGTAGCTCACCGTCCGTTAAGTGGCAAACATAGGCCGAAGGCATTGTGTTCTACGCACGACTCGCAAAAATCTCAATAAGATTAGGCCTCGCAAATAGTAATTAAAGGAACACTATGAGATTTAGACAGTAAAAGTTTGATACTCCCTCTCGCTCCTCCCAAAGCAAAAGAAGGTATTGATGATTATTTCAAGTTCAAACAAAAAAAGGTAGCCCAGTATAGACTGACAAGGTTAAGGTGAAATGTTTACAATTTAGAAGAATAATTTCTTAAAATTGAACCCGGAATCCTATTTAGAGTGGGTTCTATCATAATTTATGAATCAATTCTGAAAAACGAAATGTCAATTTCGTTAAATTATAAAAAAGAAACACAAAATTCTGTCCTAACACTAGACATTAATAAGACAGGCAAGAAGTGAATGCTCCAGCGAAAATTATTCTGAATTCCATTCATCCCAACCTTGGTGTGGTTATTATAAAATGGCGGACCTTTTGATTGACGTTTATTAATTTTGCTGCCCACCTCACCGCTAGAGGTGGAATGTTTTAATTTAAAAGCATTTTCCCCTTTAGTTTGTTTATTTTTAGGCATTACGCTGACGGTAGGTAAGCAACGTTCACATGATAAAATACGAGGCATTTTGTATATAATACTGAATATACTTAAATTTAACTATAAAAGATGTTTTTGATCGTAGAACAGATGGACGTTGGGGCCGAAAAGTTCTGGAGTGGCGACTGTGCAACGGAAAACACAGCGTTGGAAGGCCTCCTTAAAAGAGGTCCGATGACCTGGTGAATGTTGCGGGAATCCGATGGATTCGGGACGCACAGGATCGTGCATTGTGGCGACACTTGGGGGAGGCCTATGTCCAACAGTGGACGTCTGTCGGTTGAGATGATGATGTTTTTAGAGTTTGGACTTTTGTATTATCCTGCAACAGACATGAGATTTTTACAATACCTATCATAATCACCATACAACCTATTACTTCTGAAACGAAGGATTTCTTTTTTGAATCTGATGGTGAACCATAAACCAAAAAAAAAAATAAAAAAATTTATATATATAATTTGCATAATGTACTAGCTTCTGATGTTTTATGAGTGATCATGTAAGCCCATGTGAAATAAAAAAAACATTTTGAATTTTGATTGTGATATATGGCACTAAAACTTATTACACAACCATGTAGCACCCAGTCCAATCAAGATCGGAAACTCTATACTCGAAGTTGTGTACGATTACGTCTACCTCGGACAGACAGTCCAGTTGGGTAAATCTCATTTCGAGAAAGAAGTTAACCGTCGAATCCGTCTCGGCTGGGCAGCGTTCGGGAAGCTACGCGGTATCTTCTCATCCAACATAGTATCTCAAGACAAGTGCGTGTTGCCAGTGATGACATATGGTCCCAAAACGTGGTCGCTCACAATGGGCCTCATCAGAAGGCTTAAAGTCAGCTCAAAGGGCGATGGAAAAGGCTATTCTCGGAGTTTCTTTGCGTGATCAAATTAGAAATGAAGATATCCGCAGGAGAACCAAGGTTGCGGACATAGCACGAAGAATCGCCAAACTTAACTGGCAACGGGCAGGGCACATTGCTCGCAAAACAGATGGCCGTTGGGACCGAAAGGTTCTGGAGTGGCGACCTCGTTCCGGAAGAGACAGCGTTAGAACAAGGTGGACCGATGACCTGGTGAAGGTTTCATAGGATCATTCAGCAGACGTCTATCGGCTGAAATGATGATGATAATGATGATATAACAGTAATATTATGAACGCGGAAGTTTGTTTACACCGTTAAATTTTGATCGTTTTAATCCCGTGGAGGGTCGATCCGGTACATGAAACACTATCGACTTGTAAAGATAAAATTAAAAAAGTACCTTTTTTAAAAACTCGTATTAATTTACGCATGTACGAAATTAATTTCTTTAAGAAAACGTCAGCTGAGCGAGTTCAAAGACCTGTAATTAGTACGCAACGTCGCCTACTACTTTTGGGAAACCTGGTTTCGAGCAATCCATGTTTAAGCTTATTATTATTTTGTACGATAAATCCGTAGTGGCTCCAAACTTCAGCCCAATAGTTTAAGCGCGCGCTTATCTCCAGTCTTCAGAACTTCTTATCGGTCTAACGATCTATCGGGTAAACGTTTTTCTACCAAAACTTCTTTAAGTCAATAAACATTCAAGAGATCGTTTTTCGTGCGTTTGTAGGACACTCATGATTAACAGTGGTTATTCTATTGTTATGGGTTCAAAATTTAATTATTGCATCCGTACAAACCTAGGGTTTTTTTAAGGTGAAAAATCATCTCACGCTTTCGAGTAGAGTAAGTGGACCCATTAGATTTTTATTGACTAAAAGTACCCCATGTTTTTTCAGTAGCTCCTTTGCTAGCATTACTGCTTTCCAAAAAATGGGAGCTTAACCCATTCTCACTTCTCTCTTGCTCCAAATTGTGGCCTAAACTAGGGACCGGTGTGAGAGGTTGTCATCGCCTCCCCGAGGACAATATGGCTATGCTCCGCCCAAGCGAAGCACACCACTGTGTAGGTACCTCACCGTGTCATCCAAGTTTATTGCGTCATGTTGGAACCTCTAAAACTTAACTGTACGGTGAGAAGGACGCCGTGGCGCCTGTCCAGCCACTCCTCAAAGAAAGACTTACCGCCGCAATCATAGCGTGCCTATGCAAAGCTGAAGTAAATGACTAATAATAATTTATAATTATAATTAAATATTATTAATTATAATTTGCAATTATTATTACATAGTTTAATTTTATTCATGATCTTCCTGTCCTTGTCCCGTGTTATTTAGGGTTGACCCAACACTTTTTTTTTCTTCTATTTTTTCCAATCCCCGTCACTTCGTCACTAACTCTCTTTTCTTTCATATGACTTTTTACAGAATCCATCCATCTTTTCTACGGCTTCCTTTCCTTCTCCATCTTTTCTCATCTCCGCTACATACGATCTTTTTGCATTTGACTTTTTCACAGCTCAACATTCTGATCTATATAGTATTACTAACCTTATTACAGACTGGTAGATTTTATTCTTCCACTTGAGAGGCGGTATGTTAGAAGGTGTTCCAGTGACGTTTAATTGCTTAATGTTTGAAAATACCTCAAATTGCAAATCTAATATCGACTTTAACTACATATTCCACTATCAGGCATATTTCTCCCCAAGTCTTTCCAAGTTCTATTCCGAGCCAACCTTAGTGGTAAGTCATCTCGTCACACTTCCCAGGTCTGCCTCGGTGGAATCAGACATCTTCAGGTACCTAAACTCTTCGTGGAGAGTTTAGCCCAGCGGATAATCTGCATGCAACTGTTGTGACTCCTTAAGAATTCCGTTTTTAGTTATATTCTTTAAATAACATATTTTTCACTGATGTCTTATTAATAAATATATATGTCTCAAAATAATGTGACTTTTGCATAAACATCCTTATAAAAACCTGTACAAATTGACTATTTCCTGCATTGATATGTTGTTTTCTGATAGTCTCAATGTGTTCGTTTTATGTAATTTTGGGGAGAATTGGGTAAGAACAACTGAGATAGGTACTCAATTAAAACCACAAAAAATCTGATAGTATTAAATTAAAAAAGGCATTTATGACATAATAATAAATACTTACCTATATATTGTTCGCTAAATGGCGACCGCGTAACGAAAGACGCAGCGTTAGAAAACCTACAGGATGGACCGATGACCTGGTAAGGGTTGCGGGAATCTGATGGATGTGAGACGCACAGTACCTTTCATTGTAGTGACACTTGGGGGAAGCCTACGTCCAACAGTGGATGTCTTTTGACAGAAATTATGATGATGACATGCCTATCATATGTAGAAGAGTCTATAAAATTATCATACTTGTCACATCACTCACTGATTCACCATCTTGGGAACAAGTAAACCTTAGATCAATGGTGATTATTGATCCGTTTCAGTACACGATGTAATTATTATCAATGATGAAATCTAACTTTCCAATTGTTGCTACGTGTTTTCGTGAAAAATGTTTATAATGCAGATATTCCATCTTTTCTCACTTTACTCGGCAACATTTCTTAATGCAAGTATGTTGATTCAAGTGCACTATTCACTAAATAATTGATAAAATATTTTTATCATTCAACGAGACTATGTCAATGTCAAAAGTAGCTATGAGATATAATAAAATTGTATTATTATTAAAATTAATTCGTCGAAATTAAATATTTAATGTAATAATTTATGCGAAATGCGTAATTAAGTAGCAACAACTTTCTGAAAAATATGTTTCTCAAAAACCTTCAGAATACAGCACTTGTACAAACATATGTAATAATAAAATTTATATTTAATTTATTTTGAGTTGAGAGCATGGAAAATTGATCCAAAGACTAGGTATTTTATGGTAACAAAATTCTAGTTTTGAATTGTTTTGGTTTTTTTTTCTTAAATTAACCTTAAAAAATTCAAAATAGGTACCTGAGAGACAATTTCACACAACTCGAAGCAATCATTGTCCAATTATAATGTGAACAATGAAAAAATAAATGACAGTATCATTCTCCCATTTACTGTAAATACGGTTAAATTAAAGTTAAGCTCACACAGATACACAACGCGTACTTTATCTAACTACACGAATAGTGATTATGTGGGAGTTGGATTTGATTTGATTTATTTTCGTTCTGCGTACGTGTTTGAGGCAAACAGTTTTTCTAGTTTTCGAACTTGGGGTCACCGTAACACGTTTTTTTCTTCCATCATTCTTGTCAACTAACACGCTAACACTGACTTCCTTTTCTTTCATATCACGCTCACAAAATTCATTTTAAAAAAGTTTATGTATTTGTGCATCTTTATACGGAATCTATTCAGTAATAGGCATTTTAAGTTCTGTCGTTTAAATATTTCCCGCTAGTTTTAAATGTAGAATTGCTCAATTTTTAAATTTGTTTGAATATATAATGGCAAAACAATTGAAATATGTAATTAAGATTGATGCAGCTAGTTAGTCACAGCGTTGTTTTGAATCTATCAAGTAGCGCACAAAAATGAATTTCTGTAAGGAAAACGTTCGTGCTATAATTTTTTACAACTTAAGAGAGGCCTAACCCGGATTCAATGTTTCGAGGAGTTAAGATCTGTATTTTATCATGAAGCTCCTTGGCTACGGACTGTTGATCGCTGGTATTTAGAATTCCAGCGCAGAAATACTAGCCTTAGTGACATATCTCGTAAAGAACGTCCAAAATCCGACTTTACTGAAGAAAACATCGTTGCTGTTAAACAACTGATACTCGAAGATCGTCATGAGACATATCAGGAGATAGAGGCTTTAATAGGCATCTCAGGGACCACCATTCAAAAAATCTTGCATGAGGAGCTTGGTGTGAGAAAGCTAGTTTGTCAATGGATTCTGCATTTGATTTCCGATGATCATAAGGCGGCCCGCATCAGATGGTGTAAGAAAACTTTCCAAAGGTTCAAGCCAGGAGAGTCAATTCACGTCTACGACATTATCAGTGGTGACGAATCTGGGATTTATGCCTATGACCCTGATTCCAAAGAGCAATCCACAACCTGGGTCTTCCGAGATGAGCCAAAGCCGACTAAAGTTGTTCGTTTTCTAAGCACTTCGAAGAAGATGGTGGCTATGTTCGTGGTAAAAACCGGTCACGTTGCAACAATCGCACTAGAAGATCGTAGAACTGTTAATGCAGAGTGGTATACCACAATTTGTTTGCCACAAGTCATCTTCGAAGTTCGAAAATCTAACCCAAAGCGACGCATCATCTTACACCATGACAACGCAAGCTCACATACCGCTGGTAAAACAATTGATTATTTGAAGCAGGAAAACGTAGAAATTCTAGACCATCCCCCTTACAGTCCTGAGCTAAGTCCTAACGATTTCTTTACTTTTCCTAAAATTAAGAAAACTCTTCGTGGGTAAAGGTTCCAGTCCAATGAAGAAGCAGTCGACGCTTTCAAGTCGGCCATTTTGAACATACCGACTTTGAAATGGAATAAGTGTTTTAATAACTGGTTCGAGCGAATGGAAAAAATGTATAAAACTTTGCGGTGAATACTTTGAAAAACAATAAAGAATACTTTATGATTCTAGTTGTGTTTTTTTTCTTCAAACGACAAAATTTAAAAGGCATCCCTCGTAGCTTTAAAACAAATTGATGCTTAAACAGATGGACACGCAGACACTGTAAGAGTTATTTGTCTTTCGAACGTACGAAATCGTAAAGAAGTACTGGTTTCATTGTTCGAAATAATTGTAATAAAAACACACATTTTAAAAGCGCGACCTTCCGTGGCGTTCTGTGATGCAACGATAAATTTCCCGTACTACGCCTGTTGCATTAAAATACACCATGGCTTCTTGGTTTGCCATGCGGCGCGAGACTACTAGCCTTTTCAAGCATAGTCGCGTAGTGTTGCGTCTCAGTGTGAGTTGACCCTAAAAAGACATAGAGAGATTCGAGATAATGATGAGTGCAATTATTACTGCCTGCTCAGCCATTATGCTAGGCTCAACACCGTGCCTATATGACTGTACGATTTTAATTTGCGCAAAAATAAATTATCAAACGTAGATACTTGTTTATTTTAATTGAGTTGGATAATGATGAATATACGGTAGCAGTAGTACAAATGTTGTACTGGCTGTATATAATATTTTAGAACCTTTGAAAGTAGCAGCTCACTAAATTGGCAATAAAAATCATCATACAAAGGCAGACTCAATGCCATGTACATTTTTTACTAGTCTACATTATTCCTCTCCACAACTTAAGTAGCAGATGTGGTAGCATATATGCATGTACAGAAAAATAGCAAATATCGTCATTCACTGAATGCAGATGGTGGAATCGATTTGATCTGGCCTAGAAATTGTAATCGACAGAGAAAGGAAAGAAAAACAGAAGGCATCTATCTGCTTTTATTTAGTATACATTATCATTATCATTTCAGGCGACAGACGTCCATTGTTGAATATAGGCCTTTCGTGCGTCTTGCATGCATCGGATTCCTGCGACTTTCACCAAGTTATCGATTCACCTTATGGGAGGCCTTTCCAACGCTACATCTTCTACTACGCGGTTGCTATTGCCGAAATTTTCGGCCACATCGCCCATCTATTCTGCGAGCAATGTGCATTGCCACTGAGTAGTTGCACATATGTATAAGCCAACTTAAATTAATGCTAAAAATGCGAATAGATGTTTCCAAAATCATAATAATAAAAAATAATGATAAAAACTACTTTTTTACTGTAGAATACAAACACACAGACGAATTTGTGTTTTAAAGATTTACTCCGTACCTACCACTAGAATTTGAAATAGTACACTTCATTTTGAATATAATACATGCGAATTCCATATTGTTTTCCAAAATGAAATTTGTCACAGAAAACAAACATCTCCCAACATTCACGATTCTAATACACTGAAGTGAATTCAAATATTCTTCAACGCAAATTGTGTAAACACAACTACGTACTAACTCTACGCTTGTTTACGCTACGTTTGTTTGAGTTCAACTCTAGTTGTGGGTAGTAAATTAATTAATACGTAAGTACTACGTTTCTGGATCTCATTTCTGACAATGGGCAAAGAATAGATATGCACAGTAGGTCAGCTCAGAAGCTGTAAGCTATAAATGACTGTGCAGTAGTAAGTCTCGTACTGTTATATAAACGGCAGCGCAAGAACAATCATGCGCAACACGAACATAGTCACGAACGAATACACTGTATTGTTTACACACACAATTTTGGTATTGTGATGCGAGATATTTTTTTGATTACCTCATAGTAACATTTCCATCAGTATTATTATGAAATACTGCTGGAAAAATTATAACTAAAATATCATCTTTTTATGGTGGGAAATAATGTTGCGTGATTACAAGCAGCATGCACTCGTTGTACGTGAAGCATTTCTGAAATGTGTTTCCACTAATATCACTATCATCATCATCGTTTCAGTCTCAAAACGTTCACTGCTGGACGTACGCTTCTCCTTAGTGCATTTTGCATCCATCAGATTTCTACGACCCCCACAAGATCATCGGACCACCTAGTAACCTTCCAAGGCTGTCTTTAGATACGCGGTCACCGCTTTAGAATTGACCCCATTGAGCATCTGTTCTGCAAGTAATGTACCCAGCCCTCTGACACTTAATTTTGGCGATTCTTTGAGCTACACTAACAACCTTGGTTGTAAGATGGCAATCTTCATTCCTGATTTGATCACGAAATGAAACCCCGAGCATAGCCCTTTTGATTGCTTTTTGGATGACTTTAAGTCTCCAAATTATTCGAGCGCCGATTGTCGTCTGTACAACTTGAGTGACCTTGAAAAACGCTTAATAGTCGTTTTGTACACATGGGTGTACGAAATTTATTCGGCCAAAAGTTTTAGTCTCTATATCTTCATTTTCCCAAAAAAAAATCCAGAAAAAAATATTTTTTGAGATGTCCTTCTGTACTTATCTATAAAGTGGTCTGTTACTGTAGCTTTGGGTATATATATGCTAGATACCGGTAATTGCTCGTCTATTGTACGCAAGATCTTCATGTGGATAGCTTGGATGTTGTGGTGGGATAGGATGATAGACTGATGGCTTTGTTTTAAATAGGATCTGCTTTATTTATATTAAAACTAAAAAATTCTAAATAGCAAGCATTTCTTACAGTCATTCAAACACCGAAACCTGCACTCCGTAAAAACACACTTCATCTATCCCATAAATTACAGTTACGCCCGTGTCTTACGAGTAGTAGTCAAGAAAATGTATGCAGCTCTATGATGTAGCTTATTTGCCCACTGTTGGCCATGCAAACATTTGACGTCATGACCTGGCTATGGCGCCATGGCGTCCCAGTGAGATATGGCCCTTACACATAATCCATATACAGTGACTATCCGCTCTATTATCATGTTAATTAACAGTTCCTTAAGTTCACTAACAGCTAAGGTTAACATCCTTTGTTAGTAAGTAATAAATAATATATTTACATAACAATAACGGTGACTAATCTCGGCCTGTAGACATCTACTTACTGAAATTACTGTTCCGAGCTAGCCTCTGGGGATTTCAGACAGGAGAACAGAGTGAAATATTTTTGATTGAATGCTTTTTGTGCCTACAACTAATTTGACTCTTAGAGATTTTTTGATGGCATTCTTGAAATAATTATGTAAAGGCACTTTGCATACGACCCCATTCGCGAGAATGTTTTCATAAAAATTTGACCACCCCTAAACGAGGATACTTTTGAAATCTTTATCATTATTTCCAGTAAAAATTCATACCAAGTTTCAAGTCCATTAATTCCAGAAATAAGAATCTTCCATACAATCTTTAACGTCTCGTTCTATGGGGTTAGTTTTCAAGATAGTGTCAGACTTTTACTGACCAAAAATTCACTCCTGTTCTTTCTGTGCCATTGTTTCAGGACCCCGGGGATCTTTTACACATCATCCATAGCTCCAGTAGGCTTCGACCCAACTGGGCCCCTAAGGTTGCTGACAACTCCTTGAGGCACGCGGTGAACACAATGCGCCGTCAACGACTTAGGCTCGGTCCGGACGGTTACTAGACAGACGGATGGCGAGCTACCCATTGATTGATATTCGTAAGCCCGCGCCTATCGTGGCCGGAAATTGGGATCGGAATCCCGGCGGCTCGGGCGCGAGGGCCACTGCCTCGCGCATGCGGCAGCCCCTTTGCCAGCATTAATGCTTCGCAGAAGGAGGCGACCGCTTGCCACTCCTCGCTGCGAACCATGGCCTGTACCAAGGCCCGGCGCAAAGGATCGCTGCCCCCGAGCACCTCCACGAGGATAGGGCGGTGCTCTGCCCAAGCGAGGCACTGCACCGCGTGAGTCCAAACCCAGCCAGGCGCATTACTTTGTGTAATTTATTTCGTCAGAAGAGATTTTTCTTTCTCAAGTGGCAATGGGCAAGGCACATTGCTCGCAGAACAGATGGCCGTTGGGGCCGAAAGGTTCTGGAGTAGCGACCGCATACCGGAAGACGCACCGGCGGAAGGCTTCCTACAAGATGGCCCGATGACCTGGTGAACGTTGCGGGAATCCGATGGATGCAGGACGCGCAGGATCGATCGTTGTGGTGACACTTGGGGGAGGCCTATGTCCAACAGTGGACGTCTATCGGCTGATGATGATTTCATCACCAATGCTCTCAAAACGGTGAAGGAAAACATCGTGAGGAAACCGGCATGAGCAAAAAATTCGAAAACATGTGACATTTACCAACCCGCACTGGGCCCGCGTGGATTTACCGCGTGGATTACGGTCCATTCCCTCTCCAAAAGAGGAAGCCTGAGTAACACTATACAAACTAAATTCCCCTTTTCACCCCCTTAAACGTTGATTCTTAAAATATCTTCTATATAAACTAGTAATATAAACTAGTGCTTGACTGCAATCCAACCTGATGGCAAGCAGTGATGCAATCTCTGATGGTGAGGCGCACTAGTTTGTGAACTTATTCACTCCTGCCATGGAGACACTCAAATTATAATCGGACGGAAAGACCGTAGCAGCCAATTTGTTCCAGTCTTTCAACGTACGCGGCATATACAACGAGGCAAAATGCTTAGTCCGGACCGTAGAGGTGTCAACAACGTATGGGTGAATATTCGCCATACGTTGGGTTGTCCGATGGTAGAAATGAGATGGCGCAATTCTTGCGCACACTCTCCAAAATGCATCTTGTGAAACACTTTTCATTGCTCGCCTATGTCATAATGGAAAGCCTTATGCAAAATTTCCTCGCTCCTAGTTTTAATAGTTTTGGCTGTGCGTTTATATATTACCTATGTCTTACATCACTAACAAAACACAGTCCCTTCTTTCAAACAAAATCTACTCTATGTCAATATTATGTGACCACTTGCAGTGCCGGATCTACCTAATTAAGTGCCTGCAGTTAATGTCTCCGGAATTTATGGAGCCGCTAGAAGGCTGAACAACGACCTTTATCGCGGGAAGTGTGTGTATTTATGTTAGGTCTAAATAATTGGGGGGTTTGTTTGTCCAATTGAAGAAAGTGGAGAAGTCGATGGGCCAGAAGAATGGACGGTAATGAAGGTTGGATGTTTTGTTGTTGTAAGTTTTTATGGTAGCTAGGTAAAGTTCGGTTGTCATTGCAAATGGCAGGGTGACGCCTGGTTACCAAAAGCACAGGTTTGCAAACGTTGAGCAATGAGCATCTTGCCGTCTGGTTAAGACCAAACCTGGAACGATGACGCGCGTCTTGTTCCACGCGCACTTCAAAGAGATGTCAGTCAGTTCGACATGTTTTTTCCATTCGCCACTACTTAGATATTCCACATAGTGATGCACAGATGAGCAATATTGAAGAATAAAATTCTGATTAAACCCTTTTCATTCATGATTCTAAAATATTTTGGTTTTCTCACCCTACCTGATTTAATTTGACAGCTATGATGGCACAAAATAGCGGTTAGTGAGGAAAAGAAACGTGACAAATCGAATTAGGTCAGTTTAACGGAACTGGGTACAAATGACCTGGCCAAAAGGCAGAAAAGTTTAAACAATTAACAAATTATAATAAAGAGGCACTGAACTATTTTAAAACCTATTGTCTTCTTGATTCAGAATAATTAAGTTGTCATTAGGGAAAATGCCTTGCTCAAAACGAAATGATTTCATTGACTTGCCACCTACTTCATGTTACATACTAATTTGCCAATGACTATTAATGAGGAGTCTTTTAAACTTAATTAATTAGTATACATAGTACTTAATAGTTTTGAAAAGGAACCTACACTTTGTACCAACTATTCAAAAGTATTAGTTATTGTTCATCACTGTTTGCATCATATTACACTTAGCATGATGTAAACAGTTATGAACAAGAACAAAAAACGTGAAAAATAAATTTTATAGTAACAATATATATTCGAAATCAGAAAACAAATGGTTTTCTGGTTAGTGGCCGATTCCCACCCAAGGCAAATGTTTGTGTGATGAGCACGATAATTTATTCTGTGTCTGGGTGTAATTTATTTATAATCTGTATCTATTCAAAATTATATACTTAAGTATGTTTATCAGTTGTCTAGTACTCATGACACAAGCTCTACTTAGCTTGGGACTAGACGGCGGTAGCGTTGTGTGAATGTTTTGAAATATTATTAGAAAGAAAAGAAAAAAAAAAAATTTATATATATATATAATAGTTGTGCCCATTTTATTTACACCGGTAGTATACTTTCACGATTTTTTTTTCATGAATGTTTTTTTTTTCCTTGTATCCGATTTCTATTAATATTTTCAATATTAAAGAAAACTTTCTAAAAATTCCTAGGAAGAAAATTTATTTAGTACTTATTATATAGGTTTTCTGCAAAACCTTCAAAATCACATTATTTACAAAAAATATCATGAAATTATTGAAAAATGATACAAAAATAAAATAAAACAATACAATAACAAAAAAGAAAGCTTTAATTGCTATTATGCTTGTTGTTAACTGGCCATTGTTTAGAGGTAATCATTTAGTTAATACTGAACGCAAAAAAGGTATCACTACTACCGTAGAAAATCAAAAACAATAAAATAATGTCCACGTCTTCAGACGTCAACATTATAATTATGAAGCTCCATAAAATAATTTCAGCAAACAGTTACTCTTTTCATATAGCATCGTCAGTTTCCTTTTGTCTCATAACTTCACAAATGCATTATGCATGCTTTGAGCTATTACTGCGCAAAAACCGTTTCTGACTTAAATTAAAACAGCTGGATAATCTATGTTTTATCTTTGAAGTGTAGAGAATATCTGAATAAATGGGGAAGCACTATCAGTTGTGAGTAAAAATTGGGCTGTAGAGCGCTTTTAATCAAATTGTAGCAAAAAAAAAAAAAACGCTTTCTAGCGTACTCTGGACCAGGAACTGTAGGCCATTCCATTGTTTCGCAAACAGCCTGAGAGCCAGTGGTTGATGGACTTTAGTCATGTCATAAAAGCCATTAATTTGACTGTGTACTGTCCCCATCACAAGTAGGTACGATGCCCTAATACGAAGTTTCAGTTATAGAGGCTTTGGCAGGTACTGGGTAACAAAAAGGTGTATTATAATACCTAAGTTATTAAATAATAATATGAGAATTTAACATAAGGTTGTTAAATTATAATATAGCAACCTAAATTCATTAAATTCTTAGTAATCATGATAATCCATTGCCAGACACTTAGACGTGTGGTAGCAAACTCTCGCCAAACCTCCTTAAACTTCAATAAAAAGTAACTGAACTTACATCAGTTTATAAAGACTGAATTCTGACTGCTGAGGAAACATGTACTGACAAACTACCAGCTTAATTTATAAAATATAGAAAGCCTGACATCCAAGAGCTCTCACTCTAAAACTTCTAATAAAATAACATTTAAAGCTTTAAACCTTTAATAAATTTTAACATGAAGATTTTGGGCACTTGGTAAAGGACATACCACTTATTTTGCGCTAACAGTGGTTTAATTTACAAAATAATCTTAAAATTGGTAATTGGTTGTTTGGCGATTTCAAACTTACCGATTTTTAACCGACTTCGAAAAGGAGGAGGTTTTATGTTCGGCTGAATATAGTATGTTTTTTTTTTATTGTAACCTTCCTTACTTTTTTCCATTTTCTCTATCTTTAGCTACACCTAGCCAATCCTTTAGGTACAAACCTTACTCGTTACGACATTTCCTTCTGTGCGTACTCAGCCGCCGTTTCCTGTTGTTTATAATCCAGTCAGTGGCTACCTTCGCCTAATCTTGTTACAATATACGTCTGAAATGGCTTGCTTTCCTTTTTAGTTTGGCAGCTGAGTTGCTTTATGCGATTTGTGTTTTAGAAAGAACATTTTAACCTTTTCTATATCTAGTCTTTACAGAAACGTTTTAGTAGCTACCGTGGCCTTAGAACACATAAGTTAAATAAATGAAGGAAGATACGTAGGTTTTCGTCAGTGAAATTCTACCACGTGGGTGGAAAAATTCATTCGATAATTTCGAATGTCCAAAAACAATCTATACGTTGTCTTATTAGTACTCAAAGTAATTTTATTTAATAACATGCTTTTGCAGTCACGTGTAGAGGCGGCTGTAAAACGACAGTAAAAGAGCATTGGATACGATCCTCCTTGGATGAGATCTGATCTCTACCTAATGCTACCTGTTTCTGTCTGCATTTGTGTCGCCTCCATTAGGAATTTAAAATGGAGTATGAGTGTATGACTGTAAAAATTGCTGAAATAACATGAGTTGTGTGTAATATTTTATGCTTTACAGGTACACATGAAGTTCATTCACTAGTTAAAAAGGCAGTATTATTTTAAGGCTTAGTTGAAAACAGCGTCGGACAACTACTACGAGTATTTTAATTCTGGACTTATTTGACGCAGTTGATACATACAATAATATTATGATTTTGAAATCGAGCATGGTTTAAAAGCTTGTTACTTCATCTAATGCAATCTAATAAGATGTTTGACGTAAAAGTATTCGGCAATTCCGTGGTTTACTGGAATATTCTACAAAACTTCTACCAGATACAATTTTTGAAAAAAATTGTCGTCTTTTAGAATCTTGATAAAATTTGCAATGTTTTTATTGATATACTTTTTTGACTTTTTTCATTTTTGAATAAATTATGAAATGTCAAATATCATGCAAAATAGCAAATTGGGTTTTAGTGGATTAATTTTACACTAATTGAAAAATTGATTTCAATAGAAGCTTAGATAATATCCAAAAGATACTGTGTTTCCAAAATGTATTAGATTTACGACCACCGTAGATGCAAGCTTACGGACGGCGAGTAATGGGTAGCTCGCTGTCAGATCGTCCAGTAACTGTTCAGACCGAGACCAAGTCATCGACGGCACGCACTGTTCCCGCGCGCCTCAAGGAGTTATCAGCAACAGCAGGGACCCAGCTGGGTCAAAGCCTACTGAAGCCAGGTTTAGCACTAGTACGAAAGGCAATGAAGGAACGCGAGTGGGTTTTTAGTCAGTAAAAGTCTGACACTACCTCCCGCTCAAAAAAAAAAATCACGTAAGAGCTGTTGTTAAAAAGATTTAAAACATAATGTCGAATTGTTATATATTGAACATAATGTTTCGTCACCAGCTGCGTGTGTCAAATAAATGTGTATTTTTTCAGAAATTAGATTCGAGGTAAGTAATTATCATAATTTTGTTGACCACAATTTCAAACACTATAAACTGGAATCTACGTATTGCTATCAAAATAACCAAACTAAAAAAAACTACCAATTTTTATTATTAGGCTCGCGTTTGACAACTATACCACCTAGTGGTCAGCAATTATGAGGTTGGAGATGGAGCACGCTTGCCTAGAAGTAATTTATTCACTCTCGACTTAATGACCTAGGTTGAAAAAAAAAAGGAACAGGCTCCGGCGAATTCGACAACTTAATCGTAACATGTCCCCATCTTTAAATACGGAAACAAAGACTTAGTTAATAATTATAGGCCAATTTCGATACTTCCATCTATATCTAAAATACTAGAGAAAATTGTTAACAGCAGACTAGTAAACTATTTAGAGAAAAATAATTTGCTATCATCTTCGCAATTTGGTTTTCGTGCCAAGTTATCCACAGCCGATGCGGTGCATAACTTGACCGATCATGTCTCCGTGGAACTTGCTAAAGGAAACCAGACCCTAGGGGTCTTCCTTGACCTCGCGAAGGCCTTCGATACTGTATCTGTTTCTATACTCCTAAACAAGTTAGAGGCCATGGGAATTAGGGGAACACCGCTAAAACTTTTAGTAGACTATTTAGACGATCGATACCAATGTGTTAGGATTGACGATATCATGAGCGATGAACAAAAAAACACTAGTTTTGGTGTTCCCCAGGGAAGCATACTGGGCCCAACCCTCTTCTTGATTTATATTAATGATTTATGTGATTTGAACATTAAACAAGGCAAAATTATTTCTTATGCTGACGACACAGCCTTAATTTTTTCCGCTCAAACCAGCAATGAATTATACGAATATGCTCAATTGGGTTTAAACAGTGTGACTAATTGGCTTCAAAGCAATTTACTAACATTAAATGCTGACAAGACTAAATATATTCACTTCTCCATGCGCGCTCTTCAATCTAACACTACTAATTCTCATCTTTATGCCCACAAATGTGGATTGCGCTCAGTCAGTACATGCAATTGTCCTTTTATCCTCAAAACATGCGACATTAAATATCTCGGGGTTATAATTGACAAAACACTCTCATTTAAACCACATATTGAAAGTTTAGTTAAAAGAGTGCGAAAATTAATCTTTATTTTTAAAAAATTGCGAGCAATCGCAGACTCAAAACTGATCACCCAAGTTTATCTGGCACTCGGACAATCTGTAATTCAATATTGTAATACCTCGTGGGGTGGAGCACCAAAAACTTATTTGTTACCGCTTGAAAGAGCTCAGAGAGCCATTTTAAAAGTAGCCAATTTTCATCCGTTCCTCTATCCCACAGATTTGCTATATAAGTCCTGCAACGTACTGACTGTTCGCCAGCTTTTCATCATGCGTCTGGTATTAAAACAACACACCATGCTTTCCTACCACCCTGAAGTTACTAGTAAGAGAAGGAATGATATTGTATGCAATTCCAATACTTTTTCAAAATATGTCTTTGTAAAAAGGTTTTTCACATTTTTAGGCCCATTTCTGTACAATAGATTAAATAGAAAATTAGGTTTGTACAAATTAAATTATTATAGCTGTAAAAAGATTATTGTGCAATACTTACTTAGCATCTCTTACAGAGCGACAGAAGATCTCCTAATAGTTTGTAAATAAAAGATGTTTTGCTCTTAGTTAAATTAAATATAATTATGTTATTTAGTATAGTTAATTTAATGATCGTTAATTTATTACTTAAGGTTATTTGTACTTTTTAGCCTGAAATACAGGTCCAACCTAGTTCAGGCAACAAATGCAATGTATGCGTTAAAATTGTTTTTGTATTTTTATTTAAATGTGCCACTTTTATTAAATAAACGATATTCTATTCTATTCTATTCTATTTGTACTAGTACTGACCAAAATATTACATTTTTGAAATAAGGTATTATCAATATATTTGTATATATTTTACCACACCTAAATTGAAAATCACCATAAATTCAGTTTGTTCTACGAGTATTAGGTAACACGTTATTGTAACACTGAGAAGAGCGACATCTATCCAAATTCAGGCGAACCACTAAAGCCTGTCAAAGAAAACAAAGTTATTTTATGGAAACTAGCGAGCCGCGTTGTAGGGATGGCGTGACGTGACGGACTGCTAGATTATCATACGAGGTGCTTCCGTTGTCACCCATTGTAGGTCAGGTCATGTTCGGTGCGCCGGACGATTTTAGTCACGTTCACGTTACTCTCTTCTACAAATAATTACTCATTTTAAATAAGTAGGTACCTAACGTTCATGTAGTAGATTAGTAGGTAACCTTTTAAATTAATATACCAGTTAAGGTTATCGACCGATCGCTTTTTGTTTACAATGAGATCAGTAAAACAATGTAATAAATAATAACAATAAATGTTTATTTTTATTGATAGTTGAAATATTTAAAAATATAATTAATAGGTATAGTTACTGAATAAATGGAATAATATTGAGAAGGATAGGAAACAATGTTTACTAAGAAGAAATATGAAGAGACTTTTGTCCAGGAGAATGACAATTTACCTAAATAATGTCAAACTAGCTTTTGCCAGTGACATTGCTTGCGTAAATGTAGGCACAAAATATAGCCTATGTTGCTCAGTAATAAAATAACATTAAATTACGCTAAATACGCGCTTTAGTCGTGGAGTTGCGGAAAACAGCCCGTTATACTATACTATACTACTGCTAACAATCAATTAGAGTAAAAATTATTAACGAAAGCAAGAAATTACGTAAGACTCGACTTTTGAATTATAATATTTTTTTTTTAATGACTATCGGTACATAAACATATCTCCATGATTTTAAATGATATTGACGTTAGAAGTTTAATTTATTTATAAAATGATAATTCTTTTGATTTGTATTTTGTAATTATTCTTTTATTATAAATGATGTAAAAGTATAATTTTAAATGTATTTTACAAGTTTATTTATTCTATATGAGTGTCTTTATTGCCTAAAATAAACGAGTATTACTATTATAAGAAGGTACATAGGTATTATTGACATAATTATACGTAATCACACTAACTTTAAACTGGAATATCTAAATAATTGGTTTCTATTAATAGTAATGTCTAAGACAAAATTGTTTAAAAATTTAATCTATATACTTTTGTATATTTTTCATCACTATACGCTAAAAAACATATTATGTCAGCCAATTTTTTTGCGAGAGTCTGCCATCACTCTTTATCATTTTGATGTCACTCTTGTCTACTTGTCTAGATTTTTAATTTATACAGTTAACCCATTTTTTTAAGTCTATGCGTAGGCTTATGCATATGTAACGTCAACGGATCACTTAAAACAAATTCCTCCACCACTTTTGAATTTGAATTTAGGGATCCGCTGAACTAGGGCGGCGTAATTTTTCCAAGGCTTCAGGATGGTCCGAAAGAGTCACCGTAGTCCTGGAACGCAAAAGACAAACAAAAGAACAAGGGTGGCTTTTAGTCAGCAAAATTCCAAAACTCCTCGATCCAGCCAGAGCAGATAGGACTTATTTGACATTTCCCGCTTCAAAAAAACAGGTATCTAACGATACCAACTTTTTTGCACCAAAATAATATTAACAGAATAAGTTATTATAAAAATTCATAAACTTAAAAAAATACTTCAAAATCTTATTACAGTGATAATCTTAAAATAATAGCATATTCCTGGTAAGATTTTTTTAAGGTGCTAAATTAAGTATCGAATAAATAAATTTGCAAGTGTAGTTAGAAGTTTCCTTGCATGATTGAATCAGAAATGAAGATATCAGGAGAACCAAGGTTACCGACATAGCACGAAGAATCCACAAACTTAACACGTTCACTGCGGTATGAGGTCGAACAAGCCACATGCGTAACTTCTCACAGGTGCGGCAATCAATATCGCTATCTTTTACTCTGTGCTTGGGACGGCTATGTTGACATTTCCATGGGTATAATGAAGACAAATACATAAAATTACATGCTGTTGAAGGTATGGGGAAACCGATGGATGCGGGACGCACAGGAACGTTCGATGTGGCGAAGCTTAGGGGAGGCCTATGTCCAACAGTGGACGTTTATCGGCTGAAATGATGATGATGATGACATAAAATTGGTGTTTTTTAGAAACAAAATTTTGTGAGGCCAGAGGTCTCATACGCACTGCAAAGAAGTTCAACTTTGCCTCTAAAATACCTCTTACGCACTGGCTGAAAGACCATGAAATATGACGCCGCAGTGAACGTGTTAAGTGGCAATAGACAAGGTATACATTGCTCGCAGAACAGATGACCGTTGGGGCCGAAAGATTCTGGAAAAGCGACTGCGTAGCGGAAGGCCTTCTAAAAGGAGGATCGATGTCCTGGTAAAGGGTTGCGGGAATCCGATAGATGCGAGACGAACGTTCATTTTGGTGACACTTTGAGGATGCGTATATCCAACAGTAGACGTCTTTCGGCTGAAATGATGATGATAATGAAGTATAGTTTATACACCTATATAATAAAAGTGTAATAGTATGGAAAAATACACAAATATATTTTTTTTTAATTTATTTATATTCGTTCTGTTTTATTCAATTACACAGAAAACCGAAAATGCTAGGCACAAAATGATACCCTACTAGCCAAGTTACAACTGTTTTTATTTAATTCTTTGGCATCGAATGCTTCAAGTTGGCCACGTCTCCGACTCTTTTGTTCTGATCACGTGACTAAGCATTGAGATGACATCATTTCCATACATTTGGAAGTTTTCAACTAGCGTTAACAATTGCAGATTATCAACTTGGCTAGGCGTACTGCATAGCCTAGCTATTTCCAACTACGAGTATGTTGGGAAAATATTCTATAAAAAAATAAAAATATAGACGGAACCAAATGACTACGCCTTAAACAGGTAGACCTAATTAAATCTGTACTAACAATGATATAAATACGTTCTTTCTAAACAGTTGAACATTTAATCACGAGGCAAGCTTACTTTTAGTAGCCAATTCCATTTTGCGGGTCTTCAACAGTTTTGAAAAACCATGGCTCCATCTCCTCAAGAATCTGTGGTGGAACAGCACCCTCAGAATATTCCTCGTGGATTGACTGGTGAAGAATGTGTGATCACTGGTATGTCTGGCTTGTTTCCTATGTCAGACAGCGTTTTGGAGTTCAAGGAAAATCTTTACAATGGGGTAAGTGAAAGTGTTACGTAGTATATATAAAATGATCGAGAGTTATAATGATCTAGTGGTTATGGTCTTGACTTACGAATTAAAGATCGGAGATTCCCATTTAAGGATTTCAAAGTGTGTGGAAATCATCATATCCTGAAGTTAAATCGAGGAGGGTATCCTAGCATTAAGAAGGTTATAGGTTAATTTAATAATTCATTTGTCAGTTCAGAGCAGCCCATCCGAACATCATCATCAAATTTTGACGCACTCTTTCAGACTATCAGTCCACTTAGAATGGAAGAAATTATTTGATATCTTGAGAGGTCACCAAGGTATAAATGTGGTGATAGTTTAATACTAGATTTAAAAAGAACCTGACTTCATTAGTCGTACTGTTTGCATTTTGTTGATTTTATTCAAAATTAATAGAACTATACTATAGAGTCCATGATGTAGATACATCATGTTTATTTTTTTAAGGTACTCATGATTATTCAAAAACTAGTAACTGTAGTAATTCTGTTCATCACATTGTCGATTGATACAAAATTAAGGGACAGACTGAAGTCAGTTCAGCTTTATTTATGATAAATAAAATTAGTAAAAAATATAATATTATAGTATTTTCTATATATTTATAATAATATGTATTATAAAATAGAAAATAAATTATTTTTGAATATTTTTTTTCTATAAATATTTTTTTACTTTAAAATTAGTAAAAAATATTATATTATAATTATATTCCCGAAAACTGGCTTATATCGTACTACAATTAGGTTTGATTGTTTTAAGTAATTAAAATAGTAACTAAATGACTGTATGAATGTGCCTTAATAATTAAATATTTATTTAATTTTAAAAACTTTTTGGGAATCTCAATTCTAAGATAATTAAAAAAAAATCGATGGGTTTGTATTTAATCTAATACTCTGATTCCTTAGGTGGATATGGTAACCAACGAAAATATTCGTTGGGACATCGACCACCCCGAGATACCGAAGCACTTCGGTATGATCACTGGAGTGGACCGCTTCGATGCTCAGTTCTTCAAGGTTCACTACAAACAAGCACTCATTATGGACCCGATGAGCAGGAAATTGCTGGAGCACGCATATATGGCCATTTTTGATGCAGGTCAGTTGTAAAAAATTATATTTTAAACTAAATTTTCGCAAAATGAGTTCTTAAATGATACATTCATTTCATTTCCTAAAGGTCAGGTATACATTAGGGTATACCTGACAGGTTTGCTTGCATAGTTATACCTGTTAAGTAAGCTTGTGTGGTAACCTGTACAGTTGTGCAACATACACGCTCCGGTTTAGCTGTACAACTCAACTGTACAAGCAAACGTGTTAGATATATCCTAATATACGCTAGGATATATATTCTAACACGTTATAACAAATAAATAAATAAAAAAACAATGACCTGTTAAGAGTTGCAGGAATGCAATGAATGCAAGATACAAAGAACCTTGCATTATTTATTTATTTACAATTTACTTATACAACATTACAGTTTAACTAAACTAATGCGTTGTACAGAAACAAGAAAAAAAGAAAGAAAATAAAAAAAAAGAAGAAAACATATACATTACCACTAATATAAAATTATGGCGATACTTGTGGGACGCCTATATCCAGTAGGTACTGGACGTGTATCGGCTCAAATGTTAACGATGAAATTTCAATAAATAAAATATTATTTTATAGGCTACCCGCATTTTACTATAGGTTGTTTTTTAGTAGCACAAGTTTAAACTTTTGTGTCTTGGCTTTTGCGAAACTTCTCCATCTTTCTCTATTCATGGCATTGCGCGTGCATTCAATGAGGGAACACTAAGAAGATGATTTGATGAGGTCTGTTCATCTGGTAGGTGATTACCGAGAGAACGTTGGCCTTCTACTCTACCCTGTACCATTAAACGTTCTAAAGAGCTTTCATTACGAATGATATTATGTACAAACATTTTGAATATTTGTAATTGCACAATCGATGAAAGCATTTGTTGTTGTTGAAAAGGTTAGTGCGGTGAGCAGTCTATTTTATTCTCAGTAGACGCCTCCAGTACCACATCTTAAGAGATATTAAACACCTCATTAAGCGAAGATTGGTGTTTTTAGTAACACCGCAATCTTTCCATACTTTCGTTTTTCGTGGCTGATCGTGTTATGGCACAACGTCTCTTGATTTCTTTTTCGCCACTTCCAGTATTTGTGATGGTGGATCCCAGGTAGATATAACTTTAGGCCATGGTCCGGAGCGAGGAGGAGTGGCAGGCGGTCGCCGACTTCTGCGAAGCAGTAATGCTCGCCAAGGAGGAGGCCGAACGCATCAGGCAACGGTGTTATCGCCGCCGCCGCCGCCGGGATTCTGATCCCGATTTCCGGCCAACTTAGGCGCGGGCTTGCGGACAGTGAGCAATGGGTAGCTCACTGTCCGGCCGTCCGGTAACTGTCCGGACCAAGCCCAAGTCGTCGACGGCGCGCACTGTTCCCGCGCGCCTCAAGGAGTTGTCAGCAACAGCAGGGACCCAGCCGGGTCGAAGCCTACTGGGGCCAGGGTTATCCGAAAGGGCGCTCGAGCCCCGGTATGAAGGCTAGAAGGAACGGGGTGGGTCTTTTAGTCAGTAAGAGTCTGACACTATCTCCCGCTCCGCCCAAGGGCGGGGGATGTCAGTGCATGATTTTTTCCCACCATAAAAAAAAGGTAGATATAACTCTGGACAACTTCGCAATTAGCTATTTCACGGAAATTAGGTTGATTATTAGTCTTTCGATCCACCACTATCGTTTTGGTTTATCGTGATTTATGGCGAGGCCAAAATCAGAACTGATTGCTGCTAGAAGCGGAAGAAGCCGTTCCATGTCTGTCTGTGACGTCGTAAAAAGAGTAGTGTCGTTTGCATATCTCAGGTTTGATATTAAGCGTCTTTCAATAGATAGACCCCTGTCCCAACCATCTAAAACCATCTGCATTATGTTTTTATATATTAAACAAAAGAGAAAAGAGATTATAACCCTGTCGAACTCCAGCCTGAGTCTTGAAATTCATGGAATCGATTCCGACCACGCGAACAGCAGTATCGACCCCGTCAAGTCTCCTAGATGCCTATGTAAAGATACAGTTTGATTTATTCCATTCTAATACGAACAATGAATACTACTTTGCATAACCACTGCGCTAACCGTGCCGTCAGTCATTATTTTCTATACATTTTTATCACTGAACTGGTTTCTACCAGCGACTTTGCACGTATGAAAATAGGTATTTTCATACAAACTCTGGATCCCCGATTTATCCTCATAGGGGGTGATTTTTGAAAAATCCTCTCTTAGTGCTCGCCTATATAAGTCATAAAAGGAAATCTCGTGCAAAATGTCATGCTCGAATTCTCAGTAGTTTTGGCTGTGCATTGCAATATGTCAGTCAGTCAGTTTATCTTTTATATAACGAACTTTATTATCTACCGAAACATTAAATTAACCCAGCTCAACAAGTTTTAATATTTCTATAGTAATGACTGTCTATTATGCGCCTTTCATTTGACAGGTATTAATCCACGGGAGCTTCGTGGAAAGAAGATCGGTATTTTCATCGGAGCTGCCTTCTCTGAGTCAGAGAAAATTGTCATATATGAGTCCATTCAACGCAACGGATTTGGTATTACTGGGTAAGTTAACGCATTCTATTATTTATAATGTCAATGGCAGTATATAGTTTTGTTATACAAACCGTTGTTCGCAATCGCATTAATAAATTGTAAGTTAACAATGCGGGTGCATTGTATGACTTGGTCAGCTCACTTTCACTTCATCATCAACATCTCTCACTGGTCTTTTTTCAACTAGAACTGATGCAGCTGAATACACAGGAATTCAGCCACACTGTATATTATACACAGGTTTTACATAGTGACTGTCTATCAGACCTCCACAACTCAATTACTGGGCAACACGATACCCCTTCCAAGGGGGACCGTTACTCTATCCATAGAGCGACGGCCGGACTTTCTGGCGCTGTGTCACTCTCACTTAAGGTTTATAGTCTCTTGATAATCTGGTCGAAATGAAATGGATGCCACATTTAGGAGGCAGTACTAGTACCTATCTGTGCGCTTAATTGCGGCCAGCTGCACACGGATAGAGTCCCGCTGACCTTTAAATCCATTTTCTTTGTGAAATATTGATTGATTTACTTAATATGCTATGTTCGCTTTGAAGGAACACCCCAAATTTTATGTGTGTATAAATGTTTATAAGATGGATCTTTCAAAACATCTCATCATCATCATTTTAGCCGTTTAGAAGAAGTGGGGAAAAGTTGTAAAATTGTTAAATATATTTTTCGCACAAAAAAAATCAATAGTTGATAATTTTATAATTTTTTACACTTTTTTCAAACTTATTCACCTACCATTACCAAGTAGGCTTCAGGAAGCCACTGTTTTATGGTGAAGTAGCAGGTGCTTGAGCCTTAAGAAACAAAAATTAAATAATAATAATAATGTTTATTGAATTGTTTGATTTACATAAATATTTCTACAGTAAGGGCTTAAATTAGAGCTAACGCTTAACGCTTTGAAGCGAATATCATTAGTGAATCGTGCTGGAAGCACAATTCATGGCTAGCCTTAACTGGGTTCTGAGGTTGATAGTTGACAGAGTGGACTGTCTATAGATTGTTCACAGCTGTAGTTTACATGTGTCGTGCTATAATTTTATTTACTAACTTAATAGTTAGTAAATTAAAGTTTAAGGTTATTTATTGCTACAAACACTACAATTATGACTTTTCCTTGAATTAAAGATATTATTTTTATATACTTTTATATATCTCAAGATCTTTTATATATCAGATGACCTGGTCAGGGTCGCATACGATGGATGCGTGACGTACAGGACCGGGCGTTCTGGCGACGCTTGGGAGAGGCCAGTGTCCAACAGTGGACGTCTTTCGGCTGATATTATGATGATATCTCAAGATCCTGAGGTGCTGGACCTTTAGAAGGCGTTCGAAAGGCCATAGCCAACTCGCAGTGGCCCTTTAGATCATTTTAATGGAATTTGATACCAACCGACGATTATCCATGTATGCGCTATTATTATCATTATGAATCAATTAACAAAAGAAATCCCATGCCAAAATCTTCTTTAGATTTACGTCCTTAAAATTAGGATATTTTCTTTTCAAATCCTATCGCGTCCTGTATCTCAAGAAAATGCAACACTGATTTAGAGAGCACACTAATTTATTTTCGTTTTCGATGGCAGTTAATTAAGCAGAACGAAACATCGCAAGCGCCGAAACTAGAAGTAATTCTATTAAGAGTTTAATTCAATCTAGTAAATTATTTTCTAAATGAATTTTGGGACTGTCTAACTGCGTTAGTGGGGATTAGAAAGTTTCTACCGGTTAGTGGTGTACATGATAAATAATATTACAAACAGTGTAAGATATTTTAATATTTTGTCTACATATATGTATAAAAAACCAACATCTGCCAGCAAATCATATTAGAACAGCCTCTGGTAGTAATACAACTTACGCAATAAGAAAAATAAAGCAATAATTGATAGTATACGAGTATAATAGATAGTATATATGTAGGTATATAATTATAAAATAGACAGAAGACACGGCTAGGTTACCTTATGGCATTTTATTGTGGGGATCTGCAGCTGATGTAAAATAAGTTTTTAAATTAATATAAAAACAACCGCCCAGATTGTTCACTTTTACCATTGCAAAAGAGAGCAATTCAGGCTATTTATAAAATGGATCTTCGCTAATTTCTTACAAACATATTCAACTACTATACTGGAACTTCACTTTATCCACCGTAGGCGCGGGCTTGCGGACAGTGAGCAATGCGTAGCTCGCTGTCCGACCGTCCAGTAATTGTCCGGACCAAGTCCAAGTCGTCGACGGCGCGCACTGTTCCCACGCGTCTCAAGGAGTTGTCTGCTGGGGCCCAGCCGGGTCGAACCTTACTGGGGCCAGGGTTATCCGAAAGGGAACTCGAGCGCCGGTATGAAGGCTTGAAGGAACGGGGTGGGTTTTTTAGTCAGTAAGAGTCTGACACACTGCTCCGCCCAAAAGCGGGGGTTGCCATTGGATGATTTTCCCCACCAAAAAAAAAAACCTCACTTTATATGTAAATGCTCGCAAAAATTTTTAGACATTTCAAAAATAGAAGCGATTCTTATAATGCAAATATGTGTAGTAAACATTTACTAAATGTAAATGTTTACTACGCAAATGTATCTATAAATGATAAAAGAATCCAGGCCTTTTGAGCTCCCAATTAACCAGGATTCACTGTATTCAGTGTGTGCTCTTCAATATAATTGAGATAATAATATATGCTCATCAAATACTTACCTCAAATCGAAAATGAAATGAGCTTATTATGAAAAACAAATATTAAATAGTGCTCATGTACAAAAAAGTTCTTTTAAGACGTTTCAATGAAAATTTAATGCAAAAAAATCTAACGTTTTTTTTTTTTACTTATTTGTCTAAAGAGTCTATTATAAATGCTAAAAATGGATAGATCATATAAAAAAAATGATTTTATCTAATTTATTAAAAAGAAAACTTTGTAGTTTAATTCTATTTTTTTTAAATCAGTTTGTTTTAGCTAATTGACTAGCAACACCAGTCAATCATTTATGAATTAGCTTCAGTCTACGGCTTCTTCCGTGCAAAAATCCTTTGGAGGAAGGACCTCCCGAGGTAAAAATTATCCTACAACATGAGATGTGTTGTATTCTACAACAGGGTCTATTTATGTGCCAAATACCTAAATTATAGTATTAGTTAGAATAACGTGAATAAAAAATACTACGCAAAAAAACAGCCTTCAAAGAAAATAACAAGTTCAACAAAATATCCCGAGTACCCGAGTTACTTACTGAAAAATACATGCCAATTACCTTAGTGTCCTTGCAAAAAACGCCTTGTAGAAAGTACTGCATCTTTCTTAATTAACCTTCCATGCCCTGGTGTGTCAAGGTCAGAGGTCAGACCCCACAATTTATAAGTAGATGTGGGTAGGAAGATTTACGAGGCCACCTGCCTGTGCTCTTTATCACTACCCTATTGTGGGAAGGAATATTCTGTTATCTGTATCATGGTTTTTATTTATAGGTATATACCTAGATGCGTTTATATTTCTGCCGGGCACCGTTCAAATTATCTGGTTCGAAGATACCGGTGTGTTTACAGGCACAATGATCTGCCCCAGCTGAACTCGTTGGTTTAGTTATTATTATGTACATACTGATGAGCTGTTTTGTTATTTTATCTGTAATTTTTCATTTTTGAGATATACATCAGCAAGATTGGCATATTATTGTCATCATCATCATCATCAGCCTTTTAATGTTCCCACTGCTGGGACTCAGGCCTAGGAGAGGGAATGGGCCGTAATCCACCACGCGGTCCCAGTGCGTGTTGGTGGATGTCACATGTCTTCGAATTTTTGGTTCTAAGACATGCCGGTTTCCTCACGATATTTTCCTTCAACGTTTTGAGAGCAGTGGTGATGAAATAAATTACACAAAGTAATGCGCCTGACAGGGTTTGAACCCGCGACCTACAATTCGTAAGTCGGAGCCATTACCACTCGGCCACCATTGCTCATAATACTATAATCAATAATAATATAAAGAAGCTAAGCTAGTAATTTAGTCGTTGTTTGTTGTGTTGTTTCGTTGTTTAGGTTAAGCAATTACAGCAATATTAACTAGCCCTCTTTTATTACGTGAAAAATCATCAAGCAACTATCACACTTTTACTGTCTAAAAGCCGTGGTGTTCCTTTAGTTAAACCTTTTATTGCGAGAGCTGCAGTAACACCTTCAAACAATCCGCAGTATAGATTTATTCCAACATTACTATGTGACAAACTGTAGATATACTTTGGTATACCTCTGTTTAAGGCTGCTTTTTCACCAGAGATGTGCTAAGCTGCTATGCTGCGAGGATGTAATAGCTAAGTTGTGAAACTATGTGACCGTTCTCACTAGTGTTGCCAGGTCGATTTGGATAAAAATCGGGACAGATGGTAAAACAAATCGGGATTTAGAGTTTTAGATCGGGACAAATATTTTATTTTTTAATAAAGATTTTTTTTTTGGTAGAAAATCATCCAATGATTCCTCCGCTCTGGGGTGGAACGAAAGGGCGTGTCAAACTTTTACTGAGTGAAACCCAGACTTCTTCAGTCGTTCTTTGAGTTTCAGGGTTTTTGATTTATCGGGACATTTAACGTCCCGATCAGGTGCAAATCGGGACGCGTCCCCAGACCCCTAAAAATCGGGACATCCCGCGCAAATCGGAACGCCTGGCAACACTAGTTCCTACTGATACTAAGCTACGTAGCGGTGCGAGTAAAATGTACTATGAAGATGCGCCACCGCAAAGTAGCTGCGCGAGGACCATCAGTGCCAAACTATGTGCACCAATGAATATGATTGGTGGTTATCAAACGCATCCATAGTAACTTAGCATAGCATATCTTTGGTGAAGAAACACCTTCCGGGTCTAATATTTGTATTGGCGTCACGACTTTGATCACCTTCAGCAACTAAACTCTTTGACAGCTGGTATTGGGTTATTTTTTTTTTAATTGATTTAACTTGATATATACGACTGCGGAGTTTTCGGTTTTGTCCACTTCAAAATAAGTAACAGTGAAATTAGGGGGCACGGCAGTGCCACCTTATTTCATCAAAAGTCTAAGGCACTTCTAGCAACATAGAAGCTTCAAATTTAGCATGCTATTAGTGTTTAGTGTATAAATTAATGAAAAACTAAAACATTTTGCAATTTTGGTACTGTTTTCTAGATACACCGACTGCATAAATAACTACGTAATCTCATTTAAATATATACGATTACAAAGTTACGTTTAGTGTGAAGTAAGTAAATAAGTAAAAAAATCTACAAAGAGAAATGTAATGCCATCAGAAACATAACTTGTAGAAAAACCAAGGTACGTAACTCGGTTTTTCTACCATAAAAAGTTGTGAGATTAATGTAACATCAAGTCGGTTAATTTATTCTACAATTTATGTTTTTGATGGCATTGATTTTGTTGGAAAAAATAAAATATTTTATAAAAAATATTAAAATATCTCCCCCCACCCACCGTATGCTATGTGCTAATTACAATAATAATATTATTCAGAGCTATCTTAGATAACTCTTTTCACCCTGAATTTCAATTAAGAATTTCACAGTAGGCCCACGGTGACCAATAATTTAATAATAAAATTAACGACCCGCAATGAAATCAAAACCTTATTTATTGAGCTATACGCATCGTTGGTCTAGACTGATATTATAAAACGCTAATGGATAGGTTGGTGTAGCCCCCAGCGTGTTTTGATGACCCCTTAAATCATATTTACTTTGGCTAAATTCATTTAGGAGTAAATTTGTTTTCGACTACATTTTGCGCGCTGGTTTGGTTGCGAGGGTATATCTTATTTTAATTGGAATTACTGAATATTTATTTTTAATTTGTTGATAACATTGAATGAGTATTTGAAAGCCTAATGTCTTTGTATTAAGAACAATTGTGTCGTGAAATATTTCAAGCTTCTATGTACTTAGATCCAGTAGCATTAGCTAGGTTGTCTGTCTGTAATTTTTTTACAATATTCTTAATATATTAACATCTATCTGATAGTGATATATGAATTATTACGAAATAATACATAAAAATAATATAAACAGGAGTAGTGTAGGCAAGGCCAAGTAGATCTCCGGTCACTCTACTTATCAATCTTATGCATAAAGAAGATTTAATAAACCGTGCAATATTTAATGTAATTTTACCATTGCCTTTGAAAATAACTGGCTACAAAAGCCAAATTATAATAGAAAATATATTGTAATAAAAGAAAGAAAACAATTTGGGCAAAACTTAATATCTTTTATTATTACATTACGAATCTTGTTGCTGAACGAAAATTGCTGCTAGGTTTTCGCACGCGTTGCTAATATATAAAAATGAATCCTTACTAGGATTTTACAGATTGAATTCCGTTTTTTTTTTTAATTTTCTAATACTTTATAGATTGTTTATTAGTTTGGTGGAAAGAAAAATTTTATGATTATTCGACAGACAATTGGAAAATAAGAAAATTCCGAAACTACTTAAATTTTGGGCATTTCATAGTTCACAGCTAAGATAGAACGACGTCTGTTGGTTCAGCTAGTATTTATTAATAAATAATAAGAATACATGGCTGAATGTGTTGCTAAGTTGTGTGAATTTTTTTTAACTATCTATAAATCATCTCAGTCTTCTATGAGACTTTGACTCATGCAAAAATATTTGCAGAGCAAACTGTAAAAAATAGACTTTTTTATCAACTCTTTTTTAGCTGTCAAAATTATGACTAGTTGTCCTTACTGCAGTCCAAGTCCAGCATTGGTGTGATTAGGAAATATGGATGATCAGTTTCGTAGGTATTTCAAGTTTCAATAACCTTCCAGCTGTTACACTAAACTTCGTTTGTATGACTAACTGTAATGCTCATTTGACCCTCGCAGCCTGTTGCAGAATTTTACAGTTTTAATTGCATTTTTTTTTACTTTTATGAAGCATTACTTTCTTGTATATCTTTGATTTTGGCTGTATTATTTCTGCCAATTATAATGTAATAATATAATTTATTTAATCAGATAACTTAGATCCATCTTATAAACAAGTAAAACTAATATGTTATAGTATTATGAATTTCATTAATTTATTTTAGGGGACTATTTTTCGTTTATTTGAAATAATGCTTTTAAATGAGACTTAGCTTTATACTCGTATCTGTGTTAAGATGAAATTAATTTGTAGTAGCCGTGAGGCACGTGTTATCTTTTTGGTTTTATTCATTTTATTTTTTGTTTTGGTTGTTATTGTGGTTGTGTACTTTGTATTTGTGCAAAAAAATCCTTTGTCTTTCTTTCTTAAATTGCAAATTACTATAGATAGGTAAACACTGACCATCAGATAGGTCTATCTTCTTTGTCATTTATAGTATAAAAAAACCTTTATATTCCAGTAGAATCCTAAAACAAAAATCTCGATCTAACCATGGAACCAGGTGGCGTTCTCGGCTCGACTAATAAGAAAATAATTATGAATAAAGGTCGGACTACTTGGCAATTTCGGTCGTTTATTAAAATGGAAATGAGCTGACTTGAAGTTTATAATGGGACTTCAAATATAGTGTTCGGAGATTAAGTAGACTAGTGAAGACTAAGAGGATTTTAGGGTCGTTCACGTCTGGTTGTAAAATTTTAATAAATAATAACATATTATAACTTATCCCAGTAAACGATTGGGACAAAAACATATGTATGAGAACGATGTATGCATACCAATTACGCTATTTTTTTTTAATATTTAATAATATTAGATGTATCTACATGTACGAGTATGTACATAAAAAATGTAATAACTAAACAAAGTTTTTATACTCATCCTGTATACGTATAATACAAAAAAGCAAAGTACACTCAGGCGTCGGCAGCGAAGTTGAAGAGTACATCTTCAACTTCAATTCCACCAGTTTTATAAAAAAACAATACTTTCTATAAATATAGAAATCCGAAAACAACCATTGGGCAGTTCTCCGCCAGGTACAACATCCGCCTGGTTGTAATTTTTTTTACCTTTAAAGATGGTTATGAAACTTTTTGTCCTGTTCCTCATACTAGCAACATTTTAAACTTATGACCGAGTTTCACTCCAGTTTCCTTCAAAAACATCATCACAACATCACACAAAGAAAACCCAAACCAAACAGAAGTGTCAAACTTCAGATATGATAACAAATGACAGCACGTTCCCTCAAGAGCGATTGAGTCCTCCAACTGATTCTAACGCACGTCCATCCCTTCATTATACTTAGTATCGTATCCTTAACCTTGTAAGTGGTCGTAACTTTGACGAATGCCATCATTTGTACTGCCTTCCTGAACAATAGCTGTGGAAAAGAAAAGGTTTACTTAACGTGGGCTCAGCAGCATTTAATTTCAAAAATTGCTTATTCGAATCATGTAGTCAGCTTTTGACAAAGTAGTGCGGTTCTATTTTTAACTAGCTGACCCAGTGGACTTCGCACCGCATATCAGTCAAAGAATGTAGTATATCTTTCGGTAGTCAACCAATTGCGATGAAACAAAACCTAAATAATATATTAAGTTACACACAATTTTAATGTACTAGTATAAAAGGTATCTACAACTATTTCATATATTTTACGTAAGGCACGCACAACTAAACATTTCTACAGATTTATTATATGTATAGATTTCTTTTTTAATAGAATAAACGTGAAGTTTCTTGCCGGTTCTTCTCCATAATAAAACGATCAGTTAGAATCGTGCCCTAGTTTCTTATGTTTTGTCCCATAAATGTCAATTAGATTTAGTTGCAACCAGGAATATCAACTTATTCAATTAATTTTGTATTTTTATTCTTTGGCTACAGTTAAAAATGTATTAATAATAATTATATGACGAAAGAATTTTGAATTACCGCCTTTGAACCTCCGCCTTTCCGCTCGTCCGCCTTTGTACCTGTGTGTTGCATGAAGTTTTAATAAATAAATAAATAAATTTTAAATATTTTAATAATTATGGGTGCGGGACGCACAGGAACGTTCGATGTGGCGACGCTTGAAGGAGGCCTATGTCCAACAGTGGACGTGTATTGGCTGAAATGATGATGATGATGATGAATAATTATAAAAAAAATTAAATCAAAATTTTATTTGAAACATCACTAGACAATAGTCTCTCTTCGTAAATAATACTTTCTAATGTTTGAGTGCAGAATACCACTGCGAAAGAAGCAAAAATCGGTTAGGTAGTGAATAGTGTTGGTCGAGCCTACAACCTACATATTCGTTCGCATCACACGCGATAACCTTTGGGCATGTCATAATCGACGTCCTCACCGGCAGCAATACGGCGTCCTTACCTTCTACATGACACAGGTCCTCACCGGACATGGCAAATTCGGGAGGCATCTGATTCAGGCAGAAGAAACGTCCGGGTGTCACTATTTTCTGCGCCGTCCGGAGGACACGGTGGAGCATACGGTGGAGGTGTGCTCCACTGGGGCAGAGCACTGCCGTGTCCTCGTGAAGACAGTAGAAGTAAGTACAGCTAGTAGTGCCGATGCCTACTAGCTAGGACCGCGGGGAATTTCTAAAGGGGAAACCCGTAGTCCTAGAATGCAAAGGGCAACTGAAGGTGCATCAGAATGTTTTAAAAGAAAAAATGGTCAGAATTTAATAATTATCATCATGTTTGGATTGGTCCTTCTGTACAATATCCTTTCAGTCCCTAAGGCGACTTAGCGCAGTAACTTTTTATTTTTGATGTAAAACAATAAATCTCTGATATGATCCGATCGCCTCCCATTCGAGATAGTTTCGCTTTACGATACTCGTACCTTCGCCTTTTCTCTTTCAGCTTTTATTTATTTCAGAATTGTTTCGAGGCTCAATGAGAAATGGTTCATGATGAAAATGGGAACTGGATTTTTGGCTTAGGAAACGGTGTGAAATGTTTTTACTGTGGTGCTATCCATTTTAGTTGAGTAAATAAATGAGGAGTTGGTGAATGCCTTTTCATCTTTTTTTCGAAGTGGTTCTCATGGATGTCCCTCGCTCTAGGGTGGGTGAAGTGATCTATCAGACTCTCTACTTACTGAAACCACCCTGATGTTCCTTCGAACACTTACCTCGGGGGCTGCTGGTGCAGTTTGACTTTCACTGCCCCGACCCCTATGGGTCTCATCTCGTAATGGAGAGTGGTATTACTATATGTCTAAGAGAGGCTTGCGTAGAATAATACGTCACTCTACACTGCGTCTCTGCAAAAAGTTCTGGGCTGATTAATGTCGCGACTTTTTTTTTCTTTTTTGGAGTGGATAATCATCCTATGACTTCTTCCACTCTTGGATAAATATATAGAGAGCTCTAGTGCTCGATTTTTACTGCCTAAATTTAAGCTGTGTCCTTCAGTTACCCTTTGCGTCCTAGGATCACGGCTTCCCCTTAAGCAAATCCCCGTGACCCTGATAGGCTGAGGTCCCTGGGGTCCTATGGTTTGCGGACATCTGGAATACTACGCGTCATTGACAACCGGGTGGGGTGATTGGCGAGCTAATCATTTCTCGTCGTCTGCAAACCGGCGCCTGCAGTGGCCATGGAATTGCTCTACGACTTCCAATGTCCGGGTAGTCTCTAATCTAGTCTAACTACTGGTGACTCTTATGGAGACTTATGTCAACCAGTTGACTTCTTTCAACTGAAATGTGAAGAATTGTGAATGATGTAACATAAATAACACAACGAATATATTAACAACTTATTCAATCAATTTGAATCAAATTCTACTAACGATAGACAGTGACCTCTTTTAGAATTTTCGAGTAAGCAAACACAGTTTGTTTATGCACAATCTATTATTAGTACTGCCATTAACATAAAAACAAAAGCCTAAGAATAGAAAAAAGAGAATAAAGTGCATACATAATAAAAAACAGTTCTTTAACGGAACATATTTATATTCATGATGAACGCGATTGACTCTCCGATGAACAAAAGGCTATAAAACATTTACGGCGACATGCATTAACGAGACTTCCGAATGCACTGGTAAATATTTATACGTTTCAGGAAGCGTATTTTCGAAACTAAAAACAGGTAGAAAGGTGAAATGTTGTATTGTTTTTGGGATTATGTCATTTTAGTAATACCAAGCTGCTGCTAGTGGCTTCAACCGCGTGATAGAATAAGATTATCCAAAAATAGGGAACATACACCCGAGATAAAAAGTATTCTATATAGGACCCAGGACATATCCTACCCGTGTATCAAGTTTTATCGCAATCCATTTTGTAGTTTTGCGTAAAAGAGTAACAAATACCCATATATATCCAAACTTTCGCGTTTATAATTGGACAGCGTTATGTAAGAACGGATTAAAGGACACTAGAGAGAATTTGAGTAAATGAACGCTGTCCATAATGCACGGCGTTTATTTTCTCAAATTCTCTCTAGTGTCGCCTAATCCGTTCTTACATAACGCTGTCCAATTTTAGTAAGATATAATTTTAATAGGGATAAAATAAAATCACAACACCTTCTACTGTCAATACTAAAATAAATTATTATAGATGTTAATTCATATCTGATGGGCTTTCAACCCCGTTACAGTCTTACTGACTTGCTATTAATAATTAAATTATACCATCGTGATTTATTCCTGCCAAGGCATTCATGTCTGTATATCATCAATCTGGCTCACATAGATATTGAACATGACTATTCTGTCTCACTATTGCACCCATACGTTTGTGCGTATGGATTTACACTCGTTAACTGTACATACAGCGCATTATGCGTACAACTAAGGACTGGATTTATCTGCCAGAGTCTGTGTTTGCAGATAGTGACAACCAAAGGTCTTTATTAACAATAAATATTTTCAGGTTATCGATGGTTAACATCGACCACATCATTGTTTACTAAGTGAGACAGTGGTCAAACACGAGCATATCAATAATGAAAAAAAGAAACTCATACATCATTCGGTTCTATATTATTATATTTATTTCACTACACTAATACTTTTTACTCAATTCACCCATAAATTAAAAGCTAACAATGTGGGTACTACACTACTAACAAAACAGTAACCATTTCAGCCACTATCGAAACATTCTGACCTATGTAGTATTAATAAATACGCGTCTCAGTTTATTCGCTTCATTGAAATGTTTTGTTTGAAAATGTTCAATTTGGTTTTCCGTTTCGGTACACTTTTTGTATATTCATACCTTTTACTTTGTTTGGTCACGTATATACTGATGGAATTTGTTTATCTTAATTTATTACAAACAAATAATTTTTTGAATATAAAGAACAAACCTCGGTTTCGTCGGGTCGGTATGGTTGTGTATGTGAGTTTACATGTTTGTAAATATACCAGCAATACAGAATACAGGTATAATTTCTAATGTGGGGCAGCTATTTTCAAATAAAATTGAAAGAAATAAACTGCATAGACGGCCACAGGTGGTTAATTTTAAATTAAATTTTAATTATTCGACACTTACAATATCACTAGCAGCTCTTAGATATTAATAGACTGAATATTCATGCCTAACATAAAACAATACGAACAGGTTCTTGTTATGTAAATAATGCATGTGTACCATACCTTCGTTATTATTATATTCCATGATTAATTTAACTCTTTGAATGTCGTAATTAGAGACACAATAGAAAGACAATTACCTTATGTCGGACTGTGTAACTTAAGACATTCGAAAGGTTAACACTGATTAGCAAATTCCAAAAGAGGTTCTTTTCTTTTTTTAATTCACGCCAAAGTGTTTAATGTGCTTTAAAATCTTATTAGACAATTTGAAATTGAATTTGCTATTTTAAATTCAAACTAATCAAAGTAAATTGTCGCTTGTAATCTTTGTAATTAAAAACATAAGCTACTTCTCAATTAAAAAATATAGTAATTTCACTTGCACACTACAGTTACCGCCATCTATACATAACGATTCTAACCATTGTTTCAGATGCAACAAAGCCATGTACGCCAACCGTATCTCCTACTGGCTGGACAGCACAGGCCCTTCGTACGCCCTCGACGTAGCTTGTTCGAGTTCTATGGCCTGCTTAGAACATGCCTATAAGAGTATCAGCAGTGGATTATGTGAGGCAGCCATCGTTGGTGGATGTAACCTATGCATGCACCCTAATGTAGCGCTGAATATGAGGAAGTAAGTTACGAAAAATTTTTAAATTTCAAGTTCTATCTTTAAAGGTCCATCACTTTTCTGGCTTTGCGCCACTGAACTCTGGCAAGAATTCAAAGAGCATCAACCTGCATAAAAACTTTCCTGGTTTTCTTATTACCAAAATCAAAATCATTATATAAACATGGATAGAGATTTTTATGTATCTGTCCAATCACATAAGGACACACAGGATTGTCTTTTTATTAATGTGAGAAATCATCAAATACTCTCTCCCACTCTGGGTCTCCACCCAGAGTGGACGACTACTATCATACTTTTACTGACTTTAACCTACCTGTCCTGTGACTCAAGTGTTATAAGGCCGTGTTGACTATTTCGAACCACCCCATATTTATATATCTTTTACTTGATTTTTAGATCATCTGTGTTTGTGAATCGTACCGTGATGGGCAAAACTCTGTTTGAATGGGCCAATCTTTCATTTAAACGGCAATCCACAATCATACCTACACCAATATTTACTAATGAAATTATTATTTCTCAGGTACGGGTTCCTATGCTTGGACGGCAAGACAAAATGTTTTGACAAGCATGGAGATGGCTCCGTGAGGTCTGATGCTATCAGCATTCTTTTCTTACAGAAGGCTAAAGATGCAAAAAGGTAAGTTTATAAGGTTGTAATTATTTGCCATACCAGCCTTTAAAATTAAAGTGTAGCTTACGGTGCTGTGGCGTTATTAATTACCATCACACAAATCATAGATTACGCCATTGACTTTCCATTCACTGCAGTGAATGCATACCAGACGTAATTTCATATCTAGATGTTATAAACTGATACTAACTGGCTGGTAAGGTCATGATCATGGTCTACTGATTTACTCATTCTTTATCAAAACTGTATAAGTTTAGATTTTATCCAAATTACATCCTGAGCCTAATTTAAATTCCTCAGTTTTCTAAAATAGCGGCTAAAATTGAGTTTAAATAACTAGGATAAATTCAATCTGATAAAGCTATATTATCTTTTGTATTTTTACTCAAATATATGGCACATTATGGAAACAGCCCTTCTGCTACTTTTTAATAAAATTAATCAATCAATATATAAATAAATTGTGACAATGACCCTCAAAATGTACGGCCATTATCGGAAGTGAAACTCATTACATATTAATGAATTGATTTTAAATCATTCATTAAAATATCGATTTACATTCAGGTGAGATAATGGATGAATAAGTTTAAAATAATCTTTGCTCGGTGAGAGATTTAAAAAATAATTTTGCATTATAAAATTTTTAGACTAAAGTAATTCTAATAATTATTTTTTATGTTGTTTAAACATTATTTAGCTTTATATCCCAGTTTTCTCCAGTACAACTTTTCATTTTCAGTAGGAAATAAATGAAATAAGTTTCAATAAACAATCAATTATTAAATAAATTAAAATATTTAGGCATTTTGTTTCAATATTTTACAATGTGTTCGTTGCAAACAATTTCATGCTTATCCACAAAACATTAATTCAAAGACACGTCTAACAGAAATAAATTATTTCTCGTGTAAAATATGTTCCTCTTATAGTATACAGTGGACTCCTTCTACACTGACGCGATAATGGAGCTGCGACATACACCATTTCTTACTCCGCTAGCAAGTGTTAGCGTCTACTTTTTCATTGTCAACCTTTATTTTCTAAAGTAAATTTTATTTTCAGTTCTAAATTAACGTATAGTTTCTGTACTCACATCCATCTGAAAGTCTGTGGCTACTCGTTATTTATTGCTTTTCCGTTAATTCTAGAGGTTTGAAAGTAGTAGTTTTCGTGGCTAGTAATAACTCACTTTGAAGTCTAAAGCCGTTGTTATCTGTTACCATTTTCAGGGTACTACAGTTATTTGAGTCAGATTTTTTTCTTGACATGTGCTGATGTCTGCTGAAAACTTTAAATTTAACATAGTGTAAGAACTGTACAGGATTTCTTTGAGTCTTATCTATTGTCGATCGAGCCTTAATAAAAATACGTAAACCTTAGTTACTTTCCCGTTTTTTATATAAAAGAAATTCCACTGCAATGCCTCAAAAACTACCCACATGCCGCCTATACACTGCAAGTCAAATTACAAGGTCCATTAAAACACCGTTTATTTTTTGCGCGGTCGTCAGAACCGTTGAAATTGTACCGTGACATGACATCCCCGACAGTCGACCGTGTGACTGGATTAATGCATTTGCATCACAGTTTTTTTGTGGTGACCCATTTTAGCAACGGGTTTTGATGGATCTTTGAAAACCGTTTTTGTAGAAATTAGAACTATATTCTTATAGCTGATCATTGCTGTAATATTGAAATCCTCACTTGTTTTTCTTAGTAGTTATTTCTGTGGTCATACTATTTATTTCGTGCAATGTGTATTTAGGAACGAGGTGTAAACTCCTGTTAACCAATACAACAAAATGCAATACAGGTACAATTTTCCTATTTTTAACAGGATTTACTCTGAGGTATACCATGCAAAGTCCAGTTACAGCAAAAACATGCAGAACCGATTCTTGCCAGTGAGACAACCTCAAGAAATCCAAGAGTTCCTGGAAGGTTTTTATAAGGAAACAGGTGTTTCGCCTCGCGATGTCGAGTATATTGAAGCTAATGCTTCGGGTAAGTAATTTCACAAAACGATAGGAGATACCTAATCTTTAGGGCTTAAGGTATTACTCACAATATCATTTAATTTATTACGTTCAGTAGTCTTTAAGAGTATGTAGTATCTTTTGTAGAGATTGAAAGGTATTTTCAATAAACCTAAATAAAAAACAAACCAAATTAAATTTGAACGTGTCTTGTAGTTGCCAGTTATTCTTTTTTAATATCCGAATTCCGTGAAAAAACGAGGCCTTGAAATAATTTATGGACACCAAAAAGCAAATTAATTTCTTTATTTTTTATAAACAGCAATCGCCGAAGCAGATAATAATGAATTGGAAGTAATTGGAAAAGTGTTCGCAAAGGACAAGACTATAAAGGTTGGATGTGTCAAGTCTAATATGGGTCACAGTGAGCCAGCATCCGGTGTATGCTCGCTAACTAAGGTAATAACATTATCTATTTTGCTTTGACACTAGGAGATAGGAGGACCATCAGATGAATGAAAAAATAACAGTGCATATTATCCTCCAAAAGCAGAGCATATTATCGTCTACTGATAATTACATCCACATATCATATTTTAGTTCCTTATAGCATAGTCGGTTGATATAGCGATATTTGCTTACCATTTTTTAAACTAATGTTTGATATAAATACTTTCTTTGTTAAGTGGATTAACATTTTTGTAAACGCTGATAAAGTGTAAGCTGTGTTTTTTTTTATCGACTGATATAATAATGATGCTGTTAACAAAAATAAAAATAAACAATCAATACATACCTAACAAAAAAAAAATAGTGTTACTACTTTTGAGTTTGGAGATTGATGTTGATGGTAACAAAGGCCTTCTTTAAATCTGTCAGCATTGTTTGATTGCACAATTTCACTGCCTTCTTCAGATCAACTCTTGGGTTAATGAGGTTAGAGTTCTTGTTGATTTTCAATGACTTTTCTTTCATTTCTAGGTCTGTCTGGCATACCAAACTGGACAAATTCCTGCAAACTTGCACTTCAGTGAGCCGCATGACAACATTCCTGCAGTACGTGAAGGAAGAATTCAAGTAGTAACTGAGAACACGCCTTTTAATCGAGGGTTTACTGCTTTGAATTCGTTCTCATACAGTGGTACCAACATCCATGTGCTTATGAAAGGCCATTATAAGCCAAAGGTTAGAACTATATACTAATAATATTTAATATAGTCTATCCCACAGGTATTCTAAATTTTTCTGAGCTTTTTTGTTATTTCTTCACGCTCGACGGCTGAACGGTTTTCGATAAAATTCGGTACCCGGGCAGAACATGTCCTAAAATCTAAATATATAAAAAGAGAAACTGACTGACTGACGTATCAACGCACAGCCGAACTACTGAGATTAGGAGCGTGAAATTTTGCACAGGGCTTCATTTTATGACATAGGCGAGCATTAAGACAGGATTTTACAAAATTCTGACTGAAACGGGGATCCAAAGTTTGTATGGAAAAACGTACTTTCACGCGGGCTAAGCCGCTGACTAAAGCTAGTAGTACATATAATACTTTTTATTCCAGAAGTATTAATTAAAAATATTTTTATAATACATTCCACAACGCCATCTAGTCCCAAACTAAGCAGAGCTTGCAATATGAGTTCTAGGCAACTGATAAATATAATTATATATTTTTAAATACATATTTTATAGATAGATTTAACCTAGACGCAGAAAAAAATATCGAACCCACGACCTCCGGCGTAGTAGTCGAGGCCACCAATCCGCTAGGCCAACAGGCTAGTCAGTATGTTCCCTTGGCATAATATTCTACTATCACACGAGCAAAGTCCGTGGCAGCAGCTAGTTAAAATAAAGCAAATATGGAGCATAATTTAAAAATAAAAAGTTTTAAAAATAGTCACTTACATGGCAAGGCACTTAGATATAGAGTAGACCTCTATCCATTGAAACATTTCCGTTATTAGATTCTTATAAAAAAAAAATATTCACACCTATTCAAAATATTAGTTAAAGACGTGATATTACAGTTTTTCGCTTCTATGTTGCTTGAGATTAAAAAAGTCTATTTTATTTTAAATGTCAACCAAGAACCTAAATCTTAACGTAGGCGTTTATTAGCAAAATTCTATCAAATAGAAGTAGGTACTATTTCATTATCGAGACGTTTTCGATAAATGTGTCAACATGTCTCGTTTTCCAACGCCTTAGAATAAGATTAAATCTAATTTTATCAATAGAATAGAATAAAAATAGAATTCACTTTATTGTACACCAAAATAGTAACAGTGTCGGTCTTATCGGTGACAGCAATATCTACCAGACAACCTTAGAATGGACTATAAGAACTTAACCTAAAAGGAGGGTAGTCTGTGGTTTACTGCTAGTAAATATTAATCAAACAAAATTTTATATGTAAAATATCAAATAGATAAAATAAATAGCTAGACAAAAGATAACGCATGAACTCACAAATAATATGTATTTAAATGTATAAAATAAACAATCAATTTAAATATAATTGTTTGGTGAATCCTGGTATGTGTACAAAAAATTGGCAAATGACACACATACACTATAGTTGGCAAATAGAAGGTACTAATAGAAAATCAGATCGAATTCAATTTTAAATCCAGCCCCCCTAGCCAAGTTACAACCGTTTCGTTTGCGTCGAACGCTTCAAGTTGGCCGCGTCGCCGAATCTTTTGTTCTGACCACGTGACTGAGCGTTGAGATGATGTCACTCCCGTACATTTGAAGCATTCTACTATCGTTAACTATTGCAGATTAGCAACTTGACTAGGGGTACAGTTCAATTTTAAACCCGATTATATCCTGAAAAAAGACCATTATTGGATACTTGACTAAATGTTTTATTGCTTATTTCTGAGAATATCATAAGTTGCACATAGAAAGCATTTTTCAAATTGGTTCAAATTTAAGCATTTCGAAACATTTCAAATCTGGTTTAAATTGCACTCAGAAACATTTCAAATCTGGTTTAAATGAAAACTACTAAAATGTGATGTCACCGCCTGATTACGGGCGTGCGAAAGAAATAACAAGATGTTCCCACTATGCACCCACTCTTTCTTACACCAATATACAAGTATATATGAAACGCTAATTGCAGCATCTTTAAATAACTTATTTTGATTCTATTTTCAGAAAAAAAATGTGTTTTGCATGAAATAGTATTAAAATAAAAATACCCAATTATATTTCTAACTTTTTCTTTTTAGGATCTCGACCGTTACCATAGCAGTATTCCACGCATTATCCTTTCATCTGGCAGGCAAGACCAATGCGTGAAGAGCATGATGGATAAACTCAAAAATCAACCAATAGACGCTGAACTAATCGGTCTCCTGCATGATATTCATGATAAACCCATTGCTGGGCATACTTGTAGAGGTTACACCATACTTGGTACGTAAAACTGTTATAATATTAATCTTAAATTCTTTTTAAAAGTGGGATATTATTTGATGACTTCTCGCTTTCTAAAGTGGACGAAAAGGCGTGCCAGACTTTTAATTGCTAAAATGTTGAAAGATTACGAATTCGTATATGCCTCGTGGGTAGATAGCGACCGCACTCGCAAGGGATCAGACGTCCTTATGCCCCAGCTGGGACCCCAACCCCGGTTTCTAGTCAAATGAAAAATGACTAAGTAGTGGTTCGGTAGCTTGCCGTCCGGTAACCGTCCGGATCGAGCCCGAGTCGTCGACATAGTTTTGCACACACACACCTCAAAGATATATCAGCAAAACCGTAGGGGCTCAGTAGGGCCAAAACTTACTGGGGCCATGGGTTGATTTCCGAAATAGAAACTCATAGTCCTGGAATGCAAAGAAGAAACGTAGCTGTGGTTTTAGTCAGTAAAAATCTAACACGTCCACTCATTGCATTCTAGAGCCTGGGCCTCAAGTCTGCTATTACAATAGTGTCAGAATGGTCTATCATTGATGTCATAATTGTCGATTTTTACAAGTTTGGTAATCTACTAATATAATGGCGTCATTATGACTTTGCAATGGTCAACCACTGACACTACATTAAAAGAAGTGGCTTAAAATGGTAATCTCGTACATATTGACAAATAAATATTTGACCTTTGCGGTAATCTGCTAAAACTTTGACAGTTAATTTGATCAGTGTTTGACCATTAGAACGTTGTTGTGCAGTTATTGGTTTTAATATGCTCGAAATTATCATTCTACCACAATTCTATTACAAGACCATTGACCGATCAATGATCGATCATTATGAATTAGCAGATTACAAACTTTTAGCAAAATGACAATGGGATCGTGTTGGAATGACGAATTTATAAAAATAGCAGACTTGGGGCCCTGATTGGATGATTCACCTTCTCAAAGAAGGTGTAGACAAATCTGGGGTTAAAATTAATTCATGCACCAGTTACTGAACAATTAGTTTTCCTCCTTACCTTATTTTTTGTCTAAATCACAAACTTTTCATTGACACTATTTCAGACACAAACGACCAAAAAGAAACAGTATGTTTGGCAAAGGAGATAGAATACATTGACGGTTTGGCTCGACCAATATGGTTCGTGTACAGTGGCATGGGATCACAATGGGCCACTATGGGGGCAGAGTTGATGCGCATCCCGATATTTGCTGCCGCTATTGAAAAGTGAGTACTCAATTAAACTTGTTAACCTATATTAAAAACCGGAAAGATTTTTACTTTTTTTTTGTAATGAGCTGGCTCCAAACCTACTGGACTCGGTTTAAAAATTATTTACAAATAATAAATAGGTACTACTTCATCACTGAGTGCCACAGAAATATTTTTACTATCACAAGAGCAAAGCCGCTGGTAGATGCTAATTTGAAATAAAAGCCCTAAAACCTGTCAGTCTATGTAACTCGATTTCTAATATCAACTGTAAGGGTCTAAGCGGTATGCATCATTATTAATGATGACACTTTTATCAGTAAGATCAAAATATAGTTACATGTTAATCTAGTGCTATAATAAATTGAATTAAAAGTTCATGGTTGAGGTTTTTAGAACTACTTTTGCTATTCTTTATAATTATACCTTTAATTTTTTTTTTTTTTTATCAACCTAAAAAATTGTAACTTAACTATTAATTATTATTATTATTGCTGAACTCGGGAAGAGACTGGATCCCATGACACAGGGAATCCTAGTGCCCACACTAGGATTCCCTGTGTCGTGGGGTCTAGGGAATTTGTAATAAACTAGCATTTAAGTCTTTGGTGTATCGCATTACTGTATATTTATTGAACCTTGTCAAAATGAATCAAATAAAGCTTTATTATTATTTTTGTTGTTTTGTGCACTATTGTGTGCGCTATTTTTATATATAGACTATTCCTACTGTTCATATTATTATATCATCATACTCGAGCAGATAAAACAAATAACAATGCTGCCCTACTTTCAGATGTCAACGAGCACTAGAACCCAAAGGCATCGATATTGTAAATATCTTGACCAACCCAGACAAAGCGACTTACGACAATATTCTACATTCATTTGTTGGTATTGCTGCTGTGCAAATTGGTCTTACTGATATCCTGACCGAACTGGAAATTGTTCCTGATAATATTATTGGTAAGTTAACGGTTTTGTTTGGGGAAAGGGGAGGAGAAGCTGGGGTTTCTGCTGTACTTCGTGGCGAAGTACCATCCGGTGCGGAACTCTAGCCAGTCCGAGCTATCCACGTCCCTGCCGTCCTCCCTGGGACCTGCTGCAACCGCGTAGTCACGCGGCCGCCACCCCGAGTTGCAGCTGCTAACGGATACAGGGCGAAGGGCGAGTATTCTGCGCCCCTAAATCAGAATCGTCTCGCTAGGGAGGGAACCCGAAACAAAACCGAGCATGCCCACTGGCTCTGAGGTGGCAGCCCCACCAGTGGGCTAGGGTATAGTGGGCTAATCACTCGCTTACCTTAAAAAACCCTAACTGATTAAAGAAACGAAAACAGTGCAAAACCGGACCGATCAAACTACGACGACCTTTGGCATGAAGAAACGGACACGAATTGCTTGCTGGAATGTGCGTACGCTGAGCGAGGATAGCCGATTAGCACAAGCTGAAGCAGAAATGCTAAGGTACAAAGTGCATGTGCTCGGTCTAAGCGAAGTGCGCAGAAACGGATTCGGAGAGCTGAGAACGCTCAGGGGCCTTACGTTTCTTTACTCCGGGAAGGAGGATGAAGAGGACATACGTGAAAGCGGTGTGGGATTCCTTCTTTCTGACGTAGCGAAGAAGAGCCTCCTGGACTGGAAACCCATCTCAGAGCGAATCATCACAGCTCGATTTAACAGCAAGGCCCGCAAAATAACCGTCGTACAGTGCTACGCGCCCACAAACCTGGCCCCGGAAGAAGATAAGGACGATTTCTATAGTGCACTTAACCTGACTTTAAAGAACATCCGCAAGCAGGACATAGTCATCGTCATGGGAGACCTGAATGCCAAAGTTGGCTCGGATAACGACGGTTGTCAAAGACATATGGGCAGACATGGGCTGGGAGTCCGGAACGAGAACGGGGAGAGATTCTTGGAGTTCTGTCAAGATAACGATCTCACCATCGGAGGTACTTTATTTATTCATGGTGAACACCACAAATACACCTGGAATTCACCCGATGGTGTTACCAAAAACCAAATTGACCACGTTGCCATCAGCTCCAAATGGCGCTCTTCACTGCTCGACGTCCGCAACCGCCGTGGCGCGGACATCGACAGTGATCACCACCTAGTCGTGGCCGAAGTGCGGCTCAAAGTAGCTGTTGCTCAACCAACCAAGGCAACCAACAAGATAGGCAAGCGGTTTGAGGTAAACAGGCTACGAGACCTGGATACTAGCAAAGCCTTCAGACTAGAGCTGCGAAATCACTTCTCCTCCCTTGAGACGGACTCTACTTCTGTCGACGCGGAGTGGAATCGCATCAAAATGGCCTACATAGAGACAGGCTCCGTCGTTCTTGGGCATAAAACACTCACACGCGAAGACTGGATGTCACAAAAAACCTGGAACCTCATTGCAGAGAGGCGCAAACTTCATCTTCGACTTCTGGCAATCACTGATGAGGCAGTGCGTCGAGACGAAAAACTGCAATACAGACAGTTACGCAGGGCTGTCTATCGCAGTACCCGCTGTGATCGGCGAGTATGGGCAGATAGTATAGCGGATTGTGCTCAACGCGCTGCTGACTCCGGTAATCTCAGGGAGATGTACAAGGCAACAAAGACCTTGGCTGGGAATAGAAACCAGAGGAAGAAGAAGCCCTTGAAGGATAAAGAAGGCCAGCTCATCGTGACATCGGAGGGGCAGCTCCGAAGCTGGCGCGAGCACTTTGAGGAGATTTTCCGAGTCCCGAACGACCCCGTTACCACGACTGCACCGGCTGCCAGTTTGCCCCCACAAAGCCTAGATATTGACGTGTCTCCCCCCACACAAGAGGAAGTAGTGAAAGCCATCCACTCACTCAAGAATGGCAAAGCTCCAGGAGTCGACCTCATCACGGCGGAAATGCTAAAAGCTGACATGCCTTCCGCCGCAAACGCGCTGACACCTCTCTTACGGAACATCTGGTCAACCGAAGAGTTACCCGACGACTGGAATAAAGGTCTTCTCATTACCGTTCCCAAGAAGGGAGACCTCAGTGAATGTGGCAATTGGAGAGGTATTACTTTGCTCTCGATACCTTCTAAGGTGCTCTGCAAGATCATCCTAGATAGGCTGTCGGGGGCCGTTGAACCTCTTCTTCGCAAAGAGCAGGCTGGCTTCCGGCCCAATCGATCGTGTACGGACCAGATCAATACCTTACGTATTATTCTCGAGCAGGCATCAGAATGGCAAAGGGAAATGTATTTGACCTTCGTGGACTTCGAAAAAGCCTTCGACACGTTGAGATGGAGTTCCATCTGGGACCGACTGCGTGAAATTGGAGTCCCCGAGAAAATCATAAACCTAATTAGGGCAATCTATAGGAGTTACTCCTGTAGAGTGACACACGACGGCCTCGTCTCGGAGGACATACCGGTGCATGCAGGAGTACGACAGGGTTGCCTTCTCTCACCTCTCCTCTTTCTTGTTGTTCTGGATGGCATCATGAGCAAAGTGCTAAAAACCAAGCGCCGCGGCATAGAGTGGGGACTATCCAACGTCTTGGAAGATTTGGATTACGCCGATGATCTATGTCTGCTGAGCCACACACGCGCTGACATGCAAGCCAAGCTGGACGACCTACGACGTGAGGCAAAAAAGACGGGACTAAAAGTCAACACCCGGAAGACCCAGGAAATGAGATGCGGAGCGACGAGCTCTTTGCCGTTGCTTATCGGCACAGAGGCTGTGGAAAGGGTCCACAATTTTACTTACCTCGGTAGTGTTGTGTCAGAGACTGGAGGGACCGAAGAGGATATCACTTCGAGGATCACCAAAGCAAGGGCCACCTTTGCACAGCTCCGTCCCGTGTGGCAATCTCGGAAACTGACCAGAAGAGTTAAGCTCAAAATATTCCGGTCCAACGTAAAAACCGTATTGCTGTATGGGTGTGAGACGTGGAAGGTCACAAAAGACATCTCGCATAAACTCCAGGTCGTTGTCAACCGCTGCCTTCGCCGTATTCTCGGTATATTCTGGCCCGAGAAAATCTCAAATGTAGATCTGTGGGAGCGCTGCGGTGAAACCTCGATCGACCAGCAGATCAAACGCCGCAAATGGAACTGGATCGGCCACACGCTTCGAAGGGATCCTGAACATATACCAAGGCAAGCCCTTGATTGGAACCCTCAAGGAAAGCGTAAACGTGGTCGCCCTAAGCAGACCTGGCGACGAACAGTCATCGCAGAGGCGAAGAACATTGGGAAGACCTGGCGTGAAATGAAACGCGAAGCTCAAGACCGAACGGGATGGCGGCGCACTGTGGACGCCCTCTGCCCCATCTAGGGGACACAGGAACTTAAATGATGAAATGAACGGTTTTGTTTAGAAAAAAAAATTAGCTACTAAAAAAAAATTAGCTCTACTCAAATGATTTACTTGAACAAAAAGATTAAAACAAATGAAGAAATTTTAAACAAGTTTATTTTGTGTAAAATAATAATTGTTATAATTAGATAGTTAAATAGTTGGTAGATATCTTGACCGTACATCCAGGATTGTCCAAATATCTCGATATACCTCTCCACTTCTAAAGCACTTCAGTATAATGTTGCCCCTTTGGCGCTATATCACCATATTAACAACTGTTTTAGGAGCCCATTTATTGAGTGTGCAAGTCACCTAAATAAAAATAGGTATTATTAAATGAGTATGTACGGGTAAAGCCTTCACATAATTTTGTTAGCTTTGATCATTATTGTTTTTGTTTTGAGAATCTTCAAAGGATACAAATTTTAATCTCTACTTAAACAAATACTGTAATGTTTCTTTTTGATTACAGGACACAGCGTTGGTGAACTAGGCTGTGCGTACGCAGACGGTTGTTTTACGGCTGAAGAGATGATTCTCTCAGCTTACAGTCGTGGTCTTGTCTCTTTACAGACACCGTTCATTCGTGGTTCTATGGCTGCTGTTGGACTTGGTTTTAAGGCTGTAAGTATTTAGAGACCTTTTAAGATAATAAGACAAGATTTTAAGTATTTATAATAAATATCTCTCCTATGGAGTATAAAATTGCCGTTGGAATTTGGACATGCCATAATATGGATATTAACAAACCTTTTTTTTTACATTCGCCTTTAGATAAGTTTTGTGGGTTTTCTATTTATGTTGATTTTTTATTATTTATTTTATTTATTATATTCTTTATTGTACACCACATAAATAAAAATACAGGACAAACATTTAAAAAATTAAGTGTACAATGGGCGGTCTTATCGCACAGGGCAATCTCTTACATTTTTTATTTTCATTTATCTTAGGTAAAAGCTCTCTGCCCGCCAGAAATTGAAGTGGCCTGCCATAACAGCTCAGATTCTTCAACCATATCAGGTCCAGCTGATGTGATGAAAACTTTTGTAGCAGAATTGACAGCCCAGGGTATCTTCGCAAAAGAAGTGCCATGCTCCAACATTGCGTACCATTCTAGATATATTCAGGATGCTGGTAAGACATTGATTGAGTCACATTGCTTGCTTTAAAATTACTTACATTCGAACATGCGTGTAATATTAATTTATACAGATTTTTTGTAATTATACACAAGTACAATTTTTTTTCAAAATCTTTCTGTGCTGGCAGAAGCCTGTTCTGTAGGAAACTTTTAATAAACTTATTGTATCTAAACGTGATATATTTTATTAGGTCCGGGCCTTCTAAAATACTTGCGCGAAGTAATCAAAAACCCGAAAGAACGCAGCAAGAAATGGGTATCCACATCCGTGCCACAAGATCAGTGGAATGAAGCTGCTGCTCAATACTCCTCTGCTGAATATCATACTAACAATTTATTGGTAAGTGCTTAAATCCATGAAATATCACAAAAAAATATGTACGTTACTGAGGTGGCGTTTTAGGTTAGGAAAAATTATAAGAGCAGTATATCAAGAGCAGTATAGGAAAAAGTATAGCATGGTGTGCTATACTTTCAAATGTTTTGTATCCAGTTATACCAAAGTTCATAAATAAATAATTCGTTTATTAAATCATTTTTATATTCAACAGAATTCAGTACTCTTTGAAGAGACATCAAAGCTGATACCATCAAACGCTATCGTTATTGAGATCGCTCCGCATGGTTTGCTACAAGCCATCCTGAAGCGTTCACTACCAGATTGTACTCATATTCCACTGACCAGACGTGCTCACGCCGATCCTGTAAAATTTTTGCTTGAAGCTGTTGGAAAGTAAGTAACTGGGCGCTATTGTTCAGAAATATTCTTTTTTAAATATCAAACTTAAATTCAAATCCTTTTTTTTTAATTAAACCATTAATAAGCGTTATTTAATTGTCAAGAACAGACGTTAAAAAATAAAGCAACTTACACGTTCCAAAGCGTTGATTTTTATGAAAATAATGTACCAGAAAATCCATGGACACTTATTTAAAATATACAAAGTTTTGGTTATTTCATTTATTCGTTTACACACATACATGTGTGAACGATGAAGAAAAAAACGTGCTCGTTAAAAGTGGTCAAAATGTAGTTTTCTTTTTATACCTAGTTATCCGAAGTTTCAATTGAATTAATCAATAATAATATTATAAACCTTAAGAATTTGTTTCTTTTCACACGCTAATCTTATAAAATACCAGTTAGAGAGCCCAGTAATTGAATAAAGCATATACTTTGCAATAAATGGTCTACATATATACATAACGTTACCGTATGACGCATGGGAGTAAAGCAGTAACTGAAAACGCAGGTGATACCGGTGCTTATAGTTAATACATTATAAATCAAATCACAGTAGTAGAAATGGAATCAAGTTTCAAGTTCCAAAAATATTGAAAGTTTATATGACCACGTTTCTTTATTTTACTTTTGCAAATAAAAAAGTAGTAAATCATCTAAAACACTTTTATTTCCTGAGACATTTAAGGTTCTTCAGTGCTTACCTATATAATTATAAATGTCTAATTATTTTTTTCAGATTCTACTTAGTAGGTCTGACGCCAAAAGTAAAGGCGCTCTACCCAAGAATAGAATATCCCGTAACTACAGAAACTCCACTGCTTTCGCACTTAGTCGAATGGGAACACACTGAAAAATGGTACTTATAATTTTAATAATATTTATAACAATCATAGAGCTGCTTATGTAAAAAAAAGAGTAAGAAACGAAGCATTTTACCGTAAACAAGTATTAAAAACTTTATAATTTTTAGGCCTAAAGCAAAGTACAATGCAAAAGATAGAATAGCCACGTCAAGCAGAGATTTTGTGCTGTCTATCCATGACGATGACTACAAATGTTTTGAAAATTATAAAAGAAACGGTAAGTAAAAAATATTTTAAACCTTAAAAAATTAGGCAGAAGTACTTCAAAAATGTTCCCAATCAAGTTGGTAATCTTATCCTGGGCTTATCAATATCAAAAAGTTGTCAATATTTATAGAAATTTGAGTTGTTTTTGATAATTTGCGTCTGAGGTATTGTAACGCAGCTCAGCTCGTCGGTAGGCTCGTATAGGGATTCTTCTATGAAATCAAACACTTCGGGCGGCGCACTCTTATATTTTTTTACTTATTTAAACGAATTCAAGCTTACCTTACAAAAATCACTTCAACACTGAAAAAACAACAGACATTCTTTTTTCTACTAACGTTTAAAGTAACCATAATTGGCTTGTAAAATATAATTCGATGGATTATCCTTCGAATTATATTTTACAAGCCAATTATGGTTACATAAAAAAAGCAACTCATGCGATCTCCTTTCGATATCACAGTGTGAATGCAAAAAATTCCCAGAAATACAAAACCACCTCTCTTACACTATTATTAGCAATAGGAAAAAAATGCATGTATGATAATGATCAAAATATACAGGGTTTTTTGTAAAACACTGGCAACCTCTCAGAACTGTGTTAAGAACATCATAAACAACAACTTTTGTTCTATGACTTTTAAAACTTTTTATTACGCTGGGTCATCAGATTTTTATACAAAAATTAAAATATTTAAATTATACGTTCCAAATGTTACGAAGTCTATGCGAAGCAAGTGATAGTACAATAGCGGAGGAGAGCGGGTATCGTGTGCAGGATGCGCAGGTACAGTAAAATATAGAGTTGAAATGTGTTAGATAGAACAAAGAAATCTTGAAGGTTGGTTTTGGTAAATGTATTATGTTTTGCTAAAAGTCATAGAACAAAAGTTGTTGTTTATAATTATAGTCAGTCAGCAAGGTTCTTAGTGTTTTCCAAATAACCCTGTATAATAATACTAGCTGATTTGGCAAGCGTTGTTTTGTCATATGAATTATTATTAAAGAAAAAAATGGTGGAGTAGGGGTAGGAGTGTACAAAATAGCTTAAGTCAAGTCGTTTGCGATCCAAGCGGTGCGTTTGTGGAACGCGTTGCCATTACCAATTAGGCAAGCCCAGTCACTAGTTTCTTTTAAAAATTTAGTTAAAAACCATTTCCTTTCTCTCTAATACTATACTGATTCTACGTAATTAAATTTCTTCCACCAACCCTACTTTACTCTTTTTTCTACCCTTTTTACTAATTAAATTGTGTAACTTATTATAATATGTATGTATATATGTATTTATAATTGAGTATTGTGTTTTATATAGTTAGCAGTACACCACAGACTACCCCGTGTATTATTTTAAGCTCTTATCCATCCTAAGGTTGTCTGGAAGACATCGCTTTCAGCGATAAGACCGCCATAATTGTACCCACAAATTGAAGTTTTGTATAAGCTGTATTACTTTTTGGTGTACAATAAAGTCTATTCTATTCTATTCTATTCTATTCTAAGATCTCAAATAATACATAGTAGACTAGCTTTTTCCAGTGGCTTTGCCTGCGTGAAAACGTATTTTGGACTCCCGTTTCATATCCTTCGAGGGTGAAATTTTCGTGTCTTACTGCTCTTTTACGTCATAAAAGGAAACCTTGTGCAAAATTTCACGCTCCTAGTCCCAGTAGTTTTGGTTGTGCATTAATATGTCAGTCAGTCAGTTTCTTCTTTTATGTATACTCGTATAGATTACAAAAGTACTCGAACGTCAAATTTTCTTAAATAACCAACCAAACAACTTTTGAAACGTTTACAAATAAAATCATCAAAATATTAATACGAGAGGATTAGAGTAGTAATAGAAATATATCAACTCCTAAATTACAGGTGTCTACGTTTTCCCTGAAGCTGCTTTATTGACCGTTATCTGGGAGACTTTTGCAATGTACAAAGGAGTAGACTACAGGACCCTGTCGGTTGAATTTACTGACGTCCACTTTTACGAAGAAGTTGAAATTAAAGCTGATGACCCTTTGAAGCTTGCTATTGTGATTAATAAAGGAAACTATCACTTTGAGGTAAACCCTTGAAATTATTAATCATACACATATCATTTACGATAAGTTTTTCTTAGTAAAACATTTTTTATTTTTTGAATTGGTAAAGCATTCAATGATTTAATCATAGATCAAGAAGGTTTGTTAGATTTTCACCGACTAGAACCCACCTGTGCCCTTCAGTGACCCATTGTGTTAAAGGACCACGGTATCCCTGAAATTCCTCATGGCTCTAACGGGCACCGGCCTTACTGAGTACCTACAGTTTTGCTGATATCTGTTTGAGACATGTGTGGAACACTACGTGCCCTGTTAAATACTCATGTTTGGCCCTTATCGGATGTCGAGTTACTCATTGCTCATCGTCCATAAGCTCGCGCCTATGGTGGCCAGGGATCACTCTGTGACTCCTACCACCAGCAGCGTCACCTGTTGTGGCAGCTATGCGGCCATATCGTTTGCCTATATTACTGCTTCGTAGAAGGTGGCGACCGCTTTTCATTTCCTCTCGTTTCGGACCACGGCCTGAAACAAAACCGAAGACATGCAATAATAATAAAAACAAAAATCTAGCTCAAATAGGGTAAACTTCAACTGCAACTGTATACTTAGCTGCATCTTACAGATGCATCATTAAAAAAATATGATTTTATATGACGACTCATAATCAATCTTAAATTGCAGGTAAATTACAATCTAACAACGATAGCTGATGGCTATATTAGGGATATAAATAGTAAAACTGTTATGAGATGTCAACTGGAACAGTTAACTGAAAAAAACAATGCACTCTTAAGAACTCAAGAAATATACCAAATTCTACGCATGAAAGGTTATTTTTACGGGTAAGTATTTGCCAAATTACGATGGTAGTTATTATAAATGACGTCAAAACTAATACTTATTTATGTTTTCAGTGTTCAGTTCCAAACGATTCATTCAATAACGTCAAATTATGCAACAGCAAATATCAAGTATACCCAAGAATGGATTCCATTCCTTGACTCACTTTTACAATTCAACGTGCTTCAGAGAGATCACGCAGGATTGTCAAAATTGAAACAAATAAACAGTCTCTTTATCAATACTGAAGAGCATTCTAAAACTGTTGCGAAAGACGTAGATGGTGCCACATGTTTGACTGCAGAGTACTATAATGTGCTTGATAGTACGAGGTAATTTAATCTTACAAAAATATCGGAATACCGTTAGGAATGGTTTTAAACAAAATATTATAAAAAAAAAAACACGTTTTTCCAGATGCGGTGGTGTAAAAATCAGTAACATTGTTTATTTTGATATGCCAGTCGTCGAAACAGATCCTGATATTCTGCAAACACGGTGCTTTGTCCCACACTTTCTTCAGGGAAAAATTGACGTAAGTGAACCTAAAATATTTTACACATTTAATTTTAATCAAATTGCCATTATTTAGACTCGTGTTAATATCGTTTTAATTTTATAGCTTAAATCAGCCCTTCATGTGAACATGCAAATTATAGCTGAAAATACAACACACAACCAAATAAAAATAACACAACTATTTTCAACGGATTATCCAGAAATAACAAACGTCTTGAAAGAAGTAACTGATGAAATTCCATACAAAGATTTTATATTAACCGGATCCATTAAGGATACCGTTGACACCTCAACTGTTTTTGTGGTCGACGGTTTATTAGAAGATGAACATGTAAGTATTAAACATAATCAATATCATATAAGTACAGATAAAAGTTAAACATTATAAGTTCAACCTTTTTTGGTCTTACAGAAAACGGAAACAATGTCACGAGTCTTACCAAAATCTACATTCATATTGGCGGTGGAAAAAGACACAACAATAATATTACCAAAATATGAACTATTTAACATCATAACAACTATGAACGTCAACAACCATATCTTGGTATTAGTAAACACAGTTGATTTAAGTGGCGATGAAAATATCACGTATATGCCAATCGCTAATGATAATAAGTTTACTTGGATTCCACGAGTGATATCGGAGCTTGAGAGGACAAGAAAACTAATGTTGGTCTCGGAGAGGCAACCCTACTCTGGTCTCTTAGGTAAATACATAAATACGTCATAACCATATGTTTACATCTATAATTATAACATATTACATAGAATGAATGCTAAATGATAACTTTCGAACAGGTATGGTAAAAAAGCTTAGAGAAAAATATCGCAATAAGATTGGTCTGGTAATAGTCGACGATTATCATGTGGAAAACTTCAATATGGAATCAGAAATTTTCAAAAATCAACTTCAGAAGAAATTATGTATAAATATTTTCAAGAAGGTAAGAAAAATGAAAATTATTGACATGTTAAAAAAACAAACCTTGTTTGAGATTTAATAAATTAAGTTTGTAACAAAAATGTGTGTTTTTAGGGACACTGGGGTGGCTATTACAACATACCGAATGCTAAGGATTTAAATATTAGAAATGTTACCTTGAAAAATACAGTTTGTGGTGATTTAGACAGCTTGAAATGGGTTGAACAGCCTGAAATGCCAGCAAGCAACACGATGGTTCAGGTAAGAAAATACGTGTGATCGATTTGAGAAAAAAATACCATGTGTTTGAGTAGGCTTAATTTGTAGCACAGAAAGGATACCTGTGTCCCAGCTGTGCTGTGTAGGCTTATTAGACTTATTCTATGTAGCACTTTTGTTTAAGTCCATTCAATTCATCTAAAAATTCTGATAGATAATATTATTATCGATAAAACCGCAATTATGCTTCGGTATACTCATTAAAATAAGAATATTGTAAGAGTTTTATTATAATAAATCGTCGCTCGCGTAAGTCAAAATCGGTAACTTCTCAGGAGAGTAAATAAACTGCACATAACTCAATTTTGAGAAGAAAACTGACTTAAGCATTGTTACTATCGGTGTATAACCGAATTACGCGCTGTTTTTTTTTTGTACAACATTGTCACACGTGGAATTTTTTTTTGAATAACGGCTCGTTATCGGATCAAACTCTCGTATTTGATTTGTCAAACCATACGTCTTGTGATTTAATATCGAATGACATATAAAACGTATTTTGTTATAAAATTTACTTCCGTGGTAATAAAACTTAAGTGATAAAATATTGGTTTACAATAAAATATGTATATTTTATTTACTTTGCTTACGATGGGTAAATTATTTATAACATTTTACTTCTAGGTCTGTTATGTTGGACTTTCAAGTGAAGATGCCCATAATGCAGCTGGTACTGCTTTGATACCAAGTAAGGGCTTTGGAAGGGAATTTAGTGGTATCAATATCAAGTAAGTCGGAATGATTTATTATTATGATAGATTTAATGAATGTATTAGCACCACTATTACTACTACGTAATTATGCATTCGACACATGACTAAATACTGCATTTCTTTCAGTGGTCAACGAGTGATGGGATTACTTCCTGATAGTGCATTGGGCAGCATTGTGGAAGCTGATCCAGCACTACTTTGGCCAGTTCCAGAACACTGGAGCTTAGAGGATGCAGCCACAGTACCTTTGGCTTATGTAAGAGCTTATTATTGTCTGGTAAGTTTTATTTAAAAAAATGTTATGTAAATAACATTATATTATTTTTTATAAAACAGAATAATCATGACATAACAACACAACATTAACATAACACAACAACATAACATGACAACAACAAACAACATAACATGTTACATGTTTATAACATGTTTTCTTTCTTTCTTTTTTAAACCGTGCATTGATATTATTTTTCATTTTTACCAATACTTCAGATTTCCTTTTTGGAAAGGGAAAAGTACTACGAACATTCTGTGTATATAAATAACGCAGCAGAACCTTTTGGCCAAGCTGTCCTTTCTTTGGTTCTTTCAATGGGATACAAGACATATGCATCCGTTGAAGATATGGGCAAGAAAGAATTATTACTGAAAATGTTTCCACAGTTAGGTGGTAAGAATCGCTTTCATTTTTATATTATACATTTTCTTTGTTATTTAAAAAATAAAATATTCCTTTATTTTATAGAAAATAACATTATCTGTTCCCGCATTGACTCTCATAGTCAAGTCCTTCTGGATACAAAAGCACACGGCTGCACTATTGTCATTAACTGTGCCAGTGGAGTATTCCGTCAGGTGAGTTTTTTTTTTAATAAATTGGTTAGGTTAAATTAGCTCTAAGACATTTTTATTAGTCCATCTATAAGGTACTGTATACGTACGTTTAAATGAGAAAACAAAGCTTTTACGTGATTACTCGTACGTCTGTCAGTTTGTTTGAAAAGTGACTGTCTGTCTGTTTACATTTTAGTGCTAATTTTAACGAAAACGGTGATTCAGTTATTTGATACACATATGAAACTACTGCGTTTTAAAAGCAGTAGTTTAACAATTACTTAAAAAAATATATAAAAATTAACTGTTCGCATTAATCTCGAAAACTAACAAGGTTTTTTGACAAAAATACAGAAAATAGTTTTTTTATTAAAGATTTCAGGAAAATAATTATATCAGGAAGTATGTGATTTAAAATAAATAAATTTTTCAGAACCTTTCACGCCCGAGTTCCGTTGGCATTATTTTTTAATATCTATTTCTTATTTTTAGTCTGCTATGAAAATTGCTGGACCTCATGCGTATTTATTCGACGTGTGTGAAGACGATATGAAAAATAACCAAGACTTTGGAATGTACTTTTTAGTAGGAGAGAAAAGCTACAAATCCATCAGATTTTCTAGTATATTTAAACCAGAGTACGAAAAAGAAAAAACGGTAAGAAAAGTTCTTTCTATATGATTTACAAAGAAAAAAATTAATAAAAAAGTTAATTTTATTTGGCTTTAAATTTTAATTTCGGTGGTCTTTAAATAATTAACAGAAACAAACAGTTAAATTTTTTTTAATGATTTTTGATAACACCGAGCTTAAAATTTTTAACATGTTTTTATCTTTCTTAAGTATTTTGTTGAGCTTTGATCTGTTTTCTTACAGAAAATGCAATATTTGGTAGCTGAAGGGATTGCAAATGGCATGGTTAGACCTTTGAACCGACTGGTATATTCTCCAATGGAAGTAACCAGGGCTTTTAGAATTCTAGCCTTGAAGAGGTTCAACGGAAAAATCTTAATAAAAATGAAAGATCCTCAAAATATAGCGTTGAATGTTACTCCAAGGTAAATATAATATTTTTATTGTCTTATAACTTCTTTTCTGAATTAAATATGGCTGAATTATAGGAATACGATAGCGTGCTATGGTAGATAAAGATTGTTTCATTATTTAATGATAATATTTTAACAATAGACAGTCATGCAAGTGATATTTTTGACAAGATGTTATCTTTTCAGACTAAACTATTCATCTGAAGGAACCTACATTGTCGTATGCGATGAAAGTGAGCTTGGAATCGAAATAGCTGATAAATTAGTTCAGCGGGGTGCCAGAAAGTTGATTTTACACCTAAAATCTAACTCTCTAGATGGATATTACTACACCAAATTGGCGTAAGTATTTTTTCCCTTTATTATTTAATTTTTACTAGATTCTAGATATTGATACGAAAATTAAGAATGTAAAGAAAGTATGAATTGACTTCAAAATCCGGAAGTGGAAAAATAGATAGTCAACTAGATGTACCGTATTTGCTTATTTTACATAGTTATTTATTTATTAAAAGTTTTTCCAACATAAACGTAGAAAGGCAGACTTAACGCTTTGAACATTATCTACCAAACAACCAATGGTGGTGGAGAGATAACATCGCAAATACTTAAAAAAGAATTGTTAAAAAAATATGGATACAAAATTTTATATAGTTAAAATAAACATACATTATTATGCCAACCATCAAACTATAAGAACTAATATAGTTTTCTGCAGCCTATTTTTTTTTTTTCTAAATATTGTGTTATTTCTTAGATCCTGGAAAAAACTCGGCGTATCAGTAAAGATGTCTTCTGAAAACTTAGTAACAGATAAAGAATGTGCCAATTTACTAAAAGAAGGAACAAAAATGGCTCCCGTTCTAGGAATTTTCGTTATACAGAACTATAACACAGAACCCAAAGAAGTAACTTTGGATTCCGAAAGTATGGTACAGAAATTTAATAACACTGTCCGTATTGTTGCGAACTTAGATGTGTCTTCGAGAAACCTTTGTAGTAATTTGAAGTGAGTATTATTTTTATAAATGAAATTATGCCTTAAACTTGCAACACAAATTGTTAAATGTATTTTAAAACATTATTATGTTTTTGTCACCATTAAATAATTGACAGAAAAAGAACGAAGGTAGTCGTTTTAAGTTACATGTATTTACTTATTTGTATTGCAAGTAGACTAAAGAATCTTGTAATCGTAAGCATGAAAATGTCGTGTCTGTAATTTATTATATCAATATTATCATTGTCTTGCACTTCGATCGTCCGATTATTATTTAGATGTCTTTGTTTTGGCTAGAGAGATTAGGCTCTTAATAAAATAGTGCAATTCATCATCATCAATTACACCATTGCTTGCCATTAGGTGGGATCACAGTCAAGCACTAGTTTGTATCATTAAAAACAAGAATTGATTGATTCTATGTCATGACACCCGAACTTTATATATCACATACTATTTTTGAATATTTTTAGGGTTCCGTACGTCAAAACGAAAAAACGGAACCCTTATAGGATCACTTTGTTGTCCGTCCATCTGTCTGTCTGTCTGTCTGTCAAGACCCTTTATCTCAAAAACGCGTGGAGGTATCGAGAATTAAAACCATATACTCAGGTCTGCGGTCCCTTCAAGCTGTAAAAATCAAACTTCTAAGTAAACAAATAAAAAAGATGCGGCCGTTAATGTCGCAAAAAAGCGTATATTTTGATACTCTCAAAGATCGAAATTCATAGGGTGCTTCCCGTTGACCCAAAATCTTGAAATTTGACATAAAGCAAGGTCTTATAGCATGGGTAAAGGAATAATTTCTGAAAACAATGAATTTGTTGTTATCTACGTCACAAAAAAACTTTTATGCAATTTGTAAAAATCTTCGAGACTCCATTCGGGAATTGTAGTTTGCACGAAACTCTCAGTGCGCGAGTCCGACTCGCACTTGCCTAGATTTTTTTTCATCAAACAAACCAAATATTAAAGAAACAAAGCCACTACCCACTGAAGTGAATAAAGTTATACATAGGTTATGAGCACTTATATAGAAAGCTAGACATTCAATTTAGAAAAGTAATGTACGGACAAGGAACACAAAATAACACATGTATTAAGATTGTTGGACTGACATTAGATATGAAAATACAATACAATTACTTACTTGAAAGGTTTTCCAACTTTTATGAACATGTTTTTTATACCATTTTACTTTATTTATTTGTTTACACTAATGCGTAGCTTTAATAAGCTTGTGGCTAAAATTATAACAACCGCACGCGTCGATTACGATGGGTGACTATTATATGACATACCGAGATTTCTCCATGCCTCCCAAAGCAAGTCAAGTCCATTTTAAAGGAAATTTACCTTACCGTATCAATCTTGGCTCGTTGAACAAATTTTTTAATAACCGTTCTACTTTTATGGAAGATTAGTTTCGTCAGCAAAAGCTTCGTTTTTCATTAAGTCAATAAAATTTTAGAACGAGATTGGCTGTCATTTGTAGATAATTGACAGTCGTCACGGATAGCCAAAACCGAGGAAATTAAAACATTAAAAAACATTAACTGAATTGTAGAGACCAGATATTCACTCCATGTAAAATATTGGCAATGACATGTAAAACAATGGCATTCAGCTGCATCCGGTGTGAGTGAAAACCGACCCCAACATACTGGCCGAGGAAAGGGAGACCAGAGATCGATAATAATGATATATTGAAATCATATTCTGATGAGATTGATATTGTCCTAGTTTCATTCCTTTATATGCTTTAGTTAGACACAATTAAAAAAAATCTTTTTCAAGCAACTAACAAAGATTAGAGATTGTTAATAAACCGATGACATACTCAGTAATGTATAGTCCATATTTCCAAAAACTAATTCATAAATACAGGTAGCTTAGTACACAAACAAACGGTCACACAAAATTAGGTTATTCACTCAATTATTATCTTACAGGCATTTTGTAGTCTTGAACTATTCTTCAAAAAGTGCCAGCGACGAGTACGCGGTTTCAGTGATTGAGAAAATATGCGAGACGCGCAATGAAGCGTGCTTGCCAGCCCTTGCCTTCCACATCAAGTCGATCAATGAGGTATTCCTGTTCAAGTTATTTCAATATTTGCATTTCATTTGCTGCGATGTGAGAACGGTATTGCAAACGGAAATTGGCATGCTGGTTGTGTATTTACAGCTTTACGTATGTGTTTAGTTGTCAAAAGAGCGACATCGAAAATTTGTTTTTGGCGCATACAAAATTTGACTTCCTTGTCAGTGCGGATCAACAGATTAAATGGGTGTTGTGTCTGTTCCCGGCCACTGTTGAACCCAATAGTTGATATCGGAGTATTGTATTATGTTCTAATCGCGTGGTGAACTTTAATGTTACGATACAGGACTTCGAATTTTAGTTCGTATGTGTGGCGTCATAAATCACTACAGTTTTATGACTACAGTGACGTTTTGTTTGAAGTATTGTTAAACTAATATTTATATCACCGTCAAAATCATTGATGATGGTCATTTTATCAAACACAGCAGATTCTATTTATCAAAGAATACTACAGCGTACACATACAATCTACGGCACAGTTAAAGCAGTGATTAAGTGATTAGTTGCTGCGCTGGTACAATTCCTTCACGGAAAAATATTTGGCCTACATATATTGGTTTCGGATGTAGATATCTTGTTTACGTAGGCCCAACCATCTCGATGCCTAAAAACGCTGTAACTCTGGGTGCAACATTTAAGGTAGGTGGGACTCTGAGTCCTCAGGTTCTCAGAGTGAGGATTCTGTGCTCTCAAGGAGTGATTTCAGGCACAGTGATCACATGCTGCTGTACATGCTGAGACCTCATCACAGCCTCTTCAGAGATATGCTCAAACATTTGTTGTGCCGAGGGCATTTTGGGGATGGTCTTTTAAAAGGCTACGTAGGTTATTACCGGGGTAGTTATAGTGAGCTAAGAATCTCACACTCTCTGGTCTTTTCTTCAAAAAGTCAGGCGCCTTATGAAAGTTTTCGTATGAAAGCAAAAAAAGTGTGTGAAAAAAGAAATAGTGTCTTGAGTTAGATGTAAGTTAAAATGTTTGTGAACGCATCCATGACACAGAAGAAATTTCTAGTGTGATGCAAGGTTAAAAAGATAATATTCCTTATAACATTGATGTAGCTCAAGAAAATAAAAAAGTCTTGTTCTTTTTTCTCTGTGCGACAGAACCTAATAGAACTTTTATTTTTTCAGTTCGATAAAAATTTAGACGGTGAAACTAAAACAAGATCACAGAAACTGTCGACAGTTATGAACGCTTTGGAAATAAGTTTGAAACTGAATTACACGAATGTCGTGTCATTTGATTTGAAGAAACGAAACAATTATGACTTCTTGGGAAAGGTCGCGAAAATCATTGGTTAGTAACTTTATAACTTCGTATTACTGAAAATAAGCTCCTATTTTATAAAAAGTTTTAGAAAATCTACTGCTCAGCATGAAACTCATGTTTGATTCGATCGGTTCGATCGCCGTCTTAATCAAAGTGTTTTGAGTTTATACATCTAATTTTTCTTACTTGGTTATATCCATTTTTATCTAAAAGTTTAGAAGTTTTTAATTTAGAAAATTATGTTAAATAATTCCCAAAATGTTGATATGACGCGGATGTAAAATCTACGCCCCTAGCCTTCGTTCGAAAACATTCACTATGGATCTAAATATGCAGTTTAGAAATGGGTCAATCGACTAAAAGATACAGTATCTTTGGCGTTATATATCCCAGTTGTATTATATATCCCAAAAGAGATTTGAGTGGATTTTGATGCGATTAACACTAATGGAAAGAGCAATGAATGATAAAGGTTTTTTGTGTATAATTTGTATATTCAAAGCCATGGTGGGTCACCACTATTTTTAACTAGTAGTAAATATGGGGCCCTGTACCCGTTATTGATCACATTTATGTAGACAAAAGTAAAAAAAAAAATCCCAAAATTGTTCACAAAAAATTTTCACAATTGTTAAATTTATAATTGAACAAATTATTCGTAAGACTTGCTCCTAGAAAACTACGCGTAGTGTTTTGTTATTATTTTTCATACTTAACTTCATAACCGATAGCTTATACAAAATATCCACAAATTGAGTTGCATTTTGGGATAATTATAAACAAACTAATTTTGCTGTCTGTGAATATTATTTGTTGAAAATTACTTAATTAAAAACCTTTTCTAATAAGCCCTTTGTGTTTTTGAACTAATTAAAAATTTGCGGTTTTAATAAGGTTGTAAAGAAACATGGCATTTTGCCATTTTTAATTTGTCAATGAAGTTTTCTTTTCTATAACTGTTATTTTCACTGAAATACATACAATCGAGGAAAATAATTTTCTAATAAAACTGGCCTTTTGTATCTAGGAGTGCAACATGTTGACAATATTGGACAAAACCTCACTCTGAGCCAACTCTACCTTGATGAAACCAGCTTACAAGAAATTAAGTTACTCATCAAAAAAGTCTACGACATCGACTTTTGTAATGAAAAAGTGGCCCAACTGGATGTTGCAAGGTAATGTATGATATGATTATATGATATGATTTCGTTCACATCAAATGTTAAACACTATTTTTATTTTAAAAGAGAAATCATCAAAAGCTTCTCTTACTTTGGCTGAACCGAAAGGAAGTGTCAAACCATTACTATTCACCCACCCGTATTCTTTAAGTTGCCCTTTACGTTCTGGGGCCGCATTAACTCTATCAAACTTTGCCGCAGATCAATAGTAATTTCTATGTATTTTGCAAATAATTTTTCTTAAGTTGATGATTTTTTTACGATTTTTGAAAATATAGTGATATTATACAGGTTATTTGTAAAGCACTGGCAACCTCTAGGGACTATGTTGCTAAAATCATAAACAACAACTTTTGTGCTATGACTAAAAAAAAAAAAATATCAAATTTTAGTTCATCAGACTTTCATACAAAAATAAAAATATTTAAATTGATCGCTCTAAATATTACGAAGTCTATGCAAAGCAAGGGATAGTACAATAGCAGAGGGGAGCGGGATAGGGCGGCGGGGGTACTTGATGCATTTAGGTTGCGTCATACAGACGTAGGTAAGTATAGAAAACTACAGAGTTGGAATGTGTTAGATAGAATAACGAAACTTTGAAGGTATGTTTTTGGTAAATTAATTATGTTTTGTAAAAAGTCATAGGACAAGAAGTTGTTGTTTATGATGTTAGTAATATAGTCCTGCAAAGTTGTTAGTTTTTTACAGATAACCCTATATAATCTGTCATAATAAGTAATTACAGTTCACCATTGCTTTTAAAATGTAATTACTGTTCATAATTTCTTTTTTCCAGATTTTTTTTGTTCTGTTGAAAACTAAATTAATACCTATATTTAAAATTGGTTTAATATATTTCTATAAAACTAGTTACCAGTTAAATAAACTCAATGATATAGAACCTAGTAAATCAAGCAAACTACTGATTCATTAGATTATTATCGTCTCAACATCCAATCATTGTTTTTGGTCTACCATTGATTTTTTTTCCTCAGCTTGAAAAACTTCAGTTCTATAAAGAAGAGAGAAAACACTAAGTTCGATGCTGGCTTAGGAGCATTTTACACATACACTGATGAAGACGAGTGCATGGCTACTGAACCTATGATTCAAATGCCGACGAAGCTTAGTAACGGTTTCGAGGTTTGTTTTATATCTAAATTCAATATTTTTTAGACAGACAGAAATTAATTTAACTTGGTTTTAATCCAATTTAAGGTCTGTAATTGGTTCGTGTTATTTACTTATTGGAAACTTGTTTAGATTTACGAAATCCAAGACCTTGGATAGTTAGATACGATATCTAAATTTAAAAGTACTTATTTAAAGATCATTTATCTGATTCAATAAATTCAAAGGTTCTGGTTTGCCACACGCAACTGCGTAATGAAACACTAAAGGTAGAACTACATCGGGCCCACGTGGGCCGCGTACATCAATCTGAGTACGTCAGTTTCCATACGTTTTTATGGTAACTAGATTAGTATAGCTTCATTAAACCCACGCCATGCAACGCAACTCTACGTATAACTCAGGCGTCGCCCACGTGTGCATCAGTCTAATGTAGTCCCCGCTTAAACGTGACTAAATTAGTTGAATAACTAGACAAATTCATGTGAATTTGTCAAATACATATAGTGCATACGCAAAAACGAAAGTCTCTGCGTATGCACTATATACCTACGTCCATATTTCTTCGTCCAGCCTTTTGACTAGACGATGATAAAATAATTAATTTTTTACTTTTTTTGTTTAGGAAGAACAAGAATTAGATCCAAAGGAAACTTACCTGATATTGATACCAGGATTCGAAGGTCATCATCAAATTTTCACTCGCGTTACTGAAAGATTGAAGGTTCAAGCCGTAACCTTCCAACTTGGTCCTGATATGACTGAAGACAGTATCCCGGAAATGGCTAGCAATATTCTGAAGGTATGTTGAATCATAATAAAAACATGAAAGTTTTTTTGTATACAGGGTTATTTGTAAAACACTAACAACCTTGCAGGACTGTATTACTAACATCTTAAACAACAACATCAGTTCAATTAAATTTTACAAAACATAATTAATTTACCAAAAACAAACCTTCAAGATTTTGTTGTCCTATCTAACACATTTCAACTCTGTATTTTTCTATATCTATCTACCTACGTCTGTATGATGTGACGCAAGCACTTCAAGCGTCCCCGCCGCCCTTTCCCTGCTCCGCTCTGCTATTGTACTATAGCTTGCTTCGCATAGACTTCGTAATATTTAGAACGTTCAGTTTAAATATTTTTATTTTTGTATAAAAATCTGATGAACTAAAATATGATAAATACTTAAAAGTCATAGAACAAAATTTGTTGCTCATGATGTTAGTAATACAGTCCTGCAAACTTGTTAGTGTTTTACAAATAACCATGTTTACAGCTTTAGTTTTAGTATTTTAGTATATGCGAAATTTGAAACACATTGTCTAGTATTTCTATGTAAAGAATCTATGTACAAAATTTCATAACTGTATCATAAAAAATCCCAAAAAATAGACTTGTTATGTCATCTGCGGACAACCCACACAAATTGTCACCAAGCCATCAGAGCGACTGAGGAGTTGTGTTGCTCCCACACCTAGATGTGCGCTGATTTTTTTAAATCGTGGATTTTGCTGAAATTTGACCCACGGATAGACCATATCCTGGAAAAGGATATAAAATAATCCTGGGAGTATGATGTTTTAGAATGATTCGCAAATTTAGCGAAACCGCTGGCAGAATCATAGTAACAAAATAATATACAACAATGAAAAATATTGTGCATTAATTTTTATAGATTGTACCTAGCAGCAAAACTGTAGATTCATCTTTTGGAGATCAAAACAAAGCTGAGAAAGAAACGATCTTATGAAATCGTGAAATGATTATTGAAATTGTTCAAACTTTTCCAATACCCATTGTCCAGTTGAACAGAATGTCGAAAACAATCCTTCTATCCTCGGAAACGTACACGAAAAATATTGCATTTACTCCTTATATTTCCTAAAGAAAATCCAGCGTCTCGATTCATCTACAATTTCCCGTATATTTATTAAGTATTGAACGCTGTGACCTAGTATTGGGAGCCGTTCGTGCTTGCACGCGAGCCGTACCTAACAGTTGTCGTTCTCTTTTATTATAAAAGATTGAATTAATTCAATTGATATTTCCCAAGGAACACTGATGCAGGAACTCAGTGGACGTCGTAATAAAATGGACCGTGATTGGTGAATAAATTGTGGTGGATTTTGTTTTCTTTGTTCGTCCAACTGGGACCCCAATTCGTTAAGTTATTCATCACTTCGTTAAATATCCATTCGAATACGGAATTTTTAAATTTCGACGTCGATTGTGGGAAAGAAAAACAGTCGGATTAATTGCAACGTTTCGTTTACATGTTGAAATATTAGTCTTTTATCGAATTTGAAGACATTCTACTTTCATTATATTTTGTTTCCAGTTTGTGATGACATAATTTTTTGGCCAAGACTTGAATCTGCCGTTAATTTATAATTTATGTTTCATACTTCGAAAGTAGTTTTTATCTTATTAACCTAATTTTGAGTTTCTTTTGAATAAAGAGCTCATGAAAGTAATTTCGGTAATGTATCTCAGTTATATGGACCAATAAAACGACTTCTCTATAATCTTATTTCTCATAGCACAGCCTTATAATTGCTGGGACTCTGGCCTCCTCTCTAGGACAGAGAATGGGCCGTAACGTAATCTTCCAAGTGAGTCCAGTGCGTATTGCATGTCACATATTATATTTTTGAATTTTGTTTCTATCACACGCCGGTTTCTCACTATGTTTTCCTTCACTGTTTTGAGAGCATTGGTGATGAAGAAAATTGCACAAGGTTTGAACTTATACTCGTAACTTGTAATTTGGGGCCATTACCACTACTTTATATTATTTTTAGTTGTAAATTAATGTTTGTGTTTACCTCAAACTTTTTGTTAACCGTATTCAGAGCATTCATTTCAACCACTGTCGAAGATTAAAAGGTTTAAAAATTTCGTTGTATTTACTAAATTATACTCGACACAATAACATGTTCAGCTGGTATTTTGAAGTTCCGTGAAGTTCCAAGTTATCCATTTTTGTTGTGTATCAGCTATTTATTTTGCTCGCCAGAGCTTCGGGTTGTTTTTACTTTTGTAAGCGGAACGGATGGTTCTCTTTTGAGTTTATTTGCAATTAATTTAACTCTTCCTGTTTTACTGGATGTTTCTGTTTCAAAAGGTTGTTTATTTTGTTTTGCAAATATGTTATTTTAATTATGCAAAAGGAAACTCGTATTCCCCACATATGAAATAATAATCTGGCACACAGGCTTAGGTTTTTAAAAATGAGTTATGGACAATATAAAGTAATGTTTTTATATTGTCAGTATTTTTATTGCAAACGTTAATCATTTGGTGTTTTTTCTTTTCAGTTCATGAAAAAAAGATTTGAGCTTAAATCCAATTTCTATTTACTTGGATACTCTTTTGGTGTAAATGTTGCTCTGGAGTTAGCTGCAATGTTTGAAAAAGAGGGTATGTACTATATTAATTTTTCTTAATCTCTAACCTAACCAGCAACTTTCTTATTAAATAGGAAAATAAAGCGCCTATTAACCGTTCCGTTCTACATTGAAGCTTCTTTGCGGTAAAATTGAAACTTCCTTTACCAATTTCATTTTCTTCTGTCGTTTCCTTAAAAAATAACGTCAAAATTATTAAGACAACATTGAACAAAAGGGAAGACTTTTATAGATTGAATCCCTTGCGTCACATTCATTCAAAGTTTGACTTTTATGGAGCACATTTTAATTTCAAAAAATCGTCTCACTTATCTATTAAAACACTGGTTTCCTTTAGTCAGCAATTGATCAATTTCAAACTCTTACTTCATAACCTTAGAGTTTACTTTCCACTGGCGGAAAACTCTTCAAGATAATTATTTGTACTCATTTTCTCAGGTCGCGTGGGAACCGTGTACTGCTTGGACAGCAGCCCAGATGCATTAAGAGTACAACTAGATGCCTATGTCGGCAATTTAACTGATATGGAGTTACAGAATTCTATTGTAGAACACTTGTACCGTCTCATGACTGGAAGGGAGAGCGATGAGCTGAAGAATGATTTGGAGAAGTCAGAAAGCTGGTCGGAGAAAGTTGAAGCGTGTGTTAGTAGACTAAGAGACTTAGTTAGCTACTCGAATCAATACAAGAGATCCATCCTTCAAGCTGCGTACCGAAGAATTATGCTAGCAAGACAGTACGAGCCAGACTTTAAACTAGAGTCAGAACTGGTTCTTATGAAAGGTATTCCTCATCCAAAAGCAGAAGCACTGGCAGATGATTACAACCTTTCTAAGTATACTAACAAGCCAGTGAAAGTATTCCACTTAGAATCTGACCATGCATCAGCACCTTACGATTGTAGGGTTTCTAACATTGTAAATAAGTTTTTAGGACCAGAATTGTTGTCGAAGTTTGATAAAGAAAACCTCTGCGATACCTACTTAGTTGAATCTTTTAAGATGTTGTAATTATTTATGCCTTTTCTTGAATATTGTAAGACAGTTTCTTGTATGATCCAAGTTTTAATAGCAATTTGATGTTATTAGTGTGTACAAAAATATAGGATAATATTTCATTTCTTATTTCACTTTTCTTTCTGTTATAATAAATGATTAATGATTTTGTCTTTACCAGTTGCTAAGTTACCTTAAATTTATACGGCCATTGATTATTATTTTAGGTTAATAAATTATATTACTTTTACTAAGTTTTTTTATTAATCCCTGCCAGTCCAGAATAAAAATTTGGGCATCAATCAGTCATTTCAAGACTGCGAAAACTTTATATAATTAAATTTTGGTAATTAATTAATTAGGCTTTAAATTCCTTAATTAATGCACAACCTTTTTAATATCGATTAAATATTAAACAAAACCGTTTAAAGATTTAAAAATTTGTTTATAAGCCTATGTATTCAATTAATTTGGGTATAGAGGCTTATCTGACGATTAGTATCGTCATGTTTAGACCATAAAAAATACTTTGAAAAAATAATATGATTTTTTTTTTAAACACGACGTTTAAACGGTTATTAAGGCGTATAGTCCCTTGAACCATCTGGCCGAAATTATGTGAACGCAACTCTCACATTCGCCTAGGCGGCAGTACGCAAATCTGTGCATTTATTTGCGGCCAGCAGCGCCCGGAAAGTGCTGCAATGTTCACTTTGAAGAATATTTAACCACCAATTTTTATGTGTAAAAATGTTTCTAAAGGTCCAAGCCGTTTCGAAGGAGTAGGGAAAAGTTGCGAAAAGTTGCGAAACTTTTTTTTTGACAAAAGTATTAATTGCACGAAAAAATCAAATGTTGATATTATTGTTCATGGATCTATAATAAACATATATTTTTTTCAAACCAATTGACCTAGCCGTTACGGAGGAGTAGGCCTCAGAAAATCACTGTTTTATGGCACTTTTCGGGCGCTTGGCCCTTAATACCTATAAGGCATCAGTAGCCTGGTTCACGTAAAATTAAACAAGCCAAATATCGTTGAAGTTTTACAGTCGTTCGATCGAAGTCCTATCCAAAAGCGGTATCCACGTGTTCCTTAATCGCGTTTGGATAGAACGACACTCAGCTGGCTCGAGACTAAATGATCTATCGACTACTTATTTCCAGTTACATTAATAAGTATTCTAACAGGATAATGTAATACAGATTCTTTTTTTTAAATCGACTCTTCGACCAAATGACTTTAAAATCAGTGTCGTTCAAACTCGATTGATGGATGTGAATACGGAAATGGTCTAAACGACTAAATCGGTATGATATCGTTACGGTTTTAATTACGTGAATCGGGCTACAGAAGCCCTACCATGAGCTCTTAGCGCGCTTCATTTAAAAAGACTAACTGAATTGTTAAAGGGATTGGGCTATATAGGGTTTATAGCTTCTACCTTCTTTCTCACTCGCATGCCTGACATGTTAACACGTCATGGCAAGTCATGTTAAAATATCTTTACATTTCTTTAACAGTTTAATTTAGGACGTAAAATGGATCGCATCAAGAGCTCAGTTCACTACAGTTGAAGAGTTTCGCTAATTAATTTATTTAGGCCCGAAATAGCTTTACTATAAATAGACATTGTATTGATTCCTTAATACTTGCTTTTGTTAATTAAGAAAAATCTCATCTCAAGAGGCCACCACGTTGCATTTTATTAAAAATCGCAATTTTCCTTGTAAAGAAATGAATTTTTAAATGACCTCGAAACCGCTGAAGCCACTTAGGGGAGTATTACCTTCTTTTTAAGAAGCAAATTTTGATGAAGGTAAAAATTCCAGCAGTTTCCCTTGTAATTCTTGAGATTAGACAGGATCGATCCACATTTAGCTACTGACTTTAAGATGAAATGAATTCCCGTGTTTAAATGGTATACTTATATTATATTAGGGTATCGGTTTGTTGTTCTGAACAATTTTTAAAACTAACCTGTAATACTTTCAGTTTAATATATTGTAGGTACTCCTATTGATTACCACAATAATTATATCATTATCCCATAAGACGACGAATCAAATAGGAAAATACTAAATGACGAGTGACATCGTGACAGAGAAAGGAACAAATAGCTAGGTGAGATGGATTCCTTCCATAAATACTAGTCCAAAAGAGCTGTAGACCAAGTAACAAGAGATCATGGAGTAGATTTCGTGACCTTTTTATACTTCCCTTTGTCTAGACGTATAAGTTATATACAGTTATTAGTTCATATTTTTTCACTGCAGTGAAGAACTTATTCTTTAAAAAAAAATGGACTAATAAATATATAACACATACGTCTTTGATCATTATGAAGAAGAATAATAATTTAGAATACAATACTCCAGGGCCCCAAGTCTGCTATTTTTATAAATTCGTCATTCCAACACGATCCCATTGTCATTTTGTTAAAAGTTTGTAATCTGCTAATTCATAATGATCGATCATTGATCGGTCAATGGTCTTGTAATAAAATTGTGGTAGAATGATAATTTCAAGCATATTAAAACCAATAACTGCACAATAACGTTCTAATGGTAAAACACTGATCAAATAAACTGTCAAAGTTTTAGCAGATTACCGCAAACGTCAAATATTCATTTGTCAATATGTACGAGATTACTATTCTATGCCACTTCTTTCAATGGGGTGTCAGTGGTTGACCATTGGAAAGTTATAATGACGCCATTATATTAGTAGATTACCAAACTTGTCAAAATTGACAATTATGACATCAATGATAGACCATTCCGACACTATTGTAGTATCAGACTTGAGGCCCTGAACGGTAGCAACATAACCTCACTGAAATATTATATAATTCTACCATCGGACAATTCACTACCACTGTTTACCATCAGGTGGGATTGCAGTCAAGCACTAGTTTATATCAATTTAAAAAAAGCAGGCTTAGTAAATCTGTCCAAAATTTTAAAAGATTTTATTTTTCTATACTAATTAATTATCTTACATTTGAAACAAGCCCAACCAGGTCACCTGGTAAGGTATTTTAATATTTCTGAAAACTTTTGAGTTTCTAAAATCCACGAGCTGCGATCTTAGCGCAGATAATATCATAAAACTGAGAGAACTTAAGCAACTTCGTGGACTTATCTGTACGATTTAAGGGCACCCAGCAGATTTATAAGGAAAACCTTTGAAGTAGAAACTTTGATCGTATTTTCTTTTATTTACTTTTTATTCAGGTATTTTGGTGTGTAACTTTTGGGGCGTAAACAAAAATGTAATGATGATGAGAAAGTTCTCTTACTCATATCGGCATGAACTAAATTAGAATAGCTGGTATCATGTTTTGATTAGTTTGTTAGTAAGGATATATTTATAAGGATAATCTCTTTAGAATAGGTCAGTTATACGGTACGTTTACCTAACTGAAGTAACGTGTATCACCATCCGAATATTCTAAAGCTCTTTTTGAAATTCAATGAAAACGCATACGAAAATTATTTATAGCGCAGGCGTGAGACACACAATGTTACATAACATCAGTAATTTTTTATTACGTTATTTAAGTTCATAGAAACTTAAATAAACTTGTTTCTTCATTGCGTATGACTATGTGCTAAATAAACGTGTTTTCTTTTTTTTTAACTCCTCGGGCGCTCTGGCGTATTATTATTACGTTATTGCACATTTTTACGTAAATCACCAAAAAAAAATAATAAACAAAATCTTTTTTAGGAAAAACAAAGATAAAAAATTTTAGCCAAAAAAATAATCGCGCATTGCATAAATCGAAATTTAAGCGTTTTTTAAAGTCGTTCAAGTTGTACAGACGTACATATGTACATGTACAATCGGCGCTCGAGGGGTTAAACCTAACTGGAAAGGATCTTTCGCAGAAAATGAAAATTTACTTGTACTTAAATGAGATTCTGTTTACAAAAGCTTTATCATAATACTCTAAGGTCTTTGGTTGAATAAATATTAAATTGAACATCTAATTTAAATATAAAGGGGTTTTTAAAATAAGATGCTGGTAAAAAAATATGTGAAGCTATTTATTATTCTAATTTCATTTTGAGAATCCACAAATGTTTTTGCACCTGGGTCATGAATAAGAAAGTTTACCAAATGTTTCAAAATTTGTCTAAATATAAATAATTCTGAATAAATCTTAACCTTTAAGTACACGCGCACTTTTTGGTAACGTTCCGCTACGGCTGGGGTCTAGAGGTATCCCCTTGTAAAAAAGTATTTATCCCCTGAATTTTAGATTCATTTGAAATAGTAATCGGGATTTTATATAAAAGACATGTTAATATTTAAGTTAAATACTTATTTTTCTTAATACAATTAATATAAATTTTTTGTTAAATTAGTTAACGTCGCGTACCTACGTAGTTTACTTTTAATTCCATAACTAATGAACTAAAATTTCACAAAATAGCCAACTTCTGGCAAACGTAAATATGATGATGATGCCATCTAGCCGATTTCGGCCACAGCGACCGCATTCCCTGGCTCTTCATGGTGGTTGTGAGCTCAGATCTGCTGCTCTGTTATGTGTTCTCATGTGACTTGCATATCCAACCTAGGCCGAAAAACTCCGATCACAGAGCGGACATGTCAGAACACCATTAATCTAGCTAGGCATAGCATAGGTCTAGCTTTGAGGTTGTTGCGTTTTTGGTCCTTTTCCCTTTTTTTTTCTTTTCCGTAAATATAAATGTCTTATAAAATATGAATGAAAATCACATAATCATAAGAAATAATAACAATAACCGACAAAACAAAAAAAAATTACAACGCCTCAATTTTACCATTGTGCTCTAACATTATAAAATATTTTTTGGGTATTATTCCTTGTCCACTAAAATTCTGTAGAATTTCTGCAATGGCTTTTTCTGATAGGTGGTGACTCATTATTATAATTTTGAAAGAGAGAGTTTAACATTCTGAAAAAGAAACAAAGTAAAATTATTTATAATGTGAAAAAGATACCACGTAAAATCACCGTTGGGGTCGACAGGTACGTAAAGTAAAAAATGTGTTTACCTATGTTGAGAGCCTCTGCAGCGTACTAAGATTAGCCAAAAGCGCGCGATCGTGGCTTGCCAATTTGAAAAAGTCATAAAAGGGAAATTTCATACTCTTAGTCCCAATAATGTCAGCTGTGCCTTGATATGTCAGTCAGTCAGTTTATCCTTTTATATTTTAAGGACTTTTCTCTATTCCAGTAGTCCGCAAAGGGTGTGCCATGGCACACAGGTGTACTGTGCTTTAGAATAGTAAGGTTAACTTTCAAAGTTATTAGACACGAAAAAAAATGTAGACCAACCTATGGACTGGATTTAAAACCCATTCTCTGAGGGTTTTCCATTTTGACACTTACTGATTCATCGAATCGGAAAATCTGATCGAAATATCAACTATCAAAATAAAAACCCGCCCCTTGGGTGGAGCAGGAGATAGTGTCAGACTCTTACTGACTAACAAAGCCACCCCATTCTTTCTTGCCTTTCATACCGGGGCTGAGCTACCTTTCGGAACTAACCATGGCCCCAGTGGGCTTTGACCCAGCTGGGCCCCTGCTGTTGCTGACAACTCTTTGAAGTGCGCGGGAACATTGCACGCCGTCGACGACTTGGGCTCGGTCCGGAAAGTTTCCGGACGGTCGGACAGTGAGCTACCCATTGCTCCGCGTTGGCTTCCTCCTTTGCTAGCATTACTGCTTCGCAGAAGGAGGCGAACGCCTGCCTATCCTCCTGGCTCCGGACCAAGTACCAAGGCCTGGTGCGAGATATCGCCGCTGCCGATCGGCCCACGAGAGCACGGAGATGCTCTACCCAAGCAGGGCACACCTCCACTGTGTAAACGCCCGGATGTCTCATTGTGAGCATACGGTGGAGTTCGCCCCCACCACACAAGCCCTGCTTGGGTAGAGCACCGCAGTACTCTCGTGAGGGATCGGTGGCAGCGACTTCTCGCATCGGACTGTGGTCCGGAGTGAGTAGGAATGGCAGACCTCCTTCTACGAAGCAATAATGCTAGCAAGAGGTGGCCGTACGCGTGAGGACCCAATCCAGTACCGTAAAATTCAATGGATCAACAGATCCGTCCAATGTCACACACATCCAACAGCAGATTGGAGGATGGGATCTAGTTGTCAAACATAATTCACACAGACATACAGATTGATATTATATGATAATATTGTTAACATTGCCATAAAAGTAATGCTACCATTAATTATATCGTATTGAATGTTGCACATTAAAAACACAGAATTCACAAGGTGTTAAAATGTAAATTATTATTATTGAAACATTTATCAGATGATAATTGCATTGTGAGAACGTAAATTACGAACAGAAGTATATTTATTGTTTAATGAATATTCATTACAACAATTACAACAAACCTCGGGTGTAATGTGTTTCTGTTCTTTACAGGATTAAAGTGGGTTTGTTTATTTTGTTTAATTTAACAACAACAAAAAACCATTTTTCTGAATGAGATACACTTTTTTTTCTATTACGCTATGTCCTAAAAGGGCGATCCAATACAGTTCGCGCGAATTGAACGCAATGCGGCGGTTGTCGTACGTACGCGCAAAGTCACCGCTTAAGCGGCCATTTATATAAAACAAGTCACCGCACCACAAGAGTTCGCGCGAAAATATCCAACCTACTGACGAAAACAGCTTAACTTCGTTCATTGCTGTACCGCACCAACGTGCAGTTGGTCATGCCACCGTAATAGAGTGTCAATTATTTATTCCATTCGCGCCGAATCGCGTCGCGTTCGATATCCCGGTAAACGAGGGCTTGCGAACATCGAGCAATGGTTAGCACGTCGTCTGGCTGTCCGGCAAGCAATCGGACCGAGCTCAAATCGCCGAAAGCGCGTAGTGATCCACGCGCTCCTCAATGAGACGTCAGCAAACCGTAGAGACTGAGCAGAGTCGATGCCCGCTTCTTAGCGGGTATCGGAAAAATCCCAGTCCTCTGTGGGGATTTTTCGAAAAGGAAACCCGTAATCTTAGAACACAAAGGGTAACTTAAAGATACAACAGTTGCGGTTTAAGTCAGTAAAAGTCTGACACGACCTCTCACTCCGCCCAGAGTGGAACTTCTCCCGCTCTTTACGGACTTCTCGTCGAATGATTTGCCACCTTAAAAAAAGCCTCTCCAGCTAAATGTCACTACAACGACCGGTTCTGTGCATGTCTCGTTTATCAGATTCCCGCAGCCCTAACAAGCGTCAGCCTCACTAGGCTCCTTCAGTTTTGCAGTCTAAAATACCTAGTATGAACTAAACGATATCAAATTGTAGAGTCTTTTGGTGAAGCCAATTCAAGCTATGTTACAATAGTCTGTAAAACACAAAAATATAAAAAGGTACTTAAAATTTAATAAAAATAGAGGTGCGCGGAATCCGATAGTCGCGCACTGTCGAATTATGCGCACCTCTATCATTCGGTTTACAGCTACATTTCAGAATCTCCCTAAAACTATTTTAGAAACCTAAAGTGCTATTTAAAACTGGGGTAAAGCGAATAACGTGAAAAATTCAGTCGTACTTCAACGGATTAGGTAAATGGTTCGAGAGGATGCATGAGCACATAGGAAACCTCCGTACTAGGATGTATTGAACCCGATTTACGCAGAGTGTTCCCAGACCAACAAACTCTGGGAGTGTTTAAGGACGTAGTGTGTGATTGTATGCTATTCGTTGGAAATTTAAACAGTACCTTGGTTAAAAAACTATGTTAAATAATAAAATTGCAATATTTGTCGCAGTCAGAAAGGTGTAGGTACTTAGTTATTTCATTGTTTTCATTTTAGAAAATGTGAGTGGGAATCACATGACTAGATTCTGCCATCGCCTTTCTACCATCGAACAACCCGACTTAAGACAATTGTCAACCCTTATATTGTTGACACCTCTACCGTTAGGACCAAGCACATTGCCTCGTCATTTTTATACTGCGTACATCGAAGGAATGGAACAATTTGCCTGCTACGGACTTCCCGTCCGATTATAATTTAAGGTTTTTTCAAGATTTGAGTGAACAGGCTCTTAATATAAATCCATACATTGATTAAGGCGATGAGGGATAGACACAGATAGGTGATTAAAATAAAGGAACAACCTGTATCACTCTCAAAATATTCCTTAACTACATTATGATTAGAAAAGCGAGTAGTCAGTCTGATGCGATGTTACGCTCGTTTACTCGACAATTTTGGCGTCTTATTTTACTTATACCCTCTTCGGATATAATTATGTGGTCTGAAATGTGATATTTTTATTGTGTTTTAGTTAAGCAAAGTTTTTTTTTTATGTCGATGATTATGATTGCACGGTAAAACTCTAATGAGTTTATGATTTGCATCATCTGTATTGTACCTATTACTTGTATTTTATAAAAATAAAAACGAAAAAAAAAAAAAAACTAGTGCGCATCAACGATTGCACTGTTTACCATCAGAGGGGATCGCAATCAAGCACAAGTTTGAATTAATTCAGCACAAAAAGATGTAGTCTAGATTTTGGTACCATTATTTGTTATGGCAACAAAACTACGTTTTGTTTAATTTCATGGTTCATAAAACTTTATTTTCTACGCTTAACAACGATTTATTTTTGTTCATGAGGATTTGAAAATCTACACAGGTTTTACACTTTTTGCAAACAAACATTTAAAATTATGGCCAAGTATTTGACCATTAAAGAAGTAAATTTTAAATAGAGGACCAAGAATATTTTTTTTTTATGATAAAGTAAAAAAGGTATGTCATAATTGATGTTTAATGCCAGACTCTAAAAATGTGCAATATTTTAAAAACAGCACAAACAAACTACACAAGCCTTGAAGCCTGACTTCTGCGAAGCAGTAATGCTGGCGAAGGAGGAGACCGACCGCATCTGGCAACGGCGCTCTTGTAGTGTTAAGACTTATAAATGCGTGTTCATCTGTATTCTAATATTAAGAATCAATCATATTAACCATTGTACGTGCTCTCTATGCGCAGTAATATACGAGATTCCAATGAAGGCACTTGTTTTACTCATCTTCCCGAACCGACAACCTTACATGGCGACCCTGCCATCTGAGACGGGTGCCGAGTTCAGTCGCGTGACTTAATTTATTGAGCAACAATTATATTGGACTACAAGTGATATTTTTTGACTTTAAAAGTGGAGTAATATATTGGTTACAATGTGTCGGTCGAATATAGAAAAAGAGGACGTTTTTATATCACAAAGTGCATCGGGTGGCTCAAATTCGGCTTCTATGCAGGAGTACCACTTATCGAACATTAGTATTGTGATGTTCATCATCTGCACCTTATTAGGAATCGCAGGACTGTACGTAGTATACAAACTGTACCGCAAATGTCATTACTCATGGATAAGGAATGAGGTTCTCGCACAAAACCTAGCACGTTCGTTTCGACGATCAAACACGGAGACTCGTGTCTGTTACGAGTGCCGCCAGCAGCAGCGCCAGGAGACTCGCCAGGAAGCAGGTATCAGAGGCCAGAAACCGCAGTAAGTGATAAAAGTTATATTCAGTGATAAGTGTAGTGAGTCGTGTTCAGACGTCAAGTGAAATATTAAAACTTATACAACGGTTATTGAACGAACTTCTAATAACTATATATTATCCATTATACTATTAATATGTTTATTTTTTAATATTATGTTCTGTCAGGTATTTAATTTGAGTAAGTATTGCTCATGAGCATATTTCCTTTAAATGGTAATGGCAAATGACCTTAGATTGTTATGTGACCAATTAAAAAATATAGAAAGTAATTTGAAAAAACTAAGTTATCCTAAAAGGACAGAAACTGTACTAAAACAAAAGTTACAAGAAGCAATATTGTTAAAAAGTCAATTTGATGAATGTATACAAACCATATCTACACAAATCAAACAGAAACAATTAAGTACAAAAGTTTTACAGGAAATACAGTCATACGGTGATTTATTTGAAGGGACTTTTAACCAAATACAAACTTTTTGCACCAAAATATATAGTTCTCAACCAAGTGCTGAGGGTACAGTCGAGGCTAGAATAGACGTAGACAATATGGAGGCTTTTAATTACAGGACTGCCGTAGCATTACTACCAGTTATGAATGGCGACGAAAATGTCACCAAAAGTTTAATAGATGCCATAGAGTTATACAGTTCTTCACTTACCGAAGAAAGCAACAAAATGTTAGTTAAATTTGTATTAAAAACTAGATTAAACGAGAACGCTAAATTAAGGTTGTCAGCCTCTTATGACAGTTGTGAGTCGCTTCTTATTGAGATGCGTCAACACCTTCTTACAAAGAAGTCGAGTACAGCAATACACAAGGAATTGACACAAATCAGTCAAAACGGTTCTTCGATAGAAAAATATGGATCTAGGATCGAGCAGCTATTTGTAGATCTGACGGTCGCACAGGCAGGTGAGGATCAAACTGCTTATAGAATATTACGCCCTCAAAATGAGAAGATAGCAATTAAATGTTTCATTGATGGCTTGCGAAACCGCGAAGTCCGCACTATTTTAGCAGCGCGCAATTATGATACTTTGAAAGATACTATAAGAGCAGCTAAGGATGAGGACTTGTCTTGCAGTCGGCAATCTTCAGACGCATCAGTGTATGTCGGATACCAAGGCTCATTTAAAAATCGCGGATTTAGTTACGGTAACAACAGACGTCCTAACCACCGTACGAACACTCCCAACCATCCCGTTCGTGTATACGTACAAAGAGGAAATAGTAGGGGATTTTTTCAAAATCATAGACATAACCAAAATCAAAGAATCCAGCAACAGTTCAACAACAATCGTGGTCGTATACGGGGTTCGTACCGCGGTAGGCCTGGACGGATTTTCACAAGAAGTGGAAATGTACATGCTATAGAAAATGGCATGAATAGTATCGATTTAAGAGACGGGAATCGAACTCCCCGAACCACAGAAAGACGCATTACTGAACCATTAGAGTTTTTTCGATAATCATTTTATATTTGCTTGTAACAACAACAGCTCGGTTGAATTCTTAGTACAAGGTGCCAAATATGGATTACTTATAGATACTGGGGCATCACTTTCAGTATTGAAATATGAAACAGTGGCTCGTTGGAACATTCCAGTCCAATCGGAACACATTGCTATAAATGGTATTGGTGGCAAAGTACTAACATCAGGCTATGTTTATGTTACATTGACCGCAAAAGGACAGGAATTTGTACACAAATTTTATGTTATGCGCAACATACCAGGCCTACAACATGGTATAATCGGTAGAGATTTTATGAACAAATATAATGCTATTTTGAATTATGAAAATAATACAATAACATTAAAGAAACATGACAATAATTTGACTCTGCCCATGATTAATAGTTCATTAAATAAAAACAGTTACTTAAGAATTCCACCGAGATGTGAGAAAATATATATGTTAGACAGTAATTTTAACGAGGACTGCATAATTTTACCGAAACAATTATGTGACGGAGTTTTTATAGCGGGAAGTATTTGTAAACCAAAAAATGGACAAATAAGTGTACAAATACTAAATACTCGCGAAATGCAGGTAAATATTAATTATTTTAGACCGGAAATACATTTATTATCAGACTATGACATTTGTAACTTTGAACGTGACAGTAAAATTGATGGAGAAAGAGTACGCACTATGTTGTCTCTTTTAAAATTAAGCCACCTAAACAATGAAGAAAGGTCATCAATCGAAAACATATGCGCAAAATATTCGGATGTGTTTCATCTTCCAAATGATAAATTATCAACCACTAACCTTTACGAACAAGGTATACAGTTAAAACAAAACGCTGATCCAGTTTATACTAGACAGTACAGGTTGCCCTTTTCACAGCGTAAGGAAATTGAAACACAAGTTAAGAAAATGCTTTCAGAAAATATCATTGAACCCGCAAAAAGTGAGTGGTCAAGTCCTGTTCTGCTTGTACCTAAAAAATCAGACGATACTACCAAGAAATGGAGGCTGGTTATAGATTTTCGTAAGTTAAATACTAGAATTTTAGACGATAAATTTCCACTTCCGAATATAACCGATATTCTAGATTCCCTATCCGGTTCAATGTATTTCTCACAATTAGATTTATCACAAGCATATTATCAAGCAAAATTAAAACCAGAAAGTAGAAAGTATACAGCATTCACTACACCTTCAGGCCAATATCAAATGACCCGGTTACCCATGGGATTAAAAATTAGCCCAAGTGCATTTTCTCGTCTAATGACAATTGCCATGTCTGGACTTACCTACGACAAATTATTTGTCTATTTGGATAATTTGATCTGTTTTGGACGTAATTTGGAAATTCATAATAAAAATCTAATAGATATTTTAGCTAGATTGCGCAAAGTTAACTTGAAACTTAATCCAATAAAGTGCGATTTCTTGAGAAAAGAAATGCAGCTATTAGGACATGTTGTAACAGCAGAAGGAATAAAACCAGATTTAGAGAAAGTAAACATAGTAAAAAAATATTCCGTGCCTAAAAACGCAGACGAAACGAAAAGATTCATAGCGTTTGTTAACTTTTACAGAAAATTTATACCAGACTTTGCCGCAAAATCTTTACCACTTAATAGACTGTGTCGAAAAAATGTTAACTTTGAATGGTCGCACGAGTGTCAGCAATCGTTCGAATCCCTAAAAGAGTCATTAACATCTCCACCAGTATTGCAATATCCCAACTTTGATGAAAATAATACTTTTGTTTTACAAACAGATGCGTCCGGGTACGCAATAGGGTCCGTGTTATGCAATAGTGATAACAAACCAATTGCTTATGCAAGTCGAACTCTTAATAAGGCAGAAATAAGGTACCCCACGATAGAAAAAGAGTTACTAGCTATCGTATGGTCAGTAAAATATTTCCGACCATATCTTTACGGTAGAAAATTTGTAATCAAAACCGACCACAAACCGTTAATTTACTTATTTAATCAAACGAATCCATCAAGTCGCTTAACAAAATTCCGTTTAATAATAGAGGAATATGATTACACAATAGAATATGTTCGAGGTACAGACAATGCAGCTGCAGATGCCTTGTCACGTATCCGAATAACAAGCGATGAATTGAAGGAAATTAATCAACACGTAGTGTCAGTATTAACCAGAGGTCAGAAAAAACGTATGCTCGAACAAAATATACAAGGTGGAAGTGACAACCCTACGGTTGCTAAGCAATCTTCAAACGACTGGTCTGATCACCCAAGAGTTATGGAGTTGCTTAAAAAGCCGAAAGATTGCACTGAGTTAAGGTTTGTGAATAAAAGGGAATGGAATAACCAAACAAATACATTATTTAATTATGACTCAACAAATTGCATACTAAGAGTAAACCCATCTTACCGATTACAATGTGCACGAGATGCCTTTGTACGGGAGTTGGCTAATTACTGTAACCAAATGAAACTTGATAATGTGTACATTGTACAAAGTAGTGAAAACATTGAATTAACAAGACAGTTAATTCAAAGCATAAATATAACACCTAATTGGTCCGGACCACGTTTATATATTATAAAAGGTGTAAAAGTTATAAATGATAACGATACGAAACGTGTCATCTTAAATGACTACCACTTATTACCGAGTAGCGGCCATGCCGGTATACGACGTATGATAAATAATATAAAACGTCGTTATTCTTGGCCAAAATTGGAAAGTGACGTCACGGAGTTTGTAAATCGCTGCGACAAATGCAAGCGACAGAAACATTTTAGAAACATAAAACAGCCAATGGTCATAACTGATACAGGCCATTCGGCATTTGATAGAGTATTTTTAGATTTAGTTGGCCCATTAAGTAAGGATAGTGATAATTATATGTATGCACTCACACTACAGTGTGATCTTAGCAAGTACGTTGAAGCTTATCCGCTTAGAAATAAGGATACAATTTCAGTGGCGACGGCTTTCATTAATAATTTTGTATTGCGATATGGTATTCCCAGAAATATAATATCAGATCGCGGAACCGAGTTCGTATCTAAAGTAATGAATGAAGTGTGCAAAACATTAAAAATAACTCAGCAAACATCTACTGCATATCATCATCAAACAATAGGAGGCCTAGAAAATACACATAAAAATTTACTATCATTCCTACGCATACAAACAGAGAACCATCCTCAAAATTGGAGTTTATGGCTTCCATATTGGTGCTTTGCTTTTAACACGACTGTACATACAGAAACTAAATACACTCCGTACGAACTTGTATTTGGAAAACGTTGCAATTTACCAAGTAATTTAACTTCAGATATCGAACCACTTTATAACCATAACGATTATCCACAACAACTCAGATATAGACTTCAAAAATCACAGTATGACGCTAGACAAAATTTAATTGTTAATAAACAGATCAGAAAAAGTAAATATGATTTGTATACCAACCCAGTCACATATAGTAATGGTGACATGATACTACTTAAGAATGAACAAACTGTAAACAAATTTGATCCACTATATATAGGACCATACCAAGTAATAGAAGATTGTAATCCAAATTTAAAAATACTTTATAAAGGTAAAGAAGTAATAGTGCACAAAAATAGAACCAGACCATATATTAAATGACTATTAGTGTTTGTAACATTAGATAATACTTTAGTTATAGATAAATAATGATTTTGTCTGAAATCCATTGTTATATTTTATTTTTTCTACGATTCTTCAATATTTTGCCTACATAAGTTAAGGATATAAGTAAGAGTAACATTATAAGGCTATTCATGTAACCAAAAAATAAAAACAAATGTAATCATTATTTTTATTTTATTTTGCCGGTGGGCGTGTAGTGTTAAGACTTATAAATGCGTGTTCATCTGTATTCTAATATTAAGAATCAATCATATTAACCATTGTACGTGCTCTCTATGCGCAGTAATATACGAGATTCCAATGAAGGCACTTGTTTTACTCATCTTCCCGAACCGACAACCTTACACTCTCGCCGCCGCCGGGATTCCAATCCCTATTTGCGGCCACCGTAGGCGCGGGCTTGCGGACAGTGAGCAATGGGTAGCTCGCTGTCCGGCCGTCCGGTAACTGTCTGGACCAAGCCCAAGTCGTCCCGCGCGCCTCAAGGAGTTGTTAGCAACAGCAGGGGCCCAACCGGGTCGAAGCCTACTGGGGCCAGGGTTATTCGAAAGGGCGCTCGAGCCCCGGTATGAAGGCTAGAAAGAACAGGGTGGATCGTTTAGTCAGTAAGAGTCTGACACTATCTCCCGCTCCGCCCAAGAGCGGGGGTTGTCATTGGATGATTTTTCCCACCATAAAAAAAAGCCTTGAAGCCTTTTAAAGAAGAAACAAGGCGAATTTATGTTGACATCGAAATTTACCTACAAATACGTAATATTTTATTTCGTTCCCAAAAAAAGAAGTAGAAACCTCATTAATTTCCTGATCCAAAGACAAAAATATGAAATTATAATGAATGGAACTTAAATAATAATTATGTCTTCATTTAAACATAATGAATCTACTTGACATAAATTAACACTGTCGTTTTCATTATCACCACATTCAGAAATACGGAACATTAAAAAACAGGAATTCAAATCATGAATGTCAAAATTTAAAATTCGAGCGAAATCTTTCGTATAAATGTTTTATAAGAGGCTAGTCAGTGAACTTCAACAATTGGCAATAAATTAAATTGTCAATCAAACTGTGTTTGTGAGAGAACAGAGAGAGTACCTTTTTTTTCAAGCTGGTAAATCATCCAATGAGTCACTCTAGAGTAGAGCAGGAGGGCGTGTCAGACTTTTACTGACTGAAATCGCACCTATGTTCTTCAGTTGCTCTTTGCATTGTAAGACCATGGGTTTCTTCGTCAGAAAATTCCTCTCGCAGGCATCGGCCCTGCTGGTCCCCCGGTTTACTGAAATTTCTTTGAGGAGCGCGTAGAAAACTTTGTGCTGTCAATAACTTGGGCTTGGTCCAGAACATTACCAGAAAGGCGGACGACGAGCTACCCATAGCTCAGAAACAGCCATGTATTTGCCATTGTGCTGACCGCCCGAAGGACACGATAGAGCATACGGTGAAGGTGAGCCCCGCTTGTGTTTATCACCGTCATGTCATCGCGGTGGCAATCGGTGGCCGTAACCTCTCGCGCTGGGCGCTAGTATGGTCTTCCTGTACGAATCGAGAAGTCATTAGACGATTTTCCCTAAAAAAAAACTGTGGATAAGTCACATCCGTATGGGTAAATCTCTCATAAATGGATGACCATCATAACATCCTATCGACATTCCTCCATGTCTTGGAATACACATTAAGTCGTAGGTTCAGGCTGTAGATCTTTCTTACGGATAGTCAGAAGCCAGGAAATCTGGCATCAGTCCTGCCAAAAAGTTTCATGTTACTCTATTACTGGATTGAGGAGATGTAAAATATTGATATCCAGCTGCAACTGGTTTGACTGGAAACCGACCTACGCTTAATACATGACATATTCTATTTTCAAAGTAAACTGCAATACACAAAATATTAAAAACGTCATACATTTTAAATCCTTTGTAATGACGAGGAAACGGTAACAGAATTTCTTGTTTCCATCTTGCAATATTCGTCAGATAAGCATCGTCGCTGCAGCTAAACTATATGAAAGACTCGGGGTCTCACTTCTTTTGTTCCCATTTTTTGCTGCAATATTGCCATGACATCCAGCGTAACTTAACCTCTCTGATTGCCACTACACGGTCTGAATATGAAGCAAAAGTTATTTATTTCCTCCTTTAATGAGGTGTCTACATTGGCTGGCCATGTTATTCAAATTGTTACATATCTCGATTGCGAATGTTTTCACCATTCATATTTATGATGCTATGTTTTATTGTTTTCTGGCATAAAAGATATTTTAACAGTCTGTTATTGTGTTTTGGTATATTTTTCTGTAAAATTCTCAATACTAGTTTTATTTCATGGTGAAATTCATTTATTTGGAAATTACGGTATTGTAATATTTATATCTTATACTAGCACTTCGCCACTTTGACAGTCCTTAAATTATATTTTAAGGGCAGTCTTAAAAAATAATAATGACAAACAACTAAGTAATAATTCTTAGGCTACTATTTATTTATTTATTTATTTGTTGAGTACTGCCACATTACAATACATTTATCATTAAAAAAGAATAAATTTCAACATGGTGGTCTGATGTATGTAACAATAACATTACTATACCATCCATTACTATTATTATTATTATATTAACTATGTTACGGTTATATTATGTTAAGCATATTATTATTTACTATATTTTAAATTAACTGGACCAAGGAAAAAAAATTGCATACGAACAAATTATCTCCTTTTCACTCCCTTAAAAATTAAATTTAAAAAAACCTGTACATCATAAAAGACAAATTATAATGTTTATAATATTAATCAGTCAGTTTTTTTTTCCTTTTATATATATAGAATTATAGATAGATTATTTATTTGACTTTATCTATGATTATTTTTTTAAATATTTAGAGCTCGCAGAGCCTTTATTACGGCCAATTTCGATATCGTTATAAATTCACAAAGAGTGTTTGTCTTTTTCCATTGCAAATATTAGAAAGCAGAGCTACCTTGTAATCAATACCATACGTAAGTATCTGTTTCGCTTAGTAGATTAATAGAATATTTATAGTAAATACTTGCAAACCCACTACCTACAAAATACACGTATTTTTTTGGTCGTTTGTTCAAAATTGAGAAAGATTTGATTTTATACAGCTATATTGCATGTAACTTCGAGTACTTTTTTTTTTAATCTTTGGTTATTTAATTGTATGTCTAACCAACACATGAATAATGAACACAATGCTGCACTTAAAGACGGGAATCACGTAGGAAAAAGTTTTTATTGAGAATAAAGTTTCTTTAAACCTAAAAAGGCTGAAAGGCAAAAATGCGACTGGGGTCACATCAGCCGCATGCAAACTGACCGTTGGCTAAGACTCTTCATAAAGTGGGTACTTGAGGATGGACGACGCCACCCAGGTCAACCTGGGAAAAGGTGACAAGATGACCTAGACGCCTAAGGGCTGGTTCGAGGTGACTCGTGAAAAGAATACCTGGAAGAGGTTGAGGGAGGTCTTCGCCCAGCAGTAGGAAAGTATAAGCTAAATAAAACAGTTTATCCAAAGCTCATGTAAAATTACTTCTTACATTATAGTTCGTCTTGCCGAAATAAGAAAATTATACAAACAAACCTCTGTGAAAATGCTAGTTTACTGTAAAGTAGCAATTTAGAATACCAAGGATTTGTCTATATAAGCTGTATCATTGTATATTTGACACAACTTCTCTAGTCGTCTTTCACACTAGAGTTTACCTACATTAATGCAATTTTCATAGTTGGCAGAATATATTAGTTTAAATTGTTGTGGTGTTATTTTTCAGTGAAATTAGTTTGCAAATTTTGAAATCCAGTGCAATAGTTTTAGACTCTTCAGTTAACCGTTTAAGTTTATTTGATCTTGAATTACCACAATTTAGGGCTTTAGGAAATAAGTAGATCTAATAAACCACAATATTTTTTTACAACGTACAGAATATTAGTATTTTCATAGTTCCCTAGTCTAAATTTAGACAGGCATATCTGAGCAGAATTTAAGCCTTTACCAGCATGAAGCACTACATTTCTCTACAGTAACATTTCTATTCATTATAATCATAGCTTCAGTTGAATGGCATATAATTATATACTCGTATGTACTTATGAGTCCCTACAAGTGTCGCTAATGTAATATAACATATGTTTGTGTTCCACCATTGTATAAATACTCGTAATATTAACCAACTGTGGCGTATTGATCAATATTAAATAACTGTTAAATACTGGTATTTTTCCTATGGAACACTGTTCGTCGTTTTGGACATCAGTTACTAAATTCTCAATAAATTATACTTCAACTACTATTTAGTGGTATTTAAATATTTATATTTGTCATAATCAAATATTTCCTTTTAATCTTCTTCTTGACTTCACCAGACATTATTGGATTCTGTATATTAGTTAGCAAAAACGGAATCCTTATAGGATCACTGAGATGTTTGCCTATCAAGACCCTTTTTCTCAGGAATGAAGATCAAATGATCAGATCTGTTAGCCCTTAGAGCAGTAAAAACATCAAAGTTTTAAGTAAAAAAATCTATGGATAAGGCCGTTTTTGGGTTAAATAAATGTATTACCTATCGTGTAGACTTCAATTAAATTTTACTGTTTTACAAATTGTAGGGTTTTTCTAAAACTTTAAGTTCTAAATGAGCTGGTTTATTGTTGTTTAAAACGCTTACATGCTACTAAAGTTCAGGAGTTCCAGATTTTTCGCATACTGCGGATTTTTGCAACATTAATCAGTTTATCTTTAATTCAAAAATTTATTCAAGTTCCTTCAATTCAAAAATGGAAGAGCTACCTAACGTACCTAAAGAATTCCTTGAGCCTATTCTGCCGTGCTTGAACTTATTACAAAACTGTAATGTTTATCTATACGCCGCTCCTGTAAAAAAATGTATTTGGAAGAAATACTTTCGCCTAACACAGAATGTGGTGAGCTTGGTTACCTACCTGATGGCGTTGACAATGTATTTTGGTAACGTGTTTAGAGGGGATGTCAAGATAGATGAAATAGCTTACGTCGTCAGCGTCTATGTGGTCAGTATTCAAGGTAAGTTTAAAATAACTTTTTTGCCTGGCTTTTTACACACACTTTGTCACTAAGTCGTTATAGATTACCAGCTTCTGCCAGCGGTTCCGATCGCGTAAAAGCAGAAAAATTTTCAATTGAAATATACCCATGGTATAGGATTAATACCTGGTGCGAAGCTTTTTTTTTGAAACAATTATTTACTTAATCTGTGATATTTTAGTCTGCATAGTAACATTACTGAATACTGAGTAACCCGTCTATTCCAATCTTAGAGCGTCAGATATAAACTTTTAGCAGCCTTTCGGTGTTTTACAGGATGCATTTTGGAGAGTGTGCGCAGGAATTGCATGACTTGATTCCGCCATCGCAATTCTACCATCGGACATCCCGACGTACGGCGAATATTCACCCTTACGTTGTTGAAACCTCTACGGTCCGGACTAAGCGTTTCGCCTCGTCGTTTATACCACGTACGTCGAAGGACTGGAACAGTCTGCCTGCTGCGGTCTTCCCGTCCGATTATAATTTGGGTGTCTTCAAGGCTAGAGTGAATAGGCTCTTAATAAACTAGTGCGCCTCACCATCAAAGATTGCATCGCTACTTACCATCAGGTGGGATCGCAGTCAAGCACTAGTTTATCTTAATTAAAAAAAAAAAAAAAAAAAAAAAAAAAATTAATATAATATACGAGAACATTAATTAAAATTATTCCTGTAGTGTTAAAAATCCCGCCTTTTGTTTTAATAATTATAACATCTTGTAAACTTACTTCATCGAAACGTATAATATTTAGTTGTCTTATTCACGCATTTTCATTTACATGTGCTTGCTAAAGCTAGAATATTTGCATCGTCACCGTTACTCGTTATTCTTGAGCATCACAATTCAAACACGTTCTTGGTATTACCATGTTCTCACATCACAAACTCTTGAATACACAGGAGCTTCCCAATTTCCCTTACATTTTTCCTCCATATTTTCTCGGAATTCAAAGAACAAAAGATGCTTGCGCCAACGTTTTATATCAACACCTCGCATACGGAAATATGCTATATAGGTACTCTTAACTGAACTCTGAATTTTCTTAGCTATACTCAAAGCTATGGTAGTGATACTTAAGAAGAACGAAATAAAGGCGATTATTCTTCAGCTGGGCAGCATATGGAGGACAGGGGATCTCACTGAAGTACAGATTAACAAGAAGAATTCGTTGCTGATGAGACTAAAGTTTTGTTATGCAGGTGGGAACTCACATTTTAATATACGACTTTTGTTACGTAAAGTTTTGTAGTAATTCTGACCAAGGGAGCTCTTGGTGATGTTGTTGGGTGTATAGCTAATTGAGATTTGTACTTAAAACTTCTTTAGCCAGATGCTCCTACTTCAAACTAAATAGGTTGGAACGGATCATGTTGAGTGGTATTCGAGAGCAGTTCAGTTCAGTAACTTAATAAATTCCATTAAAAGTGTATAAACAATTTTGTCTCGGACAGTATTAAGAAATTAATTGCTATATTTTCACGCAGTAAACGACTTGTTTATTTTTGTGGCAGGTACCTAATTTATTTTTATGAATATTCTAGACACTAAATTAATTATAAAGGACGAAGCAACGAAGTACTTAACAGCCACCTACATATTTTTTTTTATTTTCTTCTTTTTTTCTTGTTTCTGTACAACGCATTAGTTTAGTTAGACAGTAATGTTGTATAAGTAAATTGTAAATAAATAAATAATTTAAGCAAAAATAATTTGTTAAGAAAATGGTTTTTCAATATCCAAAAACAAAAGCAATCACAATACACATCATTTATTATAATTACTAAAATTAAACTACTGACATCCTTGACACTGATATTTGCACTAATCTTGCATCTGTGATGTAATAAGGATGCAACGAAAGTAGTTATATAGGAACCGGATTCGAAAGCGGAGTTTTTGAATGTAGTTTATCAGTGGATGTCCAGGTGGAGGTAGAAACGTCAAATGAACTTCTAAAACTAAACAAAAACTCGGTTAAGCAGATTCAAATGAAGCGCAAACTCACGCTAAAATTTAAAACAAAATCAAATGAAAGAGCAATTCACAGAAGGCACGGGGTAGCAAGACAATTTTAAACTTATTTGTACCTCCTATATTATAACTTTCATTTAAAAATCGAAACCTAAATCGAAATCAGAGGTGCAAAATCAATCGGAAGTTCCGAACTTTTGCAATTGTAATTGAACCTCCGTCACATCTCTACTATATACCATAGTTCCCATATATTTCCATTATTCGCCGACAACAAGAGCGACAATGTACGGGTTACGATCATATGACGTCATAACTCACTGGCTTTGTTAGAGTTATTTGTCGTTTAGTAGTTTTACCTTCATTATTATCTTGTACAATAGTTATCTTGTCTTGAAGTTATGCTTTTATGAGAGTCAGAAGTATGAAAGTCTAGTCTGGTTTTTTACTTTTTTTTTAATATTCTGTCCATAATTTACATATATAAAGGTCTAATGAGAAATGCTTACTTATTTCAACACGTTATCAGTGATACTCATTTTTGTATTATTTCCATTCCTGCGGTAGGGGGTGTTTAAGTCCTCGTTTAAAAACTATCATGGCATTATGGGACTTATTAGGCCATGTAACGTTTAAGAAATTGAAAACTTTGTTGATTAAATTATTATTATTATTTAACTATTTATATACATACCTACAATGAAATAAAAAAAAAAAGAAAACAGAAAGATAGTACAAAGGTGATGCTTATTTTTGTTTTCTTCTCTTCTTAAATTATTGTCTACATTTTGTACCTAGATGTGTATTTTGAGTCACATTTCACCCGAGCGAAGCCGGGTTTTTATCCAGTATATATATATTTCTTCGGTGTGGTGCGAGGCCAAAGTGACCTCATATGTAAATACACCATTGCATTCTGTTTTAATAAGGCATCTTAGATATATATTCATCTCTTTCTCAAATCAAACTAAATTGAAGATACGGCCTCGGCACGGCAAAGAAAACTATTTCAAGTTACCGGTATTTGTTTGTACATTAAATTAAAGTCATTTAATGAGTAGCTTCCATTTAGAATAGATAATAAAAATGCATTCAAAGAAATACCAGTGGTCTTAAGTGTTTGGTATTAAAATGAAATAAACCTGCTTTTCTTAGCTGCACCGCAACATAATATCGTATCGTTCTCTACGGAATAAGTTAAGCTATTTTTGGGAGTGTTTGATTTTAATTAAATAACGAAATTTTTCTCTCAATAGTGACCGATTAATTATACTAAATCTACGAGTATATATTATTAAATTTAATTAATTAAAATAGTCCAAAATTGCAGAAAAAGAATTTACTTCATAATACAAAATTCAATTTGGATAATGAATAAAACGTGGAGAAGCTTACGAGAAAATTAGTACTTCTAAAAACTTAAGGTGACGTCAAACTTTTAATAGGGTTACGGATTATTTCGTCTGACATAAAAAATAGAACAATCTAACTCTGTAGATTTACTTAACCCTTTTTTTGCTACAATATTGAACAAAACGTGGCAACAAAAACTAAAACGTTTAAGTATTAGAACATAATATATATTTTTTTAATACAAGTGAACTTTATTTTGGGTAGGTTAGTACCTATTATTATTTTCTTTGGTTAGTATGGTTAAAAATCTCTCCTTTTTTTCCTTTCTCGTGTGTTACTTTTCTCAGGCTAATTACTCAGAGGCTCTACTATGATTCATGATGCGATTTATTTGACAATCTAAACTGAACTGTTAAAAGGATGGAGCTAATATGGGTTGTATAGCTCTATCCCTCTAGTTCGCTCGCATGACTGACATTTTAACTCATCATGATAAGGCCCCAGGACTAAGTACAAATCGTGACGATTAAGACATAATAGTTTTCATGCATTCCATTGCCTAAAACTGTGTCATCGATACACAGTGGTGTATCCACGATATAGTTTTGTTCCTTTTATTTTAGATTACATTCCAAAAGATAGATCAAAAGATGAGAATGAATAATATCGTTTGTAATAAAAATGTTATGTAACTCGTAGTAGACAATTTTCCTGCAATATGGAAATTGCTTATATTCTTTATTTCTCTTCTTTTATAAAAGTTTACGAGCTATGAGGTCTGTTTATGAGTTTTCTTTTTTAAATTTATTATTCGTTCTAACATTAATACGCTTTTATTTTGAATTATATCGCTCGAAATTGTTCTATGATTAAAATAGAATAGAATCTGATTCTAATAGGAGCAAGTGTGCACTCAAGTCTATTTTATAGAATAAATTGCAATCCACCCACACTAAATCATCTTCAAGAATAATTACAACACAACTACCTCTGAGACTAGTCCACAAGAATTTCTTACTATTATTGCTACCAACACTGCAACTTTATTGCATGTTACACCATTTAATTATTTTCTTTTCTTTGCAGTTTTCTACTGGATTAATATGATTGGATCCTGGCAATACATACTGGCGCCATTATTGGAAACTGTTTTCCGCAAATTTATTTTACAGCAGGAATGCGGGCTGTTACTTCCATTCTGTTGTAGCTTTCCTTTTGATCCTACTGGGAACTGGGCAAGATATATCGGTGTATATATTTTTGAGACTTACAGCAGTAAGTGGGGCTTTATTGCTCTTAGAGAACTATTGTCCTTTAGGGACGCCTCTTGAGTTATCATTGCTTTATTTTTTGTTACTAGGCCAGATTATAGACGTGAGGTGTTTCAGTATTGTTTGGAGTTATGTGCAGTAAAGTTTTTATTTTGTGTGATTTCTCACTTGTATTCCTTAGAGGTCTGTGTTAAGAAAAAGAACTTTAGGCGTAAAGAATCTCGCATTTTTCAAAAATTCTATGAAAAGAAAATACAAAATTCCATTTTATGTGTTCTTCAGGGCGCCCTTGAAGTTAGTAGATTCCTCACATAAGAAACAATTACCAGTACAAAATTACTAATTTCGATTATTTAATTTGTCAACCCAAAACAGATTATTCAATTTGTCAATTTCACAAAAACTGTAGGGATTGCCTATATTTTTTTAAACCACCCTTATATTAAAGTAAAAAAGATTTTTACAAAAAAAAAAAATATAACCGCCTTCAGTCTTAAAAAAAACACTAAAAAGTCGAAAGTCGATGTAAATTTTTTTATCTTACACTTTTTAGTTATAGTACAACCACTAAAAAGTACACCTCAGCCAAAATTTAGATACCTTATAGCCAGAGTGCATCTCATAACAATTCTAATAATCCCAAACACGGTTAGAATACATTAATTTACCTTCCGGCTTCATCATCAGATCAGTACGATACATCCCCTCCCCCTTTTCTTTCAGTCAGTCATTGACTACACGTATAAACAAAGCAAATTTACTTGTTACGAAAGTTCTGCTGTGATCCTATGAGTTTTTCACATTCACAATATTTCTATGGGACCAACTTGGAAGTATACCTTTCAACCAAAAAAATAATTTTCAAAATCGGTCCATCATTGACTGAAATATCTGTAAACATACATAAAAAAAAAACATACATTCAACCGAACATAGAACCTCCACTTTTTCGAAGTAGGTTAATAAAACGGTCAAGCCGGTTTCCAGTTGTCGGTTTCCGGCTTACCGGAATACAGCTCTCAATGAGTTATAAAGTATAAGATGTGGTTTTAGCTACCCCAAACCTTAGAACCCCTAGAATACGAAAATAATAAAAAAGTCAATGACCACTTAGCCATTAAAAAAATATCCTGTAAATAGAGCATTCACTATTAAAAAGAGACTACCACAAAAACAAATAATAAAATTCTGAACAACATGAAAAGCTTGCTCAAAGATATTTCTTGATCATAAAATCTTTAACAGCATTTTGAGTTGTAATAACATTTGCTGAACTAAAATTTTTTTGTGTATCAAAGCACTAAATTAATTCAAAGCAAACATTATATTGTTCTCTTCTCCAGTAATTATTCAGTGGCACTGAAGGAGTTTCAACTATTTGCATTGTGTTTGCGTATACTCCTTTCAAGGTTTGATGCCTACACATTGAACTTGCGAATACATCTACACGTATTTGCATTTTACATCAATTTGTAAATTGTAATGATTATGCAATTATTTAGAGGTGAAACGAAAAACAATAAAAGTATTAAAAAGTATTACAACATGTAACATAACAAACCCATATCCTGAAAGTAGTATGTTCAGAATCAGCTACTGAATCAATTTCAGTTATTTTTAAAGTATGTTCATAATATTCATATTCTTCATTGTACACACAGGCGAGCTTAACCCACTATTAGATTATATTTCGTACAGGTAAGTAATTTTTGTATCCCAAAAAGATTTTTGAGTATATTCGGATACAAAAATTACTTATTTTAATAAATTCTTGATAAATCTTAATTTTGTATGAGTGCGTACATACACACATACATATTATTTACCTAAAACTGAGATAGCTAATTTTTTTTGAACAACACTACGCATGTGATTTAAGTAAAATTTCAATATTTAAATTATGATTGTAACTTTTTTGGAGTGTATGAAGGTGTATAGTAAATGATTCCAGATTCCAGTGTGCATTTAATTATTGAGTTTACATATTTCTGATTGCATCTACGATACAGAACTTATTCCTAGTGTGGAGCAAATAAAACTGATAAAAATAATAAGAAAATATCTGCGGTAAATAAACGTCAGAACGCCGGGAATTTTGCAATTCACTTATATGCTCTGAAAAGAACATACAGTAAGTAGTAAGTGAGGTTATTATATACCTCACTTGGTGATATGACCTAAAGAAATTGCATAATAGACATATTTATTAACATGCAACGCATTTATTTTCCTAATTGGGATTGTGCTTTGGAATAAAATTTGAATTTGATTGAAAAAACAATTGCATTCTTTAAGTAAATAAATTCGTTTTTTAATAGACAATGTTATATAAGTATCCAAGAATAAAACTATCAAAATATAACTGATGGGTCTCTACATTGATATTTTTAGAAAAATTAAGTACATAGTACTCACTACTCACGTCCCTGTATGATAAAAATGTACATTATGAAAGTAAAACGTGTATAATTATAAGTGTTAGCTACGCGTTCTGTTAGTTTAGCCTACACTCACAGGAAACGGGCGTGAATTTATTTTCGCAAGAAAATTATCATGGTCATCATATTCTCTATCAAACTAAAACACTGAATCAACATCGGTTGTTTTATCCCCTCGAGCGCCAGGGGTTCATTGACCCGGAAAATTGCACTGTTTCTGTAAATCACAAAAAAAAACACAAAAAAAAAAAAGAAAACCAAGTTTTCCAGTTATTTTCCATCAAACAAATTAATTACAGTTATGTATCGTGTACAAGTATTTATATTATTTTAAACTTTACCTGGTACCACTCGTTCAACAAATTCCACAAATTTTATCAAATAATTTACCAAAATGAAACAGTATTCCAAAAATACCTGCTAAAAATGTATATAGTGCCATGCAGAAATTCATAAAATCTTATTAAAATTTCAAACACACAGTCTTAATTTGGCCCCTACTCCGAAACCCTTTTGAACTATTTAGAGAGATGAAATTTCAAAAATTCCTTTCTTCTCCGTTCTCATGTAATGAGTGAAGTGTGCCTTAAATTTTCAGGAGTCAACGGTTCCGGGAAAGCTTGATTAATCGCAAAGGACCTTTTGTGAAATTCTCACTAGTATTTAACTTGACTTTGCTTTAAATATGTGGACGTATGTACGTAAACCGAGTTTAATGTCACTGAATGTACTTTTTATTAATAAGAATTCATTTCAGTGGATAAAATTCTGTTGATTTTTTCGGGCATTCAAATATTCGAGATTGGAAGTTTTATACGCACCATCATCATCGTCATCATTTCAGTCGATAGACGTCCACTGTTGGGCAAGTCTCCCACAAGTGTCGCCACAATGAACGATCCTGTGCGTCCCGCAACCAAATGATACAACATCGATCAATAGGAAAGTTCAAAAAGGGAATTCGATTGATTACTGCAACGATTTTTGATCATCATCGTTTAAGTCAAAGGACGTTCACTGATGAATTTAAGCTGACTAATTATTTATTTATTTAATACTTTAAGCAGTGGTGACCCAGTCGCAATGCCCCGACTTACGAGTTGTAGATCGCAGGCCCGTTAAAACCCAGCCAGGCGCATTACTTTGTGTAATTTATTTCATCACCACTGCTCTCGTAATGGCAAAGAAAAACATTGTGAGCAAACCGGCGTGTCTTGGAATCAAAAATTCGAATATGACATTCACCAATTCACACTGGGCCTGTGTGGCGAATTACGGCCCATTCCCTCTCCTAAAGAGGGGGGGCCCTTGGTCACAGCAGCGGGAATATTAAAAGCGTCTATTATGTTATGCTATGCACATAAAGGTACAAAGACAGTCTATTGACCGGGAAAAAGTTCAAACAAGCAATACATTTTTGCAAATTAAAAAAATGTATATGTATAAAGTCAGGATTGTTTTAGGCTATCCTTTTAAGTCCTATTGGAGTTCCAAAAACTATGGTCGTATATTTTCTTTCTATTTCGCTATGAAATGCAATTAGTACAGCGCACCACAGGCTACCAACAAAAAGTCATTCAGTTTAGAAGCAATCTGGAAAAAGCATTTTTGCACTAAAATGATTGGCTCATGCGAGGGATCTCTATTGTTTGGCTTGTGTTCTGAAATTCGATTCGACTGTGATTTTGAATTCTTAGTTTCATTGCTGACAAAGACAGGTAATTTAGTACGTTTTATTTATTCGAAAATTTGTAATAATAATATATTTAGAGCTGATGTAGATCAGACCAGTCATCATCATCAGCATATCTGACGAAACATGTCCACTGCTGAACACGACCTGTCTCCCAAGTGTCACCATAATGATCAATCCTATGGTGGTTTGCGGCGCCATATGTCTGGCAACACGCATTGATCGTAGACTTTCGTTTTGAGACACTGGACCAGCAGACCAGTTAGCTTTCGATATATGTGTAGGCAAACTATCTTTGCCTGTTATGAAACAAAGTTTGTATGTTTACTTGTATCTATTAACCTTTCAATCGTGGTAATTAGACATACAATAGTAAGACAATAGGTGCGCGAATGCGGCGTTCGCTTGGGGTTTAATGAATTAACTACTGAACCACCCAACAGATTTTGATGCAATTTTCATTGGTAAAGATAGGTGATCGCGTCAGGGTCACCAGTTTGGAGGTATGCGGAACAGAGAGTAAAGTCCCGCAAACCTCCATTAAAAAGAGAAGATCCTCCGACCAGACAGGTATTATGTCTGTTAGGCAACTGCCCATATGTTTGAATTACACGGAGAACTTTAATGTATGTTTCTTTAGATTAGTCCCAGGTGATAGGCCCAGGTGGAATAAAAAGCGGACTGTATTTCTAGGTTATAATATTAGGTATTTTACAGGTCAAAATTTAATTATCGAAATCGATGCGATCGTGGTCGCGGTGTTAAAAGGAGTGTCCTGTTGAGGGCGCGCGAGCCGTTGTCGAGCCGCTGCTGCTACCACGCCGCCCGCTCCCCTCTGCTTGATGACGCATGTGTGTCTTGGAGGTGTTAACGTGTGCGTTAACATATTCCCGGGCCACCATGGAAAGGCCAGCCCAGCTGATGATGATGATGATGTATAAAGTATGCTTCGTGATCAGTCCGATGGTCCATCCAGCAATGGGCATATTTTATGAAAAGCCCGTCTGATTGTCCCGGTCTTTATTTTGATGTCCGCTACTCGAGCTTCTCCGTCATGTCCCGGATACAGCTTCACGATACGTCCCAACGGCCACTGAGCCACCGGTAGCGCCTCGTCCTTCACGATGACCAATGAGCCCTCTGTGAGCGCGCCTTGTGAGCACTGCCAGCGCGTCCTTTGGTGCAACTGGGAAATATATTCCTTATTAAAGCGTCTCCAAAAATGTTGTCGTAGAAGTTCGACTCGTTGATGACGCGGCAGCCGTGCCGAGTCGCAGTCGGACATCTGTGGATGAGGTAGAACAGTTAGAGTACGACCAATGAGAAAATGAAAGGGAGTGAGAGCTGAGAGATCAGATGGATCGGATGAAAGAGGTGTGAGAGGCCTTGAATTAAGAATGCCTTCTATTTGGACTAGCAATGTGTACATTTCCTCATATGTGAGGTTTGCCATCCCAAGTACCCTTTTGAGATGATGTTTCACTGATTTAACAGTGCTTTCCCATAGGCCCCCGAATTGGGGTGAATATGGAGGAATGAAGTGGAAATTTACACCTTGTTCTGCAGCGCAACTGTAAATTGACTCACTGTGATTCCTGATAAAGTTGGTGACCACACGCGCAGCACCTACCAGATTCTTCCCGTTGTCTGAATAAATATTATTTGGTTTACCTCTGCGAGAAATGAACCTGTTAATTGCTGCTATATAAGACTCTGTCGTCAGATCTGTAACCAACTACAAATGCACAGCTTTAACTACAAAACAGATGAAAATACAAATGTAAGATTTAATAAGTACACTTCCACGTCCCTTACGGTTGTTGATCATAATTGGCCCTGCGTAGTCGACACCTACGTCACTGAATACAAAGTTTGCGTGCAATCTCTGTTCAGGTAACTGTCCCATGATAGGTGTTACAGTTTTACCTTTAAACCGTTTGCATGTAACACATGATTGTGTAGTTTTTCTAGCCAGGTTTCGACCAGAAATTGGCCAGAAAGCTTGACGTATGTGAGACAACAACAGTTGTGGGCCAGCGTGTAGAAGTGTGATGTGATATGTTGAGAATATGATTTGAGTAATGTGATGAGCTGGATGCAGTAGGATAGGAAACTTTCTATCATAATTGTATGGCGATTGTGCTAACCTTCCGCCCACACGAATGAGGTGATTATCCCCTATAAAAGGATTAAGTGAATTTAATCTATGTGAAGCAGGTAACTGCTTGTTATGTAATAATAGTTGATATTCCTCAAAAAAGAAATCTAATTGTACTATCTTCGCTAATTGGTATCTAGCTGAATTAAGTTCGTTAGTAGATAAAGGCATGACGTCACCTATGCACACCTGTTGGCATTTTTTTGTATTGATGTTATTTGATTGTTTATGTTTGCAGTGATGAATGAACCGAAGTATGTAAGCTACGATTCGTGTAAGTTTGTTAAAATTAGAATATTTGTAAATAAATGAATTATTATCAATTGTATGTTTGTGCGTGAGATGTGTTTGGGAGCGGACTTCTGGAAGGTCAGATACGCTGAGATGCCCTGGTTGTTCAGGCCAGCTGTGATTATCATCATTCCTTAAGAAGTCAGGTCCTGAGAACCATAAAGGTGTATGAAGTAACTGTTGTGCATTGGTACACTTCGTGATTATGTCTGCTGGATTTTGTTTGGTTGGTACATAGTACCATGACTGTGGTTCAGTATGTTTGAGAATGTCCGTGACTTTGTGTTTGACGAATGTTTGTAATTTGTGTATCGGTGAATTTATCCAAGATAAAACAATTATTGAGTCACTCCAATAATAACACCTACAGTTGTTTTTATTGCGAAGTGAGTTTAAAACTTTATTACTTAAATTAACACCGGTAAACGCGGCACATAATTCAAGTCGCGGTATGGTAAGTGTTTTTAAAGGAGCCACCCGTCCTTTGGCAACTAACAGTTGAACATTTATATTGCCACCTGGTGTATATGTACGTATGTATGCGCACGCACCATACGCCTGTTGTGAGGCATCGCAAAAAATATGAAGTTCATTGTTATCGCGCAATGAGTCATGGAATGCTCGCCGAGGAATAGATAAATGATAAATAGATAAATTTATAAATATAAAAGATAATGATTCCACGAACTTTGCCCATTGTTGTTGTATTGAAACCGGTATTTCACCGTCCCAGCTGATGTTATTTATCCACATCTGTTGCATAATTAGTTTAGCTTCGAGTACGCAAGGGCTAATGAGTCCCAGTGGGTCGAAAATATGACCTATAGTGGATAAAATTGTGCGTTTTGTGATTTGTTTTTGTGATACAAATTCTGTGGTTGTGCTTGACTCGCGTATAATACCGTGATGTGGAATATAGTATACTGGTGAGTGCTGTATGTTTGTGTTAGTGCTGTTTGCACTTGACTGTATGATTGATGTATTATGTTCTGAATGAATGTATGTATTTTTATGTGAATGTTTGTTTAAAGTCATGTGACCTAGTTGTATGTACTCTGTTATGAAGTTCGAGTACTGTTGTTTGTATGTGGGATTTGAATTCATGCGGTTTTCTATTGAATAAAACCGTTTTTTGGCTTGATAATATGAGTCACCCAAGCAATCGGGTGATTTTTTAAATGGAATAGTGACAACGAATCTGCCATCACTTTGTCTCGTAGTTGTTTGTGTAAAATTTATCTCGCATGCATCTGATTCGGAGGGATCGTTTATTTGTGAATTAGATAAACTATCCAGCTCCCAAAAGCGTGATAACTGATCTGAGTTGTTGTTATTGAAAAAACAACTGTTTGTGTGTTTGTCGGTGTTTGTTGTACACCCGGAAACTAGCCAGCCTAATTCAGTTTCTTGTAGTGTAGGCTGTTGTTTACCTAACCGAATGTGACCGCTGCTAACTATTTGCCAGAATATGTCCGCGCCTAGCAATATGTCAATGGGTGCGGGTTCATAGAACTGAGGGTCGGCTAGTTTTAAATGTTTAGGTATATTTAAACCTTGTGTATTGATGCGCATGTGAGGTAATGAGTGTGCTATTGTATCAAGTACCAAACATGACAAATTGGCTGTAAATGAACCATGTAATGATTTTATCAAAACATTTGTGCGATGTAAATTTGTGTATGTAGCTGATTTATGCCCGAAACTGTGCCGCGAATGGGTTCGAATGTGAGATTGAGCTTTTTACTCAGACTGTTAGTGATATAACAGGAGGTACTTCCACTGTCCAGCAAAACCCTCGCCAAGTGTGGTGTTCCATCACTGGCGAGGACATGTACTAAGGCAGTGGAAAGTAGAACTGATGTGTGTTGTGAGCTACTGTTACTAGCGAGTGTGGTGTGCGCAGTGTCCCTGGTCGGTTCCTTATGTATGTGTAGCATTGTGTTATGTTTCTGTTGACAATATTTACATGCTCCGCCACGGCAAGACTTTGTTTCGTGACCGTTATGCAAGCAGTTAGCACAGAAGTTGGAAAACTTGGAAACCCTTTCTATCCTCTTCTCCACAGTCATTTGTTTGAATTGTGGACAAACGAATAGAAAATGTTGACCTTTACATAAGGGACAAGGAATGCGAGATTGTTTATCTTTATTGTCTGATTTTGATGTATGTGATTTTGAATCTGTTTGTTGTATGTTTTTATGTATGTTTTTAGTGTATTCAAGATTTTGTAAAAGCATTAAACGATCATTGAGATATGATTTTAAATCTTGAAGTGTGGGCTTTTCTACTGTGTTGTTTTTGCTTGATTCTTTCCAATATCTGAGTGTTGTGAAATCTAATTTGGAGGTAATCAGATAAATTAAAATTGTGTCTACTGTGGGTTCGCCTAAATTGTTAAGAGCTCTGAGATTTTTATTTACTGTGTCTAGTAATTGTCTGAGCGATGTTGCGGATTCTTTTTCAATGTTTTGTATGCTGAATAATGCGTGAAGATGATTGTAAATCAGCTGATGTGTGTTATTATATCTTTCCGTTATAAGTTCCCAAGCTACCCGGTAATTGTGTGATGACATTTGTAACGATTTAATAATATCGGAAGCTTCACCTTGCAGAGATGCACGCAAATAGTGAAACTTTTGAATGTTATCTATTGATTTGTTGTTGTGTATGAGTGATTCAAAAGTGTCTCTGTATTCGAGCCAATTTTGAAATTCCCCTGAGAAGTGTGGAAGGTCAATGGTGGGTAATTTTATGAATGCTTTTGTTGCTGTGTCACCTGCAGTTGGAGTTGGTACAGACCCGGCGACGCAGGTAGTTTCATTTTCACGCAGCAGATGGATGCCGAGTGCAAGTTGATATTGGTATTCCATTTCAAATTGCTCCCGCTCCCTCAGCTGTTCATCTGAAACCCCAACAATGTCGTCGATGAGGGTTTGATTTTTCTCGAAATCGTTTGCAAGGGACTTGTAGGACTCTAATCGATTGCTAAGTTGTATTATATCTAAATCAGACAATGGCTTTTTTGATTTTAATAATGACTCAAGATAATTTTTAAATACCGTGACCTTTCCTTTATGACTGGATCTCCTCTTTTTGTATGTATTGAGCTGAGGAATGTCATATTCGTCGGGCTTATTTGTAGTTTGAGCTGATTTGGGATCAGTCATAATTGAAATTTAATTAAAGTAATGTACTTAATTGAAACGTTACTTAAATTGGATTGGGAATGTGGCAAGCACAGCGCGGCGATCACGTAACTTTACCAAATTACCCTCGGTGTGTTAATGAATGAACTCGGTAGGTACGCTGAGAACGAGGCGATGTAAGCTGTACAAGAAAAAAAAACGGTATTAGAAAGTGATATAATAATGAAAAAGAAATGGTTGGTGATAGGAAAGAATCGAAATGATAAAAAAGTTACAAGAAAATTGAGAAAAGAAATATGTAGGTAGGTGATGTCTGGAAAAAAAATCTGATGCAATAATTGCTTAAATGAATAATTGATTATAGAAAGGACTAATTATGGATGAATTTATGCTTGAAAATGGGAATGGATGGCAATTAAGCAAGTTGACTGAATATGTGAAGACTTTTAATGATTTTAAAAGAATGAATTGGTCGAACTCACGAAACCGCTGCTACCAAACCCTTTGTTCGTCCTTTGCGACTGATGTGGCCGACGCTGCTTGAATGGCTGCTTCCAGATGCTGGTAGGTTGAGTTCACTGATGCGATGTCCTCTGTTTGACCTCCAGCTGATTTCTGACGCGCTTTGTGGTGGCGTGGCTTGCGATCGCGGCGAGATATTTAATTAAACTTGACCGAAACCTCGAAGGACCATAGATAGGCCCAGGTGGAATAAAAAATCAGTTGAGTGATCTAGAATACTTTTTATTTTATTGCTAATTACCCACTTGTCACCCTCAAAATATGATCTCTGGCGAAAATCCTCCCTCTAATCGACACCCTGAACTGATATATTTAACATTATTTTTTATTACAGTGGGATTAAGACAATTATTTGTAGTTTATTTTATTTTTTGCAGAATTGTATAAGTTGAATTTTTATTAAAGATGTGTTAGTAAAAATACATACCAAGTAAAAGTAGTACCTAATTTTACTATATGATCGAAACTGAAATATATATACAAAAATCTGCTGTTCACTATCATTATCAATCTATGTTCGATTCCATGATCATCACCATTTCAGCCGAGAGATGTCCACTGTTGATCATAGGTCTCCCCCAAGTGCCATAACGACCTGTCGTGCACGTCGCACATGCATGAATTCCCGCAACTCTCACCAGGGGCCTAAGTCTGATATTTTTATAAATTCGTCATTCCAACACGATCCCATTGTCACTTTGCTAAAAGTTTGTAATCTACTAATTCATAATGATCGATCATTGATCGGTCAATGGTCATGTAATAGAATTGTGGTAGAATGTCAATATCGAGCTTATTAAAAGCACTAATTGCGCAATGACGTCGTAATGGTAGGTCACTGATCAAAGGAACTGTCAAAATTTTTGCAGATTACCGCATACGTCAGATACTCATTTGTCATTATGTACGAGATTACCATTCTATGCCATTTCTTTCAATGGAGTGTCAGTGGTTGACCATCGGAAAGTCATAATGACGCATTATAATTATTAGTAGATTACTAAAACTTGTCAAAATCAACAATTATGAAATCAATGATAGACCATTCTGACACTATTGTAATAGCAGACTTGAGGCCCTGGTCATTGGACCATTTTATGAGAGACCTTCCAACTGCAACGTTTGATTATCACGAAAAATGCAAGGAACAGCAAATTTTCGTTTTCGCGATTTAATTTTGCTTTCATATCACATTAAAAGTTGTTGACACTTTTACCAATCCTAAAATAATCATCACCATCATCATTTCAGTCGAAAATCGTCCACTGTTGGACATAGACCTCCCCCAAGCGTCGCTACAACGACCGCTCCTGTGCGTCTCGAATCCATCAGATTCCAGCGACCCTGACCATGTCATCGGTCCACCTTGTGGGAGGCTTTCCAACGTTGCGTCTTCCGGTACAGGGTCGCCACTCCAGAACCTTTCGGCTCAATCGGCCATGTGTTCTGCGTGCAATGTGCCCTGCCCATTGTCACTTAAGTTTGGCGAAAATAATAAATGAATTGAAAGTTGCCCTGAAAAAGTTCTTTGTCAACTTTGCTTGCCTATAGCGGTTTTAAAAAATTGATTATTTTTTCAGTGTTTCGAATCATATATTTCTACCTAGGTACAGAGTTTCTCATGATAATACTATGCTCTCACTTAGCAACGGCATTCACTTTACTTCAAGAAGATTTACTAAATATAAAACCTGGAAATTTAGCGACTTTGAAGTTCATTATTGATAGTCACCAAAAATTATTATGGTATGTAAAATAGTCTTCATATTATACTCTACTATATTTTCGTGTAGCAAACCACAGAAGCCAAGTGTGGACCCTGCTTGTGGATTCTACCTGTAACCTTTTGTGGGCTTGTGTGGCCTACAAAAGGGTTATTGCAAGAATTGGTACGCAAAATAATCTACTTATAAGTACCTAACTTTAGTGTCTTGTTGCGTAGCAAACCAAAAGAGCTTAGTGTGTGTGTCTTGGCTCCTATGTGTAGCTCCTGATGAGCTCCTGTAGACTTTTTCGAAATAAGAAAAGGGCTCATAGTAATATTGGTGGTGCTGGCGATGATAATGATAATGGCCTTGCCATCACAGTTAAAAATTGTTACCGTATCAGCTATTTTTCGATAAACGTTTTGTATGACATTTTTTTCTTTTGATAAACTAACAGTTTAGATAAATTAATTTACATTTACAAACAATTTCAATATAGTTTTGCTTCAAGAGTATTTTTTTTTTTTTTTCAATAAATTTTTATTTTTACAGTTTAACCCAACAACTGGACGACGTTTTCGACAAAGTGATCTTTATCAATTTGACTTCTGCTACCATTTCCATATGCTTCTTTGGTTTGAGTGCAAAGGTAAATAATAAAAACCATATTTCAAAAATACAAATACGCGACGCATCGCTTTTATAAAATATCGTCTTAACACAAAGCGAGTATTGTGCATATATGCGATATTGGTGCCAATTTATTGCACATATATGCACACGTAAACCGCATTCGCAGAGACTGCTGGGCAAGCGTCACCACGCAGTGGGTAGGTATGGTAAAATATAATCACACTATCCCACTAATATCATAAAGGCGAAGTTTCATGTTTGTATATTTGATACTTTTTCAAATCCGGGTAGACCATGTCCAGGAATAGCTGATACACACCACCTTCAGATATACTTTTTATCCCAGCAGAATGTTCCCTATAAATTAATACGACAATTGAGTATTTACACGATGCCCACTTTCTCTTAGAACAACATCTAATGCATTTAAACTATTAAATCAAGTAATAGGTAGGAATCATGGCCTACCCACCATAGAAAGTGGGTAGGCCTCTGCTTTGGGATGCAACCTGTGTCGACACCCTTGCGTCATCTCATATTCAAAGTACGGCGGGCTGTGCTGGTGCTGCCGCTGCGGCTGCTGAGGCCCTTAAACGGCGCAAATACTGCAGCCTTATTGATTCTGAGCCGTTTGGGGTCGAAACGCTTGGGTTAAGTGGTCAGAGTACGCGTCTCCCTTCAAAGAAAATTTCACGTTTACTGATCGACACTTTGCGTGACCAGAAGGCTGGCTCGTTCTTCGCCCAAAGAATTAGTATAGTTATTCAACGTGGCAATGCTGCTAGTCTTCTGGGCACATTTCCGGATGACAACAATATGGAGGAGTACTTCAATAACACCTGAGTGTACTTTGTACTATATTTATGTACATAATTAGGTTTTAGTATAATTTAGTTTAGTTAATATTTAAGTTTTTTGCGTACATTTATGTAGATATAATATACTGAAAAATTAATGATTTTTTAAACAAGATATTTGTTTTCTGTTATTAACTCTTTTTTTTAGGTTGCTCATGGTGCTCTTCAAATGGCCAACAATTTTGCAGCCGTTCTTTGTTTGACTTTACCGTTGTTCAATTTGTGTTATTATGGAGAAATGCTGAGGGAAGCCGTAAGTATACAAAAATTGTTTGTAGAATAGGCAGTTTCATTATCATATCATCATCATTTCAGTTAAAACACGTGTACTAATCGACAAAGAGCTCCCTTAAGCGTCGCCGCATCTACTGGTCAAACCTTATAGGCACTTCCTTTGTAGCTATGGGCTTGCAGACGACGATCAATGAGTAGCTCGCCATCCTTCCATCCGGTAACCGCACGGATCGAGCCAGAGTGGGCGCGTTGTGTTCGATGCGCGCCTCAAAGAGATGTCGACAAAACCATAGAGGCCCAACAACCCATGACTTCAGTAGCCCAAGGTCTACTGAAGTCATGGGTTGACTTCCGAATGGAAAGTCCGGGGTGTTGAAACGCAAGGCAAACAAGGAACATCAAGTGTAGTTTTAGTTAGTAAAAGTTTGACACGCCCTCTCACTCCGCCCTAGAGCAGGAGAAGTCATTGAATAATTTTTGATTACCTTAAAATACAATAAAAACAACAATCCTGATTGAAGATTTCCGACGCTAAGTCTTTTCAATTTTAAATACTCGCGTAAAGTTAAAATTATTAAAAAAAAACCTTAGAGTATTAAATTTATGTTTGTCCTCACAGAGTGCAGGCATGGCAGATTCGGTGTACAACAATCCTTGGTATCAAGGCGACCTTCACTATCAAAAATTTATATGGTTTATCATAATGAGGTAACTAATACTCATTACATTAATAAAATAACTGACCAACTAAGATTGAATTGCTTATAGACGACCACATCATCATCATCCACCAAGTTGCTAGTCTGTTGGGTTTCTATCCTTCCCTCATTTCGGGAAGAGTGCATTGGAATTATACAATTTAATCCAGCCAAGCCCATTTCATTGTCGTACCACCAGATGTAAGGTGCTACACCACGGGCGGACATCCCACCCACACGAAGAAAATGTTTTTGTAAAACATTCATTCTGCTTACAGCTAAGTAGTGGAATTCCCTGCTGGAGTCTGTCTTTCCTGATAGCTACTATCTAGGATTGTTTAAGTTACGAAGGACACTTTGGAACATATGGTGGAGTTTCGACCCAGTTAGGTGGAGATACACATGATGTGATGATGTGTGTTCATCGAAACGATGGACGGCGACCTCTAGTGTCCGATTTTGGTTCAGGCCATGACCCAGAGCGAGAAAGAATGGAAAGCAAGCGCATCCCAATGCCCCGGGCTTCGAGAGTCCCAGGGTAATATTTAGCCATAAAGCCCGAGGCAATAGTGTCAAGGGGCTCAGCAGGGTCGATACCTGATAGGGTTGAGGGTACGTCATGATTTCCCATGGCAAAAAGGGTGTCTTCTAGTCAAAAGATTATTAGATAGATTATTTGTAGGTAAGCGTGCTCTATCGTCGACCACATCATTGATTACCATCAGGTGAGATATGAAAAAAAAGAAGAATAAGAAAATAATTTATTTGGAACAACACAATATTTAAGTAATAAGAAACAAAAAAGGAGCAAAAAAAATACAGTTATGTGCCTCATGACTGCACCAAAGTAGGTCTAGTTCAGCATGAATGCCAAACAACTGGTGCCTGATGCTGGTACCAGATAGTGGTTGAAACGCGAGCCTATCATTCCAAATAAAATCTATTGTAATGGAGTAAAAAGAAAATCTTCTTGCTCTGTCTCATATTAGGTGTTTTTTCCATGCAACATGAGACAAGGCAAGAAAGGTAATTAAAAATTGCTCTTTTCTTTCCAGATCTCAAAAGCCATGCTGCTTGACGTCCATGAAATACAGTCCAATTACTTTAAACACATTTACTACGGTAAATACATATTTTACTGTTATGAATATTTTTTAAAGTTGAATTTTGTTACTATTGTTATCATGAGATCAATTACCTATGCTCTCACAAATGAATACATCCTATTAGCAGATTTACTAATGGGATTTGACCTGACTAGATTTCCAAGATCTAAGACTTATTGCACCCGATTTAAGTAAAAGTTGGACTTCATATAACTCATCTGAGTTATTTGAAGCTAAGTCGACCAAAACAAATAAATGACCAATCACAGACATCCATGATATTAGACAACACATAAAATCAATTTCACGTTTATAACCCGAGGGCTTTTAAAGTAATATGCGTGAAGATACACCAGAACAGGGATGGCAAAATTATGGCGCACTTGCTGGAGGGAAAATGTTTCAGACACGCCAGTGTAAGATGAACTACTACTACTACATACTTTCGCATTTTTAGAGACAAAACAAAAACAAAAAAAATGTAACAAAAGTAAAAACAAAGAACAATATAATACGAATTTTGAGTTGCAAGAGTTCATATATTTTGTCTATTCAATCACGAAGTCTAGATTCTTTGGTGTCATGACCACCTTTTTAATTTTTTTTTCATATACTCATATTTAGTGTCATGATGGTCGAGTGCTTAAGGCGCCCGCTCATCTCATGATTACGTCGCGGGTTCAAAACCGAGCCAATACCAATGTAAATCATTCAATTCATATGTACTTTTCTAAGTTTGTTTGCCGGACGTAAAGCCGTTGGTCCCGGTTGTAATTTGTAAATCTTTGACAGTCGTTACAGTTAATTCAGACGCCAGAAAGTCTGATCATCAGTCTATCCAAGTAGTATCTTTATGCCCAGTAATTGGGTACAGGAGGTCTGATAGGCAGCTTCATGAAAAACACAGATATGTACAGCTGCCACCACGGATATTGAACGCTCTGCGTCAGAGTGGGGATCGCTTTGCGCATTCCATACATTGGCGAGCCAATCGTCATCGTTGTTAGATACATGCTGCAAGCGCAATGAACGAATCACGAGTGTCGTCTATGACGCGATGCGCAGCAAATCAATCACTGACGCTTCCTGCCCCCGCATCTTACGTTGCACCACCTAAGAGACCCGATTTTTTACTTCTGCGCAACTTGAAGCCAGCGTTCAATATCCGTGGTGGCAGCTGTATTTAGCCTCGCCCGATGAGACTAGAAGCCAACCTTAAGTTATTTGGTAAAAATTTAGGAAGATTATGACCTATATATGTAATGTATTTAGTGGCACATTCTCCAATAAAGGTTTGCCATCCCTGCACTAGAAAGTTCTGTTCTCAAGCAAACATGACATTCTGATTCCATTTCCGAAGAGTATACGTGTCCTATTCAAATAATATTGAAAATCTAATATCTTGTGCGAAGAGAGTTAAGTTCGCGAATAGTTGGTGCTACGTGATATTGTGGGTTCTTGGAACAAGTCATATTGTTGTTCAAGTATAGGTACTATTTCTTCGTATGTAGGCTTTAAGGATTTTTGGTATTTTGTTATTTTATCACTGATGTTGTTAGTACCTAGTCTAAATTTATATTTAAAACAAATTAATTTCTGTCATCTAATACTATAATTACTAGGTATATACAAACTTAAAATAATAATATGTACAAACGAGTAAAAAAGGCTGAAAAACGGGGAAAACTCATAGGGCATCAAAAAATTCGTCCACATCGATGTCAATGGGAAAAGTGCCCAGAACGCTGGCAGCATTGCCACGCTGGATGGCGATGTCGCTGACGCCATTTCACCATGAGATCCCGCCAGAACTCTGACCGCCATGCTGTTTACTAGTTCGTAAATTAATTTTTACAAAAAAAAAAAAATGTGTTACGTACTGTTGCTGTGGAAGTATAACAGAGTTCTATGATGTTGCTGTAGCTTTTCTATTCAACTGACTAATGTATTGTTATTGATATTAAACAATTTTTTTAAATCCTTGTGTTGAATTTTTAAAACACCGCGTTGTTTGATTTTTTATCGATTGATATAAATAAGTGACGTATTGTGACTAAAAAATTACTTACGTGGTATCAGAAATTAAGCAACTCTATTGCATTTATTGTCAGTGCACTCACATCGTCACACTTACAAACGTGATGAGTTTCAGCTTCCTCACATCGATCCAACCCGGACTTATTTAAAATCTTCCATTTCAGGTACTAAGCACCACTTGGTCGTACTTCTCCCTAGCTTCGAGTGTGTACGAAGGCGAAAGTTGAGAACTTCAAATTATTCATTTTATTTGTTTAATAATTTTAGTAAGTAGTCGCACGAAGTAGGATTAGGTTGTAGTACTTAGAATTTAAAAATGAAAAAAAAAGGAAATAAAGTTTTGTGAAAAGTTTTTGTGATTTTTTCTCGTTTTTTCCGATTTCTTACATCTTTATAATATTTTTTCCTTTTATAATATAATTGTAAGAACCTGATACTTCAAAATTTTAACACCGGACTGCAGGCTTACCTCATTCGCCAAATTGTACCAGAATAAGCTAGATTTGTAAAAAGGAGAGGCACGCGCAAACAGATACTTACTACGACAGATTATTGAAAAAACCCAGGAAATTTAACACACACCATTTCTCATTTGCTTTGTTGATTTTCGCAAGGCATTCGACACTGTCAAATGGGAATATCTCTGAAAAATTATATTAGAGATGAGAGTACCATTGCATTTTTTACTCTTACTGAAGGGACTATGTGAAGATGGCACTGCAGCAGTACGGGTGGATGACGTTCTTTCAAAAACTTTTAAGACGGAGTCTGGTGTTTGGCAGGGACGTATTTTGTCGCCTTATTATTTAAATCCTACACAGAACTCATCATGGGTATTGTCTTGGATGGTAGGAGGAAATGTGTAAAATAAATTAAGATATGCTGATGATACGACCCTTCTTGCAAAAACTAAAGAAACGTAGAGCTCTGACTCTCCTCAATAAGAAAGAGAAAGAGAAATAAGTCCTCCATTATTTTCATTATGTCATATATTTCAACATCTAGCCTTTGAAGAGGTCCATGTACTGAGCTGCCTCGATGATGCTGGATATATGTGTTGGTGATAAACAGGCTTTTTTCCATGCAAATATTAATCAGCCTTGCCTCTGGTCATTCCCATCTTACAACTCGAAATTCCTTACAATATTTAATTTTGGATCTGATCACAGTTGATAATGTTGCTGACTTTAGCATTCTAGTCTCCGATTTACCGTTGCTTCACGAATAATCGAACATGCCAAAACAAACTTTATATCCTTTTAAAAAGATGCTCTATAAACCACCATGATAAATTCCCATTCCCTCAGAGAAAGACACTTATTCTGTTAACACTACTGCTGCATAATCTAATTACGCCCACAGCATCCACTATTTGCTCTTCTCATTCCTTTTAATTAGAACCTTTTTATTGTCAGCGTGAGGCCAATAAATTCAATTATTCAACTCAAAGCAGCGACCAGCTTTTTTCCACGTTTTTTTCCCCTCACAATTGGATTTCAGTTCATTGGCTTTGTAATAATTGTGCAAATTATCTGGCCATGTAATTGGAAAAAATGATAGAGATTTCGTTGAAGGTCGTTTGTTGAGGGATTATTATGATTTTTGTTTGGAATCAGGTTTTCGTTATAATTGGCAATATTTTATTCTTCCTCAGAGGGATTTGTTAAAACTAGGTTGTGGACAAAATCAAGCTCGTCTATTTTTTATGTAATAATAAATATTTCATTTTTGTGACATTTTAATTTCCAAAGTTTAATATGACAATAAAGATACAACAAGAAAAATAGAAAAAAAATATTTAAAGAACTTTCAAAACGCCTTGTTGACAGTTCGCGTGACCCAAGAGCTGGCTTTTACATCGGACATAGGATAAGCATTGCCATTCAGCGTGGCAATGCCGCCAGTCTTTTAGGTACATTACCAGTCGACAGCAATGCGGAGGAGTTTTTCGATGCCGTACTTTAGTGTGCTTTTTTAGTTCTTTAGGGCTTTTATTTTTACTTTGTAAGTCAGTTCTAATTAAATGTATATTTAGTTTTAATTAGTAAAGTTTAATTAATTATCATTAACAAACAAAAATGTCGTAGGTTTAGATGATATTTTTCACCTTTTTCAGGAGGTTACGAACGAATTCGAAGGCAAAAACTTATCTGTTAAAAAAATTAAAAAAAAAAAAACGTAGGAGTATTAAAATCCTAACTAATAGGTATTATAAATGTGAAAGTGTGGATGTTTGGATGTTTGTTACTTAATCACGCAAAAACGGCTAAACGGATTTGGATGAAATTTGGCATGCATATAGCCTTTGACATGGAAAAGAACATAGGCTACCTTTTATCCCGATTCCTTAAGTACCTAATGTCACGCGGGCGAAGCCGCGGGCGAAAGCTAGTATAGAAATAAAAACCTAGGGCATGATTGACTATTTTTACTTTTCTAAAGTCTTTTAAAGTTTACAAAACACATATTTGGAACAAGTTTTGTAAAATATTCGAATAAAATGACGAAATTACTAAATGCTAACGGAGCGGTCAGTAGCCCGATTCACGTAATGAAAACCGTAACGATATCGTAGCGATTTAGTCGTTTAGACCATATCCGTATTCACATCCATAAATCAAGTTTGAACGACACCGATTTTAAAGTTGTTTGAAATTCGTCGATTTAAAAAAAATCTGTGTTACATTATCCTGGTAGAATACTTATTAATGTAACTGGAAATAAGTCGATAGATCGTGAATACCGCTTTTGGATAGGACTTCGATCGAACGACTATAAAACTTCAACGATATTTGGCTTGTTTGATTTTACGTGAATCAGGCTACAGGTGTTCACCTATCTCTGTTTGTCTGCGTTGCTTCTTTATCAAACACTGCGTTGTATTGCGGTGTATGAAGTAACAAGCTTTTAAGCCATGCTCAGGTTGACGATAGACGAGTTGTGTAGTTTGATACAAGTGACCCGAAATACAGGTTTTATAAACCTAGCTCGGGCAATTAGTCGCTAATTATACATAATTCTAGGTTAATAAAGTCAATTTTCCTTTAATTCTTATATATTAATTGCACTAGCATAATTATTTGTTTAAGATTTACTTGTGGCTGTTACATGTAACTATTTTGTGTAAAAGATGAAACAAAAAATATTATTACTCGTATTTAACTAGCCTTTGCCCGCGCGGCTTCGCTCCTACTCTTCCCTACTCCACCCTACTATACCCTACTCTAACCTACTCTACCCTACTCTAATCTACTCCACCCTACTCTATCCTACCCTATCCTACTCTATCCTACCCTATCCTACTCTGCACTACTCTACCCTATTCTACCCAACTCTACCCTACTATAACCCTACTCTACCCTACTCTATTCTACCAAACTTCACATAAACCATCTACTAAATAGTCCGAACAAAGCCTAAACATTTGGTTTGGATAGGTGAGCCCGTTCTTGAGTTATAAAATTACAACGCAAAGTGGCATTGATTTTTATGTATATTGATGCTGTTTAGATTAATTTCAAGAAAAAAGAACTTAATTTAATAGCCGTTGGTTACTCTACGCCAAGATATTTTTAACTTTAGCTATTTTTTTTCTTTAGTATGCACAGTAAAAGAAGCTTCAAACACTCTAAAGTACTTTTATTTATATTACAGAATCTTTAAAAATGGGCTTTCCTTTCACTTCAAGCGAAGCGCGTCTTATGTGGTTACGCTCTAGTTACGTACAAAGAGAACACTATAAGAATATGTACTTTAAAGTATATTACAGTAGGAAATATACATGGTGTAACAATAAGAGGACATGTTACTCCGCGTCCCCTGTGACTATACAGGGTTATTTTGTAAAACTGGAAATAAAGATTATTATTATTATTATTATTTATTATTATTATTTGCAAAACAACGCAAACCTCTCAAAACTATGTTATTAAAATCGTAAACAACAACTTTTGTTCCATGATTTTTAAAAATGCATCATATTTTAGTTCAACAAAATGGAAAAAAAAAAACGTGTTGCGCTGATCCCAAATAAAACAGGACAAGGGCAGGGAGATGATGATGATGATAAATTCATCAGATTTTCATTCAAAAATAAGAATATTTAGAATAGAATAGAATAAACTTTATTGTACGCCAAAAAGTAATATAGCTTATACAAAAACTAAAAAATAATAAATCACAATAATTTAAATTGAACATTCTAAATATTTCGAAGTCTATGCGAAGTAAGCGACAGTACAATAGAGGAGAACAGTGGAGATCGGGCGACGGGGGTGCTTGACGCGCTCGCGTTGCATCATACATACGTTGGTAGGTCATAGAACAACGAAATCTTGAATGTTTGTCTTTGTAAAAAGTCAAAGAACAAAAGTTGTTTATGATGTTAGTAATGTAGTCCTGCAAGGTTGTTAGTGTGTTACTAATAACTCTGTATAGTACTTTTAATTCATTACCACGAATCACGAAGGACTTCAAAGTCAGCCGTGGCGTAAATAGATAGCTGACGGCCCTGGGGCAAAAAACGAAACCAGGGTTAGTGGGAAATTATCAAATATTTTTTTTGCTATGGATGAAGCGAGAGGGAGTGTTAGACATTTACTGACTAAAAATAGTTGCCATAATTAATGTTGCAATTTATTTTGAAGTTGGGAGAATTGAAGGAGGAAAGTCTCCCGTTTTCTGGAAACATCTAAAAGATTTCTCAAGAAAACACTCAACAAATTGTCAATTTCAAAATATACTCGCAAAAACCTAGAATCGACATTTCTGTACAACTTTCTATGTTATCTTTCTATTCACGGAAATGCTGACTTTAATACAAGTTTTCTTCTTTAAGTTTTCTCATTAAAACATAATAAATTTTGTTGGTTAGTGTAGATTGCGGTTTTCAACATGTTAAGAAAATTGTCTATCTCCACGGAATAGGGTGTAAAGTCCGATAATCTTAAAGTCTTGAGTATCGCCGCCGAGTTATTAGCCTGTCGGTTTTCTACCGGTTGTATTTCGGGGAGTGTGCGTCGAAATCGCATAGACTAATTCCGCCCAGCCCGTTCCATCATCGGACCACTAGGCGTACAGCTATGCGTCACCGGTACATCCCACCTATACGTTTTGAGAACATATTCATTGTGCGTACAGGCAAAGAGTGGAATTCACTGCCGGAGTCTGTTTCCTGATGGTTACAACCCTGAAATCTTTAAGTCACTCCTATGAATATGTTACTTCTAGGTAAGCGCTCTCTATCGTCGACCACATCGTCGCTTTCCATCAAGTGGGATAGTGGTCAAGCGCAAACCTATCAACAATAAAAAAAAAACTTTCATTAAAAAGGGAGGATGTTTCGACCAGACTGGACCAGGGTGTTACCCTGGCTGCTGCCCAATTGATGATTTGGACATTTTGTATACGTTCAAATCCTGCGGAGAGCTCTAATTGCGCGATAGATGGCGCTACATGGGTATCATTAAATGAAAATGGTTAATATTTTGCTGTTTAGGTATAGAAAGAAAAAAAAGAAATAAAACGTGTTAATTTACGTCAAACATGACGCATACCTAAAAAAAAAAAAATAACAATATTGAATACGTACGTAAGTTACGCACGTAAGTAAGATATGCGTCACATCCGCGCAAAACGGCCAGCGCTCAGCAAAATGCTGGGGCTCATGTAAAACAGAGCCACAGCGCTGATTTTCAGCACCAGCCGTCGTCGACGGTGAGACGCTGATCGGCCAGCAAGGATTCATCATACTTACAATCATACAGTAACAAAGTAAAAACATAACCGAACAATAAACCGAACAATAACCGTAATTATACGTATGATTAATTTATTGCATAATCACACGGTTTCCCGTGTGAAAAACACTCTTTATAATGAAAACTCAAGAAACTCATTTAACGAGAGATTTAAGTGAACGTGTAGCGACATCTATGGCGCCACATAAGAACTACGAAGAATATACGAAATCCTGCATCGCACAATCAAAGTTCTCCGCACGATTTGAACATATACGACAGCCCGAAATCATCTATCGGGCAGTCGCCCACCAGACCATAACACCTGTCTGGTCGGAGGATCCTCCCTTTTCAACGGAGGTTTGCGGGACTTTACTCTCTGTTCCGCCTACCTCCAAATAACGTTAGTAATTTTAGCTATCGTGTTGCTTTACATCACTTTACGGGAGTGCTGCTTCACCTAAAACTCGACGTGCTAGACCGGTAGGTATAAGTACCGGCACGAATCTTGAGCACTGACCTTCACTTGCGCAGAAGTCAAATATCAAGCCTATTTAGTGGTATGAAGTGAGACGCGGGGGCGGTGAGTGTCAGTGGTTGGCTTGCCGCTTAACATCTATCACTATAACGAACGAAGTTCACGACTGACTGGATATTTTCTCGTTCACTTAAAAATGCAAGAGTTTTATCAAATATAGTTAGTTCTAGAAAGAAGAAGTGTTAATATTTATGTTTAATTTTTAATATATATATAAATATTAAAAAATATATTTTCATTATTATAATTTAATTTTTATTATAATTTTAGATTTTATAAGACAGACAGCGCCTATCATTCACAGTGCAATCGCGCATTTTAACCTTCTTCGGCCATGTATCGCATCGTAGTAATGACCCCATAGAGCGTCAGGGCAAAGTTGAGGGCACCAGGCCAGGTGGTAGATCCCAATGAGATGGACAGACCAGATCAAGGCCGCAACTAAGTGCTCGGTTTATGAATGTACCCGAAAAGCTGCAGTCTGCGATGAATGGCGCCGCATTATAGAGATGATCACTCATCGTGATTCACAGTGATGACCACGACCACTCTGGCAAGAGTGTACTGACTCAGAAGAAGAAGAAGTATATTTTTAAGTGTAATAGATGCAATGTTGCATTAGGTTGAAGCCTGTTAAGATAGCTGTCACGAGGATAAATAAATAATATTACCGTAAATAATCGACGAAATAAATATCAAGGTTAGTCCCCTTTTCACAAAAAAGCTCAAATAGTATGTAGCTATGTGATTTACACCAAGATCAATAGTCTACGTGACTAGAAGGTTCAGAATTTCTACAAGCATACAGAATAAGCAATTCAACTGATAGTATTTGATTTAGTATTTCCAGTAGGGAAAATATCGGTGGTTATTAGTATTCGTGAATAATACTACCAATCTGAAGGTTGAATTATATTTTGGTCGAATCAGATTTTCAAATTAGCTTGAAATTGTGAATATTTAAGTCAGTGTAGACATTGACTTCTCAATGGACTTTTGGAAAAAATAAGTTCAAGTAGCTGTAGATGAAACCTCTATCCAGAGAGAAGAAGCCTGAGTCCCAGCAATGGGAACATTAAAAGGCTGATAATGATTATGATGATGAGATTTTTGAAAGATTTGGAATTAAAAACCAAAGTTAACTCTACTCTTTTTGGACGAAAAATTTCATGTCTTTTGCCGTTCCAAATTAGAGCGAATGCATGTCAGACTTTTACTTATTAAAACCTGCCTGTCTTTGAGTTGCTTTTTGCCAGGACCACGATAAATCTTTTAAAAATTCCACCACTAGGGCACCAGCCCTTCTGGACCCTTTTTTACTGAAATTTTTTTGAGACGGGCACTAGCTTGGTTCTTAATGGACGGCCGTACGGCAAGATACCCATTGCTCGTCGCCCGCAAACTCACGCCTGTAGTGTCCGGAAATAGCCCTACGACTCTCGACGCCCAGAGAGTTGCCTGTAGCAGCGTGAGGATGTCCATTCTGTCACGGTTGTAGCAAAGCCTATACCTTCGCTCGCAATATTAGGTACTTCACTGAAGGAGGTGACCGCTTCCCATTCCCGCTCACTCCCGACCATTGAATAAATGTATATTTACTAGCTAAGAGTGATCGGGTGTCAATTTACATCCAAATTCAGAAGAAGTAATGAAGTAGTGAGGAATTAATTATATTGTGAAATATTAAGAACGGAAGAATAATAATTCCTCTCTTACGACACGTAAGAAAGTACAGCCACACAGACCACATATTAATCTGACACTAATTAGCTTCATTCACTTTTATGTTCACCTCATTCCAACAGCAAAATTAGCAAAACCAAATCCCAGAATTCACTGAGTTCAAAAGCCCGACGCTTAATAGCTATAGTAATTACTTTGAAGCCACATGTGGTTTGAAAAGCCTCAATTTTCGCCACCACATGACATCAACATCAATTTGGAAGTCGATACATGGACTATGGAACGTTGTTTAGCAGCTGCGGTCGTGACAAATTACCTACGTAACCGTTCAGTGTACGAATACTGGGACGATGTCCAAGAAGGGACGTGACCAGAAAATTATTGTGATTAATACACTTATTGTGGTTCGGTGTATGAAATCTGAGATAGAAGGTGTAATTGGGTCCATATATGGAGATTCTTGAGTAAAAGGGGAAAAAGTTGTAGTTATCTACTTATTTACAGATTTTTTTTAAAGTGGGAAAAGTTCCAATGACTTTTCCCGTTCTAGGCGGAGTGTCTCCCGCTTCACCTAGCCGCGTGTCACTTTATTACTGAGTAAAACCACAACTATGTTCCTTTTTTGCTTTGCGTTCTAGGACTCCGGGGTTCCCTTTCTGATGGCAACTCACGGCCTCAGTAGGCTTGGACCCTGCTGGGTTCCTACATTTATGCTGACATCTCTTTGATGCGCAAGTGGAATACTATGTGCCGTCGATGACCCGAACAGTTACCGGATGTCCGGAAGGCAAACTACCCAAAGTCAATTTAAAGTCTAAGGGTAGTTTTGAAGTATTTTATTTTAACTGGCTTTGTAGCCAACTAATTAGCTACACCCTAGGGGTCTTTAAGGCAAGATTCAATAGGTTACCTACTTTTAAGTAAGCGTGTTCTCACCGACGGTCATGTCGCTTACCATTAGAAGAGATTGGTCAAATGCGAGCTTACATAGTTATAATATTTAAGAAAACTTCTAGGTAATAAATATTACAGCAGAATATTCTGACTTATATTCAGGTCTGCAAATTAAGATTAGTCCATCTTTAAGTACATTATCACTTACCATTAGCTAAAATAGTCCTGTGATGTGAGCGTATAATAAGGAGAAAAATCTTCACAGGACTTTGGCTAGTACTTAGAATAAGGCAAATCTAAGCTTCTCAATTTGCTTAATTGAAAAGTTAACAAACTTAAAAGAATAATGTAGCAAAACTTAATAAACCTTATGTATAGATTTCTGAGACTTGAGAGGGCTCAGATTATCATTCTGTGAGAGGGAATGAGTCGTAATTCACCACGAGGGCCCAATGCAACTTGGGATGCACCTGGGGATGTCATTGAAATTTTACGTTCAATAACATTCCAGTATCATCACGATGTTTTCCTTTATCGTTTCGAATTCAATTATAATAAAATACATTACACAAAGTAAAGTACTAGCTTGGGTTTAAACCCGCGACGCTCGGCTCATAAACCGGGGCCGTTACTAATGGCCCAACACTGCTTTTCAAAAATTAAGAAAAAATAATTGACGGTCCAAAGTATCAATTATGTCAAAGCGTGTGTTGTGTGTGTTGTGTAAATATATACCTATACCTTTTTTGCCCTATTATGAGTTCCCTGACAGTTCATTTTTTTCCGTGGCACGCATATTACTTTAGATCACTAAAAAATAAACTGGCAAAAAAAATAAAAATGAAATGATAAAAAAAATATTGTCTTTCGTAAATTAATAAGTAAATTATTGTGGTTATAACTAACTGTTAATAAATTAAGTAAATAAAATAAAAAAGTATAGAACTTAAAAATGTGTAATGCGTTAAACGGAACTTCTGCCAGTAGAGATTGACACTACTTGACGACACACTAATCGACAAAATCGGAGCGGCCATCTTGTAATGGCATGTAACGGCAGAAAATTGGAAAAAAGTAATAGAAAAAACTCAAAAAACTATAACAGAGGACTGGAATAAATATATCCGGATCGACCGAATTAGGGCCAATAATTAATCATCGCGGTTAGTTGGAAAAGATTCCGATTCCGATATGGATACGAGTTCAAATCAAGAGTCAAGTTCTGACAGTGTATAATAAATAAATTATTATTTTAAACAGACTGCATTTTATTTACCACTAGCCGTCCCCCGCGGTTCCGCCCGCGTTATTTCAGGTTTTTAGTTTTTGTCAGGTTTTTTGGTTTACTGTAAAATTTATTTAAAATCCGTATAGAGTAAGATCCCAAGACCGCCAGACATCACGTATTTTCTGACGAACGAAATGTGGACAATTGAGAAGTGTTAGTATGTACTAAGAACGCATGCCAAGGTACATAAAATTATTACTTACCTCACGTAAATTCTCAAAGCTGATTTTTACGTATTTTGTAGGCAATATCTTTAAAATCAAGTCGCCAATACTCCCAGACACATTCCGTCGACCGTATTGTTTAACAGACGTTTTAAAGCTCCCAAAAAAATGATGTAACTTCACGTATTTTCTCAAAGCTGATTTTTACGTATTTTGTTAGCAATATCTTTAAAATCAAGTCGCCAATACTCCCAGACACATTCCGTCGGCCATATTGCTTAACAGACGCTTTAAAGCTCCCAAAAAAATGATGTAACTTCACGTATTTTCTCAAGGCTGAGTACATACTAATAGTACTCAATCGTCTTTGGAGGTAGGCGGAACAGAGAGTAAAGTCCCGCAAACCTCCGTTGAAAAGGGAGGATCCTCCGACCAGACAGGTGTTATAGTCTGGTGGGCTACTGCCCGATAGATGATTTCGGGCTGTCGTATATGTTCAAATCGCACGGAGAACTTTGATTGCGCGATGCAGGATTTCGTAGTTCTTATGTTGCGCCATAGATGTCGCTACACGTCCACATTTCGTTCGTCAGAAAATACGTGACGTCTGGCGGCCTTAGGATCTTGGACTAGTAGACTAGTTCTTGCGTGAAAAAGTAACAAACATCCACACAAACATACAAACTTTCACATTTATCATCTATAAATCTAAAATCGGTAATCCGATTCCATTTTCTTTGCCAACTTTTTCGTTATTGTAAAAAATCGATTAAATTTCGTTAGGTCACATCACTATAATTGTCAGACAAGAACTGTCAGAGAACTCATCATAGGACAAAAAAGGTATAGAACCTTATATCTAAAAATAATTTCTTTAATTAAAAAAAAACTTCAAATTAATAAATCAAAATACTAAACAATCTCAAACGAAACTCCCCAAATATAATTTGCGACATAACGCTACTTGCTCTAAAATAAATAGACTAACATCAAAGAAGAAAACAAACCGAAGAACTTTGATTCCATCTGAAACCTCTTGGAGAACTGAAAGAAGTGGAAATTAATTTATTGCAAATAAATAAAGTTTTGATCCGAGCGCTCTGAAGTTGTTTCTGTTTACAAAAGAGAAAACAATCAAATGCCTAAATGTAGAAACTCAGAAACGAGTGGAATTGGTGCGGGACTGCAAAAACGATTTCTACCTCTCTAGCCTTTCTTCAATTATGCTGAGGACGGACAGGATGATGATGATGATGTTTAGCTCGGCGTCATGGGGGTTGGGTCTGTGAGACCCGTCACATTTTATATCGCTTCTAGTTCGGTTACTATATGTGCGACGTTGCTGTTCTTCTCAATAGCTGGAGCTGTCGAGTTCTTCTATGCATCGTAGTCAACACTTTTGACGTGCAACAGCCGCAGTGGAAGTTACACGATCTCAAAATTGAAAAGGGTCTGTGAGACCCATCCCCGCAGTTCGTGTAACACTTTTGCGCCAGTTTGTATAGATGTTATTTTATTTATTATCCGTGTAATTATTTGTTTTTTGTTGTTGTTTACAATTAAAGTTGCTAATATATAGTTTAATGTATAGAATTTGTGTTTACTGAAGGTACTTAGTAAAAAATGGATCTAGAAGAGATAGAACGGCAGCGTATTCTTTCGAATTTACAAGAGTCTGACTCTGATTCTGCTTTGTCCGACCAGGAGATGTGTGATGACGAAGATCGCTTGAGTGAGCGTAATAATCTTAGTGACACAGAGCAAGATACCTCAAAGTCTGAGTTTGATGATGATATTCCACTGTCTACGCTATCGGATATATCGTTCGCTGGTGGAGTATTGGATATCTGGATTGGTTAGTTCTTCAAATGCAAACCATGAGTGTTCTTCGGGTTTTTATCATGGCAAAGACGGTACAAGTGGTATAAGACGCCTTTTCGACAAAATGTCAGGACTAGAGTCGATAACATAATCCACCAATTGCCAGGAATAGTACCAGTTGTTATTTTTTAAAGCTCTAATAAATATGATAAAAACATATTTTCATACGATATTTGAGTTTAATTTATTTACATTAATACCTCAAAAACTAAACACAAATAAAATATTAACTTTATAATTTATATTTTATTGGTTAATTTGATATCTAATGAACGGGTCTGTGAGACCCACCCCAACGTCCGTGTAACACTTTTCCACCCCCATGACCCCGGGTTAGTTTACAAATAGGTTTTATAAAACATTTTTACACGTCAATTTTCGGTCAATTTAAACTAGATGAGGCCGGTTTTTTCTAGCTGACTACTCTGAGAAGAAACACAGAAACAAACTCAGGGGTCAAAGTCTTTTTTAAAGTTCATCCAGTAATTATGTAATGGTCAAATCATATGAAAACCATGCAGACTAGTGCTAGTAGTGGGTGTTACTCGTATTTAACTGGATGAATGTGAAAAGTTACATCAGAATGACGGATCCATTTTTATGGGTCACGGTTGGCAGCCACGGTCAGAGGGCTAAAGGCAATCGCTCCATCTAAATGCTTATATTTGTTATTATACAGAAGACTTACAGACTAATAAACCAATGATATAGAGAGTGTAATATTATCAAACTACTTACAAGTCAAGAATTAGTTACAAGAGAAGTTAGCTATCATTCAAAAATATCGGTACTATTTGCTGACGTCGTAAGATTGCCAAAGTGGAGTAGCACAAGTTAATATTAAAGTCAGTTCAGGACACTCTTTATTGAAAAAGCATTTCTAGCATAATTGGTCAATAGATATTATTATAATTTATAATAATAAAATTTCACAATTTTCAAACAACTCCATCTAGTCCCAAACTAAGCAGAGTTTGTGCTATGAGTACTAGACAACTGATAATGCAAAAGGTATAACCCTGAGTTTCAAATTGCGATATCAGCGCTGTTAGCGCGTCAACAAATCGCCTCATGTATGGGAATGACTTTTAGCGCGCTGACAACGATAATATTGCAATCCGGAACACGAGGTCAATATTGGTGTCTGACGTAATCCCATTAGATTCTTGCCTGATATCAAATTACTAACGAGTTCAAAACTGTCAATGTGGCCATTTGCTATACTCATCAGTAGACCTAAGTTACGCCTTCAATATTACGTCTTGTCTCTAGAGGCAGGAAGTGATACAGCTTGCAGCAGTAATTGTAGTCAATTGAGTATTGCAGTGTGTCCTCAATTTTTGGTATTTAGCTGCATATATCACTTGGGAAAAGGTATGTACATAAACCACTTATCCCTATCTTAGTCTCCATGATACGTCCCACACTATAAAAAAAACTTATTTACGACTTGTTTGTTAGTGGACCGGGTTGTAAAGTGTGACGACCTATTTTTGCACGCCATCAGTCTTGAACACCCTCGTGTTTGGAGTTCAAAAGTTTATGACATGTAAATATACGTATAGCATCATCTAGTTACAATAAGGAGGTCGAGATCGAGGTATCTAATAATATTATATAATTATATATTTCTTTTTCTATATGCCTATTTTTAAAGACCCTGGGGTTTTTGATCTTCGGAAGGAAGGCTTACTAGGAGCAGTATCTAACTTGCGAAGGCCCTCTTTTCATGGAACCTGGTACAAACCAACGATTATCCCTGCACGCGCTATGCTAGTGCAACCTCCAATTGTTGGAAACCTCATCATTATCATCACTATTAGACATAGGCATGCACCAAGTTTCACCACAATTAACGGTCCTGTGCATCTCGCATCCATCGGATTCCCACAACCCTTACCAGGTCATCGGCCTCCCTTGAAAGAGGCTTTCTAACGAAAAACTCATCTAACTTTGAAACCTATTGTGACATATATGAAATACAAAAATCTACGGCTACGGCTACGGTACTAAATAGTTGCAAAAACACCCTTCTTCAGATATAGCGTCTATACGCTAAATCGACGTCAAAGCTCCAAAAAATCACCCGTGAGTATCAACTGATGAGAATAAATAACCGCGACACTGAGTAAATATTGGCGACTCCAAATTCTACGTTTGTAGCTAACTTTCAAATGAAATCCTTTAAACAGAGCCTGTTTGTGTGCTTAGCTGACTAAGAAACACAAATTGATTTATGAAAAAATACGAAGCAAGATGCTTTATCTATATTCTAGCGACATGCCTCAGCTACGCCAGTCTTCTGAAATATTAGACACATAAATCTTCCTCATGAATAATTTTTTCTATTGATAAAAAAATAATGAAAATCCGTTTAGTACTTTTTGAGTTTATTACTTTTATACATACAGACCAACGGACGATATAGGGGACTTTGTTTTATTTATAATTTGTAAAGATATAGGTATATATCTATAACATTCAATTACGTTAGTCACTTAAAACACAAAAACATTTTAGGTGATTCGACACATCACGTAGACATAGTTAAACGAAAATAATAGGAATAATCCATAAAAACAGTTGGAAAATAATGTAATCACTATGATCACTATTATGTTATTATGTCATCAACGATTGCATCAGGTGGGATCGCAGTCAAGTACTAGTTTATAAAAGATATAAAAAAAAAATTGGTTATTTTGCATGAAAATCATCTTTTAAATACAGGAAGTACTTTACTAATTTTACGAAGGCGGAACCGTGGGCAGTTGCTATTTTTAAATAAAATTTGCCTACCGTCACAAAATTTGTTGGTTGATTTTACCACAAAATAGATAGGTACAGACGTCAATTTACATACAAAGCGTACTCGAGCAACGCACACATAGACCCAGCTCACGGACACGATATCTCGGAGCGTCTTCGACCACTCGTCGAACAGTTCTAGCTCAAACACTCATTAGTGTGCGTCCACCGAGTGTAGGTATAAAAAGTGGAGCACATACATGAAATTATCTTCTGTACCTATTTTGTGGTTTTGCACCTAGAATGGGGTGTATACGGGGTCCCAACCAACATCTGTCGGGACCCAAGCCAACCTCACCTGCACGTGGTGCACCCTGCTGACAAACGGACGAGGCTATGGCGACCCGCCAACACGCACTGGACCAGCGTGGCGGGTTATGGTCCGAACCCCCCCAATGCAACATAACAATACGCACAGGCCCCAAATGCCCGGCGACTCCAGTGGTTGTGTTGACGTGGACGGGCGTGGGCGCAGCCCTGGGGTCAGGGGTGCTAAGAATCTCCGGGCGGGAACGTTTAACCGTCGACGACTGGACCTGGCAACCTATAACGTACGTACACTCCGGTCCGACGAGAAGATCATCGAACTGGAGGAAGAGTTGAGCGGGTTACGATGGAGTATTGTGGGATTATCAGAAGTCCAAAGACAGGGGGAGGACACGATAATTCTCAAATCCGGTAATCTGCTTTACTTCCGGGAGGGTGATCAGCAGTCCCAGGGTGGTGTCGGGTTTATCGTCCACAGGTCCCTCGTGGACAATGTGGTGAGAATCGAGAGTGTGACGAGCAGGGTGGCGTACCTGATACTCAGAATATCATCAAGATATTCGCTGAAGGTCATACAGGTTTACGCCCCGACCTCGACACACCCCGATGACGAAGTGGAGTCTATGTATGAGGATATATCCAGAGCCATGCATGATTCTGAGACTCACTTCACCGTTGTCATGGGGGACTTTAATGCGAAACTGGGCAAACGAGACGGTGATGAGCTGCGAGTGGGACAATTTGGATTTGGTCATCGGAACCGCCGGGGACACCTACTGGCTAGTTTTATGGAGAAGGAGGGCCTCTACATGATGAACTCCTTCTTCAGAAAGCGTAAGCACAGGAAGTGGACCTGGCAAAGCCCTGATAGTATAACTAAAAATGAGATTGACTTCATCATGTCGACGAAGAAGCAAATATTCAATGATGTCTCTGTGATCAATGTGGTGAAAACCGGGAGTGATCACCGTATGGTAAGAGGCACATTGAATATCAATGTCAAGCTTGAAAGATCTCGACTGATGAAGTCTACGCTCCGTCCTACGCAGATCCAGATCCAAAACTCCGAGAGCTTTCAGCTCGAACTTCAAAACCGTTTCGAGTGCCTAGGAAGCTCCGTGGACAATTATAATGATGGGTTCGTGGAAGCTGTCCATACAGTCGGGTCTCAGTTTTTTAAGACCCGTACAAGTAAGACCAAGAGGCTCACGGATCAAACTCTCGAGCTCATGAAGAAGAGGCGTGAAATGACTTTGCAGTCTTCAGATAATGCGTGCACGTACCGGCAGCTCAATAAACAGATCTCGAAGTCTCTGAAACGCGACCTTCGCCGATTTAATACCGAGAGGATTAAGGACGCGATTGAGCGGAATAAGGGCTCCAAAGTTTTTGCACGGGATCTGTCTATTGGGCAGAGCCAACTCACGGAACTGAAGACCGAAGATGGCAGAGCCATATCCGCCAAATCGGAGCTTCTGGGAGAGATCGAGGCATTTTATGGACAGTTATACACGTCAATCTCCAAACCCGCTACAAATCTGGCAAACGACCCAAGAGCTAGATTGACTCGACACTATACTGAAGATATCCCGGACGTCAGCCTGTACGAGATTAGGATGGCTCTGAAGCAGCTGAAGAACAACAAGGCGTCGGGTGAGGACGGAATTACGGCTGAGCTCCTGAAGGCGGGTGGAAAACCGGTCCTAAAGGCCCTTCAGAAGTTGTTCGATTCCGTCATACTCGAGGGAAAAACGCCACAGGCATGGAGCAGAAGTGTGGTGGTACTCTTCTTTAAGAAGGGTGATAAAACCCTGCTGAAGAATTACAGGCCCATCTCACTTCTGAGCCATGTCTACAAGCTGTTTTCCAGGGTCATCACGAACCGTCTTGCGCGCAGGTTTGACGACTTCCAGCCTCCCGAATAAGCCGGATTCCGAAAAGGTTTCAGCACCGTAGACCACATACATACGCTACGGCAGGTCATACAGAAGACCGAGGAGTATAACCTGCCTCTCTGCCTAGCGTTTGTGGACTACGAGAAAGCTTTTGATTCGATCGAGACTTGGGCAGTGCTGCAATCTCTCCAAAGGTGCCAAATTGATTATCGGTACATCGAAGTGCTGAGGTGTTTGTACGAAAACGCCACCATGTCAGTCCGACTCCAGGACCAGACCTCAAAACCTGTCCTCCTGCAGCGAGGTGTGAGGCAGGGAGATGTCATCTCTCCGAAACTGTTCACGGCCGCAATGGAGGATGTCTTCAAGGTTCTGGACTGGAGTGGACTAGGCATTAATGTCAATGGCGAGTACATCACTCACCTTCGGTTTGCCGACGACATAGTAGTCATGGCGGAGACTATGGAGGAGCTCAGCACAATGCTCAATGACCTCAGTAGAGCTTCTCTAAGAGTGGGTCTTAAAATGAACATGGATAAAACCAAAATCATGATTAACAACCATGTAGCGCCCACTCCTATCAAGGTCGGAGACTCTACACTCGAAGTTGTGGACGATTACGTCTACCTCGGACAGACAGTCCAGTTGGGTAGGTCTAACTTCGAGAAAGAGGTCAACCGTCGAATCCAACTCGGTTGGGCAGCGTTCGGGAAGCTACGCGGTATCTTCTCGTCCAACATACCACAGTGTCTCAAGACGAAAGTCTTTAACCAGTGCGTGTTGCCAGTGATGACATATGGCTCCGAAACGTCACAGGCTCAAAGTCACCCAAAGAGCAATGGAAAGGGCTATGCTCGGGGTTTCCTTGCGTGATCGAATAAAAAATGAAGATATCCGCAGGAAAACTAAGGTTGCCGACATAGCACAAAGAATTGCCAAACTTAAGTGGCAATGGGCAGGGCACATTGCTCGCAGAACAGATGGCCGTTGGGGCCGAAAGGTTTTGGAGTGGCGACCGCGTACCGGAAGACGCAGTGTTGGAAGGCCTCCTACAAGGTGGACCGACGACCTGGTGAAGGTAGCGGGAAACCGATGGATGCGGGACGCACAGGAACGTTCGATGTGGCAACGCTTGGGGGAGGCCTATGTCCAACAGTGGACGTGTATCGGCTGAAATGATGATGATGATGACCTAGAATGTGCCAAACCAAACTGGTATTGGTAGGCCGCACGTCATTGTTAACAAAACCAGCTTATATTGTTTTTTGTAGGAAAAGGGGTTCAATACCTACATAATATGTGTTATTGGCTTCTTATTCCAAGTTTTATCATCGGCGGCAAAAGGACTATTGTACCACCGATCGAAATTAGTACTAATCAAATGATTGTGAAATAAAACACATTAATTACTTAAAATATTTATTAATTTAATATGGCCGTATCTTTTACTTGAATCCTACTTTGATTTGATAGCATACGTTTCACATAGATTTTTCTTCTTGAATTCTTCAAGCAGCGTTGGATCAAGCATCTTATTTACTATGTTTGATACTCGACAATCATAAGGTGCCGATGTGTGGTCTGATTCTATGTTAAATATTTTCACAGGCTTGTTTGTAAATTTTGACAAGTTGTAGTCTTCAGGAAGACTCTCAGATTTCGGATGTGGTAGGCCTTTTATAAGGACCAATTCGGAGTTCAACTTGAAGTTTGGTTCGTAGTTTCTCGCTAACATAATCCTTTTGTACGCTGATTCAAAGATTGATTCCTTGTATTGTTTCGAATAGTTACCCAATGCCTTCATTGCATACACACAAGCATCGACCTTTGTCTGCCATCCTTTAATCTGTCTCAAATCTTGGGTCAATTCTTCTGAAAATCTTCCAGTCATTAGTTGGTACAAATGTTCCAATACAACGTTTTGTAGCTCTGACTCCGTCAACTCCCCTAAATGCGAATTCAGTTGTATTTTTAATGCATCTGGGCTGCTGTCCAAACAATACACAACTCCAGAATGTCCTGTAATTTTCAAGTAGTGTAAACGTCAAGATTTGAATGGAAACTAACCATTTGTTTTGGAGCGCTATAGTGAATAATTTATGAATGGAATTCATAGTGCCGTGTTTCAACGTTTAAGACTAGGATCGTGAAACCGAGTACACTTATGGTAAACAAGTCGAGCGGATGGTAATCAAAGAGTTTTGGAATCAAGAACTAACATTTCATTATTATGCATTAAAATTGATGTAGAAACACAAGACTATCACGATTAAACTAGAAAGTAATAAGTGAATCGTAACTAACTTTACACTTTGAGATATCAAAACCTGTTATTGTTTAGGCAATATTCTGACATCTGAGAACGAAAACAATTAAATGTATTTTGAGACAGATATATATATTTTTTTTATCAATTTCTAATACATACATTTACAATAAAAAGGCAAGAAATAAATTGGTGAAAGAATTATGCTTATTTCTAGAGAAATCTCTTTTAAAGGTGCTCTCTCACCGGGAGCATTCGCGTGTGGTGTGACGTTACAGTTTTGAGCATTACATCAGTGAAGAAGGAGAACCGAGCATTACAATGCGAACCTTGTAGTAATACAATGTGTATCTTGATACCACTTGTAACTTTCAACTTAAGGGTCGGTTGATTTTTTCTAAAATATCCAAGTAATTCATGATACCAACATCGTTTTTAGGGTTCCGTAGCCAAATGGCAAAAAACGGAACCCTTATAGATTCGTCATGTCTGTCTGTCTGTCTGTCTGTCTGTCTGTCCGTCCGTATGTCACAGCCTCTTTTTTCCGAAACTATAAGAGCTATACTGTTGAAACTTAGTAAGTAGATGTATTCTGTGAACCGCTTTAAGATTTTCACACAAAAATAGAAAAAAAGCAATAAATTTTGGGGGTCCCCATACTTAGAACTGAAACTCAAAAATTTTTTTTTCATCAAACCCATACGTGTGGGGTATTTATAGATAGGTCTTCAAAAATGGTATTGAGGTTTCTAATATCATTTTTTTCTAAATTTAATAGGTATTTAATAGTAGTTTACGCGAGAGACACTTCCAAAGTGGTAAAAAGTGTGTCCCCCCCCTGTAACTTCTAAAATAAGAGAATGATAAAACTAAAAAAAATATATGATGTACATTACCATATGAACTACCAACGAAAATTGGTTTGAACGAGATTTAGTAAGTAGTTTTTTTTTAATACGTCATAAATGTAAAAAAATACACTATTATTAAAACATCGATCAAAGTTACAACGAACTACAAGAACTTTTATATTATGTTACTTGCTGCTACGGAACCCTCCATGGGCGAGTCCGACTCGCACTTGGCCGGTTTTTTTTCTGTTTTATTTTATATGTAAATAGCGTTGTCGAATTGATATTGCCGCACTCAGCACAATGACTGCTTCGTCTGACTGAATCAACTAAAATATAATACTCAAAGTCGAATCTTTAATGTAACATTACACGCAAATGCTCGTCAGTCAGGGAGGTAGTATATAATGTTATGCTAAAAGTCGAATCTATGACGTTACATTATACGCAAATGCTCCCGGTGAGGGAGCACTTTAACATACTTTTGAATGTAGACACAGTGTGCAAGAGGAATCTGATATTAGGAAAAATAGATACGTAAAAATATTCATTATGAAATAATAATATATCTGTGAAAATATACCGTCATATATACATAGATACGTACATATTATTCAAATACGTATCACCAGCATACATTTTTAATATTATAATGAGGTTACCTTCTTTCTCCAATAAGGCAGCCACTTCCAAAGCAACATTTACTCCAAAAGAATACCCCAGCAGATAAAACTTGGATTTACTCTCAAACTTGGTGCTCATGAACTGAAACAATTTATAAGAATTTTTCATAAAGACGTTTCATTTCTAAAACAAATTTGATATAACAAATAGCCTGCCATTATTATAATAGGTAGGCTCTCGGAGGTATTTTAAAAATAAAATATTAGTGAAATTAGTTTTGAAACGTAGCTCGAGCTAAAAAAAATAAATTGTGATCTTTTTTGTCACAAAAATATATAACGTTTTACAAAAATTGAGGAATATTGCAAAATAGCTATTTGATTCTATGTGCCTATCAAATTACATTTATCATGACTTGATTCGTATTCGATCAAAATGAAATCATACAACAAATATATTGGACAGTGAAAAATTTGAAAATCTTTTTTTATCAAGATAGATAAAGTTAGAGAAGTAAATTGATTTTCCAGTAAATTGAACTTCACTCAGCTTTAAACTATATATTCTTCATGCCTTTGAGAATTTCGTTTTTCTTTTGTTTTTGAATAATAAAATAATAAAAAGTACTGCAGTTATAGTAGAATAGAAAAGACAATACCTTTCGGACTGTAGCAGCTATTTCAGGAATATTGTTTCCTTCTATATCTGGAGCTAATTGGACAGCTACTGCCTGTACTTTCAGCCTCTCTGCTACTGCATTGAAGATTTTGTGAAGACCTTCAAATCCTGGTATCAGCGTCAAATATGTTTTGGTAGGGTCGAGGTCAATCTGCAAAATATTTTTTTTTTAACTAATACATTAAGTCATGTTTTTGATCACAGTTTTTAAGAGAGAAATAGGGAGATGTTACAGCATGTAATAAAATTTCTTAGATAATGTTTTAAAGGATTAAATTATAATCATGTATATCTATATTTACTCGTTAACTTAGTGTAGCAGAAAACATGAAATGAATTCCGCATTACACAGAATTCACACCCAATCTCGGTATTTATAATACTTTTTGTGTGACAGTTAATACTTATTTGTGTAGTGTTTTTGTACTCATTTTGTTTTTTTTCATGAGCATTCGCATTCCTTTTTAGAAAGAGTTTAAATATATACTCATGCCAGTTTATTCTTATGATGTCTTCTGTTACCATAAATAATAATTTATAATTTCTTAAAAAATATAATAGCTTCAACCCTTCATTAATTGCAAAATGTTATCTTTTACCGAAAGGTAAAATGTAATATTTTAAAATAATTATATTATGATTTCTTAATTTATGTTTGAAACAACGCCGACGTTATCTTTACCATTATATGTACCTATCTAATCCTTTTACACTGAATGTTTAGTTATGGATACTAGAAAGTATTAATTATTCTAGTATGAAGTCAAATAAGCATATGATTTACTAAGACCAAATCATGTGTACTTTACATATATTACATACGAGTATACTATTGCTTTAATTTATTCATTCATTATTTTTTATTTCTTTTGTAAAACAGCCAGACTGGCTGGTCATTCTTCTGACTCCAGATTTAAAATTTCAAATAATGAAGCTGGAGTCGGTCTGTTGTGTGCCATGACAATTTTCATTTATCATTGTAATATTAAATAACGTGATATTTGTAGCGATTTTCGAAAATCATGATGAGGGCCTCTCCACTGGTTTCGTCTTTCAAGACTCTTTAAGATTATGCGGGATTCATTCCGTTGGCCATTATCCTCCTGGCCTTCGATCGCTTGGAAGGCCCTGTTTTTCGCCATGTATTTTTTTCAGCTCTAAATTTTAAAACACCTCTTATTTTAAAAAGTTTAAGTTACATCGCTGGATGTCCGTATCGAGTTGTTCTCACTGCCAGCTGGCGAAGAGTCGAAATTAAAATGTTATTTGATGACTCAGTTCGTAGCAGAGTTGACGAAGTCGATATCGAGCGACTGACGCTTGCAACGACTATCCAAACAGTTTGCTTCACTGTCAACAAAACTAAACCCAACACTAATACAACTTCGTCATCGTTATAATAGAAATTGACTCAAATGAGTATAGGCAATTCTGCCCCAATACCAATAACGTAAGATTGATACACACTTTTTGATATAGTACTCTGTCAAGAAAGTACCGGGAAAAGATCAATAATACACAAAATTTTTGTTATTCATCCAAATTTATTTTATCACCTTCAAAGTATGCCCCTTCAGAAACGATACACTTACGCCAACGAATAATCCAATCATCAAAACATTTTTTAAACGCTGTTTCCGAAATTGAGTTCAGTTCTCGCCGCGAATTCTCCTTTATGTCTTCTACAGATTGAAAGCGGGTGCCACGAAGTGGTAATTTTAGTTTAGGAAAAAGATAGAAGTCGGCTGGAGCCATATCTGGCGAATATGGTGGCTGCTCGATGGTATTTGTTGAGTGTTTGGTCAAAAATTCGTTCACAATGATGGCTTTGTGCGAAGGCGCATTATCGTGGTGCAAAATCCCAGAATTTTCTTTCCACCAATCTGGCCTTTTTCGTCGAATGTGTTCTATTAAATGCCGCATAACGCTCAAATAATATTCTTTGTTTACCGTTTGACCTTCCGGTAAGAATTCCGAGTGCACAACACCGTGATAGTCAAAGAAAACAGTCAACATGACTTTGACTTTTGATCGGCTTTGGCGTGGTTTTTTCGGTTTTGGTTCAGTTGGAAGGCGCCACTCCGAAGCTTGTTGACCTGTTTGCACGTCAAACTCGTAAACCCACGTCTCGTCGCCAGTAACAATGCGTTTCATGAATGTTGGGTCGGAATTGACTCGTTCTAGCATGTCCTCAGCGACTCTCATTCGATTGAGTTTTTGGACAAAATTTAGGTCTTATGGGACTAGCCGAGCGGCTACATGTTTCATACCCAAATGATTAGTTAAAATGGTACAGATCGACACGTGAGATACAGAAAGTTCGGCAGCTATCTCTCTCAAACTTTAATGAGGATGTTCAGTTAGGTACTATTTCCTTCACTCTTGCGATGTTAACTTCAGTTGCAGAGGTTGATAGCCTAATTATGCCATTTTTTCTGGTAAAAACTCTGCTGAGTTCTAAATTCAAGTTATAAAATCTTGTTGAAATTCTAGTATTTTGATTATTAATTACAATTTATTATTAGCACGGTGCCTTTTAATCATTGTTATGTAAGCAACCATTTGAAAATATTGACTGCATAGGTGTAATTTAGTTATTAAGAAGCAATGTTTAAAGAGTCGGCTTGATCAGACTAAACATTAAGCCCGCCATTTTGAGTAATTGCAAAATCTGAATATAGTTTGTTCAGAATCAGTTACTGAATGGATTCCAGTCATTTTTAAGCCATGTTATATTTTATCCCAAAATATTTAAAAAGATCACAAGTTGGATACTACCGACACTAAGCACTACACAGGTCACGACAGGTCATAACGGGTATTAGGCGCTATCAAACAGATATGTGCAAGTGCAAAACAACCCCTCGGTAGCCCGTATGATCCAGTGACCTTGTATTTTTGCTGACATAACAAGGATATAACATTGCGATTTTTAATTATACAGTTTTGAAATTCGTACAAAGTTTAATTACTTGAAAACACTGGACAGGTGTTTCAGGTTTCGCATATACTAAAAATAAGATTGTATATCAGCAAAAGGTTAAAAGTTACTTAATTACAATTAATAAACACTTTATAGCTATTAAACGTAACAAAATCTTTCGATTGATGCATATGTGGTTAAGTTAGATGGCAAAATTTCTTTAATTGTATTTAGATCATTAATTCTAAAGACACTAACAATTGGCAAAAATCAAATATTATTATAAAACGATCAGATAATCAAACCAGTTCCAGTGGAGAAACCATAAAATAAAACTTTTTTTTATTTAAAGATTTAAAAAATCATCAGCAGTACTTACTTCTGTTCCATTGTTAAGTAGTGTGATCATTGGCACAATTGGATATGATGTTGCTAAATGCTCTTCTTCATCATCAACGCGTGTATAAAATGCTCCCAAACCATCGTGATTCTTTAGATTTGCTGAAGTGTCATTTCCAATATTCTTAAGACTATATAAAAAAAAAAACAATAAATCCAATAATTAGACAATCTGCAAAGTAATAACAGCAAGATCTAAGTCAAAACTCATAGACAAAGTATTTTAAAATACTATCAAACTAAAGTCATAAACTGGACTCAATCAGAGAACGTATGGACCTGCACCAAATGTAGGTTACTACAAAGTACCAAATACTATCATCTCATCACTATCCTATGCACGTTGCGTAGAAACATAAAAACTTTGCTCACTCAAACCAATTTTCTGTAAAATTTTACGACTGAACGCAAAAAGTAGCTGAGACTTTGTTTCTTATTATCTGTTTATATAAATATGTACCTTTCTATTTCATATAAGTATCAAAGCTTTTGTTTTTGTGGCACAAATGAGATTTAAATTATAAATTGAATTTGCTGGATTCTATTCTAGAAAAAAGTCGGGTTAAATGTTCCAATTTAAAAAAAAAAACCTACAAAAAGTACGTTACTTGTAGTAAACACTGAAATCTATCTAACAATCAAATGAAATTGCAAAGTTTATTACGCTCGACCACTTTAAAAGGTTAAGCAAAGGTAGACCTATAGTACGTACAATTTAATATGTAGCCTATTGCCACTCACCAGTCATAAAATATTAACTCTGAAATGCTATAGAGAAATCGTTGAAAGTAAACCAAGTAACACATTAAATGAGCTGGGAGTCGAGCTTTTGTCTAATCAAGAGCTTGACTCCCAGCTAACACTAGGCTTGTCATATGGCCAATCAGGTCAAACCAACCTAGAAGACTGCCTTGTAGTATTATAGTTATTAATTTTCTGCCAGCAGCTTCGCCCGTGGTAAAGTAAACAATATATCCCAAAAGAGTTATATTCCAGATGAAAGTATTCTATTCTACGCCACACTCTGCTTGTGTATCTAGTTTAACCATGAAAGAGTAACCAATATACAAACAAACACACAAGGTGATGTATGATACATTTCAACCATATTTTGAAACGTAATTGATTATTATGATTATTTAAAGCTTTCTGCTACATTTATTATTTAATAAAGTTGAATCAGAATCAAAATGTTTTATTTGTAAACATAGGTCAGATTACAGCAAAGTGTGAGGTAGCTTGATAATATATCATCTGTTTTCCCAACGGCATATAAATAATTATATAATTAACGTTGACAACTTTTAAACACTTTAAATCCTAGGAATATGTAAACTTTCACATCACTAATAAAGTCAATAGTGCTTATTAACATTATTAGTATTATACATTACGTGGTCTTATTTTAAACTGTTTGTTTCTCATCTCATTACATTCTACTTCAATCAAAATGAAATCATAAATAATGAATATTAATGCAATTAAAATGTCTAAAGTATTATTTTTAAGTTCTTTAAGGTATATTATTGTAGCATTTATTACCTAAATCATTAAATAACTTTTTAAAACCGGTTCACTCCTAATATCTACTTTATTTTAACACAAACGTTTGACATTAATTAAATTGTAGCACAGCCAACAAAAATAAATTTAAAATATATTATTTTGTAGACTGTTTACAACTTTCCACACATCGAGCCAAATCGGCCTTTAAATTTAAAATTTCTACAACGGATTTTCGTGTAACCAAAGAAATTACTTAAAATATTAACTTACCTTTCAATAGTCATGCATTGAATCTTTTCAATAGAATAGTCGACTTTGTGTATATTTCTGATAAGAGCTTGTAATTCCAATAAATTCACTTCGTTTAGCTTCAAATCATTTACTAAAGCGTCGTTCTGAAGATTATCTATTTTCGTAACACCTAAAATAGTAATGAGTTTTATTATTTCAACGAATAATTTATTTTCTTTTCCATTTATGCTGTGGATATAAAAGGGCTTAACGTTTAGTAAAATAATGAAGAGCTTCTAATAAATAAGTCTGTGACTTAAATAGTGTGGATTTGCAGATTGTTAAGATACAACCATAATAAGGTTTTTTCTATTTAGTCTTTCTAATATTTATTTGGTAAAGTTAAACAATAATAATACTATTATATAATAATAAATAATAAAATAGTTTGTTTTCTCAACTAGCCTTATTTCTACGGTAACATATAGGAGGGGCATTATATTATGGAGGACTGGTGCATAACTTAGGCATATTTCAGGTCATCAACCAACCAATATAGTAACTAGATCATCGCACAATGATTGTCAATGTACGAGTAACTAAGCTCGCGAGGTTGCCGACATAATGAGATGTAGACTCGGCTGTCATTATGCAATCAATCAATCAAAACCATTTACTTCAAATAAACAACTTTCCGCAAGCACTTTTTAATTGTCAAAATGTCTGTCAAATAAATGAAAAGCGCACATTTCAAAACGTAGATCTTTAAGAAACCACCAACAAAACCATGGACAGTCTTCATCATATTATGAGTTATAAAAAGTTTCGTTACTTATTTTTGTTATTTTTGATATGTGAGTACAATGCTAATGAAAATACAAAAGGTGTTAAAAATAAAAATTGGAATAAGCCACTGACAGTTAAGAGATGACAAGTTTCAACTGACGGCGTCCGTTCACAAGCATTACGTGTGCATCAGCCAGCAGGAACTGAAGGATCTAACGATACGTGTCACCATCAGCGAGACATTTAAGTGAGCATGACAAACTCAACTGGCATGCTCGTCTATATCAAACAAGTTTTGCCAATTGTTATAATTATCTGCCATCAACAATTTGTACGGAATCAAAAAAAAAAAACAAGCGAAGTAATAACCTCCTCTTTTTGGAAGTCAATTAAAATACCAACGGTGACTACCAAAGTAATCGTTGGGGATATAAAAAAAGCTTTGCAACAATGTAAGGTCCCGCAAATTCCTAATTCAACCGACAGATACTGTTGAACTTCGTCGCTCTCTAAATACGTGTTCAATGCCCCTATTGGGTAGTATTGCCGCTCATTGCACCGCACTTACCAATACCAGATGCATTAATTCCGTTTGAAATCCCGTACGGTAAACTCATTAGGTTCCAACATTATAGCACTTTAGAATTGGGAGCATGTTGCTATGGTAATGTAAGCAACGTTGAATGGGCTGTTTATATCGATTTTGATTCATTGAACTAGTTGAATAGATGACGAGCTTTTATATTATTCAGTTAATGGACTTAAATTTTTGACATTTTTCTAAATTTATGGCAATCATTATGTTATATATTTGAAAAAATCTTTAAATTTCTCTGCCCTAGGCAACCTTAGACCTAGAGCAGACTGTGTGTTTAGTACTTTTCTAAGATATGTGAGATAGCTAGGCGGTGCCAAAAGTAAGGATACCTATCTATAAAGATGAATCGCTAAATGTATTGCAAAGCTCGAGAACAGCTGAACCGATTTCACTAATTCTTTTTTTGTTGTGTTTGTTATTGTGAGGAGAAGGTTTTTATCGAAAAAAAAAATGAAAATTAGGATAGTGTAGGGTAGAGTAGGGTAGTGTAGGGTAGTGTAGGGTAGAGTAGGGTAGAGTAGGATAAAGTAGGGTAGAGTAGGATAGAATAGGGTACAATAGGGTATAGTAGGGTATAGCAGGGTAGAGTAGGGTAGAATAGGGTATAGTAGGGTACAGTAAAGTAGAGTGGAGTAGAGTAGAGCGGAAGCGAAGCACGTGGTACACCCTGCTGCTCACGGACGAGGCTCTGACGACCGAAAAATGGCGGGATATCCATTTAGTACACCTACTGGGGAGCTCAAGAACGTGGAAGTTCACATGAGGTCTCTAGTACTATTGTTGGCATCAGTACAGGATGTCAAGTCAGGGTGGACGAGTATTTCATATACCCACGGCAGCACCCATAAACTAAATTAGCTGGCTTACTGCGCGCTCACCAACCAGTAAGCAGCAGACAAGCGTGGTGAGCTATATCGTCTAAACCCCTTACACAATTAATCACACAACAAGCCATCCCTAAGTGCCCGGTGGCTCCGGAGGGGTCCATGTTATTGGCGGTATGCCTGGAACCTTTGGAGCCGGAGTTAATAATATCCGGGTGGGTGTCCCGAACTGCCACACGACCACTGCTAGCCAAAAGGATTTCGATAAATTAAACATACTGACATACAACGTCCGCACCTTAAAATCTGAAGATCATCTGATCGAAATTGAAAACGCCCTTGACTACATTAACTGGAATATAATGGAACTATCGGAAGTAAAAGGTGACGGGGAAGATACTCTACAACGCACCAAAAATTATTTTTTACTACAACGGGTGCCCAGGAGGTCAGTCCAGAGTCGGGTTCCTAGTCTCAAGTAAGTGGAAACAAAACCTTCTGGAGTTCAAAACGTATTCCGATAGAATAGCTCTACTTAAATTCCAGATTACCAAAAAGAAAACACTCACCATCTTCCAAGTATATGCTCCTACATCTGCATACCATGACAAAAAAGTAGAGGAATTTTACGACATTCTTAACATGGCATATTTCGAGCAAGAAGGAACTTGGACTATCGTTCTAGGTGACTTTAATTCCAAAATTGGTCCGGCTACAAACCATGACAATCGAGACATCTTGGGGAAATATGGTTTTGGTGCTAGAAATTCATAGAGCGAACGATTACTTCAGTTTGCTTATGGGCAATATTTAAGTATTAGCAATAGCTTTTTCTTCATGAAACCACACCGTCGATGGACATGGGCTTCTCCCAATGGAATCACGAAACATGAAATCGACTTCTGTTTGACTTCGAATAGACATACATTAAGCTACAAATTTTGAACCAAATACGATACAGCTCAGATCACTGACCTTTGCGTGTAGTTGTGAGACTCAATTAAAAAAATCACAGAACACAAGTTATTCGTAATACCATAAGACGGTTTGACAGATTATTTCTAATTTCTTGCAAAGATAAATTTAACATAGAACTGAATATAATAGTTTTTCCCGCCTGCAAAATATGGACACAAAAGACGTACAGCAACAGTACACAAATATAAAAGAAACAATCAAGACAGCTAACCACAAAATAAAACTACTAAAGCGAAAAAATTTCAAACTCGGCGACACAACTCTAAAGCTAATCAAGGATAGACTACTAACTTATGGCTCGCAGCAATTTAAGGAAATAGACAAGAACGTTAAAAAAAGCATTCGGACGGATGTACTATAATGATAGATTAGTGCAAGTAGCTCTGGAAACCAATAGGTATACAGAAAGAACAATCATAAATTAACAAAATCAAAGACAATTCAGGAGTGACACATTACGGAAAAGATCAGTCCTAAATATTTGCACCAACTTCTACAAACAACTGTATTCTCAGGGTATAAATGCCACTTCAAACCCCTCTCAGAATATCACAACTTCCCGCTCGCAAACCACAAATGTGCCTCCAATCACAGGCCACGAAGTCCATTGTGCACAGCGCAGTATGAAGTATTCTAAAAATCCTGATGAAGCCCGTATGTCTACAGAAGCCCTTAGAATAGGAGGATCAGAGCTACTTCCTTAAATCACTAAACTATTGAATTGCATACTCTATGCTGACACAGAGCACGTGAAAAGAGTCTGTACACGCCTGGATAAATTTGTGTTTGCTCTTCGAAAGCTAAGACGCATAGGTGATACAGAAACAGCTCTTAAAGCAAATCACGGATATGTCTCATCAATGCTATGTTATGGACTAGTGATATGGGGTAACTCATTAGACGTAAACAGAGCTGAATATTTGGAACATTGCAAACCCTTATTTAAATCATTAAAAATTCTTCCACTTCCTTGTCTATACAATAATATAATAAAATATATTTATGAAGTCTGTTTATTCGTAAAAAAATATTCTCACTTGTTCCCATTATATGAGCACGTTTCCAAAATAGTACAGAACAGGAGTCCAAACGAATTGCTGGTACCTTTTTTTTTTTAATTGAGATAAACTAGTGCTTGACTGCGATCCCACCTGATGGTAAGTAGCGATGCAATCTTTGATGGTGAGGCGCACTAGTTTATTAAGAGCCTATTCACTCTAGCCTTGAAGACACCCAAATTATAATCGGACGGGAAGACCGCAGCAGGCAGACTGTTCCAGTCCTTCGAACGCGGTATAAACGACGAGGCGAAACGCTTAGTCCGGACCGTAGAGGTTTCAACAACGTAAGGGTGAATATTCGACGTACGTCAGGTTGTCCGATGGTAGAATTGCGATGGCGGAATCAAGTCATGCAATTCCTGCGCACACTCTCCAAAATGCATCCTGTAAAACACCGAAAGGCTGGCTACCCTACGCCTATGCTCAAGGCTTTGAAGGTTGGACTTAACCAAATCTGGATCACCAATTAGCCTCTTTGCACGCCTTTCCACCGAGTCCAAAGCTGCCAGGTGGCATTTTGCAGCACCAGCCCATATGTGACTGCAGTACTCCACACACGAACGGACCTGTGCTTTGTATAACATTAAAAGCTGTCCCGGTGTGAAGTACCGTCGGACCTTTGCAAGAACGCCCAGCTTCCTAGCAGCTACCTTGGCTTTGGACTCAATGAACCGCCCAAAGTTAAGGTCTGAGGGAATTTCAACCCCCAAGAGCTGAAGGCAGTCGGTGTACTCCAGGGATAAATTCCGAAAAGTAGGAACCAAGGTGCACGGGCTCCTTTTGGCAGTGAAAAGACACGCTTGTGTTTTGGCGGCGTTGAATCCCACTAGATTGGCTTCACCCCACTTGGAGACTGCCTGAAGTGAGATATTCGTTCGCTCTACCATAGCCTCTGTTTCGGACCGGATTAGCTCCTTACTAGCCCGAACACTGGGCAGGTATCTCTCTACAACTGTGCTATCATCTGCATACCCATAGATACCGGGCACCAGCAGATCGTTGATATGCAACAGGAAGAGAGTTGCAGAGAGAACAGACCCCTGAGGAACTCCGGCATTAATCGTCATGGGCTCTGATGAGCATCCGTCGACAACAACTCGGAGAGACCGTTCACTCAGGAAGTCTTTTACCCAGTTAATCAGACCAGGGGAAATGCCATACGCTGGAAGCTTACTCAATAGGCTAGCGTGCCATACCCTGTAGAAGGCCTTCAAGACGTCTAAGGAAACGGCAATCGCTTCCCCATTCTTCTCGAGAGCCTCGGCTCACAAGTGGGTGGCATAAACCAGTAGGTCCCCAGTAGACCGCTTGCGGCGAACCTAGACAGAGACTACACTTATACAGCAGGAATTCCTATTGCATGGCAATCAAAATTTTTAATAAACTACCTGCATACATTAGAGTGTTGCCTACTAATAAATTCAAGAAAATAATTTTCGATTGGCTTTTGGATAACTGTTTCTATTCAGTAAATGAATTTTTAAATCGAAAATATTGACATTATAGAAGTAATAAATATTGACATTATATTAGTAATAAATATTGACATTTTATTAATAATAAACATTGGTATTGTATTAGTAATAAATATTGACATTTTATTCATAATAAATATTGACATTGTAATAATAATAAAAATTGACATTTTCGGGATATTTTTTGACATTATTATAATATTTTTGGATAACGTTTTATTATTCATATTAACATTATATAAAATAGTTAACATTGAATAACATCTTATTTTTAATAATGTACGCATAAAAATAACGTGGTCCCTAAAGTTACACATATTAATTATAATTTTTTTTCTGTATTTGGTTGGTTTAATTTTAAATGTTATTCAGTATTGCATGATTTGTAACTATGTGCATTGTAAATTATATACTCATTTAATATTTTTACACCAGTAAAGGTAGTATATGTGATTCTGTTCAATATTAAGATCTTCATGCACCATGTACTCAGAAATAAACGATTCTATTCTATTCTATTCTATTGTATTATTCTATACAGTCCCCACAACATTTTGCCATTCCTTGATAACACTTTTGCACAAAAAGGGTGATTAAACGACATAAATAACTATCGTCCTATTAGTCTTGTTTTGCATTTATATTTAAGCGTTTGTGAAAGTTATCAAAAGCCGCATCTCACAACAATTTGACTCCCACCAACCTCCCGAACAAGCTGGATTCAGACGAGGTCTGTCTATCACTGACCACTTGCACACTTTAAACCAAATTATTGAAAAGTGCAATGAATTTAATATACCCTTGTATCTGGCATTTGTCGACTTTGCAAAGGCTTTCGATAGTATCGACCATGATGCACTCTTTGACGCTTTGACCAACCAGAACATGGAGCCCACTTACATTAATATACTAAAGACCATCTACACTCATAGTACAGCTTTAAGTAAAATTAATAATGTAGGGCCATTCTTTCCAATTGGGAAAAGAGTCAAGCAAGGAGACCCATTATCCCCAAAGCTCTTTATTGGCACCTTGGAAGAAGTATTTACATCCCTAGCACAGAACTGGTCAGACAAAGGGTTAGTCATTGGTGACAAGAGGCTATCAAACCTATGGTTTGCCGATAACATCGTACTATTCTCTTCTTCTTCAGCGAACTTGGATAACATGCTCGCAGATTTGAAGAAGGCAAGCCTCGAGAATGGGTTTCGGTTGGACATGTCAAAGACCAAACTCATGACCAACAGTATTAAAAGGAGGCTGTACATTGAGGGCGAGGAGATTGCATATGTCCAGGATTATGTGTATCTTGGCCAAATAGTCTCTTTTCAAGCGCGACCAGATAAAGAAGTTGCTCGACGCACTGAGAGTGCCTGGTGGAGCTTTTGGTTAATGAAAGAGCTTCTCAAAGGAGATCTCCCGCTATGCCTGAAACGGAAAATTATAGACAGGTGCATTCTCCCTATACTTACGTATGGAGCGCAAACCTGGTCTTTGACGCTTCATCAGAGGTCCAGGCCACAACTAAGATTAAAGATGTTACCCGAAAAGCTGCCACTCTAAAGTGGGATCGGGCCGGACATGTTTCTCGCATGTCGGATGAACTGTGGGCTAAAAGAGCCCCTTATTGGGTCCCATTAAACGCAAGGCGACAACGCGGTAGACCAAGGCGAAGGTGAAGAGATGAGCTTGATAAGTACTGGAGGAACTGGTCTGCAATGGCCGAAGATAGACGTTTGTGGAAAAAGGAGAGGGAGGCCTTCGCCCAGCAGTGGGACATAAATGGGCTTACTAACTAACTATACAAATCTGTGCAAGAAACATCTAATGGAGCGGACTTTTTTCAGCTATCTTCGGAGTGCAGCATGGGGGAGAAAACAGCAAGCAATTACATTACATTTAATTATTCTTGACGAAGGATCTTACACATTCCTCGCACATATTTCTCATTTACATCTATCCCAGAATTTTTTAGCTCTTTTGTGTAAAAAAATACCTAAATCCACTAGCCGTTTTCCACATGAGCTGCGCCCAAACCAAGTTTTAAAAATTGAGTTAACCACTGGTGAAACCTAGCGCACTGACATAGCCACCTCGCGGCCTCGCCTCGCACAACTTTGGTAGAAAATTCTTCTTTATCAGTTTCACGTCATCAAGTGATTTTTAACTTTGTGTTAAAAATACCTAAGTCTCTGTGTGCCTATATGGTTTAGGAATCCCCTCTATTCCTCATGGATCCGAGACCATTCTGGAAGTATTATATTGTGTCTTTACAAATAAAAAAAAAACAGTATTGGTTCATAATGGAGTTTTGAGATGATACTTATAAAAAGTACCAGATTTTAGAATCCGTCCGTTTAAAAGTCAATCAAAAGTAAACTTACCAAATATTTTCACTACTTTGTTCCAATAATTATTAGTATTTTCTTTGTTCGGATCGTTGGTCAAAACGTTATTGTATTTTAATTTCAAACTTTTCTCCATTGCATTTAAAAATGCTTTTAGTACTTGCGGTTCCAAAATTATTTTTGGATTCTTCGGTATCTTTTTCGAAGACTAATGAAAAGTAAATAATTCTCATTAAAATAATGTGCAGTTGGAAAAGAAATAAAATACAAATGCAATTTATAAAATTGCAAAAGTGGGTCGAAGTAATAAAAATTTGTTACTAAAATGTATATATGTATTCCTTACCCCTGTAAAAGCATCTGTTCGCACAATAAGTGCCGGGAAACCAATTTTGGACCGTGCTTGGCAAAGCCCTTCTAATACTGCGAAGGAAAACTCAGTGCTGGCACTTTGTGATGACGTTGTTAGTATGGTAAAATGGCTAAAAATATAAACTAAAATTACACACTTAAGTACAAGTACACACTTAATATATTCGTTTGGCTCTAGCGGTTGGCTTTGGTGGTTGGCAGAAATAATAGAACGCTACCATAGCTCAAAATTGACAAAGAATCTCTCATACCAAAGCCCACTGTTATAAAGTGAGCAGAAAAGCATAATAAATATTTAGACCGTATAGTCTGCAATCGTATATGCGTAGTTAGCAAAACATCACGATATATGCTCACATGTAGACGCAGTTAAAGAGGTGACCAGACGGTCGCAAACTAGCGTTCCAGCCAAGGCGACCTTGCCAGTTTCAATCCCTGTAGACAGCAGTTGTAATCCATGACTTTCGGTTGGGAGGCGCGGTTTCCCAACCACCGAACGTGTTGGCGTGTGGTTTCAATCCTTGTAGCCGTAACACAAACTAAACACATAAATCAAGTTCCAAACAAGGTAGAACGTTAAATTGAATCCGTTTGGCCACCCCTTAAGATACAATTCCTTAAACTAAGGCTACAATATACACTTTAAAATAGACAAGACTGTTCAAATCGTAAAACATTTCTCGTGTAATGTTTTTTTTACTAAAATGGTAAGAGCACACTAGTAATAATTAATCTGAAAGAATAAGCATTAAATTTTACCTTAACTCATTACAGTAGTTTTTAGACGTCAAGTCAAGATTTATAACAGTAAGGGCAGTCTTATTGAACATTTGAACAAAGTCTAGTGCATTTTCGTTATTTTTATCTTCAAAATCTGGAACTATGAAAATTCCTTTGATAGATCCTATTTTGGAAGCTTCTTTTAACATTTTGGTGCAGCCATTCTGTGTTTGGAGATTCTCGGTTGATATTTTTATAGTAACACTGTACTCGTTCCACGATCTGGTGAAATGAAAAATGATATGACACACAATTTTGTTCTTTCTTATTTTTTCAAATGTTTTGTAATAGTGAACCACATATTTGCCAAATAACACTGACGAACAAGGGGATATTAATTTTTAGTTTCACCTTTTGTAGACTTTAGTTAGTCGTGTTAATTTACTAATTTAACATAATTTCGTTAATTGTGACTTCAGTTCATCTCCCTGATAATATAATATTATGTCAAGAACTTTTTTAAGTTTTAAATATTTTATCCATCACTACACTGAATTAGTGATTCTAGTAGGTATAGGTATAGGTTCTAATAAAATAATATCTAACATATCGGCGTTATGAATTTGAAAAAAAGAATACTTACACAAACTTTGTCTGCCAATATCCACTGATATTAGACCTGGTGTGTAACACTATGCTTCTGGCTCCGTTTTTGACTAGGCTGTCAGCTACTTCTATTCCAATACCATTTTCGTCACAAACTACTATATACACACCATTTGAGTTGTATTTCATTCTGAAAAATTGAATATAATTGAATTTAGCTTAAATAAATGTGTGAGTCAAGAGCTAGGGACAATGGTAAACATTCCACTTAAGTATTGTAAAAAAAATATCAAAGTCACACAACAAACTGTTGAGTTAGATATTACCACTGCAATCTGTGACACTTAAATAATTATGATATGTAAATGGCAGATATTTTAACGAGGGATGCAGTTTTATTCACAACTAAATGTACAATGGTACCCATCATCTCAGCACCCGTCATATAGTCACTAACTCACATTACTTTCATATCAATCTTCAGATAATTCATTCATCTTTTCTTTGGCTTCCCTCTCCATCCATCCACATGTATACTCATAACTCTTTTAATAACATTGAGCTATTAAATATACCTACTATATATTGAATATTGAAAAACCAGTAAACAAATAAATTCCAAATTCAAAATAATAAAATGAAAGTATATTACCAAAAAAAATACCTACTTAATGTTTCAAAGGGCAGCTACAATAGAACCGCGATGGTTCTATTGTAGCTGCCCTATTTATGTAAATTTATTTGTAGGCGTCGTATTGACGCCTACAAATAAATATTTGTGAAGACTACAAAAACAAATGAATGTCGTAGGATTATTGACTTGTATCTTACTGTTAGTAATAAAGATAAATAACCTTTAAAGACAGGGTTGCTTTCGTTTAGAGATAATCGAGTTTATTTATTGAGTGTTAAAGAAAAATATTAAATAAATGTAATGCAATTCTTGCTATTTTATTGCATAATTCGAAGCTTTTGATGGAATCGAAGAAATTAATAACAACAAGTTATTTTTTTGGTTATTTTATTAATCATGGTAATTGCAAATTCAATCTAGTGCAAGACTTTAATATAGTCTATATTGTATACAATAATGTTGTGGAGACAATAACGGAGATCTACAATTTTCATTAGCTCTACTCACCTTGGTTCAACATCAAAACCTTGTTTCATGATCTCAGGACTCCTCATTCTAATTATAACTTTGCCCACTTGCTTACTCGATGATAACAGTCTAAATGCTCTTGATATTTCAATGGGTGAATATTCTACCCTGGTTATTGGTCGCACAGTACCGTTGGCTATGCCTTCAGTTATTAGTTGTTGAATTATCTGAAATCAATAATATTTATTATTTATTACGTTGGAAGGTCTCCCACAGGGTAGACCGACGATCTGGTGAGAGTCGCGAAAATGCGGTGGATGCAAGAGGCACAGGCATCGAACGTCATACCAACGGACGATTATATCTCTGTACGCACTATGTAAATGCACTCCAGGAACATCCCATTGACTGGCCTGTTGGTCTAGTGGTTAGTGACCCTGATTGCTATGCCGGTCGTGGGTTTAATACCCACCCAGGACAAATGTTTGTGTGATGAGCACAATCATTTGTTCTGTGTCTGGATGTAATTTATCTATAATATGTATGTATTTAGAAATATATAAGTATGTTTATCACTTGTCTAGTACTCATATCACAAGCTCTGCTTAGCTTGAGACTAGACGGCGTTGTGTGATAGTTGTGGAATATTATATTATATTATATTATATTATATTATATTATATTATATTATATTATATTATATTATATTATATTATATTAGATTATATTATATTATATTATATTATATTATATTATATTATATTATATTATATTATATTATATTATATTATATTATATTATATTATCCCTGATTGATGGAAAACTATTTCAACTTATAAAAAGCAAAGATTTATTGGGATATTGCTCTGTGCATTTTTGTATTCATAATTGAATAAAGGCCTCCATTTGGATTGAATAATTCAATTAAACCCCAAGCAAACCCCAGCGTTCGCTCTCTCATTGTCTTTCTATTGTGTACCTTATTACAGTATTCGTAAGGTTTAAAGGTCCTTAATGTATTCACTACAGAGCGTTTTAATTGAAATAGATTGAGGGGATGCATCTCGACATACATTTTCACTGTTTTTCATACAGCCGCTCTTACGCGATTATGACATTATTACGCATTTTTCATTAGATATTTTGGAAACACAGTATTTTGTGGATATTATCTAGGCTTCTATGGAAATCAATTTCTAAATTTGTGTAAAACTAATCCAGTTAAGACCTCTGAAAATCTGCTATTTTGCATGAAGTTTGACACTTCATAATTTACTCAAAAATTAACAAAGTCAAAAAAGTACAACTATACAAGCCTAGTAAATTTTATCAAGATTCTAAACAATGACAATGTTTTTCAAAAACTTTTAAGTGTTTAAAAAAAACACGTATTTCATGGAACAAGTTTTGTAAAATATTCGAGTAAATCACGAAATTACTGAATGCCAACAGAGTTTTCAGGTATTATTACTCTTTTTTCGCGTTGCCTTTTCGTCAAACATCACGTTGGATTGCGTTAGATAAAGTAACAAGCTTTTGAACCATTCTCGATGTTTACGATAGGCGAGTGGAAAAGCAGCCTCTGCAATTTGCTAATTTACATTGACGAATAATGTACATATTTTTTTTTTATTACAAAGTATTCATAGTTTTACCACAAAATATTAATCTAAATATGTTATTAGTTCTTTCTATGTATTTATATGGAATTTCACATTACATGTCACACGGGACATAATTTCACAGTCGGTAAATGTTTGTGATCTTAAATTAAACTCGCTTCAGAAAAACAGGTGTAATGTACAAATTGCATAAAGGTAGTGTCTCTCTAAAAATACACCGACTTGAATGCTATATCCAATTTATCATAAACAAAAACCGGCAAGAATAAAAAAAAAATGTTAGCTCTGTCCATACAAACGGCAAAAAAAAACTTAGGCTTGGCAAACATCCAATTTTGTTGATATATTAATTACTTATAAAAAGGTGGACGACCGTTAAGAAAATATAGCATTGAAATTGCAAAAAGTGAGGCGGGATTTCGTTTGTATTTTTAGTAATACAAATTCCAGAAGTAGGATTTTATAATTATGTATTTAACTCCTTTTTTTGTTTTTTTGTGTCAAAAGTAACATTACCCAAAATCGGATATAAAAAGATTTTTTTAAATCCATTTAACTTTAATTAAACTATTTTTTTTTCTATTTTGTGGTCAAGTAATAGAAAAAGGATACACAAATTGTAACGTCACCTCGTTCGAATACGATTACGACCTTGATTAAAATTAGAAGTGGCAACCTAAAAAGGGTGATTAAACTTGCTCTGCAAGTGATTTTTTTACATAAAATAAAACATATAATTACATTAAACCTATTGTTAACACTGCGATTAATAAAGTTAAAACTTGGTGTACAATTTTATTTTCTTGCATAACTTATCACTACTTACAAGTATACAGAGCAAATATGTGCTATTTACTAGACTACCCGTCAACGTGTATGTAATTTTCCTTCCTACATCCACTGCAGCAAAGTAAGTGGAATTTCTAGCGATGTCAGAACTAAAAGCACTGGAAGCACTGAAAGTGCTGAAAGCCGCTTACAACATGTTTTGAGTTTAACATTTACAACTGTAAGGTAAGTTTCTCGTACGTCTATCAAGTATAAAAGGTTTTAAAAGGAAATAGTTATAATTTTTTCCATTTGACAGTATCGTTTTTCATTGATAAACCTAGTGCAGAAGCGATCACTCACTAAAAGTAACTTTCTATTAGTGATTCAACGTTCGCCTGGTTTTTTCCCAAGTTAAAAACTGCTGAAAACCGGTATTTTATATTGAGTGGCTGCCGATCAGTTACTGGGTAACACTATGATACCCTTGGCAAGACTGTTGTCAGATTACCTGACTTTTGACTATCAATAACGACTGTCAAAAATTATCTAATGACAACTGGGAAACTTGCTCAGGAATCTCATTATGTTAAGAGTATCTAAAGTGCGGCTGTTATTACTTACATACATAATCAGCCTTTTTAATGTTCCCATTGCTGGGACTCGGGCTTCCTCTTTAGTTAAGCGAATGGCCGTAATCCACCACGTGGGCCCAGTGCGAGTTGGTGGATGTCAAATGTTTTCGAATTTTTTGTTCTGGACATGTCGTTTTCCTCACGATATTTTTTTCACCGTTTTGAGAGCAATGGTGATGAAATAAATTACACATCTGCCTACACCTCGTAAATCGGGGCCGTTACCACTCGGCCACCACTGTTATTACAGCCATTGTGATGGTCAAAATGTTCTAAACGTAATCGTATGATAAATGAGAATCGTCAATGCAGATAAGAGATCACTGTCACCTGTCGAGACCACTTTAAAGTTTACTGTTAAGTTAAATCGAGACTGTTTTTTTAAAGATAAGGTTACTGAAGTTAGAACTACATTAGACCGACGCATACGTGTAACACACCTGATTCGTACAGGTCACGCGGTGAATTAAGATCGCTCGGCAAAACTGGAAGGGGCATGCGCAGTATTCAATTCTAAGGTCTATTTGGCGACGTGCGGGCGGGTGTGCGCCGACGGCGACACATCATTGGTAGATCAGCCGCTCTTCAATTCCCGCGTTGCGTTCACGCGTCTCATTAGATACTGTTGTAAGTACTTGGGTACTGTTGCGTACAGCTTGTGTTATCGTATTAGTAATACGTAGTGGTAAAAAAAAGGTTAAAAATAAAGTTTTAAAACGGCAAGCCAGAGAAATGGTTCACGACTTGAATTGTTACGTTATGAAAGAAACTAACGAAATTTTTTTTTTTTTTTTTTTCTGAATTTACCTACTTACAAGATAAATTACAAGCAAAAACTAGTGTTATTATAAGTTATGTTACAAAGGTTCCAACATACGAAATTAAAAATAAAATCCTGACATACTAAGAATTTCTGTGCGCAATTGTACACATGCGCCGATTGCCCCCACTACTTTCACCGAGTGATCTTAATTCATCGCGTGACCTGTACGTAGAATGACGTCGTAAAGCATCGCATGGCTTAGATCAAGGTGTAGCTCTGTCTAGTTTCCATATAAAATGTATGGAGACCGACGCGCCCAGATCATGCCGTTCTGGGCGCGTCGGTCTATCTCCATACATTTTACTAGCTTAACACTGGCAAGTGTCTATTAATTTGAGGTCACAGTATTTGTAAGAAATAAAATAGACATGTATTATATTACACGCGTATACAGCGTAATTGCGTCTAGCAACTAACAAGACTCGTGACTCGATTATTGATGAAGTTTTCTTTTCGTATTCGTTTACCATAGCTAAAAGGTATTTATTTCAGTAAAAAAAAAATGCATACACATTCCCGTTTGTACCCTAGATTCTTCCCTCTACCTATTTAGATTCGTGAAGTTATCACAAAAAAAAAGTAAAATTTAGGAAGTCGGTGTTTTAGTTTTTCGTTATTAAACACGATTTTTTGAAATTAAATCGATATGCCACATAGATATAATTAATTCAGAAAAAGCCTACCTGTTTTTCTTTAGAGTTCTCAGATCTAAAAATGCCAGAGAAATCAATAGCCCTGTATGATCTATCTTCCTCCAAAAAGAACATTCCAATGTTTCTATTCTCGCTCATATCGTAAAAGTTGAGGTCTAAGAAGAAGCCGGTAAGCCCGACGCATTTCATTGCATTCTGAAAAATAAAACATATTATGTGGAAAAAACTGGTAGGTAGCTTTCATAGCTAACGTGTAAAAAAATATTGTTACTTTCAACCTTCATAAAAACCTTTCAGTCGCTCCGGACCAGGTCTAAAGACACGAGAGGAGGCGTGGCGCGCCGATACCATAATTTCACCCAGGCATAATTTGTCTTTTTATTAGGGTAATTGACTGATTTTATTCTCCACAAAATAAACTTAAATAAAGTTGTGGTTAAGAAAAATCCTGGCACTGGGCACATTTCCAAGCACTATTGTCACTTTTTCCACAAAAAGGTACTAACAGCCAATACCTCTGCCGGGCTCGCCAAAGCAGTGTAATGTCTGTTTACAATTTATTAGTTTTTGAGGAAGATATTTTATGTATTTGTGCTATGGTTAGTGGGCGGACCAATAACAGAATACCGAAATTCACAATCTAGAATTCAAATTATCCTAGTATTTTGGCTTTGCTGTTGTTCAAGTAAATATAATATTGAACTATTAATAATAATTGCTTGTTTTCAGATTTTTTGCACCTACAAAATGACTAGACGCTCTAAATGGTTTTTACTTAATCATTTGTCTCTAATGATTAAGTAAAAACCATTTAGAGCGTCTAACAGCTATCACAGGTTTAAGGAAAAGAAATTGCCTGAAATGTACCAGGATGTGCCTAGATAGCTCCTATTTTTAACATGCTTGCTTTCAGTATAGGTGAAGAAGAAAATGGATCTTAGGTATCTATTTACTCACCTCCCTCACTGATCCACTTGTACAGTTGATGACAAAATCACAACTTTTGTTTGTTGCGTTAGTCTTTATCATATTCAAACATGAATCGTTTCGAGAGTAGCCGATATTATTTTCTGAAACATCACAATTTAAGTATTTCATAATTCATGGAAGTCGATACTAAACTACGGCTCCCGAGAATTATAAGAAATTGTTTGACTAAAATTTGTGGTACATTTCAACTCGCTCCGGTATTTGCCTGCCACATAATTACTTTTTAGTATTTACGTGCTTTATTCTGGATTTTTTAATAAAACTATAATACATACTAAACCAAAAAAAACCGGCCAAGTGCGAGTTGGACTCGCCCATGAAGGGTTCCGTAGCAGCAAGTAACATAATATAAAAGTTCTTGTAATGTGTTGTAACTTTGATCGATGTTTTAATAATAGTGTATTTTTTTCGATTTATGACGCATTAAAAAAAAACTACTTACTAGATTTCGTTCAAACCAATTTTCGTTGGCAGTTTTTATAGTAATGTACATCATATATTTTTTTTAGTTTTATCATTCTCTTATTTTAGAAGTTAGAGGGGGGGGGACACACATTTTACCACTCGCGCAAACTATTCACTTTAACTGAATAGTTTGCGCGAGAGACACTTTTTTACACAAGTGTCTCTCGCGCAAACTATTCAGTTTAGAAAAAAATTATTTTAGAAACCTTAGTATCATTTTTGAAGACCTATTCATAGATACCCCACACGCATGGGTTTGATGAAAAAAAATTTTTGAGTTTCAGTTCTAAGTATTGGGACCCCCAAAATTTATTGCTTTTTTTCTATTTTTGTGTGAAAATCTTAATGCGGTTTACATAATACATCTACTTACAAAGTTTCAACAGTATAGCTCTTATAGTTTCGGAAAAAAGTGGCTGTGACATACGGACGGACAGACGAACAGACAGACAGACAGACAGACAGACAGACAGACATGACGAATCTATAAGGGTTCCGTTTTTTGCCATTTGGCTACGGAACCCTAAAAAGGAGCATTCAATTATTGATATTAAAATAATCACATGTATAATTGTAAAAACAATACCTAATCGCAAATTAGGACGATCGAGGCAGAAAAATTGACAGCCTTGTGCCTTAATAAGAATAACTGAAATGTAACTTTAGACTGAAAAGACTTACCATCAAGTTTAGGAAACAATCGCAGCAACAAATTCTTCTTTTGCATATTACTGACAGTAGTAAATACGTAGCAATCCATAGACAGACATACAGCTATTACAGCTTGTCCTAGAGCTCCTGCCCCTCCTGTCACGAATACAGTTTTCCGTTTTGTGAGACGAGTCCTTATCGCCTGTAGGAGAAATAACATTTCTTAAGTACTTACTTCTCTCTTCTATCTATCTATCCGCAGTGTCTCAAGACGAAAGTCTAGCCAGTGATGACATATGGCTCCGAAACGTAATCGCTTAAAATAGGCCTCATCAGAAGACTTAAAGTCACCCAAAGGGCAATGGAAAGGGCTATGCTCGGAGTTTCCTTGCGTGATCGAATCAAGAATGAGAATATCCGCAGAAGAACCAAGGTTACCGACATAGTACGAAGAATCGCCAAACTAAAATGGCAATGGGCCGGGCACATTGCTCGCAGAACATATGGCCGTTGGGGCCGAAAGGTTCTGGAATGGAGACCACGTAACGGAAGACGTAGCGTTGGAAGACCTCCTACAAGGTAAACCGATGACCTGGTAAGGGTTGCCGGAATCCGATGGATGCGAAACGCGCAGGAGCGTTTATTGTGGTGACACTTACGGGAAGCCTATGTCCAACAGTGGACGTCTTTCGGCTGAAATGATGATGATGATGTTGAAATATCTACTTCATCAATATTATTGAAAGAAAAGAACCAAGGTTACCGAAATAACCCGAAGTATCACAAAACTTAAAAGTGGCAGTGGGCTCGCAGAACAAATGTTCGATGGGGACGAAAGGTTACAGAGTAGCGACCTCGTATAGGTAGATGCAGCGATGGAAGACCCTCTTCAAGATAAACTAATGATCTGGTGAGAGTTATCTATATCCAATAGTCGGACGTCTTATAGCTGAAATGATGATGATGATGATGATAAATATTGTTGACACCAAAAAAGAAACAAGATTCCTGTATGAAAGTAGAGATGTTTTTTTGTAATTTGATCAGATTACTTACAAGGAGTAGCTACTGTGTCAATATCTTTGCTAATTCGCCACAAAAAAAAAATATAATGAAACTGGAAAGAGTGAAGATTATCAAACTAACGTTGCTAAAGACTTCTTATGACTAAAATTATACCAAGAAAAGCCAACACCTTAGTTGACTGAGTATAGAATAGGTGTCATGATGCGGACGGTGGCTAAGCTGTTCTAAGATACTAATACTATACATTTTTTACTTGATGTCCAGCTTACCCTTTTTGAGAGAATAAATTATACGCCAGCCCACTGCAGGAGATAATCTTCTAAGACTGACAATATCCCAATTTGAGTTCATGTATTCAGTAATGTTACTTTTACACTAGACAGACCTACTGTAGGTACATACAGTAGATGCTTTGCTTAAGTTAAGGGATCATACAGCAAGCGTATACAAATATGTTTGTACGGCGATGACCTCAAAAAACTTGTATTCACTGTAAGCGAAGCGTATTTGTGTGTGCGTATATTTCGCTTGTTGTGTGAAACGACCTTTTACATCACATTAGAGTGATGTAAAAGGTCGTTTCATACATATGCCATCTCTATGAAGGATACATATTTAGTTTTACACATTATAGTATCTTGGAAATGAAATGAACCTATCTCTTCTATCAAACAGAATTCTAAGAATATTGCAAGCTTCCGACGTTCACTTTTATCAGAGAGATTATTTGTCCTGAATGAAGTTATTTTGGGCTTTTCTTATTTCTAGATGTTGCTCGTTAAATTTTGTATGTGTAAGTGCGTCTTTGAAGATTTATTTTATGTTATGTAAAACTTGTGTTGCTCTTTGATGTGGTTTTGTCCTAGAAAGTATTTTTTCGGTACGTATAACAATAACTGAACGAGAATAGATTTTGTAAATGACCAGATATTTTTAAACGTTCACGTGGTATTATGGCATCAATTAGTATTGACCGCACTCAATGCCCGAAATGAATCTCTATTTCCCTTGCTCACGCAGAAATTTGAGAAAAAGAACGACTCTACTGATTTAACTCTTCTTTTTTCTCAGTTGAATACTTTGTACAAGGTTCTTACGAAAAGAAAAAACAATGCAAATAAAAATAGAAAATTTTCAAGTTAAGTACGAGTATTTACATTTATCTTAAGTTTGACAGTAGACAGGGTTATTTGTAAAACACTAACAACCTTGCAGTACTGTATTACTAACATCATAAACCACAACTTTTGTTATACGTTTGTATGGGGGCGAAGCAAGCGATAGTACAATAGCGGAGGGTTAGCTTTGCATAAACTTCGCAATATTTAGAAAATTTACTTTAAATATTTTTATTTTTGTATGAAAGACTAAAATATGATAATTTAAAAAGAGAAAAATAAAAATTTAAACGTCATAGAACAAAAGTTATTGTTTATGATATCAGTAACATAGTCCTGAGAGGTTGCCAGTGTTTCAGAAATAATCCTATATAGCTAAGATATGAAAACGTCTGGGTCAGATGAACTAGTAGTTAGAAAGTACTTGTAAAAAGTGTTTTAAAAAATAACCCCATTCTCTCTTTCTTCATGCCAGTTGAGGGGGACAAAATGCATTTGGTCAGGCATTGATAAAATTACGCGTACTTGCCTGCTATTTTTTTTTTTTTTACTTTGATAAAGAAAATTAGACCCCAAGTTGAAAGAATTTTATAAAATTAATAAAATATTACACAAAATACGCAAAATATAATAAAAAGAAATATTGTCGTGCCACATTTATTTTCATATTCCAAGCTGCTTATTCCATAAGAAATTTCTCTCAGCTGATCAGATGACATAGATGAGAAATGTACAGTACACAATGTGTATAAATAGATCAGAAAACTTGGAAAAGAAAAATAAATATAGTTAATTATTGGACGTTCTAAGTTCATAAAATCTCCGATAGGTCTTTACAATTCTTTACTTATAGCTTTCAAGTGGGCATACGGATATTTGGTAGTGATACCAAATATCCGCATGCCCACTTGAAAACTATTATTAAAGTGACGATATTCTACAGATTTTTTTCTCATTGACATAGTTTCTTTCAATATCTAAGGATATTTAAGAAGCACCTTTTCTTAAAAGGCATAATATTTCAGGTATATTAAACTAACTAACTTTGATGTACATATTTAATTATCTTCAAAACAATAATTTTCCAGATTCGTCAAATAAGTCAAAAATAATGTTAAAAGTTTTTCAATTTGCCCGGTGAAATTTTGATATACTGAAAATATTCTTAATCAATGTTGCTATCACAACAACTAATGTAACCCCCGTCAGTAGTATCATACCTTAAAACCTAGGAAATTGGGGTGAGAAATCAGAATCAAAGTTAAGCCAAATAAGCATACTTGCGTAGGTTATTGCTACATACAGAAGGGAAAATTTTAACTGGAAGAACGCTTCGTGATATTATAGCAAATACTTTTTAAGCTGTCCATATGACTAAATATTAGTCGGACAAAATTTGAGACAGATTGACATGAGAAGATGAAGAAGAAAGACTTACCAAGCAGTAATATACAATAGCGTACGGAAGTGGTACGGTAGCAGCATCTTGCAGGCTCCAGTGTTCCGGAACTGGCCATAGCAAAGTGGGGTCTGCTTCCACTGTGCTGCCTAAGGCACCGCCAGCTACCAACCCCATAACTCTGTCACCGCTGTTGAAAATAATGAAATGTTACTTCAAGATAGCAATATTATAGAAGAATTTCGTATTATCCAGATTAATAAGTTTTAAAAAACCTTATTATCTTATTATATTAATAATTTTATGTACATTGATAACTTACTGTCTGTCAATGCCACTGAAATCCATTCCGAAAGATTTTTTGTCTACACTATTATTGCTAACCGCTTTTTCAACATCTTTTAGTGATATGCCAGCGTAAGATACCTGTGGAATATAATTATAAATATAACTATTGGTTTGGATCATTATTGGTATAAAGAAATGGTTGATAGTAACAACAAGGGGCTTTCATAAACATATTTGTGTGTTATTATGCTCCGTTCTCACAGAAACGATAGTCAATGGGGCCAAAAAATTCTAAAGCGAAGACCGATTTAAAGACGTACAGAATGCATCTTACAAGTGAATCGGTGACTTGTTGAAAAAGGAGAGAATCTTAGTATCGGACATTCTTTCGTAAAAATGACAAAAAAGATCTTTCAAGCCGAATATCAAAGAAAGGTATTGGATGCTCACAGAAACTTACTTAGTAACAAAAACATTAGATTATAAAACAAAATAAGAAGAATTTTAATGCTTACCTGTACTAAATTATTATTAGCTGCTGGAGTTAGAGCTTCAATCCACGTAAAGCTGTCCAAATCGCAAGCTAAACTGGTCAGGGTAACGTGTTTAAGCTTTGTGAATTTTGGAGCTGATGTATAGTAATATCCTCCCCATTGACCCTAAAACAGATAGAAAAGTAGTCAGTTAATACAAAAAGAAGAAGAACGACTTTCCTGTCGCAGGTCTGCTCGCAAAAACTCTTTTAAAATAAACAGCACCTTTATGCTCTTGTATTTGTTTTTCTTTTAATTTTTAAATATTTCTTTGTACACAAATAATAAAATAAACAACATTGTTCTCGTGGCTTAGACATAAGTTTGACTGTTTATAAATTCGGCACAGTTTTATAAACCAGAACATTTAAAGCAGGATTTAACGCGTTGTTGTAGTCACAAGCATTGTGGTCAAGCGGGGTTTCGGTAAATGCAAGTCACTGAAGCTGCAAGCAAAACCGAACATATTCAGTTGAGCTCAGTAAAAGCCACTCACATCAAGCGTTAAATAGCTGCGATCACACCACTCGTCTTTCAAAGGCGAACAATATATGAAATATAAAGCCAATTATTCCTCTTTGAACCTTCAGTGTAGGTATGGATTTGAACTAAAGAGGGTTATTTGAGGGTTATTTGTAAAACACTGGTAATCTTTCAAGACTATGTTACTAATAACATAAACAACAACTCAATCTATGACTTTTAAAAATTTCATCAGACTTTCATACAAAAATAAAAAATATTAAAAATTGAACATTCTAAATATTACGAAGTCTATGCGAAGCAAGCGATAGTACAATAGCGAAGGAGACCGAAGATCGGGCGGCGTGGTGCTTGATGCGCTTGCGCCACGTCATACAGGCGTAGGTAGGTATATCAAAATACAGAGTTGAAAAGTGAAGACAACAAAATCTTGAAGGTTTGTTTTTGGTAAATGAAAATATATAATATTTTGTAAAAAGTAACAAAACAAAAGTTGATGTTTATGAAGTTAGTAATACAGTTGCAAGGTTGTTAATATTTTACAATTAACCCTATATATGTTAAGTTATTCAAAGACATGTGACATTCACCAAACCGCACTGGGCCCGCGTTGTGAAATTACGGCCCATTCCCTCCCCTAGAGAGGAGGCCTGAGACCCAGCAGTGGGAACATTAAAAAAACTGACGATGATGTTAAGTTAAGGTATAGATGATGACGAAGGTTAAACATACCAACAGCGAAAGATAAGGATAGCAGACCAAAACCAGCAAAAGTTTTACAGCTTATTTTTGGACTTATTTCCTGTATGACAACAGCAAAACTGTATCAACATCACTGAATTCTCGCTCCAGGTAGCGATGTGTTAAAAGGCCAAGATTGTGCTCAAGACATATTGATAGATCGTTAGCTTGTCGTGCCGAAGCGGCACGAAAAAGCAATTCGAAGCTTGCGAAGAATTATAAATAGGATTCAATATTCTTTTGCGAAAGAAACAAGAAGGGAATTTAATATGTATGGCTTTCCAGGCAGGCTTGAGTTCAATAGTTCATTATCAGAAGGTTAAAGAACTCATGAATATAAACAACTTTTATAATGATGTCGATCCTACATCATTAAAAAATAAATTGCCGTTTCTTACAAAAATAAGCACTTAAATCAAATAAAATGGTCTCACGTCGACAGTTATTCACATCTAGGAAAGTTTGTACCCCTTTTAAAATTCTTTAAGAGGGTGCAAACTTTCCTGTTTTAATCAATATAAAAATGAGTAATTAAATAATCTATATGTTTATATGTAGATACCTTTCTCAAAATGTTGACAGCTAAATTTTTCTCCAGTTGGTTTTTGTATATCCCAGTGCTAGGATTGAATGAAGGTGCATGGAAATCCTCAATAACCACCAAGCCTATTTTGTCAATTCCATTGCTTCTTAATTTTTTGACGAAACCTAAAAATAATTTGAAACTAATATGGTTTGCAAAATGTTCATTGTGGGTTACTTAACTACACACTTTTCAAACATGAAACAAAAGTTATACATCAGCAAACATTCACTATCGTCATCTAAAGTATTGTTTAATTTTTGGAGAGGTGTAACAAAATGCAAGCCAAATCAATATAACCAATATATAAAAGTAAACTGTTTTTCTCGCAGATTCACTCTTGCCTCTCTTGTGCGAATTATAATTTTTTAACAAAACAAAAAAAAAAAATAGGTTTACTGACACATTCAGCCCAGTTTTAGTGACACTGGGCTTGACATGCCCACCACATGCCGATCAAGCGGCGAGCATGTAAAACATAAAACTGTCCTGATATCGTAAGACGGGCAACGTCAGAACACAAAAAAGATGGCGGGACGTCTTAAGTACTTAGAAATTGTCAATAAGTGTCCCAGACTCAAAAACAGTAGATAAAGGCAGGTTTTTGTCAAACATTGGGACAATACAGGCTAGATAACATGTATTATAATAGTGACACTAAGCAATTTGTTCAAAAAAAATCCGTTATTAGTTTGGTACTTCCAGATACTACTTTCAATCCTTTTCCCATGACTTAGGCTCACATTGCGTCAACCTTAACCTTACAAACGATTTTACTTATTTATAATATTCATTTAGATTGATGCTATTTCGTTAAACAAAATATCCATTATACCTAAAGCTCCACAGTATGGCAGCCTTTCCGACACCAATACCACCCGCTTCGTTTTATTAAGTTCATCATACACGCGAGGCACCCAATCTAATTTATTATCACAATTTACATAAGTAACATCCATGAGATTCCGCCTTTTCAATAATATTAATATTTGCTTTCCATCTGACATAGAAGTCATGACGCTAAAGTGGTTCATAAGTCCTTGAAGCTTTGGCACTCCCGACTCTATTGCTAAAACGAAACTGTCCTTTGAGATATTTCGCAGCAACTTCAATTTCTGTAAAAGTAAAATGAACGATCGGATTTCAATGAAATTAAATTTTGCTGGTATACGGCTAATGTAACTTAGTCGTACTGATCCGCTATACTATATTTTTAGTAATTTGTTTTATAACTTAATAAGAGAATATACTCGTAGATAACAAAGAAAGAATGAACAAAAACTCGTTCGTTTTGTAGCTAAAATATTCTAGTTTTCAAATAGGCTTTATACAGCTAAGATTTATACAGCAACTCACTAAATACTAACTAATAACTTCACTCATTTGAGAAACAAATTACTCTTCAAGGACGTCTTCAGTATAAATCCGCAATAAAATGAAAACCATATTAATTCAATAATCATCCCTTACCTTCTCATCTTCCATCAAATTTTCAATAATAAAAACATTTGCTTTATTGACATCAGAATTTTGAACTAACAAAGTATCAAAATCAATATTGACATTTATAATTGAAGCAACGTCAATCGTTACGTTGGGTACATAGTTTGAGATATCCTTTATAATACAATTTATATTTGTATTAGATGTTACGATTTGGGTAGCTTTAATACTTTTCAAAGTAGTGTTTTCAGCTACAATTTGGAGTATTATCTGGAGACCAGTTTTTAGCTGAAACAAAATATATCACCTTTTAATTTTCAATATTTCAGCTTTCAATCATGGTTAATATGATACTGACTAGGTATATGAAAAACTTTGATACAAGTGAAGAAAGTTTATCATTGCGACCGGGATGGAATTTGTCCGAACCACAGGTGAGGGTGTTATGTAGCCGAGTACTGCAGTAACACATCACGTGTATCAAACGCTGATTTTCAATATACTTAGGAAGAAAACGGGGGTTGACACGCGACTCATGTGGGTCGCTTAGCGACCAGCCCGATAGGATAAGTGTTATTAGTTGTGGTGGCGGTGAGCGCCAGCATTTATCCGCACTAGTACGGAAAACAGTAACTTATGTACCTAAAAGTTATGTAAGAAAGGATTTTCAAGTAAGCTTATTAAAAAAAATCTAGTATTTATTACCAACTAGCTTATTACATATACATCATTAAAAATAATATTTTTAGTAATATGATTTTCATGTTGTAAACATTTTGCTGGCTTTTCATCTTAGATGCAAGGCTGCAGATTAAATCCTGTGCCAAGAACTCTCCAGCGTGATTGACATTCAATTAAGAATCTAGCTTATCCTATGAGAAAATGTGAGGAAACGCTGCCTTTAAGCTTATATCTTTAGCTAGTTTTCAATTTAGATGAAGGAAAGGCTAGACAACAAATTTTAATATGTCATATATTCCATAATTCTCAAACTTACACTACTAAAAGTACTTTAACATAAATTTTTGGACATCAAATCTATCGCACTTACATGTTATGGACATTCAAATTCTATTATTAAGCGTATCGCATCACTAAATTCATTGACATGTATTAGCTCAATAAAGGGTGTAAGGGACAGCCCTCCACAAACTTTAAGGGCTTGCTCAGTAGATGAAACTGAACAACCTTCCACAAAAATTTTTTTCAGGAAACGAAAAAAAAATCTGCCTCACCATACAAAATTATAAACTTGATTGGACAGTTTGTATGGAGAGGCCGATTTTTTTTTTCGTTTGCTACAAAGCTTTCGCGTTAAAATACTGATTTGGATTTTATTAAAAATATAGTGAAAATTTTTATACTGAAAAGTAATGAAACTATTTTAATTTGATGCACATAATTCCGTCATAATATAAATACAAGCTATTTTGTATGGTTTTTATCCTTTTTTTGTTCTATAGGGTGACTGGTAATTAGTGAAACTTATACACGTGATTATACTCATAATTACAAACAACTTCCCCAAATATTTTTTTTTTATACTCATTAGTTTTATCATAATAACAAAACAACTGTTCGCGCAAATTCGCGCCCATCGCGGTCACCCATCGGTTAGCGTCCATAGCATTGTTTTGCAAGAGGCACGGGTGCTCTATCACTATTGTAGGTAAGGTACATGAGACAACGGCGGGCGTTATTCGGCTACCAGCTGAACTTTGTTATTGTGATAAAACTAATGAGCATAAAAAAGTTTCTTTGGGAAAGTTATTTGTAATCATGAGTACAATCACGTGTATTATTATCGGTCACTAATTACCAGTCACCCTATATATTATTAAAAGTTGGCACTATACGTTGTTTTCTTTCGTTCTAGAAATTTTTTTAGTTATAATTAACCATTTTTCTCTCGTTTAATGCAAAAATATCGCTATCATTAAAACTTACGTCAACATTATCCATTGAGTAGTATGGATAAAAATCTTTTATTAGCAAATCTTCTGATTTCGGCTGGACAACAGGTTTATCAATAAATCTAACGTTATCCAGCTCGACTCCTGCACACCTGAAAAAACAATTAACTTTGAATACAGTAAAATGGGGTGAATAGAGACTTAGGGGTGAATAGAGACAAAACTTTAAAGGGTATTTTCTCGATATTTAAATATTTTTTGCAGCATGTAACTATATCAATTGTTTAATGAATCGTTATTCTAAAAAATCAATGCTTTGTTAGAGGCCGATATTATAGTATCGAAGTGAAAAACCAAACCAAAGTTTTGTCTCTATTCACCCCGTTTTACGTATATCATGTTTTTGGGGTTTTGTACTTGTAGGGTAATTAGCGGACTCCTACTACTAAGTAAGTAGTCGTGTTTCTTTGCAACTCCTCAAAATTGGATTTCATTGGATAGCCAAAGAAAGGAAGATCTATATAAAAACCTTTGTGAAAAATGAAAAAGGTAAGTAAGACGCATCTTTGTGAATGTTACTATATAGCGTGCAGTGGTGGACTAAAGAGTTTATACCACGTACATCGAAGGACTGAAACAATTTGCCTGCTGCGGTCTTCCCATTTCATTATAATTTAGGTGTCTTCAAGGCTAGTGTGCTCTTGATAAACAAAACCGACTCACAATTAACGATATTTGCTTACTATCTGGTAACATCGCAGTTAAGCATTAGTATATGTCAATTTAAAAAAAAAATAGATTGAATGAACAGAGGCTTTGCGCAGATTTCAAGTAACTTAGAATAAGGACAGGAAGTTGATGATTATTTTTACTAAGTTTTAACGTTGGGTCGACGTTCTATTTTTCTTATTCTGCCTATTTTATATACTTGTCGTTCGATTTTCGAATCTAATAATAATATGCTTTCTATTTGAGTGCACGACAGTAATCTTCCTAAGTTATTGAAATTTTCCGGAAAACCATTCCTTTTGTTGATTTCTCATAAATATTTCATTCCACGAACATGAGAACACTTCAAACGGACTTCAATTGAGTGACATCTGAAAATTTACGAACCCTATTTGTTTTGGAAGTATTGTGTTGTGTTGTGTTTGTATCTTTTGATAGGTGTGCATATTACTACGAACTGTATTGTAGTCGGTTTATCTTACTTACGACCTTCATCAACAGATTGACGGCTGAACGAAAATCAAAATTTACTTTACGTCTTGGCAAAATATTTCAAATTGTCTGGGCTGGTTAAATCTAACATTAAAATTTCAATTTTAAAATCTATGCATATTTCTATATCTATTATTTTGAAATATTTTAAACTCGATTTTAATGTATATTTCTTTAAATAAATACAAATACAATAATAAATTGTAATTAAATTAGTCGCACTGATATTATGAAGGCAAAAGTTTTATGCATGTACACACACATGCATAAAACTTTGTGTATGTTTGATAATCCTTTGATGTTCAAACGGATGAACGAAATTTAGCACACAAGTAGACCATATCCTGCAAAATATATGCTATACTCCTAAGATAATTTGCAACTTTTTAAGCAAATAAACCCACTGGCAGAAGCTAGTAATATTTTTGAAGCCTACAATCGTATTTTAAATTTTGAATCTCAATAGTGGCAAGTTTATACCATTAACTATATTTTCTTTGACAAACTTTTTGTTTCTTGTGAATACCTACTTTAAAAAGAATTACACGTTCGAATATATCTTAGAAAAACATAAAATATTATTTAAATCAGACATTTCTATTGACTCAACTGAGAGTTTTTTTAAATTTTATATAAAAAAAATATAATGGAAATATGCAGCTAAAGTTTTATGATTTTAAGTACTTATACTCAAAAAAGAATTAGAAAGAGTGAAAACCAAGAATACGTTAAGTGATACAAGATTTGTATTACTTAATTTATTTAAAAAAAAAAAAAAATAAGTTATTATAGTATTTACGGTACCTCACTGTTCCATGAATGCTATTATACTGGGCAGCAAAACAATTGACACCATTCACTTCCACGGTATCCAAATTCTTTTGTTCCGTAACACTGATCTTTAATTTCCTAATAAACTTCGGAGTTGAGATCCCTTCATGTTTTCTTGACAGTACAGTGAGTTGTATCAGAGAGTCCAAGAAAGTTACCCAGTTACTGTCATCGTTCCATTGAACGAATGCCTTTTGACGGTTAAGGATCGACGATTGGATGGATTGGAACTTGTCCCTGAAAAGAGAGAGTAAATGGTAGTAGTTTATTTATTTAATTGTCTAAAAACATTATGTACAGGAAGACTTTAGTGTTGTATAACTTAGACTATATAATTGTAGACGCAGACGTAGATCATGGCGGTGTCAATCGTGTGCATTGAGTCTATATGAAATGTATAAAAACTACAGAAAATATAGGTGGGTGTAGCCGTCTGCGATGACCCTTACATGTTTGTTAACGTACCTACAATACAAAAGTAATTGCTATCGCCCTATGACCACCATATCAAAGACTGAATCTACACCTGGTTTTGTCAAGTATATATCAATTTATGGCTGATTTAATTTTCAATTTTTAAAATTTTGTCAAAGTTGGTTTTGGTTAGCCGGAGCGATAGCTACATAAGCTTTAAAGTCTCAAATTAATTTGAAACAATTTCAAATCTATTACGTGAAACATAAACTTCTTATTAAAATACCACAAAAAATATACAAATATTAATACAATAGTAAAAAATTATAATACTCGAAATAAATGAGAGGACATTCAAGTTAAGGCGTGTCATTGAAATAAGCCTCTTTTCAGGAGTTCATTTGATGGGTATTACCTTGTTTACATTATTTTCCTCAATTTTATGTTGCAAGTTTTATGAGGAGTAAAAGCAACGACAAAATAATGGTTTGGACGTAAATTGGCTACTATTTTTATGTTGATGCTGGGATTAAAGCGGAATGAAGTCGGTACATTACCTGATAATGACTTGGGCTAGCAGGTAAATTTGTTTATGTCTTAAAACGTGCTCGGCATTCGAAAGACATTTAGAAAATAGGAGGTTCGTTATTACGGAACCTAAATACTTTGTTTATTAGGATACCATTGAAATTGCCATTTATTAAAGGGAACAATTTGAATTCTTATTTCTTACTAGTTTTTGTCCACGCCTTCGCCCGAGCACATAAAATATAGCTTATGTCACTCAGGAATACACTAGCGTTCTATTAGAAAAAACCATTTAGCAATCGGACTAGTACTTTCAGAGATTACCTCCTACAAACAAAAAAATGAACTTTCCGTCTTTATAATATAATCATCATCATCCCCCTTTTTCACCCACATCCCACCCTTTTTAATGTTCCTACTGCTGGGACTCAGGCCTCCGCTCTAGGAGAGGGCATGGGCCGTAATTAGTGTTGTAAGAAACTCGAGTCTTTTAGTCTTCATTTCGAGACTTAAGTAGAGTTTCAAGACTAGGACTCGTTGGGCACATGAGTCCCGAGTTCTTTGAGTCCTCTTGAGTCCTTTCGAGTCTTTTCGAGTCTTTTAAGTTCTTTGAGCTAGACTGAGTCATGGACTTGAATTAATGTGACGAAAGCGATTTAAGCGATTATTTTTCTGGCAGAAAGAAAGTAGGTAGGCAAATATATTTTTGTTACGAACGTATTTTGTCACTTTAAAATTTTTAGCTTGTTTCCCGTACTAAAATAATATTAAATAATCAACATGACTAGTTAAGACAATAACGTAAGACCATCATCATCATATTAAGTTATATACGAAGCGAGCAGGCCCTTTCTAAATCAGAAAATTTTATTACCAAACGACGAAACCGATTGGGAAATAAAACTATAAGGGTTTCAATGTGCCTGTCTTCGTGGCTCAATTCACTAAAATAATTTAGTATTATAGTTACGTACTTAATAAATCAAAAATATATTAATTGCTATTTTATTTTCTTTAAACTATAGCTATAGATTTAGAGGACTCAGTCATGAGTTCTTTTAAAAGACTGAGTCTTTGAGTTCTTTTTGGCAGGACTCAAGTCTTTTTACAAAAGACTCCAAATTCTTAAGGACTTGAGCTCTTAAGTTTTATTTATAAGACTTGAGTCTCCAAAAAGAGCTCAAGTCCTATTAAATGAGACTCCAAGACTTGAGTTTCTTACAACACTAGGTAATCCATACCACACGAGCCCAGTGCGGGTTGATGGATGTCACATTTCTTCGAATTTTTAGTTCTAGGACATGCCGGTTTCCCCACGACGATGTTTTCTTTCACCGTTTTGAGAGCAGTAGGTATGAAATAAAGTACACAAAGTAATGCACCTGGCTGGGTTTGAACAGACATCAAACTGCTACTCAAATATTTTAAATGGCAAAATACAATAACACTTTTTCCAATCTGTTAATCGTCCTCAGGACATTTCTGTTGGCTTTCTACCAAACTTCAATTATTACAGTTATTCAAGTAAGAAACTATAGTACGAGTATCTATTAAATGCATATAGTTTGGAATAGTACTTATAAAATAGTAACTACCACCTAAAATTCCTGATATAATTATTATTATGTTACATATTTATTTATACTTTAAAGTTCTGTGTTAATTTACTGCGCTCTTTTAACCCCTCGAGCACCGATTGTACATACGTCTGGACTGTACTCGTACAACTTGAATGACCTTGAAAAAACTTAATTTTCGTTTTATACACACGTTTGTACAAAATTTATTTGGCCGAAAATTTTGGTTTTAGATTTTTGTTTTTTCTAGAAAAATCCTTAATTGTGATTTACGTAAAAACAGCAATATTCCAGGTCATTTACCCCCTGGCGCTCGAGGAGTTCAATAAAAGGTAAACTTACTTATAAAAATATCCTCTTGATCTCAGAATGTTATAAACATCATCGCTGGTTAATATTATTTTTTCATCGTCTGATTCTATATATTCTGTATCATTATTGAATATGGTGACTGTCGCACCATTCACTGTGCCACTTGCAAAAACTATATCATTTTGGCTGACCTAAAATGAAAAACAAATTCAATATTATTATTATTATTTTTTAAAACTTGTTTTTATTTGTTTAAACAAAGAAAGAACATGAAAAATAAAAATACATAACTAATTAAAACTTCTTAAATTAAATTTACTATTATTAATTACTAGCTTTAGCCCGCGGCTTTGCCCGCGTACATAAAATATAGCTTATGTCACTCAGAAATAAAGCAGCTTTCTGACGGTGAAAAAGTTTTAGCAATCGGACCAGTACTTTCAGAGATTACCTCCTACAAACAAAAAAACACAAAATCAAACTTTACCTCTTTATCATATTAGTGTAGATTTAGCATAATTAATGAAAATACTTGTTTTGTGACTCTAGACTTTTCATTAAGAGCAGTGTTATTTGCAAAGTAATAATTATGGGCAATTATCAATAATTACTTCGCATATAACACTGCTCTCAATATAAAGTCTAAAGTCGTATCTTTTTTTTTAATAATCATGCAAACAATTATTACTTCTTTACAATTTTATATTATTAAACGTGTATATTTTTTCTTTGCCCCAATTATATGTGTAAATGTATTTTATGTTTTTTCTTCCCAGAATTACCTAATATTTTTATTTAGATGCACACCAAATACATAAACAATACATAATTATGTATAATATGAATATGTATTGCATTTGAATTAAAAGCCTGTAAAAATCTAACTACAAGTAGGTATTTAACTTTTCAATAAAACTAACCAAGACTGCTGAAACAAAATCCAGATTAATTTAATAAATGTCAATTAATTATAGACGGTACTGTTACAAGAAATAAGAGCTCAAACAAGCCCTAGTCGCTTTCAAGTTCCCTAATTTAATTAAAATTTTACCGCACTGAAACCCACAGTCAAGGTACAGATTTCAGTTCATGTTACTTAGTACAAAAGGATAATTATGAATTTGATATAGATACCTGCCTCGAATTTATTACTACCCCTGTTTATGCCAATAGTTAGTCTGAGAGGCACGTCGGGATTCAAAATGATTTCATTATGGAATTGAACATTTCGAAAAATTATGGATTGGTCCTTGTAGTTTTTTCCAATATGCATAGATAAGGTTTCCCATACGAGAACCAAAACGGCTGCTTCAGGTAGAACGTTAGTACCTAGAAAATAAAATTCAATTTTTAAAATGACAGTAGTTTGTGAAGAAAAAGTAAAACTGTAAGCGTAATGTATTTCGGTTGCGTTTTGATAGTACCACCTACTAAATCTCAAATCTCAAAATTTTATTATAATTCATAATGTACAAGTCAGGTGTTAAATAATAAACAATAGAAACAATTATGGACCTTGTCAGGCATAGTAACATTACAAATGGTACGAGAGAGGGAGAACGCTAAATATAAATACCTATTTAAACTATAATTTCATATTTGAAATAATACCTAATAATTATGTTCGTATATTTTAAAAAGGTTTTCTAGAAAATAGTCGAAGTAATCTAATTGTTATTAAAAATATCCATAAGATATTCATCGAAAATAGGAATTGATGGACCACTACAGTTACTACTACTAGGATTGCAGGATTGTTAGAAAGAGTTACCATAGCCTCAGACCGTAAAAGACAAGAGGGGCCTTGCCATGACGCGTTAAAATACCAGATTAGCAAGCGAAAAAGATGGATTGTGTGAGGAGTGATATGAAAGAAAAGGGAGTTAGTGATAGTTTGACGGGTGACAGGACACAAGAAAAAAACATGTTGCGCCGACCCCAAGTAATATGGGATAAGGGCAGGAAGAAGAATTAGCAAGCAAGAAAGAGAGATGGAATTATACACCTTATATACCTATATATAGCTTCATCCCTTAAACAGGTCAGTATATGTCGTCAAATGGATCGCGTTAAAGCTCGTGTTACAGCCTCTGAAGGAACACATGGGGGTTTATTCAATAAAAGTTTGCCATTCCTTCTTGCTCCACTCGAAGTGGGAGAAGTAATTCGATAATTTAAGACTGACCTGTTGGTTTAGTGGTTAGTGACCCTGATTGCTATGCCGGAGGTCGGGTTCAATTCCCACTCAGGAAAAATGCATACGTGATAAGCATGATCACTTATTTTGTGTTTGGGTGTAATTTATCTTTGTAAGTATGTAATTAGAATTATATAAGTATGTTTATCAGTTGACTAGTTCTCATAACACAAGCTCTTCTTAGCTTGGCGTTATGTGATAGTTGTGGAATATTATTATTATATTATATTTCATACGTACAAAAAAGATGGGTGGATAACATTTTATGGCTGGTAAAACCTCAAATTAAAAAATACTCTCAATAAGGTTAGCAACTTACGAGTATTATAAAAGAGAAGACCAGGACTTTGCAGTAAGTAGGCAATAAGGCTATACTTTATGTCTAAAAACTAATTCAGTTTTTATTACTTTTTGAAGTGAAACTTCTTAGGCAGGCAGCAATTGGATTGAAAGTAACATTTTAAGGATGCTTCACGTTTGGGCTAAGTGATAGTATATTTTTTCTGCTCTCATACTTTCATTGTATTTAGTATGAGGTTTCACTTCACAATGGAAAGTGCTTGTTTACATGTTGTGGCATTTATATATTATTTTTAAATACCGCAAACTATATAAATATCGTCGCCGTACAATAGTTATGTCCATCATAAAGACATTCAGGATTCACACTTTACGGTAAGGACTTAAGATTAATTATTATATATAATAATAATATGAGATAGTGCAATTCAGATGAGTTTAGTCAGTAAGAGTCTGACACTATCTCCCGCTCCGCTCAAGAGCGGGGGATGTCATTGGATGATTTTTTTCCCACCATAAAAAAAAAGATGAGTTAAAGTGTTCCTTGTTTTTCCTCTCTATTGGTGGGAAAACTAGTTTATTTATTTATTTAAGAAACACGTATATCTGGTCAACTTGATTTAAAACAGCCTCCAGAACAAGCAGGCTTCCGTCGAGGACTTTCCACCACCGATCACTTGCACACCATCAATCAAATAGTTGAAAAATACCACGAATATAAGGCCCCACTGTATCTTGCGTTTGTGGACTACTCCAAGGCCTTTGATAGCATCAAACATTCTGCAATATTTGATGCACTGACGAAACAGGGAATAGAACTGACCTATATTCAACTGCTGCAAAATATTTACACACAAAGTACAGCTGCCATAAAACTTGAAACGTTAGGTCCTAAATTCGAAATTCTCAAGGAGTCAAACAGGGTGACCCGCTATCTCCAAAATTGTTCACAAGCACTCTTGAAGAAGTCTTCAAGACGTTGGCAGACAAATGGGAAGAGAGCGGTATTGCCATTGGCGAAGCGAGATTGACCAATCTACGCTTCGCGGATAACATTGTCCTCTTTTCTCCCTCAGCCGCTGGACTTGAGCAAATGCTACAAGACATTAGCGACGCAAGCCTTAAGGTTGGACTCAAGATGAACATGTCGAAGACTAAGATCATGACCAATGGTTCTAAAAGCAACATATATATAGGTGGGGAGAATATACAATATGTCCAGGAATATCTATACTTGGGCCAAGTGATTTCTTTCCAGGCAAGGCAAGACAAGGAAATAACACGCCGAACAGAAAATGCCTGGAAGAGTTACTGGTCCATGAAAGAACTATTCAAAGGCACCTTGCCGATGTCACTCAAGCGAAAGCTAATGGATATGTGTATTTTCCCCATTCTGACCTATGGTGCACAGACTTGGTCTTTGACTAACCTCCAAAGGTCCAAACTTAAGGTTAGCCAACGTGATATGGAGCGCAGCATACTAGGTGTTAAAATAACGGATCGCGTTCGAAACACTACGCTGCGCTCCAAAACGCAAATCGTTGACGTAGTTCAGAAGGCTGCCCAACTTAAGTGGGACTGGGCTGGACATGTCTGCCGCATGCCTACCGAGCGGTGAGCCAGTAAAACGCAAAATTGGTGCCCTGAAATTGCACGACGGGGCCGCGGCAGACCAAGAAGGAGATGGCGGGACGACTTGGATGTCTTCCTTGGGAATTGGAAAGAGGTGGCTCAAAACCGGGAACATTGGAAGGAGTGGAGGGAGGCCTTTGCCCAGCAGTGGGACAGTATGGGCTAGATAAAAAAAAAAAAAAACTTTTTATGCACATGGGTACAGAGGCGGACTTAATGCCTTAGGCATTCTCTTCCAGTCAACCTTTGGGTGATGCGGAGAAAAAGTAGTGGTAGGTGCAATAAAAGAGTGAGAAAAAGGCAAATAAAAGAATTGATATACTAATAGACCATAGAATAGATACACTAATAAACCATAGAATAAATATATACAACTATACAATATATACTCAAATTAATACACTACATACATGCACTAAAATAGTCAAATAATTGGTTCAAATCGACAATAGAAAAACATTAACGCTGTGATGAAACTACTGCCAACTTTTTACGTTAGTTTAGTTCATGGTGTTGCTTTCTTTTTTGGTCCGTACTTCTATGGTTTCATTCGTAACAACAATTTTCTGTGTAACACACTAAAGGAATATCTGCCTGTTGCCTCTGGGACGTGTTCGAAGGCGTTCTTTTATTTGAGAGCATCCTTTTTTCAGAGCTTTGAGCCGTCCTGCTTCGTACGTATATCCCATGTTGTGATTCGTGTGTGTATCCAAACCAATAGGAGAAGAAGTTTTATGCACCAAAAACGATATTGATCTTATTATATTTTTAAGTTTCCATTTTTAGTAATAACAACGCCGTCTAGTCCCAAACTAAGCAGAGCTTGTGTTATGGGTAATAGACAACTGATAAACATACTTATATATTTCTAAATACATATATTTAATACTAAAATTTAGTGCTTTCACTTAGTTTTGATAAGATATTCTAAAACTTTCCTTAATTTTAATCTACTGTCACTGTACTGTGTGTGACAGAGCTCTTAGGTTCGTTTAACTTTTATTTCTCCACTTTTTATACACTTTCTCTCACCATTTTCCTCGATGACTTGTTTTATTCATATTATTTCAACAACTTTTTTTTGTATTTGCAAAGATCTTTAAATTTATTTACAAATTATACGTATAAATCGAATACTTTTTTTGATGCAGATTGCAGCCACTACTGCTGGTCAGCAGTAGTGGCCAAATTTTTTAATGACAATCATTTATAAGTTATTTTTATTGAGGGAATTTGCATTTTATCAGATTTGAACAATATTCCTCAAATCGCGTCATCATTCATACGAGTACATCATCGAGCTTCAAATATTTTGGAAAAATAAAATTGTCTTTTTTGTTTAAGTGCCAACTTTAACTACCTTTTAATCCTACAAATACGAACCAATATTCTACTGCTATTATGACAAAACACTACACATAGAATTTTTATCTTCAACATAAATATTGTACTACTTACCATCTCTAATATGACCTTCTAGAAAGTTGTAATCATCATCCTGTGGGGAGATTATAAAGTTGCGCTCCGTTGCTGTTCGTATTTCTTCATTTTCTTTATAAGTTAGCAATGGCCTGTAAGCATTCAAGTGTTTAAATTTTCAGTGTTTATGATGCAACTGTAAACTGTTACCAGACAACCGAACGGTAAACTGCCTATTGCTTGTCGTCCACAAGCCTACACTGTGGCTAGAGATCGGGGTCGTGGATGGCTGGGCTGTGAGGATGTTTGCTCCCTCATGCGTGCGGCCGCCTCGTATTATGCTTCTCAAAAGGAGGCGACCGCAAGCCAGGTTTGCTATTTTTTGACATTAATGGAGAGGGTTTACCATTGCCATGCCACTTAAGTCGAGTCGAGGGAAGGAAGGATCTTCTAACAAGAAAAAGATTAAATATATTATTGTGATGTTGAGAAAGAAAGAATAAGCAAACTAGGATCAGAAATAAAAAAGGTTTAATATTAATACCATTTTCTCAAACTATAAAAAGACGTACCAAAAGAAATCTTTTTATAGCATTTTGGTCTTGATGAACTAATACAGCCTTTTTGATAGTCCACTAAATTACCCCTTTCTAAAGTAACACAACACCCTTCGTTAATATAATCATAAATACATACAAATCGTGCTGAAGGCTTGTCGTCTAAGCCGGGCCTACAAGCGAACACTCGGCATGGGAAATTAGGGACACGACGGGATGTCAGCGGCATGACATGACGTCACGATAATTAAACCATAAACCGTTTATGAGGGTGTAAAGCTAGGTTCAGGTTACACCGAAATTTAGGGTTGACCCGGATGCATAGAGGTCACGAATTCAGGTGAGGGAGGGTAAAGTGCTAGAAAAAATGAGAGGGCAAATAGTTTTTACCAAATCACCCCAAAAGGAAGGTAATATTTGTTAAGAGTAAGAGTTTTTATACAAACAACGCCCATACGTTTGTATGATACATGCAAGGCTACAGTGATTACCACTGCTTACGAAAATCTACTACACCCACTAGAGTAATTCCAGAAGTCTAGAACCAAAACTGGGCTTAATATGTTAGCACAGTCTTCAACAAGATATAAGTACACTATACTGTTGACATCCTTAGTGGAATAATGAGTTAAATTATGGAGTATGGATTAACCCAACAGTAGACGAAATATCAACTCTATCCTTCAAGCCAAACCCGGTAGTTCTGTATTTTTAACCGACTTCGAAAAAGAAGAGGTTATATGTTCGGCTGAATGTATGTTTTTTATCTAATAGCATTAACTTATGTTTTGTCCTATGCTAAATATATGGTAATATGGGGTATAAGCATAAGTAGCCTTCTAATGTTCTAAGGCACTTCTCACCGCTCTCAATTCTCACCGCTGGGACTAAAATCGGATAAGAGAGAGAGTAATCCACCAGGCACTGTTAATTGGTTTTGATGGATGTCACTTGTCTACTATGTTTTGCTTTACGGCAGTGTTGATGAAATAAGTAACACCAAATAAGGTGCCTGCTTGGATTTGAACCAATGGCGTAAATTTTTTAAGTTACCATAATATACTAATACTTACTACAAAACTTGATTTCTTACCAGGTCTCAGTGTGTTCCCATTCCACAAAGTGCGACAAAAGAGGCGTCTCAGTGGACACAGGGAATTCTATCTTAGGATATAGAACATCCACCTTGGGATTGATACCGGCCTCGTATAGTCTGAAATTAAATATTGATATTTAGGACGAAGTTGTTTCTTAAGTCTGGAGGACGTAAGAACAACTGCTGACCTTGAAAGTAGCAAGGACTTTTTAATTTCTAAATAATTCGCACACTCGCACTAAAGCGTTAAAGGAGTGAACCTGTTTCTAGGAATTTTGTAATATCTGAAGGCCAATCTAAACTTTTACGAGAAAGAATCTTCATGTAGACTCAAAACATGTTTTTTGAAATGTAGAAGAATAGGCTTCAATACCCAATGAATAAAATCTGTCAAACAAGATTTACCATTTCAGATTCAAACTATCTCGAGGCTAAACAATCTTTATCGTAGGATTTACTAAACTCAGCAGAATTATAAAATACAATATCAAATAATTTTAACTTGTATTAAATTTATAATTCGAGATAATTTCAATCTGTCGCTACCAATTCAAGTATCGGCTTTTTGGCTAAATTTAAATATAAAGAAACTTAACTGACTATATCAAAATCTAATAATGACAAAAAAAAAAAAAACTTTTATTTCAGGTAACGATCTACATCATTACTGTGGATTATCACTAGTTACTTTAATTTTATTCAAAGGGGTAAATTCACATTTATTCAATATTATAGTGCATCCAATAATGTTTTGAGGCACATTGCAGTGATAGTACATAACATTCGTCATTATTATTTCAGCCAAAAGACGTTCAACCATTTTCCAAGTGTCACCATAATGAACGATCCTTGTGCGTCTCGCATCCATCAGATTCCCGCAACCCTTACCAGGTCATCGGTCCACCTTGTGGGAGTCCTTCCAACGCTGTGTCTTCCGGTACGCGGTTGTCAATCCAGAACTTTTTGGCCCCAAACGGCCGTCTGTTCTGCGAGCAATGTGACCTGCCCACTTAAGTTTGGTGATTCTAAGTGTGATAAATATAATTGCAATTTATTTTTTGTAACCTTCCTCAGTATTTTACTTACTTTCCAAAAGCCTCAAGAAGAAATTTCACCCCGTTGGTATTGCCACGTCTGGTGAGAGGTATATGCGTGCATTTTTGATGCGATCTTTTTAGGATAGCTTGGAGTAATCCGTGTGGAGCTATTTCGACGACTATAGCATTATCTGGTATCATCCTTGACATTTCCTCAAAGAGAACTGGTTTCTGTGAAATGTTGGTTATTTTAGTACGTTTTTTTAGTTAAAGAATAAAAGTTGTAAAAGAGTCATGTACTGTAAGTGAATTGGGAACTCAGTTAGTGTTAGATTTTGACAAATTAGATTGTTTAATGAGAAACACGTTTCCTAAAAAAAACCTTTCGTAGATTATTAATATGAATCTACGTTTTTTTTCACTACCTCTTAGATTTTTTGTTGGAGTGCTTATTGCTAACATCCAGCATGTTTTTTTACCAATTCATGGTTACATAATTGAAAATTCGGTATGAATTCTCGAATTTTAAAATTCAGCATTTGAACTTGAGTAAACGGTATTCATGTTATTTGACACGTCCATCATTAAAAATTTAGAGATACGAGTAACAAAATTTTTAACTCACAAACTGGTTTATTATCAGTGTCAATTTAATATATAATAATAATATAATATTATATTACAATATATAATATTATTAATATTTATATTTTGAGGTAACAAGTCATCAAATTCATTGTGTGAGAGAAGTCTGAGTGGAATCGCAAGAAGTATTCAACTTTTACTGACTATAGCCCACCCATAGTCCTTCAGTTGCCAAGTGTTACATTATAAAGGGCGAGCTATGAATTGCCCTGCGATGCTCAGAACATCTCATGCGGCTTCTGTCGTCATGTGGTTTAGCTCTACTTCACGCTTTACGACACTTTCTTTACTCGCATTACCGTTTCGCGGAAGAATGTGATCGCCTCTCTTTTCCTCTTATTCTGTACAATGGCCTTGACCAGGGCGCAAAGCGAGAGGTCACTGCAGTCGATCATTTCCATGAGGACAGGTCGACATGTCTCTACCGTATGTTTTGCTAAAATAAGACCGCATAAAGGCTTACCAATAAATTGTTGGTATGATATTCAGCATTCGAATATACTGCATTATGTTCATTCCACCGTTCTTGAGGAACTGACGTTGATATCCATTTGTTGCTCCGTTTTTTAGGATTTTTGATTGTATTTCGTAAACGTCTTAGTAATTCAGGACCTGAGAGAAAAAAAATGCTCCCTTTATGCAATTGCTTGAGTAAATTAGCATTCAGTAATAATTTTTTCCAGAAGTTATCTTCTGGAAAACTGCCAAACTCAAGTTTGGCGTTTCCTAAACAACTACTCAGATATAAATACCAAAACAAGCGTAGTGGTCAACAATGAAAAGATATATAATTAAATTGTAATAATGAAATTATGTAGAAACTGTAGGATAACGTATGTAGATTTTTGATATCGAATAACCGATAAAAAAGAGGAATATTTGAATATGCATTAGTGTGTATGTTTGTTACTATTTCACGCTCAAACGGTCAATTGGGTTGGAACAAAAATTGGAATTTGGATAAAACATGTCCAGGATACATAGGAATAGGGCACGAAAAAACATAGGACGCTGGATACTTTTTAACTTAGGAGTATGTCCCATGAGATATTTATCGACTTTCACACGGGCAAAATCTCTGCTATAAACTACATAGTTTTGTATAAATACACGTAGCTATAAATAAAATATTACTATATTATTATACTATAGTAACAGCTAAAAGCAAAAACTGCAAAAAACATAAACGAGATAATGGTTCGTAATCCACAAATCCTTTAGATACCGTTACACGTACTCTAGTGCTTTTCATCTAGTATTTGTTTAGATTATTACGTGATAACAACATTTTTATTATTAAGGGCTTTTGGACTTTATGTTATTCAGTGATTTTTTTATTAGATGTGTATTAGGTAATCTAATAAAATATACAGTGCTTATTTTAGTTTTGTCTGAACTATTTTTCTTCTCATGTAGGAATTTTATTTTATTTTCTTTAATATTTTATGCACCAAAACAAATTATAAAATTCAATGATACTTATTAAAGATGGAATAGGTAAAGTAGTACCAGAAGCTCAAGGAACTAAATAACATAGAGCTGATAATACCGATATATTTGTAATATATAACAAAAAGAAAAGATTGTCCATGGAATTACTTGCACATTCTTCTCCATAGAGATCTATGCTTTGGACTGTGCAGTTAGCATTATTTTTATAATTGACACTTCAAAAGTGCCTGTAAAAGGTTTATTTTATATAAAATGCTTTGAATCTTAGAATACCTCCTCTGAAATACCGGAATCGTTAACAAGACTATCAATATATTATTAGGAAATATTTTTCCTTGTACAAAATATCCTGATGAAATATTTACTATTACTTTATTCTATGCATACCTCATATTGTGATATTTTATCGTACCCCAGAGTTTGCACTCGACGAGTGGTAGACTCATTTTATGATTAATTAAAAGTAAAAATAAGTTTTTTAATCCACTTAAAATAAAGGGAGTTAGTTCAGGTGAAAGAAAGTAGTATCAAGTAAAAGGGATGCACCAAATCTTACGTGACATCATCATCATCATGAGGTTAAAAAAAATAGCGAAATATCTTCACCATGTAAAGAGATCAACTCACGTAACATTTTTAGAGTAAATTACTCTAAAAATGTTACGTGAGTTGATCTCTTTATAAATAATAAAAAAAAAACAGATCAGAACAATTGTCAACAACGTCACGGCTTCTAAACAGTTTGTTGAGAATCAAAACGTGTTATATTTTATGAGTATTTATATTTTCTAAATTATTTTGCAAGTCAAGTATCAATTGTGTACATCGATAATACTCTAGAACATTTTTGCTGCTAAAAAGCTTAAAGGCGCATTATCTACATTTTCAAAAATATTAAAATTATATTATAAAAACTCCATAAAGTACTTACCACAGTGTGCAATATACCTTGAATGGTACGCAATATTAGCACTAGGGACTTCTTTAGCGAATATCCCACGTCTTTGCAGTTCATCTACGAATTCCTTCATTTTGTCTGCGGGCCCTGATATAGTTGAAGATTCATTACTGTTATGGCAGGCAACGTCTATTTCTGGAGGACATTGATTAACAATCTGGCAAAAAACATAGAAAGTTGATTAACTGATTTTTTATTTCAAATTCCTCACCAGGCGTTTTCAGTGGTTAGGTGCAATATAATAAGTTACTTTCTTTTCTACAAAACGTACAATGTGTTACAGACCATTCATGCAGTTCTCTGCCTATACATTGAAAAAAAAAAACGATCAAAAATAACGTTACCATTTGAATAGAACTGACAGACTCATTGTCCTAAGTTGCAATATATTGAAATCCACTGAGCAAGTACAAAGATTGAACTCAGAGCATTAATATTGTTACAAAAATTATACTTTGTTATTTATTACTATGAGCTATTTGCGTCCCACTGCAGGGCAAAAGCCTCTCTTCTGTTCTTCTACTTTTCTTTGTCCTTTACTACATCTGGAAAATCTTTTAGGTACGAGTCCAACTCATCATGCCATTTCCTTCTGGGTCTACCGCATCGCCAGTTCTAATTGTTTGCTTATGCTCTTGTCTTATATTTAATTATTTCGTGTTATATTTGTCTACAAAAAGCTATTCAAATAAAAATCTCTCCGCCATCTCATGAAAGCTATATGTTGTAGATGGTATATTTTAATGTTATTTATAGACACTGTGTCTACATCTTCCAGCACGTCTGCTAGAAGAAATTCCATTTGGAATTAACAGCACAATTTTTCTGTTCGACTTGTAGTTTTCTTTTTGTTTCTAAGTATTTGTGTGTACATAGATAAATATTATTACCGTTTTATATCCCACACCAACAGCCGCCATGGATCCTTTGATAAGATCTGTTTTTAAAAAGACCTTTCCTCGACTGTACGTGGACAGGATCAACTCTTCTGCAGTGAAGGTATCATCGTGGTATGCACATGCCATTTCACCTAAACTATGACCTATAGAAACAACATATCTTATTTGTAGTATTTCGAGCTGATTTTCAAGTAGTTGATTGATTAGTTTATAAAGCGTGATAAAATCATAATAGTTTATTTTTATAAATCAATCAATAATGTAGATATTTCAATTATCACTATAGTTTAAAATTGATTTTCAAATGTAAGTGCACAAATGCAACAAAAAATCACAGAATATCCATCGTCAATTTTCCCTAAGTGACAATTTGAATGACGTAGTGCTGGCCATGCAAAAATAACGCACCATTTTATAAATACGGCAGTGATATAAATTGATTTTGATAGATTGTTATAAACTACTCGATTTTTGAGTATTTTCTTTTCTTTAATTCATATATACCAGAGACTATATAGAAAAAAACCTGATAGAATATATTATGATGTCTAGTAAGCCGACATATATCGATTTATTTTTTATCGTATTCACGTATATACATCGTATCTACGATCTGTCAGTTTCAGTACGCATAGCTCTACGTAAATTTCAACAAATCACAGTAATAAACTTACCGATAATATTATCAGGGACAATCCCCATCTCTTTAATGATATCAGTCAGTCCAATTTGTACCGCTCCAATGCCAACGAACGCGTTCAGGATATTGTCGAATATAGCATTATTTGGTTCTGTTACAATCCTTATGAGATCTACGCCTTTTGGTTCTAATACTTTATGACATCTGTGAAAAAACTTTATAGGTTAACGAGCGTATACATGACAGTTTCTCTGACGTTAAGTCCTAAATTTTAAAACAAATTACTTGAGAGTTTATCGAAAATTATTTTAAGTCCGGATAGAAAAAGCAAATTTAACTTTTCCAAAATCTATATCCAAATTAAACTAAGTAATACTAATGATAAAACCAGAGACAATGCAATTTACTAAGCACGTTACGGTAGAGCAAGCTATAAACATGTACGGTGTGACGCAATTTCCGAGCGTATCTCCAATGATACGGAGACAACCTTTACAGCTTGCTCTACCGCAACGTGCTTTCTAAATTCCATCCCTTTCTTGTTCCTGTCTCTGTTTATTAATTTCATTTCTCCCTTTCTGAGATGTACTAAACAAAGTCACTTTGCGCACTAGCAACCCTATCGGTTCTCCAATCACATGAAAGCCTATTTAATAAAGAGCCTGGTGTTCCACTTATTACTGTCGGGTTCATTCATCATTATTATTATCATCATTTCACCCGGAAGATATCTTCTGCTAAACATAGGCCTCCCGTAAGTGTTACCACATCGACCGGTTCTTGAATCAGTAAAATTCCCATTTGTATTTTATTCAGTTAGATTCACTAATATTAAAATAAAATAAAAAATGTCATAAAGTACCTAGCTTGTTTTAAGAAGATGGATTTATTCCCTTGATTTGCTACATAAAAAGATAATAGTTGACACATTCCTATATTTTATATAAAACTTAATACAATAATTCAATTCAATTAATCTAATAAATAATCACTAGGTATATGTATACAAACTTAAAATAATAATATGTACAAACGAGTAAAAAAGGCTAAAAAACGGGGAAAACTCAGAGGGCATCAAAAAATTCGTCCACGTCGACGTCAATGGGAAAAGTGCCCAGAACGCTGGCAGCATTGCCACGCTGGATGGCAATGCTGATTCGTTGACTGAAGAAGAGCCCTCTGGTCACGCGAAGAGTCAACCAACTGTTTGCTGATATCCCGGACAACTCGATGAGCGCTCGGACTCCATGGCCCTAGTGTTTCAACCCCAAACGGCTCAGACATATAACTTCTAATGAGGTTATTATATTTACGCCGTTTGAGGTTTTCTGCACCTGCAGCAGCCGCTCCAGCACAGCCCGCCGTACTCAGAAGATGGGATGGCGCAAGGGTGTCGACACATGTTGCATCCCACAGCAAAGGCCTACCCAATTTCCAAGGCATTATAGTCATCCCATCTGGCCTCTTCCCATCGTCACGTGCCAAGCCATTGGGTTCTAAAACAGCTGGCACCCCGGCGGTGACAAGAGCTCGACGGATGATGTCATTAATACTGGCATGCCGTGCTATCCGACCAGCGCTTCTACTGCAAGATTGGCCATGGTGTCCGAGGTGGTCGACTGCTTCGCCACACTGACAGCGATGTGGAGCTCCACTAGGAGCACCTAGACGCAGGCATGTAGCGATCCGGAAGGTGGTGTCACTCAGCAAAGTACCTATGTTAGGTGACGGTAAAGCCTGTAGCCAAAGGCCCGACTCCCATTCACCCACAGCCAGTAGGCGAGCGCGCTCAGCAGTATTTACACATTCCTTGATTTCCTATCGTTACAAATTCAAGGAAATTATTAAATTTTACAAGTTCGAAATTTTCTAAAGAAGCATTCAAGTATTTGACCTTAATCGCTGTTCTGAGGCTAACAAAATATTAACAAAGGCAATCTATCATAATGCGTTGAATGAGCGCTTCTTAAATTGTAAAAATAACTTGAGTAAGATTCGGAATTTTGGTCTTGTTTGTATCACTCGTTTTGTATTGCGATATCAACTATAAGTAAGATACTATAACTAACGTAACTGTTCTATTATCTCAGCATCGACTAAAGGAAAAAGTGAGTAGGTGCCTAATAAAGAAAAAGATAGTTTAGTTATACTTCATACAATAACTTATTTAAAAAAAAAAACTGTGCAAAGCCAAGAAGAGGCCTAACTCAGCGTTTACCAATATTATTGTAAAATTAAAGAAAAATAAATAACTCAGCGCTGGTATTCTGCTAGGTCCCGTTGTGGTGTAGTACACTCACGGAAAGTGTAAGCTGAGTTTTCATTTAAAATAAATAATCTATTTTTGACACACGATGAAACAAAATAATATGGACCTAATGTAACGAAAACTAAGTGCTGCTTTGTGAATAATAATTTTTGTGTAAAGAAAAAGATTTAGCACCTAAAAGGAAAAATGGTTTCTAAGTATTTGTTTCGCTTTAATTTTTGTTAGTTTTTCATTAGATGTATTTAAGTGTTTTATCTTGAGAAGCTTAAGCCGATTTGAAAAATATATTTTACTTTTGTAAAATGTCGGTACATTCTGTGTAATATGAATATTAAATTCTCGTGGAAACAGCCAAGCTTTAATTAGTTAACACATTTTTTTTATTTAGATCATACACTAAAATAAATCCTCTAATGACTTTTATTAACTAAATCCACACATATGTTCCTTCAGTTGCTCTTTGCGTTTTAGGACTACAGGTAACCTTTTAAAAAGTCAAACCGTCGCCCTAGTAGGCTTCTGCCCTGCTGGAACCCGACGGTTTTGGTAACATCTCTTTGCACGTGTGACGTAAAGAGATGACAGCACGTGTACCTCGATCCAGACAGTTACCGCAACTATTGACGCGGCAGTTTCAACTACCAAATCTTTCCACGACTGTCCCTTCCGCAACTCCGCTTGTCGCTAGTTTGCCCGCTGCCTGGTGCAGCTCTCTTTGCGCCGAGATTAACGTGTCGTCAGGGAAGTAGATTAGAACTCGGTGATACCGGAGAGAGGCACCCTTATGCAAGTCCAAAGTAGGGTATTGAAGGCGTTGAAGATGTTTAAGCCACCGCCAACATTATCCTACCCAGGAAATTGCATCCCGGGTGGGCCTCATCATGTGCTTGAGAGCACATAGTAATGTCCACCATAGAGCGCCCCCTGTGGTAGCAAAACTGGTTGTCCGCAAGACCTGGTCTCACTTGGACCAACCGCATGACAAGGCGGTCGCAATTACTCTTTCAAAGAGCTTGCCCACTTCGTCGAGTAGCACGGTGGACTGGTGTACGGACGGAGATTCCGCATGGCGCCTTAAAGCGAGGCCCTACGAGGACCATGTTCCCCGTCTTCTAATAAAGTGGATACTGGCTCCTTTTCATGAATGCGCTAAAAAGCCCTCTTGATCGAGGCCTAAAAGCCTTCATGGCCAAGACCTAGGCTTTCCCAGGTAAGCCGTCAAGTAGTAAGTACATATTTCCGCTAATTTTAAGGTAATATAAGATGAGAAAAGATGTATGCTTTGCAATGTTGTAACATGGATATTATAATTCTGTGGCCCTATTGAAAACAGTATCGGGGGTAGGGTCCAAAAATGCAATTTTACAGGTGACGCAAAAACACTCCGCGCTCTCCAAATTGCGTGTTTGATCTCGTGTGACATTTAAACCGCCACCAAATCAAATATATTTTCTTAGGTAAACGACTTATATGCTCTTTATTACGAGTATTATTGGGTTATTTTTATGTAAAGTTTTTAATATAGAACATTTTTATCTGATTATTTAACTCCTTTTTCCTGTCGAAATCAGACTTAGTCCATATTTCACTAGGACCGACAGATTTATATCAATAATGCTTATCCAAAGATTAATGTATAGGTAATTACGTTAACTAACTTACCTTTGAATCTAAAAAAAATATGACTATAAACGTAATAATATCGTTAGGAAATCTCAACCACACACACCGTATTCGGTAAACAAACGGTGTACTAGCTTCTGATGTTTTATAAGTGCCTAAGTAGGCCTATGAGAAATAAAAAGATTTTTAATAGGTAGGTATTGAATCTTTGCGTACAAATATACTGAATATTTGTACATAAAGATTGAAGTGGGATTTCGTTCGCCAGAGAGATATACCCATGTTAAAAGAAATGAAGTTTAAAAAAACTAACTTGTTGATAGCAGCAGCAAATGTCGGAATCTTCATCAAATCGGCTCCCATACCAGCCCATTGAGATCCCATGCCACTATAGACGAACCATAGTGGACGTTTCATCCCTGGATAGTAGTTCACGGACTCTGCTATACTTACTGTTTCATTTTTCTGGTTTGTATCTAAAAATAAATAACACATCTGGCTAAGTTGGAATTTTAATAGAAACAGAGAAGAGCTTTTTAGAAAATTATCCTTCAAATTTTACAATGCCAGCAAAAAAAGATATATCTTTGTTGGTATCAGAAAGTTCATAATTTTTCATGTAACTGTTGGTATTTTACTTAAAAAAAGCTTTGATATTCATTATTTTAAATTATGTTTGAATTCAAAAACTTTTGAGAACTATACTTACTAAACAAGTGATTGCAATAGAAAGTCAAGATTTAAAGACTAATAGCAACAATTTGTGTATGTTATGAAGCAAACATTTATGTAATTGTCTGACTGTGGGATTTATTAGTAACCTAACTCAAAGGGAATAACTAGGACTCCCGTCTTCACCTTCGAACCTTACCTGACCGTATTGGGGTGGTCACATTCAGTGTACCCAATGATCATTTTTACTGAATTTGTCAATTTATACATTTGACCTTGAGATTTAAGTTAGAATTTAGGTGTCCAAAATGTTTTCCCACTATTTTACTCTCTCATCCCAACGAATCCCGTGGGCATTGTTTTTTTCCGTTTTTTCATCAAAGTTGTAGACTTTTTTTTTCAGTGTCTTGTTATGTATAGACCAACCGTTGTATTTAGGTACCTATAACTGTATACTATCTAAAACTACCAACAAAAAAGAAACAAGTACTTACCAAGTATGGTATACCCTCGCCCAGTATGTCCAGGAATATTATTCTCAAAAACTTTATGAAGAAGTCCAATCTCCTCAGGGTCAATGGGATGTGTCTTCAAAATGTTGAAAATTTTTTGCACAGATGTCTGCTCTTGTCTGCCTGAAGCTAATACTAAATGAGGGATTTGGCATTTGTATTTTTGTAGATTCTGTAATTAAGCACCGTACAAAAATCAATTTCAAGAATTAATCTGATGAAATGACTAGGTAAAAAGGTTAGAAAATAAATCTCACAGAACCTTATCATCATCAGCATTTAAGACGAAAGACGTCCACTGTTGGACATAGGCCTCCCTAAGTGTCGCCACAGTGAACAATCCTGTACGTCTCGCATCCATCGAATTCCCACAACCTTTGCCAGGTCATCGATTAGGTCTTCAAACGCTGCACCTTTCGGTAGGCCATTGCCACTACAGAACCTTTCGGTTCCAATAGCCATCTGTTCTGCAAACAATGTGACCTACGCATTGCCACTTGAGTTTGAACCAGAACCTTATACTGTAATATAATCCTCATAAACAAATTACAAACATTTATTCGTTTTCTATTCAGCTTCACCTTGATTTGGTGTCAATGCATAAGTTTCAATAACGCCTACTGGCATTAAACTAAAGACTACTGATATTAATCCAACACCTAGCTTAAATAAATACGCGGAGAAATTATAGTTGTAAATAAGTTTGCAATGAAAATCACTTTGTCATAGCAAGCCTTTATAGCGCAAGTCTATAATTAATACTCAACAAGACTATTCCAAAAAGTCCTAACACGATAGATATCTTATTACGCTTATTAGCGACTTCCTAAAGCCATCTTCCAGTTTCATCATCAGACCCTGGTTACCATGAAGCACCAAAGTACTAATTCGATAGTGTTGTGTCGTTTAAATACAACATCAGATCAGCTCCATATCATAATAATTTTGTGTTGTCATCTGATTAGCACATGCATGCAAAACAGCTCAATTGGTAATCGGGAAGTAGATCAAATTTAATTTGCAAAATTTGATTACAGACAGATTTGAGGACACTTGAAACTAAATAAAAGCTTGTAATTACCTTCTTCTTATAATGCCCTTTCAACACAATATGAAAATTGGCTCCAGTATAAGAAAAGTTATTCAAAGCTGTGAATCCTCTGTTAAAATCTGCGTGCTCTGTGACCACTTCGATCCTTCCATCTGTGACTGCAGGAACTTGATCATTAGGATCGTTGTAATGCAGGTTAGCAGGTAGTTTACCTTTGTGGTATGCTAGACAAAGCTGCAAAATTTAAAACAATTTGATTGGCATACTGTACATGTAACTTTAGCGTAAGCCTATGGACATACAAATGGCCATAGGCTAATACACATTCTCTACATTTTGTTGTGAACTAATGCCTGGAAAATACCATCCATTTGTAAAAAATCTTTGTTCTATTTTAATTCAGGAACAAAATATAAATGTGTACAGAACTGCAAATATGAATTTCCATTCTATTTCAACGATTAGGTCTCTTTCATGCTGCGATTTTAATTCATTATTATTTGTTTCTAACAAATAAAATTTACCTTTGTAACAGCACACACTCCAGACGCTGGTTCACTGTTACCCATATTAGACTTTACACATCCAACTTTAATTGGTGTATCTTTAGCAAAAATGTTACTAATCGCATTCAGTTCATTTTCATCAGATTTTGCAATTGCTGTTGACGTAAATAATTATTATTAAGAAATAATATAAACACAATTTTATTACAGCGAGTCAATAATGATAATTCAGCATTTCAATATAAACGTATTATTACGTAATTTGAAATATTTGAATCATGTACATATTAAAATAATGAATTCTTAAAAAGTAATGTTTGTTTGTCTGAGTTATAAATAATATATTGTACATTCACGAAACATATAAGTGAATAGTATAATACAGCTCATACATATTAAGATCTGAAGTAATTACGTAATGATTGACGTAAAAGCTGTTCAAAGTAAACAAAATTATACTGATTGTTTTCACTCAAACTAAAAACTGATCCAAATTATAACAATATGAAGCAAATCTAATTTTACCTGCACCATGAGCTTCTACATATTCAATTTGTTTAGGGTCCACATCGGTTTCTTCGTAGAATTCATTAAGGAATTTTTCAATATCTTCGGTTTCACGGTGAGGCAGGAACTGACCATCCGGTCTCATATTATAATAGCCTTTTGCATGGTATACCTGGGCGTAAATTCTGAGCAAGAAAATAAGTTTAAAAATATTACAATTATTCCAGTGATTCAGAATTCAGAAACGTTTATTTCAAATAGACCAATTACAGGCACTTTTGAAATGAAATTGTCAAACAAGTTGCATCCTAGCAAAAATACTCCATGGTACTTCACATTCACCAAATTGATGAATTTACAGTTTGGTGTGATTACAAAATCATACCAAACTGTAAATTGTTTCATGTAAATAAATCCGATTAATAGTTGGGGTGTAATTGATAAACAAATAATATAGACTTACGCATCATTAAAATATTAATATGCATCAGTAGTATTCAGTATAATTATGCAGCTGACTATTATATCAAAAATTTAGATAATTATGGGTTATTAGATATTACAGTTTTTGCCCGCGGCTTCGCTCCCGCTCTTCTCTACTCCACGCTACTAAACCCTACTCTACCCTACTCTACCATACTCTACCCTACTCTATCCTACTCTACCCTACTCTACCCTAATCTACCCTACTCTACCCAACTCTACCTTCGTCAAGGGACAAATCAGACGGGAGTCTCTTGGCGAATGGAACTGGAGGTATCGTTCAGGGACGACAGCCGGGACGACCAAAGCCTTCTTTCCAGACGCCACCGAGGGGTACGGAATCATCAGAAAAATTAAGCTGGACAGTACCACGACACAGATATTGACGGGGCACGGTGGTTTCTCCGAGTATCTGACCAGATAGTGCAAGGAGACCCCATCATGCTCCTATACCCCTCGGGTCGAGGAATCCACCCCACATATCTTGCTCGACTGCCCGAGTTTCAGTCGAGCGAGATATGATAGTGAGCAGGAAATGGGAACGAGGATAGACACATTAAAAGGAATTATGGCTGAAAGAAAGAGCAATATATTTTTAAAATATGCAAGGGAAGTAGCAGAGGTGGAAAAAGGAATTAATAAGATAAATACGATAAAATATGATACATTTTTTTATGGTTGGAAAAAGTCATCCAATGACAACCCCCGCTCTTGAACGGAGCGGGAGATAGTGTCAGACTCTTACTGACTAAAAGACCCACCCCGTTCCTTCTAGCCTTCGTACCGGGGCTCGAGCTCCCTTTCGGATAAACATGGCCCCAGTAGGCTTCGACACGGCTGGGTTCCTGCTGTTGCTGACAACTTCTTGAGACGCGCGGGAACAGTGCGCGCCGTCGACGACTTGGACTTGGTTCGGACAGTTACCGGACGGCCGGACAGTGAGCTACCCATTGCTCACTGTCCGCAAGCCCGCGCCTACGGTGGCCGGAAATCGGGATCAGAATCCCGGCGGCGGCGGCGAAAACACCGTTGCCTGATGCGGTCGGCCTCCTCTTTCGCGAGCATTACTGCTTCGCAGAAGTCGGCGACCGCCTGCCACTCTTCCTCGCTCCGGACCATAGCCTCAACTAAGGCCCGGCGCGAGAGGTCTCCGCCGCCGATCACCCCCTCGAGGGTACAGCGATGCTCCGCCCAAGCAAGGCACACCTCGACTGTGTGCTCCACCGTGTCCTCCGGGCGTTCCGCACAGTGGCGACACCTGGGCGTCTCTTCCGCTCGAATCCGGAACAGGTACCTCCCGAACGTGCCATGTCCGGTGAGGACCTGCGTCATGTGGAAGGAAAGAACGCCTTGAGGTCTTTCCAGCTACGCCTCAAAAAGGGGACTTACCGCCATAATTGTGGCGTGCACCAGCACTGGGTTCCCATAGTCGCTGACGCCATTTCACCATGAGATCCCGCCAGAGCTCTGTCCGCCATGCCGTGACCTGTCGCGGCAGCGGATTTTCACCCCGGCGTTGCATCTCCATAAGCATATCGTGCATGTGTGCAAGAACTATTGCCTCCAGATCCCACGGTGGTAGGCCAGCCAGAAGGCTCGTCGCTTCGCGGGAAATCGTGCGGTATCCCCGCACCATCCGTATTGCTATGACCCTCTAGCAGGCGTTCAGCATGGTCGCCGGTCGCTTTTGCAGCGACGGCACCCACACCGGCGCCCCGTAGAGGGCCATAGACCGAACGATCCCTGCGTAGAGCCTCCAGCAGGAGGCATCTGGACCCCAAGTTTGGGCAGGAGCCGCTTGAGCGCAGCCCCAGTCCGGTTGAGTTTGGGAGCTAAACGTCGGAAATGCTCCCCGCAATTCCACCGGCTAACGAGGACGAGTCCCAGGCACTTCATCGTCGACCCGACACCGATGTGAACTCCTCCTATCCGATGGGAACCCGATGGCGGTGCGTTCCGGGGGCCGTGAAAGCAAATAGCCTCGGATTTGTGCGCCACCTCGAGTCCCAACTCCTGGATCCTACCAACGACTATCGCAACCCCGCGTGTCAGTAGAGCGACTGCCGCCCGATACGATCTTCCCTGCGCTAGAACCAGCGTGACTTCTGCGTAGCAAACCACGTTGACCCCGTCAGGGAAGTCGCCGCGCGGAAAATCAGATATATAATAATAATAAAGTAACATTCATAAATTAAAATTAATACAAACTTCACAGTTGAAAACAAAGTTATGATTTTACAACGTCCCTGCTCAGGGCAAAACCTTTAAAAAAAAATACACTACTCTACCTTTACTCTATCCTACATTAACCTACACTACCCTACTCTACCCTACACTACCAATTTCATTTTTTTTTTTACATAAAAACCTTCTCCTCACAATAACGAACACAACAAAAAAAGAATTAGCGAAATCGGTCCAGCCGTTCACGCGTGATGGCGTGACAAAGGAAATAGGGATTCATTTTTATATATATAGATAACACTCCCAGTTTTAGATTTCAACATTAATGATTTGATTTATAACTTCATCCATTTGACATTTATTTTCGCTCCTCTCAGTACGGGATAATTTATTTGATGATTTCTCACCCTCAAATAATAATAACCTCAACTCTTGGACTCCATAAGCCTGCAGCTGAAACCTATAAGTATTCGGGTATGTCGGAAGCATTAGGTATCAATGCCACTGACATGAAACAATCGTTGAAGGAGCGCTTCTTTGGACGCCTGAAGAAGGTATTCAATAGCCTTCTCTCAGGCGGGAACAAGGTGCGCGCCTTCAACGGTTGGGTCATGCCGGTATTGATGTACTCTTTCGGCGTACTCAAATGGACTCAAACAGAACTTGACGCCCTGGATAGTCGGGTTTGTTCACTGCTTACTGCAAACCGAATGCATCACCCACAGTCATCGGTGAGAGATATATCTCGCGGAAGTGTGGGGGTCGAGGCTTTTTAAATGCTAAGACCCTGCACAATCGCAAGGTATTCAGTCTCAGGGAATATTTCCTAGCCGACGACGTGGGTATGCATCGTGATGTAGTGGCAGTGGACAAGGGACGGACCCTGTTCTCCTTGGCTAACGAGAACTGGCGCAAACCTGTAGTGCTTGACACTAACGATCGCAAGGAAGTATGGCAGAGTAAGGAACTGCACGGATGCTTTTTTTGGGCCCTTCATGGGCCCGATGTAGACCAACTAGCATCCGTAGCTGGTTGCGCGTCGGTGACCTTTTTGGGGAAATCGAAGGTTTTGTCTGTGCAATTATGGACGAAGTTATCATGACGAAGATTTATTGTGAAGGAACCGTACCGGGTTGACATCTGTCGTGCATGTCACCGTCCGGGTGAATCAATCCGCCACATTATTTCTGGTTGTTCTCGTCTAGCTAACGAGGAATACTTGCATAGACACAACCTTGTAGCCAGGATTATCCATCAGCAACTTGCTTTGAAGTACTTTCTTTTGGAATCGGAGGTGCTGTACTACAGGTATGTATGTGCCCGACCCAGTTCTCGATAGTGGCGATATCACAATGTACTGGGATCGGTCCATCAGCACTGACAGGACTATTGTAGCCAATAAACCTGATATAGTGGTGGTGGACCGAAGTGAGAAGCGTGCAATGATTGTTGACATATCCGTTCCGCATGACGAGAACCTCGTGAAAGCTGAGAAAGTTAAACAAATCAAGTATATCGACTTGGCTCGCGAGGTTGTCGATATGTGGGATGTAGACTCGGCGATCATTGTACCGATAGTCGTGTCGGGTAGTGGCTAATAGCCAAGAGCCTCGACTAACACCTGAGGAGGCTCGCGTTAGGTAGCTGGATCAAGGGCTTGATTCAAAAAGCGGTACTCCTTGACACGGCTCGTATTGTAAGGAGGTTCCTTTCTCTGGAGCCCTGACCGCCGGTAGCTTGGACCCTGTTCCCGATACCGGTGGGCAACTATTTTTTATATTTTTAAATGTTTTATTTTGTATTGAAATAATATTTAAAAATGTAATTTAAAAGTAATGTTTGTGAATAAACGAAATAATAATAACTTTACTTCGGGTGGCCACAAAAAACTTAACCAAACCCATTTTTTTTTTTATTTTATTTGCCATGACTGGCCACATGTCATGTCTTGTATAGGACCAGACATGACCCAATAATTTTGAAACGGACAGTTAAACTGTATTATAAGTTTAATAGAAAAATCTACAGTCACATTTAAAAATGTGTTCATCATTTATGAGTATATTTTAAACAAAAAGTAGTTAATACATTATGAATTGTCTGATGTCATCAGGAAAGCATTGATTAATAATTTAATAGCAAAATAATGAATTATGAAAGAGAAAAAGCTCCATTTGGTAATACAATTTCACTGATGGTTAATTACCTACAAAAATTAATCTTTTCTAGTTTTTTTTTTATTAAAAATATATGAATTAACTATTGTTATAGATATGATACGCTGTTGATACGTTTTATTAATCGTGTCATGTTTCACATATTATAATATAACAGTATATAAGAGTATAATGGGCGGGCTCATTATATAATTAATATTTAAAATTATTGAGATAAGAATAAATGAGGAGTTGGTTATCAATTTAGCCTACCTGTGTGCGTCCTTGGCTTTTTGCAAGAAAATAACGTTGATAGCATCTGCCCGCACGTATCCATCGGCGTTCTTGTCAAAACATTTAGTCTTCCCATCCAAACATAACTGGCCAGCCCTTAAAATAATTAAAAAATATAAGAAAAGAAGAAGTGTGACAAAGGTTTTCCAAGAATCTTGCTTTTGCATTCGACATGGAAACATATTAGGTCTTAATTTGTTTTCGTAACACAATATTCTCGTTTTACATAGAACATGGTAGATTCTAATCTGTTTTATGATATTCTCTGGTTGAAAAGAATCGAATCATATCGTCGATTTTCAGCCATTAAACCAACCTTCTTAAATTCAAAGACAAGTGAGGATGGACTCCAAAGTTACAGCCACCAACAATAGCTGCATCACATTCCCCTGATTTTATGGAGTTGTAAGCAATTTCCAAGCAAGCAGTTGAACTTGAGCAGGCACAGTCTAAGCCATAGGATGGTCCTTTACTATCGAGCCAGTACGAAATGCGGTTGGCTAACATAGCTTTGCTGCCTCTGAAAACATAATTAAAAATATTATATATTTAACCTTTAGTCTTGTTTCTTTTGCTATTTTTTTTTTTGTTTTTAAAGAAATATCAGACAATATTTTATGTTAATAACCTTATAAAAGAATGCGAACTTTCAATAGTTTTGAGAATATTTATCTTTAATTATGAGAATCTGGTGGTGGCGCGAGGCCATGACATAAGATGGCCTCAGACTTATGCAGAGCACTTCGAGTCCCAGCTGTCGGATCTTCTCCATGATGCCGTTGCCATCGTGGTCCGCAGACACCGCAAGTGGCGATGACATAAGTATGGGAGAATGCTCCTCTCGTGAAAGGAACGGAGCGCTGACCACACCTTCTACAATCTGGCGCCAGAGACTCTGTGTCAGGAGGGGAGCCTGGGTGCAGAACTTATTCTGCACCGTTTGGTAGGGGGTAGGATTTTTAGCCACATGTCGCGAGCTTCCACCTTGGCTCGCCGTATCTCCGCACGGAAGGTGCGCTTCGCTGCTCTGTATTCATTGTACTCCGACTCTCTGGCCTCCGCATCTACCGGGAAGATGCGGTGCTTGCGGTGAGGTGCACACGCCTTACGTAAAGCCACAATCTTTGGCGACCACGAGTGCACGAGACGTGCCTAACGTCAGTTAGGTACGTCTGCATTGCCTCGTCCTTAGCCACTACGTTTCGACAAATCAGTCTGGTGATTACACCCACGTCTTGACCGGCACGGTCGAGGTCTGGGCGGAGACGACAAATCGGATGTGCTGATGGTCTAAGTACGTTTTCACCCCCCCCCTCATGACACGCCAGTCAACGATACGTAGTGACAAGGCGGGAAATGTCCATCACCGAATCGCCCCGCATCCTAACACACATGGGAGTAGAATCCCGGTTAGGTACAACCAAACCTGTCTCCAGAACCCAGTCCTTTACCAGTCGACCCCGCACTTTCGTGAACCGGGAACCCCAAATCAAGTTCTTAGCTTTGTCTCCGCAGACGACCACAGGGAGGGATCAAAAGTCAGTGACCTTGACATTCAGCTCCATGTTAAGATCAGATCCCAGTCTTAACAAATGCAACTAAATATTTTGTTGTTTCTATGCAGGGCAAGATTTCTCCCATATTTTTTATAACCTTTTCCTTTCTCTAAGCCACGTTATTCGTCTTCATCTTCGGTAATGTTTTGCATGTGATTTTTTTGCTATAATATTACTTACCCATTTAGTGATATGAAAGAATTATAGCGTGATGGATGATAGGACAGAATGAAAGAAAAAAATGTGTTACACTGACCCCAAATAAAACGGGACAAGAGCAGAGAGATGATGATTATTACTTACCCGTTTATAATGAAGTTACTGCGGTGATTTACTTCAAAGAGAAATAATGCGCAATGTTCCGCGTAAGATGAACCAATAAACACGCCAACTTTTTTCCCCCTTAGTGACTGAGGGCTTGTTCCTAAAATTTAATAAATTATTATCATCGATTTTAACAATAATATGTAGGATAGATTATTGTGCAACTTCCGTTAAAAGTTAGTTTTGAAAGTAGGAATTATTTAATATACCTAGTTTATGTCATTCAGTAATAAAGTGGCATTTTACCAGGGTGCAAAATTTTTAAAATCTGTCTTAGTAGTTTGTGAGCAATGTTTGTGAGTTTATTAATTTCAAACCAAAACATAAATATACAAATCTTTCCTCTGTATTACACAAGTATAGATAATTATATAATACTAGCTCTTGCCCACGACTTCGGCCGCGTACATAAAATATAGCCTTTGTCACTCAGGAATTAAGCAGCTTTCTAAAAATTTTAGCAGTCGGATCAGTACTTCCAGAGATTACCTCCAACAAACAAAAAAACAAAAACTTTAATATATTAGAGTTTTTTTTTTTATTGTAATTCACAAAACTGATGTACAATCACGCATACAAAAAAATAAATTACAACATAATATGTCTGATTGACACCTACTAGATGTGAATCTAACATGGACACGTAAAATAAACTACTTATGTGCTATTAATAAAAACTTACAAATTGATCATTTGAGGGAAGAAAAAAAAATTAAATTATTAACAAATCTAAAAATATTACAACATTAAGTTTTTGAGTTTAATTTTTATTGAGGCTACAGAACCAGCAAAGACATCCACATCACTACTAATAGAATTGGCAAAAGAGTTGTCTATAGATAAGTTGATTTTTGAGTTATCCTTGTAAATAAAAAAAATAATATGAATCAAAAAAGTCATATTCGTACTTGCTTACAACTGTAAAACATGTAAGGCTTTGATAGGGCAGCAAAAATCTCTTTTTGCTGCCCTATCAAAGTACTCGTACCTGAATCAACAATGGCTTCAAAGGTGTGTTCCAAGAGCTTTTTTCCCATAGGCTCTAAAACACACGCTAGACGATAGCTGACGCCAAAGAATTGAGCATCAAACTTATCAGCGCCCTTAATTGTGCCCATAAGTTTAGGCAAATCTGGATCATTAAACTTCCATTTCGGTTCATCACTAGTTACCATGTCAACCTGTTCAATGATTATGTTATAACTCCATATAATTCCAAAATTATACAAGTATCTAATTCAATCTGAAGAGCATTTCATAATTATATTTTAATTTTATCTTCTTACTCAATACACTTTATGATTATAAATTTGTGTCAATAATCACTTGCATTAATTGCATTACTGAGTATAACGTTAATAGACTAAATAACTTCACTGACCTTGTCGTAAAGATTGTTCATAAAATCTAAAACACTATCTGAATTTGGGAACAGTCCTGAAATACCACTGATAACCACTTCTTCTCCAGACAATGGCCTTGGAACATCCGTACCATTTTGGCCATCATTCTCTTCAGATAAAGTCATTTTAAAATACTTTAATACGCCACTTTTTATCGCGAGTACAAGCTGACACTCACGTCGCCTCTTTTAACTTTTTTTGACTAATCGATTAATTATTTGCACTCTATTTTTATATGCTACAGTAACAAGGTGGATACATTAACATATTTGAAGACCTCTTTGCATATTGATGCAGTGTTTTAAATCGGCATAGTGAGTTAGAAAAAATCACTCGATGAAGTGTTTATTTGTCCAAATATTTTCAAATGTTTTATTAAAATTTTAAGTACTTTTTTATCCTTCAAATACCATCAAAATATAACTACCATTACTCAACCTAGTAACAGCTGTTGAGAAATTATGAATTAAAATAACTTTGCTTTAACGTTTTAATAATTATGTTTTGAATTCACAAAATTAGTGCACACGATGTTCTAAATTCAATTTACTTTATCCTCTAGAAAAAAACGGCTTTTGCACTCAGATATCGAAAAGCAAAAATACTCTTTCCGAGATGGAGGGATGAAAACTCTTTACTCTTGTATAACAAATAACTATTGTTAAATACGGCTACAATTCCTAGTTTAGTCCGCGCAACTACCAGACTAAATTCAATGCTTTGCTAAAAAAACACGGCTGCCTAAGGAAATTTACGTTCTAATATCGATTCCAATTAATTTAATTCTTTGACGTAGTCTATATACTTACAGTCATGTATGTTAATATTCATGTAATCAATTCTGGTATTTTTTAAAATTTATTTTCGATGAATTTAATGTAAGTAAGTATTTTTTTCCCACCTTTCTGGGTACCTATGCATTCTCTATATTTTCCCCTTTCATCTACAATGACTTGTTTAAGCTCTCTGATGTATTAAAGACCAGGTTGCACTAATCCGTCTCTTTAGAACATCACATACATTTTAAATTGCATTGAGGTCAAAACTTCGAGCTGGTCAATCTGAACGACAGATCCCAATTTCTTGTGCGTAGTATCCGCTTGGCCAGAAAGGTGAATACGAGCGTTGTCGTCCACAAAAACGAAATTTTCCCCAAGAGCAGTCAAAGCAGATTGTGCATATGGAATTAGGACTTGTACTTATAAAATTAAGAATTTAAAAATTTTTTCGTCAGTTTAATCTACGTGAGGCTGGTTATAGTATTCAAAAAAATAATAGTGTTAGGACAAAGTCATTACAAATCTTTATCGTAACTGAATAAAAATACGTTGATATAGAAACGCCAAAAACGTTTAACCCGAGAAGAGATGATGAGAGCCGTCGGAATGTTGAAAACTAGTTTCGGGCAATTGACGGATTGTATTGGTATTGCTCTAGGTACTACACAGAGCTTTAGATATAAACTGCCTTTAGACGTGCTATCGCAATACGGGTAGCTTGGTCGAGCGACGTTGAAGACGATCTCGTAAATAGAACTTCTGGATGTCAAAAAAGTTTGAGATCCTATCAGAAAATTCATCGAATTAAGTCATCATGATAAGGACTATTGTCATTTGGATCGTTACAAGAACCGATCTTATTTGGGCCAGAGGTAAGCTCAATGTAATTATCTCTATGCCGAGCCGGTTGAGTGATTCATAGCAATAACGGTGTGAAGTTGCACGTTTGCACATGGCTAGAATCGTAACACGTACATTTTCTAAAGCTCGTATCAGCCTTTTGACGCAGTTTGCTCAATCGTCAAATCAAGACCCAATTGAACATGCATGGGATATGCTTCAAAGAAAAACCCTGCCGATTGAAGTGCATACCTAAAAACTTTTCGCCATTTCAGCCATTTCTCAAACTTATTTTGATGAACTGATTTTAAGCATGTCAATTCACTGCGATTGTGTGATTCATGTTAATAGTAGAATCATAAAATGATGTTTTATTTATACTCATTGCTCGTCGTCCACAAGCCCAGGTCTACGGTGGCTGGAAAACGGGGTCGGGATCCTGCATACTGGGGCAAGAAAAAGTCGGTTCCTTCACGTGTCCGGCCGCTTCCTTCGCTAGCATTACAGCTTCACAGAAGGAGTTGACCACCTGTCTTTCTTCCTCACTCCGGATCATGAGCTGTACCAGAGCCCGGTTTGAGAGGTTGCTGCTGCCGATCGCCCTCAGAGATCAAGGTATTGCTCCGCCCGAGTGGGGTTCACCTTCATGCTCACTCTTCAAAGAGGGAACTTCCTACGATGATAATAGCATGCCCAACACTGGGTCACGTCAGTCACTGCCGCCGTATCGCCCTGAGATCCCACTGGAAATCAGCCCGCCATATCGCGACTTGTCGTGGCAGTGACGTTTCGCCCCGGCGTTGCATCTTCATGCGCAAATCGTGCATGTGTGCAAGGACTGTTACCTCCAGATTCCATGGCGGTATATGGTAATTTGAGAGCCAGACGTCAGAAGTGCTCCTCGAAATTCCAACGGCTGAGTTCCAAGTACTTTATTATCGACCCGACGCCGATGTGAAGCCCTTCTACCATTATTAGGGGACCTAGTGGTAGTACGTTCCGAAAGCCATGAAACCACATGGCCTTGGACTTGTATAGTGCCACCTCTTGTACCAACTACCGGATCCTTTTCAAGATTGCCGCCTAGTCCAACTCTCCCTATGCCAAAATCCTCTGTCAGTGTCGTCTGCGTAATATAACACGTTGACCTCGTTAAGGAGCTCGCCGCGCAGTTCATGGCCTCTAACTTGTCTGTCGGATCCTCTCGACTATCGCAACCCCACGTGTTTTGGCTAGGTCGCCACCTAATGCGACTCCCCCTGCGCCAAGAGCAGAGTGCCGTCAGCATAACGTGACACACTGACTCTGCTAAGGAGGTTACCACGCAGAACGTAGTCGTACCCGATGATCCTTTTTTTTTTTTTTTTTTTTTTATGGTGGGAAAAAATCATGCATTGACATCCCCCGCCCTTGGGCGGAGCGGGAGATAGTGTCAGACTCTTACTGACTAAAAGATCCACCCCGTTCCTTCTAGCCTTCATACCGGGGCTCGAGCGCCCTTTCGGATAACCCTGGCCCCAGTAGGCTTCGACCCGGCTGGGTCCCTGCTGTTGCTGACAACTCCTTGAGGCGCGCGGGAACAGTGCGCGCCGTCGACGACTTGGGTTTGGTCCGGACAGTTACCGGACGGCCGGACAGTGAGCTACCCATTGCTCACTGTCCGCAAGCCCGCGTCTACGTTGGCCGGAAATCGGGATCAGAATCCCGGCGACGGCGGCGGCGATAACGCCGTTGCCTGATGCGTTCGGCCTCCTCCTTTGCGAGCATTACTGCTTCGCAGAAGTCGGCGACCGCCTGCCACTCCTCCTCGCTCCGGAGTACCCGATGATCCTTAAGGGCGGTTCTTCTCACCGTTTCCAATCTTTCTGGTGACTGGGATAAATGATGAATCTGTTCGTTGGACATACGATGGAAGTAGGTTAGCACCCGGTGATATCGAAGTGCTTCCCAAATGCAACTCCAGGGTAAAACGTTGGAGATGTCCAAACACACAGCAGAGACGATCCCGCTCCAGGACACCGCCTGTCGTATGGACTTGCATACGGATTATAACATCCACTGTGGAGCGGCCCTGGGGAAGATGAACTGGCTTTCTGCAAGATCCGGCCCCCCCCATTCTAGCTACAGGATGAGGTGGCTTCACTCTTTCAAAAAACTTGTTCACCTCGTCGAGTGGTACGATAGGCCGGTATACGGACAGAGAGTCTGCAGAGCACCCCAACTTCCCGATGGGAACAAGTTTCTTCGTCTTCTAACAAAGTGGAAACTGGCTTTTCTCCATACATGCGCTAAAGAGTCCTCTTAGCTCGAGAGCCTCCAAGGCCTGGCAAATCGTTGGGTCCTCAGCCGGTATTTTTGGCGTCCAGCCTTCGTACCATTACTTTCAACTCTGTCTTGGTCAACTTGGGCATAGGTGGGTTTTAGATAGTAATAGTCTGACAATCCTTTACGCTCATTTTTTTCAACCAGAACGAAAAAAAATATTTGATGATTAATTCTCATCCTCAAAAAAGGGAGGTGCAGATCGTTTGGTAAAAAAAGGTACTTTAAAGACCAGCCATAATTTTGCATTTCCTCTTCTTGCCCAAAAGTATCCTTAACAAAAAGTATCCCTATTTTTTACTTATATTTTATGGTAACATATTCTGTCAAATGCAAAGTATAGAGGTCAATGGAAACGATGTTTGTATTGACCTCCATAACTAAACAATGAAAAGTCTTTACATTAGATTTATTCTACCAGCCACAATAAGGCTGGTCCTGCAAATATTTTCTGTTAAAATAGAAAATGATACCGATGTAATGAAATGAAATTTATTTTGACACTAAATTGCAGTAAGTTATTTTTAATATATATATATTTTTAAAGTAGTTGTATCCACTATAGTTTATAATTATGTTAGATCAAATATACCAATTTTAATGGATTCTGTATTAAATCCTCCTCCTTAGTCGCTCACTCTTGACAGAGTTGTCGTGGTTGATGATATTGCATTTTCGTCTCGAAAACTCTGAACTAAGGAGGTTTGTGTTGCAGCTTTGATGAGATCTGTCCAACGCGTAGGTGAGCGCCTGCGTGACTGCTTCCCCTCCACTTGTCCCTGGACAACGAGTCGCTCAATGGAGTGTTCGTACTGTATTAAATACTTTGGTTGAATTTACTATCGATAACATTTATCTCAAAAAAAGAATGAACAGACAACTAGGCTTTTTAGGTGAGAAATCATCTAAAGATTTCTTTCGCTCTAAGACAGAGTGGGAGAACGTGTCAGACTTTTACTTACTAACATCAAACCTGTGTTCCTTCTTAACCTTGTGTTCCAGAATACCGGGTTTCCCTTTTGGAAGGAAATCCACGGCCCCAGTAGACTTCAGTCCTGTTGGGCCCCTACGGTTTACCTGACATCTCTTTGAGACGCGAGTGGAACAGTACGCGCCGCTAACGACTCAGCCTCGGTTGGAGCGGTTACCGGATGGCCGGATGGGTCGAGCGATCCAGGTCGTCGTCCGCAAGCCCACGCCAACGGTGGTTCGAAATCAGGGTGGTCGGTGTCCCGGCGGATGGGTCGTGAGGAGGTAAAATCCGTCACGCGTATGGCTTCTTCCTTCGCTAACATTGCACTGCACTACTTCGCAGAAGGAGGCAACCGCCTGCATTTCGGGGTTGGTGCAAGTGTTTGTTATCAGTCCCATAATCCCATTTCATAAATTTTCGTCACGCCGGTACGCTCTCAAAGGGTACGTATATGTAACCTTTATTTTATCTTTGATTGGCGTATTTATGCTATTGTATACTTAGAATAAGTGCTATTTTACCGAGATATTAAATTATTATTTTTTTTGTGGATAGTTCTATTTGTTTGTGGATAGTTATATAAGTTGTTATTTATTTATTTATTTAAAAATAAAACGGCGAAAACAATAGGTTAGCGGCACAGCTGTCATCAGTAAGGTTTTCTGGTAGAGGGTTCTTGGCGTAGAATTAAAATAACAATTCACTTCACAATCACTTTTATTAATTCACAGTACATATTATTAAGCCATTACAGACTTAGGTATATCGTAATCTAAGAGAACCAGTAAACTTGTTAGAAGCGTCCGTACTGCTCAGCGGATTGCCCTAGACTAACTTTTGTAATGTCTCCCCTCCAAACGATTACGCTCACGTGATGTTAACACAACGTTTTACCCCACTCCGGTACTACTGAATCAATTTGTGTCTTATTATCGCTAAATTGTCAAAATCCCCGACAAATATAAGTTTACAGTACAGGACCAAAACACTTATTGTTGGAGATAAAACCTTCTTGCAAGCTTCTTAAATTAAAGAAAAAATATGACACTTCTATTTGTCACTTGTCTTCACTTGTTTTTTTGTAAAATATATTGTTCACACCGAAAATAATTAAAACTAATTTGCATTGAGCATCCAGTCATTGATTTTCATCAGAATACCCATAATTCTCGCACACTTATATTCTAAAATCTTAGAGACTTAAAAACAAAACGAACAAACTAAACAAGATTATAAACTACAAAAAACTTAAAAATGAACATATAAATTTATTAATTTGGTATGGATTATCATGGGAGATATTCAGATCTATGAGTTGAGTGAGCAAAGAGTTAAGTAGTGTAATTGTTCGTGCTGTGGGCGCTGCAGCGGCTCGACGTGTGCGTACTCCCGGTGGCGCAGCAAACAGTTTCCTCTGACTACGAGGACCCTCCACGCCTTGAACACCTACCAGGAATCGGTGCGGCACACCCATTAGACCCACCCACCAGTTGGATTATCCATCTTGTTTGCCAAGAGACTGTGGTAGTATGTTAGTAGAAGTATTTTTCGCCTGAGTTCCAGAGTGTCTAGTCCCACTTTCCCCGCAACAAACAAAGACTATATAGATACGAGTAGTACCCGTATATGCTCTTATCCTCATGGACGACCATGCTGCCTCACAAACGAGCCTGCCTCACAGTCTGGGTAATTTCAGACTCCTACTGACTAAAACCACACTCCTGCCTTACATTTAAACCACAGACATGACGTCCGTGGTCTTGTTTAATAGTTGTACATTGTTTGCTGCTGGGCAACTCCACGTGCAAGTGGCGTCACTCCAGAGCACTTTTTAGCAATTATAATAAATCCCTTCAGAATTTCATGGCTGAGAGGCAATCAGCCCGAAGTAATACCCAAGCAACAATGAGTCATAAACGCATAAAAAATCAGTTCAATTCATCAATTCAACACACATACAACCCTCCGCCGTCCAAAATGCCGCACCAAGCAAATGCCCCCCCAGCTCCAGAGACATAACTATACTTAATACTATACAATATATATATATACACATATCAATAACCATAAATACCATCTATATACTATCATCAATAACTATAACTACTACAATATGCGGCAAATACAGTGTTTGTTTTGCCTTCTCTCTTTTTTCTTGTTTCATTTGGTAGAAATTTGTAGTTTTTTTTTTGTCCCAGTGATTCTGATAATACAGGTAACGCTTTTTCTTGTTTCATTTGGTAGAAATTTGTAGTTTTTTTTTGTCCCAGTGATTCTGATAATACAGGTAACGCTATGTTATGTTAAATTTATAACTATTAATAGAAAGTATTAATTCAATCGTCGTTTTCCGTTAAAAACCAACCGCCCCAAGCAATACCCGCGTCGTCCAAGGCTACTTAAGCTCGTCATTGCCTAAGCAGACGGATCAATGCCTCAACGACTGTTTTGTCCCGATGCTGCATGGCAATCTTCAAGTTAGTGTTGATAATGTCCCTGGTCGACGCTTCCTGTGCCTTCCTCACAAACCTTCCAACAGCGTCGTCAGCGTTGTCGGCGTAGTACACGCAGTGGCCAGTATGTCTGGAGACTGCCACTACTACGTGGGAGACACTGCTGTGAATCCGGATGTTAATGGATTTTGTCTTCAAGATGATGACCGACTCGACCACACGATATTATTACCATATTATTATTTATTTCATACTACAAGTAGTAAAAGAGTCGGTGTAAAAAACATACTAACAAATCCAGGAAAAGCTTAAAAAATTTGAATGATTTGGTACTTTCTTGCTACCAGTAGTTTTGTACCATTTTACAATTCAATTGATTGACCTTGTATGAATATTTGAATCTGATGACGTTATATTTATTCAAGTAAGCATATTGACCCTGTATTTTGTTTTTGCTGCTAATAAAGTAATGGAAATAAAATAAACTATTAAAATGTGATGAACGGTGACTTGCGAAATATAATAATTTAGGTATTTTTTAGATCTTTTGTAATCTTATGTCAGATTTAATATGACGAAAATGTTTATTAAGTAATTAACTTTAATGTTTTTGACATTTATTATCTTTCAAAATTTGTGATAAAGTTAAACTATGTAGGTTGCAATAAAATAAATGATTAGGGGAAAATAAATAAATAATTGTCATGAAAAAAAAAACATTAAAATCTACTGTTGAACTAATGTTAACCTTTGCCCAGCAGTAAAACCAAAAAAAAGTAATTATAATATGAAATATTTTACTAATCAGTTCTAAAAATTTCACCAAGCAAAACTTTAAGAATGAAACCAAGGAGAATTAAAAAAGCAGCAGAGTGTACATTGCATAGAAATTGGGTTAATCATAATTGATCCCCGAGACCCGGAGGTAGGTAAATAATGCGTAAAATTAACCCCTGGCTAATTACTTGGCGCTGGAAGGCATGATACAGAGCGAGAGTCTTGCAGGAACGGACAAGAAAAATTTTAATGATTTGAGGATAAGTTTTATTAACTTAAAAGTAACGTTGTTCTCACCGATTTAAGTATTATTTGTGTCTTTCAGTTGTACTTAAGGTTCCGGGTTTAGGTTAGGAGGAGGAGGAGGAGGAGTGATGTTACAAATTCTTCCTTTATTAGGTACTAGCTTTTGCCCGTGGCTTCGCTCCCGCTCTACCCTACTCTACCCTACTCTACCCTACTCTACCCTACTCTACCCTACACTACCCTACTCTACCCTACTCTACCCTACTCTACCCCACTCTACCCTACTCTACCCTACTCTACCCAACTCTACCCTACTCTACCCTACTATACCCTACTCTACCCTACTCTACCCTACTCTACCCTACTCTACCCTACACTACACTACACTACCCTACTCTACCCTACTCTACCCTGCACTATCCTATTTTTTTTTTCCATTAATACGTGCTCCTCACAATAACAATCACAACAATAATAGCAAAATAAAAAAAAAAAATAACCCCCGACGCATAAAATCTATAAGAACTGGTTAGGACAAATCTAATAAGTCCAATCTCGATGGGTTTACTAGTAAGCATTCCAGGGTTTCATCAACTACCTCCCAGTTCTATCATCAAATCTTCGTCATAATAAGAAATGTATAGAACTGGTTAAGACGAATCTAATGAGCCCAAACTTGATGGATTTACTAGTAGGCATTCCAGGTTTTCATCAGCCACATCCCAGTTCTACTATCAAGTCCTCGTCATCATGAGAAATGTATAGAACCAGGTTAAGACGAGTCCAAATGAGCCAAAACTAGATGGGTTTACTAATAGGCAATCCAGGGTTACCTACCTTCGAGCTCCATCATCAGACTAGCTCAAAAGCTCGAGCATATTCATGACTCATGATTATTTCTAATATTAAGTTACACATACGTTTGAATGTAAAGTAAACACTTCTTATGTGTTTAAAATCTCTACTGCACCTAACAAACGAGCTGATGACCTTGAACGCCTGAACAGATCTTCATAAATTGTATATAAGAACCATCCCGGTTACGTCAGCTTTCAATTAAAAAAAACACATCAAGATCGGTCCTTTCGCTTAGGCGCTACGATGCCACAGACACACAGACACCCCAAACTTATAACACCCCTCTTTTCCGTCAGGGGTTAAAAAAAGAATTAGCGATATCGGTTCAGCTGTTCTCGAGATTAGCGCTTAGCAACGCATTAAACGATTCATTTTTTTATATTATAAATGTGTTGTAATGTACGATTGACATTAAATAATAAACAATTCATTGTAATAATGTTGTTTCCTTAATATTTATACTTTTTAGGGTTTCGTACCTCAAAAAGAAAAACGGAATCTTTATAGGATCACTTTGTTGTCCGTCCGTCTGTCTGTCTGTCTGTCTATCTGTCTGTCTGTCTGTCAAGACCCTTTATCTCGAGAACGCGTGGACGTATCGAGTTGCAATTAAAACCATATACTCAAGTCTACGGTCCCTTAAAGCTGTGCAAAAGTCAAACATTTAGGTTAACGAATAAAAAAGATACGGCCGTTTATGTCGCAAAAATAACGTATATTTTGATACTCTCAAAGATCGAAATTCATAAGGTACTTCCTGGTGGCCCATAATCCTGAAATTTGGCGCAAAGCAAGGTCTTATAGCACAAGTAAAGGAAAAAATCTGAAAACAGTAAATTTGTTGTAAATTTGACGTACGGCGTTGCGCCACCGGTACATGGTGGACATACCACCCATACATATAAAGCGTTTTGGGAAAACATTCATTATACGTACAGCTAAGATCGTTGACTCCGACTCGGCTGGGCGGCGTTCGGGAAGCTGCGCGGTGTTTCTCGTCCAATATACCACAGTGTCTCAAGACGAAAGTCTATGACCAGAGCGTGTTGCCAGTGATGACTTATAGCTCCGAAACGTGGTCAATTACAATGGGCCTCATAAGAAGACTCAAAGTCATCCAAAGGGCGATGGAAAGGGCTATGCTTGGAGTTTCCTTGCGTGATCACATCAGAAATGAAGATATCCGCAGGAGAACCAACGTTACCGACGTAGCTCGAAGAATCGCCAAACTTAAGTGGCAATGGGCAGGGCACATTGCACGAAGAACAGATGGTCGATGGGGACGAAAGGTTCTGGAGTGGCAATCACGTACCGGAAGACGCAGCGTTGGACGGCCTCCAACAAGGTGGACCGATGACCTGGTCAGGGTCGCGGGAATCCGATGGATGCATGACGCACAGGACCGGTCGTTGTGGCGACGCTTGGGGGAGACCTATGTCCAACAGTGGACGTCTTTCAGCTGATATGATGATGATATGATGGCAGTTAAGGAGTGGAATTCCCTGCCGGAGTCTGTGTTTCCTGATAACTATAACCTAGGGGTCTTTAAGTCAAGAGTGAATAGATTGCTTCTAGGCCAGCGTGTTCCATTATCGGCCACATCATCGCTTACCATCAGGGGAGATAGTGGTCAAACGCGAGCCTATCCATTATAAAAAAAAAGTCTTCGTCACAAAAAAAAAAGTTTTGCAATTCAGAAAAATCTTCGAGACTCCATTCGGGAATTATAGTTTGCACGGAACCCTCTGTGCGTGAATCCGACTCGCACTTGTCCAGTTTTTATTATTAAATACATAGTTTTATAATGTTTTATCTTCTTAAATTTTGCAAATCGACTTCTCTCATGAATAAGGTTGTAAAAAAGTGCATTTTTCCAGGAAAACCGCTTTCATAATTAATGATTCTGTAAGTAATTTGTGAAAATCCTTTTTACCGATCAATGTTAAAAGATTTTTTTAGGATGATCTTTTTATGATGTTACATTACGTTAATCTATTAATCAGTGTAAATTCACTGTACTAGACGCTGGATTTGAAATGAAAAAAGTTGATAATATTTATTTAACAAATATGTCGTACTCTCAAATAATATGGTACGTCAATGTTCGTGCATTGACTTACTTGACTTAATGCCCTATGTCCCCTAGATGTGGCAAAGGGCGTCCACAGTAATCCTCCATCGCTAACGGTCCTGAGCTTCACGCTTCACCTCGCTCCACGTCATTCCGATGCTCGCCGCTTCTGCCAACACGGTGCGATGCCAGGTTTGATGGGGACGGCCACGCTTTCTTTTTCTTACGGATTCCAGTCCAACGCTTGCTTGGGTATGTGATCGAAATTCCTTCGGAGCGTGTGGCCAATCCATCTCCACTTGCGACGCTTGATCTGGCTGTCGATCGAGCTCTCGTGGCATTTTTCCAGCAGCTCTACGTTGGATACTGTCTAGGGCCAGTAAATTCCGAGGATGCGACGCAGACAGCGGTTGACGAAAACTTGGATTTGGCGTGAGATGTCCTTTGTGACCTTCCACGTTTCGCACCCGTAGAGCAGCACAGATTTGACATTTGATCCGAAGATTTTAAGTTTTATTCTTCGGGTCAGTTTCCGCAACTGCCAAACAGGTCTCAGCTGCGAGAAGGTTGCTCGGGCTTTAGCGATCCGTGAAGTGATGTCCTCTTCACTACCTCCGGTTTCTGAAACGACGCTTCCTAGATAGGTAATCATATATACGTTCGTGAATTAGAGGTATTGACATATAAAATATTAGCCGAACACAATAAGTTCATAATCAGTAAGCTTAAAATATCTTAACACTTAAGGTTTTAAGATATGCATATAGATTTACAGATAGGCCTTCGAAGGATGACAAACACTCTTATTGGACAGCAACTCATTACTAAAATGAAGATAAAAAATGCAATTCACTGCATGCGGTTAGTAAAAACCTCGTGAATACAACAGTACAATTGGGATAGTGGTATTGATTCCCTTGACGAACTCTTTTACAAAAAGCTTTCCTAACACATGAGTAACCATGTATGGTATTTCGGCTGTGAGCCACATGCTATATATACACGCATTCCTTTGAGCTTTCTGTGCTATCAAAACCAAATGGATGCCAAAGATTTTTTTAGACTATCTAGCATTCATGTGTATGTACGTCAGTTTAGCTATGGTAGGTAAAATTAATCAGTAGAACATAAACATGTTCAAACAAATTGTTTATGTTTTAATGATTAAATCGTAACAAAAAATCAGCTTTAACATTTGCCTCATTAACTGCTTTAAGCTAATCTATCAATTTATTCGTCGTTAGCAATTTTGTTCAAATGATTAGTTTTGAATTTGCAAACTACTCGTACCAAAAACCCATTTAACACTATGCATTTACTAATAGGAACTTTGAAAAGGAGCAAACAGTTTTAAAGTACCATCCAGCAGTTTTATATGAATATTACTAACTCTTACCAATTACTTATAGCGTTTTCAGGTATTTTATAATTTATTTAGCCGCTTCATTTCAGTGACCTTCATTCTGAGATTTTTTTTCGGTTCTTCAAAGAAGCCTCAACCCACTTGCATGAACAACCTCATCTCTGATTGCTTGTACTACGGCACACCATTTGTTCATACAAAGTTAAGTAACGTCTAAAGGCATTTCCTAAAACTGTGCTGATTTTGTTTTTATGTTGTCATAACGCTATTAAATACAATATTGATTGATTCACTATCGCAACCCACATTGACATTGAATTATTTTTAAACATCACATTAAAAAATACTACATGAAGAAACTAAACAAATCAATTGATCACTTTTTATTTTTTTGACAAAGTTATCCTGTAACTCATTTCAGTAAAACTACAATGTTTACGGAAAATATATTGCGAAAACAACCCTTAACCTAACATACAACAAGAGAAATACAATAGATTTATTCTACCATTTTCTCGAATAAGAATTTATAAGATAGGATGTATTAGGGCGCATATTTGGATTCTTTGGTGTTCCGAATAAGGGATATGAGCGTTCTGGACCATTTCGCCTGTAATGCGTAACTTGGATGGCTTAATATAATATTTTTAAGACTTGAACTTCAACCAGACTTCACTCGTAATGTTATGAAATAAAATTATTAAAATATCAAGGACTTAGGACTTAAAAAAAGGAAGGATCAAATTCGTCTCATGTTAGATTTATGTTTTTCTGTCTTTCATTTTTAGGGATTAATGTTTGAGTTAGTAGATTTGCAGTTTTGTTATTATAAACTAAAATGCAATACTAAAAACATTTACATAACTTTAACAGAAAAAATGCAAATTCAAACTGTAACGAAAACTAAATCGACTAAATTAACTACTTGAATTTTATTTTGTTAACGTAACTAAACATGTGTGTGCGTAAATGATTTGAATATAATCAAAGTACGAATATTTATAACTAAATTGTGTACATAAATAACTATATGCAAATACAACGCCAACTAAAAACTACTGTGTTACACAATGAAAAAATAGTATTCAGTTTTATTGAAATTATTTTTAAAGATTGACATATTTTTGACATACTAGTAATATATATATATATATATGTTGAAAGTGATTTGTAAAAAGAGGATTATAAATAGATTTATTTTATGCTTTTGCTGTCGGTAGTTTTTCTGACCCGATGTCGGAAAATTGTTTGTTGGTTTGAATCTACACTAATATAATAAAGAGGTAAATCTTTTTATGTTTTTTGTTTGTAGGAGGTAATCTCTAGAAGTACTGGTCTGGTAGCTAAAATTTTTTCACATGTAAAGAAAGCTGCTTTATTCTTGAATCACATAGGCTACATTTTTTGTGGGCGAGCGGAGCCGCGGGCAAAAGAGTAGTACAGAATATTTTTATTTGCTTAAATTAAATCTGATTTCTACGAGTACTATAAAATTATTAGCTGTTTTATGATATTACGTGTACCTATAAGTATTTCGAGTATCTAGGAGTGCATTGTATGGATTCTATGTACAGTCATACAAAAACTATTTTTCAGAACATATTATTTAGCTGGGTAAGTAATTTATGATGAAATTACAAATCAGGAAAGATTAAGTTGTCAACATTAGAATATTGACAACTGAATATTTTCATAAAATTTTCAAAAAAAAAAAAATTTTTGAACACATTTCAAATACATTATATTATATAATATACACTGCTAAATTTTAATTGTTTTAATCCCGTGGAGAGTCGATCCGGTACATGAAACACTATCGATTTGTAAAGATAAAATAAAAAAATAAAGTAACTTTTTTTCAAAACTCGTATTAATTTACGCATGTACGAAATTAATTTCTTTAAGAAAACGTCAGCTGAGCGAGTTCAATGTCCTGTAGTTATTAGTCGGCGTTACGTACAAACTACCTACAGGTCATTGAACTCACTCAGCTAATGGTCACGTACTATAGGTACGTGCAACATCGTAGACGACCCAATTTATTTACATTGTCACTCGGTTGCACTCTCGTCTTGCAGGCAATGACTCTAAACCTTGTTGCTGATATGATAGATTGTTATTCTATGTTAACTGAGCGAGTTGTCAAAAGTTACATTAAAAATTGCATAATTATTAATATCTCATTATCAATTGTGACGTGTTTAGGTACACGGATGAATGAAAGAACATTTAGTATGTCTATTTTGAGTTTAGTGAGATGAGTGGATTGTGGTATAGTTATATTTCAATAATATTTTGTACTATTACTTCGTCTATAAATATTTTTTTTTTTTTTTGAATAATTAAAATATTAAAATATTATTGAGCTGTATTGAAAAAAATATATTTTTACATCTTTGTAATTATATCTAAGAACCGCATTTTCGCAGCAAACGCTTAGACACTTTTAATTGAACGTTCGTTCATAATTGTATGGTGTGATATTGATTAATGTATTATATCATGTAAATTTTATTATTAAATTGAGTTTTAATAATAATAATAAATCATTTATTTTTAGGCTCATTGGACTATGGACTATGTAGATGATGACGATTATTAGATGTTATTTGTTATTCTGCTTTTGATACTCTATCGCATTGGGTTTCTGGCATGAAAGCTTTGGAAAAATGCCTTTCCAAATCTATGTTGATTTGTTGGATAATGAGGGAAACAAATAAATACAAAAACAGGCAGGATACAACTTATGTTTTGTTCGTTGTATTACGTGATGAAAATCTAGATTCTAGTCGACATCTCGAACCATCAACATGACTGGTCTAAAGGTAAGGGCATGGAAATAGTTAGTTAAATGGTTATGGCGGTGTTGCCACCACTGCTGCTAGCTGTATATTTGTGTATAATTAATATAATTGTTATCGTTTCATAATTATCCGTTACTGGTTAACCAATAACCAAATATATATATTTTTTACATACGAGTGTAATATTACTGGGAGGTAAGATGATAACCTATTAACTTTAAATGCTGATATAAAAGGAAGATGTCGTGAATATTGCTCCCAACTTCTCAATGAGAGCTATCCTTCTGAGATGCCGCCAAACCTAGCATCCACCGAAAGTCTAATTCAGGAAATCTACCCTAAAAGAAGATGTCGAATAACAAAGTGAATGGACTCGATGAGATCCCCTTTGAACTGTGAAAAAGGCTGGAAAAAATCGGTATCTTCTTTTTAACGAGGCTTTTTAATGAAATAATCCGCGAAAGAATACCTGTAAAATGGAGAAAGAGCTTTCTAATCCCATTCTTTAAAAAGAAAGGTGACATTAGACTATGTGCAAACCATCGTGCCATAAAGCTCATGTCACACACTCTAGAAATATGGGAGAGAATCATTAACAACTAACTAGTACAACTAACAAGTCTGTCCAAAAACCAATCCGGTTGTGTGGCGGGGAAATCCACAACAGATGCACTGCATTGTCTGAGAATCTTATTAGAAAAGCGGAGAGACATAAAGAAAGACTCTCACTTAGCCTTCATTGATTTTGAACCTATGTCACAAAAATGCTTACGTCTGAGATGAAGGAGCATGGCAGGAGGTGTCACTCTCAACGATAGAACCTCCTTAACTTACCACATCTATTGAGGACCTGCGTCATGCGGAAGGTGAAGACGTCATGACACCTCTCTAGTCACTCTTCAAAGAGGGGACTTACCACCATGATTATGACGTGCCCAATTGGGCACGCCAGGGCTAGCGGGATACATGACAACTCATGTTTAATTACAGCGTGCAAATTAGCAAGAATACTGCCAGTACCCATTGTAGTATAACAAATTACAAGATAGCTTTCAAGTTTCTACGTTAATTTGATTCAGAAGTTACACCTAATAGCCTAAGTTGAAGCAAGGATTTTGATCGAAATGTAGTTAAAAAGTTTTGAATCCAGTTCATTTGAAGTAGTACGGTAAATTAACTTCTAATACAGGCACTTTAACTTTGAACGAGTAGTTTACGGGAGTGTTAGTAATATGTCATGTGTAGCCTAAGGGTTTATGTTCATTAAGTACGTGGAATAATCGTATTTGTGGGAATTCTCACATTCACATGTCATCATAAACTGGATAAGCGTTTTTATTTCCTATATTTGCTTGCTTGGAAAGTTTGCTAGTTTCAAAAGTTTTAGTTCCAATAATCGCCGCAAGTAACGCTGCATATTCTCAAAAATGGTGTCCTAATCGATAAAGATGTCACAACAAAGTGAAATTAGGTGTCATCCAAAAAATAACTTATGGACAGTAATAATAATAATTTGTATCTAATATCTAAAGATCTGTTACTTAGCCTAATCAGCAATTTATTAGTATACCCATAATTAAAATAATTAGTTCCAAGAGCCACCACAGGGAGCTCAGAATTTTAGGCTACTCCAACACGGATAGGGCTGATTCGAAGAGGATACCGGGGCTTAATTCGCTCGCTTTGCTAGCTCATTCTAGCGTCCGTATTCGTAATTTTCCCCAGGCAGAAATAGGAGGCTTCCGTAATAAGCCTCCGTCGATCATTCCTAAACTTTTTTTGGATTGGTTGTTCGTAATATTTAGTCACCCTATACTGACAATAAAACTAAACGTTGGACGAAGAACACACAGAATTAAAGCGAATGGCAGAAAAAAAAAATGGCATCGGAAAAAGTTCGATCGGTGAGAGACAACAGTAACATCCTGTCGACAAACCGTTCATCGGAAAACAGTGTATCTAAAATAATGTATTTCTTTGTATAAGTTACCATGATTTAAACGAACGAAATAATTGACTTTGTTTTATCTAATCAAGATTATACCAGTCTAAGGACCGCAAAAATAGTCGTCATTGGAAACTGAATTGACTAGATGTTTTTAATCATAGCTTAGTTTTTTTTAAATGACACAATTTATGATGTTGTCACAATAATAAATACAATATTCAGAATCACATCACCAAAAAAAGCATGGCATTCGACATGTCAACAGCCATCCAGCCTAAAGACATCGAGAAAAAGAAAACATAATATTTGACATGACATCTTGTCGTTCGTTCAAAAATGCATTTTTGAAATTCATAAGAAGGTACAGTAGGTATTATTGGCATAATATACGTAATCTCACCACCTTTAAACTGGAATATCTTTATTACTTGGTATTAATATCTGAGACGAAATTGTTTAGAAATTTTATTTGTATACTTTTATATATTTTTCATCACAAGACGCTAAAAAAATATGCCAGCAAAATTTGGTTCAGGACTTCGCCATGATCCTTTTGCATCGTGCAATTAGAGTTCTCAAACATTTATAACAACCCAAAATATATATAATATCTATCACGAGGTTGCTTGGATCAGACAACACAATCTCTTGGATCAAACACCTGTCTGGTCTGAGGATCTTCCCTTTCAACGGAGATATGTCCTTCACACTTTGATCTCAAAAGATCACAATCGCGTTTATACAGTTATGTTAGAAAGGTAAAAAACACACATAAGCTGGAAATCAACAAAGGTGTGAAACAAGCCAAGTTTTGCATCTCCAGCCGCATGCAAATGGTTAGGTGCATCACTTATGCATACTCTAGTTTAAGAAGCAACGTCCGTGCCAAACATGCTGAGATCTTGAGGCACTTAAATCTATTAAAAGTTTATATAAATTTTTAGGAACACTAAGCGTGTTCCTAAAAATTTAGACGTTAGACGAAAAAATATTGCTTTAGAATTTGATATTTAGTGTGTGATATTGTCTTTGGCGTTTTTTGCTTAGTCGACATATTTTTAAAATTATTATTGACCGCTATATTATATACTAGGTATTTTGTTTTTTTGTTACCACTATCATTTTAGCTCACATACTTGTAGAGAAGTTTCATCTGTCTGCCTGTCTATCTGGGAACACGTAGAGGTATCGAGTTGAAATTAAAACCATATACTCAATCTAGATTTGTGTGGTAAAAAACTTACATTACGACACTCTCGACGAAATCAAAATTCATAGAGTACTTCCCGTTAACGTAAAATCCTAAAATTAGGCATAAAGCAAGGTCTTATAGCTTGAATATAGAAAACAATCTGAAAACTGTAAATTTGTAGTTCCGTCACAAAAAAAAATTTTTTTGCGATTTGTAAAAATCTTCGTAACTCAATTCGGAAATTGAATTGTTTTCAAAGGTAAGTTTAATTGTAGGGAACCCTCAGTGCGCAAGTCCGACTCGCTATTGCTCAGTTTTTTTTCTAACATGCTCATTCCGTTGTTCATCATTTTGTTCCTTCTTTAATCTGTGGCACAACAAACAATTTACTGTAAGACTCGCAGACGAAGCATGCTTTTAAGAGCGCTCATAATATATCTCAGGGAGCTGCACTTACTGCCTGCTTTCCATTATGTCGTTCATACACGAACACACGTTGTTCGGTGTAAGTCTTGTTAGGAGCAGTTAGCGAGAGTACACGGTTTTGTGAGCATTAATTGTCATGTTTTGGGGGAGTGTTTTGAGTGTTTTTGGAAGTCGTAAATAACAAGTTTTAACAATTTAAGTCAAAGTCACAGTCAAAGTCAAAGCATTTATTTCAAATAGACCATTTTCTGGCACTTGAATAGAAAATATGGTGGTTTGTAAAAGAAGCACTTCTCAAAATGGCTAAATATCTACACGCCTAATTCTCAGAATGGCAAATTTTCTAAAATTAATAATTTAGAAAAAAAAACCCTAATATTTTTTTGTATACCGCTTCGAAAATCACCATCTTGGTGATTTTCGAAGCGGTATACAATAAGTCTAAAAATAATTTCTAGAATCTTATTATACTTGAAATTATTATTCTGCCAGCGAGTTTTGGCTATGATTTCACCAAGAAAAATAGAATAACGTTTTTCTTGCAACCGTTTCAGACAGACGCTATAAATTCATATTTATAGATATTATTGCCATCACAAACTATAAAATTTATTAACGTTAGCTTGGGATAAATAAAAACAAAAAAATATTCTATTAAAATTATCTGTTATGGTTTTATGTTAAAGCCTATTTCATTATAATTTAAAAAGCTGAAACCACTGGTTGTGTATATTCATGAAGTAACTTTCTTCTTTCAAATATATTCGCCCACAAAGTACATTTAGATATTATACAACACCAACGACTAAAACTCTTCGAAAGTTCCTTGTAAGAGCAGAATTGTCAAACAAACTTCTCAAGTACTAAGGCAACAAAATTCACGAACATGTTATGAACATGCACACAAAGAACTGTTACTGCACTGCAAAGTTCTGCTAACATAACATAATGTGTGGCTCATTACTGTCTTCGATGTGTGTTGCTTATAGTTGCGGTAAAATAGTCTTTTGCTGCTTGCACTGCTGACTAACAACGTATTTGGCTGCTCACAGTTAGCATAGTTGGCCTTATAATGTTCCCAATGTTGGGACTCAGGCCTCCTCTCAAGGAGAAGGAATGGACTGTAATCCACTACACGGGCCCAGTGCGGGTTGGTGGCTATCACATGTCTTCGAATTTTTGGTTTTAAAACATGCCGTTTTCCTCACGATATTTTCCTTCACCGTTCTGAGAGCAGTGGTGATGAAATAAATTACATAAAATAACACGCATGATTGGGCTCACAGTTAGTCAAGAGTACAAAGATCTAATTTATAAGTAAGCGTACACTATTTTCAATTACACTATCGCTAAGGTGAAATAAAAAATCAAACAGATACCTGACTCGTTGACCTGATTTCAAAACAGTTTTATATTTATAAATCAGCAATAGTTTTATTGGCTTATGTGGTCTTGTTACACTGGTGTTAATGTAAACAATATATCCTCGTGTAAAAACTGTATATTTGGCTAACAAAATTATTATTATTACGTATTTAGACAACTTAGGACCCTGAGGTTATAGAACTTTGCAAAGCGAACGAGAGGCCGAAGCCAACTCGCAGAGGTCCTTTAGATAATTTTAATGGGAGGTGATACTAACCGATAATTATCCCTGTACGCAAAAACGACACGCGGTTGTTAAAACAAGTAATTATAAATAATTAAAATAATAGCCTTGGGGCTTTTGGAGTCTTAAGTGTACTGGTAACCTGGAACTATGTTAAGACTATGGCCCCTGACTGAACAATGTTATTATATTCATCGATAAAACGCAGGGGGTAATTATTGTTAAAGAATTCCCACTCCGGGTGAAGCGAGTGAGAGTGAATATACTGTCTGAATCAGAATCAGAAACGTTTTATTTCAAATAGACCAATTACAGGCACTTTTGAATTGTCAAAATGTCGATCAGTCAAACAAGTGAAGCTAAATTGCACGTTCCAAAGCGTAGATTTCTATGGAGAAGAACGAGCAAGAAACTCCATGGACACTCTTTTAAATCATATTGAGTTACATGAATCTTCGTTACATATTTCTTGTTGCTTCTATTATGTGAGCACAATGAAGATAAGTTATAAAAATTAAAAAACAATAATACTAACAAAAATAGAAAATGAATTAAGTCACTGGCAGCTAAGAGATGACCAGTCTCAACTAACGGCGCCCGTTCACGAGCATGACGCATTTATCAGCCCCACTCAGCTCAACCATTTTGAAGGGATCTGAATTTGAGTGAGCATGACAATCTCTCAACTGCCATGCTTGTAATGTTAAACTAGTTGTACTGCTCCATGATACTTCACATTCACAAAAAGTCTAAAGCTCACATGTGTTCTTTCAGTTGCCCTTTGAGTTTCAGAGCCTCGGTAACTTTATCAAACAATCCCGCTGCCCTGGCAAGCATCGGCACAAGTAGACTGCCGAACACTCACTTCACTATGCACTTTGATATTGATGTCATTAGTGCAGTTTTGACGTTCATGCAGTAAGAGAGCAGCGCTTATAAATTCAAATCAAAGTGAATTTGATACGTAAATAATAATTCAACAGTCATGTAAGTAAAATTAGTGATTTTTCAAGTAATTTAATAGCTTTGTGTAATACATAAATATCGTTGCAAAAATCTAACTCAATTTATGAATATTTAAAAACTAGAAACGGATATGAATGTCTACAAAAAGGGAACCATACATATAAATATAATATACTCCTTAAAGAAATGGATTATACATTTTGTTCAGTGATTTACATTTTTTTAAAAACTGATCAATCATTTTTTTATTGTTGGTAGGTTCGCGCTTGACCGCTTTCTCAACTGATGGAAAGCGACGATGCGGTCGACGATGGAACGCACTTATCTAGAATAATAATAATAATAATTTTCCACAACTATCACACAACGTCGTCTAGTCTCAAGCTAAGCAGAGCTTGTGTTATGAGTACTAGACAACTGATAAACATACTTATATATTTCTAAATACATACATATTATAGATAAATTACACCCAGACACAGAACTAATGATTATTCTCATCACACAAACATTTGTCCTGGGTGGGAATCGAACCCATGACCTCTGGCATAGCAGTCAGGTTCACTAACCACTAGGCCAACAGGCCAGTCAAGAAGAAGAAACGGATTGAGATTCCCGGATTGTAGCCATCAGTACGCACAATGAATGTGTTCCCAAAACGTTTTGTGCGGGTAGGTGAGATGTCCACAATGTACCAGTGGCGCATCGATTTATGCCAGGTGGTCAGGTGATGGAACGTTCTTGGCGGAATTGCATAATATTGCACCGGTAGAAAACTTTGAAGCCTCGACTCAACGAGTGCATCATTGCCAATAATCCTTCTGGCTCGCCTCTCAAGTGCATCAAGCTGGTATCGGGCAGATCCATTCCAAAGATGAGAGCAATACTCCATACACGATTGAACTTGCGATTAGCGTTGAAAAAAACAGGGAATATTCCCGTTTCTTTCAAATACTGTTGTTTTATTTAATGTAACATTCGAAACTTTCAAGAAATTTATAAATTATAAATTTCATTTTTCCAATAAAACCGAAAAAAACGGAAAAATATGAAAAGAACCGAAAACATCATGTTTTTTTTTTCAAATGCGTACTTTAAAAAAAATTAATATAAACTAGATGACGCAATCTGAGGGTGAGGCGCACTAGTTTATGAGCGACTCTTGTGGAGGTTTATGCCCAATAGTGGGCATAGGTCATTATAGCAAGATACCTATGTTCAACAGTGGGCATCAATCATTATAGCGCCTAGGTGGTGACACTTGGGGGTGGCTTATACAGTGGGCATAGGTCATTATCGCGGGAGGAGGCCTATGTCCAACAGTGCACAGCAATCCTTATAGCGCCTAAATGGTGATTCTTGGGGGAGGCTTATGTCCAACAGTGGACACGAGTCATTATAGCGAGGGGAGACTTATGTCCAACAGTGGACATCAGTCATTATAACGCCTAAATGGCGATACTTGGAGGAGGCTTATGTCCAACAGTAGGCATCAGTCATTATAACGCCTAAATGGTGAAACTCGGGGGAAGCTTATGTCTATCACTGGACACGGGTCATTATGGCGAGGGTAGACTTATGTCCAACAGTGGGCATCAGTCATTATAACGCCTAAACGGTGATATTTGGGGGAGGCTTATGTCCAACAGTGGGTATCGATTACTATAGCGCCTAAATGGCGACACTTGGGGAGTCTTATGCCCAACTGTGGGCATAGCTCATTATAGTAAGGGGAGGCCTATGTCCAACAATGGGCATCAATCATTATAGTGCCTAAATGGCGACTCTTGGGGAGGTTTATGCCCAATAGTGGGCATAGGTCATTATAGGAAGAGACCTATGTCCAACAGTGGGCATCAATCATTATAGCGCCTAGGTGGTCACTTGGGGGTAGCTTATGCCAAACAGTGGGCATAGGTCATTATCGCGAGAGGAGGCCTATTTCCAACAGTGGGCATCAATTATTATAACGCCTAGGTGGTGACATTTGGGGGAGGCTTATACCCAACAGAGGGCATAGGTCATTATCGCGAGAGGAGGCCTATGTCCAACAGTGGGCATCAATTATTATAACGCCTACGTGGTGACACTTGGGGGAGGCTTATGCCCAACAGTGGGCATAGGTCATTATCGTGAGAAGAGGCCTGTGTCCAACAGTGGGCATCAATTATTATAAAGCCTACGTGGTGACACTTGGGGGAGGCTTATGCCCAACAGTGGGCATAGGTCATTATCGCGAGAGGAGGCCTATGTCCAACAATGGGCACCATTATTATAACGCTTACGTGGTGACACTAGGAAGATGCTTATGCCCAACAGTGGGCATAGGTCAATATAGCGAGGGGAGACTTATGTCCAACAATGGGCATCTGACATTTTACCGCCTAAATGGCGGCACTTGACAGTGGGCATAGGTCATTATAGCGAGGGGAGACTTATGTCCAACAATGGGCATCAGTCATTTTAGCGCCTAATGGCGACACTCGGGGGAGGCTTATGTCCAACAGTGGGCATGGGTCATTATAGCGAGAGGGAGGCCTATGTCCAACAGTGGACAGCAGTCATTAAAGCCCTAAATGGCGATACTTGGGAGAGGCTTGTGTCCAACAGTGGGCACCGATCATTATGGTGACACTTGGGGGAGGCTTAACCGAAACAATGAATAAAACATTCGAAAGATTTCTATTTTGTTCCCAAACGTTTTTTTCCGCAAAATTTCAATGCAACATGTGAAAAAAAAATAAACAATTGTTTCTTTCCGGAATGTTTAACGCTACTTGCGATTGATAAAGTTTGAGCTGATGTTCCGGTGTGAAGTACTGTCTGACCTTCGCGATAATTCCTAGTTTTTTTTTGCAGCCAGTTGAGCATTAAAATTTATTTCGATGAATGACCTAAAGTTGAGCGTTAATGTCAGCATAAAACAAAGAAGGTCAAGATGGCCGGTTACCGGCAGGGTTAGACAGGGTTAGTTTTTGCAGCATTGAACCTGACCAAATTTGCATCGCTCCATTTGAAGATTGCCTCCAAGAACAAGTTCAAGCGCTCAATCATAGCCTCTCGGAGAGACTGGATCTGTGACCCACTAGCTTACGCATATATTTAAATTGTATAATCATACACAATTTAAACTTCAACTCGGACCATATAATGATTCATGTAATGTTAAAACCTACGAAAAAAAAATTGGGAAGTTAAAAATAAATTGGTATCTTGCATGATCATTAGTTGTAGTAACAAGCTACTGCAAAACCCAAAAAAGTGTTTGTACATATTTCTTGTCTTTTTTTATAGACAAAAAAAGACAAGAAATATGTGATTTTTTTTAAACATCTCAAAACGGAAGTGAAAAATGTTCATACAAAGAATAAATGAAAACAGTACAATAATATATCAAAGAATTACTAAATGAAAGGAAAGAGATCTTACCAAAGCTTAAAATAAGGAAAAGGTAGCAAATACCTACCACAGTGTTGTCTTTTTTAACCCAAAGGTTAACTGGTAGAGAATGCCTTGTTGCATTAAGTCTGCCTATGTACCACTAATGTACATGAAGTTTAAATAAATAAATAAATAATAAATAAAATGGAAAAAAAAACAGATAAAAGTAAGGAAAGATAAAAAAAAACATTTTGTTTGTTTTTTTGACTGACACATTGACACATTGGAATATCATTTTCACAAAACATCAAAGTAAAGAAAGCGTTTAAATAACTAAAATTTAAAAAAGATTAAAAGCCAAAAAAAAATATATAGATGAAAAATGCACTAGCAAAATGATTAAACATTGCTGTAGAATATTATAAGATTCTTACAGTGGTCAAAAATCAAACCTTTCAATGAAGCAAAATGATGATTAGATCGAAAGTTCTAAAAATTTCAATTCCAATGATTGTCCCCGAATTCAAATATTAATAAATGAAATAATAGAAACAGAATATATACTAGAAGATTATACCATAAAAATAATATTTTTGTAGGAAGGCAAGAATGACATTAGTAACTAAACTCTCTGTAACCTAAGGAATATGCATGAAAAAAATATTTTTGTTTTCTAAAATAATCGATAGTTATAAATAAATACCAATATTGGTAGGAAAGCCAACGAGATATAAGAATTTTAAATTAACCTTGTCAAAGCGCCATTTTCTATGGCGCGCGGCCGTAAGTACATGATGAACTTTGACGCCAAAAACGACTTCTTTTTTTTATTAGCAGCTTTGAAGCTTTATAACTTCGTTGCTGATGAAGATACTTTAAAAATTATTTTATATTTGTTTATTCTAGCCAAAAATATTTAATTTAGTCAATAAAAAATTGCATGTATATTCCATATTCCTAAAATGACTTGAACAGCAATCGCACGTGTTCCAGTCACATCTAAGAGATGTTAGTAAAATTGATCTTCAAGGAGATCAAACCATGCAGTTGTTTTTATTGCAGTAACGAGCTGAATTGAATAAATAGAACCTAATCCGTTAGAGGTTAAATAAATGGAAACTAGATTAAGTTAAAAGTTTTACTCTTTTTGAAACACATTAAGTTAATTACGACGAATGTTCTTAAAAGTATAAACCTATGTTTTCTTAATAAGGTGATAACATTTTGGTATGTTAAAATATATGAGAGACTTGTATCCATTAAGCTTTAAGTGAATGAAAGTAAAAAAAAAAGTTTATTCGAACCTCACATTTTCGTAAGTAGAAATAAAATAGCCATAGAAAAGTAACATTAATAAAAATGTGCGAGGCCAAAAAAACGCCTAACTCAACATAATTATGCCATGATATTTATAACTATTTAGTTATTTTGTAGAGATAAGTTTTTGTAACCTATTCTGCAGGTGCTGAGCTTTTCTTTCAAGATTTAAAATCACTCATTTGGTAATTAGTGGAGCTTTATATTTTTTATCATTAAGATAATTGCCACGGTAAACGGCCAAAAATCTGTCTAAGCAGCACTTTTACTGCTATTAAGAGATTCTAAGATAAATAAAATCACCGTGAAGTTTCCTTTATTTATTATTTATTCTTCTTCTTCTTCCTGCCTTCTTGTATTTATTCAGTGTTTGTGCATAAGTCATAATGTAGTTTATTCTAAAAACGGCATTATAGCTTGATATATTTTTCTGAATCAAATCATTAATCGTTAAATACAATCCAATATACATACAAACAGAACAAAAAAATACTTGTAAAATTTTATTTTTTTAACACTAGTTCAGATACACTAAACAAGTTAGCAAAACATAACATTACTTCTCTTAACATTGTAAACCTGCTTCAAAATCCAGGTCTCTCGGTAAGCTATTGCAATAACTCATAAGCGAGTGGCTCAAACTAGATCAGTTGTATCCTGCCAAGTCTTCTCATATTGCGATGTACGATTGTGTGGATTGTCCCTTAATATCCCAACTCTTGGTTGCGACTTTTCGAATGGCGCTGATTTAGAATGTTTGCTGAAACTTTATAGATGAAGAAAGTATTTTGGAAGATTTATAATTTTGACTGCTATGCTACATACTACATACAATAAAATTTTCGAAGTAAGTCAAGTTTTTCACTTACAAAAATTTGATGAAATTATAGTGTTTTAAAACCATTAAAAAACAATGTTATTTATTTATTAAATTCTTTATGCACGTGAAGCTAAAGGGCAGATTTAATTGTTTTAGGCATTTTTTACTAGTTTACCTTCTGTTAATGCTGGGAAAAATAGTCGTAGGTGGAATAAATGACAAAAAAGGCAAATATAAAAAAGACACACAAATGAACCACCACATAATAAAAACAATAATACAAACAAATAAACCAAATGCACAGATATAGGTATTCAAACATATGATGTTTAAGATTAGTTAATTTAATAAATTATTTCATTTTATTGTGGATTCTTACGAATCACAGATAAACTTTTTTTCTTATAAATTTATGATTATTGTGAAACCCAGAAAAATATCAAAACTGTTCAAAAATTAAAAAAAAACATTCAATACATACATAAAGTATAATAAATTTAAATTTACAATTACATCAGCAATGAAAGCCCTCAATTTGATTTTCGTACACACTGAAAGAGGTATATTAGTTTCGAGATTCAAACGTATTTTGTGATCAACTCCTTATTTCTGAAAGCTTACAAGCCAACCGAATGATAAACCTAATACTTTACGGTTAATGTTTCTACCCTTGTAGATTACTAGTCTACTTAAAGTAATGCTAGTAAAACATTTACGATAAGTAAGTAATGTTTTTTCACTGAATGGATTTCAAGTTATTTCGTAAAAATTTAAAAGTTTTCTGGAATGAATTTGTAATTTCAACAAGTGTAGTGGTTAAGTAAGAGAGTTTTATTTGCTGTTTTTTCTTGACTTTCAAAAAAATCAAAAAGAAATTTGTTATGTTCTGGACGATAACAATCATAATCATAAATTTAGCTGGAAGATCTACAGTTGAAAAAATCTTATATAAATAAACTTCTATTAAATATAGTCATATCAATCAATTATATTCCTTTCTAATTAAATTCAATTCAAATTCTTTTTATTTCACATAGGCCTACGCATTAATAAAACGTCCGAAGCTAGTGCAATCCAACGAACTCGCTTTGTGTCTTTACATAATTATGATCCTCTAGAATTTAAAATACCTACTGTAATTTTTAAAACTGGCAGTCTACAAAAAGAACACGATTCAGTAAAACCAAAATAAATTAAACGAGAAGACAAGTGTTAACACTTGCAGTGCAATACACGATGCTCATCACGTACTGTACGCGACGCAAAGTTGAAAGAGGTTTGACGTCACGTTCGTAATTGTCGACGTACGACCGCGTATCACAACATGTTACAATTGCGATTGTAATAATGCTTTGCTGTGACTGCGGGTTAACTTTGAACGAAAAATGGAAGTAACAATTTTAATTTAAAATTCATCAAGAGATTATAAGGCCGGACATTACGTCAGTGCTGTTGAGAGAGGCATACATGTCCAGAATCAGACAGCCTCTTTCGGGATATAAAGTGAAGTTTCAAAGTATTCAATGGTATTGTATTAGAACACTTGAGTGAGACTTGAATCCTCCAGTAACGTGCTTAAAGGATTCAGGGCTAAACAACAGAATAATAATATTTGGAACGGGTGGATCGATTTAAATACATATGGTATTGCCGCGGTAAAAGCTATTAAGGGGCCGGCGACGGATGAATTTCCATACAAACGTAATTCCATGTTCATTTGCAGTTGGAGCATATTTTCAACATATTATGATGATATTCGGTTAAAGACAATATTTATTTAGGTTCCTACGTCGAGAATATTAGAAATATTGTTAGTTTTAATACAGGAAAAGCCAAATGGCATGTTTTGCCATTTACACTGTAAAAAAGTGCGAAATACAATTTGCTTAAATTTCTTTTTGTTTTTTAGACATAGGAACCGGAAATATGCTCCAACTGCAAATGAGCGTCGCCGGCCCCTTAAATTATATAAATAAGACTCATGTCTATAATTTAACAGATAAATAATGTCAATGCTACCATGACACAAATATAAACTAGAAGGTTAGAAGCTTGGGTTTATGTATGAGGTTAAGCTTAATCAGCCATGTAATTATCCCACTGCTGGGACCCAAGCCTTATCATTAGAAGAGGGAAGGAGAGTTAGGTTCATATCATCGTAAATAAGGGATTGACAGTCCTTACTGATCACAACCAAGTTATTCGATTGAATTAGTCCTGAGAGCTATGACATATAGGTATGATATCTGTGAGACATGGTCTTGGCTCCTTAATCGTGTTTCAGACGTCCAGAACGCGTCTGTGTCTTCATCAATTAATCTGTGTGCAGATTAGTCGAATGGATTGCTGAGGTGGACTGACGCTATATCGTATTTGAGTTTAAAATCAATTTGGGCTTTGAGATTTTGTGATGTATGATAGGAACAGAGTAGGTATAAATACATACTTAATAAATAGAATTTATTTATGTAAACTTCATGTACAGTAGTGGTATATGGTAGGCGGACTTAATGCAACAAGACATTGTTTATAACCTTTGGGTTCAAAAAAACAACACCGTGCACTGTAAATAAATAAAATATATTTGAATACACTAAAATACGTTATTAGTAATAATTTAATAATTTTTGTGTTTTTATTTATAGAACTTTGCGTTGTGTGTTGTTTGTTTGACTCGGAGTGTTCATATGCCTTATTAAAAATCTACTATAGAAAATATAATGTTTAATTAAATGCTTCTGGTTTGATAAACTATTTTTAACCTTTTCACTGGCCTGTCAGTGGTTAGAGGCCCTGACTGCTATCTCGGAGGCTGTGGGTGTGATTCCCACCCAAGAAAATGGTATGATGAATTGTAGGCTAAGCACTCGGCGCTGTGTTTACACGTACCGAGTACTCGGCCGAGAGTACTGTCTCGCCCGTTTGCTCTGTAGGTGTGATCAAGGCATTAAGACCGCTGTGAACGGAAGCTAAACGCGGGGAGGCGAGCGGTAAGAACAAAAGTATGAAAATGTTTGAGATACGTTACGAGACGCCGCTCAAAGCTTGTTTACCGAGGCCACCCCGCTCGCCGCGCCGCTTGCCGCGCCGCTTACCCGCTAGAGTGAAGTCGTGACGTCACGCCATAAGGATTCTTTAGACTTATAATTATTTCTTTTCGTATTTTATTTACTTGTAAACTTCAATTTATCGACGCCGTAACTGCCGTATTCTTTCGAAAGTCAATAATAATTTTATTTGCTGTTATGTCACTTCAATATAAATTGGAATTTGACATCAATGGAGGATATAAGAATATAATTTGGTTTGGGCTGGTTTTCAGTAGACATGAGGTAATATTTATTTTTTAAATCCAGATATATGATATCCGTAATGACAACCAACAGATGACATAATTGAATGTATAATGTAGATTTAAATTATATTTATTATATTTGACTGATGTTTTTGTTTTTTTTTTTTGAATGTTGGTCATAATCAAATGACTTTTTTCACTCTAGGGTGGTGCAAAAGGGCGAGCCAGACTATAGTACAGAAAACCCACTTGTGTTTTTTCTTTTACCCTTTGATTTCTAAGATCAATATATCTATGAAAACATCATGTGTGTTACAAAAAATTTCGTATTTTTTGCAAAAGAGGCGATAAATATAATAATTATGTTACAAGAAATAGGGACCAATTAGTCAACCAGGTTTCAGACTAGCTAAAGTAGCTTTTCTTTCATGGGGTACTGTTTGAAATGTTACTGTTAAATATTTTAATGATAGTGTTAATAATAAAATACCTCCCTAAATATTAGAACTCAATGAAGTGAAAAAATCTTGTATTAAACGCACACTATGCAGGCAAGCATATCATAAGTTGGAGGATTATATTCAAGATAAAAATGATTGGCTTGATGCTGGTCCAGCTCCACTACCACTAAGGTGTACAATGATTAGTTTGATTTTTTTTTTTTTATTGTAAAATATTGTAAGTATTGTATAATGTAGAAGCAATTTTTTTTTCATTTGTAAATGTGAGTACCGTGGAGCTACGTCATGGTTTTTAGGTTACTATTGGACTGGTTTGACATAAATGAGCATGGCAGTTGAGAATCTGAAATGCTCACTCAAATGTTTCACTGATAGTAGCGCGTCAGTTGGATCATTCGGTGCCCTGGGTTCCCTTGGAGTTTCCTTGTACATTCTAGTTCATAGAGATCTTCATTTGAAATATGCAATAAGCATATTTTTTTCTAACTGATTGACTTCTTGACATTTCAAATGTATTATTTGAAATAAAATGTTTGGATCTATGAAAAGGCAAACAAACATTCCCGTAGCTACCATTATTCGAAGGGTAGGTATACTATTTCTCAGTCTACAAGCAACATCACGTTACGTATTGCTTGTATATAACTAGGCAGAAAAACAGAAAAAAAAAGTTGATATTTTTTTGAAAACACAGAAATTATTAAAATTATTATTAATAACGTATTTTAGTGATACATAATTCTATTCAAATGTCTATTATTTACTTACAGTGCACGGTGTTGTATTATTGAACCAAAAGGCTGTAATTGTAAACAATGTTTTTTTTTGTATTAATTCCGCCTATAAACCGCCTACTGTTCATGAAGTTTAAGACATAAATTATATTTATTAAGTACTTATTATACTTACCTACTCTGTTTCTATCATACATCACAAAATCTCAAAGCCCAAATTGATTTTAAACTCAAATACAATATAGCGTCAGTCCACCTCAGCAATCCATTTGACTACTCTCTGCACACAGATTAATGAAGACACAGACGCGTTCTGGACGTCTGAAACACGATTAAGGAGCCAAGACCATGTCTCACAGATATCATACCTATATGTCATAGCTCTCAGGACTAATTCAATCGAATAACTTGGTTGTGGTCAGTAAGGACAGTCAATCCCTTATTTACGATGATATGAACCTAACTCTCCTTCCCTCTCCTAATGATAAGGCTTGGGTCCCAGCAGTGGGATAATTACATGGCTGATTAAGCTTAACCTCATACATAAACCCAAGCTAATAACCTTCTAGTTTATGTTTGTGTCATGGTAGCATTGACATTATTTATCTGTTAAATTATAGACATGAGTCTTATTTATATAATTTAAGGGGCCGGCGACGCTCATTTGCAGTTGGAGCATATTTCCGGTTCCTATGTCTTTCTTTAAAAAAAAAACAAAAAGAAATTTAGGCAAATTGTATTTTGCACTTTTTTACAGTGTAAATGGCAAAACATGCCATTTGGCTTTACCTGTATTAAAAATAACAATATTTCTAATATTCTCGACGTAGGAACCTAGATAAATATTGTCTATAACCGAATATCATCATAATATGTTGGAAATATGCTCCAACTGCAAATGAACATGGTATTACGTTTGTATGGAAATTCATCCGTCGCCGGCCCTTTAATAGCTTTTACCGCGGCAATACCATATGTATTTAAATTGATCCACCCGTTCCAAATATTATTATTCTGTTGTTTGGCCCTGAATCTTTTAAGCTCGTTACTGGAGGATTCAAGTCTCACACAAGTGTTCTAATACAATACCATTGAATACTTTGAAACTCTCCTTCCCTCTCCTAAAGATAAGGCTTGGGTTCCAGCAGTGGGAACATTACATGGCTGATTATGTTTAAGCTCATACATAAACCCAAGCTAATAACCTTACTACTTAACCTAAGTTTATATTTGTGTCATAGTAGCATTGACTTTATTTATCTGTAAAATTTTAGACATGAGTCTTACTTTTATAATTTACTAGCTTTTGCCTGTAGTTTCGCTCACGTACATAAAATACAGCCTATGTCACTCAGGACTGAAGCAGCTTTATATTAGTGAAAAAATTTTAGCAATCGGACCAGAACTTCCAAAGGTTACTTCCTACAAACAAAAAAAAATAAACTTTACCCCTTTATAATATTTGTGTAGACAAACAGGTCACGAATATTGATTTAAAAATTTAAATATACTTATATCAATTTTACAGAAATTTACATAATAGCAATGATATTTTTAAGAACGTCGATTTATGAAAATAATTTACAATTTAAATTCGTGAAAATTGCTACTTCTAAGAACTCGAATAGTATTATTTTTCTCGAAAAGAAACGATTTCAAACGAAGTCAAAGCTATCAAGGAGGGCAACTCTTAGACAAGGTAAATAAAATCTATATAAATCCGTCTTAACACTAATTGTGGGTCATGATTTGAATATAAAAACTGAATGGAATATCGGGCAAAAACTAATATGCGGCGATTACGTGACGTCAGTTGGCAAACCTACACGTTCTGCGTGATTAGCTTTCAACACGGCCTGAATTAAGACATTGAATATGGGTACATAATATTCGAAGTAAATATTCATTTATTAAATTAATTTATTATTAATTTTGTGAATATAGAGTACAATGATATTATGAAAATCCAAATACATACATAGGATTAGCAATCCATTAGACTTATACACTGGACTGTTGATATAATGTACGTGGATTACAAATATGAGATTAACAATCCAATAGACTTACACATTGAATTGTTAATCCAATGTACCTATTCGGATTTCGTTGCTACGGCCAGTGCTTTCTGACCATTAACAAGTTCGCACTAAATGTTATTGGGAGTCTTCCTTCGACACTGAACACCTGGAGCAACTCATGTGATAACTGTGGTGTGAAGATATCTCACTCGTTCAAGCTTTTCGCTAAACCAATAGTACCTACAGCTGAATGTTAACATCTTCTCTAAATCATCACAAATCATGATTATGAATCTAACGGACATGTAACATCGCTGTAATATACGTAGTTCCATTCAAAATGAAATTATTTCAAATTCTACCTTTTATTAATTATCATCATCATCATCATCAGCCTTTTTTAAATTTTGCTACTGCTGTGACTCAGGCCTCCTCTCTTGGACTGGGAATAGGCCGTAATCCACCACGCAGGCTCAGTGTGGGTTGGTGAATATCACATGTCTTCGAATTTTTGGTTCTATGACATGCCGGTTTCCTCACGATGTTTTCCTTGACGGTTTTGAGAACACTGATAATTAAATAAATTACACAAAGTAATGCGCCTGGCAGGGTTTGAACCCGCGACCTACAACTCGTAAGTCGGAGCTATTATCAGTCGGCCATCACTGCTCTGTATACCTATTATTACTATTGCTAAACTAGCAGGCACAGCTATCTGTAATAAATGGACCGTGGAGTTACTAAAGCTGAGAATTCTATAAAATTGAAAACCATATAATCATATTATCCATCGTAGGACCTTCCCCTGAACTAACCTTGAATGATCAATAGCCACCAGCAACAGTCGATGGTGGCTGCAGAGTGCTAGATGATGACACTTTAAATAGTTGTCACGTTATATTTGGAGGTTCACTCGATCCTAAACAAAAACTACAAAACAAGAAATTATTCTTGTGTTGTATTTTGCAGGGCAGGTTCTCTATTACAGAAAACGTATTATAGCAAGTAAGACTTATAAGTACCATTAAGTCTCGAGCCACTAGAAAAAATTATATCCTAATACAAAAGACGATTATCCAAAATTGGTTATGGAAATGTTACGTAGTCAATCCAATCCCTTACATTTCTGGCATCTCGACAATCACTATCATATTAGAGACTAGCTTCTGCCAGCGGCTTTGCCTGCGTGAAGATAGATTTCTCCATATACACTTTTGACCCCGTTACATATATCCCTTTGGAAATGAGTTTTGAAAAATCCTCTCTTAGTCCTTGTCTACGTCATAAAAAAACCCGGTGGAAATTTCATGCTCTTAAGTCTCGTAGTTAGAGTCGTGCGTGGATATATCAGTCGCTTTTTTCTTTTATATACATAATATTGATAAGGAGACATTATCTCGAGCTCAAAGTTGTTACGTTAAAATGGTTTGAAGTTCATCAACAAAATAATAAAAATTGCACCATCCATATCTCTTTCTACCTTCATGTTTACTGCAGTCACCAACAAAATGTACAGTTCCCGGACAAATTGACAGCGGAAGTCTCGAGTCGGAACAAGCTTCCCCGGCGACTGATTATTGCATTTCAATATTCAATGGATGCAAGACTACAAGTTTCCAATCAGAAATTAGTTTTGAATAGCACTCTCGATATTAGAGGAACATAGAAGTAGTGGTTTATTACAGTAGAATGTAAGGTTTTTGTGATTTTAGATAATATGAGTAGTTTTTGTACTTATTTTGTAGGTGACTTTCAGGTTAATTTTGTCATGATCATTAATTGATGATTTCCTTTTGATCCTATTTTATCGTCTATCTACAGATCACTAAACTTTTCTTTTTCTTAAAAGTATAAAGGTTCAATATGATATGCTATCATAATCTTGATAGGCCTATGTTCCGCAGTGGACGTCTTTTATGATAAATAATTCACACGTAAACCTATTCCTGCATTTAGCACGTACAGTTTGATCTTTAAAATCGGTCTAACTAAATACTGATGTATTCATGAGAATTTAGTTTTGAATAGTACTCTCGCATAGTTTCGAATCAAAGTGCAATATTGTTATAGCTGAATACGTTAGCTAGTGAAATTTCGTTCCAAAGTTTACCATGGTCAATATTACAATGTTCCCGGTATATTATTGTAGTAATCTAGGCTATAAATTAAGCTCGATTAGCGGGAAATTGGTTAGTAGATTGCAATTCACGGAGGTCATTTTTCTCAGAACTAATTTATGATTATTTGATAAACCCGAATCACTTCTGTGCAAATCGTAATTGAATGGAATAATTTGGTAGATTATGTTACCGTAAATACCTAGCTAGATAGTCTCAAAATGAATGTGATTCATATAGTCCAGAAAATAATTCAGTAGTATCATTTTTAACGAAAGACAACCATTGTTGAGCCTCTAGCGTCGTACCACGGTATTATCAAAATATTCTGTAATAAAACCGAATTTAACCCTTTGCGGAATATAAGTGTAATGTTATAAACATTATGAAAACATTTTCCATAATTGCCGATAGTTGTAAGTGACATGTTCTACACAGTTTCCTCGTCATGGCCCGTCAAACGCACGGCTACGTTGCGCACAGTGGGCCCTTAAAGGAAACTCAAGAATACTTAATCGAATGTGTCAAGTGCACGTAAGTTGTAGACACAGGATATAGTTAAGGTCCAAAAACCCGATGTATATAATATGGCAACTAGTTTTGCACTTCTATTAACAGCCTGGCCTTTTTACTAAAGGCCGCCGAACAATTTTCAGTGATTAATGAAACAGGCAAATGGATTGATAACTTTGGGTGTCTTTAAGGCAAGAGTGAATAGGCTCTTAATAAACTAGTGCTTTTCACCATCAAAGATTGCATCACTGCTTACCATCAGGTGGAATCGCAGTCAAGCACTAGTTTATATCAATTCATCATCATTTCAGCCGATAGACGTTCACTGCTAGACATAGGCCTCCACCAAGAGTCGCCACGTTGTGCGTTCCGCATCCATCGGATTCCCGCAACCTTCACCAGGGCATCGGTCCATCATGTAAGGAGGCTTTCCGACGCTGCATCTTCCGGTACGGTCGCCACTTCAGAACCTTTCGACCCCAACAGCCATCTGTTCTTGAACTCTATTTATAATTATGATCAAAATTTAGTGTTGAGTTAGTGCACATTTATGAATATACCGATGACACTACCCTAGACCTAGAAGACCTACCACCTAGAACCTGAACCTACCTACCCTGACCGGTCCGGTGACTGACCAAGAAGATAAGAAAACAAACGGGATTTGGACATTGAATTGGTGCTTGCAGGATAAATGAATGACTACAATTTTTTTTCTGCAGCCCTAATAAAAGAGAATGAAGCTCACTCTCCATGAATCAATAGAATAAAGCGCAAATGAATGAATGGAAGGAAAATAAAAATAACAATGGAAAATTTAAAGTATGCCGAGAACAGACCACCTGGTTGGTGTAAATCAATCTTAGTGCACTTCAAAAACAAGGCTGGAGCTTTAGACCATGCTTCAATGGAACTAGAAGAGTCCATGTGAATACTAGCTTCTGTCAGTGTCTTTGCTCGGTTAAAGGTAGAAACTTATGTTAATATATTGTACACAATACTTACTGAACAAAAATTTAAGACACAATAAAGATATTATTGGATCGTCTGTGTTTCAGTGTAGTAATAGCTTTTTAGGGTTCAGTAATTCAAAAGAAAAAAACGGAATCCTTATAGAATCAGTTTGTTGTCTGTCTGCTAAGACCTTTTTTCTCAAGAACACGTAGAGGTATCGAGTTGAAATTAAAACCATATCCTTAAGTCTGCTGTTCCTTGAAGCTGTGAAAAAATCAAACTTCCGAGTTAACGAAAAAAAAGATACGGAAAAAAACACGTATTTCAACAAGTCGCAAGGTAATCAAAATTCATAGGGTACTTCCCGTTGACCTAGAATCCTGGGCATAAAGCAAGGTCTCCTAGCACAAGTCTGAAAATAGTAAATTTATAGTTACGTCACAAAAAAAAAACTCATTTTGCGTTTCGGCAAAATCGTTGTAACTCAATTCAGGAATTAAATTGTTTTCATAGGTTTATATGGAACCCTCAGTGCGCGAGTCCAACTCGCACTTACCTGGTTTTTTTTTTTTAATATATAGACTTGCACTTGATCTTTATCTCACCTGATCATGTGGGTGACGAAGGAGCACGCTTGCCCAGAAAAAAAGGTTGTAGCTATCAGGAAATACCAACTCAGGCAGCGAATTCTACTATTTGGCTGTATGCACATTGAAAGTGTTCTCAAAACGCTTTGTGCATAAAATATGGGATGTTCAGCATGTAACTGGTGACGCATAGCCGCACGTCGAAAGTCGGATGATGGAACGTGCTTGACGGAATAAAATTATGCAATTCCAATGCACATTCGGCGTAATGCAACCGTTGAAAAGTCGACAGGTAAGCAGCCCGTCGTTAATGTTCAAGACTTAAAAAGCTTCGACATGTCAATCATAGTCAATGATTCTATTGGGCTTTGTAGTAAAAATATGCTTTGTTATGTTACTTTTCTTCTACACCATTTTATAGAGTTGAAATTGTATCAACCGATTTAATTAAAAAAATATTTATCGTGTTAATGATTTATTGAAGAACTGGTGGAATGGAATAATAAAAATCTTTATCGAACCCTTTACAATATGCGAGAGTCGACTGTTAAACATAAAGCTAAATACAGTTCTTAATAGGGATACCATTTTTTATAATTAGCATGTAGATATTAATGATATCACATCAAAAATTAAACCAGATAAATCATTTTTCATTGCGAATTTTGAGACTAGATATAACAAAATATATTATGCAAAGAATTCACAAGGCCAAGTGCTCAACCTACACAAATAAAGTAACAAACAAACATTAAACGCCCACCTTATAAATAACTAGTAACAACATTTTTTTTTCGTTAAGGAAAAGTTCCCGCCCTTGACAGTACCCTGACACGAGTAAGCACTTAAGGCTCTTGATGCAGCTGTGTAAGGGTGTTGTGTATCCTACCCTTTGTTACTGGCCATTTATTTTACTGTCTTATTCGTTTTAAAAGTGGTTTTCTTTATACGCTGAAAGGAAAACAAGAAAGGTTATAAGTTATGTCTGTTTTGAGAGGTTGTATACAGTTCTGTTTTTGAGTTGTGATAATTCGAATAAGGATAATAAAAGATAATTGATACAAATTAGACATTACAAAGAATCCCAATGCCAGTAGAAGTAGTAATGAATAAATGTCATTTTATAGTTTTGGAGCTAAGGACCTGGGTCTTACGGGGCATATGGGTTGTACAATTATAATTTAAAAAAATCTGATAACAACGACTCGGGTGATGGACTTTGGGCTTACAAATTAATTTTTATGTTAGTTAATCGTTATGACACATAAAAAAAATCTTAAGATTTTCCAGTAAAACCCAAGATTTACCAATTATAAATGGTAAATGTCCATAAAAGTTTGCGATTCGAACTTTTACCACCATTGACTTGGTAAATCTTAGGATTTACATTAAAGGCACGGTAAATGTTGAAAAAAATCATGTCATAAAATGTAAAGCGCATCGACTTGTACTCGTGGGCAGTCAGTCGCCCCAGCTACCTGGGCACCGTCTCTTTTGTTTGTTAAAAACCAAATGATAAGAAGAATAATGATTCAATTAGACTGGCTAATATAAGCGTTAACTTTGTATTCGTTTGTTAAATACCAAATAATAAGAAAAATACGGATTCAGTTAGATTGGTCAACGTAAGCGTTATGTTTGTGAGAAGATAATTTTACTTGTGTTATTTTTTACTACTTAGGAAGTATTTAGAATGTTAAAAAAAATACTCGTTAGAAACAAATAATTTTTTATTAATATAACTCCGTAATGAAAATAATTTAAATAGTTTAGAATTATACCTAAGTTTTTAACTAATAGTTACTTGAAATAAATGACGAAGAATTAAGTAATCATTGTATTATTCCTAAAAATAACATTTACCAGTCCACATTGGTAAAACCTAGCATGTACCTAATCGGAATGGTAAAAGCCCGAAAAAATCGTCCCATTATAATAATTACTTACATTTACCAACTCATGTCAGTAAATCTTAGGTTGTACTGGAAAATCTTAAGATTTACCATAGTTCGAGCTTTTACAGTAACATATATATATATAGGTATGTTATACAAAGACAAAAAAAAGGATTTATCATGAAGGTTAACTTTAAGATACTAGTGCAATTAGTCAGTAAGATAGACAAGAAAACTACCTGGAAAGACTAAGAATACAACAACAACAGCGACGTCAAAAGAAAACAAAACACCAGTATTACGCAAAAAGAAATATAAAAAAGTCAAATCTTCAACCTCAAGACGAATTTTACGAAATATTTTCTCAAAAAGACCTTGTAAACACAGAAGAGTTTCCAGTAAGTTTCAACATCATTCAACCCATCTATCCAGTTGTTCGTCACAGACTGTCCAACGAGCAGATTAATGAGTGAACGAAATGGACAGACGGAGACTGAAAAATAGCTTTTGAAAACATTGAGGTGAAAGACAGTGGAGGAAATACCTTTTAAGATCGTAATTAAGTAAGGGATTATATTTTTGTGAGTAAGACGAAAACAGTGAGATGTTTTTTAGGGTTTTCTGAGAGGAAATGTCTTATTAGTCGAGTCTTTTGTTGTTGAACATAGATGAACAAGCAGAAATACTGATAAGATATTGGTTCAGAAAAAAAGTCACTAGTAGAAAATTGGAAGACATGTTCATCTACCAAACCGCACTGGGCCGGCGTGGTGGATTGGCCCATTGCCTCTCCTAGAAAGGAGGTCTGTGTCCCAGCAGTGGGAACATTACAAGGCTGACTATGCATATACTATATATTTTTAATTTACTTTGTGTTTTATTTATATACGTTAGGTATTTATTTAGGTTTTAGTATAAATAGTTTAAGTTTGTTTGTTTATGTAGAATCTTTTGATTAATTATGTTTAATAATCATAATGTTAATTTTTTAAATTCAAATTAAATTTTTAATTTACTAATAAAGACTAAGTCTGCACACTGAAAATTACGAGTATCTGACCGATCGATACGACAACCAAGGATGGCTTGAAAGATGCGCCCACGTTCAACAAAAGATGATCAAAAACTGTTGTCAATGTTATTTTACTAAGTATAGATTTCTTTTTTATGTAGAAAAATCATCCAATGACATCCTCCGCTCTTGGACGGAGGGTGATATAGTGTCAGACTTTTCTTGACTAAAAACCCACTCCTGTTTTTTCGTCGCCTTTTGTACCGAGGCTAGGTCTTTGGTTTCAGTAGACTTCGAACTTGCTGGGCCTCTACGGGTCAATAGAGATGATATTTTGAAATCCGATAATATTGTGATTGTAGATAACTAACAATCGTATTTCAGTGCTAAACAATAAATTGTGGAAATACAAACAATAGCCACAGCTGCAGTAGAAATGGAACAAAAATAAATAACAAGCGTTGTTCTTCCTTTTAACATTTGAACTAAAGCCTAAAAGCCTGAAATTGCACGTGCATTGAGACTGACCGACGAGGTTCGCTCGCTGAAACTTTAATAAAAAGGTACATAGAATGCAACATAATTGTGGAAAATGTTGGAGGTAAAATAACGTTTTGAATGTCGGTAATTAGAACTTCTAGGCAAACAACATTTCATCAGCAATAAGTCATTGCCAAAATGTTTAAAATATATGAACTTAGTAAGCACTTTCTTCATTAAAAGAGAACGGAAAAACTTAGCATATACTAATATACTATAAATAAAACTACTACATAATACAACTTTTGAAGTTAATAAAATCCTGTCAATTCTAATGATTCAGCAACTGATTTTCCCACGTACAAAAAAAAATACTACTCACGTACGCAAGGCACCCAGACTTGAAAAACCTGTCTGTAAGCCATACAAATAATTGTTCTGTGCGGGAATCGAACCCACGGCAGTCAATCGTTCAAGCACTTAGTTGTCAAATGTAGCAAGAATAATAATGTGGCATAAATTGGTTTTAGTAAATAAAAAATCATCAAAATAACACGGTGGGTATTATTCCGTTTAAAAATAATATTTTTTGTTAATATTTTCATTATATATATCCAATTCAACACCTTCAAAAGAACCTGACTGTTTTTTTCTTTAGCGCACGAGGCATGTTTTTAGTAGTAAACCCGAAGCAATTTTTATGAAATTGGCTTCTAACGTTTGGACTCAGCAGGTCGTAAAACAAAGGTTTATGATCCACACATTTTATTGGTGATTTACAACTATTGTAAAACTGTGATCTGTGTGTTTATGGCATTTTTGTAATAGATTTGTGTAAGTACTCTGCCTTATGTAGTTGGAATCTTCTTGCAAAGTCATTTTCAAATGGAACTAGTTCTTTGGATAGCTTATATAGCTATCCAAAGAACGGAACACTAAAATAACAAGTACTTAGAGTATTTTTAATATCGTGCGGTTTTGATCACGTATCCGGAATTGCTCAGCACGTATAACCCACGCAAATTTCCATTTCATACAAGTTTTTATTGTAATGCATGGAATACGTACGGGGGACGCTTTTTTGCGTTTTGAAATTTTCTGCATGCGGAGTAAGTCCATATGTGTGATCAAATTTGCAAGATATTAAAGACACTGTTAAGATGATTACGTCACATCGCTTAAAATTGAACTTTGACACAAGTCCTTCTTTTAAGTAATTTTAGCATTTGTTGGGCAGTTTGAGTACTTAATGCGGTTTGTCCGACTTTCCTTCCTTTTAATAAAATATTGTTCGTTGGTTCGTGAGCTCTTTACTAATCCTAAGTCGAGCTACACGAATGCTTGCACTAACAAGACTTAAATCTGTGTTTTTTTCTTCAAAAGACTATCTCAGACACGAATCAACATGAGTTTCACAGTTTTCAAATTGTGTTTATTCCCAATAATAGATATTTAACGAACCCACCTTGATAGATCTGATAAGCACGGTTTTTGGTAAAAAAAAATATTAATAATATTTAAATGTTACAAATTATTGAAAGGAGAACTTATTGTCTCAGACATTTTCTATTGGTCTTAGTACGGTGCAGAAACAACATGGCAGGTACAATAAAATTAGAAGACAAATAGAAATCAATTAAGTTTTTCCTGTCTTCAATTGTAGTCTTCTAAAACTCGCTATGTTTTATTTAACATGAGGAAACAGAAGTCTTCAATGGCACTGAAAACATTTTATAGTCTTTATTTATGAAACAATTAATCTATTGAACCTTTCAAAATGTGAACTATTCTTATCTCACACCACCGATAGACAACAGACTCTTTCCAAATTTAACGCAATAGCCCCGGAAATTAAAATTGTAGAAAAAAGTTCTCTTCGTCTCCTGGGGTCTCCTATTTTTGAGGATTCCTTTCCTAATTTTGTCGAGGAAAAAATTCAAAATTTTAATGATGTTTCGGAAAGATTACTACAAATTAATATATTATGCATTCGGCCATCACTATAATTCGTTTCTGCTGTTTCGGCCCTAAATTAATTTATTTCCTTCGCGCTTCTCATTTATGGAAACACCCTCAACCTCATCTTTTGGATAAAATGGACCAAATTATCCCGGCATACTCTTACATCAATTTTAAACGTGGCCATGGACGACCGAGGTTGGGCTCAGGCTACTCTTCCTATCCGTATGGGTGGCCTCGGCGTCCGCAAAATTTCTAGTAATAGTTTACCAGCCTTAATATCCTCGGTTCACGGCACTGAGAAATTAATCAGGAATATCTTTTCTCCCTCACTGATTGATTTCAATGTGCCGTGCTTCATCGAGGCTATATGCCTGGAGACACACTTGCCCGAATTCTAATCCGCTCGACGAACCATCATCCCAAAGACGGTGGGATGAGCCGCTCTGCAAAGTAGTGCAGGAAAACCTGATTGCAACACTTACTGCCCCTGCGGAGCAAGCGCGCCTGCTGGCTGTGGGAGAGTGGGAGTCGAGTCTCTGGCTTCACGCACTACCGTCGTCGAACATCGGCACCTTGCTCGACGATAATACTTTCCGCCTCGCTGTTGCCTTACGTCTAGGCGCTCCCTGCTGTTCTCCTAATCGCTGCCACTGCAGCGAAGTTGTCAACAGCCTCGGACACCACGGTCTGTCATGCAGCCGAAGTGCGGGTCGCATAGCGCGACACGAGAATATCAACGACATCATCAGACGCGCTCTTGTCACCGTCGGCGTTCCAGCCGTATTGGAAGCCCATGGCCTGGCACGCGACGATGGCAAGAGACCGAGCATGTCGTTATTTCCTTGGAAGATGGGAAGGCCTTTAGTATGGGACGCTACTTGTGTCGATACTCTTGCGCCTTCACATCTTCCTAGCTCGTCGTGTCGTGCTGGTGCTGCCGCTGCGGCTGCGGAGAACCTCAAGCGGCGAAAATATAACAACCTTGTTGGAAGTTATATTTTCGAACCGTTTGGGGTTGAAACTCTTGGATGGTGGGGTCCGAGTGCTCACAAGTTGTTTAAAGATCTGTCGAAACGTCTAGTTGACACTTCGCGTGACCCAAAGGCTGGCTTTTACCTTGGACAGAGGATAAGCATTGCCATACAGCGTGGCAATGCCGCCAATCTTTTGGGCACATTACCAGTTGACAGCGATGTGGAAGAGTTTTTTGACGCCATATTTTAGATAGTGTATTTTAGCGTAGGGTTTTATTATTTATTTATTTTTTAATTTACTGTAATTATAGTTATTAAGTTGTTTATAAGTGTAGATAATTAATTAATTTATAATAGTGTGTACATATGTTTAAAATTACTTAAATAAATAAATATTGTATCTATTGTATAGAATAATATTTCTACGGTGAAGTACCAATACCTTCTAAGTATTACATTTTAGCGCTTATAATTTAAACGTGTGTTTCCGCATGTTTTAGTGAAATCTCCGAAGCAGATATTTAGTTGCAACTGCATCAAGATAATTGTGGAAACACTTCCTAACTAAACCAATGTGTCAATTTATAGTATTACCTCCTAACATTTTTGGGACAGGAAATTTTTAATTTGTCAGTTAGGAGTTATTGGCACTTCACCGTCGATTTCGGAAACTTAGTTCAATTCAAAATTCAATTTAAAGTATTTAATTTCACATAGGCCTACTATAAGGGTCCATCCTTATAAAGGGTTATTAGTAAAACACTGTCAACCTCTCAAAACTACGTTAAGAACATCATAAACAACATTTTTTTTAAATGTATGTACATTTGTTCATCAGATTTTCATACAAATATAACGATATTTGAATTGAACGTTCTAAATGTTACGAAGTTCATGCGAAGCAAGCAATAGAACAATAGCGGAGAGGAGCGGGGATTGTGCGCGGGAGACGTAGGTGGTTACAGCAAAATACAGAGTTGAAATGTGTTAGATAGAACAATGAAATCTTGAAGGTTTGTTTTTGGGCCCGTATTCGGTTAGTGTCCGCATCACGCCTGATAGATTCGCGGTCTTACCGTAATTGTGGTTATAGGGACTCGATGGTGGAGGTACCAGGAATTAAGAACATGCTAAAGAACGGGGGTTGTCATTGATGATTTTCCCATCATAAAAAAAAAATGATGGTGATGAATGTTTGAACGACAGCATCATTGTTTTGATTTTAAGAAATCATAGAACAAACGTTGTTTTTTATGTTAGTAATACAGTCCTTCAAGGTTGTTAGTGTTTTAGAAATAATTCTGTAGATCGTTAGAAGCTAAAGCATGATTCCTGTTGGTCGTTTTCTACAGAAAAAAAACCGACATGTAAAACCATGGTGACTTGACTTTAATAGTTATTTGTTATATATGAGGTGCAAAGTTGCTTGTAACCGCGTGCTCAATTTTGATGACCGAGCAAGCGAAGGATTCTAAAATTAGAATGCGAGAGAATCAAAAGAGCATGAGGTGAAAAATCTTTGCACTTAAGTGCAACACGTAAATTTTTATTCCACCTCAGCAAAAAAACGATTAAATGAAAAAAAACCTACGCCAAGGAGGTTCTGAAACTGAATTTTTAAAAAATTAAAAAGTTTGTATGATAAATTTGGCACCATGGAGGTAGAAGTAAGTAAGTTTAATGATGTTTTGAATTGACAAACTTAGTGCACACGATGTTCCAAATTCAATTTACTTTATTATCTAACGAATAAAAACGGCTTTTGTACGAAGAAATATCGAAGAGCAAAAATACTCTTTCCGAGATGGGGGAATGAAAAAACAATTTATTCGTGCCTCACACAATCGTATTAAAAACTAAAAATATATAATAGAAAAATAAAAATTGTAATCTATACAAGGCCAAAAAGACGCCTTAAGTTAGGCGTCTATGCTTCGGCATATGCTGCGATAAATAACGCAGCTCTGGTATATTTCAATATTGCAATATTATTGGGTATTAGAAAACAGTGTATTTAGTAAACATGTACATTGTTACTGATTAAACTGTCCTACCTAAACAAAACAAGTTAAAACTAACCTAGTCAAAATAAATTTTGAATCAGCACTTTTAAAACTTCTAACAATCTAAAATTGCTAAATGAACCTTTCCGTTTATTAAGTAAATATTGTACTTCGGTCATAGATAAACTAGTTTCAGTCCATATATATTTATTGTGTACATATAGAAACAACTGGATGAATAACTACAACCTACAGGTCGAGTGTATAGATTTCTTGTAAGGTAGCGAGTTGCATCGTCAACTACATCATCACTTGCCATCAAGGTGAGATGGTAAACAAACCCGAGTCTATTTTATTACAAAACAACTCGCAACTTGAAATAAAATCGTACAAATACCACTACTTATATAGGTATAATTAAATTAATTTTTTGCAACTAATTCTGAAACGTTTATTTCTTCTGGTCATTGATTTATTCAAATTTAAAATACAATGGAAAAAGGTCAAAATGCCGAATACGTTTGATAAATAATGTTATGTACCTATTATGACTAAATGTATTAAATTCAGACCGAAAGAGGATGTCACAATACTTTTTAGCTTGGCCCCTTATCCTAGCTAAAAATTTAATGAAATAAATCATTAAACGTTTTTAAAACTTTTCAGTAAATATGATACGTTTATAGTCTTGCTTTTAGTAGCTAAAATGTACAAAAAATCAGGACTGGTGACACATGGACATAGTGATGTGCAGTTGTCTTATGTCCTTTTAAAATTAATTATTATGATATAATAATATATTATTGTCCTTTTATTTTAATTTCTCTGCTATTTTTTAATGGTATTTTGAAGCAGATCTCTGTGAGTGTATACAGAGATCTGGAAGCGCATAAATTGAAAGTGGTAATTTTGGGGAATTAGTGGTATATGTGGTATAAACAGTTTGGGTCAAGACCCCCTTTTAAAATTCTTACACATTGTATTTGCACAGTTTAAGCCAGATCTCGTAACACAACTTCAGCGGAGTTAAATTCCACAGTACTATAATCGCAACACCGCCATTAAGCTGGGTGACGTTTGCTGATAATTCACATCCAAAAAAAAAAAGACGTGTGGCACTCGGGGACTGCCGCGGTAAAGCTATTGCATAGCATTTTTATCAACTTATGCAATTATAAATATTTATTTATTTTATTTATGCAGTATTTTTTTTCCTTTGTTTTTTTTCTTTGATATTCATTGAAGTTACACTTTCACACATTGAATTGAATTTTGATTGATTGTTCACTCATTTGTTTTCTTATCGGTCACCACGCTCAAAAAACAAATGAGTGGGGGGTGTTAGGTTATTTTCGTTACGGAATTTCTGGATTCGGTCTCCACGCTCAAGGCCCGCGATAGAAGCTATGCCAATAGCTTAAAATTCAAATAGTTAATAAGGTAATGTGTGGACGTCATCTCGCTCCACAACAGTATTTAAAGAAGGGTATAAAACTTGGTTTACAATTTGATATAAGATGACGTCACATCATTTATCATATAAATACATTTTGCTTGTCAAATTAAAGAAGAATTTTAGCATGCAGCTTGATAAAATCCATTCAAAATATACGGAGCGTTACCGTGTAACAAACGACTATAATTTAAAATTTACATCATATTTGAGACACTACAAGGAACATGCTTTTTAAGCAGCACATTTAAAATTCACATGAGACCCGATTAAGCGGTTAAAATGAAATACTTTTTGTGTCACTGAGCATATTTTAGCGGGATGACACGTTTTGTTATACCAGGGCCGAATTAGGCATAAGATTCTTAACTCTCACGCCTAATTCGGCCAAAATTTACAAAATCTCGTCCATCACTAATAATGGTTTTCAGAAATACTAAGTGTTTGTGTTTCGGGTGGGGCCGGACCTTTCGGATGGACAGTTCGGCTTTCGCAGGATGCGCTCTACGGTGGACGCCATCATGCGCGGGCGAGCCCTCACGACGGGGGCTGCGGTGTCCCGGGGCAGGTGTGTCGTGGCAGTGTCCTTGGACATTGCCAACGCGTTCAACTCCCTGCCCTGTATTACGATCCGGAGGGCACTCCGGTACCACCGGGTGCCCGAATACCTCTGTCGAGTGGTCGAGGCCTATCTGTCGGATAGATTTATAGTCTACCCCGGTCACCAGGGAGACTGGAAACGTCGAGAGATGTCGTGCGGTGTTCCGCAGGGGTCGGTACTAGGGCCACCCTTGTAGAACATCGGGTACGACTACGTGCTGCGCGGCGACTTCCCTGACGGGGTCAGCGTGGTTTGCTACGCAGACGACACGCTGGTTCTAGGCGGCGGTCGCTCTAGCGACACGCGGGGTTGCGATGGTCGTTGATAGGATCCAGGAGTTGGGACTCGAGGTGGCGCTTCACAAATCCGAGGCGATGTGTTTCCACGGTCGCCGCTCTCGGAACGCGCCGCCATTGAGTTCCCAACTAACGGTAGGAGGAGTTCACATCGGTGTCGGGTCGACGATGAAGTACCTGGGACTCGTCCTCGACAGCCGGTGGAATTTCGTGGAGCATTTCCGACGTCTGGCTCCCAAACTCGACCGGGCTGGGGCTGCGCTCAAGCGGCTCCTGCCCAACCTTGGGGGTCCAGACGCCTCCTGCCGGAGGCTCTACGCGGGGATCGTTCGGTCCATGGCCCTCTACGGGGCGCCGGTGTGGGCGCCATCGCTGAAAAAGCGACCGGCGGCCATACTGAACGCCTGCCAGAGGGTCATGGCGATAAGGATGGTGCGGGGATACTGCACGGTCTCCCGCGAAGCGGCGAGCCTTCTGGCTGGCCTACCACCGTGGGATCTGGAGGCAACAGTCCTGGCACACATGCACGATATGCGCGTGGAGATGCAACGCCGGGGTGAAAGTCCGCTGCCACGACAGGTCATGGTATGGCGGACAGAACTCCGGCGGGATCTCATGGTGAAATGGCGTCAACGACTATCGCAACCCAGTGCTGGGCACGCCACAATCATGGCGGTAAGTCCCCTCTTTGAGGCGTGGCTGGAAAGGCCTCACGGCGTCCTTACCTTCCGAGTAGGATGTTATTGGGCATTCTATTCCACTTGATGCGACATCGCTACGCTACGCTCCGCTTGTCGCGTGGAATAGAATGCCCAATAACATTTTTGTGAATGATATGTTAAAAACACTGGTTCAGCGCCTATTCCACTTTCAAAATCTAATTTATAAAATACTCACTATCTTTTATTGAAGGACGACCATGGTGAGCAAACAAGCAATCGTTTAGTTGAATGATGTCTTAAAACACTGGTTCAGCGCCTATTCCACTTTTAAATATAATTGCTTACCTCGACTGCTTACTAGATTCTTGCGCAATGCCACTATGCCACTATAATACTAAGCAAATAACTAAGCTTCACATTTTCACTTCACATTTTTACTAAGCAAACTATCTGAATATAGTATGCTAAAATTTAGGACAGATTGTCTCACATCTCTCCATAAAATTAGAGGTTTCGTGTGTAGGTGACACGTTACTCTGTATTTTATGATCCGGATTGGACTCCCAGGACGTCTAAATTTTAGAATACCGTAATCATTAAACTAAGATTCTGGACAGGTTGTCTCACGTCTCTTCATAAAATTAGAAATAACATGTGTAGTTGACACGTCACTCCATATTTTATGATCCAGATTGGACCCCAAGGACGTCCGAATTTCAGTTTAATTCATTCAGATACGACACCACCACCCTGCACGTCACTAAGGCCTATTCCTGTTTTAAATATAATTGCTTACCTCGGCTGCTTACTAGATTCTTGCGCAATGCCACTATGCCACTATAATACTAAGCAAATAACTAAGCTTCACATTTTCACTTCAAATTTTTACTAAGCAAACTATCTGAATATAGTATGCTAAAATTTAGGACAGCTTGTCTCACGTCTCTCCATAAAATTAGAGGTTCCGTGTGTAGATGACACGTTACTCTGTGTTTTATGATCCGGATTGGACTCCCAGGACGTCTAAATTTTAGAATACCGTAATCATTAAACTAAGATTCAGGACAGGTTGTCTCACGTCTCTTCATAAAATTAGAAATAACATGTGTAGTTGACACGTCACTCCGTATTTTATGATCCAGATTGGACCCCAAGGACGTCCGAATTTCAGTTTAATTCATTCAGATACGACACCACCACCCTGCACGTCACTAAGGCCTATTCCACTTTTAAATATAATTGCTTACCTCGGCTGCTTACTAGATTCTTGCGCAATGCCACTATGCCACTATAATACTAAGCAAATAACTAAGCTTCACATTTTCACTTCAAATTTTTACTAAGCAAACTATCTGAATATAGTATGCTAAAATTTAGGACAGCTTGTCTCACGTCTCTCCATAAAATTAGAGGTTTCGTGTGTAGATGACACGTTACTCTGTGTTTTATGATCCGGATTGGACTCCCAGGACGTCTAAATTTTAGGATACCGTAATCATTAAACTAAGATTCAGGACAGGTTGTCTCACGTCTCTTCATAAAATTAGAAATAACATGTGTAGTTGACACGTCACTCCGTATTTTATGATCCAGATTGGACCCCAAGGACGTCCGAATTTCAGTTTAATTCATTCAGGCAGACAACCACACTGCACCTTACCAACAAAACTGTACTGTTATAAATACGTATCGCACCGTCACATCACTTTCTGCTATGTTAAGAGGATTTTACACTGATACAATCGCCGTCAAACGGATAATTCGCACATATCGTGTCGAATATTCACCCTTACGTTGTTGAAACCTCTACGGTCTGGACTAAGCGTTTCGCCTCGTCGTTTATATCGCGTACGTCGAAGGACTGGAACAGTCTGCCTGCTGCGGTCTTCCCGTTCGATTATAATTTGGGTGTCTTCAAGGCTAGAGTGAATAGGCTCTTAATAAACTAGTGCGCCTCACCATCAAAGATTGCATCGCTACTTACCATCAGGTGGGATCGCAGTCAAGCACTAGTTAAAAAAAAAAATCGCCGGACGACGGCGTTAGAAGCGATCATATTGAACGTTTACACGATAAGTGTAAATGACTCTTAACAATCACCAAGACTGCAAAGTTGCATTATATAAATTTGCTGCGTTTGATTTATCTATGTGTGGGTGATTCCCATGGGTTCTACAATTACAATGCAACCGCTGTGAATGTGATCCTTGTGCATGTAGCAGTCATTGTTAAAATTTGTATGATACAAAACATACCATAACCAATGTTTAATTCATTAAAATATAGATTATGTTTTACTGTAAAATACGTAGACAGACTTTGCTAAGGTATGCACATCTCTAATTAGATAGTAGGTATATCAATTTAAAATTATTAGAAGGATGAATCTTCTATCAAAAATAAATTTAGCAGTAGCTTTTTACCTAAAACTTTTGAACGATGTTATTTAAAACTCATACATTCATTTTAGACATTTAATGGTTTTATAATATTATATAATAATTTTAAGTTTTACTACAACATAGGTACTTGCAAACTAACTGCTTGACGTGGTATCGCTTCCATTAATTATTTTGTATAAAAATAATGATTTCAGAGTACTTTGTTATTTTTATTTACATGTGTAAAAAAAGGACTTTTTTATATATTAAATTTAAGTAATTTTGCAAAGTTATGTGGAAATAACCGCTAGATTGCCCGTGTAGACTACTAGTCTACATTTAAAAGCATGCCAAATTGTCCATGTAGACTACTAGTCTACATATTATGTGTATGTAATAGTCTACATTGGAGCAATCTAGCTATGAAATTATTTTGTTTTGGATTTTCCGTCTGTAGTCTATTTGCATAAATTTATTTCGCTTCCCCATAACATTAAACAAACATACAAACTTAATTATAATACCTAATGTATTTATCATAAGCGACAGCCAGGTGTCGGGTTCATCTTTGTCGGCGAGCGAAAAAGGCTGGTTTTATATTTCATTTCTCACTATAAAATTGTAATTAGACAGAAAAACTGGGTATCATTACGCTTTAATTTGACGTAACTAACACAAATTATTCATGCAACTTTGAAGACCTGTAATTAAGGTTGAATTTTGTAACGAGACAAATACTGCTGATATGGTATTTTTTATCGCAATTCATCTAATTAGAGCTAATATAAAGTTTGTTGTGTAGTTGTCCTAAATACATTTAAATAAAACAAAAAGTAGGTACATTTAGATTTTTATTAGTTGAACATATTAAAATTAAAACATATTAAACACAGACATATTATTATCATCATACCATTTTCTAATACACACTGCATTATTTAATGCACAATTCTTTTTATGGTGCACACAATTAAAATCAGTTTTATTTTTACAGAACTTTTGTTTTAATGTCACAAAATTAGGACATCCTTTGTCACCTATATCAATCACTTCACAGTTTGCACATAACTCTTTAATCCATTTTATCTTTTCCAAACCCTTTGTAATAATTTTTTTGTTTTCTAAATAGGGTAAAATAACGCGATGAAACTCTTTGTAGTCTATGTAGCCTTCACTCCAGTAAATTCTTCGATTTCTTTCTAACCACCTCACCTGCTTTTTTTCTTCTGGTGTTAGGTAATGAAATGAATATGGTGGTTTTACCAAGAACGTCTGTGTATGATCCTGACTCACAATAGCCAATTCTTTGACGATGAAATTATTTACATAATCTTTAAATCCTTGCAATTCTACTATAAGGGTATCCGCTTTCATGATATCTTCTTAACAATATTACTTAGTGGTCGATATTCAACAATGCAGTCGTTCAGAATGAGACAGTATGCTGAAGTTTGATCTGGTATCTCTGATTCACTCTCAATTTCTACTCTCACATCCACAACCGGACCTGTCTTTAGGTTATCCGCTTGTCTAGAGCAATCGACTACAAACAGCGGCGCTATATCTCTAAATTGTTTCTCGGTTAGTATGGGCTCCGAGCGACGTCCGTAATACGACTGTTGAAATCTGGTATATTGTTCGTATAATAAAGCAATTCTGTTATTAGAAAAACTCACATTTAAGTTCTCATATGGAAAATAAGTTGAATTTAGATAAACTCTAACGTCTCGAATATGGCAGTGATCGAATTGAGACATGTCAGAACTTGCATTGTTTTTTCTTTTTGTCTGTAGACCAATAATAACGTATCTTGGTTTTTCTATCTGCGATGAAGTTTTGATGGACCAGGTATGTTTTGTAGTTTTAGGCAAAGCTGGGTATTCGTACAGATCCCAATTTCTGTATATCATTTGAAGTGGGCGATCTTTTTCTAATAATTTTAACAAACCAATTTTTTCTTTGTCAGATACTTTAACATGAGGTACGCGCCATATGATTTTGTTGATCTGAACATCATCTACTACTTTGCCAGTATTAAGTTTTACTGCGTTCAAATTAGTGCTACTTCGTAACAATATCAGTTCATGTCTACTATTTATCACGACTTTATTAAAATCCTCAGCAAAACCGAGGATGTTACGAAGTGGTATAGAAGCAGAAAATCTTCCTCCATCGATATTTTTTACACCATCAATATTCCATCCCCAGGCATTAGACATTTTAGATTCACTTTCATTCATTGAAATTAGTGATTTCATGGTTGTTGTTATACCTGCATTTTTTATTTTATCAATTTCCACTCCATTTAGCTCATACCTTATATCTTGGAACAAATAGAGTAGAGCATTGTTCGTGAAATTGACACTAGTAGCTCTGTCTTTCGTATCTTTTTTGGTAACAATAACAGTTCCTTCCAAATATAGGGTGCTAGCTGATGGTAATATGTACAAGTCTTGTTGGTTGATAGGTATGCGAATTTCATCGTTCCTGTTAAAACTTGTTACATATGGCTTGTAAGAATGAAATTCGATACCTTCTATAGTATTATCATAAATTGGTGCGGATAAAACGTCTAAGATATTCATTTTAACAATCCGATGGCTCTAAGGAATGCTTTATTGTCTTTAGTTAGTTTTGTTTTCTTTTTAGAGAGAGGTCTTATTTGATAGGTAGCTCGAGCAGAACTGATATTCTTTACTTGTTGAGGCACATTTTTATTGTAATCGATCATTTTTTCTTCTAAGATGCAGATATACTTGCACTTCTTCACCACGTAAATTGATTAATCGATTGTTTATATCTAGCAGCCTGATATGTATGCAGCTTATGTTGTTTTGGTTGATTGGAAAATATATAGCGTTTTTTGGAATTTCTATAATCCTATATCCAGGTGGCACATTAAGTGCAAATTCGTGAATAATATGACTTGGTTCACCGTTTATATATGAACCGCTTACAATATCACATTCAACCCTGACTACGGTCGTAGGTAGAATGTTGACTGGAGACGGTGACACATGCCATTTATTTGCCTTCAAGATTTGATTGTTAAATCCTAATAGTCTTCTAAAAGAGTCTTCTTTGATAAAATTAATGTCTTTTGTACAAAATATTGTAGTTTTTAAAGTATTATTATTGCACCGTAGTTTGATCTCTGCATTTTTTATTTCTGATTTTAAGTAATCGCTGATATCTTGCAATTCATAAGTACCTTCCGGTATTTCAATAACTTCATTAGAGCCATAATAAAACTTATTATTACTTTTATCAATGTTTGGAATAGAATTAAATGTAGAAAAGTGCAATAAAGCACACTCATACTCTCCATCTAATTGCAACGTATTGGGATAGTATGTAGTTAACACTGATGAGTCTCCAGTAATCGCCAAAGTGAGGGACATCTTGCAAATGATTGAAATGAAAGAGAAGCATATATTTTATATTATATTTTTATTCCAAAAAGTCCACAAATAGTTTAAACATAAATGACCACAATTAACTGCGTTGTATTTTTGATATCTTGTGTAGTTATAAAAAACACTACAATTTTTTAAATATTGCATTAATTCCATCGGAGGTTTTAGATTTCCATAGCTATCAAAGTATTCACAGTGATTGTATACTTTAGTATAAGCTACCCAATGCGTTCCTTCATTCCTGGAATCGTCTAAGTTAACGATACCACATTCAATGTGTTTCGGTTTTCGAGGTAGTCGATCTTTCATGTAGACCCCGCGAAAATATGGGATGTCTCTTGAATACTTTTGGATGTCTACATCAGTTAGAGGGCGATTAGGTAGCTTATTTTTCAGTTTTTTGAAGTTGTTATAAATAATCCTTTACCACTTTTATATGGTTTAATGTATAAACCCTTGCCCAACACTAAAGCCTCCATAGCTCTATTATGTCGTTCTGTTTCTTGTAAATTTTGCTTGCTTGCTTTATAATCATTAACGGTTTTTGCAATTCCAGCTGCACCACCAGCTAAAGTCCCTAAAGCTGATAAACCAGCGAAAATTGGAATTAAAGGTAGAACTCCACCACTCTTTGGTAAGGGTATTACTCTGGGTACTCGAATTCGATGGTGAATGTTTGGAAATAACTTTTTTGCGTATAAGTAAGCTGCTTTTATTAAAGTTTTATTATCCTTGTGTTTAAGTTTCTTAATTTTTGATTTTATTTTTGAAACTAAGGTTTTAAATGTTTTAATGCCAGATCCAGACTTTAGTTTTGCTTTCATAACTTTGCTCACTAGCCAAGAGCTTAGTTTTTCGCCTTTTCCTGCATCTTTTGATTTAAGTCTTTGTTTAGCCATGTTAAGCAGTTGTAAATCGGCTTTGTGACGATTAGATAAGTCTGTATGGTTTGTATATGCAATATCGTGTTGCATGCAAGCTTCGTCTAACTTATTCACACCTCGATCACCTCGTGCTAAACGTTTGTAAAGTTTAGTTCCTGGTCCGCAATAATTATATCCCGGCAAATGAACTTCGAATGGTAGATTATTAATTATGTTGTTAACTAGTCCGCCTCCTTGCATTACTCAAATTATAATGATAGGATTTCAAATGAGAAATAGTTATATAATATCTTAGTTCACTATTTCAGCTTTCTCAATCCAGCTGTTTTCTGCACTGTTTAGACCTAACCATTTAACATACAATTTATTTCCTTTCTTTTTCAAAACCTTTTCTATTAAATAAACGTCAGGATAATTAGATCTTAGTAGTTCTTGTTCGTAGAAAGCTCCTAATATATTTTGTTTTCTTTGATCTTCTATGTGATACGTCACTGGTAAGGATTTATTCACCTTTTTTATAGTAAATAATTCTGTTGACCAATTAGGAGTGTAACCTTTCTCAAAATTATGTTTGTATTTGCTTATACGAACACAGTCACCAACTTTAAATTTAGGTCTCCACTGAACTAAAGTATGTTTGTTCATTTTGTTTATATTTTCTTTAATTACTTGTTCATTACATTTATTCACATCAGCCGGTTTAAATTGAATAGTGCGATGTTTTGTGTTGTTATATCTCTGCATTGTAGATACCAATGGTTGACCTAACCACTTATAGTTTCCATTGAGACTAAAATATTTATACAATTTATTTTTTAAAGTTCTAATTAGTCTCTCTACAATTGATGCTTTTTTAGTAGAGAACGAGGAATAATGGTTAATGTTATGCTTTTTCATAAGCTTTTGAAACGTGATGTTATAAAATTCAGTCCCTTTATCAGTTTGTAAGTTTATAGGATTATTACGACTACTAAGCAGTATATGTTCGAAAGCACGAGTAACATCAAATTTATTTTTTGACTTTAACGGTTCAGCCCAGGCATATTTTGAGAAGCAGTCAATTACCACTAAGATGAATTTATAGTCTTTATTGTACTTTTTCAGGTTTTGCATATCCATCAAGTCTGCTTGCCATAAATCGTGGATTCCTTTCAGAATAACAGAACGCCGTGGAAAGTTTCTTCGTGCCGCTTTGTGGATTTCATTTACAATTTGCTGTTTTACCATTACGGAGTTTTTTGAAGTAATTGGTCTACCTCTGCTTTAGTATGAATCTTATCTTGCAAATGAGTTAAAACCTCAGGTATATTTGCTTTTAAAGTAGCTTGAACTGTACCCTTTGCATCTTTTATGATTTGAGAACGCAATTTACCAATCAAGTTATTTACTTCTCTTAATGTGGCAGCATTCAATCGATCTACATAATCCTTGTTCACAGCATCATCTGCTTCTACTGGAGATCTAACTCCTCTCAGTCTTGATGTTTTTAAATCGAAATCTCCGTTTTCTGATTTTAGCAATGCATTCTCATTAAACTCAAATAACTCTGACAAACGCATTCTTTTATGGATGTAGTGACCAAATTTGTCTACATTCATGTTTCAGGTGTATTGTGTCGAGAGGCTGATAGTAAAATAAACAAGTTTTAAAATATTTATTTATTTATAACTTTACTTTCACGCAATTCTTCAATGATAGATATAATTTCATTATCTAATCCTGTGTTGCCAGCATCTCTAGATGCAATTAACAATTTCAACCTTTCTACTAATTCATTAGGATCGTCCCAGTATACTAAATCTACGTTTTTTCTCCACCTTTTTAGTAACGGTAGACCCTTTCCGTGAACTGCATTCTTCAGTTTAAAAATAGGTTTAATAACTTGCAAATATTTTTGTCCTTTATTACTTTTTATTGGTTTACTTGGTTCATAGTCTCGACGATGTGCATTTGTATCAAGTAACATTGACTTATAGTTTTGCATATCACTATCTGTAACCAAGTTTAAGTTTACATCTTTCTTGAGCAGCAACTGTTTTAAACCAGGCGTATTACGATATTTACGTCCAGCTACAGTGATGAACTGATCGTTGACCGTTATGCAAGCAGAACTTAACATCAGTTTCCCACGTTCTGCTCTAACGCCAAATGGAATATCTACTAACGCTTCCGAAGATACTGACCAAGATGACGTATCACAATCTTGATTACTTTCAACTACTGATTCATAGGAAGAGTCACTGTTGACATCGGATTCATATTTATCGACCTCATCACAGTTATTATCATTACTTCCTGTACTATCAGTTCTTTCTTTCTGCAAAGTTTTGTTAATAAACGGAACATCAGCAAAATCATCATTAGCTTGCAGGAGAGGAGTTTGCTTATTAGCATTAGCAATTAAGTTGAGAGGCTCTGTTACAGGTTTGAAAACTGACTCCAATGCTTGTTTATTATTAATCTCAGCATTTCTCATTTTACGTACTTTTACCTTTACAGCTTCTGCTGCGTCAACAATTTGTCGTTTTAATGATTTTTCCATATTGGTAAAGTTTGTCGTAATTGAATCAGCGTCGCAAGGCAAATAATAATTTCAGGCAGGTAACAGTCTTATATATATGTATTTGTGCCCTTAGTCAAAGACTACAAACGTATCAAACTTACTTCTATAACATCCTTTGTTTTTGGAACAATCTTTATTAATTACAACATAACTGAAAGGAATACTCCATATTTTTGAACACATTTCACGAAATTCAACCCATGTCATGTCAGTGTTGACGTGTTCTTCATAAACATGTCTCATATTTCTTTCATCTTGTTTAAAAAGAACGATTAGGTTAGCGTTATCTCGTACTAACTGCTTAGGGATTTTGCTGTAAGTCTGATTTAGATAAAAACAATCGATGAACTTGTGTCTACCCATAGCAAAATAATCCCGCATGTTATTTTGATTTTCACAAGCAACATCATCAAATACAATTACAGAATTCGGTTTTGCGTCCTGAACACTCAGTACTTGCTCATTTTCACAATATTTCTGAAATGAAATGCCTGGTACTTGTTGTAACACTTTTTCCAAAAAAACGTACTTTGGTTGTTGCAAGGTTTTCGAATAAACATACACATTTTGAAATCTTAAACCATCCTCATGTATAAGAAGACCAATTAATAAATTAGTTTTTCCACAATTTGACGGTCCGCAAATGATGCATCGTATCGAGCTAGGTAATAATTCTCCATGGCGAAAACCAGTCTCCTGAGAATTCACACAAAGTTTTTTTACATGTAATGATTGCGGTTGTTTTACAAATTTCATGATGACTGCTTAGAAGGGTTATATTGATAATGATTCAAATAATGTATTACATAGACATTTATAAGTCATGGTCGCTAACCCGAATAACTTATTTCCACATAACTTCGCAAAATTACTTAAATTTAATATATAAAAAAGTCCTTTTTTTACACATGTAAATAAAAATAACAAAGTACTCTGAAATCATTATTTTTATACAAAATAATTAATGGAAGCGAATCCACGTCAAGCAGTTAGTTTGCAAGTACCTATGTTGTAGTAAAACTTAAAATTATTATATAATATTATAAAACCATTAAATGTCTAAAATGAATGTATGAGTTTTAAATAACATCGTTCAAAAGTTTTAGGTAAAAAGCTACTGCTAAATTTATTTTTGATAGAAGATTCATCCTTCTAATAATTTTAAATTGATATACCTACTATCTAATTAGAGATGTGCATACCTTAGCAAAGTCTGTCTACGTATTTTACAGTAAAACATAATCTATATTTTAATGAATTAAACATTGGTTATGGGATGTTTTGTATCATACAAATTTTAACAATGACTGCTACATGCACAAGGATCACATTCACAGCGGTTGCATTGTAATTGTAGAACCCATGGGAATCACCCACACATAGATAAATCAAACGCAGCAAATTTATATAATGCAACTTTGCAGTCTTGGTGATTGTTAAGAGTCATTTACACTTATCGTGTAAACGTTCAATATGATCGCTTCTGACGCCGTCATCCGGCGATTTTTTTTTTTAACTAGTGCTTGACTGCGATCCCACCTGATGGTAAGTAGCGATGCAATCTTTGATGGTGAGGCGCACTAGTTTATTAAGAGCCTATTCACTCTAGCCTTGAAGACACCCAAATTATAATCGAACGGGAAGACCGCAGCAGGCAGACTGTTCCAGTCCTTCGACGTACGCGATATAAACGACGAGGCGAAACGCTTAGTCCAGACCGTAGAGGTTTCAACAACGTAAGGGTGAATATTCGACACGATATGTGCGAATTATCCGTTTGACGGCGATTGTATCAGTGTAAAATCCTCTTAACATAGCAGAAAGTGATGTGACGGTGCGATACGTATTTATAACAGTACAGTTTTGTTGGTAAGGTGCAGTGTGGTTGTCTGCCTGAATGAATTAAACTGAAATTCGGACGTCCTTGGGGTCCAATCTGGATCATAAAATACGGAGTGACGTGTCAACTACACATGTTATTTCTAATTTTATGAAGAGACGTGAGACAACCTGTCCTGAATCTTAGTTTAATGATTACGGTATCCTAAAATTTAGACGTCCTGGGAGTCCAATCCGGATCATAAAACACAGAGTAACGTGTCATCTACACACGAAACCTCTAATTTTATGGAGAGACGTGAGACAAGCTGTCCTAAATTTTAGCATACTATATTCAGATAGTTTGCTTAGTAAAAATTTGAAGTGAAAATGTGAAGCTTAGTTATTTGCTTAGTATTATAGTGGCATAGTGGCATTGCGCAAGAATCTAGTAAGCAGCCGAGGTAAGCAATTATATTTAAAAGTGGAATAGGCCTTAGTGACGTGCAGGGTGGTGGTGTCGTATCTGAATGAATTAAACTGAAATTCGGACGTCCTTGGGGTCCAATCTGGATCATAAAATACGGAGTGACGTGTCAACTACACATGTTATTTCTAATTTTATGAAGAGACGTGAGACAACCTGTCCTGAATCTTAGTTTAAAAAAGAAAAGACGAAATCTAAATGACAGGTTACGACAGCTTTTTGGTGGTTTTGCACAGTCAAACAAATGATAATCCAGTTTAAAAATAAAAATCAGTCTCTTATCCGTAACCTAATTAATTGTTATCAACATATTGACAAGATTCCGCTTACGTCAAGACCACGATTAAATTTCCGAAATTCGAAAACTTTATTGCCTTGGCAGACTGTTCTTGCAAAACTTGTTCATTTAGGATATCTACCGCAAAATAAAGTTGGTGAAGAAATATTGTATTCTTAAGTTGGAGGCAAGCTTGTCTGCCAACTTGGATCGAGTTGAGACCAGTTTTTTATTCATCGGGGATGTCTTTCGGTGTGCTTCGAAAGTTTTGAGGAGGCGCGATGCCGAGTACGCGACACCAGTTGCTGAGCAACGGCTGTCAGGGCGCCGCCGCCGCCGAAGTGCCTTCGTCGGTGTCGCGGCGCCCCTGGCCGCCAGTTTCCGCTGACAACATCTGTCACCATTGACATTTTTCAGTGTATTTTTTTCAGTTTTTTCTACGTTGTTGTTTGTTTTAAATTAGTGAATAAGTGAAATTTTTGTACATATCTATACCCAAAAATCAAAAATACATGCAGTTAAGTGGCAGCAGTGATGTGGCGGAAGTCAGTGCATGTCAACCTTCGACATCACTGAATGTTTTGGAGAGGTGCCCTCTGTGCACCCAGGCACGGTTTTTTAAAGGTAAGCGGGGTCTGAAGGTGCATATTGGGAAGGCACACAAACCCCAAAATGCACTCACTTCAGACCCTGTTATTGATTCTACATCTCATACGCCGACTACATTAACATTTGACGCGCTTTGGAAAACTCTCACAAAATTCAAAAACTCTGTTTCTGTTTTAAAGCGAGTTCCTCGCGGAGCTAGACCTGTAGTAGCGCAACACTTAGCAGGATGCATTCGTCTTGCTGCCCGAGAGAACTCGCTTAGTGCCTGGGAACAACTGCTCACCTTCCCTTACAGAATATTGCATGTTGAAAAGAATTTGGCCACCAAAAAGACCTTAACCACACAAATTAAAGAAAACTGTAATATTTCGGCTTATAATTTGGATTCAAAATTATCGACACAGACTCAAAGTTATACCTCTAGAAGAGGTATACCGTACCTGGTCGAATCTAAATTAGGGGAAGGTGACATTAGCGGAGCAGCCAGAATTCTTTTCAGTAGTGATGTGCTGGCGCCGTGTTCTCCAGATACTCTGGTAGCTCTGGAGAGCAAACACCCAGCCCCAGCGGATGGCCTCTCTTTTCCTGACCCTCCTGATTCGGACATTCATACCCTCACCGTTACAGGTCGAGAGGTAATCTCAGCCGTTTGCTCCTTTCGGAGCGGCTCTGCCGGCGGCCTCGACGGCCTGAGTCCTCAACATCTGAAGGACCTCATCTGCTCAGGCGCCGGGGAAGCTGGTGAGTTGCTCTTGAAGGAGCTTACGGCTCTGGTTAACCTAATGCTCTCAGGCAAGGTGAACGAGGCCGTCATCGACACTCTGTACGGGGCCAATTTATGTGCCCTTCGCAAGAGAGATGGCGGCATCCGACCCATTGCCGTGGGCACTACATACCGTCGTATGGCAGCCAAGATTTGCTGTAAATTTTATGGTGAGGCTGTTTCGAAAAAATTTCAGCCCCTGCAGCTAGGCTTCGGCTCCAAAGGGGGCTGCGAGGCTGCCGTACACGCCTTGTCGACCTACCTAAATTCTAACCTAGGAGAGGTCATCCTAAAGGTTGACATAAAAAATGCCTTCAATTCGATTAATAGGGATACCTTGCTGGCAGAATCTAAAAAAGAATTACCCAAAATTTTTAGTTTCCTTTGGCAATGTTACAGGCAACCATCTAAATTACTATTTCGGGACAATCTTTTGGAATCCGCTGTTGGCTGTCAACAAGGTGATCCTCTCGGGCCAGTGATCTTCAGTTTAGCCATTCACCCCATTATTCGACAGTTAAATTCCAAATTCAACGTTTGGTATCTCGACGACGGTACCCTAGGAGGCGATGCAGATACAGTTTTAAATGACTTACACTTTTTAAAAAATGAACTCCACTCAATAGGACTTGATCTAAACCTTTCAAAATGTGAACTATTCTTATCTGACAGCACCGACAGACAACACACCCTTTCCAAATTTAATACAATAGCCCCAGAAATTAAAATCATAGAAAAAAGCTCTCTTCGCCTCCTGGGGTCTCCTATTTTCGAAGATTCCTTTCCCAACTTTGTCGAGGAAAAAATTCAAAATTTTAATGATGTTTCGAAAAGATTACTCCAATTGAACATGCATTCGGCCATCACTATAATTCGTTTCTGCTGTTTCGGCCCTAAATTAACTTATTTCCTTCGCGCTTCTCATTTATGGAAACACCCCCAGCTTTTGGAAAAAATGGACCAAATTATTCGGCATACTCTGACATCAATTTTAAACGTAGCCATGGATGACCGAGCTTGGGCTCAGGCTACTCTTCCTATCCGTATGGGTGGCCTCGGCGTCCGCAAAATTTCGAGTATTAGCTTACCAGCCTTTATATCCTCGGTTCACGGCACTGAGAAATTAATCAGGAATATTCTATCTCCATTACTGAATGATTTCAATGTGCCGTGCTTCATCGAGGCTATAGATGCCTGGAGACTCGCTTGCCCGAATTCTAATCCGCCCGACGAACCATCATCCCAAAGACGGTGGGATGAGCCGCTCTGCAAAGTAGTTCAGGAAAACCTGATTGCAACATTTACTGCTCCTGCAGAGCGAGCGCGCCTGCTGGCTGTGGGAGAGTGGGAGTCGGGTCTCTGGCTTCACGCACTACCGTCGTCGAACATTGGCACCTTGCTCGATGATAACACTTTCCGCCTCGCTGTTGCCTTACGTCTAGGTGCTCCATGCTGTTCACCTCATCGCTGCCACTGTGGCGAAGTCGTCAACAGCCTCGGACACCACGGTCTGTCATGCAGCCGTAGTGCGGGTCGCATAGCGCGACACGCGAATATCAACGATATAATCAGACGCGCTCTTGTCACCGTCGGCGTTCCAGCCGTATTGGAACCCCATGGCCTGGCACGCGACGATGGCAAGAGACCGGACGGCATGTCGTTATTCCCTTGGAAGATGGGAAGGCCTTTAGTATGGGACGCTACTTGTGTCGATACTCTTGCGCCTTCACATCTTCCTAGCTCGTCGTGTCGTGCTGGTGCTGCCGCTGCGGCTGCGGAGAACCTCAAGCGGCGGAAATATAACAACCTTGTTGGTAGTTATATTTTCGAACCGTTTGGGGTTGAAACTCTTGGATCGTGGGGTCCGAGTGCTCACAAGTTGTTTAAAGATCTATCGAAACGTCTAGTTGACACTTCGCGTGACCCAAGGGCTGGCTTTTACCTCGGACAGAGGATAAGCATTGCCATACAGCGTGGCAATGCTGCCAGCCTTTTGGGCACATTACCAATCGACAGCGATGTGGAAGAGTTTTTTGACGCCATATTTTAGTTTGATTTTAGTTAGTTGTAATTAGCGTAGGGTTTTATTATTATTATTTTTTTAATTTACTGTAATTATAGTTTTTAGTTGTGTTTGTAATAAGTTAAATTGATTTAAAGTTAATAAATTCATAAATTTCTTAGTTTAATGATTACGGTATTCTAAAATTTAGACGTCCTGGGAGTCCAATCCGGATCATAAAACACAGAGTAACGTGTCATCTACACACGGAACCTCTAATTTTATGGAGAGACGTGAGACAAGCTGTCCTAAATTTTAGCATACTATATTCAGATAGTTTGCTTAGTAAAAATTTGAAGTGAAAATGTGAAGCTTAGTTATTTGCTTAGTATTATAGTGGCATAGTGGCATTGCGCAAGAATCTAGTAAGCAGCCGAGGTAAGCAATTATATTTAAAACAGGAATAGGCCTTAGTGACGTGCAGGGTGGTGGTGTCGTATCTGAATGAATTAAACTGAAATTCGGACGTCCTTGGGGTCCAATCTGGATCATAAAATATGGAGTGACGTGTCAACTACACATGTTATTTCTAATTTTATGAAGAGACGTGAGACAACCTGTCCAGAATCTTAGTTTAATGATTACGGTATTCTAAAATTTAGACGTCCTGGGAGTCCAATCCGGATCATAAAATACAGAGTAACGTGTCACCTACACACGAAACCTCTAATTTTATGGAGAGATGTGAGACAATCTGTCCTAAATTTTAGCATACTATATTCAGATAGTTTGCTTAGTAAAAATGTGAAGTGAAAATGTGAAGCTTAGTTATTTGCTTAGTATTATAGTGGCATAGTGGCATTGCGCAAGAATCTAGAAAGCAGTCGAGGTAAGCAATTATATTTAAAAGTGGAATAGGCGCTGAACCAGTGTTTTAAGACATCATTCAACTAAACGATTGCTTGTTTGCTCACCATGGCCGTCCTTCAATAAAAGATAGTGATTATTTTATAAATTAGATTTTGAAAGTGGAATAGGCGCTGAACCAGTGTTTTTAACATATCATTCACAAAAATGTTATTGGGCATTCTATTCCACGCGACAAGCGGAGCGTAGCGTAGCGATGTCGCATCAAGTGGAATAGAATGCCCAATAACATCCTACTCTTCCGTATGACGCAGGTCCTCACCGGACATGGTTCGTTCGGGTGTTTTTTCGGGAGGACACGGTGGAGCACACAGTCGAGGTGTGCTCTGCTTGGGTGGAGCATCGCCGTGCCCTCGTGGGGTCGATCGGCGGCGGAGACCTCTCACGCCGGGCCTTGGTTGAGGCCATGGTCCGGAGCGAGGAGGAGTGGCAGGTGGTCGCCGACTTCTGCGAAGCAGTAATGCTCGCAAAGGAGGAGGCCGAACGCATCAGGCAACGGCGTTATCGCCGCTGCCGTCGCCGGGATTCTGATCCCGATTTGTGGACAGTGAACAATGGGTAGCTCACTGTCCGGCCGTCCGGTAACTGTCCGGACCAAGCCCAACTCGTCGACGGCGCGCACTGTTCCCGCGCGCCTCAAGGAGTTGTCAGCAACAGCAGGGACCCAGCCGGGTCGAAGCCTACTGGGGCTAGTGTTATCCGAAAGGGCGCTCGAGCCCCGGTATGAAGGCTAGAAGGAACAGGGTGGGTCTTTCAGTCAGTAAGAGTCTGACACTATCTCCCGCTCCGCCCAAGGGCGGGGGATGTAAATGCATGATTTTTTCCCACCATAAAAAAAAAGGGTTTGTGTTTGCCACAGTTCAAAATTGACATGCAGTGCTAAAATATCGTTCGGTAGCGATGTCAATTGTGAACATTATGTAGGTAAATCGTTATCTACACTAATATTATAAAGAGGTAAAGTTTGTTTTTTGTATTTTTGTTTGTATGAGATAATCTTTGAAAATGCTAAATTTTTTTCAACAATAGGAAGCTGTTTTATTTCTGAGTGACATAGACTGTTTTATAGATGCGAGCTAAGCCGTGGACAAAACTAGTCGTTGACTTTAATATCTTTTTGTTTAAAGGCAAAGAACCCGTTTTGTAAAGCCACTCAGGAAGATCGCAAAAAATAATTTAGGTATTTAAGAATTAGGAAGCACTTTAAGAGTGTTTACCGACCAATCAAAACGGCTACTGTATAGTACAGATTTTTTTTGTCAAATAAAAGACAACTTAGGTTAAAAAATAAATTTAAACCTCTCACAGGGTTTTTTTTTGTAAGGTATAAAATCTATCTAATCCTGTAATAAATAATATTTATTTTGCCAATAGGTTAAAAAAAAACAATTTTGTACGTCAATAATAAATTGTTTTCTCATATTCTCACATCACAGGCCTAAAGTAATAAATTGGATTTATGAAAACAAAGCCATATAATGTTATTATCTTACACAAAATTATTTAAACTGAACAATGGCTATTACAGTAATTAGTTTCCCATATAAAATTAAGCAAAACATATAAAGGAATAATCCAGTAAGCGGTAAACACCCGAACAAACTTCCACCCCCATAAAATATTTGAAATCCGTCCCTGTGAGCAACACGATAACCACACATAATGCACGAAATTTGCACAATAATGGTGCAATAATTCAAATGTAACGGCCATGTTTAAGTTATGGCGATGTACGAGTACAGGGCGTATTTTTGATGCCAAGATTGTATGGATGAGATTGATAAAAGTGATTTAAATTACGCATCATTCTTTTGGACCAAAATGAAAGTCAATCTTGGATTTCATGTTTACAAAAATTAACAATCGCAAATTGTGATAAGAATGTATTTTCACGCAGATGTTTTATATAAATAGAACGCAAAACTATTGACAGATAACTTTTTTATTTAAATCTCAGATATAGTAAATTAATCTTTTATTATATAATTATTGCTGAAAAGTAAAAAATAAAAGCAAAACACGATTAAAAGTTTTATTTAAGGATTGTTTTTTTGTTTTCAGAATCGTTATCACTTACAGGATATCAAATTTTAATTTACAACTGTCGTTACTGCTCTTCTATTTAAATCATCATGATAGTACTATAAAACAGGTTAATTATAGTTTTTTAGTAAATTAATGCCTGCACCCTGTATATGGTTACATATTACATGGCAACTGATAAGCAGTCGTAATGTAAATTATTATAAACATGTGCCTGGAGTCAGAGCTCCTATATAATATACATAATTACATATACATGTTGTTAAATAGTGTGGTTCATTATCATTATGCTAATACATATATTTTGTATACTTCTGAACAAATCACTTACTGAAAAGGCCAATTGAAGAAATAATATTGCCAAAAAATCTAATCGAATGTAGGTTAGACTTTCTGACTGTCTTATCGCTTATCATATTTTGTTGGCTGAACAGTCTATCTGACTTAAGATTTTAAATGTATTAAGTCTATAAATATATACTTATACATTAAGGTTTTAAGTTTCAAAGAATTTATTTCAAATAAACCATTTACAGGCACTTTTGAATTATTAAGAAATCAGTCTGTCAGAAAAAATAATGTTCATAGCACATTCCAAAGCAAGGTAATAAAGAAAAATGTAGAAGAAATATATAGAAATGTATTAAAAATATTTCGGTCACATATTTTTGTCGCTACTATTATGTAAGAACAATGCAAATAAAGTAAAAAAAAAACAATTTCTAAATATAAAAATTAACATAAGCCACTGGTAGCTAAGAGATGACCAGTCTCAACAGACAGTAAGAGCGGTCGTTCACGGACATGTCGCGTATATCAGCCCTACTCAGCTCAAGCATTTTGACTGGCCTGTTGGTCTAGTGGTTAGTGGCCCTGACTGCTATGCCGGAGGTCGTGGGTTCGATTCCCACCCAGGACAAATGTTTGTGTGATCAGCATAATCATTTGTTCTGTGTCTGGGTGTAATTAATCTATAATATATTATGTATTTAGAAATATATAAGTATGTTTATCAGTTGTCTAGTACTCATACACAAGCTCTGCTTAGCTTGAGACTAGACGACGTTGTGTGATAGTTGTGGAAAATTATTATATTTTGAAGAGAACCGAATGATCCAACACACGCGCCATTAGGGAAACATTTGAATGAGCATGACAAATTCTCAACTGCTATGCTCATCTGGATGTTAAGATTTTTAAATGTTTGTCAATCAATGACGTCACAACGGCTAAACGAATAACGAAGTCATTGGCAGAAGCTAGTACTTATTCATTCAAATACGGTCCCTTGAAAGTAGCCTGTTCATCAAATCTAGGTCATCAAATCGTAGAACATCGAAACAGTTGGAAACATCAAAGGCAGGAAAACATCACGATTATTCAACCGAATAAACAAACCACAGACAAAGTGGTGTAGCTTAAAATTTCAACGGGAACGCTGTGTCAGCCCGTAAAAGGTTCCGGGTTGGACTCCCGATCTAGATTTAAAGAGCTGACCGGTTGGGGGCTGCAAGCAAATGTTTATGGTATCGCATATGTAAATGGATGGATGAGGCAGATTTTAATAAAGAGCATGGAGAAAACTTTTATTACGAAATTAGAAGAATAAAGAAGAATGATGTTTATTGTACATCAAAAAAGTAACACAACTTATACATAAACTTCCATCTATAGGTAAAATGGCGGTCTTATTGCTGACATCGATTAAAACAGAAGAAGAAGCAGAGAGAGATGCATTTTTTTAAAGAATTGTATTTTACAAAAAATATATATAAATAATCTAAGATACCTTTGTGAGTTGCAGAGGTACTTATTTACTTATTTTATTCTTAAATAGTAAGTAAATTCGTTTTATTATGTTACCACTGTAGCTGAGACATAATTTTCGCTCTGTAAGAGGGAGACTGCCATAATTCACAATGCAGGACTATTGAATGGTATACTGTTCCACCACCTCTGGCTCAATTTATTTTAGGTCGCCGCAGCATAATTTTGTTTCATGTATCTATATTAAACTTTATAACAAAAGTTACGTTATTTCTAGACTTGTCATCTTTCTTACAATCCATCGATCCAATGTTTTTTAGTCTTCCTCAAAATCATTAACACTCAAATCTTTCACCAAAACACATTCCTTTTTCGGCTTTATAGCAAGCCCATTTTTCCCTTATATATACTTCCGAGTGTTTTTGATAAATGTATCATTTGCCACATCCAAAATTTTCTAGCGAACATTATGCGTCCAAGTTCGGCCTACGTGGATATAACAGTTTTAGCCTTTACAAGCTCCTGTACCTATCGGGGATCGATCTACTGTGCGCACACTGCTATTTATTTACGAGTTACGACTATGTAACCTACACCCTGAAAAGTTTCTATGTAAGATGATAGAGTTACCAGTTGTTTTGAATTTTGGAGTGACCTGAACACAAGTGTAACAAGTTTTAATTTTGTTGTTATAGTATTAACCATAGTTTTATTTTTGTCTACAAAATGTTAATAATACAAATAATTATTTGACATAAATTATCGAAAAACAATTACTTGTTAAAATTTATAAAGATTCTCGTTTACCACCTCTTGTTTGCATGAGTTAGTTTTTAATGAAATTCTACCTGCAATAATAGAGGCATTAACATTTATTTTTAAATTGTTATGATAAGGCCCAAGCGCCCGAAATGTGCCATAAAACAGTAACTTTCTGAAGCCTACTCCTCGGTAACGGCCAGGTTAATAGGTATGAAAAAAATATATGTTTATTATAGATTCATGAACAACATTATCAACATTTGATTTTTTCGTGCTAAAAAAATATTTAGCAATTTCGCAACTTTTCGCAACTTTTACCTACTCCTTCGAAACAGCTTGGATCTTTAGAAACATTTTTACACGTACAAATTGGTGGTTAAATATTCTTCAAAGTGAACATTGCATATGTAAATCAATCAATATTTCGCAAAGAAAATGGATTTAAAGGTCAGCCGCGCGCTTTCCGGGCGCTGTTGGCCGCAAATATATGCACAGATTTGCGTACTGCCGCCTAGGCGGGTGCGAGAGTTGCGTCCACATAATTTCGGCCAGATGGTTCAAGGGACTATAAGCCTTAAAGTAGGTTGGTTTACCGCAAGTATATCTATAATAAATTTTATGCACATAATTTAGTTAATATAACATTGCACGATTAAACAAGATTTGATTACAAATCTGTTTTAAAATTGTATTCCACTATTTTTAACATAAGCCAAGTCTTATTTCTGCAACATCTACGAGAGATCAGATGCAAAAACAACGGCTTTACATGCATTCCGAGGTAGGCAAGTAGATGTCATACCATTAATTTCTATAATTCACGCTACAGTCACACTTAATACAGAGTACCTAATTATTAATAGAAAAAATCAATAGCACTTTAATCTAACCTGGGAATTTAACACGGTATCCCACGCTCAGTAATGCACTTATAACCGAGGTAGTTAGCATTATACACATTTGTAGTATACCTATTAGAAGTAAAGATATTTTTATTTCATTTTTTTGCAAATAGGTTTAAAAAAAAAACACTTTTACACGTCAATTTTTGGAGACGACTTATAAGAATTTAAAAATTATGAAATATAAATATAGAAATTTTAATGTGAAGTATTTTATTTTATTGCAATTTATTTGTTTTGTTAAACATAATTACTAAAACCTAAATAAATACCTAACGTATATAAATAAAACACAAAAACACAAAGTGCACTCAGGCGTCGAAGTACTCCTCCACATCGCTGTCATCCGGGAATGTGCCCAGAAGGCAGCATTACCACGTTGAATGGCAATGCTAATTCTTTGAGCGAAGAACGAGCCAGCCCTCTGGTCACGCAAGGTGTCGATCAGTCGGCGAGAAATTTCCTTAAAAAGGAGACGCGCATTCGGACCCCATGACCCAAGCGTTTATATAGAAATTATGTTTACCAAAGGAAATTTTGTACTTATGATTATGGTGATAAACTTTGGTAATGTTTGTTTTAAACTCTATTTTTCAAAAAAACAATTACTATTGTTTAGATTTCGGTCAAACGACAAGCACATTTTTTTTTGCAGATAGAAAAAATTATCAATTGACAAGTTCGCGTCCTTGGGTGGGCGGGAGATAGTGTCAGACTTTTACTGGCTAAAAACCCACTCTTGTTTCTTCATTGCTTTTCATACATGACAAGCAAAAATGATTTTTCTCTTAGCTTTGGAATATTTTGGTTCTCAATTTAAGTTCTTATATAATGTTTAATATTTTTTTATTCTATTTGTTTCATGCTTTTTTTATTATTGCGCTTGAGCACTACCTCACCTGATGGTAAGTGATTATATGGTCGACGGTGGAGCATGATTGCCTAAATGAATAACCTATTCACTCGACTTGAAGATCCCTGGGTTATGAGTAAATACAGACTCTGATAATTATGGAATTTCACTCCTTAGCTGTACGCACAATGAATTAGTTCCGGAAACATTTTGTGCGTATGAGTTTGATATCCACCATATACCAATGGCACATCGCCATACGTTTGATGGTATCGTACCACCAAACATAAGGATGGATTATTTCAATTAGACTTTTTTGCATACATTTTCCCTTTTTTGCTTCTTAGTAAGATATATATATATACCTATATTTTGTATATTTTCGTCGCTCTTAAATTAACATTCATTTAAAAGGTCATTACGTTAGAATACACAGAAATGACTAACTATTTTCGTCATCCTGAAATAAATATTTATTCGTAAAGTCATTGTAATGCGTAAGGAAATTAAACAATTACGTCAGTTGTCAAAAATGCAGTATTTACCTATCAGCAGTGTGTACCTATTAGTAGGTAATGTATTGCTATTTTAACTAACCCCTTTTTTATTATGGTTTTTTTGTTGAAAGCTGACCTTATCGAGATGGTTCTTAGATACAATTTTTGAAGATCTGTTCAGATGTTCAAGGTGGGCAAATCATTTGTTGGCTGTGGCAGGGATCTTAAACACTTCATGGATATAATATACTTTACTAATAAACACATATAATATATGTGACCTAATGTTTGAAATACTCATGTACCTACATGCCGATGCAATCAAGCTGGTCTGATGATGGAAGTCAGAAGTACGAGACGTAACATTGGAATGAATATTAGTAAACCCATCCAGTTTCGGCTCATTTAGATTTATTTAAAAAATTGTTCTGTTCGATTCTCATGACGGCGAGAACCCGATGACGAAGACTTGATGCTAGAACCGGAAAGTGGCTGATGGAACCTTGGAATGCCTACTAGTAAACCTGTCTAGTTTGGGCTCAATAGATTCATCTCAACCAGTTCTAAACATTTTTCATGATGACGAGTACTTGATGCTAGAACTGGGAAGTGGCTGATGGAACCCTGGAATTCTTTCTAGTAAACACATCGAGTTTGAGCTTATTAGATTTGTCTTAACCATTTCTAAATATTTTTTTGATGACGAGGACCTGATGATAGAACTGGGAGATAGTTAATGGAACCCTAGAATACCTACTAGTAAACAAGTCTAGTTTGGGCTCATTATATTCGTCTTAACCAGTTCTTTTACTTTTTATAGATTTTATTCATCGGGGGTTATTCAAAATTTTTAAATTTTGCCATTATGTAAATTAGTCCTAAGAAAGAATACTTACAGTCTCGCCATGTCCGACAGTCTGTCTTTTCACGGTTTAGTTTAGAGACTGATAAATAAACACGTTCATTATTTAGTTCAATATCATCTGCTCGAGCTGAGTTCAAAGTTTGAAAAACAATATAGATGATATTTCTCCCACAAAAACCTTGAGTTTGAACCAACAAACATTAAAACTTATTTATTTATTGGCACACCAACAGCACTACATACAGGATTTTTTATAAACAATAAATATTAAAATCTAGGCTCTGGTATGCATGCCTATATATATATATATATAATATAATATAATATTCCACAACAATCACACAACGCCGTCTAGTCTCAAGCTAAGCAGAGCTTGTGTTATGAGTACTAGACAACTGATAAACATACTTATATATTTCTAAATACATACCTACATATTACAGGTGTGTACAGCTTACACCATGATAGGTATGGCATTAATTATTATGTTAACTTTATCGGCTGTATCTGATACTGGCTTCAAACTGAAGGTTGTCGCAGTATTACTACTCACCGTCAAGGTAGTGCATATGGATGCAGCGAAGGTAGATCCCGTATTATGTGAAGTAATAACTGTAAATTGAAGGTTCGGTCGAAATCCAGTACAGGTATTATTCTGAACTAAGTCCACTTGGCGCAGTCGTGAGACGCAGCGTTGATGTATGTAAGTTTTTATAAATTTTTTACATAATTTTGTGTACATGTGTGCCAATTCACGTGTTTTGCTTTCTTTCTGCTATCATATTTAAAAAAACTGAGCAAGTGCGAGTTGGACTCGCGCACTGAGGGTTTCGTGCAAACTACTATTCCCGAATGGAGTCTCGAAAATTTTTTAGAAATGCATTTTTTTTTTGTGACGTAGGTAACAACAAATTTACTGTTTTCTTTAACTGTGCTATAAGACCATGCTTTGTGCTAAATTTCAGGATTCTCGGTCAACAGAAAGTACCCTATGAATTTTGATGTTTGAGAGCATCAAAATATACGTTTTTTTACGACATAAACGGCCGGCATTGATTTTTTCACAGCTTGAAGGGACTATAGACTTGAGTACATGGTTTTTCAACTCAATACCTCCACGCGTTCCTGAGATAAATGGTCTTGATAGACAGACATACAGACGGACGGACGGACAACAAAATGATCCTATAAGGGTTCCGTTTTTTCCTTTTGAGGTACGGAACCCTAAAAAAAACACTCGCCATTCATCCGTAAAGATTTTTTTAATATAGGTACTCCTAAAAAATCCTTTACCTAAATAGTTTTTACGTCGGCGCCAATTAATTACAGGACTTTGCAAAGTGATCGTTCTTACATAGTTTCAAAAATGCATATAGAGCATTGGGTAGGTACAGACTTTCTAAACGTTTTGTGCAATTTTCAAAATCGGTCAGAACTACCTTTTTTTTTTTCTGTATATAAATTCCAATGCATGACTTTTGGATGTAGATCATCGTATTTAGAAAAGTCCAGCATCCCCTAAAAGTGCTGATGTAGAGACCAGTCTGGTACTTGTTCACTTTCAGTAGATACTCTGCGAATAGCGATAGCCTGGATAGGGTAACCTGGTTGCTGCCCTTATACAAAACGACACTGATGGTAATTATTTATACTTTTGCTTTGCCATCATTTGTTTGGCATAGCAATTAAATTTTCCGTAAATTTAATAGTAGTAAACCACACTAGTCAGACGTAGAACCGCTGTACTACGTATGTCGTTGACATAGAATTTAAATAGTCATTCTTAAAAATACATTATGATTGACTGCTTGGCTCCTTAGAGATAATAGCATGATAATTCGTAACTAAATAAGATTTTGTTCTACATGGTGTACGGAAGTAAAAAATGGCACCATCTCATCTCTTTCCGTTGATGTCGGAAGAGGCGACTAAAAGATACACCAGAATATGAATAGCAGCATTATTTGTACATTTCAATAACTATACTATGATCGCCAACCCACTTGCCAAGCGTGGTGGTCATGGCGAACCCTCCTAAAACATGAAAAGCACAACAAAAACATGGCCTCTAGTGTCCGGTAGCCTGGGTACTCTTGACTCCGGTAGCAGTCACAGCTACGGCGAGGCAAGAGTTGCTAAGATAAGTCCGGCTAGTATTCCTAACACCACCGCATCTTTCTACCTTCATCCTAAGGCAGGAAGATAGTGATTTTGGGAGAAAAGATTAAATAAGTCTGGTTTTTTTCGGGGTCAGAAATCATCGAATAAATTCTCCCACTTTAGATGCAGTAAAAGTAAAACCTATACGTGTTCTATAAACGCAACTCCGATACCCGTTGACCTTAGCGGGCCTAATAAAACATTTAGGTTTAAAATAAAGCATAGGTACTTTTGATGAATAAATAGTAAACCGAAATTACAAATTAACTGGTGGATTTCTAATAAAAAATAAAGTTTTAACCAACTAATTATATAATTTGACAATGATATCAGATATTATACCTTTCTCCATTATGTGGCTGCGTACATGAGGTACAAAAAAAACCTGGAAATTGGAAAATCTTGTTTTTTATTAAACAAGGAAGTGATTTGTGGCACCTTGACTTACACAAAACTTGCAAATATATCTTTTGATTTTACACTGGATCTTTCAACATCATCATTTCAGCCGAACTACGTACACTATTGGACATAGGCCTCCTCCAAGTGTCGCCACAATGAACGATCCTATGCGTCTCGCATCCATCGAATTCTCCAGGTCAATTTACCAGGTCGTTGGTCCACCTTGTAGGAGGCCTTCCAACGCTGCGTCTTCTGGTACGAGGTTGCCACTCCAGTTACTTTTGCATTTATAATACCACCCCATCGCCTATTTCTACGTTTAACAAAGAAAAATCAAAACATTTTCTCGACATCTTTTAAAATAACTTACGGCAGTCTATAAGAACCTAAAGCCTCGATTGCGAGCAAGATAGGTATTTGCATCAAGAGTAATAACTACATAATCAAAATATTATGTATTCCGTTTGATGTCCGAAGTGCATTATGAGAGAGTACATCGACATTTTTCCACGTTTACTCGCTAGATTTCGTCATTTCCGCTACGCAAATCGACCTCAGCGCCACCTGTCCCATTCCATTCCTTCATCATTGTTGCGACGTTCTTCGTACCGCGCGCATGTCGCTAGATTTTGAATTAAGAAAACATACAAACCTCCATTTTGGTTCAAATTTTGTATTTTTTATTTTATTAAAATACCTACTTGTTTTAACTTTCGAGATTAAAGTAGAAAGTTACAGTTTTTATTTTTCCGTTATGTAAAATTATTTCGTTCGTTTTAAAAATGATCGACCGTTAACAACTTCGTAGGCGTTTAAGTAGTCGGTAATCATTAATTACTACTCAGCTCGGTCATATTATAGTGTTAACGAACGCGTAAATGAGTCTATTGAGTCAAGTTTGTCAGAATTAAATTCAGTTCGAGTAAAGCTAATGAAGCCCCCGTTAAACGGCACCGGACCCGATCAAATAGATTGAAGGTTTGAAGAACGATATCTGGTAAGTCATTTTAGTAATTTATTTTGAGCACTTTACGCTACAATGCAGCCGAGTGTTCCTTGTTCAAGTATGGCACCTGCATTATTATGAGTTACGCACCGTTAGTTTTTCAAGGTTAGCTTCAATGAAAACGGTTGACTCTTTGGATTAGATTGGAAAGAAATATCTTGCCATTCCGACGTATACAATGCAGGAATCGGATGAGTATTTGAGAGGGCTATGGGACATCTCGCCCACGTAAAAACTGGCCTAAACCCGTGGACGATTTTTTTTTCTGTGTACCTACCAAAAGTTTAAAACATTTTATTCGATCTTTAAAGTTTTAAAATAAAGAAGTTGTAGTACCTCTGGACTACCTAATAAACACTCGTTCTTTTTGCAATAAAAATAACGTAACCCAGGAAGGATCATCTAATCTCGTGTAACTTTTCATAATCAAAAGAAAGGGGGGCCGAAAATGTACCAGAAGTAAGCTCAGTGAACCTTAAACGGGCAAACTAAAATGATTTTCAAATTAATTTCTATGCCTTTGGCTATATACACTATATAAACACTTTCAATTTTTAACAAAAACCAGTGAAAAGCTACCCATTACTTTTACAAGCGTGCTGAATGGTTGAGCTTGCTACCAACCCTATTATGAGATGCGAATTTCATAAAGATTACTATCGTTTCTATCATGAGATGCAAATTTCACAAAAAGTTCTTCGCATAATTAAGAAAGGAAACTGCCACAAATTGTATGTCTTCCATCTGGTCACACCACGGTACTCAAAAAGTCTCCATCAGTCCTAAACTGGGCTGCCAAGGTGTAACGTAGCGCTTGCACTGCGTAACATTAAATAATTTCACAAGCCGAAGAGGACTAAAATTACCTTTTCATGTGGTTTCAGTATAACCTTCTAACAATAAACACCTTTAAAACATTCTATGTGATCTATAAGGCAAAAAATAAACGTATTCCTCCATTCAATCCACTTACAATTAATGATGTACCACTAGAGTTAAAAACTTGCGAAAAATATCTCGGGCTTAGAATAGACAGTACCTTATCGTGGAATGCTCACAATGATTACGTAAAAAGTAAGCTTTCGTCACTAGTCGGAGCTCTTCACAACATAGTTAGATGCATTCCATAAGGATTGCGATACACCATCTATAATTCCCTAGTAAAGCCACATTTACTATACTTGGTCGAAGTATGGGGTAGTTCTACAAAAACAAAACTATCACAACTACAACTTTCCCAGAACAAACTGATAAAAATGCTCTTTAACTATCCGTATTTAACATCTACAACTAAAATATACAAGGAAACCAAAATAATGAATATAAAACAACTACATATTTATACCACATGCATCTTTATCAGAAAAGTTTTAAACAAAAGCATACATACTAATATCACACTTACCCAACATAAACAAATTAGTCAACGAAGCACACAAAGAGCAAGTTTATTATTTCTACCAAAAAGCAGAACCAACTATGGCAAAAAAATGCTTACATTTGAAGGAGCACAGTTTTACAACAAAATACCCCCACGCATAAGGAACCTTCACTCATTTAACGCATTCAAAACCCAACTTAGTCATTATTTAATCGAAAACCACACATTACTCAAAAAATGAGTGCGCTGGATGGGTCGAGTTTTCGGGTAGTTATGACTGTTTTGTGACGGATGTTGTCGAACACAAACTAGTATTTAAGATTTAGTTATGTTCTCAAGTAAGTGACATGTTATGTTTTTTTATTGAGGATAAAGTTTATTTAAACCTATTAAATACTTCTGTAATTGGACCAACTAGTCATTGCCTGGTCCTAAATTCCTAGAGTCCTTAAATCTCATGTGCTATTATAATCATAAACCGGGAACTGCATTAGACCGACGTCATACGTGGGCGACGCCTGGGCTGCGTTCAAATTTGAGGTTAGAGTTAACTCTAATGATGTCATTGGGTAATTACTCTACCCTGGCATTTTTGAACGCGAACGGAGTTCAACTGTCAATGTTAAGCATATTGCCGCTTACTCCAACCTACCCTGCTCAAAGTTAGAGTTAGTTGGGTTAACTCTAGGGTAGCTACTCGAGTTATTTAAGAACGACCCGGAGTTGCAACTCTACTCGATTCTTGTTATTTTTAAACGCACTACTGAGTGGTACGTTACGTCGCGTCAGGTGGCGTCGCGTGGTGTGGGCCTGATGTAGCTCTACAAGTCTGGTTGCTTTACAAAATGTATGGCAACCGGCACACCCAACGAGCATAAATGGCCCACGTGGGCCCAATGTAGTTCCACCTTAATTCCTCGCACCCCTAGGTGGGAAGGTCCAACGTATTTTCAATCTCCAAAAAAGTTGCAAAAAGCTCCGTGGATTTTTCTGGGTCCGGTAACTAAACTTATTTGCATCCAAAGTTTAGTGCTAACGCTTTCTTAGCAGCTGGCAAATGGATTCTCTAACAGGCGCAAAGCCTTGAAGGATATCTCTACTTTATGACCTTCATCACCCCTTGGGGAAGGTTGCGATACCGTAGCTTGTTGGAGTTTGCATCCAAACCAAACTTTGAATTATCTGTCAATACCTATTGACTTTCTTAGTAGCTGGCAGTCGGACCGTCAAGCAGACGCAACGCATCAAAGGGTATCCTTACTTTATGACCTTCATCACCCCTTGGGGAAGGTTGCATTGTCGTAGCTTGTCCAAGAGTTTGTTTCCATACTAAGCTTCGTATAATCCATCAGCGCCAATTCACTTGCTCAGCAGCTGGCAGTTGAGCCTTTAAGCAAGCCGAGTCTTTTAAGGTCTCTCAACTTTGTGACCTTCATCACCCTCCGGGGAAGGTTACTTGCCGTATCATGCATTTAGCTTCTGGAAATTTCTATAAGACACGTAATCCATTTCAAAGAGTTGGCCTTCAGACCTTGTTTAACACAGGTGCAACACCTTTTCAAGGTACAGTAAGGCCGCAAAAGTCCATAGGAGCGCTAAAGATTACATTGCTACGAACCGAGCGAGCGCGATACTGCCGTGCGTATGTGTGCGCATGTATGAGTATCCACATTCCACAGATAACACACACTAAGGAACTGTCGTCGCACTGAGCTTAAAAACATTATTACTTTTCTGTTCTTACCATAGCAAAATTCGCGCACATACGTCATGTGCTGGTAGCCGTGTGAACTAAGTGTTGGATTCGCAAATCACGTAACCCGAGTTCAAATCATGGTCGGTCCGTTGCAGTTATTTCTTACTTTGAAATTCCCAATCTATGTTGATATAGTTGTTTTTTTATATTTCTATGAAAAATACTATTGCATTTTTTGCACTAAATAGTTGCAAATTACGAATGTGATCTATTAACCACAAGAAGAATCACATTCGTAATTTGCAATTATTTAGTTGTTACATCTTTTCGATGTTATAAGGTGGAAATAAAAAGACGTGTTTAATAAAAATGTTTATTCTTTATATTTACAAATTAAACATTTATGAGAATTGTGACGTCGAATTGTTACCTAGACAAAAAGTTATCTTGTAACCGTTATCTATGTTACGCCTAAGATTGTTTGTTGGAAGTATACCCACTTAGACCATTCATAATATGAATAACGTAACAATGAACGGATATTCAAATTTTAATAAAATAAAATATAGGTAATTGTTTATATCCAGTTATTTATTGAAAAGTGATATATGATTTGGACTTTGTAAACATTTTATTTTTGTGTAACGTCACAATGAATGTATTGAGGTCATAGCTTAATTGTTCATTTTCTTGACGAAAAGAAGATTGAAACCAAACCTCAATTTCTGTTAAAAGAACTTTAGTTCTCACAAGATAATCGTCAATTAGATGAGAAAAATAAATTGAACTATAGTATTATGTTAAAACAGTGCGGGTAGAAGAATAAAAAACGAAATAGACTCATGATTATTGTCAACAAAATTGATAGCGAGTTCACTGCATTCTTAAGATGAGGCGATGGCACAAGTTAAAAGATATAGCTGTTTTAAACGAAAGTAAACACAATATAATACAGTGTTTGTTAACGAATAATCACAGATATGTTAAAATAAAATGGTAGGCCATTTAGTTTAGTTAACATTAAATATTTAGTGCGAAACGTAATCGTTCTTGTTTGTGCCTCTCTGTCAAGTACGGCTTTTTAGCAGGTTTTCTGTGATGCACGCCTTCAGCGTGAAGTGCACGGCGAACAGTATCCATCGAGGTGTCATATAATTCCGCAAAATGTCTCGTTGGTGCGAAACCATTCGTTTCGTATACGTCCACCATATGTCGTCGCTGCGCCTCGCTAATAAGCTTCGGTCTCCCACTTCTCTTTCGACTAGCAAGGCTACCTTCTTCCTCATATCTTTTTAGCCAAAGATTTACAGTATTTTTCTAAAATAAAAAAAAATATATATATTAGGCAGCTATACCTACTTCACTTCATTTTCATTATATAAAATGTTAATAATCATAATTATTGAATATAATTTTAAAATAAAACTGCATTTATTAATCCAATAACCAATCCAATAAACCCAACGATTTACGTATTTCTCTTTTAAACCTCATAAAGATACGATGAATGGATTCATAAATGGCATACGTTTTAATTAGAAGATTAATTTGTAATAAAGTTACAATTCATTAATAGCTATTATACTCACATTCAGTCCGGTTTCTTCAGATATTTGTGTTTTATTAAGACCACTTTTATGCAGCCCAATGATAGTCGCCCTCACTTCAATACTAATATTAGCCTGCATTTTGCGAATATTACAATACTGTCAACCTCACGTCACTAACCAACAACTACAACCAAACGACAGTTCATTTCGGTTAAGTTAAAACTCATGTCTACCTCGCAGAAATCTAATTCTTTATTTAGTTTTTTTGTGATCTACCTTTCTAACTCTAAGAAATGTGTGAACAAGTTAAAGAATAATTTAATATATGTAATGCAAATACATAACTTCCAATCGGGTAAGAACTTACAAAAAGTCAATAATTGCGTGGGATTTGAACTTGCGGCACACTGATTTGCGCTTCAATCTGTGTGCCTATACCACTGGGCCATCTTGACTTATGATAAGTTGATGAAATTGTGAATTTCAATCATTTGTTGGCGAAACTTGAAAATAAAAGGTCGTAAGTCAAACTAAACGTCAAACGAATAAGTTTTAAGAATTCTTATGGACTTTTGCAAGTGATAGTACTTATCTCAACTTTGTGACCTTTATCACTTTTCAGGGAAGGTTGCATTGGCATACCTTGTGTAGGTTTTCAGAAAATTTAAGAAATGCAATCCAGCATCAAGAAGAAGGAAGACCATGTTTGTAGATTCGCTTAGCAGCCGGCAGTTGATCCTTCAAGCTGGCCAACCCACGCTGACATTCCGGGGAAGGTTGCTTGCTGTACGCAGCTACAGCAATCGTCTTCAGAGAGGTTCAAGTTACCCGACACAGTGTGCAGATGAGTTACGCTGAATAATACATTGGCGAGAAAGAAATCTAGAAAACAAAACTCTAAGTAACACTGCCAGGCCGTCTGATATCTGTCCCCCACCGTGTAATGGGACTGTATAATACAGAACCAGATCTACTGAGCGACGTGACCGGCAAGGTATTTACTTGTACTTAGACCTGACCACTACACGGTCATGTCGCTTACATCGAAAGCAACTTTGTTTTTCTTGACGTATTAGATGGCGCGTGCTTTCAGTGCGCTTTCAGCAGATTCTCAAGTAATTCCGTAGTTATTTATATATTTACTAGCACTAACTATTCTGCCACTTGTGTTACTTCACCACCGGGCATCTAGGTGAAGTTTGTGGCTTATAGCTGGAAACCTGGCCATTGCGGCTACGATTCTGAAAGTTTCAACACTTGTACTACTACACCCATATGAAAATGCAAGTGGGTGCTAGGACCACCACCCACTCCGTCTGATATAGTCCAGTATTTAGCAAAACATTATTTAGCTTAGTGTACTGTTTTCACTGACAAACAAGCTTAAGCATCAGTTTCTGATTAACTCCGCGAAAATAGTTATATGGGACGCAAGAGCAGTAATCCATTTCTTTAAAAATACTGCTTTAAATTTGTAAACCTACGTGCGTATATGCTACGTGACGTACTGCCACTATATTATTGCTAGTATTGAGTCATAGAAATCATACTTTGAATCTCGTTGATTGACCCAAAATTTTTAAGAACAATAAGGAAGGCCTTGCCTCCGGAATTTGGCTTTAGCTAGACGTTTTAATTTTTCCATACTGAAATGCTTTATTTTAAAATAACATTTTTTTTTCACCTACAACTGAGTTTTGTCAACCACTGTAGTGCTAGTACTACTATACTACTAGTAGATGTATAACTACTTGAAGTGAGAATAGACACTGCTTCCAGTACTCACCAATGTCGGTCAGCAATTTCATTACGTAACTGTTACAGAGCCCGTTAATTTACATATTCAAACTAAAGTTAAGCTGCAGGCTACTGCCCGTAAGTTTGTTACTACAGACTTTTGCGAAATATCAGTTCAGTTCTGTTAAACGCCGATTTCATTAATTGTACGAAATCAGTTTTATTATACGCAATTCAGCAATGCTAATTTCTTTTGTGTCCTATATTCTTTCATATAATTTTAGGAATATTGTTCACATTGTTGCGTTTTCCTAAGCAAGCCGCCAGGAGATAACAAACAGATCTCTCATAATGGGCTTCGGACGTCAAACGGAACACATAATATAAAAAATTTACCTTTAAATAAAATTTGTATTATGTTTCCTAAGACGTCCGAAGTCCAAATAATTTCTTCCTGGTGTATACCAATCATCGTCATTACCATTATGAGACGAACAATGATGAAGGAATGGTGGCTTGCTCTGTGCTGTTAGTTAGTTCCAGATGCGGGCACAAGTGGCGCTGTGGTCGATTTACGTAGCGGAAATGATGAAATCTAGGGAGTAAACGTGGAAAAAAGACGATATACTATCTCGTAATGGACTTCGGACGTCTTAGGAAACATAATACAAATTTTATTTTAAGGTAAAATTTTTATATTATCTATCACTATCGCACCGTAATCGTAAAGATACCGCTCAGTACCCCAAATTTTCTTGCTTCCTCGTTTGTTCGGGCTACCGCTAGTGGGTAGGTCATAATAAAACCTACAGTTCGTCGATCCATGTAAAATACTGTTGCATCTTACACTTGTTGTGAGTTGAAAAAGGTTAAAAACAAGAAAATTGATTTATTTCAGGGACCATTATTAAGACCCATATAAAATCATTCACATTTAGATTAAAATTAAATAAAAAATAAATAAACACAAAATTCTATTAATTAAAATCATTACGAAATACACTGGTCATTACGAATATTATTATTTATTTATTTAAAATTATGTAAATAACACCATTACAGCTAACGCCAATGCGATGTTATTACCAGCTATAAATATATTTTACAAAAAATAACCAAATAATAATATATTAACTATAAATGTCAATACCGTAGTCTTTTTTATGTGACACTGTATGTAACTTGTCTTTCACAGCAGTGTTGCACATAAGGACAGTCCAACCTACTCGCTATCATTTTCAGACCGGTATTGGAGCTGACCCGTACTTGGCGTACAAGTGATGCAGAACGTTTCCGCATGGTTGCATGGAAACAGTCCGTGCGGGCCCATGCGAACATACCCGAAGCGCTGCAGTAGCGAGGCAGACCCAACACTACTCTGAAGGTGTTATTATTGGACACGAAGAGTGTTGTAGCTTTTCTGTGTGTAGCTAGCCCACAAGCTGCAGGTGTACATGGACGTGCAATATGCCTGGAAAAGAGTGATTCATTCATTTCGTCATTCGAACACCGTGCAAACCTGCGAGCCAGCATATTGGCTCTCTTAGATACAGCCCTTCGTTCCCGTTCTAAGTCAGCATGATCTCGTAGCTCAGCCGTCACTATTTGTCCTAGGTATTTAAACTGATTTACCCTGTTTATGGATACATTATTAAGACATAGTTGTGGTACATTGTCCGGACGACTAGCACCACCGGCCTCAAAGACCATGTATTAACTTTTCTTAGTATTATAAACAAGCCCATGTGAAACAACGTAACACACATCACCGTCAACCTCAAGGCGCAGATCGACCCACTCAGCAGAACCATGTCGTACGCATAGCTTCAGTTATTGGCATGTGAAGGTTGAATAACGTGGGCAAGGTCAATCCGCCCTGTTTCACGCCACATTCCAAACGATACGGCTCCGAAACTGCCTCCGCTCATCTGACACTGTTGACCTGGTTCACGTACCAGAACTTGAAGATGGAAACAAGTTCTCGTGGTCGGTCGGTACTCTCAAGTTTTTTCCACAAGAGATCATACGCCAACAAATCAAAGGCCCTGGACAAGTCGGGGAAGCATGCATACACAGGAGTTTTACGGACATTATAGTATCTGACGGCATGCACTTTGGTATGGCACTTTGTGTTGACAATTTAGGACTGAATCCAAACTTTCTTTCTTTCTTACAGAGATATGTATTCACCTTACTGTGAATTAAGCAAACCGTCAAACACCTTCGCTATAACTATAGCCAGAGAAATGGGTCTATAGTTGCTTTTATCCGCTAAGTCACCGGTCTTATTTTTAACTACAGGCAAAACTACAGTTTTCATAAGATCAGATGGAAGAGTGGCTCACGCACAATGAGTAGAACATCACTTATATTTTGTATGCATGCCAGCGTGAACCAGGTGCTCAATGGATAAGGAATCAGGGACTGGATTCTTGCCTTTATTGATATTTTTAATGGTTATGGCCACATCTTTGGCCGTAAACCTCACTCCTACCATTTCTTCAGGCCTCTTCCCAATGAAAATCTCGCTCGCCAGACTCAAAGGTGATTGTATAGAGAATTGACGCTTGAAGAGTTCAGCAATGTCTTTTTTCGAACCACTCACCCTCTCCCAAACGCTCACTGGAAGTCCAGGCCTGGTGTTAACTAAACTGGTACTTTCCCAAAAGCCCTTAAAATTAACATTGAAGTGTTTCTTAGCAAGATTGTCCATCAGGCAGGCAGGGTGATTTTTTGAGTAATATTTAATTAGTTGCAACACAAAACATCAACGAAATTATTTTTGGATCAATTTTCTTATTCTTACGACCCCAAGTCATAAAGCATTAAAAATACCTACATTATAGTTTAACTCAAAAGTTCGCGTTTAGCTCGCCTTCTGATTGGGATCAGGTTGGAGTTTAAGGCGCGTTGTGTTCCAGGCGCCCTTCAAAGAGATGTCAGTTACTCGTAGTGATGAGGCCTGCAAGGACTGATAGCCTACCAGGACTGCAGAATTATGCCTTAAAGTTACTACAGCCCTGGATCGCAAAGAAGAACTGAAGTAACACAGGTGAGTTTAGGTTCGCTAAGGTTTGGTACACTCTTTAGGTACAGAGAGTAATAAGGATTTATAAAATTATGATGTGACTCCACCTCAAAGAAAAACATGTTTAGATATAACAAAAATTATTTTATAAAGAATAAAATACTACAGCCACATGTACCAAGATAAATATTTTATTTTATAAATAATTATGAGCGTTTCAAACTTTGGAATTTCCAATACGTGTCCCCTCCATTTCCGTCTCTTAAATATTGATTTTTAAAACACGCTAATACATTTTTTATTATATTTATGGTTTACCAAAAAAACGTAAATACAGACAAAGCAACACACACAATTTTGAACAATAAATACAGATATAAAGGTAGTACAATTAATGTTATTAATCCTAACACCTTACTTTTTCTACGTGCATATAATGTGCCTGTTAGTCCATCTTTCACTATGTATTTTCTGAGGCCAATCAACACTGATAATATATATTCTGTCCAGTCAATATCTTTTACGTCAAAATTGAAAATATCACGATCTTCTTTTGAAAGACTATTGTAAAGTGCTTCTGTGTTTTTGTCATCAAACTGCCAACGGTTAAGCATAAAGTAAGACAGTTTCGTTACCATCCTGTACATTTTTTGTGCTAGTTTTGCGAATCTGTAAAGAAAAAAATACTTTTATTGCGATAATTTTCCATTTGAACCGACTTCGAAAAGGAGGAGGTTCTATGTTCGACTGAATGTATTTTTTTTTAATATATATTCACTGATATCTCAGCCAATGTAGACCGATTTTGAAAATTATTTTTATTATTTTTTTTATTCAAAGGTCCAAGTTGGTCCCATAGAAATATTGTTATGATCTGATCATGAACTTTGAAGATAAGGAACAGAACTCTTCATAGAAACACAGCAGAACTGTCAAGTTAAATTGCTTGGTTTATACGAGTAGTCAATGACAGATTGAAAGAAAAGGGGGAGGGGATGTATCGAACTGATCTGATGATGAAGTAGGAAGCTAATATTAAAGTAATCTAACCGTGTTTGGGATTATTAGAATCATCATGTGATGCGCTCTAACTATAAAGTATTTAAGTTTGGCTGAGGGGTACCTAGTTTTAGTGATGGTACTGTATCTAAAAAGTGTAAAATAAAAAACTTTTTCAAAATAAACGACTTCAGTGTTAAAAAAAACACTGAAAGGTAATAACTTTAATTTTGGAAGCCGGTTTTAAATGACGAAGAGACCAAACTATTACAGAAACATCGACTTCCAAAATTATAGTTATTTTATACTTTTCAGTGTTTTTTTTTAACATTGAAGTCGGTTATAATTTTATTTTGTAAAAAGTTTTTTTAGGGTACCGTACCTAACTTGGCATAAACAGAAACCTTATAGGATCACTTCGTTGTCCAAGTTCTGAAATAGCACAAAGGATAGTTTGCTTCTTAGTCCGGGGTTACCTTGGGATAATATCACGCCGAACGTAGCCGCTGGCAGTAGTAAGTTAATATTAAAAAACCAGACAAGTGTGAGTCGGACTCACGCGCTGAGGGTTCCGTACAAAATTACCTATGAAAATAGTTTTTGCATTGACTAACAATTTTAAGATTTTGGTCTATATTTGTGCTGTAAAACCTTGTTTCGTGCCAAATTTCAGGATTCTAGGTCAACTGAAAGTACCCTGATTTTGATTCCCTTGAGGGTGTCAAAACGTACGTTTTTTGGAACCTATCTTTGTGTTCGTTAACTCGAAGTTTGATTTTTAATAGCTTTAAGGAACCGAAGATTAGAGCATATGGTTTTAATTTTAACTCGATACCTCCACGCGTTCTTGAGATAAAGGGTCTTGATTTTGATAGAGAGACTGATGGACAACATAGCGATCCTTAAGGGTTCCGTCTTTTCCTTCCGAGGTACAGAAACCTAAGAAGATACTTACGAGTATATTATAATACTTACGTATAAATTAAACTATAACGAAATATGTAAAAAGGTAATATTATTTATATTTCTGCCCCCCCTAGCCAAGTTATAATCGAATTCCGTTTTCTAATCGGTAACGCCTCGGTCAAAGGAATTGTAGAAAACGATAAGTTGGTAGCAATGTTGACGCGCCTGAGTCGGCCGCTCGTTTTACAATGTAGCGTTTTGTATAACAAAGGATGTTGCGTTAAATATTGTAGAAACGATTTTGAACGATGTGAACTTGGCTACGAATCGTCTATTCGTTTGTTCTGACCACGCGACTTTACGTTGAGATTACGTCATTCCCATACGTTTCATCACTTTTCGACAGCGTTAACGATTGCAGAATAACAACTTGGCTAAGCGTGTTGTTTTTATAAACGCTACAGTTTGGAAGTCCTTTATGTCAAGCAATAATGCGTTCCACCACCATTATTCGTTATTGATCATACCTTCTTTTTTTCCCAATCATTACGCTAATGCCATCTACAATGTAAGCAGGTATAATGTGCAATATCCAAGAGTATATCCAAAAAAGAAAAGGATTTTCTGTAAGCAAAGCAAACCCGTACCCTACCATCATCGGTGTAGGGTAGTTTCTTCCTTCATTTTGCATGATATCGCAGACTTTTTCTGTGGAAAACGAATAACTGTAAATCAATTTACGCATTGCTGAAATTACAATACTTTCAAGGAGCGTAATTGGAAATTGTGGTTGTCATGGTATGTGTGATACATGAGAATAATTAAGTATTAAAAAAATCTGTGAGGATACAAAGTATTAACCATCCCCATTCATGCTTAAAATACATACATGAATGTAGAGATGGTTGAAGGTTATGGAAAGACCAAAAAAAGAGAGCAGAGCAATTTAAAAAAAAAAGTCAATTCACTATACTGTACCAATAGGTACAGTACAGATGCAATAGCATATTGTTGTACTAATAGATATAGGATACAAGAAAGGTCTCCTACAAAACGGCTAGCCAACATGAAATTTGGAGATAAAAGTCCTTTGCACACTAGAGTTATCATTATTCGTGCAAACGAGCATCTGAAGAAATACTGCGTTTTTGTTACTAAAAATCTAATACACCCAGGCCGGGAGAAGTCATTAGATTTTATTTTAATTTTTTTCGTTAAAAAATATAAATCAAGAAATAGGATTTATTTGGTTCTCAAAGTCTTCAACTTTTGATATTATTATTTCATTTTATGAAGGTCTTACCCCAAGTTAGAAGATTTCGAGACCCGGAACAAAGCGAGTAGATCTTTGTTTCGTTTTCACCTGCAGCTCGATTCCTAGCCGTTTTCCATGCAGCAGCTAAAATTGCATTATTAACATAGTCTACAGGTATAAACTCAAGTGAGTTTTTTTTTTTTACAACACATGTGTGCAAGACACCTAATCCCGTTGTGACCATTATCTGAAAGAAGAAAAAAAAAATTAACAGTTTTTGTATTATTATCTCTGTGCTTAGCAGTAATATGTAAAAAAAAAGGAAAATAAGGTTTTTTTGTTAGAGCCAAATTGGTGTCGCAAGGTGTTCATGCGGAGGTGACGCCCGGGTGTCGCCACTGTGCGGAACGCCCGGAGGACACGGTGGAGCACACAGTCGAAGTGTGCCCTGCTTGGGCGGAGCATCGCCGTGCCCTCGTGGGGGCGATCGGCAGCGGAGACCTCTCGCGCCGGGCCTTGGTCGAGGCCATGGTCCGGAGCGAGGAGGAGTGGCAGGCGGTCGCCGACTTCTGCGAAGCAGTAATGCTCGCAAAGGAGGAGGCCGAACGCATCAGGCAACGGCGTTATCGCCGCCGCTGTCGCCGGGATTCTGATCCCGATTTCCGGCCAACGTAGACGCGGGCTTGCGGACAGTGAGCAATGGGTAGCTCACTGTCCGGCCGTCCGGTAACTGTCCGGACCAAGCCCAAGTCGTCGACGGCGCGCACTGTTCCCGCGCGCCTCAAGGAGTTGTCAGCAACAGCAGGGACCCAGCCGGGTCGAAGCCTACTGGGGCCAGGGTTATCCGAAAGGGCGCTCGAGCCCCGGTATGAAGGCTAGAAGGAACGGGGTGGGTCTTTTAGTCAGTAAGAGTCTGACACTATCTCCCGCTCCGCCCAAGGGCGGGGGATGTCAATGCATGATTTTTTCCCACCCACCAGAAGGAGATGCATGATTGAACTTGCTCTTGATAAATTTTGAGCAGTCGTTCCGGCGTGAAGTAACTGTCTGGCCTTTGCAAGGATTCCCAACTTTTTTGCAGCCAGTTGAGTTTTTGCTTCGATATACGCAAAAAGTTGAGAGTGCGATGTTAACGCAACCCTAAGAAGATCAAGATGGTCGGTTATCGGCACGGTTACGCCCAGAAAAATTGAAGCACAGTTAATTTTACTCCTTTCAGCAGAAAACAGACACAACTTGGCATAAGCAGCAAATTGAATGTGACCAAACTGGCATCACATAGTATGCTGAAACTGCTTGCAAAGATGAGTTCAAGCACTCAAACCTAGCCTCTTGAAGAGACTGGATTTGTAACCCACTAACTTATGCACTGGATATGTAACTCTCAGTAAAAATGTCATAGTGTGCTTACCTAAAGGTACTAGGCGTAAGCAGACCGTTTATGTGCAGTAAGATCAATGTTGCCGAGAGCACTGACCCTTAAGTGGCCCTGGAATTAAGGGCCATTTGACCGGATGAGCATTTATCGATAACTATTTGAATGGACGGATAATTCAGGAAGTCTGAGGAGGAAGTGTGTGATGTGCTGAATACATGTGCTATAATTTGCAAGTAACTGTTTTACTGCTAACTTAAAGATATTAAAGGGAAAATCTGTTTATTTCAAATTTTAAATAAACACATTTTCGAAGACTATTTCTTCAGATAATCACTTTGAGACTTTGGGCGCGAATGGTGTAAAAGAAATATACTACACTGTCGGTGCCCATTATCGAAAAAATATGTCCTTTAAATGCAGATTTTAATGTGGTATAAAAAAAAAACTGATACCATGATAAAAAAAAAAAAGTTATTGTCATGTAACTTGAAAAGGAGCTGAATTTGAAAAAAATACCCTATTTAATTTAAGTAGTTGCAAAATATTTTGAACCTAACTAGTAGTATAGTTTTTTAGATTTTATTGAAGAATAAAAACTTCACTTATAAATAAAAAAACATTGCTCATTTCTTTAATAAATTTTCAAATAAATCAATTACTCAGAAAAATCCATTATTTATTAAATGATTGCTAGTAAAATCCTTAGGCTAAATGTTCGAAATGACCACCACTGGCGACTATGGACGTCGAGGGGTCGACGGGGTTGAGTTGCTAGCCTGTCAGTTTTCTACCGGTCGTATTTCAGAGAGTGTGCGTCGGAATCGCATATCCTAATTCCGCTAAGACCATTCCGTCATCGCACCACAAGGCGAACGGTGGCAGTTATGCACCACCGATGCACGGTGGACATATCATCTATGCGCACAAAACGTTTTGAGACAATTTTATTTATTATACGTACTTTTGCTCTTCGATATCTGAGTGCAAAAACCGTTTATCCGCTAGAAGATAAAGTAAATTGAATTCAGAACATCGTATGCACTAATTTTGTGTATTCAAAACATCATTAAATCTATTTACTTCTACCTTCATGGTGCCAAATTTATCATACAATTTTTTTTTAATTTGTTAAAAACTCAGAATTGAAACCTCCTTGGTGAACTGTTTTTGTATTTTTTTTTTGCATTTAGTCATTTACTCGCTGAGATGGGATGAAAAGTCACGTGTTGCACTCGAGTGCAAAGATTTTTCACCTCGTGCTGTTTTGATCCTCTCGCTAACGCTCAGGATTATAATTTTTGAATCACGAGCGTGGCGAGTGAATTTTAGAATCCGTCACTTGCTCGATTTTTTAAATTGAACTCGCGGTTAAAAAGCAACTTTGCACTCTTGTATAACAAATATGTAACTATTGTACAAGTCTGCTTATACAGGCTGTGGCGAAAATAGTGGTCCAACGCTAAGGGGTCGATACACCATATATCCAGCTATCACATACCCCAATTTAAAACCACTTTTTACCATAGGTCGCAGAATAAAACTGATCTTTATATGTTTTTTGAAAAACAACACCTTGCGACACTAATTTGGCTCTAAGTTCAACAAAAAAACTTTATTTTCCTTTTTTTTTTATATTACTGCTGAATATGCAATTAACTGTTTTACTGTAAACTTAAAGATATTAAAGGGAAAATCTGTTTATTTAAAATTTTAAATAAACACATTTACGAAGACTATATCTTCAGATAAAAATAAAGACTTTGGGCTCGAATGGTGTAAAAGAAATATACTACATTGTCGGTGTCCATTATCGAAAAAATATGTCCTTTAAATGCAGATTTTAATGTGGTATAAAAAAAACTGATACCATGATTTAAAAAAGAAGTTATTGTCATTTAACTTGAAAAGGAGCTGAATTTGAAAAAAATACCCTATTACTACTAATTTAAGTGCTGACCGATGTTGCAAAATATTTTGAACCTAACTAGTAGTATAGTTTTTTCGATTTTATTGAAGAATAAAAACTTCACTTTTTTTCACTCACAAGCGGCCTGGCTGTGTTCCGGTATGATGCTCAGTGTAGCCAGTCTAGAGGAGTTGGGTCGAAATGGCTGTTCTAACGCAAGCAGACCAACCTGGCTCGTACTGATATGGATGTATTGGGGGACTGGTCGCGGAGGGTAGCGGGATCCGAGGCACGGTGCACCGCTGGCCGACCGCAGATAGTTGGGGGCCCAAGTAATGTGCTAGCCACACATGAAAGGCTGCCCCGCCATCTGTCGAAAAATCCCGGAATGCGCCATCGTGCTGGTTGGCGACCAGATGAGAGGGCCCGATGGACATTCTCGGGGGGGCTCGGGCGTCCCCGCAGTCTCCAGACTAGTCCCCTAATGATGTCGTCCTTTCAGTGCGTGCCTGAAGGTTAGCAGCGTGTCTCCCCATTTCACTTCCTTCTCCTCTCCTCCATTCACTCTCAAATTATGCAAAGGAATAGAAAGAGTAAAGTTAAACAGCGGCTGCACTCCCTCTTTCACAAAGTGCACCTCTCAAATATACGAGGTCTGCACTCTAATCTCGTTGCAGTCCATCACCACCTGGAGACTGAAAAACCAGCTCTACTATTCCTTACGGAGACGCAGATCAGAGGTCCGTCCGACGTGTCGTATCTTTCATACCCAGGGTTTACCTTGGAGCACAACTTCAAACCACACGCGGGCATATGTATGTATGCCCGGGACGACATCTGCTATCGGCGTCTCCGCAATCTTGAAGACTCCAGGTTCTCAACGCTTTGGGCTTTGGTCGACACAGGCCTAGATAAAACAATCTACGCTTGTGTTTACCGCGCGCATAGTGGAGATCAGGAGACGTCCGGGCTTACACAGCATCTGAGTGAGGCGGCAGATGCGGCTCAGCAGCGGTACCCTTCCGCCCAATTGGTGTTACTGGGGGACTTTAATGCGCACCACCAAGAGTGGCTTTTCCCATACCAGTGCACAGATCATGCTGGTCGTGAGATGCGGAAGCTAGCGCTGGAATTGAATCTCACCCAGCTGGTCCAGGGGGCAACGAGGGTACCTGATGTGGATTCGCACACAGCCAATTGCTTGGACCTTCTGCTGACCACAGATCCAGACCGCTACTCAGTGTCGATGTCTTCGCCTTTAGGCAGTTCTGACCACTGTCTGCTTAAATGCTGTGTCAATCTACTCCCCGCCCGATCCTAGTCCTAGAGGCACTCGGCGGGTTTGGCGATACAGGTCAGCAGACTGGGATGGTATGCGGTCTTTCTTCGCATGCTATCCTTGGCAGCCCACTTGCTTTTCTTCGAAGGATGCATCGTCGTGCGCTGATGCCGTAACGGATGTGTTGCGACGGGGAATGGAGTATTACATCCCATTCTCTGACGTAGCAATGTCGGATCGAGCTCGACCTTGGTTTGGCGCCGAGTGTTCTCGCGCCGACGCGAAAAAACATGCGGCATACCAAGCTTGGGCCGATGCTCGTATGCGCAAAGCCAGCGACGTGACTCTTAAGAAGAAGGCCTTTAACAGGGCTGCCAAGTCCTGCAAAAAGGTGTTGAGAAAGTCTCGGTTCGACCACATTAGCCGAATAGGGAACAAACTTGCTTCATACCCCGCTGGTAGTAAAGCGTTTTGGTCCCTGGCAAAGTCGGTTGAATCGAACTTCTGCCGTCCCTCACTTCCGCCACTGCTGAGACCCGATGGGACACTGGCCCACACCGCTGAGGAGAAAGCAAACCTATTTGCTTCTCTTTTTGCGGAATCTTCGCGTCTGGACTCCGGTGACGCGCGACCCCCTGTTTCTCCTGATGGGTGCGTGACGAATATGTCGGATATTCGTATCCATCAGAAGGACGTTCGTAGGGTCTTGAGTAACCTTGACGTGAATAAAGCCAGTGGCCCCGACGGGATACCAGCGGTCGTTCTAAAAACTTGTGCGCCTGAATTGTCTCCGATCTTGACTCGCCTATTTCGCCTCTCATATGAGACTGGAAAAGTGCCGATGGCTTGGAAGCAAGCCAACGTGCAGCCTGTGCCCAAGAAGGGCAGTAGAGCTGACCCGGCAAACTACCGACCCATCTCTGTTACGTCCATCCTCTGTAAGAGTATGGAACGGGTAATTAACAGGAAGCTTCTGGCATACCTGGAAGCTAACGACATCCTCAGCGACCAGCAATACGGCTTTCGTCAAAATCGGTCTACTGGGGATCTTCTTGCGTATGCCATTCACATCTGGAGCGAGGCCATTGAGAAGCATGGGGAAGCGCTTGCCGTGTCCCTTGATATCTCAAAGGCCTTCGATAGGGTCTGGCACGAAAGCCTTCTTGCTAAGCTTTCTTCCTTCGGTCTACCCACTGGTTTGTGTGATTGGATCGCAGACTTCTTGAGGGATCGATCCATCCGAGTGGTAATTGATGGATGCTCGTCCGGTCAAATGGATATTAATGCCGGAGTCCCTCAAGGGTCGGTACTCTCGGCAACACTGTTTTTGCTGCACATAAATGACCTACTTAAACCCGGCACCTTTGGGTATGCAGACGACAGCACTGTTGCTGAGAGATATGTGTCTAACGCACGAGCTGGTGGGTCACAGATCCAGTCATTTCGAGAGGTTGAACGCTTGAACTCGTCCTTAGCGGCAGTCTCAGAGTGGGGCGATGCCAATCTGGTCAAGTTCAATGCGACGAAAACCCAGGCGTGTCTTTTCTCCGCTAAACGGAGCCAATTCCACCCGGCTCCATCTTTCCGGGGTGTAACCGTGCCAATTACCGACCACCTTGAACTTCTTGGGGTAACGCTATCGTCTACCCTTAATTTCGGCTCCTACATCGAGGCAAAAGCCCAACTAGCTGCCAAAAAATTGGGGATCTTAGCAAAGGTGAGACGGTATTTCACGCCGGAACAGCTGCTCAACCTCTATCAAGCGCAAGTTCGATCGTGTATGGAGTACTGCTCTCATCTTTGGGATGGGTCAGCCAAATACCAGCTAGATGCACTAGAGTCTATTGAAAAGCGTGCCAAGAAGATCATAGGCAATGATGCTCTTGTGAAGTCAAAACTCCAAAGTCTTGAGCATCGACGCCGAGTTGCTAGCCTTTCTGTTTTCTATCGTTTACACTTCGGGGAGTGTGCTCTAGAGTTGCACAATTTAATTCCGCCAAGTCCGTTCCATCATCGGACCACAAGACGTACGGCGTTGCGCCACCGGTACATGGTGGACATCCCACCTATACGTACAAAGCGTTTTGGGAGTACATTCATTATGCGTACAGCTAAGGAATGGAATTCCCTGCCGGAGTCTGTGTTTCCTGATAGCTATAACCTAGGGGTCTTTAAGTCAAGAGTGAATAGATTGCTTCTAGGCAAGCGTGCTCCATCGTCGGCCACATCATCGCTTACCATCAGGTGAGATTGTGGTCAAACGCGAGCCTATCCAATATAAAAAAAGAAAAAAAAAATTATTTATATTTTTAAATGTTTTCTTTTTAATCATTTTTTTAAGAAATATTTAAAAATATATTTAATATGTTAAAATGGAAAATAAAGAAAATAATAATATCCCACAACTATCACACAACGCCGTCTAGTCCCAAGCTAAGCAGAGCTTGTGTTATGAGTACTAGACAACTGATAAACATGCCTATAATTATGTTTCTAAATACATACATATTATAGATAAATTACAACCAGACATAGAACAAATGATCATGCTCATCGCATAAACTTTGTTCTGGGTGGGAATCGAACCCATGACCTCAGCCATAGCAGTCAGGGCCACTAACTACTAGACCAACCGGCTAGTCAAACACACATTAAACGCAAACACAGAAACATTCATTAATATTTCAAACTAAAATAATAAATAAAATGGAATTTAAGATAATTATGTTTATCCCATAGTAGGTTTTCAGAAATCAAGGAGTTCTAGGTTTATTAAATGTTAACTTTATACTTACGCCACAGGCTCCGTATATACAGGACATATCAACCCATCCTGGATTTGGTTCCAGTTTAGAACTAATCACTGAAATAAACAAAATGTGTATGTTAATATTATGTAATAAAGCTGTTGCCCGGGACATGATCCGCGTCAAACTCATAGAATTGCACAATTGGAACTATTACACGTAATTCTTTGTGTTTGAGCGCCAGGAAAAGGCTTGCAAACTATATAAAATTAGGCTGTTGTAGGATGTGGAATTAATGTGTCGTGGAATTTTTATAATCGTTTGTACATTCTGCACCAAAACAAAGCTGGCGTCTTTAGTAAAACAGACCATTATATCTATAAGATCTGTTGAAGAAATAAATCAATATTGAAATAATTTGCCTATCAGTTCACTTTATAATTTTTGGTACAGAAAATTTAATAATCATGCTTAAATTTAAGTTAACAGCATGTAACTCAAAAGGAGAGCACAAGCGAGATGTATCTGAGCAATAGATACATCTTAGATCTTGTATCTCTGCTCCTAAATTACAATTTTATCCTAGAAATAAACCAACCAACGCGGCTAAATAGCATGTTTACATAATTTTGCTCTGAATTCAAATCCAAAATGTATTGCTGAAGACAAAATTCGACAAATACACAAAATTCGAGTCAGTAGAATTTGTAAATTAAAATATTTGGCGCCCTCAAAAACGATATTTCACAAAAAAAAAAATTATATGTTAATTCTTTTCAGACGTTTACAACAAGAGTAATTCTAGTGAATTTTATAATAATATTTTTTATCGAAAATTTTCAACAACTTTACGATCAGTATAATAATTCTTTATAGTACACCATGAAAAATAACAGAATATGTGGATATCAGAGTTTATGTACATAGGCGAGCTTAACTCAAAGTTGAGTTTTCTTTCAGCAAACCATTGAGTGATAGAGAGAAATCACAGTAGAGGGTAAGATCCAGTGCACAATTTTAAAATTACAAATAATATGAATAAAATAATACATAAATAAATTTATATATGTAGGTAACATATATAAATACATACTTATGTAAAACTAGCTGTGCCCGCGACTTCGTTCCCGTGAATGTCGAAACTTAACAATGTATTTTTTAGTGCGAAGCGCCGTTGGAGGATACTTACCGATACAAATATAATTTATTTATTCTAGTGCTTCTTTATAACAACATTAGCTATGGGACCATCTGGAGCGTACACAAATAGATTATTGGGGTTGTTTACGCGTGAAAGAACTACGTATAGTTGACCATGGGAAAAGCATCTAATACTTAGGTCCACCCCCGCAACGGATAATGTCTGGCCCTGAGCAATATTAATCGTCATGGCATAACAGAGACTGACTGGGAATTGCACTCGTTTGAAAGAGAAAGGAAAGTTGTTAGGAATTACAGGTATTTTTGGAATAAAAATAATATCATCGGCGCCGCAACCAGTTTATATTTCAGCTTCGATTATATTTTGCTGCAGATTCATAATTTTCAGCCGAGTGTTGTTACAAAGTTTGGGAGGACATGAGAATTATTGGTACATCGATTTTTAAAACTATTTTGTGGGCTGGAAGTCCGGGTGTGTTGAGGGAATCCAAAAATTCTACCGGTTAGTGCGTGGCGTAATCTTCTTCCATAACTGTATTTATAGATGTGTATTCTCTACTTTTCCCAGACACATAAATCAATATTTTTAAATTAATTGCCGCAGCTTGGTCATTGAGGGGAGTCAAAATAGCTCGCTGACATAGCCAAGAACCGGCTTGATTTCCCATGTTTGTGCAATCTCCGTACACAGAAGAAATTAGCTCCTGTTGTGATGTAACGCAAGAACAGAGATTATCAACCAAAATAACTTTTCCATTTTCTTTTACGGGGTATGTCTCTGAGAGAGACTTGCACTCACGTGAGAGAGTCTGGCGCTCTCGGTCAGCCGATAAACGCGCTTCGCGATCCTCTCTGCTTTCTTGGGAGCGCAAAGTCGCGGTCAGAATTCTTTGCAAACTTAAGCGCGATTTCCTTTCGGTAAAAGTCTTAGACTCACGTGAGAGGGCGTGGCGCTCTCGGTCAGTCGATGAACGCGCTTTGCGTTCCTCCAAACTCTCCTGTGATCGAGAAACTGCCGTAAGAGAACGCTCTAAGTCAAGACTTACGTTGGGTAGGCGTTTCTGACGCAAGAGTTCTGACTTGCCTTGCTCGAATTGCTGTTAGCCTCACTTCACGATCTTCTTCTGATTCTTGGGACCTACTTAGTCTCACCCTTTTCGCATCTTGGCTACGCTGCAAAAGGTTTGTTTTTTTTCAAGAAGGTATTAAAAAAAAAAAAAACTGAACCAAACCAATAAAATATTGGGAGCACACAATCGCGGTGTGCCCTGCTTGGGCGGAGCATCGCCGTGCCCTCGTGGGGGTGATCGGCGGCGGAGACCTCTCGCGCCGGGCCTTGGTCGAGGCCATGGTCCGGAGCGAGGAGGAGTGGCAGGCGGTCGCCGACTTCTGCGAAGCAGTAATGCTCGCTAAGGAGGAGGCCGACCGCATCAGGCAACGGCGCTCTCGCCGCCGCCGCCGGGATTCCGATCCCGATTTCTAGCCACCGTAGGCGCGGGCTTGCGGACAGTGAGCAATGGGTAGCTCGCTGTCCGGCCGTCCGGTAACCGTCCGGACCAAGCCCAAGTCGTCGACGGCGCGCGCTGTTCCCGCGCGCCTCAAGGAGTTGTCAGCAACAGCAGGGGCCCGGCCGGGTCGAAGCCTACTGGGGCCAGGGTTATCCGAAAGGGCGCTCGAGCCCCGGTATGAAGGCTTGTAGGAATGGGATGGGTTTTTTAGTCAGTAAGAGTCTGACACTATCTCCCGCTCCGCCCAAGAGCGGGGGTTGTCATAAGATGATTTTTCCCATCAAAAAAAAAAAAAAACCAAATAATTCAACAATTCACAACAACACAAATTTTTAAAATAAGGATGAAGTTGAAGACATGTTAAAGAACAACAAAATACCAAACTAAGAAAAGTAAATAAATCTACTTGACTCAAATAAAATTGCAAGGTACAATTTACTTCGCTCTTTAAATAATTAGACCGAAACCAACCAAAAACCTTTTCATCTAGTAATCTAGTAAAACGAATAAACGAACAATTTACGATGTTATCAAATCAAGACCTTTTAAAAGGCAAACCTTTTCAAAGACAGAACTGCAAAGACACTTACAAATCTCAAAGATGCTCAATCTTTCAAGGAAAATCTTAAAACCGCGATTCAGAAAATGACGTCACACGCCACCGCCGTCTATCGAATATCTATATTCAATACTGCACAGAGTTGATCTCTAGGTATAGTCCAGTCTAAGTTTGATAGATGGCGCTGTTTCAATATTTTACTTCGGGAAGACTACCGTAAATTGGGGCTTTTTGAGACTCCAGGGGCTATTCAGAATTTTTGTAATAAAAGATTTGATTGAATATATTTTTTCTTCTAGTAACAGTAGATTTTTTTTTTTTAAAATGGCAATACTACAACTAATGTCAGTGTTACCGGCGAATTTGGAGGTCAAGAAAGTGTAAACAAGCGGTTATTTATTTATTTTTTTAAATCTATTTTAAGCGAGTGAATTTGTACGTGTTTTACTTCCAGTTGATACACCGAAATTTTAAAGGTAAGTAGAAAATGAGATTATTTATGTAGACATATATTTTCTTGAGATTTCATTGGTGTTTCAATTGTATTGAAGCTTGTTCTAGACGCCATATTTTTTGTGTTTTTGGAAATGGGGCTTTTTGGTACGAATTTGAGGCTATTTGGAATCCTGTTCCAAATAACCCCTGGTTTGTGTGTTTTAATTTTACTTAGTTTACACTTTTGCACCGTATCAGAGTTAGAAGAATTACATACTGAAAATAAAGAGTGGAACATAGGAGATAATGTACTAGTTAGATATTATCAGAAAAAAAAATGGCAAAATTATATCGGCTTAATTACCGACATTAATGACCAAATTGAAAAAAAAATACAAAATATCATATTATAAAACCATTTCCAAAAAAGGTGATCTCATATTTAAAAAACCAAAACGTTCAGATGTAGATTGTGTACCTGATGATATAATTTTAAAGCAAGTAGAGTTGTTGCAAATCAATGAAAATAATGAGTTTGTCTTGTTCAATGAAGAAGATTTATTATATTTTTGATTAAGTTTCAATAATGTCATAAGTTAAACCAAAGTGTTTTTAAAAACAGTAGGTTAAAGGGCCGCATCGACGTACAAACAATTACCACGTAGTCAAAACCCGGGATATAGAAACATTTCAAGGATACCTAATAAAAAAAAAACTGATGTTCGATTCCGTGGATACATCTAGACCGTGCAGGTAGTTTTAGGAAACAGCAGATTTTTTTTTAAATTAGGTACCGAAGAATAGTTTCTGTGTGGGGCGTTCAGAATCATGTAGGTACCTACTGAATACGTGGTAAGCGATTGTGCGTCGATGCCGTCCCTCCACCCTGTATTGTTTATTATAAGTATAAGTGACGTTCCCTAGATTTTTATTGTGGTTAATTCCTTGCCAAATATTTATTTTTTGTCTATTTCACGTTTTATAAAGATCTCAATGTTTAAGTATATTTTTACCTTCCCCTTAAATGTTCCAAATATTGCCTTAATTCATAAACAATTGTTAGTATACGATTACTTTAGATTCCAAATAGCCCCTAAGTGGCGAATCGCTTTTTCCATAATAAATGTTACGATGCTAAATATTTGGCTTTTTATTTAAAATTAAACTACAAACCTATGATATAATGAAAGGCCGTTTAATCCTTTTGTTGTTCCAAATAACGCAAGACCTGTTTAAATTGATACAGCTCCATAGATAGATGAAAAACAAAGTTAGAATATGTCTATTACAAAAAGCCCCAAACTAGCGATATTTGGAATTGCACTTTTGAAAAAAAAATATCTCTGTATTTATGTTCAATACCTATATACAACTGTATTTTTCTAGAAGGTATTGATAAGGTTAGTCGTAAAAAAAATGTCTGAGCTCATAACCTACGTAGTTTTTGTGTACAACATAATTTTTTATAAAAAACATACCAAATAGCCCCCACTTTACTTATAATTTTATTAATAATTACATTTTTTTATTATAAGTTACGATGAAACAAAAAACTTAATGTTACTACAATTTCCGCACAATTTATTGTTATGTATAAAAGTTACGTGAAGTAATGAGACTAAGTGCACATAACCCTAATTTTACTTCTGGAAAACTCAATTGCAATGAAACAAAAACTAAATGTTTCTTCAAGTTACGCTCAATCCTTGTGTATGAAACTTATCTACATTGCTTTCGCGCATTTTACGTGATGTCCGTACAAATAATGGTTCTTTTGGTTGTTCTTTAACACCCTAGCTTTTTTTTTGGATTTTTTTTTTTCATGTACAAAAACCACTTTTCTACAGTTTTATTATATGTACCTATGTACCTATAGATAGATTCACTTTTTGAATCTATCTATAGGTACATAGGTAAATGAATAAAAGATGCTAATCGAATGACCCAATCTTAATTAAGGAATAAAAAGAACCTAATAAGATAAATACACAAAAAGAAAAAATATATATCTACGGAATGAAAAGAACCTAATAATATAAATACACAAAAAAAATTTATACCTACTTAATTGAAATTTATACTTAACTTTACAACGTACTAATATAAAGAAAAGAAGGAGAAACAAACAAAAACACTAAACAAACAAACTATATTATTATTATCTAATATCTTTAAACTTATTTCTAAAAACTACGTATCTATGTATTTTTTAAATCTAAAGCGCGCTTATTCCAAAGAGTCAATAAGAACCACGTCCATTCGCATTAACAGTGACAGTGTGAGTGAAGTTGGCGCATGAACGCTCCCCACCTTTATACAGATGCAGCGGATGGCCGTTTCGCGCGTTAAACAAAAATCAACCGTATAGCTGTACCCATACTGGCGCGGCGAGATTTGGAAGTTTTATTTCATCTATATCTTGTGTGTATATAAACCGATTTCTATATTTTTTTTTTATAAAATAGATATTAAAGTGTACTTTTGAATATGGGAGTTTGATAAAGATATATCTACATGAAATACAATATATTTATATATTAATGCACTTTGAAGAAATGCCTAACGATTAAACACGTTATTGTGGCTAATTTATGAAAGATAGATATATATTATTAAGGACTTTTTTGTAGATCTATTACCATCATCTTTGTAAAACATACTTTCGGTGTATGATCAACGTATGCGAGAATAAGAGCTCGAAAGAGCATTTTCATCCGACTTGCTTCAAATTTATCGTCACTTCTCAGCTCCTATTTACCTTAGCATTATGTTATATACTCCTGGGCAGGTTATAACCTGCCCAGGAGTATGGACCAGAATCGTACCAAGTTTGGTTAAAATCCCTTCAGTAGTTTTTGACCCATGCGTGCACATACAGACAGAGAGACAGACAGACAGACAAAAAATTTACTGATTGCATTTTTGGCATCAGTATCGATCACCAGTCATCCTCTAATATTAATTTTGAATATATATTCAATGTACATAATTGACCTCTCTACAGTTTTATTATAAGTATATAGATATAGATATACATTTATTTACCATGTCATTGTGAAAGGTTTCTGGAGGTCTCTTTGAGTTTCCTCTTAAAGACATCCAGAGAAGTGCTGTCACGTAAAGAGTGCGGAAAAGAGTTCTATAAACGCACTCACAGAAATCTTAATAATAAGGCATTTATATATTTTATATTGCCTTATTATTAAGATTTCTGTGGACGCACTGCAGTGACAGAGAAAGAGCCATCATAACGGCTGGAAGTGTGAAATGAAGTACGAAGAAGAAGAAAATTGGCAGTGCGACAGGTTTTACCAGTGTTTTTCAATTAAATGGACTAAAATTCGATCAGGAACAAAAATTAAAGATCTTGAAAACTCAGGTCTAAGAAATAAAGAAACTAACTATGGAATTAAAAACCATGGTTCTCCTGTGGATCTTCAGAAAAGTCAAACCTGGTATACAACCGGGTAGCGGAAGAGAGGAAACAACGTTGGATTTAGAAGAACCACCGTTGTTTCTTCTTATAATACTACCTTGTCAAACACCATCATATAATGTTGTTTCCGGGCAAAGTACTGTGATAGTAAAATGATCGCACTATAACAATATGAAACTAAAATTAATTGATGCTATTACATGCGGATCTAGGAACGTGATCTTTGACTGAACTTTCACGATATTTAGTATCAAAGTATACACTCACCAATACCAGGTCTTATAACACACATGGGCAGGCCATTTCCGATGGTATTAACCAATTCTTCGGCGATCGATTTTGTAAATGTGTATGTGTTCGGCCAGTTATTAATTAAACTGCAAAACAAAATGAAGTTATTTAAAATTCATCAAAAGTTGCTTTATTCTGGCTACCAACTCTTCATATGGACAAATTCTAATTCATCGAACATTGATCAAGACTTTTACTGAGTAAAACCGTACCTAAATTGCTTCAATTCCACTTAGCATTCCAGGACCACGAGTTTCCCTTTCAAAAGTCAAACCATGATCCCAGTAGGCTTTGGTCCTGCTAGGCCTCTACGTTTATTGACATTTCACTTTGAGGCGCGCGTGGAACACTACGCGCCGTTGCCGACTCGAGCTTGGTGCGAACGGTTACCGGACGGTTGGAAGGCCTACTCATTGCTCACAGTCCGCAAGTCCACACTTACGGTGGCTGGAAATCAAGGTTGGGATCTCGGTGGCTGGGGCGTAAGGACGCCCAGGCTCTCATACGTGCCGCCGCCTCCTTCGCTAGCATTACTGCTTTGCTGAAGGAAATGACCAACGCTACCCAATCTCACGGCCCGGCGTGAGAGGTGACCTCCACTGATCACCCTCACGAAGACACGGTGGTGCTCGCGAAGGTGCCCCATCAGAGCAGGGCACTTCCTCCTTGTGCACCGCTCGGAGGACACAGGACCGGGCGTTAGTTCCCTCCGAATGAGATACAGAAACCTCCTGATCTTACCATGTCCGGTGAGGACCTACGTCATACGGAAAGTGTAGACTCCATGACGTTTCTCAATCCACTATCAAAGAGGGATCTTAGTTTCATGATTATGGCTTGACCAATTGATCGAGGGTTAAAATAGGTACTCAAGATGTTTTTATTTTTTCAATTAAAAACCATCTGAGGGTGATTCTTTGTAAAGCATTAAATATATCAGAGGCACTCATTTGCGCCCAGTAGCTTACTACACAAATCAGATATTTACAAAAATTAGGCCAGATGAAGGAGACATTCTTTCGGTTTCAAAAAATCACACTTCACAAAGCTACATACGTATATAAAAGACTTAAGTTAGATAACCCTAAATTTACGCCAGTATAAAATGATTTTCATTTTTTCAATTCATTTGTATTGAATTGAAGATTTAAATTTTGTTAACAAACTCGTGAGTATACTTTACAAAAATTAACCTTTTGGGTAATTTAACCAAATAAATATATAATAAAATGTACGTATTATGGTATGATGCTGTTTGAAATGCTTGGTAAGATGGTGCAGGCGTTAGCGGGCATGTATAAGGTATACATACAATCAGTAATGTATGTGAGAAATTAGAAAGTATGCGAGTAGAGTAGTTTTCAGATGTGCCCTCGTGGGGGCGATCAGCGGCGGAGACCTCTCGCGCCGGGCCTTGGTTGAGGCCATGGTCCGGAGCGAGGAGGAATGGCAGGTGGTCGCCGACTTCTGCGAAGCAGTAATGCTCGCAAAGGAGGAGGCCGACCGCATCAAGCAATGGCGCTCTCGCCGCCGCCGGGATTCCGATCCCGATTTCCAGCCACCGTAGGCGCGGGCTTGCGGACAGTGAACAATGGGTAGCTCGCTGTCCGACCGTCCGGTAACTGTCCGGACCAAGCCCGAGTCGTTGACAGCACGCACTTTATCCGAAAGGGAACTCGAGCCCCGGTATGAAAGCTTGAAGGAACGGGGTGGGTTTTTTAGTCAGTAAGAGTCTGGCCTTATCTCCCGCTCCGCCCAAGAGCCGCGGGGGATATCATTGGATGATTTTCCCCACCAAAAAAGGTAGTTTTCAGATTTTTTTAGTTTTGGGAAATGAGATTCCCAAGTTTACACGGGAATACAGGAACACACACAGGAATTATTTATATAGGAAATTAAATAGTATCATCAACCACTCACTGCGGTGTCATATTGTTTAATTTTCCGTCATCTATAGTCTCAGCCATCTGGATAATAGTGTTGGGGCTTATCGCACTTTTATAAAATTTCTCTGATATCTCTTGATCGATACGATCTACGCAAGCGTTTGAGAATGCCGTTGAAACATAGACGAAAGACCTGTGGAAGAAAAACAAGTGTCACATTATTGTTAAACAAAGAGATTTAAAGAGATACAATAGAGCGGCTATCAGGAGAAATGTCTTAGGAAAACTGTCATCCTATCTCTCAGTGATGCCATTTAGCTTTGAATAGCAATCACGGGAATTAAATTTGTCAAAATTTGTATAAATTTAACTATTGCTCGGTAGGTGGCCAGGGGCTTTACCATGATATGTTAAAATGTCAGTAGTACGAACGAAAAAGGATCTAGTCAGTTCGGTTTAGGCCGTAAAATAGATCACGTTAGGAGCTCGTGGTAGAAGCTTCAGTGTGTGCCAGTGGCGTAGCTTGGGAAGGGGAGGGCGGGCCATGTCCCCAGGCGGCATACGAAAGGAAGTGGCAGAAAGCGCCAATTTATTTATTTGGAAAAAAAAATCCTTAGATATTCGAAATTGCGAGCGTAATGTTACGTACGTGCCAAGCAAATTTTGATGTCGATGTTATGTCTACCCTGCATGCTGCAGCAGGTATATTGCTTTTTATTAATCCAAGTTCATTTTCTGACGCAACAATGTCGTACCAAGCTCAACCATGACTTGGCACTGAGTGTATTCACGCTGACGTGATTAAACACGCGCATTGGGCCAATGCTCGTATGCGCAAGGCAAGTGACGTGATTCTTAAGGTGTTGTGGAGGTCTCAGTTTGACCACATTGGCCGAATAGGGAACAAACCCCGCGTTTTGGTCCCCGGCAAACTCGAGTGAATCGAACTTCTGCCGTCCCTCACCTCCGCCACTGCTGAAACCCGACGGGACCCTGGCTCACACCGCTGAGGAGAAAGCAAACTTAATTGCCTCTCTTATTGCGGAATCTTCGCGTCTGAATTCCGGTGACGCACCGCCCCTTGTTTCTCCTGATGGGTGCGTGACGAGTATGTCGGATATTCGTATCCATCAGAAATACGTACGTAAGAATAAAGCTAGTGGCCCCGACGGGATTCCTGCAGTCATTCTTAATACTGGTGTTCTTAAACATAATAAACAACAAAGGGCGGCGTATTTCTGGTCAACCCCAAGCGGCGAAAACCCACGCTACGCCACTGGTGTGTGCTAGGTAAGGTTAAACTTTTCAGCAATAGATGGCGCTATCATAAAATCAGCAAATGTTCTAGAACTATTCATGGAAATTGTTGAATTTTAATTAATTACTGCGTAAATATCAAGAATATTTACGAAAATAAACCGAAGTTAGGTCCAACAATTTTACCATAACAAGATTTGTAATAGCATAATGCGCAACTCAGCATACTTTCTCAGAAAATGATTTTCAATAAGTGCCTAAAGCGGGTACAAACATGGCTTGACGTGTAGGGGTGTCATACTAGACTAAGCGACTTGTTACTACAAAGTAACAAGTTTCCGATTTTGACATTTGTTCGCTATGTCCTGTCTATTGGTAGTATATATTGAATGTCTTTGTTGTTAAATATCTGCTTACAATCAATTTGATGGGATCGCTGTCAAGTGCTAGTCTACCCCATAAAAAAAAAAAACGAGACTTGTGTGACTACCAGTTTTGCCAAAGAGTACTGTGTTACCTAGCTTTTGGGTTGTATAGATCAGATGATGATAATGATGATGGTAGCAACACCATGTAAATTGCTTGCATTTAATTGCATTCGGTTTTACTCGTAGCAAAAGCCAATATTATTTAGAAATGGCTTGGCAAATTTATATATACTGCTGTAGAATGATCTATGCAGATTTTCTTTTTTATTTTTCATTTTTATTTTTATTCTGAATATGATACTAGTTTTACTTGCCTTAATTTTTTGCAAGCCTTGCCGAGGGCAAGAGTTTCCCTAGTGCCTCGTACGTTGATCATCGTTGCCACACGAAGGGACTCATCAAATCGTGTTGTGGCAGCCAAATGGAAAACTATATCCACCTGAATAACATAGTAATTAAATTATAGTTGTAATTATATTCTCATACGTCTATACGTTCTCATTTGCTACTAAATTGGACTTTACTTTAGTGGTTGCCCCCAAGAATCATGTGATTTTCTGGATTAAAGATTAGGCTCTTTCACTCAATCTCAATCTTTCTATTAGTAAAATAACTGTCGTAATCGAATCAGAACCTTTTTGAAAATATAGATAAATATTTTATTATTAGTTAAGATTATAAAATAAACAACACTCATGTTTTACCTGTTCTGTAACAGTGTTCCAGTCTTTTTCATTCAAGCCAAGTCTTAGTTCTGCTACATCACCCGATACAAGGACGACTTTTTCAACGAAATTTGGTCGTTGTTCTCGCAACAAGTCATACAGCTGAAAACAATATAGAATAGTACATGAAAATATTTACGAACTTAGAAAGTATGTGCATAAAAAAAGTTGTTAAATGGTAAAATAGGAATAAAAGTTGTTCATAGTTATGAACTATTGTACGTTCTGCTCTTATGTAGTAAGAAAATCTAATACCAACTAGAGGATATAAAAATATTAAATTACAAAAAGTTATCGTTTAGAAAATGCTAAACATAATAATAACATTTATCTACAAGCTACTTAAGGTATGCTGATGATACGACCCTTCTTGCAACAACTATATTACCCTTTTACAAATGCGATGCATACGTAACAGGGATGTTTTATGTCTGAGTATGGTTGCCGCACTTCGTCCTATGCGGACCATTGTACGTGGGCTATAGTGGCCATAATCTTAGGTGGGCTTATTCCAACCAGCCCACCTCTCTCCAAAAACAGATAATGCCTCTCAGGTTTTTCAGGGCATCTATAAGAGAATTCGGGGATCCTACGGTTCGTGTCCGTATTTCAGTGACACCTGTGCAGTTTAGGTGTCATCTTGCATACATTATTAAATTTGACTAGGACTAAATTAACAATAGGGTAGGTCCAACGACACTACCCTGAGGAACTCCATAGGTAAGGGTCGCTTCTTTACTTATGTAATTACCTATTTTCACAGCTTGAGTGCGGTCAGTGGCACCAAATTCGTCTTACCAGCTGGCAGTCTCCTTACCTTAAACCTTGATAAAACTAAGGTAATAACTTTTGCAACTAGTAAAACATCACAACCAACTTCACCCTCCACCTTACTGCACACAAATGCTACTCGACAATTAGCGTGAACTGTAGTAGTAATGTTGTAATGCGAACCAACAACATAAAATATCTTGATGTCATTATCGATAGTACAATGTCCTGGCATGAACAAATCGGTTCACTAGTATCACGGGTTAGAAAACTAGTATTTGTGTTTAAAAATTTGAGATATTCTGCTGATTTTCCAACACTAAAAATAATGTGCTCTGCACTGGCGCACTCTATTTTAACCTAATGCATAACTGTATGGGGAAACTCTGGAAAGACTTTACTGCTTAGGCTAGAAAAAGCACAGAGAGCTGAACTCAAAGTCATGGCACACAAACCAATTCAGTTCCCTACATATGAACTCTATGCTCTTTGCAAAGTTCCTACAGTAAGACACAACTTAACACTGTACTTCGCAAACACTCAGAACTAAAATTTGTCCCCAATAGTAGTTTGCAAAATTGCAGGGCAAATAGTCTGTCGGACAGAATCCTCCGGTGTGGTGTTGGTAAACCAACAGTTTAACTGTTTTTGCCCTGTCTCATATAATAAAATAAATAAAATACTGAATATATATCACGGGAATGTAGAATATTCACAGATAAATGGCTCTATACCTTAACCTATGATGAGATGGAGAACCTAATAAAGAACTGAAATCTAAAAAAAAAGAAAACACAAATGAGACCTACCTTTAATTTTAAATATATTTTTCCTGGAAACCCTAAACCTTCCATAATTATTCACAGTCTGTCAACACACACATGCGCACCATAATTCCAACACCACACATTACAATCACACACCCATAGACATACACACACCAACACCATGATAGAAGAACTGGAATTTTACTAATTCTAATGCTGTTTTGTTATCATAATGGTTGTTAACTTTTTAAGATATATCATTATTGGTGGTTTGTGTGCTCAGCTTGAGCATGTGTCGTTCGAGACGCACACATAAATTTACCGTCATAGGCCTCAGGTTGAGGCAAGCCTGACGAACCATTCGCGGCGAACGCCTCGCGATGTCTGTACGCGGGTTTAGGCTACTGTACTCAGCTCATTTTAAATTAAGGATGTTACGTTGGAAAAATCTTAACGGTATTTTATTTTTAACTATTATACCAAATAGATGCTATAGTTATAACCACCACCACCTTTACCTTATTGTTATTATGTTAACTTACAGGGTCCTGAAAAATTTCAATCAGTCTCTGTTGTGTAGATTTGCCTTTTTTACTTCTCAGTAAGAGAAATATTTTTGATACTGCTGTTGCTCTGAAATAAAAATACAAGTTTTAATTATACTCGTAGGTTGCTAAAATCCGATCGTCCGTTCACTATCTGTTATGGAAAAATAAAAAATTCATAAGTATTCAATATGATCCGTTATTTTTGCATCCTGCAGTGATGTCATTAGACCGTAAAAATAACGGATCACATAGAAAAATTGCATAACTCCTAAAGTGATGTATATAGATCGATTGAACAGTACAAATAATGTTATCCCTAAACTGCTCAGAGAACATTGAGTTACAGATTATAATATAATATATGGTTTGCTCGAGAACACATCCGATGGGCAGAGGAAAATAGACCCAGGGTTACGTTTTTCTATGTGTCCAAATTTTATTTATCATTATACATAACATAACATATTATGTTATGTTATGTTATCTCGCACCACTCAGAGCGAAAGAAAGCATTTAATGATATGCCACCCAAACCAAATGAAAGTATTACTAGCGTAGAAAGACCAGCTTGGTCCAGGCTTAATGTCCTTAAAACATAGATGGAACGGGCTTGGCTCTAGCTTTGTTGCACTTACTAAACTGTGAAGACGCTTTAGGGGGTGACTTTATGTCTTTCAGTTGAAATGATAATAAAATATTTGTATTTACCTCAATAGTTTCTCTGTGAGCTGCTTTCCAAGAAAACCAGAACCTCCTGTTAAGAACACCTTGGCTCCGTTGTAAAACTGTTGCACATCCGAGGTCCCGTGTGCCGTCAATTCATTCAATGGCTTCATACGGGTCAATATCTTTGCTTCCAATTCCTGAGCTGGATCCATCGTTTCAACTGCCATCACAAAGCTGCAAAATTCTGGAATTTAATTTTTTGTAACATTAATTGATTTTGACATATCTGTATTAGTCTCATCTCCATCCTGGTACCTCTGCAGCTTTTTAGTCGTCGTCGTCACCGTCATGGTCCGTGTCGGACACTGCAGGCGGCGAAACCAAGGGTGGGAGAAATGATCCCCTCGACATCGACATTGTGCTCACATGATAGAAGCTATAAGTAATATGTAACCAAGCATTATATGTAACACATAATATGATTTAAAAGAGTGACCATGGAGTTTCTTTCACGTTCTTCTCCATAGAGACCTACGCTTTGGAACGTGCAATTTAGCTTCACTTTTCTTGGATTGACCGACATTTGACTATCCAAAAGTGCCTGCAAATGTTTTATTTGAAATAAATGCTTTGACTTTGACTTTGACCTCGCGCATGGAACAGTATCCTCACCACACTCTCTAAAAGCTCTGCGCCAGCGGAAGAGCCCAGGAGCGAAACTTATCCGCACCACTTGGTAGGGACGTCCCCATGAGTCTCTCCAGCGACCATCATTATTACACCTGGCGCCAGGCACGTCCTCGTCGGTCTCGCAAAATTCTCACGTCACAGATTAACGACATGGCCCCTGAAACTACTCCGTCTCGACGTTGATTTCGATAGGCTTGGCCAGTGCTTGCACACAGGCGTGTTTATGTACTCGCATCTTTCAGGAGGAGGTCCCGGTTCATCTGCTTTAGCACTCACGCAGATCCTACGGGGTCTGTTAGATCAGTGTGGTCAAGGTCTGGGTGGAGACGTAAAACCGGATGCACTGTTGGTCTAAGTCCGTCTCCACCCCATTCATGACGCGCCAGTCATCTGCATACATATGGAGACAGATCCCCAGTTTACGACTCCTAAGTCTGGCTCCAAAGCCAACATCCAAACCCACTAATTCGTGTACTAGGAACCCTAAGCCAAGTTATTGGCATTAAAGTCTCCGTAAGACCACGGGGAGAACAGGTGGATGGTGAATTTGTGATAAATATTTAAAAAAATTTGATTACTGAGATGACGAACAAAAGTCATAGGTAAAGCATCAACCCTAATAAAGAGAAATAAATTAATTATGATTAAATCTGTGGCCCTAGTGAAAAGGATCCAAGTCCAAAATTGCAACTTCACAGTATAGAGGAGGCGCCAAAGGGATTTGAGTATGCAAAATATGAGGACCGCCTTCTGTGAGTGGTTTCGGACTCAGAAAAGCATGCAGATTATGATTCTGGATGTTGCCAGGAGGCATATTGTTCCATTTTTTTTTATACCCCTCTCCCTGAAGCGGCTAGTAAATTGACTGAACATTGCTAAGATTCATTTTATTTATTGTTTAAGAAACAATATCTAATTGTTTCTTATGATATCTATAGAAAGTCAACTAAAAAAAAAAGTGAGTCGGACTCGCGCACTTAGGGTTCCGTACAAATTTACACATGAAAACAGTCAATTCCCAAATCGAGTTACGAATACTTTTCCGAATCACAAGAATAGTTTTTAGTTTTTTTTTGTGATAAAATAAAAATTTACAGTTTTCAGAATTTTACCTATTTAGGTGCTATGAGACCTTGCTTCATGCCAAATTTCAGAATTATAGCTTAACGGAAACTGCTCTATAAATTTTGATTCCCTTAGGGGTGTCGAAACACACGCTTTTTTGCGACCTTTTTTTTTCAAGGGACCGCAGATTTGAGGATACAATTTTTAATTTCAACGCGATTTTATGAAAACTGTTCAATTCAAAATTGATTCAAAAGACGGACAACAAAGTGATCCTATAAGGGTTCCGTTTTTGCCTTTTGAGGTACGGAACCCTAAAAAAATGGTAAAGTTAAAAATAAAACATAATTATTGAATACTTAAAAGTTACTTTTCTGCCTTTTTTTATGGTGGGTAAAATCATCCAATGACAACCCCCACTCTTTGGCGGAGCGGGAGATAGAGTCAGACTCTTACTGACTAAAAGTCCACCCCGTTCCTTCTAGCCTTCATACCAGGGCTCGAGTTCCCTTTCGGATAACCCCCAGTTGAGACTGACAACTCCTTGAAGCGCACGGGAACAGTGCGCGCCGTCGACGACTTGGGCTTGGTTCGGACAGTTACCGGACGGCCGGACAGCGGGCTACCCATTGCTCACTGTCCGCAAGCCCGCGCCTACGGTGGCCGGAAATCAGGATCAGAATCCCGGTGGTGGCAGCGAAAACGCCGATGCTTGATTCGTTCGGCCGATGCGAAAAAAATGTGAAAGCGTGTATTTCAACACCCCAAGTGATTTAAAATTTATAGGGCACTTTCTGTTGAGCTAGAATTCTGAAATTTGGCATGAAGCAAGGTCTCATAGCACTCATATAGATAAAATTCTCAAAATTATAAATTTGTCATTATTTCAAAAAAAAAAAAAAAAAATCTTGTGATTCGGAAAAATCTTCGTTACTCAATTTGGGAATTGAACTCTTTCATGTGTAAATTTGTACGGAAACCTCAGTGCTCGAGTCCGACTCACTTTTTTTTTAGTTGACTTTCTATAGATATCATAAGAAGCAAATAGATATTGTTACTTAAACAATTAATAAAATTATTCTTAGCATATCGCGGGTCTCAAACCATAGGGGCGTATATGCAAAAATGTGATTTTTCGTTTTTAATGCCATTGGATTCTACTATAAGCAATACATTAACTGATTTTTTTTTTATAATTTAGTGTTAATTACTTTTTGCATAAATTAAAAAATATTATTTGCCGTATGCTGGAGAGTCTAGAATTATTTTTAGACCAAATAGCCGTATAATAGACGTAAGAGCAATATTATTGCGTATTGGGGCAGTTTCGACGTGCCATAGAGACGTACGCACGTACGACTTTCAATTTTATCGTGATCCTAGGAAATCGCATCGGACCATAAAGGCGTATGACCATACGACTGTTTATTTTACTTTAACCTGAAATCATTTTGTCAAGCTATATTGACGTAAGTAATGTAACAAATATTTGCATTCGCGAATATTCGCACATTTTTTGATATTCGCATTCGCATTCGCGAAAAAACATGCGAATATTTGGCGAATGTTTCTGACAAACGAAAAGGAAATAATATTTTAATATTTTTCCATCACACAACTTTATTTCACATTTTATCACAAATTGTGAAACAACATGTTAATCTCAAATCATAACAAATTTTTTCAAATGAATTTAACTGTTTCTCCAGATGGGTGCGTGACGAGTATTTCGGATATTCGTATCCATCAGAAGGACGTTCGTAGAGTTCTGCGTAACTTTGATGTGAATAGAGCCAGTGGCCTCGACGGGATACCAGCAGCTGTTCTTAAAACTTGTGCACTTGAATTGTCTCTAATCTTGACCCGCTTATTTTGCCTCTCTGAGACTGAATAAGTGCCGTTCAGCCTGTGCCCAAGAAGGGCAGTCGAGCTGACCTGGCAAACTACCTATCCATCTCCGTTACGTCTATCCTCTGTAAGAGTATGGAACGGGTGTTTAACAGATAACTCCTGGCATACCTAGAAACAAACGACATCCTCATTGACCGGCAATACGGTTTTCGCCTAAATCGGTCTATTGGGGATTTTCTAGCCATCAAGAAGCATGGGGAAGCGCTTGCAGTCTCCCTTGATATCTCGAAGACTTTCGATAGGGTCTAAGCTGAAACTATGTAAAGTCTTATTGCTAAGCTTCCTTCCTCTGGTCTAACTACTGGTCTGTGTGATTGGATCGTAAACTTCTTGAGGGATCGATCCATCCGAGTAGTTATTGATGGCTACTCGTCGGGTCAAATGGATATTAATGCCAGGGCCGCCTTCAGCGGTCGGTACTCTCGGCAACACTGTTCTTGCTGCACATAAATGACCTACTTAAAGCCAGTACCTTTGGGTATACAGACGATAGCACTGTTGTTGAGAGTTACATGTCCGGCGAGCGAGCTTATGGATCTCAGATCCAGTCTCTCTGAGATCTCTCTTAGATCTCAGAGATTCTTGGGGTGCCGCTGTCGACTACCCTCAATTTCGGCTTCTACATCGAAGCAAAAGCCAAACTGTCTGCCAAAAAATTCGGGATCTTAGCGAGGACGAGACGGTACAATCATAGAGGTTACAAGCACAAGTTTGATCGTGTATGGTCTTTTGAGCATCGACGCCGAGTTGTTAGCCTGTCGGTTTTTTATTGTTTACATTTCGGAGAGTGTGCATTGGAATTGCAGAATTTAATCCCGCCATGTCCGTTCCATCATTGGACCACAAGATGTACAGCGTTGCGACACCGGTACATGGCGAACATTCCACCCATACGTACAAAGCGTTTGGGAACACACTCATTATGCGTATAGCTAAGGAGTGAAATTCCCTGCCGGAGTCTGTGTTTCCTGAAAAAATTTTTGTGTTAAACTTCATTCAATTAGTCTGTTAAGGCTCTGTTATGTTCGGTTTAAATTTGGCTGATACGAAATGTGAAAACTGTCTGATATTTTGCGCGCACTTAGTTTGAAAGTCAATATTCGCATACGCGAAAATTGAATTTGAATATTCGCATTCGCGTTCTCGAATGTGAGAAATCAGACATTCACACAAACATCACTAATGCCTTCCTCACCGTGTTTCCTCGCGATGATTTCCTCCAGCGTTTTTGAGAGCTATGTTTTGTTTCAGCTCAATTTCAAATGTTTGTGATTTTAAAGATATTTCTAATAGTTATGTTCAGATTTATTAATAAATTTTATTTTTATAATGCTTATTTTTCTTTTCAAACACGAGAATATTGTGTAATACCTATTAATCATTATTTTTTTTTAAATTGTGGAACAAATCTGGTTTATACTTCCTCTTTGAGTTAAAACACATCTCAATATTTATGACAAGCCAGACAGGCGTATGATTTCTTGAAATTACGTAAATAACGTTAATTTCAATTGGTTCTCATTCCTAAATAGCAATATTTTAAGTCACCAATTAAGTAATAATAAATATTGGTATAAATATTAACAATCTGAGAAAAAAGATTTTACGTCCATAAATTTCATACATTTCAGGAAATATTTTGACGGAATTTTACAGTATAGTCGTCATGCTATATAGGCGTATCAACCAAAAACTAGTGTTATAGAGGAAATGTCCTAAAATTAAGAATCCTACATTAATTGCAGTAGAAATATATAGCTACATGCAAAAAAAAAACGAGCTGGCTCAATCACAGGAAAAGTTATTAAGTTTTTTGTCTCTCCTGAAAAGTAGGGGTTTTGTGGATACGCCCCTATGGTTTGAGACCCGCGATATGTTCAGTCAATTTACTAGCCGCTTCAGGGAGAGGGGTATAAAAAAAAATGGACCAATATGCCTCCTGGCAACATCCAGAATCATAATCTGCATGCTTTTCTGAGTCCGAAACCATTCACAGAAGGCGGTCCTCATACTTTACATACTCAACTCCCTTTGGCGCCTGCTCTAGTAGACGCGAAAAAACCCTGTGTGCTTAAAATTACGTGTTTGACCTCGTGTGACATTTAAACCGCCACCAAATAAATTACACGTGATTTTTATAATCAGGTAAATAATTTTTGTACTATATATTGAGTTTTTTTTTATATATAAAGTTATTAGTGTTTAAGATTAGATTAAGAACACTTTTTTTATTTATTAGAATTTAAAAGTTCCTAAAACAGACTTCGTAGATTTTTTGGTGTCAGTTTGACCCTTTTACACCAACGAAAAAAGAAGTTACTTCTTTATTTTTAGAGATAGCTCAGATCCCGTTTCACTAAACGGTGGAATATTTTTATCTAATAATAATTGTTTTGGCTTAGACCTGAACTCAGCTGTGATCTACTTTTGATTGATCAAACCAAATTAAAGCATTTACCATTTATCAAATAAACCACTTATGGCACATCCGATATACGGTGGATAGCCCACCTACATAAAATTATGTTCAAAATGTTTTGGGAACACATCTGCCGTGTTACCGAAAAAGGGCACAACTAACACTTTTTGTCAAAATGAGTTATATATATATTCGGAATCAGGAAAAAAAGGCCTATCTGCCTGATTGTTTGTGGATTTTTAGCTACAAAATAAACAGAGATAGCATAAGCTTAAAGGGCACAACTGCATCATTTTTTAAGTTTTATTACAATAAAAAGGCATATTGTGAGATATGACTTTCCCTTTTATTAGTGATATATTTAATGGAAAGGGCATAACTGACGTACGTCAAATATAAAAGGCTTATGTGGCAATTGTGCTTATTTTTTATACGAACACTTTAGCAATTAATGTAGAAAGAAAAGTCACATACTGGCAGTTATGCCCTTTCTATTAAATATATCATTAATAAAAGGGTGAAATAAAAGTCATATCTCACAATATGCCTTAGGGGGCTTATAAATGTTATATAAAAAAGGCACATTGGCGTTTGTGCCTTTACTACTAAACATTTCTGAACGGAGATGAAGTGAGGGGGGCAAAGTATGCAGGAAATGCCATCAGTTGTGCCTGATGTGTCGAGGCGAGTCCACGCTTGTCGGTGCAGCTTGTTCCGAGGGGTATCATGAGTGAAAGGAAATCTGCTATATTCAAAAAGCTTGGTCCACTTATGCCCACTAACAGGAGGGTTTTTTGGGAAACTACCTGTAAACGATCGAGCAGTCGATTTGTTTCAAAACCAAGAAAACTGAAATAATGCAAGACTGGTTTTTTATACTCACTCTAGTGTCGATTTCATTATTATGAGAATTAATATTAGGTGCTTTGAAGTTTCTAATTTTCAGGTTAAGAATTTTTTTTTTTTGTTTAATTTTGATAATAAAAAGTTCCAACTTATTTTGTGACCTTGTCAAGATTGTGATAGAGAGATGCATAGTGCCATTTTCAGTAATAAGAAGTTAATTCCATTCATTGGATTGTGATAAAAAATTAAACTCCTTAGATGTTTGATACATAATTGTTATGATAATTATTGTTTTTGTAAACTTCGTTTTCTTTTTTTGATAAATATATTAAAGGTCCTAACTGGCTGTGTTACTTAATTTTTAACTAAGAGAGATTTTGAAGTGTCATTTTTGTAAACAATTCTGCTTTTATTTTGTTGAATCCTTCAATTATTGATATAATTAATATTGATAGTACTTTTGAAAATTTGTTTGCGGAAACTTTTTTAAATAAATGTTTTATTTTCTTACAACTGCCTTATTTTATTTCTTATACAATGACATTTATCAGCGTCTTTTAAAATATATAATCCCACTGCGGAGACACAATAAAATACACTCACAAAGTATAAAATATAAATATTAGGAATTAATTCTAATATTTACTGTGCCTTTTTTTTTGTAATGGATAGGCTCGCGTTTACCCACTATCTCACTTGATGGTAAGCGATGTTGTGGCCGACGATGGAACACGCCTATGTATTTATTTTAATAATTTACAGTGAAAAGGCACAATTGAGTAAATTTGCCTTTTTATCGGAAAATTTTAAATGTTTTACTCAAAATTTTACATTGAAAAGGCATATTTGGTTATATGTGCCTTTTAAACATAATATTGCTCTTTTCATGTTATTTTTTATGTTAAGTTAAAAAGAAATATGGTAATTATTAAATATATCCATTAAAATTAAAAATATAATATTGCTGTCGTTGTATACATACTAAAAAAATGGAACTTTTTACATTTACACAATTTCGAAAAACATATTTTAAACGTGTTTTTTTTTACAAAATTCAAAAAATATTTTAATCTCGATTTTCTCAACATTTGTAAAATGTTAGTTGTGCCTTTTCTAATTACGACGGCAGAGTCATTCTATGAAGCGTTTAGCTAAGAAATGGATTTCCTTGAAGCCGAAGTCTGTGTCTCCTGATAGAACAATTAAGGATTTTTTAAGGTTATTTTTTTAATTGGTCATTTATTTGGATTATTGTAATTTTTGATGTAATTGATTCATCTCTTTTACTTTTTTTTATTGTTATAAAGTAATGCTTGACTGCGATTCCACCTAATGGTTAGAAGTGATGTAATCATTGATGATGAGGCGTAGTTGCGTAGTTTATTAAAATATTCACTCTAACCTTGAACATACCTAAATTATAATCGGACGGGAAGGCCGCTGCAGGCAAACTTTTCCAGTTCTTCAATGTACGCGGAATTAATAATAAATAATTTTCACATAATACGTCATTTTGTGATTTTAAACCACTTTGATGATGTGCATGCCTTTAGATTTGTTAAAACACAGAAACATCCTTTGAACATTTAATGTAGAAGATTTTGTAATGAAATTTATGCCTTATAAATGAAAAACAAAGTGAAGAGTAAATGGGCAAGGAAAGCTTGGTCTATCATGGTCATATTGTCGCTACCAACAGGTCAGATAATGGTTAACCGTGAGCCTATCAAAAAACTTTATGGATACCCTTTTAAGTCATTTATGTTTTATAAAATCTACATTTATATTGTTTCATGTTGCTTCGATCATGTGAGAACAATTCAAACAAATAAATAATTCAAAATATATTCATTAAAAAAGACCACTGGCACTTAAGAGTAGACTCGTCTCAACTGTCAGCGTCCGTTCACAAACATGACGAGTACTTCAGGACCACTTAGCTTAACCACTTTGAAAGGAAGTGAAAGATCCAGCAATGTGTATCTTTAGCCAGAATTCTGAGTATCACAAACCTTCAACTGTTAGGAACTGATTACAATGATATTCAAAATGAATGAAACACATATTAAATAAAACGCACATGCTTAACATGTACATTCAGACAAAGTCTTTCAACATTTTACATTAAAAATAAAATTAAGACTTACCAATTAAACACAAGATAATTATAAATTATTTTTTTATAATTCCCACAAAATGATTATTGTGGCTAAAAACTAGATTTCAGTCTATGAACAGTGTAACTATTGCAATCAAATAACCTATTAATAGTCTCGTATGTCTATGAAGTATTGTTTTATACGGTCGGCATTATCATAATTGATACGAAAGGAATCGATTATATTATAATTAGTTTTTTTTTTTTTTACAAAATATAATGTAATAAGTGGTAATCACTATGTACATAGTTTAAAACAAAGTCACTTCCCGATGTCTGTCCTTACGTATGCATAAAACTTTAAAACTACGCAACGGAATTTGATGCGGTTTTTTTTAAAAAGAAAAAGTCATTCAAGATATAAGTTTATATGTATAATACAAGCCTAGCACCCGATACAAAGCCGAGGTGGGACGCTAGTTTATTAAGTACTATCTATAATCTAACCTCTCCAATGAAAAATACATTTTGCATCCCATTCCTACTTAATCTCAACTGTTCAGCTTTTCTGTATAAGTTCACAAAAGCTTCGCCATCATCATCAAAAAGACTCCCTATTTCTGTATTATTTATCGGAAGGAAACCTAAAATTTCCTAAGCATAATTTTCGAGATTATTTTTTTTTTTTTTTTTTAATTGAGATAAACTAGTGCTTGACTGCGATCCCACCTGATGGTAAGTAGCGATGCAATCTTTGATGGTGAGGCGCACTAGTTTATTAAGAGCCTATTCACTCTAGCCTTGAAGACACCCAAATTATAATCGGACGGGAAGACCGCAGCAGGCAGACTGTTCCAGTCCTTCGACGTACGCGGTATAAACGACGAGGCGAAACGCTTAGTCCGGACCGTAGAGGTTTCAACAACGTAAGGGTGAATATTCGCCGTATTTCATTATAGAGCGCCTCCTGTGAAAACTAATCTCTCTGTCTGCAAGATTCGGCCTCATCCATACCAGCTGTGCGACGAGGTGGTCTGCAATCAATCTTACAAAGAGTTTGCAAATCTCGTGGAGCAGCGTAATGAGCCGGTATGTGGACAAGGATTCCGCTGGGCACCCATTGCGTGGTAACGAATGCCTTTGAGCTGCAGATTCTAGCGAGCAACGACCAGTGCACCTGACGCAGAGTACATCCTGGCTGGACCCGGGGCATTGCTATACCCACTCGACAGTATTAATACGTAGTGGATGATTCAAGAGCTATTTCTGCAATTGTTGTTTCTGTTTATAATATTTTTAATATTTGTGCCTATTTAGATTCGATGTCATCTATATGAGAAATCGATGACATCTGAAGAGGGAACTCACAATTTTATCGTCAAGAAAATAAAACGTGACCTTCCTCAGCAGGAAACATTATTAACGCAAAGACAGAATTAATGAAAATTCACGAAGCCAATGCCATATAATGAAGCAAGGTCTTATAGCACAAGTATAGAAAAAAATCTCAAAACTGTAAATTTGTAGTAACGTCACAAAAAAAAAACTTTCTTTTCGATTTGGATAAATCTTCGTAAATCAATTCGGGAATTGAACAGTTTTCCTAGTGTGACTGTTCCAATTAAGACCCTAGGCTGATAAAATTTTCATTTTCCCTGAATTTTCCTACATGAAGGTATGAAGGTTGGCTTCCCCCTAAGGGGAAGGGGGCGAGCACCGCCGCCGCCCGTCCCTGTAGCTTTCGTCCCAGACTGGGGCAAACTTCCACCGACATAAAGATGAATTCCATAAAGTACTAAGTAGTCCAGTACCTTATCATATTATTCGGACAAGGAAAGTCTTGAAAGAATTGTCAAGTGAGACTTTGGAATTCATGATATGAAATACATTAGAAGTGGTTTTAAAAGGATAAAATATATCTAAGGGGTGTAAGGTTATGATTAATTAACATTAGATCATGTGAGTAACCCACACGCAAGCGTATCAGGTCTTTGGTCAATAATAACTCACATGGTACCTCACATCCGCACTCACGGCACTCAGGGCGACACTTCCATAAGTGACGCCTGCGCTTTTCAGCAACAGTACATCAACATCATGCTCCTTTTGAGACATGGTCCCTAGCAGTTCTCTCGAACTGTAAAACGTGACGAAGCAACCTTCCCTGCTGCAAACCGTGCGACCGTCCTTGTCTAGCAACGGGGCAAGCTAGTACCAGTGCAATGCGTCTACATCATGCTCCTATTGAGTCATGGTCCCTAACAGTCCTTGGACTGTATAGTATGTGATAGATATGGTCAACCCATCCCCAGGTCGTGCACCCTTTGTACAATAAGTACGTCTGCAAGATACAATGCTCGTATCTGACCGAAGTAATGGTCGCAGATAGAGTATATAAACTCAAGAGTAAATGCAAATACTAATAAATAATATAGACGGGAGCCATCACTCCAATAATAAATAGAGTTGGACATCTCAACTCTCTTGAATGCCTATAAAGTCAGCCCCAAAAGCGCCCCTACCACTCACCACTTCCTAGTGTTTGAGCTGGAGAGAAGAAGTGGAGGAACAAACTCCCCAGCAACACAGATCTGTCTATTTAGTTATAAGAACTTTAGACAACTAGCTCCTCCCGCGGCTCCGCACGCAAGTCTGTGTATATTAACACAATATCAGCCTAGGATAAATTAGGATAATGAATGACTCACCCATTCACACCAACAAACACTCGCACACTTTGCTACTCTAAATACTAGATCAGTCTAAGCCAAACTGAGGCCATCTGTATCTAACTGAAATACAATGTTGGCACCTCTAAGAATTACAACGGGACATAGCCCTACACTATCTACTGAGTCAGCTAGTTTAGCTGGATCCTCCTGGATAGACGTGTGTCCTCTCCGTGGCCCTGACGTTCCGTGTCCCTAGACCTGTGTTCCCTACTCGGCCCTGACGCTAAGTGTCCTATGCTGCCGAGTCAACCCCGTGCCTTCTCTCGCCTTACGGCTCAGTATCGCTTGTCAATTACTTATTATTGCTTTGTTTTTGTATAGTTTCTAAGAAGGTTTGGGTCGCTTCGTTCTCACGACTTGCTTGCACATGTTGGGTCGTTTGGTCATTTCTGTACAATTGTGCTAAAACATTTCCTTTTTTGTAATTGTTCCTTTCACATTAAAAGGACAATTTATGAGGGTCTAAGTGGCCCACGTCGCCAGACGTGGTGTTCAAAGAAAAGTATAATATTTTGTTATTAATTTGGAATTAGTGACAGACAGTCACATTCCCCCCTCTGAAAATCAGACGCGTGACGTAGTTCAGCGGATGAGTTTTCACATTAGGATAAACTCGGTATTCTCATTAAAATTAAAATAGAGTCCTCTTCCCAATTGGCGGGTTAAAATATCAAATAATCTAGTTGGACTGGTTACTTAGTCCAATCAGACAAAAATCCTATTTCATTCCTAGTTGACGTTTTAAAATAATCTAATTGGACTAATTTCAATAAGAGAAAACGATCAACGTACTAGACATCAATTAGGAAGCATCCTCAGGTGCGAGCAAATCAAATGACAAGAATGTTTATAGTCTTGTTTTACATACAAGTCATTTTAAAATAAGATTTATGTAATAAAACATAAATATAATCCTATAGAATCCTTCCTGTATGTTAAAGTAATCTAATCATTATAATTTGCAGCAAGCACATTAATCTATTAAGTCTGGATCATCATCATCCACTACGTATGAATACTGTAGAGTGTGTGTAGCAATGCCCGGGTCCAGCCAGGATGTACTCTGCTTCAGGTGCACTGGTCGTTACTCGCTAGAATTTGCAGCCACCACGTTACCACGCAATGGGTGCCCTGCGGAATCCTTGCCCACATCCCGGCTCATTACGCTGCTCCACAAGATGTGCAAACTCTTTGTAAGATTGATTGCAGACCGCCTCGTCGCACAGCTGGTGAGGATGAGGCTGAATCTTGCAGACAGAGAGATTAGTTTTCACAGGAGGCGCTCTATAATGAAGTAATTTCGAAAATTATGCTTAGGAAATTTTAGGTTTCCTTCCGATAAATAATACAGAAATAGGGAGTCTTTTTGATGATGATGGCAAAGCTTTTGTGAACTTATACAGAAAAGCTGAACAGTTGAGATTAAGTAGGAATGGGATGCAAAATTTATTTTTCATTGGAGATGTTAGATTATAGATATTACTTAATAAACTAGCGTCCCACCTCGGCTTTGTATCGGGTGCTATGCTTGTATTATACATATAAACTTACTCCTTGAATCACTTTTTCTTTTAAAAAAAAAACTCATCAAAATCCGTTGCGTAGTTTTAAAGTTTTAAGCACACGTAAGGACAGACATCGGGAAGTGACTTTGTTTTATACTATGTATATAGTGATTACCACTTATTACATTATATTTTGTAAAAAAAAAACTAATTATAATATAATCGATTCCTTTCGTATCAATTATGATAATGCCGACCGTATAAAACATCTCGAAAATTATGCTTAGGATATTTTAGGTTTCCTTCCGATAAATAATACAGGAATAGGGAGTCTTTTTGATGATGATGGCGAAGCTTTTGTGAACTTATACAGAAAAGCTCAACAGTTGAGATTAAGTAGGAATGGGATGCAAAATTTATTTTTCATTGGAGAGGTTAGATTCAGCCATTCTTTAATTGGAATACTCTTTTCATGAGATTGATCGATCGTCATCATTTCAGCTGAAAGGTGTCTACTGCTAGACACAGGTTTCTCCCAAGTGTCGCTACAACGGCCGGTTCTGTTTATCACGCCTCCATCGGATTCCCGAGAACCGTACTAAGTTATTGGTACTCTTGTTGCGAGGTATTTTAACGCTGTGTCTTCAGGTATCCGATCGCAACTTTAGAACCTTTAGGCCCCATTGACCATCTGTTCTGCGAGCAATGTACCCAGCTCACTGCCACTTCAACTTATCTTCTCTCCTTATTCGATCATGCAAGGAAACTCCGAGCATAGCCCTCTCCATTGCTCTTTGGGTAACTTAAAACCATCTCATGAGGCGCATCGTGAACGACCACGTTTCAGAGCCATATGCCACTACGCACTGGCAATGTAATAGTCACACAAAATATGTAGTTCCCTAAAAACCTTGTTTGAGCTTATTCTAAGTAGGGTTTTTAAGAATAAGCTAAACCGAGGCTACACATATTAAAATAAAGTCGCTTTAGCCAGCGGCTTCGTGCACAGATTGCCGCTGGCTAAAGCTACTCCTTCTAAGAATTAGCTTGAACAAGGCTTTTAGACACCAATAACCCCGTGGATTTTAAGATCAGTTGCGTAAAAAGTACGATGATGGAGCAATTTTAAGAGATCTTCTATTCTGTAGTTTATTTAGAGGAAAGTTTGAAGTAAAGTTACTATCACATCAAATCCAAAGAAATGAGCTGTATTTAGATTTCCCGCAATATAAATATTTTGACTAGTTTTTTTTACGTTCAAGTGCGTGTTCCAAATCCCTGAACGCGCAGGGCCTCCAAATATGTGGGGCCTGTAGCATTTGCTATTCTTGCTACATGGTTTATGTGCCGTCTAACCTTTACAACAATGTCGAGTTTCCTAGCATGTTTGAAGTTTTCATCATGTCATTTAAAGTTTAGGTTTAAGGACATTTCAACTCCCAAAATCTGAAGGCGGTCGATGCACTCCAAGGATACATTCTAAAAAGCAGGAACCAATGAACGGGCTCCTTTTGGCAGTGAACGTACACGCTTGCGTACAAATAATAATCAAAAGTATCAACTTCGTTTAAGCGGCATACAGCTGATCACCCTAGATCAGCTTATTTTTTTTTTAATACGGCGTTCTTTTTGTTATGCCATCTTTCGTTAGCCAGAGTCTATACTCTTTGGGTGGGGGATAGAAGACTAGATTGCGTGCACGTTAACTTAGCGCTTAGCTGCGGGAGTGCTTAATATTGCCAGCCTAACTAATCAGTTTTCCCCTCATATAATAAAAACAATCTTTTCTATACATACTAAGAACTGTAGGCCACAACTTTATTTTAATTTAAACTTTCAAATACCGTAATAAAAGATACAATAGAAAGACAATGAGAGAGCGAACGCCGCCGGCGTTTGCTTGGGTTTAATGAATTAATATTTTTTTACTTATTAAAATAAAATCGAACACTACTTTTTACCTTTCACTTCAAAACCAGCATTTCCGACGTCTGGCTCCCAAACTCAACCGGTCTGGGGCCGCTCTCAAGCGGCTCCTGCCCAACCTTGGGGGTCCAGACGCCTCCTGCCGGAGGCTCTACGCGGGGATCGTTCGGTCCATGGCCCTCTACGGGAAGTGACGCCCGGGTGTCGCCACTGTGCGGAACGCCCGGAGGACACGGTGGAGCATTCAATCGCGGTGTGCCCTGCTTGGGCGGAGCATCGCCGTGCCCTCGTGGGGGTGATCGGCGGCGGAGACCTCTCGCGCCGGGCCTTGGTCGAGGCCATGGTCCGGAGCGAGGAGGAGTGGCAGGCGGTCGCCGACTTCTGCGAAGCAGTAATGCTAGCAAAAGTAGACGGTCTTCTTCACTCCCCAGACGCCAGGATCCTGATCCCGATTTCCAGCCACCGTAGGCGTGGGCTTGCGGACAGCAAGCAATGGGCAGCTCAACGTCCGGCCGACTGGTAAACGTCCGAATCAAGCACGAGTCGTCAACGGTGCGTAGTGTTCCATGCGCGTGTCAGGGAGATGTCAGCAAAACCGTAGCCATTAACCGTAGCTACCGTGCCCATCAGGGTCGAAAACTGGGGGTCATGGGTTGTTTTTCCGATTTCCAGCCACCGTAGGCGCGGGCTTGCGGACAGTGAATAATGGGTAGCTCGCTGTCCGGCCGTCCGGTAACTGTCCGGACCAAGCCCAAGTCGTCGACGGCGCGCGCTGTTCCCGCGCGCCTCAAGGAGTTGTCAGCAACAGCAGGGGCCCAGCCGGGTCGAAGCCTACCGGGGCCAGGGTTATCCGAAAGGGCGCTCGAGCCCCGGTATGAAGGCTTGAAGGAACGGGATGGGTTTTTTAGTCAGTAAGAGTCTGACACTATCTCCCGCTCCGCCCAAGAGCGGGGGTTGTCATAAGATGATTTTTCCCATCGAAAAAAAAAAAAAAAAAAACCTCATGCCGTAAATCGATAATTTTTCATATACAATTTTGTTCTTGGGATCCATCGATTATTTATAATACATTTATTTAGGTACTTAAAGGAAAGTAAACAAATAGATTGATTTACAGGATATTTTTATCAGCATAATTATTATAAAAAAAGTCATAAGAACCTTGTAAATCTTTTATTGAATATCTAGTAGCACTCATAGCATCAAAATCCATGCTAGTCTTTATCAGAAGGATCGGATGAGTCCATTGGAAATTTAAGCTTTGTTAATTTATGTGCAGTGATATGATGCATTTTCATTACTTATTAGGTATTATAATTCGATTGTAGATTTGTCACTATTTTTTCTTCCATCCGTCGCATGAAGTTTGCAGGATTCATGTCGTCATGATAGACAATTAAGGTTCAAATACATGGTAGCAGTCCGTTTTCAACAAACTTCCTTTTCCTGCCAGGCACCGCTCAGGTACGAATATGTAGGGAAATTTTATTGTTACGGTCACCCGAAAAATTATTTGACAAATGGGTTTAACTTTGGAAAATGGTACGAGTACCTTAGGCCCTCTTAAAAAGCACGTTTGATTTCCAAGCTAATATTCCAGCCACATCAGCCATTCACGCGTTATCCCTCTTTTTTCACGTTGCCTCTTTATCAAACATTATGTTGGATTGCATTGAATGAAACAATAATCTTATAAACCATACTCACGTTGTGATAAATAGATTGAGAAGGACCCTCTCAAGCGAAAATATGGGTCTTCAATGTGACAATTGTTAAAATGACGTCACTAGTAACAATAACTTAAACTGTGGGAATACGAGCAGTTATAGCACAAAATAGATAGGTACAGAAGACAATGTATGTACTGTCACTTTTTATACCTACGCTCGGTGGACGCACACTAATGAGCGTTTGAACCGGAACTGTTCGACGAGTGAGCCGAGATGCGACCGAGACATGCGGTGTCAATTGCGTTACTCGAGCACGCTTTGTATGTAGATTGACTTCTGTACCTATCTATTTTGCGGTTATAGTAACGGTTAAGAAAGATGCCAAGCAATGATAGTCTCTGTGTATCATCTTTTTTTTAAGGTAGGAAATCATCCAATAACATCTCCCGCCCTTCGTTGGGGCGGGACGGCGTGTCAGACTTTTACTGTCTAAAATTCACTCCTTTTCCTTCTTTGCCTTCTTTCCAGGGCCCCGGGTTCTCTTTTTCGGGGGCCCCAGTAGGCTTCGACCCTGCTAGTCCCGACATCTTGAAGCACGCGTGGAACACTACGCTCCGTCGACGACTTAGGCTCGGTCCGAGCGGTTACCGGACGGTTGGATGATGAACTACCCATTGCTCAGTCAGAATCTGGCGGCTGGGGCGTGAAGGCCGTTGCCTTGCGCGTGCGGCCGCCTTCTTTGCTAGCATTACTGTTTAAGGAGGCGACCGCCTGCCACTCCGCCTCGCTCCAAATCATGGCCTGTACCAAAGCAGAGGTTTGTATATCATCTGTTTTGTACTTTTATAACTTATTAAAATATTATTGGATTAGAATAAACTTCTGTTTTTAATAAAACACTAATTTTATTAGGTTTTTTTATTTTTTCCACACATTAAAGGATGACTCACGCTAGACCGTGTCGGGTCCGAGCCGAGTGTCGGCCGTAGCACGGTCACCGAGCCGGTTCCGTGTCTGAAATTACTAAAACGGGCCTCGACCGGGCAATCATCGTTGCGCTGTGATACAGTATACTCGTCCGAGAAAAATCAGTGTTGTAACTAAACTACAATCATGTTCAATTTTAACGATCTGGAATTAGCGGCTATTGCGATCGCTCTGGATGACGAAGAATCTGAAGAATCTTCAACTACAAGGAAATGGAGTGTGCATCCACTTTGGAGAGAGCGACAAGAGAAAGGAGAATATGTGAATCTTTGTAAAGATCTACGTAGTTATGAAGACAAATATTGGGACTACTTTAAAATGACTAAGGAATCTTTTGACATCTTACACATGAAAATTAAAGATGATTTGACCAAAGGCAATACAAAGTTTCAGATTCCTATTTCATCCAAACATCGATTAGCTCTTACTCTCAGGTATGTATCTTTATAAACTTTTTATAAGTCTATATAGTATCTATATATATATAAGTAATTTTATACAAGCTTTCCCTAGTTTAGGGTCAGAAGCCCGTGTGTGATTATCATTAAAAAAAAAACAAAAAACCCGACGGCGTACCGAAACAACTGAAAAGAAAAAAAACAAGTTTATTTAAAATGTAGACCTATTCAACTTTACAAAATAATGGTCCCCGACTGTTAAAGTTGCTATTAACAGAAATTGACTGCTATATTTGTTTACTTTGGGTACGCAGTCGGGGTTTTTTTTTTTTTTTTTTTTTAATAATTGATTTTTATTTTGGTCTTTTTAGTTAGGTTGTGGTTTAATTATTTTTTATTTTATTTTCCTGTAGGAATTTCGGGATAAAAATGTATCCTATTATAATCCCGTGATCAAGACGAATCTAACGATACCTCATACATCAAAATCCATCAAGCCGTTTAGGCTACAGGAGGCCACAAAGAAACAGGCATACATACATACACTCGAAATACATTACCCATTAAGGGGCCGGCGACGGATGAATTTCCATACAAACGTAATACCACGCTCATTTACAGTTGGAGCATATTTCCAACATAAATGATGATATTCGGTTATAGACAATATTTATCTAGGTTCCTACGTCGAGAATATTAGAAATATTGTTATTTTTAATACAGGAAAAGCCAAATGGCATGTTTTGCCATTTACGCTGTAAAAAAGTGCGAAATAAAATTCGCTTAAATTTCTTTTTGTTTTTTAAAAAAGAAAGACGTAGGAACCTAGATAAATATTGTCTATAACCGAATATCATCATAATATGTTGGAAATATGCTCCAACTGCAAATGAGCGTGGTATTACGTTTGTATGGAAATTCATCCGTTGCCGGCCCCTTAAAAAGGAGAGACGGTTGGGTTTCTGGCAGTAGCACAGTCGGTCAGAGGCAGAGAAATCATGTACATTAATATTATTACAAAGAAAAATTCATTAATTTAATTTACACATATATTTGTTGAACTATTACAATCACAATAATTTTAATCAGATATAAAATGAGATAAATAAGTTCCAGCAGAATTTTCTGTAGATATTGATGGCAGATTTTCGTCTAATGGAGCAGGAGCTTGGACTGTAGGAGATATCGATGGCTGCTCTGTACCAGTTGAGTCTTGTGATTGACGAGATGAATCCAAAATGGTCGATGCCGATGGTGGAATTTCTGTGTATTGTAACATAATTGGTGTTGAGGCCGATGACGAAGGTGTTGATTCATTAATCACAATCGATGATGAGGCCGATGACGACGGGGTCGATTCATTATACATCTGTTCGAGTTCCAGTTCCTGTACAACTGCAAACAGTCGTCCCTTTGCGACATGTTGGTAATATGGAGAAAATGTTTTCACTGTACTCGACAGACCATTGAAAAAATCATCTATAGGGTGTGATTTATTATATTCATTTTGCTTCTTTGCGTTATTTTCAAGAATGTACTTCATCAAGGTATCGGATGAGGATTGTTTGTGTGGAACTGTACTACGACGTTTACTGACTTTAGCACTGCTACGGTTACTACTTTGACCACTCTGTTGTGTTGTAAATTGATCAATCCTTTGTACTTCTGTGGCCCTGTCTCCTATAACCCCTCGTTCGCTGTCTGTGTCTCCTTCGTTTCTTATCTCTTGCATGGATTGATTATTGTATGTCCCTGTCTCCTGTGACTCTTGCTCTTGTTGTATCTCCGATTCATTTGTGTCTGCGTCGTCGTCATCGATGTTGGATCTCGTTTTACGATCTTGAATGTAGGGTAGCAAAAATTGTAGAATCTCCTCATACTTATATTTCTTTATAACGGTAGAACTTTGCCCACTTTTTGTTTTTCTATTGTTTAGTGACCTTTTGAATTGATCTCTAATATTTGACCATCTTTTTTTGCAATTCACATCTGTAACAAATAATAATAATGCAATATTTTTGTGTTTCAGGTTTTTGACAACCGGGGATTCGTTTAAAACGATTTCATTGAATTATCGGGTTGGTCACTCAACTGTAGTTCAAATCATAAAGGAAACATGTCGAGCTATAGTCAACAGATTAATAAATGAAGTAATGCCACAGCCAAATGAAGAGACATGGAAAAGTATTGCTCATGAATTCCAAAGGCTATGGCAATTTCCAAACTGTATAGGGGCGTTGGATGGAAAACACGTTACTATTGAAGCACCAGCTAACAGTGGATCTGTATACTTCAATTACAAGAAAACGTATTCCATTGTATTGTTGGCACTGGTGGATGCTCATTACAATTTTATTTTCATCGATGTTGGGTCCTACGGCCGCAATAGTGACGGTGGTATATTTGCAAATAGTTCTTTGGGACAACGATTGAATAACAATTCACTAAATATACCCATCGGAAAACATTTGCCCAATACCACAATAACTTCACCGTATGTCATAGTTGGCGATGAAGCCTTTCCTTTAAAAACTTATTTAATGCGACCATATCCACGTGATCAGGCCGCTACAAATAGTGCTAATGCATATTTCAATCAGAGATTGACGCTGGCTAGACGACTAGTTGAAAATGCCTTTGGCATATTGACACAAAAATTCAGAATTTATTCTAGAAGAATCAAATCTAAACCAGAAAATGTGGATTACATTATTTTAAGTACTTGTGTACTCCATAATTTTTTACGACAAAGAAACGACATTGGATATTTAAGGCAAGATTCAACAGCTACAACAGACAATTCGTTAAGACCATTGCTCGCTCATGTTGGGAGGCCTTCTAATAATGGTTTTGAGGTTAGAGAAATCTTTAAAAATTATTTTGTCTCTGAACGTAATAACGAAATAATGTAATACTCAAAACGTAAATAAACGCATTAAAAATTCATAATCTGTGCGCGAGAAGTTGAGACAGTGCTTTGAGCGGTCTATGCAGCGTGCATTGAGCGCAAGTCTCAACTTGTCGCGCATGGCTAATAGATAAGTTCCTAAGGTTGATTAATAAAGTACAATACAATGTATCTGCTTACCAGTTTGTTTGATTTCTTCGCTTATTTTGACCCATAATGAAGACTTATAATTGGAGTCCATATATTTCCCATCGCTCATATCATATAATGCTGGATACTTCCTCACAGCCTCAATCAAACGTTCGTTGTTCATTTTCCGACGACGAACAAAACGTCAGAGCACTGTATAGCATCACTACCGACTGCTCGGGCGCAGCTCGGCGGCGCTGTATTCATGCAACGGGCCGTGGCCGAGCCGAAGCGGGACCGAGTTGTTTCCGAGCGTTGTCCGTTGCTCGGGCGTCACTCGGTTGCCGCTCGGTATAACGTGAGTGTGTTCATACAAAATATATGTAATATTAGTTGACCGTGCTACGGCCGACACTCGGCTCGGACCCGACACGGTCTAGCGTGAGTCATCCTTAAATCTTAAACTACTTATGAAAATCATTACAGTAACGCTTGCGCTTTTGTATTGCCTCTTGCAGGGGCTTTGTTTATTTATGTGCAATGGTATGAATTATCCCTTACTACAATACAATTCTGTTTTAGATTTGGCACTATTTATTCTTTCATGAATGAAGTTTGCAGAATTCATATCGTCATGATAGTCACTTGATTAAGATTTAAGGACATAGTAGCAGTCTATTTTCAACAAACCATGTTGACTTGCTAGGTACCGTTCGGGAACGCATATTTAGAGAAATTTTATTGTGATGGTCACCCGAAAAATCATTTGAGAAATGGGTCTAATTTTGGAAAATGGTATCGCAGGCCCAATATTTTCTCATTTCTCTTCACAAACACGTTTGACTTTCAAGATAATATCCCTGCTAGCACTTTTTATCACTTTTGGTATATAATGACGACTATTTACTTTAGAAACTTTACTAACACCTAGATGATAAGTTTGCTACTAACCATTGGATCAATGATGTCTGAATAAATAAAATTATTATTCCTTTATTATTCATTTCAGCATATTAATTACATTTTTAAATATTCCTTAAAAAAATTATAAAAAAAAAACATTTAAAAATATAAAAAACAGTGTCCCACCGGTATCGGGAATAGGGTCCAAGCTACCGGTGGTCAGGGCTCCAGAGAAAGGAACCTCCTGACTATACGAGCCGTGTCCAGAAGTACCGCTTTCTGAATCAAGCCCTTGATCCAGTCGCCTAACGAGAGCCTCCTAAGGTGTTGGTCGAGGCTCTTGGCTATTAAGCCATTGGCTGAAACGACTATCGGTACAATAATCGCTGAATCCATTTCCCACATGTCGACAACCTCGCGAGCCAAGTCAATATACTTGATTTGCTTATCTTTCTCGGCTTTCGCGAGGTTCTCGTCATGCGGAACGGATATGTCAACAATCATTGCACGCCTCTCGCTTCGATCCACCACCACTATATCAGGCTTATTGGCTACAATAGTCCTGTCAGTGATGATGGACCGATCCCAGTACAACGTGATATCGCCATTATCGAGAACTGGGTCGGGCACATACCTGTAGTATGGCACCTCCGATTCCACAAGAGAGTATTTCATTATATTAAATTATTATTATTATTAGTATTATTATTATTATTTTCTAAGTTAATGTTATGAAATATTTCAAAATAACCACAAAATGTTTAAAATCTCATACAAAATTACGATAATTACTTACTTAAAAAATTATTTTCAGCTATAATTCCAGGTTAAATCTCACTACCGTATTTGAATCACCTTTATTCTTGTTCAGCGAATGGTAAACTAACTAATACTCATCGCTAAACCAAAACAAAAAAGACAGATTTAGAATTTAACTTTATCGAGGTGCCACTGGACACGCCTAGCGTGTCCATGTTTAACAAGATGCAGTGCCGCCGACACGCCTGGTGTGTCCGCGTGGCTTTATAGGGCGGTATCGCTATGAACTTCAAAAGAATTGCGGTGGTAGTGAACGTGTTAAGTGTCAGGGGATTAATGACCTGGAAAATTGCCGTTTTTACGTAAATCACCAAAAAAAAACTTTTTCTAGGAAAAAAAAAACTAGAAACCAAAATTGTTGGCCAAATAAATTTCGTAGAAACGTGTGTACAAAAAGAAAATTAACTTTTTTTCAATGTCATTCAAGTTTTACAGACGTATGTACAATCGGCGCTCAAGGGGTTAAAAGATCATTTTGATGGGAAGCTGTGCTGATATTTACATTTATATCTTAGCAGAGGATGATAGAAATCTGGTAGTAACAAATTCATTGAGGCAATTCCATAAACACCAGTGCTCTCCTGGACAACCACCTAACACCACTCACCAGCTAACATACCTCCATTTCTTCACTACAAACTTCACAGGAAAACCGCAACATGAAAAAAAATAACAGTTGTAGTCGTTCACATTTACAGAAACGCTATTTAAAAGTCACCTTATATAAAATTAGGGTTTTATTACATACCCTTAATAATATTGATAAAAGTAAATTCGCCATCGCTCCGCACACTTTCACTTTATTTCTATGGCTTTACACAAGAATAAGACATTGAATGCCAAACCACAACGCTGTTGAAGATCCTAAACGAAGACTGCAGATCCATAAGATGTCGAAATTATTATTTGTGTGAGATTTGCGCATACAACAGTAACTTTTAATAAATATATTGCATTAATTGATTAATTGCAGTCGCCCCGCACACTTTGACTTGATTTCTATGGCCTAAGACAAGGATAAGACATTGAATGCCAAGACAGATATTAAAAAGATTGCATTAATTTTAAACCTCGCATCAATGGTGAAAGATCTCCAGTGACGTGTGATCCCTGAATTTGAACGAATCGCTAAATGCTTCTATGTCACGACGCTCATGTTTGTCGCCATGTAAGTTTCTCAAATAGATGACATGGCTTTTGGGTTGTTACAATGCTAAACTGTAAACTGGGTAAATGCAACTTGCGCCTTGCAGGCATTTTCATAACCTTGAGTTCGTTTATGTATGGATGTTACACGACTGCTGCACGAGATATTAAAAGTAAATACTTGCATTCTGAATGCGCTGAATTAGCCTGCCAGTCCTATCAAGTAAGCATCGACCCTAAACAGTATCGCAGTATTAGCGTTTTGGTAGGATTTGTCAGTCAAGCAGGTATTTACGGAGCGGAACACCAAGTTATTTACGTATTCATAAACTATTGCGCTTCACTATCAACGACTTCATCGCTGCTTACCATCAGGCGGGATCGCAATCAAGCACTAGTTTATGTCACTTCAAAAAATACCTTTGTATATTTATAGCGTTTTTTAAATTGATATAAACTAGCACTTGACTGCGATCCCACCTGACCTGTTGCATCTAATTAGACTTATTGTGAGTTGAAAAAGGTTAAACAGCTTGATTATTTGAGTAATATTTAATTAGTTACAACATAAAACATGAACATGATATTATTTTTGGATTAATTTTCTTATTCTTGCAGCCCCAGGTTATAAAACACCCATTCTCATTAAAAAAATACCAACATTATAGTTTTACTTTGCTCACAAGTTTGTGTTTAGCGAGCAATGAGTAACTCGCCTTCTGATTGGGACTAGGTTGGAGATTTAAAGTGCGTTGTGTTCTATGCGCACTTCTTCTTGCAAGGACTGATGCCTACCAGGGCTGCAAGATTATTCATGAAAGTCACTTTAGCCCTGGAACCCAAAAAATACTGAAGTAACACGGGTGAGTTTTAGTTCGCAAACGTTTGATAATCTCTTTAGCAGCACAGAGAGTTATAGGATTGATAAAATTATGATGTGACTCCACCTCAAAGAAAAACATGTTTAGATATAACAAAAAATATATTTTTTAAAGAATAAAATAAATATTACACCTACATGTGCCAAGGTAAATATTTAATTTTATAACAAATAATTATAAGTGTTCCAAACCTTGGAATTTCCAATACGTGTCCCCTCCATTTCCGTCTCTCAAATATTGATTTTTAAAACACGCTAATACATTTTTTATTATATTTATGGTTTACCAAAAAAACGTAAATACAGACAAAGCAACACACACAATTTTGAACAATAAATACAGATATAAAGGTAGTACAATTAATGTTATTAATCCTAACACCTTACTTTTTCTACGTGCATATAATGTGCCTGTTAGTCCATCTTTCACTATGTATTTTCTGAGGCCAATCAACACTGATAATATATATTCTGTCCAGTCAATATCTTTTACGTCAAAATTGAAAATATCACGATCTTCTTTTGAAAGACTATTGTAAAGTGCTTCTGTGTTTTTGTCATCAAACTGCCAACGGTTAAGCATAAAGTAAGACAGTTTCGTTACCATCCTGTACATTTTTTGTGCTAGTTTTGCGAATCTGTAAAGAAAAAAATACTTTTTCATTACTCATACTCTGAAAGTAGGTCTGAAGTTGCCTGAGGAGCGGGCTGAAAGTGATACTTTTCATCCCTAGGGAGTTTTACTTTACAACTGACAGCTGTCAAATTATTAAAAAAAAAACTAGTTCAATCTTCACATTTCTATTGAACCATGTTCCAATTTTCCATACAGCCAGTCAATCACAGCGCGATATAAAATTGAAATAACTTAAAGACAAGTATTAATTAAATAATGTTATATTTTAAGTGATTTATTTATTCAACTATTTCTTTAAAATACTTTATTTTTAAAAGATTACAATTAATTTCTAATTTTTCATTAATGAGGCTGAATAGCTGGCCGGCCGCAGAAAAAAAAAAACAAAATGGCGGGAAAGTGGCAATCAGTCGTTGGTTTTTTCGAGTTTTGTTTACATTTCCGTACCACGAGATTTGTATTAACACGTTATGTTTATCAGATTAAAATAGTGATTTAATGCCTAATTTCATAAGAGAAGAGGCTAAAGCAGTCGTGGAATACCTTTTACCGCCTAAATCAGAAGAAAGATACCTACTTAAAATCATAGGTACGACGACTAAGGTTTTACAAACTTTTTATTTTATTTTTAGTTTCCTCGTATTCGTAATGAAAAGCACAGTGTTTACCTCGGGGTGAAAGTAACCCATTTAACCCCTCGAATTAGCGACCTCGCTTCGCTCGCCCGCCAACTCCTTCTCGGGACGAAATGAGTTACTTTCACCCCTAGTGTAACAATGTACTATTTCATTACTCATACTCTGAAAGTAGGTCTGAACTTGCCTGAGGAGCGGGCTGAAAGTGATACTTTTCATCCCTGGGGAGTTTTACTTTACAACTGACAGCTGTCAAATTATTAAAAAAAAAAAACTAATTCTATCTTCACATTTCTATTGAACCATGTTCCAATTTTTCATACAGCCAGTCAATCACAGCGCGATATAAAATTGAAATAACTTAAAGACAAGTATTAATTAAATAATGTTATATTTTAAGTGATTTATTTGTTCAACTATTTCTTCAAAATACTTTATTTTTAAAAGATTACAATTAATTTCTAATTTTTCATTAATGAGGCTGAATAGCTGGCCGGCCGCAGAAAAAAAAAAAAAACAAAATTGCGGGAAAGTGGCAATCAGTCGTTGGTTTTTTCGAGTTTTGTTTACATTTCCGTACAACAGATATTTGTATTAACACGTTATGTTTATCAGATTAAAATAGTGATTTAACGCCTAATTTCATAAAAGAAGAGGCTAAAGCAGTAGTGGAATACCTTTTACCGCCTAAATCAGAAGAAAGATACCTACTTAAAATCATAGGTACGACGACTCAGGTTTTACAAACTTTTTATTTGATTTTTAGTTTTCTCGTATTCGTAATGAAAAGCACAGTGTTTACCTCGGGGTGAAAGTAACCCATTTAACCCCTCGAATTAGCGACCTCGCTGCGCTTGGCCGCCAACTCCTTCTCGGGACGAAATCAGTTACTTTCACCCCTAATGTAACAATGTACCGACTTCGAAAAGGAGGAGGTTCTATATTCGCCTGAATGTATTTTTTTTTTAATGTATATTCACTGATATCTCAGCCAATTGGAGACCGATTTTGAAAATTTTTTCTATTATTTTTTTTTATTCAAAGGTTATGCTTCCAAGTTGGTCCCATAGAAATAATGTTATGATCTGATCATGAACTTTGAAGATAAGGAACAGAACTCCTCATAGATACACAGCAGAACTGTTTTATCAAGTAAAATTGCTTTGTTTATACGTGTAGTCAATGACTGACTGAAAGAAAAGGGGGAGGGGGATGTATCGAACTGATCAGATGATGAAGTTGGAAGGTAAATTAAAGTAATCTAACTGTGTTTGGGATTATTAGTATCATTATGTGATGCGCTCTAGCTATAAAGTATTTAAGTTTGGCTGAGGGTACCTAATTTTTAGTGGTGGTACTATAAATAAAAAGTGTAAAATAAAAAACTTTTTACAAAAAAAAACCAGATTCAATGTAAAAAAAAAAACACTGAAAGGTACAAAATAACTTTTGTTTTGGAAACCGGTTTTAAATGACGAAGAGACTAAACTATTACAGAAACATCGACTTCCAAAATTATAGTTATTTTGTACTTTTCAGTGTTTTTTTAACATTGAAGTCGGTTATAATTTTTTTTTTGTAAAAGTTTTTTTAGGGTACCGTACCTAACTTGGCATAAACAGAAACCATAAAGGATCACTTCGTTGTCCAAATTCAATGAAACTTGGAATATACCTGTATTCCAAGTTTCATTGTTGACCATGAGCTGAAATAGCACTAAGGATACTTTTCTTCTTAGTCCGGGGTTACCTTGGGATAATATCACCCCGGGCGCAGCCGCTGACAGTAGTAAGGTAATATTAAAAAACCAGACAAGTGTGAATCGGACTCACGCGCTGAGGGTTCCGTCCAAATTACCTATGAAAATAGTTTTTGCATTGACATAACAAACAATTTTAGAATTTTGTGCTTGTTTCGTGCCAAATTTCAGGATTCTAGGTCAACTGAAAGTACCCTAATTTTGATTCCCTTGAGGGTGTCAAAATATACGTTTTTTGGGACATAAACGGCCGTATCTTTGTGTTCTTTAACTCAAAGTTTGATTTTTTATAGTTTTAAGGAACCGAAGATTAGAGCATATGGTTTTAATTTCAACTCGATACCTCCACGGAAACCTAAAAAGATACTTACGAGTATATTATAATACTTACGTATAAATTACACTATAACGAAATATGTAAAAAGGTAGTATTATTTCACACTTCTGTTTTTATAAGCGCCACAGTTTGGCAGTCCTTTATATCAAGCAATAATGCGTTCCACCACCATTATTCGATATTATTAACATGATCATACCTTCTTTTTTTTCCAATCATTACGCTTATACCATCTACAATGTAAGCAGGTATAATGTGCAATATCCAAGAGTATATCCAAAAAAGAAAAGGATTTTCTGTGCAGAAGGAAAACTCATATCCTACCATCATCGGTGTAGGGTAGTTTCTTGCTTCATTTTCCATGATAACGTCGAATTTTTCTGTGGAAAAAGAATAACTGTAAATCTATTTACGCATTGCTTTAATTACAATACTTTCAAGAGAAGTCGTGATTGTCATGGTATGTGTGATACATGAGAATAATTAAGTGTTAAAAAAATCTGTGAGGATACAAAGTATTAACCATCCCCATTCATGCTTAGTATACATACATGAATGTAGAGATGGTTGAAGGATATAGAAAGACCAAAAAACGAAAGCAGAGCAATTTTTCTAAAAAAGGTCAAGTCACTAATTTTTAATAAGTTTGAAGTTGAGACCTCTTTTGCATACTGTACCTATTGCATATTGTTGTACTAATAGATATAGGATACAAAAAAGGTCTCCTACGAAACGGCTAGCCAACATGAAATTTGGAGATAACAGTCCTTTGCAAACTAGAGTTATCATTGTTCGTGCAAACGAGCATCTGAAGAAACACTGCGTTTTTGTTAATAAAAATCTAATACACCCAGACCGGGAGAAGTCATTAGATTTTAATTTTATTTTTTTCGTTTAAAAATATAAATCAAGAAATAGGATTTATTTGGTTCTCAAAGTCTTCAACTTTTGATATTATTATTTAATTTTGTGAAGGTCTTACCCCAAGTTAGAAGATTTCGAGACCCGGAACAAAGCGAGTAAATCTTTGTTTCGTTTTCACCTGCAGCTCGATTCCTAGCCGTTTTCCATGCAGCAGCTAAAATTGCATTATTAACATAGTCTACAGGTATAAACTCAAGTGAGATTGAATTTTTTACAAAACACGTGTGCAAGACACCTAATCCCGTTGCGACGAATAACTGAAAGAAGAAAAAAAAATAGTTTTTGTATTATTATCTCTGTGCTTGGATCACAGACTTCCTGAATTACCGATCCATTCAAATAGTCATCGATGAATGCTCATCCGGTCAAATGGCCCTTAATTCCGGGGCCACTCAGGGGTCAGTGCTCTCGGCAATATTGATCTTACTGCACATAAACGGTCTGCTTACGCCTAGTACCTTTAGGTAAGCACACTTTAACATTTTTACTGAGAGTTACATATCCAGTGCATAAACTATTGGGTCACAAATCCAGTCTCTTCAAGAGGCTAGGTTTGAGTGCTTGAACTCATCTTTGCAAGCAGTTTCAGCATATTATGTGAGGCCAGTTTGGTCACATTCAATTTGCTGCTTATGCCAAGTTGTGTCTATTTTCTGCTGAAAGGAGTAAAATTAACTGTGCTTCAATTTTTCTGGGCGTAACCGTGCTGATAACCGACCATCTTGATCTTCTTGGGGTTACGTTAACATCGACTCTCAACTTTTTGCGTATATCGAAGCAAAAACTCAACTGGCTGCAAAAAAGTTGGGAATCCTTGCAAAGGCCAGACAGTTACTTCACGCCGGAACGGCTGCTCAAAATGTATCAAGAGCAAGTTCAATCGTGCATCTCCATATACTCCTACTGTTCTCATCTTTGGGACAGATCTGCCAGACACTAACTTGATGCATTTGAGTCGATTGAGAAGCGAGCCAAAGAGTTTATTGGCAGTGATGGCCGTTAAGTTGAGGCTTCAATGTCTTGAGCATCAAAGTCGAGTTGCTAGCCTGTCAGTTTTCTACCGGTCGTATTTCAGAGAGTGTGCGTCGGAATCGCATATCCTAATTCCGCTAAGACCATTCCGTCATCGCACCATAAGGCGAACGGTGGGGGTTATGCACCACCGATCCACGGTGGACATATCATCTATGCGCACAAAACGTTTTGAGACAATTTTATTTATTATGCTCTTCGATATCTGAGTGCAAAAACCGTTTATCCGCTAGAAGATAAAGTAAATTGAATTCAGAACATCGTATGCACTAATTTTGTGTATTCAAAACATCATTAAATCTATTTACTTCTATCTTCATGATGCCAAATTTATCATACAATTTTTTTTTAAATTTGTTAAAAACTCAGAATCGAAACCTCCTTGGTGAACTTTTTTGTATTTTCTTTTTTGCATTTAGTCATTTCCTCGCTGAGATGGGATAAAAAGTCACGTGTTGCACTCGAGTGCAAAGATTTTTCACCTCGTGCTGTTTTGATCCCCTCGCTAACGCTCAGGATTATAATTTTTGGATCACGAGCGTGGCGAGTGAATTTTAGAATCCGTCACTTGCTCGATTTTTTATATTGAACACACTGTTAAAAAGCAACTTTGCACTCTTGTATAACAAATAATTATGTAACTATTGTACAAGTCTGCTTATTCAGGCTGTAGCAAAAATAGTGGTCCAACGCTAAAGGTTCGATACACCATATATCCAGCTATCACATACCCCAATTTAAAACCACTTTTTACCATAGGTCTCAGAATAAAACTGATCTTTATATATTTTTTGAAAAACAACACCTTGCGACACTAATTTGGCTCTAACTTCAACAAAAAAACTTTTTATTTTATATCATCATCATCATTTTAGCCGATACACGTCCACTGTTGGACATAGGCCTCCCCCAAGCGTCGCCACATCGAACGTTCCTGTGCGTCCCGCATCCATCGGTTTCCTGCTACCTTCACCAGGTCATCGGTCCACCTTGTAGGAGGCCTTCCAACACTGCGCCTTCCGGTTCGCGGTCGCCACTCCAAAACCTTTCGGCCCCAACGGCCATCTGTTCTGCGAGCAATGTGCCCTGCCCATTGCCACTTAAGTTTGGCAATTCTTTGTGCTATGTCGGCAACCTTAGTTTTCCTGCGGATATCTTCATTTTTTATTCGACCACGCAAGGAAACTCCGAGCATAGCCCTTTCCATTGCTCTTTGGGTGACTTTAAGCCTTCTGATGAGGCCCATTGTGAGCGACCACGTTTCGGAGCCATAGGTCATCACTGGCAACACGCACTGGTTAAAGACTTTCGCCTTGAGACACTGTGGTATGTTGGACGAGAAGATACCGCGTAGCTTCGCGAACGCTGCCCAACCGAGTTGGATTCGACGGTTGACCTCTTTCTCGAAGTTAGACCTACCCAACTGGACTGTCTGTCCGAGGTAGACGTAATCGTCCACAACTTCGAGTGTAGAGTCTCCGATCTTGATAGGAGTGGGCGCTACATGGTTGTTAATCATGATTTTGGTTTTATCCATGTTCATTTTAAGACCCACTCTTAGAGAAGCTCTACTGAGGTCATTGAGCATTGTGCTGAGCTCCTCCATAGTCTCCGCCATGACTACAATGTCGTCGGCAAACCGAAGGTGAGTGATGTACTCGCCATTGACATTAGTGCCTAGTCCACTCCAGTCCAGAACCTTGAAGACATCCTCCATTGCGGCCGTGAACAGTTTCGGAGAGATGACGTCTCCCTGCCTCACACCTCGCTGCAGGAGGACAGGTTTCGAGGTCTGGTCCTGGAGTCGGACTGACATGGTGGCGTTTTCGTACAAACACCTCAGCACTTCGATGTACCGATAGTCAATTTGGCACCTCTGGAGAGATTGCAGCACAGCCCAAGTCTCGATCGAATCAAAAGCTTTCTCGTAGTCCACAAACGCTAGGCAGAGAGGCAGGTTATACTCCTCGGTCTTCTGTATGACCTGCCGTAGCGTATGTATGTGGTCTACGGTGCTGAAACCTTTTCGGAATCCGGCTTGTTCGGGAGGCTGGAAGTCGTCAAACCTGCGCGCAAGACGGTTCGTGATGACCCTGGAAAACAGCTTGTAGACATGGCTCAGAAGTGAGATGGGCCTGTAATTCTTCAGCAGGGTTTTATCACCCTTCTTAAAGAAGAGTACCACCACACTTCTGCTCCATGCCTGTGGCGTTTTTCCCTCGAGTATGACGGAATCGAACAACTTCTGAAGGGCCTTTAGGACCGGTTTTCCACCCGCCTTCAGGAGCTCAGTCGTAATTCCGTCCTCACCCGACGCCTTGTTGTTCTTCATCTGCTTCAGAGCCATCCTAATCTCGTACAGGCTGACGTCCGGGATATCTTCAGTGTAGTGTCGAGTCAATCTAGCTCTTGGGTCGTTTGCCAGATTTGTAGCGGGTTTGGAGATCGACGTGTATAACTGTTCATAAAATGCCTCGATCTCTCCCAGAAGCTCCGATTTGGCGGATATGACTCTGCCATCTTCGGTCTTCAGTTTCGTGAGTTGGCTCTGCCCAATAGACAGATCCCGTGCAAAAACTTTGGAGCCCTTATTCCGCACAATCGCGTCCTTAATCCTCTCGGTATTAAATCGGAAGAAGGAGTTCATCATGTAGAGGCCCTCCTTCTCCATAAAACTAGCCAGTAGGTGTCCCCGGCGGTTCCGATGTCCAAATCCAAATTGCCCCACTTGCAGCTCATCACCGTCTCGTTTGCCCAGTTTCGCATTAAAGTCCCCCATGACAACGGTGAAGTGAGTCTTAGAACCATGCATGGCTCTGGATATATCCTCATACATGGATTCCACTTCGTCATCGGGGTGTGTCGAGGTCGGGGCGTAAACCTGTATGACCTTCAACGAATATCTTGATGATATTCTGAGTATCAGGTACGCCACCCTGGTCGACACACTCTCGACTCTCACCACATTGTCCACGAGGGACCTGTGGACGATAAACCCGACACCACCCTGGGACTGCTGATCACCCTCCCGGAAGTAAAGCAGGTTACCGGATTTGAGAATTATCGTGTCCTCCCCCAGTCTTCGGACTTCGGATAATCCCACAATACTCCATCGTAACCCGCTCAACTCTTCCTCCAGTTCGATGATCTTCTCGTCGGACCGGAGTGTACGTACGTTATAGGTTGCCAGGTCCAGTCGTCGACGGTTAAACGCCCGGAGATTCTTAGCACCCCCGACCCCAGGGCTGCGCCCACGCCCGTCCACGTCAACACAACCACTGGGGTCGCCGGGCACTTGGGGCCTGTGCGTATTTCTATGTTGCATTGTGGGGGTTCGGACCATAACCCGCCACGCTGGTCCAGTGCGTGTTGGCGGGTTATGGTCCGGCGTCGCCATATCCTCGTCCGTTTTTCAGCAGGGTGCACCACGTGCAGGTGAGGTTGGCTTGGGTCCCGACAGATGTTGGTTGGGACCCCGTATACACCCCATTTTTTTTATATTACTGCTGAATACATGTGCTATAATATGCAAGTAACTGTTTTACTGTAAACTTAAAGATATTAAAGGGAAAATCTGTTTATTTCAAATTTTAAATAAACACATTTTTGAAGACTATATCTTCAGATAATCACTAGACTTTGGGCGCGAATGGTGTAAAAGAAATATACTACATTGTCGGTGTCCATTATCGAAAAAATATGTCCTTTAAATGCAGATTTTAATGTGGTATAAAAAAAACTGATACCATGATTTAAAAAAGAAGTTATTGTCATTTAATTTGAAAAGGAGCTGAATTTGAAAAAAATACCCTATTTAATTTAAGTACGTTACCGATGATATACCGATTTGACTCGACACCACACTGAAGATATCCCGGACGTCAGCCTGTACGAGATTAGGATGGCTCTGAAGCAGATGAAGAACAACAAGGCGTCGGGTGAGGACGGAATTACGGCTGAGCTCCTGAAGGCGGGTGGAAAACCCGTCCTAAAGGCCCTTCAGAAATTGTTCGATTCCGTCATACTCGAGGGAAAAACGCCACAGGCATGGAGCAGAAGTGTGGTGGTACTCTTCTTTAAGAAGGGTGATAAAACCCTGCTGAAGAATTACAGGCCCATTTCACTTCTGAGCCATGTCTACAAGCTGTTTTCCAGGGTCATCACGAACCGTCTTGCGCGCAGGTTTAACGACTTCCAGCCTCCCGAACAAGCCGGATTCCGAAAAGGTTTCAGCACCGTAGACCACATACATACGTTACGGCAGGTCATACAGAAGACCGAGGAGTATAACCTGCCTCTCTGCCTAGCGTTTGTGGACTACGAGAAAGCTTTTGATTCGATCGAGACTTGGGCTGTGCTGCAATCTCTCCAGAGGTGCCAAATTGACTATCGGTACATCGAAGTGCTGAGGTGTTTGTACGAAAACGCCACCATGTCAGTCCGACTCCAGGACCAGACCTCGAAACCTATCCTCCTGCAGCGAGGTGTGAGGCAGGGAGATGTCATCTCTCCGAAACTGTTCACGGCCGCAATGGAGGATGTCTTCAAGGTTCTGGACTGGAGTGGACTAGGCATTAATGTCAATGGCGAGTACATCACTCACCTTGGGTTTGCTGACGACATAGTAGTCATGGCGGAGACTATGGAGGAGCTCAGCACAATGCTCAATGACCTCAGTAGAGCTTCTCTAAGAGTGGGTCTTAAAATGAACATGGATAAAACCAAAATCATGATTAACAACCATGTAGCGCCCACTCCTATCAAGGTCGGAGACTTTACACTCGTAGTTCTGGACGATTACGTCTACCTCGGACAGACAGTCCAGTTGGGTTCAACTTCGAGAAAGAGGTCGACCGTCGAATCCAACACGGTTGGGCAGCGTTCGGGAAGCTACGCGGTATCTTCTCGTCCAACATACCACAGTGTCTCAAGACGAAAGTCTTTAATCAGTGCGTGTTGCCAGTGATGACTTATGGCTCCGAAACGTGGTCGCTCACAATGGGCCTCATCAGAAGGCTCAAAGTCACCCAAAGAGCAATGGAAAGGGCTATGCTCGGGGTTTCCTTGCGTGATCGAAAAAAAAATGAAGATATCCGCAGGAAAACTAAGGTTGCCGACATAGCACAAAGAATTGCCAAACTTAAGTGGCAATGGGCAGGGCACATTGCTCGCAAAACAGATGGCCGTTGGGGCCGAAAGGTTTTGGAGTGGCGACCGCGTACCGGAAGGCGCAGTGTTGGAAGGCCTCCTACAAGGTGGACCGATGACCTGGTGAAGGTAGCAGGAAACCGATGGATGCGGGACGCACAGGAACGTTCGATGTGGTGACGCTTGGGGGAGGCCTATGTCCAACAGTGGACGTGTATCGGCTGAAATGATGATGATGACGTTACCGATGTTGCAAAATATTTTGAACCTAACTAGTACCTAGTATAGTTTTTTAGATTTTATTGAAGAATAAAAACTTCACTTATGAATAAAAAAACATTGCTCATTTCTTTAATAAATTTTCAAATAAATCAATTACTCAGAAAAATCCATTATTTATTAAATGATTGCTAGTAAAATCCTTAGGCTAAATGTTTGAAGTGACCACCACTGGCGACTATGGACGCTTTGCATCGTCGTATAAATGATCTGACATCAATTGAAGTAGATAGATCGTCGCGGACTAAATATAGCGCTTCGTCGTCATTGTAAACCCTTGGTCGTCCCTCACTGGCACTGCTTACGCCTCTGCCAGGCATCCTACCCTCAGAGTATGCGGTGTGTATTCTACCAAATACACGGTGACTTGGATATCTCCCCGATAAAGTCGGGCTGCATCTCTACCAACGCCTCTGCATTCGCCATAAATAAAATCCATTACAGCATATTCTTGCGGTGTGTACTAAGACATCTTAAAATCGTCACTGCACTGCAGGTTTGTTTAATCGTTGAGCAAGTCGTAGTCCAAATAATGTAGCCAATGTCGTACGGATCATAAAAACAAAGAAGTCCAAACAGAAGCAAATCAGAGTATAGGGAGAAAAACGAGGAACAGGGCACCAGGACAAAACAGTAAAAAGGACGTAAACGAAACCGGTAAAACTTTTCAACTCAAATTACGCGTCCCTGTACTTGAAGCAGCTTTGAAATCAGTAGGTGAAGAGTGAAATGGAATCAAAATTGTTTACTATACAGAGACCACCTTTATCGTTCTAAGTTCGGGAGGATTTTGTTTCACACTCACACGAAAAAATATTTGAGTGTCACCTTTGTTGTGCGGACTGCTCGGAAGACAAGGTGCAGCATACGGTGGAGGTGTGCCCCACTTAAGTGGAGTCCCAACGTATCTTTGTGGAAGTAGTCGGTGGCGGCAATATCTGACACAGAGATCTGGTTCAGGCCAGGGTTGAGATGGGAAGTTGTCACCTCTTGTCACTCAAACTTAGGCCACGCATACCTCGTTTGCCCATGTGTAACAAGAATAGGACTCTGGTGGCTGCTCTGGATTCGCAGTTGTCAAACTATTTTGATGACTGCGAAGATCTCACCAATATACACTCGATCATGTACTGCGCGGCTGTAGCGGCATGTCGTGTAGCTCACGTAAAATTTCCAAACAGTGACGTAGCTACACGACCGAAAACAGCAGTGCAGGATCGAGCGTTGTATTGGTGAGGCCAGGGGCCGTATTATGACCTCTTAAAACCATCATGTTTTCGGTGTGAAAAAGAGACGGAGCTATACAGGACGAATAGCACTATCCTTTTCTCACACAGAAAACATGATGGTTTTAACATGTCATAATACGGCCGCAGAGCACTCAACGGCAAATTAATCTGCTTCAGGGAGGGCAACACTCGCCCGCAAGTGATGCGCTTTGTGAGGCGAGCGTTTTCGGGAACTGCCATCAGCCCCCGAGACTATAAGTGCCGTGTCACAGAGCGCATTGACTTCCCGAAGCAGAAGGTGTAGGCATGGGCAAACCGTATACGAAAGTATAAGCGGCGGGTTGATTGGTACATCCAGAATAACACTTTCCGGAATAATGAAAGGTGGGTATACAGGGCTTGGGAGTGACCGGACCAAGGTGTGACTGACACGCGCCTTCCAGATGATGACGCCATGTGTTCGTTCTGGCGCAACATCTGGTCAGTGCCTGTCAGTCATACTGAAGGTGGTTGGACTACAGAGGTCGAAAGAGCGTGCGAAGCGATAACAGAAATGGGAGCAATCGACATCAGCCCCCAATATGTGTCACGTCCGTCCGTTGCCTAATTGGAAATCTCAAGGGCCAGACGGACAGCACAATTTTTGAATAAAGTGGCTTCAAAGGTCGCATACTCGTTTGGCATCTCAGTATCAGGCTGCCGTGCTAGAGTTTAGCATGCTATCCGAGTTTCTTACAACAGGAGTTACTCACCTACTTCACAAATATGGTAGTACCGCGGAACCCAAAAACTATCGGCCGATTACGTGTTTGCCAACAGTCAATGTTCTAACATCCATTTTGAGAGCAAAACGACCATGTAAATAATATCGCTATTATGTCTGACTCTTAAAATGGATGTAGGAATGGGTCCCGCGGTACCTGAGATCCCTCTCTCCAACTGAAACCTACAAGTATTTGGGAATATCGGAAGCGTTAAGCATCAATGCTACTGACACGAAGCAATCGTTGAAGGAGCGTTTTTTGGCCACCTGAAGAAGGAACTTAACAACCTTCTGTCTGGTGGAAACAGGGCGCGTGCCTTAAACGGTTGGGTCATGCCAGTATTGATATATGCTTTCGGTGTACTCAAATAGACTCAAACGGAACCTGTATATCCCGCGGAAGTGTGGAGATCGAGGCGTTTTAAATGCTAAGACCCTGCACAATCACGAGATATGCAGTCTCAGGGAATACTTCCTAGCCGCCGACGTGGGTATGCATCATGATGTAGTGGCAGTGGACAAGGGACCTAATCCGCTCTCCTTGGCTAACGAGAACTGGCGCAAACCTGTAATGCTTGACACTAACATATGGCAGAGTAAGGAACAACACGGAAGCTTTTTCCGGGCCCTTCATGGGCCCGATATAAACTAATTAACTAATTAGCGTCCGTAGCCTGGCTGTTGCTAAGCGGCGGTGACCTCTTTGGGGAAACCGAAGGTGTGTCTGGGATCGGTCAGGACTATTGCAGCCAATAAGCCCAATATAGTGGTGGTGGGCCGAAGCGAAAGGCTTGCAATGATTGTTGACATATCCGTTCCGCATGACGAGAACCTCGGGAAAGCCGAGAAAGATAAACAAATCAAGTGTATTGACTTGGCTCGCGAGGTTGTCGACATGTGGGAAGCGGATTCAGCGATTATTGTACCGATAGTCGTCTCAGACAATGGTTTAATAGACAAGAGCCTCGGCCAACACCTTAGGAGGCTCTCGTTAGGCGACTGGATCAAGGGCTTAATGCAGAGAGCGGTACTTCTGGACACGGCTCGTATTGCAAGGAGGTTCCTTTCTCTGGAGCCCGGACTGCCGATAGTTTGGACTTTGTTCCCGATACCGGTGGGATACTATTATTTATATTTTTAAATGTTTTCTTTTTAATTATTTTTTTTAAGAAATATTTAAAAATGTATTTAATATGTTAAAATGGAAAATAAAGAAAATAATAATATATAATATCCCACAACTATCACACAACGCCGTCTAGTTCCAAGCTAAGCAGAGCTTGTGTTATGAGTTCTAGACAACTGATAAACATGCCTATATTATGTTTCTAAATACATACATATTATACATAAATTACAACCAGACATAGAACAAATGATCATGCTCATCGCATAAACTTTGTTCTGGGTGGGAATCGAACCCATGACCTCAGCCATAGCAGTCAGGGCCACTAACTACTAGACCAACTGGCTAGTCAAACACACATTAAACAGAAACACAGAAACATTCATTAATATTTCAAACTAAAATAATAAATAAAATGGAATTTAAGATAATTATGTTTATCCGATAGTAGGTTTTCAGAAATCAAGGAGTTCTAGGTTTATTAAATGTTAACAAATTTATACTTACGCCACAGGCTCCGTACATACAGGACATATCAACCCATCCTGGATTTGGTTCCAGTTTAGAACTAATCACTGAAATAAACCAAATGTGTATGTTAATATTTTGTAATAAAGCTGTTGCCTGGGACATGATCTGCGTCAAACTCATAGAATTGCACAATTGGAACTATTACACGTAATTCTTTGTGTTTAAACGCCAGGAAAAAGCTTGCAAACTATATAAAATTAGGCTGTTGTAGGATGTGGAATTAATATGTCGTGGAATTTTTATAATCGTTTGTTCATTCTGCACCAAAAAAAAGCTGGCGTCTTTAGTAAAACAGAACATTATATCTATAAGATCTGTTGAAGAAATAAATCAATATTGAAATAATTTGCCTAACAGTTCACTTTATAATTTTTGGTACAGAAAATTTTATAATCATGCTTAAATTTAAGTTAACAGCATGTAACTCAAAAGGAGAGCACAAGCGAGATGTATCTGAGCAATAGATACATCTTAGACCTTGTATCTCTGCTCCTAAATTACAATTTTATCCTAGAAATAAACCAACCAACGCGGCTAAATAGCATGTTTACATAATTTTGCTCTGAGTTCAAATCCAAAATGTATTGCTGATGACAAAATTCGACAAATATACAAAATTCGAGTCAGTAGAATTTGTAAATTAAAATATTTGGCGCACTCAAAAACGATATTTCACAAAAAAAAAAAAATTATATGTTAATTCTTTTCAGACGTTTACAACAAGAGTACCTAATTCTAGTGAATTTTATAATAATATTTTTTATCGAAATTTTTCAACAACTTTACGATCAGTATAATAATAATTCTTTATTATATTATATTACACCATGAAAAATAACAGAATATGTGGATATCAGAGTTTATGTACATAGGCGAGCTTAACTCAAAGTTGAGTTTTCTTTCAGCAAACCATTGAGTGATAGAGAGAAATCACAGTAGAGGGTAAGATCCAGTGCACAATTTTAAAATTACAAATAATATGAATAAAATAATACATAAATAAATTTATATATGTAGGTAACATATATTAATACATACTTATGTAATATATACATTTATTTACCATATCATTGTGAAAGGAGATGCTCTTTAAGTTTCCTCTTGAAGACATCCAGAGAAGGGCTGTCACGTAAAGAGTGCGGAAAAGAGTTCCATAGACGCACTGCAGTGACAGAGAAAGAGCCATCATAACGGCTGGAAGTGTGAAATGGAGTACGAAGATGAAGAAATTGGCATTGCGACAGGGTTTACCAGTATTTTTCAATTAAATGGACTAAAATTCGACCAGGAACAAAAATTAAAGATCTTGAAAACTCTGCTCTAAGAAATAAATACTATGGAATTAAAAACCATGGTTCTGCGGATCTGCATTTCAATTGCAGAGAAGTCAAACCTGGCATACCACAGGGTAGCGGAATAAAGGAAACAACGTTGATTTTAGAAGAACCACCGTTGTTTTTTCTTATAATACTAATGATTTGCCTTGTCAAACACCATCATATAATGTTGTTTGCGGGCAAAGTACTGTGATAGTAAAATGATCGCACTATAACAATATGAAAGTAAAATTAATTGATGCTATTACATGGCGGATCGGGAAACGTGATCTTTGACTGAACTTTCACGATATTTAGTATCAAAGTATACACTCACCAATACCAGGTCTTATAACACACATGGGCAGGTCATTTCCGACGGTATTAACCAATTCTTCGGCGATCGATTTCGTAAATGTGTATGTGTTCGGCCAGTTATTAATTAAACTGCAAAACAAAATTAAGTTGTTTAAGACTTATCAAAAGTTGCTTTATTCTGGCAGTGGCTACCAACTCTTCATATGGACAAATTCTAATTCATCGAACATCGATCAAGACTTTTACTGAGTAAAACCATACCTAAATTGCTTCAATTACACTTAGCATTCCAGGACCACGAGTTTCCCTTTCAAAAGTCAAACCATGATCCCAGTAAGTTTTGGTCCTGATAGGCCTCTACATTTATTGACATCTCACTTTGAGGCGCGCGTGGAACACTACGCGCCGTTGCCGACTCGAGTTTGGTGCGAACGGTTACCGGACGGTCGGAAGGTCTACTCATTGCTCACAGTCCGCAAGTCCACGCTTACGGCAGCTGGAAGTCGAGGTAGGGATCTCGGTGGCTGGGGCGTAAGGACGTCCAGGCTCTCATACGTGCCCCCGCCTCCTTTGCTAGCATGACTGCTTTGCAGAAGGAAATGACCGATGCTACCCAATCTCACGGCCACGGCCACGATGAGAGGTAACCTCCACTGATTACCCTCACGAGGACACGGTGGTGCTCGCGAAGGTGCCCCATCAGGGCAGGGCACTTCCTCCTTGTGCACCGCTCGGAGGACACAGGACCGTGGCACCATACATGGCGTTAATTTTTAATTTGTGTGTGGACCAAGGAGTCTTTCCAGATTTAATGAAATTCAGTAAATTTATACCTCTATTTAAATCCGGCGACCATAATGCCACCAATAATTATAGACATGTATCCGTGTTGCCGGTTTTCAGTAAGGTCTTTGAAAAACTTATGCTCAATCAAATGCTTATTCATTTTAAAATCAATAAGATCTTACACGAACAGCAGTATGGTTTCACCAAAGGACGTTGTACGACTGACGCTGGTGTCATCTTATTAAAACACATATTTGCAGCATGGGAGGAAGCCCAAGATGTTATTGGAATTTTCTGTGACCTCTCAAAGGCTTTTGATTGTGTCAATCATGAAACCTTACTTTTAAAGCTAGAACATTACGGATTAGGTAAACTTGCACGAATATAAGTGAAATCTTATGACAGGCAACAGCAAGTTAAAATAAATGGTGTCAATTCACGTGCTGTCAGAAAAATCCGTCAATTTACTGATATACATACCGCGAGACTGGTCAATTTTAGTTATTTTCACAGTATCATGTCTTACGGTATTCTGCTATGGGGACGGGCTGCAGACATAGAGTTTATTTTTATTCTGCAGAAAAGAGCTATCAGAGCCATATACAATCTTCGCAGGCGCGATTCTCTTAGGGACCTATTTAAAGATATAAACATCATGACGGTTCCTTGTCAATACATTTATGAAAATATTATGTATGTCAGGAAAAATATTCATCTTTTTACTAAAATAAGTGACAGGCACAATTTTAATACTAGAAATAAAGACAAGTTAGATCAACCTCGATTCAGATTGGCTAAAGTATCTAGTTCTTTTATGGGGTACTGTGTAAAATTTTATAATAAAATTCCACTTGAAACTCTCCAATTATACAAGTCAAAATTTAAAACATGCATTAAACGCACGCTATGTAGGCAAGCATATTAAAATTGGAAGATTGTCTACTCGATAAAAATGCTTGTCTAAATACCGGTCCTGCTCCACAGTCACGTTTAGTTTTAGCTACTAAGTGGTCGTATTTTTTTTATTTTTTTTTATTTTATTATATATATTCGAAGAGATGCTGCTGGCCTTTTCCTATTGTTGTTTTCGGATTATTTTTTTAAATTTTATTTTTTATTTCAATAGAACTTATGATTTATTACCTGTTACATTTGAAAATAATAGCATTGTATAATGTAGATAGATAGATAGATAGATAGATAGATTAATTCTTTATTGTACACCAAAAATAAAAATTACATAAGAAACTTAAAATTTATAGGGTGTCACAAAGGGCAGGTAGAAGCACTTTTTTAGGGTTCCGTAGTCAACTAGGAACCCTTATAGTTTCGCCATGTCTGTCTGTCCGTCTGTCTGTCTGTCCGTCCTCGCTTAATCTCTGTGACCGTTAGCACTAGAAAGCTGAAATTTGGTACCAATATGTATATCAATCACACCGACAAAGTGGTAAAATAAAAATTGAAAAAAAATGTTTTATTAGGGTAGCCCCCCTATATGTAAAGTGGGAAGTGATTTTTTTTTAATTTTAACCCTAACGTGTGATATATTGTTGGATAGGTATTTAAAAATGAATAGGGGTTTACTAAAATCATTTTTTGATAATGTCAATAATTTCGGAAATAATCGCTCCAAAAGTAAAAAACAATGTGTGTCCCCCCCTCTAACTTTTGAACCATAAGTTTAGAAAATTTGAAAAAAATCTGAAAAGTAGAACTTTATAAGGAATTTCTAGGAAAATCATTTTGAACTTGATGGAAAGAACAGTTTTTGTACAAAAAAGACAAAAAGGTTCTACAAAATAATTTCTGGACTAAGTTTGTAGTATAATCATATATGCAAGCATTTTTTAAACTCATAAGTGGGTACACTTATTGTGACGGACGGGAAACTACGGAACCCTACACTGAGCGTGGCCCGACACGCTCTTGGCCGGTTTTTTTTCCAATTTTGTGAATGTGAAGTACCATGGAGCATTTTTATTTTGTTACAACTTGTTTGACACTACGAGCATGGCAGTTGAGAGATTGTCATGCTCACTAAAATGTCTCGCTGATGGTGGCACGTGTTATTGGGTCATTTGGCTCTCTTCGAAATGGTTGAGCTGAGTGGGGCTGATGCACGCGTCATGCTCGTAAACGGGCGCCGTCAGTTGAGACTGGTCATCTCTTAGCTGCCATTTTTTTTTCCAATTTTTATTACTTATCTTCATTGTGTTCACATAATAGAAGCAAAAAAGAAATATGTAACGAAGATTCATGTAACTCAATACGATTTAAAAGAGTGTCCACGGAGTTTCTTGCATGTTCTTCTCCATAAAGACCTACTCTTTGGTACGTGCAATTTAGCTTCACTTGTTTGACTGACCGACATTTTGACAATTCAAAAGTGCCTATAACTGATCTATTTGAAATAAACGTTTCTGATTTCTGATTTCTGACATTCTTTCGGTTTCAAAAAATCAGTCTTAAATCACACTTCACAAGCTACATACGTGTATAAAAGACTTGAGCTAGTTAACCCTAAATTTACGGCAGTGTCTAATGATATTCATTTTTTCAATTCATTTGTAATGAATTGAAGATTTACATTTTGTTAACGGTTAATTTTTGTACAGTATTCTCACGAGTTTGTGAGAATACTGTACAAAAATTAACCTTTCAGGTAATTTAACCAAATAAATATATAATATAATGTACGTATTATAGTATGATGCCGTTTGAAATGCTTGTTATGCAAGATGGTGCAGGCGTTAGTGAGCATGTATAAGGAATACATACAATCAGTAATGTATGTGAGAAATTAGAAAGTATGCAAGTAGAGTAGTTTTCAGATGTGCCCTCGTGGGGGCGATCGGCGGCGGAGACCTCTCGCACCGGGCCTTGGTTGAAGCTATAGTCCGGAGCGAGGAGGAGTGGCAGGCGGTCGCCGACTTCTGCGAAGCAGTAATGCTCGCTAAGGAGGAGGCTGACCGCATCAGGCAACGGCGCTCTCGCCACCGCCGGGATTCCGATTCCGATTTCCAGCCACCGTAGGCGCGGGCTTGCGGACAGTCAGCAATGGGTAGCTCGCTGTCTGACCGTCCGGTAACTGTCCGGACCAAGCTCGAGTCGTCGACGGCACGCACTTTATCCGAAAGGGAACTCGAGCCCCGGTATGAAGGCTTGAAGAAACGGGGTGGGTTTTTTGTCGAAAACTCAGAGTCTGACCTTATCTCCCGCTCCGCCCAAGAGCGGGGGTTGTCATTGGATGATTTTCCCCACCAAAAAAAAGTAGTTTTCAGATTTTTTTACTTTTGGGAAATGAGATTCCCAAGTTTACACAGAATACAGGAACACACACAGAAATTATTACAGGAATTATTTATATAAGAAATTAAATAGTATCATCAACCACTCACTGCGGTGTCATATTGTTTAATTTTCCGTCATCTATAGTCTCAGCCATCTGGATCATAGTGTTGGGGTTTATCGCACTTTTATAAAATATCTCTGATACCTCTTGATCGATACGGTCTACGCAAGCGTTTGAGAATGCCGTTGAAACATAGACGAAAGACCTGTGGAAGAAAAACAAGTGTCACATTATTTTTAAATATCTGCTTACAATCAATTTGATGGGATCGCTGTCAAATGCTAGCCTACCCCATAAAAAAAAAAAAACGAGACTTGTGTGACTACCAGTGTTGCCAAAGAGTACTGTGTTACCTAGCTTTTGGTTTGTATAGATCAGATGATGATGATGATGATGATGGTAGCAACACCATGTAAATTGCTTGCATTTAATTGCATTCGGTTTTACTCGTAGCAAAAGCCAATATTATTTAGAAATGGCTTGGCAAATTTATAGATACTGCTGTAGAATGATCTATGCAGATTTTCTTTTTTATCTTTCATTTTTATTTTTATTCTGAATATGATACCAGTTTTACTTGCCTTAATTTTTTGCAAGCCTTGCCGAGGGCAAGAGTTTCCCTAGTGCCTCGTACGTTGATCATCGTTGCCACACGAAGGGACTCATCGAATCGTGTTGTGGCAGCCAAATGGAAAACTATATCCACCTGAATAACATAGTAATTAAATTATAGTTGTAATTATATTCTCATACGTCTATACGTTCTCATTTGCTACTATATTGGACTTTATTTTAGCGGATGCCCCCAAGAATCATGCAATTTTCTGGATTAAAGATTAGGCTCTTTCACTCAATCTCAATCATTCTATTAGTAAAATAACTGTCGTAATCGAATCAGAACCTTTTTGAAAATATAGATAAATATTTTATTATTAGTTAAGATTATAAAATAAACAATACTCATGTTTTACCTGTTCTGTAACAGTGTTCCAATCTTTTTCATTCAAGCCAAGTCTTAGTTCTGCTACATCACCCGATACAAGGACGACTTTTTCAACGAAATTTGGTCGTTGTTCTCGCAACAAGTCATACAGCTGAAAACAATATAGAATAGTACATGAAAATATTTATGAACTTAGAAAGTATGTGCATAAAAAAAAGTTGTTAAATGGTAAAATAGGAATAAAAATTGTTCATAGTTATGAACTATTGTATGTTCTGCTCTTATGTAGTAAGGAAATCTAATACCAACTAGAGGATATAAAAATATTAAATTACAAAAAGTTATCATTTAGAAAATGCTAAACATAATAATAACATTTATCTACAAGCTACTTAAGGTTTGCTGATGATACGACCCTTCTTGCAACAACTATATATTACCCTGTTACGAATGCGATGCATACGTATCAGGGATGTTTTATGTCTGAGTATGGTTTCCGCACTTAGTCCTATGCGGACCATTGTACGTGGGCTATAGTGGCCATAATATTAGGTGGGCTTATTCCAACCAGCCCACCTCTCTCCAAAAACAGATAAGGAAATTCGGGGATCCTACGGTTCGTGTGCGTATTTCAGTGACGCCTGTGCAGTTTAGGTGTCATCTTGCATACATTATTAAATTTGACTAGGACTAAATTAAGAATAGGGTAGGTCCAACGACATTACCCTGAGGAACTCCATAGGTAAGGGTCGCTTCTTTACTTATGTAATTACCTATTTTAACAGCTTGAGTGCGGTCAGTGGCACCAAATTCGTCCCTATGCAGAATCTGCATTACGTGTAGTTATGGAACGGCTTACCAGCAGTCTCCTTACCTTAAACCTTGATAAAACTAAGGTTATAACTTTTGCAACTAGTAAAACATCACAACCAACTTCACCCTTCCACCTTACTGCACACAAATGCTACTCGACAATTAGCATGAACTGTAGTAGTAATGTTGTAATGCGAACAAACAACATAAAATATCTTGGTGTCATTATCGATAGCACAATGTCCTGGCATGAACAATTCGGTTCACTAGTATCACGGGTTAGAAAACTAGTATTTGTGTTTAAAAATTTGAGATATTCTGCTGATTTTCCAACACTAAAAATAATGTGCTCTGCACTGACGCACTCTATTTCAACCTAATGCATAACTGTATGGGGAAACTCTGGAAAGACTTTACTGCTTAGGCTAGAAAGAGCACAGAGAGCTGAACTCAAAGTCATGGCGCATAAACCAATTCAGTTCCCTACATATGAACTCTATGCTCTTTGCAAAGTTCCTACAGTAAGACACAACTTAACACTGTACTTCGCAAACACTCAGAACTGAAATTCGTCCCCAATAGTAGTTTTGCAAAATTGCAGGGCAAATAGTCTGTCGGACAGAATCCTCCGGTGTGGTGTTGGTAAACCAACAAATTAACTGTTTTTGCCCTGTCTCATATCATAAAATAAATAAAATACTGAATATGTATCACGGGAATGTAGAATATTCACAGATAAATGGCTCTAAACCTTAACCTATGATGAGATGGAGAACCTAATAAAGAACTGAAATCTAAAAAAAAAGAAAACACAAATGAGACCTACCTTTAATTTTAAATATATTTTTCATGGAAACCCTAAACCTTCCATAATTATTCACAGTCTGTCAACACACACATGCACACCATAACTCCAACACCACACATTACAATCACACACCCATAGACATACACACACCAACACCATGATAGAAAAACTGGAATTTTACTAATTCTAATTTATCATAATGGTTGTTAACTTTTTAAGATATATCATTATAGGTGGTTTGTGTGCTCAGCTTGAGCATGTGTCGTTCGAGACGCACGCATAAATTTACCGTCATAGGCCTCAGGTTGAGGCAAGCCTGACGAACCATTCGCAGCGATTGCCTCGTAATGTCTGTACGCGGAATTATGCTACTGTACTCAGCTCATTTTAAATTAAGGATGTTATGTTGGAAAAATCTTAACGGTATTTTATTTTTAACTATTATACCAAATAGATACTATAGTTATAACCAACTACCACTACCACCACCATTATCATTATTTATATTATGTTAACTTACAGGGTCCTGAAAAATTTCAATCAGCCTCTGTTGTGTAGATTTGCCTTTTTTACTTCTCAGTAAGAGAAATATTTTAGATACTGCTGTTGCTCTGAAATAAAAATACAAATATTTAATAATAGGTTGCTAAAAGCCTTTGTCCGTTCACTATCTGTTATGGAAAAATAAAATATTCATGAGTATTAAATATGATCCGTTAGTTTTGCATCCTGCAGTGATGTCATTAGACCGTAAAAATAACGGATCACATAGAAAAATTGCATATCTCCTAAAGTGATATAGATCGATTGAAAAGTACAAATAATGTCATCCCTAAACTGCTCAGAGAATATTGAGTTACAGGTTTATAATATAATATACGGTTTGCTCGAGAACACGTCCGATGGGCAGAGGAAAATAGATCCAGGGTTACGTTTTTCGATGTGTCCAAATTTTATTTATAATTATACATATGTTACCGGCAATCTGTATAATTCAGGTATTCAATGCCTAGGCAATGTATAGAATATTATTATTGTCCATTACATACTTTACCTAGGTAATGTATACCGCTCCTAGAGATTATTTAGAGTACCTGCTGGTTCATTGGCAATATTACTATTATTATTAATGTTAACTACCCTACCTATTAGGGCGGGTACGTATCAAAATCCCGAAAGTTCATAACACCGATGATTGAAATACCGACGTTCAAAACACCGAAATTCAAAATACCGAAAGTTTGAAATGCCGATGGTCGTTATATCGAAACACAAAATACCAATGTTCAAATGCCCGAATGGACGAAATCCCGGCGGATGAAATCCATACCTACTATGTTAAGCTCCTTTTTTGTCATTGTCTCAGAGATTTTAGGTTTTGGGTCAGCGAGTGAAGCAAGCTCGGGATCTTAGGGCACCCCAACACGTACAGGTTAGGTTAGAAGGGAAGGGATGGACGAAATCTCGAATGGACGATACAACTTGGACGTAGCGTTTGCCGGCCGCTGCCACGGCACCGCTCGCTTGGCTCACGCGCAGTTGGTCACAGTTCTAACCTAACCTAACCTATTTCACCCAGTTCAAATTGCAATCAAAATATAATCACATTTTTACGAGTGATTGCAGGTATTATTCGTTATTTCGAACTGGCTGAAATAGGTTAGGTGAGGTTAGAATTGTGACCAACAGCACGCGAGCCGAGCTAGCGTAGCGAGGGGAGCCGCGGCAGTGGCCAGCGGGTGCTACTTCTCAAAATAAAACAGATCGGGACTTTAGGGCACTCCGACACGGACGAGTCGGGATTTTGAACGTCGGGATTTTAAACTTCGGGATTTTAAACTTTCGGTCAAATGAACTTTCGGGATTTTAAACTTTCGGCCAAACGACTATTCGATGTTTCGTCCGTCGCTATTTTAAAATTCGGTATATTAAAATTCGGGATTTTGATACGTACCCATTAGGGCAAATGAAACATGATCTATTACTTAAAGTTTAGTGTAAAAACGTGAGCAGGGAGGGAATAGATGTAATTTCAGTGTACTCCGGTACAGACAAATTAGGTAAGGGTTTTTTTTTTTTATAAACACCTGGACAAGAAATAGGGCCTGTGTGTTTTATAATGTATACAATTAAAATTAAAGTGAAATTAAAAATTCTTCTGGCCAGAATTAACTTATTGTAATTTGCTTGCAATTAGACTCAGGTTCTATTTTGGTCTACTAAGGCTGGTATTTCCGAGATTTCTTTTAATTACCTTACCCTACTTATTAAAAAAAAATAACCCTAACCTAACTTGTCCGTGCTCTCGTCTTTTACACACATTAGGTACCAACTGAGCATTCGGTATTGTACAGAATACCTAGAAAATGTATAAAATATATAATAATAGTATTTCATACCTTACCTATACGTTTTAGGTATTTTATACATTGCCTAGGTATTATAGAGAATACCGTATACGAACGAACGATATTATCATGCGTGATTGAAGGAAAACGCGTATGTTCAAATTGTCAGTATTCATCTAAATATTCCAGCATAATTATTGTTGTTGGATTTTTTAGAAGAATTACCATAGATCCCCTAAAAGCCAACTAAAGGAGCACTGTGGGTTTTATTCAATAAAACTCAGACACACTATCTCACATCACTCAGAGCGAAAGAAGGCATTTGATGATATGCTATCCAAACCAAATGAAAGTATGACTAGCGTAGAAAGACCAGCTTTGTCCAGACTTAATGTCCTTAAAACATGGATGGAACGGGCTTGGCTCTAACTTTATTACACTTACTAGACTGTGAAAACGCTTTAGGGGGTGACTTTTTGTCTTTCAGTTGGAATGATAATATTATATTCGTATTTACCTCAATAGTTTCTCTATGAGCTGCTTTCCGAGAAAACCAGAACCTCCTGTTAAGAACACCTTGGCTCCGTTGTAAAACTGTTGAACGTCCGAGGTCCCGTGTGCCGTCAATTCATTCAATGGCTTCATACGGGCCAATATCTTTGCTTCCAATTCCTGAGCTGGATCCATTGTTTCAACTGCCATCACAAAGCTGCAAAATTCTGGAATTTAATTTTTTGTAACATTAATTGATTTTGACACATCTGTATCAGTCTCATCTCCATCCCGGTCACCTCTACAGCTTTAGTCGTCTTCGTTACCGTTATGGTTCGTGTCGGACACTGCAGGCGGCGGAGCTAAGGGTGAGAAAAATGATCCCCTCGCGCAGGGAACAGTAAGCTCACCACACTCTCTACAAGCTAAGGCCGAAGATTGCGACAGTGGAAGAGCCCAGGGGCGAAACTTATCCCGCACCACTTGGTAGGGACGTCCCCACGGATCTCTCAGGCGACCATCATTATTACACCTGGCGCCAGGCACGTCCTCGTCGGACTCGCAAAATTCTCACGTCACAGATGCGACATGGCCCCTGAGATTACTCCGCCTCGACGTTGATTTCGATAGGCTTGGCCAGTGCTTGCACACAAGCTTGTGTAGGTACTCGTAGCTTTCAGGAAGAGGTCCCGGTTGATCTGCTTTAGCGCTCACACCGACCGTACGGGGTCTGTTAGATCAGTGCGGTCGAGGTCTGGGTGGTGACGTAAAACCGAATGCACTGTTGGTCTAATTACGTCTCCACCGCATTCATGACGCACCAGTCATCCGCACACATATGGTGACAGAACCCCAGTTAATGACTCCTAATTTTGGCTCCAAAGCCAACATCCAAACCCGCTAGAGAACCCTAAGCCAAGTTATTGGCATTAAAGTCTCCGTAAGACCACGGGGAGAACAGGTGGATGGTGAGTTTGTGATAAATATTTAGAAAAATTTGATTACTTAGATGACGAACAAAAGTCATAGGTCACAGCATCAACCCAAACCAAGAGAAATTAATTAATTATGATTAAATCTGTGGCCCTAATGAAAAGGCACCAAGTCCAAAATTACAACTTCACAGTAGACGTGAAAAAACCCCGTGTGCTTCAAATTACGCGTTTGACCTCGTGTAACATTTAAACCGCTACCAAATAAAATACATGTGATGTTTATAATTAGGTAAATGATTTTTGTACTATATATTGCGATTTTTTATATAAAGTTATTAGTTTTTAAGATTAGATTAAGAACACTTTTTTTTATTTATTGGAATTTAAAAGTTCCTAAAACAAACGTTCGTATATTTTTTGGTGTCAGTTTGACCCCTTTACACCAATTAACTTCTTTATTTTTAGAGATAACTCAGATCCCGTTTCACTAAACGGTGGAATATTTTTATCTAATAATAACTGTTTTGGCTTAGACCTGAACTCAGCTGTGATCTACTTTTGATTGATCAAACCAAATTAAAGCATTTATATCGAATAAACCACTTATGGCACATCCGATATTGTACGGTGGATAGCCCACCTACATAAAATTATGTACAAAATGTTTTGGAGCACATTTTATAAAGCGTTTAGCTAAGAAATGGATTTCCCTGAAGCCGAAGTCTGTGTCCTGATAGAACAACTAGGAATTTTTTAAGGTTATTTTTTTAATTGGTCATTTATTTGGATTATTGTAATTTTTGATGTAATTGATTCATCTCTTTTACTTTTTTTTTATTGTTATAAAGTAATGCTTGACTGCGATTCCACCTAATGGTTAGAAGTGATGTAATCATTGATGGTGAGGCACATTTGCGTAGTTTATTAAAAGTCTATTCACTCTAACCTTGAACACACCTAAATTATAATCGGACGGCAAGGCCGCTGTAGGCAAATTTTTCCAGTTCTTCAATGTACGCGGAATAATTAATAAGTAATAATTTTCACATAATACGTCATTTTGTGATTTTAAACCACTTTGATGATGTGCATTGCCTTTAGATTTGTTAAAACACAGAAACATCCTTTGAACATTTAATGTAGAAGATTTTGTAATGAAATTGCTGGTATGCCTTATAAATGAAAAACAAAGTGAAGAGTAAATGGGCAAGGAAAGCTTGGTCTATCGTGGGTCATATTGTCGCTACCAACAGGTGAGATAATGGTTAAACGTGAGCCTATCAAAAAACTTTATGGATACCCTTTTAAGTCATTTATGTTTTATAAAATCTACATTTATATTATTTCATGTTGCTTCGATCATGTGATAACAATTCAAACAAATAAATAATTCAAAATAAATTCATTAAAAAAGACCACTGGCACTTAAGAGTAGACTCGTCTCAACTGTCAACGTCCGTTCACAAACATGACGAGTACTTCAGGACCACTTAGCTTAACCACTTTGAAAGGAAGTGAAAGATCCAGCAATGTGTATCATTGTCTTTAGCCAGAATTCTGAGTATCACAAACCTTCAACTGTTAGGAACTGATTACAATGACATTCAGAATGAATCAAACACATATTAAATAAAACGCACATGCTTAACACGTACATTCAGACAAAGTCTTTCAACATATTACTGTAAAAATAAAATTAAGACTTACCAATTAAACACAAGATAATTATAAATTATTTTTTAATAATTCCCACAAAATGATTATTGTGGCTAAAAACTAGATTTCAGTCTATGAACAGTGTAACCATTGCAATCAAATAACCTATTAATAGGCTCGTATGTCTATGAAGTATTGTTTTATACGGTCGGCATTATCATAATTGATACGAAAGGAATCGATTATATTATAATTAGTTTTTTTTTTTACAAAATATAATGTTATAAGTGGTAATCACTATGTACATAGTATAAAACAAAGTCACTTCCCGATGTCTGTCCTTACGTGTGCTTAAAACTTTAAAACTACGCAACGGATTTTGATGCGGTTTTTTTTTAAAAGAAAAAGTGATTCAAGAGGTAAGTTTATATGTATAATACAAGCATAGCACCCGATACAAAGCCGAGGTGGGACGCTAGTTTATTAAGTAATAAAATATTTATATGGCATTGGCTTTGTGAATTTTCATTAATTCTGTCTTTGCGTTAATAATGTTTCCTGCTGAGGAGGGTCACGTTTTATTTTCTTGACGACAAAAGTGTGAGTTATCCTCTTCAGATGTCATCGATTTCTCATATGGATGACATCGGATCTAAATAGGCACAAATATTAAAAATATTATAAACAGAAACAACAATTGCAGAAATAGCTCTTGAATTATTTATTTATTTATTTATTTCTATTACAGGTACTCTCTGCACTAACAGTCGAAACCAATACGTACAGAGAGTCATTATTAAGTTACAATACAAAAAAAAATAAGAATAAAATAAATCACATAATCATTATCATTATCATTATGTATCATCCCCATTAATATTATCATTATAGTAAAGGTGCAGGTCCAAAAATTAATATTTAAAAATTAAAATAAAAAAAAAACAATTTAAAAACAATAGGTATTACAAATAATAAAAATAAACACAACAACAAAAAGAAACAAAAAGAAATAATCATGAATAACAATAGTAATATAGATAATAAGAGGTCGAAATCAACCTCCAAAGCATTCTTTCAATCAAATCATCCACTACGTATGAATACTGTCGAGTGTGTGTAGCAATGCTCCGGGTCCAGCCAGGATGTACTCTGCGTCAGGTGCACTGGTCGTTGCTTGCTAGAATTTGCAGCTCGAAGGCATTCGTTACCACGCAATGGGTACCCAGCGGAATCCTTGTCCACATACCGGCTCATTACGCTGCTCAACAAGATGTGCAAACTCTTTGTAAGATTGATTGCAGACCGCTTCGTCGCACAGCTGGTGAGGATGAGGCCGAATCTTGCAGACAGAGAGATTAGTTTTCACAGGAGGCGCTCTATAATGAAGTAATCTCGAAAATTATGCATAGGATATTTTAGGTTTCCTTCCGATAAATAATACAGAAATAGGGAGTCTTTTTGATGATGATGGCGAAGCTTTTGTGAACTTATACAGAAAAGCTGAACAGTTGAGATTAAGTAGGAATGGGATGCAAAATTTATTTTTCATTGGAGAGGTTAGATTCAGCCATTCTTTAATTGGAATACTCTTTTCGTGAGATTGATCTCATCAACATGCCAAAATCGATCGTCATCATCATTTCAGCTGAAAGGTGTCTACTGCAAGACACAGGTTTCTCCCAAGTGTCGCTACAACGGCCGGTTCTGTTTATCACGCCTCCATCGGATTCCCGAGAACCTTACTAAGTTATTGGTACCCTTGTTGCGAGGTATTTTAACGCTGTGTCTTCAGGTATCCGATCGCAACTTTAGAACCTTTAGGCCCCCTTTTTTTATGGTAAGAAAAATCATGCATTGACATCCCCCGCCCTTGGGCGGAGCGGGAGATAGTGTCAGACTCTTACTGACTAAAAGACCCACCCCGTTCCTTCTAGCCTTCATACCGGGGCTCGAGCGCCCTTTCGGATAACCCTAGCCCCAGTAGGCTTCGACCCGGCTGGGTCCCTGCTGTTGCTGACAACTCCTTGAGGCGCGCGGCAACAGTGCGCGCCGTCGACGACTTGGGCTTGGTCCGGACAGTGAGCTACCCATTGCTCACTGTCCGCAAGCCCGCGCCTACGTTGGCCGGAAATCGGGATCAGAATCCCGGCGGCGGCGATAACGCCGTTGCCTGATGCGTTCGGCCTCCTCCTTTGCGAGCATTACTGCTTCGCAGAAGTCGGCGACCGCCTGCCACTCCTCCTTGCTCCGGACCATGGCCTCAACCAAGGCCCGGCGCGAGAGGTCTCCGCCGCCGATCGCCCCCACGAGGGCACGGCGATGCTCCGCCCAAGCAACCTTTAGGCCCCATTGACCATCTGTTCTGCGAGCAATGTACCCAGCTCACTGCCACTTCAACTTATCTTCTCTCCTTATTCGATCATGCAAGGAAACTCCGAGCATAGCCCTCTCCATTGCTCTTTGGGTAACTTAAAACCATCTCATGAGGCGCATCGTGAACGACCACGTTTCAGAGCCATATGCCACTACGCACTGGCAATGTAATAGTCACACAAAATATGTAGTTCCCTAAAAACCTTGTTTGAGCTTATTCTTAGTAGGGTTTTTAAGAATAAGCTAAACCGAGGCTACACATATTAAAATAAAGTCGCTTTAGCCAGCGGCTTCGCGCACAGATTGCGGCTGGCTAAAGCTACTCCTTCTAAGAATTAGCTTGAACAAGGCTTTTAGACACCAATAACCCCGTGGATTTTAAGATCAGTTGCGTAAAAAGTACGATGATGGAGCAATTTTAAGAGATCTTCTATTCTGTAGTTTATTTAGAGGAAAGTTTGAAGTAAAGTTACTATCACATCAAATCCAAAGAAATCAGCTGTATTTAGATTTCCTGCAATATAAATATTTTGACTAGTTTTTTTTACGTTCAAGTGCGTGTTCCAAATCCCTGAACGCCCAGGGCCTCCAAATATGTGGGGCCTGTAGCATTTGCTATTCTTGCTACATGGTTTATGTGCCGTCTAATCTTTATAACAATGTCGAGTTTCCTAGCATGTTTGAACTTAAAACTTTAACCATTTAAAGTTAAGGTTTAAGGAAATTTCAACTCCCAAAATCTGAAGGCGGTCGATGCACCAATACCAAACGATGATCCGAGGATACATTCTAAAAAGCAGGAACCAATGAACCGGCTTCTTTTGGCAGTGAATGTACACTCTTGCCTACAAATAATAATCAAAAGTATCAACTTCGTTTAAGCGGCATACAGCTGATCACCCTAGATCAGCTTATTTTTTTTTTTTTAATACGGCGTTCTTTTTGTTGTGCCATCTTTTGTTAGCCAGAGTCTATACTCTTTGGGTGGGGGATAGAAGACTAGATTGCGTGCACGTTAACTTGGCGCTTAGCTGCGGGAGTGCTTAATATTGCCAGCCTAACTAATCAGTTTTCCCCTCATATAATAAAAACAATCTTTTCTATACATACTAAGAACTGTAGGCCACAACTTTATTTTAATTTAACCTTTCAAATACCGTAATAAGAGATACAATAGAAAGACAATGAGAGAGCGAACGCCGCCGGCGTTTGCTTGGGTTTAATGAATTAATATTTTTTTACTTAATTAAAATAAAATCGAACACTACTGTAGAATGTGTGTGTGAAAGATTGAAGAGGAAGATAGTGTGAAGAGATGAGTGAAAGTCCAAAGTACACAAGAAGAAGAAGAAAGTTTATTTTTCACAGTCACGGATTACAGTTTACGTACACACAAGAGTTCCACTAAGAAGAGACAGAAGGAGTGGTAGAAAGATAGAAAGATGAAAGTAAGCGGACATACAATATAAAATTATGCGCGGCGAGATATCGCGGAACGGACATACGTTAGACGGTGGACTCGACAAAACGTACTGCTCGGTCATGCATACCCGCGGACCGATGCGCGAGCGCAAGCGTAAGGCTATGATAGTTCTGTCTCGCTTGCGCGCGCGGCTCGTGTGATGCAACAGACTCGCCGGCCGCTGTACAATAGATGTACCTATCGTATAACTACGGCCGGACAACTATTAACAAATTATCTACTAACACAAAATTGTCTCGGTCAGTTTGTTTGTTGAATGTTAGGACAATGGTTGTTTATTTTATTCCTGATTCTATATAATACTAGTTGTTAGTGTCTGTACATATGTAAATAAATTATTTTATTTTGATTTTATAAAATTAATTACTTAAATATAATTTTGGAATATGTAGGTCACTACACTACCTTTGCACATTGCTCGCAGAACAGATGGCCGTTGGGGCCGAAAGGTTCTGGAGTGGCAACCGCGTACCGGAAAACGCAGCGTTGGAAGGCCTCTTACAAGGTGGACTGACGACCTGGTGAAGGTAGCGGGAATCCGATGGATGCGGGACGCACATGATCGTTCGTTGTGGCGACGCTTGGGGGAGGCCTATGTCCAGCAGTGGACGTCTGTCGGCTGAAATGATGATGATGATGATGATGACACTACCTTTCACTTCAAAACCTCATACCGTAAATCGATAATTTTTCATATACAATTTTGTTCTTGGGATCCGTCGATTATTTATAATACATTTATTTAGGTACTTAAAGGAAAGTAAACAAATAGCTTGATTTACAGGATATTTTTATCAGTATAATTATTATAAAAAAAAGTCATAAGAACCTTGTCAATCATCAAAGCAAGAGCATCAAAATCTATGATAGTCTTTATCAGAAGGATCGGATGAGTCCATTGGAAATTTAAGCTTTGTTAATTTATGTGCAGTGATATGATGCATTTTCATTACTTATTAGGTATTATAATTCGATTGTAGATTTGTCACTATTTTTTCTTCCATCCGTCGCATGAAGTTTGCAGGATTCATGTCGTCATGATAGACAATTAAGGTTCAAATACATGGTAGCAGTCCGTTTTCAACAAACTTCCTTTTCCTGCCAGGCACCGCTCAGGTACGAATATGTAGGGAAATTTTATTGTTATGGTCACCCAAAAAATTATTTGACAAATAGGTTTAACTTTGGAAAATGGTACGAGTACCTTAGGCCCTCTTAAAAAGCACGTTTGATTTTCAAGCTAATATTCCAGCCACATCAGCCATCCACGCGTTATCCCTCTTTTTTCACGTTGCCTCTTTATCTAACATTATGTTAGATTGCGTTGAATGAAACAATAAGCTTATAAACCATACTCACGTTGTGATAAATAGATTGAGAAGGACCCTCTTAAGCGAAAATATGGGTCTTCAATGTGACAATTGTTAAAATGACGTCACTAGTAACAATAACTTAAACTGTGGGAATACCAGCAGTTATAGCACAAAATATGTAGATAGGTACAGAAGACAATCTCATGTATGTACTGTCACTTTTTATACCTATGCTCGGTGGACGCACACTAATGAGCGTTTGAACCGGAACTGTTCGACGAGTGAGCCGAGATGCGACCGAGACATGCGGTGTCAATTGCGTTACTCGAGCGCGCTTTGTATGTAGATTGACTTCTGTACCTATCTATTTTGCAGTTATAGTAACTGTTAAGAAAGATACCAAGCAATGATAGTCTTTGTGTATCATCTTTTTTTTAAGGTAGGAAATCATCCAATAACATCTCCCGCCCTTCGTTGGGGCGGGACGGCGTGTCAGACTTTTACTGTCTAAAATTCACTCCTTTTCCTTCTTTGCCTTCTTTCCAGGGCCCCGGGTTCTCTTTTTCGGGGGCCCCAGTAGGCTTCGACCCTGCTAGTCCCGACATCTTGAAGCACGCGTGGAACACTACGCTCCGTCGACGACTTGGGCTCGGTCCGAGTGGTTACCGGACGGTTGGATGGCGAACTACCCATTGCTCGCCATGCGCAAGGCCACGCCTACGGTGGCCGGAAGTCAGGGTCAGAATCTGGCGGCTGGAACGTGAAGGCAGTTGGTTCGCACGTGCGGCCGCCTTCTTTGCTAGCATTACTGTTTAAGGAGGCGATCGCCTGCCACTCCGTCTCGCTCCAAACCATGGCCTGTACCAAAGCAGAGGTTTGTGTATCATCTGTTTTGTACTTTTATAACTTATTAAAATATTATTGGATTAGAATTAACTTCTGTTTTTAATGAAACACTAATTTTATTAGGAATATCTTTTATTTTTTCCACACATTAAATCTTAAACTACTTATGAAAATCTATCACTTTCAACCATCCATTGAGGTTGATCTTAACTAGTCCATAGCATCTTCTACTCCTGAAGTGGCACCCTTATCTAGCTTCCTTTAAACAAGATAATTACCAGTAACCAATTATTTAGAAAAACTCGAACAATACCAAATACAACCACATAAACGGAGACGTTTTAAGGTATTGGTAGAGCGCGAGCAAGATAACTTGGCGCGTAGCTCAGGGCGTGCTAAATGTTGCCAGCCAAACAAATCTATTTTCCTTAATTTGATTAAAAATGTTCTTTTACAACACAGTGTAATCCAAAGAATTTATTTATTTAATTTTTATCTTTACTATCAAAAAAAATCGTAAGAACTTTGTAAATCTTTTATTGAATATCAATAAAAGATTACCACCACCATGAATTGAATACCATCAAACGCTGGTGAACACCTTTTTCTTGAAGTCGAACTCCACCATTCGAAAGTGCTTCTTGGTGTTTATTACTGTCCTTCTCTACGTATCAACTTCTTTTCATCCTTTGAAAAACTCTTAGAAATCCTGATCCCTTCTTACAGTCATAGCATAATCTTGGGTGATTTTAATACTTGTCTCCTAAAAAATGATCACCGCTCGCTTTCTCTGACTAATGTTTCAGCTTCTTGTAATCTTTCCATTCTTCCACTTGGTGCTACTCACCATTTTCCAAATTCCACACCTTCGCTTCTTGACTTGATATTTGTCTCTTCTCCTGATCGCGTCGCTAAGCATGGCCAATGCTCGGCCGATGCCTTCTCCTATCACGACCTGATTTTTCTTTCTTACAAAATTCGCCCTCCTAAGGCTAAAGCCAAAATTCTCATGCAACGCAATTTTGGTGGTATGAACGTTGACATTCTTTGCGAGGATGCCAGCAATATTGATTGGTCTCCTCTGTTTGCCTCTGCGTCGGTCGACGAGAAAGTCAACATATTCAGAACCAAACTTCTCCAGCTTTACGATGTTCATGCGCCTGTTCATGCGGTTAAAGTCAAACATCTGCCGGCGCCGTGGCTGACAGATGAGATTAAAAAGTTGTTGACCAAAAAAGCGTTGGCCAAGTCTAAATTTAGGCGGCAGTCGAGTGATGCTAATAGGGACAAATATGCTTCAATTCGCAATCACTGTAATAAGGTGTGTAGGAATGCTAATCGCCAACACATTCATAATTCTGTCCAAAATGGGGACGCATCCAAAGTTTGGAATTTTCTAAGATCATTGGGGGTCGGTCGGTAAAACCAGAAAGGAGTCAATTCCTAAAGATTTAGACATTGATGCAATGAATCATCATTTTACAGCTTCGTCCAATTTCGATAGGACCGTGAAATTGAATACATTGAATCATCTTTCTTCTCTTTCGACTCCCAGTTAATCTCCATTTGTTTTTAGTGAATTCTCCGCATGTGATGTTAAGAAGAGCATTCTATCAATTACTTCCAATGCCGTGGGAAGCGACTGTATCAGCCGTAAAATGTTGTTACCGGTGCTTGACGTAATCCTTCCTGTAATTTGCCATATCCTTAACTTTTCTGCGACTAGTGGCGTCTTTCCATGTACATGGAAAGATGCTCAAATTATTCCTTTACCTAAAAAGTCCAATCCCTCATCCTTCTCTGAATACCGTCCAATATCCGTTCTACCTTTTCTGTCCAAAGTCCTTGAACGGTTAATCCACAATCAATTAAGTACTTTCCTATACAAACATAATCTCCTTAATCCCTTTCAGTCCGGCTTCCGTCGTGGTCATAGCACAACTACAGCGCTTCTCAATATCACGGATGATATAAGATCAGCCATGGAAAGCAGTAATCTAACGGTCTTGGCATTGCTTGATTTTAGTAATGCCTTTAATACTGTCGATTACGATGTTTTGCTTGGTATTCTACGCTCTCTTAATATATCTCCATCGGTGATTGACTGGTTTCATAGTTACCTGCACGATCGCCGGCAACGTATTTGCATCGGAGAGACCTTGTCTTCCTGGTGTAGTACTTCTGCCGGGGTGCCGCAGGGTGGCGTGTTATCCCCTTTACTTTTCGCAGTTTTTATAAACTCTATTTCCAATGAACTAACTTCTTCCTACCACCTGTATGCAGACGATCTACAAATTTACTCGCGAGCACCTCTTGCAAATCTGTCTGAGGATATTATCACCATCAACCGTGATCTGGCCCGCATGTGCGATTGGAGTAAAAAGTATGGTCTTACAGTATACCCTATAAAGACGCAGGTTATTGTGGTGGGCAGTCCAAGGATGGTTTCTAGGATCGACTGGACGACTCTTCCCCAAGTCTCTTTTGACAACTCCGTAATTCCCTTTAGTGATAAAGTTAAGAACTTGGGGATATTCATTGACAAGAACTTTTCCTGGACTGCCCAGCTACAAGAAGTCAGCCGTAAATTTTTCGCTTCTGCTGCATCTTTGAGAAGACTTCGCAATTTCTTACCGACTACCACCAAGATTGCGCTTGCACAGTCACTTCTTCTTCCCATCCTTGATTATGCTGATGCCAGCTATCTTGACCTCACTCAAGAGCAACTGGATAAACTTGAGCGGCTTCAAAATTTTTGTATAAGATTCATATTTGGTTTGCGCAAATATGATCACGTTTCCGAATTTCGTGTAAAGCTCAAGTGGTTGCCAATTCGCCTTCGCCGGAATGTTCATATTCTTTCTCTTCTGTATAATATCCTCTTTTCCCCTTTCACGCCTCTTTACCTTAAAAAACGTTTTGAGTTTCTCTGCAACTCTCATACAAAGTTGCTAAGATCATCAGAAAACTTGCGACTTAAATTGCCAATCCATACTACGGCGTTCTTTGACAAATCATTTACTGTCCAGGCTGCTCGTCTGTGGAATGGATTGCCAGACACAATGAAACGCGCTCAATCGTTGCCTGTTTTTAAAAGACTCGTTAAGGAACATTACCTGTCGCTGTGAATATCGATAGTCGTCATTTATGTACATATAATTTTGTCTATAGTCTTTAATAATTATGTATGTATTTATGTATCTATTATACGGCATATGTATATATCTATGTATGTATTATATAGCATATGTATATATCTGTGTATATATTATAATATATATGTGTAACTCTAGTTTCTCACACCAACGACTGCCCCATTTCTTGTCCAGGCAATTACTGTCCATTCCAGGTTGCCTGGAAGAGATCGCGGAATGCGATAAGGCCGCCCATTGTATGTATGTGTTTTAGTTTTAGTTTCCTTTTTGTATGTGTAATGGTGTACAATAAAGCGTATAATAAATAAATAAATAATATCTTAAAAAATTAATTAGCACTTTTAGCACCAGAATTTCACACTAGTCTTTATCAGAAGAGTCGTATAAGTCCATTGTTAATTTGTTCATTTTAAGATCCACTAACCATCAGATTTAAAAAATATTTTCTTGTAGAGTGTCATTCTTCTGGCATTACAGTAACGCTTGCGCTTTTGTATTGTCTCTTGCAGGGGCTTTGTTTATTTATGTGCGATGGTATGAATTATCCATTACTACAATGTAATTCTGTTTGAGATTTGGCACTATTTATTCTTTCATGGATGAAGTTTGCAGAATTCAATTCGTCATGATAGTCACTTGATTAAGATTTAAGGACATAGTAGCTGTCTATTTTCAACAAACCATGTTGACTTGCTAGGTACCGTTCGGGAACGCATATTTAGGGACATTTTATTGTGATGGTCACCCGAAAAATCATTTGAGCAATGGGTCTAATTTTGGAAAATGGTACCGCAGGCCCAATATTTTCTCATTTCTCTTCACAAACACGTTTGACTTTCAAGATAATATCCCTGTTAGCACTTTTTATCACTTTTGGTATAATAATGACGACTATTTACTTTAGAAACGATAAAAAACACAGAACACAACACATTCTCCTGACACATGACATAAACGTCCAACGATTAGTTTCCAATTTCGGCCACGCACCAACTTATCTTGCGCTAGCTCTAGTGAACATTCATCTCAAAATACGTGTTTTAAAGAAAAAGTTCTGGTGTTAACTTTTTGTACTTTTTACATATTTTCAAAGTATTTAAGTTCGATAAATTTCTTTTAGATGCTTTTTCCTCGTTTTTTATTTTGTTTTGTAGTAGACCCGTCTTGTTTTTCGGACATCAAAATATTCTTGTACTTTCCTATAAGGATTTGTAACTTAATCATTTCTTCCTTGATAAAATTAACTCTTCTCGCCCTGAAATCTATACTATCTCTACTAATATTATAAAGAGGTAAGCTTTGTTTTTTTGTTTGTAGGAGGTAATCTCTGAAAGTATTGGTTCGATTGCTAAAATTTTTTCATCGTTATAGAGCTGCTTAATTCCTGAGTGACATTTTATTTTATGCATGCAGGCGAAACCGCGGGCAAAAACTAGTATTTTATATTTCTATTAATGTACCTACTAATCATACTCGTATAATAAAATCATTAGCATAAGATTGCATTTAGTTTTATTTATTTGCTCACTCATTTTAAGTGCGGTCTAACAATGAAAGGCACACTTACTTTGTAATGAAATTCTACATATTGCTATTTTGTATTTTTTTTACACTCTCTACATTTTCACTGCAATTTATGGATACAAAAATTGTTTTTACGCCAGAACGATTTGTAAACAATATAATATATTTAAAAAAAAATATGTCAAGGCTTCTTTCAGGGCAAAATGACACCTGGCTCCAAGTGTTACCATTGCCCAAAAATTAGCCACATATATTTCGGGGAAATAAATTATCGTTTCACTGGGCACCCTTTTAACTTTAACTTTAAGTGTCAGGGGATTAATCACCTGGAAAATTGCCGTTTTTACGTAAATCACCAAAAAAAAAAAAAAAACATTTTCTAGATTTTTCTAAGAAAAACAATTACAAACCAAAATTTTCGGCCAAATAAATTTCGAACAAACGTGTGTACAAAACGAAAATTAACTTTTTTTCAATGTCATTCAAGTTATACAGACGTATGTACAATCGGCGCTCAAGGGATTAACAGATCATTTTGATGGGAAGTTGTGCTGATATTTATATTTATATCTTAGCAGAGGATGATGGAAATCTGGTAGTACCATATTCATTGAGGCAATTCCATAAATACCAGTGCTCTCCTGGACAACCACCTAACACCACTCACCAGCTAACATACCTCCATTTCTTCACTACAAACTTCACAGGAAAACCGCAACATGAAAAAAAATAACAGTTGTAGTCGTTCACATTTACAGAAACGCCATTTAAAAGTCACCTTATATAATATTAGGGTATTATTACATACCCTTAATAATATTGATAAAAGTAAATTCGCCGTCGCTCCGCACACTTTCACTTTATTTCTATGGCCTTACACAAGAATAAGACATTGAATGCCAAGCCACAACGCCGTTGAAGATCCGAAACGAAGATTGCAGATCCATAAGATGTCAAAATTATTATTTGTGTGAGATTTGGGCATACAACAGTCACTTTTAATAAATATATTAAATAGATTGCATTAATTGATTAATTGCAGTCGCACCGCACACTTTGACTTGATTTCTATGGCCTAAAACAAGGATAAATAAAAATAAAAACGGTTTGGAATATTATAAATAATGAAACCAACAGAAACAAAAGAAATAATAATGATTATACATTGGAGACTCATCATGGTCTTATTAGCGATAACAAAATAGTTGCAGAAGAATTTGTAAATTTCTTTACCAGTATACCAATTAAAACTACTGAAGCCCTAAATTCGTCGCCATCGCATGCTTTTGGTTTATTACAGGCGAACGATGCAGCCTGTTCGACTGAATTTAACTTTAAACATATAAACCCCATAACAGTAATAAAAGCTTTTAAAGAAATCAAGATTAAATTGACAGAAGATCTATGGGGTATGTCTATCAAAGTTTGTACCTCAATTATTGAGACTATAGCGCCGTACATGGCTTTAATATTTAATTTGTGTATAGATCAAGGAGCCTTTCCAGATCTAATGAAATATAAAGTGATACCACTCTTTAAATCCGGGAATAGTAGAGACACTAATAATTTATGGCCGGTGTCCGTTTTGCCGGTTCTTAGCAAGATATTTGAAAAGGTAATGTTAAATCAAATGCTTAGTCATTTTAACTCCAATAACATCCTACATGATAAACAGTATGGTTTCACCAAAGGACGTTGTACAACTGACGCGGGTGTTTCCTTACTAAAACACATTTTTAATGCGTGGGAAGAGGCACAAGATACTATAGGCATCTTCTGCGACCTATCTAAGGCGTTTGATTGTGTAGTTCATGAAACATTGCTTCTGAAACTCAAGCATTACGGACTAGGCAATGCAGCGTTAAGCTTATTAAAATCTTATTTGAATAATAGACAGCGTTTAGTGCAAATAAACGGTGTCAATTCGTCGGGATTGAATGTTGAAATAGGGGTGCCCCAAGGTTCAATTTTAGGTCCTTTTTTATTTTTAGTTTATATTAATGATTTACCCAATTTGTTGCAAAATAAACTTAATATGGTGTTGTTTGCTGACGACACATCTTTGATTTTTAAGATAAATAGAAAGACTAACAATCTTGACAACGAAAATAGCGCCCTATTGCAGGTTCAAAACTGGTTCACTGCTAATAATCTGGTCCTAAATGGGAAAAAAACTAAATGCATAAGATTTTCCTTACCGAATGTCAAAAGTAGTGATTGTGACATTGTATTGAATAATGAAAAACTAGAATTTGTTGATAAAACGATTTTCCTGGGGATTACGCTTGACTCAAGGCTACAATGGGGTCCTCACTTAACATCTCTTGCAGGGCGGCTTAGCTCAGCTGCATATGCTGTTAGAAAAATCCGCCAATTTACGGATGTTGATACCGCTAGGCTAGTCTATTTTAGTTATTTTCATAGTGTCATGTCGTACGGTATCTTACTATGGGGACGGGCTGCAGACATCGAGTCAATCTTTATATTACAGAAAAGAGCCATCAGAGCTATTTACAATCTCCGCCGGTGCGATTCTTTAAGGGAACTGTTTAAAGAAATTAACATAATGACGGTACCTTGTCAATATATCTATGAAAACATCATGTATGTTAGAAAAAATCTTCATCTTTTTAGCAAAAGAGGCGATAGACATAATTATGTTACAAGAAATAGGGATCAATTAGTTCAACCAGGTTTCAGACTGGCTAAAGTGGCCTCTTCTTTCATGGGGTACTGTTTGAAATGTTATAATAAAATACCACCCCAAATATTAGAACTCAATGAAACGAAATTTAAATCTTGTATTAAACGCACACTATGCAGGCAAGCATATTATAAGTTGGAGGATTATATTCAAGATAAAAATGCTTGGCTCAATGCTGGTCCAGCTCCACTACCACTAGGGCGCGGCGTACTAATTAGTTGATTAGTTGGAAACTAATATTATTATTTTTTAATTTGAAAGGCAATTGCATTGTATAATGTAGAAGCACTTTTTTAAAGTTTGTGAATGTGAAGCACCATGGAGCATTTTTATTAGGTTACAACTTTTTTTTTTTTTTTGACATTACGAGCATGGCAGTTGAGAGTTTGTCATGCTCACTCAAATGTCTCGCTGTTGGTGGCACGTGTTATTGGGTCGTTCAGTTCCCTTCAAAATGGTTGAGCTGAGTGGGGCTGATGCACGCGTCATGCTCGTGAACGGGTGCCGTCAGATGGACTGGTCATCTCTTAGCTGCAGGTGGCTTAATCCTAAACACTAAACAGTTCCTATCTTTTAATTATTTTACATTTTTATTTCATTATCGACATTGTGCTCACATGATAGAAGCAACAAGTAATATGTAACCAAGCATTATATGTAACACATAATATGATTTAAAAGAGTGTCCATGGAGTTTCTTGCACGTTCTTCTCCATAGAGACCTACTCTTTGGAACGTGCAATTTAGCTTCACTTTTCTTGGACTGACCGACATTTGACTATTCAAAAGTGCCTGTAAATGGTCTATTTGAAATAAATGATTTGACTTTGACTTTGACTTTGATAAGACATTGAATGCCAAGCAAGATATTAAAAAGATTGCATTAATTTTAAGCCTCGCATCAATGGTGAAAGATCTCGTGTGTGTGGCGTGTGGTCGCTGAATTTGATTGAATTGAACGAATCGCTAAATGCTTCTGTATCACGACGCTCATGTTTATCGCCATGTAAGTTTCTCAAATAGATAACATGGCTTTTGGGTTGTTACAATGCTAAACTGTAAACTGGGTAAATGCAACTTACGCGTTGCAGCCATTTTCATAACCTTGAGTTCGTTTATGTATGGATGTTACACGACTCCTGCACGAGATATTAAAAGTAAGCCTAAACAGTATTGCAGTATTATCGTTTTGATAGTATTTGTCGGTCAAGCAGTTATTTACGGAGCGGAACACCAAGGTATTTATGTATTCATAAACTATTGCGCTTCACTATCAACGACTTCATCACTGCTTACCATCAGGCGGGATCGCAATCAAGCACTAGTTTATGTCACTTCAAAAAATACTTTTGTATATTTATAACGTTTTTTAAATTGATATAAACTAGCACTTGACTGCGATTCCACCTGATCTGTCGCATCTAGTTAGACTTATTGTGAGTTAAAAAAGGTTAAACAGGTTGATTCTTTGAGTAATATTTAATTAGTTACAACATAAAACATGGTTATAAAGCACCCATTCTCATTAAAAAAATACCAGCATTATAGTTTTAATTTGCTCACAAGTTTGCGTTTAGCGAGCAATGAGTAACTCGCCTTCTGATTGGGACTAGGTTGGAGAATTCATTAAACCCCAAGCGAACGCCTGCGTTCGCGCAATTGTCTTTCTATTGTGTCTGTAATTTCCACGATTGAAAGGTTAAAGTGCGTTATGTTCCATGCGCACTTCAAAGAGATGTCAGTGAATTGTCAGTCAATTTCGAACCGTGCACTAGCTTCTGACGTTTTATAAGTGCCCATGTAGGCCCTATGTGAAATAAAAACTTTTGACTTTGACTTTGACTTTGAGTGATGAGGCCTGCAAGGACTGATGCCTACCAGGGCTGCAAGATTATTCGTGAAAGTCACTTCAGCCCTGGAACCCAAAAAATACTGAAGTAATACGGGTGAGTTTTAGTTCGCAAACGTTTGATAATCTCTTTAGCAACACAGAGAGTTATAGGATTGATAAAATTATGATGTGACTCCACCTCAAAGAAAAACATGTTTAGATATAACAAAAAATATTTTTTATTAAATAAAATAAATATTACAGCTACATGTGCCAAGGTAAATATTTGATTTTATAACAAATAATCATATAAGTGTTCCAAACTTTGGAATTTCCATAATGTGTCCCCTTCGTTTCCGTCTCTTAAATATTGATTTTTGAAATGCGCTTATACATTTCTTTTTTTTAACTTGTGGTTTATCAAAAAAACGTAAATACAGACAAAGCAACACACACAATTTTGAACAATAAATACAGATATAAAGGTAGTACAATTAATGTTATTAACCCTAACACCTTACTTTTTGTACGTGCATAAATTGTGCCTGTTAATCCATCTTTCAATATATATTTTCTAAGACCAATCCACACTGATAATATATATTCTGTCCAGTCAATATCTTTTACGTCAAAATTAAAAATATCACGATCTTCTTTTGAAAGACTATTGTAAAGTGCTTCTGTGTTTTTGTCATCAAACTGCCAACGGTTAAGCATAAAGTAAGACAGTTTCGTTACCATCCTGTACATTTTTTGTGCTAGTTTTGCGAATCTGTAAAGAAAATAATACTTTTATTGCGATAATTTTCCATTTGAACCGACTTCTAAAAGGAGGAGGTTCTATGTTCGGCTGAATGTATTTTTTTTTTATGTATATTCACTGATATCTCAGCCAATTGTAGACCGATTTTGAAAATTATTTATATTATTTTTTTTATTCAAAGGTTATGCTTCCAAATTGGTCCCATAGAAATATTGTTATGATCTGATTATGAACTTTGAAGATAAGGAACAGAACTCCTCATACAAAATACAGCAGAACTGTCAAGTTAAATTGATTTGTTTATACGTGTAGTCAATGACTGACTGAAAGAAAAGGGGGAAGGGATGTATCGAACTGATCTGATGATGAAGTTGGAAGCTAAATTAAAATAATCTAACCGTGTTTGGGATTATTAGAATCATCATGTGATGCGCTCTAGCTATAAAGTATTTAAGTTTGGCTGAGGGGTACTAAGTTTTAGTCGTGGTACTGTAACTAAAAAGTGTAAAATAAAAAACTTTTTACAAAAAAAAACCGACTTCAATGTTAAAAAAAAAAACACTGAAAGGTACAAAATAACTTTAATTTTGGAAGCCAGTTTTAAATGACGAAGAAGCTAAACTATTACAGAAACATTGACTTCCAAAATTATAGTTATTTATAATTTAATTTGTATAAAGTTTTTTTGGTACCGTACGGAAACCTAAAAAGATACTTACGAGTATATTATAATACTTACGTATAAATTAAACTATAACGAAATATGTAAAAAGGTATTATTTACACTTCTGCCCTCCTAGCCAAGTTACAATCGAATTCCGTTCTCTAATCGCTTCGGTGACAGCAATTGTAGAAAACGATAAGTTGGTAGCCATGTTGACGCGCCTGAGTCGGCCGCTCGTTCTACAATGTAGCGTTTTGTATAACAAAGGATGTAGCGTTAAATATTGTAGAAACGATTTTGAACGATGTGAACTTGGCTACGAATTGTCTATTCGTTTGTTCTGACCACGCGACTTTACGTTGAGATGATGTCATTCCTATACGTTTCGTCACTTTTCGACAGCGTTAACGATTGCAGAATAACAACTTGGCTAAGCGTACTGTTTTTATAAACGCTACAGTTTGGCAGTCCTTTATGTCAAGCATTAATGCGTTCCACCACCATTATTCGTTATTGATCATACCTTCTTTTTTTCCCAATCATTACGCTAATGCCATCTACAATGTAAGCAGGTATAATGTGCAATATCCAAGAGTATATCCAAAAAAGAAAAGGATATTCTGTAAGCAAGAAAAACCCGTACCCTACTATCGTTGGTGTAGGGTAGTTTCTTCCTTCATTTTGCACGATATCGTAGATTTTTTCTGTGGAAAACGAATAACTGTAAATCAATTTACGCATTGCTTTAATTACAATACTTTCAAGGAGCGTAATTGGAAATTGTGATTGTGCTCAAGGTTGTTATGACGTGCTCAACGCCTCTCCCGGACTGCTGCTGCTTAACTCTGTCTAGATCTTCTTGCGTCAAATATTTGGGCGTGCACATAGATCAGAGATTCCGCTGGCACAAACAAATTGAAACGGTCACAAATCGTACCCGTAAGCTTATATTTATATTTAAAAGACTTCGGTAGTCAGCTAACAATAAAACCCTGAAGCCAATCCCTACTATGCTACTGTGTGACGGTATGGGGCGGAGCCCCGAAAACTACAATCCTACAGCTAGAGGTTGCACAGCGAGCTTTAGGTGTTATCTAAAAGTCCCTATAGGTACCCTACAGCTCAACTTTACGCCGACTGTGGGGTGCTGACGGTGAGGCAACTCTATGTACTCCAGACCATAGCCCGCAAACATAAGTCTCGTCCACCGCAGGAGCCCCAGGGCAGAATAAAGTACACAATTTTCAGGCCGGATCGGACCAGAACTCAGTTTGCCCGTAATTACTTCTTCATTCTCAATGTAAGAATATACAACAAATTAAATAAAAAATTGGACATATTCCACCTTAGCAGATTAAACTGTAAAAAGAAGGTAAAGGTATGGCTTGCTTCTCTTACCTACCAGGAAACTGAAGATTTGCTGATTGGCATGGCTCAGTAAATTTCTTTTGCAATCACATACACAGTCTAAATCACCCCCACTCTTTATTTATACTTATCTCTCATAAACACACACTTACAATTCACGCATATCTATCTACACTTATATTACATTGGGTGAGAACTCAAACATAACGGCAAGTGCGCAATCTTTATGTTCAGATATTTAATTATTTCTGTGATTTGATTATTAATAATATTAGTATTCATATTTAATATTATTTTCTTTGTAACTTAATTATTTCAAATTTTAATTTTCAATTACAATGCAATTTAATTTATTTCAATTTTAATTTTCAATTGCAATTGTAATTTAACTCAATTATTTTTACTTATTGTAATGTAATTGAATTTAAATTCAATTCAATTTATTTTAATTCAACTTGATTCAAAACTTTAAATGTAAGCTGCATTTTGTGAATAGTCAGTAAGGAATGCTGACACCTCAGATACAGGATTTATGTCCTAGTTTAGGTGTCAGAAGGCACACGGTTTACTGCATGCTCTATCACATATCCTAATCACGGAAAAGGATTATGTCAATATAGCAATTGTATATTTCGCTCCATCCGTATTAGGATTATGTATGAATAAATTATTATTATTCCTTTATTATCTATTTTAACATATTAATTACATTTTTAAATATTCCTTAAAAAAATATTAAAAAAAAAAACATTTAAAAATATAAAAAATAGTGTCCCACCGGTATCGGGAATAGGGTCCAAGCTACCGGCGGTCAGGGCTCCAGAGAAAGGAACCTCCTAACTATACGAGCCGTGTCCAGAAGTACCGCTTTCTGAATCAAGCCCTTGATCCAGCCGCCTAACGAGAGCCTCCTAAGGTGTTGGTCGAGGCTCTTGGCAATTAAGCCATTGGCTGAAACGACTATCGGTACAATAATCGCTGAATCCACTTCCCACATTTCGACAACCTCGCGAGCCAAGTCAATATACTTGATTTGTTTATCTTTCTCGGCTTTCGCGAGGTTCTCGTCATGCGGAACGGATATGTCAACAATCATTGCACGCCTCTCGCTTCGGTCCACCACCACTATATCAGGCTTATTGGCTACAATAGTCCTGTCAATGATGATGGACCGATCCCAGTACAACGTGATATCGCCATTATCAAGAACTGGGTCGGGCACATACCTGTAGTATGGCACCTCCGATTCCACAAGAGAGTACTTCAGAGCAAGTTGCTGATGGATAATCCTGGCTACAAGGTTGTGTCTATGCAAGTATTCTCCGTTAGCTAGACGAGAACAACCAGAGATAATGTGGCGGATTGATTCACCCGGTCGGTGACATGCCCGACATATGTCAACCGTGCCGTCCTTCATAATAAATCTCCGGTAGTTATTCGTCATGATAACTTCGTCCATAATTGCACATACAAAACCTTCGGTTTCCCCAAAGAGGTCACCGACGCGCAGCCAGGCTACGGACGCTAGTTGGTCTACATTGGGCCCATGAAGGGCCCGGAAAAAGCGTCCGTGAAGTTCCTTACTTTGCCATACTTCCCTGCGTACGTTAGTGTCAAGCACTACAGGTTTGCGCCAGTTCTCGTTAGCCAAGGAGAGCGGGGTGAGTCCCTTGTCCACTGCTACTACATCACGATGCATACCCCCGTCGGCGGCTAGGAAGTATTCCCTGAGACTGCATACCTCGCGATTGTGCAGGGACTTAGCATTTAAATTTTAAGCATAGACCCCCACACTTCCGCGGGATATACAGTCTCATTACCGACAACCGAGGGTGATGCATTCGATATGCAGTCAGCAGTGTACGAACCCTCCTATCCAGGGCGTCAAGTTCCGTTTGAGTCCATTTGAGTACACCGAAAGCGTACATCAATACCGGCATGACCCAACCGTTGAAGGCACGCACCTTGTTTCCACCTGACAGAAGGCTGTTAAGTACCTTCTTCAGGCGGCCAAAGAAGCGCTCCCTCAACGATTGCTTCATGTCAGTGGCACTGATGCCTAACGCTTCCGACATACCCAAATACTTGTAGGTTTCGGTTGGAGAGAGGGATCTCAGGTGTATGGAATCCGAGAGTTGGATACCCACGGATTCCACAATCTCCCCTCGCTTTATATGCATGACCGCACATTTGTCCACACCAAACTCCATCCTGATGGCACTACTGAAGGTTTCCGTTACCTTCAGTAGCTCCAAGATAAGATTGATCAGATTGTTGTGGGCAAAGAGCTTCAAGTCATCCATATAAAGGAGGTGAGATATAGCCTGACCAACTCTCTTCAACCGATAGCCTAGGCCTGAATTCTCCAGCAATGTGCTCAGAGGATTCAAAGCTAGGCAGAACCAAAGCGGACTCAAACTGTCACCCTGGAATATACCTCGCTCGATCCTTACCGGTTCGCTGTTCCTCTGGATATTTCGACATCCTGGATAGCGAAGGACCGTCCTCCATTGCCTCATACATGACATCAGGAAGGTGCGAAGAGTTGCATCAACTTTATACAACTCCAGCACCCTCATGAGCCATGTATGAGGAACTGAGTCATAGGCCTTCTTATAGTCTATCCAACATGTCGACAGATCCTTTCGGGAACGTCGAACCTGTTGGCTAATGGCCATATCGATGAGAAGTAGCTCCTTCGTACCGCGGGACCCATTCCTACATCCATTTTGAGAGGCAGACATGATAGCGTTATTATCAACATGGTGGTTAATCTTTGCTCTCAAAATGGATGTAAGAACCTTATAAACTGTCGGCAGACACGTAATCGGCCGATAGTTTTTGGGTTCCGCGGTGCTACCGGATTTGTGGAGCAGGTAGGTAACTCCTGTTGTAAGAAACTCGGGTAGCGAGCCAGACTCTAAGGCGGCCTGATACTGAGATGCCAAACGAGCGTGCGACCTTTGCAACCACTTTATCCAAAAGTTGTGCAGTCCGTCCGGTCCTGGAGATTTCCAATTAGGCAATGGACGGACTGCACGGGCCACATCTTGGGGGCTGATTGTGATTGCCTCCATTTCTGTTATCGATTCGCACGCTCGTTCGACCTCTCGAGTCCAACCACCCTCAGTATGACTGACAGGCACCGACCAGATGTTGCGCCAGAACGAACACATGGCGTCATCATCCGGAGGGCGCGTGTCAGTCACACCTTGGTCCGGTCGCTCCCAAGCCCTGTATACCCACCTTTCATTACTCCGGAATGTGCTATTCTGGATGTACCGTTCAACCCGTCATCAAAATAGTTTGACAACTGCGAATCCAGAGCAGCCACCAGCGCTTTATTCTTATTATGCATGGGCAAACGAGGTAAACGCGGCCTAAGCTCAAGCGGCATGTTGCGATACTCCCGAATTGCACACTCCAAAGCACTCCTCAGTTCGTTATTGCACTGGGTACTTACGTTAGTGACCGTGTCAGTACTCACCTCGTCAGTGTGAAGGGATATGTGGCTCGACTGTGGTACCACAACTGGTACCACAGGTTGCGACGGAGGGGTAATGACACGGTTACTCATTTCCGTTCGGAGGCGATCAAGTACAGTGTCGTCCAACATATGATTACGTTGGATGACCCGCACCTGATCCGATAGTCGTTGTGCCGAAACGTTGACGGCTGGCTCAAGCACCTGAAACAAAGAGAGCATCCGAACACGGTACGCGGTAAGGTTGTTTCCTCCCTCTGTAGCCCCGTAGTATGCGCGCATGACGTTTTCATTAGTCGATTGCGTCCATCTCATGCGCGGCACACTTCCGCCGGCAGCTGGGACCCTATCAGAGACCGGTGGGCCTCGAGGTCCTAAGCACGCCGGCGGCCGGCGTCCTCCCCGACGACGCGCAGGTGGTGGTGTCGTCGGCGGCGAGTAGTACTCGTCGCTCGAGCTCGACGCAGCTGCCGCGGCCGGTGTCACAGCACTCACAGTGAGGCTAGGTTCCGGCGGCAGCGAGGCGGAGCTGAGCGACGAGGCCGGAGGTGGTGGGCGTGCACGTCGTGCGGCAGCTCTTGTCAGCATTATAGTTTCAGCATTGTTGTCGTATTTCAAGCATCATTTTACAAAATTTATGTGTGACATAAAATGTCATCTGTCTGGTTTTATATTTTCTTTTCTTTTCATCTTTCGGACTTTATTGGTGGTAGATAAGTTTTTAATTGGTTTGTTGCCTATTTTAGAGGCTTCTAGGATAAAAATTTGTAGATTTGCGGTACCGAAAACTATTAATTTGTTTTAAAATTTGCATGAACGACACAACACTTTTGACATCCAGAGTTGCCAGTTTATTATTATTATTATTATTGTCATGGTATGTGTGATACATGAGAATAATTAAGTATTAAAAAAATCTATGAGGATACAAAGTATTAACCATCCCCATTTATGCTTAGAATACATACATGAATGTAGAGATGGTTGAAGGATATGGAAAGACCAAAAAACGATGGACGTCACTAATTTTTTATAAGTTTTAAGTTGAGACCTCTTTTGCATACTGTACCTATTGCATATTGTTGAACTAATAGATATAATTTACAAAAAAGGTCTCCTACGAAACGGCTAGCCTACGTGAAATTTGGAGATAACAATCCTTTGCACACTAGTTATCATTGTCCGTGCAAACGAGCATCTGAAGAAACACTGCGTTTTTGTTACTAAAAATCTAATACACCCAGGCCGGGAGAAGTCATTAGATTTTATTTTTATTTTTTTCGTTAAAAAATATAAATCAAGAAATAGTATTTATTTGGTTCTCAACGTCTTCACCTTTTGATATTATTATTTTATTTGTAAAGGTCTTACCCCAAGTTAGAAGATTTCGAGACCCGGAACAAAGCGAGTAGATCTTTGTTTCGTTTTCACCTGCAGCTCGATTCCTTGCCGTTTCCCATGCAGCAGTTAAAATTGCATTATTAACATAGTCTACAGGTATAAACTCAAGTGAGTTTGAATTTTTTACAACACATGTTTGCAAGACACCTAATCCCGTTGAGACGAATATCTAAAAGAAGAAAATAAAAATTAACAGTTTTTGTATTATTATCTCTGTGCTTGGATCACAGACTTCCTAAATTACCGGTCCATTGCAATTTGCAATGCTCATCCGGTCAAATGGCCCTTAATTCCAGGGCCACTCGGGGGTCAGTGCTCTCGGCAACATTGATCTTACTGCACATAAACGGTCTGCTTACGCCTAGTACCTTTAGGTAAGCACACTATGACATTTTTATTGAGAGTTATATATCCAGGGCGTAAGCTAGTGGGTCACAAATCCAGTCTCTTCAAAAGGCTAGGTTTGAGTGCTTGAACTCATCTTTGCAAGCAGTTTCAGCATATTATGTGATGCCAGTTTGGTCACATTCAATTTGCTGCTTATGCCAAGTTGTGTCTATTTTCTGCTGAAAGGAGTAAAATTAACTGTGCTTCAATTATAACAAATATGTAACTATTGTACAAGTCTGCTTATACAGGGTGTGGCGAAAATAGTGATGTGTTTATTTCAAATTTTAAATAAACACATTTTCGAAGACCATATCTTCACATAATCACTAGACTTTGGGCACGAATGGTGTAAAAGAAATATACTACACTGTCGGTGCCTATTATTAAAAAAATATGTCCAATAAATGCAGCTTTATGTGGTATAAAAAAAACTGATACCATGATTTAAAAAAAAAGTTATTGTCATTTAACTTGAAAAGGAGCTGATTTTGAAAAAAATACCCTATTTCATTTAAGTACGTTACCGATGTTGCAAAATATTTTGAACCTAACTAATAGTATAGTTTTTTAGATTTTATTGAAGAATAAAAACTTCACTTAGGAATAAAAAAACATTCCTAATTTCTTTAATAAATTTTCAAATAAATCAATTATTCAGAAAAATCTATTATTTATTATATGATTGCTAGTAAAATCCTTAGACTAAATGTTCGAAGTGACCACCACTGGCGACTATGGACGCTTTGCATCGTCGAATAAATGACCTGCCCCCCTAGCCAAGTTACAACCGTTTCGCTTTCGCCGAACGCTTCGAGTTGACCTTGTCGGCAATTCTTTTGTTCTGACCACGTGACTAAGCGATAAGACGACGTCATTCCCGTACATTTGAAGCTTTCTACAAGCGTTAACTATTGCAGATTAGCAATATGGCTAGGGGTACTGACACGAATTGAAGTAGATAGATCGTCGCGGACTAAATGTAACGCTTCGTCGTCATTGTAAAACCTTGGTCGTCCCTCATTGGCACTGCTTACGCCTCTGCCAGGCATCCTCCACTCAGAATATACGGTTTGTACTCTACCAAATACACGGTGACTTGGATATCTCCCCGATAAAGTCGGGCTGCATCTCTACCAACGCCTCTGCATTCGCCATAAATAAAATGCATTTCAGCATATTTTTGCGGTGTGTACTAAGACATCGTAAAATCATCACTGCACTGCAGGTTTGTATAATCGTTGAGAGAGTCGTAGTCCAAATAATGTAGCCAATGTCGTAGGGATCATAAAAACAAGAGAGAAGTCCAAACAGAAGCAAATCAGAGTCCAGGGAGAAAAACGAGGAACAGGGCACCAGGACACGATAGTAAAAAGGACGTAAACGAAACCGGTAAAACTTTTCAACTCAAATTACGCGTCTCTGTACTTGAAGCAGCTTTAAAATCAGTAGGTTAAGAGTGAAATGGAATCAAAATTGTTTACTATACAGAGACCACCTTTATCGTTCTAAGTTCGGGAGGTTTTTGTTTCACACTCAGACGAAAAAACATTTGAGTGACCGTTGTGCGGACTGCTCGGAAGACACGGTGCAGCATACGGTGGAGGTGTGCCCCACTTAAGTGGAGTCCCAACGTATCTTTGTGGAAGTAATCGGTGGCGGCAATTTCCGACACAGAGATCTGGTTCAGGCCAGGGTTGGGATGGGATGTAGTCACCTCTTGTCACTCAAACTTAGGCCACGCATACCTCGTATGTCCTTGTGTAACAAGAATAGGACTCTGGTGGCTGCTCTGGATTCACAGTTGTCAAACTATTCTGATGCTTGCGAAGATCTCACCAATATTCACTCGATCATGTACTGCGCGGCTGTAGCGGCATGTCGTGTGCTCACGTAAAATTTCCAAACAGTGACGTAGCTACACGACCGAAATCAGCAGTACAGGATCGAGCGTTGTATTGGTGAGGCCAGAGCACTCAACGGCAAATTAATCTGCTTAAGGGAGGGTAACACTCGCCCGCAAGTGATGCGCTTTGTGAGGCGGGCGTTTTTGGGAACTGACATCAGCCCCCGAGACTATATGTTTCGTATCACAGAGCGCATCGATTTCCCGATGCAGAAGGTGTCATCATCATCATTTCAGCCGATACACGTCCACTGTTGGACATAGGCCTCCCCCAAGCGTCGCCACATCGAACGTTCCTGTGCGTCACGCATCCATCGGTTTCCTGCTATCTTCACCAGGTCATCGGTCCACCTTGTAGGAGGCCTTCCAACACTGCGTCTTCCGGTACGCGGTCGCCACTCCAAAACCTTTCGGCCCCAACGGCCATCTGTTCTGCGAGCAATGTGCCCTGCCCATTGCCACTTAAGTTTTTGGCAATTTTTTGTGCTATGTCGGCAACCTTAGTTTTCCTGCGGATATCTTCATTTTTTATTCGATCACGCAAGGAAACCCCGAGCATAGCCCTTTCCATTGCTCTTTGGGTGACTTTAAGCCTTCTGATGAGGCCCATTGTGAGCGACCACGTTTCGGAGCCATATGTCATCAATGGCAACACGCACTGGTTAAAGACTTTCGTCTTGAGACACTGTGGTATGTTGGACGAGAAGATACCGCGTAGCTTCCCGAACGCTGCCCAACCGAGTTGGATTCGACGGTTGACCTCTTTCTCGAAGTTAGACCTACCCAACTGGACTGTCTGTCCGAGGTAGACGTAGTCGTCCATAACTTCGAGTGTAGAGTCTCCGACCTTGATAGGAGTGGGTGCTACATGGTTGTTAATCATGATCTTGGTTTTATCCATGTTCATTTTAAGACCCACTCTTAGAGAAGCTCTACTGAGGTCATTGGGCATTGTACTGAGCTCCTCCATAGTCTCCGCCATGACTACTATGTCGTCGGCAAACCGAAGGTGAGTGATGTACTCGCTATTGACATTAATGCCTAGTACACTCCAGTCCAGAACCTTGAAGACATCCTCCATTGCGGCCGTGAACAGTTTCGGAGAGATGACGTCTCCCTGCCTCACACCTCGCTGCAGGAGGATAGGTTTCGAGGTCCGGTCCTGGAGTCGGACTGACATGGTGGCGTTTTCGTACAAACACCTCAGCACTTCGATGTACCGATAGTCAATTTGGCACCTCCTGGAGAGATTGCAGCACAGCCCAAGTCTCGATCGAATCAAAAGCTTTCTCATAGTCCACAAACGCTAGGCAGAGAGGCATGTTATACTCCTCGGTCTTCTGTATGACCTGCCGTAGCGTATGTATGTGGTCTACGGTGCTGAAACCTTTTCGGAATCCGGCTTGTTCGGGAGGCTGGAAGTCGTCAAACCTGCGCGCAAGACGGTTCGTGATGACCCTGGAAAACAGCTTGTAGACATGGCTCAGAAGTGAGATGGGCCTGTAATTCTTCAGCAGGGTTTTATCACCCTTCATAAAAAAGAGTACCACCACACTTCTGCTCCATGCCTGTGGCGTTTTTCCCTCGAGTATGACGGAATCGAACAACTTCCGAAGGGCCTTTAGGACCGGTTTTCCACCCGCCTTCAGGAGCTCAGCCGTAATTCCGTCCTCACCCGACGCCTTGTTGTTCTTCAACTGCTTCAGAGCCACCCTAATCTCGTACAGGCTGACGTCCGGGATATCTTCAGTGTAGTGTCGAGTCAATCTAGCTCTTGGGTCGTTTGCCAGATTTGTAGCGGGTTTGGAGATTAACGTGTATAACTGTCCATAAAATGCCTCGATCTCTCCCAGAAGCTCCGATTTGGCGGATATGACTCTGCCATCTTCGGTCTTCAGTTTCGTGAGTTGGCTCTGCTTTGGAGCCCTTATTCCGTTCAATCGCGTCCTTAATCCTCTCGGTATTAAATCGGCGAAGGTCGCGTTTCAGAGACTTCGAGATCTGTTTATTGAGCTGCCGGTACGTGCACGCATTATCTGGAGACTGCAAAGTCATTTCACGCCTCTTCTTCATGAGCTCGAGAGTTTGGTCCGTGAGCCTCTTGGTCTTACTTGTACGGGTCTTAAAAAACTGAGAACCGACTGTATGGACAGCTTCCACGAACCCATCATTATATTGGTCCACGGAGCTTCCTAGGCACTCGAAACGGTTTTGAAGTTCGAGCTGAAAGCTCTCGGAGTTTTGGATCTGGATCTGTGCAGGACGGAGCGTAGACTTCATCAGTCGAGATCTTTCAAGCTTAACATTGATATTCAATGTGCCTCTTACCATACGGTGATCACTCCCGGTTTTCACCGCATTGATCACAGAGACATCACTGAATATTTGCTTCTTCGTCGACATGATGAAGTCAATCTCATTCTTAGTTATGCCATCAGGGCTTTGCCAGGTCCACTTCCTGTGCTTACGCTTTCTGAAGAAGGAGTTCATCATGTAGAGGCTCTCCTTCTCCATAAAACTAGCCAGTAGGTGTCCCCGGCGGTTCCGATGTCCAAATCCAAATTGCCCCACTCGCAGCTCATCACCGTCTCGTTTGCCCAGTTTCGCATTAAAGTCCCCCATGACAACGGTGAAGTAAGTCTTAGAACCATGCATGGCTCTGGATATATCCTCATACATGGACTCCACTTCGTCATCGGGGTGTGTCGAGGTCGGGGCGTAAACCTGTATGACCTTCAGCGAATATCTTGATGATACTCTGAGTATCAGGTACGCCACCCTGGTCGACACACTCTTGACTCTCACCACATTGTCCACGAGGGACCTGTGGACGATAAACCCGACACCACCCTGGGACTGCTGATCACCCTCCCGGAAATAAAGCAGGTTACCGGATTTGAGAATTATCGTGTCCTCCCCCTGTCTTCGGACTTCGGATAATCCCACAATACTCCATCGTAACCCCCTCAACTCTTCCTCCAGTTCGATGATCTTCTCGTCGGACCGGAGTGTACGTACGTTATAGGTTGCCAGGTCCAGTCGTCGACGGTTAAACGTTCCCGCCCGGAGATTCTTAGCACCCCTGACCCCAGGGCTGCGCCCATGCCCGTCCACGTCAACACAACCACTGGAGTCGCCGGGCATTTGGGGCCTGTGCGTATTGTTATGTTGCATTGGGGGGGTTCGGACCATAACCCGCCACGCTGGTCCAGTGCGTGTTGGCGGGTCGCCATATCCTCGTCCGTTTTTCAGCAGTGTGCACCACGTGCAGGTGAGGTTGGCTTGGGTCCCGACAGATGTTGGTTGGAACCCCGTATACACCCCTAAGAAGCAGAAGGTGTAGGCATGGGCAAACCGTATACGAAAGTATAAGCGGCGGGTTGATTGGTACATCCAGAATAACACTTCCCGGAATAATGAAAATAGGAATACAGGGCTTGAGAGCGACCAGACCAAAGTGTGACTGACACGCACCTTCTGGATGATGACGCCATGTGTTCGTTCTGGCGCAACATCTGGTCAGTGCCTGTCAGTCATACTGAAGGTGGTTGGACTCCAGAGGTCGAACGAGCGTGCGAATCGATAACAGAAATGGGGGCAATCGACATCAGCCCCCAAAATGTGTCACGTCCGTCCGTTGCCTAATTGGAAATCTCTAGGGCCTGACGGACAACACAATTTTTGAATAAAGTGGCTTCAAAGGTCGCATGCTCGTTTAGCATCTCAGTTTCAGGCTGCCTTAGAGTCTAGCACGCTATCCGAGTTTCTTACAACAGGAGTTACTCACCAACTTCACAAATATGGTAGTACCGTGGAACCCAAAAACTATCGGCCGATTACGTGTTTGCCGACAGTCCATAATGTTCTAACATCCATTTTAAGAGCAAAGATTAACCACCATGTAAATAATATCGCTATTATGCCTGACTCTTAAAATGGATGTAGGAATGGGTCCCGCGGTACCTGAGATCCCTCTCTCCAACTGAAATCTACAAGTATTTGGGAATGTTGGAAGAGTTAGGCATCAATGTCGCTGATTTGAAGCAATCGTTGAAGGAGCGCTTTTTGGCCACCTGAAGAGGGAACTTAACAGCCTTCTGTCAGGTGGAAACCGGGCACGTGCCTTAAACGGTTGGGTCATGCCAGTATTAATATATGCTTTCGTTGTACTCAAATGGACTCAAACGGAACCTGTATATCCCGCGAAAGTGTGGGGATCGAGGCGTTTACTCTCTTTTGCTAACGAGAACTGGCACAAACCTGTAATGCTTGACACTAACATACGCAATGAAGTATGGCAGAGTAAAGAACATCACGGACGCTTTTTCCGGGCCCTTCATGGGCCCGATATAAACTAATTAGCGTCCGTAGCCTAGCTGCTGCTGCGCGGCGGTGACCTCTTTGGGGAAACCGAAGGTGTGTCGATCGGTCAGAACTATTGCAGCCAATGAACCTAATATAGTGGTGGTGGGCCGAAGCGAAAGGCTTGCAATGATTGTTGACATATCCGTTCCGCATGATGAGAACCTCGGGAAAGCCGAGAAAGATAAACAAATCAAGTATGTCGCGAGGTTGTCGACATGTGGGAAGCGGATTCAGCGATTATTGTACCGATAGTCGTATCAGCCAATGGTTTAATAGCCAAGAGCCTCGGCCAACACCTTAGGAGGCTCTCGTTAGGCGACTGGATCAAGGGCTTAATTCAGAGAGCGGTACTTCTGGACACGGTTCGTATTGTAAGGAGGTTCCTTTCTCTGGAGCCCTGACTGCCGATGGCTTACACTCTGTTTCCGATACCGGTGGGATACTATTATTTATATTTTGAAATGTTTTCTTTTTAATTATTTTTTCTAAGAAATATTAAAAAAATGTATTTAATATGTTCAAATGGAAAATACAGAAAATAATAATAATATATAATATATATAATATCCCACAACTATCACACAACGCCGTCTAGTTCCAAGCTAAGCAGAGCTTGTGTTATGAGTACTAGACAACTGATAAACATGCCTATATGTTTCTAAATACATACTAGATAAATTATAACCAGACATAGAATAAATGATCATGCTCATCATATAAACTTTGTTCTGGGTGGGAATCGAACCCATGACCTCAGCCATAGCAGTCAGGGCCACTAACTACTAGACCAACCGGCTAGTCAAACACACATTAAACACAAACACAGAAACATTCATTGATATTTCAAACTAAAATAATAAATAAAATGGAATTCAAAATATGTTTATCCCATAGTAGTTTTCAGAAATCAAGGAGTTCTAGGTTTATTAAATGTTAACAAATTTATACTTACGCCACAGGCTCCGTACATACAGGACATATCAACCCATCCTGGATTTGGTTCCAGTTTAGAACTAATCACTGAAATAAACAAAATGTGTATGTTAATATTATGTAATAAAGCTGTTGCCTGGGACATGATCCGCGTCAAACTCATAGAATTGCACAATTGGAACTATTATACGTAATTCTTTATGTTTGAGCGCCAGGAAAAAGCTTGCAAACTATATAAAATTAGGCTGTTGTAGGATGTGGAATTAATATGTCGTGGAATTTTTATAATCGTATGTACATTCTGCACCAAAACATAGCTGGCATCTTTATTAAAACAGATCATTACATCTATAAGATGGGTTCCTTCTATTTGGCAGAATCTTGATACTCCGATTTTTATTTGGCATAACTCACATGGCATAATCTTATTTAATCGAATATTTTAAGGCATAAAAATTATTTAGCATAACTTTTGTTTGGCAGAATATTTACGTGTCCGAATTTACAATGGCATACTTTTATCTTGGCAGAATTTTGTTTCGCATAATTACCTTTGCCATATTTAATATTATGCATAATTTTGTTTAGCATAACAATTATTTAGAGATACGATTATTTGGTATGGGTGCATATTTGAACATCAAAAATTAAAATAGATGTATCTTCTTGTAAAAATTAGTGTTCAAAACATCAAAAACTTATAATATATGGAATAAAACTGAGAGAGAGAAAATTTTGTGACAGAAACGAATCGCTGCGAAACCGACTTTACGCAGTCTTGTCTGCCCTACCCCTAGAGTGTAATTTAAACCCGCGTAGGCGCGGAGGGGTAGGGCGGCCCGCGAGCTGAGGAGCAGCAAGCCGAAGCTGCGGTGGTGAGCGTTAAAACCATCTGTGACGATAAGCTCGCGTGGCGCCGCCCAAACCCCGCAGCGCCGGAGCCATGACAGAAACAATGCTTGCTGCATGTTGCATGCCTGCTTGCATGCTGCATGCCTGCTGCATGCCTGCTGCATGTTGCATGCCTGCTTGCATGCTGCATTCATGCTGCATGTTGCATGCCTGCTTGCATGCTGCATTCATGCTGCATGTTGCATGCCTGCTTGCATGCTACATGCATGCTGCATGCATGCTGCATGTTGCATGCCTGCTTGCATGTTGTATGCCTGTTTGCATGCTACATGCATCCAAGCCGACAATATTTTTCAAAAAAAAAAAAAAAAACAGTTCTGCCTTTTAATGACTATCGATATAAAATGTATGCCAAAAGACGATTCTGACTGTGAATTTTCTGCGATATGATGGTTCTGCTTTTATATTATTATGGATATAAACATTATGCCTAAAGATGATTCTGACTAACAAAATTATGAGTTTTGAATGTATGACAACTGAGTGTATGCGAAATGATTTTTCTGCGAAATGAAGTTTATGCTATCCGTTGTTATGCAAAACAATATTATGACGTAAAAAGTTCTGCTATAAAAGGTAGACCCCTATAAGATCTGTTGAAGAAATAAATCAATATTGAAATAATTCGCCTCACAGTTCATTTATCATTTTTGGTACAGAAAATGTAATAATCGTGCTTAAATTTAAGTTAGCAGCATGTAACTCAAAAGGAGAGCACAAGCGAGATGCATCTGAGCAATAGATACATCTTAGACCTTGTATCTCTGCTCCTAAATTACAACTTATCCTAGAAATAAACCAACCAACGCGGCTAAATAGCATGTTTACATAATTTTGCTCTGAATTCAAATCCAAAATGTATTGCTGATGACAAAATTCGACAATACACAAAATTCGAGTCAGTAGAATTTGTAAATTCAAATATTTGGCGCACTCAAAAACGATATTTCCCAAAAAAAAAAAAAAAATGTTAATTCTTTTCAGACGTTTACAACAAGAGTAATTCTAGTGAATTTTATAATAATATTTTTTATCGAAATTTTTCAACAACTTTACGATCAGTATAATAATTCTTTATTGTACACCATGAAAAATAACAGAATATGTGCATATCAGAGTTTATGTACATAGGCGAGCTTAACTCAAAGTTGAGTTTTTTTTCAGCAAACCATTGAGTGATAGAGAGAAATCACAGTAGAGGATGAGATCCAGTGCACAATTTTAAAATTACAAATAATATGAATAAAATAATATATAAATAAATTTATATATGTAGGTAACATATATAAATACATACTTATGTAATATTTACATTTATTTACCATGTCATTGTGAAAGGAGATGCTGTTTAAGTTTCCTCTTGAAGACATACAGAGAAGGGCTGTCACGTAAAGAGTGTGGAAAAGAGTTCCATAGACGCACTGCAGTGACAGAGAAAGAGCCAAGAGCCATCATAACGGCTGGAAGTGTGAAATGGGAGTACGAAGATGAAGAAAATTGGCAGTGCGACAGGGTTTACCAGTGTTTTTCAATTAAATGGACTAAAATTCGATCAGGAACAAAAATTAAAAATCTTGAAAATTCTGCTCTAAGAAACAAATACTATGGAATTAAAAACCATGGTTCTCCTGCGGATTTCATTTCAATGCAGAGAAGTCAAACCTGGCATACCACAAGGTAGCGGAAGAGAGGAAACAACGTTTGTTTTAGAAGAACCACCGTTGTTTCTTCTTATAATACTAAACTTACCTTGTCAGACACCATCATATAATGTTGTTTGCGGGCAAAGTACTGTGATAGTAAAATGATCGCACTACAACAATATGAAATTAAAATTAATTGCTGCTATTACATGCGGATCTAGAAACGTGATCTTTGACTGAACTTTCACGATATTTAATATCAAAGTATACACTCACCAATACCAGTCTTATAACACACATTGCGAGGCCAATTCCGATGGTATTAACCAATTCTTCGGCAATCGATTTTGTAAATGTGTATGTGTTCGGCCAGTTATTAATTAAGCTGCAAAACAAAATTAAGTTGTTTAAAATTCATTAAAAGTTGCTTTATTCTGGCTACCAACTCTTCATATGGACTAATTCTAATTCATCGAACATCGATCAAGACTTTTACTGAGTAAAACCATACCTAAATTTCTTCAATTCCACTTAGCATTCCAGGACCACGAGTTTCCCTTTCAAAAGTCAAACCATGATCCCAGTAGGCTTTGGTCCTGCTAGGCCTCTACATTTATTGACATTTCACTTTGAGGCACGCGTGGAACACTACGCGCCGTTGCCGACTCGAGCTTGGTGCGAACGGTTACCGGACGGTCGGAAGGCCCTACTCATTGCTCACAGACCGCAAGTCCACGCTTACGGCGGCTGGAAGTCAAGGTTGGGATCTCGGTGGCCTGGGGCGTAAGGGACGTCCAGGCTCTCATACGTGCCGCCGCCTCCTTCGCTAGCATTACTGCTTTGCAGAAGGAAATGACCAACGCTACCAATCTCACGGCCCGGCGTGAGGGGTGACCTCCACTGATCACCCTCACGAGGACACGGTGGTGCTCGCGAAGGTGCCCCATCAGAGCAGGGCACTTCCTCCTTGTGCACCGCTCGGAGGACACAGGACCGGGCGTTTGTTCCTTCCGAATGAGATACAGAAACCTCCTGAACTTACCATATCCGGTGAGGACCTACGTCATGCGGAAGGTGTAGACTCCATGACGTTTCTCAATCCACTATCAAAGAAGGATCTTAGCTTCATGATTATGGCTTAACCAATTGATCGAGGGTTAAAATAGGTACTCAAGATGTTTTTTTTTTATATTAAAACGGCCAAGAGCGTGTCGGGCCACGCTCAGTGTAGAGTTCCGTAGTTCCCGTCGCTCACAATAAGTGTACCCACTTATGAGTTTAAAAAATGCTTGCATATACGATTATACTACAAACTTAGTCCAGAAATTATTTTGTAAAACCTTTTGTCTTTTTTGTACAAAAACTGTTCTTTCCATCAAGTTCAAAATGATTTTCCCTAGAAAGTCCTTATCAAGTTCTTCTTTTCACATTTTTTTCATATTTTTAAACCTATGGTTCAAAAGTTAGAGGGGGGGGACACATTGTTTTTTACTTTTGGAGCGATTATTTTCGAAATTATTGACATTATCAAAAAATGATTTTAGTAAACCCCTATTCATTTTTAAATACCTATCCAACAATATATCACACGTTAGGGTTGAAATTAAAAAAAAATCACTTCCCACTTTACATATAGGGCGGCTACCCTAATAAAACATTTTTTTCCAATTTTTATTTTACCACTTTGTCGGCGTGATTGATATACATATTGGTACGAAATTTCAGCTTTCTAGTGCTAACGGTCACAGAGATTAAGCGAGGACAGACAGACAGACGGGACAGACAGACATGGCGAAACTATAAGGGTTCCTAGGTTGACTACGGGAACCCTAAAAACCATCTGAGGGTGATTCTTTGTAAAGCATTAAATATATCAAAGGCACTCATTTGCGCCCAGTAGCTTGCTACACAAATTAGATATTTATAAAAAATTAGGGCAGATGAAGGAGACAAGCTTTTTTTGGAAGCTTTAAATTCTCGCCGGAGGCCTCAATTACATTATTGAAAGAAAACGTGCCCAGGCTTTCCGGTTGAATTTCAATTCAAACATAAACCCTATGACAGCCATAAAGGCTATCCGGCAAATAAAAATAAAATTAACCGAGGACCCTATGGGGAATGTCTGTTAAAGTTTGTACCTACGTCTATAATCGAGACCGTGGCACCATACTTGGCGTTAATTTTTAATTGTGTGTGGACCAAGGAGTCTTTCCAGATTTAATGAAATTCAGTAAAGTTATACCTCTATTTAAATCCGGCGACCATAATGACACCAATAATTATAGACCTGTATCCGTGTTGCCGGTTTTCAGTAGTTCTTTGAAAACCTTATGCTCAATCAAATGCTTATTCATTTTAAAATCAATAAGACTTACAGCAACAGCAGTATGTTTCACCAAAGGACGTTGTACGACTGACGCTGGTGTCATCTTATTAAAAACACATATTTGCAGCATGGAGGAAGCCCAAGATATTATTGGAATTTTCTGTGACCTCTCAAAGGCTTTTGATTGTGTCAATCATGAAACCTTACTTTTAAAGCTAGAACATTACGGATTAGGTAAACTTGCATGAATATTAGTGAAATCTTATTTAAATGACAGGCAACAGCAAGTTCAAATAAATGGTGTCAATTCACGTGCTGTCAGAAAAATCCGTCAATTTACTCATATACATACCGCGAGACTGGTCTATTTTAGTTATTTTCACAGTATCATGTCTTACGGTATTCTGCTATGGGGACGGGCTGCAGACATAGAGTTTATTTTTATTCTGCAGAAAAGAGCTATCAGAGCCATTTACAATCTTCGCAGGCGCGATTCTCTTAGGGACCTATTTAAAGATATAAACATCATGACGGTTCCTTGTCAATACATTTATGAAAATATTATGTATGTCAGGAAAAATATTCATCTTTTTACTAAAATAAGTGACAGGCACAATTTTAATACTAAAAACAAAGACAAGTTAGATCAACCTCGATTCAGATTGGCTAAAGTATCTAGTTTTTTTATGGGGTATTGTGTAAAATTTTATAATAAAATTCCACTTGAAACTCTCCAATTAAACAAGTCAAAATTTAAAACATGCATTAAACGCACGCTATGTAGGCAAGTATATTATAAATTGGAAGATTATCTACTCGATAAAAATGCTTGTCTAAATACCGGTCCTGCTCCACAGTCACGGTTAGTTTTAGCTACTAAGTAGTCGTATTTTTTTTATTTTTTTTTTATTTTATTATATATATTGGAAGAGATGCTGCTGGCCTTTTCCTATTGTTGTTTTCGGATTATTTTTTTAAAATTTTATTTTTTTATTTCAATAGAACTTATGATTTATTACCTGTTACATTTGAAAATAATAGCATTGTATAATGTAGAAGCACTTTTTTTCCAATTTTGTGAATGTGAAGTATCATGGAGCATTTTTATTTTGTTACAACTTGTTTGACACTACGAGCATGGCAGTTGAGAGATTGTCATGCTCACTAAAATGTCTCGCTGATGGTGGCACGTGTTATTGGGTCATTTGGCTCTCTTCAAAATGGTTGAGCTGAGTGGGGCTGATGCACGCGTCGTGCTCGTGAACGGGCGCCGTCAGTTGAGACTGGTCATCTCTTAGCTGCCAGTGACTTATTCAATTTCTATTTTTATTGTTACCATTATATTTAATTTTTATTACTTATCTTCATTGTGTTCACATAATAGAAGCAAAAAAGAAATATGTAACGAAGATTCATGTAACTCAATACGATTTAAAAGAGTGTCCATGGAGTTTCTTGCATGTTCTTCTCCATAGAGACTTACTCTTTGGTACGTGCAATTTAGCTTCAATTGTTTGACTGATCGACATTTTGACAATTCAAAAGTGCCTGTAACTGGTCTATTTGAAATAAACGTTTCTGATTTCTGACATTCTTTCGGTTTCAAAAAATCAGTCTTAAATCACACTTCACAAGCTACATACGTGTATAAAAGACTTGAGCTAGTTAACCCTAAAAGACATGGCCGGATCCTGCCCAAAAATCAACTATACGTTCCATTAATTATTTATTATATGAAAATTACTTCTAAAATAAATAAAAATAAGTCGCAACAATCCATTTCTCTAGGAGTGGCGAGAAAAAATCCAAAAAAAATAAGTATGATAATGGTTTTTGAGTCGTTTTGTTTCATAGCAACCATGGACGATGAGAATAAATCGATACAAATTGCATTTACGTTTGGGTACACGCATAAGACAAAGTATTCTTATCTGTAGTAACACGCCTGAAGGTCAGACTAAAAATATAAAATACTTGTAAATACTACAATTGTATTGCAAAAGTTAAAAAGTTAACTGGACACCACTTTTCGAGCCGCCGCGCGTTTTGATGGTACTCACGGTACACATTATGAATCCACAATATTTTCAAGAGCATGCACCCAAACGTCCTAAAATTATTTTGACATTTCTGCGCTCTTTAAATGTTGTTACTCGTTACATCGCATTGGTACTATAATTTTTGCTGTATTACATTGTACTTTAATGTTGTCGTATTTATAATAGTAAATATATGGTAAACAATAAAACTAGAACTACATTAGACCGTCGCACATATGTGACACGCCTGATTTTTACGTAGAATGAAGTCGCGTGGCGTGGATCAAGTGTAGCTCTACTTACAAGTCCAGCACCCCTAGCCAAGTTGATAATCTGCAATAGTTAACGCTAGTCGAAAAGTAATCAAATGTATGGGAATGACATCAACTCAACGTTAAGTCATGTACTTAGTTGGAACAAACGAATAGAAAATTCGTAGCCAAATCCACATCGTTCAAAATGATAGAATGAATTTCTACAACGTTTTACGTTTCCTTTGAAAATCAAACGCTACATTGTAGAACGAGCGGCCGACTCAGGCGCGTCAACATGGCTACCAACTATCGTTTTCTACAACTGCTGACACCGAAGCGTTACCGATTGGAGAACGGAATTCGACACGATACGGTTGTAACTTGGCTAGGGGGGCAGTTTCCACACAAAATGTATGGTGACCGTCGCACCCAGATCGGCATGTGTGGCACACGTGTGCGCAGTGTAGTTCTAGGTTAAACTAAACTGTCAAAACAAATTGTATGTGTCAGTCTTGCGTTGCGTCATTCTTACAACATTTTACTGTTTTGTGTTTTCGTAACTGTATTTGATTTTTAGACTTGGCTCCATGCTATCCTTTATCGGACTTTCCTTTACGCTTTAAATATTTATATTCTGCTGTGCATATTGGACTGGTTTGTTTACGATTTGGATTCTGACGCTCACGAAGTCAATGTACCTGAAATGAACTGTGGCCTCCAATCGAATATGAGAGCATATTGTAAGAACTTTAACACCATAACTACAAAATACATTGGCTGATATACATAAACAGGTTGAAGAACTACAGGAAAATGAATCTGGATTACCTAAACTACCTTCAATTCCACCAGTTGCTAATCAAGCAAACATAACGGCATCAGCCTCATTCCCTGACAACATATCTTTGAAGCTATCTAGTTCTTCCTTTCGAGATTTAAGAGAAGATTAAAACATTCAATGTGTCTTGTCTGAGTAATTATTGTAGTAATGATGTGTTATAATATTAAGAAATAAATATATTTAAGCAAATGTCTGTACTTACACAACTAAATAAAAATGACTAAATAAAAATTCAAGTGTTTTGTTTTTAGTGTTTTATTGCATGTCCAATTGTATATTTTTTGCTAATTCGCCTGAATATCCAAAAAATATCTGTTAGACGACGAGTTCTTCTTCGATATTGCAATTAATGTCGATGTTTGAAAGTGACTATGTATTACCAATATATTATGTTCATCAATGTAAATACGTTTTACTTGGTATTTTGATTTTTGACTCATTCTTCACTAGCCTCTATGAATATGTATCACTGATAGTGTTTCGAACATTTTCATAAAATTAAAGGCGTTCTCATACTAACTTACTGTCACTGTCACTGTTATTGTAGATCATTGTTGTATTGATGTCAATCATTGCTATTCAAAATGATGAGGCGTTTTTTTAAATCTTATTTATAGTGTCTCGCTCTATCTCTGATTATAAAAATTAAACTACTGTAAAGCCGTTTTCTTAAGCTTTAATACGACGTACCGTTTGTCTGTGTAATGGAATATTTTTAGTTTGGGCACAGCTCCCTACTAATTCCGGCCATGTCATTTACGGCAGTGTCTAATGATATTCATTTTTTCAATTCATTTGTAATGAATTGAAGATTTACATTTTGTTAACAAACTCGTGAGAATACTGTACAAAAATTAACCTTTTAGGTAATTTAACCAAATAAATATTTAATAAAATGTACGTATTATGGTATGATGCCGTTTGAAATGCTTGATTTGTAAGATGGTGCACGCGTTAGCGGGCACGTATAAGGTATACATACAATCAGTACTGTATGTGAGAAATTAGACAGTATGCGAGTAGAGTAGTTTTCAGATGTGCCCTCGTGGCGGCGATCAGCGGCGGAGACCTCTCGCGCCGCGCCTTGGTTGAGGCCATGGTCCGGAGCGAGGAGGAATGGCAGGCGGTCGCCGTCTTCTGCGAAGCAGTAATGCTCGCAAAGGAGAAGGCTGACCGCATCAGGCGCTCTCGCCGCCGCCGGGATTCCGATCCCGATTTCCAGCCACCGTAGGCGCGGGCTTGCGGACAGTGAGCAATGGGTAGCTCGCTGTCCGACCGTCCGGTAACTCTCCGGACCAAGCCCGAGTCGTCGACGGCACGCACTTTATCCGAAAGGGAACTCGAGCCCCGGTATGAAGGCTTGAAGGAGCGGGGTGGGTTTTTTAGTCAGTAAGAGTCTGGCCTTATCTCCCGCTCCGCCCAAGAGCCGTGAAGGTTATCATTGGATGATTTTCCCCACCAAAATAAAGGTAGTTTTCAGATTTTTTTAGTTTTGGGAAATGAGATTCCCAAGTTTACACGGGAATACAGGAACACACACAGAAATTATTCCAGGAATTATTTATATAGGAAATTAAATAGTATCATCAACCACTCACTGCGGTGTCATATTGTTTAATTTTCCGTCATCTATAGTCTCAACCATCTGGATCATAGTGTTGGGGTTTATCGCACTTTTATAAAATTTCTCTGATATCTCTTGATCGATACGATCTACGCAAGCGTTTGAGAATGCCGTTGAAACATAGACGAAAGACCTGTGGAAGAAAAACAAGTGTCACATTATTGTTAAATATCTGCTTACAATCAATTTGATGGGATCAAGGATGGTCAAGTGCTAGTCTACCCCATAAAAAAAAAACGAGACTTGTGTGACTACCAGTGTTGCCAAAGAGTACTGTGTTACCTAGCTTTTGGGTTGTATAGATCAGATGATGATAATGATGATGGTAGCAACACCATGTAAATTGCTTGCATTTAATTGCATTCGGTTTTACTCGTAGCAAGAGCCAATATTATTTAGAAATGGCTTGGCAAATTTATAGATACTGCTGTAGAATGATCTATGCAGATTTTTTTTTTATCTTTCGTTTTTATTTTTATTCTAAATATGATACCAGTTCTACTTGCCTTATTTTTTTGCAAGCCTTGCCGAGGGCAAGAGTTTCCCTAGTGCCTCGTACGTTGATCATCGTTGCCACACGAAGGGACTCATCGAATCGTGTTGTGGCAGCCAAATGGAAAACTATATCCACCTGAATAACATAGTAATTAGATTATAGTTGCAATTATATTCTCATACGTCTATACGTTCTCATTTGCTACTATGTTGGACTTTACTTTAGTGGTTGCCCCCAAGAATCATGCAATTTTCTGGATTAAAGATTAGGCTCTTTCACTCAATCTCAATCTTTCTATTCGTAAAATAACTGTCGTAATCGAATCAGAACCTTTTTGTAAATATAGATAAATATTTTATTATTACTTAAGATTATAAAATAAACAATGCTCATGTTTTACCTGTTCTGTAATAGTGTCCCAGTCTCTTTCATTCAAGCCAAGTTTTAGTTCTGCTACATCACCCGATACAAGGACAATTTTTTGAACGAAATTTGGTTGTTGTTCTCGCAAGAAGTCATACAGCTGAAAACAATATAGAATAGTACATGAAAGTATTCATTCGCTTTCTTTGCGAAAGTGGAGAAAAAACTAGCACCTATCTAGAATTGCCTACCCACAGACTGTCCTTGACTTGGACGCTTTGAGTGCCTATCATAACACCATAGCCATCTTTAGTACGGACGCAGAAGAGATTGAACAAATTATTGTAAGTCTCAAACTTAGCAGCGCTGTGGGTTGGGATGGCATGTCGACTTCTCTAATTAGAACTGACAGACATATCTTTGTCCCAATATTGTGCCATATTTTTAACCTTTGTCTCATGTCGGGCGTCTTCCCATCTGTTTTTTAAAGAGCCCTGGTTCACCCCAAAAAAGCTGAGACAGGAGTGTCAATAACTATAGGCCTATCGCTGTAGCAACAATTTTGCCAAAGATTCTGGAAAAAATCCTAAACAAAAGATTTCTGAACTACATTTACTATCAAGATGTTATTGTCAAGAATCAATATGGTTTCAGATCAGGAAAAAGCACAAAAGACGCTGTTCTGGAATTAACTGGTACTGTTGCTAAAAACTTAAAACGCAAACTTAAAACCTTAGCGATCTTTCTTGACCTTTCTAAGGCTTTTGACACTGTATCTGTCTCGCTCTTACTCATTAAATTGCAAAAAATAGGCATTAGAGGGCTGACACTTGAAATTTTTAGGAGTTACTAAACTGACCGCACTCAAGCTGTGAAAATAGATAATTACAAAAGTAAAGAAGCGAACCTTACCTACGAAGTCATTCAGGGTAGGGTCCTTGGACCTACCCTATTCTTAATTTATATAAAAGATCTCTGTAAATTGTCTTTAATGAACTCAAATTTAATAATGTATGCAAGATGACACAGTAATTCTTGTTCATGGAACTGATTGGCACCAAACTCGTCCCTATGCAGAATTTACATAACGTGCAGTTATGGAATGGCTTACCAGCAGTCTCCTTACCTTAAACCTTGATAAAACTAAGTTAATAACCTTTGCAACTAGTAAAACATCACAACCAACTTTACCCTTCCACCTTACTGCACACAAATGCTACTCAACAATTAGCGTTAACTGTAGTAGTAATGTTGTAATGCGAACAAATAACATAAAATATATTATCTAGGTGTCATTATCGACAATACAATGTCCTGGCATGAACAAACCGGTTCACTAGTATCATGGGTTAGAAAACTAGTATTTGTGTTTTTAAAAATTTGAGATATTCTGCTGATTTTCCAACACTAAAAATTATGTACTCTGTACTGGCGTAATCTATTTTAACCTATTGCATAATTGTATAACTCTGGAAAGACTTTACTGCTTAGGCTAGAAAGAGCGCAGAGAGCTGTACTCAAAGTCATGGCATACGAACCAATTCGGTTCCCTACACATGAACTCTATGATCTTTGCAAAGTTCCTACAGTAAGACACAACTTCATAGAGTCTTTCGGACAGAATCCTCTGGTGTGGTGTTGGTAAACCGACAGTTTCACTTTTTTGCCCTGTCTTATATAATAAAATAAATAAAATGCTGAATATATATCGAGTTACCTCATCGGAATGTAGAATGCTCACAGATAAATGGCTCCATACCTTAACCTATGATGAGATGGAGAACCTAATAAAGAACTGAAATCTAAAAAAAAACGAAAACTCAAATGAGACCTACCTTTTATTTTTAAATATATTTTTCCTGGAAACCCTAAACCTTCCATAATTATTCACAGTCTGTCAACACACACATGTACACCATAACTCCCACACCACACATATTCACACACCACACAAATTTACAATCACACACCCTTATACGTTACAGTGGACATTAGGGCTACAAGAACATCGGGACTTTCGTCGATTGTGCAGTTACGAATACTAAGGTTCTTTGGGCACATCTCCAGTAACGAGGATTCGATGGAAAGACTTGTGATTCACGGTCGTGTTGAATGCAAGAGTGCCCGTGGTCGATATCTGACTCGTTGGATTGATCTCATTACCAATCAATTCTCAATTCAATTCTGTGAAACAATTTTAAAATTTTTGCTATAATAAGTTTTTTATTCGGCCACGTATGCTTTAGTGACTTGTATGCCTCCTAAAATCTTTAATAGAATATAAAGATTTAAGGAGGCATACAAGTCACTTTACTTTTCAATAAGCTAGTCTAAAATGCCTGTTTTGTTTTCCATTTTCTATTAAAGTCGCAAATAGAGATTTCGTTTGACTTTTTCCATTTTCTATTAAAGTTGCAAATAGAGATCGATTTTTAGACCAAATGTAGCCCTTAAGCAGCGCTTTTTAATCTGACCCCAAAATATAATTCCAAATTTTAAGATGGAAATAATTATGTCATGGTATCCCCTCGAACATCAGGAGGTTAATGTCCTGGAAAATTGCCGTTTTTACGTAAATGGCCCAAAAAATTCTAGGAAATTTTATATTTTTATAAATAAGATTTTACTAGGAAAAACAAAAATATCCAAAATTTTCGGCCAAATTTTCGTACAAACGTGTGTACAAAACGAAAATTAAGTATTTTTCAAGGTCATTTAAGTTGTACAGACGTATGAACAATCGGCGCTAAAGGCGGTAAACCGCTAATATTTACGTTTTTGATAAATTATGCAACATAAACGCAACTATGCCTATACGTTTACACTTCTGCTTGCGGTTTCCACGTTAAGTGGCTGCATAAATTGAAATTAGTTAAATTAATATTATGTGCATTGCCTTATTCTAACAGTTTATTTCTGATCAGGAAAATGAATATATTGATAACATAAATAACTGAATGCATAACATGTCTTGCCGTCATAGTGACCGTTTATTGTATTTTGACACTATCAATTTAGTTACTGATTATATTTTGATACGGATACATAATATGTTTTTTCCAAAAAAAAGTCGACATTTATTGGCTTATAATATTAAAGACAAAGATATAAATAAATGTGAAATGTATATGCAAAGAGCACTTAATTCCATAGTCCCGGTGTTAGGTGAACTAGGCTTGACACTATCTCCTAACAAATCATATTTTTGTGTTTATAGCAGGGGCCGAAGAAGATTATTACCAACTTTGGAAGTAGACGGATGTAATTTGGCTTTTTCAGAAAATATTAAGTACTTAGGAATGTGGTTAGACAGAAGTCTGCGCTGGCGCAAACACATTAATGAGGTAGTTGAGAAAAGCTCATAACTCTTAAATATATTAAAAGTTCTTGCTGGTAGCACTTTTGGAATACATACAAAACATATGCGCAGACTGTACATTGCCTTAATAAGAAGCCGAATAGATTATGGCTGTTTTGTGTATGACTGCAGTGCAAAAACACACACAGCGAAATTAGATAAAGTGCAAAACCAAGCTTTAAGGATCATAGGTGGCTTTGTTAAGAGTTCACCGATTCACGTAATGGAGAGTGAGTTAAATATAGCACCGTTATTATTAAGAAGGCAATACTTAGCGTATAAATACAGTTTAAAAATAATTTCTTGGTCAAATAATCTAACCACTGAACTGATTTCGGATTTGAGTGCCCTTTGTAACATTAGATACTGGCAAAACAAGAAAAAACCATTATTAGTTCAAACATACAGTGAGGTGAATCAACTAGAGGTTAAGGCTTTTCACACCCTTAATATGTTTGATTTGGATATATGGGTAACGGGAATAGATATTAAAAATATAATAAATGTAAATCTTAGAAGTGTTATCCATTCTAAAACTTGTTATAACCCTAATTTACTAGTAAGTAATGTTATCGCAGAATTAAATATAAGCTATAATAGTTGGCATTGTATATTTACCGATGGGTCTAAAAGTGATCATGGTCAAGGAGCTGGATTTTATGATAAAAACTTACAGCACAAAGAAGGCTTCCAAATAAATTGTGATGTATCAATAATGTCGCTGGAACTTATTGCAATATATCAGGCATTAACTTATGCGATTAGCAAGAATTTGAACAAAATTGTTATCTTTTCAGATAGTAAGAGTGCCCTACAACATGTGGCTCGATGCGCCTCTGGCCGCAGAGGTACATCGATAGCCTATGACATACTTAGATTTATTATCATCTGTAATAAAAGTGGTAAAGATTTAAGATTGCAATGGGTTCCAGCACATATAGGCCTGAAAGGAAACGAGGAAGCTGACCGTATATCAAAGTTAGCGGCAGTAGATGGCAAGTCCATTAGTTACATACCGGATCACTGGGAATTCATTCCAAGATTTAAAACTATATGCTTTAGTAACTGGAAAAAACATTTCGAAAGTAAATCGGTAGATAAGGGCATATGGTATAAAACCATACAGGGTGAGCTTCCTCGTGTACCCTGGTTTGATGATACCAAATTAAGTAGAAACTATATAAAATTAGCCTTCAGACTTAGATCCGGACACTATCCATCAGCAAAGTTTGCATACTTAATGAAGAAGACTGATTCCCCTAATTGTACAACTTGTAATCAAATTGAAGATGTACAACATTTGCTGATGGAATGTGCCCGAAACAAAGATGAACGCGACTCACTGCTGAACGAACTGAAATTGAATAGATTCGATGTAGGTCTAATTCAAAGCATATTATCAAAACCGAAATCGGAGGCGGCTAGGAAACTATGTCGCATATTACCGGTCTCTCAGCAGTGATTCGTCATAATCAATATTTACGATGTATGTAAGCGTCTAAGTGATACATATAGTATGTGAAATAATTGTTATAAGGTACGATGGGGCTGACATATCCTTTCTGGACAAAAGCCCCTAAATAAAATCTTGATTAAAAAAAAAAAAAATAATATTCACGCAGTTTCAATAACTGCGTGAATATTATTTTTTTTTTTTTAACTGAGACTAGGTTAAATGATGAATCAGTATTATCTAGTATTCCTATTAATGCTAAAATAAATTCTTTAAATTATTAGAAATTACTAGATAGATAGATAAAAAATTTATTTGTTGCAACACAAAATGCACACAAAAGCACAACTAAATTATAAAAAAAAAACAAAATACACCTACACCGATACAAACAACAAAAATAAAAAAAAAAATTACAAGCCAAATAAAACACAAAAATAAAATAATGATAACATTAAAAACAAAAACAAACAAAAAAAAAAACAAGATTATAAAGTGACACTTATGGGGTGGGTATTTGAAAATCTAAAAAAAAAATAGTGCGGTGTGCATCTCAATGTTGCACCAAATGGGAGCCCAGCTCAGCGTGTGTCAGGCAAAATACCTGACGCTGATATTCTGCTGGATCCCTGCGGTGACAAACGGACGCTCAGTTGTATTTTGTAAAAGTAAGGAAGGACGTTAGAGTTGGACACTGAAGTTCTCACGTAGTATTTTGCATAAAATTACTTGATTCTATTATTTTAAGGTACTATTATTATGTGAGTACTACTATTAGTACTAAAGGGAAGCATATTAGTAACATTTTATAATACCATCAGAATATAAATCGCTTCTCTGGCAAAATTCTAGATGTGGAAATTATATTTTTTTTAAATATCCTTATTTTATTAGCCTTCTCTTCTAGCTTTGCTGTTCCTGACAGGGTTCATATTGATCTTACTTATATTTTTATACCATCTATGTACTTACATATTATGGAATGCAATAAAGTATTGACTATTGAAGTTTAGTAGTAAGAAAGACAGTTTCCTTCAAAAACTAAAAAAAGAAGTGGAAAAATAAGTCTTTGAAAGTGGCGAAACGGCTAAAATCATAAGGATTGGACATGCATTAAGCCGTGAACAGACATCGCGAAGCGTGCGTTGCAAATGGTTCGTCTCGCATGCCTCAAGCAGTGTGGAGAGTGTGCTCACATTGAGCATTCGCGTCATACGATCGTTGCGAACGCCACCTCAGTACGACAGGTGTGGTTTGCGTTTTCTACTGACGAACACTGTGCGTGGTGGTTTGCATGCTCAGCTTGAGCATGTGTCGTTTGGGACGCACGCATAAGACAGTCGTATGCCTCAGGTCGAGGCAAGCCTGACGAACCATTCGCAGCGAACGCCTCGCGATGTCTGTACGCGACTTTAGGGCAACTGTCCTCAGCTCATTTTAAATTAAGGATGCTATGTTGGGAAAATTTTAACGGTATTTTATTTTTAACTATACCAAATAGATACCAAAGTTATAACCAACTACCACCGCCACCACCATTATCATTATTGTTATTATGTTAACTTACTGGGTCCTGAAAAATTTCAATCAGCCTCTGTTGTGTAGATTTGCCTTTTTTACTTCTCAGTAAGAGAAATATTTTTGATATTGCTGTTGCTCTGAAATAAAAATACAAATATTTAATAATAGGTTGCCAACTATGCTGCAATTCCTAATAACAGGAATAACCCACCTGCTCCATAAATCAGGTAGTACTGCGGGGCCTAAAAATTATAGACCCATAACGTGTTTGCTGACGGTCTATAAAGTTCTTACATCCATACTGAGAAGTAAAATTAATAGACATATTGACGAAAATTCGACCATGTCGCCTTCTCAGAATGGATGTAGGAACGGGTCCCGCGGTACTAAGGAGCTGCTCCTCATTGATATGACTATTAGCCAGCAGGTTCGACGTTCCCGAAAGGATCTGTCGACATGTTGGATAGACTATAAAAGGCCTATGACTCTGTTCCTCATACATTTGTGCGCCTCTTTCGAGCAAATAAAATGTTTTTCTTTCTTTCTTTCTTTACATGGCTCATGAGGCTGCTGGAATTGTATAAAATTGATACAACACTAAGCACCTTCCTGATGTCGTGTATGAGGCAATGGAGTACGGTCCTCCGCTATCCAGGATGTCGAAATATCCAGGGGAATAGCGAACCTGTAAGGATCGAGCGAGGTATATTCCAGGGTGATAGTTTGAGTCCGCTTTGGTTTTGTCTAGCCTTGAATCCTCTAAGCACACTGCTGGAGAATTCAGGCTTAGGCTATCGGTTGAAGAGAGGTGGTCAGGTTATATCTCACCTCCTTTACATGGATGATTTGAAGCTCTTTGCCCCTAACAATCTGCAACTGATGGAGCTACTGAAGGTAACTGAAACCTTCAGTAGTGCCACCAGGGTGGAGTTTGGTGTGGGCAAATGTGCAATGTAGCAGCATGTAAAGCGAGGTGAGATTGTGGAGTCCGTGAGCACTCAAGTCACGGATTCCATAAATCTGAGATCCCTCTCTCCAACCCAAACCAATAAGTATTTGGGTATGTCGGAAGCTCTAGGCATCAGTATCACTGACATGAAGCAATCATTGAAGGAGCGTTTCTTTGGACGCCTGAAAAAGGTGTTCAATAGCCTTCTTTCAGGCGGAAACAAGGTGCGCGCCTTCAACGGTTGGGTATGCCGGTATTGATGTACAATTTCGGCGTACTCAAATGGACTTAAACAGAACTTGACGCCCTGGATAGGCGGGTCCATACACTGATGACTGCATACCAAATGCATCACCCACGATCGTCGGTGATGGGGCTGTATATCCCGCGGAAATGTGGGGGTCGGGCATGTCACCGTCCGGGAGAATCAATCCGTCACATTATCTCTTTTTGTTCTCGTCTTGCTAATGTAGAGTACTTGCATAGACACAACCTTGTAGCCAGGATTATCCATCATCAACTTACTCTGAAATACTCTCTTCTGGAATCGGAAGTGCCATACTATAGGTATGAGCCCGACCCAGTTCTTGATAATGGTCATAGCACTTTGTACTGGGATCGGCCCATCATCACTGACAGGACTATTGTGGCCAATAAGCCTGATATAGCGGTGGTGGACCGAAGCGAGAGGCGTGCAATGATAGTTGACATGTCCGTTCCGCATGACGAGAACCTCGTGAAAGCCGAGAAAGAAAAACAAATCAAGTGTATTGACTTGGCTCGTGAGGTTGTCGACATGTGGGAAGTGGAATCAGCGGTCATTGTACCGATAGTTGTTTCAGCCAATGGCTTAATAGCCAAGAGCCTCGACCAACACCTTAGGAGGCTCTCGTTAGGCGACTGGATCAAGGGCTTGATTCAGAAAGCAGTATTGCTGGACACGGCTCGTATAGTCAGGAGGTTCCTTTCTCTAGAGCCCTGACCGCCGGTAGCTTGGACCTTGTTCCCGATACCGGTGGGCTACTATTTTTTTATATTTTTAAATGTACACACAGCTGAATAAACGAAATAATAATAATAATCATTTATTTATTTATTTGCAAACATGGGTGTTCATACATACTCGTAGATGACGTCACAAGGTAAAAATAAGTAGTAAGTACAATATTATAAAATGTCAAAGATAAAATAATAAAACAAATATAATAAAATGTCAAAAAGTAAATCATTAAAGTAAACATCCGTTTGTGTACATACCAACTTTTATAATTTAACTGATTTTCTCTGATTGAAACTCCGAGATACTATAATAAGATTTACTGACGAGAAAATTTTTAAACAGATTTACATTTAAAATTTTGATTGATTCTAGTATGTGATCGTTAACAATTGGTGCCATACAGAAAACACTTTTGTGCTTCAAAGTTGTCTTCTCATAACATATTGACGTGTCGTCTACTTCTATTATTTGTCTTTTTTTTTATGGTGGGAAAAATCATGCATTGATATCCTCCGCCCTTGGGCGGAGCGGGAGATAGTGTCAGACTCTTACTGACTAAAAGACCCACCCCGTTCCTTCAAGCCTTCATACCGAGGCTCGAGCGCCCTTTCGAATAACCCTGGCCCCAGTAGGCTTCGACCCGCCTGGGTCCCTGCTGTTGCTGACAACTCCTTGAGGCGCGCGGGAACAGTGCGCACCGTCGACGACTTGGGCTTGGTCCGGATAGTTACCGGACGGCCGGACAGTGAGCTACCCATTGCTCACTGTCCGTAAGCCCGCGCCTACGTTGGCCGGAAATCGGGATCAGAATCCCGGCGGCGGCGGCGGCGATAACGCCGTTGCCTGATGCGTTCGGCCTCCTCCTTTGCGAGCATTACTGCTTCGCAGAAGTCGGCGACCGCCTGCCGCTCCTTCTCGCTCCGGACCATGGCCTCAACCAAGGCCCGGCGCGAGAGGTCTCCGCCGCCGATCGCCCGTACGAGGGCACGGCGATGCTCCACCCAAGCAGGGCACACCTCGACTGTGTGCTCCACCGTGTCCTCCGGGCGTACCGCACAGTGGCGGCACCCGGGCGTCACTTCCGCATGAATCGAGTGCAGGAAACTCCCGAACGAACCATGTCCGGTGAGTACCTGCATCATGCGGAAGGTAAGGACGCCGTGAGTTCTTTCCAGCCTCACCTCAAAGAGGGTACTTACCGCCATGATTGTGGCGTGCCCGGCACTGGGTTGCGATAGCGTTGACGCCATTTCACCATGAGATCCCGCCGGAGCTCTGTCCGCCATGCGGACTTTCACCCCGGCGTTGCATCTCCACGCGCATATCGTGCATGTGTGTAAGGACTGTTGTCTCCAGATCCCACGGTGGTAGGCCAGCCAGAAGGCTCGCCGCTTCGCGGGGGACCGTGCAGTATCCCAGCACCATCCTTATCGCCATGACCCTCTGGCAGGCGTTCAGTATGGCCGCCGGTTGCTTTTTCAGCGACGGCGCCCACACCGGCGCCCCGTAGAGGGCCATGGACCGAACGATCCCCGCGTAGAGCCTCCGGCAGGAGACATCTGGACCCCCAAGGTTGGCCCGGTTGAGTTTGGGAGCCAGACGTCGGAAATGATAACTTAGGAAACAATTTTGGGAAAAAATATAACTTAGGAAAAAATTCTTCTGGCTAGAAGTAACTTAATGTAATTTGCTTGCAATTAGACTCAGGTTTTATTTCTGTCTGCGTAGTTTAAAGTAAGGCTGGTATTTTCGGGATTTATTTTTATTACCAATTAAAAAATAACCCTAACCTAACTTGTCCATGCCCTCGTCTTTTACACACATTACCAACTGAGCATTTGGTATTGTATAGAATACCTAGGCAAAGTATAAAATAAATAGTATTTCATAACATACCTATACGTTTTAGGTATTTTATACATTGCCTAGGTATTATAGTGAATACCGTATTAAACAGATTGCCGGTAACATATACACGGCAAGAGATGAAGATTAGACGCACGAGAGAACGATATTATCATGCGTAATTGAAGAAAAACGCATATGTTCAAATTGTCATTATTCATCTTAATATTCCAGTATAATTATTGTTGTTGGACGATTTCGAAGAATTACCATAGATCCCGTAAAAGCCAAATAAATGAGCACTGTGGGTTTTAGTCAATAAAACTCTGACGGACTATCTCGCACCACTCAGAGCGGAAGAATGCATTTGATGATATGCCTCCTAAACCAAATGAAAGTATTACTAGCTTAGAGCGACCAGCTTAGTCCAGACTTAAAGTCCGTAAAACATGAATGGAACGGGCTTGGCTCTATCTTTGTCACACTTACTAAACTTTGAAGACGCTTTAGGGGTTGAAATGATGGTATAATGTTTGTATTTACCTCAATAGTTTCTCTATGAGCTGCTTTCCGAGAAAACCAGAACCTCCTGTTATGAATACCGTGACTCCGTTGTAAAACTTTTGCACTTCTGAGGTCCCGCGTGCCGTTAATTCATTCAATGGCTTCATACGGACCAATATCTTTGCTTCCAATTCCTGAGCCGGATCCATCGTTTCAACTGCCATCACAGAGCCGCAAAATTCTGCAATTTAATTTTTTGTAACATTGATTGATTATGACATGATAATATCTGTATCAGTGTCATCTCCATCCTGGTCACCTCTGCAACATTTGCGTCGTCGTCGTCACCGTCGTGGTCCGTGTCGGACACTGCAGGTGGCGGAGCCATGGGCGGGGGAAATGAGCCCCTCGCGCAGGACACAGTGTGCTCACCACACAGCCTACAAGCTAAGGCCGGAGACTCTGCGTCAGCGGAAGAGCTCAGGGGCAAAACTTATCCCACACCACTCGGTAGGGACGTCCTCACGGGTCTCTCCGGCGACCATCATTAAAACACCTGACGCCAGGCACGTCCTGGTCTGATTCGCAAAATTTTTACGTCACAGATTAGCGACACGGCCCCCTGAAACTACTCCGCCTCGATGTTGATGTCGATAGACTTGGCGAGCGCTTGCACCCAGGCTTGTGCAATCACAGCTTTCAGGAGGAAGTCCTGGTTCATCTGCTTTAGCGCTCACGCAGAGCGTACGGGGTCTGTCAGACCAGTGCGGTCCAGGTTTGGGTGGAAACGTCAAACCGGATGTACTGTTGGTCTGAGTACGTCTCCACCCCATCCATGACGCGCCAGTCTTCCGCACACATATGGGGACAGAACCCCAGTTTACGACTACCAAGCCTGTCTCCAAAGCTATCATCCAAACCCGCAGGTTCGTGCACCAGGAACCCCAATCCAAGTTATTGGCATTAAAGTCTCCGTAAGACCACGGCAATGGTGAGTTTGTGATAAATATATAGAAAAATTTGAAAACTGAGATGAGGAACGAAAGTCATAGACATCATCACAGCATCAACCCAAGGCAAGAGAAATAAATTAATTATGATTAAATCTGTGGCCCTAGTGTAAAAGATCCAAGTCCAAAATTGCAACTTGACAGGAGGCGCAAAAAACCCTTTGCGCTCCAAATTACGTGTTTGACATCGTGTGACATTTAAACGGCTACCAAATAAAATACACGTGATGTTTATAATTAGGTAAACGATTGTTGTGCTATATAGGGTGGGTGACTACTAATTAGTGACTGATACTTATACATACACATGATTGTACTCATAATTACAAACAACTTTCCCAAAGAAACACTTTTTTTTTATACTCATTAGTTTTATCACAGTAACAAAACAGCTGTTCGCGCAAATTCACGCACGCGCGCCTGCGCACTCTCAGCTGTTAGCCGCGTAACGCCGTTGTCTCATGTACCTTACCCACAACAGTGATATTGCACCCGCCTCGCTTGCAAACCCATCGGTGTATGTAATCAGTGAAAACAGTGTTCCGGTTAAATATTTAGGTTAAGTAATGAGTACAAAAAAAAATTCTTTGGGAAAGTTGTCTGTAATCATGATTACAATCACGTGTATAATTATTGTTCATTAATAACCAGTCACCTTATATATTGAGTTTTTTTTTATGTAAAATTAATAGTTTTAAAGATAGTAACTTATACTAACCACAAAATGAATTTCTTGAAGGTACAAAATAATTTATACCATAAGTTAAATGTTAATTCACACAAGTGAAAAGGGATACGCATTTGGAAAACCATTATAATGTGAGTAAGTTTAGTTCGATTAAGAACACTTTTTATTATGCGTTTAACTAAGAAATGGATTTCCTTGCCACCGAAGTCTATGTCTCCAGATGTAGCTTGGATTTTTTTAAGGTTATTTTTTTAATTTGTTATTTATTTGGATTATTGTAATTTTTACAGTAATTGATTCATCTCTTTTACTTTTTTTTTTGTTCTAAAGTAAATTAATAATGTTTGACTGCAATCCCAATTCTCATCTAATGTTTAGAAGTGATGTAATCATTGATGATGAGGTGCAGTTGCGTAGTTTGTTAAATTTAGAGTCTATTCACTCTAACCTTGAATTCACCTAAATTATAATTGGACGGGAAGGCCGCTGCAGACAAACTGTTCCAGTTCTTCAATGTACGCGGAATAAATAATAAATAATTTTCACATAATACGTCATTTTGTGATTTTAAACCACTTTGATGATTTATTTATTTATTTTTATTTATTGACACTTCTTGCACAAAAAACTGTACAAAGGCGGACTTAATTCCTTAGGCATTATCTACCAGTCGACCTTAGGGTGGTGCAGAGACATAACATGGTAGGTGCAACTTAAAGGCAAACAAACAAAAAGAAAATTAAAATCAACATAAATACAAAAATATATAAATAAATACTTATATAAATACATACAAATAAACAAAATTATTATGAGAAATGAATATAACATATCACTGCTGTGATGATTCCGCCAACTTCTTGCGAATGTGTTCACGAGCCATTACCTTAAAGGAGAACCGGTTGGATGCCATCCTGATGTTCAACGGGAGCGCATTCCAAAGAAAGATCGCTTGGACAAAGAAAGAGGATCGGATAAATCCAGAGCGGTGTGAGGGACATCGTAGAAGACGATTATTCGTTGATCGGAGATTTTTACTATGGGCAGAGCAAATGAATTGAATTTGAGAAGTCAGATAAGAAGGAGAAGAAGGTTTGTCTAGAAAAGAAAACAGGGTAGTCAAGGCCCTTAGTGCTCTACGCTGACGAATAGGTAGCCATTTCAAAAGCGAACGATGTTCAGATACATGGTCATACTTACGGAGGTTGAAGACAAATCGAATGCAGTTATTCAGAAGGCGGTCAAGTTTATTGAGGAGATCTGCATTCAGGTCATAGTAGCACACATCACCATAGTCAATAATGGGAAAAATAAGGGACTGTACAAGCAATACCTTTATGTGAGCTGGAAGAAGATTTTTAAGACGATAAAGCGACCGTAACGTTCCGGTTACTTTTCTACTGACACTTGCAACCTGCTTGCGCCAGTCAAGGCAGGCGTCGACTTGTAGACCCAGATCCTTAACCTCGGAGCCAAACGGAATAACCGTGCTGTCAAATATCACATGTGGAATAGTTTGGTTATTAAGCTTTCTCAAACTATGGGGGCTCCCAACTATGATAGCTTGACATTTAAGCGGGTTAACTGCCACACCAAAACGGTCAGACCAGCTTTTTATGGTTTTTAAGTCTTGGTTAAGCTTCTCGATCGTATCAGATACGTTGTCAACACCTGACTGACAGTAGAGCTGCAAATCGTCGGCGTAAAGATGATACGCACACTGAAGCTCGGGGGTTATGAGATTGATGAAAACAGAAAACAAAAGAGGAGATAAAATACCGCCTTGAGGGACGCCAGCTGAAAGGTCACACCACTTTGATGAGGAGTTACCAGCACGAACTGACTGCTGACGTCCCTGAAGATAAGAAGAAAACCACTCCAGTACCTCCCGAGAGACCATAAGATAAGAAAGGATGGACAAGAGGACTTCGTTGATGAGCATGCCTTTAGATTTGTTAAAACACAGAAACATCCTTTGAACATTTAATGTAGAAGATTTTGTAATGAAATTGCTGGGATGCCTTATAAATGAAAAAATGGAGAGAAAGTGAAGAGTAAATGGGCAAGGAAAGCTTGGTTTATAAGATAAGATAAGATAAGACATTTATTTGTAGAAACATGAGTATACATATAAGGCATGCAGGTTGTTCATAAACAAAAAAGATCCGTCATGTTCGGCCTTTGTGGCATACAAATATATAGGTAAGAAAAGTCATTCATAGGTATTTAAACAAGGCTGAAAACATTATTAAATTTTCACACAAACTAAAAATTAAATTTAAATAATAAAATACAAATTTGAATTAAATTACTCTAATTATAAATTGTCAAAATTATAAAATGTCAAAATTATAAAATGTCAGTAAATATTTGTTAAATTTGTAAATTACACTTTGTCATTTATAAATTGTAAAATACTGTAATATGCTTTCCCAACTAGATATAATTTTAGCCGCTTTTTAGTATGTGTGCGCTTAATTCCTTCCATCCCTTGGGAAGTTTATTAAATATTAAAGGCGCCATGCAAAATACACTCTTTCGCATTAGTGCTGTTTTGGAACCATGTGAGCAAAGCAAAGTGTTATCGCGTCTGACGCGACTGACTTTATCTGCCATGCGTGGAAATAGGTGCCGATTACATTTTACAAACATGACAACTTCGAATATGTACAGAGACGGTAACGTCAGAATGTTATAATTAATGAAATACGGTTTACAACTGACAGTTGAACTCAATTTAAACATCGTCCTAATACACCGTTTTTGGGCTTTGAAAAGTATATCCTTGTCAGTCGAATTGCCCCAAAAGATAATTCCATGCCTTAGGTTCGATAAAACTAGGCCGTGGTAAGCTGTTAACAATGCGTCAGTGTTAAGCACAGGGACTAATTTGTGTAGGGCATAGGTAGAGTTACAAATTTTTTTGCTCAAAATTTCAACGTTTTCTTTCCAATTTAACTTATTGTCAATAGTTACATCGAGGAATTTAGCAGTTTTGACTTCTTTAATTATTTTGTCATGATATTGGACCTTAAGATCAGATGATAAAGTTGGTAAGCGTTGACTGAAATGCATAATATTAGTTTTATTGAGATTTATCTTTAAATTATTATAATCCAAATATTTTATTATTGATGTAAGAGAGTTATTAATATCACTTTTATATTTGTCTTTAGTATCAAATTGAGTTGTTATGGTACTGTCATTAGCAAAGAAGGTTACGGGTTGATCAACAGATTTAGGTAGGTCATTTATATACAATATGAACATTGGAGGGCCCAACACATTGCCTTGAGGAACTCCATATTTAATTACAAGTTCATGTGATTGGAATATTTCTTCACGTTTAGTTTTTGTATTTATTGAGGATATTTCTGTGAGTTGCTTTCTGTTGTCTAATTATGATTCAAATAGTTTTAGAACGTTGCCTCTAATACCGTATGCCTCCATTTTATCTAAGAGAATATCATGCCTAACGTAATCGAAGGTTTGGGTCATATCACAGAATATTGTACAAACAGGGTTGGTCTTATCAACATTTTGCATAACTCTATACAAAAAATCATACAATGCCATATTAATAGTTCGAATTTCTCTAAATCCTTTTTGCTCGTTCATTAATAGGTTATTTTTTTCCAAATATTTGCTTAGTTCTTTGTATATAATTTTTTTTTAATTTTCTGCCAGTTAACCTTTGGGTGATGCAGAGAAAAATAGTGGTAGGTGCAATAAATGAGAGAGAGAAGAGTAATACAAGAATATTCATAAGTACTTATAAATCACATATATGATATAATACATACTATTATTTTAAGTTTGTATATTTATACCTAGTGATTATTTTTTAAATTAATAACAGTAAATAGAAAAAAGAAAGAAAGAAAAAATGATTAAAAACGGTGGTGGCCGAGTGGTAACAACCCCGACTTACGAGTTGTAGGTCGCGGGTTCGAACCCAGCCAGGCGCATTACTTTGGGTAATTTATTTTATCACCACTGCTCTCAAAACGGTGAAGGAAAACATCGTGAGGAAATGTCCTAGAACCAAAAACTCGAAGACATGTGACATTCACCAACCCGTACTGGGCCCGTGTGGTGGATTACGGCCTATTCCCTCTCTTAGAGAGGAGGCTTGAGTCCCAACAGTGGGAACATTAAAAAGGCTGATGATGATGAGAAGATTTGTTACAATAATTGAACAATATATACTTAAATTTAATAAACTACACCAACTAAAATAGTCAAACAATTGGTCCAGATCGACAGTTGGAATACATTAACGTTGTGATGATACTACTGCCAACTTCTTACGAATTAGCTTTCGAACTTTAGTTTTGAATGCCAATCGGCTTGTTGTCATCCTGATCTCCTGAGGGAGTACATTCCACATAGAAATAGATTGAATAAGAGGGACATTGGAGTAGGCGGTTATGAGATGAGCGCAGATTTCTGTTGTGGTTGGAGCAAATGTATTGAAAATGAGGAGCTAAATAACTAGAGATGACTAGTCTCAACTGTCGGCGTCCGTTCACAAACATGACGAGTACTTCATGACCACTTAGCTTAACCACTTTGAAAGGAACTGAAAGATCCAGCATCATACACATTGTCTTTAGCCAGAATTCTGAGCATCACAAACCTTGAACTGTTAGGAACTGATTTCATTGACATTCAAAACGAATCAAATACGTATTAAATAAAACTGACTTGCTTAACATTTACATTCAGACAAAGTATTTCAACATATTACAGTAAAAATAAAATCAAGACTTACCTATTAAACACAAGATTTAAATTATTTTTTTATAATTTCTACAAAATAACTTATTGTGGCTAAAATCTAGATTTCAATCTATGAACACTATGAAAAGTGTAACCATTGCAATAAAATAACTTATTAATAGTCTCGTTTGACTATGCAGTATCGTTTTATATGCACATAATTACCATTATCGCAACGAATCTATTATAAAAAAAAAAACCGGCCAAGAGCGTGTCGGGCTACGCTCAGTGTAGGGTTCCGTAGTTTCCCGTCCGTCACAATAAGTGTTCCCACTTATGAGTTAAAAAAAGGCTATTTGTTACGTTGACATACTAAGTACGGAACTCTAATAAATACAGAACCCTAAAAACGGGCCCACAAAGGACGGTGATAACTAAAACAGTATGAGAGTAGTAGAAATTTCAGCGATTGTGCACTCGTAAAATTACGAATATAATTAAGAAGCAACGATCTTTTACCACGGTAGGTCATGAAAGCACGGAAAATCTTAACATCGACTTCAAAAGATGACGTCATAACGCAACGCCATCTATCGAACCATTTATGAACTGGTTTTTACCTTAGTATTTTGATAGATGGCGTGAAAAAAAATGAATTTTAGTTTTGTTCTAAATTGCCTTAGCATGTTCCTGATAGAAGTTTTATATAGTTATAAGATATTACCGCCAATGCCAAGGAGAGACCAACCGAACAATTCGATAATACCCGACCCCATCAACTCAGGAAAAATCCTAACAGCGCGAACGCGAAATAGCCCAAAGTCCAAAGCGCCATCTCTCGGGGAATTGGGTTGCTAATTAATACATAGGAACCAGAAGAAGTTATCGGTGGTAATTTTGGATTGCGAGAACCGATTTTAATAATTATTTTTTTGTTTGAAAGAAGATACGTTCAGAATAATAAAATATGTAAACGAAATTAAAAATAAATGCTTACATATACGATTATACTTACAAACTTAGTCCAGAAATTATTTTGTACAACCTTTTTGTCTTTTTTGTACAAAAACTGTTCTTTCCATCAAGTTCAAAATGATTTTCCTAGAAAGTCCTTATAAAGTTCTAATTTTCAGATTTTTTTCATATTTTCAAAACTTATGGTTCAAAAGTTACGGGGGGGGGGACACATTGTTTTTTACTTTTGGAGCGATTATTTCCGAAATTATATTATCAAAAAATGATTTTAGTAAACCCCTACTCATTTTTAAATACCTATCCAACTATATATCACACGTTAGGGTTGAAATTTAAAAAAAAATCACTTCCCACTTTACATATAGGGGGGCTACCCTAATAAAACATTTTTTTCCAATTTTTATTTTACCACTTTGTCGGCGTGATTGATATACATATTGGTACCTTTCAGCTTTCTAGTGCTAACGGTCACAGAGATTAAGCGAGGACGGACAGACAGACGGACAGACAGACATGGCGAAACTATAAGGGTTCCTAGTTGACTACGTAACCCTAAAAAGGAATTATATTAATGTATTATAATTAGTTTTTTTGTTTAAAAACTTTAGTGCGGTAATTTAGTAATCCTTGAAAAATAACCTTATTGTATTATCACGCTTTTATTAGCTTCACCTGTATGTTTGTGTGTTTATTTGTTTGTAATCAACGCTTTCGAGCTCGATTTTGCCTAACTTTGGGAGATCAGATTTTCTTTAAACTTTGCACAGCCATCAAAGACTGATCAGATTCTAGTTTTGATGAAGGGATCTATGAGGAATCGGGGGAACTCATCAAGTATTATAGGCAACTATATAATTATTTTGATATTTTCATCAAGGGCTTAAGCATTCGCAGACAAAAAGTGACATTTGATGAAGTGAAACTGGTGAAGAAGACCAGAAAAGGCCAACGGAACTTACTACTCAAACAGATATCACAATGCACATAGTTAAGCGACTATGACAATACAAATAAATGAATAGTTCTGAATAGTTATATTGAAAATGGTAACATCGAAGTGAACTGATGATGATGATGGAGCCGGAAGATAGGCACCGGAACTCCGTACTTAATCAATGTATCCTAGCCGTATTTGGGCTTATTAGAATTGTCATGAGATTCACTTTGGCTATAAAGTACTATCGAACTGATCTGATGATGATGATGGAGCCGAAAGATAGGCACCGGAACTCAGTAATTAATAAATGTATCTTAGCCGTGTTTAGGCTAATTAGAATTGTCATGAGATGAACTTTAGCTATATGGTACTATCGAACTGATCTAATGATGGAGCCGGAAGGTGGACACGGGAACTTTATAATAAAACAATGTATTTTTGTTTGGGTTGATTGTATCTTATTACGGGGACGGGCTGCAGACATTGATTCAATCTTTATACTACAGAAAAAAAACCAACAGAGCTATTTACAATTTAGGCCGGTGCGATTTTCTAAGGGAACTGTTTAAGGATATTAACATCATGACGGTGCCTTGTCAATATATCTATGAAAACATCATGCACGTTACACAAAATCTTCATCTTTTTAGCAAAAGAGGCGATAGACATAATTATGTTACAAGAAATTGGGACCAATTAGTTACCAGGCTTCAGACTGGCCAAAATAGCATTTTCTTGTTTGAAATATTATAATAAAATTCCTCCCCAAATATTAGAACTCAACGAAACTAAATTTAAATTTTGGATTAAATGCACACTATGCAGGCAAGCACATTATAAATTGAATAAAAATGCTTGGCTCAATGCTGGTCCAGCTCTACTACCATCAGGGCGTACAAATTGATTAGTTTGAAAATTATTATTATTTTTAAATGGTATAATATTGTATAATTTAGAAACATTTTTGGAGACAAAAGCGTTTTATAATGTAGAAGCACTTCTTTCAAATTTGTGAATGTACCATGGAGCATTTTAATTAGGTTACAGCTTTTTTTATTGACATAACGAGCGTGGCAGTTTTGAGTTTGTCATGCTCACTTAAACGTCTCGCTGTTGGTGGCACGTGTTATTGGGTCATTCAGTTCCCTTGAAAATGGTTGAGCTGAGTAAGGCTGATGCACGCATCATGCTCGTGAACGGGTGCCGTCAGAAGAGACTGGTCATCTCTTAGTAGCCAGTGGCTTAATTCAGTTTCTATCTTTTAATTTTATTTTTATTTTTTATTTTAAGGAACAAGAAATATGTAACCAAGATTATTATGTAACTAAATATGATTTCAAAGAATGTCCATGGAATTTCTAGCGCGTTCTTCTCCATAGAGAGCTTTAGAACGTGCAATTTAGCTTCACTTTTTTAGACTGAACGATATTTGACTATTCAAAAGTTCCAGCAAATGGTATATTTGAAATAAATGCTTTTGATTTTTTTTTGTCAGCTTAGACGTTACTTTTTTTAGTTGTATATACATAAGTTTACAGTAAGGCGGAACTTTAGCCGGAGGTTCCTCTTCAGCTTTTTGAGAAGCTTCTTGGTTATTTTGTTTCAGGTTATTCTCAATATTTTCTTTCAAGCGCCTTGACAAAGAAAAAAATCCAATTTTGATAACATCTACGGTGTAGACAGTTTAGTACTTAGTTTGCGACCTCTTGCTCCGGGTGTTCGTTAAGGTCATGGTTCGGAGTGGAAACCGGCGGTGGCCGGTTCCTTCTGCGAAGCAGTTATAGTAGCGAAGGAGAGGGTAGCACGTGAGAGGAAACTAGCCGCTGACATCCTGACCTTGACTACCAACCACGGCAGGCGTGGGCTTGCAGACGACAAGCAATGAGTTGCCGTTGGTTGTACGGTAACTGCCCGGAAAGAGATCGAACCGTCGAGGGCGCGCTGTGTCTCACACGTGTCTCAAAGAGGTGTCAGCAAACCATCACCACATGATTTAACTTCTGAACAGGTTACTCATGGCCCTAAAATGCAGAAGGCAACCGAAGGAACACAGGTGTGGCTTAAGTCAGTAAAAGTCTGAGCCCGCTCCACTACAGCGGAAGAAGTAATTAGATGATTTTCCACCTTTTTTTTGGTGTGGAAAATCATCCAATGACAACCCCCGCCCTTGGGCGGAGCGGGAGATATTGTCAGACTCTTCCAGACCCACCCCGTTCCTTCAAGCCTTCATACCAGGGCTCGAGTTCCCTTTCGGATAACCCTGGCCCCAGTAGGCTTCGACCCGGCTGGGCCTGTTGTTGACAACTCCTTGAGGCGCGCGGATGCGCGCCGTCGACGACTTGAGCTTGGTCCGGACAGTTACCGGACGGCCGGCCAGCGAGCTACCCATTGCTCACTGTCCGCAAGCCCGCGCCTACGGTGGCTGGAAATCGAGATCGGAATCCCGGCGGTGGCGAGAGCGCCGTTGCCTGATGCAGTCGGCCTCCTCCTTTGCGAGCATTACTGCTTCGCAGAAGTCGGCGACCGCCTGCCACTTCTCCTCGCTCAAGACCATGGCCTCAACCAAGGCCCGGCGCGAGAGGTCTTCGCCCCCGATCGCCCCCACGAGGGCATGGCGATGCTCCGCCCAAGCAGGGCACACCTCGAATGTGTGCTCCACCGTGTTCTCCGGGCGTTCCGCACAGTGGCGACACCCGGGCGTCACTTCCGCTTTAATCCGGAACAGGAACCTCCCGAACTTGCCATGTCCGGTGAGGACCTGCGTCATGCGGAAGGTAAGGAGGCCATGAGGTCTTTACAGCCACGCCTCAAAGAGGGGACTTACCGCCATAATTATGATTTTCCACCTCAAAAGGGCAACTTTTTGTTTTTATATTGTATGGTTCTATTTCTTTAAATACACATTTGATTTTTTGGTCAAAAATACTAGACAACCAAATGTTAAGGTTCAATAGATCATAAGCTACGAGTATATTTATAATAATACTTCGTGTGAATAATTCGATAATTTAAATTTGAAAAGTCACTAAATGAGCTCAACTACAACAATAGTTGAAAAAAAGAGATTAAAATTCAATTCTATTTTTGGACATTACGTTCCGACGGTTAGTCTATTGTATACATTAATATTTTAAACTATATTTCCTACTATTTCTACCGCCCATAGATTATGCGAATGTCTGTTTTCTAGATCATACGGGTAGGTACTTCTAAATAAAATTAAGCGTACACATGTGACATCACCACCTGAACGCGAAATAAAATGCTAACATTGCGGCCACTTAAGCCATAATTGCACTAAGAAACCTCGCTCAGTGAAAACTGAAACTTCTAGTACTAACACCGAGAATCAGACTTCCACTTTCAAAACCGGGTTGTTATGCGAAAAACCGATCGGAATTTAGAAATCCGCGAAATGTTAACTTATGCGCAGACTACGTAAATAGTAAAAGAGGCATAGTCACAGCTGTGGAATAAGGCGTTCCCTTATTGATAGAGGGGGCCAAAACGTCTCGCCCATTTCTTCCGACGTTTTCAAACACCTTTCCTGTCAAGTGTAGCCTACAGCAGTACTTTTGCAAACTCACGATGATGGCGGAAAGCATGTCGTAGCATATTTTAGTAAAGTCACACAAGGGGCAGAAAGCAAATATCACAGCTATGAGTTGAAGACATTAGCGGTAGTAAGGACTTTAGAGCATTTCCGTCATTATTTAGTAGGCCTGCAGTTTAAGGTTGTCACAGAAAAAAAGACTTGCTCCCTTGCGTCGCTCGCTGGTGGATATCTCCAACATTTCATCTTTTCGTTTGAGTACAAAAAAGGAGTTATGAGACCACATGCAGACTACCTTAGTCGAAATCCAGTTGTTCCAATCAAACAGAATTTTAGACCGCGTAATTTACGTAAATAGTTCAAGCCGCTGATAATGAAACGAGAGATTTAATGCAAAGTCTGTCAGATGGAGAACTGGACTTCAACCGCTATGTTTTGAGAAATAATCTACTGTGCTATAAGTACGCACCTGTCGGTGAAGAACCACTATTGCTTAGTTTTATACCAAAAGGTCACAGGTTCAGTCTGCTTAGAATATTTCATGACGAGCATGAGCATATTGGCTCTGATAAAACTTTACACCTCATCTTGAAACATTTCTGGTTTCCGGATCTACGCCGATTTGTCTCCAAATATGTTTCCCATTATTTGGTACGCATTTCCAAAACCCGACTTTCCCAAGCTCCATTACAAGATATCTCATCCTGGCCAAAACCCGATGTCCTATTCCATGAAGTCAAAGTCAAAGTTAAAATCATTTATTTTAAATAGACCAATTGCAGGCACTTTTGAATAGTCAAATGTCAGTTAGTCCAAGAAAAGTGAAACTAAATTGTACGTTCCAAAGCGTAGGTCTCTATGGAGAAGAACGTGCAAGAAACTCCATGGACACTCTTTTTAAAACATATTAAGAGTTACATAGATCTTGGTTACATATTTCTTGTCACTTCTAATATGTAATAATAATAATAATAATAATTTATTCATACATAATCCTAATACAGATGGAGCGAAATATACAATTGCTATATTGACATAATCCTTTTCCGTGATTAGGCTATGTGATAGAACATGCAGTAAGCCGTGTGCCTTCTGACACCTAAACTAGGACATAAATCCTGTATCTCAGGTGTATGTGAGGACAATGTAGGCAGATAAGTAATAATAATAAGTTTTTTTTTTTTAAAGGTACTTAATTAATGTAGAAACCGAATTAAGACACTGGCAGCCAAGAGATGACCAGTCTCAACCGATGGCACCCGTTCATGGGCATGACACGTGCATCAGAGCCCCATTCAGTTCAACCATTTTAAAGGGAACCGAATGACTCAATAACACGTGCCACCATCAGCAAGACATTTGGGTGAGCATGACAAACTCTCAACTGCCATGCTCGTGATGTCAAACAAGTTGTAACCTAATAAAGATGCTCCATGGTGTTTCACATTCACAAAACTTGAGAAAAAAAGGGCTTCTACATTATACAATGCTATTTAGTTTCCAATTAAAAAAGCTAATAAATTATCATAAGCTCTATTGAAATAAAGAAAAAAAAATACATTTCGAAAGCAAAAATACAAAAAGGGGAATATTATCTCTTCCAATATTTAGAAATATATTTATAAAAAATAAAAATAAAAACTAATTTGAAGGTAAAAGTGACTGTAGTTGTGGAGCAGGACCAGCATTTAGCCAAGCATTTTTGTCAAGGAGATAATCATCCAGTTTATAATATGCTTGTCTACATAGTGTGCGTTTAATGCATGTTTTAAATTTGGACTCGTTTAGTTGTAGAATCTCAATTGGTATTTTATTATAAAATTTTACACAGTACCCCTTGAAAGAGCTATATACTTTAGCCAATCTGAATCGAGGTTGATCTAATTTGTTCCTATTCCTAGTATTAAAATTGAGCCTGTCACTTATCTTATTAAAAAGAACATACATGATGTTTTCATAAATGTATTGACAAGGGACCGTAAGGATGTTTATTTCTTTAAATAGTTCCCTAAGAGAATCTTCGCGAAGATTTTCGCATCTGTGAAGATTATATATGGCTCTGATAGCTCTTTTCTGCAGTATAAAAATAGACTCTATGTCTGCAGCCCGTCCCCATAGCAAAATACCGTAATACATGATACTGTGAAAGTAACTAAAATAGACTAGTCTCGCAGTATCTACATCAGTAAATTGACGGATTTTTCTGACAGCATATACTGCTGAACTAAGCCGTCCTGCCAGAGATGTTAAATGAGGACCCCATTATAGCCTCGAGTCAAGCGTGTTCCCTAGGAAAACTGTACTCTCGACGAATTCGATTTTCTCCTTGTTCAATACTATGTCGGAGTAATTGCTTTTAACATTCGGTAACGCAAATCTTATGTACTTAGTTTTTTTTTCCAATTAACACTAAATTATTAACAGTTAATCAGTTTTGGACTTCCTGTAGAGCATTGTTTACGGCATCAAGGTTTGTGGAACGTCTATTGATTTTGTACACGACCGAGGGTCGACTTGGAGGGATATCAATAACACACTACCGGATTTGCGTCACACTTCCATATATTCAAACTTGGTTACAATGTTTCCCGATAGGTGCGCTGTTGCTGCTGCTGCTCGTTTTCACAAAAAAAATCTCTAGACCTAGGTAAACAGCCGTAACGAAACCATAGCGCGATCTAACTCGATCCCAACGCCATCTAGGGAGACAAGCGGTACTAATTTCTGCAAACTACATTATTTTAGGTGATCGCGCTATGATTTCGCTTCCTGCTCAGACATACCGCCCACCAAGGACAGACTGCCCAATGTCCTTCAACACCGCCCACCGTGCTAAAGTAATTTCGATTATTTGGACATGGGTGTATCAATGTCATTGGTAAGGAGTTTAACCAATTAACAACAATAAGATATTATTACAAGTTCCAAAAAACACTAAAAACATCATAAGTACATATAAAATAACAAGTTTAATTGGTTACAGGAAGAACACACAGTTTAGACGTCGGCCTTTTTATGGTCGATGCCTGTGTACGTATCGTTACAACACGAGTAATACCATCCAATCCCGGATGTTTCTCTTTAATCCTACCTAATAACCACTTGCCAGGGGGCAAGTTGTCTTCTTTTACTAAAACCACATCACCAACCGATGGTTCTGGAGTTTTGTAGGCCCACTTATGCCTCTGCAAAAATTGGTGAAGGTAGTCATGCGACCATCGACGCCAGAAATCTTGCATCATTCTCTGGTGATCTAACTGTGACATTTTAAACCTAACTCTGACTCTAACAATCTCTTTCGAACATTTAACAAGATGCTTTGGGCTTTTGTATTCAATCACCGGTTCCTTTAATAAGTTCGGTCCATCCCACCATATCGATATTTTTACCAGTTTTGAAGGAGAAACGCCTCGAGAGGCACAGTCTGCTGGATTTTGCTTAGTCGGTATATGAGCCCAGTGATGAGTATCTAATGCGGTCAAAATATCTGAAACTCGATTTGCCACTAAAGTTTTCCAGCGGCTTGGACTTAACCATACCAGTACTACCTCGCTATCAGTCCAAGCATGCCAATCAGTTTTAGGTATACCCATGACTTCACCTACTTCCGATATTAATTTGCCAACAAGAACTGCCCCACAAAGTTCTAGTCTTGGGATGGACACTTGTTTGACAGGCGCTACCCTTGTTTTGGATGTTATCAACGAAGTGATTAGTTCGTGTTCTTCTACATCTTTTTCAGGACTGTCCCTCCAGAGTATGCGCTGATATTTTGTATCTCTTCTGTCAGCTAAAATTTGCCGAGACATTTTAATGATATCGGCCACTAAATATATCTCATGTGATCTCCATCGTATAATAATATGCCGCAGTTCTGACTGCAAGGTTGGTCCCATCAACAAATTGTCATTAAGTGAATTCCCATTTGAACTCTTGAATGAAGCGTCGAATACGACACGCATCTTGGTCGTATCCTTGTCTTCCCGGACGACAGCATGGTGTGGTAAATATATAGCTTCTTTATTTTTTCTTTTATCTTCTGATACCTTTTCCATGTGATGTAATTCTGAATATTCATGTATAGCCTTCTGATAATCGTGTTTTAATTTATTATTCCTCTCTAATTTTGATTCTAAGCTTTTCAGTCTTTTTTCAGCTATAGCTTTCGACTCACCAAACTTTCCAATCAGCTCTACATCTCGGAACGGTAACCTTACGACATACCTGCCCTCTTCATTACGCCATGTAGAAGTTGTAAATAGTTGTTCACATCTGACTTCATCCTCCGTGAGCATCTTTTTTGTCCTAGATGGCTCGGCCTCTAATTCCCAAAATTTTCGCAATACTTCATCATCTTGGACAGTAGAGTGCATCACGGTAAGATGTGATTGAATTTTATTACTGTTTTCTACTTCGACCGTCCCTGACAATATCCAGCCAAAAGCGGTGCCCTGCGCTACGAGTGTCCCGCTTGCGTTCCTCTTTAACCCGTCCCGAATAACCTGACTATATACTTCAGCACCTAATAAAATATCAATTTTATTAGGCCTGAAATATTCTGGATCGGCTAACTCGGTATCAACTAGATCCACCCATTCCACCCTAGTCACTTTCGTAGCTGGGAGAAGGGCTGTGACTGATTTCAGGACGTAGGCGGTTACTTGTAGTTTAAACGCTGGATCAATTCTTGAACCAATCGTTAAAACTACTTTGGCAGTTGACGAAGTACTTTTGTCTCCACCCATACCTAATACTGTATTTTTTGAAGGTATTTTCTTCAAACCCAAATACTGAACCATTGATTCAGTTACAAAGGATCCTTGTGATCCCTGATCCAATAACGCCCTTACCACGCGGTAAGTCCCATGTTTCGACTCAGCCTTTAATAAGGCTGTGGTTAATAACACCGCTTGCCTGGTGTTTCCTGTCGAATGGCATGAGACTAATGGTTTATCCTCCATTTTTGCGTTATTATCCTTTTTTTCATTATCAGTTGATGAGGTTCCCTCGCGAGCAGCTGAACTACCCTCACCAACTGCCAACCCAGAAACACCCGTTGGGTGTAGCAAAGAATGGTGGCGGCGTTTACACACCTGGCACCTGTGAGTGTTTTTGCAGAACCTAGCAGAGTGGTTACTATTTAGGCAATTAAAGCACAAGTTCTTTTCTTGCACAATATTTCGACGACTATCAGTAGACTCTTTAGAAAACTTAGGGCAAGATGAAATTCTATGATCAGCGGAGCAATATGCGCAAGTTACATTTATATTATTTTTGACTACATGAAATGACTGTGTATTTTTAGGATCTTTATCTATTTTGTTATCTAGATTTTCCAAACCACGGAAGCGACTTATTAAAAATTCACTCAACTGATTGAATGTCGGCAAACCATCTGTGGGATCTGAAGCTACCTGTAACTCCCAGGCTTTCCTGGTTTCTTTGTCTAATCTTCTACTAACTATATAAATTATCAAGATATCCCAGGATGAAACATCAATACCCAAATTTTTTATTGACTCCAAACAATCAGATGTAGTACTTATTAACCATTTAATCTCCGTGGCTGATTCTACCGTCAAAGCCTTTTGACCAAATAGACGTTTCAAAATACCATTCGCCAGAAACTTTTTATTATTGTACATCAACTCTAATTTTTCCCAGCTAGCCTTATAATTGTCTGAAGTAACATTTACATTTCTCAACAAGGTTTCCGCGTCTCCGGTTAAATAACCTTTGAGATAATACATTTTCTGTGCATCATCCAGCCTTTTATTGTTATGAATTAACCCGACAAATAAATCCCTAAAGGTCTGCCATTCTCGGTATTTACCGGAGAACGTGGGAATTTTTACTTCAGGCAATCGAAAATTAGAGACTTCATAACTAGTTCCTGGACTACTACGCATATAACTACATTGTATCGGTTTACCTGCACATAGGAGCTCTTTTAAATCGCTTTTAAATTGCAAATAAATCTCTTCTACGTCATCATAGACACCATCTTTGTGATATTTGGAACTACACAAATCTGCCCGTTTAATTTCGCTAATTATTTTTAAATGAGTCGTATAAAACATATTCCAATGTTGTTCCAAGCTCTCCAAACGTGTTTCGATATACGAAACTGTAAGCCGGTCTTTAGGACATTTTTTAACATTTGCTCTAGCCTTCACAATTTTAGACTTAATGTCCTCTTGAATATCATTATACGAATCCATTTTTATAAACAACAATACAAGTAACAACAGAAAACACAAAAAGATAAAACGTAGTTATAAAACAATAGACTTGTGATAGCAGTAATCACAACTATTTAACTTAATGTCTCTAAAAACACTTTGAACTTTTTCCAATATTAACTCCAACAATTAGTTAAAGTTAACTTAACGGTTTAGAATTTTTTACAAGTGTTTTTAACTTTAATTTTTTTTGAAATTTGGGCATAGGTTCCCCGTTCCAACCAATTTTTGCCTAAATATTTTACAAGTCCAAAGTTAAATTGAACTTTTGAATTATGTTTGTAAATGTACTTACGGTTTTTCTTCACAACTGTACACTCACTCACACTGATGACCGACACTTGCACCATACAAACGGAGCCCTCTGCTTAGCTGCTCTCCCTTATGGTCTGCTTCACCTCCCTTGCGCCGTTCCTCCAGGGTGACACAGCCAGACCTGGCTGCCGATGCTGTAGCTCCAACAGGCTGCTCCTGGCTCCAGCTCCACCCGGCTCCGCCTCCAACTCCTGGGCACCTTTCACTTGGTACCCGCTGAAGGGGCTGCTCTGGACAGCGATCCACTGCCCAGTACTGACGCGCAGGGTGGTAGTCACTTCCACCACCAGTGACCACCAAAAACTCTCGCGACCATATCCGGCTCGAAGGACCATGTACACGACCGAGGGTCGACTTGGAGGGATATCAATAACACACTACCGGATTTGCGTCACACTTCCATATATTCAAACTTGGTTACAATGTTTCCCGATAGGTGCGCTGTTGCTGCTGCTGCTCGTTTTCACAAAAAAAACCTCTAGACCTAGGTAAACAGCCGTAACGAAACCATAGCGCGATCTAACTCGATCCCAACGCCATCTAGGGAGACAAGCGGTACTAATTTCTGCAAACTACATTATTTTAGGTGATCGCGCTATGATTTCGCTTCCTGCTCAGACAGATTTTATTAAGCTATTGCATAGCTTCTATCGCGGGCCTTGAGCGTGGAGACCGAATCCAGAAATTCCGTAACGAAAATAACCTAACACCCCCCACTCATTTGTTTTTTGAGCGTGGTGACCGATAAGAAAACAAATGAGTGAACAATCAATCAAAATTCAATTCAATGTGTGAAAGTGTAACTTCAATTAATATCAAAGAAAAAAAAAACAAAGGAAAAAAAATATTGCATAAATAAAATAAATAAATAATTATGATTGCATAAGTTGATAAAAATGCTATGCAATAGCTTTACCGCGGCAGTCCCCGAGTGCCACACGTCTTTTTTAAAAATTAACGAAGTATCGTCAGCAAACAATACAATATGTGGTTGTTTTTTTAATAGATGCGGTAGATCATTTATATATACTAAAAAGAGGAAAGGACCCAATATTGAGCCTTGCGGTACACCCATTTTGACTTTCAAACCCGAAGAATTGACACCATTTATCTGAACTTGCTGTTGCCTGTCAATTAAGTAAGATTTATTTATTTATTTATTATAATCTTTATTGTACACCAAATAAACAAAAATACAGGACAAATATTTAAAAGAATAAGTGCACAATGGGCGGTCTTATCGCACAGGGCGATCTCTTACAGACAACCTTTGGATGGACTGAGAGAAAGGAGATAGATTAAGGGTTGTCAGTGTACAAACATCAGATATAATACTAACAAGATACATTAACACAAATACATACATACAATACTAAAAAAAAAAAATATACTAATAAATATCAAATATATAGTTGAATCAGGAGAAGAAAAATATATCAAAGAGAAAGGTAATGCTCCTTCACCATCTTTTTAAATGTTGGTAGCGTTTGAGCACGCCTTACTTCTAAGGGTAACGCATTCCACAAACGTGCAGCTTGAATTGTGAAAGATTTGTCAACGAAGGTAGTGGAATGCGTGCGAATACTTAATTTTAGGTTCTCCGATGATCTCAAGGACCTACTATGTGTGTCACTAAGGAACTGAAAACGTTCTTTAAGATAAAACGGGGTACAAGGATTAAATAGCACATTATAAAGCAAAGAAAGTATATGGGCGTTCCGGCGAAGGCGAATAGGAAGCCATTTGAGCTTAGTACGAAATTCAGAAACATGGTCATACTTGCGCAAGCCAAATATGAACCTGATACAAAGATTTTGAAGTCGCTCAAGCTTATCCAATTGGTCCTGGGTGAGATCAAGATAGCTGGCAGCAGCATAGTCCAGGATTGGAAGAAGAAGAGATTGGGCTAACGCAATTTTGGTATTGATGGGAAGAAAATTACGAAGACGTCTCAGGGAGCCCGCTGAAGCAAATAGCTTACGACTGACTTCCTGCAGTTGTTTTGTCCAGGAAAGAGTGCGATCGAAATAAATCCCCAAGTTCTTCACAGTGTAACTTAAAGGAATAATGGTATTATTGAAAGAAACCTGGGGAAGTTTCGACCAATCCACTTTAGACACAGTCCGAGGACTACCAATAACAATCACTTGTGTCTTAGTTGGATTGATCTTCAACCCAAACTCAGCGCTCCAGTCACCTATTCGAGCCAGGTCTATGTTGATAGTATCAATGGCCTCAGATAATTTACCGATAGGGGCTTGAGCATAAATTTGGAGATCATCAGCATACAGGTGGTAGAAAGAAGATAGTCGTTGAGTGATAGCGTTTATAAAAAGTGCGAAGAGTAGAGGAGACAAAACGCCACCCTGCGGCACACCGGCAGAGGTTTCACACCAAGACGAGAAAGCTTCATCAATACAAATACGCTGCCGGCGGCCAAACAGGTAACTATGAAACCAGTCAATTACCGATGGAGATATGTTAAAAGAGTACAAGATGCCGAGTAAGATGTCGAAGTCAACGGTATTGAAAGCATTGCTAAAATCAAGTAAAGCAAGTACCGTCAACTTCCCCATCTCCATACCCGACCTAATATCGTCAGTGATATGCACGAGTGCTGAGGTAGTGCTATGTCCAGGTCGAAAACCAGATTGGAAAGGATTAAGAAGATTATGCTTGCTAAGGAACGTGCTTAGTTGTTGGTGGACAAGCTTTTCAAGGACTTTGGATAGGAATGGAAGAATTGAAATGGGACGGTAGTCAGAGAAAGATGAAGGACGAGATTTTTTAGGTAAAGGGATAACTTGGGCATCTTTCCAGGCTTGTGGAAAGACTTTACTGGAAACAGAGAAATTGAGGATGTGAAGAATGCCAGGAAGAATGATATCAAGGATAGGAATAATCATCTTACGACTGACACAGTCACTACCCACAGCGTTAGATGTTATCGACATAATACTCCTTTTAACATCACAAGCTGTGAATTGACTAATGACAAAAGGGGAATAATCAGGTATCGGAAGGTTTGAAAGATGACTTAGTGTAGCAGTTTTAGTGGCCCTATCTAATAAGGGCGAAGAAGAGAAATGACTATTAAGTAGGTTGAAGTCTAAGTCTTTAGGAATCGTGTCAGGAGACTTTTTCCCGATACCTAATGTTTTAAGGAAGTTCCAGACTTTGGCTGGATCACCATTTTGAACGGAACTGTGGATATATTGGCGGTTTGCGTTCCTACACACCTTGTTGCTGAGATTCCTAATAGAGATGTATTTCTCCCTGTTAATGTCATTGGGCCGAATTTTAAACTTGAACTTCGCAGCCGCTTTTTTATGGAGCAAAAGTTTAATGTCATCAGTCAGCCATGGCGCTGGAAGATGTTTGACTTTTACAGCTCGAATAGGTGCATGTGTGTCATAAAGCCGAATCAAGGTTGAAGTCAAGAATTCAACCTGTTCATCTACGGACGTGGAAGTGACCAAAGGCGTCCAATCAATATTGTTGGCGTCTTCTCGAAGACGATCAAGGTTCATCCCATCAAAATTGCGAAGCAGAAGAGTTTTGGACTTATGCTTAGGTGGACGAATTTTATAAGAAGTGAAAATAAGATCATGATAGGAAAAGGCGTCAGCAGAACATTGACCATGTTTTGCGACGTGACCGGGAGACGAGACGAAAATAAGATCGAGAAGAGAGGGGACAGCGTTAGGAAAATGGTGAGTGGCATTAAGATCCAGAATAGAGAGATTGGAAGATTCAATAATATTGCAAAGAGAAGTACTGCGCGAGTCTTTTTTAAGAAGGCATGTATTAAAGTCGCCCATGATGATGCTATGACTGTAAGAGGGAATTAAAGCTTCTAAAATGCGTTCAAAGGAAGAAAAGTAGTTTATTCGAAGAGAAGGGCAGTAGTAAACCCCGAGAAGAATTTTAGAATGATGGAGTTCAACTTCAAGGAATAGATGTTCACCAGCGTTTGGTGGGGGTGGCTGTGAGGACATGTTAACAATAGAAAAAGAAATGTTGTCACGAAGATAAATGGCCACTCCACCACCACCACCGCTGGCTCGATCATTCCGGATGAGTTGAAAACCTGGAAGAGAATAGGAGGAAGAGGGCAAACAAGGTTTAAGCCATGATTCAGAAACAAGAATTGCATGAATATTCTTACAGTCAAAAGTGGCCAGCATATCGGGAAAATGAGCCGGAATACTCTGGGCATTTATGTGGACTACATTGAAGTTCTTGGATACATCGGAAAAAGAAGAAACGAGAGTGTCAGCTAGGGAAGGAACACTTACAAAGCTTTCATCATTACTTGATAAAGAATAAAAAGTGTCAGAATCACTGCTACAGTCAGGGCTGAGCATAAATAAATAAATATATATATAAATATATTAAAATACAGCAGAACAATAAAAGTGTGGTGGTAAAAAAAGTTTACGTCCACCTGCCAGTTGTGCTTCACACGAGTGTAAAAAAACAAAAACAAATAATTTTTACGCAGTCCAGACACCAATAAAAATTATAAGTTTACTACACAAACAACAAAGAAAAACAAAAAAAATAAATAAAAATAAACAAAGAAATTATATAAATAAAAATAGGAACGTGTAATAGAACAAAAAAAGAATGTCAATGTTTAATGTTGTCCAAATGTTGTCAGTGCAAGTATAATGGAACGCAAACATGAACTAACTTCATGTTTGCGTTCCACTACACCTGCACAGACAGTGATTCATAGACAAACCTTGAGTTCCGAATCGCGCCAAAAGCGATCATATCGCGAATCCGACCAAATTTAATAGTTATAAACTATTAGGGCTATTGAGTAATATTTTCTACGTTGTGCGTTGGAAGGAATCGCAACATTACCGCCCCTTTTTTTTTTACCAGTTATAAACTAGTACTTGACTGCGATCCCGCCTGACGCAACTCGGAACGCATGGCTAATGACATTGACATGTATGACATTGACACAAACAAATATTGCAAGAAAAATAAGGTACACAAATAAAATGTGATAATACATATTATAAAACAAGAGAATATACGGAAGGATTGAAACATGTACAATATTCAATACGTGTACCTCCTTAATAGAGTAAAAACTACCTGGTACCTGGACTACCCAAAAGAAAAAATAACAAAAGAAAAAATAACAAAACAAACAAATCACTTCCTGGCCACAGTACGCTTTGATTTAGCTACAACAACCCTACCCACAGCGGCTGGTTGAACTACGCTAGGTTCCGGCTGTCCTGAGGTCTGCTCCGGTTGAGCGGCCGACTGCACCGGCTGCAGCGCAATGTCATTGAGGCCGGCGAAGGAAGTGACTCGATGTCGGGTTCCCTTGGAGTCGAGGACGAACACAGTGCCCTCAGAAGTCCAGCATTGCGTCACCCCAAACCTGTCCCGCGCCGCCATGAAGACACTGTGCCTGGCTTTCGTTAGGAATTCCGACATAGTGACACCGGACCCCTTGAGCTTAGTCTTGCTAAACCAGATTTTATCTCGGAGAGCCACCTCTTGCAACTTGAATAGGATTGGCCGGGGTTTGTGAGATGTGCGCCCCATCCTGTGGCACCGTTTGATGCTAGTAGTAGCAAAATCAATCCCAAGATTTCGTTTGACAACTTGCGCCACCACCTGTGCAGTTTCCTCACCTTGCTCCTCTGCTACTCCATGCAACAGCAAGATTTTACGCCTCCCGCGCATTTCCATGTTATCGAGGCCCTGTGCTAGAATGTTAACTTGCTGCTGCAGAGTGCTAAGTGCCTGTACAATAAATGTCCGGAAAGAAGCATACTCTGCTGCCAAACCTGAGGTGCTGCTTGTAGTTGCAGATGGACTCTTCTGCAAATCCTTCTCAAATTGTGCCATCCTTTGGTTAAACAAATTGCTCATTTCGGTGATACTGCGGTTAATAGCTTCCATGGTGTGATGTGTGATGTGAAGTAATTAGAGTTTGGAGCTGAAAACACTTCACTGGCAGGTAGTGATGGTTAGCCTTCAATATGTACCATTAATATATATAATTGATTAATATTTATATTTTTAATATAAATTGTAAATGAAGAGAAATAAAATTGGTGTTGTATTTTGACTACCCGCGATTTTTTTTCCTCTAAGATTTTACCAAGCTGAGTGCAAGTTTACCTAGCCCATAATGTTCAAGCTTTAAAAGCAAGGTTTCGTGATTAACACAATCAAAAGCCTTTGAGAGGTCACAAAAAATCCCTATCGCATCTTGGGCTTCTTCCCACGCTGCAAATATATGTTTTAATAAAGTGACACCAGCTTTAGTCGTACAACGTCCTTTGGTGAAACCATACTGCTGATCGTGAAAGATTTTATTGCTGTTAAAATGATAAAGCATTTGATTAAGCATAACTTTTTCAAACACCTTACTGAAAACCGGCAATACTGATACAGGTCTGTAATTATTAGTGTCCTTATGGTCACCGGATTTAAAAAGTGGTATAACCTCACTGTATTTCATTATACCTGGAAAGACGCCTTGGTTCACACACAAATTAAATATTAAAGCTAAGTATGGTGCTATAGTCTCATACTTTAACAGACATTCCCCGTAGGTCTTCGGTTAATTTGACTTTGATTTGCCAGAAAGCCTTTATGACTGTCATAGGGTTTATATGTTTGAATTGAAATTCAACCAGACAGCCTGGCAAGTTTGCTTTTAATAAAGCAATTGAGGCTTCAGGGGAGGAATTTAGAGCTTCCGTTGTCCTAAGAGGTACATTGGTGAAATAATTCACAAACTTTTGGGCTACTTTTATGTTAGAGCTTTTGGAACCATGTGGAGTCTCCAATAAAAAATCCCTGCTGCGTACTTTGTTTCTACCAGTTTCACTATTAATAACTTTCCACACAGTCTTTATTTTATTGTCTGCCGATTTGATCTTGTTGCTCATGTACAGGGCCTTTGCTACCTTGCAAATCTTTCTGAAAAATTTAGAATATATATTTACATATTTATTGAAGGTTTCAGTATTGAAGAATGGCTTAAGGCCGTATAGCTCATACAGTCTTTCCCTACTTACCCTAATACCTTTAGTCGCCCAGTCACTAAAAAAAACTCAGGGAATTTATTTTTCGACTTCTTTTCAAAAGCTGTATTAAATTAATTAAGTAACATACCGTGCACGTAGATACATTAGGACCATTGCCTGAGTCAGAGAGCTATAAGTTCATCCTGATATTTGTTGACGCCTTTACAAAATGTTGTATATTATACCCCATTTACCGTCAAGATACTAGCGAACTCAAACGCGTAATGAAAACGGTTTGCCTATTTTGCGTAACCAAAATGCTGGTCTTCGGTAGAGAAACATTCTACGTTTAAGGCCATAGATTTTGTGCAATGGATTACAGAACTTGGTTCTGACTTATATTACATCACGCCCGAAATGCACAGCTCTAACGGTCAAGTAGAGCGCTACATAAGAATTGTGTTCAATATGCTCCGCGTTAAAGTAGGATACAGAGGCGCCTCGTGGCCTAGTACACTTTGGAAGAAACAACTAATACTAAACACCACCAAACGAAAAACCACACAAACCTCAGCTATCAACTTAATTATTTGTACTGACGCCACTACCCCCAATCATACGCTCGGTAGTGCGTGACTTAGCCATTAGCACGAAACCAATAGAGAATCGTTACGAGAGATCGTTAGGATTCGTACCAGTATACTGCTGAAAAAGAACCAAGAACAGTAGGAAATTTCCATCAATCGGACTAGCCGTCCGCCTCGTGACTATAAGGTTGATGATATGGCTTTTGTCATTAAATACTTGCAATCGACCGGTAAATTAGATCCCGGAATGCGAGGTCCTTACAGGGTTACCAAGGTTTTACTCGACTGCTCAGTGGAAGCTACGGGAAAACTACCATAGAAGGGAGAATGGTGCCCTCAATCCTGTGTCACCTTTTTCGAGAGGGAGTACATTCGCAATTTTGTTAGCGTGTTTGGTTTCAGATATTAGCACCAAGGTGAGTCCTCTGAACAATGGCGTGCGTAACCTAACATTGAGGTGTATCCTCCAACAATGAGGTGTGTCCTCCAACCATACAGTGGCGTTCATCGCCAAATATCGAGGTGTGTCCTCCAATAATGAGGTGTGTCCTCAAACTACATAACGTGTGTCGCATATCGTTGAGCAGCGTCCTTCAACGATGGCGTTTGGCTGGATTACATAGCGTTAGTCACTATAGTAAACTGCTTTTGTCTTGATATAGGTTGGTTGAGACGCTAACTATCCTAGACTTTCGGCATTCCACAGTAACGATTTTATCGAAATTGTTCAAATTACCTATGAGTGTGATGCATTCTTAACGGTAGCTACGAATTTTCAGTTGATGAAACCGATGGCGATGACTGTAGCACAGGTCAACCTGGCAGCAGCGAACGTGTAGTGGCTGTACCATCAATGACTGATCTCGATGCAGCCGCAACCGTAAGACTTCAGGATTCTCCAGCTCAGGACGACCTGGCCTCAGGAGAGATCGAGTAAGGGATGAAAGAAGATGTCAAATCAAAGGCCATAAAACCACTCTCACAATGTCAGATCCTTCTTTTCTCGGACGTCACTCGGAGCTGTAACATTGTTCAAGGGCTGTGAGACTATTTCGTTTTATTTTTATTGATTTGCTGTGTTGTGTAACGTTATTTTGTTCCTTTTAGTAAATTAATGCGATTGTCATTCGTTGTTATTGTGTCCGTGTCTTTTTTTATAATTTCCAAGTAAGTTTCCTAAAAGTATATATTTTTAGACGTATTTATGTAGGTATGTGTTGTATACTGGATCCTTCCCTCGAAAGTGATTTCTCTCTCTGTCACTCAAATATTTGTTGGGAGAAAACACATAAAATATTATCTAATCAATGTATTAAGGTTAAGTCTTTTTTGTATGTACAATAAAGAATTAAAGAATAATTATTTATAAATTATATTATTATCTCCTTAGGGCCAGGAAATAGTAAAAACAGCCTCTGAGGCTCATAAATGACACTGCTGGCTACCGCTTCGTCCAGATAACCAACAAAAGATAGGTACCTCCCTAAGTGATCATCAGATGAACGAAATGTCTCAACACAGTATAATCACAAAATAGATAGGTACAGAAGACAACCTTTATTTTTTATACCTACGCTCGGTGGATGCACACTAATGAGCGTTTAAGCCGGAACTATTCGACGAGCGGGCCGAGGCGCTCCGAGATATCGTGTCCGTGAGCGGTGTCTATGTGTGCGTTGCTCGAGCGCGCTTTGTATGTAGATTGACTTCAATCTGTATCTATCTATTTTGTTGTATAATGCACATCCTTAGTTATCCTTTACTGGATGCTGTTGTCAGTTACCCGCACTCTCCTCATAAGCGACCCAACTTTTTTTCCTAATGATGGCATAAAATCAATCTGTACGAGCCTGCGCGAACAATTCGAAAAACGCAGAAACAAGGAAGTTCCAAAATCATCCTGAATATGTTATTATATTGGACGCGCAGTGTCCAAGAACTGTTTGGTATGGTTAACCAGTAGACTAATCGTGTACAGTCCCTGATAGTATGCTTTGAACAGCGTAATTTTGACTTGGTCCATACAGCGAGCGAATCTACGAATCAACATGTTGACATGGACTGTCCGAGCCTTGCCTCTTTCTATTTCGATATCATCAAGGTCGTCGGTAAGATAATGTCCACCGTACTTAAATTCCTACACCCCTTTTTGAGAACACCATATAAAATAATGAGTGGAGTATATTCACGATACTTACCAGTGGCTTTCAAGACCATGTACTGACTTTTTTTAACATTAAAAACAAATTCGTGTGAGTTGGCATACGCTTCATAGACTTTTAGCATTTCCCCGAGCGCTTCTTCAGTCAGACTCAGCATCACCATGTCGTCTGCGTAGTTAATGTTAATATCACCTATCCGGCAAGCGACACGCGTGCTACTGAATTTCACTATGAGATTATTTACACACAGGCCGAAAAGCTTTAGAGACAACATCGCCTCCCTACCACACGCCGCACTCCAGCTCAAATGAATCGGGAAGAATGACTGGCCATTTCACACAGCTTGTCTGTTTATTCCACTAATATTCAAAGCATCTTTACCAGTTTATCACTATTCCCTAGCTTCATCAAAAGCACATCGTAAGATATAACGTCAAAAGCCTTGAAGAGATCCAGAAAACATGTAATAAGCGGATTTTTTTCAGATGACGACTGGTGCTCTTCTATTCTTGAGACTTAGGATTACGTTCTCAGTAGATAGTCCGGGCTGGAAACCAAACTGTGCATCTTGTCGGTTAAGTTACCTTTGCAAGAAAGAATCAAACAATCTGTCCTAAACCCTATCTGAGATGTCTCCCGCCTTGTTCTTAACTATAAACAAGACTGTGGTTTTCATTAGGTTAACTAGAGGGTACGTGTGACTGATACACATAGTGAACAACTGGGACAAAACTCTTGGAAGGTGCACCCCAGCATATTTCAGATTTTTGACGCTGAGCCCGCCATGCTCGGGAAATTTACCTTTGATCCTTTCTTTGCTTTTTAAGAGCACTAACCTGACTTGCAGGAAAACTCAATAAGGGTGGCCCTCCCGTATTGAAATTTCTTCTTTTCAATTTATAAACGTACCATGTACTAAGAGTACATGAACTAGTCAAGAAATTTCCAGTAAGGCGCCTGATGGTTTTCGTAATGTAACTTGTAGATCGACAACTTTAAAAAGTTAGACGAAGTAGACTATATGTAGAAGGTGGACTATTGATGTTAACAAAGAAAAGAAATTGTTCAGCAGTGAAATGTACTAAAAATGTATGTTGTTTGACCAAACTCATAGAAGCTATTTCCGCGAAATAGACTGTATATTATAATGAGAACTTAGATAACTCCTGTACAATGCTTTCAGGCTTTGTAATGGGATCTCACTTCAAAGAAAAAAAAGTTTACATTAAATTTGCAGCCACTGAGTGTATTTTTTTAATAATATATTTTATATATTTGTTATATATTATATTAACCAAAACGGAGTACATGTCCAATCCTGTGTCTCTAGCTCACGCTGGAAAGCCCATAGCGATCTGTTCCGACTTTCGGTACCTCGGGTCGCTCATCCAAGGGTTAGTGAGATAGACTAGGACGTAACACATCGGATCAACGCAGGATGGATGAAATAATAATAATAATATTCCACAATTATCACACAATGCCGTCTAGTCCCAAGCTAAGCAGAGCTTGTGTTATGGGTACTAGACAACTGATAAAGATACTTATATATTTCTAAATACATACATATTATAGATAAATTACACCCAGACACAGAACAAATGATTATGCTCATCACACAAACATTTGTCCTGGGTGGGAATCAAACCCACGACCTCCGGCATAGCAGTCAAGGTCACTAACCACTAGACCAACAGGCCAGTCATGGGACTATGGAAATGGCGACAGACCACGGGAACAACTTGCGACCCGTTGATGCCCCTTAAGATGAAGGGTAAAATTTACAAGACCGTGATAAGACCTGTCATACTGTATGGATCAGAATGTTGGGCTGTGAAAAAGATGGATGAAAAAAGATTGCATGTAGCGGAGACGAGAATGTTGAGATGTATATGTGGTGTGACAAGAATGGATAAAGTGAGAAATGAGTATATTAGAGGAAGTTTGAAAGTGGCGCCAGTGACAGAAAAGTAGAAAAGCAATCGTTTGTCTTGGTATGGTCATGTAAAGAAGAAGGATGAAACGCATGTCACTAAAAAAGTTCTAAGTATACATGTAGATAGATGGAGAGAGAGAGAGAGAGAGGGGGGCTAAAGAATAGATGATGGATTGTGTGAGGACTGATATGAAAGAAAAGGGAGTGACAGTGTGACTGGTGACAGGACAGAATGATAGAAAAAAGCGACCCCAGGTAATATGGGATAAGGGCAGCAAGAAGAAGAAGATTTTATAAAAAGTAAAATAAATACTACAGCCAAATGTACCGAGGTAAATATTTTATTTAATAATAAAAAAGTATTTCAATCTTTGAAATTCCCATTACAATTTTTTATTCTCTATTTTTGTCTATTAATATTGGTGTTTAAAATAGGCGGTTTACCAAAAAAATTAAATACAGGCAAAGCAAAACACATAATTTTGAACAATGAATACAAATATAAATGCAGTCCAATTAATGTTATTAATCCTAACACCTTACTTTTTTTACTTGCATATACTGTGCCTGTTAATCCATCTTTCATTAGATACTTTCTAAGGCCAACCCACACTAATAATATATATTCTGTCCAGTCAATATCTTTTACGTCAAAATTGAAAATATCACGATCTTCGTTTGAAAGACTATTGTAAAGTGCTTCTGTGTTTTTGTCATCAAACTGCCAATGATTGCGTATAAAGTAAGACAGTTTCGTTACCTACACTAAACTTTAATCGTTTTAATACACGCTAAATTTTAATCGTTTTAATCCCGTGAAGGGTCGATCCGGTACATGAAACACTATCGATTTGTAAAGACAAAATTAAAAAATAAAGTACCTTTTTTTCAAAACTCGTATTAATTTACGCATGTACGTCAGCTGAGCGAGTTCAATTACCTGTAAGTAATAGTCGGCGTTGCGTCGGTTATTGAACTCGCTCAGCTGACGTTTTCTTAAAGAAATGAATTTCGTACATGCGTAAATTAATACGAGTTTTGAAAAAAAGGTACTTACTATATTTTTTTCCGGTAATGTGTTTCATGTACCGGATCGACCCTCCACGGGATTAAAACGATTAAAATTTAGCGGTGTATAATAAAAAGTAAAATAAATACTACAGACAAAAGCACCAAGGAAAATATTTTATTTCACAATAAATTAGAGAATTCTAGTGAATGAAATTCACTTTACAAATTTTTATTCCCTATTTCCGTCCGTTAAATATTGACTTTTAAAATTGGTAGTTTACCAAAAAAAATTAAATATAGACAAAGCAACACACACAATTTTGAACAATAAGTACAAATATAAAGCTAGTACAATTAAAGTTATTAATAAAAACACCTTATGTTTTCTACGAGCGTATACTGTGCCTGTCAATCCATCTTTAATCAGATACTTTCTAATGCCAATCCCCACTGATATTATGTATTCACGCCAGTCAATATTTTTACTGTCAAAATTGAAAATATCACGATCTTCTTCTGAAAGACTATTGTAAAGTGATTGCGTATTTTTGTCATCGAACTGCCAGTCGTTGCGTATAAAGTAAGACAGTTTCATTATCATCCTGTGCATTTTGTTTGCTAATTTTACGAATCTGTAACGAAAAAAAAAATGCTTGTTAAAGCGATCGTTTGCCTTTTTCATTAATTTATGCATTAATTTATTAAATCCCAAGCAAACGCCGGCGTTCGCGCACCCATTGTCTTTCTATTGTGTCTCTAATTACCACGATTGAAAGGTTAAAAAAAATCTTTTACACTAGTGTTATACACTGTACAAAGGCGGTCTTAATGCCTTAGGCTTTTTTTACTAGTCGACCTTAGAGTGGTGCAAAAACATAACATGGTAGGTATAGCCTAATGGTGAAGAAATACAATAAAAATATAGGGTGACTGGTAATTAGTGACCGATATTTATACACGTTATTGTACTCATGATTACAAACAACTTTCCCAAAGAAACTTTTTTTTATACTCATTAGTTTTATCACAATAACAAAACAGCTGTTCGCGCAAATTCGCGCGCGCGCGCCTTCGACCTCTCAGCTGTTAGTCACGTAACGCCGTTGTCTCATGTACCTTACCTACAATGTGATAGTGCACCCGTCAGTGTATGTAATCAGTATAGGTATCTACATGTTCCGGTTAAATAATATAAGTTAAATAATGAGTATAAAAAAAAAATTATTTGGGAATGTTGTACAATCACGTGTATAATTATCGGTCACTAATTACCAGTCACCCTATATAATTTTGATTTTATGTTTTACCTCTGATTTTTTGGAGAGGTGTTAAATAGTAGTAAAACTTCGAGGAAGATTGGTTGTATATACTCGTATCGAATTTTTAATTTTTTTCGCTAAGTTCTGTCCTGGCCTGGCAGCGGAAGAGGTTACGCTGACGAAGTAGTGGCCGAGGACTAAGCGTCATTAGGAAGACGTCTCGCAGAGTTGTCGACAGTATGGAGGGTTGTCGACGGTTCAGATGAAGTTCCCAGGTATTTGAACCAGGACTTTAGACTACTATTCGGGGTTAACATTATTTTTTTTTTCAATTAACTCACCCCTAAGTGGGTAGTAAAATATTCATTTAATAAAAAATGTTTGCTACTGTGAAAGTGTGAATATCAATAAAATTACACGTAACCCACGCTAAGGATCAAAGGAATTATACGTGGCCTTACAAAATGTAATTTATGGGTGACGAAAAGTAGGTTTTGGGCTAAATTAGAGAAATTCGGCTAAGAACGCACACTGACCTGGCTTCTGCCGTTGAAATGAAGGTTTGATCTGTTCGGATCGGGAACTTGAAGTGGGCTGGTCACCACGTACTAGTAAACGCTCTTCCGAAAAATGTTCGTTACAAAAGCCAGGTTTTAACACTCGTATTAGTTAGCAAATTGAAAAATAAGAAAAATATAACTACTTGTTTGTGGGCACGACACACGTGGCGAAGTTTTAACGTGTTTTTCATCAAACAAGTCTCCCAAGCGGCAAACAATAGACAGCGTGTGCACGGAAGAATGGGATGGAGAAAGATAGAAATGGGACGGTTTTATGCGTTGCAAGATACGTGTTGTAGAAGATAGCGGGACGAAAATATTCATCATTATGATGAGAGAAAAGGATAGATAGCTACATTGTCCGAATCCGACAGCTGTCAGCCGCACCATCCTATAGCAATTGTAGTATAATTGTAGGCATCGACGCAATACTATTAGTAGCATTTTGAAATATAACTACTTGTTTATGGGCGCGACACACGTAGCAAAGTTTTAAGGAACAGTGACGTGTTTTTCATCAAAAAACTCTCCCAAGCAGCAAACAATAGACAGCGTGTGCATGGAAGTGACAGAAGAATGGGATGGAGATAAGTAGGATTGGGGCGGTTTTACGTATTGCAAGACACGTATTTCTACCCTACAATATTATTGAAATTATTAAAGTTACCAAACCCAACAGATGACGTTATTTATTCTATTGAAAGCTTTTTGAAAATCAAAAAATAATGCCTCCGCTTGCTTCCATAAGTCCGTATTGGTAGCGTTGTAATTGGCTAGTAATGCGTATCTCTGTGAGTGAGACGCGTAGGTAATTAGGTACTGGTGTTGACATCGAGTTGTTTACAAAACATTGCGCGCTCAAAAATTACGTATTTTGTTAACGATCATTATCGAGATTTATTTATTTATTTAAGGAGAACCAACAAAGCATACACCATTATACATGCTAAAGATTCAACATTCTTACATTATTTAATGTAGCCTTAATTAAAGGCTGCCACGGCATGCATTAAACATAGGAGGAGATAGGAACTAACTTATCTATTAACATTTTGATCGACGTTAAGCCAACCAGTAAAAAAGTAATATGACAACAATAACAAATTCTAAATATTTGAACATTTACAACTTCTAAATATTTATTTGTTCATTTGTGAAAATTGTGTCCTTTTCACTCACATAAAGTACGTGAAAAGGACAAAATTCCCTTTTCACTCTTGTGATAATGCCTTATGCAATACAGACTTAAATTTACGTAACGAATAAGATAAATCAATATCTAGATTGTTTAAAGACTTTCATAATTTAGTTAGTGGTATTCGACCTAGCCTTTCCGCGAATGACAACTTGTATGTATACCATTTTATACCAATCTACATAGTGCGGCGGTATGAGCAGCGTACGCGTCCACGTACCACAACTGACAAGTGCGCAGGTGCAGATGGCACCGACCCGTCTCAAGTCCAAGTGCTTAGCTGGCCTGGACGGGATCCCTGCATTTGTAATATGAGATTGCAGATCAGTACTGGCGGAGCCACTCGTACAATTAGCGGGGGCTGAGAATGATAAAGACTCAAATTATAAGTCTTTTTACAGAAAAAGCCTTATAGGGGGCTTTTTCAGTCTTGAGTACACTTTAAAAAAATCTGGAAAGAATTCTGAACAATAAAATTACTTGCTTAATTTTCTCGAAAAACATAAATTGATAACTCAAAACCAGTATGGTTTCAGGACTGGAATCTCTACAGGGGATGCGGTTGTTAAACAGCAGTTTGGTAAGCAAGTTAGATAACAATCTGAACTGCTATGCCGTTTTTTTGGACTTAACTAAAGGTTTTGACACGGTCTCTGCCCTTCGACTTATATCAAAGATGGAAAGCTTGGGAGTGCGTGAAGTAGCTGTGAAATTATTTAGAGATTATCTATTATCATCCCGACTCACTGGGACATCATCACCCCGACTCACTGGGGCATCATCCCGACTCACTGGGATAGCATCATCCCGACTCACTGGGATACCAACACCCCGACTCACTGGGGCATCACCGCAGACAGTTCCGACTCACCGAGAACTATGCGGCATAGGTTCCGACCCACTGGAACCAACCTATCACTGGCCTGGCACGCATCATGAAGCATCAAAGAACCATCGATCTCCGATCTCTGGAGGGGAGTGATGTAGCGACATCTATGGCGCCACATAAGAACTACGAAGAAAGTACGAAATCCTGCATCGCGCAATCACAATTCTCCGCGCGATTTGAACATATACGACAGCCCGAAATCATCTACCGGGCAGTAGCCCACCAGACTATAACACCTGTCTGGTCGGAGGATCCTCCCTTTTCAACGGAGGTATGCGGGACTTTACTCTCTGTTCCGCCAACCTCCAAACTGGTGACCCTCGACAAAGAACGTCAGCGCAGCCTTCGTGCAGCTACTACTTCGTGACGTCATCATCATGTCCTCAAGCTTTCGAGCAGCGAGCCATACAGCCAGCACCCACGGCTATGAAGGGTATCCTGACCACCAGCAAGACTACTTGGTCATACCTGGTCATCCCCCTCAGCCTTATCAGCGATCTTGGCTTAGCACACCGCACCTTCGGCCAGTCACATGAAGAGCTATGAAGAGCCTCTCTTGGTCGACGCCAGCAGTCAAGCGCTACGTCGCACAGTACCGCTCCGACTCACTGGAGCCAGCAGCACTACTCCGACTCACTGGTGCCTGCAGCATCATCCCGAATCACTGGGACATCATCACCCCGACTCACTGGAGCATCATCCCGACTCACAGGGATAGCAACACCCCGACTCACTGGGGCATCACCGCAGACAATTCCGACTCACCGAAAACTATGCGGCATCGGGTCCGACCCACTGGAACCAACCTACGCTGGCCTGGCGCGCATCAAGAACCATCGATCTCCGATCTCCGGAGGGGAGTGATGTAGCGACATCTATGGCGCCACATAAGAACTACGAATAAAGTACGAAATCCTGCATCGCGCAATCAAAGTTCTCCGCGCGATTTGAACATATACGACAGCCCGAAATCATCTAATGGGCAGTAGCCCACCAGACTATAACACCTGTCTGGTCGGAGGATCCTTCCTTTTCAACGGAGGTATGCGGGACTTTACTCTCTGTTCCGCCAACCTCCAAACTTTGTTATAAAACCCAGCGTATTGGTATTGATTCCGTCACCAGTTCGTTTGAGAAACTCACCTTTGTCATCCCATAAGATAGTATATTAGAACCGACACTTTTTCAAATACACTTCACTTTTGCAGATATGTACAACTCTCAAGAAATTAAAAATAAATAAATAGATTGGTTCTTACCCTTAACTTATGTTATGACGAAACAGAAAAGATATTAAAAATTAACTCTCGAATTAATAAAAACTCATGAATGAATGCTCCCACACCTACACTTCACACTAACACGACCCTTTCACACAAACACATTCATTCCCTTCACATAATCATTCTTTACATTTGCTGGGTTAACTAGATATTACCACCAAAAATGTCACGGTTGTATTATAAAAAAAATACAAAATTTCCGACTCCTAAGATGCAGGTCTGCGTACGTAGTTTAAGAGCTCGGGAATTCGACAGCAATTTTGTCTACATAAATTATAATTAAACTTCATGCTATTTCTCTATGCTATGTTCTGTGCTGTTTTTATGTACAAATAAAGTATTATTATCTTTTTAACACGTGCCTGAATAGTTCCTATTTCCCATGAAGTTGGAAGATTACCAGCGGGATTTCCATACCAAAAGGGGGTGACGGAACAGTTGTCTAGTCTGATAGACCAGTAGCAGCTTGCAATTCTGTCGACATCAGCGAAGGCATTTCAATCTGCCTATCAGTGGGATGTTTAGGGACATGTGGCTTTGCAACTGTCAGACGCACAACATGGCTTCTGTTCTGCGTGTAGTACAACCAGCAACCTTTTGCGTACCTGGTTCCTCATATCGACGAGATGGGTTCAAGTGGAAATCGCCTACTTTAACATTAAGAAGGCATTTGACCTAGTGCATATTGATGTCTTATTGAAAAACGTTGGCGAAAGTCAGCTGCACTCCAAAATTGATCCAGTTCTTTTCGAGCTATATGCGGGACAGGAAATAGTATGTCGAGTATTGTGATAGTCGGTCTAAGTTTTATTTCTCTGGGCTTGGAGTCAAGACACAAGTATGGAGCCATAACAATTTATTATTATGATTAATGACCTGCCTGAAGTAGAACGTGATGCTAGGTGTCTGCTGTTTGCGGACTATCTTAAATTGCTTTTAGCCATTGAAAATGAGGAAGACCGTCACCATTTTCAGCAGAACATCGATCGTATAGTTGAATGGAGTCGGTAAAATGGGCTGCAGTTCAACGTTTGTAAATATTCAATTCAGCCGTGCAATATTATCTCTTTGCTAGAGCTTCTTATTAACCCTTTGTAGTGCGAGACCTTGGCGTCCGTATGGATACGCAACTATGATTCCGGGAGCATATTATATAGCGTTTGTAAAAAGATATGCAAGCGACTGGGATTCGTGCTTCGCAGGGTAGCAAGTTTCGCCAACGTGAAGGTTATTTCGGCATTAGGAGCCAGTTAGAGAGTAATGCAGCTATGTGGGCTCCACATGAGACAAAATACACTCTCATTTTGGAGCGCATACAAATGAATATACACGATACCCCTAATTAATGATGTGTGTACGCTGGTATGCAATCGTTCCAACAGGGGCGACCTTGCTAGTTTAAATCCTTGTAGACAGCAGTTATAATTCATGACCTTCAACGTCCTTGATTAGCGACCGCGTTTTGCCAACCATAGCATAGCAGTTCAGATTGTTATCTAATTTGCTTACCAGACTGCTGTTTAACAACCGCATCCCCTGTAGAGATTCCAGTCCTGAAACCATACTGGTTTTGAGTTATCAATTTGTGTTTTTCGAGACCAAGTAATTTTATTGTTCATAATTCTTTCCCGATTTTTTTAAAGTGTGCTCAGGACAGAAAAAGCCCCCTATAAGTCTTTTTAGTAAAAAGCCTTATAATTTGAGTCTCTATCATTCTCAGCCCCCGCTATATGTACGAGTGGCTCCGCCAGTACCGATCTATAATCTCACATTACAAATGCAGGGATCCCGTCCAGGCCAGCTGAGCACTTGGACTTGAGACGGGTTGGAGCCATCTGCACCTGCGCAAGTGTCAGTTGTGGGACGTGCACGCGTACGCTGCTCACACCGCCGTACTATGTAGATTGGTATAAAATGATATACATACAAGTTGCCATTAACATGTAAAAGTAAGCTTCGCGGAAAGGCTGGGTCAAATACCACTAACTAAATTATGATAGTCTTTAAGATCGATAATGATCGTTAACAAAATATGTAATTTTCGAGCGCGCAATGTTTTGTGAACAAATCGATGTCAACACTAGTACGTAGTTACGTACGTTTGCTATGTAAAAAAGACATTAAGATAACAAAAATGTCTTAAAAAGCATTGCCTAGTACATTTGAGTAAAATTTTGGTACTGTAACTTAATTTAATAATGTATCATAAAATTAAGATACAGTACCAAAGTTTTACTTTTATGTTTTAAATAGAATGATGTATATGTCGGTGAAGTCAATAGTACGTAAGCATGAGAACGATTGAACCAGCTAAGGGAAAAGTGACACATGTCACTTTGACAGAATCCTGTCTGGGATTGAGTCTGGCATTTGCACGAACCGAGCAGATAAAAGTGCCGTCCGCAGAGACCCAGCGCACATTGTTCTGTCGGCAGCCGTACGACGTGCAACTTCTAGTCTTGGGAACTGTCTCATGGCTCTTTGTGTGAAGTGAAAACCAAAAGCTTGCATCATAATACATGAGTTGTGAGACCTGGAACAGTTTGTTTAGTGCTCGATACCCAGCCATCGCTCTCAAAACAGAATCTTTGGAAAGAGCTTCAACCATGATCGGCATCCTCCGTAAACATACACATCATTTTATTTGTAATATCATTATTTATTTATTGTATACACCTGTGAAATTGTCTCTTTTAACCCAAAAAAAGAAAGAAAAAAGTGAAAAGGCGCAATCTTAGGACTAACTTACAGGTTATAATCATTTTCTTTGAAAAATATGCGTCACGTCCGAAACTATATCGATAAATGTTAAAAAATGCTGCAGTTTGGCAGTTCTTTATGGCAGGCGGTACTTGGTTAAAACTTGTTAATAATAAATAAATCATACCTTCTTTTTTTTCTTATGATGACGCTTATCCCATCTATAATGTAAGCAGGTGTAAGGTGCAATATCCAAGAGTATATCCAAAAAAGAATAAAATTATCTGTGCTTATAAGAAACCCATGCCCTACCATCAGAGGTGTAGGGTAGTTACTTCCATCTTTCTTCACTATACCAGTAAATAGCCCTGTAAAAAACCCATCACAGTAAGTCAAATTTTACATTGCTTAAATTAGAAAACTATAAATCAGCGTAAATTCATCTTTTGGTTGTAGGTATATGATGTAGGAGAATGATGGATTCAAAGTATCAACCATTCCCACTTATTCTTGAAAAGTATAAATTTTTAATGTGTGTGATTTAAGAATATGAGAAGACCAAAAAACCATGAATGAGTTATATTCTTTAAAAGCAAAGCAAGACAAGCTTTCGAAGTTGATTCAACAATAATAATAATAATAACAAATACAGTATAACAAAAGAGATTTCCTACGAGACGAAGAGCCTCTTTGCCAGCCACCGTGGGATTTGAAGATAACAATCCTTGCAAACGCATGAATGGCGCATAGAGGTGTAACGCCGGGGTGGAACTTATGGTACGTACGGTAGACAGAACTCCGGCAGGTTCTTAGGGCGGTATGAAAACGATGACTATTGCAACCGTGCGCTGGGCTCGCCTCTATCGTAGCGGTAACGGTCTCTCTTTGAGGAGTGGATACAGAGACGCCACGCTACTTATTGTTCAGCCTGATGTAAGTCTTCACTGGACTTATTTCGAGAGATGTGTCGGATTCGGCAGCACATGCACCTCACAAAGATGTCAATGAGTTTGACAGGGTCTGTCAAAGTCAATGCGGTCTAAAGAGTTGTCGTAATTTGTGTAATACAGTAGCTGAAGAAGCATTGTTTTAGATAATGAAAGTCTAATAGCTGCACTAAGAGCAAAATAAGTCATTTTAGGATTTATCACGTAAAAAAAGTACGATTTTAAGAAAAAGTGCATCGACCTCAAACAAAGGACAAGAGTATGAAGATGATGGTGGCGAAGACTTTTGTAACTTTAACAATATCCGCTTAAAATGAACAATTATCGTTACATTTTCTTGAAGTCTTACCCCAAGTTATAGGATTTTTATTTGTAGAACAAAGCGAGTAGATCTTTGTTTCCTTTTCGCCAGCAGCTCGATTCCTTGCCGTTTTCCACCCAGCAACTATAATCGCATTATTAACATAATCTACCGGTATAACCCCCATAAGGGTCGAATTTCTAGCATAACACGCATGTAAAATACCCAGTCCCGCTGTGAAGTATATCTGAAAGGAGAAATAAAAAAAAAATAATTAAAATTTTTTGTATTACTGTCTATAGTAGTAAGAAAGCAGGGATGAGAGAAAATGTAAGTGAAAACAAAATTACCTATAAAGTGCCTACTAATCATCAGCTATTCGTGGCGAAGAACCGATTAAATCAGATGCCTAGCCAGTCCGTATCATCCATGTCTCCGTGGTTTGCACTTTAAAATAGAACTGGCTCACTAGGGCGGATACCTAACTCTACGAGGTGTTTCGCCACTTTGTTGTCGTGGTGGGATTTTTGTGTTTCGATGATCGTTCAAGTCACTCTTACTGGAGGGTTCCAAGTGAGTGAATGGACTAAGAGATAAGATACATGATGGAGTCCATAACATTGGGCTTGGGTAAGGGGCGCACTGTCTGAGAATTTCCGCAGTTTTTGGTGTTCTTAGACGGTGCACATTTTACTATTTATCTTTTTGGAGTAGAAGAAGGAGGATTTCTAGGACAAGTCATCTCATAAGACTGTGAAAATAAGCAAATACAAAATTGCTGGAGAAATCACTTCATAAAAAGACAAAGCTGTGTCAGCATCAAACATGAAAATGAGTCATAAAACGAACTAACCAGTAGCTCCCTGCTCATCTGCAAATCCATAGTAATCTCTCACTAAGCAGAGCTCGGAAGATTCCACGTATTCTGGGGAGCGGAAGACGATAAATACTAAAAATGCAAAATCTAGTCAGCCCTAACCCGGCTCTTAGGCTCCTAGGGAACACCAAGACGTGCCGCAATGCATTTATAAAAGATATTATATGGAGTTAAGGAAAATTAAAAAAAAAAACAAGGACACTTGAGTGCATTAGAAGATTTACTCTGCACTAGCTGTGCCCGCGACTTCGTTCGAGTGGATGTCGGAACTGAACAATGTATTTTTTAGTGCGAAGCGCCGTTGGAGGATACTTAGCGATACAAATATAATTTATTTATTCTAGTGTTTCTTTATAACAACATTAGCTGTGGAACCATCTGGAGCGTGCACAAAAAGATTATTGGGGTTGTTTACGCGTGAAAGAACTACGTATAGTTGACCATGGGAAAAGCATCTAATACTTAGGTCCACCACCGCAACGGATAATGTCTGGCCTTGAGTAATATTAATCGTCATGGCATAACAGAGACTGACTGGGAATTGCACTCGTTTGAAAGAGAAATTAAAGTTGTTAGGAATTATAGGTATTCTTGGAAAAAAAAAACATCGGCGCCACAACCAGTCAATATTTCAGCTTCAATTATGTTTTGCTGCAGATTCATGATTTTGAGCCGAGTGCCGTTACAAAGTTTGGGAGAACATATATTTCTGAGGAGAATTATTGTTACACCGATTTTTAAAACTATTTTGTGAGCTGGAAGTCCAGGTGTATTGAGGAAATCCAAATATTCTACCGGGTAGTGCGTGGCGTCATCTTCTTCCATAACTGTATTTATAGAGGTGTATTTTCTACTCTCTATTCCCAGACACATAAGTCAATATTTTTAAATTAATTGCCGCAGCTTGGTCATTAAGGAGAGTCAAAATAGTTCGCTGACATAGCCAAGAACCGGCTTCATTTCCCATGTTTGTGCAATCTCCGTACACAAAAGAAATTAGCTCCTGTTGTGATGTAACGCAAGAACACAGATTATCAACCAAAATAACTTTTCCGTCTTCTAGTACGGGATATGTCTCTGAGAGAGACTCGCACTTGCGTGAGAGAGTGTGGCGCTCTCGGTCAGCCGATAAACGGTCTGCTTTCTTGGGAGCGCAAAGTCGCGGTCAGAATTCTTTGCGAACTTAAACGCGACTCCCTTTTGGTGAAAGTCTCAGACTCACGTGAGAGGGCGATGAAAATGAGGATGAAGTTGAATAGATGTTGAAGACCAACAAAATATCAAACTAAGAAAAGTAAATATATCGACTCAAATTGCAAGATACAATTTAATTCGCACTTCAATAATTAGACCGAATCCAACCAAAAACCTTTTTACAGTAGGCACAACGGATCTTGAGCCGTTGCGCAGAAGTCAAATATTCAGTCTTTTAGAGGTGCGAAGTGAGACGCGGTGGCGGGGACTGTCAGTGATTGGCTCGCCGCGCCATCGCGTCATAGACGTCACTCCTCATTCGTTCCCTGCGTTGCTGCATGTATCTAACAACGAAGACGATTGGGCTCGCCAATGTATGGAATGCGCAAAGCGATCCCCACTCTGACGCCGAGCGCTCAAGATCCGTTGTGCCTACTGAGTACTGTATCTAGTAATCTAGTAATACGAATAAACGAACGATTTAAGATGTTATCAAGTCAAGACCTTGTAAAGGGCAAACCTTTTCAAAGACAGAACTGCAAAGACACCTACAAATCTCAAAAATGCTAGCAGACCTGGGCGAAGGTCATTCTTTCAAGGAAAATCTTTACTAACACCGCGATTCAGAAAATGACGTCACACGCCAACGCCATCTATCGAATATCTATATTCAATACTGCACGCAGTTGATCTCTAGGTATAGTCCAGTCTAAGTTTGATAGATGGCGCTGTTTCAATATATTACTTCGGAAAGACTATTATAATTTTAATAATTTACATTTTTTTATTATAAGGTATCTGAACTGATTAAGATGAAACAAAAAACTTAATATTACTACAATTTATTGTTATGTATAAAAGTTACGTGAAATAATGAGACCAAGTGCACATAACCCTAATTTTACTTCTGGAAAACTCGATTGCAATGACACAAAAAATAAATGTTACTTCAAGTTACGCTCAATTCTTGTGTATTAATTTATCTACATTGCTTTCGTACATATTACGTGATGCCCGTAGAAATAAACAGACAAACAGACAAAGATTCAAAAAATGCGGGAAATGGGTTCTATTGGTTGTTCTTTAACACTCTAGCTATTTTTTTTTTTTGTTTTTTTTTTCATGTACAAAAACCATTTTTCTACAGCTTTATTATATAGAAAAAAGATTAAAAAAGACGCTAATCGAATAACCCAATCTTAACTATGGAATAAAAAGAACCTAATAAGATAAATACACAGAAAAGAAGGAGAAACAAACAAAAACACAAAACAAACAAATTATATTATTATCTAATATCTACTTTAAACTTATCTAAAAACTACGTATCTGTGTATTTTTTAAATATAAAGCGCGCTTATTCCAAAGAGTCAATAAGAACCACGTCCGTTCGCATTGTGGCTAATTTATAAAAGATTGACATATACTATTAAGGACTTTTTTGTAGATCTATTAAAGACCATCATCTTTATAATACTTACTTTTGGTGTATGATCAACTTATGCGAGGATAAGAGCTCGAAAGCGCATTTTCATCCGACATGCTTCAAATTTATCGTCACTTCTCAGCTCCTATGTATCTTAGCGTTATGTTATATAGTCTATAACCTGGAGTATAGACACTAATCGTACCAAGTTTGGTTAAAATCCCTTCAGTAGTTTTTGACCCATGCGTGCACATACAGACAGACAAACAAAAAATTTACTGATTGCATTTTTGGTATCAGTATCGATCGATCACCAGTCATCCTCTAATATTAATTTTGAATATATATTCAATATACAGAATTGACCTCCCTACAGTTTTATTATATGTAATAATAAAAGATCACCAAATGTGTGACAACTTAAATTTCAGTATAAAGAAAGGTTTATAAAATTACCTAATCCTTAACCTAAGTTCTGTAGCTAACTTTGTCTCCGTATAGGGGAGTGTAAATGATATTTTAATAATATTATTTTGCAAATAGTTTTTTACAAACATTTTTACACATCAATTTTTTCGTCAATTTAAACTAGATGAAGCCGGTGTTTTCTAGCTGATTACTCTAAAAAGAAAGACCGAGAAAAGATGTAAAGGTCAAATCATATGAGAACCATGCAAATTGGAGACTGAGATGGTTTTTTGAGGAAAGAACCACACAGTTCTCAGTAGACCTATCCAGTTAGTGCAAGCTACTTCTCTAGCCTAGGAATACTGACAAATAGTATTCACGTGCTAGAGAATTAAGAACGCGAATAAAACAGAAACTCAGGGTCACTTGTGAAGGATCTGTTATTTGAACAATTGGTGACTCTAGCCCAATCGTGTAAGTACAGATATTTTAGGTTGGTAAAATAAGAGATTGAGGTTCATCACATTAGCTATCATCAGTTAGACTAGCGGAAGCCGGTGTTAGTTAACGAGAAAAAAAGATACTTCAGTTTGTGGCATAAAACGTTCATTTTGACACTCTTGAGGAAATCAAAATTCATTGGGTTTTTTTTTTGATCCAGAATCCTGAAATTTGGCATATAGCAATGTCTTATAGCACAAATAAAGGAATAAATTTGAAAACTGTTTTGTTATTACGTCACAATTTTTGTTTTGATTCGGAAAAATCTTCCAAGACTCCGTTCCGGAATTGAACTATACACACAGGTAAGTTTGTACGGAACCCTAAGAGCGTGAGTCAATGCAATAATACCTAAATGAAGTGGAATTTACGATAATATTTACTTTTGACTGGGCTATTGAAAATTGAAGGATTCTAGATTTATTAAATGTTAGCAGATGTATACTTACACCACTGGCTCCATATACACAGGACATGTCAACCCATCCTGGATTTGGTTCCAGTTTAGATCCAAGCACTGAAACAAAAAAAAAAAATTAACGTCAAATTTAAAGAATTGCACTATAGAAAGCTTAAATTAATCAAAATTCTACGCTTGTTTTCATTTTGAAAGATTAACCCTTAAAGGCTAAAACGGTGTTTTTACACCCAGGTAACTTAATTTTGTATCTGTATCTTTATTTTTGTTTTTAATGCAACACCTTGTCATTTTGGGTATGATGATGCCATCTAGCCGATTTCGGCCACAGCGACCGCATTCCTTGGCTCTTCATGGTGGTTGTGAGCTCAGATCTGCTGCTCTGTCATGTGCCCTCATGTGACTTGCATATCCAACCTTGGCCGAAAAACTCCGATCACAGAGCGGACATGTCAGAACACCATTAATGGTATGATACACTATTGCTGTTGGTGGTCTAGCCTTGAAGTCGTCGCGCTTTTGGTCCAATTCCGACCTCCTTTTATTCTCAAAGGCCCGCACGTGCCTCTGCACATGAAGTCTCCACTCAGGGCGATTTGGCCCAAGTCGCGGGGTCGATTCCGCATCTCTTTATGTGCCTTTTCTGAACATCTTTGAAACGAAGAAACTGACCATCACGATTTCGTTTTCCTTGCTGGAGTTCAGAATAGAAGACACGCTTCGCCAGCCTCTGCTCGGGCATCCTAGAGACATGTCCACACCACCTGAGCTGCCACCTCATCAAGTAAGCCTCAATGCCCAGGACTTTGGCTCTCCTTAGGACGTTTGTGTTTCTAACACGATCCGACCATTTGATGTCCATAATATTTCGGAGGCATTTGAGGTGGAATTTGTCCAAAGTTCGTATATGCCTCCGATAGAGGCACCAAGTCTCTGATGAGTATAAAAGATTCGGGAGAACTACAGCGAAGTATACAGAGATCTTTGTTGCCAACTCGAGATTGTGAGAACGAAAAACCTTGGGCTGTAGTTTTCCAAAAGCTGCCGCAGCCGCACAGATCCTCTGACTTATCTCAGCGTCGAGGTCTCCTTTGCCCGTGATAATGCTTCCAAGATACCTGAAGCTCTCCACTTGCTTCAACTTACTAGCGCCGACCAAAATATCCGAGGCTAACGGTAAGCCTTCTACATCTATGACCATTACTTCGGTTTTCCTGACGTTTATTGCAAGTCCAAATTTACTGCAAACATCATTGAGACTTGTCATGAGGGCCTGCAAATTGTCGCAAGTATCCGACACAAAGCATAAGTCATCAGCATACATGATCTCCGTAATAGTGCTGTAAGAGACTTTTGTGCGGGCCCTTAACCTGGCCAGATTAAATATATTGCCATCAGTTCGGAAACGAATTTGAATACCTTCCGAAGTTTGCTTCAGGGTTTCCCGAAAGACGACGGCAAAGTATAACGCAAAGAGTGTAGTTGCAAGAACACAACCTTGCTTCACGCCACAAGTGATGTTGAAGTAGTTCTGATTGCTCGCCATTTACTGAGACGCAACAGGACATGCCTTCATGCAGGAGTCGTATCATCCTCACAAACTTTTCAGAACATCCTAGTTTAATCAGCATGACCCACAGAGCCTCTCGGGGAACACTATCGAAAGCCTTTTCGAGATCGACAAAACAGAGATAAAGAGGTCGACCTTGTTCCTTGCTTTTCTCTTGAAGCTGGCGAATGGAGAATATAGCTTCACCGGTTCCTCGCTCAGGCCGAAAACCAAATTGGGTCTCTGGAAGGATTGATTCTGATATGGGAATAAGGCGATTAAGAAGAACTTTTGCAAACGCCTTCCCCGGGGTAGAAAGGAGTGAAATTCCACGATAAAAATTGCAGTCCGATCGGTCTCCTTTATTCTTATTTAAGGCGCTTATTCTTGATACTTTAAAAGCATCCGGAACTCGTTCCTCTTCCCACATAGTCACAAAGAAATTCCAAATAACTTCATGCAGTTTTTCACCCCCGTACTTAAGTAGTTTCCCTGGGATTTTATCAATACCAACCGCCCTTTTATTATGTAATTCCATGAGTGCATCTTTGACTTCTTTAAATGTTGGAGGATCATCTAACTCAGCGGCTGTGGGAAACGTGGGCATAGATAGAATACATGCCATGTCTGCTGAGCGATCTAAATTGAGGAGCTCGCTAAATTGCTGCACCCATCGCGCAAGCACTTCGTCTTCAGATGACAATAGCCCTGAACCGTCTCGACATTTGATAGGTATTTTGGCACGATAGCTGATGCCAAACAGTTTTTGCACCTCCCTATAAATAGCTCCAAGTTGTTTAGTATCGGACAGCCACTGAATGTATTCGGCTTTTTCTTGCCACCACTTGTCGGTCATATCTCTAGTTAACTTCCGCAATGCAGAACTACTCTGTTTAATGTTGCATTCGGAACCGTTTTGTCTATTACGATCTTGCTGCTTTAGTAAATTACGGTACTTCTTAAATGCTTCTGCTAGAACCTCATCACTGTCATCAAACCAATCCTCATCTTTGTGCATTATTGTGCCCAGCATTTGAGAACTGGTGTCCAGTAGTCGAGAAGAGAAGTCTTGCCATTGAACATTAAGATCACCGCTAGACGCAGTAGATGTGCTTAGTGCCGTATTAAGGGCCTGGAAATACTCTTTCCTCGTAATAAAATTTTCAAGTTTCTCTACGTTAAGGCGAGCAGATTTTATTAGGGACGCTCTACGCAGAGGATGAAGATGAAGTTTAAGCTTCGCGATAACCAGCTTGTGGTCTGTCCAGCAATTTGCACCTCGTATTACACGGGTACCTAAATCTAACTTGGGATACATCTCTTCTTCTACAATCTTAACAAGAACTTGGACCAATTCTTCATAAAATTTGTCCTTAACCTCGTCTGAATTGGTCATAGTGGGTGCGTACACACTTATTATATTTAAGTGATTACCATTATCTAAGTGAAGGCGCAGTGTCATCATACGATCTGAAGTGTAAGTTGGATATTCACATAATATCTTGGCTATTGAAGTCTTAACTGCAAATCCAACCCCTGAACGTCTGGGTTCAGACGCAGCAGTCCCCTTCCAAAAGAAAGTGTATCCACCGCCACGTTCTATCAGTTCCCCTTCGTCAGCCAGATGCGTTTCACTGAGTGCGGCTATGTCAATATTATATCGAGCTAACTCACGTGCCACGATTGGCGTCTTACGCTCAGGGCACAAATTACCATGCCGATCCAGGAGAGTGCGTACATTCCACGCACCAAATGTCATGCTTGATGATTTCTTATATTTGTTGTAGCTTCGACCACGAAGCAAGGGTTGCACAGGCAGCCGTGGTTGCTACCTCCCAGGTAAAGTAGGTGAACAATTTTTGGGACACCTTTTCTAGTCCCCTCCCCGGCTGAGCGGGGGAAGCAGTGCCTCCCTGAATAGGGCTGCTTCGTCACTCAACGTGCTGCCCAATCCGCGCTGTCACCCAAAACGCAGCACGAAAACAACCACTCTCCTTGAGCCGCCTATGTGCAGATATCAAACAAAGCCCAGCTTGCAGTACAGCTAGACTTCTCTACCTCTATCCATCGCCACAGGACTTTCATAATCGTAAGCCATTATTCGGAAACAGTCATGTGCGCAGGATATATTTTAGTGCATAAGTGTGCGCGCGAACACAGATGCACTCTCTCGTCCGTGCCCCCCTTGATCCAATGGAACGGAAAACCGCTACGACTGGAGAGGAACTGGATGCAGTGTCTGGTCGAAACGATAAATTATGCCTCCTATCGTCCACCTTTCAGGCCTTTCACTATGCCTAGCTGCCTCGCCTCCGAAAGAGGATTGCCATTATGACCGAGACAGACCCTATGCACGATGCGGAGAGGAACCGCAAGGCTTGAATGTTGATACATTTAAGCCCCCCTCTACCAGGTCTAGTCCACGAGTCGATGTGGTTACCGGGGTGTGGCCGCTGTGTGCAAAACAGCTACTTGGAGCCACTGGTGAGAGTTTGTCGGATGTCAACGATTTTAACTAGGTATTCCGCCGCCTGTTAAGGCCGACTGGCTGGAATCCGACGCAGACATCCCACTACACCCCAAAATTTTTTTGGGTATACACCTAAGTCGACAGTATCCCTCGAACACGTATAGTCCGGGTTCCCTAGTACATTTTTATCACTTGATTACTATCAAGCTAATTTTCCGTGAGTAGATACATTTTAATGAGACGCCCAACAATTTCCTATATGAAACTCTCGATTGTGGTAGCTAACAGAGACACCAAGGATAAAATATGTATGAGATGATGACTCTCAAAAATTTCTTACTGACAGGTTTTTTTTTGTTAAATCTCAAGATAATTATCTAAATTATTCGAAAAAGTATTTGTCCTACAAAAGGTATGGTTTGATAAAAAAGTCCCCTTCTTCCAACATGTATCGAAAACGAGGTCATAATGAATAATTACTAACTAGCTGATTATTTTTTTGTTACTTAGTTTATTAACAGTTCGCACATGTTATTGGCAAAATTATGGTGTCTCTGCCACAAATGCCAATAAAGTTGAAAAATATAAAAATATTAGAAGCAAATAAAGTCTTATGAAAAGAGATCAATATTAGTGATAGCAATCACTAATATTGATCTCTCAAGATGAAGAAATGTAAATATACATAACTACATAATATATAAATTACACGTGTAACGATTTATTTATTCGGTTCAACCTTCAATCGCTCGTGTTTTAGTTGTGGTTGCTTATTGTTGGTATAAATCATTATTGTTCACAATACGTCGGTACGTACGTGCCAAGTTCACTCCAAAGACAAGCTTTCTCCGAGTTTCTTAAACCAAAAGCGTATATTAAAACGTATTCTATGGCAAGGTGACCGGTCATAGAAAAGAATAAGAAAAGATGAAACAGACAAAATTACCCTTTTGATCACCAATACAATCACTGATATTTACCAGCGGGTTAATTCACTACTTATGAATACTAGACCACAATTAACGTTCATCCATTTGAACTCCAACTAACACTTATACCTGTTTTTTTAAATAATAAACACGCCTAAACTGGACTTAGTCCATCAGTATCTAACTGTATTATAGTACGAGCGCCCCTAAGAATTACAACGAGATGTAGCTCTTTCTACCAAGTCAGCTAACATAACTAGCTGCTCATAAGACCAGAACAGAGAGTCAACTCGAGCATGAGAGGTATTTTTGTTCAAGTTAACTCTCTGTTCACCTCATTTACACTTTCGCAGTCATTATTTTATTGCTGTTTTTGTACAATTTCTTGATTGATTTTGAGGATTGGGCCATTTGGGTCTCGATTGCGTCTCTTTTTAACCGACTTCTAAAAAAGGAGGAGGTTCTCAATTCGGTTGTTTGTATTTTTTTTTTTATGTATGTTCGGGCATAACTTCGTCGCTTGCCAACCGATTTGATAAATTCTTTTTTTGTTGGAAAGGGTATACTTCCCAAATGGTCCCATAGTCACCAAGTCGGGATCTGATGATGGAATCTTGGCTAAATCGAGGGAACTCCTCAAATATTATAGGCAACTACATAGTCATTTTGATATTTTCATCAAGGAATTAAGCATTTACAGTCAAAAAGTGACATTTGATGAGGTGGAACTGGTTTAGAAGACCAGAAATTGCCAACGGAACTTCATGGTCAAACAAATATCACAATGAACATAGTTAAGCGACTATGACAGTACAAATAAATGAATAGTTCTGAATAGTTATGTTGAAAATGCTATCATCGAAGTAACCTGATGATAGTGATGGAGCTGGAAGATAGGCACCGGAACTCCGTAATTAATCAATGTATCCTACCCGTGTTTGGGCTTATTAGAAATGTCATGAGAAGCACTTTGGCTATAAGGTACTATCGAAGTGATCTGATGATGGAGCCGGAAGGTGGAAGGTAGACACGGGAACTTCATATGAAAATGATGTATTCTAGCAGGGTTTGAGTTAATTGGAATTGACATGAGAAAAAAGTACTCTGGCTGTAAGTGTGTTGCAACTAAAAAGTATGAAATAAAAAACTTTTTATAAAAAAAATATAGGAGCAAACAATAACGAAAAACACCGACTTCCGAAATTAAAATTATTTTGATCGTTTTAGTGTTTTTTTAGTGAAGTCGGTTATATTTTTTTTATAAAAAGTTTTTTTTATGTTAAGCAGATGCGTTACATAGTTATAGTATCGCTATCGTTACAGCGTGTTGCGATTAGAAATCACATAATCTAGTCGTTTCTATAGAATTCTGAAGGCCTTTTAGTAAGTGACAGACTGACACATCATCATAATTGTAAGTAGATATGAGTATTCAAATAGATCCGTAAAATGTGCATGACTGTAAGAATGTGACCCTGGTCAAACATTTACGATATTCAGTATCAATGTATACACTCACCAATACCAGGCCTTACAACACAAATGGGCAGGCCATTTCCAATGGTAGTAAGCAATTCTTCGGCGATTGATTTTGTAAATGTGTATGTGTTCGGCCAATTATTTATCAACCTGCAAATAAGATTAAGTCCTTTTAGATTTGCCGAAAGTTGCTCTATTCCAATATTATTAATCTTTCATAAGAAAAGATTTTAATCACTGAGCATCGAGGGTTGTTTATATAAAATAAATATTACATAATATTTAATGTTTCTGTATGTTTCGAGAACTTTGTGTCCAGCAATGAACCTTATGCGCAGTTCTGATTGCAACGATGAAATCCGAATAGTTACATTGATTTACGAATAATCAAATTTAAATTTTGTTGTTGTGGCCAGCGCTGCGCTAAAGACTTTTTTATTAAAGAATAGGACTGCTGAACCTTTGGAAGGCGTACGAGAGACTGAAACCAACTCGTAGATTCCCCTTGGACGCTTTTCGTTTAACGTGGTAACAACCGATGATTCTTCCTATGGTAGTGCAACCAAAGACAACGCCCAGTTGGTGAGAAACTATTGCTATGATGAACTCTAAAATGTGCCGATACATGAAAATGAATGATAATTTTCATAGTTTAAACGATAATTCCAATTATCCCTGAATGATTCTTATAGAATTAGAAGGCATGCAAGTAGAATATTTTGCAGATTGCTTTTCTTTTGGGTAACGAAATTCCAAAGTTTTGATCGTACAGAAATTAAATATATAAGAAATTAAATAGTCGCATCATAAAACCACTCACTGCGGTGTTATATCTTTTAGTTTTCCATCATCTATAGTCTCAGTCATCTGGATCATAGTGTTGGGGTTTATCGGACTTTTATAGAATTTCTCTAATATTTCTTGGCCTATACGATCTACGCAAGCGTTTGAGAATGCCGTTGAAACATAGACGAAAGATCTGTGAAAGAAAAAACATACCAAAATAACGCAATCAAGTACTATTGTCTACCTTATTGTTAAAAGTAGGCCAGTCAAAATTGACATCAAACATCTCAAAAGCGTATATACTCGTATATATATACGCTTTTGAGATGTTTGATGTCAATTTTTTACGATTTTTTATGTGTTGTTTGCAACCCTGAAAACTCTGTGCTACCCCTGTGGTGCTTGAAAACTACAAAATTTTGTATACTTTTTTTTTATTTTTTTTTTCGAAAAAACTGTTTATTTACTTTGAATTTAGCTAATAAACTACTAGCTAATAAAAAAATATGCTACTGCCAGTTTGAGCTTAATTCCAGCACTCTAGGTCCTTTGGTTGCAGAGATTCAGCTTGTCAAAGTAGGCATTTTTTTTTTTGATAATTGAAAATTTTGGTTTTGCTTCACATTCAAAAACACCTACTGACAAAATTAATAATCCTAGAGAAAAATACGAGGTAAGAATTCGTAGAATTTTTTTTTTTAACTTAATTTTCTCCCAGTTTCTTAAAAAAAAAAAAAAAAAATAGTAAAATATATCGGGTTTGTCTTTGCTATGTAGAAGTTTTTGTTGTGCGCGCGTTACGTAAAATGTACGAAACCGATTTAGATAACTTTCATACATTTAAGTTGTGTGTAACTTGGGTTGGCTGTATCGAAAAATATACTATATATTTTATTGACTGTTAGTCGTTACGAAGTCCACCGGATCAGCTAGTTAAATAATAGAAACATTGTACTGAATAATGTATGTATAGTTATATATCGCATGGAAATGAGGATATCAGGGATTTCACGAAATCCCTAGAAATACCATGAAATCCTTAATATTCAACATCTAGTCGATTAGCTAAAAGTATCTAGTGATAATTATAACAAAACACCAATTGATCGTCAGTGATATGTCGTTTCACCAAACTAAATCTAGTAAAATGTTAGAAAAGCGGATATTGCCAATAAAACCCCTGAGTTTGTTTTGGTGTTTCTTCTCAGAGTAGTCAGATAGGTAACATCGGCCTCATCTAGTTTAAACTGACGAAATAAAAAATGACGTGTAAAAGATTTTTTTTAAACCAATTTACAAAAAAAAAAATCGAGCCATACATTTCTGTCGCTCGCTCTAGTACCCACACGGGCACTAGTGGAAGCGAAACAAATGCCAAAAGATGTATTTGTAAGAAGCTAAATGTTTTGTGTAATTCAAGGTTTTTATAATTTTTTGCGATGGGTAAAACTCATCCAGATGACATCCCCGCTCTTGAGTGGAGCTGGAGATAGTATCAGATTTTTACTGACTAAAAAACCTACCCCGTTCCTGCGTTGCCTTTCATACTGGGTCTGGGCAATACTTTCAGAGAAGCAGACCCCTGGCCCCAGCCGGTTTCGACGCTGCTGGGCCTCTACGATCGCTAACAAATCCTTGAGGCGCACGTGAACAGTACGCGCCATTGACGACTTGGGCTCGATCTGGACAGTTACCGAACGGTTGGACAGTGAGCTACCCATTGCTCGCCGTCTGCAAACCCGCGCCTACGTTGACCGGAAATTGGGATCGGAATCCCGGTGGTGGCTGGGGCGTGAGCCTCGTTGCCTTATGCGGTCGGCCTCCTCCTTTGCTAGCATTAATGTTTCGCAGAAGGAGGCGTCTGCCTGTCACTCCTCCTCGTTCCGGACTACGGCCTGTACCAAGGCCCGGCGCGAGAGATTGCCGCCGCCGATCGCTCCCACAAGGACACGGCGGTGCTCTTCCCAAGTGGGGTTCACCTCTATCACATTCTCCACCATGTCCTCCGGGTGATCCACACAGCGGTGACACCCGGGTTTCACTTCCGCACGAATCCGTTGCAGGTACTTACCATATCCATTGAGAACCTGCGTCATGCGGAAGGTGAGGACGCCGTGAGGTCTTTCCAGCCACTTCTCAAATCTGTAATTTTGGTTTTGTACTTTATTCATTCAACAGTATTCTTTATTTCACTACATAGTTTGGTGAAATGACATATCTCTGACTTTATATTAGTATTTTGTCATATCAATAAATACTGTTAGTACAAAGACGTAATAATATTCCAGAATATTCGACATCTACCTCTGTTGATTGAATGATTGATGGGGATTTCTTGATATCCCTAACATCTTCATTTCCCTGCGACATATATAGTCCGGGTTCCCTAGAACATTTTTCCCACTTGATTACTATCAAGCTAATTTTCCGTGAGTAGCTTCATTTTGATGAGACGCCCAACAATTTCCTATACGAAACTCTCGATTATGGTAGCTAACAGAGATATCAAGGATTAAATATGTATGAGATGATGACTCTAAATAATTTATTACTAACAGGTTTTTTTTTTTGTTAAATCTCACGATAATTATCTAAATTATTCGAAAAAGTATTTGTCCTACAAAATAAATGGTTTGATAAAAGAGTCCCCCTCTTCCAACATGTATCAAAAACGACGTCATCACAAATGATTACTAAGCTGTTTTTTTTTTGTTACTTAGTTTATATTCATATAATTCAACAGACAGGTTATTCTACAAATTGCACGGTACGTTATCCCGGTCCTACGCTTAAAAGTTGTAGTACAGATCGTTGATGTACAAATAATTATTTTTACGCTAGCTATTCACGAAGCTATAATAATTTTAATAACTATCAAGCAGAAGCTTCGTGAATAGCTTCGTTTCGATGAGACGCTCAACAATTTGCTATAAGAAACTCTCGATCGTGGTAGCTAACAGAGGTAGCAGGGATTAGTCCAGTCAAATTGGACCAAATAATGGGGGTTAGGTTACAATAATTCATTTCAAGATTCCAGGACAGCGGGAAGTACCTTAAGAATTTTGATTCCGAAATTTGATTTTTAGTCTCGAAATATATGTTTTTTGCAACATAAATGGCCGTATCTAACAAGTTTGATTTTTTCACAGCTTCAAAAGAATGCAGACCTGAGTATATGATTTTAATTACAACTCGATAACTTCACGCTTTTCCGAGATAATGGGTCTTGAAAGACAGACACACCGACAGACAGACATACATACGCAGACAGACAGACAGACGGTTGGACAGACAACAAAGCGATCCTACAAAAGTTCCATTCTTTCCTTTTGAAGTACGGAACCCTAAAAAAGCACTAAGTACATGTGGGCGCAAAACAATAATTTAAGTATTTTGATGAGGATTTAATTCGATCACTTCCTGCTTATTTCTTTTAAATATTGCAAAATCCTGTTGAATTTATAGAATTATCGAATTATTAATATCTTTCGAATTATTTTAAAATATTGTTGAATTTATAACAAATTAAATGACAACTTCCTTTGTAGAAAATATTACAAAATCCGGTCGAATTTGTGAGGATTTAACTTCCTTTTTATTTCTTTAAAAATATCAGAGCATCCGGTCATATTTAAAATAGGACTTTACTATGACAATTTCCGTTCTATTACTTTATTTAAAATATTTTTCTACCTTCATAGTGAATTTTTATGCTTGTCAATTTCTGAGTATAAAAACCGTTGTAATGTGATTAGAAAGGCACTTTTTGAGCGACCATGGAATAAACAATATGAAGCAATGTATTTCTTTATTATCACTCTAAAACACTTCCTGATATCATTGTGACTGTGTATTTTGTGTGACGTCGACTCCGATGGCGATCATGCGCCGACATACACTACCTCAAAGGTGGCGTGCAAACGTGTGCATATCATGACGATTACCTCTTTCAACTTTTTGAATCATCATATCTCAAAAACGGTGATTCTTAGAAAAAAAAGTATTGGTACAATTTTGTAGATCTGATCTAAAATTTTGTTTTAACTAATTTTATGATTAAAATTACCGTTTTGAAAATCACGAAAAACTCATTTTTGTGACATTGTCCTCGAATATTTTTTTTTCCAGGTGTCAGATCGATGAGGACTTTTTAGATTTCATTTATGATGGTGTTTTGAACAATCCTACCAATTTTCAGCTTGGTGTGAATTAGTGTAACCTCGGATGTTTAAATTGACCGGACTAGATAGAATATATATTATACGGACTAGATAATATACTAATATATTTGGGCACAGAACAATAATTGATATTTTTGTCCTACAGTTAGTAATGAGAAAATTGGTCTTGTGGTATTAACAATTTCTAGGCGTAGGACCGGGATAACGTACCGCGCAATTTGTAGGACAACATGACTGTTAAATTATATGAATATAAACTAAGTAACAAAAAAATAACCAGCTGTTTAGTAATCATTTATGATGACTTCGTTTTCGATACATGTTGGAAAAGGGGGACTCTTGTATCAAACCATTTATTTTGTAGGACAAATACTTTTTCGAATAATTTAGACAATTATCTTGAGATTTAACAAAAAAAAAACCTGTTAGTAATAAAATTTTTAGAGTCATCATCTCATACATATTTAATCCTTGATATCTCTGTTAGCTACCACAATCGAGAGTTCCGTATAGGAAATTGTTGGGCGTCTCATCAAACTGAAGCTCCTCATGGAAATTCAGCTTGATAGTAATCAAGTGGGAAAAATGTTCTAGGGAACCCGGACTAATATACTTTGTAATAGAAACAAAGAGTGTAAACTTGAAATCCCATATGTCTGTACTATTTATGGTTTCAAAACAAATAAACTGAACACTGACTAGGTAAATTCCTGTGCTTTAACGTAAACATAAAAAATCTTAATACGGTCAAGCAAAAACTGTATACTTTCGCCCTTTTGGAAGGAACAGGTCTCATACAGTCTAGATCAGTGGGGTGGAGTAGGGAATGAGGAATAATGTTTCTGGACGGGAGACGGGTCGGCATATAGTGTTGGATCATCCACATTCTCGTCCTCCTTATCCAGGACGATAGAAAGGAGAATTTCACCAGAAGAACTGCAGAGAGGAACGTAACAACAAGCTAGTACAGGCGTTGTCGTCTGGTGATGCAGAAACGAAAAAAAAAAGAAACTGAAACAAGTGACAGAATTTTACAGTTTTCCGAGTACTGCGGTAGAATTGCTCATCTTTCATTTGCTGTATCTTCGCAACCAATGGACAAATTTTGCTCAGGTTTTGCTCAAATTTAGTTATATTTATTTCGTTCGGGTAGTTTTCTCGAAAAAACTAAAACGTACAAAAATTTCGCGATTTTTCGAGCGCCATAGGAGAACCATAGGGTTTTCAGGGTTGTAAACTTGGGTGTTAACTACTCTCAAGGGACCTAGCAACATATGAAAAAATCGTAGTTATATGCGCGTTTGCGATGTTTGTGCTTTTTTGTGTTGATATTGACTGGCCTAAAAAGCGACATTTGTTTGACATTCTAGACAAAATTTCAAAGCCGTGGTGCAATAACGGAGAACGGTAATACGGCCGCTGGCTAGCCTTTTATCCGATGTAGATACAAAAAATATAGTGTATCAAAAAGAAAAAATAAGATTTTATCAGTAAGTATGTACTTATCAACATGGAGAATGCTCATGGCTAAATCTTTATGGTTAGACAACGCCAGCTGAGACCGATCTATCGATATGTGACCAAATACATCCCTCCATGTCTCAGAAACCACGTTAAGCTGTTGGTCTTAACTGTCTTTTATAGAACTTTGACAGTCGTTACGGGTAGTCAGAAGTTTAAGATCTATTACGAGAGTTCCCAAAAAGTACTGTGTTACCTAGCTACTGGTTTTAGGAGATCAAAATTGGGAGCAACACAATATAAAATACTTGAATTCAGCTACATACGATCGGTTAGACTCAAAGCAGAACCCAATATCACTGAAAAATGCTTAGGAATATTTATAGATACTAGACAGTAAATTAATTTATGAAGATTATACTCTTTTTTTGTTATATTTATTTTTTTAATGATAATAATTATGTTTAGTTTTACTTGCCTTAAATTTTTGCAAGCTTTTCCGAGTTCAAGACATTCCCAAGTGCCTCGTATGTTGATCATGGTTGCCACACGGAGGGACTCATCAAATCGTGTTGTAGCAGCCAAGTGAAAAATTATATCCACCTGAAAAATTAAACGTTACATAATATATAATTTTATAATAAATATATTCTGGTATATAACTAATTAATTGTTGCCACTCTCGACTTTGCTCCTGTGGTCGACCCCAAAGGAATCATGCGTTTTTCGAATCAAAGATTCGAGTAGACTATTTTACTCAAAGGCATAACTTTCTGCCAAGTGTTGACCTGATGGTAAGCAGTGATGCAATCGTTGATGGTGAGTCGCACTAGTTTATTAAGAGCCTATTCACTCTAGCCTTGAAGACACCTAAATTATAATCGGATGGGAAGACCGCAATAGGCATATTGTTTCAGTCCTTCGATGTACGCGGTATAAATGACGAGGCGAAACGCTTAATTCGCACCGTAGAGGTTTCAAAAAAGTAAGGGTGGATACTCGCCGTACGTCGGTTTGTCCGATGGTAGAAATGAGATGGCGTAATCAAGTCATGCAATTCCTGCGCGCACTCTCCAAAATGCAACCTGTAAAACACCGAAAGGCTGGCTACCCTACGCCTGTGCTCAAGGCTTTAAAGATTGGACTTAACCAAATCTGGATCACCAATCAGCCTCTTCGCACGCCTTTCCACCGAGTTCAAAGCTGCAAGGTGGCACTTTGCAGCACCAGCCCATATGATGCAACTATTTAGTCACAGCATTGTTTTGAATCTTTCAAGTCGCGCACAAAAATGAATCTCTCTAAGGAAAACGTTCGTGCTATAATTTTTTACAACTTTCGGAGAGGCCTGACTCGAATTCAATGTTTTGAGGAGTTAAGATCTGTATTTTATGATGAAGCTCGTTGTCTACGGACTGTCGAACGCTGCTATTTAGAATTCCAGCGTGGAAATACTAATCTTAGTGACAAATCTCGTGAAGGACGTCCAAAATCCGTCTTTACTGAAGAAAACATAGTTGCTGTGAGACAACTGATACTCGAAGATCGTCATGTGACCTATCAGGAGATAGAGGCGTTAATAGGCATCTCAGGGATAACCATTCAAAAGATCTTGCACGAGAAGCTTGGTTTGAGAAAGCTAGTATGCTGATGGATTCCGCATTTGCTTTCCGATGAACATAAGGCGGCCCACATCGCTAGAAGGAACGGGGTGGGTCTTTTAGTCAGTGAGAGTCTAACAGACCATTCCACCTACCCCAAGGCGGAGGACATCCATGAGGACTTCCACGCCGACAAAAAAAAAAGGCTAGGCTAGATTAGGTTAAAATAAAAATTGTTTATAAAACCTTAACCCCGTACTTTAGAGCCATAATAAAAAATAATCTATTTAACTAGACGCTTTGAATGACACATGTTTCATATTTGTTGGAGGGTGGGGACGGTGCCCATATAAATTCTTCCTTTCGTTTTGAAAACATAAAAAAACGATTTTGTTAGGTATTACTTAAGATTATTTAAAAAAAATATTCTTATTCTTTTCATACCTGTTCTGTAATAGTGTTCCAGTCTGTTTCATTCAAGCCAAGTCTTAGTTCTGATACATCACCCGATACAAGGAAGAGTTTTTGAACGAAATTTGGTTGTTGTTCTCGCAACAAGTTATACACCTGAAAAATATTGTAAAGTAAATATCATCAACGCTGCATTGAATGATTTTTAGGGTTCGTTACCTAAAACAGCAAAAACGGACCTCTATGATATCACTTTGTCGTCCTTTTTACCGTCTGTTGATACCATTTTTCTCAAGTCAGTGTGGAGGTATCAAACTAAAATTAATATCAAACACTCAAGTCTGCTACTCAGAGCATAAGTTCAAAAACATATTTGAAAACTTTTAACTAACAAAATAAATACTTTTTGGACTATAAAATTATTCAAGTCACGATTCGGGAATTGAAATAAGTTTGTATGAAATCCTCAAATGCATTTTTGCTATTTACTCTCTAATCTCTCTATTTGTTATATATTTTTTTCACGATTTCATAGTTTTTTTTTTATCGTCACCATTAAGTTATCACAATTATTTCCCAAATTTTTCCTTGACGAACTTTTAAAAAAGAACACTCAATCTACATAAGTACAGTAAAAAGTTATTCGGCACTTTTGAAATTAAAGTTATTTTACACTTTTTAGCGTTTTATTTTTACATTGAGGTCGGTTGTATTCTTTTTATAAATATTATCCTAAATAGATATTGAAATCTTTCTAACTTACAGGATCCTGTAAAATTTCAATCAGCCTCTGTTCTGAAGATTTGCCTTTTTTACTCCTTAGTAACAGAAATATTTTTGATACTGCTGTCGCTCTGAAAAAAATGCAATCGTATAAGGCAGGTTGCGAAGTCCAAAGACAGGGGAAAGACATGATAATCTTTAAAATCTGGTGGCCTGCTCTATTTTCGAGAGTGCAACCAGCAGTCCCAGGGTAATGTCAGGTTTATTATTCACAAATTGTGAACAATGCAGTGAAGATATTTGTAAAAATTGTAGTTTTATAGTACATTATGATATAAGTGTTTAATGTTAGTGATTACTGGCGAGGCGGTGTTAAGACCCGAGCCATGGCGAGGGTTTAAAAGAGCCGAACGGCAATCATTAATTACTCACGTGTATCATACGACGTTTTTCAATACACTTGTGAAGAAAATAACTGTAAAACTAGTAAACTTGTGTAGCGGTAAAAATCTGTTTTCATATGCGCGCCTATTTTTTATTTTTATTGACCTTTCAATACACTCACTGAAATGAATAAACGGGGTTGACCGGCTACTCGTGAGGGACGACCTGCGCCCAGCCTGATACGATAACGTATTAAAATTATGGCGATGGAGCGATTGAACAATAAGGTTTTAACTACATTATAGCACTAGTACGTAATGGTAATCAAAATGTCACAGTTTGGTAACAAGCGTGTATGTACCTAAGTACAGTATAATAAAAGTCACATTCTGAGCAAGTATATTGAAAAATGTTTTATACATTTGCGGAAAGAATTATTAGTAAAACATATATACGAAACATTTTGTCTTGTTGTTTTGTTGAAGAATTTTGATAGAAGAAGCCATTTGATGATATGCCACATAAACCAAAGGAAAATATTACTAAAATGAGGGTGTGAACAGCTCGCAGCCTAGACTTAAATTTCATAGAACACACATGGGACGAGTTTGAAGCTCTAGCTATTTTGCACTAGATTGTGACGACGCTTTAAATTGATACCAAATATTTTTTAGCTGAATTGATGATATAATATACGTATTTACCTTAACAGTTTCTCTATGAGCTGTTTTCCGAGAAAGCCAGAGCCTCCTGTTAAGAAAACGGAGACTCCACTGTAAAACTGTTGCACGTCCGAGGTCCCATGTGCCGTCAATTCAGTCAATGGCTTCATTCGCGCCAATATCTTTGCTTCAAATTCCTGAGCTGGATCCATTTCAACTGCCATCGCAAGTTGGAAAATTCTGAAATCATTTTGTTATATTATTTGCTTGTGACATCTGTATGATTTTACCAGGGAAAAACATATTTTTGGGTAACAAATGGGCATGATTATTTATAAAGTGATTTCAATAGAAGCCTTTATATCCACAAGATTTCTGTTTTACCAAAATATCTAATGAAAAAAATATAATAACGTCATAACCCCTTGTCTGTGGCGCGGAGCCGCTCCAGCGTAAGAGCTCGCGTAAGAGCGGTTGTATGAAAAATAAAAGAAAATGTTAATAGGGTTGGATGCTCTAAAGAGATTTTTTTATTATTATTTATATTTGATTGATTGATTTGATCATCTGTCTCAACTGACACATGTCCGTTCACAAACATGAGGCGTACATTCATCATCACTTAGCTTAGAGAGCAAGTACGTTAAGTTGGCGCGTGGCTGAAATCAGAAACTAATCGTTTGGAGCCATCTTGACGTTTATGTCATGTGTCAGGAGAATGTGTTTTGTTCTGAATTTTAATAGTTTTCGAAATAAATAAAGCCAACACTTTGAATCACTTTTGGTATAATGATGACGATCATTATACCAAAAGTGATTGAAAGTGTTGGCTAGGAAATTATCTTGGAAATCAATCTTGTTTTTTAAGAGGAATAAGAAAATGTCGGGCCTACGTTATTTTCCAAAGTTAAACCCATTTGTCAAATAATGTTTCAGGTGACCTTAACATTAAATTTCCCCTACATATTCGTATCCGAACGGTGCCTGGCAGGAAAAGAGAGTTTTTTGAAAATGAACTGCTTCTATGTATTTAAACCTTAATTGACTATCATGACGATATGAATTCTGCAAACTTGATGCGATGGATGAAAGAAAAAAATATGCCAAATCTACAATCGAAATATATATCTGGTAGTAATGGACTAATGCGTCATATCACTGCACATAAATTCAAAACGCTTAAATTGCCAATGGACTCATTCGATTCTTCTGATAAAGACTAGCTAGATTCTGATGCTAAAAGTGCTAAGTATTAGTTATTCAATAAAAGATTTACAAGGATCTTGACTCTTTTTAAAATAATTATTATGCCAAAGAAAATTACTTTTATTTCAATTGAATTGTTTACTTTCCTTTAAGTACCTAAATAAATGTAAGTATTATAACTAATCGATGGATCCCAAGAACTAAATCGTATATGAAAAATTATCATCGATTTATGGTATGAGGGTTTTAAGTTCTGTGTACCTATATGTATAAAAGGTTAAAAGTTAGTATTCGATTGGTTATTTTAATAACTAAAAGAATATTAACAAAAAAAAAATGTGGAAATACAACTCTTAGTATGTACAACAGGAATACGTAATAAAATACATTTCGCCTTCGTTTTCAAAATAATTTTGCTCTTGAGACCCGTCGTATTAAAATTCTATAAATTACAATTTGAGTTACAAAAGATTGTTTTTAATTATGTGATGGAAAAATAGATTAGTTAGCTTAGCAACATTAAGAGTGCCCCCAGCCACGCGCCAAATTAACGTATGAGGGCTCTAGTCATTTTGAAAAAAAAACAGAAAGATTCAACACACGCACAAATCTTCAACTGCTATGAATTAATGATAATGATATTCAGGCATTAAGTCCGCCTATGTACTTTTATGTTGCATGAAGTCTTAACAAATAAATAATAAATAAATATTCAGGACAAATCAAATAAATAAAACTTACGTTATTAATGTGCACATTCACACAAAATCTCTGACCATGGTTCGGTACAAATGAAATCAAGACTTACCCAATTAAAAACAGGGTCTAATGTTAATTTTATAATTACATCAAAATATTTTATTGCGGTTACAAACTAAACATTCCAACTGAAAAGTGAAACTATTACAATCAAATGCCAAGCTTGCAATTTAGTATTAGTACCTGTGCACTATCGTTTTATATGGTCGTCATTGTCGTAATTGAAACGAAAGGAATCTATTACGTATAATTACTCATAAAATATTTATAAAGCATTGGCTGCATGACTTTTCGTTAGTGTAATTTCATACAGTTTGGTCTGTATTAGTAATGTTTTCTGTTGATGAGGTCACGTTTGATTGCCTTGATGATAATGCATTCTGAATAACTGCATTCGATTTGTCTTCAACCTCCGTAAGTATGATCACATATCTGAGCATCGTTTGCTCTTGAAATGGTTACCGATTCGTCAGCGCAGAGCCCTAAGGGCCTTGACTACCCTGTTCTCATTACTTGATAAGCCTACTTCTCCTTCTTATCTGATTTCAGAAATTCAATTTCTCTGCTCTGGGCACAATAAAAATCTTCGGTCTACAAATAATCGCCTTTTACGATGTCCCTCACATCGCTCTGGACTTATCCACTCCTCCTTTTTTGTCCAGGCGATATCTCTCTGGAATGCGCTCCCTCTGAATATCAGGATGGCGACCAGCCAATTCTCCTTTAAGGTGATGGCACGTAAACATATTCGCAAGAAGTTGATAGAATCATCACTGCATTGATTGGTCGGATTTGTTTTTCACCACAACATTGTTTATTTGTAAGTATTTATTTTGGGGGTGGTAGACGGCGTCCCAAACAACACCTATCGGGACCCAAGCCAACCTCACCTGCACATGGTGCACCCTGCTGACTAACAAACGAGGCTCTGGCGACCCGCCAACACGCACTGGACCAGCGCGGCGGGTTACGGTCCTAACCCCCCCCAAATGCACAGATGCACAAAAATCAGGCCCCAAGTGCTCGGCGACTCCAGCGGTTGTGCTAACGTTGACGGGCGTGAGCGCGACCCTGGGTTCCGGGGTGCTAAGAATCTCCGGGCGAGAGCGAAAAACCGTCGACGACTTGACCTGGCAACGTACAACACACGTACACTCCGGTCCGATGAGAACATCACCGAACTCGAGGAGGAGTTGAGCGGGTTACGATGGAGTATTGTGGGATTGTCTGAAGTCCGAAGACAGGGGGAGGATACGATAATCCTAAGATCTGGTAACCCGCTCTATTTCCGGGAAGGGGACAAGCAGTCCCAAGGTGGTGTCGGGTTTATCGTCCACAGGTCCCTTGTGAACAATGTTGTGAAGATCAAGAGTGTGTCGACCAGGGTAGCGTACCTTATAATCAGAATATCATCAAGATATTCGCTGAAGGTCATACAGGTTTACGCTCCAACCTCGACACACCCTGACGACGAAGTAGAGACCATGTATGAGGACGTATCCAGAGCCATGCATGGTTCTAAGAGTCACTTCATCGTGGTCATGGGGGACTTCAACGCCAAACTGGGCAAACGAGACGATGACGAGCTGCGAGTGGGGCAATTTGGATTTGGACGTAGGAACTACCGGGGACATCTACTGGCCAGTTTTATGGAGAAGGAGGGCCTCTACATGATGAACTCCTTTTTCAGCAAGCGTGAGCACAGGAAGTGGACTTGGCAAAGCCCTGATGGTGCAACTAAAAATGAGATTGACTACATCATGTCGACGAAGAAGCAAATATTCAATGATGTCTCCGTGATCAATAGGGTGAAAACCGGAAGTGATCACCGCATGGTAAGAGGCACATTGAATATCAATGTCAAGCTTGAAAGATCTCGACTGATGAAGTCTACGCTCCGTCCTGCACAAATCCAAATCCATAACTCCGAAAGCTTTCAGCTCGAACTCAAGGAGTTGTCAGCAACAGCAGGGACCCAGCCGAGTCGAAGCCTACTGGGGCCAGGATTATCCGAAAGGGCGCTCGAGCCCCGGTATGAAGGCTAGAAGGAACGGGGTGGGTCTTTTAGTCAGTAAGAGTCTGACACTACCTCCCGCTCCGCCCAAGTGCGGGGGTTGTCATTGGATGATTTTTTCCCACCATAAAAAAAAGGTAAGTAACAGTGGTAACACACTCTTACTTACCTGATAATTTTTATGTACACTGTTGTTGTACCAATAGCTAAAAATAAAACTGAAGATACTTCTGATGCTTTAAATTATAGACCAATCTCTTTAGCCTCGGTTATAGCAAAAATATTGGACAGTCTGCTTGACCAATATTTGGGCAGGAATATTAAGCTCCATGACGCGCAATCGGATTTAGATCAGGTTTGTCTACGGAAAGTGCCACCTTGTGTCTCAAGCAGACTGTACAATATTACAGTGATCGAAAGACTCCTATCTATGCATGCTTCCTAGATCTCTCAAAACTTTCGACCTGGTGACGTATAACAAGCTATGGGAGAAGCTGCAGACTGAGACAGAGTGCAGTCCGGAAGTTATTTCTATCTTTAGATATTGGTACAACAACCAGAAAAATTGTGTTAGATGGGCAGGCTCTTTTTCGGACGAATACAGGTTGCAGTGCGGGGTGAGGCAGGGTGGTCTGACCTCACCTAAGCTCTTCAACCTGTACATAAACCAACTCATCGGTGAGGTCAGCAGTATCAACGTCGGGTGCTATATAGACGGTGTATGTGTCAACAACATCAGCTACGCAGATGACATGGTACTGCTGAGTCCATCAATAAGTGGTTTGCGAAAGTTGGTGCGATTGTGTGAGTCTTATGCGGAGGCCCATGGGCTCAGATACAACTCCCATAAAAGTGAACTGCTAATTTTTAAAGGGCGCGCCAAAATTTACCCTCAGTCACCTTAGCTGGTACCGCTTTAAACAGAGTCACACAGTTTTAGTATCTGGGCCATTGGGTTTCCGAAGACCTTAGAGACAACACAGACATTGAGAGAGCACGTAGGGCGTTGGCTGACCGGTGTAATATGTAGGCCCGCAGGTACGCACATGGCAGTGAACAAGTGAAAGTTACTCTTTTTAAGTCTTACTGCCAAACACTTTACACGTGCAGTCTGTGGGTCAACTACACACTGGGAGCATATAGCGCATTACGTGTTCAATACAACAACGCGTTTAGAGCGTTGCTGGGGCTACCACGGTTCCGCAGTGCCTCGACCATGTTCGCAGAAGCGCACACTGATGGCTTTCATGCCCTTATTAGGAAGAAATGGGCGTCACTGCTGAGCCGTGTTAGGGCCAGTAGCAACCCAATTGTGAACGTGTTTAAGGACAGGTGAGACTCTCCACTGCTGCACCACTAGATACGCTTGCACGCTGCATGGTGAGCATTGGACGGTTCCCCCTCACCGCACTAAATGTGGGTACTTTTTTTTTTGTTTTGTTTTTGTATGTGTTTCTTTTTGTTTGTGTATTGTAAACTAGTTTTATTTATTTTTGTTTTCTTTTTATTTATTATTGTTGTTTTGTGTATTAATATTGTGTTTGTTGTATAAATATTAGTGTTGTTGTAAGTACCTACCTATGGACGGAAGCGTCCGAAATAAACGTTTAATATTATTATTATTTTGATGCAGACAGTAACGAGCTAGACGCAATAAAAAACTATTTTTCAAAATTAAGACCAATAAGTTGGGTCTATTAAATCCAATATAGTAAATACAGAGCAAATAAGATGCAATATAGCAAATGAGAGCAGTAGTGACCGAGTGGCAACGGCCCCGACTTACGAGTTGTAGGTCACGGGTTCAAACCCAGCCAGGCACATTACTTTGTGTAAGGTAAGAAAAACATCGTGAGGAAACCGGCATGTCCTAGAACCAAATATTCGAAGATATGTGACATCCACCAACACGCACTGGGCCCGCGTGGTGGATTACGGCCCATTCCCTCTCCTAGAGAGGAGGCCTGAGTCCCAACAGTGGGAACATTATAAGGCCGACTATGCTATGCTATTTTATGCTATAGTAAATACTGAGGCAGCCAGTCGTTCTTGATACTTAGTCAAGGTTAGGTAGTATTTACATATAACATTTTCTTCGTAAAATTAAGTTGAAAATTGCAAATCGTTTGCAAAGTATAGCTTCAATAACAATGTGCTCATTTGAGTTGCAAATAATTTTAACTTCAACAAGAATATGTGCTTTAACATTTAATGTTTTTTATAGTGTATAGAGTACTGCTCTCATCTTTGGGATGGATCAGCCAAGTACCAGCTTGATGCACTGGAGTCAATCGAAAAGCGTGCCAAGAAGATCATAGGCAATGACGCACTTGTGAAGTCAAAACTCCAAAGTCTTGAGCATCGACGCCAAGTTGCTAGCCTGTCTGTTTTCTATCGTTTACATTTCGGGGAGTGTGCACTAGAGTTACACAATTTAATTCCGAGAAGTCCGTTCGACCACCAGACGTACGGCGTTATGCCACCATGCCACGTATGGGTGGCATGGTGGACATCCCACCCATACGTACAAAGCGTTTTGGGAACACATTCATTATACGTACAGCTAAGGAGTGGAATTCCCTGTCAGACTCTGTGTTTCCTGATAGCTACAACCTATATTGCAGTAGTAAAACTTCAAGAGAGATTGATTGTTAATAATACTCGTATTGTATTTTCTTCTTTTTACTTTATAAACTTACCTCACACCATGAGCACATGAACCAGTCAACAAACTGACATTGACTAGCTTGTATCTGTACATTTCCATAATCAAACAACTTATTTATTACATTTACAATGGGAAAAGACTATGAAGGTGAAGCTAGCACAAACGATCCTCGTGAACTACAGGATCTTTTAGTGAAACGCAGCTCCATAAAAGGTCAAATAACTAAATTTAGAAACTTTTTATCAAACATTACCTCTAAAGAAACACTTTCTCAGATTGAGTTAGCTGAGTTAACATTAAAATTAAACAAATTTGAATCTATATATAGCCGTTTTGACGACTTGCAAAATCAGATAGAAGTGTTGCACTCTGAAAATTTATCTAGTGAGATTGATGAGCGTGATACTATCGAACAACTATTCATATCCAATATTGCAATTGCTCAAAGTATTACACAAAAACATAACTCAAACCGTCATGATGAAAGTAATTACAAGGACTTAAATTCAAGTCAGATAACCACAAGTCCGTGTAATCATGATCATCATGATATAGGTTTTAAATTACCACAAATTCAAGTTACTAAGTTCGACGGGTCTAGTTTTCGTTGGCTTGAGTTTCGTGACACATTCCTATCTATATTACATAATAATGACCGCATCGCTCCCATTCACAAATTTCATTATCTTATTTCGTACTTGACTGGCGATGCAGCGCGCATTATAGCTAACTTGGAGGTGTCAAGCGCAAATTATGCGTGTGCTTGGAACTTACTATGTGACAGATATGATAATACTCGCCAATTAGTAACTCATCATATAAATTCATTATTACATATAAAACCAATCGCAAATGAGTCTGATAAATCATTAAGATTTCTTGTGGATCATGTTAATAAAAATTTACGTGCCTTAACTAGTCTCGGTATAGGTTCGCGTGACTGGGATATTTTGCTCATTCATATAATGAGTCCCAAGCTCGATAGTTGCACTAGAACCAAGTGGGAAGAGTACCGGGGCACATTGGATGCCAATATACCTAATTTGCAACATTTTTTCAAGTTTCTTATTGATCGCGCTGACGTACTTGAGTCAATTAATAGCAGCCAATCGTATTCTAAACCTAAGACTCAGACAATTTCGAAGCCTATAGATACTAACCATAATATAAAATCTCATCAGTCATACACTTCTAATAGTGAAGACAATAATATTGTTGAAATATCATGCAGCGTTTGTAATGGTAATCATCGTCTTTATGATTGTCCCACCTTTTTGGCAATGAGTGTGGATGACCGCATCACTGAGGTAAGCAGATTACAGCTTTGCCATAACTGCTTAAGGTCAGGCCATTCCGCACGCAATTGTCGCATGCATCCGTGTCGCATGTGCAATGCAAGGCACAATGGACTCTTGCATAAACAACCCACTAACAAAAATATTTCTAGTGTTGTCACTATTTCACCCGACACCACTGACGATACTATCGTTAATCTTGCAAACCAAAATACCCAACAAGTTTTACTGTCTACTGTTTATATTGAGGTAGCCAATCCCACGACCAATCAAACACTGAAGGTTCGTGCACTTTTGGATTGCGGTAGTCAGTCATCATTTATCACTCAATCTCTTAAAACAAAACTACTTTTAGAACCGACTACCACTTTGCATGTCAATATAATTGGCATAGGCAATAAAACTACCACTCAGGCTACAGAAACTTGTGTAGTCCAGTTGAAATCCTTGATGAAACATTTTACCATCACTTCTTCTTTTCTGGTATTGCCAGTATTAACCGGCAATATACCTAGAATGCCCGTTGACGTCAAAAAACTTAATATACCAAACGATTACTTTTTAGCAGACCCTCACTTCTACCAACCAGCACCTGTTGATGTTGTCATCGGTGCCGATATTTTCTGGGACATTATTGGCCGTGATCAACTCTCTCTCGGTCTTAATTCACCTGTATTGAGAAGTTCTCAATTTGGTTGGCTGATAACTGGTCCTATGTATTTTAATTCACCTACAAATAATAACTTAAAGGAAAATACTACAGATTCTAATCATTCAGTCGTTTCTTATGTGTCGTCTGTTGACAAAATACATAAAGAACTCACCAAATTCTGGGACTTAGAAAATATTCCCCAAACTCAACCACATATGAGTCATAGCGAGAAGGCATGCGAAATGCATTTCTTATCGCACACCTTCCGTTTAGAAAACGGTAGGTTCTCAGTTAGTTTACCTTTAAAAGATACACCTGATTGTCTAGGTGAATCTTATTCACTCGCTAAAAAACGCTTATTAAATTTAGAAAAGCGATTTCGCAAACAACCACATGTAAAATCGCAATATTTAGAATTCATGCGTGAATACGCAGACTTAGGTCACCTTTCAGAATCTGCTATACCTATACCTTCTACATCTTACTTCCTCTGCCATCACGCTGTCTTCAAAGACAGTAGTGAGTCTACAAAAATTAGAGTAGTGTTCGACGGTTCAGCTCCTACTTCATCAGGTCAGTCTATAAATGATATCCTCATGGTCGGGCCTAATATGCAGGACTCACTGTTCTCCATATTAATAAGAGCTCGACAACATAAGTTTCTCCTCACGGGAGACGTCGAGAAAATGTACCGTCAGATCCGTGTCCATGAGGAAGATCGCAACCTTCAACTTATTTTATGGAGAGAGGATGAGTCTCTGCCCATCAAAACGTTTCAACTAGGCACTGTGACTTACGGAATGGCAAGTTCCAGTTACTTGAGCACTCGATGTCTATGGCAAATTGGTGAAGAATGTGCTGACCCTATGGTTAAAAATATAATCCAACATGATTTCTTCGTGGATGATCTCATTACCGGTTCTGAAGGTGAGGACACCCTACGTTATATTCACCAATCTGTAACCGAAGAATTAAAGAAAGGATGCTTTAATCTTCGTAAATTTAAGACTAATTTACCTTCATTGTTTGACTCAAATACTCAAAATAACGATAATCTTTTAATAAGTGAGTCAACTAGTACTCTAGGCATGGGATGGAACCCATCAACCGATCAGTTACATTTCCCTATAAAATTTCCACTTTCTACTAATAATAATTTAACTAAAAGATCTTTTTTATCGTCTCTTTTTAAAATATTTGACCCTTTGGGACTGATAAGTCCGTGTGTAATAAGAATGAAAATGTTATTACAACAACTATGGCTGCATAATTTAAGTTGGGACTCTCCAGTCCCACCTGATGTTCAAAGAGACTGGACCAACTTTATGCACTCTTTACCTTCCCTTTTAACTCTAGAAGTTCCGCGTCGTGTTCTTTGTAATGAACCCGCATATGTAGAATTACATTCTTTCAGTGATTCATCTCAATATGCATATGGCGCTTGCATTTATTTACGTTCCGTCAATGCTGGGAACGAGGTTACAGTCAAGCTGCTTTGCTCGAAGTCCAAAGTAGCTCCAATTAAAGGTACAACTATTCCTCGTTTAGAATTGTGTGCAGCCCTACTGGCAGCAAGGTTATGCAAGGCTGTTAGGGAGTCACTACGATATGAATTTCAGCATCAAGTACATTGGTGCGATTCGTCAGTAGTACTTGCCTGGCTTCACACTAGTTTTATAAATTTAAAAACATTTGTTGCTAATAGAATTACGGAAATCTGTGAGCTAACCGATGCTTCCTCGTGGCGCTATGTGCCCACATCTGTTAATCCTGCTGACCTCATATCTAGAGGAATTAGCCCAGACAAACTCAGCAGTACCAATCTATGGTGGTCAGGCCCTTCATTTCTCATGGAGCCTGAATGTAATTGGCCTATCTTAAAACCCAATAAAATTAATATTAATGATTTACCGGAAACCAAACCTAATTGTACCGGGTCTCATGTTGTTTCTCAAAATGAGCCTATAATTAATTTTAAAAACTTTTCTAGCTTAACTAAAATAAAACGGTCTTTCGCTTACGTGCTTAGATTTATCAATAATTTAAAACCTAATAAAAATAAAATTTATGGGAATCTAACAGTTGATGAATTAAATGATTCATTTATTCATTTGTGTCGTTTCGCACAGCAAGAATCATTTCTCTGTGAATATAATTTGCTATATAATAATAAGGTTTTAAGTACTAAATCAAACATTTTATCATTAACTCCATTTTTAAGCGATAACAAGGTTATACGAGTTGGTGGCCGACTAGGTTCATCTGACTATAATTACAATAAAAAACACCCGATTCTCTTGCATGCTTCGCATCATTTTACGAAATTGATTTTCGAATACGAACATAAACGTGGATTACATGCTGGTCCACAACTATTGTTAGCTATTGTTAGAGAATACGCTTGGCCGATTAATGGCAGAAACTTGGCTAGGCGCGTTTTTCATAACTGTCCCAGGTGCAGACGCTTGCAGGGCAAAACTATTGCGCCACTCATGGGGAATTTACCATCCCAACGTGTCACGCCCGACTTTCCATTTCAAACAGTAGGAATTGACTTCGCTGGCCCATTCTTAATCGTAAACAAAAGGGGGCGTGGTGCCTCGCTAGTCAAGTGCTATCTTTGTTTTTTTTATTTGCCTTCGATATAAAATTTCTCACCTTGAAGCCGTGCGCGATCTATCAAAGGATGCATTTATCATGACTTTCCGAAGGTTTGTGTCACGAAGAGGCAGGCCAGCGGAAGTTTTCTGCGACAATGGACGCAACTTTGTCGCAGGAGCAAAGGAAATTAATAACTTTTTTAAGATTTACCAAAACGATTTATCAGATTTTGCATGTTCGGAAGGCATTCAGTTTAACTTTTCACCTGCTTACGCTCCTCATTTTGGCGGCATTTTTGAGGCCGGCATCCGTTCAGCAAAATATCATATTAGACGAGTAATGGGTAATTCCCACCTAAGTTTCGAAGAACTACAGACTCTTTTCGCTCAGGTAGAGGCTGTTTTGAATAGTAGACCTCTCTATCCCTTATCCGCTTCTCCTAACGATTTCCAGTGCCTTACTCCTGGGCATTTTCTCATTGGCCGGGCTCTCACCGCTCTGCCTGAACCAGCTGTGGCAGACTGCCCCTCAACAAATTTGCAGCGTTGTGCCAGATTGCAGCAAATATACCAACATTTTTGGCAACGCTGGCAAAAAGAATATATTGCTGAGTTGCAACTGCGTCGAAAATGGAAGACCAACACCGCTTCGGTCAAGATTGGAGATCTGGTTCTACTGCAAGAAGATGGCGTTCCACCCCTTTGCTGGAGACTTGGGCGCATTGAAAGACTCTTTCCAGGACCAGATGGTGTTTCACGAGTGGCCGACATCAGGACGATTAGGGGAACTTTACGGCGCCCTCTAGTTCGCATCTGCCCCTTACCAACCGAAGAGGACTTTTTGAAGGGTTGAAACTTCGGAAGTTTCAACGGGGGGAGGATGTTTACGCCTGCGTTAATATTAAGAAGTGCAGTGTGTGTGATTTTTTGCCTTTCCAAAAGACTAGGCGCTCGCGCCGTACTGAATATGATTTTTTGTTATTCGTCCACCTACATTTTTTTGATGTGTCAATTTTTGTCATCCTTCCAACCATCTCGCGCTCCGCTTATAAATATTGTTAAAATTCAGCAAAACCAAAATATATTACCATACCTCGATACGGGAGTTTCATTGAAGTTCCATTGGACCCCCAACACCCACCAATATCCATTGAAAGGTAGTATACTTCAACCGGACTAAGGTTGAGTCTGGTCCGGGCAACTACAGAGAGTTAAGTTGTATAGGTTCTGATATCGCGGGGAATACTAATGACACGAGGCAGGACTTTGAATTTGTAGTTCATAAGTGGCGACCCTTTCTTTCGAAAATTGAAGACCGTACGCATCGGGCTATTGAAAGGCTGGTTTCGAGTGTTTCGGAACCAAAAGCCACATAGTTCTAGGTGAGCCGAAACTTTCTGCGATGATACACCTAGTGAGTCGGAAAGCTTCTGTTCTAAAGAGCCAGGGTGATGTCCCAGTGAGTCGGGGTCATTATGATGATGATGATGATGATGAATACCCACTAAATAGTTACTATAATCGCGTACTTGGCACAGACTCGACGTGATGTTGCCACTTTATATAGTATTTCCTTGTTATTTATTTATTTTTCTTTTCCCTAAAAATAATTTTATTTATCTATCGTATTCATTTTTTTTGCACATAACACCGTACCGGTGTTTTTGTAGACACTGTTATCGGCCCACGCTGAAAACCAGCGCCGTAGACTCGCCGCTTTTTGAGTTCTGGTCTCGGCATTATGCTGAGCGTTCGGCCATTTTACTCAGAAGTGGCGCATTCTTTTCATTAAATGTATAATTTGTTACTACTTTTCGGAACAGGGTATAAAGGCCTACCAATCTCCATTAAAAAGAAGGATCCTTCAACCAGACGGGTGTTATGTCTAGTCCAGGCAACTACCTGATAGTTGATTTTTGACTGCATAATCATATTCTAATCACAAGGAGAACTCTATTACTGAAATAAATGATTTAAAAGTTTTAGTTCTTATGTGGTAACATAGATGGCGCAATAGCTCGCGAAGTTATAAAAATATAATTGGAAAATCTGACAGAAAAACCATTAAATAATAAATTTATAACACTATAGAAAAAAATACGAAGCTGTTAGATTGCAATATTACCTACAGCAAAAGCTGCACTTATCAAGCAAGTATTTTTCATTATAAGCAATATCACAGGCGTGCTAATTTCGCCGGCAACTGACGGTGAATATAAAAAACTCGCGACTACAAGCTACGGGGGCTATCGTTTGTCATACAATTACCTCCGAGCCCGCAACCTTGTTAGTCGAGTTACATAGATGTTGAGAAAATGGAATAGCCAAAATACGGCAGGTATTTGTGTAAGATTTTACCATACCAAGAATATTAAGTAGAATAGATCAAAACAATGCTTTATTGTACAGCAAAACCGTCATACAACTCTTTTACAGGAACTTTAATCGAAAATTTACCTTTATTTTTTTTAAGTTAGTTGTTTTTTTTACAACCTGTTACTTAATAAACACTGAACCATACCACACCTTCGGATAAATCAGTTTAATATAAACCAAATTATTTTTTCTATTATCAACAGTCATCAAAAGTGGGACTGGGCTAGATTTACGTCTGCCGCATGCCAATCGAGCGGTGGGCCAGTAAAATGCAAAAATGGTCCCTGAAATCGTACAATGGTGTCGCGGCAGACCAATAAGGAGATGGCGGGACGACTTTGATGTCTGCCTTGGGAATTGGTAAGAAGTGACTCAAAACCGGAATTGTAGCGGGACAAGGCGCGAAAAAAAAATCTTGGCCTGTTGTTTAGGAAAGCACAATTTAAAATGTTTGCATTGCGTTTAAAAAATAATTCTAAACTTTCAATACCAAACAATATTATAATTATAGTGTGTAAGTATGGGCAGATAATGTCTCTTCAAGTCAGCACTACTAATTCCATGTAAGTCTGCACTCATAAAACTTCCCCGATTTGTTACAGTGCTGAAAACCTGTAGTAGCGGTAAAAAAATATACACGCTGCAAATTAAGTTTACGAGTAAAACTGTTTGCGTAAAGTACGTAGTTTGTGACAATTAAAAAATTGACTAGTTTATTATACAACGTTTTGCTGTACTCAATAGATTGCATAAAAATATATTTAAACGCCTTTAAAGCTAATTTAAGACGGCTTGTGTAAGGTCGACAAAGACCCTCTGTGGGACTCTCCTGTTTCTGTCAGTAAATTTTAAAGTAAACTAACACTAAGGAAATCATGAGGGCTTCACTCGCTAGCTTTTCTCGTAGTCCGTATCCGGGTGCCCTACAGTTCTGAGCTCGCTTCGCTCGCTCTTGGCCACATTAAATGAGCATACAAAAAAAAAAAGACGTGTGGCACTCGGGGACTGCCGCGGTAAAGCTATTGCATAGTATTTTTATCAACTTATGCAATTATAATTGTTTATTTATTTTATTTATGCAGTATTTTTTTTCCTTTGTTTTTTTTTTCTTTGATATTACACAAATCACAAATTGAACTGAATTTTGATTGATTGTTCACTCATTTGTTTTCTTATCGGTCACCACGCTCAAAAAACAAATGAGTTGGGGGTGTTAGGTTATTTTCGTTACGGAATTTCTGGATTCGGTCTCCACGCACAAGGCCCGCGATAGAAGCTATGCAATAGCTTAACAAAGACAAAAATATTTTTATGAGCATTTAAAGTCCATTAGAATGTCGTAAATTATAAGTATAGCGTTTAATCGGTTCAAATGAAAAATATCTAAACATTTTAAATTCGGCTTTGCTCGGTGTGGAATTAAAACAAGTCGTGAGTAAAGACAGGTTAGAGTGACTCGTCTTACGATGAATGATATCTCACGATAGATACTTGGGAGTTCTTAGTACACTTGTTCGGCACGCACAATGACTAGTTTTCATAACACAAACACCTTTCACTCGATTTTCGAATTTTGTTGAAAGGACACATAACAGTCATAAGATGCCCATTGAAATTGTTGCGAGGTTCTCATTCCCTCTCACTGCTTAGTTTGCTCAGACCATCTTGGCAATAGGGATGGTCCAGAAAGGGATGGTATTAGGAAATGTAACAACCACCCGAAAACAAACCGGCACAACTGCCAAATATAATTAATCTATCATGGATAGAATCAGCATAAACATTATAGAGTTAAAAATAAGATTTACACTTTCTCTATTCTTATTTCATGGATATTTATTATTTTATAAACTTGGTTTTACAGTTTTTCATTCCGATTATATTTTTTTACGGGCGTAGTAATCTAGTAAACGACAGTTAACATCAGTTGCCACCTAAATTAGGTTATCAGACCAAGTGTTAATGTAAATCAATATTTCAATATCTCATAAAGGATTCTTTGTGTTTTAAAAATCAAATTAATCTTCATAATGTTTACTTGGGAACACGACTATTTTAAAAAGCACTCACGTAAAATATTCATTGTCCTACCTACCACTTACAACTTTAATCAATTGCATTAATTGCATCCTACTGTTCTGTACGAGTAATTCTTGCATTCATCGAGTGTGTTGGCGGAAATGGAAACTGGACCTTAGGTTTAAGGATGAAGAGTTGAAATTTATTTGTTGGTAAACAATATACTAAAGACAATTTTATTTTAATCACTATATCGAACAATCGGCCGACGCCACCGCAGACAATGAGCTGTAATTGCGCCTTTCTCTTTGACAAAAAAAGTTTTTTATTTTTTATTATGCAATGGAAAAATAGAAAATACTTTAAGATCCTTCTTCCTTGGGCTTTAGTTTCAGTCTTTGATCTGGGTCTAAAAATAAATTGAAAGGTTTTTTTCTTTATAGTTTAAAACGTAGTAAGTCCCGGGAGAATAAATTTCTCCCTAGACTAATAAGACGGAGAAACTATTTTTGGATTATTTTCCTTAAACTATAGTGGTGCGTGAGTTCAACTCCTAAATAAAGTAAAATGCTATTGGGTTTTACGACTAAACAATGTTTAAAACAAGGCTGTAGTTTGGAACTTAATGGTGTTTTACTCCAGTATAGGAGCAACTTTACTGCTTTGCCATTTTTTTTTGCTTTTCTTGCCTTGCTTTATTGCCTTTTTGTTTTCAGGTATGCTTAATTTTCACTCGTTTTTATGGCAGTAATCTGTCATTCTGTCCAAGTCTTGCTAGAAAAGAAGGCAGTTTGAGCATTGATATTTCTGAAGGATTCGTAGATCTTGAGATCATTTGCGTGCAATAAAAACTATGTATTATAAAAGCAGCTGCCTATGTCATTCACATAATTATTATTTTAAATAATAAAGGCCCATGAATGGAGCCTTGTAGAGCACCAGATGTTACGTTGGTGGTGTTCCATTTGTACCCGTTGATCCTTTGACATGGTGAAGAGAATAGAGATAGGACGATAATTTTCGACAACACCTTTTTTTCGGTGTACAAAAATCATCCAGATGACATCCTCCGCCGCGGTGGAGCGGGAGATAGTGTCAGACTTTTACTGACTAAAAAGCCCGAGCAGACCTTTAGCCATAGTAGGCTTCGACCCTGCTGGGCCCCTACGGTTGCTGACTACTCATTGAGGGGCGCAGGAATAGTACTCGCCGTCGACGACTTGGGCTCGGTCCCGATAGGTAATTTTTTTTTTTATGGTGGGAAAAAATCATGCATTAACATCCCCCGCTCTTGGGCGGAGCGGGAGATAGTGTCAGACTCTTACTGACTAAAAGACCCACCCCATTTCTTCTAGCCTTCATACCGGGGCTCGAGCGCCCTTTCGGATAACCCTGGCCCCAGTAGGCTTCGACCCGGCTGGGTCCCTGCTGTTGCTGACCACTCCTTGAGGCGCGCGGGAACAGTGCGCGCCGTCGACGACTTGGGCTTGGTCCGGACAGTTACCGGACGGCCAGACAGTGAGCTACCCATTGCTCGCCGTCCTCAAGCCTGCGCCTACGGTAGCCGGAAATCGGGATCGGATTCCCGGCTGCGCAATTACGCAACACAAAAATGACATCATTGTTTTTCCATAATCGAATAACAATGAAATGTAAATATACCATTAGTATTAAAAAATAAACATGGAAGTTCTCGTTGTTATTCATTATTGTATGTTTATCATTATTGGTGAATGACGATCGTCTTGCAGCTACTTGTTACTATAAGATGGCGTAAAATAATTTGAATTGGCGTCCATTTGGTTAGAAATACAAAAAAAAAATGGATTCTGTTTTCATGATAAGTTTACTTTTTGTGAAATTGATGATATTCGTATTAATTGGAAAAAAATATAGCGCGTCAATGGCCACCTTCCGAGTTAATACACAATGCTCGTTTATGGCAGTTTAAATTGTTATTTGCAAAACAACTGGGTAAAAATTGGCGGTTTCTTCTTCAATATCAACTTCCAAGATTTACAAGGTTCGTGGTTTATTGTGGTAAGCAGGAGGTTCCAAAAAGCTTCAAAGGAAGAAATCTAGTGCCAATAGATTTGGTGATTAGAGGGCTTAGCACAGTTGGTAATCTACAAACGTTAACGCTGATAACTTCAAATGAATGACGTCATCTTAACGCTCAGTCACGTGGTCAGAACAAAGGAATTGGAGGCGTTGCTGACTCGAGGCGATCGACGAAAGAAAATCGAAACTTAACGGTCGTAATTTAGTTAGGCTTGCTGGACGGCCAGAATAAATCTTTGTCAAATTAGCAGTAACAATAATTCTACGTTTTTGAGGTGTGTATTGCTCTGTAGCTTGTGAATAACTAATTCACTATATTTTTACAACATAATTAAGGCGTATAGTCCCTTGAACCATCTGACCGAAATTATGTGAACGCAACTCTCGCACTCGCCTAGGCGGCAGTACGCAAATCTGTGCATTTATTTGCGGCCAGCAGCGCCCGGAAAGCGCTTTAAATCCATTTTCTCTGCGAGATATTGATTGATTTACATATGCAATGTTCACTTTAAAGAATATTTAACCACCAATTTTTATGTGTAAAAATGTTTCTAAAGGTCCAAGCCGTTTCGAAGGAGTAGGGAAAAGTTGCGAAAAGTTGCGGAATTGCTAAATTTTTTTTTTTTGACAAAAGTATTAATTGCACGAAAAAATCAAATGTTGATATTATAGTTCATGAATCTATAATAAACATATATTTTTTTCAAACCAATTGACCTAGCCGTTACGGAGGAGTAGGCCTCAGAAAATCACTGTTTTATGGCACTTTTCGGGCGCTTGGCCCTTAATGTTAAAGCACAGTAAAATTTGGCGCCATCTGCAAAAATTAAGGCACATTCATATTGTGACATTACTTTTGCACCACCCGTTATAATTACTCGTAGGTACACTAGCTGTATTTCCCGCAATTTTTCTCATATTTTAGCAGAACATTTTGATACAAGTGGAGAAGTTTGTCATTGCCACCGAGGCGCTTTATTTTTTTTTTCGGTTGGAAAATCATCAAATGACTTCCCCTGCTGTTGGGCGGAGCGAAAGATAGTGTCAGACTTTTACTGACTAAAAACCCACTCCTGTTCCTTTGTTGCCTTGCGTACCGGGTCTTAGCTATCTTTCGAAACTAACCCTGGCCCCAGTAGGCTTCGACCCAGTTGGGTTCGACCCAGTTGGCTTCGACCCAGATGGCTTCGACCCAGTTGGGCCCCTGCGGTTGCTGACAACTCCTTGAGTGCGCGCCGTCGACGACTTGGACTTGGTCCGGACAGTTGCCAGACGGTCGGACAGCGAGCCACCAGTTACTCGCCGTCCGCAAGCCCGCGCCTACGGTGGCCGGAAATCGGGATCGGAATCCCGGCACCGCGGCAGCTGGGGTGCTATGAGGGCCGTTGCCTGATGCGGTCGGCTTCCTCCTTTGCTAGCGTTACTGCTTCGCAGAAGGAGGCGACCGTCTGCGACTCCTCCTCGCTTCGGACCATGACCTGTACCAAGGCCCGGCGCGAGAGGTCTCCGCCGCCGATCGCCCTCACGAGGGCACGGCGATGCTCTGCTCAAGCGTGGCACACCTCCACTGTGTGCTCCACCGTGTCCTCCGAGCGTTCCGCACAGTGGCGACACCCGGGCGTCACTTCCGCACGAATTCGGTGCAGAACCTTCCGAACTTACCATGTCCGGTAAGAACCTGCATTATGCGGAAGGGGAGAACGCCGTGAGGTCTTTCCAGCCACGCCTCAAAGAGGAGACTTACCGTCATAATTGTGGCGTGCAGCCACCGAGGTATTATTATGGAACCAAGTGCTTGTGACTTTCAACATAAAGTGTTGACCGCTGACTCGCGAGGGCTGCTTAGCGACCAGCGTGATACGATAAATACAATAACTTGTGGCAGGACTGAGCACTTGTACTTTTTCGCTCTATTGCGCAAAGCAGTAAATTACGTGCCTAAAAGCGGGTTTTCGAGTATTTAAAAATCTAGAATCAGTATCGGGAATTCATTGGACGGAATTTAATCCATAAATAGTTTCTAAGTTGAATATAAATGAAATATAATAAAAAAAAGTAGTTATAAAACTTCATAATTATGTTCGAGAGAACTTAATTATGAAATTTTATATCGGATTATACTTTTAAAATCTGCATTTAATTGCACGATCCCAAAATATATAAACGCTTTTATTTTGCATCTTAAGCAATCCCTGCTGCTGCTTATTGTTAGGATATATTCAAATAAATTTCGCTGTATATCGACTCTGCATTGCTTAGTATTTCCTCAAAGAAGAACACTTTAGTCTTTAAAATATATATGTAGCTTTTGCTCCCGATGTACTTATCATCGGGAGCTAAAGTAAATTATAAACTTGAATGAAATAATGTAGCGAACGTTAATCAATTGATACCTACTTTAATTGTGAGATTGTTTGAAAACGTTACCGCTGTTCTGGAACGCAAAAGGTAACAGCAGAAGGAAGACTGTTGAGTTTTAGTTTGATATTCCCTCTCACTCCACTGAGAGTAGGAGCAGTTATTTAATCATCATCATCATATCAGCCGAATGACTTCCACTGCTAGACATAGACCAAGCGTCGCCACAACGATGATCCCCACGACCCAGACCAGGTCGTGGGTCCACCTTGTTGGAGGCCTTCCAACGTTATTTGATACTGGGTGCTAATTAAACAGAATTCAAATTAACGGTAGCTGAAAGGTTAACTGACTTCAAAAGGAAGGAGGTTATATTTTCGGTTGAATGTATTTTTTTTATATATGTTCACCGATATCTTAGTCCATTATGTGCCGATTAAAAAAAAAAATTGAAAGGGTCCAAGTTAGTCCATAGAAATATTGTACGTGTAACGTGTTGTCGATGAATGGAAAAAAGGGGGAGGGGACAAGGGGACATCTCTCCTAGAGTAGAGCCTAAATCTCAGCAATCGAAAAATTATAAGACTGATTATCTCATTATACATCTTAAAAAACAAAAATATAAGAAGCAATGAGATTTTACTTCACACTTTTTTCTTTTTTAATGTAATTCTCAAAACCTTACAACTGAATAATTTTGCTACAAACTACTGACGCTATTCTATACAAAATACGACCAAAGGTTAGACGGTACCGAAGCCGTAAAGACAAGTTACGGCCTAGCTTATATTGAAATATAGCCTACATACATATATGTAGTTTTATTCTTACACATAATATATTTTTTATTGTACATTGTACGAAAGATAGTAATGGAGATCTTTTTTCATTTTTGATTTATGCAGAACTCTTGGAAGTGCAGTTCAAAATAATTGCATAAATATAAGAGAATTTATATTTTGAAAATTAAAAAACATATTTTATTTATTTTGAAGCGTTTTTTTTACAGAATAAACGAAATATTAATAACGGGCTCCAAAGATAACCACAATTCAAAAATACGATGTACTATTTTTATACTTTAACACAAATCTACGCAAATTTTTCGCCCTTAATATGATGTAAACCAACTCACTAGCTTCTCGTAGAAGCAGCGCTTGCGTGATAATAGAAAATTATCCTAAAGTAACCTATTCCTAGGATAAGAAATCCTATCCTATGTGCCCTTTCAGCACGTGGGGTACGCGTACACCAAGTTTCATCGTAATCGTGCACTAACTTCTGACGTTTTGAAGTGCCCATGTAGGCGTATGTGATAGAGACAGAAATAGAGACAGAGACAGAGACAGAGACAGAGACATAGACATAGACATAGAGACAGAGCCAGAGACAGACACAAAGATAGATACAGAGATAGAGACAGAGACAGAGACAAAGACAGAGATAAAGACAGAGATAGAGACAGAGTTGGAGATAGAGACAGAGATAGAGACAGAGATAGAGACAGAGATAGAGACAGAGATAGAGACAGAGATAGAGATAGAGACAGAGACAGAGATATTTTTTTTTTATTTCAGACAGTTGTTAGTTAGAATTTAACTTATAACTAATGTTAGTTAAAATTCAGTATTACATAGGTATTATTAAATTAGACGCACCATTTACCCCTGCACAGTAGGCTCACCGGTCTCGTAATACATGGAGTTCAGTGAATTTATTGAGCAGAACAGTATCAGTTCTCTCGCCAATCATCCTCAAGACGCTGTTCGAGCTACCCCGTACTCATCGCAACACCGACGCTACATTTTTGCGCATAATTGCATAAAAGTCAGCAAACATGGCCGATGCATTGCACAGAGAGAACAGAGCCCTGAACACATTATTATACTGGACGCGCAAGACACTGTAGGCTTTTTGTGTAAATTTTGACCACAGGCTGCTCGTGTTGAATGTCTGGCAGAATGCCTTGAACATTGTTATTTTTACAGGAGCCGTAGATCGAGCAAACCTGTGTGCCAACATATTACTACGCACCGACAATGCCCTGCGTTCCTTCTCTATGTCAGATCGCTCAAATTCTCAGTTACAATGTGTCCTAGATACTTGAACTGTGCAACATGACCTGGAGGCAAACTGTTGAGTAATAAAGATGGTATAATGACATCGTTTATATTTTTACATTTAAATTTATTAACGTGCTTGTTTGATAATTTATAATCATTTATTTATTTAATCTTCATGCAACACAAAATACAAACTAGGCGGACTCAATGCACGGACTTAATATCCATCGTTAACATATGAAAACTAATTTGTAATGGGGGCATAATCATGCACTTATGCCGAAAGTCATACCTATAAAATCGCAGTAGAAGATAAATGATATTTATTTTCCACATAGATTTAAAAAAAGACTTTTTTTTCATAATTTTAAACTAGATGACGCCCGTGTTTTCTAGCTGACTACCTTGTTTTAAAGCAGGTAGGTATATAAAAATGTTATCAATACTTGGCAATTAAAAACTTCGATATCTTTCAAGGTTTTACCAAGAATATCTGACTTTTCCACGTCAATAAGACCAAATGAACTATAACCTTAAAATATTTAGGACCTATCTTAAAAATGTAACAAATTTTACATACAAAGTCAGCTTTATCGAGTTCTAAAAGATCAAAGTTTAAGTGATCAGAACAAGAACAAAGATGTGGGAAGGTAGACTGAATACCTAGTAAAACTAATCATGTTGTTTTCTAAATTAAATTACGTACTATATATTTACTTACATTAAAAATTAAGTATAATATCTCCAATATTAATTATTACTAAATCAAAATAATAATCTTGGGATTCGTGTTACGTTCTTGGGATATATAAGGTTACCTAACATATCTTTAACCGCAATCACTTACTATCAGAGACCCTACCATAATTTCTTATAGCCATCATGATTCCAGTGTGAAAAAGAAATACTAGATGAGAAAGCTACACGGTCTGTATCTCAAGTCCGGTGATTAAAGATATCTAACATAAAAAGGTTTATGATTTTGAAGACATCGACGTTTGGGCATCAGGTGAAACAGTGATCAGGTGCGAGTCTAAAAACTTATTTAAATTGTGTCGGTGAAAAAAATAGTGCGAAAGCGAAGCTTGAGTGCAAATGAATGAGTCAGTGCGATGCTGACATTTCATCACTTGGGCTGGCGTTTGCACGAGCTGAACAGATAAAAGTTCGTGCCAGCCGTAGAGAAAAATGGTCCTCTTTCTTGGCCGGCAGTATTGTGAGGTGAATACCTAAAGCCTACATCATAATAAATCAGTTGTGTGATCTGGAATAGTTGGTTTATTGCTCGTTACCCACTCATCACCTTTAACGTCTCTGGAAGGGTTTTCTACTCTAATCGATATTCTGAGCCAACATTATTATGTATAGCAACAACGAACTAACATTCGACCGGGTTTAACCTTGCAAATCGATCGCCAACACTATCCAAATCACAAAATGCAAATCAAAATTTCAATAATGGGACATTCACCAGTGCATTAGCCAGTAATTCAGTGCGGAACAGGCGTACAGCATTTGTGAACAGATAATGTAAACGACTGCCACAGCCCAGTGCGGATTGTATTGACAACTGAAACAAGTGTTGATGACCTCGGGTAACGTTGGCGAGCGTGTGGGCACAGCTATTAGTGTAACAAAGTAATTGGGCTATAGAATAAATTCCGTGGGTGTAGTTTGTGAAAAGAGAGGCTTTGAACACGGTTTTTTAACATAGTGTGGCTATATCGGATGTATTTCCTACAACTTCAAATAAAGATATTGTTCGTTAGAGATTTTCCCGGTATATACTAAAACAAAACAATAAAGTTGAATAGATTTTCAATTGTTTAAACGAGCTAATCTCTGGTGCTACCACTAGAATTGGAAAATGTTTTTTTTTATTGTTATAAACTTTGCTTGACTGCAATTCCACCTGATGAAATCGTTGATGGCGTTGTTGGTGAGGCGCTTATTAAGAGCATATTCAGTGTAGCTTTAAAGACACCTAAATTATAATCGGATGGAAAGACCGTAGCAGGCAAATTGTTTCAGCCATTTGATATACGCGGTATAAACGACGAGGCAAGACGCTTATAAATACTGTCATTCTGTATAAAATAGCCAGATTCATGTATTATAAGTAATATAGCATTACGTTACAACTATTGAAAACGGAGCAGTAACAAAACACACGGGTCAATCCGCGAAGGTTAGCTATAATATCTTCACTTTTATACTGTTACTGTCAAATGGGATATTTTTCAGTCGGGTTTATCATCAAATTGCATATTTTGCTTATGCTGTTCAAAATTAACTACAAAGTCCTTTTGAGTAACTCTATAAAAAAATTCAAGATATGACGTATCTTGTGGACTTCGAGGTTAATTGATTCATTTAATTAATTAAAACATTTGAATTTTTGTTTAAACGAGTCACGATTGTATAATGTATTGTTACGTGCGCGAGTAATTAAATGCTGGTTTACTAGCAGAGAACTTTATTCACCACAAACAATAACGTCTAGTCAACAATAATCCATATCACAATTAAAACTAGAGTTCCGTTACTCTATCGCTTAGGTCGTTGGATAAAATCACTTCACATACCTAGGTAGTTCACTCTTGACCTCGGTCGGGAGCTCGTTTTTATATGCGAAGCAAGGAAAATTCTACATCACTTACCTTCAGTTTGCCGACGACATAGTAGTCATGGCTGAGACTACAGAAGAGCTCAGCACAATGCTCAATGACCTCAGTAGAGCTTCTGAAAGAGTGGGTCTTTTACCTCGGACAGACAATCCAGTTGGGTAGATCTAATTTTGAGAAAGAGGTCAACCGTCGAATCCGACTCGGCTGGGCAGCCTTCGGGAAGCTGCGCGGTATCTTCTCGTCCAATATACCACAGTGTCTCAAAACGAAAGTCTTTGACCATTGCGTGTTTCCAGTAATATGATTTTTTTGTTGATGTGGTATACAATAAAGAATATAATAAATAAATAAATAAATATGGTGCCGAAACGTGGTCACTCACAATGGGCCTCAACAGAAGGCTTAAAGTCACCCAAAGGGCTTTGCTCGGAGTTTCATAGCGTGATCAAAACAAAAATGAAAACATCCGAAGGAGAACCTGGGTTGCCGACATACCACGAAGAATCGCCAAAACTTAAGCGGCAATGGGCACATTGCTCGCAGAACGGATGGCCGTTGAGGCCGACAGATTCTGGAGTGGCGACGGCGTACCGGAAGACGCATCGTCTCAAGGCCTCCTACAAGGTGGACCGATGACTTGGTGAAGGTTGCGGGAATCCGCAGGATGCGAGACGCACAGGATCATGCATTGTGGCGACACTTGGGGAAGGGCTATGTCCAACAGTGGACGTCTATTGGCTGAAATGATGATGATGAAAGAAAATTCTAGATACCGACGTCTCAAGATCGATCTAGAACAATAGAATCACGTCGCGGAGCTATAAATCATTTTTATGCAAACATGTACCTACCACCTTCACTTTCACGCGAATTTCGACTCTATTGTTAATGGCGAAAAGTACCATTTCCGTTATCTACCTACGTACCTACCTACTATTATTATTTAAATAATAATGGTGGTAGGTACTTATGGTAGTCGTTTAGAGATTTTTTAGGCCTGGGTACGTACTCTATTCTAGATCTTTCGAACAGCAATGCGTTATAATTATTGGACGCTACCCTTTATTTTATGGAAGATATGGTATGTTCAAATTTAACGACGAAACAGTAATATCTGATGTAGCCATTATTATGGAGAGTTGATAGAATGTAAAACAAGTTTTTAATGAAAATCACTTTTTCATAGCAATCTTTTATAGCTCAGTATATACCTATACAATTATTAGTCATCAAGGCCATTTCAAAAAGCTCGGACACGATAGCGTTATCTGAGTTCCTAATCCGGTTCCATAATCAGTTCAATATGTCATAGTAATATTGCATTGTCATCTGATTTACAGATGCATGCGAAATTTCAGCTGAATTGGTAACCGGGAAGTTGATCAAATTTATTTAGCAAGATTTGATTACAAACCAATATCGGGACAGGTGAACCTAAATAAAAGCTTTTATAAAAGTAGTATGATCTTCTTAGTGATAAAGCGTTCAGTACATTAAAGTTAGTAAACTTCTGTAAGTTCCAATCCAGCCTGCCCTGAGTAGATACCTACATTTTTTGCTTTTTTTGCATATGTTCTTTTTTTAATCGTTTTGATTAGTCATGGATTGTAGCTCGAGCCCCGTTATGAAGGCTAGAAGGAACGGGGTGGGTCTTTAAGTCAGTAAGAGTCTGACACTATCTCCCGCTTCGCACAAGAGCAGGGGTTGTCATGGGATGATAAGGTGCGGTCACAAACGCGTACACTCACACACGGAACAATTATCTGTAGGCGTTACAAATATTTATTCCATGCGGAAATCGAACGTTGCCAAACGTATCGTCAAATATAATGTAACTTTTTTCCGCGAACCAATTATTATTGTGAGCAATAAAACACAAATCTAAGATATATACTTATTTGTACCGGCTTCAAAAGGAGAACGTTATTTATAAATAGGTTATGAAAAAATACAATTTTGTAAACCATTTTATTTGGTAACATAATAGCTTATTTACTGTTTCATTCGAACTATCAGTTTCATATTTTTTATTTATTTATTTAAACTTCATGTACAATATATAGGTAGACTAATTGAAACAAGGCATTCTCAACCAGCAATCCTTGGGCTTAAAAAGACAACCCCGTGGTGCATAATATAAATAATAATATGTAGATATTTTTGACCCAGTACATATTGTAATAAGCACATAACAAGCCTATCTAGTAATAATAACAAATAAACTTCAACATCCAGTTATAAGTAAAACTCGACATAAGAGTTCATCTCATAAATTTTTCATGCCACCGCTCTTCATAATTGGTTTATCATGCCAATAACTCAAAAGCAACGAATTAAAAATGGAAATATTCGCGTATTTACTGTGTGAATACAAATACTTTCATCCTCTTTGAGGTTGCCGGGCATCCCACCTGTCATGTTTAAAAATGATAGATCGAGTCTCATGGTAAACTGGGGTTTGCCAATTTCCCATAAATTAAATATGTATCTATTATTTTTACAGCTGCATTCAGTTTGAATTTTAATGAAAGTTGACCCCAATATAGTTGAGAAAAACTAGCAAGACTGAGTACTTAGTAATCTTTTCTTTTAGCCATTTCTGTTCATACAAATTTTACGGAAGATTGAGGAAACAGATTTCTAGTTACAAATTCTGTGCCTTCCCCTCTGTTATAAGAAAAGTAATAAAATTTCAAACTTGGGAGACATTTTCATCTCACCCACTAGAATATTATGATTGACAGAAATGATTGATATCTTACGGTGGTGTCAAAGAAATTAATAAAGGATCAAGTTTTGTAGAAAATGCGTTAACTTTGACAGTCCCAAAAATGACATCGCACAATGAATGTCAGGAACTGATTTTTGTAGCAGACGTTTTGTATTTTTTCCTCTTCCCGGATTACATACCGAAAAAATCATGTAATTATATTATCGTGCATGCCACTCCCGTTTTACAGAGCTACACTCTGGACCATGGGTTGAACCGGTGAAGAGGTGTGCTCCACTGATCATCTCCACAAGAACTAGGCGGGGTGCTCCGCCCAAGCGGCGCACACCTCCCTCCAACCATACCACCTCTGTTGTCAGATGTTCGGTGTTACCTACATTACACGAAAGGTGAGGCGCCGTGATAACTCTCCAGCTAATCCCGAAAGAGAAGATTTACGGCCAAGATTATGGCATGCCCAGGGCTAGGTCGCGAAAATCAATTAATTCCGCCAAGTCCGTTACATCATCGGACCACAAGACGTACGGCGTTGCGCTACCGGTACATGGTGGAAATCCCGCCGTACAAAGCGTTTTGGGAGTACATTCATTATGCGTACAGCTAAGGAATGGAATTCCCTGCCGGAGTCTGTGTTTGCTGATAGCTATAACCTAGGGGTCTTTAAGTCAAGAGTGAATAGATTGCTTCTAGGCAAGCGTGTTCCATCGTTGGCCACATCATCGCTTACCATCAGGTGAGATTGTGGTCAAACGCGAGCCTATCCATTATAAAAAAAAAACATTGTCACCATGAGATCCCGCAAAAATTTTGTCTGCAATCCCGCAATTTGCCTCGGCAGTGGGGTTTCATCCCATGCACATGTATGCAAGTAGGTTTGTAAATCATTGTCGACCAGGCACTGCTGTAAACCTAGCTTAACTGTCCCAACTGCACTGAAGAAAATGCCACCACGAGTCCAAACTGCCAGATTCTATCCACGACTGTCGCAACCCCGCGTGTCACTAATTTAGTTACCATCAGGGCCCCAAGTCTGCTATTTTCATAAATTCGTCATTCCAACACGATCCAATTGTCATTTTGCTAAAAGTTTGTAATCTGCTAATTCATAATGATCGATCATTGATCGGTCAATGGTCTTGTAATAGAATTGTGGTAGAATGATAATTTCGAGCATATTAAAACCAATAACTTCATAATAACGTTCTAATGGTAAAACACTGATCAAATAAACTGTCAAAGTTTTAACAGATTACCGCAAACTTCAAATATTCATTTGTCAATATGTACGAGATTGCCATTCTATGTCACTTCTTTCAATGGAGTGTCAGTGGTTGACCATTGGAAAGTCATAATGACGCCATTATATTAGTAGATTACCAAACATGTCAAAATCGACAATTATGACACCAATGATAGACCATTGTGACACTATTGTAATAGCAGACTTGAGGCCCTGGTGCGACTCCCGCTGCGCGAAGACCAGCGTCGCCACGTCTCGACTCCACTGGGAACGTCACCACGCATCAAATAGCCGTAATAGGACTCATTGTAAGTAGTTTCTTTTTTCCCTTCGTTTTTATTTTTTATTAAATACAAAAAACTAGGTACTAGATTAATTTTCTAGGAAGCACTAAGCTTCATTTTCCTCGTAATAAGTTGTACTTTGTACAGAATTATAGTTTTGTTTACAGCTTAGTTTGTGTAATTTAAACTAACGGTGAATTAGAGTGGTCCGTTTATTTAATGTGTTTTGAAATAGTAGTTAGGATATTTAAGAAATTCAAGGAATCGTGTGCAATTTGTTCATAGTTTATGATTCGTGGAAGGAAGGGTATGTTTGGAGTAATATATAGGTGCAGGTAAAGATTATGATGTAGGTAGGTTGCGGTATTTACTCATTCCTGTGTATTTGTCAGGTTTCCGTACAAACCTTCCACTAACAATGCTCATCATGAAAGCCAACTTACTTAGTATTGTAGTAATGAAAATTTAGTTTTGATCTATGTGATCATAACATAGATGAAAATTTTGTTTTGATAGCATAGCATATTTGGGAGCGTTATTCAATCCCATCCATGTGCTATGAATCGCTACATACTTTGTGGCAAATTAACACATCATCTCAAAAGGCTGCCCAATATAAATGGTACTAGGCAGGACATGTTTAAGTAGCAGATGTGTCCAGCTGTGTGTACCTGATGAGTTTTAAGGGCCAGCATTTAGTAAAACATAATAATGAAGCCGCGAGCCGCGACAGACTAGAAAGAAGTTGGTGGGACGACCTGGTTGTTGCTTAAGAATTCGAAGGCGCCGGCTTACGGACGGTGAGCAATAGGTAGCTCGCCGTCCGATCGTCCGGTAATCGTCTGGACACCAGCAAACCGTAGTGGCCCAGCAGGATCGAAGCCTACTGGGGCCAAGGATTTGTTTCTGAAAGGAAGATTCGCCACCGGGTACGAAAGAAAACGAAGGAACAGGAGTAGGTTTTTAGTCAGTAAAGGTCTGACACTATCTTCCACTTCGCTCACGAGCGGGTGATGTCATTGGATGATTTTCCTACCAAAAAAAAAACTACTGAGGTGTCAAGGGACACCCGGATGGAACGAAGTTCCGTTCTGGCTTGCTTTCTATAAGAGAGAGAGAGAGAGACAGACCGAGAAACATGCGCAGGCCGCACGGCTTACAATAGCTTACTATAGCAAAAAGTGTCGTTACAACTTTTCGTGAGAATTTTTTCCGTCTAGCCAATACAATATAACTAAAAAATACTATCCTATTTTATGTACATTTTGACAGCACTATTTCAACATCTTCGAAACCATGAAAACGACACCCATGACGAAAAATTTGATAATTTCTTGCGGCCGCCATCTTGGATTTATATTTTGACAGTACTATCGGTTTCAACACCCTCGAAAACCATGGAAACGACACCCATGACGGAAAATTTGATAATTTCTTGCAGCCGCCATCTTGAATTTATATTTTGACAGTACTATCGGTTTCAACACCCTCGAAAACCATGAAAACGACACCCACGACGAAAAATTTGATAATTTCTTGCAGCCGCCATCTTGGATTTATATTTTGACAGTACCATCGGTTTCAACACCCTCGAAAACCATGAAAACGACACCCATGACGAAAAATTTGATAATTTCTTGCAGCCGCCATCTTGGATTTATATTTTGACAGTACCATCGGTTTCAACACCCTCGAAAACCATGACAACGACACCCATGACGTAAAAGTTGATAATTTCTTGCAGCCGCCATCTTGGATTTACATTTTAACAGTACTATCGGTTTCAACACCCTCGAAAACTATGAAAACGACACCCATGACGAAAAATTTGATAAATTTCTTGCAGCCGCCATCTTGGATTTATATTTTGACAGTACCACCGGTTTCAACACCCTCGAAAACCATGAAAACGACACCCATGACGAAAAAGTTGATAACTTCTTACAGCCGCCATCTTGGATTTACATTTTGACAGTACCATAGGTTTCAACACCCTCGAAAACCATGACAACGACACCCATGATGAAAAAGTTGATAATTTCTTGCAGCCGCCATCTTGGATTTACATTTTGACAGCAGTATCGGTTTCAACACCCTCGAAAACCATGAAAACGACACCCATGACGAAAAAGTTGATAATTTCTTGCAGTCGCCATCTTGGATTTACATTTGACAGTACTATCGGTTTCGACACACTCGAAAACCATGAAAACGACACCCATGACGAAAAATTTGATAATTTCTTGCAGCCGCCATCTTGCATGTATATTTTGACAGTACCATCGGTTTCAACACCCTCGAAAACCATGAAAACGACACCCATGACGAAAAAGTTGATAATTTTTTGCAACCGCCATCTTGGATTTACATTTTAACAGTACTATCGGTTTCAACACCCTCGAAAACCATGAAAACGACACCCATGACGGAAAATTTGATAATTTCTTGCAGCCGCCATCTTGGATTTATATTTTGACAGTACCATCGGTTTCAACACCCTCGAAAACCATGACAACGACACCCATGACGAAAAAGTTGATAATTTCTTGCAGCCGCCATCTTGGATTTACATTTTGACAGTACCATCGGTTTCAACACCCTCGAAAACCATGAAAACGACACCCATGACGAAAAATTTGATAATTTCTTGCAGCCGCCATCTTGGATTTATATTTTGACAGTACCATCGGTTTCAACACCCTCGAAAACCATGAAAACGACACCCATGACGGAAAATTTGATAATTTCTTGCAGCCGCCATCTTGGTTTTACATTTTGACAGTAACAGCACAGATGACTGAATAGTTACTACGTAAGTAAAAGTGTCGGTACAACTTTTCGTGAGATTTTTTTCCGTCTAGCCCCCTTTCACAACGCGCATTAAGGAACTTCGTTCCAAAAAAAGAAAGAGCAAAAAGTCGTAACCGATAATAAAAATAAGTGAATTCTATAAAATTTTAGTAAAATATAACTTTATCTAGAGGTTTTTGTGGCAATTGATTTACCAGTTCATTAGTCGCTAGTTTTATGAGGTTGAAAAACGAGAATACGAACGAACATTAGAGTGAACTATCAGTGAGTGAATGACAGCATAAAGCTGTAAATACACCGTCTAAATTACATGAACAGTATGAACACAGAAATCAAAATTACTGTAATAAATCTTAATAAAAAATACAAGTAATTTAATTCTGCAAAAACACAACAATATCAGTCGGCAATGTGTAGTGTACCTACGACGCGCAGTGTTTCACGCGCGTCTCAAAGAGATGTCAGTGAAACCGCAAGAGCCTAGCAGGCCTACTGAACCAAGGCAAAGAAGATACAGGAGTTAGGATTTTAGTCAGTAAAAGTCTGACATGCCCTTGCGTATTGCCCAAAAACGGGAGAAGTCATTGGATGATTTCCTACCTAAGAAAAAACATTGTCAGTCGGAAACGTATCTTTCTACCAAACATTGTTATCAACAGCTATCTCGCTTATTCCTAACTCTATGGTGCTTGCTTTGAAACATAACCGTATACCTAACAGTTGTATAATATGTATTTTACATGTAAAACTGGAAACCCAGACCAGTTTCATGAAACGACAGACTATGAGACCACTACGGTCAGTAGTTACTAGGTTACCTATTTCGTGGGCGGGACTCCGAGGTCACGGACTTTCAGAGTGGGGACTCTGTCCGCCCACCAAGTTCAGGAAAGACGGTGGCACAGTGATCACGAACTGCCGTGCACAACAAGGCTCAGGGGAGACCCCTCTTAATCTCCTCAGGGATGTGTCCTAATAAGCGTTGTTCTGGGGAGGTCTTTTAAGATGTCACGGAGCCCTCTTCCATGTACTGATGATGATCACTGGGGTGGTTTTAGTGAGGTAAGAATCCCAAACTCCCTGGTCTTTCACCCCAAGGCCAGAAGCCTTTTGAAGGTTTCCCCTGAAAACAAAAAAAAAAGGTTTCTTTGTTCGTAAGACTTTTCATGTAGGGTAAACCAGGCATACGTGCCCCATTAGCAAAACTAGGACACGTATTTAAAATCACACAACACATCGTCATCATACATACTCATCGCCATAATAATAACTTTATTTGAGCCGATCTCCAATCGACCAAATTTTAAATACGTGTTTTAGTTTTGCAAGTGGGGCACATTGCCTACTGGGGCGTGCATTGGTTACTATAGTTAATAACTTCACTTTCATAGAAAAACGAGTTACAAACAAAACCCTGGATAAATAAACATAATAAACAAAAGTTAAACTAATTGCGTAACTTTCATTTCCCCTTAATCAAATAGAAACGTCTTGTAACTAAATATGTCATTATCGCAAGAAGAAAAGTTAATCTAACTTTATTTATTATTTTATTACTGAAACTCTGTTTTTGGTAATATGATAAAGTGTACGTCATGTTGTAGTTGTGATAGTCAGAAAAATGTGGAACATTTTTTTGACTATCAGCGAACAGATTAACCTGTCGAATACCGTAAGTAGTGACACAATAGTAAGATAATGAGAGAGCGAACGCCGGGGTTCGCTTGAAGCATAATGAATTAAGTAGGTACTAATCCATTTCGACTTCACTACGAATGAACAAATTAAGGTTGACAGGTTATAAAATATTTTCATATAAGTCGGGGTATTTTAGAGAGCCGTACATCCGAATTTAAAAACAACACCCCTGTAGTAAATACTGGTATGTCTGTTTGTCAGAAAAAACAGGAACGTGTAACAGTCTAATAAAATGGATCGTAATATAGGTTAATAACAAAAGGTTGTCGATAACTATGTCCAAGTGGATACAGCAGTCATTGTCCCGTTAGTCGTGCTGGTCAATGGTTTAATAGCAGAGCCTCAACCGACATCTAAGGAGGCTTTCATTGGCTAGTTCGATCAAAGGCTTGATACAAAAAGCAGTATTCCTGGATAGGGTGCGTATTGTTACGCTGTTCCTCTCTAGAAAGACTCCTTATACTCCAGACCACCGTCAGCTTACACCTTATTCCCGTTTAAATTATTTTGGCATTAAATTATTTAGTAGTTATTTTTTTTTGAGATGAGTTGTATTTTTTTCCAGACTCCGATAAGAATTATTTATGAATAATTTAATTCCATGTAACAATTTTAATTTGTATGTGTTTTTGTTCTGTATGACTATTTTTTTAATAAAAATTGTATTGTATTTAATTTCATTTTATTGTTACTAGCTTATAAGTGCTTTGGTTTCAGTACTGTTACTGTATAATTTATCTCTAAATAAAGAATGACAAAATGCTCACAATTTCTCAATATATAATTGCTTTGGTATTGGCAAACGAAAATAATATAACAGAGACTACTGATTCAAAGTTATAATTTAACCCGATACAGAAAAAGAATCATCGTTTTACCTGAATTAAAAACCCCCCTCTTCCCAATACCAGAAAATATAATGGTCACACTGGTATACCATATACTAATGTTACCATTACACATTTACAGCAAATCAAGTACATTTGGTACAGTATCAATTCCAAGGTTTTTTTGACAGACATACAATTTCAGCCATTTTGAAAGATTTGCTATCATATATCAAAGAGTTCTATGTTCCTCCAAAATTCTTCATCAGATATCATCACTATTTAAATAAGATCACCGGAATAATTATTCTTGCAAATAAAAGAATAATTACCGAATTCAATTTAAATATGGCGAAAACATCGCAGAACAACCTCCCAATTTATTTAAAGTCGGACATACGAAAGTAATTTTCACTGAATGCCAAGGTCGACTCTCTTTGACTAAAGTCAATATTCCAACACAGTGATCTGGAAGCTGTTTTCTTCATAAGTTGTAAAAGTAAAAGCATCAATATATAAGCTCCTTTCCACATACAAGCAAAAGTTTACAGGTGATAAATCAGCAAAATTGCAATTGCCTAGTACAGTTATCAACAAACCTGTCAACAACTCAAAAAAAAAAGAAAATCTCACAACGTAATTATATTGCAGATATACAATTAAATTAATGATCAAAAGCAATTCGAAACCACATTAATGACATAATTATGTCTTCCAGTACCTCTTATCAAGTTGTTTTCAGGAATAAGAAAAGCAAAAATATAATAATATTTCACTTATTTGCCTGTCAAGTGAATGGAATTAATAAATCACCCTCATTTCGAGCCCCTCGGAATGAAAGTTGTAAGGAAGATGAGACAAAGGGGGCTATTTCCGATGATCTATCAAAACACTCAAGAACTGGTACAGGGGTTGACTAAAGTGCTACGTTTATTGAATTATTTAAAGGATTATTTATTTATGTTAATGCGTCAAATTTTTTGGCGCTTCTACAGGAACGAAATTTTCACCGAGTCTTGTGAGTGAAAGGATAATTTAATCAAGTGTAATGACTTTGATTATAACTAGCTTTTTTCAGCGGCTTAGTGCTCTTATAAGTTGAGAATATACGCATATGCTACTCTGTATTTTTTTTTCTTTTGAGGTGATAAATCAACAAAATGAGTTCACCTGCTTTAGGGTGAGCAAGAGGACTATCAAACTTACTAACTGAAATCTATTTTTGTTCCATTACCTAAAGTCTGTAAGCCCAATATGGCACACCTATCGATATACCATATCACTACACTCACAATTTTTTAGTATGCTTAAGTCCTATGACCTACTAAAGGAAAATATTACTTTATCGAAAGGCTGGAACAATTTATTTGCCTGCAGCGGTCTTCCCGTCTGTTTATAATTTAGGTATCTTCATAGAGCGAATAAGCTCCTAATAAACTAGTGCGATTCACGATTCACTGCTTACTATAAGGTGGGATTGAAGTCAAGCATTAGTTTATAATTCACAAAAAAAAATGCTTGGGCCAAATATACCTAGGCCCTAAGTTTTATCTGCTGATGCCAGACGTAAGTTTGCAAGCTAAAAGTACGAATTGATTTCAAGACTTCTTGCGCAGTTGAGTGGTTAACCGTGATGCCATTACTTATGTACATTAATTTACAAGTTTGTTTAATTAAAATTTTCAGGAAGGATTATTATTTCAGATAACAATAACAACGGTTAGGTATTATTTTCAAAATATTTTTTGTTTTAATCAGAAAATTTCATAATCAAAATGATTGTCCATTTTTCGATGATCATAGGACAATTTATAATTAAAAAAAAATGTTATTTCTTTAATAATTAACTTCGCCAAAATTAACATTGCATTAAACATTGTTATGAAGATTAAAATGGGTATTTTCATTGCAGTTTCCAATAATATTAAAATTATGGTTTCCGATATTATTTAAGCTTTAGAGTTTTTTTTTGGCTTTTTTTCTGCTAGATCGGTTTTTTCAGCAATTTTGCTGAAATTTTTTTTTTTCTGTTTAAACCTGATTTTTTGGAACGAAGTTCCTTATCGCGCGTTGTGAAAGGGGGCTAGACGGGAAAAATTCTCACGAAAAATTGTACCGACACTTTTACTGTCAAAATATAAATCCAAGATGGCGGCTGCAAGAAATTATCAACTTTTTCGTCATGGGTGTCGTTTTCATGGTTTTCGAGGGTGTTGAAACCGATGGTACTGTCAAAATATAAATCCAAGATGGCGGCTGCAAGAAATTATCAAATTTTTCGTCATGGGTGTCGTTTTCATGGTTTTCGAGGGTGTTGAAACCGATGGTACTGTCAAAATATAAATCCAAAATGGCGGCTGCAAGAAATTATCAATTTTTCCGTCATGGGTGTCGTTTTCATGGTTTTCGAGGGTGTTGAAACCGATGGTACTGTCAAAATATAAATCCAAGATGGCGGCTGCAAGAAATTATAAAATTTTTCGTCATGGGTGTCGTTTTCATGGTTTTCGAGGGTGTTGAAACCAATAGTACTGTCAAAATGTAAATCCAAGATGGCGGCTGCAAGAAATTATCAACTTTTTCGTGATGGGTGTCGTTTTCATGGTTTTCGAGGGTGGAGGGTGTTGAAACCGATAGTACTGTCAAAATGTAAATCCAAGATGGCGGCTGCAAGAAATTATCAACTTTTTCGTCATGGGTGTCGTTTTCATGGTTTTCGAGGGTGTTGAAACCGATAGTACTGTCGAAATGTAAATCCAAGATGGCGGCTGCAAGAAATTGTTAACTTTTCCGTCATGGGTGTCGTTTTCATGGTTTTCGAGGGTGTTGAAACCGATAGTACTGTCAAAATATAAATCCAAGATGGCGGCTGCAAAAAATTATCAACTTTTTCGTCATGGGTGTCGTTTTCATGGTTTTCAAGGGTGTTGAAACCGATAGTATTGTCAAAATGTAAATCCAAGATGGCGGCTGCAAGAAATTATCAACTTTTTCGTCATGGGTGTCGTTTTCATGGTTTTCGAGGGTGTTGAAACCGATAGTACTGTCGAAATGTAAATCCAAGATGGCGGCTGCAAGAAATTGTTAACTTTTCCGTCATGGGTGTCGTTTTCATGGTTTTCGAGGGTGTTGAAACCGATAGTACTGTCAAAATATAAATCCAAGATGGCGGCTGCAAAAAATTATTAAATTTTTTGTCATGGGTGTCGTTTTCATGGTTTTCAAGGGTGTTGAAACCGATAGTATTGTCAAAATGTAAATCTAAGATGGCGGCTGCAAGAAATTATCAACTTTTTCGTCATGGGTGTCGTTTTCATGGTTTTCGAGGGTGTTGAAACCGATAGTACTGTCAAAATGTAAATCCAAGATGGCGGCTGCAAGAAATTATCAAATTTTTCGTCATGGGTGTCGTTTTCATGGTTTTCGAGGGTGTTGAAACCGATAGTACTGTCAAAATGTAAATCCAAGATGGCGGCTGCAAAAACAAAATAATTTTTCGTCATGGGTGTCGTTTTCATGGTTTTCGAGGGTGTTGAAACCGATGGTACTGTCAAAATATAAATCCAAAATGGCGGCTGCAAGAAATTATCAAATTTTCCGTCATGGGTGTCGTTTTCATGGTTTTCGAGGGTGTTGAAACCGATAGTACTGTCAAAATATAAATCCAAGATGGCGGTTGCAAAAAATTATTAAATTTTTCGTCATGGGTGTCGTTTTCATGGTTTTCAAGGGTGTTGAAACCGATAGTATTGTCAAAATGTAAATCTAAGATGACGGCTGCAAGAAATTATCAACTTTTTCGATATGGGTGTCTTTTTCATGGTTTTCGAGGTTGTTGAAGCCGATAGTGCTGTCAAAATGTAAATCTAAGATGGCGGCTGTCAGAAATTATCAACTTTTTCGTCATGAGTGTCGTTTTCATGGTTTCGAAGATGTTGAAATAGTGCTGTCAAAATGTACATAAAATGGGATAGTATTTTTTAGTTATCTTGTATTGGCTAGACGGAAAAAGTTCTCACGAAAAGTTGTAACGATACTTTTTGCTATAGTAAGCTATTGTAAGCCGTGCGGCGTGCGCATGTTTCTCTGTCTGTCTCTCTCTCTCTCTTATAGAAAGCAAGCCAAAACGGAACTTCGTTCCATCCGGGTGTCCCTTGACACCTCAGTAGTTTTTTTTATTATTAACTAGCTTTTGCCCGCAGCTTCGCCCGCGTACATGAAATATAGCCTATGTCACTTAAGAATAAAACAGTTTTCCATCAGTGAAAAAAATTTAGCTATCGGACTAGTACTTCCAGAGATACCTCCTACAAAAAAACAAACTACCTCTTTATTATATTATTGTAGGTAGGCTCGTGTTTGACCACCATCTCACCTGATGGTAAGCGATGATGTGGTCGACGATGGAGCACGCTTGTTTATGAACAATATGACATTTCAAACTTAAATCGTTTAAAGGTGTCTTATCGAAATATTTTCAATAACCAGTTGAAATAGGATCTTAAGTAAAATGATCTTTCTTTTATCTTTTTTTAAAATAGTATCCATACCTAAACATGCCTATGCGAGCATTAAGTAATCCATACTTATGCCTTGATCACACGTACCGAGTGAAAGGGCGAGACAGTACAATGTTGCTCGGCCGAGACAGTGATGTGAGCGAGTTGTAGAGATAAGTGGTAGGTCGAGCACTCGGCGATACGTTTACAAGTAGCGAGTACTAGGCCGAAAGCACTGTCTCGCCCTTTTACTCGGTACGGGTGATCAAGGCATTAATGCCACGCGAGCATTAAGTATGAATTACTTAATGGTCGCGAAGGACACACGCCTCAGCCGCCGAGACCCCGATCATGACTTCTAGCCACGACGACAAGCAATGGGTAGCTTGCCATCCCGCTATCCGGTAACTAACCGGACCAAACCCGAGTCGTCGACGGCACGTAGTATTCTATTCGCGCCTGAGAAGGGAAACCCGTAGCCTCGGAACACATAAGCAAAGAAGGAACATAAGTGTAGATTTAGTCAGTAAAAGTCTGACATACCTCCCGCTGAATTGTGGAAGGAATATATATTGATTTATGATTTAATTAAATATGATATAGTGTAATTAAAAGTAACGGGGTTTTTTTTTAATTATATTAACCAGTGCTTGACTGCGATCCCACCTGATGGTAACCAGTGATACAATCGTTGATGTGAAGATGACGCACACTAGTTTATTAAGAGCCTATTCACTCTAGCCTTGAAGACACCTAAATTATAATTCAAATTATTATTTACGCAAAGTGACGAATGCCTCACCTGAAAACTGATTAGCACAAAAACATTCTTCAGTTTCACTTCAGAACATCATTTGTATGTTTTACGTTTTTCAAGCCTTTCAGAGGTCGCCCTTAATGTTAGCTTTGCGTTCTCTCGGAAGATGGCGGTAGTCGTTAGACTGATAAGGACTTTAAGGTACTAAAGCACTGATACTGCGAATAAATAAGGCTGAACGATGAGCGATAGCAGTATTTTGTCAACGTTATCCTATATTCAACGAAAAATAACTTCAGAGAACCACAAATGAGAGTTTTTTAAACGTTTATGAAATAATTAGGTAGATAACTTCAGCAGATTTAAAAAAAAAAATATTTAAAATAAGATTTAGGTATTTACCTAAATTGTTACGGTCTAAAAAGTTTCCGACTAAACAAAGATACAAGACATTTTTTCTTACAATCATTTTACTTTTTTTATATTGACTCCTTGTAACTCTACACACTTCTCCGAGCGCTGCCTCGGGGCTAAAAACTTAATATAGTTTTAAAACTATTAAAGATATAAAAATAACTTGATCACTCCTTTATTTATAATTAAAAAAATTGATTAAGCGTTATTAATCATAATTATATTGTATTAAATTTTGATATTCACTACTAAAATAGATTGTTGTTAATGTATTGACAGGGATCCCAAACTAAATGTTATAAATAGCTATTAATAAACTTAATTTTGGAACGTTTGAAACATAATCGCTGAAATTTATATATTTTAAATATTAAGACCGTACACAAAATTCTCAGAATCATGGATATAATTATTTTACTTACATTGATGTTTCTTAGCGTAGTTATTACGAATATATTCTAATATTATAAATTTGAAATTCACTATATCTAACTTCTTCGCGACTTAATGTTGGAATGGATTTTAATGAAACTTGGCGCACAGATAGGCCCTGTTCTGGGGACATTTTCCGATTTTCATGCGAGAGAACACGCTGGCAGAAACTAGTCTAGTATTATAACAATTTTCCTGGTAAAATTTCATTTTGATCTTCTAAATATAAAGTAGGTACGTGGGCATAAATCAAGTCGATTGGTATTTAAACAATAAGTTCAGAATATATCGATTTGGCGTGGGTGGGTTGGATGAGTGAACTTTATGAGGATATTAAATATTTGGGTTATTCAACCCACCTACTTATCGCGTAAACAAAGCTTATTCGAGTTTTGTATTTAGGCATTAGGTCAATACTCCTACGGCATAGTAAGATCTAACGTAACGGGGCATACATTACGTTGGACCTCTAGAAAAAATATTTATATGCTCTATACTTTTTCGTTAAATTGCATTTAATTATTTTTAAATTCTATAGGTACATAAAATTTCTCAAAGCAAAAGGATATGCAACGATTTGTACCGGTTACGTTATTTTTACTTAAACACTGCGAAGGGAAGAAGTGTTTGATTTCTAAAATAAATAATATATATTTTTTTGCATTTTTTTAATCGGAGATTTCTCAAGCCTGCCTGAAAGAGCTAGGCTTACGTATTCATCATAATCATCATAAATCAGCCGAAAGACGTCCACTGTTGGACATAGGCCTCCCCCAAGCGTCGCCACAACGACCGGTCCTGTATGTCTCCGCATCCATCGGATTCCCGCAACCCTGACCAGGTCATCGGTCCACCTTGTTAGGGGCCTTCCAACACTGCGTCTTCTGGTACGTGGACGCCACTCAACCGTGGCTTGCGTAATATTAAACGTTTAATACTAAAATTTTATAAAGGGAAGTATCAAAACTAAGCTTATTGTCAAAGTCACCGAAAAATTATTTTCGGTCAAGACTTGAGTTCCCGACAGTACCTACCTATCTATCAGAGAGAGCCAAGCCTCTAATAATGGCCCTTCTATTTTTTGTGACGTAATATCACCAAGCCAGTGGTACGGACCGATGACGTAATTATATTAAAATTGCCTGTGAACATAAGCAAGTATTTTCAGTGTTATGATATTTTGTGATATAGACACGGTTAACTATCGACGATGACAATTTTTTTTTTCAGGTGTGAAATCAAAAATCAGCTGACTTCTTCCCATTTAGGACTGAACGGCATGCCGTATCAGACATTTACTGACTAAAACCACAACTATATCTTTCTTTGCTCTTTGCGTTCCAGGAACATAGGTTTCCCTTACAACGTCAAGGAATGGACCTAGTAGGCTTCGGTCGGCTTCTAGAGATGTCAGAAAAACCATAGAGTTACGGTTTTGATGAGGCGTTCGGAAAAACTAAGCGTCGTCGGCGAATTGGGCTAAGTCTGGAGATACCATACTCCGGTATGGTATCTCCAGATATACTCCGGTATGGTATCTCCAGATACTATACCGGAGTATGGTAATCGAAAGATATGAAAATCGTACTGATATTACGCAAACAGTGCCGTATTATCTATCGGTGTTTATGTATAAATTGCTTTTGTTTCATAAAAGAAAGTGTCGGTTGCTTGTCATTCCAGTATTGTGGGAAATAAGTGGCCTGTTTAACGGGGCGCTTAAGTAATTGGATAGCAATTTGTCACCCTTTGATGGTGGTATTGCCTTGTTACGCTGTTTAGTTAACTATGAGTGATTGGCGTTTTTGGTTATTTTGTAAATGCTAAGGTAAATAATATTCGTACAGACAAAAATGGCCCGTCAGAGTAGTGGTTTAAAGCGCTAATTCAGCATGTAGTTATTTACCACCCTCTCCCTAGCCTTTTTCCGACTAGCACGGGCTTTAACGTAATACCCCTTTGACATGACTTATGTCGGATTTATACTTCTTCTTCTCTGTCGGTATCACTCTTGACAGAGTGGTCTTGGTCATCACTTCAGGTGTTGGTGGCAAGCTTCACAACACGCCGCCACTCCTCTCAGATGGCCGCCTTCTTCATGCATTCGTGTAGTGTTGATGACCCATTCACTGCAGCTTTTATCTGGTAAATCCACCTCATAGGCGATCTTCCACGTGGCCTGGTACCCTCCACCTTTCCCTGGACCACAAGTCGCTCAATAGCCACCTCCCCTCGGCGGCACATGTGACCAAAAAAGGTGAGGATACGAGACTGTACCAAAGATGATAAACGCTGCTTGATGCCGAGTTCTCGGAGTATAGACTCGTTGATACGGAATTCAGCCCACGATACTCCGAGCATGGTCCTCCAGCACCACATCTCTGGAGCGTCTATTTTCTTTTTCTCCACTTCCCGCAGTGTCCACGTTTCTGCAGCGTACAAGAATATGGGGAATATAAGTGTCCGAACTAGCCGGATTTTTGTGGGTCTATATACTTATTGCGATTCCTCCATATTTTCTTCAACCTGTCCATTGCAGACCTGAAAATTGCCATACGCCTCTTTACTTCGTCGATAGATCCACCGTTGTTCGTGATTGAGGCTCTCAGATAAATGTGTGATTGCACCACATCACAATTAGAAGCTACTTGTGTGATTTCCACTCCTATCAAGGTCGGAGACTCTACACTCGAAGTTGTGGACGATTACGTCTACCTCGGACAGACAGTCCAGTTGGGTAGGTCTAACTTCGAGAAAGAGGTCAACCGTCGAATCCAACTCGGTTGGGCAGCGTTCGGGAAGCTACGCGGTATCTTCTCATCCAACATACCACAGTGTCTCAAGACGAAAGTCTTTAACCAGTGCGTGTTGCCAGTGATGACATATGGCTCCGAAACGTGGTCGCTCACAATGGGCCTCATCAGAAGGCTTAAAGTCACCCAAAGAGCAATGGAAAGGGCTATGCTCGGGGTTTCCTTGCGTGATCGAATAAAAAATGAAGACATCCGCAGGAAAACTAAGGTTGCCGACATAGCACAAAGAATTGCCAAACTTAAGTGGCAATGGGCAGGGCACATTGCTCGCAGAACAGATGGCCGTTGGGGCCGAAAGGTTTTGGAGTGGCGACCGCGTACCGGAAGACGCAGTGTTGGAAGGCCTTCTACAAGGTGGACCGATGACCTGGTGAAGGTAGCAGGAAACCGTTGGATGCGGGACGCGCAGGAACGTTCGATGTGGCGACGCTTGGGGGAGGCCTATGTCCAACAGTGGACGTGTATCGGCTGAAATGATGATGATGATGATGATGTGTGATTTCTGGAGAATGGTTATTCATGCGGTCGACAATCATCATTATGATGTCCCTATTAATGTCGGGTTATGTAACGACTGACAAATATCTATAAATGACAACCTGAACCAACGGCTTAAGAGGCCCCTTTTCCACTTGCCTAACAAAGTCAAAGTCAAATCATTTATTTCAAATAGACCATTTACAGGCACTTTTGAATAGTCAAATGTCGGTCAGTCCAAGAAAAGTGAAGCTAAATTGCACGTTCCAAAGAGTAGGTCTCTATGGAGAAGAACGTGCAAGAAACTCCATGGACACTCTTTTAAATCATATTATGTGTTACATATAATGCTTGGTTACATATTACTTGTTGCTTCTATCATGTGAGCACAATGTCGATAATGAAATAAAAATGTAAAATAATTAAAAGATAGAAACTGAATTAAGCCACTGGCAGCTAAGAGATGACCAGTCCCATCTGACGGCACCCGTTCACGAGCATGACGCGTGCATCAGCCCCACTCAGCTCAACCATTTTGAAGGGAACTGAACGACCCAATAACACGTGCCACCAACAGCGAGACATTTGAGTGAGCATGACAAACTCTCAACTGCCATGCTCGTAATGTCAAAAAAAAAAAAAGTTGTAACCTAATAAAAATGCTCCATGGTGCTTCACATTCACAAACTTGAAAAAAAGTGCTTCTACATTATACAATGCAATTGTCTTTCAAATTAAAAAATAATAATATTAGTTTCCAACTAATCAACTAATTAGTACGCCCTAGTGGTAGTGGAGCTGGACCAGCATTGAGCCAAGCATTTTTATCTTGAATATAATCCTCCAACTTATAATATGCTTGCCAGCATAGTGTGCGTTTAATACAAGATTTAAATTTCGTTTCATTGAGTTCTAATATTTGGGGTGATATTTTATTATAACATTTCAAACAGTACCCCATGAAAGAAGAGGCCACTTTAGCCAGTCTGAAACCTGGTTGAACTAATTGATCCCTATTTCTTGTAACATAATTATGTCTATCGCCTCTTTTGCTAAAAAGATGAAGATTTATTCTAACATACATGATGTTTTCATAGATATATTGACGAGGTACCGTCATTATGTTAATTTCTTTAAACAGTTCCCTTAAAGAATCGCACCGGCGGAGATTGTAAATAGCTCTGATGGCTCTTTTCTGTAATATAAAGATTGATTCGATGTCTGCAGCCCGTCAACGTCAACATCGAGCATGGTTTAAAAGTCCGTTTTTTCATCTAATGCAATGCAATGCGATAGATGAAAAAGGAGCGATGACGCCTGAAAATTCTGTTAGCATTCGGTAATTCCGTGATTTACTCGAATATTTCACAAAACTTATTCCAGGAAATACGGTTTTTTTTCTAAACCCTTAAAATTTTTTGAAAAAAAATTGTGTGTTATTCAGAATTTTATTTTTTGCAAGGATTCTATTGTTATATTTTTTTGACTTTATTAATTTTTGAGTACATTATGAAGGGCTTAAGTTCATGTAAAGAAGCAGATTTTCAGAGGTCTTTACTGTCTTAGCCTTACACAAAATAAATTGATTTCAATAAAAACCTAGATAATATCCTCAAGATTTCAGTTTCCAAAATATCTAATGAAATATGTGTAATAACGTCATTATCGCGTCAGAGCAGTTGTATGAGAAACAGTGAAAATGTATGTCAAATTGCATGCCCTTAACAACTTAGCCTACTGGGGCCATATCTGAAAGGGAACTCGAGCCCCGGTATGAAGGCTAGAAGGAACAGTGTGGGCTTTTAGTCAGTAAGAGTCTGACACTATCTCCCGCTCCGCCCAAGAGCGGGGGTTGTCATTGAATGATTTTTCCCACCATAAAAAAAATGCCCTTAACGAGGAATCTTAGTATTTTAAATTGGTCATCCACTGAAAGACCGACGAACCTCGTAACAAATCACAAAATGAACTGATGAAAAGTTTTAAAAGAAAAAGCTCAAATTAAGTTTTTGACGTTAGCTCGTCTCTAGCACTAAGTACCAGTTTATCTTGAACAAAATACTTTTCTTGAGCTGTCACTTAGAAGAATGATAGATTAGTCACCTTAGCCTTTTCGTTAGGCTCTCAGCTATTTGGACAATGGCCTGTCTTCGTTAAGATTTCTTTTCTTAGTTTGATCATTTATTTTACGGTTTTGTGTTTCAAATTTTTTCAAAGAAATTGTAAGCTTTGAATTATTTATTTTTTAACAACAAACATAAATCTTAAATATTCAATAAAAATAGTAATAATATTTCATAACTGTTATATAACACCATCTGAGTCCCAATATACGCGACTTTGTGCGATAAACATACTTAATATTTCTAAATAAAACATATTATAGAAAAATTATACCCAGACACAGAACAAAAATGATCGTACTCATCACATAAACAATTATCTTGGATGGGAATCGAATTCACGAACCCATATATGTCCCTTCGGCATAGCAGTCAGGGCCCCTGACCACTAGACTGAAACTTAAGAAAATAAGTTTAGATATATAATCTCGTGGTATCTAAACTTAAGAAATTATGAATGCTATTAAGGAAGAGTTAAAGTTGAAGTTTAAAAAATTATGAAAGAAAAGGGAGTTAGTGATAGCATAGCGGATAACAGGACAGAATGGAAGAAAAAAACATGTTGCGCCGACCCTAAATAAAACGAGACAAGGGCAAGAAGATGATCATGTATCTAAACTTATGAAAAATATCTACGTTTAATCTGTCACCATTCACAACACTAGTTCTCTCATGCGAACGATATACTCGTTGACTGAGATTACACTAGAGGTGTGCGAGATAGTTCTGCAGTGAAGCTGAGTTACAAAACTATGTATACCCTTTAGAGCTAAGCTGCGTACGTGTGCGAGAAACATGTGATATAAGGAGCGTAACATGAGCGATACATCGCTACCTATTTATCAGTGGGATGAGATACGTCATACTTAATGAAATTAGCTACAATACTTACAAGTATTCGGATACACATTAGTTTGCATCTATATATCTCTAATCCTTAGTATACGTCATCATCATAACAGCCAAAAAACGTTTACCGCTAGACATAGGTTACCCCCAAGCATTGCATCAACAACTGATCCTGTGGATAAAGCATCCATCATATTCCCGCGACCTTTACTAGATCATCGGTCCAACTTGTAGACGGCCACCCAATGCTGCGTTTTTCTAATCAACCACCTGTTCTGCGAGTAATGTGTCCAGGGCCTCAAGTCTGCTATTACAATAGTGTCACAATGGTCTATCATTGGTGTCATAATTGTCGATTTTGACAAGTTTGGTAATCTACTAATTTAATGGCGTCATTATGACTTTCCAATGGTCAACCACTGACACTCCATTGAAAGAAGTGACATAGAATGGAAATCTCGTACATATTGACAAATGAATATTTGAAGTTTGCGGTAATCTGCTAAAACTTTGACAGTTTATTTGATCAGTGTTTTACCATTAGAACGTTATTGTGCAGTTATTGGTTTTAATATGCTCGAAATTATCATTCTACCACAATTCTATTACATGACCATTGACCGATCAATGAATTGAATGAATAAGCAGATTACAAACTTTTAGCAAAATGACAATTGGATCGTGTTGGAATGACGAATTTATGAAAATAACAGACTTGGGGCCCTGCTCACTGCAATTCCAGTTAGACGATTCTGGGGCTATTTTGTGAACCTTGGTTCTCCTGGCGGATATCTTCATTCATAATATTCGTAGCATACAACAATTTAATTAAAGAAAATGCAGTTTTATTGAACCATGTTCCAGTACAGCTACGCTAAGGCTCGAAAATCGAGTAATCCTATTAGTAGAAATCAGACACATCATACGCAGCTTAGCCCATCTCTAGTGAAACCGCAGCGTTAAGGTCGCGCCCCTAACCACAGTAGCGTAACAGTTGTGACACGCATCACATCTTCTTAATAATAACGTCACTTTAGTCTCCTAGCGGACATATATTACACTGATTTTAGATTACAGGCGGTCCCTGAGGGTTACGTAAGGTCTTAGTCGATATCTGTCTCGGTTTTGAGTATATTCTGAATGTAAGTAGAGAATTTTGTGATAATTTAAACACGTTGAGATAGAAAAGCAATTTTGTTAAGAAGGTCCATAATGGTCCATAGAGAATGGCCCCGACTTACGTGTTATAAGACAAAATCAAGAATCAATTAAGAATCAAAGAATTAACCATTCACAGGCATATTTGTCGGTCAGAAAATAGAAAAATGATGCCAAGGGTACATACCAAACCAATCGGTTCTCCATAGAGATCTACGCTGGATGGATCCATTTATGTTTTTGGGTTACTACTTTACTTGTTTGATTGATCATGGTAATAATTCAGAGTTTGTCATTTTCATTCAAATACGTTACTGGTGTAGGATCATTCGATTCCCTTCAAAATTGTTTTGCTGAGCGGTGCTGATATACGCGTCATGTCCGTGAATAGACGCTGTCAGCTAAAACTGGTTATCTCTTAGATGCCAGTGGTTTACATTATTTTGAATTGTATTTTTTTTTTTTTTTACATTTCCTCATATAATAAATGTATCAAGAAATATGTAACCAACATTTTTGTATTTCATAACATAATTTAAAAGAGTGTCCATGGAGTTTCTTACACGTTCTTCTCTATAGAGTGAGATCAGCACCTTGGAACGTGCAAGGTAGCTTCACAGAATCGCCTGTCAACTCTTGGCGCCCACGGCATCCTGTGGAGGTATTCTCACACACACAATTCATTAAATCAGTGATTTAATTTTTTTCCTTTCAATCCTTTCAATCGTGGAAATTACAGACACAATAGAAAGACAATAGGTGCGCGAACGCCGGCGTTCGCTTGGGGTTTAATGAATTAAAATGAAGAATAAATACCATCTAAGTAGTCTAGTTTATTCTATTCTATTCTATTCTAACCGTTTCATGGGTCCTTTTGTTACAATATGATTTTTTTTGTATGATAAACTATTCCTTGTATGACACAGATAACCAGCGTTTCTTATATACAAAAAAGAGGCTGACAGGTGACATAATTATGTTCTAAATTAATGGTCTCAATTTCTTCATTTTCAGGTAATTGAAAAAGTAAAGTGGTAGGCACGTGTAGTATACGAGTATTAATAAATTATGCGTTTGGTATACAGCGTCTGATCTTGATACTAACTCCGCTAAAACCTTTGGGGTTTGATATGATACATCCATTTATTGCCGCTGTACGTCTCGAGGGCTCTATACCATTTTTGTGTCAGTCTTAACACTGGACAATTTGTCAAGGACAATATTTGTGTTGTTTATAAGTTCGGCTGTTGTTTGTATGGTCATTTTTCCTAGTTCCTACAATGTTACAATTCGTCAATGTTGCCGCAAATCACTATATATTTTATTACGCCAGCTATACACGGGATCAAATTATAATATCGTGGCTAGATCTTAAAATTGATCACTTCTTGATATGAGCAATTAAAACCGGCCAAATCATTTAAACGCTAACATTTGATGATATATCACTCCTCGTTTGGCCATGTAATTGATGTAGGACTTCCATGATAATAAAAAGACTGAAGAAAGTAGGCCAAACGATGATTGATATATTTATTTATTATTTATTTATATACACTTATAAGAAGGAAACGTTATAATAATAAAAAAATACAATTTGCGGTCTTATCGTACTTTGGGATTATTTGATATATCATCAAACTTGAACTTTAAAAACGATCTGGCCAGTCTCACTTGGCCGTATCATGAGGTGATCAATTTCTAAGAACTGACTTCGACATGTACCTAAACCTTTCCCGTTTATAATAGTTCCCATTAGTGAACATTTCAACAAATTCCGTTCTGTAGATTAAAAGACAAACAAACAGACAAGTAAATAGTCTTTTTGCTTCGTCCACATTAAGGGACGTGGCTTGCGAGTACAAACAGATGCGAAAAGCAGATAAGATAAATAGATATAATAATAATATTCCGTAACTATCACACAACGCCGTCTAGTCCCATGCTAAAGAGAGCTTGTGATATGAGTACTAGACAACTGATAAACATACTTATATATTTCTAAATACATACATAATTATTATAAATAAATTACACCCAGTTACTGAACAAATGATAGTGCTCATCACACCAACATATATGTAGGTGGGAATGAAACCCACGACCTCCGATATAGCAGTCAAGATCACTGACCACTAGACCAACAGGCCAGTCAAATGAGACTAACATGACCTGCTTTTGTGTTTCAGTTGCCTTTTGAGTCCTGTGATCCCGTGGCCCTAGAAAGCATCGGCCGTACTAGGCTCCTACATCTTTATTTTTGAGGAACACGTGGAACTTTACACCCCAATCATGATTCAGGCTCGGATATTACCGGACAACGAGACATTAAGCCACCCATTGCTCATTGTCCACTAGCCCGCGAACTATGAGACCATGTCGGTTATTACCTATCTATAACAACCATAAAACTTCAGTAACACGAATTGTTTCACAATACTGTATCCGAGAGTAACCGTCACGTTCTACAAATTGATTACGTCAAACGTTACTTCAGCAAAAGCTGTCTCATTACACGTTGCTCCAGCCTCGCTCAGACAATGTCTTCTTAATTAAGTGATATTAGATATTATAAGTGTGCTGTGTATTCTCAGAATACGTATATCAGTTCTCAAGACTAAAATAAAGGTGACGTAAGTCGAAAGATATTATATTAGGTTGGTAGGTATTTCATTACTTTTGTTCTTCTGCCTGCATGTAATGAAATGTTGTCTTAGTTCGGAAATTCGTTCGCAAAAAATAGATTACTAGTTTTTTTTATCATTTTTTTTATAAAGTAATTTTATAACTATAAATGTACTTTAAATATGTTTTAAATGTAATCATTTTAAATCGTGAAATATTTAGAATGCCATTTTTAAATAACGAGGAACAATACATGGTAATATTAATTATTCAAGTTTTATGCGGAGACATTTTACCTAAAATAATAAAATTTATCCTAAAATAAACATTTCAAAGAAATACATATTTTACCCTTGTATATGTAGAACGTCGATTACCATTTTATTGGTCTACTATTTAACTATATAACTTTTTTTTTTAATGTAAGCAATCAGAATAGCGGGTGACTGGTTCTCAAAACGATTAAATTGACTGAATAAAAGCCAATGCAAACTATTGTTTTTTTTTTTATTATAGCTATTTTCTTTTCATCAGAAATGAAACCTAGGTTTTATCTTAGAGGACAATACGAGGAATCAGTAACAAAAAGAACCGGGTCTTTAAACCGCAACCGAACGAAGATACCTATAGAAGTATTGTTAATTTATCTTTTATAAGGCGTTACCTATTTTAATGAAATAGAAATATAATACGTAATATTTTGAGATTTCCATTGATAAAATGATTAAGTTGCTTATTATTGTTATATTTTCTCACTTGAATAACTCATTAGAGTTGCCATGAAGTATATTTAACATTTGGAAACTTAAAATATGAGACAAGGAGTATTTTTATTTAAGAAACCTAACGCCTGTTAAAAAACGATAGTAACCTTATAGTTTCCAACTTTGTTTGGTTACGGTTAATTGTTTTTGCTACTGATTTCTCATAAAATACTTTAAAATACCGCGTACCGGAAGACGCAGCGTTGGAAGGCCTCCTACAAGGTGGACCGATGACCTGATGAAGGTAGCGGGAAACCGATGGATGCGGGACGCACAGGAACGTTCGATGTGGCGACGCTTGGGGGAGGCCTATGTCCAACAGTGGACGTATATCGGCTGAAATGATGATGATGATGACTTTAAAATAATGGCCTAGATTTAATTTTTGGTAAAAAGAAATTAAATAAATATATTCGCCAGCTACGTGTGGCAAAAATTTCATTCCCCTTCGAGATTTATTCTAAAATAAATATAAAATATACGTCAACGTACGTTTAGGAAATGACGGAAAAGTTTAAACTCTTCAGATCAGGTGTGCGTCGGAATTGTATAACCTAATTCCGCCTAGCCCGTTCCATCATCGGACTACTAACGTACGGCTATGCGCCACCGGTATAATGGTGGATATCCCACCTACACACACAAAACTTTTTGGGAACACATTTATTGTGCGTGCAGCTAAGGAGTGGAATTCCTTGCCAGAGTCTGTGTTTCCTGATAGCTACACCCCGGGAATCTTTAAGTCGAGAATGAATAGGTTTCTTCTAGGTAAGTGACCCTGCACCGTAGGGGCTCACCCTACGGTTTGCTGACATCTCCTAGAGGCACGCTGTCGACAACTTGGGCGTGTTCCGGATGGCTTTGCTCGCTGTCCACAAGCCTGCGTCTACGATGGCCTTAAACAGGGATCGGGATCAAGGGCGGCTGGGACGTCTGGGCTTACTGGGTGGAAGGCCACTAACTCGCGCGTGCACGTGCAGCCTCCTCCTTTGCTAGCATTATTGTTTCGCAGAAGAAGGCGAACGCCTTCCACTCCTCCTCGCTTCGGACCATGGTCTATATCAAGGCCCGGTACGAGAGATCATTGCCGCCAAATGCTCCCACAAGAACACGGCGGCGCTCTACCCAAGCGGAGCATACCTCTTCCGACCATAGAGGTAGCTAAATCTGCAATTCCTGGTCACGGTAGATGGTTTCGTGAACGACCAGCAATAGGTTTCTGATCAACAACGATTAAGAATTGCTCCTCAAAAAGATGTCAGTAACACACACGGGGCTTACTACGGCCGATATCTGTTAGAGCAGTGGTAATTAAAGTTTAATGTTCAAAAGAGCTATCTTGGCCTTGGAACGCAAACAGCAACTGAACAAATATAGGTAGGTTTTCAATTTTCTAGAGTCATACTTTTTCCAAATTTAACAAATATGGAAAAAGTATGACTCTAGATCTGGCTCTGAGTCTTCTTATTCCTGCCCTTATCCCATATTACAATTGCCAAAACGCATCTTGAGCGCTTGGGGTCAGAGTGGGGATTGCTTTGCGCATTCCATACATTGGCAAGCCAATCGTCGTCGTTGTTACATACATGCAGCAGCGCAGGGAGCAAATCATGAGTGACATCTATGAAGAGATGGCGCGGCGAGCCAATCATTGACACTCCCCGCCCCCGCGTCTCACTTCCTACTAATCAAGAGACCGAATATTTGACTTCTGCGCAACTTGAAGCCAGCGCTCAAGATCCGTGGCGGCAATTGTACTTGGGGTCGGCGCAACAGGTTTTTTCTTCGATTTTGTTCTGTCACCCGTTACACTATCACCCTTTTCTTTTTTATCACTCCTCAAACAGTCCATCCATCTTTTCTTTGGTTTCCCTCTTCATCCATCTACATGTATACTTAGAACTCTTTGTAACATGTGTTTCATTTCTCCTCTTCACATGACCGTACCAAGACAAACGATTCCCTGTCAACTTTTAGATCATTTAGTTTTTTTTTTTTTTGAGATATTCTTTTCGATCTGGCTCTGAGTGTATCTATTAAGTTGAGATTATTGATATTTACAGTACTGAGAATATCCCTGTTACACTGCACTGAGACTCAAACTGGGGAACTCATGAGTCCTATCATGAGCCATATCATGAGCTTTTAATGCAATTCATTTGACGACCTTAACTGTATTGTCGCTTTCTCGTTTGCACGTCTAACATTGTAACACGTCATGGTAAGGCTGATCGTTACATTTTGTACCTCTCTGAGCTATGGAAAGCTCGTTTAAACTGTCCCGGTTGTCATGTGCATTTCTGAAAAGGACTTTGCATGTAGTCGAAAATAGGTTGCAGTAGTAGCAAAATATATTTGAAACTGGGGCTCTTTAAGTTAGGTTGGAAGCCATTACTAACATAATTTTTACTATGTAGGTGAATTGAAGCAGATAAAGTATTGATAAAATTAAAATGTACAACTAATGTTTCCACACAAGTGATTGAGAGAATTTATAGAGAAACGAAAAAAAAAGTGTGAGTACTATTAGATCTCACTAATTTTATAATAGTGAAAATTTGTGAGTGTATAATGTGTGTTTGTCATATGTTCACGGTGGAACGGCTGAACGGATGTCAACAAAACTTTAGTACACACGTAGACCATGTACTGAATTTGCAAGTCAAATACTTTTATCTCGAGAACGTGTTCCCTGGGGATAACACTATGTGTTATTCTAGGATATGATCTACCCGTATCATTCAAATCCGTACAGCCCTTTGAGGGTGAACAAGTAACAAACACACAAAAATACACACACATATATAGAAGATAATATCTTATTATAAAAATATGTACAAAGGTACTGTTTATTTCAAAAAGAAATTTCTTTCAGCAATCCTACGATTTTGTTACTACTTTGGTACCATCACCATTATCCTGCTTCCAAATAAAGTTCTTTAAAAACACATTTTGTCGGAAGTCTGGTCTTTATTTTTCCAACGTGTCTATAACATTTTCCTGAAGAGCCCGATTAGCAGGATGTCTTATTCTTCTTGATAGTTTAGTTAAGCTAGTGGAAACGGTAACTACTCTATAAAAAGTAAAGTTTTGCACGCTGCGTATATGGTATCCTGGATTACACCTTACTATATTATGTCAGGAACCTAATCCAGCCAACGAAAGAGACCTTGTTAATAGGATCTTTCCTGGTCCATCTATCGTCAAAATGAGTATGGTTTAAAAATTGGTTGTTTCATTCAACGCATTTAAATTAACATAATCATGTTCCCACTGCTGGAACTTCGACCTCCTCTCTAGGAGAGGGAACGGGCCGTTATCAGTGCGGTTTAGTGTGGTGTGCCAGGCCAGTGGTGTTGGCAATGAAAAACAAAGTTTGATAAAGAGGCAACGCGAAAAAAAGATAGATGCCTAAATACTACGTTTATATTCGTTAAAGTTCCAGGAATAACGTGTTTTTTTGAAAATCCTTAAAAGTTTTATAGCCCAATATTTCGACATTCTGAATTTAGAAGAATGTACAAGGTTTCTGTAAATATATATATATTCTTTACTTTTTGATTTATGAGTACATTATGAAAGGCCAAAGGTTCACGAAAAATAGGGAATTTTCAGGAGTTTTTAATGGATTAGTTTTACAAAAATTATATTTTGATTTCAATATAAATCTAGGTAATAACCACAAGATCTGTATTTCCAAAATATCTAAAGAAAGATACTTAATGATCTCATAATCTCGTATATAAGCAGCTGTATGGGAATAGTATCACTGGTCTATCTTCAAAAAAAAAAACATCGTGAATAAACCGGTATGTACTTGAATCATAAAATCGAAGACATGGGACCCGTACTGGGCCCGCATGGTGGAAAATAATTTATTCATTTTCCTAAAGAATTGGCTGGAGTCCGAGTAGTGGAAAAAATATTAGGCTGATCATGCTTATTTAACATTATTTCTGTATTAAATTCTAAAGTTGCCGGAATCCCGACAACATGTGTTTACTGCCGGCAATAATCCCAAACAAAATCTAACTTAAATTTAATGCAAACAAGATCAAAATTGTTATTCTACTCAGCTATTTTATAGTATGAAAAAAAAAAATGTCGTGCCCATCGGTGTAATTAAATAAACGCGTTTATCATAATTTATGAGCTCCGTAGCGTTGGCTACGGTGTACGGTGCTACGGCGGCGAGTCATTTGGGAGCTGGTACGGACAGGATTCGGAGACTGCGCGGCTCCCAGTGCTACGCCGGCAACTATTCCGCTCAGACGTGTGACCGTGTTTTGTGCGTACAAATTCGGCGTGTGTTATCCGAAGTACAGTTCCACACAAAGTTAAACCCAGTTAACCACTAAACCTAGTTCTCCGTGCTGCAAATGTGATTTAATAAAAAAACGGTGAGTGAAGTGCCATTTATTTTTTAAAATATATTTTCTGGTGTTTGAAGTGCCGATAACGTTTTAATAATGATAAAGTATTCCCCGTTATTGTTGTAAGAGGAATCGTGCATTTGCATGGAAGATAAATTATTGGCGATGACTTTACGATTCGTTTAATCGTATTCTTTTGGCGGTAAGCTTTGGATTTGCAAGTGACATTTTTATGTGACTTCGTTTGGTGGATTTTGTTGGAGTTTTATCAACTGGAATATAAAAATAAGGTACCATCACAAAATTAAGCATCTTCTACAGTTGACAAAACAGGTTTTTCTGATTAGAGGCGTTCAAGTGTCTAAAATTTCAGTGACCCGTAAAATTCGCTTATAAATAATTAGTGATGGATCCCAAGTTATAAATATGTAATATGATTACAAGGATCATTTTTATGGCAAAATACTTTTAGCCAAATTAAGTTTTATGTCCCCGACTGAGATTTGAGATCCCGGGTCTAACATACATATTGCTTTCCTAGATAAATTGATAACTATAAAATATGAGACGGAAAATCTTCAATAAAATCTATAGTTTTTCATCGGGGAAGCTTCAATTTATGGAGTTAATTTTAGAAGGTTTTTGCCGTGAAATATGAAGTAACATTCTTCATAAGGTTTCAGCATAAATTGTAGTACTTAGTGATTTCCATACGAGATTGGAGTGGACCGTAACATGTAGATATTGAACCGAGATAATGACAATGACGCTATGCAATTTTGCCACATTTTATTTTTTATATAAAAATTTATTTTAAAACTTGGTTTGTTACGGACAAATAAAATATCAGGTTTATAAATTAATAAAAAAAAAAATGCTAGTCCTGTTTTAACATATTATCTATTTATTTATCGGTACGATTCATTTTTATGATCGATTACTAATTACTAATCATTTGGTCCATATAATATATTATAATAGTTTTTTTTAAGTTACATACTTGTCATAAACACTATTTCATGCCAAAAAAGGATCTTATATTTATTTCTTACGATCAAATATCTCACGCGGGAAGATAAGCAGGTGACAATAATATTTCCTCTGATATTAGACGGCGACAGTGATTATTTTTGCTAGAATAATTACTAAAATAGTATCTCTAGCACGCGTGTATCTTATTTTAGGTTTATTTTTACGAATTTGGTGGAAATCTCAAAGACATTTGATGGACAGTAGAAATATGGGATTAGTCATTTATATCTATTCACAAATAGATCCGTTTGCTTTCTTTTTTTTGGAAACTTAACCTTATAATATTAGATACTGTTCACTGCACTGCTGTATGTATTGACATACGCATTATATTATAAAATAAAATAAACAAAATACATTTTATTTCAGACTAAAATAATGTCTATATATAATTTTAGTAAAAAATATTAAAAACTATATATGTCAGTATTGAAGCATTCATAATTAATTTCACATTATATTTAATAAACTAATAATAAAAACAATGTCATAAATTAAAACTAAAATACAAATAAAAATATGAAAAAAGAGCGACGTTTTACATGCAGCCAAATATGCAGATTTGGAGTCTGCAGTATTGGGGAGGCTCCAGTTCAAATCCAACTACGCGTTTCCATTTTTACCAGCCTTTATAAAAAGTTATCAATACGGTCAGAATTGGTTAGAATGTACCATAATTTAGATTTCAGATGGACAGGCCAATCAAGAAATCAAAATGCGCTTTGATGTTTATTCCTCAAATATCATATATACATTTAAATATTTTGTGTTGGATTTGAGAAAGCTTAATAAAATTTATTGGATCAATTAGTGTAACAACCGCATTGAATAGCCCAACCCCAAGGGATACAAGGTGTGGCTTTACATATATATATGCGTTTGTATGTGAGCATCGTCACGCAATCCATTTTTGTGGACATAAACTTCTTCTAAATTTTACTCGCCTTCAAATAAAGGATAAAGCAGCATTGATACGTTGATTTCGTTTTCGTATAGGCATTATATTTTATATTTATATTTTAAATACAATCTATATAATTAGTCAATATTTAAGTTATTTATACACCACTGTTTTTTAATTCGTACAAATACTTAAAGAGCTTATCAAAAAAGGTCTCGTTATTAATTAAGTAAAATCTCAAAAAATAATATTCATAAACAGCAAAGTTGTCAGAGTTTGTTTATATCCCAAAATGTCACTCAATAAACGCAAATATTTTACAGGGGATTAAGAATGAAAAACAATGGAAAAACACTGCAAGTAGTATTTTTTAGTAGCAATTGTTATAAATAATTGATTCAATTGTGAATTTACCAATTATCACAAACCGAGAATAATTTTGAGATTTAATTTTTTTTTTACTTTTGGCTACACAAATATGATCAGTAATGGGTACGGATAGAGCCCTATTTCTTTTTTTGTACTAATTAAAAATAGATGTATATACATACAATATTATATTGAGAATTGAACAGATAATCTCAGCTTGAGTTACAAAACTAGGAAATCATTTAGTAAATTGAAAGTATTACTACAAAAAACAGTAAAAAAAATTGTACAACTTTTATATTATTTCGCTTATCCGCCCGACGCGCCACTGGTTCGCACACAAAAATTATTGCGGCATAACCCTACCCCAAAACATTCAGAATGTCAGTGAAAACCCTAATAAAATCTACTTTCATACACGCTCATATCAATCTGCTTTTATGTTTATCAATCTTCTATAGATCAAGGAATGGATATAAGAATAATCTTAAGTTATATAAATTGGAAAGAAATTGAATTTAAAGGGCAAAGGTTAGAATATGGCGGTATTATAAAGTGGAATGGTAATGTCTTAGCTTTGTCATTTTATTAGATTGTAATGTTATTTGACAACCTGTTACGTTTTCCGTCTTCCGTCTTTTGTATGAAAATAGCTGGGAGTGTTGGAAAGATAATCCGGCTTGTGAAACTTCTTGGTATCTCGTGCTGATACGATTTAGAGAATAATTGATGGCCTAGTGAAAGGATTAGGCGGTCTGCATTGTGGATAACGGATGGCCTATAGCACGCAAAATCTACTTTAGTATGGCCTGCTGTGAGGCTGTGTAATTCACACAAATTAATGAAGGAGCTATCCATGGCCATCCTCTCTACAATGGGCTGCAAGAAGATGTTGGGGTGGCTCCGTATGTGGTGCATCTAGGGCGCTATTTTTTGCTACATATCGAATGAAAACCATCCGTTTTAGCATCTGCACACATATCTGATGCACTACAAAAACGTGGCAAAGGCATCTTGATCGAGCTTTTGCAACTTATAAATTAGTTTAAACATAGATATATATTACTAGCTTTTGCCTGCGGCTTCACCTGCGTACATAAAATATCTGCGTATATAAATAGCCTATATCACTTAGGAATAAAGCAGTTTTTTTTTGTAATCAGGCCAGTAGTTTCAAAGATTACCTCCTACAAACAAAAAAAACTTCATCTCTTTATTATATAAGTGTAGTACATTATATGTACTCGTACATTGCATTTCCTCTGGTTTTAACATTAATAATTGATTTAAAATTCGTATCCGTACACATAACATTTGTATGATTGGACATTATTGTTAAATAGTTTAAAGAACTTGAATTAAAAACTAACTTTTTTTAATAACTCTGGCAGCATTTAAAATGATCAACTAAATTATTCTCCGCTCATCTGCAATTTAAATATTTGTAGAATACAGAGACCAATCAAAGTGAAAAATGTTTTTTCTCTAACGACTTGCCACACTTTTCTTAAAGATTAACTTCTGAAACTGAAAGTAAATAAAGTTCTGGTTTCCTACAGCGAAAACTTGGCTCTGTACTAGTATTTTAATCAAATTGTAATAATGAAGTTAGAGGTCTCTTTGAGAAACAGTTTTGTGTGGAACGTTTATACAGTCACTTCCTCAAACTTGTCAAATTAATTTGGCTGGCATCGTGAGACAAATATCAAGTACGTAAGAAGTGATTGTTTTCGGTACTATTCAGGAAAATGATGATGGAGCGCATAATCGTCTTTCTCTTCTCTGTGGTGTGGGTTGTGGTTACGGTTTGATGGATTAGTTGCAGCTTTTGCGAATCTTTTTTTATTATGTATAGGCCCGCGTTTGACCACTATCTCATGTGATGGTAAACGATGATGTGGCCGACAATGGAACACGCTTGCCTAGAAGGAACCTATTTTATTCGTGGCGCTGTATGTATACCTTTTTTTTTTAATTGGTATAAACTAGTGTTTGACTGCGATCCCACCTGATGGTAAGCAGTGATGCAATCGTTGATGGTGATTCGCATGAATTCGATAAGGGAATACTTCGTTGATGGACTAGTATATTTATCTAGTAGGTGATCGGCTGCAAGAACGTTGGCCCCTACTATTCCTTGTAATCGTTTCAAAAATATCTTATGATGATAAATTTTCTTATGATGGAAACATTATTGCATTTCATTTTATCCTCAGCAAACACCTACAACACGACATTTCATTGGCGTCCATCAATCCAAAAAATCAAATAAATTAAATATGGCGTCTTTACACTTCTTTGGTGTTCTTTTCATACCTCCCTGAGCATTACTCCGGCCGATTGTGTATGGTACACCGCCTTTTGATTTATACTGTTAAACCAGTTGTACGTAATATGGGTCCTGTTGAGTATCTAGGTGTCCTTTATTATTCTCACAATCTAAGAGTACCTTTATATCGCATAAGTAGGTTGAATATCTGTCACTTCTAAATATTCTCAGTTGGTTCTTCTGAGTGAATATCATTATTAAGAGCGTTAAGTCCTTATGGGGTTTTAAACAAATTGGCAAGATCTTATTCTTGAAAATACTTAAACCGATTTTAATTAGTTATATAGAAACGAAGTACTTATTTCTATAGAGATAATTCCAAAACATTTTCGAAAAAGGGTGAGACCAATTTAAGTTTTCTACTCGTATAGAAAGTGAAAAATCACTCTCTTTTCTGAGAAATATTGAAGCAAATTGTGTCTTTATCAAGAATTCAGTACCAATAAAGCTTAGTTCTAACTTAGGCAAATAAGACCTATCTAATTTTGTTTAGAATCTAGATAAGTTTGAAAAGGATCCTCTCGAAGTTTTAGTAATAGAATCTGTCACAGTGTTTTTATATATTTAACTAATAATACGCCCTGGATTTGCATGGGTACAAATTATATTTGAATCTTAAACTTTTTTTTCGTTTATTTCTCTTTCTCATAATAAAATTGTTAATCTTTGATTACGAAACTTTATAATGTTGATGCTTTGCTTGACGTACAAGTGGCGCCCTCTATCTGTAATCATGTATAAATTCTACGTTTGAAATAAATGCCTGTCGTTTACGAAAAGCTAATGAGTTTTAATAACTTATAAGCCAATATCAAATATTTTTAATCTTTATATTTTATTTATTTTACTATTTATATATACACAAAAATAATAGAAAAAGATAATACATAAGAGACATTAGTACAAAGGTATTTTAAATGTAACTATATTTTTATTCAGTTCAAACTTAGTATATATATTATAAGTTGTAAAACAATATTGAAAACAACTTTCAATATTGTTTTACAACTTATAATATATGTTGAGTTGTAATGAACCAGCGAAAAACCAGGCAAGTGAGAATCAAATTCGCGCACTAAGGGTTTCGTAGAAACTTACCGATGAAAACAGTTCAATTCCCGAATTGAATTCCAAAGATTTTTCCGAATCGCAAAAAACTTTTTTTTTGTGATGTAACTACAAATTTTCAATTTTCAGATTCTTTCCCATACTTGTGCTATTCAGGATTCTAGGTAACGGTTAAATTTCCTATTTTGAATTTTGATTCCCTTGAGAGTATCGAAATACACGTTCTTGCGACATAAACGGCCGTATCTTTTTTTTTTCATTAACTCAGAAGTTTGTTTTTTTCATAGCTTCAAGGGACTGCAGACCTGACTATTATGGTTTTATTTTTAACTCGATACATCCACGTGTTTCCTAGATAAAGGGTCTTGACAGACCGACAGACGGATGGATAAGAAAGTAATCCTGTAAGGCTTCCGTTTTTCCTTTTGAGGTACGGAACCCTAAAAACGAACTAAAACTGAAATCAAAATCCATTACGTGGTTAAGGAGCTAGCGAATAAACAGACTGTCATGGAAAGCGAGTTTGTTTTATATTGTAATAATAAAGATGTTCAAAAGTGAAAGTATTTTGTAAAGCCTAAACTTTATCTTTGATCCGAACGATCATGATGAACAAACAAGTATTTACATATACATTCATTGTGCGTACAGCCTACGGGTAAAATTCCCTGATGGAGTTTGTATTATTGGATAATAGCTACAATCTGAAATATTTCAGTCAAGAGTGAATAGGTTTTTTTATTGTTATGGTCAGGTTCGCATTGAACTACTAGTATAGTGGTTCAAACAATACTTTTGATGTACAGAATTGTTTGCAGATTTATTATATCTCAAGATAGTGGTATTCAAAATAGTGATCAAACGCTAGTATTACCACTATTTCACCCGATGATAAATGATAATATAGCCGACGATAGAACACACTTGCTAAGAATTAACTTATATACTTTTGACTTAAAGACCATTTGTTTGTAGTAGCTTCAAGAAACACAGATTCCGGTGGGAAATCCCACTCTTTTTTCAGTACGCAAAATGAATGATTGTACTTCCAAAACGTTTCGTGTGTAAGGTCGGGATGTCCATCATGTACCGATGCCACAACGCCGTACATTCGGTGGTTATTTTCAGGAAAGCGTGCTCCTTCGTCGACCATAATAATATCATTTACATGAGATAGCAGTGAAACGCGAGCTTATCAATAAAAAAAAAATGTTTCAAAACTAGTATGTTGAACATGTCACCGTATGTGACGTGACGTTTGTACTACCAATTGGATCCTACAAACTACTACACATAGAATGACTTTTACCTACATTGTCATAAGGACGAGATTACATTGATTGATGTACACTTGAGAAATGAAACATTTGAGTGGAGGCAGTATATTGTGAATTGACAGTAAGTGATATCTGCGAGCATCGAGTTCTATTGAAACCGTACGTAACGTGCTAAGAATAGACAAAGAAACGTTTTCTCCAATGAAATTGATTTCTGGAATTTTTCCGATATGCCTCGTAGACAAATAGTTTTTATTTTATTGCCGTTTTGTATTACTCATTGTTACTTTAGCTTTTGTATCGTTCATGACGTTTTATCCAAATATAATGTCAAAGTTTCTTATCCCTACATTTTGTGTGCTAGCTTGTTTCTACAGTTTTACTCCCGTAGTCTATTTACTACAGAAATCGTACTATTAGTAATAATATTCTTTTTTCTAGTGCAATATCTAGAAAAGTAATTTATATGTTAAAATGATAATAAATGAAGTAACTAAGCAGAGGTTGTGTTGAATGATTATGAGAACTAGAGAACTGATAAACATACTTATATATTTCTAAATACTTACTGATTTGAGATACACCTAGAAACAGGACAAATGATCATGCTCATCACAACAACATTTGTCTTGGGGAGGAATTTGATTCTTTTACGACCCACGACCTCCAGCATAGTAATAAGGGCCCTACCACTAGATTAACTGGTCGTTCAAATTGGTATATTCCGAAAAAGAAAAATACCATGATGTACCTGATGATATTCTTCAACTTGGTTATAAATTCTAGGAACTTGGTAATCCGATCAAAAAGAAATCAGAATCGTTGAAATTGCCTCCAATAGTAAAGTCTAGTAAACTCTTCATCATGATATTGTCGTTTTCCTTAAGATTCAAGAATTTATAAGAAAAACGAATTATATGAAATTCAATTAATATCTTCGTCGGTAGAGAATTTAGTAATGATTATAATAGGGTTCTTAAATACTATCTCAAAATGGTCCTATAACATTACATTATGAACAAATATGTTCACGAGTACTTTATTTTGTATTTTACCATTATGAACAAAAATGTTCACGAGTATTGTATTTTATATATATATATATATACAACGTGTCGTTTTGAAGCTGCAAAATATTTCAGGAGGTAATTATGTTAGTGATTCTCGACCCGAATCAATAATAAAATGAGTAGGTAATTTTTTAATTTTTTTTTTCTTATTTATGGAAATCGGTATGTGTGAACTACGTTTCTTAAAAAGCAGCCAGTCTGATACCCACCTTATAACCGCGCTTTCTTTCACACACACAAACACGGAACAATAAAGGGCGTTTTCACACACACTAACTCGCAACGATAGTTTCATAAATAATGTATCATCCAATCATCATCCCGCACGCCACACCCTAGCCACGCCCCCGCGGCCATCGATCAATCGAATTAGTTTAGTGTAATTAAAAAATAAAATAACAAGTATTACTGATTATTGACCAGGTATCGTTTTTTTACATGATTATTTATGAGTTTTATTACAACCTCCTGAAATATTGTGCAGTTTTAAAACTGCACCTTGTATATACATCTCTTGGGATCGGTTGACATCGAATCAAACTACTCAAACTGATTGCGACTGAATAGCCGTATTTTACGTGGAGTGATTGCCTTTCGAACCTCCACAACCCAGTTACAGGGCAACACAATACTCCTTGGATAGAATGATGACCAGACTTTCTGGTAACTGACTACCTGTAACGACTGTCAAAGATCTACGAATGATAACCGGGACTACGTGCTTACTGCGCAACCTCATGCATGAGAACTTAGTGTCTTAAACACTGGGCCATTTTATCTAATGACTCAATATGAACTTTTTTCACTCAAGACTTATACAATACCTTAGCATCCAGTTAAAAACCACCTTGCATTCTTCTTATCGCAAAAAATCTTCCACCACCTTAATTCACCGACATACTTTATAAAACTCACTGTGCAGCGAAAAACTTCTTTGACGTTTCCCTCCTTTTAAAAACTAATATTTCATTACGAAGCACGACTTTCGTAAAAGCGACTTCGGGCACGTCGCTTCAGTCACTCAAAAGAAGACAATTTCTATCCAGAAGGACAATTTTAGCCGATAAACGAAACCGTGTGCCAACATAGATATGCTTCACATACAATGAGTGCCAAAATACTCATCATCATTATCTTTTCAGCCAAAAGATGTCTACTGTTGGACATAGGCCTGTCCCAAGTGTCGCCACAATGACCTATGCGTCCTACATCCAGCTAATCGATCCACCTTATAGAAGGCCTTCCAACGCTACGTTTTCCAGTATGTTCATCTATTAGGTCATTTATTCTGCGAGCAGTGTGCCTTGTCTAATGCCACTTAAGTTTAGCGATTCTTCGGACTATATCAGAAACCCAGATTCTCCAATATACTCACAACTGTCTTAATGTTTGAGATCATCATACGTAGGTACTTCGTGGATAAAAATAACAATGCCACTTACTTGGCTTTTTTTGAAGCGGGAAATTATAAAATAACTTCTTTCGGCCTGTGTAGAGCGAGAAAGCATATTAGACTTTTACTGAGTAAAATTCAGTTGTGTTCTTTCAGTTGCACTTTGCGTTCCAGGAACACGGTAACTCATCTGAATACATAATTCCGTAGCATACCGTTTCTCTCTTTGGTCTCTCTCTCTCGGCTGTGATTTGTAGATCAGTAGTAGGCAGTTGTCAAGGGTTATACTCAGGTGTCTGAAAGTCGCAACCAATACTTTAGTACTAGAAATATAGTTCTGCATGTAGGGAAGTTAGACAGTTAGTCTCTTCATTCAAAATACTGGTCGTCTGCATTCTGTTAAATTTAATACTATCTTAACTTACCTGTCTGTTAAACCTATGTTACTTGCCGTACATATGCCTTTGTGTATATATGTACCCATTTATAATAAAATTATATACAAGTAGGTACACAGATATCAATATTTAGTTCAATTATTTATTTAGTTTACCCTCGTCCATGTATCACTGAGTGGCCTATTGGTGCCAACTGAATACCAGCACTGGGTGTCCGACGCCCAACAAATGTTTCGGCACAGGAACGCTCGGCGCATTCTCTACTTTCGATCTTTTTACTTTGTGTTTGTAATTGTTATGCTGTCTTTCCCGAATAAAAATATATCTATTCTGTTCTATTCTTTTCACTCTTTGTTCGGAGCCAACCTTCTGTATTTGTCTATTCTTTACTTCAGTTCAGATTGCCCCGATAGATAACGTGAATGGTGACGTCGCGCCGGATTATAATGACCGATGGCGTTCTATCCTTATCCCAGTAATTTATTTCGGTCAGGATTATTAGGAATCCACGTTCCGGTATGTAAAAGAATTCGACGTTTTCTATTTTGGGATTTAGATTTAGTGATTACTAAGATGTGTTTGTAGGATCGTTTTTTTACTATACAATAGAATTGTATGTGTTCTATTCAAGATTATAACTTGCTGAGTGTGTAGTAAAAGATGTAATTTAGTTTTGGTATTTAAAAGTTTTAAATACATGGCAGATGCAAATGAAAGGCACCTCCGTGCACAGAGTTCATCAAGTTTCACTATAATTATTTTTTCAGGTCAGAAATTATCCAATGACTGCTTTTACTCTAGGGCAAAGAGGGACAGCGTGTCAGATTTATATTAGGATCTTTGCCGTGTTGCCGTGTGTTTGTGGGTTTTCCTTTCAGAAACGAACCCATGATCCCAATAGGCTTTGACCCTTTAATCGGTGAAATAATTATGAGGATTGACATTATAATCAATGATGACAAATATGATTATTAGGCTTGTATGTAGCATTCTATAGTATCTGTACCAATGGAAAAAAGATTCATTCAAATTCTAACTAAAGTAGCACATTTTAGTAGCATAGATTGAGCAGCAATCCATTTATTCGAAATTCGTTTATTATTCCTAGCGCATACAACGGACTTATGGTTACTACCAAGAACTGGCTAGAACATTTGGATTATTATATTATTAAACTTAAGAGCTATGCCTTTGACTGTGCAGCAATTTCCACTATTACTTGCCAACTTCAAAGCTTCCTTATACATCAAGACTTTTGCTAACTCTCTCTTTTGGGTTAAAATATGAATGATTAAGTTTAATGCAATGTAGTGAACGTAGCATTTATATTTGGTTAATCTTTCAACTTACCGTACGCAAAATACGCGCTTTAGTCGTGGAGTTGCGGAAAACAGCCCGTTGTACCTATACCTATACCTATCTTTCAACTTAGCCAGTTTGACTTTTGTTTTCTCACGGTTTCTAGTCTTTTTTTGCTGCATCTTCACTTCCGTTAAATATCCACGTGATCTTTTTCAGGAATAAAAAAAAATTGCATTTATTTATTTCTAATGTTATCATGCTTGTCCAATGTGATATTATAGTTCCGTTATTTTATAATTTAAATAATGCCTTCAATAGTGCCACTATTTACTTTATAATGGTACCAATACAGTGGAATAATAGATACAAGGATTACGTACTCCGGCTGATTACCTACGCCAGGGCAGTCAATTGTTTGAAAGTTACTGTGGTTCTCGCAAACGCCAACCAAAACCAAATCCATATTTTTTTTTCTCTGTGGGTTTTAGTCACTTCCTTTCGCTCCACTTAGAGCGGGAGAAATCATTTGATGATTTCTCACTTAAAATAGAAAAATTAAACAATTTTCCTGCAATAACTGTTTGTATGTTTCAAAATTTTAATATTATTATCTACTTCTAAATAAAAACTAGTCTCAGAGGCGCTAGAAAAAGTATAACTTCTTCAGCAATTATGATTGTCAGAAAGTTCGAAATGTATGTGATTAATACGAACAACCAAAATGTCGTAGACAATTTCTAATGGATTGCCATTTGGTCTAAGCCCTCAAGCTCAACTAGGCTCAGAGAAAGTGTTTTTTTTTTAGAATCTGTGTTATACTTACTAAGATTTCTTATACTTTTTTTTTCATGTCGTTTGATAAGAACATGGAAAAAAGTATCGAAACGCAAAAATTATTGGTATTTCCTCGTCCATTACGAAAGAAAAAAATCTTCAACTATCCTGTTGCGTCTCATTGAGTGCAATTTGTATGTAAGAATTGAGGAAAATAAACTCCTATGGAGATCTGAGACCGTAAGACGGCCTGCTATCATTACTTGTATTGTTATTTTCACCCTCGATATCCTTGGGGACTTGAAAAACTGGAATGTTGGTGGAACCAAGATTGCCTTATAAGTTATATCTTTATTATTGTTTTGACTTTAAGATACCATGAGCATACTTTTGCAGAAAGTAATAATAAAATATTTTTGTTATGTTGAAGCTATTGTTTACTGAAATTTTTAACGAAGGAGTCCTGAGTAAAGTCATTTTTAAATAATTTTACTATTTGGCAAAAAATAAAGTACTTATTGACAGGGTCTGGATTAGGGGTAGAGCTTCTTTATATAATTATAAACAAAATCACACACCGTATGTATAAAAAAAAAACTATGAAATATCACAATTTCTTCCAATAGACCAAGTGATTTATGAGAAAGGTGTAATATTTGAATATTACAGCAGACGAAAGCCGAGAATTTCAAACACCAGTGCGAAGCTTGACCGAGTCACTCTAATATCAGCTATATTAAAAAAAAATTGCCAGTGATGCATTCAGTATGTCTTAGGCCCGTGCCTCATTGGGACGCTATAGTGGTGCTACTCGTTTGTGCAGTCAAGAAAATGCATGCAGTTCTATGGTGTGTAGCTCACCTGGCCACGTAGTCAACCATTCATATTTTTGACGTCAAGACTTAGCTATGCCACTATGGCATCCCAGTTAGGCACGGCCTTTATTTTATATTTTTTGGTCTTAGCTTGTCGATAACAAATATCTTTAGAAGCTCATCTTATCTTATTCATTCTGATATTAACATTTAAATGCAGCAACATTACAACAATTAAAATCTTGAGAAATTATAGGATACAATCTCAAAATTGAAAACAAAAAAAATCGGTAAATTATATTTAAAACCCGAGATATTTACTGTAAAAAAGAGTAATATCCCATTTTAATTTGTCTTGACAAATATCAGTATTGCAAATGGCCGCCCTGTCAAAGCGGGCTAAAGGTTTACCTTCAGGAAAATGAACATACACTTAGTGATGCCTCTTTTAGTATTTGTTATATCGTTTTCCTCAAACATTTTTAATATAATATTTTTCCTTTTAGCTAAGTCGCATATTAAAATTCTTTGGAAACATACGCATCCAAAGAATCTTAGTATCTAGATATAAGAGCTGTTCCTTGAAGTGCTTTATCGTTTTATTCATGCGAAGAAAGGTAAAAAGTACTAGAAAGCTAGAAAAGACACCTTTGTGATGAATCGATTAAGTTAAGTCTACTTTAGTTTTTCCATAGCCCGAGTGCACTTGAATGTTGGCCAGACGGGAAAAGTAACAAATGGATTATTGGGCGTATCACATAGTGATGATCACGATACGCAAAGAATGTCATGACAAAGAAGATTTTTCCATTTGGAGATATATCATAAGATTTGGGATTGGGTCGCCATTTTACGAGAAGTTTTATATCACGCGAGTAGAATGTAGGGTTGATATCAATTCAGGTGAGATACAATTGTACCTCTTTCACTATTTATTTGTGCTGAATAATTATGTTATGTTTGCAGACATTGCAATAAGTACTGACGTTACTTGACTAAAATATATTATATTTTTTTTTACAAAATTTTTATAAATAATTTGAGAAAAAAAACTCGATGATCAGATTAGTCGACATTAATAAATTCTGAATTAGTAAATAATCAATTTTTTTAAATAAATCCGGAAAAATATAAATTCTAGTGAACCTTTACTATAAATTCTACATAAATAAAACTTCAACATACAAGAAAAACAAATAGTTTCAATAACAACACATTTCGCAATAATTCACCGTTTTCCAGGCAGTGTAAAAAGTACGAATGCCTCCCTTGTGAGTCCTGTCAGTTTTTATCGCGAAATAAACAAGCCGTTCGTAGGCCTACATGGGTGTCCCATTATTTACGACCGGCGTAAAACAATGGCGTCTTATGCTACCACCGAAAGCTTGTTATAATAATAAATTTTCACGGTACAACGATATTTGATGTAGAAGTTTTTTTTTTTGTATTTTAAGGATTTTGTTGTTCGTAATTTATTTTAATTAATGCACTGACAGGTTAAATTTGTCTAAGAAAAATTATTAAATTCGTGCATTCAGAATTTATTACATATCCTTCTGATGACATAACAAAGATTTTTCCCTTGTGATTGTTGTTGTCGTGGTAATAAATATTTTCTATAAGTAAATTATAATACCATTTTACTAAGTTTGGTGATAATATCGTTTACGAAACTGTTTCAGAACAAAATTTAAAAATATGAGTACGGGTTTTTAAACTCTTAATCACTTATATTTTAATAAACTATGGTTACAAACCCTAATTATATCAATAGATAAATTTTTAACTCTATGCTGAATGTTCACACGAAACAGATTGCATTAGTAACGCCCAAAAAAATATATGTGCAGTTCATATACTACTTTATCTTATCTAGTAATTTATGAAAACCGACATATTTAGGTATTCAACAAATTTTGAAAGGAATTCTTCATCAGGTTAGCTTTATGATTTCCGATCAGTTGGAACAAAGCAAGCGATTTTTCTAACAAAGAATTTATTGACTATTTGCTTTCAATTCTTTGATCTCAAAGCAGTTTTCAGCTTATTTGAATTTATGTTCATTGTAATACAAATTCAAATTGTAGTACATTCAGTGAGAAGATTCCCATCTCCAGAAACTGAATTCCATTAATTAATTCCACTCGACCTGCACTAACCTAGTTCTGATAAACAACGATCATTACAACTCACAGGGTCAGAGGTGTACTATCGAACTGTCGACACAGGTCACAGGAGATGGATTGTGATGATTATAAATTGGGTGGTGCTACAACGTGGTGAAATTGAGTTAACGCCTTAGATGTTGTAATTAATAAACTAGGTCGCAAACATTTTGAAATTAATTAAAAATGTGACAGTTGATTAAATATTTAAAGTAGATTAAATATACATATATGTAAAAAAAACGTATCGGACCATAATCTTTCCACAATTCTTCTGTTGGAGAACAGAACTTATTAGGGCCTAAGTCTAGCAGTGGACCTCTTTTGGGTAAAATGATGATAATGATAACGGAGATATTGTATTAGTATTTATTTATATATACTATATTGTACACCAAGATAATAAATGATACACTTGAGTCTTCTATGCCAGGTTGCCAAGAAGAAATCGCTGAGTACGATAAGGCTGCCAATTGTGTGTGTTTTTTTTACTAATTATAAGGTTTCCTTTTATAAATATTATGACATTGGTTTACAATAAAGTGTATATAGATGAATAAATCTTCATCTTTATGTTTAATTTTTATTTGTTCAAACGTTAGTATAAGAAATATTTTACACAAAATAGGTATTAGTACATAACTAACTAAAATAAACAATACATATCTGTAAAGTCAGTAAATTGTAAGCTCTTCAGGACATTTTTCACTGCTGGTTATAGTCCTTTTTTCAAACTGCAGAATACCAAAATCTTTGCCTTCTATTTTCAAATTATTCTAGCGATTTTTGTAACGAATTTTAAAATATGCATAATTTTAACAATATTAAAACCCAATTCGAAACTAACCTTAAGATGCTCAACATATTCAAATCTAATTAAGAAAACTGATGGAATATTATATATTTTATTGTTAAATAAGTAAACAAGTATTATTAGTTTCGACAGCAGTTGTTGAAATAATGCTAAAAAAAATATTTCACAAAATATTTTTTTAGCCACCAATTTGTGGGCTCATCTGTCTAAGTTTGGAAACTTTTTATTTTTGTCTAGAAAGCCAGCTGATGTCTAATGTCCACAGTTTTATTACATGTACATTTTTTCTGTGGAGTTTCTAAACATAGTCTTGAAGAATCTTAGATGTCCTCATAAAAAATAAAGTGGTACGCATCACGTAAAAAAGAAAAATGTTCTCACGCACGTGTGGCTCTAGAAGTACTTAAGCTACAACCGCGTTGTGGTGAATGTTTGGTACTTGAGAAATACGACTAGCATTTGTATGTAAAACATGGGGAAATATCTATGAAATATTTTTATTATTAAACACGCTTATAAATTAATTTATGACAACACACTGCATAGTCACAAACCATCTAAATTCTTAAATTTGACATTTTATTTCCTAAACTACGATTTTTAATCTGGATTATTTAATCTGGCAGTTCTATAACTTCTCGTAATAATTCCAAAATTAAAATCAAACAAATTTAAAAAAAGGACATATAGTTCTCAAATTCTACTTTTAATTCCTAATGTTTTCTTTTTTTTTTCATCAAATTTAGGCCATTTAGTTGGAACAACCAATTACATGAAAGCTTCTAAGAAAGCATGCAGCTAAGCGAGATCACGTAAAGCGCCTCCAGTACAAGCGAGTACTATGCCAGTGCAAGCAAAAGTTCACTACAGGCACACGTATGGATGGATGAATATGAAAGGAGCGAAAGATGATGTGTATTTGTATAAGAATGTAGAGCAAGATTTTGTGCGTTTTGTGTCTTCCTGTAAAGAAAATAGCAGTGAAATGAGATGTTTTGTATAAAAGCTATAAGGATGTTTTTAAAATCTTGCGGATTTCATCACGCATGCGGAATTCCCACATAAACAAGTATTTAATGTAATACGGGGAATACGCACGCAAGACGCGTGCGGGGCGGGGAAATCTCGAATGCGTGATGAAATCCGCATGATAATAAAAACCTTTAAAAACGTCATGGTCGGCAACCATCTTCTATTTTGCTGTTTATTAATTCATCAATTTTAATGATTTACCAAAATAACATAATAATATTGTTATGCAATATTAAAAAAAAAGTCATATAATTTACACGTTTGAGTATTATTACGGAATGAATTCTAATACACTTTGTTATTTATTTTTCTTTGATGCTTCTAATCGAAATTTAAAATAAAGGTTAAAGGTGAGTACTAATATTAGCAAATCCAGTGGTAAAAATATGAGTACAATATTTTTATAAACCTCTTGTTGCCTAATAAGTAAGTATCTACGTAAAATTTATTCAAATTTTACTAAGGATTGCTGAGAAGATTCTCTACAGCAAGCCACAATTCAGTTGCTTAATACTTTAATTGGTACTTATTTTTTTAAGTGTGTACTAATTCAGTAAATATTGCGTACAATTGTAAAATGAATTTATAAATAGTAAATTAGATGATGGGATGTTTGCGGAGCATGACGTCTTTAAAGAGCAAAAATTAAGTACCTAGTCGAAATCTATTTATATTTCTATATATACAAACTTAAAATAACATTATGTACAAACGAGTAAAAAAGGCTGAAAAACGGGAAAAAACTTAGAGGGCATCAAAAAATTCGTCCACATCGATGTCAGTGGGAAAAGTGCCCAGAACGCTGGCAGCATTGCCACGCTGGATGGCAATGCTGATTCGTTGACTGAAGAACAGTCCAGCCCTCTGGTCACGCGAAGAGTCGACCAACTGTTTGCTGATATCTCGGACAACTCGATGAGCGCTCGGACCCCATGGCCCTAGAGTTTCAACCCCAAACGGCTCAAACACATAACTTCCAATGAGGTTATTATATTTACGCCGTTTGAGGTTTTCTGCACCTGCAGCAGCCGCCCCAGCACAGCCCGCCGTACTCAGAAGATGGGATGGCGCAAGGGTATCGACACATGTTGCATCCCACACCAAAGGCCTACCCAATTTCCAAGGCATTATAGTCATCCCATCTGGCCTCTTCCCATCGTCACGTGCCAATCCATTGGGTTCTAAAACAGCTGGCACCCCGGCGGTGACAAGAGCTCGACGGATGATGTCATTAATACTGGCATGCCGTGCTATCCGACCAGCGCTTCTGCTGCAAGATAGGCCATGGTGTCCGAGGCGGTCGACTGCTTCGCCACACTGACATCGATGTGGAGCTCCACTAGGAGCACCTAGACGCAGGCATGTAGCGATCCGGAAGGTGGTGTCACTTAGCAAAGTACCTATGTTAGGTGACGGTAAAGCCTGTAGCCAAAGGCCCGACTCCCATTCACCCACAGCCAGTAGGCGAGCGCGCTCAGCAGTATTGGTGGACGTATTAATGAGATTATTCCGTACCAACCTGCAGAGCGGCTCATCCCACTGTCTCTGGGAAGATGGATTTTCGGGCAACGCCTTGTCCGGGCAAGTGATTTTCCAGGCGCTTACTGCATCGGCCAAGCACGGCACCTCACAGCTAACCAGTGATGGAGTCAAAATTCTTTTGGTCAACTGTTGAGTGCTGTGGACCGAAGACAGGAACGCCGGTAGGCTTACACTAGAAATTTTGCGGATGCCGAGCCCACCAAAACGAATGGGTAGCGTGGCTTGTAGCCACGCTCGGTCATCCAGGGCCACATTTAAAATGGAAGTCAGAGTATACCGAATTGTCTGATCAATTTTGTCCAAGAGATGTGGCTGCTTCCATAAAGGGGAAGAGCGGAGAAAATACATGAAATTTGGTGCAAAACAACAATACCGTATGAGGGTGAAGGCCGAATGTAGGTTAATTTTAGAAAGTCTTTCCGAAATGTTTTTAAAACGTTCAATTTTGTCTTCAATGAATAAAGAAAAACTGTCTTCCAAAATTGGAGAACCTAGGAGGTGCAGTGTACTTTTATCTATAATTTTGATTTCGGGAGCTATTGAATAAAATTTCTGTAGAGTCGATTGTCTGTCAGTACTGTCAGGAACAAAAATTTCGCATTTTGAATGATTTAGATCAAGGCCGATGGATCGAAATTGGTCTTTCAGGAATTGGAAATCTTTCAAAACAGTATCTACCTCACCTCCCAGGGTTCCATCATCCAAATACCATAGGTTAAATTTCGAATTTAGTTGTTGGATGATTGGATGGATAGCCAAACTGAAAATGACTGGCCCGAGAGGGTCACCTTGTTGGCATCCAACTGCAGATTCCAAAATCTTGTTTTTATACAATAATTTAGATGGATGCCTATAGCATTGCCACAAAAAGCCGAAAATTTCTGGAAGTTCTTTTTTTGCTTCAGCCAACAAAGTGTCCCTGTTTACAGAATTAAAGGCGTTTTTAACGTCAACCTTGAGGATGACCTTACCCTTATCAGAATTTAGGAAGGTTGTGAGGGCATGTACGGCAGCCTCACAGCCCCCTCTTGAACCAAAGCCAAGCTGTAGGGGCTGGAATTTGTTTGTCAGTGATTGGCTGTATAATTTACAACAAATTTTGGCTGCCATACGCCTGTAGGTGCACCCGACGGCGATGGGACGAATGCCACCATCCTTCTTGCGCAGGGCACATAGATTGGCCCCGTACAAGACATCGACGATGGCATCGTTCACGCCGCCGGAGAGCATAAGAGTGACTAGAGCCACAAGCTCCTTCAAAAGCGACTCACCAGCTTCCCCGGCGCCTGAACTCAAAAGATCCTTCAAGTGTTGAGGAGTCAGGCCGTCGAGGCCACCGGCAGAACCGCTTCTGAAGGAGCTCACGGCTGCAAGTAACTGGGGTGCTGAAATTTGGAAAGATGAATCCGGATTGGGGGTGTCAGGAGGTTCAGGAAAGGTGAGGTCATCCGCAGGCGCTGGGTGTTTACTCTCCAGAGCTAAAAGTGTGTCTGGAGAGTAAGGCGCCACCACATCACTGCTGAACAGTAATCTAGCCGCTCCCCTAATGTCACCCTCACTTATTTAGTCGAAATCTTGATTGCTATGTTCGTAATACCAATGTCCAGGGATGTAATAGATATATTTTGGATCTAAATAAAAAAAAACGGAGATAAGAATGACAGGCTTCAAATACGGTTATGGAAATGATTTCAGATAATTTATCTATTAGTTTTGGATTTTGTTTACGGTTACATTTTAAGGAACTTTAAAAGCAACAAACAGGAAACAATTTGGCTATATGTCTACATGTTTATTATAATCTAATAATGTTGGTACCTTACTATATTGTAGGAACTATAATCAGTTACTTAAGTAATTATTAATTTTAGACTCCGTCCCTATCCGAAATTTTATACCAGATTTGGTATAGACTATATTTTGCCAGCGGCTTAACTCAGAACATAAAATAAAGCCTTTGTGATTCAGAAATAAAACAGCTTTCTATTGGTGAAAAATTTTTAGCTGTCGGACCAGTACTTTCAGAGATTACCTCCTACAAACAAAAAAAAAAACTTTACCTCTTTATAATACTCGTAATAGGGTAGGTATGCGATAATTTTGGTTACGAGTCTCCATAATATGAGGATATCAGAGAAATAGATGAGATAATCTGGGAGAAAAAACACCTCTTACATGGAAGATGCTTGCATCTCTGATATGGAAACGTCATAGGCTGAGTAAATAGTCAATTTACATAAAGTAACTCATTAATATGCAAACTCCTCGTAGTAACTACAACGTCAAGCCGAGTTCAAAAGAACTTGCTTTGATAAAGGAAATTCAAATATTATCAGTAATAATATAATTATTGTGTTAAAGTTAAATAAACTATGATGATACCGAGCATATGCTTACTAAAACAGTCATTTTGAAGTAACTAGAACCACACAAACGAACATAAACACACTCATTTACAATGCATTATAATATACTGATCTACTTTTTTACCTAAAATAATAATATTATTGTCTTTTGAAGTTGTTAGCACTTACTTAGTAGTCAGCGCGTTAGTACATAATATATACTACGTAAAAGTTAAGGGGTGAGAACCTGGTGTCCAGAAACACATGCCAGCTTAGGCATCAGTCTCCTACAGTATATTCTTGCTAATTTTTTGTATACCTATGTTTGATGTAAACTGGAAATAATTATTGGAGTGGGAAAAAGAAACATTATTCTCTTCTTATTCTCAGTCTTGTACTCTTGACAGAGTGGTCGTGGTCATATTTCGATCGAGTTCTGCTCTCTCGCGATACGACGCCATGCAGCTCAGTGTGGCGGCTTGAGAGTTTCCATTTACGCTGCAATGTGTCACCGATTTGATGAGGTTCGTCCACCGTGTTGGAGAGCGTCCACGAGATCTTTTACCCTCGAATTTCCCTACATAAAAAAAAAATATTATTACTATTACATTATTGTTTAGTTGAAAGCAATTTAAAAATAACGATGTATTTTGCAAGTCTACTTCTGTCCAGCAATAAACTCTTGTTCGTACTAAAGCTAGACTAAATCTAAATGAAGGCCTATATAAGCCCAGCTCCTTTCAACCAGCAAGAGAAATGGCGGCGGTATAATTACAACAAAGTAATACGTAGAAAATTAATCTCTAAACAACAGAAACTACATCCAAGAATCATTTCCACGTAGCACGCAATTGTTTCACTGGGTACAATTTCATAACAGCCTGGAGAGAACCTTAAGTCCACAGTTGTAGTTGCTATGTTCTTGCTTTAGTTGTTAGTTTCATAGTTGCTATGAGTTTTGGGTTTACGTTTATAAAGTAACTGTGTTTTGGATAGTGGTAATCCAAGTGGGATAATTTGTATAACATGGAGATGAGGCAAAATATTAAACCAATGTCTTCTCCTAGTGTAGAGTGGAGCGGGAGAGAGTGCAAGACTTTTACTGACTAAATACGATGCACTAGTTTATAATAAGTCTATAATAAGCATTCACTCTAGCCCTGAAGAAACCCACCTTATAATCGGTAAGGAAGACCGCAGCAGGTAAAATGTTCCAGTTCTGACTTGACGGGCCTGTCAAGCTCTGACTGCTAGGCCATATTTATTAGTTATCTAGTACTCATAGCCCAGGGTCTGCTTATTTTGGAATTATATGGCGTTGTGTGTTAGTTGTGGTATATTACAAAAATAAAAAACCTGTTTTTTTGGATAGGTAAATATAATTATTTTACTAATGGCACAAGAAAAACATAAGAGAAATAGATCGCAAAAGTCTAAAAACTAGTTGACTCGACGAATGTTGTTCTGCCATATACAAGGTGTCGTTTTGAAGCTGCAAAATATTTCAGGAGGTAATTATGTTAGTGATTCTCGACCCGAATCAATAATAAAATAAGTAGGTAATTTTTTTTTTTTATAACCGCGCTTTTTTTCACACACACAAACACGGAACAATAAAGGGCGTTTTCACACACACTAACTCGCAACGATAGTTTCATAAATAATGTATCATCCAATCATCATCCCGCACGCCACACCCTAGCCACGCCCCCGCGGCCATCGATCAATCGATTTAGTTTAGTGTAATTAAAAAATTAAATAACAAGTATTACTGATTATTGACCAGGTATCGTTTTTTTACATGATTATTTATGAGTTTTATTACAACCTCCTGAAATATTGTGCAGTTTTAAAACTGCACCTTGTATTTTACATTATTGAAGAAAAACATGAAAGGTGGGGGGAAGAATGATTAGAAATGGTCTATGATTCATTCTCACTCCTACCAAATACACACTAAAAAATATCCAGAAATCGATCAAGCCGTTTTGGAAGAGTTTGATAGGTTAACAAACACGGTGAATAACGATATTTTAAATTAGATAGTAAAGTCTTTTAATTTATCCTTATGTACCTATATGGTTTGCTGACGTTTTCTAAGAATAACCATTTCAAAAATGTAGACATCACATTAATTCGGAAACTTTTTAACTCTTAAAACTTTTTACTTGTTTCAAATCCCACGTGTTTGTAGCAAAATGATTGCCAAGAGGTTATTCTTTGTACTTTATATCGACGGGTTCCGGGCTAATTGTATTAAGCGACACTCTGAGCGATATAGACTTTTATACATATTTGGAATCAGCGAATTTTTCTGCGTTATTTGAGCTGGGTTTGGTGACGATCGGAGCACTTTTTTGTCGCTTAATACAACCACAATTTTTGGGTCCATTTTGGACTGCAAAGTATGAAGCGACACAAAATATTGACAAATTTAGGAACTGTCTACTTAAGCTCACTACCAAATACCAGACAGTCGTTTAAACTTTTTTTCCTGTAGCTACAATTTACATGCAACGCACGTTAAATCAATTAGCCTGACTTTATAAATATATAGAAATGTCGCTTCATACAATTAGCCTCTTTGTTTAATTCTTATCCAGTGTCGCTTAATGCAATTAGCTTTACCGTGTAAATATACAAGAATGTCGTTTAATACATTTAGCCTCTTTGTTAAATTCATACCCAGTGTCGATCCATACATTTAACTCTGTACATGAAATGTTAGATGTTGTCCTTTCAACCATTTAGCTTGCAGTAGATAATGATTATGTCGGTCGCATGAACTATTAGGATTTCATCAGTAAACATTTAAAGGTTATGGTTAAACCTATTTTTCTTATTCAATATTTGATTTGCAAGGTCGTTTCAGTTAATAACAAAATTGAAGTTCTAGTACTTCAAACAGTTTACCTTAAATGGAATAGAAACAACTCAATGCAAAATATAAATCAAAGCTTCCTATCACTAAAGCAAAATATAATGACCTTTTTTTTATGGTGGGAAAAATCATGTATTGACATCCCCCGCCCTTGGGTGGAGCGGGAGATAGTGTCAGACTCTTACTGACTAAAAGACCCACCCCGTTCCTTCTAGCCTTCATACCGGGGCTCGAGCGCCCTTTCGGATAACCCTGGCCCCAGTAGGCTTTGACCCGGCTTTTTTTTTTTTTTTATTGTGGGAAAAAATCATGCATTGACATCCCCCGCTCTTGGGCGGAGCGGGAGATAGTGTCGGACTCTTACTGACTAAAAGACCCACCCCGTTCCTTCTAGCCTTCATACCGGGGCTCGAGCGCCCTTTCGGATAACCCTGGCCCCAGTAGGCTTCGACCCGGCTGGGTCCCTGCTGTTGCTGACAACTCCTTGAGGCGCGCGGGAACAGTGCGCGCCGTCGACGACTTGGGCTTGGTCCGGACAGTTACCGGACGGCCGGACAGCGAGCTACCCATTGCTCACTGTCCGCAAGCCCGCGCCTACGGTGGCCGGAAATCGGGATCAGAATCCCGGCGGCGGCGGCGGCGGCGATAACGCCGTTGCCTGATGCGTTTGGCCTCCTCCTTTGCGAGCATTACTGCTTCGCAGAAGTCGGCGACCGCCTGCCACTCCTCCTCGCTCCGGACCATGGCCTCAACCAAGGCGCGGCGCGAGAGGTCTCCGCCGCCGATCGCCCCCACGAGGGCACGGCGATGCTCCGTCCAAGCAGGGCACACCTCGACTGTGTGCTCCACCGTGTCCTCCGGGCATTCCGCACAGTGACGACACCCGGGCGTCACTTCCGCACGAATCCGGTGCAGGAAACTCCCGAACGAACCATGTCCGGTGAGGACCTGCGTCATGCGGAAGGTAAGGACGCCGTGAGGTCTTTCCAGCCACGCCTCAAAGAGGGGACTTACCGCCAGGCTTCGACCCGGCTGGGTCCCGGACGGCCGGACAGTGAGCTACCCATTGCTGACTGTCCGCAAGCCCGCGTCTACTTTGGCCGGAAATCGGGATCAGAATCCCGGCGACGGCGGTGGCGATAACGCCGTTGCCTGATGCGTTCGGCCTCCTTCTTTGCGAGCATTACTGCTTCGCAGAAGTCGGCGACCGCCTGCCACTCCTCCTCGCTCCGGACCATGGCCTCAACCAAGGCCCGGCGCGAGAGGTCTCCGCCGCCGATCGCCCCCACGAGGGCACGGCGATGCTCCGCCCAAGCAGGGCACACCTCGACTGTGTGCTCCACCGTGTCCTCCGGGCGTTCCGCACAGTGGCGACACCCGGGCGTCACTTCCGCATGAATCGAGTGCAGGAAACTCCCGAACGAACCATGTCCGGTGAGTACCTGCGTCATACGGAAGGTAAGGACGGCGTGAGGTCTTTCCAGCCACGCCTCAAAGAGAGGACTTACCGAAAATATAATGACCTGGAAAAGCTATGTGACACTGGCGCTATCTCAAGAATATTTCATTCAGAATATATCAACCTACCATCCAGCAATACTGGCAAAGATACACTGATCGATACTGATATTGAAGACGAAACAGACCTGCCAGATTAAGCAATTTTCATTATGACTAATGGGAAAATAACAAGTGTTTCAGTATAAAGAAGAAAATTAATTAGAAAGTATTAGTAAGAAGGAAAAGAATGGTTGAATTTTAACTAAGATGTTATTTTTAATAATTTTGATTATTATTTTTTGTTACATACTGTAGTTAACTACAATTTATTATTGTCATAGGAGATTACAATTATTTTTGTTATTGAAGAAAAACTAGGGATAGTATCTATAACGAGTAAGAAAACTTCTAAACTTTTTTTTAACGACAGATGTTTTTGATTTTGATTACTGAGAAAGTTAGAAAAAAATAATAGAAGAAAATATGTAAAAAAAATGAAAACCAAAGAAACACTCTTAAAATTTTTTTTTGTGATTATTTTTAAAAGAAATTATTTTACAGAGAAACCTTTTTTTGTAATTTAAGAGATTTTTTCTTTTATCTTATAAAAAGTAGTACATACTTTTTAAAAAACAAAAGAAAAATCTCAAAAAGAAGTTCTTATACCAGGTGTAAGGGACAGCCCTCCACAAACTTTAAGGGCTTGCTCAGTAGACGAAACTGAACAACCTTCCACAAGATCTTTTTTCAGGAAAACAAAAAAAAAATCGGCCTCGCCATACAAATTGTCCAATCAAGTTTATCATTTTGTATGACGAGGCCGACTTCTTTTTTCGTTTCCTGAAAAAAAAAAATGTGGAAGGTTGTTCAGTTTCGTCTACTGAGCAAACCCTTGAAGTTTGTGGAGGGCTGTCCCTTACACCTTTTATACATAAACGTTAAATTTTAAGAATTAAGAAGAATGAGAATAATTATTTCACTTAATAAGACTGTAGGCTACGTAATATAAAGACTGTTTAACTTTTGATTCCTATACAATTGTATATATAACTTTAATTGTTTCCTTGGTAAGCTAAGAAGTTACTGCTGTTCCTAAGTGATGGTCATTTTAAATAAAAAACTTATCTACCTTTCGAATGTCTTAAGTTACACAGTTCGACATAAGGTAATTGTCTTTCTATTGTGTCTCTAATTACGACAATCAAAGAGTTAAACATTTTACTGTGTTTTTTATTTCTCATTTTATAATTATTACAAGATAGGTAGGTACACCCTATGTATGTACCTTTTAATTTATCAGTGTTTTAACCGCCAATTTCTGCAAACTTCATTAATCAAGTATGATTACAAACAATTTATCTAAAAAAATCAGTCCCATAAACTAATTAGCCAAACATTAGTAAGTTTAAGATATGGTATTTAAATCAATTAGCTTAGGTTTGAAATATGGCCAACTCTTTGATTAAACTACTTAGCTTAGAGCTATTATTTGCATGTCTAGGCGGTTAAGTCATTTAGCTTGGAACAAGAAGTAATAAACCTAGGCGGTTAAGTCATTTAGCTTGGAACAAGAAGTATTAAACCTAGGCGAATTAGTCATTTAGCTTGGAATAAGAAAAAGTAAAATATAGGTCATTTTGTATGAAGCGACATTTATCTTCGTTAAAAATAGGAATATTAGAAATAAAAATGAATTCGATTATGGGGAATATGTTATAAAAACAGTAATATCCTTCTTTTTAAAAAAATAATGCTATTTACTAAAGTTACATTTTTTTTTCTAAAAATCGAAACTTTAAACTGCTCTGGTGTAAAGTTTCAAAAATGTCGGTTAATACAAATAGCCCGGAACCCGTCGATATCATCCATCAAAATGTTTGTTTGAAGTTCATTCAAGATAAATCCATCAATTTATGCACTGTCAGTCATAGTTTTGATTTAGAGAGCAATCAATGAATTTATTCTCCATTTTTCTATTTTTTATGTATTTTGGCAATACCGTTAGTCATATACACCTCTAAATTTTAATCGTTTTAATCCCATGGAGGGTCGATCTGGTACATGAAACACTATCGATTTGTAAAGATAAAATAAAAAAATAAAGCACCTTCTTTTCTAAACTCGTATTAATTTACGCATGTACGAAATTAATTTCATTGAGAAAACGTCAGCTGAGCGAGTTCAATGACCTGTAGGTAGTTTGTACGCAACGCCGAATATTAACTTTACAAATCGACAGTATTTCATGTACCGGATTGACCCTCCACGGGATTAAAACGATTAAAATTTAACGGTGTATATATTCACTGAATGTAATTTTAAGTGATGAGAACACAGTTACTTTTGTCACTGTTAGCCTTTAGAGTGTTTGCCTGAATACGATCGTGATGAATCAGAATTAATAATGATTACTAAATACAATTTTTTTGGATGTACATATTTTACTTGTACAGAAAAACGAAGATGAAATTTAAAGGACTAGTTTCTGCTAGCGGCTTTTATAATTATAAAAAGATTTATGAAAATAGGTTTCTCTTTACTCGTACAGACTTTGGAAACCCGCTTCGCCTCCTTAAGGGTTTAAATCTGGAAAATTCTATAAAAAGAATCTCTGTGCAAAATTTCACCATTATATAATAGGTCCAAGGATTTGGGCTAGACATCGAAGAATCTGTGAGCGAGTCAGGACTTTGCCTTTTTTATATATACAGACAAAATGAGAGATAAAGCTTGAACGCCGCTCTTTTGGCATTTGGTAATTCCGTCATTTACTCGAATGTTTCACAAAAGTTGAAATGAAATGAAATGAAATTTATTTATTTGCTAGAATATAGATACACATAGGTATGAACATGTTGAAATATTTTTTAGACTCACTATATTCGACTTAACAGTCGTGCAAATATTTTAAAACATGCACAATAGTACAATAATGTCATGAAATTTCATCACTGTCATTAGTCACATTAGTCAAACTTGTTCCATGAAACACATGTTTATTAAAAAAAAACCTTTAAAGATTTTGGAGAAAATGTTCTTCAAAATAGCAGATTTTCAGAGGTCTACTGGGTTAGTTTTATATAAAATGTTTTGATTGCAATAAAAACTTCGATATCCATAAGATATTTATGTTTCCAAAATAACTAAAGAAAGATTTGTAATAACGACATAATCACGTAAGCACGGTTGTATAAAAATGTGTCTCGGTTGGACTCCTAAGCTGGGCATCTATCTAAGTCACGTTATATTATTAGAGAAGATGTAATATTTAAAAGCTATTTTAAAACTGCCAGCTAAAAGTAACACAACCTCTTTGCCGTAGAATTTTAAATGAATTGTAGAACTTTATGAGCGCTCATGTACCCATAACGTTTCGTTGACGTTTTAAACCCCGACTAGACTTTATTTTAGTCTAGACAAGTTCTAAAAAGGACATAATAATATACTTTAGCTTTTGATCAACGACCCTTTAAGGTACCTTGTCCATTATAACGGAGAAGGGCATCACTCCAAATAGTAACCGACGTATTTAATCGTCTTCACTTCGATCCACAGTTAGCTACCTACTTATATAAAAAAAACTGTCTCATTTGATACTCGAACATGTCTTTATACCTCTTTTTGAATAGGAATGCTCACACTGATAATAATCTTTTCTTGACGTAAAATGTAGTCAGTTTTAAAATTCAAGTGATTTCTGCTAGTATACTGCTACTTTTATTTAACTTCCCATTGAATTTTTACACTACATTGTAATTTTACTTCGCATGCGAGAAATATTATTTCCGTCAACCCATCATTATTTGTTTTCATAATCCTACAAACTAAGTAAATAATCTTTTTTTTTTTTTAAACATGATGTACATGATTGCATGCAAGAAAATAATGAAGCTTGTTCAGCGTCATATCATAGCTTATAAATTTATATGAAGAGATGGTGTTCAACGTGACAACATCAATCACAATAACATTACAGAAAAGATGTAGATACTTATTGAATCGTCATTATTTATTAAAGATTAAGTATATCATTACCTACAATTAAACAAGCAAATTATATCTGATAAACACACTTATATAGTTCTAAATACATACATATTACAGATAAATGACACCCAGACACAGAACAAATGATAATACTCAACACACAAACATTTGTCCTGGGTGGGAATTGAACCCACGGCCTCCGTCTTAGCAGTCAGGGCCACTAACCATTAGACCAACAGGCCAGTTACTAAATACGAGTCAATATCAACAATTTCTGCCATTAGTACATGTAATATTTTTATTGACAGACATATTTAAAGTAGATAGTTATTAAATAAATAATTGTATAAAAATTTGATTAAGGTACTGTCATTGAAATTTCAATTCCAAATTATAATTATTTCAAATGACAGTTATTGCCAAAAATATAATAAATGTCAAAAATACAACTACGAATAAAATCAAAAACGTTAATTTCAAAAACGAATAAAATGATCCTCATTTATAAAATCTACCATAATAATATAATACACACTTTCAGTTTACTATTAAAATGCTCAATTTACTTTTGAGAGCAGGATATATAAGACTAAATATAATAGGATAAATATTATAATACATACCTACCTATTTAATGTTTTCAATTTTGTTTTTTTGCAAAATATAAAAAAAAAATGTAATAAACAGTCGAAATCTTTTGTAACAATAAATCAGCGCTTTTGCCGTTTTTCTATTTTTCAAAAAATTTTGTTTCTAAGTTAGGTTAGGTTATTTCATGATAGGTACTTTTCTTTTCTGTTTTGGTTCTCCTAAAAGTGAAGGAATGTGGTGATACTATAAGCGACATGTAGCGACATCTATGGCGTCACGTCAGTAAGAACTAATCTTGCATCGCGCAATTATAGTTCTCCACGCGATTTGAACATATAGAACAGACCAAAACCATCAGCTGGGCAATTGCTCACCAGACATAATACCCGTCTGGTCGGAGGATCCTCCCTTTTCAACAGAGGTATGTGGCACTCAACTCTCTGTTCCGCATACCTCCAAAGACCCACCGCATTTAGAGATGCTTGCTCGACTACGCACTTATTAATTTTCGCTAAGTCCTTTTGATCCAATGTACATAAGGCCGCAAAAGTCCATAGGAACGCTAATGATTACATTGCTACGAACCGAGCGAGCGCGATATTTCCGTGCGTATGTGTGCGCATGTATGAGTATCCACATTCCACAGATAACACACACTAAGGAACTGTCGTCGCACTGAGCTATATGGTAGCATTGATAAAATTCGTGCAAATTCGTCATGTGCTGGTAGCCGTGTGAACTAAGTGTTGGATTCGCAAATCACGTAACCCGAGTTCAAATCATGGTCGGTCCGTTGCAGTTATTTCTTACTTTGAAAATTCCCAATCTATATTGATTTAATTGTTTTTTTATATTTCTATGAAAAATACTATTGCATTTTTTGCACTAAATAGTTGCAAATTACGAATGTGATCTATTAACCACAAGAAGAATCACATTCGTAATTTGCAATTATTTAGTTGTTACATCTTTTCGATGTTATAAGGTGGAAATAAAAAGACGTGTTTAATAAAAATGTTTATTCTTTATATTTACAAATTAAACATTTATGAGAATTGTGACGTCGAATTGTTACCTAGACAAAAAGTTATCTTGTAACCGTTATCTATGTTACGCCTAAGATTGTTTGTTGGAAGTATACCCACTTAGACCATTCATAATATGAATAACGTAACAATGAACGGATATTCAAATTTTAATAAAATAAAATATAGGTAATTGTTTATATCCAGTTATTTATTGAAAAGTGATATATGATTTGGACTTTGTAAACATTTTATTTTTGTGTAACGTCACAATGAATGTATTGAGGTCATAGCTTAATTGTTCATTTTCTTGACGAAAAGAAGATTGAAACCAAACCTCAATTTCTGTTAAAAGAACTTTAGTTCTCACAAGATAATCGTCAATTAGATGAGAAAAATAAATTGAACTATAGTATTATGTTAAAACAGTGCGGGTAGAAGAATAAAAAACGAAATAGACTCATGATTATTGTCAACAAAATTGATAGCGAGTTCACTGCATTCTTAAGATGAGGCGATGGCACAAGTTAAAAGATATAGCTGTTTTAAACGAAAGTAAACACAATATAATACAGTGTTTGTTAACGAATAATCACAGATATGTTAAAATAAAATGGTAGGCCATTTAGTTTAGTTAACATTAAATATTTAGTGCGAAACGTAATCGTTCTTGTTTGTGCCTCTCTGTCAAGTACGGCTTTTTAGCAGGTTTTCTGTGATGCACGCCTTCAGCGTGAAGTGCACGGCGAACAGTATCCATCGAGGTGTCATATAATTCCGCAAAATGTCTCGTTGGTGCGAAACCATTCGTTTCGTATACGTCCACCATATGTCGTCGCTGCGCCTCGCTAATAAGCTTCGATCTCCCACTTCTCTTTCGACTAGCAAGGCTACCTTCTTCCTCATATCTTTTTAGCCAAAGATTTACAGTATTTTTCTAAAATAAAAAAAAATATATATATTAGGCAGCTATACCTACTTCACTTCATTTTCATTATATAAAATGTTAATAATCATAATTATTGAATATAATTTTAAAATAAAACTGCATTTATTAATCCAATAACCAATCCAATAAACCCAACGATTTACGTATTTCTCTTTTAAACCTCATAAAGATACGATGAATGGATTCATAAATGGCATACTTTTTAATTAGAAGATTAATTTGTAATAAAGTTACAATTCATTAATAGCTATTATACTCACATTCAGTCCGGTTTCTTCAGATATTTGTGTTTTATTAAGACCACTTTTATGCAGCCCAATGATAGTCGCCCTCACTTCAATACTAATATTAGCCTGCATTTTGCGAATATTACAATACTGTCAACCTCACGTCACTAACCAACAACTATAACCAAACGACAGTTCATTTCGGTTAAGTTAAAACTCGTGTCTACCTCGCAGAAATCTAATTCTTTATTTAGTTTTTTTTGTGATCTACCTTTCTAACTCTAAGAAATGTGTGAACAAGTTAAAGAATAATTTAATATATGTAATGCAAATACATAACTTCCAATCGGGTAAGAACTTACAAAAAGTCAATAATTGCGTGGGATTTGAACTTGCGGCACGCTGATTTGCGCTTCAATCTGTGTGCCTATACCACTGGGCCATCTTGACTTATGATAAGTTGATGAAATTGTGAATTTCAATCATTTGTTGGCGAAACTTGAAAATAAAAGGTCGTAAGTCAAACTAAACGTCAAACGAATATGTTTTAAGAATTCTTATGGACTTTTGCAAGTGATAGTACAAGCAACCTAAAGGTCGGTTCCACAAAAAATACCTACCTACTTATTACAAATAGATTCCTATCTTGGTCAGTTTTTGCTACCTCGACATTGACTGATGTGTCTTTAAGGGTTCGATAGAAGGTCACATTTTGCTTCGTACATTTTTTTAGGGCCTTGTGTTTTTATTCTTGCTAGAACTATTAGAGTTAGGTTCAGGACTTTATTTTTTTCAAATAATATATTTTTCTTTTTCTTAATGAATTAAGCCCTAAGCGCACGCCGGTATTTGCACTCTCATTGTCCATTTATAGTGTCTCTGGACCTATTTGGCGCCGCCATGAGACACACATTGTTAGTTGTCTCTTTTTTTTGTATCCCTGTAATAATTTATTAGTGTCTACATGTTGTTACTACATTGTGTGTATCTACGAGTGTGCATGCCAAATAAAATAGTTTTCTTTCTTTCTTTCCTTCTTTCTCTATTGACGGTATTCAAAAGGTTAAATAATTTGGAATTTGGAGTGATTTTTTTTTCAGAGTAATCTGTTTCTAAACAACATTAGGTTTAGTATATCCAAACCCAAAATACGTGTCAGTGTTATCTATGTACAAAATTTCATAAATCAATACTGAAAAATCACAAAGTTATAAACTTGTTATGCCAGCAAAAATACATAGGCACCGGGCCATCCAGGTGACTGAGGGTTTGATTTGCAATTGGACCCAGCTGTTTGCTGGTGCCTAATATCCGTTATGTCCTGCCGTGACCTGTGTACTTAATGTCGGTGGTGTCTTAGTTATAACCTTAAATATTTTTGGGAAAAATATAACATGGTGTGAAAACTATTGGAATTACTGATTCTGAACAAACTATATTCAGATTTCACATATACTAAAAATGTTGTTGTATATTTTTTTTTTATTGATAATAAACTAGTGCTTGACTGATCTCACCTGATGGTAAGCAGTGATGCAATCGTTTATGGTGAGGCACACTAGTTTAATAAGAGCCTATTCACTTTAGCTTTGAAGATACCTAAATATTATAATCGGACTTCAAGGTAGTAAGTAATCATTTACTGCGCAAAAAAGATAAGCCTATCAATAACATCAATGACAAAATACCAAAAATTAAAGTGGCTATTGCACAATAATAAAAATCACTCTCCTCCAAACTAGGAAACAATGCTGTATCTTGAACAACAGTATACTTTCAAATGCATTGATATAGCTTTATATTAGAATAAAATATATGATGTAGTAAACTAATTGTATTGAAATGTTGTAACTTATAATTTGATTTCAATCCATTAATCAATCTTATTTCTAAAGTCAAACATGATCACTTAATACTATATTTCCTTCTTTCTTTTAAAATCATTCAAAAATTGCCTTTTAAATATTGCTGTTAAAGATGTGGCCTCCCATAGCTTTAACACTTTATTTAATATTATTCTCACCTATATTTTCTGTGACTTATAGGTATAGTTAAGATATAGACGAAGAAGAATTCGATCCCAAATGTGTTATTTCCCATAGGCCTACATGGGCACTTATAAAACGCCAGAAGCTAGTGCGCGGTTTCAATTGATTGTTATTTATTGAAAAAAACCGGCACAAAACTCCATGGTACCCTTTTGAAGAAATTATTAATTCTGTAATATAATACTGTGGAATCAATCATATTTTTTCTTAAACTTATAAATAATTATGAAAATATTTCCATATTATACAGTGTAGACCAGTTAGTACATTGCATTAACTATCTCATAATCCTATTATAGAGTAGTCAATTCTACACTGGAATCACGCAATAATAAATGTTAATCTACATTCCATGCTAGCGTTTCATTTTCATATTCAAATCCCTCAATAATTAAATTTTATTCCTGAAACGACACAGTTACTAAAATTGGGTCATAGTGGTACTTGTAATTTATAGGCAATTTACCTGTCAGTGTTATTATGAAAATACGTAACTGCTAGCAATTCAACATCAAGTCAAACTGAGTACTTAAAGTAAAATACATTTTAATTTAGTAAATTAAAGAGTCACTGATTTATTGTGTAGTAACTTCGACAAGCAATCTAGTTTCTGTTTGGTTTTAATTTTAATAATAATGTTATTCTACAATGTTTACACAACGCCATCTAGTCCTAAACTAAGCAGAACTTGTGCTATGACTGGACAGCTGTTAACTATACTTCCACATTTATAAATACATACATATCACAGATAATTAACACCCAGACACAGAACAAACCAGCCGGCCAGTCAAATATATTTTAAACATTATTTATTTTATTGTGCACATACACTAGTCTAGTATTTTTTGCAATGTTGCATTGAATCCGCTTATGTACCAGTACTGTACATGAACAAAAAAATAAGTCAGATATAACGATAAGTTTATAAGCAGCTTATTATAAATACCAGAGCTTAGTATTGGAAATATTGCCTGCGTAGTATTTTGCTTCATAATTATTCAAATAATTTTTAGCAGCACTGAATTTAAATGTACTATTATTATAATTTTAACATTGTGCATTTGTGTAGCTCAGGTTATAATAATAATAATAATAAATTCATTTATTTCAGGCTAAAAAAAAACCCATATTAAAAAGACAATAAAATGTTTTGCAATTTATTATAATCATGTAATTACTTACATTAAATAGCTACTCTTTTTGCTTTATTTACGTTCAAACCAGAGTAGCGCCGTTTTATATTTGGCATTCGGTGTATTCGGCAAAATTTTGAGGTATTTGACCAAATCATTCCGTTGAAATGCCGAATATTTTCGGTCAATCATTCATCAATCAATCGAATCATTTTAAATCAGTCTTTATAGCAAAATAAATTAAAAGAATCCTATATTCCAACCATCATATTTATTCGACAACCATATTGTTTTGTTTTCGGGCCTTCAATATCCCACTTTGTAAGAAATGATTTCTGTAATGTTGCACAACCGAAACCGATGATGACCCGGTAATCGAGGGTGGCCCAGCCACTGGTGCCAGAACCATATCGAAAAACATGGAACGCAAAATTATGGAACGGGGAACAGTATATTCGATTCGGTACGAACATAACCGAATATTATTCAGTATTCGGGTATTTGGTGAAACAACTATTCGACGCATCTCTAGTTCAAACACATATCAAATATTTATAGCTTATTTCAAGAAGCTTACTGGGGCCATGGGTTGTGCGAAAGTGATCTCCAAGGCCCTGGAACAATGGCAAAGAAGGAACAGGAGTGGGTTTTAGTCAGTAAAAATCTGACACACCGTACTGTCTGCCCAAGCGCGAGAGATGTCTTTAGATGATTTACTACCAAAAGAAAAGCCTAGCCAAGAAAATTTCCAAAAAGGTCTATGAAAGTAAATATAAATATTATGATCTGTTGTCCTTTATTCATGAATAATATTACTGACACTCAAGGACGTCTAATAATAACAATGTTACCTCCAACACCCCTCCCCAAATGTTAGCTCCTACTGTAATTTTATTTATGGTGTACAGTAAAGAGTATAACAATCGATCAATCACAATTTTTTCTGCTTTGGTGAGCAGTATCGAAATATTTCACAAAAATCGATTTCAAGCATCATACTCATATGGAATATAGTTTTTAAGTCACGAACATTGTTTATTAATAAAACTTGTGGAAAAAAAAATGACTGAAAATTTTTACAAGAATCAAAAGATTTAGCCCACATCTACATGGAAAAGCATGGCTTTATATTAATTTATTTTTTATAACCATTAACTTTGACAATATTAAAACCAACCTAGATATTTGGCACTGCCATTACTATTGACATGATTATATATATAACTTATAATAAATATGATACAAATATAAATTTATCTAAATGTCAAAATTACCAAATATTAATATTTACTTCACTCAAATTTGGACGTGCTCTGATTATTTAATTAAATTGGTTATTCCAGACGTAAGCCCTATTCAATTCAGTTTGCTGGTTGCCTGAAGATAAACAAAATAATATACGTGTACCTTATAAAGTACACGTAGCTAGTGATTGATACTTTGTTTATCCCTGCAAACATTCTGGAAATTGCTAGAAAATAAAAGTAGTCGTAACTGGTAATATTAGCAAGCTAATTCTTGGACATGACATAATATATTTTTTTCTCTTTTGATGGAGGTATTTGGTATAAAAGTTTACAAGGATAGCCATCTCGTGTAGCGTGGTTCAACGATATGAAACTATGTAGAAGTGATATTAAATTAGTTTTAGAACTCCCAATTAAACGGTGGGCTACTTTTTAAAATTTAAAATAAGGTATGACAATAAAATGCCTATTATATAATATTTTCTTCTTCTTTTCTTTTTATGTAGCAAAATAATGTTGGAGTGACAAAATTGACTTGGGAATATGCCTGGGCCTCAAGTCTGCTATTACTATTGTAATGGTCTATCATTGGTGTCATAATTGTCGATTTTGACAAGTTTGGTAATATACTAATATAATGGCGTCATTATGACTTTCCAATTGGCAACCACTGACACTCCATTGAAAGAAGTGACATAGAATGGTAATCTCGTACATATTGACAAATGAATATTTGAAGTTTGCGGTAATCTACTAAAACTTTGACAGTTTATTTGATCAGTGTTTTACCATTAGAACGTTATTGTGCAGTTATTGGTTTTAATATGCTCGAAATTATCATTCTACCACAATTCTATTACAAGACCATTGACCGATCAGTGATCGATCATTATGAATTACAAGCAGATTACAAACTTTTAGCAAAATGACAATTGGATCGTGTTGGAATGACGAATTTATGAAAATAGCAGACTTGGGGCCCAGTTTTTAAGATTGAATTAAATAAATTACAAATGTGTGGTAATAAAAATTGTTCTCAACTGTGTAACTTAAGACATTCAAAAACTTAAGACATTCAAAAGGTTAACTTACGTATATTATTCTTGTCACCGTATTTAATTCATTAAAATCAATACAAAAGAGTACAATGGGGCTGATATATTTGATAAAATCCTCAAAATAAAAACAAATAAAAAAACCTTGTCATTGTTGAAAGGGCTCCTAGAACATGGACAGATGCCTGATGACAGTTTCAAGAATCTGATAGATGCAAGATGCACAGGACCGACGTGATTCCGTCGTCAGTGGACGTTTTTTGGCTGAAATGATAATGGTGATGAAAAAAACCGTGTTATTTATTTTTTATGTACCTATTAAGCACACACACCACAGTTTAGTCTTTTTTAATACAAAAGTTGTCAAGTACCATCTTATTTATTTATTTATTATTTAATTTATTCTTCATGCACAAAAGAGTACAAAGACTCTTATGTATCGCTAATTATTTCATCGTTTGCCAGTCATCGTCATTCATCATCTATGGCTGTCTTTTTAACAACTGTTTGCCAGAAAGTGATATATTAAATGCCAACTACCTTTTTCAGGATATCGACGCCATCTTTACGAGAAAGTACTGATCACCATTAATTTCTTTTAACTCATTAAGCAGTAATTCCGTATTTCTTTATCGCCTTTGTATAAGGAAATAAGAGACTTATTTTTCCGCTATATAAACTCCCTAATTACATTCGCACCACAGCTTGTAAGAATATGTGGACAATATTACTCGGAAGAAATTGATTGTAAGGAACAACTGTCTTTTGTTATTGTATCGGAATGGCCGCGGGACATAATAAGGAAAAAAGAAAAGAATTTACGTAATGTTTCCGAGAAGAAATATTGTATTAAAAAAATACGCACGTTTTTTTTTTTAATTTTCTTCCTGTAATGGAAAAATAAAGTGAAGCTAGAAAGGCTTATTCTTACGGTCTTGTTAAAATCATTTCATGACTTCTTCTGCTCTTAGGCGGAATGCGAGGGCTGTCAGACTCTTTTTGACTAAAACTAACTCCTATGTTCCTTCTTTGCTTTCGCTCCAGGATCTCGGGTTTCTTTTCGGCAGAACCCATGGCCCCATTAGGCTTCTCAACCCTGCTGGGCCTCTACGGTATACTGAGATCTCTTTGAAGCGCATGTGAAATACTTCGCGCCGTTGACAACTCGAGCTCGGACCGGACAGTTACCGGACGGCCGGACGTTGCTCGCTATCCATAAGCCTACAGTGGCGGCTGGGGCTTAAAGAAGTCTGTTCCCTCAAGCTTGCAGCTGCCTCCTTTGCTAGCATTACTGCTTCGTAGAAAGAGGTGTGACCACGAGAATTGCCTAAAAATACCTCGTGAGTTGCTAGTTTGGCTGCCGCCTGGTACGACTCTCCTTGCGCCAGGACCAGCGTATCGTTTGCATAAAAGACTACGCTGATCCTGTCAGAGAAGTTGCCGTGCCGCACGTAGTCGTACCCGATGGATACAAGCGTGGTCCTAGTACCAATCCCTGCGGAACACCGCACGACATCTGTTGCTGTTTCCACTCTCCCTGATCGTTATTTACATTTCATTACAAGTGAATGTCTGCACCAATTTCGCTAGTTATTTTTCGTTGTATTTGTTTTAATAACACGGTGTCAGGATGTGGTTTACAATACTGTTTACTACAAAATCAGGTCACTGTAACCAAAATACCTTTATAATAAGCGAGCATTGTTTCTCATTTTTATTATATCATAGGGTTTTACCCTGGAACATGATACCTATCACTACCTCTCCAGTAACTAACGAGACATCTAACTGATGTAGACGTCAGTACCTACATTTACCTTTCTGAAGATGATGTAGGATCTCAGATTATTATTGAGGTTCTAGATCCTGTCAGAACAATTGACGAGCGGTACAGTGATGGGTAAAGTAGGCTGTCATTTTATGAAAGTGATGGTATCATCTTTCATGAAATTACTGGAGTAGGTATTGTACCCATTATTACAATTACAAAGAAGTTGGGTTGGGCTGACTTGTGTATGTAAGTATACATGTTTATGAAAGTAAAAAAAAAATACCCGTCACAAGGAGTCATAATCTTTATCCTACGCATTGCCTTTAACGCCAATTTCAAACAGCGCACCATTATCCGGTAAAACCGAACAAACGAACCTTACGGCCTCCTTTAACCAGAGATAGCGTAAAACTAAAGCTGCCTACCCAAAGATAACCAAAAAGCAATTCAAACTCACATTACCAACTTCTGCACTCATCGCTTCATAATCCCCTCAAGAATCAAACTGAAAATATCATCATTACAGACTCAAAGTGCTACCTCTGTAATTTGCCCGTTCAGCGGCTGTTTCGCTTTTTATTAACTCTCTAGCCAACTTTAATTGGTAACATAGTACTAGTAGGAACACGTAAAACTAGCGATTTAGCGCACCGTGTGCAATTTTCAACATTTGCTAGAAAGTACTAATGCAGATGGCGATATAAAATTATTGCTTTTTGAAAATGGAATGGCTTCAATTTGTGAGTATGATAGTTTGCATTCTCGATAACTGGATTCTGCCAGCGGCTTCGTTTGCGTGAAAATTTAACGTTATCCCGAGCAAATATTTCTCTGAACTATTCCAGAATATAGACGACCTTTGTGCCAACTTTTACCTAAGTCTGTTCAGCCTATAAAGTAATCAAACTGCCAAACAAACGATAAATTGATAGGTGGGTTTTATTTCTAAAGCGTGAAAAGTAATTTGATGATTTTTCACGTAAAAAAAAAATATATATTTTTGGGAACGGCTGGACTAGGAGGCTGGGGACGCTGATAACTTCAACATCCATATCTAAATCATTGTTCATAACACTGAACACTTCATCATAATAATTTCTTAAATCTCTTCTGCTGTTGGACGTAGGCCTCCCTAAGTGTTGCCGCAACAAACGGTCCTGTGTGTCTCGTACCCATCAAATTCTTGCAACTCTCACCAGATCATCTATCCACCTTCTGGGACGTGTTCTAATAATGCTGCGTCTTCCGGTGCACGGTTGTCAGTCCAGAATCTTTTGGCCTCATCGATCTTCTGTTCTGCGATCAATGTGCCCGGCCTATTGCGACTTGAGTTTGGTTATTCGTTGGGTTATCGGCAACTTTGGTTCTCCTGCGGATATCTTTATTACTGATGCGATCATGCGAGGAAACTTTGAGCCTTTTTTATTACACTTTGTCACTTAATGCTTATAATCTTGTTACAACAACAAAGAATTTGTATAAGGACCTACTTTTTTCTGGGTCTTGTTAGTTCAAAACAACCTATTGTGTGACCCTTACCACCTGTCTGAGATAGGCATCTAGGTTCGAAAAATTGTCGCGACAATTTCTCTTTTTCGTGTAAGAAAAGTATCTTATACAATTTGCAGGTACGACATGGTGTGACCTTTCATTGAAATATAATAGTGATGTTTACCTGTGTAAGAGGTTCTACGCACAATAACTAATAAATCTGTGATATAGATATTAGACTTTTTGACACGAATAAAATTCGAAAAAAGAACTAATATTGCTATTCAACAAGGCTATGTTGCCATTTCCAGATGACAGAGATGTGAAAAAATACTAACAAGGCAATGTATAGGTATTTTTTAATTTTTGAAAATATAACTTTTTTTTTTTAACGACAGTCGATCTGTACAAGAAGAGTTTGATCGTGATGGCCCATCAGGGGATAAAATAACCCGCCTCTCATACATCAAGTGTGATAAGGCCGTCAATTGTATGTTTTTATTTATTATAAGGTTTTCTTTTGTAATCTTGTTGTATTATTATTATTATTATTATACATCTTTATTGCACACCTTAACTTATTAAAGAATAAAATTTAACAAAAATAAGTGTACAATAGGCGGTCTTATTGCACAGGGCAATTTCTACCAGACAACCTTTGTTGCTAAGTTGCCAAGCTTCGTTGTACAACAAAGTATATATATAAATCATTAAATATATTCTCATGCGGGCCAAGAAGCGGGCAATTACCAATAGGTCTATCCAAGAATATAAGTGTTGCCAAGTAATTGGGTCACTACCTATTACTGCTAGTTAAACTAGATTTACATGGAGTGACTTTTTTATGTAAAACATGGGTATCTAGCCGCATTCGTTTAGACTGGAAGCCGACCGACAAAAGGAAAAAACGGAATCCTTATAGGATCACTTTGTTGTCCGTCTGTTTTTCTGTCTGTCAAGGCTCTTTATCTCAGGAAGTATCTAGTTGAAATTAAAGCCATATATTCAGATCTGCGGTTTCTTAAAACTGTAAAAAAAAATCAAACGTCTGAGTTAACAAAAAAAAACAGATATGTAGGGCCGTTTATGTCGCAAAAAATGTGTATTTCGGCACTCTCAAGGAAACCAAAATTCTTATGGTACTTTCCGGAGAACTAAAATCCTGAAATTTGGTATGAAGTAAGGTCTCATAGCACAAGTATAGGAAAAATCTGAAAACTGTAAAGGGAAAAAAATACTTTTTTGTGATTCAGAAAATTCTTCGTCACTCGATTCGGGAATCTCCGAACCCCTCAATGCGCGTGTCCGGGTGCAAAAAATCTTCTTGCGTCTCTTTACATTTCAAGCAAAATAGAAATCCAAAACATTTTTGTACTGCTGAATAAATCTCACTTCGAATTTATAATTACATTCCCTATAATTATATTCTAGCAACGTAGTACCTAGTTCGTGCTGTAAGTTAGATTTATTGAACTAAATTCAACGCCTGAAGCAGTAATCGTAATACTCTTGAGTTTCAAAAACCAGATAAACAATATGGCTGACTACGTAATATACAGGGTGAAATCTACACTAATACAATAAAGAGGTAAAGTTTGTTTTTTTTTTATTTTTTTGTTTGTAGGGGGTAATCTCTGGAAGTACTGGTCCGATTGCTAAATTTTTTTCACCGATAGAAAGCTGCTTTATTCTTAAGTGACATAGGCTATATTTTATGTACGCGAGCGAAACTGCGGGCAAAAGTTACTCTACAACAATATTATAAAGAGGTAAAGTTTTTTTTTGTTTGTAAGAAGTAATCTCTGAAAGTCTTGATCCGATTGCTAAAATTGTTTCACCGATAGAAAGCTGCTTTATACCTGAATGACATAAGCTATAATTTATGTAAGTAGACAAAGCCGCGGGCAAAAGCTAGTTTTTCATAATTATAAATCTATGAGGTACAGAGATGAACTAGCTTTAGTCAGCAGCTTTGCTCGTATAGCACTATAAATAAAGGCGAAAGTTTGTAAGTGTATGTGTATCTTTGTTAATTCTTCAAGCTGCAGCAGCTTGTTGTACAAACCCAGCCAGACGCATTACTTTGTGTAATTTATTTCATCACCACTGCTCTCAAAACGGTGAAGGAAAACATCGTGAGGAAACCGGCATGTCCTAGAACTAAAAATTCGAAGACATGTGACATTCACCAACCCACACTGGGCCCGCGTGGTGAATTACGGCCCATTCCCTCTTCTAGGAGAGGAGCCCTGAGTCCCAGCAGTGGGAATATGCTGAACGAATTTCAATGAAGCTAGTACATAGGTTGCATTTTTATAATGGAGTAACGCATACTATACTTTTTTATTTTTTTATTTGATCTTACTTTTACCTCGGCAGAATGTTTTCTCGAGATTTTATTCTACTGTCACACGAGCGCAGCCGTTGGCCGCAGCTAGTTATAGCAACTAAGTTTATGCCAGTGACTTCGTTCGTGAGAGTGTTTATAAAAAAAGATTTTGACATTTAAACCGTATTTTGACGGTGGTTTTGAAAAAAAAAAATTAAAAAAAAGAACTATATATTTTATTTCACATAGGCCTATATGGGCACTTATGAAACGTCAGAAGCTAGTGCACGTTTCCAAATTGGTCGTTTCATATGAAGAAGAACTGGCTAGAAATTTCATGGTTACTCTGTGAAAAAAAGTGGTTTATGTAACAATATTAATAGATATAAAGTAATGACAGTGTAGACCAGTGAATATTATGTACAAAAGCACAATAAAAATGAATCATAACAAAAAAAGTAGTTCGTAATAGGAAGTAATCTGAGTAAGTAATCACTTTTAACAACAGCCTGTATTATTTAAATTGATTAGAATTTGTGCCAAGTTTCAAGTATTAACCCAAGGAATAAGATTCTTCAAAACAACATTTAACACCCGTTAATCGCTTTATAGAAGTAGTTTTGAAAAACGAATAATGAAAATCCTTTTGTTTACTTGGGTTACTATTTATGCCAAGTTTCAAATACCTAGGGCCAAAAGAATAACATTTTACAAACAAATGAATTTCTCCCTTTTTATAAATGAGAACTTTATTTCTGATTTATTTATATTGTTGTAAAGTTTCACCAAAATCACATTTGATATTGACACATTTGATAGCATGGCAGGCGCAATAGCGTCTAGCGTCTGGCGTCTAGTCGTAAGCTAAGCAGAGCTTGTGTTATGAGTACTAGACAACTGATAAACATACTTATATATTTCTAAATACATACATATTACGGATAAATTACACCCAAACACCGAACAAATGATCATGCTCATCACATAAACATTTGTCCTGGGTGGGATTTGAACCCACGACCTCCGGCATAGTAGTCAGGGCCACTAACCACTAGACCAACATGCCAGTCAAAAACAAATATTTCTATGGCCAAAAGATAGTTGATACAGGTTTTGATGTCTTATGTAGTAAGCACCCATGATAGGTACAGGAGTTTTTTTTATCTGTTATAAACTAGTACTTGACTGCGATCCCGCCTGTTATTCCTAGTATAGAAAAATGTTATAATATACAAACTTTCGCTTTTATAATTTCAATATGACAGCATTATTCGCTTTATTAAGTTATGCAAAAGAAGTCTCGAGTCCGATTCTATCATCCTAATCTACAGTATATAGTATTTCTGAAATCGGATCAGTACTATAGGATCAGTATATTACCTTCTACAATCATATATTACCTCTTTATAATATTAGCTTAAATAATGGTGTCACGGGCATTGAATTCGACAACATTAAATTGAACTGTTTGTATTTCCTACGCACGATAACGCAAATGAACCCAACAAGCTCGTTTTATTTCATACGTCGGAATTATACGCTCGTATACGCACGAGTAATCCTTACCCAATATATGATGCAAGCTAACAAAAGTAGTACCTGCTTAGAGCTTCGGGACCGTTCGTGCGTCTCCGTATATATTCGTAGGTTCACACCTCTTAAAATTATGTGAATTAATAATTTCCCTAGCCTTTTCTCAGCTATGTTATGTTATCAGCTAAATATCAATATTTTATTTGTATGGCATGACTGCATATCTCACGCCTTAACCTTAACTAGGTAACACCACCAACATTGCGATCCAGTGTAGCAAAATATTTCATTTTATTTTTATTATATTTAATAAATCAATAAAATTTAAAATAATAATATAATATTGCGCCTCGCCATCAACGATTGCATCACTACTTACCATCAGGTGGAATCACAGTCAAACACTAGATTATTTAAAAAAAAAAATGAATTTGAATTATGAAGATATAATTTTAGAGATCTTTGCAATAAAATTAAATGATGAATATTATACCATATTCTATTATTAAGAATTTTTGTTTTATCATTTTTGAGAATTTTAATTTTATCTGAATTATCCAAACGCTTAGTTGACTCTTCGCGTGATCCAAGGGCTGGCTTCTACCTCGGTTAGAGATTAAGCATTGCCATATAACGTGGCAATACCGCCAGCCTTTTGGGCACACGACTTTGTCGACTGGAACGACAGCGATGCGGAGGAGTTTTATGACGTCATTTTAATTTAATTATTGTCCTAAAAAAATGCTAACTCTTAAATTATTTATCTCTTAATTTTAAAATGTATTTTAGTTTAGGTAGTCGAATTATGTTATTTAATTAAAAAAATATTCACTTTATTATGACTAAACTCTATTTACTAATACTAGTTTACCCAATAAAAGTTTTACTGCCATATAAAATGTCAAAAAAAAAATGGAGGGTGCGAGTAGGAGGCTAAAAAATAATCTTCGAACTATTCCCAGACCTACTAAATATACAAAAAAAAAAAAAATATAAAAATCTGTCAAACCTTTTAGCATGAGTTCAATAATAAATACTGTAATATAAAATTATTTTTTACAACACCTGCTCGATAATGTCGCTTTACACGTCATACAAACCTCACTTAAAGCAAGTCATTATATGCCTAGGGAGATAATGCAGTATGGCCGATCCCTAGGGAATAATGAGATTTGAATTTGGAGCATCAAGAATCGTCAACATTGTGAATTAAAATGTAGGCGCATCGAACAAGTTGACTCGAAATTCAAACTAAAGAGTATGTAATCACTATGATTTAAACTGGCCACCAACAAAAAAAAAGAAAATAGAATAAAACGTGCGTACTGACGACACGGGAGCATTATAGAAAATTGAAACTAGAATCTTGGAGTAGTGAATTTTGTTTGTTTGATGAACTTGTAAATATAATACTTATATTTCTCTGATATATGATTTGGTCGACCAAATTGTCTTTTAATTATCTCACAGATGGTGTAAAAAGTAGAGTATGCAACACGGGGATAAAGCTGTCTTTGTCTTGGGCGGCTTAAATTCCTCACTTCACTCAGGTTTTTTTATTAACTCCCTCGCAATGCTCGGGAGTTAATTTTATAAATCCCTCACTATCGTTCGGGATTAAAATCAGCAACCTTCGTTTCGTTCGGAATTCAACATGCCGCCCGCGACTTAAAGACACTGCTTTATCCCCTAGTCACATAAACTACTATTGTTAGACTAGCTTTTGCCCGCAGTTTCGCCCGCGTACTTAAAATATCACTCAGGAATAAAGCAGCTTTCTACCGGTGTAAAAATTTTAGCAATCGGACCAGTATTTTCAGAGATTACCTCCTAAAAACAAAAAAAAACAAACTTTGTCTCTTTTTAATATTAGTGTAAATTGTAAAGTCGAATGATTTTCATTTTCATTTGTAATGAAAAAACACAAAAACTGCTACACCGATTTTAGAAACTTTATCACTAGTAAAATGCTATATTATTACTGAGTAAGAAAAACATATATTTTTTACTTTCACGCTGACTAGCCACTGGTAGAAGCTAGTTACTTATACACGAGTTCCTCTCAAATTCAAATTCATGCAAATGGCGTCAGAAATTCGTCCAGCCTTCATCTTAGCTTGAATCGCCTACGCGAAGTACTTGGCCTGAACTTCTGTTATCAAAATAATGATGCTATTATAAGGTGATTGTGGAATAACAAGGTGAAAAATTGTTATAGTGAGATCAAAATTGGAGTTTTTTTACTATTTTTGTTCTAAGTATATTACTGAAAACTTTTTAGAGTTCGTACCCAAAGGACCAGGCCACACGGTGCGGTGCGGCTCCGGCGCGGCGTCTGAGCGACGAATCGGCGCACATACGGCAAAATGATCGATTTACGACGACAAAAATATTTATAACGAAAATTTGTTACATTTAATTATTTAAACAAATTTTTGAGTGGCTATTACCTATACTATGCAGTTTGACGTTTTCTAACTCAACCTACGGACATATAAGTACTGATTTTTTAATATATTGAAATTATATTTCAATATTTAATTTTTTCATTATTATTAATTCTATTAGCCGGGTATTCAGCCGCATCCGGTTAGACTGGAAGCCGACCCCAACCTAGTTGGGAAAAGGCTAGGGAGATGATGATGATTAAATTTTTTCATTGAAATAAAACAACTCGAAATAAATCGTAAACTTTGTATTATTTAAAAAAAACATTATTAATCATCTTCTTCATCATCTTCTTCCTCATTCTGATCGTTACCTAAATATGTTGGCATCGTGAGCATATTCATAATGGTATCATTAAAACCTTTCATTGGTTTTTTTTTCACTGATCGATGTTGACTAATCAGGGGATCAGAGTTAATACATAGCCAGTGTAAAATGTCCGTGTTAGTATTAATCCTAGAAGTTTTTCGTGAGTGCAGGAGTCGTATGTTTTTATATTCTTTTTGAGAGGCTTCCAATACGTCCTCGGATAGCTGACCCACAGGCAGAGGTAGCTGACTTATGATGTCGCTGCTGTGGATAAGTAGCTTATGTACTGACGCACTCATCTTGTACCATCCATACAGTTCAATGCATTTTTTTGCTGTTTCCATACAATATGGTTTGAAAGTATTTATGTTGATGTAATGGCAACTGGAAATAGTCTTTAAAATATTTGAAAACCTTTCAATCAATTCTTCATCGATTCCAGTTATTTCAGCAACTATCTCTGGATTTTCAAAAAATTTCCGTGCCGTGTTGCCGTCATTTGTGTTTCCACCTCCTTGCTTAGGTTGGTCCACTACTAAACTCATCTTCTCGTAAAACAGGTCCGTTATAATTTTCTTCTTCTCTTTTACTTGATTCTTCAATGTAGTGCCTCTAGCTTGCCATTGTTTAATATCAATTTTATATGCTATATGCAGAAGATATTCGAAACACCTTAGATAGGCATGTAAAATAGATATGCCATACTTATAAGCAGAAACATCGCAGGATCTTTGTAAGACCTTATCCAAGTTGTTTATGTCCTTAGGAGTTACCTTACAAATGTTGCATGCCTGAGACGATGCAGTTTGTGTAAGGACATTGCATGTTTTGCCATCCATCATTGTACAAATTGGAATATGATTAAAAGTGATTAATTTTTCTTGGAGGCTTACGGTTGTTGATGTGACAGATCGTAGCTGTTGTTCGGTGGCATCGAATTCTTGTTTTATGGTCTGATTTGTTTCTTTAATTAACTTGAAACCAATAGGGCGACACCACTTTGTCGATGATGGGCTCGGGTTTTTCCAAAATATCATTTTTTTTTCTTCATGGAATATAGACACTTCGAGAGGAACAATAGTGCTTAATATAATATTCGAATCGGAGTACTTTGGACTGTCTGCGAAGTGCTGTTTATAAATGCTGTGCCCGCCACTACCATCCAGCCCCCACTTATAGTAGACATCAATTTCGAATACTTCTGGAGGGAGATGAAGAGAAACAACTTCTTGTTGGATTTCAAATAATCTTTGGACTGTGTGATCAAGTAAGTTTTGCATGGGAATCCTGGCTTCGATCTCCGAAACAGTAATATTTTCGGGATAGCAAGTTTGCTTTATCTGGAAGATTTGATTATAGGCAGGGTATATATTAGCACCTCTAGCTTTAGCTCCTCTTTGTACTTTTATATAGTCTTCTTTTGTCATACCAGTGTCAACAATAAGAGCTAGCGCTTCCACGGGTGTATATTGTGTGCAAGAGGGCTTGTTGCTTTTTAACTGCTGCATTCGTTTCAAACTTCTTGGTGACGACTCGAGGGCTAATTTCATCACTTTAGCAGCTTTGCGTTTTCCCGATACAACTAAGCTGGATTCAGTTGCAAATGAAAGTTGTTCCGGAGAAAGACCCTTGACAAGAGTTTGCACAGATCTTTGTTTAGAACGCAGCGATGAAACCCCAAAATCCTTTTTTGGTCGTCCTGAAACCGGTTTCTTACTAGGTGTCTGGTGGTCTGCTTGTGTGTTTGGCATTTTAAACTCCTCATTTAACCAATCAGAATGATTTTTAATCAGTCGGTCATGGATGCGATGGCATTGTTTCCATTTTGCAAATAACTTTGCCACAAACACTTTAATTTTGAGTTTGACCGATTTTTCAAAGTCTTCGCCATATTTTACAATGTTTAATTTGTTCAAAATATACTTAAGTAAATGTTCAATGCATTTAGGTGAAGAAAATTTAAAAAAACTTTCACTTTTTAAAACAAAATACAATTCTAGTCTTTTAATAGTTCGCATTTCCATGTTATCATTTCGACTACCTGAAACAAAAACAACAAATACTCAGAGATGTGCATATACGTGCAGCTAAAACAGTTTCCTCGTAATAGCAACAATCAGTGTTATTGATAATAAACAAATTTAAACTGGTACTCGTTGGAATTTTTTAGAAAAGCTTCCACGAATTATTTTTCTAAAGCAAAACAAGATTATTTTAAGTCTATCGATATATTTAGATTATTTTTTATGTTTAAAGTGTTGAAAGAACTCAAAAATAGGTTTAAAATGAAGTACTTACTACATGGTAATGGATCCATATTAAAAAACAAGATTTCACTTCAAAACAACTGCACATTAACACAATGTATTCGCACCGAGTTTAGTAGAATACTGGCGACACGCCTAACAATAAGCGAAGAGTCGAACAATAGCGGCTTTTGTGATGGGGTCTCGCTCGCAAATAAAAAATATTTTGTTGATTTTTGACCATTGAAGGGTAAAGAACACCAAACGTATGTATTTAACGTATTTCAACGATTTTGTTTTAAATGCTTTTGTCGTCGTAAATCGATCGTTTTGCCGTACGTGCGGCGGGCCGTTCGAGCGGAGTGACGTCACTCGTGTGCCCGCCGATTGGTCGCTCAGGCGCCGCGCCGGAGCCGCACCGCACCGTGTGGCCTGGCCCAAAGGGTTAAACGAGACTTTATTACTAGACTCCGCTCTCCTTCCGTCCGTCTGTCACCAGACTGTATCTCATGAACCATGACAGTTACAAAGTTGAAATTTTCATAGATGACGTATTTCTTGTCCGCTATAACAACTAAAACACGGAATAAAATTAAAATTAATATTTATGGGGCTCCCATTCAACAAACGTGATTTTTCATAAAAATGAAAGTGATGAAGCATGGAGGTCACGACCTTCAGCATTAAGGAATACGACGCAAAGAGGAGGAGGAGGACCAATATTTTGTAGTAATTATAATTATTAACCACTCCTTATTCCTTAAATGAGAAGAGATACAATAGAAACGATTTTGATGAAAATAAAAAAGTTTTTATCTGAATTGAGCCTGCCCTCCTAGCCAAGTTACAACCATTTCGTTTGCGTCGAACGCTTCGAGTTGACCTTGCCGCCAATTCTTTTGTTCTGACCACGTGACTGAGCGTTGAGATGACATCATTCACGTACATTTGAAGTTTTCTACTAGCGTTAACGATTGCAGATTATCAACTTGGCTAAGGGTACTGATACTCCTTTGAGTACTTTTCGCTATTCCTTACAGTATCGGATTTAGTCATCCACGCCCGCTTGAGACAATTCATCCTGTATACAGAAGTGTATTTATCTTTGATCCAGATTTTACCAGCTAGGTACTAAAAAACGAGCGTTATTTATTCTTGCCACAGTGACAAAAAACAGATTTAACCTCAGCAAAAGGACTTGACCCAAAGGACTTGATGTGCCCTGAATAAAAACAGAATAAAACTTGACCAGTCTAGTGAATAATAATAATGTACTTATACATACTTTACAGTCTTTGTAGAGACCACTTCATACGCCATCGTTTTTAGGATCCGTTGCCACAAAAGGAAAAAGCGGAACCTTTATAAGATTACTTTGTTGTCGTACTGTCTGTCCGTCCGTCTGTCTATCTGTCTGTCTGTCTGTCAAGACCCTTTATCTCGGGAACGCGTGGAGGTAATGAAATAAAATTAAAACCATATACTCAAGCATGCGGTCCCTTGAAACTGTGAAAAATCAACCTTTATAAGATTACTTTGTTGTCGTACTGTCTGTCCGTCCGTCTGTCTATCTGTCTGTCTGTCTGTCAAGACCCTTTATCTCGGAACGCGTGGAGGTAATGAAATAAAATTAAAACCATATACTCAAGCATGCGGTCCCTTGAAACTGTGAAAAATCAAACTTCTGAGTTGTATGAAACCTTCGACGTCCGAATCCGACTCCCGTTTGCGCGATTTTATTTGTACAGTAATCTGTTGTTGTTGTCTGTGTTCGACCAAAAGTCAATAGTTTGTTACAAGCTTGCAGCCATCAAACATGATCATATCACAGTTGTTCTTGTTCAAGCACGAGTCAGATTCACATCATAGATTCGCTCGAACTAGTTTGTAGTACCAAGTTTTCGCAAGTTAGGAGTCAGCTAGATGTATGAGCACACGGGACACACTCACATATGCGTCTGAACTCAGTTACATATGTCTTTGACAACTGGATCTATATTACTTAGTGGACTTTGACTATTCTAGGGTAGAACTATCATGGAAGGATTGAGGTTGCATTTTATAACCTTAATTTCCAAACTAGTGCTACAAAATATATTTGCACAGTTACATTTCAAAACATTTTCTGTTTTTCTGAGCACACTCCCTTTATTTTAGGTTGCTAATCAGTGTTTTTTCTTTTGATCTGTTCCTTAATGTGTCTGGGTAAAGGTTTTGCTGTACCTATGTATTTTGTGGGAGAAATAAATATATTTTTTTTATTTATTTATAACCAAATTTTCTTTTAACAATTTTCAACTATGTATAATTTTGGATTTATATTACTTACTGGTTTTAAAAAAAACGTGAAAAAGGAAGACTGACAGGATAGAATGGAAGAAAAAATGTGTTGCGCCGACCCCAAATAAAACAAGACAAGGGCAGAAAGATGATGACTGGTCTTTGAAGAAACATTTTAGGGCAGAGCTATCATGGAAACTAGTACCTACGTAGGTACTAAATTTGTACAATTTTGCATAGATACATTTCTGAACCAAATTTCCTTTTTTCAACTACGTATCACTACTTTGAATTGCAAATACAATCATTGGTAGAACCGAATTATGAAAAAAGAAACAAAGCATCAAATGACCCCATACACTCATACATTTATGTATTTTTTCTCTCACATACACATGTATACATGACATACCCTTACATTGAAATACCGTATTCGTATAAAACAAGCATAGAGAAACTATGTTGGTACTTCAATGTTAGTTTTAGTTCGTGTCCATATCTCGATTACAATATTGTGTCCAGGAACAGTTTTCTACAAAAGAACAATGTTTTGGCTGCTTTTCTTTGATACGAATTTTATGAGTGAACCTGTGCCAATTCTGACGTCAATATGTGCCAATGTTTCTTTACGAGAGCCTTACGAAACTTCTTTTTGTTTTGAAGGTTATTGGTACCATTGAACTGAAGTTTTATTTGTTCCACCTTTAGTACGCCCGTCGACCCTAATCTTATTACAATCTGGCTCAATATATAGACTAGTAAGTAATTTAGTAATGTCCTTATAAAATGTCTTTACTTACAATGTGTCCTACAGTACTTTTCTTATTGTCTTTTTTAAGGCGAATACAATTCTTTCTTATGTATATTAAGTAGCACTTGAGTAAAATTACCTCTTAACATTTACTTGATTGGATTTGTTATTTTTAGACTTAGCTGGATTGCCTTCATGTTCACCAGCCGACGTATCTCTTTGTAAGCTTCGGCAGATTTTTAAAACACTTTTTTGAAGAACTCAACTTTCAAGTCGCAATAATGGACAACATGTCGTATATTAGTTTGTACCAATTTTTTTTTTTTTTATCTTGGATACTCGCGTTTTATTATTATATCACCAGATAGTACGCGGTGATGTGGTCAACGATAGCATTTTGTCAAGAAGTTACCTATTCGCTCTTAACTTAATGTGCTTTATTATATTTTTTTTTTGTACTATTACTACTTTTTAAAATACTCGTTGTATGAATAATAATATAATGGTTTATGTGGTGCAGCTCCACAGCTGAATACTTTGGGAGCTCCATTTGTGTCGAGATGCCCTAAAATTCCGAACTCACTTCACTTGATCTTAGACTAATATTGTAGGTTTGGCTTAGGTGAAACTAGTTCATCTTAAAATCGAGTTTGTTCGGTAACATAATAATTTAGCCTTTTGAGAAAAGGCGATATGATACATAAAAAAGTTAACGAACCTAGTCTTTTATTTGATTTTTCATTATTTTTTGTTTGCGATTTGCAAAAGGACACTTCCAATCTTTTCAACTCCTGTCTTTCTTGAGCCACTCTGTTCCATGTGACGCCTGCCACTTGCCTTATTTCATCATCTCATCTTTTTTGTGTTTTGCCTCTTTTCCTTTTACCTTCTCTAGGATACCGTCGTGTCACAATTTTACTCCATTTGTCTTTTCCTATGATCATTATGCCCTATGCGACCGACCTGATAAGAGGTTGGTAACATGAATAAATAAATTCTAATTGGAAACTAACAGATAGGTACTAAAGTATTCTTCCATGACAACGTTCGCTGCAGATATTAAGCTAGTCTGCAGAGTTAAGGATATAGTAACTAGCCACATTAAATATAGTACTCGCCATCAAAAACGGATAATGGTACTTTTTATGTCTGTCTTGCGTACCATATGCACGAAACGACTTGCTTGAACATACCATGAAACTGTGAATATTGTTTATTACAGCCACATATTTCTGAATTGAATTTATCTTAAGATTTGTGGGTGTTTTAATGTGATGACATAACGTTTCAAATCTCCCTAATAAAAACATTCATTTACTGATAAGTAACGCATACCCTGTAACTCTTGGGCTAATGGCACACACAGAATGTAGCAAAAGAAAAGCAATATCGTAAGTTTATCGACATGAAAAATCAAAACACTTACCTACTTGAAGTCACGGAACGTACGGTTTTTCGCACTAGTACGGAAAAGTGCGTAAGCTCACCCTGTTCCAGTTTATGTACTTATCGTATCAGGATAGGCGTCACTGGTCAAATCCCTTTTATTTATTTCTTACTAAGTATATTAAATACGTCGTTTAATACACGTGGAAAGTCACAGCAGTATTTGGCTCTATATTCCCCTCTCCTATGACTCAGGTGAAGTCAGTCTCGGTCGCAATGACAAATTTTACCCATTTGTATCAAAATATACTATTCATATAAAGGAATTTAACAAGAGATGAACTGAACATGCATGGTGGACTACCAACTCGTAAGCATAATCTCTTGAACCCTGAGTTTGCTGATAGCTGCGGCTTGGATGTCTTAGAAGTCAAGGGTGAATAAACTACTTCTTAAGAAGCGTGTTTCATCGTTGACCAAATCATCGTTTACCATCGGGTGCGATAGTGGTAAAGAGTGAAGCTGTAAAAACAAAACATAAGAAAGACTCGATATCACATGACGGTTATAAGAATAAAAAGGCTGTTACCCAAAAAAAAATCGCTTTTAGCGATAAGACCGCCCATTGTGACACCCTTATAAGTTCCTATTGTATATTTTTTTGTTTTTGGTGTACAATAAAGAGTATATTTAACTGTCTATCTATCTATACCCACTTTCATCAGCATCATTATCGTTTCAGCCGAAAGACTTCCACTGTTATCTTCCCAAGCTTTGCCATAATAAATCGCAACAAATACTTGTAAATCTACATAATTTTAAATTTATATACATTGGTTGTAACCTACTACAGTATTATTGATACAGAGGCTCTGCACTTGACTACCGCACTACCGGTCAGCTAGATTAATTTCTGCACGAGAAAAAATATCTGTATGGCCTGCAGGTATTTTTTTGCGTATATGATATTGGCATATGTAAAGGATCGAGAAATAAAATTATTTAATTGAAATGCACTTTAAAATGTAGAAATTTGAAATCTGGACCGCGACTTACTCATAGATCGTGGACGCATTCACAAACACATAAATTCACAAACATTTCTAGCAACCCGCCCCAGCTTGCCAAAGGTGTTACACTTAAAAATTACAATACGGAGATCTCCGTGGAGAAGAATGTGCAAGAAACTATAAATTTAAATGATGAAATGTATTACAAGTAGTTTTGGTTAAATATTTCTTGTCTCTACAATAATGTAAAAGACAAATTGTGGGTCCGATCACAACAATAGCCGACTGAACAAGAAGGCTATTGCCCGCCATAATGCCACATCAACAGTTTTACTCTGTAGTAAAGCATAATCAAAAATACGTTTTAGTGTTACTAGCATTTTTAGTCAATAGAATGAATAGTCGAATACAAAATAAATCAAATAAAAGTAAATATGTAACCGGAATAACGTATCAAAACGTAACAATAATAAGCAATGATAAAAAAGGATCGAGAAAAATTTAATAAAACAACATTTATCTGCAGTTGAACAAGAAAAAAGCAGCACAGCACACATGGGCTAGCAATCAGGAACACAAAGCACAAAGAAAACATAAACTAACAAACCTAACCGAAGCACGCAATGTTTTTTTTCCACCCCGAGTCCCGAAACCACATTAACACACTTTCCTAAAAAACATATTCAATACCAAAGCATTGGCGTAAAACTACTTTACATCTGTGACCATACATGGGCGGCCCGTGGGGAAATCTGCCCGTATAGTTGCAAAACTTCGGAATATTATTCATGTAATTTATAATATGGATCATGGCAACTGGCTGGAGTCCCACTCGTTTATAGCCATTTATGAGTGAAGTTAAACTAGTTGCTGCCGAGAGTTCTGCTAATTATGTTCGTGGTATTTTTAGCTATAAGTACGAAGTGCAAACTTTCTAGAAGTCCGGTTATATTATCCGGTGAGAGTCGTTAAAAAGACGGACAACAGCTTCTAAGTTTATGAGCCCTAAAGGAATTTGTGAAGTTCTCGTGATTTTCTTTTCCAGTTTAATGTAATTCAGTTGGATAAGAGCTATTAAACATTTAAATTCAATATTGGCTGTATTATGGCAGCCTTAAGATAGTTTTTGTGGCCGATCGCTCATTTGCAATGCTTTTAGACTAGTTCGTTTTTCTGTCACTGACAAGCGTACAAAGATAGATGGATATAAATGTATCTATGATAGTCGTATGTTTTGTGATACATGATAAGATCCCAAAATTCATTTTGTATTAGATCGAAGTACAAATGGGCGCTTACAGGCAAAGAGATATTATCCTGACATTTACAATGTCATTGCGGGCACAATTAAACAACGTTCATGTTAACGTTCACTAAAACGGCAGCTTTCAGACAATAAACGCCTACACATTTTCATTACACTTTACTTACCTCATTAGTTTTATTACTAGCCATTTTCTAGGTACTATGACGTCACCAAGTAGGGATAATGGCCGACCCTCTTTTAGCGCTTGGCAATTTTTACGCAAAAATATTTGTTTGAAAGTCATCGCCTCTTAACTTGCTCAGTTTGGAACTTTCAAAGGCTTTTGAGATGTTTTAACAATCAGGATTTACAGACAATTGTCCGGAAACTTCAGTTTTTTGTTGAAGAGATGAATATCAAGTGGTAAATAAAAATAAAGGTGTTTAAAATTTTTCATAGACCTGAACTGCTTCTGAAATTACCATGCGACGTCTAATTGATTCGAAAATTGTAGCGCTAATTTTTATTATAAAAATCATGTTTCGAAATTTCTTTTAAAGCAGGCCTTATAATGTTTGCTTGGGCGGAGCATCGCCGTGCCCTCGTGGGGGCGATCGGCGGCGGAGAACTCTCGCGCTGGGTTTTGGTTGAGGCCATGGTCCGGAGCTAGGAGGAGTGGCAGGCGGTCGCCGACTTCTGCGAAGCAGTACTGCTCGCAAAGGAGGAAGCCGAACGCATCAGGCAACGGCGTTATCGCCGCCGCCGCCGGCGCCGGGATACTGATCCCGATTTCCGGCCACCGTAGGCGCGAGCAATGGGTAGCTCGCTGTCCGGCCGTCCGGTAACTGTCCGGACCAAGCCCAAGTCGTCGACGGCGTGCAGTGTTCCCGCGCGCCTCAAGGAGTAGTCAGGAGGGACCCAGTCAGGTCGAAGCCTACTGGGGCCAGGGTTATCCGAAAGGGTGCTCGAGCCCCGGTATGAAGGCTAGAAGGAACGGGGTGGGTCTTTTAGTCAGAAAGAGTCTAACACTATCTTCTGCTCCGCCCAAGAGCGGGCGATGTCATTGGATGATTTTTTCCCACCATAAAAAAAAAATGCGTTATAATGTTATTAAGGTCATATTTATATTTGAAGAGCAAAACAGTCATAATAGGAAGGAACACAATGAATTCTTTATAATAATGTACAACAAATCCAAAATCACAAGAGCTTTTATGTAACTTAATTGTCATAGCAACTGCCAATTTTGTCTTTGATATCAAATGATTCCTTCCTCGAAATTTTCCTCTTAACCCAAAAAAGGATCAACTCGTTTTAAAATATATCAGTTGGGTTGTTATGAAACCTTACAATATGCTGAATTCCCGTACAAAAATATACTTCCGCATCCGTAAAGTTTTGGCGGTATTGTGACGGAGATCTAATATCAGAAATGAAATTTCAACTTAGGTATATAAAACTCGAAACATGTTTTGGCTTCCTTGTTACTGCTATCTTTAGTTTTAATAACAGTAAGCAGCTGTTGATTAGTGGAGTTAGTTTATTTTAAGTGTCAATAAGATTTTATTTTTGTCCTCAATAAAATAAAATAAAAAATCGCTCGCTATAAAAAGTCACTGCAGAATTGTTTGAAAGTGTTACCGTAGCCCTGAAACACAAAGAACACAGCGCAGAAAAAAAATGATGTAGAAGTTGTTTGATGATTCCCTACCCAAAAGATAGGGATAATGCTGCAAAACTTATTTTTGAAATAATTGATTGCATCTTCTTTTTAGGGTTCCGTAGCCAAATGGCAAAAAACGGAACCCTTATAGATTCGTCATGTCTGTCTGTCTGTCTGTCTGTCTGTCTGTCTGTCTGTCTGTCTGTCTGTCTGTCCTTCTGTCCGTCCGTATGTCACAGCCATTTTTTTCCGAAACTATAAGAGCTATACTGTTGAAACTTAGTAAGTAGATGTATTCTGTGAACCGCATTAAGATTTTCACACAAAAATAGAAAAAAAGCAATCAATTTTGGGGGTCCCCATACTTAGAACTGAAATTCAAAAATTTTTTTTTCATCAAACCAATACGTGTGGGGTATCTATGGATAGGTCTTCAAAAATGATATTGAGGTTTCTAATATCATTTTTTTCTAAATTGAATAGTTTACGCGTGAGACACTTCCAAAGTGGTAAAATGTGTGTCCCCCCCCCCTGTAACTTCTAAAATAAGAGAATGACAAAACTAAAAAAAATATATGATGTACATTACTATGTAAACTACCAACGAAAATTGGTTTGAGCGAGATCTAATAAATAGTTTTTTTTAATACGTCATAAATCTAAAAAAATATTTTTTTATTAAAACATCGATCAAAGTTACAACGAACTACAAGAACTTTTATATTATGTTACTTGCTGCTACGGAACCCTCCATGGGCGAGTCCGACTCGCACTTGGCCGGTTTTTTTCCGTTCGTATTTTATTTTTATTTTTAGTAATGCTTGTAAGCAGTGATGCAATCGTTTATATTGAAGCGCACTAGTTCATTAAGAGCCTATTCATTCATCATAGCCTTTAAGACACCTAAATTAAAACCGAATGGGAAGGCCGCTTCAGGTTAATTGTTCCAAACTTCCCATATACGCAATAAAAACGTTGTCTAGCTATACCTCCATAACTGACTCTGCTGGATGGCTGAAGTTATATCCTTGATTATAGAATTTCAATTGTATTTAAATGGAGATTAAAACTCAACATTAAAGACAAAAATGATAATGTCACAAAATTAACAAATCTCCAATTATTTACGCAGGTACTTACAAAAACAGGGTGGGCCTAAGGCGTTAATGAAGCCGTTTTACGAGACTCGATTCATTTTCACTTGTCATCGCCTGACGTCACAGCTAAAAACAAACATCATGTAAAAATAGAGCGTGAGTGTTCTTTTTAATGAATGTTTTGTTCTTACCTTTTTTAAGGCTTTTATCGAAATTCTGCTGCTTTATTCATAGAACAATGGGCACATAGTTTTGTTTAGGAACTTTATAAAACATTTAATTAGAGAAAATACTCTGAGAATGGCCCTCGCAAAAATGTCTTTGGAAGTAAAAGCTGTATCAAAAATCAATATTATCTCCATATTATATAGCTATAAAACCTTTTCACTTATATAAAACTTTCCTGTTGACAAAATACAAACATATTTTTCAAGACATTACGTTACACAAGGTGAAATGTACCTTGACATATCCGGAATGTTATTTTATAAATTATGAACACATCTCTCTGCTCGGGACCGTCAGGGGACTGAAACTGGGGATAATAATTTTTCGTCAGCCTTAAAAGCATCAGCAGGTTAAGTAAGTGCTTAAGGCAGCGAGCCAGGACAAATAAGTTACGTAAGGCATTTAAAGGCGCCTCTGGGAGGTGAGCGATAGTGCTGTACCTATGTAGGGTTATATCGATAGTGTTTTTTTTTTCGTGACATCAAATTGTTTTTATTAGAAACCGTAAAATATTTACAAAAATTTTTGATACAGAAAAATAGTCCATTAAACTCGGTTTCTTAAAAATAGATTGGTTTTTGTGTAAATACTAACTGTTCTCATTCAAATTCGGTTGGCGCGAAATGCTAATTGATAGCAAACTGATCGGTCACGTGTGGTTGTGATGATAAAATAATAAAAACAATGGTTCAACTGGTAGACCAAAAATATATCAAAAGCCATTTTTGCGAAAATAAAATAATGTTTACAACATACGCCTAAAATTAAATATTTGAAACAAGCAAAAAAAAAAATGGATTATCAGCAGGAACTATTGTTTTGCCAACATCTGTTAATATTAGTGTAAAAACATTTTTATGAACAACTTTTTCAATGTTTATTTATTTATTTATTTAAACTTTATGTACAATAGTGGTACATAGGTGGACTTAATGCCACAAGGCATGTTTACGTTTTGGTATATACGTCTGCTTAATTTTATTGCTCTATGCTAGTAGTTTCTATTCTGCTGCTGGATGAGAAAAGATAAAATGAATTAATAAAACATAGTTACGTACTGTGGTTTATTTCTAAGTTATTAAATAAATAATTATTGAAGCAATATACGATTCATTTAATTTCAAAATGATTGATCACGTATTTTATTTGCCAGGCAAATAATAATATTTCTCAAACCGAGACGGTGTTTTCTTCTACATTTTTATAGATATTAATAATCGATCCTACACTGAGCCAACCCTACACTACTAAAGATCCCGACTTATCGGTCGAGTGTGTAACGGAAAAGGCCAGGTAAATAGGCACATTGAAAATTAAATTACTTCGTGTACAAGTACATAACTTAGTCACTTAGAGGAAATAACGCGATATAAAAGATGGTAATCAATTTGTAATCATATTGATCGTTCTTTATTATAAGGAAATTGAAAGTCGTTTCTTAGTTTCTTAAGATAATTTTTACTGTGAAGGATGCTTATTGCATTTTTTATTTTTTATTCATTTGTCACTAGGCCATATTGTGAAGTTGATCATTTGTGAGCAAAACCTAAAACTGATTATCCGTAACCTAGAAAGGTAAGACACAATAGGAATCTATTTTGATTCCCAAAACAAACTAATAAAATAAAAAAGTGCAGTCACTTTCAAAAATATGATCAAACAGTTTTTTTCTGATTCGCTGTGATGAAAGAACCACATGCTGGGATTTCATGAACACAATTTCCGTGAAAATTGTGTTGTCATTTACAGGCTGGTGCATGATGTGATGTAGGGATATCATTCTAATATTAATTAAGACTGGTTCTCTAAACCAAATGTATTTGTAATGGTAACAATAGGCAGTAAAGGTTGTCTTAGTATCATAGCATAGCCTGCTATGACATTAGAAGAGTCCTATTCCACTCGCCTATTGTCAACATCGAACATAGTTTGAAGGCTTGTTGCTTTATCTAACGCAATCCAACACGACGTTTGATGAAAAGGCAATGCAACAGAGTTTTCAGAGTTAACGCCTGAAAACTCTGTTGCAATTCGGTAGTTCCGTGATTTACTCGAATATTTCACAAAATTTGTTCCAGGAAATACGTGTTTTTTATTAAACCCTATAAAGTTTTTCAGAAAAATTCTCATTATTCTCATATCTTGATTAAATATGTAAGACTTCTATTGATGTACTTCTTATATTTTTAGACATGAGTACATTATGGAGGGCCAAAGTTCACGTAAAATAGCAGATTTTTTCTAGATTAGTTATGACTAGATTCATCATCATCATCATCATCATATCAGCCGAAAGACGTCCACGGTTGGACATAGGCCTCTCCCAAGCGTCGCCACAATGACTAGATTAGTTTTACAAAATCTTTTGATTTCTATAGATGTCTAGATAATATTCACAAGATGCTGAGAGCTGTGTATAAAAAATATCTAAAGAAAAGTGTGTAATAACGTCACAATCACATAAGAGCAGTTGTATGAAAATGTACCTTGAAAAGGACGCTCATAAGACCACACGACTATATACTATAAAAGTGAAAGTTTGTGTTATGTGTGTGTCTATATTTTTTATTCCTTCACTTTCAAACGCTTTTATGACTTGGGATACAATTTGGCGAGTAAACCATGTCTAATAATATTTGACATTTCGACTTCACGGCGTTACGCGTGTAAAGCGTCTGGTGTTTAATAAATATTAAAAAGATTAAAAAATCTGTAGGAAATGATCATGTACTGATACAACTCTGCAATTTCTTCCTATCTCAAATAATATACGGTTTCACTAGATATAGATACGAAAGCAAACAAAGGAAAAACTTAATCCAGTAAATTCTGGCATTAACAATTACAAAAAGTATCCGACAGCGGTTTTATGCTTTATAACGACACTGCTCAAACTCAACCCTTTAAGTGAAAAAGAGCAGAAATGTATGTAAACACATCTGGGTAAAAGCCTGAATCATGCAGAGAATATGCTCGCCCCACTTTTGAGGAATCCACTCGAAAACTAAAAAGTAATAAAAGTACTGTCATGCACAGCTTGCTCGTTCTCCCAGAAAACACATAAGTTAAATTTTATATGAATAAAACTGAAAATATTATGCAGGTGATATATCACAAGGTTTTACCTCGGCATCGTTTGACTAAGTATTTTAGACGTTATGTTTCCTTGGTAAAGCTGGTCGTAAAAGACTGAAAATTTATCTTTTTCATGTCGTATCAAGCGGATAATGAAAGAGATTAGATGGTCTGGATACTAGCGTTTGCCAATTTATGACTTGCTTTTAGTTGTAGTTAGAAGCGCTGCTGCAGAATATTTTTTTATTGATACTAAAAAAACGAAGATAATCTTTAAAATTTTCTCTCACTTTCCAGCACGAGCTTAAAATAATTTAAATTGAAGAAAAATGGTCCGCTATTTAAAAATGTTGGTAGCCTAATTAGGTTATAGGGTACACTTTATTACATATTTTCGTCGGCTACTCTTCTTTACGACATACATGGATGGATGGTCATTCATTATAAATTCATTAATTTTTCAGATATTTTTTTTATGTTTGTCGGATATTCTTTTTATGATAATTATTATTACGACAAAGATTGTACAACTTTAAGGTATTTTTTTAGAACTAATATATTTATTATTAAGAACTCATGTAAAATATACCAAAAATCCCGCCATCAATGTTTTTTTTATTATTTTATATTCTCATGAGTGCACACTCAACTATGAAGTGTAATTTTTTGTTCTCCATGCATATTAGGTTATCTAATGCAAGCAAAAAAAAGTCAAGTGTATAATTAAAATTGCTATTACAGGTTTATTTGATAACTTTATCTACACTGAAACCGTTTTGCAAAGAATTTTCGTATTGATAGCGAAGACCAACCTAAATTTTTGTAAAAATGAACGCTATTCCAACCACACTGTAGGTTAAAGCCATCATTTACCCAATCCCAACGCTACCTAAAAATGAAACTCCTAACACGAGCACACGATGACTTAACATTTAACTTCTTAATGGTCTGAATCGACTGCAATCATTACGATAAGATCTGAACCCGTTCGTAATGTATGAGAGTCCATACGTTTGAACCAGAGAGCTCGGAATCGCCATGCTGTGTGAACTACAGAAGTGACTTGTGACGCTATGCATGCATATGCAACTGGGTTATTGCAAAAAACTAATTTTGTGATCATTTCAGATAAAATAGAAGTTTTCCGTAAATCATTATTGCATAGAATTTGATCAATTATAGCGACACTTTCGAATGGTATATAGTGTAATGGTATATAGTGTAATGGTGTGTAGTGTAGTGTGATTTTTTTTCTAAATCAACAGATCCGAGTAATGCAATTTTAGTTTTCAATTACGAATGAAAACTAGAATTGCATTATGTTTCAGTTTATGCTATTGCTTGATTATGTTATGATTTGGTATATTTAAATCGTATGAAAATGTTAGTTATAATCTGAACAAGATTTAAAAAAATATATCGGATTCCCGAGTTTTAAACATGTTACAATGAAAAGTATTTTATTTTATCTCAAAAATTTAGGCATATTAAAGTCTGTTGAGATAGGTAGAGGCATACTTCACCCACGCAGTGTTCGCAGAGCACAAATGTCGGCGGTTATAGTGAGTCAAAACTGCGACGTTCCATCAATTTCCATGAGAAGTTTGGATGTTCATTGACACGTTTGGCTTATAATATATAGGCGAACTAAAAAAAAAAAATTAAAAATAATGTATTAAAACTCAAAATTTAAAAATTTTATTTACCTTTTAATTTGAAGTTATTTATACACTAGGTCGAAGTCTTTAAGTCGAGAATGAATAGTTTTCTTCTAGGTAAGCGCGTCCCATCGTCAACCGCATCGTCGCTTTCCATCAGGCGAGATAGTGGTTGTCAAGCGCGATACTATCAACAATAAAAAATAAGGTACTACTAGAGGAGAGCAGTGGTGGCCAAGTGGTAATGGCTCCGACTTTCGAGTTGTAGGTCGTGGGTTCGAACCCTGTCAGGCGCATTACTTAGTGTAATTTATTTCATTACCACTGCTCTCAAAACGATGAAGGAAAACATCGCGAGGAAACCGGCATGTCCTAGAACTAAAAATTCGAAGACATGTGACATTCATCAACCCGCACTAGGCCAGCATGGTGGATTACGGCTCATTCCCTCTCCTAGAGAGGAGGCCTGAGTCCTAGCAGTGGGAACAATAAAAGCTGATGATGAGGTACTACTAGCTGTTTTGCCCATAAGACGGTAGATAAATGTACAAATGGAATATACTCCCGGGATAAAAAGTATCCTATATGCTATTCCAGAACACGGTTTTCTCATGTATTAAGTTTGATCGGAATTCTTTCAGCTTTTTATGAGTGAAGAAGTAACAAACATACACACACACTCAAAATCTTTTACATTTATGTATTATAATTAGTATGATGTAATTTGTAATAAATATTTTTAAATAAATAAAATCTAAAAATATTTAAAGGTTTTAAATTAGATACCAACTAATATTTTACTTAAAACTAATACATTAATATGCTTAACTTAACTTAATCTAATTAAAATTAACTTACAAAATAAACATGAACCCTGAAAATATAACACTCATTTTTTGGGCAGTCGTGTAAAAATAAAAGCCCTGAAGAACTAAAAAAGCTATCAAAAGTAAAGTAGAAAAACTTTTCCACATCGCTGTCGACTGGTAATGTACCCAAAAGCACATGGCTAAAAGACTGGTGGCATTACGAAATAAAAACCAGCCCTTGGGTCACGTGAAGTCTCATCAAGGTGTTTTGAAAATTCTTTAAATAATTTCAATATTATTTTTCTTTAATTTACATGACAGAGTAGACAAAATGCGCCAAGATCACACTTTATCGCACGTAGTTTGACAATAGATAGATTGCCAAACGAATGACCCATAGACAAAGGCAATGCCATCTCTATCAGAGACCACTTAGAAGTCTGTGTACTCTGTGGTCCTTTCGTTCGAACATACTAAAGAGGTTCGATTTGATTCTAGGAACGGAGCTAGCATTCATATTCATTCGTATTTTATCACTTTTTCCTTTACGAGAAAACGTTTTGGGATATGGAACTTGGTTTTAGTTGGGTAGAATAGCTTTAAATTCTATTTTTAGTGGAGCACACATTTAAAATAACAATTTAAGAGTTTTATTGTGAAGATAGCTCAAAGAGAATATGTCAGCAAAACGGTCGGGGCCCATCAGAGCCGAAACCTACTAGGGTCGACTTCTGAACTGTACGCGTAGTCTTTTTTTTTTTCAGAAGAACCCTTCAAACCTAGCGGTCTTAGAAGACCCGTGGTCTTAGAACGCGAGAGGATAACTGAAGAAACATAGGTGTGGTTTAGTCAGTAAAAGTCTGACTCGCTCTCACGCTCCACCCTAGACCGAGAGAAGTCATCAGAAGATTTCCCACCTTAAATAAAATCTTCTCCTCGGTCGACCTTGCCCAAAACGTCCTCTGCTATACCGTACTTAGATATTATTATGTTTTTTTTTTTATTATTATATCTCAGACCAAACTTTCTTTAAAAAAAAAAAAGTTTTGGTGAAAAGACTACACATCAAAACATCGGTGTCATCCCCCAAAATCCAAAACTGAGCTCACACAAATAAGGTACACAGTTGAAGTATCACCTAGCTTATTGGACACCCTCTATACTCATCACAAGCCTTCGGGTATCTCATAAAGAAAATGGCTGACAATATAATATGTGTACAGAATATAATAAGGGCGGGCATCCCATCTTACGAGTAACGTGAGTATCACTTACCTCGATCCCGGCCTTATTCACTCATTAGAACAACAACATTACCGACATACAACCTTCAGCACGTGGCTTCGTATAATAAGGTCAAAATAATTTATTCGAAATTTGAACTTCGATCAAATACCTATCGGTTGGGTTTGGCTTGTTTCGGTGAAACCTATAAAATTACCTTAGTTTGCCTGGAATTGTGGGTAAACTTTGATTATATTGGTAGTTCTATGGGTAGAACTTAGTTTACCTAATGAATATTATATTAGGTTCTAGTTTCATAGTTATAGGTATTAAGTCTAGACTACTAGGGCTGAGAGAACATACTTTGTAAGATTTACTGTAATACTAGAACGCAAAGAGCAAATGACGTAAGATACGATGGTTTTAGTCAGAAAAAGTCTACTACCTTCCCCTTTTCATTCCACTCAGAACTGGAAAAAATATTTGATGATTTATTACATGTTTTGTAGTTTATTTTTTATAGTTTATTTTTAAAATTGGCCCACAATAAGGATAACTCCTGTATCGTGGATGCACTCACAAACATGTAAACTCATGTATGTTTATACACAAGACACCTATCTGTAGTTTGTTATATAAAAATGTTTCTGTAGACATATTTCTATATTTCATCCGTGCGAAAATTGAACATGTGACAATCAATTCAGCAGCCAATCGGTCAATTACTGCACCAATCGTGCCTTAAAAATATTCTTTATTAGTTCCAAGAAAGTTTTTACTTGAGTGTGGTGTAATTTATTACGAAGTATTCCTACAACACGTATAAACTGGACCAATATAGTTTTTAGATAGAAAATAATTACAAATGAATTGTCCAACGTTCAAAAAACTAAAAAGAATTCCTAATTGTATCACTTTGTTTGCGTTTAATTTATGTCAGTTTGACAATCTGTGTTTATTATACTCGTAGTACCTAGACTACGAGCATAATAAATTATAAAATAATTCAAATGTTTTTATACGCTTCTCTATAAAAAATGTAAAATTTATTGTTTATCTATAAAAAAGATAAGTATTTGTTTTTTTGGTTTTCAAGACACTCAAAAACTATTAAACCGATTTTAACAATTCTTCTACAAATAGAAAACTATAACTCGCAAGCTATAGCTTTATTTATATTTATGTACGTATGCTAGCAGAAATTAGTATAACATATTTCGAGTAACACATTTTTTTAAAAAAATATTTTGACATAATGTAACGCAAACCAATTTTGGCTCATATAATTTTTACGCCTAAGAGGTCAGGTGGAAGACAACCAAAATAATGGACACGACCAACAGCTATTTAAAAATCTCACCCATGCCTACCGACACACAGAGCATATCTACCTTCATTTTTACAATAAGTATGAATAAGGCAATTTCGGAGAGGCATCGCTTTGATACGCAGGGTAAAGCAGTCACGTTTTTTATCTCATGAATAAGAAAATTGAATACATAATCGTTTTTGACGTGCGTTAAAATTATTGCTGTCATTTGGCTTCTATGATAAATGTGACAGATATTGTACAATTAATGGAATATTAGGTATTCATTATTATGAATCTCTTATATTTTAGTTTAACATAGATCATATTAAACTAAAATATAAGGGATTCATAACATATATTCAGTATTCAGTATTCACCAACACGCACTGGGCCCGCGTTGTGGATTACGGCCCATTCCCTCCTAGAGAGGAGGCTTGAGTCCCAACAGTGGGAACATTAAAAAGGCTGGTGATGATTCAGTATTCTGAATAGTTAAAAATTGGCTTGATTAGTAAATAATTCACGTGTCTTCGAGTAAATAAGCTGTTTATAAACTGGTGCTCTTAACCATTAACGATAGCATCTTTTTTTACTATCAAGTGGGATTACAATCGTGCATGATATATTATGATTTATCATTTAAAAAAAATGCAGATTTTCATATGATGAGACAATGCTTGGTAAAAACGTGTTATTTTTTGGTTAAGTTAGGTTAAGGTACTACTGATCTTATAAAAGTTTTTTGTTAACTTACTGACAATGCACCTAGGTAGGTACTACAGAATCCTAGGCTAACTTAGAATTTAGAAGTATGACACTGAACAAGAATATCTTTTTTGGAACTTTTACTTAAGTATAGTAAGTATTTTTTTTATATAAGATTCAGTTACTATAGAACCAGATTGGAATGTAAATGTAACATATTTTTAACGTATTTCCAGCATTTGGTAACAAATGTTCCGAATCAACTTTCTTGGTAAGCTTCACTGAGATACTTATTGAAATAGTCAATACTACAGTGAAATGTTCAGTACCATTGTACCGACATTACGCCCGTTTTATTAATTCCTTATTATTAATATTATACCTTTATGTAGAGACTTGAAATAAAACACAAAATAGCACTAATTTTACTTTACAATAGCTAATTGGAAAAAAAAATGCGAATAAATAAAACGGCCGCTGAACTTCTTTCGTTTAAATACTGCTAATAACCCCACCAACTGTATTTCCTGTGTTGTATCTTTATATTTTTTTTCGTGAGAGTTTCTTTTCTGACGAAAGTGAGCACAATAATACGGTTTTTTGCTTCTTTTTTCTTAACGAGTTTAAATTTTAATACAGTTCAATACTGTTATCATAGAATTTTATATTTTTTATCCGTATGTTGAGCAAAATACAGCTTCAGGATAGAAAACGCTTAAACTGCAAATATAATTTACTCATGCCTTCCCCTATTTTTTTCGCTTTTTTGTATTTAACTCTGAGCTCTCTTCTCCGAGTAGGAGTTCAATTCATCACGACAGTTTTTTTTTTTGGGGTCTACCCAGGTTCCTAATGTTTGGAACCCAATCTGTGGCTATTTTTGCCTAGTAATCTTGTACACATTATGCAATTTGAGTTTAGACATGGTATGTACTGTTCCTGCTGTTTGTAATTCTAACTCTGAACTCTGAGGATAATTCGTTTCATTGTTTGCTAGCAGACACCAAATGCGGACTTTTGATGTATCAGCGGCCACGTTTGCAAAACATAATTAATTTACTAAAAACAAACCTTAAAAATGTCATTGTTCTATCTGTATTTTGCTATATCCTACGTCTATCTACGTCTGTATGACGTGATACAAGTGCATCAAGCACCCCGCCTTCCAACCTCTCTGCTATTGAACGTTCAAATTAAATATTTTTATTTTTGTATGAAACTTTGATGAACTAAATTATGATAAATTTTTAAAAGTCATAGAATAAGTTGTTTTTTATCATGTTAGTAACACAGTCTTGAGAGGTTGCCAGTATTTTACAAATACTAATACTACTTACTACCTACTCTGTGTAATGAAAACTTCAGGTAAGAAAACGCAAGACTGGAAAGACCTCACGGCGTCCTCACCTTCCGCATGACGCAGGTTCAGGACATGGCAAGTTCGGGAAGTTCCTGCACTGGATCTGTGCGGAAGTGATGTCCGGGTGTCGCCACTGTGCGGAACGCCCGGAGGATTCCGATTCCGATTTCTGGTCACCGTTGGCGCAGGCACGTAGACGGCAAGCAATGAGTAGCTCGCTGTCTGACCGTCTGGTAACTGTCCAGACCGAGTCCAAGTCGTCGGCGGCGCGCACTGTTCCCGCGCGCCTCAAGGAGCTGTCAACAACTGCAGGAGCCCAGCTGGGTCTAAACCTACTGGGGCCAGGGTTAGTTCGAAAGATAGCTCAGCCCCGGTACGAAAGGCAACGAAGGAACAGGAATGGGTTTTTAGTCAGTAAATGTCTGACACTATCTCCCGCTTCGCTCAAGAGCGGGGGATGGGATTCCCACCGCGAAAAAAAAAATCAATTATGAGACATTATTGAAAAATATTTCAACGCTAAGTGTACTGTACTCTAGCATCAACTACTTACCAGAACAAAGAAAGTAAAAGTTGAAAAAAAAGATCACTTTTATTCCGATTTTTATTAGAATTCCAGCAATAAAAACCGAATTTTATCTTAGAGACTGAAAAAAATAGTGAGTAACTAAACCTAACGCAATTTCTTAGCCTTCCTATTTCCTCGAGAAACTCAACTCCAGTGTAAAGTATTTACTTTCAATTTATTTTGTTTGCAATACAATTTTTTCTGTTCCATAGAGTGCGTTAAACTTTTTGTTTTCTTTCTAATGTTATTGCCATAACTGGCTTCTACCAGCGGCTTCTCCCGTATGAAAATAGAAAATTATTCCGAGAGAATATACACTCAGAATAAAGAGAATTATATTATTATGTACTATTCCAGTCTACGTGTTTGCCAAACATCCTAAGTCTCTTCAGCCATTTGAGCGTGAAACGGAAACAAAAATTTTTAAATACACACATAATATCTTCGAATGTGGCGTATAATTTAAAACATAAAAGTTTTGATCAGCTTCTATCAGACTTATCCATAACCTAACTTCTGGAAGTAGAAATAATATTAGACACCCATTCTAATAAGCTACTAACGGCCATTTTTATTTCTGTTCATCATTCCTTTTAACCAAGCAACTAATTAACAGGCTGGTTACAAGTTAGGAGTCCTCAAAGGCATAGGTAGCGGAGAGACTCTTTCAAACAAATCCCCTATAACTAATATGCTTTCATGCTTTGACACAGTAAACTATAAACTGGCAACCCCGCATTCAAATCACAGGTGTGAGCCAACGACAGGTACCACCTTCGTTTGACGCGAGTTCGGTGACGCGCGCTTACCTTTGAATAGATCGTTCACAGTGTGAATGCCGTATGTCAGTAGTAATGGAGTAACACTTCGCATTCACGGTCCTAGGCACTTGATATTACTTTAGCGGTATATCTAGTTTATTCACGGTTCGCTTGTATTTATTCATGGTGATATTCTGAATGGTGATAAAAGGAAGTGGTTGTGTAGTCGCTTCGAGAGACAGAGAACCTCAACCATATAGAAACTAGGTACTAAAATTATGTCTTTGATAGGGGGTTTGCCAATTCAACATAATTATGTGCATTGGTATAATATTATGTTATAAAGATTTATTTATTTATATACCACTTTATGCACATGGGTACAGAGGAGGACTTAATGCCTTAGGGGGTCTGTAGTCGTTTGGGCCCGCTCGGTTTGGGTCCGCGGGATCAATCGACACAGTCCCATTTTGAAGGTGTCGATTGGACCCACCGCCCAATTTTATTATAAGTACAGTCATGAAAGAAAGTCAAATCTTTTAGTTTTATTTTTATGACTTAAAATATGTATATATACCTAATATTATTTATATAACTGAGAATATATATTTTTGATTTATTCAATTACGTACTTACACTTACGTGCCACACTTGTCTACAAACATTAAAATTACATATTTTTTACTGTAATAATACCTAAATTAAGTGTACGAGCACTACTAATTTCAAGGTCAAGCATTTGGGCCTTTTACGGATTTCCTGCTCGGGTCATCCAATCATAGGCCTGCTTTTTTAATATCTTTAATAAACTTTTAAATCTAACGGAATTGCGTTTTATTATATTTTGACTTACCACTTTTGCACTTGACTGTATCCACCAGTAGCTTTAAACAATGGTTTTTTTTTTAAATTTGTGTATGGGCCCAATCGACCACCAAAAATACATAAAATAAATTGTGTGGTCGTTTGGGCCCGCGGGACCAACATCGAGCGGGCCCAAACGACTACAGACCCGCCTTAGGGTCTGTAGTCGTTTGGGCCCGCTCGGTTTGGGTCCGCGGGATCAATCGACACAGTCCCATTTTGAAGGTGTCGATTGGACCCACCGCCCAATTTTATTATAAGTACAGTCATGAAAGAAAGTCAAATCTTTTAGTTTTATTTTTATGACTTAAAATATGTATATATACCTAATATTATTTATATAACTGAGAATATATATTTTTGATTTATTCAATTACGTACTTACACTTACGTGCCACACTTGTCTACAAACATTAAAATTACATATTTTTTACTGTAATAATACCTAAATTAAGTGTACGAGCACTACTAATTTCAAGGTCAAGCATTTGGGCCTTTTACGAATTTCCTGCTCGGGTCATCCAATCATAGGCCTGCTTTTTTAATATCTTTAATAAACTTTTAAATCTAACGGAATTGCGTTTTATTATATTTTGACTTACCACTTTTGCACTTGACTGTATCCACCAGTAGCTTTAAACAATGGTTTTTTTTTTAAATTTGTTTATGGGCCCAATCGACCACCAAAAATACATAAAATAAATTGTGTGGTCGTTTGGGCCCGCGGGACCAACATCGAGCGGGCCCAAACGACTACAGACCCGCCTTAGGCATTCTCTTCCCGTCAACTTTTGGGTGATGCGGAGAAAAAGCAGTGGTAGGTGCAATAAAAGAGTGAGAAAAAGGCGAATACAAGAATTGATATACCAATAGACCATAGAATAAATATATACAACTATACAATATATACTCAAATTAATACACTACATACATGCACTAAAATAGTCAAATAATTGGTCCAAATCGACAATAGAAAAACATTAACGCTGTGATGAAACTACTGTCAACTTTTTACGAATCAACTCGCGAACTTTGATTTTGAATGTAAAGATTATAAAATAAAACATTTTGAAGTTATTTATTGTTATTTATTTATTTATTATTTATTTATTTATTATACGCTTTATTGTACACCATTACACATACAAAAAGGAAACTAAAACTAAAACACATACATACAATGGGCGGCCTTATCGCATTCCGCGATCTCTTCCAGGCAACCTGGAATGGACAGTAATTGCCTGGACAAGAAATGGGGCTGTCGTTGGTGTGAGAAACTAGAGTTACACATATATATTATAATATATACATAGATATATACATATGCTGTATAATACATACATAGATATACAAGGTGCAGTTTTAAAACTGCACAATATTTCAGGAGGTTGTAATAAAACTCATAAATAATCATATAAAAATACGATACCTGGTCAATAATCAGTAAAACTTGTTATTTTATTTTTTTAATTTTAACCGTTTTTCAGAATAACTCTCTAAATAAACTTCTTAAAAAAATACAGAATCACCCGTTGCGATTTATCGCACGCCGTGTCACTGTGTGTGTGAGTGCATCAACCTGTACGAGGCTCCGCCCACTTATTTTACGAAATGAATAATTTAACCTTAGATGTAGATCGAATTCGATGATCATAATGTACATTAATGTCTTAAATTTCGCTATTTAATTACTCGCTTTTAAGCATCATCACAATGTGAAAATCTTTTAAAAGTCACGTTGACGTCGCGTCGATAGGTACTTACGTATCAGCTGATGAATAAAATGTTAGGCCGAGATCAATAAACCTTATGAGGCGTCCGTGCCTCCGTCCTATACCTACGGACGGTATCATGGAGCGCGCGCGCTCGAGATTTAGATACGCAGTGGTACATGAACGTAGGTAATGTCATTCTCAAGGTCAGTTTTCCGTAATAATTTCGTTTTTATTTGTAGATTAAATTGGTGGATGTGAAATTTCCCTTCGTACTTTTTAATGGGCTGAGGACCGACAAAAAACACTTCAAGATAATTTGTGCTATTTACGTAGATAGGTAGGTTTTTAAGTGATTTATCTTGCCTGTTAGGTAGGTATTTTTACCGTAGTTAAAATTTTTAAATCAATTTATTTACACTAATCAAATTGATTCGGCTAACAACGTATTTACAAATGACTTTTTATGTACTTACTAATAAAATAAAATAAATACCTAAGCAGGTACTTATGTTACCTGGAGGTGTTGTTCAAACAGACAGCAGTCTAGCACGACGTTGCTGATTTTCTTTTAATTTCGTAGCACAAACACATTCGTTTTAAAGTGTCGAAAGCACTAATCACTAGTGATCACCTTTTCACGTAACGTACTTGCCGACCGTAGTGAGGAAACCAAACCGTAGACCAGCATCCCGCGTGCTGGCCCGTGGCTCTCGCTTGAAGTATTCCAGGATATTTTCCTGCAAGGCGACAAGCAGGCCTTCGTTGCCGCGACCGTCAGCAAGCCGGGGAACGCCGAATCGTCGAAACTCGCGGAGTCTTTGCGTAGCAGCCAGTATCACCCTTTGAGATGGACGTTACGATGTTTCCACTGATAGCATACAAGCGGACTATCTCCACCAACTCTACATTGGAGTATTGGTCTGTCATCTTTCATCACTAGATACCGCAACCGTTAACCGAAGGCGCTGTGGGCGAATATTGCAAGCGCGTGTATGCACACGTCGGCGACGTCAGTTACACTAAACATGATCGATTGATCGATGGCGCGGGGGCGTGGCTAGGGTGTGTCGCGCGGGAGATTATTGGTGCTTTACGTTGCATGTATGTGTGTGAAAGCGCGGTTTAAATAATGGTGCGTTTGTGTGTGTGAAAGCGCGGTTATAAGGGAGGTATCAGACTAGCAGAGTTTATAAAAAAGGTAGTTCACACATACCGATTTCCATATATAAGAAAAAAAATACCTACTCATTTTATTATTGATTCGGGTCGAGAATCACTAACATAATTACCTCCTGAATTTTTTTGCACCTTTAAAACTGCACCTTGTATACATATGCCGTATAATAGATACATAAATACATACATAATTATTGAAGACTATAGACAAAATTATATGTACATAAATGACGACTATCGATATTCCCTTTTTATATTTCTATCGTTATTTTTTATTTTGTTATTGTTAATTTGTTTATGTTGTTTTTATAATTATAGCTTGCCTGAAAAAGCTACTGGTTTATAAAAGAACACTTTGCCTATGTAACAAGTGAACAAGTGAGTCTTTGAATAACATTCAAAAGTTCTAACTCAAAGTTTGCCACCGTGCTATGGACCGCAGTATTCTTGGTGTTAAATTAACAAAAGCATTCAAAACACTATAATACGCTCCAAAATACAGATGCAGACTGGGCTGATATGTTTGCCGCACGCCAAACGTTAGATTTTTTTTTGTTTATTAAAAAAATATCGCGCTTGACCGCTACCTCACCTGATGGAAAGCGACGATGCGGTCAACGAAGGAACGCGCTTACCTAGAAGAAACCTATTCACTCTTGACTTAAAGATTCTCGAGTTGTAGCCATAAGGAAACACAGGCTCCACAAGGAATTCCACTCCCTAGCTGTATGCACAATGAATGTGTTCCCAAAACATTTTGTGCGTGTAGATGGGTCCAAAAAACTTCTTATAAAAAGTTCCCTGAAATCGCGAGATAGTGTTGCGGCAGACCACGATTAAGACGGCGAAACATCTTAGCTGTCTTTCTTACTGGCTAGATGTGGAGAGAGAATCCAGCAGTAAAAATAGTTATAATCGTATAATCATCACTCTACCTATTATTTTAAAACTCAAAAGTTCGAATATATGTATGTAATAAACGAAGAGTTTTGACAGTCAAAAATATTAATTACTAGCTGTGCCCGCGACTTCGTTCGCGTGGACTACAGGATTTTGAATTTAATTTTTCTAAAATAAAAGTAGCCTATGTTACTCCTTATTACATCAGCTACCTGCCAAAAAAAGTCCTGTCAAAATCGGTCCAGCTATTTTAGAGATTAGCCCGCACAAACAGACAGACAGACGGACAGACAGACAAAAATTGTAAAAAATGTTATTTTGGTGTATGTACCGTATATATACCTATTCATATGCATGTAGTAAAAAGCAGTGATTTCAATATTACAAACAGACACTTCAATTTTATTTATATGCATAAATTATTATTATACCGGATTTTGCCACCAAAGATTACTAAATAGAAATAATTGCGAGATTTACAGTTTCATCAAACTGTTAAAATCAACCTAAGTAAATACTGTCGATTTCTGTTCCTCGTTACATACACTTAAGTACATATAGTCAAATATCAATAGGTGTACAAAGTCTTTTGAATAATGACAAGGCACTCAGTACTCACATTTCTCCATGCGACGCCAACGTAGGAGAAACAGGCACGCTATTCTTGCTCAATCATCCTGAATAAGTAGTACAGGGTATAACCAATGCCTCGTTCCTATCAGTTGTACCTACACCAAGAGCTAGAAATAAGCAGAAGGTAAACCTTCTAAGAAGGTAAACAGTAAACTGTTTCGTCAAAACAAAAAATCTTACTCATTAGTCGGTTTCAGTATTCAAAGCTAGAGTGAATAGGCTCACAAAAAACTAGCGTGCTTTACCAACAACGATTGCATCACCGCTTACCATTGCAGTCAAACTGTAGTTTATTAGAACTCATAAAATGGAATTCGATGTGTCAATCGTGTGATTTATTCTATGAATCTGTTGTATTTTATGGATTGCTTATGCAAAGGTTAGCAGACTCACAAACTTGGAACAAAAGTATAGTTTTAAGAGAAGGCACACAGGATATTAGCGACAGTAATGTTTCTTATTTGGCATCTTTCGTTTATTCATTTTCTTCACATTTTTAAATATTTCTTAAGCAACAGACTTTAAATTAAAATAATAGTTACTACTTCAAAAACAGGGTCCAAACTACCAGTCAAAGTCAGGGCTTCCAAGAGAGAAAATTCTTCACGATACGAGTCTTATCCAAGAGTATCACTTTCTGAATCAAACAATTGATCCAGCCATCTAACAAAAACCTCCTGAGGTGTTGGTCGAGGCTTATGACTATTAGTACAAAAATAATTAGTCATTGAGTACGACGAATAGATTTAAGAAAAACCTATGTAATAAAGTGGACTAGAAAAAAAAAATATAAATCATATCTGGCTGATAGTGAAAGTCGTCAAATGTGAAAATTACTTTTAGACAAGTGTGTCCCTTCATTAACCATATCATGGTAAGTATACCAGCAGATGAGATAGTAAGCATACTGTCCACGAACGCGTAACTTCAGAGACGCGTATTCGTGACTAACCGCTTGGTGTACGCCTGCTCACAGATTACATACAAAACTATGAATCTCTGTTGACGAAGCGGCAACGATACGACACGACAGCACGACGTTGCCTCTTCAGTTGGCCGTAGCTAAAACCCAAAACTATCAATAGTAATAAAAAACATTCTTTTTCAGCTAATCACTTGGATGAAATTGTTCTAATTCATTTTAACACTATTATTTTTCATAAACGATATTCACTTTTCACAGGCGAATTACACATACTGAATCTTCTGTTAGCCCCTCACTTTTTTGGTTTTGAAACAAACTATAATATAAAATATCTAGAGCTCGCCTTGTATATGTGCTTATGTATTTGATCCCGGGTGCATGGCAGCTAAATCGATACTAAAGATGAATAAGTGCACCGTTCTCTTTGTGTAGATAATATAATGGGTTTCTTATATCGACGCTCTTTTGTTTTAGGGCAAGAAACTTGAGTATTTCGCTATAGCATTTTGTTTTTAAGAGGGGAATTTAGTGTTATTAATAGTTTTATGAGGACGCTGTTATACTCGTAAACTAGCTCTCTAAAAAGCTTGTAAACAAAACTAATTTGAGCGAAGTCAAAAGGCTATGAATGTACAAAGTCATGGAGAAATGAAAAAATATATATAAAGAGTTCAAAGCTCCCCAAATATTTATTGTTATGAAAACTATTTGTATTCAAGTGTTTTTGTTTTTGCGTCTTGTGGTGTAAAAAAACCACTAAATTTTAACTTTATTGTTATCTGTATCGTTTCATTTGTTCTGAAAACTGTTGTTATTTGCCAAATTTCCTATCTTATCCCTAGCATTTTCCCACCCTGCTTCGGGTCGGCTTCCAGTCTAACTGGATGCGTCTGAATACTTGTGTATTGCATGAAGCGACTGCTTATCAGACTTCAACACAGTTACTGAGCAAAACGATACTCCTTGAATAGACTGATGGCCAGATTTTCTGGCGTCTGACTACCTCTAACGACTGTTAAAGATCGAATTATACAAATTATAACAGGATCAAAGGCTTTAAGTGCTTTTCGAGGCACGGGGTGTCAGTAATGTTCTTGATAAACTTAGAAAGTACACATGGATTAATTCACTAAGCCCCAAGCGAACGCTGGCGTTCGCGCATCTATTGTCTTAATATTGTATCTCAAATTGACGGTATCTCAAAGGTTAAAAATTCATCAGTTCAATTCAGAAGATGTAAATACATCTGCAAATCATTTATAGTTTAATTCATTAAACCCCAAGCGAACGCCCGGCGTTCGCGCACCTAATGTCTTTCTATTGTGTCTGTAATTTCCACGATTGAAAGGTTAATCCTTAATCACTGGCCATCGCGACACAATTTGCCAAATATATTTCAAAAAATGTCTCCATTCTTTTCTTTTATGCTGAAAATACTAAACAACCCAACACAGTAACAAAGACATACCAATGCTTTCAGAGACTATGACAAAGAACTTAATATCCTCCTTAACTTACATTTGATATAACCAAACAAAGCAGAAGTCCTAGAGATTGAAACTTATAACTGACGAACCCGTTCCAACTGTATAAAATGCTGCTTAAAATTCAGAATTAAAATAAGGCGACAAAAGAATTGTAAATGAGAAAGTGGCAGTTTTGTATCTCTATAACCCGTTTTTGTCAAAACTCATGAATAAGACACGAAGGGTGCTAGTTCCCCTGAGAATTGAGTTGAGTATATCACTTATGATAATTTTTTGGCTTCAGGATTTTCAGGAGCGCAGACTGTGAATATTTTTTTGGAATTATTATGCGCTGCGTATACCTAGAAGCGCTAATATTATGCGACTTAATATTTTCTTGTATGCTAGGAAATGTTTAATAAAGTGCAGCTATTTCTAGCTCGCTCAAGAATTATCTTTGGTACTTTTGCTTATATACCGGTAAAATGGGGTGAATAGAGACTTACTGGGGCCAGGGTTATCCGAAAGGGCGCTCGAGCCCCGGTATGAAGGCTAGAAGGAACGCGGTGGGTCTTTTAGTCAGTAAGAGTCTGACACTAGCTCCCACTCCGCCCAAGGGCGGGGGATGTCAATGCATGATTTTTTCCCACCATAAAAAAAAAGGTGAATAGAGACTTAGGGGTGAATAGAGACAAAACTTTAGTTTGGTTTTTCACTTTTATACCATTACTAGCTGTGCCTGCGGGTTTGTTTGCGTGGACTACAGGATTTTGAATTTATTTTTTCTAAAATGAAAGAATTTTTCTAAAATAAAAGTAGCCTATGTTACTCCTTATTACAGCAGCTACCTGCCGATAAAAGTCCTGTCAAAATCGGTCTAGCCATTTTAGAGATTAGCCCGGATAAACAGACAGACAGACAAAAATTGTAAAAAATATTATTTTGGTGTATGTACCGTATATATATTCATATGCATGTAGTAAAAAGCGATTATTTCAATATTACAAACAGACACTCCAATTTTATTTACATGTATAGAATGCATAGAATGTACAGATAGATATCGACCTCTAACAAAGCATTGATTTTTAGAATAACAATTCATTAATAAATTTATATAGTTATAGAATATTCAAATATCGAGAAAATACTCTTCAAAGTTTTGTCTCTATTCACCCCATTTTACGGTACTCTATGTGTTTGAAAATGGTGCTGGTGACTGAAGTTGAAAGCACATCGTTTGTCTGGTTCTGATGGTGGTCTATGATCATAAGTGTAGAGTAGAAAGACAGTGGTGACCTAGTAGTATTTATTGACCCTGAATTCAAGTTGATTGATAGATAAGATGAATAAATAATTTGTTTGATACACCATAAAACAGACATCAAAGCACAATAAAATTATATATATAAGACTATGTACTCACATAGAAAAAGAACACATTTGTATTCCTAGAAAAAAAAAGGAAAACAGTAAATTCTTATTTACTGTTTTCCTTTTTTTTTCTAGGAATATACAACACGGAGATGAACACTGCACTATAGCTCTTGCTATAGTGCAGTGTTCATCTCCGTGTTGTACTAAACGTTCTTATGGCATCTGACTTATCATAGTAATAAGGGTAAGCGTCTCAAATCGTACCGGGCACGATTGGAGTATTTTAGGATGGTCTCGTTGGAAAAGTGAAGAGATATGCTAGATTTAATTTTCCTTAAAAAACTAGTAACAGGTGCTCTGAACTGTTCTGAGTTGCTCTGTAAAGTATCCTTCCACGTGCCTCGGAACCTACCGAGAAAATCAAATAGGAAGCTGTTTTGCATGCCAAAAAGCAATACAAATTTAAGGCAACATTGCTCATTGCATAGAATGTATGCAGTATACAAAGAAAACGATGAAGATATCGACCTGTTCCATACATCTGTGCCCTCTGTAAAAAAATATTGTTTCACAATTAACAACAAAAATATATTTAATATTTAATGTCAATTTCTAAATTCTGTTTGTCCAAATTTAATTTAAATTTAATTTAATGATAAAATTATTCTTACTATTATTTATTCTGTGTTTTAATTATTATTATTATCTGTTAAGGCGTACAAATTAGTGCATGTAGTGCTCTTCTTTAAGTGATGGGGCACTTAGACGTAAGATTGTATTGTTTTTTCTTTATACATATGTAATAGTGCACTCATTGTTGAAGAACCAAATAAATAAATAAAATAAAAAAACAGAACAGGGATGGTCTAACTGTGTGTCAATTTCATCAAAATCTGCTCAGCATGAAGGAGTTACTAACGTACACACAAACAAACTTTCGCACATTAATATTAGAGTTATTATTCTGCTCCATTATTTCTCAAGGATGTTCTACATTAAAACCCAAGTAGTAAATAAAGTTTTTATGCATATTGAAACGTTAAAATACCGTGAGTCAGGCTTTGTACTAGTTAAAACAATAGTTAGATTAATAGGACAAAGTTAACTGATTGTGCTTTTGCACTGAACACGCTATACTTTGAATCAGATTGTAAACTACCGCCATTGTTAAACGTCCTATATAGTTGATACTGGAAATTTTTTTTTATACACTTAGGTACTCGAAAACCCGCTCTTATCCGCTTTTAGGCACACACTTTACTATTTTTCGTACTAGTGTAGAAAAGTGCTCACATACCACAATTTATTATATTTATCGTATCTGTCTATCTTTATTTTTATGTTCGTAAGTGTTTTAAATACCATCGTTTGATGCACGTGAAAAGTTACTGAAGCACTCAGTTTCATAACACCCCCGCCTAAGGCTCGGACGAATTCCGCCTCGGTCACAACGACGAAGTTTCTCCACTTGTATTAAAATGTAATATTATTAAAATGTGTCGTTTCTCATTCGCCCGGTTGCCCTTAAATCTATGATTGTCTAACGGAAGGTCAATACAATACCTATCCTTTAATAAACGTATACGTTTTATCCGATGAACAGTAGAACCTGAAAACTTAGTTCAGAAACCACAAGATTTTAATGAAAATCAGTTTTTCATAGCAAGCTTTTATAGCTCGGTATACCTATATAATTAATGCTCGTCAAGACGAATCATACGAGCCCAAACTTGATGGGGTTGTGTCGTTTAACTACCAAGTTCCTAGAGCCACCTTCCAGTTGCATCATCAGATCAGCTCCACGTCATAATGATTCTGTATTGTCATCTGATTTACACATGCATAGGTACAAAATTTCAGCTCAATCGGTAACCGGGAAGTGGGTCAAATTTAATTTGCAAGATTTGATGACAGACAAACATCGGGACAGGTGAAACTAAATAAAAGCTTGTAAAAAGAAAACTATTACAAAAAGAACAGAATATTAGTTAATGAAAATCACGATTTTCTTTTAAAATATCAACTCATGACACGAAGTCAAAACAAACAAAGAACAATCGCGATGTCTAGCGATTCGGATAAAGCCTTTGAAACCTTGTACAACCTACTAATAAAATCTCTTCTAACAAAATACAAGGTATTTTAATTCTACCTAGCAGGCATAAGGCGGTGTTATTTTAGGCCTCTTGGTAATTAGTAGCTCGGTAAAGACTTGAAGGGCCCGTAATGTTTTTGTAGGCATCCCTTGAAACCTTGAAAACATGCTTTTGCTCTCAAACATTAGTAACATCCTTCCAACCAAATGTACTGCTAATTTGTTACACTTATCGTACAAGTATATGTGACTTATGTTTTAATAAGTTAGGTAAACTGAGTCAAATTAAAGCAATATGTTTACCTAGCTATATTATGCTACCTATGGCATTATTCTTACTAAATGGTTGGTATTAAATATTAACTATATTGTGACAGAGTAGTGGTGGTTCAATGGTAACGGTCTGCCGCCGCCGGGATTCCAATCCCGATTTCCGGCCACCGTAGGCGCGGGCTTGCGGACGGTGAGCAATGGGTAGCTCGCTGTCCGACCGTCCGGTAACTGTCCGGACCGAGCCCAAGTCGTCGACGGCGCGCATTCTTCCCGCGCGCCTCAAGGAGCTGTCAGCAACAGCAGGGAAAGAACAGGAGTGGGTTTATAGTCAGTAAAAGTCTAACACTATCTCCCGCTCCGCCCAAGAACGGGGCATGTAATTAGATGATTTTCCCACCGCTAAAAACGGTCCAGACTTACAAATTGCAGGTCGCGAGTTGAGACCCAACCAAGCGGATTACTTTGTTTAATAAAATTTATTACATCACCACTGTCCTCACAACGGTGTAAACCTGCATATCTTAGAACCAAAAATTTAAAGACAGGTGACATACACCAATCCAGACTGGACTAGCGTTGTGGAATATGGCCTATTTCCTCTCCTTGAGAGGAAACCTGATTTTTAGTTGTGGGCCAAATTGTATCCAAATCCGTTCAACTGTTTGAACGTACCTATGTATTTATTAATTGAAAATTGCTAATTTTTTTTAGTAGTTGTTACATCAACGTGTAAGTTGAAAATTATTCCAAGGAAACATATTCCTGAGATTTGGCTGGCCTGTTGGTCTAGTGGTTAGTGGCCCTGACTGCTATGCCGGAGGTCGTGGGTTCGATTCCCACCCAGGACAAATGTTTGTGTGATGAGCATAATCATTTGTTCTGTGTCTGGGTGTAATTTATCTATAATATGTATGTATTTAGAAATATATAAGTATGTTTATCAGTTGTCTAGTACCCATAACACAAGCTCTGCTTAGCTTGGGACTAGACGGCGTTGTGTGATAGTTGTGGAATATTATATTATATTATTATTATATTATAAAATGTATCTTATGTGCTATTCTAGGACTAGGTCTACCAGTATATCAAGTTCCATCAAAATCCAGTCAGGCGTTTGAGCATGAGGAAGCAACAAACATACGCACACACACTCAGAAACTTTTGCCTTTATTACAGGAGTATGATTAATAGGTTTTGCTTTAGCACAACATATAGAATCCATCCACATGAAACTAATCATCTTAAATCGATAGGCTTTAGGAGATATCACGTTTCCATCATTATATCAAACGTTGCGTGAACGTATCACAGATGTGAAGACATGACATATGCTTTGAGGCAATTAATCCTACATCCGACTATATTGCAATTTGATGGTGGATGCGGATTGGCCAATAATAGGGATAAATGTTGATTCAAAGATTGATAGTACCAATCTTCATGTCAACGAAGCTACAAAGGTTGATCATCTGTGTTGCAGATTAGGATATATTTGCGACTAAGGCTAGTTGAGGGGAAAGGAAAAATCTCGGTGAAAAAAGAACATTTTCATGTAGGCATAGATCGTACATCCTTAGCAACACCTTTTGTATATATAGTGCGTTGGGGTAAGATCGGCACTGGATTAAGAACGTATAAATAAATTATACCACATATTTAGCTTTATTTTTAATAGTAGCCATATTGCATGCCACGTCATTATGTTCTGCCTTGCCCGGCAATGTGGCTAAATAAAACTAAATGAGTGATATAATTTATTTAGACGTTCTTACCTTATAAATATATACATTTTTATTTTGCTACTGGGTGGGGACCTTCAAAAGGGCCTGGATGAGAGTGTGAGATTTCTATAAAAACATTACCACGCCGGTGATCTCTACATGGAAAGGGGACCCGTCATCTCTTAAAATATTACCTCGGAATCCCTACCATACAACACCTGATCCTTTATGAAAGCTGAAAATCGATTTAAACATAAACGTATGATATATCTGTCAATATCTATAGAATTATCTTAAACAAATAAAAATTATTTGTAACGATGGCCCGACCTTTCATTTCTCTCTCTTTTTATAAATAAAATATTGGATTTAACTCAAGCATTTTCACTACGTAAATAAAATTCCTAAAGTATTTTTATAATTCAAAAAGTCTGTAGGTAATCATTACGGAGAAGGAAACTTATTTAAGGATGTAATACTAATTAAATAATTATTTTTCTAGATCGTCAAAGACTTTTGGGAATTTTCCTTTACTCTCATTTATATCAAGAAATATTCAAACAAAGTCAGCTAAGCCTTAAATTCTTTAAAGATTTATGATAATAATTATATAGAATTTAAAGCTTTCGTAAAAATGGTACTAAAGCATATTTATAGTAATAATCCCCGGTAGTCTTACTATTTCTATTCTACTGTCATTTACAAACCACAAATATAATTTTAATAGCGATTACAATTTCTATGGCTTCAAAACCTACCTAATTTAATTGAAGTACTCAAACGTATTTATTTAGTTAATTATCACGCCCATACTCGTTAAAATTTGGCTTTTGAAAATAATAAGGTTTGAAGCGAATACAGTATTTTTTCATGAATTTAAATATCACATGTTGATTTTGATTTAAGCAAAAAATATGAAGTGTTTTTTTTAATAACTGCGAAAAAACTTATTTTATGATGAGCTCAAATTTTTATCAATTTAGCCATGTGATCTTTGTACGTTTTTCTGAAATAAGGCTTCGGCTCCAATGATAAGGTTAGAGGCCTGTATGTTAACTCTTTGGGATCTGTAAGTATACTAAAAAAAAGTGCTTTTTATAGAAGTAGGGAAATTATTAAATTAATGAGAAGTCCATTAAATTAGTGATCCAATATCATTTCATCATTTCCCTACTTTCTACTCGCTTTAAGATTAAGCAGACTTTTACTGACTAAAACCACACATGTGTCTTTCAATTGCTCTTGGGTTCTAAAACCACCGGTTTCCTTTTAAGGAATTTGGCGGAAGGCCGATCCTTCCGTTTCCCTACGGGTACCAAATGTTTTTTTATAAACCTGCATTACACTAATCAAATGCGATAGTTTTTATAAATGTGTGTGTGTTTGTGTTTGTTACTCCTTCACACTCAAACGTGTAACTTGTATGATTTAGCACATAGGTAGACTATGTCCTACAAAAGCACATTTGACTCCTTTTACTCTGAAGCCACTGGCAGAAGTTATTATTTCATATAGCCGCCATAGTGAAAATTATTCATATTCAAGAAAACTTCAACCCTCAACGAATGAAAAGTCTGCGGTCTACCACACCTGCTTATAATATTTCTTGCATCGAACTTTTCCACAGGAAGTTCCGTGCAAAGTAAAATTAATCAGAGTTCTATTTTCTGAGAACCTACGGTTTTCGTGATCATCATCATCATTACATAGGCCTGCCCAACTTGTCACCATAACGACCGATTTTGTGGATCTTGCATCCATCGGATTCCCGCAACCTTCACTAGGTCATCGGTCCATCTTATGGGAGGCCGAAAGACTCTGATCAGTGCGTGTTGTGATGACATATAGCTCCGAAACATGATCGCGAGTTTTTTAGACGATAATGGGTGGTATATGTTTGTATACTATTAGTACTACTAAGGTGTGTTAGTCTAGGACATTATTCTGTCTATACTAGTGCAGTGCCAACCCAAAAGTGTCCGATTTGGCACAAGACTAGACCTAGCAACGTCTTTACCTACACACATTTTTTTCCGACTCAAAGCCCAAAGGATTAAAAAAGGATATTATCTTGATCGACCTTAACCTTGGTCTAATCGTGAAGTTCCCCAGAGCTAAGAGGTTTTTTAAGGAAAAACGTTTTAAGCCTTAACTGATTTGCCCTTCCGATGATAATTTGGTAAGGAGTTAGACGCGACCTCCTTTTAATCAAGATGAAACTACACGAAGTATCTAAACATTTATTTCAACCTCTAGAGGAATTCCAAAGGGTATCTTTTTTCAAATTTATTTATGAGCACTTGACTTTTTTTTTTTTTTAATGACCATCTTCTAGCAGCGGATTTGCCCGCGTGAAAGATGAAAACTATCGCAAAAGAATATTATATTCCCGAGACAAAAAGTATCAAAATTATTCAAACTTATGTACGTTTGCTATTATGATACAAGTGTAATAGATAGATTCGACCAGAACTGACAGAAAATAAATAGAAATTGGACTATCTATTTAAACAATATCTTTCATTTTTGTTACTAAACTGGAATGAGTGATAAGTAAATACTACAAATATGTCAGTGATATATTATATGCATAAACGTATATTTATGCGTAATTGTCATGCTAAAAAGTTGACCAAAATGAGGACGACAGTTATGTTTTTTATTAACATAGAGTAAATTAACTAAAAAATTAATTACTTAAAACACTTTGTAGCTCGTTATTCGTAACATGGAAATCTTTTGATGTTTTATATACACAAGGTCACCGATCTAAAAAAAAATTGTAGCCAACGTTAGGTATATGTACCTAACCTAACATTAAAACATGTAATCATGTATAATTTGGGACATAATTTAATCTGACTCTGAATCTGAAAGTCATTAACTTTAGTTCATAATAATGACTTTCATTAAATTACAGTCTACTCTCATCAGGCCCCAATTCAAGGAAAATACATCACGATATAATTATTATTAGTGATTCACCGAAATACGATTTGCAGCCGAAGCCAAAACTGTAACCAAAATGTTCGACTTCTATTACAGTTTCTGATCGAATTGAAGCCGAAGCTAACATTTACCACGTTAGATAGACTAATTACAAAAAAAATACATTTTGATACAGTTATCGGTAGTTTCTGGTTTTCCGAATCTGAGTGTCTTGTGTATGTGAACACACTCACGATATGGGAGTTATTCCTAATGAGGAACAACTTAAAAAAAATACATTCAGTTTCAATATTTTTATTAAACAGATATAACTTTCATAAAATACTATATAGGTAAACAAATTAACTGTAGATTATATAAAAAAATTAACCGTAGAGGCTTTTTTTTTGGTGGGGAGAATCATCCTATGACAACCCCCGCTCTTGGGCAGAGCGGGAGATAGTTTTTTTTTTATAATTGATAGGCTCGCGTTTGACCACAATCTCACCTGATGGTTAGCGATGATGTGGTCGACGATGGAGCAAGCTTGCCTAGAAGCAATCTATTCACTCTTGACTTAAAGACGCAAGTTTTGATCGATCACGTTTTGACCGAAGCTAAAATTCCAGCCAAAATCGGTTTTATTTTTTGGCTGAAAACGGTCAAAACCACATGTTCAGTCATTCTCTAATTGTTATCAAAGACCAATATATTGCATGACAAAATTACCGAGTCCCCAACGTTTACCGAACTTTAATCTTCCTTCAGAAACTAATTTAGAACTACGTATGCTGAGTCTGACCCTCAATTATTCGAGGTGAACATCCCACCTGCTTATTAGCACCGAAGCATAAAAAGTACCGCATTGCGCAACCATTACGTGTAGCTCATGTTATATTCAGTAAACATAACACAAATTAAAGTTATCTTATGTTATATTAATAATGTAGGCCCCTCGTGTAGCACAAATTCTTGTTTAGTTTTGGGTTTTTTTTTATAATGTTTGTGTTCTTTTTCTTAGGTGTATTTTATGAACATTAATTGTTGCGTTATTAGTTTTCATTAATTATCATTTTAGTCAAAAAACTTCAATGCATGTCCCCAAGCGTCGTTACGTTGACCGGTTAATATGACTATTATTGTTCTATTAATTTCTTTAAGCTTATTTAGTTTATTAAATTACCAGTGACTTCGCCCGTGTGATAGTGGAAATTTATCTCAAGGTAGCATACTCTAAAAATATCCAATGTGCTATTTTAGGACATAATGTCCACGTACACTTGTACCAAGTTTTATTAAAGTCAGTTTAGGCATTCGAGTGTGATGAAGTGTAGACACTCACAGACTTTCGCTTTTACAAAATTAGTATGATTACCATTTATGTATAACTTAGAGCTCGTGGCTAAAATAATAACAGCTATATGAGTCAATTCCCAGGGCCATAGATAGGTAACCATTTTAACATACCAAAGTTTCTCGACGTCTTTGTCAGTAAGTACCGCATGGCAACTAAGAAATCTAACATCAGTATTTCTAAGAAGTATCGTGTTAACCTCCTGTTAAACTTAATTACTAGGTTGAGAAGATCAGACAAGTCGACGTTGCCTGATGCGGTCGGCCTGCTCCTTTGCTAGCATTACTGCTTCGCAGAAGTCGGCGACCGCCTGCCACTCCTCCTCGCTCCGGACCATGACCTGTACCAAGGCCCGGCGCGAGAGATCCTCGCCGCCGATCGCCCTCACGAGGGCACGGCGATGCTCCGCCCAAGCAGGGCACACCTCAACTGTGTACTCCACCGTATCCTTCAGGCGTTCCGTATAGTGACGACACCCAGGCGTCACTTCCGCACGAATCCAGTGCAGGAACCTCCCGAACTTGATATGTCCAGTGAGAAGCTGCGTCATGCGGAAGGTAAGGACGCCGTGAGGTCTTCCCAGCCTCGCCTAAAAGAGGGGACTTACCACCATAATTATGACGTGTCCAGCACTGGGTTGCGATAGTCGCTGACGCCATTTCACCATGAGATCCCGCCGGAGCTCTATCCACCAAGCCGTGACCTGTCGTGGCAGCGGACTTTCACCCCGGGCCTACCCCTTAATGTCATTGGATTCTTGACAACCAGAACAGACTGTCATAAAAATGCACAAAATATGCTTTGAGAGGAAGAATTTTCTTTGTACGTAGATGTCTAACGGATGTAGTGAGGAATAAGAATTAATTGAGAAAAGAAAAGAGAAGGAATCGCTCTAAAAATATTTTTTGTCAGGCAGTTGGTACACAAAAACGAGGCTGAATATAAAAGCACGATGAAATGAAAAAAAAGCAAATAAAAAAGCTTAAATAAGTTGTTACAGATGTAATAGTCTACAGCGGCTCACTCATTTTATATTTAACAGACCATGAAACACAAAGTAATTTACACCAAGGCACCACAATCTTGCTGGGTCGTAAGCAAAGAAAAAGGCACAAAAGAAATCTCTGACTAAACCAAGACATAATAAGTAATTATGCTAGCAACCTCATTAGCTTAGACCATCTCTAATCCAGGGTTTAGTAGCCGACCAACTTAATACCAGAGATAACCAGTTCACAGCTTAACATGGAACAAAACAAGACTGCCAGAGAATAATTTTATTTCAGCTAACACGGGGTTACTTTGAACGTGCTGTAGTAAAAAACTCTTAATAATTGCTGCGTGTTTGCAGCATGTGCTCCATTTTGTTTTAAGTTTAAATTTTTAGAGTTAATTGTGAATGAAGAAGTCAGCATAATAGTGTTTTCATTTGACACGGTTAAGTAACACGCTTATAAACTTAATGCGCGTCCTTCTTCTGCTAAGCAGTAGGTGGCGGAAAACGAGTGACTGGCAATCCTCTAGCTTCCGTCGCCACATAGACACCTTAGGTAACGCTAGCCGCAGCGCGATCTTGGTTACGGACGATGACAAATAGATAGCTCGCCTTCCAACCTTCGGTTAGGAACCGAGCTTGAATTGTCGATGGCGCGCAGTGTTCCACATGCGTCTCATAAATACGGCAGCAAAATAATAGGGACTTAGTAGGACCATGACCAATGCCCGCTAAGGCTATCGGAATTTTTAAAAGAGAGTCTAAAGTCGGCTATTTCCAGCCATCACTAGGGACCTGGCCTGGGACAACGGCGTATTGTGTTGCACGCGCTCCTCCCTCAAAGAAAGGACTATCAGCAAAGTTGACAGGGTCGAAAGAGTCACCACGGAACGCAAAAGATTTCTGAAGGAATACAAGTTATTCAGTAAAAGTATGACACTTTCGTCTCTTCCCAGAGCAGTTAAAGTTATTTGACTATTACTTACCTAAAAAAAACTGCACATTGCTCTTATTGTTTGACAATAAGAAGCTTTCTAAGTGAAATTGCAACAGTTCATGTAATTAAATAACTGTACCTCTTGCAGTCCACCACTAGACAAAAGCTTTTCCAAAGCTGCGACACAATACCCACCTTTACAACTTTTCGAAACTACTTTAGAGGTCGTCGGCATTTCTAGCCAAAGGCCTCTCGAATAATCGCCTAGACACTGAAGTTCTATACACTGTAGTCCTATATGGAAGACAGAGCATTAAAAGCGTAAAAAGCGTTGTGCTATGTCTGTACCGAATAAAAGTATTTCTATTCTATTCTAAAAAACGTGCCGGTCAGATATGGATGCCGTTTTGCAAAGCCAGGCTTTATTCAAAACTCAGTGCTCCAAATGTCTCTTTTAACTTACAAAATTCTTTCCAACGTTATCTTATTCAGCCATAATATTCTGCAAGAAAACTTATACAGACTGAAACGGACACTCCATATCCTTTGATTTCCCGTTATTAACCAGGTTAAATACAGTAACTGCTCTATAATTACCTCGTCGTAACCAAAGTTTAATCTAGCAACTTTGTAGCTGACTCACGTTCAGGTGGATAACTGGTCGCGGATAAACTAAACTGTTTAGAACAAAACAGTTCAATTGCCGGCGAATTGTAATTGGGGTTGTGTTGCACGATGGGCTGTGATTGTTGTGGTGGGATTGCTTCCGAGTAAGTTAGACGATTGATTTAGTGAGCCAGTTGTTCAGGAGCGTGAGGAGGATAAAAATCTGATGTAATGAGATACGAGTATGCCCGCAAGTTCGGCCTTGTTCAGTTTGCCCTCCTGTAACCGTCCGGATCGAACCCGAGTTGTCGACGGAGCGTAGTGTTTCACGCGCCTCAAATAAATGTTTGCAAAACCGATAGGGACCCAGTAGGGCTGAAGCCTACTCGGGTTATAAGTTGACTTTTGAAAGGAAAACCTGTGTGTGAGGGAAAGTATGTGTGATTTCAGTCAGTAATAGTCTGACACGCCCGGGACCTCCGCCCTAAAATGGGAAACGTCATTACTATCTCAAAATAAAAATAAAATGTCCATAAGATCTATACACCACAATTTTTTAATTAGTACACATACATAAAGGGCTTACTAGAAAAGCCCGTGTTATTTTAAAAGTAAAATCTCAATAAATAATATTCTTAAACAGCAAAGTTATTAGCGTTGGTTTATGTCCCAAAATGACACAAAATTTATGGAATTATTGTGCAGGCTATTGATTAATGAATGAATAAGTAACAATTATTAAGGAAAAACACTGCCTGCAGTATTTTTTACTAGCAATTGTTATGTATGATTGATTCTGTGATGAATTTACCTTTTCGTGGTCAATTTTAGGATTACGGTTTTTTTTACTTTTGACTACAAAAATATGATCAGTGACGGGTACAGATAGAGCCCCATTTTTTTGTGTACTGATTAAAAAGTAGGGGTGTTTAAAAATAAGCTGTACTGGTAGTAACAGGAAAATTAAAGCTAGTCTCTGCTAACTTCTGTCACATTATGATTGGCCACGCGACGGTACTTTTGGTGCAATGGTTGAACGATTGACTGCTGCTCTGCGTGTCTTTTTAGGTCTGAGTGTTTGTGTGTGTTAAATGTTTGTAAACGCATCCACGACACAAGAGGTAATGCTATGTGTGCAGCAACGTTAAAAAGCTGGCCAAGTATGAGTCGAACTCGAGGGATCAGTACTATCCGAAAACCCTTAATTCTTAAAGGTATTTTTAATTTTTTTTTTGTAGCCGCAATATAATACATAATCTGTAAAGAAAAAACAACTTTCTACCTTTAGGAGATAGGTATAACCAGTTGATCGATGGACAAACAGATCAGAGGTTTAGTAATAAGGTCCCGTTGACACCCTTCGGGTACGGCAAATCTGAACAAAAACCACAGACTCAAAGCTTAATAATTTTAAATAGTTAGTAGACCTATAAAAAAATATGTCATAGGCCAGTAGTAACTTGGAATATTGCGACAACCGTGAAAACTTTCAGCAGTTCTGATTTATTTATGAGAGGCTCCGATCGAAAGTTTTTGATTAAACTTATTACAAGCCTTTATCCAGTATTGAACTGCCACCAGCTAGCTTGATTAATTGGATTCCGTAATTGATAGCTAATGACTTGCTTTAGAGTGAAGGTCAGGCGGTGAAGTCAGAAATTTAAAACTATGGAAAGGTCATCTTTTGTTTTAGAGTATAGGAAACTGGTGTTACAAAGTCGACCACAGGATTCCCTGTAACAAAATTGATTACTACTAGCTTCTTCTAGCGGCTTCGCCTGCGTCTCTATCAGTGATAAAGTGGCATTCTATCAAATATTTTTAGTTTAATCAGTCCTGTGCTTTTTGAGTTTATGCATTACAAACAAAAACAAGAACATAAAAAAAAAACTTTGTAACAATCTAAAATGAAAATGTCTAGAAGGCAACATTTCTGGCGATATCGAGTTCTATATAAATATTCTGAAACAGCAACTTTTTCCGCGTCGTTTGATCTATGTAGGTTTGGCACAAATTGGAGCATTTTTGGTCACTATACCTTACTGAATAAGGGGTTATTTTTAGAGACATTAACCTTTCAATCGTGGAAATTGCAGACACAATAGAAAGACAATAGGTGCGCGAACGCCAGCGTTTGCTTGGGGTTTAATGAATTAATTTAAACACCATTATATTGTCAATTCTATTTAGTTCAGGTATTTAAATCTGTTGTGAAAATAACCTCCAACTTAATCATTTTTACTTTTATGAAATTCAACATCTATACAGCTTTTACAGAAAATATTTGTGATATAAAGTCAAGAGTATCTTTAAGTTATTAACTGATTAAATTCTTTTTTAGCCATATTTGAAGAGTTAAATGAATGAAGAATTGCTTTCATACAAAATATAATTTTAAGACTACCACTGTTATCTATTTGCTGTTGTTTAAGTTTCACTATTGATACATTTTTCTATTCATTACCTTTTACAAAAGTATTTTTTATGGACACTTTCTTTATTTTTTTTTATTTAGTTTTGTTATTTAACTACTCCTAAATTTTGCCTACCAGTCTGTAGACATCTAAATAGCTCTGTCGTTGGCTACATTTAAATCGTGGATTTGTATGTAGTTCTTGTGCATGGTGAGCACTGGTTAAAATTACAACAAATTGTAACTGTAAATGATTATATTTTATTTTATTTTATTGAATCATTCCTTGAAGGCATTGAATGTCTCTACAATTGTTTTTCCACGTCTAAATAAATTCCAATATCATTAAACTATTTTTCATTGATACACATAATTCACAAAAATAGATTAGTGAAACTTTTTGCCGTCACTAATTCGAATTTAATTACTTTCAGCTTTAAACCTTTAATCATTTACATTATTTGTAGTGATTAATTTAATATGTCTCATCTGTTTTGTACTTTCTTTAGTTTTAAAAAATAAAATCGCTCCAAAATGGCGTTTGAATCAAGTAGCTTTTTAAGCTGTCGATATTTCCACATGACATTGGTAACTCAGCGGCTTTAGATTAATCCACAATCATTATCGCAAATAGAACGTCACTTTATTTGGAGCACCTTACATAAAGTAACACCTCTCCCAAGCCCTTGATGATATTAATTACAATAACGACGCCGTAATTAGCTAATTCCCTAAACCAGCATCAATAACAAGGCTATCAGTTATCTGACAGCACATCAAGGGAACCCTCCTACGAACTTTGTAGCTGAGTCATGTACCTACCTATTACACTGTACCCCCAAATTCTGTGCGAACAAAAGTGTTCAGAGTAACGATTGTAGGTACCTATAAAAAGTGTTTAAAAAAAAGATTGTAGGTACTTATAATAAAAAGTGTTTAGAGAAACGATTGTAGGTACTTATTATAAAAAATGTTTAGAAAAACGGTTGTAAAGTACCTGTGAAAAGTGTTTAGAAGTTTTCATATATTTTTTTGATAGACAGGTTTTAAACCATTTAACTTCCATCTTTTATTCTTTTGATATGGTAAATCATTAAATAATTCCTCCCACTCTACCTGGAGTGAGTGGGAGTTTTAGACTATTATTGACTAAAACCCACCTATGTTACATCACTTGTTCTTTGTTTTCCAGGGCTGCCGTAACTCTTTCGAACAATCCCACAGCCTGTTCATCATCACCCTGTTACCCTTTTGTTAGAGGTTTCTTTATTTGGGGTCAGTGCAGCACGTTTTTTCTACACATAACCTCTATTCGTCGTCACATTAATTAATTAATTTATTTATTTATTAGAACTTTATGCAACGCACAGGTACAAAGGCGGACTTAATGCCTTAGGCATTCTCTACCAGTCAACCTAGGGTGGTGAAGAGAAAAACATGGCAGGTGCACAAAAAAAAAAAAAAACAACAAAAAATGGATTATTAAGAAAAATAAGAGTGCAAATGTATATATATAACTAAAATAGACATACATATATATTTAATATAATATATTAATGCCTCCTTTTTCACATTTCTTGTGAATTGTGATATAAAATCATCTTTTCAAGTCTTCTTAGTGAGTAACAAAATTTTTATTTTTTTAATTACATTCCTTGTTCGACCCGTTTTCGGCCACGAAAATGTCGTACGTTAACGCTGTCATTAGATTCATACGTGAACCGATAATAGGGCATGTAGTGCAAGATGAAAGGTGGAATATTATTACGGTCGGAAGCGGCACGCCACAAAACGTGCCTTTGTTGCGTTCGAACTGAGTGCTGTTAAAAAATAAACTGTGTAAAAATAATTGAAAATTATTTTTGAATTTATCTTTCTTATATTATACAGGGTTATTTGTAAAACACTAGCAACCTCTTAGGTGCTAGTTAAGAACATCATAAACAACAACTTTTATTCTATGACTTTTACAAATGTATGATACATTTTGGTTCATCAGATTTTTATACAAAAATAAAAATATTTAAATTGAACGTTCTAAATATTACGAAGTTTATGCGAAGCAAGCAATAGTACATTAGCGGAGGGTAGCTAAACATGAACTTGACCTATTTACGGACGACCCTCACTAGTCGGTCGATGCGCTTGCGTCGCATCATATGTGTTCTTGTAGCGAAATTTGGCAATGCGGATTTTCACATGATGGTGTATCAATTATTTTAAAGTCGAGTACACGGAAATGGTGCGAATGCTTGCTAAGTGTAATTACTATGTTTCGGAAGCCTGTTTACCATTATTACGAGAATACTGCGCGGGAACCGTAAGTAAATACAGAAAAATATAGAGTTGAAATGTGTTAGATAAAACAACGAAATCTTGAAGGTTTGTTTTTGGTAAATGTGTTATGTTTTGCAGAAAGTTATAGAACAAAAGTTGTTGTTTATGATGCGTATCGTACGTATGATTACCATAAAATGGAACAAATATTGGACCTATATAGGATCTACAGAAAGCTGCTTTGATCTGATGAACCAAAATATGATACATTTGTAAAAGTCATGGAACAAAAGTTGTTGTTTATGATGTTCTTAATTAGCCCCTAAGAGGTTGCTAGTGTTTTACAAATAACACTGTATAATAAAATAATGCATGTTAACTGCAATTACGTATATGTACTTATATTCTTTGGAAATATTTTGAAGGAGCTTAACCAATGATCGTAGTACCTAGTAACTGGATGGTGAAGATGAAATATATACAGTCGCTCCTTTTAAATACTGGTACCTATTTTAACTATAGCCATCTTTACTTTGATTGGAAGCTAATTTTAGCATAGTTGTGAAAAGGCTAGATAAATAATCTTTAGTTTGACTGGAAGCTAATTTTGTCATAGTTATAAAAACGTTAGGTAAATAAAGACGACACAAGAAAGAGTGGGGTGGGATGAGAGTGGGCCAAGATGAAAGAAGGGCCAAAAAATGATTTCAAAGAATTCAAATCTGTACCTACGCTTACCATTTCATGAACACAAGTCGAAGAAGAAAAAAAAATATCAAAGGAAAGGGTTGAAGTGTAAGTCACTTAAAGAAACGGATAGGTCTACTGTGAATAGCTAAAGTGAGGTACAAGGATTTTTATACGAATATTTTTACTGGTGACTAAAAGTGTCCAATATATTACGTATAAGAAGTTCTTAACATTGACACGGTTGAGGCAGTGGCTGCTGCGCAGCGTATCGTACGTATGATTACCATTGAATGGAACAAATATTGGCCCTATATATGACCTACAGAAAGCTGCTTTGGGTCCGGTTATCAACCAAAGTTAATGACTACTCTACATTTTATAGTTCCAAAATAATTTATAACATTTTTTTAGAAAATATCCTTGATACTGTCTTCACAAAAGCTATAGTGACGTGTAAACAAAATTCTTTAACAAACTAAGTGGCTGATTCACCAAAAGATACAGTTCAAAAGTGTTCAGAGCAAGAACACCATCGAGAATTTTCTTTCTACCCCAGTACACGTTGTAGGTACATTTTAGACGACAAACGACAGTTCCTAGCCAGTTTTGAAGGCAGTAAACAATTTGTGAAGTTTACACAGTTGTAAGCTTTCACTGTGGGTACGCCTCGAGCGTACATAAACTTTGTCCTGAAAATGAAACCGGATGGGGCACTTAGAGAAAGCGCCTTATGACTCCCAGATCGATATTTTGTAAGTTATATTTTAGTTGTGTTTTTAAATGGGGTTGTGTGGGGTTTTTACATAAGTGCTGTTCTGCTGTATGTACCTAATGGATTTAAAAGTGTTATGGAAGTTGAAGACAGTGTACTTACCGCTCTTGAACGTTATGCGTAGCTACTTATGTTTTGTGTGTTCGATGTACATACTGCTTTTAAAAGTAGGTGAGTAGTATCAAGGGTTCCTTTTCAGTAGCTTTGAAGTTTTATGTGTTATTTATGTGATTTTTCTTTAAAGATTATATTCCAATCTTAAATTTTTTTAATTCTTATTTTAATAAGGTGACAACATATTATTCATTTATCAACAAAAAAAATCAAATTGGTTGCAATGAATGATTTTAAAATTATAAGCTAATAATAATTTTTTGACCACCAACAAGATCAAATATATTATATCTCTTTTGAATACTTTCTTATACTCTGGATAGGAACTTACCAATACCACAGCACTAACTGCTAATTCAACGAAGCCTTCATAAATGATACATGAACTTTCATGATTTCTCACGAACACTCACGTTCTCTCACTCACTCTATAATTCAAATTTACCTCTGATATTCATGACTCAGTTTCAATTACAATTCAGCACATCAGAGCTTTCACAGATTTGGTCTAGACTCACTATTGTCATGTATACAGGCCTTTGTCTTAGTAATATGTCTAGTTAATTGTATGACCTGAGTAAATTGTTACTAGGTTGAAGGAAAATGGTACCTAAGCCGGTTTGTATTGTGTGTTGATGTTATGTAACTAGTTTAGGTAAAGATTGGTTAAGTGGATTGTAAATAATAAGTAATTCATGATCCTTTGTATGTAGTGACTACTAACTTTTGCCAGCATATTTGGCCGCGTGAAAGTTAAAAATTACACCAATTACGTTTTGTTTTTTTATTGTTGGTTCGCGCTTGACCACTATCTCACCTGATGAAAAACAACGATATGGTCGACGATGGAGCGCTCTTATCTAGAAGTAACCTATTCACTATTGATTTAAAGATCCCTAGATTGTGTGAGCTATCAGGAAACACATACTGTGACAGGGAACTCCAATCCTTACATTTTGTATTCCCAAAATGTTTTATTTGCATAAATAAAAAATATCCTGTTCTGTTCCTTAACCTGAGTGTTAATTCAGTCCATCAAGCCGTTTCAGCGTGAAGCCGTTACAAACTGTACACAAAATGAAAATTGACACATTTATATTATTGTTAGTGTGAAAATGTAAATTTTCTATTGGCTGATAATAATTTGTTGCGTAACTTTATGAAAAGGTTTGTTTAACAGACGCAGACGCCCTTAACTTTGTGGAAATTATTGTGTTCTTAAATTGCGTTTATATTACAGCTATCTCTTATATTACTAAATGATTTGTTTGTGAAAGGAATTGTAAACAATATACAACACTATTTTTAGATTAAACGAAATCTGAATACAGTTTGTTCAGAAATAGTAACTGAATGGATTCCAATAGTTTTTAATATCTATAAAAGGTCACAAGTTGGACACCACCGACACTAGCATTAGGCGCCAGCAAACAGCTGAATGCAAGTGCAAAACCACCCCTCCATTACCTGGATGGCCCGGTGACTATGTATTTTTGCTGCTGCTTAGCTTAGCAAGCTTATAACTTTGTGATTTTTCACGATACAGTTATGAAACTTTGTACATAGATTGTTTACATAGAAATACTAGATACGTGTTTCTTGTTTCACATAAACTAAGATAATAATACAATAATGTAATAATGCTAGCTGCTACCAATAGCTTTAGCCGGGGGATAGTAGAAAATAACCATGTACCAAGTTTCGATATAATCTCTTCTGCCATTTGAGAGTGATAAAGTAACAAACATACACATATTCACACTTCAAACGCTAACCCACCATTTATATGCTCCAGAACAATGTCCACATATATTAAAATGACTGTACCTAACAAACAAAAAGTCTTCATAAGAAATAACAAGAGCATTTTGCACAAAGCCCAGGTCACTATGTATTAGCCGGAACCCAGTTACACAAAGAGTTGCGAGGCTATGGTCTTATAAATATGTAAGACCTCTGGACTGTTGTCAAAAGCGTATTGCAAATTTCCATAATAATATATTATTGTCAATATTCGTAGAAGAACGTCTAGACTGGAACACTACAGATATTTATATAAGCATGAAATTGAGTGCCGTATTTGCTTGAGTTAATCTATCATAATCATCATCATTTCAGCCGATATACGTCCACTGTTGTACACAATCCTCCCCCGAGCGTCGCCACAACGAACGTGCGTCTCGCATCCATTGGTTTCCCGCAACCTTCACCAGGTCATCGGTCCACCTTGTAGGAGGCCTTCCAACTCTGCGTCTTTCGGTACGCGGTCGCCTCACCAGAACCTTTCAGCCCCAACGGCCATCTGTTCTGCAAGCAATGGTGCCCATTGCCACTTAAGTTTGGCAATTCTTCGTGCTATGTCGGCAACCTTAGTTCTCCTGCAGATATCTTCATTTTTGCTTCAATCACGCAAGGAAACCCCGAGCATAGCCATATGTCATCACTGGCAACACGCACTGGTCATAGACTTTCGTCTTGAGACGCTGTGGTATGTTGGACGAGAAGTTAAACTATATGTATATACGTAAATATTTGTAATTGTAAAGGTGAAAAGATTGATTATGTCATTGCGCTTTTTTGAGATGAGAATCCATCAAATGCTTTCTACCACTGTGGAGCAAGACGGTGTACTAATCAAAATTCACCCGTGTCGTTCAATTGCTTTGCATTCCAGGGCCACGGAAACTTTCCAAAATAATCCATAGTCCCAGCAGGCATCGGCCTTTCTAAACCCTTACGATAAAGTCATTGAGATGCTCTTAGAATTCATAATAAAACTGATATTTCTGAAGAGAATAGATAGTATTTTATATAAAAGCAATAATGCTTCTTGTCATGTCATACACGTTGTTAGAAAGAATTTTTGGAAATATTGATGACTTGTAGGAAGTCGCAGGTGTAGCTAATGGATATGATTTGAATATTACATCAGATGTATATATAGTATTACGTGACATTGAATACCATATCAGGGAAATATTTATTGCTTGTCATCAAGGTTATAGAAAGGGATTTGCTCACACTGACGGTAATGGTACCTCAAAAACCCTTTTTTATCTTTGATCTCGAAAAAAAATTATGAATGGTTTGTTCTTGATTAACTTACACGTAGATTAACTCCACGTACAATAGGATTCTGTATCTCTTATAGTTACAACAGGCTGCATTTAAGTCATGAATGAATAGATTCCTTGTAAGCAATTGCATGCTCCAACATCGACTTCATCATTGCTTACCGTCAGGTGAGATAGTGGATGAGCGAGCCTCACTCACTCACACACATTCACTTCAGCTGATACACGTCCACTGTTGGACATAGGCCTCCCCCAAGCGTCTCCACATCGAACGTTCCTGTGCGTCCCGCATCCGTCGGTTTCCTGCTACCTTCACCAGGTCATCGGTCCACCTTGTAGGAGGCCTTCCAACACTGCGTCTTCCGGTACGCGGTCGCCACTCCAAAACCTTTCGGCCCCAATGGTCATGTGTGAGAGAGCCTGACTAAATGATACATAAAAAGAAAACAGATTTAATTAGGAGTCAGAATTTGAATCGCGAAAAATCTTCATAAATTATTTTTTGGTAATAACTGAGAATCAGCACTTTTGAAAACTTTTGTACGACTACTAATTCATCGAAAAGTATTAAATTACTTTCTAGTATTTTACTCTAAATCCAACATAGGCCTTGAGTTACGAGCTACAACAACATGAGTAATAGAATCCGTGTTTAAATTGCGAGCTACCACAACCCTATTTACTACAAACGTTATCTAGACATTACACATGTTTTCATTTAGATAGCACAATGTGAACGCAAACTATGAAATTTAGTAACTACACATGCCGATGCAATCGTTTTGTCAGCAATATTTTTAAAATCTATCAGAGGAACTGTAAACTCGTTGCTGGCAAACTGTTTCGACATAATATTGTAAAGTGCTATCTCATTTCAAAATGCAATAAACTTGCCAACTGCAGTCTTTCCGTTCGATTATAGTTCAAGTGTCTTTAAAACTAGAGTAAATAGGTTCTGAATAACTTTGTGTATTTAACCATCAACGATTATATCACTGCTTACCATTAGGTGGGCACAATCAAGTACGAGTTTATATCATTAAAAAAAAAAAACTTGTAATTACTTAGTAGTTATAGCAGTAACGGTAGGTAACCACTTGGATAGTCCTCTTTTAGTCAGTAAGAGTCTGACACTATCTCCCGCTCCGCCCAAGAGCGGGGGTTGTCATTGGATGATTTTTTCCCACCATAAAAAAAAGTAACCACTTGAATATATTAACAAAACTATTCTCTAACACCTATATCTCAAAGACAACAACACACCTAATGACGAACAGTCTCTTCAACTATAAAAATGTAAACTGACATACTTCGTATTCCTGAACTTAGAATGACTTAAACCTTTGACGTTAGGCAGCTTTAAAGTTACGATGTGGTAAACGACTTTATATGTCCTCATAATATACGAACTTGGACATTGTTGGGGCAATAAATTTAGTTTAGTGCCTTTATTTGCATGGTTGCTTAGCCTTTGTATGGAGGTTTGGGATTATGCAAAAATTGTTACCCTCATAAGTAATGGGGGTGGCTGTAAGGTTTAGGATTATTAGATCAGTTTAGACGCAACGTTTAAGGTTATGGATTACCAAAGCTTAGTTCTGCGTTTTGGAAATATGAATAACAGCCAGTAAACAGGAAAACTAGGCGATTGAAAATTTATATTTATTTACTTATTAGGAACACCAATGACATTATGCACTAGATATTTTACATTTAGGTAAGATAGAATAGAATCCGTGCAAATACATTAATCACAGGTGTACAAAGCTTGTAAATTTGACAATATTTAAAAATAAAAATTGGACATATAATTTAAATTCGGTAAGAAAATTTGATATTACAAGTCCAATAATTGATTTCAAATATAATTTGTATTATTTAAATTATTAGATTAAATTATTGGATTTGAATGATAAATAAAAATAAAAATAATTTGAAGTTGACAAAAAAATAATAAATATATAATATCTGACCTTAATAGAAGCGATTTCCACAAGAAAACGAAGGTTTATAATATATAACAAATTATGTTAAGTAGTTTCTATAAATTTAGTAATTTCATAAATTATGATGCCAGTGATAAAATCATGCAATTGTAAAACAAAACTATTAAGTAGGTTAATGTACATAAACAACCAATAATAACAATCCTTTATTTTACGAGTATTTTCGGAAAAGTGTTAAATGGATTTACGAAACAATATCAAAACACCGGCTAATGACACTTTCAACAAAGCTCTCGATCCAAATGAGGAAGGAAATAGAGCGAAAAGATAAAAGAATAGCACCAACCAAGAATACTCGTATAATACATTTATCAATTTCCAAACAAACCAACACACCATAAAACAAACCAACAGAAAATATTCAAGCAAAAGTGAATTAAAAATAAAAAGACAATCAAATATGATTGAAGTGTCTAAAGCTGCAGATAGACTTGATTTCATACAAACATTTAGTAATCTAAATAATGTTTATTGCTACTTCATTAGGAAAATTAACTAATTCAAAAACTATTTTTAAGGTTATTCAGAAATTTTTCAACTGGAACTATGCATTGAGAGAGTTCAACGGTAGAAGTAACAGTTTTTTTTTAAGCCTGTTCTATTATTTTGTTTTTTTTTCTCTTAAAGTTGTAAGCAAATTTATAGCTTCTCAAATAATAGCAAAACAATAAGTTAAATTAACAAAACGAGATAGAAAGAGATATCATGAAATTTAGTATTTTCATAGTTATCGAAATCATCAAAATGATAGGCTATGCTATAAAGAAAGACTAAAGAAACGATGTAAAGACATTTTTTACGGTTATATTACGAATAGAAAGGGAGTGATGATTGTGATGCCGGTTCAATATCAGAGAGAAATTTATAATTTCTAGAAATGTCCATGTTGCATCTATTCTGAATAAAACAGGATAAGGATACAGATGACTGTTTAAACGATTGTTGAATTGGATTTCCAATTTTGGATATAAAATAGTACTATTCAAAATCTTTTATAAATAAACGATATTTCATGTTTGAAAATCCCGTATAACTCATGCAAGTAAATTCAACTTACGTTCACTCGCTGTAAAACTCTAAGCGCTTGGAAAATAAAATTTAAAAATGGAAAACGTAAATAATCTGTAATTTACTGACTCACAGATTTATTGCGGAAACGATTTACAATGTAAGCAGGACTTAAAGTGCTTGCAGCAATAATGTGGACTTGAAGATCGTAGTAATGCTGGAACACTGAATACTTGGTAAATGCTAGGTCATCGTTTTCGTGAAGAACCCGAGAAACTTTGTAGATTCTTACGACTTGGTAAGCTGTCTGATGCACCCTTTAGTTTGAATTTGTATTTGTTGTAGAAACTGTGAAATTCTAGAATGCAGATTTTACATTTTGAATTTTGGTGATTTTAGTTTTTTGAACACTTGAATATTAAGATTCAGATCCAGAGATTTTTAGATTGCTATAAAATTATACATATAACTTTTAAGTAGGTATGCTTTTTATTATTTTTCTTTTATTCATTATCATACATATACATTGTTATATTTGTTATTACTATTTATATAAATTATTTAATAAAACTTGGATTCAAGTTAGATTCACATTTCAATATAATATTTTATGAAAATCTGTAAGTTGTATGTCTATTCAGGACCAACATCTTCCAATAACCCTAAGTAATACACAAAAAATAACACTATGATTTTGATTGTTATTTGCGATCCAATTTTTATTTATTTCTTATATTTTAATAAGTTACATTTTTGATTTGCCTCTTTGTTTAGGTACCTGATCAGATCAATATAAATATGACCGCAATTATGTAATGGCGGCCATCATTTGGTTTTTTAATAATGAAATGCTGCTAGCTGTTACGTCTAATCAAAAAATTTCTCATTTTTTAAATTCATCCAGTTGTATAGGCTATAGGGCATGCCATAGAAAAAAAAATACATTTAAATATACCTATATACTTGATGAAGAGTATATCTAAGTATAATATGTTACAGCATACACACTTTGTTTATACATACATTCTGCATACATATATGTATATATACATATTCTCGGTAGATATTACCCTCTTTTGGGGCAGTCGGATCATAAACCAAACAAGATCTGCTAAATCAGTATTTTTGTCGGTGCCCCTTTTCAGGTACATTTAAAGGTTACCAAAACATTTATACGGGCAACATGGCCTTATTCAGAAAAGGCATACGTAAGTACGACCTACGTTTGCGTTTCTTTTGATTTCGAGTTGTGGGTACAAAGACAATGGGCCGGTCCCTAGAGGCTTAAATTCGTTACTTAAAGCCAAAACAGACAAAGAAATGGCATGTTAGATTACGTATGTCAATATATCAAGGAAACGGTATATTGGAAAGGGATTTTTGAGAATGATAAGGTTTTTTCAAGGAAAAGTAGGAAATGTTACGAGGATTATTGATTTAGGACAAGGGTTTCAAGAACCAACAATCTAATTGGATTGTTCTTCGTGTTCCAATCTACTTTTACAATGAGAGCTGTAAACAGAATTTTGAATTTATTGAGGGGAATGAACAATCGGTCTTTTAAGTTCTCTTTAGCTTTCCTATTAGAAGGAATGTAATCTTTATCATATTCCGAGGCTTAGCTAGACTGCTTTAGTGCTAACAAGCTGTAATTTTGCAAGGGTATATATATATTTATCACCGACAAAGTGATAAAATTAAGTTTCGAAAAAGTTTTTGGGGTACACCATTTTTTGAGGTGTAAAATGATCAAATCACTTCGGCGCTCTATAGTTGAGTGAGAAGACGTGACCACTTTTACTGACTAAAACTCCCATGTTCCTTAATTTGCCCTTTGCGTTTTAGGGCCACGGTAACTTTTTCAAATGTTCTCACAGCCCTAGCAGATAGCGGCCTTTCGGGGCCCCTTTGGTTTTGCTGGCATCTCTTTGAGGCACGCGTAAATCACTACCCGTCGACTGACACACAGTCCTTACCGGATATAATGAGAATTTCCGTTACCTTACAACTGCAACCATTACAGGAAATGGCCGCTTTCAATTTTCTTTCACTCCAGATGATATCCTGAACCAGGGCTGTACGTGAAATTTTGCCATCGCCAATCGCCTCCACGAAGACAGGGCAGTATTTTACCAAAACGGGACAGATATCCACTGTGTCTGTGACATATTATATAACGTCACAACATTTATCCCAAACAGACATGCCCACATTTTTAAAACATTATTGGCCGTAAAACCATTAACTTAATTAATAATTTCATAGTAATAAGCAGAAAGCTTTCTCTTTATGTCATTATGTAGTAACAAGCCTACACTGTGTATGGCTCGACACGCACTTAGCTGGTTGTTTTCGTTTTTCTTTTATAAGTATCATCTTTTCTTTTAAATAGACGAATTATTTCTATTATTGTAATAGCAATTTCTTAATAAATTGCGACGTAGTAAAAATCTACGGCTTTCTTTTTTTTTGCAAAAAATATCGGAAACCACAATTTAATAAAATAGGTACTCGATATCAGAGCTAAATAACAATGTGATCGACATGACCTAGATTTAGCCACAAAAACTTGTTTGGGAGAAACCTACACAAAGTGAAATCACTCAATAACTGGGAAACAAATATTGCTAAAAGCTCTCTCTCGGAATAATGACGGAGCAAAAGCAATAACTTATCTTAAGTTCGAAAGCTATCGATTTTTAGTTAAACAATTGTACGTTCTGGTCTGAGGTCAAAAATGGACAGGATATTTTTGTTGCTACGCATGCAATAGGCGCTCACCAGTTGCATTTAACGTAGCAATCAAAATAAAGGTAGAATATTGTGAAAGCTAAGTTAGTTAGTGACTACAAAACAATTTTGGTCTATCACTTTTTTGTTTGGTTTTTAAGGTGGGGTTAGAGTTAGAGTGGCAGGGTGCGTCAAGTTTTTACTGACAAAAACCGCACCTATGTTCGTTCTTTGCCTTGCGTTCCAAGACCCTGGGGTTCCCTTTCGGATATTAACCGATGGCCCCAGGTAGACTTCGGCCCTGCTGAGCTCCTACATCTATAATCTAGGTGATAGATGTAGAGGCCCAGAAGGGCCGAAGGGCCTAAATGAAACAAATAGGAATGAATGATTTGGGATGGTTGATAGGATAAAACAGATGAATTAAACATGTGGGATAAAATCAAGTAACAAGATACAAAGATTGGAAAACGATCCAACAGATTCCTCAATTACATAGTTACAAAAACTAGAAAAAGTTCTATAATAAAATCAATTATTAATACAACCAATGTGGTTTCTGCACTGTTCGGGTTTCCTAAAGACGTCTTTCTATTAAAAAAATCTTAGTAAATCATTCAATTTACGACCACCATATATTCCATTAAGCTTGTCAGAATCACAGTATAAAGAAGGGTTAGAGAATTCATCGCAAACAACGTTTATCTTGTCAAGAAGCTACAGCACAATAACTTGTACAGCATTAGGTAATTTAGAAGACAGAGAGGGAAGTATCTCTCTTCCTTTCTTACTCGTGGGGTCACAACAGCCGAGTTCATTAAAAACAGGGTGTTGATTTAAAGCAAGTAGATTAGGGGAGTAATTACAGATGTATATAAGTGCTTAAGATACACAACTGTTTAGAGCCTTGTTTTTGGAACATTCTGATTTGATTATGTTAATTAGAGTCCTTTAAGATGTTTCCTTTATCTTTCTTTGCGTTTTGGGAGTCGAAGTGTAAAGTTGTGTTAAAATCAGTTAATATTCTTTCGAATGTTTGTAAAATGTATTACATGAGAAATGTTTACCGTTTTTAAGTTATTTGGTAAAACAATGTGAGAGCATGCAAGCTTTGTAGCGTAGTAAAGAATATATAGAATTGGTATCATACAGCAAAACGTACATCGTTGTAAGGATTTGGAAAACTAACACCGCTGCCTTTGTAGTTTTGTATTTCATAAAATTTTAATAAGTACCTACATAAGTCTCGTAGTAAGAGTATCAGGCATCAAACAATTACAATGGTAGTAGCATTCTTTACATATATACATGTAATCTATCATAATATTGACTGCAGCTATTATATTAACATTCGCTGAAATTCTCTTTTCAAAAGAAGAATAGACGTTGACAACTACTAATTACCAAAACCATATCTCAAACTTAGTTCATCGGTAAAAGCGCACTCAAAAATCAGACGAGTTCAAACGATCACGATCAGCAACGGAAATGTTGGTGACGTAAGAGATTGAATGATCATATCACGCGGAAACAGTGACGGAGGTAGGGTTATAAGCGAGAATTAGAGTTGTCACCATATCCCCGGACGCGTCTGCATTAATGACGCGCCGGTTTTCCACACGGACTTCCGAAAGTCCGGATAGTCGCGGTTAATTATTACGGAGTGGTCTGGGTGTAGCTTATTAAAACCCTTTGACTACTTTATGGCACCTTGTTAGTGACTATTGGTCGATGGGAGTGTAAATGAGCGTAAAGGAGACGTTACTGATTGGGTCTGTATATGCTTGATAGCATGAATTAGTAGCGTTCGTGATAGTAATAGTATTATTAGGTAGTATAGTTTAGTCAAAGCTACCAGATTTGTATGGCTATGATAAGTACTGATCGATGTGGTATGTAAAAAATAACTACATGGGTATCTGCGAAGCAATAACGCTAGCAAAGGAAGAAGAACGGCGCTCACAGCTTCCCAGCCACCGCCGGGATTCCGATCCTGATTTCCGGCCACCGTAGGCGCGGGCTTGCGAACGGCGAGTAATGGGTAGCTCGCTGTCCGGCCGTTCGGTACCTGTCCGGACCGAGCCTAAGTCGTCGACGGAAGTAAGAGTCTGACACTATCCGCTCCACCCAAGGGCGGGGGATGTCAATTGGATGTTTTTACCCACCAAAAAAAAAACCTACTTACTACTACTACTACTCAATAAAGTCAAAAATCATGTACAATTTTTCCTGAAAAACTGGCACTTTGCTGACGATTTAGTTTTTGCAAGAACAAAAATTACAAAAACCTCAATCTCAAAATTCACAAACATTTCAAAAAATTCTTTTCTACAATTTTTCAAAATGAAAAAGACGAAGGAAAGCAGAACTGTTATTACGCAGATAGAACAAGCATCAATCCAATAGTTGGATGACACTGTGACAATGCCAAGGAAACAAAAGGGGAGGCTGACACAGTTCCGTTGGACGTGCTATACGTCGAATAGACATAGCTGTTCGTCCTATAGACGTCGATATGAGCTCTATAGATGCAACTAGAGATAAACGGGAGGACAGCACTGGGTGGGTGATTAAACTGAAAATATCGTACATCGGTGCTGGCACAAAATATGAAGAGCTTGACACGGATTTTGCTTTTAGAACCTTGGACGTATTTTGATCGTTTTTGGGATGACGATTGAAAGAAAGATCGACAATGCTTGGTTTTGTTACAATTTCTGCATTTGTAAAACAAGAGATAGGGAGAAGTGGAAAAAGCTACATTGACCATGAGATTAGGTAACATCTCGGCAAGCGTGCTCTTATATCGACCACATAATCGCTTTCCATCAGATGTCAAGCGCGCGCCTGTCAATAGCAAAAGAAGTGTTTGAAAGTCAACGCGCAATATATAAAATCCTATACTAAAGCAAACAGAGTGACTACTAACGAGCTCCAAAAAATTAACAATCCAATGTACCGTCCTTCGTTTTACCTAAAAACCTGCCCAAACCGTTGTTTCGTTATTAAGTACTAAGACAGTGATTGAGCAGCGGCTCCGGCTATCACTCCAATGACTAAATAACATTGTCAAAGCGACAGGGACAATAGATGAGCTTGACACGGGGTCCGGAAAGGAAGACGTACGTACAACTTTATACATAGGTATAGGGGTTGATTAGGTGGATAAAATCTATTCTCATGTTTACGAGAAAGGCGTCGTCGTATCAAATATCGACTTTTCTATTCCTGGAAACGATATCACGGACGAGAACGCTGGTACAACGTGATATTCGATGCCTTGGTTGTCGCGCTAGCCATGCTATTGACTTATATCTACATCACTAGTTCGACTTTCACTACCCAAAATGTCAATAGTAGCAGGTAAAGCTGCTCGCAGAAGCGAGCAGCTTTACCTGCGTGAAAGTCGAAACTCATCCCAAGGAATCTTTCAAAACGTAAATCTCTATGGAGAAGAACATGCAAGAAACCCCATAGACACTCTTTTGAAACATGTTATGAGTTACAAAAATCCTGGTGACATATTTGTTGTCGCTTTTATTATGTGAGCACAATGTAAATAAATAATTAAAAAAAAGTATATAAAGGGTCTGCATATATGTCTGTTTACATCTCATCATTATCTTTTTAGCTTAGTTCTACCTATGGGTAAAGAAATAAACAGGAAAAAAAGGATTCAGAGACAGCGTGACGGTTGACAGGGCAAAATGAAAGAAAAACGGTGTTGCACCGACCCCAAAGAATACACAACAAGAAGAGGAAAATGACGAAATGACGACGGTTCAGCAACTATACAAGTATACAATTTATTTTACGTGAAGTGACTAGCTGTCTGACATCGACAGCTCAGTCAGTAAGTAAACCGATGCAATTTAGATACTAGGGGTGTTACAGATATTCGCATCACTTCTTCATCCATATTCGTATCCACATCAAATTAATGCAGATTTTTAATGATAAATGATAAATGATATTTATTTTGTAAATAGGTTTAAAAAACACTTTTACACGTCAATTTTTTTTTTCGTCATTTTATGCTAGATGAGGCCGGTGTTTCCTATCTGACTACCCTGAGAAGAAACACCGAAACAAACTCAGGGGCAAGGTCTCTTTTAAAGTCCATACAGTAAATATGTAATGGTCAAATCACATGAGAACCATGCAGAATGAATAAGGATTCATAACTGCGATAGGCAAAGCCATGTGAAGAACTACTGACCCTTAGGAAGTAATGATGACGAGATTGCACAGGTTTTACATTCCTTTATGATGTGATCGCCACATTAAATTCTTTAGCGTTTGTTTACTCTGTTTATTCAAGTTTTTACAATATTTGGACGTAAATATTAAGTGCAAAAGTAAATAAAATGTCGCCACCATTATATAGCAGTACTTTGACTAGCTTCATATTAAACAAAAATTATCCGGAGAAGTCCGAGTGTATAATTTGTAGGTAATAAAAGTTGCTAGTGGAAGGGACGTCCTAGTACTTCTATGAAAAACCACCTAAAATCAATGCACCCAGAGGACTTCCATTTGGTCGAAAACGCAAGCAAAAATTTCCTCAAACAATTTTCTACTATATGTCAAACAGAGAGATCAATTTCGATTGAAGTTTGACATTTTATGATAACTTGATGTACTGTCCACCAAACTTAAATTTTTTTTTTTTTAAATAATCTTGTCATTCATCATTCACATCCGCGGATGTACCCCCAAATAATCTGCATACGCATTAAAATTAACCGTAACAACCTTACTAGATATAAATTATTTGAAACGTTTCTAACTTCTAGTTACATCCGTAGAATCCCCAAAGCAATCAGATACGGAAACAACAATTCTATTCAAATTAAAAACAAACATGACAAACTTTACAATGTTTATTCGGTTGCAGGATCCGAACTGAGCCTCAAAGGATTCGGTTTGTCAATTCTACAGTAAGCTTCCCGAAGCTTGCATAAATTTTAAAGGAAGCCAAGCACTGCAGTAGTTACTGCGGTTTTTTTTTTTTTTTTTTTTTTTTTTTTTTTAATTAAGATAAACTAGTGCTTGACTGCGATCCCACCTGATGGTAAGTAGCGATGCAATCTTTGATGGTGAGGCGCACTAGTTTATTAAGAGCCTATTCACTCTAGCCTTGAAGACACCCAAATTATAATCGGACGGGAAGACCGCAGCAGGCAGACTGTTCCAGTCCTTCGACGTACGTGGTATAAACGACGAGGCGAAACGCTTAGTCCGGACCGTAGAGGTTTCAACAACGTAAGGGTGAATATTCGCCGTACGTCGGGATGTCCGATGGTAGAATTGCGATGGCGGAATCAAGTCATGCAATTCCTGCGCACACTCTCCAAAATGCATCCTGTAAAACACCGAAAGGCTGGCTACCCTACGCCTATGCTCAAGGCTTTGAAGGTTGGACTTAACCAAATCTGGATCACCAATTAGCCTCTTTGCACGCCTTTCCACCGAGTCCAAAGCTGCCAGGTGGCATTTTGCAGCACCAGCCCATATGTGACTGCAGTACTCCACACACGAACGGACCTGTGCTTTGTATAACATTAAAAGCTGTCCCGGTGTGAAGTACCGCCGGACCTTTGCAAGAACGCCCAGCTTCCTAGCAGCTACCTTGGCTTTGGACTCAATGAACCGCCCAAAGTTAAGGTCTGAGGGAATTTCAACCCCCAAGAGCTGAAGGCGGTCGGTGTACTCCAGGGATAAATTCCGAAAAGTAGGAACCAAGGTGCACGGGCTCCTTTTGGCAGTGAAAAGACACGCTTGTGTTTTGGCGGCGTTGAATCCCACTAGATTGGCTTCACCCCACTTGGAGACTGCCTGAAGTGAGATATTCGTTCGCTCTACCATAGCCTCTCTTTCGGACCGGATTAGCTCCTTACTAGCCCGAGCACTGGGCAGGTATCTCTCTACAACTGTGCTATCATCTGCATACCCATAGATACCGGGCACCAGCAGATCGTTGATATGCAACAGGAAGAGAGTTGCAGAGAGAACAGACCCCTGAGGAACTCCGGCATTAATCGTCATGGGCTCTGATGAGCATCCGTCGACAACAACTCGGAGAGACCGTTCACTCAGGAAGTCTTTTACCCAGTTAATCAGACCAGGGGAAATGCCGTACGCTGGAAGCTTACTCAATAGGCTAGCGTGCCATACCCTGTCGAAGGCCTTCGAGACATCTAAGGAAACGGCAATCGCTTCCCCATTCTTCTCGAGGGCCTCGCCCCACAAGTGGGTAGCATAAACCAGTAGGTCCCCAGTAGACCGCTTGCGGCGAAACCCGTACTGTCGGTCACTGAGGAGATCGTTACCTTCCAGGTATGCCATGAGGCGCGAGTTCAACACACGCTCCATAATCTTGCAGAGTATGGAGGTTACCGAAATCGGCCGATAGTTGGCAGGATCGGCACGACTGCCCTTTTTGGGCACGGGTTGCACGTTGGCAAGCTTCCAGGTACCGAATAATTAAGATTTTTTTAAACTGCCAGTAAGTCCCGAACCTAAAACTTATCGCCTGCTTTTGGTTCCGAAATGAGAATTGATTTATTTACTGAAAAACATGGGCAGATATAATTGCATAGTCACGAAAATATATAACACTAGCTTCTCCCAGTGGATTCGCTCGCGTGAAAGTAGATTTTCCAATACTATGTAATAGGCTAGTTGCCGTAAAAAATGTAATTAGTCCGTCTTCTAGATTATTCAAAAATAAGGGACACGTATTTTTTTATTTGTAAATTAAACCAAAAAATGACAAAGATATAACGTCACGCCGTGCTGCATTTTTTCGCACGGGGTGACGTCACTCGTAACTTTAATGGGCTATATCTTTGTTATTTTTTGTTTAATCGAAAAAAGAAAAAATACGTGTCCAATATTTTTTTTATAATTTAAAATACGGACAAAATAAAATGTATTTATTTTGACCCTGGAAACTACCCTATTTAGGACCCCCGTTTTGTTTACTCTGAAGGTTGAATTTTGAAAAACCCAGTGTTCTTAATTATATAAATATACGTTGATATTTCAATTTCTCTTTTTATATATTATAGTATAGATGATTTCAAAGAGTATCCCTGGAGTTTCTTTCACATTCTTCTCCATAGATATCTGCGCTTTGGATAAATTCCAAAGCGTGTTAGTTGTTTAGCACAATTTTTCGAAATTTTTCAGAAGTCGATCGACTTCTGAACAATTCAAAAGTACCAATAAATGATTTATTAATTTTATTTGAGATGGAATTTTGAAATTTAATATATTATGATCATTTAGAAGTTTTTATAGAATTTCCACGGGACAAAACTATGGCTTGTATTAGTTTTTTGATGTCAAACAACAGTTATGCCTAGAAATACCTGTTTTACTGAAGTATTTCTGATTCGGCGCAATTTTTTCGGCACCAATAAATATTTAGGGCTTGGTGCCGAAACCATTGGTGCCGAAAAAATTGATTCCGAATCAGAAATGTTTCGTTTTACTTACATGCTGGATTATGGAGTTCAGATAGGAATTCTCTTCATTTAAAATACTGATAATAAGCTGTTTTTAACCCTTTGTGTGTCCGGAACGTGGATCCACGCGAGACACAATAACTTTTTAATTGTATCTCTAATTAGGGAATACTAAAAGTTAAATAAGACTGAAAACCGATACCAAAATACATATCTTGAAAAAGAGTTAGTTAAAAAAAATACAAGGCTCATTTGTTTTCATAACTCTACGGCCAAAGTAAGGTTTCGTTTGTTATAATATATGAGATCCGCGTTTACAGTAATAAAGTAGTACTGAGATGGCGGAACAATAGACGAGGTTGACATAGGGCCGGAAAGGATGGTGTAGACTTATATGACATACATATATGTCTACTTACTGTTTACTGTATATACAAGCCCAACGCGCTTGAATAAGGTAATTGTGATGCTGAAACAATAATAAGGTCACCTGAATTGACTAAAATGTCCTTGACTTTCGTACTATTATGTAGTAAGGTACTATTTAGTTTTATTTGAATGGCGGAATTCGTGGAAGGACCAAGGAAAGTGGTAACTTCTGCGTATTGCCATTGTAATTCCTATAGTTTTTAAGCAGGTGTAAAATATTATAATTGTTCTGAAGCTGTTATTTATTAATAGCTTTTTGAGCAAAGGTTTCAAACAAGGTACGTAATAATGAAACAAACTCCAATTTAACTTCTAAAAAAATGGCAGTTCTAAGGGTTGAATAATTATGTCAGTTAATTTGAATGCCCTCATCGTAATAATTTCTGACAAAAAACACACTGTCTAGACATAAACCTTTCCTTACCGTCATCAGATCGACCATCTCATGGTTTCCGCAACACCAGGTAATTTGGTGCATCTTGTGAATCAATAGCCAAGATAGCTAAAAATCTTCTAAGACTGCGTTTTTCGTACTGTACTATTGTGTTTTTTTTTTCTAAAACAAGATTCTTAAACACAACAATCTGTCTAGACTCTTCCCACTTCCCAATTGTGTTGTTGTCCGTTTCTTCATTAGTTTAACCAGATGCCCCTTCGCAAGACCGGTGTTAGAATTTCTAGCTCGTGACTTACGGTCGGTCAGTTACTTAATGGTCAATGATCTACAAATGAGAGCAGGACCAACGACTTAACGTGCTTTCCATAGTACGGATACGTACTTTTTTTGTTTTTTCATATCATTTATTATTTATTTATTTAATCATCATGCAACAAAAGATACAAGGACGGACTTAATGTCTTAGGCATTCTCTTCCAGCCAACCTAGGGTAATGCAGAGATAAAAAGGCAGCAGTAATGCTCGCAAAGGAGGTGGCCGACCGCATCAGGCAACGGCGTTCTCGCCGCCGCCGCCGCCGGGATTCTGATCCCGATTTCCGGCCACCGTAGGTGCGGACTTGCGGACAGTGAGCAATGGGTAGCTCGCTGTCCGGCCGTCCGGTAACTGTCCGGAACAAGCCCAAGTCGTCGACGGCGCGCACTGTTCCCGCGCGCCTCAAGGAGTTGTCAGCAACAGCAAAGACCCAGCTGTGTCGCAACCTACTGGGTCCAGGGTTAGTTTCGAAAGACAGCTCGGTATGAAGGCTGGAAGGAACGGGGTAGGTCTTTTAGTCAATAAGAGTCTGACCCTATCTCCCGCTCTGCCCAAGAGTGGATGTGGATGATTTTTTCCCACAATAAAAAAGAGATAAAAAGGCAGGTGCATAAAAAAAATAAAATATTATTTAAAACAAGTATTACAAAATCTGACATGATATTATCATTACCTATCTGTTTAATTTTTACTGAATTTTAAGCTATGGATACTAAAGAGAATATATTTTTGTATTAAGAGGCCCTTTCTTATCTCCAAGCCGTTTATCGTCAACATGAACATGGTTTAAAAGTTTTATGTTTCGTCCAACACAATTCAATGCAATGCTTGATAAAAAGGCAACACAAAAAAGAAAGATAACGCCTGTACGCATTGTTGGCATTCGGTAATTCCCTCATTTCCTCGAATATTTTACAAAACTTGTTCCTGTTTCCTGAAATACGTGTTTTTTAAAAACGTTAAAACATTTTAAGTCGTTCAGAATCTTGATTTTCTATAAATATATTTTTTTACATTTTTAATTTATGTGTATGATAAGTAGTGGCAACGTTCATTGGATTACCTTACTCAAATTTGTATTTTGATTTCAATAGAAATCCAGATATTGTCCACAAAATATCTGTTTCCAAAATATCTAGATAAAGATGGGTTTTAACGTCATAATCACGTAAGGGCGGTTGTATGTAAATGTAACTTGCGCTCTTAAGTAAGCAAATAATTTTCTAAAACTTAAACATATAACATACACTGCTGCGTTAACAAAAATTCCCAAGCCGCCAAACACAGAGCTGCATGGCGTCGTATCGCAAGAGACGCGGCGATGCAGGATTCGACCGAGACACGATGACGACTACTCTTTCAAGAGTGTACGACTCAGAAGAGAAAAAAGATATTATATACGCATGGTTTCTTCAATTCGATGGTCACCCATTACTTACACGGGTTGACCTCTACAAGCATTGGTTAACCTTGAGAATCGACCCTTGTGACTGTTTTTATTTAGCCACTCCCTCCTCAGACTCATTACACATATTCCTAGCAATATACGACTGCGTCAACATGAACCAAAACGTGAGCTGAATTAACAGATAAGATTTGATTATTGCCATGTTAATTTGGGAAGGAAAATAATAACATAGAACGTTATAGATATAGTAACTCATTTAGTGAATGAAGTTGTATTTATACTCGTCTTATTGGAATAGTGTGCCTTTGAGTTTTGAGCTCCTTAGTCAAGCTTCACGAATATTGATAAATGCTTGTACTGACTGGACAGGTCTACTGATATCTGTGTGGTTATTCCCTCAAAAGACCATCTCAGGCAGCAATCTGCTTTTTTTTTTTTTTTTTTTTCCGATGGGAAAAATCATCTTATGACAACCCCCGCTCTTGGGCGGAGCGGGAGATAGTGTCAGACTCTTACTGACTAAAAAACCCATCCCGTTCCTTCAAGCCTTCATACCGGGGCTCGAGCGCCCTTTCGGATTATCCTGGCCCCAGTAGGCTTCGACCCGGCTGGGCCCCTGCTGTTGCTGAGCAATCTGCTTGGTTCTCATATAATTTGACCATTACATGTTTTTAATTATGAACTTTAAAGGATACTTTGGCCTTTTAGTTTATTTTGGTGTTTCTTCTAAAGGTAAAAATGTTTTTTATAAAGCAAAATAAATATCATTTGACATGCCCCTAGCCATCGGTTTTTTTAATTGACATGTCAGACAGTGCTCGTCATCGAATTTAATATCTCTCTTTTTTGCTATCATGAATTATATTCAACGTTTAGTTAGAATTTTCTCTACTGTGAAAAGAACCGTGAATCTCTTTGTTAAGATGTATAAGATTGCTGAAAAACTTAAGTTATTATCAAAGTTGTACTAGGAGTAGACAGACCTAATCCCAGTTTTATGAGTTTAAATCCCTTCTATTCTTTTTTCCAGTACAATAATGACTAAAAGGCGTCATAACTAGTTTTATATCTTGTTCGTTATTTGAATTACATGACCATGTTCAAAACACGTTACATTGAAACGCGTTTGCCATCCGGTACTGACCAACGTCAGCGATGCCACAGGGTGAGACCGGCAACCTGCCCGACATGTCACCCAGCTACATTGCCCCCGGCATTCTCCTGTGATACATTTTCATGTTACAAACACGTTTAGAGCGTTTCAAAAGGAAATACAAATGTCAAATAGTTTATAGAATAAGAGGTTATACAAAACAAAAGTTGGAAGTAATTGGAATTAGTCACATTCTTTTGTTTTTTAAGGTTACTTACGGTCTGAGATACACTGATACGATTTTGTTTTGTTTTTTCTCTATGATATATTTGTTATTATTATTGATAGGCTTGCGTTTGACCACTATCTCACCTGATGGTAAGCGATGATCTGGTCGACGACGGAGCACGCTTGCCTAGAAGAAACTTATTCAGTCTTGACTATAGACCACTAGGCTGTAGCTATTACGAAAAACACTGAGTCTTACAATTAATTACAACATAAACGTTTGCCAGTGCAATTTTATCACAGCTTAAGGACACAACAGGACACAAAAAGTACAAAATCCAATCTGCCATATTAACAATGTAAAATTCTGAAACTCCAAAACTCATTATCCGACCAACGCAACGTCAAGTGACGGTCAGCAAACAAAATCCCGTATTTACATAAACAGAAATACGGAATTTAATCTAGCATGAAGTCGTAACAGCCAAATAATCCGCACCCCAAAAGATAACATTTCGATACTAACAGGGTTTTGCGTACAGAATTTCTATTCCTAATTAAACTTATTTGGGGCGTGACTGAAATGTCTTCTGTGAGTGCCAGTAATGACATGCCTGGTGCCAAATGGACACTGTTGGCGGGGTAAGTCGGCATCCCAGAGGATGGCACGTTTTTGCGATCGTGTTGTGCCAATACTGGTATTATGTGCGCTCTGTATTGAGTTATTGACACATTAGATTTTATTGCGTTTGAATATTTTTATAGGCGAAACGAGTTAGATGAGATTTGCGTTTGAATTGTTTTATAAATTGCCAAATAGAGATAAAAAATATCAGAGCGAAATTTCTAAGTCGGCGCTGATATCCAAATCAGAAACTATGAGGAATTGTGAAAAGTAATAAAAGAAGATTCGGGCTCAAGTTGAATGAAAACTAAAGCTGCATCATTGAATTTTTGTACTTAGTCTAGAAAAAAACCCGTCGAATTTGACAAAGAAACTCAGTTGTATACATCATCCAATAGTATTGCTAATTAGAATGATAATCTGGGAAGTAGTAAGATATAGAAAATGAAGAGAGCTAAACAACTTACTGTTTTATTTTGATTATTTTATAAGATGAAAAATCATCCAATGTCTCCTACCGCTTTAAGACGAACCGGAGGGGTGTGTCAGACCTTCATTGACTAAAACCACAACTATGTTCCTTCTTTGTTTTGCTCTCCAGAACCCTTTCCGAAGGCTTCGAACCCGTGATAATTATATAAGTTATGTTCCAATTTTTCAAGTATGACCTTGAAAAACGCTTAATTGTCGTTTTGTACACACGTTTGTACGAAAATTTTGGTCTCTATAGCTTTATTTTTCCTAGAAAGTCCAGAAAAAGTTTTTTTTTATTATTTTTTATTGGTGATTTACGTAAAAACGCGCAATTACGTAATAATAATACCCGTGAGTACGTTTTTATATATCTTTAACTGCGAAGGGATACTAAATATTGTACCAGTTCATAATGTTAGTAATCATTTTTAATAATACTCAAATGTTTTGTTGAAATTGATCGATTATTTTTTTTAAATAAAATTATCGAGTTCGAATTCCGGTTTAAAACATAAGTCTATTTGTTTCAAAACCCAATCAAACTATTCGTTTTCTTTAAAATCCGGCCCCAGATCTTTGTATATTTTTCGGTATTTGTATTTGTTTCGAATTTTACCATCGAGTAAATATCGTTTTGCTAAAGCAAAACAACGTAAGAACATTTTAGTTACTACCTAGTACAAGTATAAAGATAAACTTTTCCAAAATTCAACTTTAAAGCAATCCCAGATATTAATTAATTGTAACAAGACTCAGAACGCGAAGACCCAGATTGTTTAATTAAACATTGTTTCTTCTGATTTTAGATTCAAAACATTTTAATCTTAACTTGATATTCAATTACAAATCTGTTGGGTCGTAATTCACTCAAAGTTGAAGCATCATGAGGGGAATTCAGTACCACTTGTGTTGAACATAAGTTTATGAGAAACGGCCATATTAATTTTGGTTTAGACGTTATTATATTGAAATTAACTTGTTTGCTGATGCGGCCGTTGTACGGGTTTCCATTCTTGTTGGAGTTTGTGTTAGTTAGTGTGATTTTGGGATTATAGTTGGTGAAGTGGTTCCAGGAACCTTTGGAGGTGAGAAATAATTTAATTGGTAACAGTTCCCTTTATACGCGTTCTTGTTTGAAGGGTAAATGTGATATAATTAGGTACGGACATAACGGTCTAGTAAGGGTTGCGAGATTGTTCGTAAGAGTAACTGTGATCCTGAAACGCAAAGGGTAACTAAAGGAACGTGGGCAGTTTTAGTCTGACATTCTCATGCTTCACCCAAAATGGGAGAAGATATTTGATAGTTTCCAATCCCACAAAAGTTTTAGTACAAGTTTGTTTGCTTAATTAATAGCATAGTACGAAGAACATCTGCTGTTGCTCCCTAGTTACTAAAAGTATGGCGCCTTAGCAGGTCTTTTCGAGTCTTGACTTTCTGCTGGGTATTGTGGCAGTATACATTGAAAGTTAGAGCATTACACAGATCAATGTAACGTTGAGGTATTTAGGGTCCTACTTATTAGAGTCCCCACACCTGAATTTAGGAGGACAACTTACTGGATTCAAAATCTTTGAAGGAAAAGAAAACCTTCGGCTCGAGAAGAAAAAAAAGGTCGATAGCGATTGCTGTTAAGAGAGATTTACGATTATTTTAACAAACAGATAGATTAATCTATCATATCAATAATCCATATCAAAACTTTCATATTGAGCTGATTTAATACATATGAAGTTAAAAATAAAACCTGACAAATAAAGCCCACGACAGTATTCATAATTACAATCAAAATAAAGTAAAATAGTTTGTCTGTCATCGTTATATTTTTTACATTATACAGATTAACATAATATATTTGAACTAGAATTTAGTCATCTTCCATTTGGCATCCTTCTTGTATCGACGGCAAATTTTTAAACAAAATATAGGCATTGACACGCAATAACAAATTGATTGACACCACAAGAATAAATACAAATCTTTCATTTTCAGGCATCAAGGCCCATGGTGAGTTAGTACGGACAAAACTTAAATAACTATGTTAGTAGGTCATCACAAAACCAAATACATTACACAATCAGGCGATCTAATCAAAAAGGTTTACCAAGCTCCATGCTATACATGCAGCTAGATAAATGTATCCATTGTAGACCCATCCAGCCCTTCCGCAAATGCTTTCAGGATGCTGTTGGCGTTCCCCCATCACTCGACTTATTAGCTAGGCAACTTTTTTTTCGCATTATACCAAAGTAGTCGTCGGTTACAATCCTCAAAGCAGGATCAAACGATAAAACAACTTTGCCAAAAAAAAAATCGATTTTCTGTTATTCTACACAAAAGCGAATTCTATTTTTAATAGAAACAAGGCCATCAGAATCCTAGAAAATCCCTCCGTCCATCACATAGAGTTGGTTTGAACATAGCTAGAGAAGAGAAGTTACCCAAATAAACTTTTAATTTAACCTTCTATTGTTTGCGTAAATTAGGCGCGTCCTCTGTTGAATTTTACATGTTAGTTACATTAATTTTCTGCTCAATTTGAGGCACAAAGTTTCCCCTGTTATTCTTGTTTGTTTTTAGTTACTGAAAAGCATGTTCTCATTGTCACTGCTCATCATGTTTACACCGCCTTCCTGGAACTATTTTGATATTTGTTGTTTATCTCGTCGAATTGTCACTTTACCTAAATTCTAATAATGTATGCCCCGTACTTCCAGGATTGTCCTTATTGCCGTGGTATATCTCTCCACTCTCTTTGACTCTTCAAGCTTCTTAAGATATTTCTTGTTGTTACGTCACTATGTGCTAGTGACCGTTACCGTAGACCCATTTATGTTTTATGATATAATGTTTTGCTTGAATGCGGTCCCACCAGACGATAAGCAGTAATGCAATTGTTGATGGTGAATCGTACTAGTCTATTAAGAGCCCATTCACTCTAGCCCATTAGTTGGCCCATTTATTGAATGTGCAAGTCATCCCTTGCCTTTTTAATTGATGTAGATCTATTACATTGTTCAGGCAGGATCAGTATTTTTAGAAAGTTTTTGGTAACCAGTTCACTAACAATATTGGGCAATAGTTTAGGTGGGATACCACCTAAACTATTGCCCTATATTTTTGTTTTTCATATATCGCAATAGTTTTCCACTGACCGGCAGTTGTCTTTGGGTCCACTAACATAGCGCCTATAAGATCGATTGGTACCATGTTGCATGAAAAGTGTCTAAGGGGTTTCTGAGTGTTGGCTTTGGTCACTCGTACGTCTGTTAGAGGTTCAGGACCCCAATGTTTTGAGATATATAAATACATGTTAAACAATGCCTAACCCCGATAGTTTAAGCAAAGGTTCACGCCACCGTTCTAAGCTAAAATGCCTAATTTTTTTTATTAGAAAGGTCAGTATGATGTTCGACTAGTTTATATATAGCTTTACATTTTAAACTATATATTGCATAGACATGAGCAATGAGCATTTAAGCTATTAGTGACTGAGTGCACAATGTTTGGCGAGTCAGCTATTTTTTTATACGAGCATCAACATCAAATCAAACTATTTTAACAAAAAGGTAATACAATTCTACACTTTACCGATCTCCTAACTAGTACAGAAAAATTGTGTGGGAGGCATATTTCGTCTACTGTCACGCAAACTAAAAAAGCCCTTATATCAATAACACACCAAAACTAAATAGTGTGTTATTTTTAGTTTGCGATTCTACCTGATGCTAAGAAGTATTTTGTTTGATGGTCTTTTTTGTGTTTTAATACATCCACAATTCCCAAGTTATGACTAATGCAAAGGGTAACTGAAGGATACAGGTGGGTTTTATTCAATAAAAATCCGACACGCCCACTCTCTCTTTTCTAGAGTGCAGATGTGATTCGGTGACATCACAGCTCAAAAAAAAAAGTGTTATGTGTATGATATGTTACCTAAGTGCCTACTACTTACTACTAATGTTTATCGTCCTTTTTACTAAGTCCCTTACCTTTATTGGGCTTTTCTTAAAGTCTGCTCTACTCTACTCTACTCTACTTAAATTTATCATAAAATCCTACACAATACCTAACAAAAACTATCTCAAATAGTTTGCGAACTCGCTAGGTTTTCCTCTCTGCAATCCATGACGTTGGCCCCCAGGCTACCAGCTCACTATGACACTGTCTCGAAATTCCCCACTACTATCGGCTCATTATTTCTGCTATGCCACAGTTCATCCCCTTTGTTTGTCTGCACGAGATAATGAAGTATCCTTTCCAGATCAGATAGCAACGGAACCATTGTCTCCAACAATGGGTGACTTGTTTAAGAATTTCATTCTGAATTTTCGTACGTAAGTTTTTTGGTGATTAAGATAGTAGTGAACAAAAGTTTATTTTGGTGTCACGGAAACTGGTTTTAATGTGAAATGTTTTGTTTAATTTTATATGGTCTTTATTTTGCATAGTTTCGAGTAGTTCTGGTGTGTTCTAGTTTTAGATAAATATTATTTATTATGAGCCTGTTGTGTTCCACTGCAGCGCGAAGGCGCCATTTTTACACTCTTCTGTGTCGTTAGCCATTTCTGGCCTATCATTTATGCGTCGTTGGCTGCTGGTGTTCGAGATCCAATCAGGGGTTGCTTTCGCCCAATGTCGTTGCGTCATGGGGCAGATGTCTTGATATCTAGATTGATTTGAGGTGATCTAGATAATAAGGAGGAGGCCGACCGCATCAGGCAACGGCGCTCTCGCCGCCGCCGCCGGGATTCCGATCCCGATTTCCAGCCACCGTAGGCGCGGGCTTGCGGACAGAGAGCAATGGGTAGCTCGCTGTCCGGCCGTCCGGTAACCGTCCGGACCAAGCCCAAGTCGTCGACGGCGCGCGCTGTTCCCGCGCGCCTCAAGGAGTTGTCAGCAACAGCAGGGGCCCAGCCGGGTCGAAGCCTACTGGGGCCAGGGTAATCCGAAAGGGCGCTCGAGCCCCGGTATGAAGGCTTGAAGGAATGGGATGGGTTTTTTAGTCAGTAATAGTCTGACACTATCTCCCGCTCCGCCCAAGAGCGGGGGTTGTCATAAGATGATTTTTCCCATCGGAAAAAAAAAAAGGTGATCTAGATAAAAGTAACATGTTTACAGTTTTAGGCGATTGCTTTTCATTCTATTACCTCCTCACACCTTAAATGCTCCCATAGAATCCTTTGAAATAGGATCGAAAATTACATTTTTTTGCTTTTGGTATTGTGTCTTTTGTGGCCTGTTATATTTTTCCAAAATCTATCTCAAAATGTAATGGCTGATCTCCTAAGACGTTTTTCTGTAACTACAACGGTTAAGGTACCTGCACTCACTAACCTGTTTCAATAGGATTCGTACATCACCCTTAAATATACGTACTAACATTGTGACAAATATAGAAAAGGAGGAGTTTTCATTCAGAAAAAAATATACTTTTCCTGTGGAAAAGAACAAGAACTTTCGATAGTCTTAATGGCTTTATGTCGCTATGTTAAAAGTTACTTTTCAAATATAAGTTTTACTGTTTTTGAGTCTTTAAATTCTAAATGAATGCAAACTTAAGCGCAAGCACAAGCTAATTATTTATAAAATTATCAAGTTCCCTGAAGGAATAAGCAAAGATATCATTAGAATTAAAGACGAAATATAAATATAATGTGATTTTTCTAAATAAAGCTTCTAATGAGACAATGACGAAAATTAGAGCGCAAATAACCGTTATCCACATAAATTCACCGATTTATCGATGTCGAATTCATCGCAAGCAATTTGTTTCACAAACAATATACGTAAAAGTGATCGTTTTTGCCGCGTAAAAAAACAGACCTACATTTTCTTACAGCTAAGCACAAAGCCTTAGAAATAAAAACATCTACATTACCATTGTATTCGATTCTGCCTCTTCTTTATACAAACGTGTAAATGAATTAATTTAGTCTGGATTGTATCGCTTTGTAGCCGGCAAGAAACAATATCAAGTACAGCAAAGTGATTGAAAAAGAAACCAAGTGCGTAATAGCCCGTGATGTTATTTATCTTTATCTCTGTAAACACTAAGTAAATGCAAATTCTGCTGTACCCTGTAAGTACTCTGTCTACTTTTAAACAATCTATTTTCGTAGTTTACATAACGAAACAGGATGTGCTTTTGTTTTATCTTTTGTGCTGGGTCCAAACTGTTGTAACGTAACATGCAATGTAACACGTAATGAAAGAATTTGCTGTCCATATTTTCGCAAAGCATCATGCAATGTAACAGAATTCCTATCGTGTGGACGCCTTACACGCGCAAACCGTCCATACTACGAGCGCAAATCCTAGGGTCGAACCATAAAGATTTATATAACAATCTTATTGCAGGAAAGTTTTGTTTCCATCATAAAGTTATATTACTTCATTTCGTATCATGAACTTAATTGCTCAGTATGATTGTATTCCTGCTAGAGGCTGGGAAAGAATGCACGATTTTAAAGATTTTGTCTATTTCCTGCTAAACAGAAAAGATACGCACTATATAGATCTGTATAGCGTTATCTCTTTCACATGTTTGTTTGTATCGCTAGTTTATTGTGAACGAATAGAATACATTTAACTCCAAAAATAATAATAACAAGATTAAAACGGGTCTACCTTTTATAGCAGAACTTTTTACGTCATAATATTGTTTTGCATAACAACGGATAGCATAAACTTCATTTCGCAGAAAATCATTTCGCATACACTCAGTTGTCATACATTCAAAACTCATAATTTTGTTAGTCAGAATCATCTTTAGGCATAATGTTTATATCCATAATAATTAAAAAGCAGAACCATCATATCGCAGAAAATTCACAGTCAGAATCGTCTTTTGGCATACATTTTATATCGATAGAACAAGAATACACCATGATATTACTACTAATATCAAAACGCTAACCTAAATGCTAATTACAAAAATATTGTCGGCTTGGATGCATGTAGCATGCAAACAGGCATACAACATGCAAGCAGGCATGCAACATGCAGCATGCATGCAGCATGCATGTAGCATGCAAGCAGGCATGCAACATGCAGCATGCATGCAGCATGCATGCAGCATGCATGCAGCATGCATGCAGCATGCATGCAGCATGCAAGCAGGCATGCAACATGCAGCAGACATGCAGCATGCAAGCAGGCATGCAACATGCAGCAAGCATTGTTTCTGTCACGGCTCCGGCGTTGCGGGGTTTGGGCGGCGCCACGCGAGCTTATCGTCACAGATGGTTTTAACGCTCACCACCGCAGCTTCGGCTTGCTGGCCGGCTTCGCCGGCCAACCTCAGCCTCAGCGGTGGCGGGCCTTCAAACCACCTGCTCCTCAGCTCGCGGGCCGCCCTACCCCTCCGCGCCTACGCGGGATTAAATTACACTCTAGGGGTAGGGCAGACAAGACTGCGTAAAGTCGGTTTCGCAGCGATTCGTTTCTGTCACAAAATTTTGCAGCACAACGTATTGACTTTTTATGACACAAATTTAATTTAATATTGAAAATGCTACCAATACATGCTATATTTAGAACATTCTATGTCACTTTTGCAGACAATAATTGTTATGCTAAACAAAATTATGCATAATATTAATTATGGCAAAGGTGATTATGCGAAACAAAAGTCTGCCAAGATAAAAGTATGCCATTGTAAATTCGGACACGTACATATTCTGCCAAACAAAAGTTATGCTAAATAATTTTTATGCCTTAAAAATATTCGATTAAATAAGATTATGCCATGTGAGTTATGCCAAATAAAAATCGGAGTATCAAGATTCTGCCAAATAGAAGGAACCCGATTAAAATATATTTTTAAAAGAATAGTAACTTTCATAAAAAGGATGTAATACCTTTCAAGAATTTACATTAATAAAGTAGAAAAACAAAGAGCTGCGAGCGACTACGTTGACATTAATTTAATTTTAGTTGCAAGTTAGTGTGAATCGTATTCAGAATTCGGAACGTATGTTTAACAAGATTCTTATCAGTGTTGATTTGTTAAGTGCAAACCGATTTAGAAATGTTTAAATAGTTTTCAAGTGCTTAAATGGATGTAGAGTAGGTAATTTGTCTTCAAGTGGTTGGTGTTCGAATCGGATAATTGAACCCACGAACTAAAATGCGTATGTTGTCCTTGAAATGTATTGTCCAATGACGTCATGGAATTAAGGTAGAGTTAAACAGTGTATTCTAGTGAAATAACTTGTTGCAGAATTGAGGCCCTGACCATTTCAAATATGTGAGTAGGTGCATGCTCGGTTCGTGCGCGCGCTTCGTCCGCACTTATGAAATGCTCCTTTCATATTACCTTGCATATTATATTACAACAGTGTGTACCCTGCTTTATAAAATTAATTAACCATCGACGCCAGCGGTATCGAATAATAGGTGAAAATAATTAAATAGAAGTACTTCGCAAAATTACGAATATTGTCAACGGCCGATACCAGCCAGGGTTGTAAAATTGATCAAAAAAATCACCGTGTGCCAAGGAATGCAATGGAAAACGGTGATAAAATGGAATGATTTTTTACACAAAAAAAAACTTATACGATTAGTTTTATCAGTTTAACGCATCACCTGATTTACACTCTCTCGGTTTGTCTTTGTTAAATTGGTGATTTAGATTTGGTTACGTCCAATCTACAAAGTCAGTAGAACAGGTGTAGCGTAGCCAGCCTTTTGATATTTTTTAAAGGATGAATTTTGTAGAGTGTGGAGGAATTACATGATTTGAGCCCGCCATCACTTTTCTATCATTACACAACCCATCGTGTGGCGAGTGTCCACCCTCACATTGTTAACACCTCTACAGTCTAGACTAAGCAATTTGCCTGCTGCGACGGGAAGAATCATCGGATTATAATTTTGGTATTTTCAAGGCAAGAGTAAATCTCTTAATAAATTAGTACGCTTCAAAATCAACGATTGCATCACTGCTTACTATTATATGGGATCGCAGTGCACTATAAGTCTATAATCCTAACTAATAATTATTATAAATGTGAAAGTGTGGATGTTTGGATGTTTGTTACTTAATCACGCAAAAACGGTTAAACGGATTTGGATGAAATTTGGCATGCATATACATATTTACCTTTGACATGGAAAAGAACATAGGCTACCTTTTATCCCGATTCCTTAAGTACCTAATGCCACGCGGGCGAAGCCGCGGGCAAAAGCTAGTATATCATAAAAAAAATGAACTCAACTAAACTTATACTTACATTCCCTTGGGTTGTTGTATATTTCCAGCAGACTGTCTGTTACACTACAGGACATAATAATAGCTTTTAATTGTCACACTATAGGGCAAATAACTTTTCTCTTGTATAGAGAGTGAAGGAACATTAATCATTGCGCTTGTTGCCTGTTTGTCGGTCACTTCAGACCGTTATGTTCTGGTTTTCTCGCGATGTTTCCCTTCAGTGCACTTATTGTGTCCAAGATTAATTTAGAAATTGTAAGAGTAGTTTTTTTAGAGAATTTTCACAGGTCAATAGCAGTTGACTGATTTGATTTTTTTTATTTGTTTTCTTTTTTACATTTATTTTGAGTTTTAAGGTTTTATTGGTATTGGTAGGGTTTTTTTTGTTGCAAAAAAGATCTCCAGCAGTCGACAAGTCATCGTCGTCAGACGTCTTCTGTTGATCCGATCCGAACCGATCAATCTCGAATCCGTCAAATTCCCGCGACCCTCACCATGATACCGGTCGACTACTACTGTGGGCTGACAATTTCTATGATGAAAAACGGCCAAGAGCGAGTCGGAATCGCCCATGAAGGGTTCCGTAGCAGCAAGTAACATAATATCGATGTTTTAATAATAGTGTTTTTTTTTTTTTAATTAAATTTTTGATTTATGACATATTAAAAAATCTACTTTCTAGATCCCATTCAAACCAATTTTCGGTACAGATTTGCATGGTAATGTACATCATATATCTTTTTTAGTTTTATCATTCTCTACTTTAGAAGTTACAGGGTTTACAGTTACAGGTGTCTCTCGCGCAAACTAATCCCTTTAGAAAAAAATGATATAAGAAACCTCAATATCATTTTTGAAGACCTATTTATAGATATCACACACGTATGGTTGTGATGAAAAAAAAAAAATGAGTTTCAGTTCTAACTATGGGGACCCCCAAAATTTATTGCTTTTTTTCCTATTTTTGTGTGAAAATTTTAATGCGGTTCACAGACTACATCTACTTACCAAGTTTCAACGGTATAAATCTTATAGTTTCGGAAAAAAATGGCTGTGACATACGGACGGACAAACAGACAAACAGACAGACGTGACAAATCCGTAAGGGTTACGTTTTTTGCCATTTGGCTACGGTTTAAAAGGGGTGATATGCGTCATCCGCCTTTTATCATCAATGCCCACTACCTTTTAACTAATTGATAAATAATGTACCATTCAACGTGATTGTATTTGGATACCTTAAATGAGTATTGATCGTCTTACAAATTCAGTTTGTTAGAATACAAGTTTGGCTGATTATTTTATGTATAAAAAGTTCGTAACAAACAATTTTCTCGGTTGACTTTTTGTGGAGGCGGGGGTAACTTCGTTTCTAAGTTAATCCTCGTTCTCAGACTAGAAAAGAAAAGTTGTTTGAACGAATAAGTGCCATCGTATGTCTCCTAATTCGATTACTACCATTCACTAAGAGCTGATTCCCCTTGTTTTTTGCACCCATCACGAAAATAAAATCGGATTTCAATAAAACGGACAACGACTTTGCAAACAAACATTATAATAAACTCGAAGTCTTTACCGAAATCACTATTGCCACTATTATTTCGGTCGTTGAATAACACCCGAATGTAATAAAAGACAGAATAATATTGCTTCAAAAAGAAATATTCCTTATCCTTGAAAAATAATCTTAAAAAGCCGAGACAAAGGTCCATTTATTTTTATTTGTTTATATTCGTTATTTTCTACTACACATACCGTGGATTAGAGGTAAGATTTATCTGATTTCATATTACAACTCGTTTAACACAAATAGATATTACCGATTTTGGAACGAGATATCAGATTCCTTATCGATTCGTTCGCATTCGAGTGTTTGTTATAAGATATGATATGTTGTACAGGAAATCGAGAAGATGATATTTATATTAAATAGGACCTATTTAAATTGAATGTAGTCTTTTTTTAGGGTTTCAAACACGGAACCCTTATAGGATCATTTTGTTGTCCGTATGTCAGGATACTTTTTCTCAGGAACGCGTAAAAGTATGAAACTGAAATTAATATCAAATACTCAGGTCTGTTACCCCAAACGACAGTGAAAAAATCAAACGTCTAAGTCAACGCAATTTAAATATAAGACTGTTTATGCTACACTTCATCGTCAACATCATCATCAGCCTTTTTAATGTTCCCACTGCTGGGACTCAGGCCTCCTCTCTAGGAGAGGGAATGGGCCGTAATCCACCACGCTGGCCCAGTGCGGGTTTGTGAATGACACATGTCTTCGAATTTTTGGTTTTGGGACATGCCGATTTCCTCACAATGTTTTCCTTCACCGTTTTGAGAGCAGTGGTGATGCGCATATTTTGACACTCGCTAGAAAATCAGGGTACTTCCCATTGACCTAAAATACTGTTTGGTATGAAGCAAGACCTCATAACACAAGTGTAGGAAAAAGTTTGAAAACTATAAATTTGTTTTCACGTCACAAAAAAATCATTTTTTGGATTCGGAAAAATCTAAGAGACTAGTTTCAGGAATTGAACTATTTACTTAAGTTGGTTTTTCTAGATGGGAAATCAATTGATAAGTTTTCTCGCTCTGGGTGCACCCCGGCTTAGATGGCTTCAGACTTTTACTGACTGAAACTCTTTCTTTAAAACATATACATAGTCACAATATCTGTAGTATTTGAAATGATTCTAGGACATGATCGAGAATTTCACAGTGTGTAAATACAAAAGGTATAGAATCTACAGTTTACACATAGGTCCGACCTGAAGATATTGATACTGTATAGTAATTGGATTGCAGAGGTCAAATGGCAGTCTCCTGGTTAAACACCGACTGATGTTTAACCTCATACTTGAAGTAGCTTCTAGTATAGTTCGGAAAAGCTAATAGACAGGCGGTAGTTCAGACCGTTATTTTAGTTAGTTATCTACAGTGTTTGTTTTAATTAAGGCCACAGTAGAAACCGAGATGGGGTTCTGAGCTAGCTCAAGACCCAATGGTAACGGCCCAGACTTCTGAAATCATACGTCATGGGTTCACACTTGTTAAAGATGTGGTGTAATGTTGCCACTTTATACGTGTGTAGAAAATTCTACTTCTTATTTATTTATTTATGATTGTTTATTTCCATTTTTTACTTTGTCCATAAATTTATTTATTTTACTTAAATCTATTGGCACACCATACCGTTGCCGACTTCTGTCAGTCGATATTGTTACCGGCCCACGCTGAAAACCAGCGCTGTGGACTCGTCGCATTTTGCGTGTGGACACAGGTTTATGCTGAGCGTACAGCCGTTGCTCGGACGTGGCGCATACATTTTTTATCATTATTATTTTTTCACGTAAAAATTTCGTCAACGTCAGCTGAGCGAGTTCAATGACCTATAAGTAATTAGTACGCAACGCCGACTACTACTTACAGGTCATTAAACTCGCTCAGCTGACGTTTTCTTAAAGAACTTAATTTCGTACATGCTTAAATAAATGCGAGTTTTTAAAAAAAGGTACTTTATTTTTTAATTTTATCTTTACAAATCGATAGTGTTTCATGTATCGGATCAACCTTTCACGGGATTAAAACGATCAAAATTTAGCGGTGTAAATCTGCCTTACCTCACAAGCTATACTGGTTGAGTTTTAAATTTATTTAGGAAATTATTTGCGCCAGTAACAAGACACACAGGTAAATTAGACACCATTGTAAGATAAAGATAATCAACCTTTTATTGTTCGGGATTAAAACGATCAAAATTTAACGGCGTATAGTTAGGAGTCCCACAGTACAATAATTACGTACCTACGTTTAGTGCCGTAATTAGGGTAGTGCCAGCGGTACCCAAGCACAGGGGCACAGTCTCTGAAGGGGTGTAAACAATTATATATTTAGTCCTTTTTATTTGTATTGTCCTTTTTTTAGGCTACCAATTATATAAATTCGCACCCGGCCTAAAAAAGGCTAGTTACGGCTCTGCCTTTGTCTTATGAAGGTTATGAGGTTATTGCCACAATCTGCTTATAAATCTAGACACAATTAAAAAAGATAGGGTTTTAAGACACTTGAAAAATGTATGCCGATGGAAAATTCCAAGACCGCCCATTGTTACACCCAATCAATTTTAAGTTCCTTCTGAAATATTTTAAAAGTTTTATCTATCTATTCGATAACAACTAAAGACCTGAGCAGCGAATGGGTCACTAGACAAAAGTAATAGTCATCTCACCGGTCATGAATAACTAGTTTTTGAAATTGAATTGAAATGAATTCAGTTTCGTGATAGCACACATTTTTCCCAAAGAAACATACTTCCGGAATACCAATTCTATGTGCTCTTCCAGGTCTTAGTCTACCTGTGCACCAAATGACAAATTCGTTGTGCCATTTGAGCGTGAAGGAGTAACACACATAATATAGTTATACTAGCTTTTGCCCGGGACATCGTCCGCGTACATAAAATATAGCCTATGTCACTTAAGAATAAAACAGCTTTCTATCGGAGAAAAAAAATTAGCAATCGGACCAGTACTTCCAGAGATTACTGCGTACTAAACAAAAAAACATAAAAAACAAACTTTACCTCTTTATTATATTAGTGTGGATAGTATTAAATAAACCGCTTTAAAAATCCACTGCGTTCTCACAACTTCACCTAGTCCCAAACCTAGCAAAGCGTGTGCTATAAGTACTGATAAACATCTACTTATATATTCACAAATACATGAATAACGAACTTTCGCTTTCCATCAGGTGAGATAGCGGTCAAGCGCAAACGGTATCCTGTCAGTTCACCAAAAATTGATTTACGAATTATCATTAGACAACCAACGATTGACAAAAACTTGGTTCGCTATTTCATCATTATACAACAATAAGTTTTCGCCTCAAGGAGTTGTCAGCAACAGCAGGGAGTAGCCGGGTTGAAGCCTACTGGGGCCAGGGTTATCCGAAAGGGAGCTCGAGCCCCGGTATGAAAGCTAGAAGGAACGGGGTGGGTCTTTTAGTCAGTAAGAGTTTGACACTATCTCCCGCTCCGCCCAAGAGCGGGGGTTGTCATTGGATGACTTTTTTCCACCAAAAAAAAAAGATTAGTAGGCCTCCTGGAACACCGTATTTTCACTTTGGTTTGGTGTATCATCTTGGTTCGGCTAGTCTAAAAATCGCGCCTGGATTAGGTCTAGTTAGAATAGTGACCATTAGAACGCGATAGCGAGCGACACAACAGAACATGTAAATGCTTATATGTAGGTATTATAGGTAGCACTAAATTGATTTCCATCTAATGATATCGCTTGGGTGGATTGTAATATCCGACCCTGTATTACATATTAGGAATTCTATATGCCTAGCATTATTATATGCTAGGAACCGGTTGATCGTTTGTTTTGTAGTGGAATATACTGAAATTGAATATGTTTCGTGGAATATGTTGTATCTTAAGGGAAAAGTAGAGGTAAATCTGACATCCATTTTACCAAAAAGGTATCTTGCATCTGTACTATTTTATGAAATAGTTACATAGTGTCTCTGCTGGGTATGTCAAAACCTCAGTGCATATTGCCTAGAGAATACGGTGGAGGTCTGTCCTACTTGGCGATCGGCAGTCAAGTTTCGGTACGGAGAGAAAGAAAAAAGACAGAAATTTCAGGTTTTGCTATGGAGTAAAAAGGCGTGAGCAGGTGTCACCTTCTGCGAAGCAATAATACGAGGGCAGGAGGCGGTAGCATGAAGGAGAGAACATCCTCACGCCCCAGGCAAGACATCCCAAGCGTTGGAAGTTGCAGTGCCATTACCGGAAACCGTAGGTTGATAGCGAGTAATGCGTAGTTAGCCACCCGTTAATTAGTTTCGCCGTGCACCCGTGGGGGCGATCGGCGGCGGAGACCTCTCGCGCCGGGCCTTAGTTCAGGCCATGGTCCGGAGCGAAGAAGAGTGGCAGGCGGTCGCCTCCTTCTGCGAAGCAGTAATGCTAGCAAAGGAGGACGCCGACCGCAAAAGGCAACGCCGCTCTCGCCGCCGACGGGATTCCGATCCCGATTTCCGACCACCGTAGGCGCGGGCTTGCGGACAGTGAGCAATGGGTAGCTCGTTGTCCGGTCGTCCGGTAACTGTCCGGACCAAGCCCAAGTCGTCGACGGCGCGCACTGTTCCCGCGCGCCTCAAGGAGTTGTCAGCAACAGCAGGGACCAAGCCGGGTCGAAGCCTACTGGGGCCAGGGTTATCCGAAAGGGCGCTCGAGCCCCGGTATGAAAACTAGAAGGAACGGGGTGGGTCTTTTAGTCAGTAAGAGTCTGACACTATCTCCCGCTCCGCCCAAGAGCGGGGGTTGTTATTAGATGATTTTTTCCCACCATAAAAAAAAAGCTGGGTCGAAGCCTACTGCGGCCAGGATTAGTTTCGAAAGAGTAGCTCGAGCCCAGGTACGAAGGTACAAAGGAACAAGTTGTGTTTTTAGTCAGTAAGAGGCTGACACTATTTCCCGCTCCGCCCAAGAGCGAGGGTTGTCATTAGACGATTTTCCCACCATAAAAAAAACCGTTAAATAGTTACCGTAGCTTTAGAGCGCAAAGGCAAATGTTTAGTCAGTGATAATATGCTCTGCGCTCCACTGTAGATCAAGAAAAGTCTTGATGGTATCCCATCTAAACAAAAACATAGTTGGGAAAAAGCTAGGCATATTAATTCGGTATAATCGCTCAACCCATAAACACACGACATAAGAAACGGGTAAAACGCAAGCTACCCAAAACCTTCCACAACCTAAGGCTATAACTAACTAAATATTATTGGTGTACGTGGGTCAAAGGTTAGCAATATCCCTTTCAAACTCCATATCCGGTATCCTTCGTTTATAACTAAGGCCTTAATAATGATGCTAACGTTAAGGAAATATGTTTAGATGAATTATTACTTAGTGAGGGAAGTTGGGTATAATTTTAAAGTTTGGTATGTTTTAAGGGTGTGTTACCTTCTATATAAGTTAAATGAGGAAAATACAAAATACGCATGGTAGTTGATACACAATACGTTGTATCAAGGTCGATTTGTGATTCAAGGTTGATTGCCCTGAAATGGCCGAACGAGTGTACAGCTACATCATATGTATGTAGGTTATTCTTTTGGGATATAAACAGACCTACATAATTATGTCAGTGAAGCCAGTTTAACAACGAGACTAAGCCTTTGTGTGTATTAGGAAGTACTACGTATTCCAAATGAGAATAGGACCGATTCCTATGTTTTGACGTCTCGTCGTACTGTCAAATCGAATAAATTTTGGCAAAATTGAAGATCTTAGAGATGAGTAAAATTGAAGAACTGGATTCTGATTGAACTTTTTTCGTTTACAGTTAAATTAATTAATGTTTAAAAATTTATTTCCTCGATTTGACAGTAAATCGTGACGTCACAACATGACGAGCGATCCTATTCTCATTTGGAACGCATTGTACCTGCCTGCACGTACTATGGTCTAGCCATATTGTGTAGCGAGATCTCTGGTGTGTTTCCTTACCAGATTGCGTAGATACCTATCTAAAGAGTAGTGGCACCATAGATTCAGACCCAATCGTTGCCATACTCGAACCCCATCAGGCGAGTTCGTTCACTGCATCATTGCCTTGGAAATCGCTGTGTCCTGTGATCCATCGAATGGTTACTTAGTTTTGTTTACACACCTGGTCAAGACGTTCGAAACGTTCATAATATAATATCTGCCTAGTTAACCGTGTGCATGTTCAGCGCTTGCAAGACAGGCATGCTGTTCAAGAGTATGCGTATTGAGAGGTCCTTAACTTATTGAAGGACAGCAATGATTTTTTGATAACTTACCTAAGATAAATCCAGGAATTCGCGCTTCTTCTACCCGGGCCAGGTGTTGGGGGCACAGCTTATTTAAAACCAATTGGTTGGAGAAGATACTTGAAGACAGAAGAAATATATAGGTTTTATAGATTCAAAACCTAATGGAATAAATTAAAAATTAATTTATAATAAGGATTTAATACCTTAGCAGTAAATTGTATATTTGAGTTTACGCTTTATTGTCAATCCAAAATTATCACACTTCATGGTTTTTAACGTATGAACGTAACGTACCCTAAAGAAATGTATTTGTCTTTGGACATGAAACGAAAGACAGACAAGTCTAATTAAGGTGCAAGTCGTTCCACATTTCTTACTATATCAAGACGTAAAAAAAAATTATGCCTCTAAGCATAACCAACACCACTACATGTCTTAACGTATATCATTTCCACGAAAATATAATTAAGGCTTGTCATAGTCCCTAAACTTGTCTCACACAAAACACAGGCTTACCTAGTCTCCTCAATACACATCTAATAAAATCTCAAACTTTAACAATGCCCTCATGACTTTAGGCTACTTGTTTAACATAATACCTTGGCCGTTAATTTAGGCCAAGTCGACCTTCCCAGAATGTAAGGGTTTACACTTATGAGAATGTAACAAAAGGCCATTGTTAGTTGTTTCTTCTAAAGGGTCTGTTTGGCGATCTTAGCTAGTTCCTTTGTTGCATAATTTTCGGTGAGCTTGCTTGTTATTTTGGTGACGAAATACGGTACGGAAATTGTTGTGTTGACACTCAGAAGTCGGTGCTCTATATTGATATTCTTAACTATTTGGTTGTTTAAAGTTGTCTAGATTTTATAAAGTACTTTTTAAATCATTTCTAAAAATATATACATTGTATGTATTTAAACCCCTTGAGCACCGATTGTTCATACGTCTATACAAATTGAATGACCTTGAAAAATGCTTATGTCGTTTTGTACACACAAAGTGTTCGAAATTTTTTAGGCCTAAAATTTTGGCCAAAAAAATTGGAAAACGTGCAATTACGTCATAATAATACCTCTTCGCGCCATATTAGTTTTAAGAGATGTGAAATAACACGGAAAAAATGTGGCTTAAAAAAATATATAATTCGAAAATTGTTGTGTTGACACTTAAAAACTGATACTCTTGATTCTTTTAACTATTTGCAATTATAAATTAGTTATTTGGTTGTAATTTCAGTTTAAAAATAAATTATTTCTTTTATTATGATATGCACAATTGGGAACAGTAAAGATAAAACTATATTACAAAATAATACGAGTACCAAGAAGTTCCTTCAAGAAAATTCTGCAGAAATAAGGAGTTGCTTATTTCTGTAAAATTTTCTTTCAAAAGAATAAATTAAGAGAAATGTAAACAATCATATGTAAGAAGAAATAAGAAAATAGTATTGAAGATTGAAACTAAAGTATTAAATAAATAAATCTACATACATAATGTTAATCAAATTTGTAAAAACAAAAATGTTCAAAATTAATCCACCTTACAATAATATACTCGTATTTACTACCATAATTTTCTATATTTATTTTATACTAGTTTTTTCTCAAAACATCGCTTATATTACTATGAAAAGAAAGGCAGTTTTCGCAATAAGTAACTGAACCAAGTGAAGGCTCAGTAATACTAAACAAACCGTTATAGTCTCAAGGCATATCAAAATAACCCGTCGTTCAGAACTTCAACAAACCACCAGACAGATAAAGTTATTTGAACATCATAATTTCCAGATAGACTCACAAATCAAACTGACAAACCTACAGTGAAGTCGTTAGGAAGACTTCGCTGCATTTGGCTCGACTTTAAACTTGTTCGAATTGAACTAATGAAGTTGACATGACGACTCTGTTCCGAATATAGTATGAGACTATCCTTATAATATGAAACTAGAAATTCAAGTAAAATATACTTTCATATTTAGTTCGAACAGCTAAGAAGTGGAATTCCCTGCTGGAGTGGTGCTCTTTGATAGCTACAACCTGGACTATTTATGCTCAGAGTAAACAGGTAACTTCTAGGAAAACATGCTCTTCCATCGCTTACGTTATCGTTTACCTTCAGTTAAAATACTGGTGAAGTGCGAGTCTATCTGTAAGTACATAATATTTTATAAACTTGCTTTTGCCCGCAGTTTCGTCCGCGTACATAAAATATAGCCTATGTCATTCAGGAATAAAGCAGCTTTCTATCGGTGAAAAAATTTTAGCAATCGGACCAGTAATTTCAGAGATGACCAAGCCCAAGTCGTCGACGGCGCGCACTGTTCCCGCGCGCCTCAAGGAGTTGTCAGCAACAGCAGGGACCCAGCCGGGTCGAAGCCTACTGGGGCCACGGTTATCCGAAGGGGCGCTCGAGCCCCGGTATGAAGGCTAGAAGGAACGGGGTGGGTCTTTTAGTCAGTAAGAGTCTGACACTATCTCCCGCTCCGCCCAAGGGCGGGGGATGTCAATGCATGATTTTTCCCACCATAAAAAAAAAAAATGTACTTTCAGAGATTATCAACAAACAAAAAAGAAACTTTAAATCTTTATTATATTAGTGTAAATATAAAATTAAAGTGTCTGTGTTTAATATCAAAGAAAGCGTATATTTGATACGTTTCTTATATCCAGCGACATGAGGTCATGAACCGATGACCCTGTGGAGGTTCTTCTGTTCTGCTGCGTTTTCTAATACGCGGTCGCCATTCAAAAAACCTCTTCGTCTTAATAGACCATCCTATACTGGAATCAGCCCTGGCAGCTGTTTTAGTTTGGCGATTCCCAAATACGGAAAGTTTAGCAAACATTATCCATCTTTACGATTATGAGCAGTGGTGGCCGTGTGGTAAAGGTCCCGACTTACGAGTTGTAGGTCGCGAGATCAAACCCAGCCAGGCGCATTGCTTTGTGTAATTTATTTCATCTCTTAAACCGGTGAAGGAAAACATCGTGGGGAAACCGGCATGTCCTAGAACCAAAACCTCGAAGATATGTGACATCCAGCAACCCGCACTGATTACGGCCCATTACCTCTCATAGAGAGGAGGTCTGAGTCCCAACAGTGGGAACATTATAAGGCCGACTATACTATGCTATGCTATCCATCTTTAAAATACCTTGCCAAAAAAATCTTCCACTTTATAATGTCTCAGCTGGCACCTGTCGTTGCTCGCCTATAATTTACGGTATATTTTAGTTTGTCATGTCACCCAAGCGATGATATATAGTCGTCCGTAGGAAGTAACTTTTAGCATGAATTTTAAAATAGAAAACTTGCTTGAATTTATATTTTTCGTACATTTGGTTAAGCCGAGATTCTGAGGGAAATGAATCTGCATATTAGAAACATGCTTTATGGCATTGCAAAGGTGGAGGAAGTTTGCTACTGTATTTTTATTTGATTGCATGTTTATCTGGAGTTGTATTGCTTGAAACATGGACTCTAGCTTTATATCTAGTTAAAGGAAAAATATGTTAGTACATATTTGACTGGCCTGTTGGTGTAGTGGTTAGTGACCCTGACTGCTATGCCGGAGGTCGTGGGTTCGATTCCCGCCCAGGACAAATGTTAGTATGATAAGCATAATCATTTTTTCTGTGTCTGGGTGTAATTTATCTATAATATGTACGTATTTAGAAATATATAAGTATGTTTATTAGTTGTCTAGTACCCATAACACACGCTCTGCTTAGCTTGGGACTAGACGGCGTTGTGTGATAGTTGTGGAATATTATATTATATATTTTGTGGGTTCCCATACGGAGAAAGGAACTCTTCGTGTGCAAGTAAGACTTGAACCTGGTCAGTTTTTTTTTCTACTGCGTTTATAATACACCAGTCATCATTTGGCTTCGGTTAGTCAGTCATTTGGATTTATTCCATTAAATTAGATTTAACCTTTCGAATAGGTACCGTAATTAGAGACACAATGGAAAGACAATGACATAGCAAACGCCGGTGTACGCTATTTTTTTTTTATTGTGGGAAAAAATCATCCTATGACAACCCCCGCTCTAGGGCGGAGCGGGAGATAGTATCAGACTCTTACTGACTAAAAGACCCACCCCGTTCCTTCTAGCCTTTATACCGGGGCTCAAGCTCCCTTTCCAATAACCCTGGCCCCAGTAGGCTTCAACCCGGCTACTCCCTGCTGTTGCTGACAACTCCTTGAGGCGCGCGGGAACAGTGCGCGCCGTCGACGACTTGGACTTGGTCCGGATAGTTACCGGACGGCGCCGGTGTGCGCTTGGGGTTTAATGAATTAATGACCTAAATCTACTTTAAATGACCTAAATTTTAAGTTAAACTAAAATAGTTTCTACGACTACAATAACTTTATAAATTATTCTCCAACAACGTAAAAGTTTCTTGTGAACAGCGTGCAAAGTGCGTTTGATATTTTCATGAAACATGTATGAAGTTGAATACATTTTAATTTTTCACAACATTGCGGGTCACGGAACTGTTTATTCATATAAATGCAACATAAACTAACCAACAACGTTAAATATTTACGACATCCAAGCTTGGAAAGTTTTTTTTTAATGTAAATGTATCTGAGTGTTTCATATAAACTCCATTTTTATAGGTTGTGAACTGGTCTGTTTTTTTTTTTTTTTAACTTTGGATTTTTATTATATTGTGGGGTTAATTTAAACTACCTACAATTGAATAATTGGTTTTAGTGTAAGACAAGGTTTTTTGTCTGTTGCTGCTTCTATGGGTTGCCGTACCCAACCACAAAACGCAATATTTCATATAGAAAATAAAATGCGATTTCATATTAAATAAAATGCATGAGAATTATGCATTTTATTTAGTTGACGCCGGTGGCCGCCAGATGTTACAAAACGCTACTGTTCGCTTCTTGTTGCCTGCACTGGCCACTAAACGCCGATACAAAACTTCGTGACATGCCACACGCGCATTTGAACCTTCTTCATCAGAGTCAATAACGATAATGCGCGTATGGGTTAAAAATAGTAGCAGCCACCGGCCACAAATGGCTGTCACGTGCTTCAGCTTCCTTTGTGGCCGCTTCTAGCTTCTCGTGGCGGCGTATGTGGCGGTCACGTGTGGTGTGCGGCGACTCTAAAACTATGTGTCCGTGAAAGTAGGTCTTACGCTCATCTAATTATTTATAAAATAATGACCATACGCTGCGAAAATCTGCTACGAATAACTGTCGTAGCGTTGACGTCATCATGACTGCTACGCCGTAGCGCTTACGTGTCTACGTAGGTACTACGGCGTAGTAGCGTACAGCGCCTGCTATACATTAGTAGTGTTTTCTTTACCATATGAAGACGGGTTAGTTTTGGTTGTAAATAGAAACACAAAAACAATTTGCACGATTCTATTCACGCAACCAGGGCCAACGCGCCTTCGTGAGATAAAACAATTATATCCCGTTATTACACATTGAAAATATTACGAGTCAATAGTTCATCGGGTATCTTCGAGAATTCTCGGAAAAGTTGTGAGAGTTAATTGAATGGGTTTTTTAATGATACCCGTGGGTCGGTCATGAAACTGTCCGTACTTAAACGCATTTAAACCCAATACATTACCAACCCGATGTGGGTCAAACTAACCGCAGAAACCGGACTGTACATACACCTACCTATAGGCACACTATTTTAGAGGGCCCGAGTTAAAATTCTGTTTGTCATTTTCGTAGGCTTTTGGTTAATAATTAAATACGTAATCACAGGTTTTAGAGTACCTAATTACGTTGTTCGTAAATAATGTAAATGTGTTGTTTTACATTTTACATGGTCCAATGTGAAATACAGTACCTAGTCATTTAGGTGACGTCCCTAAGGTGTATTTTATGACCGGTACAAATAGGCCATTTACAGCCTAAAACACGGAATGAAGTAATACAGTTTTTAGGGTCCCGTACCCAAAAGGTAAAACGGAACCCTTTTAAGACCCCATTGCTAAGACTCCACTGTCCGTCCGTCTGTATGTCCGTCTGGCACCAGGTGGGCTATTCTCTAAGAAAACAGCCTTGAGCGCAGCGCTGGCCGTTGCGATGAAATCTAAATAAGTGCATTGGATTAACAACCCTATACCTCTTTACATTGGATTGTTAATTCAATTTACTGCGCTCACGACTCGTCGCTGTGCCAGCGCTGCGCTCAAGGCTGTTTTCTTAGAGAATAGCACCCCTGGCCGTGTCTCATTAAAAGTGATACTTAGACAGTTGAAAATTTCACAGATGATTTATTTCTATTGCCGTTATAACAAAAAATACTGTCCATGGTGGACACAAAACGTTTTGCGTACACATTCATTATGCATACAGCTAAGGAGAGGAATAGCCTGTGTTTTCTGATGGCTACAACCAGGTAATCTTTAAGACAAGAGTGAATAGGTAGGTAGTGAATAGATATGTAGTCTAGGTTAGTACCACCAAACATTATATGTAACACATGATATGATTTAAAAGAGTGTCCATGGAGTTTCTTGCACGTTCTTCTCCATAGAGACCTACTCTTTGGAACGTGCAATTTAGCTTCACTTTTCTTGGACTGACCGACATTTGACTATTCAAAAGTGCCTGTAAACGGTCTATTTGAAATAAATGCTTTGATTTTGATTTTGATTTTGAGTACGCTCCATCGTCGCTTTCCATCAGGCGTAATAGCATTCAAGCGCGATCAATAGAATAAAATAAATATTTACGCCCTTCTATTTATTATATTCTATTTTTAGTATTAATCCCATACAACAAACGTGATTTCTTTTGCAGTTTTTATACATAATGGTACAGAACTCTTCATACGTGAGTCCAATTCACTCTTGACTGGTTTCCTTTTACAACGAATAATAAACTTCGCACCACAAAAACAGGGCCAGTCTAATGCTCCATTAAAGCTAACATTACCAGACCACGCCTTGGCTCAAAAAAATACGAGATTTTTTATTAATGTATTCCCTTTTGTTCTCCAAATAGTTTGGCTTTTGTTCGTACAGATAAGTTTGTGTAAACAAAGACGAATGGGTGTTGCTCGCGTAATCTAGTACCTACAATAAAAATGTTTGTCGTCAGTAAAAGTGTTTCTCTTAGGTTCTGTTTTTTTTTTGTGTATACTCTGCTCTTGGGTATGTAAATGGTGAGAAAAATGTAAGTCTATGTACTTTGGGTTGTTTTGTTTGATACGTTACTTTTTTTTTTTTTAGAAGTTCTGTTTCTACGTTAATGTGTAAATAATTTCTGTTTAATCAAAAAAAAAATTGTTTTTATGTTGCTCGAGTTTTTTTGAAAGAAACAACCTAGAAGGTTTACTAAGTTTTGCAAGTTTAAAAATTTAAGTACTTTCAAATTTAAGTTTTATAAATAGTTGCATAAGCATAAGCTTAATTATCTTTTTTAATGTTCCAAATGCTGGGAGTCAAACCTCCTCTATATGAGAGGGAATGGGCCGTAAACTAACAAGCGGGTCCAGTGCAGGTTGGTGGGTGTATGTAATATCTTCGAATATTTTTAGTTCTTGGATATACCGGTTTCCACAAGATGTTTGTATTGTCACATACAATTTTTCTTAGCTAAAAAATATTCAGTTTAACATAAAAAAACTAGAAAGTATAAAGAACTAGCTTTTGCCCGAGGCTTCGCCCACATACAGAAATTAATAAAACATATTTCACTCAAGAATAAAGCTTTCTATCGATGTAAAAATTTTTGCAATCGGACCAGTACATTCAGAGATTACTCTCTCCTCCAACTCTTTACAATATTAGTGTAGAACAATCATAAAGTCATCTATCAACTCAACAAATCAAACAACCTTTGTGTATACATTTAAAAAATATTATATAAAATTCAAACATAAAATCTCTCTTCAAAATAGCCACTCTAATGAGGCTCAAACGTTCACATTGAGTAATGACTGCAGCTGCAGATAAAACAAAATGGCGTGTTAATGTCACGCAATAGCTGTCTCGTTTAGCTTTCTGTTAGAGAATGTAATCGTTATAGATGACACTTTGGACGGAGTTGCTCAGGTGTTTATGTTTTTTTGCACTGAAGTGTAATTTTTGTGAGAGACTTTTTGTTGTAGTGAGTGTTTTATTGTTATGTTACAGGTATATTTTAGTAACACTCATTGATACTTTTATGTTTTAAAACAAATGAATTTTCCTTTTTTTTCTCGTTTATATTGACTTTTAGATTGAGGCTGACATTATTTATTACACTAGTTTTTTCAGCGGCTTCATTCACTTCCCACATGATTTACACTTTCTTTCCGGATAAAAAGTCTAAAACAATAATTGAAATAAACTTAAAAAAAAAACATTATTTTGGACACAAACAATTTTATGTCTTTCTTGTTCTTCAAACTCACAATTTTTACCTATAGTACTAATATTATAAAGAGACAGAGTTTTGGCTTTTTTGTTTATTAGATGTAATCTCTAAAAGTACTGGTCTGATTGCTAAAATTTTTTCACCGACAGAAAGCTGCTTTATTCGTGAGTGACATAGGCTATAATACTTATATACACGGGCGAAGTTGCGGGCTAAACCTAGTTTCTAATAAACCATTTACAGACACTTTTGAATTGTCATTAATCCAGTCAGTCAGAAATATGAAGATGATTCCAAATTCAAAGCGTCGATCTCTATGAAGAAAAACGTGCAAGAGACTTCTTAGACACTCTTTTAAATTACATAAAACGGCTTGAATAGGTACACTGTACCGTAGGCAGGTGAACCATTTGTTCCATGTTACTTGAATTAAAACAGAACGCTGTCAATGTCCTCAATCCCGAACCTTTAACTCAATTTACGTAAACTCAAACAAATGAATACCCTTTTTATGCCGAAACCCATTTTCAGTTCACAAAACAAATACCCATTTATAAAATACAAATTCGATGTGACAATAAAACATTGCTGGGCATTTCCAGGCGGGTGAGACCACAAATTAAATCCTAGTTCACATTTCTCTCCCGCATTGCATTGATTCGACAGGTAACCAGTCAGGGACGCAGTCTTTTAAAGCATTGTATGCCATAAATCTGTCAGCATATACCATTTCAATGCCCATTCACAGAAGCCTTTACGGGTCTGAAAAGCTTTTAATGATTCTATACCAAACAGGGTCCTATTGCGGCAATCAAGCAGTTTATTTCATCCGGACGACCTTTGCTTGAACAGGATATGGTTGTACCTATTTTTAGCAGCGTTTTGGAGGGTTTCAGGTGAAAATGTTTCAATGTTTTTTTTTAATATTGTTAGGTTTTCCGGTTTAACAAAATGGAATTTACAAAATTAGAAGACAATAATATTAAAAGTATATTTTGTAGTTACACTGTTTTCGCCAATGTTTTGAACACATTTAATTGAACTTGTTGCACAGTAGTAACGTGTATAGGCCGACTTAATGCAACAAGATATTCTCCGGTAGTTAAACTTTGGGTTTTAACAATACAACTTTGTGGGAGGTGTGCACAATAAAAAAACAATAGATATTTCAATCAGATTGAAATATTATTAAATTAAGTTGCTTGTAATAAAAATACATATAAAATCTGCTAAAATTATAACCTAACAAATATTATGAAATATCAAATATTTACAATTTAAGAGAACCTAAAATTTAACAATTTTCTGATTAAACATTACATTGTAAACACATCGCAAAAGAAAGCATTAAAAACAATGTAAATAGAAGAATGTCATTAACAATGCCATTTGCACTTTAGAGACACTAAAAGAAAGTAAAAATGTAGTGTTTATCTTGCCGTGTCACTGCGAAGAGACAACTAAGAGAATTGGGTCACTGTCCTAGACGGAAAAGCTTGCAACACTCAAAGATAAAACTCGCCTCGAAAGCAATAATTGCTTCACATATACGTGCAGCCAGCTGAACTCGATTTTATACACGGTTGAACCTCTGATTACAATTTTTGAACTGAAGTTTCGGAACAATTTCATATCGTATCCCTGGAGAGTACACCATTTTTGGTTCTCATCAAAAAAGTTTGCTACAGAAATTTCGAGGATATTTTGCTGGTATCTAAACCATGGTATTCAAAACAGGGAGAGAATATTAAAAAAAAAACCCGAGAAAGTACGAGTCGGACTCGCGCACTGTGGGTTCCGTACAAACTTACCTGTAAATAACGACACCTTGCTTTGTGCAAAATTTTAAGATTCTAAGTCAACGGGAAGTAGTACCCTATGAATTTTGATTCCCTTGAGAATGTCGAAATATACCCTTTTTTGCGACATAAACGATCGTATCGTTTTTGGTCATTTACTTGAAAGTTTGATTTTTTTCACAGCTTCAAAGAACTGCAGACCTGAGTATATGATTTTAATTTCAACTCGATAGCTCCACGCGTAAATTTTGACAGAGAGATAGATAGACGGACAACAAAGTAATCCTATAAGGGTTCCGTTTCTTCCTTTTGAGATACGGAATCCTAAAGTGATGAAAAAATGATATGGGGTATAAATCAGTACTATGTAAACAAGATTTAAAAGAGTGTTCACGGAGTATGCATGTTCTTTTGCACAGAGATCTACGCTTGATTGTTTGCTCTTTTTTTTACTGACCGACTTTTTTTCATTTCAAAAGTGCTTGTAAATAGGCTATTTGAAATAAATGTTTCTGATTCCAAAAAGTCAGACAGTAATCCTAAAAATGTACTTAGTATACTGTTGGAAACAGACGTTTTATGCTAGTTTTTATCTTCTGTTAAATGATCAACTATATTATGGACAAAGTTTTCTAAATTCTACCAGGTATAAGAATTATCGTTAATATTATTATTCTGGGTATAACATTTTAGCCATTTACATGTATGCGTGTTTGTTATTTCTTTGCATTCAAACTGCTTGACGGATTAAGATAAAAAATTCATAGCAAACCATGTCCTGGAATAAACTGTCGGGTATTTTGTATTCCGGGAGTATGTTTAAATAATTTTCGGTGGTCACGCGAGCGAAGACGCTAGCAAAAGCTAATATTACCTACCAATTACAAATAAAGTCGGAATATAATTTACTAGATTTTGCCCATGGCTTCGACAGCGTACATAAAATATACCCTATGTCACTCAGGAATAAAGAAGCTTTCTATCGGTGAAAAAAATTTAGCAATCGCATTAGTGCTTTCAGAGATTACCTCCTACAAACAAAAAAAAAAAAAACTTTACATCTTTATTATATAGTGTAGATATAGATTATAATTAGTTTAATATTATCGGAAAAATTGCTTAGCAGTTTAAAAAATACATACCGGAACGTAAAATCTTTTTAAAGATGACTAAATTGACGCAAATATTCAGGGCGTTTGACAAACAAACTTCCCTTTTATCAACGATGGTATTTCTCCAACATTCTCCAACAAAAACCAACAATGTTTTGAGAATGACCCAAGAAAATACCAAGCCGAAGGATACGGTCATAATGACCTTAATTGTTATATTTATTGCCTCGTTCTTCTTTGAGATGGCGATAAAATGGCAGATAATGATCTAATAAACAAGACATGAAGACATTCGTTTATGTCTCATAAATTAATTGGGCACATATTTATAGCAGCCGCAATTATCACTCTGTAATGTCTTTATGATGATTTTTCATGACCGGACCCAATTTGTTCATGAATTTTACTTGATTTTTTACCAATTCTCGTATCTAACTCTAGCTCTGTAAAAATTGAAGAGTTTTGCCAAATTGCTAACGTATTCCTCAATCTACAGATATACAGGGACTAGATATACAGGTGCGCGACTCCAAAGACCACGAAGAAGATGGCGGGACGATTAAGATAGCTTTTCTTTAGGAATTGGCAACAAATAGAGGTGAAGATAGGTCTTCACCCAGCTGTGGCTCAGTACAGGCTTGATATAATAATAATTGAAAAAAAATATAATAAAAACAATACTGACACGTGTTGACACATTCAAACGTTACTTGTTTAACTTTAAATTTTAGGTCTAATTTATTTGACAGCTTAATTTCGGAGCTCGAGCCCCGGTATGAAGGCTAGAAGGAACGGGGTGGGTCTTTTAGTCAGTAAGAGTCTGACACCATTTCCCGCTCTGCCCAAGAGCGGGGGTTGTCACTGGATGATTTTTTCCCACCATAAAAAAAGCTTAAATGAAATAAATTGAATGTAAAAAATAATCCTAAACGAGAACGAATAACCGAATAAAATGTATCTGTGATAAACTCAGATTTTTTTCAAAGTATATAAGTTAATTAGTCGTACATTCTGTGCTAGGTAATGCAAAACAAAATAAATAAAACCATGTTTTCTCGTTTATACTGAGCTTCAATTAAATTTATCAAAACGCGTTTGATTAGCTGTTCAAACAAAAATTTGTCGACAGACGTATTTTCCGGAAAATGGGGCGGTAAAAAGTTTTTTGGACTTAGTTTTATTGCCTGTTACCATTGCTTAATTGCCATTGCAAATACCAGGTCACAGAACTTCTATGTAAACGATATTTTACTTCCTTGTCTGATAAATCACTGAAATTGATCCTTGTGGACGATACATTAAATCTAATTAAGGGAAAAGGGCACAGATCTATGTTAGTTTAGTTTTCCTACGAACTTTAAGGTTAGATTACGAAACAATGTTGTAGAGTACGATAAATTTGAAATACTGGCTTGAAAGAAAATTCTTTGTACGAGTAGGTAGTATTTAAAAGAAAAAAAGTCAAAAACATCATGCGATCTTCTTTGCAAATGATTCCGTTTTGTTTTGACTCTGTTACCTGCGTTAACACTGTATATAAAATAAAAACAGATATTTATCTTGTCTGAGGTCTGTTAGATCTAAGTCATAACAAGATTAACTGTGAGTTTAGATGAGGTTAGGACCTATAACATTGCTACTTTTTAAAACTTTATATGAAAGGTACATATGTTTTCAAAATGATTAATTAATTGGTTTCTTTGTGCTGTGTATTTTCTGTAATATCGCAGTATTGAAAACTGATTTTTAGGAAATTGAAAAAATATATGTTTTTCATAAGATGTCAGATATGGCGCTAGTTGTTTAGAGTGTCAATGACGTGTGTCACATGACTGGCACATGACACTCTGACGCAACACCGAGCGCTATTGTGATATAAGTTGACGACAGACAGGCAGTATGATTGGAGACTAAAATGTCAGTACATGTGCGCGTTACGCGTCCGGTAGTGTTTTAATCGTGTTGTCTCTTTTATTGTAATGATTATTGTTTGATAATTATCTATAGTGGTTATGTTATGAGAACTAAAAGTAAGATAAAATTAAGTGATTTTATTTGTAACGAGTGTCTATTCCCTACCCTCGACAAACCACGCCTTATTACAAATCCCATTATGAGAATGTAGATCTGATTATAATTGCTGATGAAACTCAAAAACCTTCAGATTTTTATCGAGTTGAGTCTTAGGGCTGTGAGTAATATTATTTTGACTGACCCACATTTTATTCAACGTTATCGCCCAGATTATACTCATGAATGTATTGTATAAGCAAGTAGGTACAGCATCTAATTGGGGTTGCTGCAATCCTTTGTTTATACAAAGATTAATCTTAGGGTCTTTAGTAGGATGAAACATGCGTCGTATTTATCAGTTCGTAGTCGTGTGTCCTGAGAGAAAATTCCTGTTTTTAAAAGAATGTTGGCGTTCATCTGTATCTCAGTCTCTAACTGTCAAAGATAGTTCTTGTTATTAATGTTTACCGAGATAAGATTTCAACGTATTACAATCTCCCCTAGGTTGTAGCTACTAGGAAACACAGACTCTGCCTATTCCCTCTTTAAGTCAAGAGTGAATAGGTTACTCTTAGGCAAGTGTCCTCCATCGTCGGCCACATCATCGCTTACCATCGGGTAAACTATTAGTCAAACGCGAGCCCATCCATAATAAAAAAAACACTACAGTAAAGTAGCGGTGCGGCCGCCATCGGTAAGGTTTTCTGGTACAGGGTTCCTGGTGTAGAATAAAGGAAAAATAACAATTTATTTCACAATCACTTTTATTTTACAGATGATATAGGTATACAATTAAGTAGTTATAAATTTAGATGTATCGTAATCCGAGAGAACTAATGATCTCTTTAGGAACGTTCAAACTACTCAACGGATTGCCTAAGACTGCAGTCCATCAACGTTGCTACCCGAAACTATTCTGCTAACGTGCCTCGCCAATATTGTTATAATGTAATCGCCGACAAGTACATGTATGAGCTTTTATTATTAAAAATGTTGAAATTTTATTATAAATTTCAAAACAACGTTACAAATATTGCAATAATGTTCGTAACAAACCACTATCCGTCTTTTCCAGCAAAGTTATTCTTATTCTCAGCGAGAACTCGCGTGGGAATATAAGCAGCAACAATAAATTTCTCTTTTATTCGAAGATCAGAATGGAAACTACGTATTAACCGAAGGCTAATCGTAAATCTTGAAGGATCTACGTGAATTGGAAGCTAGCTTTATTTACAACTGCCCACACAGTGGATTTAGACATGGAACTAATACTCCAACATCGAATTAGATTTTAGTTTGGACAAGTTGCAGTGACATACGAGTATTTTATGTCTTTTATGTTGTCAATGGGACTCACTTTTTTATGTAAGAAACTTGATAAAAGCTGGATTTCAACCGTGTAATAAAACTATAAAAAAATAATATAAAGGCCTACTGTCCAAGGACGAGTGTTCGTCTTTATATTTATTTAACACTTTATGCACACATAAGTACAAAGGCGGACTTAATGCCTTAGGCGTTCTCTTCCAATCAACATTTGGGTGATGCAGAGAAAAAGTAGTGGTAGGTGCAATAAAAGAGTGAGAAAAAGGCGAATACAAGAATTGATATAGGTACTAATAGACCATAGAATAAATATACTAATAAACCAAAGAATAAATATATACACCGCTAAATTTTAATCGTTTTAATCCCCTGGAGGGTCGATCCGGTACATGAAACGCTATCGATTTGTAAAGATAAAATTAAAAAATAAAGTACCTTTTTTTCAAAACTCGTATTAATTTACGCATGTACGAAATTAGAAAACATCAGCTGAGCGAGTTCAATGACGTGTAGGTAGTTTGTACGCAACGCCGACTATTAACTACAGGTCATTGAACTCGCTCAGCTGATGTTTTATTAAAGAAATTAATTGTTGCACAATGTTGTGGCATCGTGTCGTTGCCGCATGTAAGCTGCAAGTAGTCGTATTCCAAGCATATAATGGACTATTACGCATCTATGAAGTTACGTGTCTGTGAACAGTAGGCCAAATAGTCTGAGACGTAGAGAATCCAACCCTGGACTGGTTTGCTGATGAATGGAAGACGTTATTGTTAATAGAATGTTTGCAGATATGTAGGAAGACAGACTCAAAAGACTATCTTGATTTTGTGTTACTAGCTTCTGCTAGCGGCTTCGTCCGCGTGAATGTAGGCTTCTTCAAAAAAACCTCGAAACTCGGTTAAAGGAATGAATTTTGGAAAATTCTCGCCTACGTCATTAAAGGAAGACTTTCAAAAATGTTCACGCTCCTAAGCCCTGTAGTTTCGACTGTGCATTGGTATCTGTCACTCAGTTCTTCCTTTTATAAATATAGATAGATAAGTTGCTGTACTAAATAATCTATACATCTATACATATAAATAAAATTGGAGTGTCTGTTTATAATATTGAAATAACCGCTTTTTACTACATGCATAATTATGAATATATATACGGTACATACACCACGATAACATTTTTTACAATTTTTGTTGTCTGTCTGTCTGTTTGTCCGGACTAATCTCTAAAATGGCTGGACTGATTTTGAAGGAACTTTTATCGGCAGGTAGCTGATGTAATAAGGAGTAACATAGGCTACTTTTATTTTAGAAAAAATATTTTATTTTTGAAAAAATAAATTTAAAATCCTGTAGTCTACGCGAACGAAGTCGCGGGCACAGCTAAATAGAGAATTTATTTACTTAACTACAGAAAAAAACAAAGTATGTCAGAAACACTACAAGTTATTGCTGTGTTTTTCGTCGCAAAGCTTCAAAAACACACTTTTATTTTTTGTTAATACTGCCTAAAACAGAACCACTGAACCAAATTCACCCGGTCGAAGGCACGATTGTACGGTATCACACGAAGTACACGCTGCAATAACGTCGGCACCATATGGGAGTTTGTCCTCTTCGAATGAGAAATGAGGGTGTATATATGTACACTACACGCCCAAAGTCAAAGGCATTCGGTAGGAAAAAATTCTATGAAGTAAAGTAAGATGATATCTCTGAGAAACTTGCGTCTTTAAATAAGGATCAGAAGAAAAAATATTTCAGACCTTAAACCAGACAACGTAAAAGCTATTGTCGAAAAACATTCCAACAGAAAAAATCTGTAAATCTCAGTACCTCTTGACGGAGCGTCAAAATCCTTTTACACAGTGGTTTGATATCAAAATTCGCAGAAAGGGTTTTTGTTTTCATAAGCCAGCTCTGGTGTTAAAAGGCTCTGGTATTTTTCATTTAACCAGCCAGCAATGCGGTCGAAACATTAGTAGAGTTAGATGTGGAGAGATCGTTATGGGGCCCCCGCGACCCATTAAACGCTGCCCCGCTTGTGATCCTCTTTTTTAGCATTTGAAGGGTTGGGCCCATCGAGTTTGACAGCCATGAATGCTGAAAAAAGATAATAAGTATATACATAAATTTTAAACGTAACAAAGGGTGGTAACAATGAAGGAATTAAAATGACGATCATTTTTGTTCAGAGAATTTTAACTGCACAATTTTGGACTCAATTTTGCTTTAATGCGTCAATTATTTTTTTCGTACTAGGTTTATTTAACGATATTAAAAAAATATCTGGACAAAAAATATATTTTACCAGCTTCTGATAGCGGCTTTGCTTGTATGAAAATAAGACATTACTCCAATGCAACATACTACCGGAATAAAAGTATTTTATTTCCTATTCCTGGAGATAGTCTATCCGTGTGTCAAATAATAAATATAGAATAGAATATATTTTATATCAGATACAAAATATCCATACAGTGTTAGTAACTAAATAAATTTATTAACTAGTGTTACCTATTGCACAAGAAATTTTACCATCGGAGAGTTATAACTCTCTGCGACAGTTCTCAGGATGCTGTAGCGACTATCTGTCACTCTCCTGAGCAGCGAAGCACATTTTTGCAAACAATTGCCTGAAACCCTGGAGTAAACTGCAGTAGCGAGACAGTCCCAACAACATCCTGAAGGCATTATTATTTGAATAGTTTGTTGAATATTTGATTTACATAAATATTTCTACAATAAGGGCTAAAACTAGAGCAAAAGATACAAAATTGCGTTCTACCTGAACTAGGTATATTAAATAAACCTGTATCTCAAGTAACTTATATAAGTGCTTATATTTTAATAATATATAAACTAAAATTCATTAAACAAAAAGTAAATAACTTATGAGCAATATTATTTTGTCTTTAATCACACCAATAACATTAAATAACTCTTTATTGCGATTCAATTAAGGTTATCAGAAACAATCTCTTAATGGACCTAAAAGTAACAAAACAAATAAAAAGTCTACTTTTGAAACCAGCTAGAATTGCAATTCAGGCAAAATATTTTCATCGATGAATATTGCTTACTGGTTGTATTTTCCGATTAATATAGCCATTTCCACTGTCATTCCATTGCATATTCATGACCAGAACTATGTCCACATCTTGTTTGATCTGCTAGTAATATAAAATGTGGAAAACATTTTTATGACGTCATTGGAAAAGCTTGTATATTGCTTTTAATATTATTTTCATGAAATTGGCTTCATATTTAATATTGCTCTTGCTTGTCTTTAAAACGTATGTTAGTATCCTCCCGGATATGAGGACATTCTTGTGTCTTGAAATTGTGTAGTATATCTTCTATGTTATAAAATATTAGGTCTTTATGGTTAGTCAGAGGTATCTTGCAGCTTTCGGTAGTGTTGTTTCAAAATCTGTATTAATATTTCATGCCGATCAATAGCAGCAAAACATTGATAAAATCAACAATATTTCAACAACAAATCTTTATAAATAAAAAAGAATCCCAATTCCTCTTTTGCACGTCATCATGTATGACCGGCTGGACCAATTACGCTTATTCTTTGTTTCCTACCCTTATTTGGAAAACAACTTTTATCCCTATCGCTTTTAGGCATGCAATTAACTGTTTTTCGCACTATAGTGGAAAAGTGCCCGTGCTCGCCCCACCACAATTTTATAACATTTATCGTATGAGGCTGGGCGCTAAAAGACCCCCTCCAAATGCCAATAAACCCCCATTTATTTATTTCTTCGTAAGTGTATATTGATCCACGTATCTCAATTGGATACACGTGGAAATTCACTGCAGCACACGGTTCCATAACACCCTCGCCTGCAGCTCGGGCAAATTCTTTCTTGGTAGCAATGAAAAATTTTCTCCACTTGTATCAAAAAGTACTAATTTCTTGTGTTTTTAATAATAATAAAAAAAGGTTTTTACAAGAAAAAAACTTATGAAGATTAGAAAACCACGACTATTTAACGTTTTAACGTTTGACAGTAGGCACGTTCGCGCTCATGTCTTAACAATGGACTATCACCAATGTTCTTTTATAATAATAATAATCTTTTATAATAATCTTTATTAAATCTTTTACACAGAAAAGTACAGTTACATATAATAGCCACAAGTAAATCTTAAATAAATAATTATGCTAGTACCCAACCAATAACTATGTGTATAACTAAATTATCAATATTTCAGGACTCATGGAAAAATATTTTTAAACCTAGAATTATGTATAATTAACGACTTTCCTGAGCTAGGTTTGCATATAAAACCTGTGTTTCAGGTCATCACTTACAAGACTAAACATTACGGGAGCATGTATACAGAATACTATAGAATAACTTAAGATCTAAACCTTACTATCATACTAAAACTTCCAATAGTTTTTCTGTGTCTGTGTAATTGAGTTTTAATAGATATTCCGATATCAATGTACTACATTTAATATAATTAACGCTATATATATCTAATAATTTGTTTAGCTTGTTGTACAAAAAAAGTCCTAAAAATACATAAAATCTATGAGAAAATGCATGTCTCGTTTGTGGTTTTGCGCAATCCAAATCTTTCCTCCTCCTGGTTGAAGGTACTGGCTCAAAAGGAAGCTCAGAGTGCTGATAAAGTATGGTGTGCAATATAAATAGTTGACGCACTGTTAGTATTTTACATGCTGTATATAACTCGTGTGTGGGAAACCTAAAAGGTCGGAAAGTTGCAACCTTTAGAATTGCTCTTTGAGCACGTTCCAGAGGAAGCAAGATAGTTTTCGCAGCACCACCCCACGAGGTAACACAATAGGTAAGCACAGAGTGACACAGAGCCAAATAAACCTGTTTGATTAACTGAAAGTCGGCTATGTGACGTAGGTTCTTAAAAATATACATTAATTTACGCACTCTTATGCACAGTAAATCGACATGCTTACGGAAATTTAGATTTGTGTCAATCGTAACACCTAGATATTTAATGTGGTCAGCTTTAACTAAAGTAGGGCAAGTGCAAGCAATGTCAGCATGATTGCAATTATGTGCGAATATGTTTAGGTTAGTAAGCGGAAGATTATTGTTTCTCATTGAGAATAAAATGTATTTTGTTTTTTCTATATTTAATGTTAGAAGATTTTCATGAAGCCAAGAATGTTAAGACAAGACAAGGTCTGTCAGGTCAGCCATGTAACCATCTAGGTTACATTCACAATACAACTGTTACTGTTTACGATTTTTTTTATTCTGGCAGATCCTATCCAATTAATTTCAGTTCTTAATTGAACTGTTTTTCATGTACTCATAACGCAACAAACTATTGAGAATTGAACAGAAAATCGAAGTAACTTTTTGTCATCGAAAGTCAATTTTGCCAACGACTTTTTAATTATTTCAACCAGATTTTGTTCCATCGAGTCTTTTTTATAAGGGCGGGTACAGACTGCTGTTGCGTAACATGCAGTGTAACATGAAATGAACATTTCGTAAGTGTAGACGCAGTGCGCGCACGTACTGAGCGTGTGCCTACTCGCATCTGTCTCCAGCATGCGTTTCGTAGAATAGACACATACAATTCGTCCACACTGGCGTTCTATGCGCACAGCGCGCCCCTTTGTGTTTGGCGAAAAAACCAACCAATGGTGGATATAAGCGTGCACGAGTTGAAATACTTTGTTTGTGCACTTAGTGTGCACAGTTCATGCGCACAAGGCGTCCAAAATAAGGGAATTCTGCCACATAGCATGATACATTGCGACAATGTGGCTGACAAATTATTTCATTACGTGTCACATTCAGCCGGAGGACGTTCACTGTTGGATATCAAACTCCCTCAAGTATCACCACAACGAACAGTCCTATGCGTCTCGCATCCACCGCATTCCCGTGACTCTCACCTGGTGGGAAGCCTTCCAACAACGCATTTCTCGGTGTGCCGTTGTACGAGTAACGTACCCTGCCTACTGCCACTTCAGTTTGGTGATTGTATTACATTGCATGATACATTTTGTAAGTCTGTACCCGCCTTAAAAGTACGACCCAGTTTTAAACAAAAGCAGATCTGTGGATATAACGTTCTTATTTTAAAAGTCGACTCTCTTTTGTTTCAGGTTAGTATTGGATTCCTCGCTGCAGCTCCACAAATCACAAACGGGGACTGCGATTGGCACAGGACTGGAGAAAATGGTAAAAGGGACGCTTTTAAACTTTGGAATATGTTAGGCTGCATATTTATGCTTTGTTTTTTTCTTCTTCGAGCACCGATTGTACATAAGGTTGTACAACTTGAATGACCTTGAAAAACCCTTAGTTATCGTTTTGTACACACGGCGGTACGAAATTTATTCGTCCAAAAATGTTGGTCTTTATAGCTTCGTTTTTCTCGGAAAACGTGATTTTACGTAAAAACGCACAATTACGTAATAATTATACCCCCCGCGCATGAAAGGTGATTACAAATATTCAAATTAAGATAACATACAAAAGCCACAAAAATGCGTTAAGCACATAGTTTGCAAAAAATAGTTCACATATTTTTTTTTATTTTTATTAAAACTAAACATTACTAGTGTCATAAGCAGTGACGCAATCGTTAAAGGTGAGGCGCACTAGTATAAACTCCCACTTCACTCTATTTATTTATTAAATTAGGTTCACCAACGATTATATACACTGAATACAGCAACATAATACATATATAAAATTAAACTCCAGCGCAACAATCACTTACAGGTAAACACCGCATGCGTGAAACAATAAATTAAAGAATTAAGCTACCATAAAAATACATTCAAAAAAAAAATCATGAATTGATAATAATTAAAAGTTTCAAAAAACATAAAAGCTAATAATAATCCATAACAAAATCATAAAAAAAAACAACATAAAAATTTCTAGTCACTCTAGTTTTGAAGACACCTAAATTATAATCTGAAATTGTGCCAATCCTTCGATGTACGGGGTTTAAACGACCCAGCGAAACGCTCAGCTCGTAGAGTAATTTTAAATATAAGGGTGGATACTCGATGTACGTTGAATTGTCGATGGTAGAAAGGAGATAGTGGAATCAAGTTATGCAATCCCGGCGCTCACTCTCCAAAATTCATCCTGTAAAAACCGAAAGGTTGGCTACCTTACGCCTGTGCTGCAGGCTTTATACAAATCCTTGTGTCTACGAAAATGTACTTTGAAATAAGTGTCAGATCTAACAAAGTTCGTACTGTAGCATCCCACTGTACCATAACGTCTCATTGCAATCCAAGACACGACAAAAGAAAAGTCAACTAGTACCGGAATCGTAAATCTAACTTCAGCGCATATACATTTTCATGAAAGCTACCAAATCGTAATTTCCAAAGTAATCCATGCCGAAGGAACGTCGCATTGTTCTAATAAAGACACGAAGCGGAAAGTTAAACAATGGTGAGCAAACAAAGTCTTACAATAAGGAGATTGAGTTTATAAACGAACTTGTATTAATATGACATATTTTGCCTAAGTTAGTTGACTATGAACTTTACGTTAAGAGATATTTGCGCAACTCCGCAACTCCGTTCTGCTTTCATTGGTACCAGGCTAGCAGAATTCTATAGGAAGCTTTAAATGTAGTGGAAATGAGGTTTCTCAAAAGTAAATCTGTCCACGTATGTTCCCAGAGGGTTAAGTAGAGGTCTCTAATCGAGTGAGGTATTTCTCTGCTAGCGATTTAGTTTTATATATTTTTCAGGAGTGTGGAATTTTTTTTAAAGTGCATCTTAGACATACTTAAGACGTTTCAATGTTTTTACTACCTACAGATATATTTCAATTTTATTTTTTTTTTTTTTTTTTTTTTTTTTTTAATTAAGATAAACTAGTGCTTGACTGCGATCCCACCTGATGGTAAGTAGCGATGCAATCTTTGATGGTGAGGCGCACTAGTTTATTAAGAGCCTATTCACTCTAGCCTTGAAGACACCCAAATTATAATCGGACGGGAAGACCGCAGCAGGCAGACTGTTCCAGTCCTTCGACGTACGTGGTATAAACGACGAGGCGAAACGCTTAGTCCGGACCGTAGAGGTTTCAACAACGTAAGGGTGAATATTCGCCGTACGTCGGGATGTCCGATGGTAGAATTGCGATGGCGGAATCAAGTCATGCAATTCCTGCGCACACTCTCCAAAATGCATCCTGTAAAACACCGAAAGGCTGGCTACCCTACGCCTATGCTCAAGGCTTTGAAGGTTGGACTTAACCAAATCTGGATCACCAATTAGCCTCTTTGCACGCCTTTCCACCGAGTCCAAAGCTGCCAGGTGGCATTTTGCAGCACCAGCCCATATGTGACTGCAGTACTCCACACACGAACGGACCTGTGCTTTGTATAACATTAAAAGCTGTCCCGGTGTGAAGTACCGCCGGACCTTTGCAAGAACGCCCAGCTTCCTAGCAGCTACCTTGGCTTTGGACTCAATGAACCGCCCAAAGTTAAGGTCTGAGGGAATTTCAACCCCCAAGAGCTGAAGGCGGTCGGTGTACTCCAGGGATAAATTCCGAAAAGTAGGAACCAAGGTGCACGGGCTCCTTTTGGCAGTGAAAAGACACGCTTGTGTTTTGGCGGCGTTGAATCCCACTAGATTGGCTTCACCCCACTTGGAGACTGCCTGAAGTGAGATATTCGTTCGCTCTACCATAGCCTCTCTTTCGGACCGGATTAGCTCCTTACTAGCCCGAGCACTGGGCAGGTATCTCTCTACAACTGTGCTATCATCTGCATACCCATAGATACCGGGCACCAGCAGATCGTTGATATGCAACAGGAAGAGAGTTGCAGAGAGAACAGACCCCTGAGGAACTCCGGCATTAATCGTCATGGGCTCTGATGAGCATCCGTCGACAACAACTCGGAGAGACCGTTCACTCAGGAAGTCTTTTACCCAGTTAATCAGACCAGGGGAAATGCCGTACGCTGGAAGCTTACTCAATAGGCTAGCGTGCCATACCCTGTCGAAGGCCTTCGAGACATCTAAGGAAACGGCAATCGCTTCCCCATTCTTCTCGAGGGCCTCGCCCCACAAGTGGGTAGCATAAACCAGTAGGTCCCCAGTAGACCGCTTGCGGCGAAACCCGTACTGTCGGTCACTGAGGAGATCGTTACCTTCCAGGTATGCCATGAGGCGCGAGTTCAATACACGCTCCATAATCTTGCAGAGTATGGAGGTTACCGAAATCGGCCGATAGTTGGCAGGATCGGCACGACTGCCCTTTTTGGGCACGGGTTGCACGTTGGCAAGCTTCCAGGACTTGGGCACTATACCAGTCCTAAATGAGAGGCGATACAAGCGCGTCAATACAGGAGACAACTCGGGCGCACAAGCCTTTAGAACAATCGCTGGTATGCCATCTGGTCCACTGGCTTTATTCACGTCTAGACGACGCAGCTCTCTCAGAACTTCTCTGTTCCTCATGTGAACCTCCTGCATTGAAGAGTTACAATGAGGCAGAGTCGGTGGAGCAGCATTGCTAGTGTCAAGACGAGAATTATGGGCAAAGAGAGATGCAAAGAGTCCTGCTTTCTCTCTTGCCGTATGAGCCAGTGTTCCATCAGGCTTTACCAGCGGAGGCAAAGCGGGCCGACAGAAGTTCGCCTCGACCGACTTGGCAAGAGACCAGAATGCTCTGCTACCGGACGGCTGTGCAGAGAGTTTTTTGCCAATATGGGTTATGCGGTCGAAGCGTGCCTTCTTTAATGCTTTTTTGTAGGACTTGGCAGCATGGTTGAAGGCTCTCTTCTTTGAATTCAGATCCGGAGCTTTGCGGTCACGAGCGTCAACCCAGGCGAGAAACGCCGAATGCTTACGCTCTTCAGCCTGAACGCAATCGGCGTTGAACCACGGTTATCACACGATTTAGTGTTCATCGTGCGCCTTATAGTGATGTCAGCAAAACCATAGACGCCCAGCAGGGCTGAAGTCTACTAGAGCTGGCTTTTTTATGGTTGGAAAATCATCTAATGACAACCCCCGCTCTTGAGCGGAGCGGGACATAGTGCAGACTCTTTCTGACTAAAAACCCACCCAGTTCCTTCGTGCCTTCATACCGGGGCTCGAGCTACTCTTTCGAAACTCACCCTGGCCCCAGTAGGCTTCGACCCAGCTGGGCCCTCGCTGTTTCTGACAACTCCTTGAGGCGCGCGGGGACAGTGCGCGCCGTCGACGACTTGGGCTCGGTCCGGACAGTTACCGGACGGTCGGACATTACTAGAGCTGGCTCGACTTCTGAAAGGGTTATCCGTGGTTTTGGGACGCAAGAGGTAAATTAAGGAATGAAGTGTGGTTTTAGTCAGTAAAAATGTGACAAGCCCCGCTCGCTCCGCTCTGGAGCAAAAAATGTCATTAGATGATTTCCCACCTTAAAAAAAATCACAATCTTCAAAAAAATATTATTATGATAGTAATTTGTAAAGTATAGCAAAAGTTATGACTATTACTACAAGTGATAAACAAAAAAACAGAAGAAACCGCAACAATAAAACCATAAAAAATCTTAAATAAAGCCACATTACATCATAAAAAAAGTAACAAATAACAGCATATTTACCGATGTAGGCGTTTGTAGCTAAAAGTTTATATTGTTCACGAGTTTTTACAGCTCGCGTTGTGATGCTAAACTACCCGTGACGATGAGCACTGTAAATAACTGGTAACATCAAGCAAAGAATTATTATAGTCCATTTACTTAGGAAAAGTTTTAAAGTGGGTAGGAAAATAAACAGGTGCTCTGTGGCTGTAACAACATAATGTTCAGAGGTATTTTTTTATAAATAAGTAAGCTCCTGTCAGCGTCTTCATCCACGTGTAAGGCGGATACTATCCCAAGGGAACGTTATACCGAGGTAAAGCTTAAATTGTACTCAATCTTTATTCTGAACATGGTCCACTTCCCTGCGGCGGCTACTAGTCTATCGACCGAACACATCTCGAAAACCGAAGACGGGTCGGAGATTGAGGAGGCGGAGATCTGTCTTGCCGATTTGTCACCGTGGTATCATGAGGCAATGTAGCGGTAGTAAGCGTTACGAAGTTAGTCACGAAAGCAAAATCATACGTATGAAGTTAGCCGCGACAGCAAAACCATACGTGTGACATTTAGTAGTTGTTGGTTACAGTTGTTTTTCATCCGTGGTAGAGTTCGGTTGTATGGTAAACATTGTAAATATATAGTATAGTGTCGTAAAACTTATTACGACACCGTTACAGGCAACATTACTTTCACAGAAATACGGGTGGAACGTGGAGGACTTTGCTGCCGACAGATTGAGGCACGGCAAACAAAGCTCCGACGGGATCTCTGTCGTAACTGAAAGCCACGATTGTGGCTGAGAACGCGACAATTGTCGAAATAAGTCCCCTCTTTGAGGACTGGTAGAGATGCGCCACTGCGAACTCACTCATCGCCTGACACAGGTCCTCTTTGGACATGGTTGTTTCGGGTGGTTCCTACTTTGGACTTGGCGGGAGGATACAGGCGAGTGTCACCATCTTGCATCACTTGGGCGAATTAACGCCGTGTCTTCGTAGAGGAGATAAAAGAAAGAAAGAAAGAAAAACGTTTATTCGTGCCTCACACAATCACATAAACTAAAAATACACAATGAAAAGAAAAAAGAAAGATAAAATCAATGCGAGGCCAAAAAGGCACCTAACTCAGCATATGCTACGTTATTTAAAACGATAAATAACGCAGCGCTGATATTCTGTTAGGACCTGCTGTGATGTCACGAACATATTTACGGATGTGATATAATAATAGTCTATCAAAAAAGAATGAACAAAGAAGAGAAAGAATATATATATATAAAATTTATATTTATGTGTGTAATTATAAAAATAGTGCATAAATAATTAGTAAATCATAGAGATCAGTGGCGGTGACCTCTTGCATCCAGCCTTGGTTCAGGTCATAGAACGGTTCGAGAGGGCATGGAAAGCTGTCGTTCTTGCTATTAAGCAAGAAAGACAGCAGAAAGTATGAGGATAGATAATCCTAATAATCCAGTTGCCGCAGGACACGGCCCCCACAGCCACTATAAACACATGATGTAGATGTCTAAACGGCGAGTTATTTTATGATTTCTCAACCATAATAAAAAAATCACTAAGACCTGTTTGTGTGTGTGCTTATGTGTTTCATCCGTTTCAATTCAGCTATTGGTGACTGATAAACAAAAATACTTTAATATAATTATTATTATGTAATTTATTAACCTTATTTTTGCCTTGAATAAGGTCTAAGACTAATGTAGGCACTGGATTACGGTTTGTACTAAATAAATCGCTTTTTGACCTCCCAGAAGTTAGATTAATGATCTGGTGAGGGTTACGGAAATTTGGTGGTTACGACATGCATAAGCTTGATCGTGTAATGACTCATGTACGGATTTTTCGTCCAAATTGCTGATGATGGTAATGAATTGCTTTTTGTGTCTACACTAGGCTCCTTTAAACATCAGCCTAACCACAAAATAGAAAGGTTCAGAAGTCAATCTATATACAAAGCGCGCCCGAGCAACACACACATAGACACCGCTCACGGACACGATATCTCGGCTCAATTCAGCTCAATGCAAGCTCAAATGCTATCCTTTTGAGACATGCGTCTGTGAACTTTTTTGTGGAAAAATGGCCCAACAAAAAAAAACCTTATTTTAGAATAAGGTTTTGTTTGTTAGTTGAGTTTAAACATTGAATAGACGTTTTTAGGCTATCAGTTGTTTCAGAGAGGTAAGTAGATTATTTGCTTGTATTTTGATGGTTTGTTTTAACGTAACACAGAACAGCTCCCACGCCAAGAAAGAGAAGATGTTTTTTTTTTAAGTGTTATTGATAGGCTTCCGTTTGACTACCATCTCACCTGATGGTAAGCGATGATGTGGTCGACGATGAAGCACGCTTGCCTAGAAGAAACCTATTCATTCATTTTGTTGACATGTAATATTTTTATAATTCAGATTAGGTAGACTTTTATCAACATGCCCGGTCGGACTCGGTCACTTCGGCACCACGTGCTGACCCTAGTACAATCGCCGAGCTTAGATATGAAAAGTGAAGTACCTACATACATTAGATTGACTTCTGTACCCATCTATTTTGTGGCCTAACTCCATAAAATGTTTCTTTGAGTTTCATAGAATTGTCTTTTTAAAAGTCCTTGAGCACTTTGAGTCTACGCCGTAAATTTGACAAGCTTTCAGGGTTTTATTTCAGCATTTTATTTATTTCATTCTGACGTAGTAATTAAACTTACGATCACATAGTATGACGGAGAACTGACAGCTTTTTTGCTTTCCATTTATTTTATTAGCCATCTGTGAAAGCTTATTCGCACCAGTCGTATTATTGACAGTATTGATTCCCGTGTCACAAACAGATGTGCAATTTATTTTGAAATTGAATGTCACAACTTTTATAGCAACATTTATTGCAAAATAGAAATATTTGCCCAGCAATGAGATATTTAAAATCTTTTTTTTTCAGGTTATAACATTAATGGGACGTTTTTTTTAGATGACGGCATGTACATCATGGCAATAGTGCCATTAAACACTCCATCTAGTTTGATCGTTGATCCCTCATCTAGAATAAATTCCTCTTTTCTCCATTAACAATATAGCGACATAGACGGGTGCCTTTTTAATGCAAAAGTATATTTTATCTAACTTTTTTCCACATTGAGAATAACTATTTATATATAATGAGTGCATTCACAAATATATAAACCCATATATCTACGAGTACACAAGACATAGATCCAAGGACCTTTTCTTTTTTTTTGTGGTGTGAAAAATCATCCAATGACAACAACCGCTCTAGGGCGGAGCGACTCTTACTGACTAAAAGACCCACCCCGTTCCTTCAAGCCTTCATACCGGGGCTCGAACTGTCTTTCGAAACTAACCCTGGCCCCAGTAGGCTTCAACCCGGTTGGGTCCCTGCTGTTGCTGACAACTCCTTGAGGTGCGCGGGAACAGTGCGCGCCGTCGACGACTTGGGCTTGGTCCGGACAGTTACCGGACGGCCGGACAGCGAGCTACCCATTGCTCACTGTCCGCAAGCCCGCGCCTACGGTGGCCGGAAATCGGGATCACAACCCCGGCGGCGGCGACGAGAACGCCGTTGCCTGATGCGGTCGGCCTCCTCCTTTGCGAGCATTACTGCTTCGCAGAAGTCGGCGACCGCCAGGCACTCCTCCTCGCTGCGGACCATGGCCTCAACCAAGGCCCGGCGCGAGAGGTCTCCGCCGCCGAGTTCCCCCACGAGGGCACGGTGATGCTCCGCCCAGGCAGATAGATCCAAAGACCTGGAACAATAATTTGTAGGTCACAAATTATTTTTTTTGTGCGGAAAATTGCGAAATGCAGTGCATTAGTCGATCGTTCCGTCAATAATCAGTTATATTGAATAACAAAAATCAAGTATACTGCCTCAGTAAAGATTTCCTCCTTGTAAAACACATACGTAACCTTAACATAACTCCTTGACTATAAATTCAAAATAATAGGGCGCCTTTTCATATCATATGTCGGCGTGCCGTGTTTCGTAAATCAAAGCATATGTCGGCAAATAGGATTCGGTAGCTTGTGTTCAAATCTCTGGAGTAATCGCATCAATATTTCCAGTTTCGACCTCGTGATGTCATAATTCTGTAAACCTTTTGCTGAAGGGTTTGAATTAGAAGAAAAGGAATGTGAGTTTTAGGATGGTTCTAAGGATATTTTGGCTATAAATTACTGTTAGAATAACATGCAAATGAGATGAAGTTGTGAGTAAACAATTATTAAGCCACCTTGTGGTGTAGCGAGATGGCGTGATGCGATGCGTCAGATTTTTACAGACCAAAACTCATATATAATCCTTCAGTTGCCCTTTGCGTTCTAAGATCGCAATGATTTTTAAGACTTTTATGCAATGCTGCTACAGTGACAAAAATTACTAAAAATATAAAAAATAAAATAAAATAATCTTTAATTCGGATAAGTGACATCCATATGGGTTAGTAAACAATTGAGAGAAAACTTATAACCTATGTTAGTAACCTTAATGATATATTATTTTAAAACAAGGTGGTTGTTCCTAAAACATCGGTGAACAACATCACCTAACAAAGGAGAGTCGTACCTGTCCGCTATGGTCTTCAGGATGGAGTTGGAGCTAGCCCGCACTCTGCAGAGCAGAGAGGCTGATTTCTGTCTAACGATGGCGTGGAAGCCATCGACGTGCGCCTCTGCAAACTAAAACAAAAAGCAGATCGTTTTGAAAACCATCTAATCTTATATTATAAAAAAGCAACAAAATAGATGTCAACGTTTTTTTTAAATCACCATCAACTTTAAAGTAGCTAATTTATGATCATTTGTTCTGTGTCTGGGTGTAATTTATCTATAATATGTATGTATTTAGAAATATATTAGTACGTTTATTAGTTGTCTAGTACCCATAACACAAGCTCTGCTTAGCTTGGGACTAGACGGCGTTGTGTGGTAGTTGTGGAATGTTATTTTATGTTATGTTATTATTTTAGTTGATGGTGATTTAGAAAAAAAAGTCCTCCACCTTTTTTTGGTCTAGTAACAGTGTACTACTTGAGCCCGATAAATGGTTATGCAATCAAACACTAAGTGCGACAGTACTGCAACTCAATTTATTTCGAATGCTCGTTTGTGCGACACACTGAAGCTCGACATTACACTGGTGTGACCAACAATTATGCGACAGTAGTTCGACACTACGGTAGTGCAACAAACAATTATGTGACTACTACGTGTGTGAGTACTGTAACTCTGCAGTACGTTAGTGCTACTGCACAGTAGTTTGACACTACCCTACCTGCCATGTAAGCAAAAGTAGGGGCCCAGCTGGGTCAAAGCCTACGGGGCCAGGGTTAGTTTCAAAAGCCAGCTCAAGCCCCGGTATGAAGGCTTGAAGGAACGGGGTGGGTTTTTAGTCAGTAAGAGTTTGACACTATCTCCCTGTCCACCCAAGAACTTTGGAATTTATTGTTATTTAGGATTGTAATTTTATTTTATATGGGTTTTTACCTGAAATAAATGAATTTTATTTAATTTATTTTTTTATTGATGATTTTCCCACTATAAAAAAACCCTACCTGCCAACATAGCTCAACGGAGCCCCGCTCTGCGGATCTCCTACTTCTGGGTGGTTATAAAAAATAACCACAAAGGTTAAGGTAGGAGTTCCGTTCCATTTCGCCCCCGCTTTAGCCTTCTAACCTAACCTGTCCGTATCGAGATGCCTTAACATAATTGTATCAATTCTCCACATCGCACTAGAGTAATTTTGATATTTATTTTGCAAATAGGTTTTTAAAAACACTAGATGAAGCCGGTGTCTTCTATCTGACTACCCTGAGAAGAAACATCGAAACAAACTCAGGGGTCAAAGTCTCTGTTAAAGTCCATACAGTAAATATGTAATGGTCAAATCATATAAGAACTACGCAGATTGAAGTCTGAGGTGGTCTTTTGAAGAAAGAACCACACAGTTCTGAGTGGATCTGTCCAGTCAGTGCAAGCATTTGTTAGTATTCGTGTAGTTCAACTCAGGACTACTAAGGAGGTCAACGACATGACGAAAAATACCATTCGTATTACGATAAGTCGGACGGTTTTATCGCATAAGCGTTAATCGCACATCCATTTGTCGAGCTCATGTTGTCTATTGTACACACTTGTCTATTAATTCTTCATGAGCTAGATGGAGTAAGAGAACCAGATTTTAACTGTTTTTATTTAAAAAAAAAATTTACAAACAAAAAAAATATAACCAAAAACAATGTTAAAAGAAAACTGAAAAGTACAAAATAACTTTATTCGGAAGTCGTTGTTTCTATAATAGTTTAGTCTTTTTGTTATTTAACTTCGGTTATATTTTGATTTTACACTTTTTAGTTATGGTACCACCACTAAAAAGTTCCCCTCAGACATACTTAAATACCTTATAGCCAGAGTGCATCTCTTAACGATTCTAAAAATCTCAAACCCGGTTAGATTACATTAACTTACCTTCTGGCTTCATCATCAGATCAGTTCGATAAATCCCCTCCCCCTTTTCTTTTAGTCAATCATCGAGTACACGTATAAACAAAACAATTTTACTTGTAACGACAGTTCTGCTGTGAACCTATGAGGAGTTCTGTTCCATATCTTCGAAGTTCATGATCAGATCATAACAATATTTCAATCAACTTGGAAGCATAACCTTTCAATCAAAAAATAATTTTCAAAATCGGTCCACAATTGGCTAGTTGGCGAAAAAAATGTAATTAATCCGTCTTTTAGATTATTCAAAATAAGGGACACGTATTTTTTATTTGTAAATTAAACCAAAAATGACATAAATATAGCCCATTAAAGTTACGTGTAACGTCACGCCGTGCTGCATTTTTTCGCACGGGTTGACGTCACACGTAACTTTAATGGGCTATATCTTTGTTATTTTTTGTTTAATCGAAAAAAAAAATACGTGTCCAATATTTTTTTATAATCTAAAATACGGACTTAAGAAAATGTGATTATTTTGACCCTGGAAACTAAAACATTGAGCGAGATATTGGTGAACATACATAAACAAAATACATTCAGCCGTACATAGAACTCCTCCTTTTCGAAATCGGTTAAAAACCAACCAACTTTCAGTTGTCCTTTGCGAACAATCCCAAAACGCAACCACGCTACTGGAGTAATTCCAAACGTGGGGCAACATCGTTTTCTTTTTTTAATATAATAATTATACCAAACAGAATTTTGAAAGAAAGAATAATGAAAAGTAAACATTTTAATAAATAAACAGCAGCCTTTTCAATTATTCTACTGGTTTTATGCAAAGCAACAGGTTCTTTGCTTATTTAGGGTAGGTTTAGATCAGGTGAATAGAAGCAAAACAAGATTCTTGATATAAATATATCAACGAATTTATTTTATCCTTTTTTATTTAAAAATTAGTTCAGTGAAGTAGGAATCCTTTTTTGAAGTGGAAAATCATCAAGCAACTTTAAAGAGTTTTTTTTTTATGTGAGATATCATCTAATGACATCTCCCGCCCGTGGGCTAAGCGGGATATCAAACATTTACTGACTAAAACCCACTCTTATTCCTTCTTTGCCTTCGTTCCAGGAAGTTCGGGAAAGTGAACCCCGGAATCCACTTTTGCTCAACTCATGGCCCCAGTAGAACTTTGAAGGGTGCGTCAGACTTTTCCTGACCTGCCTGTTTTTTCAGTTACCCTTTGCATTCCAGGGCCAAGGTAAATCTTTTTTTATTGGTTTAAATAGACTTTGGACTCTAAGTTAAAGTTATATCACTTTTTTTTAACACATATTAGTACGCAACGCCGGTTACTACCCACAGATCATTGGACTCGCTCAGCTGACGTTTTCTTAAAGAAATTAATTTCGTACATGCGTAAATTAATACGAGTTTAAAAAAAAAAGGTATTTTATTTTTGTATCGGATCGACCCTCCACGGGATTAAAACGTTCAAAATTTAACGGTGTATAGTTTATTTACATTAATTTTGTACATTATTTTAACAACTGAAAACTTCTACAGATTTATTATATGACGAGGGATTTAGTACCTATAGATTGCTGCCCACACTACAATACACTCATATATATTGTAACAGCGACAACCCTTGCACACCTACAAACATATCGGTTTACATACACACACATACTCACCCCACGTTCTCACTCTACGTGTTGATTGACCGTGCAATGATCAAAAAGCAGGAGCTATTCTTGTCACGTCTATGCTAAGCTCCATAACGCTTGACGAATTTAGCGATATAACTTCTGTTTGGTACGAAAAAAGAAAAACTCGTGAAAAAAAGTATGTTTATTATTTCATGGCTTTTGTGGTGTTTTAAGGTTGGTGGAAGAAGTAAAAGGCTCTCATTTTTTATGTTCGGATTGTTTATTCTTGAAGGAGCTTTGTATTGTTAGTGTTGAAAGATGGTAAGAAAGGTAGATGGAAGGTATTAAGGTAAAACAGTGTAGGCTCCGCGAATTCTAAGATTACTACCTATTTTAACTCACTTTTTATTAATGATTATTTTATTGTGCTTTTGAGTAGATACAATATAGACCGATCTACACAGTTCTTACACAATATCTATTAATACCGTAATATGAAAATATTGTAACAACAACCACTTTTTTTTTTAAAGAGTAGCCATGGAGTTTCTTGTCGGTTCTTCTCCATTTGAAACGACCAATTTGGAACCGTGCACTATCTTCTGACATTTTATAAGTGCCCATGTAGGCCTACATGAAATAAAAACTTTTGAATTTTTTTTTGTTACTCATACTTTTTTTTTATGGTGGGAAAATCATCCAATGACAACCCCCGCTCTTGGGCGGAGCGGGAGATAGTGTCAGACTCTTACTGACTAAAAAACCCATCCCGTTCCTTCTAGCCTTCATACCGGGGCTCGAGTTCCCTTTCGGATAACCCTGGCCCCAGTAGGCCGACCCGGCTGGGTCCTTGCTGTTGCTGACAACTCCTTGAGGCGCGCGGGAACAGTGCGCACCGTCTACGACTTGGGCTGGGTCCGGACAGTTACCGGACGGTCGGACAGCGAGCTATCCATTGCTCACTATCCGCAAGCCAGCGCCTACGGTGGCCGTAAATCGGGATCAGAATCCCGGCAGCGTTAGTCATACTAACATTATAAAGGCGAAAGTTTGTGAGCGTGTGTATGTGTGTTTGTTACTTGTTCACGCTCGACTTAGTACACGTGTAGACCATGTCTTGCAATAGCACATAAGATTTCTTTTATCCCGAGATATATAGACAGATATACTCCTTATTGTACACCAATAAGAAAATTACAATTTATGAGTATGGGAGTATGTGCCCTTGAGAATTTTTTTACTATATGTGTCTGAAGATGCTCGCAGGAGCTGATGTGGTAAGTGAGATGTATATGTAAGCTAAAATAAAAAAAAAGTACGGAAAAGTGGACTGTTTGAGTGATTTGGAAGAAAAATGGATAAGTGATAGCGTGGTACATGACAAGAAGGATCTAGAGAAGAAAATGTGATGCGTCCATTCCATTTGTAGTCCTTAGGACAAGTTTCTAGGACGGCTAGATTGTTTGGAGGAGTCACCATGGCACTGGATGGCAAATGGTAACTGAAGGAAGACGGTAGTGAGTTTAGTCAGTAAAAGCTTCATACTACTAAAGAACGGGACAAATGTAAAAATAAAATGATGACATGTGAAGCATTTTTTTTTGGGATAGCTTTTTTTTTTAAATCTGTCTAGTTCTCCAGCTATAACTATTGTAACGTAGCTCAGCTCACGGTAGGCTTTGTGCAGGAATTTTTCTATAAAATGTGCCTGCACACTATTATATCTTCTTAGTTGAATACGCAAAAGCTTTTCTTACAAACTCTCACTTCAACACTGAAAAAACAACACACTAACGATTCTAGAACAGCATAATCCTTCAAAGTATATTTTACAAGCCAGTTCGTTGGCTATATAAAAAAAAAAACAACTCATGCGATCTCCTTTCGATATCACACTATATTAGTGAATACTATAGGCAGAAAAACATGAAAATGAAATACTACCTACACATCACATTAATTCTGTCTTTAACACAGCACTTTATTTAAAATCCTTTTCCTAAAATTTTGACATAAACCACTCAAATGGAATAAGACCAAGAAATAAAGCTTTTGATCTAGTAAACCTTTTCAGTAGTGGATTAGTTTCGCTCAAGTTATATTATAAATGTGAATTTTAGGATTTCGAACCCTGAAAAGGCTGATTTCTATCTTTAGATATACCTACGTCTAGAGACATACTATGACAGGCAGTGGAGAATTTTATCTGCCTTTGATTGTACCACAGGATAAGTACATATGTGATAGATATAGGTACCCACCATCAACCATTAAATAAAAATTAAAGATGTAATCGCGCAATCGAAGATCTCAACATAATTTGAATAATAAATAATCATACCTACAACAGTTCGAATCCAACTGTTGGGTAGTTGCCCAAACTAGACACTATAGCTGTCTGGTCGGAGGATGCTCTCTTTTCAATGGAGGTTAGCGGAACCTAACACGTTGTTCCATATATTTTTACCTTTATATTTCGTACGTGTTTGTAACCTAATTCTTCCTAAATAGCTTGCCCAATTGGGATGAAATTTTGTGTGTTTATTTGCGTAGGTTTTTGTATGGTTTGAAAATACAATTAGACCCAGTAGGTGGCGCTGCAAAAGGGACATTTTTTTTTAAAGCCAGCTTTCACACAAGTATATGTCAGGACCGCTAGTAAATATATAAATACCTATCTACAACTTCAAGTTGTTAAAATATAGCAGTATTCTGTATAAAAAAAATCGACTTAAATGTAAGATACTGTTACAAGAAGTTGTTCTAATCTTTGCGTAATGGAGGCACTGGCTTTTCGCTTACTTGGTTGAAGATAACAAGTCAGTGATAGTGTTTCCTTAATGTTCTGAGTTTTTCTGCTTACAAAGGGATTAACTGACTTGGTAGAATAACTCGTTTGTGTTTGCAGAGGCGTAAAAGGATTTTTTTTTGGAAAATAATGATTTATTCACAAATAAACCTGACAAAGTTTTGAGATATTAAGTAAAACGCAGATATAGACAGGCCTGATATTTTCTTAGTATAAAAAGAGAAAGTAAAGATACTACTCTTAAGGGGCCGGCGACGGATGAATTTCTATACAAACGTAATACGACGCTCATTTGCAGTTGGAGCATATTTCCAATATACATATTATGATAATATTCAGTTATAGACAATATTTATCTAGGTTCCTACGTCGAGAATATTAGAAATATTGTTATTTTAAATACAGGAAAAGCCAAATGGCATGTTTTGCCATTTGTGCTGTAAAAAAGTGCGAAATACAATTCGCTTAAATTTCTTTTTGTTTTTTTTTTTTTAAAAGAATATATATTAATCTTGTCTATAACTGAATATGCTCCAACTGCAAGTGAGCGTGGTATTATGTTTGTATGGAAATTCATCCGTCGCCGGCCCCTTAAAACGAATTTTCGAATAAAATAATAAAAATCTTTCTTAAGGTAAAAATATCTCTAACTCCAGAATATTTTACTATGGAATCATCCCTTCAAAGGCAAAACCAAGTAGGCAGCAAATTTCAACAAATCTGTGTAAGAATTCTTGGTTGATCAAATTTCAAACCATACATTTAACTTGTAACTTTATATTTTAATTAATTACAGCTACCAGAGAAACAGGTTAGCTACCGTTTTCCTATCAAAATAACCCTATTAAATTCCCCCGATTGACTTCAAATGTTTTCATTTCATTTTGCTATCGGCATAACAAATATTACAGGAATATTAACCCTCGTTCCTCTTTCTATAAACCTTATATACACATACCCTTCATATCAGGAACCCTATATGAAATAACTTTCGGAAACAATTAAAATTTTACTTACCTGCCTAAAATACCGAGCATTATTACAACGAATATTTGTCCTGTTACCGCCAGAAGTGTAGTCACGGTAAAATAAACTTTTCCTTTCATAATGATACTAAAAAGGGGAGTTTTGTTTTTGTTACGGCGTACTCTCGTGAAATAATCTAATTGATAAAATAGAATCTTCGTTTCTGCTAAGTGTTCTAGAAAGTATATTTTGGATTTTACGAATTCCCGTTTTAAATTATTTGATTTATTTTATATACACCGCTAAATTTTGTTCGTTTTAATCCCGTAGAAGGTCGATCCGGTAAATGAAACACTATCGATTTGTAAAGATAAAATTAAAAAATAAAGTGCCTTTTTTTCAAAACTCGTTTTAATTTACGCATGTACCAAAATAATTTCACACCTCACATCACATCGTTTCAATTTCGTGGAGGGATTTGTAAATTAATTTCTTTAAAAAAACGTCAGCTGACCGAGTCCAATGACCTGTAGGTAGTTTGTACGCAACGCCAACTACTACCTACACGTCATTGGAGTCGCTCAGCTGATGTTTTCTTAAAGAAATTAATTTACAAATCCCTCCACGAAATTGAAACGATTAAAATTTAACGGTGTATAGTTGTTGTCGGCAGCTTTGCCTGTATAGTAATAAAAAATTATTTCAAGGAAAAACAGTTTCAGGATTAAAAAGTATTCTAAGCGCTATTTCTTGATAATTATGGTCTACCCGTGTTCCAAGTTTCGTTGAAATTCGTTCAGAAGTTTGAGCGTGAAGAAGTAACAAACACACAAACATTCGGTTTTAAAATATTAGTGCCATTTTTATACACACCGAGAAACTGAAATAGATAGGTAGTTACAACATTTATTCGATGCAATACAGAAAATGAAAATATATTATAAATATGAGTATCTACACTGTACACAGAAACTGATGATTTTTATAGAAATTTCTTCAAGCAGACCAGCAAAAAGAGTAATCAAAAGATGTTGACAATAGTCTAAGAAGACTATGTGAAGTCTTAAACTAATCCATCGAATAGTAATAATTAAGTATAATTCGAAAAATATATACCAGTAATAAGCACTATACAAAGGCGCACTTAAGGCGGAATTTTATTAGCCAATTTAATGTAGTGCCCACCTGCCTGCTGTGTACCAACTTTTTTGTGTATTTGGTTTATTCCATAAATTCCTGTCGACAAATCTCACCAGTGTCTGTATACCTATATGATATTTAACTATGATTAATTATCAATTATTATTGTGAATTGATAAGACGTGTGGAAAAGTGATTCTGATCTTTAGACGTACATGCAGCAATCAATTACACACCAGATAATTTCATCACATTTTCAACCCGGTACAAAACTATTCAGTGTTGAAAATTTGAATATTCCAGAGAGAATTGTTACTCTAGCGACCAAGGAATTTAGAGCTCTTAAAAACGACCCAGATCCGTGGCCATGTTTACCCCGCCTAGGCCAATAAGACGACCTTTTTCCCTCATTTGCGGCCTCATGGTAATATGGATTACTTTTACGGGTAATTTTCCCTTAAAACTTGCGGGTAAATTGAAATAGATGGAAGGGTTTTGTAATGTGGGCTTCAAAATGGGACTGTTTGCTTCCCATTTGCGCCATTATGTCGCTGTGTGGTAAAATTAAGGAATATTTTGGAGATCTTTAATGTGTAGAGGACGTAATTATACATAGGACGTCGCTGTAATAGTCGGAATGTTCTTATCACAATTTAATTTAGTTTATAATTTCTATTTTGAGTTAACACACGTGAATATTACTTAAATAGGTAACCTTAAATAAAAATGTGTATTTATTTTTAAAAAGAAATTGTAGTGCTTCATAATAGTGGTACTTATTTATTTATTACGATACAAAGGCGGACTTAAAGGCTTAAGTATTTCTCTACCAGTCAATCAAGTGTGGTGAAGAGAAAACATCGTATGTGCTTAATAAAATAAAATATCATTTCACTGCACACACAATATTACATTTTGATACAAGTGCAAAAAAATTATCATTGCAACCGAGACGGAATTAACATAGGCGAGTGTGTTATAGAACCGAGGGTTACATTGACAAATTTATACGTGTATCAAACAACATTTTTCGTGAAGAAATAATATCTCTGAAAATTACGACGCATTTTTGTTCATTTCGAACTGAAGAAAATTTTTCAAAGTTGCCTTAAATTTCAGTTTTGATTTAGATGGCAGCACTTAATTACAATATTTGGCTGCGGTGGCGTACCATCTAAAGAATGATCTTTAAATCTTAAATTCAACATTTTTATCACAAAGAATACAAATATACAATAATATTTAGGTAATAGACTTTTTCCCACTCTTTAACCTTTGCAGGTTGAAGGAGAAGCAAAGATATTAAAACGTTGTATATACATCCTACCGAATAGAAATTTAAATATTTTTGGATTTAGAACACAGATATATAATTGTTAATTTTTTGATAATAACAGATTATTGTGTACAATAATCTTATTTATATAGGATATTCAGTTCATAAACACAATTTAAATGTTCGTTTAATACCAACCTTAAAAATTTGCGCCTCCTTGCTTTAAAAAAAAATCACCGTTGACTGTGACGAAAGGGGAAAGAGAAAAGACCTTGTTGTGGTAAATAAAAAAAAAAATATTGAAAATTTCATTTCTGTCTTACCACTTAAACACACACACACTCACATACGCACTATTTATATTACTTACTTCATTTATTTTTTACAAATATTTCTAAATGGCTTCAATTTACTTGACACAGGTTTTTGAGTGGTAATCTGACATGTGAATGATAAAAATCCATTTAAGTAAGTAAATTAGGGATTGCTTTTAATAAACCAATCTTTTTAGTTTTTGTAAAAAAAAATACAACCACAGAATACAGAAAACGTGCTGTAAAATAAAATTCAGAACAACCAGAATGCCATCTGTGTTTGCGAAACAAGAGCCTAGAAAATAAATAAGACAACTTAAAGATTTACGGGCGCAAAAATAAATCAGAATAAGGTGTGGTGACTAACAGATTAAAGTAATAAATATTTATTTAAACGACAATGCGCGATAAACAAATAAATCAAGGAGAAAAACGATGAACCCATAGCTATATGTCATGCACTAAGGCTTGTATATTAATAAAATATTTTATCTGATAAACATGGAATTTATGGTTGATGTAGTAAACACGCAGTTGTAGTATTTATTGCTAAGGTTAAAGAAACAATAACGTTCCAGCTATATATATACGTAGATATATAGATTGAGAAATACATTATTATATCGGAAAATCAACTTATACCTAACATGATAAAAAATAGCAAATTCGAAATATTGTAGAAAAGAACAGTATACAATAACAAAGTAATAAAGAACAATAGCACATTTTTTTTTTAATTTAATAAATTATGGATATTTTGTTTATTTAAAGTATTTTTTTTAGATTTTGTACTCAATTTTTAGGGATCTACGAATTAAAAAAGTCATCGTCATAATATCTACTCTTGTCCCATTTACTTGGTCGGCGCAACACATTTTTTCTTTTATTCTATCCTGTCAGCCATCATGATACAACTGACTTCTTTTTTTTCATATTATAGTTATATCTATACCAAATGACGGGGCTCGCTAAGGCAAATGCCTACCAGGGTTGCAGAAATGTCCAAGAGTCATCGAAACCCTATAACGGAAGGGGCGACACTCCCCTCGCTCCACCTAGAGTTAAATAAGTTATTTGATTATTACCCACAGCAAAGAAGTTTTATACCAATATCGCAGAAACAGGAAACGTTATGGTACAACTTTATCTGTCAGTGTGTATGTTTTATGAGACTTCCCATGGTTCTGGCAGAAATTATCTCTCCCCTTGTTGTAATAGACTTTGAATAATACGATGCATTTTGTACTGTTTGCTTCATAATAATTAAGAACTGGGTCATCTGTAACTGTTCCTTTTGGCAATTTTAGGAATGGGTCGTCATTTAGTAAGGGTAGCCGTTTTGTAACGGATTATTATTCAGTAACGGGCTGTAATTTTGTAACAAGTAGTCTTTTTGTAACGGGTAGTCATTTTGTAACTGGTAGTAATATCAAATGAAAGGAATGCAGCGCTTATTCATCTGTCTATATTATTCGTACCCTGTATATAAAATCTGGATTAAGAATAAACATATCCGTTTAATCTATCTCAAAAAGTAGGTCAATGGAAGCTTAGCAACAGGAAATATCAAATATCTGTAGATAAAATCCCGTGTATGTTAATAGAGCTTAGTTCAACACAAACCGCGTAGAAGCACACTCATTTTTATACTTTTTTTGTGTTTGTTTTAAGAGTTTAGTCCAGTTATTATTCCTAAACTCGTTAAATTATCTTGTAATCTACACTAATATTATAAAGAGGTTAAGTTTGTTTTTTGTTTGTACGAGGTAATCTTTGAAAGTACTGGTCTGATTGCTGAATATTTTTCACCAATAGAAAGTAGCTTTGTTTCTAAGTGAACCTATATTAAGGGTTATTAGGCTAAAAAAAGGGGTTATTAGGCTATATTTATGTACGCGGGTGAAACCGCAGGCAAAAGCTAGTAAACTATAAACCAGGATATAAAAAATAATAGCAGCAAATAAACTTCGAACAAGACGACAAAAACAAAAATAATTAATACAAAAGGTACGTCAGAAACCCATCAACATAATAATAGATTTTAAATCCCTAACACAATTACACTACATTACCGCACAACAGCTCATATTTCTTAACAAACTACGGCACGACAGGAAAATAATAGGAACACAAGAAGAAAAAGAAATTAATAACGACTCTTACTTGGCTGTAAAACTAAAAGAAACTTCGTCTCTGGAGGAAAAATTTCTTTATACTGGTATTCCGATCCGGTTCGATACTGTTCCATATCGAATCAGTTCAAAATAATTGAAGTTACAGGATTTAAATTATATTGGTGAGATTTTAAATTCCTTAAGTACGAATGTTTTGAGATTAGGTCTTTATTATGTATAGGCTCTCGTTTAAGTACTATCTCACCTAATAGTAAACGATGATAAGATCGACAATAGAGTACATTTGCCTAGAAGTAACCTATTCTCTCTTGACTTAAAGACCCCTTGATTGTAGCTATCATGGACGGTCTGTGGGTCTTAGTGATGGTCAAAAAATCCAAAACTGTTTGACAATGTGATGTAGCTTTATCACAATATGGTTGAGCGATTGATTAGAAACAATTAGGTATTCTTATTTAAACAATATTAATAAAATGATTTTTAGCATTTGTTCAGTCAATTTACTTGCTGTTTCAGAGAGAGGGGTGTAAAAAAAAAAGATGGACCAATATACCTCCTAGCAACATCCAAATTCATAACCTGCACACTTTTTTGAGTCCAAAACTAATCACAGAAGGCGGTCCTCATATTTTGCATACTGAACTCCCTTTGGCGCCTGCTCTATTAAGTAAGTCACTTTGCCAAAGACTTCTTAGGTATTTAAAACGACTAACTAGTATAAAATTTGTAGTAAAAACAGTACGCGTTTTAACGAATCAAATGTCAAACAAAAGTGTTTGTTTTACAATAAATAAACAGAAATCATATACAGTTTTTAAATAGTAGTTAAAAACAAAAACGATTTCAAAGTGGAAAAATACTGGAAAAAAAGAGAAAATAAAATGTTGCAATTTCAATGAGGCTAGGAATACAAATCCGCAAATATAAAAATTCTGTATACACTTTAAAAAAAAAACGTATTTTATTTTTATATAATGTGAAGTGAATATGAAAACTTTGTCTTTACTCATACTGGATCCACAGAGCTACTCTCATGTTTGCATAGTTATTGGCTGCATGTCGGTAGTTTATAATATCGAGCACATAGACTGATTTTTCTCTTTGATGTGTATATGTCTGTGAAGTTTGCTAACAATAACCTAGTAGTTAGGGAGCGTGCAAATGTGTTTGCACAAACCTGTTTGAATGAATATTCAAATGATTATACAAGTATCTTATTAACACAATTGTTATAGCTGAAACTTTGACAGTTGTTACGGATAATCAAAAATTCCGTTAACCGTCTTACTAATAGGCCTTTTCAAGAAACTTAAAGCTATCTAAAGGTTAATGAAATGAAGAACGAAGATGTCTGTATGAAAACCAAAATTACCAACATATTCCGAATAATCACCAAACCAAAGTGCACATTGCTTGAAGACAAAATACTCGATGGTTCCGAAAGATTTTTAAATAGCAACCGTGTAAAGGTGAAAGAGCGCAAATCCTATAAAATAGATCAATGGCCTGATGAGGGATACGGTAACCCGATGGCTACGAGACGCATAGAATTGGTCTTTGTGGTGACACTTGGAACTGCCCTATGTCCAGGACGTCTTTCAGTTGAAAATATTATAATGATAAATCGTACCAAAGATTCAGTTCAACTAGTCGTACTTATTTAGATCAAATAGGGATTTGATCCATGTAAAATAGTTCCAGTTGTTCAGCCGACCCTAACATAGTAGAAAAACGTTAGACAAAGGAGAATAGGTAGGTACGTATTGACAATGTTTCTGTCCAAACAGTGTAAATACAAGAAGCAATCGAGGAAATTCTCTTTGTTTTTTTTTTCGTCTTACATTGATCAACACAAAAAGAAAGACATTGGTAGTTTTTCAACTCGGGACAAAGCTTTGGATAATGTGTAAACCATCACCTTTCCTGATACAGACAAAACCTTTTTCTAAATGAAACTTCAGAGAAAAATTGCTTGTTTACCACTTTCAAAATGTCTGTTATTTAGAAACGAAACAACACCTAAAAACAGTATCGTAAAACAAAAAAGTGTTGACGATTTATATAAGCACTCAGTTGTTTTTGTTATGTCGACGACAAATCGATAATTTAATTGGATACTCTGACAAGTATATCGCCATTTCAACGTTCTGGTATAGGCGTTATTTTCACGACGAATTAAATGTAATTATCACTTTAATTACTCTTGAAATGTTTGCGTGAAATTGGTCTTTCCGGGAAAATTTACTTAAATGAAGCCATTTCTGATACATTTTACTGCACTCAATGGTGCAAAATGTCAGCTATATTCAGTAATGAGAAGCAAAGTTACTGTCATGTTGTTTCAGATTATTTCAGAGAATAATTTAATATACATTGACTTTTGATTGGTTGGTAATCTTATAGATCCGTGTAAATTATTAAATTTAAATATTTTATCAAAAGACATGAGTTAGAACAAGTAGACTCAGTACGGGACCTAGGTGTCATTCACGACTCCAAGCTAACTTATGAAAGACATGTAGATCATATTGTCAAAAAAGCTTACAGGACCATGGGCTTCGTCTTGAGAGCCAGCTCTCAGTTTTCAAACTTGAAAGTACTTAAAATTCTTTATTGCTCTTTGGTGCGCAGCGTTCTTGAGTATTGTTCCCAAGTGTGGAATCCTCTCTACAATGTTTATATAGATAGAATTGAATCCATTCAACGTAGGTTCCTGAAACACTTGCAACATAAGTCTAAAACATATGACCCCAATTATGAGGCGAGATGTCGAAGACACCATATCTTACCATTGTACCAAAGAAGAAAGTTTTCGGATATTGCGTGCCTTGTTAAAATCGCGCAGAATCACATTGACTCACCGGATTTACTATCTCGAGTTAAACTTAAAGTCCCAAATAGAATGACGAGACGTAAAGCATGTGTGGACGTGCCTCAGAGTTCTTCAAACTACAGGCAGAATTCATTTTTTGTGAGGTCCGCTAGAGAATTTAATAAACTTGTTGACTTTCCTGAACTGGATTTGTTTAATTCAAAGCCACGCGTTTTCAACAGAACATTAACGAAATCATGGTTTGGTTCTCTGACTTCAACATAATTTAGTTATTAAATATACTTACCCCAAATTTCACTTTTTTAAATTTTCAAATTTTGCTTAATATTAGGTTATTTACATTACCTGTTATATCACTAAAGATTGATAACAAGCTTTCTAGATGTTTAATTGCGGAAACATGTAAATGGTATTCAGTTGTTTATATCTGTTTCTACTCTGTATGAATACACTGTATGTTTTCCTAATAAAATAAAATAAATAAATAAATAAATAAATAAATAAATAAAGGAGTCAAAAGTATCAACCAAGATGAGAAAATTTTCACGGCAATTCAACTAAGACATTTAACCCCTCGAGCGCCGATTGTACATACATCTGTAATAATACAACAAAACGTATAATTCGGAACTTGCCATATTTTGTTAGTAACAATTCAAACTTAGAACTAGTATCAGTAACATATACGACAAATAGGTACTTATTTTAAGCCTGTACTCCACATTTTGGTGAAACTATGCGATCATTTTTATTATTTATTTCAAAGCTGCCGTTTTTATTTAATATTTCAGAATAACACAGTAAATGTTCTTTAAAAATAGCAGGTTTGTTCACTTCCTGAGAGATAAATCAATTAATTAAGTCAAATTTTAAATGTTCACTTAACTTAGTGAAATTAAAATGTAGTGCAGATCCAACTTAGATCGACTACAGAATCACTGATCTCAATTTTGTCAGAAGTTTAAATAATGAAATATATTTGATTCACAAAGCATTTGAATAATTGCTCAACATTGAGAGGTTTTCTGGATTCTACGAGTAAAAATTCCAGAAAAACGTTGAAGTTAGACGGCATACTTTCTTCGCTAATGTGAAGCAGTAATGTATGATGATCCCAGTCGTTGTTCGTCACATAATTTTTTCCACGGGAAACTTATTTCGAAACTAAATCCTGTGTCTTTTTTGTTTATTATTTCAGTACCTTTTCATAAAACGACCTCATTTTTTTGAATACTTTTTTACGTACATTAACGTACGAGCTTATTCTGGTGCTTTATTTTCGTACTTACATACCAAGTAAATATTTCAGGTCGCCTTACATTTTGCTGAAAACGCGGCCGAGCGAAGACATTACCCTTTTCATTTGTTTTTGTTCTCTTGAATGTGAATGTTTTCGAAATTCTCCTTGTAAATACATAAATCTCAGCTCTCCTCAACTTATTTCTGTATTTTTTTTCCTTATTTTTCGTTGCAATCGTTGTGAGTGGTATTAAAAAGTACAAGTGAAAAATATGACTTAAATATTTTTCTTATCATGTTCATCGCTCGCTTCGACTTTTAAGCCTGTACGTAGTACGCATTTTAATGTATGACGCAATGACTTTGCAGCTGTGTGGGATTTTAATATCCAAGTTAAACGGTGTTCGCTTTAGAAATTCATTGTATTTAGTTTCTCTGCCCTGTTGAATATTGCTTTTAGCTAGAGTTTATTATAGTTTCTATGAAACTAGGTCGGGGTTTAGAATATCTTCCTATCAGAGTTTCGTTTGTTTACGTTTGTGTTGTGTTATTTTATTTCCATACTTTATATTATACGTTTATACCACCTCGATGGAGATAAGATATTAATACTAGTCTACTGTGTTTGTAAACATATTTTTTTTCTTTAAAATTACCTTGCCTATTACTACTAATATTAGTAATGCTTCTTTATTGTGAGTGCATTCACAAACATGTACAGTCACATACATAAGACAACTAAACCAAAAACAACTATCTGAAGACCGTACAAACATTTGTTTCGTGCGGGAATCGAACCCGTAACACGCAGTGCTGCAGCCAATCGCTCAACCACTGAGTCAACCTATCCATATTTTATACTTGAATAATAAGTATCAACTACCACCTGTATTTATATGCTGTTATTTTCATCTATAGGAACTAATAGAAAATTGCTAACCATTGAACAAAAGAGAATATAATTCTTATTTCTAGTCTTGTGTTATAATATACAACAGTATTTTTAGTATAATTATGCGAAACCCAAAACACGTGTCTAGTATTTTTATGTAAAGGATCTTTGTACAAAATTTCATAACTGTATCATGAACAGCTGCCCGATGCCCGAAGCCGGGAGCTTCGCTCGGGTGGACATAAGATTTTTTTCTTTTCTAGCAATGTTACTCAGGGTAAATGTAGCTTTTCAATGGTGAAATAATTTTTGAAATCGGCACAGTAGTTTTTGAGTTTATTAATTACAATCGTACACAAAAATAGTGTAGAAAAACACAAAATAAGCTTATTATCTTACTTGGTCTTAGCTGCGGGCAAATGCTAGTTATTTAATATTGTAATTGCATATTTTATGAAATATGAATTATATATTATATGAAAAAGACGGATGAAAAAAGATTGCATGTAGCGGAGATGAGAATGTTAAGATGGATGTGTGCTGTGACGAGAATGGATAAAGTGAGAAATGAGTATATTAGGGGAAGTTTGAAAGTGGCGCCAGTGACTGAAAAGTTGAAAGGGAATCGTTTGTCTTGGTATGGTCATGTGAAAAGGAGGGATGAAACGCATGTTGCTAAAAAAGTTATGAGTTTACATGAGGATGGATGGAGGGGAAAAGGGAGGCCAAAGAAAAGATGGATGGATTGTGTGAGAAGCGATATGAAAGAAAAGGGAGTTAGTACACCGCACAAATAAATTTTCAACGGACCATCCGGGTGACTGAGGAGTTGGTTTGCTTCCGCACCCAGCTGTGCGCTGACGCCCAGTATGACCTGCTGTAACCTGTGTTGTACTTAGTGTCGGTGGTGTCATTTGAGCTTTTAAAAATATTTTTGAGAAAAAACATAATGTGGCGTACAAATAATTGGATTCCATTCAGTTACTGAACAAAGTACATTGAGGTTTCACGTATATTAAAATGTTGTGTATTATCCAATCGTGCGTGATTCGGTGTTACATTCGTAGAACACGATATGTTTATAACTTCGGTTAAATACGTGACTCCAAAATCCCAAAGCCTAATCATAAAACAAATAATAAATTAGGAACCATTATCGCATCACACATAAAATATGAGCTCTAACAAAAAGGGGAGTAATTAATTCCCGCTTGCCCACCCGATAGGGACGGCCATCACTTTTTACTGTTATTAGCCAAGACAAATACCCGAACTGAAAGGATTTTATCATAGTTGGAAAAACAAATGACCCAGTTCTCTGACATAAAACTATTTATATCTTGAGGATGGTCGATCAACTTAATTGCTTTGCGAAGCAACTGTGAAGAAAGGTAAACTTACCTTCGTGATACTTTCCGAATTATCAGAAGCTGAGTTGGGCTGGAGCTGACGGATCCTACCCTCTAATATCGTGGGCTTGCAGATGGTGACCAATGAGCAAGGTCGCCGTCAAGCCGTTCGGTAACCGTCCTGACCAGGCCTAAGTCGTCGTCGGCACGTATTGTTCCTCGCACGCCTGAAGGAGATATCAGCAAACCGTAGGGGCCCAGGAGTGGGTTTTTAGTCAGTAAAAGTCTAACACGCGGCGTTGTCTCGCTACGCACAAGGGCTGGATATGTCATTGGATGATATACCCACCTAAAAAAAACCCTCCAATGTAATCTATTTCTCTGTCTGAATGAAAAAACTCATTGTTGAGTTAAGCTCGCCTTTATACATGAATTGTCAAATCATTGTATAAATGTTGAGTTTTGTGTATACAATAAAGAATTAAGCTATTCAAGTATGTAAAACAAATCATTTTTGGAAATCATAAAATATATGATAAAAAACTTCCGAAATTAAAGTTATTTTAAACTATTCAGTGTTTTTAACATTGAAGTCGGTTATATTTTTTTTTGTAAAAAGTTTTTTATTTTACACTTTTTAGTTATTATACCACCACTAAAAAGTACGCCTCAGACAAACTTAAATAACTTATAGCCACAGTGCATCTCATAACGATTCTAATAACCCCAAACACGATTAGATTACATTAATTTATTTTTTTCCTTCTGGCTTCATCATCAGATCAGTTCGATACATCTCCCCCCTCCCCTTTTCTGACAGTCAGTCAACGACTACACGTATAAACAAAGCAACTTTACTTGTAACCACAGTTCTGCTGTGATTCTATGAGGAGTTCTGTTCCATATTTTCGAAGTTCATGATTAGATCATAACAATATTTCTATGGGACCAACTTGGAAGCATAACCTTTCAATCAAAAAAATAATTTTTAAAACCGGTCCACAATTGACCGAGATATCGGTGAACATACATAAAAAAAAACATACATTCAGCCAAACATAGAACCTCCTCCTTTTCGAAGTCGGTTAAAAATGAAGTACTAAAATAGTAACTTCAAATTTTACAATTTAACTACATAGGTAGATACATAGATAAGTATCATCATCTTCCTGCCTTTGTCTCATGTTATTTAGGGTTCAACACGTTTTTTTCTTCTATTCTGTCTGGTCAGCCATCATGCTATCACTAACTCCCTTTTTTTAAGGTGGGAAATCATCTAATGACTTCTAGAGTGGAATGAGAGGGTTTGTTAGACTGTTACTGACTAAAACGATACCTATGTTCCACCAGTCACAGTTTAAGTTCTAGGACAATAGGTTTCTTTTTCAGAAAATCCCCGCGACCCTTCTGAGTACCGACCACGAGTATCTGCTATCACTAACTCCCTGAAAAACTTATACGCTTAGACCACGAAATACTCTTTCTCATCGCACTCATATGGAATCCAGAAGACTAGCGGCATCGCCATGTTGAATGGCAATGTTTAATCTTTAAGCATAGAATGACCAAGAAGGAACCGTCTAGTTACATAAACTGTCGGACAGCCTAAATATTCAGTTTCAAATGTAACGTACCTTCTATTTTGTTTAAGAGAAACACCTTAGGACTATTTTATTGAAATAATTTCACATTTAACGAGGTAATGGAACGTCTCATTTAATTTAGATCTTAACATTTTAGTTGAGACCAAAAAAGTCGGTGTGTGTTTCAGTTTTCATATAAATTTTTATGAAATAAAATTAGTATAGTAAAATACGTCAGCCCACGTTCTCCTAAAAGGCAAAATTTTGCAAGATAAAACAATACAAAATCAAAAGTTGATTATTCAAATTAGTCTAAAAGCCAGTACTTTGCGAACGTCAATTTAACATAAAGACAAAAATGAAGAAGCGATCTAGCGAAGTTATTATAAATAGGTACAATTTCTTGCCATCGTTCTAGGCTCACAAATGACTCGTTGTACCGAAGCCATAAATAGTTGGTCGCCTCTCATAACTAGGACATTTTCCACTCACTTTCAGCTCAAGTTGTTAGGAATTTATCGGTAGGCGAAGTAATAGTAGCAATTGTGCTCGCGTAATTAACTTTCCTATAGGTTATTATTTATTCGTTACTTTTTCGAGAAAGTTCCTCCGTTTTCGCAGAAAGTTCTTTTGAGAAAAAACGGTTTTTTCCTTGTTATTGAATATCGAAAGTTTACTCCGATCAGCGTGAAAAACATCGTAAATAATTATGATCTTTGGCAATCAAATTAAATACCTTGACAAAATAACATTCTGTCTATGGCCTATCGTCAAAGTCAAATTCTTTTGATAAGTACTATGTCCAGGCTCTCTTAGAAGTTTTTTGTCGCTTCAAGATAAAGACGCTAAAATTCTAATTTTATTGGACCATTTTATCGGTCTGCTGTGCATTTACACTTTATTTACACTGTACACTTTTCTCTACGTATAAAAAGATTGGAAGAGATTGGATTTTTCTTTGGTGGTTCTTTTAGCCTACAACCTATCTGACATGGTTCAGACCATGGTCTGAAGCGACGAGGAACGGCAGGTGGTTGGCTCTTTCTGCGAAGCAGTCATAATCATCATATCAGCCGAAACACGTCCACGGTTGGACATAGGCCTCCCCTAAGCATCGCCACAACAACCGGTCCTGTGCGTCATGCATCCATCGGATTTCCGCGACCCTGACCAGGTCATCGGCCCACCTTGTTGGAGGCCTACCAACGCTGCGTCTTCCGGTACGTGGTCGAAACCGAGAACCTTTCGTCTCCATCGGCCATCTGTTCTGCATGCAATGTGCCCTGCCCATTGCCACTTAAATTTGGCAATTCTTTGAGCTATGTCGGTAACCTTGGTTCTCCTGCGAAGCAGTAATGCTACTGAAATAGCGACTGAGCCCAATTCGTCGACAGGGCTCCACGCCCTCCTCAAAGAGAACAGGTGTGGTTTTAGACAGAAAAAGTCTAACAAGCCGTGCCGTGGTAAAACCCTAGAGCGAAAAAAGACATTGGAAGATTTCTTACCTTAAAAAAAAATCCTATCTGGTATAAAAATTTTAAAATATCATTAATTTTTAAGCGATGAAGATGGAATTTCTTTTGGATATGTAATTAATTAACATGTAAATGTTTCTCAGTTATAAAGACACAAATTTCTTAAACACCACAACTATTAAATTACAAAGAGAACAACGTACTAGGAACCAAAATCAATCGAGCCTAACTAGCTAATGTTCGCCGAGCCACGAAGGCACGCACACATATTCATCGATCATCCAATTATTAGCAGAAACCCGCTGTAATCATCCTCGCCTAACTAAACTGTGATTATCGAAGCCCTTACCACTGTTGATTTAGAGATTACTTATTAGGATTATTAGGGTTTCAGTTTTGATATAGATTTGAGAACTGTTTATTCTGGAGTTTTGATCTGTAGGTTTATTAATCATTGTGAAATCAAACCAAAATAGATCGAAGTTTTACACAAGGTTTTATTTTTTCTTGTAGCTCATTAATAGCTAAACAAATTCTAAATGAACAAACTGATTATCTAAAAAAGGTTGCATTCACTTCATCATCATCATCAGCCTTTTTAATGTTCCTACTGCTGGGACTCAGGCCTTCTCTCTAGGAGAAGGAATGAGCCGTAATCCACCAGGCGGGTCCAGGGCGGGTTGGTGGAATTCACTTGGAAAGGCATTTTATGGTTATAGTAAAACTAACATAACAGAGCAGCAAATCTGAGCTGACCTCTATGAGAAGCCAAGGAATGCGGTCGCTGTGGCCGAAATCGGTAAGATGGCATCATCATCATTGTCATGGTAAAATTAACTAATAATGCTCTCTTTTTTAAATACAAGCTACAGTTTTTTTTTTTTCAAAGTTATACAAAATAGCTCTTCCTCTAATTCAAAAATTTATACAAATTCTCTTTCATATGATTTTAAATTAAGCTGTACCGTAAATATTGCGGTAGTCTGTCTCATTCTTAAATGGCGGTTTTTTTTATCTAAAACTTGCCTAAGACTATCTAATCCATGCTCGATTGTGTTTAAGTCAGGCAAGTCAGTCGACCAATCTATTTGTGAGATATTGTATTCTCGGAGAGTGGTTTTCGCTAATTCAGCCTGATTTGAAGGCTCTTTATAATTTGCAAACGATACCAAGAATCACATATTCAGACTTAATTATGTCACAAATTGAAACTGTACTGGGTACAGAGTTTAAACTAAAGGGTCTATTGGCCTATCCAATAATCGTCTAGAAATATTAAAATAAAACAATAACGTTTCAGTTATATACCCTGACTTAAATATCTTACAGGATGAAACAAAAAAAAAAAAAAAACAGTGAAAGCATCGAGTTCATTGCATAAAATAAATACATTTTTAAACGAAAGCTTTTATAATAAAACTAATAAAGAAAACCATGTGCGAGTCGGTTTCGCTCATGAAGGATTCCGTACTAAAAAAATCACGATTGTTGTGTGGGAGCCCTTTAATTTATTTTATTTTGTTTTTTAGTATTTGTTAATAGAGTGAACTACTGAAACTAACTGAAATACATCATCTGTGAAAATTTCAACTATTTAACTGTCACGGTTCTTGAGATACAACCTGGTGACAAACAGGAAGACCGGCGGACAGCGGAGTTTGAGTAGTAGGGTCCTGTTTTACCCCTTGGTTACGTTAACCGGTAACCCTAGAAAACGATCAGCATAAAAAAATAACCTCAGTTTTTCTAATTAAACGCCAACTCTTTTTGATTTGTATAGGTAAAACGTTTTACAAAATAAACGAAGCTACTAAAGTGAAGCGTGTAAAATAATGTTTGGCTAACCACCGCTTTTCACACTCGAGAAAATACTGAAACATTTGAACGTGTTCCAATATTTTCTAAACGGTTCTCGAGTCCGTGGTAGGAGCTCGAAGGCTTTTTTATTTGTAAGCGATCCGAATACAGATCTATGTGGTAAAAAAATATATATTTGAAACAAGGTTTTGCCCGCAGCTTCGCCCGCGTACATAAAATATAGCCTATGTCACTCAGTAATGAAACAGCTTTCTATCGGTGAAAAAATTTTAGCAATCAGACCAGCATTTCCAGAGATTACCTCCTACGAACAAAAAAAAAAAACCTAAAAGCAAAAAACAAACTTTACCTCTTTATTATATAAGTTTATATTATTTTTAATTTATGTGAAATCTGAAAATAGTTTATTAAGAATCAGTAACTGAATGGATTTCAATAGTTTTACACCATGTAATATTTTTTTCCCAAAAAAATTAAAAAAGGTCTAAAGTTGGACACCACCGACACTAAGTACAATACAGGTTACGGCAGGTCATCGCGGGCATTAGGAGCCAGCAAAAAACTGGATGTAAGTGCATAACAACCCCTCAGTCGCCTGGATGGCCCAGTGACTATGTATTTTTACTGACACAACAAGCTTATAACTTTGTGATTTTTTCATGATACAGTTATGAAATTTTGTACAAAGAGTCGGTACATTAAAAATACTAGACAAGTATTTCAGGTTTCGCATTATATACTAAAAACAAGCTTGTATATAAAATGAGGTTAAAATAAGGTTGTAGGTTGGATGGATGACCCCTGTAACACAGGTTTACCTAGTACAGGGGTCTTCCACTCCCTAGAACCCTCTAGGGAGTGGAATTCCCTCCCGGAGTCTGTATTTTCTGATGGCTACATTCCGGGAATCTTGAAGTCAAGAGTGAATAGGTTATTTCTAGGTAAGCGCGCTCCAACCTCGGTCGCATCTTCGCTTTCCATCAGGTGAGGTAGCGGTCAAGTGTGAAACCATCACCAAAAAAAAAAACTTGTGTACTTTTGCAAAATAAATTAAAATTATTATTTATTTAATACATGGAGGACTTACAGCTAATAAAACCAGACAAAAAAAATGAATCCATAATCACTAGAAAGCCAATTACAAGTCCTCATTATAAATTTGGTTTCAAAATAATCGACATATTTGATGTTGTTTTACTGTTGCCAAAATGTCTAACATTTTGCTTATAGTCAAAACTTGCAGAAAAGTATTCAAATGTGTCAGTTCGGTCAAAAGTTTCATGAAACACTCAAACACTCTGACAATGGAAAATAATCAGAACTTTTGTAACTTTTGATGTCAACGCACAGACAAACAAATGATTAACAGTGGTTTTACATTTTAAATTTGACGTTCAAGTCCATAACGCATGAATACATACTGTATGTTGACATATTCGGTCCAGCAACAACTCATAAAGACTTTGTACAGCCAATTGTTAACCCAAAGTCTAATTACGACTAGCATTAATGTGATATGGTTTGTAGTACGTCACACAACGCCAGAATGTCACAGTAATTCCATTAGTTAAGCTTTTGTACCGCAACACTTGCAAGTGTCAAACAACTAGAGCAACAATAAAACAAATTTTGACAATGTCAAGTGTCTACTACAGAGCGTACACACACGCATACATACACATACAAAGACGACTTCTCTTGACTTTCTGTTTAATCCAATATTTCTTTATGATACCATAAGAGTACAATGTTTCCTCCTACGAAACAGTAATGCGAGTGATAAGGTGATGGAAAGCATGAAGGTAAAAAAATCCTCATGCACACGCTTCATCACCGTAGAGGAGGCTCGAGGCATCGGAAACCATAGGATGATCCCGGTCACCGTACCCAGGCAGCAAGTAATAGGTAACTGTGCCTCTGATCTGTTCCGCATGCACTTCAAAGCTAGCTCTTTGAAGAGTGCGTGGAAAGAAGCAGTTTACAGTTAGATCGATACCTACCAGGATTGCTGGATTGTTTAAGAGAGTTACCTCGGTTCTGGAATTCAAAGTTACCCTTTGTCCCCAGAACCACAATAACTCTCTTAAAATACTGTTGGATACGGGACAAGTAAAACAACAGCTAGCCGGAAACGCACTGACGCTTTATTGTTTAAAAAATACACTTGCACGGGAGCGCGCGGGTGCGGGGTGCGGGGCGCTGCGCAGTGGCATTCGCGCAGACTTACGCGCATCGCTCGTCTATGCCTATGCATTACAAAGAGTATGTAATCACTACGTTCATGCATTATAGGTACCCAACAAATACACGTGTATTTTATACCGTGTATTTTGAACACTTTTTAATTAAAACGGTTTTAATCAATAAAAGAAGAAGAACGTTTATCAACGTATGTATATCCATTTTGTATAACAATAATTATATTGTGTCATAACGTGCTAACCTCACCGAGAGCTGTGTTGAGTCGAACGCGCTAATAAAAATCTAGCCCAGTGTGAGTCTTAGCGCGACAAATCTGCAAGAAATCACAGAATTTTTTATCGCGCGTCTTTTATCGCCTGTGCGGAAACTTCCATAAGATTCAATGTGTTACAGAATAACGGAAAAAAAACCGCACGGTGAAATACCGCTGTGCGGACAGGCCTTTAATCGTAAACGAACGGTTTTGTACTACAACATTAAAATCGAGCAAAAAAATGAAGACAAAATTACTTGTATGGGGTATGTTTTCCCTTTAATTTTAACTTTGACAGCACTTTCCTGTTTAGTTTACAAAAGATATCAGAAATAGCTTTAGTAGTTTAGAGTGGCGCTAGTGGTTTTAAGTGACGAGTAACTTATTAGAAATTGTATTTCGAGATTGTGTTATTATTTATATTCGATTAAGATTACTGATGGCGCTCAAAAGCCTTTAACTTGAATTTTTTTTTTATTTATTGTTGTAAATTGGGGAAATACACATTCTGTGAAGATTTTAACTGTTACGGTTTATGAGATTAAGTCCGCTGATAGACGGACGGACAGTAGAGGCTTAGTAAAATTATTTTTTTGGCGTTCTTCGGGTACGGGACCCTAAATAGTATCTAACGATAACCTAAATTCACATCAACGATAAAATAAGTGCAATTTACCGCTTGAATGATCGAAAACGAAAACCATGTGAAATATTTCCTTGGCACCCAGTAGCACCTTATATAATATTCAAGTCATAAGCAGCATATTCCGTTCAATCATTCGACCATTAGTAAGTGAAATTCGCACTAACATATAAAAATCGAATTGGGTCGAACGTCGACACACACTGGCATATGATGGATGTTTGTATAAGAGGTACGTTTTGCCATCACCCGAATAAAGTGAAGAAATATTAAAATTTATGTACAACACCTTCTCACGTTCAGAATAACGACGTATGGAAGCGTACCAAGGTCTGTCATAATATGACGGCAAGGCGAGACTAATATGAATGTCGTCTTATGTACGGGTGCCAGGAAATCTTTCTCGCGACTCAGGTTTCAATTGAAAATGAAATAAAAGTGGACGTGAGCGTTTTCATGGAGGAAATAAAGCTTTAATATTTGTTTTTATACGCTCTGTTAATCTAAGGATTGCCGTCGTCTTCTCGGCTTTTTGATCTCCTGGTACAATAAAAGTATTATTGTTCTTCAAATAACTAAGCATGACGAATGACTTTGCGATTGTATGTGGTTATTAAACGACGAACAAGTGCTCCTTTTTATCATTCAATAGAATTTATTTATTGGATATGGCTTTATGTGTTCCATATAAAAATATAATCATTATTTATAATGTCAGTCAAAATTCTTAACCAGTCGAAATTGCTTTCAACTGAAAAAAAAAAATAGTAATAAAAGCTTTTACTCTTTATTAATTAATTCCAATAGAAGCCTAAATAATATCCAAAAGATATCTATGTTTCCAAAATATCCAATGAAAAATGTGTAATAGCGTCATAATCGCGTAAAAGTGGTTGTATGAAATACAGTGAAACTGTATGACGGGTGGAATGCTCTTAAGAGTGTATTCTCTCTAATCTTGAAGATATTTAAATTATAATTGGACGGGAAGACCATAGCAGGAAAATGGTTCCAATCCTTCAATGTACGCGGTATAAACGAGGTGTAACGAGGTGAAATGCTTAATTCAAACCAAAAAAGTGTCAACAATGTAAGGATGGACATTCGGTCGGGTTATCTGATGCAAGAATGGTGATGATGGAATTAATTTAAGTAATTCCCGCGCACGCTCTCTAAAATGCATCCTACCAATAGAAAATCGAAAGGCTAACCAGCTTTACCAGTCCTACGCCTGAGCTCCAGACTTTGCAGATTGATTTTAACCAAATTTGGATCACCAGTAAGCCTCTTTGTACGCCTCTCCACTGAGTCAAAAGATGCTAGATGACATTTTGCAGCGACCTGTGCTTTATATACCTAACATTAGAAGCTGTTTTGGTGTGAAGTACCATCAGACTTTTGCATGAATGTCAAAGTTCCTAGCAGCTATTCTAACTTAGGACTGAATGAACATCCGTCCAAAAATTAGGTTTGAGGAAAAGCTTTCATAGTGATGAGTTCAACGCATAGAAGGATTAGTACCAAAGTACATTAAAAGATTAGATGTACGCTAGAGTATTTTAAGTCTCTTAATAATGTAGCTCTACCAGAGGATGTATTCGGAAAAAACCAGCTGGAATTTGTAGAAGCGGCTCAAATAATTATTGAGTAAGGTCCGAACTTATTACATAATTTAAAAATCATAATTAATTTTTAAAATATTTTAAGTGTTAATTATTACACGTCTTGGACGAGTCTGTAAAAGTGTTATAAATAATTAAAGTTTAGAGTCGAACGTTTCGCAAATCTCAACTCTCACTCAACATTAGGTATTCATACAGATGTACACACATACGGCACTTATTAGTAATTTATCATTTTAACCTTTATATAACTTTTATTTAACAAATTGTTATTATGGTCTTAGTCTGGAATAACCATCCCACTTATTAGGAATCGGGACGCGCCACAATTTTTTACTTTTGCAGCCATCATGGTTTCACATTGCATTTGTTGTGTATTAGGTATATGTACATTTAATCCTTTAACATTTTATAGTAACTTTGCTGCTAAAACCACAACTATACCATATCTAACCGCATTAAACTACGCAATCCTTATCAAAAACGTCTTCTATGAAACATCGCCATAATAAACAGCCTATTAAATAACAAAACAGTCCATAAAACAGAATCCAAGGCCTGATTAATTCACTGTTCCTAAATCCAAGACTTAACGGCTAAGGCGTTTAATCATAACAGTAAGGATAAGGAAGGTGATAAATGTGATAAATTCAGCCCCAACGTATCTAAGACTTCTTACCCGAGATGTAGTGGCGGAGCTTAAGACAAGGACGGAAATATATATCGTATAGTTTCCTGTTAGAGATGAGGAGCTGTTTCGTCAAAGGATGATTATCACACCAATGTTATAAAGGCAAAAGTTTGTATGTTTGTCCGTCAGTATTTTTTACTCGTACGAATGGAATAAATTAACACGTGCTTTTATAGAGTTCTGTGAAAGAAAGTATGCATGGGTTCCATGTTAATTTGTATTATTCAATCTAAAATTATTAATTTAAAATTATTTGTTAATAAATATATTTAAAAAGTTCTATTACGATAATCAAATCAATTATATACTAAAATTCTATAGAATTGCCAACATTACGTTTCTGGATTCTGATGAATAAGACTAGATTGCTGTTTAAGAATTACGGTACATTTATTGTTTTTCAAAATTTATTTCCTTGCAATTATGATTGCATTTTTTGATAACAGGTTGAAACAAACTATTTGTATATAATATATAAATAATGTGTTTTAGCGAACCAAACTGTTTCCTATATATGTATATATATATTTTACATAATTATACACCCTTAAATTTTGATCGTTTTAATCACGTAGAGGGTTGATCCGGTACATGAAACACTATTATATCGATTTGTAAAGATAAAATTAAAAAATAAAGCACCTTTTTTTTCAAAACTCGTATTAATTTACGCATGTACGAAATTAATTTCTTTAAGAAGTTGAGTTTTCACGGGATTAAAACGGTCAAATTTTAGCGGTGTAAGTATTTAATATATTTTTATATTCCTTCCTTTTTAGTTTACCTAGTCTATAACTTCCGATTCTGCTACGCTGTACGCTCACAATTTGCTCTTTCACCATTTATACGAAGACACTGCATCCTAAGATACAGGATCTTCCTAGTTTAAGATTCAGGGTTCAAATGGTTAAGTTGACCATTGTATTACAGTTTTTGTTGATTAACTTTTGTGTCAAACTCGTATTTCGTCGCCTTGGAGGCCAATGGAGCTAAGCCACATTTTTAACGAAATGGCTTAGCTCCATTGGCCTCCAAGGCGACAATTTGTGAAAATAAATATTATTACTGTATAAAGCACTTTGAGCAGTCTTTTTAGGGTCTTCTTCAATGGCTTTATGAAACGCATTCACCACCCATTCTTGTGTCATAAAACGTGTACTTCTAAGTTTGTCTTTAATTTTTGGAAACAAATAGAAGTCACCGGGTGCGAGGTATGGGCTGTAAGGCGGATGCGTCATCAGTTCCATATTTGAAGCCTTCAAATAGGCTTCTGTTGCCTTAGCGGAATTTGAGGTCTCGTTATGTGGTGGAGGAGTATATTGCTTCGAAAATGTTTTTCGCATTTTTTTTCTAAGACTCTAGACAAGCAAGTACCAATCTACTGTCCTTTGATCTTCAAGTGGTACTGTAATTTAATGTTCTGATTTGCCGAAAAAAAGAAGCGACCATTTTTTACCAACACTTCGACTTTTCTTAACTTTCGTCGGAAAATTTTCAAAAGCTGTCGACTGGTTATTTTTTTCTGGTTCAAAGTAGTACATCCAGGTTTCGTCATCTGTTTCGATATTATAAGCAGCCAATGACTGTCCTCCATTAGACTTTTTAATAATTTTACGGCACCACTGGACACGCACTCGCTTCTGGTTGAGTCATGTGGTATCTATCTAGCGTAATGCTCCCAAACCTTCAGATGCACATGTAATATTTTTTGCACTTGACTCATTCCAGTGCCTATCAAAGCACAAATTTTCTGGCAAGTAATTTTTTGTCAGTTTCAATTAGTTGTCGTATGGTGTCAATATTCGAGTCTGCAACCGCAGTCGCCGGCTAACCTTCACGTACTTCGTCACAGTGATAATCACGTCCACGTCTAAATTCTCCAAACTACGAATAAACAGAGCTGCAACATGGTGCTTCATCATTAAATGCCAATTGATTGTCTCTGGCAACTCTCTTGTTAATGTATGCCACACCGAAAATCAAAAAACCGAAATCATAATAAGTCATTGACCGAAAATGTATACTCGACGAGTTAAATTCATTTAGGCAGCGACACACAATCTTCGAAAAGACGCCACAGTGGAAACACAAATGACAGTCTCGCAAATTAAAAAGTAACATGCTCGCAGAGATCCATTTTCGAATTCTGTAATTGTTTTTTCATTATTTTATTGAAAGTGGCCAGATCTAGGGACTTTCAGTATGCTCCACTAATTATTACGTTTTATGTTTTCACAGCCCTATGTTAATTAATGCGAACAATGAAGATGAAGATACTAACACAAAACACTAACAATTATAGTAAAAAGTCTTTTTATAGAAATAACACTCTAAGCTTTATAAGAAATAATGAAAGCTTTTTATTTTATGTTAATTAATGAAAGTGGACAGGTACCGTTTTAATTAACTATAAAGATATAAATGTTATTGTTTGTGTATTTGTTCAGTTCAGTGGATTTGAATGAAATTTTACGCTCATGAGCAGACCATTTTCTGGTATAGCACAAAGGATTATAGCTTCTGTACTGGAAGTATAATTCTGGGAGATAATTTTCTACTTTTGTTGGGGAAACTTGTATTATAAAAGCATTTTGAAACCTTATGATACCGATGGTGTCAAAAGGAGCGCTAAAAATGTTTATGTTACCATCTTTTTTTTTGTCCAGTATTTCCCCAGATGGAAAGCGACGATATATGCTCAACGATGGAGTATGCTTGCTTAGAAGTAACCTATTCACTCTCGACTGGCAATAGTTATCAAAATGATGATTTTTTTGAAGTGAAAACTTCTTTAGCGGCGTTGAGCACTTTTTCTGTAATGGGTATAAAATCTTAAACTCGCGTCAGGACACGTGACCTGATCGAAAAAGCGTAAGACGGATGGAGAGTAGACAGCTATCCCTTATCGCGCGTTGTGAAAGGGGGCTAGACGGAAAAAATTCTCACGAAAAATTGTACCGACACTTTTACTGTCAAAATATAAATCCAAGATGGCGGCTGCAAGAAATTATCAACTTTTTCGTCATGGGTGTCGTTTTCATGGTTTTCGAGGGTGTTGAAACCGATGGTACTGTTAAAATATAAATCCAAGATGGCGGCTGCAAGAAATTATCAAATTTTTCGTCATGGGTGTCGTTTTCATGGTTTTCGAGGGTGTTGAAACCGATAGTACTGTCAAAATGTAAATCCAAGATGGCGGCTGCAAGAAATTATCAAATTTTCCGTCATGGGTGTCGTTTTCATGGTTTTCGAGGGCGTGAAAACCGATGGTACTGTCAAAATGTAAATCCAAGATGGCGGCTGCAAGAAATTATCAACTTTTTCATCATGGGTGTCGTTTTCATGGTTTTCGAGGGTGTTGAAACCGATGGTACTGTCAAAATATAAATCCAAGATGGCGGCTGCAAGAAATTATCAACTTTTTCGTCATGGGTGTCTTTTTCATGGTTTTCGAGGGTGTTGAAACCGATGGTACTGTCAAAATGTAAATCCAAGATGGCGGCTGCAAGAAATTATCAACTTTTTCGTCATGGGTGTCGTTTTCATGGTTTTCGAGGGTGTTGAAACCGATGGTACTGTCAAAATATAAATCCAAGATGGCGGCTGCAAGAAATTATCAACTTTTTCGTCATGGGTGTCGTTTTCATGGTTTTCGAGGGCGTTGAAACCAATGGTACTGTCAAAATATAAATCCAAGATGGCGGCTGCAAGAAATTATCAAATTTTTCGTCATGGGTGTCGTTTTCGTGGTTTTCGAGGGTGTTGAAACCGATAATACTGTCAAAATGTAAATCCAAGATGGCGGCTGCAAGAAATTATTAATTTTTCCGTCATGGGTGTCGTTTTCATGGTTTTCGAGGGTGTTGAAACCGATAGTACTGTCAAAATATAAATCCAAGATGGTGGCTGCAAGAAATTATCAAATTTTCCGTCATGGGTGTCGTTTTCATGGTTTTCGAGGGCGTGGAAACCGATAGTACTGTCAAAATGTAAATCCAAGATGGCGGCTGCAAGAAATTATCAACTTTTTCGCCATGGGTGTCGTTTTCGTGGTTTTCGAGGGTGTTGAAACCGATGGTACTGTCAAAATATAAATCCAAGATGGTGGCTGCAAGAAATTATCAAATTTTCCGTCATGGGTGTCGTTTTCATGGTTTTCGAGGGCGTGGAAACCGATAGTACTGTCAAAATGTAAATCCAAGATGGCGGCTGCAAGAAATTATCAACTTTTTCGTCATGGGTGTCGTTTTCGTGGTTTTCGAGGGTGTTGAAACCGATAGTACTGTCAAAATGTAAATCCAAGATGGCGGCTGCAAGAAATTATCAACTTTTTCGCCATGGGTGTCGTTTTCGTGGTTTTCGAGGGTGTTGAAACCGATGGTACTGTCAAAATATAAATCCAAGATGGTGGCTGCAAGAAATTATCAAATTTTCCGTCATGGGTGTCGTTTTCATGGTTTTCGAGGGCGTGGAAACCGATGGTACTGTCAAAATGTAAATCCAAGATGGCGGCTGCAAGAAATTATCAAATTTTTCGTCATGGGTGTCGTTTTCATTGTTTTCGAGGGCGTGGAAATTGATGGTACTGTCAAAATGTAAATCCAAGATGGCGGCTGCAAGAAATTATCAACTTTTTCGTCATGGGTGTCGTTTTCGTGGTTTTCGAGGGTGTTGAAACCGATAGTACTGTCAAAATGTAAATCCAAGGTGGCGGCTGCAAGAAATTGTTAACTTTTCCGTCATGGGTGTCGTTTTCATGGTTTTCGAGGGTGTTGAAACCGATAGTACTGTCAAAATATAAATCCAAGATGGCGGCTGCAAAAAAATATTAAATTTTTCGTCATGGGTGTCGTTTTCATGGTTTTCAAGGCTGTTGAAACCGATAGTATTGTCAAAATGTAAATCCAAGATGGCGGCTGCAAGAAATTATCAAATTTTTCGTCATGGGTGTCGTTTTCATGGTTTTCGAGGGTGTTGAAACCGATAGTACTGTCAAAATGTAAATCCAAGATGGTGGCTGCAAGAAATTATCAAATTTTCCGTCATGGGTGTCGTTTTCATCGTTTTCGAGGGCGTGGAAACCGATGGTACTGTCAAAATGTAAATCCAAGATGGCGGCTGCAAGAAATTATCAACGTTTTCGCCATGGGTGTCGTTTTCGTGGTTTTCGAGGGTGTTGAAACCGATGGTACTGTCAAAATATAAATCCAAGATGGTGGCTGCAAGAAATTATCAAATTTTCCGTCATGGGTGTCGTTTTCATGGTTTTCGAGGGCGTGGAAACCGATGGTACTGTCAAAATGTAAATCCAAGATGGCGGCTGCAAGAAATTATCAACTTTTTCGTCATGGGTGTCGTTTTCGTGGTTTTCGAGGGTGTTGAAACCGATAGTACTGTCAAAATGTAAATCCAAGATGGCGGCTGCAAGAAATTGTTAACTTTTCCGTCATGGGTGTCGTTTTCATGGTTTTCGAGGGTGTTGAAACCGATAGTACTGTCAAAATATAAATCCAAGATGGCGGCTGCAAAAAAATATTAAATTTTTCGTCATGGGTATCGTTTTCATGGTTTTCAAGGCTGTTGAAACCGATAGTATTGTCAAAATGTAAATCCAAGATGGCGGCTGCAAGAAATTATCAACTTTTTCCTCATTGGTGTCGTTTTCGTGGTTTTCGAGGGTGTTGAAACCGATAGTACTGTCAAAATTTAAATCTAAGATGGTGGCTGCAATAAATTATCAACTTTTTCGATATGGGTGTCTTTTTCATGGTTTTCGAGGTTGTTGAAGCCGATAGTGCTGTCAAAATGTAAATCTAAGATGGCGGATGTCAGAAATTATCAACTTTTTCGTCATGAGTGTCGTTTTCATGGTTTCGAAGATGTTGAAATAGTGCTGTCAAAATGTACATAAAATAGGATAGTATTTTTTAGTTATATTGTATTGGCTAGACGGAAAAAATTCTCACGAAAGTTGTAACGACACTTTTTCTATAGTAAGCTATTGTAAGCCGTGCGGCGTGCGCATGTTTCTCTGTCTTTCTCTCTTTCTCTCTCTTATAGAAAGCAAGCCAGAACGGAACTTCGTTCCATCCGGGTGTCCCTTGACACCTCAGTAGTTTTTCGGAGAGATAAACTTTTTAATGTAAAATAATTGTAATAGTTTTAAAGTGTTAAATTTTTAATGTAATATAAATTGTCATGTTTGTGTACGATAGCGCAATAAATGAATATTGTATTCTACCACATAAATGATAGTACTTTTATACTGATAAAGCAATTTGTGCAAAATTATTCCCTAACCATTCCAAAATATCAAACATGCTCAACGTTAATAATCAAGTTTTCACTTCTGCCGGCACTCCCGGAGTGCAACCCGTTTTTTTTTCGATGGGAAGAATCATCTTATGACAACCCCCGCTTTTGGGCGGAGCGGGAGATAGTGTCAGACTCTTACTGACTAAAAAACCCATCCCCTTCCTTCAAGCCTTCATACCGGGGCTCGAGCGCCCTTTCGGATAACCCTGGCCCCAGTAGGCTTCGACCCGGCTGGGCCCCTGCTGTTGCTGACAACTCCTTAAGGCGCGCGGGAACTGCGCGCGCCGTCGAATCAAAATGATGATTGAATTGAAACAAATCGTCATAAGACCGATCTGAAAAATAAAAACCAAAACCTTTTCCAGAAACAGCATTTTATTACACTACACCTTTGAAAGCAAAAATATTCACTAATTTCCAATCCTAAAGCTCTTACATGAGAAAAAAAATTCTCTAACAAAATGATCAAATTTTAAATAACTCATCAAATGTTTGAACTTTGTAAAACCACGTTAATGAACAAAGTCTGTGCTTTTAATGCCCAGTCTAGATGACCTACAAACGACACAGTAATCAGAATATTATAAGGTTTCAGTTGAAAGCCGATTTGGGAATTTTGAACATAGTTGTGTTTCATTATTCTGTATTTTTGCTAACATGGTCATTAAAATGTCATGTTGTCTCTGCAGGGAGTGTAATCTTTGAATAATTTGTTTGTTTCTATTTAATTTTAAATTAAGAACACGCTGGAAACTTCATGAAAATTCAGTGTGTTTACTGAAAAGTCAGCACAGCAAAGTTGACTGCTCAGAGACATTTTAACATTTCAGTACCCATCGTAATCGTAACTTCCATCCTCTTATAAAGCTACATTTCATTACAATTCAAGTGCAATCTCAATTTGTTTGATGTATTTGATTGCATTGTTAATATATTTCCATTTATTTCAACTCAATTTTTACATATTAATCGTTTTATGTTTTCGCTGTCGGCTACTCGGGCCGAGGACCGAGCCTTATTGGACGAGAGAACGGTGAGCTACCCATTGCACGTGGTTCAAAAACTCGTGCTTGCGGTAGTTGGGGATCGCTCCACAACTCCCAACGCCCAAGGCATCTCCTGTGACGGCAGTTGTGGCTTGAGGATGTCCGTTCCCTCACTTTTGCGGCAGTAAAGCTAGCATAGGAGATGTTCTATGCTAGTTTTACTGCTTCGCAGAAATAGGCGACCCACTCCCTCACACTATGGAACAAGGCCTCAACCAGGGCCTGGTGCAAAAGACAAACCTCCACCGTATGTCCCACCGAGCCCTACGGGCACACAAATGACCTCTGGCCTACACCAGTTATTACTTCCGAATCGAGGGTATAACCAATATTTAAAACTCACATCCACATCTTGTGTCGGATTGTTAATCTGGATCTGAGTGTCTTCACTCAGATCTGAGATATATCTGTGGTACCAGTGAATTGCTCAACCACTACATCAAGTGTGGCGAATTTTCATGGTTTTCATTGTTTTCATTATGAGCTAGTCGAAAGATGTAGTGAAAGATTAAGAGGCCATGCAAAAAAGGGAAATATCAGCTGAAAATTTCATTGGAAATTATCGAATGATAAATTCGACATTTACACAAAACTTCTTCCAGGAAATACAAAGTAAAGTTGAAAGAGGAAATACGTGTTTACATCATTCAAAAGTCTCGATTAAATGTGCAAGGTTTTTATTAATATAATTTTAATAACTATAATTACAGTAAATTACAAAATAAATAAATAATAAAACCCTACGCTAAAATACACTATCTAAAATATGGCGTCAAAAAACTCTTCCACATCGCTGTCGACTGGTAATGTGCCCAAAAGACTGGCGGCATTGCCACATTTACTGTAATTATAGTTATTAAGTTGTTTATAAGTGTAGATAATTAATTAATTTATAATAGTGAGAATGTAAATAAAGTTTACTATTTAAAAAAAAAAAAAATTTATATAATGACTACATTATAAAGAGTCTAAGTTCTTGTAAAATAGCAAATTTTCAGAGGTTTTTACTGGATTAGCTTTAAACAAATTTATGTATTGATTTCAATAGAAACCTAGAAAATATTTATAAGATATCTGTATTTCAAAAACATCTAGACAAAGGAGGTTTATTAACGTCATAATCACGTGAAAACGGTTGTATGAAAATGTGTCTCAGGTTAGCCGTGGTTCTTTAGCATAGACTTTGCTCAAACTATCATAAAGACAACACAATACAATACAATAGCTACAATTACTAGATCAACGGTTTCCGTTCTTTTCAATTACATTGTTATGCATGATAAACGATTAGAAAACACCGATATTGAATAAAAAACGTAGCGACTGTTATTGACGCTCTATTTTATTAGTCAGACAACACAGTCATGATAAATAAAAATAAAATATAGCTGTCAGTGTTTCATTCTGTCGCTAACTGTGCGCTGTTTGTTGTTGCAAATTGAACTGAATAACTCTTTCACAAAACTGCAGCACCAGATATATCGAGAAATATTATTGATGTGTTCAGATTTTTTATTTTGTTTTGTCCTTGGACTCGTTGAATGTATCTATTTTGTATTTCATCTATTTATACTTTTTTTTTTAAGGTAGGGAATCATAATAATGACTTCTCTCACTTTATGGCGGAGTAAAAGGGCGTTTCAGATATTTACTGACTAAAACCACACCTATGTCGATACACATAAAGTTGAAACTTATTTTTTGAGTAACATTGTATTATAAATATTATTTTTTTTATTACATTCAGCGTTTAGTACGGTGATTTTAAACTGATTGTTAATTTCATAATGAAAAAAACTGATGAAATGTTTTTTTTAGCCGCACCCAAGAAAGACATTCGAGGTAGATTAGATATATCTTTCGGCACTAAACGGGTTAAAACTTGAAATCAGTTTAAGTTTACGTTAAGTACGTTAGTACAGTGATCTTAAACTGATTGTTAATTTCATAATGAAAAAAACTGATGTAATATTTTTCTTAGCCGCACCACGAAAAAGACATTCGAGGTAGAGGTAGATTAGCTAAATATTTCCACACTGACCGGGTTAAAACTTGGAATCTTCACTGCATTTTCATGTATATTAAAATATTTATTGCGAAGCAATGCTATAAACTTGTTTAACAGCCTTTTTTCCAAATAACAATTCGCAAAGTGCCTACAGGGAGGTATCTGTTTATTACGCGTTCGCCGGTTACGATCCATTATTTTTATTAAACTCCACACGTCGTCTCCGAACAATTAATTACTTTTGAAAAAAAAACTGACGTCGCACTTCCATAAAATGGGTACCAAATTAAATTGCATTTTTTTTCCGCAGGCAGAATTGAAGAGATTGAAATAAAAGAAAATGGTTCATATTAAAATAACTTAATTAAAAATGCTTTCGAATCATTCATTATACATTTTCCTCCTTAATCGCTGTTGAAATCCAGTATTTGTAATTGGAAACTCCGAATGCTGGGTCTTTTTTTTATTTTCATAACATTGCCTGTTAAGCTGCTTACTCATTTGTGAGGTTCGCTTACTAATTTAAAACTGAGATTACGTTTTGGAAGCTACTTATTTTTATTAGTATATTTTTTTGTCTTATTACGCGAAATGGTCCAGTAAAAATATTTGTATATTTCGTCCGCTCTGGTATTTCAAAAGATTTTTATCATAAATGTAAATCTTTTAAGTCTTTTCCTCCCATCATACCAAAAACCTGTAGCTGTGTCCGACAAATAACAAAATTAAACTATCCAAAAATAAAAACAAAATTATCTTTAATATTACAATCAATATTTATTTTATGAAAAAGAATACTTAAAAGTTCTTCTAAAAACTGGTTTCTTGCATCTCAATATCATTATTAAACTTCGCATAACACATTTTATGAATTTCAGTAACGTTTCAATAAAAATATCTTCACAAGAAAAACTAACATGAAAATCCTCAAGACCCCTTTTGATGTTAAAAGGTAAAATTAAATAGCTAAATTCCCTTTGTCTTTGTTTCAGGTAGGAGGTATGCGGGCTCCGAAGGTACCCGCTACCTTGCTACTGTTGCTCTTCGCAATAGAAGCTCTAGATGCCAACAGAAGAAAACAGAAAGAGAAAATTATACCAGCAGCCATAAATATATGTGACATTAGCGACAGAGATTCTAAAGTCCATTGCTACTGCGAATTCAGTCAAGAGATTAACGAAGCTGTGAAAACGGAATGTTGGGTTTTCAACGGAGGAATAGAAAGAACAGACCCACTATGGACAAGCTTCACTTCACAATCAAACATAGAAACACTAGCCTTCAATGTGCGAGCAGATGGAGGATTAGACTTTGTACCATCGAAAGTGCTACGATACTTGAGAAAAGTAAAGCAGTTTAGCATAAAATACAGCTCAATTCACAAGATAGAGAGCTACACATTTGTAAACGTAACGTCTGTACAAGAAATGACGCTAACCAAGAACCAGATCGTCTATCTTGGTAAACATGCGTTTTATAATTTGCCAAATCTAACTATACTTACATTAGATGAAAACAGAATAGTTGAGCTAGAGACTGAAGTGTTTTACGAACTCCCGGCACTTCAGAAATTATATCTTACTAGTAATAATATTACCGTCATTCACGATGGAGCGTTCAAACATCTTGTCAACCTAATTGACTTAGAACTCGATAGAAATAATATAAGCGAACTCAAGAAGGAGTGCTTTTATGGACTGGCAAATCTTAAACGCTTAGATTTAAGAAGAAATAAACTATCCAAACTTAATTCGTTTACATTTACTGAATTGTGGAATCTCCAGACATTGTTATTAGATTATAATGAAATTTATATTTTGGCCCAGAGGACGTTTGATGGATTATCACAGTTAAAGAAATTAAGTTTGAGCCATAACAAACTTGTAACTTTGGCTAGCAGTCTATTCGAAGGGGTCAGGGGATTGGCCGCACTAGACTTAAGACATAATAAATTAAAGAGGTTTACCTTCGAAAACCTTCACCCAATATACGACAACATGAAGAACCAAAATAGCTACATCTACTTGGAAGGTACGTAAATCTTAATTAATTATATTTTAGGGACTTTTAATATACTATAAATAGTATTGATAACACAGTAACTCATTGACTTAAGTAAAATTCAACATTCAAATAAAAATCGATTAGTTTGAACAGACGGCACTCTCAGAATTCATCATTACTCCAATTAGGGAATTAATTAACGCATCGATTGTTTCAGGGAACGAATTCCCGTGCGACTGTCATCTCGCATGGATGCATAAGCTTCGACACGAGGCCAAAAGCGTCAAAGTGCGAACATCTCTCGAAAATTTCATTTGCAAATTCAACGCGGAGCCTTCGTTAAATTCACACTTTACTTATTTTGAAAGGAGCGTTATCGGATCAAACAATTTGTTCGATAGCGATGACAAAAGTCAAATAAGAGATTATTCGGATAATCCGGATGATTTTTTTCAAGACGAAACAGACGAAGCTTACGTTGATGAACCAAAAGCCGTTAAAGGTGAAAATGAAAGAACATTACTTCAGATCCCAGTTGAAACGTTGCCGTGCCCTCCAGACGTCAAAAGTGTGACCGACAGAACGTACACCTACCCGTCGCAAAATGAAGCGAAAGATTACAGGAACTTAATCCAATCTTCAACGTCGATTTCAACAGACTTGGACATCACCGTTTTCTTGTCAGCGTTTATGATTTTAATATGGACCACGCGAATGTAAATAATAAGAGCGATGGCGACGTAGTATATGTGTTTACTTTGTTCTCCTTTGAAGGAATATTAAAAAGCTCTTATTTGCTAGGCTCCATTATTTTTCATGACACATTTAATATGCTTACGAAGAATGTAAATAAGAACTGTCAATCACCAAAAATAGCATTACTATGTAAAAAAAAATTGCTTTTTGAATTTCGAAAACCTTATGAAATTGTAAATAGTATAATTCTATGTAAAAAATGTGATATAAAGTCTAAGTATAATTATGATAGACATTGTCTCGGAAAAATAAATTTTATCGGTAGGGAACTTTTCTAAACGAAAACTTGAATTTTTTCATCTTGGAAATTCATTTATATTGTTGCGAATCTATTGAGGAACTTTATGTAAATATTTGAGATATTACATATAAATCGATTGTATATACTATAAGTAATAGATAATAAGAAAAAATGAGAATTTGAATGTGAATTGAATACAAAGATTTTTGCCAATGTCATTGTAATGGCAATATATTCATTTATTATTAATGGACGAGATGACTAGAGTATTGGAATTTACATTACCTTACTGTGTAATAAATATTGGTTTATTTCGAAGTTACAGTTTATATATAGGTAGCTTTATCTGCAATATGTTCATGCTTTAGTTGGCGTCTTTTTATGGTGACTGAACACAAGGAATAATAAAAATGTAAATTATCATCACACTTCAGTAGTTCTATTCTTCGCGCAGTGAGCGAGGCATGCATAAACCGTAATAATATCTGAGGTAATATGGAGAACGATGTCTTTAACCTTCATGGTTTAGTTAACCAAAGGGCGTAGCAGAAATGTGTATATTGCGATAAATTTAAAATGAATGGAACAAAGTCAGATTGTATTATCATTCCTAACTTCAATAAAATTCCAAAATTATAATGTAACTTGATTTCTTAAAGTAAAATATAAATTGATTTTTTAATACATAAATTACACAATTAATTTATTTTAGCTACTGCAAAAGATCGATAAAGTATCAGAAATACAAACGCTGAACTCACTACCGTAAATCATGATGAAATAGATATAAAACACGACGAGGATCCGACTATCAGTAATCCTGATAAATGCACAGATGTTCCCAAGTATCTACAAACAGTAGATAAAACAACAAATAAATCAATAAGAGAGGGTCTCGTCCATTACCAAGTTAAGCCTTATTTCCCTTACTTAACACTATTTTATTTGAAACCCCCAGTATTTTAAGAGTAAACAACCCAGTACTGACCGCAAACATAGCATTTAATTGAATCACTACATACAGCTCTGAGGTTGTGTTAATATTAGATATTCCGTTAATAGCACAAACATCCCTAAATGCTAATGTTTCAATCAGAACGTAAAGAGGTAAATTAAATGTTTTGTGTGCTGATTTTACCACATATTGTTCATTAGTTCTGATGTTTACTTTGGGATTAACGAATTTATTACTTAATTGTATATGTTTAAGCGAATACTAGTAGATATATGTACATCCAAAAAACTAACTTTCATTTAAGTCATTATGGATTTTTAGCAATGTTTAACAAATTAGGCATTACAACATAATAAACAGTATTATTGATTTTGGATTATTTATGTAGTAATATTCATATTCCTTGCAAAACAAAACAAAAAGAAAATAAAAAATACATTAATGATTATATCAAATACAAAATTTTCACTAAAATATCGAACTAATTTTTGATACATATGATAAATACATTTGCAGGTAATTAATATATTGGAGCAAACAATATTTTATCATGTGCAAACATGTTTCAATACTAATCAGGCTTGTATTAGGTGCCCTATTAATATCTAATTGTATATTACTAATTTAAAGCTCTCTAGTCACAATCAAATACAAATCATTAATTAGGTTGCGGTGGCCTGTCATAGGTAGGTGATTAATTCTAAATATTATGACTGCGACCTGCGTCAATGTTTAATATTTATTAACATGTCAACTAATCTCATTATTCCAATATTATACTATGCTGTTTATATTTATCTAATAATGTCACTTTGCATAATAATGCAGATTCCTCCTTGCCTCCTTGAATGCCTCTGTGGCACTTATGCTGATTACATTGTCCATTTTGTTCAAGGTAATTAGTTGTGCCCTAATTAGCAAACAGGTTAATAGAATTTCGACTGTCATCAGTAGGGATAGCAGCATCCTTGGAACCCTAATTTCGAAATGTCGTAATTGCAATTTGAAGGAATTTTTCAATATTTTAAAATAAGATGGCTTATAATTAATCCTATCAGTTTGAACGTAGGCAACGATTGAATTATAATTAAGTGCCCTTGGCAAAGTTAAGTAGCATATTCAGTTTATTATATTGTCAATGCTGGGACACAGGCCTCCGCCTCTTACCACAAAGGTGTTGTTGGTTTTATAAAACAACGAGGGCGTAATGGAAATTGATAGATACACTGTATAATTTTGAATTTCTTTTTAATTTTGATTTTTCTCCACCGTTTTGAAAGCAGCGGTGATTAAATAAATAAATTGTACTAAGTAGAGTACCTACTTAGGTGCGAAACCATTTCTGATAACTCCTATTTCAGGACTGTAAAGGTGGGTCTACGAACTGATACGTATAGGTACTGTCGCTGTGGAAGTGAGCGTTTCGTAAACTGAACCGCACAGAGACATAATACATATAAATGACGAAGCAAACACTTAGTCCAAACCTTAGAAGTATCTACAACGTAAGGACGGACATTCACCGTACATCAGTTTGTTCGATAATAGAGAGGTGATGGTCGAAACAAGTTGCGCACTCTCTAAAATGCATCCTGTAAAATACCGCTATTGTAAACATGTCTAAATCAATACTGAAACAACCCAATACATAATACTAGAGATAAGTTAGCCAGAAAAGTTTTCCAGTGACTAGTAAAATATAAAAATAAGACCACGTTAAATACTATTCATTGAAACAGTAACATTCCTTTGGAAAGTAGCCAATCGGATACGGATAGCATTGAGTAAGTGAAAAATAACTGCCTTTAAGGAACACGGCGATATATTTGTTTAAAATACTTTGTGTACCTACCATTTATAATTATTATTTATATAAACTATTTATAAAATTCTGAACCTGAAAATATTATTAAAACAATACTGGGGAAAATGTCATTCTGGAGTTAAACTACCCTTTCTACATGAATTATCAAATAACTGTGTAGTTATGTTTTGTTATGTTATGTTTTTATGTAAAATACAGAATTCAAAAATAATTTTGTAGGTACAAAACATTGTTGTAAAAAAAAAAAATACATACAAAATTTTTTTTATAATAATAATGGTTAAAACCGTAATTCATTACAGTTTGAGACTAATTAATGAATGACAAAGTATAATATTCTTTTTTGTTACTGGTTGTAATATATTATTATAAATGTAATTTAATTTGTAGACTTAGTGAAATAGATATTGTTATTATTATTACAAATATTTATGTAATAATAATTAATGTATTTATTTTTACAAATTATAATTATAAATATTATATATAAACATATTTAATTTGTAAGGTTCTTCGTTAAATTTTCACTAAGGATTTGAACTGATTTTTTAATATTAATTTATTTTAAATGTTAAAATTGTATGTGGTAAAACTAGTAGGTACAAAGGAAAAAATAAGAAAATTTGAAATGTATTCAACATTTCAACATCTACTTTATGATAACGATTCACTTTACTTGAGTATGGACGTAGCTAGGTTATAAATACTTATAGTTAGTAACTATTTAAGTCATTTATGTAAATATATTTATTATTTCCCAATAAACAAGTCCTTTACTTGTGTATTATATTTTACTTACCTACCTAAGTAATAATAGCTAGGTTATTGACTGTAAATAGTTCTTTGTAAAGTAATTTATTAATTAATAATACTTTATAATTTCATTAAAGGTTGATGTTGGAAAAGTCCTCGTTTTTTTCTTTTAATCTTATACCTAATATTTACGTCGTTTAACATTCAATGTTTTCAGTTTTGATATTATGGATTTTTGTTACTGAAACATTCAAACGAAGGAAAAGTTGATCTCAGTTCTCACTTGTAGATGTTTAAAGCCTGAAAATCTGTAAACAATTTTTTAATAATATACACCAGTGCTTGACTGCAATCCCATCTGATGATATGCAGTGATGCAATCGTTGATGTTGAAACGAACTAATTTATTAGGTACCAGGTATTCACTCTAACCTTGAAGACACCTATATTATAATCGGACGGGAAGCCCGCAGCGCAGAGGAGGAGAAACACCGGACCGTAGAAGTATTTTTCTTGCTAAGGATTAATATCTTGATTTCCATCTACATCTACTGTGGGTTTTGATGGTCAAACAGATAGTAACTTCAATTGAGATACTAATGTGCAGCTGTAACCGGATAGACTGAAAACCTACTCTAACTTACTTGGGAAAAACCTAGGAAAAAAAGCCTCTAAATAAATTTATTATCCCGTCTACAAAGCCCCATTCATTTGAGACTGAAGCCTTATAAATAAGCAAATGAAAAGGTAAATCACTTACTACACAATTTATATAGGTAAATAGGTACCAAGAAAGCAGACAAGTCTGTTCGTAATATGGCTGCTCCAAAATTATCTTACCCTTAGGATTAAATTACAATCATTGTGTTTGACGAAGACACACAAATTAGGTAGGTACAGGTATACATAGCACGATTTATAAGCCCATATGTAATCTTAATGGAAGCATCATTTGACTCCCTGGAATCATTACAAAATTCGTTATACCTATCTTTTATTAATTTAATAAAAAAATAATCATCATTATGATGATATAGACTATCTGGCCCAGCAACGTCAGCTACCACACCGCAAAGTGCAGGCGATTTTCTAAAAGGCCAAAGACATCAATGCCTACTTTCTCCATCAAATCATTCACCACGACGAGTTGTAACTGGGCTAATTTTCATTATGGGAAGCAATATGGATGGTCGATGGGGCCAAAAGGTTCTAGAGTAGCGATCGCGCACCGGAAAATACAGCGTTGGAAAGTCTTCCACAAGGTGGACCGACGACCTGGTGAAATCTGTGGAATGCGGCGGATAGAAAAAAAATATTTTTTTTATTTATTTGTTTACCAATGTATGATCCCTATCTTAAAAATGATCATAAAAAATTTAAGCTTTGTAACTGTACACACGGGCTTCAAAAAAACGCCGCTTCAAGCTTCATTTTAAGGGGCCTTTTTATGTGGATCGTGCGTGGCGGTTCTGCCACAAAATAACGCTTGAAGCGGCTTCACCGGACACAAGAGGTGTCACACAAGAGGCCAGAAAATGGGATTGGGATCCCGGCGGTTGGGGCTCGAGGGCCGCTCCCTCACACGTGCACGTGCGACCTCCCCTTTTGCTAACAATATTATGGTACAGACACAACATTCATTTATTATTAACTAGCTTTTGCCTGCGGCTTCCCCCGCGTGGCATTAGGTACTTAAGGAATCGGGATAAAAGGTAGCCTATGTTCTTTTCCATGTCAAAGGCTATCTGCATGCCAAATTTCATCCAAATCCATTCAGCCGTTTTTGTTTGCGTGATTAAGTAACAAACATCCAAACATCCACACTTTCACATTTATAATATTAGTTAGGATATTTATATAACAATAAAAATAGAAAGATTTTTCAATTATAGTGTAAGACATTACATTTAATATTTAGAGTTATATAACCCTTAAGTATATAATATTATCACTTAAAATAGACTTGAAATACAAAACTACAAAACTAAAGTCAATACTTGAGTTACTGGCGATGGATTCTAATTATCTTGAATTAAAATTCAAATATAAACTCAGTTTATTGACTTACGGATTTAAGCTTGAGCGCACTGCATTAGCTTCAAGTTAGCTAAGTTTTGAGTTGGTCTGCTTTCAGTTACGGTCTGCGGTAGCTTATGTTAGTGCAGCCAAATCGCATCACTATGTATTATAGTTAAACTAACCCGAGCACTCACAGACGGCGAGTGTATCAAACAATAGTGGATTAAGACTTGGTTTATTTACGTTAGTTTACATTGTGGCATTGAGTCAAGAGTACTCTGTATGATAATAATTTGCTTGTTTTTTATTTTTCTTTTTATAATAGTCTCACTATGTAGCACCCACTCCTATCAAGATCGGAGACTCTATACTCGAAGTTGTGGACGATTACGTCTACCTCGGGCAGACAGTCCAGTTGGGTAGATCTAATTTCGAGAAAGAGGTCAACCGTCGAATCCGACTCGGCTGGGCAGCGTTCGGGAAGCTACGCGGTATCTTCTCATCCAACATACCACAGTGTCTCAAGACGAAAGTCTATGACCAGTGTGTGTTGCCAGTGATGACATATGGATCCGAAACGTAGTCGCTCACAATGGGCCTCATCAAAAGGCTTAAAGTCACCCAAAGAGCAATGGAAAGGGCTATGCTCGGAGTTTCCTTGCGTGATCGAATCAGAAATGAAGATATCCGCAGGAGAACCAAGGTTGCCGACATAGCACAAAGAATCGCCAAACTTAAGTGGCAATGGGCAGGGCACATTGCTCGCAGAACAGATGGCCGTTGGGGCCGAAAGGTTCTGGAGTGGCGACCGCATACCGGAAAACGCAGCGTTGGAAGGCCTCCTACAAGGTGGACTGACGACCTGGTGAAGGTAGCGGGAATCCGATGGATGCGGGACGCACATGATCGTTCGTTGTGGCGACGCTTGGGGGAGGCCTATGTCCAGCAGTGGACGTCTGTCGGCTGAAATTATGAATAGTCTCACTAGAAATTTTAAAGCCAGCCAAAGGTAAAGGAAAGGGCTATGTTTGGAGTTTCCTTGCGTGATCATATCCGCAGGAAAACAAAGTCGCTGATATGACCCGAAGAATCACCTACTAAGTGCCAGTGCAAGCTTAAGTAACAGATGGTCGATGGAGCCGAAAGATTCTGAAATGGCAACCGCGCACTGGAAGATGCAGCGTCGGAAAGCTTACTACAAGGTGGACCGATAACCTGGGCCTCAAGTCTGCTATTACAATAGTGTCAGAATGGTCTATCATTAATGTCATAATTGTCGATTTTGACAAGTTTGGTAATCTACTAATATAATGGCGTCATTATGACTTTCCAATGGTCAACCACTGACACTCCATTGAAAGAAGTGACATAGAATGGTAATCTCGTACTGCGGTAATCTGTAATTGCGGTAATCTGCTAAAACTTTGACAGTTTATTTGATCAGTGTTTTACCATTAGAACGTTATTGTGCAGTTATTGGTTTTAATATGCTCGAAATTATCATTCTACCACAATTCTATTACAAGACCAGTGACCGATCAATGATCGATCATTATGAATTAGCAGATTACAAACTTTTAGCAAAATGACAATGGGATCGTGTTGGAATGACGAATTTATAAAAATAGCAGACTTAGGGCCCTGGTAAGAGTCAAAGGGATATCGTCAAAATGACGATGGTGATGAATGATTTCGCAAAAGGATTAAGGCAATCAAACAGTGTCAACTTTAAAAAGTATGTAATTTTTTACACAGAATGCAGTAATTTTGTTAACCATTACAATTCAAATACTTCATAATACTTTCATCATAATACTTTTGCAGTATTTAGCTGCAAATGTATCGAGTCAGGCTTCTCCGCAAACTTCGCTGAAGTAGTCAATACTACAATGGTTTTCAGCTCCATTTCACAGAAATTGCGCCTGTTTTAAAGATTTCGCATATTGTTCAGTTATGTTCACTTGAAATTCGAGACTACACCATTTTTGCATAATAAAATCCAATCTGTGAATAATTAAAATAGCCTTTGTAGCCACAGTACAGTCGCAAAAATCTCATCTTACTTGTTACTGTAACAACGTATGTTTTTTTGAGATTTTCATGATAGTATGATTTGAACAATGCTATTAGAGAGTATTGATCACAGCGCTTTTACGGCCTATGCGTGACTTCAGTCTTAGCGGCGAGCGGTGCAGCGAGTGGGATGGCAACGGTAAACAGGCGCGCGGCGCTATGAGCAGCGTCTCGTGGCGTGCTTCATACATTTTCATACTTTTGCCCCCCGCGCCTAGCTACCGCTCACAGTGTCGAGGTCGTGAACGGGCCGTTATACTACATTGCGGCGATATTCCTCATTATCATCTTACTGCCTTGATTGAGACCAAGGCAGCAATATGATAATGTGGAAAAAAACACGTTTTTTTCATGTAAATTTTTTTTTTATCAACTTTTTTTATCAACCTTTATCATTATTTCATCAACTTTTTCACTAAACTCCCTTTTCTTTCATATTCGTATAACTCAATCCTTCCTACTTTTTTTGGTCTCTTTTTCCCTCTCCACCCCATTGACATATATATTACTAGCTCCACCCTATATCTACCGCAATTACTTAAAGAGTTATGAGTATACAACTCATAATTCTTTTAGTAATTGTGGCGATATTAGATCATCAAACATATTTTTATTATAATAAGAGCTATAGTTGTTGCTTTAATAAGAGATAAGGGACTTAACTATGAAAAAAACTCAGAGACCCTAGGTAAGTATTTTGCGCTTCAAGTAGCACTAATACTCTCATTGACCTGTGACACGGATATCACCACCACCATTACTAACGTACTTTAGACTGCACCACCACCACTATTTTAATTTAAACTTTAATAATATAGATTTTTAATTCTTACTTAGCTTTTAAGCTATTGCATAGCTTCTATCGCGGGCCTTGAGCGTGGAGACCGAATCCAGAAATTCCGTAACGAAAATAACCTAACACCCCCCACTCATTTGTTTTCTTATTGGTCACCACGCTCAAAAAGTGTAACTTCAATTAATATCAAAGAAAAAAAAAAACAAAGGAAAAAAAATACTGCATAAATTAAATAAATAAATAATTATAATTGCATAAGTTGATAAAAAATGCTACGCAATAGCTTTACCGCGGCAGTCCCCGAGTGCCACACGTCTTTTTTATGTTTATTTATTTATTTAAAGCTTTATGCACAAAAAAAACTGTACAAAGGCGGACTTAATGCCTTAGGCATTATCTGCCAGTCGACCTTAGGGTGGTGCAGAAACAAAACATGGCAGGTGCAACTTAATAAATAGACAAAACAGAAGAGAAACAAATATATACAATACTTATGTTCTTTTGAAGTGTATATTTCAATTTTTAGTTAAAAAGCCAAAAGTGCGAGAATTACATTTTTTTTTACATTTATTCATTTAAGTTTCATGTACATTAGTTGTACATAGATGGACTTAATGCTACATAGCATTCCGTAATGAAGAAGAAATAATTGATACAATTTTTGCTCCAGTTAATTTTGTCGATTATATAATTAGCTCCAAAAAATGTGACGTACGCAGATTGCACGATATTATCATAATTTTGCCTAACTCCTAGCCAGCTACTATAACTCTAAATGTTCCAGGAACTAAGTGCCCAGACATTAGTCTATGGGAGTTAAAAGTTGTGCCATTTTGCCAAGCGACGACTCCGAAGCCACTAATGCACAGCGCTAAAAAAACTTATCAGACAGAAAATGCTCGCTGATAGAATTGCAGAATTTATTTCGATAATATGTTTTCAATGCGAGTGCTGATTGGTGCCAAGAGACCGCTTAGCTTGTAGAAGTGTTGGCAACCGAGATATATAGGGGAAATGGCTGTTTGGAAAAAAGCAAGAAATGAAGATTTAGAAGTTAAAGGTTAGTGGCTGAAAATGTTTGCCATCGCGAGCAAAACATTTGGACCAACTTCCACTAAATTTTCACATAGGTTTTCAAAGTCATTCGCATAAATGTATTAAAACTATAAAACTAATCAAATTCTAAGGGTGCAAGGTAAAAAACAATTTAAGACGAAATATGTTTTATTTTTTATTTTTATGGTTGATACGCTTACGCTTGACCATCCTGATCTCACTTGATGGAAAGCGACGATTCGGTCGACGATGGAATACGCTTACCTAGAAGCAACCTATTCACTCTTGACTTAAAGATTGATTTTTATTTTTAGGCGATTCTGTACACTCCATTTGATTAGGTAAGATAGATAGATAGATAGATAAATTCTTTATTGTACACTAAAAAATAAAGCAGTTACATAAGAAACTAAGGTAAGGTGCAACACTTAGATCTACCGAGGGTTTCAAAGGGCAGTCTTGAGCCCTGTTCAGCAATTTAACTGATAATGATATATTTTGACAAAAAATCATCTTGTTTCCCATTTACACAAAAGCTGCTATTTAATGAAAAAGAGAATATGTAATAGAAAGTACAAAATTTTATTTTGAAAATATCGCATATCATCTATCGTTTGTTGGTTTTATTATGGGTGGTAATTTGGTTAACTTGTGATCCCAATGGACGTTGTACTATCTGACAGCTGGCTTTTCGTCAGAAAAAAATCGAGAACCCGATTGCAAGGCCACCTACTGGGTTCAAATGTATTTTCTACCAAATCATTATAATTCAAATATACACATAAAATTTCATTCAAATCGGACGAGGCGAAGGTGATACAGAAAATTTATAAAAATAAACATTTTAAACTCAACATAGTCTGAGCTATTATGTATCATTTCAAGTACTACAAAAGAAAAGCACAATTCTCAATGATAACATTACTGTCAACAATACAGCTAAACCTTCACCATTCTCTTGAAAACACCACCCATAAGTTGTTCATTATACAATACATATTTAATTCTATACGGAACGAAAATCCAACTGAATCACCTATTTATCAACCCACATTGTGAAATTTAAATGAGGGGATCGGATTAACATGATCCGGTGCTGTCATTATTTATGTACAAAGGAAACAGCTGATGCCGAAGATCATTAAACTTGGAGTTCAAGACTTTGATGTGGTAGAACAAGTTGACTTCATTCTTTATGATTTTGACTGCATTGATGTTCGGGGTACAACGAAGCAAGATCAAAAATGTTGTCTGTCGAAAATATTTACACACACATTTTTATTCACAGCATATCATTTTTTATAATATTTTTTAATAACTTTCGACAGTGGTCAAGCGCGAGCCAATCAACTATAAAAAAATATAACATAAAACCTTAATCTTACTTTCATCATCATCATTTTAGCCAAAAAACGGTCCACTGTTGGAAATAGGCCTACCAAAGGTTCGCTGTGACCACCGGCCCTGTACACTTGGTATCCATTCGAATCCTGCAGTTTTCCTATATCTCAGTATTATCACCTCATAGATTCATAAACAGTTTTAGTGCAGTTTCCTTACTCTTCCATATTATTATTGTAATTCATTAAAATACTGACCTGTATATTAATATGTTTTTTTTAAACTGATATAAACTGCAATCCTACCTGATGGTCATCAGTGATGCAATCATTAATGGTGAAATGCACAAGTTTATTAAGAGCCTATTTACTCTAACCTTGAAGACACCTAAATTATAATCGAACGGGAAGACCGCTGCAGGCAAATTGTTCCAGTCCTTCAATGAACAGTCTAAATGTAAAGTATTGATGAGTACTTCTAGTTACGTAACATCTCAAAGATAACATATAAAATTAAAACAGTAATAAAAAAATATATAGAGATCAAAACAGTAGCTTTGATCAGCAGTCAAGCTTACACGTCAGACTAATGAGGCGATGAAATCTGTTCACGTAAAACATAAAAGGGACCAAGGAACCCAGTGTACTACAGAACCCGTTTTCAAAGCCCCCGAAATTCCATGTGAGGACATGTTGAAAAGTTTTTACTACCCCCAAAGGGCGAAACTTCAGCACTGTTTTAATTAGTTCGGAGTCATTCCGACATAAAATGTAGGTGAGTACTCATCACGGCTGCCTGTACTTTATCTTCATATTGAAGTAGTTTATTATTCGTGTTGGGATCAACATTTTTGGAAGTTTGCTATGTAGGCATATTTTTGTTATGTAAGCTGAAAAGCTTTGTAGGTTTTGTATCCCTAAGGATGCCTGAACATATTTTGCTATCAGTGAATTAGTAGATTACTTTATTCTACACCATCTGCACCATTAATTATAGTAAAGAGGTAGAGATTTTTTTTTGTTTTTAAGAGGTAATATCTGAAACTACTGGTCCGATTGCAAAAAAAATAACATCGATAGAAAACTGCTTTATTCCTCAGTGACATAGGTTATATATTATGTACGCGGGTGAAATCGCGGGCTAAATAAAGGTCTTTTATGTTGTACCTTTTCCATTGTTAATATTTTTTTTTAATGAAAAAACATTGTAATTAATTAACGATTAACACAAATTTTAAGCAACTTATTTTAATGACACTTCATTCCATTTGAAATATTTATTATTTACTTAATGTGCACACCTACCTTAGTGTATCTTTCTTAATGCAAAGGTTGACCACCTCCTCGCGCGTCGGTTGTACATGTGTACATACTTCAGAACTACTTAAATGACCCTGAAAAACGCTTGCGCGTCATACTGTACACACACGTCCATGAAATTAATCGGCCGAAAATTTTGATTTCTTTCTTAAGATCTTCCCGAAACGGTTTTTTTTTTACAATGTTGGTAGAATAACGCGCAATTACGTAATAAAATTACGCGTAATAGCACGAGAGGCTAATAGAAAATGCCTTCTCAAATGCTATGTACACTAATGTACATGAATTTTAAATAAATAAATAAAAAGAGCCTCAGAACCGACTTTCGAAATTATTCTTTTTGTTAATGACATTAAAAATCTCGTTATTTTGTTTCAACGAAAAACATGACAACGTTTTATTGGCAATTTTAAGTTCAATCGAAAGAGAACTTTTTATTTAAAATCCGAACAAAGTGAAGAACATGTCAACATAAAAAAGCGAAAATTTCGTTATTTCAAAATTAATTCTCAAAAGAGTTTATTGTTTACGTATGAAAGCGTTAATTTTTAGAATATAATTTACTCTATTTTAATTTTTAACCTTTGTTCCAGATTAGAATGGATTAAAAAGGTTGCCTTTTGTTATCTACTTTTGTATCAGACTAAAAAAAAACTTGATTAAGGAGTAAGGTTTTTCGCTTTCAAGTCAATTATACTACTTTACTTCGTCTTTTATACCGCGTACATTGAAGGTTTGAAACAATTTGCAGCGGTCTTCTGGTCCCTTTATAACCGAAGTGTCTTCAAGGCTACAGTAAATAGGCTCTTAATAAACTAGTGCAATTCGCCATCAGGATTTTTTAAAGAAAATTAAATAATAAAAATGAAATATGTGTCAGTTTCGATCAATGTGTGTTTTTACAACGACTTCTTCTTCCTGCCCTTGTCCCATCTTATTTAGGGTCGGCGCAACATGTTTTTTTCTTCCATTCTGCCCTGTCACTCGTCATGCTATCGCTAACTTCCTTTTCTTTCATATCGCTCTTCACGCAAACCATCCATCTTTTCTTTGGGCTCTCTCTCCTCCGCCTATCCACATGTATACTCATAACTCTTTTAGTAACATGCATTTTATCCCTCCTCTTTACACGACCATACTAAGACCAACGATTCCTCTTCAGCTTGTCAGTCACTGGCGCCACTTTCAAACTTCCTCTAATACTCATTTCTCACTTCATCCAATCTCGTCACACCACACATCTATCTCAATATTCTCATCAGTTTTTACAACAACATGACGAAAAAATGGAATTTCCAAAAGACTGTCATGTTGAAAAGAGTTTTATCCTAACATTCGATGTCAAAAAAACCAATGTTAAAAAAATCATGCAAAAACTTTGTATTTGAGTTTTCAACATAATCTGCTACTGGCTGCTCACATTGAAAACAAAATGTTTGTGCTTAAAAAAAAACAACAAGAATTAGTGATTTCCGTACCAAGCCCACATTTGCCAATATAGAACCAGGAAAAAGAATCCGTTCCTACAAACGACGGATTAATACGGAAAGTTCTCTAATTAAACTGACGGGAATACAGACCGCAAGTTTTGCATGATCTGCGCTTTGACTTGAATTCATAATGAAACATCCGTATGTTTAGTAGATTGACATCACCATAATTATGTTCGTACATTATTTATGTTACGGATTCAGCCCTTTCTATTGCTCTTGGGTTGGGTTGCGCCTTGTGAAATTACACCACAAAATTGCACAACACGTTAGATAAATAAAGAGGGAGGTATCCTAAATGTTGTTGTCAGGTCCCCAAATGTTGGTGTCGTTGGGTTTGAGTTGGTAAATGCTTGGAATGTAGTTGGGACAATATTGACGCGTGTTTGCCGCATAATTTGATGTACTCTGTGACCATTAATAATGAAGGGAATCGGAAATTAGGATGGATCGTTTGACTGTAAACGGTGTGTTGTTGACCGAGCGTTTTAGTTAATTAATTTAAGTTGGCACTGCGTTATGTATTGTATATAAATAATGTTTGCAAATAATTAAAGAACCGCGTAATTTCTGAAATATATTTCGAGCCACGCTCTAATGGTTTTTTACCGCTGGTTACCTACAAAGGAGATAAATTTACCAGCATTCATGCAGCTTAAGCTGAAGCTTTTGCCGATTTATTTGTCCGCGTTTATCTTCCTGATATTTCACTGCTTGATACTGAAATAGTTTCCCTTACTGGTTACTACCAGTAACCACCACTGAGTGTGTGTGACGTTACTACGTCAACTGTAATTATGTAAATACACTTAAATTTTCTCCTCAAGACATTAAATCAAGCTAAAAGTATGTAGTTTTATATTTTCCCTGAAATACTAAAAACTTTTTAAAATACTGTTGCTAAACTTTACATTATATTTTGTATCTGTTGAGTCTATCCACAACAGTGGAATATTTCTAAGGTCATTCTAATTACTAACGGTTACAATAAACTGTAAGTAGAAGAATTCCGTCCTATTGCCGTTTTAACATTTAACATAAATATTTACACTATGCCTAAGTTAAAAAGTACTTGCATAATAATATACCTTTTCGATCTACGTGGTCTCTGAGCAAAATAGTCAGTAAATATGAACCTTACCAACCTTGTAGAGTACATTTTAAATCGTTTGAACTGTGACCAAGTCGATGTATAGGTATGTCCAGACCCGGCAAATACGCCGTGAATACGCAGCTTGCGAGCCGCTTGCGAACTGTACACGAGCGTCGTGCGACGCATTCGCCTTGTCTGGACACACTTTATTATATTTTGACTTGACTTTTTAAAACGTTTTGAACACTTAACTTAGGTATCTAAATTCTTTTTTTTCCTAGTCTTTGCACTGCTGGGTTAAATCCTACTTCAAGTTCTTCCAGACATTTTACTCCCGCGCCGTCTCAAATCGGTCCCTGTGGTACGCGTCCAGATCATCCCACTACCTCTGTCTGGGTTGGTTATGACGGCGTTTTCCCTCTGCAGGAACCCACTTCTTGGCGACACTTGTCGTAATCCGCTCAATCCCATTTGAGCATACTTAAGTAAACGCTTATTTTTTTAGATGGAAAATCATCAAATAATTTCTCTCACCCTGGATGGAACGAGCGTTTTAAACCTTAGCAGACTAAAATCCACCTGTGTTTCTTTAGTTGCTCTTTGTGTTCTAGAGTTCTTTTGAACGAAGCAACGTTGAAGTACTCTTATAATAGAAAATATACTATTAATAAAATTCTGTATAGGAAAAAAATATACTTGGGAACCTTTTGTGAACCCCAAAGTCTATTTGACTTATAGGTGAGATAATGGTCAAATGCGAAATAATTCATTTAATATAAATTTATCCAAATTAATTAAAAGGCAGAACCTATCTCACTATTAATATTATTCGTGGAAATACTCATTTGCCCGAGCAAGGACAAGTTACATGCTTGTCCAGCTTTTGAGTCGACCAATTTAAATTGTATAATATCTGTATAGAAATTCTCATATGTGCTTGATAGCTTTTGATTTAGCTCTTCACGGAGTCTGTTAAGTTTGTTGTTATATTTAGAGCAATTACACTTGGTAAAGTACTTGTCTACTTAGGCACTTGTCGTTAATCAAAACGGAACATGTGACGGGAATTGTGAAAGTTAAGAGTAGCTGAATCAGTGTTTGTAAGAGACTAATAATTTCACGCGGTTTCGCTTCCTTGGTTTTGCTTAAAATAATCTTGAGTTTTTGCGAAAAGCATTTATGTAGCACTGATTGACAGGATAGCTTCAAGAATTTTTATATCTGGATCAAGGACCTTACCGTGAAGTGTCACAATATCAGGCGTGCAAGCAAGAAAGAGGATGGCTCGCCGTCCGATCGTCCGGCAACTGTCCGGACCGTGTCCAAATCATCGACGGCGCGTATTATTCTATGCGTGCCTTAAGGAGCTGTCAGCAAACCGTAAGACCCCATCAGGGTCTAAACCTACTGGGGCCGAGGGTTCGTTTTTGAAAGAAAAACCCGGCCCTGGAATGAAAGGCAATGAAGGAGTTAGTGAGTTTTAATCAGTAAAAGGGCGGGAGATGTCACTGGATGATTTCTTACCTAAAAAAAAAGCGAAAAAGAAGAATGGAGTCTATATAGCTCCATCCCTTAACGCTAAAAGCTCGTGGTATAAACAATTAGGCCTCTTCGTGTTCTTAGTTTATACTAAGTAACAACGTGCTAAATGATTACTGCATATCTTTTGCTCCTTATAGACAAAGGCTACGATGTTCCGGACTATTGCTAAAGTTTTAAAGAAAGGAAGGAATTGAGCGCAGTCTTGTTTGAGCTCACTAAGCTCACTTTTTTAAGCTATTGCATAGCTTCTATCGCGGGCCTAGAGCGTGGAGACCGAATCCAGAAATTTCGTAACGAAAATAACCTAACACACCCCACTCATTTGTTTTTTGAGCGTGGTGACCGATAAGAAAACAAATGAGTGAACAATCAATCAAAATTCAATTCAATGTGTGAAAGTGTAACTTCAATTAATATCAAAGAAAAAAAAACAAAGGAAAAAAAATACTGCATAAATAAAATAAATAAATAATTATAATTGCATAAGTTGATAAAAATGCTATGCAATAGCTTTACCGCGGCAGTCTCCGAGTGCCACACGTCTTTTTTTTTTTAACAAAGTTCCTTCGTCCATGGTATAGCGAAAAAATTAGTATATTCTGTAAGAAATATTACAATGCTATGGAGGGATTTGAATAAATCTTCTTGAGCAAATTGGTTAGTGTCTGCGATCACGAATTTCAATTCTGTAATGTTATGGATATACCATCTTAAGGGAAGATTAAAATTCACGTCACCAAATCTTCCAAATACCACGTAATTCAAACCCGTATTACTAAGCACGGTATACCTACAAAACCCTTCTCAACTCTATATTGCCCTAATATCCTACAAATTCTACGGCTTTACATTGAGTACTAAAAACAAAGGCTAAATTGTGTATAAAGTTTACGCTTCGTCGCAATACACGTGCGGGGTTATATATTACAATTCGTAAACACGGTCTCTTACGTTTCATAAAATTGTAAGAAATTCGTGACGTCATACGTCAATTTATTAAACGTCACACGAGGCGTCTTATGCTTCCTAATTCGGATATATTTCTGGCTGTTTCTTTGTGCAAATTATATTCCCGTCCCGTTGATTCCTGATTGACCCAATTCTAGAGAGTGAACGGAGTAATTCAATGTTTTGGAATGTATAGGAAAGCAATCGCATTTCATGGAATCAGTAATGGCCTGGATAAGGAAATGAGAAAAATTGTATTTCCTAAAAGATTTGTTTCGGGATACTGGGAGTCAAAAAACACGAACTGGTATAATTGAAAATTATGCTGCTGTATCATTGGCTAATCATTGGTAGATACTAGTATTCTTGTCATCCTGCTTTTTAAAACCAAAAATTTGCACAAAAACTACTATTGCAAGCAGAAAAATACCAAAATTTCTCTACAAAACTCGCAGTTCTTTCTGCACAATTTCGTTCAAAACAAATTTTGAGCTAGTTTTTTCAACCGAAAACTGTGAATCCGGGAAGTGCAGTCAGTCACTTTGAGCGACGTTGCCAGACACATACCCTGTCGTCCTCCCGTACATTTCCCTCCTTAAAATCTATTGCTCCTGTCTCCGATGTAGGTCCCAGAATAGTTTAACTTTCGTTAACATTCCCCGATTAGCGGTTTTGGTTCGGTGCCCTAAATTTTGGTCACAGAGGAAAATCTCTTGAAACTTCCAAAGCCAACTTTGCTCATTTGTTAGCTTTGATAGCAATCTGTTATTAATGGTAATCTTAGACTTCAAGTTTTGATGTCTTTAATGTAAAAGGTACTTCGAATATACATATTCTCGTTCTCATAATTACTTAAGAGATAAAATACGCGAACCGTTGCTAATCTGAACTTGTAACAGTTCTGTAATGTGGATGTCTTATGAGCTCATGAAATGACTGTGTAACATTATTGAAAAAGTTTTGATTGACGCCTTGTCGTGTATCCGGACAGATAGCGAGCATTCCTTCGAAAACGTTAAGAAATTGTTTTGACTGTTGCTACTCTTCAAACAAAATGAATGAAATTACTTCAACAATACTTTTCTGTTTACAACTCTCCGTGTAAGGACCTAAGGTTTGGAACAAAAATAAGAAACAATATTTGGATGTGGTTTAATATAAAAAAATAATCGTAACACGTCCACCAAAAATGGTTTTTAGATGCCTAAATGTGAGTGGCTCAGTTAGCTATTGTATTTCTAGACGTAAGTAGTAACAAATTCCAACTAACATGTATAAGCACTTTATACTAGACACAGTAAATGTCAGGGCCTACACAAACCTCTTTATATTTCTATAAAAGTATCATTTCGACCAAAAACTTTCGAGATAATTGATATTTTGTTGATTTCAGCGACAAGAATAATAGATTAGTGTACAATGAAATATTATGTATGATTTATTTTAATTCACTTTTTTGTGTTTGATTTGGTTAAAGATGGGGTATGTTTATCATCCCTAAAATGATGATCGATGGAAAATACTCATGACATCAACACAAGACAGAAAAGAGGCACACATTTCCTGAAACTAAAGACAGCTTAAACTCAAGCCACGCAGGTACCTATAGTAGGGGTCCCTAATGTCGTAGGTACATTAAGAAACCCTACTATAGGTACCTGTACGAAGAAAGAAACAAAAAAAATTAGTAATGAAAACACTTTGGTAAAAAAAGAAAAGTATTTTCTTATGCAACTGATTATACTATACAAGGTGTAAGGGACAGCCCTCCACAAACTTTAAGGGCTTGCTCAGTAGACGAAACTGAACAACCTTCCACAAAAAATTTTTTTAGGAAAAGAAAAAAAAATCCGCCTCACCAAAGAAAATTATAAACTTCATTGGACAGTTTGTATGGAGATTGGTTGTTCAGTTTCTTCTACTGAGCAAGCCCTTAAAGTTTGTGGAGGGCTATCCCTTACACCTTGTATATGATTGTTTTTTTTTTTTCTTTAAAGTGTGCGCCATGTTTAACGCAAATAAACTCTTTTTCTTTCTTACTTTCTATTATCTATATATCCTCTTCTTTTAGTACAAATTTGGTATCTGGGTAGAAAATGCGACTGTTGAGTGTGGGATCCTGGGATTCAATTCTCGGGTCAGGCATCATAGCACTGTTTCTATTAGATTATTGTAAAGCCGTTGATCATACGTCTGATGTCTTTCTAGGTGTGTCGGATCGCCGTCCAATCGGGACTATGAGAGTAAACGAACAGAGAGTGCACCTGTGTTTGCGCTCACACTCGTGAATGAATATACCCTCAGCATTTAGCCAATCAAAGATTGATTCGGAAATTAGTTCGTTCCCTTCTAAACCACTCAAATAAAGATATAGTTATAGAATCTATTTATCTAAGTCCCATTTCCATACATTACATGACACAACATTTACTCGAACTTTTTCGTATATTTCATTATTCTTTAAACAAATATAAAGAAACACCTGCCGCCAAAAGTTAAACGTTTTTATTTTATTATACTTCCGTACAAATAACAGAAGCATGTTTATATAATTTATTACTGTTATTTATGTTAGTTCACAAAACCAAATGTCATTTAGTCGTGTCGTTTGTGGTTATGACATTTGAATTAAAGGTTTTTGTAATAACATTTAACACGCGAACTATATTTGTGACCACGTGTTGCATAAACATGAAAAGCTATTTAGGAGTGTGAAATAATATTACTAATTTATTTATCAAATTATAATGATTGCGTGATACGGCCTATTTCTAGTAGCATTAAAATTGATTTGCGTTATAATAATAATAATATAATATTCCACAAGTATCACACAACGCCATCTAGTCTCAAGCTAAGCAGGGCTTGTGTTATGAGTACTAGACAACTGATAAACATACTTATATATTTCTAAATACATACATACTATAGATAAAGTACACCCAGACCCAGAACAAATGATCATGCTCATCACACATAGATTTGTCCTGGGTGGGAATCGAACCCACGACCTCCGGCATAGCAGTCAGGGTCACTAACCACTAGACCAACAGGCCTGTCGTTGTTTATATGTTTGGTTAATAAAAGCGCAAGTACCAATGGCATTCATTCCGCGTTTGGAATTTTATATTTTATTTATATATTTACTAGGTGTTGCCTTCGGTTTCGCTATTGTGATAGTAGAAAAATAACCCAAGGAAACTTTCGGGATAAAAAGTAGCCTGTGTAATATTAAAGGATATGATCTACTTATGTATTAAGTATCATCGAATGGTGGGATGAGTCTGCCAAATATCAGCTTGATGCCCTGGAGTCGATTGAGAAGCGAGCTCAGAGAATCATCGGTGATGATGCACTTGCAAAACTTCAAAGTCTTGAGCATCGACGCCGAGTTGACGACGTTGAGACCTACGGCGTTGCCATCGGTTTATTGTGGATATCCCGCCCATACCATACAAAGCGTTTTGGGAACACATTCATTATGCGTACAGGTAAGGAGTGGAATTTCCTGCCGGGGCCTGATTGCTACAATCTAAGGGTCTTTAATTCAAAAATGAATAAGTTCCTTCTAGGCAAGCATGCACCATTGTCACAGATTACTGAATAGTTACTACGTAACAGATACTTCACTCAGTAGAAAATTTCCAATACCTATTACGATAATTGCCTACTCCCTCGCGTCAACAACCACTGTATGCTAAAATGCGCCTAAATGCTCAAGCGTACAGCAGTGATTGCTTCGCACCGCGCGATTCCACAGTAATCGCAGGGCTGCCTCTTCGATAAAATTAAATTAACATAACTTTTTATCTATGTTATTGAGAACTGTGAATATGTTCTGACTTTTATGTGGCAGTTAAAAATTTTATCATTTATAAAATATTTAACCAACTTAAAAAAAAGGAGGTGATCAGACATACAGGCCAAACTGAGAAGTTTGACTTGTATGGTTTGTAGGTATGTATGTTTGTGCGCGATAATCTCGCGTTTGGCTAAACCGATATCGATGCGGTTTTCAGAAAAGGATTTGTTACATTTAGGAGAACGTTTTAAAATAAGTATAATACTTCTTAGTTTGATGATGATCTTCGGAGATGTTCACTAGAAATGAAAAAAAAAGCCTTAAAAAAAGAGAACCGACTTCAAATAAAGCACTAAGCCAAAGGAGGAGGCCGAACGCATCAGGCAACGGCGTTATCGCCGCCGCCGTCGCCGGGATTCTGATCCCGATTTCCGGCCAACGTAGACGCGGGCTTGCGGACGGTGAGCAATGGGTAGCTCACTGTCCGGCCGTCCGGTAACTGTCCGGACCAAGCCCAAGTCGTCGACGGCGCGCACTGTTCCCGCGCGCCTCAAGGAGTTGTCAGCAACAGCAGGGACCCAGCCGGGTCGAAGCCTACTGGGGCCAGGGTTATCCGAAAGGGCGCTCGAGCCCCGGTATGAAGGCTAGAAGGAACGGGGTGGGTCTTTTAGTCAGTAAGAGTCTGACACTATCTCCCGCTCCGCCCAAGGGCGGGGGATGTCAATGCATGATTTTTTCCCACCATAAAAAAAAAAAAAAAAAAAAAAAGCCGTAAGAAATAATTTGTTTTTTTTTTTATGTTAGTGCTAACAGCTGGTAATTACGAATCGAAAAAGCACCGACATCAAAGAAGAAATTATTAATAAAATTGAACGGCGTGCGCGCGCTTCGCTTGCGAAAACCGCACTGAATTCGATCCGCCGGCGGACCGAGACCGCTCGGCTGGGCGGTAGGCACTTATAGCGCGCAAGTACATGGAGTGACGGAGGCCTGCCATTGTCGGCCACATTATCGCTTAATTTGGTCAAACGCGAGCCTATAACAATAATAAAAAGTTTAGCTTCAGTTTCATAAAAACAGAGACATTAGACATTATTTTCGTCTGATGGTCAAAAAACCGTAGTCGCTTTGCGAAAAGTTGTTATCACCCTCTTGAGTATAATATTAAGCGTGTCATTTACCTGTAATTATTTTGGCACTTGACATTTAGCTTGGCACGTTCCAAATAGGGACAAAGTAATACTGCTTGGTGCCAAAAATACGTTTGATATGAAGTTCCTTGGCCTACTTACAACTTTTTTTTATTATTATTTATAGGCGACGATGTGTAAGTACGCTTGCCTAGAAGTAACCTATTCACTTTTGATTTAAAGACCCCTAAGTTGTAGCTATCAGGAAACACAGACTCCGGCAGGAAATTTCACTCCTTGGCTGTACGCACAATAAATGTGTTCCCAAAACGCTTTGTACCTATGAGTGGAACGTCTACCATGTACCGGTGGCGCAACGCCGTAAGTCTTGTGATCCGATGATGAAACGGATTTGGCGGAATTAGATTGTGCAATTCCAGTGCAAACTCGCCGAAATGTAGACGATAGAAAACCGACAGGCTAGCAACTCGGCGGCGATGCTCAAGACTTTGGAGCTTCGACTCTACAAGTGCATCATTGCCAATGATTCTCTAGGCTCACCTCTCAATCGACTCCAGGGCATCAAGCTGGTATTTGGCAGACCCATCCCAAAGATGAGAACAGTATTCCATACACGATCGAATTTGGGCTTGATAAAGATTGAGCAGCTGTTCCGGTGTAAAACACCGTCTCACCTTTTGCTAAGATTCCCAATTTTTTGGCAGCCAGTTGCCAGTTGCTTTGCCTCGATGTATGAACCGAAATTGGGTGTAGATGACAAAGTGACAAGAAGCTCAAGGTGGTCGGTTATCGGCACGGTCACACCTCGGAAAGATGGAGCTGGGTGTAATTGACTCCGTTAAGCAGAAAAAAGATATGTCTGTGTTTTAGCTGCATTGAACTTGACCAGATTGGCATCGCCCCAATCGGAGACCACCTTCAAGGACGAGTTCAGGCGTTCAACCATAGCCTCTGGAAGTGGCCGGATCAAAGACACACTAGCTCGTGCATCAGATGCATATCTCTCAGCAACAGTGCTGTAGTCTGCATACCCAAAGACACCGGGTTTAAGTAGGTCATTTATGTGCACCAAAAACAGTGATGCCGAAAGCACTGACCCCTGAGAGACCCCGGCATTAATATCCATTTGACCGGACGAGCAGCCATCAATAACCACTCGGATGGATCGATCCCTGAAGAAGTCCGCGATCCAATCACACAAACCAGTGGGTAGACCGAAGGAAGGAAGCTTAGCAATAAGCCTTTCGTGCCAGACCTAATCAAAAGCCTTCGAGATATCAAGGGAGACGGCAACCGCGTACCCACGCTTCTCGACGGCTTCGCTCTAGATGTGAATGGCATACGCTAGAAGGTCCCCAGTATTTTGACGAAAACCGTATTTCTGGTCACTGAGGATGTCGTTAGATTCTAGGTATTCCAGAAGCTTCTGGTTAAGCACCTGTTCCATACTCTTACAGACGACGGACGTAACAGAAATGGGTCGGCAGTTTTCCGGGTCAGCTCGACTGCCCTTCTTTGGATACAGGCTGCACGTTAGCTTGCTTTCAAGCAATCGGTGCTTTACCAGTCTCATATGAGAAGCGAAATAGGTGTGTCAAAATTGGAGATAATTCAAGCGCACAAGTTTTTAGTATTACCGCTGTTATCCCGTCGGGGCCACTGGCTTTGTTCACGTCAAGGTTACGCAAGACCCTACGAACGTCCTTTTGATGGATACGAGCGTCTGACATACTCGTCACGCATCCATTAGGATAAGCAGGTGGCCGTACGTCACCAGAATTCAGACGAGAAGATTCTGCAAAAAATAGAGGTAAATAAGTTTGCTTTCTTTTAAATGGTGTGGGCCAGCGATCCATCGGGTTTCAGCAGTGGCAAAAGTGAAGGGTCGTCAGAAGTTGGATTCAACCAACTTAGCCAGGGACCAAAACGCTTTACTACCTGCAGGGTTTGAAGCAAGTTTGCTTCCAATTCGGCTTACATGATCGAACCGAGACCTCCTCAACACCTTCTTGCAGGACTTGGCAGCCCCGTTAATGGGCTTCTTCTTTTGAGCCACATCGCTTGCTTTGCGCATACGAGCTTCAACCCAAACTCGGTATGCCGCGTGTTTAAGCGCGTCTGCGCGATCACACTCGGCGCCGAACCATGGATGAGCTTATCAAGACATTTTTACGTCAGAGAATGGGATAAAGTACATGGAGTACTTTATCCCATTCTCTGACCCCTGTCACAACACATCCGTCACGGCATCTGCGCACGACGAAGCATCCTCCGAAGAAAAGCAAGTGAGCTGCCAAGGATAGCATGCGAAGAAAGACCGCAAGCCATCCCAATCTGCTGACCTGTATCGCCAAACCCACTGGTTGCCTCTAGGGCTGGAATCGGGCGGGAAGTAGACAGACACAGTTTTAAACAGACAATGGATCATCCAAGGAACTCTGTTTATTTATTTATTAGTAGAACACCCATCAGCTACAATACATGGATATGAGACATTGAGCCATTGAGACGAAAAGTAGCAGAAGACTAAGTCCCATATTACAGAACGTCACTCAAAACTCAAGCGCTACTTAAAACTAGTTTCAACCAATCAAATGACTTGGATCTAGTTTTAAGTAATGCTTGAGTCTTGATTGCAGTTTTGAAATACGGGTCTTAGTATCACTAACAAGAACGATAAAAAGAAAATATTTAAAGCTAAAAATATTTAAATATACCTTAAGTACATTTAGCACTTTACACTTTTAAAAGAGTCAGTATTTAGCCAAGTGCGTGTAGATTAGGTTTTAGGGGAAAATGAGTCCTATGAGAACTCTTTATAATACCAAATCTTTATAAATAAGTCCTTACTCGCTTGCATCTTGTCTTGTATGAATTACGTCTGCAGTGAGAAGAGGAAGAAGGAACAAGAGATAGGCGATTTAAATCTTATCGATCTCTGGAGGACATTGAAGTGCAGTTTATGCAAGAGATCAGGACAGTCAATCTCGGTAAATATAATTTTTAGTAGAAGAGTGCAATCAGTTAGTCGACGACGAATTATAACTGATTGTAAATAAAATTTCTTGCAAACATTTAAGTGATATTATCAGAATGGTATGGTATACGCAGCTGAAAACAAAAAAAAAAACGAATAAATCTCATAGCTACTGTTATGATAAACATAACAGTGTAATTTGTATACACCACAAATAAACTAACACCGAAATCCTACGTCTCAATAATTTTCAAAATCCAAACTAACAAAATGTAATTTTAGTTCGTCACAATATCCATACATCGTAAAGAGATGGTAACAGGTGTCTTTAATTTAGAAATATAAATCAACCACTTTACCAAGACCTTCCCTTCCAATTTTTGTGTGAATATGAATGGGTCACAAAAGGGTTGTATCATGTATGGTGATGTATCAAGTTGAGCTGGATAGTGTAGAATTTACTGTAAGGGACTTAAATTAAGGGGGTTTCAAAGGTTGAAGAGCGGGATTAGCTGAACACAGATTATTGGAATTGTTCGACTTTACAGCCGAAATCCGAGCTCTTTAGTTTTGGGAACACTGTTGTTAATTTAGATTATGTGCCTTTGTTTTATGTAAATTTAACGTTGATTAAGTATTGGTAGCGTGTGTAAGGGATACGGTTCAGAGTAGTTAATTGAGCCGATATGTTAGCTGAACCCTTCGTATATTTAAAATACTGATTAGCCTGTTACCCTAAACAGTATTAAAGATTTATCAGTACTATTAAGTGGTCCCCAATTATGTCTGTTTTATGTATCAATCTGTTTGTTTGTTTCCGATATGAAGCAATTTTCACAATTTATTGTAGCAAAAATTGCTACATAAACAACCTAGGTAACGTTATGCTTTCCCCGATTGCGGTACTTCTGCCCAAACTATGTCCTATTTCTTGAAATGTCCCAAATATTGGTTTATCTGCACCCTTAATGAGCAACACCTCCGATACTGCAATTAATGTATCCATCTACTGATTGCACAATATGATAAAATATACCAATCGCCTGTTTGTTAATACAAAAACAAGAAGATCAGACGTTATTTCAGTATTCATCATAATATTTCTATCTACCATCTGTCACACCATTCATACGAGTATATTCCATCAAACAAGTATTTAGTTTACGAATACCAAAAACTAAAGCATCAATTACAGCACACAATATTCAGACAAGCTTAGTCTAAGAAGCCAAGGCTAAACTGTCACTGTAACTGTAACTGTGTGGCTGAATTCAGCGACGCTTACTGTCTTAAAGCATGAATATCGAGTAGTGTAATAAGAGTTAAACTATTCAATCTGCGCACGCGTCCTAAGGGAGCGGACGTGAGCATGCGTGACGAATATTTCATTCATATACGCATGCATAATAATTATATATATTACTCTACTCTTGATCCTACTTTATTTTATTAAAACCCCAAGCAAACTTCGGCTATTGTCTTACTATTGTGTCTCTAATTGACGGTATTTGAAAGGAAAAAGGTAGTTTATAAATCTGATGGTTCCAAAACGTTCAAAACTGGCGTATCAGATAAATTCTCTCGTAAAAGCAAATATTATTTTATTACGAGTTATTGTTACTCTTCTTTGAATTAGCAGTCAAATTTATTGCATTGAATACTACGGCAATCTTTTAGGGCTTTCAAAGTGAAGGTTTCATTACAACCAACGATGTCGACGTCTCGCGTGCGAATGAGCAAACCCACGTTTTTCAGACTGTATCGCGTATTAAATTATGCGTAGTCTAATAGGTGCTTAACACCTGGATTTCAGATCGAAAATGTCTTCGTTTTACTATTTAAACATAAATAAATGATGCAATTGGCTATCAGAAATTCAGCACTCATTAAGAAACATTGGTAATGATATCCTCGTCAAGTCAAAGTCTGTTAGCCTGTCTGTTTTCTATCAGTTGCATTTCGAGGAGAGTGAGTCGGAATCGCATAACTTAATTCCACTAAGTCCGTTCGTCATCGGATTACCTGATGCACAGCGAAGCGCTACCGGTACATCGTGTATATGCACAATACGTTTTGGGAACACATTTACTGTTCACACAGCTAAGGAGTGGAACTGTCTACCAGAGTATGTTTTTTTTTTTAGAATATAATATCGTTCATTTAGTAAAATGGCACATTTAAATTAAAGTACCTATATGAAACAATTATAACGCATACATTGCATTTTTGCCTGAACTAGGTTGGACCTGTATATCAGGTAAAAAAAATTACTAAGAACTTTAAATTAAATTCACTATATTAAGTAACCTAAATTTAATTAACTACCTACATTTAATTAACTAAAATGAGATCTTCTATCTCTCCGTAAGAGATGCTGAGTAAGTGTTGCATAATAATCTTTTTACAGGCTATAATAATTTAATTTATACAAACCTAATTTTCTATTTAATCTATTGTACAGAAATGCGTCTAAAAATGTGAAAAACCTTTTTACGAAGACATATTTTGGAAAAGTATTGGAATTGCATACAATATTATTCCGTCTCTTATTGGTAATTTCAGGGTAGTAGGAAATCGTGGTATGCTGTTTTAATACCAGACGCATGATGAAAAGCTGGCGAACAGTCAGTACATTGCAGGACCTGTGTAGCAAATCTGTGAGATAGAGGAATGGATAGAAATTAGCTCCTTTTAAAATGGCTCTCTGAGCTCTTTCAAGAGGTAACAAATAAGTCTTTGGTGCTCCGCCCCAAGAGGTATTACAATATTGAATTACAGATTGTCCGAGTGCCAGATAAACTTGGGTTATCAGTTTTGAGTCTGCAATTGCTCGCAATTTTTGAAAAATAAAGATTAATTTGCGCACTCTTTTAACTTAACTTTCAATATGTGGTCTGAAGAAGAGTGTTTTGTTAATAATAACCCCGAGATATTTAATATCGCATGTTTTAAGGATAAAAGGACAATTACATGTACTGACTGAGCGGAATCCACATTTGTGGGTGTATTTCCTAATAGCTGCAACCGGTTTTAAAGTTGAAAGGTAATACGTTGCTCTTTGAAAATTGTGAGCCTATCCATGATTAAAATAGAAACAAAATACGAACTATGGATTTTACAATTTATAAAAATATTTTTTCTATATTTTATATTTCAGATGTAATAATCCCTACGTGAAAACTTAAGTGAATTACTTTACTCAAGTTTTCACGTAAATTGTCAATCCCTAGCTAAGTTTTCACGTTAAATATTTACAGAATAGACCTGTAGTTGACGTTTTGTGTAAGCAATAAAGACTTATTAGCTAGTTGGCAGCCTTTACCCACACTAATAGGATCGATATTTCTGCCAACAACAGACTCCCTGGCTTAATTGGCAAAGCCATATCGGGCTCAAATGGAAGTAATTAGTAGTATAACCCAACTTAAGCTAGAGATTACACCTATTAGGAGATAAAATTTCAAATATAGAAATAAATCATTTATTTTGTGTAAAAAAGAAAGTACAACACATAAAGGCATCGTAAATCACAACATCGCTTACCATCAGATGTGATAGTGGTCAAGCGCGACTCTATAAATTTTTACACCAGGTTTTTTTTCTGACATAATTACTTTACAGTTTTTACATTTCCTGTATTTGTGCCATAAGACCTTGCTTTAGGCAAAATTTCGGAATTCTAGGTCAACGGCAAGTACTCTATAAATTTTGATTCTCGTGACAGTGTCGAAACACACATCTTTTTTTTAACGCAGAAGTATGTTTTTTTCGCAGCTTCAAGGGACCGCAGATCTGAGTATATGGTTTTAATTTCAACTCGATTCTTCCGAGATAAAGGGTCTTGACAGACAGAAAGACGAAAAAAGATCCTATAAGGGTTCTGTTTAATCGTTTTGAAGTACGGAACCCTAAAAATAAAATCTCTCTCTCTTTTGCCTAGCCTTGTTCCTTTATTTGGGGTCGGCTCTCCTCGTACCGCGGCGCCAGGACGCTCGGTCCCGGGTTGTCTGTATATCTAGTTCTGCCCGCTTGGTATCCCTATTTACGGTTGTCCACCACGTAGAAAGTGGTCTCCCTTTGCCTCTCTTTTTATTAGGAATGGCTAAAGCCCTTTGAACGCAATAGTCGCTGTCTCGCCTCATCACATGTCCAAACCACCTCATACGACTCTCCGTCATCTTTTCTGTTATGGGTGCTACCTTGAATGAGCCCCTTATGTACTTATTTCTCACTTTATCAAGTCTTGTAACTCCCGTTGACCACCTGAGCATATTCATCTCGTTTGTGTGCATTCTTTGTTCATGTTTACAAGCCTAAAAATAAAATAATAATTTAAAAAGCCGTACATAGGTCCTCCTTAAGTTAGTGAACGTATGAGAAATGAAGATATTCGCAGGAGAACCAAGGTTACCGATACAATCCGAAAAATCACTTAAGCTAACTACCTATCGCTTAACTAGCTGAAGTGGCAGTGGGCAGGGCGTAATGCTCATAGAACAATTAATGGTTGATAGGGCTGGAAGTTTCTGGAGTGGCGACTACGTACTAGAAGACGTAACGTTGGAAAGCCTCCTACAGGTGTACTCAAACTCATGTGATAAATCAAACACTTCAGGGTAAATTGTATAAATATTTTATTCACTTTGATCAACACAATTTCATACTTATCGTTCTATTAACAATCATTTACAAATACACAGATTAGTCGGACATGTTTTCTGTTCAACAACTCAAAGCAGACTGACTCTGTCCAAAATGACAGTTACAAACTCAATGTTTCCCTACCACAAACTTTCACAAACACTCGGTCGACTAACCGACCAATCAGAGCAAAGTAAAAAGTACGTAACATTAATTGACTAACTAATATTCATTAGAGTTTATCTAATAATTAACTGCAAGTAAATATTTCATTTTAACAATAATGATATATTTATACAAAACAAATCCATAAAGTCTAATATTATAAATTATTACTTAATGTCTACAACGAATATCTAAAGTTCATGTAACTACTAGCGCCATCTATCGCTTATCATTGGAAGTTGAACGATTTATGAATATTTTCTTTAAAAATCATTACACTTATGACCTGGTGAGATTCGAGAGAAACAGAAGAATCCAAGACGCACAGCACCAGTCGTTTTGGTGACACTTAGGGAGATACGACACTTAGAAGCTTGTGTCCAACAGTGGACGTCTTTCAGTCTGTAATGGTGAACTACGTTGGTTGGGGTCTGTTCATTCTACCTACATGAAGCTGAATGCCAGTAATTTAAAAGGCGCCTATATGATGAAAACAACCTATTATTTGGGTGACACGATAGCATATGGCAAGACTTGTAGGTATTAGATTCCCTAAATTCTGACTATCCGTAAGGACTGTCAAAATCGATTCATTCTAGCCAAAACTAACAGCTTAAACGTGTTTTTCGAGGCATCGAGTAATCTTAGTATGCTAAATTGACCGGCCTCGGTAAACGTTGCAGATCGATCCGTAAAGCTGTTATTATATTAGTCTCGAGCTTGTTATGGTCAACTATCTATTCATAAAATATATGTCAAGTGCTTTTAGAAATAAACCCAATATTAGATGCAGCGTTTGTTTATTCTCCATCCCTAACAGGATACTTTTAATTCCGGGAATAGAACAGCGAATACCAGATGCTGCTATTCTTTCTATTGAATCCCGTAAGTGACTAATTAGTTATACTTCTGTCGAGAATAGAATAAACTTTAACTTTCTTTCTATCTTTTTCTTTCTTTCTTTTAACTTTCTTTTTAAAGATGTTGTGTTGTTGACTTTTAAATAGTTCTGTCACGTTCAGAGATGTCACTGCAGTCGAACAGTTTTGTGGTTTGAGAATCAGAGCGTAAAGTCCCACAAATTCCATTGAAAAGGGGGAATCTTCCGAACAGACGGGTGTTAGGTCTGGTTCTGGCAACTGCTCTATAGTTGATTTTGGGCTGTTGTATAAATTCTAGTCTGAAAAACTTTGGTGCATGGAAATGCTAGTAATGTTAGCCTCGCGATGCAAGATTTTGATTTTTTATAGTTCCTATGTGGCGTCATCGCTTCTACCCGTTGGACTTTTAACTATTTGTAATAAATAATGCCTCTGATTAATGAAAAAAAAGAGACGGGAAGGACGAAATTAATTTTATAAAGCTTCGTAAGAAAAAAGGTTGCAGTCTGCAAAACTCGTCCAGATTAAGACGATTAAATGAACTTCGATTTGACATTCCATTAATGGATTATATTATTTTCTGTATTGTTAAATAATATGACTTTTGATTTATTCTCAATTATAATCAATAACTCTAAATTAAAGGTTACAAAATTGTTTGCGATTTCAGACTCGACAATTAAAAAAAAAAGGTGTTTATGTAATCATGAAAATTTTCACCCCTGAAAGAATACCAATAAATCATAATTATATTATTATAGATACATAATCAATTGAGTAAATTCAAATATACCTTAACTAAAATAATCATTTCACCTTTTTTTGCCAACCTGTTAAGTGAGACTCCTGGGCTTTTTTCTACTCCTTCCATCTTTTGCAGGCCCATGCTTTTTCTTTTCAATTCTACCTAAATCTGTCTACTCCATAATACAGTTTATTTACTTTTTAAGGGCTATGCTCGGAGTTTTTTTGTGTGTTTGAATCAGGAATTAAGATAATCCGCAGGAGAACTAAGGTTGCCGACATAGCACGAAGAATCGCCAAATTAAAGAGGCAATGAGCTGGGCACATTACACGCAGAACAGATGGCCGTTGGAGCCGAAAGATTCTGGAGGGGCGACTGCATACCGTAAGACGCAGCGTAGCGAAGGTGTCCTACAAGGTGGATCAATGACCTGGTAAAGGTTGCGGAAATTCGATGGATGCGAAACGCACAGAACCATTTATTGTGGCAACACTTGGGGGAGGCCTCTGCGCAACAGTGGACGTCTTTCGTCTGAAATGATGATGATAATGATGAATTTTTAAAACTTGCTATACAAAATGAGTTTTACCCCTGCGATTAGTACCCTGAGAAAACCTAAGCAGAAAGCTAATAATATCTAACACAAAGACAGAACAAATGAACGACCTTAGCCTTTTGACGCCAAGACACTAACACTCCACACATGCCCTAATGACTACCATCAATTAAAGCATTAGTTCCCTTGTAATGCTTCCATTGTCCTACGCGAGCTTCAAAGGCTGTATGTAAAAGGCGACGCAAATAGAAATTATTGTAATGAATACAGTGTTAGAATATTAGAACCGCAAAAAGATGTAATATGTTATATAATATTACTGTTTGTCGATGACCTGGTGAAAGTAACCGAATCCGATGGATGCAAGCTGCACAGGATCGGTCGTTATGGCGACATTTGGGGGAGACCTAAGTCCAATAGTGGACGTCTTTCGGCTGAAATGACGATGATGATGATGCTTTGATAATGTTTGTCGTTTGCATGACGAAACTAAAAATGATTATTCTAAATGAAAAATTAGTTGAATAACCTGAAGATGATTTTCAAACACCATTTCAATAATATTCTACTTGACGTTCATAGATTTATTATTTTCTTGTGTTTCATAATATTATGTCCCCTGGTTGATCCCATACTAAATTTTTGAATTTCAATATTGCTATTCCTAATTTCACTTCTGTCATGTCTTTTGACATATATAGTGTGTGTCACCAAAAAATTGCAAACGCCATAATATTGTAAAATTTTAATAAAAATTTTTATTAGATACTGTTATGTTGAAAACTAGGTAATGAATTGGGATGTTATTTATCATAATATGCCTACAAAACTTTTTTTTTTTCAAAATTTAGAGAAATTAAAATATAATAAAGACTGATTACAATCATGCGAAGTCTGCAATTTTTCTGTGACATATACAAGCTTAAGACAAATCGATTGACGAAAAATTATCGAAAACAAATAAGTATGCATACATATTAGACCGACAAACACATCACTTTTCTTGGTGTCACGCAGTCAGATAAAAATAATAGTATAATCTTAAAACAATACGTTAAACAACAACGTCACATCGAAAAATTTTAATAACACTGACAATTTAATTTATGAACAACAAAATTCATATTTTATTTTACAAACTCACATTTAGTACTCATCGGTCAGTAACGAGGTGGTTTGAAGAGGTCATCGACGGAAAATATTATCTACGCTAAGAAACTTTATATAATAATAATTATGATAAATGATTTTATTGATCTTAACTACTTGTGTAATTTCCAAAACTAATTAAACCAAAGGAGTTTGAAGATTGTTTAAATATTCACCTACTTAGAAATATTCAAAATAATAATAAACAATAAACACTTTTTTAAGAATGCAGTTGAAAACAAATTCATTGCTCAGCCACCTAAATTCTTCCATTTCCACAACGTGCCCCGTGTCGCATTAGTCTTCCATCTAGGACGATGGGTCTAAGAGCTACCTGTCACCCCCTTCCCCCTTCACAGTCACCCTCTGGTCTGCCTTCCCTTCTCGTTGAAACGTCTTAAGCCTCTCTTTGCGAAGTGGCATTTGGCTTGCAGTAATCCTTTTTTGTTTAGCCGCGCTTTAGATCCCGTACCGTAACGTTGTCGAGTTACCTCTAATAAGGTATAGTGATACTTGCATGTATGCAAAGACATTAAATATATACTACCAATAGACAGGACATAGCGAACAAAAGCCCAAACCGATACTTGTTACTTGGTAGTAACAAGTCGCTCAGTCTAGTGTGACACCCCTAAACGTCAAGTCGTGTTTGCATCCGCTTTAGGCACTAAAAGAAAATCATTTTCTGAGAAAATGTGCTGAGTTGCGCATTACGCTATTGCAAATTTTGTTATGGTAAAATTATTCGACCTAACTTCGGTTTATTTTCGTAAATATTCTTGGTATTTACGCAGTAATTAATTAAAATTCAACAATTTCCATGAACAGTTTTAGAACATTAGATAGCGCCATCTATTGCTGGAAAGTTTAACCTTATCTAGCACACACCAGTGGCGTAGCGTGGGTTTTCGCCGCTTGGGGTCGACCAGAAATACGCCGCCCTTTGTTGTTTATTATGTTTAAGAACACCAGTATTAAGAACGACTGCAGGTATTCCGTCGGGGCCACTAGCTTTATTCTTACGTACGTCTTTCTGATGGATACGAATATCTGACATACTCGTCACATACCCATCAGGAGAAACAGGGGGCGATGCGTCACCGGAATTCAGACGCGAAGATTCCGCAATAAGAGAGGCAATTAAGTTTGCTTTCTCCTCAGCGGTATGAGCCAGAGACCCGTCGGGTTTCAGCAGTGGCGGAGGTGAGGGACGGCAGAAGTTCGATTCACTCGAGTTTGCCAGGGACCAAAACGCTTTACTACCAACAGGGTTTGTTCCCTATTCGGCCAATGTGGTCAAACTGAGACCTCCACAACACCTTAAGAGTCACGTCACTTGCCTTGCGCATACGAGTGTTGGCCCAAGGTCGGTATGCGCGTGTTTAATCGCGTCAGCGTGAACACACTCAGTGCCAAGTCATGGTTGAGCTTGTTCCGACATTGTTACGTCAGAGAATGAACTTGGATTAATAAAAAGCAATATACCTGCTGCAGCACGCAGGGTAGACTTAACATCGACATCAAAATTTGCTTGGCACGTACGTAACATTGCGCTCGCAATTTCGAATATCTAAGTTTTTTTTTCCAAATAAATAAATTGGCGCTTTCTGCCGCCTCCTTTCGTATGACGCCTAGGGCCATGGCCCCCACCGCCCTCCCCTCCCCAAGCTACGCCACTGGCATACACTGAAGCTTCTACCACGAGCTCATAACGTGATCTATTTTACGACCTAAACCGAACTGTTAGATCCTTTTTCATTCGTACTACTGACATTTTAACATATCATGGTAAAGCTCCTGGCCACCTACCGAGCAATAGTTGAATTTATACAAATTTTGACAAATTTAATTCGCGTGATTGCTATTCAAAGCTAGATGGCGTCAGTGAGAGATAGGATGACAGTTTTTCTAAGACATTTCTCCTGATAGCCGCTCTATTGTATCTCTTTAAATCTCTTTGCATGTATGTATATGTGGTGAGAAGAAGCGTGTTAGTGGTGTTATGATGTCCAAAAAACCTTTGCTGTTTGTAGATTCCATTTGTTAATTTTATTTTTTATGTTTACACATGAAAACAATAAACGATCATCTACTTATATAAATAAAAATCAATGCTTGTATGTTTGTACTCTCTGCTTGCCTAAATTATTGATCAGATTGTGATGTAGCTTTGGGAAGGTATTCTGAAGATGGCCAAGACGGTTCCTGGTTCAAAAATCTACATAAATACATAAAAGAGAATGTATCACCGAAAGAGCTGAATCGATTTCGACTTCAGGACTTTCACTGACGGATAACTGATGTTATGAGGAGTAACTAAAGCTACTACTAATTTTCCCATGAAAACGGGATTCTAAAACTAGGAGATACGTCTTCGAAACAGTTGATCCAATGGATTTGGACTTTCACTGGGATATATTTATCGTTATAATGGGTAATTTAAAGCACATAAGTGCATTTTTACGGAGTTGACGCGGATAAAGTCTCGGGTAACTTCTTCTTCTGAGTCGGTACACTCTTGCCAGAGTGATCGTGATCATCACTGTGAATCATGATAAGTGATCATCCTTGTAATGCGGCGCCATTCATCGCGGACTGCAGCTTTCCGGGTACATTCATAAACCGAGCACTTAGTTGCGGCCTTGATCTGGTCTGTCCATCTCATTGGTGATGTCTGTATCGGGTAACAGCTAGTTCATTATAAATAAGAGTACAAATAAACAGTTTATTTTTAAAATCATTTCTTCAAACAGACTTGTGAAAAGCGAGATTTTTAAAAATGAAGACGATATTGTGTAAAAAAGATGAAAAGAAGAGTAAGTATGTAAAATCTTAAACTAAAGTCTCAAATAAACCTTTTTGAGTGCCGTAGCTAGTTCAGCAAAGATAATAAAACTTCAGTAGACTATAAACTGTTTATTAAATTGTACGAGAGTACCGAGGATTACTACAAATAATAGATACTCGCGTTTATGAAGCAAACATATAAAAAACCGGCTATAAAGTGGCAACAGAAATCCTACATTATCTGTGTAAATTTCAACTGTCTAGCTGTCATGGTTCATGAGATACTTGTAATGATACTTAGTAATAGGGTTCCGTTTTACCATTTGGGTAAGGAACTCTAAAACAGGTAGGATGTGCGAGCGTGGACGTTCTTCAAGGCGTGAAACAGCTGACTGACAGCTCGATGAACGCACGCGCTCCAGCGAGCCGCGCTACAACGGACGTGTTGAGACTGCATGCCATATATATATGCCATCAAAAACATATAGTAAAATAAAAAGGCTTGCAACTCAGTTCTTCTACCGTGAAAAGTTGTGAGATCCATGTAATACCAAGTCGGTTAATTTATTCAGTACCTTATGATCTAGAACCTTGATGACCTAGATTGACTTCGCAACCGGACTAAACAATCTAATTTAATATACGTATAATAAAATAAATAATGTTAATATTATCTATTGAAGTTAATATTTAAGTTTTTTTTTTTTTAATGTAAAAGAGTGTTTACTATTTGCAAAATAAACACAGGTTTATTTTTTTTCTTAAATGTTTACTAACACAGACGGACAATACGAGTATTATAAGTAAGTGTTTTTGAACTATTTCGAAAGGGTTTAACCGAGTTTTATTATTTTTGTGTATGTTTGGTAAATCTAAGAATGGGTCATAGCCTATTTTTTACTCTCTTACCACCCCCCACTCGCCATTTTTTCTATGATAATTTATATAGTAGAACCACGTTTGCTGAAACAGCTAGCACTTATACAAATATGTCGGCGAAATCAATAGTACGAAAGCTTGCGTCGGTGAAGTCAGTTTGACAACGAGACGAAACGTTGCGTGACATACACACCGCTTGACAGCATCAGAGCTGAGTTCGGGCGAGCCGAACATATAAAAGTTGCAACCGCACACTGCCACGGCCTCCTTTTTTTTGTCAGCAGCTACGTGAATAACACTAATCTAGAAACTATCTCTCCGCTCTTTGTGTATTGAACACCTTAAGCCTACATCATACTAAATCAGTTGCGTCATCTGCAAAAGTTTGTTTATTGTTCGTTACCCACTCATCACTCACACAAATGTTCTCTGAAGGACATTCTCACTGATCGGCATCGAGAGCCAATATACATTTTGAAACTATATTGAAAGGTTTCTGGAAATCATGTATGACAACCATGGAATTCCATTAGATATAACGAAGAGTCACGTTACCAAATAGAGGCCCTTTGATAAAGCTGTCTGGCTACTATGAATACGTATTCGTATTGAGAGTGCATCTTTTGAAATGCAAATAAATTGACTTTGGTTTTGATTTAATTGCAAAAACGATTTATTTGAAATATACATTCCAAAATGGTGACTTAAATGGGATAGGATTTAAATGAAAATTTACTTCAAAACAAAGACTATTATTATTATCGTGGTTATTACGTCTGCGATCTGGTTTCTAGTTCTTCTTTTCTTGAGCATGTAATGACATACACGAAGATTTCACTTTTATAAGTTTATTCTCTAAGCCAGTAAACGAGGTAAACATTGATACATACCATGTCGTTGCTAGTATACAGGAAGAGGAAGTGACAAACGCTAGTGTTGCCATTATCTAATAAATAAAGAAAATTATCCGTTCACATAGGTTCAAGTTACACTAATAATTCATAGAAGCAGGTCAAAATGATACAACGACTTCGTCGAAATCTATATTCATTTCCACGAATTCACGGACTAACAGAATAACCTTCTAAACTTGTTTAGGATATTATATCAATATTTGCTTTCATATAAAGAAATAGTTGTATTGTATTAACTCTGTCTTTATTGACCTTACTATTAGAGGAGCCACTAGTCGAAAAAGAAAATGGTTTTTTTTTCGTGGTGTTGAAAATCATCTAATGACATCCCCCGCTCTTGAAGAAAATGGGTTAGATTTTGGAGTCGTACTTATATTGAGGGTTTCGTACCTCAGGTTTGTTTTAGGTGGGAAATCATCTCATAACTGCTTCCACTATAGGGAGGAGCAGGACAGACTTGTATTGCATTTCCTTGCGTTCCAGGACCCCGTGGCTATCTTTCGGACTACCCACAGTCGTATATTCCATTTGAAATTTGATATCACATTCTGCGAAAACACAGAGGCTCGTAACCAAGTAATAATATAAACGTGAGTCGATTGAAGAAGGTTAAGTTAGGTTAGCTCGCTTGCCAAATTCAATCTGCTTACGGGTGATCATTAATAGTCCTTATAAACAATAAGCCACGGACAACACGATAAGGAGCCGACCGTCTTCAGGGTGGTTCAAAACTGTTACTGTAGCCCTGGAATGGAAAGTAACTGAAAGAACACAGATGAGTTTGACACACCTTCTTGCTCTACCCACAGCGGAGGAAGTAACTTAAAGATATCATACCTCAAAAAAAAGTCAAGTGCACCGAGGGCCCCGTACTAACTTACACTGTGTAAATACTCCGACTCCCAATTGGCGTCTCAAAGATCTTTAGAAATCGCAAAAACGTAATTATAAAATTAAAAAATAAGCATCCAATCCAAAATATTAAATAATGTATTTAACTGTTTGCAACTGTTTAGGTTTAAATTTGAACTTAACATTGATAGGAAAAGGGACCGATGACGATTCAGTGTAAATTGCAACTGTGTGGCACCGATGATTAGTCATGTGTTCCGATATCCATTTCAAAATACGGTCAAACGGCCCTGTAATAATTTCTATATCAAAGTCAATTGGGGCATGTGATTGGGACAGTATTTAGCACGACGTTTGTACCAGGAGTGAAGAGCATGCTGTAGTTTTACAGTAGTTTCGTCACAGCACTAATTTGTTTCCTTAATATTATAATGTAAGCATTAATTTTTCTCTAGGCTCATGTATTCTTCTTTTTCATTTTTTTCTCTTCATTTTAGTTCAAGTAAATGGAAGTATACATTATAAAGTGTGTTTGAATAAAGAATTTTATAATATTATTAATGTAATGCTTTATATTGCACCTTCCACAATTTGTCTCTGCATCACCCAAAGGGGTTTTCTACCAGCCACCCGGTAGAAAATCCCTTAAGGCATTATGTCCGCCTCTGCACTCTTTTGTGCAAAAAGAATAAATAAAATAAATACTGTTAGAAACCGGTCTATGTGACTCTTTTTAAAAAACAAATGCTTTTTGCTGTGAGAAACAAATACACTTTTACATAAATTATCGCGAGTGCTCGGGATGAAGGATGGAAGACAACTAACTGGATGAGTAGGATGGGTGTCTGAGGAGTTGAGGAGTGATGTGTCAGCACTCTGACGGGAATCTAGCATAAGAAGCAGCTTATCTAATGTACCTTTTCTGGCTTCCTTAGCAGAGCCAGCCAGAAAAGGTACATTGGATGAAAATACAGTACGCTCACAATGGGCCTCATCAGAAGGTTTAAAGTCACCCAAACCGCGATAGGACTATGCTCGGAGTTTTCTTGCGTGATTGAATCAAAAATGAAGATATCTGCAGGAGAATTAAGGTTACCGACATAGCATGAAGAATTGCTAAATTTAAGTGGCAATGGGCAAGGCACATTGCTCGCAGAACAGATGGCCATCGGAGCCAAAAGGTTATGAAGTAGCGACCGCGTACCAGAAAATGCAGTGTTGGAAAACCTACAAGGTGGACCGATGACCTGGTAAAGGTTGTGGAAATCTGATAGATGCGAGACACACAGGACCGTTCATTGTGGCAACACTTGTGGGAGGCCAATGTCCAACAGTGGACTTTTTCGGATGAAATGATGAACAGTACGTACGACTATTTCACACTCAAGTAAACTCCTGTCGTGTTTGTAAACTATTCCGTCTAATGTCAATACCGAACGTAATGGCGTTCAAACATAAAATAACCGTGTTTATTGTTTCTGTATACATTTCGTGTGAGGTTTGCTTGCTCTTTCACTGGAAACTTTCCATTTGTTGTTTTTGAAATGGAAATTGTCTGGTGACTAAGGTTTACACAGTTCTAACAATTATTTTGTCTGAAATTAATGCGCATTGGTAGATTTGTAAGAGATGATATTTTAAGCATTTTGTTTGTTCGTACACGCTCTGCATACAAAGCCCTGATGGCACGTGTATGTCGTGAAAATTATGTAGTTTGTGTCTACTGAAATTTATTTGTGAGGATAACAGTGATTTGAAATAGGTATCGGAAATTAAGACTCATTAAATAGCTTACATGATAGTAGGTGACAAATATTTGTTGACTAAAACTTTGCTACCTCTGTTCCTTTATTTAACCGTTGCTTTCTAAGATCAGTGTAACTTTTAGTCTAAGATCCAATTAACGACCTTCATTGGTCTGTTTAATGGATGAAACGTATTTTATGACCAATTTTATATATTAAATAATATAACGCGGGTAGTTTGCCTAAGAAATTTCTGGCCAAACATTTTTTTTTTAATACATCTGTGTGTTTAACGAATAAATTTAATACTAACCGAAAGTATGAAGCCTTTAGAACATAAAAACGTTGGGTTGCCTATTTGTTTCCTGGCATAACAATGGGTTGCCAGGTATAAACAGGTGTGTTTATTTTGATATACAACAAATTGTATATCAAAATAAACGCTGTTTCATTACGAATATGATGATATAGGGTTGTCTGCAAAAAATCTGGCATGAATAACGGTTGTGCATTTTTCCAAAAAAATATTCAATTTTTAATTAATAACAGTTTGGCCAGGAATTTCTTGGGCAACCCACCCGCGTTATATTATTTAATATACTAGATTTGTCATAAAATACGTTTTATCTATTAAACAGACCGGTGAAGGTCGTTCTAAATCTTATCCTCTACTATTCAGAAAGGTTTTCGAAATTTTAATCTAGCTGCGGCCTCATCTAATTTTAATTGACCAAAAAAAATTGACGTGTAAAAGTTTTTTATAAAACCCACTTGCAAAATAAACATCATTTATCATTTAATGCTTGTTCCGTAAAATTGGATTCAACAAGACAGATACAAAACAACAATTTGTCAGTCTCAACGTAACGCAGTGATATGTGAACAAGCTGTACTGATTGCTAGTCGACTACATTAGTTCTCCTTTCTCTCACTATTGTGAATTACAGCCACGTACGATGCAGCTCCAAGTTATGTAATCTTTGACTGTGTAAATCTTTTTGTACATTGACAGTGTCGTTTTGTACATTTTACCTTCAACCGCCTTCTGAATTGCATCTGACCATATTTTCTTCCGTTTTTGAGGGTAGGATATTGTGGTGACCATGGATGGATGTTAGACGGGCATACAACTAACTTGCAAACTGGCAAGATATACATTTAAGGCTTATGTTTTAAAAAAAATCTTAGGATGGAAGATTCAAAATAATTATTGATTAGAAAATATCAGAAATATTCTAGACATAATTTTTATTACAATACATTATACAGTGCTTCTAACAATATAACATAAGTAAAATTGAACTAGAAGCCTTTCTTTTGCGTCTCCTCGCACTACAATATCATCAAATGACTTTTCTTGCTCCGGGTCTAGGTCAGGCAAAAGGCAGTGCTAGGTTTTTATTGGCTAAAACCCACCCATATTTTTCCAGTTGCCTTTTGCGTTCTAGGACTGCAATGATTCTTTGAAACAATTCCACAGTCTTGGTAGTTGATGTCTGACCATATTCAAGGCGTTTTGCCTTATTAACTGACGATTAATCTCAGAAAATCCATTTACAAAATCTTAAATATTCTAACAATCATTGCAAAAACAATCCTCCTTCCACCTTTTAAGACGTCATTATTTGAGGATATAAAGTTACGAAAACATCGGATCATTATTAAAGCGGAGCAAACATTTAAAAGAACAATAGAAAATAATACCTTTTGGGAGTAAAGTGAAAGTTAAGTGGCTTAGCAATATTGAATTACATTTCGTTACCGTTTTCGATATTTTTTTAAAGAAGAGAAATGTTCTATCAAGATTTTTAATTTTTGGTCAAGAAAAATTTGCCTTACGTAAATAAACCATAATGTTATAAAGGTGAAAGTTTGTGTGTACAATTGTAGATACCTATGTGTTATCTTTGTTACTTTTACACTCTGAAATGGCTTAACAAATCTAGACTGAGTCTTGAAATAGCACATAGAATCATTCTATCGCTAGAGTATATTTCCTTAGCTTACTATGATAGAAGCAAGTTCATATTTTTTTTTTTTTTTTGTATATTAATCCAATTTGGTTTAATATCCAAAAATTTGGTTTTGAATGGATATTAATTGGAGTAAGTACCTTTTTTTTATGGTAGGAAAAATCATCCAATGACAACCCCCGCTCTTGGGCGGAACGGGAGATAGTGTCAGACTCTTACTGACCAAAAGCCCACCCCGTTTCTTCTAGCCTTCATACTGGGGCTCGAGTTCCCTTTCGGATAACCCTGGCCCCAGTAGGCTACGACCCGTAAGTTTTAATTTTTTTATACGCTTTTCTTCAAACATACTATTATTTTTAGTTTGTATTAATTAAACACCTAACTATACCAAGTTATTTCTTAATTTAGATGTTTACAAATAAAATATAATTATATTCAGTTGTAAAATGGTTTTTATGCATCTATTTTTTGATGTAATATGAACTTAACTGTGATCATAAGCAAGCACCACATCATAATCATCACTCTTAAGTCCTTATCCCAATTTAATTTAGGTTTGCCCCTGTTCGTCGTCCCTACATACGGTAGGTATGTAACCAAATACCCAATCCATTATCATGATTGGGTTTTGCTAGCGGTTTTACCCTCTTGAAATTCCAAAATTATCCCACGAGACCGTAAGGTCGGGATAGAAGGAAAAATATCTCACCTATATATTTGAGAGAGGAAATCATCAAATGACTCTTTAAGTCCCAGGTTAGAGCAAGAGGCCGTGTCAGACGTTTACTGACTAATCGATGACTAAAACCCATTTGTATTCTTCAATTAGCTGCAGTGGCGGCCGAGTGGTAGCGGCCCCGACTTACGAGTTGTAGGTCGCGGGTTCAAACTCAGCCAGGCGCATTACTTTATGTAATTTATTTCATCACCACTGCTCTCAAAACGGTGAAGGAAAACATCGTGAGGAAGGAGTGGAATTCCCTGCCGGAGTCTGTGTTTCCTGATACCTACAACCTAGGGGTCTTTAAGTCAAGAGTGAATAGGTTACTTCTAGGCAAGCGTGCTCTATCGTCGGCCACATCATCACTTACCATCAGGTGAGATAGTGGTCAAACGCGAGCCTATTAATAATAATAATAATAAAAAAACCGTCATGTCCTAGGACCAAAAAATTCGAAGACATGTGAAATCCACCAATTTGCACTGGGCCCGTGTGGTGGATTATGGCCCATTCCCTCTCCTTAAGAGGAGGCCTGGGTCCCAACAGTGGGAACATTATAAGGCCGACAATGCAAAAAAATGCAAAAATTCTTCAATTGCTTTTTAGCCACACGTTAGAGTGCCCCAAGTATCCACACACCTGTACCTTGGAGGATTTAATAAGTGCCATATACTACGCTCTAAACGTTTATCCAGTTTACCATCAATTCGAAAAGAAGAAGAAGTTGCCCATTGCGTTCTACGGCCAAAGTACCTCTTTGAACAACGTTTCTGTCGCTTTAGCGGGCATTGGCCCAGCTGTGCCCTTTTAGTTTTGCCAACATCTCTTTAAGACCCATGGAACACTACGCGCCATTGACTCAAGTTCGGTCCAGCTTGCTAGATGGCTGGACAAGTGCTAGTCTTTGCTCGTCGCCCGCAAGCCAGAGCGGCTTGTGGCCAGAAATTGCTCTTCGACTCACGACTTTCGAGGCGTCTCCTGTGAGGTTGGCAGAGGAATGAGGATGTTTGTTTTCTCTCGCCCTATACCATAGACTGAACCAGCACTACAAAGATTTCATCTTCGGTACCATTTTTTAAACAAATTTGTTCAACCAATGTGATTAATTTGTAAACATTTCATCACTCTGACTATTATGGTATTAAAATCTATTGCTAATATCGTCAACAGTAGAGTAGTATTTAAAATAATGTCACGAAAAAGGAGAAGGATCTCTAAATCTGAAAGAAAAATATATCCGAAACTGAAACTGAAACAGAGAGTATTCCGCATAAACAATCAAAACTATCCAGTCACGTCTTGAAAGGTTTCAATACAAGATTTCCTTCAAACTAAATTATGTTTATCTCAAAGCTCCGATAAGTTTGTTTTTGTTATCTAGCGTTGATACTCGTACATAGTTTCTAGCTTCCCGCGAACTTGTGCGATGTTTATTTTTGTTGCTTTTGTTGTGGTAAGATAAGAGTACGGACAAAGGCTTCATTAGGGAAACAGAAATATTACCGACACTAACGCCATAACAAAATGTATTGCGCGTTTTGTTATGAAGCCAAAAAAATTCCGTCGCAGTCTCTGCGCAATGTATTACGAATGAGTTGCGATGGAAAATATCAAGATCTTTCGTAGTGTTAAGAAACTGTGGCGGGTGCTCGAATTGAATTTCTTGGTGGAACTTTACTTAATAGATTATTCCGTTGAAATTTTGTTTCCTGGAGGCTTCAAAGGTCGTGGTAATTGCTCCGTATTCGAAGTTTGTTATTATTGATGTAAAATTGATAATGTTTTGTTATTTTTTTAGCAAACATTTATTGATAACCGTGTGCCTTTAGTTTGGAAGTCACATGCAATGATCACAATAATATTTAAACTTTTTTAAGCTGTAATTGCTATTTATCTAATAAATTACTTACAGTTAATAGCAGAAATTAGAACAATTTGCCTGCTGCGGTCATCCCGTCTAGCTTATCATCAGAGAGGATCATAGTCTACTGCGATCCGACCTGATGGTAAGCAGTGATGCTATCGTTAATGGCGAAGTTCACTAGTCTATTAAGAGCCTATTCACTCTAGCCTTGTCGTCACCTAAGTTACACCAAATCGAACGGAAAGACCACAGCAGGCAATTGTTTTTTTGTATATCCGTAGATTATATTATCCCAAACTCTTTCTCAGTGGATACAATTAAGTATTGCACAGGTAAGCAAAGACTTATGCTTAAATCTTTTTGGATCGATGACCTAGTTAAGGCCCCGGAAGTTCACTGGATGTAAGAATGGAGGATCGGTTGATATGACGACGCTTAAGCAACAATGGACGTCGCTCTGAAAAGATAAGAACGATATATTTTGTGAAGATTGCCACACTCTAGATGGTTTCTCCAACGTTTCATTAATGCATTAAATACCAGCTACGAGATATCTCGTAGATGATTTCTTCTCATTATAACAAACGAGATATATCGAAAGACCTATATGGAGAAGGCCTCTTATGATAGTATTAATATTGTTGGTTTTTAAGTATCTCGTATACGATATATTATCCCGATTATGGACACTTTTAGTTAACTTAATTAATAAAGACGCCAACTACGAGATTTTTCGTATAAGCTTTGACGATTTACTGTGGGCACTGAATTTGATTCCTTAAAATTCTTGGCATTCAATATGTTAACAAGGTATAGTCTTACAGTCCATTGATACTATATAAAACAATAATCCCTGAGGTCAGTAAAATCTAAATTATAGTCCACACAAGGTTTATAATTTCTTTTCCAACTGAAGCATTGAAGCGAACTAATTTTAAGCCTTACTAGTTTCTGCTAGCGGCTTTAGTCGCGTAAAAGTAGTAAATATAATAATAATATACTAATAATGCTTTATTGAGTCTCAGAAAAACCGGTAATGAGATTACAAAAATGTCTGTATCTGTCGGTGCATTAAGGATTGCTTTCGATACAGAATATATCGCAACAGGCATTTTAGGTAGGTTACATAGGAACCTGTGTTAAAGATGCCAATCCCATTTCCCACAGGGAATATAACCTATGTTACTCAGTGATAAAATAGCATTCTTCTGACCAGTTTTTTTTTGAGTTCAAGTACACACAAGCTATCAGAACTAAAAAGTGAGAAGTAGAAATTATTATCAAAAAAACAAAAAATAATGTAAGAATCGTCTTCTTTTTTTTCTTTTTATAGGATACATAGGTTTGCTACACATTTTGAATTTATCTTGTAAGTGTTTTTAGATAAATATATTTTGGATAGTATAACATATTCTCTTTTTGTTTGAAAGCCATTGTAATACATAAAACAATGTTAAACTTCTCACGTAAATACGTCACAATGACACACAGTATTTTCTGCTCACATCACTTCGCCCTACATTTCACGCTGTGACGTCGCTCGTGTCGTTGCTATAAATTATCAAGAAATTAATATTCACAGCAGAGTAGCTACAAAATCGTGCTTGCGGATAATTTAAACGTAGGTTTCTGATAAAAATTTTCAAGGTTGTAATTATAATAGCCAGCAACGACATGATTTAAGCCACAACTTGTTTATTACTCAAAAGTAACAGAGACTTACAATAATTTGTAAGTTCGATTGTCAAAGTATATCGAAGTGTATAAGTTTACTTTAGTTTTAGATTTTATTCTTATTTGAGTGAAATGTAAATTTTATGAGCAATAGACATCTGTATCCAGAAAATGACTTCTTGAGTAAATAAATACTTTTGAATGACTTATTACTATTTTATTTATTTAATGCGATAAGGCTGCCAATCGTATTTATGTTTTTAAATATAAGGCTCAAGTATATCATTTATTATCTTGGTGTACAATAAAGTATAATAGTCTGACACTATCTTACGCTCCGCCCAAGGGCGGGGGATGTCATTTGGATGATTTTTACCCACCAAAAAAAAAGTATATTTAAATAAATAAAAAATAAATGATGTCTTGGAATATGTTTTCATTTAGAATCAGTAGTGCTGAGCACGTTCAATTATACAAACTCTTTTATATACCTATTATTAATCATACACACAACTTATATACACGGACGAACTTAACCCACAATTTTGTTTTCCTCCAGCAAACTTTGTACTATAAATGATAGAGAAATTTTGCACTTGAAAATAATTAATTAAAAATGCACACCAAAACTTTTGCACATTTATTAAACTAAAAATATACTAAACAAATATGTGTAAAGCACACAACACATAAACATAATACACATTAAATAAAAACCTATACAAACATATTTATGGATCATGTTGACAGTAAGTGTTCCCTAATTTTTCCCCTGAAAACCTCCAATAAAGGGCCTAGCCTTCAAAGTATGTGGAAGAAAATTCCAGAAGCGCACATCACAAACGGTAAAAGATCCACTTTAGCCACTTGAAGAATAAAGCGTAAAATAAATAATAAATAAATAAATAAGACTCTTCAGCTTTATAATATTAGTACAGAAAGTAGGGTTGAAAAGCTGCCCCTTACTATGGACGTGTCAATGTTACCATGATTGCATTATAAATAAGGAATAGTGATATACGTACTGTATAGCTCCATCTCTCTCTGATACCGGAATCTTGATAAAAGTAACAGTTCATAGTAAAGGATCTTGCTACGGCAGCTACGCACGTAGCAGTTGTGAAGTGTAGTGCTACGCGCCAGCGTACGACACGCTACAAGCAATTTCTTGTATGAGATATTGCAACAGTTTTTCATAAAATGTTGAAAATATGACCTTTGTTATCTTATATTTCTGCTTTGGACATTTTTGTAGTAAAGCTCTTTTTTGAAATCTAAATCAAAAAGGGTCAATATTCTATTCGGACTTCCATTCACACAAATACTAACAATGTTTAATAATAATAATAAATAATAATAATAATATTCTACAACTATCACACAGTGCCGTCTAGTCCCAAGCTAAGCAGAGCTTGTGTTATGGGTACTAGACAACTGATAAATATACTTATATATTTCTAAATACATATATACATATATTATAGATAAATTACACCCAGACACACGACAATTACGATGAATAATTATAATTATAATTTTCAATAAGTCAATATTCGCCCTAAGCTACACTATGCGTGCACCGCTAAACAAATTTCGCCCACAATTTACTCAACCACAAATTCACCTACAACATCAGTCGCATTGAGACCCATAGAGAATCGCCAACGGCCACCAATAGATAGAATTTCCGACACATTCAGAATACACTATTTTATGTTAGGTACATGGCATAAAATAGAATAGAACAGAAGCTTGACACCGTACTTTCAGCAAATACAGACTCAGGCACTCACAACACGTACATACGGACGATCTCAATTTAATTGACTTAAACCCTCGCCTATAATAATAATATATAAACCAAAACACAACGCCGTCTAGTCTCAAGCTAAGCCGAATTTGTGTTATGAGTACTAGACAACTGATAAACATACTTATATAATTCTGAATACATACATATTATACATAAATTACACAAACATTTGTTCTGGGTGGGAATCGAACCCACGACCTCCGGCGTAGCAGTCAGGGCCACTAACCACTAGACCAACAGGCCTTCCTTCTTTCTTTCCTTCCTGCTTTCCTTTGCCTTTGTTCCAGGGCCCTAGGGTCCTTCTTCGTACAACACATGGCCCCAGTAGGCTGCGACCCTGCAGGGCGCATCTACGGTTTTGCTGCCATTACTTTGAGACACGCTTGGAATACTCTGCGACGCCGATGACTCGGGCTCGATCCAGACGGTTACATGACGGCCGGATGGTGAACTACCCATTGCTCGTCGGCCGCAACCCCACGCCTACGGTGACTGGAAATCGTTGTACGTGAAGCGTGTATGTGTGCGTGCGTTATCTTTCGTTGTACTGAGCTGACTTTCTGTATCTATTCTATGTTGTAAAGTAAACCTGCATATTGTTTACATATACATTTTGTTGATAAAGCCCTCGATACAGACCGTATTTACTGGGAGTATCAACGGTAGGTAAATGGAAATAGTGTCCGGAAGGATATAAGGGGACTTTAATGTTTTATCCATGTGAGATCGGATCATCAAATACAGCTAGGAAAATAAAAGAGATAAAAGACGAAATTACTTTACATAACAGAATATTTAACTTTGAGTGTATAAGGAAAAAATGCTTAGAACATTATTTTTTAATAATAAATAACATAGACCAATTCTTTCTAATCAATAAATCCAAAAAAAAGGTATATAAACTTGTGCTTTACAATTCCTACTACCTGGTAAGCAGTGACACAATCGTTGATAGTGAAACGCACTAGTTTATTAAGAGCTTATTCACTCTAGCCTTGAAGACACTTAAATTATAATCGGATGGGAATTTGGTGGTAAATTATAATCGGATATGTGTGAGGCAAATAGTCATATATCGATATGCAGTATAAACGATGTAAACGCGTATTGTTGTATTTTAGGTAAATATAAATATAAAGTACCTTTTTTTCAAAACTCGTATCTATTAATTTACGCATGTACGAAATTAATTACTTTAAGAAAACTTCAGCTGAGCGGGTCCAATGACCTTTCTTAAAGAAATTAATTTCGTACTTAATGCGTAAATTAATACGAGTTTTGAAAAAAAGTTACTTTACTTTTAAATTTTATATTTACAAATCGATAGTGTTTCATGTACCGGATCGATCCTCCACGGGATTAACGGTGTATATTTACAGGGTTATTTGTTAAACACTAACAACCTTGTAGAACTGTATTGTTAACATCATAAACAACAACTTTTGTTCTATGACTTTTTACAAAACATAATTCATTTACCAAAAACCAACCTTCAAGATTGCGTTGTTCTATCTAACATATTTCAACTCTGTATTTTGCTATACCTACCTACGTCTGTATGATGCGACGTAATCTCATCTGATGGTAAGCGATGATGTGACCGACGATGAATCACGTTTGCCGAGACCCCTAGGTTATAGCTATCAGGAAACACAAACTTTTGGCAGAGAATTCTACTCCTTAGCTGTACGCATAACGAATGTGTTGCCAAAACGCATTGTACGTATAGGTGGGATGTCCACTATGTACCGGTGGCGCAACGCCTTACGTCTCGTGGTCCGATGATGGAACGGACTTGGTGGAATTAAATTCTACAATTTCAATGCATACTCCCCGCATAAATTGCAAAGAGGTTTGTATCTAGCTATATTATATTCTCTACCCATTATTCCTATAGCGGGTTAAATAAAAACTAAAAAATAAGAAACCGAGCTTATTTGATCAAGATCTCAACCAAACCTTTTTAGTTTTAAGAAAAGGGTCACGATCCGTATTGAAGTCACTGACGATATTATGAAACGCAAAACTCTATATAAAACAGAGTAGCTCAGGTCATAACAACAGCGTTGTTGGTCAAGCTTCAAAGATTTCTAAAGCACCTAACATGAACACAGGCAGCAAATTGTTTTAGAGCGCCGTTTTGTTTGCGCAACACTCGAGCTATCTCGAGCTATCTAGAGGCGTGCTCAGAGAGGTTACACTCGAGCTCACAGCTCAGATATTGCTTTATTTTTACAACTACAAATACCAGGATTTTCTGTTAAACGTTTTAATATCCTGTCTTCTATGAGATTTCTTTCAATAGAACTACATGCTCTAAATCGTCTTTTGTGCTAGCCTTTGTTCTCTAGGTCACCATTTTATTTTCTGTTTCAGAGTGCATTTAATACCTTGGTTCATTCTTGATATATTTTAGGATTTGTCAAGTAGTGTAAAATTTATAGGCATTATTTCTGAATTTTCGAAATATAAACGTGATATATAGGTATTATTGAGTTTTAAGTGATCACACTTAAAACTCAATATTTAAAAAAAAAAACATTTGATTCGGAATCAACCGTTTGAAAATATTTTTTATTTCTTTTATTGAAAGGCGAACTTTGTTAATTTATTTCTATGGTTCGCTACTAACATATTTATTACATAAGCTGAGCAATAAAATCGTTGGTTACATAAAAATGTAGTTCGAAATTATGGGTTACGAACAAAAATCACGAATCACTAAACAATAACAGATTTAATTAACTTTAGCATAGTATACATTTCACGCCACGTGCGCCAAATTGGAAAAAATGCTCTATATTTTCACAAGACTTTTATTACAGTTTTGTTTTTTTTTATGTTAATTGCAGGATTTTTAACATGGTTGCGGTTTAATGTTAAAATTACAATCCTATTATATATTCTACTGTATACTTTATGATAAATAACTTTTTGAACACAGTGGCCAATTTCAGTAGAGATTAGCCAAGTACCTACGTGGGTGATATTACAGTGCATAAGCAAATACGCAAACATATGCACTCTGATCCTTTACCCTCATATTCTGATGGGACTATTAATTCCAATACGACCAGGAAGTGATTAAGCGTAGGACTAACGGCTTTACGTGCTTTCCGATGTACGGAGTATCACACCCCCAACCTCCAAACTTCAGGCTGCTACTGAGTAATTCTTAATGGAAAAGCTCAATAGCACTTTTTATTTGACCCAGGAAACAAACTTAGAAACCCGCGCACTCACAAGTCGTGCTTATGACCACAAAACTAACCAAAGTATTATTAGAGGTATGTTTTGGTAGTTAATAAAGCAGTATAAATGTCGATAAAACCAAATTTATACTTTAATATTATATAGAGGTAAAGTTTGTTTTTATGTTTTTTTTTTTGTTTGTAGGAGGTAATCTCGGGAAGTACTGGTCCGATTGCTAAAGTTACTTCACCGATAGACAGCTGCTTTGTTCCTGAGTGACAATGTACGCGGGCGACGCCGCGGGCAAAAGCTAGTATTCAATTTTTTTTTATCTGTTATAAACTAATACTTGACTGCGATCCCACCTGATGGTAAGCAGTGACGCAATCGTTGATGGTGAGGCGCACTAGTTTATTAAGAGGCTATTTACTCGAGCCTTGAAGACAATAAAATTATAATTTAAGACTACAACAGTAAGTGCTTATAACAACTTACAAAAATCTCTTGTTTCGGTACCTATACTAAACTTAATCATTATTAAACATCCCCTGAAGTAGAAAAAGTCTAAGTAATTTTAATTTTTAAAATAATATTATAATATACCTACTGTTACTAATTAAACCTCCCCAAGCATAATAGCCAATCTCGTCCTACATTTTTATTGAGTTAATGGAAAACAAAGCTCTTGCTGAGGAAACTAATCTTCAACAAAAGTAGAACGGTTATTAAAAAATCTGTCCAACAAGCCAAGATTGATACGATAAGGTAAATTTCCTTTAAAATGCCTCGTGATGTTTACAAAGACTTATATCTTTTGATGTGATTGTTACAGAATTTGAATGACGAATGAGGGATTCGTGGCTTTTGTGTTTTCGGATTAGCTGCATAAAGCATATTGTGCTGTTCGTCATTCATCTTCAAGACTTATAAATGTAATAATAGCTGTTTTGATCCTCACGTTACTAATTGCTTTCAACACATCAGTCTAGCATGTCCACAGCTGAACATGAGCCTTCTAAATTGCGTTGTTTCTGCAAAATTAGACTGTGCCCAAACGGACGAATATGAAGTGAATCCTTTACAAGCGGCCTGTTCTATCATAATATTGGATACAAAACTGAAAACAGCGAAATATTCTGTAGCAAAGCGGAGAATCAACATTCATATCGGAGTGCCCGCAGATTACACCGCCGATGTTGGACGCGTCTTACAAACGTTATAGAAAAGACTTTTTATTTTCATTTTATTTTTGTTTTTTTGGGACTTATGGGCAAAATAATCATTTCTGTTACATGCACAAAATAATGTAAGTAGCTTCATACCACACATTGTGCAGTAATAAGATCTGATTGATGTATGACAGTATGGCCTGCTACATAATTATTAACATAATTTTGTACAATTTTAGCATGATCAATAATTTATTCTGTTTTTAGAGATCAAATTGAGGATAGGATAAAGTCTCGTGTTGGGCGCCAACATCTTCTTAATGGCGCCCAACTGGGACTCAAATTGAAAATGGATTTACAACTTCATTTAGGTCCTTTGACAGGACAGTAAACCCATGTAGGTAGTTTTTGTACTTTCGAATTTCACGTTAGGTAATCTCTCTGTAAAAAGCACACTTGTGCATTTTTACGAAACATAAAATTACGAGTATTCTCCATTTTTCGTAATGTTCTCTTATTGTTCACCGCTAATGCTAAACGGCTAATGACCTCTGAGTCACATTTATAAATCAGCATAAAAACACCCTAATCCCAAAAACAAAGCTTATAATTTCCATGCCCACAAATCCTTATCCTTTTTTTACTTATTACGAGTAATTTATTTAAAAAAGGCAAAGAGACTGCAAGCCGTCGTGCCGCGGTTGACATTTAACTCTGCGATAAATTCACTTACCCAAGTATTAACCTAATTAAATCGGGTGACCCATTGTACCCGCATTGCACTCAACGGTTACCAATTTTTTGGACCCAAGCCAAAGTCAGTTTACTCGATCGTAATAACTTTAAAAGTACCCTCAAATAAATATTTTCAATATTTTTGCCGCTATGTATTTGCTTCGGTAACTTAATGGTTGGGCGATATTGCTTCTGTATTCTACAAAGATATAATGGATGTGCAGTTTTGGCAATTTTTGTTAGAGTCTGTCTAATAAGTTAAACGACTTGGGTAATTATTAGGATTTAATGAAATCTGATGTAGTCAACACGGGTTCAATAATCAAGGTTTATTAAGAGATAGAGATCATTGTTTACTAACAGAAGAACCTTATAAAAAGTACCGAATATAAGTATTTTTTAAGAGATTAAATATTATACAAAATTCCCAAGTCGGTTGACTTATTAGACAGACTATAGAATAATACTGGTAAAAATAATTTATAGTTTTTTTTTTTAAACTACCCTCAATCTTACTAAAACCTAAGCAAAATAACGTTTTGGACCATTTACTAGTCTAAAAGTGATGTTAATTTCAATGTTAGCTTTTGACCTCTCGACAAACGTAATTGTGAAACTCATGTTCTGAATGAATCGCTAATAGCTAGATAAAAAATAGCTTCTTAATAATGATATTACTATCTCCCAAGTTCTGTATTATAATAGCTCGTCTGCCTAAAGGCAAATTAGAGAAGACATACCTACCTAATTCTAGTATCAAAAGTTTCTGACGTTACAAAGGAAGATTACCAGGTATCTAAACTATTGAATTTTTTACTTTAATGTTTTACGATAATATTTATTTGAAATACAAAAGAAACTTAAAAACCATTTGATCGAAATTTAAAAAAGATTATTCTTTCTTGTATTTTAGAATACATTTTATATTCTAAACACCAAAAGGAATATAATCTTTTTTAAATTTGAACATTGAAAACAAAATTAACTTTAGCCAAGTAGGTATACAATTTATAAAAAATGATTTTTTTTTTAAGAAATTAGTTTTCATATTCTGCTTTGCTACTACTATTTTAAAAATAAACACAATATTATTTTTGTAATGAATAAATCTCAATCATCTCATCATCTCAATGAATAAATGTAGGCTTCGCCCAAGTATCACCATAACTCAGCACAAAATAATTGTTTTTTGTTGACTAGTACCTTATAAAATCAACCATAAGAAGATACAGCGGCCTTGTTTATTAAAGATAAGTGTAGCGATCCTTTTTATGGCAGTTGTCAATACAGCCTAAATAACTTGCCCTAAAATGAAGTTAAAATGGCCTCGTACTCCTATAAAAAGTAACCCATCAAGTTCATAAACCGTGTCTCCATTACGACGGGTTATAAACCCCAATCCATATCTCACATCACAACACTCGATATAACCTTATAAAAATCCAGGAAGCGTTCGGTTTGACGTTTCCACAGGCCATGAAAAAGTGGATTGGTGCTATCAATATCCATCATGCGGCAACTAAATTAAATTGTCGTTACGTCCGAAGCAAAATCCCCGGAGGCCGCCTCTGTCATCCCCCTGTCTCTACAACGGGTCTTTTTTATTAAAACTGCAAAAACGGACAGTCGCAAACAAGGGTTAAGTACGAAATGATGGCTTTATGCGCGATGGTTCCAGTACTGTTACTCCGGATTAGGTCCCAAAGCGTCAAATATTGACTTTTACCGCCACTTATTGGTACCTTCAATGGGAAATAGGGTCGTAATGGTCACGGATTTTGGGACAAGTTAAATACATTTTAGTGTTAAAGTAAAATGTGTTCTGTAGCTGTGTTGTTAAGATACACATCGTTTGAATTTCGTTACATGTTTACAAAAAAGGGTTTAATCGACCTGAAAGTAGCTAAAGAAAAAATATTTTCTTAGGCTTCGGCAGTGCAGGTAAATGTTTGCTCGATTTACCTACACTGTTTGAAATTGACAATTTACAACTAGTAAAAATCCAAAACGTTATAAAGGAAATCATCCTATCGACACTTTCAGTCATGACACTTTCAATCATTTTTCTACATGTGGAGGCTTGTAATTAGCGATTTGAAAATATCAAACTTTTTTTTGTATCAATTATTTTGTTAGTCTGTAAGCCTTCTATAAAATGGAATAAATAAATAAATGAAAAAATGTCCTTAAATTTTGTTGTAATAAACTATCCTCAAGTACAAAATTTCTCTCTCATGTATATAAGATATGCTCTAAAAAATAAAATTGTGGGTTAAACTCACATGTGTAAGTCACAGCTGTCCTATTTTTCTTGTTTTATAAAACTTTTGTATACTAATATTATAAAGGCAAAAGTATGTCCATGTGTTTATGTTTGTTACTTCTTCACGCTTAAGCGGCCGAATGGATTTTGATGAAATCTGGACCATAGGTAGACTGTTTTCTAGAATAATACAAAAGAATATTTTTTATCCTAAAAGTTCCTTTGGGTTAATTTTCTACTTTTACGCAAGCAAAGCTACTGGTAAAAGCTAGTTCATAATCAAAATCGCTGCTATGACACTCCTGACCCTAAAACGAATTCGATGACACGCCATTTGTTCGGTTCAGTTCACTGCAGATAGATTTGATGGGATTAGATTTAGTTCCACGTTTACTACTGCCGCATCTGGTTAGTTTGGGATTCGATCGGTCATGCAAAAGATTTTGTGGTTACTTGTACTTTTACTGTGCTACCTAACGAGATCGAGAACAAGGTTGATTATTTTAAATAAAATGTTTTACTTGGTATAACTATAATATCAAGTGTAAACTTAAGCAATATTACTTAAGTTTTAATTAAAAAAAATATTTATAGACCTAAAGATTTTATTAATTGGATTTATTATTATTATATTCTTTATTGTACACCGCATGAACAAAAAAGATACAGGACAAACATCGAGGATTGTTATCGACAATAACGTACACATATAATAAACTCATTTTTTAGTTTCGATATTGAGATACGAGTAAAGAAAAGAAAGTAAGAACAAGCTTTTATTGAAAAATACTTTTTTCATAGCAAGCTTTTATAGCTCGGTATACCTCTAAGTAATTAATGCTCGTCAAGACGAATCATACGAGTCCAAACTCGATGGGGTTGTGTCGTTTAGCTACCAAGTTCCTAGCTATAGGAACTTGGTAGCTAAACGACACACCTTCCGGTTCCATCATTAGATCAACTCTGTCATAATAATTTTGCATTGTCATCTGATTTAGACATGCATGCAAAATTTCAGCTCAATCGGTAACCGGGAAGTGGTTCAAATTTAATTTAACAAGATTTGATGACAGACAAACATCGGGACAGGTGAAACTAAATAAAAGCTTGTAAAAAGAGAGAGTAAATCCATGATAGCTCATGTTTAAATCTTAGTGGTGGTTTTCGTTGTTATTATTATATATAAACCTGTATTCTTTTGTAGAAATGATAAATAATAAAATAAAAAACAGCCACGTCTTTATTTGGTCTGTCTATCTGTCGTTAATCTAATTGTTTTTTTTTTTATAACAAAAATATATGTGACGGTTTAAAAAAAAAAAATTATTTTTACGGTATGGTATTCATGTTCTAAATTAATATTTTATTTTTATTTAAAACAAGTATCCATATTTGATGTTACCCAAGCTAAAGCAAATTACATATTTTGAATTGAAATGCTTGATTGTTGCATCTTTCGAAAACTTGGATTATAGTTTGATGTCAAATTCTAGATGTTTACAGAGCTACTAAAATGTAGTCTTGCTTCACTTCCGTACTTTTTTTTTAAATTGATATAAACTAGTACTTGACTGCAATCCCACCTGATGGTAAGAATGACGCAATCGTTGATGGAGGGTCGCGCGCTAGTTTATTAGGAACACTCTAGCCTTGAAGACCCAAGACCCAAATTATAATCGGACGGAAAGACCGCAGCAGGCCAATTGTTCCAGTCCTTTGATGTAAGTATTAATGTTTATTAACTGTTAAATGGCATGCATCTAGCAAAAACAAAAAACATTGATGTGACCGAGACAGGTGCTCACGCTTGTTAATCAATCACGAGCCACCACCGAGCTTCGCGCTACCGAAATGACCCGAAGAAAAAACGAACGTCGGTAATTACAAGTCAAATAAAAACTATAGAATTGGATTTTTAAATGTAGATCGGTCCACTTGTTCCTTTAATGTTTGCATTAACAAAACAAGTGGACCGATCTAGAATAATTCTATTCAAAGGTGGTAAAAACAAGGAATAAATACACCGATACACACCCCTGAAAACCATTAACCTCCTTTCTGCATAGCAAGTTGGGCAAAAATAAAATTTACAACCCCATTAAACGGAGTATGCTAAACATACACGAGAATGTGTAGTAATTCTTATTTTTAACGGCTATTCCCAAGCTTTACGCAATGTACGCACACGAAATAAGTGTATGCATAGTTCTAAATTGATTTGAAATAAAAACATTGGAACCGTTTGTGATCGGTTCTGAAGCTGTATTAAAGTTAAATAGACGAAAAGCTTGAACTAAATAAAATGCACTAAGACTGCTAATACATCAAATCACTATCTATGTTAAAATTAATTAATTTAAGCCAGCTTTCAAATCTACCAGATTTACTCAAAATAGAACACCCCACCCACAGGATATTTCCAAGCCTCGCCACGACCCACCGGGCGCGCTGCGGGCGGCGAGCAACGGGTAGCTCGCTTTCCGACCGTCCGGTAACTGTCCGGACCGAGCCCAAGTTGTCGATGGCGCACACTGTTCCCGCGCGCCTCAATGATTTGTCAGCAACTGCAGGGACCAGCTGGGTCAAAGCCTACTGGGGTCAGGGTTAGCTCCGAAAGCTAGCTTAGCCCCCGATACGAAAGGCAACGAAGGAACTGGAATGGGTTTTTAGTCAGAAAAGTTCTGACACTATCTCCCGCTCCATCTAAGAGCCGGGGATGTCATTACGTAATTTTCCCATCGAAAATAAAAAAAAACCTAGCCACAACTGTGGTTCTCCGCGTTTCACATACAGGCATTTTTTAAAAGATGTTTCTTCGATAAGATCCCAGATTAAAAGATGTTACACGTTCAGCCTTCCAATATTTAGTATCTACTTCAAAATTCATTTTCTGCAGCTGCTAAGGTCTTTTGATGATTCGGTCACTAGTACTTACTTCAAGTTACTCATTGCGAAACCTAGTTGAAACATATTTCGCGAAAAATAATCCTTCGATTTTTGCATATTCTAAGTAGGTACGAGTACGCTAATATGCTAATATGCAGCATTTTTGTTAACCCATAAAGCATATTGTTGCAAAACTGCAACACACTGTTTTTTCAAATATAGAATTATTAATATTTACTCAATGCATATCATTACAATAAATGCATGATGTAAAATTACAAGTGTTTTTTGGGCAAGTTTATTTGTAAAATGTTTTTTTTTTATATATTTTTACTAAAATTTGTTAGTATGACATTGATGCAACATTATGCTATGCTAATTATATATTTATTTTGGAAAAAGAAAAAATCACGGTCACTGCGATATGAAAGCAAAAACCTAACTTCTTCAAAACGTATAAATATGCTCATGGTGACACAGTTTTGGCCATTTTTTTCGACGTCTTAAACCTGGAGAAAGGCAATGAAAAATTTCGGTAATGAAGTCGATTGCTATAAGTACTCCGGACGTTATTAAGGATACTTTTAGAGTATCTTCTTAGAAATATTTCTATAAATACCGTTGTTTTTTCCAAATTTTTCCCTTTCAAAATGCTCAAGAAAAATTCTGAATATATTTTTACCCTTAAACCGTTTCAAGAATCGATTAAAACTTTTAATAAATGTATTATAATGAGATTGCGAAGATCTAAGCAAATTCAACTAGCTTATGTCAGATTTAATATTTTTTATTTTTATTTTACCAATTTTTATTACTTTGCGATGAATAGAAGTTTAGGACGATAATAGAGATCCGACGTCTTCTTTTGAAGTCTCGAATTGTTTTATGCATGTCTCATCAAGTTGTCTTACAGGGACTCAACTGTTTGCAATAGCTTGGTTTTTGGATATAATAATAAACCACCCGTCAGAATTTAGAAGTGCACAAGGGTTTAAGCAAACATAGGCGCACTCTGTTTCTTTTGTTTTCAGTGATGGAACGATAAGCTATACAATTGGAAAGAGATCAGACGCAAAACCAACGGCTCCTTTGAATCTTGGTATACAGTAACAGTACAAGAAAATTATTACACACATATAATGTCGACGGTGTAGCACAGTTTTTTAAGGAAAAAATCTTGCTTCATCGCCTTTAAAAGCCGACATTAACATTTCAATGCCCTTTTACAATTCACTTATTTAAATAGAAAATGTTTCTCTAACAGTATTCTTCAGGGATGCATTGGCAATCCACCTGAGAGTCGTACGAGCGATGGATACAGACAGCTTGCACTAAAACCAACTTTGTAACGTTCTCAGAAACTTATTTATTAGTCTTTACGACCTTTCCCTCTTATGAGTCAGATGGATAACTGAAACACTCACAATGTTTGCGGTCCCTAAAGAGTAAAGTATAAAAATACACCTTCGTTTTCTTTTATCATCGGTGGTGGTTACTTAGCGGTACAACCTTGAGGGGCTTGTAAAAGTTGATCTAAAATGGACTGCTCCAGACCTAGGGTACTACTAGGGTATACTTTGAATACGTATACCCGAGAAAGTATAGATTTCTTATAGTATCGAGAGTGAATAGGTTTCTTCTAGGTAAGCGCGTTCCATTGTCGACTGCATCGTCGCTTTCCATCAGGTGAGATAGCGGTCAAGCGCGAACCTATCAACAATAAAAAAAAGAAAAAAACGTTTGTACAAGTGTGTATGTTTTTATCCTACACACGTCTCATAGCCTAAACGGTACGAAACATTCTAACAAATGAGCTATGAAAAGATTGTGAAGTAACACTGGCTACTTCATTTCCCACTCTATATTATCCCGTCTGTAGACAGAGTTTTAATTGTATATGACACATATTGTTATTTTGTAGGTGGCTTTTTTATTTAGAAGACACTGTATAGATACACACACATACTTATTGGTTTTCACAGAATCCCTGGCATAAGGGATCGTAGTGGAACATCGCGTGGTGTGTAGTCCCTTAAGGGACTGATAGTAGTAGAACAAGTGAACATTTCCAAAGCCTTTGTCAACTATCTTGAGGACGGCTTAAAGTCTAACAGGATGCGGCTGAATACCTGTGTTTTACATGGAACGACTGCCTATCAGAACTCCACAACCCAGTTACTGGGAAACTTGATATTCCATGGATAGACTAATGGTCAGACTTTCTGGCGTCTGACTACCTGTAACAACTGTCAAAGATTTACGAAACACAACCGAGACAAACGTATCCTAGATAAACTTATTTATTTATTTATTAAAACTTCATGCAACACAAACGTACAAAGGCGGACTTAATGCCTTAGGCATTCTCTACCAGTCAACCTAGGGAGGTGAAGAGACAACATGGCACGTGCATAAAAAAAGAATAAAAAAGTAGGTACGTATGCATTGAGTAATTCACATTTGTACTTGCCCGATTTAGAAACGAATCTTCTCAAGCCCGAGTCTTTTAGAGTTGTCAGCAAAACCGTAGAGCCCATTAGGGCCGAAACCTACTGAGGCCATGGGTCGGCTTCTGAAATCAGAAGACAGCGATCCTAGAACGCAACGAGCTCCTGAAAGAAGAGAGGTGTGGTTTTAGTAATTAAAAGTCTGAAACGCCCTCCCACACCGCCCTAGAATAGAAAAAATCATGAGATGGTTACTTAAAAACCACAAGAATAAAACCATAGGAAAATTCACCTCGATTTTATTTAGTGGTTCTTATAGTTCAACCCATCGATGGAACAATTTTCCCGCAGCGGTCTTTCTGTCCGATTATAAATTAGCTGTTCAAGACTAGAGTGAATAGGCTCTTAATAAATTAATGTAATTCACCATCAACGATTACATCACTGCTTACCATCAGGTGGGAACGCAGTCAAGTCCTGGTTATATCATTTAAAATAAAAAAAGACTGTCATTGATATAATGTTTTTCAATTCAGGATTCAGCAAAGCTTTATTTTAGCTTAACACCCAGATCGGTATTGGGCCACCAAAGGCATATTTCCTCGTTTTATACGATCATGTATTTCCATATTCTGGTCGTAACCTTGAACCCCCTAGTTTACGACAGGGTTCTACACATACATATATATGAATGTATGTATGTATGTACATACGTAGGTACGCATGTAGGTATTTTTATGAGGCATCGTGCTCATTCGGTTTTATGTGTTTCAGACGAGACAATATTTATTATTAAATGGTTTTTTATGAACTTTGGTAGGTTTGGATAACGCCATCTTGTCCATTTTCTTATCGCATATTTTGATAAAATTGAAACATTTATCATTTGTGTTTACTTCCCTTTTAGTGGTTACCCTTGAAAAAAATAGTTCGAACAACAACATCATCAATGATTGCATCACTGCTTACCATCAGGTGAAATCGTAATCAAGCACTGTTTTATATCAATTTAAATATACACCGTTAAATTTTGATCAGGTCTATCCGGTACCTACATGAAACACTATCGATTTGTAAAGATAAAATTAAAAAATAAAGTACCTTTTTGTGCATGTACGAAATTAATTTCTTTAAGAAAACGTCAGCTGAGCGAGTTCAATGACCTGTAGGTAATTAGTACGCAACGCCGACTACTACCTTACAGGTCATTGAACTCGTTCAGCTGACGTTTTCTTAAAGAAATTAATTTCACTCACGATCACATTGTCATTTTGCTAAAAGTTCGTAATCTGCTAATTCACAATGATCGATCATTGATCGGTCAATGGTATCATGATAGAGTTGTGGTATAATGATACTCGTAATATCGAGCGTATTAAACTGCACAATAACGTTCTAATGGTAAAACTCTGATCAAATAAACTGTCAAAGTTTTAGCAAATTACCGCAAACGTCAAATTTGCGGTAATTTGCTAAAACTTTGACAGTTTATTTGATCAGTTTTACCATTAGAACGTTATTGTGCAGTTATTGGTTTTAATATGCTCGAAAATAACACTCTACCACAATTCTACTACAAGACCCTTAACCGATCAATGATCGATCATTAGCAGATTACAAACTTTTAGCAAAATGACAATGGGATCGTGTTGGAATGACGAATTTATAAAAATAGCAGACTTGGGGCCCAGTTCCTTCAACGGAGTGTCAGTGGTTGACCATTGGATAGTCATAATAACGCCATTATATTAGTAGATTACCAAACTTGTCAAAATCGACAATTATGACATCAATGATAGACCATTCTGACACTATAATTGTAGAGTCTGTCTAATAACTTAAACGACTTGGGTAATTATTAGGATTTAATGAAATCTGATGTAGTCAACACGAGTTCAATAATCTAGGTTGATTAAGAGATAGAAATCATTGTTAACTAACAGAAGAACCTTAAAAAAAGTATTGAATATAAGTATTTTTTAAATGATTAAATATTATACAAAATTCCCAAGTCGGTTGACTTATTAGACAGACTATAATAGCAGACTTGAGGCCCTGATGGTAAGTAGTGACGTAATCGTTGATGGTAAGGCGTACTAGTTTATTAAGTGTCTATTCACTCTAGCTTTGAAGACACCCAAATTGTAATGAATTTATTATCTATATGTCGCAGCAGGAGGCTGTACATTAAGAACCTTCTAACAATTGTTACAAGATGGCGGTAGTGAGGTTATCCCATCTGTCTGTCGCTTGTCACTGTCAAGTAATGTCCGGTTATTCCACTTGTCTGTCAGTTGTCACTGTCAGTGTTACTGCCATTGTTTTGACGGGTGCAAGTGGGGTGGGTATGTGAGGCATTCTGCCGAGGAACGTGCGCATGGACGGTTAACCTCACAACCTCCATCCTTTTCCATCACGGATATTTGTGATCATTGTGATTCAAGAGTTTAAGTAGTAATTAAAAGAAGATCAACGCTATCAGTTTGTGGTATTATTTCCTGTTTCCTAAAGATGCACGAGGAGGAAGGCTTGCCCGAAGATAACATTCTTGCTGCCTCCCCCATATATTTATAGGAAACTATAATCGGTCCAATAATATTATTATCATTCACTTTAGACTTCAAAGCGACCGAACTCAATATTTTAATTATTTATTTACAACATTTCCATTTTGTTACTGTTACTAAAATTGTTGTGACAAAGTGGTTTGCAAACAATTCCGCCACTAATTTTACGTAATCAAATTCTCTTTTGCACAAAGTCCTTCTTAATTTTAATCTAAACTGAAGATTCAATATATTTTACTGGATTAAGTGTTGTTAACTTTGAGATTTTGGACTAAAGTACTTTTGAGTGTCCTTACAAGAGTGAACCAATATATGTCAGGATTGTTAGTATAAAGGTTAGTTGCCCTGACTGCTATACCGGAGATTGTGGGTACGATTCCTATCCAGGACAAATGTTTGTGTGATGAGCATGATTATTATGACTGATTATATGATGACTCGCCGTCCGCAAGCCCGCGCCTACGGTGGCCGGAAATCGGGCTCCAAATCCCGGCGGTGGCTAGGGCCCAAGGACCGTGGCCTTACGCGTGCGGCCTCCTCCTTTGCTAGAATTACTGCTTTACAGAAGGAGGCGCCCGCCTGCGACTCCTCACTTCAGACCAAGGCCCGGTGCGAGAGATCGCTGCCACCAAACGCCTCCACGAGGACACAGCGGTGTTCTACCAAAGCGGGGCACACCTCTACCGTGTGCTCCACCGCCGATGAGAGCAGCCCCAGTTCAATTCAGTTTGAGAGCCAGACGTCGAAAGTGCACCGGCTGTTGAGAACGAGTCCACTGTAGTTTAAATACATCTTCTGATATAGGTCACACATATCTGGGTACACTAAAAGAGCCAACAAAAAAAAACTAGTAAGTACTTTCCAACATGTGCGGAAACAGATGAAACTACCCTCGAACAAATCTTGCACTCAAAATGCATAGTGGACTAAATATTCGTCGCTTTCCGATTTCACAAATTCCGTTTCGTTCCATACGCGTAAAAACTTTCTGTATACCTTCACTAAGAGCATATTTTAAAATTGCTCTCAAAGGATAAAAAATTGTAATGGGAACATTTCGTTAAAAAGCAAGATTTCGAGTGGTTCTGATATCAAATGATGAACTAATAAGGTTTCGTATAGCATGTGTAAAACCGATATCGAGGTTTTCTGAGAAAGTTTTTGTTTTCAGGATTAGGAGGAAATTTAAATATTTTTCTTTCATATGTCGGTCAGGGCGAACATGGTGATAGAATAGAATAGAATAGAATAAACTTTATTGTACACCAAAATAGTAACAATTTCACAGAAACTTAAACTGCGGTGATCCGCAGGTTTGCGCGGTGCTCAGACGAGGTGAAAATAACTCTTTTCAGAGCCTACTGCACGACACTGTACACGTGCAGCCTGTGGACCGACTACTCGCAAAAATCGTACAGCGCCCTTCGTGTCCAGTTCAACAATGCGTTCAGGATGTTGTTGAGGCTCCCCCGCTATTGCAGCGCGTCGGCGATGTTTCCACACATCAATGCGCAAGAGAGGCACGTCGTTGGTGCGTCGAGTGCGGGGGAGCGCTAACAGCATGCTGGCCGTACTTGCGGAGAGGCTTGATTGTGGCATCATAGCGCACTGGACATTATTTTAATTTACTTAATTGGATTTAATGTGATTTTAATTATATATTCGTATGTTAATTTTAATTGTGACTTCTGTATGTATTAATTTTTTATGAGTCATTGATACTTGAAATAAAATTATATTATTATTATTATAGGCCTACATGGGCACTTATAAAACATCAGAATCTAGTGCGCGGTTCCAAATTGGTCATTTCCTATGGAGAAGAAACTCCATGGTTACGGTTACTCTTTTTAAAAAACTGGCCAAGTGCGAGTCGGACTCGCCCATGAAGGGTTCCGTAGCAGCAACTAACATAATATAAAAGTTCTTGTAGTTCGTTATAACTTTGATCGTTGTTTTAATAATAGTGTATTATTTTTGATTTATGACGTATTAAAAAATAACTACTTACTGGATCTCGTTCAAACCAATTTTCGTTGGCGGTTTGCATGGTAATGTACATCATATATTTTTTTTTTAGTTTTATCATTCTCTCATTTTAGAAGTTACAGGGGGGACACACATTTTACCACTTTGGAAGTGTCTCTCGCGCAAACTATTCAGTTTAGAAAAAAATGATAATAGAAACCTCAATATCATTTTTAAAGGCCTATCCATAGATACCCCACACGTATGGGTTTGATAAAAAAAAAATTTTGAGTTCCAGTTCTATGTATGGGGACCCCAAAATTTATTGTTTTTTTTTTTTCTATTTTTGTGTGAAAATCTTAATGCGGTTTACAGAATACATCTACTCTACTAAGTTTCATCAGTATAGCTCTTATAGTTTCGGAAAAAAGTAGCTGTCAGTATTACTCGTAGTAGATAGATATAAGAACAGCGTAGACCTGTCAATATTGTACCCAAAAGCACAATAAAAATATATAATCATAATAAAAAAAAGAATAGAAAGTAATCTAAGAATTCGTGGAAATTCATAGCCAAAGAATGCCAACGGGAACCTGTTACTAGCCTCCACTATCTGTCTGTCCATCTATCCGTCTGGCTGTCTGTCAATCTCTCTGTCCGTTTATCCGTCAGCGAGCTGAAGGTATCTCATAAACTGTAAGAGGTGCAGAGTTGAAATTTTCACAGAATGTGTATTCTAATATAAAAAGAAAAATAGCCAACGACCGATTCTGTGGTTTTCGCATTTAGTGAACACTACATGTCCAAACCTGTGCCCTGCTTGGGCGGAGCATCGCCGTGTCTTCGTGGGGGCGATCGGCGGCGGAGACCTCTCGCACCGGGCCTTGGTTGAGGCCATGGTCCGGAGCGAGAAGGAGTGGCATGCGGTCGCCGACTTCTGCGAAGCAGTAATGCTAGCAAAGGAGGAGGCCGAACGCATCAGGCAACGGCGTTATCGCCGCCGCCGCCGCCACCGGGATTCTGATCCCGATTTCCGGCCACCGTAGGCGCGGGCTTGCGGACAGTGAGCAATGGGTAGCTCGCTGTCCGGCCGTCCGGTAACTGTCCGGTAACCAAGCCCAAGTCGTCGGCAGCGCGCACTGT